>OY757313.1:30747534-36213910 GCA_963583905.1 Stenurella melanura
CCATTTTTTTTTTTTTGTCATTGCTTATCCTTTTATAGAATTCCGTAGAGCATGAGGGCTCTTGGCCTTGGAAGGCCTTGGAGTTGATATAACAACCCAATACTGTACAAAATCTCACCACAATTAACAGAAACACATCTATGACATACAGATGGATATGATGTAACTATGAAGTTACATCATATCCATCTGTATGTCATAGATGTGTTTCTGTTAATTGTGGTGAGATTTTGTACAGTATTGGGTTGTTATATCAACTCCAAGGGCATAAAATAGAATGATGAAAGACGCATTTTTTCTGATACCTCTACTCCATATAAATCGGTAGTGAATGTCATCAATCTGGCTTTTGAGAATCAGGTAGAAGTTTTATTACAGACTTTCATTCCAAAGTCTCATTTTGGAAATGCTTGTTTTGAAAATCGGTAATACTGTTTCCCCCCGTATAATTTTCAACTGTCAAGTCCTCATCTTTAATACCAAACGTTTCGACGAGGAATGTCTCAACTGCAAACAAGAGTTAAGGTTAAATATTTGATTATCTTTTCACAGTTTTACTTCTATGACTATATTACCAGTACTTTTAATTGTAACTCTCAGTTCCATGAAGGTCAATAAGAGACAAGAATGGGATTATGTGATTGTTCTTACAGTTCTAGGAAATCAGAATAAAGGGACCGTGGTGTGGGTATCAGGACACAAGGGAACTGGGATGGTCAGGGAAGGTGCACCTAAGTCCCTTGTAGGTCCCGAATGATTTTGCGATGTGTCTAAGCCTTGCATATGATTAATCCATTAAGGAGTGGATACAAAATAAATTGGAATAGTGGAAGAGTTTCCCGTGACACAGACAGTCTAAACTTTTCATTCTTCAAAGAGCAATTCACCAAATTTATCGTGAGTTTTCTAACCAGAAATTGTCGGTTTAATAGGCATTATATATTTTCTCGAATAGTTTTGTCGTTTCAAATAAAACTTTCTTTCTATTTTTTTTTTCTTCAATAGCTTCCACATAGCTTCATATTATTGTGCTTATAAGCCAATTGCATTTTTTATTAAAAAAAAAACACTGGTAATGAAAATGTATTTGGTTGACTGCTCCTACAGTTCAAGCACAACATGATAAATTTATTTGAATACAAAGCACAAATAGTATGAATCACGGTTATTTTAGTCGATAAGATATTTTAGTATTTAGTCGGGAGGCATAACACATCCCGTCGGCAATTTGATGATAAAATTGTGGGACTATCTTTAACACAACCTACATTACTATCTTCAGTAGCGAAACTAGATCAAGAAAGCGTATTCTTTTCCTGTTTAAATAATATCTCACTTCGTTCCATTTTTATTCTTGTGAGTACACTTCTTGTGGTAATCTGTATGCCACGATGCGTTTTCGTTTATCAATTCTTCGACAGACACATTTCTTAATCGATTTCATCAATTAATGCGTATTTACTATCGTTCTATTCCACCTAGTGACGTATTTGTGGTCGAGTAGACATTGTATCCAAAGTTAATTTTAAACTATTGATAGTATTAAACTGCTCGGCTTATGATTATCAATCGGTTTCTATCTGAAACAAAAAAAAAAAAATTGAAATGATACAAGTGATAACAGAATTAAAAGTGTTTTTATACAAGTATATCTTGTATAGAGAATTTCCTAGTACCTAGGAAAGGTTTAGTACAAAACATTGATAGGATGGCCCTATCAAGAGTTTTAATCGAGAACTTCAGGTGATGTCTGAGGTGGGCACTATCTTGGATGTATGATATAGGTCATCTGCCACAAATTCAAGCAAGGCATCTGGTAAGGTATGGTTATGGAGGGCATAAGGAATTTATTAAACTTGCTCCCACAATTCCATCATGAAATTTCCCACGGAGTGTATATTTTATCAAGTATGCCCCACGACTAATTGTCAAGTTATGCATAATAATTGTTTGTGCGCTGAATATAATCACATTTTCCTTCTTTAACTATCAGCATTTGCAACATGTTTACTAATAAAGTTTTACGCAGTCACGTGTCAACGCAATGTACTAAAACGTGCAGACTTGTACAAAAGTCTCAAGGAGTAGGTAATCGAGCTTTCTACAAATGAAACCTTTTCAAAAAACTCTATTTTATGCTGTTGAAAATTGTAGTAGCAAATATTACCAAATAATTAATATTTCTTTTCAAAATACCTTTATGGTTTATTTGTTTTTTATAAATTGTTCAGGAGATATTCAGAGGTGAGTCTTGCACTTGGGCCTAGGTGTGCATTTGCCCATCCTAACACTCGTTGTGGCTCCCCGGTTGCACTATCAAAGTTTTTTTTAAAAAACGCAACTAATTTTTTAATTGTTCTTTCGAAAATTAATTAGATAATTTACTAGGAATTTGTAATTTCCAGGATTCTCATACTTTTTTCGTAACAAATTCTTTTAATATTGTATGCTACTCTGTGTTCGGTCGAACGTACAACAAAACTATTTAATTGCTCTTGAAGCAGAGTTGCTCAGTAATCTTAACAGGTAATCTTGACAGGTTTGCTCAGTACTTGCTGATTTTCTGCGAAGGAGTGGAGTAGAGTAAAATCGTTAAGTAATGCAAGTGGATCTGAAATGGAGAAGGAAATTGAATCTGTAAATGATATTGAGTCATACACTTTTTTTACATGCATGAATTACTTCATTTTCTATAATTGGAGTTAGATCGTCCTTATATATTCTCACATAGTAATTAGATTAAATTAGATTAGGCAGGATGAGCTGGCCGATTAGGCCTTGACCACTGCTACCTCTGTAGATCTTTTGTGATGCTTCTGTTCCCCTAGAGCTTCTTACCCAGCTATGTCCTGTATACCAGACTTGATAGCCTTGACAAGGAGCCCCTTGGTGTGTAGCTATCAAGAGTTTGACTTTTCCTGGTCATGTATTGGAATCTCTTCTTCTTTCATATGTAGTCAATTAAGCAAGAGTGAAAACAAATCATCGATTTTCTTTATGTGCTCAAATCTATGCTTGAGTTCGGATAATATGGAATCCATTATTACAAAGATAACTTTCATCATTTCCACATCCAGGTAGTGAAGTAGAAGTATAGTATTTGTAAAGAATTATTCAAATTTCTGTGTGCAACTTTTTTTTCTCCACATGATTACTTTGGAACCGTTTAAGATATCGACTTGAAATTTGGTACACGTACGCATTATGACGAGAATTTCAGCTCATTCTGCTGAACGGTTGAAGGATGGTAAATAGGGGTAAATAAGTAAAGCAACCTAGTAACAGTCCAGAAATTTCAGATGTGGTGTATATACTACAAGCCAAAGTCTTAATTTTCTTATGGCATCTGCCACCCTCATCACCATCCCCACTCCATTAACAAAGGGGTTACCAAATAAAATTAAAATATTGACTTGTAAGATACATGTATGTATCATAACGAGATCTGAAACTAGATTTCATTTAGAGCTGTTGAAAGGCTGGAGAGTAGATAAGGGAGTAAATGAAGGTAAATAGAGTATAAGTAAGTAATGCAAGCTAGTAAGAGTCCAGAAACGTTTGATTTGGTTTATATACTGGAATCCGAGGTCCAATTTTTTTTACGACATCTGCCTCCGCTAATCCATTAATAAAAGAATAATAAATTAAAATTATGATTTAGTGTGTGCACGAATACAAAAGTTCTCAAAAAAATGTTTTGACATCAGCAACTCTCATTATCACTCCCACCCCCATTAAACGTCGTCGGTCGAAAGGTATTGAAGTGGCATATATTATGGGTTTCTGGGGCAGACGATTTTAAATATTAGATTATTAAAATTCTATGAGCAATTATTTCCCCTTACTGGAGGACAAATGATGTTTTCTATTAAAGAAAGAGACTTGGATGGGAAAAGACCACGCAGTTTCTTATAGTAAAAATGGGTTTCAGTCGATTGTTCTGAAACTTGGGGAAAATGTTCTCCTGGACTCCCTGATTAAAATTCTCTTTGACCGAATTCGATTTTTTTAACTAGAGGCAATTGAAACTGAGAACATCTGTGAAGGTCTGCTTAAATGTTCCATAAAAATTCTGAAAATATTCGGGCGCATATTTTGGAGAAAAGAGCATTTTTGCATATCGATGTTTTTTTCAAAGTGCTTCCTTCTCCAAGAAAAAAATAAACAAAAAAAAATTATTATTTTTTGGATTTTTTTTACGAAAAAAGGAAGCACTTTGAAGAAGAGTTGGGAGGGGGGGCATAAGTTCATTACTTTTGTTCAAAGACGCCTGTCAGTTTTCAGAAATTCTTAGACAAAAATAATTTCGACCATGAATTTTTCTAGATTTTTATTTTTTCTATTATATAGTTGTCTTCATATTTATAAAGCACATACAAAAATACCGCCAAAGGAGTTCGCGCAGTGGTATCATTGAATAAGTAAAGATGCCGACTGCCTGCTTTGTAGTTACCGCATTTTTTATATGCCTTAAAATTATGAATACAACTATACTTCAGAAAGATCCCAAAATATTCAGGCATATTCTTTAGGCAAAACAACCAACTTATATTCTTTTTCTTCAAAGTGCTTCCTTTTTCCGAAAAATAATTACAACAGAAATTTTTTTTTGTTTGTTATTCTCTTCCGGGAGAAGGAAGCACTTTGAAAAAAAAACACCAAGTGACAAAAGATGCTTATTTTTCTCCAAACAAATTTTTATGGAATATTTAAGCAAACCTTTGCAGATATTCACAGTTGCAAACGCCTCTAGGTCAAAAAATAGAATTCGGTCGGACTGGTGGTCAAAGAGAATTTTAATCAATTTTCAGAATAATTGACTGAAACCCATTTTTACTATAAAATATTTTGGCGTCCTTTGGATGTGGTAATAGTCATTCCTTAGGCAGCGGTTTTGGTTTTTAATTTCATTTAAGATCACTTCATATATTAGTCTTTTAAAAGAGACGGCTCCTCTTCAGCTTGGGATTCGGTATACCCGCCCCCAGACTTCTCTTTTTGCCATGCCTGATCTTGCTTTTAAATAGCATACAGTAGATTTAATTATTACTTATTAATATAACATACGTAAGCCTGGACCATTATCATTTATAAATACTTACCTACATTACACAAATGTAGCAAACAATGCCATCAATGAAAAGGAACTGATACATTATTATAATGTAAATAATTGAGAGTTTCTGTAATTGTTCGATCGTTCAGACTGTCAGTCCTAATTTGGTTGTCATTGTTTGTTAATAACAGCAGCGGTGGTGGTGAACGATAGTGATGGGCGATCAGAGTCCGAGGGCATGCGGAGGGGTTACAGGTCATACGTCTGCCTTGATGTGCATACGTCACTCATACGTCTTACATCAGGATCTCACATCAAAGCGGGAGAAATGCATGCAGGGCACTTTACAAGGTGGGCTCTAAATGTGATAAGCGTGAAATGAAAATAACTTCACACGTTCATCAACGATTTTAAAATAAAGTTTTAATTTTTATCTAAAAAATGCCGGAAACCTGTCGGCCCCTCAGTCCTCATTAAACGATACGTGACATCATAAATCCAACTAATATGCCGTCGTTAGATATGACTAAATTGCCCCTAATACTGTTTATCATATTCATTATTAGCAATAATAATAATAATAATTAGTTATTAAGTGGCCAGTTACGAAAAGACTAATTTTACTTGATGAATGTAATATTTTCCAAAAACGATTGAAGCGACCGAGTTTTACAAATTCATAAAATTACTCTTTTCATAACGTGTTAAGTAAAAATGTGTATCCAATCCCGCTCTAAAATAGAAAAGAAACGACAATTTATTATGAACAGGTACTATTTTGCAGTACCCAGGGCCGGTTTTCCGACAGGTCTCATAGGCACGCGCCTAGGGGCGCCACTCTGCGGGGGGCGCCTTTGCCTTTCATCTTAGTGGTTAGTGCCCATAAACTGATAGCAGGCCCACCTGGCAGAGGGCGCAAAATTGACCTGGACCTGCCCTAGTATTGCACCAATATATAATTGCACCAATATATAATCCATATAGGACCAATATATGGATATTGGCCCTATATAGGACCAATATATGAATATTGGTTCAATATTGGTCCAATATTTTGTGCTACTAAGGTAGGGGCAATTTATATCTAAAACCAGCACTGGCGGTACCAAACGTAGCTGTACTTACAGTCGTACAATACATTTTTTGTTTATCCCTTTGGCCTTTACCTGACTATGGTTGACTTTTGTATAAATAAACTTTTCTTGTCAATTTTATGAATTTCTTTTAGTAAATTAGGTCGAAAATGGTTGCGATAAAAGGAATATATATTTCCTCAAGTTAAGGGATAAGTTTTAGTAACTGTGTTTGTGGTAATTCTGTTGTTAATGTATATGCAGACAAATCAAAGAACTATGTGTTGAGTTCTAATTTATTAACATAGTGTTTTTTTGCTTCTTAGTCTTACAGTTTTTTCTCTAAATGAGGGATTTAATAATCACTTACGTCAAAATTCATTACATCACTGAAATTGATTTCATTTCTTCCAATTTATTAAAATCTGCTGTAAATTACATAACGTAAAAAGAGATCTACGCAAGCAGCAGTGATACAGTTTATTAGTAGGCTATATGCAGCATTGGATGAGGGTAAAAGATCTTTTGGTGTCTTTATGGACTTAAGTAAGGCATTCGATTTAGTCGATCATGACTTACTAAAAGAAAAACTTACTTTATATGGTCTCAGGGGAAAAATTTCAGAGTGGCTAACCATCACGACAGAAATCAGATTCTGGATATTAATGGTGTATATTCAGATGTGACAAACGTTAACATAGGAGTCCCGCAGGGCTCCATTTTAGGACCCTTGTTGTTCTTAATTTTTATTAATGATCTTCCTAATGTAGCTAGCTGTGGAAATTCTTTAACGATGTTCGCAGATGATAATACATGTTTATGCTCTTATTCAAATATAACCGAGGTAAGTTAAAAAATGCAAAATATAAAATGTGTAAAATTTAAAAACTGGTTTGATATGAACAAGATGTGTTTAAATGAAAATAAAACGGTGTTTATGAATTTTTCTTCACGGATTTCGTCAATGGATAAAAGTTACTTGCTAAAAGTTGAAGGAAAGTCCATTGCTCAAGTAGAGAATACAAAATTTCTTGGTTTACTTATAGACAAGACCCTGAACTGGACAATGCATATAGATTGTTTCTCGAAAAAGCTTGCATTGTTTTGTTACGCTTTGTACAGTTTAAAAATTATTAGTAATAATGCTACTTTGATATCTTTTTATCATGCCCAATTTGCGTCTCGCTTACGTTATGGAATAATATTTTGGGGACCCTCATGTTATTTCAACAGATTATTTGAAATTCAAAAAAAGGCGATAAGAAATATTGTAGGAATATCTGCAAGAGTATCATGTGGAAATTATTTCAGAGATTTGAAGCTTTTAACACTTCCTTGTATACATATTTATGAAATTTTAATATACGTTAAAACTAACTTGGAGACATTTACAATTAATGATACTTAATATTACTCAGAAACATTTGATAAAAGTTATTCAATTTAAAAACATGCGATACCTGTCAAATCAATGATTTAAAGAATTTGAAGTTTTTGGTCTATAGCTAATAAACATATAATTCTAGCTATTATTGACTTTTGCATATGCATAGCAATAAATGTGGTGCAGAAAAAAATGAATAAGTGGTCTTAATTTTATAATAAATCAACAATTTAATATACCTGTCCTCGAGACGAGTTAAGTGTCATCGTTAATAGACGTGTTTTTAAGCTGCTCTCTTAAAGGCAGTAAAAACCCCGTTAAATTCGAAAACATTTCTGCCACTGGTAGATTAAGATATTCTGCGTGAAACGAAGCGCCTCAATTGAAAAACAGTGTTCATATGGAATTAATAATTACAAGATTTTCTAATAATATTAAATCAGATAAAGTAAACAAGCTCAAGTGAAGGCCAGTGTCCCTATGTACAACCTAGATGACCCAACAAGATATATTTTAAGTGGTTTATAGGCAATAAATAATAGCAGTCAGTGGCAAAATGAGGCACATATATGTACAAAGCAATATAGCTGTGTTGTGACCTAAAGTAATTGTATACAGTGGAAAGTTTTTAAATGGACAAAATCAACTCAACCCAAGAAAGAAACGGAAAGGAAATAAAATAAACCAGCAATCACAAGACGCTGCAGAAAGACAAGTAAGTTATAAATAAATTTATTTTATTTTATCTGATTTAACTGATATAAAACATCCGAGATTTGGTTACGGCACGCGATTTGGCCGTCCATTGGGCGTGTTCTACCCTCGACCAAGCTGCGTATTGGAATGGACCTCCACGGATGCCCAGAGTCGGTAGCAATGCCCACCTTATGCTGGCAAATCAATCAATCAATTTAGTATACCTATCCTCAAGTATCTCCATCAATATGCACATGAAAATTATTTATAATATAAAAATGATATGTATGCACAGTGCACACAGACAGGCTTTATGTTGCTTACGTGTGTATTTTAAACTAAATGTTTTGTAACTTGTATATTTTAAAAGTAACAAATAAAGTTGCAAAAAATAGATGAAACATTTACGTGAGCATTATTATCGTACCTTTTTTAAATTGTATTTGACAATTTCTTAACATTATTATAACTACTGCAAAAGTTCATTCTTAGATCTCAAGAATATAATCTGTAAATGAAAATTTAAAAGGACCCTGGAATGATTACCTTCTACAAGTTTAAGAATGATAATAAATGACCTGAAGCAAAATATTAAATGTGCAAATACTCATATGTCTATGTTAGACACAATCATAATAAATAATACCTATATTTTAAAAATAAGAAACATGAAATATTTTGTGCGGCGCGGTAAGGCATCGAATATTCGTTTTTAGATTTATTAAATTTTCTTGCATCATCCTCTTAAGATAAAATATCCTTGACATAACCTCTCAGTACTTGTAAGCTGACACCGTTCTTAATACGTGTGCATAAAAACTAAAACCTATTTATCTTTACTTAATACCATCCTACACTATAATAAATTCACTTGTTAATGCAACTTTGTAGTTGAAAATTTTGTTTGTGATAAAATATCTCTTTTACATATTTCATATTCTTTATTTATATTCTACAAATTACCGCTGGTTATATTACATCAGGCTGATGAAAATTTATGGAAGTAACTAAAGGAGATTTAATCCTTTTATAGCATCCTGCGAGCATTATGCTACTTTAAATCTTATACAGTAAAATAGTTTTATGATTTTCTCTTTATTCCAGATATCAAGAGTCTTTGTTTGTAATGAGTATCCACAAAATATGTAAATATCATACCAAAAATTTATTATTAAATAGCATATGTTTATATGAATTGACTAGTTCTCATTTACCCATAGATTATTGATTATCCTTTCCTCGTGTATAGCCCAGTTCCGGAGGAAAAAAAATAACAGAAGATGCTGAGAAGTAATAACCGTTATTATAACTTTTGATTCTTTTGTAGATTTTTAGTAGCAGAAAACTTTTTAAGGACAACGAACATGTTGATTAACTAGGAAATGATAGCATAGATGTAGGAATTAGTTGCAACTATAAATTAAGAAATCATTGGGACTGTATGTGGAAAGAATCAATCTTTATTGAACCAAATAGATATTCATTAATTCATCTGAACTGCCTCACGAATTTGGGCATAAAAGATATAAGTGTTCAAGGAAATATGCAACAATGATTATTCGGGTCTAATTTGGTTATACATGTTACCCTGCACATTTACAACTCAGATATTTGTGAATATTGTAACATTATGGACGACCTAGATCATATATCTCTTGAATGTAAAAATCACCTAGAAGCATCTGATAAGCTATATAATAATATGATAAAAATTGGTAAAATGTTATCACCTTTTAATATCTGTTATCGTTAAATAAGGAAAATATTTATGACTATCTAATTGGGTTTTTGGAAGAGAGACAATTACGTTATAGGTCAATAGGTCAGCTTTGTTCACAACCGTGGACTTGCGATGTGCGTCAAAAAAATGTCCTGATAGACCGAGAAGTTTGTAACCCGTGTACTTCTTTTGATTTGTGGCTGATATATGTCATGGTTCTTATTGGTTAGGTTAGTTTTCTGTATTAAATTGTAGCTGTATGGCTTTATTCTGATAATTAATGGTCTCACTGATCAGGGGATCGGATGGGGGGGGGGGGTGTAACCGCCATGGAAATTTGGTGTACATCCAGAAGGAAATTTCAAGGAAATCTGGTGTCCCCAAATTCTTGTGCCGGTTGACCCCTCGCCTGAGACCCAAATTTATTGTAAAACTATTAACTGTACTTCTTATAATAATAATAATATAATATAATAATAATTGTTTATTAGCTACTAAGTATTTGTACAGAGAACAGAATAGTACACAACAAATTCAATTAACAGGCAAATAAACTAAGGTAACCCGCAAAGCCAGGGCAGGGCTGTCCGCGGTTGAATTACCAGTAATTTTTTACATTATTGAAATATTGTAAAATACATTTATATTTAAATACATGTACTTATAATATAACTATACTTCTATACAAGCAGTACATTACATATACGTACGATATACTATTACACATATAATTAAATAGGTAATATAATAGGTATATAATGAAATAGGTAACTATGTAATTTTTCCTACAGCTAAATATATTAACATTCCATAACTTTAAAAAATAATTAGACATGTATGTATTATAAAATAGATGACCTACGACTATAAAATGCGATTTCTGAAAAAATAGTAGCGTCTCGGTAGCGTATATTCAGGGTCTCATTTCTATTAATTTCTGTAATTCGGTTCTATTAAAGTTCAATACAAATTTTTTTAGTTTTTTTTTAAAGCCGAATAGGGAGCGACATGCTTTTAATTCATTCGGTAATATATTATATAGTCTCGGACCAAGATAAGCGGCATGACGTTGGCCTATTGACTTAGAGGAGAACGGCGTTCTATAAGATGTGAGTTTATGTCGAGTGTGATAGTTATGATCTATTTCTACTAAATTGTCCTTATTATTGTGTTGTAAATTGATTATTGCTGTAAAATACAATTGACGCAAATCAAACATTTTGGATTCTTTATAAATATCATCTGAGTGGTAAGTACTTGGTTTACCAAAGATTATTTTTAGGAATCTTTTTTGAATAACATTTAGTTTCTTTAAATATTCGTTGACGACTCCTCCCCATCCTATAATACCATAGCGGAGTCGAGATTCAATCAAGGCATAATAAATGGTTTTTAAATTTTCCACGTCTAATATGTTTTTCAGATATTTAAATCTATATAGTAGACCTCTCAGTGTTTGGGTAACATTTTGTATATGATGATTCCATCTAAGATGCTGGTCCATAGTTACACCTAGATATTTTATTGTGTCTGTTTGCGATATTTGTGTGTTTTCATCGATATTTAAGGACGTGTATAATGGTATATTCCTATTGTAGCATGTAAATGGTAGGTATTTTGTTTTTTGAAAGTTAATTGTAAGTAATTTATGGTCCATCCAATTTTTTATATTTTTTAGATCACTTTCAGAGGTGTCTTTTAAGTCCTGCCAATTTTCGCCTTGGTATATTATTGCCGTATCATCCGCGAAACTAATGATTGTGCCTTTGGATTCTAGTGTGAATAGACTGTTTATGTATATAATGAATAATAAGGGGCCCAAGACCGTTCCTTGTGGCACTCCATAAGTTATTGTACATTCGCTACTCATTGTTTTATCTATTTCAACGAGTTGTTTACGCTCTAATAAATAACTCTCCATGAGATTTAGGGTAATTCCCCGAAAACCAATATCCTCCAATGCATCTAACAGCTGTGTATGACTCACAGTGTCGAATGCCTTTGCTAGATCTAGAAATACACCCAAAGTTGGTCTGCCTGAATCTAATGCTTTATAAATTTTTGAGGTGATAAATGAAATGGCATCTTGAGTGGATTTTTGTTCTTGAAAACCGAATTGTCTGTCCGAAATTATTTTGTGTTTTTTTAGATATTCATTAATTCTGAGTTTCATTAATTTTTCAAATATTTTCGTAAAATTTGTTATTATTGAGATCGGTCTGTAGTTCGACAATTCGGTTTTATCGCCGCTCTTTAATAATGGTTTTACAATTGTAGTCTTGAATGCAGAAGGACATATTCCGGTTTCTAATATTTTATTTATAAGAAATGTTAGTTGAGGCGAAATATACTCTGCAATTTCTTTTATAACTTCCGCTTTTAGCCCATCAATACCTGGTGTTTTATTGTTCTTTAGTTCTTTTATTATACTTTCAATTTCATTTTTATATGTAGGTCGTAAGAAAAGAGAAAATTGTGTCGATGTTCTGGTGGGAACATCATCAGGTATTGTAATTTTTTCTGCGAGATTTTTTCCTACATTTACAAAATAATTATTAAATAAATTTGCCATTTCAGCTTTGTTGGATGTTGTTCCGGAATCATTTTTTACTTCTTTGATAGTAGATTTTTTATTATTGGAATTGCTAATTTCCTTTACTACATTCCATAGATTTTTACTGTCCTTCTTGTTGTTACAAACTTTTGTTCTATAGTAGTTGTTTTTGGTGGTTTTAATCAATTCATTTAGTCTATTTCTATAATTTAAGTAATCCGTTTTAATTTCAATATTATTCGGAAATTTCTTTACATTTTTGTACAAACTATCTCTTTTATTAATGGAATTTATTAAACCTTGTGTGATCCACGGTTTTAGTTTTCTTTCTTTGTGCTTAATTTTTTTACGAAATGTACTACTATCAACTGCATTTGTTATTACGCCCACTAGTAAATCTGTAGCTTCATCAATGTTTTCACAATTATAAAAGTCTGACCAATTTGTATCCTCCATTAACTTCTTTAATTTTTTGAAATTTGTTATTTTAACATAATTTGCCCCTGAGGTAGGATTATTTTTTAACTCCTTGTTCACTATAATTTTGATACCAATTGGATAATGATCGGTTATATTAGTTTTTAGGACAAAAGGAACGTATTCCGAAATATCTTGTTTTGTTTTTAGGAATATATGGTCTATACAGGATTTGGTATTTTCATTTACTCTGGTGTAACTGTTTACTGTTGAACTAAAATTATATTCGCTCATTATATTTAAGTATTCATTTGTTATGTCATTGTCCAGTTTTATGTTTATATTGATGTCTCCTACAATTAAGTTATAGTCAACATTTTCTTTTCCGTATGTATTTAAGTAATCTTTTAAAGCATTTAAGAATTCTATGGTACTTGTTGATGGTGGTTTATATACTGATGTTATTAGAAAACTTTTATTATGATATTTAAATTTCAATTGAATCACTTTACATTCATTAATATTCACAATTTTATATGAGTAATTTATATCTTTTTTTATAAATACCATAACTCCATCATTTTGATTAATGTCTCCCTCACTATATATTGTGTCAAAATTATTTATGTGATATTGTCCCGAATCTTGTACGCGCCAAGTCTCTGATAACACAATGCATGGAAACTGAGTTTTGTATTGACTTAAAAAAACATTTAATTCATCAATATTTTTTGTTACACTACGTATATTTGTATGTAGTATTTTAAAACTTTTCTCAGAACTGCCTTGCATGAGGTCATCGAGATTTTCTGGATCTATTTCGATTGTTTGAATTGGTATGTGATTATAGTCCCTAATATATTGATTCATTTTTCGCGTAATAATACGTATAATACTACGATAAATTGAAGCAAAAATATTGCTATAGGAGCACCTGTAAGAAAATTCCTTTTTAGATTTAGACACGGTGTTGTGTAAAATGTACTCAAGCAAAAGTTTAAAAAAGTCTCTAGTACCTCCGATTAAACCAGCAGTGCATTTCTGGAAAAAAATATTTTTGTGTCAAATATACTTCGCCCTAATTTCAAACTTATATCTTGAAAAATAGAGAAAAAGTATGTGTATACCAGGTCTCGTGGGCACCTAATATATAGAAAGCTGGAAACGGTCTTATTTTTCTAATCAGGTACAAGTATAACGGGGAACATAAGGCAGAAGATGGAGGTAGCGTTTATTAGATTTTTTCTAGATTAGTAATTTACTATAAAATGCATATGAGGGTACCGCCTTCGCGGATGAAACAACGCAGAGAACGACAGTAAAGTTAGTAGTCAAAACGCGATGTTGATGGCAACTTATAAACAGCAGCACTGTAATTGCATGATGATTCATTATATTTCAACAACTGTTTTTATAAAGTTATACAAGTTTCTAAAAATAGTGATAATGTTATATGCATAGCACTTCTTGAATAGAATAACTTTATCTCAAGCTTTAACGTATCTATGCGAAGAACTATTATTTAGCTAACTATTTTTCAAACTCGTGCTAATGCAGTCAAAATAGACAAAAAAAGTTGAGACTTCGTAATAATTTGCATAGAGCTAAAATTTGGTACGGATCTTGAATACAATATTGCAAATGAAATGTCAAAAGTCCCCACCGATCCTGTGTCGGCTAAATATTTTATTCAAGTTCAAAAGTCACAAATATCGGTTTTTCTCATATCTCTTTTAAACGGCAAGTGTTATCGTAAAAATAGGTCATACAAAGTTTGTAGATCATACAGTTATCTCCATAAATTGTTTCTATACTTCTTTTGATACATCATTCATGAGATACCACGATTTGAAACATTGAAAATGTCAATATAGCCTGTATACTAGGGTGGAGCGAAAATGGCGAAAAAATGTTTTTATTTCGAATATGATTTCTCCTGTATGTGGAAAAGTGGCTACATGTAGGGGCAATTTACTGTGAGAGAACTGAGCCTCATACGATTACGTTTTCCGGTGCCCCAGGCTCTTCAAATTTATGCTTTTTTTCTAAATAAGGGAAACTATTAAAACTTATGATTTATGCAGCTCTTTGCTTGTTTTAATATAAAACAGCTCTAAGCTCATCACGTGGAGGTGACTGCATGACCAAATCCACGGATATGTTACCCCTCGATATAGACAAACTCATGTTATACAAATATTATTGGTCGGTGCTTAACATTTGTAAGTCAATTTCGGGAAGTTCTGTGGTAATCTTTTGAAACTCTGTGACTGGTATAGACTCTCAGGATTGTAATGCCTTTCTGATTTCACCAGAGAACCCGAAAGGGCCAGTAGTTACCCCATCTAAATGTTTTATTAAATGACGCAAAGGTAATTTATTTGCGTGTAACATAAAAATGAACCACTTTAGCGGCCTTCCAATATTCTATTTTCTATTTACACCATTATGAATTCCGGTATTGACAATGGTCCTATCACATCCAATAGCCACTAAGTTCGTCAAATCCATATGTGGCTGTAGAAACTGTATCAAATTTTCGGAAATTGCCTCTGCTGTGCCACATGGAACAGTGATATGTCCAAAATATTTAGATCCGGGTTCTGAAAGAATCACAGTATGTTCTTCGCTAATTGTACTTCTGTGGTTTTTATTGCCAATTGAATGCTGAACGAGGGTATTATCTTTTCCTCCATCGAAATAAATGGCTTGTAAAAAATCCTCGCTTGCTTGTTAAAATTTTTCGTCTTCTTTTTCTCTCTCTTCTTATCTTACTTCTATCAAGTTTCTTCTTTGGTTACCAATATCTTTTAATACAGCAGACGCGAGACTTGGTAAGTTAATACGCATTTGTTTAGATCGTTGGCGTTGTAGTTTTTAGCTAGCCTCCTGATTTGCATTAGAACTGCTATAAATATCACCTGTCTCTTCACCATCTAACAGTTCCATATCCAGCACGAGTAGAAGTTGAAGGTAGCGATCTTGTTTCCAACACTCTCCGATGTAAGGATCGCTGAATGTTTCGCGTAGCTACTGGATCAATTGTGCCAATAAACATTTTTCTCTCAGTTCTTTGGTCTACTAGACATTCTCTTTCTCTAATTGGCACTTTGTTTGTACACTTACACAATGAAAAGTTCGCGCACTTGCAGGACGAAATATCGAAAAGTTTTGTTTCTGCAATTTCTCTAAATTTTTTCACTTTTTGTCTAAGAGCATCATTCAATCGGGATTTTAGAGGTTTCTTGAGGTTTCTCAATTTTTCGTGATATTGCCTTATCATATGTAAAATTTGTTGATCTGTCACCACGAGAATAGACGCTTTAGACCAAACAAGTTTCAGCTCTGCAATCAAAATCTCTGCAATCAAAATCTCTGCAATGTTACTTAAGGTCGGTTTTGCCTTATTTTGAGCTGAATTAATTAAGGTTTGACGTATATATGCATAGTTTTGCACCACATCCGTATATGTAGGTAAAGAATGTTTCCTAAACACGGAAGGAGCCCCAAATATAGGGCAGTCAATATCTTTTCTAGTTTTTGGCACATTTCACAAAAAAACTCGAATATCAAAATTCACTAAATAACCACCAAAGTAACCGAGATACAATTATGCGGTGGTAAAACTATTTTGAATGAATATCGGCAGCTTAAACGCACACTCACTTAACGACAGTCGCTAGAGAAATAATTGAATCGGCTTTGTTTCTGGCAGTCGGCGACAAATTTTGAAAGTGGTGGGGGCACCGCTAAACGTCATCCAGTCGACTCCAGGTTTTACAGGAAATTAATATTACTTAGCCCACCACTTTTCCGCATATAGGCGTTCAGAAACTAAAATGTCAGATTTTTCACTCCACCCTACTGTATACGCCATGACGCTGATGTCCTCATAATTGAAGCAACAATAGAACAATTCAATATAAATAAAACTATCATTGTTGGTGAAGATGTTGATTTGTTAATACTACTGACTGCATGACCTCTTTGGACAAGATTATTTACGTTTTAAAACCTAACATAGGTCAAATACAGACAAAAATGTATTCATTACAAACTTTAATTTCATATCGAAAATGTCAAGCTCATATTTTATTTTTACATGCAATAAACTGGCTGCGGTACTACATCAGCAATTTTCAAAAGTGCAAAACAACAGTATTTAAATTGTTTGAAAAACGTCATGATTTAATTGATTGCACAGAAGTATTTACAAGAACTGACTCTTCTACATACGTCATCATCTCAAATGGAATTCCTTTTCTTCTTGCTATGTATGGAGCTCCAAGAAAATTGATTCTATAGACAAGTATAGATATTCAAGCTTTTTAAAACATATACGGAAAAATAGAAGAGTACGTTTCCAGTTTCTGAAATCGCGATATCTCATAAATAACGACTTGTAAGAAAGAAAGTATTGAAAGAATATTTGTATATAATGGTATGATCTACAAACTTTGTGTGACCTATTTTTACGATAACACTCATTGTTTAAGAGAAATATGCGAGAAACTGATATTTGTGACCATTGACCTTGAAAATTAATTTTAGCCGACATGGGATTGGTGGAGACTTTTTGCATTTCATTTGTAATAGCATATTCAAGATCTGTACCAATTTTCAGCTGTATGCGAATTATTATGAAATTGAATGTCTATTTTGACTGAATTAAGCCTTAATATTTCGATTCGTTATTCATAATTTCACAAATTACGCAGGCACAGACGTACATATTATACCCTACACAGCGTCTAGACTAACAGACATATTCCCTTCAAGAATGAACAAAACATAACTGAAAAATAAAAGAGTGTATAGTAAAGAACTTATGAATTTCAAATTAATTTATAATGAATTCAGTTTGGCGTAACTCATTGAAAATGTCACGGAACAGGGAGAGTGATGTTTTAATTAAAAATTCAATCTTATGTCATGTGAGTAATTAGGTTTAGGGGAATTTTAATTCTGTCAGTGGCAATCCTGTATTGTGGTGCAGTCGTTCCAACCCAATGAAACTAAACGCCTGGAAAGTTTCATTTGCAGCGTTGTCATTTTCATAAACTCTTTAAAATTTGACGTGTTACCACACACCAAGATGTTATCAGAAATGGAAATGATACGTTACGGTTTAATTGGTAGACGCAAGGAATCACGAGGAGCTGCTATTTAACTGCTTCCCTCTGAGTGCCGAATAATTAATTCAAATTTTAAATTACATCTGTTAGTGGGGGCCTATGGACCTATGGACATTTTTATGTGCTAGCTACAATTATAAATAAGTCGAAATCAGCACTAATGCTAACATTGAAGATATCGTGAAAACATGTACCTGTTCATAATAATAATAATAAATGGGCTTTATCTTGTCACATAATTACATAAAATTTACAATTCATAATATTATTTGTATAATATATATTTAGGTATCTTCTAGTGTTGTGTCAACAATTAATTACTCCTTATAATGTGAAATTGTCAAATATTCAGTATTTAAGGAAATAGTTTATAGATTGTAAATTATATGTCAACTCACCATCCGACGAAGTCTATGTTAGGCGAAACGATGGTCATGGTTAAAAATAAGTTATTGGGAAAATCTAAACCACAGTGTGTTCGGAAAAGTTTTTCAATGTGCAGGTAAAATTTACCGGAGGGTTAAACTCACTATCTGAAAGTAAATTTAGCAGAGAATTGAAAGTGCCAGTTAAGGATTTATTCTACTGTTAGTGGATTTGCACATGCGCAATTGGTTCAATTTCTGACAATTCTAAAACATTCTAACCTAATAACCAATGTGATTGATTCATGTGTTCGTTTTTAATTTGTGATTTATATTAAATATATTATTGCCAATAGTGCATAATAATAATAATATTCTGGATATGAGTGATGATGACAATGATATTATACAATTTATAAAGCATGAAAGGAGACCCTATACCATAAGGGAACGAGAAAATAATTTTGAGAATTATGATGATAAAAATTTCTTAATAAGATTTCGACTTCGTAAAGAAACTGTTTTACATATCGTTGAGATGATAGATGCAGGAATAATTATGTTTCTCCAATCACTTAAAGTGTAGTTAGCTCCTTTTTTCCTTTTTCACTCTCTATTGCAATTATTGCTGATACACAAACGCACAAAATTAAGAACAGAACATCAATCAACACACTAGACAACGCAATGAATTTTGAGGTTAAATTAGATAACCTGTCACTAAAACACGCGCGCAATTCGAATTAAACCAATTGAAAGAAACTTCAGGTAGAATCAGTAGTGCCAACATAGCTAAGAAATAATTCAACTCATGAAGACGTAGCTGGCAGTTAAATTACTGTTGATAAACACTACCATAGGTATAACTGCCAGCTAAGCGTAACTAGCAGCTACCTATCTGGAACTTTTAACTGGACATTGAAAAACCGGCCCTAAGAAAATTTGCCAAACTTGCATTTTGCATACACTTGCCAAAATTCACATAAGATTAATAATTGTGGTTCAGAAATATTACTTTCATAATAATTAATCCTTTCATTCCATAAAATTTTTCTAAATTAAAAGCTCCATAGCAATGTATTAAAATGATTAAAAAGTTATTAAAAATAAATGAATAATAAAATAAATCGGTAATTTTCAGCGCTTTAGTTCTTAATTGCCTGTGTAATTTTTTAAATATACTAATGTTTGACCAATGACAATTTCTCTTCTAGGTGAACATATATTTGAAATTAAATTCCGCTATAGAAAACTCATGTTCAGCATGATTCTCTTTGACAAACAGAAAGCTAGCCCCAAAATAAATATTAGGGACTAATATGATAACACTTGAAACTCAATATTGCAGTATTATGAAAACGTGAACCATGTTGCAGAGTATGCATTGAGGGCGAAGTTTTAATGAGATCTGTGTGCTCTTTTATGTATGGGTTCAATATTACCCTTTGGTTTGGTTTAATCATCTGCATTTTATATTACATATGTTGCCAATATTAGTTTTAGTAAACACGGAATGTCAATAAAAACAGGTTAGTGTTTTTTATTTCATTAGTGACAACAGTAAACGTCGAATTTCACTAGTATTTTCTTAAAAAAAGAATAAGATATATTTATAGAACCTTTGTTCTGAATTGTTTTCTAAGGGTTAAAAAGGGTTGTGGCGTTGTTTTGCTAGGTTTTATGTTGCCCAAGTGTTCAAGTGTGGGCCACCCTACGAGCGACGTGGTTAGCGTCACGGGTTTCAGCTGGCTAGCACAGTAAAGATACGGAGAGCAAAAGGGCGTCGAGTTCAAGGCTTGCGCGCCATTGATTACTTAGTGTAATCAAGGAAAATCAAAGAGAAAGATAAACAAAAGACGAAAGTTACATATATACAATAGTACTGTATTACAAAAATATTATATTACAAAAAGTGAACGAGCTATCACAGCATCAGCGATACTGTATAGCAAAATATCACCAGAAATATATACAAAATACTATATTACAATAACCGAAGTTCAAGATAAGCTTGAGACTTTTACGAGAGCCAAATTAAATATATTACAAAAGAGATGACTCGTAAATTGTCTCAATTATGAACCAAAATTATATATTACAAGACAATAAAATAGTATATTACAAGTTACACTATATTACAAATTTGCTCAACAGCAAAATAAACATGAGGTGTTTACGAGAACCAAAATATACTACAAAAGATACGTCTCGTAACTTTTACCTCAATAATAAAATCATATATTACAACAAAATTAGATAAACTTGAGATCTTTTACGAGAGACAAAATAACTATATTACAAAAGATAAGTCTCGTAAATTTATCTCAAAATTTATAAACTTTAGATACTCTCGTTACAACTAAAATTGAACCACGACTTACTGTATCAACAACAAAAGTGCATTATAGTACTACAATAAGATATTAATCATGAGGAAGCACGACAAAAGCGACTACGAAACAATACTACGGCGAAGTATCTGCGACAACGAATTCAAGATACAAGCAACTACGAATTAATATACAACCATGAGTTTAATTATAACAACGGATTTAAAATGTAATCTAACCAAAAATATAATAGATTTCGCTTGAAGCTAATATTTTAAATTTAGGCACTTTTGACTCTTATAATTCAACAATCATGTGAAAATAATCCCTTTTAATTGTAACAATGGAAAGTACTTATCTTTTCTTTTGTTATCCTGATCAAGGAAACTCCTAGATACGGTCCTGTTCTCCGATGATTATGGATTTAAGTTACGTTTCACATGTGGCTGTCTTAATCCCATTTTGAGGTTATGAAATCGTAGGTAGTGCTCGTACAAAATTTGTCGCCAAGACAAAATGAAGAAAATCTCTTCGCCTAGAATATTTTCGTATATTCCAATTCAAAATGTAGTATAGAAAGGTTGATGTGGCTTAGTGGAAAACATAGTAGGTATCACTAATTGAATGTAGATAATCTCAAATCTTGCTTAAAGCAAATAATGTAACGTTGAAATACTTCTACGTTAAAATCATTAGACGTAAAGCAAAAATGATGAGAGCTGCTAGATCGCCCAATTGTACTTCTAAAGAAGCTCGTTTACTTCTTAAGTTGTCCCTCAGTGAGAAGCATATTTTAGAAAACAAATAACAGACTGTGACACATGGAAAGCAAAAGAAAATACTTGGAGAAGAATTGCAAACACTTTTAATTCCACATCAGATAAACTGCCTTTTAGATTTTAGTAGGTACTTATTATAAAACAGTTTAATGAAAATTGTGTAATCTTATGCAAACCATTTAGATCGGTGAGTCTTTCCAGACTAAATATGATAGCTTGAAGACGGGTTAAAGAAGAAAGTAAATAGAAATAAAGCCAAGACAATGAAAACGGGTCCCTTCAACTTGTAGCTTTTGAAAAACGATATCTGAAAAATCTCAGTATCATTCCAATAATTAAAATGGTCAATACTTGGTCCTAAGTTGTATTCTTATTCTGGATATATATCCTCAATAAGATCAAGTAGCTAACCGTTAGGGTCATTGACTAGATCAAAATCATCAAAAACATCCATTCTATATAAAAACAAAACCTGATGCTATAATAATTATCATAATTATCATTCTTCTGGTGATATTATTATTTATATCTACTTAAAAAAAAAAATACCTAAGCTCTTCTTGAACACATAACCAAACAAATTTCAAAAGTTTGGTTTGAAAGTAGACAATCTTTAACTTACGAAAATAGAATAGCGCTGACAATTGTCAGTCAAATCCCTAACGGGGTTTAACGAGTATTACAATTGATTAAGGGACACTTACTTGGTGATCCCCCAACTCGAGGATGCTGAACACGGCGGTGATGGTAGAATTCCTCACCGGGGCGATCCACCCTCGTAAATCACCAATAATAACCATCCGAAGTGGTGAGAATTCGTGTATGCTCAGCATACCCCCGGGAAAGGCTATCGCCTCCCCTCTTTTTGAGGATGCTACACAGGAAAAAACATTAAGATGTACAAAGTAATTATCTTCATTTACTGTGGAACAGAAAAAAGATGAATATATATTTTTTATATATATTTTTTGGGAATAGGTTTATATAATAACTAAAACATGATTTATTTAATTACAATATATTATACAAAATATTTTTAATGACGCATACAATTACTGCTGGCTTTTCATGCATTATAAAATACCATGACTATATATAATTATAAACCTTTTTGTCCAGTAGTATGATGGGAGAGCTCTCCCACCCCTTTAGAGGGTGGACCGCTGAGGGGGTCGGTGGGTGTCAGACATGATTTTCATGGTCCTCTCCATATTCGGCATCCTAGAAAACGGGGGGAAACTTTTCGCTTATGGTATGCGGAGAGCGCTCTCTCACATTTTTGGAAGGTGATTATTGGCCGTTGAAGGGGTGTGAGGGTGTCAGGCACACGTCCCAGGATCCTCCCCTTGATCGGCATGCTCGAAAATGGGGGATCAATAAGTTAGATTCCGTGAAACATTATCAATACCCGTGTGACCTCGCCAGGGGGTGGCTTTGACCACTTGCGGGGGTGAGACATCCCAACGAGAAATTCTGCCACGACCACGATATTCAGCATCCTCGTTGGTTGCATCAGATAACAGTCGGATTTTTCAGGTTTTTCCGACTCACACAATCCACTATTTATCCGATAGGTAAAGGCGTTATTCGTCGGTCTGAGCGCCGAATAGGTTATCCTTGTAACAAACATATTTATTTGACGGTTGTCACTATTTGTACGTGAAAATACCGATTTTTTGTTTATCTTAGATATAACCCTTATTCTGCAGAATAAACGCCGCTATCTGTAGATGAAAGTACCGGCCCTAAGTGTAATTAGTTAAAACTTGTTTCGCATACTAGAATGACATGCCAGGTTATTGTGGCTGTATATCGAAATAATTCGATATATATCGTGTGGGATATGTATCGTTGCGTATTAAAAAAGAAATTAACTCTTTGCAATTATGCGAGATGTATTTTAACACGTGCACATGGCGGGTTTTCATTATAAATTAATTTACAATTTTAAGTACCCTCTAAAGTTTCATTAGTATTATTTAGAGTGCTAACAAATCATTAGTATTATACTAGCCTATCTATTAAATCAATAAATAATGATTCATTCGTGTTTTCAATAGGTTCCTATTATGCATATCTAATGTATAAATCTTAATTAGCTAATACTTACCCACGCCGTTATGGCCACTCAATTATCATTACTGTCTGATCGCTTGGCCTATTACGTGCCATATCAATGGCGAACGCACTGCATTACAGACTTTAGATTAACGTGACCCCGCGTTCAACTTGGTTAAAGTTAGGATTCCCTATTACTAAAGTACCATTACTTTGCATAATGTACCGATTAAGTGGAATTCGGTAATGCTTTTGGTGTTTGTTATGGACAGCTAAGCCCCAGTGTTAACACGATATAATGTTAATAAGATATTAGGTTAACAACATGCTGCGTACATTGTAACGTTGGATAGTAAAATAGCCGGGCTGTGGCTATTTCATTAAATTTATCAATAATTTAATGAGGGCAGAGCTGTTTAAATTGCCAGGTTTGCGTTTACGTGGAGTTTAGGAACTGAAATCCCATGGGGTTCTAGGCCTATAGAGGCCTAATACTGGGCAACTAAAATTATATAAATTTGCATTTTTAGAGACGAGAAGTTTGGAGTTTAAATGCCAGTACAACTTTTTGCCACAATACGGTAGCCCATCCGAAAACAATTAACGAATACGCAGGATATACACATCTGTTCGTAGAAATTTTAATTAATGTTTTTTCGGCAGCAAATAAACAGTTTAATTTGTTTTTGTATTTCATTTTGAATAAAAAAATTGAAAAGCAGTTTATACACTGTGTCCCACTTTTCGCGGTAACACCTACGTAGCTCAGTTATTAATAAATCGATTTATTTTAAACTTGGTTAAGTTATACACCTCTTGAAGGTAACTAAAAGCGCATATATCTATTTAATTTATTCCGTAGACGTGCGGACTAAGGGGGCGAAAATGGAGTAAATTTTCAGGAAAATTGTATTAGGGATCTTTTTTTAATGATTACCACCATCTCATAGGGCATCATTTAAAACCCCTTTGCGCCAAATTTTGTTAAAATATCTCTAGTAGTTTTAGAGATATAAACAGGTACATATGACGTTTTGGCAAGAATTAATATTCTGCCCATTTATATTTGCCCTATACACTTTGCTTGTTTTAAATTTAGAGACCTTTGAAATCGTAAACAAAATTATTAACTTGACAGTAATGGAAGCCTTTGTAGTTTACTTGTGTCATTATTTGTTGTTTAAATTATTATTCAGTTTCTTATTTAAAATGGAATATCTTTCTGTAGCTGATAAAGTCGAATTAATTCAGATAGTTGGCGAAAACATAATTTCACATTTGAGAGCGGCCAGAATTTTCAATGCAAGACATCCAGATCGAAGAAATTCCGTAGCAACAAAAACTGTATCTAGTATTAGTAGAGTTTTTAATGAGACTGGTTGTATTAATAAGCATATACAAAAAAAAATCAAATATTAAATAATAGATATGCTGAAGATTCACCAATCATAGTGGTGACATTCAGAAATTACCCAACATCTAGTATTCGCTCAGTTGCTCGCATTTTAAACGTTAGTAAAAGTAAAGTTTGGCATTGTCTAAGAAGAAACAGACTAAAAACTTTTAAGCCGAAATTTTTACACATTCTAAAAGATGGAGATAAGGAAAGAAGGCTGGAATATTATTTGTGGTTACAAGGGGAATATTTGAATAATCATAATTTTATTAAAAGCATCATCTTCACTGACGAAGCCACATTTTCAACTAATGGGGTTGTGTCGTCACAGAACACTCGTTATTGGGCAGCTGAAAACCCCAATTGGGTAATAAACTGTGAGGACCAATACGTAGCCAAAGTCAATGGCTGGTGTGGCACATTGTATAATAAAGTTTTGGGTCCCGTTTTTTTGCAAAACTTAAATGCCGAAACTTTTCTCAACGTTTTAAGTAATTTCCTTGATGGATTTTTAATGCACCTTGCACTGTTACAAATGGTAAATTTAATTTTCCAGTTAGATGCGGCGCCGGCTCACAATTCAATTGTTGTTAGAAATTGGCTAAACCTTAATTTTCCTCAAGTGTGAATTGGAAGGAATAGTCCATTACATGAGTGGTCTCCGCGGACCCCAGATATCACGGCAATGGACTTCTATTTTTAGAGAGTAGTTAAAAATCGCGTTTACAAAACCCGTCCGAGAAACAGAAAAGAATTATGTGAGAAAATTACAGAAGCTTGTCGAGAGGTGACACCAGTAGAATTACGCTAAATCATAAAAGAAGTTCTAAATCATAAAAGAGAAATAGTAGAGAAGTGTATTAGATTAAATGGTGGCTTAGTAGAGATAACAAACATTTAGTTATGTTATTAAATATTTATTTAAATCATTTTGCTATGAACAATTTAAATATGTATTTTTTTGTTTAGTTTATGCATTACATATGCTATTAATTAACTAAATAATAGAACACTCAATTAAAAACATATCTTTAGTGCTAAAGATTTAAGAAGTTTTATTTAATGTTAATTTAAACCCGTTTTAATATTCCGATCAATTTCTTAATGCGCTGCCCCACTTTGTTGGAATTAGCGTAATCCGTTGCATAACCTAAAGGCCACTCATATGTACCTGTTCATACATCTAAAACTACCAGGGATATTTTAATAAAATTTGGCAAAAAGGGGTTTTAAAAGATGCCCTATGAGATGGTGGTAATCTTTTAAAAAAATCCCTAATACAGTTTACCTGAAAATTTATTTTCACCCCCTTAGTCCGCACGTCTATGAAATAAATCAAACAAAACTTTCTTCGTGTTTGCTCCATTCTCGTTTGCTCTTTGGCACGCAGAAAGAACACAAGATTAGCTACATTCTACATTGAAAATAAATTCCATAATAGTATAACAAGTGTTCCATTTTCCACGTTGCATTTGGTAAAATTCAAACCTAAAGAACTTTTTTATTTCAAACCGAATACCCTGCATTTTATTTATGTCATGTTATATAAAATTGAAATCTCTGTTCTCTAGTATCAGCATTTTAGGTGTTAAAGTTACAACTTTTCGAGATATTCGCGATTTTCCTAAATGTTCTAGAATTTTTGGTAAAAATTATCAACTTAGCCGTGATTAGAAACAATCGTCAACGTCAGTCATTCTATTATATCAAAAAATGGCAGCACTTTTAAATTACACCCACGGAGACTTTTTAAATTTGTTTATTACTTATCGTAATATGATAAAGTAATATCAAGAACATATAACATATTTTCCACTCAGTACCCACAAAAGCAGAAACCATCACCAAACACTGTAAAACGCATATTGGATAATTTTAGAATGTATCGCTCAGTTGAGGCAGGAATACAACGGAGGAAGCCTATTATTAATAAAGAAACATATTATTATGTAAATAAAATATATCCAAAATCCGAATTGCATAAAACTAAAATAGCAAAAATAAAATGAAATGTATTTTCATTTTAATTCAACAAATGTTCAAAATTTCGCCCTCGAACCTCCAGACATTTTTCGCACCTTCGGACTAGTTCCTCATGGGTAGCTCTTCTAATTGAATCCGGTGATAAGTTCTAAAAAGCATTTCTCACTCTCTGCATACAATCTTCAATGGTTGTTAATGGACTTTCATAAACTTTATTTTTGCTGGTTCCCAAACAAAGTAATCCAGAACTGATAAATCGGGTGAGCGAGGAGGCCATAGGAAACATCCATTATTGGCGATCCATTGATAGAAAAATTCTTGTAAGAAATTATTGATCAAATATAAGTTTTTTGGAGGGGCACCATTGTGCTGATAAAAAATTTGTTCGGCGAGAGATAAATTGTCTAGATAGTTATTTTCCAAATTTTGTAGAATATTTAAATATCTTTCACCTACAAACACAAAAATTTGTAACTACATAATAGCCGAAGAAATCATTTTAATTTACTATTTAAATTGTCCACATAAAATTATAATGCTACCACTTTACCGTTTCTTACGGCACAATAAACACTAAACTGACAATGTTCCTGAAAATTTCGCTCTTTGAAGACATACAGAATAGAGTCATTCCAGTAATGGGAATTGTGTCGATTAAAAAGTCCATTTTCTTGAATTTAGCCTCATCTGCTCATATAATATTTCCCAAAAAAGAATTGTTACCTTCATGATTTATTATAATAAATTCAAAAAAATTTTCTCTCGTTAGGAAGTCTGTTTCTTTTAATTCTTAAACCACGTGGAACGAGAATGGATTAAACTTATGTTTTGACAAGATTACACGAACTCAGTCCTTGGATAATCCCGATTCCAGAGCAGCTTGCCTTAATGATACTTTTGGAAATGCCCGAAAATATCCAAGAATTGCTATTTCTATGTTTTCGTCATCAACAATAGGCTCCCTCCTTTGACTTTCTGCCCTAACAGAGCCAAATGTTCTAAAATTATTCAATATACTCTTTACAGCATTTGGTGATGGTTTCTGTTTTTGTGGGTATCGAGTAGCAAATGTGTAACATGTTCTTGATATTACTTTATCACATTCTCCATTAATAGTAAACAAATTTGAAAAGTCTTCGTGAGTGTAATTTAAACATGCTGGCATCTTTTGACATAATAGAATGACTGATATTGATGATTGTTTCTAATAACGGCTAAGTTAATAATTTTTACTAAGAACTCTAGAACATTTAAGAAAATCGCAAATGTCTTAAGACGTTGTAACTTTAACCTTTACAATTCTTACACAGGAAAAAAGTTAATTTATTTTTACATAAAAAATGAAAAAAAATGTAGGGTGTTCCATTTGGAATAAAGAGTGTTTGAGATTTGAATTTGACCGAATGGAACATGAAAAATAGAAAACTTGGTATATTACTATGGAATTTATTTTCAACATGAAGTGTAGCTGAGCTTGTGTTCTTTCTACGTGCCAAAGAGCAAATGAGGATCTCATACGCAAAGAAAGTTATAACGGTTCTTGCAACCCGTTGCACCTGTCAAATTTTCTATAAAATGTCAGATATCTCCGAAACTGCTGAATTTAGATATAGGGTGTGCTACATGCTTTGACTCAGAATTTTATGGTCATTCCGAAAAGCAAGTTGATATCGGCTTCCGGAATAACCGGAAGTACCACATGCTTGTAATTATCTTGGTTGGATTGGCTACATTGAGTTTAGTAACTCCCAAAATTTTCAAAATGTTTTGTCACATACTTTTCTCATGTATCGATCGATTCAGTTCCCGATGAAACAGTGTAAAGTGAAAAAAAAGACACTGCATTTTATTGAATATTTATGTTTTACATGTTACACCATTGAAAGTAGCTATACAAGTCGGAGGTTCTTACCTGGCTCTGCCTATAAGGCAGTCCCATATTATAGCCAACAAGCTTTGTAGTTGCTTCATAAACGTAATATGGGAGTGAACAAATATAATTTATTTTTATTTGAATAATTGGTGGATGCGCCAGGATTAAATTTCGTCGGAATCGCTTTAAATGTGGTAGGTAAGTATTTTTGAAGAAGTTGATACTGAAACTGAGGTCAAAAGCTCCAATCCAAAATGGCGAATCTAATTAAACTGCCGTAATTGCCACATATTTGCAGACTGATATAAAATTTTGTACGAGGAGATATAAGGCTTCGTGATAATGAGCCTTATGTTAAATCTTAAAAATTCGAAAAAGCATATAATTTATTTGACGGCTCGGTAGCTTAACCAGATAAAGCGTATTAGTGGCAAGCGCGCTTGGTTAGACTGTCAATCGTGTACTGGGTTAGATTTCCAGCTCCGATACTGGTAATGTCGGCAGGTAGTGGATGTTGTTGTTACAGTTTTTCCAATAAAAACTATCACAACTAATTTATTTTCAAAAGGAGCACCTTGTACTTATGTTTCTACGTAAAATAATTCAACATTCAATTACGTACACGATAATGCATCATAGTGACCACTTTTTTCAACGCTTTTTGAAAAATTCATGGAGCAAAAAGTGGTCACTATGATGTATCTACGTGTAGGTAATTAATTACTAGAACGCTTTAAGTAAATACTTATAGGGTGTTCCATTTGGAAACACTGAGGTATGACCGCTTAAAATTGTAAAAGTTTGAGTTAGGTGTAGAATTAGGTTCGACATTGAGAGGTCTGAAAATTAGTAACACAGCCTTAATTAGCATTCAGAGAGATATTTCAGAAAATACGTTGATGTACATTTTTTCTCTTGATCGCTGCAAACGCATTTTTATCGGAAAAAGTGGAGTAACGTGAAAACGCTGTAGTGCAAGTCCAAAAATGGTATGTTTGGGTAGATAATTAAGTGCAAAATATAAATATAGAAAACTATGTTGAGTGTGCCTATTAAGAAATCTAATTATTGTCTTGCCACCACTATATGAAATGAAATATTGACTGTCCACAGAATAGTGGCTCACCCTGTACATTTAATGCAACTGATGTGATTACATCCATTGACGATGATAATGATTATTTAATTCTACACTGTAATCAAGGAATTATATATTTTTATCACTCGGCCGTAGAAAATAACTTATGTAACTTAGTTTTTATTTTTTTCCCACTGCGTTCCCAGATTCCACCGGGCTTCAACTTTAACATATGATAGGTAGGTAGTAGTTGATTGTACTTAATTTTTTTGTAGGAATTATTCCAGGCGTTATTATAAGAAATCAAGTAATAGCACAATTTCTCGAAACTTTTCACGGTCCTAACAATCCCACTTTAAAATTCAGTGTCGGACGCACCATGAGGCGATTCGAAGAAACGGTAGGTGTAAAGCATCGTGAAATTTTTAGTTCCTCGTTTGGAACATTTCTGTAAAGAATGGAGGTTACCATTTAAAGTTTCAACGTTGCCTCCAGCTCCTCCCCCATAGTTGTTGTTTAGCATAGTTGGATACCCCTTGTGAAAATATTAAACCATTTTTTATTTATTTTTTATTGCATTTGTTTGGTATAAGGGGAGAATAACTGTCAATTTGGACTATAAATTCTATGTATAAAAATGTAATGAGAAATGCTGAACTAGAATCTATAAAAACTTGCCAATGTATTTCTTGTGAATGGATGATTACAAAATTCCGGGAAATGTAAAGAAATAAGGTATGGGATTTTAAGTATTAAACTAGGAGATGGTAATACGTTGTTCCGAATAACTATATTACACTGCAAATATATTGCTAGATTAAATCTAGAATCAAAGCGAAAACGTTTTCGCTTAATTTTAAAAATGAAATTCTGTATATCTGCTAATTTCTAATCCAACTATATGTCTGTCTATTTACAGTGTACTTTTCTGTTTCCCCCTTTTTCAAACCCTAAGAAATAAAATGACTATAAAAATGATTTTTTTTACTAGCAAAATATTAACTTGTTAGTTGTGTTGCCTATAACCACAGGGGATTATTAAATGAAAAATAAATTACCCAAAATAGTTATAATACGAGCACACAAAAAAATACTCTGTTACCGGGGCTAGACATAGTAATCCCTGTGTATTTCGACGTGTCGAATACGAATCCGATATCCGATGTCCGTATATCTCTATCACCCACCAATTTTTGTAAATCGCGAAAATAGCCTAAGAAACCTGATTTTTTTAGGTAATTTTCGCTAATTTACAAAAAATTGGTGGGTGATATCGAATTCACGTCAAAATACTGTGCATTTTTTATTTTTTGTGTGCCTGTGTAATTAAAGGGCAGCGCAAAGAGTATTTCTCGAAATATTCCACCGTCCCGATTTTTTTGCACGATTTACACTTTTTTACGTTAAACCTAACATTCGTTTAAAATTCTTAATTATGTACATCCTGTATATCTGCATATATGTGTAACAATTGTAAGAATTGTCCTCAAATCTGTAACATTCTAATTTATTGCAACATTGCTACCTCATACATATATGCACAATCTACAATCAAAAAATCATTTGGCAAAAACATTAAATACTGGTTTGGGCAGCGCGATAGCACTAAATCTAAATTTATGTTAGTCTAGACGAATTGAAGCTGGCTAGAGAGCCCTTTGTCTTTATGGTGATCCAGAAAACAATACCCTGTATTTTAGTGCTGATGCCACCACATTAGGCTATAGCAGTTTTTCAAACAGCGGGTGATTTTAATACTAGGCAAACTGGTAAACGCGTCGCCGATGTAAGTCAAAAGAGGGTGTGAATTCAAATTGAAATTCTACAATGCCATAAAATACTTTAGTCGGTATTAGAGAGGTCTAACATTAACGCAACAACATATATGGGTTAATAGTTCAGTTACTTTCGCTCCAAATAATTCTAAAAAATTGCTGGAAAAACTGTTCGGTTTTCAAAAGAAATGAAGAAGAGTTATGAAATAATTCGCCTTTGAGAGGACTTTATTACTTAATAACAATATTGAAATCAATTATAAATAAGTTAGACTTCGATATTTGTATTACAAATAATATACAAATACGAAAACGATGAGTTTATTGCATTTTACCAGCACATTTCTATAACTTTAGATAACTTTTTCAGAGAAACAAATTTAAATAATTGTGATTAGTGACTAATTCTAAACAACTTCAAAATGTCCGTATGTCTTCATCGGTGTAACCGTCTGTCCATCCGTCAGATTTTTGTAAGTCGATAACTTAAGAAAGAAACAGTTAATTATATTTAAATTTGGATAGTAAGATAGTGTTAGATCTAGCTGGAAAGCCGGTAAACGAATTGTTCAAAGTGTCGCCGATGTAAGTCAATTACCCACTGTAATTTTGTAGAAGGATAGAATTTTCATTCCTGAAGAAGGTAGCGGTGACCTGACTTTGCAACCCTCAACAGAAATGCATTCTTCAATAAAAGAAAAATAAGAGATGCACTTTGGGCCGGGTTTGACCAGCCAGGTGGTCGATACTTTCTTTAGGAATAAGGAAATATCTGTTTACAACATTTTAGCGGTTATAAAACACTTTACAGTAGTTATTTATCAGCTCTGAACAGTTTAAGAGCTGGTGGTTCACTAGCAACATTTTTATTCCAATTGCTAAAGGAGTGATTAACAAAACATAGAAACACAAAACTAAGTTTGAACTTTTCACACTATTGTTGAAATGAATAGTCGATTTTAAAATTTGGTACTGAGACTAAAATGTACAAGAAAATTGTTTAAAAAGGAAAAGGAAATCGTGATGCGATCAACTTGAAGGGTCATAAAGCATGATTTAATTACGCTCTAGCAGATTTCGAATGTCCGAAATTACGGAAGAAGGTCGTGCGCGACATTTTCATTTCGTAGCACAGTCGGGCAAGTTTAACTCGATATAAATCTCCAACAATGTATGTAATTAACAAAATTATAACATGTGGAACAAATAGTTTTAAAGATAAGAAAACGTTTAGTGCAAATTTCAAGTCATTATGTCACTTAATTTATTTATAATTTATAAATTAATATCTCAGCTCCCTATTGACGTAAATGAAATTACCTTCTTAATTTGTTCGTTTTCTATGTACAGGGTGCCCCAAATTGCTTGATTTTGGCTGGTTTTCCTATTTTCAGACCAGGTAGAGAAAAACTAACGTATGAGTATGGAGCTCGATTTTTGTGAAACGCCGATTGGTGAAAACCGCATTTCTATATCTCTAACCGTTTCAGAGATATCGGCAGAAATTGACATTTGGCAGATTCCGAAAAACTGTCATAACTTTTTTATTTGTGAATACTTTTTCAAACGGCAAAAACTTTCATGCACTTTTTGACGTAGAATAAGATGCATTTGTCAAAAAAATATATCGCTTTTCAATTGTTCGATATCAAGGCTAACTTTGTTATTTCAAATGGAAACCATAGTTGGCTTTGACTTTAGAAAATAGAAAAAAAATAAGCTTTCCAAAAATATATATGTCAAGATATGTCTAGTCATCTTTGCTGCCAATATAACACATTTCTCTTTAAAAATGACATTTTTTTACCATTTAACATTTTAACCCAGTTGGCCACACAAAAACAGTTGCTTTGCATATCTAAAAGTTAGTTTGACAGTAAACAAAATAAGTGTTAAAGTTCACATCTGTTATAATCTCTCTGCATTATTCCAAAATGTACGAAAACTTTGAAAAATTCCAGATGTTTATATGCTATTGAATCGGGCCGAAATTCTGAAGATGCATTAAATCTATATTTCGAACGTTACCCTGAACGCCAGCAGCCAAGCGAACAAATATTTCCTAGATTGGAAAATGCTTTGATGAATTATGGATCATTTTGTCAAGCCCAGACCTAAACAGTATGCTATTGAAGGTAGAGACGAGGTGGAGGCAGAAGTAATTGGAGCGGTTTTAGAAAATCCTGAAATTTCCACCAGAGAAATAAATGTAATTAAGGGTGTGAGCAAAAGCCGTAGCCAAAGAATTCTCAAGAAATATAAAATAGACCTTATAAAATCAGGCTCACTCATCAAATATTCCCTGGTGATCAAGAACGCAGGATTAATTTCTGCAACTGGTTCATCAGAAAATGCAATGAAAATGAAAATTTTCACCGAAATGTCATTTGGACCGACGAAGCAAGAGTAACCAGCAACGGAATATTTAATCGACATAATCGGCATCGTTGGTCGGACCATAATGAGCAAGTTTTCCAACCTAGAAATATGCGAGGACGATTTGGTTTCAATATTAGGATTGGAATAGTGGGGCAACGAATGATTGGACCTTTTATTTATGACGAAAACCTTAACGCCCAACGGTACGTTAATATTTTGAACATTGTTGAACCATATTTAGAAGACTTGCCCCTTGCCGATTTGGTACGAAAGTGTTATCAACAAGATGGCGCACCAGCGCACAACGCGGCGGTTACAAGGAGCAAACTAAATCAAATGTTCGAGGATCGGTGGATGGGAACAAGGGCCTGCAAGATCTCCGGACCTATGTCCTTTGGACTTTTTATTTGGGGTTTCGTTAAAGACTAGATATTTAAAACCATACCAGAATCGCGTCAAGATTTAGAGCAATGAGTGAGAAATACAATCGCTGGGATAACACCTTTACAACTCTTAAATGCCGAGAAATCAGTAAAGAAGAGATGTCAATTATGCATCGACCAAAATACTTCAATCGTTAAAGATTTGTTACCTACTTAATGAAATATGTTTAATTGTTTAATTAATAAAATTAATTTAATAGAAAAACTATTGTTTTCATTTGAATAACTGAAACTCTTGTTTTCCATGGCCAACTCTGCTAAAATGTCATTTTTAAAGAGAAATGTGTTATATTGGCATATATATTTTTGGAAAGTTTATTTTTTTCCTATTTTCTAAAGTCAAAGCCAACTATTGTTTTCATTTGAAATAACAAAGTTAGCTTTGATATCGAACAATTGAAAAGCAATATATTTTTTTGACAAATGCATCTTATTCTACGTCAAAAAATGCCTATAGAAAGTTTTTACCGTTTGAAAAAATATTCACAAATAAAAAAGTTATGACAGTTTTTCGGAATCTGCCAAATGTCAATTTTTGCCGATATCTCGGAAACGGTTAGAGATATCGAAATGCGGTTTTCACCAATCGGCGTCTCACAAAAATCGAGCTCTAGACTCATACGTCAGTTTTTCTCTACCTGGTCTGAAAATAGGATAACCAGCCAAAATCAAGCAATTTGGGGCACCCTGTACACATGCTAACAATTTTTATTTTTGGGCAAAATATTCATGAGTAAAATACATTAGTTTGTACAAAAATCAGAAAAGAAATTGGACTAAAAAAATACATAATTTACTTCTGTTAATATCGCTATACATAAGAAAAGCTACAATCTGAAAATAATTTTGGTTGTACGACTTGATGCCCTTAAACAATCGACGATTCAATTTTTGAATTTGCGATTGTTTCTTAGACATTATTATTAACACCTTAACTTGAAACTTGTCTTGATGGTTTAGATCCACAATAGTCATATTTTCCTAATCAACAACATATTTATTCAATAAAATTTCAAGCCGTATCGATTTTCAAGTCAAAATTTAAGTGCAATTCCCTATCAGTAAAACGTATTCACACCTGTTTGTTACAGTAAACATTGATGAGCTACTTTTTATTTCCATTCGTAATTTGTTCTGAAAATATAATAATTATAATAATAACAAGCAGATTTAATACACTCTTTATATAATTGTTGCACATTCTATAGGATATTCTTCGCAGCTTTTTGTAAATAATATTGATTTTATATATTTAAAAAATATATAACTTTTTTATTTACTTATCGATTTTTCCTCTACCTAACCCTAACTTACTTTACAAATTTCAATACATTTGGACTTTTCGTTCTTAAGTTATCGTGCTTACAAGAAACGTGACTGATGAACAGACAGACAGAAAAACGGACGGACAGACAGACGGACGGACATTTTTGGAATTGTTCAGAATTCGATCACCAACACAGTGATATGAATATTTTGTATGTATAAAATGAGAACGCAAATTCGACAATAACTATTCAAAACAAGCAACCCCGAGAAAATGAGCATATATTTATATAACGCTTATCAACAGTTAGGTTTGTGATCTGTTTCCTGAACTTAGTGATATTAGTGCAGGATTCCATGTTAAGAGGAACAGAATTATATAATTTTATGGCTATGTAACTAAATGAACGTTGAAAAAAGACAGATTTATGCCTGAAATCAGTAAATTGGGTACAATGACGCATGACGTGGAGAACACTAATGTGTATCGGTACCTCTTCTTAACTTAAAAAGTAAATAACTTAATATCCCATGTTTGATCGTTTTAACAATTAAACAGACCATATGACATTCGAAACGCTTTGAGAGGTATTACTATTTCGATTGTTTGAGATGATAAGTGATGTGATTAAAAATGCGTAAGTTATATGAAAATCTTATACATACGTTTTGGATCCTCTGAAGCGATTCCTTATCACGATTCAAAATGGCAGGACAGTAAACAGTCTAGCAGTAAGAAAGGGACGATAATATTAATGAATCAGTTAATTTTAGTTTAACTTCTGTACTGAGAATATCCTTGTGCGTATATAAAATTTAGGTTTGCTAATTGATTTTTGTATGATATTACTTTATATGTTCTACAAATCGTAAATCTGTGTCAAACCAAACACCAAGGTTTTTACAAACATTGACTGGCCTTAATTGCTGATTATTTAAAAATAACTTAAGATTGGGCTTATTAATAATTTGAGTCGTGTGCTTACCAAATACTAATAATTCCATGTTCATCTCATTCCAAACCAAACAAACCATGATTAGCTGAAAAATTAGATATCTTCTCAAGATACGAATTAATAAAATTGGAATGGCGGTATTTAAGTCAAATAAAGAAAAAGATAGTATAGTTTAGTATCGTCCGCGTACTGATTAGATGAACAAAATTTGTTAGGATCCACTATACATATAGAAAATGACAGAGATCCTAAGACACTCCCCTATGGCACACCACTTGTAATATTAACTATGTTAGAATTGTTGTTTAAAATCACTTTTTGACGACGATTACTGTGGTAATAACAGAAGGAAGAACTTGCTGTAATATCAAAACCATAATATTTTAATTTCGCACACAGCGTGGCATGATTAAGGGTATGAAATGTCTTACTATAATCGTGTAGTATCAAGCAATAGTTCTGCTTATTATCACATGTGGAAAATATGACATCAGAAACTTGCAATAAAATGTGATATGCAAATGTAAACTTTTTAATATAAATAAATAAATTGCAATTACAAATTACAAAATTACATAAACAATGAAGTATTCCGACTATATAAACACATCACCAATGAATAACAAATGCACTACACCGTCGACATAGTAACTAATGTTTTCTGTAATTGCAGCCGGGAGACATTACTCGTTATTACAGTTCCAAAGCGATTTATGCTATTTTACTACATTCTCTATTATTTAATAGTAGAACAGTAAACGTCTATATTAAGTGCGCTTTGTGGTACACAAAGCTTTATTCTTGAAATGGAATTGATTTGTTGGCATAAATATTTCAAGGTATTCTTGAAATACTTCCTAGTGTAGGCAAATTAGACGAGAATCGACCTAGATTTCAAAAAGTTTACCCCAGTGAATGCATTTTCACGAACCTTTGTGGACTCTGTTTGTTTTGATGTCCTGATCAAACTCAAAAAAAGGAATGCCGCTATTACCCCGAAATTGTTATAAACAATGATTTTGTTGTTAATTTATTGACTAAAAAAATTGAGATAGATTAGAAAACAAAATGTAGTGTTGGATAATTTGATGAAAATTAACAACTTTTAACTCTTGTAAAAATTTCGAAAAAATGCTTATTTTCCGTGATATAGCGATTCTAGTTTTTCGTAAAAGGGTGATAGGAATAGAAAATGACGAGAAAAACTCCAGAAATATTCAGGTGAACGTATTATTAAAAGAACATTTTTCTTCTATGTCTTTTCCTAAAGTGCGTTCTATCCAAATTGTGACCCTTATCAGAAAATGGAAATTCAAGTAAACCATGAAATTTAAAAAGCTGGAAAAATCACACGTGCATATTCCTTAAAATTTTGGACTCATGTAATTTTTTTGTATTGTGCATATTTTCTGAGCTTTCAACGATTATACTTCCTTTCCAATACGTGGATGTAGACTTGAAACATTTAAAAGCACTTTTTTAAAATCAAGGATAATTATTTGCACGGTGTTTCACAAGGAGCTTACACAAAATCAGTTTACTGAACAACTGTTTTTTAGTTAAGACCTAGTTATGTTGAAATATGGATAACAAACAATTTATAAGACTATACGAAGTTTCATGTTACTTTATGTAACTCAAAACTTTTCGCATTAAAGACACAAAATTTGGCAGCATACAAGGCATGATCACTAAGAATTAACATAATTTTCTAAATATTTTCAAGGCAGTTGCTGACTTCAGGTAGCAGTTTGATAATTATTTCCTTTGTGTGTCGCGATAATAATTTCATGCGTATATCAGTTTCAGGTATTAATTAGATGCATAATACTAATTTAAATAAATTCAAAAGTTCTATCGCAATTTCCAGTTCCCCTTTATCTATTTATTCTGGTAAGATCCCGGTCTATATCACGTTTCCACTTATCGAGAACACAATGCATCAGAACTTCCCGAATAATTTCATCTGTGATTAATTCACAGGGAGGAAAGATCTAATTGACACCCTGGCGGAAACGAGACTTCACAGGACGTAAAGAAAAGCCACCCGTAGGGAACTGCAATGTTTGGCCCGACTGCCAAATGCGCGCCGACACAGTCGCAGTCAGGGGTACTATTTCTGCCATTGTTCTCATATAAGTCAAGATATATTAATGAGGAGCATACGGTGATAATGTTTACGTCTTGTTCGCAATATATATCATAATGGAAGAAAAATGTGTAACACAAAATAATTGGACGGGCATATGTTCTTATTTTGAGAACGCTATAAATTATATAAAGTTACTGGTGTATCATGTGCTTCACAACGTAAAAAGTAATAAATGTTTGGTATAGGGCTAAAATTACTAATGGGACTATAAGTTCTATATACAGGGTGAGAAGGAAGAGAAGTGCTAACCGAGCATTTTATTTAAGCATATTACTGAAAAGCCCAGTAGTTGTAATTGAATTTTTATCTCTTTTTCAAATTACATTTTTCTTTGGGTTGGCAACATCGACTACTGTGGTCATTAGTCGATTTCTCAGTCTCTATCTTTATATTCGTGTTACGTTAAGAGTTACAGATTATAAAAGAAACCTATCTCCCTTCGGTTAACAGATGTGACGAGGTTACAAACGTGTGTCCTATTATTAAACGGCTAAGTATGACTTGTTCTTTTCTTGTGAGGGAAATGGAAGGCTTTGAGGGTGCAATGCATGGTTTAGTAAATCTATATGTTGCTGTACGATTCTACTATTGTTGCCAATCACCGCGAATGCTTGTATTGAGATCATTTTCAACATCGTCAGGTCTCATTCGATGAAAGTCAATAATGCCCTGGTCATTGGCCTCCTGACGCGTTGTTGTATCGGATATTTCGTTACCTGTAATACCTATATCACTAGGAATCCACAGGAATGTGACCATTTTGATTTGGTTTTGGGGACTATGTAAGCTGGCAAGTGTAGACTGGACAAGACGATCACTAGAAAATACGTGGCGAATACCTTGGGTAACATTAAGTGACTCGAATATCAAAAATTTTGATTCAACATTTGACATGTGGAGGTAGCACAGAGATTACCATATCTCATACAGTTCTGATGTATGTATAGATGTTTTAGATGGGAGCGTCCAACAGTGAATTTCTCCACCAATTCTAGCGAAGCAGCTTCCGACTATTATCTCTATCGTAGATCTGTCTGTATATATTATAACGGCATCTTGTGGTTAATGGTTGGTTAATGGTTGATATGTGCGTGGGCTCTTATCAGTCCCTCTACTGCGGCCATCAGGTCTATTGCGGCTCACTCCTAGTTATAGCTCACGAAACAGATTCAGCTTTTTAATAAAGCCGATAACCTTGATGGGTGAGAAACCGTCCCGGTCTTCTGACTCTAGTCGCCTTTTGCCAAACAGTAAAACCCTGGTTATTTCTGCAGCAGGACAGGTACACAAAACGTGCTCTGCCGTTTCATCTTCCACAAGACACAGACGGCATTCGGCGTTTTCCACCAGTCCAATTCTGTGTAGGTGATGATTTAATCTGTAGTGTATATATACCAATTAGAGGTTCTAAGTGTAGCCTATATAACTCTAATAGTTTTTTAGTTCTTGACTTCAAGGGGCATGTATTAAACTCCTTTAAGCGAACTAATCCTGGTAGTTTCTGCCAGTGCTGGATTGTTTTCAATTCAGTCCAAGCTATGACAGCATAGTTTTCAGATATGTCAAGTGACAGTTCTGGTCCTATAATGGTTTCCGCGCCTTCTCTTGTCAAGGAATCAGCAACTTCGTTGCCTTTCGTGCCAGAGTGGCCAGAAATCCAGATCAGAGTCAGTTTGTTGTTTCTACCCAGTCGGGCTAGAGCTTCCTGGCAATTCCAAGCCGTTTCAGAGTTGCAACGGTAGAATCCAAGGGGTCTAAGAGACGCTTGGCTACTGAAAGTATATTTATTGATCTATGTCTAGGCTGCGTCTGTTCTAGAAGCCGTACATACAGCTCAATGGCATGGGTATCTGCCTGGAATATAGTCGCGTTATCACCAAGGCTCGAAATTATCCTTTCCTTTGGTCAGGTTGGGAGGTTTGGAGCAGTCTGTGTACAGCAACTGTCTACCCTTTGTAGGTCGCTTTTGTTCTGATCCCATTCGTCTCTTCCAGAAAACAGAACTTTAAAGGGCAGTTCATAGTTGATCAAGGTAGGCATCACTGAAGACATTCCCAGATTGCTGTGACAGTTTAAGTCGTCCAACAGCTAGTTATTGCCAAGCATGCTTGTCTCTGTAATCCAGACAGTTTAGCTTTCGTCGTTTGTTACACCCCTCTCGACCACCAAACCATTGAGGCATACGCTATCATTGGTTTACTGACCGTAACGTATATCCAATATATTTGTTGGGTATAATTACCATTTTGTGGGGTTTGACAGACATCTGCTTCCTCTCACACCGGATATAAATAGCGTCTAGTACCTCTTGAATGGTATTAGAAAGTACCTCTCTAACCAGAATAACACCCTGTGGGCACCTCCTTGCAGCCCTAAAACTCACCGCTAGTTCCGTTGATTTGCCCGGTTGGTAAGCTTATTGACGGACTTTAAGAGGACGAAGGCGAGATAAATCGAATGGCGTAAACTGCAGCTCTGAATCTCGTTTCGTTTTCGAGATATAACCTCGGGAAGCGATACAAAAATTCAATTTTTACCTTCAGGTGATTTCGAATGGCCATATCTCGAAAATCAAGGCGCGCACCAACGTACAGTTTACACCAAGCTATTTCTTAGGTCTTTCTACGCACCTTGGCATTTTTTTAGATTTTTTGCTAGCTTTCGTTTGACAGAACTCGCCCTCGAAGCTGGACCGTGTCGCTCGAGAAGCGAAATCCTCGGACCTCTCATTTTGGCGGCCGATATCTTACCTAAAAAGCTCCGAAAAAATTTCGTGCCATACGTCATCGGATTGGAAATTTAATTTTCAATCGATTTAGTAGAAAAAATAGGGGGGTCGTTTTGGTCTAGAAAAAGTTACAGCAATTTATGTGAAGAGATGTCGAAATCGCTTATATTATATAAATAATTTTTAAGGCAATGGCAAAATCCGGATGTGATAGAGTAAAGCAGACCTCGGATTCGCCGAGCCCAAAAACATATAGTAAACATGGTCAGATCACCAAGCGAGAAAGAATTTTTCCTTTGTGTGGCTGTGTGATGAACAAAATTTGTTTAAATATAAAAAAAACGTATATTACATGAATTCCTGAAGAACTGTATCTTAAAGCTCTTCGACCACTGTCTTCCACTTCCAGAGTAGGAAGCTAAAATTTTGCCAAAGAAATACTGAGGCTAAGTCTAAAGAAACTGGAGGGTGTCTAGGAATCCAAGAATTTTTTTTTCTCATAACATTGTGAATCAGCCAAATGAATAAGTTACAGATATTAAATCTGGATACCAACAAACATACGAATGAGGCACACAAAAATCAGAGTTGCTAACGCTCTGATTTTCTCTCTAGTTGTTAGGGAGGCAGACAGACGGTGCATTGATGATCTGGAAATGTAAATCTGGAGACAATTACTATGAATAACTTGGACAGATCTTCACACCAAAAGCTTTAATATGAAAAAGGGTAATGTTATTTACAAAAATTATAATCTTTCTGTTTTCCGTAAAATATTAACTATATAGATAATAGGCGCAAGTTTTAGGCCAATTATATAACACACAGATATCTTTAAAAGTGAATTATTTATTATTTGTTTGCTTATAGTAATGAAACATATTCTTTATAGGACTATGAAAACAGCGGAAAGAAAAACTATCTATGAGAACTAGAAGAAAATTGTATATAAAAACACTAATGAAATCTTTGCATTCTTTCGATAACCTGACTTCTGGTTATGCTATCCCTACGGTATGTAAATTCAGTTAAAAATGATAACAAAGGCCGGAAATTTATTTATTTACCTACCTTATCTTTATTTTTTTTTTTTCATTCTAATGGATTACATTTTCATAAAATCTCTCATCCAGTTTCTTGGAAATGCTAAGCCTTTGAAACGTTTTTCGCCCTTATTCTGTCATGGTGATACTAGTTTAATCTGCTTAGCCGGGGACTATGTTGGATGCTAGGTTATAATCAGAATGTCAAATAAGAAATTTGTTTCTTGCATAGAGTTTATCTTTTAGTTCTCACAGATAGTTTTTTTCCGCTGTTTGCAAAATCCTATAAAGAATTATGTTTCACATAGGTATCTGTATTACCTGTTATTAAGATTTTAAATTTTTCGTTTGATCATGACTAACAAATTTCAAACATAATTGCATAGCTTCAAAATTATATTTCTTTATGAAAAATCGCCTATTTAACTTAGTTTCCCGGAAAATATTAGTTACTATTATACATATTTCATACTGAATATGGTTAGACAGGTAAGTGTAGTTTTAGATTCACTGGTTTAGGCTTATGGTAATTTGCAAAGTTTACCGAAGCAATTCCTGATTAATTTACTAAAATAGTGTACTAGAGCTGACTAGAGAGTTAACATAAATGCGTAATTACTTGGGCAATTATAGAAGTAACTCAGACGAGCTGTCGCGGTCATGTGGTTTGAATTCCAGACACCCGACTATTTTCAGAATGCAATTTCAGCATTATCATGTAAATTGCTTAATTCTGAACGAGAAAAATCTACTTTAATGAAAACGTGGTGAATTTTCCGCCAGGAATACTGATAGTAAATAAGAACGTATTTGGAACGTGGATCCGGAGTAGTAGCCATTAATCTGATAAAATATATTTTCAATTCAACAAATTCTACCTTATGTTAAGTCAACATTAAATATTTTCTCACATTACTTTAAACGGAATAAGATTTCGTTAATTGTCCTTTAATCATATATTTAACAGGAGGTTCTCAATTCGATCGGTATATATGTTTTTCTTTCAAACATTGCCCTGAAATGGCGTAATTGATTTCTATGGATATTATCCGTAAACTGCAGAGTGGCTCGGCCATGGACCCATATTAGTTTCATCACTTATTGTAAGGTGAGCAAGGAGTTCGAGATTGTGCCGCAGTCGCCAGGAGACAAATGTCTAACAACTGATAATTAGATATCATCAGAGAAGCAGGATATTTTTATTTAATTTTGTTAACTTCTTTAATAATATAATGCGGGTGGTGGCGGAGGGATAAATGGTATATATTATATACAGCATATTCCAATTTTCTGGATTCTTACTAGCTTGCTTTACTTGTTTATCCCAATTTACTCCCCACTCCTTAAATGAGTAAGTCACAATAGAATCTAGTTCCAGACCTCATTTAAAAATTCACAGATCTTGCATTTTTCGCAAGTATCTTAAACGTATTGAAAGTACCAGATGCAACTATACTGCTCTAGGTCGAAGTCATATAGGATCGTCCTATTGATATGCCTGCTAAATTATACCAAATTATTTTCTGTATTTCATTTTTTATAAATATTATTTTTATTATTCACACTAGGAGGAATTTTTCGAAAAGTGAACGTGCTTCGAGTTATGATGAGTTAAAGGATTTGTGAATTGATGCGTTTCAGGGTAAGCGTTAATTCATTAAGGCGCTCCATAAGAAAGAATAGCGCAGACAATATTGAATAATTAGAAAAAAATGTTAAGTATTAAGATATGTACGTAATATCACGTGAAAACAAAGCTGACGTGCTGTAAATTTCAAATATACAACAAACATTTTTTAGACTTTTTCGGAAAATCGCCCTCTGCAACCCTCTGTACAGGGCAATTTTTCCATATCTTTTTCTCTTTTGATGGGTAATCGTTTAAAATAGGTCGTAGCTTTTAGCAACACATTACAAACGGAATGACATAATAGAGGCAGCTTGTTACTCTACTACAAGGCCGGCCCAGCGGCCTAGACAGATCTGTCGCTCTCGATACATTTTTCGTAAGATGGGTCCTATATCATGCGCCCAGTAGCATTTTCAATACAAATACATACGTGTACCATTAATATTTCAAGTCAACCTCTTAAACGGCTCCAGAGTAATCGTGCGCAAAAAGTCGACAATTAAACCGACAGAAATGTTGTTTTCGCTGAAATTTAAAATATCGACGTTTCCATGATATTTTAAATTGATTCAAACAAACAGAAAATATTTTCTATTTTTCACGAGAGACATGCCTCATTTCTTCCAAATGTAAACGTAAAATAATTTTGTAGATATAGCGCCAACAGACGGCCAACAGACGGCCAACAGACGGACAACATACCGACAGACAGACTGAATTAAAAACCTTAATTACTTTCACATTCGCATGGTGGAGAGAAAGTATAGTAATCGGAAGAACTTAAGAAGTGTGTATTTTTTTTGTTCAAACAGGTTTAGAATGCCATATGTCGAGATTGTAAAGAGTGACCACAAGTAAATGGCCGCTAGCTTGGGAAAAACCGTAAAAAGGATTATAAGGTCTCAAATTAATCGTCATTAATTTGAGACCTGCTAATCCTGTTTACGATTTTTTCCAAGCTTGCAATCCGTTACGCAAAGACAGGCGGATTTTACGGTCACTTTTTGAGCAAAAGAATATCCTGTCAGTCTATCAGTCGGTCGTTCTGTGTTTGAGCGCGACTGCTCTGGAATGATTTAAGACATTGACTTAAAATTCAGCACACGTATGTACCAGATATTGTCTGTAATTGTTTATTTGTCGCATATTCAGATTTTCTTACTTTTTATTGGGTATTTTGCCACTGAAAAATATTTAAAAATTTTAATGAAAAAACCTCTGCGCCAAATGGATCAGACAGAGGTTGGTCCTTGAATACTTGACTGTTTCAAAAAGTCTCACACCTATAAATATATAAACGAGAACAATGTAATAAACTAAAAACTGAAAATGAAAGCTATAGGTAGTTAGCGTTTCGAAAGAGAATCTACTTCAGTTCTCAAAACTGGACGGCCAAAAAAGTTTTGAGAACGGAAGTAGATTCTCTTTCGAAACGTTAACTACCTATAGCTTTCATTTTCAGTTTTTAGTTTATTACATTGTTCTAGTTTATATATTTTTAGGTGTGAGACTTTTTTAAACAATCAAGTATTCAAGAGCCAACCTCTGTCTGATTCATTTGGCCCAGAGGTTTTTTCATTAAAATTTTTAAATATTCTTCAGTGGCAAAATACCCAATAAAAAGTAAGAGAAGACGTATGTACTATAACGAAATCTAGTTATATTCTGAACTTATTCCGGTGAAGGGGTGAAGGGTAAAAAAGGTTATGTGTAGAAAATATTGTTATGAATTACACCCCCTTGGAACTGGAAATTGATACGCCTATGCCTAATATTGAGTGACTGAAAGCTTGTAAAAGGAAATGGACTTTTTCTAGAGTATGGTGAGAAGATTCTCGATTGTTTCTGGATGGATCTAGAGAGACAATTTCGGAGTAGAAGAAGAAGTTTATTAAAAAGAAGTTTATTAAAGTGACGTTCGGTAACAAAAGTGAGGTTAAATATCAAAGTGTAAAGGTTATTTTGAAGTATTGCATAGTCAGTAAATTAATAAATAAAGTGTTAGTGTTTATCTCTTGTTGAAATTATTTTAGAATCCACGGATTCATACAGGGTGTTTCCTAAAAGGTGGAAAATACGTAACAATATAAATGATAAAATGCGGGAATACTAGGAGTAAATAGTAGGCGACACTGAGCTAATGGAGTAGTGCATTTCTTAGCCACAATCACCACAAAAACACAGCATTTCACTATTTTTGTTCAAGGATTAGCTGTTTTCGAGAAAATAGAATTGAAAGCATAATTCACACTCTCGCAGACGAAGCAATACATTGAGTTTAAACTTGTTCTTCCTTTTATACTCAAACGCGACTTTGAAGCTAGCTTATAGATGGTGACCACTGTAAACACATAATAATTTAATATACCAGTAGATCACACATTCTTGTTTAAATTTGTTTCACATATTAATCTAACAGCAGATTATTCATATACAAATTTGATATATTAAAATTAATAGTAGTTTACTGGATGAGTTTAATTATTTTAATTATTTTGCAATTTTCTGATTTGACCATTGAAGTACTATTATATACCTAGCACTTATTAGATAAAACAACTTGTAGGTATTCACTTAGTTTTACCAAATTTTGTTTATATTATTATCAAGAGAAAACTCACAATATTGATTAAATTCATCTATTGTAAATTATGAAAATAAATCTTACCAAAATACGATTTTAATACATCTCATTATAGCACAAAAATTTTAATTATCTTATCATCTACTTCCTTGTGAATACTACTGCATATAAATGACTATGCCCAATTGTATATTCTGAAGGAATGTCAGTGACATGGTAGGACCCCAACAGCCCTATTCAAATTAGACTCAATTTCATGTACCCCAGTGTCTGCAACGGACACCCGCGCTCCAAGCCACCATATGGCCGTCGTAGGTCTATAAATTTTAATTTTACCAAATCTTCCTTGCGACTATCATTGTTTCACGTCGCGGAGCGTAGGAGGCCGTGTGCCCTATTGTAGGCGACCTTAGGGTTTTAATTGTGGCACTTAGTTATGTTGTCAGAAATGCGATTGTTAAATAAATGTGTGGTGTGAAGCTATAAATAGCAATTAAATACAGACAGGCGTGGAAATGCGTTTAGGGCAGGGTCGCATTGTAAAAATTTATATTCCTCGTTTATTATTGACTAAGAGACAAAGCTTTGGATTGGGAATTGAATACTTCGAATTTATTGCTGTGGTAGTTTTATAGATGTAAGTGTCATAAGCCTTGAATTTGCTGGAGTGGTTGTGTTTTTTCTCTCATCTTTATTTTGTTGTTCATTTACACATTTACTCGCCTTTATCTACAGAATCAATGAAAATGAAGATATAAGAATAGATAATATTATCTAAGCTTCACTCTAAATTGCTAACATTTTTTAACTGTTATTATTTTTATTATTGACCAAGAAACGGCACAAAAATTATGTCACGAGTCTGTAAATAAACTACATGCCTTAAAATGCACAATGAGAATACTACACCAATTTTACTGCTACTCATTAAAATGTGATTTTAAAGCACGTGCATTTTTAAGCTAAAAATTTGGCAAAACGTTGATCAAGTGCAATGGACATTTCGTTACGTTGCTTTCTGACTTTCTTCTCTCTTTAGCTAAATTTCTGTAAATTGACCTCAGTCAATTAAATATAAATTGAAAACAAAAGCAAAATTTACACTACAAAGCAAAGAAAATGGAGATATAAATTTCTTAACAGACTTTTTACCTAGTTTGAACCGTGCAAAGTTAGGAAAATGTGACTGTGAAGAGCTGGGAAGCCAAACTGGCAAGTGGAGAGTTAGCGGAGCGGCCAAGTCAAGTACATCGTCTCGTCCGTGTTTGTTCGAGGCAAGGGCTCTCGATAACTCCCCTGTTGCAAGCGTTAAAGAACCAACATTCTTCAGGCAACCCTTCAATTACCAATGCGATAATGGTGCGCACTATATACGGGGAGCCAAATTGAGTTTGAATATGGATATCATAATTTTATACAGCTTGGGGTCCTGAGAGATCATTCACATTCTTTTTGTTATGCTAAGAGCAAAAACAAATTTATAAGGAGTGCTTTGAGGAAATATGGTCTTAATACAGCATCGGAGGATGCGGTTGCAAGGATAATTCAATGAATTTTTTTCGTTTAGAGCAAGACTGAATAAATAATGAAATCCATAATGTGTATTCGTCATAAGATTTCTTACGGGTGAAAAATGCGGAGTAAGGGCTTTTAAGGAAAAGAGTAATTTTAGACAAAAGTTTTTATATACAGTATGTCATCGGATGGATTACCGCACTCTTGTAATCTTTCTTATTGTTGGATTGTAGAGAAAATATTATTCTCTATAGAACGTTTTGCTTATCCTGGGATACCATACGCATATTTGTCGTAAAGTATACGGAGTGTTCAGAATTGTGAAAAATATAAAACTTTTGTTAAGCAATTTTGTGAGGAGACCACCTCGTTAGTTGAAAATGCATAATAAGCATATTTGTCGTAAAGTATACAGGGTGTTCAGAATTGTGAAGAATGTAAAATCTTTGTTAAGCAATTTTGTGAGGAAACCACCTCGTTTGTTGAAAATGTTGTTCCATCACTAAATAGATAATTCGATGAAGAAACCACCAACCTACTCTCTCAAAGTGCAATTGCAACGTTTAATTGACTTTATTAATAGGAAAAATAATTGCTTAAAACTCGCCACGGCTTAGAGATCTCGACTCAAAGAATGGTAATAATCTGACAGCTAATTGACAGAGATGAATAGTTATTTGAAACCTGTCACCAAGTGCTTGCTTTATTCTAAATTCCATTAACAAAGATTTATAGAAACACTCGACAAAATAAAACTAATGGGCGCCACTATGTTCTTGAATCTCCCGTAAAACTATAGAAAAATCAGTTGAATATGAAAATCAACTGATTTTAGGCAGAAATAAAAATTCAAAAAATTTATTAAATCATACATTTATATTATACAATATTGCTATATTGCAAGACCGTCTAATTAAGCAATAGTCCATAATGTTTGTTAACTAACAGCTACAGATCTGTCACAAACGCGTTAAGGTTATGGATCGAGCTTTAGCGGCTTTCATTCATCTCGCAAGGCTGTCACTGGCTAATATAAACAAACATTATTTTTTATTTACTATGAAATGCGGATAGTATACTATAGAATGTGCAACAATTATATAAAAAGTGCAGTAAATCGTTAATGCAGTAATCATTAACAAGCTTAAACTCATGCATGCAGTTGAGAAAGTGACGGATCGCTTCACATAAATTTCCTTTCCAAAATTGTTTGGGTCATTACATCCAGAATATTTATATCAATAAAATGGAATAAAATAAAATAAAAATAATGAAATTCCTGCTTTTCTGTATTATTATTATCGATATTCATATCATGCTGAAAAGTTGACCGTGTGGACCTCAAGGGACGCATTTAGTTACAAATGTCACCTTTGTGGAGTCCTAGTACATAGTCCAGTAATGTAACACCTAGAGTCACACCAATCCCATAGTCTAAAATGGTATAATCTACAGTTTTAACAAACACGTTGTCTTAACTTGTTTTTACATTAATAATAATAATAATACACTATTAATCTAATAGATTAAACATAAAATCAAAAATAAAGTACATTAATAATGATCATTGACACATAATAATACTAAGAAAGAAAAAATAAGAAACCAATTATTCATCTACACTATAAGAGGCATTAGTAAGTAACAGAAGATATAAATATTTTTAAGCCGCTTCTTTTTATGCTTATATCTAATTTATTATAAAGAATCGTACCGACATGTAAGGATTAGATTTATAAAGTTCTAATCTGTGAAGTGAGTGTTGCAAATTCTCTCCATGACGTGTATTGTATTGTGTAATGTCATATATTCTGAAAAGCAAATGTGTTCAAGTTTCTTTTTATAAAAGTAAATACTTCAACTCTGTACAAACATGGCAAAGTTAATATTTTTGCGAAATAATTATCTTTTTTCAAGATTCTCGATATTGTAATTCATACATGGAACATAAGGCTCTCTTTTGCAGCACAATTACACGACTAGCCGTGCTGTCATAACCCCAACAAATCACTGCGTAAGTAATTGTCTATTCAAAATTTTGAATAATAAAAATATTTTTACAACGTTTCTGCCTCTAATTTGGGATAAACTTTTTAGAGCAAGTCAAATACCTGCATACTTTTTACATTCATATTCTATGTAGGCTTTCCAGTTTAGTGACATATCTGCAGAAATACCTAGAAGCTTTCACTCGTTTAATTGTTTTATGTTGAAATTCAATAAGTGGACTAGATATATATAGTGGGCGCAAACAGGATGAAATTGTATCGAAAACGTTTTTTCTTGATTCATCGCTAGACTGCTTGAAGTGAAATAATTAAAAAGAAAAATCAGGTTGTCCTGCAAAAGGGTAGACAGTATATTAGTATATTGATTGCAAGACAAGGGAGACATATCATCAGCAAAAGCACAGTGAAAAATGGAAATAAAGTTTTCAATATCATTAAAATATAATAAGAATAGGAGTGGGCCCAGGACACTGCCTTGGGGAACTTCGATATTAACATCCATTTGCTGTGAACTTTTGCTAGAATATTCAACGAACTGCTTTCGGTTCATCAGATAGGATCGTAAAAACTTATTACATTGATCACGTAACCGATAACCCGCCACTTTTTTAAGTAAAGTATCATGGTTCGCGCAGTCAAATACTTTAGACAAATATACAAACAAGGCCATAACTTTATTACCCTGGTCAAGTTTTCTGTAGATACGATCTAGGAAGCTTGGTATAGCAGAAATAATACAACGGTTTATTCAGTGCTGAATATCTGACGGTATATTATTAGATTCTAGAAATTATATTATTCTATTTGCAAGCAATGTTTCGATTATTTTAGAAAGAAGTGATAATAAAGAGATGGGACGATAATTATAAATTTGTTTAGAATCTCCTTCCTTAAAAAGATATATGTATTAAGCATGCGCTAGTACATTGCGATCCGACTGAACTTTAAGATGATTGATTAATTGATTTTCCAGCGTATGGTGGGCATTGCTGCCGATCCCGGGCATCCATGGAGGTTCGTTCCAACACGCAGCTTTGTCGTCCGTCGAACACACCCAACGGACGGCCGAACCACGTGCCGGAACCAAATCTCGTATGTTTTATATACCGCCGGACCGGCTGCATGCGCCGCGTTGGACACTGGACATCCTTGTTGTCTGCAGCGATAGCCGCATGACGCATGGGGTGGGAATACAGGATGGGAAGTGTAGGTGTTTCTGAGATGCTTATTTTAAGTTTCCGTGCTTCTTTTAAGTTTCCATCTATCGTCATCTCCTTATTCTTCTTCTTCTTCTAAGTTTTCTGTTTCTTCCGTTTCTGAATTTGGCAACTTTTTTATTTTTTTCGTTTTTATTTATTAACCGTTCCACAGGTAAATATCCATTTACGGTGGAGTTGCTGGGAAGGGCCCTATCTCGCGGTAACAATATTTTTTGCGCGTTATGAGAAAAAGGGTTCGAAGGGATAGTTTGCTCATCCTGTAGGTTTTTCTTTTCTTTGAAACAATGGGTTTTAATTTACAGTAATTACTTTCAACTGCCCCCCAACTCCCAACACTTTCCACTTCATTACCTAAATTTTCTTCTCTGTTGTTTAATAAACTGTTCTGTGACAAGTATTAAAAAACCAATAAATAAATATCTTTTCAATTCTAATTTCCAATCTTTCAATTTAAATAGACTTCATGAACTAAACTAAAATTAATATAGTAAACAAAACTTATCTGTTTCATTCACATCTGGCTGGCTGTTGCTTATTTTATATCACCCACATGAAGAAGGGACTGGCTCCATCCAGGTATAGATTTTACGGTCAAGCAGTACACTTTCTCGGGTTGTCTCTTTTGTGTTGCTTTATTCAACCGACATAATTTAATCAAATATCAACTACATGAAATAGCCAGACTCGTGCTTATTTATATCAATCAGTGCAGAATATTTACTCTTTAATTCAATAAAATTTCAACGTATTGTTGCCGCTTTATCCCGATATATCTAGATATATCGTAGTAGCCACGAAACACGCGTCTGTCACCGAATTCGACACGCTTTGAACTCCCGACTGGACTTTAAGATGATTGACTAAAAATTAACTACTCTTTCACTGGAATTAAAAATGTTTCCATTTGAGATTGACCCGAAGAGTTCGGCATGGTTAAATACATTGAAAGAGACAATATTGCTGAGACTTTAACCCGTTAATTAATATACCACAAGATATGTGCCTCTTAAGCCATAAAGTGCTATTAAAAGCCCTTTTCCTTTGATAATAAAATACTGTCTACGCTATCAATAAAATTAATCTGCAATAAAATAAATCTCTTATCACTTGCAATCCCTATTAAGGAATTTTTTTGCAATAGGGAACCTATTACTTAAATGAATAATAAATCTGGAATAATTCCAATTTATGGTCGATGTAAACATATCTCTCGTACAAAGAAATCGCTGCCGAAGGAGTATTAAGAGTGTAGTGCAGAAAATAAATTGCACGGACCCTATTAGCTGATTGGAGTTTTTGCGGGCAGTAAAGTTGCAAGGATCGGTGATTAAATGAAGAAAGGCGGACAAGATATCAGTGGTAAGCATAAGGAATAATTTAGTGAGGAATCGTAGTATTATACTCTAAGATCACCACATTTCATGTAAATTCATGAGGTTAGGTGAGACTGTCACAACTCAGAGGGAGCGGTGGGTGGAGAACCGATCTCGTGGACCATTTGCAGAAGTTTCAGAGGCAAATACTACAATTAATGCTAAAAGTTTAAGCAGATGAATTATTATGGGGTGTATTAACTGACGTTTGATACGTGTGGTAAATTAGATTTGCCGGCAAATTTAGTCACTGATATGACGTTAATACTCTTCATCATTAAATACACAGTTAATTTTCGTGAAATTGCATGGTAATAAAAGTGGTTCAATTATAAAGACATGGCTACACATTTATGTATTCATACTTTTGAGAACTATTAAAACATGTTTATGCTAGTTACTAATTGCAAACAAGGGTATAATTTATTTCAAACCATGTTAACATATACAGGGTGTTCCAAAATTGAGTTCTTGTCCGGTAACCAGTGATTCCTGAGTTCATATTGGGCCCATATTATGAAAATTCAGATTACTGAATATTTAGAAAGAAAGAAAATATTATATAAACTCCACTTTGGATTTCGTGAAAATCTATAAAAAATCGGTGCCATCATTAAGTTTACTGACTACAACTTAGATTGTTTTGGAAAAAGATATTATTCGGCTTCCTTGTTTTGTGACCTTAGCAAAGCATTTGACGGTATATCTCATGCCTTGCTGGCCCAAAAATTAACGAAATACAACTTTAGCATTACTAGTATCCAATTTATCAAATCCTATTTAGAAAATCGTGTACAATCAGTCAGATTAAATGGAAAATCTTCAGAGATGTTACAAATCAAATCAGGGGTGCTACAGGATTGGATTCTGGATCCAGTTTTGTTCATGATTTACATTAACGATATACCATATGTCCTCGAGAATGTCAACTGCATTTTTTATGCTGATGACTCGAATTTACAAATATCTGACCCTATCTTGGTGAACTTAATGTTAAAGTGTGATAACGTATTGTCAAAAGCGAAGAAATCGTTTACACCAAATGCTCTTGCACTTAATGAAAATAAAACAATAAAACTTATATCAAGTACACGTGATCTACCAATGTACCAAATAACCCCACCTGTGCTAAGTTTCTAGATGTCTTCATTGACCCATCTCTTCGATGGAATGATCATACAAATTACCTTGCTGAACGAATATCAAAAGGAGACAGTTGTCTAATTCAGTATCATCAGATGTATTAAAAACTGCATATTTTGCATTATGTCATACCCGGCTATCTTATGCCATTCTCACCTGGGGGCACTCTTCTGGTAGACGTAAAACTTTTGGTCTCCAGAGGAGGGCAATCAGGATTGTGGGGTGGGTGGTTTGGAATACCGGGATGACACCAAACTCCTATTTATCTCACTCAAAATACTCACCTTACCAAGCATTTATGCGTTACAATGTATTACACACATTCATGATAACATAAATACTCTTAACTCCAATGCTGACTTTCATCAGCATGAGACACGGAACAGAGGTATCATACGAACAGAATTTACATGACTAACAAGAGGGCAAACTGGTGTTAACTACTATGATATCAAATTGTATAACTTATTAGATAACCGCAATAAAGCATTACCTAAACAATAATCCAAAACCATGATGAAAGGTTTTTTGACAAAAAACGCATTCTTTTCATACGAAGATATAGAGAGAGAAATTTTAAACATCTGATAGGGATTCCTAAATTTCTGTATACATTTAATTTTTATGATTTTCTATGTACCTGTTTTACCTGTGATTTTATTCCCATTAAGTACCATAACTTTGTCCAAATTGACAAAATTTTGTAAATCTACTGTATTGTTTTTATTTTACTATTTTCTTTGTTTGGTAATTTTTAAATTTTTTTAACATGAATAAATCTATCTATCTATCTTTCTATCTATCATATAACCCAACTTACCTTAATTAAAAAATTCATCCTTGAGTAAGTAAATCCTCTAAATGTGAGACAGAAAAATAAATGTACGTTATATTGAAGATAAAACTTTCAAATATTTGGACTAAGGTAAGTCGGGTTACATGGGCTCGCTATAAATTCAGGAATCCCAAATTCCTGTCTGGGAATTGAATTCTGGAACACCCTGTATAGTACAGTAAAACTAAAATTTCAAAGCAGCTGTCTTACTATAGCAATTTTTTTGCTGGAACTTGTTGAAAACCTTTCAAGAAGAGTAGTAAAAAGTTTTAGATTAAATCTGTGTGGTGGAAAGCTTTTGTTTAAACAAACGAATGATCAGAATCCAGTTTTTTCGTAGCTTTTCTTAAATATCTCTGGTCGCGTAACCCGTATCGGATAAAGAAATATACACAAATTATTCACAATGAAATTGCGACGAAAACTAGATTTGTTTATAATAACTCCAAAAAAACAATTGCAAACTCGAAAATCGAATCATCGATTGTTTAGGGTATACGGCTTATACAACCAGAGATACTTAAGAAAGACTGCGAAAAAACAAGATTCTGAACATTCTTTTGTTAAAAAAAAAGCTTTCCACAACACGGTTTTATCCCAAAACTTTTTACTACACTTTTTGAAATGTTTTCAACAAATTCCAGCAAGAAAATTGCTATAGTAAAACAATTCCTTTCTAGGCCATTTAGACTCTTAGATTTACTCCACAAATATGGAAAGATTTAAAAATCTGTGGACTTTAGTATACAGCATAGGAGAGCAAGTTAGGCAGACAAGGAAATTCTATACACTTACGTACATTAACAAAACTGAAAAAATTCTAATCTAGACGGACAAATAGGGAGTGAAGATGTATATAAGTTTAAAGAAATGGCTAAGGCACCTGACAAATATCAAGAGAAGCATTGTGGCTGAGACTAATTTATAATGTAATTTACAGAGTGAAACTCTCTGTGGAAAAATAAGTAAGTCATATGCACTGGGATTTCTGAAAAATATCCGTGGTGTCATTTTTGATTCACTGCTTGATAATGGCTTTATAAGTCGAAACTGTAGTCGCAATTTTTATAAATACATAGTGATAGAAAACACAGTAGTGTGTTTTATTTAGTTATTTGTGCAAAATGATTAACTACCACAAGGTAACGGCTCCTTCAATCAATTTTTTGTTGAGACTTTTTGCTTGCAATGTGATATATGTTTCCAGACATTGAGAATAATCCAAGAATACCCCTGCTAGAATTTTCTGCCATTAGGGTCGGTCCAAGGCCCAACTTCCGAAAATCGTGGAACAGCTCTCGGCCAAATGGTGCAATAGTAAGACTTTTTAACGAAATTTGGAATATACCTTAAACGTGGTTTTCCTAAAACTAAGGTGCTATTGCCAGTATTTGTTGAGCCATCGAAAGAGTTAATATGCAAAAACTGGTTTTGCAACTTGGTCAAAAATGAGGTGTTTTTTGCCATGTAAAATGGGAACCAATAGTCAAAAATAAGTCTTATTCCTTTAAAAACGTTTATATGCCTCTTGACCAATAGTACTACATTTTTTATCGAATGTGTGTCTAATTAAGCAAATTATGGCCATAAATTTAATTATTTTGAAATATATTGCACTGAAAACCGGAGTGAATATAGAAATAAATGGAGTAAAACAACTGAATAAAAAAATGTTGCAAGGGTAATATTATTAGTTAAGAGTCATACAAAAATTTTTAGAGGAATGAAACCTTTTATTGACTATTTGTTCCCTTAGCAAAGAACACCTCACTTTTGACCCAGTTACAAAGCATTTTTTTGGATATTAGCTCCTTTGGTGACACAAAGAAATGCTGGCAATAGCACCTTAGCTTTATAAACAGCGCGTTTGAGATATATTTCAAACATTAAAATGTCTCACCATTGCACCGTTTGGCAGAGAGTTGTTATTCCGGGATTTTCGGAAGTTGGGCATAGGGCCGAACCTGATGACAGAAAATGCTCGCAGGGGTATTTTCGAATAGTTCTCGACGTCTGGAACACATAAAATTTTAAGCAAAAAATCTCAACAAATCATTTATGTGCAATTTCAATTTGAATTTACTAGGTCCATGACAGCTTTCACCGCCAGGACATAGTAGGACTGTTCACCCCCCTCCCCAGCACATACTGACAAATTGCAAGCAAAAAGTCCAGATCGGTATTTCTTGCAACGTCTATTACATAAGTTCGGTAACATTTCCGGATTGGGAATAGGTCGTCTGTTGGCGTCGATAATTGACTTTAGCAGCGAAAATAGACCAATGTTAAATAAGTGCAAAGAAGGCCCCCATATTGAGCCTTAGAGAACCCCACTATCGCTAGCCAATCAACGGCGATTTGTTAAATAATTGTCAATTTTCAGTCACAACCATGGCACTGTTGGTAAATACTATCTAATATCAAAGCATTAAAATAAATTATCGTTAATAATATTATTTCCCTTAATGAGAAATAACATTAGTTAATTGATTTGGAAATCGATTTCGTTGTAACGTTGAACTTTATTACTTTAATGGAAAACTATACACATTGGAATTTGTAGCATACAATTGTATTTACAGGTAATGGCCTAATGGAATTATTAATTACTGTAATTTTAAATTGAAAATTATGTGGGCTCAGTTTAAACTGTACTAAATATTCATAAACGGTATTATGGGGAATAATTTAATATGACGTTAATGAAAATGGCTTCAATATTAACATTGTTTTATACAATTATTTATAGAATTCAATTATTTGAATTAATAGGAATTTCAAATTACATTTATTGTAATATGAAAATGATAATTTCATCTAGGAAGCAATTTATAGATACCGTGATTTCCACTCCCAAATTAATTATGGCTAGAAGTCGACTCGCGAAACGAAGAAAATTGGTTTTAAATAACGTTTCTAACAGAAGAAATTTAACAAATCGCATCAACATATAGCCTACATACTTACATAGTTAATGATTATTTATATTTTGTGGACTCAAATTTAAGGGAATCTAGTGCTACCTGAATTTTGAGAGGATAGAGATTCATGGTCTTCGTATGCATTTGATAAAGCATTTTTGGGCAAATTATAGTGAGGATTACTACCTAGAAGGCAAAGTTACTACGACCTTAACCATAAAACTATAACTTAAATTTAGGATCGCACAATAAGTACCGCCTTTTCCATACACCCTGGGAAAAAATTAATTTCATTAACTATACTCCACAAAGCAGGGACGGTTTAGTTAAAAACATACCCTTAAGTAGGACGTTCAGGAAAAATTGGAAACTTGCTAATAGTACAATAAACATAACAAAGCTTAAATGGGTAATCAGTTCCTTTGAACTATGCAAGTTACCAGGGATCAATGTTTCCAATATTCCTTCAATAGGGAAGGAGAAGACTTTTAGCATCCTTGTGAACACTGTTTAGGGCTAGTTTGGGCCTATGATACGTATCAACCAACTGACGAAAGGTATAATAGGTAATCGTATCAAAATCTGGGCGTATCCGTGTATTAGTGCAACACCATTTCTCCTAAAAATTATAAAGAAATCGATTTACAGACATATCGCCGAGGCAACGGCTTAAAGTAGTACATGATAAAATGTCAGGATCACACCTGGTCAAATCAATAATATAGTCGTACGAGAACCGCGTGACAACATATTTTCATGCTACCGTCGAAAGTACGAAAATAGACAACTTCCAGCGGCGAAGATTTTTCTTCACCTACGTCAAAAGATGTCGGTGTCATACTTATATCTCTCCAAGGCCTTCGACTGTGTCTCACACGAAATTCTATTGGAGAACGTGAGCTTTTATGGTATTTAAGGTCTGTCTTTAAATCTATCCCTATCTATTCCTATCTTAATAACAGACAACAATGTGTCTGTCGATAATATATACTTAGAACTTCTTCCTATTAAGCATGGGGTACCTCAAGGCTCTGTCTTGGGGCCACTGCTTTTTATACTATATGCTAATGATTTTTTTGACTTTATGTCACCTAAGAAATGTATCGCTTATGCCGACGATACATCCATTATTGATTTTAACATTGTCAACTTAAATGAGGATAGCATTAGTTTCACAAAACAAGCTGGCGCTTGGTTCTCTTCAAATAATCTTAAATTAAATGAATAGAAAACACAAGAAGTGGTTTTTTCAACAAATAATACAGTAACTAAAGGTAACAACGTTAAAATTTTTGGTGTTGTTTTAGACGATTCTCTTAGCTTATTATTATTTCACGCTCACATTAACTATGCAATTCTCCTATGTAATACAAATTTTTCGTCTTCACAAGAATGCAGTCAGAATAATTGTTAGTACTGGCTGGAGAGATTACTGTTCTCAAATATTTAAAAGTATTGGTATAATGCCAGTACCTTCCCTTCATACTACTTTTACACTACTTTACTAGAAATTCCCAAGAATACAAACCGATTTGCTACAAACTCAGATTTTCATGCTTACGGCACCAGGTCTGCCAATTAACTCAGGCAGCCTCGCCTTAGATTAACTAAGTCACAGAAAAATTCTCTGAATCTTCAGTTATACAATCATATTTCTAATGACATAAAATCATTTAATTTTAACAGTTTCAAACCAACAATAAAACAACACATTTTAAACTATTGCTTCTATTCAAGTGAAGATATTCTTGAACACACAAATTTGTTACCAATAAGCATTTTATTTTCTTTTTCAATTTGTTTGATGTGCTCTGGTCATTCTATTTCATTTAAGAATTTACCTCGAATTTATCCCGTCTTTTCTGTAGTATTTTATTTAGTTTTGTTTGTGACGTACGCATTTACACTTATATATTTATGTATATATTTTTTCAATTATTGATCAATCCTTTTATCTCCCGTTGTTTTATATATTACCTTGTGATACTTTCTCTATTGTGCTTTGACTTGTCAAAAACGACTTTGAAACTTGGTCAAATAAATCCAATCTAATCTAACCTAATCTATTCTATTTAGTAAGATAGTAATTAGAGAAAAACTTGGCAGACATACTAGCTTTTCGGTGACCTACGTCATTCGATGTCAGAAAAATTCATATACTATTTAAAAGTGGTAACTATTCTCCATCCTACTACATTAGTCTGCCATTGCTCAAATGGTCGCAATTACACAGCAGACTATTGTGAACGGCTGAGTATTTCATTCCCAAGTCATCATTAACCTTTACTGATGGAACAGGAACAAAATTCTACTTTACTTAGGCCATATTTCGTTCAGATATTCTACCAGGTTTTCCGGTTATTAACAAAACAATTGGCTATCTCTCTTACCGGTACTTCCAATGGCAAAATTATAGCAAAGTGCTGAGAATGAAGCAAATCGATTTCGCGAAATGACAAAAAATGCTATTTTTCGTTTACTCCTGTCGGTTCGAATTTTCATTTTCGCCCATGCAATTCATGATGTCGCGATAATGCCAATTTCGATCTTCCGATATTGAAAGGTGCAGTGCACTGATGTGTTTATTTAGTTATATATACCTATGTATTTCATGTTTTGTCTTCTCCGACGAGATTAATACTCCAGTCAAACTGGAACAATGTTCAACGTTTGGCGGAAATAGTTGATGAAATTTTCGCAAAAGATGTACATTCCGTTGTACTATTGAACATACTCTTATCGATATGGGATAACCACTAGGTATAACCTAGTGGTTATCCCATAGAAATACCTTTCTATTCAGGTACAAGCTATATAACCAGAAATTTTGATACATTTCTCATCAGCAAAAAAAATGCTACCGTAGAACAATTATTTCGTGAGTGATTTGGACCCTTATATATTCCACTAATAATAGTCAATAATATTTAGACACGTCGCAGATTATTTTATATATTTAATCTGTCCATGCTTCTAAACTGCTGGCCACTCGAACTTACACATAGAGACTTTTAGGCAAAATTTAAAGTTCAATATTTTCAACAGGAATGCAAATTTTTGAACGCGGCTTGTAAATTTTAAGAGCTAGTTTTTTTCGGATTAAGCTGCATGACGTATATTTATCGTAGGACCATAAGTTTATTATATACGGGGTGATCAATGAAGTCATGCAAAAAATCAAAAAGTTTGTATGAGTGAAATTTCCGCAAAAAATTTTTTTGGTCGTTGCAATATGGTTCCTTACTAAGGTAACATCAATATCTCTAGACGGTTTGTCAGTTTTTGGATTAAGGCCCTTAGGCCTTGTACACACTACTCAACATAAAATTTGGATACCGAAATCTTTAAAATGCTATAACTTGACATTGGATTGATTGGATTGACGGTTCTTGATGATTTTTGCGGATTTGGAATCCTTATTTCACGTAGATTTTCTATGGTCTAAGCATTTTATTTGAGGGTTGAAATTTACACATTATACCGGGTCGATAATAAACAAAAACGTAGGGTACGACGCGCTCTAAAGTTTGGCATTATTTAAGTTTTTGTAAAAATAAATTCTCACCTCAAGTTGTTTTTATTTAATGTTCTTCTCACTATTCTGTCCGAAACTCACACCCCAGTTTGTTGTCTCAAAGAATCATTCAGTTTTACAGAGTTCTTTGTCCACCCCCATGCCCATAATTATGATCGGGTGTAATTTCTACGCGACGCGTCAATTTCAAAGTAGGCATTGGAAACACAAATTTGTTGCTATGGAATTAAAAACTGTTTACATTATTTTAGAAATAATCTGATATATTTCAATGTTATAATTTTGTAAAGTTTAATTAATATGAGGCGTTTAACCACGGCAGAAAGGGAAAATTGCATTCGACTTCTCAACGAAGGAATGGCAAAACAGCAAGTTGCGCACATTTACAATGTCAGCCGAAAGACAATTTATAATTTGAACCGCCGCGTCGAAACTACTGGTGATCATAATTATGGGCATGGGGGTGGACATACAGAAAAAATAAACCAAAGAACCGAAAGAATTTTAATGAGAGAAACTATGCAGAATAGAACAAAGAACTCTAGAAAACTAAACGACTCTTTAAGACAACAAACTGGGGTGAGAGTTTCGGACAGAACAGTGAGAAGAGCATTAAATAAAAACAACTTGAGGTGAGATTTTTTTTTTTTAAACATAACATAATGCCAAACATTTTAAATTATAGAGCCCGTCGCAGAGCAAAATGTGTGCGGTTATTACAACGCCATAGAGCGAATAGGCGGGCATGGGCAAATCGGCATGCGAATTGGGGTAATGCAGAGTGGAGCCATTGTTTATTTACTGACGAAACAAGATTTAATTTGTTTCACTCCGATGGCCGAATGTTAGTTTGGAGAAGGCCAAATCAGCGATATTTGGAGAAAAATATGGCCCCTCAAGAAGCATTTGGTGGCGGAGGTGTTACAGTGTGGGGAGGTATCATAAGAAATGGTAAAACCGAGCTATTCATTACCAACCAAACCATTAATGCTACTGTTTATCAGGAGGAAATTTTGGAACCTATTGTTGTTCCTTTTGCTCGACATTCTATTGGTGGATGACAACGCTCGACCTCACAGCGCGCGAAGGATCACACAGTTTTTGCAGGCACAAAACATCAGTAGATTGGACTGGCCTGCAAAGTCTCCGGATCTTAATGTCATCGAACACGTTTGGTCTTATTTAAAACTTAAAGTAAGATCTCTTGATGTACCCCTGAAACCTTAGAAACGCTCAGTGAGGCCATTCGTGAAGAATGGGAGAATATTCCACAAGATTTTATAAATAATCTTGTGGATACTCTACCAAATCGATATCGGGAAGTAATATTCCGAGCAGGAGGACCAACAAAATATTAGCTTCTCTTTTTTTTAATTAATGTACCTAATTTTAATTAGGTAATTTTAATTTAATTTTAATTTAAGTTTAAATTAAATTAATTTTTAATTTTTTAGTTAAATTTTTTTTCAGTTAGTAAAAATTAGCAGAATTAGAATTATAAATTTTTTAAGAATTGACTTTTGGTCGTTGTTAAGCAATGTTGTATATTGTAGAATTTAATGTAATAAACTTGTTCTTGTCGCTACGTTTTTGTTTATTATCGACCCGGTATAATGTGTAAATTTCAACCCTCAAATAAAATGTTTAGACCATAGAAAATCTACGTGAAATAAGGATTCCAAATCCGCAAAAATCATCAAGAACCGTCAATCCAATGTCAAGTTATAGCATTTTAAAGATTTCGGTATCCAAATTTTATGTTGAGTAGTGTGTACAAGGCCTAAGGGCCTTAATCCAAAAACTGACAAAACCGTCTAGAGATATTGATGTTACCTTAGTAAGGAGTCATATTGCAACGACCAAACAAATTTTTTGCGGAAATTTCACTCATACAAACTTTTTGATTTTTTGCATCAATTCATTGATCACCCCGTATATAATAAACTTATGATCCTACGATAAATATTGTGACGTTACGTTCACTCGTCGGGTGAGTGAGAGGACGTCACTTTGACACTCGAGCTCGGTGCGGTTACGGTAAGCTCGGGCGCCACCTTTACAATTTTTCTCGTGGTGTAAAGGACCCACGCTAGCCTCTTAACACAGCCTGTTTCGGTAGGGCTGGGATAGCGTCAGAGGAGACACGGTATGTCCAGGGGTCTAGGGATGTCAGACTTCACACACACACAGTAAAAAAAGGCACAGTTTAAATAATATGCATATTTATTATAATAAAAATCCTAATATCTACAATTATACCTAACCTATAACTACTATGGTTAACGGTGATGGTGGCGAAGCAAGAGGGCGGTTACAAGCAGGATACGAGCTTAGAGAAACGGAACGGTAAGTCGGAGTAACTACTATCGGTATAAAACGGACAGAGCAGATACCAGGCGGAGGAAAGCAAAAGCACAATAAACAATAATAAACAAACACTCGGGCAACTTGGCTAAGGCGCAGAGCCTAAGGTTAGTACACACTTCCGGTCACGGTTCCTTGTTGGTGTAATCACCCCAAAGGAGAGATTAAACCAACGAGGTTCACGGGCGCTACTTTGCGCTGGTGGATGTCCTTGTAGCTTTCCAGTCGACGCACCTAGACCAGAAAGCCCTAAGCTTCCAAGTGCTCGCTTGTCCTCCAGACGACGCAACTAGGCCAGAGGGCAAACACGAGACCTGTTACCAGCTGAAAGTTTCCCAGCCACACACTCTCCCAACTTGCACACTGGCTTGCTCCCGTAGGCGGTATTTGGTCGGGGATGATATCTCGGTGTGCTAGAAGGCTTTGTGACTTTCCAGTCGACGCACCTAGACCAGAAAGCCCCAAGCTTCCCAAGTGCTCGCTTGTCCTCCAGACGACGCAACTAGGCCAGAGGGCAAACGCGAGACTTGTTGCCAACCACTGTATCTTCCCAGACACACGGCGGAGCAAACCGGAAGTAGTACACGGATGGCACTTAGTCCCAGCCAAGCTGCTTATTTTACGGTCGGTTTTACTTACTCTCTCTCTCCTATGAGACGGCGGTTTCCAATCAGCCTGGTAACGGTCCAAATGAATGGACCCAGGCTAATAATTAATTATTTGGCTGGCTGGGCCAAGCATTCGTTAACGGTGAAGCCAATAGTGTCAGTGATGGAGACAGTGCTCCATCTAGCGGCGTGTATGTCTACTTGCTAAATGAAAGTATATTACTTATTTATGCTCTGTGTGGACAGTATAAAATATTAATATTTAAAATACGAAAATAGACGGTGGCTTTGGGTGTAATTTCCACACTAGAAATTACGCCCAATACCTGTATTAGAAAATACTTATATCTTAAATAGAGAAATAGACGGCGGTGTCGGGTGCAATTTCTACAATATAAAAATGCTTCATTACATCCCCCTCTTACTTCGCTAAAAAAAATAATAAAAATGAAATGGTTATTATTTTTTTTCCGTGTCTTCCTTGGTTGCTAAAAGAAAGAAACTGAAAACAAGGAGCTAATAAAACAAAACAAGCAAATCATTCCTTAGAAAAAAATAACGGTCCCTATCGGAATTAAGGCGCTTACCCCACAATGGTTGCTTAAACTTTATTAGGGGGTAAGTTCTTTACAATCCTAAAAACTAAACTGGAGAAAGAAAACAATATAATGCTACAATAATGTTACAAAAAAAAACATAAAGAATCCGGTAGGTCATCTGTTTTCTTAACGTAAACCAGGTACACTGGAACAAAAGATCCGGGCGGGAGTCTACCTAATGAGCCTCGCGCCTCGGGCGAAGACGGCGTCTTGGCAGGGATTGCGGACTGGTGGTACCAGTGCTCTCCGGGGTGGTTCTTCGGGTTCTTTCCTCGGTGCTGTCGGTAGGCGAGATGGCGGCATCTCTCCTTTGTAAACGGACTTTTCGACGGTGGAGATTATAATACCGGCCTTGTGTGACGCAGGCTTGTGTTAACTTGTTACGGACCAGCTCAAACACTTCTTGTAATATTTTCAGACGGTCGGTATGTGTTGGCGGTATATTGTTCTCCTCGGACGGTTCGGCGGTATTCCCAGTCTCGGTTTGAAAAACTGTTTTCGGCAAGGACAACTCACGGCCAAAGTTCAGAAACGCTGGCGAGAATCCTGTCGACTCGTGTTTCGAGCTGTTGATAGCCAGTTGGAGATCGTTCAATTGCTGATCCCATTTTCGGTGGTCCAGCTCACAGTACTGGGCTATCATGGTTTTGACGGTGCGGTTAGCTCGTTCGACTGGGTTTTCTTGTGGGGTGTACGGTGGTGTCAGACGGTGCTGGATTCCAAACTCTTCCAGTAAGGATCGGAATACTTGACTGTCATATTGGCTACCATTGTCGGTAATGACAGTACGGGGGCAGCCAAAGCGGGTAATGACTTCATCGTAGAGTGCCTGACTGACGGTACGGGCGGTAGCACTTCGTAGGGGGCGGCACTGAATCCATTTGGTAAAGCGATCTTGAAAAACTACGAGGTAGTTATTCCCTTTACTAGATCGGGGCAGCGGTCCTACTAGGTCGGTGCTGACGGTTTCCCACGGTTGTTGACTGACGGACGGTTGCATGGTTCCTGGTGTCTGCTGCTGGGAGACTTTGTATCGCTGACATTGCATGCAGCTACGTACATATCTAGCGATGTCACGGAACATCCCTGGCCAATAGTACTTCTGAGCTATTCGGGCAATGGTTTTAGCGATCCCCATGTGTCCGGCGGACGGAGCATCATGGTTCTCCTGTAGGACGGTGCGGCGGAGCGTTGTAGGAACACATAGTTTCCACGGATCAGACAAATCTGGTTCACGTAGATCACTGGAATCCCAGAAGTGACGGTACAGCCGGTTATTACGTACACAGTAATCCGGAAATGCTTCTGGGTTCCGTTCGACTTCAGTTTTCTTCCGTTGATACCATGAACAGTTTGGTGCCTCATCCAGGGCACATAGTTCGTTGGTTTCAGACTCGGGAAGAGGTCGGTCTAGCGGTTGGCGGGACAGTGCATCGGCTACCCGGTTTAGGGCTCCCTTACGGTACTTGATTTCGAAGTCGTATTGTTGTAGGAATACGCTCCATCTAGCTAAACGGCCGGTCGGACTCTTGATAGAGTGTAACCATCGCAGAGATTGGTGATCGGTCAGTACGGTGAAGCGGTATCCTTCCAGATACGGTCTCATTTTCTCTATTCCCCATACAATGGCCAAGCATTCTCGTTCTGTTACGGAGTAGTTTTTCTCGGCTGAGGACAGTGTGCGGCTGGCGTAAGCTATTACCCTGTCATGACCCTCAATTTCCTGGGTCAGAGCTACGCCAAGGCCTTGGTCGGATGCATCGGTCTGGAGAGTAAACGGTTGTTCGAAGTTCGGACAGGTTAGTACGGGGGCTTCGGTGAGACAAGTCTTTAATTTCTTGAAAGCCTGTTCTTGTTCGTCGGTCCACTTGAAACGGTGGTTTTTCTTTAATAATCGGGTCAGCGGGGCCACAATTTCGGAGAAAGTTGGTACAAAGCGTCGGTACCAGGAGGCAATACCAAGGAATCGGCGGACGTCTCGGACGTTCCGGGGAGTGGGGAATTTCTCAATTGCCTCCACTTTGTCCGGGTCGGTCTGTATTCCTTCTGAGGTTACTGCATGACCTAAGTACTTTAGTGACTTCCTACAGAACTGACACTTCTCGGGGTTAAGTTGCAAGTTTGCAATCCTTAACCGTCGGAAAACTTCTCGTAGATTCTGTAGATGGCCCTCGAAAGTTTCACCTAGAACAATAATATCGTCGAGGTAGGCGAATGCATAAGGTTCCATGTCGGGCCCGATTATGCGGTCTAGTAGACGTTGGAAGGTGGCAGGAGCGGAATGGAGTCCGAACGGCATCACCCGGAAGTGAAATAGACCCCTTCCCGGTACGGTAAACGCGGTAATCGGCTTGCTTTCTTCAGACAGCGGTATCTGCCAGTATCCTTGTTTCAGATCGATACTTGAGATGTACCGAGCCTTGCGGAGTTTGTCTAGGATGGCGTTGATGTACGGCAACGGATAAGCATCCTTCTCGGTGACTTCATTCACCTTCCGGAAATCTATGCAAAACCTGGGTTTCCCATCCTTTTTACGGACGATAACTACTGGTGAACTCCACGGACTATTAGACGGTTCTATAATGCCGTTGGCCAGCATTTCGTCTACTTCCTTGTTGATGACTTCCTGCATCCTTGGGTTCTGCGGACGGTATCGTTGCTTAATCGGCTCCGGTTGTGAGAGCCGGATATGGTGTTGGGTTAACTTTGTGGTTCCAGATATGTCCTGAAAACTGGGCAGCTCGGTATCTAAGAATTCTTGAAGTTTTGTCTCCTCACTCTGTGATAGAACGAGAGCTATCCCTCCCAACGGACTGTTCGGAAGTGAAGAAGAAACGGGGCGGTTATTCAGGTAGACGGTTGTCGTAGGTAGGTGGATCGTAAAGTTCTGTGTACGTAGGATATCCATTCCTAGTACAATGTCTGACGACAAATTCGGAAAATAGGACAGTCGTCCACAAAATGGAGTTTCGGCTATTACAAACTCTAAGTCGTAGGACTCGTCGATTGTTACCAATTTTCCATCGGCTAGCTGGGCAGACGGGGCGGTTATGTGGACGGACGGTATTTTTAGTTGGTGGCACAAGTCTTTCACACGGTTTCCTACGTAGGATCGGACGGCTCCAGTGTCGAATAATGCGGAAAAGATGTGGCCATACATAGTCACCTGGATGTGCGGTCGGTCATCTTTGGGGGCGGTTTCTGGCGAGGTGGCAGTATTACGTAGCTGCACCGGCCTCGGAACGGTACAACTCCTGACTAGTTTCCCGACCTGGGACATCAGCAATCTCTTGTCATGGTGCCAGGTCGTCCACAACGGGAACAAAATAACTTCGGTGGGAAACGGCATTGGCTGCGGAAATGTCCGGTTCTTCCACATCTCCAACAGATAGTGCCTCCGTTTATGGGAGCGGTGCCAGCGGAGGTTGATGGCCTGTCTACGTGGTTTGTCTCTCGGTTCACCGGTGGAGCTGGGTCCATCGACCTTCGTGAATTCTGGTGCCTATTTCCGGTCATATGGTGATCCAATCGCGGTGGTGGTACCTGTGGATTTTCCGGTTTTGGTGGTGGCAGTTTAGGATGTGCTGCTGGTGGTGTTACGGTCAAGCGTGGCGGGGCATTATTAGGACGGTAAACTTGTTGTACTTCCTGACGCAGTGCCTCAAATTCTTTGACTGCGGCGATCAAAGCGGCTACATTGGTTAGTCCGGATCTCGGAATGTACTGCCTATAATCGGGAAGTAAGTTTCGGTAAAGCCACCGGAGTTCCTGCTGCGGAGTAAGATCTCCATGCCGGCGGATGAGGGTTTGAAGGTCGGTCAGGTATGTACCTGCAGGTTCATCTGGTCGCTGTAGGCGGCGGCTGATTTGCGCTTCTATCTCCTCCTGATAGTTCACAGGGAAGTAAAAGATGCGGAATTCGGTGGTAAAATCCTCCCAGGTTCTCCAGTGCGAGCGGTTGTTTCGGTACCAAAGTAAGGCAGGTCCCTGTAATAATTCTGCTAGTACAGGTAACAGTTGTGCCGGATGAATTTCAGTATATGAGCACACTTCCTCTATTCTTTCCAGAAAGGCAGCGGGGTCTCCTTTCCCGTTGAACTGGATACCCCATTTACGGATGTTCAGCGGTTCTAATGTCCTGTTCACTGTTTGAGCGGATGAAGACGGTACAGTAGTCGGTATGGTTAGAGTTAGTGGCGGTGGTGCTGGTAGCGGAAAGACCGGTCTGGTGACTTGTGGTAATGGCGAGGTACAGCCGTCTTTGATGAATTTTACTAGGCGGCGCTTCTTGTCATCCACCGTGCCTGAAAGATCTAGACGGAATTTCCCTAATTCGACATCCAGCTGTTCTTTTCTCAGCCTATATATCCAGCTGAGGCGGTTCTCTATTCCTTCGGTGGTTGCGGTATTCTCGGTCGGTTCTATGTTCACGTCTTTTTGATCTTCTTCGGTTGACATCTTTCGTGGTTTCTTCTACCACGAGGTGGTAGTAAACGGTAACGGTCGGTAAGTAGTAACAGGTAACAATGGGCGGTCTGAGCGGTGTCTCAGAGAGATCGTATCACAACGGTAGCTCACTATGAAGTGTGAATAACGGTAACAGTAGCCAAAGGTTGTCAATGAACAGTCTGAGCGGTATCCCAGAGAGGTCTGTTCACTACGGCGGCCCAGGACCAAGTGTCTATCACAACGGTAGCTCACTATGAAGTGTGGGGAACGGTAACAGTGGCCAAAGGTTATCAATGAACAGTTTGAGCGGTATCCCAGAGATGTCTGTTCACTACGGTGGCCCAGGACCAAGTCTTCCCTGCTACCTCCTAAACGGCTTGATATATCGAGTCGAGAGTAGTTCCGTTGGATTCTGCGCACTCGACTTACTATTCCAAGAGGGGTCACAAGCTATATCTCCACTGTCACCGGAGTTTCTAGAACTCCGGGCAAAATCCGGTGGGGGTCGATTTAGACGGTGTCTGGTGGTGCGGACGACTGATTCCTATCGGTTTTAACTGGTTTCGGCTTTCCCCCTCTCCAGGGTACACTTTTTTTCGGAACGGACGGTCGGATCGTGACGAAACCAGCGGCAATCGATTCAGCGTCCTTGAGTTACTGCTAAATGAGGGGTCACTTGCCTAGTAACTCCAGTCTCCGGAGTGATCAGGTATTCCGGACAGAATCCGGGCGGTCGGTAAAAGTCGGTGCATATGGTGTGTCGGGGTGCTGTTTATCACCTAGTATGGGCCCTACTCAATTCAGACCCGTAACTTGGCTGTAGCACACTTTTCCGCGGAACGGACGGTCGGATCCGGTTGCAAATGTCACCAATCGATTCCTTGGGTCTGATTACCCTGAAAACGATACGTCACACGATATTTTGTGTGTTCGGGTACCTTCGGCGGACTACGGAAGTGTTCGGTCGGAGATCGGGTTTTTGCTAGAAGTGCAGCCTCCTCGTGTGTTAACTCCACAGAAACTGCCTCTGGTTCGGAAAAATTCCCAAAGGGGTTATTAAATGGTTAATAACGCCCTCGGGAGCGGTCGGAGCGGTTCGGCTGTGGTCGGAATTGGTTCCTCGTGCTCGGTTTAGTCGAAAATGACACCTCACACGCCTATGAGTGTCTATTCGGAGAATTCGGTTGCTTTCGGTGACTGCCGAATGTGAAGTCTAAACTACTTTCCCTATTTACGGTCCATGCTCGGGCGCCAAAGTATGTGACGTTACGTTCACTCGTCGGGTGAGTGAGAGGACGTCACTTTGACATTCGAGCTCGGTGCGGTTACGGTAAGCTCGGGCGCCACCTTTACAATTTTTCTCGTGGTGTAAAGGACCCACGCTAGCCTCTTAACACAGCCTGTTTCGGTAGGGCTGGGATAGCGTCAGAGGAGACACGGTATGTCCAGGGGTCTAGGGATGTCAGACTTCACACACACACAGTAAAAAAAGGCACAGTTTAAATAATATGCATATTTATTATAATAAAAATCCTAATATCTACAATTATACCTAACCTATAACTACTATGGTTAACGGTGATGGTGGCGAAGCAAGAGGGCGGTTACAAGCAGGATACGAGCTTAGAGAAACGGAACGGTAAGTCGGAGTAACTACTATCGGTATAAAACGGACAGAGCAGATACCAGGCGGAGAAAAGCAAAAGCACAATAAACAATAATAAACAAACACTCGGGCAACTTGGCTAAGGCGCAGAGCCTAAGGTTAGTACACACTTCCGGTCACGGTTCCTTGTTGGTGTAATCACCCCAAAGGAGAGATTAAACCAACGAGGTTCACGGGCGCTACTTTGCGCTGGTGGATGTCCTTGTAGCTTTCCAGTCGACGCACCTAGACCAGAAAGCCCCAAGCTTCCCAAGTGCTCGCTTGTCCTCCAGACGACGCAACTAGGCCAGAGGGCAAACACGAGACCTGTTACCAGCGGAAAGTTTCCCAGCCACACACTCTCCCAACTTGCACACTGGCTTGCTCCCGTAGGCGGTATTTGGTCGGGGATGATATCTCGGTGTGCTAGAAGGCTTTGTGACTTTCCAGTCGACGCACCTAGACCAGAAAGCCCCAAGCTTCCCAAGTGCTCGCTTGTCCTCCAGACGACGCAACTAGGCCAGAGGGCAAACGCGAGACTTGTTGCCAACCACTGTATCTTCCCAGACACACGGCGGAGCAAACCGGGAGTAGTACACGGATGGCACTTAGTCCCAGCCAAGCTGCTTATTTTACGGTCGGTTTTACTTACTCTCTCTCTCCTATGAGACGGCGGTTTCCAATCAGCCTGGTAACGGTCCAAATGAATGGACCCAGGCTAATAATTAATTATTTGGCTGGCTGGGCCAAGCATTCGTTAACGGTGAAGCCAATAGTGTCAGTGATGGAGACAGTGCTCCATCTAGCGGCGTGTATGTCTACTTGCTAAATGAAAGTATATTACTTATTTATGCTCTGTGTGGACAGTATAAAATATTAATATTTAAAATACGAAAATAGACGGTGGCTTTGGGTGTAATTTCCACACTAGAAATTACGCCCAATACCTGTATTAGAAAATACTTATATCTTAAATAGAGAAATAGACGGCGGTGTCGGTTGCAATTTCTACAATATAAAAATGCTTCATTACAATATACATCCAGCTTAATCCGAAAAAACTAGCTGTTAAAATTTGCAAGCCGCGTTCAAAAATTTGCATTCCTGTTGAAAATATTGAACTTTAAATTTTGCCTAAAAGTCTCTATGTGTAAGTGCGAATGGCCAGCAGTGTATTTAGTTTCCATCTGTCATCAGCAGCTGGGATGTGCAGGTATTTGCGAGATGCTTCTTTTCAGTTCCATGCTTCTCTTAAGTTTACGTCTATCGTCGTCTCCTTATTTTTTTCTTCGAAGTTTTCTGTTTCTTCTGTTTCTAAATCTGGCAGCTTTTTTGTTTATTTATTTCTTTTATTTATTAACCGTTCCACAGGTAAATATCCATTTACGGTGGAGTTGCTGGGAAGGGCCTTATCTCGCGGTAACAATATTTTTTCGCGTTATGAGAAAAAAGGCCCAAAGCCAATAAGTGAACAAAAAATGTATATGTTTCATTCACATCCACATCTGGCTGGCTGTTGCTTATTTTATATCACCCACTTGAAAAAGTGACCGCATCCAACCAGGTATAGCTTTTTCGGTCAAGCAGTATCCTTTCTCGGGTTGTTTATATACACTCTTTTGTGCTGATTTATTCAACCAACATAATTTAATCAAATATCAACTATATGAAATAGCCAGACTCGTGCTAATTTATATCAATCAATGCAGAATTTTTTACGCTTTAATTTAATAGAATTTCGACGTTTTGTTGCCGCTTTATCAATGTGTGAAAAAATGTGTTTAAAATTTAATAATCAGGGTATTTCTAAATGAAATATAACTTGCATTAAACATTGCCTACAAAGAATAGTTTTAGGTGGCAAACTTCTTGGCAAGGAGTGTTTCTATATAGTTTATATTATTTCCAACATAGCTGGGTAATGTCGAACTAATCACTCTGTATAACAGTTACCTCCATATTAATTCTTTCAAACAAATCTGCCACATCATATACAACATATTCAAATTAGGTTTTAATAAAATCAATTTTCGTTTGTCTGCCAACATTATAATATAAATTACCTAGACGTTATAACAGATATTCCGTATAAGGTTGATAAATGATAAACACTTATCTAAACAAACTGTTAAAATAAATACCAGCAGATCCTTGTCTCTATGCAACTAGTAGTTACCGTATCATTTGCATCATCGAATTATAAACACGAATACAAGGAAGGTATACGCATGTTATTCCAGGCTTTCCTCGTAGTCATTTATTACAATTAAACTTAATTACAGAGGTAGTCTATCAGATATAGGTAGTATTTAGATATAGGTAGTGTTTAAATAGGTCGTTATACCACCTGCACCACTGATACATTTAAAATGAAGTCAGCTTTGCCACCACATACATAAGTCAGCGCTATCAGTGTCACATCTCGTTTACATTGGTTGGGCTCATCGGGGATGCGTCTCGGTATTACCCGTTTCAATATTGACTTTCTCAAGTGCTATATTATATACTATACTATATGTTACATTCTGTGGGATTTGATATTGCCACGTTATAAAGGCAAACAAAAGTTGGTGGTGAAACAAGTTTTAATTATCTTGGAAGTGGTTGAATTTTAATGTACTCTACGCAAAATACAAACAAGCTAACCATTATACTCTTTGCGGATTTACTATACTTGTTATATAATTGTTGCACATTCTATAGGATACTCTTCGCAGTTTTTGTTGTAAACGATATTAGTTTCAAACATTTTCTGTTTAATTACAAAACAATAATTTTTCTTCGCTTCAAAAATTTATAACATTTTTACTTATTGATCGATTTTGCTCAAAAACAACAGGGTTCTTCCTCTAGCTAACTTTAACTTACTGTCTAAATTTCAATACAATCGGAGTTTTCGTTCTTAAGTTATTGTGCTTACAAGAAACGTGACGGACGGACGGATAGACAGACAGATGAACGGACGGACGGACAGACAGATAGACAGACAGACAGATAGGCTGCTAGACAGACGGATAGACGGACGGACATTTTATAAGTTATTCAGAATTCGATCACCAACACAGTGATATGAAATTTTTTTCTCTACGAGCAATATTACCGGTTTTAGAATGCAATATACTCTTCGTTTTGTATTTGCGAAGAGTATAATAAGTATACATAGAGTATTTATATTCTCCTATTTTTATACTCCTAGCAAGTACAAAATGAAATGTATATTGCATTCGATCGGCACATTTCTGAAACCAGTAATATCGCTCCTAAAGACAAATTTTTAATATCACTGTGTTGGTGATCGAATTCTGAAGAACTTTCAAATTGTACATCCGTCTGTCTGTCTGTCCGTCCGCCTGTCTATCTGTCTGTCTGTCTGTCTGTCTGTCTGTCTGTCTGTCTGTCTGTCTGTCTGCCTGTCTGTCTGTCTGTCTGTCTGTCTATCCGTCTGTCCGTCTGTCCACCCGCGCCTGTCACATTTCTTGTACGCACGATAACTCAAGAACGAAAAGTCCGATAGTATTGAAATTTGGACAGAGAGTTAGTGTTAGCTAGAGGACGAACTCTATTTTTGAACAAAATCGGTCAATAAAAAAGAAATGATTAATTATTTAAGTTTAAAAAATATCTATATTTTTATGGTTGGTAATGAAACAAAAAAAAATCTAAAACTAATATTATTTGCAAATTATTTGCAAAAAAACTGCGAAGAGTATAATGGTTAGCTGGTTTATGACTATGACATAGAATATGAAATTGTCATTATAATATGAACAAAGATGTTGGTGCCAGAATAAATTTAATTAGAAATTACATTACGATTTTTGTCACATTGTCATTGACCTTCATAATCATACGTATTTGGTAATTGTATTTTGGATGCCTACCAGATCAGCTACCTCTCCACTGGTTTCTTTATTTTCAAAATAAAAAATTGAAAATCAAAGTATTTGCCATAAAAATATTTCTTTTATATAACCAGATCCAAAATTATGCTTTCACTGGTTCAACAGAATGTACTAATAACGTTTTAAATCAAAATGAGTGACTATTTTGGCTATTTTACGAATTTATGACGTTTTCTAAAACAAATATTTTATAACAAGTGAACGGTCTAAAAACTCGAAGAATTTTTTAAGAAATCGGTAGTGTAACGCTAGGAATTAGAAAAGCATGTAGAATCAAATGGGAGAATCGTAGAATGTATATCCGGTATATGCTATTTGAGTCTTGTGTTTAGGGAGGCATAGTTCGCCCATATTTATACGGCACATAAAAAACTCAAAGCTGCCGACCGAACTAATATAAGGGGAGACCGGAGCATGCTTTATTTTCTGCACTTTTTTAAATAATTAAATACATTGTATTATTTAATAGATAAAACATCATGACTCTTATAATACAAAGTATGTTCTGCCACGATTAAGATGAGCAATAAGAGGAAACACATACCCAGGTAACAGATAAACAGAGCCATGTTTTTAATCTGTTGCAGGGCTCCCAGATAAAAGGGGAATATGTAAAAAAATTTACTTTAGAGGCTGATATATCAGCAATACAGCAGGGTAGGGTGGTCACCCTGTGCCCTGAACAAAATTTTTATATTTTACGTGCAGTCCCTCTCTGCATTTAATTGGTGGCGAAAGAGGCTCACACGGCCGACTAGTCAAGTACCTGGGGAGTGAGTTCGAACAAATTGGGGCTTTAAATGTACGCTGGTGAAAACAAATACGCTTCTTACTATAACAGATTTAATAATTATATATAGGTACGCTTACAGCCAGAGATAACATTACACACAATCGATATGATTAGATGTGTGGCCCACACTTAACCTAACACACAAAACATATGATAACTTAAAACTATTAAAATATTAACTAATAATAGGCAAAATATGACCCCCCAAAATATATTGGCTTAGACGACTACATAAAATACTGAATAATAGCATAAAATGAACAAAATAATGTGGACTATTTAGTGACAATAGGTTAAATTGACTGTGAAAAATTTGTAAGAGTGGTGTTCAAAATTACTAAAATTTAATTGGCCATATGCAAAATATGTACTGATAATTTACATTTAATGTGTACCGTAAGAAAGCTGACGGGCTCTCTACGCCTCATGTAGAAGGTGGAATGTGATATAAGGCCCTCGTTAGGTTATTCAAAGACGCTTACCTCCAGCAGGTTTCAAAATGTAACCACTAGGCCCACCAGGGGAGCGTAGCTTTCAAGGGAACCAGGCAGGAGAGTCTCACCGGTACACTCAGGATTCCAAATTTACCAAATATCTTGCCAACCAAGTTTCAGTAAAACCAAATTCACATACAGATGTACAAATCCAACAGGTAAGATGTGGGGTCAAACATACATGATGCGATGCCAGTAAAAGTCCAAGATAAAATGAAGTCAAAAGAACAAAGGTACAAATAGAACAAGAAAACCAAAAAACCCGAAAAGCCCTGCAATAAAGAAATAACGAATATTACAAATCTATTTTCTAAAGAGATTTCAGAGGTATACCTTAGATGTTGAGTGGGCTTTCAGAATTCCTTTGCCATGTGCTTCCAGCCAGTTGATTTATCCGGAAAATTCCGTAGCAGTATTTCCCAACAGAAAATAATAAAAATATCAAAATAAAATACTGGTAATTTGTCACTACAGCACTAAATCCCATTAAAGGAGCAAATTAACAAAATGCTATCCACGTGCTCAGTGACACAACTTCTCTTGGAGCCGGCAAACGGAAAAAATCCCCAAAAATGGCCCAAACGGAAACCTCTGTCAAAATCTGAGAATGACTAGAACTTTGTCCATGGGTACGTTCCGAATGAACACTATACAACATAACCCACAAATCTGATAAATCTCCCTTAATGACGTCTATCTTCCACACATAATACAGTATTTCATAATTCCATTAACAAAACAATAGGTTTAATTGATAATAACGGTCTTGAAAAGGTTATAATCGAGACGTTCGAAACTAGCTTCCTAATTAGGTACAGTTACAGTGCGTTGCTAGCAATGCGTTGCCAGCAACTCGCTGCTAACATCACTGTGCGTGGCTCACATGGAGCACGAACGGTAGGCAACCAGTTATACTATATTAGCATATTACGATATTTAAATTGTAAATGTGCAGATACGAAAATAGACTGTAACAAATCGTCTGTCAATTTCTCGAAGGACGGACAATGCGTCCACCAATACATTAGATATTGCTATTCTGATGCAAAAGAGAGTAAGATTTTATAATTTACTCTGTAAGATCTTTTAATTTACCAGAGACGCCATTAAGTTTATAAAGAAAATCTCTAATATTATTTTGTTTATTCTAATATGCAAACATTTGAAGTACAGTACAGTATACGCAATTTATTAGATAGGACTATTAGAATATTGTCTTTAGATAATGGATGCGATATCATGAGTAAGCCGGGCTTAACGCTTGCACGGTGATAAACAGGTGGCCGAATAAACTGGTAGTGAATCATTGAAGTGTCTTATTTATTTAGTACTTTATCTACGGCTCTGTAGTACTCTTGTCAGCAGTAATTGGCCGGTTTTTATGGCCTTTGTTATGCGCACTATACAAATGGAGGCACTTATGTAATTGTTTACATTGTAACAAAATGTTCAGTCGTGACCGCTGGCCGCAAGAGTAGTCCGATCGTAGTGCTCTTAGTATCTTTGTGTAGATGAGTGATGGGTCAATGCATGGTTTTCAAAGGCGAGAAGGAAGGAAAATGTATTAACATGTCTTTATCATTAACATACGATTGGTCACTTTCACAGCGGTTTGGTAATTTGGGGGTAAGGGGTGGAAACATGTACATGTTGATTTTCTTCATGATAACATTTCTAATGTATTAGAAGTTTGTTTGCTGGCGAATTATGTAATTTTTTCCTAATTTGTTCAATATTGCATGATTCTGGAAAACGCGGAAGACACACAACACTTGGATGTATATTTTGACACTAAATTGACTGAAATTAAGTATAATGTTCAGGTTGTGAATAAAAAAAATTTAAGATTCTTTAAGTCAATATTTTCTGGAAACTATAACTAGCTATTGAACAATTCTATTAAAGTCATATTTTCAATTATTCGAAGTGCAGTTGTAAACGTTAGAGCCAATGTACAACACAGTACCGACTCACTTTAGAAAAACACTATGTATATTAAATAAAGGCCATTCATTATGCAATAAAATATATTACACAGATGACTTTAGCTACATATATTTTTTCATTCTTAATTTTTACATGAAAATTAAAATTGCATTCTATATAATATGCCCCGAGGCTACTTCAATGTTCACTTTTATTTAATAGAAATTGAAGAAATTTAGTTAGTATGAGGTCTCACTGATGCCACACAACAAGTCACGACGAAACGCTATACCATTACAACGTAGCAATTATTACGAGCAAAGCATATTTTGCACTACAATGAATATAAGTTTCAAGAATATTCAAGACGTGCTAGATCATTTTGATGTAGTTCATACTGTCATAATTAAGATTTGTATTACAAGAGAGAATATCTTTACATTTGTTTCATATCAAAGTTCCAAGCTGTCTCTGCGGTTGCACACAACTCAATTAGTTTTCGGTTGGGTTTGTGGAAGTGACTCCCCTCAGAGAGCGGTGTTATAGTCAGGGATGTAACTTCTCCAAAGATGCTCCTAAATTATCGAAGAGATAAATTTCAAGAAAACGTACAATATCAGGAATAACCTTTGGTATCTAAATAGAAAAACCACTATTCTGTCCTCGATTGCAAAAAATTATAAACAATTTTTTAACGCAGGGCCGTCGACTGAAAATTGGGGCCCCGGGGGGGTTGTATATGACTCCCAGCAATCTTCAATATAAATTTCGAAGAGGCGGAGGTGGCATTCATAATAATAAACTATTTATCTCTATAAAATTTTCGAAGAGCGGAGGCGACTATTCCTTAGAATTGAATATATATCTCGGTCGTCGACATTTTCAAAAGCGGGGGGGGGGGGTAGGATATCCTCAAACTTGAATATCTGTTTCACCTCGAAATTTTGGAGAGCAGGAGGATCATAATCCCTTCATTTCAATATTTATCTCAACTCAATCGAAATTGTAAAGGGCTGGAGGTGATATTCCCTAGGGCTAAATATTCATCACGATAGAAATTTTAAAAAGCAAGAACGGAGAAGGATATATTCCTTTACTTAACAATTTCTTATTTATCTCATTATAAATAAAACAAATCATTCGGAACGCGTTATTATTTGCATCACACTAATCATTTGCAAGTATACCTCTCTCGTTTTTACCTAATACAATACAATACAAATACCCCCCGCCCCCCCTTCGGCAGGCCTGTCCTTACGATAATTTTTGTATTACCGAAACTTGATTAGTTTCATATTTCCACCTCATTTGTAAGCTTATTTTTTAACATGTTTTAGTGGTTTTTAAACCAATCGAAACCATGTCCTTTCTAGATACAGATGCTGCCAAATTACAGTTGAAATTGTCGTTAATAGGTGCTCCAGAAATTATTTAAACAGAGCATGCAGTGTAAATTTCCGCATAGAGGCATTTTTAAAACTATCACAGATATATGCTAACTACTACGATGACACATATGCACAAAGAATGGAGTAATTTTTAGTTTAGTTAGGAATGATCTGCATTAATTAATTGTTATAAAAACTACGGTTAAGTTTGTACTGCACTGCGTTGTTTCTTGCTACCATTTTGAATCTATGAATGCGTGACTCGCTCGCTGTGGCAATACTAGCACCACCATACAGGGTGTACCGTAATAGGGTGCAAAAAGTTTAACTACCAATTTCTTGGTGTCTTCATGTAAAATTTTTCAAAATATGCCTTTAAGAGGGTGTGCAAGAAAAACTGTGTTTAATTTCTATCTGAAAATAAGGTAATCGGAAAAAGAAAAAACAGTGCAGCCGGGTAAACATGGGCTGGATGCCCTTCGGGAAATTGGGCTGATATTTTTACCTTGACATCATATTACTAAGAGGAACTATTCTGCAAGATATTACACCCCTGCCCCCTCTGGTTTTCAAAATAAATTGATGAATCGATTTTTGAAAAAAAAAAAATTTTTTTCTTTAATACCTTAACTTTAACAATTTTTTATGAATTTAATACATGTGGTAGATATGCCACATAGGTATTACACAAAAAATTATTGTCTATTTGCACTAAGTAATATACTAAAATATTCGAATTAAAACTTTTAAAACATAAAAAATTTCACCAATTGTTTTCAAAAATGCCCCCTACTATGCTCTATAACATATGTTTTGTTCAAAATTTTCCTAAGATCAGAACAGTGTTAAAAAAATCATAATCACTAATCGTACCTAATATTTATAGTATTCCTAATAGAAGAATACTAAACAATTAATTCAACTCCACATTTTTTTTAAATTCATATATTTTTAGATGTGTCAAGGCTATCAAAGATAAAGGTAACGAGCGTTTACTCTAAACGTAATATAATTTATGCCGCACTATTCTTTAGTGTACTTGTATGACAGCATATTATTACTAGATTGACTGTTTTGGCAAGTTTTTCATATGGCTGAATTATCTACAGAACCTACTATAACACTATCATATTATTCTTGTTATTAGTAAGTTTTGACTTTTGACATTTCATTTAAAAATATAATAAAATATTTAAGTACAGAGATTTAGCGATTGTTAATACATGAAAAGTTTATTTTCCTCCGAAATATCCAAAATGCAAAACAATGCAAAAATAATGGTTTTATTTATTTCACAGTGACAAGCTAAAGACAACCATAATTAATTATGTCAGACTATAGTTATGAAATTGTTAAGGTGATGCGATTGTTAGATTACGAACTAATAATAAAAAAAAAAACTACATTTATAGTATTCCATGTGAGTGCAACAAACAATACGTGGGTGAGTCATCCAGACCTTTTAGTGTAAGATTGGGCGAACATCAAGATTATATAAGAAAAAATGAAATTCAGTGGTCCAAGATCTGCGAACACGCTTGGGAGAATGGACACAGAATAAACTGGGACTCGGCAAAAATTTTAACAAAAGAGGCAGATAGAAAAAGAGAAAAATTAAAGAATCCGCGATAATATTATTGAATGAGGATAGATGATTGTCGAATTGTTCCGTAGATGTCTGTACAACTTGGTTGCCAATGTTAAAAGAAGAACTTCACAAACTTAACATTGTTCAAAAACTAAAAAAAAAACTGTTAACTATATCAACTGTTCTATGTAAATGGTAAGTATCTATGGATACTGTAAGTATCTATGGATATAACAAACATTCTTAGAGCTGTATATTTATCATACACAGCAAAAAAGATTTTTCAAACAAGCCTTGGAAACGGAAACAGAATAGATTTTCGAAACGTCGCGTCGGTGAAATATTTAATTTCAAATTCTTATACTTATTTGTGTTGTTTATTTAAAAAAAGCAACCTTTAACTGATCCTTTGACGTAAAAGTCACAAGCGTAGAGGTTATTTACCAGTAACATACTGGTTAATTGTGATATTTTGTAGATTCCCCGAGCACCGCTTAAAACGAAAACATACATGTGGCAGGAAGTCCCAAATAATTGAAGAAGGAAAGAAATTAAGATAATGCCACAAACAACATTTAGACAATATTACGAACTAATATTTTTAAATCTCAATAATTATAACTTTTTATTCATTTTAAAAAGAATTATAAAAACAGTATAAAATAAATACGATGCACGTCCGGTAGGTTTCATTACAGTAGTCGTTCGTAAAACAACTCGTATTGTAATAAGTCCCTACCGAACGTAAATTGCTATTTTTTTATTTAATAAATAATCGCATTAACCTCTTGGGTTATGAGCGAGGTACAGTGAAAGATAAATTATATAATCGTATAGTAAGTTACAATGAAGATATTAAATTCTTGACATAACATTAATATCAGACAAAAATAAGAATAAGTTCTTTAAGTCACTACCATCAGCTAATATTTTGTTTAGTTCTTCCGGGATTTGTCTGTTTGATCTATGGAACTGGTATTTAGGGCACTCCACTAAAATATGTTTAACTGTCACCTTTGTTTGGCACACTTCACACTTAGGTTCTTCACTATGATTGATGAGGTACTCATGTGTAAGTTTAGTGTGGCCTATTCGTAACCGCGTGTTAAGTGTAAACTTGAAAAACGTATCAGGAACTACAGTTGTATCAAGGCACAGTTAGAATGTATAATAGGTTGCTATTGTAAGGGAGAACGTATTAGAGATATTAATTTACTTTAATTATGCATAATGAATGTACATTAATTCTACATTGTTATTTTTCTTTCGCAAGAAGTTAATTTAATTGAATTTAGTTTGTACGGTGTTTTCCGTGTTTCATGAATATTTGAAGTCATAATACATCAAATTTTGTTAGCAAGTAACCTTAAATTCATGTTTCTATATTCTTTCTAAAAGGATAACAAATTACAAGATTTACGTAGATAATAAAATAATAAGAACGTATAGTAAAGACTTTACAATAAGAGTATATTATGTATCACTGATCGGCTACAATGCACGTACGTCAGCTTTGTCGATTTGAATGAGCGAAACCTCAATATCCAACTATTTTCTATATAATCACTGAGTGTTGAAAAAAGTGCCCAATTAACACACCAGTAAACTACAATAAATAAATTCGAGCAATTGACTCGTCTTGACTTGTCGCGAGTGAACTAACCCGCGCAGTTAGTCGAACATCTGAAGTACTTCCGAGTTGACGTACCGGTGTTTACTTGTATGATTTCTTCGCATATATCATAAACATGGGTTAGTATCTTAATTTTTACCAAATAAACTCTTACAAAGTTTTTATTCGCATATTTAAAAAATAGATGAAAGGTGCTTATTTATATTGACGATTTTCTAAATATGCATTACAATTATTAGACTGGAAAAGTATCGGATTGATAAGGATTTCTAGTGATTGTGACTTTATTATTTCAAGCATGTATTAAGGATTGCATTTGTGCTGCATTCAGCTGCAGCAACTTGCATTCTCAATAGTAATGATTTTTTTTCAGCGCTGGCGACTAATTTTACTTGGCGTATTTTATTCGAATTAAAATCGATCGGGTTTGGACTACGTGTGTGAAAATAGTGATTATAATGACTGTGATGTACATTATCAGTGTATGATAAAAAAACAGTGAGAAATGTTTGTGGACACTTAATGAAAATTATAGAGTTGTTAAACAGTTTACAACAAAAACAGAAAACAGATAATCGACATAATTTCGTCCTCCTAGAAATATAACATTGTCCGCTGCACCCCTTCTAATACCATCCCTTAAGAGCTTACATTTATTTCACCATATTTACTTTACGTCTTTTAGCAGATTCACAAATCTTGTTCAAAAAGTTAAGTAATCTTAAAATAATATTTAATTTTCAACCCCCATGAAAACCATCGCCTTGGTCCTCAGAATGTTTGTAGTATTTTCCATGTATTCACCGGTACAATATTATCGATACTACAAAGTTTCAGAATTGCAAAAATATAAAATTGTTTCAACCACCTCAAAAACCACCCCTTTAGTGTCTAACATTTGTTCAATAATTTTCCTCTTTTCTAAAGAATATTTTCTGTTCATTTGCAAATTTGTAGAATTTTGTCCCCATAGAACCTGAAAAATGACCACTGTGCAACGCAGCTCACATGACGTTCAAAACGGGAGCCAGAGACAAAGGACCGCAGCACAAAATTAATCACATTTTTATAAAAATAGAATAATGAGATAATTTTTCACTGAAAATTGCTCCATTCTTTTCCGCTTATTTAATATCATCGAACTGTTCATCTATCTGCAATAGTTTCTAAAATAACTCGCTGCTGAAACTTACAGTGCCCATTTCGGGTAATTTTGTTTAAACAATTCTTGAAGAATTTGTTAGCAATAATTTCGAGAACAGTCTAGAATCTAGAAAGAATAAGCTGTCCATTGGTATATAAAATTTAAAATAATATAAGAAAATAAGCCAGTAAATGAGGTGGAAACATAAAGTTAATCAATTTTCAGTAATACAAGAATTTTGGGAAAAATTTTTTTACGCTTTTTTGCAATCACAGACCATCTGGCGGACACAACATTTAGATGCATAAGGTCATTCCAGGTGATGCACATCCTTTGATCGAATTTGTGGCTGTTGATTCCTGACTATTAACTCCTCAGATGTTCCCCTGCGTTCGGTTTCGCATCCCGCACTTAATGGTATCCGTAATATTATTTCAGAGTTTCTATTTCGCACTTTGCAGTCGCATCTGATGGTATCTGGTAACAAAACATCGTACTTATCAGATTAAAAACGTCTGTAACATTCTATAAAAGATGGTATAAGGCGGCCATAAATGCTGAATAACGAGTCGCCTCTGCGATAATAATGGGGCTCTCGCCTGAAAAACATTTGCATAATCGTGAATGACAGTTTCCAATGGTTGCTGCGATCATGTTCCAAGTGTTTATTAATGTGACGTCTTCTGAATGCCCACTATGATAGCTTTATGGGAGTGACTGATTCGAGAGTATCATCGGCTTCCAAAACAAACATGACGCGAAACACTGTTACCGTTTCAATATATTTCCTCTTCAGTTGTCTTGTTATGATTGAAAATAAATATTTTGTTGTCAATATTTAATAGAATGCGTTTAAGATTTGAAAATAGTAGGATCATGGGATCAGTATTTTACGTTGATATTGGTAAGTAGTAAGAACTTTTGGAAAAAATTGACCTGCCCTCGAAAAGTGGCCACTAAAATTATCATATACAGTTCCACAAACTCCCGTTTAATTTGAATATATTACTTAACATCGATATTGAAGACGGATAAAAATATGTTTGAGTCTGTTATTTGTTTTGCAATACAGATATTAGGTAATAACATTTAATTAGACGGACGACGGTTATTTCATACATTTTAGCTCTGGAGACGTGATACCAAAACTAAACAACGCGACACTCGAACACCAACACCAGATGAGCGTTTCTCTAACCACCATCAAAAGATAATAAAAATTAAAGTATAATTTGAATATGCCCGTATGTATACTAAAACATTTCCCATGGTTAAACTGATTGAATCAATCCTGAAATCAATCTAAAACTCTGTTACGGCTCAACAAACTGTGATCTAATAACCAATAAAGCAAACTATTTTGGATTGGTTATTTGTCTTTATTTATATAATTTCTTCATCTTCTTCATTTCAAAGAACTGTCTATTATTTGTTATATATCTAATTATTCTTAAGTTACAGACATCCATTGCATGATGGTTGTCAAAAGCATGTTGGACAATACTATATTTTTCAGTTCTTTCATATTTGAGATGGGTTATGTGTTCGTTGAATCTTGTTAGCATCGGACGTCTTGTTCCTCCAACATATTGTAAATTACAATCCTTACTACTAATTTCGTAAATCCAAGACCTTTGGTTTGATTCAGTTTTCTCCTGTTGGCTCTAAAATGTAATGAAATTTACTTCCCGATATATGAACAACTGTCATATCTAAGTTTTAAGCAGGATCTTTAAAAGCTTAGATATGGCAGATACACAATACGCCATTTTAAAGTCTATCAAATTTCCATTAACTTCAGACTTATCAGTCCAGATATTTTAACGAGTAAATTGAGGAGGGTATTACATTAACTTCACTAACTGAAACAAATAGTATTAAAACAGTTAATTGATATTTATAGAGCCTTAGTAGAATCTCTATTGACATATGGTATAATAAAATGGGGATGTGCTGGAATCTAAAAATTTATTCTTGGCAAGCCCAAAAAATACTCATCAACAAAGGTCTATGCAGAGGCGAATATATTTGATGTTGAAGGAATATTCATAACAAATGCAATCAATTAGGTCCAAAAACATCCAAAGCTTTCAGATATAGTAAATCATATTTACCCAACTAGAGCGAAAATAGACGAAAACTTTAAAATACCACAACCAAAGAGAACTTCCTACCTTTAATTTACAGACTACATAGGATTAAAATTTCACAACCAACTACCAAACAAAACAAAATAGATTTAAAGTTTCTCATCATTCAAGAGAAATTCAAAAACACTTATAAGCGATAATACTTATAGGAGATAAAATAAGTGTAACTTTATATTTATGTTGCTTCTGTTTAGGTTAGATCTAGAATCATGTATTTAACATATTTTCAATATTGTGTATTACAAATCGTACTTTTGCCATTTTTACTAATTATTTGCAATTTTTTTATTTTTATTTTTTTATACTTTTTGTATGAGACTTGCCCTAACAATTAATATAATAGACACTTAATTATACAATAAGGCATAAGACAAACTCTCTTAAAGCGTTTAAGTGCCTAATTCTTATATTCTATCTTATGTATTACCAAAAATTGAAAATAAACTTATTATTATTACGTTGGCCAATTTCTCTCCTATGAAGGAGGTTTGGTGTATCAGTAATCGGCTATCGGCAAAATGGCGGCTTCTATATTAATTTGCATGTAAATAAAGACATTTCCCATCTGGAAACCAAAATCTTTGGAATCGGTTATACAAAAAGCTGCTGCCTAAGGAACCTCTACTTCCACATCCAGATTTTCCATCCAAGTCTATTTAAAGGAAAATATTTTGACTATATTTGCACTTTAGTATGTGGAAATAATTGGTTATAGAATTTTAATAGTATTTGAGGCAGATGTACTAAAAAATTTTGAAATGTTGGTTTCTAGCATATACGCCAAAAATGAAGTTCTTGGATTCTTATTAGCTTCCTCAACCTATTTTCCCCAATACTACCGCACCCCCCATCCCCCCTTAACGGAATCGTCTCAATATATAATCTAGTTCCAGATGTCATTATAATACATAAGCCTACCAAATTTTAAGTGAATATATCAGTTATATTTTATCAACCCCTTTAATAACTGTGTGGGGGTAGTCGAGGGGTTGAAAAATGTTATAAAAAATTAAGACCCTGGCTTCTAGTATATGCAGCAAATCCCAACTTTCTGCTATAATTCATACGTGTACCAGATTTCAAGTGAATATTTCAATTTTATTTTTCCAACCCTTTCAATAATGGAATGGAGGTGGTGGGGGGTTGAAAAATATTATAAAAAAGTCTGAGGTTTTGGCTTCTAGTAGATACGACGAATTTCAAGTTTTTGTACTCTTACCAGCTTGTTTTACTTATTTCCCCATATTCACCCCTATTTAACCCCCAAAACTTCAACCAAATATAATCAAGTTCCAGGTGTCGTTATAATATATACGTGTACCAAATTTCAAGTGAATATCCCAATTTTATTTTATCAACCCCTTTAATAATAAAGTCTGGAGATGGTGGGAGAGTTGAAAAATATTATACGAAAATTAGAGGCCTTGACTTCTAGTGTATATACCAAATTCCAAGTTTTTGAGCTCTTACCAGCTTGCTTTACTTATTTTCGCCTATTTACCGTTATTTAACCTCAACCCTTCAACGGAATCATCTCATAATATAATCTAATTGTAGATGTAATAATACATACACGTACCAAATTTTAAGTGAAAATCTCAATTTTATTTTATCAACCCTTTTAATAATGGAGTGGGGTGGTGGGAGAGTTGAAAAATATTATAAAATCCCAAGTTTCTGTACTCTTACCAGCTTGTTTTACTTATTTTTCAATATTCACCCCTCTTTGACCCCCAACTCTTCAACGGAATGATCTGAAAGTATAATCTAGTTCCAGGTGTCATTATAATACATACGTGTACCAAATTTCAAGTGATTATCTCAATTTTATTTTATCAACCAGTTTTATAATGAAGTAGTGATGGTGCGTATGGTATAGACATATTACAAAAAAAATCTGAGGCCTTGGCTTCTAGTATACAGGGTGTTTCACTTAAAAGTCCCCAGGCCATTATCTCTAAAACTAATAAAGATATTTTATTTTTGTAAATGGCAGATGATTGATACCAAAGAAAGGTTTAAATAACGATGATTAGAATTTTTCCTCAACAGCACACAGAGATGGCGCTGCGATGAAAAACAATTTTTTGATGGCTGGAACCTTGAAACATAAGTCATGTGATTAACCAATAATTTGTGAATAATTTTGATGGTATAGAGAATTTACAAAAAGCAAGCCGTTTTGGAGTTACATGAGTTTCTTTCATTAATGCCAGTACACGTGAATTTTGATAAATCCCTATAATTTATTTATTATTTATTATAGAATATTGGTTACCAAACACTTTTTTTCAAGATAAGGAAAGTGATATAATACACTATCATAAAATTATGTTTACCACTTCCGGCCAAACCGGAACTAACATGATGAACCAATATCCATATGTTCCTACATATTACATTTTTTTTTTTTCTAATAACGCTTCTAATAAAACGGCTCCCAAAACTTAAAGTAACTAATTTCTTTCTTATTAGTAGGTACTTATTATATTAAATGTTCAAAATTTCTCCCTTCTTCATGAATACACATATTGTACCGTTTCAGTAACTCTTCATTGCAAACTTTTTGTAACGTATGTCTATTTATAGCAGCAACACTTGCATATATTTTATTATACAAATGGGCCATATCCTCAATGGGTTCAATGTACACTACACTTTTTAAATACCCCCAAAGGTAAAATTCTAATGGAGTCAAGTCAGGTGATCGTGCTGGCCATCTGACTACTCCATTAGTACCAATCCATCTCTGAGGGTACATTTCATTAAGACAATCTTTGATTAGTACTGAGTTATGGGGTGGTGCACCATCTTGGTGAAACCAAATATTCTCCTGGTTATGAGGGATAGTCTCTAATAATCCTGGAAATACATTTCTCAAAAAGATCTCATATTTTCTTCCATTTAAAGTCCCATGGAATAGATATGGTCCAATAATATATGAATTTAATATTCCACACCACACGTTAACTCCAAAAGTTACCTGATTTCGGGTCATTCTCATCCATCTAGGATTATTTTGTGACCAGTATCGGCAGTTATGCTTACTCATAACTCCGTTGTTGTGAAAACGGCTTTCATCGCTCCAGAGCACATTTTTAAAAAAATTTGGGCATTCTTCAGAAAGAACTGAAAATTCAGCTAGAAAATGTAATCTTCGTTCATAATCACCAGGCCTTAAATGATCGATCAATTTTAATCTGTATGGATGGTATTTATTTGATTTTAATATTCTATGGCACGAAGATATCGACAGATTAGTTTCCGATGCCAATTTCCGGAGAGAACATTAAGGATTGTTGACAACACTATTTAACACCAAGGCTGTATTTTCATCGTTTCTAACTGGCCTATTTCTGTTACGAATAGTTTTCTTAAAACAACCCCAGTTTCTTAAATTTTTAAACAGCATGATACATGTTTTTTTATCGGGTGTAGGTCTATTTGGAAATCGTACACAAAACAATCGTTTTGCTTGTCGGGAATTTCTTTTGTATTCACCGTATATTAAAATCATATTTAACTTATCTTCATTGGTGTATCTAACCATTTTTTAAATTTATTTTTTTTGTTGCCTTATTTGGATTAATTTGCTTTGAGTTGTTTCTAAGTACACTATTTCTGTTTGAAACTATGATTGAAATGCACCAACTACTAACTTTGTTTAATAACTGTCAAACTTAAAATTAAATCAAAGCCTACTAATATCTCTTAAGTAGATTTTTCATTACCATTCTAAATTAGTGTGTATTTTCTTTGTTGTCTTACTTACTTTAAGTTTTGGGAGCCGTTTTATTAGAAGCGTTATTAGAAAAAAAAAATGTAATATGTAGGAACATATGGATATTGGTTCATCATGTTAGTTTCGGTTTGGCCGGAAGTGGTAAACATAATTTTATGATAGTGTATTATATCACTTTCCTTATCTTGAAAAAAAGTGTTTGGTAACCAATATTCTATAATAAATATTAAATAAATTATAGGGATTTATCAAAATTCACGTGTACTGGCATTAATGAAAGAAACTCATGTAACTCCAAAACGGCTTGTTTTTTGTAAATTCTCTATACCATCAAAATTATTCACAAATTATTGTTTAATCACATGACTTATGTTTCAAGGTTCCAGCCATAAAAAAATAGTTTTGCATCGCAGCGCCATCTCTGTGTGCTGTTGAGGAAAAATTCTAATCACCGTTATTTAAACCTTTCTTTGGTATCAATCATCTGCCATTTACAAAAATAAAATATCTTTATTAATTTTAGAGATAATGGCCTGGGGACTTTTAACTGAAACGCCCTGTATATGTCAAATCCCAAATTTTCACTCTTGCCAGCTTGCTTTACTTATTTTCTCCTATTTACCCCTATTTACCCCCAACCCTTAACCGGATAAGTTCACAAAACAATCCAGTTTTAGTTCTCGGTATAGTACATGCGTGTATAAAATTTCAAGTCAATATCTTAAACCTTTATAGTGCGCACAACAAAAGTTACAAAGCGACAGACAGAAATTTTTTTATTTCAACAAAAAGAAAGTTATTTTTTTTACGATTACTATACTTCCGCATCCACACTTTACTGAATTGACCACTTCTCAAGATTGTTGTTTCCAGATGTATGAATTCAAAGAAATATTTTTACCTTTTAGTACATTTATTAAATAAAAAAATATTAGTTTTACATGACTTTATTTCCAGATTATAATTTAGCCATTCTATTGACACATTAAATAAACGACTCGAGTTAACGAACAAAAATGGGAAAAAGTTCACAATCAATAATTGTCATCGGACAAATGTTCAAAAAGTCATTTGTAATGAATTGGACGTGATTCTCAAACATGCGGTAATTACTGAGAATAGATAGTTTATATCCCCAGTTTATCAAAGCCGAGTAAATCATCGTGTTAGCAAAGTCGTGATATCCATAAAGGCTGGTTCGGACTTAATTATACTCACGTGCGGTTTTGCAAACAGCAGAAGGCTGGGACTCTCTTTCAGGAGGCCATATATGCCCGATTTATAGTAGTCACGTTATCATTGTTGCGAGATTTTTATAATGCGCCCGAGAAAAATTTAACACGTGCATTAGCGTAACGTGTGGTCTTACAAGAGCTTCTCAGGTGTTGTATGACAATACTTGTAAACTCTTGTAATACTTCCACGCTAATTTATATCTTAAAATTTTTATAGTGCCTAATAAAGTATATAATATAGCTGTAGGGGGTCGAAGAAAAATTCCTTAAAAGCAGCCTCAGAACCATACAATGTTTATTAATGTGTATAATATTAACGTATAAAGAATATATGAAGGGGATTAGATTTAAATTTTAATTAAAACACATGACATTACTGTATTTAAGATCACAGTGTGCGATTAAGATTTCATTGGGTATTAAACCGGTGCTTTAAATATTACGTAGTTTAATAATTATTTGATTAATTTATTCAGTGAATGGAATATAAAAAAACGGAAATATTTAAAATCATGTTGTCTTTTTGTAGAGTCCAATCTTTAAATCAATATTGCTCAAATATTCTTATTTTAAATTTGTAATAATGTTCATGTAAATATGCTAAGAATTCTTAAATTACTCAGGCACAAAATAAAAAACATGTACACTCGGGTGCATCGAATTCTGTGCTACTGTATAAATCCCCTTTTAATTAATTTTGATGTTGTAAAAACTGTTTTTCAGATGTCAATCTAAATTATATTTTTGTTCAACTTTACAAAACAATTAAAAAAAAAGTTACAAAAGATACATGTTCGTAATAATAACTAAAAATAACTAAATAAATAACTAAAATTATTGAAGCCTTTATTTTTATTTAAGATAAAAACTAAAAAAAAAAAATCAGTATCCTATTGATAAACCATTACTATCAATTACATTTGTAGGCAATTACTTACTCATTGAAAAAATAAAGTTTCTGAAATTGTACATGTTCTCCATTTCCATGCCTCAGGTATAGTATTCCACAGATCATATTTGCAGGCCTAAAGTTTCGAAAGTAAAATTTTTCTACGAAATAGCCCCAAATGTTCTCCATCGGATTGAGATCAGGGCTCTTCGCCGACCAAGGTAAAACGCTAATATTGTTCTCATCTATCCAATTCCTTATAATTCTTGTGGTGTGTACAGGACAATCGTCTTACTGACATACAAAATTTTGTCGCGGGAATCTTGCATTGACTGATGGTAGTATTACATCTTGTAAAATATTTTGGTAAACATTTGCTGTCAGCCGTTCTATAATTCTGAAGCAAGCCTTAGATCCTTCAGCACTTATCCAACCCTAAACATTTACTGAAAATTTTCCACTGGATCTGTCTCGCTGAATATATTCTTCTTGAAACCTGCAGTAATTGTCAGGCCTATTCACCCGAGTTTTTCCATCGTGAAAATACTGAAAACATTTTTCATCCGTAAATACCACGAAACGCCAGAACTCATCGTTACGGTTAATAAAATCATTGGCAAACTGCGAACGCCTCTCTTTATTTAAGTGCATCCAATAAGGCTTTTTCTCCGCTACCCTACTTCTAAATCTATAATTTTTTAATCTTCTGCGAGCTGTCCAAACTGATCCTGGAAACTGAGTTACTTTGTTTGCTCTGATTGCCGTATCAAAAGGATTATTTATAATATTATTGACCAATTCATCATCCTGTTGTGCAGTTGAAACTCGCTTTTCACCAAATCCTGGAGCCCTTCGATATATGTGGTGTTCATCCTAGTGTTTTTTTAATATAAGCAATACAAAACTTGCTTACATTTAGATCGACAGACAACGGCACTATAAAACCACCCATCTTCAATTTTTGCAATTGCTCTGGCGTTTTGAGCTTCAGACAAAAATATTCGAGGCATGTTACTCTTGACAGAATTTTCAATTAAAGTTATGACACTTACAGTAACATTAAAAAATCCTTCTTGCAATGTCCGCGTACAGAATCCCTTACATTTGAGATAAGTATGATACCACCTGTAAATTTAAATGGTGACATTTTAGCAATACCAGGAACTAGTAACCAGCTCATGGCGAATGCAAATGAACTCAATATTCATTATAGTAATTGTAACCATCATAGAAATGCTCATAGACAATGTATGACACCTTTCCGGAAATATCCGTTCGGTATCTCGTGTTCTATTTACGATACATTTTAGTTTCAAAATGATTTGAAAAATTCTAGTGCTGAAGTGTCATTTCATTTTTATACTGCCTTACTCTTGTAACCTGTTATATTATTTTCGAATAGAAGTTTCACTTCAGACGTGTGAATTTTCACTCACTATTTTTTTTTAATAACTTTAAAATCATATTAGCCTTGCAACTTGGGGCTCGTGTTAGATAACCTCCTAGACTCTCCAGTTGCCGGGACTGTATTAACATACTATAATATTTAAGTAAGAAAATATGTTTCTCCGAAAACTGTCATTAGGAGTTAAATTTTACACGACATTTATTAAATGTCAAAATGACAGTTTTCTGTCCATAAAACGTAAAAGTCGTTTACGTCCACCTATTAAAATCAATGAAATTATAGATGATAGAGTCAGTTAACCAGTTTATTTATTATTATCAACAAAAATATAAATTTTATCTATCGATCATTAATGATCAATTTAATTAACAATCAATTTAACAGTTAATTATTTCTCTTACCGCTTAAATTTAAAGTCGTAATTGTACAATTTGCATCAGATTTGGGAGCAGATAAGATACCATTAGAAATTACAATTTTGTTTTCAATTAATTACTCAATGTATTCCTCCGCAACCGCCGAAGACCGGCCAGCCGGAAAAAACAGTTTCAGAAAGGGCACACATTTTTAAGCAAAAAACGTCCCTACAATTTTTTTGCTAAAGTCACAGGTTTTCCGTAAAATAATATTGAAGTAGAAACAGTGAAGCCAAGCGAGGTGCGAATCTGCGTCATGCCATATTCGCAACAGATTACCCTAGGTACGAAATATATTATGAAAATTGCACTATTAAACAATATTTGTTGGAGGAAATAATAGAAAATAATTATTATAACTCATTTTTATTCCATAAAAAGTCATACGCAACATAATAACAGCAGGAAAATCGGAGTCGAGCGAAGCTGACGCTAACACGCTGGTGTCTGAATACAGTGCTTTGTATTAGGCAATCCAAACCAAGATGGCCGCTGTGGGAAAATTCCAAAAGTGTGGTTAATCAGCTGGTTCGTTTGTGTTAATTCGAACATTTATCTCTGCCAACTGTCACGTTCCCCTCGAGAGAAGGGGATGTGCCGGCGCATTCTTAACAGATCTTTGTCACGATGGGATCGGTGAATTTGTGTAGAGGATATCATCTCGGTATGTAGTGATTTTCTGGTGTTGAATCACTATTTTGAAATGGAGAGTATATATGTCCATAAATTGCTATTAGAAAACCGAGACGTTGGTGAAAGGTATATCTTGAAAGTAGCTTCTTGTCGTTTGACTACAAAGCTTATGCTTTATACTTGTTAATAACACAAATAAGTCTCAAAAAACTATAAAAACAACTCCGAACACGTAAGAAATAACAAAACGAAATACTTAAAGTATCAGAATTTATATTATACTTCTTAGCGAACTGCAATCTCGAGACTGAAAATATCGGTATTTTTGCTTATCACGTGATGCACTGAAGATTTAGAAAAACATGTAGAATTATATACTTTTTTTCTTGCCTATGTGAAGAGCTGGAATCTTTTACTTGATAACTGAATTTGTTTTATATATCTAAGTAACTTTGTCTCTGAGTTCTGATAAGATGTATATATATTTGTCTGACAAATTCTGAAATTACGAAATTATAATAATTGACACATTTGTCGAAAGTTTCCCGCGGACCAAGAGAATTTTCGAACATTTCCTATGGACTATCATACAATATACAAAAACCGCTGCCTAAGGAATCACTACTTCCACATCCAGATTTTTCATCAAAGTCACTTTAAAGGAAACGTCTTGACTAGATTTACACTCTAGTATGTGAAAATTATTGGTCAAAGAATTTTAATAATATTTGGAGCAGATGTCATAGAAAAGTTTGAGGCGTTGGTTTTTACCAAATACGTTAAAAATTAAGTTTTTAGTTTACCCTACTTATTTTCCACTATTCACAACCTACCACGACCCACCCCTTCAATGGAATCATCTCAATCAGATGTTATTACAATACATCCATGTACTATCAAGTAAATATCTCAACTTTATGTTATCAAACCCATTAAAAATGGAGCCGAGATGGTGGTGTTTGAATAGTATTAGAAAGAAATCTGGGGCCTTGGTTTCTAGTATATACACCAAATACCATATTTATGTACTCTTACCAGCATGATTTACTTATTTTCCCCTATTTACTCCTATTCAACCCTCAACCCTTCAACGGAATCATCTTAAAATATAATCTAGTTCCAGTTGTCGTTATACGTGTCCCAAATTTCAAGTGAATATCTCGATTTCATTTTATCAACCCCTTTAATAATGGATTAAAGGTGGTGGGGGTTGAAAAATATTACTAAAAAATATGAGGCCTTGGTTTCTAGGACATACGCCGAATTTCAAGTTTCTGTACATTTACCAACTTGCTTTACTTATTTTTCCCTATTTACCACCAATTACCCCCACTCGTTCAACGCAATCATGTCAAAATATAATCTAGTTCCAGATGTCGTTATAATATATACACCTACCAAATTTCAAGTGAATATATCAATTTTATTTTATCAACCTCTTTAATAATGGAGTAGGGGTGGTGGGGGTTGAAAAATAATATAAATAATCCGAGAACTTGGCTTCTAGTACATACACGAAATTTCAAGTTTCTGTACTCTCATCAGCTTGCTTTACTTATTTTCCCCTATTTAACCCCCAACCCTTCGACGGAAGCTTTTCAAAATATAATCTAGTTCCAGATGTCGTTATAATACATACGTGTACCAAATTTCAAGTGAATATTTCAATTTTATTTAATCAACCCCTTTAATAATTGAGTAGGGGTGGTGGGGGTTGAAACATAATACAACTATTCGGAGACCTTGGCTTTTAGCACATACACCGAATTTCAAGTTTCTGTACTCTTACCAGCTTGCTTTACTTATTTTCCCATATTTACCCCTATTTAACCCCCAACCCTTCAATGGAATAATTTCAAAATATGATCTAGTTCCAGATGTCGTTATAATACATACGTGTACCAAATTTCAAATGAATATATCAATTTTATTTTAGCAACCCCTTTAACAATAAAGTAGGGGTGGTGGGTGGGTTGAAAAACATTATAAAAAAATCTGAGGCCTTGGCCTGTAGTACATACCTCAAATTTCCTGTATTCTTACCAGCTTGCTTTACATATTTCCCCATATTTACCCCTATTTACCCCCCAACCCTTCACCGGATATCTTCAAAAAACAATCCAGTTCCAGATCTCATTAGAATATATACGTGTACAAAATTTCAAGTCAATATCTTAAACCGTTCCGGAGAAAGCGTGCGGACAAAAAAAGTTACAGACAGACCGACAGACAGAAAAATTTTTTTCGCTCAAATTTAAAATCTCGACGTTTCATGACATTCTAAACCGATTTCAATTAAAAAAAAATTTGAAATTTTTTTTACGATTACTATACTTCCAATCCACTACGTGGATGTGGAAGTAAAATGAGGTCATTATCGAAATATAATATATACATTATATATTGATGATTTGCTTGTATATGTTAGCTTTATATTAGAATAAAATTATATGCATAAGAAAAGTAGGACTTCCCACTTTAAAATTGTTCTTTAGTTTTCAATTTGTGTAAATTTTGCTTGTCTAAGCAAAGGGTTTTTCACACGCCAAGTACTGCAAAACGCGCGTTCGACCTTGCACCGCGCTTCATCCAATATCTTCAGGTCACTAATTTTTTATGGACAATCTGTGGCATTACATGAAATTTTCGTAGATACATTTTTTGTGTGTCCTTCTAAAAATATTCTTTATTCTCTTCTCCCTCGACGCATTTTCGAAATTTTGGAAAAATACCTGAAAAACAGATTTTTATTTTTTTTAATGCTGCCGGTCTGAAGATCATGTAAACTTTACGTGATCTGATTGCTTACCATCCAAAGAACTCATTAACCCATTAGCGCCCAGTTATCTATTTATAGATCACAAGAGACAATTCTTTTTTAACATGACAATTGCATATTTAATTTCGTAAAAACTGATTTAAATTAATATCTATAATTACCACAACAGTAGAAGACCATTTTCTAATAATTTATCAAATTGGAAGTATTTTTTTTAAATTCTTTAAAATCCTGAAAAAAATTGTCGTTTACACTAACAAATTTATTTATTTATAAACAAAAACCTAATGAATATGAAAATATGATATATGTCATAATGAGTCCCTGAAATATAAAAGTTTATTATTCCATAACTCATTTTACAATACGTTCTTTATCAGCATAATTGTAAACAACTTTATTTAGCTGATCTATATTTATACCACTGGGCACATATAATATCTAACTGGAACTTTGAGAGTTTATCCGCATCAGATGTGTTAGGTCATTGTTATTATTATCGATCAATCTTAGTCAGTGTGTGAGATAAAATCTTTCAGTGCTATTTTCACTAAAATATCACCTATATCCGTGGTATTGGTTAAAAATATAATTGGTAAGTAAAGCTTTCTTTCTTTTGCGTTGATACCGTCAAACATTTGTAAGTGGAAATTAGATATGATAAAATTATAGTATAAATAATTAGAACATGGCGATGGTTTGAATAATGATAATAATAATAAGAATTTACTTTTAGAGGACATGGATTGCAAAAAGGGCGCTTGTCTATGATAGAAGATAGAAGAAATTATTGCCGATCGCAATTTTTATATTGACGATGATAGTGCTACCCTAGACATTGTTGTTTTACCTCCAGAACCAAATTATGTGACAGATGAAGACCAAGTGGATGATGACGAATTGGGCATAGCGGAGGTACAATATGTTCCTGGTTAGTTGGAGGTATAATACGGTCATGAAAATCAAGATACAGAAGACATTGTTGAAGACCAGAGTACCAGTGTCATCTCTGAGCAAAAAGGTTCGAAAAAGCAGATACTTTCTAATTCTCTACCGAAATCGAAAAAGTGCGATCCCAAGTATACCTTTACCGATACAGACTTTGCTACTATTGAAAAAGAGAAAATAGAGGCACTGATAAAAGGACATGGAGCCCTCACCCCGTTAAAGAATTTTGAGATATTTCTTTCAGATATTATAGTAGATTACATTAAGAAATAAACTTTTATTAGATCATTGGTAACTATGGAATCTAGATTAGTGGAAAAAAATTATCCTGGCCAATCATTTTATGCAATATCGTAATGGTCAGAGATGCCAAAGAAAAGATTGCAAGAGTAGACCTAAAACCTATTGCATCAAATGTCACTCTTTGTGCCAATTGTTTCCTACCTTACCACCAAATATAGCTGTTAAATTTTGCCACTAATATTATAATTTAACGATATTTTACTGAGGTTCTAATGGTGATATTATTACATATACAAGTAAAGTAAAATAATTGTTATATGTTAAAATATATATTATATCTGCCCAGTGACCTATTTATAGATCACCAGTTTTTTGATAAACCGCATGAGGAATATTTTTTTGTTATTTTTTACGGTCATTTGGAAGCATTTTGAACATACTTACCGAATATTTTTGCAAAATTCAAAAAAAAAACTCTCTTGGGCGTTAATGGGTTAAGAAAAAATCATCCGCCTCCAATCTGTTTCTAGGTAAATATCGCCAATGACTGAGCTATATGTGAAATGGATGTTGTCATTTAAAAATAATGTCGATTACATCAGAACTTTCCAAAAATTAAGAAATGTATCCTAGCGAGTTTTGGCACTCCAGCCTTCGCGCGCTTACTGTATACAATAATTTTCATAATAATTAAAGAAATAATATCTAATTTGCCAGACGAAGAGGCACTTATCCATCTGTAAACTTCCACTCGTATACCAAATGCACCAACCGCCCGCGTATTTATTTCGTAATTTTGTTCTATTGATCTAATTATGGTGCCAAATGGTTTAATAAAGTCTTGAAATTTTATGAGGCGGTATTTTATGGCGACGTCGCCGCGCGTACAATTTCTACTTTTACAAATTTACCCATTCGCTGAACCGGAATAACTGCAATTTGATATCCATGATGAGTTATTATATATCTCAGTGGCATTCAGTTTTATCAAAGGATAAAATTACAGTTACGTTAATGCATTGACTTTGTAATTAGAATTGGAAATAATGAGAAAATTTGTTCTTTCTCATTTGAAACATAAATCTAGCGAGCCGTGCAAGAGGCAGCGGGAACAACAACATGGAAATCATTACAATATTCTAATGTAAACAATATTATTCCTGGCAGAAGATAATTCTATACAGGTTTAGTTTTACGGCATAGTTTGTAATATTTAATATTTTAGGGAAACTGTGTAGAAAATATGGAACTATTATAACATTATGGAAAAGTTCTCATCTTATTTACATGTTTTCAACTTGCAAGTATACAGGGTGTCCCAATAAAAACTCCCAGGCCGGTTATATTCTAAACGAATAGAGATATTTTAATTCTGTAAAAGCCAATTTGTAGAGCATAAAGAGAGCTTCATTTTTGAATATAGTTTTTATTTATATATCAGTATGTAGATGGCGCTGTGCTCTAAAGACATATTTCGATGGGAGAAACTTTGAAATGGGGTTTATGTGAAAAAAACGCATTTCTAAGCAGATTATGTTTTAAAAAAATACCATAAAACTAACCTTTTTCGAAATATTTGAGTCCAAATGTTGGCATTTGCCAGTATTGAATAATTTATTGTAATCTTTTCAACATTTCAGTCTTTTAAGTGGGACAATCTGTATTTAATTTACAAATTTTAGAAGAAAATATTTAAAGAATTTTTCATATAATTGCTTTGTTATTAGGTTAGATTATAATTTAAAATATTTGATATCTAGTGAGCATAATAACCCTTATACCATACAAATTAAATACAATTAAAGTTACCTTTGGAATAATAGTTTTGACATTTCTCAATTTCAATCACATTTTGTTTATTGGTGTGTCAATAGAACTGTATTATTGTACCTAATTATTGTTTTCTTTGTGAATATTTATTATTAAATATGGTTCCTCATACAAATGAAGATAAATTAAACACGGTTTTAATTTATGTGGAATGTCGTAAAAATGCTTCAAGAGCTGTAAGTTTATATGAAATACGTTTTCCTGACAGACGTTTACCAGATCGCAAAACTTTTGTAAGTTTGTGTTCTAATTTGAAAAATTATGGAGGTTTTAAGAAACCAAAAACAACAAGAAGAAAAAGAACTACAACTGATGAAAATATTGCATTGGTATTACATCAAGTAGAAACTAACCCAAACATGTCAGTACGCAAGTTGACGGAAGAAACAAATATTGCACGTCCCATCTGCCACAGAATTCTTAAAACAAACAAATTTTTTCCATATAAAGTTCATTTAGTTCATCATTTGTTTTCATGGGACAGTTTTCAATTCTCAAAGAAGAAAATCCAAATATTTTAGATACAGTTATGTGGAGTGATGAAAGTCGATTCCACAACAATGGAGTAATCACAACACATAATTGTCGCTACTGGTCTCAAGAGAATCCTAGGTGGATGAAACATACCAAATCCCAGAATCGGTTTGGAGTAAATGTTTGGTGTAGTATTATTAATGGTTACATTGTTGGCCCATATCTCTACCATGAGAATTCAATAGGTGAAAAATATTTACAATTTTTGCAAAATGATTTACGAGTACTATTAAAGAATTTGCCCGCTCAGTTGGGTAATATGTGGTTTCATCAGGATGGAGTAGGCCCACATAATCATCACAACGTTGTTAATTATTTAAACCAAACATACCCAGGAAGATGGATTGGTACCAATGAAGTACTTATATAGCAATTGATAGCAAATTTCATAATGATCACTTTTTAATAAAAAGCATCTTAAAATCCGCAATTTTACGATCTAAAAGTAGATTTGGGTGGAACACGCAGCGCAGCGTATGACATGACTATTGACTACATTTAATTTTCTACAATCGTGCAACACGTAAAATGTCCGTTTAATCATTTTCTAGAATTTATAACCCTGGTCAACCATCTAAAACAGATTTTAGCCATATCGCCGTCACCCAGTCAAGTATTTTTTTAACAACTAATACTGCATTTATCAGGTGTCTGCAAGACAAAAGATTCCGTTCAAGACGGGTTGCTGTTTTTTTACATTTTAAATAGAATCCCATTAAAAACAAATGAGGTGCTATAAAAAAATTACACGTTTTTTTTTGTACCTACGGAAAATGCTTTTCCACCAAATTCGCAACGCCCCAAAGTTCTATTTTACATGACAAAGTTTCTTATTTTCCCTTAAACTAAACACTGTTTATTGATTTGTCCATGTCGGTATGACAAGATATTTTGGTCGACGGCTCACGTACGTTTTTACCTAAAATGTTTTAGCAATTAATTTTTTGCAATCTGATACCTCTTAGTTATCACTTCTTTATACCAAATTTTGATCAATTTAAGTCGAAAGAGGTAGTCACTGTAAACTGAAATAAAAGATAATTTATATATTTTCATAGCTTCAATGTCTCCCCCGATCAGACACCAAGTCATACAGAGAATTTCTCTATATGTGGGATGAAGGAAATGTTTTATAAAAGATTATTTTAAAACGGTGCGCTATTTCAGATGCTTTAGTTTTGGTCATATCAAACATGATTGAAAATATTCCACTGTTGTTTGCCTACAACACATTATCTGAACAAATTAGATGACTTCCAAGCTGATATAAGAACGTTTAAAAGTGAATTATTATTTGTTTGCTTATAGTTCTATTGAAACATATTCTTCAAATAAGAAATTATACGAATTCATTTTAGGATTTTAATTTACTAACATAACCAGAATTCAGGTTATCGAAACAATGCAAAGATTTCAATATATTTTTACACATAGTGTTTCTCTTAGTTATTTTTTCTGCTGTTTGCAAAATCCTATAAAGAATATGTTTCAATACAATTATAAGCAAACAAATAATAATTCACTTTAAACATGCATAGAGTTTATAGGCTCCAATACTAGTTAGCTAATAGATAAGTGAAGATATGTTGTTTTTATCAGTCAATGTCAAATATAATTATTTCATACTTATTCATAGAAATTGCCCTGATTTTGCATGAAACATCTTTATGAGTGGCTTTATGCCATCTTGATGAGCTCCAGAATAAGGGCGAAAAACGTTTCAAAGGCTAACCATTTCCAAAAACAGAATGATAGATTTCATGAAAATGTAATCCATTAGAATGAAAATTTTGTATGAGGAGGTATGCAAATAAATTCATTTTAGGCCTGTATTCTCATTTTTAACTGAGTTTTCATGACAGTAGGAGGTTATGTACATACTAGTTTAATCTGCATGGCTATAGGGGACTTTGTAGATGCTAGTTGTTCAATGAGAATTTTCAAATAAGAAATTATACAAATTTATTTTAGGATTTTAATTTGCTAGCATAACCAGAATTCAGGTTATCGAAAGAATGCAAAGATTTCATTGATATTTTCACAGATAGTTTTTCTTTTAGTTCTCATAGATAGTTATTTTTTCTGCTGTTTGCAAAATCCTATAAAGAATATTTTCAATACATATAAGAACATTGCTTTGAAAAAAATTGTGCGTTTGAAAAAATCAGCAAAAGTATTTATAATTGCATTGTTTCTTTGGATGATCATCCTGTTATACTTTTTGTTAAAAATGTCTTCCTATTTTGTACAAATTTTTTTAAATATCAAAATAAAAATCTTGAGAGGTGATTAGGTTTTTGGGACACACCAGTTGTAATTTTGTTCAAAACTGAAGAATTTTGTATGTCTTTATAACTAAAATTTCAATTTGTAAAGTTTACAAATGCAAGATATGTTTGCCTGCCAGTTTGATTCTACCTTAATGTATAATTTTAGATAACAGAAAGTTAAAATAGAATTCTCGCATCCACAAACGAACAAATTCACTACAAATCAAACAATTTTTGTATGCCACTATACACAAATAATTCAACCCTGAAAATCATAACAAATACACAACACAATTCTCATTTAGGCTAACAATATAATTAATAAAAGTTTCGATTTCATATTATCCAATCCTCTTATAAACATTTCATCAAGTTATTGATGCTCCATGATAACTTGAAAACAATGTAATTGATTGTGAAACATATGAATCGAAATAGGTATTTCCTAACTAAATCTATTCACTGTAATATTTTCTTAATATGTCGGTTACGTAATGTTTAAATCATAATATCTCACACCTATTTCACATTATATCACGTACAATATTCATAAAATAACTTATCAATTATGTTCAGTATGCCACTCCAATAATTAAAAACTACCACCTCTGCACTACCTGTTGAAGCAAGTGCCATGAAAACATGTGTTATTGTAAAGTCGTCAATCTAGAAAAGCCGTGTAGTCGTAGGTATCTCGTCCTTTATTATAATGCATTACATGTTTGTTATTCAGCACCAATATTTATTTAAGTTTATTTAATATAAAACAAATATCAATAAAGTAAACTTATAAGGTGTGCCGTGCTGTATTCGAAATAATGTAAGAGAAACATTTTTTACGTAGGTGTCTGTTACGACAGATACAAACAAACATCTCGATGAGAAACATATGAACGGGTTTTGGAATCAGTAGATAAATCAAACACAACTTGACTCAGACCTTTTATTGATACCTTAATTGTTAAATCATTATTATTTTATACACCTCAGAGTATCAAGTGCATTTTTGATATATGGCATTCAGGATATTTAAATTCTGAAGGACTGATTACCTTATATGACTTATTATGACTTACTTATCACGAAGTTGTTTAGATATGGTATTAGGGGTCCTGCCTTAGATTTTTTGTACAGTTATATTAAAAACCGTGAGCAAGTAGTCTATGTGAAAAGAACAAAGAGCAATAAATGTATAATAAACGTCGGTGTACCACACGGTTCCATATTAGGGCCATTAATTTACCTTATCTTTGCCAACGATCTCACTTTACATATTCAAAGCAATTACAACGTTCATATTACGTGCTACACCGATAATACAAACTATTTAGTTGTTTAAAAAAGTCGTAACGCAGTAAAAAATATATCTAAAGATCTAATAAAGACATTACAATTTGATCAAAAGAAAATCGACTTACACTTAATAAAGAAAAAACGACTATTGTGTCAGTTCGGTATAACATCGAGCAAAACTCTTACGACGAATTTCTATTAACAGATTCTGCTAAAATATTTGGTGTTATGTTCGACCGAAATTTGTCGTGGGCTGCTCACATAGGTAATCTGTGTGTGCTCAGTAAAGGTTATTATGGCATGTGTAACTTAAAAAATCATTCTGGTAAAGACTCTTTAATGGCATTCTATCACACTAAAATATATGTTCACCTACGTTATGGAATCAGGCTCTGGGGATTGAAAACTACTTATGTGCGTCGGGCATTTATTCCTCAAAAACGTATCATTAGGATTAAGGTCTTAAAAATATTACCTCTGCCTTGCTTTTTATACATCTAGGGAATCTGTTGATATGTTTTTAAAGACAAATCAACTTTTCTTACAAACCAAACGCACCACAATATTTAAACAAGATTTAAAGCAATTAATTCCACATCAGCATACAACAGCATTGTGTGTGTGTGTGTACCTTACAACGGCTGTATTTATAATCACTTACCCACTAATTTGAAAAATTGTCACAGACTGTTTACTTTCAAGAAGAGGATAGAGAAATTGCTAATTGAAAAATGCTTGTATGATAATGAATTTTAGTCATTCTGATTATTTATATATTTATTTATTTATTGCGCGTTTATATGTACATTTTTGCGTAATTTATTAATATATAAATGTTATGTCTCATGCAATTTTATGTGTATTTTATTTCTTATTTTAAATTGTATTCTGTTTATGTATATTTACTTAGAAGTTTGACGCACTCCTGAATTACTTGTACGGTTATTAATTAATTGTATTTATGATTAGGAAATACAGATTATTATTATTATTATTACTATTTTCTCTTCACAGGTTGCCCTGGTATTTAAATAGTTCTGATCGGCTGGTTAAGCAAGAGAACTATCATCCTACTGATCTAGGAACGACCGAACTATGTTTGTAGCATCCAGAATAACTGATTTTTGCATGTTAAGGTAGGTATTCTATGATATTCCAATATCCTTCAAGCTTTCTCTCAGTGTTTTAGGTATTAACCCCATTGTGGAAATTATGAGTGGTATAACATTTGCAGTTTTAAACTCAAAATTTGCTGGATCTCACATTTCAGTACTTTGTTTTTTTCTCATTAAATTTCACCTCCACGTTATTATTGTTCGGTATTATTATTATTATTAATATTAATGTATATTACCTCCACATCTAAAATAATTTACTTAGTTCGAGCATTAATATTCGCCAACTGCATAACAAAAACTCTGCTGTAATGAAAGTAGACACTAACTTCGATAAGTAAAAGTTGGCAAAGGCGTCAGACTGGGGTGGATCTTATCACCAATCCTCTTTAACATCCTAAAGTGAACATATGATACATCATGAGCTGGTGAATTGGCAGTGTGGCGTAACTACAGGCGAAATGATGGTTTCTAATTTGGGATACCACGTTAGCTGCAGATGATAAGCTTAAGCTGGGTGCAGACTACAGCTGTAACATGCAATACAAAGTATAATGCAACATTTCCAATCGTTTTCGCAGTTGTTAAGCATGCGTTGCACAAATGATGATGATGTATTATCTAGCTGTGGCACGTGGAGCTTTTACGTTAATACACGAAATAATAACGACGCATGGGAAACCACGAAGATGGTGGAGAACAAGTTTATACAATAGGCGACCTAGCAATAACTCACTTTTAGATCTAAAATAACAAGAAGAGTGGTCAATATAAAAGTTTTTTTCGAATGTATAGTACAGACTTTGATTCAATTAATTCCGATATTGCAAAGAAAACCATATTTGAGGCAATGCCATATTTGTACAAGACAGACTAGTTGTCACCTTTCGGTTCGTAGCAAGTGGAGACTCATTCACTAGTCTACAATTCCATTTCAGGATATCAAAACAAACAGCAAGTACTTCCACATACACATAGTGAAGTGCAAGTATAATAAAAATTGAAATTTGTTTACCTCAAATAGGCCTAAAATGTCATGGAACGTCGAGATTTTAAGTTTGAGCAAAACGAATTTTATCTGTAACTTTTCTTGTGCATACGATTAGTCTAGAACCGTTTATGATATTGACTTGTAACCTGTGGCACAGTTATGTATTTTAACGAGATCTAGAACTAGATTATATTTTAATCTCATTTCGTCGAAGGGTTGGGTGGTAAATGGGGGTAAATAGGTAAAGAAAGAAAGAGTCCATAAAATTATGATTAAATGTATAAATGTAGGAAAAGTCACAATCTCAAATATTTTTTAGAATCGGACACCTCCTCTATCACTCAAACCTCATCATTAAACAGGGTATGGACTTCTAAAGAACAATATTACATTTATCGTTTTTTCATGCAATCCTCCCCTGTTGTTCCCAGAATTTGATCTGTGACATTCCAGCCATATACTTCGAGGTTTATTATTTCACAATTAATATTTGTCTAGTTCCACAATATCTCTTTATTCTGATAGAAATGAATTAACAATGGTATCCTCTCTTCATCCCATTCGGTTACCATTTCAAATATGTACAGTTCGCTATTCACTTACCTGGATATGTATACAATGTTGTTGCATCAACTCTACACTGCAGCTGAACAATGCGAGCTACAACATGTAACTCACGTTCATACAGGGTTGCATTGCTCGTTGCATTACATGCTACATTACACGTGACAGCCGTAGTCTGCACGAAGCTTTACAAACGGGCCGAGTAGATTTAAGACAATAAGTTCCAATCATTCGTGTGTAAATTGCAACAAAACGAAAATAAATCATAATTGTAGACTGAGCAAATGATAACCACCTGGCCGCGTTAAGAATAGATAACTGCAAGGTAGTAAATAAGACAAAAATCACTTAAAACTTAATGTCAGGAGAATCTAGTTGAGAATTGACACATTTTATAGTAGATATTCACGGGTAGTATTCGCACTCATTTAGAAATACTTTAATTAAAGGCGTACAAAACTGAATGAGACTACGTTTTCCAACATTTACTTTAATAAAATTTAAGTTTTTTATAATTCAATATCGGAATATTATTCTAGAAAAAAACATATAATGTAAATACGGCAAACTAACAATGTGTACAACATTGTTAGTTTGCCGCAACATCAATATTTTTCAAAATAAGTATGGTAAGGCAAGTTCTCAAATATTTGAAGAATTTTGAATTTTAGTCCGTATTTCGAAAAAGAGGCATTTTGAGACACATTTGTATGGACAGTTATCTTGAAATAGTATAAGGATTTTCCTTGTAAATTTAATGTGATTACCTCAGAAATATCCTCTATATTTTAATTTCCAGGTTAATGTATAATAACGAGCTATTTTCGTTTTAGACTGGTTCACTTTTCGAGAATTTTTAATTCCAGGGGCATTTTGGGTAGGTAACAATAATACGATATTTCCATTCCCGGGGCCGATTTTTTCCATCTAAAGGCCGTTTAGGTTATCTTTGTCGTAGAATGCGAAAATAATCGTTTCAGACTGTTCAGGCAGTTATTTAACCGATTTTGGTATGAAAAATACTGTAGTTAAGATTTACAGTGAATATCTCTTGCATTTGATAGAAATATATTCCTGAAGTTTTTACGTCATGCTTTTAAATTGCATAATAGTATATTATTCAACGAGCATATAATGATGGCTATTATTCACGATGGTGAAGTTTAAGACACGAGCCGCAGACGAGTGTCGTAAATCACCAGAGTGAATAATAGCCATTATATGCGAGTAGAATACTATACTTTGTCCACGACTAATAAATAAAAATTTAATATTTATTTAATTCATCTTCATTTAATTTCTCCTATTTAAGAAACATTCATAAGTCACCATATATAATTTTTCGATTTTTCGGGTAACAAGTTTAATGAGGCGATTTTTGCAGCTTCCATTATCTCTGACGGTGTCAAAGAAATCTCGTTTTCACTGTCAGTATCAATTTATTTAATTATATTACTCTTCTTGAGTCCCTAATATGTAAAATTATCGTAAATAACGTTGGCGTTGAAATCGCACAAATTTTGACGTTTCAAATTAATTACAGAATACGCTTTGACACATTGGCATGGCTTACTAATTAAATAATACAGTTTGTAGACATGTAGCTAAATGGTTTCAAAAACAAGGGATTGCCGCGTGTTGCTAATAGATGATGCTTTGAAAAAACTTACTAATGTAGCTTCTGACTGTTCATTAAAGTACCTCTTCTGCATGTACCATTTGAGTGCTTCCTAGAAAACATAGAAAGACAACACTTGTTTTTTGGTTGCTGCAATTTTGACATTTTAAATTTTTAGTAAAAAGTCACTAATGTCATTTCTTATAAACAACTGACTGTCCTCATTATTCACTACAATCAGTGAATAATGAAATCATTATTCACTGCAGGGAATAATGGATAGCGTTATCCTTGAGAAATCACATACATAATGAGTACATTATTTAATAGTCGTGGACAAACATTATTTGTCCACGACTATTAAATAATATACTCATTATGTACGTGTTTCCTCAATGATAATGCTATCCATTAATCCCTACAGTGAATAATGATTTCATTATTCACTGATTGCAGTGAATAATAAGGACAGTCAGTTGTTTATAAGAAATGACATTAGTGACTTTTTACTAAAAATTTAAAATTTCAAAATTGCAGCAACCAAAATACAAGTGTTGTCTCTCTAAGGTTTCTGGGAAGCACTCAAATGGTACATGTCGAAGAGGTACTTTAATGAACACTCCAAAACTACATTAGTATATTTTTTTTCAAAGCATTATCTATTAGCAACACGCGGCAATCCCAAACATTGTTTTTGAAACCAAACTGTGTTATTTTATTAGTAAGCCATGACAATGTGTCAAAGCGTAATTCTGTAATTGATTTGAAACGTCAAAATTTATGCCATTTCAACGCCAACGTTACTCACAATAATTTTGCATAGTAGGTACTCAAAAGGAGTATTATAATTAAATAAATGGATACTAACAGTGAAAACGAGATTTATTTGACACCACCAGAGATAGAGGAAGCTGCAGAAATCGCCTCTTTGAACTTGTTGCCCGAAATATCAAGAAAATTATATATTATGACATATGAATCTTTCCTAAATAGGAGAAATCAAATGAATATGAATGAAATAAATATTAAATATTTAATAGTCGTGGACAAAGTATAGTATTCTACTCGCATATAATGGCTTTTATTCGCTCTAGTGATTTACGACACTCGCCTGCGGCTCGTATCGTGAATAATAGCCATCATTATATGCTCGTTGAATAATATACTATTATCTATTTATAATATATTTTGCCGATATTTCTGTTTTGGTCTTTAGTTTGGCGCTTGATCTAAGGAGTAAAAGCAAGATGCGCCGAGGTTAAAGCTACTCATTACTCACGGTTGTATGAAAGAAAATAAATGTGTCGCGCGATTAGGTAGGACGTTGGCCGAAGGTAAAGACAAATGCAATATTTATAGTAATTATACAAGACTGTTGGTAATTACATTGGTCGTTTAAGCGTCTTCTTTAGAATGTGTACAAAGTCCACAACAGGAAGACATTGAGGTGCAAATTAACTTAGCCTTGCGGCATTTACAAAACTTTGTAGAACAATCTTTTTGCAACCACAAAGAACAATATCGGTGGTAGCCTTCGAAATTGGTTCAAGCGTGGTGAGAATTGGGATATAGTCCTTTGCAACTTCCTTCCATCCGCAGTCAGTGATCGATGACAGGACGGGGTCAGAGAGGTGAGCGTTCTCTCAAACTGAAGTTTAGTTTGGTAGTGATTTCATTTAATATGTTCTAAAAGCGTTGCGCTAGTCGGTGGAAGAGATTATGGGCTTTTACTTTACCGAACAAGGCATGACACGCAACGTCGGTTGAAACTGTTCAGCTATCTGGAAAATAAAAAGAAGTGAATTAAAATATGCTAGCCAAGTCGACGTCTGTTACGAGGTAAGTTGCATTTACTCATAATACAAATCTTGTACAATTTCGTCACAAACATTTCTGCAGAAGATACAGCTGATTCGCTGAGAGGTACAGTGCCAAGCGAGGATGACAGAGAATAGCGCTTTCGGAGTACTTTAAAAGCTGCAGGTTTTTTAATGGATGACAGGTATGATACGACGTCACTTTCCGTGATTGTGTGAAAGGCCAGTATGCCCTTCACTTGTCGCTTGTTCCATTTGCAATGTACATCATGAACAGCTACAAATACCCTCTTTTTGCAGCACCACTCATTAACCAAACTTCTTTTGCTGGTATTTTATCAAAGTGATGATGAAACAATAGAAATACATCTGTGTCTCTAGCAGACACAACTATTTGCTTTGCAGTACTTGCCACTGCGTGCAAATCGTTCGGGTATCTGCTTCCTCGTGAGAAGATCCTAGGGAGGAAATCGGCGTTGCTTACTGGTTAGAGAAAACCTTCCTTTCATCTTTGAAGCCTCCAACAATTACCTGCTCAACACCATCAAAGATAGCTTCTGCAAAGTGCTTCAACACAAACTCAATCAAATTGGTCACATTTTCTTCCAGAGAAAGGAAATGCTTCCAAATGTAAGATAAGGATACATTTGCATTTTCTATCACACGACGCACAGAGGCTGTGTTCTTCGGACGTCTGCGTCTCTTGCGGGTGGTAGATTTGACTGATTTGGACTTATACCTAAAACAAATAACAAATTGAATTAACATTAATCAAAGAAAGAAAAAGTAACAGAATTTAGGATATAAATCGTACGTGTCAAATACAATCCCGGATGTGTCCTTTCACAGCTCTCCCGTAGTCCCCGAACGTAATGCATTTCGGTGGCTTCATTGCTATACCGTCAAATCCTCTGCATTCAAACACATATTTGTGGGGCAATTAACGTTAGCTTAGAATCGTGGCTAGAGCAGATTTATCTCCACTTCTTAAATTTCCATTCAATCAGCCAAGGAAGGAGGCGCTGGCGGAAGGTCGTGCTTTAAATTTTGTGGGAGGTTGATTGGCCGTTCAGATTCATACACCACAACTAATTTTTGAAGGACACTCTTATCAGTTTTTTGGGTGATCTGCTTAGCAGTATTCTTCGTTTTAACTTTTGACAGATCATTCAATGTGAGAGGTCGATTCTTCGAAACTGGTTCATGGAAATTTACACGCGGTTTTCCCGTCTCTTCGGATTGTATAAGACGCGCGGATACGAATTCAAGAACTTGCTTAAGACCCAACTCGCGTGCATTGAAAAGTGATTCTTGAATTTTATCGTTCGCGATGTCCTTAGTTGCTACATTGTGAACTACAGAAAGATGGGAAGTGTCTTCTGAGAAAACCTTGAATATTTTATAAGTGTTCAATATCTTTTCTTCGGCCGAATTTTCACGCCGCTTTGTACCCGGGTAGACTGATCTTTGCCTTTTGAATGAGTTGGTGGCGTTACTCAGGCCGGCAAGTGCGCGTGCACTCACCACTCACGGCCCTTTAGACACATATTTACATGATGTCATGGCAGGATTAACCAATAACCAACAAGGTATTAGAAAAAAAACACATACAAAAAATTGCATACAAAATTTTTGCAAGAATTCATCGTTTTATTTAGTATTCTATATACAACGACTACTATTGCATTTTACGACAAGAATAATCCTGTAGGCCATCTTTAGATGGAAGAAATCGGTCCCGGGAGAGAAAATGTCGTAATATTAAGGGGACGTCCGCCATCTTGGCTGCCATCTTGAATTCTGAGCTTCCGGTCAAGATATGGGCCTTCCAACATCGAAATTCGTGTTGAGCAGGTACGAATTAGTAAATATAGCTCATTGGGTCAAATGTTATCCAAAATGCCGTTGGAATTCATAAAATGGCCATTATACAGAAAAGTGAACCAGACTATTTATGCTTACTTTTTACTCTTAATTTAGTTATTTAAAGTCGAATAAAATCTAAAAATGATAAATTTAGTACAAGATCTGCCAATATTCTAGAAAATGAAAAATGTTTGATAATAATTAAACCTCATTTTCCTCTGGTGTTAAATTAAGTATGTTTAACTTAGAAAAAAGTTTCTTGTTAACAATAAAGTATACCATAACGAAAACAATAGAAAGTAGTATATTTTAGAAGTTAAGAAAATTTCATTCTGCTGATACATCTATCTATTTAATGGTATGAATATGGTCATTTGTTGACAATATTTAGACAGTCTTAATCTGAATAAGGTGAAAATATAAGACTCAAGATGCTACAGTTGGTAAGAATGCCATGTCGACGTTTTTCAAGCATCGATCATGTGTGATGGCAGATACGAGGTATAACGTGTACGCACTACACCTTTAAATCTGATAAAATGGTACAGAGTGTATAGCAAATGAAAGAAAGCGCAACTTCTTAGAATGGCTTATTATCATGTATATAAACAGAATTTGTTCTATCAATCTCGAATTGTTAGGAAAAACACTGTCAGTTTGATTAAGAAAAATTCTGCCAGGCCATTTCACATGTTTCAGTTTTAAAACGAGAATTTTAAATTTTAAATCTAACAGACATTATACTGTTTATAGTTAACGGTTTACACACATACACTTATTTTCAGGTATTTGAGTTTAGCAAACAGATTTCTGTAGGAACTTCACTCTATATGATTATTTATTAAAAAGGATGTGGTCAGGTTATAATATACCTAGTCGGATAAATCCAATAAATATAATGAATAGGTTCTCAACCTTAAAGTCTTAGATACGTTTATGTACAGGTTGTCTAATGTATATACACAATTATTTTGCATAATACATTGGCTCAAAACAAATAAAAAGTCTTATAAAATTTTTAATTGAATTCAACGGTTTTTCTTAATATTTTCCAAAAGTGCGATATTTTAAGGTCAGGTAATAGTGCCATCTACTATTTACTAGGTCAGTAACGCTGGTCATATTAGGCCAAGTTTACATCCACCATTTTATTATGTTTAGGTACTACATCAACAAGAAATGAAAAAAGTAAAAAAGTGCCACCAGACCTGTATGAATGTTGCTGTCTTTCATGAAAAATGCCATCTTTGTGGGCGTCGGAGGCTCTAAGAGGATATTCATGTGTTTTTCAACTTTGCGTTAGTTACTTGTGCGCTAGATCACCGCTTATATTGTCAATGTGTCTAGTTTCTAGGAGAATTTGAAAGAAGGTAAACATAACAGGATGTGATGAATAAGATGATTAGTTCAGGAAATGAACTACTATTAATTTAATTGAGTAGTTAAGCATCATTGCTTTATAATAAAGAGAAAGTTAGTTTTATTCCCACCAGATAAAAGGAAATTTGTCAATATGGGTATCTTGCAATAGTAACATTGCTTCGCAATTTAAGATTTTCGGGAGATTTTGGTTGTACAAATAATTGAAAATTAAAGGCCTTCTGTATACAATTTTACGTACATACAAGCAAAGTAGTGTAAAGCTTTTAAAGTTTCTGGTAAGGTTAATTAAATACTTTTTAATTATGTAGTCAGACAAACAGAGATTATCACTAATCAACTCTACCCAAATTACACATTTTAATAGTAAATAATACAACGGTCAAATATGAAAGGATAATATCTTCATGACATAAGAAATATGAAAATATTGTTTTGATTGTCAAGGAGCCCGAATTTTCTCACTGGCTGTTTAACTGCATATTTAAATCTTGCTGAAATGTAATTTCGTTTTTTGCAAATCGATTAATTATAGATGATGGTTATGTACATAATTAAATCTTGACGTTTCATGACATTCTAAACCTATTTCAAGAAAAAAATAATTGATTTTTTTTTTTACGATTACTATACTTCCAATCCACTACGTGGATGTGTAAGTAATGAAAATAGGCAAATGAAAATTCAAATGTTTTAATACTTCTCAGTTTTATAATGCATTTAAAAACACTCTTACAGGTGGCCAATAAATACAGACTTGTGTTACTGAACTAATCGAATCAAGTACTAATCTAATGTATGTTCCTTTAAATCTACAAATGGAGATGCCGTAAACTAATTTTGTTGTGGAGAGATTCTGAAGCCTCATTTGTCACAAAGACAAATGGTCACTATTCTAGAAGTTATTTATGGGTTTTAAATGAAAGAAAAAATGTTTGAAAATGTTAGGATGCGGTATATATACACATATAGGAGGCACGTTGTTGAAATTTATGTGAAGCTAAACTGTGGTGTTTATGGCAATTTCCTTAATAAACTAAAATAAAATAAAAATATATTAGTTACTGCGGCAATGATATCGATCTTGGGAATGAATAAATATGTAAATGTGGACTATGTATAATATCAACGACAAAATAGATTTATTAGAATATTGAAAGAAATATTTATAACAGAAGACACAATTAAGAACACAATCGTTGAAACCGAAAAGTAAGCAATAGAGAATTTTTGAGTAGTGTGAGGTTTTTTCAATAGAGCACGCACATACATATTTTAATTTTACTCTCTTTCTCTTCACTCTACTACCGCAGGGAAGTATTGAAATAGTGAAAAAATCATTCTTCGACTTTTCTTTCGATTTTTTTGGTTCAGACTACGTTAATTATGAAAATTAAGGCCTTTCAATTCCGTCAGTACGTCTGTCTGTTGGTACTATATCTACAAAACTTTGTGGTGGAAAAAGTAACATTTGACAGGTAGTTGACGCTACTGTCAACGAAAGAATAGGATGCGCTTTTAGTGACATATCTAGAGAGATATCCTAAAAAAATAAAGAAGAAAAGTGACACACGATGCAGATATTTAGCATATAATTAACACAGTTCGGAAGAACCTAAATCATATCGTTCCATTAGTTTAACTTCTTTTTTCATGTCCTGGTTAAATGCATTGAAAAGACAATAGCTGCAAAAGAAGTGGCTGTGTGTATTCATAGAAATAGAGGGTGCATTTGATAACACTTCGTAAGAATATATACAAAAAGCCGCAGGGAAATGGCGATTGCAGTACCCAACTATCAAATTGATACAGTTCATACTAAGAAGCTAAATAATTGAAGTTTTCGTATTTGTTTTACAATGTATAAGGTTCGTATGGTTAAAAAATTAACGCCAGTCTAAACGTGTAATTTTATAACTCAACGGGAGTTTTGTTATTTAATAATTAATCCTTATCGGCGAGGTTCATTGAAATAAAGAAACGATTATACATTTATAAAACAATATTATCCGTCAAAGTTAAGTAGTGTTAAAAAGTACATGCCCTGAGGAATTTGATCCATGTTAAAGAAATGTTTTAAAGCACAAAGTCCAGCGTAAGCACACATAGTCTTCATTAAACTTTCACAGCTATAATAATAATGCTTGTTACAACTTAAATTTGACATATTAAAATACTAAAACAGAAAAGTTACAGACTGATATTCCAACGATTTTTCATCTGGAAGATAGAAAGGTCAACATTTTTATTCATTCAATAATCATTGATATTAAAGGATATTAACATTAAATTTGGTTTGCTAACGTTGGAAAAGTATTGGCTCAATATTGCCAAAATTTATATTTATAAAAGTGTTAGGTACCTATAATGTTGGAAAAATATTGGCCCAATATTGCTACAATTTATATTTATAGAAGGATGAGGTACCTAAACGGTTCAACATTTGAGTTAATGTCAATTACAATTATAAATATCTTAATGCCATAATATGGTTAACTTGCAAACATTCCTGAACATTATGTCATTGTATCCCGTGTACAACAATTTCTATTGAACAGAACACAAGAGGCGACAAATACAGGAAGCGTTTGTAAACATGAGGAAAATTACCTGAAATAATGCGCCGTTTGCTACCAATCATTACTTGAATAGGATCATGAACATTTACCTATTAAATTAATGCACTTTTCACAAACTGTACATAATTTTTATTAGCATTGGCAAATTTTTCGAGCACCACAACACGTTACCGGCATTTGCAATATGGTCGAGACAGGCGCACACTACCGTTTGTAAATTTGTTACGCGCGGCAAATTTAAAATACAAAATATACATGATTTATACTAATATACGTAAAATTTCATATTAAGATAAATATTATTGCAATTTTGTTTTTCTTAGAAATACAGATATTTTCATCTTTGTTTATGTGTCTGTTTGAATGTTTGTTATAACTATATCTACCTCGAAAATAGCCTAATATATTTTGATAAAATTTTGTAAATTTATAGACATTTTTTCAACTTCGACCGTAGGCTATAGTTTACATCGAAGGTGATAGGGGATGATAAAAAGTGGAGGGAAAGTGTGGAAATATTATCGAAAACGCGAGGATAGTGAGAGGTGGAGGTAAAATGATAATTGAATACCTAAACGTAATAAAGGAATTATATTTGTCCAATATTCAGAACTAATATCAGTTTCTACACATTGCGCTAATATTGGTTAAATAATGTTAATATTGAATCTGTTTTGCCAATATTGGTAAAATGTTTGCTATATTTTGGGTGAAAATATTGAAAATACAGCTGATAATCATATTGGTACAGTATTGGTTAAAGCTGACATATATTGGTCCGATATACAATATAGGTAACACATTGTACCTATATCCACCCAATATCTTGTGCTACAGGGGATAGTCGTTAGGTACAACTGAATTTCTTCGAACTGGTGTGTAACAAAATTGTAAATCGATTATTTCCCTGAAAGGGTGCATTCTATTGCTTGTCAACAAGTACACCTTTTCTTTAGGAAATTAAATTGCTTTTGAATTATAATAGAAGACAATGTCAAAAATCCAACCTTAAAAAAGTTATGGCTTAAAGTGTTACATAATAAAAAGGTCTGTAACTAGCGCCATCTATAAAATGTGACAACGACAATATCACCATTATAATTGGCGACCTAAGAAACATTTCATTACCAATTTTAAAGCAAATATGTATAATAACGCCCAAGATAGAGACAAGATACGAATAATTTTTTTTAACTTTAACACCCTGTATCTTGAAAAGGAGAGTGAGGCCCCTAATTATTGGGTTCAATCGACTTGTATTGATGGCAAGAATCTACGGCTAAGCGTTGTCCAAATTTAATCAAAACACCCTGTATACAGTGTGACCCATTTATGTTGGGGTCACCCTGTAAAATCTTTATTTATTGTGCGATTATCATAGTTATTTCTTAATTGTAGAGCTTGTTGAACTGCGTTTTTGGAGCAAAAAGCCCCAGATTCCTAGAAAATCCAAGGCCTACTTCACCTTTTAGGAGTAAAATTTTAGTAATTCATGTTAGTGATTTTTTAGAAAAATCTGTGCACGCCACTGGATTCACCAGCCCTCAAAACGGGCCTGTACGAAATTTTGTCGAAAATTTTTAAACAGTTTTTGTAGCGGAATTCCTTTTTTTTTAGTTCAGTGTTGTTCCTGTTTTTTTTTTTGATTTGTTAAAACTACGCACAAGAATAATAATGTCATGTTGCTAGAGTTCAATTTTATTTTATTTTCTTCTCATGGATAACTTAACAATATTTTCAACAAAATTTCATACAGGCCCGTTTTGACGGGCGATGAATCCAGCAGCGTGCATAGATTTTTTTTAAATCGCTAATAGTACAGGCAATGAATGCAAAAATGTTGTAAAAACCTCGCAAAAATTAATGAAAGAATCATCTCTTTGATTTAAGTAGTTATTAACCTGTAGAATGGAATGATGCATTCTGTGCACTTCCACTAACGGCTAAAATAATGAAAATACAGAAAAAAGTTTTCAACAAAATTTGTAGCTCGTCTCTTTCTCTACAAAATAACAAATTTTTGTCTTACTTAAGCCGTTTAGGATATATATCCAGTTTTCCACTTATAGGTTTGAGCCGCTCCGAAATGCGCGGAAAATGAGAATTCTCTGGAATTTCGTACGACCGGACATATCGATCGATAATTATTACTATTCAGAGCAGCTAAAGAAAATATAATCAACGTGAAATATAGAGCTTTAATGTGGAACTATTCACAAAATTCATAAACATTTTTATCGTAGAGAAAAAAGTGTTAGAAGATGGCTTAGTAAACTTTATACAGTTGATTTACTCACATCTTTGAGTTTTATGCATCCTTCCTATTTCTCCCATAACAGTGGGTGCTTCTTCATTACATGGATTCGATTCCACGCACTTTAATCTATATTTCGTGAAAACTTCATTGAAGAATATTAAGAAACAAATAAGTTGTAGATGTTTTACTGTATAATTGTGCATTTTCTGTACATGTATGAATAATGTAGACAAATTCAAAAAGCACTGCGCGCATTTAAAAAACTCTAAAGTCATTCGAAAGAATATGTTTTATTGTACTTACAATTCAAAAATTAAGACTGTGCTATTATTATTACTTAAGATACAGCGAATTGAACTCCAAAATTTGGAGGTGATTGATCGATGAGAAATATACCCTCTACTTTGATCGCAAGGCATATTTTTCCAACAAAAGTAATTGCAATATAATGTTAATTGGATTAATATATCATTATATAAGAAGATATAAGCAAAATGAATTATCATTCTAACGACTCCCGGCAAAGATATGAATAATTCTGTGGATCAACTGTACAAAGCTCACACTGACACTTTCTCTCTTTGGTACATTTTTTTATGAATTTTGTGATTAATTCCATATTAAAGCTGAGACTTTTCTCTACATTTTATGTTATTTTCATTCTTTTTAGGGGCTCTGAATAGTAAGAATGGACTCAATTAGTTGTGACGTCACAAGTTAGGCAACCTCTATATACTAGTGACATGACACACGGGTTGCCTGCCAAGCACACTGGAACTTGAGCCTTAATGCATATGTTTATAAGGCGACATTTTCGAGGATAGAAACATAGCATAGAACTTTATTTTATTTCTTCTGTGAAAGAAATATTTAAGCACTTCGAATACCCATTTCACATTAAAAAAATACGTTAAAATGTATATATCCATGTATTAGTTATAAAAACTTTATTTTAGTTTTTGTTTACAGTTTTTGTAATGCTTTATACTTGTGTATATTTACAGATACCTTGGCTATGCAATAATTGATAACTGAAATCTCTTAAACATTTCTTACACGAGAGAAATAAAATAAAATTGTATGGTATGTTTCTATCCTCAAAAATGTCGCCTTATATACATATGCATTAAGGGTCAAATTTCAGTATGCTTGGCAGGCAACCCGTGTGTCATGACACTAGTGTATAGGGGTTGCATAATTATGTGACGTCACACTAATTGAGTCCATTATCGATCGATGAGCCCGTTCGTACGAAACTCCTGGAGAATTCTCATTTTTCGCGCATTTCGAAGCGGCTTAAAACTATAAGTGGAAAACTCAAATTGAGTTTTCCACTTATAGTTTTAAGCCGCTCTTCTAAACGGCTTAAGTAAGACAAAAATCTGTTAAGACCTCTTTTGTACAAAAAAGACGAGCTATAACTTTTGTTGGGAACTTCTTCCTCTATTTTTATTATTTTGACAGCTAGAGCAAAAAAAACGAAAATCGAAAAGTTTTTCCAAATTTTTTTGAATTTTACCGGAACTTGGAAGTGCAAAGAATGCATCATCTTGTTCTCTAGGTTATTACCTACTTAAATCCCAGAGATGATCCTTTTATTAATTTTTGTTACCCTAAATTGTTAATTGGCCTGTACTATAATATGAATTGCTAAAATTTTACTATACTAAAAGGTGACGAGTAGGCCTTGAATTTTGTAGGAATCTGGCGCAACTTGCTCCAAAAACGCAGTTCAACAAGCTCTACAATTAAAAGAAAACTGTGAAAATCACACACTAAATAAGCATTTTACTGGGTGACCCAAAACAAATGTCTAACACTACATGTATGCTATATAATATAAAAGTAAGTGGCTAACAATGCCTGAAACCCCAAACAATTTTAAAATTTCAAAGCAGTAGATCAATTGAAAGTGGTTCAAAATTAACTTGCAGGATTTGAATTATACTGATTGACGAATAAAAGCTTGAATAAAAGCTTGTAATATATTAGCAAATTTTTCAATTATAATATTAAATTAAGATATCCACAATGTATATTCTGAGATGTAAATACTCAAGGTTTTCACCTTATATTCTCACTACAATGTTACAGCCATAAATCTCTTTAAAGCCTCATTTGTTGAATTTCAATTTGACAACAATGAAATCTTTTGAAATATTTTATATACAGCTACAGCATTATCGATGTAATACGCCAATAAAAACATTAATAGTGGCATGTTTACAGCATCCTTAAAAGTTTAACGGCGACCACATATTTTATTGGCAAGAGTGATATTTTACCAGTTGTTAAAGCACCTGTAAATTTAAATTTAATTTAACCGGACTCGGTATTTAAATGAGAATACGCCCTTTGATCTAATAAGCGTCGGAGAATTAACAACGGACTGACTTAAGTGTTCCAAGAAACTTTCTGTTGAGAAGAAAGGGGCCATTTTTATTTTTATTTGGAAGCGACGTGAGTTATTCAGCAACAAAGTTCGGACAAATTGAGTAGTGTATGAGAGCCAATAACAATGCCAATTTCTATTGGGATATAATAACAAAAGGAATCGTCATTTATCCATAAAAGTTCAACAGATGTAGGATATCTGTAATATCTGAGTAGACTATTTGATATGTTTTATCCATAGAAATAATTTTGTATAATTTACTAGGCCCTATTAATAGTATTACGTCTCTCAACGACCTTATTAGACGAGGAAATTTGGCACAAAAATAGGCCAAACTATCGAAAACCTGTGCAGTAAGACGGATCAACATGCGGTTTTGAGCATTCGATTCCTTGATGTATTTATTCAATTTGTTACCTATTTTAGTCATATACAAATGCGAAATTACACTTGCATCGAAAAATGCATGATGTCGCGTGCAGTTTTTGAGGTAATTAGAAAAAAATTCTTTATTCGGTAATCCATGGTGGAATTAGCCCAATTAAATTCCGAATCCGATGCTGGGCCACTAGAAAGGGTCAAAGACAGAAGTGCGAGGATTTCGCTTCTCCGGTGACACGGGTCCACCTCGGAGGCAGTTGTATCCGACCGACAGATCCTAAAAATCTAAAAAAATTCAGAGGTACGCTAAGAAGATGGAGAAATCGAGTGGCGTAAACCAGGCATCCTTGCCGCTCTTAGCTTACAAGATATGGTTTCTCAAAATCACCGCATGGAAAAATTCTAAAATATTTCCCCCTTCTCAACGACCTATCTCGAAAACCAAAAAAGTTAGAGAGTTCTCGTTTGCGTCATTCGATTTCGCTTGCCTTTATACGTTACTCTGAATTTTTTCAGATTTTTAGAGGCACTTTCGTTTTTTCACAAAATTTTGCATATAAAAGCTTCCTTAAAAATTACCACAAATTGTTATTGAACCCAGTAAAACGATCCGTTTCGAATCATCTTTCATCGAAATCTGCGTAAAAAATTCTTTCACTAAAACTGACCAAAAATTGACTTTGGGCTCTGTCGTTCGAATTTTCAAAAATGCTCAAAAATTTCAAGTTGCACGGAGCGGAAACCCGCTCCGCCTGACCAAGTTTTCGAAAGTACCACGAATCTCATTTACCACGAATTTGGTTTTTCGAAAGTACCACGAATAAAATCACATATTGCGAAAAGCTGCTCCGACCAACAAATGTTTCATATAACGTTTGTAAGTTTTGACTAACTTTTTAAATAAGCAATCAGTATTTCATATTTAGAAACATCAATATTTTTTTATCTCTTTAAAGGTGCCTTCAGTGTTGAATAGTTTTTCCATATTGAAGAAGCTGAACACTTTTTCTGTACACTAAGAAAATAACCCAGCATTTCATCCTCGTTTACACCTGTAACACCCCTTATAAAAAATGAAAAATACCTCCCAAATAAAATTCATTTGGTTCAAAATCATGGCAAGTAATTGCCAAAGTGATCCGTTATTTATAAATATATTTCTTTTTTCTGATTTTCGTCTTAAATGGAACATTCAACAAACAGAACTGTTACTGGAGTACAAAAAACCATATTGGATGATGGACGCCAATACTCAACATCCCGACAAGGTGAACGTTGGGCTGGAATTGTAAATTCTCAAATTATCAGACCATATTTCTTTGTTAGCACATTACGTAGCGAACGTTACTTGGATTTCATGCAAAATTTCTTAGTTTCAGAGTTAAGAATATTTTTCCCAGATGATGACAACCCTAATAAAATTAACAGAAATATTTGGTATCAGCAGGAGGGAGCTACACTACATTTTGTATTGGAAGAAAGAGCCTATCTCAATTAAATTTTTCCCAATAGGTGGATCGGTAGACCCGGTGAAACTGAATGGCCTGCCCATTCTCCCGATTTGACCCCTCTTGACTATTTTGATGAGGTTACTTAAAATCGAAAGTCTACTTCAACAGACCAAATAACGTCGATGATTTAAAAGATAGAATAAGGCAAGAAATTAAACAAATCACCCCTGAAACAATACATGTTGTTTTAGAAGAATTGCAGCAACGCCTCCATTATTCTCAAGAATTAACGGGCACCCAGTTTGAAGATTTATCTTTTCGCTCTTTTGTTGTCTTATTAAATATAAATATTAACTATTTTAAGGTAAAATTGATAGGTAAAATTCATTAATTTAAACCTGAAAGGCACACTGTCAATAGAAGTTTCTATATCCTGTACATCTTTGTCTCTTTGTGTGCCTAATCCAGAATCTTGCTCTAAAATTATGATAGAAAATTGTTTATATGAAATAAGGAAACTCACACGCCATTGTTGTACTGTATACTGTACTTCAATATGGTTCTATTATTCTTATGTTATATTTTACATATACTCCAAATTTGAAATAAATATTTTACAACTTAACAGAAATTATAGCTTTTAAGCCAGAAAAATGTCTTTCGCGTAGCAAGTCAAAACAAGGTGTTCCATCACGCCACCGCAAAGTGATTCAAAAATGAATTTTTGTGGACAAAATTCGATCTACGCCTGAGTTTTGCTTGAAATGACAATTTTTTTTTTAAGTGTTCTCAAAACAATACTTTACAACGCCTAACTGCCAAAATGAGGCAAATTGGCTAAGAACCTTTTTTTTTTAATTTTTGACTAATTTTTTGAAAAGTAGAATATTTGCAGTGAAATGGCGAGGTTGGACCTTAGTTTATGTTAGGATAAAAGGATTAATTTTTGATCAAATGAATGTTATTTTCGTATGTATTGACCTAGAAAGCTCATAATAATATAATAATGTTTTAATTTAATAAATTAAATAGTGTAAACCGTAGACAACTATCAAAACTATCAAAAAATGGCCCTATTACTAAAAAATGGACTACATTTATGCCACCTAAATGTCTCGTTCTTGATTATATATCTAGAAAGTTTAGAATACTATGATCATATTGTAAATTAAAATATCGTATGTTAAAAATGCCGAAAAACTTTCAAAAACCCCCCAGAAAAAGGCCAATTTCTACAAATTGGCCACATTGGGGCCAAATGAATGCTTTGTTCATAACTATCAACCCAGAAAACTTATGATAATATAACAATATTTCAGTTTAATAAATTATGTAATAAAAACCTCGAAAAATTTTCAAAAACCCACAAAAAATGGCCAATTTTAAAAATTTGACTGCTTTTGTGCTACATTAATGTTACCTTTATAATTATTGTCTGAAAACTTACAGCAATATGATATTATAATTTAATAAATTATTCACTAAAAACCCCAAAAAAATTTCAAAAATCCCAAAAAATGGTCAATTTCGCAAAGTTGCACCACTTTTGGGTAAAACGAATATCATATCCGTAATCAATGACCCAAAAACATAATGTGCAACCATCAAAAAACCTGAGATCTTAAATGTAGAAAGGTCTCAAAAAATGAGTCAAAACACAATGTTTTTAGCCAATTTGCCTCAATTTGGGCAGTTAGGCGTTGTAAAGTAATGTTTTGAGAATACATTAAAAAAAGGTATTTCAAGAAAAACTCAGATGTAAATCGAATTTAGTCCACAAAAATTCAGTTTTGAATCAGTGTACACCGCATGGTAGCGAAATGAGCGTTTGGGTTACATCTCTAGTCAATACAAGTGTGGTTATAAATCTTATATTGATTAGTAACAGTTATTGCAAGTCGAACTGAAGGTTATCTCAATGTTTTAAATATAGGAGGATCTACTCATTTTCCTTTCTTTTGTTAAAAGTCTGACAATTATAAAGCATAATACTTATAAATTAATTGCCAATTTAAAGTATTACAACACAATTTCAAATTAATATAATAACTTTACATAATCCATTTAGAGTATGCTTTAAAATGGTTCTGATAATTTTTAGATCTATCGCTTGGATCCATCTGGTCCTCAGTCCACGTCTTATGTAATTTTAATAGAGTAAACGAAATATATCCAAATAATTTCATCTAAATCTGCAAGAGTTGTGCGATAATGGTAGCTCAATTGGATCAGCTATTTTGAATTTCATCAACCAGTACGAAAATACTTAACTACCAATTTTAAGATAATTTAATAAACTAATAATAGACCACGCCGAACCATTCCCCACAGTTTGCGAGATATTTCAATAGAAATCGCTTACTTCATTGAAGGAGACTTTTTCAACAGACATAAAAAACTCACATATGGAAATTAAAATTGCAAAATTTTTGCTCCTTATTGAAAACTACCCATTTTTTTTTAAACATGTTTTTAAAGTAGATTAAAAAGTACTTTTTATCAAACTTTAAATTGCAAATTTCTTTTTCCCCTTATTCTGAGAAATATTCGTTTGTAGCTTTTGAAATAACAAATCAAATAGCATATACTATTTTCATTAAAATTAATTGAAAATCGAAATAAACAAGTTCACTTTATGCATAATGTTTTAAAAATAATTAGTGTTTCAAGTAACAAAAAATCCAAGAAACGTACCGAGTTGGTCTAAGACATCTGCTCCACAAAAAATATACCGTGCTTTCAGAACACTAAATATGTATATATAAACTTTTAAGCTAGTAATTATATCAGCTAATATATTAAGCGGGGCTAAATGAGTTTCTTAATCTCTACCCTTGTATCTAAGTGACGCCAGTCCAGTGCTGGCACCCATTGCCTTGCATTTATTCATATAATTACCTGGCGAAGAAGTGATCGACTATTAAACAAAGCTTCTCTGATAACTTCTTATCTGATCTAAATAACACCTAAACGGAACCCATTTTTTATCCTCCAGAGGTGTGGTGCGGCGTCTTGCACATCGTTCGTTAGGCCTCAGACTATTCTATATGCAGATTAGCTGTGTTTAAATGTAAACAGACCAAATCTTCCTTTAACAGGTAATGAAACTGTGATTCGAGTATCATTAAAACGAGTTTTAAAGTTGGAATTTAAATTGGTAATGTATACTGACAAGATAGTTGGATGTTTCAAACTAATTAGTAATAATAGTAATATATTAATGTGTTGGTTCATTAGGTAATAAATATGTAAAACAATTCTTAAGCTGTGGTGAGAAAATAATATATGGAATCTGGTACAATAATTAAAACTGTCAGAGGTAATTTTACGTGTTTAGAATATTTAATATGTGTATATATATTTAATATGTAGTAACTATTTGTAGTCCCATGCGTAATTGTATTTACTTCCAAAGTATGTATTACAAAGTTTCCTAGAAATAATATCTGTTACAGAAACACGCTATCAAAATTTACTTATTTTACATAGATATTTCGTGTGTTGCCTAAATGTCATTTGTGATATTTTCTTCATTTTTCTTTTTTCTATTTTCCTTCGACATACAGGATTCTATAAATGGACGATCAAACGATGTGAAGTAATCAAATAACCAAATTTATGATTATCCAATTGTTGATAGTTTAAAAATTACTTAAATTTTGTATCTACCCCTGATTTCGCGTAGTGCTGCACTAAAAAAATAATTTAATAGCCGGTATCTGTTGTTTGGTTGTTTTCTCTTTAAAGGAAATTTTAAATGGTTACCTCTTCCAATAGAAGCATTTTTTTGGAGACTGTTAACTTCTATCAGATGACAATAATGGTTTCGTAATCATTTTTTGTTCTCAAAAGACTTAGGTTTATTTTAAAATGATGCTGACACAAAAAATAGTACTACAGAATATTGACCAACTATTGAAACTAATTGTTCATTTCATATAACCCAACTAGCACCAAAGTGACAGTAACTGAGATAGGAACTTCGTATGAGTAACCATTACGTAATTGCGACTAAATTTACGACTTTGGTGTAAAAATAACTTCATTTGACAAGTCTACAGTCCCTGCCTCGTAGTTTCTACCACTAATGATTACTTTATAGTTATGCAACTTCTACGTAGCTTTCGTGGTACATGGGAACGTGGTAGTTACCAGTAAGACGACTTTCGGGGTTTCATAACTTGAAGGTGGTAAACTATAGTAGCAGCGACTAACTCGCATCACTGAAATGTGACTTCAAAGTTGCAATCACCTTCAGGTAGCTTTAATAGTTGCCGCGACGTTCTGGGAACCTTCACTATTTTTTTAAAGTAGTGGAAATTGTAAGTAATATTCATAGGTGTTAATGCCGTTACTGCTACCTACAGAACTGTGTACGGCTACTACAAAGTGCACATCACCTCTGAAATTCACCATGAAGTAAATTTCACCATCTAGTTCCCAATGTTGACCATAGATAAAGTTAGTGCAACAAACCTAACCTATATGATATGTTTGCCTAACCTAGACTAAAATTATATGCTGCTATATTATGCTATGCAACATTTTATGTTCAAAATAAGGCAACAAAATTTAATATTTCAACACAGTTTTATTACACCTACCTTTTCTTCTATGTTATCTATTACTGTAATAGTATATTATACCAACAAGGTTTATGTTTATTAAGTCGTTGATATATGGCTGCATACAAGTAAATTGCGACAGCTGATAGGTTTTTCAATGTGAAGTTAGGTAAATGATAAACAGCAAAAGCTAGGAACGCGTTCAGTCTAGAGCTCAACGTACGGTTAACACGTACGTTCCGAATCAATATCGGGAAAAATGTAACCATGAAGTAGCAGCGGCAACTTTGAAAAGGTAATTTGTGGTAGTCACAACTTTGCTACGACTTTGAAGTGATGCTACAGTTCCATTCGCAGATTTGTGGTAAATATAACTTTAAAGTTACGTATTTGCAGTTTTCGTCACTATCGCCAAGTAGCAATTATTTTCATGTAGCATTTCTTGGTGAAAACGACCTTAAAGTCATATTTTCTGAAATACACCATGTTGATGGCTAAAATTATCGACGCCATTGTTATAACACATGAACCATAATTTCACAATTGACTAACAAATTTAATTTATCGCCATTTCTTCACCAAATACAACAAATGACGACATAAAAAGTAGTGTTAAGTTCCGAAGAACAATAAAAAATAGGTTTCGGCATCTAGTGTGTTATATTCTCGCATGACATTACATATTTTAAAAACAATATTTTCATTAAAAAATGCAAATTTTAAAGGCGCGTGGTTAGATTCGGACGTTTTATCATTATGTTTGTCAGTAAAATTGCATTCGTTTTAATTGTGACCCTTAGACCATTGGAAAATAGCACAAGTTTTGCTATCTAATATTACCTTCTGATATTCTATTAAATTTCTTAGTTAGGGAAGTGAACAAGAACAAGAATCATATGTAAGAATGAAACATAAATATAATAAAATCGGTTGCAAGACAAAGAAGGGGCAACATCGATTTGAAAGAGTAGGGAGTGGTAAAGTTTTCTGAAAGTTGCGGCGTCTACGCCGCCACGTCGCCGCTCCGGAGCAACAACGTCATTGGAACGTAGCCAGACAAGTTCCAGGAACGTGGCTGGAACGTTATCGTCAACAAAAAATATTCCCCATTTTGGTCATAAACACGTATTAGGAACGTTCCTATAACGTGCTTGTGACTAGTACCAAAACACTTTAAAGTGCCTGCAATAGTCATTGCTACGTTCCCACGACTAATTGTGCTAGTTGGGAAATTCTAAAACTGTGTAACATATGGACTTATTCACAGATTCTTTTCTCATTTTCTTACAAATAAGTCGTGTTATATATTACAAGTGGTCGTTACAAGATCTGTTAATATTGAGAATATTTATTTAAACATTTTGAGCAAACAAAAATAATGGCAGAAAAAGGTTCTCTCTTCTAATTAGCCAGATAGAAAAATGTATCCAAATTTAGAAGAAATTCTAAGTCATTTTTTATTTTATTTCAGAATTCTAAACTCATCGTTGCACGTTATTCCTCTTTTTTAAAACGAAGATATATGCTCCCTTAACAACAAAATAACCTTCGCGGAAAGTTATGTTTTTATACAAAGTACTACAAACCTTTAACTGTAGAGGGATTTAACATTCTCCGCTAAGTTCAGATTCTACCGCATCTTCGTCGTATTGTATCACTATTAGAAGATCATTCTCCTTTCCAGTAATTTGTTATACGTTTTCTAAATACAAAATTATGTTTCTCAAGACTTAATTCCCGTAAGAATAATTTCTACGAGGAAATGTACGATTTTATGCGATAAAACATAGGTATGTCTTAAACTATGGCCAAATTACGAGGCGATATTATATGACAGAGAGTTGTCGCAATTTATGTTCTATAGAATTAGTTAACTCGCACAAAACGTATGTAACGATGTAAGTATGTAAGTTTCCCTAGCTCCCGAACTATAAGGTGTAGAAATGATATGTCGCTTTTAGATCTTTTGATTAAAATTTTAAATAATGCAACTGAAACAATCTCTTATAGAGAATTAACCCATAGGAACAGATATATAAACAAACGAGCTAACCATTATACTCTTCGCCGATTTACGCCACATTTTATACCATAATTGTTGCACATTCTATAGGATATCCTTCGCAGTTAAATAAACGAGTGACGACCTTGTCTAATTGAGAGATGAATGAAAGCCGCCAAAGCTTGGTCCATAATCGAATCGCACTTGTGACCGATTATTGCTGTTTTGATAAACATCAGGGACTATTACTAAATTAGCCGATTCTGCAATATAACAATATTATATAACATTAATATATAAATTTAATAAATTGAAATAATTAATAACTTTTTCATTTATTGATCGATTTTGTTAAAGAATAATAGGGTTCTTCCTCTAGCTAACACCAACTTACTGTCCAAATTTTAATACAATCGAACTTTTCGTTCTTAAGTTACCGTGGTGACAAGAAACTTGACGGTCGGATGGACAGACAGATAGACAGACGGACGGACATTTTGAAAGTTGTTGAGAATTCGAGCACCAACACAGTGATATGAAATTTTTATCTCCACAGGCGATATTACTGATTTTAAAATTTTGCCGATCGAATTCAATATACTGTTCGTTTTGTATTTTCGAATAGTATAATAAAATCACTCAATACATGCTAAAGTTATATTTTATTATTTGAAACGTCAGATAATACATTTGTTTCATATTATTATACCTGTTTTATCAAAAAAGAACATTTTTTAATTTAACTAAGGCACTTAACACTATTAGCCTTGGATTTTTATTGAAATTATTAGAGTCTTTAGATGTAAGAGATGAATTAATGATTTTTCAGGAATACCTTGCAGGGAGAATAATGTCAACAATTAAAATTGAACAACACGCACAACATACATCCTTCTTGTTAGAGTGGGTATTGTCCAGGGTACTGTACTGGTAACTCTTATTTTCGGTGCATATTATTAATAAATTTCACAAATAGAGATCGTATGTGGGGATATTATATAACGCACTGATGTTACTGCTGTTATTATTATAAGTGACTCCCGTTAAAATACGAATAAAATGAGTAAATTTTAAGCACAGTAGGAAGACTGTCTGTTGAACCCAACCATTGAAAAATCTAAATTCGTTTTTCGTCACCATTTGAAAAGTCAACCACAAATTAACACTATGATAAATAACTCTAAATGATGTAACAATAAAATGAACTGTAAATGCGCAGAAATTGCATGAAATACTAGGTATACTGGCTAACTAGTAACTAAAGTGACAAACTCATAAGCAGCATGTAACAGGATTTCTACATAGGCTTCATTGAAAAAACACTTATTTGGTTATTTTGCAGACAATTTTTATATTGAAATTCATTCGTTATAGGATTTTGCAAACGGCAAAAAAAATAACTATCTGTAACTAAAAGAAAAACTGTTTGTAAAAATATTAATGAAATCTTTGCATTCTTTTGATAACCTGAATTCTGGTTATGTTAGCAAATTGAAATCCTAAAATGAATTTGTCTAATTTCTTATTTGACAGTTCTCTCTCCAACACTAGCATCCACACAATCCCCTACGGCCATGCAGATTAAACTAGTATCTACATAACCCCCTACCTACGATTATGAATATTCAGTTAAAAATGAGAACAAAGGCCTAAAATGAATTTATCTAACTTGTCTTAAAAAAATTTCATTCTAATGGATTACATTTTCATGAAATCTATCAGTCTATTTCTTGGAAACGTTTTCGCTCTTATTCTGGAGCTCATCAGAAAGACATAAAGCCACTCGTAAAGATGTTTCATGCAAAACCAAGACAATTTCTATGAATAAGTGTGAATGAGTGGCTTTATGTCTTTCTGATGAGCTCCAGAATAAAGGCGAAAAACGTTTCAAAGGCTAAGCATTTCCAAGAAACAGAACAATAGATTTCATGAAAATGTAATCCATTAGAATGAAATTTGTTTTCAGACGAGGTAGATAAATTCATTTTAGGCCTCTGTTCTCATTTTTAACTGAATCTTCATAATCGTAGGGGGTTATGTAGATACCAGTTTAATCTGCATGGCCGAAGGGGACTGTGTGGATGCTAGTGTTAGAATGAAAATTGTCAAATAAGAAATTAGACAAATTCATTTTAGGATTTTAATTTGCTAGCATAACCAGAATTCAGGTTATCTAAATAATGCAAAGATTTCATTAATATTTTTACACCAAGTTTTTCCTTTAGTTATAGATAGTTATTTTTTCTGCTGTTTGCAGAATTCTATAAAGAATATGTTTCAATACAAATAATAATTCATTTTTAGACAATTTTTGTGTCTGATAATAACACAGGGACACAAAAAAAGTAATCTGTTACCGGGAGCCAATTACGACCAACACCATGAATTGTCAGTAAATCGAAAAAATTACAGAAAACCTGAATTTTTTAGGTTATTGTCACAATTTGTAAAACAATGGTGGCTGATGGAGCTAAACGGACATCAGATTCATGTTCAGCACGTAGAAATACATAGGGATTACTGTCAGGTCCCGGTAACAGAGCATTTTCTTGTATGCCTTTGCGATTAATTCGAGAAACAAGAAATTACCTATTCATTATGTATACATATAATAATCTACTTGTGGCAATGCTAGTACACTACTAAAATCAAACAATTACCATCATTCTGAAATTATAAAATTACATTATTATCTAAAAGACAACTCTGGCAGACCTGCCCCTTACGACAGCACCTCTGTGAGTCTCAGATAGCCCTAGATAGGGAACACTTGATTGCTTGGCATACCACATCCTGAGCAAATATATTACATTTATTTTTAAAGTCAGGAATTATAAAAAAATTTAAATGAAACTATGAAAAATTAGACTCACTCATGTCATATCCATAAATGAGCCCCTAGATAGTTCTCTCTTCTAAGCTTATTAATTTCATGAGAGTTTTGCAGTTCAGCATTTTCTTTGCTTAAAACTATAATTCGTTACATAGTTTTATGACCATTGTAAAGTTTAATGATTAAATATATTTACTTGCAAAAGAAACTTAAGTCCAAGTTATTTTGAGAATCTCTCTAAGAATGACAATATGTCGAGTTGTTATAAAACTTTATTTAATTTATTTTAACCACACCCCTAACTATCTACATTAAAGTCATCTATTTTACATGAAACACCACAATAGAGTTGCAAATGCTATTTGTTGCAATTATTGTAATACGCCATTTTAAATATGATGATTCAGGGTTATTTTGCAATTCGTTCCTGTATTAAAATCGCTACATGGTACAAAATTGGATAGAGGCTTCCCGCAGAAGATGGAATTAACACATCTGACTTACCACGTAGCCAATGGAACTGATTTTCAAAGTTACTAGTAATTTAATTCTACTATGTGGCTTCAAATTATTTTAAACTTTACTTCGGAAAGTTAAGTGTTATTTTGCAAGTGATATTGAAATATTTAGGATAAGACATGTAAAATTTCCTCTAAATCTCATAAATGCAATAAAAGCTATTTTGAACATAAAGTCTCTTAGTTTAATCTGGTTCTTAAGCCCAGAAAATGTTAATTGCATCCAAATCTTGAATTAAGAATAGTACATTTTTACAACAATTTATTATGGACTCACTGATGACTTTCATAATTATAGAAATCTTTGCACAGCTTCGATGAAATACGTTTGTACATTTTTCACACTTTAAATAATTTTTTACCGCGTTTCTAACACATCTTTTGTATACGATTGTCGAGCAAATAGTTTGCGTGGTACCTTTCTCCGCAGCCATTTTAACTCTTTATTTTTATATATATAACGTTAAGTCTAATCAACAAATTACCATGTATTTATAAACTTTGTTTACTAAACTTTCAATTTGTTTCCGAATTTTACATTGCTCGTCTCTCCCTAATATTTTTTCCTATACAATTGTGTGTTTTAGTGTATAATACTATAATGGCAATTAGCATAATTTTTTTTTTTACATTATGTATGTATCACATCGATCACGGAATAATTTTAACCAAGCTAAATAACTTTGGATTTCATGAATCACTTATAACACTGATTAGGTCTTACTTGACTAACAGAGTTCAGTATGTATCTTACAACGGGTCGACACTAAAAAATTTATTGCAACTTCCGGAGCACCCCAAGGATCCAACCTTGGCCCATTATTATTCTTGCTTTTCATTAATGATCTTGTACAGATCATCGATTGTGAAAAGGTGCTATTTGCTGACGATACAAAAATCTACCGTAGCATAGAGAATGATGATGACTGCTTATTTATTCAGAACCAGTTGAGAAAGATTGAAGTTTGGTGTGACGAAAATAATCTTCACTTAAACACCCAAAAATGTAAAAGCTTAACTTTTACACTAAAAAAACATTACACTGAATTTACTTATCATAAAGTCCACAAACTTAAGCCGATGTGAATCCATAAAAGATCTTGGTATCGTATTTGACCCAAAACTGTCATTTACTGGCCATATTAACCAGACTACAACCTCCGCATTAAGAATGTTAGGTTTTATAATACGAAACTGTCGCAATTTTCATGATCCCACTGCGTTAAAAGTACTTTCTTTACTTTGCTTATGTCAGATCAAAGTTAGAATACGGTTCCTTAATCTCGCACCCGTTTTATAATGTACATGAACTGGCCGTTGAAAATGTTCAGAGGAAGTTTCTCAAATTCTTTCAATATAAAATCACAGGAGTATACCCCGAAAGGGGCTACTCTCAGCATCTGTTGTTAAATTCATTGGGTTTTCAATCGCTTCATCTAAGAAGGTTGTTATTTGCAGTAGGATTTATTTACAAACTTTTACATAATAAAATTTATTGCATAGGCCTTGTTAACGAAATAATATTTCAAATTCCGCGATTATCCTCAAGAGTCTCGACTACTTTTCACTTATCTATCGCTAGAACTAATATATTGTCACGATTACCTGTATATACAATGTGCAATAGTGTTAATGGCGTTGCTATGTACTGTGATATATATCATAATAACTTAAGCGAGCTAACGAAATTTATCACGGACTATATTAATCTCATTTGACATTCATTTACATTTATATTCTTACCTAGCTTAAGTTAGTGTACTTAATTTGGTCCGCTTTTTGTTATTTAATTATTTTTGTCATACTTTTTATTCGCTTACATAATAATATATACTTACATATTTTTATTATCTCTTTCGTCTCTTCTTTTCCTTCTCTTCATCTTTCTCGATTCTAAATAATTCGTCTTAATATATTAATTAACTTAATTTAAATAACATTAACTTAGTTTAGTTTAGTTTACACAAACTTAGTTTATACAACTTAAATTTTGTCCTGTAATTGGATTACTTTGTATTCTGTTGGGCAATAAAGTATTTATTATTATTATTATTATTAAAAAAAATTGTGCCTAAATGACCTGTCCTATATCATGTACATGATGAACAAGGACCAATAAATATTTGAATTTGAATTTTCAATTTGAATTTTTACATTACAATCTTGACTTACAGTATGATAACAAATAGAATTTATCTAAAACAAAAGATAGTAAATATATTAAGCTTACATGACACATTTTGGTGTTTCGTATTTCCTAGCGGTATGAATAAAATTATTAAAATTATTCATAGCGGAAGTACTTATTTTACTGCTGTTCAGTTTCATTATCTGAGAAATAAATGTAGCTAGAAATTAACGTTAAATAGAGCTCGCAGCTGGATATATGAGCCATTTACAATATTATTTCTAATTCAGTGCTCCATTTGAAGAGTTCGTTAGTTAAGGCGGATAGAAGTACCGTTCTGCTTTTTTCATGTAGACAGGCAATAAGCCAACAAGAAATCCACAACTAAATTACATAATAACAACTCATAGCCATTCTTCATCGTTTACCTCTAATTAACACATCAGAGAAGAGCACAAACAGGGCACTGAATTATTATAAATACATTATAATTGTAGGAACAGATTAAAGTATTCATTTAATATACATATTGGTTATTAAAGAGCGTAGGGCACAACAGCCCAGTCAGGCACATATAGTAGAGCGGTCAGAAGAGTCCAGGCATTTAAAATTTATTTTTAGGTATAAAATAATGCAACCAGAAGTATTCAGGGACTTGCCCTTGATAGAATAAAAATTACAACTATTTTGGTTGGTCAAGATAAAGGATACAAACCTATATGGGCGTATGAGTATCGAATACATTTCGGATGTAGCTTTTTTTGCTGAAATTAGATTAGGAGACTCTACCGATTATGAAAATGCTTGTTACCAGACAATAACCTAGTCTGACATTGTCTAAAACAATTCTGTTTATAACAAAAGGAAATATTGAATGTTTTGAAGCTTGAAGTTTATTTTTTGACGCTCCAAAGGTACAATTTAAAAAATGTTTCTTTACAGCATACATTTTTACTTCCCTCGCATACCGAAGGGAAGTATTGTATTCGAGAAAATATCACCCCTCGAGATTTTTTCGAATTCTGACGTTTCAGATCACGTAGATTACGAAAATATAAGTTTTTCAATTCCGTCAGTCTGTATGTCTGTCTGTTGGTGCATTAACTAAAAAACTACTTGACGGAGAGCAGTCAAATTTGGTAAGTAGTTGACCCTACTGTCAGCGAAGAAATGGTAAAACTTTCACCGGAAAATATACAGGGTGAACCGTCTAAACGGAATAAGTAGTGAAAAAAAATTTCTTTTGCTCAAATTTAAAATTTCCACGTTTCATGGCACGCTAAACCTATTTCAGAAAAAAAAAATTTTTTGAAAATTATTTTCACCATTTTTGAAAAATTTTTAGCCACTAAAATAGATGAAAAAAATTTTTTTCTCTTTTCGAATTTGAAATTTCCACGTTTCATGGCTTTCTAAACCTACTTAAAAAAAAATTTTGACAATTTTTTTTACCAACATTTTTGAAAAATTTTTTACCAATGAAATAGATGGAAATTTTTCTTTCTTTGTTCAGATTTAAAATTTTCACGTTTCCATGGCATTCTAAAAGTACTCAAACTAATTTAAAAATGTTTTTGAAAAATAAAAAAAAAATTTGGAAACATTCTTAATCTATTTATCACTACTATAGAATAGACGAAATTTTTTTTTGCTCAAATTTAAAATTTCCGCATTTCATGACATTCCAAATCTATTTTAGAAAAAAAAATTGCAACATTTTTTTACCATTTTGGAAAAAAATTAACACTAGAATAGATGGAAAACATTTTTTTTGCTCAAATTTAAAATTTTCACGTTTCATGACATTCTAACCTATTTCAGAAAAAAACATTTTGAGAATGTTTTTCACCAACATTTTTCAACATTTTTTACCACTAAAATAGTTGGAATTTTTTTTTTATTTGCTCAAATTTAAAATTTTCACGTTTCATGGCATTCTAAACCTATTTAAAAGTAACATAGTTTTTAAATTTGTAAACTTTTTTTACGACTACTGTAGAATAGAAGGTAACTTTACTTTTTGCTCAAATTTAAAATTTCTACGTTTCATGACATTCTAAACCTATTTCAGAAGAAAAAAAATTTGAAATTTTTTTTACTAACACTTGAAAAATTTCAAAAAAAAAACATTTTCTAATCACCACTATACTTCCACTCCATTACGTGAATGTGGGATTGATAATGTGACAGATGGCAATAATATTTGCCATATGCACCTATTATACTTTTATTGAAAAATGTACAGGGTGGTCACCCCAAGAAATAATTCAGTCATGGTGGACATATGTAAAGGTATTTGCGCAAGCCTTCTATATTTGGCACCTGTTATTTAGTATTGAACTTTTGCTATTGGATGAGCACTCTGTATATTTTTTTGACCAAAAGTTATCAGGTTTTCTTTGTACCTAATAATAGCAATAACTATATTCCGATTATTATTCACAATGTCATTTCGTAATTAATAATTTTTTAGAGTGACCGCCATGCAGAAATAACGAGGGATGTTCTGTGTAAATACCTTTACCGATTTTTTTATAATATCTTTAAACCTTCAATAAGAACTTCCAAAAAAGGGAATTAACGATTTTTAATTGTATATCCCATAGCGACCACTTTTCCTCGTCAGTTTTTGGAACATTCATCTCAAAGAAAAATTGCATATAGATTTCAGCGTGTAGGAACGTGGAACATTTTAAGTCAAAACATACGGGGTGTTCCATTCGAAAAATTTTAATTATGGCAGTTTAAAAATATTAATATTTGAATAATCGTGGAAAACACCCTGCAGAACCAGGTTAAACTTTGTACCCCTGTACGTTTTGACTTAAAATGTTTCAGAAATCAAACACCTACACTCTAAAATCCATATGACAACTTTTCTGCGACAAGAATTTTTCTAAAACTGTCGAAGAAAGTGGTCATTATTTATTTTAATTTAATTCTATTTATTTATTTATTACGATATCCAACAGGCACAAGGCCCAAATACAGGATAGAGAGAGAAAAACTACAATTACAAATGAATTAAAATATAAAAACATATCAAGGCATAAACAAAATTATACATACCGTGGGCATGTAAACTTATTTTAGAGTAATATGTGAGCATGGTGAAAAAGGAAAAGTTAAAAGCAAGAAAGAAAACAGAAGTGAAAACATTAGTCTTTATCAACAATCGTTTCAGAACTTTATTTTAACAACTATTTTTTATTCTAAAATTAATATACGAAGAATTTTTTCGAAAAAAAAAATCCTGGCAAAACTGATTTTTTTATATAAATATCATAGATATTGTTTAGACAATATGAATAATTCTGTCCCCACTCCAAAAGGTTTCTGATTTTAAATAACATAAAAACACAAAATTAAAAAAAGTCGGAACTGTTCTTGAGGACTTCCGAGGAAAAGACTTCATTGACGCGATTAATAAGAATATTTGTTTTGACAGTGGAAAGATGAAAAATATTGTTATTTCTTGAGGAAATTCTAGGTACTTTGTATATGATTTGATTGGATTTGATTGGAGAATATGAAGCTATCAAGGCGATTACTATTTTATACAAAAATATTACAGAGGCAGCTACTCTCCCTTTGTCCAGTTCGCAAGTATTAAAGCAAATAAGCAGTATGTCGTGGGGGAACCCGTATTGTGGATAATAACCGTAAATTCTGTACGTGACCGATTTGAGAAACCTACGTTGTATTTTTTCGAGTTGGAGGATATTAACGTTGTAAGCAGGGCTCCAAACCACTGAGGCGTACTCGAGGCAGGATTTTACAACTGTAACATATAGGGTGCGAACAGCACCCCTTACAGTTCCGTGTGAGAAATCCTATAATTTTAATGGTGCCAGCTACTATTGACTCAATATGTTTTATAAAATTAAGTTTAGAATCAGAGTGAACTCCTAAGTTTTTAAAAGAGTCTTGTCTCTGCAAGGTGACACCCTAAAGATTATAATCATAGAGAAATATATTGTGTTTTCAAGTAAACGACAAGGTATTACATTCAGTGGTAGCTTATGGATAATGAACCAATCATGAAGTATATTTAGATTGTTTTGCAATCTCTTGTTATTTCGAGAAAATTTTTTAAGTCGTCTGCATGAAGCAACGTTTCGGCATCGAGATCGGTCATAATATCATCAACAAACAAGTTAAAGAGAAGCGGCCTCAGTATAGACCCCTAGGGAACACCGGATTCCTTCAAGAATTAGACGGACTTGTAACCATGGTGTTGAACATATTGGTATCTATTTTGCAAAAAAGTTTTAATTAAGTTTATTAGATCCACAGATAAGCCAAATGTGGCACTCTTTGATAGTAGAACACCGTGATCAAATCTCTCGAAGGCTTTGGAGAAGTCTGTGTAAATCACATCAACCTGCCTAGACAGATCAAGTTTTTCAAGTAAGTATTGAATGATGCAAACGAGATTGGTTACTATAGATCTGCCTCTCATAAAACCGTGTTGGTTGGGCGATATCATGCCAGATGCATGGTCATATATTATATAACAGAGTGTAGAATAGTTTCCAAGATTTCGGGAAAGTTGCAAATTATAGTGATTGATTTATAGTTGGACAAGTCGTTATTACCACCTTTTTTAAAGATACGACAACTCGCGATAATTTTCACTTATCCGGAAAATAGGATGTCTGGAGTATTAAATTAAATATATACGTGAGGGGTTTAACAAATATTATTGCAATTCTTATTGCGTAATTACACATTAGCTGCTATAAGAAGAGAGAAAGCTGCATATTTAAATCATTTGCAATGTTTACAAAATCAAAAATACTTGTGGAATGCTTTAAAATCACTAAATATACAACAGAATTCGAAAACTGAACTAAATTTTTATCGTTCAAGGAAATACAAAAATAATGTGAGTTTTGATTTTAATATGACTTCAACTGAAATAATTAATAAAGTACTTTTTAATCTAAAATCTAATGCTTGTGGTTCTGATAAGATTTCCCTAGTAATGTTAAAATACAGTTTTCCAGTAATTGGTGACTATCTCACTCACATTATGAATTGTTGCCTGGAACAAGCGTACTTCCCTGAACAATGGAAAGAGGCACTAGTCAATCCTTTGCCAAAGGTCAATAATCCTCAAAATATATCTGACTTGCATCCTGTAAGCATTTTAACGGTTCTATCAATAATTCTTGAGAAAATTGTACACCAGCAATTAAGTGATTATGTTAAAGAACAGAAAAATTATTCCTTTATTTCAATCAGGTTTCCGAAAGGGTCATAGTGCAACATCTGCCTTAGTAAATGTGACCGATAATGTATTTATAGCCCTAGATAATAAACAAGCTACAGTTTTAGTTCTGCTCGATTTCACAAAAGCTTTCGATAAATTAAATCCTCAACTTTTATGTGCAAAGTTGCACTATTTTGGTTTTTCCGACATAACTATAAATTTTATCAAATCTTATCTGACTGGTCGTAGTCAGAGAGTATTTATTGAAAATAATTATTCTCGTAGACAGTTAATAACATCTGGTGTGCCTCAAGGCTCTGTATTGGGACCTCTTCTTTTTCTCTTGTACACAGCAGATATGTTTGTAAACATGCAGCAATGTTCTGTGCAAGCATATGCCGATGATACACCATTTTATTTCTCATTCGATCCTAGCAATTACCGCGTAGCTACAAACTTAATAAATATTAACTTGCAAGAAATTTATAATTTTGCTACAAAACATGATTTAAAAATTAACCCAAAACAAATTGACAGTAATGATTTTTAGTCGAAATATGTATCACAAAATACTGTGTGAAAGTATGAATATTTTATTAGATAATAGTAGCCTCCCAACAGCAGCAAACTCAAAAAAATTAGGTATCAAATTAGAATCAAAACTCAGATTTATAACACATGTTAACAAACTGGTTAAAAAAACATACGTTGTGCTGAAACTTCTTTATGCCAATATACATATAATTCATTATAAACTAAGGAGAAAACTGTGTGAATCTTTAGTTTTATCTATTATTAATTATGGCATTATTGTGTATTTTTCATGTCTCGACAAGAGCACAATAAATGGGTTACAAAAAATTCAAAATACTTGCATTCGCTATATTTTTGGATTAAAGAAATCTCAACATGTCTCACAGAGTTTGCAACTTGAATGGCTTTTCTTGAAAATACTTACAAATATCGCCTGCTGATGTTTGTTCATAGAGCTCTTACTACTTCAGTGCCGGAGTATCTTAAGCAAAACTTGTAAGTTGAAGAAGTATCCATAACATTAATACAAGGTCTACTGATATTTTGAACATGCCACAACATAGTACTCCCATTTTTCTGCGCTCTTTCTTCTACAACGCTATATCAAATTATAATCTGCTTGAAAATTATTTGAAACATTTTACCATAAATACATTTAAGTATAAAATTATTTTTTTTTTATTTAACCAACAGTGTGCGTAATATGTATAAAACTGTTTGTATTGTATGTAATTCTGCGTCAATTAATTATTCTTAGTCACAGTTTATAATTATTTTCTTGTTTGTTACTTGAACGAATTCTACTAGTTTTATATAAGTATCTACTTAGTGCAAGTATCTTGTTATCATGTTTTTAAGAGTATATGTGGTGGAATAGCTTTTCAGCTAAACTTCGCCATTTAGATTAAGAAATTGTATTTAGTTTTTCTAATAAAGACCGTTTATTATTATTATTATTATTACTATTATAAGTCTTTAGTAAGAGTTTCAAATAATTACGAGTATTTCTTGCTAGTAATATACTTATTTCCTCAGATTCCATTTTGACAAGTAGTACAATGTGTTAAATAAACAGGAGCCACCAATGAGCTCCTTATCAAAACAGACACGAAATCTAGCAAGGACCATGTCTGGATAAAGAGCCCTTAAGGTACAAAAAGGAGTACTATAAATGAGATATGAGAAATTTTGGTATTTCTGTTATTATACTCTTCACAAATACAGAACGAAGAGTATATAGCATTCGATCGGCACATTTCTAAAACCGGTAATATTGCTCGTAGAGAAAAAATTCTGAACAACTTTCAAAATGTCCGTCCGCCCGTCTGTCTGTCTGTCTGTCTGTTCGTCCGTCACGTTTCTTTTAAGCACGATAACTTAAGAACGAAAAGCCCGATTGTATTGAAATTTGAGGAGTAACTTAGTGTTAGCTAGAGAAATAACCCTGTTGTTTTTGAACAGTATCGATCAATAAATAAAAAAGTAATTTATTATTTAAATAAAAAAAATATTCTTTTTGTATATTTTGTAATTAAATAAAAAATGTCTAAAACTAATATTATTTACAAAAAAAGCTGCGACGAGTATCCTATAGAATGTGCAACAATTATGTAAGCAGTGCAGTAAATCGGCGAAGAGTATAATGGTTAGCTTGTCTCTTTTATATTTCTTTCTGTAGTAGGAAAACGATCAAAGTGTTATTTGGTGTTTTGTTATATCCTTTACGCACTTCCCGTTTCTTTGTCTCTGGTTTTCCATATAGTATGCGTTTCTGTTGTTGCTCTTTTTGCCTTAATATTTTTAGCCCTCTCCCTTATTTTTCTATACACCAGGATATGGTCTATGTAGGAGTTGGTATGTGCATTGCCCCATGTATTCCGACAGCATTGTCCCTTTCTCCGCGTATAGCAAGTTAACCTAAAAAATAAGTGCTTTACTTTATAGTTTACTTTATACTATTCTTCCATATTTTTTTTGTCAACCAAAAGGGCCGTTATTTTCAAGTCTATTGTGGGACAGACTCTCCTAACAGTTTTATTAAGGTCGCTTGCGTTATACTTGCAAAAAATGTATCTCCTTTAGTAAGCGCCATGGGACTGTCCCAGCCGCTCCACTAATATGTTATTTGTTATAAGACAGATTTATGAAGATATACTTCCATAATTCATTTTTAAACACAGAGATGATGGCTTAAGTCGCAGACACATAAGTTATGGGCAAATATACGAAGTCATGGACAGGCCGACAACCGCTAATTCCTAGGGTAATATGCAACATTATATGCTCGGTCTTAAGATTTATTAAATTTTTCTTTAGTTTCATTCCAGGAAGCTACGGTTAGACAAAGCCATAATGTAAAATGGAATGTTGTTTTGACAAATGAGTTATAAAATTTTAAATTTTTAGTGAACTGGTCCACAATAAATAATGTAGGTAAACGTTAAAACACACTTTCGATAAATTAGAATTGTTAACACTACTTTTTATCCTGCAATAATTCATTGATATTTTCAAGTTTCTAAGAATGAATCTTAAAGGGTAGTTGTGTCAATTTTCTGAAAATAGAAAAAATACAATCATTGTCGTATTTTTATTATTAACTTTTAATTAACTTCACCTGCTAGTTATTTAGTTAGTATGTTTCGGTCAAATCTTGCAGCCAAAATTTAAACTAATTCTAATTTGGCTAGAGCTTTGAAATTCTACATACGTGTATAAGTCCGGTGACAACGTATCTTTAATATCGTTCTGAATCCAATATGGCTGACGCTCAAAGATGGTGGTTTATCTTTTTTTACAACACTCTTGATATATGTATCGACTGAAAGGGTTTGAAGAGAAAAGTACGATAAAGTATATAATGTATGGCGGACGCCCTAGGATAGCGGATTTCCTTTTTCTTCACATTAACCCCCTTGATACTGGTATCAAATGAAACGGTTTTGTCTTTCTGTTTGTCTTTAAAATAAATAAAGACTAAGAAGTAAAAAAAAAATTATAAAGTGTGACATCTATCTCACTTATCTGATAATATTAGTTGATAATTTTTATCCGTAGAACGGATTCTCAAGTCAAAAACATGTATTTTCAATTTTTTATATTTGTACTACTTTCAATTGATTTTTCAACAAATTATAAAAAAGTAAAAATAAAAAATAAATAAATTGACACTTGCAATAATTTTTATTTTCATGGCTACTTACGTCTTTATTGAAGATTGTTTGTTAGAAACATGGTAGGTATGTACGAATTAAATTTTCTGCCCCATTAAGCAAATATTTATTTTGTAGTAAATTCAATTCAAACTAGTACTTACAGTACAATATTCTGAACAAGAAATGAAGAAATACATTTTTTTCATTTGAGAATCCGCTTTACTGAATAAAATTATTGTTAGATAAAAAAATTGTTTCTTTGACGGCCCCAATCTCAAACACCTTCGAACCCACTACGAAATAATCTTGTATTAATTGGTTTCTAAAGGTGCTGTTTAAGAATCTAGCCGTTTTCTAAAAAAATCGCTAATACTTTTTTTTTGAAAATCGTTCTTCTTGGATGAACATATTTGCCAAGTTCCTAAATTTCATCACTTTTCCTCTAATTTGTCCTACTTGACTGGGGTAACAGAATTTACACTGGGCTATTGCCAATTTCGAAAAAAACACATTTATCATCTTTATGTGACCACCTTGTATTTACTTTGAATACATGAACTATTACCTGAGTTGGTAATAAGGAAGAGGGCTTACAAGTCGATAAAAAATGAGAAAGTTATAATCAGTTTATGCACTCGTTTAAATTGATGAAACTTTGTATATACTCCATTTGGAAATATGGAAGAGTAATAAAAGTCCATTATAAATGCAAAAACATAGTCAGTCTTAAAAGTGCAGCTCACCAATATAAAATAATATGTAATAGAAAGAAATTGCTAATAAGCTGACTGCGGAACTGCATTTATAATGGGCATTGTCCTTGTTCACAGCCCCAAGTTTTGATTACCGAGTGTGACAAATTAAAGCGAATATTATAATATAAAATCCCAAAGTAATTTGCCAGAAGCCCAGTTAGGACAATATAATGCTTAATATTTATGACTAATTTAATGCTTTTATTTAAAAGAAATATACTAAGCTGAAAATATACCTTTTGCAATAAGTAAAAAATATTATTTTAATATTCAGACATCTGAAAACCATAAACTTTGGGGACGGTCAATTGAGCAAAGTTACTGTGCAATAGTGTTGTAAGACCGTCCCCAAAGCTTTTGGTTTCCAGATGCATGAATTAAAAAAAAAATTTTTACCTTTTAATATATTTTTTAATAAAATCTTTTCTAAATAATTTTTTGTATGTCATCTCATTTTTTACTTTTTGGTTTTTACTTATTTTACAGACAAACGAATAAAATTCTTTCATTTGATACCTACATCAAAGGAGTTGTGAAGAAAAAGGTAATTCGCCATCCCATGGTGTCCGCCATATTGGATTTAGAATTGGTTTAACGTATTTTACTCCTCAAACTTCTTCATTCGATACCCATATGATGGGAGTTGTGAAGAAAAAGATAATCCGTCATCTTGAGAAGTCAGCCATTGTAAATTTGGAACGGTCAAAAATACCTATGAGCTCTCAGCTTCATACCATGCTGTCATATCAAAATAATGTATACAGATTTACGTATATATCAAATAAATCGAGTAAATAACTTTAAATTTTTCATTGTCTTTATTCACTTCAATCTAACTTGTACATGAAAAACTGAATTTGCAGAATCTTTGGAATTATGTTAAGCATTTACTTAGTTTGGTTCTATAAACATAAGTAGGCACTTCTATTACAGTTGTAGTAATTTCTTGTTTTTTGGATTCTAACCTGCTTGCAATAATTTACGTTATCCTTCAAAGATGTAGAATCCAACCACTTTTAAAATAATGTAAAATAATTTGATATAATGGATTTATGAATTTGCTGAAATAAAACAAATTATAAAATCATTCCTTCTATTATTTTATTAAATTCAAGTACATTGATTTCATTTGCTAAATCATGCTTAGAAACTATCTGATTCATAAATAACTTATATTTCGAAAAGAACATTCCTTGCAACTCATACTTTGAGCTTTGTACATGTACATAAGTATGCTAAAATCATATTTTATGTTCGTTCTACCTTATGATCGTTTCTTAAATGCCTATTTAGGAATTTATGTTTATAAATTTTAAACATTTTAAACACTTTACCCATTATGAGTAATTATTTAGTTGTATAATTTTACACAACAAGTGTCTTATTAAGGTGTTATTAATTACTAAAAAAAAAAAACAATATTAGGACAGAGCCTGACCAATAAACTTACCATTTTTGGCCCAAAATAAGATGTTTTTACTCTTGTGAATTTTTTTCGAGATATGGCCACTTAAAAATTCCTAAAAGTGGCGGAGGAGAAATGTAAAAGTTGAGAAAAAAATCTGAAATAATTCAGGTGAATGTGTAGCATCGAAATAGAAGACATTTTTTATTTGCAACATTTCCGTAAAGTGCATTTTCACCGAGTTATTCCGGAATAACATGAAAAACTACCACTTTCTTTGAAATTGTAACGCTTTAAAAATATGTAATTTAACAATTTGAAAAAAATTATTCGTATGCATTGAGGCCTTCTTACATATTTTGTCTCTTGGAATTCTCTTGTAACTTGTTAATTTTTCGAGTTACAGGCAGTTTTTTATGATAAATAATGAACTGTATTTTTGGATATTTTCAAGTTAAAAATTATACTGAACCTTCAAAAACGGTATAACTTTATAGGTATCATATTTTTCCATAATAATATATATAAATGGCGCTCATTTTTCGAATTCTCATGTATTTTTTTTATTGAAAATGTGCAAAAAATGTAGTACATTATTAATCGTGAAAAACTACCTGTAACTTAGAAAATTAGCAAGTTGCAAGAAAATCCCAAGAGACAAAAAATGTTTGGAGGGCCTCAGTGCATACGTCTTAATTTTTTCAAATTTTTAAATTACGTGTTTTCAAAGCGCTGCAATTTCAAGAAAGGTGTAGTTTTTCACGTTTTTTTTAAACTCAGTGAAAACGCACTCTACGAAAAAGTTGTAAATAAAAAAAGTCTTGTATTTCGATACATTCCCTAAATTTTTTCAGATTTTTTACATTTTCCTTCCCCCACTTTTAAAAATGGCCATATCTCGAAAAATATGCATCTTTCAAAAAAATTCACAAGAATAAAAACATCTTATTTTGGGCCAAAAAAGGTAAATATATTGCTTTTTCATTTTCGACCTAATTCTGCAAATTACGGAACCCGTGAGGAAAGGGATGTTTTCTACCCCTCCGATCATTCTCTACTCTAATCTTTTTCCAACTTTTTTATTAACGTCATTACAAACACATTACACAAGGCTTTATCAAAATACATTCACTAGCACTCAAGTTAGAGAATTTAGTAATTCTAGCGCTCCGTTGACTGGACTACCAGTTAAATAAGAGCTTTTAAACATGTGTTGCTTTCTGAACAGTTCGTTTTAAATTAGTTTTTGACAGTTTAATACACTTGATATTCACTTTATGTCGTGTCACAAACGCAAAAAGTGTGGACATTGTTGTAACACTCTTAGATGTAGAAACTAATAACTTATATATGTAAATCTTTGACTTTGAAAAGCAATAACTGAGGACAACCTATTTTTTATTCATCTCTGCAGGATACCAAATTATAAAGGTGCTTCGATTAAAAGCAGCACTTCATTCTAAATTAATAATGCTCGAAATTACAGAACTACAGTAACACAAATAACAATAAGGTTTTATACCAGTTGACCTGTAGTTGGACAAAAAGTAATTAATTGTACGTCAGAAATAGGATCTAAAACTTAATTACCGCAGTAGGGGGCGGTTGCTACTGAAAGATTGATTAATTATTTTAATTTACTAAAATTATATTGACCTCAAAGACCGGAAGGTAGGCACCACAGCGCATCGAAAGAATGAAAAACAGTCCAGCGATCAAAGCATTGCATCCAATGCATTTAAGTCTTTGTCTCAAAATTTATTTGAACTATGAAAATTTGAGAGCATAGTACCAAAACGATAGAAATGATAATCTGAAAAGTTTATTTTTTGAATTTTGAACAAGTGCACAAATGTGGATTCTTGTAAATAATTTTGTTACAATTATTTTTGTCGGAAAAAGAACGAAGAGTACGAAAAGAAAGAAGAGGAAGTCTCACATAAAAGTATATGTATCATTTTTGTGATTTGGGCAAAACTATCGTAGCCAGAGATTTTTCATATTCAGTGCTACGATAATGCACGCTGCATAAAAAGTGTTATTATAACTTTTTCTCACTGCTACCTTATCGGTAACACATTAAAACGCCACTAAGCATTCATGCCCTGGCCAGATATTCTGTCGTCGCAAGCCTCAAGTCAAGTTAAGTCAAAACAGATTTATTAAATTAACAACAACAAATGTTTCCCCTGAATGGGGCGAGTCCGGATCAGCTTAAACTAAATATAAATAAAATAAAACAAGCTAACCGTTCTTCGCCGATTTACTGCACTTTTTATATAATTGTTGCACATTCTATAGGATACTCTTCGCAGTTCTTCTATAAGTGATATTAGTTTTTGACATTTTGAATTTAATTGCAAAACAAAAAAAATATGATTTTTTTTATTTAAAAAATTTATAACTTTTTTATTTATTGATCGGTCCTTGAGCTAACACTAACTTACTGTCCAAATTTCAAGAAAATCGGGCTCTTCGTTCTTAAGTTATCGAGCTTAAAAGACACGTGATGGACGGACGGACATTTCGAAAGTTGTTCAGAATTCGATCACCAACACAACAGTGATATAAAAATTTGTTCGCTACGAACAATATTGCCGGTTTTAGAAATATGCCGATCGCATGCAATATACTCTTCGTTTTCTATTTATTGTGTTTACGAAGTCAATTGAAACTGGTCAGTGTTAAAGCACAGGACTGTGCGCACTAAACTTGATATTTTGTCCTATGTATTTAACAATGGTATCGAGAATCGAATAGTAGTTGAAACTGTGCAGGCGAGTCCGAGACTGGCAATCAGCGTAAATGAACCATCTACGACTGCACTGATTTAAAGATAATAAAACGGACAGGTCCACTAGCATAAAAAAAACTTGTAAATCGTTTCTCAGCAGTCAACGTGGACTTGTGTGAGATGTGCTGTTATTGACCTGGGTTTGAGGACGGGTGGCGACAATTGGCTGGCACCCGGGTATTCCTCAGTCCTATTGGTCGATCGGTGTTTGAGTTATATCAGTCCTTAGTCAACGTGGACTCGATATCAGCTAGTTGTTTATAACGTTTCTCCAGTGCAGTGCGAAAAATGGTTTTCAGAACAGCTTTATCCCAAATATTCCGCCTAATTCGGTAATTGTATTAGATAATGCTTCTTATCACTCGCGAATATTAAATAAAATACCAAACATCAGTACAAGGAAGACATTTTAAAATTCATGAGAGAAAAAAATATGAAAATTCCTGTAAAAGTTCCAATAAAGCGCAAATTACTGAAATGAATAAAAGAACATAATATCAAAAGGGAATATGTTATTGATAACTTATCCAATGTACACGGTCATACACTTTTGCGGTTACCTCCGTACTATGCATATTTAATCCTATCGAGATGGTTTGAGCAACTTTAAAAAATCGTTTGCGAAAATGTAATGACTCTTCAACGTTAAGCGCAGTAGTAGTTGACATATAAGAGAAGTAATAAATGACTTCGACAATACTGATTTATGGAAAAATTGCGTTAAGCATGTAATTAAAAAATATCCAACAGTACCCCCCATTGCACCGACTATAATTCAACGGGACAATGATTCCTCTTCAGAAAGTAAAGATTCGGGCGCGTCAACTTTTAGCATTTACCTTTTCTAATATATATTTTCACAACAAAATATTTAGCTATTATATTAGGTGGGATGTTTACCTTTTCATTGTTACATTTCTTGGAATATATTTTATTTAATTGACAAGAAATTTTAATTTAAGTTACTTTATTCTAGAGACATATTTTAATTTTGTCTTTATTTATGTTTTATCTATAAAAATATTTATTTTTGTTGTACTAATTCTTTGCTTCGGTTAAGAAACTTACATTTTTATTTTTACTATTTAACATCTTTGCCCCTCGCCAATCTAACCTGTCCCATTCCCTCATCCCGGCAAGGATATGTTCATACCTTCTCGTTGTCCCTTGCTGAGCAATAACATATTTCAATATAGTATGGGATAACTTTAAAACTAAACCCAATAAATTTAAATATTTTGACTTTATATCTAAAACTGATATACTTCAAAAACATGTTATTCGATAAATGAACAAAAATAGCCTATCTAATAAACAAAAGATAATAAAAATTAATACATTTTCAAAAAATTATAACATTTTCTTATGACAAGCATTTCTATTTACCTCCGCTCATGTATAGCAAAGAGTTGCCGACTGTCTTTGCGGCTTTTAGTTTTTATACTATTTCAATTGTGCTCGTATACACTTTACGAAGAGTATAATAATACTGAAACAACTTTCAGCGAGGGCGAACTTAAAACACAAATAGGACTTTAAAATTTTGGAAAGGAAAAAAAATAAGTACTAAAACTTATGAACTAATAAAAGGTAGGCCCACACTGAATTAATTTTGGATGCTGATACGGAAAAGAGCTGAATGAAAGAACCCATTCGAAGCAACTACTGCGACGACAACGTTCTAGTCGTCCAGTCTATTGTTTTCTAATTGCATGGTCCAAAAAAAGTTTGAAAAAAATTTAGAAAAGCAACAAACAACAACAAAACAGCAAGAAACAAAATGAAACAAACAAAGATGAAGAAGGGGACACTGAAGAGTTTAATGATACAAGACTTTCAGAGATAGAGAGTAGTGCGAGGAGAAGTTATTATAGAGGAAAGATTTGGCTATAGAAATTGCCAGAATATTGGTAGCGTCTGGTATGGTAAGGCATGGTTGGTTCCTTGTACTGTCTATCCTGTGTAATGTTGTGTGGATTTGCTGGATATAGTCCGCTAGTGGAGTAATGTAGCAAGCCTAACACATAAGCCTTGCAACACTGCACTGAGCCGTTGATATTCAAGATTGAATTGTGAAATTATTATATTAAAATCGCGATTAGCGATCTCGAAACCATATCTTTGAATTTATTTGTAATTTCTTCATTTGAATTGTTATTACAGTTTCAAGTTTCTTCAATAATATATCGGATTTTTTAAGTTTTTTTAAAAACTTTAATTTGCACAATTTTCAGTAGGTACCTAAACTTTTAAATTTATCATTTTAAAGTATATTGCAGACGGTTTCGTTCAAATCCATGAACTTCAAAGTATTTGATAATAAAGCACCTTCATCATCTAATGCACTGGACTATAAGCGAAACTTTAGAAACGGCTGCATAGTTATGGCGTTCGTTGAGAGATGGCGCGATGTGTACGAAATGAGAAGATACAATTATTGACGCTGCTTTATGTGTGTTATTGTTGGGACTATTACTGCTAATTCTACGAAATTCACTCCGCAATATTTTACAGTATATTTTTATAACACTGTTATGTTTATAAACAGCACTCAGCACTCAGTAAATGTTCCGGTATTATTCTTGATTAATGGAGTTATTTAGGAAGGTATATTAAAAACGGGCTAGTCAAAAAACGTGGACAATTTTATTGTGTACGTATTATATGTGTATTATGAGCATCGCCATTACTTTTATTCAACAAATATTTTATGTATCTGTATTAAATTGTTTGATTACCCTATAATGTGCGCCTTAAACTGTTGTTTTTTGTTGTCTTTAACTTTAGTATCTAGCCCTAATTAAGAAAATAATATGATAAATAAAATGAAAGTAATATTTTAAGTGTGAAGCTCTTTATTTACTTAATACCTAAAGTTTACTGTGCACATACAGTGTGTTTCTAGCCTACACACCCTCGTATCTTTCTCGATTTTTCTCAGATCACCTTCAAATATTTGTCAACTATGCAATAAATCTCTTAAAATTGATTAATTTTCTGCCTAAAAACAATTTATTTTGTCAATCGAAAAATTTAATTATGGAAAAATATATACAAGGTGTTCCAGCTCTATTTAGATGAGCATTATCTGGAAGACTGTCAGATATAGAAAGAAATGTTAAATGGAAAGGTTATTCTGCTTAAAAAGATCCACTTAATTATTTTATCTTTAAATGTACAAGGCAACTTGAAAAGGTGGCAGATTATGCAACTTTACTTCTTCAAATGGAACACCTTGTACACTTTTATATTTTTTGATTTTCTTTTTATTTCTGAACAAGTTTTATTAACCATGTGCTATACATATCATTAACGGTTTACGATATATCAGGTTTCTTCTTGATTCTGCCATGTTGCATTATCTTAAACTATTAAGGCTGGCCTTAATTACATCCAAGAGGAGAAATTATTGAGTGTCATTCTGTGGCAGTTTCACTGACAGTTGATAATTATTTTCACATCTACGTAGTTTTTAAGACTCTTTCATTTTCAAATAAAAAATATGCGTCACAGTTTACATGTAATGAATATATTGGATATGTTACTTATTTATGACGAGATATTTGGAGGGAACTGGATTGGTAATCAGGGAGCTGTTAAATTGCCTGCATTGTCACCTGTTATGGTCATTTAAAGCAAGTTGTATACGCTGAAAAACTAAATAATCTTAATATTTTAAAGAATAGGATAACTCATGTTTGCCACTAAATAATACCAGAAGTTATAAGTAATTCTTGTACATGAGTATTTTTAAGGAGGTATGGGTTGTATCAAATAGACTATGCGCGACAATTTGAGCATCTTTTATAATAATCATAATAGTTACTGTTTTTTGTATTTTATTATTGCGTATGATTATGTCAATAAAAAATGTTATCAAAAAATGTAACTGCTAATATCTCAACAATGGTTAATGATAAGTATAGGACATGATTTATAAAATTTATTTAGAATAAAAGGAGAATTCAAAAATATACAAGGGTGTTCCATTTGAAAAAGTAAAGTTGTATAACTTGCCATCTTTCTAAAGCACAATGTACATTGACAGTAAAGTGATTGAATGCATCTTTTTAAACAGAATAGCTCCTCCATTTCACATTTCTTCCTATATCCCACCGTTTTCCGATATTGCTTGTCTCAATAAAGCTGGGACATCCTATATACAAATTTTTGAGTAAAAATATTCATTTTTAGTGTTAAGTTTATTCAAATAAATGAAATATCAGTCATATTTTTACTAATACATTAATATTACTAGCAATTAGCTAATTAAATTGTCATACTTGATAAATTCTTAGTTAAATTCTGCGAAAAAATATTTCCATGATAGGAACTTTCAAAGTATTATTAAAGTACGTTCAATTATTAAAGTATGTTCAATTCTAAGTAATTTTTGTAATACACTACACTTTTCACTAAAACCTGTGGTTTTTTAAATAAGGCAGAAAAAATTCCTCAGTCGAATATTCGGTAACTAGCAAAACTGTTTGATTACGGGGTCCTCGTACTCATTTCGGATTATCTTAAGACCAATAACGAGCATTTTGTGTTGTCACAAGCTCATCAATACTAAATCAGTCCCTATCGTTTTTTAAATAATTCGGATTTTCTTCACAGAAGGATTCGGGAGTTGACTAACGTCGTGTATAGACGTATCGTAGGTCGCTAAAAAATAGGTTAAAACCCCGTTAAACTCGATACAATTTAAGTCACCAACAGGTCAAGACATTCTGCATAAAGTGAAGTGTAATAATGTAACGAGGTAAATTTTCTGTTGCCAAAAATGCAGTTTAAATTAATAACATACTTCGTTATTTGCTCCGCTTACATTCGAACATATGTATTGTAAATTATTAGTATAGATTTCCCCTAATTTAGCTAGCTAAACCGCGAAATAGATTTCTACTTTAAACAGGTAATTTGATAAACCTGGCAGTGAGAGGGCTGTCCGTAATATTAACGTTATTTACAAAAATTAACATTGAGGGCGCTGGCAAGTGAGCTGCGTAAACTAGTTTCATTAGACCACATTTGAAATCACTTCTGTCCGATCCGTCAAACAGCCCAGTCGGGTATTATTCCGCCTGTTTTAAGCAATAATTTGAAACCGATTCCGTTTAAATGTATCAGAATATAATTATTATTTTCCGACTTAGCCGAAATTAAATAAATTTAAATTTAAATTATTACAATAGTAAGTGAGTCCGAGTTAGGACCTGTTAACTTCTCCGATTTTATCCAAATAGCCATGTTCTCAAGAATTTCCAGATGGGAAAAATAACAAAGACGATATTTCGAGAGAAAACTATTTACCGTTTACTGTTTATATTATTTTAATCGAGACCATTTGTGATGATACTGCGATAAAATAATATCTGTTGTTCTACCCAATGTGTAGAAGTTATAATTACCGTATATTTTATTTTAGCTAGTTCGTACCAAAAAAAAATCTGCCTTCAAAAATTAGTTTTGTGAAATTTCTAGTAGTGTTGTTGTTAATTTACCGTTCATTTTGCTTCCAATATTTTGTACTGATGCGAAATGGAACAAAATTCCTTACTTTGAAATAATTTGTAGAAATTTATTATAGTCGTACGTCACAAAATGGCGCCCTACTTAAATCAAATTAAACTAAAATGACATATCTTGAGTTTCTTTTATTTTATGTATAGAAAATTTTCCGTATTTTGGTACTTAACCGTTTTTTATTGTTTTGTAAATTTAATTGTATGTTAATAAACTTTGTTGTTTACCGACATCTGCCTTTTACTGTTGAATGTGAGTGAAAGTCTAATCTGCCGTCCAGACCCCTGGACATACCGCGTCTCCACTGTAGCTATCCCAGCCCTACTGCAACAGGTTGCGTTTAGGAGGCTAATGTGGGACCTTTGCCCTACGTAAAAATTGCAAAGGTGGCGCTCGAGATTACCGAATTTAACCGAAATATAGTTCAGCGCCAAAGTGACGCTTCCACTTGCCTATGCGCTAGGCGACTGGAAGAAAGCACGTCACAATAAGAGAAAAACAAGACTCCACAGTCCTGAATAATGTGATAGAAAGCACAATAAAGGATAATCGAAACTTCAATGAAAACGCTGAAACGATAAATCCTCATAATCGCCGAGGAGAAACTACATGTGGACCCTTCTGGAATGAAAATAAACTTCAAGAAGAGCCCAATAATGGTACGAGACTAAAACGAGTCCAGCCAGTGGGGAAGAATACAAAATAGAAGCCTACACCTTATGAACCACAAACAGAACGAAATACCTAGGAACATGTCTACTGAAATAAATAATCATAGACAATATCTACCGATTCAACTGAAAGAATGGAAACAAAGAATCAAAAGGCCTACAGAGTCACAAGAGCTATACTAATTTTCCTTGAGGAAAATAAACCACCATGGAGTCGAACTAAAAAGATACATACTACCATTATAATGCCTATAATGACATATGAGTTGAACACGCAACAACAACAAAGGCGAATAGAAGAAGTCTGAGAATATCCGAAATCGACATTGTCCAACCGCTAGCAAAAACAGGATGGCCACAAAAATAACAGAAAACGTCAGCATTACTAGAGCGGAAACAATAATTAAAACGATAGAATCATTCGCAATGAAATACTGCTGACGCGTCTAAAGACGAGACACGACAAACCTACTAAAGAATGTGCTGAGACTGAACAGCAACAAACTGAAAATAGGAAGGCCATGCTACACATGGATAACAACAATTGTGAGAATTATGACTAAATAAGGAAAGGATTATACACACTGAACGGCATAGAACGGCAAAGCAAAAGACGGAATACAATAAAGAAATATCAAGGATGTTCACACTGCCAAGTTCAGAAACAGAATAAATAGAAAGCTCAGAAGAAGAATAGGTGAGAAGATGATCACAGACGGAAACTGAAAGAAGTATCTCACAAACACCTACACTTCCCATCCCATATTCCTTTCCCATGTATCACGCGGCTCTCGCTACTAGCAACAAGCATGCCGCCAATCCGGCGGTATATAAAAATATCCAGATTGGATTGCCGGAAGCGGCAGCAATGGCTATCATACGCGGGATAATCAATCAATCTATCAATCAATTCGTATTTTCTTCACAGAATACTGACAATTCGGCAATAAAATTTATATGCGACATTCAAAATGACCAAGTCCTTAAATGATGAACATAATGAGCTTTATAGGGACGGCACTTATTTCTGTTTAAAATTCTTTGATAAAAGGAGTAGGAAATATTTCCTTTAGAGGATAATTTTCGTAAAGATGAATTGGGACTATTTTTTCTTTTGCACCATTTGCAGCCGTTAGCTGTTTATTATGCTAAAACTTTTTGAAACTTCCATAATTTCTCAAATTATTACTTAAAGAAATAGAAGGTTTATGATTTGGCTAAGACAAACTACTAAAATTTAATTGGAATAACCTTTTGGCTTATTGGGATTTTTTTTTCTGGATTCTCAGTAAATCTAGATAATGCTTACTTTTGTTTTCGTTAGTGTGTACAACCATTTCTCAATTATTTTGAACTAAACGCATTCAAAAAACTATTAAAATTGATTGTATGTCAACAAATGTCAATAAGAATTACTACACAATCTGCATGACTTCACGTTATTAAATTAGGCTAAGGGTTATTTATTTATTTATTTGAATACAGCGACCCAACAGGTAAACAATTAAAGAGTGAGAGGGTGGGAGAGAGGTTATAGTATGTAATGGACTACCCCCCCCCCGTTTTAGACGATGCTGAACACGATGTAAGAGGTGGGAGAAGTTTTTGACTGCTGCAACCCCCTGAGACGGCCAAAAACCACCCCTTTATGTTTTCACATATAAACGGATCTGGGGAGTGATTTATCAACGGATTATGCTTGAAAAAACGTGGAAGGGAGTTATAGAATAAGTGCAATCTAGACAGCAGGCTTAGGTGATTGATTAAATCCTCCCGAGTGGTGAAATTTTTTTTTTTTTATGATTCGCTTCAAGTGCGTATCCTCCGTTTTTCGGGATCGCGGGAAATATATTGATTTTTAGCTCCAACTCCTCCTCATCCCTCACGGACAGAAACCACCCCACACCCACCAGAAGGCATGCTATCCAGGATTTACAGGCACATAATCCTTATTCTTGTGCATATTCCTTCAGTTTCCACGGAAGAGGAGGTGCTGACAACGGGGATGCTTTCCCTTCCCTTTCAAGGGGTGTAAAATTCATTAGTTATACTTTGGATCGTCACTACGTCCTCCTCCTTATTTGCAGGCGCTTATTGTTACTAGGAAATTGCCTGAATCGCTCTGTATACAAGGGGGTCAAATAAAGTTGCCAAATGAAGAAGGATCCTTTGATTTTTTATAATGACTGTTGCATCGAATAGAAGGAATTGAAAACATGAGAAATTCTAAGGATATTTACTTAGAATTCTCTCGATCTATTTGAGCATTGCTGCCGTATTTTAGAAGAATGCCCCCCGCTTTCTACTCCGACGGCTCAAAGTAACATTTGTTTCTCGGCCATCTATCTATGCGGCCTACCCGTTGAGGACGCGTTTGATCTGTAGATTTTTAAGATATTATTGATATTAAACTCAACGATACTAATCAGTTACCCACAGCGAATCTTAAACAAATTTGCATTATAATAAATAAACAAAAGGATAGGGTCTCATAATTAATGCATTTTTTTGAGTTAGATATAAATTCCAAAATATGATGAGTGTTATGTTATGTCAATAATTACACGACAAGTAAACACAACATATTTGTCTCTTTCTTGCTCTGTTAATAATAATTGTACTGTTTAACAAGGGAACATTGTGTATTTATGAATAATTTCAAATCGGTTTAATAGGTTTGATTATAAAAAAATATATAAAAAGTATTTACTTTTATGTCGATATATCATCATGCAAAGTAGGTGTATGTATACGGACAACCTGTGTTATAACTATAAATAGACTATACGAATTTCATCTCTGAACATAGTATTATACAAACTACTAATCAATTATGTATCAAAATTCCTTCCACCCAACACACTACTGCTCCGATACCCTTGTCTTAAACTTTTGCTCTATTTGATGTCTAACAAATGTCATCCTGTCTGTAAGAAACCCTCAGATATTGTTTTGACATATTCTCCAGACTGAGCCGTGAATAATTTTTAAACACAATTTCCGATTAATTAACTGACACTTAAAAGGCAACTTGAAATATAAATTCAACATAATTTAAAATATTGCATGGTTCCTTTCAGTACGTCACTGAATACCATTTCTTCACTAATGATAATCGACAGGTGGCACATAAGTAGATTACGTTCTTAGCAGGAAAGTTATTGCGGTATTTTACTTATTTGTGAGTCACATTGTGGTTCCAGTTGCGTAAAAAATTAAGTTGGTCCAATTGTGTGATATAATTAAGGCCATAGGGGGTCGAACAGATGAAATTGTGATATTCCTTGTCGCTTATACGTTAGTGGCTAAAATCGTCTCGGTGCATTTAATCCAACGCCTTCTTCTGTTGCTTATTATGAGTCCTGGGCTCTTTGAACTCAATGTCGGTCATATTTTTACAATTTTAAATTGTAAGAATACTATGGTTACCGTGCTTTGAATTTAATTACTTATGAATAAATCTTGACTGGAATTGGTGAGATTATTATTTGATAATTTATGAAATTTTAAAAAAAAATTTGAATAGATAACAAAACTTGTTACGTATCCGTCAATATTTTATAGTAATTATCCATTCTAATGGATTAAGTAGGCTCTGCATTGTGCTGTTCTCTGGTGTCGGAGTGAAATGCTTTAGGATTTAAAAATAAAGAAAGAAGGCAAAAGAAAACAAGAATATCAGTTAATCCGATGTATGGCAATGGCGACTTGTAGCGATTACAAGTATGCAATTGCCCCTAACTAATTGTTTGAGTCAATTAGTTCCCTTAGTCTATTATTATTATTACTATTATTGTTATTGCTGTTGCTGTTGTTTCTGTAAGCTTCCCATCAACAAGTTTCTATAGAAGTCACTTTATTTTTTATTTTACATTACACCTGTTTCTTTCATATAATATAGGTATAGAAAATGTAAGGCGCGCTCGAAAAGTTGTATTTCAAAAATCGCAATAATTTTTTAGTATCCAGAACACTTTAGTACACGTTGAAACTGCATGCCAATTTTTAATATTATCTTTTGTTTTCATTACCTACAACACACTGCAATGGCATGCATTTTAAAAACGTTCAGAGATACCTGAACTTTGTTGCATGGTTTACAATAACTTTTGATAACATTCTGCACTACAAAACTGCATGCCAATTAGTAAATCGTCGTTTGGTAGTGCAAATTTATCACAAAATATATTGGCATGCATTTTAAAAGCGTTCAGGGATAACTGAATTTTTTTCCATTTTTAGGAATAATTTTTATTGGCGTTCTGCACTAAAAAAACTGCATACCAATCGCTATATCGTCGAGTGGTAGTGCAAATTTATCGTTAAATCAACGGAATCATCTCAAAATATAATCTAGTTTAGTTATATTAACCAAGAGCGGTAAAATAATTCATAAATTTTCCTTGTAGTTGCGCAGTGTATATGGTCATTAATACCTATTTAGGCAAATTAGACTTCAACTCGATATCAATGTGCCATCGACTAGTCGGACTAGTTTCAGATATATCTATGAAAGTATGTGCTAATGGCAAAAGAGGGAAAAAGTTCTGTAAAGATATTTACAAGAAACTTCACTCACTTTTCTATATTAAATATTTTTTCTATTAAATGAAGGCCATGTATTTTTTTAACACGCTTTTATTAGGTCGACTTCTATCTATCCATCTATGTAATAAAATCTAAGGAACTTCACCCACCCACTTATAATTTTATTGTATCATCATGACACTTGGCAATTGTGTGTTATTGAGCTTTTCTAGCAATAAAGGTTATAACACCATCGTCAGTGATAAAATTATTTTATTTTATTTCTTATATTTATTTATTTATTTATTTATTTATTTAACAATACACTACCCTACAGAGCATACCAATTACAGGGTAGGAAATAGTAAGTATTTACAAATATATAGCGTATGAGAGTATAATACAAAGTAAACAGTTAAAAACAAAGATAAAACAAAACAAAAAATTTTAAATTTTGCAGTTAAACTTTTTAACGCAGCTACATTGCAGTGGAATATATCAAACTGATATTGTAGATTATTATAATTCTCACACATTTTGTATAGAGGCGTTTCTGGACGTTAGTTCGGGGAGTCGGCAAATAGAACAATGTGTTATGCCTAGAAATAGGTCTAGGAGTTCGAAAATTTAGTAAGTTTAAGATAGCGCCACAATGAGTTATATTACGTATTATTTTAAAAAGAAAAATTTACTGTGAAATAGTTCTACGAGTCTCCAAACTCGAGAGTGAGAATCTATTTAACAGTTCAGTCTGAGGAAAACCAATAGCAGGATAGACACCATCTTCCTTATGATTCAAAGTCTTTAAAAAACGCCTCTGAATTCTCTCTATGCTCTGTATATGTGTGTTATAATGGGGCGACCGAATAATTGACGAATATTCCAATTCGCATCGAACAAACGATTGATGTAGTAGTTTCAGTGCGTTAATGTCGTTAAAATCGCGAGAACATCGTATTATGAATCCCAGCGTTCTGAAACTTTCATTAGTGATGGTATTTATATGGCAATTAATGAAAGTTTGGTGTCAAATGTTACACCTAGGTCGCGGAATGTTGATGGACGTGTAAGCACTGAATCTACTCTACATATTGGTGTTTATTAGTAAAAGTTAGGACATTACACTTTCTTATACTCAACTGTAATTTGTTTAAATTACACCATTCATTAATTTTTTTAAGAGCACTTTGTAATGCCACACGACTTACGTCATTTACTTTATTTTATAACTTCATATCATCTGCATATAAAAGACAATTGACACCCAACTCCTCTGCAATGTCGTTAATGAAAATGTTGAAGAATAATGGGCCCAAAACAGAGCCTTGGGGTACACCAGAGGCAGATACGAATTCCGCAGATCGTTGTCCACGGTATTCAACATGGTGATGTCTATTTTCAAGATATGATTTGAAAAATAACAACAAATTTCTTGAGAAGCCAAATTTTTGTGTTATATTGTAAAAAGGATAAACAGCTTCTTTCGTGTAACAGAGACTGACAAAACTGATACACCATAATCACACACATCTCCAATATGTATATTTTATCGAAAGTTTGTGCTACAGTCAGCATATAGATCTGTGCGTATTCGATAGTCTGATATACTAACAGAGTTAGGGGCTAACGAACTCACACACTCACATATTATTTCAGTAATTTTCGTAATTAAATATGTCAGTATTCGAATATATATCGGATTCTACAAGTCATCGTGTATAAGTTTCGCCAAGTCACATCAAGTTTCAGCCATTACAAAAGTGTCAATAATGGTACTACAGGTGCCATGCATAAAGTGAATAATGTGAGGAGTTCTAACAATCGCTGACGTCTGTCTGCAGTTATTACTAATTACAATAGCAATACTAACTTCTGTAAATTCAGTGAATTTAAATAAGAATGCCGCTAAGATGATATAATACTTCGTCAAACAGTTGCATTCTTGTGAATTAGTGAATAACACGAATTAGCATCATAAAGCATACCAATCAGCACTCGTACATTAAATTTGTGCCATTGTATAAGAGCTCGCTGTATAGCATTATTTGTGCATGTCCACCCACTCAACAAAACAAAGTGGTAACATAAAGTAACATTATCAGCATGTCCTTGAATAAAACATTTTCTCAGTTAATACGGCCTGTCATAAACTGTCCCCGCAAAAATCCTTTTACTTACAATTTCAAATCTGGACATTTGCACATGAGACAGCAACGCTAGTGTCCATATACGGTCCTTTAGATATCTACTAATCCCCTACATATTGTTTCGTGCAACAACTAAGTTTCTGAATGCAGGCATGCATTATTTGCCGAAATAATTTCATGTGTTGCCTTGTAAATGTCCAGATGTATTTTAATCCACGAGTTATGGAGTATGTAAACTGATGCAATATGGTAAAGTGGTTTATGAAATTGGATTTAAATATTAAATGTATTCCGTAATCTGCTTTATGTCGAATTTTGATATCTAGGATTAAGGATATGTTATAAACCTCTTACAGCGGATTGATCCGGGCAAGTAAATTCATAACCACACATAAAATAAACACGTAAACGGTTACAAGTGATATACATGATTACAGCAGAGCGGCAACGCAGGAAAAAAGACTATTTTTTCTCACTTATTTAACGTCGTACTATTTCCGCTACTGATGCCTACCAACGACGCAAAGAGACGAACTACAAATTTTTTCGAACCTCTTCTCTATCTAGTACAGGCAATGAAGGCAAAATGTTGTAAAACCTCGCAAAAATTAATAAAACAATCATCCCTGGGATTTAAGTAGTTAATAACCTGTGGAATGGAATGATGCATTCTTTGCACTTCCAAGTTCCGGGAAAATTCAAAGAAATGTGGAAAAACTTTTTATCATAGAGAAAAAAGTGTTAGAAGATGGCTTAGTAAACTTTATACAGTTGATTTATTCACATCTTTGCGTTTTATGCATCCTGCCTATTTCTCCCGTAATAATGGGTGCTTTTCCACTGCACGGATTCGATTCCACGCACTTTAATCTATATTTCGTGAGAATTTAATTGAAGAATGTTAAGAAACAAATAAGTTACATATGTTTTACTGTATAATTGTGCATTTTCTGAACGAGTTTGAATAATGTAGACAAATTCAAAAAATACTACACCCATTTAAAAAACTTCAATGTCATTCGAAAGAATATGTTTTATCGTACTTATAATCCAAAAATTAAGACTGTTCTATTATTATTACTTAAGATATAGCGAATTGAACTCCATAATTTGGAGGTGATTGATCGATGAGAAATATACCCTCTAATTTGATCGCAAGGCATATTTTTCCAACAAAAGTAATTGCAATAAAATGTTAATTGGATTAATGTATCATTATATAAGAATATATAAGCAAAATGAATTATCATTCTAACGACTCCCGGCAAAGATATGAATAAATCTGTGGATCAGCTGTACAAAGTTCACTAAGCCATCTTCTGACACTTTCTCTCCTTGATAAATGTTTTTATGAATTTTGTGATTAGTTCCACATTAAAGCTGAGACTTTCTCTACATTTAATGCTATTTTCATTTTTTTAGGGGCTCTGAATAGTAAGAATTATTGATCGATGAGCCTTGTCGTACGAAACTCCTCGAGAATTCTCATTTTTCGCGCATTTCGAAGCGGCTTAAAACTATAAGTGGAAAACTTGATTTATCTCCTAAACGGCTTAAGTAAGACAAAAAGATCTTTTTTGTAGAGAAAAAGACGAGCTATAGCTTTTATTGGGAACTTCCTTCTCTATTTTCATTATTTTGGCCGCTAGAGCAAAAACACCGATAATCAAAAAGTTTTTCCCAATTTTTTTGAATTTTCCCGGAACTTGGAAGTGCAAAGAATGCATCATCTCATTCTCTAGGTTATTACCTACTTAAATCCCAGAGATGATCCTTTTATTAATTGTTAATTTGCCTGTACTAATCGAAGAGTAGGGATTCTTTATTTACCTACCATTTAATTTAATAGACATACCTTCTACGTATCCGGTGATATACAAGCCGTTAGGAGATGGAGCAAGAACGACAAAAAAACTATTAGTGACAGAATTTTGTAATTTGGTGTACTGATTCCCGCTATTATTGCAAATATTACTTTTCCAAACAGTGCCAAAGCGAATTAAAATGGCTTTAGGTTTCAATATGGCTAATTTAGTAATTTTAATAAATAGAGTTTTCTACTTTAACTAATGATTTTAGAAAAAAATATTATGGAGAAGAAATAGTTTATATTCAAACTTGGATATAGATGTTACAATTTCTCAACTTTTCAGTAACTGTAAATTTAAAATGCTGTAAAATATTCAGAACATAGCAGAGAAAAATATTACTTTCAAATTAAAGGTATAACGGTAGGTTTTTTAATTGCATATTTTGCTTTATAGAAAAATTTTTATTTTCTTTAAGTTATGTCGAAACGCATGAAACTGAAAACGGTTGAAAAATTGCAAATTGAAAAAACTTATATACCGTCTCATTTTATGCTGTCAAATGTAAGACTTCATAAAGAGTAAAAGTAAAGCAAAAAATAAGCGGAATTTTTATCAAATGAAATAGTAGAATTATTTCGCTGAAGCTATACTGTTGATAATATAGACAGACAGACAGATAGACAGGCAGACAGGCAGACGGGCAGGCAGGCAGACAGACAGATAGACAACAAAGCAAATCAAGTAAAAGCTTTTAAAATAGGCGTCTACTTCACTTATGCAATTAAAAAATCGCTGCCTAGGGGATCACTACTTCCACATCCAGATTTTGCATCCAGGACTCTTTAAAGGAAAACATCTTGACTATATTTGTACTCTAGTATGTAGAAATTATTGGTCAAAGAATTTTAATAATGTTTGAGGCCGATGTCATAAAAAATTTGAGGGGTTGACTTCTAGCATATACGTCAAAAATGAAGTTTGTGGACTCTTATTAGCTTGCTCTGTTTTCCCCAATTACATCCACCCCCCAACCCCTTAAACAGAATCATCTCAAACAGATGTCATTACAATACATACGTCTAGCAAATTTCAAGTGAATATCTCAAAATTATTAACTAAATTTCAAGTGAATATCTCAATATTATTAACTCCTTAAATAATGGAGCAGAGGTGGTGGTTGTGTTGAAAAATATTATAAAGAAATCTGAGGCCTTGGCTTCTAGCATATACACCAAATCTCAAGTTTCTCTATTCGTACCTCTACTTACTCCCTACGCCTTCAACGGAACCATCTCAAAATATAATCTAGTTCGAGATGTCGTTATAATACATACGTATACTAAACTTCAAGTGAATATTTCTATTTAATTTTATCAGCCCCTTTAATAATGGAGTGGGGGTGGAGGAAGGGTTGAAAAATGCTATAAAAGAATTTGATACCTTGACTTCTAGTATATACACCAAGTCCTAAGTTTCTGTACTCTTACTAGCCTGCTTTACTTATTTTCCACTATTTACCCATATTTAATTCCAAATCCTTCAACGGAATTATCTTAAAATATAATCTAGTTATAGATGTAGTTATGATGCATACATGTACCAAATTTCAAGTGAAAGTCTCAATTACATTTTATCAAACCCTTTAATAATGGGGGGTGGTAGGGAGGGGTGGTGTTGAAAAATATTATAAAAAAATATGAGGACTTGGCTTCTAATTCATATAGCAAATCCAAAGATTCTGCACTCTTACCAGCTTGATTTACTTATTTTCCCCTATTTACCCCTATTTGACCCCCAGCCCTTCAACGAAATCATCTCAAAATATAATCTTGTTCCAGGTATCGACATAATATATACGTGTATCAGATTTTAAGTGAATATTTTAATATTATTTTATCAACCCTTTTAATAATGGAGTGGGGAGGATTAAACATATTATAAAAAAATCTGAGGTCTTGGCTTCTAGTATGTACACCAAGTTCCAAATTTTTATACTTTTATATTTATTATTGTACCAGTTTGCTGTATTTATTTTCCCCCATTTACTCCCAATCCTTCACCGCATAACTTTTCAAAACAATCCAGTTCCAGATCTCATTATAATACACAATTTTTTAACATTTCAAGTCAATGTCTTAAACCGTTCCGAAGAAAACTTGAGCACAAAAAAAAGTTAGATGAACAGACCTAGAGGCCGACAGACAGACACAAAATCTGTTTTCGCTCAAATTTAAAATCTCCACGTTTCGTGACATTTTAAAACTATTTCACGAAGAAACATTTTTGAATTTTTTTTAGAATTAATATACTTCTAGGCCACTACGTGGACGTGGAATTAAAATCTAGGCTAACACATTTTTGCAACTTTCGCATACATGATACATCCGCCCTAATTTTCTCCCTAGCTCCATGAATAACTGTTATATGAGTACCTATGGATAATTCCCTAACTACTGAGTAAATAATTGCTGGTTATTGGGATTTTATAAATATAAATACTTCATATTCAATATGTTTTGAATTTCATATGTACTCGTATTCAATTTACATGAAGAAAAATGCTCTTCAGCATTCGTTATATAAAATAAAATGCATTCGTAAATTCCATTGGCTTATCCAGAGTTTTAATTGAGCACTGCCATTTTATTTTTTGCGGTTATAATTAAAAAAGCGCTGTGTCCTTGCATTTCGCCTGCTTTGATGTTGGCTTAATTTAAAAAATATTACTAGAACAATGTACGTAATCAGGAATGCAGGATTGTGCTATTGTGTCATCGTGCTCACAAAATATAATACTATTCAATTATATTTAAAAAATAGCATTTACAGCATTATTTTGCATAGTAATTTTAGGTAGGTTTTAATATTGCTCGAACTGGTAGTCTGGGTCTAGCATGTTCTTTTAAAACAATACATTCAAATATGAAAACTTCATTATAGCATAGGTCATAATATGGCGCATAATTATTGTAGATTATTAAGCCGGTAATTTTCTAATTGTACGGTTCGTTTTAGTTAGTGATGTTTTATTTCCTAAATTGCAAATTGTACAAACCTCAGAGTGGGATATTCCACTTTAATAACGAAAGTCAAATAAAATAGTCTCTAATACCTACGTGTAATTATTGGCTTATACTAGAGACGTATTGTGACATTATTTCACCCGCTAATGGCAAAATCACACTTCGCCAAAACTTGGACGCCGGTTTCCTTTATGAAGGAACAATTATTACCCTTAAAAGCCGGTTAGGCAAGGCCTGAGTAGCCATAGTTAAGGCACAGTAATACAAAGCGAGTCAAAGGAACATTTCATTTCATATACACAGCACAAAAAGGTACAATTCGGAATAGAAACATATTTTCTGCTATAAAACCTATCATTTACAATATTAACTAACTATCTTCCTAATATTAACGTTACCAAACCAAAGAAACAAAACAAGAACAAGGACTTAGGCTACAGTAAGTGATTGCAAAGTTAAGGTGGCGGTTGTAACACAGTGAAGGGTTTAATAAAATAAGAAGGTAAGAAGTAAGTGAACTGAGCCAATTGTCATAAGCGGTGAAGCAGGCGTTAATATATATAGTGCAACACAGATACCAGAAGAGAGGAAGCAAGCACCAAAAATATATCACCTCAAATAGCTAACAATTTTTACTTGCAATTTGGGTAATGCACAGTACCTCAAAACTAATTGATAAAATGATAATAAAATTACTTCAGGCAAAGCTGAAAGGACGTTACGATTTGTTACTAAGATACTCCGATAATTGAGTGTATAGCCGTTCCAAAACAAACGTTTGATTAATATTAATGGGCGCCTCAAATACCCGATGAGGAGCTACTCTGGCAACTAAGGGACACAAGGTGCGGATTGTCCAATGAAGAATTATTCCAATAAGTGAGGGCGTAGCCGTCCCAAAGCTGACACATACTTTAGTATGATACATTACCGGAACATCACGAAGCCTATCACTTACTACTTTTACTTACTTTCTGCAGATGGGCAGGGGTACGTATGGCTCGGTGGAATCATCAGGACGGACTGATTATCTTGTGGTCTGCGGTCTACTTCTTAGTAGTCAATGCTTAGTTGGTTTAAATCTTAAAATGCTCTTCCCTGTGTTTTGAACTTCCATCGTATATAGCTACACCATAAAATCAGTTCTAGTCATCAAAAACAATGGTTTCATTGAATCACATTTGCATATTTTGTAAAAGTAGAATAAACAGTACAATTATATTAAGATAAGAGGCGTACGCTGCGATTGACTAATAACTACCTGTATAATAAGTATTTAAAGACTGTTTGGAAAAGACAGACAGTAATAAATGGCTTAGAGAAGAACCAACCATGTACATACTATGCTATATCTCTTCAGAATCTATGTATAAATGAATTTATTTTTTGACCACTGCACAGTGGGGCTGCAAAAATTTACCATTCAAAATTCTCTACAGCCTTTAATTTTTGTCCAATCGCAATATTTTTTTTTTTCAAATAATCGTCAGACTTCTGGCTACAAAACTGTAGATTTTTGAGAAAAATCGAAATTGAACTTACATACATCGTTATAGTTGACCTGTAGTTCACTTAGAAGATAATTTTATTAGCTTTCGAAACTATCTTCTGCTGCATAATAGTTTTGGTCATTTTATTTGTCATTTTAAAGTTATGTTAGGCTTTTAGCTTGCCGTTTTTGACAATAGGGATGTATTTTAGAATAAGTAGAGCTATAAATAAAACATTTCTACAGAGGAAATAAATATTTCTATATATTTTTTACTATTGACTGATTTCGGCCATATTTTAGCCAATTATTGGTGATAAACTTTAGGACACTTTTTTTAGAGTATATTCTTATTTAGTTACTCAAAACCGACTAAGAAAGGAAAAGAGTTGCCGTAATTTGGTCAATTTATGTACAATTAAATTATTTTCTGCTTATTCGACCAATTTTGGTCAACTATAACAACGTACGTAAGTTCAGTTTCGATTTTTTTCAAAAATCTGCCTATACAGTTTTGTAGCCAGAAGTCTGAGTATTACTTAGAAAAAAAATATTGCGATTTGAAGGTTGTAGAGAATCTTGAACGGTACATTTTTTTCAGCCCCACTACGACGTATGTAAGTTCAATTTCGATTTTTTTTCAAAAAATCTGCCTCGAGAGTTTTGTAGACAGAAGTCTGACGATTATTTAAAAAACAGGAATATTGCCATTGGACAAAAATTAAAGTCTGTAGAGAATTGTGAATGGTAAATATTTTTTCAGCCCCACTGTGCGCCGCGCCGATGCCAAATTAACTTGTATATGCGGGGATTTTTCGATCAGCTTAAATGAAAATTATTATATTTTCCTACGGTTTTGTTTATTAACCGCCGTCAGGTAAAATTATTGCACACAATAATTAATGATTTTATAAAACTACCAAAAGCCTCTAAACCCGGCTATGATATTTCAATTTACAGATGACATCGGTTTATGACAGAGATCGACTCATAGATCGCAAAGGCAGAGACAAGGACAGATTGCCAAAGGTTGAACCGAGATAGGTAGAAATGTGTTAGAAAAGGTATTTCGAACAAACTGTTTCTAAAAATATAGCTCATCAATATAATATAATATATAATAGAAAGAAATTCCAAATTAGCACCCTGGCTATTTTCATAAGATTTTCATTTATAATGAGTTTTTATTCCTTTCATTTCCAAATAGACTTTAGTTACGTCACGTCATATTATCGCGTACAGTTATTAGTTACGGATTTTGGTTATAACGAAATTGTCGAATTTATATGTTAAAATTTGGTTGTTCAATGAGCATACCGCGGAATAATTTTTTGTTATATAGAGTAACTGTCTGCACAGCTTTGGGGTTCCCAACAGCAGACATTAAAAAAATATGGACTACAACTTTTTCCATTCTCTTAGCTGGTTGCCGGCATGTCATAAAAAAGAAAATTATATTTAAGCATAAAATTAAATTATTTTAAAGATGCCGTCAAGTGAGTTATTTCGTTTTTACGATTCAGTGTTAAGCTGTTAAACGGTAATAAAAGGAACCTTCTTGTTCTCAAATTAGTTTAATGATGATTTTTGCAGGGCCTAGTCGAGCGGTACAACTTATCATATATCAGTCATATAAGTCATATATTTCATTAGAAAAGTAGTAGGGGTGTGGTCAATAATAAGTAAGAGAACAAATAGATTAAATAGTCCAGAGGATGCCTAAATATGAAGACAAAGCGTCGGTTTTTGCTAATATTTTCATTCTCCTAGTCATTGATTATACTGCAACTGTTTTACTAGTAATGTTTCTCGTTCTTTTTCTACGTTCGTGATAATCGCTAAAATTATGTACACAGAGCTCCCTCCTCAATTTGCACCTTTAACTTATTACTTATTTTTGTTATTGGATAACCGCCCTGTATAGTATTTTTAGCTAAAATTATGTCAGACTTCTTCGGTAATAGCATCAACTACATTCCAATATTATTTACCACCAACGTTATTTAATTAACTGCTTTAGGATGATCATTGATCACGTCTTTAATAGATGAAAATGATATTTAGCATGCAGTTGACACACTTGACAAGGAGGTGACCTGCTATACTTTTGGTGAAAGATATACTTTAAGAAATAATTAGGAATCGATGGACAACAATAACATTATCCAAGAGAAAACCTAATGTACTTTCAGTAAAAAAACCGCTGCCTAAGGGATCACTACTTCCACATCCGGATTTCTCATCCAAGACTCTATAAAATAAAACATCTTGACTATATTTGCACCTAAATAGTTCAATTTAATTCGATTCAATTCAATTTATCGATATACAAGTTTACAATTTTACGACGCTATATTTATATACAATATTATATTAATTATTTATTAATAATATATTAATTATGTACAACAGTAATTTTCTATGTCCTGCCTAAATTACAAAAGTTTGTTTGCAGGATCACTGAGGAAAAAGAAACAATTTAACAATTATTTGAGGGTATTGAGGACTGTTTAAAATATTTTAATGGATGCAATTATTATATTTATTTATTTTCATGTAAAAGAAAAGTTTTTTTTTTCATTTGCAATATAGTAGCAGACTAAAAGAAACGTAGTTCTTGTGACACTAGATTTGTTTAGAGGTTGGGTATACTACACTAGTAGTAAATTTTTTTAATGATTTCAGTAATACATTTTTAATGTTATTATATTAGTTTTGTTTTTAATTTCCATTAAATTTTTTTGAAGCATACCTACTTTGGTCCGTAGTAAAATATAAATCATTGGGTATGGCTTCTGATACACAATGGTAAAGGGACAGAAATCTTATCTTTCGTTCTTGTTGCAGAATTATGGGGAAGCATTAACATTTAGAATGTGATAAATATAGAATTCTACTGTGAACAAGCTTAACTCATCATACAATAATTTAGTGGAATAATCATATTTATTTTTAAATAATATTTTTAAAATGGTGTTTTAAATTGTTTGAAGGCAATATATAGAATTATTAAAAAGACCGCCCCATATCAATATGCAATATCTAATTATGGATTCAACTAAGGCATTATAGTGTGAATTTTTACGTTGTTTATTTCTGGTTGATCAGCAACTGTAGAGAAAAAGAGTAATAAATATAATTTTCTCAATATTTAGGCTTAGATCGCTGTCATTCAACCAGGCTTTAAGTATTGCCATTCCTTGTTCTGATTTTTTATATACGTTATCCCAGAAACCACTTTCAAAGATTACAGCAGTATCATCAGCGAATGAGATAATTTCCCCGTCTATACTTTATATTTGTGAAATTGAATTTATATACACCAAAAATAAAATGGGCCCCATTACAGTACCCTGGGGAATACCCATTGTAACGGGGAGTGGGTCACTATATATATTATTTACTTTTACTCCCTGATATCTCTGGAAAATTTTTAATGGTTGACCTCTTATACCTAATGACTCTAATCGTTTCAATAATAATTCATGATCGACAATGTCAAATGCCTTATCTAAACATTGTTTAATTTCATTAAATCCATTTACAATTTCACTTTGGTTATAGAATTTTAATATATTTGAGAAAGATGTCATAAATAAACTGGAGGAGTTGGTTTCAAGCATATACGCCAAAAATGAAGTTGCAGGATTCTTACTATTTACATATTCTCCAATTTACACCTAGTCACCCTCACCTCTTCAACGAAATCGTCTCAAAATATAATCAAGTTCCAGATATATATTTTACAATACATACGTGTACCAAATTTGAAGTGAATATCTTAATTTTATTTCATCAACCCTTTTAATAATAAAGTGGGGGTGATCGGGAGATTTGAAAATATTATTAAAAAAATCTGAAACCTTGTCTTCTAGTATATAAGCCGAATCCCAAGTTCCTAGACTTTTACCAGCTTGCTTAATTGTTTTCCACTATTTACCCCTATTTAACCCCCAACTCTTCAACGGAATCATCTCAAAATACAATCTAGTTCCAGATGTTGTTATAATGCATCCGTTTAGCAAATTTCAAGTGAATGTCTCAATTTTATTTTATCAGGCCCTTTAATAATGGAGTGGAGGGGTTGGAAAATATAAAAAAATCTGATGATCTGTCTTCTAGTATATACACCAAATTCCAAACGTCTGTACTTTTAACGTCTTGTTTTAATTATTTTCCCTTATTTAGTCCTATTAAACCCCCAACCCTTCACCGGAATTAGCTCAAAATATAATCTTACAAACCGACCTACAGACGTAAATTTTTGTTTTACTCAAATTGTTGATGTTTTACTCAAGTTGTTGATGTTTTATATTATTCTAAACTTATTTCACCAAAAAAATAAATTGAATATTTTTTTACGATTACTATATTTTCACTACACTACGTAGATGTAGAAGTAATCCGCAGGGTGGTCACTCGAAAAACATATTAATTGGGAAACACCAGAGGAGAATAATAACACAGGTACACGAGAGAATTGTTTTTCCAAAGAACTGACCTCCCTTATCTTATGTATTTCGACGTCTCGAATGAGGATTTTCCACCAAAAAGATAGGTCTCAGCATTCAACTTTTCCCTAGCTACCCAGAGACCACTTTTGAGGCCCCTCAAAAGTAGTGTAGGGTATGACACAGGATCTTTGGGAAAAGAAATAGTCTTTTTCCAGTAAAATCACTCTTAAGGGGTCTCAAAAGTGGTCTTTGAGTGGCTAGCGAAGACTGAACCTTGATACCTCTATTTTTTATGCAAAGTTCGGATTCAAGAAGTTAAAATATATAAAGGTAGGGGATCAATATTTTGGATTAACTTTTGTAATGTTGTTGCCACTGTTGCCACAAAGAAAACCTGATACAGTAGCGTTAAGTACCTTCCGAATATTTCTCGTTCCCGTCAAACAGTTTTTTTGATAGAGCGCCACCAGAGAGACAATGGACCGATAGACATACAGACCGATGAAATTGATAAACCTTAATATTCGTAGTCTTCGTACTAAAATGTGAAAATGTGAAGATCTTGGAGGGTGGTGTTTTCATGATTACAATTACCGTTAGGTAAACAGGCGATGCAGAAATGACAAGCAGTTTGGTGCCGATCCATTAAAAAGAGAGTCTAAACATGGAATAAGAGACAGTAGCTCGGTGGTTTTGCACATCTAGCTTGCATACTGGCGTATCTAGCGTTGCAGATTCAATCCCTGCCCAGTGCAGAATAATTTTAATTATAAAATATATTCTCAAAAAGTGGTTCGAACTCCACTTAAAAACGTAGAGCCTCGTTTCTCTTTACCTAATACCAAATCACTCTAGATATTTGAGGAGCAAGGAGTTACCTTGGTGACTTAAGAAGCAGTTAAGAAAACGTTTAGAAAAGAACAAAACATTTAATGTTCGATTTCATGAAACATAAATTTATGACGGCACGCGCAAATGGACCACCCTGTATATTTCAAAATATTTCACACTATACAACTTTGTAACTTCTACCACTCTCTTTCCCAAAATTGTCGATATCTTTTATAAGAGGTTATTTAGAGGACGGACGCTAGGTAAAGTAACTTGTATAAATTTCGAATTATGTGAATAGTTTCAATTCCCTTTAATTTAGCACTTTGAATGGACCGCCGCGCCGCGTAGTTACATATTACGAGAAAAGGTTTTATAGAATACTTTAAATTTTACTCTAATTTAGTTTCCGCTGGGAAAGTCTGTAACTAAAATACACAAGAGCATAAAAGATTAAAATGTTTGTGACAAATTAGTTTTCTCGCTTCATTGGTTTCAATCTGGAGGAAATCGTTCACCTGCATACAGGAACGGCTTAAGTACTTTAGAAGCAGCTAGTGCCAAACGGCAATTGGCGATAAAAGTGAATCCAGTAATAAGGCAAGAATAAAAACACCACAAGGTTTCTAATAATTTAGGAGTTTTGTGATAAGTACAATTTATCTATGATTATAATTTAAACAATTTTATATAAAGAATTGTTATTGTCAATTAATTCAACATTGGCGTAGTAGTGGAATGAAGTAAGTATAGTAATCGTGAAGAATACTCAAATTTATGCATTATAACGAGATCTAGAACTGGAATATATTTTGTACTTATTTCGCTGAAAGGTTGGAGATAAATAAGTAAAGCAAGAGTCCAGAAACTTAGGATATGGGTCAAGATCTTATATTTTATGTGACATCTGCCACCCTCTCCACCACTCCGTTACTGAAGAGATTAATAGAATAAAATGAAGATGCTGGTTTGAAATAAAACATATTGTTTATATCATTTAGCAAACGGCATAAAAATTAATCTATGAAAAATAAAAAGAAAAACTTAAAAATTCAAAATGGCGGCGTCAATATGGCGTATAGGTTTTATTAATTATCGTCGGATTCGACTGAAAATCAGTATCTGCGGGTTATGGAGGTTGCAAGTTATAATTATCTGGTCCAAATTTAATGATTCAAAATGGTGTAATTTGTGGTTTGATTCGTATGAAAATCGATATCTAAGGCTCTTCGAGTTCGCAGATTATACTGGAACTGGAAATGGCGGCTTCATGATAGTGAATAGGTTTGATCAATTACAGGGAAGGAACTTTAATGAATAAACACTATTCTAATTGACACAAAGTTAAAGAGAAGAGAATAAATAAATAATTTTAAAAAATGAAAGAACACATTTCTGAACACAAACTAAAACTGGTAAATATTGCACTAAAAATAAGAAAATAATGTTAATAATAATAATCATGTCAATAAATGTAAAAGCGTGGGACACCTGATGAGTAACACTGTTTTTCCAGCGCCCCACGCTTTAACGTTTATTATCATAATAATTGTTATTAATAACATAATTTTCTTCTTTTTAATGCATTTTTCAACAGTTTCAGTTTGTGTTTAAAAGAATATTTTTAAAAATTTTTAAATTATTTACTTATTATTCGTTGCATCGGGTTTTTGTTCTTATTTTGACCTTACTCTTCATACTCGTAAAAGGTATGTGGAAACATTTTATTCAATAGATAGATGTTTGCTCTTATTTTAACATTAGTCTTCATAGTCGTAAGGGGCTAAGTGGATACTAGTGTTATCTCTCAAATATGAAACAGACAAACTCATTCTATAATTTTTTAATTTAACCAGAATGTAGGTTATTGAAGGAATGCAATGAATTAATATTTGTATCGACGCTTCTTCTTTTTCTTCTTCATGAATTAATTTTTCTGCTATTTCCGAAATTCTACAAAATAAATATATTAAGAAAAAATGTTTTATTACAATTACATGCAAACAAAAAGTAACTCACTTTAAAACAAACATAGAGTATACAGATAGATAGGTGATGATTATTTGTTTTCTATCAGTCTATTAGCCAATGTGAAACATTTGACATCTAATTCAGAAAATACTTTTTTTAATCGTTTTTTTTTAATGTGTACAATTTTGCCTTGGTTCTTGCACGAAAAGTTTTTAGAGTGGCTTTATGTCTTTCTGAAGAGCTCCAGAATAAGGGTGAAGAGCGTTTCAAAGGCTAAGCATTTCCAAAAGACAGAGTAATAGATAACGCAGGACCACAAAAAAATACTTAGGTACTCTTTAAGTTGAAATAGTGAACCCCTATGTATCTTGACGTACTGAACTTGAATCTGTGGTTCAAGTATATTTATTATTTAAGAGCTTTTCAAAAAACGCGATTTTGTACCTAAAAATTACAAACAATTGCTTTTTTGTGTTCCTGTGGACAAGACCACATAAACGCGTAAAAAAAATCCTAACTAATCAATAAATTTGGAGTATATAAGATAACGCTACTAAAGTTTAAGGAACAAGTACTCTTTCTAGTGCTCCTGCATATGTAAAACAGAATATGTATTGCCCTATATCTTTTTTTTATTGCCTTATTTTATTTTAACGTCCTCGCGAAATTTAGATCATGCATGATCTATTAAATAGGCAATCACCAAAGGCTTGTAAGTCGTAATGCGTTAGATAAATTATGATTAATTATAATTTTGTAGCAATATGTAACTAATGCTTTTGATTAAATAGACAAAAATACGAAGATCAATGTGTTGTTAATCATATAGGTATTCATATTCGGTATCGTCTGACTTCAACTTCTACTCACTTCCCTTTACATATATTCATGATATATAATATTTATTTGTAATTCTAGACATTTCTGTTCAGTTAGGCTAAAGAAGCCTTAACCTGAGACTTTTCTTACCACAGTAATTTGTTATTATTTCTTGGTCCTATGCTTACTAAAGTCCTCTTGGTAAAAATGGACTTTTATTTCTTCTTTGCGTATCACCTTAATTATTTTAAATTTTTGGAATTTAATTGTATCAATAGTAGCATAAGTTTCACACATTAATTTGCAGCAAAGTAAGAGAAATGTTTTCTAACTTAATTTTATTATTTGTGCCAAAGGTAAATTATCTTCCTAGAATACCAGTTTATGATAGATATTATTGTATACTTTGATCATCTTGTGCGATTTGACTTCCCGTCGTTAAAATTAAATTTATATGATATTTTAAATTTATTTCCCCCATAAAATACAAATTTTTAAATTTATAATAATAGTAACATTAAATGAAAATGGTGAAAGTCTATAAAGCACAGAGATCAATAATTTCTAGCGCCGTTCCTGAATTCTCACAGTTATCGCAGCAACGAGCCGTTCTGACGCACTAATTAACCTCAAATGATTAATTGTCACCTGAATTCCTTAAAAGATTGGCTCACAAGACTGCTTTGATCTTATACAAGATAAAACAATATTACTTACACGGGAAAAATGACGTTTCAGAGGTACAATATACCTAGCAATTTTATATATAAAACACTTTAGTAATTAATGCTGATAGATCAGAGCAAGGGTAATATCGCTGAGAAAAAACTATTTGGCTAGATAAAAAGTTATCATCACAATGCTGTTGTTTCATATTAGGCAACCTAATCAGTAAAACACTATAGCAGTTCATCTTAAATAACACTTATATTTTGACAAAAAATATCACTACATATACGGGCAATACTTTTATTTTATATATATTTCCATGGTAGTAACAATCGTAATATATTTTACCACACCCACTATAGTATGTTATTTTGATATGTTGTTTGAAATAGTAGGTCGATTTTACTTTTTTAGGAAAATACGTGATTTTTATCTCCCTAGGGTAGTGTTATTTAAAAATGGTCCCATCAAAATTGAAAAGATTATAATAGCTAATAGAACAATAATAAAAAGACAACTTTGCAAGGTTCCAGTCATGGAGGAACTACTCCGAGTGCACTCTTCTGGATCCACTATAATTGAACAATTACTTGAGGAATGGCTAGAATAAAACTGGTAACAACTGGAAATAGAGAAACTATGGACTAGGGTAACCAACGAAGTCATAGAGCAATTCAAAATCAGATGGGCAATAAACTCATTTGAGTCATATAAATCCTCGGGTCATGATGGAATTTTGCTAATAATGCAACAGTGACCTGCTAGCATCTAAGTCTTGCACACTGTACAAAGCCAGGCTAGTGCTGGGATAAATACCAAAGACTTGTAAACCAGTTAAGGTAGTATTTATATGAAGGGCAAAGCGGAACTCATACCCCGAAGCTAAGTCCCTAAATCTTATGCACTTTTCAATCTAAGACGATGGAAAAATGCACGATAGACATACTAGGTTAGATGTTTTGGTTTGAAAGCCACTATACTCAATTTGCATATAGAGCAGGCATTTCCACAGAAACGGAACTCGAGAAAGCACTTTAACCTAACTGAGTGCCTTCGACGACATAGGGGGAGCACTCGACGACGTCTACCTTAACTCCATCATTAGAACTGTATTGATGGCATACTCAAAGATAAAGTGGTATTCACCGTTATGCTGGGTGAAAATTTAGGTGCGTCAGTTGTAGGAGGCTATCCGCTGGAGAGTGTTTTGTCCATCTAATATAAAATCTTGTAATTGACATCTTATGATAGAAACTCCAACTGAGGGACTTGAAGCCCACGGATATGCTGTCGGCGGAGTCATGGAAGTTAGGGCAAAGAACAGAATAGTCAGGAATCGGCTACAAAAGGCCTAAAATGAACTGATGAGGAAGGGCGGGCAGTCAGCCCATAGGAAACCCCACATCGTCTCGTTCATCATAAAGAGAAGTCTGGAGGGTATATCTACTCTAGTCCTTTAACACGCAAAACTGCAGATGTCGATGGAGGTCAAATATCTTGGACTAATCATAGATTATAGGCGTACCTGCAGCCAACAGCCAATCAGAAGGTAAAACATGGATCTTAGACCTGATCTGTTGCACTGAATTTATACCAGCGTATTAGATCTACCATTGCATATACTGCTTTAATCTGATGGCCAAAGACAACTTAGTAACAGTAACTAAGGAAATAAAGGTGTCATGAAAACCATCCCCACTGCAGTCTTGGAAATTCTATTAAATCTCCCTGCACTTAGTATAATGATCCAAGGATTGGAGCATACAGGTTATAAAATTCTAACCCGAGTTTCTACGGAGCCAAATTGAGAGGATACTTAAGGATAAAAAACATTGAAGATTGAACATAAGGTCAGAGTGCATGCCACCACATTGATATGTGGCTCAACTAACCCTTTAACATCACCATTGGAGATAGAAAGAACTCGTTAACAGGAGCTCCTGATATATCATTCAAAGGTCTAACCTGGTATATCGACGACTCTATAGCGAACACAGGAGCTAGAACTGGAACAGATAGTGAAAGACAATCAGTTCTCCATTGGATCAGACAGTCAGGCAAAACTAAGGGTATTAGCCTCTAATAAAATATCATTTTGACTGGTATGGGACTATCAGGAAGAGTTGAAATTTTTGGTTGAGTAGAACAGAGTTAAATTAGGGTGCATGGACTCTCCAGAACAGAAGAAAGAGCTAATTAATTTGCTAGGCAAGAAGTAGTTAATTTATTCTTTGGCCCAGAACTCGCACTGGGCATTACCAAAAGCTCAGCCAGACGGGTGATTAAAGACTACTGGGTGGGGAATAAAATCAGAAACCACTAGAGGAAAATTTCAGGAAACCGACCATAGGAAAACGTTCATCTAGGGTCCATATGCAAAATAAACTGACGAACTGCTATCAAAGAACGCGACGTCGTTAAGAATTATAACAGTATCTCTTAAAGGATTTCTTGTCAAGAAGTATCTGCGCCTGATCAGGTAACTTAGACTGCAGATTATGCTGTAAGGAGTCGGAAACGGTGGATCATAACAACTTTAGACCTCTATCACCTGATTCAGGGTACACGGGTACTGGAGTGGGTAGAGTGAAGCATGGCAGAGAGAACGCAATAAACTTAGGAGTCTGCAGTGTACTCGAAGAACAAAAGGAAGGTTTTACTCACAAATTATTTTAACTTTAAAGTCAGTTATAATATATATAGTTACCAATATACATACATGCAAATATTTTTTTATTCATTATTTGAGTTTAGTATGTTATGAAATGAATATCTGTATGATGATTATTCAACACTGCTATCAAGTTATAATACATATTTGGTTAAATGAAATAAATCAGGTGTAATGATATTAATACGTAGCGAGAAGAAACTAACATCTGGATACATTTCTACCTTCATGCAAGAATATGCAAATATTCATATCTAAAATTGCACCTACTTTTCTACCCAACCTCAGCGTACGCTATTTTTATGTAAACAATAAAAACTCACAGACACTATGTACAAGCAGATATGTAGTAGATGATTACCTCGCGGAATGTTTACAGCAAGTGTGAAATTAAATATCACTGTGGAATACGGAGGTGACAACATGTAATTAACCAGCTGAACACATACATCATCAAACAAGAACACGATGCTAGTTTTAGATCGACATGAAATTGCATATTCGATTATTTCTTCTCGTCGATAGCGCAACTAAAAGTAAAACCAAAATAAACACTTCAACTTGAGAGTTATGAATTAAAAATATTTAATTATACACCTCATCCCGCCTGTTTCGTTGTACTACCTCATTTTGCATCGAATTCATTTTATTGTATGTACGCGATGAGAGACAAATTGTATTAATAAAAACACGGTAATTACAAACAAACTCAATTTAAGCGTGGTGATGATTGAATTATGAGTATTTCTATACCTTCTTGGTGTGCCTGTGCATTCTGCTGAAAGTAATTTATTTACAAAATCAAAAGTTAATTTGAATGTATATTTATGACTGCAATAAATTATTTTCACAATTAAGTGTACCGTTCTTATTAGGATGAAGTTATGAGATCGCGTATATTTTTTAATGTTATTTAAATTGTTACGTTCCAATAATTTATTACCTTTTGTGTTGTCTTAATTTAAAATTATTTAAGCCAGTACTTAAAACGTGTATCTCTTCTTTTTAACAAATCAATCATTTTTTAAGTTTTACAATTATGCAATCAATATACACACTGAAAAGAAGAACCGAAAATTAAATAGATTTTATTTAACGGAACAATTTGCAAAGGACAATTAATTCAATGAAGAACATTGACTCAAATAAGACATTACGGTTAAGATACTAAACAAATATGTTTCTTTGTCTCAAGGCATATAGATTGTGGCGTTATTTTGTCACGTTTTATTTTGCTCAAGTTATACCAACGTGAGCCATCCTACAAGCGACGTATTTAGCGTCACTGGTTTCATCTGGCTAGCACAGCAAAGATACGGAGAGCAAATAAGGCTTGGGCGCCATGATTAACAAGTATAATCAAGGAAAGGAAAAGTTAGAGATAAACAAAAGACACATATTACATATATGCAATAGTGCGATATTACAAAATTTCTATTATCATAGGGACCGCTCGCGTTGATGTCTCGCTAAGTTTTAAAACGCTTTATTTTATGAAAATATAAGCCAACGAGATCACCAAATGCCTTGTTGGCTTTATCAAAAATGGATTTTTCTCCAGTAATCCGCAATTCAAGACGGCGACTAGGCCGATTTTTCGAAAAACCATATCTGGGTAATAATTGACCAATTTTCTTACAACAAAAATATAATTTACGAAAGAAAATACTAGAGTTAAAAATATTTAATACCTAATGAAATATTCTCAAAAAACTAACATTTTAATTTTTTTATTTTATTTATCATTTTTTATATTGAAAACAACGGGCCATATGGAATAAAATTTCAAACAAAAAATGTGCAGAATTTTATACTGAATCCAATAGTATAGGTATTGGTTGAAAAATAACCCTATAAATGTACAAAAATATTACGTCTACCATTGAGTAGACCCATTTGAATTAGTATAGGCATATACGTTTTTTCTTGAATAGAGCGATCTGTTATGATTTGCAATGAGTGCACTTTTATATAATTGTTACACATTCTATAGAATACTCTTCGCATCTTTATTGTAAATAATATTAGTTTTAAACATTCAATATAATTACAAAATATTAAAAACAGATTTTATAAAATTAAAATAATTACTTAATAACTTTTTTACTTATTGATCGATTTTGTTCAAAGCAATATGGTTCTCCCTTTAGCCAACACTAACTTACTCTCCAAATTTTAATGCAATCGGACTTTTCGTTCTTAAGTTATTGTACTTACAAGAAACTGACGGACAGACAGACAAACGGGCGGACGGAAAGTTATTTAGAATTCGATCACCAATACAGTGATATAATTTTTTTCTCTACCTGCGATGTCATCGGTTTTATAAATATTCCGATCAAATACATTTGAGGTTCGGCAAAATTTCCAGGTTGGGAGTAGCTCGTCTCCTGGCGTCGGTGATTGGCCTTGGTAGCGGAAATAGGCCGACGTTAAATAAGTGATTAAAAAAAAAAATAACATTTGCGATGAGTATAATAATGGAACTTAATTTAAGTACATGTTTTGTGTGTCAAAAATCTGTTGTAAAAAATCATGTAAAACGACATGATAGCCTAAAGACTGGTTGTCTAAAATTTAGTCTTAGACAACGAGTCTTTTGTTGCTAACATGTGGGACAGGAAAGGAAAACTCGCTATAAAACAGCACAGAGTCAAAAAGATGTCAACTTAAGCATGTAGTAACTTCATGTATCCCGCTGATAAACATAGAAGACAATGCTCATGAAGAAGCTGATACTATTATAATACTCAGTGTAACTCAACAATATGGAAAAGACATATAAATCTCTTTTCACTGGCTGTATACAGATGTGTTTGTGCTTCTGGATGGTTTTTAAGAGCAATTACCAAAGAAAGTCGTAATGGTAACCAGTCGAGGAAAAACTGAAAAAGAAATAGATATAGGAAAATTCGTCAAATAATTAAGTATCAGGCACATGCATCATTAATTTTTTCCATGCCTTTGCTCGGACAAATATAACCATTCTCAAGAATTAGCAAAGAATTTTCCATTAAGGTATTTTTAAATCTGTAGGAATCATCAGCAATACTGAAATCGATTGCATTGTTGAACTCTGAACACAACTGCCACATAACTCGAAGACAATTTCCACGAATTAGTATGTTTGCTCTATAAAAATGAATAAAGGTGTGTTTTCCGCCAAAAATCAAGAAGGAGATAACCTACCACTCACAGTTGGTGGGTTTGGGGGATGATTGTTATTTTATTTTTGGGTTCATTATATTGCAATACTATGGAGAAATGCGAATGGACATATCCAAAATTTGCCAAGTGCTAGTCATTGTGGGTGGAGAAAAGTCACGAATATTTAGAGCCAGTCGCCATGCTTAACAAACACGCCTCAAGAGCTGTAAAACTAACCTTGTCAAATCTAGCAGAAAGAAACCAAACAATGAGACGTTCCTGAAAAAAAAAATGAATTGAATAATTTGCACAGAAGCCTGTCAGTGTTCTGCAGGAAACTTCTTTTGTGCAAATACCCCAGATTTAGTAACTCCATCGATCATGGAAGAATATAAAGATAAATCTGGTAAATTGTGGTGTTTTTACTTCAACATATTGCGAATAAGGAAAAATTTTTTTAGAAGATGATGACATGTAGGTAACTTAAGAATTATTTTAAGTCGAAGAAAACAATTAAAAATGCAATTTGGGTCGTTAGATCATATAAGATTATGTCAAACTATTGTTTTATGATGTTATGATATTAATAACAAAAACACATTTATTTAATCCACCGTTTTGAAAAAGCAATAATTCTATGCCACAAAAAATTTAAAATATTTCTGACATGCCTGAATACAATTTTTAACTTAGAGAAGTTATATAAGTATCCCATTAATTAACTGTGTGCCTGACCAAATTCACCTTGCGCACTGCAATATTTTTCCACAGTACCTGGTAGGGCGCCATGATTTTTAAATTCTAGAGCATTGTTGTTTAACCAATACTCAATAAACTATATATCATTGCATTCAGCATTAAATTCTATACATTTTTCGTTAAAACTATTTTTTCATATAACTTATTGTTTATTAAATAAAAAATATTTAAAAAAGTTAGAAAATCAAAATTTTAATTTTCTTGCAAAATTTTCGGTTAGATATTAAATATTATTACATTTTGTATATTTTATAGTAAAACATATACTTTTTGCAGCATTTCCTCTTTGTGATATAAAAAATCGGACAAATACGATGGGAGATACACATTTTTCTCAAATCGCCCTATCCGCCATCTTGATTTATATATTCCCAGAGAAAAATCCATTTTCCAAAACATGCCATGCGGTGATTCAGTGGAGCTAAGTAATCATAAAATAAAGAGTTTTCAAACTTGGCAGGACATCGACGCGAGCGGACCCTATGATGATACTAGACTAATAGTTATATCGTAACTGGTGAATGTTTACAACATCCATTTATCGTATTTTGATTTCTCATTATGTGTGACATGTAGTAGACACTATTAGAAGTAGTTTATGTGTAATTTTCATTACTCATAAACTACTTCTAATAGTGCAAATGTCCAATTACTCATAAACTACTTCTAATAGTGCAAATGTCCAATAGTTCTACAACCTTACAGGATCGTGGGACGAATAGTGGTGCCAAAGGTGGTATACGAGAAGGGCAAGAAGCATTTGCACCGTTTTATAGCAATTTATTTTCAACTGAAAAAGCGGAGTAAATTTTCCTTGCAATTCTCGAATACCACCTACTGACTTTCAACGGAAGACTTTGACCTACTTCAAAACTTTAAAAAAAAAACGTGCCACTGCCCAAAGTTATTTATGATAACTACGAAGTTGTCATTTATACCGGAATAAAATTGCTTCCAATCTGTCTCTGCCTGTAAATTGTATCAACGATTTTTTTAAAATATGCTCATTGGCTTCTTAAATTTGATCAATAGATATAAACAGTTCATGCTAATGCATTTATATAAAAAAATGTACTTCCTAGAGGATATCAGATAATGTAAGTGCAATAACGAACATGGAATCCAATAAAACAAAAGCATTATATTGGAAGAGCAATGGTAGAGCTTTTATTTTAACATTTTGCAGTCATAAATCAATCCACATTAAATATCCGACATAGGAGGAAAATATTAGCTATTGCTTTGTCGTATATTTAATATTCTCATAAATTTGATGCGTATCTATTAGGCAAAAACTGGTATAAATTTTTAATTCCTCTCTCGTTCAGTTACAGCGAGCAGTAAATTTTTAGTACCGTGTCTTTTTTGCTCGCATTAGATAGATTATGGTATTTTATATTCTGATCGGAGCAATTACCTCATTAATATCTACAGGTATATATAACAGGAGGTCAAATAAATCACATAGTCTCGTTGTAAACTATATCAATATATTCTCTATAATTTTAAATCATGTTATTAGGTACAATACTACACACTTGTAATATAATAATTAAAAATATATTCAAGTGAATATTTTCAAAACTAAAATTAGCGAGTGATAATATTTAATTGCACAACACGCTGGGTTGTTCTTTAGATATTTTTTGTTTAATTACAAAATATACAAAAGAATTTTTTTTGAATTTAAATAATTAATAACTTTTTTATTTATTTATAGGCATTGTTCAAGCAGTAGGCTTCTTCCTCTAGCCAACACTAACTCACTGCCCAAATTTTAATAAAATCGGACTTCTCGTTCTTAAGTTATCGTGCTTACAAGAAACGTGACGGACGGACAGACAGACAGACCGACAGACGGACAGAGGAACGGATATTTTGAACTTTGTTCAGAATTCGATCACCAACACAGTGGTATGAAAATTCTTTTTCTACGAGCAATATTACCGGTTTTAAAAATGTGCCGATCGAATGCAATATACTCTTCGTTTTGTATTTGCGAAGAGTATAATAACAACATAGAAAGAAAACAAAACGACACCACTTAACCTAGCAAATGTAGATCACTACTCCACCTTCACTACACCAATATGGATACACTAAATTAGATGGATAAATAAAGAGGTGGCAGGTATGTTAATCAGCATGAAACCAAAGTAAACAAAGAGAAGTTAAGCGTATGGTTGATACACAGAAGCCTATTCGCCAAGACAGAAGGACTTATGATAACAATCCAGGATCAAATAGTCACCACCAGAAATTACAGAAAACCGCATTATTAAGGACCAAAATATGTCAATAGATAAATTTGGAATAATCGAGGGAAGCACAACACTGGCACCAAATGTGTAATATAGAAGACATAACAACGTAGGTAGAATTGTCCATAAAAATACTGAGAAACCTAAATATAGCAGATATAAAGAGGAAGCCTTCTACAAATATAAGTCAACATCAGCTATAGATACAGAAACCTATAAAATAAACTGGAAAAGATGTGTAATAATAGAACATTATACATAACACAACAGAGAAAAAACTTACATAGTAGATAATATAGTTGTACCCCTATTAAGCAACATTATGAAAATAACGATGTTCCATGCAAAACTAAGACAATATCCATGAATAAGTATGTAATATTTATATTTGACATTGACTGATGAAGAATATGTTTTGCATGGAACATCGTTATGAGTGGCTTTAGGCTTTTCTGATGACTCCACAATAAGGACGAAAAACGTTTCAAAGGCTAAGCATTTTCAAGAAACTGAATGAGATTTTATGAAAATGTAATTCATTAGAATGAAAAAATTTTTAAAGACAAGGTACGTAAATAAATTAATTTCAGGCCTTTGTTCTCATTTTTAACTGAATTTACATATCGTAGGGGATCATGTAGATACTAGTTTAGCCTGCCTAGCCGTAGGGGACTATGTTGGATGCTAGTGTTAAAATGAGAATGGCAAATAAGAATTTTTACTTGTTAGCATAATCAGAAGTCAGGTTAACGAAAGAATGCAAATATTTCATTAATATTTTTATATACAGTTTTTCCTTTAGTTCTCATAGATAGTTTTTCTTTCCGCTGTTTGCAAAATCCTATAAAGAATATGTTTCTTTAACAACAATAGCTGATTCCAATTGAATCTTATATAGCCGATAGAATTGCCCCACTGAAGCGAAATGCTTGGCGACGTAATAGTACCCAGCAAATATTTAGGTGTTATTTGACGTCAAGACTACCTAAATTATGTATAGTAAATTTAGTCGCAAAGTTATAAATAACCATGTTTTGGTAAAATTTACGTTGGTGCTACGTGGAATCAATATAAGAGAATAAGACAACGTCGAAATTAAGTTATATCGAATAAAATAGTTAAAATTACACATTGTAGTCGCAGAGTATATTTGATTACTAATACCTGTTTAGGTAAATTTTACTTAAATTCAACGTCAATTTGACATCATGTTGACTAATTTTAGGTAGATTCTACGGACGTACGCGAAACTGGAAAATGATACCAAGCGGAAAAAAATAAGATTTTTATACTTGTTTGGTATCTTTCTCTATAAGTAGTCGATATATTATTGTCAGTCACTTACAAGACTGAAGATATACCTCACTTACAATATAATACACAATGAATGTCGGTAAGTAAAATAAATCAAATTTATAAGGAAAGTATTTGCAGTTCTCGCTTGTTGAAATCAATGCGCCGAAATTTTTTTGTGAACAATAGCAGCTGTACTTCGTAAAATAATAATGCGCCTCTAAAATATTCATCTATAAGGTAATTCATATTGCCAAATAAAAAAAATATAGTAATAGTTTAATCTGAAAGTATGCTATACTTGACGAATATGAGTTTACAGTTATAATTATGTATTTTTCTTACCTTTTCGTCAGTTCGTTTCCATACACACTCATTTTACAAATTTCAATTTGGAATCATATGGATTTATTAACTGTACTGAGAAGATATGGCGTCTTGTGGTAATTAGACCTCAAAGTTAAAATGACCACGAAAATCTACATATTTTATAGATATAAATTATCCCAGGTCAAGTTTTCCTAAAATTTACGACATTTTGGTTAGCTTTACCTATTGAAAGTATTATTAACTTTGATGTTATATCAAATAATTACTTGTAGGTAAATAGAGCCTATTTATGTTACCTTATTTTTGAATATATTACCTAGTGTATTATTGTGTAGACAAGATAATGAACTGAAAATGTCACAGAGAAGCTCTATGAAATTGCCTTGGTATTCAGCAACTCCCGAATGATTCGGAGGCTCGGCTGACATCCGGCAATTCCCTTTTATTAAAATTATATGATCAATATTTCAATATCTCCACATACTAGAGTGCAAATATAGTCAAGATGTTTTCCCTTAAAGAGACTTGGATAGGAAATCTCAATGTGAAAGCAGTGATTCTGTAGGCAGCATATTTTTACTTTTGGCACACTTCCTTTGTATATTATTGGCACCACGAACTATCCAACTATACTACGTTAATGGCTTCTTTTAATACCTAACTGAAATAATTTTTAGATAATAACTCAATCACCTACCTAATTGTTGAAACAACCTAAATAATATGAGTTTTACAAATACCTAGGTTAGGCGGGCCTTAGCTTCTAAATTACTATTTTATAGTCAAGTTAACTTTGAGGTCGACTTGCCAGGTTATTACTACAAAGAGAATTTATTTCTTTAGACTAACTTAAGGGTCAGTTTAACGGTAAATGACTTAATGGTTGAAATTAGGTAGATAAGATAGGTAGAATGTATCGACGTTGTCGATTTAATATTACTTCAGAGGAGTGTAAAGAAGTGACCAAATAGGTTGCTATTAAGATATACATTACGTAAGAATTCCAACAGAATCTGCCAAGTAAGACATTGGACTATTAGAAATATTGTCAGTCGCTAAAAAGGTAAATACTACCTAAATCATCCATCAATCAAACGATATTTCGCTTTATTGGAAATTTATCCTTGAGGTCATTTTTGGTAGATTTTTTAGTAGTTTTTCACTCGCTGCTTTTGTTAAATTTACTTTCAAGGAAAATTTTGCATGTAGATTAAATGGTATTATTTACGTAAACTGAATTCTAAATTAAGACTAATTTCTAAATTTCTATCGAATTTTAGGTCATAATTACTTCAATAAGTACATTTCTCTTTTCTCAAGTGGAGTTGGAGCTAATTTTAACAAAAATGTTTGCTGGGTAACAAGCAAAATTAGAAAACAATGATTTTTCGTGTAACTCGCTCCAATTAAAAAAGGAAACAATTGATGGTTCTCAAATTATTGTCGTATTGTATATTTTTTAACAATGTCTGTGAACATGAAAGTCAAGTTTTAATAATTAGAAAGAATATGAATTTTCTCCTCAGGCTGTATAGATTAAATGTAAACATTTGCAGGGGAAAATATAACATATAAGGAACTTTTTGATCTTTCGAAATATATGGATAAACAATAAAGAATTAAGACAACTTTCTTATTTTAAACTTTCTGTTCTAGAATAAAGCAATTTTCGAGAAAGTTGCACGTAAAAAGAAATCAACAAACTAATAACGACCGTACACAACTGTCCCATTCCAGAGCAAGGGGCTCAAACCCCGCAGATCATATTATATTCATCTGGTTACTTCTTTATGTGAAATATAATTTTCCACAACTTCCTAGATTTTTTCCATATTTCAAAATAACAAAATATTCATGATTTTATTATTTAGATACATTCTGATTGACTTGTAAAACCGCCTTATACTCATCCCAATCAAAATTCAATTTGTTTCATGTTTACCTCACACAATTTAAGAATTTCATTCCTACGATATAAGCCAAACTGCTCATGAAACATAGGCATAAAACAAGATACTTTCCGCCTCATGCCCATAACAGTTTGCTGTTTTTTTCTTTATACCACCAGCTACGCCTAGAGCATTTAATAAAACGCGAAATAACCGTATTTTACACAACTGATGTCCCGAAACGAATCTCCTGTCTTCATAGATTTCAATACTGTCCGATACAATTTAGAAAGGAAGCCTGGGCCTGTCTAGAAATTTAGGTTGGAAATGTAAGTTACTTCGACTACCTAAATAACGTCAAATAATGGAGAAATAAAAAGGAATATAAATTTAAAACGTGCCTCGCAAACAATAGAATCTCTGTACAGCATAACCAAAATAATTGGACTCACAAGAATTACTAATGTAAACAAAAATGTACCAAGATTGGCGATTACATTATTGCAGATTTTATAATTAGTGTCTCCTGTGGGAAGACATAGGTTGAATCGGGGTACGTATGTTTCAATAGTGTGAAATAAATATTATGTCTCAAGCTCAAATTTTATTACTTCCTGATATCGACCTCTTTTGTAGTTACAGTTTGTTTATGATATAAAACTTCTTTTGTTATTTTGTCTTCCTACAGTAACGCATATAATAAATTATTTACTTTCACATGCTAAATATTCCTCACCATGGAAAAAAGCTGTAGTAAAATCTATAGCTAAAAAAATAATCCTGCAAATTTAAAGACCTAGACCAGGTGGTACACTCTCTGCAATATGAAAGGTAATTGAGAGACATATCCATAAACAAATCTATAAATATCTACAAAAAAAAGATATTGTCGACGTCGCCTGGGCTAAAAGAGAACATAGTACTATCATAGCCTTAATACACATAGATGTTGTCAGGGAAATGAATAATGGAGGTGCACTTGTCTGGTACTGCTGGATTTCTCACAAGCATTTGACACTCTTGATTATTCACTACTGTTATCAAAATTCAATTATTTCGGATTTTAAAATACTTTACTGCAGTTAATGTCAACCTATTTTAAAGAACGTAGTCATGTGTTATTATAAATATAGGTAAGTCTCAGTTTAACACTTTAGAGGCAAGTGTGCCGCAAGGGTCAATCCTGGGGCCACTATTGTTTTCATTATGTTTCAGGTACATTTCAAATGATTCGACAAAAACTTTACATATTTTAGTTGAGTAAATGTATTTGCATGTAAGAAAAGAAGCGAACCCCAGTATAGTATTTTTTGGAAATCTCAATAATACAAATTTTTCCCATATGTAGTCAACTTTATGGTGGACACTGTAGGTATATAGGCTCTGGCACAAATGAAACTGACAACAAAGAATGAATTGCCCAATTCAGTCAATAACAATGAGTTATCAGAAGAAGAAATCAAATACTAATATTGTTACAGTCCAGCAAGAGCCACGGGGAGGTATGAGCATTTCTTGCCAGGAAAGGATAGGATCGTAGTATTAGTAGAGGAAATGATGTTAGTAAAAATGAAAGAACGAACAATGATTTTAAAATAAACAATTTAAAACAATTCTGAATGAACAACGCTTTGGCACGTTTTCATAAACACTAAAACATTATGACACTACACTTGAACAATTTACGACACGTTTTCATAAACAATACAACACTACACTTGAACAATTTATCTACGCGACGCATGTTTCACGTGTATTAATATAAAACGTAAGAAAGTCGATTTTATTAGAGATAAACACGCGCTAGTAGTAATAAGACACATCTTTGGTGAAAATAAAGTTTTGACAAAACTCGAGGCGCGGTTTAATAAAACAAAAATTTTAGAAAGAAAGTTGTTAACTTTTAATAGAGCTTAGTCAAATAAAAAAAGAAGTACAAGTATACATCGAACTCGCAACCACCCCATTTACATTTATTGCTGCTCGAGTATCTTACAGATTGAGCTACGCGATCTTATGTTCATTATATTCTAAAACGTGTAATATGTACATACTTGAAAATTGTAAGACTTAGTGGTTTGACGTTGTTCGTTTGACGGATGAATATCCGCTATTAACACTAAAAATAACTTAAATATTTCATATAAAGACGTTTTTCATATTTTGAGTGGTGTTAGTTCACGGGAATAAATAGTATTCGTCGTCAAATCACACAGTTTGGGAATCGCTGGGCTTATGACTATGTTTCTCAGTCCTCAGTGTAGATTTCATATTTCCGTCTCAAAAGAGGTGGGAAAGAATCTTGGTAGACATACATTGACAATATCTCTAGGCTATCGCTTTAAGTTTGTGTGCAAGAGATAGCAAAAAAGTATGCGCAACATTAATTCATACATTGGTCATTTTAAACTGGACCCGACTCTAGTAGGTATGTATCAGTATATTCTATTACAAGTTATGGAATGGCCCATATTCCGCACGAGCGAAAAGTTTGTACGCCGAGCCGAAGGCGAGGACTACGGTTCGCGAGTGTGGAATATGCCATTCCAAACGTGTTGTAGACTATACTTTCTCTAACATTTTAGAAATTATACAAAAAAACTTTAAAACACTTCAAAACGTCAAATGCGAAGCTACCTTTTGTTCGACGTAACCATTGCAACTGAACCACTAACAGCTTCTGATTCGTCGAAAGCCGTGCGGTATTATACCATGACAGTATGTTGGAATGATACTTGTTCCGACACAATTTTTTGTTGTGGAATTTATAATTTCTGAAATGGTGTTAGAGAAATAATGAGACGCGACAGCTAATTTCACTTATCTACACATATCTACAAGTTTTATGGATTTCTTGGTTTTGTAATTTGGTTAACAAATATTTTCAATTTACATTATTGTCAACTGAAAATTGCTTTATGTTTTACATGATATTATTTTTCATTGTATTTTTAATATAATTCATTGTACTTTATTTAATGCTCCTGAGTGTGACCCTGGTTATCGCCGAAAGTTTCCGACCCTTGATTATTATACATTATAAATACACAATAGAAATAAATTGTGACGTGGTGGGGAAAAACTGACACCGGGCTTCTCATCAAGCCAAAATACACCGGAAATGATTGGTTTCATCCGTGGAATTAACAACTTTTCTTATGTGTCTGTGTAATTAATAATTAAAAGGTAATAAACAAACAAGGAGGATTTGTAAATAACTTTCCCAACTTTTTCTTTTGTAGTATTTTTTATATATGTTTTATATTTTATGGTACATATGAAGATTTCAGCCACTGGGGATAATTCTAAGGTTGCCTTTGTCTTCTCTACATCTCAGACAGCAAAAAATAATTAGTATAACATGCATTTTAAACTTTTCCAATACTGAATATTACATTCATACATTCGTCCTAATTATTATTAATGCCTACTGCGACTCTTCATATTTCCCAGTTCCTAAATATTGCAAAAAATAGCAAAACCCAGCTCAATAATTTATTACTATTTGGCGCAGAAAATTCCCAAATTGATGGCAATGTCATGCATTTTTCATTTCCATTTGCGACACACGGAATGCCTGTTTTCGTTTAATGTATAATGTAGTTCATCCACTATCACGGCATGGATAAATCGACTGCGGTAGTCTATGTAAGCTGCTTATATAGGTTTAAAAAATGTTTTCACCTTATTTGTTCCATAACGCTTAAATGGCAGTAAATCTGCTTTAAAGAGCTGTGCATTGTTCTCAAACTATTTCAGTGAGTTTTGTATTTATTTAGAGGAATTTACTGTTCTGAAGGAACTCAAAGTAACTGACAACAATGGCTGCTTTTCATACGAGTGAATATATTTTATTTTCCCGTGAGAATTTAAATAATGAATATTAGATATGCCTATATAACAACGAACATTCACTTTATTATTAACTTTAGGTAATAGAATTCAGTTACTTCGATAATGACAACAATATAGGACCAAATAAGTATATTAGTAGAGAATAATAGTAATTATTTAAAATTCCGTAGTCGGACAAGTATGGTTGAGCTGCCACCATGCCCCTTGGATTTGGTTCATACTTTGGAGGTAAGTTTGTACTTACAAAAAAGTTATAAAATTATAAAATTATAAATATAAAATTTATTAAAAAAATGAAGAATGAAAATTCAAATTGGTTAAACTTACTGTGATGGCTCAAATATATGTTGTACATGATATTGGTGCAATTAAAAAAAAAACATTAATTTACTTTAAAGATAAGAGGTAAAAAAATATTGTAACTTTGCAAAATTTTGATTAATGATTTAAGGTCGTTATACTTATTTTCTGTATTATACTTACATATAAAGTAACAACATATATTTTTTTAGAATTAGTCCAGTCAGATCCCCAGGGTAGCTATTCTGTATCGGTGTGATTAGACCAAGCAAATGGGTAGGTTAAGTCGCAAAATGTGTCCGGAAGGAGATCTCTACGGGAAAAGTTGTATTGAGCTGAGATGTAAAAAAAAAGCCTAATACACTACTAGCCCCACCCTTTCCTTAAGGGCAGAAAAAGGATGAAATAGTTTATTTTTGCGTATAAATCGAAAACGATGGTAGATATGGAAAAAGGTTTCAGATAAAAATTGTAGAGCTTAAAATTCTGCTTAAAAAAGGCCATATGCATTTATACCGTATTTCTGATGGTTTGGCTGTAAAACCTGTATGACGCTTAGGGGCTGAATGGAATGTTAAAAAAAATCGTAAAAAATCGAAAAGTTGATATTTTTAATTATTTTCTTTTTGAATCTCCTTAGAAAAATCCCCAACTTTCTTTCCAGAGATAAAGTATCCTTGTCTACTTGTTTATATACAAGTTATGAATATCTGAATTTTTAAATTCACGATTAATCAGGGTTGAACGTAGCGAAAAATATTTTTTTAAGCAACACTGTCTTCTTCGTGAAATTTCCTTACAAAAAGTCCTTTACAGTTTTTTTTTATCTCACATACCAACGTTGATATCTAAATAAAATTATTATAATTCCTACAATTTTTATTTCACTCGACGCCACTGGAATATAGTCTAAGAGCTACTGGCCTCGACAACATACCCATTTTCACAAGGCTGGAAATATGCCAAGATGTTAGTTTAAGGCTTCCCAAAGAAAGGAATGGCCAGTGTGGCGAAAGGATGTCGACGGGGTGAGCAGTGAGCACTCTTGCATTTTTTGAAATGGTTGCCGTTTAAGTTGATGTTTATTTTTTACTTCTACAAAGTTTGCATTTTAAGATATCACATAGGAAGCCAGCGTGCAATCACCCAACATATTTATAAAAGCTAGAGACATTATTAATCCTGTTCCTTAGAGCTTGGCAGACAAAATAGTGATAAGAGAAATTTCTTTGGTGGTGGGAACTTCACTAGATGACTGTTCTACATCTACATGCTTTTCGTGGTTGGTGGAAGTTTTTGTATGGAGCTGATATTTTTTATCGATTACTTGTGTCACAATGAGTACAAAAAAATGATTGACATGCATATCGGTTGGTGGGTTTCCAGAAGCAGAAACTGTTATCCTGCGAGATATTTCACTGTGGATGGCAGATTTATAACAAGCTGATTTTTTCTGTATCGATTAATTACCATTCGGTAATTACGAAAATACGATTAGCATACATATCGGTTAGTGCCTATCTAGAGGCAAAAACTGTTCATCTGCATGACAGATTTGTAACAAGCTGTTTTTTTTTTATTAATTCATTTATATTCTACAAGTAGAAAAATAATGGTGTCGAATATAGTGATATACGACTCTGAAGTGGTGAACAAATTCATTAACTTAGACATGGATTATTTCTATTTTTTTATAGTTTTTAAATGTCAATCGCATAAATGCGATGAATATAGGATAATAAATATCCGCCAAAAAGTTCAACATAACGATATGAGAAGGAAAACTACTTTGTTTTCTACCACTAAAATTTATTGTAACATACACGTTACTGCAGTTTCGGTACTTTAACGTACCATTTTCAAACGTTGATTCAAATGAATTCAAATGATTCATTTGAATCAACGTTTGAAAATGGTACCGAAACTGCAGTAACGTGTATGTTACAATAAATTTTAGTGGTAGAAAACAAAGTAGTTTTCCTTCTCATATCGTCATGATTAACTATCACAAAGTAACGGCTTCCACAATCGATTTTTTTAGTTCAACATAAATTTTAAAAAGTTCAAAACACAGGATTCGAACCGAGAAATCCGCTATAAAAGTCGTCGCTTAACGCGATTTGCTACGGCCGGGATGGATTTGAAATTTCAAATAGTCTCGTTGGAGAATGCAAAATATGAAATTTTTAAATGGACATAACTAAGTAAATGCACCAGCAGGAAGGCTCCCGAATGTCGATATCGATACAGGTTAGGTGATGTCTTGAAAATGAGATAATGCAAGATAAGAACTGTGTTAAGTGACCTGGATATCTATTCAGAAATAGGCTTGTGAAAAAACGCTATTAGCTTTTTCATCCAAAATTTATTGAAAAATATATTTTTTAACTATAAAAATTCACATTGAAAGCACGAACAGGATGTAATTCATACTTTAATTATATAAACGGAAATGTTTTGAATGAGAAAAGTTGAACTTTACAAAAAAATCTTACAATGTGGAATATGTTTTAAATTACAATAATTGATTATATATTTAGAGATCATTTTAGAAGCAAATGTATAACAGTATCTTGGAATGAGGAAGAATTCTATAAAATAGAATTCCACAAAGTTTATTACCTAGAGACCTCAAATGGTGAACTTAAAGCAGATCTCATAATCTTTAAAAAAATGTTTTTTTTCTGCCTTCGTTTAGGCACCACTATTTTTGTCTGCCAATACAGTTACATTACTAAAACAACTGTGTATACATTTTTAAACAAATTTTGAGCTGAGTTAAAGGGTTGAAGGGTATTCATTCGGTCGAAAAATATTTATTTCATGGCCCCGGGCCCAAAATCAAACCACTACATTATTTATTTATAATAAATAATGTTAGTTTATTGAACTCCATAACTGGAACATTTCCATCTATTTTAAAGATAGCCAAAGTTTTTTCTCTACACAAAAAATTAGATAACACATTACCAGAGAATCACAGGCCCGTGGCTTTTGTCAACTATTTCTAAAATAGTAGAACGTGTTATTTTTAACAGAATTGTACATTTTTCAGCAAAAAATTAAATATTGTCAAAATGCTCAATATGGTCTTCGTAAAAAAAAGATTTGATTTCGGTATGAAGTATCGTACTACCGTACTACGAGTTGATTCTTTAACGCAAAATCTTTATAATTGTGTGTACTATCGAGTTCAAAAATTTGAAAGTGATAACATGTCCAGTTTTTGAAAAATCCTAGTTGTCTTTTAGTGTTTCAGTTTATGAATTTATTTTATTGAGTATTTGATATTCTTTATACGAACGTAACGCAAGTTGACTTTTTAGGAACAACTCTAGATAGTTTTGTGTAAACTATCGACAGAAAGGCGGAGCTTACTGCTAGCGGTCGCGGCGGTCTAGTAAATAATTCATGCTTATCGCAAATGTCAAAAAGAACCGTTTTTGATTCACTCGTACCGAACTGAATTTCTGATTTCGCTGACGCAATTTATGATGCTAACAAAACGTCAATCACCAATCATATTTTTTCCATAGAGGCATTATACGAACTCCACTCGACGTATCTTTTTAGATATTAAGGTTTGAAAATGTGATGTTTGTGAGTTTTTACCTTTTCCGGCGAGATTATATTTAATATATTTTGTGCCATTAATTCGAAAATGGATCATTTTGTTTCAAATGTAGATCTCGATGCCAACTTTCCGATGACATTAAACATTTATTTTTAAAGTCATATTGGCCACTTTCTTGAAATTTATATATAAACCAAATAACAACAAATTGATTTTTTAGGCCATTTTGAACTTGAGATATTTTACTTTTAGTATTTTGGCCAATTATTGTTAATTAACAAATGGCTAATATTCGAACTGTATCATTTTGAAACATATTTATACTTCATATGAAACGCCCTAAAACATTTTAAACTTACAAAAACTGTTTTTCAAACATTTACATTTCATTGCTGTTAGTTAGCCTAATTAGCTTTTTTCAAATTTATATATCGAGATTACCTCTTGTTTTGTTGCACTGTGCTCAATTGTTTCCGGCTTACTTAAGTTAGTAGTTAGTAGTTAACGAATGTATTTAGGGGAATTTAATATTCTGCTAACTTATCTTTATAAAATTATAACATTATTTTTCTTGGCTAATGTCAAATATTTGTTCTGTTCACAGACAACTCTGTTTTAGCCCGGAAGGCAGCGACAGATTTTTCGCGTTAATATCAATAAAGCTAGATTTTTTTCCAAAGAGAGTTTAGATAGTATCTATAATGAAAGTGCAATTCTACCAAACTCTTAATGGTGCATAAAAGAGTAACGAATTAAACAACATGTTGCAAAAAAATAAATGGACGAAAATATCGTTTTTCGAATTGTCAAAAAATGACAATTCGCCTTCGCTTCTGCCGGCCCCAATTTTCGATTTTCACCTCGCGATTCATGTTGTACGGTCATTGCCGACCTTCTCCTAGTCATCGAGACATAGAACGGCTATCCAATATCACCGCATTTGTTCAGTTCTTACGTTTGAAAAATTAACTTGCGGTCGTGCTAATCGGTGACTATTTTTAAGTGGTTTCCCGAGTTCGAATCCCGCCCGGGGATACTTTTTTTTTTTTCGTTTTCAATTTTTTGGCGGATATTTGTGATTCTATAATTGCCATTTGCTCCGTTCTATTGCATTTCTCGGAGAAGTTTTGCATTTTCCGCCGCGGAATATTAATCTGCATTATTTCGATTAAGAATCACATTCTACCCCCGCTATTGGGTGGTTAAATCTTTGGTAAACGTTGCAAAAACGGCAATACGTAGTCAAATCATGCCAATTATATTCCTCATTAGTATTAATGAACAGACAGTATTTTTATAGATCTGTTAATAAGCTTTCATTACATGTTTCGGTAAGGAAATTTCTGATCTTTAATTGAAATAGTGCAAATTAATATTCCGCGGCGGAAAATGCAAATCTTTTCCGAGAAATGCAATAGAACGGAGCGAATAGCAATTATAGAATCAAAAATATCCGCCAAAAAATTGAAAACGAAAAAAAACAGTATCCCCGGACGGGATTCGAACTCGGGAAACCACTTAAAAATAGTCGCCGATTAGCAAGAACGCAAGTCAATTTTTAAAACGTCAGAACTGAATAAATACGGCGATCGGAGACCCGTTCTATGTCTCTATGGCGAGGAGAAGGTCGACAATGACCGTGCAACGTGAGTCGCGAGGTGAAAATCGAAAATTGAGGCCGGCAGGAGCGAAGGCGAATCGTCATTTTTTGACAATTCGTGACAATTCGAAAGACGAAATTTACGTCCATCTATTTTTTTTACAACATGTTTAATTTTTTACTCATTTATGCACCACTAAGAGTTTGGTAGAATTGAACCTTCATTATAGATACTATCTAAACTCTCTTTGGAAAAAAATTAGCTTTATAGAAATGATTTCACGAAAACGGTCGCTGCCTCCCAGGCTATTTCTATGTGTATGTGTGTGTATATTTATTGCTATTTATCATTTTACAAGATGCTAAAAGTTAACTATCTCGAGTTCATATAGACGAAAATTAACTTTATTTTAAATCAAAGTTCTCGCAATTCTCTTTCTTTTCTGATAAAAAAATTTCAAAATGGCCTAAAAAATTTGTTGTTTTCAACAAAAGGTATATTTTCTGAAAGTTTGAAGCCGATCGTAATTCTTGACGTCCCTGGGCGTTAAAATGAAAAAATTGCTTTTTAGCCAGTTTATTTAATTTTGCATGATATATACATACTTAAATGACCCAAAACTAACGCAGATTTCTTGAAATTTTAATTGCGAAGATTTTGATTTTTTGTTTGTCCCGATCGGACCTCTAGAACCGGAGATATTCACCTCTTTACCTAAATAAACGCTGTTCGAAAAACAAAATTGTTTATAAAAAAAACGCAATAGGCTTTGGAAGTCCAAAACTCAGATATATACTCCTGGTGATACCCCAGAAGGTATGATATAATTTTGGTGTTACAAAACTATACACATCAATGTCCTTTTTCGCTCCACTATGTGACTATTGGATTATTATATTTTCAAATAAAAAATGAATGTATGTAGGAATGGTACATGTATTGTATATTGAGGTCGGAGCATAAAGAGATTTCCTATGAAATCGGTATAAGCTCTACGATTTCTACAATTTTTAAGATAAGAACCTGGAACTTTCATATATTACTCTTGAAGTAATGTATAAGAAATCGCTGTCATTAGTTATGCTAAATAATTTTTTTTTAAAGTTAATAACGTTTATCTTATCCCTAATTTCACGAATTTTAGAACAAAAAATACTTTTTTTTATTCTCTTAAAATTAAGAGGGTTAATATAATTTCTAAGGTAAATTACTTTGAAGCATCGTAAAGGACATATTTCAGGCTTTAAAAATCTCCTACAGAAATCGAATAACGTAATTGAAACCAGAGTAATCGATGGTTGAAGTTAGTTATACATATCAAATTTTATCATTTTCTCAAAATTTTGAAATTTTGGAAGTGTACATCTTCAAAAATAAATTTTTGGAATTTTTTTCACTCACCGGATCTTTTTATACATTACTTCAAGAGTAATATGAGATAGTTCTAGGTTCTTATCTTAAACAATGTAGAAATGGTTGACCTTCTAAGTACAGATTTCATCGGAAATCTCTTTATGTTCCGATTTCATATATGTACTATTCCTACATACATTCATTTTTTAAATTATAAGTATAATATGTATTTTCTTTCAATTAGATCTTGTTGAGCTCAATTAGTTCAAAAGTTACAACAAATTTGGTGTAGCGCGCCCAAGACACCGCTCGCTTCGCGCGCCTTACGCATCGCCATGTTCCATTTTCGTGCGATCTGAAGCCTACATATTTCATTGTAAAAAATAACTTCATATACATTTTTATGTAAAATTTCCCGTACTTTCGAACGGCGCTATTAGTTTTTATAAGAAAAACATATTTCAAGAGATATTTGACAATAACTGGTATTTGGCAACTATTTTGTTCAATAACAAATGACGCTCAAGGACTATTGTTGGTAACTTTTGGTATGTTGTTCCCGACATGTCAGAGATGTATTTTCAAAAGTTACCGATTCCCGGAATTATTAAGTAATGCATATTTTCAGCCTCATTGACTCCACTAGGTATGATATGTCAATATGTTGAGTTTTTGAAAAATCCTGGTTTCATTTTTGATTGTTTGAGATATTGAATTTATTTTATTACACATTTAATTTTTTTTCAGTGTGAGAAAACGTAAAATGAAAATAATGTATGAACTTTTCTTACCTTTTTCAATGTATAATTGTAGATTTCAAAAATACTTCATTAATCGAAAACACTTTCTGTCACTAATACAAAATATTATGACAAAGAAACATTTATAGAAGTGAACTATAGGTAACATAATATTTGAGCAAGAGATTTGGGTCGAAAAATTAAAAAAAAAAAGCAAAAAATATTTTTGGCGCTACATAGGATTTGAACTCTTGACCTCTAGCGTGTTAAGTATTTCTGTTGCCGCTACTCTATTTGAGGTCTGTAACTCAAAAGTTTGTAGAAGTGAATAAATAAATATCGGGGGAGACCTAACCTAACATTTTAACATATTTCCAGCATGGTTGCCGAGGCCAGTAGCTCTTAGACTATATTCCAATGGCGTCGAGTGAAATAAAAATTGTAGGAATTATAGCAATTTTATTTAGATATCAACGTTGGTATGTGAGATAAAAAAAACTGTAAAGGACTTTTTGTAAGGAAATTTCACGAAGAAGACAGTGTTGCTTAAAAAAATATTTTTCGCTACGTTCAACCCTGATTAATCGTGAATTTAAAAATTCAGATATTCATAACTTTTATATAAACAAGTAGTCAAGGATACTTTATCTCTGGAAAGAAAGTTGGGGATTTTCCTAAGGAGATTCAAAAAGAAAATAATTAAAAATATCAACTTTTCGATTTTTTACGATTTTTTTTAACATTCCATTCAGCCCCTAAGCGTCATACAGGTTTTACAGCCAAACCATCAGAAATACGGTATAAATGCATATGGCCTTTTTTAAGCAGAATTTTAAGCTCTACAATTTTTATCTGAAACCTTTTTCCATATCTACCATCGTTTTCGATTTATACGCAAAAATAAACTATTTCATCCTTTTTCTGCCCTTAAGGAAAGGGTGGGGCTAGTAGTGTATTAGGCTTTTTTTTTACATCTCAGCTCAATACAACTTTTCCCGTAGAAATCTCCCTCCGGGCACATTTTGCGACTTAACCTACCCATTTGCTTGGTCTAGATGTGATGTGAACACATGTTTTCATGAGAAACTGGACGGAGTTCTCTTGGAAACCAAAATAGCGTATTCTATAACTGTGGGAGCGGTCACATCACGCCAAAAATCGGGCAACTTGATTCTCTTGGTAAATTGTAGGGAACGGGACTTTTGGGCAAACTTGGATGTCGGTGGCATGATATTTGTTTACTTGAAGTTATTTTCATGTTAGATCATACAATGAGTTTTGTGTTACTTAAACTGTAGGCATTAAAGGGCGATGAATATTACTGATGTATTAAGTTATCAATGAGGCACTATGAGACCTTCAGATGGCTAGAAAAATACTCAAAAAGAACGACAATTTCATTGCATGAGCAATCCCTTCGGCTTAGCAGATAGGACTTTTATAATTAAGTAAATAAAGAACATACTTGGTGATCGCATACAATATATTATACAAGTCAGATTATGTACAATCCAATTATTATATTTCAAATTAAATTTACTTTCCTCCATTGCTCTGAATTATTTTTATTAGTTTCCAGGGATAGCATTTAAAATGGTTGTTGCTCTTTCCCAGTTACTACATTTTTTGGCATCTTTTTGTGAACTGATTTGTAAATGTTCCACAGAAGCTGTAGTTGTTTCTCACCCATTTAATCAAAATATATTTTAAGGCACTATTCATCGGGTTGAAACGAATTTTTGATGCTGTTATTCCTAGCCTAACAGAAAATTATGTCACTCTTACAACTTACAAAATAATAGATATTGTAGTCATTTTGAATGTCAGATACTCGTCAGAACTCATTTTGACAAGATGCATTTCCCACGCACGAACTTCGATCATGGCGTTGCGGCAATTATATTGGTTGAAATGTAGGAGCAACTGTTGGCAACGCTGGAAGGATCACTTCACGTCCCCGTGTAGTCACTGTAGTTACAGAATAGTATTTTTGTTTCCCTGGGAAGGGATCATGATATGAGCACTCTCCTCTCACGACAAATGCTCACGTTCACTGAAATTACGAAATAGCTACACCATGGCCAGAAATATTTTTATTCTGGTGTGACTGTGTTACAAATAAAATGTATGCATTACTAACAAGTTGATTGCTGCAAAAATATATTATTTATTTTCATAAATTTTTTCTGTCACTATTTTTAGATCAAAAATATAAATTCCTTTAAATCGAGATAAAATGTCCTGCAAATTGTTTTCTGTGTAGAAATGAAAACTTTACCAAAATTTAGCCCCAACACCTATTGATCCCTTGTATATATTTCAGGATAATTATGTTATTTGTTCTACTACAATTTTCTGGCTTACATTTATACTCATCTTATATGCAAATTAGAAAAAGGAAATGAGATTTATATTTCAACTCAACCGATTCATATAGCATATTGTATGTGTTAACCGTTATGTAGCAGACGTTGTTAAAATTTTCCGCCCTTATAAACATTTTTGTGTACGGTCTCCTGAGGTTTGAATCGCAAATGAAGGAAACCATTGAACCGACGACCAATGTTGATTGAAGCATGTTATTTTGTTTTCAACTTTGATTTGACCAAATCACTGAATAAAAAGGACTTCTCCGGCTAGAGGTATAATAATTTGATAAAAGTGCAGGTTGCATTTGTATTGTACAAACAAAAATGTAGTCTGTTGCATAAAATTGCGGCTCCATATACCACATGTTTTAAATATCTTAACGATTATTTGAATTATTTTGTAGTAACGCGTCTATCAAATTTGAGTTCCACATCCACGTAGTGAAGAGCGACAGTAACCGTAAAAAAGTTCAATTTTTACTTCCCTGGCATACCGAAGGGAAGTATTGTTCGGGGAGTATATATTCGAGAAAAAATCACCCTTCGAGATTTTTTCGGATTTTCACGTTTCAGGACATGTAGATTACGAAAATATAGATTTTCAATTCCGTTAGTCTGCCTGTCTGTCTGTCGGTCTGCTGGTGCATTAACTAAAAAACTACTTGACGGTGAACATTCAAATTTGGTAGGTAGCTCACGCCACTACCACAGAAGAAATGGTTAGACTTTCACTGGAAAATATACAGGGATCGTCTAAAGGGAATAGATAATGGACAAAAAAATGTTTCGCTCAAATTTTAAATTTCAACATTTCGTGACATTCTAAACCTATTTCAAAAAAAATGTTGCAAGAAATGCACTTGTTTCGAGTACGTTTGTTACACCCGGGATTTCTGCATCTCTGAGCCTCATAGCTCTTGGTAGATGTAATGCTCTTGAATCCACTATCTTCTTTTTGGATTCGAGGTTGATTTTGAAGGAATTGGTGTTGTGGAGGACTCATGTCCAGGAAATGAACTGCTGGAATCGCTTCCCTGATCTTTCTGAGTTGGTAAATCTGTAAAAATTAGATCACCACCATCGCTAGACACTGTGGCTGAAGAATCACCTCCGGAGACATAATCACCCGGATTATAATCTTCTTCATCATCTGTGGCGAAGAAGTCACTATCTTCTAGTAGGTAACTCTGCAATCTACTCATCAAATAATAGTGTATTTCGATTTACCGTGGAAAAAAATGAAAATGTACTTTAAATCATTACAATCCTTATGTTCGCATTTGTGGACAAAATAAGTTTGGTTAATTCTGTAGTGATTTTGTAAGGCACTTGAATGCTTATTTCGACTAGGGCGCACCGCGCGGCAAAAGCGTGTACGGTAAATTTGAAATAAAATCAAGCACATTTGTACATAGTGTCCGCGGGGACCGATTTGTCCCTATTTACCCCCAACCCTTCACCGGGATAAGCTCAAAATATAATCTGGTTCCAGATAATGTTATAATACACATGTGTAATATTTAAACCATTCTCTAGTAAACGTGCGCACAAAAAATTTTCAGACAAATCGACAGACATAATTTCTACGTTTCATAACATTCTAAACTTTTTCAACAAAAACTAAAATAATTCTTTTTTACAATTGCTATATAGTGCAGGGGCTTGTGTAATTCCGTGGGATTCTTAATGAAGGGATGGGCCTGTATGACGTCATAATTTCGAGATGGTCGCAAGAATGGACGCTAATCTCTTTCTTGCTCTGCAACCCATTTGTGCTTGGTACTATGGAAATTTTGCTAGATTTTTTTTTCTTCCTAATAAGATAAAAAAAAAAAGGTTTATATATCTTTTTTGATATTTGTTGCCGCTTCTTAGATATATTTTATAGTTCGAACATTGAACTTGCCATGACGTGTGATTACTTGGTAACTTTGAAAATAATACTCGACTTGATTTTTCTGGAAAATACAATTGTTATATAAACAAACTTTTACAGGTCATCCTCTGAGTCCGAGGGTTCATTCTGGTGCACATAGGTCAAACTAATCGTAGGAGAATACTGGTTTCCAGATTCCTCCCATCCAAATTGTGACGGTTCTGGAAGGTTTCGTTGTTATTTATCAGCATTGTGCCACTCTAATATTTGGTAATATACCCTTCAGATACATGGTGTTAGGGAAGATTTTGTAAAGAGTAGATTTTCACTTTATACATCTATTTTTGTGTAGTAAGTAAATTTGACAAATAAATTGCTGGACTAGTTTATCTTCTGGTTTAAATTCTTGTAGAGAGCCAAGTAATGCCAAAGCAGTTTTGGCAAGTAAAGCCGTATTACATGCACAGAATATTAAACAAAAACTGACAGTTGGTGGAATGGGGCAAGGTCATCAAATTGAAATGATATTAGAGCACTTAAAAACACGCAAGAAGAAGCAAATACAAAAATTATTCCACACTTAGTATACATCTCACGTCACTCTACTACCCTGCACATATATTCACCAGATACTGATGTTTCTATCTTTTCACTGTGGTGGTCACAACTGCTCCCAAAAGACAGCATGTTTGTCACAGGAGTTGGTGCTAATAGACGATTTATTGCTATCAGTCTTGTTTATTCCAGTATAAGACCGACAAAAGATCAGGTACGGTTAGCTCTTCATGCACTTTCGGGCTGTGGATGCTTAGAAAATAAAGGCAAATTACTATTTTGGAAAGCTTTCCATATAGCAGAGAAAGAAGTACTTGATGCTTTGGCATCACTTGAATCTCTAGAAGAATTTAAACCAGAAGATGAACAGCTAGTCGTGCAATTCATTTATCAAGTTTACTTGCCAGGGAAAAGAATATCAGACATTGGTGAATAGTTACAAAAATAGATATGTAAAGTAAAATCTACTCCCCACAAGATCCTTTCTAACACCATATATCTTAAGGGCATATTACCAAGCATTAAAGTGGCGCATTGCTGACAAACAACAGCTAAACCTCGTAGGACTGTCACAATTTGGATGGAAGGAGTCTGGGAACCAGTATTCTCCTATGAGGGGTTCAATGCCATGGGCATGAGAATGGTTACCTTATCTAGTACGCTGTGATTGTGAGAAAGGACGGTGTGTTGTAAATTGCAAGTGTAAAGCAGTTTTTAAAGTATACAGAAATGTGTAAGTGTGGTCGCAATGAAGAGATCTTCAATAACAATTACTTTGCGGGCAATGAAAAAGAACCCCCGGACTCGAAGGATAGCCTGTGAAACTTTATTTCTACAAGTTATATTATAATTGTATTTCCTAGAAAAATCAAAGGGAGTATTATTTTCATTATTACCAAGCAATCATTTATGAAATTTTCTGTGTTCGAATAAAAAAGTATATCTAAGAGAGGGTAACATGTATCAAAAAAGTTGTTTTGACCTTTTTTGTTCCTTATTTTATTAGAAATAAAAGGATTCCCAGCAAGATTTCCATAAAGCCAAACATAAGCAAGTCACAAAGCAAAAAAGAGATTATCGTCTATTCCGGCGACCATCTTGAAATCATGACGTCATACAGGCCCTCTGATACAAAAGCGGACAAACAACTGATAACACGTAATTGTAAAGTTCATGAGCTATCTATCTATTCCATATAGTCGCACTAGTCCTTCATTCGAAATCTCACGGACCAGGAAAGATTTACTTATGCTCCTGCACTAATACTTCCACTGTGGACGGATGTGGACGTAATATAATTTCGGTCAGGATTTAATTTTTTTTTAAATAGCTCACTAGAAAATTAAATTTTGCTCCCTTGCGTGTTTTTATATTCTATAATATCACATAATAAAATATTTAGTTGCAATTATAAGAACCAGTGAAATATTCATTCATGTTTTACTGGTAAATCAGCATTAATGCATCACGGTTTTTGTACCATAGCATTGTAAGGATAAAGGTGTATTTACAGAAAACATGAAATATATTAATACCCATTCATTTATATCAGACTTTACAAAATCGCTGCAGTAATGAGTTTCATGTCAGACATTAGTTCCTTTCTAGACTAACATATCATTTGCGAGTCTTTATAGTCTCATTTTTGCTAAACTCCCAATAGTAGGTGTATAAAATATATCCTCTGCAGCACCACTCCCTCCGTTTAAAAAAATCTCTGAAAACAAAGCAATTACTCCTTGACGTAAACAAATTGCTAAGTTTAAACAAAACCCTATTAAAATTATTTACATCCTCCAGCACATAATCAAAAACAATGATAGAGCACTAATACCCTGAGTCATGTTTCATATGTAAAAGGACATAAGACCGAAGACATCAATAATACGCCCTCTGGGATCAGTCGGCAAGTTCATGAAGACTAATGATAGTTTCATTGAATGATTACGCTTATGGGATAAAGACTAACCATCGTGTGATCTATTATTAATGTAATATATAGCATAATTTAATTTGGCTTCGTAAAACGAATAATAGAAACATGACGAAATGCTTTTCCATTATCAACTTGTAAATACTGTTAATAAACTCAGTTGTTCAATCTGGAGGTTTAATAGGTATAGATGGAAAAATAACAAGTTCATATAATGTACTGGTTCATTGTGTTCCTAATTCAATAAACTGAAATTAACTTAATTTGTCACAATAACTGCATTTATGCATGAACTCAGGACGTATACAATGATATTTTGAAGTAATACATAGCGTTTCATTTATTGATAGAAATTATACATTATATAAGTAGATTATTTTTCACTTTTAAATATAATTTTCAATATATTTACAAAAATTCAAGGAAAAAAAACGAAAATCAGAAAGTTTTTCCAAATTTTTATGAATTTTCCCGGAACTTGGAAATGCACAGAATGCATCATTCCATTCTACAGGTTATTAACTACTTAAGTCCCAGAGATGATTCTTTTATTAATTTTTTCGAGGTTTTTACAACATTTTGCCTTCATTGCCTGTACTAGCAAGTGATTTGGGTCGAAAAATTAAAAGAAAAAAGTGAAAATATTTTTGGAGGTACATAGGATATGAACTCATCATCATCATCATAACAAATGTATTTACAGTTTAAAAATACATACATTTCATCCCCAGATCGCGATCCGGAGCCAACCAGACAACCACAGCGCGCAGTGCCGTGGTGTACGTATGGTTTGGCGGATTACGACCGGTTCAGCTCAATAAAATGTTACAAATAAGTTGAAACGCCTGCCTCCGCCGCGCGTCGGTGGCGGCTTAAAATTAACATTAAAATTACAGATTGCAGATGCTAAAGCACTTAAATGAAACACTATCAAAATAAAACATTCACACAGATTAAGTTCTAGTTGCTAACACGGGAAAAAAATTCAACGAAAAAACCCGTTTGAGGCAATTTGAGATATAACGGTCTACCCGCCGCGCGCCGTCGGGAAGGCAGGAAAGGCGGAAAGTTAATATTTTTAATAACTGTAATTTCTAAAATGTTCTTTGGTCTAAAATGAATGTAGAACAAAAAGGGACAAAATGACAAAAAAGACAAACAATTGACAAACAAACACAAATAGGAAAGGATAGATAAATATATAAAGCAGTGAATAAATAAATATTTGTATTTTCTTGACCGTTGATATCAAATTAACTTGATGTATCCTGGGATTTTTCGGTCATCTTTAAATTAAAATTCTTATATTTTCTTACGTTTCGGTTTTATTAACCATCGTCAGAGGAAAAAAATTTAAGAAATTTTTTGTTTACACTATATTAATACATTTTACGTTTATTTCTGTTGGAAGTTTCCAACAGAAATAAAGAATTTTTTGTTTACACTATATTAATACATTTTACGTTTATTTCTGTTGGAAACTTCCAACAGAAATAAACGTAAAATGTATTAATATAGTGTAAACAAAAAAATTCTTAAATTTTTTTCCTCTGACGATGGTTAATAAAACCGAAACGTAAGAAAATATAAGAATTTTAATTTAAAGATGACCGAAAAATCCCAGGATACATCAAGTTAAATTAATAGATATAGCAAAATTAAAGCTATTAAATTACATTGAAAAACGTAGAATGAGATACTTATTTGGAATTTTTATATGATGATGTAAAAATTTGATCATTTGGGAGGGTGCTAGGAGGTGCTGGGGCGAAATCTAAGGGTCATGGGTAAATCATGACCCCAGATTCGTTCTTAGCACACCGAAGAACGTAGAATGAGACATTTATTTTCAATTTTTATATAAACTAACATGTTCGCCATTTGGGGGGGTGCAGGGGCGAAATCTAAGGGTGATGGGTAAATTATGACCCCAGATTCGTTCTTAGCACACTAAAAAACGTAGAATGAGATATTTGTTTTGAATTTTTATATAAACTAACATTTTCACCCTTTGGGGGTTCTGGGGTGAAATCTAAGGGTGATGGGTAAATTATGACCTCAGATTCGTTCTTAACACACCGGAAAACGTAGAATGAGATACTTATTTTGAATTTCTATATGATGTGAAAATTTGACCATTTGGGGGAGTGCTAGCGTGTGCTGGGGTGAAATCTAAGCGTGATGGGTCTGTGCTAACCCGAGATTCGTTTTTAGCACACCAAAAAACGTAGAATGAGATATTTATTTTGAATTTTTATATGATGTAAGAATTTGACCATTAGGGGGTGTGCTGGGGTGAAATCTAAGGGTGATGGGTCAGTTCTGACCTGAGATTCGTTTTTAGCATGCCGAAAAACGTACCAGAAGGTACTTCACCTTTCTGTACCAGGACCTTTTTTTGTGTGCCTGTGTAATTAGTTATTTGGTAGAGTGATAAATTAAAGAATTTACTCTGTTTTGTGTTAATGTAGGAATAATAATAATATATTTGTGGAACATCGACGAATTCGATATTCCATGATACACTGACAATATTAAGTTCGACTCTGTCATGGGTAGGGTTTACATACCTGCTGGAAACCTTTACAACCTAAAATATTTTCGGTAGGAGGAAGTCAGGTAACTATATCAAAATAATTTCAAATTATATTTCAGGTAGGTGTGTTTCTTATTTTATCATGCCAGAACATACTTTACATGAGAACAACGTTGTTCTATGTATTAAGTAATACATTGTATTTCTATTTAACATTCCATACAAAAATAAGGCATGCCCTGCTCTCCCATCTTTACATAAGCGGCAAAGCTTTGAGGCTTTTCATGTGAATTAAATATGTAGTCAACTATACAGCACTCGAGAGTAATAAGTGTTTTGGTATTATTGGAAACTACTTCATCGTCCGAACTTGTCTTTGCCTAATTCACTAGACTAATAGAATAGATAGATAGTAAAAGATGAAAGATATATCCATGTCACTCTAAAGCAAATACAGACAAATTCATGTAAGTCACGTCCGTATAGGAAATAATAAAACTCGAGCAGCGAATTTCATGAACACAGTTTCAACCTGTTATTGCTAAAGTATTTACAGGAACGAAGTTTTACACGGATCTTTGCTTTAATTTTTATGGGAACTTAAATGTAAACGTACCATCACTTTAGGGAACGCGAACAAAGAGCAAACGAAAATAATATAGCCTACGTAATAAAACATTAAACTAAATCTTTAAAAACTGAAAAATAATTTATGCTACATCTGCGAAATGGTTCATAATTTAATTGTTGGGTTTGTATTAAAAAAAAAAAACAAAAGCTGCAATTACTGAATCGTAAAAATGTCTTAATTACTGCAACTGACTGGGTCTCTTAATACCTACAAAATAAAGACGTTCTTGGGCGAAAATAATTGTCTATTTTCATTTAAGATTTCGTCATTTGCCGCTTCAATACTCTTTTGGTGGAATCAAAATTAATTTAAATAGACGTGACAATGCAAGAATAAGGAGTTTAACCGGAAAAAATTTATATTGGTTCACAGGTTTGACTTTAATAGCTTCATAAAGCTATGAGAGAGAGACTGTTTCTTTCGATAAATCCAAGAAAACATGAAGGAATTCAAATATGTTTTCAAAGTATTTCCTCTCTTTTCATATTATTTGTTGTGAGAAATTTAGGCCGATTTGTTGAGACAGGGAATTGATACTGTTTTGCAGTTTTAGTGCAGATGGTGAAACAATTATTGCCATATGTGATAGATTTTAAATTTTATTTATGTATTTTTCAGTAGACCATAAAATGCTGTATAGGAGACGTCGGAACAATACAGATCAACAAAATTGCAAAATTACATTAAAATTAAGAATAAAAATATAACGGTACAGTAATATAGTAATCACATACCTACACTGGCTACCCAACAGAAACAACTTCCTCTTAAAAAAAAAAAACGTAATATTAATCTAGCTTTCAAAACTAGTAACACAATAGGAAAACATTTAAAAAATGCAAAAGACAAAATTTCATCAAAAGATAAATCAGGTGTCTATAAGTTGACTTGAAGTGCTTGTCCTAAGGTATATATTGGACAAACAGGAAGACATTTTGGTAAACGGTTATCAGAACACAAAAGAAGTTACACCAGTAATAAAACAGACTCAAATTATGCTAACCACCTAATAGAAGGTGTTTAACGAAGAGTTAAACAAAAATTACGCACTGAGAAGAATGGGTTAAAACTTGATTTACCAGAATCTCTAGAAACAAATAAACTGAAGTCATCTGATATTTTATGAAATGACCAAATTGAAACAAACTCATCTCCCTTACTAAATTTATTTACTTAGACTATTAACATTAGATTCAATATATACTGTCTATTTTACGAGGGCCACACCAAATATCTCGCTTAATATCTATTGTAGAAGAATAAAGTTTTAGAAACAGTTATCCCATTTTTTGTGAGCTATATTTCAGTAAAAAGAAATTTGAAATCCATAGCCTACTTTATGAGATATATTACAAAAACCTGAAAAATAGGAAAATCACAAACGGTTATAGCTTCCTTTTGAGGAGATACGAAAAAAGTTAAAGGAATGAAAGTTGACGGCAAAGACAATAAGAATAATAACGTGTAACAAAAAAATCGAAAAATGCAGTTGGCTTTGACATACGCTATTGTGCAAAAATGAAAAATACATATCTCAAAGTAGGCCATGACGCCATTAATTCCGTTATTTTTTTCTCATTCCAACGATATAAAACATGTCACAGAAATTTTAACCGATAGTGTCAATATTTAATATTTTACGAATACCACAATTCATATAATTGAATCGTAACAATCAGCTGTGCCATAATTAGTGAAAAACAATGTATACAGTTATTAATAAATTTGACAGATTGTCACTGTTGTATGTTGTATGTTGCGTTGTCGAGTTCTAAGACAAATTTTATATCAGTAATTATGGTGTACACCAATAATAACAAATTCGATATGATTAGCATTTATTGTCAGTGCAATTTTGACGCTGAGATGGCAGTCACGGTTTACGGAGATAGATTTCCAGATGCTCCGCAGCCAAATCGAACTATGTTTAGGAAGTTAGTTCAAAATCTAAAAACGCACGGTTCATTTTCAAAAAAAGTAGTAAGGCGAGCGCATGTTGCGGATAATGTAAGAAAAGGGAATAGAGTAATGAATTATGTTAACCAAAATGAGGAAACCTCTTTGAGACAAATTCAGAGAAACTGTCGCATAAAAAAAGACAGTTCAAGAAAAATATTGAAAAAAACGGATTTCGATGCTACAAAATGAGGAAAGTTCAACATTTAAATGAGGGAGATAAGCCAAGGAGAGTAAGATTTTGTAGATAGTTATTAAATAAGAAAAGGAATGACGCGCTGATATGTAGCAAAATTCTTTGGTCGGACGAATCAAATTTTTCTAATAATGGATTTTTCAATAGAAATATGCATTATAAGTGGACACGAGAAAATACACATTGGTGCAGAGAGACTGCTTTCCAAGAAAGATTTTCTACGAATGTTTGGTTGGGTCTTTTAGGGACTAAAGTAATTGGACCTTATTCTTATGATGGCAAATTAACCGCTCGTAGATACCTTAATTTCCTGCAAAACGAATTTCAAGATTTTCTTTATGAATTAACAGTGGCAGAAAGATTAAATTATTCATATTTTCAACAAGATGGGGCTCCACCTCACACTGCTGTAATATGTACAAATTATTTAAATCAAGTTATGCCAGATAGCTGGATAGGCACCTATGGACCCATCCTATGGCCAGCTCGATCACGAGATATTACTCCCTTGGATTTTTTCGTCTGGGGTTACATTAAAGACAAGGTATTTCAAACTGCCCCTGAAAATATTGAGGACATCAAAACCAGAATTCGAAACGCATGTGAGGCAATTACTCCTGAAATGCTCCAAAATGTAATGCGTGACGTGTCTCGTAGAGCACGTTTATGTGTCAGAATGCATGGTGCACAATTTGAGCATTTGTAGTTAGAAAAATAAATACACACAATTTCTTTTCAATATAGTAGTAGGTAGTACTGTTATACATAGTTTTTCGTTTTTTTTCTTTGGGTGTTCGTTTTGTACTTGTATTTTTATTTATGAGATATTTATTGGTTTGTATTAAATTGTAATAAATAATTACGGAATCATAATTATTATAAAGTGAATTTTTACTATTATGGCACAGCTGATTGTTACGATTCAATTATATGAATTGTGGTATTCGTAAAATATTAAATATTGACACTATCGGTTAAAATTTCTGTGACATGTTTTATATCGTTGGAATGAGAAAAAAATAACGGAATTAATGGCGTCATGGCCTACTTTGAGATATGTATTTTTCATTTTTGCACAATAGCGTATGTCAAAGCCAACTGCATTTTTCGATTTTTTTGTTACACGTTATTATTCTTATTGTCTTTGCCGTCAACTTTCATTCCTATTACTTTTTTCGTATCTCCTCAAATAAGGAAGCTATAACCGTTTGTGGTTTTCCTATTTCTCAGGTTTTTGTAATATACAATAGATATTAAGCGAGATACTTGGTGTGGCCCTCGTAAAATAGACAGTCTATATGTGCAAATATATATGTACCTTTCCAATAAGTAATCAAAATTATATTATATACTTTTCCGTTTAGCAATTAAGATTAGGATTAGGTCGAAATGTATAAACTCATATAGTTTATGCATTGTCAAATTGGTAGACCAGTACTCAACCTCCGAAGAAGCCTCAGTGTACTGTAACAATTGTCATGTTGACAAAAAATAAAGTGAAAATCGAAAACTAATATAGTTTTCTTCCCAATTAGTACGATTGTTAAAACTTTCCTTTAAAGTTTTGTTGGAGGCACTCAAGACCTTAGTTCCTCAACAAATTATCAACACTCTCATGGTTATTTGTATCCATATTTCAGCAAAGAAAACACAAAACTGTATGATATAACCAATGCATAAAAGTAATAAACTTCTGCTTGTTGCATGTGTGAGATTGCCAGAGGAGTAATGGCGGCTTGTAGCTTCGCCTACCGGCTTCCTCATGTACATGCTTTCGGCGCAAGCCCCATATATGAAAATTTTGTTGTCAGAAATAAATATTACTTCCTGGAAATAAATACTTATTTCACATATATTATGATTGACTCTCTGCTAAAATATTTCTTTCTAGAAACTAAATGTAATATTGTAATAGATTTAGGAGAAACAAATATATTTCTCTCAAATAAATCTATTGTCTTTGTATGGTAATTTAGTTACGATGAACAAATATGCCGTAAATAAATCATTTCGTTCTGCCAATTAAGTGAATATGTATCATATTCTTATTATAACAAAATAATTATTTGAGTGCAATAAATATATTAACGGGTACTAAATATTTGCTAAATTGAAAAAATAAGCCTTCCTTCACATGTCAAGCCTCATATTTCTCTTAGTGTAAGTAAAATCATTTTGCACCAATTTTATTAATGAATCTGACTTATCGAAAGCTGAAATATATCTTTGTTGGCACAGAATTTAATTATGTAAACACCTACATTTCGGTTTCGGTAACATCTGACAAATAAATTGACTTCGACCCAGATAATTTTTTAGACAAGAATCTTCACCAGTTTTTAAATAAAAACAAAATTAAAGTTACTTTATAAATACCGCACCATGAAAATTGACGCTATAAAAAATTCATAATAATTAGTAGGTATGCCTAAAAAGTGGGACCTACAACAGCTATTCCTCGAAACCAGCTGTACATTGTACATTTGATTAAAAAATATATTGTTTGTTTGAATTCATTCAGAAAACCACATTTTCACGCTTGATGATGAAGACCTCCAGTAAGGACAGCTTTTTGTTATTATTTTACGATTCTCTTACTTAACGCGGTTAGTTTGAGACAGATATTTTGGTAGCTTACTTTTCAATTAACATATATTTTTATAGTTGACTGCACTCAAACGGGTCTTCTCAAGTGTTACACAAGTTTATTATATTTTATTTGTCTAATCATCTCTGATTCTACGAATAATTAATTGATAAAACGAAAAATGCACACGTCGCAAATAATGTTATCCAATAAAAGCTAAGACCAACATTAATTCAATTTTCTCATATTCGATTTTTTCGACAACTAATATTGATAATTCTAGACAAAAAACATGTGAAATTAAAAAGTTGAATCCATCCCGTATTCAGAGGTCGATTTAAGTTATATTGCGCCCTAGGCTCATTCCGAATTGGCGCCCTGATTGTTTTGTGATATTATAATGAGAAATATGATAAAAGTATATTTTTCTCTTTGGTTTTTTAATATAACATTATTAATAAAATACTCAAATAAAAAACAAATTATATTAAACAAATAAAAAACAAATTATTTTTATAATTAATCACATAACTTTTTTCTCCTTGTTATGCTTTGTTCATGCTGTCACTGGAGAAAAAAGAAACCGATTGATTTTAATTTCTATTTGCCCTTCAAATTTTGGCGCGCGTGGCCCGAGCAGCGCCGGCCTAAGATTAAAGCCATCGCTGCTCTTACTTTTACATCATCTCAATATACCTGGCATCTGTTTCAAAAGATAAAAAAGTTAGACCCTCATATTAACAACCTTTGTGTAAAACAAGTTACAACCAATACTCGATCATTTAACATATTTGGTAAATCTTTCCTTTTCATCAAGAACTTTTCCATCTTATCTAAAAACAGGAAAAGTCACTCCGGTATTCAAGAAAATGACCCGCATTTTGTTAGAAAAGTATCGACCGATTACCGTCCCCGGCAGTTTCTTAAAATTTTTGGAATATGCCTTTATAGATAGTCTACTCTCTTTTATTCATAAATTTAATATCCTTACGAAATACCAACATGGATTCCCTAGCAGAAAATCTACAGCGACAGCCATTCATAGTTTCTATGAGACATTGATAAAATACATGGACGCAAGAGAATGCCCCGTTGGTATCTTTCCGATCTTAATAGGGCATTCGATTGCGTCGATCACGATATTCTGATAACTAAATTGGGCATATGTGGAATAAGACGAACATCACTGAATTGGGTTTCATCATTTCTAAATTCACGTAAATAATATGTAAGTATAAATCACATAGATCAAAATGAAATACGTAATTATACCTTAGATCTTAAACAAATAAATATGGGAGTAGTCCAAGGATCCATAATAGGTCCTAATCTCTTTATTTTATATATTAATGACATTATTACACCATCTAACGATATATGCTTTACTTTGTGCGCAGATGATACGTTATCGTGTCAGACGAATGTGACATTACCTTAAAGAACAAATGTGAGGACACGTTTGAACACTTAATAAACTGGAACTACCTGCTACATGTATTTTTTCTTTTTAAGCGGTGCTCGAGGAATCTGCAAAATATCACAGTTAATCAGTATGTTAGTGGTAAATAACCTCTACGCCTGTGACTTTTACGTCAAAGGATCAGTTATAAGTTGCTTTTTTAAATATATAACACTAATAAGTATAAAAACTTGAAATTAAATATTTGGCCGACGTTTCGGAAATCTAATCTGTTTCCTTTCTCAAGGCTTTTTTGAAAAATATTTTTTGCTGTGTATGATAAATACACAGCTCTAAGAATGTTTGTTATATTCGACATCCATAGATACTTACTATTTACATAGAACTGTTGATAGAGTTACCAGTTTTTTTTCATTTTTATACAATGTTAAGTTTGCAAAGTTTTTCTTTTAACATTGGCAACCAAGTTGTATAGACATCTACGTAACAAATCGACACGCATCTATCCTCATTCAATAATATTATCGCTGATTCGATAATATTATTGAATGAGGATAGATGTGTGTCGAATTGTTCCGTAGATGTCTATACAACTTGGTTGCCAATGTTAAAAGAAGAACATCACAAACTTAACATTGTATAAAAATAAAAAAAACTGTTAACTATATCAACAGTTCTATGTAGATAGTAAGTATCTATGGATATTGAATATAACAAACATTCTTAGAGCTGTGATTCTTAGAGCTGTGTATTGAATATACACAGCAAACAAAATTTTTCAAAAAAGCCTTGAAAAAGAAAACATTAGATTTGCGAAACGTCGGCGGAATATCTAATTTCAATTTTTTATACTTATTTGTGTTATTTGTGTTATAATGCCACAAGTAACATTTAGACAATACTTAATAAACTGGTTCAACGGAATTTCACTATATTTTAATGAGGACAAAACTAAAATGAGCAGATTTCATTCACACCAAAACAAGACACCTAATATCAAATTATCTATTAATAACAGAGATACATCTTGCATTCAAGTTAACGAACACAACTTTAAATTTCTAGGGCTGTATATTAATCCCTGTTTAAACTGAAAAACACAATGTAAAATTTTTATCTTTGAAATTATCTATTTATTTTTTATTTTTAAACCTAAAATCTATTTTTACAAGGAATCAGTTAATTACGTTATACTCTGCTCAGGTAGAAAGCCGACTAAGATGTGGAATCTGCTTTTGGTGGGACTCTACCCTTTCACATGACGTATTTGTGGCTTAAGAACGAATTTTACAATGTATTGCTGGTGTACCCAGTACTCACACATACAAAGATATCTTTAAGAACTTCAAAATACTTATTTTATATAGTTTACATATTTTTGAAATTTGTCTTTAATAATAAATATAATTTTTTTACTAATAATAATTATCACCAGATAAATACTCGCCAAGTAAATCATTTACTTTGTACCATTTCCTAAACTGAATATCACCTTTAAAGCCCCCAGCCGCATAGGTGCCAAAATAATATATATAAAATGAATGGACAAGGCAAATATATTTAAAAAAGAAATTTAAGCAAATTCTTGTTTGATAAATGTCTGTACAATACCACGGAATATTTTAATTGATATATATATATATATATTACTCTACTTACTTCATTTCATTTGGTTTCTATGACACTATGAATTATATTAATGTGCATATGTATAATCTATTTATATTTTTGTACATCTCTGTTTACTTTTGTTTTAACGGCAAGTTTAAAACTGTGACTTTTCTTATAAAGATGTCTTTAAGAATAGCGAATTTTTAATTTGAATTTGTTAATAAATACATAGGGACAATGTTAATGAACCCAGGAAACATCCGAAAATTTGGATTGAACAAATATAACTGCACAAAAAATTGACTGGTATTTGTATGTAATTGCAAATAATTTTTCCTGTAGTGCTGTAATAATAGATAAGGACATATGCATACGAAATCTGTCTACGTGCCTTTAATAATCTACTTCTTATTAACAATCTTCTCGTCAAGCGAACGAGCTAATTCGACCTTCTCAGAATACCTCAGTAATTAATGAGAGTCATTTATTCTAATGGCAATAAGCGAAGTTTTGAAATCAACTTTTTCTCCACCCTGTCATTATGTGATCTGTGAATCACTTTGATTTTAACATATTTACAGATTGTAGCTAAATATAAAGAACTTTTTGTGAAGTATTAATGCCTTCCAATTATTCATCTTGATATAAACACACTTAAATTCAATTTTAATCTATTTTATTTGATACATTCCGTATATGAGGTATGGCGGATGTGGAAATGAGTTTTAGGAATGCAGCGTGAATGTTGCTATTGGTATGTGTCTGGATATACCCGCAAATAAGTAATTGTTATTATTCTTATTTTCTTTTAAATAATGAATAATTCAAATGTGGTTATTACTTCGTTTATATATTGGTCGTATATAAAATTTATTAAGTTATCTGTCAGTGACTTATATGCGATTGTAAACAAAGGCATTGTTTTAAAAGTATGATATGCGATACAAATAATAATGTGCCTATAAATAATTAATTTGAAGTTATAATACTCTTATGGTGTTATTTACATTAATAGGTTTTTAGTTAGAGAGGATGTCCGGAAAGTAAAGAAATTAAGCTTAAGTATAGTACAGATCTGAAGTCAAATATAAAAAATATTGATGTAAAAATGTAAATATTTGAATGATCGATTTCTTGCACAATTAACCAAATTAAAAAATTTATGTAGAAAAAATATTTTTAAAACAAAGCTTTCATTTTAAAAAATGTTCTAAAAAGTAAACATAATTTTTAAATTCATGTATCTGGAAACTAAAAGCTTTGGGAGCGACTAATAACACTCCTGTATAGTTACTTTGCTCAATTGACCGCCCATGAAGCTTTTAGTTTCAGGATGTATAAATATAGAAATAATTTTGTACTTTTTAACATATTACTTCCACATCCACGTAGTGGATTGGAAGTATAGTAATCGCAAAAAAAATTTCAAAAATTTTTATTCGTGAAATAGGTTTAGAATGTCATGAAACGTCGAGATTTTAAATTTGAGCGAAAAAAAATTTTCTGTCTGTCTGTCGGTCTGTCTGTAACTTTTTTTGTCCGCACGCTTTCTCCGGAACGGTTTAAGATATTGACCTGAAATTTTGTACACGTATATATTATAACGAGATCTGGAACTGGATTGTTTTTTGAGGAAATCCGGTGAAGGGTTGGGGGTTAAATAGGGGTAAATAGGGGGAAATAAGTAAAGCAAGCTTGTAAGAGTACAGAAACTTGAAATTCGGTGTATGTACAAGAAGTTAAGGCCTCAGATTTTTTTATAATATTTTTCAACCCCCCCACCACCCCTACCCCATTAATGGGGTTGACAAAATAAAGTTGAGACATTCATTTGAAATTTCGTACACGTGTGTATTATAACGACGTCTGGAATTAGTTTATATTTTGAGATGATTCCGTTGAAGGGTTGGGGGTTAATTTGGGGTAAATAGAGGAATATAAGTACAACGTTGGTAAGACTACAGAAACTTGAAATTCGGTGTATGTACTAGAAGCCACAGCGTCAGATTTTCTTATAATATTTTTCAACCCAACCACCCCTACTCCAATATGAAAAGGGTTGTTAAAATAAAATTGAGACATTCATTTGAAATTTGGTACACGTATGTATTATAACGACGTCTGAAACTAGATCATAATTTGAGATGATGCCGTTGAAGGGTTGGGGGTTAAATAGGGGCAAATAGGGAAAAATAAGTAAAGCAAGCTGGTAAGACTACAGAAATTTGGGATTCGGTGTATATACTAGAAACCAAGGCCTCAGATTTCTTTCTAATATTTTTCAAACTCTACCACCTCTGCTTCATTATTAATGGGATTGATAACATCAAATTGAGATATTCACTTGAAAGTTAGTACACGTATGTATTGTAGTGACATCTGATTGAGATGACTCCATTGAGGTGGTAGGTTGTAAATAGTGGAAAACGAGTACGGTAAACTAGAAACTTCATTTTTAACGTATATGGTAGAAACCAACTCTTCAAACTTTTCTATGACATCTACCCCAAATATTATTAAAATTCTATGACCAATAATTTCCACATACTAGAGTGCAAATATAGTCAAGATGTTTCCTTTAAAGTGACGGACGAATAATCTGGATGTGGAAGTAGTGATTCCTTAGGCAGCGGTTTTTTTTAAATAAAATCTGATATAAAAATATCCTTTTTATATACAATAATTTTATTTTTTACATTTTCGTCTTTAATTATTTCACAGACACAGAGACAGACAAAACCATTTCACTCGATACCCATATCATCGGGATTGTGAGGAAAAAGGTAATCCGCCATCCTCTGGCGTCCACCATGTTGAATTTATAATGACATTATATGATTTATCGTATTTTACTCGTCTCTTATTTGATGCCCATGTCAAGGGGATTGTGAAGAAAAAGGTAAGTCGCCATCCCGGTGCACCGCCAATTCAGGGCTGCGACGATTTAAATCAATTTGATTTAAATCGTGATTTAAATCATGATTTAAATCAAGGTGTGTAAAGCCAATAATCTAAGTAAATCTAAGTTTAGAAAATCCAAATAAAAAGAAGAAAAGAACAGTTAGGTTACACATATAAAAGAAAAGTTACCTTTTTAAATGTACATTATAAATTAGGTGCCTACTTAAAAGCAGAAACACAAAATAAAACCAATTAAGCCGAATCAACTCTAAAAGAAAATAAAACATGATTTATTCCAAAACAGAAAGTTTAAATTAGGTTAATTATTGTAAAATTTGTACAAAAAATTAATTTAGCTGCCTAAACGATTTCGAATCTTCGAATGAATAAAACCAAATGTTGAAAATGTTCTCTCAACCGAGGCTGAACTAGCTGTAATTGTTTGGAAATCGGGAATAATTTGTCAGTAATATCAATGTTTCTTTGTGATTTCCACCAGTCCAAGAGTGTCGTGTTTTTAAGAATTTCTTTGAGAAACATAAGATCGGCAAAAGGCTCAGATTTTGCCAGAAATTTAATAATCAGTGGTAGTAACCACTTTCGGGATATAATTCATTAGCGGCTTCTAAAGCACGATTCTTTTAGCTTTCTGTTAATGTATCTTTTGTTTTCGTAGGGTCTAGAATGAAGGCTAGGAAATGGTATGAGGCGATACACTGGTCGTATCGGTGTTTAAGTATTTGCATTTGCATTAAGGTAATTTCAGTTTCGTCAAAATGCGACTCAATTATTCTAAGTTGTTCTACGACGACGTCTGATAAAATTGCATTGTTTCTTTGAAGCCTATCAAGTGCAACAGATATAGGTTTTAGTAGTGATAAGTTCAGAAGTTCTTTTTACATAAGTATTTGAAGTTTTCTGCCTTACTATGCTATAAGTTTCATTTTTATGTTCCTCGCTAATTTTATGATTTAACGAAACCCTTTAAGCAGTCGGCAAGTGAGTTCCATCTTACGTCAGAAGGGAAAGTAAGTTTTTTCCTCGTTCTTTTGCGTATGTCGCAGAGGCAAAATGATTGTTCAGAAGTATTTCACAACGAACGGGTGTTCCTTAATTTCAATAATTTCCAAATCCTTACGTAACAAGTTTAAATGTATATAGCACAACCGCAAGTAATAACATTTAGTTCTGTTGATACTTTAATTTGCTTTCTCATAGCATTCATATTGACAGCATTATCCGTCACAGAACTGCTTACTGTACAGGTATAGTCAGTTTTAATTAAGTTTGTTGCAAGTTCTGTAAATATACAGATGTATGTGGATCTCCAGATATGTCTATTGTGTCTACTAAGAAGGAACACCCATTTTCCGTAGTTACAGTTGCACATACTATTCGTTCATTGTGTATGTTGGACCGTCCGTCCAATGACAGACAAACTGAACATTCTAATAAATCTTTAAAACATTAATTTTTTTCCTCGTTATGCACTTCATCGAGCAGCCTGTTGGACACGTCATGTCGAGATGGTGGTACATATCCAGGTCGTAAGAGCGTTATTGCCCTTTTTGTGGTAGAAACATCATTAGATGACTCTTGAAACTCGACGTGTTTTTCATGGTTGGTGTAAGTATTGGCATAAAGCTGACTTTTTTTTCTTCGATTACTTATCACGTACGTACAAATACGACTGGCATATATCTCGGTTGGGAGGTTTCCAGAGGCCTGTAAGGTATTTCACTAGGCATGACGGATTTGTGAGTAGCAATTTTTTTATCGATTGATTACCACTTGGTAATAACGAAAATACGGTTGACATACATAGGGGTTGATGTCTTTCCAGGGGCAGAAACTATTAACCAAAGAAATTTTGTACTTAACACTTATGAAATGCAATTCAGTCAGTAATGCAACTGATGACGTCATCACGGACGCCCGTTCAATTATTCAAATTTTATATTATTTATTTTTAGAAATTCTAATTTGATTTTTATTTGATGTTGTATAAATATTGGGAAGTGATTTAATATAATATCAAGTACTTCATTTTAACAATATTAAAAAAAAACAAATAAATCTTTATGTACTTGTATATAATTTATATTTCTTTTGCTGGGTCGATTTTATGTATTCCTTGTTTTTATTTCTTCTAATTTGCTGTTGCTTTTCATTAGTTGTATTTTAGCTTTATCGTTAGCTCTAACTTTAGGTTCCGTAAGAACCAAGGGTACAATCTATCACAGACCCATTGTTACAGTCTATTTTCGTATCTGCACATTTACAATTTGAATATCGTTATGTTAATATAGTATAACTGGTTGCCTATTGAATATCGTTATGTTAATATAGTATAACTGGTTGCCTACCGTTCGTGCTCCATGTGAGCCACGCATAGTGATATTAGCAGCGAGTTGCTGGCAACGCATTGCTAGCAACGCACTGTAACTGTACCTAATTAGGAAGCGAGTTTCGAACGTCTCGATTATAACCTTTTCAAGACCGTTATTATCAATTAAACCTATTGTTTTGTTAATGGAATTATGAAATACTGTATTATGTGTGGAATATAAACATCATTAAGGGAGGTTTATCAGATTTGTGGGTTATGTTGTATAGTGTTCATTCGGAACGTACCCCTGGACATTCCCAGATTTTGACAGAGGTTTCCGTCTGGGCCATTTTTGGGGATTTTTTTCTGTTTGCCGGCTCGAAGAGAGTTGTGTCACTGAGCACGTGGATAGCATTTTCTTAATTTGCTCCTTGAATGGGATTTAGTGCTGTAGTGACAAATTAGCAGTATATTTGGATATTTTGATTATTTTCTGTTGGGAAGTACTGCTACGGAATTTTCCGGATAAATCAACTTGCTGGAAGCACGTGGCAAATGAATTCTGAAAGCCCACTCAACATCTAAGGTATACCTCTGAAATCTCTTTAGAAAATAGATTTGTAACATTCGTTATTTCTTTATTTCAGGGCTTTTTGGACCTTTTGGAATTTTTGGGTTTTGTTCCTTTTGGTTTTTTTGTTCTTTTTGGTACCTTTTGTTCTTTTGGTTTCATCTTACCTTGGACTTTTACTGGTATCGCATCATGTATGTTTGACCCCACATCTTACCTATTGGATTTGTACGTCTGTATGTGAAATTTGGTTTTACGGAAACTTGGTTGGCAAGATATTGGTGAATTTGGAATCCTGAGTGTACCGGTGAGACTCTCCGTCCTGGTTCCCTTGGAAGCTACGCTCCCCTGGTAGGCCTAGTAATTACATTTTGAAACCTGCTGGAGGTAAGCGTCTTTGTATAACCTAACGAGGGACCTTATATCGCCTTCCACCTTCTACGTGAGGCATAGAGAGCCCGTCAGCTTTCTTACGGTACATATTAAATGTAAATTATCAGTACATATTTTGCATATCACCAATTAAGTTTTAATAGTTTTGAATACCACTCTTACAAATTTTTCAGTCAATTTAACCTATTGTCACTAAATAGTTCACATCATTTCGTTCATTTTATGCTCTTATTCAATATTTTAATGTAATTGTCTAAGCTAATATATTTGGGGGGGGGGTCATATTTTGCCTATTATTAGTTAATATTTTATTAGTTTTAAGTTATATGTTTTGTGTTAGGTTAAGTGTAGGCCACACATAAGTATAACGATTGTGTGTAATATTAAAGTATATCGATTGTGTGTAATGTGATTTCTGGAAATTTGGCTGTAATCGTACCTAACCCAATGAACAATTTTGCTCACTTAAAGTAACTGTTCTTTTTATAAGTGATTTATTAAAATTGTGAGTTTATAAAAGTGGTTTATAAGATTACTAAAGAGTTGCGAAGTTGCATAGTAGGTATGTAAAATTACTAAAAGTTTTAAAACTTTAGATTTTATAAAATGGCAACGGAAACATTTCCATCACAGACTTATAAAACTTTTAGTAACGGTTACTATAATTTATATAAAGAGTTTTTATAGAAGTTGCAGTCACAAATTTATAAAACTAATAGTTTTCAATTCCTCTATAGGGGTTGGCTCTGATGAATATAAAACTTCCTCGTCTCACAATAACAACAATAATTGTTAACATAACCGCAAATTCTACATTTTTGTAAGTTTATTCTCCTTTTGAATGTTTTTATTTGCATTTCTAAACTAGAATCAGTGTGACATTCATAAACTCTCATATAGTATACACATTTTTTAATATTGTTGATTTTTACAGGTTGGAAATTCAACTTATAATTAGCATTCATAGTCTGAATTTTCATGGTCATTGCAGGGCCGGATTTCGTTCTACTGCTATTTAATTATATTTAAGTTACTTTTACCCCAAAGTAATGATCGAGATAAGTATAACGATGAAATAATTCATAAAACTTAATAACAATAAATATCGAAAATAACCAGGTACTAAAGCAATCTAAAAGCTACACTTTAGAACTACACCTAACCACTGTCTTTACTATACGTAAATACCTATATAGAAGTAGGTAAACCTGGACATCAGTCTATAAATGAATACACACTTTCATAACATTTGAAATTGCAGCATATCTGCCTTTCTGTTTGTGAGCGTCTAGAAAAGGGTCGACGATTTTTCTGTCATTTTAATGAATCCATAAAGTTATATTTGTAGCAGAACCACTGACGTTACATATTTTTGTGGAAACGCTTTAATAAATTAATTGAACTTTGATACATTTTATTAGATATTGATAAATTTATTCAAGTCCACCCCTGAAATGTGCAGAGAAAAATCCAACCACACATGCTTGGCTATATAGAGGCACAGAAGTTCTATAAAAATCCCTGAAGTTTCTTTTCAGATTTATAGTGTCCTTTTGGTGTTTTCAATATGGATGCCTTATTTTTGATCCTGTCAGTGGACGCCATATTGATAGTTTTAAGAAAACTGTTGAAAAACAGGTTGAATATTTAATATGCCCAGCTGATGCTACATTTTATGTAAATATAAATATGTACCATAAGTTAAAAAGTGCAGTTTTTTATGAAGAATCGAATGTTTTGAGAAATCTAAAAAAAAATTTTTTAGTTAAAATTTTTAAATATGTATAATTTCGGTGGCGCCTTTACTTTTTCGAGGTAAAAATGTCAATGTTACAGTAAAGATGCATTTGCATGAAAATTTCAGATGTATATTTGCAATAAAAGTCATGTATAATAATATATACTTCTAATTGACGTACGTATATTTCATATACAGAGTCAAAGTATCCATATTGTTAGAAAGAAAGATGTAATAATATCATCATCAACTAAAGAGAAAGAGGTTTCTGGTGAAACAAAGAGCGAGAAGGAGAGGTTCTGTATTTAAAGTTTATAAGAAAGTTTATAAGAGTAACAGTTACATTTCTATTACTTCTTACTATAAAACTTGGAGATAGGTAATGGGAACCCTTATAGAGCGCGCCATTTAAGCTCTTTAAGTGGTATAAAGTGGTAATTGTAAAGTTTTCATGGAAAATATTCATTACTAAAGTTTTTATAATTCGGTGATGGTGATATTCAGAGTACCATTACAAAACAAAAATTGTTTATTGGGAAGTATAATTATTAAACCTGTTATAGTAAGAAGCTTATTTGTTTTCACCAGCGTACATCTGAAAGCTCCAATTTGTTCGAACTCCCACCCCAGGTACTTGTCTAGTCGGCCGTGTGAGCCTCTTTCGCCACCAATTAAATGCAGAGAGGGGACTGCACGTAAAACATAAAAATTTTGTTCAGGGCACAGGGTGACCACCCTACCCTGCTGTATTGCTGATATATCAGCCTCTAAAGTAAATTTTTTTTATATATTCCCCTTTATCTGGGAGCCCTGCAACAAATGGCGCCCAATCGTTCTTGATGGTAATTGGGGGTGCTTTCTGGTGTTGTATCGACTGGTGAAAATTAGGTACGTTATCGTCATACGTAGTTTTTTTATCATTGCCATACCGAGTAAGTACTAGTACAATAAAATTGTAATTGCTGAGGTACTTGCTTTAGCATATTTCTGTTACACACTTTTTTTTGATATATTTTTTTTTACTGAAATACTTGATAGCTTTTTAGGTGGGATTTTTTTTTTTAGGGTATAGTGTTTAGAAATTTTGTGTTTTTTCTTTCTCATTCGTGTGTAGGTACACTCTCTCTTAGAGGGGGGGAGATTAGTATATTGATTATATTTTATTATTATTGACTATTATTGCCTTATATTGATGATTGATGATTTGATTATTATTACTGATTATTAATGCCTTATATTAATTGTTGATTATTTGATTATTATTGCCCTATACTGTTTATTGACTACTGATTTATTGTTGCATATATTGATTACTTCTTTTTGCTTAATATTAATTGGTTATCTGCTTTATATTCGTGCTAACTGTAGAAGGACGCTATAAATTATCGGGATATCGGGTTTGCATTTTTTTTTTGGGGTCTTTTAATATATTTTACTTTCACGATGGAAATCAATCGTTTGTTGGTAGACGAGTTAACTTATGAGCTTGCAATAAGAGGGTTATCTTCAGAAGGTACAGTAGCGGAGAAGCGAAGTACTTTGAGAGGGTTAATGCGGTGTGAACGGTTGGGATTCTCAACAAATTCTCCAGATTTGGACTTAGACACTGAATCGGAATTAGATATTTGTGATAAAAAACTGCAACAACTTGGTACCGACATAACAAATTTCGATATGAATAACAAAAACAATGAACACTCACGCATTCACACACGGTTGCTACATGTTAATGGTCGGCTCTTAAGGTTAATAAATTTATCTGAAAATCAAAACCGTGATAAAGTAAAATTAATGGCACGTTGTATGCAAATGATTGATGACGTGGGAAATTTGTTGGAATCTCAGCTTAATTCGCAAACGCAGGAGCCTTCACATGCTACTAGGGACACGAGTGGTAATAGGACAAATCCAGAATTCTCATTGCTAGATACGGACAATCCTTTGCTTCCGGAAATTGTACATGACTCAGCTCGTAGGGTTTCTTCTTTGGTCCTAACTACTGACAATAATCAGCAGGAGCTTGCGGGAGCTGCGAATGCTTTGATAGAGTTGCAAACAGATAGACCTCGGGTAACTTTCAGTAGTATGCCACAAATTATATCCAGTTCTCCAAGTTCAGCATTAACGGTTAATACAAATACTAAGGATGTTAATGTGTCACGACCCTCGAATATAGGTAATTGTTATGAACCGTCTTACTCTTGTAAACCGATTGCAGTCAGTAAATGGAATGTTAGGTTTGATGGGAAGAGTAGTGTTTTTAATTTTCTAGAAAGAGTAGAGGAACTTCGTGTATCCAGAGGGGCTTCGAAAGAGCAATTGTTTTTCGCAGCTGCAGAACTTTTTACAGGGGATGCATTAATTTGGTATCGGTCGTTTGTTAAGGATAAAATAGGATCTTGGGATGATCTCGTGGTCAAACTTAAATCTGCGTTTTTGCCTTATCATCATGAGAGGGATATTTGGGAAGAGCTTAAAAAGCGAACCCAAGGCAATCCGGAACCCGTCATGGTATATATTGCCGCGATGGAGAATTATTTCAACCGGTTGTCCCAAAAGCCTGAAGAGCGCCAACGAGTTCAGATTATTCGAGAACGACTTCTCCCGTATTTACAAATGCATTTAGCTTCACAATGTGCGGACAGACCGATACTCACCATCGATAACTTACTGGAGTCGTGTCGTAATCTCGAGGAAACATACCTTCACACCCAACAGGTTACTCCTCCATCAACTAACTATCGAGCCATGTTAGAGCCTACGTTGGCCTTCAATTATTCAAGACTCTCCCACAGGGTCGCATCCATGGAAGTTGGTCCTAGCGACACTATAGGGGATTCTGCTGGGATGTTAAGTCCTGTCAGTGCGCCTACAGAACCGCCGCTGCGGGGACTTACAGGCCTGTGCTGGAATTGTCGTGGTTCCGGACATTCGCATCGCGAATGCAACCAGCCACGTCAACGTTATTGCTATCGTTGTGGTCACGCGAATGTCACTATTCCTACTTGTCCGAAATGTTCGGGAAACGACCATCCGGGACACAGACAGACCGAAATGTGAGCTCGGAAAGATTTGCTTCGGTCCAACAAAATCGGCAACAAAACTTTATTGCTCGAACTAAGCCGGAACTGGACCGATGAGTGTGAACATTCGTTTCAGTCTATTAAGAATTCGTTAGTGACTGCACCCATTCTCAGCTGTCCAGACTTCACGCTACCATTTCAGGTTCAAACTGATGCGTCATCACATGCTATCGGGGCTGTGCTGTCGCAGCAGCACCCAGATGGTGAGCGAGTTATCTGTTATTTGAGTAGATCCCTCAGTCGAAACGAAAGAAATTATTCCGTAACGGAGCGTGAATGCTTAGGGGTTTTATGGGCCGTCGAGAAGCTGCGCCCATATCTCGAGATGTCTAAGTTCACTGTCGTGACAGACCACGCGAGTTTGCTTTGGTTGAATAACTTGAAAGAACCTACTGGTCGTTTAGCACGTTGGGCTGTTCGCCTGCAGCAATTTGATTACGATCTCATCCACCGTAAAGGCAAGGAGCATGTTGTACCAGACATGTTATCCCGTGCCGTTCCTCAAGACGAATCGTACGTGGAAGTCGCTTTGGTGCAACCGCATATCGCTTCCGATAGGTGGTATTCGAAAATGTTACGTTCTGTGCAGGAACACCCGTTACGTTACCGACAATGGCGCGTTCACGATTCACAGCTACTTAAACATATTCCTGTAGCCTATCCAGATTTAGCAGGTTCAGCCGAAGCATGGAAAGTGGTCGTTCCAAAAAGTAAACGCATGGAGATCATTCGCGAGAATCACGACATAGAAACTTCAGGTCATGCAGGCGTGTATAAGACTTACGAGAGACTAAAGTCAAGGTATTATTGGCCACAGATGCGCGCTGACGTAGCTAGGTATGTGCGGAACTGTACTGTGTGTATTTCTTGTAAACCGATGAGACAAGCACCAGCTGGACTTATGGGGCAACGACCGCCCATCACTAGGCCATTTCAGGTCCTAAGTTGTGATCTGGTGGGACCACTACCACGGTCTTCTGGGGGTTATACCCATATCCTCACAGTCTCAGATTATTTTTCAAAATTCGCCCTGTTGTTCCCCTTACGCCAAGCTACAGCGACAAGCATCAAAAAGCAAATCGAGGAGAACGTTTTTCTGCTATTCGGTGTCCCGGAAGTACTAATTTGTGATAATGGACCTCAATTCACGAGCAGAGAGTTTGCGAAACTGTGTGAGGCTTACAAGTGTAGGATTTCTTTTAATCCTCTGTACCACCCTCAAGCCAATCCGGTCGAGAGAATGCATGGTGTGTTGAAAACAATGTTAAGGTCATATGTTCAAGATAACCAGAGGCAATGGTGCAAACTACTACCAAAGGTTGGGTGTGCTTTACGTACCCAGAAGCACGAGGCCACAGGCCACACTCCATATTTTATAAATTTTGGCCGAGAACATATCGTGAGGGGAGACCAACACAACCATCCTCTTCGGGACGATCAGCCGTCAGATCTAAATCGCTCTGAAGCTTTTGAACCGCTATTCAAAGATGTCAGTAAACGTTTGGACCTTGCATATCATCGCGCTAAACGTCGCTATGACTTGCGGAGGAGACCGGTAGAATTAGCCGTAGGTGACTGCGTCTGGTTACGAAACTACGTTCTTTCTAATGCAGCTAATTATTTTACCGCCAAACTAGCACCTAAATTTATAGGTCCCTTCCGGATTTCAAAGAAACTGTCGTCGGTCCGGTATGAGTTGAAGGATTCAAACGGTGACTCGAAAGGCGAATGGCACATAAAAGATTTGAAGTTAGATCCCCGAGACGACGCCGAGAAATAGCACTTCTTGTGGCTGATATGTTTAGCAGTATCCGTTGTTTATAGGGCAATCTTCCGCATTTTGTTTTCTGTAGATTTTATCACTTCATGTCGTACTTATCCGATTATTTTTTTCTTTATGTATTTTGGCTGGATAAAGTTTCTTTATCCAAGGGTTGTAGGGAGGGCCACGTTTTGCTGGGTGTAGCGTCATGGACGTCTGCATACCACGTTTTGCTGGGTGTAGCGTCATGGACGTCTGCATACCACGTTTTGCCGGGTGTAGCGTCATGGACGTCTGCATACCACGTTTTGCTGGGTGTAGCGTCATGGACGTCTGCATACCACGTTTCGTTGGATGTAGTGTCATGAGCGGCTGCATGCCATGCATTGGATGTCAACCGTGTAGTGGAAGCTCGTCACGTTTGGTCTCAGAGTAGGATACCTGTCGGCTACCGAAGTATTTCGTGTGGAGTATTAGACAAAGGATTTATTATCGTACCGTATAGGGATTCTTTTGTTTGTGAGGGTCCGATGTCGAAGTACAGTTTTGTCTCTTACATTCTGAGGACATTTTGGGTGGACTTTCACACACTTGGGAGACATCAACGACTATGACATAAGAACGTCATTCTTCTTTGTGTTGTCCAAATTCTATCTCTACCTTCTATCTGCTATCCTTTTCTATGTTCTCTTTATCTCTTCTCTATATTGTTCGGATAAGTATCGATTTCTATTGTTGTAATAGTTACCGCTTAGTCATTGTGTTTACCAAATATTGTTCTCTAGATTACTAGGTTTTTTTTTTCTCTCCGTCGTATCTTTCAATATGTTTAGGGTTTAGTAAGTTTCGTGTCGTCCTAGTTTTAGGGTATATTATATGCCATTAGGGAACTTGCCTCGGAATGGGGGTGAGCAGGTTTCTGTCGGGCTGTCTTAAAGGACAGGGCGTTAAGGAGGGTCTAGCGGACATCTAGGTAAGGGGGCTTGTTAGGCAGGAGTGGCCTAGGTCGCCTGACGTTCTTATTAGTGACAAGTCTGCCTCCACGTTTTCACCTCAGCCCTTAACGTACCGTCCGGGAGAGGCACTGTTCACCGCACCTGAAGCGGGAGTATTCCCAGACGATGGTTTCTTTTTGTCATCTAGTCGTGGTTTTTTTTTACGTCTAGTTTTAGCCTCTTGGAGCTATATCCAATACCCAATAACAGTCTAGAATCTGTTATTTAGGCAGTAGTTTATTAACTAGCTGTATCGTGGTTTAGATGTTCTTATGTCTAGTCCAATTTTAGCACTGGCAACCGCTATAACGCTGCTCAGGCATTCCACCACAGTGTCTGTGGGGACTGATCCTTGGAGGTCCTCCCCTAAAACATTTTATCTTTTCCTTTCTCTTGTTCTCTTTTTCTCGTTCCATTTTACACTGGGCGAAGCATTACCTTTCCCGGGTGGGGTTTTCAAGAGTTTTCGTATGCTATATAGCAACACTCATTATCGAGGCTTTTCACGCAACTTGGTTTAGCGCAAAATGGGTGTGAGTTGAATTACCTTCCATCTTTGTTATATCCTTTTGACTATATGAGAATTCTTGATGAATACTCTCGGAATTGGTGATGTTCGTGACTTTGTCCAGTGGTAAAACGAACTTTCTGGTGGTATATTGTTTAGGTAGTTATTATATAAGTTTTATCTCTTTTATTTTTTTCGGTGTCTTCTGTCCCTTAAGGTTAGCTCAGCGAAATTCAGAATTAGTTTAAGTCTTTAGGCCCCTAATTTTCTTTTCTGAGAGAATTACGGGGTAATCCTCTTTAAGTTGGGGGGGTGTTACAGTCTATTTTCGTATCTGCACATTTACAATTTGAATATCGTTATGTTAATATAGTATAACTGGTTGCCTATTGAATATCGTTATGTTAATATAGTATAACTGGTTGCCTACCGTTCGTGCTCCATGTGAGCCACGCATAGTGATATTAGCAGCGAGTTGCTGGCAACGCATTGCTAGCAACGCACTGTAACTGTACCTAATTAGGAAGCGAGTTTCGAACGTCTCGATTATAACCTTTTCAAGACCGTTATTATCAATTAAACCTATTGTTTTGTTAATGGAATTATGAAATACTGTATTATGTGTGGAATATAAACATCATTAAGGGAGGTTTATCAGATTTGTGGGTTATGTTGTATAGTGTTCATTCGGAACGTACCCCTGGACATTCCCAGATTTTGACAGAGGTTTCCGTCTGGGCCATTTTTGGGGATTTTTTTCTGTTTGCCGGCTCGAAGAGAGTTGTGTCACTGAGCACGTGGATAGCATTTTCTTAATTTGCTCCTTGAATGGGATTTAGTGCTGTAGTGACAAATTAGCAGTATATTTGGATATTTTGATTATTTTCTGTTGGGAAGTACTGCTACGGAATTTTCCGGATAAATCAACTTGCTGGAAGCACGTGGCAAATGAATTCTGAAAGCCCACTCAACATCTAAGGTATACCTCTGAAATCTCTTTAGAAAATAGATTTGTAACATTCGTTATTTCTTTATTTCAGGGCTTTTTGGACCTTTTGGATTTTTTGGGTTTTGTTCCTTTTGGTTTTTTTGTTCTTTTTGGTACCTTTTGTTCTTTTGGTTTCATCTTACCTTGGACTTTTACTGGTATCGCATCATGTATGTTTGACCCCACATCTTACCTATTGGATTTGTACGTCTGTATGTGAAATTTGGTTTTACGGAAACTTGGTTGGCAAGATATTGGTGAATTTGGAATCCTGAGTGTACCGGTGAGACTCTCCGTCCTGGTTCCCTTGGAAGCTACGCTCCCCTGGTAGGCCTAGTAATTACATTTTGAAACCTGCTGGAGGTAAGCGTCTTTGTATAACCTAACGAGGGACCTTATATCGCCTTCCACCTTCTACGTGAGGCATAGAGAGCCCGTCAGCTTTCTTACGGTACATATTAAATGTAAATTATCAGTACATATTTTGCATATCACCAATTAAGTTTTAATAGTTTTGAATACCACTCTTACAAATTTTTCAGTCAATTTAACCTATTGTCACTAAATAGTTCACATCATTTCGTTCATTTTATGCTCTTATTCAATATTTTAATGTAATTGTCTAAGCTAATATATTTGGGGGGGGGGTCATATTTTGCCTATTATTAGTTAATATTTTATTAGTTTTAAGTTATATGTTTTGTGTTAGGTTAAGTGTAGGCCACACATAAGTATAACGATTGTGTGTAATATTAAAGTATATCGATTGTGTGTAATGTGATTTCTGGAAATTTGGCTGTAATCGTACCTAAGTATAATTATTAAACCTGTTATAGTAAGAAGCTTATTTGTTTTCACCAGCGTACATCTGAAAGCTCCAATTTGTTCGAACTCCCACCCCAGGTACTTGTCTAGTCGGCCGTGTGAGCCTCTTTCGCCACCAATTAAATGCAGAGAGGGGACTGCACGTAAAACATAAAAATTTTGTTCAGGGCACAGGGTGACCACCCTACCCTGCTGTATTGCTGATATATCAGCCTCTAAAGTAATTTTTTTTTATATATTCCCCTTTATCTGGGAGCCCTGCAACACCATCATATGGCATATCGTTCGTATCGTCTTTAAAGAAAGAAATCAAATATGCAATGAAATAATGAGTGTTCCATTAAAAAAGATAAGATTTTGACGCTGTCTAAATGGATCAATGGATATTTGAAAATATTTTCAAATTATATTCCTTTATATCCTCTACCATCCTGTTTTTTAAATTATCGACTTTTTTTAGATGGGAGCCAAGACATTTGAAAGTCACAAGGCCGAGACACCCTGTATATATGTCAAATAGATCGGAATAAAATAAACCAACTTAAGGGAGCTGCACACGGTGCCAGTAACTTGTACGAGTCAGTAGAACCGAGTTCTGGAAGCGAGTATTTCACATAACATAAGCGTCATAAACGTGTGTTTATACAAGTACTAAAATCCAGTACTGGCTTTTAGTGACTCCCACGACTTACTGGCACCGTGTGCAGGCTTCTTTAAGGAAAAGCGTCTAGGTACACCAATTTTTCAATTATTCACGCATACACAAAACGTGATATCATTTATCTGACTATATTCCTTGGCTTAGTGTTTACCGTCAGCCGGATCGTTGGCGCATAGGTAATGCCCTCGCTTATGGTGTGAAAGGTCCCGAGATCAAACTCTTACACCCGCTGAATTTTTTTCTTTAATTTTGTAACGATAATACATTTTTTCACAAACTCTTTTCTATGATTTCTTTAGGTTGGGATAGTAGGTTTTTATTCTATTTAAAATAATTTCATTCTTTCGTGTAATTTCTTTCGTGTAATTTCTTTTTTTTCACAAAATAACACGAAGAAGCGTACATCATGCAGACGCGAATAACTGCAAAATTGATGTACGTAGACGCTTGTTCTTCAACGCGGCTGCAGACGGTGCCAGTAACTCGTATAAGTCACTAAAATTGAGTGGTGGAAGCGAATATTTCACATAATAGTAGCGTCTACACAGATTTCTTGTAAATGTGGTGACATTGGTTCAGTTACATTGATCAAACGGTGGTTATCAATAATTAAAATGAATCGTAAAGTCAAAACACTTATTAAAAAGGAAATTGCGGTATGTTATTTCGGCAGCCTTAAAGTCAGGAATATCCGTTTCGATAACAATTCTTTGTATTGCAGCTTCGCGAACTTGTTAATTTTTGTAAACAGATTGTTTGCTATTCCTCAGGTATTCTAGCTCTCGATAAGTTAACAAATTTAATGGTTATATCCTCATTCCACTTATTAACCATTTTCAAAAAACAAAAAGCACATTATCGTAAATGAAACACAACATACATGTCAACTGCATAGACTAGAATCGTTACTTATTCACTAAAACAAGTACTTAGCCGTCTAAACGTGTCTAGTAATCAGACAGTCGAGAAAAATCCCTGGTGGGGATAACAACTCGGGCCGGTAAATAGGCTACAGGAATAAGTACTGTAATGGAACACTAAAAAGCCTGTTTGTATGACAGGAGTACTAAACTCCAGTATATACTCGGTTTTAGTGATTCGTGCGAGTTACTGGTACAGTGTGCAGCCCCCTTTTACGGGCAGTGAGCACCCCTTCCTTCTTTTCCACAACTTTATTTTTCTGGAACATGAGATTTTCTTTTTCCAAAATTTAAGGGTTGCTAGTATATTATACGATTACTCGTCACAATAAAAGAAACCACTTTTTGAAAAATCATCTACTGACTACTTATGCCTTTGCACATGAATTCGAACAGAAATAAAAAGCATAATTAAACGTTGTTTTGTAAGGGCGATATAAAATCTGAGTAATTGCATGTGTAATGGCAGGCGGGCAGTAAACTGGGACAACGCTCCAACAATAAAGGTGAGCAAAGAAGCGGAAGGCGAAGTAACTATGTAAAGCACGCACTTTTAACACCTCGCAGCGATAAAATAAATTCCAAGGATTGTAAAAGTCTAATTAGTGTTGGGTCGGTTTAATTGGACTGTATGCACATAAAGTTCATCCTTGCAACTTTCTTGCAAGCTGGTAGTGTTTAGTTTGTCACAATGAATTCAATACATTTTAGTTAGAGCAGCAGTGAACATAGTGTGGGATAGAAACATTATCGGAGTTTATCGAGGGATTTGGATTTCATGATGTTGCAATGTCAACTAGTTGGAGGTTACACGATGCATCTTCTGAAACACGAGTAGGAAGCTCTTTGATAAGGGTGTAAGTTATCACAGCTTTCAGACATCGCAAAGCATAGAGCTGCATCCCAAAACTACAACAAAGTAAATATAATCAATAATACACTGCTTCGCATATAATTGTACATAAAATTCACAAATCAAACTTTAGCATATTTATTTTAAATAATAATTTTAATGGTGATAAGCTGCAACGTCGCCCGTCGCGTCGCACAGTGGTCAATTTGCCAATATTGGGAGGAAATAGTTAAAAAATTAAATTTATCCCACAATCAATTGCTATATACGCCGATACCTGAATAACCAAGATATCATAAACCAAGATTATATTTGGTTTATACCGTACGTCTACAAAGTTGTGACCCTATAAAGTATTTAGGCTGGTCCACGGCTGAAAATTGTGTTACAGGGCTCCCAGATAAAAGGGGAATATAAAAAAAATTACTTTAGAGGCTGATATATAAGCAATACAGCAGGGTAGGGTGGTCACCCTGTGCCCTGAACAAAATTTTTATGTTTTACGTGCAGTCCCCTCTCTGCATTTAATTGGTGGCGAAAGAGGCTCACACGGCCGGCTAGACAAGTACCTGGGGAGTGACTTCGACAAAATTGGGGCTTTAAATGTACGCTGGTGAAAACAAATACGCTTCTTACTATAACAGATTTAATAATGATATATAGGTACGCTTACAGCAAGAGATAACATTACAGAAATAATATTACACACAATCGATATACTTATGTGTGGCCCACACTTAACCTAACACAAAACATATGATAACTTAAAACTAATAAAATCTTGACTAATAATAGGCAAAATATGACCCCCCAAAATATATTAGCTTAGACAATTACATTAAAATATTGAATAATAGCATAAAATGAACGAAATAATGTGAACTATTAAGTGACAATAGGTTAAATTGACTGTGAAAAATTTGTAAGAGTGGTATTCAAAACTATTCAAAACTTAATTGGTGATATGCAAAATATGTACTGATTTAACATTTAATGTGTACCGTAAGAAAGCTGACGGGCTCTCTACGCCTCACGTAGAAGGTGGTATGTGATATAAGGTCCCTTGTTAGGTAATTCAAAGACGCTTACCTCCAGCAGGTTTCAAAATGTAACCACTAGGCCTACCAGGGGAGCGTAGCTTCCAGGGGAACCAGGACGGAGAGTCTCACCGGTACACTCAGGATTCCAAATTCACCAATATCTTGCCAACCAAGTTTCAGTAAAACCAAATTTCACATACAGACGTACAAATCCAATAGGTAATATGTGGGGTCAAACATACATGAGGCGATGCCAGTAAAAGTCCAAGATAAAATGAAACCAAAGGAACAAAAAGAACAAGAAAACCAAAAAGAACAAAAACCCAAAAAGCCCTGCAATAAAGAAATAACGAATATTACAAATCTATTTTCTAAAGAGATTTCAGAGGTATACCTTAGATGTTGAGTGGGCTTTCAGAATTCCTTTGCCATGTGCTTCCAGCAAGTTGATTTATCCGGAAAATTCCGTAGCAGTATTTCCCAACAGAAAATAATACAAATATCAAAATAAAATACTGCTAATTTGTCACTACAGCACTAAATCCCATTAAAGGAGCAAATTAACAAGATGCTATCCACGTGCTCAGTGACACAACTTCTCTTCGAGCCGGCAAACGGAAAAAAATCCCCAAAAATGGCCCAGACGGAAACCTCTGTCAAAATCTGAGAATGACTAAAACTTTGTCCATGGGTACGTTCCGAATGAACACTATACAACATAACCCACAAATCTGATAAATCTCCCTTAATGACGTTTATATTCCACACATAAAACAGTATTTCATAATTCCATTAACAAAACAATAGGTTTAATTGATAATAACGGTCTTGAAAAGGTTATAATCGAGACGTTCGAAACTCGCTTCCTAATTAGGTACAGTTACAGTGCGTTGCTAGCAATGCGTTGCCAGCAACTCGCTGCTAACATCACTGTGCATGGCTCACATGGAGCACGAACGGTAGGCAACCAGTTATACTATATTAACATATTAAGATATTCAAATTTAAATGTGCAGATACGAAAATAGACTGTAACAATTGACCTTTGATACTGGTCCAAGCAACTTAGAAAATTTGAAACTATTTTTGTGTGCTGTTAATACCTGTCTCCAGCTATCGAAAAAATGTCACGAGGTATATAAACTTTTGTACAAAATCATATTAATGATTTATTTCGCGTAACCCTGTGTTTGCGCGCTTGTAAGTATTTCAGGTTTAAAAAAATTTCACTTTCTACCGAAATTTGTGTGGTACCTTACAAATTTATGTCTTTTCTTTCAAACATGTAATGAACGTCCACTTATAGACCAGTGCAAATAATTGAAAAAAAAAAATGATAACTGTATGAGAGTTGCTGGAAAAGAAAGAAATATAGCGCAACCTACGAGAAAAATTAATAAGGGTCGATCCGAGTTACGAGGGTGAAATGGGGTGAACTTTTAGAGGTACAAAATGGTTTTTCGCGATTTCCAGCGAAAGTAGACCTTCTATCGAAAAAAGTTAAATGTAAAAGTTGTAGGTAATGAAAAGGTCTATAACTTTCGTATGAACCATTTTTTCATATAACCTAAAATTTTCCGAGAAAAATCGACAAGACCGGTTAAATATTAGGTCATTTCGTTTTTGATTTTTGTTTCCCACAAAAAAAATCACGAAATTTGGTGGAAACTTACCTTTTTATGTCCCAACACGCTGTAATTTTTTTGAATCAAAATATTTATTTATACATTTTATTGTGATATTAAACCAAAAATTAAACCTCATTTTCACCCGAAAATACTTATGTGTTGGAAACAGTTTTCTGAAAAAAAACAGTGGTCCTTATTTTCTCTGAAACGTCTACTTTTAGATGGTGTTAAAAAAATAAATATTACTATGGGAAAATTTGCCAGGAAATTAAAACTGAAAAAACTAGATGTTAAAAAGTAATTTTTCAATCATTGTTTAAATTGTTTCATTATTTATTTAAATTCACAGTTGAAATACTTGAAAAATTTAAGATATAATGTACATTAATAAATTAAGTAATTAGAAGTCGTTCAAGTATGGGGTTTGCAAAAAAACATGAGAAAATAATTAATTTTCCAAGTATTAATTATTTGGTTTGAAATGGCTTCAGTCAGAAAAAATCATTACTACTATATTTTTTAATAAAAAAGTTGATTAATTAGATTCAAGTGACATTTATGGAATAAAAAAATATATTTATACAGTATTTACATTTAATATATAAAAATTTATACATAAGACTGCAAACTTTACAAAATAAATGTTCATGAAAATTATTGCTATCATATTTACTAATTAGAAATACAATCAATTGTCCATTATTAGTCATTGCCTCTTTGATGGCAGTTCTTTATCGTCAGATTCGATGAAACTTTCGGATTGGGATAATATTTATCGGTTAATCGTCTATGATTTCTTCTGAATCACTTACTTCCTCGTAGATTTTTTTTCAATATTAGAGCTTTTTTCAGAAGCATGGCAGTTTGCACATAAATTTGTGTATTTCAAACCGTGTTCTCGACAGTCGTATTTTTGACTGTTACCCCCACTTTCACAGCTGCAACAAATAGTTTTAAGCAATACTTCAGGAATCGATTCCGTATCTGTCAATTTTGGCATAATTCCATGTAGGTGTTGCTTCTAGCCCCAATCAGTTACTGTTAGTTTGATACCGAGCCAAGTTTGAAGCTGATAACAATGTTGTTCTACTGCTTCTTCAGTTGGTGGATCTTTTTCCAATTTAGAAGATGATTTTATTGTTGCTACTTGATACTTCTGGATTCTTAATTGAGCAAAGTTAATTTCTTTCTAGGGAGTATTTGAAGAAAACTTATTACTTTTTATCTTAACATTTTTCAAAGATGTCAACTGTGAATTTTAATAAATAATGAAATAGTTTTTTCAGTTTTCTCATTCATTTTTTACACCATCTAAAAGTAGACGTTTCAACGAAAATAAAGACCACTGTTTTTTTTAAACTGCCAGCACATGAGTATTTTGGGTGAAAATGAGGTCTCTTTTCTGGTTTAAAATCACAATAAAATGTAATAATGAATATTTTGATTTGAAAAAAATTACAGCGTGTTTGAGACATAAAAAGGTAAGTTTCCACCAAAGTTCGTGTAGAATTTTTTTTGTGGGAGGTAAAAATCAAAAACGAAAAACCTAACATTTAACCGGGTTATCGATTTTTCTCGGAAAATTTTAGGTTATATGGAAAAATGGTTCATGCAAAAGTTATAGACCTTTTCATCACCTACAACTTTTACATTTAGAGGGCAAAGAACCAAAAGAAAAAAATGCAACCACTACTCTAACATTTTTTAGAACAGTTAAGCTTAGCAACTCAAGCCGCATATCATGTAAGTGGAAATGTGTTGTTGCTGGCGTAATAAAAAAACTTAGAGAAAGCTGTCCTCGTACAGTTCAGCCGATTAAAATCCACTTATGAGTAATATTCCACATTTCTCTTTGATAAATGGTCTGACTGGTCTGCCAAGTAAATTGTTTGTGATGATAGTGCTAGAGACAAATTCTTTTGCTTGCTTACTTTTATTTTAACTTCCGCTATATTATTTCAAAAACAACCTAAAATTATAAAGTTAACCATTTTGCACCGAAAACAGAAAAAAAGATAATTAAAATAATTTTGTCGCCCTAGAAATATTAAATTGTCTGCTGCACGCACTTAAAAACCATCCCTTAAGAGCTTACATTTATTTAACTACATTTTTTTTTCGTATACTCACAAATCTTATTCAAAAAGATACGTAATTTTAAAATAATAATTAATTTTCAATCCCCTTAAAAACCATACCCTTGATCTGTAGAATTTTTTTACTATTTTTAGTGCATTCAAGGGTACAGAGTATTATCGTAAATACAAAGTTTCAGAATTTTAGAACTAAATAAAATGTTCAAACCCTCTCAAAAACCGCCTCTTTATTGTCTAAATTTTTTTCAATATTTTTCCGCTTCTCTAACGAATATTTTCTGTTCATTTTCAAATTTTTTGAATTTTTTCCACCTAAACTTGAAAATTGACCACTGTGCTTCGTTGGGAGATCTAAAAATAAGATGGTGACCGTAATAGTGATGAAAATAATAACTGCTTGTAGTTGGTAGTTGGTGCATGGAAGAAAGGGAAAATGCACTATACCAGATACACGAGTACATAGATTGTGTGTATTTTTTCAGTGTTGAATTCTAATCCGCAGCCCAAAAACCGATTTACCAGGGAATTTTTTAGTAAAACGCAAAAACATCTCTTAAGAAAGAGTGAAATAGTGCGGATAAGGTAAAGAAATAGTGAGGATAAATCGTTACCTATAACGAAATACGACAATTTGTAAATACTTTGAGAAAACATTTTGAAATAAAATTAGGAGCATTAGAAAGAAATATATGCAAATTAAATCCACACCCACCAGTACGAGGGGGTTTAAAAAAGTTCTGTACCAGAGACATGACTACATATATTTTGTGTATTTTTTAATTGATCTTATCTGAAACGCAATTGCTTCTTATGTCCATTGCATACTAGTGAAAATAAAAACCAAAATATCAGCACAAAATAGCTACTAAAAAACCACAATTGCGAATATTGCGTTTAAGAGCAACATTTTAGAAGAACTTTTTTCGATATGAAATTCCATTGTGGTACTAGAAATTATTTATTTGCCTCTAAAAATAACGAAAACACAATTGTGCGGTCATGTTAAATGCGACACACTATACAGGGTGTCCCAAAATTGAGTTCCAAGACGGTAATCTGTGATTCCTGAGTTCATATTGGGTGCATATAATTCAACTTACCTTAGTCCAAAAATGTATCCCCGAGAGAGTACATCTTAAATTGAGACAGACACGATATGTTTTATGAATAATTTCCGTTACATTTAAGATAAATTTTCAAATGTTGATGGGAGCTATATCTTTATAAGTAGTCTATGTAAACTTGATAACAACCACATACATTTTATTTCTTATTTTTTTTTCATAATAATTTAATATTTGACTCAAAATTTTTGTATATGCAAAATGATCCCATTTTGCATATTTTAATTTTTAATTTTAATTTTTGTATTGCCATGGCAGCACGATAGGCTTTCTGTTTCACAAGCGCCTATGACCTGCAGAGGAAAAACGATGATTCTGGATTCTTGGTTGATATTTCACAACATTTTAAATGTATAAATTCGTATATTGAAACAGGTGGACGTCATGTGGAGCATTTGTTATGAATGCAATGTTTCTAAAATTACAAAATTTTGTTCTAAAATTGTAAATAAATGCAAAATACAAATAGATGAAAAAACGATAATTTCTTGTATTTTCTGTTTTTACTTCCGTCGCATACCGAAGGGAAGTATTGTATTCGAGAAAAAATCACCCTCCAAGATTTTTTCGAATTCTGACGTTTCAGATCACGTAGATTACGAAAATATAGATTTTTCAATTCCGTCTGTCTGTCTATCTGTCTGTTGGTGCATTAACTAAAAAAGTACTTGACGGAGAGCAGTCAAATTTGGTAGGTACTGTCAGCGAAGACATGGTTAAGCTTTCACTGGAAAATATACAGGGTGGACCGTCTAAACGGAATAAATAGTGAAAAAAAAAATTTTTTGCCCTAATTTAAAATTTCCACGTTTCATGACACGCTAAACCTATTTCTGAAAAAAAAAAAAAAATTATCAACATTTTTGAAAAAATTTTTACCACAAAGAAACATTTTTTTCCTTTGTTCAACTTTAAAATTTTCACATTTCATGGCATTCTAAACCAGTTAAAAAAAAAATTAGAAATTTTTTTTTACCAACATTTTTGAAAAAATTTTTACCGTTAAAACAGATGGAAATTTTCTTTTTCTTTCTTCAAATTTAAAATTTCCACGTTTTATAGCGTTCCAAATCTATTAAAAAAAAAAAAAAATTGCAATTTTTTAAAAAATTTTTGAAAAAATTTTACCACCAATATAGATGGATTTTTTCTTCTTTGTTCAAATTTAAAATTTCCACGTTTCCATGGCATTCTGAAATTATTCGTGCAAATTTAAAAATGTTTTTGAAAAATTAAAAAAAAAATTGAAAACGTGTTTAGGTAATCTATTTACCACTACTATAGAATAGACGAAATATTTTTTTGCTCGAATTTAAAATTCCTACGTTTCATGACATTCTAAGCCTCTTTCAGAAAAAAAAATTGCAACATCTTTTCACCATTTTGGAAAAAAATTAACACTAGAACAGATGGAAAAAAATTTTGTTTGCTCAGATTTAAAATTTTCACGTTTCATGACATTTTAAACCTATTTCAGAAAAAATAAATTGAACATTTTTTTCACCAACATTTTTGAAAAATAAAAAAAATATATATATTTTTTAACCACCACTACACTTCCACTCCATTACGTGAATGTGGGATTGAAAATGTGACAGATGGCAATAATATTTGGCATATGCACCTATTATACTTTTATTGAATAATGTCATCCCAAGAAATAATTCAGTCATGGTGGACATTTGTAAAGGTATTTGCGCAAGCCTTCCATATTTGGCACCTGTTATTTAGTATTGAACTTTTGCTGTTGGATGAGAACTCTGTATATTTTTTTGACCAAAAGTTATGAGGTTTTCTTTGAAGTAATAGCAATAACTATATTCCGATTATTATTCTTAATGTCATTTCGTAATTAATATTTTTTTAAAGTGACCGCCATGCACAAATAACGAGGGAAGTTCTGTGTAAATACCTTTACCGATTTTTTGAATGACATTACAAACATTTTTAAGAGTACCTTTTTTGTAGCACCTTCAGTACTCTCTAATAATGGTCAAGTATTCCGTAATTTTACAGGGCGATTAATAAATTAGTCAAATATTGACTATTATGAAGAAAAAATGAGAAACAAAATATATTTGTTACCAAGTTTACATAGAGTACTTATGTTATTTTCCTATGTAACTCCTTGGAAGTCCATTAATATCATATTTTATAATGATTTTTGACTTGCAGGATCTGAATTTCAAGAGTCCGAGATCATATACCTAAATAAATTAAGAAATTACCATTTTGTATGTTATTCAATATCATATTTTATCATCATAACTTCCAAGGAGTTGTAGGAAATAATAGGGTCTAGATTCTGTCTTTATTGCGCATTCACATTTTTTACATACTTTTAATAGCTGTCAGGTGTAACAAATAAGCTGGATTGCATTTTCGCAGTTCTTCATTAAAGTCGTTGGGCCCAATGCATTGATTTTGATTGAATTATAAAGGAGGAGTCAGATTTTGACCTAAAAGAATTTGTAAATGTGTCAGGCCGCGTTTAGATATATTAAGCCAAATACCCCAAAATACCTCAAAAGGTGCAGTCTATTGTTGTATTGGAAATTATCTATGTGCATCTAAAAATAAGTAAAAAAGTGCGACACAGTATATATAGTAATTATAAAACAGTCATATTTATATGAATAAAAGTCGATTGCAATACGTTGATTTCACAATTGAAAAGAAAAGTTTTCAACTTGTGTCCTCCTTGTGTGTCTGTCTGAAGGTATATAAATATGTGCATAGTTATGCATATGTGTAAACCGTTTCTTGGTCATTATTATAAAACATCGTTGCGTCCAAAGACAATTGGAATTTCATTGGTTGGTGGACAATTTGTTCGATAATGAATGCTTACCAAACCAAATTAATATTCAGCCTTACTTTATTTTGTTTTATTTACGACACAACGCGAACAAAGGCAAATTAATTCGTTTATAGTAATAAACTCCTTCAGTTTTTGTTAAGTATCCAGCACTGGCGTCAGATGGATGTAATAATATACCATTTATTTAAATTTATGTTTAGTAGTTCGTTTCAGACCAGTCTGTTTTTATGTGTTATAAATAAGGTAATTTATATTTCACAGCATACACATTAAGTAAATATTATTTTAACACCTCAGGATTAATGACAAGTGTTGTAGTGCGCGAAAGTGTTTTATTTTACATAATTACTAAAATGTAAAAACGCCGTTGAAATAAAAATACTTGCACACGGCAACGCAGTGAGATTTAAATGAATGTACAGTATTCTGCAATTGTCTTAAAGGAAAATATATCTTATAGTTGGGTTTCAGACAGTCGAAGTATATTGAAAAAAAAAATATTTGCACTATAGTATGTGGAAATTATTGGTTATAGACCTTTAATAATATTTTGGGAAGATCTCATAGAAAAATTTGAGGCATTTTTTTCTACCATGTACGTTAAAATTAAGTTTTTAGACTGTTATTAGCTTGCTCTACCTATTTTCCCCTATTCACAACCTACCACCTCCCACCCCTTCAGCGGAATCATCTGAATCAGATGTCATTATAATACATACGTGTACTAACTTTCAAGTGATCTCAATTTTGTGTTATCAACCCCTTTAATAATGGACTGGAGGTGTTAGGGATGAAGGATTGAAAAATATTAGAAAGAAATCCGAGGTCTTGGTTTCTAAAATATACACCAAACACACGTTTCTTTGCTCTTACCAGCTTGCTTTACTTATTTTGCCCTATTTACCTCTACTTACCCCCCCACTCCTTCAACGGGATCATCTCAAAATATAATCTAGTTCCAGATGTCGTTATAATACATACATGTACCAAATTTCAAGTGAATATCTCAATTTTATTTTATCAACCCCTTTAGTAATGGAGAGAGAGAGTGGTGGGGGGAGGGGCTGAAAATATTATAAAAATCTGTGGTCTTGGCTTCTAGTATATGTATCAAATTCCAAGTTACTGTACTCCTACCAGCTTGATTCACTTATTTCTCTTATTTATCCCCTATATAACCCCCAACAGAAATTTTTTTTGCTCAAATTTAAAATCTCGACGTTTTATGACATTCTAAGCATATTTTAATAAACGAAATGTTTGAAGATTTTCTTACGATCCAGTCCACTACGTGAATGTGTGTGAAAGTAAAAATTATGTTTTATTGCAGTGTTTTTAAACTCAATTTATTACCAGGTTGCATAAAAGTTGCTGTTGTTATTATGGTATCCACCACTTTTATATTTATTGTAGCCAACAACTATGTAAGCAATTGAACACTATTAGTTTTGTAACTGAAAGTTTTATGAAAACTTTATAAACACTATACTAACAATATCTATAACTTATGCAAGCCTGTGATGGAAATATTTCTGTTGCCACTTTACAAAACATAAGGTTTTATATATCTTATAATAATTTTTTATAACTGTATGGAACTGCGCTATAATTCAATAAACTTATAAAGCGAAAGTGTGAACTTACAACGTTAATAAATCACTCATAAAAACCATAATTTACTATAGTTAAGAAAAATTGTTCATTGGAGGTTGTACTGAAGTCAAGTTAGTACAAATATTCTTTATGTATAAAACAGTGGCGGAATGCTTTAATCAATACGGAAGCAAGTGAAAGGAAATAATTAAAATTTACTATCTATAATTTATGATCATAGAGCAGTTATTAATTACCAACAATAAAACCGCTTCATAAATAATGAATCCACCGTTTATCTGACGTCCCTTGACAGGTAGAGTGTTAAAATAATAACCACTTAATGATTACATACTTAAATATAAATAACCCCATAAAATATGGAACGAAATGGTCGCAAACGAACTAACTTTATAAATTATTTCAGTTTATGACTCATATAATACCTATGAGGAATTAGGAAATAGGCCAACCCTTTTAGTCGTAAATGACCCACAGGTTGATATAGTTCCCTCAAAGATAGACATATCTTGGCCGAGTAGATATCTTAACCCTTATGGCGAACGTGACTCGCTTGCGAAATTTATCCTTCTAATTTACAGTATATGAAGCTCCCCTTCGGGCTGTTGCATCCAGGATTTTATACTCCCCACAGAATACTGATACTTCACTGAAAGTTGCTTAGGGAATTTGGGGATCGTTTGTAAATTGTTCAGTGAAAGAATCAGCTATGTTACTATGTATTAAAGTGGCTAAATGCACTTTGCTCTTTAAATCTTTCTCAGTGCATGGAGAGAGTTAAGCGCGAATTTGAATTTATAGCTTTTAAATATAAAAATCGGGTCAAATCCAATGCAGTTTGCTAATTTGTTTGTTGGTAATTGGGAGCATGTAGTGATGTGAATTAATGGCATTGCAATCAAAAGTTGAACTAAACATTAACAGCTTAATGGAACAGAGAGGGTTTAAATATTTTACATGTAATAGATATTTGATATCAGGAATAACAATGCAGATACTTTCAGTAAGCTCGCCAAAACGCCAAAAACACTAATGACATAGAAACACACGGGCAAATTAAAGGCCGGAGATAAATTATATTTTCTACATAATATTTTTCTTACACAAATAAATAAATAAAACGCCCTACTATTAGTCCAGTCAACGAGGGGTTTTACCTCTAACTTGAGTGTTTGTGAATGGACTTTGATGAAACAACGTGTAATGTGTTTGTAATGAAGTCATTAGTTCAAAAACAAAAAACAATATTTTAACCTTTCCTTGCCGAAAGTAAGATGTCTTTACTCTGGTAAATGCTTACTTTTCGAGATATGGCCATTCGAAAATTCCTAAAAATGAAGGAAGGGAAATGTAAAAGTATGAAAAAACCTAAAAAAATTCAGGTAAATATGTTATCGAAATAAAAGAATTTTTTTATTTACAACTTTTCTATAAAGTACGTTTTCGCCGAGTTTTCCGGAAAAACATAAAAAACTACCCCTTTCTTTGAAATTGTAGTGCTTTAAAAATATGTAATTTAAAAATTTGAAAAATGCAGACATATGCACTGAGGCCTTGTAAACATTTTTTGCCTCTTAGAATTTGTATGTAATTTTCTAATTTTTCGAGTTACAGGCAGTTTTTCACGATGAATGATGTACTACACTTTTTGCGAATTTTCAATTAAAAAATTCAAGAATAATCAAAAATGAGCATGATTTATATATATTGTTATAACGAAATATGAAACCTAATATTGTTATATCATTTATAAAGATTCAATATAATTTTTAAATTGAAAATGTGAAATAGTATATTATTTATCGTGAAAAACTGCCTGTAACTCGGAAAATTAGCAAGTTACAAAAACATTCCAAGAGACAAAAAAGTTTAGATGGCCTCAATGCAAGCGTCTGCATTCTTTCAAATTTTTAATTTACATGTTTTTTAAAGCGCTACAATTTCAAAGAAAGGGATAGTTTTTCGTGTTTCTCCGGTTTTATCAAAATCCATTTACTAGCACTTAAATTAGAGATTTTAGTCATTTTAGCATTCCGTTGACTGGAGTATGTTTTCTTAATTTTTGTTCGGTATTTTGCCACTGAAAAATATTAAAAAATTTTAATGAAAGAATCTCTGCGCCAAACGGATCAGACAGAGGTCTCTTTTATGCATCTGAATTGGTCTGTCAGCGAGAAAATGTTTTTCACTACAAGAGACTTAATTTTTTAAGCGCCGCGACCACATTTATTGATTAAAAAATCGGGAAAGGTATTTACACAGAACTTCCCTCTTTATTTGGGCATAGCTGTCACTCTAAAAAATTAATAATTACGAAATGACATTGAAAATAATAATCGGAATATAGCTATCACTATTATTACAAAGAAAACCTGATAAGTTTTGATCAAAAAAATATACAAAGTGCTCATCCAACAGCAAAAGTTCAATACTAAGTAACAGGTGGCAAATATGGAAGGCTTGCGCAAATACCTTTACAAATGACTGATTTATTTCTTGGGATGACCACCCTGTACATTTTTCAATAAAAGTATAATAGGTGCATATGCCAAATAGTATTGCCATCTGTCACATTTTCAGTTCCACATTCACGTAGTGGAGTGGAAGTATAGTGGTGGTTAAAAAATTTCGTTTTTTTTTTTAATTTTTCAAAAATGTTGGTAAAAAATTCTTCTTCCAAAATAGGTTTAGAATGTCATGAAACGTGGAAATTTTAAATCTGAACAAAGAAAGAAAATGTTCCATCTATTTTAGTGGTAAATTTTTTTCAAAAATTGTAAAAAAAAATCTTTTGCCGGTTTTACAGATTTATAGACTACTAAGTATATCTTTTTTTGATAGTTGCTTGTTATGTTTCGTATAATATTTAAGTTGAAGTTATATATTTTTTTTTTAAATAAGTTTAGAACGCTATGAAATGCGGAAATTTTAAATTTGAACAAAGAAAAAAAAAATTTATCTATTTTAGTGGTAAAAAAATTTTCAAAAATGTCGGTAAAAAAAATTTCAATTTTTTTTTTTTTGAAATAGGTTTAGAATGCCATGAAACGTGGAAATTTTAAATTTGAACGAAGAAAAAAAATTAAATCTATTTTTTAAATCCATTTCAGTGGTAAAAAATTTTTCAAATTTTTTTTTTCTGAAATAGGTTTAGCGTATCATGAAACGTGGCAATTGTAAATTTAAGCAAAAAAATTTTTTTTTTCATTATTTATTCCCTTTAGACGGCCCACCATGTATATTTTCCAGAGAAAGTTTAACCATTTCTTCGCTGACAGTAGGATAAACTACCTACCAAATTTGACTGCTCTCCGTCAAGTAGTTTTTTTTAGTTAATGCACCAACAGACAGACAGACAGACAGACTCACGGAATTGAAAAACCTATAATTTCGTAATCTACGTGATCTGAAACGTCAAAAGCCGAAAAAATCTCGGAAGATGATTTTTCTCGAGTACAATACTTCCCTTCGGTATGCCAGGGAAGTAAAAATGTGGTACGACCGTTGCAAACTAGAAAAAAAAATATGTTTTCAATTCTAAATTGATATTGTAGATTCCTTTCATATATTCAAATACGTTTTTTATTAAAAAAATATTTTTTAAGCTCAGCTATAACGTTTTTTTTTTTATAAAAATTTCCAGACAAGTTGTAGCAGAGGTCTCAAACTTAATTTTCACACATAAATCAAGGAAATGTTATGAATTGTACTTTCATAAAAAAAATTATGAAAAATTAAGTCTGACAAATTAATTAACAAAAATTGTCAGGCAGACCAGTTGTAATAGTTAGGAGAGATCTTAAACTTCATTTTAAAACAAAAATCAATCATAAAAATGATCTATAGAAAACTAAGTCTGTCATATTAGTTAACAAACATTGTCATACATTATTTACAACAAATTGAGAAAATTTCAAGCAAGTGTTTTGAAATGTAAAATCTTTTTTTTTTAGTTAAATTCAAAATTTTGTAAAAAATAACAATTAACAAATTAATTATTAATGGTCTGGCCTTTTTGGCATTTCAAAGAATCCTAGTAGGCATTCAGAATTTTAATAAATCTCTAAATATTAGTCAGAAAATAAAGGCTTTGGTAGTCCACATTATAAAATGAATACATTAAAATAGGGTAATAAATACATTTTTTACAGGGGTGCTTTCCTTCAGTGGATCACACTGTACATCCTATATTATACTGTTACTGAAAGATAATAATACAGTTCCAATAATTGAAACATCATCAGAAATAGAAGTTGTAAGTGCACCGGGGAGGCTCATAATGCTCTAGAGACAAATACGTATATCTATAATGCCATTGTAATAATTTACAAAACCCAGGAAAACGACATAATGAAAGAAATAGAATGGTACTTTTGTTTCCAACTGTCAAAACATAAAACAGTTGTCAGTAGTGGAACCACAGCATCTCTCCAGGAGAGCCATAACGCGTGCCAGAAAGTTACAAAATTTATGATATGGTACTAAACTTACGAAGGCATCAGATGCTACATGCTGATCTTTTATTGTATCGAGACTAAGACTAGAACATAAAAGTATATGGAAATGTTAGAACTGCTTTGTTTTAGAATGGAAACACAAATATATTTTTATTTTAAGTGATATTGTCCACCATAATCGTAAAAGTTAGAAATAAAGTTAAGTAGCGTATATGTTTACCTTAGATAGCATTGCTGTCGCTTATAAAAGTATAATAAATATGTAATCTTTAGAAATATAGACGACAATATAGTAATTTTAAATTAGTCGACAGCTTTTGAACGCTTCGGGAAATATGAAATTTGTTGCCTATTGCACATTATTAAAAAAATTGGAAATACCTTCACTGAACATTTTGAAATAAAATTCCACCGTCGCATCGCGCCTCGGCTCGTCCGCTTTTTTTAACACGCTTTTACTATATTCACCTGTATCTATCAATGTAACGGAATCCTTCAACGTAATTTTCTCCCACTTCTAATTGTTGTATCACCATGAAACTTCGCAATTGTGTGTAGCTCCGGTGACAAAACAATACAGTTTACTCAATTTTATAATATGTTCAAAATGGCCGCCGCCCCAAGATGGCGGATTATCATTTTCTTTACAACCCCCTTGACATGGGTAACGAAGGAAAGGGCTTGACAAGTAGAAAACAAATATGTCATCAAAACTTAAAAATTCAAAATGGCGGAGTCAAAATGGCTGACAGGTTTGATCAATTATCGTGGGATTCGACTGAAAATCGGTATCTGTAAGTTACCGAGGTTCCAGATAAGAATTATTGGTCCAAATTTTTAAGACTAAAGATTTAAAAATAAATAATGGTTTAAAAAAACTAAAAAACACACTTTAATATCAAACCGAACTAAAAAGTAAAAAATAATACGATACAATAATACAATACAATACAAAAAAGCGTGTGGTGCTTGATATCAACTGGTATAAATTAGGGATGCACCGGGTACCCGGTAAATACCCGGTATGCCGGGTACCCGGCCCATTTTAAGGGAAACCCGGTTTCGCCGGATAATGGAGCTGTACCCGGCCGGGTACCGGGTAGTAGTAATAAAATATATAGGCAATTGCAATTTATAATCATTATAATGAATAAAACGAACATACATACTAATTAAAAAAAAAGTAATACTTAAACATTAAAAACATTTATAACAATAATATATTATTTTAATAAACCACCTTTGCTCCAGTTAGTATTTATAATCTTGCAGGGGAATATTATGATGCAAGAAAATCAATTTCACCCCATTTTCTGCCAAAAGACGATTTCTCTTCTCATGAAATACGTTTCCAGCTTCAGAGAATATATTTTCAGAATAAACGCTACTTGATGGGGAGCATACAAACTTTTGACTAAACAAGCTTGCAGTTTTCTCTCCACCACAAAAACGGTGAATTCTTTCTGCCTAACAAATCAATAATTAGATATTCTTCAACTTCCTTATTTAGGCTTTTATTGTCTTTATATAGATCTACACAATTAGATGTTTCTGGTGTTTGTGATATTTCCTCAAAACAATCCCATACTGTTTTAGACGTCTTCGTTAAAAGTGCTAGTGGTACATTGTTATCGTGGTCATTACTATCTACAGATTGATTTCTACTATCATCATCAATATCAATGATTGCATTGCCCATATTGAGCATTCTAAATGTAGCTTTATTGGTATCAGTTTCAGTTGTTAAATTCAGTTGCAGTATTTCTTGTTTGATATTTGATTTTTTCATATTTTCTTAAAAAAAAATTAACTTAAACCTTGGGTCTAAAAACGTACTGTGGATTATTTTTACTACCTCTTTAAAACTCTCCGTTAAGTTACTAGTCAGTGTATCTTTCATGTTTGTTGTAAATGGATCCTCAAAATTTAAATCTTCTACACATTTTTTAATGACATATATACTGATGGTATTACTTTGGATGTGACAGATTCAGTGTTACTACCTTCTTTAGTTATTTGCTCAAATGGAACTAACAATTTCACACAGTTTTCAAGCAAATTCCATTCGTTTGCTGTTAAATTTTGAATTGAATCATTTTCCGCTGCAAACAGAGATATAGGTCTTTTTTCCTCGTGAAGTCTCCCAAACAATTAATAGGTGGAATTCCACCTAGTCTGGGTATATTGTATAAGTTTTTTAATAGGCATATTTAATTGCTCCTGGATATCTTTCAATTTTCCGCATGAAAGAGATGAATGGTTGAATTGGGTGATGATTTTACAACAATTTACTATAAGGTTTCTAATAGCTTGATGTGAATTAATAGAATCTGTAACAACTAACTGTATAAGGTGTGGATAAAGCAAGATTGATTTTCTACCCCAAAATCTTTGGCTCCTTTTTTCATATTAGAACCATTAACTCTAAGCGTTAAATATATTTTAACTTCTCAGTCCTCAGTCAACAATTTCAAATTTAGTAATCATCGTCAACAACTGTAAATCGACTAACAAAGTTAGGTTATATTAGTGATGGGAAAATTTCCACTTTGTGAAAATTCCCGGAAAGTTTCCGACGAAAATTTCGGAAAGTTTCCGAAACTTTCCATTTTTGTTAAAATTATTATTTCTTTGAATTTGTCATATCGAGAGCTTTTTAAAAACACCAAACACGTGCATTTTTTCTAGAAAGACATGGAAAATATCCAAAAAATGTAAAATATTAAAATCTTCGTGTGATTGTTAATATTGAATACATACTGCGAGGCATAAGGTACTTAATTTAATATAAGTTTATAAATATATGGTTTTAACTATTAAAATCAAAAATCCAGTAAGTTGAAATTTTCTAACAATCATTAATAGGTGCCTACCTTGAACATTTTAAAAATTTTTGATTTAAAAAAATGTATAACTTTTTTATTTATTTATCGATTTTGCTCAAAAACAATAGGGTTCTTCCTCTAGCTAACACTAACTTACTGTCTAAATTTCAATGCAATCGAACTTTTCGTTCTTCAGTGATCGTGCTTATAAGAAACGTGACGGACGGACGGACGGACATTTTGAAAGTTGTTCAGAATTCGATCACCAATACAGTGATATGATTTTTTTTTCTCTACAGGCAATATTACTGGTTTTAAAAATGTGCCGATTAAATGCAATATACTCTTCGTTTTGTATTTGTGAAGAGTATAATAATAAGCAATATGTCAAATGTCTGGTAAACCGCCATTAATGTCAATTATTGGCGGGAAATTAAAAAATGTTCGTAAATTTCAGAGAAATGTTTCCGGAAATATTCCCGGAAACTTTCCGGGAAACATTGGTTGGGAAACTTTCCGAAACCTTATTTATTTCTTCCCGGAATGTTTCCAAAATCGGAAAGTTACCGTAAATGGAAAGTTTCCCCTGCCCATCACTAGGTTATATCAACCCCCACTTCTCACCTGACTCGACTACTCGGCAACTACCCTGTACCCGGCCAATACCCGGCTAATACCCGGTATTCGCTACCCGGTCTGATGATACCCGGTACCCGCTGTTTAAATTTTAAGAGGGATCCGGTACCCGGCGTTTTTAAAAACAACTACCCGGTGCATCCCTAGTATAAATATTTCGTAGTAATAAGCACCCTACGCTTCTCTGTATTGTATTATTGTATTATTTTTTATTTCTTAGTTCGGTTTGCTATTAAAGCGTGTTTTTTTTAGTTTTTTTGAACTATTATTTTCAACCTTACTATCCAATGTCCATATTAAAGAGATCGGTTAAAGATTCATTTCATTTTGATATTTGTCCATTCAAACATCGACTTGAATATCGATATTGTGATCGTTAATAAATCACTCTTCCATATTTCTTAGGATTTTGATGTATCACAGTATGTAGATTACGAAAATTAAAATATTTCAAATTCGTCAGTCTGTCTGTCTTTCTGTTGTCTGTCTGTTGGCTCTATATCTAAAAAACTGTATGACGAAGAATGATAAAATTTTGTAGATAGTTGATGCTACTGTCAACGATGAAACGGATGGACTTTCAGTGGAAAATATAAAGTGTGGACACCCTAATAATAACAAACAATAAAGAAAATGTGATACATGGCGATAATTTTTGTTACGTAGTTAACACAGTTGTCAAGGAGGATACATACTTTTAATAAAAATATGCGGGGTGGTCATCCTAACAAAATAATTGAACTATGATGAAAATCCGTAAAAGTATGTATCCAAAATTGTCATATTTGGAATCTTTTATTTATAAATTTTTGTTGGATTTCCATCATGTATATTTTGTAACTAAAGTTACGTTTTCTTTCTAGCAACAGTGACAACTATATTCCTGTTTTGACCATCTTATGTAATATGTTAACAATTTTTCTTATAAATTAGAACAAGAAGATAACTTCATTTATAATACTAGTTACACACATTTTCTATCACCCGGTTTATCGTAAAATTCATACATAAAATTCATGGTGCACAATTCGTATATGCAGTTTATACAAATTAATAGCTGCTTATATTTTTTATTAGTTATAAATTTTCACTCGTTGTATTTATTGAAAAATCTTTTTTTTGGAAACAAAAAGTATCTAGAATGAAACATATTCTTTATAGGATTTTGCAAACAGCAGAAATCTATGAGAACTAAATTAAAAACTATTTGTCAAATTATTGAATTGCCATCTTTGCAATCTTTCGATAACCTGAATTCTGGTTATGCTAGCAATTAAAATTTTAAAATCAATTTGTCTCTCTTATTGGACCATTCTCATTCTAACACTAGTGTCTACAGAGTCCCCTGCGGCTATGCAGAATAAACCAGTATCCACATAACCCCTACGGCTATGGAGATTCAGTTAAAATGAGAACAAAGGCCTAAAATGAATTTATTTACATACCTCGTCTTTTGAAAAATTCATTAAAATAGATTACATTTTCATGAAATCTGCTTTTTGGAAATGCTTAGATTTCATGAAAATGTAATCCATTTGAAGGAAAAATTTTCCAAAAGACGAGGTTACATACCAAATAAATTCATTTTAGGCTTTTGTTCTCAGTTAAACTGAATCTTCATAGCCGGAGGGGGTTATGTGGATACTGGTTTATTCGGCATAGCCGTGGGGACTGTGTAGAAACTAGTGTTAGAATGAGAATTGTCCAATAAGAGAGATGAATTGATTTTAGGGTTTTAATTGCTAGCATAACCAGAATTCAGGTTATCGAAAGAATGCAATTATTATTATGTTCCATATGAATCCCTATGCTACCCTGTCCTATTATATTGTAGAATTATTTATACTTATCCACTGGATCCTGAAAATGAGAAGAATTTAAAAAAATCTACAAGATAATTTCAATTAATGATACATATTCTCTTTATAGGATTTTGCAAACAGCGGAAAGAAAAACTATCTATGTGAACGAAAAGAAAAACTATATGTAAAAATATTAATGAAATTTTTGCATTCTTTCGAGAACCTGACTTCTGGTTATGCTAGCAAGTTAACATTCTGAAATAAATTTGTCCAATTTCTTCTTTGGCATTCTCATTATAACACTAGCATCCACGGCTAAGCAGATCAAACTGGTATCTACATGACCCCCTACGGTATATAAATTCAGTTAAAAATGAGAACAGAGGCCTGAAATTTATTTATTTATCTATCTACGTCTTTCAAATTTTGTTTCATTCTAATGTATTACATTTTCATAACATGTCTTATTCAGTTTCTTGGAAATGCTTAGCCTTTGAAACGTTTTTCGCCCTTATTTTGAGCTCATCAGGAAAGCACAAAGCCACTCATAACAATGTTCCATGCAAAACCAAGGCAATATCCATGAATAAGTATGAAATATTTATATTTGACATTGACTGATAAAAAACAATAGATCTTCACCTATCTATTAGCTAATTAGAGAAAAAAAAAGATTTTTTTTTTTTAAGAGAGGGTAGGTAAATAAATTAATTTCAGGCCTCTGTTCTCATCAGATTTTTTTTTACCGGTGTTTGCAAAATCCTATAAAGAATATGTATCATTACTATAAGCAAACAAATAATAAATAATTCACATTCAAACATAATTTTAAGTACTGCGACTCGATATTGAGATCCATATCGAAATAATTCCGTTTGAAAATTTGACCAGAATTTAATTTCATTGGTTTCAAGTAAATGACAGCATTGTTCCGGATTTTTTTCAGGTAGATACCCGTAATGCCACTATCGCCCGAGCTAACATGCGTCAGAGATTTTATCGCCACAGGTTATTTTTAGGAAATCACATAAAATTATTTTTCACCATACATACATACATATCCTGCATAATAGAAAAGAAAGAATGAGTTCCACTATTTCATCCAGACGTCTCCTTCTCTTATTACAGGGAAAATAGAAGACGAGAAGAGCAGAAATAAAACAGCGAGATATTCAACAACTGATATACAGAATCCAAAACTATTATAACTCTCAATGCAGTGGGATTGAATATGATTATATTTAAACGAAGTTAATAAATCGGTTGCTACTCGCAGTTTGTTAAATAATACTAACCAGTCGCTGTTCAGTATTTCTCAATGAACGTGCAAAGCTTTCGTTCAGATTGTTACCGAGTCAATAATATAATAGCTGTCTATTCGGATTTATCACGATGTCGCGTTGTACAGAGGCCTCGATAATTGGTCAAATATATTGTCTGCTTCGTGCTATTGGGAGATTTAAACTGTGATCATTCTGACCTTTCGGAATTTCGAATAACGATGGATGAAATATCAAACTCGAGATAATTCCGTTTTAAAAGCTTTCAGGGAAATTTAGCAAGTTTAATACTGATGGTTGTGATATTTAACCACCGACGACTGAGACTAAAAAGTTTTGCTTCAAATTGAATGATGTAAATTTAATGAACTGCGAAAGTCAGGTATTATCAATTGGACACGTTGAGTTTCAATAATGTCGAAGTTCCTTTTGTTAATTAGCAGTAGTAGTAGTTAGTTTTGTACTATTTAACAAAAATTTTACTGCAATCATGTTGAAGTGTATTTACGCAAATTAAGTTATAGTGCTGGTTCAATTTTGTTGACTGGTAAATGTTCGTTTTCCGAAAGCTTCCCCTGGCGTATTAATATCGAATAAAACTTTTAGGTTTCAGTAATATTAACAGTCCTATCGAGAGGGGGGGGTCGGGTGGGGGGAGTTTCCCCCGGGACCGGCGACTTTGAGGGGGCCCTAGTTTCTCTAGAAGTTGGAGATTTGGTGGTAAGCATTTATAGTAGGTAAAACGGGAGAGGTGTACTTGCAAATTATTAGTGCGATGCAAATAATAACGAGTTCCGAATGAGTTGTATTGTTTATAATGAGATAAATATGAAATTATCAGGTAAAGGAATATTCCCGTTCTCGCTTTTCAAAATTTCTATCGTGATAAATATTTAGTCCTAGGGAATATCGCTTTCCGCTCTTTAAATCCTAAGGAAAAGCCCCCGTCGCCCTCCGAAATTTTTATAGAGTTAAATAGTTTTTTATTATGAATGCCACCTCCCGCTCTTCGAAATTTATATTGAAGATCGGTGAGAGTCGTATGTTACAACCCCCTCGCGGGTCCCGATTTTCTCTCGACGGCCTTGCTTATTAAATATTAATAGAAATTGATTGATTTGCCGAACGGCCAAATACAGTCGGTCAGTCATCTGCTATTACATCCTTCACTCTCTGTGACATATTCATGCCATGACTGAGCGGCTATACTTCACCGTTCAACGGGCGACCAAACCGCATGCTGGAACAGACCTTGGATGATTTTATATACCGCCGAACCGGAGGCATACGCTGGATTGGACATAGGATATGCTTGTTGTCAGCAACGAGAGCCCCATGACGCATGGGATAGGAGTATAGGATGGGAAGTGTAGGTGTTTGTGAGATGCTTTAATTTAAGTCTCCACCTGTCATCATCGAATGGGAAGTGTAGGCGTCTGCGAGATACTTGTTTTCAAATTCAATATTACATTTAAGTTTCCATCTATCATCATCTACTTATTTGTTCTTCTTCTAAGTTTTCTCTTCTATTTTTGAATTTAGCAGTGTGCATCTCCTCCTGCCCGCTGGCGTCCATATATGGTTTCATGTTTCCCAGAAATCTGTTTTTGTTTCAACGTCCTACATTAGTGCGTCCCCTTCATTTGACTGCCGGGACATATATACATTGGTTCTCCGCAAGGAGCTTTTATTTATTAACCGTTCCACAGATAAATATTCATTTACAGTGTAAGTGCAGGTAAGAGCCCTGTCTCGCGGTAAAGAAAGAGGTTTTTACAGCGAATTACGAGGAAGAGATCCGAAGGAATATATTGGTTTGTTTTTTTTAAGTAATCGTTTTTCAATTCCGGGTAATTTTTCTATTTCATTACCTATGTTTAATAGCAGAAACTATATAACTGAAAATTGGAAAATTAAGAAAATAAAAAAGTGAAAAATTGACACACTGAAAAACTGAAAACTAAAAAACTGAAGATACAAAATAATTTGAAAAACTGAAAAACCGAAAACCTGACTGAACGACTCACAACTAAAGAACAAAGCTTTCAACATTTGACATGGCGGCGCCAAAATGGCGGGCAAAATGTATCATTTATGGTCCGATTCGACTGAAAATCGGTACCTAGATGTTTTTCAGGTCGCTGATGACAAATCCGAAATTGAAATAGAAAAATCTTAAAACCTGAACATCTGAAAACTGAAAAACCGAGAGTTCTATATTGATGCAAGCATTACCTAAACGACAGCACTTGCCTTAACACCCCTCTGGTAGGAGCTAGTATAGGTAATATTCGAGTATCAGATCAAGGCCGAAAATGTAAAAAGTAGTAAAAAGTACATTCCGGGTGCGTGCTTCGAACCCAGATTTCTTGGATGTGAATCCGGATTTCTGGCTACTACGCTACCGTCTCTGCTTAAGAGATGAAAATAATTTGGAAAAATTATTCTCGTTATTATTATTGGCGAAAAAATCTTTAAAAAATCATAAAAATTTATAATTTTAACACGTAAGTCGCATGGAAATAAGGGAAGAACAATTATATAATCGAAAATATCTGCCAAATGACAAAAGTAGCTCAGTGCGGGATTCGAAGCCGGGAATCCACTTAAAAGTATAGTCGCCACTTATCACGATCAGAAAAACATCAATTTCTCGAACGCAAGATCTATTTAGACCTTCTCCTTGCTATCGAGATATAGAACGGGTTTACGATCGCCGTATTTATTTTGAATTTTAGCCGAGTCGGACCACAAATAATGAAATATGTCCTTGAACTCGTGCCGCCATTATCAATTCCCCAATTTCGATGTCAGCGACCTTGAGAACCCCCACATGCCGAATCTGAGCGGAATCGGATGATACACGATAAAAATCGTCCGCCATTTTGAATTTTGCGATTCCGACGTCATTTTTGTAATCGGCAACGTCCTCCCACACCAGTTTTCAGCGAAATCGCACGACAAATTACGAAATGTAATTGAAATCGATTTCCAGTAAATTATTCACATACCTGTATATGATGAAATTATTAATTTTCTTAAACGTGATCGTAAATGTCAACACTACATATAACCTATAAAATTAAACTGATTGACCTTGTAATGTCAAATATTTAATAACCTATGAAATTCTTTGACTTGTATGTCGGAAGTAATTTAAAACATCTGAACCTGACACCTTCAAATTAAATTAAATGTCAACACTACATATAACCTATTGATTATTTTCGGTCACCAGAATTTGACACCTGATTTTGACACATTCTGGAGGGCACACAAACCGCATCCAATCACAGAGGAATGCAAATGTAAACAATTAGAGATGAGTTGCTAACAGAAGCAGTTTAAGCTCGTTATTAAGAAATAACAGCTTTGACCCATCTCTAAAAAACAAAGCAATGAGTTGTGTGCCCTCCACGCCACCTGCTCGTGACGTCAGCCGAAAATGGTCTTAAGACCAAACTGACTGACTTGTAATGTCAAATGTTTAACCTATATAATTAAACTCTTTGATGATCGGCCCGTGACGTCAGCCGAAAATGGTCTTTAAGACCAAACTGACTGACTTGTAATGTCAAATATTTAACCTATAAAATTAAACTCTTTGACTTGCCTGTCGGAAATAGCGAAGTGTCGCATTAAAATAAAATGACTTAAACATTTCAAATATAAAATAACTAAAATTAATTATGTAATTTCCGGTAAATTATTCGCACACCCCTTATACGATGAAATTAAGTTCTCTTCAAATTCAGCTATGACGTCATCACTGCCAGGATGGCCTCCACTTTGACAGCTCGCAGTTCACTTATTTTTGGAGCAGGACGAAAATAAAGAAAACGACTTTTAGATCATTTAATGGTGTACAATTTCGACAGGGTCGACGTTTTTCATTCTAGGAGCCACCGTTTAGAAGTTATGAGGGTTTAAAGCGAGAAATGTCCATTCTCCGCCCTATACCGCTGCATATTTCGGCAGATATCTCGGAAACGAAGAACCTCGTAAAAATGCCGATGGAACCGGACGATCCGTCACGAAACGAACTTGTCCGTTGAGCTTTTTTATTTTCGAGCTAACTCCAACGGCTTCTGAGATACATGCGAAACACCGCAAAAATAAAATGCGCTCTCCGAAGGCGATGACGGCGAAGAGGAAGGGGCTCGTACCGATTGGATTTTATTATACAATATGGATGCTTTTATTCCTTTTCCAAATTGTTTATATACGCTTTTAGTGACGATGTAACCAAATATCTATATGAAATAGCCAGACCTATGCTAATTTATATCAATTATTGTAGAATTGTCCGCGCTTTAATTCAACACAATTTGGCACGATTTCTCTCTCTAAGCGATTTTATTCCAGATTTTGTAGGAGGAACTTAAAAACGCGTCTGTCCCCGTCGACGACCGGACTCGATCGTCCTCGATATAATTATTATATGAACACTTATTTTTCCCTTTATCAAATATCGTAGAATTGCCAATTCTAGTAAAAATGATCTTTATGTTTTTGTTTAACAATATGGAGGAAAATAAATAAATGAAATAACTATTTAAAAAAGTAATCTATTAAAGATGACAAACAAATTTGTTCATTTATATCAACAAGAATTAATCAGGTTTCGCAATCAAACATTTAATAAAACAATACCAAATCAAATAATGCGACATGTTTATTACTCAACATATTTGTCTTCAATACAATATAGATGTATTAAATTGATTTATTACCGTTTAACATCGACTCTAGCCAATTCATTTATATTCGTCTACCGGTGCCTGTAAAAATAATGATTGGATTGTTTAACAGTTACGTGTCATTACCATCTCTAGTCGGCTAACGCCTATAAATAATATCGTTAAAGTCTTTAATGGTAATGATACATTGGATCACCGTTTGCTATGCGGAAATCATTGCTTGTTGGTATTATTGCGTGGCATGCAGATTTTTTTGTTATGCTCCCAACAGGTGAAAAAATTATTATCATAAAAGAATTTTAATGAATAAAATTATCTTCCCAGTATGCTCTTCTACTATTTTATTAATTTTGATTATTATATAAGAGCATTAATTATTGTTCCTACTCGGTATCTAACTGTGCTTCTTCTGACATCATAATTGTTGGGTGATCGAAACAAGTGGCCGTTATAAATGAGGTTCTTGTATGAAAATTTCTTGCATGAACTTGAAGGAAGCAAAGCACAATGTGTCTCACAACGCTTCCGTGCGATTATTTTTTGAATAAATTGTATCTGGAAAAAATGAATAATTAATAATTTCTCATCAAATAACATTGTTTACGTCCAAGAAAAATACTTCTGAGGAACTTTGGCATTATCGTTTTCTGTGTATTCTTCTGTCGATTTGTACCACCTTAATTTTGCTTGACTTCAGTAGGGCATTTGATACTATAAATTACGATACTTAATAATATTTTACACTACATAGGGCTCTCTGAGATAGCAATACAATTATTTAATGCCTACTTAAGAAATCGGGAACAACGTGTAAAATTAAATAATAATATTTCAAATTACCTAACACTAAGATCTGGTGTTCCCCAAGGGTCAATCCTCGGTCCATTTACTATATATACAAGCAATTTTATTAATCACTTAAATTACTGCAAAGTACATTTATATGCAGATCACACTCAACTCTACTATTCTTTCAGGCCCTCTGATGCTGATATCGCCTGTTCATTTGTTAATGAAGATCTTCAAAATTTTGTCAAAATTGCAAATGCTCATTGCCTTGTCATTAATCCCATTAAATCTAATATTATAATTTTTGGTCCAAAGAACCAGCGAAGTAATATTAAAGAACATACAAATATTAAAATTGATAATGATTCCTTGGTAAAAGTTTAGGAGTTATATTAGACTGTGATTTAAGATTTGAGGCCCATATAAATAAAATGCTACAAAATGGTTACTCCATATTAAAATTAATATATGGTAATCGCCATTACCTCCCACATAAAACCAAAGTTCTCCTATGTGAAACTTTGGTTTTATCTATATTAAATTATGCAGACTGTTTATATGGCCCTTGTATAAATACACTGTATGCAAGGAAAATTCAGAAATTACAAAATACTTGTCTTAGACTCATCTATGGAATTTACCGAAATCAGAGAATTTCTCATAAACTCAAGGAGGTAAAATGGCTTAACATGTACAACAGAAGATTGCATCACACAGCTTGTCTTTTTCATGGAATTATATTAAACAAAATTCCTATATATCTTTATCAAAAAATTAAATTTCGAACTGATGTGCACACATTAAATATTAGATTTAAAGGTCTTCTAACTCCACCCCAGCACCGTACTGAACTGTTTAAGAGATCATTTAGTTACCAAATTTGTAAAACATATAATGGTTTGAATAATCAGCTAAAAAGGAACAGCATTACTAGGTTCAAAAAGATATATAAATCATATTTGCTCGAACGTCAATGTACAGGATTATTGTAGTCCTTTGTATAGAATAATATTGTAATAATGAAAAAGAAAGAAAAAGAAAACATTTTTCTTTAAATCTCATTCTTGCAGCCTTGCCTTTTTTTTTGTATTCATGTTGAAATTATTATAGATTATTATTTTCGATTCTGTTCGAAGTGTGCAGATTTCGTCTCTCTTGTGTACCTTCAAGATACAGGAGGGACCGAGTCTGTACGCTTCAAACAGACTATATGGTTAAGTGTAAGAAAAGCGTTCATGATTTCTTATGAATTGTGACTGCTTAACTTCGCCATTTATTTTTCATTGTTTATTTTATAAAATCAATAATAGATTGTATTTTTTTTTAAGATGAAAAATAATAAAGACGTGTTATTATTATTATTTCAATATGCCGCATTCTAAAAGTACCTCTTATATTATTGTGAATTGCCTCGTGAATTGCCTCGGCGCATACATGTAGATCTTGATCAACACGTACATTTTTTCTAAAAATAACACATAACGGTGCCAAACCAGATTCATTATTTTTTTACTTTCTCTGATATTGTCTCAAGAAGTAAAAACTTTCCCAATTTTTTGCACCTTTTTTACTTTCACTATAACGACCTTATTTGCAAGTATTTTTCAGATATTTGCTCAACAAAATATTTCGCGGCTCCGTTCTGTTTTAATAGTTGCACTAAAACAAAGTCTCTAGTCTGCAAATTTTCGGCTTCAAACTAGTCTCATCTTCAGTCTCTGTCACTCCATTCTACAAATCACTCAGCGTTTCTTCATTGTCATATTCAAAACAGTTTAGATAAAATATTTTCATCAGTTTCAAAACCACTTTCCGTGACAGGTTTATAAACTTTTTGTGCCTCTTTTATTTCTTTAATTAACTTGACCCTCTTTTTCTGTTCTGTAGGTAAAATTTCATTCTTCTCAGGTGTGTCAGAAAAGCTTCAGTTTTTGATTCTCGACCTCTTGTTAGCTTCTCTAACTTCAGCTTTCTTTAAAGGTGCGAGTCCTTTACTGTTCTTAATTATTAAATTATTGCTATTAGTACTATACGTACCTACTTGTACATTATATATTTACCGTACGGAATCCTTAGTGGGAAGACGACTCGCACTTGACTGATTTTTTTAGAGACAATTAGAACTGTTAATTTTGCTTGACAGTTTCGGATGGCTACTAAATCTCGAATATACTCGGTTTAAACTGTGAGAAATCGTGCGATGTTTTGTTGAATTAAAGCATGGATAATTCTACAATAATTGATAAAAATTAGCATGACTTTGGATATTTGGTGTAGTTAATATTTGATTAAGATATATCGGTTGAATGTGACAGCACTTAAAAGCGTCTATAAACAACTTGAAAAAGGGACACAAACATCTGGAAATGCAATATAATATAACCTGTGCACCATATAGTTATCTTTTCAGTGAAGGGCGATAGGCCGGTTTGTAAGAAAAGTGAAGCAATGAGTGCAAGTAGTATAAGAATCCTAAAGAACAGAGAGGGAGGCTACCAACGAATACACACGGATGAAAAGATAAGTTCTATTTACTGGTTTATTATTCCTTGGCACATAGTCCATATATTGGGCTTATTTCCAAATATTCAGATGAAAGGAGTTGGGGCACAGTGCGGACCAAATGTTCTCCTAGATCTCTCCTTTATTTTTTGCAGATTTTGCTTTACCTTGGCGGATCGCTACAAAGGGTGTCTCAAATGTCTCCTTGGGGCTCTTCCTTGCACTTCCACTGTAATTGGCTATTTACCTGTGGAACGGTTAATAAATAAAAGCGGACAGGAGGAGGTGCACACTGCCTGATTCAGAAACAGAAGAAACAGAACACTCAGAAGAAGAATAAATAAGGTGATGGTAGATGAAACTTAAAAGAAGCATGGAAACTTAACCCTTTGTGTCCTAGTGGCTGTTGAATGAACCTTCACAGATAATGAATTTGATTGTAAATCTCGAAATATGCGAATTATCTCTAAAAATAATTTTATTTTTCCTTTTTCATTATCTGCAAGAATGTTAAGAGTGGTTTGTTGTTTTATTTCATGTAGATATTTGATAGATCATATCTCAGTGTTCCACATGTAGTAGGTACGCATCACTCGACATCTACAAGTAACCTATCCATTGGAAAAACATATTAATTATTTATATGATGGTAGAACTGGCAGAAGAAGACTTTACCATAAATACTGGTTCCAACTGTCGATGGATAAGAAATCTCAAAATTTCCAAGAATAGGTATAGTTACGAATATTCCTCATAATTATAAGTGGGGTTATAAGGGCTATAATTGTACCTTGTCATTTTATATTAAGACACAAAGGGTTAAAAAGAGCATGTCACAAACACCTATACTTCCCATCCGATGATGCTAGATGGAAACTTAAAGGAAACAGGGAAACTTAAAAGAAGCATTACAGTGACACCTACCCTTCCCATCCTATATTCCCACCCCAAGCGTCATGTGGCTCTCGCTACAAGTACCTCCTTTATCCAATCGAGCGTATGCAGCCGGTCCAGCGGTGTACAAAAACATCCAGATTGGACGTCTGGAAGTGGGAGCATTGCGTATCTTACGCTGGAAAATCAATCAATTAATTAATCAACAATTACAACTCATTCTAAAACGAAACGATTGTTTTATGTGGAACTTTTTATATTTAAATATATAAACATTTTAGAGAATTTATTTCTTATTTAACTACAAGAGCTATTTTTGTCATCACTTTTTATCAAAAAAGGTATTGTTTTATAATTTTTACAGTATTAAGCATTAATTTTGCATGTTTTCCTCAGGAAGTGAATTAAAGGTAATTTTTGGACATCTTTTCACGATGCGAACCCCAACAATATTTATAATTTTTCATATTTTCCCGTCATATTGCATATATGTTACACACATAACTGTCAGTGCGTGTATTAGTACTTTTCAGTCACCGATTGGTACTTAAAAAACTTGGTGTATCTTATTTTAACTTGAAAAATCGATCGACGGTTTAACTCTGCATCACCCTGTAGGTATATACCGGGTGGCATAAAAGTATGGGAACAGCATAACTTGAAAAATGCAGAAAAAACTTTAAAGAAAAGTTGTAAGAAATTTGCCTAGCTAACTGACGGTGGCCTTCGATTTGACCCAGAGAGTGTTTTTCAAGATTATTTTAAGGTCAAGTCGATTTTTTCAAATGGAACCCCCTACTTTTAACCTCAGAAATGAAACAAGCGGAACATTTTACGTTCAGATATGATCTTCCTCACTTACAAAATTGACCTCTAAATGACATATTTACTTTACTCTTGCAATTCAATTTAACTTCAATTTTGCAACAGCAAATAATAGATGTGTGCGCTGAGATTACATCAGACAATTTTAGTATGAAGAAGACCTTTAGATGTCAATTATGTAAGTGTCAAAGGTCATATCTGGACGTAAAATTTTCCGCCCGTTTCATTGTCGGGGTTAAAAGTAGGAGGTTCCATTTGAAAAAATCGACTTGACATTCAAATAACCTTGAATATCACTACCAAGGTCAAATCCAAGGTCACCTCCAGATAGCCACGGAAATTTTCTAGAACTTTTTATTTAAAGTCTTTCTCTAGGATTCGCATTTTTCAAGTTATCCTGCTATACCCATACTTTTATGCCACCCGATATACGTCTCTAACACGGTTCTAATATTTTTATTAAATTTAGCAGGTGGATACTTCCTCAGCACCAGTATACAATGGCATAAGTAGTCTCTTTTAAAACTGTAGGAGTATGTGAGGGTAAGGGTTAAGTGTTAACAATAAGCTATACTTTATTGTAAGCTACTTCTTTATGGAAAAGTGAATCCAAGTTTTGTCTGGCCGTTTATTAACATTCCAAAAATGTCAAAATATAATTCTTTCCATAGCTAACTATGTTGACTTCGAAACAAAACCTTTGAATGAAGTTTTATCATATTTTATTAATTTTCTCGAAATTTTTCTTATGGAAGTGTACACTTTTTTATACAGGTGAATGCAGAAAATGAATCTGTACAGCAATCAGCAAAAATGTATCGCATATATTTGAAAAATAAAAGTTGACTGTCGTTACTTTGACATATATGATCACAGAGACGATTTAAGAACGTCATTTGATAGAGATCGACAAGCGATTTACAAATATATATATGGTATGTTGTAGTTTTTTTGTTGAAAATAAAAACGATACAGGGGCGCGAATACCAAACTGAATTACTCGGTATACTGAAATTTAGAGATAACTTTAATTGTGCCTTTGTTGATTTCTGCGTACTTGAAGAGACATTATGTCATGAAAAACGTTTTAAAATGTGAAATTTCAGCTAATGATATTATTATTTATTATCGTGTTCGGATCGGGATCGTAAGCCGACTAATTCAACGATCACAATGTAGATTTAAACAACGCAAGTATTTATTAGAGAGAAGAATTAACTACCAAGATAAATTCCCCAATTTTATTTGACATTTTACAGCCAGTTCTTTAAATCGAGACAATTTAGAAACGTAATCATCAATAACTGGCCAATCAACGAGGAATTTATTTTAAACGGACCAACACTAGCTTCCCGACGAGTGGTATAAAGTTTAATTCTCTCAGTCTATAGGTATGTAGAATGTAAGTCAATAAAAACCTTTACTTTGTTACCTATTTCATAGTACTATAAACATGAGGTAAACTTAATCTCGAACGTCCAAACGTGAATTACTACGGGCAAATATGCCTTACTGGCGAGAAGCTGTCCATTTTATTACGTCATAAAATGGGTTATAATATATTTCATGGCAAAACCTCTTGCCTGAATAAGCTGGTGTAACATGGCATTAATATCAACCATAAAATGTTTATCTATACAAAACTTAAGTACGGGATTAGAGATAATTAAATAGATCCGCCGTAAATCAGTTTACACCTTTATATGATTTAATTGGTTTAATGTTAGAGACTTTAATTATTCTTCCTTTAGTTAATTTAATTTGTTCGGTTTTTTGGCTACTCGGTTTATTTTCTTAACACTTACCCTACCGCGACATTCATAAAGTACAGTGGCGTAGCTATGTACAGGCAATTCGAGCAGTAGCTATCAGTTGTTAGCAGCGGTGACATGGCTGATGTTTTATAGCATTCTTATTATTTATTTATTTATTTAAGTACATCATCCACCAGTCAGAGACCAATTACTGGATGAGAAGAAATGTCAATGATTACATGTCACTTAAACTAATAATAGTATACAGACATTATAAAAATAAATAAATAAATAAATAAATACTTTATTGCCCAGCAGAATACAAAGTAATCCAATTACAGGAGAAAATTTAAGTTGTATAAACTAAGTTTGTGTAAACTAAACTAAACTAAGTTAAAGTTATTTAAATTAAGTTAATTAATATATTAGGACGAATTATTTAGAATCGAGAAAGATGAAGAGAAAGAAAAGAAGTGACGAACGAGATAATAAAAATATATATGTATATATGTAAGCGAATAAAAAGTATGACAAAAATAATAAAATAACAAAAAGTGGATCAAATTAAGTACACTAACTTAAGCCAGGTAAGAATATAAATGTAAATGAATGTCAAATGAGATTGATATGGTCCGTGATAATTTTCGTTAGTTCGCTTAAGTTGTTATGATATATATCACAGTACATAGCAACGCCATTAACACAATTGCACATTGTATACATATATAGGTGATCGTGACAATGTATTAGTTCTAGCGATAGATAAGTGAAAAGTAGTCGAGACTCTTGAAGATAATCCCGGAACTCGAAATATTATTTCATTAACAAGGCCTATGCAATCAATTTTATTATGTAAAAGTTTGTAAATAAATTCTACTGCAAATAACACTCTTCTTAGATGAAGCGATTGAAATCTCAATGAATTTAACAACAGATGCTGAGAGTAGCCCCTCTACGGGGTATGCTCCTGTAATTTTATATTGAAAGAATTTGAGGAACTTCCTCTGAACATTTTCAACGGCCAGTTTATGTACATTATAAAACGGGTGCCAGATTAAAGAACCGTATTCTAACTTTGATCTGACATAAGCAAAATAAAGTACTTTTAACGCAGTGGGATCCTGAAAATTGCGACAGTTTCGTATTATAAAACCTAACATTCTTAATGCGGAGGTTGTAGTCTGGTTAATATGGTCAGTAAATGACAGTTTTGGGTCAAGCGCCTATACCAAGATCTTTTAAGGATTCACATCGGCTTAAGTTTGTGGACTTTTTTAGCTGATAAGTAAATTCAATGTAATATTTTTTTAGTGTAAAGGTTAAGCATTTACATTTTTGGGTGTTTAAGTGAAGATTATTTTCGTCACACCAAACTTCAATCTTTCTCAACTGGTTCTGAATAAATAAGGAGTCATCATCATTCTCTATGCTATGGTATTTTTTTAGATCGTCAGCAAATAGCACCTTTTCACAATCGATGATCTGTACAAGATCATTAATGAAAATCAAGAATAATAATGGGCCAAGGTTGGATCCTTGGGGTACTCCGGAAGTAGCAATAAAATTTTTACAGTCGAACCCGTTGTAAGATACATACTGAACTCTGTTAGTCAAGTAAGACCTAATCAGTGTTATAAGTGATTCAGGAAATCCAAAGTTATTTAGCTTGGTTAAAATTATTCCGTGATCGATGCGATCAAATGCTTTAGCAAAGTCGGTATATATTACATCTACCTGGCCATGGTTATTGAGTGTATTAGCCACATATTGGGAGAAAATTGCTAAATTTGTTATGGTGGAGCGTCCCTCCATAAAACCATGTTGGTGTGGTGACATTAAATTTTTTACCTCAGGATAAATATAACTATAGAGTGATATCTCAAAGAGTTTTGCAAAATAATAAAAAGTCACAAAAAAAAGAAAAAAATGTAAGAAAAACAGTACATTAGCATGTCTATACAGAAAAAAAAGTAAATGTAAGGATATATATGATTTTTTGGTCTTCTAATAAGATGAGATCCTTATTTTACTCAATCTTTTGATACTTCATTAGTTCATAAAAAAGTGAGAAGGAGTTTACGCTGTTATCTTTTTATTTCTCTTACGTTTTGTACTTTTTTCAATAAATACACTTTGTTTCATTAAATTTGAGTTTGTGTTTCAAAAAATTATTCAAATTTTTAACGGCAATATTCTCGAAAATGGTTGGAGTTATCAAGTTCTACCAAGTGTACCTTTTATTCGTGGAAATGACGCCCTCATCAGATCTTCTGGTCAGAAGTACCACAACGTTTCGTTCAAGAAAAAATATGAAAAAATTTCATCATCAGATACAGGTCCTGCGGCTCCATCTATGATCTAACGTGATGTAATACATAAATTATTGTTTTTTAGAATAAAGAAAGTTCCTCTAGCAAATTTGGTGAAAATCAGTTGAGAAGCTGTTGAGTTATTGTAAAACAGATGAAAAAATAATTTGAATTTTGACGTCCCGTATTTTTTTCCACAGCAACATTTTACTAAAGCATATTCGATTATATCCTCATATTTTGGTCGAAAGAATCTACAACTGCACTATGGCCTATTATTAATGGTCCATCCTGTCTATTAACCATGTATTCACATAACTCATTTACAAAGGTAAATAATAATAATAATAAAGTACTTTATTGGTAAAACCAAATGGCGATCGACCGAGGTCCTTCAGCCAGTTACATATTTTGAATATATTTTACATATAATTTTATAGGGAGTTACAATTGGAAACATTATCTTGATTTACAAAAAAAAAAAAAAATCGAAACTATTTGCAATAATTCTTCATTAAGTTCTTTAAGGAGTTCCAATATGGTTTTTTCGGGGTACTTGTGCTTCGAGCGTTGTTGTTCTCGTGTCTTACAAAATGGATGCAGTGTTGTCAGAGTGTGTTCATTTTTTGCAAATTTGGTAGAGAGATGCATGATACGTTGGGCTATGGGTTGGATATTTGTTGCTTCATACAGAAGATTGTTTGGAGGGTTGTGTAGTGCATTTCTTCTATGACGGATTTTGGTTATTGAGCGTAAGGTGGATGTTTCTGCTACTTTAAGGTTATTTTTGGCTGGTTTTCTGCAATTGGTCTGCATATGGATTTGTATATGTGTGCCGCTGTTTTCTTGTTTATTCCCTTATCTTTGTATGTCAAGCTTCTGAAATGTTTTCCTCTGGCTATGCATTTTTTCTTTATGAGGTTTGTGTGGTGGTTGAAATTAAGCTTGTGGTCTAAGTGTATACCCAAGTAATTAGCAGTGGGTTTATTTTTTAAGGTTTGTCCATTTATTAAAATTGTTGGTGTATTATCAGTTGGGGTACAAAGGTAAATATTATTCCACGTAACCAGACATTGTATCTACTGAGATACAATATTATTTTGTTACGAAGTTGGCAATGTATCTTATGAAACCGTTTATACGATTCCGTATACCTGCAACGTATCTCAGAAGATACTTTATTTTGTAAGGCTTGCTGAATTATGGTTGATTTCAAAATCACAAAAATTATTTATTTAGTATGAGGGCACTTTTTTCTTGTAATAATATTTGTATCAATAAATCAGTGAAGGATTTCCTCACCTAAAGAACACAAAATCTACGAGCAAACAGCAACTCCCTGCTAGAAATGGCGGCAAATACTGTCATCGTGTGCTTGGGATAGCTCTCAGTACTTCAGATGGTCGAATATCATCGGAAGAAAAATTCACAGGTTATAATAAACACATGACTTATGTAGCATTGACAAATGGCTTTCAATGGGGAATAGGAAGTATGACAAAAAAATGTAGAAATTTGTGTATCTGAGAAAATATAGAAGAATAGGGCTAGAGAAAAACAGAATTATATCTCCATTACGGACATAGCATAACTGGATTAGCTACAAATTACAAAATATAATTAGTGTACATATTATACTCCACCAATTAACTGTACTTTTGGACCGACCAAAAAAAAATTAAAACGGAGAGGGTTCCCAATTCGACGTTTTTTTTTTCATGTCTGGCCGAAGATTTCTACGAGATCTGTTGCAAGCTATATAATATAAATCGGCGGTGGTCCCATATTTATTTGTTCAAACTATGACTAGTATAAGGTCAGCAGAAATTGGAAATAGGTAGGTACTTTCTATAAAAAACATTCGATGTTATGGCGAAGGTATTGGTTACAAAAATAATTTTTATTCCAAAACATTTGAAGTTTAGCTGGTTAGCGGACGACTAGTATTTTCCGAGTAACTGATAATACAAATTCAAAATCCTTTATTCTTAACGACAAACATTTGTATAAAAAGTCACAGTTTTAAACTTGCTATTAAAACAAAATAAACGAAGAGACTTTAAAAGTCAATTATTTTTTGATTGCTTATAATTGTAATGAAACATATTCTTTATAGGATTTGGTAAACAGCAGAAAAACTATCTATGAGGTCTAAAATGAAAAACTATCTGTAAAAATATGAATTTCCAATTTTTGCATTCCTTCGATAAACTGCATTCTGGTTACGCTAGCAATAGAAATCCTGAATGAATGAAACAAAAACAGAGAAAATAAACAAAATTGAAGCATCTGATCTGACAGCAAATTAATTTTCGGACTATTTCTTAGAGGTCATAAATACTTTAATGTGTAAGTTTGATAAAATTAATGAAAAGAAGTTCACAGACTTTTTAAATAAAGTAGCGAAAGTAAACAAATCTTTCTGTCTGTCTTCAGTGTGTGCCTTAGAAATTAAAAAAATCATATCTGAACTAAAAAATAGCAAAGCTAAAGATGTCTTTAATCTAAATAGTGAAGTTCTGAAATTAGTCATTGATGTTCTAAGCCTATTTTGCTCACTTAATAAACTTATGCATTGAATGGGGAATTTATCCAGATATTCTTAAGAAATCACAAGTTACTCTTGTGCATAAACGACGTTTCCATATCAATAATCCCGATTATTTCTAAAATATTTGAAATTATTCTAAAAAACAGATTATTGGAATTTTTTGAGAACAAATTACTAACTGAGGCCCAATTTGGGTACAGGCCGGAAAAGTCTACTATTGGGGCGACCTGTGAAATATATGAACTTATTATAGAAGCTGTTGAAGAGCGCAAACTTTGCACTGCTAAATTTTATGACATGCCTAAGGCTATTGATGCCGTTAATCATGAGGTGCTTGTGCAAAAATTAGAATACTATGGTATTAGAGGAAACGCCTTAAATTTATTAACATTGTATCTTGGTAACCGCCAAAAATGTGTCAAGTTTAATGACACCGTATCACTAGAGTCGATTATGGGGTGCCACAGGGATCTGTCCTTGGCGTGGTGTTATTTATTATTTATATAAACGATATGTCTTCTAATTTAGCTTCCGAAGTGGCTCCAATACTGTATGCTGATGATATCACATTTATATTTAGTAACAAATTATCGCAAAATCTATACCAAAACATCACAGAGTCGAATAATTTGATAGGTGGGAAAGTAATTATCTTACCATAAATGAAGATAAGATTAACACTTTAAATTTTTCAACTGAAAAAAGTATTGCCAATAACAAACCAGTAAAACTACTTGGAGTGTACTTAGATACTGTTTTGAATTTTCAATGACACATTGAACGATTATTATCGACTGGCATGTACATAATAAGACAACTTAGTTCCAAAACTACTTTGGACTGTTTAAGAATTGCTTACTTTGCTATTTATCACAGCATAATGACGTATGGAAAAATTCTATGGGGGGATCAACTCATTCAATAAAAATGTTTAAGTTACAAAAAAAAGCTGTTAGAATTATGGCACAAGCTAAATATGATGACCATTGCAAACCAATTTATAAACATCTGAATATACTACCCCTACCATTTTGTTTTATTTATGAATGCCTTTGTTATATAAAAAAAACTGAATCACGAGAACAAAGTGACCAAGCAGGAAGACATACATTGCAATGACACTAGGATAAAAGCAAATCTAAGACTACCAAGGTTTAGGTTATCAACATCACAACATACCTACTTATACTTGGCTCATAGATTTTTCAACGTGTTACCTGATGCCTTAAAAAAACCTGAAATGGGCATAAATAAATTTAAATATAAGATTGAGAATATTCTCTAGGCATTTACTACCATACCATACCATATTTTTGCTTGAGTTTCTTTCAAAATATATTTTTCTTGACTATTGATTTTATATAATTTGGAAGGTAATTAAATATTTTGACACCTTTAAAGGCTTTAAAAGTGATGTTAAAGACAGAAAAACGAAATCCTTTTCTCCGCTCAAATTAGAGAACTCTACATTTCAGAAAAAATAATTGTATTTTTTTATGATTAATATACGTCCACGCCACTGTATGGATGTGGAAGTAATAAATCAAAAAGCTCGCTTTTTGTCCACCATACCCATTTGCTCAGCGTATTGTGCGTCGTAAAGTCCCTCTGTCTTAATAAATCGCTAAACGTATATCTACAGCTTAAATATAATTCTCATTATCATAATAACGTCTAGAGCATATCTTTCCCTAAGCAACTCCTATCGAAGAAGCCACTCAAGGCAAGCTTAAGTATAATTCAGAATGACCATACCATACGTTCGGTTTGGCGCATATTTCCCAATACTCTGCACCGACTCGCTATAACTCACCCAAAGATAATCCACACACAGATAAGTACCGCTACATAAACAATCAATTTACGATAAGTAAAAAGATTTTTGTGCTAATTGAGAGTCATAAGATAGCTTGGGAAGGCAGCGTTAAAGACGCAGGATCTACAGCTTGAAAGCAGGTATACATCAGGAGGTACAGTGAATGTATAAATAGCGGGTCTCGATAATCTAGACAAATTCTGCGACAATTTGCATTGTGCGGTCTTCTGTGTAACAACCGATTCGCCTTGATTTGTTTACGTACTTACTCTTTACCAGATTAGGGTTAAATGTATGCACCGAGCAATGCTATAATTTTATCAAGTTGAAAACTCGATCTTCAATTAAATGCCTTGTAAAGGGTATGCGAATTTATTTACTTTTCTTATTATCGATTGTGCAGTTGTAATTGTATTACGTGCTGGGATTATCTAAAAGCTGTTTTATATTTGCAAATTCTTCGTATGTTTAATACTATTCATTTTGCGCTTGCAGATTTATATACGGATGAATCCATGAAACAATGGGGGGAAATATAAAACAAGTTCTTAAGCGGCTAGCAACAGCCCTAGCGACTCTAGCCTCACTTGATCTACTGAAAAGGAATTCGTGGTTTTAATCCTATAGCAAAGACTATTTTTTCGTTTTTTCTCTTTTCTAATTGTACGTACCACAATATGAAAGTCGGCTATCATCAAGTTTAAACAGAAAATTGAGTGTTTTGTTAAGTGATACTTCATGGAATACAATACAGGCTGAAGGAGGGATACCGATAAGGTCCTTTATCGGCCCCTCTTAACTTTCCTTCACTTTCATGTTATTTTTATTTGACTATTCCTAAGGTTTACACATATATTGTCACCGAATATTATTTTGTGTAAAAGGTGAATAATTTATTAACAGATAATGAACATAAAGTCACAAAGTATAATAATTATTATTATTGTATTTCTCAGCTACATTTTTATAAGTTAAACGTATATGTGGGAAAGGTGAATATTTTATTAACAGATAATAAACATAAAGTCACAAAGTATAATAATAATTATTATTGTATTTCTCAGCTTCATTTTTACAAGTTAAACTTATATGTGGGATGTAGATATATCACTGCATCATATAGAGTCTCTTTCTTCTTGATCCGATCGGCCAGCTGCAGCATCTTCGACTAAATCTTCATAATGGATGGAGTATTCTATTTTCCGACGCTATAAGTGCCTATAATGACTAAGGAACTCCAATACTGAAGCAATGTGAGCACAACACTCTGGAACATGTGCTGCAATCCTACACTGGCAATACCAAGATGTCTTCGATTCGGTGTGACGACTTTGGGCTAGAACTCTTATGTTAGAGAATTATCTGTGAAAGAACAATTCCTTCAGCATTCATATGCTCAGTAGTATGGGAGTTTTCTTGTTTTAGTTGATACACTCCTAATGTTAAATGTTTCAGTTCTTCAATGATTAAATGTCAAATGCTATTTAAGGCATGATCTGTCATTTATTGCCAAATAACCCTTTTCCTGTCCAGTTTTCCGTATTAATCTTTTCTGTCTTTCATTGGGATGTCCAGATAGAGCTAATATTCTTCCTGTAATTATTGTAGCACTTCGATCAGCATCTGATACTCTTGGTTGGGAATAGTTTGTGATTTGTTTACATAGTTGAAAAAGTTTTAAATCCCTAAAGCATATTTTACATGTTTTATCACTTCAGTCCATATTTTATTTCTTATTGTATTTTTGGCACTATTGATAAAGATAAACATAGTAAAACATAGTAAAACACAATGTTAAAATAGGCGATTTTTGACCCTTCCGGGCAAAGAATGTCGAATTTTAAATTCGATTCTCTATGGTTCATAGAAACAGAAGAGACATATTAGATACCCTAATTTTCCGGGGAAAATGCATGGTGAATTCTGGGAAACATAATGGTTAAATGATCAATGTAAGACACATTTTTGAAGTTTTCTATACTTTATAGTATGCGTACAAATTCTTTCCGATCTAAGTTAAAATGAATATTCTATATGAGAAATATAATAAACGAACGTTTCATCTTTCTTAATTTTACATAAGGGCCGATTTTCACTTTTTTTTATGAAACAGATTTTGATAACAATTTTCGCTATTTCGTTCACAAATATTTGCAACTATTCCATTGGAATAATTGGATTTTTGACTCGCGTTTCTATTGCTGGTTTGGGGTTGGTTTATATACTTTAAGGGTGGTTTATCAATTCTTCCTGCAGTTTTACAATCGCTATTTTTTGGAGGTGAATTCATAACTCAACGTTTCGAAAAATCACCTTACTCATCTCTCTTACTAACCACCCTCTAGATGGGGTAGTTTGGGATAAAACATTATGCACAAACAATTTTGAATCTTTGTTACACACAAACATAATGAAGTCGTCATACTCGTACTACTTTTTTTTTCTATAATTCCTACGTTTCCGGTTCAAGTTTTGGGGTAGTTTTTGTACTTTATGGGTAGTTTAATAATTTTCTCGCTTAATGAAAGTTTCTAGTGTGTACTACTTGAGGAGCATCCATGCAAAACCGGACAAGTCCAGTAAAAGTTATTTCGAGATAATCGTAAATTTTCTTGCATTAAGAGTCTGCATGTTCAAAGCTTGAAATTTCTATTGCAATATATTTTCAGCTTGTGCTGAACGCGAAAGTCATTTGATTATAATGATATTTTTTGCATACAACCAAAATAACACCATTTTCTTTGGACATGTCTTGTTTTGCTCGGACGGCGTGGACATGTCGTGTATTGTTCGGACTGATCAATGGACATGTCATGTTATGCACAGACTAATTAATAGACTTGTTTTTTTTTCTTGTTTTATTTAATACTACTGTAATATTTAAAAGTCTTTATAAAAAAAGTATCGGAAAATTCGCAAAAAGAATGAAAAAACGAACTTAACGAACAGAAGACAACTTAAAACATAGCACTTAAAATTAAAATGAAAATGCATCCCTCGGCTTTTTTTTCTCGAACCCACGTTTATTGATCCCACTAACGCATCCATAGCTTATTTTTTAATTAAATTTATTTTATTTACATCACAAAAGATTGCACACACTAAAACACTAGAATTTGAAGGTTATATTGACGCTTTGAGACACGGCTAACTATTAATTTTAGTAGCACAAATGTTTTTATAAACATTTAGTTACTATTATTGCTCTTTATCGAGACGATCCAGAACCATACAGAAAGTGAAAAGCGACATTACATATAAATTTCATATTTGGACAAGTCTGCTTTTGGTGGCACATATATTACTCCCATAAGAATTATCACTGGACATGTACCATTTTGGACGAATTTTTTGTTCACTTTGTAGTGTTTGGACATGTACTGTTTTGCTTGTACTTCATGTTCTTACTATGATTTTAGCATATAATATATTCGGTTTTGCACGATTCTGACTGCGGCAATGGATTTTAATCAAGAAAATACTTAAAAATTCATCACTAACTCATTTCAACTTAATTATGGACATGTCTGGTTTTGCATGGATGCTCCTCACTTAGATGCATATATAATATACAATCGCTATTATGGGTCTAAACTCATTTCCCATCAGTACCAACAAATCGCAAATTTTTGCTACACTCTTTGGGATGACACCCTCTAGTTAGGATAGTTGGGAGTAGTACATGGTCTACAAGTAATTTCAAGTACTTGTGGATACCTATTATATATAAGTCGTCACTACAATGGCACCTTTGCTGGATTTTTGTATTATATTACCACTGCTCTGGTCTGAGGGTGGATTTTATACTTTGAAGGTAGTATACTAATTTTCCCCGGAAAATTGGGGTGTCTAATATGCATTTTCTGTTTCTATGAAACATATAGAATCTAATTTTGAAATCGCCTATTTTTAACATTGTCCTTTACTATTAATTCTCTATCACAACAAATAGATATCGTACACTTTTATTTCTCACCCACAGACACTTGACAAGTTTTTTAGATTTTAGCTGAGAGGAGCTGGCGATTAGCCTCGCCTACCGCGACCTCTATTGTAGTATTCCTTTTTGGACCTCAGAGCTCCTTATTCAGACATGGTCCTTACTAGACTTCAGGTCTGTCGATAAGAAGCTCCTTGGTAAAGTTATGAGCCCTTTGTTTCTTTTTCTCGCCAAGCCGTCTCAGTCCAGTCAAGGCTTTTACACCGCATGACATGGACTAGCGCACCTGAACGAGAACTTGGGTTACCCATCCACGCACCGGACTCGACCGACGTTACTTAACTTCGTCGATTGAGTGCCGGCACCTAAACCGGTGATCGTACAAGGAACTGTCATTTTGACAAGTTGCGATGCGATTAGTATGTTGTGTAAGCAATGCGCAGAGAACAATGGTCGGCCGTCATTACATAGGTTTTGTTTTGTTTTGTTTTGTTTTGAATATGAGTGCCGCAGACCAACATTTTTATTTTTATGTATGTTGTCGCTCATAATGTACTTTATCATATATTTAAAAGATAAAATGTTGGGACACTGTGCTCGTGTGAAAGAAAATTGCCGTATTACAAAAGTCGGCAGTTTTCTGAGAAACTTAAAAATCGTCAGTTTGAGCATTTGAAAAACAAATAATGGTGAAATACAAAGAATACAGAAATACAGAAAATATTTTGAAACCACATAGAATAAATAGTTTGTGGTAGAAAAAACTCATTACAGGAGTTTTTCGCGATTTTTAGAGAAGCACTTTGGAAGAAAACACCAAGAGACAAAAGATGCTTATCTTTGCCCAAGAAATACGTCTGAATTTTTTCAGAATATTTTGACAAAATACAAGTGGCCCTTTATTTAATGCCTTACTCTCGAAGAGAGCCTGGTCACGTGACCTGCCGTTGGGGGGTCAGATGGGGTACAGATTGTTACACCCAAAATTAGCGCCAACACTCACGTGTTAGCAGCTATAAATTTTTGGGACAGTCGGTATACAGACTTCCAAAGGCACGCCCCTTTGTACGCTCGAATGTATCGACGAGTGGGCAAGTAAGGGAACTAAACCGATCAAGTCATCCTATTCTACTAATAGAAGGCGAGACTTGTACCGTTTGATTAATTTTAAATAATGTGAACCATTCTCTCCCTAAAAGTTTAAACAAAGATAAATACATTTATTTAGTGTTAAATAACATATAATACAATGTTCCATTGTGCAACATTCCAAAAATCTAGAAGGCCACTCAGAAAAATTTCATTCATTATTCAATGGGCTTGTTCCAGGATATTCTTTTTATTAGTTTTTTATACTTTTTCATATAGTACTCGATATTCCCATTATTCACTTAAAATTTCGTATTATTAACTTTGTCCGTTCTCGAGATATAAGGAGTTGAAATTAGTAATAGTTGCAAAAACCGAGCGCTCATTTGTGACGTCACTATACGCAAGTGACGTAAGAAAAGTGGCTTTCTGGGACCTGTCAAATTTAACCTGAAAAGTTGAAAAACATGGAATTTTCAAACGCTGGTAACTAAATAAATACGTCGTGTGGAAGATCGTTCTATGTCTCTACGGAAAGGAGAAGGTCGACGATGAATCCTAATCGTAAATTGCAGGATCAAAATAGAAAATTCGTCCCGACAGGAGCGAGAGAAAATTGTCATTTTTTGACATTTCACCAAATTGTACTCCCCTACTGTCAAGAAGTAAGCAAAACAACCAATACTTCGAAACACTTATAAATATAACAACTAAGGAGCATCAAGTCTACTGAGATCGCCGTCTGTGCCTATAGTGACGTAGCGCCTGGCCACGCCCCATTTTCGCGAGGTGGAGATTTATAATAGTTTTTAGGATACTAAACGTGCGAGTAAGATTCTGATTTTTTGCAGATCCATTATTTTATACTTACGCTTTCGATTTATGAAACAAAAAAAAAAATGCCGAACAAGCCCATTACAAAATCTCGTAGGTTGGTAACACGACCACTGTGTTTGGTGTCAAATTAATTGGTAAACGCACGTAGTGAATAAATTTTCTATAATTTCAAATCTATAAATAGCTACGAACGGAAGAAATCACTCCCTTTTGTTCCTGAAAGTTACCTAGAAACTAACTTGCTTGGTGTTTAGTCAAAAGCCACTTTGAAATATCGATAGTTTGTATATCGGATTAATGATTTTATTTCATCGTGGGTTGCAAACATTTAGCTGTTAACATTTCAACCAATCGATTATTCTAATCGGATTTTCAAGTTAATTAACATCCAGAATAATTTTGGGAAACACAGCGTTCTCGCTCCGTCTTCTAACGGCTTGTATATCAGCGCATGCGTAGAAGGTATGTAACTTTAGGCGGGGGTTACATAGCGGATATACCATCCTTCGGAGGGGATGTAAAGCAGTCGGTCCCTTGTCTATTAAATGTTAGGCAAGTAAAAGATCCCTACTCTTCGATAGAGAAGAGGTTCGGCAAAATTTCCAGGTTGGGGGTAGCTCGTCTCCTGGCGTCGGTGATTGGCCTTGGTAGCGGAAATAGGCCGACGTTAAATAAGCGATTAAAAAAAAAAATAATAATAATTTTGGGTAAGTTTGATTCAACACAATTTGACCATGTGTTAATAAATTTCATCGCTATTAAGCCACGTGTTATTTTAAGGTTAAATCATGCTAATATTTAATAATTTTGCCGTAGACGTTTTCTGCTGGGCGATAGTTTTCTGGAATTATATTTTTCTGGGAACTATACGTTTTGGGAACTATAAGATTTTGTACTGGTAAATTTTTGGACAGAATAAGTTTATATCTGAATAGTTTTCTGGGACTGATTTGATTATTACCACGTGGCAATGGAAGAGATTTATGAAATGGCACATTGTACCTAGATTTTTTCATTGAATGGAAAACTTTTACGAATCATTTAGTTGCCTGAACTAGCATTTTATTTTTGGAAATTATACCTCTGTACCTTTGGAAGTTTTACCTCGAAGCATCGCCAGACAGTTCCTGATCCGGAGCACCTGGTACTGACGCTTCCACAAAGACAAGTTTTTCATTATAAACGTTATATCATACCTCTAGCGAGTCATAGACATTTATATATTTTCATTTCATCTTTATGTTAAAATTTCATAACTCAGTAGTAGCGTAGTTTGCGGTGTTGTTAGATAATGTTTTATTTTATTATCTAATTTAAGTTTTCTCATTTATTAATACTTGTTCAAGGCAAATTTCACTCGTACTATTTTTTGTTAAGAATATATTTAGTTATATATATCCATTTACGTTTTGGTATTATTAAATTACATAATTTTGTGCACAGTAAATGTGTGTGTTCTGTGATTTTTTTAATATTTTATAACACTCATTCTCTTTTAACGTGTCTTTTTATTGTCTCCACTATCTCACTTACCTAGGATTCGTAATATCTGGGACCTCATGTAATATTACCCCGTATACGATACTTAATTATTAGATCGTAACAAGATGCCTACAACATTTCCGCCAAGTGGCAGCAACTGCGGTGTCCGAAGCTACTTTTGTGGATGGTCTCCCGTACTATTTTATTTTTTTTTAATCGTCTTATTTATATTAACGTCCTGGCGGAGTTTAGCTAATGCCATTCCACCACTCAACCAGGACACGCACACATAGACATCAACACAACGACCATTCCCTGCGATATTGCCATCTACCGCAGCTGAGACTCGAACTCAGGAGAGATATCAGCGACTAGACATGTTGTGCCACCCAACAGCGGTCTAGTACACTGCTACCATCTCGGTAACACATGAAAAACGCCACTAAACATCCATACCCTGGCCAGGATTCGAACCCGGGACCCCGTGGTCGCAAGCCAAACGCCTTAGCATTGCGCCAGGTTTAATTTATTATTATATTTGATAGTTAATTTGGCAGCTGTCAACAATAAGGAAAGAAAATGGAAAACATAATTTGACAAATCATTTGCTTATTTGTAAAATGAAAATATGAAATTAAAAAGTCTAACACACCTATTTATAAAGTGACCTCGACACTGATTTTCATTGGAGAAATCCATATTTGTGAGTAAAAATTCGTTTATAGTTGAAAATTATAAAACATTGGGAGCGAATATCGAAAATCCGGCTGGAGAGATTGATACAGAATTTCATAACGAACGTATAAAAAACAGCATCTTGAAATCCAAAATTTTACGATACATAAGTTGATTTGGGTGGAACACTACAGTTTTGTGCCACTGAGCGACGCGACGGTCAACAAACAAACATTTTCAAACACAAAATTAAAACTACCAGATTCCATGTAAATTAAGTATTTCTATTTCATGTACTATGTATTAATTTCCGCAGCACTTAATGTTGATAAAAGCCGCTTCTAATTCTATTAATAATATTAGTACAGTTCGGTGGAATAATATACAGTACCATAAATCATGCAGTTAGCACATATTCTCACATAAAGCGTACCCCTGAGCCATCAAGACTGCCGTGACGTTACCACCTGAACAATGGAAACTGGGATCATGCGCACTTATTACAGTCTGTCAGCGGTTACTTGATGAGACATGCACTTCAAAGTAATGTGCTACCTCATGCTCTTTAGCTGGAAATATTAATTCTACCCCTATTGCGTATATTAAATGTCATGCCATAAAAATAAAGTAAGTTAATATACCTCGCAGACAAGGAATCTTTTAAGCCCTCTTTCATTTTTTTTCCATTATAAAGTCAAGCCAAGGTTTACACCATATTTATAATAACGTGTAAGATAATATACTCTCGTACACATAACTTAATAAAATTTATATTCAGCAAGCCAGGACTGGATTTTCATTATTTTCTCCAAACGTCGACTACTGTCACGTTATTTTTATTTATTTTTCTGCATGTATATCATATTTACAAAAGGAGGGAAATGCTGCTTTTAATGAAAATGAAGTGTCGAGTAACTTGATACTGGCCTATGATTCATTCTTTAGATGGAACATGTACAAATGAATGATTATAGACGTTTTGAGCAATTACTAATAACCATTTCACTTATGTTGTTTTAATAAGGATAGACACTAAGATACACATACAAGAAGTGGGTTATAAAGTAAAATATATACAATTGCTTTTGTTGTTCCACAGAAATCAGTCCCAAAGCCCATTTTATTTTTGTATTGTGATCCAATATTGCTCAATTATTAAAATGAAAACTGTCACGGTAAGAGGATTATACAAAAGTCCTGTTATTCAAACATACAATGTAATTTGATCAGGTTTGGAAACAGTTTCTATTCGGTGAAAAGTGGGCTTATTCCTCCTGATATTAATCATCGCTCATCTTTCATACAAGAAAATACCCGTACTTATATTAGTAGTTCGTACACAGACCGTGTGTTCTGAAACAATCCGATGAAGATTTGAACTTGCTCCGTACCCCTTGTCTTTGTTCACTGAAGAAGGTCTCCGTAAGGATACAAAATCATCTCTATATGAAACATTTATACCTGTTCAACATGGACACCCAATATAAAAAGTTTTGTAGTGGGTGGTGGATACCTCCAGCATAAGATTGTTTGGCATATCAATGAAACATTTGGAGACATCTGTAGAAAATATGAAACCTACTTGAGAAAGCACTACCGATCCGACATCACAATTATATTCGATGTATACCCAAGTGATGCCTCACGAAGAGGAACAAAATCATCGGAAAGGTCTCGTCGTTTGAAGATATCAGGTTCTTCGGTAGACATCATTTTCAGTGAAGAAACAAATGCTACAGTGTCACAGGAAAAGTTGTTTGCAAACGAGAGCAACAAGAACCATTTGATTTAGATGCTTATACATAAATTTAAGGAAGGAGGAATCCAAGCGCAACAGGCAGAAGAAGATGGAAAAGAGCAGGTTTATGGTACTCAAACCCTTCCTTCAACTTTGATCCTACACATGTATACTTCGTGTATACATTTACTGGGTGTGACGCCATGTTTTCATTTTTTGGTCACGGGAAAGGAAGATTTTTATCCCTCATTGAGCTACATCCAGATCTGAAAGCAAAAGCACCTACATTTCTATAGCCATTTGTTTCTGAAGGCTTGATAGGACAGGCAGAAGCTGATTTTGGCACCGTACGAACAGACGCACAGTAGGCCTCTGAACGAGCTGAGATACGAGCTTCTTATAAAAACGTCTGAAAAAAATCGCTCAACCTAGCACGGTTGCGACCAACATCGCATGCAGCAAGGTGGCATTCAATGCGCGCATACCACCAAGTGCAAACTTGGCTGGGAAACGTAACAAACCCATGCCAATGGGGTTGGAAGAAAGGCTTGTCAGGCTTATTACCTATAACAATGTCAAAGGTTGCTGCACCCGACATGCTGCGGAAAATAGTTTCGTGTGCATGCAAAAAAGGTTACACTGCACTATGTAGCTGTCGGATATCAGGCCTGAACTGCTCTTTGACCTGCAAACACTGCTCTGGCCTCTGATAACAGAACTCTCCTGAGATTGAGTTGGATGAAGATGAAGACGACGACGAAGATCATTTCGAGCTTGAGGAAGTTGGTGGTGCTGCTGCAATGAATCAGGAAGATAGGATGCAGTACTAGGACATTAGTCAGACCCAATCCAAATGGATTCGACTACTATAACCACTACTCGCAAATAATTTGTTTTTTCCAAAATCATTTTTAGTTCATTTCAGTTTTTTCTTACACCTCCTATTGTTCTTGAATTTTGCATTTATTTGTTTATTTTTTTTTACACTTTGTTGTATTTTTACTATTGGGCAAATTTTTGTTTTTGGTTAATAAACTCTGGGCCTTTCTTTACATTATGCTTTTATTTCCATAACCCATTTTCTCAAATTAATGTGGGAGAATAAAATAAAAAGGAATAAGAATAATAATAAATATGTAGGACATTTTGAATTTTAAGTGTACTTTGCTTAATATTGATCGAAATTGGAAAACCAGGTAATCCATGAACTTGAAACTACATGCTCTATAACTTTTATTCTATGGATTTTTTCATTTCGACTAGCCGTTTCAGAGCCGAAGACGTTTAAAAACTTACTCAGTGTGAATTTTTTACAGTTGGTAAAAATGGCTGTTATTCGACTACCAGTTACGCCCATACATCTTGATGAAATTTCATCTTTAAGGTACTCACTCGAAGCGAAATTTAATGCTCTGTAATTTTGATAATAGATGACTTTTCAATTGGATGCATTGTTTTTAAGTTGTAGGCCACAAACTGTAAATAGTACCAAAAATCCGGGAGGTTTTTCGTCCACACGTAAATTTGCCAAGGGTTTGGAGGTCTAAAACTTGGATTCTACGTACTCTCTATAATACATATAAGACCAAAAAAATTTACTACCTCATTTAAAGTAACTATCACCCCCCTTTCGATGGCGACGTTCCTGAACTAGAACCAATTACATATTATTTTCTTCTCTTTAGTGCACTAAAACTAAAATTAAGGTAAGCCTATTAATTTACCTTAATTTTACTAATTTTTCATATATCTTATAAGCTATGAAACATAATATGGTTTCGCAAACCACCAGTCAAGCAATTCCAGCTTCGCATTACTGAGAGACACGTTATTTCTGAAAAAGGTCACAATTTGTCAGTTGATAAGTAATATATTATACCAGAATGAGGAAATCGTAAACATGTTTTGAACGTTGTATACCTAATAATGAATGTATATTGAGTTGATATGAGAATTTAAACATCCCAACATGCACGTCTACTTGATTATTCTAAACAAAACGCTTGGAAACATAGAAATGTATACGTTCCATTATAGCTATAGCCTCACCTTCAAACGGAGTTTAAAACAATACTCTCATTTTAACAAGTTTTGTGAACATATTTTAAAGCCTGGTTTTACTATTAAAAAAAATATAAATATATGAGAGAACTTCTCTTTAATAATGTAGAGGCAGTGGGGTGGATGATATCATAAAAACCGCTGTCTAATTAATCACTAATTCCACATCCAGATTTTCCATCCAAATCACTTTAAAGGAAACATCTCTTTGTGGAACTTGTTGGTCATAGAATTTTAATAATATTTGGGGCAGATACGAAAAGTTTGAAGCATTGGTTTCCAGCATATGCGTCAAAAATTAAGTTTCTGGATTTTTATTAGCTTGCTCTAATTATTTTTCCTATTCCCAACTTCCCACTCCCACTATTTCAACGGAATCATCTCAATTAGGTGTCACTACAATACACACGTGTACTATCTTACAGAATATCACAATTTTATTTCATCAATTCCTTAAATGATGGAGTGGAGGTGATGGGGAGTGAGGGTTGAAAAACATTAGAAGGATGTATCAGGCCTTGTCTACTAATATATATATATACCAAATCTCAAGTTACTATACTCCTACCAGCTTGCTTTACTTATTTTCCGCTATTTATTCTACTACTTACCCCCACTCCTTCAACAGAATATCTCAATCTTATTTAATTAAGCCTTTTAATACTAGAGTGAGAGTGGTGCAGGGATTGAAAGATACTATAAAGATATTTTGGGTCTTGGCTTCCGGTATACACACTAACTGCCAAGTTTCTCTACTCTTGCCAGCTTGCTTTACTTATGTTTCCCTATTTACCCCTATTTAACCTCCAACCCTTCAACGGAATCATCACAAAATAGAATCTAGTTCCAGGATATCGAAAATATTATAAAAAAAATCTGAGATCGTGGTAGTATATACACCAAATTTCAAGTTACTGTACTTTTATCAGCTTACTCTACTTATTTTCTCTTATTTACCCCTATTTAACCCTTCACGGGATCTCGAGCAAAATATAATCTAGTTCCAGCTTTCGTCAAGCTGCATATGTGTACCAACAAATTTCAACTCGATGTCTCAAACCGTTGTGTTGCTGAGAAATCGCTTGCATAAGTTGCAGACCAATAGATCAACAGATACAAACATATTTTTATTTGTTCAAATTTTAAATATCCACGTTTTATGACATTCTAAACCTATTTATGTATTTAATTATTTATTTGCTTATTTTTTTTTAAGTTTAATATCACTTACCCTACCACTTACCTAAATGAAAGATGCTTATACTTTCCTTAGTTCAATTTTGCATTTCTGAAGAATTTGACAAATACCTTTAAAATCACGTAATTTTCTTTGTATTTTAATCTTAATATAGAAGTAAACCTCAATGTAGATATTGTTCCGTCCACCCGGTTATTCTGTTTTTCATGTGGCTAAATTAAAAGCATTTAAAAGGATTCTACGTGTGTGTTTATTTACATGGAGACATTATTATGAATAATGCATACTATATTACTTTAGTAGGGTTTGCATAACAATGAGAAATTTTTGTTCACGTTATTTTTTCATGCCATGAAAAGGCATTGTTTTGAAATGGTCTACTATAAAATATTTATAATTATACCGTATCATGTATAAGCTATTGTTTAAGTTGCTCTATATTGTACTGCTTTATAATGGCATCCATATATTTCATTTAATTAATGCTCAACTTGCACTTATTCTCTGAATGAAGAATTTGCATTTTTTATTTTATGTAATATGCAGAAATAGAATACTTGAATATAAACAAAATTTTTATGTTATATTACCATTTAAAGCATTCGAGTAGCTCCTATAATGTTCTTTTTTAATACTTATAATAAATAACGCAGGCCCACAAAAAAGAAAAAAAATCTATGCCATGAATGAGACTACGGTCTATTTTTGACCCATGAAGCCGAATCCGACGTCAGTTTTACCTCAACATGTCAGGATTTTAGGTTATGTTAATTTTTTTGGGGTGCTCATTTCTTGTGGGAAATGGCTCCACTCCCGGTGAAATTTGCTGGAATCGATATATGTTATTCCTCTCGAGCTCCTGATCAAAAGCTCTCATGGACACAAGGTCGGAGACAGTTTCCACAAGTAATGAACACCCCCAAAAAATGAACATAACCTAAAATTCTGACGAATAGGGACAATAGGGCGCGTGCAAAATTTGACAGCTAACGAGAGTGGAGGGCATATAACCTCAATGTTCCAAATTAATTATCGTGAAATTTGCTGTTTTCGTCTGCTTTTTTAACTTTCTTGTGCTATCAGCTATTGAAATAAACATTTTTAAGTTTAGTTTCCATTGCATATGGACAATTACGTGTTTTGAACAATAATATTTCCTTTGATTTGGCGAGATGTGCATTGTTTACCTATGTGTTTTTAGTTATTTTCTTCGTATTTAAACAACGTATGGGATTGATCTTATTATTATATATGGAGCATATTTAGATTTTTAAGATTTTAATGCTGTTAATTATTTTGTTATCAGTTTACGACAAAAAGCCATCATATTCTAGGGTATTTGGTTGTCGAAGTCTCACCGAATGCCAATTTAAGCTTTTAAAGGTATGTGATTATTACTTAACATTTGAATTTAGTGTTTATTATATAACATATTTAATAAATACGTAGTAGTAAATACCTTCTGCATGCACGAAAATAACATTATTAGTTATTTCAGAATGCCATCGATTTACACCAAAAGAAGTAAAGCTTGTGCTCAATCAAAAGGGCAAAGCGAAAAGAGCCTTAGAGAGATCCGATCTTACTGAGTCAAAGATGAAATATGGTCATAGTTCCAGACATTATCTTAACGGATAATCTTTATGGATAATAATTTTATTTAAATTTTTTACTCTTTAATTTTTAGGAAAACCTGCTGAACTAGGTAAGGTAACTCATCTAGATTGACTAACAAATACATTTATGGGTTATGCAGCCTTAGAGCATTTAACCACTTTTCACTTTGAACTCTTAATTGACCACAAACTTATCTTCTTTGGTGTAAATCGATGGCAATCTGAAACGACTCTAACTTTAATTTCGTGCATGCGGTAGGTATACTACTATGTATTTATTAAATATGTTATATAATAAGTATTAAATTCCAATGTTAAGTAATAATCACATACCTCTTAAAGCTTAAATTGGCATTCGGTGAGACTATGACAACCAGGTTCCATACAATATGATGGCTTTTTGTGGTAAACTGGTAACAGAATAATTAACAGCATTTAAATTTTAAATAATCTAAATATGCTCTATATATGACAATGAGATCAATTCCATACATTGTTTAAATACGAAGAAAATAACTAAAAACACATAGGTAAACAATGCACATCTTGCTAAATCAAAGGAAATATTATTGTAATGGTCTATATATAATGAATACTAAACTTAAAAATGTTTATTTCAATAGCTGATAGCACAAGAAAGTTAAAAAAGCAAACGAAAACAACGAATTTCACGATAATTAATTTGGAACATTGAGGTTATATGCCCTCCACTCTCGTTAGCTGTCAGATTTTGCACGCGCCCAATACCCACGTAGCATTCGGTTTCAGAGCGCAAAAATATACATATAAGAAAACCATAGTCTGATTGATGATTTTTTTATTTTGTGGGCCTGTGTAATTAAAGTATTAGAACAAGAACCTATGTGCGAAAAAAGAAATTCAAACTGAAAATAATTGCCATTAATATACAAATTTATGTTTAGGGATCATAGTAGAAGTCACACTAGCACGGGCAATTTAATCACTACGTATATTACGTATATTATGCAATAATTATGAAGTCATTCTCACGAATAAATGAGAGATATCATGTAAATGAATTGACTTCCGACTGCAGTCAGAGACCTAATTTCTTGTTTATTCTGTCCAAATATTTCCATAATGATAATAATAATAATTAATAATTTTATTTACCTACGAAAAAAAACCTTAAACCCGGCTATGAGGTTTGGATTTGCAGATGATAAATACTTACCAGAAAGATCAACCTAGAGATTGCAGTGGCAAACACAAAGATAGATTGAATGGAAACATGTAGAAATATAGTACTACTACAGTCTATTTAGTTTTAAATTGAAGTAATCCTGACACGCCAAAATTAGAATTTGAGGCGGTCACTGATATGACATGATAAATAGATTCCGAAGTAAGGAAAACGCTTTAGTCTTAAACTTAATAGAGTATAGTACCGGAAAACTATGTAAATGTGCGACAAATTACCTCTCCCTGCCATTTTCAAAGGTTCTGATCACGATAGCATCCATCATATTGCCCATAAAGATGGCGAACTATAACTATAAAATTTATGATTTTTTAAATTCAAGCGCAACAGCAAATTCGTAAAGCAAGAGCACACTTTCACCTCGTATTACATGAAAACTATTGATCCGGAGCGAAAGAATAATATGAACTTGTTCTTCCAAAAATTCTCTTTTGCTTTCTTTTTCGCCGATAAATATTTTCCGAGATATTAAAAAAACGGAATCTTCAAAATTCAAATTCAATTGTTTCAATGAAGCGCCCCCTATCGAGATATAAACACATTTTTATTATTTAAAGATTAATACTTTGAAAATATCATACGTCAAATTTCAGCAATTTTTGTGTTTTTTTTCCGAGGTTATAACCTTTGGTTACTGGACTATTAGTCACACAGGTCTAATCATGGTACAGGGTTATTCATTATATTTAGGCCACCCTTTATTATCGTTATTATTGGAGATAGAAAAAAAAGTTTCGAACAGAAGTTGTAGGGCTGTAACTGAACCACTTTAATATGTTAATAGAAGCACAGTGGTGGGCAGAAATTGAGAGATACAATAAGCAATAACATATTTTTTATTGGAACGCCCTGCCCTGTATATTGTTGAATTTTTTTTCTGATTCCAAAAATATGACATATGATAGTCCTATCTTTAACAGTTTCCGAGTTATTGAACATTTAAAATCGTATTTAAGCTATTTATTATACAAACGGAAATCACAATATTATGATTTGGATGCAGGACGGGGCACCTCAACATAATGCGCTAGAAGTTCGAGGACATTTAAACAATGCATTTCCAGCATGGATTGGGAATAATGTGTCTATTAAATGGCCGCCTAATAGTCCCGATCTTACTCTATTAGATTCATTTCTATGGGGGTTTTTAAACAATATAGTTAATGAAAGTAATAGTCACAGTATTCTTGCCATTCAAAATAAAATAAATAATCTAAACGTTGTCAATAACGATACCATTTTGAGTACTTTTCGGAATTTAAGAAAACGATATGAACTTTGCATCGAAAATGGTGGTGGCAATATCGAACAGCTTTTGTAATTTATTATTTGTATTTGTTTTTTTTTATTATTTGTATTTTTGCCATTCAAAATTAAATAAATAATCTAAACCTTGTCAATGACGATACCATTTTGAGTGCTTTTCGGAATTTAAGAAGACCATATGAACTTTGCATCGAAAATAGTGGTGGCAATATCGAACAGCTTTTATAATTTATTATTTGTATTTGTTCTTTTGTTAATATTATATGTTCATAATTAAATATTTAAAATAAATGCGGTTTGTGTTTTCTTAATTTACAATGTTCAATAACTCAAAAACGGGTGAAGCTAGAACTGCCATGTGTCATATTTTTGAAATCAGAAGAAAATGAATAATTGAAAAATTTAACAATACACAGGGCGATCCATAAAAAAATATATTGTTGCTTCTTGCACTCCTCAATTCCTGCACGCCACTGTACTTCCATTAACTTATTAAAAGGGTTCAGTTAGAGCCCCACAAGTTTTGCTCGAAACTTTTTTTTCTATCTCCAGTAATAACGATTATAAAGGGTGGCCTAAATATAATGAATAACCCTGTACATAAAATATGCATGTTTTTTAAATCGTTTGAAAAGTCGTACGGAGGCAACAAATAAATCAATAAACTAAATAAAATTGGAAGGTTAACATCGAATACGCTAAAACGCATCTAACAAAATTGTAGACTTCCTTTTCTCTTCTATTTTTGCCATAAGTAAATTTATTACTTCACATCAGATAACGAATAATTATTATTTCTCACGAAGTTGGCAATTTTTTCAAAGGTGATAATTAAAACCGCTTACGTTAAAGAAGGACACAAATAAGGACAACAGTTTAAGGGCGAGATGAAGCTAATTTAGTTCTAACCGACCACTTTTACTTCCGAAGCAGTGAATTGTCAAGATGTAGTAATGTTCAGTGCCAACATGATGGATTGATGTGTTTATGCCCCAATTAAGTACACACGCACGGAGATATGCCAAAGTTAATAAATACTAAGTTAGAAAGCATTTTATGAATTTATTTAAATTTCTACTACGCCACCAACACCTAGTTTCACGAAAATATATTACATTTGCATTTTTTTAACATCGTGAATTCTACGCCGTTGTTATTATGGGTCATGGAATATACACACTATAGCGTCCGACAGTTTAACAAATATTAAAGAAGCAGATTTCAGATATTTATTAATAATAATGATATTTGAGGAAATAATAGTTAAGTGAAACATATTCTTTATAGGATTTTGCAAACAGTGGAAAGAAAAGCTATCTATGAGAACTAAAGGAAAAACTATGTATAAAAATATTAATGAAATCTTTGCATTCTTTCGATAACCTGACTTCTGGTTATGCTAACAATTCTTATTTGCCATTCTCATTTTAACACTAGCATCCAACCTAATCCCCTACGGCTAAGCAGGCTAAACTAGTATCTACATGATCCCCTACGATATGTAAATTCAGTTAAAAATGAGAACAAAGGCCTGAAATTAATTTATTTACGTACCTTGTCTTTAAAAATTTTTTCATTCTAATGAATTACATTTTCATAAAATCTCATTCAGTTTCTTGGAAATGCTTAGCCTTTGAAACGTTTTTTGTCCTTATTGTGGACTCGTCAGAAAAGCCTAAAGCCACTCATAACGATGTTCCATGCAAAACTAAGACAATATCCATGAACAAGTATAAAATAATTATAATTGACATTGGCTGATAAAAAACAACAGATCTTCACCTAGCCTTTGTTCTCATTTTTAACTGAATTTACATATCGTAGGGGATCATGTAGATACTAGTTTAGCCTGCTTAGCCATAGGGGACTAGGTTGGATGCTAGTGTTAAAATGAGAATGGCAAATAAGAATTTTTACTGGTTAGCATAACCAGAAGTCAGGTTATCGAAAGAATGCAAAGATTTCATTAATATTTTTATGTATAGTTTTTCCTTTAGTTCTCATAGACAGCTTTTCTTTCCACTGTTTGCAAAATCCTATAAAGAATATGTTTCATTACTATAAGCAAACAAATAATAAATAATTCACTTTTAAATAGTTAAGTATTAAAAAATAAAAAAAATAAAATAAATAAATAGGCCTAGAATGTCATAAAACGTCGAAATTTTAAATTTGGGAGAAAAATGTTGTGTCTGTTTGTCGGTCGGTCTGTGACATACATAGATCAGCTCGCAGCAGGGAGCCTTTATTTATTAACCGTTCCACAGGTAAATATCCATTTACGGTGGAAGTGCAAGGAAGAGCCCTGTCTCGCGGTAGAAAGAGCTTTTTACAGCGGATTATGAGAATGAAGCCCGGACGAATATTTTGTACACCCTGTATAGTAGTTTGTCTTTGTAGTAGCTAGTTTCAACTACCGCATTAATTAGAGTTTGAGTTGATAAATTAAGTTAAGTTAATAAAGTTAATATAGTTAATTCATTATTGCATTAAGTTTGTGATTTATGGCTGATCCTCTTTTCTTAGCTGATTTTACTTCACTTCATATATCTGTCACTGCCACGATGCTTGCCTGCTTATTGTTGTAAGGTAATTTATCGAGTTTATGACTGCACCACTTGATACCTAACACTGGGTCGTTCGATTGCACGTGTTTACTTTTGTATCCCGTTTTCAAGTTGTTTATATACACCGATGCTATAATTAAATATCAAAAATCAGCTATATGAAATAACCAGATTTATGCTAATTTATGTCAACTATTGTAGAATTGTTTATACTTTAATTCAACACAATTTCGCATGATTTCTTAGAGTTTTAACCGAGTTTATTTAAGATATCCTAGGTGCCACTTAAACGCGTCTGCCTTCGTCGCCAACCGAACAAACTCCATTTTTTTATAAAGGTGTTGACAAAATAATATTGAGATACTCACTTGGTATATGTATGTTTTATAATGGCATATGAAACTCACTTATATTTTGTCATAACTCTGTTGAGGGATTGGAGGTTAATTAGGTCTAACTAAGGGGAAATAAGTAAAGCAAGTAGTAAGAGTACAGAAACTTGGGATTTAATGTATCTATTAGAAGCCAAGGCCTCAGATTTTTTCATAATATTTATCAACCCCCACCACCCAAACTCCATTATTAAAAGAATTAATAAAATAAAATAGAGATATTCACTTGAAATTTTGTACAGTGTATTATAACGGCATCTGGAAATACATTATATTTTGAGATGATTCCGTTGAAGGGTTGGGGGGTTAAATAGGGATAAATAGGAAAAACCTCTATCTTCGTAACAAGCCATATAAGGCCTTGTGTTTTTTAAAATTAAAATTATAGTTATTATGGGTACAATAGGGGGCCGTTGACCATTTTTAAAAAAATGTATAAAATTTTATTTGACCCGTATTTTTTTATTTTACATTCCAAATTCATTTTAATAGCGAAATTAATTATTTAAGTTACGAAATTTTGAATTGGCGCCTATGATGACGTTAGATGTGAGAGCATGCGCAGTTAATAAATAGAGGAATAATCGACGGGCGTCGTACGTTTACTGTTACAGCACAGAGTAGCGTATAGTATCGACGTGAGTCATTGTCATATTAATTGTCTTCAAACTATTATTGTTCTTGTTATTAGGATTTAACTCGATTACAATATGAAGTACACTGTAAGCTAAAGTAAATATGTAAATGATTTTCTATTAATATACTGTTGCAGATATGTTTTAAAATAGAAAATAAAATTTAAAATTTTTAGGTTATAATTTGCTGAAAAATCAACACAATGTAACAACAAATCCGCAACAAATCTACCGAGCATTACCGCCAACATGACAGAGAAAACATAGAAATCTCTAAAATTGAATTCTCATTACATACGTCATAATTTACCGCCTTGTTATTTTGAAAACCAATTTTTTCTTGCATGTGATTGTTAGGACTTTCTTTAATATAATATATGAAATATACATTTAGTATATTTTTTGATGGTATAATAATATTTTATAAATTTTGTTGAAGGAAACGACCCTATTCTGTGACATTAGTATTTTCGTATTTTTGGGACATACAATATTGTATCAACTAGATACCATTTTATGCATATTTTGTTTATTTTTCTTTGAATGGAATTATAAAGAATTAAGTGAAAGTGAACAGAAGCAAAACTACAGTTTAGTAAAAAAAATACCTTTCAAAAATATATTAAAATTATTTTTGTCTTAAATGGTGTCTGCCAAACCTGACACTTTGACATTTTATGAGTCTTTTGTATGAGAAATGCATATGTGAGCTAAAACTGATTTTATTTTGTTCGACGGGAACTCACCTCTCAGAAATATCTCTTTTAATATTTATATCATCTAACTAATGCTTGAAATATGCTAATTATAGTTTTCGCTTTTAGGTATTATGACCCTGCACTGGTTTCAATATAAATAAATATGGGCTTGGCTTAATACAACTTTTATTTAGAAGTAAAATAGTAGACGTTATGTTTTTCCTTACACCTACATATTTCTCTAATTCTACAGAATTTCAATAAATATACGCTGCCAAACCTCTTTTGTAAAAGTCATAAAGTAGCTAAAAATCTACCTCTAACATTACTGTTTCCGGTAGTGTACTGGAGTGAGTCAATAACAGTTTTTAGCAAAGTAATCCTACCTTCACCATTTCGGGATATATAATATTGGAAACGATTGTGGGAAATACCTTAATGTGGTTAATGTATGAAAGCAATATCATAACTAACGTCTAATGGTTATAGTTTTTTGGAAGAAATTTGTTTGTCTACTGTTCATTTGACAATTCTTAGAAATGTACTCATCCTTTTTCATACAAGGTGACAAAGTGTGAAAAAGTAAATGCGATTATCATTTCATCACAATTATTTAAAAACTTAGTGTTCCTTAAATGACCATGACTTTATAAAAATCTATTATAAATCTAGGGCAAGTATTAGTGACAATATTTGGTTAAATTACCTACTCAAGAAAAATAAAATTTTACGTATATTTTACTTTTAATGAATTTTAATTAAAATATATATTATTCTTAATTGGTTTCTAGATCGGTGTGAGATATATGCATATTATGCACATGTTAATGAAATTCAAATATGATATTAGCAAATATTAACAAATGGTAAATATTATTAAAATACACAGTATGTTTTAGAACAATTTCTTAAGTGACCGTCCGTACGTCTATTTCATTCCCTTTCTCTGTTTTTTTGTTTAGGTCATACTCTGTAATCCATTTTTTATCCCTTTATCGCATTCCTTAAAATTTGATGTAACTCCGATAAAAAAATACAATATTCGTCCATAAAAATGACAAATAGTACTTTTTCATGAGAATATTTGGAGATATTGATGGTCGCTGAGTTCGATTTTGATATCAGATTTGCGATGTACGAAAAACCCCTCCAGCACTAATAGAGAAATAGGAACAATAGCTCAAGACTTCGTATTTGAAGGTCATGACAATTGATGCGTACTATTTCGGTATTAGATTTGCAACATATCATGACCCTTTCTCCCTTGTAAGGTAAAATTTGACAAGTAATTCATTTTCATAAAAGGGATCAACAATTCGTAGCTAGGAATTTGAGCCAGGGATAGGGTCGTTTTTGATATCAGATTTGGGATATCATAATGAAAATAATGTCTAAGTTTTAGTTGTGGCATTTTCTTAATTCTTCTAATGTTTTTTTTCTGTGGAACTATCTTACAAATATATTTTTAGTTCTAAATAATATCCGAGGCATCTACGAAATAACACAATTAACCAGTATATATTACTGGGTAATAACTTCTTCGCCTGAGGCTTTTACGCCACAGGATCAGTTAGATGTTGTTTTTTGGCAAATAATATAAACACACCAGACAACCGCCAGAGCCTAGGCCGAAGATGTTCGGAAGGGGGTTACATATCCACCGACATTGCCATTGCCGGAGCTGGGGATCGAACCCAGTATACAATAGACAGTCTGATCAGATGTGTTTGCCACTAACTCTCTTTATTCGGCTGAGCTACCGAGCAGGTAAATAGCACCAATAGGTGATAAAATATAAAAATATAACGTGCAGACGTTTCGGAAACCAATTCTGTTTCTTTTTCATTGCGTTGTTTTAGAAAATGTTTGAGAATATGTCTATTACATTCAATATCCCTAAATACCTATTACACAAAATTGTTAATACCGTTTCATTTTGTATAATTTTAAGCACAGACTACTCAGACTCTTTATTTTACTGGAAAGAAATGCCGATTGTTCTATGTCACTTCCACATATTAAGTTGACTATAAATTTGTCATCGTCTTTCTTCTTCTAAAGCAGTCGTAGAGGGCTGGACACTATATACATATATGCAGTGTGGTGTGTACACAAGCTACTTCCGTAGTAGAGTACTTTAGCCCTTCTTGTGTGAAAACTAATTTGGTTCCCGAATAAGTCTTCTAGATGGCAAAAGTAAATGTATGTATAGCCGTGGTTCACTAATTAGGCTATTATTTGTTGTTTTAAGTATAAACAAAGAAATTTTAGAGAAGTCTGTTTATTTTTCAGTGATTTCACCTTTTAATTTTTCAGTATTAATGAACTGTGGCAATTAGCGAGAAGTGTATAAAATTATTGATAGTGATATATTCTTTTAATTAATCGATCAGCTGATTAGCGAAACGGTTAGGTTTTGCAATGCAGCTGTGGCAGTCAATAGTTTACATAATGCAAAAACTGGAAATTTTTCATAATAGTGAAATTTAATATTCGTCTTTCAAACTACGAAAGAAATTGTGCAAACGTTGGTAAATTTCTTACAAAATATAATATCAACTATATAAAAATATGTATAATTTACTCTTAGTTAATGTTTATCTATATTACAATTTTTTTAAAATTAAGCATCCTTTGTAAGATTTTTTTTTTATTTGAATACCATTGTCGCAGCTGAGACTCAGGAAGGAGAACTGCTCAGATGAAAATGGAAGAAAGGATACGATATTTGTTCAATAACATACCTATTTTGTGAGGGCCTTATTTTTTTTTTTTTTGGTGGCCTGTTCAATTTTTTTCTAGTTAGCTCAAAATTGTGTCATACATCTTAAACACTATTCAGTTAAGTTACATAAAAAAATGTTTTGCAAAACAAATTCATGCCTTTTGAATTAATTAAGGTTATAACGTCGTCAACAAATTATTATTTTTATTATGTCATAAGCAGGGTATCTTTTATACTGTCATTGCTTATATAGTAAAAAAATAAGATTATATGTGTTTTTATGTGACAAAGTTGCGATGTAGTTTTAGCACAATCCACTGGCAACCTCCATAGGGTTTATTTCTGATACATAAATACCAAAAGAAATTTAGATTTTGATTTGTTCTGCGACAAACATTATCTTCCTTTTATCAAAATAATTTGTTTTATAACCTTAAGTAAAAGAAAGATACAGGTTTATTTTACTGAAATAATTTAAGAACTGAGGCCCAATTCTTAATTAAAAATTGAAAGCTTCCCCAAAGAAAGACTAAGCCGTTTCGACCCTGACAATATAGGTTTTTTATCGATCAAATATCGCGCCCTTTCTAGCATTTCGTCTGAGCATTTTTTTGGGAGACACTGTATATGCGTAATATTTGGGACACCCTGTATATACTCGTGACGTCACCTGTCGAAGGCAGGCATACTGTGGCTCCATCTACTGAGATTTCCAGCATTTTGCAAGTGAGTCAGAAGCGACATCTTCCCTTGTTTTACAAGGAGAGAGAGAGAGAGAGAGAGAGTAGAACATAGAATTAAGGGAGATAGAACGTAATTGTGGTACTAATTTTTGTGTTGAGTGCTACGTCTGGAGTAGTCTGTGATTTTAAGCTTAAGCTAGAAGTTCAACAAAACATATTTTCAGCTAATTGTACCTCTGATAATATTTGAGAAAACTATGAACTATAACAAGAATTCTAAAAATATCTAAAATGAAAATGATTCAATGTGTCATTAATAAATTTTGAACCACTGACTGAACTTCAGTAAAAAAATTCTGTTATTTTTAAAGTTCAAGGCTAAGGTCATTACAAATTATGGCTAAATTAAGAGATCGATCTTTTCGACAAATATGAACAAAGTTATTAATTAAAACATTTAATTAACAACGTCTTTCTTTTGGTGAAGAACATAAAATACACATATCTCAAGAAGGACATACGTTATATTTAATTAGTTTCCTGTGACTGCGAGGTGGGTGTACATAATTATTTTTTACATCAGTGTCTATTTCTGATATATTTGGCTCATTACCATATGAGGTTTCTTCGAAGATTAACAAATAAGTAGGTGTAATTTCATTATTTTATATATCATCTCTATTTTGAAGTTAATAAACCTTAAATATCATCTTCATAATATTATGTGGCTCATTTAATCATCCTATGTCCCACAAACGTTTATTTCGACGATATTCAAGAAAGCAGGAACTGATAAGGAAATATTTCTTATCTTACACTATAATCACTTATCGAAGGCAAGTATTGGAATACTAAAAAAATTACCCTCTAAGATTCCTTCAAATTTTCACATTTTAGATGTAAATTAAAACATTCTAACCATTACGCTTTTCGCCAATTTACTACACTTGTTATATAATTGTTGCATATTCTATAGGATACTCTTCGCGGTTTTTTTTGTAAATGATATTAGTTTCAAACATTTTTTGTTTAATTACAAAACAAAACAAAATTTTTTTCATTTTAAAAATTAGTAGCTTTTTTATTATTGATCTATTTTGTTCAAAAACAATAGGGTTCTTCCTCTGGCTAACACTAACGTCCTGTCCAAATTTCAATATAATCGGACTTTTCGTGCAGGTTTTTAGTTTTTATACGGTTTCAATTGTGCTCGCATAAACTTTAAAAGGTAAACCAAATCATATGAGCATATTGGATTTATAGCCTAGCATTAACAACCACTTCAAATTAATTTTACAAAGCAATGATAAAACCACAGCATTTGCTTAATCTCTATAAAACTTTATCCTCCTAACTTTAACTTAATAGCTATAAAGTTTTATTGAAGATTTGACAAATACTTTGATAAGTCAATCAGACGCCAATAAAGACTAAAAGATAATTTAGTTTTAATGTAAAATCTTGAAGGCCTCTTTAAAACTAACTTTAAGTGCATTTGGCATTTAATAAATCTGGCTTAAATCAGTGGTTTACGAGGTGGCCATTATAAAACACCGATAAAACCTAAATAAATATAGAAAGCATTTAAACTGTTACTTGGGCAGTTTGTCTGTCTGTCTATGCACATGTTATAATCTGTTGGCTATATATCTACAAAACAATTTGACGGAGAAGAATAACATTTGTTAGATAGTTGACGTTACTCATAAAGAAAAAATGAGATAATATACCTTTAATAAAAAATATAGAGGATAGATATCCCAAAAAACTATATTAATGAAAAAAATGTCACATGAAAATATTATTTGGCATATTGTTAACACAGTTATTAACGAAGAAATCTATAATAGTTTTAGTAGAAAATATACGGGATGGCCACTGTTAAAAACATATTTAACTAAAGATATCTGAGGGAGGACGAAACTTTTTCTCATACAGATAACATAACGGTCAAAGAAAGAACAACATAACGATAACAGTGTATCGTCGTATTTTTGGTAAAATGCGGTGATCCACTGTTATCGAAAATCGACTTTGCATCCCCAATATATGGAAAACTGTCCTATTTCCGACCTTGTGCCCATGAGAACTTTTGATCAGGATCTCAAAAGGAATAACATATATCGGTTGCAGCGAATTTCACCGGGGTCATTCTCCATAAGGTTAGTGCGGGGTCCCTTTCTGTGCACAGTGTATTATTTGATAACACAGGCACACAAAAAAAATCGATAAGGGTATTTACACAGAACTCCCCTCTTTATTTATACAGGGCGGTCACTCTAAAAAATTAATTACGAAACGATATATGAGAATAATAATCGAAATGTAGTTATCACTATTATTACAAAGAAAATCTGAAAATATAGATAGTGGTCATCCGACAGCAAAAATTAAGTGTTAAATAAAATATGCCAAATATGAAAGGCTTGCGTAAGTACCTTTACAAACAACCATAGTGGTAAAAAAATTCTGATTTTTTTTTAAATTTGAGATAGGTTTGGAATGTCGTAACAGTGGAAATTTTTGATTTGAGCAAAAAAAGTTTTTTTCCATTATCTATTCTATAGTAGTGGTAAAAAAATATTCATATACATTTTTTTTTTCAAGAAATTTTCAACAATTTTTTTTAGTAGATTTAGAATGTCGTGAAATGTGGAAATTTTAAATTTGAGTACAAAATTATTTTCCTTCATTCATTTTATAGTAGTGATAGTGATATAGTAATTAAAAATTTTGGTTATTTCGTAAACATTTTCAACACAAATCTTTTTTTTAAATAGGTTTAGAATGTCATGAAACGTGAAGATTTTAAATTTAAGCAAAAAAAAAATTTCCGTCTACTCTAGTGGCAAAGAAATTTTCCAATTTTTTTTCTTCTGAAGTAAGTTTACAATGTCGCGAATCGAGGAAATTTTAAATTAGAGCGAAAAAAAAATTTTTTCATTATTTATTCCCTTTAAATGGTCCTCCCTGTATATTTTCCAATGAAAGTCTATTAATCTACTAATAGATGCAATAAAAATAATCACTAAATTCATCCCAAAATACAGTATTAAAAATCCTTACGACTTAATAGACAAACTAAAGAATATGACACTACCGGACGATGCAAAATTAATTTCCTTTGATGTACAGAACTTCTTTCCTAGTATACCACCAAAAGAGACAATAATCTTAGTAGAAAATCTTTTAGATAAAAATAATACAAACATTGTTAAAAAACAGGAGATTATAAATATTTTAACCATTTGCCTAGAACAAAATTATTTTCAATTTAATAATAAGATTTATACGAGTGACGAGGGTCTAATTATGGGTAATCCTTTCAGCCCACTTTTATCCGAATTATTTATGAACTTTTTAGAAAACCAAATACATAAAAGCCCAGAAAGCAATCAATTTCTTTATTGGTATAGATATGTAGATGATATTTTAACTTGTACAACAACATGATACACAGACTTTTGACTGTCCCCTTATCAGAAGAAAATTATATCAAAGAACTACAAATAATAAAACAAATTGCATTCAACAATGGTTAAAACCCCGAAGTAATAGACAATGTCATTGTGAAAAAATCTTTCAATAAAGCCATTAAAGAAGTATATCCAACAATAAAAGATCAAAATAACAGTTGCAAAGTTCTCACTTACATCGGCTACCCAACAGAAGAAATATCCTCTTTAAAAAAAAACGTAATATTAACGTAGCTTTCAAAACTAATAACACAATAGGAAAACATTTAAAAAATGCAAAAGACAAAATTTTATCAGAAAATAAATCAGGCGTGTATAAGTTGACTTGTGGTGTTTGTCCTAAGGTACATACTGGACAAACATGAAGAAATTTTGGTAAACGGTTATGGGAACATAAAAGAATTTACATCAGTAATAAAACAGACTCAACTTATGTTAACCACCTAATAGAAGTAGGTCACGTGTTCAACGAAGAGTTTAAAATTTTACACACCGAGAAAAAAGGGTTAAAACTCAATTTACTAGAATCTCTAGAAATAAATAAACTAAAGTCGTCTGATATTTTATTATATGACCAAATTGAAACAAACTCATCTCCCTTACTAAGTTTATTTACTTAGACTATTAAAATTAGATTCAATAAATTACCTACAAATATATGTACCTTTCCATTTAGTAATTAAAATTATATTGTACTTTTCCGTTTAGCAATTAAGATTAGGATTAGATCGAAATTGTATAAAACCATATAGTTTGTGCATTGTAAAATTAGTATACCAGTACTCAACATCCGAAGAAGCCAATGTGTGGCGAAACAATTGTCATGTTGACAAGAAATAAAGTGAAAATCAAAAACTAATATAGTTTTCTTCACAATTACTAATTTTTTGAGGCTAGGGATATCAGATTCAGTGGCTCAAAATACAGACGGTATTACACTCTGCTCAAAAATACACGGCCCTTTTTTTAGATTTGCGTGTCTGTGTAATTTAAATAAAAATATTTTAATTATTTACTTCGGAAAAATAAACTTGACTCTTTTCAATAAATATACTTAAATCACTGAAAGTTTGAACAAATATAAGAAACTCGGTATGATCATTGAAATAAATATATTTCTATTCACGAACGAGTTGAATGTCATAGACAAGAACTCTGTAATATGCATCCAACCGGTCATATTTTAACAGGATGTAATTTCAATAAAATCTATAATTATACAAACTGATTCAGTGAGGTTTTCTTAAAAATGTAGAATAGTCACGCACATAAATTTTTAGGTGAAAGTTGCATATTTTCTGTCAAATTATTGAACTTATATTAATCTTTATTTTGTAAACAACACAAAAAATAACTATCTATGACTACTAAAAAGAAGAAATATCTGTAAATATATTATTGAAATCTTTGCGTTCTTTCAATAACCTGAATTCTCGTTATGCTAGCAATTAAAATACTAAAATGAATTTTTGTCTATTTTGTATTTGATCATTCTCATTGTAGTTTCCACACAGTCCCCTATGGTTATGCAGATTAAACCAGTATTTACATAACCCCCTACGGTCATGAAGATTCAGTTAAAATGAGAACAAGTACCTAAACTGAATTTATATTAAGCTTAGCCTTTGAAACGTTTTTCGCCCTTATTCTGGAGCTCATCAGAAAGGCATAAAGCCACTCATAAAGATCTTTCATGCAAATTCCAAGGCACTTTTCACCAATATGAAATAATTAGACATTATATATTATAAACATTTCCAAGAAACAGAATGAGAGAGAACCTATTCTTCACGAAGATGTGATCCAATAGTATAGTATGAAAATTTTTAAGACAAGGTAGGTAAGTAAATTAAGTTTAGGCCCTTGTTCTCATTTTAACTGAATCTTCATGACCGGAGGGGGTTATGTCGATACTGGTTTAATCTGCATAGCCGTAGAGGACTGTATGAAAACTAATGTTACAATGAGAATTGCCAAATACAAAATGGACACATTTTTTTTAATTGTCAGCATAACCAGAATTCAGGTTATCGAAAGAAAGCAAAGATTTCATTAATATGTTTACAGATAGTTCTTCTTTTTAGTAGTCATAATTAGTCATTTTTCTGTTTGCAAAATCCTATAATAGTACAAGCAAATTAACAATTTAGAGAAACAAAAATTAATAAAAGGATCGTCTCTGGGATTTAAGTAGGCAATAATCTGGAGAAGGAGATAATGCATTCTTTGAACTTCCAAGCTAAGGGAAAATAAAAAAAAATTGGAGAAACCTTTTTATTTTCGGTTTTTTTGCTCTAGCGGCCAAAATAATGAAAATAGAGAAAGAAGTTCCCAACAAAAGTTGTAGCTCGTCTTTTTCTCTATAAAAAAGGTGTTTACAAATTTTTGTCTTACTTAAGCCGCTTAGAAGATAAATCAGAGCCCCTAAAAAATATGAAAAGAACATGAAATGTAGAGAAAAGTTTCAGATTTAATGTGGAACTAATCACAAAATTCATAAAAAAATTTATCAAAGAGAGAAAGTGTCAGAAGATGGCTTAGTGAACTTTGTACAGTTGATCCACAGATTTATTCATATCTTTGCCGGGAGTTGTTAAAATGATAATTCATTTTGCTTTCATGTTCTTATATAATGATATATTAATCCAATTAACATTTTATTCCAATTACTTTTGTTGGAAAAATAGACCTTGCGATCAAATTAGAGGGTATATTTCTCATCGATCAATCACCTCCAAATTTTGGAGTTCACTTTGCTATATCTTAAGGAATAATAATAGCACAGTCTTAATTTTTGGATTTTAAGTACAATAAAACATATTCTTTCGAATGACTTTATAGTTTTTTAAATGCGCGCAGTACTTTTTGAATTTGTCTACATTATCCATACACGTTCAGAAAATTTACAATTATACAGTAAAACATATACAACTCATTTGTTTCTTAACATTCTTCAATGAAATTTTCAACAAATATAGATTAAAGTGCGTGGAATCGAATCCATGCAGTGAAAAAGCATCCGTTGTTACGCGAGAAATAGGCAGGACGCGTAAATCTCAAAGATGTGAATAAATCAACTGGATAAAGTTTACTAAGCCATCTTCTAACACTTTTTTCTCTATGATAAAAATTTGTATGAATTTTCTCTACATTTTACGTTGTTTTCATTTTTTTAGCGGCTCTCTATAGTAATAATTATCGATCGATATGTCCCGTCGTGCGAAATTCCCAGAGAATTCTCATTTTCCGCGCATTTCGGAGAGGCTCAAACCTATAAGGGGAAACCTGGATTTATCTGCTAAATTGCTTAAGTAAGGCAAACATTTGTAAAGACCTATTATGTAGAGAAAGCGACGAGCTACAAATTTTGTTGAAAACTTATTTCTAAATTTTTATTATTTTAGCCGTTAGAGCAAAAAAACCGAAAATCAAAAAGTTTTTCCAAATTTTTTTGAATTTTCCCGGAATTTGGAAGTGCAAAAAATGTATCAGTCCATTCTACAGGTTATTAGCTACTTAAATCCTAGAGATGGTTCTTTTATTAATTTTTGCCGGGTTTTTACAACATTTTGCCTTGATTGCCTGTACTATAATGAATATGTTTCAATACAATTACAAGCAAACAAATAATAACATTCACTTTTATATTGATCTCATTTTGTAAAATTTTATAGTATTCTTTAATTTATTTTTTGATTAAACTGAATTATCGAAAAAAACTTGACACACAGTATTAAAATTGCGCAAAACTAACTCGATTTTATTGAAGCAAACAACTAAATTTATTAGTTACTGCGATTATTTAATATATGACATGAATAGACGCGGTATATTCAGCTCTAACTATATCCTTGTTAGTCTACCATTTCTAACATCTAAATTATGGATTGTCTTGCTTCTAATCTGATTCAAACAACTACTGCTCTTTTAATATCCTTTTGTATATGAAAGGACTTGATATGTAAATTAATCCGTTATGCATAAAAGGAATTTATATTATGATCTTCACTCGATCATATTATTCGGAAAATTTAGGAATTTTATGAGATATTAAATATTTCCAGTAAATTTTAGAAATAAAGGTCAAGCCTGAGCATCTGGCTGAAGTAAATAAAACCATCCCAAGTGTTTGAAAGGCTAAACTAAATATGAATAATACTGTATATTTGATATTTAGGTTTTCAATCTTAATTGAATAAAATTGTTGGTTTGCAGCGAAGAATATATTACAAAACAGAAGATTATGCATATTGCGTGTCTTAATAGAAATATACTGAATTATCCTTTTAAATTGCCTTGTCATTTCTATTCTTTTGTATCAAAAGTAATTAAAATTTGTTTAAATTCTATTTAAAATACCAATTGAATGAAAAATGTCTGCTTTGTTAAGTTTTTTATGTTCATTTAGGTAGAATTAAAATGAAACTTTTGGTAGATATTTTTAGTTTCATGCGATTTCATATAAATTCCTAAGGAAAGATAAATCTAATAATAGCATATTATTTAATGAGCGATAATGTAAGTAATAACTTTGCAGCTCATTCTAAATCATCGCATCGTGTTATTGCAATTATTGCAAGTTGAATACCATACTTTAGCTATGGTTATAATAATGAATATGAATATAATAGTTTGACAACGTCCTAACTAATCAAATACGTGACAAAGTAATTAGTGTAAAAATTAATCACTAGGGAGTTATAATAAATCACACTATTTATTTATGGATACTATTACACTTTTAAAAGCAATGAATAATTAATGTATAATCTAATATGAGTAGATAAATATTTTTAATTGTAGGTGATATGGGTTGAATTCTGTATTTCTTGGTAAAGACGCTATTGTAAACAGAACAAAATGAGTACTTGCGATCAGCCTGATTCACATTGTACTCGAACATGACATCATTTATTTTTATATGGTTACACTGAGATTAAAGACGTATCCGATCCGTATCTTTACAATTTATGTCAAATCTAAGACACACACTACAGACTGCAGTTTTAATATATTTTACATCTTCGTGTTTTTGTGTATGAAGAACCTTAGTAACATTATCTCTATAAACTAGTAACATTTTCATAAAATATAATAGTTTTCAGGTGCCTGGCGATCACTCTATATAATGGATGGATATAGATACTATTAAGGTGTGAATAAGAAGTTTAGAGTTACCCTTCATTGAGCTGGTTTGTTCATCTGTCTACCACATCAGCCAAAATCAAGTAAACTTGAATTGTAATCCGGTATCTGCATCCAAATGGATGTTATAAGTGGACATTTATTAGCCATACTTGATACACAGTATATATGGCAAGTCAACGAGTTACAAAATACAAAATAGATAGACATAAATACATGAATAAAACAAAATGTACATCCATTCATATAGAAACATGCAAACAAGGAGGTAAACTATACCTACTATCATGACACGAATATATCAAAATCATGCATAAAAGAATAACATAATTCTGATAAATAAATATAAAATATGAAAACCTACCCACAATTAAAATTTTTGTTTAGGAAGTCACTTATAGAATAGAAAAAGATTGTGAGAAGTAATTTTTTTACTTCCTTCCTAAATATACTATAATAGACTGAGAGCTGGCTCCCATTTAATTTAACCGGGGAGATCTAATTCTGTTTAATATTACAGTTTCGAGTATTGTCCGCATGAAATGGAAATCGGGCGGTCTGGCACTCCAAAACGGTCGGCCATTAAAATGGCGACCCACCGATTTCGGAAAAAATACTTCAATTATAACCGGGAAGATCTATTTTTGTTTTAGAGTTTACTTGTTAGATTACTACCTCCTAAATTAATTTTAACTGGTCTGTCACTCGAAATCGGTCGTAAAATGTCGGCCAGATCAACTTACACTTTAAAAAAATTGATGTCAATTTAACCGAAAGTATCTAATTTTAATTTTTCAACCAAATTACAGGTCAGTGCGTGGCTTTTACGAATTGCTCGGTCTGACAGTAAAAAACAGCCGGATCCATGATGCCAGATCGGTTATTGTAAGGTAGCAAAGCTTGTTAATCGTCGATTACGAGTGAGCTACATTATTTTTCGGTTGATGGTATATTAAAAAATTGATGGAAATGTAATTTTATTGTATGAAAAGAATTATAAGTTTTTTGTCAACATTAGTTTTGACATTTAATAAAAATATAGCTTGAATCTCGCACTCAGATTTGTCAGTGATGCTATAAAATCCAATATTGTAATATTTTGTGTTCTCTACCACGCCACGAGTATTTTTGTTATTCTTCGTCTTTGTCCCCGTCACCTTCCGAAGGGAAATCAGAATTGGTATCTTCGTCGTCTAAAAAGAGTTAAAAATTAGGTAATTATTACTATATTGTATTCAACATACCTGAAGCCACACAGGTCCGTATATCCCAGAAGGACCTATCTTCCAGCCATAGTCTTCGGAATTTAATGGCTGCATCAGGTCCTGTTTTTCGGCGTTCATCCATATATATGTTTAAAATATACTTCTTTTCACATGCAGCAGCAGTGATGATTAACACGGGGGAATTGATAGGGAATCAAATGTGGCGAAGCTCTTAATAAGAGGCTCATTCATTTTTCTGGGCTTGTAAGCCATCTCAAATTTTCTGTACCTTGCCTCATTACCTGTTGGACACCTAGAGAGATTATACATGAAGCAAACAAATTTCTCCGCCGTAGTTATGGGAACAGAATCTGGTTCCGGATCTTGGTAGAATGTTTGAAAATATTTAGGAAATTCGGAGCTCTTTTCCATTTGTGTAAAAGGAGTAACTTTACCCTTTTTATAGAAGCAAGATGTTGTGTCACATCCTGTAAAGATATGCGGACCAGGCAAGGCAAGACATACATCAGGACCGAGTTCGACGAACAATTTCCTTACGTCTAAATAACGAACTGAGTAGTTGTTATAAAATCCAACCTCCATCAAAATTTTGGATTCAGCATTAATTTTGTGGAAATTACCCAATAAAATAACATGTACATCAGTGCCATTGCATCGCACTACAATATTATTTGGAAACTGGAATTTAGATATTAGATACGATATTCTCGTGTCTGCTTCTTCGTGATTGCAAGAATAGTCATCGGAAATAGCTCTGATGATCGTATTATTTGAACTGGTGAATTGGTGCATGAGTTTTTGCCATTGACATAGACCGTCTTGTTTCTAAAAAAATCAGATATAAAAGGGTCTTGCCAGTGGTTAATAATAAATTCCACGAAATTTTCTTTGAATTCGTTGCTTCTTGGGCAGTTTATAAAATTTGTGGGTTTCATCCGATCGGCTCCGCATATTGCATTAACTTGTTGCTCTAGATGTTGCACTCTCCTTTGCCTTTCTGCATCTTTAATACTTGGATTAAAATATTGGTCGAATATCACATTTCGCTTTATGTTTCGTGACCATCTGAACAAATTTACGAGATATTAGACCCAAAGTTCGAGGCACCCCTCCAATAGTGTGAAGTTTAGAAGAATCCATCGATTATGGCCACATCAATAGACCCAGGATTTTCTGCTACGATCTTTTTCTAAATGATTCATCAGTGCCGATTTGTCGGTTTTATTGAAAATTCCATCTGAATGAATGAAAGCCCTATGAGTCGCCGTCAAAGGATACTTTAGCCCTTCAGCAATATCAATTTTGTGCTATGATGATAAGTCCAACATCCTTGCGAATAATTTTTATTAATAATTTCCTCCTGCACCTTGTCATTACTCGCTTTCCGAGTAGGGGAGAGCGGGGCGCAGTGGTCACTTCTTTGCATTTTATTATTTTTTTAAGGCACTGTTAACATTTCTGCAACTTTTTTGTGCAAGACTAAAGTAACATGTATTTAGAGGAATTTCGTATAACACCACTTTCAGAATCAAACGTTTTACATATGACAACAAAATAAAATTTCTTTGAAAATATGACCAGTGTGCCCCGCAGTCGGGGTACACTGGCCATGTTAGTGAGGTTCACTGGTCACTGCTTAGACAGATAAAATAAATTGTTATTTTACTGAGCAGGTACAAAATTATGTTTATAAAAATATTCGGCCTTAGCCCATATTGTTTGATACATTTATGTTAAATGTGAACATATTTTGAGTTCGGGTTGTTCTACCAGATTGCATAGGTTTGGGGAAGTGACAAACAATATTACATTTTTCTACAACCCGCCCTCCCCTACATTGATTTGTACGTTATTCGTCGTTCAATGAAATGCATCGTTGCAAGAAATTTGATCTGGCACCCAGTATCCGGCTGCTTTTGATTGCCATACTTAACAATTCATGAAAGCCATTCAGTGAGCTGTAATTTGGTTCGAAAATAAACATTAGATACTTTCGGTTAAATTGACTTCAATTTTGTTTAACTTTGGATTGGTCTGGCGGCGAATTTGCGATCGATTTCGAATGGCAGACCAGCTCGAATTTATTCAGGAGGTAGTAATCTAACAAGTAAACTCTGAAACAAAAATAGATCTTCCCGGTTAAATTGAAGTAAATTTTTTCGAAATTAGAAACGCCGCCAGTTTAACGTCCGACCGCCTTGGACTGCCAGACCGCCAAATTTCTATTTCATGCTAGCTCCAGACTTGAGTAGTAGACGTAACTGTATTAGGTAGATCTTTCCGGTTATATCAAATGGGGGCTACCTCTTGGACTATAATTCACATTGTCTCAAATTTTATTCGGCAATTTGTTCTATAACGATGTGCAGCTGTAAAAAGAAGAATGATCATATTTTGTTGTAGAGTGTTTAGAAATTGATAATAATTGGTCACGTCTTGTATTGTAAACATGATTTGTTGATCAAGTCTAAAATATCTCTAGATTTTTTTAAGTGAAACATAGGGATTTTAATATGTAGATACATGCTGTAGTAAAAATATTTTTGGTTTTAAAAATTATCTGACATGTATTGTCTAAATGTTATTTGTGGCATTATCTTAATTTTTTTCTCTTTCTTTAATTCTTTGGGACTTCCTGCCACATGCATATTTTATTTTTAAGCGGTGCTCGGAATCTACAAAATATCACAATTAACTAGTATGTTACTGGTAAATAACATCTACGCCTTTGAGGTAAAAGTCACAGGCGTAGAGGTTATTTACCAGTAACATACTGGTTAATTGTGACATTTTGTAGATTCCCCGAGCACCGCTTAAAAAGAAAATATACATGTGGCAGGAAGTCCCAAAGAATTGAAGAAAGAGAAAAAAATCAGACAGGTTTCTGGTGGTGATAAGTTATGTATAAGTGTAGCAATTATTTATTGTGTTATAAATACACGTTTTCATCTTTATCATTACCCCAAGAAACATTATACAAAATGTGTGGAGAATCCAATGCATAAAACCGCAGCCTAAGGAACCACACTACGTCGACATACAGATGTTTTCATCCAAGTTTTTTTAAAGGAAAACATCCTGATTATATTTCCACTATAGTATGTAGAAATAATAGAATAGAATTTTAATGCTTGAGACAGATGTCATAAAAATTTTAAGCTTTCGTTTCTAGCAGATACGCCAGAAATCAAGTTTCTGGACTCTCATTAGCTTGCTCTAGTTATTTTCTCCAATTTACAGCCTCCCTCCCCACCCCTTAAACGGTATAATTTCAATCAGATGCCATTACAATACATACGTGTACTAAATTTCAACAACATATCTCAATTTAATTTTAAAAATTACTTCCAGAATATACACCAAATTCCAAGTTTCTGTACTCTTACCAGCTTGCTTTATTTATTTCCCACTATTTACCCCTATTTACCCCCGAACTCTTCTCCGGAATCATCACAAATTATAATCTAGTTCCAGGTGTCGTTGTAATATATTCGTGTATCAAATTTCAAGTGAATATCTGAGTTTCATTTTATCAACCCCTTTAATAATGGAGTGGGGGTGGTGGAGGGGATGGAAAATATTATAAAAAAATTTGAGGCTTTGGCTTCTAGTATACAGGGTGTTTCAGTTAAAAGTCCCCAGGCCATTATCTCTAAAATTAATAAAGATATTTTATTTTTGTAAATGGCAGATGATTGATACCAAAGAAAGGTTTAAATAACGGTGATTAGAATTTTTCCTCATCAGCACACAGAGATGGCGCTGCGATGCAAAACTATTTTTTGATGGTTGGAACCTTGAAATATAAGTCATGTGATTAAACAATAATTTGTGAATAATTTTGATGGTATAGAGAATTTACAAAAAACAAGCCATTTTGGAGTTACATGAGTTTCTTTCATTAATGCCAGTACACGTGAATTTTGATAAATCCCTATAATTTATTTATTATTTATTATAGAATATTGGTTACCAAACACCTTTTTTCAAGATATGGAAAGTGATATAATACACTATCATAAAATTATGTTTACCACATCCGACCAAACCGGAACTAACATGATGAACCAAGATCCATATGTTCCTACATATTAAATTTTTTTTTTCTAATAACGCTTCTAATAAAACGGCTCCCAAAACTTAAAGTAAGTAAGACAACAAAGAAAATACACACTAGTTTAGAATGGTAATGAAAAATCTACTTAAGAGATATTAGTAGGCTTTGATTTAATTTTAAGTTTGACAGTTATTAAACAAAGTTTGTAGTTGGTGCATTTCAATCATAGTTTCAAACAGAAATAGTGTACTTAGAAACAATTCAAAGCAAATTAATCCAAATAAGGCAATAAAAAAAATAAATTTAAAAAATGGTTAGATACACCAATGAAGATAAGTTAAATATGATTTTAATATACGGTGAATGCAAAAGAAATTCCCGACAACCAAAACGATTGTTTTGTTTATGATTTCCAAATAGACCTACACCCGATAAAAAAACATTTATCATGCTGTTTAAAAATTTAAGAAACTGGGGTAGTTTTAAGTAAACTATTCGTAACAGAAATAGGCCAGTTAGAAACGATGAAAATACAGCCTTGGTGTTAAATAATGTTGTCAACAATCCTCAATGTTCTCTCCGGAAATTGGCATCGGAAACTAATCTGTCGATATCTTCGTGCCATAAAATATTAAAATCAAATAAATACCATCCATACAAATTAAAATTGATCCATCATTTAAGGCCTGGTGATTATGAACGAAGATTACATTTTCTAGGTGAATTTTCAGTTCTTTCTGAAGAATGCCCAAATTTTTTTAAAAATGTGCTCTGGAGCGATGAAAGCCGTTTTCACAACAACGGAGTTGTGAGTAAGCATAACTGCCGATACTGGTCACAAAATAATCCTAGATGGATGAGAATGACCCGAAATCAGGTAACTTTTGGAGTTAACGTGTGGTGTGGAATATTAAATTCATATATTATTGGACCATATCTATTCCATGGGACTTTAAATGGAAGAAAATATGAGATATTTTTGAGAAATGTATTGCCAGGATTATTAGAGACTATCCCTCATAACCAGGAGAATATTTGGTTTCACCAAGATGGTGCACCACCCCATAACTCAGTACTAGTCAAAGATTGTCTTAATGAAATGTACCCTCAGAGATGGATTGGTACTAATGGAGTAGTCAGATGGCCAGCACGATCACCTGACTTGACTCCATTAGATTTTTACCTTTGGGGGTATTTAAAAAGTGTAGTGTACATTGAACCCATTGAGGATATGGCCGATTTGTATAATAAAATATATGCAAGTGGTGCTGTTATAAATAGACATACGTTACAAAAAGTTTGCAATAAAGAGTTACTGAAACGGTACAATATGTGTATTCATGAAGAAGGGAGAAATTTTGAACATTTAAGTACCTACTAATAAGAAAGAAATTAGTTTAATTTCATTTTTAATATTTCGATAGTTTTTAAATGTTTGTTTATAAAACTTTTGTTTACGTTCTTTACTGAATTGTTAATATAAATTTAGCCCATTCTAAATTAGCGTGTATTTTCTTTGTTGTCTTACTTACTTTAAGTTTTGGGAGCCGTTTTATTAGAAGCGTTATTAGAAAAAAAAATGTAATATGTAGGAACATATGGATATTGGTTCATCATGTTAGTTCCGGTTTGGCCGGAAGTGGTAAACATAATTTTATGATAGTGTATTATATCACTTTCCTTATCTTGAAAAAAAGTGTTTGGTAACCAATATTCTATAATAAATAATAAATAAATTATAGGGATTTATCAAAATTCACGTGTACTGGCATTAATGAAAGAAACTCATGTAACTCCAAAACGGCTTGGTTTTTGTAAACTCTCTATACCATCAAAATTATTCACAAATTATTGTTTAATCATATGATTTATGTTTCAAAGTTCCAGCCATCAAAAAATAGTTTTGCATCGCAGCGCCATCTCTGTGTGCTGTTGAGGAAAAATTCTAATCACCGTTATTTAAACCTTTCTTTGGTATCAATCATCTGCCATTTACAAAAATAAAATATCTTTATTAGTTTTAGAGATATTGGCCTGGGGACTTTTAAGTGAAACACCCTGTATATAACAAATCCCAAATTTTGTACTCTTACCAGCTTGCCTTACTTATGTTCCCCTATTTACCCCTATTTAACCCTTCAACGGAATCATCTCAAAACATAATCTAATTACAGATATTGTTATAATATATACATGTACTTACCAAATCTTTTATTTTAACAACTCTTTTAATATTGGAGTGGGGGTGGTGGGTGGAGTTGAAAAGTATTAAAAATCTGAGGCTTCGGCTTCTAGTATATACACTACATCTTAAGTTTCTGTACTTTTACCAGCTTGCTTTACTTATTTTTCAATATTTACCCCTATTTAACCCCCAACGCTTCAACGCAGTAATCTCAAAATATAATTTAGTTCCATATGTCATTATAATCTATACGTGTATCAAATATAAAGTGAGTATCTCAATTTTATTTTATCAACCGCTTTAATATTGGAACTGGGGGTGTGGTGGGGGAATGGAAAATATTACAAAAAATATTGAGGCCTTTGGTTCTAGTATATACACCAAATCTCAAGTTTATGCACTTTTACCACCTTACTTCTGATTTCCTCCTATTTACCCCCAACCCTTCACCACATATGTCCAAAAAACAATCCGTTTCCAGATCTCGTTATAATGTAAAAGTACACAAAATTTCAAGTCAATACCTGCCAAAACAGTGCCAGAAAAAACGAGCGGACAAAAAGTTACAGACAGAACATTTGTTTTCGCTTAAATCTGAAATCTCGACGTTTCGTGATATTCTAATCCTATGACAAGAAAAGGAACAAGATTTTTTTATTAAGATACAAACGGATCGATAATATTGTCAATGATATTTATTATTATGTTTAGAGTTAGGCCATCAAATCCAGCGAAATTTTTATTTTTAATTTTTTTATTACATAATATACCTCATCTTCTGTTACTGGATATACGTACATTGATCTTTCACTGTAATTATATACAGTACATGGTAAAGACATATGTGAGCTGAAGTGAAAATTATTTTTTTTGTAGCTGTATTGCAAAAGGAAGTGCCGAATGATTCTGTTAATATATTATTTCCAGTTATTTCATTATCATTAATATTTAGAGTTATGTTTTTACTTATTTTTTATTTCTTCCTAATCTCTGATTTATAATGTTCCATGTTTCGCAGACTTTGTCCTTTACCTTAGAACATGACAGACAACAAATGTGATACTAGAATTTCGCTTAGTGGTGCAAACTTTCATTATAAATGAAATTAAAGATTTAAAGAAAATCAGCTCTAATCATGGCTTAATAGTACACACATTTCAGGTTCAAAATGTCTGCCCTGTACCATGTATAACTGCCCTTGGATCTACACTGAGATGTGTAATATCTCTAGTTGATGCTAATATGTAGATAATTGCACGCTGTCTCCTGTATTATAAGGATATTGTTCATACATATTTTTCTTTCAAGTACAGAATAAAAACTGGGCGTTTTAAATAATAATATGGAAAAAATGCTTTCCGATTGTTTAGTTTATATTTCATGTTTACTGAAACTTGTACCCTGTTAAACCTGATATATTGTAATACAAAGGAATATATACCGACTACAAACATGTCGAAGTCTCAGGATTTTGAGTGTTGAGACCTGAAATTCTCTTGTACATCCAAAATTCATAAGAGTAGAAATTACCATTAACACGAAATCGAAGACAAAACAACGTCTTTTGATGTTTTTAAGAGTCTAAAAGCAATGTTTTAAGCTTGTTAGGGTGGTATTTAAAATTGATCTGGTGTCCGAGTGTTTTTACTCGACCCGATCGCCGATGTCGATGGCAGATTAGATAGTGAAACAATGCCGGGATTTATTAGGTCTACTTTATCGGCCGCGCTGTTTGTTTTAATTGGACCATTTGGAATGCATTCTCAACAGTAGTTTTGGGATATGTTTACTATTGAATGGCCAACGGACCGCTCTGGTTTCCTTTAATTATTTCAAGAGTGCGACATAGAAACATGAACAAACATTTAAATGAACTCATCAAGTAGCAGATGAAAAATTAAAACTAGTTGTACTAATTATCAGAACAAATTGTGCTATTAATTTTAAGTAATTATAGAAGAATGTGTATTTTAAAGTGAAATATTAATTATACTTTAAACTCGGTTCAATATAATATGAGCAAAGGTTAAAAGTCATCGCGTTCAAGAGACAAAAATACATTTGAACTTTTTAGCACAATTTATTTCATATTTGCTATGTGAAAATTAATAAAATACTATAAAAATGACCAACTAATACTAAAGCAAGAGTAAGACTAAGCTTTTAACCGACCTCAATTAGCTGAACCGATCTCTGTTAAATATTTTCATTGAGTTTTAATAATACAATGTTTGAAATCGTTGGTTCCGAGGTGGCAATGCAGGTGGCTGATGCCCAATAATATTGTGAAAACTATTGTTCTCGTACACATATAAAAACACAAATTTATTTTAATAACCCCTCTAATAATGAAAGAAGAGTAAAGTGTGTCGAAGTCGGTGACAGACGCGTGTTTTGTGGCTCGTATAAGATCTCGAGATGAATCCGGATAAAGCGGCAACCAAACGTCGATATTGCATTAAATTAAAGCGTAAACAATTCTGCATTGATTGATATAAATTAGCACGAGTCTAGCTATTTCATATAGTTGATATTTGATTAAATTGTGTTGGTGGAATAAGTCAACGCAAAGGAATGTATATAAACACCCCGAGAAAGTGTACTGCTTGACCGTAAAATCCATACCTGGATGAATGCGGTCCCTTTTTCAAGTGAGTGATATAAAATAAGCAACAGCCAACCAGATGTGAATGAAACAGATAACTTTTTGTTTACCTTACTTTTAACTTAGTTTAGCTCATTAATGAAGTCTACTTCTTTATTTAAATAGAAAAATTAGAAATTAAAATTGAAAAGGTATTTATTTATTGGTTTATTAATCCTTGTCACAGGATAGTTTATTAAACAACACCGGAAAAAATGTAGGTAATGAAATAGAAAATACCCGGAATTGGAAGACGGCAGTTGAAATTAATCACTGTAAATTAAAACCGATTATTTCAAGGAAACGGCATACCTACAGGGTGAGCAAACTATTCCTTTGGACCTTTTTTCTCATAACTCACAAAAAATATTATTACCGCGAGATAGGGCCCTTCCCAGTAACTCCACAGTAAATGGATATTTACCTGTGGAACGGTTAATATGTAAAACAAGCTGCCAGATTCAGAAGCAGAAGAAATAGAAAACTTAGACGAAGAAAAATAAGGAGATGGCGATAGATGGAAACTTAAAAGAAGCGTGGAAACTGAAAAGAGGCATCTCGCAAACACCTGCACACCCCAGTCGATGATGACAGATGGAAACTTAATAGAAGCATGGAAACTTAATGGAAGCTTGTCACAAACACCTACACTTCCTATCCCATATTCTCACCCCATGCGTCATGTGGCTCTCGCTGCTGACAACAAGCATGCCAATTGTCCAATGTCCAACCCGGCATATGCAGCCGGTCCGGAGGTATATAAAATATCCGAGATTTGCTTCTGGCAAGCGGTTTGGCCGTCTGTTGGGCGTGTTCGACGGACGACCAGGCTGCGTGTTGGAACGAACCTCCATGGATGCCCGAAATCGGAAGCAATGCCCACCTTACGCGGGAAAATCAATCAATCAATAACCCCACTAATAATGAAGTGGAGATGTTGGACGTGGTGGTGGGTGTGGTAGATGCCATAAGGAAAATTTAGACCTTGACCTCTGGTGCATACATCAAATCCCCTGTTCCTGGACCCTTACTAGCTTGCTCTACTTGTTAATCCCTATAATTAACCCCCAACCCTTCCACAAACTCGTTTCAAATACAATTTGTATATATGCTCTTACTGAGTGATGGACTACTTGTTTCTAAACTATCCTAGGACGTTAATATAAGGAAGGGATTAAAAGAAAATTACATACAATGAGCAAAAAACTTATTAGATAATATGATGGCATCGGTCCAGAGTATTTTTCAGACTTGACTTTCAGTTCTGTGCAAAATTTTCTGAGGCGCCGCGCGAGAGACTGCCGAAATCTGCGTTAATATCATCGTTACTCTCATGAATTTATTTGGAAGCTTTTGAAATAATTTGCATATCTCAGATGCCATCCTAAACATTTCCTTTCATTAAAATAATGGTTTATAATACATTTATAATTGTAGTACTTTGAACTTAAGTAGTGATGCATTGGATTGGCAATAGTTCAAGATATATTTTCTTCTCGCGTAAAATCGTACATTTTGTTGGGTATTTAGTCTTAGAACGTACAGTTTTTTACTCTACGATTAAATGTATCAAAAGAGAATTTGGAGTACTTTTGTTCATTCTAAGTATTTATTAGAAGGGCACTGGACTGGATTTTCTGTTAAAATGGTTTGGAATTCTTCATTTATAACTTGAAATTACATTATTTTACACTCCTTTTCCATCCCCTTGGAGGGTTGCAGCAATACAGTGAAAGAATAATCTGAAAGAGCAGCCAATTTTATTAATTAGTAGTTTTAAGTGAGGTTTTTATCCTATTTTGAACATCTGAACATAGTTTTTCTTTTTTCGAGTGTCCGTGAATGGACGCTTAATGGCACATATACTAGACGCTAAAGACCTTGAAATGTGCAAATTATATTATGTATTCAAATATAAAATCTAATCATAAAATTGTAACATAAAACAGACTAGATGAGTTGCTTGTAATATAGTTTTAAGTGATCCTCTTATAACCTGAACCATTCCGAGGTTCTTCCTGTGTGTGAATAAGACTAGATATACCCCAAGTCAATACAGTGTCCCCGTTTTCGTCCATGAAATTAATGAACAAAATAAAATATAATAAAAAGAGGAAAGATAAAACAATAAGAAAAAACCATTAAAAATATATACAATTTTTCAAAAATGATGATAAATAAAAAAAATATATTTAGGTTAAATTAGAATTCTTTGACAATAACCTAATTTTAAGGAACATGGAGAAGAAAAAACCAATATGCTTTTGAGTACTCACGTTTGTGAGACACGCAAGATACAATTAGAGAAAAATAAAATAAATACTAAATTGACTATACTGAGCTAACGTAGTAAATGCATTCTCGAGCCACTACCACCACAAAATTAAAGAAAATCTCTGACTAAGGAATCACACTTGCACTCTACTATATGGAAATAATTGGTCGTAGCAGTTTAATGACATAATATTTGAAACAGATGTCATGAAAAAAATTGAGACCTTGGTATCTAGATATACGCCAAAAGTGTAGTTTCTGGACTCTTATTAGCTTGCTATACTTACATTCCCCTATTTAATTTAATCAGATGTCATTACAATACATACGTGTACCAAATTTCAAGTGAGTATCTCAATTTTATTTTACCAACCCCTTCAATAATAGAGTGGAGTTAAAAAGGTGTTAAAAAAACTGAGGCCTTGGCTTCTAGTATATACACCAGATCCCATGCTTCTGAACTCTTAACAGCCTACTTTACATATTTTCCCTTATTTACCCCCAAACCGTTCAACGGAATCATCTTAAAATATAATTTAGTTCCAGATGTCGCCATAATACATACATACGTACATTTTATCATGGAGTGGGGGTGATGAGGGACTGAAAAATTATGCAAAAAAATATGTGGTCTTGGCTTCTAGTATTTACACCAAATCCCAAGTTTCTGTACTCTTACCAGCTTGCTTTACTTATTTTCTCCAATTGACCCCTATTTACTCCCGAATCCTTCACCGGATAAGTTCAGAAATCAATACAGTTCCAGATCTCTTTATAATACATACGTGTACAAAATTCCAAGTCAATAACTTAAACAGATCCAGAGAAAACTTGCGCAAAATGTTACAGACAGACCGACAGACAGACAGACCAACAGACAGACGAACAATTTTTTTTCGTCTCGACGTTTCATCGCATTCTAATCCTATTTCAGTGAAAAAAAAGATGAATTTTTTCATACGGCTACTGTATACTTTCACTCCACTTCATGGATATTGAAGAAAAACTACTTCTTTAAATCTAGTTTCATTACGCATCTAGATCCACATGCTAGATAGTGAATTCCCTTAGTCATTTTAAAATGTTCAACTTTTATGTTACATTTTTATTTTAATATGAGGCTAGGAGGACCACCTCTTTGATTTTGGTATTTAATAGGTAACTTGGAAAATAAAAGACTGAATTAATATTAAGGAACTGTTTAATTGAAAGAAAGTTGGACGGATTTTTCACATTATTTCCGAGGTAAATTCAAGTAGTCTATGTAAGGCGAAGAATTAAACGAATAGCTTGGCTGCCTTATAATAATATATTATTAGTTTTTCTTTCCACTGCTCCTAGAGTTTCAGATTACTGATATGGAGTCAGGTGAATCTATTATAAAGTGATGGATGACATTAAATTAGTAACTAGTTGGTATGGTGATGTTATCTGATTAGATTTTGATGGACTGTATAATAAAATAATAAATTATACGATTTAGTTATAGGATCAGATTTTAAACGACCAACTATGTTGTGATGTTAAATATGTTATAAGGAATTTGACATAATTATTTAAGATCTTTTGTTATGTTAATTGGTGATGGTTGGTTAGTCATATTAATTTTCATTTACTTCTGTCATTTATATGAAACAAGTTAAAATTTATGGTAATTTTTAGTTGGTATACATTAAACTAAATAACTATTAATAAATTTATAGTGTAAACATATGAAATGGAATTATAAGAGACAAACGAACAATGGAAAACATCAAAGGTCTCTATTTTATATCATTTTTAGGTTTAATTTCAAAAGATATTTTGTTTTTTAATATTTGTGCAGGGTCTTTATGAATGATAATAAGACACTGTAGGTAGCTAATAGTACACGAACGGTATTGCACAATGGCGTTTTAGTTAAAAACAAAATTAAAACTTAAATAAAAAACAAGATCGCAAGGGCGAGGCGGCTTCACTGAGAACTCAGTACTTATGTGAGTTTATATATTGTGTTTTCTTAACCACCTCTCATGTCATCGAGGAAACTCCTTAAAAATTCAAAATTTTGTATCAAGCAAAAGGAGACGAGGCGCTACAGTTTGTAGTGTAGTCTGAACAACTTCTTGGAGAAATTTTATAATTAAAATTATTTCACAGTAAACAGGAAGCAGCCAGCCATTCAGGAACATTCAAATATAGGTGAAATGAATTGCTACACGTACGAAATATTTTGAATTCCTAATAGATACAATATACCAAAGAATTGAACAAAAAAAGTGTATAAAAATGGGGAAACATGCTTACACAATGTCAGTGTCATGTTTAAGACACCACTTTTAAATATTAATTAGAACGTCGAGGAATTTTCCACTCGATTTTCTTCGAATTCGGTTTCAAAAGTTAAGATTTGGAAAGACTAAGAAAACCATACGGGCTTTGAATTAACTATACCTAGATGATAAATGTGGTAAAATAATAAAAACATTTTGATGAAAATTGTCAAGAGTTACAATAACTGACCAAAATGATGGCTATGAGTATCAACAAACACATGGTCTCTTCATCTCATATTGGCAAGTTTTGTATCTGATCACCAGGTATATTGAGGATTTTCTTCCTATTACTATATCGAATAATAAATGTAAATCGGCTTAGTAAGACAGTGCTAAAGTGTTTGACTCGCAACTACGGAGTCCCAGGTTCGAATCCCAGCCAGGGTCCATAGAATGGCTAGGACTCGAACCTGGCGTTCCACTAAACATCTGTATGATTAGTGGCGTGTTTCAGACATGGCGGTAGCACTGAGCTAGACAACTGTTGAGTGGCACAACGTGTCTAGCCGCTATTATCTCTTCTGAATTCGAGTCTCTGCTGCGGTAGATGACAACATCGCAGGAATTGTTGTTGTGTTGGTGTCTATGTGCAGGTGTCCTGGTTAAGTGGTGGAATACCAATGGCTAAACTCTACCAGGACGTTAATATAAATAACCCATCAAATAAATAAAAAAGATAAACAATAATAATAAAATAGATTTAATATCTATTTTAGCTTAAGCTAAACCATAGTACATACTTAGAAGAGTCATCTAGTCACTTATTTCCTTTTTTTTTTTTTTTTTTTTTTAATCACTTGTTTAACGTCGGCCTATTTCCGCTACCAAGGCCAATCACCGACGCCAGGAGACGAGCTACCCCCAACCTGGAAATTTTGCCGAACCTCTTCTCTATCGAAGAGTAGGGATCTTTTACTTGCCTAACATTTAATAGACAAGGGACCGACTGCTTTACATCCCCTCCGAAGGATGGTATATCCACTATGTAACCCCCGCCTAAAGTTACATACCTTCTACGCATGCGCTGATATACAAGCCGTTAGAAGACGGAGCGAGAACGCTGTGTTTCCCTGGAGAGGCTCACCCATCCAAGTACTAACCGCGCCCGACGTTGCTGCATTTGCGTATCGAAATACGAGTATATGCAGACGTCTCTACGCTCGCTCCATGCTTATTTCCTTTAACTCTAACATAGCTATAATGTAGATTTCAACAAGTAATTTACAAATATAATTGATATATAACTCCCATGTTAATCTACTGTCTATGTAGTTGCCAATGAATTGTCTCTATTACCTAAAAGTTATATCACTATGGTTAATGGCATTCTAGAAATAAAATTTACAATATTGGTTTCTTATCATTTCATATGAGATTATTTCTCTGCGTTTACTCTATTCATTGTTTGTATAGTATAACATTAATTACATGATACCGTTCCTGCGAATAGCTGATGCTGAAAGAGTGGTTTTATCGACATGCATCATGGTAACATCACATTGAATATAATTTGGTAAATCCTTATTGTAAATTAAAATTAATGAGAGGTCTAATATTGAGCCTTGGGGAATATTTAGGAGTACATCAAGACGAATAATTAAAATTTACTCACTACAAATTTTAGATTTTCCATATAGGAGGTACTTAGTGCAATTTAGAAAGTAATCTCACATACCAGTGGTTTCAAATTTTTTGCATATTGTGTTTCTGCACACAGCGATGTAACATATTTGCTCTTATCTAGCTCTACATAAGTTTATTTAAGAAAATGTGCTGATGCTTTTTCTGTTTGATTTAAATATATGAATGATCTGATACGGTCATAGATAATTTGGTATAATGTTTTTTTGAAAACACACTTAGAAGATAAATTTGAGGTCTTTTCTTCTCTATGTCATCTATAATTGTTTCTTCTGTATTCATTCTTTATCTTATTTCTGTGTTTCTTATATGTTCTAGCCTAGATACCCTACAGCTTCTTCTCAACGCATCATCCATATCCACCGCAAGCAGTCTTACCTTATTACTTTTCGTTATTTCCCACGTTTCCGATTCATATGTTACCATGCTTTGAACAACGCTTTTATAAATTCTTTTTTTTGTCGGTTTCTTAATTTGTTATGACCACCAAATGGAGTTTAGCTTCTGAATAACCTGTTTGCCCTGTGTTCTTCTAATGTTTATATCTCTTCGGCTATTCCCCTCCATTGACATAATGGCTCCTAGGTACGTGTACTCTGTACTCACTAGAGACTTTTATTTCTCTTCCATTTACATCCATCCGTCATTCTCTTCTTCCCCAATCACCAAATATTTAGTTTTGTCAAAATTTATTTTTAATCCCCATTTTTCATAGGACTCCATCAATTTTCGCATCATGTAGTTGATGTCGTATTCATCTGACGCAACAACCACTTAATCGTCTGCAAAAAGAAGGGAATGCAAGTATTGGTCACACGCCCATATTCCTACATTTGGCCTGCCGTTCATGTATAACTTTATCTATATAGATTTTAAATAGGGTCGGTGATAGGCAACATTCTTGGCGCAATCCTTTCGTGACTTCAAAGGTGTCGGACAATTAATTTCTAATTTTAATTCCACTCTTTTATCATTTATCAAGATCTCTTATGGTGGTGACGTATTTGTAATGAACAGAGCTGGTATACAGCATCTCGAATAATTTCTGTAAGGGCATCGTGTCATACGCCTTTTCAAAATCTACAAACACTATATGAGTATCTCTACTCCTTACTATTCGCTTTTGGTTTAGTTATCGTAGAGTGAATATATTGTCTACGCCCGATCTTCCAGTCGTGAATCCGCTCTGTTCTTCGCCGATTTTGATTTCCTTCTAACCTTGTCTTGATAACTCGCCCATACAATCTTCCAATAAAAGAAGTTACAGTAATTCCTCGATAATTGCGACAGTCAGTACGAGGCCCTTAAATAATTTAAAAAAATTGAAAACCACGATTTTAATAACAAACTAAAACTGTTCAAAATCCACTAAAAAGAAGAAAATAAAGTTAATAATAGCAATAATTATGTTAAGAGACGTAAAAGCGTGGGACGTTCAAAGTATCTGGAGAGGCAGAAAATTTCAATCATCAGGCGCCCCACGCTTTTACGTTTCGTTACATAATAATTATTACCATTATTAACTTTATTTTCTTCCTTTTTAATGCATTTTGAACAGTTTCAGTTTGTTATTAAAAGAGTGTTTTTTAATTTTTTTAAATTATTTATTTATTTGGAAAATGTTTTGTTCCTTTTATACAAAACATTAATCTTGGGACGTAGTAAACACTTGGTAATACTATATGAAATTATTTTTTTTTACTAAATTATTTAAAAAAATACGTATATTTATAAAAATATCCCTAGACTTTTCGTGTGTTATTATTGTCAGATATATGGGTGTTTGGGGTAGATAATATCAAATATTACATTATTAAAATTCCATGAACAGTTATTTTCGCATACTGAAGTGCAAACTGTTATCAAGATGTTTTCTTTCAAAGAGACTTGATTGAGAAACCTGAATTTGGAAGTAGTGATTTCTTGGTAGCGATTTCTTAAATTATATCCATATTTGTTCATTATGTACGGTAACAGTTTCTTTTCATATTTACTAAGTTCAAAAATATTATAGATCAGAGTTACCATTCTGTACTTACCATTTGCAGTAATGTTTATACATACTACCGGTTTATTTTTTAATTTGTTTCTTAAATAATTTTCGTTTTGTGACTGAAGATCAGAAGTTTTTAATGTTTTTAATGTTTTTAAAGCAGGGGTTTTAAATATTTGATTAGTTTAATTATTGAAGTAATAATTATGAGTTTCTGACAAAAAAATTAGGCATTACAATATTATTTGAAATATTTCGATTTTGTTGGTTCTCAATTAAAATATGATCTTATACCATCTTATTAATGAACATTTAATTTGTCATAAGATTCTTCTTAACTGAAATAATAGTTGTTGGATAAACGTGAATGCAATTAGCTTTACTGTATCTTTTTGGTACCTATTACCATTTACTAAGTGCAATTGCCATTTAAAGTCGAATAGCTAGTTAAATTACGTGTCAATATTTCCTACAGCTTAAGGTAAATTGCCTAAAAAGGAGTGTCTTATTGCAGAACAATGTGAAACCTGAGAGGTATATGCAAACCAGCCGCAGTGCAATAGGCTTGTTGACACTTTCAATATTTTTGTAAACCAAATTAATGTAAAATATAGCAGCGATGCACACTGACTGTAAACACTTTAGCCGGTTTGTGCTCCGAGAAATATTTTAAAGTTTAATAAGACTGAAATAAAGTTTATCGTTCACACCTTGAATTTAAAACAGGGAACAGTATGAGATTTCTGGATATAAAAGAACATACTTAAGGACAATAAAATACTCTTTTACCACTTTTAGATTTCTTTTATTTTAAAAACGTTCACGTAAGCTCTACAGCGGTAATAATTCTTATACTTAAAATCCTCCTATCCATAACGTTATTTTTTTTTCTTTTAAAGTAGTCGCGGGAGGTGCTGCTGTAGCTTCGAGCGACATATTTACGATCATCCAAAGACCGAACGTCGAAACCTAACCTAATTTATATCGGACACTTCTTTGCTGGCCGTCGTCATTCCTGCGCCCTTATTTGGCGGAACAAGGCTTCTTCAAATGCCCGTAAATGCGGTCTCCATTTACGTACTGGCTGAGTCTGATTAACCAATAGTAATCATGTCGGTATTTAGTAAAAGAAGCCTATTATATTATTTTCAGTGCTACCTGTTCAACTCGACAGTGTGTGGCAATATTTTTTCAAGTTTGTAATAATATTAATTCATAGAAAAAAAATTACGTGGCAGAATATTTATAAAAAATCAGTAAAAGTATTTATACAGAACTTTCCTCTTTATTTATACCGGGCGGTCAGTCTAAAAAATTATTAATTAAAATTGTTATATTAATTACAAAACCACATATGAGAATAATAATTATTACAAAGAATCCTGATAACTTTTGGCCAAAAAAATACGTAGAGTGGTCATCCGACAGCAAAAATTCAATATTAAATAAAAGCTGCCATATATGGATGAAATTTTGAGTACAATTTTTTTTTCCCATTAACTAAGTATCTATGGTCAAAATATTTTTAAATTTTTTAAAAAATGTTCAAAAGCATTTTTGTCTGAAATAGGTTTAGAATGTGAAGACACGTGGACATTTTAAATTTGAGCAAAAAAACATTTTCCGTCATAATAATATATTATTCTATTAGTAAAAAAATTTAAAAAAAATTCTTTCATAAAATTTTCAAATTTTTCTTTTCGAAAAAAAAAATTTTATGAATAGATTTAGAATGTCATGAAAAGTGGAAATTTTAAATTTGAGCAAAAACATTTTTCCATCATATTCTATAATTACTAAAAAAATTAAAAAAAGAATTATTATCTTTGACAAAATGTTCAAAACAATTTTTCATTTCGAAAAAATTTTTTTATGAAATAGATTTAGAATGTCATGAAACGTGGAAATTTTAAATCTGAAACAAGAAAATACACATCTTCCTACTGGAGAAAACATTTTCAAAAAGTTTTCAATTTTTTTTTTCTGAAATAGGTATAGAATGTCTTGAAACGTGGAAATTTTAAATTCGGGCAAAAAAAATCCATCTTATTCTATACTTAGTAAAAAAAAATGAAAAAAAAATACTTTGAAAAAATTTTCATAACAATTTTTCTTTTTGAAAACATTTTTTTATGAAATAGATTTAGATGTCATGAAACGTGAGAATTTTAAATTTGAAAAAAAAAAATCCATCATTCTACTTATAAAAAATAATTCAAGTTTTGATTTTTTTTTTCTGAAATAGATTTAGAATGCCATTAAACGTGGAAATATTGAATTTGAGCAAAAAAAAAATTCTTTAAATCTATTCTAGTGGCAACAATTTTTCGAAAAATGGTTACAAAAATTATCTTTTTTTTCTGAAATAGGTATTGAATGTCATAAAACGGAGAAATTTTCAATTTGAGCAAAAACATTTTTTTTTGTTATTTATTCCATTTAGACGGTCCACCCTGTATATTGTCCAGTGAAAGTTTAACCATTTCATCGCTGACAGCAGCGTCAGCTACCTATCAAATTTGACTGTTCTTCGTCAAGTAGATTTTAGATAATACATCAACAGACAGACAGACAGACGGACAGACATACATACAGACAGACTGACGGAATTGAAAAACCTATATTTTCGTAATCTACGTGATCTGAAACGTGAAAATCCGAAAATATCTCGGAGGGTGATTTTTTCTCGAATACAATACTTCCCTTCGGTATGCGAGGGAAGGAAAAAAATATCGATTAAAATCCATAGTAGGTAATTATTATCAGTGAAAGTGCGAAATATTTTGGAAAAAAAATATTCTTGTTTTAATTCGAGACCACGTCAGTACTGCCGAAGAAAATAACTAGAGGTATGTGTATAAATAAGCCGTAAAATGTTTTAGCTAACCATTATACTCTTCACCGATTTACTACACTTGTTATATAATTGTTGCACGTTCTATAGGATACTCTTCGCATTTTTTTTTTGTAAATGATATTGGTTTCAAACATTTTTGGTTTAATTAGAAAGCAAAAATTTTTACTCATTTCAAAAATTAGTAACTTTTTTATTTATTAATCGATTTTGTTTAAAGACAATATGGTTCTTCCTCTAGCTAACACTAACTTACTCTCCTTTCAATATAATCGTACTTTTTGTTCTTAAGTTGTAGTGCTTGCAAGGAACGTGACGGATCGACAGACAGACAGACGGACGGACGGACATTTTGAAAGTTGTTCAGAATTCGATCACCAACACAGTGATATGAAAAGTTTTTATCTACGTGCAATATTACCGGTTTTAGAAATGTGCCGATTGAATGCATTATTCTCCTCGTTTTGTATTTGCGAAGAGTATAATAACCTGGTAAAACCTCCACTTACCGTACGAATCTTTTACTTTGGAGCTTAATAGCAACTTGATGAAACTGCATTTATATGAGCGTTGAAAAAATATGATTTTCTTAAAAATAGACTTCACCGTATGAATTGAGAGTCCTAAAATTTACTGTCACAATTTTGTATCAGCTTCACGAAACTGTACTTGCATAACCATTCTAAAAATATAATTTTCATAGAATTATTGATTATAATTTAACGAATTGAAAATTTGAAATGTACTGGTAAAATTTTTTATCAACTTGATGAAAATACATTTGCATAATTATTATAAAAACATAATTTTCTTAGAAATATAGATTTTACATCACGAAATGAGATTTTTAAAATTTTCTGTTACAATTTCTAAAGCTGCACTTATATAAACGTTGTAAAAATATAATTGTCATAGAAATATACCAGTTGGTTGCCCACCCTTAGAGACGAAGTAAGTAAAAATAAGATAAATATAATTTAATGTTGAGACATTAAATTATATAGTCACGTGAGCGTGAATATGGAAATTCATAAACAAAGAACTGTCATGGTTGACGACCAAAAAAGTTTTGAGAACAGAAATATACTATTTTTGGATTTTACATTCAGAATTTGTGTCAAAATTTCACACAAATTATTAGAAACTAACTGAATCTAATCCGACATGTTACTTATACAAAATCATTGCTCCAAAAATATATGATATATTTACACAAATTGTAACTGACACTTTTTTAAAAACAATCTAGAGAATAATTTTTTGCTATAGAAATAAAATATTACAGTAGTAGTGTAAGTATTTTCAAAAGTTTTTTCTACAATGAATGTGGTACCCATTACATGTCTTCTGAAATCTTATCAGAGTAGAAATTTACGATCAATGATCGGAATTTAGGTTTGATTCCAGGGGCGCACATCCCCTGTAGCACAAGATATTGGGTGGATATTGGTACAATATGAAACTTTTCTTTCCACTGTTTGCAAAATCCTATAAAGAATATATGTTTCATTACTATAAGCAAACAAATAATAAATAATTCACTTTTAAACATGCATAGAGTATACAGGCTCCAATACTAGTTAGATAATAGATAGGTGTAGATCTGTTGTTTTTTATAAGTCAATGTCAAAATTATAATTATTTTAAACTTGTTCATGGATATTGTCTTAGTTTTGCATGGAACATCGTTGTGAGTGGCTTTGGGCTTTTCTGATGAGTCATCAATAAGGACGAAAAACGTTTCAAAGGCTAAGCATTCCAAGAAACTGAATGAGATTTTATGAAAATGTAATTCATTAGAATGGAAAAAAAAAATTTAAAGACAAGGTACGTAAATAAATTAATTTCAGGCCTTTGTTCTCATTTTTAACTGAATTTACATATCGTAGGGGATCATGTGGATACTAGTTTAGCCTGCTTAGCCGTAGGTTGGATGCTAGTGTTAAAATGAGACTGGCTGATAAGAATTTTCACTTGGTAGCATAACCAGAAGTCAGGTTATCGAAAGAATACAAAGATTTCATTAATATTTATATATATAGTTTTTCCTTTAGTTCTCATAGATAGCTTTTCTTTCCACTGTTTGCAAAATACTATAAAGAATATATGTTTCATTACTATAAGCAAACAAATAATAAATAATTCATTTTTGGTACAATATGTTACCTATATTGTATATTGGGCCAATATATGTCAGCTCTAACCAATATTGTACCTATAAGATTATCAGCTGTATTTTCAATATTGTCACCCAAAATATAGCCATCATTCCGATATTGGCAAATCAGATTCAATATTAACATTATTTAACCAATATTGGCGCAATATGTAAAAACTAATATTAGTTCTGAATATTGGAATATCCTTTATTACTTTCAGGTATTCAATTATCATTTTACTTTAACCATTCGTTCATGTACGTGTTCCTATCATCTTCTAGAATTGTTTCACCTTTCCACCATTTTCCCCAATTTCCACTATAGGCACTGTTCTGAATATTTTTTTATATCAGGTGGAAATGAAAAGGGACTAAGTAGGATGCATATTTTTCAAATATGGAAAGAGAAATCTGGTTGTGATTCTTCTATAAAGTATCAGTACGCTGTAAATGTAATTTTATACCAGCCACATATTTCGGAACTTCCAGAAAGAAATCAAAATGATGTACGACATAATATATATATCGAGTTTTTAGCAAAATTGGAGAACGGTGAACAAAAATGGATAAGTTAATACTGACTGGCTGAAAGCAAAATTTAATTTGTATCAAAATGTTGAGGTGGAAAATGATTTACCCAGCACTTCTGGATTAGTAGGGAGAGAGAATCTTTTTTTTGATAAAAGCAGTGAAAGATCGGATCGTAAAAAGACCGCAGAACTTTGTAAAAACTTTGTGTCTGAAGAACTAGTTTATGCAACCTATAGTAGTTTGTGCGCTTCGTTATTGTAAGAAATAACTAAAATGTATATCTTCTTTTTTCTTGTATTCCAATGTAAACCACCACTAGTAACAAATTACGGATTTAAAGCTATTTAGTAATTTTGTAATAAGTTTTAAGGCATTCTGTCCCACTGTTGCACCCCTTAAAACTACCATATTTTAAATAGGCAATGTTTTCGTAATTTTTATGTTAATTGGTATAGGTTGAATTGTCTGTGAATATTTTTTTTTCTGAATTTTACTCAGTGATTTTGAATTTTACTCCTTGGAAACTACCCCAATTTTTCAATGGCATTTTTTAAATTATTTTTTTCTGCAATCGCCAGCTGATTTTAGACGAGTTTCATAAGTTTCAGAATTTTGACCAAAAAATGGTTGATTTCGTACCACTGTGCTAAGGCGTGAATTTACATGTCTTCTTTCCACCTTTTTTAGTGGTCTCTTATGTAGGTTCTATCTACAAAGTAGAAGAAAAAATCTGTAGTTTTAAACAATGTTAAAAATTATTGAATTTTTGCCCCACTGATAAAAGTTAAATTATAGTATAAAATATTTATTTTGATATGAAGAGGAGTAAAAAAAATGTTCGCATTAAAATCTGTTAAAATGTTCAGAAACCAACTAATTTCATATTCCTGAAATGAAGTTGAATAAATACTGAGTAGATAATTTATGAACAATTTATAATAATGTTACATTTATATTAAATAATAGCACATTTCGAAAACGTACCCGTATTTTTTACAGTTATTTTAGGACCAAAATAAATATTTTGCAATATCATTTAACTTTTATTAGAGGGGCAAAATTCGATCATTTTTAACATTGTTCGAAATGTTGGAACTATGGCAACTATTTTGGGCTTAACATTTGAAATTGTATCTTTAGTCGGCTACTCTGAATATTCTTAACTACCAACTTGAATGTAATTCCAACGAAATTCAAATTCTCGAATCGAAAAAATTTTTTCCTATTTTTTAAAATAAATATGGAACTACCGCCCAACTAGGCTCCACTGTTTACAAAAAAAATCATAGGAATTTCATAAGCCATTCCAGAGGGATGTTTTCGAAAATGCTTCTTAATGGAGCAGTCTTTCTGAGGATGGCACCTAACTTTATGAAACTCGATGTTACATTATAAAGGTTTATTCTTGAACAATATCAACCGAACTTTATTTTATTCATAGGAGAAGAAACGAGGAAAATGTATCCTTCTTTCAGGTTTACATTTTTAATTGTTTAAGACTTAATTATGATTCCAAGGATAATACATAAAGAAGGTTATCTATATAATTAGATGTATGACTTTCCGTTTTCAAGGGAAAGTAGTAAATATTGATGATTCCCTTGGTAATGAGTGTTATAAAGAAATGAGACAAAGATTGACTATCCCTCGTTTCTCCGTCTATGAATATAATTAAGTTTGGTTAGTAGTGTGCAGAAATAAGCCTTAATAACGCAAAATAGTGAACCAAGTCTCAAAAAGTCGTTCCAATAAAAGCAGTAAAAACCTATACTTAGGCGCCATCCACTGAGGGTTGTAACTTCCTTAGGAAACATTTCCAGATACAGGAAATTTTCTTGCTATTTTTGCATGTAGCATCAGTGTTTAAAGGAAAATAGCACACTCCAGATATTTTAAACATTCTGTAGCAATGGGGCGCCAATGCTGGTATCCAATATGCTACCAATACTGGTATCCAATATAATGTCAATATTGATATCCAATATGGCACCTATATTGTTATTCTATTCTATCTTATATAACACCAATATTGATGTCCAATATGTCACCAATGTTGGGATTCAATATGGCATCTATGTTGGTATACAATATGACACCAATATGTGATTGCAATATTGGACATTTATTGCAAAAATCTGACTTTTGGCATATTGGCCCAATATGTGAATCCTATATTGGTCCAATCAGTTTGTGCTACAGGGGATATATGAAATATTACATCAAAGTATTAAATGTAAGTTTCTTTTCTCTTAACAAAATTAAATGTAATACGAACGTACCTTATGAGTTTATGATGTATTTTGGCATATTAAATGTATGTACACATATTTCACACATAAATTGTTATAAATCCGCACAGCACTTTTAAGCTTCAAATTTTGCATTTCTACTGAGTGTGTATAGTTTTAGAGTATTCAGTAAGCATTTTTCTAAATTTTCATGTGAGAGACGATTACTTTTCGACAGTAAATAATCACTCTAAGGTCGAAAATGATCTTTCGCATTCCACAGAAGTGAGGGAAGCATATCTAAAGGTATTCATAGGCACCTGGTTCTGTTGCAAGTTTTTTGCTAATTGCAAACACGACCTCCAAATCTGGACTCCTTTGGGAAACAGCAACCCACTTTTTTTATATAACCTCACCAGTTGCACCCGGATTTAATAATTGTTTTTTGAACAGTATCTACTTTGTTAAATGTTTCTTCCAAGAACAAATTTGGACATTAAAGGATATCTATAATTCTTGTCATTATTTAAAAATGTTCGAACGTAAATTTTAAATCATTTTTAATATTGGGAATATTCATTAAACTCGTTGCATGCTCAAGCACAGTAGCATCTTCATTTACGGTTTCTGAAACTTCCATTAATGAGTTGAAGTGAACATGGTAGTAACATGTTGCGTTCATCCATGTCTCCCAACGTGTGATTACTGGTTTTGGAGGAAGCGGCAAATTGGGACATTTTTTTTGGAAATGTTTTATCCTACTAGTAGCTCTTAGAAAAATTTTCTTTATATTGGCAATAAGTTTGACAACATTTGTGAAATAATCTCGTACTTTTTCGAATACGCGGCGTAACACATGCGCTAAACAAGTAACATGTAACACTTGAGGGTATTTCTTTTTAATTTTCTTCCCAGCAGTTAACATATACGACACTGAATCAGTAATAAAAACAACAACTTTCTTCAAATTTTGTTCAGCTAAGTCTTGCCAAAGATATTTTAAAGTGATTTCAAAATAATTAAACACTGACTCGCCATTAAGTGTTTCTAAAGCCTTGGAAGCTACTAAATGGCACTTGCCAGGGCCATTAACATATAATTTTGTAACTAATAAATTGGCAACATTATTTTTCTTCATATAGTTTCGCCATCGAAATGTAGTTATTTATAAGGCTTAACCCATTTTCGACGGTACTTTTCCTCGGACCAAAACGCAGCATATTAACAATAAGTCGTTCTTTCAGTAAACACAATAATATACTAAGTAGCAAATAATGTTTGGCGTGTCGGCCACGTGTTGCAGGTGTGCATTGTTTACGCGCTGTTTCCTTAACTTAAATAGCGTTTTTTGTATAAATAGATTATATAATTTATATTACTCGAAAAACAAATTAAAATGTATTTATTTTTCAGTGAACACCTGTGCTTATTTCAATAAAAACCTTGTAACGATGCACCTGAAAATTAAACCCTAATTTCGATTACTGCTTATGATGGAATAAATTCTATACCTCGATGATGACAACTTGTTGAAGACTTTTGTCGAATATTATTTTTAAAAAGACAATTTTACCATAAGAATTAACTTCTCTTCCCTCCCAATCAACTACTTTGTATTTAGTAGCTAATTAACTACCTAAATTGATCTAACAGCACCATACAAAATACACAGGACAGTTCATAAGGACACGCCTTTCCAGGCCAGTGCCCTGTCAGGACCTTTTGCAATTAAAATTATTTCGTATTAAGCAGGGTTCGAACCCGTTTTGCTAAGTATCCCGGTTTTGCAAACTAAATGCGCTAACCACTAAGCTTCGGTTCCCACATTTTCTACTATTCTTGGTGATAAAGTGAGATCCTATTTTAGAGAAGGAACATTGAAATGTGAAAAGGGAGTTAGACTACTCAGAGACCTTCTTATTCCTACTTTAGTCGTGCTGTATCCAAATTACGACGACCCCGATGTTCCTAACAATGTCTTGTGGTACAAACAAGATGGAGAACCCTCGACTTACCGTGAATTATTATTAAGGGCAGCTTAATTGACATTTTTTCTTGGCACTGATAGGAAGCAGGGAACAATTGAATGGCCAGCACTGCCATCTGACCTCATCTCACGCCTTTAGGTTGTTTTCTGTGCGATTATCTTAAAAGTCAGGTTTATTTTAAAAGACTAAATTTCACTGAAGTATTAAAAGAAATCGGACATCAAACTTTGGCTATTACATCAAAGATGCTTTAAAATATTACTAGTAAACGAAAACTTAGTTGTTAGGATATCTCAACTTAAGAAATTGTGTCATTTTGGCCTAAAAATATTCCACTAGGGATTTATAGGTCGCTGATGGCGTATTTAAATAATTAGTAAATAAAATGACGACTACAAAATGTCCGAAGTTTAGCTCCAAATCGTGTAATGTTCTACAGTAAATAAATATTTTGTCAAAGTTTAAATGATATTCCAGATAGTATTTCTAATATTTTGAATATTTCTAATGGTGATAAGAAATAAAATTACATGATGATGGATTATAAATGACCAAAGGAGTATGTTAAAAAGTAGCTAATTTTAGCCTAAACCGGACAACAAAGAATTAACACGGGTTTTGATAGCATTTTTCCCATAAAATGCGATGAAGTATTTGGTTTTACGAAAAAGTTAAGAAAATGCTTGAGGATTCACAAATATACCCCGAAATATTATAGTTAAACCTTTTAAAATCCATTATATTTGGCATTCGATTGTAGTGGTATCTTTTAGTATTTTTCGAGTAGAATATGATTATCTACTTCACTTTGCATAAAAATGTCAAGAAAATGCGGAAAAATTAAAAGTATGCCCAAAGATTTACAAATTCGAGTCTGCAATATTCAAAATTTAAGCTTTTTAAGATCCAAAGCTTATTATGTGAGATTCAGGTGGTTTGTTGTAAGTATTTTTCGTAGAGAAAAAAGTACATATGCTAAGTACCTATGCGGAAAGATATCGGTAACCATTGATTTAAAAAAAAGTTCCCCCTCCATATCCTCCCACCATACCCAAAATTTCCAAAGAGAAAAAGCTTCGTAGTTATAGGCTCTTTTCGATTACCGACCCTTCATAAAAACGTACTCCACCAACGATGCCATTTATAATCAGATATTTCACATGTCTTTGTTGCTACAAACTGCTAAATATTGGACCAAAAAAAACGATCTATGCCTTTAGCACACAGGTGTCTAAGATATTTAGAAAAGTTAAATAGTGTGTACAAAGATGAAAAACTTCCTATATATAACATTAATAACGTCGATATAATAAACAAAAAACGAATCTACATTGAAACTAGCTACAGAAATATATCTCAGGAACTAATATCAAAAATTTTAAATACGATTTAAAACCGAAGTGGAAGGACTACAACGTAATTTTCACGGATCTAAACAAAATGGAAAGACAGGCCGTGCCTTCTATAATGAAAGTAACAACTATACCAAGTGTATAAAACTGAACGATACTTGCTCAATATATTCCGCAGAACAAATAGCTGTTATAGGAGCACTGAAACGCATACAATTTTTAAACGGGAACAACTTTATTATCTTTGGTGACTCCCTAAGTGTTACCAAAATAATACAAAATAATAAATTATATAAAGTATCAAATCTGACAGCAGACATAATCCAAAATATAGGGGAATGTGTAGGAATGTGCAAGACAAAATAAAAATGTTACCATAGCTTGAATTAAGAGCCATATTGGTATATAGGAAAATGAAAAAGTAGATGAATTGGCAAAAAATGCTTGCGATATGGTGGAGGTAAACATATACAAATTGCCATACAATGATTTTACAACGGTGATCAAATCCAGAATAAAGGCAGAATATAACGAACGGTTTAAAAATAGTGATATGGGTAAATTCTATAAAAGCTTTCAACCCACACTACCCACACAGGCCTGGTTTTTCAAAATCCCTTACACTAATAGAAATTTTATCAGAATTATTTCAAGAATACGGTCAGGTACTGTTTATGCAAGTTATATAAATATAAGATACATGTAGAACATACGGCACTGTGTGAGGTATATGAAGAGGAACATACAATGGGGCATATTATTATATTTTTCGCAAATACAAAACGAAGAGTATATTGCATTCGATCGGCACATTTCTAAAACCGGTAATATTGCTCGTAGAGAAAAAAATTTCGTATCACTGTGTTGGTGAACAACTTTCAAAATGTCCGTCTGTCCGTCTGTCCGTCCGTCCGTCCGTCCGTCCGTTCGTCCGTCCGTCTGTCTGTCTGTCTGTCCGTCTGTCTGTTCGGCCGTCACGGTTCTTGTAAGCACGATAACTTACTAACGAAAAGTCCGATTGGATTGAAATTTTAAGAATAAATTTCTGCTAGCTAGAGGAAGAACCCTATCTTTGAAGAAAATTGATCAATAAATAAAAAAGTCATTAATTTTTTAAATGAAAAAAAAAATACTCTGTTTTGTAATTAAACAAATAATGTTGTAGTGTAGTAAATCGGCGAAGAGTATAATGGTTAGCTTGTTTTTAGTTGTAAACGCTATAATGATAGTAGGGAAATTTTTTTTCAGAATATTTGCAATGAGAAACTAATACAGCCTTTTAATTTAGGATACTTGTTGTCACTTAATAATTATAATATAGACATGTACTTATATCATTTTGTCAATTCAACTAAATTGAAATTGTAAATAGATATTAAGACTAAACATGTATGTATATACCGAAAGGAAGAAAAAACAGGAAAAAGAACTAAAAAAAAACAAAGAAATAGCAAAAACAATAAAACAGGAAATAAAAAAATACAAATATAGGTATACTTAGGTACATATTTACAAAAAAAAATAATAAGCACCTTAGTAACTAAAATAAAGTAAAAGAAAAAGAATTAAAAAAAACAAAAAATATAACTACAAACTTTATTAAAAAAAAAAACAAAACATGTAAAAAAAGGAACAATAATAAGAACTACATTTACCTACGTACTCACAATAAAAACACATTAGTCATAATTTTACATAATGTAACGAGTTTTAGATTAATATAGTGTGATGAAGCAAAATTTGCTAGGGAAATTGCATTCCTAATTGATTATTTATTTTAGTAGTTAAAATATAGGATATTAGTATTATATTTTATACTTTATATGAAAGGCACAACTTGGTATTTTATTTTATTGCTTTTGGAATAAGCATTAATTCTAGGTAGCAATATCCGTTAAGCGAAGCAAGTGACCCACCGCCGCCTGGCTTGGTTCCTTGTAATTGGTCACTTGGCCAAGCCAGCGGAATACTCATTGCGAAACCGCTAGATGGAGCTAGTGCCCCACTACCGACCAGCTTTGACTCCCTTTATCCGATCTCTCAGCCAAGCCTGTGAATTATTGAATTCCGTTAGGTCCATTCACTTGGATCTGTTCAAGGAATTCAGGAGGATCGCCGCACTGCCGCAGTACCCACCGCCCAACAAGGAGTAAGTCAAAATTAGTAATTGATAAGCAACTTGGCCGGAGTTAAGTACCATTTGTGTACTAACACCCCTAACCGTAATAATCATACCTTTCTTTCAGCTTTTTAGGCAACTCACCGGGTGAGTACCGAAATATTGCAGGCAAAAACGGATCTCGTGACAGTGGGCTAGGTAGTCCCCTGCGACTAGCTCCCCACGTTGACCCGTGGACGCCTGGAAGATTCCAGGTACTGACCGACCGGAAAGGAGGGTACTACCGAATATCCGAGGTGAAAAATAGGTCTCGTGACAGTGGGCTAGGTAGTCCCCTGCGACTAGCTCCCCACGTGGACCTTTTGGACACCTCAGATATCTCTGTAGCAAACGGGTGATTGCGTAACCATAGCGCCCGGACAATACTCTGGCTAATCGTTTCACGTAACAGTGTTCTAGGTAGTCCCCTGCGACTAGTTAACTACGTTGACCAGTGACACCTGAGGGATTGTCGGTGCTAGTATACACCAACCCTGGAGGGACAGTCATCTCAAGGGATGACTTTACCAAAAGGGAACCGGACCCAGAAATAGGTGGATATATTTATTATTTAATATATATGCATAGATTCTGGTACTGCACCCTAGCCAAGTTGCGTTAATAGTTTGTTGCATGTAACTTATTCTCGTATTGCTTCCTCCCGCCTGGTAGTTGTACTGTACTGACCGTAGTTTTGCTTTCTGCACCGACTCATAGCCCGCCGCATTACCGTTGTTGCTTATCGTATTTTTACCGTTCATGAGCCGCTCCTCTTACACCGCCTAACCCCGCTTTCTTGCTTTTTTTTGTCTATATTGTTTTCTGTAGTAGCGTAACTTTAGGTAGTTTAGTTTAAATAGAATTGTACTTGTTAGGAATAGCAAAAATAAACATTTTATATATTCTCTAAAGGTGACTTTTACTGTGTGTGTGTGAAGTCTACTATCCCTAGACCTCTGAACGTACCGTGTCTCCACTGTCGCTATCCCAGCCCTACTGTAACAGGCTGCGTTAGGAGGCTAGTATGGGATCTTTACCCCACGAAAGAAAATTGCAAAGGTGGCGCCCGAGCACACCGCCAACCGCTAACTAAAGCTCGAGTGCCAAAGTGAGGTCCTTTCACTCACCTAACGAGTGAACAAAACGTCACAATAGTCAATATGGTGTTTAACTAAAACATTAATTAAGACTTCTCGAAGTCGAATTTACACGTCATTTCCTAGATTATCAATCGTAGTTTTTGATCTCGGTGTTGCGTCGTTATGGTTAATATATATTTATTTTCTTGGAGAAAATTGATTAACGGTTGTACTTCTTGCTTAGCAAGAACATTGAAATCGCCACCCAGGATCATGGGAATTTTGTCTAAATACTCATCCAAGAGAATAGAACCACCAACTGTATATACGAGTAATATTCTATGTAGAAATTGTATAAATTCCTGTATAAGTATTATTGGGAGATAATGGTAATAACCATTCAAAATGTTTTCTCAAAATGTTTTCTTAACCGCTTCTCAAGTCACCGAGGTAACTCCTTGAAAATCCAGAATGATTTTGTGTAAGGTAAAGAGAAACGAGGCCCTACAGTTTATAGTGGAGTCCGAACCACATCTTGGGGATAATTTTATAATTAAAATTATTTCGCGGTGAGCAGGAATCGAACCTGCTTCGCTAGGTATGCCAGTATGCAAGCTAGACGCGCTAAACCACTGAGCTACCGTCCCCCTTGTTATTAGGATTTTCTTGACATGTCTTTTTCTTTTCACATTTCATTCTCAGTCGAAGTCTACTGGGTGTTAAAATATTAATTTACATCTTCAGATACAATTGGAACATAATAAAACACTTGATACGAAACACTTGCCTGTGAACAGAAGAACTATTTATATATATTTAAAATTATACAATTTGTATTCAAACGCAAGTACCAAGCGCAGATCCAGCATTTTGTTGAGGGGGTGGGGCGACAATTATTTAATGGGTAAAAATAAAATAAATGCATTAAAACAAATTTATTTTTATATCAGGTTTTCTTATCTAAACTTTGCTCCAGGAGGGGGGGCGACACTCCCTTCGCCCTCCCCTGAATCCGCGCCTGACAAGTACTCGACCGTTTCTCGTATAATGTTCACTCACACACACGAATTCACTGTACGTATTCCCAAGAACCCACCATAATACAAACTAACAAAGCAGGGCACGGGTACTCTCACTGCACTTACTGTATCCCATACTCCAGGCATTTCAGATTCTGTGTCACTGTTAAACGGTTTACCCTCGCAATATAAGTTTCATCTCAAAATGAGATTGAACTGTCCTGAGAACCTTAGCTGCACGTGATCGTTGAAATTTTTATTTAAAGCGTTCCATAGCCAAAGTTCGCACTAAATAACGTGCGTGTTTTTTTTCCACATAAATCATCCATGTAAATCATTTCGGTTTATAAACATCATAATGAGCAGATTCAACAAGCTAAATAAAATTTAACTGAATTAAAACACCTGTAAATCATGACATAAGTGCGGCACCTCCCCATCGTTTCCTTAAACAAACAGTGGCGCATGTCCCCAATTACCCATTACCTATACGAGGTGTTTAGAGCCCAGCGAGTGCTAATGGTGGCGTCTCACGCGCAAATACTCGTAAATCACCCCAAGAGCAAGCTGACCGCCATTCCCGATAGCCCCGGCCGTTTCTATCTGTGGACAGATCTGTCAATCGGTCAGGGCAGACCCATTTGAAATGGAAATCGACCTGCTCTGGAGTCACGGATTGTCTTTCTGTGATGTTACACATCTGGTTGGTTTTCTGTGTGATTTAAGCAAGGTCGGGGGGCGAATGTACATCATAGGTTTTTATATGTGTTATCGAGTGTGAAGGATCCCTCGGCGGATTTTATTGTCTGGAGAAATATAGCCTTCTTTATTTTATCCATTATATCTATTTGATCAAAATTGAATAAGTTATTAGGAAATCTTTTGATCTACAGACATATTGGGACTGATACAATAAACGTGGGTTTATTAAACACTTATTTACCCAAGAGAATTTGCGATTTTTACATGAAATTTCTGCTGAGTATATAGGGTGTTGGAGGCATGGTGGGCAAGATTTTAACAAGATACACAATTATCTAAACTGAACAGCAATTTTAATGTTTTCTTTTGGTATCTCGTATCGTTATTAAGTAATATAAATAAATTAACAAATAAGACAACTTCACAACTTCTGCAGTATCTTGGTGGCCTCCAAGAAATCAATTTCTCAAGCATTCTGGAATGGTGTTTGGTATATTAAACCGTTCATGGGCAATTGCGTAGTCTGCACACTTGGCATCCAGGACACCTGTGTTGCCTCGCGTCGAATAATATATATGAGGACGTAAGTTGAGTATGACCAATTCTGAAACGTGTAAGGGTCACTCTCTCTTTTCGGGTCAATTGACAGGAGTGTCTCCAGGGGTTTACAAATGGTTTAATATTCCTTAAATTAGTTTCGTGTGCATTGCATTCAGTTTGCCATACGTTATTAACTTTCTCTTTGAGAAACACCTTCACGTCATCAGAACATACGGGAATATTTTCAGCGCTCCCGTTATCCACTGCAATTTTTGCTGCCCGATCAGCTAATTCATTTTCGGAGAAGCCAACATGACCGGGAGTCCAAATTAATATTACTTTTTTCCCTGATTCATGTAAATGGCGAATTAGATAGTGGATGTTTGGATCGTAATTAAACCCACAAACCCAGCAGATAAGAAATTTGGCGTAGTTTCTAAATATAGTGTAGAGTAGCGCCTGCCATATAGCGTACAGCTTAGCTGTGTAAATGCTCGTCCACTGATGAAGGCTCGATGAGTGTGATTCGCCTAACCGACTCCTCAGTTTATTTTGGATACATCTCTGTAAATGGCCAATGACTTAGGACATCTATCAATGATTTCATTGAAGGTCACTTGAAATTGGCGAGGATTGGTATCAAATTTAGAGAGAACGGCATTCTTTAAGTGGAAAACTGGACGATTTAATATCCAGGGAGGGATTCCACAAAAGCCTAAAGCTTAGTTGAATGTATTCAGAAGCTCGTTGGCTCGTTGCGTTCTTAATAATAATAATATACTGCATCCAGCTATATAGCTAGACATAATTTTTTAAATCATCAGCTCACGGGACATATGTTATTAATTACGAAGGTCTAACCAAAAAGCACAGTTATGATGACCTCGATCATCAAGACCTCTCTGATTTTTTAATTAACATCCTCTGACAGCTTTGTATTGGCTGATACATGAAATACCGACAATTCTTAAAAAGAAAGGAGTAGGTACTAAATTATGTGCTCAGGTCTAACGCTGGGCCCCATGGTTCAACTGCTTATAAATACTAAGAAAACAAAACACCAAACTTTAATAATTAAGAGTTCATATATAAAAATCAAGTCGTAAATCAGATTAGTGATGTTGCAGGCGTACCACGGCTGGTCAATGTGCAAGGTGGGAATGAATCGTCGAATTTCAATTGCCAACAAACAGGCATTATGTTGCATGCGCAGTCAGCTGAGTTGGCGGGAAGATTGTTAGGATTTTTCGTATGCGTTTTGGGGGAGTGGGGAAATGAGACAATTACTTCAAAACCCCTGCTGTAACTACATAATGAGACAAGATACATTCCGGTTACAGATACAGAAAAATAATAAATATAAGAATAAATAGTAGTATGTGCAAATTTAGGATACAAAATTTAAAAGGATATATCACTATAATAACATTAATAACAGAATACGCAATAATTATATTAATACATGACAAGGTAACATATCACCTAAAACGGAAAACAATTATACAGGAATTTGTAGACATACAATATTAGCAGTACATTAAGAACATCATATTAAAATAACATAAAAAAAGGAAGACAAAGCTATCATACATTCAGAAACACTGCAAAACGCGCTATCAGGCAACATATTACAGATTGTAGTCTTGAATAATTTTAGATTGTTTATTTGCCTGATTTCTGGATTTAATTTATTATAAAATTTAATTCCTACGTACATAGGGCTTTTCTCATGATAAATGATGTGATGGAATTGACAGCAAATAGTTGTGTCTGGTTTCGTGTTTGTGGAAGTCGCCATTGGTTATGAACTTATTTAGGTTTGACTTAACAAATATTAAAATTTTAAGGATATATATACAAGATATTGTTAGTAATTGTAATTTTTTAAAGTATGGCCTGCTCGATGAATGAAATGATATGTCTGCTATATTCCTTATGGATCTTTTTTGTAATTTAAATGCCCCGTTTAAGTAGCTTGATAACCCCCAGAATAAAATACCGTATCGTATGCGTGACAACAAATTGAGCGTGATGGAAAGAGAGGAGAATATTGTTATTAGTGATGTTTTTTAATCTGAAGAGGGCAAAACATTAAGATGAAAGTTTGGTACAAAGAGTATCTGTGTGCATTTCACAATTTAACGCATTGTCTATATGAAGTCCAAGAAATTTTGTGTTCTTGACTTGGGCGATCGATTCTCTCTTTATTTGTAATAAACGATTATCGTTAGTAATGCTGTTTCTAGGTGGAAAATTTATGAAAACAGTTTTAGATGTATTAAGATGCAAGTTATTCATTTTGAACCAATCGATTAATCATTATTTGTAGTTTAGAAGCAGCATCTGCTAGGGTCAAATCCTCACACAAATAAGTGTTGTCGTTTGCAAACATAATGAAATTACTTTATTATTTCAGGGAGGTCATTAACAAAAATCAAAAATAACAGGGGACCTAAAATGGAACCCTGAGGGACACCAACAGTAACATACGACTCGTGGGAATAGGTACCATTAATATCTACAATTTGTTTCCTATTGTATGAGTAGGATGTCGATCAATTATTTATTTTCCTCGAAGTCCATAAACATTTAGTTTCTTATTAAGCAAGGCGTGATTGACTCAGGTCAAATGCCCTGCTTCCATAGTCCATAAAAAGATTTAGGGTTTTCTTGTTGCCATTCAAAGACTTATATAATTGACTGATAAATTGTATTACTGCAGTTGTCGTACTTTTGTTTTTTCTAACTCCATGCTACACACTAGTTAGTATATTAAAAGTTGTTAAAAAATTATTTATTTGATCGAACACAATTCTCTCAAGGACTTTCGAAATAGAACTAAGCAATGAAATTGGTCTATAATTCTCAACATTAAGTTTTTCACCTTTTGTACAAGGGAATAACCCGAGCTGTTTTAAATATTTCAGGAAAAATTCAATGCTCTAACGATAAGTTTACAAGATATGTTAGCGGATAAGTAATATAGATTACAATCAACTGATTTGATGAAATTGAGTCGACTCCTGCCGAGTAAGTTTTTTTAAGATTCATTATAGTATATACAATATTTTCGCACACTGGTCTTATAAACATTGTATACTCAATTCTTGGAGGTGTAACGTTATAATTCTTTCAGAAACTTTGTTTTGTTTATTTGACAGTTTGTGAGGCAATCCAACAAAATAATCATTAAAGGAATTAGCTATAGTTTTTTGATCTTGCACGATGATGTTTTCTAACTTAATTTCAAATGTTTCATTGTAGCTCTTATTTTTATTAGTAGTTTTATTAATTATTGTCCATACGGCCTTTCCTTTATTGTCAAATTGTTCATACAGTCTAGTATTGTGAAGTTTTTTTGGGGCAGTAATTACTTTTTGTAAATTTTTTTATAATTTTTATAATAATTTGTATCCGTTATGTTTCCTGTTTCTATCATAGTTGCATATAGTTCTTTCATGTTTCCAGCAGATATTTTAATACCTCGAGTTAAGCAGGGTTTGACAGCATTTGTAGTACACAATTTTTTAACAGGGAAGGTAACATCCACATAATACGATTTATAAATATTCCAAATGCTTCATTAGTGTTATATAGCAGTCGGCGGTGCTTGACTGCAACTTAATTTTATTTATAAACGGAATAAACTTCTAAAATGGACATTTTATTATGTACGTAGCTTTTCTATTCTTGAATTTCTGAGTCAGATGATCTACGATAACCATCCGACTTTTACATAACTAGTTCAAGAAACCACACATGAGGTGCTTAGGCCACGCTATTACGATTAAATCTGCGCGAAATTTATTCGGAATGGAAAGTGCACTCGTTATCTAAAGGGTTAGAGTAAACACCAGTGTTAAGTTTACCATAGCGTGGGCAGAGATGCATGTAATTTTTCATCTCCTATTTATAGCAACGGCTGCCCATTACTTTATGTATCAGCATTGCTACCTACACAACCAGTGCTTCGACTGGACCAAGCGTGTGTATGCATCTTGTATGAGAGGTAATATATAAAAAAGACAACAGACCAGGCTCGTAGAGAGTTGCATAAAGTATGTAAGGCACATGCACAACATTTTTGAGCATGTACATCTTGTACGTTTATTTTGTACATTATAATTTGTAAAATGACGATTGCTGGGTGTCATAAGTCTTTCAATACGTAGCTTGTTAATATGAAAGGATAAAGACTATGGAGGCCCTCTTTTTTTAATTTGGCATATCTTATAAGTACTTTTTTTCCTAAACTTATCATAATTTATTTTAACAAAACATTTGTTTATTTGCTAAGAACTAGTATAGTCCAGTTAAAATGCGAGGGGGGGGGGGCGTGAAATTGGAAACCAAAACGAGCTTACCTTACCGGTACGTTTTTTGGGTCGCTGAATCCGAAAATCGGGGTCCCGAGAGCTGGACTCTGTCCGTTCACCCTTAATTTGGAAAATACACCCCTTTTTAGGGGTTACTAACAAATTTATGTATTTGAGGTCTCAGATTACGTTTTTTGGGTTGCTGAATACAAATTTACGGGTCTCGAGTATTGCCATCACCCTTAAATTTGCAAAAACTACCCTTAATTAGGGTATTTTTGCAAGATTCTTAGTAAACTGTATTTCAACAAACTTTTACACGTAGGATACGTTTTTTGGGTCGCTGATTACGAATTTCAGGGTCTCGAGTCCAAAAAACATTGCCAGCACCCTTAAATTTGCTAAAACTACCCTTAATTAGGGTATTTTTGCAAGATTCTTAGGAAACTGGATTTCAACAAACTTTTACACGTAGGATACAGTTTACTAAGAATCTTGCAAAAATACCCTAATTAAGGGTAGTTTTTGCAAATTTAAGGGTGCTGGCAATACTCGAGACCCGTAAATTTGTATTTAGCAACCCAAAAAATGTAATCTGAGACCTCAAATACATGAATTTGTTAGTATTTATGACGTAAGTGCAGAATATTTCACAAAAACACCCTAAAAAGGGGTGTATTTTGCAAATTAAGGGTGAAGGGACAGAGTCCAGCCCTCGGGACCCCGATTTTCGGATTCAGCGACCCAAAAAACGTACCGGTAAGGTAAGCTCGTTTTGGTTTCCAATTTCACAGCAAAACTCGCATTTTAACTGAATTAGTAGGGTAATTATATTCCTTATTTTACATACTCACTTTTACATACTCACTACCTTACAAGAACTTTGTATGAGTTAATTCATTGTGACATACATAAATCACGATAAAAGAGAAATAGGTTTAGAATGTCATGAAACGTGGAGAATTTAAATTTGAGCAAAAAAAAATTCCATCTTTCTACTAGTAAATTTTTTTTAAGTTTTGAAATTTCTTAAATAGGTTCGGTATGTCATGAAACGTGGAAATTTTAAATTCGAGCAAAAAAAATTTCCTACAACATATTCTTGGTATAGTACTTAAAAAATTTCAAAATATTTTAGTTTTTGAAATTTTTTTTCTGAAATAATTTAGAATGTCATGAAACGTGGAAATTTTAAATTTGAGCAAAAGAATTTTACCATCATATAGTCTATTAGTAAAAATATATTTTAGGATATTTTAAAAGTTTTTCTTTGCCAAAATTTTCAAATATTTCTTTTTGAAAATTTTTTTTTATGAAATAAATATAGAATGTCATGAAACGCGGTAAATTTAAATTAGAGCAAAACGAATTTCCCATCTTTCTACTGATAAGAACATTTTCAGTTTTGAAATTTTTTTTTAAATAGATTTAGAATGTCATGAAACGTGGAAATTTTAAATTTGAGCAAGAAATTGTTTCCATCATGCATTCTATTAGTAAGAATATATTTTAAAATATTTTAAAAATTTTTCTTTGACAAAATTTTAATTTTTTTTAAATTCTTTTTTTATGAAATAAATTTAGAATGTCATGAAACGTGGAAATGTTAAATTTGAGCAAAAAAAATTTCGTTTTTCTACTGATAAGAAAATTTACAGTTTTGAATATTTTTTATTCTGAAATAGATTTAGAATATCATGAAACGTGGAAATTTTAAATTTGAGCAACAAAAATTTTTTTCATCATTTTTTTTCTATTCCCTTTAGAAGGTCCACCTTGTATATTTTCCAGTGAAAGTTCAACCATTTCTGGTAGTAGCGTTAGCTACCTACCAAATTTGACTATTATCCGTCAAGTCGTTTTTTAGATAATGCACCAACAGACAGACAGACAGACTGACTGACGGAATTGAAAAATCTATATTTGCGTAACCTACGTGATCTGAAACGTGTAAATCCGAAAAAATCTCGGAGGGTGATTTTTTCTCGAATACAATACTTCCCTTCGGTATGCGAGGGAAGTAAAAAGAGACTTAACTTTTTATTTCCGTTTTTTAGATCGATTGCAAAATTTTGCAATTCAGTGATGTGATTTTTTTACGTCGCTTCGGAGTTGAGTTATGGGCTGTCAAGGTGAGAGATTCGAGAATTTGGCTCCTCGAATGACCTCACTTCGATAGGCACACCTCCCAAACAGAGTACCGCAGAGACTGAGGTACCACTTGCTCTAGAAGATTGAATGAGAAATCGAATGGCGCAAACCGTAGGTTCGTAACTATCACGTTCCCAAGCGGCCGAAAAATAAAAGTCGCGTTCCTACCGCACTTCCGAAGGCTCTATCTCGAAAACGGATGAAAATACAGAGATGCAGTTTTCGCTATTCGATTTCTCTTATCATCCTGATCATTTTCAGATTCTTCCATAGACCTTGGCTTCTTTTCAAAATTTTGAATATCACTGTTTTTTTCCTAGTTTTTGAAGTTACGACAAGAAACTAGTGGTGATGGGGCAAAACGGGTTCCAGATAGTTTCAGCAACCCCAAAAACAGATAATGCATCTGGTCTGATCAAAGGTATATTTCGATTTATTTTGTGGTCTTGTGAAATTCTTTTCTGGGAAATGTATGTCAAATAATTAAAAATAAGAATGATTATTTAATAATGATACAATACATCTGAAATGAGGTATAAACTTGGGGTATTTTAAGTTCCTCTCCAGTTAAGGGCGTGTAGTACATCTGTTTACAGTTATAACTTTCCAGGAAGGTTATTTTGTTCTTAAGGGAGCACATATTCACCTTCTGAAGAAGAACTTGTAACAATGAGTTTAGAGATCTGAAATAAAACATACAATAATAATCTGATTTTTTCTTTTGGAAATACTTTTTGTTTCTTGCAAGTAATTGACAAGAGCTTCTTCATGCAAATAATTTTATGAACTCAAAATGTTTAAATAAAACGAATTATCTTGCAATGATCACGTGTAGCGTCTATTATACTTAATAGACGATGAAAGAAAAAATTGAGATTCGCCATTTTATGCTGAGGGCAATGATGTGAGCCATTAGGGATATATCTTAGAGTGCTGGTTTCTTTGCTATATGTGTCAAATTTTAACTTATTTTCACTATTCCTGATTACTGATGTATCTGAAAATGGTAGTTGAGCATTAGTTTCTATTTGATATGTAAATTTTACTGACGTGAAATGAATATTTAATTTCGACACAAAGTTGTCTACTCCTGCAACCTTTGTGTCGAATACTGCATTTATACCATCCTATAACTCAGTCGTACCTCAGAAGAGTACTGGAATTCTTCTTTTATCTTTGTTTCAAACCTGCTTATGAAGATCTTGGCAATGAAAGATAACAAGGAATCACCCATTACAGTGCCCTTTTGTTGCTCGAAGAACTTATTATGGAATTGGAAGCAATTTAGCCTCGCGTAAAGTTTAATAAGGTCAATATATTTCTTAACTTCTTCTTGACAACTATTGTTTAATTGGAGTAGAACCCTAATATACTTTAAGGCTTGTAGGTTTATTACACTTGGAAACAGGCAACAAAATAGATCATTGCACATATAAAATTGTCGATTTTAAAAGTATAACTTACATAATACTTTTAAAAAACAATTTTATTTGTACAGTCCTGATGAATGATATAATCGCCCATAGGAACATATACTTGAAAAATTTCGAATATATTTGTGCCAGTTCATTGCTACCTGAACTTAATCAATGTAAGTAGTTGAGATTAGATATTCTGGGTATGTGCTCCCTTACCATGGGTGATATGCAGATCTGATTTGTTTTACATGCAATTAATTTTGAAACATATTCTGTATAGGATTTTGCAAACAGCGGAAAGAAAAAAATATCTATGAAAATTAAAAGAAAAACTATATGTAAAAATATGAATGAAATCTTTGCATTCTTTCGATAACCTGACTTCTGGTTATGCTAACAAGTAAAAATTCTTATTTGAAATTCTCATTATAATACTAGCATCCCACATAATCCCCTACGGCTAGGCAGGTTAAACTAGTATCTACATGATCCCCTACGATATGTAAATTCAGTTAAAAATGAGAACAAAGGCCTGAAATTAATTTATTTACCTACCTTGTCTTTAAAAATTTTTCATTCTAATGAATTACATTTTCATAAAATCTCGTTCAGTTTCTTGGAAATGCTTAGCCTTTGAAACGTTTTTCGTCCTTATTGTCCTCATCAGAAAAGCCCAAAGCCACTCATAACGATGTTCCATGCAAAACCAGATAGTATCCATGAATAAGTAAGAAATATTTATATTTCACATCGACTGATAAAAAACAATAGATCCTCACGTATCTTTTAGCTAACTAGTATTGGAGCCTATATACTCTATGCATGTTTAAAAGTGAATTATTTATTATTTGTTTGCTTATAGTAATGAAACATATTCTTTATAGGATTAACTGAATTTACATATCGTAGGGGATCATGTAGATACTAGTTTAACCTGCCTAGCTGTGGGGGACTATGTGGGTTGCTAGTGTTATAATGAGAATGGCAAATAAGAATTTTTACTTGTTAGCATAACCAGAAGTCAGGTTATCGAAAGAATGCAAATATTTCATTAATATTTTTACATATAGTTTTTCTTTTAGTTCTCATAGATAGTTTTTCTTTCCACTGTTTGCAAAATCCTATAAAGAACTTTCATCAGAATATGCTACAGTATTCCAAAATGCTTGACAACTTTAGAAGCACAGGTTATGTCAATAAGTGAGTGGTTTCATGTCAAACCCTCCACTACGACCATCAGGTTTATTGTGGTTCACTCCTAGTTATAGTTCATCCAACAGATTCAGCTTTTTAATAAAGACGATAGGACAGCAGCCTTGGCAAGCACGTGTTATATCTTGAGATAACTGGACTGGAGACTAAAGGTAACTGGTGATTTCTGTTGGGCTCAGTAATTTAATGGCCGCCATCTTAGTTCCATGACTTACTCAAAAGCGCCCATGAAGGCTAACCAAGATTTATTGCTCCTTACACCTACTACAAATGCTTTTAGTTAAAGATGTTGTAATATCTTGACAACTTTATTGAGAATAATTACCACAGAAGTTATTTCGTGAAAACGAAGAGTTTATTTGAAATTATTTTGAGGGCTAAATAAATTTGAATGGGAGAATTATATTACGCATATTCAGATTCTTTACAAACATGAACAGGCAATATATTATACCAACTTTCGTCAACACTTTTGGGCTAATTAATCTTGAATTAAGCAGTGTTAAATAAATATTCAGCAAGCACCACTTTTGAAATATTTTACTAGGTAAACATTAAGTCAAAATACATTACACGTTGACATGCGAAACTCTTTCAAATTATCCCGTCCTTTAGGGGTCGGTCAGTAATAATAACTCTATAAAGGAACACTTGATTTATTTCCAAATGATTTATGTCAGAGGACGAAAGGGTCAATGATTATCACATTACGCATACCTACCTCGTCGCTAATTACTCTGGGGGGGTCGTTCACATTTGAACCTAACCTACGCCAATCCAATATATTTACTGTTTTCTACGGAAAAACTTTGCGCCAACTTTTATTAATCAATAGTGCCAAGCAATGACAGGAGGATGATGGATGTGGTTTAAATAAAGTTATTATTTGTCCATATCACACCATCAGGCACGCAAAAAGCTAACACAGTTAATCTAAAGGTTCGTAATGGACTCGGTAGTTAGAATTAACTGTTTGTTTCAGTATAATTATTGCTGGAATAATAATAGTTTGCATAATAGTAAAGGTTATTACCATACTTTAAGTGTTCAAGAAATATAGCTGCTGAATGCCGTGACAATAAATAAAAGCAGAGTAAATTGTGGCAATTACCTATTATGAAACAGGTTTTTTAAATCGACACTAAAGTACCTCAAAATCGTCATTATAGGACTAGAAATAGTCGATAAAGTAGGTAATTCAATATTATACTAGTTCTTGTAGTCAGCGGAGATGACAGATATACGTCAACATAAATTTTACAATACAAATTGTATATATCTATTATTAGGGGAGTCAAATTTGATTTTCACTTCGGAATAATTCCTCGATCGATGGTTTTTGTTGAAGCGTGTTCAAAAAGGTGTGGAGAACCAAATATCAAAATGCCACCGCGAGAAATTGTGTGGAAAATTTTTTATTAAATAATTTAGGTGCATAAACACGATATTTCGCGAATAACTTTATAAATTCAATTTGCATGAAAAAAACTAACAACACCGTTAGAAAGAACAGACAATTTCACGACAGAAAGACATATGACATGTGTTTTTCGAATTTAAAGTTGAGTGAGCACAGTGTTAATTTTTGGATTTCAAAAGAACCTAATATGCATTTTGACACCAAAGTTTAAATTTAGTGGTATAGTCGTTTTTTGGCTAAATTTTTCTGTAGCTGAAAAACTTACTTCCCCGCGTTTTTGAGAGTGGGGAACTAGAGAAAGGTAGCCAAAAACGGTTTTACACCACCCACCCCCCGCAAACGGGCAAAAATCACCTTTTTCGACCGTTTTCTCGAGGTAATGCTCGTTAGTGCTTGTTTGGAGGGAAACAATTTGTAACTTCATGAATGTTTAGTGACAAAGGAAAGGCGCTGACAGGAGAGGGCTCTAACAACCCTTGTGGGTTGAAACAAAAAGTGGAGGTATTTCTTCAATCAGGATATAGGACGGGAGGTGAGTAGGATCATAATTAATCGATTTCTAACGCCCAAGGATTCTGAACTTACCCTACCAAGTAACTGAAAACCGTTTTTTTCTCTAATAAATATGGGTGTGGTAAACTGCATAAAAAATGCAACTTTTGCTTCTAGTACATACACCAAATCTCAAGTTTCTGGACTCTTACTACCTTACTTTACTTCTGTATCCCTATTTAATCCCATTTCACCCCTAACCTAACAACGAAATCATCTCAAAACATAATTTAGTTTCATAATATGTCATTATAATACATACGTGATATTTGCTATGAAAAAATTTGACGCCTTGGTTTCTAGCATATACACCAAATCTCAAGTTTATGGACTTTTACCAGCTTACATTACTTATTTTCCCCTATTTGCCCCCAATTTTTGATCTCATTATAATACACATCATTGTGCCAAAATATCTTAAACCCTTCCACAAGAAATGTGCGCTCAAAAAAAATGCAGACGGACCGACATACCGACAGATAATTTTTTTCGCTCAAACTTCAAGCCTACTTCAACATGGCAAGTTTTTTATTCTTTTTTCACTGTTACTATAATACTTCCACTACAACATGTGGATGTGGAGTAAAAATCAAATCGATTCATTGCAACAGCGACCAATAGAGTATTATTGTATGCATGCACCTTAGACTGCCCACAAAATAAAAAAGGGTCATATGTTTTGGAGGCCCACTGGGGAAAAGTTTTAATTTGGTGTAGTTAGAGGGTCCCCAAATTTTTATGCACAAATTTTTAGTGTAACAGGTCGCTAGTATCGATTTTTAACCTGAAAAATGGATTTTCTAAAGCTGACAGGGCATAGAGCGTGCTGAATCGCAAACCAACCTTTACCATTACATTCTATGTATTTTACAATGAGGAATACGTTGACACTGGTTAGAAATTTCTAATATTACACCATCACATGTTTCTTGGGCATAAAAATGAAAAAGAACGATGAAAAAACAATTTTGCCATTTTTACGGGGATATTGTGACAAGGAACTTGCTTCTTCAAATTTGAAACTATACAAAATTATTTTCTATCGTATATAAAGGCTCATGCCAAGCGATAAACCCACTCGCATCGTCGCAGATCACTTACAACACATCGAGAAAAGATGAAAAAGAGCAAAATCTCTTGCACGCAGAAACAGTACGAGAATCAAAAAATGACACACCCACCAATACTTGTTTTTATCGGATCCCGCTTTCCATGAAATAATCATAGCTCGTTGCGATAGAGGGTAATCAAATTCACACTGAACCGTCATCTTTTCAAATGATAAGTAAGGATGCCAGCCATGTTCAGAACTACTCGGATCAGATCGCGGGAAGTCGAATGGGTTGTAAGTGTTCTGCAACCATGCGGATGGATTTATCGCTTGGCAGCCTTTATATGTGATAGACAAGGATTTTGTATAGTTCCAAACTTGAAGAAGCAACTCCCTTTTCGCAATATCCCTATAAAAATGGCAAGATTGTGCGTTTCCGTCGTTTTTTTTTCATTATTTTGACCAAAAAACACGTGGTGGTGTAATCTTGGAGGTTTTTAACCAATGTTAACATATTAGAGCGAGAGCCCACTTCAAGAAAGCAAGCCGATCGAGTTGCCGGATAAGACATATTTCAAATAATAGTACTCACTGCAACTATTAAGAAAAACATTTAGTGCCCGGGCAAAGTTGGTGCACAGGATTGATATATCCTTCCTACAGGAATACTTAGCTTAAAAATTAGCATTCAATGCATAGAGAAATATCAAAAATTAGTGCCACGCCTGTTTGCAATCCTTGGCACGAGGCTTTGAATTCTTGACGATCTTATGTTGCTACTATCTGCATAGCAGCGCTGGGCATCACCTTACCCCGTTGCTTTCCAAGCACTTACGGTCACTTTAAGATTGAGTGAGAGTGATTTTAAAACTCTCATAATTTCTATAAGTTTTTCTTTCTTTATTCCGAAATACTCGATGATGCCTGTCCAGTCCTACTGTAAAGGCGTTCTTCACAAGTATACTGCACACAGGCAGAAGGTCAAACACAACCGTTAGACATTGTCATAGTATTGTCCTTGACTTCCCTATGCTCGATCCATGCAACTGAGAGAGATGTTACGTTAGAAAATGATGCATAGAGACGCCGTTTATCCCTAATGCTAACGTTTAACGTCTCAGTTACCCTGCTGCAGCGCAGACGTGTAGAAATATTAATGATGCTAGATTATTAATTTTTCAAAATCGATTCTCATCAACGTCTGACGCAGAGTATTTCATGAAAAATGTAAAAAAAAAGATTGTTCTCTACTACCACCTTGTTGGAGGTCAATAAAGCAAAAAATTTTACGAACATTACCTTAATGTGGCAAAATGCTACTGAAGAAAATAAAATTGAACCACTTTGGTCCGAAGGTAATGCGACAACTTTATTAGTTAAAGACATTGTTTTGGTAGAACTTGATGAAGGAGAAGTAAATGACATTGATGATAATAATGAGAATCACAATGATGACGATGATGTTAATAACGATGATGATGATGACGATTAAATATAATAATTTTGATTTAAGTGTCTAGATATGTAAGTCTTCATTATTGTGTTATGTAAAAAAAAAAATATTGTATTAGGTGTGTAGACATTGTAAAAAGATCAAATGAATAAATAATAAATAATGTTCCATTATAATTGTGATTATTTATTAAATAAATGTTTGTACATCCCTAAAAAAATGTATAACAAATAGTACTAGTAATATAAGAGCAAAGAATGTTGAAGTAAGAACGGGTTTTTGTGCAAAACTTTAACATTCAATTAACAACAGTATAAACTATTTTGAAATGTTACAAATATTATCATTGACCTCAAGGAGAAATCATGATCAAAAAGTTTTTATGTTTATTTAAAAACCAATACGATAAATATATTTATGGTGGGTTTTACTATTAGCAACATAGCATCTTCCAGAATTCAAAGCCTCGTGCCAAGTATTGCAAACAGTCACAGGCGTGGCACTGTTTTTTTTTTTTGATAGAGGGAACTATGAACTTTAATTTGGTGGTGGTTTGAAGTGGTAACTCGATAGGTAGGTACAGTTTCTGTCCAATTTTTTTTTTAAATGTCCAAATTGTTAAAATGCGATTGAACTTGTGTTATTGAACGCTAAATTTTAAGCTAAATATGAAGCGGAAACTCGATAGGTACAATTCCTGCACAAAAAAATCCAGTAGAAAGACATGCCAATCCTGTGCATCAACTTTGCCCAGGCACTAAATATTTTTCTTAATAGTTGCAGTGAGTACTATTATTTGAAATATATCTTAATCGGTAACTTGATCGACTCGCTTTTTTGCAGTGGGTTCTTGGACTATATTCTCCATCATAAAATACATAAAATCTAATGGTAGAGGAAGCTACCCGCAGTTGGTTTGCGATTTGATACGCTCTATCCCTTGCCAGTTTTAAAAAAATCCACTTTTCAGGTAAAAAATCGATACCTGCTACACTAAAAATGTTTGCACCAACATTTGGGAATCTTCTAATTACACCAAATAGAAGCTTTTCCCCAACGGGCCTCCAAGATATATGACCTTTTTTTGTTTTGTGGGCAGTCTAATGCACATTGCACATGCAGACCCACGGACATGTGTTGTTTGTTATGTTATATTCATTTACCATTTTAGAACTTAATATCGATCCAAAACAATTTAAAAATTAATTTACTTTATAAATCAGAATCTTTTTAAAAAGTTGCGACTGGAATTGTGCATAAGTAAAGAAATGCACTTCGAGAATACGGGTGAAATGTTTGATACATAGTGTTGATTTATTAAACTAGAAATTTAAAGTTGTAGAAAATAACGAAAATAAAAGAATTGGCCACAATTTTCAAGCACTTAAAAATTTAAATATTCAAATTGCCTTCCATTATTGGATCAATAATATAGATACATTGTGATTGTGATTGACTGTTTTTTAATTTAATAATCCTGTATAACGAGGAATATCCGCGCCAATTTCCAGTAGAAATTTTCAATATTAAAATAAAATACCAAATATCTACTAATAGAAAACTATTTTCGTCCATTTTATGTAGAAGATGTCACTCAAAACAATTCATGAAATTAACAAAACTATCCTTGTATGTGTTTAAAGTTCAAAGTTTAAAAATTACATTCATATTTGGTATTTGATTCAACATCAACAAAAATAGACATTTTGTCAGTTAATACTGCTACCAGTTTATAAAATTAATTGGACTGTTGTTTTCTTGAACTGTCGTATATATATGTGCCATAAGTCAAAACATGTTAATTGTAGCGAATCGTCTAAGTGGTACTTTTAATTCTTGTTCCTTCTAACAGTTTCACTCACCGTTCAAGCTTGCTTTCAATAATAATACTGAGAGCTGCGTTCACTGAAAAAGAATTTTCTGCTGGGAAACTTTATTATTCAAAAGAGCAGTTCTAGGGAGAGTACAGTATTCTGATTAAACGTATTTCTATAAAAACGTATAAGCTCAAATAGGGTCATGTGTTTCGTAGTAGGTAATTGCTGGACCTGAAGTTTAAAGCTACTTGAATGACAAGGTAATATTAGTAAACATTGTTGTTTTCCATCACGAACAGCATAATTACTGCCACATCCACATAGTGGAGTGGAAGTATAGTAATCGTAAAAAAAAAAAAAATTTAGATTTTAAATTTGAACGAAAAGAAATTCTGTCAGTTTGTAACTTTTTCTTGTGCGCACGATATCTCTGGAACGGTTTAAGATGTTGACTTCAAATTTTATACACATATGTACTAATGTGAGGTCTGGAATTGGATTGTTTTTTTAACTTATCCGGTGAAGGGTTGGGGGGTAACTAGGGGTAAATAAGAGAAAATAAATAAAGCAAGCACGTAAGAGTACAAAAATTTGGGATTTAGTGTATATACCAGAAGTGGACGCCTCACATTTTTTTATGATATTTCTATCCCCTCCGTACTACCCCCACTCCATTATTAAAGGGGTTGATAAAATAAAATTGAGATACTCACTTGAAATTTGGTACACGTATATATTATACCGACAACTGGAACTGATTATAATTTGAGATGATTCCCTTGAAGGGTTGGAGGTTTAATAGGGGTATATATTGGAAAATAAGTTAAAGCAAACTGGTAAGAGTACAGAAACTTGGAATTTGATGTGCATACTAGAAGGCAAGGCCTCAGATTTTTTTATAACGTTTTTCAATTCCCCTACTACCCACACTCCATTTTAAACGGGTTGATAAAATGAAATTGAAATATTCACTTGAAATTTGGTACACGTATATATTATAACGACACCTGGAATTAGAGTATATTTAGAGACGACTCTGTTGAAGCGTTGGGGGTTTAATAGGGGTGAATATAGGAAAATATATAAAGCAAGCTGGTATGAGTACAGAAACTTGGGACTTGCTGTATATACTGGAAGTCAAGGCCTCAGATTTTTTTATAATATATTCCTTTCACCACTCCCACTCCAATATTAAAAGGGTTGATAAAATAAAATTAAGATATTTATTTGAAATTTGATACATAATATGTATTATAACGACATCTGTATCTAGATTATATTTTGAGATGATTCCGTTGAGGGGTTAAATAGGGGCAAATATGGGAAAATAAGTAAAGCAAGCTGGTAATAGTACATTTTTTATTACATATTTCAACTCCTCCACTACCACCACTCCATTATTAAAGGGGTTAATAAAATATATTTGAGATATTTGCTTGAAATTTGGTACACGTATGTATTATAACGACATCCGGAACTAGATTATATTTTGAGACGATTCCGTTGTAGGGGTGGGGGGTAAGTAGTGATAAATAATACAGAATGAGTAAGACATGCTGAAAGTTGAAATTTGGTGTATAGTAGAAGCCAAGATCTCAGAGAGTTTTACAATATTTCTCCTCCCCCCCACCCCCTATAGGGGTTTATAAAGTAAAATTGAAATATTCACTTAAGGTGCACGTATGTATCGTAATGACGTCCTATTGAGATGATTCCGTTAAATGGAGGGGATTGTAAATTGGGAAAAGTAGGTAGAGTTCAGAAACTTTGTTTTCGGCTTATATGCTAGAAACAAACATCTCAATTTTTTTATAACATCTGCTTCAAATATTATTAAAATTCTATGACCTGTAATTTCTACATACTAGAGTGCAAATATAGTGAAAATGCTTTCCTTTCAAGAGACTTTAATGGAAAATGTGGAAGTAGTGATTCCTTAGGCAGCGGTTTTTTTTTCATGGAATTCGAAATTCTTCTATGAGTTGACAGTGCTATATCCAGGCTACTCGGTAAACCTGGTCGTACTAATATCGGGGAACTAGGAGATATGAAGCCTTTACTGCTTTCAGAATGCAAGAACCTAACGGCCTGTCAAAAGTCATCTGAGTATTCGATTTTCTTAAATGTTCAATAATTTTTAATAAAATTTGCCATTAACTTAGCCATGCTTAGAAACAATCATTAAAGTCGGTCGCGCCAATATTCTTGATTAAAGATAGCGGTCTCGGATGATTAGGGGTCGAGCTTGAGCTCTTTGCCCCAATCATCGCTGTAGACCTGGACCGGCCTCGTAAGGGGTGGCCCTGCTTTTTTGCCTATCCCCCGCAAATGCGGACGGTGTAGGCGATGTTAGTGGGCCTCCCCTGGTCCTGGCTGTTGGACCCTGCCAGCTGGGTCGCTTCTTCCGGCGCTCTACTGCCTTGGTCTTCTTTCTTCGCTGGCATGTCGGCTTGAGGGATGTTGACTAGTAAGAAGCCCAGGGTGACAATTGGCATCATGTGCTCCGATTTCGTGTGAAGTGTGAACTAAAGTCAGTTATTCTCCTATGTGAAGAAATGCCAGTACATTTAAATTACACCCATGAAGACTTTTTAGATTTGTTTATTGTTTATGGAGAATGTGATAAATTAATATCAATTAATATCGATACCTTCAAGAACAGAACCATCACCTTACACTGTAAAATTCATATTACATAATTTTAGAATATGTGGCTCTGTCGGGGCAGAAATTCTAAGGAGGAAGCTTTAGAAATATTAGCTGAAGAGGAAATCCTTTTAACTTACTATTTAAACTTTCCTCAAAAATTGTAATGTCACCACTTTATCGTTTCACATGGCACAGTAAACATTAAACTGCTAATGTTCTTAAATATTTCGCTCTCTGAATACATCAAAATTCGAGTTCCTCCAGTAATGAGAATTGTGTCGATTAAAAAGTTAATTTTTATTGAATTTAGCATCATCTGCCCATACAATATTTCACAAAAAATAATTGTCACCTCATGTCTTACTAAAATAAATTCACGAACATTTTCTCTCGTCAGGAAATCTGTTTCTTTTAATGGTTGAACCATATGGAACGAGAGTGTTTTGACAAGATTCTGTGAATTGAATTCTTGGATGATTTCGATTCCAGAGTAGCTTGCCTTAATGACATAATTAGAAATGCCCATAGAGCCGGAGCACATACGCGGACTAATGACACACTGTTCCAGTTGGACAAGTGCGCGGTCGTCCACCTGTTAATATACCTTGAAACTTTGGAACTTTTAAACTTTGAAAATTTGGAACCTTGAAGCTTTAAAACTATTAATAAGCTTTACAACTTTGAACTATTATGTATCTAAAACATAATTTCACTTTTGAGCTTTAACTGTAGTCTATTAAGAGGACATTTGCCCTGTTCACAGGAGGTATTACAGAGTATCAGAAAATAGGTAATTTCTACTTAAATAAATGAGAGAGAAATTTGAAACAAAATGTATTCGAAAGAGGAAAGATCCCTCCACGCATCTATTGTGACACATTTTTAATATTTTGCATTTTTTTGGTTGTTATATATGCTGAAAGTTAGGGAAAAGAGGAATTATTGCTGATTTTGTACGCTTCAAAACATACATCTAATGACAAAATAAATTAATTCTGCCACAATACGGGTCTAAATTGATGCCTTGTATAATTAAAAAAAAATGTATTTTGCCAAAGAAAAATTTTCTTTTGTAAATCTATACAGAAACGTATAGACCTGTGGCTAGAAAATATGAGATATTCTATCGTTGTGAGGTGGCGCCGCCGTTGAAGTATTGAGCAACGCATTGCTTATTTATATTTGTAAATACTCCTGACTTGCGATCGTATGCAGGTGCGGCTTCCATTATTTTTGTTATTTGCGATTTACTTGTTATATTTTTTAGATATTTCGTTTTAAAAGAGACATATGAACCTTTGTTAAAATGGTGGTGGTGAAGTGCTGGTGTAGTTGTAAACATCTTGAACTTTGTACGTTTTAGTGTTGTGAAGCTGAGACAGATTATCACCTGATCATGGACTATCGTAGGGGTAAAAAATATAAATTGCGGCTGTCAGCCTCCTCACAAAATTGTGGGAGTTACTAAAATTGGTCCAAAATCGACAATTGCGACAACATCAAATCTTTACGTTTCGAGGTCCCAAGAACCAAAAGATAGGTTTTTGAAAAATGGGTGTATGTTTGTGTATTAGCACGATAGCAGCGATACTACTAAACGGATTTGGAAGAAACTTTCCATGAGGGTTTCTTTAGTGCTCCAGAAGATCTGAGAAGGTTATAGTTAAGATAGGATTACGTTTAGTGCCGTTATGGCACACAACTTGGTGCTCTTTTCTGCTTCAAAAATCCACCGAGTCGGGAGGTTCCAGCCGCTTCCATTAGCTGAAATTTTTTTATGCTGAATCCAAATCCGCAGCCCAAAAATAGATTTACCAGGTATTTTAGTGAAACGCAAAAACATCCCCTAAAATAGAGTGAAATAGTGAAGACAAGATAAGGCTTTATAATGAAATGCAACAATTTGTAAATACTTTGAGAAAACATTTTAATATAAAATTTTGAGCATTAGAAAAAATATATACAAACTAAATCCACACCCACCCCTACGAGGGGGTTAATTCCGCCTCTAAGCTCAAATAACGAATGTACAATGTGAAAAGCCATAGCCTTGTATTTTGTACTACCAAATACATAAATGTAGGATAGCATAACTTATCCCTCAAAGGGTTGGAAACCACCCCTACAGACAAGGATCCCACTTACCCCTTTAAGTCACACATTTTTTTAATTCTATATTTGTGCATGAATATTGTTACCGTGGTAACAGCTTTTTTGGGGGCCACTGATTACGAATTTGAAGTCAGAATCCGAAAATTTCTGAATAAAACAATATATCCTTTGTTTCTCGTACACCTTATATCCGCAATTTAAAATGTAATGGTATTCAGCTAGTCTGGGAGCAATAATTTCAGGTAATTGTGATAAAATTGATTTAATCTCGGAACCATTTTTGTCTTTAAAAATATTTAATGATAATAAATTCTTCGTTGTCCACACTCCGGAATGACAAAAGTTAACTGTCCATGGACTTGGTAATAATAATCATGGTTATGTTTTAAAATGTAATGATTTTCAGATAGATCCAGAAACTTTATAAGGCCATTTTTAATTCCCTCAACAGATATTTCCCTAGCCGAATATGGACATTTATTTTCTATTATCGATCCATCGTTTCCAACTCCATCTGGAAAAGTCCCTAAATATGGCCAATTTTTATTTATAACCAATCCGAATTCAACAATTTCAACATACATACAGCTGCTAAGGCTTCTTTTATCCATCCTCATAACTTTGGGGAAAAAGTTAAGATTTCGCAAATATATCTTCTCGATATAATATACTTCTTATTGTGACCTGGCAACTTGTAGTAGGACGCATTTTTCCATACTACCAGGTAGAGAAGCGGTGGGTAGATTTCATCTCTGTTATCTCCAATCAGTACTATCTGTTTGTAATCTAGTTTTTTTCTCTATTTGTTTAAGTTCTTCCTCGGTTTTCTCTGATGTTTCTAAAAAACGCATGCACTAACATTCGTTATTTGATCTTAGGCATGGATTTAACCCCCTCGTAGGATGTGAATTTAATTTTCATATATTTCTTTTTAATTATCAAAATTGTGTTTTAAAATGTTTTCTCAAAGTATTTACAAATTGATGCATTTTATTATAGAGCTTTTACCTTATCCTCACTATTTCACTATATTTTAGGGGATGTTTTTGTATTTTACTAAAGAATCACCTTGTAAGTTTTTGGGTTGTTGATTCGAATTCAGCATAAAAAATACACAAAATCTGTTCACTCACATCTTTGGTATAGAACTATTCTTTTGTGTGGCTGTGTTATCTTTGTTCGTTTCGTTTATCTAATATCAATATTCACTTTAGAATGGTCTTGTAATATTTTACAATGTATCATTTTTTCCTTATTATGGTGGTTTTATTTTTTCGCTTATTTTTTGACGCGCTATTATGAAAAAAATGTATATTGGAAAGAGAGAATTCAGTTACATAAATATAAAATAATTTTTTGGCTGCATCTGCAAACTTATACGAATGCGACTAAAATAAAAGCGTGGGGTATTCATGAAGTCAAATGTCTTGGATGAAGCATTTTAGTGTCTATGTCGATAAAAATGCTATAATAGCTGAAAATATTATTTTATACTTTTTAGTGTTCTTTTAATAAAACAGTCTCTTTAAAGAGTTTTTAAAAATATTTTATTTTATACTTCTTACTCTTGTAAAATGTTGTAATCAATTTAATAATTTAATTTCTGTTTCCTAATATTTAAACACTATTAAATGAACGACCCAGCTTTATTAAAAAAATTAACTTTCGTCTATCATATTACGTCTAACGAAATTATTTTTATTCTAGCGGTTTTTAAAATGTTCTTATAATATAAATTTATTACTTTCTTTTTAGTCACATGGTAGGTGTTTAGTAGCACCACCGTGCCGCGCCGCAAATAATCCACATAAGTTATAAACAAACATTTTTTAAAATTGTTTTTACGATTAGTATATACTTCCACTCCACTACGTGCATGCGGAAGTAAAAGAAACATTAGTGCCGAGGTGCATATTAAGTTTTTCTTGAGATCCAGAAATTGTGAAATTAAGATTAATCAACTCTATTTTTTTCGATAATTTTAAGTAATATTAAGATAGGTACGTCATATTTATTTAAATAGCAAATCTGAATATTTTTTTTGTAAGGAAATCATTATTTTTAGCTAATTAATTAAAGTAATATTTAGTGATGAAGAATAATTTAGAAAACTGTATCTACTCTTACTTTATTACAACACATATAATTAGCTAGGTATATTACAAGCAACGAAAATGTTGCGCTGACTTTATCTGTCAACTACAAGAAAGCGTACAATAATGGTACTATACTATTTCTAGCACTTTAATGACGATTTTGAGGTTCTATATTGCCGACTTTAAATAAAGCTTGTAAAGGCAAAAATATAAAAAACATACATGCCTGCAACGTCCCAACTCTATTACACAATTTATTTAGTACGGACCTGTACCTCACTATGAGCGTAATTGAATATCGTTGAAAACACGGGCCTGACTTTCCAAGGCGGCTATACTGTTTTTTATTGTAACTTCGTCTCTCAACCCCGCGGAGGACCCATACCTTCCTAGTGCAGGCAAATGTCCTCTTAAGATATTTGCATATCTTCGGAACTTTAAGTGAACAGAAAGTGCCTGAAAAATAATTACCAAGATTTGGTGCTGGTACCGACTAAAAATGAAAATAAATAAAAACATGTTAAAATATCAACAAAAGAGTAAATTGTAAATAACTAGTAATAGAAATAATTATCTGTGAACCTACATATGCACTAGAATTGGATTAGGATTTTCAATTACGGTTAGCATGCATACACCATTAGATGTATGTTAATCAAGTGGTATTAAAATACAAGGTAACAATAAAATAGAGACCACCACCACGTAGCTGACCAACGCGACGCAGAAACAAATGATTCACTACAGCATGAATTTTACATTTTACTAATAAAATCGGAATTTATAACGCGTTACAATAGTTTCCGCAGTATTGTTATCACGTCGCATATATCAATTATATTTGTTTTATAAATTAGATAAGCCTGTATTTAAATATATTATGCAACAGTTAATAATGCGATATAATTCACACCTACATAAATTACTACACCTTTGCCTTTAATGATTTAAATGACGATTACAATAAATTTTCTCTTCGGGGCATAACTAAATTGGAATAAGGGACCTACCTACGCAATGTGATATTGTTGAGGAAAATAAATAAATGTTTTATTTATAGTTATACGTTCCACATGTCAAAATAGTTTTTGCATACTAATTTATCATTTAAAGCGAAACCTTATGTAAATGGTTATTAACATGGAAATGCTTAAGGATTGGTTGTGTAACGCTGTACGTTAGGAAAATATGTAGAATCTAATAGAGGATCCGTAGAAGCTATATGCAAGTATATAATAATATTGATAATAATAAATGGTCTTTATTAGAAAACAGAAACATAATTTCATAATATAACTGGCGAACTTTAGTTCAACAGCTATTCCACCACTTATACCATTAGGAACATGAGAACAAGACACTTGTACTAAATAGAAACTTACTTAAAACTAATAGAATTCTATCAAGTAACAAAATAAGAATAATAATTATAAAGTGTGAGTAAAAACAATTAATTGACGGAGAATTACATACGCAATACAAATTGTGCAAATAAGCAATTGAAAATAAATACATGTCTTTTACAGTCTTACACATATTAGGTGCACTGTTGGTTAAATAACAATTTTTTAACTCTACGCTTAGATGTATTTATAGAAAAATATTTCAAATAATTTTCAAGCAGGTTACAATTGAAAGGTAGAGGCTAAAAAAAAGGTCACAAAATGTTAATTTTGATAAAAACAATTTTTAAAATTTAAAACCCCATATTTTTTAAACTCTACATATTACCAACTTTGATCAAATTTTCAATGAAGACTATTTGTATTTATTTCTATGCAAACCACTTATTATTTATATTTTTTCGACATAGGCATGCGGAAAGAAATTGAAAAGGGCTTATGCACGTTTGGACAGAGGAAAAGGATATAGGTCCAAACAGTAATGTTATGAAATAGTAGGCACTGACTTGATTAACTTCTTTAATATTTCAAATTTATTCGCAATATAATAATACACTGCTTTAGGGAATAAGGGCGAAAAACGCTTTGAAAATGTAATCCATTAGAATGAAATTTTTTTAAGACAGGGTAGATAAATAATTTTATTTTAGGCCTTTGTTCTCATTTTTAACTGAATCTTCATGATCGTAGGGGGTTATGTAGATACTAGTTTAATCTGCATGGCCGTAGGGGACTGTGTGGATGCTAGTGTTAGAATGAGAATGGTCAAATAAGAAATCAGGCAAATTCAGTTTAGGATTTTAATTTGCTAGCATAAACAGAATTCAGGTTATCGAAAGAATGCAAAGGTTTCATTAATATTTTTACACAAAGTTTTTTTTTTAGTTATAGATAGTTATTTTTTCTGCTGTTTGCAAAATCCTATATAGAATATGTCTCAGTACAATAATTATAAGCAAACAAATAATAATTCATTATTAAACACGAGTGTTTGATTTTATATTATAAAGTACTTTATTAATTTTTCGAGTTGAAGTAGTTTTAATATGTTATTTGAGTCCTATGTATAGGGAGGATTACACGTTTAAAGTGTAACAAATATTCAGTCACGACCGCTGGGTTTAGAGTAGTGTGATCGGAGTGTTTTTGGTATCATTGTGTATGTTTAACCTTTCTGTGTCGCATAAAAATAGTTCAGAGGTTCCACAATTATGGAGGTGGCAATGTGGGAGGAAAATGTTAAACCACTACATCTTGGCTGTTTTCATAAGACTGTCGATGTTTAAGTGCCACTATAAGTGAATTTATGGCGAAAACTAAGTTTTCCGAAACACTAGGGTTATCTGTGTAAGAGGTGGAAAGACATTATAAGATTTTCATGCGTAATTTTTTCATAAGCAGGTTAATTTTCAATGTCTTAGAAATTTATTTGGTAGCAAATTCTGTAAATCTTTTTACGTCTAATTTTCGGTGACATTTTTTTCCACGCCATCGACATCTTGGTCATTGGCTGCATCGATGTCGTACTGTAATCTCATCAATAGGAAAGTTTCATTGTTTCTTTACGTGCAGTTGTGAATATCGAGATTTGATAGCTGGTAAATTCATCTATGTTAAATTTTTTTAAATAAGTTTATAGTTTTTAAGAATTTCATTACTTTTCCAGGTTGTCAGTTGATTGGCTGAAGCATAATTGTAGCTGATCTGGAATCTTTAATCGTCGTCGATGACGATCATATTCTGGACATTCTAGCATTACGCGTTTAATTGTCAATATTGCATTACATACCTGACACATTGGTTGTTGATTTCCTGCTAATAAGTATATATTTATTAAATTAGTGTGGCCAATTTTGTCAGTACAATATATTCTCTTACTTTTTATTGGGTATTTTGCCACTGAAAAATATTTAAAAATTTTAATGAAAAAACCTCTGCGCGAAACGGATCAGACAGAGGTTGGTTCTTGAGTACTTGACTGTTTCAAAAAGTCTCACACCTAAAAATATATAAACTAGAACAATGTTATAAACTAAAAACTCAAAATCAAAGCTATGGGTAGTTAACGTTTCGGAAGAGAATCTACTTCCGTTCTCAAAACTTTTTTGGCCGTCAACCATGACAGTTCTTTGTTTATGTATTTCCATAGTCACGTGAGACATTAAATTATATTTATCTAATTTTTACTTACTTCGTCTCTAAGGATGGGCAAACAACTAGTACAAAAATCTATTGAATAATTAGAAACGCACCTATCCTCGTTTAATAAAATAATTGCGGATTCTTTAAGTTTTCTTTTAGTTCCGTTGCTCTCTTTTTCCAAAATCTTCGCCGAGTCCCATTTAATTCTATGATTATTATCCCACGCGTGTTCACAAATTTTGGATTTTTCAAATTCTCCCCTTCTAGCGTAATTTCTATGTTCACCAAGCCTTACGTTGAAAGGTCTAGATGATTCACCTACGTAATGTTTTCCGCACTCACACGGAACACTATAAATACAATTTTTACAATATTCTCTTCTGAGAAATATAGGTGTTATTTTCCATCTGTACACTTTGGATTTAATTTATTTTAGCTTAGCGACTTTATTATTGTATTAGTCCTGCCATTGATGTCTAAATTTTTCTATGAGGCATATTTTTATGTCCATATGACGACTGTAATATTACTTTCGCTATTCTCTAATGCTGCTTTTTTTGTTGCTCGATAAAAGCATTTTTTTACCCAGAGATCTCAGCCAGTAAACTGATGTAAGAATATTCTATACTAGAGGGTCAGTAGTAGTATTATTGGGCAGTCCTTGCAGAGCACTAAGAGAATCGCTACATATAAGGGTATAATTCCAAGGGTTCATTTCTATATATCTTAAAGCTTGCCATATTGCATATAGTTGGCAGTATATGTACGAGCTGCATTTGGCCGTGTCCAGCTATGTGGTTGATTTTCATCAGAAAAGGAACACCCCTTGATCTAATTTGGTTCCATCTGTAAAAATTTTATGATATTCTTCAAAAGAGCTTATTGTGGTATTAAGATTAGAAACAAGTAACTGTTTGTTGGTTTCTTTTATTTTATTTGATTCGTTTTTTAAAACAATAATTGGAGCTATTAAAATCTATGGAGAAATTTCGCCTTGATTTATTTCACATGCATTTCGATGAAATTTATATACCTTTTAATTTTTGATATTTTATACGAACTTTCTGTAATGTTTCTTTTTTTGGGGGGAATAAAAATAACTTATTATTGTTGCTAGTGTTGATTTTGGTTGATTCATTCAATTTCATTCTATAGAAAAATTACTGATAATCAGTAATTAAAGAAAATAATCCGGCTCTGAAAAGAACATGTAATATATGTAGCTGAAAGTATTATTTAAAAATAGCATAAAACTTCTTATTTTTACAGACTTGCAATTTGTTTTCTAATTTTAGAATACTGCACGGCAATGGACAAAGCCAACTTAATTAATTGTTGGCGCTAGAGATCCGATTCCCGACACTGATTATGCATGCCGCCTCTAACACGCTCATAAAGAACGATTTCGTCCTTTTATTTTCACACTAAAAGGGGAGAAATAGAAATAAATTGCTTATAATTGTGGAAAATAATAGTGTCTCTCATGGTACATTGCCGTTAAACATTAAGCAAATTGAATAATTTCCTATTAGTATAATTATAATGAAAGTCACATGACGAAAAAAAGTAAATGATTTATTGTTTTGAACTAATTGAAATGGTCTGGTGTGTTACTAACTTCTAATAATATCCACAATATGCGACAAAAGGAAAGTAAAGATATAATTTGCCTCTAGTATAGTATTTCTATTGTCAATTTGAAAATTCAGTCTAAAGTGCTGCTGCCAAAATAAATAAATAAAAGGCCTGATGTGTTAGAATAAGACCCGAGACCGTGCTTGAATATTGCAAACGATATCCGTATACGAATATAGTTAACCAGATATGTCATGCGCTTATCTCAAAAGAAAGTAGTCGATTGTTTACCTGGCTCACCATTACAAGTCACTTGTAAGCTCTTGGTTCTTTATTAATATTTCCGGCAGCATAGCCGCAGGTTAAATGATATTTATGTACTTCTATTGAATCATTTATAGCGTTTTTCATTAAACTAATATTACTTGTTAATTAAATAATGCATTATAAATAAATAATTCACACAATGCCTATCAATTAATATAAAGTATTGAAACAATATCTACAATAAATTATAAAGTGATTCTAAAAATTGTCGGTTAACGTTCATGACACCGCTCGTATTATATGCTGTTCTTTTGTCGGTCTTTTCTTATGATTTTCAAACTAACTTTAAATAAACTGTAAATATATACATTTACTTGATGATGATTAAATTCCATAATGGGTACAATCCTAATAATGTTTTTTTTCAGTTATTTAATGTCAGTCTATTTCCGCTATTAAGGTCAATTAACGACGGTTATTATAAGCAAAGAACATCAATATTTACCTGTATACTTTGGTATTTATTAAATTTCGTTAAAGCTGTCTTTTTGCATTCACCTCACTCTCCTCTCGCAATCTTCCCATCATGAATCGACTATCTTCCTAATTCCATCCCACCATATTAGGCCACTCTTTTTTCATCACTTTTTCGCGCTTTCCCACCGTATTTTCTCAAACTGTTTTCCATTTGTTCATTATATTTCCACATTCTCACTCTCTTCCGCTTTCTCACCAGTTTTACTCACTTTCCATAAGTTCTTCGTTATTTCCCACCTTCTCAGTATTTCTGCCTACCTTTCCACCATTGCGTGATATTAAGTAGCCTATTCTGTAAGTTCCGATTTTAATGTAACTTGCATCCCAAGAGACTGACCAATACATATTTCGAAAATTTTATTTGGCTTCTAGGATATACACCAAATCCCAAGTTTTTGAACTATTACTAGCTTACTCTCTCTCTCTCTCCTATGGTGCTACAGCCCGACTTCGAGCCTTGACCTCCTCCACTTTGGCCTTCCATACTGTTCTGTCTACCGCTGTCCTTCTCCAAAGTCGTCCCTTATGAGATTTTTTGCATCCTCTGCCACTTCATCTTTCCATCGCTTCCTGGGTCTGCCCTTTTTCCTGGTTCCCTGCATTTTTCCGTTAAGAAATCTTTTTTGGATTCTGAGGTCGTTCATCCTTACGACATGATCTGCCCAACGTAGCATTTGTATGTTGGCGAACTCAGATACTGAGGGGTTTTTATATTGTTGATAAAGTTCTGCATCGTATCTTACCACGTTGTCGTTGACCCCAGCCGATGATGACAGACGGAAACTTAATAGATGAATGGAAACTTAAAAGATGCATCTCACAAACACCTACACTTCCCAGCCGATCCCGCGATATATAAAACATCCGAAATTTGGTTCTGGTACGGGGCATGGCCATCCGTTGGGCATGTTCGACGGATGACCAGGCTGCATGTTGTAGCGAACCTCCATGGATGCCCGGAATCTGCAGCAATACCCACCTTACGCTGGCAAATCAATCAATCAAGAGGTTTCTGCTAAAGATGCTTGAATGCAAAATATGGATGTGGAAGAAGTTATTCCTTAGGCAGTAGTTTATATTTATCATAACATCTTTAAAGATCACCTTAACCTCAAACTAGATTTTAATCTTTCATTTCAAAAGCTTTATTTATTTTAGATTCTGCGACCAGTACCTGTTCCAAAAGAATATTTCAAGTAACCTCCTCCTTTTAAGAAAAATATAAAATTCGTTAAAAAATAAGAACTGTGTTACCATATTCCATTTTTACTGCATAGAATAGAATAGTATTTAGTAACCTTCAATATTGTCAAAAATTATAAAAATGGTTTCGTCAAAATTACGTCAAGTCCCATATTATTATAGGAATCATATGCCACGTATTAAGAACATAGTAAATAAATAATAATAAATCTATATATTATAATAAGAATACAAATTTTATGTAAATATAAAGCAAAAAAAGTATATATAACATTATAAACATTAATACACTAAATAAAACAAGAAAGGTATTCTGACTGCGAACAGGTATATACCTAATTCACGTATGCTGTAGAAACAGCCTTCTATTAAGTAATTTTTAACATCGGAAATGTTTATGTTCGTATATGGGTGCAGAGTTACCAGTTTTCGTTCAAAAGAGAGCGGTGTCGCGGTCGAGTGAGACTGTCGTATATGCAACGGCTGATATATGCAAATGTAATATGGGTTGCATATATCACAGGGGTCAAATTACCAGTTTTCATTTAAGGTCAAAATACAGCGGTGTCGTAATCAAGAGTGGATCGTAGCGGGAAAAGTTTATATTTTATGTATGGTGTTATCATTTCCAATGTCCCGATGGTTGCAAGAATTGCGAAATCTGTGAATTTTTAGCTCACTTCGAAACCATTTAAATTTTGGTATAGTTTTAAATTTAGGTGTATTGTATAGATGAGCACCAGCGTAATAGAAAAATTTTGATATTTACTAAGCCTGTAATTTGTCGAAGTGTATTTTATTTACTCCTCAGGTATGATATTGGCGTATGTCTATGATAGAACAGAACGTCTCCTGACTACTGCACATGAAACATAAAATATTAAATAAATATATACAAGGTGTGGTCATAATACTCTTATTTCTGAAAGTTTCACGGCAGGTCTGTCTGTATGAAAGATTATTCTGATTATACGCCTTTGCGCAACAGAGACTATTGATTTCGCGTGACTGACCTCAAGTAATAATGTTATAGCTAAGCCTTGAGTAGACTAAGAAGTAATAAGCTGTCAATAAACAACGTGCATCTAGTTCTTTTGAAGATTTTTCAATGCGCATATACTCTTAGCTGGTTTCGAACACATATTGTCTATATGACTAGAGAAACCAAGTGTTAAGAGTCCAGAATTGTTCCTAGAAATTTCGCCTCATTACTAGTGTCTACACAGTTTAAAATTGGAACTGATTTAGTTATTGAAGTAGAGAATATACGAAAGTTGTCTTGCTAGTGTTAACTATAAGTGAATTTTCCTGGCACCAGTTCTCAAATTAATTAATTGTTTTAACTACCATATGTTCTTATTCGTGTACACTTTTAGCTTATATGATTACCGAAGTGTCATCAGCGTACATAAAAATTTTTTCCTCGGTAAAAAATGATGGAACGTCATTGATAAATATCAAGAAAAAGCAATGGTCCAATAGTCTACCCTTGTCCTACACCGATATCCATGTCATACGTGTTGAAAATTTCTGAATCTATAGAAACGAGTATTTTTCTGTTATTTAGATATGACATTATTCAGTTTAGTATTTTTCTTCTAATTCCCAAATTACTCAACTTTACTTTGAGAAAGTTGGGATTTACAAAGTCAAAAGCTGTAGTTAAATAACTCATATCCAAATATCCATAAATTTTTTGTGCAAATTCTAGACTGGCCAATTCAGTGAACTTCTTTTATCGGTAGCCATATTTTGAATTAGTAAATAGCTGATTTCTTACAGATTAGTGATGATATAATCTTCTGGTTACTGATTTTGTAGCTATTTCTGAAATGTCTGATGTCTTCATGTACTTGGCCCATGGCCTTACTGCATAATTTCTGATGTATATTTTAGCTAGCACTGTAGCTCGAAAAGCTGCTTGTAACAATTTCAGCAATAAAACTTATTATTGCCGCTTTTACAGCTATAATTATATTTTTACGGTACACAGTTTCTTTTACATTTGCATGAAAAGGAATGAGTATCAAAGTGAAGCCTTAAATATATGAGTGCCAAAGGAATGAAGTTAATGTTAAAAACTTTGGTCACAACTATGAACTTAGCTTAAAAGAAAATTTGAAAGAGCTTATTGTTCGGAACAAGCTTTTTAGAAGAAGCTTTTTAGTGCAAAAATTGTTAACTTAATTTTTAATATTTCACTTTGAAACACTGTATTACATAGAAGGAAATACAAAGGGGATGTTATAAAGGACTTTATTTAGTCACATGAATTAACTTATGCTTACATGGAACGGTTCTTGCAAAGATATGTCTCTATGCATTCTCTCGACCGAAATATACTTTTTTCGGCTATTTTGTTAATAAATCATTGCAACTGCAGTTTAAAGTTAGAAAACAGAAAAAAATTGTAACGAACTTTGCGAATAACTTATGCTACAAATATTTTTCACATGTTGATTTTTTTTAAATATTTGTCAATGTGTCAATTTATCATTAAATCGCGTTAATTTCAGTTAAACAAAAATATTATTATGAATAAGAAACGATATTGTTGGTATATCAACCCATATTAATGAAAATAACATACTTTCTATAATTTGGAAAATACTAGAGAACTAGTAACATAAATATAAAAGAGTGGTAATGGGCAGCTCAAGCGAATAGCGGAAAAAAATTTAATTGAATCGTTGATAAAATCAAAAGCACATACCCCAAGTTGTTTTGTCCAATAATAGTACAGGGAAAATAATTTTCAATTAGGTAAAAATACTTGACTGGCTAAAACTTGGCAGCCATATAATAGGTAATGCATACTTTATAAAATGAAATTGTTTAAGGGAATAACCTGTCTGCTGAATGCAAAGGGGGAACAAATAGGGGTTACATTGTGCTTTTGCATGCTGCATGCTGTTTTTCAAATGATAATTTTGAAAAAAGAAATGTGGTTTTGTGTAGTAAAATTATGTTTAATTTGGTTCTTATTTGTTTCTCTGTAATAAATATGGACCGAGATACAATTTTTGAATATACTCTATTATGTAGAAAAAAATGACTTTTTGCGTTTACTATATTTCCACTCCACTACGTGGATGCGAAAGTAAACATACTTTGAAAATATTATTTTAATAAAAAATATTTGTCTTTTTGTAGATTATCAAAATAACTTTAATATGCCCTTTGGTTTACTTTTCTTGAAACGATTACTAACGATAACTAACTAACTATTTTATGTCAAAACAGATCTAATTATGTTGTACCAACTGAAACACGAAATGATAAAAGAGGGGGGAAATATTTTATAGACTGTAAAATTTAAAAATCTATGACTAATTATTTAATAAAGGGATTACACATATGTACAATTACAATCATAAATTGAAATGAACAAATTTGTTTCTTACTTTTTTTTATCAAAAATGATTTTGCAACGGTTTGTTAAACAATTATTTTTGTTACAAGCATAAATGTGTATATTTTTTTTTAATTAAATTTTTGAGCCACCTGACTTTAAATTAAAAGCAGTTAAACAAATTATATCAACAGTAGTGTGAGCTGCAAAATTGTCGTTTATGTCAATGACGTGTAAGGGTAAATTTAATTTTTTTGAATTATACTCTTCCTCAGTTATTATAGCGAGTATATTGGACACATTTTCTTGTACAGGTATTATTAAAGCTACTTATTTTTTGCATTTTTTATTTAGCCATAATATACTTAATTGTTATAAACAAATATATTATACTTTTCCGAAATTATCAAAACTTTCGAATATTAGCACAAGTACGATTACTATACTTCAACTATGGTGAAAATTTGTAAAGATGTTTACTCAAATTTTCCATATTTGGTACCTTTTTTTATAATATTTATTTTTCGCTGTCAGATGACCACGTTTTATATGTTAGGTCTGCATGCTCTATCAGGACGTGATATTATAGATGAACCTAGTATCGTATGGTCTGATGGACACGACAAGGATTGTTCGCTTATGTCGTATAAATAAAGAGGAAAGTGCTGTGTAAATGCCTTTTTTTTTAATATATCGAGAACTTACCATAGAGACATATTCACAATCGTCAAATTTACATGGCACAAGGGAGGCTATGGCGCCCCAATTTCATTATATTTTGAATTAGTGAAATTAATTTTTTCTAAACTTAGTGACCTGCAACACGGTCAAAATATGCATTTTATGCAATTAGTTTAGTCAGGGTTCGGTTTCAAGATATTTCCTAAAATTAAGAGGTTTACAAGAATCAATTTAATTTGATTCTCTATTAGCACATTGTAACTAAATCAATAAAGAAATTACTGAAAATAGAGCAATAATCTATTTTAAAACAATTCCAGAAAAGCGCATTTACATCTGTGATAACTAGAAACTTTAAAATGTATTGTAATCCTGAACACTATTTTATTTTGATAAGAATAACCTCTACATTTTGTACAAAGAGTACCTTATCTGAATAAAATTATTTTGCTACTGTTTGTTTTCAGTCACGTACGTTGTATTTTCTTAATTAAATTTATCTTTTATTACTCCATTTGCACGCAAATGTCCAGTTTGAATACCTTAAATACCAAACGTGTTATAGCCCAGGATAATTATGTTTCAAGCTCAAGATAAAAAAATTAAAATGCAAAACTGAAAATTTGTAAATAGGTAAGTTCTAATACTGAATTATATAGGGTCATTCTTAAACTACATAAACTTATTGAACGATATCTTATGATGATAATGACTAATAGTGAAAAAAAAGTTTAGTAAATTTTTTTTTATTTACGGAGATAATCAGTAAATTTAAAAACTTGAAAAGTTGAAAATTCACATCAACTGTTCAAAGTCATTTTCGCCATTTCCAATGCATTTTCAGCTCTCCGAATCCATTGCCCTCCACACGCATGGCCTAAACCTGTCGAATTGTCGCAGCTGCAGCACGTATATAATTTTACCAACTTTTCCTTAGTGTTAGCTTCCATATTGTACACCATAGTTTTTGTGTCCCCAAATATCAAGAGAACTGAGGTCGGGCGAACGAGTGCACCAGGCAATTGGACCACCTCGGCCTCTGTACCTTTCGGGAAACATATTTTCTAAATGTTGTCGCACTTCGTCCTGCACCATCATGAAGACACATATGCTGTCTATTGTCGAAAGCAACTTCTTTAACGAGAACCGGTAGTGTATCACGCAAAAATTGCAAATGAACAGTACCAGTTAAACTTGTTTTAAAAAATGAAAGGGCCAATAAATACTTCGTTCACAATTCCAGCCCACATATGTATAGCCAAAGAGCTGGCCACGGAAATTAAAAATGATAAAGTGCAGTGAAAATTTTTATGTAAAAACCATCCTTACTAGTTGAAAAGTGCATGGCTCTGCAGCCAAAAGTTTATCCGGGGGAGTGTAGAGTGGATCAAACGCGTTAATATTTAATCAAAATAAAATCTTTGAGTGCAGCTCTAAAGTTTTGCGTAGTTATAGTTTCTAACTGTAGAAGTTGCGTCAAATTATTGCTAGAAGTCTAGGTCGGGGATTAGCCGTTGCCAGAAGTCGGTAAAGTTGTAGGAGAATTGTTCAAATTACTAAAATTTGACCTTGGTCAAGGTACAGTTCTGGCGATTTTGTTTTTGTATGTAAAAATTCTCTATTATCCCGGGCTTTCCGGTTACTAACGTACAAGTGACATTAATGGAACAAAAAATAAATCAAATTCACGAAATGTCAAAAATGCTACTTTTCGTTCACTTATGTCGGTTCGAATATTCGATTTCGTCCATGCAATTAACAATGCTGTGAAAATGTCAATTTAGATCTTTCGATATAGACATTAGGAATCCTTCCTGCTGATGTATTTATTTACTTATGTTGTCATGTTTTGCTTTTTCCGACGAGACTAATTAAAATTTCAAGTCCACTCCGACCATAGCACATCGCGTTAAGCGACGACATTCATAGCGGATTTCTTGGTTCGAATCCTGTACGGATGTAATTTTTTTAATCTGTTTTGAACTTTTGGGCTGATATTCCTTACACCAAATTTACATCACATTTATTTATTTATTTCTTAAAGTATAATTACACAAAAATTTCTGCACTCAAACATTTTATTTTAATATAATTAAGGCATTTGACCGCCCGCCCACGCTTCCCTCTCCGGGATTGACTTCTGGCTGTAGAGCTATGTACTTTTCAACTTGTAAGGAGGGTTTTTATATAAAAATTTTCACTGCACCTTATCATTTTGAATTTCCGTAGCCAGCTCTCCGTCTGGTACTGAAGGTCGGTGGCATGGGGATTTTCCAACGCCGAATAATGCGTGCTTCCAAAAATATGAATTTTCTGGGAAAATTGCCACGTCCGTAACTAAAACGTTCATGGTAAAGCTTGGATTTAAGTGATGTTACTGTAGGAACCACAATATCTCACAAGAACCGGTAGATGTGAGATACGAAATTGTGCTGCAATAGTCCTGGTGCTTATGCCTAAGCTCATAAAAGGCTTCAAGTACCAAACACGTTGTTAAATATCTAGTCAGTTCAGTGGCTCAGTGCTAAGGTATTTGGCTTGCGACCACGGAGTCCCGGGTTCGAATCCTAGCCAGGGTATGGATGTTTAGTGGCGTTTTTCATGTGTTACCGAGACGGTAGCAGTATGTCTAGTCGCTGTTATCTCTCCTAACTTCGAGTCTCAGCTGCCGTAGATGGCAATATCGCAGTTGTGTTGATGTCTATGTGTACATTTCCCAGTTGAGTGGTAGAATAGCAATAGCTGAACTCCGCCAGGACGTTAATATAAATAAGGCCATTAGAATAAGTAAAACAAAAAATGAAAAAAAACGTTGTAGACGAAGCGATTAAAACAAAATTCAAGTATATCTGTTAAAAATTGTAAGTTGTAGAGCCTCTCCTATCCCCTAAACATCTCTGCCGGAGCTCTTTTCAATTTTCAGCCATAATTTTAGAATGTAATCAAAGCTAAAATTAATAAAACGATATTACCATTTTTTAGAGTACTATTTTTCTTATCAAGAAGCTATAATTAAAATCGATTTCTTCCAGAATGAATCAATTAAAAATTTCCTTTATCAGTGAAACTAGGCTCTGGAAAAACTGACCGACAATAGAACGCAAAGCAAGTTATGCCATATGCACATGTTGCGAGAAATTGAGAGTGATGTTTAAAATTTTAATTCTTTTGGAATGTTATTCTGATTTAAATATTATTTTACTCATCCCTCCTAGGCTATATCGTATGAAACAAAAAATAAAAATGGGAAAATGCGACTCGGTTAACTTATAGTGTCCAGACGGTGACAGAAATATGTATTCTAGTAGCTTTTGCATACAATAGCCGATGGAACCGATTCTTATCTTCTTTCAACACTTTTTTGTTATTTCTAAATCGTGTCGCAAAAATGGTGTAGGTTTATTTACAGCTCCAGATTTTGTATCAGTTTTAACATAGGTGAGTTTGCCATATATACAATTTTGCTTAACAAGGCAGAGTAAATCAGTTGAGTTAAAACAATACGTGTTAAATCACTCTTGAATTTGAAATTCATTTTATCGGATTTAAATATTCATGGTTTTATTTGCACTCAATCATTATTTGATAAAGAAAATTGGACAATTGGCCATTTAATTTAATTGATAAAATGAGGTCGATGTTAGTCTAGATTGCCTACAATAGAGCAAAAAAATGTTTAAACAATCGTTACATAGAGAACCAATTTCGTAATGATTTTTTTTACAGGAACGGCCTAAAGTATTTCAGTCTTCAACCGCTTTTAATGGAAACGGGCAAGTAAAATTATAAAATAACATGTCTCCGTCGATTGGCTAAATGATAATATTATCTAATATTGATATTGAGGTTCATTAAAAATACGTTCCATTTTTATTTATTTATTTATTTATTTACATACACTATCTAATTGGTCGAGAGGTCCAATTAGTGGATAAGACGAAAAGATTTTAAACTAGAAAAGAAAAAGAATAATTTACATTTATATAAACAAAGATGTGCGTAACCGCACAAGCAGAGTAACTAAAATATTTTAAACAATTATGAAGGTATTCTAAAAACATAGTTTAAGTATTACAATGATGATAAATGTTAAGTTATTGATCAAAGATAGGTAGGTACATGATTTTGGAAACGGAACGTTGCATTTGAAAATATTGACTCGGTAATGTTTGTGATTATATACAGTACACATACCTTAAAGTGGAGAATTTTCTTTTGTTATCTGCTCATTTCTAGATCGGCTTCTAGATTAATATTAGGTAATAAGCTTCAATTAACCGAATCGTCCACGTAGTAAATTAGGTTAGAACAAATTTCTGTCAGTCTGACTATCTGTAACTTTCTTGTGCACAAGATTACTCCAGAACGATTTAGGTAATGTTTTGAAATTTGGTACATGCGAGATCTGGAAATAAATTAATATTTAGACCTTATTCCGAAGAAGTGTTGGGGATAAATAGGGTTAAATAGTGGAAAATAAGGAAAGCAAGCCAGTAAGAATCCAGAAATTCGGTGTATATATTAGAAGTTAAAGTCTAAAAAAAAAAAAAAACTATCACATCTGTGATCCCAAGCAGCACCACAATTATATTATTAAAAAGGTTAACAAAATAAAATTGAGATATGCACCTGAAATTTGTTCCCCGTATGTATTTTAACGACATTTGGAACTAAATTATATTTTAACCTGAATCTGTTGAAGCATTACGGGATAAGTAGGGGATACATATTTCCCCTAAAAAGTAAATCTAGGAAAGGTAGCGGAGAGCTGACCAATGACATAGAAAGCCTCAAGGAAATCTGGAAAATATACCTTCAGGAACTGCTGAAGGGTCAACCAGAAAACATGGCGGAAAACGGGAATGCTGTAACCCAAGCCCCATTACTGGCAGAGGTAGAAACAGCCATAAAGCAGAAGAAGAGGAACAAGGCACCAGGACATGATGACATCTCAGCTGAACTATACAAAACAGGAGGCGAAAAATTGTTAGAACACCTCCACAAACTCATATTGACAATATGGACAGAAGCGGATATACCCAACAACTGGAAAAAGGGCATAATCTGTCCAATATACAAAAAGAGTGACAAGCTAGGCTGCAGGAATTATAGAGGAATTTCACCGCTATACACTGCTTATTCACATATCTACTAAACCAAGGACTTACAGAATTTTCGGAAAATCTAACAGGTGAATATTAAGCTGAATTTAGACAAGGGAGAAGCACGAGTGACCAATTGTTTGCGGTTAAACAAATCATGGAGAAGGCTTGGGAGTATGACGTTGACATACATCAAATATTTGTGGACTTTCGCCAAGCATATGACAGTATTGATAGAAACAAAAGACAAACTGTATGAAATTCTAACAAACTTTGGACTACCAATTAAATTGGTAAACCTAACCAAGGCAGCAATGGCAGATACCACAGCAATCGGTACGAATTCAGAACCAACTGATGAATTTGTTAGAGATAACGCGGGGGCTGAAGGAGGGTGATGGGCTAGCATCTACACTCTTTAACATATGCTTAGAATATGACAACAGTCACCCCAATAAATCTGCTAAGAAACAAATCCATCCAAATAGCAGCCTATGTAGATGACATTAACATAATGGGCAGATCATACGCAGTATTGGAGGAAGACCTCAAAAGCAAAACCAAGATGGTAGGCCTACATGTCAACACCAATGAAACCGTCATCGGCTTATATTTCTTCTTCTTAGTTTTCTGTTTCTTCTGTTTCTGAATCTGGCGGCTTTTTCCATTTTATTTATTTTTTTTTATTATCCGTTCCACAGGTAAATAGCCATTTACGGTGGAATCGCTCGATACTATATTCGCACTACAGTATGTGGAAATAATATAATATTTGAAATCGTCTGGCCCAAGGCGGTAATGAAGGTGGCTAATGCTGGATGCTCTCTATTTTTAATTAGAAATTTGCAATTTGCACGTATCTTAAAATGGAAGATAAGTCAAGATAATATAAGATAAGTTTTATTGATTCTAGATAGGACGTGTCAAATAGAGAATAGTCTACAGTAGTACATGTACACTCACATCTATAGATATAGCCTTACATACATATATTCTAGGAATATATGTATAGTAGGGCGGGCCGAAAAAATGAAATACTATTTTTCAAGTCGTAATACCGCGGAAAAGTTGCGAATTGGGGAGACTTAAAGAGGTAAAAAGAGAAAAAAAAATTGGTTCATATCTTCCGATCGCGCAAGTGCTCTAAAGTTTGGAAAAATTCACATTTTTACGATAATTTTTAACATTTTTAAATTAGTCTTATCCCGAATGTTCAAATTCTCGTGTATTATAACCACAGAAAATAATGTTTAAATATAATTTAAATCCATCAACGACTTACGGCCGTGCATTCATTGTTATAGAAATTTTGAAAAAAATGTATAAATCAAGGTAGATCACAGGTCAAGGAAAGAAAATACTAGGAACTTACATGTTTTTTGTTTTTTTTTTTATTGAATACAAGGTTAAATGTTGAAAAACAAATTATTTCTAACCATTGGTAATGTTTATAAACAAATTTATGTATTGAAGAAACTAAGTTTTTTTGTGAAGAGTCGTTAGTCCAAGAAACTCCCTTTAAACAATTGAACATATCAGTTTTCACTCATTCTTCGCTGAAGGTACTACGAAATCTGATTTATGGGCGAAGTTAAGTACGGTTGACCTTAACAGCAGAGTCGTTCTGAAAAACCATGCCTAGACTCAGCTCCGCAAACTTTTCCTGAGGCCTCTGTCACAAGTTTCACACATCGTTCAACTGAGTCAGTTTGAATATGTGATCTAATCTTATCGTCACTGATATCTTTTAATAATGGAGGAGAAGACAAATCAGAGTCCATCCAGTTAATTATTTCCGAGTAGTCTTGAGCCTTGAAATTGAGTTTTGGTGGCATGAATGTTCTGATAGTTTTTCTCTTTTCATCTAACTGTCTCTCCTTTATAATTAGTCGAAGTTTGAGCTGTCTTATGTGTTTTGTATTATCTTGTGTCATGGCTAACATTAAATGCTCTAGATGAGCGAAAGAGCCATTTCGCTCGATCGCAGACAATATTACGTAAATCTTCAGGCAGGTACCTTAAACATTTTATTACAAAATCTTCATGGTAACTGAGTTCTAAAGGCAAGACAGTTAGATCAAAAGAAAAAAGCGAACATTCATGCTGCCAAAACTCAATTTCAAGGCTCAGGGCTACTCGGAAATAATTAACTGGATTGACTGTAATTTGTGGAACGGGTATTTTTGTTTAAGAAATAATTTATTTACTATAAACTTTTTGTTTCTCGCTGCAGAGTTATTAGTTTTATATGGGGAATTTGTTTATTTGCTTACCGGTTGAGGCAGGAGATTTTTGATTCAGAATATTGTTTTTTACGTGTGTGGTCACAGAACAATTTATCACACAACAGAGAAAAATTGAAAAATAAAAATGAAAAGGTATTGAATGTAGGTAATGAAATAGAAAATACTCGAAATTGGAAAGTGGCAGTTGATATTGATTACTGTAGAAACAAATGAATATACTGGGTATGCAAAATACTCTCTCGGGCCTCTTTCTCATGACCAACCCGCCATAAAAAGCTTTTTTATCGCGAGATAGGGCCCTTCCCAGCAACTCCACCGTAAGTGAAGCGGTTAATAAATGAAAACAAAGAAAAAACAAAAAAAATTGGTAAAAAATAAAAGCTGCCAGATTCAGAAACAGAAAACTTGAAAGAAAATTAAGGAGATGTACCCCAGAGAAATAAAACTCCCTCTGCGGAATGAGGCCGAACAAGCTGAAATTTTGCAGAGACCTTCGTTTTGATGTTCCAATGAAGCACAAAAAAATCTCATATGCCTACCTTTGTGCGTCTTGAGATATCGAAGGTCAAAGGTCATGAAAATCGGTTTTTCGCGAAAATCTCGCTTCCAGTGCATCTGACGTCGTAAGAACCCATAACAAAACTTACGTAAAATAGTATTCTCTACAAAACTGTTGATATAAATTTTTTTCGTACGACTAACCGTTTTCCAGATATAGCATGATAAAGCGGGAGCGCGCATTCGTAATAGGTAATACTGTATTTAGCCCAGGGTCAATCCAGTCAAACCATGAACAAATTAGAGACAAGCTGAAATTTGGTATATAAGTTTGTATTGGGGTCCTTAAAATACCACCAAACCCCACCGGTAATCCGCCGTGCCTGTCACCCCTAAACAACCCCCGAAAGGGGTGAAAATCGGACTTTTTTTAGTTTTTTGCCAATATCTTAAAAAAAGCTATGTACGAAAAAATATGAAGACAGAAAAATTAAAGAGCATAAAATTTGCTATAAAATCACGTTTAGCAGTTTTATTTTGCTCTACCAGTGGCGGAGTAATGATATTTTTAATAACTGAGTGTTTTGTAAAAATGCACATTTGTGAATGTAATGTATGTTTTTAACTATCCAATATAATTTATCTGTATGTTTAGATGTCGTCATCCGCCTGTAAGTCCGCAACTGCCCTATTAAAACATGTAATACCATTACACTGTCCACATGCCAAGGTACACTTTAGACCCATTTTACGACTTGAGCATGCATTTTTGCAACCACCTGATGAACAGTTGCAAAATATTCTTTCCGGATTCCGGAATCAGTATAAATCCATCCCCAGTCCTGAAGTGGTAAGTTATTATTTAACCATGCTTGAACCTAAAAGTCAATCATACATGTAAACAAGATATGTATGTAGGGTTGCTAGACTTACCTGATGAAATGTCCTAAATGCATGGTATTGAGCTGCATTTATGGTCGGTGGAAGTGAAGCCCAATTAAAATCTTTATTTAAACTTTGCTTTGTTACATACTGCTGGTAGAGAATGTATCTGACGTTATTTTGATGTATACGGAAATAAAAAATGACGAAATTAAGGTCCTCAATCTGTCTGGATATATTTGGATTGTAAAATTCTTCAAGAAGATCAAGCAATTTCTTCTTTTTCACAGTATTGACCAAATTAATTTTTCCTTGTTAAACAGGCCAGATGTAGTATCACATCCGGAAATGGCGTGCATGGCAAGAAGAACATTTTTTAAAGGTCCCAACTTATGCTGCAACTTTGAAATATCAGTAATTTTATTAGGTTTTGAACTTCTTCCTGGGCGTGGCATACACAAATTTTGTTTAGCGAAGTGCATCAATAAAACCATTACATCGGTATCTTCACTTACTACAAACATGGCCCCTTCACACGTCTCACTAAGTGCTGTAGCAGTTGTTGCTATAAGCGTATCCGCATCACCATCTGAGTATACAATTTTAATTCCCTTTCCGACAACTTTCCAAGTTGTTTAATAAGACATTGCTTATTTGTGGTGTTGGACAAATAATCTTGTGGAAATTTGACAACTGATGAATTAAAGATTTCTACAATTGGTGCCGTTTTCCTACCAATGGATCTACGATTTTGTTCTATTATTTTTGCACTTAATTGCTGGTATCCATCAAATACTACAGTTACACTATGGCCATAATGATAACTAATATGCTGTAGTATTGAGAAAAAATATCCAAATAAGTTGCTGGTTTTTGCCACATAACTTTATGCAGTAGATGACCTCCATCAATCACGTAGTGTAGTACGGGTTCTGAAAAATGCTCTAGGGTTGGGCAAAGTTTATCAAACATTTTGAGTAAAGAAGATTTGGTTGTCTTTCTCAATGATCCGTTATGAAACAAAGAAGGAGGGCATGATGCTAGCTCGCATTTAAAACATTCCTTTATCTGATCGGAGGAAGACGCTGAACAAAGTATTCTACTAAAGAATGGCGAGGCGACGCGGATGACTACTCATCTGCCTTAACATGCGGTGTAGGTATGTCCTAAATATTATTAATATTAAAATAATTCCTCTCATTTCGTAACATGTAATAGGCACGTAAAATGTTAAAGTTCTATTAACTAATTCAAAATAACGTATGAAATTAGAAATATAGTACTCCACTGGTACGCTTTTTATTTCTAATTTATTGACGTAAGAATGTATTAAATGTATTTACCAAAATATCCATATACATTATGTATATTTAATGTCAAAATCCAATAAGTAATGGCTAGAGAGTATTTTTACAAAATACTCAGTTATTATAAATACCATTACTCCGCCACTGGTAGAGCAAAATAAAACTGCTAAACGTGATTTTATAGAAAATTGTATGCTCTTTAATTTTTCTATCTTCATATTTTTTCGTATATGGCTTTGTTTTTAAGATATTGCGAAAAAACTAAGAATAGTCCGATTTTCACCCCTTTTGGGGGTTGTTTATAGGTGACAGGCACGGCAGATTACCGGTGGGGTTTGGTGGTATTTTAAGGACCCCAATACAAACTTATATACCAAATTTCAGCTTGTCTCTAATTTGTTCAAGGTTTCCTATATAAAACTTCAGATCGACCCTGGGCTAATTATACTGCGGAGCTATAACTATAAAAGCACTTTTCTTAACTTTTCCCGCTTTATCATGCTATATCTCGAAAACGGTTGGTCGTACAAAAAAAATATATATAAACAATTTTGTAGAGAATACTATTTTACGTAAGTTTTGTTATGGGTTCTTATGACGTCAGATGCACTGGAAGCGAGATTTTCGCGAAAACGATTTTAATGACCTTTGACCTTCGATATCTCAAGACGCACAAGGGTAGGCATATGAGATTTTTGTGTGCTTCACTGGAACATCAAAACGAAGGTCTCTGCAAAAATTCAGCTTGTTCGGCCTCATTCCGCAGATGGCCTTTTTTTTAACTTATTTCTCTGGAGTAATGGAGATAGATGGAAACCTAAAAGAAGCATGGAAACTGAAAAAAAAAACATCTCGCAAACACCTCCACACCCCAGCCGATGATGACAAATGGAAACTTAATAGAAGCATGGAAACTTAAAAGAAACATCTCACAAACACCTACACTTCCCATACTATATTCCCAACCCATGCGTCATGCGGCTCTCGCTGCTAACAACAAGTATGTCCAATGTCCAAAACATCCGAGCTTTGGTTCTGGCATGCAGTTTGGCCGTCCGTTGGACGTGTTTGTCGGACGACCAAGCTGCGTGTTGGAACGAACCTCCATATATGCCCGGAATCGGCAGAAATGCCCACCTTACGCTGGAAAATCAATCAATTAATCAATCAATCAATCCTCCATTATTAAAAGGAATCAGTGACGACGAGTATTCAAAGTGACTCATTTCCTAATTGGCATATAATATTCAAAACATTCGCATTCTCAGTTCGCACATAGGCAGTTGAATGATATGTGAAACTCGTGACAGAAGCCTCAGGAAAAGTTTGCCGAGCTGAGTCTAGGCATGGTTTTATCAGAACGACTCTACCGTAATGTCAACCATAAATAACTTCGCACATAAATCAGATTTCAAAGTATCTTTAGCTAAGAATGAGTGAAATTGGAGATGTTCACTTGTTTAACATGATTTTCTTAGACTTACGACTCTTCGCACAAAAACTTAGTTTTTTCAATAAATATTATAAATATTACAAATGGTCTAAAATAATTTGTTTTTAAACATTTAACCTTGTATTCAATAAAAAAAATACATAAGTTGCTAATAATTTTGTTCCTTGAACTGACATCAAGACAATAAACCACTCTTAAGGGGGATATAACTACCCCCAATTAAAGAAATATATCCATTTCGGTTTAACAGAGTAAAGTAATTTTTTTATTAATTTGCTTTAATATTAAGTTTTCGTGCGATGGTATGAAAAGATTTACTTTCAACTTTCGCAAAAACAACCGTCGATTTTTCCAGAAAATCAAAAGTAAGAGTTGTTTATTTCAGAAAATTAAATTTCTTTTTTTTATATAGATGCCTCTACTGTAACGAAATCTTTTATTTTCGAGTAGTGGCAGTCTTATCTTTTTACTGTTTCCGGTAAATCTCTCTTTAACATCCAAACATGGTCAATTGGTCAGCCATCATATTAATGGTCTAGTTTCCCAGATACCTTGTTTCCATAACTTTTAGATCTTGGTGAAATCTTTCTCCTTGTTCTGTACTGAAGTTTCCAAGAAGTAGTTGAAAATTTTCTCGGGAACCACAAAAGTGAAAATTATAAGGAGATTGTGAAAAAGATGGTCAGTAACTTTGATAAATTGGGGTACAATATGAGTTTGAAATTCACTTTTTTCATAACTACATAGACCAGTTTCCGGAAAATCTTGGAGATTTCACCATAAATTATGGAAATAAAGTATCAGGGAAACTGGCATTAATATACTGGCTGACTATGTTTGGATGCCAATGCGACATTTAAAAACAGCATAATAACAAAGGCTGCTACTATGTAGGTCCTTCGAAAATAAAAGATTTCGTTACAGTAGAAAGACCAGAGAAAAAAAATCTGAAATAAACAACTTTTTACTTTTGATTATCTGAAAAAATCCAGGGTTGTTTAGTGGTCTGGTCAAGAGATTGGGAACAAACATTTTTGTGTGTGTCTGTGTAAGTGTGTAGTGGATGAATGAATGAATATAATGTAAAACTTTATTGACATTTATTACAAACACAAACAAAAACATTAGTAACTCTATGTTAAATATAAATTTAATTTACATTACTTCTATTTCATACTCCTGAATTCTGGGTATGGATATCAGACTGCATTGTAGATGAAGATTTTACGTCTAGATCCGCAGACGTCTGTGAGTAGTGATCTACGAGAGGAGAAAATTGACGAGATTCTTCCGAGAATGAATCATAACTAGTAGTGGGTAATGGATCTAAAGAATATATTTCGGCATTAAAAACTAAGTTATCAATTTTATTTGTAACAATTGCTCTTGTTCTCCTATCCATTTTTCTTAGTTTCGTTGCTAGTAATTGTCCATATAAAGAACACTCATCGCGCTGCTCGTGCTGCTGCGGAGGATGATGACTGATCGTTTTAAATACATCAGATGCACGTTTCATGCATTTTGCTATCTCCTTGGTAGCAGTTCCTGCCCTTGGCGTTAATCGTCGCCTTTTTGGAGGTCGGAGTATATTCTGCATTGGTCTTTCTGCAATCACTTCATAAGCTACGAACCAAAATTATACAATTATAATGGCATGGTAATACAATATTTTAAAATACACCTACGTTCGGCAGTGTCAAGACTTTGGTCCTCAAATTCAGGTGGTTCCTCCTTTACTTCCCATAGCTGTGCGTCTTCATCATTCAAAATAATATGTTCATCAGTGTCATCAATCACAGCATCATCCTTAAAAACATTTTTAGTATACAGAATTAAATATAGATTAACGAAAAAAAGACTACTATATTAACTGAAGAATCAACCACAATTAAAAATCGTTGTACAAATTTTAGGCTGTCTGTCTAGTCAGCAAAGTAGCAGTCTAGTCTGATCGGCAGTGCAGGTTATTTCTCTCCTATGTCGTTTCTTATTTAATGATTGTTTAGAGTTACCACCTTGCGTAAATAAAGAGAGAGGGTGTGTGTAAATACTTGTGCCGATTTAATTAAGTTGTGTTCTGAAATCAGTCGCTTAGGATAGTCACTTCTATATTATATTAGATACCTGTTTTTTTAAATCTAACATGATGCATGGATTTTTGTTTTTAATTAAATTCATACCTGAATTTAAATAAATGATGTCCTAGGAGTGAGAAAGACTGCCTAAGGTGCGAGGTAAAATCCTCGCATTAACAAAACATGTTCTAAGAAGCATGCTGGGACTAGATGGAATCAAAGCTGACCAAATTTGCTCGGTACGTGCACAACAATCAAGTGGGCAAGTAGTAGAGAACATGTACTTAAGCGTGAATACTGCTATTCTGTCTGTCTGGGGTGTTTTAACCCATCACACCTAAATTTTTACGCAGTACAACTTCCACCAGTTAACTGTAAACAAACTGAAGAAAATAAAATGAAAATTCAGGTTTGCATCTAGTTTACACATATCTCAAATTTCTGAAGAAGGTGAAGTATAGTTGAATGATGGAGATGAATAACGAAAAGATTATACGAAATATGGGGAAGTTGAAGTGTCCTATTCTAAATACATCGAAGAAAGAAAACACAGGAGGGTGTGCACAGAAAGTGATATCGATTATTTAAAAAAATTAGCTCAAGTTTATAATAGGAGGAAGAATAAGACCATGTCTCATTACAAAACAGGCGAAAATAAAACTAAACCATCCTTTTTCCATAACTGCTAGATTGAAAATAAACAGCAATTATTCTAAAATTATCTCTTTGCTCGTTTTTCAGTAAAAGCACTGAAAGATGTCGTCAGACTATTGATGGTTAAAGTTATATGATGCATAGTAATAACACGATGAGTGAACAAAAAATTGAAGAAATAAAAAGATCACGGAGAAGACAAAAAGAACGACAACCAAACAAGATGGTGAGGAAGACGATTCAACTAAGTCCTCGTCTTAGTCATTGTTGCTGGAAGATGAGATGAAAATAAAAAAATATATGAAAAAGTCGATGATCAAGTTTAACGACAGAAAACCATAATACTTACTACGACAGTGGCCGATACAATCGACGAGGAACTTCCACCGTTAAAAATTACATTCAAATTTTAAAAATTTTAAGCATTTAAAAAAAAATTGTTTCATTCTAACGATTCTTGAATTTCGCTCTTTGTTTTTACTAACTCAACTTCTAAATCAACTTCTAACAGTCCCCAGGTAACTATGTATAAATCGCAGTAATGTATTTGGCAGTAGAGGAAGTCTAGTCTGCAGTCAAGGTGTAGTACTTTAGACAGTGGGACAGTCTTTTAGATATTTGAACATTGTTAGCAGTTGTGTTTGTGTACTTGATTTGTAAAAATTAATACGCCGCGCCGGTGGTTAATCCCTAGATATTAACTCAAATGCCGATTTCAGCGTTTTCTTAGTCAAAAGTTGGACGTTTCAACCACATTCTCTTGGTCTTCTTATGAATCTAAGTGACAGAAGAAGATTATGATAATATGGTTGAAACGCCAATCAAAAAGTAAATGATCATGCGGAAATTAATCAGCTAATATGAATTTAAAAGTCGTCACCCACACAGCACATGACATACCTAGGATATCCTCATTTGGTCGCGTATATCCCAATCGAGGATGACATTCCTCAGGATATCCTTAGGATATCCCAATAAAATAGATACAACCTGAGAATATCCCAAATGGGGATATCCTAGACAAATCCTGGCGGGATGTTCTAGTAATATCCTGCAAAGATATTAAGAGCCTAACAAAATAACCACTGTGGGAATATCCCGGGCAAGTTCTAGAGTCGTCCTAGGTATTATTATTTAGGAGATTTCAACAACAAAAATAATGAAAAGTATATATATTAATTTGAGGCTATTGATTTATAGTGTCTTTTATTGGTTTGTGAAATTAACTTTTAGAAACTTATTTGTATGTTCTGTTTGATAATCCCTCCAGTACAAATAATTCATTAAAAATGTAGGTATATCTTATTTAAATAGCAGTTATTTATAATTTGGTTTTAATACATTTACTGTGTTTTGAATTAACCGCCTTTTTGTGACAAGTCGAAAGTTCTAAGAAATCCGCCGGGCGTCGATGTCTTTTCCACGTTCATGTCAAAGTTCTTTCGATAAGTAAGATTACGTTAAATATTTCATAAATATATTGGTGCTATGTTATATCTTTGTATTTATTATATTATCTAAAAGGGGAAAATGTGATTGGTTATTGTCCGCAGATGTTATTGTCAGATACATAAACCTTTATATTTTTCTGAGTGAATAGAATTTTTTTTAAATTCAGTATAACTTTTCAGCACGCTATGATTTTTTAAAGTTGTACATATCATCTCTTATAACTTCTAACCATCCTAAACTCTGTTGATTTCAATAATACCAAAAATAGGCAGAAGATAATTTTTATGTAATATTTTTTAAACTTTTTTATCTTTTACACATTTTGAGTAATTTTGAAAAAAAAAACACTTATATTTTTTTCACCCCTTCTCGGGGTTTGAAAAAAAAATTTCTTTCATTAATCGTGTTCAAATACTTCAAGGTAACATATCAAAAATTCAATTATTTACCTTAAAATATTGATTTATCGACCTATTTCATTGGACTATATATAACCTCTATTAGTTTCTTAGATTTACTTTGAAAGCGATATAAGCCAATTGATAGATACAAACATGTGAATGGAGTTGTACAGATATGTATCACATTTTTATTAGTCATTTTACCTCTTCCATTATATAAACTTATATGCCTTTGTCTTCGCTTATTGGCTCAGTTTAAAAGTAATGATCTTATAAAATAATATGTATTTTTGCTGTCTTTAGACATATCCAATAAACCCTAAAAGAACTGGGGATGTCCTATATAAAGTCCAATCAATGTCCTCAGGTTGTTCATAGTAATGCCCAGGCACAACCCATATAAGAGCTGATGATGTCCTGTACACACCCGTACTGATGTCCTGAGGACGTCATCGGCAAAGCCCGAACTGTCCCATTTGGATATCCTACGGACGTCCTAAGGTGACAATGGGATCTTCCCGGGATATCCCGTATGTCCTGAAAAGTTGTCCCCAGTATGTTCTGAGGATGTCCTTGTGCTGTATGGGCACTGGAGTAATATCAAATTATGACTTAATTCACTCCTGGATACACTTCTTTTTACCCAGCATCCAATATCCAATATAACAATGCATATAAACACATTCATAATAATTCTCAATATTTTAGATCCTTTGCAACAGCGAACTTTTCTACATCTATGATTACAACTAATTAGAAAAATAAATTCATGATGAAAACCTACGTGAACGACAACATTGATCTGATGAGGTGATTATTCATAAAACCAACCCATATTAATTCACTGTTGTCGTTTGTCTAAACATCATTGTTTAGACAAATACATAGAATGAGAAATAAACATGTTCATTTCTTCAAAAAATGAATATCTCGTCATAATTAAATAATTTAATAAAGTAGAATCCATATAGTGGGAAAATGCTTACGTAGACAAATTCACAATATTTGGGTCATTAAATCAAAAATGAAGCAGTGTTAAGAAACATATTCTTTATAGGAATTTGCAAACAGCAGAAAAAACGGTCTATGAGAACTAAAATAAAAACTATTTGTAAAATTATTGATAAAATCTTTGCATTCTTTCGATAACATGAATTCTGGTTATGCTAGCAATTAAAATTCTAAAATCAATTAGTCTTTCTTATTGGACATTTCTCATTCTATCACTAGCTAGGTAACACAGAGGTGAAAATCTGTTTTTTTCATTTAGTCATGTCAAAAAATGTGAAAAAAAGTTGGTAATTGTTTTGGTTTTTGCATGGAACATCGTGTGAGTGGCTTTCTGCTTTTCTGATGAGCTCAGAATAAGGGCGACAAACGTTTCGAAGGCTAAGCATTTCCAAAAAAACAGAATGATAGATTTCATGAAAATGTAATCCACTTGAATGAATTTTTTTTTTCAAAAGACGAGGTATGTGTATGTAAATAAATTCATTTTACGCCTTTGTTCTCATTTTAAGTGAATCTTCATAGCCGTAGGGGGTTATGTGGATACTGGTTTATTCTGCATAGCCGTAGGGGACTGTGTAGAAACAAGTGTTAGAATGAAAATTATCCAATAAGAAAGACAAATTGATTTTATTATTTAAATTGCTAGCATAACCAGAATTCAGGTTATCGAAAGAACGCAAAGATCGTACATCAATAATTTTACAAACAGTTTTTATTTTAGTTCTCATAGACAGTTTTTTCTGCTGTTTGTAAAATCCTATAAAGAATATGTTTCATTACAAGCATAAGCAAACGAAAAACAATTCACTTTTAAACAAAGTAGTGTTATCAAAATTACTTATCTTGTATTAGTACCAGTTTAAGACAGCTGTTTAAAGTCTACGAGGAGTTCCAAAATTATAGTTGGTGATATTTTTTTTGCCAAATTTTCTTCTTGCAAGTTATAGTTTTGGTCTATTCGCATTTTCCACTTTGAGTTAATCAAAATTCACCTAATATGGTTTAATGAAACATTATGTAAAATGTACTATACTCTGCTAAACTGGTCTGTTATGTAACTAAGGATCCTGCTGATATTAAAATATGCAAATATTTATTTGGAGAATAACAAATCGTGCTAAATGACACAAAAAACATGCCCATAATTATCTTAAATTCCAAGAAAGGACTAGAAATGGATGGACATTACGAAGCTGTGATCGCAATGAAAAATTGTCTTCTAAGATTCGTCAATCATTAACTGAAATAATTATAATAATTAGTTTAAGAAAAAAATTGGACACAAATTTATCGAAATGAAAATTTACGTGAAACTGGGCAGGATCATTTTGATGTTTAGTTCACAACATACTGAATTTATTTTTAAAAAACTGTTTACTTTCGAGCGACAATAGCAATGAAGACAGTATTGTAACTATCTAAAAATTCGACATCAAGTTCTCGACGAATTATTATTTTATATTATCACTTCCAGATACTGAATAATAGGTATTAAAAAAATGTATGTGTGTGTGTGTCTGTATGGTCGTAGCTTCGTTTAAAGCCAATCTCACTCAATATATTTGAACTTTAGACTCTACTTGTGAATATTTCCAGACTTTTTTACACTTCATGTACCTTTAAATAAGGCTAATTTACTGAGGATGGAAAATCTCAAATTTCTTAATGACTAAATTATTCGAAGGTTTATTAGTTTATAACTGAAGGTAACAATTTATAATGTAATAATAAAACTATTTATAACTGTACCCTTCGTGAATTTTATTGTCTTAGCTACATATGTCAAATGATCTTGCTCTTCAGGTAATATCGGCTACCTGCTAATCCTGGGTGCGAAACACAGATATTATTTGCTAGTAACTACAATGTCAAATATTATATAATTATATAACTTAAGCAGGTATACAGATGGATACAAAGATAAGTTAAATTAAAATGTCACATTCTAAGCGTGTACAAATAGTTGCTTTGTGTTCATTTAACAAACAGAAATATTTCATATATAATAGAATAATGAAATAGTCCATATTGAATAATTTTATTTAAATAAATATTTTTAGAATACTGTATTAATAAGACATTGTAGCGAAATAAAAATATAAAAGATAAGAATAAATATACATAAGTACGTATATTATTCTACATAATAAATAGATACCTGGGTATTCATTGATTTCACCGCGCTATTCAAGAACCTGTCCATCGTTTCAAAAGCAAACCAGCTCGGTTTGTGGACGTCCTCATTTCCAAACTTTGCTGAGTCTTTAATCTTTCTTCTGAGATATCTATAAGTTGCCATGAGGGACTCCTTCTTTCTCTTTAACGTTTCAACTGGAAAGTCAGTACTCATGTTCCTTCTAATGCAATTCCAAGCTTCTCTAACTTCATTCCTATTTTTATGCCCCATATTTCTAGGATCCCATATCACGGGATACTGTTCATAGTTATTTAAAAATTCTAAAATAATGCTATTAGTCCACTCCATCGCATACGTCGCTATCGCAGTCACAAAACGAACTGCGCACTAACTGTTTAGATGTTTTTACCAAGGCCAACGTTGGCCGTGTATTCTAAAGTGTGCTCGATTTGCTCACCGTCGCTATGACGAATGTAGACGAATGAGTTCGAATATCGACGATCGGACTTATTGACCCTACATGTGCCGTCGGTGCAACATAGCGAACAGCGGCTAGCTCCACGTTGGCTGAGGTCTGCCATCAAAGGGGGAAGCAACATAACATCACATTATACTTGTCGTGTTGTACAGGCGCTTCCAAGAAAGTCACTATTTAAACGCTGCGCTGTGGTCATAGTCAAATGCGTTTTAAGACTGCATGTATATTTTAAGAAATACGAGAACACTTTTATAATATTTAAAAATATTATGTACAAAATATTTATCACCTGATATCTGTAATATACAGGGTTTTGCAGTGTTTCGTTTACATGGAGCTACCATAGGTTCTTGCGGTCAAAATTAATTGTTTTAATGAAATTTAGATATAAAGGTACTGCCGAAACCTCACCAATTTCGTTTACACTCGACTGAATAATAGATAGAAACCAAGAAAAAATCCTGATTAACGGACTCTAAGTATTATTGAAGGCCCTTCAGAACCCTCTCACCCAAACTTTACAAAAACATAATTACTTATTTATTTACTTATTTGATAAACGTGTCTACAGGATGAAAATCTCAGTTGCAGACACTTGTTTAAAGTGAATTTAAACTACACAATAGGAATAATAGGAATCACTACTGCTTCTACATCCAGATTTACCATCAAAGTCTCCTTAAAGGAAAATATCTTGACTATATTTGCGCCAATATGTGAAAATAATTGGTCACAGAATTTTAATAATTTCGCCCAAGGTTAGGAACAATGCACTTTGATATCATATTTGTCATTAGTAAGGATCTTATACGAAATTTTCACATTCAACTGTAGAGGTGATTTGAACATTAATTTATACAATTAGTCATTACATAAAAAAAAATTTGACTTACCTGAGGTCACTATTCAAACGTAACAAATTTTTTTTCAACAAAATTTTTAATTTACAAATACAGACTGAAAGCTTGTATTGGCTTATATAAAATTCCTGAAAAATCCTATACAATTTTCAACAATATTGCATGAATTTCTTATTTTGGTCCTCCATATAGATTTCATAATTTTGAACTTTTCAATTAAATGATATGTAAATTAGTGACCATGAAAATTCCTGAGTACTGGTTCTTGAAGGCAATTTAAAATGGTTTGCCATTATTTTCATATTCAACCTTCTCGGAAATCCATATATATGGATTTTTCGTCGATTTTCTAATAAATTTTTAAAACTGCTTTGAAGAATTATTTTTCATGTAGATCAAAAATCAGGAGAGATCCCTAAAATTTTTGATCTTAGAAAACTAAACTAATTTTTGTGTAAGGTTAGTAACAAGTCTTTCACTTAAAAAATAAAAGTCTAGACAGCATGTTATCATCATTTTCAGCTCATGTAACAGGTGTAATTACTTCTACATCCACGTAGTGGATTGGAGTTATAGTAATCGTAAAACAATTTTATTTTTTTTTTCTTGAAGTAGATTTAGAATGACATGAAACGTCGAGATTTTAAATTTGAGAGACAAAAATATTTCTGTCTGTCGGTCTGTCTGTAACTTCGGTTGTCCTCAAATTTTCTCCGAAATAGTTTAAAATATTGACTTGAAATTTTGTACACGTATATACTATACTGGATCTGGAATTGGATTGTTTTTTTGAAGATATCCGGTGAACGGTTGGGGGGTAAATAGGAGTAAATAGGGGGAAATATGTAAAGCAAGCTGGCAAGAGAACAGAAACTTGAAATTCAATGTATGTACTAGAAACTAAAGCTTCAGTTTTTTTATAATATTTTTCAACCCCCCACCACCCCTACTCCATTATTAAAGGGGTTGATAAAATAAAATTGAGATATTAATTTTAAATTTGCTACACGTATGTATATAACGACATCTGGAACTAGATTATATTTTGAGATGATTCCATTGAGGGGTTGGGGGTTAAATAGGGGAGAATAAGTAAAGTTGGTAGGAGTACAGAAGCTTGAAATTCGGTGTATGTACTAGAAGTAAAGGTCTCAGATTATTTATAGAATTTTCAACCCCCCTCATCCCTACTCCATGATTAGAGAGGCTGATAAAATTAAATTGGGATATTCACTTTAAATTTGATATATGTATTTATTATAACGACATCTGTAACTTGATTATATTTTGAGATAATTCCGTTGAAGGGTGGGGGTTAAATTGGGGTAAATAATAAAAATTAGTAAAGTAAGCTGGTAAGAGTACAGCAACTTGAAAATAGGTATGTATGTATTAGAAACCAAGGCCTCAGATTTTTATGATATTTTTCAACCCCCCAATACCCCTACTCCATTATTAAGGGAGTTGATAAAATAATATTGAGATATTCACTTGAAATTTGGTACAGGTATGTATTATAACAACATCTGGTAGATTATATTTTGAGATGATTTCGTTGAAGGGTTGGGGATTAAATAGGGGTAGATGAAAGAAAATAAGTAAAGCAAGCTGGTAAGAGTACAGAAATTTGGGATAATTATATATTTTTTTTATAATATTTTCCATCCCCCCCACCACCCCCACACCCTTATTAAAATATTTGATAAAATTAAATTCAGATTTTCACTTGAAATTTGCCACACGTATGTATTATAACCATATCTGAAACTAGATTATATTTTGACATGATTGCATTGAAGGAGTGGGGGGGAGTAAGTAGAGGTAAATAGGGAAAAATAAGTAAAGCAAACTGGCAGGAGTAGAGAAATTATAAATTTGGTGTATATCCTAGAAGCCAAGACCTTAGATTTTTTAATAATAATTTTCCACCCCCTACCACCCTTACTCCATTATTAAAGGGGTTGATAACATTAAATTGAGATATTCACTGGTAGACGTATGTATTATAATGACATCTGGAACTAGATTATATTTTGAGATGATTTCGTTAAAGGGTTGGGGGTTAAATAGGTGTAAATAAGGGAAAATCAGTCAATCAAGCTGGTAAGAGTAAAGAAATTTGGGATTTGGTGTATATATTAGAAACTAAGGCCTCTTCTTTTTCAAATCCCACCTCCTCCGCTCCATTATTAATGGAATTGATAACATAAAATTGAGGTATTCACCTGAAAGTTAGTACACGCATGTATTGTAATAACATCTGATTGAGATGATTTCATTGAAGGGGTGGGAGGTGGTAGGTTGTGAATAGGAGAAAATAAGTAGAGTAAACTAGAAACTTCATTTTTAACGTATATGGTAGAAACCAACGACTCAAACTTTTCCACATCTGCCCCAAATATTATTAAAATCCTATGACCAATAATTTCCACATACTAGAGTGCAAATCTAATCAAGATGTTTCCTTTAAAGTGACTTGGATGAAAAATCTGCAGCGGTTTTTTGATAATAATTTTGTACAGTGTTTCTATCATAATGAGGATAAAAATATCGAGCAAAAACTAATTATAGTTAGGTACTGGACGAAACAAATAAAAGAATAACAAAAAAAGTCGCCGAGAAGGGTTTGACACAATATATTTGATATATTCATAAATCACTAAAGTAACTGTATATTGAAATATGTTAGGACTTCAACAACCACAACGTTTTCATACCAATGTGGGAGGGCTGTGAAATACCGTAAGCGACATTCAACATATTTATTGTAAGGTTAAGGTCAATATAATAAATAATAACACTTTCACCACCGCAATCATAATAACATTCCATTTTACACTTTAATTAAGATTGAATAAGAGTGCCAATCTGTCAGTAACTATGTTATAAATGATACATTGATTAAGTGTATCTAATAAATAATCTGATATTTTGTTTCACTCCGCAAAAAAGAAGTATTGGAATGTCGAAAAAAGTCGATGTTGAGATTTCAACAAATCATTATGTCAGGGGTTAAAACAATATTTCAAACAATTCAAAAAAATGTGTTTTTCCGGAATTAAATATTTTTGAACGAACTCCGAATATGTTATTGTGTGGTATTATTTCAATTTATCTTACTATCGGTGATTGAATTATTTTTGTGAAGTAGTTGTCAGTGATATTAGACAATTTCCGTATTTATAAATCAAAATATGGTAATTTTGGTGAGGTTTACACTTTATCTTAGTAACTTTCATGGGAAGGCATTTGCTGGATGATTACTTGGAATGAATTTTCGCCACAAAATCACTAAAGCGTTAGACAACCAGAAATCAGTTATGGATCTTTTAGTAGCTTTTTCACGAGTTTTTGATTTGGTACACATCAGCTGCTTAAAGCCACACGATACTAAATACTTTTCTCCTAGTTAGATAATAGGACACACATTGTAAAATTGGCCAGTGGAGTTGAAAGCAGAATTTTTGACATTAAACAACAGAGCTCCGCAAGGTTCAATTTTTGGAGCATTATTGTATATAAGATTTGCTAACGATGTGGTTACTCATCTACAAAAAATACCAAAGATTCATATGACCTGCTATGCTGAGGATGCAAACATTTTAGTTACAAGCATTAACTTAATTCAAGCAAAATAAATCACTGAATGAGTTTTTCAAGAAATCATAATTTCATCTGAAAATAATAACTTAATTCTAAATACAACAAGGACAATTTCTAAACAATTTTAATTTAATAATAATTTGGAGTACATCACACTTTTTAATGGCACTGGCAGGGAAATAAAAACCCGTGATGATAATATACTCTTAGGTGTTACTTTTGATAAACATTTAAATGGACTCCACATATCAAAAAATTATGTGTGGAGCTAAGAACAAGTTGTTATGCCCTAAAATGTATCTTTAAACATTGTATCCAAGAACTCCTTGAAGCAGTTTTTATGTAAATTTTCATTCTCATCTTAGATACAGAATTGTAAACTGGGGTAATAGCTGTAATCTGAATAAGGTATTAGATGGTTACTATTACACTCTTTTGTCCACCCCTCTAGAAGTGGTGGGAACCACCCCCAAGTAATTAACGGCGATTTTTAAAGGGTAAACTTTATTGCGCTCAGTCTTAGAAACACGATGCTAAAAGTTTCATGAAAATATACAGGGTGTAATCATTTTCATGTCATTAAAAAAACTGGTAATGGGGACAGACTAGACAAACAAAAAACCTTTATGAGTTTTCCCTCTAGGGGCACTTTGAAAAAAACTGACCTAGGTGAACTTTTTTAATATTTTTTAATATTAATGTAGAAAATAATTGAGAACCACTGCTTTTCTTGGTCAATGAACTTGTAGTTCCCAATTACACAACTTTTAAATTGTCATAAAAAAGTGCAAAGGCCTTGGATCATCGACCGCCTTTGATGGACATAATTCGTTATATTTTCCTGCACCACTGCAAGCAAATAATGGCCGTAGAAGTTTAAACAGAGCATTTCTTACATGTGTGTCTTTTAATTTGGAACAAAATATTGGATTAGTGTTTATAATTTAGAATACTTAAATGTGATTTATTAACGTTTGTAACATAAATGAGTGTCCTGGGTTAAAAGCTTACCACCTAAGTAAATTATTCGAATTCTGCATCTACATCAATACACAGTTCTCTACGTCGAATTAAGGACATACGTACTCCGTTCAACACTAAACAATAAACTATCAACTAACGTTGTCAATAAAGAAAAATAAAAGAAAAACTTGGTCCAAAATCCAAAACTGAATACAAAAAGAACGAACAGGTAAGTTGTGTCTGTACGTAATCAAGAATTTAACGACTTGAACGGTAAAGTCAATAAAATAAACCTTCACTATAAATACACAGCGACCCGAAATTCAAAAATAACAAAAACAACGAACGGTGGGTTGGACGTGTGTACATAACGAAACACCCACAGAAACTAAAATATTGCACAAGGGAGAGTCAGAGTATAGTTTTCTTCAGATCAGATCTACTAAACACTCAGAAAACGTCAACGCCTTTCATCTTGTTTACCGCACCGCTAAAGACCGCCGACATTTTATAGCTATCTACACAAATATTGAGTATCATAGGAAGACACGTGCGACGATCTAAACCTACCTCAATATTCCAGCAGTTCTCAAAAGATTTTATTGAAAATTTGCTCAATTTTTGTTTATTTTTTTTTTCTCCAAAACTATGAGCTTTAGGCCCCATGTTATATAAGGTTTTTTTTATTTCTCTGTCGTTCCCTACCACCAGTTTTTTTAATGACATGAAACTGATTACACCCTGTATATAAAAACCTAATTGCTCTCGACTATTAAAGATGTAGGAGAAATCCGCGAAATATGATGTTATATTTTAGAGCAAATTCAACCATGAATTCAGGCCAAATTAAATATTTTACGTTGTCTGGCAGATTTATTATTAACTCCTCTAGGGGATAGGGCAATTTTTTTCTACTTTAACTGATCAGCTATAAGCAATTTCAATAATAATAATAAAGCTTCATTTACCCATTTGAGTTGTTTCTGAAGTACTCTTATAGTTGCATTTTTAATACAAAAATGCATAACTAAATTTGTCCTATTTTGACAACGAAAGAAATTCTGATAAGGGATAATTGAAACTAATCTCAAAATTTTTGAAAAAAAGTTATTGACAGTATAACGGGACCTTTTTCAAAAGTCCCGTTCAAATCGTACCATAAACAGGTTTTTTACAGAAATTTTTCTGGACAAATAGGTCACGCTTTATATCGTATTAATAGGTCATTTTACCTCCAGAATAGTAATTATTATACAGCTGTCTATTTTATTTGAAACATCCAAAGAATGCCATCAGATAATCGTTGCTATGTTGAGATTTAGTTTCATACACAATAAGTGAAAGACACAAACAATAAATAATATTATTTTATTTCAAATAAATAAATTGCTTCAGAAATACGTGTCTCATGTTGCGTCTAGACAGTGTAACTTTAACATTCCACCCAGGAAGGAAAACAAGTCTCGAGGAGTCAATTGTATCATATAAAAAGCCGAAGATCTAGATAACACATGGAAACAAAACTTTAATAAACGCCCGATACGAATAAACTGAATCAATGAATCAATCAATCAATCAAGAGTTAGCAACATAAGATGAAACAAAAACAATATTGAAATAATGAGGGGAGGAACATCACATATATTTATAATCGCAATGACACGTACGGCAAATACAGCTCGTATAAATCCCATTGAAGCTTCGGTGCTTTTGTATGCCCACTAGATGAACGTACATTGATTCACATTTTTAAACAGACTCAAAATACTTGTACAGAAACCGAAAAAATAGTACATTTGAATACTGAGTGAGTGGTTTTGAGGGGGGTGAAACATAAATGTCGTCCAAATTATAGCATTTTGTAAATATGCTCTAGCTATAAAAGTACACCAAAAATAGTGAGCAAATTTCAATAGCTAGGAACTGCTCCTAAACCACCCTTCTTTGGGAGGTACTCGCCTAGAATAGCTAATTAACAATATCATTTTTTCGTGTTTCTCGATTCTTTTGTTCCTAACTAATAAATAACATGTATTATTGCAATATTCAAAGTTTGTTTTTGCAATGTAGACCAACTAAAGCCAAAATGTTACTTATTACTGGCGAAGTCCTTGGTTTCATCATTACTAGTTTTAGGAATAACTCCTCCTTTGTGAAAAAACAGTTACATAGGAACTTTTTTATTTTAATAGGGCCGAATGTAGAACTAGGCAGCGCGAGATCGAAAACACGTAATTTTTTCTGATTTTAAAGAATTTTCTGTCCTTCTTTCCCCTATTCGTGGGGCCGTCTGATGACGTGCACGATTATGATGCTTTTTTTCAAACATAAGAACTTATACCCTCGCCATTTTTACCTACATTTTATTTTTGACGAGAAATCGCTACTGCTGACATTCCACTAGTCACCCATTTTTCGGAAAATTTTGGTAACTACTCGTCAATTTTGCTTCAATTTCTTTAATTGATACTTCAGACACAACAAATAAATTGCTTCAAGATACGTGTCTGATGTTGCGTCTAGACAGTATAACTTTACCATTCCACCCAGAAAGGAAAACAATTCGAAGTGAATTGTACCATATAAAAAGCAGAAGATCTAGGTAACAGAGCAGGAACGGAACTTCAATAAACACCTGAATAAAGTGTAAAAAGTTATCAACATAAGATCAAACAAAAACAATATTGAAATAATGAGGGAGAGAACAGCAGATAAACTGTTTTTATAATCGCAATAACACGAACGGCAAACATAGCTCGTATAAATCCCATTGAAGCGTCAGCGCTTTTGTATGGCCACTAGATGGACGGTGTAAATTGAAAACGATCCTTGTCGGTAAAAAGGGCGGCCCTGACGTCACCCGTGAGTTACTGCGGTCAGTCTCGCCATCGAGACACGCATCAGCAACGCCCAAACGAAAAAAAAAGTTCATTACAAACAATTAAATTAATTTTTCACTTAGGTACTCTGAATACACTTGAGATGTTATCGCTTGGTGATCAGTTATTGGAAAAAGAAATTTATTAAAAAATATCTTAGAGTTCATTAAAATTTACTGCGGATTACTGTAACTCAGGAGTAAGGGTAATTACACTTTGCTCATAACTGGCTGAAAGGTTCGAGGTTCCTTTACCATGAAATAATTTTTTAGCAGTTATATCCCGAATGTCGTAGGTTAAATCGTTTAATTTGGGGTAGTAAAAATAATGTACAGCAACATGTAAATATGTTAGATTTGTTAATGGCCTTTGATATCTTTAATGATTGTATTATTTATTAATTAATATTAAACTAAATAAGGTGCACGTATTTTAGCAGTGCAGTGCATTTAGATATAGAGGGTGCGTTATTATAGAAATGCTTTAACCTTAAGGAATTTGAATGAAACCTAAAAACGACAAATTTAAAAGTTACCCACTAAAAATGCAAATTGCAAATTGATTCTGTGATAACTACAACAATTCCAGTGATAGAAACACAAGTAAATTCAAAGTGGAGTTTTCAAGGTCGTCGCCGTACTGTGTAACTTCCTGGCATAGTATATTGACCTCAATTGGGACAGTATAAAAACGAAAACTCGGAGCAAAGTCGGCATCTCCTTTATGGGACATAGGCGGCGGCAGAGAAATGTAAAAATGTATTAATTCTAAATAATTATTTTTTAATTGTTAAAGAAAGGGATTTCTATAACACTTTATTCAATAGAAGTGGTTAATGGAAAATTATGATTATCACATTTGATAAGTCACATAAATGATATATTAAGGCTACGTCTATTGCCTAGTAACCTACCACTCGTTCTATCTTCTAGCGGCAAGGTTATGTAATCTTAGGCAGGAGTTGCACAGATGGCTTATAATCCTTCCGAAGGGACGTAAAGTAGCGAATGTCTTGTTTATTAAAAGTTAGGCCACGATACTATTCAGTATCATGATGTTAGGCAGGTGGATAATGTCTACTATTCTATAAAGGAGAGACTCGGCAAAATTTTAAAGAGGGAACTCGTTTCCTGGCATCGTTAATGGGTTTCAGTAGCGGAAATAGGTCGACGTTAAATAAGCAAATTTCAAAAAAGCTTTGTCTATGAACTTCTTAATAAACAATATTTCAATCGTCACTATCCGAGTTTTCAGAACATTAATAATAATGGGATTAATAGGTGGTAATATAGAATATTCATTTTACTTTTTTATCACATGAGATATACACTTCCTCCATATATCGCTTTTGCATATTTCGTCTACTATTATCTTTATATTCTTTAAGACAGACTCATTTAATTGTGGGGATTGATTATATTGGCATAGTCTTGTTTTTACATCAGCCCACACCATCTCAATGGGGTTGAAAATGCAATAATATGGAGGCATACGTAAAATAATGTGCTTCAAATATTTCGTCAACGGCATATTCATTTTAAAATTTTGCTTTCCAATCAGATCTAATAAAATCTTTTTTCTCATATTTCCAAGCCTATACCTTTCATAAATTCAATGATATCGCCTTTTCTTGTGTTGGTGTTTGGAATTTTTGTGTGTTGCCGCAAATGGTATGACGCATTGCCCATAACAATTACAGAATTTGGTGGGATATTTGGTAACAGCTGTTCGTTTGTCCACTTCTCAAATAATTTTGCTAATTATATCCTTGCGGTAGTCGGCAGAGGATTGCTTGATAGTTTTAGCAGATAACAACAATGCATTTGGAATAAAGCCGTTTTTACTTCCAGCATGTAGAGTAGAATTATAATTCCTTTTCCCCTAGAACATGGAGCACTTAGACTTTTTGGTATTATCTACCCAACCGTATTGAGCTACATCATGGGTATCAAACTATGTTTCGTCAAGATAAATTATGACTATAGTTGCATCTCGGTATACTTTTATTTTACGCAGGTACTTGTCTCGATGATCAACGATGCGTGCTGACTCCATAACTACCTACCATTCGTTTGTCCAATTTTTTGTACCTAAAACCGCAATCGAGCAAAACGTTTCGAAAAGTATCTAATGATTTAGTTATAATCTGGATAGTCGCGTAAGTTATTCCTAATCATTTCTAATGTGTTCATTGTCAAAGTCATACACAAATCGACGAATGACATCTTTGGACGAGTTATCAAGTTTTTTAAGTTTTCGTCCTACTCTTTTCCGTTTAATAGAATGATCAATTATCCCCGGCTCCAATAATCCTATAAATTGTAGTAGGGCTAAATTTGGTTAATTCACAAATCCTCTTCATAATTTGATTATATGAAGAATCAATATTTTCGCCTTTTAAACACGAGTAAATATTCAAAATAACCCTTTGAGTTTAAACATGTAAGTCTTTATTTTCAAATTCCGCTTGTATAGGCTCTGTATCAAAGTCGTCCGTTTCGTTGTCACTATTATCGAAAGGCCTTCAAAATGACATTTAAAACAATTAATTGCAAAAAATCACCCAAACACAGTAATAAAACTAATAATTTGTTCAAATATTCACTAGAATTAAGTAATTTATAACACTGCCTGGCTGTACTGCACAGCCTCGTACAGATTATACGATACAAATAGTTCATACGTATTTTTTATTTTATATATTTCTATGTGACAGGCGGATCAAGTCCACGTGGACTGTAGACGAGGAGTGGTGAATACAAATCTGTAAAATCCTATGCTCTCTCATTCAATGTGAAGCGATATATTGACAATACCCCGTAGTTCCGTGCTGTTCCTATTGAGTTCATAAATACTATACCTAGATGTCGCATCTACCCACAAGCTAAAAAAAATATTGTATACCTTAACCAACATGATTTTATGGAAAAATATTTCAGTAATACAAATGTAATATTTAAAAGTAAAATTTTATTTTGTATTTGTTTGCTTGGAATTGCAATAAGGCGTAATCTTTATGGAATTTTGCTGACAGCAGAAAAAACTATCTATGAGAACTAAACGAAAAACTATCTGTAAAAATTTTCAATCTCTGTATTCTTTCGATAACCTGAATTCTGGTTATGCTAGCAATTAAAATTCTAAAATGAATTTGTCTATTCGTTGTTTAATTCTCATTGTAACACTAAAAGTATCCATAGGGGACTATGTTTTTTATGTAAACATTTCGAAGGAAAATCAAACTCAAATTAATATTAACTTTATTCTCAAGAAAAACACACAAAAGAAAAGACATCAATTATGCTTACGACTGAAAAAAGGAGTAGAATGACAGACAAATAGACAATACAATGAAATACACACAAATACATTAAACAAGACAAGACGTTGACAAAGTATCATGCTGTTTAATATACTCCATAATACTGTATACGCATTTATCAACAAGAAAATAACTGAGGATCTTTTCAAATGTATTTTGTTCGTATATTGATTTTATGTCATTTGGGAGAGAGCTAAATACAATGAGGACCAATGATACACATTATATCATTCAAGACTAAAGCGTGAAAAAAATATTTCGCTATGTCTAACTATAACGAGTTTTAGCTAAAGAATGAAACAATAAATACAAAATTTCATATTTGGCATTAACGTCCATATATACCAATAAACGTACATATTAGACCAATTTTGATGAAAAGATAGAATTAATTGTTGCCTCGCTAATTTTTTTATGAAAGGCTAGTTCTTTGCTAATAGAAAATGACTCAAAAAAGTTTACTAAAATCTACCCCCTCGAACCCGTCTAAAAAACCCTCTGAATCGGAAAAGTGCAGTTTTTACTAATATCTCGAAAAATAATTAAAAAAAAAACGGAACATAAACAGAGATTTCCGATGAATTGGGTAAAAACCATTTCTACAATTTTTAGGACTAAAATCTGAAACTTTCACATACTACTCTCGAAGTAATGTATAAAAAGATCCGATTGATAGGTATGCCAAACAAGTTTTGTAATAAAAGTTATTAACGTATATTTTACTCCTAGTTTCACGAATTTTGAAGCAATGAGAAATTTATCTTTTATTTTCGTGAAATAAAGAAGGTTAATTCAATTTTTAAATACCCTTAAAACATCTTAAAGTATACATTTCAAGCTTTAAAAATCGCACCTACAGAAATCTAATAACGCGATTTAAACCAGAGTAATAGGTGGTTAAAATTAGTTATACATATCAAACTTTATCACTTTTTCAAGATTTAGGAAGTTTGTAAGTGTACATCCTCAAAAATAAATTTCTGAGTTTTTTTCACTCATCGGATCATTTTATACATTACTTCAAGAGTAATATGTAAAAGTTTCAGACTTTTATCTTAAAAATTGTAGATATGGTAGAGCTTTTACCGATTTCATAGAAAATCTCTATATGTTCCGACTTCATATATGTACTATTCCTACATACTTTCATTTTTATATTTGAAATATGATAATCCAATGGCCGTAAGTACCTAAAAAATTCGTAATTAAATAAGTACTTGCAGTGGAAGTGTTCGCGACGCCTTTATTTATGGAAAGCAGAAGAATGTAGTCTTATGATGAAATCAGGTTTTAACGAAAAAATCGAAAATTCAGTTCAATGGTGGCCGTGAGAAAACTGCTTTTTCGGGACCTTTCAGTTTTAACCTAAAACGTCGAAAAACATGTAATCTCCAAACACCTATATCTCAATAAAAACTTGATGTAGAAGATCGATCTAGGTCTCAATTTGAAAATGGAGATTTGCATTTCATCTACTTAGTGGGTGGTATGGGTTAAACCGAAATTTTTTTTAGTGAAATGCTTATAGCCTTTGAAACGTTTTTCGCCCTTATTCTGAGCAATTATCTTTTTTTTTTAAATCGAAGCAAACATTTTTCCAATAAATGTATATAAAAATATTTATTTTATAAGCATCCGGTATTCTCTTTATAAAGGCGAAAAATTATTTTTATTGTGTTCTTACGTTTTCAATTTAATGGTGCAAAGTTCTCCCCCGAGGTCTAGCAGTAAACTCAGGTCGTTGTTAACAGATCGAAATTCATTCTGGAGATTATTGGATGTTGTTTCATTCATTTCTCCGTTTTACTTTTTCCCACAAGGCCGTCACATTTAAAATTTGCCATATTTGTATCAATATCAACATTTCACTCTATTTCGGATTGTCTCCACGGTCCACTCATACGTATACTTTTAACTTAATGCGTTTTACCTGAGTATGCCAATGAAATCTGGAGAAACGTTGATTGCATAGGTCGGCTACATTTACCTTTTTAAAAGCTGTCTGAACGAAAAATATCGATTATAAATCATCTTAGTGTGCTATATTAAGTATGGTATTCGTTTTTTCCAAGGCGTAATGCTTTGAGATGATAAAAATAATTATATTCCCATGATGATTAAAAAAATAAAAAAACATCTACTTACCTAACTTATAGTCCTGAGGTAGAGGTGCGGAACATAAATATCTCTTCTGTTTATGCAGGAAAATAAATTGAAAAACCTGTTTAAAGAATTTGCCAGGAGATAAAATCGTGGAGTATGTGTAGGATAATTTGTATTTACAAACAGAAATTTTGGGAATCGACGGGTCAGAGGGCATGGAGGGGTGATGGGAGGGAGTGGTGGTTGGTGAGTGTGTTATCTGTGTTTTATCTCATGTCTGGTGGTAATTCACGTCACCGAAACCGGTACCGTACAACACCACACGTGTCAAGACAATGTTTTAATTTTATTTTTGTAATAATGGATTGGAGGAGGTTGCAGCTATCTTCTCTATTTCGTGTATTATACTTATGTGCGATAAGATTTAAGATTTAAGTTTTCATTATTTTTAAAATTGTGCAACAACATAGTAAGACAAAACAATTGCCGTAAGTCAAATATTTCAGCTTCCCTATAAAGAATATCCGAAGAGTAAGTATAATTTTTATTATACATAATTTTAAGGATCCAGTATTAGGGTTTTCTAGATGACAATCACTTACCCCTCCCCACCCAATAATGCTATAATTGAGCTGAGATTGAATTAAAGGATAATATAGTGTTTTAAGTTGTTTTATACCTAAATATGGTTTCAGATATTTGAAACGTGATAGTAGCCCTCTCATTTTTTAAATTAGATCTTTAGTGTGCATATCCCAACGAAAATGTCTGTCAATCCTTATTCCGAGATATCTGAGCGATTCAGCTTCCGGCATTTCCAAATTATTTTCAATTTGAAGATTACTTTTCTTACTTACCCCTATTTACCCTAAACTCTTCACCGTAATAAGCTTAAAATATAATCTAGTTCCAGATCTCGTTACAATACATATGTGTACCAAATTTCAAGTCAATATCTCAATATTTATTTTACTAATCCCTTTAATAATGCAGTAGGGTGGCAGATGTCATAAAGAAATTTGAGAGCTTTGTCATTGGCATAAACACCAAATTTCAAGTTTTTGGATTCTTAGTAGCTTGCTTTATTTATTTATCTCTATTTATCACTAATTACCCCCAAAAGTGTTAAGTATTATTAGGTATAAATGGATATACTAAAATTGATATAAAATGATGTGAATAAATCTAACAATATGGAAATGAAATACAATGAGCCGGCAATTTATTAATCGTATGCCGGGTTGAATGAACTGGCTCGGTATTTTCGATTATTAAATTAAATGTATCCCTCTGCAAACATAAACAAAAACTTTAATATCAGACTCCCCTTTCCAAGCTGTTAAACTAAATTAAATTTAAAGTTTAAATCTAGATTCCATAATAACTTGAATATTTTAACTGCCTGATATAAAAAGCCTGACGTTATAAAATAGGGTAAATAAGCCTCCCTAGAGTAACTAAAACATACAATAGGCTTATCCCATTTAAAGGGCCATATCTCACTGTAGAATTATTTAATTCTGGACCACCCTACACAGCAAGTTACAAATTGAGTTGGTTACACCAATAATACTTTGGTGGTTCATGAAGCAGGGGTGGCTCGTGATCCATTAACTGTATTACTTTATATTAAAACAAATAACTTAATATCTCGCTAATTGGGTTTAAATATTCATTTCGCTAATTCTAATATTTCTTCATTTACTCTAAATGGGAAAGAAGGCATTAGTAAAAACGGATGAACGAAATTACCCAAGTAATTTAAACCACAAAACAACATGTTTTAGCTTAATTATAAAATGGCTTTGAACACTGCTCCGGTGATCAAATATAATTGATGATAAACAGGTATTAATTTAAACACACAGAACGGGCTCAACAAATTTTGATACAATTTTTCAATTTAAAAAGTAAACTGCTTTATATTGGAGGTGACGTGAAATTTTTGAATCTGGCGAGAAGTGGTAGGAGAGAAAGATAGAAGATAACGGAAATATGGGAAGATATCATGAAAGTGGGAAGATCATGAAAGTGTAGGTAAGAAAAAATGCTGATAAAATGGAAAAAATAGTGAGAAGATAACGAAAAGTGCGAGAAAATTATGTGCAAGTGGTGTAAGGTGGTGTGAAAGTGAAAGAAGGTAATAAGTAAGCAAATGATGCAAACGTAAGGAAAAACGCTGGAAAAGTGTGGAGAATTGATGAGAGTATAAGGAAAAGTAAAGAAGATTATTAGAGAGCGGTAGGAGGTGATGGGAAAGTGAGAGATCGTAATGGGGAAGATATAATAGACGGTGGATTCACGAGGAAAAATGTTGGGACAGTAATGAGAAGATAAGGAAAAATGGGACAAGATTATGAGAGTGTGATGCAAGATGGTAGGAAAGCGAGAAAAGGAAGTAGAGCGAAAGAATGTAACGGGGAAGTAAAAGGGCCGGTGGAAACATGCGGAAAGTGTTGTAAAAGTGCTGAGATGGTAATGAGAAGTATCAGAAAGTAATAGGAAAGTTAGAAGAGCTGGTGAAAACATAAGGAGGGCGTTGGGAAAGTGAAAAAAATGGCGAGAAGTATTTAAGAGAAGACAAATTGAAAACAGCAATATTTAATTAATGGCAAGACATAACATGGAATTGACTGGTGCCAACTTGTGAAGTACCTCAGGATTCCATCTAGGGTGCACTAATTTGTATGATTAAAATTAATGATCTTTCAGGCAATGCAAGTAACACTACTGCTAGTACGCAATCATCTAAAACCTTGAGTACCTTGTATAGAACATACTATTTTCTAGCGTTCGTCAATATTTAAAAGGATTCTTGACGCGTAGAAGAACGACAGTTATAAATTAAAAGTCTTCGAAATTAGGGTTACGTTTATTGAACTGAGGTGCTACTTGACAAATCCAATCATCAGTTACTGACGGGAGGACGTACGTAAAAAAATTTTTAACCAGTGAATTATTTTCTGTTGCTTTAACTCAAGAGACAGGACAAAAGTACATAATGCATCTGATTTCGCGAGATTCATTAGGTCAGTCGTACTCACGTTTTCGTTTTTCCGCATTGTGGTATGTATCTCTGATAGATATTGCTGACGTCTCTGAATTTATCGCTCTGATCATATATGTATAAAAAGTAATAATTGTAATGGGTATTTAGGTATGTAATCACGTATTAAATGAAGAGTGAATGAGGCAATCTAATTATATTGATGAGCAAAGAATTGCTCTTAACAATTATCTCTCCTACTAAAAAATATATATAAAAATTTAACACAGTTTCACTGGCTGAGATTTTGTTTCGACATGTTAATTGTCTGTTTATTATTCTATCTAGGCCATTACTTGAACTACTTTTAGAAAAGTGACTGTTATTGCAGGAACCTTTTAAAAATATGTTTATAGATAGATACTAGAGCTTGTGAAAATAACGAATAAAAACAGCAATAAAATAAAATTTAGTGTACATCACGAGGTTGCCAAATAATTTAGCGAAAGTGCACGCCGCTGTTTCAGACCAAATAAAATTTTCATTCCCCAGTTAATAAATGCCTATATGTCAAATAACTCAAGGGGTGACGGCCAAAAGAAAACGATTGGAATTACTACCCCTTCAAGAGTGGTGCAATGCAATGATTACAGAAACTACTGCTGAGTCACACGGGACAATTTAACGGTGTAATAAAATTTAAATTAAACTGTAATATTTCAACGACAATGAAATGGTAGGAAAATCGTAAAGATAATTTGTAAAATGTGACATTTCTGTTCTGCCCTTCGGAGATAGTATCAGATGTACAACTAATTTAAATTAGTTTTACCTAAAAACATTTATGTTAAAGTAGAAGGTACATCCGACCCTTTAGTTTTTCTTAACCGTATCAGAATGTAATCTTTTTTGCATTACGGTCTAACTCAATTTGTTTTAGTCGTTCTTTTCGTGAAGGGGTAGGTAAAAATAATTTCGTGTCGATATAAGAAGCATTCTAGCACTATATTATGTTTTGTCGATACAGGATAGAACAAGCACAATTCTCTACCTCGCTTCTTTAAATTACATACCATATCTTTTTTATTTTGCTCATTTAATTTATCTCTTAGATTTCTTAAGTGATGACAACTACAACTGGTCTACTGACTATTTTTTATTTATTTAGACAAAACCACTTAGCAGGTAACCAGTTGCAGGATGGGGATGTTACTCTAATAATACATTAACAGCATACATATTATATATACCATACGCACAATACGTCAGAAGCAGTATAAGATGTAAATCTATCAAAAGAGAGAAGAAAGCACAATTATTATCATACCAATAAATTAGATTACGAATTTAAGAAATCGTCTACGCAGAAAATGTGGCTAAAGAACCAAAAAACATTAAAAATTATGAAATAATATGGAATATTATTCTTAATTTGAAAAAAAAGTTGGTTTGATTTAGTCCATCCTGATTTCATATGCAAACTGCTTTAGGAGCGAGCGTACATGAGTCTTGACTGTACTCGTACTTCGAGACTGAAGGTCAAGTAACTCGAAGCGCGGTTAGTACTTGGATGGGACACCATTCTCCAGGGAAATACAGTGTTCTCTCTCCACCTTCTAAAGGCTTGTATATCAGCGTATACGTGGAAGGTATGCAACTTTAGGCGGGGGTTGCACAGTGGATATACCGTCCCTCGGAGGTGATGTAAGTCAGTCGGTGTCACGCCTATTACATGTTGGGTAAGTATAAAGTCCCTACTTCTGGATACAGGAGAGCTCTGGCATATTAAAATCGGTTATAATATTAATACAGTTATTTATAAGATGACCTCTAGAATCCACAAATATGAGAATATACTGCATGAGGTATTTAAAAATTTAAAGTTGTAGTCTCATTGACAACTTGACAGATAGATCAAGAATGTCATCTTGGAAACGTATGATATATGACAAGTTTCATTTCGATCCAACAAAAGATAAAAAATAACAACTGGAAAGAGATCTCGTCAACAGACGCAATGTACAGTTACTACTAAAATTGTACAGATTTTCTTTTACTTCGGTTTAAATTTTTACAGCCGATTTTTCTATTAATTTTTGAGTACCAAAACTTAAAACGGCCAAACATGAAAGAATTAGATTTATATTAATAATTAAGTCATAAAAAAAATTTAGTTAGCCTCTATATATACACACCGAATCCCAAGTTTCTTGACTTTCTTGCTTTACGTACTTACGCCTATTTCCTCCCCAACCCTACAACGGAATAAGTTCAAAATATAATCGGCATATTTCTAAAACCGGTAATATTGCTCGTAGGGAAAAAAAAATCATAAGACTGTAGTGGTGATCGAATTCTGAACAACTTACAAAATGTCCGTCCGTCTTTCCGTCTGTCCGTTTTTTGTAAGCACGATAACTTAATAACGAAAAGTCCGACTGTATTGAAAATTGGACAGTAAGTTAGTGTTATGTAGAGGAAGAACCCCATTGTTTTCGAACAAAGTCGATCAGTAAATAAAAAAGTTATGATTTTTTTCTAAATTCTTTTTTATGTTTTGTAACTAAACAAAAATGTCTAAAATTAAAATTATTTACAAAAAACTGCGAAGAGATCCTATAGAATGTGCAACAATTATATAAAAAGTGCAGTAAATCGGCGAAGAGTATAATGATTAATTTGTTTTAATTTACACTTTAATAAATAGAGGGTCATAGCAAATAGCACAAAAAAATGTGAGATCTTGGCTCCTACTATATACACCAAATCACAAGTTTCTAGACTCTGACTAGCTTGTTTTACTTATTAAACTCTTCGCAATTACAAAATGAAGAGTAAAAACCGGTAATATTTCTCCTAGGGAAAGTCACTGTGTTGGTGATCGAATTCTAAACAGCTTTCAAAAAGTCTGTCCGTCCGTCTGTCTGTCCTTCTGTCCGCCTGTCACGTTTCTTGTAAACACGATAACTTAAGAACGAAAAGTCCGAATGAATTGAAATTAGACTAAAAATGTCTAAAACTAATATTATTTACAAAAAAAACTGCAAAGAGTATCTCACAGAATGTGCAACAACTATGTAAAAAGTGTAGTAAACCGGTGAAGAGTATAATGATTAGCTTGTTTACCTCTATTTCACCCCCAACTCCTCAACGAAGTAAGCTTAAAATGTGATCTAGATCCAGATATCGAGTACCTTTCACCGTGAAACCAACAGGCAGAACTTGTTTTTCGATTGATCGAATCAAAAAAATGTCGACGTTTCATGATAATCGAAACCTCTTTTAACGAATAGAAAAAAATCCACCACGTGGATGTGGAAGTAAAATTATAATTTTTTCATATCCCCATTTTCCTCTATCACAAAATATTTTTGGTACATCAACTTTTGCGATATCACGAACTTAGACCACATGTGAAATTTCATGTTTTCTCGGTTCCATTAGGCAATTTTTATTAATTCTCATTCAGTTTGCAATATGTAAGTGTGCCTAGTAGGTGGGAGGGTAGATAGATATTATATAAGTTTGAGGTTATAATTAATGTACAATGCACGCCTTATTTTCATACCATTATATTTTAATAGCCGCCATTCTTATTCTTGTTATAGTTGAAAATATTATAATTTTCTCACTTTATGAAACGGGAAGTTGTAGATTTAACCCAAATTTAAAAATCCTGGTATAGTAAACGGAAATTAAACATTGCAGAAACCCAAAAATCAAATTCTAGATCCGCAACTGGAACAATTTTCCCAAAACTGTCCAAGCCTCATACAGATGTACTGTCAGTTCTTTATACATCACACTACTTTTTTGACGCACAGAAACTCCATCATGTTAGGTCCACTCTGTATGTGTACATTATACGTTTATATAGTCGAATATAGCGAAAGATTTAAAATATCGAATTGACCCTCGATCCCAATGAATTGGACTGTGTCGAAAGCCTAACAAATTCGAAGTTTTATTCAGTACTTTTATTGAAAGAAAATATTCAAGCCACTTTTTGGTTTTATTTCACATAAAGAATTAATCAGTACTTTTTTATTAGTGCTATTATCGGAAGTGAATTAATTCCTCCCTTATAAAAAACAAATAAAATTAAAGTTTACCGTAGAATTATTGGCTCTGACGATTTAAATGGCTGCGGTTCGACGAGAAGTCCGCTTTATTTAAATTGAAAAATGTACCTTTTCAGTAAAAAAGTAATAAATGGATCTGAGTCTATGTATTGAACTCGTATATATTGTTTTCATTTCCAGATATAGTTTATGCAAATTACATTTTTAAACCGCTATAAATATTCATTACCGGTAATCTTTACAAGGGGTTGAAAAAAGCTCTTAATTAGTCTCCAATAAAATTAATTTAGATTACTGGATCGGCTTTAACGGAACCTGTTCAGAACAAATTCTAGGGCTATCGGAAACACAGAAATCATTTCAACAATGTGAGATTGGAAACAGTTTTAAGTGCTCCTGGAACATAATATGCTAAAAAGAGCAAAAGTCCACCTGCTTCTTCAGACTCATAAAAACTGATTAATCGTTCATCACCAAGTTTGAGATTAGACGTTTTTTTTGTAACTTTAGTTACACCTGCTCTTTTCTCTATACAAACCCTATTCGATCATTAGATGATTAAATAAAACTTGATTTGGGTATTAATATGAAGAATAAAGCTGTTTCATTATAAATACTGACTGGCGATTAAAAGAAAATTTATCCCAAGAGCTGAAGAATAAAAACATTAATATACAGATTGTAGAATAAGGGTAAGAAATACAAGCTAACCATTATACTCTTCGCCGATTTTCACTTTTTATATCCTCACTACAGAATCAACTAAACAGTAGTGGTGGTTGTGAAGCAGTAATGACGTCAAGTAGTACAGCCGATACTACAAAATTGTGAACTTGCCGAGGCAAGTGTAAAATATTAATGTTTAAATATCAACATGGTCATCAATCTTATCACAACGTGCCTCTAAAGTATTCGAATTTCACTATCAAGTATACAGTTTTGCTAAAATTGTATCCATTTTTACAGAAACAATATTTGACTTTAATTGTACGCATTTGCGTTAATTTTGTCTTAGTGCAAACTTATTTTGTCCACAAATATGGACACAAGGACTGTAACGGTTTAAAGTACATTTTTTTTTCCACAGTAAACCGAAAGACACTATTATCTGATGAGCAGATCGCTGAGTTACTATAAAACAGTGACTTCTTCACCACAGATAATGAATATTATTATTCGGGTAATCATGTTTATGGAAGAGATTCTTCAGCCACAGAGTCTAGCGATGATGGTGATTTAATATTAACAGATTTACCAACTCAGGAAGATCAGGGAAGCAATTCCAGCAGTTCATTTCCTGGACATGAGTCCTCCGCGGCACCTGTTCCTTCAAAATCAACCCCGAACCCAAAAAGGGATCGCAGTTATACAAAAAAGAAGGATTACATGTACCAAAAGCTATGGCCATCAAAGAGGTTCAGAGATGCAGAAATTTATTTATGTGCAGTAAAAGGATGAAACTGTTTTGTAGAATTTCATAGTTAGAACTATCATTAACTTGTATTTTTAATTAAAATAAAACCTCTGGAGTAAGAAAATTGTTTTGTTTTGTACACAAATATGTAACTTGGGACCATTTATACATTACAAATTAACTGTTTTAAACTAGACTCAGCGTCCAGGTATGTGTACGAATTATATCTGCAACCTCTAGTGGTGGATCAAAAAATTAGCCCTAGATTATAGCTCAGGGAGAGCCAATAGATGGAGCCAGATGCGTAGTTTTGGCTTTGTACACGTTTGTGTTACGTGGGTCTGACGAGGATATAATTGTTGTACACTCTATAGTATACTCTCGATTTCAATACAATCGGACTTTTCATTCTTACAAGAAACATGGCGGACAGAGAGATGATGGACGGACATTTTGAAAGTTGTTCAGAATTTAATCACAAATACAATGATATGAAATTTATTTCTCTACGAGCGATATTACTGGTTTTCGAGATGTGCCGATCGAATACTCTTCGTTTTATATTTGCGAAGAGTATAATAAGGGAGAAATGTTTCCACAAACAAGATACAGTTTTCATTAATAGTCTTAAAATGTTTTTCTACTTCCATCTTTAAAATGGCGTTTATCGTATACGTTTCCATGACGCTAAATAATCCTTTAAACACGCTTTCGACAAACCGTGACTTCGTGCATTTTAGTCACAGGCTGAACTTAGCAACGAGATATTAGTCACGGCTGAGGTTAATTCTAGATATTTTAATGGCAAAAATCAAGTTAGTTTTCCGTAATTCTTGTCATCGATCTGTCAAAATAAATCGACGCGTTGTGACAAGAGACAAGTAATTTTGTTTTACTGTTACCATGTTATTGATACGTTAATAAATGAAATATTAAAATAACTTCCAAATTTTTTATTTAGATATTTGCTGTCGTAGAAAAAGTATAGTATGCAACACGTTTTATAAACTTTTCAGTCACTCATTTTATTAAACACTCGCTCCGCTACGCGTCGCTCGCGATTAATAAAACTCGTGACTAAAATGACGTTTATAAAACTTGTTACATAATATACTATTAACTCTGGCCATCTGAAAATGTTTGATCTTAGATTGTTTCTTTACTGAGAAAATATGATTTATCGAGAAGGCTTACAGAGGGGATGAGAAAGCATGAGAATATAATGTGATATATTTGTTTCGTGGACTCCAGTGAGGCATTTGACAACATGGAATGGACTGTAATATTAGAGATGGGTACACCTAGATATTTGGCCTCTATTGTTCGTCGAGTGTATGAAGAAAACTCTGCTTGAAGACAGCACTAACTTTGATAAATGTTGGCATAGTTGGCAAAGGCGTCAGACAGGGCTGCGTTCTGTCACCTCCTCTTTAACATTTATAGTCGTCACGTGATGCCAAATGTGTTGGGAGGACTAATAAGGTGGAGCAATTATGTAAGGAACTATAGTTTCTAACTTACGGATGATACCATCGAGGTTGCAGCGAGCGAGGATAAGCTCATGCACCTACTGGACAAGCTCCAAAAAAATAAGCTCTGAGTACGATCTGAGTATAAATTAGAACAAAACAAAAAGTATGATTGTAGACAGAGACAATGGAAACCATCCAGGTACGTTTGGGATAGGTGATTATAGACAGAGACAATGCAAACCATATAGGTACGTTTGGGATCGGTGATTGTGAGGTAGTAAACAAGATGATTTACCTTGGATACAAATGACAAGATCGACAACTTCCCAGTTTGCGTGGCAGGAATATCACGCTCAAAAGATTAAATTGAATTCGCTTAGTAGAATTACTATCCTGTTATTTAATTTCTAGGGGCGGACTGTGACGCAGGAGTCCGTTGTAGAGAATCCAAAATTTGAGGCAGGATGACGGGGAACAGGACATGAGGTGTGAGCAAATACTGAACTACTTTCTGGAGAGATATACCTGGGGTGAGGGAACTTGTTTTCTTTAATTACATAAACGTATTGTTAAATTTGTACAGTTGTTCATTCATCTTGAGGGTAAAGTTCAGCGTTGTTCATGTCTGTTGAAGACGTCTCCTGAGTTTCGGTGCCATGCCCTAAGTTATGTTAATAATTGTGTTTTAAAGTTAGTAATTTTGGAAATAATCTAGAATTTTTATTGCGCGCAAACGATCTCACTTCTTAAATTAAGACTTTCATCCGTATCTTGTTCGTCTTATTGAATTTTTGAGCTATGTAAACCCAAAATTAACGTTATCGCAAATTGCATTGTAAACTGTTAATCGGGGTGATTAATTAATCAAATTTTTTATCCATTTTGTGAACAGTTTTTTTGTGCTTAAAATTTCTTTTCAATCTTGACTAGAGTTAAATTCTTTGCCATAAATCCGCAAGAGTAGGTTTCAACTAAAGGCCTCAGAGCAGAAGGTAAGGCAAATTTTTTTTTGATTTACATTTTCTTTTAGTAACTGTGGCCATGCCAAAGTTGTTATCCTCTTTGTAGTTTTGTTTTGGAGATCACCGAAATGTATGACTCCTACCATTAAAGGACTGATGGGAAAGAGGTTTGGTGTAGGAAGCCGCGATAGATTTAGTGATGCTGCTGAACATGCTGTACAGCAAAGAGAATTTAACAAGAATATTCCATGTATCACAAAACGTCTGCTTTGTGACACAAATAATTATTGTGAATGAGAAGACGTATATTATATAGGTGCCATTTCGGAAATTGCTACTTTTAACGGTCTAGATTGCACATATTTGGTTTGGTCATTTCACATATTTGAGTTTATTTCCCTCATTTGTATATTATAGATACATTACTTTCGATTACTCAGCTAATCAATTCTTTGAATCCAAATAATAACCAATCATTTCAAAAATTGTAAAATGGGTCTACAACAAATTAGAATTACAATTCTAATTTGTTACTTATTGAATAACCAAATGCCAAAAAACCACATTTACCTACTGTGCAAATGTACATAGCTATCTCTTATTCCAATAGAGTTACTTACTGGTTTGTCCAACATTTCATTAACAGCTACTTATAAGGATTGACACAAACGACAGGATAAAGGTATATTTTAATGGCAAGTAAAAGATATAAATAATTTTCTGTTTTTTTAGTTTCGTAATTTGTCAAACAAGCTTGGTACGCGTAACAATCTTAATACTTATATTATTCAAGATTAAATCACTTTAATAGAGTCTGATGTACCAATTAATCTAGCTATAAATCAACAGATAAAATAAATGATAATCTTAGATACAGTTAGCTTGGGTAAAAAAGTTGATGCAAATTTATTAGATGCCACTTATAGTTAACTAGGTTACAACCAAAGTATTTATGAAAATATCGGAATACAAAATGGGCCTATACACAGATTTTCAAGCCATTAGAAGATGAAGAGAGATCGATGTATTTATAGAGTCACCCATCCAAGTATTAACCGAGATCTGAGATGTTCGTATCGACATACCAATATAGCTAAGACATCTGCATTTCCTCCGACACGTAAATTATGAATAAAAAACTTCCATAAAATGTACAAAAAGATTATAAAAGTAACGGACAATACTGCAATTTAAACTTTAACAACTTTCATACTTTCAACAAGGCTGTATGGTGGAATTTGTGTAAATATTTTATCTTCTTCGGCTAAAACCGTCTGGACTTTCATCGAGTTCCAGGCATAGTTTTAAATAGTTCATTAAGAACTCAAAGCTGGTGTAATTCAAAACTTTGCAATCTGTAATTTAGCGTGATGTAAGTTACAGTTCTTATGTCCAACAATTTGAATTAATTTGCAGTCACAAAATTAGCAGTCTAAGCTAGAACACAAAGACTGCTTCTGAAACCAAAGCAGGTTAACTTTATACAAAGAAGTGTCTTACTATAGAAATTCTTTTGCTTGTTGAAAATATTTCAAGTGCAGTAAAAAGTTTTGGATTAAATCTGTGTGGTAGAAAGCTCTTGTTTAAACAAAGAAACGTTCAGAATCCCGTTTTCTTTCGCAGTTTTCCTTAAATATCTCTGCTTGTAAAACCCGTATCTCAAAAAGGAAAGGCACCCAAATCATTCACAATCAAATTGCGAAGTAAACTAGATTTTTAGGAAACTTTCTTGTCAATATGTCAAGTTGTAAAATATAAATAACTCTGTTTTGGGCAGGCCACTTTAAAACAATTGATGATAACTTGAACAATGATGCACGTATTCTAATGGAACTTTAGAAGAATGTACCCCTTGTAGAGCTAAGCCATCAAGCCAAGTTTCAAGATACAATATTTACAATAACTCCTAAAAAACAACTGCAAACTCGAAAATCGAATCGTCGATCGTTTAAGGGCAAGTCGTACATCAAAAATTTGTATTTCAGATTACAGGTGTTTTTATGTTCTTTGTGGTGGCATAAACAAAACTAAATTTTAAAATTATTAAAAGTAAATAACGTTTAAGCCATTATGTACTCATCTTGCTTACAAATGGCCATATTGCAAGAAAATGGCATATATAGGATCCCAATTCGCGGACATAAAACTACTTTCTTTGAAATAGTTCGCTTTCTATGTTCTTTTAATATATTAATGTACCAATATTATGTAATATAAATATTTGTTTTTAAATTTAAATAATTAATAACTTTTTCATTTATTGATCAAGTTAGGGTTCTTTCTCAAGCTCTGGTTAACACTAACTTACTGTCCAAATTTCACTACAATCTAATTTTTCGTTCTTGATTTATCGTGCTTACAAGAAATGTTACGGACGGACAGATAGACAGACAGACGGGCGGACATTTTGAAAGTACTTCAGAATTCGGTCACCAACAGGGTGATATACAGGGTGTTTCAGTTAAAAGTCCCCAGGTCATTATCTCTAAAATTAATAAAGATATTTTATTTTTGTAAATGGCAGATGATTGATACCAAAGAAAGGTTTAAATAACGGTGATTAGAATTTTTCCTCAACAGCACACAGAGATGGCGCTGCGATGCAAAACTATTTTTTGATGGCTGGAACCTTGAAACATAAGTCATGTGATTAAACAATAATTTGTGAATAATTTTGATGGTATAGAGAATTTACAAAAAACAAGCCGTTTTGGAGTTACATGAGTTTCTTTCATTAACACGTACACGTGAATTTTGATAAATCCCTATAATTTATTTATTATTTATTATAGAATATTGGTTACCAAACACTTTTTTTCAAGATAAGGAAAGTGATATAATACACTATCATAAAATTATGTTTACCACTTCCGGCCAAACCGGAACTAACATGATGAACCAATATCCATATGTTCCTACATATTACATTTTTTTTTCTAATAACGCTTCTAATAAAACGGCTCCCAAAACTTAAAGTAAGTAAGACAACAAAGAAAATACACACTAATTTAGAATGGTAATGAAAAATCTACTTAAGAGATATTAGTAGGCTTTGATTTAATTTTAAGTTTGACAGTTATTAAACAAAGTTTGTAGTTGTGCATTTCAATCATAGTTTCAAACAGAAATAGTGTACTTAGAAACAATTCAAAGCAAATTAATCCAAATAAGGCAATAAAAAAAAATAAATTTAAAAAATGGTTAGATACACCAATGAAGATAAGTTAAATATGATTTTAATATACGGTGAATGCAAAAGAAATTCCCGACAAGCAAAACGATTGTTTTGTTTACGATTTCCAAATAGACCTACACCCGATAAAAAAACATTTACCATGCTGTTTAAAAATTTAAGAAACTGGGGTAGTTTTAAGAAAACTATTCGTAACAGAAATAGGCCAGTTAGAAACGATGAAAATACAGCCTTGGTGTTAAATAGTGTTGTCAACAATCCTCAATGTTCTCTCCGGAAATTGGCATCGGAAACTAATCTGTCGATATGTTCGTGCCATAGAATATTAAAATCAAATAAATACCATCCATACAAATTAAAATTGATCCATCATTTAAGGCCTGGTGATTATGAATGAAGATTACATTTTCTAGCTGAATTTTCAGTTCTTTCTGAAGAATGCCCAAATTTTTTTAAAAATGTGCTCTGGAGCGATGAAAGCCGTTTTCACAACAACGGAGTTGTGAGTAAGCATAACTGCCGATACTGGTCACAAAATAATCCTAGATGGATGAGAATGACCCGAAGTCAGGTAACTTTTGGAGTTAACGTGTGGTGTGGAATATTAAATTCATATATTATTGGACCATAACTATTCCATGGGACTTTAAATGGAAGAAAATATGAGATATTTTTGAGAAATGTATTGCCAGGATTATTAGAGACTATCCCTCATAACCAGGAGAATATTTGGTTTCACCAAGATGGTGCACCACCCCATAACTCAGTACTAGTCAAAGATTGTCTTAATGAAATGTACCCTCAGAGATGGATTGGTACTAATGGAGTAGTCAGATGGCCAGCACGCTCACCTGACTTGACTCCATTAGATTTTTACCTTTGGGGGTATTTAAAAATTGTAGTGTACATTGAACCCATTGAGGATATGGCCGATTTGTATAATAAAATATATGCAAGTGTTGCTGCTATAAATAGACATACGTTACAAAAAGTTTGCAATGAAGAGTTACTGAAACGGTACAATATGTGTATTCATGAAGAAGGGAGAAATTTTGAACATTTAATATAATACGTACCTACTAATAAGAAAGAAATTAGTTTAATTTCATTTTTAATAATATTTCGATAGTTTTTAAATGTTTGTTTATAAAACTTTTGTTTACGTTCTTTACTGAATTGTTAATATAAATTTAGCCCATTCTAAATTAGTGTGTATTTTCTTTGTTGTCTTACTTACTTTAAGTTTTGGGAGCCGTTTTATTAGAAGCGTTATTAGAAAAAAAAATATAATATGTAGGAACATATGGATATTGGTTCATCATGTTAGTTCCGGTTTGGCCGGAAGTGGTAAACATAATTTTATGATAGTGTATTATATCACTTTCCTTATCTTGAAAAAAAGTGTTTGGTAACCAATATTCTATAATAAATAATAAATAAATTATAGGGATTTATCAAAATTCACGTGTACTGGCATTAATGAAAGAAACTCATGTAACTCCAAAACGGCTTGTTTTTTGTAAATTCTCTATACCATCAAAATTATTCACAAATTATTGTTTAATCACATGACTTATGTTTCAAGGTTCCAGCCATCAAAAAATAGTTTTGCATCGCAGCGCCATCTCTGTGTGCTGTTGAGGAAAAATTCTAATCACCGTTATTTAAACCTTTCTTTGGTATCAATCATCTGCCATTTACAAAAATAAAATATCTTTATTAGTTTTAGAGATAATGGCCTGGGGACTTTTAAGTGAAACACCCTGTATATTTTTTTTTCTTACCAGCGATATTACCGGTTTTAGTCTGCGGCTAGACTTGCGACTCTATCGTTGCGGATGTGTCGCGGTAATGGAACACATTGTTTTTTATGTAGCCGGCCATATTATCCGCGACACAAACGCATCCGGGTAGAAAACGTAACTGGTCACGCTCTTGCTCCGGTGCGACTAAAACGCATTTCCCATATTCTCATGGAAGCGGCTATACTTGCGACAAGGTAGGTTGTTTCATTCTGTCTGTCTAGAAGCACAGTTTAAAAAAAATGATTTTTTTTATGATTACTGTACTTCCAATCCACTACGTGGATGTGGAAGCAATTATTGATACGGAGAATTTTATTAATGAAATTCGTTTGCGTCCACCTTTGTGGGACATCAAGTTAAAAGAATAACCCACCCTCTGTATCCCGCAGAACAGCGGTTTGGAAAAGAACTAATAGACCAGGTAAAACTTTTGAAGCGAAAATACTTGAGTACATACATACAGTTTAAGAAGAGTGAAGCATCAGAAATAGAGGATGCTGACAGGTTAATTTTGTTATTGCTATTCCTCATGTTCCAAACTAAATTATGGACAAAAATCAAAATTCAAGAAATAATGTAGCAGGCTCTAAAATTTCGCCTTCCTACTCAATCGCCCCAACCACAAAAATTTCCTAATTTCAATCCCTCTGCATCACATCTTCATGAATATACTTATAATTTCTTCACCTAGCCTTTTACTAAGGTCTATGTAAATTTATAACAGAACATCAGTCAATAATCCAAACTATATGGCCATGGGAAGAACACACCGTCTATCCTAGTACTAGTACACCATCTCGCTAATCTCACCTGACAACCAGCAAGATTCCAGTTCATCTGCTTACCACAATATAACTTCTCCAACGATATCGGACATTGTGTCTGAGATATATAGTGTACTTATGTGGTGATCAATAAAATGAAGAAATTGTAAATACACCAGCTGTAAAATTATTTCTCACCTCAATGTCACAGAGAGCTTTTCCTCCGGTGTAACGGTATTTCTGAATTTGGTTTCCTATTTCACGATAACTGGCCTTGGATGAAAAGTGTGAATGTGAAAGTAGTGATTCCTTAGGCAGCGGTTTTTTCTTCTTTTTCTTTAAATAGCTAGAAACGGCAATAGCTAGCAAAATATCATCCTCACTGAACGGCATATTAACTTAGTTTAAACCGCGGCCGTTTTAGTCGCATAGCCACTTTTTCCAAATATGTTGATTCTGCGACACAATCGCAACGACAGAGTCGCAAGTATAGACCCAGACGTAGAAATGTGCCGATGCCGATCGAATGCAATATACCTTGCAAATACATTACGTTGTGTATTTGCGAAGAGTGTAATAATAATAACAGATTTCTATATACATACTATAATTAATTAAAGCAATCTGTAGGCAGGAAATCAGTAATTGGGAGATTTTATATAAATGAAAGAAACATTTGTTTTGCATCTACACGTCATAAAACTTTATGTATAGCCATTTGCATCTATTTTAAAACAAATTAAACGCACTACACCACCAATTTGGTTGATATCAGCATTATAGTTGCTAATAAAGCTATTTTATATCGTTATCTTTCTTATTTTAGGTAAATAAAAGTCTAAATAGATTAAATTGTAAATTGGAAGTAATTATGATAACTTAATTTTGGTAACAAATTAAAAAATAATATACCTGTGATGAGATAAGAGAACTTAACAAGCCACTTAGTGTTAATTAAACTGAGTAATTTTCAGGTCAGTCACTTTAGGGGAAGTATAAATTTACCAGATATAAAGAAATTGTACTTCACGGCAAAATATTCTGCGTCTCACTCGGTTGGAAAATGGAATATTTTTTTGTTTGTGTTTATTTTTAAATGGCTAAAAAGTGTGCACATATGCACTTTACCATAATTATAGCACACGTATTTCATTCTTAGATAACTATTGGATATAATGGCACTATTCAATTTTTCAACTAATCTTCTTCTTGTTATTGACAACGTTTTGGTAGATGTCTTGTGACTCAGGTAATGTTTAACTAATATTAGCGTGATTTATTGAATTTGTTACATAATTGCTGCACATTCTATAGGATACTCTTCGCAGTTTTTTTGTAAATAATGTTGTACTTAGACTTTTGAATTTTTTACATTTAAATAAATATTAACTCTTTTATTTCCTGGATTTTGTTGAAAATATAGTTCATCCTCTAACTAATACTAACTTACTGTCGACATTTCAATATATTCGAACTTTTGTTTCTTAAGCTATCATGCTCACAACAAGCGCAGCGAACAGTCGGATATTTGTGACTTTAAACATCCTGCACAGTATTTTTAAGAAAAACCTTGGGACGTCCTAAATACTGAAACAAGGATAACAGATGTTACTGGTCACTTTTATAAACACGAACAAAATACAGATATAACAGAGAGCTAAATATTGATATTGTAGGTATATCAAGAATCATCCAACAAAAGGTAATGATAAAAAAATGTGAAAAAAGTAAACATTGTTCTTGATGCTCAATATGTTTGGATGTTATAATAAATATACTCATGCAGTGTTGTAAATTATCTACTATTTATTCTATATAATTTCCTTGGTGCTTATTACCTTTTCAGTAATTTTGACAAGTATATTATCTCGAGGTACGTTTCACTAACCCTGTTGGCAACATCAAGAGATTGAATGCAGATTTAAGTGATGCCAGTGATGCCTATTTTTTTGACGGCATGAATGTCGAATGTAGCACGTACAACCATTCGATAAAGATCAATAAGGGCTCTATATACTTTCGTCGTCGTCGACAGGAAATTTATAGCACATATACAGGACCTATGTTCTAATATTTATCGATCTATGTTCTAATATTTGCCGATAAAATCTATATTGCAACCTTATTGAATCTGAATAACTTCTTTGTTCTTACTATCGCGTATGTACCGCAGTTACATCTAAAATCTTTAACGCATGTATACGACATCCTATGCCATGAAATCTTTATTCTAACTTTTTAGGTATTTATGACATTTAAATTCAAACTATACCGTATCTATATCCCAACTGCAGTATACATCTTTATCGCAACTTTATTGGAAAAACGATTATTAAAATGACAGCCTACCACCACTATGGCAAAACCACTGCGTAAGGAATCAAATCCAGATTTCTCATCCGTCACTCGAAGGGAAACATTTTGACTATATTTACACGTATCTTCCGATATCCCCCACCTACAACTCATTCAACTGAATCATCTCAATCAGATGTCATTACAATACATACGTGTACTCACCTTCAAGTGAATATCTCAATTGTATCTTGTCAACCCCTTTAATAATGGATTAGAGTGGTGGGAGTGGGGGGCTTGAAAAATATTACAGAGAAATCAGAGGCCTTGGTTTCTAGAATATACACCAAATCCAAAGTTTCTGTACTCTACTCGTACGTATCTTATAGCATAATTTGTTGTGGAAGCTCCACCTCTAGTAATAGAGTTTTCATGTCAAAAAACTTATTCGAGTCATTTTTAAGCTGTAAGGATATGTGTAAAAGCAATAAAATCCTGACAACCCTATGCATATACATATTGAAATGTTTGATGCACACAATGAAAAATATGGACCTATTTTCTAAATTAAAGTAAAAACATACATATGATAGAAAACCACACGCTAGAACTGTATTTTACTATACAATAGTTTATTAGATGAGATAAGAAATACTCGAAGTTACCATAAGTTTAAAAAGATAATAAAGGAAATATTACAGAAATGAGCATTTTAGAGAATCCTCTCAGGAACAATAAATATAATTTCCGTTTAGAAAGAAAAAAAAAAGTAAATTGATGCTCTATCTTTTCTTTGTATTTGTTTGTGTATTGATTAAATTAACCATGTTATTTAACCTTGTAAATATCACATATATTTTTTTTTTTATGAGACAGGATTTCTATGTACACATATAGTTACGCAACATGTTCTAGTTGTTTGTATTATATTATTAATACTATTACACTATATTTTGACCGGCCATATGTATCCAAAATGGTGAATAAAATATTATTATTATTATTTTCGGTTTATCCGTTGCCGGACAGGGCTTCCCTGCTTCCCGACCGATACCACACGGTAGCCACGCCGGCCATAATTACAGCCACTCCCCACATTATTATTATTATTATTATTATTATTATTACTCTCACCAGCTTCAGATGTCATTATAGTACCAAATTTCAAGCGAGTCTCAATTTTATTTTATCAACCGTTTTAATAAAGGTGTGGGAGTGGTGGGGAGGATGGAAAATATAATAAAAAAACCTGTGGCCTTCGCTTCTAGAATATTCATCAAATCCCAAATTTATGTGTTATTACCAGCTTCCTTTACTTATTTTCCCCTGTTTACCTCTATTTAACCCCCAACCCTTCAAAGGAATCATCTCAAAATATAATCTAGTTCTAGATGTCGAGATAATACATACTTGTACCAAACTTCAAATGAATATGTCAATTTTATTTTATCAACCGCTTTAATTCTGGACTAGGGTGGTCGGGGGTGAAAAATATTATAAAATAGTCTGAGGCCTTGGCTTCTAGTATATATACCATATCCCAAATTCCTGTGCTCTTACCAATTTGCTTTACTTATTTTCCCCTGTTTGCTCCTATTTAACCACCAACCCTTCAAAAAATCTTCTCAAAATATAATCTAGTTCCAAATTTAATGTCGTTACAATACATACGTGAACATAATTTCAAGTCAATATTCTATTAACCCCTTCAAAAATGGAGAGGAAGTGGTGGGGGAAGGGATTCAAAATATTATAATGAATCTGAGGTCTTGGCTTCTAGTATATACACCAAATTTCAAGTTATTCTACTCTTACCAGCGTTTTATGACATTCTAAGCCTAGTTCAAAAAAAACAATTTAAATTTTTTTTTATGATTACTATTCTTCCACTTCACTACGTGAATGTGGAAGTAAAATTAGAGAACTGACTCTTTAATCCTTGACTATAGTACAAATAGGAGTGCCGTCATCTACATTAAATGAAAACTCAATTTTTTCTAAATAAAATTTTTAAATATCCAACTTCCTTTCATGAAAGACTATTTCTACACCATATGAACATAGTAACCAATGTCTTTTATTAGTGTACAATATGCTCTCATGTTAAATTTCATACCCTGTATACATAATTTTGCATATAAGTTTATGTTATACTTATATGCTGACGAAATGGATTCTAAATTGATTGCTCATTTTTCTACAAGCACGACTGGCTTGAATCTACCTTAGCCATCCGTATACTTTACGACCAGGACGATGTGGAAAATTGAAGAGTACGTACTCAAAAGGAAATTTCACGTCCCTTCATACGCAAATTCTTTACAAACTTTTATCATATATTTTATAAAAAGTTTGTTGAATAACTCTGTCAATAAAGATTGTCCAAGCTCCTTGTCAGAAATTTGAATGCTGCTGCTTTTTTATTGATATTGGAATTTTCAATTTAATGTTTGTGCCGCTGTCAGGAAATTACGTTCTTGAAATAACATAAGTTATCCGTGAATTTTCATGCGAGAAAATGGGGCATATATTTAGCTCCCAATTCCTTGTCAACCTCCCGAGCAGAAATGGACTCTTGCATGTTAGTTTGATATACACTGAGTGTAAAATTTTAGGTGGTTTTTTTATCAAATCACAACTTGTTGAATACTTTATGTCACGTACCTTTTTGAAGAATATTGACGCAATGGATATATTTTTTAAATGCCAATCTACAGTGCGTCTCTAGATTATTGCCCAGATAGAAAAACTTGGCTGTCTTTTGCTTTTATCAAGAGAATTAAAATAGGGCAATTTTTTCTTATCAAAAGCCAATATTCTTTAAATATATTAAAGTTCTCACAAAGGAGAACACATTTACTCTTATCAATTCCCGAATTTGAATTACTGCTAGGATATACCTTTTTGAAAAATTCTCGCTACTAGCAAAATTTATAATGATGTACTGTTGGGATTAAAATTCGATTAGTTTTACTCAAGGTACGTAGAAGTGAAGACCTGATGCATTCGAAGTAAAATCTCAAAAGCAACATTTAAAAAATCCTTGAGATATTGGTTTCCAATTATTTTTTTTAATTCTTCGAATGATTCAATGTCAGTACACTTCGGAAAAAGTTATAAACAATGCCAATGAATGAAAGTTCCTCATCTTGTACCTTACCATAGTTGGTACTGAGAATTTATGAGAACAGAGCCCTTAGGGCCGTAATTGAAATAATTATTAAATAAAAGAGAAGTTTCGCAAACATATCTTTACAGATTTCCTACCACAGGGAATTTAGGAGAAAAAGTTGACATTAACGCCATCGCCTTCGTCGCCTGTCGTCGTCAGTAACCTTATCGTCATCGCCATACTTCTCTTCCCCCTACTTCTCCTCATACTCATCGTCACCATCGTCCTCTTCACCATTGTCATCATCCGCATCTTTGTCATTATCATCATCATCGTCCTCGCCCTCGTCCTCGTCGTACTGCTCCTATAAATATCTTTACATATTTTATATCACAGAAGATATAGGAGAAAAAGTTACCCCTAACGTCATCGCCATGGCCATACTTCTACTCCACCTAACCCTCATACTCATCATCATCATAGTCATCCTCACCATCGTCGTCATCATCCACATAAGCATCGTCATCATTGTCATTCTCGTCACCATCATCCTCTTCGAGTTTTACGATATATTATAGTACAGCAGTCAGCATGCATTCACCTGACATATTTATAATAGCTGGAGATATTATTAACCCTGTTCCTTAGAGCTTAGCAAACAACGGAAGCGATATGAGAAATTTTCTTAGTGGTTCCAACTTCACTAGATAGATCTCGAATCTCCTCGTGTTCTTCACGATTGATGCAAGTGTTTGCATCAAGTCAATATATTTGTATCGATTACTTATCATATAATGAATACAAAAATACGATTGGTATACATATCGGTTCGTATGTCATGCAGGTTGAAAGATTTCTGCCTGTGTAAACGCACCAACAGCTATGTATGCCAATTATACTTTTACACTCACTATATGATAAGTAATATCATTAATAGAAATACTTACACCAACCAAAAACGAGTTTCAAGGCTTATCTAGTGAAGTTGGCACTACTAAAAAAATCCTCACATCACTGTTTTGTGTGCCAAGCTCTGAGGGAGAGGATTAATAACCTCTAGCTGCTACAACTGTATCTACCTTTCAAAGTCTATCTCCGTCGAAGTCGGACGTGTTTCGTTTGGCGCTCCCGAAAAACGGCAAAGAGAACCGGTTAAAACTACATTAAGCTTGATAAAATTTGAATTATCGGTAGATTGAAAAATTCTGTGTATAATGAAGTGTAACAATAGAAAGAAAAGCACGCCACAAATTGGGAATTGAAAATTACTGTAAAATGTTTGTTAATAATAGCATAAAGAAATCGCTGGTCTAGCATATGGGCCATTACGTCGTAACCGGAAACTATCTGCGACCGACCCTCCAAGACAGATGTCTACCAAGTGAATTGTGTGTTTATAGGATAAGGTAAACATACCAGCTGTGGACAAAAAGATAAGTAGTAGTTTTTAGTTTCTTAGTCTTACTAGTTTATTTCTTTATTAAAATTGAAAATAAAAAATTTTAAAGTAAAATTGAAAAGGTATTTAATGTAGGTAATGAAATAGAAAAACACCCGGAATTTGAAAGCAGCAGTTGAAAGTAATTACAACAAAAACAAATTAATATACAGGATGTGCATAATATTATTTCTCGTAACCCGCTGTAAAGGGCTCTCTCTGTCGCGAGACAGGGCTCCTTCTTGTACTCCACCGTAAATGGATGTTTACCTGTGGAACGGTTAATAAATAAGAGCTCCCTGCGGCGAGCGAATGTATGTATGTCTTGGCAGACAAACGAAGTGAACGCAAGTGAACAGTTCATGCGGTGAACTAAATTCAATGTCTACTCGATTATCTTCAGAACTTGCGTTCACGAATTATGGGGCGGGGCGTTTATTCCCTATATTGCGAACTACAATTTCTGAATCTGTATATCATCCCAGATTTGGTTCCAGCACGCGGTTTGGCCACCCGTTGGGCGTGTTCGGCGAACCTCCAGACTGGAGGCCGGAATCGGCATCCATGCTTACCTTACGCCGGCAAATCAATCAATCAAACAATCTAGCTGAAACATTAACATTTTGAAATAATAATAAAATAACTTTATTTTAAATTGAAATTAACGAAATTATATAAAATTGTGAACTTTTCATATATCGTCTTATTTCATTACATTCGTTAATGCCATCACATTCCTTTGTTATACAACTTTCCCGACTCTTTAGGTTTAGGTGCAGTTAATTTACGCCGAAGGAAGGTGTAGATAGCAAAAGAGTTATTAAAATAAATCTAACAGTCACGTACCTTAGCAATACAAGTAGCCTATCAATATTATTTATCTTTTAAAACAAACGCTGTTTGGTTTCTCCAATTCCTTACTGAAACTAATTGAATTCGAACGTGTTATTGGATTGGGTGAAGTAATAAATTTAGCAGCACAAAGTAAATCAAAATGCTTTATCGCGGTGTGCCTGCCAGTTTCCGATAAAAATTAACGGACAAAAACTCGTTGAGGGTCAAATGTGTAAAATAAAATTCATATTGGTAAATAACATTAAATTTAATAACGTTTTTGCATTTAACCTCAGGCAGATTGCATGTGTTACTGGTACTTAATTTGATTTATTTCTTTATCAATTTATTAAACGTTTTTTATTGGCCCGTTTCAGTTTTCAAATTATTCTTAGGTTTTAAATTTCCCCTACTTCACCATGAATCTTTTAATTTTTAGTACAGGACATAATAATTATTATTATGATAAACAATATTATTATTATGATAAACACAGTTTTTCCAAACATTTCATTAAAATCTAATTCTAATCACGAATGTTGTCATTCACGTCATCTTCTTTTAATTTTCGAATCAATCGACAAGAGACACACAGAATGGCATACATGGGCATACTATTTGAAAGGAATTTGCTGTAAAATAATAATTATTTCATACAATTTTAATATAATAATAATAATAAGAATGATAATAATAATAATAATAAAACGTCTTTATTATTATAATATAATTACCATATCATAGAATATAGTGAAACATGGCTGGGCTCGAATGTTCTCGATTCTGAATAATAATAATAATAATAATAATAATAATAAATGGCCTTTATTAGAAAAAAGAAATACAATTTCTTAATCTAAAGGGCCAAGTTTAGCTCAACAGCTATTCCACCACTTATACCCTTAATTATTCTGTAATAACTATAACATTTATTGTGCAGATAGAAAATTTTATGAATTTAATGAACTTAAGTAGAGGTGGTGGTGTGTTACTAGCAGTTGATAGAACTTTTTCTGCCGGCTTACTGAATTTGAATTCAATCAGTAAAAGTGTTCCCTCTGTAGATATCATTGACTTAAACATCGCTATAAATAAAACAGAAAATTAACTGTGTTCTGGGTGCATATCTCTCCTAATACAAATGTTGAAGTTTATGAACGCTTTTTGAAGAACTTACAAACATATATTCCGTCTATGGAAATAACATTTTAATAATGGGCGATTGGACTCCAATTGTACAACCAAAATACAACGGGTACGCTTTCTTAATTTTGGGAGTAAAATTACGTTTTTGGCATGCGAAAGTAACTTCACCACAAATATAACAAAAGTTGTTAGGTGTATTTACACAATCTCGTGGGATATTTTCAAAATAGCACTATTTATTTTCGAAAATGCTTCATGCACACGGTACAAATACGACTATCTAAGAATGAATATCAGTTTTAGTGACAAATAAAGAGGTAGTTAGCACGGGCAGTATAGTATGTCTATTGTTCGTATAATTCTAATTCTACCTTTTATTTCTGATAGGACCGCCCATAAACTAGGGTTTATACCTGCGTTACATTTTATTATCTGTATTGGGAAAAGCAGAGCCCAGTTAAACTTTTGCTTTCTATACTGTTATTAGCATGATGAAGTTACTAAGAATTTGCTATTTTTACTCCCGATAGATGTAGGCTATCGGCTAGTGTTCGCATAGTCTTCTAAATCAATAGTTCAGAGTTAATAACATATTAACAGGATATCAATGATTTTATATATGCACAAATGTATATAGAAACACTCGTAATAGAAAATATAAACACACGTACGACAAAGTACGGAAATGGAGTCTATACCTGATATAAACAGTAATAAAACCAATGAACAAATCATTAATCTTAATAGAACTCTAAATGGCCAGTGGAATAATATAAGGTGTATAATTGTAAATAATAAATACGGATCAACAGTTTAATTTAATAACGCTGTTGAATATACGTTTGTTCTATAATTATAAATTTCCATCGAGTTTACTTAAAATCTCTCGCATTAATAATTTTGAACAATAAATACAGAGCAAATACAAATACTGCTCAATATTTATCACGAAATGAATGTTTCAATACATGCAATGAAAATTAGTACCTTTATAATTTATAGGAGTATTTAATAGATAATGTCCAATCCTAATACCGCTGATATATTTTACACATTAATAAAACTTAAATAATAATACGCTTCCCAAAAACGTCATATTAAAAAGGTATTTCATATTCAATCATATAATTCCCTTATTGAGATCATTTGTATGTAACATGTGCTTAAGAATTTGCCAAAATGTGTTTTATTAAAATTTAATTTTTTTCATAGTCACATAAATAATGAACTTAAAATTTTGGATGATAATGAAAAAGAATTTGATGAAATCATAGAGTGGCAAATCACTGTAATAATTATTTTATTAATGTGGATATCGAAATGGAATAAAAATTCAGGCTCCCCAGATGCCTTATAAATTAGAGCAATCATCACCTGTATCAATGTTTTTAATACCCGCCACTGAAAACGAAATTATTAAACATACAACCTCCTTAAAAAATTACAGTCCTCCGAGTGAAGATGGTATATCAGCAAAACTTATTAGTACATTTAGAAGTAATGACTCCAATAACGCATATAATCAATATAACTTTCAAAACTGGCATACTTCCTTCATATTTTAAAAATACAATTGTAACCCCTATACATAAAGGTGGTTCAAAAAATTATATACAAAATTACCGTCCAATAAGTCTCATTAATAACATTGCCAAAATCTTTGAAAAGTGCCTTAAAAACAGATTAATAAGTTTTTTAGAGGAAATGATACCATATCCAAGAAACAATTTGGTTTTACAGAGGGGGTTAGTACCAGTGATGTGATGTACCATATTATTTCTAAAGTGACAAATAATCTCAATATCAGCAAGAAATGTATAAATCTTTTTATCGATCTTGCTAAAGCATTTGACACAGTACCACATGATAAGCTCCTTGATGTGCTGTCACATTGTGGAGTTCGTGGTACTGTGTAGAATATTTTTGAAAGCTACTTAAATAATAGACATCAACGTGTAAGAGAAAAATAACATAATAAGTAATTCACAGGTAATAAAGATTAGAGTACCACAGGGCACCGTTTTGGGCCCTATTTTATTCATAGCCTATATAAACTCATTGTTAAATCTAAAAATAAATGGAGAATTTGTATAGTATGTTGATACAGCCATAGTATTTTCAGGAAACACATGGGAAGAAACCAAAGAATTTGTTATTCAAGACACAGTGAAAATAAAAAATTGGCTTGACTCAAACAAACAATCCTTAAATATTGTAGCGGTTTAAAAAGAACATATAGAACAAATCTTAAATTTTTCGAGCAAGAATCATGCAACACACTGTATATTAAGAATTCGCTAGTTGGTATATCTGGTTACATATATAAATAATTTATTTTTGTTTTAAAGTTCGAGAAGAAGACTTTTGAATTGTTATAAATTTATCAATAAATAAATGTAATAACAGCTCTATTGATTTGCATAAAGAACTTTTAACAAAAATTAGTTTAGAAAAAGTAAACGTGAAATGATTAAATAAAAAAACTACAAAAAGTATTGGTATAAAAAGTTGATCAAGCCGTCCGGGAGATGAAGGTTTCCACGTTTCGGGTAGATCGAGGTAATGAGTACGTGGTGTGCGTATTTGTTAATTAATTAAATTAAAATCTGAAAGATTCGCGATTGCCTCATAAAATCTAGGGTGAGTAATTTTAAAAATCCATATATTACCTATTGATCGCGTTAAATCCACTGCAATTTGCTTAGACAATTTGAATTTTTAGGCATTTATTACCTACTCGCACCTCGTGTTAATTCTGTGAGGGAAACACTTTCGAGAGGCCTCATGAAACCTAGGGTGAGTGTCTAATTATTATTAATATCTTATTTACTGCAATTATAAACTGAAAATGCAAGAGGTTTTAGACGTTATAATTTTTTCAGGCCTCCTCTTAGGCTCTTCTCAGACTCTTCGTAACCTTCCTAAACTCTGCTTAGAATTTACGTAACTTTGCTTGGACTTTACGTCAACACCTCAACCTCTGTGCAGTCTATCCATTTCAACTTACAAAGTATACGAGCTTACCGTTATTTTTTTACAAGAATAAATTTGATTATTCCTTTGGCAAATAAAAAGTGAAGCTTAAACATTTACTTATAATAATTCATTGAATTTTTAAACAAAATTATTGATTGCTTATATATATTTTTGTGTTCACCGACTGACAGCTGTTAATTGGGTACCTATAAATTAATATCATTGTGTTGTAACTTTAATGCATGTTATACTCGAAAATAGTAAAGTATTGTGAGACTGTTACATATATTGATCTCGATAAAGGTTCAAGCTTTATTTAAAATTTAATTTAGATTTGGTAGCTTAATAAAAATAAGAGAAAAATCATCCAGGTAATTAGCGCACACCTTAGTTACTAAATTAATTTGATATCTGTGATATAAGTACGTTGTGTAAGAGAGGATAATATTTGTTCATATTTACAATTTATCGTTACCTGTGTTTTACGTTTGTTATATCGATATAATAATTTGTCGTTTGTTACCATTCCTTGCTTATAGTTTTCTACAATTTTTTATACCTGCCTTTTTGTCTACTTTCCTGTTGCTATTATACACCACAAAGTAATTGTTAACTTGGAAATTATAGTTTGGCTTTTCAAACATCTATGATCTATGTACATGTTGTTTTCTTAATGGTAAAATTTTTATTTATTAAATTTACTTATATTACTTACGTCATTTTTTTATAATTGTTTTTGTGTGTCTTGATTCCCCTCTACCCTCGTCGAAGTATTCGACTGGCGCCCAGGCATAACTTGCTATATTAGTGTTAAATAACATCTAAACGCTAAATTGAACATCTAGATAAATGAATAAAATTTTTATATTACAATAATCCTTGCCCACGACCCAGCCTCCGAATTTAATGACTGCCGTGTGCTAACGTTATCGATATCACTTAGACATCAAGCAATATAACGTTTCAATATAAAAAAAAAAAACTAACTACATAGTTGATTTTGCATATTTGACACTTGCTGAAGGTTCAATTAATGTCACGTACTTACAGAATAAAATTGTTTCTTCTGGTCCAATTCTAGAAATTTTTGAAAACTACCAAAAGTGAGGTAAATTATTAATAAATTATTCAGCTCCTCCCGGAGTACATCTATCAAAGAATTGGGTATCAGACATCGGGCGTCGGGGTCCTAGAATCCTATTAAAATAGCAATGGCACTCGAAATTCTTTGTGGTGAAACTGTCGGGGTCACCAATTGAAAGCTCATAAATTGTAAAATCTTGCTTGTTAAATAAATGTTTATTTATTTATATAAGAGATAACGTCTTGAAGTGCTATGTGCTACACCCGTGTTGATATATCTCTGTATTATTGCTAAGAGAACTTTAATGTGGCTGGTAACCACGACAAATGTCATCTTGCTGTCTGGCGTGATATGCAGCAAATAGAATCTAGAGTAACGCATGGATTATAGACATCTGACAATTTGTCGAGAATAAGAAGGAATATATAAACAATTAATTTACTAATGCTGCCTTTACTGGGATGTGGAGGAAATGATTCAGGGTAGTTATAATACCTTTACTATAAATAATTCGCCTAAAACAACTCTTTCTTCAACCTATTACAGTTCTAATATTAGCAACCAAAACACTTTGTATGCATGAAACAACGAATATATTTTTTTAATAATTCTAATGCAGCGGTAATTCTTAAATAGTAAAATTTCAAAAAAAAAACAGAGCATTTAAATCGATTAAATCATTATTTCCGTGGACAACTTGTTTAGGAAAACCTTTTAAGTTATACAGCTACACAATATTTGTGACAGAAGACGAAAACACTTTATTGCGGGTAAATTGAATGTTTCTATTGCGGTGCATACATTTTCCAAATTTAAATTTCTTAGGAAATGTCGCACAATGAAAACTTTTTGAGATTTTCACGTGTTTGCTTAAGAATAAGCTTCAACAAAGTAGAGATGAGAAAAGAGGGAACTGCCATTACATCATAAATCGACAATTTTCCATTCAATTCGCGGATTCTCGCCCACAAAAGCAATCCTCGCGCGTGGAAAACTTGCAATACGTTCCGAATTTAGTTTACCTTTGAAGAATGTCCTTTAAAAGTTCGAGTGTTTTTTTATTATTATTCGGTCTATCTATATGGAAATTATTCCCCTAAGCTACGGTGGATTTCTAAAATATTTATTGTGGAAGAAGAAATGAAATAAATATATTTAAATTAATTCCTAAGCCCTTGAAACCGATTTGGGACTTAATGATTTTCGTCATCTTGCATTTTTATTTTAAAAATCACTGATGTTGATTTTAGGCTTTAGGTATATGTCGACCCTGAGATTTAATTCATTAAGGTACATATTATTACAGATTATTTTTCGAAAATCTAATGTCTCTTTATTTCCACTACCCCGACGAATTCACTAATAATATAGTAGGAAATCAGGAAATGATAAAAAATCTCAAGATCATGTCGTCTTAGTTGGCCAATATACTGTCAAATTTCATTACTATTAATCTGATTCTTCACTGGATTATTTTATGTAATTACAAGCTGCGCGGTTTGGGGTGGGAGGTGGGCGGTGAAACTTACTCTTGAGGCAGGCGATTTCAAATACTGTATTGTTAAAATACTATGAGTAATTATTTGTACATACTGTAGTGCGAATATAGTATCATGTGGTCTTAGTTTAAAAGACCTGGTGGGATATTCTGGATGTGGAAGTGGTGATTTCTTAGGCAACGATATTTAACAGTATGTTTTAAAAATAGTTCTGTACATTTAAATTACTCAAGAAGTAAATTTTTTTAATGTTTTAACTTCATTTTCATGCAGAATATAGAAAAGTTTTTCTAACTACGAATATTATCTATTATTTTTAGTACCTCGCATATTCTGAGTTCTAGATATTCTTGCACAGTTTAAGTTTGTTCACAATGAATCCCACTGTACTATACATAAACAAGGTACTACCTTTGAAAGACAACGCATGCTTATAACCACCATTACTGGCAAAATGTGCGAGATTGTGTATACAAATTAGTTTATTTAATAGACAAAGATGATGAAAAAACGCCCAAACTTTTTTGTGCATTGAATAATGCATATTTATAGGAAATAAGGGACGTTATCCTGAACAGCGACCTTAAATACATAAATTGAAAAACAGTAAAGTTATTTGCACAGAACTTTCCTCTTTATTTGCAACCCTTTATTTATTATTTTGTCTGTTGGATGAGCAACTTAAGTACAGTTTTAACTAAAAGTATGTCAGATTTCCTCATTAACAATATTCCCAATTTTATTTTCAACGGCGATTCTTAATTAACTACTATTTAATGTAATCACCTTGTATAATTGTTTACCGGAGGAAAATAATATTTGTCATACAACTGACAGAATTGCCAAAGAGAAAACTTGCTACACTTTTGGAGAAAATTATACATGGTGGTCGCTTTAAAAAAATAATCTTTGTAAAGTAGTTGTTTTAATTATTGCCAGGAAAGCAACCTGCAATGTATTTGGCGAACATTATACAGGGTCGTCATTAAAAAAAAAATTAGGAAACAACGAGGGTCATCAATATTTCGAATGCAGTTGTAATTATTACAAGGATATATTCATAGTAAAAATATACAGGGTAGTGATTCTAATAAGTAATTAATTAAGAAACGTCATGGGAAAGTAATAATGGGAATCTAACTGTCATTGTTGCTGATAACAGTACTTAAAAAACTACACAGTAAGGTCATCCGATAGAAAAATTAAAAAATAAATAAAATGTGCCAAATAGGAGAGCTTTGCATAAATACCTCTTCAGATTTCCACCATAGTTCAATTATTTCTTAGGATGATCACCATATATAATAGTTGTCATTAAAATTATCCTAGGTGTTTTCCTTATTAACTGCGTTAATTATATGCCAGACATTCTTTTAGGGGGTTCACCAGGTATATTTTCCAGTGAAAGTCTACTCATCTCTCTATTGGTACTACCTATCAAATTTTATTATTCACCATCAAATAGTTTTTTACATAGCACCAACAGGCAGACACACAAAACGGACTGATAGACAAGCAAACTCACGAAATTGAAAGATCTTAATTTTAGTAATACACATACTCTTAAAAGTGAAAATTCGAAAAAATATCTAAGAGTGATTTATTCACTATTAAAATACTCCAATTCGGTAAGCGGGAAAAGCAATACATCGGAAGTTCCTTGATTAAAAATAAAGAAAGTATTTTGAAGGTCAAAATTATATCTAAGAATCTCGTCATATGGCCTTTAAACAGCAAGATCCAAATATATAAAAATATACATATTAAAATTTTCATTTTCATGCAAATTGCATCGAAATCAGAAGACGTCTATGTTGGCTCTTTGCATCCCATAATTAAAATTATATCTTTTCTCACTGCACTTGGTATATCCATCTGATTCGGTCCTAACGTCATTTCTAAAAGCATATGAACAACAAAAACCGCTGCCTAAGGAATCACTACTTCCACATCCAGATTTCCCATTCAAGTCTCTTTAAAGGAGAACATCTTGATTACATTTATTTTGCACTCTTGTCTGTGGCAATAATAATTGGTCGTATAATTTCAATATATTTGAGGCAGATGTCATAAAAAATGCAAGGCTTCTCGCATATGTGCTAATAATGAAGTTTCCAGACTCTTATCAGCTTATTTTTCTTATTTTCCCCTATTTAAATCACCACCCCACCAGAATCATCTCAATCAAATGTCATTACAATACATAACTGGACCAAATTTCATGTGAATATGTCAATTATATTTTATTAACCCTTTTAATATTGGCGTGGGTGTGGTGGGGGGCTTGAAACATGTTATAAAAAAATTGGCTTCTAGTATACCGCAGCATATGCTTCAAATCCCAAGTTACTTTTACCAGCTTCCATTACTTATTTCCCCTATTTACACCTATTTAATCCCCAACAACCTTCAACGGAATCATCCCAATATGTAATCTAGTTCCAGATGCCATGATACATACGTGTATTAAATTTTAAGTGAATATCTCAATTTTATTTTATCAACTCCTTCAAAAATACCGAGAATAGGGTCGTGCGGGGGCTGTAAAACTTTATAAAAAATTTGAGGCCTCGACCTCAAGTAAATAAACCAAATCCAAAGTTTCTGTACTCTTATCAGCTTGCTTTACTTACTTTACAATATTTACCCCTAGTTAACCCCCAAGCCTTTATTGGAATTAGAGCAAAATATAATTTAGTTCCAGATCTCGTCATGATACATATGTGTATCAAATTTTAAGACATTATCTTAAACCGTTTCTCAGAAAACGTGCGCAAAAAAAATACTGAAACTGACCGACCGACCGACAGACAGACAGAATTTTTTTCGCTCAAATTTAAAATCTCGACGTTTTATGATGTTTTAAGCCTATTTCAACCAAAAATGTTTTTACGGTTACCTGTACTTCCACTCCACTGCGCGGATGTGGAAGTAAAAGAAAAGTAGGGAAAAGAGCTAAACGAACGTGTCTATTGTGAAAATAAATGTTTTTGAGCTTCAAAGGAACGGAACATATGTAGTGAGCGTACATAATACATAACAATTTCTAAAAACAAATAAATTTGTAGAAATTGGGTAGATTGAATAAATTACGTTTCTAAGATGACGTCCTAAGAGCAATTTCTTGGGGTATTTCAATCAGAAGGCACGTTGGCAACATCGTGAATGGTAAAGAACTTGAGTATTTAGTATCTCCGACGATACCAACATGGCTGGCGAAACGAGCATCTATTGCTGGTATTCGAGGTATCATTCAAGTGTTTAGGTGTTTCTAAAAGCCACAGATGCAGCATCATACCAAAGGTTCCAGCCCTTTCGTTGAGAAGGATAGTGAGAATATTTACAGAAATGTTCTTGCATGCATGAAATTTTTTGAAATTAGGATATTCCAAGATATATTAGAAACAAATTAAAACTTACTTAGCTATCGCTTTGTGAATCTATTTGTTAAATTTAAACCCAATTAAGAAGAGTTCTATTCATAAATATTCTATCAGTGCCCTCATAAAATTAAATCCAATTAAATTGAAGCAATTAAATTAGTATTTTCTTATATAAAAGGCTATAAATCAGCAACCTATTCAAAGCGATTTAATTAAATACTTATTAAAATACGAAACTTCATTAAATCCGTTCCGACCCCAAGTTTCTATAGAAAATCTGTAAAACCGCGAATTCGAAGATGTTTTCCAAATACATTACTAACAATTAATAAGTTAGGAAGTATTATTTTGATAAAGTATCTTGAGCCCTGGGAGCTATAGTTCACCAGCAACTTCTAAAGTTGCGGAGTTAATAACCATAACGGAAACACAAACTTGGACCATCCTTTTTCATTAACGGAAACTTTGATAGAAATCATTGCACGTAGCTCTATCATACGGAGGCGTGAGCTCATTACAACTATTCTCCAGTTACGAGGAAGTGGGTATGATAAATAAAGTAATTATTAGTCCTTACACATTCATTAGCTATAATTTAGAAACAATATATTCACATTAATGCGAAAAACGACAACTTCCTCAATAAACGTTTAAACAGACGTCTCCCTTTAAATGGATTTACAAATTTGACAATTATATGCACGTAGTAATCAACATTACACTCACGTATTATCGAATAATAGTACTGGCATTTTGGGTAAAATATACAAAGTGAAATCTTATAATAAAATAATTCGGTGTTTATTTACTAACTCTTCATTAGAATATTAAGTGATGGCAAAATATTGGATACTATACAATTATTTTAAATCCAAATTGTAAATTTTTACTTCCCTTGCATACCGAAGGAAAGTATTCGAGATAAAATCATCCGCCGAGATTTCTTCGGATTTTCACGTTTCAGATCACGAAAATATGGGTTTCTCAAATTGGTCAATTTGTTTGTCTGTCTGTCGGTCTATTGTCTCTCTCTTGGTGTATTCACTAAAAAATTGCTTGACGGAGAACAGTAAAATTTGGTAGGTCCTTAACACTACTGCCAGCGAAGAAATTGCTAGACTCTCACTGGAAAATATACAGGGAATAGATATTGTATAGAAAAATGTGATTCTATAAATGCAAACGATTTTAATGGATATTTTTCAAACATAGCAGACATATTACTAAAAGATCTTCCTACATGTCCGAAGCTTCCCTCAGATTTTCTCTCAAAAGTAAGTCCTCACATACATTTTAAATTTAGAGAAGTTTCATACAGTGAAGTCAAAGAGATAATAGACAATCTAAAAAATAGTAACTGCAAAGATGCATATGATATTAATGTGCGAATAATTAAGACAATAAAAAATATAATTTTACATCCCCTGACTAATTTAATAAATCAGTGCATCAGAGATAACACATTTCCATCAATTCTTAAACCGTCAAAGGTCATTCCGATTTTCAAGAAAGGTTCTGCAGATGATGTGTCGAATTACAGACCTATTTCGTTAGTTCCAATATTGGCGAAAATTTTCGAAGCAGCTATGAAAATACAAATTACGAATTTCTTCGAAGAAAACAATCTATTTCACTCTAGTCAATTCGGGTTTAGGAACAAGCTCTCTACTACTATAGCAATTAATAACCTAACTGAAATTATTTTACATAATTTTGAATTAAGCAATGTAACTAGTGGAACTTTCTATGATTTAACCAAGGCCTTCGATTGTGTATCCCACAACATACTCTTAGACAAATTGAACCAATATAATTTTGATCTAGGCAGCATATCTCTGATACGGTCATATCTTTCAGGTAGGACCCAATACGTTTCATATAAAAGTAGCAGCTCTCAGCATACCACAATAAAACATGGCGTACCGCAAGGCTCTGTACTCGGCCTTATCGTTTATATAAATGACCTTGCCAACTGTGACAAAAATAGTTCTTTGATATCATTTACTGATGATACCACCGCTCTCAACTATGACAGAGACCCAAATCAACAACAGAGAAAGCTATGAGTACTCAATCGAACATCAAACAATGGTTCCTTGCTAACAAGCTGAACTTAAATCAAGAAAAGACGCAAACAATGAACTTCACCCTTCGTCATATAAATGTCAATCACACCGTGACTGATAATGTAGTCAAATTTCTAGGAGTTTATATTGACTCCATGCTTAGTTGGGATAAGCATGTTTCTAATTTATCAGTGACTCTTTCAAAAAAAGTATTTCTCTTAAGAAATTTAGCAAATACTGTTTCTAAAGATACCCTAATATCAGCTTACAATGGCACTTTTCATTCTAGCATGACGTATGCTATTTTAAACTGGGGACACTCGTCTCACAGTTCAAACATTTTTAGTCTGCAAAGAAAGTGTGTTAGAATCCTAGCGGGTGTAAACTATAGAGCCGATTGTCGTGAATATTTTAAAGATTTTAAGATTCTTACTTTACCATCGACTTATATAATGGAATGTTTACTGTACATCAAACGTAACATCAATGAGTTTGACAATCGGGAATTACATACTTATCCTACGCGTTTTAAAAGTAATATAAAACATAAATTTCGTCGACTTACAAAATCTAGAGACGGCACTGGCTATCATTGCATAAATTTCTTTAATAAATTACCAGACCGAATAAAAATTCTAGAATTAAACAAATTCAAACAAAAAATTAAGCAGTACCTTAAAAGGAAAGCTTTTTATAATTTTAATGAATATTTTAATGAACCATTTTTGGACATCTAATCCTACCCTTCTGCGTGTAACATTGCTCACAATATTTTAATTTTTTTTATGTATTTACATTCGTTTTTAAGAAAATCTGTGTTGTTCGTGTATTGTTGTAATTTTACTGAAATATACATATATATTCTTATTAATTAATTTTTAATATTATTATGATTAGGCATATTTACTCTATTTTTCTATGTTTGGACTTGTGCAAACATTTGTATGTATTAACATTAATAAAGGATATTATTATTATATTATTATATTATAGATATTATTATTATTAATGGAAGAAATGTTTTTTGCTCAGATTTCATGACATTCTAAACCTACTTAAAAAAAATTAAATATTTGATAACCGCTACTTCAGGGTTATTTACGGAAAACGGGAATTAGACGTTTATTGGGATCTGTTTAGTTTAGAACTTTCAAAATTGGTCTAAGGGGCTTCTGGAAATGGCGGATGTAGCACCTAACTTTGTTATTTTAAATGGAACACCCTATATTTTATTTCATATCTAGATTCCTTGTATAATTATAGCTTGAATTTATGTACCATAATATGCTCTTAAACTTACCAGTTTTCAAGATACTTAATATTTTTGGAGATTTTTTGACGGTTTCTACCTTTCTGAAATAAAACCGATATCTTCTGTCATGTGGATTTAGAGCCTTTCTTTTCATACTTATACAAGTACCCTATGAACTAACTAAAATTGTCTTATATTTTCACAATAGTGTTATGTGTTTCCGCCCCTTTGGGAACCACCCCTTCAATTTCCGTAGGTTCCAAATAAATTATACAAGGACTAAAACAATCTTTAACCATGTTTATTACTTCAGATTTACACTCTGTATTTACTTCCGATTTCTAACGTCACTTCGCACTATTCCCCTTCTTCCTCTTGCGCCGGAAACCTCGCCATATATAGTCCAAAATTGCCTATAGAGTTATCTAGAACACAATCGAGAATCTTCTTCCACCACATTGCAGAAAACTCGATCACTTTCTACAAACTTCCAGGGCAGTCACTATTAGTCATGGGCGCACCAGTCTTCAGTTTCAAGGGACTGTAATGCATAACAATATCATACAGGGAATTTTATTTTCACAGTCGAACATTGTTTTAGTTCAAAGGTCCAAAAGTAAATTTATTCAAGTGGGGCCACCATATATTTTCAGATAATTTAATAGAGTACTAAATTTTGCACCAATTGATGTTAGCATTCCGTATACCTATCTCTCTTTGCTTTCTTATTATGGACGAATTTTTGTAAAAGATAGTACAATATATAATACAAGTCACCTAACTTGTTTAATTTTTATCACAAACGAGAGTATTGTTTTCTTAAAATGTTTTCATAAAATGTTTTCTTAACCGCTTCTCACGACACCGAGGTAACTCCTTGAAAATCCAGAATGATTTTTTGTAAGGTAAAGAGAAACGAGGCTCTACAGTTTATGCTGGAGTCCGAACCACATCATGTAGATAATTGATAATTATTTGATAGACTCGACCTTTACTTGGTGAAAATCTATTATCACTAATGAAATAAAAACACTAAACTGTGTTTAACGTTTTCACATATATTCATGTTCACGTAATATATCTGCAAACGTTTAAAACAGTTTAGTGTTTTTATTTCATTAGTGATAAATATTTGTTTATTATCAAGAAAACATCAAAAACAAGAGATCATTTTATACTAGATTTATAACAAATACTTTAGAACACAACTTAAAAAATTAATGAACATAATGAATATAAATATTTAATGCAACAACTGTTCAAAGTGCCCTCCCGTTCTCTACCCTCAAGTTAATATCCTAGAAGTTAGGGCACTTACATGGCGGATGTAGCACCTAACTTTGTTATTTTAAATGGAACACCCTATATTTTATTTCATATATGGATTCCTTGTAAAATTATAGTTTGAGTTTATGTACCATAATATGCTCTTAAACTTATCAGTTTTCAATACAATATTTTTGGAGACTTTTGACGGCTCCTACCTTTAAAAAAAAAAAAAAAGTGGTAAAGGTGTTTACACAGAACTTCCCTCTTTGTTTATATAGGACGGCCACTCTAAGAAATTGCTGATTAAAAAATAACATTAGAATAATATTCACAATGTAGGTAGTCTTATTATTACAGAGAAAAACTGATAACTTTTTTCCATCATCTACTCTATAGTGGTGTGGGGAGAGAGACTAATTTTTTTTTTAATTATCAAAAATTTTTATTGTTGAAATAGGTTTAGAATGTAATGAAGCAAGGAAATTTCAAATTTGAAGAAAACAAAATTTTCTCCATCATATATTCTATTGTAGTGGTAAAAAATAAAAAAAAAAAATATTCCTTTAAAATTTTCAAAACTAATTTTTCTTCTGAAATATGTTTAGGATGTCATGAGACGAGGAAATTTTAAATTTGAGCTAAAAAATTTTTTTTTATTATGCGTTTTATAGAAAAGTCAAAATTTTCCTTTTGTACTTAATTATCAAAAAGAAATGTTTTTGAAATATGTTTAGAATGTCACGAAACATGGAAATTTTAAATTTGAAGAAAGTAAATTGTTTCTCCATCATCTATTCTATTGTAGTAGTAATAATGTATCGAAACAAGGAAATTTCAAATTTGAAGAAAAAAAAAATTTTCTCAATCATCTATTCTATTGTAATGGTAAAAAAATAAAAAAAAAATTATTCTTTTCAAAGTTTCAAAACAAATGTTTCTTTTGAAATGTGCTTAGAATTGAATTTTTTATTATTTGTTTGCTTATAGTAATGAAACATATTCTTTATAGGATTTTGCAAACAGCGAAAAGAAAAACTATCTATGAGAACTAAAAGAAAAACTGCATGTAAAAATATTAATGAAATCTTTGCATTCTTTCGATAACCTGCCTTCTGGTTATGCTAAGCAAGTTAAAATTCTAAAACAATTTGTCCAATTTTTTATTGGGCATTCTCATTATAACACTAGCATCCAACATAGTCCCCTACGGCTAAGCAGATTAAACTAGTATCTACAGGAACCCTACGGTATGTAAATTCAGTTAAAAATTAGAACAAAGGCCTGAAATTAATTTATTTACCTTGTCTTAAAAAATTGGTTTCATTCTAATGGATTACATTTTCATAAAATCTCTCATTCAGTTTCTTAGAAATGCTTAGCCTGTGAAACGTTTTTCGGTATTATTCTGAGCTCATCAGAAAGGCACAAAGCTACTCATAATGAAGGACAAATTATTTTAGAATTTTAACTTGCTCAGCATAACCAGAAGTCAGGTTATCGAAAGAATGCAAAAATTTCATTAATATTTTTACATACAGTTTTTCTTTTAGTTCTCAGAGATAGTTTTTCTTTCCGCTGTTTGCAAAATCCTATAAAGAATATGTTTCATGTTTAGAATGTCATGAAACGAGGGAATTTTAAATTTGAGGAAAATTTTTTTTTCCGTCATGCATTTTAAAAAAAACTCAATTTTTCTTTTTAATTTTCAAAAAATAAATTTTTTTGAAGCGGAATGTCACGAAATGGAAAAATTTTAAATTTGACCAAAAAAAATGTTTTTCCATCTATTCTAGCGGCAAAAAAATTAAATGTTTGTTTCTTCTGAAATAGGTTTAGAATGTCATGAAAAGTGGAAATTTTAAATTTCCCTGAACAACCCTGTGTACTTCCACTCCATCACATAAATGTGCAACTAAAACGTGACAGATTTCAATAATACTAATTTGGCATATAGTTAACCCAATTGACAACGAAGCCACCTGTTACAGTTTTATTAATACATACCTTCATTGAATTGGTAAAAACCCAGTTAAATTCGAAAAAAATTCAGCCATCGGTAGACTATGAAATTCTGCGTGAAATGAAGCGCTTCAATAGAAAAACAGAGTTCATATGGAATTAATAATTACAAGATTTTCTAATAATATTAAATTAAATAAAGCAAACAAGCTCAGGGAAAGTGCAGTGTACCTATGTACACCCTGGACGACCTAACAAGATACTTTTTAGTGGTTCGTGGGCAATAAATAATAGCACAGTCAGTGTCAAAATGAGACACATATGATGTTTACAAAGCAATATAGCTGTGTTGTGACCTAAAGTAATTGTATACAGTGGAAAGACTTTAAATGGACAACATCAACTCAACCCAAGAAAGAAAAGGAAAGGAAATAAAACAAAACAGCAATCACAAGACGCTGTAGAAAGACAGATAGGCTATAAATGTATTTATTTTATTTTATCTGATTTAATTGATATTATTCTAGTCTACCTTTCTATCTGAACTTGACCATCTTAATTTTTATCAGCTCGATTTATGAATTCAAAACATAATATTTTATTATTAATTTGGAAGGCGAAAATTGAAACCGATTGTCTCAAAGAAACGACATACAGGGTGAGCAAACTATCCCTTCGGGGCTCTTTTTTCTCATACCGCGCAAAAAAATATTGTTACCGCGAGATAGGGCCCTTCCCAGCAACTCCACTGTAAATGACTATTTACCTGTGGAACGGTTAATGGCAATAATACTAATTTGGCATATAGTTAAACCAATTGGCAACGAAGCCACCTGTTAAAGTTTTATTAATACATATACAGGTTGTCATCTTAACAAATAATTCAACCATGATGGTAATTTGTAAAGGTATTTACGCAAGCCTTTCACATTTGGCACCTTTTATTTAATATTGATATTTTATTATCGGATGATCACTCTGTATATTTTCTTGTCCAAAAGTTTCCTTTGTAGTAATAGTGATAGCTACATTCTGATTATTATTATTCTCATATGTCGTCTCGTAATTAATAATTTTTTTGAGTGACCGCTCTGCACAAATAAAGAGGAAAGTTCTGTGAAAATACCTTTACCGATTTTATTAATGAGATTATTAGTCTCGTGAACAAATAGGTTTTGAAATGCAAGAATAAGTCGGAATCTGACAAATCATCAGTCAACTAACTTTTCGAACAGTTTCTCAATAAAACTAATGCCTATAAGAGAAGATTTGAATAACACAGGTCTACAAAATAAAAACTATGGAAGGTTCCTTTGACCAGACCAGGTTTTTGGGGTCGCTGAAACTGAATCCGACACCCGTTTTTCTCCCAACCTCAAAAAATAGCTAAAAATGGTAAAACTCAACAACCTAATCAAACTTCATAACTCCATGTCCTCATGATCCAACAATCCAATACTCAAGAATGAGGTGGACGTAGCAGTTTTCTGTTCCCTTTGGGGTGCTTTATTAACGTAAGTCCCCTTGCCTCTCACTGTTCGGGGTGTTTGATTTTCGTGAGTCCCCTCACCTCTCACGATTCTTAAATGAATTTAAAATTTTTGTAAATAGACATTTTATTGGTCTTCACCCTCAGAGTGATAATGGGTTCGTTTGTTTGTGAATGATCTCCGTAGTGCCTTTCTTTTATGTTGGTTTGACGTGTCTCTCTTCAAAGGCCAGCAGTAGTCTGCCAAAAATGTGGGATGGCTAATGAATTTGAAGTTGCACTTTCTTCATTCGCACATTGAATACTTTCCTGAAAATTTAGGTAAGTTTAGTCATTCTTGAGTATGCCTGAATGTAGGTAATTGCAATAAAGAACATCTCGACTTTACTGGGTATTGAAATTATAGAGTTTTATGGTTACAAAAGTTATGAGTTATAGGGATGGAACAAATATCTGGTTCAACTCTCTAAACATCGGGGATTAAGTCTCCAGTGAAGTCTCTCCGTTTATGGATATTGCAATTATGGGGTATTGGGGTTACGGGTTTCGAGGTTATAGGTTCTGAGGTTATAGGTTATTGTGTATTTGGATTTTTGGATCATGAGGATATGGAGTTATGAAGTTTGATTAGGTTGCATGTTGTTGAGTTTTACCATTTTTAGCTATTTTTTGAGGTTGGGTAGAAACCTGACGTGATGGGACAAAACGGGTCTCGGATTCAGTTTCAGCGACCCCAAAAACATATGATGCACCTGGTCTGGTCGAAGGAACCTTTCATCGATTTTATTTTGTGGACCTGTGTAATCTTTTATTGCACTGTGTATTGTATAGATCACGTGAAGTTAATGTAATGGTTTAAAAAAATTAAAAATAATAAATTATTATATTATAAATTTGATGAATATTTTAGAATAGTTTCCGAAAAATATTTACAAATACTACTTTTATTGTAAATTGTAGTATAACTTCCTTTTCCCGATTTCTTAGCTATTTCGTCTATGATAACTCTGAAACTCCATGAAGATCATGTAAACTGTACAAAACAGGCTGAACATATACTTTTACGACGGCATCATGTTTATTAATTTGTCTCCGAAGTATAAAACTCCGTTGCAAAGTTTAAAACTAAAGCATGATGTATTACTTGAACTTTAACTTTTTACATCCTGAACTAGTGAGCTGACATCAACTTCTTGAACTCTCAATATCTACTTTGTCACATTTCCTTTTTATGTCGAACGTATACTGTACCGAATAGAGTCTGTGTAGATATATAGACATATAGGCGAGATAATGGTGCGAATACTGGATTATCGGCGGCAAATATCTATACGCTGAGAAATAACTCACATCGATACATTTACTCTATATATATGAAGATATATTTACAGTTTCGGGCCGCATTTTATTATGAAATATATTTGTTGTATGATAGTGTGCGTTACTTGTGTTTTATATTCTTTGTTTACTAGGTACTATAAGTTTCTAATAGGACTGTTCTCATACAAATATATTACTCTCAATAAATGGAATAATTACAATTTATTTATTTATTTTGAAGTTTATTTATTGAATTAATTCTATTACATAAACTAACAGAATGCCGAATATTATTCTTTGTATTAAAATACCTTTCGTCCATTTACACGTACGTTGTTTAATTGCATATACACTGCTGTTAACTAAGGTGGTCCTGAACTACAAGGGAAACATTTTTTTCAAAAGTTTTTCGCGGCTCCCCTTGGATTGGTTCTATTTGAAGAAAAAAAAACAATCAAATTATCAGCCCGATCGGATGAAGGGAAAGGGTGCTCCTCGGTTCTTAAATATTAAAATAAACACCTATGTATATAAAATATCGATTTTAATTGATTACCTCTTAGAATTTTGATTTTAGAGAAAAACACGTCAATCAGAATTTGTAGATCTGATGGGGGACAATATTTTTAATGTAAGACTTTTATGTTTTTAGAAAAAAGACTTACTCGACTTACATTTCTTGTCGCTGTGATTAAATTTCTTCGGACCTCTTTTTTCTCATAATGCGCAAAAAATATTGTTACCGCGAAATAGAACCCTTCCCAGCAACTCCACTGTAACTGGATATTTACCTGTGGAACGGTTAATAAATAAAAACAAAACAGGAAAAAATTAAAAAATTAAAGCTGCCAAATTCAGAATCAGAAGAGGAAATATAAGGAGATGGCGATAAATAGAAACTTAAAAGAAGCATGGAAACTTAAAAGAAGCATCTCACAAACACCTACACTTCCATCTATATTCTCACCCCATGTGTCATGAGGCTCTAAATGCTGACAACAAGCATGTCCAATGTCCAACCCGGCGTATACAGCCGATCCGGAGGTATACAATACATCCGAGATTTGGTTCCGGCACGCAGTTTGGCCGTCCGTTAGGCGTGTTCGACGGACGACCAAGCTGCGTGTTGGAACTAACCTCCGTGGATGCCCGGAATCGGCAGCAATGCCCACCTTACGCTGGCAAATCAATAAATCAATCAATCAAGAAATTGACGGCGGTAATCGTTGTTAACTTGAAGAACATGTTTTTCATGCTCTTTATTTTTTGTAAGTAATTGATTATATTCTTCCACTAATTTAACCGCCCTCTCTGCCACATCGTTTACAACTCGCAATTTACTTACGATTTTCAGCGCTTTGATGAAGCTGTCATTTTCATGCCTTGTTGATGGTTTTGTTTGTAGAACTTATCATTGACTTTCATTTTTTTTAATTGTTTCGTTTCAGGTGACACGCGTTGTTCAGTACCCTCTTCAACGAATTCAAAGAATTTGTCGCCTTGTATTGTTGCTTGTTTAACATTTGTATCTTGATCCAACACGGGTTTGCGATTTAAAGCTTTAAAAATATATTTTCTTGTTCCAATTGGCAAACTTGGCGAATGCAACATCCTCATGGCTTAAGTACAGTAAATGATTTTTAAGTCTTTGTAAAGAAGAACCCTGAAATTCTGATAAGGTGCTTTATCAGCCGAAGGAGCACAAAACCACGCTTCAACATATATGATAATACAACTACCGTACAGTGCGTTTTCTTCTTCAATTGATAATTCCAATTCATTCCTTAACAAAATTTTTTTAATGAGTAAATAACTTTTGCCATCGTTGGATGGACGGCTTCTGGAATGTTAAACTGCATTCCCCGACTTGGTGCTTCTCCGAGGAACACCACTGTTTATTCGAGAAATTGTGTATAAGTCTCGTGGTTGCTTTTCTTCTAGCGTAATTGATGATTCGCGATACATCATCCTGATTTAAGAATTTTCTGATTTTTTCGCATTCAACACCGAAATTTAAATTCTTGATTTATTTGAGACCAAGAATTCTTAATCCCTTTGAAAATCTGCTCATTTGAAAGCGGTTTGCAAACAGGAGATGCCTTTTTTCCTTATACAATATTCAGCTAGGTATCGATATCGAACGTATATACTAGCGGTATACTCGTGACGCTAATTTCTCTCGGAAACCTTTGGAAGTGCGGAAAGAACTTTTTATATCAAAAATTTATTAACAATTTTTAGTTGCCGTTTTTTAAAGGTGGTTCAATTATTTAAAAAAAAATATTCGTCCTTTTTAGTGCACCAACTCCATGTAAATCTACAACAGGTATGCAAATATGGCAAGCCTATTGAATTCACCATTTTCAATATTTAAAATAACTATTTGCCTCCACCCTGCACCTCCGCCATAACTTCGAATATGAAGAAAATGCTCCTTTTCGATTCTCGTTCACTTTGTACTAAACATAGTTTGATGAGAAACTATGGAACCGTAGCATACTTTACAGTTTACAAAACATTAAATTTCGTAGAAATCGTTTCTGCTATTTTAGACAAAGCCATGGAAAAAACATACATACGAGTCGCGTTGAGAACCTCAGTGTATTGTTACACACTTTCAATGTCGTGCGTGGGACCAAAATACAGCGAATTATGCTACTAAAGTCTATTCATTAGAAGTTTGCACTGGAGTTCAACTACCACTTCAGAGATGGCTCTAAGAGTGTGAATCGTTTTTTCACAATACATATTTTTCTACATCTTTATATGAACTTCCAAATAGTGGAGTTGATGATTTTTAATTTTATACCTTATAGCGATTACTTTCACTCGATGTGTAAAGCGTGTAGGTATTTGATTGCTGAAACATTTTGAGTCAAAGCATACAGGGGTACAAAGTTGAGCCTAGCTCTACAGGGTGTTTCCCACGATTATTCAATTATATTTTTAAACTATTATAATTCAATATATTCAAATGGAACACCCTGTATGTTTTGACATAAAATGTTTCAGAAATCAATTATTTACACATTGAAATCCATATGATAATTTTTCTTCGACATGAATTTTTCAAAAACCGTCGAAGAAAAGTGGTTCCTGTGAGGAAGGTATAGAATAAAAAATCGTCAGTTCCATTTTTTTGACGTTTATATGCAAGGTCTAAAGATATTATAAAAAAAAATATGCATAGTAAAAAGGACATTTTTTCATTATACTTTTAGAATGCCAGGAAACGAGAATCCTTGTCATTCTTCAATTTTTTTAAATTAAAAGCATTGATCACCCTACTTATTATACCCTATTCACAACCTACCACCTCCCACTCCTTCAATGGAATCATCAGATGTCAGTACAATACATACGTGTACTAACTCTCAAGTGAATATCTCAATTTTATGTTATAAATCCCATTAATAATGGAGCGGAGGTGGTGGCGTTTGAAAAATATTAGAAAGAAATCTGAGGCCTTGGTTTCTAGTATATACACCAAAGCCAAAATTTCTGTAGTCTTACCAACTCAATTTACTTATTTTCCCCTATTTACTCCTATTTAACCCCCAACCCTTCAACGAAATTTTTTCAAAATATAATCTAGTTCCAGATGTTATAATACATACGTCTACCAAATTTCAAGTGAATATCTCAATTCTGTTTTATCAACCCTTTAATAATGGAGTAAGAGTGTGGGGTTGAAATATATTATTAAAAAATCTGAGGTCTTGGCTTCTAGGACATACACCCAATTGCAAATTTCTGCTTTACTTATTTTTCCCTTCTGCTTCAACGCAATCATGTCAAAATATAATTTAGTTTCAGATATCGTTATAATACATACGTGAACCAAATCTCAAGTGAAAATATTATTTAAAAAAATCTGAGGCCTTCACTTCTAGTATATACACCAAATGCCATATTTCTCCACTACGTGGATGTGGAAGTAAAAGTTATCGAACATTTCTTGTTGGAGAAAAACTGCGTCCGAAATGTATTCGGTATATGCTCATGTGCCCATACAGCCTGCTCTATATTGTACAAAGATTAATATTTGAAGAGATATTTATTAACAAAGGACTCATAAAAATGCACTGCCACAACCATTTTTTCTGTACTCTAAGTTCCGCAGGTGAGTGATTCTATTAAACAGTTATTTTATCATGAAGTATACCTACTATCTACCTGACTGTAACGTTTAGCAAACAATTTATTAATATCTTTTTTCACCAACTTTATTTCTTACCTTAGACACGTCAAAGTTAAAAGTTTCTGTACTGGAATTAATATTGCAGGATATTCCTGTCGACAACTCGAAACATATTCGCGGATTCTAAGAAAACGTTTATTATTTTCAAGATTTGTATGTCTGGGCGTTAAATTGGTACAATGTATCTCCTTTGCTAATAAATTGATGTTCGTAAATGTATCGTTCTAAGAAAAAGTTATTTGTGAATGAGTCTTTTCAGAAATATGATCCATAAGACAGAGGCTAAGATAGTCGAATAACTTTTTATTATGCAGAAAATTTAAGTTCGGGAATGTTAGTACACTTGCGAACGTGTCGTGAAACAATAACAAAATAAGCTAACCATTACACTCTTTGCCGATTCACTGCACTTTTTTCCTAATTGTTGCACATTCTATAGGATACCCTTCGTAGTTTTTTTTTAATATTAGTTTTAGAATTTTTTTTATTTAGTTACAAAAAACAGATTTCTTTAAAATTTAATTAATAACTTTTTTACTTATTTATTAATTTTGTTCAATACAACACTAAGTTGCTGTCCAAATTTCAATATAATCGGACTTTTCATTGTAATGTATCGTACTTACAATGTATCGTGGCGGGTATTTATCGCCATAATAAAAACTAGTTTGTGTAAAATTTTTTGCATTAAAAACACATAGACACATGAATCTCTTAAAATCTCAAGAAATTTTTTGGAGCTTGCTCAAACATCTCCCTTCCAGGAGAGATGGGGAAAATAAAACTAAGTATTATAATATGCCTTCGTTTACACCACGTATATATATGTAAATAGCTTCAAGAGAATGTCAACTAAATTTCTTAGTATTTATTTTGAACTAAGCTCCAAACAAGAACGACATTAATATATAATATGTTGCTATGAAGAAATATTTCACATATTTTGTTCTCAATAGTATTTCATGCAAAGCGTATCTTTGTGGTTCGACCTTTATTGTTACTTATGCTTATTCGTTAATATTTTCCACAACACTATATTGTTGCCTTGATCGCAGGTATTTATATTGCAAAGTGTTAACTCTAAATAAGAGGCAATAAATGTCAAATTGTAGTTCACCATATTTAAATTTAATTCTGCTGCTTATTGTTGCAACATATACAAAATACTACAATAAGTCTCACTGTGACAAGCATGCCTGAGTTATTGTTAGGCTGGTAATAAATACATCAACTGAATGTGAGTGTTACCGCAACCGCGGACACAATAAAGAAATAAATATGAATGTTGAGCAATGGCCTCATTGTTAGACTATTTTGTTGCGAGGTGAAAATGTCTTTTAGGTATAAATGTCAGGATTAATTTCTGTTGTGGGTAGGAAATAGATGCGTAATAAGAGTCGTATTTTACTCATCCAATTAAAGTACTAAGAATTGATTGAAATTATTGTCATTGAATACAAATAATGTTATTTGATTTATTATTACCAAATGGCCTTGTTGAGAATTTAATATAACTTGCGCTTTATATTCTGTAAATTTATGTTTTAAAATTGGTGTATTGGTTTTCTCAGTGTTAGAAGTTATTATAAGATAGCCACACACGCACAAAAAATGTTCTGTGCAGCAAACCAAAATATATGGATTTTATGCAATTTTCGACGCTGAATTTGAATCCGTAGTCCAAAAAAGATCTATCGTGTCAATTATTTTTTTTTTGTTAGTCAAAAACATCCTTGAAAATGGTGTAAAATCATAGAAATAATGTAGTAACTCTTAACGAAGTGTGAAGAATAGTACATGTTTTGTAATCTAGAGTACAGAATATGAATTTGAGCCTCAGTAAGCTATATTATATAAATTAAACAAATATTCGCCATTATGGGTGATGAAAACTAACTAACAAGATGCAGGTGAGCGTAAATAATGTGTACAAAGGCCAAATTTTTGTTCCTTTTAGTGCAAAATATCTGATACCGGTGCATCAACCAGCCACTACTAAGGGTCGAGACTCACTCCTATGAATTGTTAAAACTACCCCAACACAGCTACCGACGAAGGAATCTGATAAGTTTCAAAACGTGGAAAAAATCAAGCTTTTGCAGTTTTAGGCAGGGTAGACAAATATGATGTAACTTCATTCACTAGGCATTAACCAGTTGTGTTTTATTTATCATATCATACTGAGAGAGATATCCCTATATCCACGAACAAGAAGAGGAAAAAATCCACAGTGACAAAAGAGAGGGATATCATAACAAAAGGAAACACTTAGATCGATAGTTGATAAATGTACTCTCTGCCAGCTTAGTGCACTTTTTATCTAATTGTTGCACATTCTATATGATACAGTTTTTTTTGTAAGTAATATTAGTCAAGACATTCTTTGTTTAATTACAATACATAAAAAATGCTTTTTTTTCAAATTTAAAAAATTAATAACTTTTTTATTTATTCATCGATTTTATTCAATAACAATAGGTTTCTTCCTCCAGCTAATACTAACTTACTATCCAAATTTCAATACAATCGGACTTTTCGTTCTTAAGTTTTCGTGCTTACAAGGTGGATGGACGAACGGACAGACGGACAGAGAGACGGAGGGACCTTTTGAAAGTTGTTCATAACTCGATCACCAACACAGTGACATGAAAATTTTTAACCGTCCCCAAACAAACATTGTAATTAATTCTAGAGGTAAAATATATCAAATCAAAACGATGAAGCAACATCTAATGCAACGAATGAATTACTAAAATACAAACAAGCATAAAAGAGCCTAAAGTTCCTTTGGAGAAAAGTGTAGAGAAAGATTTAGGACCTCCCAATTTTTGACACTAGTGGGTTTCTGTGTCTACGAGAACCTCATTACAGCCAAGTTCCCAGTGAAAAATAACGGCAACGCTAGGAAAAATGATCCTTAGGTTAACTTTCGATTTTTTGGTGGTTCATAGGTAGTAAAGTATTTTAAAAAGTTGTCAAGGCCACTGTGGGCGGAGCATAAAGCAATATGGCGTCAAACTTAAGAAACATTTTTTTGGACATAACTTTTAAAGTACGAAAAATACAAAATATATGGTGGAGATAAAAACTAAGGAAAAGTAAATTCTATAAAAAAATGCCTTTACAAAAAATTTCGTTCATACTACGGTTTTCACGTAAATTAAGAATCAAACTTTTGGCATCATGATCCAACGCAAAAACGCCTGCCTCTTTGCGTCTTGGTACAAAAGCTTTGATAACTATAAAGAAAGAATATTTTAAATGGTAAAGGTGCAGCTGTGCTTAATATACCATAAATATATATTTTAATAGTAACATTTGTTTCTTATATTGAAAAACAAATGCAACCTCTTTTTCTCTGTTTTAGAGTCTACTTCATTAAATTAACTATATATTAAAATATATTCCTTAATGTAACAAGTTCCGTTTATATTAAGATATCCGTATATCACATGTCGAGATCATGGTAGTGAAAAATGTTCAAATGTTCTGGACAGAAAATAAGTTGAATTTAATTTTTTTTGTAATTTTCGTGTGTTTTATAATTTATAAAATTTTTATTTCAAATTGCTGGGAAATGACGACAAATTAACTTTAACACATTAAACAAAATGCAAATTAAAGCTAAGGGCAACTAATTATAAAAATCTATATCCATGTTTTCATTATAATTTATATTCAAAAGGAATATACTATATGGTGCTTGCATCTTAAAATTGGCGATTCTTTATCAAAATATTTTCAATACTGTAAAGTAAAAGTATTTTCTACTTAAGCATTGGATATAAGGTAATCTATAATAATTCTGAGGTCTACGAACAAAATCGCTGACTGAAAGCCACTTCACAAGGGAAGAAGACTTAAATGTTAATCTGCAGGAACCTATAAGTGCAGGGAGCTTAAAGTTCGTGGGAAATTCGTTCAATGTCTCAAATATACCAACCGGATTGTGTCAGTTTTACAATTTCACCGCACCACAGTTTACACAGGGATCGAGTGTCAATCATACAGGTGTTGTTCTACATTTTTATGCACCCTTCTGATAAATTGTTGGTTCACATAAGCGTTGAATAATATCTGCTTCGATCTGATATTTAATCATATTTGCATATATTACTTTAACGCAATGGAAAACTGGAAAGGCACCTGAAGCTCACGTTTATTTTTTTAATGGACTCAGCAACTTTGAGATGATGAGTAAAAATTGTTGAAAATGTACTTTGTGAGACTATATTGGACTAAATTATCTGAAATTACCTTGCGGAAAAATTTAAAAAAAGCATTTTCAATATGTGAGATATCGGTGCAATATCTTTCTTCGTGTTATTAAGGACAATGCCAATATGACGTGTATATTTATATAAAAATTAATATTATTTATTGAAAAACGGCTGCTCAATTAACATGAAATAGTTCTAACTCTAGTTTTTTAGATACATCTTAATATGTTTTTACATATTTGAAATCGACGTCACATTCTAGATATAATAAGACTATTTTAAATTTTCACAGAATTGTACGAAAATCAAGTGAAATTTTAGTTTACGACTACAGCTCGATCAAAATGGCTTGTGTTCCATTCTAATCCACTACAATAACATTAAACTTGTTTACCTCCAACAACTTGCCTCCAAAATTAGTAAAAGCATATTTTCTACAGATACTCAGCAATTTTTAATACAATTGTAAATGGTCACAAGTCATACATAATATGTCCATATAAAAATTTCTCTGAAATTTTAAAATACTTATGGTACAAGGAGGCTCACTTTTCAGTTGAGCACCTTACAAAATTGGCTTTATCATTAGTTTCTTATTTTAGTGTTATTTAGTATTTACTGTGGTAGTTTTTATTTTCATGTATAAGGAGACCTTGTCTGTACATATAAAATAACAAAAATGTCGAGTGGTATATTAGATGGAATAAATTTAGTACCTTCACCTTGCCTTACCTTCACTTACCTTTTTCTAGAAGCACATTACTAGTCTTACTATTATTGTAATTCATCTATTTTTATCCAACTTATAATATATTATAATTATTCATTTACATGGAATATTCTGAAATCACAATTTTATCATTATGTTCAGGTAAAGCACTATTCAAGGAGTAATTCCTAGGATATTTCTTAGTTTACTAGCCACACAGATGAGACTCGTCGAAGCACGTGTGAATTTTTCAAAATTTTATGTTATGTTGGTAAGCAATTTTATTTAGTTGGATGGTTTAAATTAAGAATAATTATATTGTGATAGTCGTACTGCACGTAACATGTGGATTGTGTTTCTTGTAATCCAATTTTCATTGTAGCATGTAGCTGGCAAGGTAGTTATTGAAAAAGATATATGTTTTTTATACTTACTGTGATAAGTTTGTTGTAAAAGTTGAACCAATTACTAAATCAATTCAAAGAATGGCGAAGTAAAAACCAGGATTCCGCGGGGTTCAGTTTTAGGCCCTGTACTATTTTTAATATGCACCAATGATCTTGATATGTTAACCTCAGAGGCATCTTTTATCATGTACGCAGATTGTAAGTTACTTATTTTGTCACATAAATCTGACGCAATGTTGGACTCTATTAGCAATTTTAAACTATTGAGCAATTGGTATTCGTCTAATACATTATATTTATATATCGATAAAACACATTTTATGAGATTTCACAATAGACAGAAACCATGTACAGGTTTAAATTTGAATATTAACCAGACTTATTTCGAACAAACTGATAGTTTACATTTCTTGGCTATTAACATCGATGAATGTCTGAATTGAAAGGAACATTGCGATTACGTGATAGCCAAATTAAATTCAATTTTCTATTTATTTAAAAATTAAAAAACTGTTCTTTGTAAAAAGCAACGGATAATTCTATACCACGCTCAAGTTGAATCGAGGTTGAGATATGGTATTTGTTTCTGGGGTAATTCTACCCTCTGACCGAATGTATTGGTCACAAAAAAGAATTATAAGATGTATAGAGGGAGTCCCTAACACTCACTCGCGCAGGGAATATTTAAAAAAATACAAAATATTGACACTTTTTGGTTTGTACATATTTGAATTATGTGTATTTATGTTTATTAACAAAAATAGTTGTAATACAAATGAAATGGTTCACTGCGTTAATGTACGAAACAAAAGACTTTTATGTGCCATTCTGTAAGTACAAAATATCGTCAGATGGTCGAAATTATATTGGAACTAAGGTTTTTAATTGTCTACCAGACTATTTAAAGCAGGTCAAACCCTTACATCGTCTTAAATTAGAGCTAAAGAAATTTCTTGTGGAAAAATGTTTATATTCTCTTAATGAATATATGTCAAATTAGATTTAAGTGAGTTGTGATGATTCATGTACAAATTTATATTGTCTTAAAGGAAAATAAATGTATTATTATTTATTTTATTTTATTCTAGATTATTATTATGATGCAAATAAGTTGCCTTTTTAATTTTCAGTGGCACCATATCAAACAATATACCTGAACTGATATAAGAAATGTTTATATTTGGTGTTTTCTTGAAAAGTTTTGTCATTTACCGGATGTGCAAATCGATAGCAGTTAAAATATTCTCAGACTAGGAAGTTCGGTCTTATTTTGTCAGTTCTAAATACTAATAAAATTATAAACATTTTTTTAATATTTAAAAAAGCATTTATGCAAAAAAATTTACAAAAAGTTAAAAATATAAATTTGGAATTTTAAAAAAGTTGTTAAAAGTAACTAATGTCCGCATCTACGCTCGTATGGATTTATCTATTTTTCCCACCATCTTCCCGACTAGTCTTGCACCCCACCAGCTTAACTTCAGTTTCATCTTCATTTATCTTTCCACCGCATTGCTCCACTTCCCTCTCCTTTTCCACCACCTTTGCCGCCTTCTAATTATTATTCTCTACCACATTCTATTTTCCCTTCCTTCTCACCATTTTCCCGCGATCTCCTCTAACTTTACCCCTTATTTCCACTAACTTCTTCTGCTTTACGATCACTGCACGCCTTTCTTATATTTTCTTAATTTCCATCGTCTTCCCTCAATCCTCTTAACTCTTTCCCACCATTTCCACCTACTTTCCCAATAACTCCCCACATTATCACCATTTTCCTTACCTCCTTCACTTTTTCTACTTCCCCGCCACTTTTGATCACTTTTACTTTACCTGACCACATAGCCATTCTCTTTCTCCAACTTCTTCACGATCGTCATAACTTCATTACTATTTTCCGTCAGTTTTTTTAGCACAGCACTCTTCCAGCCTTCTATCATGTCCCACGTTCTCATTATCATCATCTACCTTCCCAGTGTGTTTCTTCACTTTTCCGCTCCCTTCCTTCTCCTTTTCGCATTTTACCACTGTTTTCGATATAAAGTAATCCATGCTCTAAGTTTAGGAGATGTCTACAAGAGTAAAATATTGAAGAAAAAATTTCTTTGGTATGTGTTGAAGGGTTTTCGAGTTACGATAGATAAACATTCAGACATACAGATAGACAAAGTGAAATTATAAAAATATGTTTTGTGACTTCAGTAGCATTAGATTTGTGACAATTATTTCTAATTTTCTACTTTTAAATCGTCCACACTTACATCTTGTTTTTTTCTCAACGCCTTACAAGATTCGTGTAACTTAAAAATTGACTTTTTTCTAGCTTAGCATTAGGACAATTATAATAAGATTGTTGGTGAAAAATTTAGTTTTAATTTTCGAATTTTTGATTAAATTTAAACTGTGCCTTAAAAATTATAAAATTATCATATTTTAAAGAAAGTTATCAAATTATGTTCTCGGCTTATGAACTTTTATTAGGTGTAAATTAGTATTTACACCAACACATCGCGGCGAAGCAAGATAGTGTCATGCATTACACCCCCTAGAAAGTGGAGACTGATACACTCATGACTAATAGTGACTGTCCTAGAAATTTGTAGAAAGAGATCGAGTTTTCTGGAGTGTGGTAGAAGAAGATTCTCGATTGTGTTCTAGATAACTCTAGAGGCAATCTTAGAGTATATAAGGCGAGATTCCCGGCGGAAGAAGAAGAAATCAAAAAATGACAACCGTGACAAATGAGAGGTTAGAAATCCGAGGTGATAGAAATACAAAATAATAAAGATTGTAAAGGTTATTTTAGACAGATAAAGTGCATTTGACTAGATAATAAAAATATTGTGTAGTTTGCAGTAAATTATTAAACAAAGCGTTTATCCCTTGTTGAAATTATTTGGAATCCACGGATCCTGAAAGGTGGTTTCAGGAGTGAAAATACGCGACAACAGATAAAAAAGAACAACATTATAAAAAACTTTTGAACTTATAAGTCGATGATCTCCACATCATGATGCAGATGAGGTACTTTATCGCCGAAAATGCGTCGAGTGCGGCAATTAGTAACTTGGCCTATTTGATGTCCTCATATAAATCAGGAAAATCCAACACGAGTTCGATACTCTACTTCATATTTTACATTTTACTGGTTAGCTCCAGCAATACGATTTATATTAAATTAAATATTTGAAAATGATTTATTTACCGATTTCTGCAGACTTCTCATCTTAAGAAAAAGTGCTTTCTCATTCAAGTAATTTCTATCTATGTCTGAAATATTCCCATTCTATACGAACTTGGATTATCGAGTTGCTGCGGATTGCTATACGCGCTTCTGCATATTTTAGCCAGTTGTATAAATGAAACGGGTGGCTTGTTTGTTTTTGAGCTTAGCAAGCACATTTTCGGGTAAATTTGTGTTTGGTTGAGTAGCACTTTGAATATACGGATTTCAGATAAATAAAGCTTCATACCGGATCATGTTAATGTTATCCGGGGTTATTCTAATTCCAAATGTAAAGTGGTAAACATAGTGAATATGCGCCAGAATTATTTGCAAGTAGTGCTGAAAGATAATATTGTCATTTATAATTTGAATATTGGATTGTCATTCCCTTACATTGCTAATCTGATATGAAAACATTTGAATAAATAGACATAGCGGTCAGTTGTTTTTATTGAAAGATTCCATAATTGAAAAGTACTTTAAAATAACTGGTTATTCCTACAGATTTGGTTTAAATACAGGGTCCCCAGACTCGCAACTTCCTTATGTTTTAAGCTACGACCATGTTCGACACATCAAATTGTTGATGTTTTTAAAGCCTTTAAATATGCATGCAGAGTGATTTAAAAAAAATTGTTTCAAAAAGTTATTACGAAATGAAACTTAATCTCCTTGAACATTTTCTCCCTCACCCTGTACATGAACTGCGTTAATGTCTTCTTATAAAGGTTTTAATTAGCTTCAAATTATGTCATTACGTCATATTCGATATTCTCTTCGAAAGAATAAAATAAAATGAATAGAAGTAAGGAAGTTCATGAAACTGAATCATAATTACAACATTTTTTATTTAAATATCTGTAGAGCCGCTAGAAAGAGCCACCAAATTGTATTAGTAGGAAATGTATATTACATGAAAACATGAACTTATTAGCAATGGGCTCATCAAGTGATATCACAAAAGAGAAAAAAAATGTTTCCTTTTACTTGCTGTTTGTTGCTGTTTTGTTACTTTAAATATTTTTTATGATATGCCTTTTACAAATAGAGCTTAAAATTATTATTTACATTTTTTTCAAATTTGTTTTAAGAGAATTCAGTTTAAAGTCAAAAAGAGAGTTTTTAATTTTTTTCTCTAAAACGAAAGAGAATATCGAATATGACGCAATAACACATATTGAAGCTAATTAAAACCTTTATTAGAAAACATTAACATATCTCATGTACAGGATGAGGGAAAAAATATTCAAGGAAATTAAATTTCACTTCATAATAATTTTTTTAATTTTTTTTAGATCACTCGGTATGCATATTTAAAAGCCTTAAAAATATCTACAATTTGATGTGCGAATAAGGTCGTAGCTTAAGAAATAAAGAACTTACGAGTGTGGGAAGTTTTAATTGGCGGACCCTGTATATTCAAGGACGGCGATGGATTTAGGCTTACGCCTGCCAGACCCGGCCGCTAAAATTTAAGGAGCCGAGCGGGCAAAATTTGAAAATTTTTGAGTTCTTTCTCAAACTATAGCTCAGACACTGGCAATATTGGTGGTAATGAATGTTGTCTGTACTTTTTCAAATATGAAACTCTCTTCTGGACATCCTAGGCTTAGAAATTGAGGGTTGTCTACTATGATGTGTTCATATGTTTTAATTCTTGTAAACATGTTGCCATTTACTAAATAAGCATTACCATTATTATGGCCATTATAATGAATATTAATTACTATTATTGCATTTCACGTTTAACTAGTTTACCATCATAACCTGAATACATCTCACGTCAGATTATTGTGAATCATTAATGAAACATGTTCCGTCACTATTTGATTCCTGCCAAAGCGCTTTACCGAGGGTTATTCTCGGCAATATAGTAACCTCATGTGGTCCTTAATCAGTTCAGGTGATTGTGAATAGGTAATAGCAATTCATAGGCAACTACGATCAAGTTTCAGATCGCGTGTAATGTTAATGCGGGCGGAAGGTCACCAAAGAGGGACGCAGGTGAGAATCCATGGACACAGGCCAACCTTTTTTCAGTTGGGGTGTACTGCAAATCCTTCTTATAGATGACACTAAAAATGTATTAATTATGTAATTACTGCCAGTTACAAAAAATATAGAATCAAATATTTTGTGCTCAAATAAGCTAGCAAATACAAAAATATTTGCGTTCAGATATATTCATTTTTAAACAACTACTTTTTGACTATATGCCATATAACGTAGGATTATTAAACAACTGATTTTGGCAAAGGCATCAGTCTGGGCTGTGTTCTGTCATCAACCTTCATTAAGGCAGGGGTTCTATGTGCGACTGTCCGAAGCTAATGTCAATCACAAGAAACGTTTCTAGTCTAGCATGTTGAATTGTTGTAAATAAATGATACATGATTGAGAAATTGATCGACTTACCTATACGGAAGATTTAATTTAAATTATATAAACAATCTTCGTCGAAATTATTACATACCACATGTAGTTCCGTCTCTTGAGTAACTAAGTCATAATGACTAAAGTACACACTTTACTGGTAGAGTTGTGGATTACGCAGGAACACAGGAAGAAAAAACGTCGAATGCGAAAAGGCAAATTCAAGAGTACGTAAGGAGATGTGATAAATCGAATGGTGCAAACCGGTAGTCTATGGCTTTTTTGGTTTCCGAGATAGAGTCTCGAGAAGTGGGGGGAAATAATGTTTTCTCCTTCCGGTGACTTTCAGCGGAAGTATCGTAGGGACGTCTGGTTTACGCCATTCGATTTCACTGTTCGCTTTGCGTATTTCTGATTTTTTTCAGAATTTAATGGTCCCTTGTTTGGATTCAGTTGCTCTCGAGGCGGACGAATATCGCCGGAGAAGCGAAATCCTTGGACCTTTGACTTTGGCCTTGTGTATCTACCTTAAAAATGACTATAGATCATCGACTCAATCACTCACGAAACTGAAACTGTATGTGCTATCTAGTTATGAGGAGCAAACTATGAAATACAAATGAATAAGGATTTATCTTTTAGTGTTATCAATGAAAACGATATATTAGTGATAACCTAGACTTTGAATTTTGTTTACAAAAGTTGAGTAACAATTATTTTTATGAACTTTCAAATAATATGTATTCTAAGGTATTACTTTGTTTTCATCTAATTTGGATGTTAATTTATCCAGATTTGAATAGCAATATACCCAAAGGTCAGTTTTTTTTAATTTAGGCGATATATAACAATTGTGAAAGATTTTAATTTCTTGTGAAATTACTGGATGAACAAAGAAAATACAATAAAATAATTTATCCAGATTAGCCAATTCCTTCTCTTCATTTTTAATTATTTCATCAACTGCAACAACCTTAGGTAAATATAAAACTGAACAATGACTAAAATTCTCGAGCCTACTTTTACTACGCCTATGCGAGGCGAGGTATCGATTAGGACAATGGCTCTCCTTCCGGTCAGCTGACGAACTACTGAATAACCGTGTCCGGTTTCGGATCCCTAAGTGATGGGGATTATTTGCATGTCTCGGATCAGGGTTAATTGTTTATGAATGTGTTAATAATATTAATATCACATTTCACAACAAGACTAATGGATAAGTTAGTTGATAATGTACTCCCCGTTAGTTTGTATCAGATTACTTATAGAAAATGAAATAGGTGCACGCGATTTTTATCAAACAACTGAGAAAAATAGTCTTTTATCTAGGCCATAAGAAGTAAAACAGCATTTTGTAGAACTCATATTTTTTCATAATTTGAAAACTCTTAAAGCTGCCTGTCACTACCAAACATTTTATTTCATTGATTAGCTAATTTAAAAATCAGTTAAATTGTATAAAAATTATACCTAAAAAAACATACAAATTTCACTTATATGATAACGAACTGGTAGAAATTATGCTGGTAAATTATCTTCTCATTCACAACGTCAAAGCCACAGGTACTTTGCGATATATGGAATGTTCTGTTTGGTCTCCCTTAACTGTATTGCACGACTAACAGCGCCACGCCACCTGTCGCAATCATCTCTGGAACGCACGGTCTCATCAAAGCTACCTTCCATCAGCACCTTGGTGACACCAGCCCAAAGTATTGTGCTGTCTTCGGCTCTTACCAGCTGGTCTTATCTGAATCATTACCTATTCTATACTATCAGACAGTTCTTTGTACGGTCACCAGTTTTGGTGCCGGAACTCGATCGGCGCAGTTAAGTAACGTAGGTCGGGTCCAGCACATGGATGGGTGAGTTCTCGTTCAGGTACGTCAGTCCATGTCATGAGCTGTAATAGCCTTGATTGGACTGATATGGCTTGGCGAGACAATAGAAACGAAGGGCTGATAACTTCACCAAGGAGCTCCTTATCTACAGACTCGTAAGGACCATGCGTGGCTAAGGATCTCTAAGGTACAAAAAAGGAGTGATACAATAGGCCTCTACTGGTCGCAGTAGACAAGGCCAATTGCCAACTCCTCCAACTATAATCTAAATCTGTACTATCATATCCCTAGTCAATGTGGTCAAGAAATGAGAGAATTCGGGAGAATATTATGATGGAGAACCGATTTTGGGGATAAGTTTCTTAAAGATTCGGTCTATTGCTTCTCGGGGCTAGGCAGAGAACTTGTGGATGAACTCTCCATGGCGTGTCTGAAGGACACGATCAATATTTAATATTGACAGCACTAAACGTGCCTTCTGCTACGGTCTCTGCTTTTCTCGAGAGAGGAGAAATACACTAACCGTGATTGCTATATCTGCTTTCCGTCAAGTCTTGTAGATCAGCGCTGTACTTTCTGCTCCGATCGTCGTCTTAAGGTTAGCACTTTAGAGACACTTCAATAATTATAGGAAAAATAAAATATTAAAGTCCATCTAGTTAACTGAATATAAAACAACGAAGATTAGAGTCCACTAGCGATGGCAAGTGGGTCATGCCTCGAGGACGTAGCATTATCGCAATCTTAAAAAACGGCGCGGGTAATGTAACAATGAACTGGTACAAAAAATCAGACTTACAGCAAGATATATTATGGGGAAAACATGAGTTAGATAAGAAAAGTTAGAAAGTTATATTTGATTCCCTTGTGTTCTGTTTCAAATTCTAATGGGCGATGTTAACATCCGTCAGGATGATACATTCTGAATTGCTTCAAGAAGCATATATAAGTTCTAAGAGGCTTTAGAGCTTTCAAACACACTGACGACATAGAACCCAATAAAGCGTATAATCTGCTGTGCCATATGCGAGCAACCCCTATGGAGATGTCCAAAAAATTATCGTTTACAGGAATTTTGAAGTTTCCATCAAAATTGAAATTTATCCATTCTGTACGATGAAAACTAAATAGGTATTGCATTGTGCTCCCCCAAAAACGAATTTGTGGAACAATTCTGCAAAAATCAGCAGGAAGAAGATTTGAAAAAATATTTGTTTGTATAATTTCGACGAAAGACGATCGAATGGAAAATCTTAGTACTATCTAGAGAAAATACGTTTTCTCAATTTCTTGAATCTCTGTCTTTGGTGGCGGTTCCTGGGTTTTGCAAAACAGTCACGAAAATCTTCTTCAGAGCCATTTTTCAAAAGCATCAATATATTGATTTATCATTTAAAAATTTGTGGCTATTGCATATATTACAGGAGTTTATAGCTCTTATGTCTAATATTTACAGCGGTCTATGCATTTATTAGTTACAATATAGTCGATAATTGATTGTTGTTCTCGTATATTCGTGTTGTGTGTTGTATTTTATGGTGTTATTGATTCTTAGATCATTAGTTAGGATATAAATAGGATTAATATTAAATAATCTTAAATTAATTCCTCATTTATAGTAACGTCCTGGCAGAGGAAATAGCTATTGTTGCTTTTTTGAAAAACACTCGGCTCATGTCATGTTCAAACGAAAACTATAAATATTGTCCCAGGATATTTCTAAGATGTCTCTAATACATTTTTCATGATGTTAAATGTGAATATATAAATAGTGCGAATATTAATATTGCATCTTAGCAAAAGAAATGTTGACATAAGTGGAATCGGGATATTATTTAAATCTAAAAAGTTAACAGGCAAATTCTTTATTAAACAATATGAACCACGGCATGAGAATATAGAATAAAAAATAGATCTATTAGATTATCAGGATTAGAATCAGATAAAATTGATGTATACTTCATGGGACAACTTTAATTTATCTCCAGATAAATTATGTAGATATTTTTGTTCAAAATATTTACTCATGTGACTAATAAAGGCCTGTCTAATATACAATAAAGAAGTCTTTACATTTCATGTGTTGAAATATTTAGACATAATGCAGCGGAGCAAAAATAATTTAATTTCTTAATAAACAAGTTGAAAATAATTTATTTAATTTCTACTAAATATTATTTGCTTCATAAACAAGCAATCAAACAATTGCATACAATTTTAAACCACACAAAGATGTATTTCCTAAACAACTCATCCAGCAAAAACTAAGTAGGTATGAATATTTAGCAAATGTATCTGCAGAAACTTATGGGTCTGTGGAATTCGAGATATTTTAACTCTAATGTAGTAACCGATAATCGAGAACACAGAATAAAACGTATAGGATATGAAATATGAATGATGTACTATATCTGACCTGCCGTTGAGAAATCTACTGCAAAAAGTTCTCTTACACGCTTCGACCAACAGCATAACGAGTAAACCTAAACGCATTTACTAATGTCCCACGTATAGACATTATGTACCCATGGTATTATGCATCCAATCTAGTAGTGTCATCTAGCTACTACTTACTACATAATACAGACAATATTTACTGCAGTGAATGATGCAAAGTTTATTAATAATATATTTACCTATTTAGTCTTTATTTTTAATTTGAAAAATTTAAAAATTAAGTTAAGTTAATTTAGTTAGGCAGAGAATACTTTCTGAAAACCTGATTAGGTGCTACTATGAATGATTATAATGAACGTTGAATGGTTTGATTCACATAATTTTATAATTTACGCGTTCATACGTGTTGTCACTTTTTCATGGATTACAGTAAGTAGGTACATTTTTAGCCATTAATTTTCTCAGGGTGAGTGTGTTTATCTAGCTTTATGTTATTTGTGCCTACACACGTAATAATTACATTGAAACATATTCTTTATAGGATTTTGCCAACAGGAGATAAAATAACTATAAATCCTATAAAGAATATGCTTCAATACAATTTTAAGCAAACAAATAATAATTCATTTTTGAACGTAATAATTAATTTACATGCTTGGTGTGCATATTGTAACCTTTACATGCCATGTTTACCTGAAAGTTTTTTTCTCTGACTAAATTATAAAGGCCCAGCTCATCGTGGATTCGAAATATAAAAGTAGGGAAATTGGGAATTTTACAGATCGGCAAGGGTCAGAGTTTAAATATTTCTATATGTACTACACTTTATTACAATTTACACGAAAACATGAGATACCTCTGTGGATACAATGCGATTTACAGTGATAAAACTATACATAAAGTTTAACAACGATACAACTGCATAATCGTGCCGTCAAAAGCCGATTTCATTACTTTTGCTACTAATTATGACCTCAAAAATGGCACTTCACTTCCATGCCAATGAGGAAAATAATCTAAAAATGAATGGTTATATTATCAAAAGATAAGCAAATATTGACATTTCATCGCGAGTTATATCCATACTCTAAATCGAGATCGAGATGTTATATTTTACGTTTCTACTTAAATAATAGACAACAGTCTGTTGATCAGGACGGTGTTAAATCAGAATCACTAAGATTGAAACATTGTGTCCCCAAGGACCCGTTCTGGGGCCTATAATTTTTCATATATTCTTGCCATATTGTTTGATGACACCAATCTAATCATCTCCAACTGTGATCTTATGGACTTACTGGATGATATGCCTAACACTGAACTAGATGCCCGATACTGGTTTTCTTTAAATACTTTATGCTTAAATGCATCCAAGCCAGAAATAATGGTACATATTCAGTTTCCCCAACGTAAGAGAAATAAATAACCCAGGTTCCACAAAAGTTCTTGGGGCCAATTTAGACATTAATTATCATGGGAAAAGCACACCGCTTATATCTGTCATAAGTTCTCGAAATACTGTTATCTACTTCGAAATCTTGTTGGAAAAGTATGGCAAAATAACTGCATACCACAGCCTCGTCCACTCTATATAACATGTGCTATTCTAGTTTGGAGACATGCTGCAACATCCGCTGCCCAACGAAAGGCGATAACCTTAATTTCGCGTCCCAAATTCAGAGACGATTGTAAAGAAGAATTATGACAGTTCCTTGTACATATATATTCCTAGAACTACAAGTGGTACTGGCTACTTGGGAATTCAATTCTTCAATATATTACTACCTAAAGTAAAGTTTTTTAACATAAACTAGTTCAGGGGTAGAGTAAAACTATACTTGCTTGATAAAGTTTTCTATGGTATACGTGAATTCATAGATTTACAACATCACTTTTGGAAAATGTACTTTGTTGTATTATACTGATGCATCATTCTTGAAAATTTAACTCGATTCATGGTTTCCTATGTTGTTATTTAATTATTGTAGTAGTATTGTGTTTATTCATTTTAAATTATATTACTGTATTAGATATTGTCTGTAATTGTTTATTTGTGGCATATTCAGATTTTCTTACTTTTTATAGAGTATTTTGCCACTGAAAAATATTTAAAAATTTTAATGAAAAAGCGTCTGCGGCAAACGGATCAGACAGAGGTTGGTTCTTGAGTACTTGACTGTTTCAAAAAGTCTCACACCTAAAAATATATAAACTAGAACAATGTTATAAACTAAAAACTGAAAATCAAAGCTATAGGTAGTTAACGTTTCGGAAGAGAATCTACTTCCGTTCTCAAAACTTTTTTGGCCGTCAACCATGACAGTTCTTTGTTTATATATTTTCATAGTCACGTGAGACATTAAATTATATTTATCTTATTTTTACTTACTTCGTCTCTAAGGATGGGCAACCAACTAGTACAAAAATCTATTGAATAATTAGAAACGCATCTATCCTCGTTTAATAAAATAATCGCGGATTCTTTAAGTTTTCTTTTAGTTCCGTTGCTCTCTTTTTCCAAAATCTTCGCCGAGTCCCATTTAATTCTATGATTATTATCCCACGCGTGTTCACAAATTTTGGATTTTTCAAATTCTCCCCTTCTAGCGTAATTTCTATGTTCACCAAGCCTTACGTTGAAAGGTCTAGATGATTCCGCACTCACACGGAACACTATAAATACAATTTTTTGAACTTTGAACAATATTTGGAGGTTTGGTTCTTGATAAAACCGATCTTAGCGTGGAGCCCGTTTGAAAAACCGTTCGTACGGAAAACCTGTTCCCAATTTTTCGTGATTTATCCGATAAACCATGGATATATGGAATTACTGCCATTGACCTAAATACCTCAGGTTTTGATAGTATATTCTCTTTACTATCAATGTTCAATAACTGACTATCAACAAAACTCTCAGGATATTGATTATTTAATAAGACAGTTTTTATAAATTGTTTTTCGTTCCTTAATATTACATCATTTGAAGAAATAATTTTGGCCCTGTCGTACAAACACTTAACAACACCTTTCTTAACACTAATATGTTGATTTGAATTGAAATTTAAGTATCTGTTTGCGTGTGTTTGTTTTCTATACACACTGGTTTGGTATGTGTTATCTAATTTTTTAATTAAAATATCTAAGAAAGGTAATTCATTATTATTCTCTATTTCTATTGTAAATTTAATTGAAGGTTCTTTTTCGTTATTCTGATTCAAAAAATTACTTAAACATTCTTTACTATAAGGCCATATAGCAAAAATGTCATCTACATATCTCCACCATACAATGGGTTTATAAGCTAGATTATTAATATTACTTTCCTCGAAATTTTCCTTGAAAATGTTACTTAATATTGGAGATAATGAAGAACCCATGGCCATCCCAAAGTCTTGTTGATAGAAGTCATTATTTAATTGAAAGTATGTTGTTTTAATGCAAAGTGTAAGTAATTCCATTATAGTTTCAATGCTTAACTTAGTTCTATTCGCCAAATTCCCATCTTGTTGCAATTTGTTTTTAATTATTATTAATGTTTTATCTACAGGAACATTTGTAAATAGGCTTACTACATCAAAACTGACCATTAGATGATTATTGTTAAAATGATTTTCTGACAGCTTTTCCAAAAAATGTTTGCTATTTTTAATATAAGACTCGGAGGAACCTGATAAAGGATTTAGGATTTTTAATAAATATTTTGAGAGTTTACTACATGGAGAATTAATTGAACTCACAATTGGTCTTAAGGGGATGTCAGGTTTATGAATTTTTGGCAAACCATAGAAATGAGGAGGCTTGCTGTGATGTGGAGTTAACATCTTTCGTTCAATATCTGTAAATTCGTTTTTGTGTTTAAATAAGATTCTATGTATTTTGTTTTCTAAAGAATTTGTAGGATCTTTATTTAATTTGGAATAATTTCCATCATTTATTATTATTTATTTATATCTGTTCAATCTACACTTCTTTTTATCTTATTGATTTTAATTTTATTATACTTACTATTTAACATTATTAGTTTATCTTAGCCACATATTTGACGTGTCTAAACACTTTTGTGTATATTGACAATAATAAAGTATCTATCTATATGTCTATTTCTCTCAATATTAGCATAATTACTCACGGTAAAATTAACTAAAACAGGAATGTCAAGAAATTTGATTAAAACAAATAGCACTCCATGTATATAATTGTATTCCAATAACCTTTAAATATGGAAACAAATAAGCTGTAGTTCATTTCGCTGAGTCTCGGCATGATTAGTAAGCGTTCAAAATACACATTAATCTTCAGTTGTTCCATAAATGCCTTTCAATTCTAGTATTAATCGGAAAATTAAGCTCGGGTTCAGTTCGCTATTGCTAAGGTTGAATTCCCATCTAGCACCAGAATGGCAGCTAAATGTTGCTTTTAGTGTAGGTAAATTACGGCCGTTTCGTCACAAATTAATACGAAGCAACCGCGTTGTGGAGGCCACAACCCCCAAATGACAGTTGCCTATAAATCACAATTATCAACCCCTGTGAAAACGTTCCCGCTTTAGAGAACCCTCTATACCTATTTCGTATATTTGGCCGTGGTTATGTTATGAATTATTAGTCGCTTAATTGGTGAATGTTTAAAAAAACTTCATAAAACGTTGTCGCGTCTGTAGAGGTATATATTTGAAGTTTTAAGGAATTTGTGGTACTTTTAAAGCAGTATCGGGAAGAGTTTTACATACACACATTCAATTATATCGGATATGTTTTAATTAATGAAATTTTAAGATCGTTTTAAACAAACTATTTGAAAGAAAAACACGATACAAAACTAAGGACTTAGTAATGTAGGCTGATGTGTATATTTCGCTCAGAACACGAGTTAAAGCGGACATATTTTCTTCATTGGATAATTCAGCAATAGAAGGTTAATAATTAATTTATCATCATTTCTTAACGTGATCACTTATACGCGAAATTCAAGATGGCGTATATTATAGTTTGTAAGACAATTAAGATACAATATGAGAATAGAGGTGCATCCTGGAACAAGTAACATCAGATATAAACAAGCTAACCATTATACTCTTTGCTGCACTTTTTATATAACACTGCCGCACAAAAAAAAGTTGTCTGAAATGTACATGCGATATATGATTTTCGAAGTACTTTTTCCCGCTGAACACGAATCCTGTATCAGAATTGCTCCATCGCCTTTCAATCTTCAGCAAAATGCTGAAGTATTTTCCGAAAAATGAAGACTTTGTGCTTACGAGCCGTGCTTTACGAGTGACACATGTTTTCCGAAGTATTTTTCCCGCTGCACACGAGTCCGGTGTCAGAATTGCTACATCACCCTTCAATCTTCAGCAAAATGCTGAAGAATCTTCCGAAAAATTAAGACTTTGTGCTTACGAGCCGTGCTATCCGGGGACTTAGCAGGTAAAACGGTGAGGTCCGTTGCCCACAGTCACCACGTGGAGGTGCCCCGAATGCAGCTAAAGGCAAAACTATAGTGAGAGTACGGAAAATACCTAGATTTGTAAGCCAAATATAGAACGAGAGGGTTCTGAAGTCTATTGTTGGTGTCGTATAACAGTTGGATCATATGAAGCCACTACCGCAAACACATATAAATAAAGAAATACTTTAATATCTGTAGATTCTTCAGCATTTTGCTGAAGATTGAAGGGAGGTGGAGCAATTCTGACACTGGATTCGTGCTCAGCCAAAAAAAAATACTTCGGAAACCATGTATCACACGTAAAGCACGGCTCCCAAGCACAAAGTGTTCATTTTTCGGAAGATTATTTAGCATTTTGCTGAAGATTGAAGGGTGATGGGGCAACTCTGACGCCGGATTTGTCTTCAGCGGGAAAAAATACTTCGGAAACCATATATCGCATGTACATTTCAGACAATTTTTGTGCACAGTCTTCATTTTCTGAAGATTGAAGGGTGATGGAGCAATTCTGACACCGGATTCGTGTTCAGCCGTAAAAAATACTTTGGAAACCATATATCGCATATACATATATCGCATATACATTTCAGACAACTTTTTTTGGTGTGGCAGTGTAATTGATGCACATTCTATAGGATACTCTTCGCAGTTTTTTTTTGTAAATAATATTAGTTTTAGACATTTTTTGTTTAATTAGAAAATGTCAAAAGAAACAATTTTAATAATTGATTACTTTCTTATTTATTGATCCACTTTGTTCAAAAACAATAGGGTTATTCCTCTGGCTAACACTAACTTACTGTCTAAATTTCAATATAATTGGACATTTCCTTCTTAAGTTATCATGCTTACAAGAAACATAAAGGACGGTCAGACAGACAGACAGACGGACAGACATTTTGAAAATTGTTCGGAATTCGATTACCAACACAGTGATATGAATTTTTTCTCTACCAACGATATTACCGGATTTAGAAATGTGCCGATAGAATGCAATAGGTATACTCTTCGTTTTGTATTTGCGAAGGGTACAAAATAGTAATTTATGCACCAAGTGCGTTATATAGATTATAACGCCTGGAAGGTAACATGATGCAGGCTTATTGCCTGATGGGCGTTATAATTTAATAATGCTCGTGGTGCATACAATGTTTTATTTTTCAAGAGAAATTTATTTTTCTAATGAAAATTTGACTTTTCATTTTTTAAATACATTTAGTCGTCTATGACATTTGCTGATACTTTGACGTTTATTAACTGTATCTGACAGTTTATGAACTGTATCTGACAGTTTATGAACTGTATCTGACGTTTGCTGATGTTATAGGAAAAAGGAAAATTATTATGGAAATACCACAAAATATCCAAAACAATGTGGGAGAAGCCACAGAAAATGTAATGCCGGTCAAACCCACCAGTATACGATACTCTTTCTTTGCTTCTCATATAACAGAGCGTTATTGCCATAACGCCCGCTCATTACACGGTCATTATGAGCGTCATCGGTCTACAATGTTTTATTTCAAAAAGGGAATTTTCTAGCGAAGTTAAACACATCACTAATTGAAACGCAACAACAAAATTTGGAACACATATGCAACCTTTATTAAGGGTTTCTTGCTATAGTTTTGTTCTCTAATTAATTTCGATCTTTTTTATTCTTTTTTACCGAGGGGAAGTATTGCAATCTTAAAAAATCACTATCCAAGATTTCTTCAGGTTTTGACGATTTACACTATGTAAATTACAAAATAAAGGCACTTAAATTCAGTTTGTTTGTCTGCTTCTTATTAGCCATATATCTATCTATAAGGCCATTTGATGGAGATTAGTATTCAATAGGTGTTTCAAACGAAAAACTGAAGATTCGACTAGAGAAAAGGAAGGTGGACGGCTTTAAAGAAGATGATAACAACTCCTCCATCGCTTATTTTTATCATCATATCAATGGTACGTTTTATGGGTCGCTGAATTGATTGCGATGGGTGCCAAACTTCTCACCCCTCAGGATTCACCCCTATCGGCAAAAAACCAGCCCCAAATCGCGTTTATTTCCAATCTCCAAGTAGAAATCGATTTCTGTTTTTCTTCTTTTGCACTGAATGGCATATTAATAACTTTTAACATTTGGGAAATAAGTTCCACCACTTTGGAGGGTGCACCGAAGGGGTAGAAACTATCTCTCCGAGGAAAAAACTCAACTTCGACCGATTTCCATCGCTATGTGCAGATATAAGAAACATATATTTAACTTCTGAGACACGTAAGGGAATGGTGAGAAAAGAAGCGATGAAAATCGGCCGAAGTCGATTTTTTTCCTCGGAGAGGTAGTTTCCACCCCTTCGGTGCACCCTCCAAAGTGGTGGAACCTCTTTCCCAAATGTTAAAAGTTACTAATATGCCATTCAATGCAAAAGAAGAAAAACAGAAATCGAGTTCTACTTCGAGATTGGAAATAAACACGATTTGGGGCTGGTTTTTTGCCGATAGGGGTGAATCCTGATTGGAGAGAGATTCGGCATCCATCGCAATCAATTCAGCAACCCATAAAACGTACCATTGATATGATGATAAAAATAAGAGATGGTTTTTCATTTGAAACACCTACTGAATGCTAACAGTAGTTTCCACCCTTTTGGTGCACCATCCAAAGTGGCGGAACCGCTTCCCCCAAATGGTAGAAGTTATTAATATGAAATTCAATGCAAAAGAAAAAAAGCAGAAATCGAGTTCTACTTTGAGATTGGTGAAAAACGCGATTTGGGGGGTGGTTTCTGGCCGATAGGGGTGATTTCTGAGAGGTGAGAGGTTTGGCACCCATCGCAATCGATTCAGCGACCCAAAAAACGTTCCCCGAATGGTAAAAGTTACTAATATGAGATTCAATGCAATAGAAAAAATATGAAATCGAGATCTAATTCGCGATAGGTGAAAAACACGATTTGGGGTGGTTTTTGGCCGATAGTGGTGAATCCTGAGTGGTGAGGGGTTCGGCACCCATCGAAATCGATACAGCGACCCAAAAAACAGGGGTATTCAGATAGTTCCTGATTGTAGCAGCACTTCGATATTTTTCCGCTTCCGCTACTGGTCTACAAGGATGAAACTCATTACAAAATTTATTAATAAACGATGGTAGAAAATAACGCTTGAAATATATTTGACACTAACTTCCAGGGAGAAATCTATACTTTCAGTGAAGGGCAGTCACCCTAAATAAATAACTCTAATTAAGAATCGATGGAGGAGTCTATTGCTTGTTGTTCAGTATAATTAATATTAAGAAAATAACGTTGTTATCAGCGACAATAGATTTGTATTTGAATGCCAATTATTATTACTATGAAACACAACTATTCGATCTTCTGGTTATAAAAGTATACAGGGCGTTATCCAATAGAACATATAATAAATAGAGGAGGCAAGGTGTAGTGCAAATACCGTCCAAATCACGAGTGTTGTCGTTCACTTTATCAATTTATGTATTTATTAAAGACATGAGATTTTCTTATCAGCTTAAACACTAGCGCCTGACAATATAAATGATAGAAAGGCACGTCTGATGGGGCTTCAGTTCCAAGCATAAAAATGCATTTTAGAGATGAATAATACAGCCGCTTGTTCTAACCACAATCAACGTTCAGCCTATCGGTCAATGGATAATTTCCTATTTTGCTGCAGCCCAACATAGACTCAAAGTTTTTGATAATCAGTTCGACACACGAGGTGTCACTTTTGGTGTTATCAATTTTTATCTTAGTGATCCATCTAATAAAAGGTAACAAAATTTATTTAACTAATTCCTCTCAGTAGTAATTAATGGCTTTCATTCAAATGTTTGAATATATTTATACTATACTAATATTTAAATACAATATACTATATTAATATATCATTAGACATTATGAGATAACAACTATTTTTTACTGCCAATTAGTCTTGATGCCAAACAAGACTTATCAAGTAGTATAAAGTTTCAAAATAATATTACCATCGAATGGTCTCGCACAGGGAAATCATTTCATTTCTCAATTTTGTATTTTCTCTGTTTTTCTGTCCACCATATGATCAAGACTTTCCACAACGGTTGGTTTCACCATCGCAGAGATAGTACTAGCTTTAAATTTTACTGTGGATGGCGCCCATAAAACTAATATCATTTTAAGCTACCTCTGGGTGGTGGACAAACTGGCTTGAAAAGATATCACAAAGATATAATTTCAAACTCTTGCTCATTAAAAAAAAATGAAACCCACGAAATCCCAGCTACGTATGAGATCAGCTAGCCGTACTCACTCGCTACTTGTGTTTTGGTTGAATGGTCTTTGGTTATCACCTTAACTGGTGATACCAATGCCAATTTTCTAAAGCAAATGTTTGTAAAGAAATCAATCTCAAAGTGGCCCGGCAAAAGACTGAATGCAGTAGTGAAATTAGTTGAGTACATCAATCAGAAAAAATGCAACGGAGATCCCCTTACCTTTGCAAGCAGTCCATGAGGTGATATAGCAAATAAACGTGGCAGATGTTTATAGAGTAAACTATAGTTTAGCGTACTTCTAATGCATTGGGTCTATGCAGACGGTGCAACGGATTTGTACGGAAACCCGTGGGCAGCAGGACGCCCCAAATACTACTGTGGCAAAGTATGGACAAAGAAAAAAAAATAAAACTAAGGACTTGGTGGAGGCAAGGAAATTGGATCTAAGGGATACAGTTTGTAATATATACCCCGAAAGTAAGTTTGTGCCGTAGTTGATTTTGTAGTTAGTCTATCAAACCGCTGAAGTAGTTTTTTCGCTTGGCAGGAATATTATATTACAATATTAAAACTGAATGAGGTATTAATTTTTATTTTATAGAAAACACTTTCTTCGTGATCTTACGTGATTAAAGGATTGATGACGTGACCGACAACATTTGTGATTTTAACTATACATTCACAGATTTTTTTCATTTGTAGTTATTTACAAAACAGTGAAATGTATAACAAAAATTTATGAATACCTACATCAAATTGTACTGCATATTGCAATTAGCTCTGTCCAAAGTCAGCAAGTTAGCAAAAATTTAAAAAATAAATCCATGTTAAATTCCAATTTGCTATATCCCTCTTCTATGAAAGTTCTTTCCCTATTGGATTTTTCTAATTTCCGTAAATTAAAATGCTCGGTGAGCGAATTGTATCACGGCCCATTAGCTTTTATTGCAATTTATGGATATTAAAAATTCAGCACGATGCTAAAAGTGCATTAAAATAGCGTTCATTTATTTTCTAATCTTCACAATTAATGTGACCGAAATAAAACTCAGTTTAAAGTAAATTTTGTCCATTAGTTATTTGAGGAAAAGTTATAACTAATAGGTGTTTATTTGCAGACCATGTCAGATTAAATAATAAATTAATATATTACTGCAGGGTAGTTTTATTAATATTTGGCATGATTTAAAGAATGTAGACAGTGTGGCCCAACAAAGTACAAAGAAGAAATTGGTAGAAAGGATCGAGATTTCATTGACAAAAAGAAAAACCTCTATTGGTAGAAGCAGGTCGGTTTAGTATTTGTGGTGAGGTTCTAATTTTTAACATTGGAAATGTTTATGTTTTCGTATGTGGGGCAGAGTTACCAGTTTGTGTTCAAGGTCAAAAGACAGCGGTTTAGGGGTCGACTGAGACTATCGTACGCAACGGCTGCTATACGCAAATATAATATGGGTTGCATATATCACAGGGCGGGGGGCAAGTTACCAGTTTTCATTTAAGGTGGAAATACAGCGGTGTCGCGGTCGAGTGAGACTGCGTATATGCAACGGCTGATATACGCCAATGTAATATGGGTTGCATATATCATAGGGGGTCAAGTTACCAGTTTTCATTTAAGGTGGAAATACAGCGGTGTAGTGGATCGTGGAAAAAGCTTATGACAGTGTGCCAAAAACACAACTTTGGAAAGCAATGAAGGAACTAGATATGCAACCCAATCTTATCCGAGCAAATATGAAGATGTATCAAGACAACAATATCAGAATTTAGAGCGGTACGAAGTCTACTAAAACATTAAATGCAACTAAAGGTCTGCGATAAGGGTATTGTACATCTCTCACTCTTTTCAAAATATATCTTGGCAGAGCCTGGATGTCTGGATCCAAGGATGGACAATTGCAATCAAGACAATGACTCTGGCAGTGGAGGACGATACGCTCTTTACTCTGTCGACGGTCAAGTGTTCATCGCAGAGGATCAAGATGACTTAATCTACATGATGAGCGAATTGAAAGAACATTATGAACGGACAGGGTTGACAATAAATATGAAAAAATTAGAATATATTCGGCGCATTACCTATATCTGATGATTAATGTTTTTCATATTTTTTTTTGGACGAAACGTTGTGGTACTTCCAGAAAATCTAATGAGAGCATCATTTCTACGTGTAAAAGGTACACTTGGTAGAACTTGATCACTCCAACCGTATTCGAGGAAACTGCCTTTAAGCATTTGAATTTTTTTTGAAGAACAAATTCAAATTTAATGAAACAAAGTGTATTTATTGAAAGTGTGCTTTGGATACGTTTTAGATCTGTCATGTACGTCATTTATTCCCTTTATTTTGTTCTTGTGTTAATCGATCTAACTTCTTTATTTAAAATGCCTCGACATAATAATGTTTCAAACAGGGAAATGAGGGTTATGTTATGTGTCTACATACAAAAAACTTTTAACAGATGTGCTCCAGCGAGAAGATTCATTTCAATATCCAAATAGAATACAGCCAGACCATAAGATTTTCAAAGATCGGGTTCATTTCGCCATAAAAATGATGTAGGAAGACCGAAACGAATTACTCCAGATCAAGAAAGAGAAATTTTAGTTCGTGTGGATAAAGATCATCAAGTCAGTCCAAGTCGTTTATCAGCGACAACAGGGGTGTGTAAACAATCTCTTCTAAGAGTCTTACGCAAAAAACGCTTCTACCCACATCACTTCACTCCTGTACAAAACTTACTTCGAATGGATCTTCCACAAAGGCTACAATTTTGTAAATTTGTTCTAAATAAACACAACAGTGATTGAAATTTTGTTAAGAAGATTTTATTTACCGATGAAGCAACTTTTACTCGCCGAGGCGTTTTTAACTGGAGAAATACCCATTACTGGGAAGTAGAAAATCCTCATTCCATTAAAGAAAGGCATTTTCAGCACGAATTTAAGATTAACTTATGGTGTGGTATTATCGGCGATCAGTTATTGGGACCATTTGTCCTTCCTTCAAATTTAAATGGACAGTCTTATCTGTTCTTTCTTTAAAATACTCTTGCTGATATATTACATGCTTTCATGCTAGACATACGGAAGATAATATGATTTATGCAAGATAAAGCTCCCACTCATTTCTGCATTGAAGTCAGGAATTGTCTTGATGGGACTTTCCCGCACAGATGGATCGGTCGAAGAAGTGAGTTTGCTTGGCTGCCAAGGAGTCCTGATTATAATCCTTTGGAATATTACGTGTGGGGACATATGAAGTCCTTAGTCTATGCAAATAATTCAAGAGAAGAACTGTGGAACAGAATACAAAACGCAGCCAATTTCATTAGAGTAGAAGAAAATTTATTTTTCAATATAAGAAAATCTTTTATGAAAAGAATTAGAAAAGGCGTAGAAGTAGATGGAGACCATATCGAAAATTTACTCTAAATTGCAGCAATGGGGTTTTTGCATGGGGGCAAATAAAAACTAATGTCATTAAGTAAACTTTTATGTTACTTTTTGATCTTCTAATAAGATCAGATCCTTATTTACCACAATCTTTAGTGTATTATGTATGTATATCAATACCATGAAAATACTAATAAATACACTTTGTTTCATTAAATTTGAATATGTCTTTCAAAAAATTATTCCACTATTTAACGGCAATTTCCTCGAAAATGATTGGGGTTATCAAGTTCTATCAAGTGTAACCTTTATACGTGCAAATGACGCCCTCATCAGATTTTCTGATAAGAATTACCACAACATTTCGTTAAAAAAAAATATGAAAAAAAATCATCATCAGATACAGGTCCTGCGGCGCCCTCTATGATCTAACGTGATGTAATACATACATTATCGTTTCTTACAATAAAAAAAGTTCTTCTAGCATATTTGGCGAAGATCAGTTAAAAGGCTGTTGAGTTATTGCAAAAAATCGAAAAAATTATTTGAATTTAAACAACCTGTATCTTTTTCCACAGCAACATCTTACTAAAGAATATTTGGATATATCCTCATATTTTGTCCCAAGGAATCTACCCCTGCACTATGGCCTATTATTAATGATCCACCCTGTGTACACTAAATTTAAAACAAAATATAATATCAACTCACAGATATAAAATGCTCCGTATGAATATAATAATAGAACTAGAGCTGTATCAATAAAGGTTTCTCCCATTGCACGGCATGACACGCACAATTGCACAGCACACTTAACTATACAATCTTTTGTGTTTATAGTACCTTTTATGACCGCGGTAGCAAGAATGCAATTTTTATATTGTTTAAAATAATGGCACAGATAAATTTACAGCCCTTTTATCGGTTGCTCTATTCGCGCAATTTATAGTGTGATTAAGTCATGAAATGTATAAATAAAAGCTGCTATGCGGAAACTCGCATTTAACACTAAATTAGCGTTATTATACTAGCAGTAAACGATAAGAAAAATTTCTTTGTGTAAAGAGAATTATAAAATGTAGTCGGCGACTCAAATTAAAATTTGTGTTATTTTCCACTATCTGGATTTTAAAAAGGTTGGAAGTTTTAATACAAAACTAAATTAAGATAAATTGCTAGAGCCCGTTATATAATTTATTTGATTTTAGAGCTTTTAATACGCTAGAGGCAGCTGAATTGTCCCGATGTATTTAGTTCTTTGCTCTGAGCAAAACTATATACAGCACTTTCTAGTTATTTTGTAACAGATCAACCACCTCTTAGGAGCGGCATTTACTCTATTGTAATATTTCTTTATAGAAAAATTTACAGAAATCTCAGTCAAGCAATCTTCTAATATATTGCAAATGAACGTTATCATGAAGAAAGTTGCGAACGGTTTTACAGCCACAGCCATATATTACCAGTATAGACAGATAGATGAAAGTTCACATGTACATATTTCCACCCCCTACCCTCAAATTAATAAACAACTCTGAAAACTGTACACCCCTTATCAACATGTTAATAACACTCACTATCATCTACAAAGTCATTTGTATATATTTTCCCCTCTCTCCTTTGAAAACCATATGGTCTAAGTGTCTCGGAACACTTGGCGTTCACGCTAGTTCATTTACAGTATACTTGGACACCGACAGAGTCTTATAAAAATGGCCAAAATATATAGTCCAAGAATTTCTTCCCCCATTGCCACTCCCGTAATAGGGGAACCTCCGGATCACTTTTATACGACGCAGAAAGGTCTAACCTACACAGTGATATCAGAAACAGTCCGATTGGAGTACCCCTGCGACCAGCGGATGCGACCCAACATTTGTTGCATTTGTACCTCTCTATACACAGGACTCAGATAGCATATACCGTAAGTAGCTTCTACAGTTCCTCTATTTTCCTAACATATAGCGTTACACTACCGATTCCTTCAACATTTCCAATGTTAAAATCTAGTTAACTAATATACGATTCAAATGTATTGACACCTCAATTTAACCACGAATATCTCAGAAACGAGGGAGTGAGGAAAATTGAAAAAATTATTTGTTCGTTGTGTCTATTTATTAAATTTGAATAATGTACATTGGACAGTTTTGAAGTTCTACGAAGTTATATTATAAATGTCCTACTTTTTAAGGAAATCTTGACCATACCAGTTTTATACCCACTGTATTTTGGAAAATATACCTACTATATAAATAATATTTTATATACCAATAAAGCACGGCATTTTTTGTAGTTACGAGGAAATTTTTTCATAATTTTTAATTCTAAACTTTTGCAGTTATTCTCAAAATGTGACCTCATGTCTATTTCGTTATTTATCAATGTATTTAAATTTTTTTAAATGAAATAGTTAATTATGTAAAATGGAAGCATTTCCAGAAAAAAGAATTGCTATATATCAAATATTAATTTAGTTACCAAGCGCAGTAGGTGATATTATTGCAAGCAGTAATATCGCTTGATAACTAAATATTTGATATATACCAATTCTTTTTTCTGAAAGTGCTTACATTTTATATAAATAACAATTTTATCAAAAATGTTTTAAATGCCGTGGTAAATAACCGAATAAACATGAGGCCACATTTTTGAGAATAACCGTAAATTTTAAATTAAAAAATTATGAAAAAGTTTCCTCGTACAGAAAATGCCTTTGCTTTATCAGCATCTAAAATATTATTTACATAGTAGGAATTGTTTCCAGGATATAATGGATTTAAAACTGGTATGTCAAGATTTCCTTAAAAAGTAGTACATTTTTCGAATATAACTTAACAGAACTTCAAACTGTCCAATGTACATTATTCAAATTTCAGTGAATTTCAGTGAATAGATACATAATGAACACATAATTTTTTCAATTTTTTCCGCTTCTCCGTATCTGAGATATTCGGCGTTAAAATGAGGGGTCAATACATTTGAATCGTATATTAAATGACTAGAATTAGAACTTATTATTTTCAATAATTGTAGAGTAACAAATCATGAAATCATAACGAACTTATATAGTAATAATAATAATAATAGTAATAATATATGCCCCCTCTCAAGTCACAAGTAAAGCGACCCACACAAGATTCTTACATGATCAGTGGATACAAAAACAGCTCCACGGCAGGCATCCTAGTGGCCTCGGCTTGAATTATGTCGACAAGATTGCGTCGAACTACTGGCTGAGTCATGGAGACCTGCTTCCGGAAACTGAAGGATTCATGATGGCCATCCAAGATCAAGTTATTGCCACGAAATACTATATGAAATATATTGTTAAGGATCAAGATACAACAGATGATTGGTGCCGAAAATGCAGAAGTTCCCCAGAAACGATTCACCACATCACTGCAGGCTGTACGCTACTATCATCGTTCGAGTACCTGCACCACCATAATTGTGTTGCGAAAATTATTCATCAGCAATTGGCAACAAGAATCGGACTGAATACGGAAAGTGTACTTGAAAGCGAAGACCATCGATTTTACTGGGATAGAATTGCAAATCGACCTGATAACATTTGGGTCGATAAAAATAAGAAGAAGACCATTCTCATAGATGTTGCGGTACCTAACACTAATAATCTCCGTGACACTTACGCAGCAAAAGTTCCTAAGTACATGAATCTTGCCATTGGAATCTAGCAACAGTGGCAGCAAGATAACGTGCGAGTGGTGCCAATAATAATCATCTCGTCCACTGGAGTTATTCCAAATAATTTAAAGGACAGGTTGACTGCATTGAATATAGATCCTAATATCGTGAGGGATATTCAAAAATCAGTGATCTTGAACATCTGTAGCATCGTCCGCAAGTTTCTCGCTTAGATGTGACTCACTTATTACACAATTACACATCTTGCCCTTAGGCCGATGTGCATGAGATAAAGTACTGCTCAGTGCAAGAGAAAGGAAAGATAATAATAACAAAAACGACGAGGTGGTGAAATATTCATTATTGCCAGGCTACAATGTATTTTGGTTTTAACCTAAAAACGGCAATGGTTCTTACAAGAACATGTAATACATATCTAGTAAATAAAAAACAACAATCAAACACATACTTTCCTGTTTTCTTTAATACGTGTGGTGTGTTTATTTTATTTATTTTCATAATAATTAAATATAAAAATCCAATTAACTGCTTGCAGCATAAAACATTTTTCCCAATGAAATAAACCATTCTTATATAATATTAAATCATACATAACAAAGTTAAGGATTAATGGCATAGAATTGCCATGCAGGTACCGTGTGCATCACATATGCACACAACGTGATAAAGTTAATTTTATTTCACTTTAAAATGTTATTGCATTCGACCCTGACCGAGTGTCAACATTAGATTCCAGTGTATGGTGGTACTTTTATACATTTTTTACTAATGCGGTTTTATTATCTCCCCTAATTAAAATTCTTGGCATTTACGTCAACATTTAATAAAGGGAAATGGTAGACTATCCAAGATCGCAGTTAAGCAGTTTCGCTAACTGTAGTGTAATCTAGCCATATGTATGGACATATGCATCTGCATACCGAGTGTAAAATGATACAGAGTCGGCGGTATACAAAAATGTTTAGTGCATCTCAGGCTGCAGTATACTTGTGGATTCGCGATTTTCCAGAACTGTAATTTGATGGAACAGGTCTTTATTGTAGTAGCTGCAATAATACAATTTCTTGAACATCTAAAAAAAATATTAATAGGCATATTTATTCACAGAAGCATATGAGTGCTAGTGGCTCTACTGATAGTGACAGTCAAAGTAATTTTAATGTAGATTTAGTGGAAGTGATTGTGGGATGTAACATACCGTGGTCGAATCTAGACAATGTTAGTTCAATATTACATCACCCAATACCTCCTCTTCGGGTGAATTTTTATAGTAAACTGCTCCTATTAACTTTGGATATTACGGCATTCCCTAAAAAAGTACAAGGTAAGATATATTATGTCATACTTGTATAAAAATATTTTCCGCGCTGGCTGAACCAACCCTGACTTTGACGTCACCGAGACAGAATTCCCGAGCTCTGCTCATAACTTATTTAATTAATACGTCTCTAGAAAAGGATATTTTTTCAGACATAATTAAAAGAAAGCAAATAATTGCCATACTTAAAAAAGAACATAAAGACAATTGTGAATTATCGCCCTATTTCCTTACTTAGTTTTAATTCTGTCTAAGTACTGTAGTCGCCACATATGATCAGGCTAACCGAAAGACGAGTTCTAGTCGTACCACTCCTAGACATATAGAAGCACCAAATTGTCGCAAAAGTGGAAGGTTACGTAGAAACTAAATGCATGCGCACATAGATATTGCATATCATCTTGGTCAGTAGCGAAGTGAAGTAGAGTCCTTAGAAAGTAGGGGTGACGCTTAACCTGCGGCAGACGTCTTCTTTCTATTTGGCAATTACAGTATTGAAACTAGTATCTATTGTCATTTATGAAATATTAGTACTAGGGTGCAACATGTCTCCTCTAGGTCTACTGGACGGAGACACGTGCAGAGCGCGACAGCTGATATAGTCGGGAGCGGGTTGCGGGTTCGTTATGTTTTTTTACTTATGTGATTACGATTAGGTAAACCTAAATTGGGCGCCAGTCAACAATCAGATTTATTATTGACAAAAACAAAAAATAAAAACAAACAAAAAACTTACAAATGACGGGCAGAATAAAGAAAGGAGTAATAAAGAAAAATGATCAGCTAGAAATAGGTTTAATGAGCTTAAACCTGGCAGATACAATGAAGATGTATACTACTATAATAATAAAATTAATAGGTATAAGTATATAAACAATATGGCGGTAAAATATATATAAATAGTTATATGAAAAAATTTTTAAATAGGGATTACGAGAAACATATTCCTCAAAAGAGGTTAACACTAAATAATAAGACATAGAAACACGCAGATCTACACACAAAAATACTATGCTATTAACACCAAAGAACACTAAAATATCGATTTAATTAATTGAAGTTTTAACTAGTGAGAAATACTGTATTTGGAAATTCGTTCTCCTGCAATTCACCGTACTGACAAAATTAGTTTGACAGCGCTGTTTTGATTTAAGTAAACAATAAACTAATATATTATTGTAACCTATGAAATGTACAATGTACTCGCAACGTTATAACCTGAGGTAGGTGTGAGCACATCAAACTATATGTATATTACTAATTAATTCATTATTATAGCCATAATCACAATTTCTGTTGGTACCAGCAAATAACAGCTGTTATTATGGAGGTTTACACAGTGCATATACCTTGAATGGAAAGTTATTTTAATATGGTATTTATGATAGTTATTTTTATTATAATTAGACTAAATTACTAGCAGTATCTACATCAAGCTTACTGCAAATTCACTATTTGCATGTGGTTGTTACAATTGAAATTTATTCTTAACAAAACTACCCTCTTGTAGGCGATAACCAAAAGGACGTACGCATGTAGGGCTACCATGAAATGTGTAGTTCTTCAGTGCATTAAAGAATACTGCTCCGTTCCCACAAAATCTTCCGGAGATAGGGAAATAATAAAAAAAAATTTACTTACAGGAGTTTCTCATTACGTGGCAGGACTTTGCGGATATTACTAGGCACAAACCTCCAAATACGGTTAATTCCCAAGACTCTTGGCGTATTAGACAAAAACAGGCTTAGCAGGTGGGTGCTTATTTCCAACATTCAATTATACCATCAAATTCCCATCGGTATTGATAACGATAACCATTTATGAAATGAGAGATGTACAGGACAAAAAGGTATGGCCAAAAACTATGACGTGAAAATCAGAACTTAGAGTTTCACAAAAAATCTCACATAAAAATCTGACCATAAGAGCCTAAAAATAAGTTCTGTGTCAAACTTCGAGAATTAAATAATTTATATCTCAAAATATAAAAAAAAATTTGAAAAGAGTATTTACCTTAGGTGTTCTTAGGCTTAAACTTATTTAATTTAACACACAGCCAGGGCCTCACAAAAATGTTTCCCATGGCTCCTTAGCTGGCACCAAAAAAGAGAGAATTTCTTTTTTGTCACAAAAACTCAAGTCTACCAATCTTGATATCAATAATAAGATAGGGAATTTGATTTCAAATTACATGCTTGGAAAACACACATATATCAATTTTAAATAAATTGGTAATTTATTACTCATTGTTTTAGAAAAATGGAAATACAAAAAAAAGCAAAGGGCTACAGAATTATTACCAGTAACACTACCAAGGGTGTTTTCAGTTGCCTATTCTAGATATGACGTTTTCAACAAAAATTCAGCCAATCCCATACACAGTGAGCCAGTAAACCCCGATACACTGTGGTTCACTAAAGTGACGGTTACAAGGGATGCACCGGGTACCGGATTCCACCTGAAATTTACATACCGGGTACCAGGTATCATTAGGCCAGACACCGGGTAGCGGATACGATTACCGGGTATTAACTGGGTACCGGGTACCAATAAAAATGCATCTGCAACGGTCAGTGCTTGAATATGCAAGATACATGCATTTTCATAAAGTTGGCCATTGTCGTTTCACTTTGAATGTTAGTCAACGCCATGTACTAGTCTCCAGGCTCTTCGAAGTCAATCCTAATTCTAGGAGACGTTCTCCACGATCATTCAAATTTTTACATTTTTAAAATGTCAATTCAATTTTACTCCACATCCACGTAGTGAAGTGGCACGCGGAATACAAATTTCTATCGTTTTGTCGGTCTGTCGGTGTGTCTGTAACTTTTCTGGTACGTATGTCTTCTCGAGAATGGTTTGAGACATTGACTTGAAATTTGTTACACGTATGTTTTGAAATGATATCTGGAATTGGACTATATTTTGAACTTATTCTAGTGAAGGGTTGGAGGTAAATAGGAAGATGTAACTAATGCAAGCTTGTAAGAGTCAAGAAACTTGGGATTTGGTGCATATAAACCAAAGCCTCTAATTTTTTTACAACTGTGACGTTTCGTTCACTCGTCGGTTGAGTGAAGGGGCGTCACTTTGACACTCGAGCTCGGTGCGGTTACGGTAAGCTCGGGCGCCACCTTTACAGTTTTTCTCGTGGTGTAAAGGACCCACACTAGCCTCTTGACACAGCCTGTTGCAGTAGGGCTGGGATAGCGTCAGAGGAGACACGGCACGTCCAGGGGTCTAGGGGTAGTAGACTTCACACACATCAAAATAAAAGGCACAGTTCAGATCCTATATATAGATATTTATTATTCCTAATATGTATAATTCTACCAAACCTATACCTACTACTGTTAACTATGGTGACGGTGGCGAAGCAAGAGGGCGGCTATAAGCAGGATACGAGCTTAGAGAAACGGAGCGGTAAGTCGGAGCAACTACTATCGGTATAAAAGCGGACAGGGTAGAGCAGATACCAGGCGGAGGAAAGCAAAAGCATAATAAACAATGAAAAAAAAACAAATACTCAGGCAACTTGGCTAAGGCGCAGAGCCTAATGTTAGTACACACTTCTTGTCACGGTTCCTTGTTGGTGTAATCACCCCAAAGGAGATATTAAACCAACGAGGTTCTCGGGCGCTATTTTGCGCTGATGGATGTCTTTGTAGCTTTCCGGCCGGCGGAGACTAGGTCAGAAAGCTCAAAGCTTCCGCAGTACTCGCTTGTCCTCCAGACGACGGGGCTAGGCCAGAGGGCAAACACGAGTCCGGTTATTAGCGGAAAATTTCCCAGTCACACACTCTCCCAACTTGCACACTGGCTCACTCCGGTCGGCGGTATTTGGTCGGGGATGATATCTCGGTCTGCTAGAAGGCTTTGTGGCTTTCCGGCCGACGGGAACTAGGCCAGAAAGCCCCAAGCTTCCCAAGTACTCGCTTGTCCTTCAGACGACGCTGCTAGGCCAGAGGGCAAACACGAGACCTGTTGCCAACCAATGTATCTTCCGAGACACACGGCGGAGCAAACCGGGATTAGTACACAAGATGGCACTTAGTCCCAGCCAAGCTGCTTATTTACGGTCGGATTTACTTACTCTCTCTCTCCTGTGTAATGTCGGTTGCGGTCAGCCGGTAAAGATCCAAATTAATGGACCCAAATTAATGGACCAAAATTAATGGACCAAATTAATGGACAATATTGCACTGGCTGGGCCAAGTATTCGTTAACGGTGAAGCCACTAGTGTCAGTGGTGGAGACAGTGGCTCCATCTGGCAGAGTGCATTCCTACTTAATAATGAAAGTATAATACTGGTTTTATGCTCTGTATCGACAGTATAAAATATTCAAAATACGAAAATACATGGTGATTTTGGGTGTAATTTCCACACCAGAAATTATGCCCAATACCTGTATTAGAAAATATTTATATTCTAAATAGAAAAATAGATGGTGGTGTCGGGTGCAATTTCCACACTATAAAAATGCTTCATTACACAACATTTGCCACCACCCACCACCACTCCATTATTAAATTGGTTAATTATATAAAACTTAAATATTCAGTTGAAATTTGGCTTAGGTATGTATACATATGGTATTAGTTTATAGTTTTAGTTTATTCCGTTGAAGAATGAGGGATGAAATAAGGTTAAACAAGGGAAAGAAGCTAGTCCAGAAACTTGAGATTAGAACCCAAGTTCTCAATTTTTTTTGTGATATCTGTCAGCACCACCTCCATCTCCAACATCCCAACTCCATTATTAAAGGAGTTAATAAAATAAAATTGTGATATAATGTTCACTCCATACCAATTACCACCCTAGGACAGACAATTGCAAATATTAAGCATATTGTTAAAATTCTGTGAACAATTATTTCCACATACTGGAGTATGAATATAGTATCAGAATGTTTTCGTCTAAGGAGACTTGGATGGAAAATTTGGATGTGGAAGTACTGATGACTGAAGTAGCTTTAACATCACGGACGCCCATACATTATTCTAAAACTTCACACAGGTATTTCCAGCAACCGTTTATAGTTATTGTATAGCGAATCGATACTTCCAGAAATTTATTAGTTTAATTGATTAAACAACGAGGTAGTTAAATGTGTCTTTTCATGGCACGGATGCATAAACTGCGGTAGCGGCAACGGTGTTCCAAGGGAGCGAACACGCCCCCAGTTATTTTATGGGGCAGTTAAATCAAACGGTGGTAGCGGTGGTGGCGGTCCAGTAACGGTACCCACTACGAGCGAATAGCTGCCATAAAAACCTGTGCGAGGGCCATCCACGTTCCTTTTTTCGCACCAATATTTCCAATGGGTTATAAACTTCATAAATATTGTGCGCTGCATGAAATGCTAATTATTTGCATATTAATTCGGCTTATTATAATATGTATAGTAAGTTATTGTTTGTACACCTTTGCAGAAAAATATGGTACATGACTCGACATTCTTTTTACGACCTAATAATTTCGTTTGATTTTATGTCACATGATGTCCTCCTTCTCAAATTTAAATATTACAATCACCTCTAAACAAATCCGTATTCATGTTATCGTCGTAACAAGAACGGTTGGTTTTTAAAAAAAGATTTTTTTATTTTTCGAAGATTTTTACAACACTTGGGTTACACTTTCTTAATATTAGTTGAATTATTGTGAATGTAGTTTAACGTAGCTTGAAATGTTTCTTATTGAATTATAATATAATGGAATGGAATTGATTCTTATGTCTAGCTTATGATATCTGATATATGTCTATTCTGATGGCTCTATACAAATCTAGTCTTACTTATAACTTTTCTAATGCTAGGGTTGCATAAATTGAAGGTTAGCAATTGTTAAGCTCTTTGTGTAATTTATGCTGATATGGCTTTGTCAGCGTTCTAGTTTGAATGAATGGAAAAGTATTTACTGCATAATGAAATTCTTATCTCAATTGATGCAACGCAATTAAGTCAAGGTTAATAGGTATCAATATTTATTAAAATGAGATATAACAATTCCTCCCTACGAAGATTGAAAATTAGGGGTCAAGTTTGTCTTGAAACTAATTTTTGTGAATTAGGATTTAATTCAATATCTTCTTCGATGGTTGGGTCGCTGAAATTTCTTCGGATTGGTTGTCTTCTTAGAGGGGTTACTTGTCTTCTGAACCTCGTTAATAAATTTCTCGAGCTATCGTCAGGGTGATCTGGACTTGGGCTGTTTCCTAAGGCTATTCCTATTTTTGGATACCTTCTTTTACATTTACACAATATAATTAAAATAATAAGTAATATTACCAATACTATTATAAAGTACGTAAACCATGAAATATGTTTCTGAACGAATGGTTCATTTATTAATTTGTCGAGATCTTTGCTATATTGATTTAATTTATGTTCGGCAGTATTTAATTCATCAAGATTTAGTTTTGAAATTTTTAATGGTTTTAAGTTTGGTATTTCTCTAGGTAAATGAGAACAACAGTTAAATTTAATTTCAGGAATTTGAATTGTTTCTTGAATTGACGTCTTTTTTTCATAAATTGCATATACTCTGGTTGATCCTATATATGCTGTACAATGTGGGTATAAATTTAAAATTGCATTTTGTTCAACTATTTTTGTTTCAGATTGTCCTAGACAATTTATTACAAAAGGTACTGAATTTGTGATTGCTACAAGCCAAGTATTTTGTGAAATTAATTGTACTTTGTAGTCTTCTGAATAAAGTAATGTTGTTACATAATTTTCTGGTAATTTCAATGGATGTAATAGAAGTTGTGCTTCGCAATTTGCATTTAAATCTACAGGGTTTGGTAATAAATATTTACATAATTTGAATTCAATTTGTTTACAATTTTCAAAATTATCCAGATGTATGTACAATGTCTTATCATCTGAAAGTGCTATGTATTTTGAAGTTGGTAAGATTAAATGAAACATTTGTGTACGATTATCTTTAATCGGAATAGAGTATAAATGAAATAGTTTAAAATTGTACGGTTCGACAATTGGGATGTCTAATACAAATACGAGTTCTCTTTGTGTTTGAAATGCTTTAAGACTTATAATGTCAAAATAAGATGCTACATTTGATAAATCTGGTAAAAGGGGTAAATGGCTTCTTTGTAATTTTTGTGAAATTTTTCGTAATTCATTTACTAATTCACTTGGTTGAATGATTGAGGGGTGTAAAGTATTTAATCTTGCAAAAGTTATGCTTTCAATTATGTCATCTAATTCATTTTCAATAATTATGTTCGATTCGGTGATTTGTTCGCAAATTTCAATAAATTTAAATCTCGCTTCATAATAATTTTCGTTATCTGAGATATCTAACAAAGTGTTTTGAATTTTTATAATATCTTCGTTAAATGTTTGTTCGTCTATTTGTAGTTTTCGTATCGTGTAATTGAAATTTTTGATTGTTGATGTGGTTACTGAGATTTGATTTTTTAAAAGATTCTCAATTTGATGTTCATCGTCTTTTAATTTGTTAATACAATCAGCGTAATATTCACCGTCTGATGCGTCTAAGTTTCCTGTTATTGCTTTCCAAATTGATCCTATACCGTTTAATAATCCTCTTTTATAACGATAATTTGGGGTATCATATTTAATTTCCGTTAGTTTAGTTTCAATGGATTTTAATTGTTTGTTAATTAAACTTATGTGTGGTTGTACTTCTGTGTAAAAGAATTTTAATCTCGGAGAGTTTTCATAAAATAATCTCGAGTTTATGTTATTTATTAAATCAACGTTTTGATTGTAAACTTGTTTTAATAAAGATATGTTTTTGTAAGTCATTATTGTCCATTTGTCATTTGCAATTTTCATTTCAGTTTCAGGATGATAATAAATTCCAATGGTATTGTTTAATAATTTTAAGTCATAGTCCATTGTGTGTGTACTTACTCTTATTATCGCGAATGATAACCTGAAAATAAAGAAAGTATTTTATTCTAGTTTCGAACTTATCATGTCTGAGTTTATAGTAAATTCTCTGTCTGTTACAGGGTCTTTTACAATTAATGCGTTCTTTTCTAAAACTTTAATTATTTCAAAAGGTCCGTTTGATTTATTTGCTAATTTTGATTTTCTTTGTGATTCTTTGATAAAAACTTGGTCTTTAATGTTAAATTGTTTTTCTTTTGGTTGAAAATTCCAGTCATATCTTGCTTTTGCTTTTGCTTTTTTCTCGAATGTTCTTTCTCGTGCTAATTGATAAAAATAAGAAATTTTGTTGTTTAAATCGCGTACGTATTTTGAAATTAGTTCTTCTTGATTGTACGTTTTTTCAGGGGGTCTCGAGTTTGTATGCCCGAATATTAGCTCATACGGGGTGAATCCATGTGTTTGATTTTTTGAATTGTTGTAACATATTATCGCGTACGGTAAACATGTTAGTGGGTGATCTCTGGGATTGTCTGTTACTATCGCTCGTATCATTTCTAAAAGGGTTGCGTGGAATCTTTCGAGTGATCCGTTTGATTGGGGGTGATTTACTGAAGAATAGGTTAATTTTATGTCATACAATGTGCAAAGGTCTTTTAAAAGGTGATTATCAAATTCGCCTCCTCTGTCGCAATGTATACGTAATGGGGTTCCGTAATGTTGAAAATATAAAAGTAAAGTGTTTACTACATTTTTCGCTGATTTGTCTTGTAAAGGGTAAGCTTGAGTGAATTTTGTTAATTCGTCTCGTATTGTTAAAATGAGATTGTTTTCTGGGATTTTTAAAATGTCTAAATTTATTCTTTCAAATGGGGTATTCGGTGTTTCGGTTATTACGAGGGGATTGCTTAAATTTTTTCGACATATTTTTGCTTTGTTGCAAGTTTCGCAATTTTTGATGAAATGTTCGACTTGTTTGTTGAGATTTGGCCAGTTGTATTTTTGTTTTATACGATTGATTGTTTCGTTTATGCCTCTGTGTAGATTTGCTTTACCTGAGTGATATTGATCAATTATAACTGGTCTTTGATCTTCTGTTGGGGTTGTTATTTCTTTGTTGCATGTGATGAATTCAATTTCATCGTCTGAAAATATGTATGATAAGATTTCAAGTAAAGGTATTTCTTTCATCTCTTCTAAATAGTAAGTTGAATTTTCTAATAGATCATTTTTGTTTTCGTAAATTACGTGAAATAAAAGTTGTTCTGTGTTTTCGTAAGATGTTGGTATTATGTAATACTTCCTGTTCTTTATTGTTTTGCTGTTTTGGATGTTTATTTTGTCATCTCGATATTGGCGATTCTCTTCGAAAAAGTCTTCAATTATTTTGAATTGGTTTTCAGTTATTTTTCCTTGCATGATTGGTGTTAATATGTTTTTGTGAGATTTGTCAAGAAAATTTTCGTTTGAATTTTTGCATTTTGAAAAGTCGATTAACGATTTTTGTTCTTTTAGTTTCTTGTATCTTGAATATTCTTCGATTATTGTTTCGGGGGCTATTTCTGTGGTTTCGCTTTCATCGTTACTATCTTCTTGTAATGTATCTTCTTGTAATCCGTTGTGAAGTATTCTGAGTGCTTGTAATTTTATTCGGGATAGTGCGTCTGCGTTGGTGTTTTGTTTTCCAGGTTTGTATGTTATCTCATAATCATACTCTTCTAGTTTTAGTCTCCATCTCGCAAGTTTTGATCCTGGGTCTTTTATTGAAAATAACCATGTCAAAGGTCGATGGTCTGTTACAAGTTTGAATTTTCTTCCGTAAAGGTATGGTCTGAAGGTCTTGGTAGCTACGATGATGCTGAGGCATTCTTTCTGTATAGTGCTGTATTTTGACTCTGTTTGGCTGAGTGTTCTGCTGGTGTATGCAATTGGTAGATCTTTGTTGTCTATTTTTTGTGATAGGACTGCGCCAATAGCAAAATTTGATGCGTCTGTGGTTAAAATGAATTCCTTGTCAAAATCTGGGTATTGAAGGATGGGATAATTTGTTAAAGCATGTTTTAATTTGTTGAAAGCTTCGTGACATTGTTCGTTGAAGTTGAATTCTGCATCTTTGTGTAGTAAAGAGGTTAAAGGTTTGACAATTTTCGCAAAGTTGGGTATGAATCTTCTGTAGTAACCTGCTAATCCTAAAAATGATTTAATGTCCTTTGGGTTTCTTGGGATTGGAAAGTTTTGAACTGCTGAAATTTTTTCTGGGTTCGGTTTTACTCCGTCTTTCGTTATTATGTGCCCTAAGTATGCTACTTCTTTTCTTAAAAATTCACATTTGTCTGGTTGAATTTTTAAATTTGCTTCTGATAGTCTGGTAAAAATTTCTTTTAGTCTGTTGATGTGTTCTTCAAGAGTTGTCGAGTAAATGATGATGTCATCCATGTATACTAAGCATCTTTCGTTTTGAATTCCTACTAGTATATTGTCCATGACACGTTGGAATGTTGAAGGGGCGTTCTTCAATCCAAATGGCATCCTTTTGTACTCATAGTGTCCGTTCTCCACCGAAAATGCTGTCTTTTCTACATCTTTTGGATTTAACTCAATCTGGTGAAAGCCAGATGCTAGATCGAGAGTTGTAAAGTATTGACATTTTCCTAGCTGATCAAGTAAGTCTGTTATGTTTGGTAGTGGGTATTTGTCATCTACGGTAACTTCATTCAGTTTCCTATAGTCTATTACCACACGCCATTTTTGTTTTCCACTTGCGTCTAACTTTTTGGGGACTACCCATACTGGTGATGACCATGGTGATATTGAGGGTTGAATGATTCCTTGGTCCAGCATTTTTGTAATTTGCGATTTCACTTCTTGTTTGTGTATGTGAGGGTACCTGTAAGATTTTGTGAAAGTTGGTTTTGCATCATTGGTGTTGATTGAGTGTTTGATTTCATTTGTGAAAGTTAGTTGGTCTCCTTCTAGGTAGAAAATTTCTGAAAAGTCTAAACATGTGCTTATGATTTTTTCTTTTTCTTCTTCGTTTAGATGTTCCAGTCGAAGTTGTTTTTCAATTTCTGCCTGTCTGTCTGTGTTGTTGACTTGGGTGTAGTTCAATTTTCTGTTACACTGTTCGTTTGATTGCATTGTTGGAATTTCTTCAAATTGTAGATTGTTCAAATTTACTTCCTTTTCTTTTTCTGACTTGTTTAAAATTGTTGTGAAAAATTCTCCATTTTCGTTGGTTTTGACTAGTGCATTTGGGATGATTACTTCTTCTTTTTCTTCTGATAATAAAATCAGTTCCTTGTTTGGTTTGTCGCATTTGAGTTTGTAGACTTGTTCTGTTCTTGGTTCAATCTTGATTTTGTTTTCAATTTTTCTTTCTTGTTGAAGTTTTTCTTGAGTGATTTGTTGATTTTTGTCTTCGTGAAATTTTTGTTGAGTGTTTTCTTCGTGTAAGCCTTGTTGAATTTTTTCTTCTCCGCTTTTGTGAAGGTCAAGTATTTTGTACTTGGTGATTAATTTGCGATTTTTTAAATCAATTACACTTTCATAATGATCAAGAAAATCTGCACCTAATAATCCGTCAAAATCGATATTAATGTCCGCTACATAACATTTTAATGGATCATTACTGTTTTCAGTAAAAAAGGTGTAGTGTACACAATTTGAAATTGGAATTAATTCATTCGTTATACCTTGTACATTTATTTTTTCTGTGGGTTGAATTAAATTTGGGGGAACAATTTGTGGTTTTATAATTGATATACCCGCGCCTGTATCAATTAAAAATTTGCAAGTTTTGCTTCGTGAAGTAATATAATAGAGGTTTTCGGATCGTGTCGCATTTATATTTATAAATCTTGTACACGGTGTGAAATTTGGTCTATTTGTTGTTGTAAATTCGATGTTTGTTGGTATTGTTGTTGGTGTTGGTGTTGTTGTTGGTGTTGACTGGTCTGAGGAAAATGAGCAAAAGTTCCAGTCATTTCTTCGCTCATTTGTTCGTTTAAATGATGTGCTTGTCTTTGAAAATTTTGTGTTTGATTTTGATTTGAATGGGCGTTTGCACTGTTTGTGTTAGGTCTTTGGAAATTTGGGTTTCTTTGAATTACTGAAGGTCTCTGATTTTGTTGAAAGTTTGAATTTTGAAAAGATGTGCTTGGTTGTTGATTTGAAAATCTTTGAAATGAACTGTTTTGTTGAGGAAATCTTTGAAAATTTTGTTGGTTTGAAAAAGTTTGATTTGTGTTGAATTGTGTTTGATTGTTGTTGAAATTTCTTTTCCTGCATTCATTTATTAAATGACCTGGTTTTTTACAGTAATTACACATTTTTTGATTTCTGTTTTGTGGTTGGTTTGTTTGAAAGTGTGGTGGTTTGTTTGTAAAATTTGGTCGTAAGTTTTGTCTTTGGTTTTCTAAGTAACCTAATTGATTTTCTCGGCGTATTCTTTGTGCTGCATCTAAAATTGTTTCAGGGTTTGAAGCCCTTATTATTGCACCTAATTTTGAATCTAAACCTGTCAATAATGTGTCGAGACACATGTTGTCAATTAACGCGGCTTGAGATTTCTTTTCATTTTCAGTTAAATTTGATTGTCTGTTTATTGCTGAGTGCAATTTCGCATTGTGTGTTTGAATTTTGTGGACAAAATTGAGAGCAGAATCTTTGCCTTGTTTCATGTACTGTAAATCATGTATTAAACTGGGAAGATTTCTTGTTTCACCAAAATTTGATATTAGTAAATTTTTTATTTCTGACCAATCGTTTGTGAATTTCGAATTTATTAATTGTGAAGCTTTGCCTCTGAGTTTGTTTTTAATGTGAATTATTACTAACACTTTTTGTTCAACATTTGAAATATGTAAGGCGGCTTGACATGAACTTAAAAATGATTCAAGGAGAATTTGGTCTCCATCGTACTCTGGTATTAGTGAAAATAATTCTGTTAATTTGAATGAGGGTAAATCGTCGACTTCGTTTTCAATTTCATTTTCAATTTCATTTTCTCTATCCATTTTTCTTTCAATAGATTTTTAAATTGGCTTTTTGAAAATACAAAATACAATGCTACTTTTTCAATGGTAAAACTTTGTACTTACAAGAGTGTTGTCTTGAGGTAAAGTTGCATGTGTACGGGTTGTTTCTCTGTTGATTGGGATGTTCCGGTTGTTGGGACGTTCTGGATGATTGTTGAGATGTGTACCAGTCTGCTGCTGGGAAGTTTCGTCAGTTGCTGGGTTGTTCCAGTTGCTGATGATGAAGCTGATGTTGTTTGATGACAACAGGAATCCAGGAGCACTTTGCCAGGGGTGTGATCAGATCTTCCTTCCACAAAGTTCTTCAAGAATGTGCGAGCCAGGGGTGTGATTAGATCTTCCTTCCACTCGTACCGTTTCTTGCCTTGGAGTTGCCTAGTTGTTTGTTTGATTTGATTTTCGTCTTTGAATTTGAGTTGTGATTGATTTTCTTCTTTGAATTTGATTTGGTTGATTTTCTTCAGGATTTCGGTTCTTTTTCTCAAAGGATTGGAATCCACCAAAGAAGGGTCGCTTGTTCTCGCCTGCTTCGTAGAAAAAATCCTACCGACTGCGCCACTTGTTATCGTCGTAACAAGAACGGTTGGTTTTTAAAAAAAGATTTTTTTATTTTTCGAAGATTTTTACAACACTTGGGTTACACTTTCTTAATATTAGTTGAATTATTGTGAATGTAGTTTAACGTAGCTTGAAATGTTTCTTATTGAATTATAATATAATGGAATGGAATTGATTCTTATGTCTAGCTTATGATATCTGATATATGTCTATTCTGATGGCTCTATACAAATCTAGTCTTACTTATAACTTTTCTAATGCTAGGGTTGCATAAATTGAAGGTTAGCAATTGTTAAGCTCTTTGTGTAATTTATGCTGATATGGCTTTGTCAGCGTTCTAGTTTGAATGAATGGAAAAGTATTTACTGCATAATGAAATTCTTATCTCAATTGATGCAACGCAATTAAGTCAAGGTTAATAGGTATCAATATTTATTAAAATGAGATATAACATTCATACTATGACTTTGAAAAAACACAAAATAAAAACCACGGAGTCCCTCGAGAGTCGGTTGTTGGAGCGATCTATTTTGTTATTTATATAAATTGTCTAATCTGTAATGATTTAAGTAAAAATTCCATACTTTCCGCTGATGATGCGACAGTTCTTGAATACCATCGGATCAAATTAACCTTAACACTCAATCATATGTTAAAGTGTAGTTTTAAATCATGGCAAGGGTGCGTAATAACATAACAGAATAGTTCCTATTTAAATTGGGCTCTGTACGTCATAATATGGTACACGAACATTCTTTTTACGACCTAATAAGTGCATTTTATTGTGTATCGCGTGATGTCCTCCTTCTTAAATTTAAATATTACGACAAGAACAATTTAGACTTTTTACAATTATTTCTAAACAGATATAAGTACGCATACTATGAATTGGAAAAACACCAAAGAAATAATCACGGAGTCCCTCAAGGGTCAGTTATTGACCGTTATATTTTCTTGTTTATATAAATGGTCTATTCTCTTATGATTTAAGTGAAAACTCCGTTCCCTTCGCTGATGATGCGACAATTCTTGAATAATATGCGATCACAATAACCTAAACATTCAATCATATGTTAAAATGTAGCTTCAAACCATGGTGTGGAGTTAGAAAATGTTAAACGGTTCCCTAAACCGCGACACATGGCAAGGGTGTGTAACAACTTAACAAAATAGTTCTTATTGAAATTAGGCCATACCCGTCAAACAAGGCGATTTACAGCGGTATGTAAACTATTACTTTTATACAAACTGAGATAGATTATAATTCTAGAGTAAAACGTTACTATTTTTTTTTATTTACCACCCACCAATATGAAGAGTACTAAATACCAAAACTAGACTCGATGGAAGCTGATATACTGATATATAAACTAAATAATCTAAGCATTCGGGGAAATTCATCTAATTTAGTAACATCCTTTCTATTCAACCGTAAAATTATTGTAAAATGGAACACTTAGGAGTCGTCCAAGGGTCTGTTCTTGGACCTCTGCTCTTCCTTTTGATTGCAAATAGCATATGCCAAAATATTGTAAAATTATACCGTATACTGATGACACTAGCTTAATTGTGCCTTCTTTAGATCCAGATATTATTAGAGTTCAACTCAAAGCCATGCTCAAGGAATTTACCTCCACCTCCAACATCCCAACTCCATTATTAAAGGAGTTAATAAAATAAAATTGTGATGTAGTGTTCACCCCATACCAATTACCATCCTAGGACAGACAATTGCAAATATTAAGTATATTGTTAAAATTCTGTGAACAATTATTTCCACATACTGGAGTACGAATATAGTATCAGAATGTTTTCATCTAAGGAGACTTGGATGGAAAATTTGGATGTGGACGTACTGATGACTGAAGCAGCTTTAACATCACGGACGCCCATTCGTTATTCTAAAACTTCACACAGGTATTTCCAGCAACCGTTTATAGTTATTGTATAGCGAATCGATACTTCCAGAAATTTATTAGTTTAATTGATTAAACAACGAGGTAGTTAAATGTGTCTTTTCATGGCACGGATGCATAAACTGCGGTAGCGGCAACGGTGTTCCAAGGGAGCGAACATGCCCCCAGTTATTTTATGGGGCAGTTAAATCAAACGGCGGTAGCGGTGGTGGCGGTCCAGTAACGGTACCCACTACGAGCGAATAGCTGCCATAAAAACCTGTGCAAGGGCCATCCACGTTCCTTTTTTCGCACCAATATTTCCAATGGGTTATAAACTTCATAAATATTGTGCGCTGCATGAAATGCTAATTATTCGCATATTAATTGGGCTTACTATAATATGAATAGTAAGTTATTGTTTGTACACGTTTGCGTAAAAATATGGTACATGACTCAAGATTCTTTTTACGACCTAATATTTTCGTTTGATTTTATGTCACATGATTACCTCCTTCTCAAATTTAAATATTACAATATTGGCAAGAACAATTTACAATCACCTCTAAACAAATCCGTATGTATACTATAATTTTGAAAAAACACCAAAAAAAAAACACGGAGTTCCTCAAGGGTCGGTTGTTGGAGCGATCTATTTCATATTTATATAAATTGTCTAATCTGTAATGATTGAAATAAAAATTCTATACTTTCCGCTGATGATGCGACAGTTCTTGAATACCATCTGAGCAACCTTAACACTCAATCATATGTTAAAATGTAGTTTTAAACCATGACAAGAGTGCGTATTAACATAACAGAATAGTTCCTATTTAAATTGGGCCCTGTACGTTATAATATGGTACACGAACATTCTTTTTACGACCTAATAAGTGCAAATTATGCCATACCCGTCAAACAGGGCGATTTACAGCGGTATGTATCTCTTATACAAACTGAGATAGATTATAATTCTAGAGTAAAACGTTACTATTTTTTTTTTAATTAGCACTAACCAATATGAAGAGTACTAGATACCAAAATTAGAGTCGATGTAATTATATACTGATATATAAACTAAATAATCTAGCCATTCGGGGAAACTTATCTAATTTAGTAATATCCTTTTTATCCAACCGTAAAATTATTGTACAATTGAACGCAACTATGTCGGAAAATTATAATATAAACTTAGGAGTCGTCCAAGGGTCTGTTCTTGACCTCTGCTCTTTCTTTTGATTGCAAATATCATACGCCGAAATATTGTAAATTTATAATATACACTGATGACACTAGCTTAATTGTGTCTTCCTTAGATCCAGATATTATTAGAGTTCAACTCATAGCTATACTCAAGGAATTTAATCAATGGGCAATAAATATCGTCTTATTCTAAATACCGAGAAGACAGTATGCTTTAATTTTTTCAACAAAAAATAAACTTTATCAGATATATACTTAACAATGAACGGTCTACCAATCTTATTTTCGAAAACGTTAAAATAGGGATTTACCTTTATGAGCAGTTAAGCTAGTCAGAACGCATATTGATAATTTTATTTAGCTAAAAAATTAAACAGCTGTTATTAACAGCTGTTATTTCATACTTCCCAGGTTGAAAAGATTCTTTGAAATAAAATTTATCATCAATTTTTACTATGCTTTAGGATATAGTCACAATAGTTATAATTTTAAAGTGCGGGGCTACTCCGCTAACGCACACCGAATATTTGTCAGTCAAGAGAGAATCATTAGATTGATATTTAATCTAAAATTTCAAGACTGATGTAAACGTTATTGTATAAAATATTCAATTTTAACTATGCTCTGTATTTTTATTTTAAAATCACTAACATATGTGAAACAAAACTATGAAAATTTTGTGAAAAATAATGACACCCACAACTATCCTACTCGTAGTTTCTCTTTAATAAAGCTTCCCCAGCACAGAAAAACTTTATTCGAAAAGTCACCTCATTACATCGTCCCAAATTATATAACAAGCTTCGTCAATCAATTCGCAAGAAAAAATCCATACAAACTTTTAAATCCAGTGTGAAAAAAAACGTTGCTTAAGAAGTGCTATTATAGCGCGTGCGAATATTTCTGCTATTCATCAATTTTGTAACTATGTCTATAAACATTCATAAATTTCCATTTATTTACTATGCATATGATTGTATTTTATCACATACTTACTTATATTATGTTTTATATATGTCTCTTGTTTTGCGATTATAAGAAAGTAATTGAGCGCTTTTAATGACTGTGTATTTGCTTTATATTAACTCTGACTTGTTCTATTCGTTGTTTTAATGGCAAATGAATTAATAAATTATTATTACTACTATTATTATCATTATTATTGTATATATAATATATAGCGTATCTCGGATTCTAAGAAACTTTACATAGGTTACAAAATATAAGTATCAGTTTTATTGAGCTGTTTTAGTAAGATTATTACAAAGGTAATAGTAGTCCGGCGCTGTTGAATGCGAATACTTATTAAACACAACAATTTTCGGTTATGTTTTTTTTTTGCCTATTGAGATTAAGTCATACCTGCCATACAGAGCGTCAGACAGGTGTACAAATTGTCATTTTTATATAAAATAGCATAAATATATCGAAAATGCAATGTACAAAGGGTCTCAGGTTCAAAACAATTTTACATAGGTTAAAAAATCATCGTCTTATTACACGAATCATTTCCATCTTCAGATACATTCCTTTTATTATTTAATTTGGAGTAATGAAACACTCGATACGAAACACTTGCCTGTGAACACAAAAACAATTAACAAATATTTAAAATTATACAATTTTTATTCAAACTCAAAAACTCGACCGTCTCTCGTATAATGTTCCCAAATAATATTGATCTATGCTAGCATCAACCTTTACTGCTCTCATGACATTTTGAACACACACACACTCACACAAATATCACTCTACGTCTACGCATGGTGCTAATATAATACTAACTGCATAAAGCAAGATGCCCTACTTCTTCCGTATTATAGATGCTTTTCAGCTTTTGTAACTGTCAAATTTACCCTCGTTGTAAAACTTCCACATAAAAAAAATAACTCTCTCCCTTAAGTGGTAAGATATTACCATCTCTCTGGCAAGAAATAATATTAATTTCACTTTTAGAAAATTGTTATTTATTTATTCCAGCCACTGGCTAAGATAATCATCTAATTTGTGTGTATTTTATCGTGCGGATAAATGCTCCGTCAAGGAACTTTGAAGAAAATTTATATAAAACAATAATCGCATATAATAAATTAGCCCTACATCCTCCACATAAAGCTTTTTCATATTTCAGTTCTTCGATCGGATTTATGGGTCAGTCCATATTGCTGACTTCTTCTGAAGTTACTTTCTTAAGGGGCGGCCATCAATTTTAAGGGTCAGCTAACGTGCAGCTGGTCTTTGGCTAATCTCTCGATATAGTCACGTTCCCGTATATCCATTCTATGCTCATCCAAAAGGCATCGTGACATAGGCGGATCCTCCCTAACACTAAATTGGCTGTAAACTTTTCCTAATCACCTAACATTTAGGAAAGTTAGGTATTGTTTTTGCAAACAGAAAACTTTAAAAATAGGTAAACAGGAAACTTGCTAAGGGGTGGTTCATTTAGATGTAACTTATCCTCTACAAATATGAAACCAATCAGCATATTTTCGTCTAGTACATTTTTCTATTAAAATTGAAAAGAATGCGTTTCTGTCAACTTATACGTCATAACATAGATACCAATCATCATCATAACACATTTATTTAAATTCATAAAATACAATCATTGCCTCCCCGGATCGCGATCTAAAGCCAACCAGACAAACACGTTGTGCCGCGTCGTGGTGTACGTAGGATTGGGCTCAATAAAATTTATATAAAAAGTTAAAACACCTGCCGCCGCGCCGGTGGCGGCTTAGAATTAACATTAAAATAAATAATATCTGTATTACAGATTTAAATTATTTAAAATTAACACTATAGAAACTTGGTGCACAAAACACTAAACACTATTTAAATCTTGATTGCTGGCACGGGGGAAAAAGCTCAACGAAAAAACTCGTTAGGAACAATTGGACCCAATGGTCTACCCGCGCCGTCGGGAAGTTGACGACTTTGGCGCATCCGACTGCGCATATGCCCCATAAAAATTGTCCGACAAGGTTACCACATTATTGCAACAATTTTTGATGGTAGATTCTGTTGAAATCAGCCGTGTGGTAATATTTTTTTTTTTATAAACTTGACGTATTTGGCGGGTCCGACGCGTCAAGTGATCCATTATTTTTGTCCGACAAATTTTTTTTTCGCTAATTGTATCATAAAAACTATTGATTAAAATCAAATTACCAATGTGGTTATCAATTTTTTTTTTGCGTAAAATTGACAACTTCGTGACAGCTTGACAGACAAACGCCCCACTACCATAATGTGCCAAGTCCCAAATTTGTCCGACTCCACCCAAATAACAGATACAAAAAGTTTCAACGGTGCGGTCATAAATAAAAAAAATGTCGCTGGGCCTAATACCTATAAGTTTGTAGTTACGAAATACATGCATTGGAAATATAAAAATATACTTATAAGTTACCTTTTCGTGTATAGAATGAACTCACTAAACCTGTATATGTTACAGTGGTAGTTAAAAAGGTCCTCGCTAATCCTGCAGTATACACAGGACATAATGATTAAACTCATATATTTTCGTTTTTCAACTATATGGGCTCCGTGACTACAGATTTAGGTTATAAGCCCAGGTCCTTTCCAAGGTTTCGTGATTGATTCCTGTATACTTTTTGAAAAAAAATTCAAATTCTTTTACCAAATTTCCTTATCACCTCTGATTTCTAAGATATCCAAGCCCAATTATACAAAAAAATTGCCATTTTGTCACTTTAGGTTAGGTCTCAAAACTTTGACGCAATTGCAAATTTTGGTATATTTCGATTCAGAATATCGAATTATGTAGGAAATGACATTTGTTCTCAAAAATGATACCTTGTAGCACACCTGCAAGAGTATGTTATGTGGTTAGTTTCTCAATAGTCTAACAGATAATATTCTTCAATCTAATATTAATATAAATGTTCAATGAAAGCCATATCGGACAATTCAGATTAAATAATTGAACATGATATACGTCAAATAATCTGTACTTATTTTTTCGCTCTTGAAAAATACATGAATCCCCGCCTCGTTGTCCTACCCATGGTCTTAATAGGGTTGGAAAGCGCGTTCAGAGGGCTCGCGTGACTGTCGGCAATAACACTCACGAACGCGGGTAGATTTATGCCTGGCTCGCCGCATAACTCTCCTATTATCACTGTTTGTCCGAGCGAATGCCACAAAAACCTGCATGCATTTATAACTGAGACGCTGGGACATATTTTAAGTGACATTTCCTTAACGTTTGCAGACATGAGTTATCGGAGTTTTTCACTTTTTATCAAGTAATGATTTATTCCTCGTAATTATAACAATCTCTTATGTTAATGTGAAATGGCTCACTGTTTAAGAGAAGTAATTGCACAACTTTCTTGTACAGTACGTATGTGAATACTTTTAAATAAATTTCACAGCAATGACTAACCGAACTTAAAGCAAATAAGGCCCTTGAGCCAGGTAGCATTAACAATGAAAACTGAAAGTTAACAAATGATTATATTGTTGACCCGTTATGTTTCGTTATTAATAAATGTACAGAGTATAGAAAAAAAATCCTGCACATTTTAGAAAAGCAGTAGTGAGGCCACTGTTTAAACATAGAGATGAATACAGGTTTGACCACTAATAATAGGCTATAATTGAAAGGTCTCTTCTTTGGACCAAAATATGAGGATCGTAACCTATATTCGTTAGTAAATTGTTGCTGTGGAAAAACAACTTTGACGTTGTAGCTATTTTCCTTTTTTTTCCAGTATCACAACTAAGTACCCCTTGATCGATTTTCTCTAAATGTGGTAAGTAAACATTTTTTCAGTGAAGGAACAATAATTTATGTATCACATCATGCTGGCCTATGGACGGCGCCTCATCAGCTATACCCTATGATGAATATTTTGTCTCTTTCTCCTCTATCTTCAAAAACGAGAAGGGAGAGGTCTATTGCTGCGTTCGAAATCCTTTTGAGGTCTTTGTATTTCCACAAGGGACAATGATATTCAACTCTCAAATGAAGCGAGTTCTGTGGTAGGGGTAGTATTTTTAAAAACCCAAAGAATATGCTTATCTTGGAATTTCTCAAGGATCATTTTGCGACCAGCAGGATTGATTTTGACCCATCCCTCCGATCGCAATCAAGTGCCCTAAAACCTGCGGTTTTGGGCCTTTATTGTGGTTACTCTTTGGGGTCGGTCAAGATGTGGTTGAGATACTGCAAAATAATAAGAGAAAATACAACTTTGACACCCATTTTTCCACAGCAACAACTTTCTACAGCATTGTTGGCTATATCCTCATATTCTGGTCCACAGAATGTACTTTTGAATTGTGAGCTGAAAGTCCACCCCGTATAACCATCAATCTATATCTGACACATCATTAATAGCAAAAGGATTTAAAAAGTGGGATGGGCAGCTACTGGAAATTCCACATCAAATGTTTGCGAACATAGAGTTGTCTTGGAATATCCAGCATCTCTGGGAATATCTGAATACCTCCTAAATAAATTCCAACATTACCTGGGTAGTACTATTTTGTATATTTTCATAAATTATAAAAATCGGCATTGGCCTCAACTAAAGTCCGATCAACACACATACAATTTATTGCTGGCTACAGGCCTGACAGAATGTTGTATAGGAAAGCTTCTTAGATACATTTTTGCTTTTCTTCTTATCAGAACACCTTGTCATTGACCTATGTCATGTTACATCAATACCTGGCCCTAGAAAAAATTACATCTACACACCGGTTAAGGTGATAACTAAAGGCAATTCAACCAACACAAAAGTAGTGACGGCGTACGACTAACTGATCTGGTGCTTGGCTGTGATTTCGTGGATTCAATAATTTTTTTTAAATCAGACAGAGGGTGAACCAGTATCCTTGTGATATCTTACTAAGCCAGTTTGTTCCGCCACTTAGAAATACCTTAAAATGATGCAAATATTACGGGCGCCATCCACAGAAAATTTTGAGAGTTACTGCTACATCTGTGATGGTGAAACCAACCGCTGTGAAAATATTTGACCTTATGGTGGACTAACAATAAAAAATTGAATTTAATGTTGAAAGATACGTATTTATTAATAAATTTAAAAAATCATCATTAGATAAAAAAGTCAAAAAATTTGATCAATATAAAATTTAAAATAATGTTATTAATTATCAAATAAAAATATTAAATATTATTAAGTATCACTATTTTCAAAAATATGTATGGCTTAATTAATTTATTAGTAAAGGAAAAAAATTTTAGCAATAAAAGTTACATAATAAATGTTACAGAATGAATGCTATACGTTATATCTGATACGAGAAATCTTTTAAAATTTCAGAATCGCACCAATCCTCCTAGCGATGGATATTGGATGAGGGCTCCTGATGAGCTCTGGTAGTCCTTTCTAACAGCCTCTCTAAACACAGACGGCCTCTCGATGTGGTTTGACGTCTTGCTAACCTGAATAACGCTAGGGTTTTGCTGTTGATTTGGATTGACTAGACTAAACTGGACTTGACTAAATTGATTTTGACTAGACTAAGCTGAACTTTACTAAACTGAATATGACTGGACTATTTTTCTTATGGAATCTAGCAGGCATTTTACCATCAAACGGAAAGAAATGATTTCCTTTGTATTCGAATTGAAAATTATGGCCGAAGGCCATTAAGTACTACTGAGAAGAATCAATTAATTAAATTTAATCACCTTTTATTAGATAGATCACTAAGAGAATTTGATAACACCAATTAATAGAGAGACGCACCTCGTGTCTAAGTCTAAATTAGGCTGCTACAGAATTGGAAATTGCCGATTCTGCTCTAGGCCAGCTAATAAAAATGATATCTCCTCTCAATTAATATAATGCTACCATATTTCAAAAACTAATGATTACTAAGCATTTGGATCCACGTTCTATGCAACCCACAATACTTTCTGCTGTATATTTGGTTTAACCAATAATTAAGAAATAGGTGCTGTGAAACATAGATATATTTATACTATTTGAATGGAACCTCTGTGTTCTACGAGAGCTGTTAGCAAAAACTGGAATACAAAAAGAGTTATATGGTTTAAATATGAAAATATAATAAATGTGTACATTCCTAAATTTAAACAGATTGCATATGATAATTTAATGTATGGGGCTTTAGTTACTAGAGTATGGTAAATACCTGTACATATTTCTCAAAAATTAAGTTTAGTTTATTAGAATTTAACAAAATTATTTAAAGTTCCAGGATGTACGCAACAGTCAGTTCTCGTAGAACAGGATGCACTAACACAGATACTCCCTTCTTGTGGCAGACGATTTCAAATAATATATTATTAAAATAAATTCTATGAACAATCATTCTCACATGCTGAAGTACAAATATACTCTCAACATGTTTTCATTTAAAGACACTTGGAAGGGAAATCTGAATGTGGAATTAATGATTCTTTATGCAACGGTTCCTTGATTCTCATTCATATTACTTGCCAAAACACATCCTCTAACTGTTCCTCTGGCGTGAATATTACAAGCGTAGAAGTTAGTAGATTCCTCGGACGCTATATTATATAAGCGAAGATGGTAGGAAGTCCCAAACAGAAGAATAGAAATATATTCTTGAACATCCCTATAAGCTTTCATTAATATTACAAATAAGTACCTTGTTAAGGTGGCCATTTCCATGAGAGAGACATACGATAGGGGAATATTTATTATTTTTGGCCATTGGTTTTTTTTCTTAGTATGTATATTTAAAAAAAAAACTATAAAACTACCCATGTAGAACCATAGTAAGAGTTTGACTATGAATTTTCACTCGATACTTCCAGTCATTTCCAAAATAGGTTTAAAACTACGAAATAGGATAATCTTTAAATTTAAATGTAACTATTTTGAAATTAGCGAGTGAAAATTAATAGTAATGTTGTTGTTATGCTTCTAGTTTGGTAGTCTTATAGCCTTTTTAAATATACGTGCCTACAAAAAAAAGATATGACCAAAATTAATAAAAATTTCGAAATCGGATGTCCCTTTCTTGAAAATGACCACCTTAAATTTGATTTCAATATACTACATAGATTCCACGTAGGTGTACTTGTATGTGTTTCACTATAAGTGTCTAAAATACAATAGCCAAACGTGAATAAAAATTACAATATAATTAACATATTAACCGAATAAATTTTTACCTCATGAAAATATGTTTCGGTGTACTCTCTGATGGGAAATAATTTAGTAATTAATTAATTTTTTATCTACATCTTAAACCTTTGTCGTGCGCCGATTAAAATCATATCTCATTGTTTTAATTAAAACATAATTAATTTCCACGTCAAAGGCAATTTTAATAACAATTTTTCTTCCATTCAATAGTAGTTTAATGGAAAAAGATCACACGTTGGAATATGGAATAATACAACGATATGAAAAATTGAAACAGTCAAATATAATATGAAAATAATAAATTACCAATTTATATTAGAGCTTCGCTGGTTGTAGTACAGTAGATATATGCAAAAAACAGGTGATAGGTGGAACTAATTTCTACAAAGACGGGGGTTTGAATTTCTAAGTTCGCTGTTGGTATCTTTTGACAGACTAGAAGTCTAGAAAAATCTGAGTGTGCAAAATGTGCTTTTTGAAATTCTTTTTAAAAATCATAAAAAATCATGTATTGTGTCAAAATACTGAAAACTTCATGCAGAAAGAGATTATGATTGTTACGTATGTTAAAATATTTATAATGTATTTCTTTACTGATTAACACCATCCATTTCTAGTAATTATAAAAACAGAGTTTCTTGTATATACAGACCGTCTATTTTACGAGGGCCACACCAAATATCTCGCTTAATATCTATTGTAGAAGAATAGAGTTTTAGAAACAGCTATCCCATTTTTTGTGAGCTATATTTCAGTAAAAAGAAATTTGAAATCCATAGCCTACTTTATGAGATATATTACAAAAACCTGAAAAATGGGAAAACCACAAACGGTTATAGCTTCCTTATTTGAGGAGATAAGAAAAAAGCTAAAGGAATGAAAGTTGACGGCAAAGACAATAAGAATAATAACGTGTAAAAAAAAATCGAAAAATGCAGTTGGCTTTGACATACGCTATTGTGCAAAAATGAAAAATACATATCTCAAAGTAGGCCATGACGCCATTAATTCCGTTATTTTTTTCTCATTCCAACGATATAAAACATGTCACAGAAATTTTAACCGTTAGTGTCAATATTTAATATTTTACGAATACCACAATTCATATAATTGAATCGTAACAATCAGCTGTGCCATAATTAGTGAAAAACAATGTATACAGTTATTAATAAATTTGACAGATTGTCACTGTTGTATGTTGTATGTTGCGTTGTCGAGTTCTAAGACAAATTTTATATCAGTAATTATGGTGTACACCAATAATAACAAATTCTATATGATTAGCATTTATTGTCAGTGCAATTTTGACGCTGAGATGGCAGTCACGGTTTACGGAGATAGATTTCCAGATGCTCCGCAGCCAAATCGAACTATGTTTAGGAAGTTAGTTCAAAATCTAAAAACGCACGGTTCATTTTCAAAAAAAGTAGTAAGGCGAGCGCATGTTGCGGATAATGTAAGAAATGTGAATAGAGTAATGAATTATGTTAACCAAAATGAGGAAACCTCTTTGAGACAAATTCAGAGAAACTGTCGCATAAAAAAAGACAGTGCAAGAAAAATATTGAAAAAAGACGGATATCGATGCTACAAAATGAGGAAAGTTCAACATTTAAATGAGGGAGATAAGCCAAGGAGAGTAAGATTTTGTAGATGGTTATTAAATAAGGAAAGGAATGACGCGCTGATATGTAGCAAAATTCTTTGGTCGGACGAATCAAATTTTTCTAATAATGGATTTTTCAATAGAAATATGCATTATAAGTGGACACGAGAAAATACACATTGGTGCAGAGACACTGCTTTCCAAGAAAGATTTTCTACGAATGTTTGGTTGGGTCTTTTAGGGACTAAAGTAATTGGACCTTATTTTTATAATGGCAAATTAACCGCTCGTAGATACCTTAATTTCCTGCAAAACGAATTTCAAGATTTTCTTTATGAATTAACAGTGGAAGAAAGATTAAATTATTCATATTTTCAACAAGATGGGGCTCCACCTCACACTGCTGTAATATGTACAAATTATTTAAATCAAGTTATGCCAGATAGCTGGATAGGCACCTATGGACCCATTCTATGGCCAGCTCGATCACCAGATATTACTCCCTTGGATTTTTTCGTCTGGGGTTACATTAAAGACAAGGTATTTCAAACTGCCCCTGAAAATATTGAGGACATCAAAACCAGAATTCGAAACGCATGTGAGGCAATTACTCCTGAAGTGCTCAAAAATGTAATGCGTGACGTGTCTCGTAGAGCACGTTTATGTGTCAGAATGCATGGTGCACAATTTGAGCATTTGTAGTTAGAAAAATAAATACACACAATTTCTTTTCAATATAGTAGTAGGTAGTACTGTTATACATAGTTTTTCGTTTTTTTCTTTGGATGTTCGTTTTGTACTTGTATTTTTATTTATGAGATATTTATTGGTTTGTATTAAATTGTGATAAATAATTACGGAATTATAATTATTATAAAGTGAATTTTTACTATTATGGCACAGCTGATTGTTACGATTCAATTATATGAATTGTGGTATTCGTAAAATATTAAATATTGACACTATCGGTTAAAATTTCTGTGACATGTTTTATATCGTTGGAATGAGAAAAAAATAACGGAATTAATGGCGTCATGGCCTACTTTGAGATATGTATTTTTCATTTTTGCACAATAGCGTATGTCAAAGCCAACTGCATTTTTCGATTTTTTTGTTACACGTTATTATTCTTATTGTCTTTGCCGTCAACTTTCATTCCTTTAACTTTTTTCGTATCTCCTCAAATAAGGAAGCTATAACCGTTTGTGGTTTTCCCATTTTTCAGATTTTTGTAATATATCTCATAAAGTAGGCTATGGATTTCAAATTTCTTTTTACTGAAATATAGCTCACAAAAAATGGGATAACTGTCTCTAAAACTGTATTCTTCTACAATAGATATTAAGCGAGATGTTTGGTGTGGCCCTCGTAAGATAGACAGTCTGTATAGTTCTAAGTAGCCTGGGTTGACACCTCAGTCATGTATATGCTTAGTATTGAATATATATTTGTTTATTACTAGCATGTCTAATTCATACTAACTAACCATCCTAAGTTAATACAGAAAAATGATATTGGTTTTAAAAAATAAAAATAAATAGGAAAATGGTGGCCGAAAGTCTGAAAGCTTATGCACTGTTGAAACTCATATTTTTATTAACCACAATGCGCTTCATAACACAAGTGTATATGTATTTCATCAATCTTACATCTCGCATAAGAGAAAAGCTAAATCCAATAGTCTTCTTCAATTTCTTCTAAATCACTTTTTGCCCGTGCACAATTTGTCCAAAATCTCTACCAGAACAGTTACAACATATCACGGACATTTCACACCATAACATCGACACGTAGATCTACCACACGTCTCATTTGTATCCGTTTTGCAGATGCAACGGATCACGTTTAGTAATAACTCTGCTGCAGGGCTTATTTCACATGTTATGAGCTGTAGTTCGTCTCCTACTTTTTTCCAACCCCACTTTTCGGAATTGGCAATATTGGTGTTCATAATTTGTTTGTTCACACGAGAACCGGGGGGGGGGGCAAAACGGATAGATTTTTAATACTTATTGCATTGTACCTTTTAACCTTTGTCAATTTTGATCCTCGTCAATATAAACACTCCTTAAGATACCCTATGCTGATGAGGAGCCATAAGTTCGAAACACGGATACGTGCACTTATAGGCTATATATAATTATTAACGTGACATTTCATATATAACAAATTTTTCTGTTACTTTATAAAAAACTTGAAATTTTATTTAATATTATGTATTAGTTTACAGAATTGTGATTCTTTTCAATTTTGTACAATTTGGCAGTGTAGTGTGACAAACAATAAATGCTATTATAGCAACTATGATATTAGTTAACACATTAATTTTTATTTTGCCGTTAGTAAGTTGGAGCCAGTGTATTTGTATGTCGTTTTAATAATTGCGAAACTATAAAGTATAAAAATCGATACGAATTCAAGCTCGTACCGATTCAGGAAATATAAAAAATTTATATATGTACTAAAATTGATCCAAGATTAAATATTTATAAATAACTACCCTTGGTAATGATTTGTAGGTAGCCATAGAGTCGCTTTTTGTAGCTAAAATTAGTAATATGTCGTTTTCCCATATGCATGGTTAATAATTCTTTTATAGATCATATACTACATATTATTACCAAGTACTTGTAATTAAGTCTATATATAAAAGGCTTAATGCTGCTCTTATTCGCATAATAATAATATATCAACCTTATTGATGGAGCTCACCGCTCTGTCCAGGTTTAAAAATGTAGAACATATACGGCATGTCCTTGTGTAATATGGCAATATATAATTTAACCACAAGGAATTTAATAGGACTAGCTGATCTCTAGTAGTAATCACATAAGTACACCAAACGATACATACTTCATCTTATAAAAAATTGTAAAACAATCTATAGTGCATCACAATGCGCAAAGATGTGCCAATAATATTATCACTGAAGTATTAGTGTGTGGGGCAGGAGAATATTAAGGTGCCTACATTCTCTTTTAGTTAGGGAAGTAGTAGCAACATGGGATTATTTTAATTATCACTTCCACATCCACGTAGTGGATTGGAAGTATAGTAATCGTAAAAAAATTTTTCATTTTTTTTTTCTTGAAATAGGTTTAGAATGTCATGAAACGTCGAGATTTTAAATTTGAGCGAAAAAAAAAATTTTGTCTGTCAATCTGTAACTTTTTTATCCGCACGTTTTCTCCGAAACGGTTTAAGATATTGACTTGAAATTTTGTTCACGTATATGTTATAACGAGATCTGGAACTGTATTGTTTTTTGAACATATCCGGTGAAGGGTTGGGGGTAAATAGGGGCAAGTAGGGGGAAATAATAAAGCAAGCCGGTAAGAGCAGAAAAACTTGAAATTCGGTGAATGTACTAGAAGCCAAGGCGTGAAATTGTTTTATTATATTTTCCATTCCCCCACCAACCCCTCACTTCATTATTAAAGGGGTTGATAAAATTTGGTATACGTATATATTATAATGACATTTGGAACTAGATTATATTTTGAGATTATTCCCTTGAAGGGTTGGGGTAAATAGGGGAAAATAAGTAAAGTAAGCTGATAAGAGTACAGAAACTTAAGATTCGGTGTATGTACTAGAAGTCAAGACCTCAAATTTCTTTATTATATTTTTCAACCCCCCACCACGCCTACTCTATTATTAAAGGGGTTGATAAAATAAAATTGAGATATTGACTTGAAATTTGGTACACGCATCTGGAACTAGACTAGATTATATTTTGAGATGATTCCATTGAATTATTGGGGTTTAATAGGGGTGAATGGGGGAAAATAAGTAAAGCAAATTGGTAAGTACAGAAATTTGGGATTTGCGTATATCCTAGAAAAGAAGGCCTCAGTTTTTTATATAATATTTTCCATCCCTCCACCACCCCCACACCCTTACTAAAAGAGTTGATAAAATTAAACTGAGATTTTCACTTGAAATTTGGTACACATATGTATTATAACTACATCTGAAACTATGCTACATTTTGACAAGATTTAGTTGAAGGAGTGGAGGCTAAGTAGAGGTAAATAGGGAAAAATAAGAAAATCAAGCTGATAAGAGTACAGAAACTTTGGGTTTGGTGTATATACTAGAAACCAAGGGCATATTAGAAAGAAATCTGTTCTTTCTAATATGGTTCAATCCCCCACCCTCACCATCTCCACTCCATTATTAAAGAGATTGATAACATAAAATTGAGATATTCACTTGAAAGTTAGTACATGTATGTATTGTAATTACATCTAATTGAGATGATTCTTATGAAGGGGTGGGAGGTGGGGAGGGTTGTCAATAGGGAAAAATAAGTAGAGCAAGCTAGAAACTTCATTTATGTGGTAAAAACCAGAGCCTCAAATTTTTCTATGACATCTGCCCCAAATATTAATAAAATTCTATAATAAATAATTTCCACATACTAGAGTACAAATATAGTCAAGATGTTCCCTTTAAAGCAACTTGTATGGAAAATATGGATGTGGAACTAGTGACTCCTTGGACAGCGGTTTTTTATTATCCTTATAAAAAGACATCTGATATGTAATGCGACAGAGTAAAAAGTTACACCCACAACACATCGATTGATTTATGTACTCTTATCAGTGTTAACAATCTGTAGGTCACTATTAAATATATAGACAGGAAATTAAGCCTAAATATAAATTATAATTATGTTTTTCGACAGTAGGAGTCAATACGCACTTATTTTCCCCTCGCGACAACCCAAATTCAATTTATTTCAAACATGATTTATTAATATTAGAAGGATACAACCATCTCCCTAGATACCCAAAGCGCGAGCCAGCCATATACCTTGCAAAGCGCCATGGCAATTGAAGTACTGCAATAATGAATATAATGAATACATTTGCTAATAGTGTGCGAAAGGTGCTGATTTAAAGGCTAAGTAGTGATAGTATAGAATTAAACTATCATGTAATCGTGGACGTCCAGACTGGAAAAATTTGATAGCACATCCTCAGGCTATGTAGTAGCTTAACAGTAAAGCTACAGTAAAATTTATTAGACTCATCTAACTCGTTCTATTGACATTATAGGATAAATGTGATTATACATCACCAGAGTGGACATCACAAGTGAGACTTTGACCTAATATTACAAAATAAGATATGGTTCCACATCACTGGATGTTTCCTCTTTTATGGTCAAGTTAGAGATCTTGAGCTAATTATTATTGCACTGTTCATCTGAGAAAAGAACGATGGTCTCTCGATAAATTATGGCCTACTGTGTTGATGGTTTGGTGTTTTTCTTTAGAGCTGGGCCATAATAAAAAAATGACAAATCAGACACGTGCTATTAGAAGAACATTGTCACTTATCTGTGATTCTAGAGAACAGGTTCTCAAAGAATTGCCAGCGATGGCAAATTACCACAAAGGAAAACTTTTAGGCCATATACCCCTTGAGACATCTCTTGTTATTTGTTACTTATATAACTTCAAAGGAACAGCAAATCTTGCACAAAGAGGTAAGCAGGATTGGTCAATACATATAAGGCGAAATAGAACAAAAAATGAAAAGCAACAGGGGAGAAAAAGAGCATTGCATAAGACTAGCCCAAAAGGATATTACTCACTTCTACCTGGTGTAGAAGGCTTCATTGTTTGTATAAACGTATTTTCAAGGCCTGGATATTGTACACAATTGCCAAAGGAAGTAGAAGAAATTATGTGAAAATCTTGTACTGAAGGCGGTGGGTTAGGAAAATTTGTCATGGTCTGATTAATAAAAAAGATAATTTCTGAAACAAAAATTACAAATCATCTTTACAGAAAATAATCCTAACAATTTTTAAATATTTAGTAATATTTTGAGAATCTGTTAAATTATATGAAAATGTTCTACTTTCGTGTTATCTTCCAAGATACTGGCATTTATTGTATATTCAGACGTATTGGATTAAGAAAAATTAATAAATTACCGCATGGAAAGGGAATACTTCTTCTTACTTTCATGCACCAGATTTCACAATCTACGTTAACGTTTTAACCAAGGTTAATTACAGTTTAGAGAGTAGTTTATAATCGATTAATAATTGAAACATATGCTTTATAGGATTTTGCAAACAGCAGAAAAAATAACTATCTATAGGTAACTAAAAGAAAAACTTTGTGTAAAATCATTAATGAAATCTTTGCATTCTTTCGATAACCTGAATTCTGGTTATGCTAGCAAATTAAAATCCTAAAACGAATTTGTCTAATTTCTTATTTGACAATTCTCATTCTAACACTGGCATCCACACAGTCCCCTACGGCCATGCAGATTAAACTATTATCTACATAACCCCTACGATCATGAAGATTCAGTTAAAAATGAGAACAAAGGCGTAAAATGAATTTATTTATCTACCTTGTCTTAAAAATTTTTTATTCTAATGGATTACATTTTCATGAAATCTATCATTCTGCCAACCAAGACAAATTACAAATAAGTGTGAAACAATTATATTTGACATTGACTGATAAAAACAACCTCACCTATCTATTAGCTAACTAGTATTGGAGCCTATATACTCTATGCATGTTTAAAAATAAATTATTATTTATATGCTTATAATTGTATTGAAACAGATTAATAATGAACACAAAGTTTTTAAAAATGTTTCGGCTCCTCGATACTGTAGACATTCGCTGTTAAATTGGGCATGCATTTTTATTGTATTATTAGTACGCTAATATTAGAATTATATCTTTACCTACCATCTGCTAAAAACTCATTGAAGTCACGTCATAAATATATACACTGCAGGCATTTCAATTTATTTTTCTGGAATAATACTTTTTCGTTATTTATTACTTCATTGCACATAGTGTGTTTCATGAAATAAACGTTCCTAGCACCGACTTTTATTTAAATTTGCAGCATTTAAAACATTTCGCGAGATCATAAATCAAAAGAACAGAAAATTAAAAATGAAATAAGATAGCGCGTTCTGCTTTAGATTCCATATTTTTATCATCAATCTTCATAATAGTTACCTGCCCCTTCTCACTTGCATGCATCATCCCCTGACTTTAGGGTGGAAACAAACACATGGCCAGGGTGTTAATGACATCATATTTCAAATTATTAATTATTACGTTACTCTGCGGGGTTGCAGTCATCATCACTTTGATAACTGTGTAACCAACTATTCGACTTAAAGGGTGAGGGTGAATAGAGAAAATTGTCTTAATCTATTATGTTTATGTTTACGGGCCGGAAAGATACTCATGTTGATATTAGCGCGATTTAGAGAATGTACAGGGTGAGTCATCAGAAGTCCCCCCCCCCAATTTTTAATTCCGTAAAAAATTTTACTAAATCTTCAAAACGTTGTTTTGTGCTCAAAATAATGTAATTTTTTGTGCAGTTTCACGAAATGATTATATTACTATCCATCAATAATTACAAAAAGTACCTTTCTCGCATTCCGCTTCGAACTCGGCCATTTATGTGAGTCGCTAAGCGCCATGGATGTCGGACAGTTGGTCGGAAGAGTAGTGGCAATTAAAATAATTGAAAAACGCGTTTCGTTTTCAATGGCTACTTAAAATTTTCTGGTTAGTTTGTAATTTATAGATTATCGATGTTCTTGTAAATATTAGAAACACTATAGAAGAGAGCCATGTGAAACATTATCTTTTTGAAATCGGAGAAAAATGAGGATTACGATTCGCGAGTTGGATACTGGGTGTTCCAAAAAGCACCTTGTATACGGTTAGATTTGAACATTTGGTCATTATTTTCTCAATTTGACGTATAGAAACTTGCTAAAAAATTGTTTAATTTGGTTTTTGAAATTCCCGAATTGATCCAAAAATAACCAAGTTAAAGGAGGGAGACATTTATGATGAATCACCCTATGCATTTGTTTCTGACTCTATTGCATAATAATACTGTTATTCAGCGACATAACAATTCCTCATTATAAAGTAAAGCAAGCCAATAGCGTCACAAACAAATTTCATCCCGATTGGAACAGAGATATTCGCATTTGAATAAAAACACACTCGGCCAGCCAAAGTTTGATAAGTGACGGCACAGAGCGGCTGAACCTATATTATAGTCCATTAGAACTGCACTGCAGCGCCAAGTTTCGACCATAAAAGTAATTCTGAATTGGTTAATTTTGCAAGAAATCGATGCTAATTTTAACGTTTTGGAAAGGGAAGAGTCTAAAAGATGGTACCATTTTAGAGTGATTTGAATTTCTGTCATGTTCAAAAATTGGTAGAAAATTGCCATACGTCTCCGTCAGTTGTTAAGTACCTGAGGAAACACTGCGAATCGCAATCCTTAATATATTCACTTGAATTTTTTTTAATCGCTTCATCTGCTAGTAAAAAACCACTGCCTAAGAAATCACCACATCGAGATTTCCCATTCAAGTCTCCTTAAACGAAAACATCACAAAGAGTATTGAGAACTTGACTTCTAGTACATACACCAAATCCTAAATTTCTAGTCTCTTACTAGCTGGCTTTACTTATTTACCTCTATTCACATCAACCCTTCAAAGAAAAGGCTCCAAATGTAGTCTAGTTCCAGATCTTGTTATGATACGTACGTGTATCAGGACGTGCTTCAAGAAAGGCAGTACTTTCTCAAAGGATATTCAGAAACATTTTCTAAAATAATTGCGTGCTAGAAATTTCTTCAATAGTCAGTTATGTTAAGCCGTGAAGATCGAGAGTTGACTAATGCCAAGGGTAGACATAGTGGGACGGTCCTGAAGAAAACGCAACAAAATCGGGTTAATCTCTGTTAAACTCGGTGACATTTAAACCATCCGAAGATAAAAAAATTCTGCGTAAAATGAAGTGTCATAATAGAAGAACAAAGTATGTAACGAATTATTAATTGAAAATTACTGGTAAAGTGCTTGATAATAGTACCAAAAATAAAGTAAAGAAGCACAGTGCCTTAGTATGGCCGTCGACGGAAATAGACCGATTCATATCTGAGAACGTTTCAAGTTGTTGGTTATTGGTAAAGAAGGCTGAATGCTAAATGTTGTTATTATTGTTAAGTTAGCGATATGTGTTTATAAAGCAATATAGACATATTAGCTGTGTTGTGACAAGAGTGATAAAACTCCAACTAGAACTGTTTTTAGAAAGTGAAGTGTTAGAATTCTACAGAACAGAGAGGGAAACTGCATATACACACAAGGACGAACATGATAATTTCTATTAGTAGTATTAGTTTTTTAACACTTATTAATTATTAAGACTAACTAAATATCATAAAATTAAAAATGTATTAAACATAAGGCAGGTTCCACAATACGAAGGTTTCGACTGGCAGCTGTCATATGGTCCAAATAGTTAGTTATTTTACGCCCTCTGTTTTCACTTCCAAGGTATAAAACATATATTGGATTTCTGGAACAAGCGATATCTTGAGTTGAAGATAGGTTTAAATGCTAGTTTGAACTTCAAAAGTAAAAAGGTATTGACTATGTAGAGGAAACTGTTGTACCTTGAGTATAGTGTACCTTAGAACATTACCTGCTTTGAACTGGCTTCACCATCTTATCCAATTATTGCGAAAGTATATTATAGGGAAGTGTTAAGAAACTTCATACGAATTTTCTCTAATTCACATTGTTTGGTGTGGTTTTCAAACAATTTGATTATTACTGCATGTTAAAACGGCTGGCTTTTGTGTTTTGTTTCGCGATTTTTCATTCTTGGTGTAATACAACTAGAAAATTTCAAATCGGTGTCTTCGTTTCGTTGCGCGCATCCATGAAACGAAACTATGTCTTGTACCGTGGAACAATCTGTTGAGGTAAAGAATGCTACAAACTTGCTGTTTTTTTTTTATAGGTTTGCAATGCCACGAAGTAAAGTAGGCCTGAAAAGGGCTTCAGTGGATACCGAAAATTTATACAAAGCTGTGGCTGCCGTTTCATGTGATACTGCCAGGAAAATTTCTTTGCGTGAGGCCTGTAAGGTATGTAATGTGAAACTCGTCACTATATCAACATTTAAATCACTTTAAGGAAAGTGGAGATAAAAGTTTCACTTATAGAACAAAAATGGTTATTAATAAAGTTTTTAGTGGAGAAGAATAAGAATCAGATTTAGCAAAATACATTATTCATATTGCAAACATGCGATATGGTCTCAGTAAAAAGGGAGATCTAGAACTTATGGTAAAGCAAACGAAAAAAAAAAATCCAAAACATGGGAAGAAAATCGCATTGCTAGAGAGGGAGAATGGATGCTTCTTTTTACGAAGAGGCGTCGACCGTTTTCCATCACATTTTTTAAATTTCATATTATAAACTTCTAATAAATTTGATATATCAATAAAATATTATATTTTCAAAGCAATATCATTTGACTAATTTATTTTGCCTTACCAACATAGAGGAACACTGTTTTGTCAGAGATAAACGCAAGCGTTCCAAGGTACATGAACATAATGTACCATGAAACAATTCCCTTTAAAACTTCAAAATTGTGTGAAATTGGCATTTTTAAACCAATGGCCCTCAAAAAAATTGGTTAGTTGAAAAAATGTGTTCTATTTAATATGTGATATATGCTGTGGGATAATAGTATATTATGTTACTAGGAAGAGAAGGCGAACATTACATGTTGAGCCCAGAAGTTTGCTCAGCCTCGGCTTGCGCCTCTGCTGAACAAACTTTTGGGCTCAACATGTAATGTGTGTGCCTTCTACTCCGAGTGACATATACTATTTTTTTTCAAGCGTCAAAGTAAAAAATTGCGACTGTAATTTGGAAAAGTAACAAACTCTTCTTTAGATAAAACTTTTGACTATTTAGGTTTATAATTTTCGCCTTGTCGCTTTAAAAAGACAATTAATGTAGAATAGGTGTCAATTTGTGCATTGTGTTTGATGTTTAATTTAGATTTTGCTATTGAATGTTGCGCCAAAAGAGTTGAACTTTTCAGTTTTTTGGACAAATGTGTAAAATATGCTATCATCACATTTTCCGAATACACGTACGTTGTTGTCCTTGGCCCATTTTATAAATTTATCTTACGCATTATCATAAACTTTTTCGGATTTCGCGGGAATTAATGTTTCCACTGATGAATTTGCAATTTCAAGTAATTCAGGTGGTGTGCACTGCATTTCTTCAGACATTTTTGGTTTTCAATTTGCAAAACGACCTGACGTGAAATTTAAAACTGACAGTTGTGACAAGTCAGCTACTGTGCAAAACTAAGTCAGACAGCACTTGTTACTGTACTTATAAGAGTTAAAAAGCGTGATAGGAGTATTGCCAAGCAAGAAGGCCGTTAACTGGGAGACGAAGGATAAATGACGATTGAATACGATCAGCAATTAGTAAATCATCTGCGTGGAAAAGCTGATACGTTTATATTACACCACTACTGTCACTGTCCTACTTACTTTTGCACCGCAGTGTACATTGTTTCGTTTTTGTCATTTTGTCCTAGGAAAAAATGAAAAACATTTGTATTAGTATAAAAATAGGCTCTTTCTCCAGGACGTGTTGCAATATATAATGTAAGTATTGTTATACGCTTGAAGAAAAATTAAATTTTATGCTAAAAGAAAATTAAAAATCAAAAAGTGTTCCACGGTACAATCATCTCCCCTACTTAATCGCAGTACCACATTCGAATAAAATGTTAATCAAAAGGTAATCTCAGTCAGTTAACCCCAGTTGGAACATCTACTCATACAAATATATAATGCGATCACTTTATGAACACTGATTTTAATAAAGCCGATTAATCCAATATTTATGCAAAACATTGAACAAATAACTATTACACATCCTGTGGAGAACCGGTACAGAAGCACAATGACTTCTAATTTATCTCAACGTTATCAACGATGATATAGCCTGTGCGTGCTAAAAAATAATCATTTGCGATGAAATAAACTTTAATTAGTTTATTCAGAATGCTATATAAACCGGGCGTGTTGCGATATGATACCAGTTTTAAGAAAATAATTGAGGCGGTATTTAAATTTACACGTGACGTTCCATTTTAACTGACGTGATTTTACCCTCGCCCACGAGTACTTATATAGCCGAAATTAACTTAATCTGTGACCCTCTGATAACAAAGTGTTAAATTGTTGGATTAGGTAATAAAACTAAAACACAAAATCCTACCAAAGTGTAAGATAGATAAATTAGAGGTAAACTCGTTATGAAATAAGCTTAGGTAAACTGAACCTCATTGTTTACGTAATTTTGTAGAGCTTTGCAATAAGACGAGTTTTAGTTGCCGTTTAGTTCAGTTTTGTTCTAGGAGAAAAGCAGTGCAGACATATTTCATATAATACGTTTTCACGTACACTAGAAAAGAAATGTTTTAACGCATTTCATTTCATTATTTATTTTAAGCATTTGGTTACCCTAAAAATTGATTATCTTTAGTTGTGTTATTTTCGAACAGTTTCCAAAGAAAAATTGTATCTTACCTGAAAATAATTTTTTAAGAAAGCCATAAATATATTTGAGGTTATTTTTAAAACAATTTAACCGAGTGACGCACAGTGGTCAATTTTCAAGTTTTAGGTGGAAAAAATTCTACAAATTTGCAAATTAACATAAAATATTCGTAACAAAAGCGGAAAAATATTGGAAAAAATTTTGACACTAAAGGGGTGGTTTTTGACGGGGTTTACAAAATTTATTTAGTTCTAGTATTCTGAAGCTTTGTAGGTACGATAGTATTGTATCCGCGAATGCACCAGAAATAGTAAAAAAAAATCTAAGGGCCAAGGAGATTGTTTCAATGGGGATTGAAAATTAAATATTATTTTATAATTACGTAACTTTTTGAATAAGATTTGTGAGCCTACAAAAAAATGTCGAGCAAATGTAGTGAAATAAATGTAAGTTCTTAGTGGATCGTTTTTGAATTACTTTTATTTATTTATTTATTTATTTATTTAAAAATTCCACATAGAGCATTATACAATGACATGAGTTCGTCAATAAGTGGGTTAATGTAGAGAGTAAAATGGGTACACATAAAACTTACAACGACACATATCAATATATAACAAAGACTTAATAATTAGAGAAAGACATACAAATGAGGAGAGAGAGAAAAGAGAAAAATAAAAACATGTACCTTGCCAGCACAGGGCAACCCTGGGAAGCACAAATAATGAAAAAACTATTAGGGAGAATAGAGTTTAATTCAGATCACTGGTAAAATATTCATTCAAGCTGTAAAAGCTATGTCTTAAAAGAGCAGTTTTGACTCCTTTCTTAAAAAATAGTTATAGAAGTAATAGATTTGAGATTTTTAGGTAAATGATTGAAAATTTTTATTGGCATTATGTAGCTACTTTTAGCCGTTGAGGCAAGTCAATGTTGGGGTAATCTTAGGTTGTCACTAAAGCGTAGTGTAGTAGTATCTTTAATAGTTGCTAACTATATCTGCAGTTGATGTATATTGACTAATGTTATTCTTAACGAGAATTACACACTGCAAGATGTATATAGAGGCAACAGTAAGAATTTTTAGGTCTGAACAGTTCACAACAGGAATGTCTAGGAGCTTTAAATTTCATTGTACGAACTATTTTTTGCGCAGTTTATCGTTTATCCGATTTGCATTGCCCCAGCCGACAATGCCTTAGCACAGTGCTGAATGCACATACGAGAAGTACTATGGAAACAAAATTTTTAAATTCACATATGACCTTAGCCTCCAGATGATAAAACAATTTACTGAGAGACTTGAAATTATATACACGTATGTACTATAATGAGATCTGGAACTGTATAATTTTTTAACGCATCCGGTGAAGGCTTCGGGGGGGCTAAATAGAGGTAAATAAGGAAATATTAGTAAAGCAATCTGGAAGAGTACAGCAACTTGAGATCAGGTGTATATATTAAAAGCCAGGGTCTCATATTTCTTTATCATATTTTACAAACCACCACCACCTCCACTCCATTATTAAAGGGGTTGATAAAATAAAATTGAAATATTCACTTGAAATTTGGTATACGTATAAATTATAATGACATCTGATGCAAACAGGAGAAAATGAGTAGAGCAAGGTAATAAGATTCATAAACTTCATTTTTGACGTATATGCTAACAACCAACGCAACGCCTCAAATTTTATCTGCCACAAGTATTATTAAAATTCTATGACAAATTATTTCCACATACTAGAGCTATAATCAAAATGTTTTCTTTTAAAGAGACTTAGGCAACGGTTTTATGTTTTTGGTGCAAAATGGTTAACTTTATAGTTTTAGGTTGTTTTTGAAGTAATATTAAGACTTGTTGTAACTTAACTGGTATTTAAAATTAACTGCTCTATATACAAACATATATATATATATCAGTGGTATAATAAATAAAAGTAAGCAAGCAAAAAAATTCGTCGCTATCACTATCACTTATTTATTTATTTAGATACAACCACCCAACACATAACCAATTAATGGGTGGGAATGTTACACTAGTAAGCACCAACAGTATAAGTATTATATATACTAAATTCACAGTACGTCACAGAAGAAACAAAATACAAATACATACTAAGAAAAAGCTGACTTGAAATAGCACATAACCCTAAAAAATATGTAAAGGGTAATAATGGAAATGGGGTTATACTCATAGTAATCTTCTAATTGACGGAGGACCACAATTAAATATATCAAGCTCAATTTGCACCAAATTATAATTTTTACACATAACATGTATAGGTAAAAGTTTTAGTAAATTTTTTCGGGGGGTAGCAAGATAGAATGTTTCACGATAACTGCTTCCTATACGAGGTACACGAAAACACAGTTGCTCCAAAATAGACGGGCAATCAGACATATTGTAAATAATTTAATGCAGAAATATTACAGTGTGCTATTCCCCTATTTTCTAGACTCGACATATCAAATCTTTCTAACGAGGTTTTGTGAATAACCAATTGTGGGATAATCGCCATATTCAATAAAACACGAATACTTAATAAAGTGTTTTCAATACTTTTTATATACGTAGTATATCCCTGGGACCATACCAGTCATGATACTATGAACTAAAGATATGCTCACGCGCATACATCGCTCCATCCTTCTCCAGTTGATGACGTAGTTCCGTGACAAACTCCGGCAGGTCCCTCTCAGTAATCTGTGTTTAAGTGTGTTTTTAGTGCTTCAGCTTTTCATCTAATTAAAAATATGGTTATATGTGCGGTAGTAAATTGTAACAACAACAACAACAACAAAAAGGCCAAGATATCTAAAAATAAAGTGCGATATTTTACATTTCCAAAAAATAGAACTGTATGTGACATATGGGTACAAAAGTGATTACAACAACACAAATTTAATATTGCGAACTCAAGAATTTGTTCCGAGTATTTTAGCGAAAGTGACTATCGTTTACAACATAGATAATAACATATGATAAAATTATTAAGAAATCATTTTCTCGATTCTGTGCTTACAATTAACGAGAAATTAATAACAAAAGAACCAATTTTAGAACTTTTACAAATGACAGAAAAATCCGATTTAAATATAGCTCATAAAATCAATTCATCATATTTAACAGTAAAGAATGCAAAGCGACAAAAAGTTAAGTTAGCTACAAAATTGTTTTCCCACACGGTATCAAAGTTTCGCGAATGGGTACTTTAGGTTTATATAAAAATGAAAAAAATAATTGGATGGAATGTTCGGAACTTTTTAAAATTGCAAATGATTGGTTTGATGTATTTAATTCGAAAGTTCCTGAAATAGATGCACGAAGTAGAACAAAAGCATACGGGCTAGCGTTAGACGAACAAAACAAAATTTTTGATAAAATGGAACAGATAGTTAATAATTTAAGAACAGGTAAAACTAGAAAAAAGAAACCACCACATTAAAATGTAAATGATAAAAATAAATCAAAAGCATCTTGTAAAAAAGTGATTCTCAAAATAAAAAGTAAACTGCCATTTCAAAAAGGAATATTGATCTCTGTTAAATCTTTAAAATTATTATATGACGATTTAAAAACTGACTTTGGTATTAAATACATATTAACTTATCATCTTAATCAAGATCCCTTGGAAGTTTTTTTTCCAATAATTAGGGCAATTGGGTGTTTGCGCACGATCATCCCACACCTCTACAGTTCTAACATCGTCTGAGAAATTATATTTTAGGACGAAATGACCAAATAATTTCGGATTCAGCAAATGTGGGTCGATCAAATACATCCAATTTAACTTCTGACGACACTTTTCATTCTTTAACTAATTTGACCAATAATGACGATAATAACGAAGACAATTATGAAAATAATATTAATGAAGATGGCACAAAAATTGTAACGGTACAATTATTTGACAAATTAAATAATGCATGTTCAGTTGTAGCAAGTAACATATTGGCAGATGATCTTACGGAAATTGAATGGAATGGGTTGGAAAATTTGGCGGGGTTTATCGCATTTAAATTAAGAAAAACAGAAAAACTTGGGTATTTTCCAACTTCCAATTATTGCTCGCTTACATGGGTGAGTCATCTATCAGAGGGTGGTCTTATAAAACCTTACGACAGTTTTATGTTACAATGTAAAGAACTTGATAAAATCTTCGAGCAACTAAATGGACAGTGCTTGAAAATTGGAAATAAATATATCCAGGAACATATAGAGCATGCAAGTAACATAGAGTTAAGTTGTGATGTGAAAAAATTATTTTTTAGGTGTAAAATGTATTTTAGAATTAGGTCTTTAAATAAAGATATTAAAGAAGAGTCAAAGATTCAAAATCGTAAAATTGTAACATGAACATTGTAGTTATTTTTAATAAAAACTTGTTATCCCTTTCTATTGTCCTTTTTATGTAATGTACCAACGCCCTGTATATCATGGACCATACAAATCTTTAAAATTTAATTAATAACTATTTTATTTACTGATTTTGTTCAAAAACAAGTTTTTCCTTTGGCTAGCCTACTGTGCAAATTTCACGAAGATCGTAATGTTCGTTTTACTGTTTTAGAAATGTGCCATTCAAATCAACACCACCGTTGATCAAATGCAATATACTTTTTGATTTCGTATTTGCTAAGAGTTAATAAATGATTGGTTACGTCCAAATACGTCATTATAAAATGTCATAACTCATAAATTATTGTATAATTAAATTTCCCCAACGTTGTTTGGTTGTACTTGTACACTCATCTGGCCGAGTTTGTCTCTGGATGACGTCATGCGCAGAACAGAACGAAACTGAATTTCCGCGTGAGCATATCTCTTTAGTTGTAGTATCATGCATACCAGTGAGCAATATTCTAATTTTGATCGCACAAAGGAGTAGTACAATCATTTCATAATGTCCGTATTATTAAAACCCTTACAATTCCTTATTACAAATCCTAGACTTTTTAAAGCTGATCATACAGTTAAATTTATATATTCATTGAAACTAAATCAGGAGTTACAAATACCTGATACAATTAAAGATCTGGGAGTGACCTTTGACAGCAGTCTAAGGTCACTCCCAGATCTTTAATTGTATCAGGTATTTGTAACTCCTGATTATTTAAATGATAATTAAAATTAATATAATTGCGGACTCTACAAAATGTAAATGTGCTACATTTGGATACATTAAGAGGTAGTTGATTTAGTAGACACCAATCATTTATCTTATTCAAGTTATTTTGAAGCTTGTCACAATGTTCCTCAGTTTCAATTACACAATACATTTTTAAATCGTCCACATATAACAGGCTTTCAACGTCATTAATAAAAATATTAAAGAAAGGTGGTCCCAGTACAGATCCTTGAGGGACACCTAAGCTAGTCAAGACGTCGAATGAACTGAAACCATGGTATACTACATACTACCACCTAGAAATCTAATAGTGCCACTAATAGTCCGAATTTGCTAAGCTTTTGTATCAGAATACCATGGTCCAGGCGATCAAACGCCTTGGAAAAATCAGTACAGATAATATCAACCTGTTTGTGATTATCTAATTTTTCAGAAACGTATTGCGTGACACAGGTGAGGCTAGTCTCAGTGGATCTGCCGGATACAAATCCATGTTGGTTTGTTACAATTTGACCTTGCACATGCCTTGTTAGTGGTATACTCAAGGTAAGCTAAAAAACTTTCGCAAAATTGCAGATGACAGTTATTGGCCTATAATTCTCCACGTTATTTTGTTGTCTTTCTTGTACACGGGACATAAACGAGAATATTTCCACACATCAGGAAATATCTGAGATTTTAGAGATAAATTAAAAATGATTGTAAGTGGACGAGCAAAAATGTGTGCAGAGTCTTTTACTATAAAGGCAGGTATATTATCAGGTCCCTTGGTGAATTTAGGTCATCACAAACAATTTCCTTGGCAGACCATTTATCAAAGAGAAATGTCGAATGTTACTCATAAGTGGATTTTAATTGGCTATACTATACGAGGACAGTTTTTTTAATACGCAAGCAACAACACATTTTCCACTTGTATGATATGCGGCTTGAGTTGCTAAGCTTAACTGTTCTGAAAAATGTTCGAGTAGTGGTTGCACTTTTTTTTTCGTTCTTTGTCCACTATTACTAAAACTTATATTAGAAACAGGCCGTTTAACCAAATCCAACATATTTTTTTAAACGAAGATACATTAAGTCTGTAAGACCTCCAGCGCTTAAGCAAATTAGAGCTTAATAATTCGGAGAAGTTTACCATTTTCTCCTAATAACTCGTAATAATTTTTTTCCATGGTCGAAACATTCAATCACCTTGTCGATAGCCTTTACAAATGATCTATCACCCAGTAACTCTTCATTCCGCAGGTAATCAAATAGGAAATCTCTTACGGAAATGACCACATCTGCAATGAAATTAAAAATGTAGTATAAATAATTTAGTAAGTGAGTGCAAAGCGGTAAACTTTACATGTTTGAAAGTACAGAATACATATGTAAGATAGTACATAAATTTCTGTGAAAGTTTTTAACACTTTTTTTAAAAGTCAAGTACAAGTGGACAAATGCTGGCTCATGCGAAATAAATCAGTAATATGATTCTATACAATAGTATGCATACCTCGTGACATTTTTTCGATAGCTGGAGACAGCTATTAACAGCACACACCAATAATATCAAATTCTCGAATGCAGTTAACAACTTTCTTGAACCAGTATCGGTGGTAAATTTCCTGCCGTCGTCCAGCCTAAATAATTTATAGGGTCAAAAATTTGTAGACGTACGGTATAATCCAAAAATTCTCTTGGTTTATGATGCCCTGATTATTAAGGTATCGGCGTATATATTAATTGCGAGTGTTGGATAAATTTCATTTTTGTAATATTTTCATCCTAATATTGGCAAAGTCCACTGTGCTACGACAAAATTTAATTTAATAATTGTTACTGACCGTTTCTTTAACGGCTGTTTAATTTTAATCTGTTTTTTTACTATTTTTAGTTGCTCCTTATGTACCTACTTTCTACGAAGTGAAAGAAAATCGTCAGAACATCACTCAGAGAATTCTCATATCTCTATGTAACTAATTTCATGCAAATCTGCAAATATTGTGCAATTATGGAAGATCTATTGGATTCATTATTTTGAATTTTTAATTATTGGCGTCAGATTCAGTATCAGTTACTCCGAAGATACTTCACTATCGATTTAATGCAATTACGATGCGTTATTACCGGCGCCTTCGCCAAATAATGAAGTTTTTTCCGTATCTGTTTGCCTCATACCAAATATTACATACTACACAATGCGATCCATGTGTATGGAATACATTCATTTTAAGAATAATTATGACGTTTTAGTAAATATTCTGAAACAGCTGTGAAGAAACAAAGAAAATAGTTGATAGTGCGGTAAAGGTTAGGGTGGCTACACGTTGATAGTGGAGCATCACAAAGCTTATATTGATAGAATCTTTGAGATGATTTTAATTTAATCTGCTAGAAAAACGCCTTAGCTATTGGTGTATTACTGTTGCAAATTTACATAGCATGTGTACTTAAACAAATTGTAGACTGCAAGATAACATTTTGCAATTATTTATGGCCACTTTGTATTTATAATTTTTCAACTAATTATAATTCTGTGAACTTCTAGCAAAATTAAAATAACTACGGTTTCTCATTTATCATTCGGTTTATCAACCTCCTAGCTCAATTATTTATGAGGCAAATTTACAGTAGAAGTAAATAATTTGTCTGCTCGGAAATGTCGTTGGTTGTGTGCATTTATTGAGCATGACCGGAGTAAAACTGTCGAAGTGGGTTTATTTCTCCGGTGGATCTCGCATGTGGCGCGCCGGTCGCATGTCCGACACACATTACTCTAGCCACCGTTGATTTACGAACGTTAACCAGTCGCGACTGCGTTATATTTAAAACAATCTTTGCTTTTTATAAAGACCTATTACCCGGGGCTTTATACCTCTTTTAAGGATTTGCGATTTCTATCTGTGAACCACAAAACTGTTAAAGTATCATTTCTCAAAATTGCTCAATTTCACACGCTTTTCAGCCTGTTTCCTAAATTAAAATCTATTTTCAGTTTTTTTATATATGAGCGCTTATCACGCATATTTCCCTAATGTCCTTTGCTAATAAGGTTCTTGACATTGTAGCGGTATATATCAAGAAACCTGTTAAGGGGAAATTAGGCGTGATCAGGAATTATAACGTCGTGTTGTTTGACGTTTTCAAACACCCTTGTTGGTCCAATTAAATCATTGGACGTTAAAATCGGAAATTAATTTAGACAATAATAAATTAAGACAGCATGAGAACGTGACTTTTCAGACTTTTCCGAAATATCTTGAAAATTATGCAACTTAAGGCATCAAACTACTATTAGTATAGGAGCTAGCATGCAATAGAGCAGTAGCAGCTGACGTCGCAACATGGCCGCTACAGCTGTTTGGTGGACAATAACCTGGTTTTGCATATGCGTCCATGTAAAATGATTTGAGTTTTTAAAGAGTTTTTAGTGTCTTTCTAAACGTTTGTCTCGTGCAAAATTAATTTTTAGTGTTCTATATCTATTACATATTTCATGATTTACTGAACTGACTTTTTAATGCTTTATTTATGTATTTCAATAGGCGTCTCATGTTGTTCACATGTCAAAAGTTATTTCTTTTCCATATGGTAAATGAATTTTAGAGAATTTACTATAATTTTATTTATATTCTACATTTTAGTAGTCCCTTTATTATACTTCTTAGCTGGAATATATTTACGGAGTTAACCTATACGATTTAAAACTGGGAGTTTCAAACTGCATCTTTGGATGATATCTCTAAGATGTCCAATGTATAGTCATGGATTATTTGGTCTTTTGCCGGCACAGTGTATGAAGAATAATGAAATTAGAACATGTAAAAATTTGAGTCCCATTGTTCTGCTTGCATATAAATGAATAGTTACTAACTATGAAGGATATTAATGAAAGATGTCTCGTTTTAAAGTATCTATGACTATAATATCTAATCACAACTGCTAAACTTCAATATCATGTTTAAATTGATTCACAATTAACGTAATTTGTTTTTAGGTTCAACACTCGTGAAAGTCTAACCATGCATGGGTTGTTGATCACCAAAACTGTGCAACACTGGCCATTGTAATTGTATTGCTGGCTTAGGTGATAAGTGCACCCACATTGCAGTTCTATTATTTCAAAAATTGCATGGAGGAAAAGCTGTGATAGGTATATTAGCTTATTGGATTGGACCCAGTTTTAAAAGTTCCATAAGAGATGATATTAATTTGTCAACATATGTAGTTGGAGGAACGAAGTAGTGGTAATCAAGTTACCACTACTGTTCTACTTCCTTCCAATGAAGAAATTTAGAGTTTTTATTGGAAAATGGAAAAATATAACATAGCTTTAAAAAACCGTTATGCTTTTTATTAAATTAAAATGATCTCACACTCCTATCTTTATATTAGATTGCCTATTGCTCCTGCATTTCACAATACAAACCTCTGATTATTGTTATAAATGTGGTAAACATTTAAACTTATTAGAAACTTTGGGACCTAATGAAAGTAAGATACACCTACCTAATCAAGAGTTGGTGGAAAATATTTTAATTTATTTAAAAACATAAATTTAACAACAGATATTAAATATAATACATAGGTAATAAACATAATATATAGGTGATGAAATGGAAAAACTGCCCAAAATTGAAACCGATTGTTTCAAGGAAACGACATACAGGGTGAGCAAACTATCCCTTCGGACCTCTTTTCTCATAACGCGCAAAAAAATATTGTTACCGCGAGATAGCACAATTCCCAGCAACTCCGCCGTAGATGAATATTTACTTGTGGAGCGGTCAATAAATAAAAACAAAAAAAAAATACTAAAATAAAATGTGAAATAAAAAATAAAAGCGGCCATATTCAGAGACAGAAGAAACAGAAAACTTAGCAGAAGAAAAATAAGGAGATGACGATAGATGGAAACTTAAAAGAAGCATGGAAACTGAAAAGAAGCATCTTGCAAACAATTACACCACACCCCATCCGATGATGACAAATGGAAACTTAATAGAAGCATGGAAACTTGAAAGAAGCATCTCTTAAACACCTACACTTCTCATCCTATATCCCCACCCCATGCGTCATACGGCTCTCGCTGCTGACAACAAGCATGTCCAATGTCCAACCCGGCGTATGCAGCTGGTCTGGCGGTATATAAAACATCCGTGATTTGGTTCCGGTATGCGGTTTGGCCGTCGGTTGGGCGTGTTCGACGGACGACCAAGCTGAGTGCTGGGACGAACCTCCATGGATGCCCGCAATCGGCATTAATGCCCACCTTACGCTGACAAATCAATCAATCAATTAGGCAACTGACATGACAGCTGGCAAAACTGTTACGTCACTGCTAGTGCTCCATTACCTGACATATTTGTATCAGCTAATCACATAAGTAATCCTTTGCCTTAGAGCATGGCAGACAAAAACGTGGTATAAGAATATTTCTTACCAGTGGAAACATGAATAATAAATTGAATTAATTATTTTAAAAATAAGCTTCAATTTTAACTAAGCCTATAACTCTCTCCCAGAGATACTAAAGATTTTCAAACATAATCGTTTAAAAAGAGAAATGAAAACGTACATAATGGATATCAAATGAGATCATTGTTAATATATTAAAAGTCACACATTATTTCTATGTTTATTAAATTTTAAGTTCTACGAAAGTAGTATCTTTAATATATTGTCTTATAGCCTATCCAGTTTAAACCTGCAGTCTTCCTGAGACCAGTTTAGACCGCCACAAGCAATGTAGTTAAAATTCGAATCGGTCCCTGTTCAGATCGACTCATCCTCCGTCGCAAATCTTCCTACTATACCTTACTTATACGTGGGTAAATATTTGAGTAAACTCAATACTGAATGACGCTAATAAAATTTATTGAAAAATATTCGTGGTAGTCATCCTAAGAAATAATTCAACTATTTTGAAAACTTGTGAAGACATTTACACAAACCTTCCATATTTGGCACCCTGTTTAATATTTACTTCTTGCTGTCGGATGAGCACTCTGTACATATCTTTGACCTAAAGTTATCCGGCTTTCTCTGTAATAATAGTGATAATTATTAGTGATATTATTTTCATATACCGTTTCTTAATTATTATCTTCTTAGAGGGACCGCTCTGTATAAATAAATATTGAAGCTCTGTATAAATACATATACCGATTTTTTGTTAAGATGTTTAAAGATCAGATAGCGATTAGTTTTTTCTTATTCTAATTAATTATCAATTAACATTCAATTTCTTTATTACGGATCTTTAAAATAGCTAAAATTAATAACCGGAGTAGATTGCACTTTAAATCTTCTATAAGAGAGAACTATTTTTATAGACATTTATTGAAAAAAAAAAAGACTATGTTAGAAACGCTTCTTTCGTCATAGTGGAACAATTGGCTCGTCATTCTTTTCATAACAAAATTACTCGCAGAATTTTAGAAATCATGCGACACCCTGGGTGGACTACAGAACTTTTATGATATCATTACATAAAATTATACAATTATTTCATATCTTTTCCACCTTTTCTTATAAATAGTGACTTATCACGCACATTTCCTAATTTCGGTCACAGGAACATTTTTAAGCGCAGTTGGTTTAACTCAATAAAGACTATGTTCTTCAGGAATTAAAATTTATTCGTCATAATACTTAAGGTATTTTAATGTTTTTACTATATCTTATTTAATATTCACATATACGAAAACGAAAAGTATTTCATTTGATCGGCACATTTCCAAAATCGTAAATATTACCCATATTTATAGAAAAAATTTTCATCTCGTTGTGTTAGTGATTGAATTCTGAACAACTTTCACGATGTTCGTCCGACTGTCTGTGTGTAGTGTATGTCGGTCTGTTTGTCCGTCTGTCTGTCCGTCACATTTTTTTTGTAAGCACAATGACTTAAGAAAGAACTTTCTAAGCCTGCATTGCAGTCAATCCTGCCTGAAATACTGTAATATATCTTCTTAGACCTATTGGAGTTATTGTTTTTTGCCTCATCTTATAAATCCAAGTCCGATTCCTTGCTCTGTCTTGGAGCCGTCTGTATCCTAGACTGTTATATTTAATATTCATTGAGGTATTCATTATAGAATTATTATAAAAGGTGCCAGCTGCAAATGCCTATTTAGACAAACAATATTAAAAAATCGTGTTTGATGTATACTTAATCGCAATGACACCACGGAAAAGTTAACTATGCCAAGTAAATGTTAGTCAAATTGATATTGGTAGTGCAACACTCTTTGCTGTTTCATTTAGAAAATTCTATTCATAGAACATACGACGTTTGCTTATATCTCGGACTTAATATTTTCATTTTATTGAACAAACATTTATGAGATACATGCATTCACAAGCGAAAAATAATTCGTTTCATTTTAAACACAAAACCAAAGATATGTTAAACATGGAGACTCTCCAATATCTTTGATCTGTAGAATTAATTAAAAGAAACGCCTACTGAATAAGTTTAGATTTATTAACGAAAGTGTAGAATTAAAATTAAGGTACAAGTGATTCACCATTTTTTACGATCTCATACAACATAAATTTTATAGTTGTTTTATAGATACGATCAGGAAACAAAATAACAACTTAATTTAATGTTTTATATTACGACTGGTATCAGACAAGTAGGAGTTTTTACAGTAACGACCGTTACAAAGTAATTTTTAATTAGTATTTTAGGTCCACAAACAGTAATTATAAATACTGCTTGAGTGTAATTATCGTCGTTATAACAATTAAAATGAAAAGGCTTATTTTGCAGTCAGAATTATTCTTAAAGGGATGCCATCCATTTGGCGGAACTTTCTTTATTAAAATAACGCAAAAACTCTATATAATGACATGGTTGCCAGTTTCAAGGGGTAACAGGTGCAAATAATAGCTGATACTTAATTTTCTTTTAATAAACTGATTTGTCAAGATTATTTTTTATACATAATTTATGCATGGAAACGTAGTTTGCGCAAACAACAAAACTGTTTTTTTTTAACTGGTAAGCTTTTTGTGTACATGAATTTATACCAATAATTTAATGTAATAAAAGTTAATAAAAGCAATAAAAATGAAAATATAAATTCTTTCCATATATTTTCTTACTTTTTATTGGGTATTTTGCCACTGAAAAATATTTAAAAATTTTAGTGAAAAAACCTCTGCGCCAAACGGATCAAACAGAGATTGGTTCTTGAGTACTTGACTGTTTCAAAAAGTTTCACACCTAAAAATATATAAACTAGAACAATGGTATAAACTAAAAACTGAAAATCAAAGCTATAAGTAGTTAACGTTTCGGAAGAGAATCTACTTCCGTTCTCAAAACTTTTTTGGCCGTCAACCATGACAGTTCTTTGTTTATGTATTTCCATAGGCACGTGAGACATTAAATCATATTTATCTTATTTTTACTTACTTCGTCTCTAAGGATGGGCAACCAACTACTACAAAAATCTATTGAATAATTAGAAACGCATGTGTCCTCGTTTAATAAAATAATCGCGGATTCTTTAAGTTTTCTTTTAGTTCCGTTGCTCTCTTTTTCCAAAATCTTCGCCGAGTCCCATTTAATCCTATGATTATTATCCCACGCGTGTTCGCAAATTTTGGATTTTTCAAATTCTCCCCTTCTAGCGTAATTTCTATGTTCACCAAGCCTTACGTTGAAAGGTCTAGATGATTCACCTACGTAATGTTTTCCGCACTCACACGGAACACTATAAATACAATTTTTTGAATTTTGAACAATATTCAGAGGTTTGGTTTTTGATAAAACCGATCTTAGCGTGGAGCCAGTTTGAAAAACCGTTCGTGCGGAAAACCTATTCCCAATTTTTCGTAATTTATCCGATAAACCATGTATATATGGAATTACTGCCATTGACCTAAATACCTCAGGTTGTGATAGTATATTCTCTCTACTACTAATGTTCAATAACTGACTATCGACAAAACTCTCAGGATATTGATTATTTAATAAGACAGTTTTTATAAATTGTTTTTCGTTCCTTAATATTACATCATTTGAATTTTGGCCCTGTCATATAAAGACTTAACAACACCTTTCTTAATACTAATATGTTGATTTGAATTAAAATTTAAGTATCTGTTTGTGTGTGTTTGTTTTCTATACACACTGGTTTGGTATGTGTTATCTAATTTTTTTATTAAAATATCTAAGAAAGGTAATTTATTATTATTCTCTATTTCTATTGAAAATTTAATTGAAGGTTCTTTTTCGTTAATCTGATTCAAAAAATTACTTAAACATTCTTTACTATAAGGCCATATAGCAAAAATGTCATCTACATATCTCCACCATACAATGGGTTTATAAGCTAGATTATTAATATTACTTTCCTTGAAATTTTCCATGAAAATGTTACTTAATATTGGAGATAATGAAGAACCCATGGCCATCCCAAAGTTTTGTTGATAGAAGTCATTATTTAATTGAAACATTGAAAGTATGTTGTTTTAATGCAAAGTGTAAGTAATTCCATTATAGTTTCTTTCCATATAGCCTAAAATAAAACAATAATGAAGCCACGGACGCATCTTTTTTAGGCTGTACTCTCCTAACCTTTAAATACACTCTAAGTTGCATCATGCTTATATGCCATGGAACTCTAAAACACGTATCTGTAATTACCTCATTATATCTTTGAAGTAGGCACATGGCAAGAATGTCTGTTTTCATTCTTATTGGACTCCATAAGATCTCTCATTCTTTTGCTTATCACACAACTCACAGATCTGTAAGTATTGACTGTCCTCCTTTGAGGTCATAAATGTGGCGCATAAGATATGATAGTGCTAATGGAATACTGTGGTACTGTTTCCTAACCCATAAGTTTCGCTATGCTGTTGAGGAAGAATGTCTTCGATACGTGACCGTAGCTGTAAGGTCCTGGATTCACAATCCATTTCTGAACGTTACGGCCCACCGGTGTAGGTGGATATGTCGGGTCTGTTATTTACTAAACTACTTCTTCAGATTTACTAAAATATAAAAATTAAAAATTTATATAGGAGAATACAATCAAAATCCATCCTCAGAAATGTTAATAATGTTATAGCATCTTCTACTGTGTGGGCATGTCTCACTACCATACCCTTTTTAAACTATTAGCAATTCAATTTTTATAAAGAAATTTTTTTGGAATTAGTCCTTCAAATTAGGAAAAATTAAAGAAATTTTTCCACAGCTATGAGACTTGGAAAAAGTGAAGCATGTGGGTGGCCTAAACATGATTTTCACCCCCCTCGGCTCTAAAAAAGGTTGGTTTTTGAGAAATATATACATATACATGAATTCTACCGCTCTCTCGCCTTGTTTTCTATTTTGAGGAAAAACTATGCATTTTGATTGTACACCATACAATTTCCTACAAATTTTGTCTCTACGTTTTTGTACTAATTCCGCATAGTTTCGCCGCTAGAGGGCGCGAAAGAGATATATAAATAAATAGAGTTTTGCGCCTTTTTTTATAATTTCGCATAGTCTCTCTGCTAGAGGGCGCGAAACAAATATATATAAATAGACATTCGCGCCCTCTAACGGCGAAACTATGAAGAATTCTAACAAAATTAAAGAGACAAAATTTGTAGGAAATTTAATGCTCTACAACTTTACTCTCCTGATATTTTTCACCAAATTGCATAATTTTGGCTTAATATCTAAAAGAGGAGCAAAAGTCTCTTTATATATATCTTTCGCGCCCTCTAGCGGCGAGACTATGCGGAATTTGGACAAAACGTAGAGACAAAATTTGTAGAAAATTGTATGCTCTTCAACGTTGCTCTCCTGACATTTTTCACCAAAATGCATAGTTTTTCCTCAAAATAGAGAAGAAAGCGAAAAAGAGCTAGAATTCATATGTATGTATATATTTTTCAAAAACCACCCTTTTTTAGAACTGCGGACAGTGAGAATCATGTTTAGACAACCCAAATGCTTCACTTTTTACAGGTCTCATCCTGTGGGAATTTTTCCATAAAACAGCGATTTTTTGACTAATTTGAAATAAATAGCAGTTTTATTCTTCAAATGTGTTCTTAACTTAAGCCTTAATAATATAAGAAAAAAAATTGGAACAAAGTCAGACATTGCATCATTTAAAGAAAAACCATTTATATTAGACAAATTCGATTTTCTCGAAGTTTTCTGTAAATAGCTCAAGATGTAAGAAAAAAAACAACATTATTTGCAATATAATGACAAAGTAAACTGGTATATACAGTACGATCTTTATGCATGGAATAAATTCATTTTAAGGGTAATTATAACTTAAGTAGGCTTAACTGAATCGCCTTATTTCACAACCACATAATGGAGAGGAAGTATAGTAATAGTAAAAGAGATTAAAATTTTTTTATGCCTAATAGTAGGCTTAGAATGTCATGAAACCTCGAGATATCAAAGAGTCACTGCAAAAAGGCTCATTTTTCGCCTGTTTTTGCGTAGTTGGGTATGAGCTTGAGAAAAATCGTAAATAAGTTTAGCAGGCCTCAAATCAATTGCCAATAAAAACCAAAAGACGCATTGTTCTTGGTTTTTTGAAAATGTTCGGTAATTACCAGGGACTGAAATGAATAAATCTAAAAACAATTCTATTTGTATTACATTTATTAAATCAATTTAAAAAAGCGAAATTAAGTACTTTCTATTAGGGTTAAAAATTTACCCATAGGTCCTCGAAGGGAATGAAATCATCCCCAAAATATCAAAAAAATCTAAAATATTTTTAAAAATTCTGAGGATAAAATATTTAAATTTTTCAAGTCATTGAAAATGAGAAAGTATTTTTATTAATAATTTTGACGAAAATGCACTTTCTAAGGACTTTAGCAACTACAGAAGAGAAACATTACAAAAAATTTAAAAAAAATCTATTGAAGTGGGTCTATGGGTGAATTTTTAACCCTTCTTGATAGAAAATACATAATTTCGCTTTTTAATATTTAACAAAAATTAATACAAATAGAACTGTTTTTATATTTATTCGTTTCAGCCCCTGAATAGGAATAATTACTAAACATTTTCAAAAAAAAACAAGAACAAAGCATCATTTGGTTTTTAATAACGATTAATTTGACACCTGCTAAATCTTTTTACTATCTGCCTATCTGTCTCTCTGTCGGTCGGTTGGTCGATCGTTCGGTCGGACTGTCTGTCTGAAACTATTTCTGTGAGCACGTTTTCTCTGGCAGATATTGACTTGAAATTTGGTACAGGTATGTATTTTTACGAGATCTGAAACGAGATTATTTTTTGTGCTTATTCCAGTTAAGAGTTGGAGGGTAAATAGGGGAAAATAAGTAAAGCAACCTGGTAGGAGTCCATAAACTTAGGATTAGGTGTATATACCTCAATTTTTATTTATAATATTTGCCACTCAAACCACTTCATTATTAAAGAAGTTAATGAAATAAAATTGAGATATTCACTTGAAATTTGGTACACGTATGTATTATACCGAGGTCTGGAACTAAATTATATTTTAAACTGATTCCGTTCAAGGGTTGGAGGTGAAATAGGGGTAAATAAGTAAAGCAAACTAGTAAGAGTCTAGTAACTAGGTATTTGGTGTATATACAGGGTGTCCCGAATTGTATAGGCCAAACTTCAATAAATAATACAACTATTCAAAATAAGAAAAAAGTTCCCATAAACATGGGTCGGGAAGTGATCAGTTTCCGAGATACAGGGTGTTCAAGTAATTCTCCTGAAAATATTTTTCTATGAATACTTTCGAAACGTCTAGAGATAAACAAATGATAATTTACACAGGAATTTAACTTTCTATGCTTTTTAAGAAAAAATGACAACTGTTTACGGCAATCATTCAGGAGCGGGTGAAACTGGGGGAGAGGGGTTGATATAATTTAGCCGCAACTTTATTGTGTGATACTTTTAAAATAACAATGGAGCAGAACTTAAAAATTTGAAGTTTTCTACACAAAAAAAGTCTCTTGTGTTTTTTCTCTAAAATGATCAGATTTTGAGTAAATCTTATCTGAACTTTATTAATTAGTAACCATTATTACCAGTATTCTTGGTATGCAGGAGTGTGCCGTGATTATAATGTTTGTAACAAATGAAAAATAATCTAGCATGCAATGGAATGCAATGCCAGAATGACACAATGTTGTTTTTTGGTTTTCTGTAGTTAATTGTTCTATAGTTTTATTATTTCCTTTTGGAAAAAGTGTTCTATTGAAAAGTAAAGAATGGTCATGTTTAGTAATGTGAAGTATACGGATATTCATTTTGTTTATGGATATTGTAATGGAAACGCGAATGCCGCGGTATGCGAATGCCGCGGTAAGCGAATATCGCAGATTTTCTAATAGAAGGAAACCATCTAAAGACGTTTTATTCGAACCCACCTAGAATTTAGAAATATTGGACTTAAAAGAACAGCAAAACGGGCGATTTAAAAACACAATTTTTGCCAAACTTAACAATAATAATAAATTAAGTATCAGCAGAGCGGTCTAGCACCTGCGTGCGCAAGCTGTACATGTTTCCAAAAACAAAGCTTCTCGGATTCTGAAAAAATACCACAGAAAAGCTTTTCGAATGCAGCCAGTCCTAAGCCTTCAACCAGATGATCACGAAAGGCGTATCAATTTTTGTAATTGGTTTATAAATGCCATGGAATAAGATCCTGATTTCGGAAGTAATATTATTTGGACTGATGAAGCTACCTTTAACCATAATGGATCGGTTAATTTTAGTAATTTAAGAATCTGGGCTCATCAGAATCCTCATATAATTCGCTCTAGGGCATTTCAACAGGAGTTTAGCGTTAATGTATGGTATGGTGTTATAAACGGGACTTTCTGTGGGCTCCACATCCTTCCTCCCCGTTTAAATGGACCATTATTTAATGATTTTTTAAATAACCATTTTTTTCAATATCTCGAGGATATTCCTCTTAATTTAAGAAATGAATGCTGGTTTCAAATGGACGGAGCTCCTGCACATTTTGCTGTTGAGAACCGTTTGTGGGTAAACAATAATTGTTCTGAACGGTGGATCGGTCGATTAGGTGCAAGATTCTGGCCACCCGTTCACCGGATTTAACTCCAGTTGATTTTTTTGTCTGGGTCTATTTAAAGGCCAAAGTCTACGCAATCCCTGTAAACACGAGAGCAGAGTTAATAGAAAGAATTCTCGTGAAATTTGCTGGCTAATCCTGATTTCATTCATCGGCGCAAATGTCAGAAATGTGTTGAAGCTGGCGGAATGCACTTTGAATAACTCTTGTAATTTGTAATTTACCTTACTTTATTCTAATTGACTGTTGTCTAATAAAAAGTAATGTAATCAAATTTTGTTTTACTGTCATTGTTTTTTCTGTACTGCTAAAATTATTCATAAAAAACTATTCCCGAATAGAGTTCAGATAATTTTAGAGAAAAAACACAAGAGACTTTTTTTGTGTAGCAAACTTCACATTTTTAAGTTCTGCTCATAAATGTATTTAAAAGTGTCACACAATAAAGTTGGGGCTAAATTATAACAAGCCCCCCCCCCAGTCTCACCAGCTCCTGAATGATTTTCGTACATAGTTTCATTTTTTATTAAAAATCATGAAAAGATAAATTACTGTGTAAATTATCATTTATTTATCTTTAGAGGTTTAGAAAATATTCATAAAAAGATATTTTAGGAGAATTACCTGAACACCCTGTATCTCGGAAACTAATCACTTCCCGACCCATGTTTATAAAAACTTTTTTTCTTATTTTGTAAAGTTGTATTACTTAATAAAGTTTGGCCCATGCAATTCGGGACACCCTGTACTACAAGCCAAGGTCTCAAATTTTTCTGACATTTTTTTATTAAAATTGTATGAAGAATTATACATACTGGAGTGCAAATATGCTTTCGTTTAAAGAGACTTGGATGATAAATCTAGATGTGGATGTAGTTATTCCTTTGGCAGGGATTTTTACTTAAGGAATCTACAGTTGCTCTGTGTACGATTATTTATGGGACACAATGCATAGAGCATTCTCTCGATTCCTCTCATTTTTTGGCAACCTCAACCGCAGACAGGACAATGTACAACTATTGATAGTCCAGAAAGAAACCGATGGCAAGGGTCGACGAGGACAGACGGACCTCCAAAACTCTCACTAAAGAACTGATAGAAAAGATCATTGGTGAGACCTACCGCGCAGTAGTGATTCATAATGTGAGGCTGTCAGACGTGCTGTGTAGCAAATGTTGGCCAATTTGACTGTTCTTTGAATCTTAAAACGTCTATCAAAACGTTGTGTATAAAAAGAACAAATTATATTGCTTCGAAGTATTTAAATTCGTTGGACTGCGTGTATCTTCTAATTTCTAAACTACTTCAACTTAAGCAAACAAATGTCATATGCCTGAATAACAATCAAATGCCAGATAACACTGATATTTTAATCAAAGAATTAAGGATTTAAAGTCAATATACGAATGTAATATGTAATACTTTGTTGTTATATAATCATTTAAGTGCTAATTTAATAAAAAAAATCAGCCAAATTTCTAGTGGCCCCACTTACATATTTAATAAATCTGTCCCTAACTGAAGGAACATTTCCATCTATCTTAAAAATAGCTAAAGTTCTTCCTCTACACAAAAAAGGAGATAATGCCTTGCCTGAGAATTATAGACCCTTGCCACTTTTGTCGATTATTTCCAAAATAGTAGAACGCGTTATTTTTAACAGAATTGTAATTTTTTCAGAAAAAAATAAAATATTGTCAAATGCTCAACATGGTTTTCGTAAAAAATATATGACTCAGACTGCAATATGAGCGTTTTTAGAGAAACTTTACGAAAATTTAAATCAAAATAATAAATGTTCTGGACTCTTTATGGATCTAAGCAAAGCTTTCAACCTAATAAATCATTCGATCCTTATTATGAAACTAGAAAAATATGGCCTTAGAGGTAAAGCAAAAGACTGGTTGATATCATACCTTACAAATAGATTCCAATTAGTAGAAGTTAATGGTACTCAATCGAATAAACTGAAAATAGAATTTGGCGTACCACAAGGGTCCGTTTTAGGGACTTTATTGTTTTTATTTTATATCAACGACTTACCGAGTGTCTTTGATGAGTATTTAATCATGTTTGCTGACGATAATTCCTATTTGTGTTGCGGAAAAACTATGCAAAATGCTTTAACTTCCTTACAAGACAACATAGTAAGATATGCTGAATATTTTAAAATAAACAGATTGTTCTTGAACATTTCTAAAACAGTATTTATTATATTTTCTCCTAGAAATTCCACATATATTAATAGCCATTTAATCAAATTGGAGGGTAAATCTATACAACAAGCACATTCTACAAAATTTTTAGGTATACATATTGATAATGTCCTAAATTGGGATACCCACATAATGTTTGTTGCTAAGAAAATCTCTTCAACTTGTTATGCATTGTACAGATTATCAAAATTAGCCAGTAGACAAACACTGTTAACCTGCTATTATGCACACTTTCTATCAAGAATATCATATGGTATTATTTTCTGGGGTTCAACTCACAAATCTGATAGATTATTCAGATTACAAAAAAGAGCAATTCGTTATATTTTAGGAACATCTAAATTTGAATCCTGTAAAAAGATATTTAAAGATCTACAGTTATTAACCTTGCCCTGCATCTATATTTTAGAAGTACTCGTTTACGTAAAAAATAATTTTAATGCATTTTTGCCAAGTAATTATAATCATAATTATAGTACAAGAGAAGGTCACAATTTGTTAATCCCTATACACAGTTTATCAAAATATGAGGAAAATCCAAGGTATATGGGAATAATCTTATACAACAAGCTACCTCAACAATTTAAAAATATTGAAAATGTCAGAACTTTCAAGAAAGATGTTAAAACATTTTTAATTAATAACTGTTTCTACTCAGTTGAAGAATTTTTAGACATGTGAATTTTGTACTTGTTGATCTACTTATTTATTGTATTTTATTTTAATAAAAAATTCGACGTATATTCATATTAAATGTATATATTTAAAGTTATTTGTGACAATGTAATTTTGTATGAAAGTTGTCTTTGTTTTTAGAATATTTGTTAGTGTAATAGTTTCTATTATTTTAAGCTCTTAATTATGTCATAATCAGGGGGCACTAGCGTGGTGTCTAATCGTGTGACTAATCCTATACTACTGTTATTGGTCTTTTGGATAATAAAGTATTATTATTATTATTATTATTATTATCTGCTGTAAGTACTCCGACTTTGCAAACGACTCTTTTATCCTGGTGAGCTTTATAAACAAATAAATAAACTGTTTATCTTTTGTCTTAACAATCTGCAAAAAGTTATGGTTCTCCGATCGATTTACCTGCCACTGACCTACATGTTTTAGTTGAGTTAGTAATATCATACAGCTAATAAGCAAAAAGCCGGGTATTCATCCATCATAATTTACAAAATTCTCTAAAGAACCGCCTTTCTCATACACGCAACGCGACAGCAATGTCTTCCAATCGTCCAGATAGCCATTGTTTATTAACATCCTTCTGATAACTTGAAGGGATAGGAGAATTTTCGATATGGTCATACGCATAACGACACAGAAATTCACTCAGCTGTTTCCAGGATCGATTCTAGACGATCCTTCGCATGAATGAGAACAATTCTGTTCCCTTTGTGATGATCGTTTTATGCTCCTACTGATCCTTTTACAGGATATAGTGGTGAAACTAGTGTACACGATGTAATTTTATTTATTTTGCGTTGTTGGAAAATTGGAAGCGATTGCTCCATTGTGCCAGAAATATTTTGCGAACTACATTCAATTTTTGAATACAAAATATTGAGATTATTTATTAATGATTATTAAGAATCAGCCATAAATAAAACTGTTATCAAGTTATAAATAGTTAAAGTTATCATAATCGATAGAATGATGTCCTCTGAGCAAATATTTGTCTTTATTTGATCATAACCTCAACATTAATGTATACCGGATGTCCATTAATGGAGTTGAAAGAGGAAAAACAATTTTATATAGTGATTTACGAAAAAGACATATTTCTACAATAAATTCTGCTTTTTCTAAATCTCGTAAATGCCTAACAACATTTTCCATATAGGGTGCCCGAAAATGAAATTTCTTGAACTGAGAATTTACAAAAAAATCGCTATCATAACTCTACATGGAATTTTATTTTGCCATGAAAAATGTTGTTTAATTTGCAAAAGTTATTTATGCAAAAAATGTTTCCTTCATGAGCTCTCTCAATTGACTCTCATTAACAGCGAAGAGGGCCTAAAGCCTACTGAATTTGAGAGATATTTGTTCGGGTATCCCTCAACGCACAATTTTGAGCCCATTTTTTTCATAATTATATCGGACGTTCGGTACGTCCAGAAATATTTTAAACTGCGTATGTACGATAATTTGAAATTATGCCTGAGCTATGACCCTGTAGATATTGTACATGTTCAAGGTGCTACTATTAAAATCAGTACAGATCTTGACAGCATTATGTCCTGGTTAAACTATGACTATTTATCGCTAGTATGTTATTTGCATAAAACGTAGCCGATCACAGCATAAAGTTCAGTGAAGTTATATGATCTAGAACCAATAAAGTTTAAAGCTGTGACTTCATGGCTAGATCAAATGCTAATATTTATTGATCATGTTAACGCAGTGTGTAAGAAAGCTTAGTTTTCTATAATCAGTTGTCTCTTTTTAGGGAAAGCTTGTATAGTTATACCAGAACTATGCTTGTAGGGAGCCTAGTATTAAGTCGCGTGAATTATGCAGATGTCATTTATGAACCATAAATTACATTGGTCCACACAAAACCAAAATTTTCTGCTCCAAAGACTAAACCTATCATTCCTTAAATGTTTTTGTGTGCTGAATTCCTATTTACAATTTAAAAAATTTCCTACCTCGTAGATTTCGAGCAAATCTCGGTTGCTCAATCATCAAAATACTTTTTTTTGCCTTTCGACGTAACATGTGTTTACATGAGGGATCCTTACCCCAAAACATTGTAAAAAGTACTATGTATTTTTGGGCGATGATTAAGAATCCGTCCTTAAAAAAGGCCGCTCTGTCCTCTTAAGGGCAATAAAGGGAAAAAGGGCAATTCAATTTTACTGAAATAAAAAGTGCGAGGTGTGTCTTCCTATGTATTCTGTACCGTTGAACACGAATTCGATGTTAAAAGAGGGTACTCTGCCCTCCAACGTACAATAAAAGGTAAAAATAGGCAAAGACTCAACTTCATTGAAAGACGAAGTGCGTGGTATGTTTTCCTAAGTATTTATTAATGCTGAACACGACTCCACCTATAAAAAAGGGCACTCTGCTCTCCAAAGGGAAATAAAGGGCTAGAAAGATCCAAATATTAATCGTTTATTACTCGAAGGTATAGTGTTTTTTATGATTAGCCTAACCTGACCTAACTAGTGTTAACCAAGGTTTGTGGCTGACCACAGAAGGGGTAAGAACTTAGGCTAGTGCCCTTTTTTAACATCAGATGCGTGTTCAACACTAAACAATGTATAGGAATACACACCTCGTACTTCTCTTTCCAAGATAATTGAGTTCTTGCCCTTTTTAGCCCTTTATTGCCCGTTGGAGGGCAGAGTGCCCTTTTTTAACATCGGATTTGTCTTCGACGTTAAAAAATACATGGGAAAACACACTTCGTCCTTCTTTGAGTTTTTGCCTTTTTATTCTTTACAGTCCTTTAGAAAGCAAAGTGGCGTTTTTTGAGGACGGATTCGTAATCATTGCCCAAAAATATATACGAAATCGTAATTTTTACTACGTTTTGGGGTAAGGATACCTCATGTAAACACATTTTACCTCGAAATTTGGCAAAAGACCGTATTTTGGCAATAAAAGTCGGAAATTACTCGAAATCTACGAGGTAGAAAATTTTTTGTGAATAGGAATTCATCACACAAAAATACTTAAGGAATAATATGTTTAGTCCTTGGAGTAGAAAATTTTGTTTTTTTCTGGACCAGTGTTATTAAAGAACCCAGAATTTGTTTCAATGGGTAAACTCTAAAAATTGCAAATTGTAAAATTACAAATTGCATTAGATTTCTTACCAATGTTCTTACCATATAGAAGTCGGCGACCGCTGAAATGGAAATCTATTTCTTATGAAAAAAAATACTAACAAAAGTAACGGTGATGGGTTGCTTAACGAAATATGCTCAAGGCCGTATTTTAATTGAAAATTCAATAATTAATTTTTTTTTCCATACCTTCACTGATATCTTAATCAAAAAAATGTAACACTAATTGAAAGTAAGAAACCTATAGATTATGCAAGCATAGGGTTGCTTACGTTTTTCCGTTCAAGGCTATAAGGTTGCTACGTTTAAACAGGTGAATCGAAAGTGGTTCACTGATGTGGTAACCAAACAAATTATATATCAAAATAAAGATAATTTTATTGCGAAACGATAAGTATAAGGTTGCTTGTGAAAAGCCGTTCAAGAGTCAGGGTTCTAAGGCTTTGAAATTTAAATATTGAAGCGTATGACATTTGTGGGAAAGAGAGTTAATCTATTATATCCAGCGCGATAGAGGAGGACGTAGGATAGCAGCTTTAAAAAAATTTCCAGAATACCACTGAGAGTTAACTTTATTTGACTAATTATTTTAACAGTGACCTTGCCATTAAAAATTAACCAAAATATTACAGAATAGACATATTTTATAAGTTTAGCCCTTTCATAATGGCAGCCACACGTGTTCATATTTCTTGGGTTTTCTGCTATTGTAAGTGCTTTAGAAATTCATTTTATTAAGATTTCTTAATTATTTCGAATATTTCTCTTTCATACGGGCCCAGTTGCTACGCTGCGTCCTCCTCTATCGCATTTGATAATACGCACAGACTCTCTCTCTCTCTCTCTCTTTCCCTCTCTCTCTCTTTCTCTCTCTCTCTCTTTCTCTGAGGATAAACAGCAGCGGTCCCCACACACTTATGAGTTTTTTTCGAATAATGATGATATCTGTAGTAAAACAGATAATATACCTACCTAACTGAAAATTATTAATTCACGGTCCACCAATAAATTTACAGAAAAATAAATAGCCAGTGTTCGAGCCAATGAATATTAATTATTTGCTCCTTTTTAAAGGTATATTTCTTGCGTCGGGCGTTGTTCAAAATTTTTAATTTAACTTTTGTGTGTGTCTTATTGAGCGAATATTTTTTAAAAGGAGGAGGTTCTTAGTTCGACCTTTAAGTGTGTTTTTTTTTTAATTCTAGTTATAATGCCTTACAGATGGCCTCCCAAAATACATTGCGGTAATATTTCTTATTACAATATTAAAAAAGTAGGTATTATGCTAAGTCTTCTCCAATAGCTCAATTATATAAACACCAATAAAAATTTATGGGCCGTGGTAAATTTCGGACCCATTAAAACGTTGGACATAGACATTAGCATAATTTTAATACGAAGTTATCGACAATAATTATAGATAATTTATGTGTAGGAATCCGCATAAATGTTCGTGCTTTTTTTGTAACTTCTGTATAATGCGGAATTCATTTGCATTGCATTTTTATCTCGTGTAAATTTGACACCATTACATAACTCACAGGGTCATGACAAAATCAAATAACTTCTATAAGGCGACGCACAAAAATTAAATCCGACAATATTGCCGGACAGAACAAAAAAATAACCCATGAGAAATTAAAAGTAGCGACCCTAAAATTCAACAACATTGACAGTTGGTCACGCTAACTGTACGACTTTTCCTTTGATATTTTATTTGCATATCACATATATTAAAAATTACTGAATAAAATAGCCTTACGAACGTATTACAATAAAAGTTTATTTTCATAAATGTGCATAATTATTGGAGTTGGACATGCAACATCCTTATCCTTATGAAGGTAATTACTATGATAAACTAAAAACAAAACATCAACGTTTTTCTTTATTAATTTACATTTTATAAAACCATATTTTAGTTTCATTAAGGCTTTGAAGTTCGCTCGCAAAAAATGGTTCGTTAATGATAACGGGTACAAACGCTGTTAACAATATTATGTGATGAAAGGTATTATTTTATGATTAATAATAGCTTCTCTTTAATGAGTTTAGTTCTTGACTAGGCCGGGGGATAATTAGAAAAAACACTAACTATGCGCTAGGCAAGTATTTTTAAAGTGGGATGACGTGTGCGCCAACTGGTGGATTTTTCTATATACATTCAGATGCTGTGTGAAAGCTCAAGTGCGTGTTTAATAGGCCCGTTTAACATTTGTTTTACTTACATATTCTGAAAGACCTTGTTGAATATAATATTGGCTTCAAAAATTAGAATTTACTGACATCGCGTCGATTTCTAGTACAAACAAATTTGTTAAAGTTGACGCGGATAACCAGGTAGACAGTTCTTTTCAACCCAAATTAGTATTTCGAAGGTTTTTCGCGTGCTTAACACGACGCGGTTCGCCGCTTTGCACCATCACGTCACAAGTTTGAGATAGCCTAACCTAAAAGTACTACTGCCTATATTCGTGCCCTGTTAACTGGACAACGACATGAGATTGAGTAAAACGGATCAGACCATCCTATTCAACTGTTCAAATTCTTCAAAAACCAATAGTAACAATAAAAGAAAACATAACTATAGAAGGGGTAAACATTATTTTATTTCTGAGTTTAGCAAGAAATACTAGAATTCCTGTCATGATTCATTTGTATATACAGGGTGTTGCATCATGAGAGGGACATAGCTTAATAGGAGGTAGAGAACATCAGTGGTAACCGGAACCTCCCATAGAAATGTCTCATTGGGCCTTCACTACGAAATTACAGGGTGTTAAATAATTTTTGGCCAAACCTGTTTTTTGTCATAACTTTGACAGGAAATGAAATAACGAATTCATATTTGGTACGGCTAATGTACAAACGAGCCCCAAGAGGTACATGTATAAAAAAATATATCCAGGTCCGGACTCACTATAATTTATGTTTCTTCTTTGCATCAATAAAACATCACCCTGTATATATTTTTTTGAAATTTCGATACGATATTCGAAAAGAGCAAGAAAAAACAAACAAAATGGCCTATTTCATTTTTTTGTTACACCTTCGTGGTTATTTAAATACGTTGTTAAATGTGCAAGAAAATGGATTACAGAACCCTATTAAATGAGAGGCACGTGAAATAAATAGTTTTATAACTAAAATTTGCAAAAATTCTATTGAGCCTAGGTGGTCTGGGTGAATCCTAATTCCGGCACGTTTTAAAGGTCCATTTTGGTAAAAAACTGTGGTCCTAATAAGTAATCGGGTATGAAATAACAAAATTTTTAATCAATCACAGTAGGCTTGTTCAAAGAATAAAAGTGACAGATAATTTAAACCATTTAGGCCTAAGCAACCAGCTACTTTGATCAAGAAAATCATCAACATTTTATACTTAATAAAAATTGGAAGAGAACAAACTAAAATCTAAATAAATAAAATATTTTCCATTCAATTAACAATAAATAACAAAACAATAACTAAATGTGTTTAAAAATAAAACGTAATTGACACTAAAGTAAATTTTCAAAATGTCCTCCCCCAAATTCTGTGCATTTTCTTGCGCGTTTAGAAAGGTCACCAATTGCTCGACGTATCATTTCTGGATTATTCCGTATTTCGTCGCAGGTTGTAACGATGCGCTGGATTAAATGTTGTCTACTTTCAATTTCAATGCTATAAACCTCGTTGTTTAAGTGGCCCCATAAAAAGTAATCACAAGGGTTACAATCAGGAGATCTTGGTGGCCATTCATGTGGACCCCCGCGTCCAATCCATCTATTAGGATACACATTGTTTAATTGTTCTCTTACTTGAAGGTTAAAATGTGGTGGGGCCCCATCATGCTGAAACAACATGCCTCTTATACCGATATTTTCTAACATATTCGGTAAAATGTTTTGAAGAAAATCAAAGTAAATTTCACCATTCCATCTTTCTTCAAAAAAATGTGGCCCTATCAAATGTCTATTCACAAGTCCGACCCAAACATTTACAGAAAACCTGTGTTGCGAACGGCGTTGGCGTACCGCATGTGGGTTTTCCTGTGCCCATTTATGATTATTTCGTGAATTGTTTACTCCATCCCTTGTAAATTGTGCCTCATCCGTAAATAAGGTTCTGTAAATGACTGGGCGATGATTGGACAACCAACGACAAAATGCCAGGCGGGGGATATCGTCGCCTTGTTGAAGACGCTGTACCTGCTGGATATGATATGGATGGTAACGTTCTCTTTTTAGGGTTCTCCATACTCGCCAATGAGGAATACCAGTTGCCAAACTGATTCGTCTAGTGCTCATATTTGGGTTTTCTTGAACTACGTTTATAATATTGTTTTGTTCCTGCACACCTTGTTGTAAAACACGCTCCACAACTGCAGAAGTAGGAAACTTTCCGTGTTGTCTTGCATACTGGAACACCGTACTAAAGGTTTTATGATTAGGGCATCGACGACCAGGAAAACGCAGCCGATATTCTCTTTCCGCCGACCTACCATTTCCATTACAGAAACCATAGATGAATATTATGTCAGCATATTTCCCATTTGTAAATTTTACTGGCATAGTTAAAATATTTTCACCAGTTTTCACTAACTAAATGCGGATTATTGACACATTAAATTACTAACAAACAATTATTCAACTGTTTAGGAGATTTCTTTTTATTATCTGTCACTTTGAACAAGCCTACTGTGATTGATTAAAAATTTTGTTATTTCATACCCGATTACTTATTAGGACCACAGTTTTTTACCAAAATGGACCTTTAAAACGTGCCGGAATTAGGATTCACCCAGACCACCTAGGCTCAATAGAATTTTTGCAAATTTTAGTTATAAAACTATTTATTTCACGTGCCTCTCATTTAATAGGGTTCTGTAATCCATTTTCTTGCACATTTAACAACGTATTTAAATAACCACGAAGGTGTAACAAAAAAATGAAATAGGCCATTTTGTTTGTTTTTTCTCGCTCTTTTCGAATATCGTATCGAAATTTCAAAAAAATATATACAGGGTGATGTTTTATTGATGCAAAGAAGAAACATAAATTATAGTGAGTCCGGACCTGGATATATTTTTTTTATACATGTACCTCTTGGGGCTCGTTTGTACATTAGCCGTACCAAATATGAATCCGTTATTTCATTTCCTGTCAAAGTTATGACAAAAAACAGGTTTGGCCAAAAATTATTTAACACCCTGTAATTTCGTAGTGAAGGCCCAATGAGACATTTCTATGGGAGGTTCCGGTTACCACTGATGTTCTCTACCTCCTATTAAGCTATGTCCCTCTCATGATGCAACACCCTGTATAAGTAAATCAGACCTAAATAGTTATTTCCATAGGACATTGACGCACGGAATACAATGCCTTACCAGTTTTGCTCTATGAGGTCATGATTTTGAGAAACATAACCTCAAAGTGGATAAAATAATATTATTCTAATATTCAGGTTTCAATCACTTTGCAGCATTTGAGGTATTATTTCAGATGGATTTCTACTTGCTAATCACGAAGAGCTGTTGTCCTCTTTATTTTATCTTATCATGATATAAAGAAAACATAACCTTAAAGTGGGAAAGGGCTGTTAATGATCCGCTCATTAATTTGTCAATGTGCAACGGTCCGAAAGTGCACGAAGTGTTTTTTAGAGCACGGGCGGCCGGGCGGCCTGTGGATTGCCGGTCAGTTATTAGGGCATGGATATAAGCAGAAATGGCCTTTTTAGCACTTTTAGGTTAGGCTTTCTCAAGTTCTGATGTGATGACACAATACAGGTCAACGGTCAACGGTACCGTGTTCAGAACGTCAGAAATTAGCTATTTGAGTTCAAACAAAAAGAAGACAGTATGCTGCTGCGGGTCTGTGTAATTAGATTGAAAACCTAGAGTAAACATTCATCCCTGATTTATTGCACTTTTTATATAATTATTGCATATTTTATAGGATTTCTTTGTAGTTGTATCGTAAATAATGTTAGTTTTTGACATTTTTTAATTAATTACAAAACATAAAAACATAAGCATATATTTTTAAATTTAAATAAGTAATAACTTCTTTATTTACTGATCCATTTTGTTTAAAAACAATAATGGGGTTCTTTCTCTAACGTATGTAGCCATGGAATGGATGCGGAATGTATAAGATTCCACATCTATTCTGCACCTTTAGTAATAGCCCACTCGGGGTTAACCGTTGGTTGTAGTAGTCCACTTGTGGACAGACTTCGACTTCACTGGTTGTTTTCAAACACAGAACTGTTAATGTTGTTGCAACTGGGCTCTTCTTCAAGAATGGCAGCAATGCTGTGCGTTATGATTTACCGCGACCTTGGCAAAGAGACTCTTCTAAGCTACTACCTCCTAGATCCACCTACCCAGAGCTCATGTAGGTAGCGATGCTCATTATCCTAAGATAGAACAGTCTACCAAATTGGTTCTTATGAGGTCCTCTAATTATGGATTAAGTTATGTTAACTGCTTTTATTTCTAAATAGTTTACACTCATGTAGATCCTCCACCTATAGCCACCATTTACCCGAGCATGCCATCACCTCTCCCACCAAACGATATTTTTTCTTCCTCAAAAGATTGGAGTTTGGTACCAGATTAATAAAAAAGAATTATTGATTCAATTTATTATTCGTGGGACTCTACGCGAACGGACAAATCTCGAAGAGATTCTAACCTCCTTCATTGATCAGTTTGATACCTACCTGGTTTTTGATTATTTCTAACATGATGAAATCCGAGCGCTGCACAACAACTGAACCGTCAACATATTATAAGCCATTTATCATGATAGTTTATCTGGGATTATGCTATATACAAATGTTATAGCAAGATAATTGTGTTCGATTTTTCTTCGTATCCCCCATAACTCCCTTATATATATTTTTGAATTATAATATTCTGGGAAATTTGATCCCACACCATTATCAACTTATGTTCAAAATTTTGCCAAAATCTGTGCGGTGCAACATACTTATCCTGCTATATCCAAATGTCCTTTAAGATCAGGTGATATTACTTCATGCGATGCCATTTTGTAGCCTTTTAAAGATGGAAATTGGCAAATTCTTTTTGCCTATATTCACTATCGTCAAGCTAGAATTACAAAGAAACTGGCAGGAATCTGCAACAATCTCATGCTCATTATTGATTTGATAATTTACTACGTCAACGCAGCATAGTTAATATTTCCAAAATTTGGCCGGTATTCAACCCCTAGATTTATATATAAATCCTTTATTTAGCCAATGACTAATACACATAAATAATAGATAGACACAAGAAAAAAGATATATAAACACAACATAAGAATTATATATAGCAAACAAGTATAGTTATTACCAGTAATACATAGTCAAATTGTCACACTATAAAATTTCACTTAAATAAATAAAACAGCCAGAGGACATATAAAAATCAGTATTACATGACTTTTAAAAGAAGTACTTAAAATTAAATTTAAATTTAGGCTGGACACTTTCAACGGACAATCCGAATATCTACTCATCCAATAAATACTTTTTAACCCTACTCTTGAATGTATTTAAAGTGGTACTGCTTTTAATATTCTCAGGTAAGTCATTATACTCACCTAATACCTTAAAAAATAAACTGTTTTGAGTTGACTTTTGCTGTATCTTTGTATATGAAAGTCTAATTAGCTCTAGTATTATGATTATGTACATTTATAAGTTATTCCTATTTTATATATAACGACCAGGGTGAAGAATGTAACATATTTTTTTACCGAAAGCCACTTTAACGTATTTAGCATGCCCCGAATCGGAGTCAGCCGATAACATCCCAAAATGATTCTCATACCCCTATTTTATAACTTTTGAAGTCTATCTAACTCATTTTTATTTAAGAGGTATATTATTGTGCAACAATAGTTGAAATGGGGTAGTATGCATGTATCATATACCATAAGTTTGGCCCATTGACTCAGGTACCCACTACTTCTACTTAAAAAGTTTATTTTAAAACCTATAATTTTACGTATCTTACGTATTATCTTTAAATGATAATTGCTTATCTATTATTATTACCCCAAGATATTTTATTTTTTCAACTCTCTCAATTTCATTGGTCCTAATATACATTTTTTCTTCTCTACTTATCAATTCTAAACAAATACCTTTTCCAATAGCCATCCACTTAGTTTTCTTACTATTAACCTTTAATAAGTTAGTGCAGCAGTACCTTTAAACATTTTGTAAGGTATTACTTATCATTGTGAAATAATTTCCAATATTGAAACCACTAATATAAATTAGGGTATCATCAGCGCATACATGTATTTTACAATTGTCCACAACCTCCACAATGTCATTTATGTATACCAAAAACAATAGTGAGCTTAATACACTACCTTGTGGTATTCCATTATCATTACTTATTTCAGAAGATGTTATATTATTAAATTTTAATTGTTGTGATCTATTATTCAAATAAGTAGTCAACCATAGTAATGCAAGTCAACCAATACCTATTTTTTTTAGTTTCATCAATAACCTTGCTCTATCTATCGTTTCAAATGCACAGCGTAAATCTAAAAATACTGGAAGTGTAATTTGGTATTTCTCCAAAAGCTTCCAGTCGTGCAATACACATTGTATACCGATCTCACAACTATATTGGCTACGGAATCCAGACTGATAATCCTCATAATAAATATCTTGGAAACTCTTGCAGTGGTTTTATTTCCCTTAGATATTAAACAAACATATGTTTGCAAACCACAGCGTCACATCAAATGTTGCGATATATTATGGTAGCTCATAGTGCTAGTAATACATATTATATTATTTTCTATATTTATTAATGAAATCAAATGCAGCTGGAAATTTGCAAATAAAACATTTTACATTCTGCAGATTTATATATTCATAGAAAAGAGAATAAAAATAGTTAGCCAGATATCGCTTAAAGAGTCAATTTTTAATGGAATATATTGCATTTATGATTGACGTCGTGATGATATATTCACATTTATAGAATCTTCATAAAATATACACAATCGTATGTACATTTAGAACATGAAAATAACATAGGCTACTGAGAATAATTTAATATTTAGTAGTATATAAATATTGCAACAATAGCTATGTGGATATCTACCACATATTAAAATTGAAATTACGTATTTAAAACTGCCTAATAAAAATGACCGAATGACACATTTAAATCGCAATGAAGACGATCAAATAAATTATTTATTATTGCGTATACTTATGCATAGACATTAAGCTTATAACAACAAAATTAGCAATAAAAATATTAAAACCTGGAACCCTTCAGCTATCTTGTGAATATTGCTTTCTTTGCTGATGGTAATTCATTAGCTTTCAAAGTTGAAACTAACGAGGAGTTAGAAACTGAAACTTCAATGTCAATTAATATAGATATTAAATGACTGGTATACAACGAATAACTTAAAAATTAATCCGTACAAGACTTAAGCTGCGCCTTGCTTGGAGTGACTGTTGCGATGATTGCAGAGCGAACATACTGCTAGTATGTTTTGTAATTGTTCCGTTTTCCTTTCCATCGCTCAAGTCCCTAATGTCAATAATCGTTAGCAAGTCGCGAAGGTTTATTGAAAGATAATAGTACATATGCTCTTCGTGTGTGAATATTTCAGTCAAAACTTAATTTTTCTGTGGAAGAGGATGACAAATTAATGGAAGCAGTAGCAACACATGCAGATATGTAGGACTTGAAGCACGACCTCCACAAAGATCAGCGTGTCAAGAGCATTATAAAGTAGTGATCGCAGGACAAGTGGGAAGACCGGCTATATGCAAAATCTTAATGTCCTCTGGAATTAAACTTAACACAAATTGAAATTGAGATTTGGAAAGTCTGAGGAATGAAAATTTTTTGTCGCTACCACACAAGTGATTTCTTTCTTCCATTCTCCTTTTAAATATTTGATGTTTAGGAAGTCTTGGCAAACTTGATGTTTCCAACATGTCTTTATCGTTAATTCCTTCCACCAAAAGGTATTTCAACAAGTTTATTTTATAACTTTTTATTGCAAAATAACCGGCGGAACTATGTCTAGAACAAAATCCAACAGCATACCGACCAGAGGTAAGCAGAGTACTTGCTGTTAGCAGAACACTCCGGCTGGCGATCATCGATAGTGACTATTAGCCGGCAATTATCGCTCCATGATCCTGGTTCCAGACAAAACGCACCGTTACCTGTAAAAATTCAGTCGGAGTCTCCACTCGTTGGGAGTCACAATGACGAATTACTGACATCAACTAAATGTACAAAATGTTTGGGCTTGTGACTGATTCACACTTAGATTGGAAATATCACATAGAGTATCTGGCCACAAAAATCAGTCCCTTTAGATGTGTGTTGAGAAAAATATCAAGATCTGTAAGTGAAAAACTAGCAATGACAACTTATTATGCCTACATCAAGTCCAGAATAACGTATGAGATTATATTCTGGAGCAATTCAGTTGAAGCTGACAAAATATTCAGATTACAGAAAGCCTTTTTAAGAAAAATTTTTCATTTCATTTCATCTAAAATAGAAATATGTAGTGTGATGAAGGAGAAATATATACTTACTCTTCCGAGTGTGTACATTTACGAACCTGCCCATTTTGTCAAGAGCAACTATAGTGATTTCTTTGATATGTACAATGTGGATCATACGTATGACACACGTAATGATATGTTAAGCTTGCCAGAAACCAGCTCTTCTCATGTTTAAAGGGATTTTGAGACATAATTAATAAAATAATATCATAAATTATGTAACAATTACAAAACCTTAGCTGTAAGAGACTTTAAGAGAACACCTAACAATTTTTTAACTATCAAGGCATTTTAACGAGTTCTTAAATTATAAATTTTAGTTCCTAGATTCCTCCATTTACTTGTATGCTGTTCGTATTTGGTTATTATACGTATTTGGTACGAATCGGAAAATGAATATTTATTAACACGTTGACGGACACTGACGTCATATCACGTCATTGTCCTTCGCTCCAGCAGGGCAATTAAAAATATTGAGATGTGCTGAAATTGACACCATGATTAAAATCATTATTATTATACATAAAAAAATGCAACATATAGCTTTAAAATCAGAATTTTCTGAAGAATTAGATACATTGGAAAAAAGTCTGCGTCATATGACGTCATGTCCCAGAAGACACAGCTTAGCTACAGTAGGACACTGACGTCATATGCCGAATGTAAAAAAAAAATAGAAACACTTGATTTTGGTATAAAAACTTTTAATAAATGAAATTACAACTACTTAATCATCATCAATACAATACATAAAACGTGTATTCTGGATCCCCTATGGAATCATCTGTATTATACGTATCGTGACCTTGTATCTGGCGGAATCTTCGTCCTCAATTTCAAACTCTTCATACCAACGAAGCAGTTACTTTTTTTGCTTCTCTTCCATTTCACACACGAATAAATTATAAAATATGCACAGGAATCAGACAGAAACGTGCCAAACACGGTCCCTAGATCGCCTGACCAAATTCTTTCATCACCAACAAACTATTAGGAATTTTGTCATTATTTTTTTAACCAAGGTGCTTAGTGGGACACTTTATACCCTATTACATGCAAAATTTACGTGATATGCCGACAAGCGTATCTAGAGCGCATTAAGTTTTTGCAGCATGTAACGTCAGTGTCCTTAGGGGCACTGTGGGCGATGCGGCTTATGCCGGCAGTATCACGTTAGGCACATATCAATAAAAATGAGTGTCCGCGAATGTGTTAATATCTAAGACAGGTTGTCAAACAACAAAATACTTGACCATTTCACTCGAATACTAACACTTGACGTAACTTTCACCAATCACGTTGGTATCATCAGGAGTGGATTAATACTAAATTACAACTAAAAATATTCTTATATTTATATAGAAATAGGTACTATTACGGTGGTACTATTATAAATTCGATCAATCTTATCATCCCCACCTATACTCTCTCAGGGTTCAATGGACCTATATTTCTAATCAATCTTAATTTGCTGATATATATTTTAGGTTGATTATGAGAGGCATATAGTTCGACACTACACTTTTTAATTCGTGCAATGTTGAGAAAATCATGCAAATTGAGGCTAGACATTTTGTTCTGGGGACATTATGTCATTAGGGTTATATTATTTTTCAACCATGTGACTAACAAAAAAGTACAAGAACAAATGGCCAGAGAGGCGTTTTTATTGAACACTGTAGAACTGAAAGCATTATCTTGGCACTTACAAGGAATGCCACAAAGAAGACTGACTCACATATCTTGGGATCCAAATAGAACAAACAGAAGAGCCCAAAAACTAGGTGACTATTAGAAAGGCAATGTGTGACACTGGAAAAAATGTACAGAAATTACACTCTACAACTTTTAATTTCCTGTACATCTCTAACATTTAATGAAAATTTACTTGTTCCTCATATATTATCTTAATCATGCATCTAATCATAAAAATGGCAATAAAAATGAGGCCGTAATTAATGAACATAGACTTATTTAGTGTTAAATATGCTATACACATTTAACGAGTTTTAAATTAACAGCATTCATTCCAATGTAAGTAACATTAATATATCAACTAATGATGAGACTATGTGGCAACATAATATTGGCAACAAAATAACTATAGAGTAATTTTTGTCACGCACAAACAAATCACGATTTTCTTGAAACTGGGGCTACATATTAGGAGAGAAAACATACACACTCAGTGTATGAGCAAATAAGAAATCATGTTTCTTTAAGAGAAAATCGGTTTGTCGTCCAAGGATCACTCCCGGAGATATAAAACTGGAACAACCATATTTTCCTCGTAACAAAGATGTCCAATGTGCCGTCAAAGTTTGAATTAGTCTTTTTACTTCCATATTCACGGAGTGGAGTGGAAGTATTATAGCAATCGTAAAAAAATTAAGATTTTTTTTGCTAACATTGATTTAGAATGCCACGAACGTCGAGATTTTAAATTTGAGCGAAAAAAATTTTCTGTTGATCGACAAAGGTTTGGAGGGTAATTGGGGGGTAAATAGGGGAGCAACAGGTAAAGCAGCCTAGTAAGAGTTTAGAAACTTGAAATTTAGTGTATGTACTAGAAGCTTGGGTCTTATATTTTTTATGATATCTGCCAACATTACCAGCAAAAAATTTAAAAAAAACTACCTTTATCTTTTAAAAACTGGCTACTTCTAGACGACAGTGACTGAGTATGAGAATACTGACAGGAAATAATTCTGTATTATTATTATGGATCACTTTTCTAAAATTATCATACAACACAGTTGATATAAAATATGATAGGCTATGCGCCTCTGTCTATCGTTTTGTTTGCAGCAAAAATTTCAAGTCTAAAAGAAGTTGTCTACATTACTCATAGCGTGCATATAGACATGCAGATTCGATTTTTTCTCTAGAAAAACTATTTAAAATTTTGTGTTTGTATTACACATTTGATAAGTGAAATAGATATAATAATGAATCTAAACATGTTCCTACGTTTTATAGGCGCCATTGCTATGTAGATGTGGACAATTTTAAAAGCTTTTATTTAGTTTGCTTTGTTGCCTGTCTGTCTGTCTGTCCGTCCGTCCCTCTGTCTGCTTAATCCAATATCGTTCCTAAATTTAATATAGTACAGGTCCCAAGATGACGGATAACCTTTTTCTTCACAACCCCGTGATGGGTATCAAATGAAAGGATTTGACAAGTAAAATGCGATAATAGTAGTTTGTGCAACAAGAGTGGCTATGATATCCATATCGCACGAGAAAGAAGATTGATCACGACGCCGAACAAACTTCACAATTTTAAAAGATTTATTTAAGATTAACACACACACTGAAAATTACTTTGACAGCTTATGCACTAATTTGAATTTAAAACGAATAGTTGGCTGTGTACTTAATATACGAACTATGACTTTGACGTCTTACGCAGTAACTCCAATTTTTTTAAACGAATAGTTGACTATATCCATCCTAGATAAAATATGAAATATATCCGTTCAGATAACTGGAACTGCCTACTTATCCATTCTATAGAGTGTACAGAAAACAGAAAATATACATAAGTGAGTAGAAAAACTATATACCGTCATTCTAAATCCAATGTGGCGGACGCCCCAGGATGGCGGATTACCTTTCTTTCGCAACCCCCTTGACAAGTGGATCAAATTAGAAAGTTTTCTCTGTCTGCTTATATGTCTATCCGTCCGTCCGTCGGTCCATCTGTCCGTACGTCTATAAAATAAGTAACGACTAAAATAAAAAATAAATTTGTAAAAACAAGTTATTTAAAGAAATGTTCTAAAACTAAATATTTTCTTCTTAATTCATACATCTGGAAACTGAAAGCTTGGGGGGGGGGGTGGTTATACAATACTATTGCACAGTTACTTTGTCCAATTGACACATTTGATACATTTTCTTATATAAATGCTGTTTTTTTTTACGGTAGCTCAGTGGTTTAGCGCGTCTAGCTACATACTGGCATACCTAGCGAAGCCGGTTCAATCCCTGCTCACCGCGAAATAATTTTAATTATAAAATTATCCCCAAGATGTGGTTCGGACTCCACTATAAACTGTAGGCCCTCGTTTCTCTTTACCTTACACAAAATCATTCTGGATTTTCAAGGAGTTACCTCGGTGACTTGAGAAGCGGTTAAGAAAACATTTTAAGAAAACATTTTTTAAGAAAACATATATAATGTTTCTTTGTTAAATATGTCAAACAATTCTGATACTTAAAAGTTGACATTTTTTTATTGGGCCAGGAACATGAATTTCCTTTTGAAAATGTTACTTAAATTGTGTTACAAAATTTTCGAACATAACTACTTAAGAATTTTTAAAGGAATTCGCCAACTTACGGTAATCACAATATGCCTAACGCATTTAGCTTTAGACAGTTCAAGAAACAACACGTCTTCATGTTCGTTTCGCTATTTTAGTTAAACCGATCAGCCGGTAACATTATTTCCTGTAACCTTATGAAGCATAAAACACGCCGCCCGTAAACAAAAAATAAAGTCCTACGATAGATCTCATGATAAAGCCAGGCGTGGTGCACAATTAATAAAAAGCGTATTCTAAACGTTAGTTTTATGAAGAAGTGAATTAAATTCCCGCCTGTGTGGTCCCTTTTATCTGTCGTCATATTCTGTGTGGGATTTATAATCTTATTTTAAGTCCTATGTACAAGAAGACTTTAAGTAACATTAGCATTTGGTTTGAATATGTACAATCCTTAATAGACTAATTTGTCGACGTTTCCTTTTATTAAAACAAAGTATTTTTTGTGTGTATTTCCTTCAGTAAAAGTTTCGGCTTAAAATGTTTAGATTATACATTTGAGGAAAGATACAAGTTAAAGTCCAATACTTTGCGTATGTATAAGCTAAATTTAAAAAGTAAAATATTCAGACACAAAATAAATTAAAATAAAAAAAAAACTAATTAATTAAAGTTTAAAAAGTATGAAATAATATGGACTATTATTCTTAATTTGATTAAGAATGTCAAAAAATTTCGAAAATAAACAAACATGTAAACTGAGTATAAACTGAAAAATTTCGTATATGGCATCAGAACTAACTACAGATAAGTAGATAGATAGATAGATAAACTTATTTAATTCTGTGTGCCAATTACAAAAATTCGATAGAATATGTCAAGTAAAAATATGTAAAAAATATGCAATAAATTACAATCATTATATAATAATTTACGAACATTATAAAATACATATATACAATAATAACACAAGTAGGTACAATTTACGAATAAATAAAATTAAAAACAGCCGTCAAATTAAAAATTTACTAAAAACAATAAGTTTTAAGATATATAAAAGTGACAATTAAATGAGTTTTTTCTATTAACTAAAATTTTAAAATTCATGAAGAGGGTAGAAACCATTGTTGGATAAAAAACTAAATAACTTATATTTTAATTTGGTTAAATTCTTAACTAATCTAACGTTAGAGGGTAGTTTATTAAATAAATAGCTTCCAGCATATATGTGTTTATATAGGGCTAAATTGAGATTATTAACATTATTACGAATTTTATTATTTTTAAAAATACTACGACAAGAATTTCCGTACTTCAAATTAAAAATTATTTTCAATACTCTTTTTTGTAGAACAAATACCCTCTGTAGATCTAAACCTTGACGCCAGGAAATTATATTATAAGATAGTTTTGAATAGAATAAAGCATAATACACATCTATCAAAGCGTTTCGATCTAAACAAATTGTAAACATTGAAATTACAAAAAAAGATTGACTAAATTTAGTACAAAGTTGATCAATATGATGAGTCCAACATAGATGTTCACCCAGAATTACTCCTAGAGAATTTGTATTTTTTTCTAAGCTTAACTGATTACCATTTAAGATAAGATTAACATTTTTGTAAACATTTTTTGTCCGTGTTTTGGATAAAATACATACGGTTTTCTCATATATTGATGATGATGATGAACCTGTTCTTATAGCACCATGTATTAAATTTATCAAGGGTCAAATTAGTTACAATTTCTAGTTCTTCGAGAGTCATGGCTGAAAGAATTGTAGATGTATCATCTGCATACATAAATAATTTCGTGTGATTGATAAACTCGGGTAGATCACTAATAAATAAAAATAAATATTAAAGGGCCAAGCATACTTCCCTGAGGAGTTCCAACTGATTGATAATTCATATTCGTCCGATAATAAATCCCTTAATTTAACAAAAAGTCTTCTGTCTGACCAATATGAAATTAACCAGTCATTTACTTTTGCCACGTATCCCGATTTTCTCTAAATTATCTAAAACAAACGGTATGTTTAAAGTGTAAAATAACTCTATTGCGTATTTATTATCGTTCACCGACTGCACCAGCTCCACTGCCGCTGTTTCATGTTGAGATTTAGTCAATATACCATATTTTTCTAAAAATTTTGATAATCTGTTTGACATGACACTTTCTACGATTTTAGAAGAAATACTTAATAGTGATATGGGACTGTAGCTTTTGTGTTATCAGTTTCGTCTTTCTTGAAAACAGGGATTATTATAGCAAAACATACGGAAAATTCGTTAACGCATTCTTTGGTTAATTTAATAGGAACCTCATCAATGCCTTGATTTTTTATTATTGGGATGTACTGTAACAGTTTTAACTTAATTTGTTGTGATAGGGTCAAAAAAATTAGTGTTATTATTTTTATATTTGGTAGTCTTTTGATAGCTTAGGAAAATAAGAATCAAGTTTATTTCTTATATTGTTGGAAAAGTTATTTTCAAAGGCGTTTGCAATATCTCCATTTTCACTAATGATAACATCATTATGTTTAAGTTTAATATCTTCTTTTATCTTCTGATTTCTATTTAGGTTTAAGTTTACTAAATTTCATAGTGTCTTTGTTTAATTTGTAGAGAGATCTATTTTGATTTTATGTTGAATATGGAACCGGCTAACTGAAACCAAATTCTTGCTCAAATTAAGAATGTTGTTTCATACTTTTTAAAGTTTTTTTTTTTTTTGTATTGTTTATTCAATGTTTTGTGACAGGCATTTGGAATTTTTAATGCAATTTATTTTATACTTTTTAAGGTAAACATACATAAGACCATTGCGTATTATTATGTCACAATATTACATAGATTTTTTTAAATCAAATAATAGAGAACTTATGGTAAACAAAGTAACACATAAACCAGAAAAAATAGGGCCAACTTAGAAAAAAATCCCGGAAAGTTTGATTTTGAATTTTGATATTGTGGTTATAAACAAAATGTCAAAAAATGTCCCATCGATCCGAGTGCTGCTAAAAATTCTACCCAAAGTCAAAGGTCACCAGAAACCATTTTCGCGAGTATCTCGTTAACGGTCACTTTTACAGAAAATAATGTTAATTATAAAATTTTTAGCTTAGTGAATTTATTACAAAAAAGGTTGTTATGACTTTTTTTAAATAAAAATAACCGCCTTCGAGATTAATCGATGACATTTTGGATACCTCGCTTTGAACATAAATGAAAAATAAAGAACTAACTAGCAGTAAAATCTAAATTTTAATTCTGTATAACAAAACCATGCGTGTAACAATTCTGGTAATTGAGTGTAAAAGCTTTCTTCAATTTCAACGTTCTATCCGTCAATTTCATGATGTGTGGATGTACCAGCTAAGCGCGAAGGCATCTTAACAGAACTATCAAAGAATGCCAAGATATTCAAGGAAAACTGTCTAGAATGGAAACTAAGATGAATATTTGCTTACGCTTGCATTCATTCAAAATCTGCATAACAGCCTATTAAGTGAAGAGCTTTAAATTATTCGTTATCTTATTATATTCAACTAAATAAGTGTGCATAAAAGTTTGAGGGAAATGTTTGTGGAAAATAATTCCGAGTACACACTGGGACTGGTACAATTATCAAATTATTCAGAATAAATGATTTCATTGTGAGCGTAATATCCGATGTTATCATTTGACGGAACCTCGCCTTATTTTACTTAATATAATAGCTCTGCTCCAAAGACCACAAGTGCATTAGCTGCTATGGCATTGTTGCTATTGTGTGGCCGACTTTTGACAGACAGCCAGCATCGTTCGAGCCAGAATCCGTTTAAAAAGAACACCGTCAAGCAGCGGCGTAGTCGTATTTGAATTAAAAAAGAAAAGTTAGATGTCTGATACAAATGAACTTTTCGAGAGTAACGGTAACATTTAGTGCATTTTGCTTTGAGTGTTTCTTTCTATAATGATATAGCAAGAATTAGAATTTGAAGTAACTGAAATAAATTCACTAAGCAACACAACTAAAGGGAGCTTTTGAATGAAAATGTAATAAAGTAACAAATATACAAAAAACATGCAAAATTAATTTTAAGATCAAAACAATGACTTTCGTAATATTATTTCAACTACTTTGTCGAGAGTAGCTTAAGACATTTCTGGACACATATTTACAAGGACTTTTCTTATTATTTGCACACATGTTCTTTTAAAATATTTTCGAGATAATCAGTAATAACCTATATTTAGGTGCAATTACAAAAAAAATTTACGAAGCTATTGATAACTCTAAACCTTCGCTATGTTTATTCTTAGACTTAGCGAAGGCATTCGATACAATTAGCCACACGCTATTACTGCAAAACTTAGATGACATCGGTATTAGAGGTACAGCACTCAAATTAATGCATAGTTACCTATCAAATAGGAGACAATGTGTAGAAATCGGTAACTATAGAAGTAATTTCACAACAATTGAATTTGGTGTACCACAAGGAACCATATTGGGCCCCATTTTGTTCATCATTTACCTTAACAATTTGCTTGAAATTAGCTCGGAGGGTACCATCATCAGCTTTGCTTGCGGGAAAAGGTGCAGCATGACTTTGAAAATATAAAAGTATGGTTCGATAATAAGCTTCTCTCGCTGAATTTTGAAAAAACAGTGTTTGTAAATAGCAGCAAACGGGCAATGGTTTAAGCTTAAGAGAGGTGAACTTTGAGAAACCATTTATTTTCTCAATTTTAAACTAAACGACATTGTAGTGGGAAAAATACCGAGAAATTCCGTACAGGAACGATGGTTCCGGTTTTTTTTTTTTTTTCAGAAGGAATGAGTGAGGGAATGAAAAACTCCTGAGAACTGGCAAATATCTAGACTTGAGTGAGTAGAACTTCGAGCATCCATTTTTTTCTCAGATTAATACAAATCTGCTGTGGAGACTTTTGGAGTATAATTTTCAGGATTCAATCTCATTCATGTAGAGTTTGGAATCGGGGAAATAAATAATCTTATAACAAATGATCCTGAAAAATAAACCCCAAAAGTATTCACAACAACGTAAATTAGTTTGAGTTTGAGAAAAAGAAATGGATGCTCGAAGTTCTACTCACTCAAGCCTAGATATTTATTCCGTCTCCAGAAGTTTTTCATTTTTCTCTCGCTCATTTCTTTTGAAAATAAAATCCTGAACCATCGTTCTCGTCCGGAATGTTTTCTCACTACAATGTGGTTCAGTTTCAAGATTAAGAAAAAATGGTTTCTTAAAGTTTACCTCACTTAAGGTTAAATTATTGCCCGTTGTCTGCTATTTTAAAACACATTTTGGCTAATACGAAGAGATGCAGCATCTATATAGAGAATTAACCATGACCATCGTATCCAGCGACCCCAAAAACATAAGGGCTCATGTCTAGAGCATGCACTTTATTCGAAAATTTCATATCCGAATGAATTCAAACCGTGAGAATTAAAATAAGTTTAAAAAAACTCACACTAGCGACCTTTAACTCTTAATATATTTTTATGAAATTTTCAGGATATGTGGACCCAAATTAGAAACTAATCGCCATATGTGCAAGATAAAATTTGAGATTTCGTTTTTGGTTGGGTTACCCTAATCAGACTAAATCAGACTTAAAAAAAAAACACAAATAGACATGGAAAACAAACAAAAACAGAACACGTTTATTGTTTCAGGTATTATCCATTTTATAGCAAACAGTTTGGGTACTGCAAGGAGTACGAAAATAAAGAAAACTTACGCCTAACGTTTTGGTAACACATATTTCCATATCAGCAGTCAGTGACGGCTCAGTGACCTTTACATCATTCCAAAAGATTCATTCCGAGTAATTTTTGGCCTCAAAATTTACTTTAGGTATACTAAATTCTCGTTGCTGTTGTTTTAACGGTTCGTGGCGTAAAAACATGTTGGATACCATCTTCCTTTCTTCATTAATTTCACACTGCTAGTAAAGCTGAATGACAAGCCACAGGTGTGTTTCTTTAATAGCGGTGGAACTTCTACATGATGGCATGTTTGTCAATTCCCTGGATGCTGGCACTGCTTTTCTTTATTCTGTCATTTTCATTCTTCTGAATTTGCTTATAACGTCCATGAAACTGTTTTAGTATCCCAGTTGCGATTTCGAAAAACGGTAGGAATTCATGTACATTGCCAAATATCTTCAATTTTCGATAAAACGTATTCAGAAACACCTAGATCTCTCCCAACACATTTATATTTCTTTAGATTATCCATAATGTCCTTAAAACTAGGTAACACACGGCCACTTAATATTTTAGATTGACTAAATATCTTGTAATAAAGTTGACTTATAGTTGCCATAATAACTTAAATATTGTAACACTTAACGAACAATCGGCATATAACCACGAAACAAAAAATAACCTACAAAAACCACAAATCTAAAAACAATACTTAGTAGAAGTACTCAAAAAAATGAACGTAGGCTGGAATTTGTTACATCACCACCCCAGTTGTAAACGCCTATCGCTTGGACTGTGATTGTTTTCGAACGGGTTATTTGCCGCGTAATTTCCATAAAGCGCAAACGGTGTGATTTTTAAAGGCAATAAGGAGCCAGAAGATATTAGAATAAAGCAAATTGACTTGGGGGGGGGTTTATCATACTTTAATAATTATTTTAAGTACTATGTCTACCATAAAATATATTTTTTTAAATAAGCTAGTGACGGTAATAAGAATCTGTAAAATCATCAAAATTTCTAAACTTTTGGTTACGTGAGGAACCTGATATGTCGGTCAGCATTTGAGAATGATTTTCCAAATGCACGTTTTGACACCTAGGGCAAAAGAATTTAAAAAAAGAAAACATTTTTCGTTCCACTCTAGTGTACATATGCAATCAGCACGTAAATGGGAATGCTGAAGTTTCGGGATACCCTGTGTTGACACTTATTTTATATCTGAATCCCCAAAATTAATTAAAGGACTAATGCATAGATCCAATGAAATAAAACAATCCTTATTGAATTAAATGCTTCTAAATGTTTTTCTTCATTTTCAAAAGTTCACTGTAGATTTTTTGTAATCACTAGTTTTAAGTAAAATAAACAATTTGCATTAATTAGTTATATTGATGTAGTAGCTTTTGTCAAATACACAACGGCAAAAGAGAATCTCCATCATACGTACCTAGCTCCAGTGGAGCTTTATTATTTACATGTAACTAATCTAATATTGAGAAAACGTTCAACAATGGTGTTGGTACATTGACAAGTATGCCAAAAATGACATTCCTGTGAATTAAAATTGACGATAGACTGATGATCTGAAATAATATAGCCACCTACTGTTATGTCCCGAAAATGATATCGCAAAATATTAGTGTTGAAGCAGCCCTTGTGGCCATTTATGCCTATATGCAATCTAGACTCAGACATGGTATTATTTTTTGGGCCGGAGGTCATATATATGGAATATTTGTGCTGCAGAAAAGATCCTTGAGAAATATATTCAACATTAAACAAACAGTTAGTTGCAAAGCACTATTTATAGCAAAAAAAATACTCACCTTAGTCAGTTTACTACATACACAAGTCGGTTATTTTTGTTGTAGGAAATACTTGTCTGTTTGCAAATCATGAAGAAACCACACACATGACACGAGGAATGAAGATGATCTTTTAAACATTAAAATAAGTTTTACATTTATTCAAAAAAACACGCCATGTACCATTATTAATTATAATAAGCTTCGTCATACTGGTACAATTAAAGAACTGCAAAGAAATTTAAATATACATGTAAAACAGGCTTATTACACTCTGGACGAGTGCTTTATGGATAGTTTGTGAATATTAAAAAAAAATTAATTTGAATGTTGATATGTGCATTTTTGTAAATTTAGTGTAAGATTATAATCTTAAGTATTACCTTTTAGCTTTTCTATATTATACATATACTATTCTAATATTTTATACATTGCGTTAGTTCTTCTGACAAGTTCCACACCCTTTTGGGTACCTGTAAAGAATAAATAATAAAGGCTTATTCTACCTATCTATCTATCTGTTACAGGTTGAATTTCGCTTAGAATTGTAGTATATCTATATATATTATGGTAAAGGGCGTTTTCTTTTTTTATATTTTTTTGATCTTAAGTATTATTTCCTCAATTTTGAATGCCCGTGTCCATTCGTTTCTTGGCACAATTTTATGGTCTACTTTGCTAACTATTTTGGGAGTATTAGTAGTATCAAAATCCAGCTGCTGTATTCTTCGTCACCGAAAGGAAAATCTTTACTACCAGCCACCAGTCGGGAAACTTGCTTGCTGACGATGCAACGCAGTTGTTTCGAGAAACCACTCTAAAGGAGATGCTTTTGGAAAAACAAGGGAACACAGCTAATTGATAGAATAATTTAGTGTAATTTTTATGAATTTTCATTCTTATAAATTATGTGAGTCGTTTATAGAAAAATCTTATACGTATAACGCCCAATATTTTCACAAAATCAAGTCAAACCTTTTAAGAATATTGAATTTAATTGTAAGTCATAACATTTGTCGCTTATTAGAATAATTTTATACCTTGTATTTAAAATTAAGAAATAATTTAATTATAGTTGATATACCTATTGCTTGTAAACGGACGAAAGTGATCACACTCGGTCGGTAAAATTATTTAAACTTTTATTTACTATAGACCTACGTATAACAATAAAATACGTATAATATGTTCGTTTGCTAGATTGGTGAAGCTCAATTTGCAATACTCTGCTTACGTAAGTGATATGATTGTGATATAATTTGGTATATCTATATATATATATTAGTAGATATTAAAACGTTTGCTTTTCGATATAAGTTTTTTTCTTGGTTTATCAGCTAATATCCATCCAGAACGACCACTACGAAAGAAAATAGCCCTTCTTACCGACTCCCCCGCCGACTAGCTGGCTGGAGTGCGTGGCTTTTTTTTGTTACTCGATGTATCTATCTATCTATCTCTTTCTATTGGTGTCCCATATTAAAGAAAAGAACTAATTTAGCTGTAAGCAAAATATTTTCATTATTAGTTTATGAGAGACAGATGACAGATGACATGTCAGCGAGCGTATCAATTAACTAATACATGAATATAAAAATACTCCTGCATTAATTAATTGATGCGCTAGCTGACGTGTGATCTGTCCCTAATAAACTAATGAAAATATTTTGCTCACTACTGTATTATGCCAAATTCTTTTCTAAAATAATATGTAACAGCAATACTCCGCTGAAGCTATATATGTATTCAACTAAACACTAGGTACGCCCCTGGCTAGACCAACGTTTGAATAAATCCTGATCAAAATAAGTGAGAGATGAGAAAATCTCCTATTTGACTGACACTTTTCTGACGTATCCGCTTGTATAAAAATACAAATTCCTAAAAGGCTAGAAAGTGACAAGCACGAGTGGAAATTGTTTATTCAAACGTATGTCAGTTTTTTCACTTATTCATTATCTATTTAGAGACATTTACCTACCTACGCTATGCATTTTTTGTGGCTCAGTTCAGCATATTACCTTTCCGGTAGGATTAGAAAAAAACCATCCCATTTTAGAATGTTAATTAACATGACATTTTAGACCAGCCTATATGGGCGCATGACTATCGAATAAATTTCAGACGCAGTTTTTTGCTGGAATCAGTTCAGGAGACACTACCGATTATAAGAATTCATGTTACCAGACGGTAACCTGGTCTGATATTGTTTAAAATAAATTTGTTTATGTCTGTCTATTTTTAGTATTATTTTTACTTTACTTTTATAATATCTTATTTTATTCCCAGTTTGGGAAACGGCAGTTTGAATTAGGCACTACAAAAATCGAAACAATATACACGGTGTGCGGAGGTTTCTCTCGGGCCGCTTTCTCATTTGCAACTCGCTGTAAAAAGTTATTTTACCGCGATACAGATAACATAATAAAAAGACTCTCTTACAGCAAGCTAATATTGGTTTTGAAAAACAAGGCAAATAAAATGGACACACTAATACAGGACGTTGAAACGAGAACACATCAATTACTGTTACAAAAAATCGACGGCGACGGAAACTGCCTATATGGAGCATTAAGCCACTGGAGGAAGAAAATATAACATCACAGGCACATACCAATGCGACGAAAACCCTACGAAAATAAGTAGCTGATTATATCGAAAATCACTTAGACCATTTCATGCTATTCATGCAGGCATCCATCCATGAACTAGCACCCCGTTACAATAGATACAACTCTAATACGGGAAAAATAAATGCGTTCATTCGAAATCTGAGAATAGAAGGTTTTTGGGGGGCAGGAAACAATTGCAGCAACAGCAAATAAGAAAAACGGGACAATAATAGTACATCAAGAAGAAGGAGAGCATATAATCATCCATCCTACTAACCAACAGGGAAGAGAGAAGACACCACTAGAGATAGTATATAGGAAGCACGGAAACGAAAGAAATCACTACGATTGCGTGATTATTGCACAAGAAAAACATGAAGCAGAACAACCAGAAGAAACATACGCTCGAACTGGGGCAATAACACCCCGCCCAGAATTAGAGGAAGCAATGAAGTTTTATATCAATATAATTTTATAATGCTGATCATGATTTGCGATGATTGCTGGTGGTATCTGATGATTTTTAATGATTGCCCATGAATTGTTTATTCTGTGTTATTTTTGCTCATGAATACTCGTAAATACGTATGACTATTTACGGCTTGTTCATGATTGTTAATGATATTGTTGATCGCTGAAGATTGCTGATCATTTCTAATGATAGTTGTTGGTTGTTGATGATCTCTGATGGGCTCTGATGATTCTTAATGATTTTTCAAGATTAAAATCGTCACACAGGCGTCTCTTAACGAAATGATAACTCCTCAAGAGCCTGCGCTGAGATTTTTGAAACATATCTTAACTTTACCGATTGAAATATGTTGTGGCCGATCATTGAAGTACATCATGAATAGAGGAGGTTCCAGTACAGAACGTTGGGGAAAGGCAACATCATTCTACTTTTTATTGAATATATAGGTATTTTGTAGATAAATTCATTATATATTTTTTTATTTTCTAGTATTACTAGGCTGTAGATTATGAAATGAATGCAGAGATAGGAAATTAATATTTACAGAATTTATTTTTATATTTTATAAATAATTTTTTCCGGTGTTTGCAAAATCCCATAAAGGGTATGTTTTAATATACAATATACATATGTTATATTTAATTTTAAACAGCGAACTAACATTATAGCTGGATGACTTTAATTCTTAATTACGACTATATATGTACAGCAATTTGTAATGCAATACCTAATCATCTAAAAGTGACATGATTATTTTGACCTTACTAAAGCGAATATTGACTTTCTTAAGCATAATTCGTAAAATGTGTATAGATATAAATAAAATATGAAAACTGTATCAACATAATCAAATTAGCTCAATCATTTTAATTATGTCAGTCTTGTATCAAGGTTGGTGTATGGCTTTCAAATATTCATTAGTTGTATCATAATATTAACTTTAGGGGTAAAGTAAACACGTCCGTCCAATTTTGTTCAGCTTATAAATTTCAAACAAATGATCCTTTGAAGTTTATTGTGCATTGGCATAAACAAATGAAATTGTTCTCCGCCGAGCTTATTTTCTGTTTTGCTTGTACTGTCTAAAATCAGCCCAATTTTAAACAACGGCAGATTAACCCTGCAGCTAATAAGCTCCTGCAGAGTCTGAATACTTATACGTCCACATTGAACAAGCATATCATTTGTTGATTAATTCGGTAAAATTTCACATTTTTAAAACACAGTATTCGTAGTATTCATAATTTCAGAGTTGTCTTTTCGTAGGTAGTTATATGTTCGTGGCTAAAACACTTTGTTTGTAAGGCCAATAATCTGAGCAAAAAAAAAATTTCAGAAGAAGTCAGCTGATACATATTGACCAATTATTTTTACACTCAGTTTTTAAATTTCGTAAGTGAAGAGGGAGCCTTTACAGAATTACCTCCCGTCACAGACCTTTTGTTGGGTCAAAGTGTGGGAAAAAAATTGATTTAGAAAGGGTACCTAATTAAAATTCGCAAAAAGTGGTGCAGCCGGTAGGATGTTATATTTTTTCAGGTGACATTTTCAACCCTCTTTAAAATTAGGCTTTACCTTTAAATTTGCAATTTAAAATCATAATTGACTATAAGGCTTGGTAAAAGAAATTTTAATTTTCGTTAATAAATTTACAATTTATAGCCTAATCTTAGCCATTTTACCGAATAAATGATTAATTTCAACAAACCATAAAGACATTGGTGTTACACAAGGCTGATTGAACCCAATTACTTAATGTTTTTGAGCTCGTTGTGAAAGTGAACAAATATTGAAATCAAACATATTTTTCACCGATCTCAATATCGATATTATTTTTTCTGAAGTTTTTTTGAAGGTGGTTCCATATTAATCAAAATAGTGTCTCAAAAATCAGTTGATTGAAATTATACCAGAAAGTGAATAAAGCGGCTTTAATTGTATGTTTCCTAATATTCTGAGGACCACAAATATAGTAATATTTATTTTAAGAGGCCAATGGTTGTTCAAAGCTCTTTAGCAATATTACAGTCCTTGAATGGTATTACACATTTTAATAGAGAGGTCGAGGGGAGGTGCATTTGTATAAAAAATCACATGCATAGGTAACAGCTAAAACAGAAACGCTGTACTAATATAATCTTAAAATCGACAACTTATACGGTATGTACGTATATAATGAGTTTGTCTTTCATTCAGATTTAAGCGTTACTTGTCTTGACAAATAGCTCCTGAACAAGTAAAAACTTTAGAGGACGTGGTACTAGAGAATAAATACTGATTTTACGTCAATGCATTGAGAAGGCAAGAGAATATTTCGTACCTATCTATATAGTATTTCTATTCACAATTTAAAAATTCGGTATACAGCGTCGCTACCGAGATAAACCATTACAAAGCCTGTTTGTGATAGAATAACATCGAGACCGTATAGGAATATAGACGTATAGGAATATAGTTAACCAGATATGTTATGCGCTTACCGCAAACGAAAGTAGTCGATTGTTTATCTGGCTCAGCATTACAAGTCTGCTATCTGCACTTTGTTCATTCTTAATATTGCCGATAGCATAGCCGTAAGTTAAACGATATTTATTTACTTTTATCATTTATAGAGACGTTCATTAAACGATCATTATTTATTATAAATAAATAATTTACATCATGACTATCAATTAAAATAAAGTAGTAAAGCAATATTTACAATAATTAAAAAGTGATTCTAAAAATTGTCGGCTGGCGCTTATGACGTTGCTGGTGTTATGAACTATTCCATTGTCGATCATTTTTATGATTTTCAAACTGACACTGGATAAACTGTATAATTCATTACGGTAGACATTTGACAGTGTGGATTGGAAAAAACTATGGACTGCATTATTATAAATGGAATCACTTAAACATTTGGCCTCTGGCCGCTATTATTCGTATACTGTTTGAAGAGAACTCTGCTTTGATGAAAAGTTGACAACACTAACTCCAAAAAATGTAAAATTGGTAAAGGAGTCAGACAGGGCTGCGTTCTGTCACCAATATTCTTTAACATATACAGTTATTACGTGATGCGACGTGTGCCGGAGGACTGGCAGGATAGGCTATTTATGAATGGAACTGAGATTTCTCATTTCAGCTTTGCGGATGATACCACTACGATTGCAGCCAGCAAGAATGAGCTGATACATCTCCAAACAATAAGTGTATCATTTGTTAATTTATTCTGAGTACGGTTTGAGCATACATTTTTACAACAAAATACAAATACAATGATAGTAGACTGTGCAAATTAAAACCACCCAGGCAGTTGAGGACATGTGAATGTGAGGTAATAAATAAGATGGCCATTGTGAACACTAAAAACTGAGAGCATGAGATGGAAAATATACAGTGTGTCCACAGATTGACTTCGGAAGAAGGAAAACTTTTTGTAAGTTTAGGAGAAGAAATTGTTGTTTATAGAAACGTCTGTATTATAGAAAACTCCGAAGAAGATACTACTTTCCAAAATGTATCCAATGCATCCAGTTTTATTAACCATTTTACTGCGGTGTTCGCTTCGAGTAAGCTGTCTGTACGACCGCGGTAGACGTTCTTGGAAAAATCTGCTTCCCGCAGTTACACGTTTGTCAAAATGTCTTGCAGTTAACTTCTTGCAGTGAACAACCAACATGTACCAATTGCATTTTTTCATTTATTGTTATTTAAGTATTGCAAACACTAAATAAAACATATTTAAAAATAAAAAGTGTTTAAATAAATAAACAGATAGAATTTCTCTTAAGTACACAAACCACAAAAAAGCTGCTTCAAAACCAGTACACAGCGTAAAGCTGTGTAGCAGCAACCTTGTTAAAACATATTTTTTAATCGTTTTATAATAAATTAAATTTCAATGTATTTTTTAAGTCTTGCACCCAATTCTTTTTAGCGTAATTTTTAAATGCACTAGTGTTGTACCCATTTATTTTTAACGAAACAGTAATAATACTACATGTGTGTAATTTACCATATTATAAATTTTGGTGAATATACCCTTATTTTAACAGGAAAGAAAATAATTATCATTTTTTTTTTCTTACATTTTTCAAATTTAACAACCATTTGAAAAATGGAAGAAAAAATTTTTTTTAGGAATTTTCCAAAATATATATAATATAGACCAACTTACGATATAACAAATCCTCTTTGTTTCATTAGACTATCTAAAAAAGTTTGGGAGGGAAACGATAGTCTGAATATTGTCCAAATGTTATTTGTGGCACTATCTTTTTTGAAAAATCTTTTTTGCTGTATATGACAAATACACAGCTCTAAGAATGTTTGTTATATTCAATATCCATAGATACTTACTATTTACATAGAACTGTTGATATAGTTAACAGTTTTTTAGTTTTTATACAATGTTAAGTTTGTGAAGTTCTTGTTTTAACATTGGCAGCCAAGTTGTACAGACATCTACGGAACAATTCGAGACGCAACTATCCTCATTCAATAATATTATCGAGGCAGATGACAAAAAAGAAAAATCCGCTATAATATTAGGATAGTTGCGTATCGAATTGTTCCGTAGATGTGTGTACAACTTGGCTGCCAATGTTAAAAGAAGAACTTCACAAACTTAACATTGTATAAATACTAAAAAACTGTTAACTATATCAACAGTTCAATGTAAATAGTAAGTATCTATGGATATTGAATATAACAAACATTCTTAGAGCTGTGCATTTGCCATACACAGCAAAAAAGATTTTTCAAAAAAAGCCTTGAAATGTGATTATATTTCCGAGACGTCGGCGAAATATTTAATTTCAAGTTTTTATACTTATTTGTGTTGTTTATTTTAAAAAACCAACCTCTAACTGATCCTTTGACGTAAGCATCACAGGCGGAGAGGTTATTTACCAGTAACATACTGGTTAATTGTGATATATTTTGTAGATTCCCCTAGCACCGCTTAAAAAGAAAACATACATGTGGCAGGAAGTCCCAAAGAATTGAAGAAGGAAAAAAAGAACGATAGTCTGTTCGTCGAATGTTTTGTTAATTTATCATTAGGACCAATGGAAGTCAGGGGCTGAAAGTTTGCCAATCGTGTGACTAGCCAATATAATATAACAGAATATTTCAAAGATCGCTTTAGGGGCCGTTTCACCTAGCTTATCCAACTAGACTCTTTTATATAAAAAACAATAAAATTACTTATTAATTATTTATACTCTTGCTCTAATTTTGACCACGCTAGTATACCAATATGATCAATTAATGACACAATTCTAAAATTATAGTAATACTTGTTTTTCAAATTAAATATTGGATGTTGTAATTGTCTGTAAAATATCCGAGGAATATTTTCAATGAAGTGTGTATGCACAAATAAAGGATATTAAAGTGAAAATGTAAAATTTCTTATATCCTTGCAAACGTTTCAACCCTCCACTGGACATAATCTTGCGTTATTTATAAAAATATTGGTATCTCATATTTATAAATGATTGATGTGTGAGATAATCTTTAGCTATTTATTATTATTTTTTATACATGAATTTCCCTATTTCCCCCTGAGCCGGTCCACCACACCTTCGTACTAAAATGAAATCCAGCACTTCCAGCAAAGTCATAAATCTATATCTATATTAATATTGTTCGTAAGTCGAGAAGGACTTCTGTTACAGACCGTATACCGCCTTATCTTAGCGACGCGCTGAATCTAAAATTAAGAAAATGAATTCTAAAGCAGAATAACGGAGTTTGTGCTTTAAATTCTGGTGGAGTTGTTTGCAAACTTTTTTAAAACCTGAAAAATATAATTTTCTCTCAAAGAATTGTAGTGGGTTACTTGATTCGTTTTTAATGTTTTATAACTCAGTTTTCAAAACTAGAGGTTTGTGAGTGGAAAGTTTATTGGTGGGAGAACTGATTTATAAATTTAGTGAATAGACGTGAAATAAAATCTGTAAGGAACTTCTTTTAACACTGGTGTCAAATGTTAATCTTTTATTAACTTGGAATATATGTCATTTACGTTCAAATTCTTCATAGATTACTTGTATATGACATGGGAAAGGACATTTTACTTTGTTTTCTGTCACCGATTTGTTGTAACATATAGGATACTGCAATTTTGGCACATTAACGTGCCGTTTTCAAACATTAATTCAGAATTTATATTAATAAACTAGATAATAACAAAAATTAAGTTGACCAACTTTTACAAAATATGACAATGGACATTAGGAATATTAAAATTACGCAAATAATAACAGGGATTAAAATTCGAATACATTAACACTTATAGCGCGGCATCCAAACTATAATTTTTTTCCTACCAGGGTCAGCATGCCCACCGGCAACCATTTCTATTTTCACTGCCGCTATAATTATTTTTCGGATTTTTTTCAAGTTTACTTATTTAGTATTCCGACAACCTAGAAGTTCAATTTTGTCCCCTTTCTAACAATTTCTTCTTTTTTTGTGACCAAACAAGGTCACTTGGTCCTACAACATACTTTTACATTTTTGGGACTGTTAACGTGCGTCAAAATTTTTTAGTCTCAAACCATATGCTACCACTATTTTAAACGAACACGAAAAAATCAACCGCCTATTAAAAAAGAAGTCACAAATGCCAACACCTGGTCCATCATCAAAAGAATTTTTAAGACAACGCTTTGTCTTAAAAGGAAGTCCAAAGTAAGAAAAGGAAGGTGCAGGCAGCGCTTGCTGCAAAAAGTTTACTAGATGTTATGACTTTATTTGCTCGCAAAAACGCTAAAAATGTGAATACTATTTGTGAATAGTATGATGTTCCTACGTACTTGATATGTTTCCAAAAGCACGCAGCAGAGTAAGACTGCTAATGGTAATAAAAATGTGAGGAGTATCATTTTCAAATTTCGTGTTTCTTTGTTATTTTTGAAAAAAAAAAATATTGTTTCCTATTGGTTCAATACATGAGGTTTAATCTCTTTCATAAAGTAAGAACACTGTGTGTCCACGGATGGATGGTGGGTGGTCACATTGCTCCAATGTGACAGACACAAAATAATGTTGGGCATGTGATCGTGCACAGTAATAGGAGAAATGAGCACCGGTGGACACGCGGCGCTACATCTGTTAATGAGAGTAGGTTGGTAGGTATAGGTCCAACTGGTTATTTACTAGATTATTTTTGGAAATTTAATGGAATTAGAAAATATCTATTGATTCTAATACTCGTTCAATAAGTTCACCATGTTATGAAATAGATTTCTATCTGATGATTATTAAATATTTTTGTCTGGTTATAATTAGTTAAATCGAATAGGATTAATAATGACATTTTTATCACAAATAATCCTTTAATTTGGTTGTAATTATGATCAGTCTTATTATAAGGCGATTATTTACATTAATAATAATAATAAATGGACTTTATTTTGTAACATAATTACATAAAATTTACAATACATTTATAAAGGCGAAGTTCAGGATACGATCCTGTTCTACCACTTAATCCTAAAACATCTTTGATCCGAGTCAATAGGAAGCCCCAACTTGTTTACCTCATTTACACAAGTTATAGAGATATCATTGTCTTTTAATTTTAAATCCTCAAGGTATCTATTTCGCTGAGTTGTCCTGCCAAGCAATATAATCTTTGATTTACTAGGGTTCATACATAAACCATGATTAGCAGAAGCCATTATTAATTCAGCAATATCCTTATGATTTTATTGTTGGCGTAGTCAATGCATTCTGGATTAAAGGAATAATAAAATTGTGTATCATCAGCGTAACGTTATACCTTGCAAAATTTAAATATCCTGTGCAGTTGCCTTGTATAAGCAGAAAATAGCAAAGGCCCCAATATTGACCCCTGTGGTACCCCCCGATCCAAGATACTCAAGAAATAAATTGTCATTCAATTTTACAATTTGCCTCCTATATTGTAAGTAGTTCTGAATAAGCTAGTGCAGCCAGCTTATTCAGGACTAGTTATTTTCAAAACCCACCAAAGTGGGTTAATAAAATTTCGTAAATTATACAGTCATAGACTTTGGAATGGTCTAATAATAATAAGGCCGTTAACTTATTTTCATCCGGAAACCAACTGAAATTGTGGAAAAATTTTGTAAACCTCTAAATGTTCTTTAATTCAAGTAACTTGAATAATGGAGACAAAATACTTTCTCTACGTACGTCAACTTTGGGTAGGAGAGTTACTAAAGCAATTTTCCATATATCTGGATATGTATTGGTTAATAAACAGCAGTTGACTAGATGTGTAATAAATATAACAGTAATAGGGCAACAGTATTTTAGCATTGTTAAATTTATTTTATCGTAGCCCAGGGCATTACTTGACATTGATTGCATTATTTTTGAGATGTTTTTATTATTTGTTAATTTAAATTCAAATTTAGGCTTAAAGGTGGTTTTTAAATTATTCGAGTAATAAGATTTAGTTTCCATTATATTTCCTGTATTTAAAATTTTAGTTGATTTTATAAAAAAGTTGTTAATTTCATCCACATTTGACACATTTGGGGGTATTTCTTTGTTTTCTTTTTTTGTATAAATACTACAATCGTCCAAATCTCTCCACAAGATTTTAGTTTTATTAGTTCTTATTCTAAAATTTAAATACGCTTTTTTCTCATTTCTTACCGGCTCTATTAATGAGATTTCGTAGGCTGTTGTAACAGTTATAATGTTCGGAGTTACTGGTTTGTTTTGTTGACAGAGGGCGATTTGCGAACACGATATCAGAGCGTTCACAAAGAGCCCTAAATATTGTCAACAGGTGGTGTAATGAAAAAGGACTCTCCATAAATGCACAGTCGTCACTTTCACGTGAAAAAGAGTCTTGGAGGCCAAAAGCTCATAGTGCTCAACGGTGTGGAAAATCCATTTGTCAGTGAGGTAAAATATCTATGAGTCATTTTTTACCAAAAACTGACGTGGAATTCCCACATAGAAAAAGTCACACTGAAACAATAATAATAGACCTTGGAAGGTGCAAGCAGATGTGTGGAAAAAATTGGGGATTAAATTCCAAAATGACTCTATGGTTTATACTAGGGTAGTAAGACCCATGACAACCTACGGATCAGTAGTGCAGTGCAGTTGGGAGCTGTAAGGCTATTAAGTGGCGTACAAAGTCTTGCTTGGCTGTGCACCACGGGAGCCATAAAAACTGCTCCAACGGCTGCACTGGAAGGCCTTCTGGGCTTTCCACCGCTACAAATATTAATCCAAGGAGAAGCTCGTTCAGTGCTACATAGGCTAACGCAAGACTACACCAATAAGGCAGCAGCACGGAACAGAGCACCAAAAGTATTACTTAGAGCTGAAGGCGGATCCTATTCTAGGAATGCCCACGGATATTACAGTCCCAATGTATAACTTTAATAAGAATTTTAAAATAAACTCACCAGACAGGGAAGACTGGACAAACGATCCTCCAATACCGGCACAAACAGTCTGGTATACAGACGGCTCTAAGAGAAAACAGGGAGCTGGAGCTGGGAGTAACGGGGTAAGGTCAAAAACGAAAATCCCAATAAGTCTAGGAAAATACGCCACAGTATTCCAGGCTGAAGTGGCCGCAAAGGTAGTTATAAGGCAAGGAACTGTAAATCAGTCGGCTGCCATTATTTTCGATAGCCAGGCTGCGTTAAAAGCAATCGGTTCCATGCAAGTCGAATCGAGACCTGTATGGGACTGCATAAATGCCCTTTATGGATCTAGGAAGTCAGAATGAAGTGACCGTGGCTTGGGTACCACGACACAAAGGACACAAGGGAAGTAGAAGGGCTGATGAATTGGCCACAGAAGGCGCGAGTAGCTCCCTCATAGGATTCGAACCCTTTTGTGGTGTGGCCAAGCCATGCACACGACCATCCACTAACAAATGGGTGCAAACCAAATATCTGGAATGGTGGAAAATTTTCCCATGACAGACAGGCCAACGAGTTCATTAAAGAACGATCGGACAAATTTACGGAGGACCTATTATGCCAAAACAGAAAGGCGATTAGAATAATAGTGAGTCTTCTAACCGGCTACTGCCGACTTAATAGACATTTGAGTCTAGTGGGTCTGGCAGAGGACGCAATATGCAGATTCTGCCAAGAGGTAGAGGAAACCTCAGTCCACGTATTGTGCCATTGCGATGGCCTCGCTAGACTGAGATTCCAACTACTTGGTGAAGAAAAATCAAGATCTGATAACTACACTACGGGGCCCTTATCAAGGCTGTGGAGTCTGATACAAAGGACAAGCTGGATAAGGAACTTTAAGGAAAACAATCAAGAGCACCACAATAGATCCATGGGGGTCGCGGTGGTCAAGGTCAATCAGCCAGCTCCTCCTTCCTAATCTAATCTAATTTACTGGTTTGTTTAAACCTTGCCAATGCCTTTTCTCTTAATTTTATCATTGCTTTAATATTATCAGTTAGCCATGATGCTTTAGGCTTAGTGCACCTTATCGTTTTTAACAGAGCGTGCTTATTAAACAAGGATGTCAATAAATTATTAAAATATATGACTTTTTCATATCTATCATCAATAATATATAATCTGTATGTTTGAATTTTCTAAATAGAATTTTGAAGAAATATATTGCACATATCAATTAAAAGTCAATAAAGAGCTCTAGCGTGCAAAGACATCAACAATACATAAAAAAGACAACAACACATAAACTTTAATCACCCAAAAGTAAATACATATTTTTACTCATAAAATATGTACACAGTTAATAAAGTTATTAATTTATTTTACGATCAATTTGTATGCAAATTCAAGCAATTCTTCATTTGAGAGAAAATTCTTAATTACAGTGACACTAAAGCGTCTAAAAGCTCGGAAACATCCACATCGGTGGGCTTAACTTAATGTGCAATTTTTGTCAAGTATTTTAAGGTGTATACAAGAATTATTTTTTAAATTCTGCTTCACTTGGCGGATGAATGTTTTTAAGACCCCCGCTGCGTCGGAAATTTCTTAGGCTTAAAGAACTTTTATTTTGACATTTTGCCGTCGAAGGATTATTCTAGACAATGCGAGTGTTCACTGCATACTGAATACTAATAGAGAGCCAGTGGCGCGGCGGTGTCAGTAATAATATATAATTTATATCATACAATTAATTCCGTTTTTAGAAATATTTATGGACAGTGAAATTTGGGAAATACAAGCAAGTTACGAATGTGAGTAAGAATATGAGAATATGAAAATATTTACAGCGTGTCTCATTTTAACATTGGAAATGTTTGTTTTCATATATGGGGTGGAGTTGCCAGTTTTTGTTCAAGATCAAAAGACAGCGGTGTCGCGGTCGACTGATACTATCGTATGCAACGGCTGATATATGCAAATGTATTATGGGTTGCATATATTACAGGGGTCAAGTTACCAGTTTTCATTTAAGGTGGAAATACAGCGGTGTCGCGGTCGTGAGACTGCGTATATACAACGGCTGATATACGCAAATGTAACATGGGTTGCATATGTCACAGGGGGTCAAGTTACCAGTTTTCATTTAAGGTGAAAATACAGCGGTGTAGTGAATCGTGCAAGTTGAAAAAGTTGAAAAAGTTTATGTTTTATGTATGGTGTTATCATTTCCAATGTCCCGATGATTGCAAGGATTGTGAAATCTGGGAATTTTTTGCCTAAGATATTATTTCGTCAATCATTGCTACTATAAGAATGGTTAAAAAATATTTAAATTTACAAAAGCATTTTAAGCTTCGTTTAATTGAAAATTTCATTGCACTTAGCTTATATAAAATATCAATGAAGCATTTTAACAAATACGCTAATATTATTAATTTTAAGAAATGAACAAAGGAAGGATGCCATATTTGGGCCCAATGCGCCCACCTTAGAAAAGTGTACTATCTTATGTTTTCCGGCATGTTGATTACAAATATGACCTTCATTTTGCCAATAATTGAGCGGTTTCGGAGATAGAGAGAGGAAACGGTTAGAACGGTAGGATGTTGTGCGCACATCACGACAGAGATCTGGTACTTAGGATATGCTCAATTCCAAGAATCAATAAGAACACCAGCCGAAGATTTATCGCTAGTACCAGTTCTACAAGAGTATTCTGATGAGGACGTATAGTGAAAAAGGATGGGGTACCCACTAGAGCATTACACAAGCACACGCAAAAAAAAAGTCGAGACTTAGAGGGTAGACCCCCGTACCCCTATCTATTTTGCGACGCTGAAACCGAATATGATAATAGAAAAAGATTTTAATTATCACCGTGTAAAGAAGATATTGCTTTCATTTACCTCATGGAAAGACAGAAATTACCCAGTCATGCCAACGAAGAGGAAACATGAATTGGTTAATGCTACGAATGGCCCAGTGGTGGCTCATTTTGCAAGGGATCTGTGTTTATTATGCCAGAAGCATTCAAAAGAGCGCTTAATCATTCCGAAGTATGAAGGTTATTTAACCATGGCGAAGAATCTTGCAATTTTTGCTGAACATGGTGAGCTTCCAAGTGCTATAAGAAATTCGGACAAATTCAAGACATTGATGAACTATGGATTGAGTATGGTTGCGGCAAATACAGGAAATTCATTCCAATTCATGAGATTTGTGCCAAACTCTCACCGGAAATGTGCAGAAATTTGTTGGATTTTCATTCTATAACTGGTTGCGACACAGTTTCCACATTTAGTGGCATTGGTAAGAAGACAACTTGGAAGGTGTGGATGTCATTTCGTGAAATTGATTGTGTATAGCATCGTCTCTGTACAGGCACCTCTGATATTGATGATGAATATCATGATCTGTTGCAGCGATTCTACTTTATGATCAAGCATCAGATCTTCAGAGCATCAATGACTACAGAAGAGTGTTATTTACAAGAAAGAATTGAGCAGTCGAAAACATTCCTCCTACAGCAGATGCTTTAACACAACACGTCAAACGAGCTACTCTCCAAGCAAACATTTGGAACAACAGCCTCGTTGCACAAAACACAATACCGTTGTCAACCAAGTGGGGATGGACAGTAACTTCAGGAGGATCATACCGACCTGTGTGGACAACAAGTCCAGAAGTGTCAAACCACTGTGTACAACTTACCTCATGTACTTGCCGCAAGCGATGCACATCTTGTAAATGTGTTAAAATGGGAATCCGATGTACGAAACTTTTTGTATGTTAAGAACAGTGCTTCGACAGTGATCGGTAATCACAAGTGAATTTACTCAAATCATTTGGATAATATTGCATATGACAGCAAGATATTATTTTATTTGGATATTATGGCTGACATTAGAGTATTTGACAATGTATAGGATACTATTAAATTGAAACAATATTACATAATTTTGTTTCTCATTCTTGTACCTAATGTTTGAAACTCATCTTACAGTTATGCCTTAAATATGCCTCATGTCACTGCTTTTAAAACGGAAATGAATGTTTCATCGCCGTAAAAAAGCTAGAATGTATTTAGATATACATCAAAAATTACAATAATTATATTTGCTACTGAAACAGTTATAAAGCCGCTCTATTACTTTTCGGAACCGATAAATTACATTGTTGGCATAACGACTCACTGTGCAACGCTACATTATCTTGGCAAATTATCAGCAACTGTTTGTGAGAAAATAGAAGTCATATATACCATTCGAAAGGTAATTTTTTGACGAACAAGAAAGCATAAGACATGTTTTCAGCTACATGTAATGGACTCCAAGTTATTTAGCAAAATGTTTCGAGAAAATTAAAATAAAAACAAAAATTTTGGTAATGTTAATGTTATTGGTTAATATCAAAATACAAATCCGAGTTATATGGGGAAATGTAGAAGCCTGTGACAAACCTTTGTCGGCCATATTGATTACGTTATCAACACCGCTAGAGGGCTTTTTAGACTCGTTTACCCATGTACTATCTGAATCCAAAGGGGCGCATTGGTTGCCAGATGTGAAATATTTTGGTGTAATTTTCAGCTACCCGACCCCACTATAAAGGATAATGTCATTCCAAGTTTGCACAAATATTGTCTATTACGTTTCAGAACTACATTAATGTTTGATATACACCAACTATTTTTTCTGAAAATGCTTACATTTAACATAATTAACTGTTTTTTAAATACATTGATAAATAACGGAATAAACATGACGTCACGTTTTTGAGAATTACTGAAAAATTTTAGAATAAAAAATTATCAAAAAATTTCCTCGCACAAAAAATGCCATGCTTCACCGGTGTCTAAAACATTATTTACATGGTAAGCATATTTTCCAAGATACAATGGATTTAAAACTGGTATGGTCAAAATATCCTTAAAAAGTAGGACATTTTTCAATATAACTTAACAGAACTTCAAAAGTGTTCAATGTACATTATTCAAATTTCGGTGACTGATTTTAGAATAGACTCATAATAAACACAACATTTTTTCAATTCTTTCTGCTCCTCCGTTTCTGAGATATTCGCTGTTAAAGTGAGGGGTCAATACATTTGAATCGTATATTAGTAGAGTAGTAAGTTGAATATAATACCTACTCCGTAATATTTCTGTTCAATATCTTGCTCACTGAAAATGGCTTACTGAATCACACTAGAACCTTTCCACAATATACTAACCACTTCTAAACCTAATTATTGTGTCATAATAATATGCATGAACATTTTTATACGGTGATATCACTCACCAATGGAGAATCTAGGTTTTGACAATACTTATCGCTGAGACTCGGGTTCTGATAATAATTAAACATATAAATTTTAATCGCTAATTATGCTATATTTAACTTTAAGGAAAGGAAATGTATACAATACATCCAAGCTCATTTAAAATTAATAACCCTGCCATTAACTTATTCTCAACGTTTCGATCATTTTGACATTTAGACGTGTGCGGTTTTAGCTAAATAATTCTAAGAAATGTTTTTAAAGGATCAGATAAGAAATATTTTAAGTGATTCAGTTTAGTCATTAGAATGACAAGGGTCAAACCGTTGCAAATGTGGGGTGTTATTAAATATTTTTTCCTGTGACTTAAGATAAGGTGTGAGTAGGAGTAACTAATAAGTATTAGAGCTGGTGGTATCGGCGCATGAGTTTGGAATATATTTCGGACGCAGTTTTTTTTGCTGAAATCAATTAACTGCCGATTATGAAAACCCACATTACCAGATGGTTACTTGGTGTCGTATTGTTTAAAACAATTTTGTTTACGATAAAAGGAAATATTACGTCTCTTCAATTAAATGTTTTCGATTTCCAACAAGAAATGCTTGACAACTTTTTTTCGTAAACTTGATATTTTCGTTTTTACTAATTAAAAAAAAAATGAGATATGGTCAATTTTTCGTTTTTGACGCTCTAAAAGCATAATAAAAAAAGTTTTTATTTTACAACACATAATTATTTCCACATCCACGTAGTGGATTGGAAATATAGTAACTAAGAATATTTTAAAAATTTCTCTTCGTTGAAATAGGTTTAGAATGTCATGAAACGTCGAGACTTTAAATTTAAGAGGAAAAAATATTTCTGTCTGTCGGTCTGTCTGTAACTTTTTTTGGTCCACGCGTTTTCTCTGGAACGGTTTAAGATATTGACTTGAAATTTTATACACGTATGTATTATAATGAGATTTGTAACTGAATTTTCTGAACATATCCGGTGAAGAGTTGGGGGGAGTAAATAAGGTAAAATGAGTACAGAAAGCTAGCAAGAGTACAGAAACTTGAGATTCGGTGTATATACTAGAAGCCAAGGCCTCAAATATTTTTATAGTATTCTACATCCCCAACCACCCCAGTTCATTATTCATGGGATTGATGAAATAAAATTGAGATATTCACACATGTATATTATAACGACATCTGGAACTAGACTATATTTTGAAATTCCGTTGAAGGGTTGGGGGTTAAATAGGGGAAAATAAGTAAAGCAAGCTGGTAAGTGCACAGAAGCTTGAAATTTGGTACAAGTATGTATTATGACCACATCTGTAATTAGATTATATTTGGTGATGATTCCGGTGAAGAGTTCGGGGGTAAGTAGGGGTAAAAATGGGAAAATCAGTAAAGCAAGCTGAATTTGGTGTAAATACTAGAGGCCAAAACCTCATATTTTTGGTAAATTTGGTAAACTGGGGAAAACGAGTAGAGCAATCTAATAAGATTCTAGACACTTCATCTTTGGCATATATGCTAAGAACGAACGCCACATTTTTTTATGACGTCTGCCTCTAGTATTATTAAAATTCTATAACCAATTATTTGCACATGCTAGAGTAGAATTATAGTCCAGATGTTTTCCTTTAAAGTGACTTGGATTGAAAATCTGAATGTAGAATTAGTAATTCCTTAGGCAGCGGTTTTTTTATAATATCTTTATATAAAAAAAAATGGAATTGACGATTTTTTATTTTATACCTCGTAGCGACCACTTTTCTTGAATGCTTTTTGAAAAATTCGAGTCAAGTAAATTTGATATGAATTTCATCGTGATAGATAATTGATTCCTGAAACATTTTAAGTCAACACATACAGGTTTTTCCATTTGAAAAAATCCTCCCTCGTCACATATCATTATGCTGTACTATTGCCTCCCCTTCCTCCTTCTTGCGTACTTATTTTATGGACAGCCCCTTAAGACAGTTTAAAAATATAACAATTTGAACAATCGTGGAAAACATCTTGTAAAACTAGCTTCAATTTCGTACCCCTGTATGTTTCGACTTAAAACGTTTCAGCAAGCAGTGATCTACAATGAAATCGATATGGCAACTTCTCTTAGACATGAGGTTTTCTAAAGCTGTTGAGGAAAACTGATCGAAGTGAGGTATAGTCTTAAAAATCGTGAATTCCACTTTTTATTCAAGGTCTAAACATATCATGTATTTTATAATGTAATTTTTTTATTATATTGCTGGAGCATCAAAATGCAAGAAATTGACGATTTTTCAGTTTTCAAAAATTAATAACATTGGACATAACAACTTTACGAAAAAAAGTTATCGAAATCAGTCAAAATATATTTTAAATAATTGTTTAATTGAATAAATGCAATATTTCCTTTTGTTATAAAATTATAAACAAAATTGTTTTAAACAAATTCCAGATATCGTCTGGTAACATCGATTTTCATATATTGGTAGTGTATACTGAACCGATTTCAGTAAAAATAGTGCATCCAAATTGAATTCGAAACTCATGCTCCCATACTACCTGCTCTATACAGGGTGATTCACGTAGGCCATTCATTAGAAGTTTTTCAACTTGCAGTTGGATTAGAAACTTGAAATTTGGTGTGCAGCCATAATCGATCATGCCCGTTCTATCTAAAATATTTTCAGTCCTCCAACTATACAGGGCGTGCCAAAAATTGGTACCAACTTTCTTATTTTAAATGGAAACCTATATTTTTCTTTACATGGTTCGATTGGTCTTCTAATTCTGAGTTTAGAGAACCTAAGTTATGTTAACTTATCTATTACAATTTTGGACATATGTCCAATTTTTTGAAAAAAATTGCCGCTGTAGTAGTTTACGAACAAATTTGTATCTCGCAAACCTTTCAAAATTATGAAACCAAATTTGCGAAGCAGTTAGCTGGAAGTCCAGGCTAACTTTTGATGTCCCATCGGTGGTCCCATTTTTTACCATATGGGCACAGTCGATTTTCAAATGTCGCAATCAAAAATTATCAAAAAGTCAATTTTTTCAAATGGCACCTACTATTTTTTTTCACACCATTCGAAGAAAATTGAATTTTAGGGTGAGTTACTTAAGCATTCCCTATACCTAACTTCACCCCATATCGAGTTATTCAATAAAAATCAAGAAATACCTTATCTTGCCGAGAGATTCCTTACTTCATCAAGTATGCCATGGAAACAAAAGACAGTCGTAATAATTTTTAAAGAAAAATGTGGATTCTTATTTAATTACACACAACACCAACACATTATTATTAACGAACAAGAACAATGTTGACGAAATTCTGTCAGTGAAAACGGTGCACACATTGAGCATTTGTATTGAAATAATTATTTTGTTAATCTGTTTATTTGTTGTTATTTTGTTGTTATTTATTATTGCAATACGATTTTTGAATAAAAATTAAAAGGAAATGATTGTTTCCAAAGCCTACTACCCTTGAGAAAAAAAAACAATATTTTTTCAGAAAATGCCAATAACTCAAAACCGACTGTAGATAGACATACACAATGTTAATAAAAGTGGCCCTAAAATTCAATTTTGCATTGATTTCTGGCGTCAGAAATTATAGGCGCAAAGATGTGCTTCGCAATCTGTTGAAAGTAGAATAATAGAATATTTGAACAAAAATATGGTGGTCACATTGAACATTTACGTCAGAATTTCGTCAACATTGTTCTTGTTCGTTAATAATAATTTGTTGGTGTTGCGTGTAATTAAATAAGAATCCATATTTTTCTTTAAAAATTATTACAACTGTCTTTTGTTTCCATGGCATACTTGATGAAGTAAGGAATCTATCGGCAAGATAAGGTATTTCTTGATTTTTATTGAATAACTCGATATGGGGTGAAGTTAGGTATAGGGAATGCTTAAGTAACTCACCCTAAAATTCAATTTTCTTTCGAATGGTGTGAACAAAAATAGTAGGTGCCATTTGAAAAAATGGACTTTTTGACAATTTTTGATTGCGACATTTGAAAATCGACTGCGCCCATATGGTACAAAATGGGACCACCGATGGGACATCAAAAGTTAGCCTGGACTTCCAGCTAACAGCTTCGCAAATTTGGTTTCATAATTTTGAAAGGTTTGCGAGATACAAATTTATTCGTAAACTACTACGGCGGCCTTTTTTTTCAAAAAATTGGACATATGTCAAAAATTGTAATAGATAAGTTAACATAACTTAGGTTCTCTAAACTCAGAATTAGAAGAAAAATCGAACCATGAAAAGAAAAATATAGGTTTCCATTTAAAATAAGAAAGTTGGTATCAATTTTTGGCACACCCTGTATAGTTGGAGGACTGAAAATTTTAGATAGAACGGGCATGATCGATTATGGCTGCATACCAAATTTCAAGTTTCTAATCCAACTGCAAGTTGAAATACTTCTAATGAATGGCCTACGTGAATCACCCTGTATAGCTAATATGAGAATTTTAAGTGTGTTTAATATCATTTCGCTATTCTAAGCAGGTAAAAATGTATCCGAGTTAACTAGAAATTAAATACTGCGTGGGAAGTAATTAGACTGTTCAAGGAATAAATTCCTTTAAGTCAAAGTAAATATTCCGACACCAATTTGAAAACAGTTTTATTTGGAATTCTTACAAAATTGCACTTCAAATGAAAGTCGTTCATATTTTATTTATAAGTCTTTTTTACAAATAGTAATTTTAAGTTCAGATTGTAGTGAGCACAAAAATGTACCAAAAGAATGGGAGCTCCTAGGCGCTCATTTTATTGAAATATTTCTTGCTAATAGTTCTCTTACGGTGGCCGATAGGAAAATATTTATTATTTTTGCCCATAACTTTTTTTCTCAGTACGTATATTAAAAAAAAAACTGTAAGACTACCAAAGTAAAACCATAACAAGACTATTACTATGAATTTTCACTAAATGATTTCAGTGATTTGCAAAATAGTTAGATTTAAATTTAAATATTATGCTAATCTTCCTATTTCGTAGTTTTGGACATGACTGGAATCATCGAGTGAAACCTATCGGTAGTCGCATTCTTGGAAATAGATAATGATTGTATACAATATTATTGCAATAATATTATCTATTGCGCTTGATAACTAAATTAATATTTGATATAGATCAATTCTTCTTTTTGAAAATGCTTACATTTTATATAATTAATCATTTTGTCAATTTTTTTTTAAATGCGTTGATACCGAATAATCATGAGGTCACATTTTTGAGAATAACTGCAAAATTTTAGAATAAAAATTTGTGAAAAAATTTCCTCGTACAAAAAATGCGATATCATCTAAAATATTATTTACATGGTATTGTCTACATTTTCACCATGTTACAGGTTTTGAACTCCTGAGTAAAAATCGCGAGGGGTTCGATATTCGAATAATCAACACCTCTTGATAAGGCTCGTCAAACTAGAAAATTTTCAACATTTTAGGTCATTAAGAAATTTTTTACTGTGGTTTACATTAACTTTGGCGGAAATCTGCATAAGAAAAAGAAAATGGTTGCATCGGTCTAACGATGATTTTAGAATCTCATCTACTTATATTAATAAATAAATTACTGCGCCATATACAGGCTGTCCTAGAATTGAGTTCCACGCGCTTCCTGATTTCATATTGGGCCAGTATAACCCAACTTACCTTGGTCCAAGAAGGCATCTCCGAGGAAGTATATTCTCTTAAAGTGGGAGAGAAAAGATTTTTTACAATAATTTCCGATATATTAGAGATAAAATTTTCAAGTTTTCATGGTACCTGTATTTCTTTAAGTACTCTATGTAAGCTTGATAACAACTATATATCTTTTGTTTCTCAAACGCGACAGGTTTCCTGTTTCACAAGCACCGATGACCTACAGAGAGAATATGAAAATTCTTGATTTTTTCGTTAATATTACACAAAATTTTAAAAGTATTAGTGTATGTACTGAAACAGGTGGACGTCATCTTCAGCATTTTTTATTAATGTATTTTTTGGAATAAACTGTAATTTTCTGTTATTACAACATTTTATTCTAGACTTGTAAATGAATATTAAATATAAATGGAGGGTAAAACGATAATTCCTTGTGTTTTGATTAATATTAGAAAAAATTATGAGAGTAATTTTTTGCAGCTATTTCAATGCTCTGCAAAAATATTCAAGTATTCCGTAATTTTACAGGGCGATTAAAAATATATAACCAATAAAATATTAATTATTATGAGAAAATATTGAGAAACAAACAATATTTGGTTGTTGTCAAGTTTACAGTATTTATACAGCTTCCGCCAAAATTTGAATGTTTAGTTTTCAATATAACGGAAATTATTGGAAAAGAATTTATTTTTCTGTCTCATTTTAAGAGGATGTACTTCCTCAGAGATGCATTTTTGGACTAAGGTAAGTTGGATTATCTGGGCCCACTCAGGAATAACAGGTTCCCGTATGGGAACTCAATTCTGGGACAGCCTGTATATTTTCTGCTGAACAACTTTTAAATAAATTCGGAGAAAATGCCCCAAACATTACTGGATTTAAATAAACACTTGTTGATGAAGTTAATGTAAGCCAGAGTAAAAAGTTGTTGAATATCTAAAATTATGAAAATTTTCTAGTTGTGACAAGTCATATCTCAAAATCAACAACTTGATAGAAAAGTAGACAATTTCAATGGAAGATTTCTCAAGGACCCAGTACCAGTGGTTTATATCTTCACCAAACACGTACACCTAGAAAAGGACACTATCAACCTGTATTATTATTTTCTTTTACGAAAATAAGAAAGAATTCCAACAATTCTTTGATTTAGTTTTAAAAATATTTTTCTTTAGTAGTCTGTAATTTTTCTTTATAGATATAGTCGAAATTACTTTTAATCGATCAAATCTATGTAATATGGCATTAAATCAGATTAATATATTCTTACTCTATTAAACAATTAAAATGTTCATTTTCAACAAAATCAGGCAATAGGATTTCTTTTTACATTATTTAGAAAAACGGCTACTGATCAATGGAAAAGATACAGAAAAATGTGTTACATTTCGTAGTAGTCATGTGTCATGTGTCACTGGAATTACTAAAATCTGGAATTTCGCGATTTCATCTTGATTTTTGGACACAAAATTAACGAGAAAATGTAATTTAGTGATGATTCCCAACAAAATATTAACGAAGCTACCAATGAAAGTATCTCAGTTAAAACGAGAAACACTAAAAATTCTACATGGAAACAATTTAAAGCTGTTTGCAAAGAGAAGCATTATTCCCTTTAAAAATTACTACTGATGAACTTGCCAATATTTTGACTAACTGGGGTTCTAACATGAGAAAAATCGAAATTTTGTCATATGGCGGCAGTTGACATTGCATGGAGAGGAGAGGCTGTTAAATGTAAAATCGATCCCTTAAAATTTGAAGAAAAAAATTGACTGGAGTTTAACTTATAGAATATAATATAATCCTATTTTTTCAGAGACACGGCAAGGAGGAGGAGCGATAGTAAGTGTCTTACACCTAATTAAGAAGAATCTTCCACGTGTCCGGTACGTTTATTCAAAAAATTTATGAGTAAACGGTTGAATTTAATTAAAACAGGCAGATTATTTTCGATACATAAGTGTACCTGGAACCAAGAAAACTCAAGTGGATGGTACAAAAATATGCTCATGGGAGAGAAGCAACCATGAAAATTGGGCTCGGTGTCGAAAACAGTAAAATAACAAACCATTCTAACAGGAGCAGTACGGTTTCAAATCATACCAAATCTGGGGTATTTCCAGTGAAAGTTTCATGAAAATAACTGCTCATGCAAATACCAATTCTATAAACCCGTATCTTCAGCTAGCTAGATAAGGACAATAATTCAACGTTAATTTCTAATTTAAGAAACCCTACAAGAGAAATTACAAATAATTCTGTTAATAATTTAAAATTGGTAAACCATGAAGAAGAATCTAAAAGTAATAGCATTGTTTATAATAATTGCGTATTTTATAAAGATACAGTGAATATGTTTGATGATACAAAATTACTGATTGGCAAAATTTTGAGTTAAAAAGAAATTTAGCTATAAAAGAAAAGCTCGAGTGTTTTTTGGCAAGGTAAATGAACGACAGAATATGTGAACGAACAACAACAATAATTATCTTTATCCACAATCATATTATAATTGGAGTTTTATCCACACTTATGAAGCATATAAAGTACCATTTTATTCACTAGTGGAATAATGAAATTACTTTATTCCTCTATAATAATGAAAAATACAACCTTAAATCAATTACATTCTATTTATTTTTTATTAATATTAATATTAACATTTATATTAATAGACATTTCCTTATTTGTTTTATCATATTTCACTTCGTTTCCATTAATAATAAACTTGTAGTTGTCATCGGTTTCAGAACGCATAGTGAGTGCTTGTCGAAGTTTTTGATAAAGCTGTAGAAACAATGGACGCCTCCTCTTGTAAGGAATGACTAGTACCAGGAGTAGCTTGGATTTTCCTTGCGATGTCAAGCTTATTGCATATAGAATCCTCGATATAACTTTCTGCTATAGCGGAACGTCTCCACCCACCATGTCCTTTAATTGTGCTGAAGTCAGGACCTTCATTAGCCAGTAAAATTGTTGAAGTGCGCCTCATGCAATGGCCGCTATAAGCTTCTGCGTTTGCCAGATTAAAAAATTAAGCAACTTTTGAAGGAACTTTCTATAAAGCTTTGATTCCAACAGATTGTGAAGTACATTTTTCATTAGTGTATCGTAAAAAGAATCTGTCGTTGGATAACTTCTTCGGGCGTAAGGACATGTATTTTCTACACGTCTCCACAGTATTGATAGAGAATCCTTCTTCCATACTTGTGAATTTTCGTGAGACGCCGGTCTTTGTATTTGGTAAAGAAACAAGCAGATATTCGCCGCTGTCTTCTACATCATTAATTCTCAAATTTGTCAATTCGCAGCAACGACGGGCACCAGACACCCCCATTATTAGTACCACTTAAAATATTTTAAAGTTTATTATCTACAATGTCTAAAAGGTTAAGAGATATTACCTTAATCATTAAATATTCTTTATCGCAAGCCCTTGTCAAATATTCTTCTACGTGTGCTTTTTACAATACCGGAGCTCTCTTCGCTTTGTACCTCTCGATTCACTTTTCAGATAGGCAGTAAGCTTACTATATTTTCCAATGTCTATGTTCTTATGGACCTTAATAGCGGCCTTCAGCATCGAATACTTCGACCACATGGATGAAATTGCATACTTCTTAAAATTTAAGAGATACGATAGCAGAACTTCCTCATTTATTGTCATTAACCCCCCATGTGGTCGAAGTATTCGATGCTGAAGGCCGCTATTAAGGTCCATAAGAACATAGACATTGGAAAAGACCACATGGATGAAATTGCATACTTCTCCAAATGTATTAAATACGATAGCAGAACTTCCTTTCTATTCACTAAATTCGGAAAATACTTTTTCATAATGTTCCCTGGACTTCGCAGGCAATAATTGGAGAGTCGCTTCTTCAGCTGCCCGAAAAATTCTCTCAGGAACAACTTAAATACAACAACATAAATTTTTACAAATGGAATCGATAAACAATGAAAACTGAACAGCAACCATTCAACACCTTCCAAGTTTTTTTAAATTAATTTCAATAATTTTTGACATTACAGCCGCTAACAGCGAAAGGTCAAATAATTTTTTGATGAAATCTGAATGACTGTGATTTTTGATAAAACGTTATAAATATAGCATACGTGTTTTAGTCACGTTTTATCCACTCAAGAAAATTAAACTCTCGAACTTCTTTCTCGAGTTTAAACTTTCTTGCGTGGATAAGACGCTATCTAAAATACTTATATAATAAATAGCTATTATTTATACAATTATTTGAAGGAACAGGTATTAAAAACCCAGTTGTTATAAATTGTTTGGTTTGGTGTACCGATGACTCATATTTCACAGTATAGTTTACACAATACTTAAAAATTATAGCTGACAGTACAGATTTTAAAGTAACACGCGACTGCTAGATGTACTTTGCTTTTGAGGATCAAGCATTTTTATCGGTGATAAAAAACGATGCACCTTTTTTATCGCTGTCAAAGTGACAAAAAAATGTGACTGTTACATAGACTTTCTTATATAGGAGTTAATTTATCATATATTAGTCTTCTGTAATACACACAAAGTCGATTTTCTACTAGGATAATTTTTTTTTGAGGGACTCAAGCCTAATTTCCAAGAAAACTTTGCTCGAATTAAGGGACATGGCCTTCCCGGGAGAACAAGTTTTTGTGCAAAAAAATTTACCCGGTAAAAAATTGACCTCTTGTGTATTAGTACTTGATAAAAATGTAGCGCTCTCAAAAATTGAAAAATACAGAAAACATGAAAATTAAAATTTTATTTGCTTCTCTTGAACAATTCGAATTATTTGAATTAATGCATTCTGTGGCATAGAAATTTACATAATTGAATAAAAAAGTGCTGGGTATTGTTTCCTTTACCCAAATTATGTCAGACACTCCGTATTTCAGGCTAAAATTGTGACCGAATGCGAATGACTGAAAATAGAAAAGAAAAAATCATCTGGTATTGAGAGTGTAGCGGGATAATAGGCTAATGACAGGAAGAGGAAACGAAGCAGGGGAGGATAATTGATAAAGTTAGCAGAAAAAGTATTTACAGGTACGCGAGGGAGCGCTGACCCTAAAATTCATAAACATAAAGATCTCTTCCCATTCATGTATCCCAGACCGTTTGATTGGATTCTGTATTTTAAGCTTGTTACATGGAAGCGACTTTTTAGGAAATATCGTCTTCACTGCTTTGATACCGAACAAAGAGCTTTGTAAAAGGAAACAAATTACTTTTTATGGTGGTTTAATAAGGTGTGTATAATTAGAAGGGAGATCAAATTAGCTAATTAATATAAAAAATGGGGGCATTTATCTTTTGACAAATATAAGAGGTTTATTGCGCAAGTTATTTTATAAAGAAATAATAAAATATTTAAAGAGTTAAAGAAAACAAACTTTTCTGTGGATTTGTATACAGAATGTTTACGAATTTAAGGAAGAACAGGTTAACCATTATACTCTTAGCCGATTGATTCAACTATTTATATAACTGTTGCGCATTCCATAGGATAAGGATACTCTTCGCAGTTTTATCGTAAATAAATAATGTTAGTTTACGTTAGCGAGATGAATTAAGAAATTTATAATCTTATCGCGCTTGTGATAAAGGGCCTCGCACAATTCATAGGTAAAAGTGGCTTCCGTTAAATTGGCTGGATATTTGATATATTCTATATTTTGTGTCGCTGATCACGAATATGACATCGGATTTTCAAAATCCAAAATGGCGGTGCCAAAATGGCGAATGATTTTTATCATTTGTAGTCCTATACCGCTGAAAATCGGTGTGGGGGGGGGGGGGGGGGTTCAAGGTCGCTGATGACGGATATGAAGTTGTAATTGAAATTTTCAAAATGGCGGCAAGAGTTGGCGGACACGTTGAAAATTTTAATGTTTTAGTTTTTAATATTTTTCAGCTCCAACTTTTTTGTGATCTGTGACCTGAAAACACCCAGGTACCGATTCTCAGTCGGATCGGACCATAAATGGTCAAATTGGCCTGTCATATTGTGGCGTCATTTTGAATTTTTCAATTTCAATTTCATATTCGTAACCTCTGACCTCAAAAACCCTCAAATATCGATTGTCAATAGGCTGAATGATGAATGTCATCCACCATATTGACGCCGTCATTTTGAATGTCCAAATTTAGATGTTATATAATCGTAATCTGGTACTTCAATAACCCCCTCACACCGATTCTCAATGGAAACGGGCGACAAATAAGGAATTTTTAGTAAACAAGCTAACCGTTATACTCTCCGCCGATTTACTGCACTTTTTATATAATTGTTGCACATTCTATAGGATACTCTTCGCAGATTATTTGTAAATAATACTAGTTTTAGATATTTTTAGTTTAATTACAAAACAAAAAATATATGTAAAAAGAAAATATTTAAAAAAATGTATAGCTTTTTTATTTGTCGATCGATTTTGCTCAAAAACAATAGGGTTCTTCCTCTGGTTAACACTAACTTACTGTCCAAATGTCAATGCAATCGGACTTTCGTTCTTAAGTTATCGTGCTTACAAGTAACGTGACGGACGGACAGACAGACGGACATTTGGAATGTTGTTCAGAATTCTATCACCAACACAGTGATATGAAAATTTTTTCTCCGCTAGCAATATTACCGGTGCTGATCGAATGCAATATACTCCTCGTTTTGTATTTGCGAAGAGTATAATAATAAATATTCAGCTATCCCAACTAGCACCAAAGTGACAGTAACCGAGATAGGAACTTCGTATGGGTAACCATTATGTAATTGCGACTAAATTTACGACTTTAGTGTAAAAATAACTTCATGTGACAAGTCTACAGTCGCTGCCTCGTAGTTTCTACCACTAATGATTACTTTATAGTTATGCAACTTCTACGTAGCTTTCGTGGTACATGGGAACGTGGTAGTTACCAGGGGGACGACTTTCGGGTTTTCAGAACTTGAAGGTGGTAAACTATAGTAGCAGCGACTAACTCGCATCACTGAAATGTGACTTCAAAATTGCAATCACCTTCAAGTAGCTTTAATAGTTGCCGCGACGTTCAGGGAACCTTCACTATTTCTTTAAAGTAGTGGAACTTGTAAGTAATATTCGTAGGTGTTAATGACGTTACTGCTACCTACAGAACTGTGTACGGCTACTACAAAATGCACATCACCCCTGAAATTTACCATGATGTAAATTTCACCATCTAGTTCCCAATGTTGGTCATAGATAAAGTTAATGCAACAAACCTAACCTATATAATATGTTTGCCTAACCTAGACTAGAATTATATGCTGCTATATTATGCTATGCAACATTTTATGTTCAAAATAAGGTAACAAAATTGAATATTTCAACACAGTTTTATTACACCCACATTTTCTTCTATGTTATCTATCACTGTAATAGTATATTATACCAACAAAGTTTATGTTTATTAAGTCGTTGATATATGGCTGCATACAAGTAAATCGCGACAGTTGATAGGTTTTTCAATGTGAAGTTAGGTAAATGATAAACAGCAAAAGCTAGGAACGCGTTCAGTCTAGACCTCAACGTACGGCTAACACGTACGTTCCGAATCAATATCGGGAAAAATGTAACCATGAAGTAGCAGCGGCAACTTTGAAGAGGTAATTTGTGGTAGTCACAACTTTGCTACGACTTTGAAGTGATGCTACTGTTCCATTCGCAGATTTGTGGTAAGTGTAACTTTAAAGTTATGTATTTGCAGTTTTCGTCACTATCGCCAAGTAGCAATTACTTTCAAGTAGCATTTCTTGGTGAAAACGACTTTAAAGTCATATTTTCTGAAATACGCCACGTTGATGACCAAAATTATCGACGCCATTGTTATAACACATGAACCATAATTTCACAATTGACTAATAAATTTAATTTATCGCCATTTCTTCACCAAATACAACAAATGAATACATAAAAAGTAGTGTTAAGTTCCGTTAAGAACAATAAAAAATAGGTTTCGGCATCTAGTGTGTCATATTCTCGCATGACATTACATATTTTAAAAACAATATTTTCATTAAAAAATGCAAATTTTAAAGACGCGTGGTTAGATTCGGACGTTTTATCATTATGTTTGTCAGTAAAATTGCATTTATTTTAATTGTGACCCTTAGACCATTGGAAAATAGCATAAGTTTTGCTGTCTAATATTACCTTCTGATATTCTATTAAATTTCTGAGTTAGGGAAATTAACAAGAACAAGAATCATATGTAAGAATGAAACATAAATATAATAAAATCGATTACAAGACAAAGAAGGGGCAACATCGATTTGAAAGAGTAGGGAGTGGTAAAGTTGTCTGAAAGTTGCGGCGTCTACGCCGCCACGTCGCCGCTCCGGAGCAACAACGTCATTGGAACGTAGCCAGACAAGTTCCAGGAACGTAGCTGGGACGTTATCGTCACCAAAAAATATTCCCCATTTTGGTCATAAACACGTATTAGGAACGTTCCTATTACGTGCCTGTGACTAGTACCAAAACACTTTAAAGTGCCTACAATAGTCATTGCTACGTTCCCACGACTAATTGTGCTAGTTGGGATTCTGACGCTGCCATTTTGAATTTTTTAGTAACGGTCACATATTCGTAATCTATGATCTCGATAACACTCACCGATCGATTTTCAGACGAGCGGATCATAAATGAAAAAACATGTCCACCAACTCGTGTCGCCATTCTGTTAATTATAAATCCCCTACACAGTAGTAATAAAAGTAGGTAAATAATTTAAATTATAAATAGCTTAAGTTTTCTCTTGTGTCCACTCATTTACTTGAGTCGCTTTGAAGATGATACGTTGAAGTATCGAAACTATAGTAGCGTAAAGTTACAATAAAATACAGTGGTAGAAACAAAATAAGTGTTTTAATAGATCATTATGATCGACTACCACAACTGCTAAATCCATCAATGTTTTTGAAAATAAAAAATTTGATTTCAACTCTAATACCCTATATCTTTTTACCTAGCAACATATCATTGAGGCATTATTGGCTATATCTTAATATTGTGACTCCTACTATCTGCAGTTAAGTGTACCATTACTTATGAATCACCCTGTATAATGAAACCTAAACTTAAAACCACGAGTTTCACGTTAATTACTTTGGAAGATTGAGGTTGTGTGCCTTCCAATGTCGTCAGCTGTCAAATTTCGCACGCGTCCTATAACTCTATATTTTTTACAATTTTGATATCTTGTGACATACCGGGATGCGTCCTGTCAGAAGTCGATTTTGTACATCGTTACTATTCATCAGAAGATTAAAATATCTGATGGAGCATACCAAGTTAATTTGTGTTTCTTAAATCCACAATCAAGTTGTTTTGTATTTCGTGGATCACAAATGTTTATTTATAGTAAATAATTATAAAGATTTCCATAACAAACAATGTTATCTGAGGTTTTCCTTCAGTAACTGTTAGTGGATGGATTATACATCACAAAACCACAAAAATCAGTTCTGGGGGTACCGCGCAACTCCCCCAAAAAACCACCCCTTCGGTGAAAAAAGCCTTATTTTACTGCTAAGTCGTTAACCGTAGAAGATATAAAAAAATTGCTCATGATAAAAAAGAAAGCTTGACTAATTGCTTAAAAAGAAGTCCTCTTGTAATTTTCTTGTATATGCCATGGTTTTCAAAAAAATCGATATTAAAAAAATTGCAAAATTTGTATTTTTAATGCGCACGAATTTTAGTTTATTTGAAATTTCTGCGCGCGGCTTATAGAAAAAATTAAATTTCTCGAAAACCAAACATGCTAGGAAGAAAAATCAAAATACTCTTTTGTATTTCCATTTTTGATATTTATTAGTATATAAAAATAACAATAATATATAGTTACCTCTTAATTTTTTGCACTTTTAACTATTCACAGGCCCATAAAAAATAACTGACTTTAATATAAATTATAAATGCATTATCTTTTAGTTCAAGGTAGTACTTGAATACAGAAGTTAGGAACAAAAATATTCACATTTAAAAATATACCAGCATGTTGAAGTTAGCCAAATTTTGGCCAATTTTTTTATTGTTTCCTAAAAATAAGAAAAAGCTCGAAACATCTTGAAAATATAGCTCAAAAAAATTTTTTTTTCAGTTAACATATCATATAACTATTGTTTCTAACCATTTAATAGTAAAAAAATTGTTTAAAAAAAATATCATCAAAAAATTGAATATTCAGTCTTTTTTGGATTTTTTTTGCTAACTTTAACGTGCTGCTAAATTAGTATATGTGAATATTCTTATTCCTAACTTTTTCTGCATTGAAGTACTACCTTGAACTAAAAGATAATGCATTTATAACTTATATTATCTTCAGTTATTTTTTATGGGACTGTGAATAGTTAGATGCACAAAAAATCAAGAGATAACTATATTACATTGTTATTTTCATATACTAATAAATATTAATAGCCCTCAAAAATGGCAACACAAGAGAGTATTTTATATCCCCTTTAAAACCCATTTTGATTTTTCTTCCTAGCTTGTTTGGTTTTCGAGCATTTCAATTTTTTCTAAAGGCCGCGCCCAAAAAATTTTAAATAAACGAGAATTCGCGCGCATTAAAATTACAAATTTTGCAATTTTTGTCAATATCGATTTTCTTGAAAACCATGGCATATACAGGAAAATTACAAGAGGACTTCTTTTTAGGCAATTAGTCAAACTTTTTTTTTTATGATGAACAATTTTTTTACATCTTCACCGGTTAACGAGTTATTAGTAAAATAAGGCTTTTCTCATCGAAAGAGTGGTTTTTTGGGGGGTTGCGCGGCACCCCCAGAACTGATTTGTATGGTTTTGTGATGTATAATTCTCGCCCTAACAGTTACGGAAGGAAAATCTCAGATAAAATTTTTTCGAGCTTTTGGTGTATTTTTTACTTTACCGACTGGACTATTAAAATTATGATTAATTTGTGTTTTGATTTTTTCTTTTTGGATATGGCTTAGATTAATAAACATTATTAAGTATCGAGAGTTATGCCTATATTTATTCTAAATTTATTACATTTTAGAAAATATTTTACTTTTACGTATTTAATTTATACTCATGAATGGAAAATGTCAAAAGAACGTTATTCGAATGAAATAAGGCTAGATTGCAGATAACCTAAGTGTTCCTGACATAACCAGCACGCACGTTATTTAATTGTCCTTTATTTACTCAGAAGGCCTAAAAGCTCCCTAAAAATATTTTTACATGCGATGGCCAACATTCGGTTCAGACTGCTGTAAAAATAGCAACATAATAAAATGGTAAATAAAATGACAAATATTTCGTTATTGTTTCCTCACATGTCCAATCATTGTTTATAAAACGACAAACATGTTCCGAGCAAATAAAAATATTATCGGAAGATCGGTATTTTTACAGCATTGTCACATGAACAAAACGATATCTGGGGCAGATGTATTTCAGTACGGAAACCCTTCCAGGTCATTCCTGTGTACCTCGACGTATTCTCTAATTCTTATATAAACATTTTATCAAAGGATATGGTTTATGAAAGATATTTGCAGTGCTGTGTCGATTGGTATTGTTACTACAACAGATTAAGACCTCAGATGGGATTTGAAACTGTTTAAGAAAGGAAGTTTCTGGTATTTAATAAATCTTATTTGTATTGGTAAAAAAAGATGTTTTTCAGTCTCTAAAATAATATTTAGACCTAAGGGTTCTACACTTATTGTGGTTTTGTTTGCAGATTTATGGATTAAGAAAACAACCGTTACTTTGTGTAGACTTTCTCAACATCATACTTTCCAGTATGACAGTAAGCCCCATCAAAATGTATATATCAACAAAGTTGAAGATAAAATCGCAGAAAATATTATACCTATTTAATTTAATCAAACAGACTTAGTTTTTGTTTGAAATTAGAAGCACATGTAATAGGATGTTAGAATATTCTTTCAAAATTGGGCCATATCTGTCATACAGGGGGATTGTAAGATATACACCGTCATATTTTCTAAAAACTATGTGTTACTGTATAAAAGTATAAAATGTTACATTTTTCATTAAGCATACAAAAACATGGGAACGCAAAAGATATATATCATAAGTTTAAGAGAATTTGTCACTTAAAATTTCAATATAAACAAGAAATAGTTAACTACTAGTCCAATAATTATAAAAAATTTCCTTCAGTAACTACTAGTCGAGGGATTATACATCACAAAACCACAAAAATCAGTTCTGGAGGTACTGCGAAACTCCCCCAAAGTACCACCCCTTCGGTGAAAAGAGTCTTATTTTATTGAAAACTCGTTAACGGTTGAAGATATAAAAATATTGCTCATCATAAAAAAGAAAGCTTGACTAATTGCCTAGAAAAAAGTCCTCTTGTAATTTTCTTGCATATGCCATGGTTTTTAAGAAAATCGATATTGAAAAAAATTGCAAAATTTGTATTTTTAATGCGCACCAATTTTCGTTCATTGAAATTTTTTGCGCGCGGCCTATAGAAAAAATTGAATTGCTCAAAAACCAAACATGGTAGGAAGAAAAATCAAAATGGGTTTAAAGAATACTATTTTGTGTTTCCATTTTTGATGGCTATTGATATTTATTAGTATATAAAAATAACAATATAATATAGTTGCCTCTTGATTTTTTGCACTTTTAACTATTCACAGGCCCATAAAAAACAACTGACTTTAATATAAGTTATAAGTGCACTATCTTTTAGTTCAAGGTAGTACTTCAATGCAGAAAAAGTTAGGAATAAGAATATTCACATTTACAAATTTACCAGCATGTTGAAGTTAGTCAAATTTTGGCCAATTTTGTATCGTTTTCTAAAATAAAAAAAAGACCCAAGCATCTTGATAATTTAGCTCAAACATTTTTTTTGAGTTTATATATCATACAGCTATTATTTCTAATCATTTAATACTTAATGAATTGTATTAAAAAAATATCATCAATAAATTGAATATGCATCCTTTCTTGGATTTTTGTTTTGGCTAACTTTAACATGCTGCTAAATTTGTAAATGTGAATATTCTTATTCCTCTTTCTGTATTGAACCAAAAGATAATGCATTTATAACTTATATTACAGTCAGCTATTTTTTATGGGCCTGTGAATACTAAGATACACAAAAAATCAAGAGATAACTATATTATATTCTTATTTTTAAATACTAACAAATATGAATAACCATCAAAAATGGAAACACAAGAGAGTATTTTATATCCCCTTTAAAACCCATTTCAAATTTCAAATAAAGGAAAATTCGTACGCATTAAAAATACAAATTTTGCAATTTTTGTCAATATCGATTTTCTCGAAAACCATGGCATATACAAGAAAATTACAACAGGACTTTCTCTTAGGGCATTAGTCAAGATTTCCTTTTTATGATGAGCAATTTTTTTATATCTTCAATGGTTAACGAGTTATCAGTAAAATAAGGCTTTTTCACCGAGGAATTGGTTTCTTTGGGGCGTTGTGCGCCACCCCCCGAACTGATTATTATGATTTTGTGATGTTTAATCCTCACAGCTTCTGGTGTATTTTTTACTTTACCGACCGGACTATGCAGTTAAATAAATAACATTATTTAAAATATGCAGTATAACCATACAAAAAATCATCATGTTTTAATAGTAAGAGGTTTTTTTTATAGTATTGAGGTCAAGGTGTAATTTAGAGGCCGAAAATTTAATTTTGTTTTTATAAACAAAATAAATTATTTCGTAATACCTACACATGTCAACGTGAGGACTTCTATTCACTGAAAAGTGCTGAAAGGTTCCTCTGTAAGATTCATGAAATTCTAATTTAGTCAACATACGTATAGCTAATTTTTGCAGAATAAAAACACTATATACATCAGTTGTTAGTTTCCAGTGAACTATGATTTATTTAGTATTTGCATGGAAGAAGGCAAACTACAATTGTCTTAATATATATAAAGTAAACTGCTTAGATGAAATTGCTAAGGCAAAACAGGATTTAGATAATTTTATATAAATATCTTGCATATGATAAGCCCACTTTAGACCACAGTCAAAGATTAGAGTAAAACAGATTAGACAGTCAGACAGAGAAGACGAAATAGACGAATATCGTTATTAACTCCAACTTAAAGGGATACTACATCCAGCGGAAACGATTTCGGAATTTGTCAGGTACGAATTAAATGAATTTGATCAATGTTACTAGAAGACAGGTTGGCTGGTTAGAATCAGCAAGTGGTAGCTCCAGATGACAGTCACGTGTGGCTGTTTTTTCGTTATTTTATCAAATAAATTATAGAAGAAAATTTGAAAATTATTCTGTCAATGAATAATTTTATATTAATTAAATAGATACCTAATAATGACCATGGAAATACTGCAGACTACATGTGACGTGTGCTACGAAACAACCTGTTTCTTTAGTGATTTGAGTTCTGACAGTAAGATGAGTTCGGTTGTTCTATGGACAGTATTGTCCATTTTTAACTATTGACTTTTGTTTCTAATTTTACCTTTTCCATGTGATTGACACATTGTGGCAACTGCTCTATAACTAAAAGATCAAGGGTTTTTCGACGGCTATCTTGTTACTTCCATATCTTTATTACAGCTTTTAAATTCGACTGTAGTCTTCTAAAGTGGTCTTGTTCATCAACAAGAAATTTATACAAAAATATCTAAAATTTGCTTAACGTTAGCCTTGACCTTAACAGTTTTGAGTTGTTAGAATAGGTAAGATTAATTGTGGTATCTAACTTTAATATCGTGATGTTTTAATTACAACACATATTTTAACATTACTTGTACATAATTTAATTTTTTGGACCCGCCAAGTAAATTTTTTATTTATTAGAGCAGCATAATTTTTAGTAATGTTACAAAATCTTATTTATATTAGTAACGCCAGCACATATGCAACTGTCAAGCATAACGGATATTCACGATAGTTAAACATATCATTAATATATATGATATTTTATACAGGTCCTAGTATGGATCTTTGAGGAACTCCGCAGTTGACAGCAGATAAGCTAAACACTACATTCTTAATTTTAACTTATTTGGGACGACTAACTAATTTCTACCACCTTTATTTCAGTAACCGCTTCTATATAAGATTAAATTAGAGCTAACATGTTGTGGGAGTGTACACATAGTAATTCGACTGTTGCTGAAGAGGTTTTGTTTGTTTATTTGTAAGTAGAGAAATGATTATCGAAAATATTAGCCACATCTTGCTTGTTGCATATTAATTGGTCGTTTACTTCAATATTTATATAATTCATTTTATTTATGCCTCTGCCTAGTTTATTACTGGTAATTTTCTATATACAATTTTATTTTATTTTCAGATTTCGTTATCTTTTCTGAATTAATTTTAATTTTTATTTTGTTGATTAGTCCTGCTTTAACCGACTTAAAAAAATTAAAAACGAGGTTCTCAGTTATTTCCGTATGTATCTTGTTTTTCAAGTCTGTTCAAAGATTTCTATAATATGGCATCAGCGATCTCTACGAAATCTTTTACAGTCTGTACGTATAACTTGGCAGTGGCCCCCTATTTTTTTAGCAAAAATCGGAAAGAAGTACTTTCAATTAGAGAACATTCGAAATTATGGCGGAGGTGTAGGTTGGAGGAGAAGAGTCAGGTTTTTTAGGGGTAGTTGACCAGAAGTTAAAGATACAAAGTGACGTATCCAATAGTGCTGCCATAATTTGATAGCTTTTGTAGATTTACATGAAATTGAGCTACTAAAAAGGGCGAAAAGTCTTTTCTGTGTAATATATTAATGGAGTTGAATTAAAAGAATTTCTGCTAACAAACATAAATACACATGATTCAAATATACAGAAACCAAAAAGTTTAATATTTTTTAAAACATTCCCTGCACGAGTCAGCGTTAGGAGCTCCCTCTATACATCTTATAATTCGTTTTTGAGTAACAAATACATTCGATGAAAGGGTGAAATTATTCCAGAAACAAATACCATATCTCAACTTAGATCCAACTTGAGCGTGGTATAGATTTATCATTTTAAATTTTTAAATAAATAAAATTTTAATTTAATTTGTCCATCACGTAATTGCAGTGCTCCAATCAGTTTAGGCATTTATCGATATTAATACCCAGAAACGGTTACGATATTAGGTTCAATTAAGGGGGGATTCCCATTAAACGAATTGATAAATGTCGTTCTTTTAGGAATTTTTATTGAGAAAACCATTGGACAAATCCTTTCCAAATTTTGGTGTTATATTTACTATACATTAAAGCAACTGTATCGAAACTTTTATGTGATGATAAGGAAAATTGTGGCATTGGTGCCCCTTGAAATGAGACGCCTTCCAAAATTTATCGGTTGCGGTCTGACAAAATTCCAGATCAACTAAAGCAAGAAAATTATTATTTTTTTTTACTTCTTGTGAATATAGGCATGGCAGGAACTACGGAAAATTCGTTTTCTCAAAAAATGAGGACACTGTATGAAAGAAAAATTACTTTTTTCACTAAGCCGATTGCCCTGATATCTTGCACATATATCGAGAACACAGCTTTCTTTCTCATAAACTACGGAAAATAAGATACATGCAAAACTTTTTTCTTTATCGTAAAACTGTGACATCGTTTTAAGGGATAAAAGTAATTTTTCTTTCATACATTGTCCTCATTTTTTGAGAAAATAAATTCTTCGTTGTTCGTGCCATTCCTATATTCACAAGATGTAAAAAGAAATTTAACATTTTTGTTTTAGACGATCTGGAGAGAAGGAATTGTGTCAGCCAGCAACCAAGAGGGGGGCATCTCACTTCATTTACATCTCACTTCAAGGGGCACCAAAGCCACAATTTTCATTATAATCACATACAAATTTGAATGTAGTTGCTTTAATGCATAATAAGCATATCTCCAAGTGATTTGTCTAATAGTTTTCCCAATAAAAATTCCTAACAAACGCGATCTATCAGCTCGTTTAATGGGAATCCCCTCTTAGCCGAACTGCCGCGACTGTTAATCAAAATTTTTATTGGCAGTTTTTTTTAGAGGCGGTTCAACTTTTTTCAGATTTAATTTTATCTAGGTACATATTATCTAGAAACTAAAATATTTAAATACTTCACAAATATGTGGTTAAGAGTAAATCCCTATGATGGTCTAGTTTACTACGCTACATCCGTTTATTTGTACGACCTCAATTAATGTTACTTCTCTTGTATAATACCTAAGTACATAAAAAAATAATAAAATAATCGTGATCAAAAATGTAATGCTTTCGGTTGAACGAACGGTTGTCTCTTCAACGTCAGTGTTCGACTTGACCTTCATCATTTTTTTTGATTCATGATTAATGGATGTAAACTATCTTTTTGAAATAATCATGTACTTATTGAGATTAATGATACATATTGTAATTATTTTGTATAGGTATTTATTACAAGATACACAAAAAGTTGCAAATATTTAAATAGTTTATTTATATGATAATGATTTATTCAAATTATATAGAGTACTCCTTCATTTCACATTGTAATTTATTATGTAGAAATATGTGCCTTGAGCAGAAGATTTTTGAAATGCTTCAATCTGCGGAACAGTCAACAGAATTAATAAAACTAACTTTTCAATATATTTGATAACGTTATTATTTTACTTATTTCCCTAAGTAAAGTAATACTCATTCGCATTTATTTGCATTACCATCATTGATGCTTGTTCGCAGACATTCCGGAAGCGTTTTTAGGTAACATGATGTCATGATACATGACGAATTACGTGTGATTTCCAGCATTCGCGGCGTTCCACTTATTTGCGAAGTGTGTGTTCTTGTGACCACACATTGTTTTACTTCTGGTGGTATTGCCTGCCTCAGGAATGTATTCTGCTTGACAGTTATTGGTTTAATCATTTCCAGAAGAACGGCAAAATCTGCTCTGGACCTTCTAGTGAAGTTTTAAAAAAACATATCATTCATGTCCGATCGTAAGTTCATAGTATCATATCTATTTCTACTTACGTATAAATCATTCATCCAAGCGGTTCCTTGTTTTCTCTTCTTCATCTTTTCATCGTTGTAAAATTCTACTGATAACGATATATGCAGCACTAGCTATAACTATACTATTATTAACTCATGGCACGCCTCAAATCCGTTGGTATACAGCCAAACATAGGATGTGGAGCGACCAAATGCCGGCTGTGGAATGAGGCAATCAAACAGATGCCACTACTGCAGGTACGCGCAGATGGTATTTCACCACAGTTCACCTTTGATAGACCCTATGCAATACACACCAACAGTAGCAATGAGACTGTCACTGAAGGAACAGTTAACATATTCACAGATGGATTGAAAAAGAAAGAAGGAACAGGTTGTGGGGTATACTCCAGGAATCTGCAAATTCAAATTAAATGGGCTATGGACAAACAAGCCAGTATAATACAAACAGAACTGGCGGGAATATCCATAGATGCAAAAGAAATTCCCCGTAGACAAATAACGGGAAAAACAATCAGAATCTACACTGATAGTAGACAATCACTACTAGCCCCACAGAGACACAAAATAACAACAGGGTCAGTATGGGAATGCCATCAAGCACTTGTGGATGCCTCCAGCATGAACAGTGTCATTATATGCCGGGTCAAACGGCATGCACCGTGCAGAGGCAACAGGAAAGGAAACAGTTTGGCTAAGAAAGCAGCCAGTCTAAGTATACTTGGATCTGTCCTTCTAGCATACTGCCGACCTCAGCAATAATGCTAATGATTAAAGAAATCACCCATAGAAAATTTAAAAAACTGTAGGATGAAACTCATAGTTGTCAGTTGGCCAAGGATCTGCTTAGATACCCCGACAAGGATACAACGATGACCTACCTGGCAATGTCCAGGAAGAACCTGCGCTTCGCGACAGGAATTCTTACTGGTCATTGCCAGCTGAGAAAGCACCTTTTTAACATGGAGCTAAACGACACAGCACTGTGCAGAGGTTGAACAAGAAGACGAGACTGTCCAACATGGACTCTGTGAGTGCCAGGCAGTCTCCTCTAGCAGAGAATCCACTTTGGGAGAACGTTGGCCTACTTGGCCGACTTAAGGGATATTCCCCTAGGCAGCATCACCACCTTCTTCACAAGATTAGAATGGTTGGAGGTCTAGATGGAATCTTGTATCCCTCGGGAGGATGTTTCTTAGATGTATCCCCGGCTTTAGTGACGGAATCCTGAACAACTTTCCAAGTGTCCGTCTGTCTATCTATCCATTTATCCATCTGTCGTATTGAAATTTGGACAGTAAATTAGTGTTGGCTAGAGGATGAGTATTATTTTATTTCAACAAAATCGATTGGCACCTGAAAAAGTTACTGATTATTAAAATTAAAAAAAAATCAATTTTTTTAATATTTTGTGATTAAAACAAAAATGTATAAAATTAATTTTATTTACAAATAAAATACGACGAAAAGCATCCCATAGAATATGTAACAATTATATAAAATGTTTACTCTAGTTTCTCATTGCAAGTCTTGTACATTAGAACCAAAACTATAATTTCTAAGTTTTCTGAGATGTCTATGGTCGAACTTTAATTAATTTCAATAAATAATATATTATGTGCAAAATCGTAACTTAATTTATTTGATTACTTCATTTATATACAGAGAGTGTCACGTAAGACTCTTAACACCCACACAACTTTTTTAGTATTTCTTCGATTTAAACCTAATTGACATTAAAAGATAGAGGTAATTAAATTCAACTTATCATCGCAAAATAATTCAACCCTGCAAATGCAAAACCACCTAAGATGGAAGATTGAATGAGAAAAAAGATTCGCTGTATTCATTTTTTCATAAAAGATTTTATTGACAAAAGTTTCTCGAAATCATTCTACTAGCTTAAAATTTTTCGATTTAAAACGTCTGTATATACAACTTTCACTTTTTCTTTATTAACTGTTTTTTATATTGGATGACCACATTGATCACCCTGTACTTTCTAAACCAAATGATACAAAGAGTACATTTTCTAATAAGATCAATTATTTTTAATCAGGTTTATTATAGCTGGTGTTTTGGACAATGTGGTACTTATTTTTCGAAATATTAAGGGACAATAGGCCGGTAGCTCAGTTAGGATCATGGACAAGTTTAGTTTGCTTTTACTGAAAATTTGTTTTTAAATTACGAATATTTGTCGAAAGTGTTTAATAAGCTAAGTGTGGGCGCCAGCGGAAAATATTGACAGACAGGGAAAATAAAATAGATGAATAAATTTAAGACAAAAATATTTAATAATCCAAAATTTAAGAAAATTTGACATATGGTATATACCGATATATACGTTTAATAGAAGTTAACGATACAAAGAGGTAAATATATTCCCTCAAAATTGATCAGTGGAATATTACACACATAAAGAATCTTAAATATGTAACAATAAGTAAACCACTATACTGTATAAACTATATAAACGTCAGCCTCAATGTGCCTAGTTCAAACACACTATATATTCTATGATTTAGGTATCACGTATAAAAATTGAATAAAATATGGTAGTCTGCACTATTACGAATATAATAAATAAAAAATAGGGCAACTGCTCCACTCTGATTTGATACAATATGCAATAAATATACCCGCCCAACAGCTGTTAGATGGTTCACAGAAAGGACACAAGTACCTATATGTTTCAAGTTTTGAAATCCAGAATTACCGCAATAACGAAATTACTACTTTTAACACATTTCATTTTTGATTATTTAAATGATTCAAATATTAAATCAGTACTCATCTGGTAAATATCTTTGTTGTTCCAAAATTTACCCTGCTTTTTAACGACACCAGAAAAAGTGGTCCTAATCCCAATAGTCTGCTGCTTTTCTCATGCGATGCTAGTAACAATTTGTCTTTAAATTAAATAATAAAATGATCAAAATATATTTAAAACAATATATTTTTATCATTTTCATAATTATAAAATTTTCATAATTTTTATGACTAATTAGTTAAAGTTATCTGAGTTAAAAACGTTGTACAACTTAATATGTAGTGGCTCTTGACCAAGCGATTCATAGTATTTCTACTGGTCAATAGAGGACCCCAGACTCAACGTGTGCTTCAAAATCAGGGCTATTTCGAGTACATGTGACAATTATTATAAAAGTATTTCAAATTCAATTTTATTTCTTGGATTTACTTTACATGTTTTCTCTGACCCTGGTTACCTTGTACCTTTTCTATTATCTAAAATATTTCCATTGTTCCCTCCACTATTAAATGCCATCAAAAATTTATTTTTGATGCTCCTAACAACCTCTTCTTAATGACAAAGGTAAACAAATAACCAAGATAAAACCATAATAATACATAATTTTTTTTCGTAGGTTGCATTGATTTTCGGAGTAGCTGGCGCATTGGGAAAGGATTGTTGAAATTGGAAACGAACAATGTTCAAGAATTGGGATCCAAATTTTTAGTTACAATTAAGGCATCTATAACACACACAAACAGAATATTTACCACAGTAGATAATGAACAAAATACCCCTCTCAATTTGGTTAAACACTATGTCTCATTAAGACCTGCACATACTCCACACAGACGGTTTTTTTATGTTTTATAAAAATAATAAATGTTCTACACAGCTAGTTGGCATAAATACATTTTCTAAACTGCCGTCCATTATAACAACCTTCTTAAAATTAGAGCAGCCGCATCTCTACACTGGCACTGTTTTCGGCGATCTTCTGCCTCAATACTTTCTGACAGTGGTGGAGACTTTTCAGCCATTAAACGTCTTGGTGGTTGGAAATCCACTGCTGCTGCAGAAGAATATATCTTAAATCTTCCGTAAAACTTTTACAAAAGCTCATACTAGTTCTGCCAACGCCTAAACACAACCTATTATCCAAGATAATGATATAAACCTGAATTTAAATTCAGAATATCATAGAACTAATAATTATTTATCCATGCCTTCCCTTAATTTCAGTAATTGTACTATATCTAACGTAAATATAAATGTTTATAAACACAAATTAGATGATACTAATTAATTAATACATACTTAATCGAATTTGTACTTATTTTAGTAAATAAAAATTTTAAAATCAGATTTTCTCCATTTTATTAAAAGTACAGTCGACTGAAAAATTTTGTAACTAACTCGTATATTAAAAGGCGATTTATAATCTCGATCATTTAAAATATCTCTATTATTATTCGCTGTTATTAATGCACTTGTTTGTTAAATGACTATTCTAATAATATACAGGGATTTGCAATAGTTCCGGAACGGCTCGATTACAGCCGAACGGGACCTCGTATCAACTTCGGGTTTTCGACACTGTATTCAGCGAAATTTTTAGAACTTCTTGACATGTATTTCAGGACCGTGACGTCATTACCTTCGGAGGTGTGACATAAGTGTCAATTCTTTAAATGAAACACCCGGTATATTTTTCCATATTTGTATACTTTAAGGAGTCCCAAATTCAACGATGTAACGTTAGTATGGATTCTGTTATGTAATGTGGTCTCAATAAGGGAAAATTAGAAATTACAATCGTAATTAACAGAGAATAGTTTTATTTTATTAAATGTTCAAATTGGAATCCTTCCACTGCCTGACAATGTGCTAGCCTGTCCACAAATTCCTGGTGAACATTTTGGAGGGACTGGTGTGTAATATTATCAGCAACCGCTAGAATTCTTTCTTGAAGCTCTTGTACCGTGGCAGGTCTTGTGCGATACACCACAGACTTCAAATGACCCCAGAAAAAAATCAAGAGGGGTTAGGTCAGGTGACCTAGCTGGCCATTCGATATGACCCCCTTCTACCTATCCATCTCCGGGGAAAGACAATGTTCCAAAAAATCTCTTACAATTCTGGCATAGTGTGGCGGAGCTCCGTCTTGCTGGAAGTACACGTCATTTGCGATCACCTGAGGATTTTTGCGGTTGAGAAATATCTGAATTACAGCGGGTATAACTCTTTCGCGTAATAAAGTTAAATAGGTATCAGCAGTTAAATTACCATTTAGAAAAAACGGCCCTATTACATGTGTTCCAATTATACCCGCCCAGACATTTACTTTTTGTGGATGTTGTGTGTGCATTTCTTCCATCCAATGTGGATTCTCAGCAGACCAATAGCGACAATTGTGACGATTGACAAATCCATTTAAACAAAATGTAGCCTCATCGGAAAACAAAATGCGATCTACAAACTGTGGTGTCTCGTCTAAGAAATTCATAATTTGTTGGCAAAACTGCTTTCGACGATCAGGGTCATCTTCCGCAAGTTCCTGAAGTAAGCTGACTTTGTAGGGATGTATTTTATTTCTCTCGAGTATTCTTCGAATGGATCTTTAACTGTTACCAGTTTCTAATGAAAGTTTCGGAATTGACGTTTTAGGCTTCTCCTGAATCGCTAACAGTACATCTAAAGCTCTGTCGTCGTTTGTCACTGTTTTTGGGCGGCCAGTTTTTGGTAAATTCTTGACATTTCCCGTATGTTCAAAATTGTGCAAAATTCGACATGCTGTCGACTTGGAAATCGTGTTTCGCTCAGGAAAGGTATCGTTGAAGAGGTCACTTGCTTCCTGAAGAGATCGACGCCTCTCTCCGAATCCAATCATCATGAGTAAAGTTATCCGTTCAGTGTCGTTCAGTTGAGCCATTTTAAAGACACGTTTTTAGAATCTTAAATTAGTAGTACAAAAGTAATGTCACAGTGACGTTTATACCACTTACTTAGTAAAATAACGAGAACAATTTAACTATGACCTGTGTTTTTATTAAACGACTACAAAAAAACTTGTTCTTAGTTTTGTAAAAAAAATGGTAAAAAAAGAGTGTAATTTTTGGATACAGCTGTTTGGATATCCACTGTTTTCTGTTAATTACGATTGTAATTTCTAATTTTCCCTTATTGAGACCACGTTACATAACAGAATCCATACAAACGTTACATCGTTGAATTCGGGACTCCTTAAAGTATACAAATATGGAAAAATATACTGTGTGTTTCATTTTAAAAAATTGACAGTTATGTCACACCTCCGAACGTAATGACGTCTCAGTCCTGAAATACATGTCAAGAAGTTCTAAAAATTTCGCTGAATACAGTGTCGAAAACCCGAAGTTGATACGAGGTCCCGTTCGGCTGTAATCGAGCCGTTCCGGGACTATTGCCCAACCCTGTATATGGTTGACCGATGAACAAATCTTTTAATTTTTTGTAAATCAAAAATTGATTAAATTAAAGTAATTACTATTTAACGCATTTATATTATTTTTATATTGACGAAAAACTTTTAGAACAAATCGCAGAGGAGAACAAATAGTATACGAGAGCTTTTTTAATTACATTTTAAATTAACTGTTAACTAAAATTTGTATTTAATTTCTTTGGTTGCTAGATCTTTACAATTTTTAACTTCTGCAGCAGGAACAAACCATTTAAAAATTTCTGCCACCATCTCCCTAACTAAAAACATTTGTTAAAATTTATCTGCACTACCACTTGGATGAGTATATTTTAACATCTATTGGTATGACCATTGATGTTTTATTATAAAGAAGTGATATAAAACGTGTACATCTACATTGCATAAAATTACTAAATATCATTCTTTTATTTGCCGTAAAATATTGAACAAAGCCAAATTTAATATCGCTCATATTATGCAAATATCAGTTTCCTTTTATAATTCCAAACTGCAATATGTATCCAAACAGTTGTTACCGTGCTTCGTTCAGTCAATAGTGCAATAGTAGCAACATGCCTTTGACGAAACAAACTTTGTTAGCGGGAATACATTTCCATTGGTAAATGAGCAGAAATTTGTAATACACGACAAATCAATTCCAATAGCTCAATCCGAAAGGCCGAAGCATATCTTAGATGGTATCTAAGAGGATAGCAATAGATTCTACAAGCGTCGAACACCCTGGATGCAGGCTCAAACCTCTGTTAGAATAGGTCGAGGGAGTACAATAGGTGGTTTTGTAGTCGCGGTCGTGTCTACTCGAGGTCCCACGTGGTTATTCCGTCTCACACAAAAGATTAGTGGATGGCTTCGCATAAAGCTCAGGACATGTTATCTAATCGTTGGATCTCATCGCGCAAGCGCATTGACAGTCAGCCGGCCCGTTATCTGGCATCTCGATCCACTGATAACACATCTCGGCCCACGTAAGTAGCCACATCTGCCCTGAGATGTGAGCTCCCGAACCCACTTGTCTTTACTAACCACCGTCTTTGAATTGCTTCTGCCTCTTTGAACATGAACCTCTTCTTGTGGTTAACTATGCTCAAGTTACAGTAAACACTATAAACGTCCTACTTTTTATTTTTATCTCTTTTATATTACAGCCTAAGATATATTTCGGAATAATGGAAGAAAAATTTGACCGGTGTTAACGTACTTTCCTGATAATGACACTAGAAATATTTATACTATCTATGTACAGGGTGAGTGACTAGTACATGGACGGCCAATATTTCCTCGACTGTTTGAACTTTGGAGGAATTTCTTGGATATAAACTGAGGACGGTTAGGAGAGAGGCATTTTTTAAAAGCCATATACAGTTTGTCTATTTTACGAGGGCCACACCAAATATCTCGCTTAATATCTATTGTAGAAGAATAAAGTTTTAGAAACAGTTATCCCATTTTTTGTGAGCTATATTTCAGTAAAAAGAAATTTGAAATCCATAGCCTACTTTATGAGATATATTACAAAAACCTGAAAAATAGGAAAACCACAAACAGTTATAGCTTCCTTATTTGAGGAGATACGAAAAAAGTTAAAGGAATGAAAGTTGACGGCACAGACAATAAGAATAATAACGTGTAACAAAAAAATCGAAAAATGCAGTTGGCTTTGACATACGCTATTGTGCAAAAATGAAAAATACATATCTCAAAGTAGGCCATGACGCCATTAATTCCGTTATTTTTTTCTCATTCCAACGATATAAAACATGTCACAGAAATTTTAACCGATAGTGTCAATATTTAATATTTTACGAATACCACAATTCATATAATTGAATCGTAACAATCAGCTGTGCCATAATAGTAAAAATTCACTTTATAACAATTATAATTCCGTAATTATTTATTACAATTTAATACAAACCAATAAATATCTCATAAATGAAAATACAAGTACAAAACGAACATCCAAAGAAAAAAACGAAAAACTATGTATAACAGTACTACCTACTACTATATTGAAAAGAAATTGTGTGTATTTATTTTTCTAACTACAAATGCTCAAATTGTGCACCATGCATTCTAACACATAAACGTGCTCTACGAGACACGTCACGCATTACATTTTGGAGCATTTCAGGAGTAATTGCCTCACATGCGTTTCGAATTCTGGTTTTGATGTCCTCAATATTTTCAGGGGCAGTTTGAAATACCTTGTCTTTAATGTAACCCCAGACGAAAAAATCCAAGGGAGTAATATCTGGTGATCGAGCTGGCCATAGAATGGGTCCATAGGTGCCTATCCAGCTATCTGGCATAACTTGATTTAAATAATTTGTACATATTACAGCAGTGTGAGGTGGAGCCCAATCTTGTTGAAAATATGAATAATTTAATCTTTCTACCACTGTTAATTCTTAAGAAAATCTTGAAATTCGTTTAGCAGGAAATTAAGGTATCTACGAGCGGTTAATTTGCCATCATAAAAATTAGGTCCAATTACTTTAGTCCCTAAAAGACCCAACCAAACATTCGTAGAAAATCTTTCTTGGAAAGCAGTCTCTCTGCACCAATGTGCATTTTCTCGTGTCCACTTATAATGCATATTTCTATTGAAAAATCCATTATTAGAAAAATTTGATTCGTCCGACCAAAGAATTTTGCTACATATCAGTGCGTCATTCCTTTTCTTATTTAATAACCATCTACAAAATCTTACTCTCCTTGGCTTATCTCCCTCATTTAAATGTTGAACTTTCCTCATTTTGTAGCATCGAAATCCGTTTTTTTTCAATATTTTTCTTGCACTGTCTTTTTTTATGCGACAGTTTATCTGAATTTGTCTCAAAGAGGTTTCCTCTTTGGTTAACATAATTCATTACTCTATTCACTTTTCTTACATTATCCGCAACATGCGCTCGCCTTACTACTTTTTTTGAAAATGAACCGTACGTTTTTAGATTTTGAACTAACTTCCTAAACATAGTTCGATTTGGCTGCGGAGCATCTGGAAATCTATCTCCGTAAACCGTGACTGCCATCTCAGCGTCAAAATTGCACTGACAATAAATGCTAATCATATCGAATTTGTTATTATTGGTGTACACCATAATTACTGATATAAAATTTGTCTTAGAACTCGACAACGCAACGTACAACATACAACAGTGACAATCTGTCAAATTTATTAATAACTGTATACATTGTTTTTCACTAATTATGGCACAGCTGATTGTTACGATTCAATTATATGAATTGTGGTATTCGTAAAATATTAAATATTGACACTATCGGTTAAAATTTCTGTGACATGTTTTATATCGTTGGAATGAGAAAAAAATAACGGAATCAATGGCGTTATGGCCTACTTTGAGATATGTATTTTTCATTTTTGCACAATAGCGTATGTCAAAGCCAACTGCATTTTTCGATTTTTTTGTTACACGTTATTATCCTTATTGTCTTTGCCGTCGACTTTCATTCCTTTAACTTTTTTCGTATCTCCTCAAATAAGGAAGCTATAACCGTTTGTGGTTTTCCAATTTTTCAGGTTTTTGTAATATATCTCATAAAGTAGGCTATGGATTTCAAATTTCTTTTTACTGAAATATAGCTCACAAAAAATGGGATAACTGTTTCTAAAACTTTATTCTTCTACAATAGATATTAAGCGAGATATTTGGTGTGGCCCTCGTAAAATAGACAGTCTGTATAGTCCAGTGTACGACGGTAAAAGTATGGTATCACCTACGAATCCCATCAAGAAGCATGGATCGTCATAAAATTTTGGAATTAAGCTTTACTTACTCTCCACTAAACCCATTTCAAAAAAAAATTTTTTTTACCAACATTTTTGAAACATTTTTACAACTAAAATAGATGGAAAAGTTTTTTTCTTTTCCTTCAAATTTAAAATTTCATAGCGTTCTAAATCTATTTTTAATAAAAATCATTATTTTTTTTTTATTTTTGAAAAAAATTAACCACTAAAATAGATGGAATTTTTTTTTATCTTCGTTCAAATTTAAAATTCCCACGTTTCCATGGCATTCTAAAACTAATCAAATAAATTTAAACATCTTTTCGAAAAATAAAAAAAAAAAATTGAAAACATGTTTAATCTATTTATCACTACTATAGAATAGACGAAATATTTCTTTTGCTCAAATTTAATATTTCCACGTTTCATGACATTCCAAACCTATTTCGGAAAAAAAAATTTCCAAAATTTTTTAACCATTTTGGAAAAAAAAATAACACTTGAATAGATGGAAAAAATTTGTTTTTGCTCAAATTTAAAATTTTCACGTTTCATGACATCCTAAGCCTATTTCAGAAAAAAAAATTTGAAAATTTTTTTTCACCATCATTTTTGAAAAACTAAAAAAAAAATAGTTTTCATCCACCACTAATACTTCCACTTCATTACGTGAATGTGGGATTGAAAATGTGACAGATGGCAATAATATTTGGCATATGCATCCATTATACTTTTATTGAAGAATGTACAGGGTGGTCATCCCAAGAAATAATTCAGTCATGGTGGACATTTGTAAAGGTATTTGCGCAAGCCTTCCAAATTTGGCATCTGTTATTTAGTATTGAACTTTTGCTGTTGGATGAGCACTCTGTATATTTTTTTGACCAAAAGCTATCAGGTTTTCTTTGTAATAATAGCAATAACTATATTCCGATTATTATTGTCAATGTCATTTCGTAATTAATAATTTTTTAAAGTGACCGCTATGCACTAATAACGAGGGAAGTTCTGTGTAAATACCTTTACCGATTTTTTTATTTTACATTCCCAAATTCATTTTAATAGTGAAATTACTTATTTAAGTTACGAAATTTTGAGTTGGCGCCAATGATGACGTCAGATGTGAGAGCATGCGCAGTTAACACATAGAGGAATAATCGACGGGCGTCGTTCATTTACTGTTATAGAACAGACTAGTGTGGTTATAGTATCGACGTGAGTCATTGTCATATTAATTGTCTTCAAAATATTGTTATTGTTATTAGGATTTAACTTGATTAAAATATGAAGTACACTGTAAGCTAAAGTAAGTATGTAAATGATTTTCTATTAATAATATACTGTTGCAGATATGCTTTAAGATAGAAAATAAAATTTAAAATTTTTAGGTTATAATTAATTGAAAAATCAACACAATGTAAACAACAAATCTACCGAGCACTACCGCCAATATGATAGAGAAAACATGAAAATCTCTAAAATTGAATTCTCATTACATACGTCATCATTTACCGCCTTGTTATTTTGAAAACCAATTTTCTCTTGCATGAGATTATTAGGACTTTCTTTAATATGATATATGAAATACATATTTAGTATATTTTTTGATTGCATAATAATATTTTATAAATGTTGTTGAAGGAAACGACCCTATTATATACACAGTGCAGTAAATCGGCGAAGAGAATATTGGTTAGCTTGTTTGATTTATTTACCTCTTATAAACTACCCCTATTATGATAAAATTGGGAAAAAACAATTTATTAACTTTGTCATATTTCATATATTTTTCATCCCTACTTTTTAACCCTTAAAAATCATCCCTTATTATGAAAAAATTGAAAAAATCGTTTTCCGGCATATTAAGATAAATTACTCCGAAATTAAAAAAAAAGTGCGTTTGATTTTTTGACAATAAATAACTCGAACAATTCTTAGGCTAGAAAGCTCATCAAAAAAACATTTTGTAGGACATTTTATGACCTAGGAGTTAATAAAGGTTTCAAATTTCTTAATTCCTTTATTTTAAAAAGGCAACGTTTAAAGGGCTGCAAAACGGTACCAGTCACTTGCTGATGCGAACTTCGAAAGGCCATATCTCGGTTAATGTGTAAGCTACGACAAAAAAAAAATTTCAGAGAAATTCTAAAATTTTGTTCTCTAGCAATTTCTCCGTATCTTCGATACTTATTTAGTTATTTTGAAAAAACACGATTTTTTTAAAAATTTCAAAATTGCATTTTCCATTTTAACCATAATTTTTTTCAAAATTAAGCATTCTAAACCGTTCAAACTTCTGGATCACATGCTTAAATAAAGTGAATTGGAAATGAATTCCGTTTAGTTTCAATTAGGGTAGCATTGCTGTCTTTTTCTACGAGAAAAATAGGAATAGACCTTATTGTCATAACTCCCTTGGTTTATTTCTAGAGAGTTCTGCAATGTTTCATTTTAAAGGTTTCTTTAAGTACTTTCAAGAAGATTTTCCGCATTTTCCCCATTAAATGAACCGATTTCCTGTAATTCAATATTAAATTTTGTGAATTTTTCGTTCGATATGTAAGGCCCACATTCAATAACCCATAACACGGTTTATATTGGGCCTACAGCAATAAGAATAAAACCAATCATAAGCTACATTTTTGCTCCTTATACTTTTTTTGATAAAAATTTTTGAGTTATTCGTGAAAAACCGTTTGAAAACATGATGATTCTTAGGAAAAATTGACATCAACCACGAATAACTCAAGAGTATTGATTTCTCGAAAAAACTCTACAGAGCATGTGTTGGGGTCCTTGCCTGATATTCCTCACAATGTATCAAACTTGCTGCTTGTCCTTTGATATTGTTTGACGTAATATCAGGTGGACTCCTTTGATTGGCTCAGTTGTGTTGCGTTGAATAAAAATAAATTCTCGTGTTCAAAAATTATATTCGGATTATCAACATTTATAATTATGACAGTTATGTGATGACATAAGCCTACTTGTATTTTCTACACAAAACTGCTTAATCTAGAATTGCTGGTTGGGACTAAATACAAAATATTCAAAACTTAACAACATGTTTTGCTTAGAATGTGTTCTGATATCGATTTCTTAGGTTATTTTCAATATTAAAATTCCTACCTCCGCGTTGGGGTGGTATCTACCCCTAGGGTAAATGCGCACATTCACATAGGGTATGGTTTGCTTTTTAAGGTATTCTCTACCTAGGGTTCAAATTTCAAACAAATTGATGCTTCTTGATGGAAATCGGAGCCAAAAACCGCCATGCACTGGACTAATAGAGTGTTTCATACAGTAGCTGCAAGTTATTAATAGCTTTTTTAAATGGAACACAAAATACTGATATTTGTCACCTAATTCTTTATCTAACTAAATATTACTTTGGAAGTTGCACTGCGAAGTTGCCATGGTATTCAACTTTTTCCGAAAAAAAAAAAAAAATGCATTTGCAGCTTTTGTTCTTACTATCTGCAAAAAAACGTGTTTTCATCAATTTAACCATCGTTTTCCTTTGGATGTTAGGCAAGACTTTGTACTAACTTCCTGACCTCTCAAATTTGAAGGCAATTCTACAGGATGTTCTCCATGGTGATTCAAATCTGTACATTTTCAAACTGTTAACTATTTTTTTTAAAATACACACCCTATGTATTTTGATTTAAAATGTTTCTACAATCAATTACTTGTATGCTGATATGTATAGTGGCTACTTTTTTCGGAAGTTCTTGGAGTAATCAAGCTGATTCGAAAAATTTGCATAAAATTTCAAGATTTCTTAATAATAAAAGATGATTAGTGAAAATAATAAATTTGAATTATTTTATTACCAAAATTAAATATGAAAAAAATAAATGGAATACCCACTGAAAGGAAATTAAAAAATCGCAAAAATTCTAATAATAACAAAATGGTGTCTTCGGTATGTTTTCCATTCCATTCACCACCGAGCAATTATTCATTCTCTTTTTATAACACGCACTAACGTTCCTAAGTTTGATGGATCTATTGACTCGAACAGTTTCCGTATTCTGATCGTCATATTATCTCTAGTAGTGGCTTTAGTTTAGTATTTCTTTCGCATATTCCCATAGAATGAAATCTGGTAAATCTGGATATCTAGGTGGCCTTGTGATTGGTTCTCCCCTGCCAATCCATTTGTGAGAAAATTCATTGTCTAAACACGTTATGAACGTGAGACTATAATGAACAGCAGCGCCGTCCTGTTGAAACCCCATTTTTCTTATCACACTCAATGGTTAAGTATATATGAACGGTTTGTGTACAGCTAATTTTCCATCTACCGCATCCCAATTTCCAAGATATTCTATTTCTTCTAGTTCTCTCTTTTGAATAGCTTCCTCTCTGCCTTTATTCCAGCCTTGGCCTTCTATTAGCCGGTTTTCATTTCCAACTTTTTGGTGGTATTCTATCTGTTTCCATTCTCCTCATATGTTCATATCACAGCAGCTGTTTTCTCTCAATTATATTCACTGATGATGTGTCTATTTGCATTACCTCAATTATTCTTTCGTTTCGTGTATTGTCTAATAATATCTCTTTACAGCATCATCTCCAATACATCATCTCCGTTGCCAATATTATCTCCTTCATCTTTTTATTCAGTGTCCAAACTTTGCTCCCGTATGTGGCGCAAACTTTCGACAGCTTTCAATGGTAAGTTGTTAGTAAAACTTTGAATCTCATTGTGTAAAATATCGTTTTTTTAGAGATACCGACAAGCAAAATGGTACTTATCTCCAAACAAACAAGTGCAACGAATTCTACAAGGTGGATAACACTTGCAGGTTTGTATCGGTCTGGTTTAAAAGATACTCGAATATTTAATAGACTTTATCATAGTTAGGAATATTAGTTAGTATTTTAATAGGAGAATAAGTACTGATTAATATTTTTATGTCGTTATTACCGTTTTATTATTATAATTATTGTGTTTTCTTCATTCCCTTCAATTGTTTCATTTAGCTGATTTATATTTAATTTTATTAATAATATAAACCCAAATTTATCATTTATCAAATTACACCTCTGAATTTCTTTAGAAGTAATGAAATTAAAGACATATGCTCAAAAATTAATAGAAGCTCCTAATTCTGATTTCTTATCATGTCTAGTTATTTTTCTATTAACTTCACATCCTGCAAACTGTTTCATCTTATTTTATTAGATATTTGCAAAACAAACTGAATGCGAAAATATAAATCGAAATTAATAATTATAATCAAAGCATTTCAATTATTGATTAATTTATGTACGCCTGCGAATTCCTGAGACTAATAAAACTTGCAAATTACACTTTGCTTAATTAAATAGCAGCAGAAAGTTTATACATATCTCACAACTCATTAAACACAACCTTTCAATAATCTCAAAATTTAAAATATCAAACAAATATACCCTCACGATTATATTTTTCTCGAGCAGGTATATAAACAAAGCAACTATGCTATTAACAAAGAAATTCCCCGCAGGGGTACTACACAGGAGTATTTGGGGAGTGACGCCCCCACGGCCCTAGTCCCCCCACTGGCTTCGGGGTTAGAATAGATCCAGGGAACCTCCTGCCGGTCGTAAGAGGCGACCATTTGGAGCGACTGTCCTACTATACCTTCCTCCCCTTTACCACAACCCCTCCCTACCTTCCCTTTCCTTTTTTTCCTTCAACCCACTCCGTAGTATGACATAGTAACCGTGTTGTATAGGATTTGAATGGTTACCCACGTGTTTGCCGTGCGTGGCGACCCGTGTCGTCGGAAAGGGGGATCCTGGATACTGAGGGGACCCCATTCTACGGAATGGATGACCCAACACTTATCTTTGGCCTCTGCTTCGATTAGACGGGCGATTGGTCGAGAAAAGAGCCCTGTGATCAATCAACCGGCTTGGAATGACCATGGTTTCGTGGATTCCCGAGGGTGAGGAAGCGGCTGGTGGGGGATGGGGAAACTCATTTGGCCACCAGCAGCGGACTATATCTCTAATCAGGTCCTAACCCAGTACCCCCAACTGGGCTACTACTGGGTTCCATTTGAGAGTCCAAGGAGGCTGGGACAGATAAAGAGATGAAAATATTCTATAGTTCATGGCAGACCACGAAAAATCCTCGTTGGACATCCGAGGTGAAACAGTCCAAACAACAAATTGTGGCCCCGGAACATCCGGCAAAGCCACAATTCCTCACAACCAGGAAAAGGTGGGTATCGTCCCCCGGTTTCTGGTGATAAAGAGGATAGATGAGGGCAACTTTGATAAAGTTAGCCCTTTTGCTATTTCTAAGTCTCTATTTGGTCTCATTGGAAACTTGAAAAGTATAAAGAAAAACAAAGAAGGGTTATTAGTTGAGACAGTGTCAGAAGCGCAAGCAAGAAGATTACTGCAAGTAAAAAAGGTAGATACGTTTAACGTTTATGTGGAGGCCCATAGGTCTCTCAATTACTCAAAAGGAGTTGTTTCTTGTATAGATTTATTAAATTGCCCAGTTGAAGAAATATTAAAGGAAATGGAACCTGAAGGTGTTATTGAAGTTAGGAGAATGAAAAAAAGGGTAAATGGGGAGCTTATTGATACACCAAACCATATATTGACCTTTAATAGACCCAAACTCCCAAATAAAGTAAGAGCTGCTTTCTATTTGTTAGAAGTGCGACCATATATCCCAAATCCGTTACGTTGTTTTAATTGTCAGAAATTTGGTCATATGACGACCAGTTGTAGCGAAGAACCACTTTGCGCCTGTGGAAAGCCCCCTCATACTGGAGAAACATGCCAAGACCCCATTAAATGCGTAAACTGCGATGGTCCCCACTCAGCGCGATCAAATAAATGTCCTAGAATGATCGAAGAAATGTCCATTCAGAGTATTAAAGTGTTGGAAAACTTAAGTTACGCAGAGGCTCGAAAGAAAGTTTGTGGCTCCAAAAGGACTAACCAAGCAACATACGCACAGGTAGCCAGTAAAGACACCCAGAATGCATTAATTGAACAACTACTGCCTAGCATTTCTAAAGTTATAGAAGATCAGATTAAAAATATATTTAAAGCATTTACAAATGAGCCGAACAAAGTCGCTCAACATCTACCACAAACTCCCCAAAAACCTTCTGTTATGAATCCACTAAGTTCTTCAAGACCAAATAATAATAATAATAATAATAATAATAAACGACTTTATTGAAACAAAGAAATATACAATGTTTCATATAAATACATTTGTAAAACCTGGTTCAGTATCAGACACATCCCAAAGCGCTACCCGCGAAAAGAGAAAGAGGGGTGATGTTAACTACGTGGTAGAGGACTCGCTGGATTCAGATGATAGCATATTATCATCGCAGACTAGCGACACTCCTAATAAAGGAAAAAAGAAAAAAGGGTGGCCCAAGGGTAGAACAAGAAAACCTTTGGATGATCATCCTAATCCTTCTCAAAGCTCGATAGAGCACCCTGCAAGCTGTGATAACATTCTGTGATATTCGGTTATTTATTTATCTATTTATTATTTTAAAGATATATATTTACATATTTTATCTTTTTATCTGTGATATTTTAACTTATATTTACTTTTGTAATAATATTTATCTGTCTATTTATTTACGTCTGTTTAACTACAGTTTCATTTTAATCTCCATAACATCCTACTATTCACATTCGCGTTGCAAAACATCCTTCAATGGAATTGTAATGGAATCAAATATCATTACGTAGATGTTAAGCAAGTTGTGATGGAGAAAGACCCCTTCTGCATTTGCCTACAAGAAACCCATCTAAAACCAGATGAGACTTTCAACCTAAGAGGCTATAAGCTCTATATGAAAAATGTACAACCTGAACACAGAGCAAGAGGTGGAGTTGCTACCTATATCCGAGATACAATTCCTGCTAAATCTGTTGCACTTCAAACGGATCTCCAAGCCATTGCAATTCAAATAGACTTCCCTTTTCCCTTATTTATATGTAATATATACTTACCAGACTTTCGATGGAATCGAAATGATCTGGTAAATCTGATACAACAGCTTCCAACGCCGTTCATACTTTTAGGAGACTTTAATTCGCACAACCCAATTTGGGGTTCTACAAACTTGGATGCAAGAGGAAGAATTGTAGAAGACGTTGTTAGTGAATTCGATTTAATCATTTTAAACACGGGAGAAGGCACCTACTTAAATTCACGCTCTAGCACATTATCAGCTATAGACCTCACCATTTGTTCTGCAACTCTGGGAGCACAACTACAGTGGAACCGTTTGGATGATTATAATGCAACAGATCATTTCCCAATAACTATAAAATGTGCTGATCGTTTTATAGACAGCTACCTCCCAAGACGCTGGTTGTTGGACAAAGCTAACTGGACACTCTTCCAAGAAAAGACGGAATCACTTCGATTGCCTCTTATCGATATAGACAGTTCAGTAGATGTGTTGACTGATCAGATCTTAGAAGCAGCCAATAACTCAATCCCCCTCTCGAAAGGTCAGAGAAGATCAAAATACGTTCCTTGGTGGAATGATGAGGTTTGCACAGCAATTCGTGAGAAGAAGCGTACATACAACATCTTCAAACGTTCGCCAACTCAAGAAAACTTGATTCTATTCAAACGCTCACGCGCAAATGCTAGACGAATTATTCTCAAAAGCAAAAAGTCCTCTTGGGAAAATTATATCTCCACCATTCGAGCAAATACCCCGATTACAGATGTATGGAACAAAATTCGTGCTATTAAAGGAAAAAAATTCCCAATTCCTTCTCAGGTGTTAGAGGTTAACGGGTTAGTAATTACCGATGTTGAAGAAATAACTGAAGCCCTTGCCGAACAATTTGAAGCTTCAAGCAGCTCAAGAAATTATGATATACAATTCCTTCAACGCAAGGAGAACTCGGAGACCGCTTTCAACTTTGACGAGGATATTACATCAGTCTACAATAAACCATTCACGATCTTGGAACTTGAAAATGCTCTTTCTGAAGCTGATAACTCGGCACCAGGAGGAGATAATATCCCATACGAATTCATTAGACAACTTCCATTATCTGCAAAACAAACAATTCTTGATCTTTATAACAGAATCTGGTCTGTAGGGGTCTACCCTGATAAGTGGCGAGAGGCTATTATCATCCCAATACCAAAACAAAATAGGGACATAAAATTACCCACTAACTACCGCCCCATTTCATTAACATGCTGCTTAAGCAAGCTTATAGAAAAAATGGTTAGCGCACGACTTATGTGGTACTTAGAATCCAAGAAACTCCTCTCTTCGTCCCAGGCAGGTTTTCGATCCCATAGATCTACCACCGACCAGTTGGTACATCTGGAGACTGCAATTCAGGACAGTTTTGCAAAGAGAAGTCACCTTGTTGCTGTTTTCTTCGACCTCGAAAAGGCATATGACATGACTTGGCGTCATAATATCCTCAAAACTCTCTACGATTGGGGAGTCAGAGGCAATCTACCCAAATTTGTTGAAAGCTTCCTTCAAAATAGACGATTTCGCGTCCGAAATGGACAAATCCTTTCAAACCAACACCAACTAGAAAATGGAGTCCCACAAGGATCGACACTAAGTGTGGTACTATTTGCTGTTGCTGTAAACACCCTCGTTAAAAATCTTGACCCATCTATTGGTAGAAGTTTGTACGTAGACGACCTAACTATTTATTATTCAGCTCCAACAATGGAAAGTATTGAGGAAACACTCCAAGAAGCAATAGATGGACTCGTCAACCGGGCAACCCATTTGGGTTTCCGCTTCTCTTCAAATAAGACCTGTTGTATGCACTTCTGCCGTCTCAGATCAGATCATAATGAACCTCGACTGATACTCCAAAACCAGACTTTAGAATGCAAGGAAACGGTGAAATTTTTAGGCTTAACGTACGATAAAAAACTCTACTGGGGTCCGCATATAGAAGATCTAGCGATCAGATGTAAGAAAGCATTAAACCCAATACGTGCCATGTCTAGTATTAACTGGGGATGCGATAAGGAGGTATTATTGAGGTTGTATACAGCACTAGTTGTGTCCAAAATGGATTATGGTTGTGTAGTCTATGGCGCCGCACGATCTTCCAGACTGAAAGTATTGGATTCAATTCATGGAACCGCGTTAAGACTGATACTCGGTGCTTTTCGCACTAGCCCTTTTACAGCAATGTGCTGCGAGGCCGGCATTCCCCCGTTAAGGTATAGGAGAAATCAACTGCTAACAGGCTATGGCTCGGGGATCTGGGCTCAACCCAGTCATCGAAACCATATGCTTATGTTCGTTGAAAATCAAGATCTTTATGAAAACCGTCCGTCTATAACCCGCCCAACTGGAGTAAGATTGAAAGAACTCCTAGATTCTATTGATGTGTCGCTTCCTCGAGTTTATGAATTTGGTCCCAGCGAGATCCCCCCCTGGGAAATAACACCGCCATTGGCTCAGTTAGACCTATCAGCACATAAGAAAAATGAAACGTGTAATACACATATATTATCAGAATTTAACAGAATCATTAACATGTACTCGGACTACCAAATCATCTATACAGATGGATCGAAAATAAATAGATCTACAGGAAGTGCTTTCTCTCACAGGGGTACTTGTCATTCCTGGACACTACCATACGAAACCAGTATCTACACAGCAGAAGTGTACGCCATTTGGCAAGCTCTGCTATATGTAGAGTCAATTCCTGGTAGTAATTACCTTATTTGTTCCGACTCACTAAGCGCCATACAGTCCCTAATGAACCCCTATAATAAGGATCCATTGATACAAAAAAGTCTCTCCAGAATAACATGGTTAAGATCTCAGAGAAAGAGTATAAGACTGCTTTGGATACCAAGTCACATTGGAATACGAGGTAACGAACTAGTAGACCAAGCCGCCAGATGTGCTGCTGAAATAGATACTCCCGAAGATATTCCTATTCAACCAAATGACCTTAAATATCATTTAAAGAATAAAATAATCCAGACATGGCAACGAGAATGGAATAACGCAATTACTCAATTAAGGTCTATAAAGACGAATGTGGGTATTTGGACATATCCTATCAATATGACAAGAAGGGAGCAAGTGGTCATCACACGATTAAGAATTGGGCATACAAATTGGACGTCCTTATACATGCTTAGTGGCAGCAGACAACCTAGATGTGAAACCTGTAATAGGCATCTAACGGTTGAACACTTCCTGCTACGATGTCCCCAATATAATCTAGCACGACAACAATTTCACCTACCTAATAATATCCAGGAATGCCTAGGAAATAACCCACGTACATTAAGAAGAGTAATCCAGTTCTTACGAGAAACAAGCATTTTCTTAAAACTCTAAGTAATGATCAGATAATAATAAACATTTGCAGACGGCCAATGACCTTAGTAGTCGACGCCGAAAAAAAAAAAAAAAAAAAAACAGAGAAATTGGTTTTATAAACACAAATAGACCGAAAATCACATTCCACACATATTTCGAAAAGCAAGTTGGAATCTTCTGGAGATATCTCGTCTTGTAATCGAGAAAAAATAACTCTCCGAGATTTTTGGACTATGCAGATGTCGAAAATTAAGATTCAGTCTGCCTATCGGTCTGGCGTTTGTTGCCATCATATCCAAAAAACTATTTGAAGAATAACGGAGCAAAATAATATTTGATAGGTAGTTGACGCTATTGTTCACAAAGTAATAAGATTACGCGGCGTACCTTGACTATCGGGCAATACTTCGGGAGTAAAATCAATATTTCCCTAAAATGTCAAACAAGAGTACCTTTTTTAAAGAAAATTGTTCAAGGAATTTAGAAGTGCCAAGGCAAAGTTTCAGAAATTAATTCATGTTCAAATACAGGGGTAAGAAGTATTAGGGGTGGTCCACCCCTGGCTTCCTAGACAAGATGCTGAAGGCTCCATACTTCTAAATCAAAGATACTGACACTATTTATGCTGTCGCGAGAGGAAAAAGATTTTTTAAATGGATACTGTATAAATAAAACATAATGGTAGAGAATAAAGTACTTTATTTACTAAAAACGACACAAATATAAATAAAGCTCTTACTTACATTCAATCCCTTCTGGGGAGCCACCCCACCAGAAGGGAAGTTGGGCCACGCAGCACCCGTACTGACTTTTACCTCACAATACCTCAAACCGAGCTGATTTTTTCACGCTTTCCCTGTACAGTGACTCTTCTTGCAACTAAGCATTTTCGCACTAGTTACTGGGCAGCCTAAGTGAATATACTCGGTTTCTGCCGACTAGGAAATTCCTGTATTGCTAAGTGGAACATGGTGTACTGTGACTGTGTAACAATACTGTCCAAATTTTATTACAACCAATAAAATAGTTTCCAAGCTGTCTGCAAAAATCTTTGCAAAATTTGGCTTTTAATGGTGAATAGCTCCGAAAGGGCTAATACCTCACCATAAGTATTCATGTAATCATATTCTTTTTTAAAATTAGACAACTTTTGGTTACGAGAAACAGATTATTTAATTGCATCTAAACCGCTTCTTAGAAGCTATAAGTAATATTTTGAATGAACAATATTTTTGTTTTGTTTTTTTCTTAACGAAAAAAATTCAACTAAATAATTTTACTGAAACTGACAAATCTCTTTTTATCGTATATTGCCAGTACGAAAACCTCACATATATTCAATAATATAATTTACAAGGAGGTCAAGCAGAAGGAAAAATAACACAAGCACAGAAGAAAGTAGACTACGAGAAGGCAGACGACAGACCCATGTATTCCCATCAATTTTGACCTGCTGAACACAAATCCGATGTCCGTTCTGCCCGATTCACTCTTGCATTCTTCCTAAATAAATAAAAAGGTTAAAAAAGCGGACCGACATTTTCGTAAGTATTTTGGGGCACTGAGATCGAATCTGAGGCCAGAATTGGCCAATCAGTTAAGAATTTTGACATCACCTAACTAAAAGATGCCCAGAAATCCAAAACAAATAAGTTAAAACCATAAACCAAGCACTTTAAAACTAGCATAACCTAAGGCAAGAGTATTACATCAAGAACTTTGAACCACAAACTACAGACCTAGCATAACCCAAGGCAAGAGCTTTACACCAAGAGCTTTAAACTAAGAATTCTTAATCCAACATAACCTGAGACAAGAACGATTAAGGTTTAGAGTTCTTTGTTTAAAGTTCCTATCTTAGAATATGTTACGAGTTCTTGGTACAAAGCACTTTCCTTAAGTTTTGTTAGTTTTAGAGTTCTTGCTTTAAAGTTCTTTGTGTAAAATTCTTGCCCCGTTTTTAGTAAATTCGATGATCCGAAATATCGAAATAAAATCAGTGACAAAATAAAAAATATTTATCTAAAATGTTGTAGTATGGAAATAGTGGCTAAAGCTTTTCCATGGTACCTTGCATCATATGTTACAATACCACATTCAATGACGTCAGAATTGCAGTATATTTACCGAAAAAAGTTATTGTTGGAATCTGAAACGGGATATACCGGAAACTAAGGACGGGAAAAAAAGAAAAAGACTTCTTCTTCGCAGATCATTTGAAAACACAAGAGTAAGATACTCTAGAAGGAAAGATTCGCCGTAATCTTATTAGTCTGAGCAATGCGAATGCTCCTCTTCAGATAAATGAAATTAGTGTTACCGCTGAAACTCTCGTAAATTTACTGCATTAAATGTGTTTTTGAGTATACCATACATGCAAGGTACCATGGAAAACCTTTATCCACTATTTCCATACTGTAACATTTTAGATAAATATTCTTTACTTTATGGCTGATTTGCTCTTTTTTTTTTTTCGATATTTCGGATTAGTTCTCAAACAATTTTTTGACACCAGCCACCAGCCATCAACATCTGGCTAATCATTTGTTCATATATTGGATAAAGTTACAACAATTAACTGTGACCCAAAGTCAAATAATTGGAAACAAAATTTAGACGTGTGTGGCAATATAGTTATAGGACGTAGTAACATTAGCAACTGTTATGGATTGCAAGCTTTTTACACTCAGTTGTTATATTAAGAACATTTTATGGTATGTAACAATTTATACCTGGAGAACGTCCTTTAATTTCTTCGGCATTATAGAATACCTGTAAGTAATATTTGATGATTTATTACACGTTATAACAACAAATTATAATTTAAACAGTTTAAACTCGTTTTCAACGCAACAGGAATGATTGTCTGGATGCAAATCGTATTTACGGATTTCGATTTTACTTACGCCGTTGAATAGCCTAAAATACCGTTGTTTTGAGGTATCATAAAGGGTAGGTTGCTATTTGAAAAAGAAAGTTGAGGGTGTGTAAAACTAAAAATTATGAATCGCACCAAATTGCGTTAGTAATGGTCATCCAACGATTTGAAAGAATTATTTATATTAAAAAACGTCAATATAAAGTCGAATTAGAAAAGGCAAAGAATATCATTGATCTGATCAACACAAATAAAAGTGAGCCACGTAAATCCTCTGGTATCATTTCTCCAAGTGAATTTAACAACTACTTTGAAAACATTGCTAAAAATTTAATAAATTCGTTACCACCGCCCAATAATAACTTTGAAAATTATTCGAATAATTCCACTCTTAGCCATTTAGATGGCGAATTTAATTTTACCGAAGCAACTTTCAACGATATTCTAGATGTTATCGAAAATCTGAAAAAAACTAAGAGAAAAGACGTTTATAATATTAACATAAAGGTGTTAAATTGTATTAAATACATCATTCTCATTCCTTTTACTAAACTTATTAATCAGTGCCGTAGTAACAATTTTCCGAAAATTCTTAAATTATCAAAAATATTACCTTTATTTAAAAAATATTATGTTGATGACCCTGTAAGTTACCCATCAATATCCATAGTCCCTTTATTTGCAAAGAATTTTGAGGTAGTGCTCAAAATACAAATAGCCAATTATTTCGAAAATCATAAGTGATTTAATAACAATCAATTTGGTTTTCGGTCAAAACTATCCACGACTTTAGAAATATATTCACTAATAGACACAATAAATAAAGATTTTGAGGCTAAATCATTTGTACATGTACAATTTTTAGACCTTAGCAAAGCTTTTGACTGCGTTTCGCACAACATTCTGATAAAAGAATTGAGCTTTTACAAATTTTCGGATAATAGTAAAAATTTAATCCTGTCGTACCTTACTGAGAGGTCTCAATTTGTTCATATGGATAATTCCAAGTCAAACACAATAGACATTAATTTTTGGTGTACCCCAAGGATTTGAATTGGGACCAGTGCTTTTCCTCATTTATGTCAACGACTTGCCAGACAGTAGTTCCATGTCTAAATTGACCCGTTTTGCAGGTGATACCACTTTGGCTCACACGCACCCAAACATGCGCACACTAATAAATGTAGCTCGCAGCAGTCTATCGATAGTTCAAGATTGGTATTTAAGCAATCGACTGGTTTTAAATAGCGATAAAACAGAAAAGATGATTGTTAGTTTAAGACAGCATACTACCGATACGGATTTCTTTAATAGGGTTAAGTTTTTGGGTGTTGTCATGGACAACAAACTGACGTGGGATAAACATAGAAACTGGTCTGCATCTGGTATCTAGGAACATTTTTTTATTGCGAACTCTAGTAAAATGTGTGTCACAGGCAACAGTATTAACGGCTTACCATGTAATTATTCAGTCTACTTTAACATATGCCATATTGGTATGGGGCCACTCGGCACATACTGCATCAGTGTCTTCCATGCAAAGAAAGGCTGTAAGCATTATTGCAGGCTTAGCTTATATAGACGACTGCAAGGAGACTTTCAAAAAATTCAATATACTGCCTGCGCCTTGTATTTACACAGATTCGGAAAATGCAATTTAGGGTATAGACATAACGATGTAATTGACCACGCCCCGCTGGTTCCATAAATCGTGAAAGCTGAGGCACACAATGAATTGAATTTAGTACGACATGAACTAAGGATGGGTGCGGACGTAGGTAATAATTTCTAATACGAAACGAAACAATATCTCTTCGTCGAAAGATAAGAAATAATTTGTCATATTTTTGACAAATAATTTCTTCTACTGAAAGCATTTCTGCAGTTTCTTTTTTAGCCGTAAATGCTATGGGAATAAAATAATAGTTCTTATTAAAACCGAAATGAAAATAGAACATTAAAATAAAATTAAATAACCATCAGAAACTAAAATCAACTAATAATTATCAAACAATAAATTGAAATAAGGATTCAAATAAACCACCTTCTTGTGCCAAACAATAGCCAAACCGATTATACAATGAACCTCTGATATCATTGAGATGATTTGGAGTAATACTTGCACAAAGTTGGATACGTTTTTCCCGTAATTCAACTAAATTATTGGCTCGTTCAAACGCATGTTTGTACGCAGTTTCCTTTAAAAAGCCCCACAAAAAGAAATCATGGGGTGGTAGATCAGGTGACCTGGGGGGCCAGTTTATCATTCCCTTCGTAGCTGTTAAACGATTGGGAAATGTTCTTTTCAGAAAATTAATAGCAGTTAAGTTAAGGTGCTGTGACTTGGGCAGCCGTCTTGTTGAAACCAAATGTCGTCAAAGATTTTGAACTGCAGGAATTATTTGGTTTTGTAAAACCTCTAAATATTTATTGCCGTTTAAATTACCATCGATTAGCAGTGGGCCTATAATATGATTGTCTAAAATTCTCGTCCAAACGTTCAACTTTTGAGGATACTGAGTTCGCACGGCAACACTCAAATGTTTATTTTTGCGAGACCAATGTCGTACTACGGATGGATTGTGTTTCCTATGTAATGAAAAGGATGATTCATCTGTAAACAATATATTCTTTAAGAAGTTTTCTTTCTCATTCACTTTATTTATCACGATTTCACAAAATTCCATCCGTTTGAAATTGTCCTCGGGAAATATTTTTTGCGTTGTTTGAACTGTACCCATTTCTTTTCAAAACATTTCTTACAGTTCTTTCCTTCGTGTCAACTTCATCATCAATTTGCCTGCTAGAACAAGGTTCACTAGTTTCAACAAGTGCATAGACATTAGTTTCGCGAGTTTCACGTTCTACGCTCATTTGTTGATGACGGGGTTCGTGTTGACAGCATTTTTTACAATCATTCACGACACACCCGAAATTCTCATTTTTTTAAATAATGTATGGAATTATGCTAGCTGAGGGGATTGGTCTGCCTTGATATTCCACAGTAAATAAATTTATTGTGTCTTCAGTGGAATGGCTCCCGAAGTACCACTTCACAATTGCAGTTGTATAAACACATGGCATTTTAATAACGAAATTGAGATTAATTTATTTTATTCCCACACGTCTAAACAGCTGCGTTATTAAAAGCAGAATGGGTGCGCTGTTCTCAACTCGACGCGGTCAACCGATGGGGCTACTGTCTTATACCAATGCCCTGCATTGTTCTACGACGTGGTTTATCTGCGCAGAAACAAGTTTACGTACCATAAACTAAATTTGCTGAAACTGTATATTTCAATGTCTCTTATACATAAAAGTACACATTTGTAATTATACTACATATGATGGCGTTCATTCGCATTCAACGAGAAGTAGTAGCAACATAAATACGATTTTTTTGAGGCTGTGAAGGTCAAGGAATGGAACTAGCTATTACGCAATAAAATTTTTTAACGTATTGCCTAATGCAGTCCAAGAACATGAAGTTGGACGTTTTAAAACAGTATTGGAACGTTTCCTGCTGAATAATCCATTCTACGACTTTAATGAATTCATGATAACTGATTTTTCCTTTTTAGTTTAATACGATTGTTTATTGTTTTATTTAATTTACGTATATTTATATTGCATGTTTCTGTGCATATGTGTTGTTTGTTTGCATACTACCTGCTTGTAATGTTCTTTTTATTTTATCTATACCCGCCTTGACTTATCAAAACACTATTTGTGCATTTATGACCAATAAATCTATCATCATCATAACCATCATCATCATCATTGTTTCAATAATTTTGCACACACTGTATACAGCATTAGAAAAAGTAAATATGTGTATTCAATAAAGTCAACACAATAGATGAACAATTTTTAAAATCAAATATTTGTTTCACCCATGGAAATCAAGGTAATTACAATCTAACCTAATCTGCTGCAATGTTGTAGTTTGTCTTCATTAACTAATAAATTGAATCACAAGTTTAAAAGTGTAGTGTAACCAACGCAAATGACATCTAATGCTTTATTAAATTTGAAGGCTCCACTTAATTACTCCAAGTAATGTGTAATTTAAAAATTACTTCGTTCACTAATCAAAAAACTTCTAAGCTGATTGATAATCTTTCAGTCCGACTTTACTCGGATTTTCAGTGTATTCAATTAATATTAATTTTTCGGATTTCATTTTTCACTTAAGGCCGAGTATCCAGTTTTTCTCCCTTGATAATTTTCTGTAACCTGTGTAATCAAATTTAGCAATCTTTTAATCAGTTCCCCCTTTGGCGGATCTTGAAAGTTAATTAACTATTTTTTGCTTCATCCCTAATCTCTTTGACTACACTGAAAGGCACAAGTTTAAAGTAAACCTTCATAATTACTTACAAATACAAACAAGTTAGTAAATACCTACACTGAATCTCCCAGGAAGTTTCAAAATAAATATAATAGTAAACTTTCGGATAGGAATTTATAAGACTGGTAATATCACAATATTGGAGATGAAGAATTTTAAGATGAAGAAGATAAGTTTACTACTGTATCAAACTTACTTTTATAATATTCGCTTTTATCTGTTGCATGCCGTTGAAACTTGCGTTGGCGTCATTTAATGCATTTAATTTATAAATAAATCTATTTGATGCTACCATTAAAGTTAAATGACAGTTTCAACAAAAAATATTTAAAGGATTATACATGGTGATTCGTGAGGAGATGGCCGTTTTTTACCAAAAGATAGAAAACATTGAGGTGATCTTAAATCCCCAAAGAGTAATGGCTAAAGCGGCCCCGTTTTGTATTTTTTGGAAGAATATTCTTTTCGCTATATATCTGTAATGCGTAAGCAGAATCCAATGAAATTTTGTATTTTGATTACAGTAGTCATTCACCATCTAATGCCTGGGATATTAATAAAATATCAGGGCCGGACCCAGAATAAAAATATTTTTAAGTTATTCCTAGAAAATAACACTCTGTATACTGTTAATAAAATATTTGACATTAAAATATTAATTTACACCTAGAAAGATACAACATCCCATAAAAAAATCTTTTGACACCATTTCATTGTTTAAATAAAAAAATTAAATTGTTGAGGGTTCAGATTTTTTTTTTCTTTAAATGAAAAATTGAGAGAAAAAAGTCACTCTAGGGATTAACTACATATTATTTTTATTTTGCTCCCTATCTGCACTAGCAAAAGGTAGTGCAAATAGGGATAATAAAAATTGATCACATATGCCTGTTGAAATAAAAAATATTTTGTAATGAATGTGTAATTAATAAACTTAACAAAATAATAAATAATAAAAATTAACAATTTAACTAGAACATAACAAATCAGTCAAACTTACTAAATCCAATTAAATTATTTTGAATCAGTCTATTTTCAAAGTGACCACCGCCAAATTCAATACATTTTCTTGATCGATTTGTCATTTCATTTACGCTTTTTCTAACAATCTCTATATTGTTTTTAATTTCATTACAAAAATGCTCAATTCTTGCAATCAGCTGCTCTCAGGTATTTATTTCTTCTTTATATACTTCAGATTTTAAATAGCCCCACACAAAATAGTCAAGGGGTGTGAGATCTGGTGATCTCGGAGGCCATGCAACGGGACCACCCCGACCAATCCACCTATTTGGATATTGTTCATTCAGATAGTTTCTGACCCGTACCGAAAAATGCGGCATAGCAGCATCATGTTGAAACCACATTCATCATATGTTTACATTATTTAATAAATTTGGCAGGGTATGTTGTAAAAAATCTAAATAATTGTCACCATTTAAGCGACCTTCAAAAATATGAGATTATTATTGAACATCCCACACCATACATTTATAGAAAATCTATGTTGGGAATTCTTTTGGATTATTGCACGACTCCAAATATGAAAATTTTCAGTATTATTTATACCATCACGGATAAATTGAGATTCATCGGTAAACAATACTTTTAACATAATTCGTCTATGGGATAAAACCCAGCTGCAAAAACACTTCATCACCTGGCACCAATCGTTAGACAATTTGGATATGATAAGGATGCATTTGTTCGCCTTTAATAGTTCTCCAAACTCTGGTTTGAGGAATATTTAATTGTTGACCAATTCTTCTTGTGCTGATTTTTGGGTTCTGGTCAACCATATTTAAAACCAAATCTTCTTCTTGCCTAACAGAACGTTCTATTTTCATGTTGGAGGGAACGGTCACCTTCCTCCCGCATGAAAAGTAGGCCGGTGAAAAGATATTTAACTGGCATATTATTTTGAGGGCTTTTGTGCTGTTAAAATTCTATGTACAACTATTTCTACATACTGGAGTGCAAATATAGATCAATATGTTTTAGTTTAAAGAGAATTAGACATGAAATCTGGTTATGGTAATAGTGATTCCTTAGACAGCCGTTTTATTCGTGACGTCACTAGGCACAAATTGAAAGGGGCTCGCTGAATATAGTTATTTTTTTATCAAATTTTCGCAGGTTTATTTGATCCCTTCTACTATCTTTTTCGTTAACAGGTTGACTGCCAGGTATAATGTACAGATTTTCTCAGCAGGCCATGAGTACCGCTCCGGGTACTCAGGGAAATGACTTTGTACAAGACGTGAGTACCTATTGTGGTGCACGTGATGAAGTTAATTTAAAACTGCCGTGCACCACAGTGGGTACACTTTTGGTTGCTTTTATATGTAAAATAAATACTCATGTACTCAGAGACCAACCTGGTAATTTTGGTTTTTGGCCAGGACGACCCGTTTATTAACCAAAATACAAATTATGATGGACCTCTTAGTAAATACAAATGTATGTACAAAACCTACAGTAATATTGGTTTAGACATAATTCATAAAAAAACAATAATTACACGTGCTTCACACTTAGTCTAAACTCGTGGCGTTTCTTTCTGGGCCACGCTTCTACATTCGCTTCTTGCAATTCCCAGATAAAAATTGTAACCTTACTCTTTTGGATATTATCTTCAAAATGTGGTTAACTAAAATAGGATAACGATTTTTGTCTGTCAACAATTCATAAATAACGTTCTCTCGAAATTCAGTTATTGACACTTTTTAAAATCAGTTGATTGCAATTTTGCCTTCCTGGTCGTGAGTACCACAGTAGGTACTCAGCTGAAAATATGCAGCACACACTGCAAATATGTGTAATTGATTGCCTACTAGTAGCCCATAATCATAAATATTGGATTTGTCGAGAATAAATTGCATGGCCCAGATGAAACGACATGCGCAAGCGCATACTAGCACTGGCTTCGCAAGGTAGTGCAGCGTGTACCTGTAATGGCACTCATGGCAGTCAACCTGTTAAGGTGCGGAATAGATTTTTCGCCAGGTACATCTCATATAGACTGTAACTACCTCAATCGAGGCGGCTCGTAACGAGCGCAGGTACAGACTTTGCGAAGAGCGCTACGCGTGGCAGCCTCGTGAACTTGCCTCGGAGAGTCTGTACGCACCTTTAGGTTTTCTGATAGTAAATCTGCTTCCCTGCCAATTAGTTTCATTTTTATAAAGCTCTGCTCTTACTTGATTCCTATGGCATTTCCCTATGATAAATAAGCCTATTTGTCCCTTCCATACATTTAGGAATACAGTCAGTTATGCCTAACTAAAGCTAATGAGTTTTTGTATCATAGATTCTTAAATCATAAGCCACATAAACTATCCCTAGTCATCAATTATACTCTTGTTATGATTAATAATAATAATAATAATAATAATAATAATAATAATAATAATAATAATAATAATATTTATTGTCCAAAAGACCATGCAGTAACATGGTGTGGGACACGTCAAATGAGTCACCAAGTTGTCAATACAACAAAAATCATAATGAAGAGAGATAAAAACATATCAGAATAAAATTCTGTTACATAAAGTTAAAAAAAAACCTCACTTACATTGACATTACACATATTATACACATACATACATATATATTTACTATAAAGTGTCAATATCGTCTTCTAAAAACTCTTGTAGAGAATAGTAACATTTTGTCATTAAAATCCCTTTAATATTATTTAAAGCACATCTATCTAAATTCCTAATTCTTGATGATAATTTATTATATAGTATTATACTAACATATTGTGGACTCTCTTCATATTTAGATAAATGATGGTTAGGAATAAATAAATCATCACTTGATCGGGTGTTATAATCATGATTAAAATTATTGGGTAAGAATGTACTTTATTTTTTATATAGTGGAATATGTGTAATATGTAAATACAAAATAGAGGCAAAAATTTTAATTTTTTAAATATTTCTCTACAAGAAGTGTACTTTGATGCACCTATCATATTCCTTACTGCTTTTTTTGTATTCTGAAAATTCTTTGTGCGTGTGAAGAAGAACCCCAATAAATAATACCATATGAAATTCTAGAGAAGAAATGTGCATAGTACTATGATAATATCGTTTCTATACTGGTAATTTTATGTAACCTATAAATTGCATAACATACTGGCGTTAACTGTTTTGACAAATTATTGATATGAGGTTCCCAGCTAAGCGCATTATCTACACTTACACCAAGAAATTTTGTTGAGTCAACTTGTTGTATAGATTTACCTCCAATTCTCAATAAATTACATTCTGATATTCGTGATATTCTTGGCGTAAATTGTATAAACACCGTTTTTGAAATATTTAAAAACAATGTATTATTCTTAAACCAATCAGTGAAGTTGAAAATTTCCTCTTTAGTATTATTTATCACGTCTGTCAAGGAGGGTGAACAACATAAATAAGAGTTATCGTCTGCAAACATAATTAAGTTATTTTTAGTTGACACATTATTGGGCAAGTCATTTACATAAAGCAAAAAGAATAGTGGTCCCAGGACTGATCCTTGGGGAACACCACAGGATATATTTTGTTTACTAGATTTAGTCCCATTTACTAGAACAACTTGATTTCGATCTGACAGATAGCATTTGAGCCAATTATGAATTTTTCCCCTTAGTCCATATACAGATAGTTTATCGAGAAGTAAATTGTGATTTATTAAATCGAAAGCTTTGCTGAGATCCATAAACAAGCCAATGCATTTTTGGCCGGTATTTAGATTTTCATAAATATTGTAAATAAAATTTAAAATTGCTGTTTGAGTAGACCTACCTTTACGGAACCCATGTTGATAGTTAGTAAGTATATTGTTTTGTGAAATAAATTGCAGAATTCTATTATATATTACTCTTTCTAAAATTTTTGATAATGTTGACAATATTGCAACTGGACGATAATTCTCAGGTAGACCAATTAATTAAATGTGTTAATGGTGTAATGATATAATTCGCTGATTGCTTAATTAATTTTGCACTTAGATTGTCAAAACTCGATGAATTAGTATTTTTCAATTGCATAATTATGTTATAGACTTCATTTTCACTAACTGGTTTGAGAAAAATAGTTGGATAATGACTATCGTGTGTAACTTTAACATTAGATTTGTGATTTTCAATATTTAACACTTCATTTAATTTCTTTGGTAAGTCAATGAAATATTTATTAAAATTATCAGCAATTTCTTTATCATCTGTTACAGTCAAGTTATCTACCTTCATTTCACAAATTTTATTGTTGCTAAATTTACTGTCATTAATATTTTGGTTAATTACTGACCATACTGCTTTACTTTTATTATCAGAATTTAGAATTATGTTATCATTATACAATCTTTTAGCAGCTTGTATTATTTTTCTATACACTTTCTTATATTTCTTATACATTTCAAAATCGGCAGGATTATTAGTGTATAGTGTTTTCTGATAGAGATCTTTCAGTTTATCAGAAGATATTCTGATGCCCTGAGTAACCCAATCATTTCTTTTTTTACATTTTCTTACCTTTACACGTTTCACTGGGAAGCTCATCTCAAAATTATAAATTATTGTGTTTATGAAGTTTTCAAATGCTTCGTCTAGTGTACCAGCGGTGTATATATTATCCCATGTCTCCCTTCTCATAAAATATAAAAAAGTGTTAAAATTAAAATTACTAAATATTCTGACAATAGGTAATGGATGACTTTAAATTTAAACTAGCGTAAACATTATACTCCGCCTATTTATTAAACTCTTCATATAATTGTTGCACAAGCTATAGAATACTGTTAGCAGTTTTCTGTGAATAATATTACCTTTAAATATTCTTAATTGTATCTTGACAAGTTATTTGGTGAAACTCCCTCAGTATAAAAGTGAGTAAACAGAAAAGAACTATATCCAACCTATTTGTGTCTTAAACTCGAGACATTGAGTCTAGACCATTGTTCTTAATTTTTCTATTTACTGATGGGCGTGACGGACGAATAAGTGGACGAACGGACGGGCGGATAGATGAACAGGCGGATGGATGGACAGTCGGACATTGTGACAGTTTTTCGGAATTCGTTCACTGGCACAACGATATGAAAATTTTATCACCAGGAGCAGCAATTTACAAATGTGCCGATCAAACGTAATATGCTCTTCGTTTTCATATTTAAAAAGAGTATAACATTAAAATCTTAAAATGAAATTTTCATAATTTATTATTAAGTACCCTTACAGATGCATCCAACATATTCTTAGTATTTTAATTGCTACAATCTTTCATTTTGTTCTGAGTGTCATTCATGGGTCGAATTACATTTCTACTGAACAGCAAATATTGTGATTATAATAATTATGATTCTGATATGTTCGATGTATCACATCGCATACATGTACTGGTTATTATTTATTTATCAGTTATAGAAGCCATTATTTTCTACAAATTCGATATTAGTTATTCTTTTGAAGGTTTTTTATATAAGTATTATTATTAAATAAAACTGTAGATTTCGAGAAAGGGCTATTATGCAGTCTTGGGCCTGCACAGTGAGTCATTCAAACAATATCCTGCACGTTGCCGTCGAAGTTTTATTAAATAAATCCGTTTTACCGTCAGACTTCGTGACGCACTGATTAGATGCCAAAAATTCATCTTATCAGAAATTCGTTTCACGAACCGAAACTCTTATAATTATTTATGAAACAGTTTTCGTGTTTCAATAAACACGATATCGATGTTTCCGAGAAATTTCCATTTTATGAAAACGCAATCTTTTTCTGCACCATGTCTGGTGCAGCGTATGTCACGTAGTATGCATTTAATCTCGAATCATACATTAAATTATTGAATACTGAAACTAATACCGTAATACGGCGCGTGACAATCTAGATTGGAATAAACTTTCAACATTTGCCATATTTTGATTGCAGATAATAACCTTTTACCATAACGAGTTAGTCATCATACGCAATTTCCCCAGTAAATGATACACGATATACCTACCAGAATTTACTAGAAATCTTTAGAGTAATGATCAACTTCATGTCTTGTTTGCGGGAAGCCGTGCGGTAAAAATACAGTGTATAATTTCATAAATGCAATATAAGTAATTACATTTTAAGTAGTATTGAAAGGCTAAACAAATAGTTACAGCACTAATATACTGTTGCAGGATTTGACTAAGTAGGCCGGCTACTCCACGTATAATACAGAGTGAAAAAATTGTTGGATTTTTTTCACCGCTTTTAGAAAAACTGTCACCAAAAACTATGGGTAGTCCAGACGACAGGTCGAAAAAACACATAATAAGTTACAAATTGGTAACCTTATTTTGTTTTTGTTTTAGTGGTCTAGTTTCAGGGACAGAATAAATATATCAAAAGTGTTCTTACTCCCGAAGTCGGCAACTACCCTTAATTTTGTACCAAAATCTAGTTTTTACGCGATAACTTGTATCCTATTCATCCTACTTGAGAAATGGTCATATACAAAATTGAACTAGATATTAGAATTTTCTATAAAAGAGGTTTTATACATATTTTTGTTCAGACCAACGCTTTTCGAGCACTAGTCCCTTGGATTCATGAGCGCTTGCGCTTTATCGGAGAAGGTGAATGTTTTTAATTTTCACTTTAATTCTTATTCAATACATTATGTAACACCCAATAGATATTTTCCATGGAGAAGAGTGGTACCATGTACGTTTTTGTACAGTGAACATATTCATAGACTCGTGATGTGACTTCTTATGAAGTATCATTGAATAACTGATTTGTGCAAACTGTCGAAGTCGATTTTGTATTAACGCTTACATTGAAGAAGACAGTCTGAACTATATGATCCCCTTACATGGGGGATTGGTGCGTTTTGAAGTGCGACATGGAAACGATGAAGATTCTTCCGACGATGAACAATGCAATAATGATTGTGCAGATGAGATAAATCATTCATTATTTGCTGCTGGAGCGCCAGTCCATAATAGATTCCTTTCTACGGAGTAACATACCACACGAAGAAAGCAACGCTTAGATTGAATATTACCTTTAATATTGGACAAAATAAAATAATGTAATCTCTTGTGTATTGTAAGAATAAAATACTGTGTTATTCATTGTTTCTTATGCGTTATCAATGTTTGTTTTCTCGAAAACAGTCATCATGCACTAACATAGTACGCACGCCTTATTTCTACAACTATCTTCTTTTATTAAACGAGCCGTCTCAAAATAACTGCAAAACCGCAGGAATAAAACCAGTAATTTTCATACATCCAACCGCCTTTTCATTCCACCCCTTCATGGAAAGTACAGGTCATTTATTTATTTATTTATTTATTTGAATACAACCACCCAACATGTAACCAATTACAGGGTGGGAACATTACAATAGAGAATACGAAAACAGTATAATAAACTAAAACTAATTAAGCTAATTAAACTATCACGACATAAAACATTGCAAATATGTAAATATATAATAAAATAGAAATATAAAGATAATTATAGGAGAAGTACAAAAAGAAAACGCTATAAATTATAAATTAAGTTGTTTAATAGAATTAATACCACAGTTATTTAGGTTATTCTGAAGATTTTCACAGTCATTTTCGTTTCTTATTACGCAATATATTTTCCAATCATCAGCATATAAGAGGCTCTCTACATTGAGATTAGCTACAATATCATTTATGAAAACATCAAACATAAGTGGGCCCAGTACAGAACCCTAGGGAACACCGGAAGTGACGAGATTACTTAATATATGGAATAAGGATTGAAGTGAGAACTGAAGACTGGGATGCCTTTACGCCTTCTTGGCTAGCGCTCATGAATTAAAGCGATTAGTACTCGAAACGTGATGGTCGGAATAAAAATATGTATAGGAACTCTTTTATAGACAATTTTAATGTTTCCAAGTTTGTATACCACCATTCCTCACGTAGCGTTACTAGGATACAAGTTATCACTTAGAAACCAGATCTTGGTATCTAAATTGCAATATTAAAGATAGTTGCTGACCTCGGGGGTAACTATTATTTTGAAATGTTTTTCTGTCCCTAAAACAAGACTGTGATACAAAAAAATGTTAAAGGTTACCAAGTTTACATCAGGGAGACTAAACATCAGGCTTTAAGAGAATATTAGTACAGAAAAAAGAAAATGACTAAATGGGCAGTTTGTTGAGCACTGGAAGGAAACCAGCTACTAGATAAAACTCAAAGTTTTACGCTAGCATCACCTCTGCCGAATCTAACTTTAAATTTCGTCAGCTACGAACTCATATAATCATAAGAAAAAAATTACATGGTAACTACCATGTAATTTTTTTCTTATGATTTTCCTGTCAAATAGTATGTTTGATAATATCCAACTTGCATTTTTATGAATCCCTTCTTACACAATCTTTGGTCCACAGGGCACTATATATTTGAAAAAAAATCGGTAAAGTTATTTACACAGAACTTCCCTCGTTATTTGTGCATGACAGTCACTCAAAAAAATTATTAATTACGAAATGACATTGGGAATAATAATCGGAATATAATTATTGGTATTATTTCAAAGAAAACCTGATAACTTTTGGTCAAAAAAATATACAGAGTGTTCATCCAACAGCAAAAGTTCAATATACTAAATAACAGGTGCCAAATATGGAAGGATTCCGCAAATACCTTTATAAATGTCCACCATGACTCAATTATTTCTTGGGATGCCATTATTCAATAAAAGTATATAATAGGATATGCCAAATATTATTGCCATCTCTCACATTTTCAATCCCACATTCACGTAATGGAGTGGAAGTATAGTGGTGATTAAAATATCGAACAAATTTTCAAAAATGTTTTCTGTCTATTCTAGTGTTAAATTTTTTTCCAAATTGATGAAAATATGTTGGAAACTTTTTTTCCGAAATAGGTTTAGAATGTTATGAAACGTGGAAATTTTAAATTTGAGCAAAAAAAATATTTCGTCTATTCTATAATGGTGATAAATAGATTACATAAACATGTTTTCGTTTTTTTTTTTTCTAAAACATTTTTAAATTTGTTTTAATAAATTTGGAATGCCATGGAAACGTGGAAATTTTAAATCTGAAAAAAAATTCCATCTATTTGTGGTAAAATTTTTTCAAAAATTTTTAAAAATTTTTTAGTTTTTTTCTTTAAATAGATTTAGAACGCTACGAAACGTGGAAATTTTAAATTTTGAGAAAAAAAAATCATCTATTTTGGTGGTAAAAATTTTTTCAAAAATGCTGGTAAAAAATTTTCAAAATTTTTTTTCTTTTAAATAGGTTTAGAATGCCATGAAACGTGGAAATTTTAAATTTGAACAAAGAAAAAAAATTTTTTTAGTGGTAAAAATTTTTTCAAAAATGATTGAAAAATATTTTCAAAATTTTTTTTTTTTCTGAAATAGGTTTAGCGCGTCATGAAACGTGGAAATTTTAAATTTGAGCAAAAAAAATTTTTTTCACTATTTATTCCGTTTAGACGGTCCACCCTGTATATTTTTCAGTGAAAATTCTACCAGTTCTTCGCTGACAGTAGGGTTAACTACCTACCAAATTTGACTGCTCTCCGTCAAGTAGTTTTTTAGTTAATGCACCAACAGACAGACAGACAGACAGACAGACTGACGGAATTGAAAAACCTATATTTTCGGAATCTACGTGTTCTGAAACGTCAGAATCCGAAAAAATCTCGGAGGGTGATTTTTTCTCGAATACAATACTTCCCTTCGGTATGCGAGGGAAGTAAAATATGAAATGCTTTTAATGATTGACAATACTTGGCATTAACCACTGGCGTAATGAATACTGCGATAACTGCGACGTACTGATCGCAATGAACTGCGAAATTAGACACATGTCATGGCAGCGATGCCGACCCAACGGATAACATTAGATGATAAAATAATTTTCATTCTTTTGCAGTTTTTCACTATAACCCCAGTGATTGTTAATTTCGAAATTTTTCAATCACACCGGAAACTGTTATTGTGACATTGTAATATTAATGATTTTAAAGGCCGACGATCACGAATTCTAAGTGTCGAAATTAGTTAACATTTGGTCTTAAGGCATGAAATTGGTTGCTCTATAGTTCAATATATGCAAAAGTAGATATAATAGGTCTAAACCACGTTTATATGACGTTGGTCTACAGGGTTACCTAGAGGTAAACCACCAAACGTTCAATACCGATTTTTCAGATTAAAACTTTTTTCATCGAGCAGCTCTTGTGAATTTTCAAAACTTCGTCGTTTTGTAATAAGTGCTATGAAACGAGACGCCTTTTTTTCTCTTTTTTCATTCTTGCTCTGCTCGAAAGGGGTGCATTTCTCGAAAAAACTTTGTAGTGTTACGGTTGCTTTTGTCAAGTTAGACGTTGAAACATCTGTCATTTTGGCTGAGGAGTGTATGTGTAAACACAGCATTGTTAGATGTTTAACTGTGAAAATTTAATCACTAAATATATACGTTAACTTTAAGTAGTTCATTATTTAAAGTCTAATAATAAATAAATAAAAGGTCTTGTATTAATAATGAGTTGTCATATATTAATAGTATTTTTTCCATTCACATTTCAATACTTTAGTAATCCCTTTGATTCTTAAATTTGCTTAATAAAATTGTCACATTTATCGAGTGTCGTCCAGCTAACTTGTGTCTAGAAATAAAGATAAATTTTAATTAGAATGTTTCGAGTAAAATCTATAAATAAATACATTACCTTCATCAATCACAGTGTTGTGTGGTACATTATTATTCCTTGTAATTTGCTAGTTTTCATATATAGTGTGGTATCTGGACTACCGTGCAAATGAAAAACACTGTATTCGCAAAAATTCCCAAATTAACATATGATGACATTCCAATTCGTAATTTCGGGGTTTTCTGAATGGAACGTACAATGCTTATCCCAAATACCGAGTTTTCAAGATATAATTTGGTAAAACACTGTATTGTCACATGCATGGTCCTAATTCACAGTGGAATAACACCGTATTTGAACATCCCTACTCTGGAACAACACGCTATTGTATCATGCAGTGTATTGCCAAAGCAACGTTTCATATTATTGGCTAGATTATCCTACGGAATAAAACGTTATTAGCTTATACAGCGTTTTACCCCAGTTTCGAGGCTTTTGAACTCCCCAGTTTACTACTAAAATTGTAATGTATTGTACATTACATTGTAAATCATTTGTACCGGAGAATACATTAAAGCTGCAAATAAAAAAGAAGACAAAAATGGAATTCCCGCCACCTAAACTGTTACCTCGCGGAATTGCTCCCCCAAAAAAGAGTAGTATTATAGCTGAATTGGTTGGTAGAATGGATCAAAACAGAAATCCTTTTTGGCAGAACATACCGACAAATTATAATTCCTAGGGAATATAATTTTTTCTTTAATATTGTATTACCTGCATACTTACTGTTTTGTTCTACTTTTAGTTTTGTTTTCAAATATTGAGATAATATGTTTCACGTAAAAATTTCATAAGTAAAGTATTTTTACATTTTATTTTTGATATAAATGAACTAAATAAATTATTCACAAAAGAACGTTAATTATTTTTTGTCATACTAATTAATTTATATACTAATAATACGTAATACTGGTTTTAAGAACGTATTCTAATTTTCCAAAATACTTAGGAATAAGACTGGTATGTTCATTACGGTGAGTAAATAAAAAAAATACAATTTATTAATACCCTGGAAAAACAATTTAAGAGGAATTACTTCCGCAGGAGTGATAAATTTGGAATTATTTCACATATTTTATATTAAATATAGCCTTCAAGTATTATTATTGCAATATTAAATAACGTGTGCAGTAAATAAACTAACGGCGACCGATTTACTCTTGACGCCATTTTACTCACAATGGCTACTTTTTACTTACAGTGTTTTTCCTTTGCACGGTAGTGGAATAAATAGGAACGATAAACAAACCTATAACATAACCATAACTTAAGTAATTCAGTCTATGAAAACGACTAGTTCAAATGTATCACTTACCTTCTGTGCCTTTGTTATTTGCTTGTTAAATTTCATCCTCAATAATTGTTTATAATAATAAATAGAACGAACATAGTAGGTTACAGGAATTGACAGCTATTAATCAGCTGATTGGCAGAGTTCGATTCAGTCTTAGCCGAATACTCGCTCACTGAACTGCTGTTCGGAGTAGCTCGATGAATGTTTTAACTTAATATATTTTGCTTTAATAAGTTAGTATTTCTTCAATTAAATTCATTTTGAAACAATAATAAGAGGATAATTTTTATAGTTAAATTGTCGTAATATTATATCGCTTCTTATCAAATCTCCGATCAACAGGTTAGTCTATGTCGAGGTTGTCTTAATCGAAAGGGACGTCTGTAACAGAACTTCTTGAATTCTATCCAAATTACGGATGTCGTGTTGTATTTTTATGTTTCAAATAAATCATTTTTGTGATTACTTTTCTATGGTCTTCCGTTCAAGGTCGAATGGTATCATGAAAATTCTATTCTTTTTATTGTTTTTTTCGTCTGCGTAGTACGGTACTGCGCCGAGGCACCTGTCCTGTAAGGGGTCAGAGGTTCTCTAGTACTTCCTTCTTGACGTGACCTTTGAGACGATTAGACGTTGCAGTGTAGCTTGGTAAATTTGGGTGAGAGTAATCTTTATCCACATTTTGATTATTCTTGTTGAAATATTTGTTATGGTGGGATTTCCGTATTTACCAATAATAATTATAATGATTTGTGAAAAATCTGATCAGCATGATTGCTGGATATATGGCTACAGAGCACGTGTTAGGTCGAACACATGGTCGACATTTTGTTAAGTCCTAAAAGAGTGAGTTATTAAATTTGCGAAAATGTAAATAGTGTATTAATTCGAATTTTTAAACTTTTAGGCTTTTTATAGTTAGATTTTTATTAAAAAGCGTTAGTAGTACTAGATGTAATTAGTATAGAAAAATTGGTTGAAAAATTTTGGAGCTTATACCGATGATGGATGGTTTTGTTTCTTTTTGTTGGTTTCTTTTCATGACTTCGAGATGGTTGTAACTGGTTATAGTTCGAGCTGAAATTTTGCAGAGTCGATCAATTGCCCTAAAATACAAGAAGACCGTTCAACGCTCATACCTTTCCACTCCTGGGAGAAGTTCAGCGTTCTCATATTTTCTTTTGGGGTATTTCAAAATTCAACCGTAAGTCATAACTTGTATAAATTTTGTTTGTATATATATATGTGTATGTATTGTAATTATTTCATAAGTGGACGATTTAAATACCTACCTTGTTTATATTAAAGTCAAGAACTGGCTATCTAGAAAAGAGTATAGTCCAGATCTAGGTATTTGTTATTTGTTATAATATTACATTTTCTGTACCCATAACCACTATTTTGAAAAAGTCTGTAAACTGCGTGCAATTGCATTTGGTATTATTATTGAATTTCACATGTTAATAAATTTTATCTAAATTTGACTCAGTTTTACTCATCACTTTTTGATATTGCTAAGGAAAAGAAAATTAATTGATACTTATAAATTTGATAAGCATTTCTTCTTTTATTATTGACTTGGAATATAAATGTTGTATAGGTAAATAAACAAATTTGTTATAAGCTCCACTCATTGGGTTTTCTTTCTCGTACTATAAATTAATTTAACAATTTATTAATCCGTTGTTACTTAGGTACCTAGACAGTTAGTTAGGCAACCAGTACGTCTGTATGTACTGGGAACTCACACTGAGATTGACGGAAGCTAGCCGAGGACTGGTAAGGTGTGATTATTGAACTGGTTGTATATTATTATACCTAGGAGCGAAAACTCCAAGTAGCACACATCTGTGACACCCAAACGTCATAGTAGATGAAGAAAATCTTATGTTAACCTGAAAAGTCGATCCTGAACGTTTGGCGGTAATACTCTGGGCCACCCTGTATAACAACTTTAGTAACTGTCATTATCAGTGATTTTTTTAGTATTATTGATTGAATCACATTTCGTTAAATATCGCCCATCACATAGTGTTACATCAGAGGTTTATATTATACTCTATGTAACAATAAGCCCCCATAGGAATGCCAGTGAAGGCAATTTTATTTTATATACTGAAGAATAGGTGTTAACTTGGAATATCAATTTTACTAACTGTAAATCTGGATCCGTAAGTCCGTCGCTGAAATGACGACTTGGGATTCATTCTCTGATTATAATTACTCGAGATTTTCCTATCAAAGATAACACGTCGTTCACTTCATTAAATAATTTTACAGATACTTCTGTATATAGTGCACATAATATGTGACAACATTTTTGTTACGGTAGGTACTTATTAACTATCCCCAAGAAAAGAAAACAAAACAGTTCTGATAATGAAATAAGTTCGGTGATTTATTTGGGGTCGCGTTCTCATTTAATTACAAATCGAACTTTAAACTCCAAAGTTCTGACAGCTGACTAGTTAATCCTCAGTTTAATCTGAATACTGACCAATCTTATACCCTAAAATATATCTAGTTAATATACTGATTAAACAGTTAGACATTTATTTGAATATATGAAAAGATAAATGAAGGATTGAATGCAGATGGAGATAGAGATTGGATGAAGATTAATTCAAGGATTGACATGTGAATGGCAGTAAAATTTACGTTTTATAATCTTCGCTGATTATCGTCTGGTGTCTACAAAAATTCATGAAATTGAAATCGAGCGTGATTAGCACTGATGACAAGTTATCAAAAGGTAACTAACTGAGGTAACCAGCCACTCACAAAGCTCTTAGTTGCAATCTTCTTGTCCTAAGACTCTAACCTATCTTCTATAAAGTATTTTGACAAGCTGAAGCCAATTAGAAAAATATTCTATCGCAGCAGCGACTGTCGATGTATGAAGGAAAGCATCATTTTATCCTTTTTAGGGGATAACAGGGTGTGGTAGAGGAAAACTGAGGCAATAATAGCGGGTAATTTACAAATTGGTATAAAACTAGAAAGTGGAGTGGAAAAATAAGGCTCACAGGTATTTTTCATTCTATTCTATTCTATTCAAGGCCAACAAGTTATGAAACTGATTTCTCTGCGATATTTTCTAGACGACGACTTAAAAAATGTACAGAATTCGCCACCAAGCAAACTTCCACCACATTGGAAATCAACGTAGTAATCATGAAAAAAATGTACACGTACGTACATATTTCCACGCCCTACCCCCAAATTACCAAATAACCCCTTATCCACATGCTAATAACACTAACTTTCATCTACAAAGTTATTTTTATATATTTTCCTAATTTTTTCGCCTTTGAAAACCATGGATATATTGACTTGCCACTCCTACACACGAAAATACCCCTCACTCTAAGTGCCTCGGAAAACTTAGTTTTTACGCTAGGTTTACTTATAGGGCACCTAAACACTGACAGTCATATAGAAATATACAAAATGTAGGGGTCCAATATTTTCCTCTCCCATTAGCACCCCCGTAATTGTGAAACCTCCTGACCACTTTTATAGGAGAGAGAAAGGTCCAACTTACACAATTGTACTAAAAACACTACTGCACCTCTGCATTTAGCGGTCGCGCCCAAACGTGGCAGCGGTACACCGACAAATTTGGAAATATCTGTCATTTTGGGAGGGAAGCATAAAATTTTATACAGTTGTTCCTAAGATCCAAATAAACGATTTGACCCGCAGCACCCCTCATTTCAACCCTTAGGATTAAAGATGGCGGGCTATTTTGAAAAAATCAAGTAATTTTTTTTTTGTTTAAATGCGTGTATTTCAAATCTGTTTAAATATTTTTCATATAATTTGAGGACGGCGAATATGATGGAAACAGAACGAATCCCGTATCTCGAGAAAATCGGACGCCATCTTGAAGTTTGAACTTAAAATTGATTTTTTTGCATTCCTTCACACTTTGGTCGGATAGGGTATCATTTCTTACTATATTCTGATTTTTCTAATTTTCAGTTTCTATTTTCGTGCGTATAAGATTCTTTTATCATGCCGAAGAAGCTGACACAGGCAACATCTGTCTCACTGGAAACAGTAAATCCTGTACTTCTAGATTGGAGTAAATGTATCGTCTGTCAGAATGATGGTGGTGTACTTGTTTGTCCTGCCAATCACCCAAACGTGTCTTCTAGAAATCAAAGTTATCTGACACTTGCAGCTAATTTGTCTAAGCTACTTCCGTACGACCATTCTTTATCGTGTGGTGTAAAAATTAGTGCCTTCGACGAAGAAGATGGCATAGTTGCTACATTAATAAGGCAAGAGGCAAGATGGCACAAAACATGCATTCTACAATACAGTACCAAATTCGAGAAATTGCTAAAAGAGCTAAAACACTTTAAATTAACCACTTCCGACCGGAGCCTTCTTCCTGTGTTTGCTAGAATCAATCAATACCTCGCTCGACTCAGTCATAATAAACCCTATTAATCCGAAAGCTAGCTATATGCTTTATTTGTATGGAACCATCTAAATCCAATGAAACTCTGAATCGTTGTGCTTCAGATGGGATGTTTAAGAATTTGAAAAATTATGCAGAAATTTTGGGTGATACAAGACTTCTGGCAATGCTTATTACTGATGGAGACCTTGTGGCTCAAGAAGCAAAGTACCATCGATTTTGCTACTCCAGGCATTACAATAGAGCTAAGTGTATCAAGAGCTGTACTGAGGACATGTCCAATGATTATATAACATGTGAAGGGCTTGCATTTGCCGATTTGCTTTTGTACATGCGAAGAGAACTTACCCTACTGAAGGAAACTTGTGTTATTCGGATGGGACTATTATTAAAAAAGCAATGCTATGGTCGGTTTGCACAACTTCTTGATAAGCATAGTGAAGATTTAGGGGAAGTACAAACTCCAGATGATGAAACTGTTCGGGCATTAGAAAGGTACACAGTATTCATGTATGGTATTTCAGAAACCGAGTTTGCGACTGTAGACCTAGCAGTTCGAGTTGTAGTTATAATATATACGTGTACCAAATTTCAAGTGAACATCTCAATTTTATTTTATCGACCCCTTTAATAATGGAGTGGGGGTGGTACGGGGGGGGCATAGAAATATTATGAAACTATCTGAGGCCTCCACATGTTTGCCACAGAGAATAAACCTTTGACCCTCATACCACCAACATCAGCTGCTCTATATGAGCACATTCTTCAAGCTAGCTATCAAGCTGGACAGATATGAAGACGAGCTCACAAATCAGTGTGGCATGATGTCGCTGAGCCCAACAATTATGAATGGAAGTTGCATGAGGGCTCATGGATGCCATGCTGGACTAAACTGCCAGAAATTTGGGACGCATGCAGGGAACTGGACAAATGTGGCTGTCTTTCACAATGCGGGACTATGCGCTGCATCTGCACAAAAAATATGTTGCCTTGCGCTCTGAGTTGCCGGAACTGTAAAGGAGAATGTGAAAATAAAAGATAAAAATAATCAACACAAAAAGCAATTTACTGATCACTAGATTCATTCATTACAAGGCTAATTAATAATAATAATATAAGTTAATACCAATGCATCTGTTTTAGTGAGAGACATCAGACCGAATATACGAATCCACACACATAAGAAAATATCAATAAATATTAACATTGTCTCTTTTTTCTTATTATTTTTGATTCCCGGCATATAAAATGGTTAAAAATGCTATTTTACACGACCAAATTCTGAGGAATGGAAAAAAATAAATTTTATGTTCAAATTTCAAGATGGCGTCCGATTTGCTTGAGATGTGGAATTGGTTGTATTTCCACCATATTTGCCTCCTCGAATTAGATGAAAAAAATGTCTTAACAGATTTAAAATACATATATTTAAACTGGAAAATAAGAATTTTTTTTTTCAAAACAGGCCGCCATTTTGAATCCTAAGGGTTGAAATAAGGGGTGCTGCGGGTCAAATCATCTATTTGGGTCTAAGGAATAACTGTACAAAATTTCATGCTTCCCTCCCAAAATGACAGACATTTCTGTGTACCGCTGCCACTATATACGATATACCTCATGTAGCTTCTACGGTTCCCCTACAAGATTCTACAAAATATTTTCCAAGCATCTAGTGTTATACTACCGATTCCTTCAGCATTTCCAATGTTAAAATCTCCGTTATGTAACGAGGTGAATTTCCGTTGCCAAAAATGCAAAGAAAATTAATAATATACTTCATTATATGCCCCGTTTACGTTCGAACATATGTTAAATTCATTGTTATAGATTTCCCCTCATTTAATTCGTTGAAACCGTGAAACAGATTTCTACTTTATATAGAAAATGTGATAACCTGGCCGTGAGAGGACTACCCGAGATTATTATAAAATTTGACATTAAGGGCGTTGGTGAGTAAGCCAGCACAAATGAGTTTCATTTAAGCAGATTTAAATATTACTTTTGCTCGGTCCATTGAATAGTCAAATTGACTATTATTTCCGATCTTCATCACATGTAAGTACACCGTTTTATCATCGCCGCTAGTTTCTTGTCAACATTTTTATATTAACACCGATAAGACTAATTCACTAAAATGCGTGTTTTAAAGCAATAATTTAAAAATAATTTCCGATTAAATGTATCAGAATATAATTATCATATTCCGAATTAGCCAAATCTTAATTTAAAGTTAAATATTATCAAAGTAGGTGTGTCCGAGTTAGAACCTGTTAAATTCTCCCGAATTTATCCAAATAGCTATGTTCCAAAGAATTTCCAGAGGGAAAAACAACATTTTTCGAGAGAAAACCAACATACTGTTTACCGTTTATATTATTTCAATTGAGGCCAATTGTGATGGTACTGAGTTAAAATAATATCTGTTGCTCTACCAAATGTGTAAAGTGTAATTATCGAATATTTCATTTTAACTATTTCGTATTTAAACGAATTAAAGTAAATATGTCATCACAAAATTTGTGAAATTTGCTATAGCGCTATTGTCCTACTGAGAGAGTAGACATTTTAGTTTATCGTTCCTTTTGTTTCCAATATTTCGTACTGATACGAATTGAAACAAATTTCATTACTTTGAAATTACTTTTTAAAAATTTATTATAGTGCGGAGCACAAAATCTAGGCTACCGCAATTAAGTTAACTGTCTTTATATTCTGATACATAGAAATTTTCCGCATCAATTTAATAAAGGCACTCAGCTGTGGGACAAACACCACATGAAGTGTTAAAGTAATTTTAACATTTCCGAACCGAACCGAAATACCGCCGTGCTGATTATTTCTGTCTGCAAAATAATCTCCGCCGTAAGCAGATACCAAATCCAATAACCGTTTTATTTTCTGATCCGAATGTAACTAAGGTTACACACCGTTCTGAAACCGATCACCGTTTTATTTTTCCGATCCAAGTGTAACTTATGCTACACATCGCACCAACTCCGAAAACCGTTTTATTTGTTTGGTATCAGTATTATTTAGTTTTGCCAAGTTCTTCACACCTACACTCTGACCGTTCATTTAGGCATGATTAATGCTGTTGATAACCGCTTGCTTTTGCCTGGTACTTGCATACTGCCTGCTTTTATTACTTACTGTGGTGTTGTTTCTTACCGCTTACCGTTTTTGTTTTCCGCTTACTGTTTTTCTACCGATCTTATTTTTTTTCTTTACCGCTTTCACCGTTTGCTTGCTTACCACCGCTTGCTTCCGTATTAATGAGTAACTAGTAGCTAACTAGCTTCTCACCGCCTGGTTCCCGGTGCGTCAGAAAATTGGGCCCAAGCAGGGACCTAATTAAATCATATTAAACTAAAATGACATATCTTAAGTTTTTATTTTATTTATAATGCATTTTTTATATTTTGGTACCTGATCGTTTTATTTTGTTATTGTAAATTTTATTATGTTAGTAAACTTTGTTATTTACCGACATCTGCCTTTTACTGTTGAATGTGAGTGAAAGTCTAATCTGCCGTCCAGACCCCTGGATATAGCGTGTCTCCACTGTAGCTATCCCAGCCCTACTGCAACAGGCTGCGTTAGGAGGCTAATGTGGGTCCTTTACCCCATGAAAGAAAATTGTAAAGGTGGCGCTCGAGAAAACCGAATTTAACCAAAATATAGCTCAGCTCTAGTGACGCTTCCGCTTGTATATGCGCTAGGCAACCGGAAGAAGTACTTTCTTCCAGTTGCCTCACAGTTAAAATATTTTGTTATAATACATCTATTTTATTGAATCTATGGTATGAGAAAAGATATCGAAGTTTTAAATTCAACGATAAACTATCATTTTATCTGCTATGGTCAATTTATTGTCCAATATGAAATAATAAACATTTCTGAAACTTTTTCCAATAACTTCAACACTTCAAGACAAAGTCCAAATTCATTTATAGCCCTTATGCAACAGTTTTCATGTTTTAAATATTTAAATGGGCTAAACTAAATCCATTTCAAAATAACTCTATTAATTACAACTTTAACAAGGAGATGCTGAACGATGCAATCAAACTTTTTAAAGAAATTGCTCGCTACTTACTAAACAGGAGAAATAAACACTTGAAAGAAAATTTGCATTATCATAAAACAGATACTTTCTTGAAAACTTCGCGGTTCGTCTCAATAGATCTGCGGCGATAAAGATATTTGAGTGTTATGCAGAATAATAAGCAGTAATAACTGTATTCGAACATTGTGGACTATAATAAGTACATATTATTTGGCGTTTATTACAATTGAATTTTTTTATAATTTACTAGCTTAAAATAACTGAATTAAATTAAAAATCGCCCCTGACATAATGAAACCTGAAGGTGTTTTAAATGGCATATATGATTCTCGCCAAACATAGCTAAGAATCAGCTAGCAAATACCAGCTTGTCAAACAAAAAAATCGCTTCGAAATGGGTTCAGTCGTATTGAAGCTACAATACCACGCATTAGTTTGATTAAGCTATGCCTAGTCAAAATTATAAAAAAAAAATATATTCGAGAGTTTTGCGAGTGAATTAATAGTTAGGTATTTTTGCAATAGATGAAACTAAACTCGTAAGGAAAAGTTAGAAATTCCAAATAAAGAAGCTAGTAGGTCTGCCATAATTGCAAAAGTGTTGCCGATTTTAGTACGTATAGGGTACTAGTATCATTTAGTAACGAGTTTGATATTAAAGCTTAAAAATTCAATACGACTAGACTAGACACTACATAAAATGCCTCTAAAAACCATGAAAGAAAAATATTTGCATCGCCACGTTGTTAAAAAGAATTGAAGTAAAATCTCTCCGTCTCCGCTTAATCATCTAATATCGATATTCAGTGCTGATCAATTCTTTCAATTTTATTCAATTCCAAGTCAATATCTTAAACCGTTACTGAGAAAAAGTGCGCACAAAAAGTTACAGACCGACAGATAGATAGACAGATCAGAAATTAAATTTAAAATCTTGACGTTTTATGATATTCTATTTCAACATTAAAAATATGTTTTTTTTACGAATACTATACTTCCACTCATACATAATATACATAACATTCTTAAGTTTATAATTACTACAACAGAACATAATATTATGCCTAATGAAAAAAGGCTGACAAAAATGTATATTAAAACTATTTAGACCAGTAAATTTTACTTTGATCTTCCACGTATTTAAGTTCAATCGATTTAACTTGTTTGATATGCCTTGTATATAATTATCTAAAATTATATCGAGAATGAACGGTTTTCACAACACGTTCTGATTTAAGATTTAAGAGGAAACAATTTGAGTTTATTGCCAATAATATTTGTTTCTGTAAGGTTTTGCTATTTAATTCATGTAAAGAACACATCAACCCTCCCCAGACACATTGAAACCATTATAAAACAGATATGATGAAATTTTTATCGGGGCTATTTCCATATTATCAGGTTTTTGAAATACGTTTAGGGATGAACCGTGGGCCCAGCATAACAGCATATCCTAGTGTAAGACGCCGTGACTTCCGGTTGACGCCGGATATTCCTTGGGGGTGGCGAAACTTGACACGCTTGCCGGTAATTGAAGTCGATGGCTTTGATTCCAAGCTCATCTACACTGACTATGGTGTGATAGCGCGTCTGTAACCACTAGATAGCACCTTGGCTGTCCATTACAGAAGCTCTTCTAACGAAAAACTCGTTTGTTTTATCACTGAGGGCAGCGAAAGTAAAAGGAAAATGGTCTGGATGCTTTTCCCAAACAGTTTTCGAGTTTTCAAATACTATTATTACCAATGTTTTGGAAGAAAATGGATCTGATATTGAGCTCGTCTGGGTTTAAGGACCGAAAGGCATTTAATAGAGAAAGTAATATGGGATGTCCACAGGAGAATTATCAGCTATCTAAGGTCTAAAGGGAAAATTAATCATCTGGCGTTGTTTTTCACTTAAGAAAATGAATGTAGAAATCATCTTTTATAAATATATTTTTACTGTATGTGTTCTGTATAATATTTGTATAATGTATTATTATACTTTGCGCAGATACAAAACGAAGAGTATATTGCATTCGATCGGCGCATTTCTAAAACCGGTAAAATTGCTTGTAGTGTGTTGCTAATCGAATTATGAGCAATTTTCAAAATGTCCGTCCCGCTGTTCGTCTGTCTGTCTGTCCGGTCCCTCCGTCACGTTTCTTGTAAACACGATAACTTAAGAACGAAAAGTCCGATTATATTAAAATATGGGCAGTCAGTGCTTGCCGTTAGAAGAACTCTATTGTTTTTGAACAATATCGATCAATAAATAAAAAGTTATTAATTATTTAAATTTAAAAAAAATGTTTTTGTATATTTTGCAATTAGACAAAAAATGTCTAGAACTAACATTATTTACAAAAAAGGCTGCGAAGAGTATCCTATAGAATGTGCAACAATTATATGAACAGTGCAGTAAAACGGCGAGTATAATGGTTAGCTTGTTTTAATATTAATCTAATATATCTAACTATATCTGCCAACGCGATGTCTCATAAAAAATTGTACAACTTTCTTCTTGTACTTATAACACAACATTTGAAATATTTATATTTTACAAAAATGTTTAATAGTCTGGGGGAACATTTTGATATAGTGACTTGTAACGGCAAATCAAACAAACCAACCATTATACTTTTCGCTGATTTACTACAGTTTTTATATAATTGGTGCAGATTCAATAGGATACTCTTCGCAGTTTTTTTTTGTAAATAATGTTTGTTTTGGATATTTTTCTTTTTAATTACAGAACATATTTTTTTTTCTTAATTTAAATACATTTTTTTATTGACCGATTTTATTCAAGAATAAGCTTCTTCCTCTAGCTAACATTAACTCACTGTCCAAATTTCAATATAATCTGACTTTTGGTTCTTAAGTTATCGTACCTACAAGAAACGTGACGGACTGACGGACAGACAGTCACACGAACGGACAATTTGAAAATAATTCAGAATTAGATCACCAACACAGTGATATGAATTTTTTTCCCTATGCGCGATATTAACGGTTTTAGAAATTTATACCTATGGAATGCACTATACTCTTCATTTTGTACTTGTGAGGAGTATAATAAATAACATTTCATACCACAGATTATCTTTTCTCGTGGTAATATTATAAATCAAATTTTGCCTTGTAAGCTTTCTGTGGTATAATTAAGTAACGTATCATTTTACCTGGTTTGAGCAAATATTTGTAGCAGAGCGGGTACTATTGTTAGCTTCACTTAGTTTTTATCGGCGGTTTAAGTCCATAGTTTTACAATTTCTGCTTTGTAGAGTACTATAATTCCATGAATTTCTTGTTGTTTCTACCGTGAGAATATTCTTCACTTATAGATTGTAATTCTGTGTCAAGTTTAACATAAATACACATTTAATTTGTTTACCCTTAGTGGTTTTTTTAAATCACATCTCTTCCCTTTTTTATGTGAAACCTGGGACTAAAGCGAAGAAGAAACGTAGACAATAGAACTGGAACTGGAGTCGCCGTTGAGGGGATACGAGCTTATAACTCCGCTTTGCTCAGAGATATGTCTCTCACCCATCCTCCGAGTACTCGGCAGCCAACTCCAGCTCCCACCATCGGCCAAATTTTTCACCAAGTTACGTAAGCCCTTATACTGCTGCATTTACATCAACCTGGTCAGAAGCTTTTTGTAGATAAAAGAAAAAAACCAGTAGTCCATCTTTCCCTGTTTGTTAATTTTCACTTAATTGTTGTAAAGAAGTTGTAAATATATTTTTAATAGTCAATAAAGATCTTTTCCTGTGTTTAATTATGCTTAACTATTAATGGTATTCAAGAATATTAACTTCGGTTTAAAAATATGCTGGTGCCCTTATAGCTCAATACAACTAAAGAATAAGTCGACCTCTGTTAAACTAGCTGGAGCTAAGGTAACGCACCTCTTGTTCGAGTTGGTGCCAAGAACTTGACTAAGTTTTGGTATAACATATAACCATATCTATAGCTTCATTATAATCTTTTAAATAGCGTCATTAGAAATGGAGTTGCTGATTGATTGATTCATTGATTTGACAGCGTCAGGTATGCATTGCTGCCAATTCCGGATATCCAATAGTGGGGCCATACCGAACTTTTTCAGACAAATTAACTTTTTGAAGGCACTTTATGGCCAAACGAGCTGATTTTTTTCTTAAATACTCAGAACAAAATTCCTAATCGATATCTCCAGGCGGAATTTTAATTTTCATAAATTTCGACAGTTGGCAGCTGTCTACTTGCTCTCAAAGTACAAATTCTGTGTATATCTCGAACATTGAGTTAGGAACAAAAACCCTATTTGGGAGCTCTTGAGAATTCTAATCAAGAATCCAATGTCGGTATAAAATATATACTTGACAGCTGACAAATCTGCTGTCAATCTTCTGTCAAAGTACAAAATCTCTGAATTTCTCCACATAAAGCTGATTTAACGGAAATATGCTCTATTTAGAAATTTAAATTAATTTGAAGGAATGATGACTTATTAAGCTGCAGTGGGTTTTGTTTTTATATACTTCTTGGTTTGACAGATTAGTCAGGGAATTTTTAAATCTGTCAAGAGATCAGAGGGGAGTTTTCTTGAGTAAAAAAAAAGTGAAGGAGGAGAATGCTAGAAAAAAGGTAGCCATCTTGGCAAATCGAATTTGCTGGCATTTCTCTCCTGATTTTCATGGTGAAATGAGTGCTTTATTAATTTACTCAATTAAATTGCTCAGTTTTGACTGGATAATATTTATTCCAGGTTCTTTCTTTCTTTTTTCTTTTTTCTTTCTTCCTGTAACTTTTATTTTCGAACTTACCTTTCTCTATTTTATGGAGATATGTTCTTTCATGGAGGTTTAACTTTCATCTACCCCAAATGTAAAACCACTTGTACAGTCAGCGAACTACAAGACTACGAGAGTGATTACTGGAATCTCTCAGGAAATTCTCTGGAGGGACGTGTCGTCGATCGACCGGCCAAGCACCTGGGTATTCCAGTCTGTTTCCATGCTACGTTTATATGTGAGGGATGTCATCTGCCTCCGCCTACATGCAAACCAATCACCTAGAGTTACTGCAATAAGCCTTGCCGTTAAAAAAAAAGTAAGTCCATCCATTTTTTTTCTTATTTTGGAGTACTAGCGTGAGGGTCCAGCTCACGTGTTGATAACCAGGACGGCTGGAGTCAAAGTAGAGTTGCTTGTTGAACACCTACCAAAATACTCATATTTTTTTTGCCATAATTTTTTATATTTGTAGCATATGTGAGCTCACAAAACAGGTGTTGGTTGAGTAATTAGTCTCACTTGTATGTTTAAATCACCTATAAAAAAGTAGAAGTTATTTTCAGTGTTTAACTCACTTACTTGAATGTCAAATATTTATTAATAGGTACTACATTCATTTAACTTTGGTTCCACATCTAATTGAAATACTTGAAGTAGATTACTTACTGTTAGGTCGGCAGATTAGTGTGCCACAAGATAATTCATTTTCCACCTAACAATCATTTTGTAAACGTAAAGTTAGGTTACTGCAAACTGCAAACACTATTGCAACTGTCAATTTGTAACATCAGGGGTACCTTCCCTGCGTACACGGAGTAGGTCAATTCACCGTGGTTACTTGTGTGTTTATTTCAATTTACACTATCATCATTATTTGTCTATCTGATTTATGTGCACGTGTTGCTTATCAGTTCATTTACACTATTTATGTTGTTTACGCAATTTGTATATTTGTTATTCAATCTATTACATTATACTTTTACAATCATTAAATATTCTTGTTAGCATTTACTTTTGGTGCTTAATATTATTGTGTCTTGTCATTCCCCTTCCCTCGCCCATTTTTATCGGCTGGCGCCCGCAAATGATAGCTCCAACTTTTTGGGTTGACTAACATTCAAACCTAAATAAGCACGCCAAAGACAAAACCCAGAATCGAACCCACACCTGTCCACGACTATAAGAGCTGCCGTGCGTGGTGGTCACTCGGATCGGCCGATGGTCGCCACAACTGTCAAGGTAAAAGATCTTTGAATTTCTCCCCAGAAGTGGCTATTTTAGAAGAACAATCTTTATTTAGGTTTTTTCGTAATTAGCGTTTAATTATTAAAATTTTAAAACATCATAAGTATAGGTTCCTTTGCCTTGAAACTAACAGGGAAGACGAAGGTCAGTAAGTATCAATATTGCTCAAAATTTCAAGTCAAGGTGTTAAACATTACCTGAGAAAATCTATTTTTTGAAGAAAAATGAAATAGTTTCTATTCTGAAAACTATAATGACAATTAAAATTCCTCGTGGAGGGACCGATTAGGAATTTGGTTCTGACTATTTACGAAAACATCAGCTCGTTTGGCCATGAGGTGCCTTCAGAGTTAATTTGTTTGAAAAAGTTTGGTTTGGCCGAACTGTGCGGCTGCATACGCTGGACCGGATATGGGACATGCATTTTGCAGCGAGATGTACATGACGCATGGGGCAGGAATATAGGATGGGACGTGTAGGTGTTTGTGAGATGCTTCTTTTAAGTTTCCATCTATAATCATCTCCTTATTTATTCTTCTTCTGAGTCTTCTGTTTCTTCTGCCCGTTTGCGTCCATATATGGTTCCATGTTTCCCAGAGATACGTGTTTTCGTTTCAACGTCCTGCATCAGTGCGTCCATTTCGGTTGTCTGCCAAGACATACATTAGCTCGCCGGCAGAAGCTTTTATTTATTTAACGTTCCATAGGTAAATATCCGTTTACAGTGGACGCGCAAGGAAGAGCCTCTAGAGAATATTTGAGACACCCTGTATACCAATCCGCCTGGGTAAAGCAAAATAAAAAGCAAAATCTGCAAACACTAAAAAGAGACCTAGGAGAACATTTGGGACGCTGTGTATATCAAGCAGAACCTAACTCCTTTGATTTGAGAGACCTGAGAGACATCTTTCTTTATATGGACCATGTCACAAGGATTAATGTCAACCAAAATAGAGCTTATCTTTTCCTCTGTTGCACTCATTGCTTCATCCTTTTTAGAACCAGCCCGTTGCCCTTCTCTGAAAAGAAAAAGTTAGGGTGCACAGCTTATATTATATTTTTTGTGTCCTTTTTTCAAGTTGTTTATATATGCTTTCAGATGATGCCACATATAACCGATATATCTAATGAAATATTAACTACACGAAATAGCCAGAAGTTGCTAATTTATATCAATAAATGTAGAATTTCCACGCTTCAATTCAACACAACTTCGCACAATTTCTCACAGTTTTAATCGAGTCTGTTCGAGATTTCGTAGAGGCTACACCGCGTGACTACCCCCGACGCCATCCGAAACAGAATTACCATTATATCAAATGTAAGTTGTTTTAAAAACAAAAACTAATAAATAACTTTTTGAACAACATATTTTAAACATAACTAGACAGACATTCGCTTTGGAACAATTTCATGGAATTGTCCTTTTTATTATGAACTCACTATACAGACTGTCTATTTTACGAGGGCCACACCAAATATCTCGCTTAATATCTATTGTAGAAGAATAAAGTTTTAGAAACAGTTATCCCATTTTTTGTGAGCTATATTTCAGTAAAAAGAAATTTGAAATCCATTGCCTACTTTATGAGATATATTACAAAAACCTGAAAAATAGGAAAACCACAAACGGTTATAGCTTCCTTATTTGAGGAGATACGAAAAAAGTTAAAGGAATGAAAGTTGACGGCAAAGACAATAAGAATAATAACGTGTAACAAAAAAATCGAAAAATGCAGTTGGCTTTGACATACGCTATTGTGCTAAAATGAAAAATACATATCTCAAAGTAGGCCATGACGCCATTAATTCCGTTATTTTTTTCTCATTCCAACGATATTTAAAACATGTCACAGAAATTTTAACCGATAGTGTCAATATTTAATATTTTACGAATACCACAATTCATATAATTGAATCGTAACAATCAGCTGTGCCATAATTAGTGAAAAACAATGTATACAGTTATTAATAAATTTGACAGATTGTCACTGTTGTATGTTGTATGTTTCGTTGTCGAGTTCTAAGACAAATTTTATATCAGTAATTATGGTGTACACCAATAATAACAAATTCGATATGATTAGCATTTATTGTCAGTGCAATTTTGACGCTGAGATGGCAGTCACGGTTTACGGAGATAGATTTCCAGATGCTCCGCAGCCAAATCGAACTATGTTTAGAAAGTTAGTTCCAAATCTAAAAACGCACGGTTTATTTTCAAAAAAAGTAGTAAGGCGAGCGCATGTTGCGGATAATGTAAGAAAAGTGAATAGAGTAATGAATTATGTTAACCAAAATGAGGAAACCTCTTTGAGACAAATTCAGAGAAACTGTCGCATAAAAAAAAATCGATAAAGTTATTTACTCAGAACTTCCCTCGTTATTTGTGCATGGCGGTCACTCTAAAGAATTATTAATTACGAAATGACATTGAGAATACAGATCGGAATATAGTTATTGCTATTATTACAAAAAAACCTGATAGCTTTTGGTCAAAAAAATATACAGAGTGCTCATCCAACAGCAAAAGTTCAATACTAAATAGCAGGTGCCAAATATGGAAGGCTTGCGCAAATACCTTTACAAATGTCCATCATGACTGAATTATTTCTTGGGATGCCATTATTCAATAAAAGTATATAATAGGTGCATATGCCAAATATTATTGCCATCTGTCACATTTTCAATTCCACATTCATGTAATGGAGTGGAAGTAGTGGTGGTTAAAAAATATAAAAAAATGTCAAAGCTTTTTTTTTTTAATAGGTTTAGAATGTCACGAAACGCGAAAATGTTAAATTTGAGCAAAACAAAATTTTTCGCTCTATTCCAGTTAAATTTTTTTCCAAAATGGTGAAAGGATGTGGCAAATTTTTTTTTCCGAAATAGGTTTTAAATGTCATGAAACGTGGAAATTTTAAATTTGAAAAAAAAATATTTCGTCTATTCTATAATAGTGATAAATAGATTACCTAAACATCTTTTCAATTTTTTTTTTTAATTTTTCAAAAACATTAAAATTTGTTTGAATAATTTTAGAATGCCATGGAAACGTGGTAATTTTAAATCTGAACAAAGAAAAAAAAATTCCATCTATTTTAGTGGTAAAATTTTTTTCGAAATTTTTAAAAAAATTTCAATTTTTTTAAAAATAGATTTAGAGCGCTATGAAACGTGGAAATTAATTTAACATTTTAAGAAAAAAAATTCCATCTATTTTAGTGGTAAAAATTTTTTCAAAAATGTTGGTAAAAAATTTTCAAAAATTTTTTTCTTTTAAATAGGTTTAAAATGCCATGAAACGTGGAAATTTTAAATTTGAACAAAGGAAAAATTTTTTTTTTGTGGTAAAAATTTTTTCAAAAATGGTGAAAAAAATTTAAAAAATTTTTTTTTTCAGATATAGGTTTAGCGTGTCATGAAACGTGGAAATTTTAAATTTGTGCAAAAAAAAATTTTTTTCATCTTGGTAAAAATTTTTTCAAAAATGTTGGTGAAAAAAATTTTCAAAAATTTTTTTCCCGAAATAGGATTAGCGCGTCATAAAACGTGGAAATTTTAAATTTGAGCGAAAAAAAATTTTTTTCACTATTTATTCCGTTTAGACGGTCCACCCTGTATATTCTCCAGTGAAATTTCTACCATTTCTGCGCTGACAGTAGCGTCAACTACCTACCAAATTTGACTGCTCTCCGTCAAGTAGTTTTTTAGTAAATGCACCAACAGACAGACAGACAGACAGACAGACAGACAGACAGACAGACCGACAGACAGGCAGACAGACAGACAGACTGACGGAATTGAAAAACCTATATTTTCGTAATCTCCGTGATCTGAAACGTCAGAATCCGTAAAAATCTAGGAGGGTGATTTTTTCTCGAATACAATACTTCCCTTCGGTATGCGAGGGAAGTAAAAGACAGTGCAAGAAAAATATTGAAAAAAAAAACGGATTTCGATGCTACAAAATGAGGAAAGTTCAACATTTAAATGAGGGAGATAAGCCAAGGAGAGTAAGATTTTGTAGATGGTTATTAAATAAGAAAACGAATGACGCGCTGATATGTAGCAAAATTCTTTGGTCGGACGAATCAAATTTTTCTAATAATGGATTTTTCAATAGAAATATGCATTATAAGTGGACACGAGAAAATACACATTGGTGCAGAGAGACTGCTTTACAAGAAAGAATTTCTACGAATGTTTGGTTGGGTCTTTTAGGGACTAAAGTAATTGGACCTTATTTTTATGATAGCAAATTAACCGCTCGTAGATACCTTAATTTCCTGCAAAACGAATTTCAAGATTTTCTTTATGAATTAACAGTGGCAGAAAGATTAAATTATTCATATTTTCAACAAGATGGGGCTCCACCTCACACTGCTGTAATATGTACAAATTATTTAAATCAAGTTATGCCAGATAGCTGGATAGGCACCTATGGACCCATTCTATGGCCAGCTCGATAACCAGATATTACTCCCTTGGATTTTTTCGTCTGGGGTTACATTAAAGACAAGGTATTTCAAACTGCCCCTGAAAATATTGAGGACATCAAAACCAGAATTCGAAACGCATGTGAGGCAATTACTCCTGAAATGCTCCAAAATGTAATGCGTGACGTGTCTCGTAGAGCACGTTTATGTGTCAGAATGCATGGTGCACAATTTGAGCATTTGTAGTTAGAAAAATAAATACACACAATTTATTTTCAATATAGTAGTAGGTAGTACTGTTATACATAGTTTTTCGTTTTTTTCTTTGGATGTTCGTTTTGTACTTGTATTTTTATTTATGAGATATTTATTGGTTTGTATTAAATTGTAATAAATAATTACGGAATTATAATTATTATAAAGTGAATTTTTACTATTATGGCACAGCTGATTGTTACGATTCAATTATATGAATTGTGGTATTCGTAAAATATTAAATATTGACACTATCGGTTAAAATTTCTGTGACATGTTTTATATCGTTGGAATGAGAAAAAAATAACGGAATTAATGCCGTCATGGCCTACTTTGAGATATGTATTTTTCATTTTTGCATAATAGCGTATGTCAAAGTCAACTGCATTTTTCAATTTTTTTGTTACACGTTATTATTCTTATTGTCTTTGCCGTCAACTTTCATTCCTTTAACTTTTTTCGTATCTCCTCAAATAAGGAAGCTATAACCGTTTGTGGTTTTCCTATTTTTCAGGTTTTTGTAATATATCTCATAAAGTAGGCAATGGATTTCAAATTTCTTTTTACTGAAATATAGCTCACAAAAAATGAGATAACTGTTTCTAAAACTTTATTCTTCTACAATAGATATTAAGCGAGATATTTGGTGTGGCCCTCGTAAAATAGACAGTCTGTATATGTAGATTATCTACTACTAAAATTGAGGCACTGATATACATTACACCCTGTGTGGAATAGTGTCTTAAAAGCCTTTGATATTATAAATGTCCTTATGGGACCTTCTGCTAATCTGCATTCCAAGACACCTATCTCAAGACTTTTTTCAAACTTAATATGAAGTTAAATGGCAAGTCTAGCGTTAACTCTTTTTGTCGCCCCCCTGTAGATGCACATAATTTTAATTAGGATACGTTTAATTAAAACTTTTCTTAAAACTTCACCATGTCAGATACTCATATCAAACGTTGTTCATTTATAATATGACAGACTTCATAGTATGTGGAACGATCCTAGGTTATTATGATTCACAACAATATTGTTATTCATTCCAACTTAATAAATATTCATGTATGTATAGTCTCGTGGTTTGAATCAAAACCACAAATAACTCATCATTTTAACAGCTGCCACATAAGCGAATACAGGTTATTTTATCTAGTACACAACTTTTAGACTAAACTTTTGCCGAACTGACAGTCGACATCATTAAACACGGGTATTTCTGATAAAAATGTATCAGGTACGGATTGGATCGACAAGACACCATTTAACATTCACTTGTTCTTTATCTTGAGGAAGATAAAAGATAACGCTTTTCGAGTCGGCAGCAAGCAGACGGTTTATTGGATATACCTTGTGTCGATAACTTATCCCCGTTTGTGTGATATTTACTAACGGTGAATCAGATGAATCGTAGAGAAGATGGTATAAGGATATTAGACAAAAAGCAATTTATAATAGCAGGAAAGTGTTCGTGTTGGCGATTGATCATTCATTAGATCTGCGTACATAGATAGGTGGGTTAACTTAAAAAATTTGCATAGGATGTAGTATGTATTTAAATGTAACTTATGTATTTGCAAATTATAGCAATTATACAATGTCTGCCAAAATGCATAAAATGATATGTTATTAGTAGTGCAGTAAAATAAGATCAAAAAGACGATGAGATATGCATAGTTTGTAATAATCTTATGAGTACCTTCTGGGATATCACCAGGAGTATACCGGGTGGCCACGAGTCAATGTACGCACCCAATATTTTGGTTGTTTTTGTATTTAAAAATTTGGTTTTTGGCACAAATCAATTAGACAATAATAGGCTATTTTTGGACTAACAGGAATTAAAATATCATTTCCGGTTGAACCGGAAGTGACATCAACTTTTTTTACTTAAATGGAATGGCTATATTTTTTTGATGGTTTCTCATTATGCATAAATTTCTAAGTGCAACAGTGTTTTGAGATGTAAAGAATTCCAAAAAATAAGTGAGATACGAACAATTTTTAAATTTTTTCAAAATGGCCGCGTCAGATGAATGCGATGTAAGAAAATTACTAAGCAGGCTATGGAAATTATTACTAAGGTTGTAGACGTGTCTGTAAAGTAGAAAATAGTTGTTTGAATTACTGATAGGTACCAGTATTTTCAGTTTTTTCCAAAAAAACGGAATTTCAGTTTTATTTTCATTTCCGTAGGGGTCCTATGGAATTGTTTTTAATGGTGTGCTATTTCTTTCATTAATCAGAAATAATGACTCATAAACTATAATTTTTTCGTCATTAATCGTTTCTTAATGATATCCTTCGTAATAATAGAAGTATTTTTAAAAAGTAAACACAAATTAAACAAGAAATAATTTTAATAGGTATAACGTTACAACCATGAATAAATTACCAAGAATAACAAAACTATTTGAAACCTAAATTATAATAAGCCATCATAAAAATTGTTCAAACTGTTCACCGTTATGATTAATACACAGAGTAGTGCGACTTATCGTTGCACGTCTAACATTCTGTAATTGTGTTATTTGTGCAACTTCGTGTCGGACTCTTTCTTCCAGATCTTGCCTTGTGGTTGAAGCAGTCATGTAGACTCTATTTTTCAAATGCGCCCAAATAAAAAAATCGAGTGGGGTTAAGTCAGGCGACCCTGACTGGACCATGGGTCCCAATCCAACGATCCGGAAATAATTGATTTAAGTAATACCTGACGATAACAGCATTGTGTGGTCCAGCCCCGTCTTGTTGGAAGTAAACCTCGTCAATATTGATATTGGGAATTTGATTAATCTGTGGAACTATTATATTTTGGAGAAATTCTAGATATCTTGGTCCAGTTAGAGTTTCGTTAAAAATTATTGGACCTATGATATGGTCGCCCAGTACGCCTAGCCAAACATTGAAGCCAAACCGCTCCTGAAATCAACCCTGTCTCATAATGTGAGGATTATCAATTGGCCGATATTGAGTGTTGTTTCGATTAAATAACCCAAGGTTTGTAAATCACGATTCATCAGTGAAATGTTTTTGATAAAATTCTCATTTCTTAATTGGCGTAACTGTAACCAATTACAAAAGGTTATTCTTCGTTGATAATCATTCTCATACAAAAATTGATGCAATTGATATTTATAAGAACGATGGCCGTGTTTCTCTAAAATTTGTCTGGCTGCTTCTTTGGAAACTGGTAATTCATGTTCAACTTGTCTTATCGAAATGGTTGGGTCAACATGCACTAAAGCTAATACATTAATTTCCGTTTCTTCATCCACAATAAATCTTTCTTTAATTTCTACATTAGCTTCAGTCCTAAATTGTTCCTTCAACCGGGAGAAATAGTTTCTCGGAGGTTGTCTTCTTTCTGGATATCTCCGTCCATACAGACTTTGTGCTCTAGTTGCATTACGACGAGTCTCTCCATAAATAATGATCATGTCAACCTTTTCATCTTTTGAATAATTTTCAGCCATTTTATATTAATTTTCTTGTTTATAACAACTTTAATACACTTGCTTCAGAAAATTAGTGAGTAAGTCAAGACTAATTCAATTGTTGCAAATGTCTGTCATTTTGGATTTAAATGTAGATAGGTACCTTATTAAAATGATTTGTTGGCGCTTACTTTTTAAAAATACTTATAATATTATTACGAAGGATATCGTTAAGAAACGATTAATGGCAAAAAAATTATAGTTTATGAATCATTATTTCTGATTAATAAAAGAATTAGCTCAGTTCCATTAAAAAAAATTCCATAGGACCCCTACGCAAATGATAATGAAAATGAAATTTTCATTCCATTTAAGAAAAAAGAAGTTGATGTCACTTCCGGTTCAACCGGAAGTGATATTTTCATTACTGTTAGTCTAAAAGTAGCTTATTATTGTCTAATTTATGTGTACCAAAAACCAAATTTTTAGATACAGAAACAACCAAAATATTGGGGGCGTACATTGACTCGTGGCCAACCGGTATATCTGAGTTTTGGAGTTCTAAAGTCTATTGCGTTTTTCATAAATAATTTTGTTTTTTAACAGCGTCTTTTCACATGAAAATTGTGAATATGTCTGGTTTTAAAGGTCCAATTGGGACAAATAAAAAACTAAAATCTTCGTAATTAAAATATCAGCAAATCTGCGTTACTTTTGGGTCATTTGAGTACGTACATAACATACCAAATTGGATAAACTGGCTAGAGCCTTCTCTTTTCATTTTAATGCCCAGGGACGTTTAGAGTTCCTATCGGTTTCAAACTTTCAGAAAATATACCTTTTGTTGAGAACAAAACTCCTTGCAATGTTGGTGCCCAAATATTGGACCCTGTGGAGACAAACAAATTTGTTATCTGAAATTTGAATTGCCCGACATTTTATGCCATTCAGTCCAAAGTGGATCATGTTTTTTTTCAAAATGCAGATCTCGATGTCAACTTTAATATAAACTTTCTTTAATGCCAAGGGAAAGCTGGCATCGAAATCTACATTTTGAAAAAAAATTTTGCATTCTGGACCTAATGGCATAAAATGGCTGCCAATTTCAGGGTGTTTTGTTTTCAACAGAAGGTTTATCTCCTGAAAGTCGTCCCTAGGCGTTAAAGCGAAAGAAAAAAAAACGATTTTTAGCTAGTTTATTCAATTTTATTTGCAATCATACAGAAATTATCAAATTGTCTTACATGTTAAAAATTGGAAAGTACGATATTTCCACTTCATTTGACAACTGAACTGAAATGTGATATTTTAAGTTGAAAGTGACCACTTTCTTACCAGTCTTCGGGTTGGAAAGTAGGCACTTGCCAATCTATGTTTATTTATTATCACAAACCTGGACACAAACAAAGCAATGAATTCTACAAATACTGACCGAACAAACAAACTGAATTTTTTTTACTACCGTCTATATAAATGAACTTTGCAACTCTGGAGACACGAGCAATAACGAAAGTAGACATTTGAGTTACTTGGTTGCTACATAAACATAAAAAACATAACACAAAATGCTATTTCAAAGTTTAGTAAACGGCTTTTTATTCATTAAAAAGGGATGATTATGAATAAGATATTATTCAAACCTTGGTGAAAGCTTTCATTGCTGTCTAGAGAATTTGTTGACCTCGCCACTTCGCGCCTCGGTCAACTATCTTATCCCTCGACAGCAATGAAACACTTTCCACCTCGGTATGTTATATACCATTGTATGTTGTGTATGTACTCAAATGACCCATAGCCAACGCAGATTTACATGAATTAGGAAGATTTTAGTTTTTTGTTTGTCTCGATCGGATCTCTAGAACAGGAGATATTCACATTTTTAACTAATAAAACACTGTTCAAAAAACTAAATTGTTCATGTTTTACTCCGCTATTATGTTCATTTATTACAGTTTAGCTTTTATACCACACTTTTCTTAAGCAATCTATCAAAAAGCCTATCGCCTTTAGAGCCGTTAATATGGTTGCAAAAGAAAATAGGGCCGTACTAAATTAAATTACAAATTTAAAAAACCTCGGGCACCAAATCATTTATTAAATAACAAAAAAAAATAAACAATATTTTTAAGTATTAAATAATATTGAATACTTAAAAATAAATTATTTTTTGTTTGTTTCTAATTATAATGAAAGATAATATCGAATATTGTTCATAATTTGAACAAGAATTTGTTTTTATTTAGTCAGTTCGATTTAATTATTTTTGATTACATACGGAGTGTTTCGTGAGGAGTACAGTACCCTGATATAATTTCAAAATGGTCACTATTAGATCACTAGCGGCCCTCGTTTCTGATATACAGCGTTTTTTTTATTCTTTGCCAAAATTTCGATCGGCCACATTTTTTATTGGCTTCACCAAATCGAACCAAATTTAGTCGGCATATTTCACTAATAGTGGTTTTCACAAATCTGTACCGCAAACGACAAAAATATCAGAGATGGGCTCGATTTTATTTTTCTTTTGCTATTTGCCTAATACTATAACATATGGTCGCAATTAGCAAGACTTAATTTAACTTACAATTCCCAAAATTACATGCGAACAAAATTGTTTAATAACTTACCCTCCAAATGTAAAATAGATAGAAACTTACTGAATTTTAAATCCAAGTTAAAATTGTTTTTGCTGTTAATGTTTTTACAGTGTATGCGATTTTTTACCTAGTCTTTGAGGTATACGTTGTAACTTGATTATTCCTATATAATTGTAATATTGCAATTATGGAAAATAAACTATTATTATTATTAAGCCATGTAATTAGTTTTTCTGAAACACTTTTAATGCTTTGAGAATTAACAACACAATAAATCAAGCATACTTGGTCTGTTGAAGAAATGGATATATTGGGTGTACTGTTCCGTACTTTACGATTTGTAATACTGTTGTTTGTGATACTTTCAATATTTGCACGTTGGCCACAATGACTTGGTGATTTATACAGGTCGTGTGAGCGCGACGCCACAAATTTTGACATTTGTCGGAGCTTAGAGACAACAAATTGAAATGCCTAGTGTTAAATGTCAACTAACCCAACTTTTAATAAAATTATCACTTTTGTGGACATTATATTATACAAAATGACAAGTTATTTGCACAGCTCTGAACATATATATACCATAGATGAGGGATCAACCACTAGATAAATTGTCTCTACCTTACTATAACTTTAAGTCCTTTGTTTAATTTATTTTTTTACATGAGTACTTATTTCACAAAATCTACACATTGTATTGCAGAACGGTTAACTGCCTGCCTAACACAAAATCAATCTGGATTTTCAAGGAGTTACCTCGGTTGCTTGAGAAACGGTAAGAAAACATTTAATTTAAAAACTTAATAGGGTGTAAACTTGTTTCTCTTAAAACGTGAGGATTCTCTGCAGACCATGTTCGATAATTCTGTGAATTTATATAACCAGTTAAATGAAACCATACTTCGTCAGTAAAAAAAAAAATTGTCCAGAAGGTCGTCATTGTCTAAAGTATTATTGACCCATTGAAAATCATTCACTCGTTCCTCAAAATTTGGAGGTAATAATACTTGCACTACAGCAATTTTATATGGATGAAAGTATAACTTTTTTACTGCTTTATATACGGAACGTTTTTTTAGTAATTAGGCTATGTTTCACAAATGTACCCATTTACATGTCTAAGCAGCAAGCTGACGTAAAGGTTTAGTTGGACTAATGGCTAAACGTCAACGAACATCTTCCAGAGTCACTTCTGTCAAAACTGTCTTTCTTCTAGGTGATTTACTGTTGCAAACACTACCTGTATTTCTAAATTTTGTGGCTAAACGTCATACACGCTGTGCAAAAATTGCAGAGTCTATTTCTTCATAATTGGGAAATTGTTCTTGAAATTGTAAAAAGGTTGAATGAACCGAATAGTTCCAACCGTATTCATCCTGTTGACCGCTTCGAAAATAAGCCTCGAGTACAAACGTATCGGCATCTACAGAGAAAACCATTTTCTAACCTCAAATATAGCCAATTATAGTATTTACACAAAATGCGAGTCTCTTTATTAACTTACCACACAAGTGACAGTCAACTGATTGTTAACAACACTGATTTATTAGTCAAAAAGGGACCTTAATGATAAATATAACGGAAGCCAAGAATATTAATATTAATATAGGAAATTAGTTTTAATAATATACGTAGAATAGAAATCAATTTTGATAATTTTAGTGACTTCTCTATGTCTGGCGACGTTCACTCTTTCTCCGACCGCACTGTAGAACATTTAACATCAACACTAATGTGATTTAAATACTCTGCGTATTTGAAATTAAACAGTTTAATGCTCAAACATAAATTTTGTTTTTTACCTGTTTCTTGTTTGGCAAAAATCCACAGGAAGCAATACTGGTACCCTCTAATCTAAACGACCATCAACCCGAAAATGCATTTCAGTTTTTAAGCCAGCACCTACTCAAAGGGCTGCAATATGACAGATAGATGACGAAAGATAAGTCGATAATGGACCTCAGCGGCAAGAAAAAGTCCGAGGAATCGTTCAGTAAATTGCGATTGACAGGATGATGTCCAGGTGCACGTGCTGGTGACGTATGACAACGGAAAACTAACCGTTCTACTTTCTTGTAAATGGGGGTTGTTTCAGCATTTTAATTGGTCGTTTATAAGACGTAGGTATTCTTTTGTTTAGCGACATCCTTGTAACACGATAAAACTGATATGATATAGGAACGGAAGCATTATGTTTCGTTGCCTGGGTAAGAAACTGTTTCCCAGCGATAAACTAATCGATTTTGTATACCTTATTTAAATATTTTTAGATATATAAAATGTATGAGGACATGAAAACATAAACAAGCTTTTACATACGATTATGCAGATGGATAATGGAGTTTAGAATATATGTAGTTTTCACCATTTGCTATTTCATTCCTTTTAATATGACAGCACAATAAATCAAATAAGTAAATATAATAAATACACTTTGTTTCTAGTATTTTAATGATAGGTGGAGTGCAAGGTAAATTTTATTAATTTTACTTCCTACCACTAGCGAAGAGAAGTAATCATAATTGTGATCGTGGTGAAATCGCTTCCTCGGATTTCTTTTGATATTCCTGTTTTAGGCTGTACAGATTACGAAAATTAAGGTAGGTAGTTAAAATTCTGTCAGTCAGTCTGTATGTTATGCGTCAGTCGATTTAATTTTCTGTTTGTCTACTTATTTTTCGTCGATCTATTGTCTATCTTCTTGTTGGAGCTACATACAAATTCGAAAAATGCAGTTTGGGGTATAGGAATAACGATTTAATTGACCACGCCCCGCTAGTTCCATAAATCGTGAAAGCAGAGGCACACAATGAACTGAATTTAGCACGGCATGAACTAAGGATGGGTGCGGACGTAGGTAATAATTTCTAATACGAAACGAGACAATATCTCTTCGTCAAAAGCGAAGAAGTTATTTGTCATATTTTTGACAAATCATTTCTTCCATTGAAAGCATTTCTGCAGTTTCTTCTTTAGCCGTAAATGCTATGGGAATAAAATAGTACTTCTTATTAAAACCGAAATGAAAATAGAACATTAAAATAAAATTAAATAACTCGGAAAGTAAAATCAACTAATAATTATCCAAAAATAAATCATTCTTATTAAATTACAAAAATAGAACATTAAAATAAATTTAAATAACCCTCAGAAACTAAAATAAACTAATAATTACCAAACAATAAATTAATGAAGTAGTTTCTTCCGGGTTTTGCCGTGGTCATCGAACTTGACTTGACGTTTCGCTGATCATGCTGTCAGCTTCTTCAGAAGGGTTCCAAAGAAGAAGCTGACAGCATGATCAGCGAAACGTCAAGTCAAGTTCGACGACCACGGCAAAATCCGGAAGAAACTACTTCATTGGACAACGGCCGTGAAAACCTGCATTGCACTAATAAATTAATGAAGTAAGGATTCAAACAAACCACCTTCTTGTGCCAAACAATAGCCAAACCGATTATACAATGAACCTCTCATATCATTAAGTTGATTTGGAGTAATGCTTGCACAAAGTTGTATAAGTTTTTCCTATAATTCAACTAAATTATTGGCTCGTTCAAACGCATGTTTGTACACGGTTTCCTTTAAAAAGCCCCACAGAAAGAAATCATGGGGTGCTAGATCAGGTGACCTGGTGGGCCATTTTATTATTACCCTCGTGGCTATTAAACGATTGGGAAATGTTTGTTCCAGAAAATTAATAACAGTTAAGGTATTGTGACCTGGGTAGCCGCCTTGTTCAAACCAAATGTCGTCAAAGTTGACAGGAAGATTTTGAACTGCAGGAATTATTTGGTTTTGTAAAAGCTCTAAATATTTATTGCCATTTAGATTGCCATCGATTAGCAGTGGGCCTATAATATGATTGTCTAAAATTCCCGTCCAACTTTTGAGGATACTGAGTTCGCACAGCAACACACAAATGTTTATTTTTCCGAGACCAATATCGTACTACGGACGGACTGTGTTTCCTATGTAATGAAGAGGATGATTCATCTGTAAACAATATATTCTTTAAGACATTTTCATTCTCATTCACTTTATTTATCATGATTTCACAAAATTCGATCCGTTTGAAATTGTCCTCGGGAAATATTTCTTGTGTTGTTTGAACTTTAAAACAACTGTACCCATTTCTTTTCAAAATATTTCTTACAGTTCTTTCCTTCATGTCTACTTCATGAGCAATTTGCCTGCTAGGACAAGGTTCACTAGTTTCAAGAAGTGCACGGACATTAGTTTCACGAATTTCACGTTCTTCGCTCATTTGTTGATGACGATGTTCGGGTTGACAGCATTTTTTACAATAATTCACGACACACCCGAAATTCTCAATTTTTTTTAATAATGTATGAAATTATGCTAGCTGAGGGGATTAGTCTGTCTTGATATGCCACAGTAAATAAATTTATTGTGTCTTCAGTGGAATGGCCCCCGAAGTACCACTTCACAATTTGCACTTTTTCTGCAGTTGTATAAACACACGGCATTTTAATAACGAAATTGAGATTAATTTATTTTATTTTCACACGTCTAAACAGCTACGCTATTAAAAGTAGAATGTGTGCGCTGTTCTCAACTCGACGCGGTCAAGCGATGGCGCTATTTTTTTATACCAATGCCCTGTATTGTTCTACGACAAGGCGTGGTTTATCTGCGCAGAAACAAGTTTACGGACCTTAAACTAAATTGACTGAATCTGTATACAAAGCTAATAAAATATATTCTTTAAAGGACTTAAAATAGCTGAAAAGGTATTTTATGATGAGAAAGATTATTTATAAAAACATTAATTTCTAAAATTAATTTATTAAGCACATAAAAATAATTAGATGTACATAGCATCGACACTGCAATTAGTCCAAGCAAATAGGTAGCTTAAGTAGCAAAAATATGTCCGAAGGGTGATCTATTCGGGAAAACTTGTATTGGGCTGAGATAAAAAAAGTCTGATATGCCACTATTCCAACTTTTTCCTTGACGGTAGAAAAAGAATAAAATAGTTTTTCTACACCTATTGAATTATATGCAAATTATTATCATTTTGTTGATAACAAATCGTACCTATAATTCACTGTAGTGCATTGTCGATTAATAATGCACTTCATCCAGCCAATTACAAATACAGTTTCATAATTCACTGCTGCACTGATCCAATGATATTTTAAATCGACTGCGATCAACTCTTGCTGAAGCTGACAATCAACTCGCTGACAGTGATTATCAAGTGTATCGCCATATTGTTGGTTTACGTTTTCCACTTCTTTCAAGTAGTTACCGATTAATGCTATCAAATTCAGTCTAATATATTTGTCTTATAGGTATAGAAAAAATAAAGTATTACATTAACGATTATGGCCATTATTCACTCAGAAGATTTGTGCCACTCGCCTTCGGCTCGTGGGCTCAAACGATGATAATCTTCGTGAAAAAAGGAAAATCATAATCGCTAATATAATAATATACTATAATCTTTAATTCAAAAATGGTGAGAGATATGGGAAAATATTACAGAGACAAATTGTACAGCTTGCAATATTACTTTCCGATAGTTTGTAGGAACCGTGTAATGTTCAGGAGATGAATGGAATACTCAAAAAATCATATAAAATCGATTCTTTTAATCCCCTTGGAAAATTTCATCTTCTTTTGCAAATATAAAATTTGTGTGTTTGTTTATTATAAAGGTTTATTATAAACCTCTGAAATTTTAAATTAACGATTTTTCAGGGTTACACGTGGCGAAACAATTTGTTTCAACCTACGTTCTGCTTCGTGAAATTTCCTTGAAAAAAGTCCTTTACAATTATTTTTATCTCGCATACCAAAATTGATATGTAAATAGTATTACTATAATTTCTACAATTTTTATTTCACTCGACGCCACTGTATTGTGGTCTAAGAGCTATTGGCTTCGACAATATTCTCAGCTTCTGCTTAGTGGTAGTTTTACCCCCTTACGGGTTGAAGATTATTTACTTTTGCGCGGCAATGCCCATTCAACAAAAATTGAAACAAAAGGTAGAAAATAAATATTTTTTACAATTTTTTTTATTTTAAGTCGGTATGGAGGTAATTTTAACGCTGTCTGATTATCTCTAATCAGATAATATGGTTGTATTTGGTATAAATCAGCCTCTTTGCAAATTAATATAAAAAAAGGGGGATTTTATAGGATCATTTTTGATTTTCATTAAAATTATCGCGAAAAATCCTCTAAAAGGGGTGTTTCTCACGTCTTTAGGAGTATCCCCCAACGTTTCAGACCGATGTTCTTTCCTTCACCCTTTCGCGCGTTTTGAATGGAGTATTGGTTTAATCCCTTTACAACGTCCTAACACCTCTCCAAGGAAAAGAACTTTAACAAATGAGTAGCGAAAATTCTTCGCAATGAAATGTTCTGCAAAAAACATCCGATGTGTTTTTTTTCAATAAAATCAATAGAAAAAAAGTTATAACCCTTAAATGATGTATTTCTTGAATATTTTATTCTATTTTTAATAACTTTTTCATTTTCAGCTTTATGGTTGGAAGTATCTAGATCAAGATTGTAGAGAATTCAATTCTTTAATTATACATAAAGCTTAAAATTTATATTTCTTTTAAGCACATGTAAAATTGTATGGTAGAATATCACCTTCTGAAATTGAACTATGTTTTCCATACTCTACGATCACTGGCGGCATGTGAACAACTTTATTTTATATGAACTATGATTTATTGCAATGTTACAGCAATATATATGATTCTAGGCTGTTTTATTAAACGCACAAAAATAAGAAAATGTACAAGATTTCAAGAGTAACATATCAATTTTACTATAAAGTATTGATGTTATAAAAAAATTAATATTCTTGTCGAGCATTGGGAAATCCTGTTTAAAAAATATGTTGACTACGCGCTTAATCTCAGCGGCACCACATCACATCATATGGCAATCACATAGATATTGACCGTCGACCAGGCCTGTCTGCATCTTTTACTCGAAATACTTGTAAGTAGACTTGTACTCATATCTGAAGTTATTGTTTAGTAAAATAATTTTTCCTGTCAATTTAACATAATTGCAAAAGTATAAAAAAGAGTCCAGAATTTTATCTGGTACCAGCGGTAATGAGATTCTTACTAAGCAAAGATCAAATGTAATAACTATTTTGTACATTGCATTCGATCGGCACATTTCTAAAAACGATAATATCGCTCGTAGGAACATTTTCATATCACAGTTTTGGTGACTGAATTCTGAACAACTTCCAAAATGTCCGTCCGTCTGTCTGTTTGTCTGTCTGTCCGTCCGTCATGTTTCTTGTAAGCACGATAACTTAAGAATGAAAAATCGGACTGTAGTGGATATTGGACGGTAGGTTAGTGTTAGAGCAGGTTATTGTTTTTGAACAAATCAATCAATAAATCAAGAATAATAATAGAATGGAATAACAATATCGTTACATTGCAGAACCAGCTAATTGGGCAATAGTCCCTAATGTTTATCTACAGCAATAAATCTGTCACAAATGCGATAAGATTATGGACCAAGCTTTAGTGGCTTTCACTCATCTTGCAGTTAGACAAGGTCGTCACTCGCTGATACAAACTAACATTGTTTTTTATTTAAGTTCAAAATGCGGAGAGCATTCTATAGAATGTGCAACAATTATGGTTAGCTTGTTATTAATAATTCTCCTAGAAACGCCGATAGTCTAATAACAAAGAAATATTTTTCGTTAGTGTCACTATATTCATATAGAGAGCGTTAAAGTTTAGAAAATAATTTTTGCACGCCTCGTCTCGACTCTCGCTATAATTGGACGACAAAGCATGTTGATTTTCTAAAACCAGCAGACGTAACATCGCACGATATTGGATTTAATATTACAATTTTATTTCGACTATTCCCTCAGGAAAAGTTACAATATAAGAGAAAATTGTTTTCCAAGTCTCTCAAAGAGGATATCTTAATAATCATGTATTTATTGAACATACTTTTTTCTCCGATGAAAATTCAATGCGTCAAAATAACTTTGACTTACGGATTAGTGCCTAAAAAGTCTCTCGTTAAGAAACTTTTATATAGGGACTCATTAGTTTTCAGTCGTAAATCTTCACTCCAGTTCTTTATACGCAGTTTTTCGTTTTCAGAATAAATAATAAATCTGGCCTTATACGGTGTAAAACGAACTACTTAAAAGACAAAAAAAAAGAAATCGTGTTTGTATCAACGGCGACTTCGCCAAAAATTGAATAGTCAACTGCTAGCGAAATTGGGTATATACATAATACGTTAGATTGTTCACCACGTAGTAATTTGTCACTTCTTCTTTGTTGTTACTAGAGCTCTTATTCAACCCCACATGTTTGTAAGTCAATTTAGGTCAAAATTATACTACAGGAACTCTTGAAACTGCCATGATTTTCTAAGAAACACTAAGTACAAACAAGAACTGTTTCGATCTCTGGTCAGTAATATACTGAGTAATTTTACTCCAAGCATGTGTAGTGACGAATGTTGGCAATATGATTGCTGCATCCAAATCCGAAAACAGTGCTCCTAGTAAAATCGAACGTAAAATGGAAAAATCAGATGTCAGAACGTTGTACTACATTGCATTCAGAATCAACCGATACTTGGCAGTCCATGAAATGACTGAGGCTATGAGAGCTGAAAAAGCAGCAGTAATAGTTTGAGGATTCATTGCTTTCACATGATGCGATTGGACGTTCATGTTTGTCACAAGAAATCACAGGAGTGTCTGAAAAACATGGAAATCTTATAACAGAGCAACAAGTGGGTTTGAAGTTATTTCTTGTAATATATTCATTTAAGTATTCTACGCGCAATTGTGATGCGCAGTTTTTTTGTATAAGAATGTGTACTACCGAGACAGTCATTGTCGAGTACTTGTATTGATTACCAGTTGTATATGTATATAGAAGAAGTAATATAGTTTATTTTGTGGTATACAGTATTTTATTTCTCTGTCAAATTACAGTGAAGACAAAAATATGGCGACGAGGATTTTTCTTTATTGAAAACTTAAAATTAAATTTTCGATAGTTAAAAGTTTCCCACGTGACTAAGTGCAAAAATGGCTACTCATTCAGAATATGTAGGACATCTACGAGAATTCGACCCTGCAAATTCACATTGGTCAATTTTCAAAAGACGTATAGATAATTATTTCATAGCAAATGAAATAACAGATGAAAAACGGAAAGGTGCAATATTGTTAAATGTATTAAGTGAAGAAGCATATAAACTGGTGTATAACTTGTGTGTACCGGCAGAACCAGAGAGCAAAAAGTATTCTGAATTAATTCCATTACTTTCCGAACATTTTAAACCCAGTTTAACAGTATTTGCTGCAAGGTATCAATTTTATAACTCGCGAAAAACGCCAAGTGAAACCGCGAGAGAGTGATCAGTGCGGCTAAGAAATTTAGTAGTGTTGTGCGAGTTTGAGAACAGTGAGCTGGACATGGTACTAAAAGATCATTTTATTGTGGGTTACGATAAAGGTCCGGTTCAGAACAGACTATTTGAAGAAGAGAAAACTGTCACTTTCAAAAAGGCGGTGGAGATAGCTGTACCCAAATCGGCAGCACAGCCATCTTCGTTTTCCCCCAACTGTGATATTTTGGTGAAGAAGGAACCGGAAATTCACTATGTGCGCACAAGGACAAAACAGCAGAACAGGGCGTTATCGCAAGGTTCCTCAGCAGGAGCAGGGATGTCTACGTCTCAGAGTAATGTACGCAGGAACCAAGGAACCCCTACCCAATGCGCAGTGTGTGGACGGAGGAATCACCAGTCAGATAAGTGCTCTTTTCGTGAATGTTTCTGTCACATATGTAAAAAGAAGGGTCATTTGGCTCCGATGTGTTCACAAAAACACGTAAACAAAACAAATAAATTCCAATCGAATAAAATAGGTCAACATTATTTAGAATCAGCTGATTATTCTCTCTACAATATAAATGGAAATGTAAATCATATTTTAATCGATTTATTAATTGAAAATATTCCCTTTACTTTTAATTTAGATACAGGTTCTAGTTTTAGTGTAATCTCGGAAAATTTTTATAAAGCTAGTTTTAAAAATAAGATTTTGCTTAAAACAGATAAAACATTCAGTTTATATAATGGGGATAAAATTATACCTTTAGGTTACATAAATTGCAATGTTATTTTTCAAAGCAAGGAATGTCAATTAGATATTTATGTCATTAAAAATGCAACTGGCCCACCTTTGTTAGGATGCGATTTTTTCAATTTATTCAGTTTAAATATTTCAAATTTTCATTACATTGATTTACCAGATGAATTGCAATTCTTAATAAATAAGTATAACTGTGTTTTTGAACCTGGGTTAGGTACTTTCACGAAAGGTTCTATATCGATTAATTTAAAATCAGAATCGGTAACACCAAAATTTTTTCGAGCACGACCGCTGCCGTTTGCAATAAAGGAGAAGGTTGAAAAGGAGTTGGATAGATTGCAAACTTTAGGAGTTATCGAGTCTGTAGATTATAGCCCCTGGGGTACGCCGATCGTACCAGTTTTGAAAAAAGATGGTTCAGTTCGCTTATGTGGAGATTTTAAAGTAACCTTAAACCCTTATATCGAAGTGGATCAGTACCCTCTCCCTCGAATAGAGGAATTATTTGTTAAACTGCAGGGCGGTGAACATTTTACAAAACTTGATTTAACAAATGCTTATACTCAAGTTTGCCTAGATGAAAAATCAAAGAAATTAGTAACTATATCTACGCATAAAGGGTTGTATCGTTATAATAGGGTACCTTTTGGTATATCCAGTATTCCCGCTAAATTTCAAAAAATGATGGAATCACTTTTAGGGGATTTACCTGGAGTTGTCGTCTTTTTAGACGATATACTAATTACTGGCAAGGATAAAAAGCAGCATATATTTAGGTTAGACCAAGTTTAAATAAATTAAATGACGCCGGACTTAAAATTTGTTTAGAAAAATGTAAATTTTTTCAGGCGGAAATTTCCTACTTGGGATTCAATATAGACAAAAATGGACTGCATACATCAGTAAATAAAATGTCTGCAATAAATAATGCACCTATACCAGAAAATGTTACTCAATTAAAATCTTTTTTAGGTTTAATTAATTATTATGGTAAATTTGTGCCAAATTTAGCTACAATATTACATCCATTATATAATTTATTAAAACACAAAGTTTCTTGGTATTGGTCAGAGGAATGTAATATAGCTTTTCAAAAAGCTAAGCAATTGTTGACTTCAGCGCCAGTTTTAGTGCACTATAACCCGGATTTGCCGATTAGATTAAGCGCTGATGCGTCAGAATACGCGGTCGGCGTGGTTATAACACATATTATGCATGATGGTAGCGAAAAACCTATCGCCTATGCCTCGCGCCCTCTGTTAGCAGCCGAAAAGAAATATTCCCAGATAGAAAAAGAGGCCTTAGCACTTATATTTGGATTAGGTAAATTTTATCAGTACATATATATGCGCCCCTTTACTCTTGTTACTGACCATAAACCACTGACTTCAATTTTTCATCCTAACAAAAGTATTCCACAATTTTCAGCCAATAGATTACGTCGTTGGGCAGTTATTTTATCTAACTATCAATATAACATTGAATTTGTTAGATCGGAGAAAAATTATGCAGATAGTTTATCGCGATTGCCTATCAAGGCAGAAGAAGGCACTCAAGACGATCTAGATGTAAATTTTATAAGTTATTTTTCTAATAATGAGCATTTTCCTATAAATTTTAATCATATTCGGCTAGGTACATTATCTGACGAATTATTGTCTAAAGTGATAACATATTTACGTACAGAGTGGCCCAAACAAATTGATAATGATTTAAAACCATACTATAAAATTAGAAATGATTTAAGTTTGGAAGAAGACTGTTTGTTATGGAACAATAGATTAATTATTCCTTTTAGCTTAAGAAAAAAAATTATAAATGATTTACATCGCACATGGGGATGGTGAAAATGAAAAGTCTAACCAGATCTTATTTTTGGTGGCCAGGTCTCGATAAAAATATCGAAGAAACATGTAGAACATGTGAAAATTGTTTAATGCATAAAAAAGCTCCAAACAAAGCAATATTAAATCAATGGCCTTGGCCTACAGAGGTTTGGTCACGTTTACATTTAGATTTCATGGGACCACTATTAAATAAGCAATTTTTAATAATTTTTGATGCTCATTCCAAGTGGATTGAGGTTTTTCCCATGTCTTCCATAACGTCGAATGCAACTATAGAAATTTTAAGATCTGCCTTTGCCAGATTTCGCTTACCACGACAAATAGTGACTGATAACGCTACTACATTTTGTTCAAAAGAATTTCAAGATTTTTTGTTTCAAAATAATATTAAACATGTCACTTCAGCCCCGTTTCAACCCTCTTCAAACGGTGCTGCGGAAAATTCCGTAAAAACGATTAAAAATGCATTAAAAAATGCTATGGGTAAAAATAAACATTTAAGTATCAATAAAGCACTAAACAATTTTTTATTTGACTTCCGCAATACTGCAAATTGCACGACAGGGAGTAGCCCTGCAGAACTTATGTTTGGACGGAAATTACGCACTAGATTTGATTCTTTATTGCCGGAATCAAGTATAGTGAATAAAAATGTAAAAGACCGGGTCCTAACGAAACAAAGTAAACAACAATTTTATTATAAAGGCCGTAGATTTGTAGAATTTGTACAAGGAGAAATTGTGACTGTGAAAGATTATCGAAATGTGAGTAAACCAACTTGGATTAAGGCAAATATTTATAAAAGGCTTGGTAAAACTATGTATTTAGTAAAAGTACCTGAATTGTCTAATATAGTGTGGAAGCGGCATTTGAATCAAATAAAAAAGTTTCACTTTAATGAGACATTTTTACCAGTTAACAAAATACAGAGTAATATTGATTCAGATATCGTGGAAAATATTCCAGAAGTAGTGGACTTGACTGTGTCCACTAGTGTCAGTGATAATGTTCTCCACGGTGAGGAAGATAGTGATTTTGCGGCGAACAGACCTAAACGTAATATTAAGCCTGTTTCACGATTAAATTACGACAAGTTGTAATATATTATACATATTATTTTGTTTTGTAAATAATTTTTATTATTTTTCTTTAATCCATTTAGGAAGAAACTTTTCAATGTTGTACCTTTGTATGGAGGAGACCTCGAAATGTGGACTACAAATGAGGCATGTAAAAAACTTCTAATAAGTAATGCTAAGGATTTTGGAAAATCTACCACCTAGACCAGATGAGCTATATGGGGACAAGGCTTAGACTCTGCCACAGGTCTATTGTTAAGTAAATTCTGTACTTAACTAAGGTTCTTTCTGTAGGGCTGTGGATGGAACTGGATCAATGCAATGGTACTAAATTCTGAGCAGCTCTTTCTTCAGTCACCTAATAGAGCAAAATTGGTTAAATGTCAAACAAATTTCCTAACGTAATCTTATATTCATATTATAGCATTAAATCATCTTGATGATACTATTATTTTATAAAATAGCGTATGCGTAGAATAAATCCATTACCATGATCTAATACGATATGAGGATATAAAATTAGTGATCAGGAAGCAACAGATAGTCAGAAATCATACTCAACATGTTCATGCGCGATGTATTTGATTCATTTTTATTTTCAGCATCTTAATATAAAATATGTCAGTTATATTGGTTCCAAACGAGAGATGCACCTTATTTTCGTAATCAGGAGGTCAATATTAACATAAATAACATACTGCCACATAAGAAATTGGACAAAGTTTCATTTTTCGTTTAAATGGCCATCATCTTGGTTCCTAAGAGAAGATTTTGACATCCTAACGAGGAAAACAGTCTCTATTGCCAAATGGCATGCTGCGGAGTTGAGATGTCATGTCCCAATTAAATTCGTACATCGTCCTAGTGGATCCACAATTTACAAGTGGTATTAGTATACCACTTGTAAATTGTGGATTGCTTAAGATATCGCCGTTCTCTTCATCCAGCCCTTTTTCATCTCGACATAAAAGTTTCTTTGTGAATTACTCTACAATTAATTGTTTTCCAGGACTCTCAAGCCTTCTCTAAGCTTGTAATTTTCCAGGGAGCCAATTTCGCTACATTTTGAGGCGTTAATTCCATCTTTTCTAGGTACTTTAGCATAACATTTATTAGACAACATAATTTGCTGAGTATGCACTCTTGGCATTACCAACGATTTTTGTTCTGTTTGCATTTGGTTTATTGTACTAGGTTCTTTTATTATATGACAGAATTTCGAAAGACTTTGTTTTATATTTATTTGGCTTTCGCATAGCACGTTTCCTCGAAATAAATAATAAAAATTGTGTATGGCACTGTCACATTTGTACTCTTGCATCGAAACTTTACACTATACTTAATTTTCTACTAATGTTGGTACAAAATTGGACTTAGTATTAATTTATTATAAACAGTATTTTAAGTGATCGGTAGATCAATAAATTCTGCGTAAAGTGTAGTGTCATAATAGAAGAATAAATCACATACAGTATTAATAATTGAAAATTACTGGTAAAGTGTTCGTTAATAGTACCAAACACGTGCCTAGTGCAGTACCTAGTTGGTCCGTCGTCGACGGAAACAGAACGATCCATACGTTTATACCTGAAACCCTTTCAAGTGGATGGTTGTTCGATAAGAAGGACGAATGCAGCGAATGCTAAACTGTTGTTTATTGTCAAGTCAGCGATGTGCTTATAAATCAATATAGACATAGTAGCTATGTTGTGACTTAAAAGTAATAACACTCCAACAGGAACTGTTCTTGGAATGTGGAGTGTGGAAATCATACACAACAGAGAGGGCCAATATACACGGACGAAAAAGTTCTAATTAGCAGTATTAATTTATTAGCTTATTAACCCTTATTAATTATTGAGCCTAACTGAAATTATTAAAATTTAAAAATAAATTAAAATATAAAATGTATTAAACTTAGAGCAGGTTACACAACATGAGGTTTTCGACATGTATTGGGCTTATTTGCGAATGCAAAAATATTTATCATGTCAAAGTAGTTCGGGGTCTGCTTGACATACAGGGTTTCCCAAATGTTCTCCTAAATCTCTTTCTTACATTGTTGCAGGGCTCCCAGTTAAAAGGGGAATGTGTAAAAAAAAAATTACTTTAGAGGCTGATATATCAGCAATACAGCAGGGTAGGGTGGTCACCCTGTGCCCTGCACAAAATGTTTATGTTTTACGCGCAGTCCCCTCTCTGCATTTAATTGGTGGCGAGAGAGGCTCACACGGCCGACTAGACAAGTACCTGGGGAGTGGCTTCGACAAAATTGGGGCTTTAAATGTACGCTGGTGAAAACAAATACTCTTCTTACTATAACAGATTTAATAATTATATATAGGTATGCTTACAGCCAAATACCACAGAGATAACATTACACACAATCGATATATTTAGATGTGTGGCCCACACTTAACCTAACACAAAACATATGATAACTTAAAACTAATAAAATCTTAACTAATAATAGGCAAAATATGACCAACAAAATATATTAGCTTAGACGGTTACATTAAAATACTGAAAAATAACACGAAATTAACAAAATAATGTGAACTATTTAGTGACAATAGGTTAAATTGACTGAAAAATTTGTAAGAGTGGTGTTCAAAACTACTAAAACTTAATTGGTCATATGCAAAATATGTACTGATAATTTACATTTAATGTGTACCGTAAGAAAGCTGACGGGCTCTCTACGCCTTACGTAGAAGGTGGTATGTGATATAAGGTCCCTCGTTAGGTAATTCAAAGACGCTTACCTCCAGCAGGTTTCAAAATGTAACCACTAGGCCTACCAGGGGAGCGTAGCTTCCAAGGGACCAGGCAGGAGAGTCTCACCGGTACACTCAGGATTCCAAATTCGCCAAATATCTTGCCAACCAAGTTTCAGCAAACCCAAAGTTCACATACAGATGTACAAATCCAACAGGTAAGATGTGGGGTCAAACATACATGATGCGATGCCAGTAAAAGTCCAAGATAAAATGAAACCAAAGGAATAAAAGGTACAAAAGAACAAAAAGAACAAAAAGCCCTTAGATGTTGAGTGGGCTTTCAGAATTAATTTGCCATGTGCTTCCAGCAAGTTGATTTATCCGGAAAATTCCGTAGCAGTACTTCGCAACAGAAAATAATCAAAATATCAAAATAAAATACTGCTAATTTGTCACTACAGCCCTAAATCCCATTAAAGGAGCAAATTAACAAAATTCTATCCACGTGCTCAGTGACACAACTTATCCTCCAGCCGGCGAACGGAAAAAATACCCAAAAATGGCCAAGACGGAAACCTCTGTCAAAATCCGAGAATGACTAAAACTTTGTCCATGGGTACGTTCCGAATGAACACTATACAACATAACCCACAAATCTGATAAACCTCCCTTAATGACGTTTATATTCCACACATAATACAGTATTTCATAATTCCATTAACAAAACAATAGGTTTAATTGATAATAACGGTCTTGAAAAGGTTATAATCGAGACGTTCGAAACTCGCTTCCTAATTAGGTACAGTTACAGTGCGTTGCTAGCAATGCGTTGCCAGCAACTCGTTGCTAACATCACTGTGCGTGGCTCACATGGAGCACGAACGGTAGGCAACCAGTTATACTATATTAACATATTACGATATTCAAATTGTAAATGTGCAGATACGAAAATAGACTGTAACAACATTTTGCAGAGTTTACTTTTTATTTTGCTTTATCTCGACAGATCGGTATACAGGGTGTCTCAGAGGTTCTCTCGGGACTCTTTCTTGTCCTTCCACTGTGAATACTGTTTATCTGGAACGGTTATGGAAGCTTCCTACAGCGAGCTATTGTATGTCTTGACAAACGAAAGAAAAATGGAAACACTGATGCGGGATATTGAAGCGCAAACACAAGTTTCTGGGAAGTATGAAACTTATTTTCATGTTCTCTTTAGGAATCAGCTATCTAACGTGACGATTCGACTACCTGGATCCAAGTTTCTTGGAGCGTGTCGGTTTAAATTTTTTTTTATATGAGGGCTGATTTTTACCATAGCTATTGGTGTGAAATATTTCAACGTGCAAGGCACTTAGTTACACCCTGTATACATAGATGGTTTAAAAATGTAAATTATAATCGTAGCACATGATAAAATATAATAAAAAGCAATGGCGTCACTTGTCTCCTCATCTGCCGGTTAAAAATGCCTTGACGCTATTATTTGATTAAAATAAAGTGATAAAAATATACTACACCTTATCATGAACTTGTATTCAACTAATCGAGACCACTTTCCGAGATCGTCTTACTGCAAACTATTAAATAATATAAAAGCCCGCGAGCTCACCATTGACGTCTTTATTCAATTTTATAATGAATATGGCGAGCTCCTGATAAGATTCCATCTTTGCTGGTAAAAGTATTAGTAAATGCAGCCTAGCTCTCTTGCAATTTATATCCAAATGTCAGCTGCCTTTGAGATATTTATCTTAAATTTTATTTTATATAGAATGAAAAGAACCTACCGATGCCGGATACACGTAAAATTTTGTATTATACGATTCGGGCATTTAAAAATATGCTAAGCTAACGGTATAATACTTTGCATTACAAATTTTTGACATGGACCGTTTCCTTTCTGTTTATTTCAGCTATCGAATAAGGTAATATCGGGATATTTTTATGGAACATGTCGAAAGCAATGTCAATTTGAATGAAGCGTGCATACATAAATTATTTTCAGATATTGAATAATTCAAAATTTTGTGAGGTACGCCTGACAGGAGCCATTTAAAATGTAATTTTTAACAAGCAACCGTCAAAGATGAAAATGACAAGAACAAAAAATAGGTATTAGACATAATACAGTGTCCAGTCAAGCGTATGCATTCTCCTACATAGTCCTTTTCAATAACTTATATGGCTTTTGGAGCAAAGCAACGTTTCGTATATACTGGAGATGGGAACATTTTTTCGAAAGTGTACCGCTTAAATTTTAAGGAAGTTTTAAGTGATAATCAAGGCTCGGGTGTCAGAGGGGTCAGAGGTGTCAGATGTATTATATGAGGGGCGTACTCAGACTCATTCGCGCGTGTAAGAATGCTCCACTTTGATAAATACATATAAACATATGCCAATCATAATCACTCCGTTTTTACAACGTGCTGCGGACTAGAGATGGGTTCGTTATTTCCATTCCATTATTTTGTCGATGTACTTTTAGGTAACGTACCGTTGCTTTACTTAATACTAAGATAACTTGTTGCTCGTAGCGAACGATGAACGATAGGAGGCTGGCCGCGCCAGTTTTCTCGCGAACATTACATGGAAATCGTTCCAAAGTAATGTTATTTTGTCATGGTACTTTCTTGACGAGGCCGCGTTTGTAATACTAAATGGGTGAAACTGGTTTTCCCTTCTCTATCTCTCTGGGCACCAAAAAGCAGTAATCATCTGTGTTGTGAAACAGACAGTGGCAAGTGGCAAACGTGACCTTCACTCGCATGAGGCAATTTAACAAAGAAAATAGGTTTATCATAACGTTAATTGAAGTACTGGTTCTACTTAGAACGTAATGTTGCTAAGATTTGGGGAAACAGAAAGAATATCGACAAATTGGTGTATTTTAGTGTGATACTCATATCCACCTTAATAAATCTGTAACCCAGTTTGTTAGAAAACATGCGTATTATCGTAGGTGTACCTCAAGTCAAGTTATCCAAGAGCTAACTTAGATTTAGTGAAAATAATGACATAGTGTAATATTCCGTGGAATAAAATGAACAATTTACATTTTAGGGAATTGGTGTAAAATTTCAACCAATATTTACGACATATTTACAACAACTCTAATATATTAACTTTTATTATTGTGCCATCACGAATGAATAGTTTTGCATTTGGTGTCATAAGTGTTGTATTGTGTATATTACATCAAATTCTAGCATGATTACATCGACAAGGAATAATTCTATATACTTGCACATGAAATCACAAATCACAATCGCAGAAAATTGTTTTTAATTGAAACCATTGTTGATGTAAAAGACTCATGTTTTCACTTCTGTTTTTACTTCCCTTGAATATCGAAGGGAAGTATTATATTCGAGAAAAAATCACCCTCCGATATTTTTTCGGATTTTCACGTTTCAGAACATGTAGATTACGAAAATATCGATTTTTCAATTCCGTCTGTCCGTCTGTCGGTCTGTTGGTGCATTAACTAAAAGACTACCTGACAGTCAAATTTGGTAAGTAGATGACGCCGCTGCTACCGAAGATATGACTAGACATTCATTGGAAGATATAGAGGGTGGACCGTCTAAAGGGAATAGATAATGGCAAAAAAAATATTGTGCTGAAATTTAAAATTTTCATGTTTCGTGACATTCCAAACCTATTAAAAAAAATTGAACATTTAAAATAGAAAAAAAATTGAAATTTTGAAAAAATTTTTTGTTTGCTCAAATTTAAAATATCCACGTTTCGTGGCATTCTAAACATATTCAAAAAAATACATATATTTTTTTAAATCAAAAACAAAAAAATTCTAAAATATTTTATCAAATGGATGGAAGACATTTTTTTCCTAAAATTTAAAATTTCCACGTTTCATCACATTCTAAACATATTTCAAAAGTAAAAAATTTGTTTTGAAAATAAAAAATAAAATTACATTTTTTTCCCATTACTTACATGGAAAACATTTTTTCAATTTTAAAATTACCACGTTTCATTACATTCTAAATCAATTTTAACAAAAATTTTTTTTTTGAAAATAAAAAAACAAAATTGAAAATATTATCCTTCACCGCTATAGAGTAGATGATGGAAAAAAGTTATCAGGTTTTCTCTGTAATAATAGGGCAAACTACATTGCGATTATAATTCTTACATGTCATTTCTTAAGTGACCGTCCTATATAAATAAAGAGGGAAGTTCTGTGTAAATACCTTTACCGATTTTTTCTTCTTGCTTTTAACTCTTCTTTTCACTCACATATTACTCTAAGATAAGTTTATATGCCTAATGTATATATGATTTTGTTTATATCTTGATATGTTTTTGTATTTTAATTCATTTGTAATTGTAGTTTTTCTCTCCTAATTCTGTAATTTGGCCTTGTGGCTGTAGGATATCGTAATAAATAATTAAAATAAATAAACAAATAAATAAATGTAAGACCATTTATGATAATTTGTAGAAAGTTGACACCCAATAGGAACCCTGCGAAAGTACGCTACAATTAGTACTACTTCCATGTAGTGAAGTGGAAGTATAGTCGTAAAACATTTTTTACACTCAAATTTACCATCTCGACGTTCCATGCCATTCTAAACCTATTTGAACGAATTTTTTTTAACGATTACTATACTTCCACCCTACTACGTGAATGTGTAATATGTAGCATGCTCGCTAGAATTTCGTCTTTCATATAGTTTCTGTTTCATTTTGCTAAGGCGACTAGATTACGAGAGCTAAATGGTTGAAGAAAGTTCCCTTTTCGACGTTTTATTGAATTATCGGAACAATTCGAAAATGGTTAATGAAAATTAGATACATCGTCTATTCATAGTTTTACCTATACGTTGATGTGGTTACTCCTATCGGGGGCAACTTGCCCACGCTTAACCTACTATCTTTTGGAACCTGCAAAATAGCATAGTTGTGTCGAGTACCATTAAAGTTATATTTTCTTATAGTTTTAGAGAAAAATGTTATTTAGTTTCTTGATCAATTGTACAAAAAGGAAAGATGCACACCATATTGAAACAGAAATTGATAGTATGTTTCACGGTTCAATGAACGTTATGTATATTAGGTGACATCAATTTCATTTTAAATTGATATTATGCTACTTTTGATAAAGCTACTACGAAAGAAGGAAGCTGCAGTGGAGCGTCTCCAATTACGAATACTTATCAACAATAAAAATGCCGTTACCGGTATCATTACTTCCACATCCAGATTTCCCATCAAAAAACGAAATAATCTAGATACTACTTTGAAAGTTGTTTAGAATTTGATCACCAATACAGTGGTATGAAAATTTCTTCTCCACAAGCAATATTACCGGTTTTGGAAATGTGCCGATCGAATGCAATAAAATCTTCGTTTTGCATTAGCGAAGAGTATATAATGTATTTGAGGTGTTGGAGGTATTGGTGGGGGTGGTAAATGTCATGAAAATATTGCGAACTTGGCTTCTAGTAAACACACACACACCAAATTGTAAGTTTTTGGACTCTTACTAGCTTGCTTTATTTATTTATCCCTATTTTCCCCCCTCTCACATCCTCTCAATGGAATAAGCCCAAGATGTAATCCAGTTCCAGATCTCGCTATAATACATACCTGAACCAAATATCAAGTAAATATCTTAATTTCATTTTGTTAACTCCTTTAACGATGGAGTGGGGTGGCATGGGGATGGTAGGTGTCAAAGAAAACTTAGGTATATGCACCAGCTCTCAAATTTCTCGATTGCTACTAGCTTGCTTCACTTATTTCCACTGCTTACCTCTATTTACCCGTAACCCTTCAAAGGAATCAACGCAGAATATAATCTAGTTCCAGATTTCGTCATAATACATACATGAACCAATTTTCAAGTGAATACCTCCATTTTATTTTGTTAACCTCTTTAATAATGGAGCAGGGGTAGTGGTGAGGGTGGCAGATGTCGTAAGAAATTTGAAACCTAGGCTTCTAGTATATACACTGAATTCAAAGTTTCTAAACTCTTACTAGCTTGGTTTACTTATTTTATCCCCATTTACCTCCAATTACCCACAACCTTTCAATCAAGTGAGTTCAAAATATAATCTGTTCCAAAGTAATAGTGTGCACAAAAAAGTTACAGACCGACCGACAGACAGAAAATTTATTTTCTCTCAGATTTAAAATCTTGACGTTTCATTACATGATTAACCTATTTCGATCGAAAAAAATTCAAAGTTCTTTAACGATTACCATACTTCTACTCCACTACATGTGGTAATAAGAAAGATATCGACTACATTTAATCTGTGTGACACCACGTAAAAATTAATTGTTTCTAATTTAACCTGGTTTTTCCCATATACGGCAGTATATCAATAATACCAAAGAAAAGTCTTAAGAAATTATGGCATCTGCTTTAATAATTTCTAAATGACTCTAAATGGACGTATATGTATACGTTTAAGCGAAATCGTGTACAATCGATCTTAATCTAACACCATTTTTTTGCAGGTTAAAATTCTCATCTGAATTAGTTAACCTTTAACACAGCCGAATCTCATTCTTTAATTGGTAAAAGAAATTTAAATAATTTTTAATTAACAGTGCTACAAAGTGCCCACATTCCCGCAGAGCGTTTACTGATCATTAATTAATTGCTTCTAATAATTATTGAGCTTTAATAGTAATTTATTAAAAGAAATTAACAAGTCATCCTGTTAAATCGTGATCTTGAAATAACAACTCCGTAGTCAGTGATTAATTATTGTTAGCTATTTGACAAGGTTACCGGTAAAAATAAGATGATGTTTTTTATTTTGCTTTATATAACTTAACAATAACTACATGCACCGGATTCTCAGAAATTTATACGCATCTTAAACCGGTGGATGATCTTTAATAACTGCACCGCTACTTGCAGAATACAAAGTGGTTTCATCGCATTACCATTGGCGGATCTGAAAGTTTTGACTTTTAAATTATAAAATTTTAAATGTTATGTGGGCACACGTATCCATTTGGGTGAAATTCAGTAAAATTAAATACCAATATACAAATTTAAAAAAAACATTGCACAACGGGTGTATGCTCTATTTTCAGTGCCGCATTCAAGAGGCCACTCGTAAGTTTTATTTCAAACGTCCAAGAATTATCCACTCGATTTTCTTCAGGCATGGAAAGAGATCATGAAGCTATTAAAAATAATAGGTTACTCTGATGAAAAATTTTTACACAACGACACCTCTTCCCTTTTAGCCCATGTATATTTTTTAAACAATTTGCAATTTTTCGGGACTGTTTTTGTTCTATGGACTCACACCCAAAAGAATCAAGTTTGTATTTCTTTTGAAAGGAATCAAAATGTGAGAAGCCTGTTGCTTAAGGCCACTTTATTGAATTTTTTTATTTCTTTTCAAGAATCTTATGTGTCAAGCAATATCTATTTTCAGATTTCTTGGCGACATAGAAGTACCAAGGGTAGCCGCGTACCAAAAATTCTGTATCATTAAGCATATTATTTAAATATAATATTACTTTTAAATTAATGATTGCAAGAAAAAGACAGAAAGCCTCGATTAAATTGCTATAGTTTGCTGCTGTGTATACTATCACTGTTCCATAGTGACATAAGGTGTAAGGCATTTTGCTAACGCATATTTATAAATTTGTTTGTCATCATTTCATTTTTAATTTCTCAAAAACGACAGCTGCTGCAAACATCGTTAATAGTTTCCCTCTGAAGTATACTTATACCTCTACTATCATTAGTTATTTCTAAGTTATGACTTTATGAGCTATAGAAATAGAGGAGGGAACTACTTTTTGAGATACCTCTCGAAAACTACTTAACAAATAGTTTTAAGACATGTAGTTTTGGGATTGTTAAGAAAAGCACTAAAACATAGGTCACATGATACCACACATTATCACCTATGTCAACAGTTCTATGTAAATAGTAAGTATCTATGGATATTGAACATAACAATCATTCTTAGAGCTGTGTATTTGTCATACACAGCAAAAAAGATTTTTCAAAAAAGCCTTGAAAAAGGAAACAGATTAGATTTCCGACACGTCGGCGAAATATTTAATTTCAAGTTTTTATACTTATTTGTGTTGTTTATTTAAAAAAACCAGCCTCTAATTGATCCTTTGACGTAAACGTCACAGGCGTAGAGGTTTTTTACCAGTATCATACTGGTTAATTGTGATATATATTGTAAATTCCCCTAGCACCGCTTAAAAAGAAAACATACATGTGGCAGGAAGTCCCAAAGAATTGAAGAAGGAAAAAGAAAATTAAGATAATGCCTCAAATAACATTTAGACAATATTCACACATTACTATTTAGGGAAAAATATTTTTTAAGTTCTGACTATTGGAATATTATAACAATGTCAATTCTCAGTTTGATCCCTTTATTTTGTCCAAAGAAATTCGACTATGTCAGACATATGGATGGACAAACGAGTGATCCCATGAAGGTTCTATATTTCTCTTTGAAATACGGAATCACAAAAAATATCTAATATTTTTTCCTAGCAGATTGTGCTAGTATTGGTGAAATTGAAGGTTTTAATTAATTAATTAATACTAATTTCAATTCCACTAAACATTCAAAGCACTGTACCTAGCTGCAAAGGAAAAAAATATTTATTAATTTATGTTGGTCGTAGAGTTAATTGTACTAAGAAAATTGTGTTAATATTTTTATTAAACGAACAGAAATTTGGGTCAGATCAGATATTTCTCTGACTAGCTTGCTTAATGAAATTTGAATTGATTTCCCACTAAAAAGTAAAATGAAATGAAAAATAAATTTACCCGAACGAATGCAAGTATATACCTATGCTTTGAATTATAGAACTGGGAAAATTTACCAGCTGAGAAATATATTCTAAAAAATTAAGAATATGAAATTAGTAATTTAACTTCAAATACTTTTATAACTCCCATGGTGTTTCGATACGCCGAAGATTCTTTAAATATAAGCAAGTGCTGAAGGCTTCTTTCTCATACATAATTTATAAACTAATTTTTCTTTAAATATTAAGTTTTTGTTTAGTTAGAATTTAAAAAATGGTTACATTCATGACAAGATAAGGAAATAAATTTCCCGACTATGTTATGAAGATTTTCTTACGAGCGTCTCAAAATTAAAAAAATAAAACATAAAAAGTTCTTACATTTTACTTGACAAACGTTTGCAAAAATGTAAAATATGGCAGTGTCATGAATATTGAGTAAAGAAGGATGGCGACGATGTGTTGCTATGACAATTAAACACCTTGTTTACAAGTGGTGTTATTTTATTTACTGCAATTATTATTACTGTCCTCGCTTGCAAAAAGGAAATATTGCATTCGCGAAAGAATCACCTAATCAATAATTGACCACCCTGTATAAACAAAGAAGGAAGTTCTGTGTAAATATTTTTATCGATTTTTTTGAATTATAATTGAATTTTATTTCAAATTCAGGATTATCCAAGGTTTTGCCTATATAAATATAACAACAGATGATATTAGTGATACACTTACAAATCTGCTCCAACCGAAATTAGAAACACCGCTGAGATTACTGCAAAATTACTAGTAAAATCCAAAATGAGATATGAACATTTACAGATCATTTTGTGAATAGTGCAAAAGGCAATAGCTGAGGTTTTTTGGAAACGATAGACACTGCATATGTTGGAGGAAAGTTAGCTACATTTTCGACATATTATTCTTCGTTAAAATTTACTCGAATGCTGAAAACTGTCATTTATATTAACAAATATCATAAATTAGCAACTTTGTTGAAGATGATATTTAGAAACCAAATAGTTTAAAGTGCTATTTAGAACTGAAATCAGTTAGTTTCCTCGTGACGCTGAAGTAGAGAAATTCTCAATGTTGAACGTAAATCAGTCCAGTACCTAGCCAGATTTTTTCCTGCAAAATGACAAATGTGATTTTTTCTAGATTGCTATAATTTTTGGTGTAGCAGATGCTTACCGAAGAATTTAATTCACAAATATATTATTTAATAAAACTAAAGATAAAGATGAGTTTCTACACTGAGAATTCCTGTCATAAAGTTTAAGATATAACAAACATTTGCTATTACAAATGGTAAACCTGAAGGTAAAAATTACCTAGATTTTTAAACCATAAATATGTTAGTCTACGTTCCTTCAATCTAAAGCATCAGTGTTGTTTCACATGTTACAAAAAAATAAAAAGAAGGAAAAATGCAGCGCACAGTTGATTGGAATAAGCACTTGAGCAAGTACCTAAAATGACAGCCTTCCCAATATTGCTCAGTACTCAAGTCATTGATTCAGACATTCTTCTGCCTCGCTACTGGTAGATGTTGGAGTTTATGTAACAAATTTCTCCACGCCGATTATTTAGAAATCTACCACTGGGATCGAGTGATATAAAAATAACAATAAAAATAATAATGAATTGACTTTATTTTTTAAATTTACAGGTTTAAAAAGCGGTGGGGTTCAGCTGCGCTGCTCTTATACTCAAGCGCATACTTCGTAGAATCGACTGAAATTAATTTAGAAACAAAAACGGCTTACAGAGTCGCAAGAGCTCTACTACCCTTCATTGAGGAAAATAAACTACCATGGGGCCTAACCAAAAAGATATACATGGCCATCACAATGCCTACGATGACACATGGAGCCAAAAACGCAGCAACGACAAAGGCCAACAGAAAAAGCCTGAGAAGAGCTGAAAGGGACATTATCTAACTGCTAACAAAAACAGAAAAACCACAAAAGCGACAGAAAACGTCAACATTACTAGAGGGAAAAACAATAATCAAAAGAATAGAATCATATGCAATAAAATATTGGGTACACGTCCAAAGACGAGACACGATACACCTACTAAAGAAAACGCTAAGACTGAACAGCAACAACTACTACAACCGGCATTACCGATTATGGAGAATTAAAAATATATATATTTTATATGGCTCCTCATGAGAAGAACTTAGAAATTACCTCAACTTGAACCAGTGTAAGGTTATTTCGGTATAGTAGTTTTCGATTTATCTAGTAATATGTTGTAACAGCTTCCTCTTGTACCATAATCATGTTTTCTTCTCAATAATAAGTAATTTAAAATGAGTTAAATAAATTAATACGTTGAGGAACATTTTATGGAGGTAAATCATTTTGGTTGCCGGAAAAACTGGCTAAGAAACCCTTTCCAAACGTGAACTAAAATCCACTATTAAAATTTAACGATTAATAAAAGTTGCATGAGAAGTAAAAATGCAAATTAAAATAAAGTACCTAGATAAGATTTATTATTTTCGTAAATTTTTATCGCTAAGCGCCTTATAACGTATTCAACGTTTTGTCATTATACGTATATCTTTTATTCTCCCATTAATTATGGATATTAGCTATAACTCATATATATGTCACTACACGAGGTTTAAGATTTCACACATGCCGAGATATGACATGTTAATTTACCTGAATAATATATAGCCTGAGAACAGTCCGAAATAGTAACAGTTTCACAACTTTTGTTGTAGTTAAACGCGCCATAGTTAATTATCTCTGTAAAAGACTTTATTAACTAATCAAACACAATTTATTGTGGATGAGGGCTAGTAATGCTATTGCATGCCTACACCTGAAACTTATTAAAATAAAATGGAACGATGCTAACGTAGGGTCGAGCAGCTCACTCGTATGTAGATATAGATGTTTCTTCAATGGCTCAAACATCTAACAATAATAGAAACTTCAAAGAAATAAATATTTATACCTACTTTTAACGATACTCTCCTGAGATGAAAGTTTATGTGGTCATTTTTCGAATATCACTAACCATTTTTATGTCATATTTTGTAGTGTTATGAAAAAATACTTTTTCACTAATTGGTAACTTTTCCAACTTTCTTTGTCGAGATCCCTTGTTATTATTGACACAAATGTACCACCATATCTGTTCAGTTATCTTTGGTGATAAGGTGAAAATTCTTTTACGAACACTAACTTATAATCAAATATACAGTTTCCGCAAAAAATTAAAAATATTAGTGGTTAATTAATTACAGTTTGGAATAAGTAAATAAAGAAAGAAACTACAGTAAACAAAGGGTGCAATGTGCAGGGAGCATGCTTACAACTGCTAACCAGGGCGGGACATAAAGAAATTCGTACGCATTTTCATTTGGAAATATATAATATAGTAATCAACACATATTTCTATTATGTGGTTCCTTTTTGCTACTTTTCAATAGAATGAAATTCAAAAAGAGGATCAGTCTGAAAAAACATATTTAAATGCTATGAAATTTTATGATTACACAAATTTTTTTCAGCTTTTCTTTATTTGAATAATATACTTATCAGACTTTGTAGGGAAATATTCTACAAAAACACTGCATAGCCGCTACAGAACACTTTTTTGTCTGCACTGTATTTAATGTATTTGGTAGTTTTTGTTTGGAAATATCACAGCAAATTAGATTATAATTTTTGTAAGGTCCGCCTGAGCAAAATTACAAAATGTGCATTAGTTTACGTCTTTTTTTACGTCTTTGATATTAGTTCCAAAGTTGTAGAATGTATTATAAAACAAGCTAATCATAATACACTTGTTATATAATTGTTGCATATTCTATAGGATACATCTCGCAGTTTTTTTTGTAAATGATATTAGTTTCAAACATTGTTTGTTTAATTGAAAAACAAAATTTTTTTTTTTCATTTAAAAAATTAATAACTTTTTTCTTTATTGATTGATTTTGTTGAAAAACAATAAGATTCCTCCTCTACCTAACACTAACTTACTGTCTAAATTTCAATACAGTTGGACTTGTTGTTCTTAAGTTATTGCACTGACAAGAAACGTGACGGATGGACAGAAAGACAGACTTTATTATTAAGAATACATACAGGGCGGCCCAGAGTTGAGTTCCCGAATGGAAACCTGCGATTCCTGAATTCATATTGAGCCCATATAACACAACTTACCTTAGTCCAAAAATACATCCCTGAGGAAGTATATCATCTTAAACTGAGACAGAGAAAAATATTTCTTCCAATAATTTCCGTTGTATTGAAAATATAATTTTCAAATTTTGATGGGAGCTGTATCTCTGTACTGTACTGTATGTAAAGTTGATAACAGTCAAATATCTTTTGTTTCTCAATTTTGTTTACTGTAACTAATATTTGACGGGCTAAATTTTTTTAGTCACCCTGACGCAATACTTGAACATTCTTGCGGTGAATTGAAAAGGCTGCAAAAAAGGCACTCTTAAAAGTTTTTATAATATTAATCAAAATACAAGAAATTATTGCTTTTTCCTCTATTTACATTTAACATTTATCTACAATTCCAGAACCAAATTTTTCAATAACAGAATAGTAGCTTAAATAAAAAATGTTACATTCAAAACAAATGCTCCGCATAATGACCATCTGTTTCAGTACACAAATTAATACTTTTTAAATTTTGTGTAATATCAACCAACAATCAAGAATTATCTTCTTTCCCTATAGGTCATAATAGCTTGTGAAACAAAAAACTTGTCGCATTGTTATGGCAATACAAGAATTGATTCATTAATAACGTCAAAAAATAGCAAGTATATGTTTAATTTCGGTAATCTACCAGCAACGAGTAGGGTTGTAATTTTGTAATGAATCAATTTAGTAATGAAGAATATGTTGGTAGTTCAAAGTTTGTCGAGTCGGTGACAGGCGCGTGTTTGGTGGCTCCTACAAGGTCTCGAGATAAAACTGGATAAAACGGCAAGAAAACGTACGAAACTATATAGGGGAAATTATTGGAAAATAAAAGTGTCTTTCTGTCCCTCTTTAAGAGGATGTACTTCCTAAGAAATGCATTTTTGGTCCAAGGTAAATTGGGTTATATGCACCCAATGTGAACTCAGAAATTGCAGGTTCCCGTCCAGCAACTCAATTTTGGGACACCCTGTATATAAAAGGCAAGTCGTCAATTAAGTTAGTACGGTTAAGATCTTGTTAAAAAGTAAGGCGTTTTTCAATTCAACTTAGTAGATCTTTCAAACTGTGTAATGTAAGCTATTCAATTTCAACGAATGATTTACAAGGAACATATAATGAACACGCAATTCTTAATTTTTTTCAACCCCTCTGTTTCTGAGATATCAGCTGTTACACTGTGGGCTCAATAAAATATTAGTATTGTATTTAATATTTTTTTGTTTCCAACAATTCATTTCGTATTTGCATGATAAGTACCCCGTCCGCCATTGCAAAATCAATTGGTACAGTTACGAAATCACGTTTATTTGGTTATACATGGTACACAAGGAGGCATGGATATTGTCTTAATAGAGTATTGAATCTAATCATTGATACACATCTATTATAACTGTATACTTGCGCTACACAATAGTAAATGTTGATACAATTTGATGTAATGACCACAATTAACCTATACGTCGGTACCTAACACGCCATAACAAATCTAAATATCCCAAACTCTTAATAGAAATATTTTATGTGACCCCTTATAAGGCGTGCCTAAAATACACTTTACGGTATGTCACTGTCACGCCTACGGCAAAGAAATGTTGGGAGTGTCTAAAAACTTTTTTAAACACATTTAATAAATAAAAATTGATTGAAATGGTGAATGATTTTTTTGTAGTATCAGCGGAAATGTTTTTATGAAAAGCAGGAAGGGTCGGAGTTAAGAAAAAGCGAATAACCTAGGTGGTAATGTGTACAAAATCTTAAATGCGGTCAGAACTAATTTCTTTTATGCTATTGCGACGCTAATGGCGAATTGGAAAAATGATAACAGCGAATATTGTTGCAATTTATGTTTAGAACACTCTTTTTCCACAGTTTCTTCTTCCAATGAGTGGTGGCTGGTATTCTCTTTAACTGAGTTTAGACACCTCCACATTAAAATTGAAAAAGAGATAATAATTATTACTAGATAATTTATTTTTAGAATACTTTTCCATTTTCATACTTTAGATCCAGCTATTTTCGAAATATGAAAGGAAAGACGAAAAACAATCACAAACCACATTAAATGTATACGAATTAATTTTCATATTTTTCCATATTAGTCTAAGAAAATAGTTCTTTTTGAAAAGCAATCGGAAATTCTTTAAATCCAGCAATTTAGCGCAGTTTCACTCCCAAAATAGCGTATTAAGTTTTCGATCTCATATTGCAAACGTTGCTAACGTCATATTAATGAAATTATGTCAAGAATAACTCAGTGGATCTATGCTACAGTAAAAGCAATGGGTTGCTTCGAAATCAGTATATCGCTATGTAAATTCCAGGACCCGAGCACTATTGCGGTGAGACCAAAACACAAAACTCAAACACAAAACACAAAATTCACTAGAGGAACATTCTAGGTAAACAACGACATGGGAAAACATTAAATAATAAATTGAAGAACTGCTGTCAAAGAACAGTAGGCAGTTGAGAATAATAAGACTTTTAACAGGATATTTTCCTATCAAGAAGTACCTCTACACAATCGTAAAATTTAATGGTGACCTAAACTGCAAATTATGAGGTCAGGAGTGAATTGTATTAAACTCAACTGTAAGGCACTGGTCTGCAGAATAAACGGGTTTTTTTTGTTGAGTGTTTTCCCCTGCACCAGAAATCAAAATTTAATTGTGTTTAGTATTTTGTGCCCTAATAGTTTTTAGAGTATTAATTTTAAATATTTTAAATCTGTAATACGGGTATTATTATTTTGAATGTTAATTTTAAGCCGCCACCGACGGCAGGAGTTTTAACCTTTTGTATTTATTTTATTGAGCCAAAACGGTCATGACCCGCCCAATCCTACGTACACTAGGACACTGCGCGACGTGGTTGTCTGGTTGACTGCGGATCGCGGTTCGGGGAAGCAACGTTTGTGTATTAATTTAAATAAAATTTGCTATGATGATGATGATGATGGTCTGTAAAAGATATGGTATCTGTGGGCAAACGTGAACAGACCCGAAAACGATCAACACTAGGCACAGGGCTATTAGAATGTGTACAGAGAAAACACAATAAGTCCATGAAACTGCAATGCTCTCGGATGGATCTAAATCCAGAGCCCATCTGTGAAAAATGCACCAAATCATTGATTAAGGAATGGATATAAAGCAAATATCTGGAATAATGGAAGAGTTCCAGTGACAGAGATAGAGTTCATTACAGAACGATCATTCAAAATGGAAGACCTGCTAAGCTAAAATATCTGGATGTGGAAGGAGTAATAGAGCAGAAGGACGTAGCGGTTCGGCGTCCTGCAACAAAAATTAGCAGGAACTTTTGATTTTAGTTAAACCCAAATGATACACTTCGAAGTATCGATTCGTACTACTGGGACACCTTGTATATGAATCGTATAATCTTTTTATAATTTAATTTGAGAGACTTTCTGCTTAAAAAATGTAATTTCATTTAATATACATGAATTTTTGTAAAATTAAAACAACTACCTACCTTCGAAGTAGCTTCTACAGAAACAAAAATTCTTGAACTCTACCCTGAAATACTCGAGCCCGACGCGCATTTCGTCAACTATATCGTCATCATCTGGAGATAAATAAAAGTTCGTAAGTAAACTGGAAAATATATTCTTTTCACATAATTATCTAGTGAAGCATTAGACAAATATCAATGACCAGCATCCAGTGCAGTTTTATAACCAGATATTATCATTAATGCATTAATTTAATTCCCCTATCGTCAGTTATAAAATACTGCAGGGTAATTTTTCACCGCTGGTGAAAAGAGCATCGTCCTACTTATCATTCCTCTATTACAAACCGAGCATGTGGGTGGCATAATAGTTCGAAAGGTTATTGATCGAATCTGTGCCTTCAACTTATTAACGCCAAAAATAATTTATTTTGTTACTGTAGTAACACAAATAGTCATTATTTTCTAGCCTCGTGTAACAGTTGCCTGGCACAAATGGTGAAAAGCATCATTATGATTATCGGATCATTCATCAATACTACAATACAATTGTGGTTATCTGTCTATAATAAACTAAGTACTGCTATATAAACATAAATAATCTTGCCATCAGAAAAACTTACATGCATACCTGAAAAAAATTAAAATACCTAACAGGACGCCTCGTACAAAGTCAATTCACCGATGGATCATTAGTCATTGGACAAAATTTAATGGGTGCATGGATTTTTTTTATACCAAGTAGAAATACAAAGTGATATATAATTTTTACAATTAATCTTCTGAGATTGAAGAAAATATCTTTATTTAAATCGACAACAAACATCTATATTTTGAGGCATGACAGCATGGCGATGAGGTAAGTTTGTAAATAAAACTTGCATTTGAGGCTATAAGTCTGTTACGATTGTTATAAAAATTATACATATTTAGTCTGGTGATTATGATGAGCCGGAAGACGAGTTTAGGATCAATTATTGTTAATCTCAGTATTGCACTGAGTATATGTTCTATTCTGTCTCAGTATGTCATTACTCGGTTTATCTCACAAAACCCAGCTCTTTCACAAATTAAAATAAGTTCAAATCAATTCAGAGATGATAGTATCATTTTAGAGTAGAATATTCCATTTTCAGAAAGTTCTAATTAAAAAAGAAATCCGACAGGATTAACTGTGACCGTTGTCAGAAAAACTGCACTTTGACGTTGAGTGAGAATGGAGCACAGCGAAATATTGAACGTTTGCAAGACTGCAAGGAATTGGTTGAAATTTTCGAAATTTCTGTGCATTAAGCTCTATATTATAAAATATAAAGTGGTTATATGTTCTTTAAAATTCCAAAAATAGTATTACGCGGTCCTTATAAATAGAAGGCACAAGGCATGCCAACATAATTTAATTTTTAATTGTTTTGTTCACATATTTTGTTTTCAGATAATATCGAACATTTATTTATTAGGCTGTTGTTGGCTTTAAAATATTAAAAGAAAAAAATACATATAATAGTAGAATAACGTTGCATGAAAAGTTCCTTTTCCTATATTAAGTTAAAAAAGAAATTCGTGCCACAGCAGGACATCTACAAAAACGACGAATGTAAGGGTGGATACAAGAGAATGATGGGGTGATCTTTCTCTTATTAGGATAAGTTTTCTTACACAATCGCTGACTACAAGTGTAATTCTTGTTTCCCTATACACTTTCTCCCCTTTTCACAAAAGAATGCGGAAAAGATAACTCCTAATGATAACAAGGACATCCAAATTTAATTACATTACGTGGAAAATAGATATTAAGAGAAAATAATGGGTAACGACTTTTAAGATGATGTTTTAAAATCGTTTATCTCAAATTGATTGTAGTATTGGCAGAAATGTGGTTTTGCGTTCAAGAAATTTTTCAAAAGTAGATACAATCCCACGTACGCGATTTCTACCATGGAATCTCTCTAGTTACCTACTTTCTACTTTAAGAGATTTAGTTGAACTTTCTATCTTGTGTTTTCTTTATTAATAAATTCCTTTTTATTACATTGAAAATTGTATTGTTAATTGATTGATTGATTGATTTTCCAGCGCAAGGTGGGCATTGCTGCCGATTCCAGGTATCCATGGAGGTTTGTTCCAACACGCAGCCTGGTCGTCCGTCGAATACGCCCAACGGACGGCCAAACCGCGTGCCAGAATCAAATTTCGGATGTTTTATATGCCGTCGGATCGGCTGCATAAGCCGGATTGGACATTGGACATGCTTGTTGTCAGCAGGGACAGCCGCATGACGCATAGGGTAGGCATACAGGATGGGAAGTGTAGGTGTTTGTGAGATGCTTCTTTTAAGTTTCTATGCTTTAATTAAGTTTTCATCTGTCATCATCGGCTGGGGTGTGCAGGTGTTTGCGAGATGCGCCTTTACAGTTTCCATGCTTCTTTTAAGTTCCATATATCGTCATCTCCTTATTTTTCTTCTTCTAAGTTTTCTATTTCTCCTGTTTCTGAATCTAGCAGCTTTTTTTTCAATTTATTTACCGTTCCACAGGTAAATATCCATTTACGGTGGAGTTGATGGGAAGGGCCCTATCTCACGATAATAATATTTTTTGCGCTTTATGAGAAGAAGCATCCAAAGGGATAGTTTGCTCACCCTGAGGTATGTCGTTTCTTTGAAACAATCGGTTCCACTTTACAGTAATTATTTTCATGCCGCCTTCCAATTCCGGGCATTTTCTATTTCTTTACCTACATTTTTTTCTCTGTTGTTTAATACACTGTCCTGTGACAAGGATTAATAAACCAATAAATACATTTTAATTTCTAATTTTTTAATTTAAATAATACGGGCACAAGGACTTCGGTCGATAGCCCTTTGAATCTTTCCAATAAAGAACATATTTATTTTATTATTTTTAATTTAAATAAAGAAATGGACTTCATTAATGAACTAAACTAAATTAAAAGTAAAGTAAACAAAATCTTATCTGTTTCTTTCACATCCACACCTGGCTGGCTGATGCTTATTTTATATCACCCACTTGAAAAAGGGACCGCATCCATCCAGATTTTACAGTCAAGCAGTACACTTTCTCGGGTTATTTATATACACTCTATTGTGTTGATTTATTCAACCAACATAATTTAATCAAATATCAACTATATAAAATAGTCAGACTCGTGCTGATTTATATCAAGCAATGCAGAATTGTTTACGCTTTAATTCAATACAATTTCGACGTGTTGTTGCCGCTTTATCCAAATGTATCTAGAAATCTTGTAGGAGCCACGAAACATGCGTCTGTCACCGAATTTTACACATTTTGAACTCCCGAAAATTCATATATATTATTGTATCAAAATGTACCTAATTTGTGTTTTCTTTAAAATACCACAATAAAACTTTCTAGAACCATCTGGCTTTAATTTCCATAACAAAAAATTGCAGAATGTGAAGAAGAATTACTCATTAAAAGTGAATAAGTACTTTCATAGTCTTCTAATACTTTTTCCCAGTCTAACGAACTGACAATCACGAATTAAAAATTATAATTGAAGAAAGGATCCTATAGAAAAAGTAAATGCCGGATGAATTTGAGATGTTAGGAATAAATATTGAACACAATAATGATATACAATGAGCCTGAGAGTTCATTATCATGTAATAAGCAAACTGAGCGGAGCTGTAATACATGTTTATTAGCATACCAAGAACTATTCATAAATCAAACAACTGCCTGTCAATGTAATCAATATCATTTTTATAACAATCTTCACTTGCTGGAATATTTTAACAATACAATGACACCAGATTTGTCAGTCACAACAAGCAATATGAGAACAATATTCTCACTTATGTAATTATGTGCAAATAGCTTTATTACATATTCCAGTATGTAAATGAAATTTGTTGGTAAAAATACAGGTTATAATGGGACAATCAGCGATATTGTAATAGTATTGCCTCTAGGTTGTAATAACAATGAAGTGTTAAGTGGTGTACAGGTCGCATTAACATGTAATGAAATTCAATTAAAATAATTTTACTTACATTGCAAACCACAATCGATAAGTGGGTATGTTGTACATGTCCACAGCGAGTGATCTAATGAAGAATTGTTTCAACTTATTGTACACGTTTTAATATACAGGGTGTAATTAGTTTCATGTCATTAAAAATACTGGTGGTAGGGAACGACAAGACAAACAAAAAAACCTTATATAACATGGGGTCTAAAGCTCATAGTTTTGGAGGAAAACATAAACAAAAATTTCCAAACTACTTAAAAACATAGTTTGAGAACTGATGGCATATTGGGGTAGGATTTATTGCGCTGGCTATACTCTACCTTGTAATATTCTCAAGTAATAATTTCAGTTTGAGTCCTTACTTGGTAAACAACGTACACACGACGCAACCTACCCGTTCCTTGGTTTTGTCTGTTGCTTTTGTTCTTTTTGAATTTTATTTAAGACTTATTTTATTGACTTATCGTTCAAGTCGTTAGTACTTGGTTACGTAAGACGCTACTTCTCGTTCGTGCTTTTTGTGTCACTTTTTGGATTTTGGACCAAGTTTTTCTTTTTATTTTCTTTATTGATAACGTTAATTCACAGTTTAGTGTTGTGTTTTAAAACGCAGATTTTGGACATTATGGGAGATTGCACTTATCCAGAGCACTTGGTGTATGGAGAAAGTGGTGGAAATGCAGCGGAAGAACTTTACCGCTAAAACAGGAAAGAAAACGCTTGGAAGAGAAAGAGGAGCGGGAAAGAAAAGAACAAAAACGCCAAGAAGAATTAAGAAAAATTTTTGAGGATCAAGAACGAAGACGTCAAGAGGAAAAACAAGAAGAGGAGAAACGACGGCAAAAGGACAATGACGAATTAAGGAAAGCTATAGAGATGCAACAAAATGCCTTTATTTCAGCCACTGAAGAGCTCAAAAATAAGATCGAAGTAAAAATGGACAAGGTCGAGGAAGAAGCAAACGAAGTCAAAGGAGTCGAAGAAAGAACGCACCGGGTAGAGGGAGATCAGACAGCCGTGTGATTTGATGTTTGGAACACCAGGCGGAGAACGACTTCCCGTGAACAGCTATGTGGATGAAGTAAGTGAATGGTTAAGAAATGCCCATGAGCTGGTTAGAGAACAAATTACCATAGCCAGTCACCGAAAAGGTAGTTCAGAAGGGTTTAAGGCGGGAGATCTGGTTTGGCTGTACAACACACAGCGAAAGAAAGGAAGGTCACCGAAACTTCAACCACCTTGGTATGGACCATATACTGTTATTAACCGAATTAATGACGTCGTGTATCGGATTCAACGAAGCAAAAAGTCCAAGATGAAGACCGTGCATTTGGATAGACTGGCGAAATACATTGATGACTCTGAATTGCCTGGCCGAGACGATCAGGCTTAAGGAGGGGGCAGTGTTATGCATTACACCCCCTTGAAACAGGATACTGATACGCCCATGACTAATATTGACTGCCCTGGAAGTTTGTAGAAAGAGATTGAGTTTTCTGGATTGTGGTTGAAGAAGATTTTCGATTGTGTTCTAGGTAACTCTGGAGGAAATTTTAGAGTATATAAGGCGATGTTCCCAAGAAGAAGAGGTTGGAAAGTGAAAAAGTAAGGTTAAATATCAAGTAATCAAAGTGTAAAGGTTATTTTGGTTAATTAAGAAGTATTGCGTAATAAGTAAATTATTAAATAAAGTGTTAGTTTTTAACCCTTGTTAAAATTATTTAGAACCCGCGGATCCTGAAGGGTGGCTTCAGGGGTGACAATACGCGACGATATTAAAGTGCTCAATATTTTGTCATAACTTTAATTTTCATTAACTAATAAATATTTATTACTCTTTATTTTAATATATCATTTAATATTTAAAAAACACACCCACCAACCCCCATATCACTATAATTGTCGAAAAAGTGTCTATCTGAAAATGTAAAAATAGATGAATATCTATTTAAAAAAACTGCACATAACGTCGTATCTCGAAAAATAGAGTAGCTGCTAGAAATGAAAGTGAATCACTGATTAAAATAAAAATACTACAGAAGCTTTTGTTAAGGGTATTTTTTAATCGAACTTTTAGTTTGCTAGAAACCCCGTATTTCCACACTTTTGCCCAACTCTGTATATTTATTCCTAATTGAACCCATTTTATTATTATTATTAAATATAAATAGCATTGTAAAGTTCCTTAACGAATTACTGTTATCCAGAAATATTGTTCCAACTAGCCACCAAATTAAACATTATGTCTGAATACTCTTCATAAGGAATTTGACGACCATACATAATCTTTTGTGCAACCATAATGAGAATTTTTTCAGACAATTTCCTGATCAATGCATCTTAAACTTAATATGACGTGCCTAATCGTTGACAGTGACTAATAATTGATGAGCAGCAATAAAATTAGATTAACAATTTAACAAAACAATTTCTGTCCCATCTATATTCATTCTATTACCACACAAATCTCTTCAGAGAATACTTTAATGTAAACTCATTAGTATATCCGATTATTGAGTATGTTTTTTGTACAATATTTTGCTTTATAATCCTTTGAGACTGTGACATGTATCGTAAATTTCATCCGACAGCAGACAAACATTTCGAATTGGTCTTAAACTGTAGGAGTGGCCAACGGCCACTTTTTTATCTTCCAATCGCTTCCAATAAGCAGAATATCCGGATTATCCGATGTATAGGAGGATGAACACGACAAAATATGTGAATCATATGTATAAACAAGAAGATAAATTGATCGCATTATTGCAGGTAGAGGCTCAGTGAAAAATAAAGAATAAGCACAAGATAAACACGCAAAGTGTGAAAATTTACTGGAAAGTAACTAAATCCTTGTTCAATATGTCCAATTGCAAGTTCACACGTAGGAGATTCATTTTACTGTGTCATGAAATATATTATTAATCTCACTAACATTTGAAATATTGTGTAAATGTTAAATTAAGTTTAAGAAATTATTACAAAAAACTGACAATAAAAATATGCACAATAGTAATAGGCTATTGAGTATGTCCAAAATTAAAGGGTAGAAGGAAACAGTTGCGGTATAGGGTTTTTATTGTTAAATATGTTAGTTTGACGCCTAAAATTGATAAAATCCCAAAGTGCTACTAAATTCCAGGCAGACCCAAAAAGCCCATTTTTTTAAAATTACTCAAAAAATGCAAATGGAAATTTTTACAACAATATTTTTTTGTAGAAAATTAAATTAAAATCATTTAATTCTTTTTGTCATGACTAACAGAGCAACAGATAAATGGAATGTTTGACTAGTTGAACAGATACAAAAATGCTCTATTTCATCCCCTTGCACCTTGAAAAATATTCGTCTGGCAAAACTATCAAAAAGTATTTTAAATCAAGAGTATATTAACTATAAAAATAATACAGTTACTAAAAAATAGTTAAATATAAATGTTTTATACTAGAGCCAATAAGTGTAGGCAGTAGAGCAAAAAATTAGCGGCATTGTGGACAAAGGATGGTAGCTGTTATACAATACTTAAACGGTACCTCGTTCGACTATACAGGGTGGGACTATAGTGCGCCGGTCCTCGAAATCTCGAGTTCTACGATAGCTAGACATTTTTTAAAAAGTGCAAGTAAACTAGATAAAAAAGTCTGTAACTGGAAATTATTCTCGAACGTACAGAGCAAGCCAAGACGAGATTACAGGACCAAGTGCCTTATTTTAATGGAATGCTATGTATATCAGTACATTTTTTTAAGCCTCTTCCTAGGTTTTATTCATTTCTATGTCAGCATTGAATATCTCCCAACCACTTGGATGTAATGAATTTTTTTGTTGAAATAATGCAATCTGCAGATGGATGTTAAAAAAATCACAAACCTTATGTCAGTACCAGTTACGAGACATCTAGTTCATATTTCTGAATCATTTTCATTTCCTAAAACTTTACCGGGTGGCCAAAAATTATTTCTCATTAAGGACTTTTTAAATTGAATTTTCTCATTTTTTTTCAAACGGAACACCCTATATATTTTTTAGCGATGTGATGTAGAAAAACCAACATTTTTTGTAAGTACTTCCCCATGGCTAATTGCAACAAATTTCGTTTTATTGAGCAATAACTACAAAATTCAAAAATAAACTTTAAAAAAGGGGTTTCTTCAAATAACTCAGTAGAAAAAAAATATAATAAATACATTGGGTTGATTCTACGGTTGGTTCCTTGTGAAACATTCTTCAATAATTTAAATATACAGGAAATTGTGCTTTTTAATGTTTCAAAAAGTTTTATTAAAACTCTACACGTGTTTCGGCTTATTAGGCCTTTATCAAGAGTAATATCTTGTACTCTTGATAAAGGCCTAATAAGCCGAAACACGTGTAGAGTTTAACAACACTTTTTGAAACATTAATAAGCATGATTTCCTGTATATTTAAATTATAATTAATGTTCCACATGTTGCCCATTTTGATTGACACACATCTCTATGCGTTTTTGAAATGAGGATCGCACTGTTCCTAAAACTGCCGGTGTGATAGATCTAAAGGCAGTTATTATTTTTCCTTCATATTTTGTACTGTTGTAGGTGTGTCTCTATATATAAACAATTTCCTTCACGTATCCCTATAAAAATAAATAAAGTTTTGTAAGATCTGGGGATCTAGCAGGTCATTTAGTGGGTCCATTTCTTCCAATCCATTGATGAGGGTAGGCATTATTTAAATGATCTCTAACCTGGCATTTAAATAATGTGGTGGAGCACCATCTTCCTAAAGCCACATCCTATTTCGAATTCTTTCAGGGAGATTGACCAAAAATTGTGGCAGATACTTTTCCAAAAAATGAAGATAAATAACTCCAGTAAATGTACTATCAAAGAAATGTGGCCCTATGACATGTTCTCCAATAATTCCTCCCCAAACGTTTATAGACCATCTGTGTTGGTTATCAACTTGCATAAAAAATGCTGATTTTCCGAAGCATAATAATGAAAATTGTGCCTATTAACAAATCCATTTTTATGAAGTTGCCCCATTAGTGAATAAAACTTTATTGAAGAAGTTGACATAATCTTGCATTTTACGGCTGGCCCAATTACAAAATTGTAGGCGCTTTTGAAAATCATCATCAGATAATTTCTGGTGCATTTAAATATGATATGCATGCAACTTATTTATTTTTAAGATTCGACCCACAGATGGTCTACTTATTCCTACTAATGAGCTTACTTCTCTTTGACTAACATGGGGCTCAAGCGTTGCCAGCACCACATAAAACTCATTTTCTTCGTTTGCAACACGTTTTATTCTTTCACTTTATTTATATTCAGCATTTCCAGTTACCAGAAATCTATCGAGAAAGTTTTGGATAGCAGCTTCCAAAACCTTCTCGATAGATGTCTGGAAACTGGAAATTTAATCCTTCTTTCAGGATAAATTCTATTACGAAATTCGGAAATCCGCACGCCCCTGGCTCTACTGACTAGATTTATTGGCCCTATCATAAAACAACATTATTTTATTCACATATTACAACAATTTCCTAATATAAAGAAAACCTTTTTTGCCATACAAAAGAGCACAAACCAAGCGATTATATAACTACAGTTGCAAATAGTTTATTACCACTCAAATCAAAAAGTTTTAAGCACAAAAATAAATAAAGATTCAACAGCAAATAAAAGCGCCATAAAATTGTGTAAATACATATATCTTTATAAAAATTAAAGGCATAACCTTGAAATAGGCTTACCGTAAGCTTGCCTGTCGAATATAAAAATGAAGACAAAATTTACTGTACAAAATAATAATAACATATGCTTTGGATGTCGCTGGCGATAAATACGGATTTGCGTTTTATAATCCCTTGGTAATAAGACGGTTTGGAATATTTTGCAATCAAACAGATTAAATAAACTCGATGATTTACTACCAAAGAGTTAGCATATCTGAACTTCAGGCTGAAAAATACCGTCTGTATCAAGGGAATTAATTTTTATTACGTCGTTTAAGAAAGACTTATCTGCGTAAATAAATAACGCATTTATGACATTTTTCTCTCTAAATAATTTTTCTGATCACGACAAATAGGCTTCAAAATCCATAAGGTATTTTTACTTTATCACAGTCAAGATTTCAAATATTTAAATACTTTGCTTAGATTAAAACGAATTTAATACTTTCCTCTATACGCGGATTACACAAGGAAAGTTTGGTCAGTGCAAAAATTCGGTTCCGATTTTTTGCCGAATTTATCGACTATGAGATCCCTGAATCCAAAGCAGTGGTTCAGAAAAAAACATGTATATCATTTGTCTATCGCCTGCCTGTAGTCAAACGTAGTGCCCAAAACCACTGGATTTAATTTGCCAAAATTTTACTTCAGTGTTCAGGTCAGACACCTCGAAACAAAATGCGGCAGCGAAAATTACACTAACACGATTATCCATTTAATAGAGTGTATTAAACATGTATGACTCTCAAGAGAAACAGTATTATATTATTTTAAAATTATGGAGTACCTGCTATGTAAGTGTAGATTCCCCAGAACGATGAACGTTTGAAGTCCTCGAAATACGAGACGTGAAATGTGCTTATAAGTATTTACATGAAGGGTCCCTACCTTAAAACATAATAAAAATTACTATTTCTTATGTATTTTTGGGCGATGATTACGAATCTCTCCTCAAAAAAGGGCGCTCTGTCTTCTAAAGGGCAATAGACGACAAAAAGGGCAAAAGCTCAATTTTATTGAAAGGAGACGTGCAAGGTGTGTTTTCCTATGTATTTTTTAACGTTGAACACGAATCCGATATTAAAGAATGGTACTTCAAAGGGCAATAAAGAGTTAAAAAATGCAAATATTAATCGTTTTTTGCTCGAAGGTGTAGTGTTATTTAAGACTAGCCCAACCTGACCTAACTAGTGTAAACTCAAGCATGCGGTAAGCCTTTGGAAGGGTTTTAACCGTTCATAAGGGTCCTATCAAGTTTTTACCTCTTCTGTGGTCAGCAACAAACCTTGCTTGACACTAGTTAAGTCAAGTTAGGCTAGACATTAAAATTATGATTTACAATAAGCTGATTTTTGCAAATTGAGTGATATTATTTAACTGAAAATAAGTTTAAGTTGTACAGAAATAAATATTACAGGGTCGCTGAAGAATATTTTTGGCTATAATTAGTAGGGAGGGATCTCTTCATTTTGCGCTTTATCCCCCTTCCCCACCAATTTTAGGTATACCTCACTGTTAAAGCGTGCTAGGTTTACTCCTTTTTTTCTTTGTAGACCTGTATAATGTTTTAAGCTAATTTAGTTATACTAAGGGTCGTTACTTTCGGTCTTGATTAAACACATGGTTAACTAATTTGCCTGCTAATATAATCGAAATAAATAGCCAAGGATTAAATTAGGTTGCGTACTTTGCGACATATTTAGCAGCTCAGTTAGTTGATCCAGTTTTTCTTTAGTTGGCATTATTCACTTATCGGTTCTTCTCCTTCTGTTGTATTACTTTAGATTCAAATAGTCCAGAGTAGACATACGTTCTATACACCTTATAATTCTCAGTTCATATATTGAAAAGAGATGAAAATAAAAGCATGTTTTACCAAGTTTATATTGATTGATGTTATGGTTATTTTAACTGTCATTATTTACTATTGGCCATTTTAGATTGACGTCACGATGTCGACATGGAGGGCATACAACTCATTGCTTTGCTTTTTAGAGTTGGGTGAAAGCTGTTATTTTTTAATAACAGGTTTAAACTGCATCTGCTAGTAACTCATCTCTAATTGTTTACACTTGCATTCCTTTGTCATTGGATGAGGTTTATGTGCCCTCCAAATGGCGGTGTCAAAATCAGGTAACCGAAAATAATCAATAGTTATTACTTATGGTGACTTTTTGTCTTTAGGTTATATTATGACTGTTCAGTGTTGTTAGTGAAATGGAGAAAAAGAAGCGAAGGACCAATTTAATCTCGAGTGAAATTAGTCTGTTCATTGAAAAGTGGCTGAAGTATCTTTAATCTACAGCAAATCAATACGTATTGTGGTGTATCGTTGGTTAAAACATGTTCAATTTGCGGCAAAACTGTAGTTGCCACAGTGTGTTTGGTGAAGCGGAACCTTTGAAAAAATTCTTCAGTGCATGAAGTGATTAGGTAGTTCGTTGACATGATATGTACGTAAATTATTTATGTACTCAAAATCTTCCTCATCATTGTCGTGAAACACTTCAGCCAATTCACGTAAATCCATTTATCAAAATAAAACGATTAAGCCCTAACTAAGCTTGAAAGTAACCAAATCAACTGGTTAATATTTAGTCAGATGCTAAATTAACTTAATCGGAACCGAAAGTAACGGCCCTAAGACTTTTTAAAGATTGAGTTTATTATTGACAAATTCACCTAGTAAATATGTGAGTATATTGTTGATGGAATTATAAAATTCACCTGTGTTGGTGACTTCGTATACACAAAACTTTTAGTAGTTTTTACGCGTTATGTTAACGTCCTGGTGGTCCTACGCAATAATCATTCCCTACGATATTACCATCTGTTGTAGCTGAGGCTCGAACCCAGGAGATACAATTACAGGGGCTATCCGTATTGTCTCATTCAACCGCAGTCTAATCCACTGCTGAAACCGGGGACTCGGCGACTCCGAGGCTTCAAGCCCTTATTTACCTTTCTGCTTCCCTTACTTGTCGATGTACGGAATTATTGCAATTGCGATAAAGTCGTTTTCCGAGATTTATTCGAATTTTCACGTTTCGTACTATGTAGATTACAAAAATTAAAGTTTCCCAATTCCGTCAGTCTGTTTGTGCGTTTATCGGTCGGTCTGTTGTCTGCCTCCTGGCGCTGCATTTACAATAATATTTGACCTAGAAGCATACTGTTTGGTACGTAGTGGACACTACTCTCAACGAAGAAGTGGGACAAACTATTGGTGATAAATATTCAGGATGGACACTTTTAGAAATGATAAACGAAGAAAATGTGATGGAATACAACAAAGTCCCTCATGTAGTTAACACAACTATTACGGAAGACATCTATTATACTTTTAATGAAAAACATATATTATGGTTACCTTAGTAAGAGGCTGCGATGAAAATCTGTAAATGTGTTTACACAAAGTTTACCTGTTTGGTATCTTTTTGGTATTATTTTTTCTGTTGAGTGGCCATCCGGTACATTCTTTCATCTAAAAGTATATACAGTTTTCTTCTTAGTAATAGTAACAATTACATTCCAAACGTTATTTTCCATAATTTCTGAATTAATTACTGTTTTAGAATCACCACCCTATATATTTTGACTAATAGTGTATTGTAATGTAAATTTCTCACAGGATAGTTATTCTAACTACATTCCAAATTGTATTGCTCTCCATCACATTCTTTCGCCAACACATATGTCATTCAAAATATAGCATATTCCTTGGTTTAAAATTTTCGAGAAAGAAATCTTCTATATTTTTAGCTATTAATACACAATACAAAATAATTGATTAACGCTCTATTTCTGTAGTGAAAAATGTACGGGGGGGCGGCTACCCTAAAAAATAATCAATGAAACTGGTGGAAAATAATAATTTGCATTACTATTACACTTCAACACTTCTAATGAAAATGTGCAAAGCGATCATCTTAGAATAAAAATAAATAAGTATAAAGGAAATATTAAGTAACGACTAAGTGGAGGAGCAGGTGGTATGTCACCTGAACTTCGCCTATGTAAACAAACTCTGTTTGTTTCATAAAGTCGTTTATTATTATTATTAACTATATTGAAACATTGTAAATGCATTTACATCATTTATTTATTACTTATACTTTGTGTTGGATGGGGGTTCCTTTCAGGACGTAGTGAGGACTACATTTAAAACATATTTTTTTTTTACCATTTCTTAATTAATTATTTTTTCAGATTGACCACCCATTTTCACTAAAAGTATAGCTTTCTCACAATTCGAAGGAGGAAAATAATTTGTGTAGTTGATAGTTGAAGTGCTAAACAGAAAACCTGCTTTAAAATTATTACAAAATTGAAAATGGTGGCCACTCTAAATTAAAAAATAAAATAAAATAATTGAGAAACCGCGGAGGATAATAAATACATAGAGTGGTTATCTAATAGAAATCAGTAATAAATACAAGAGGGAAGTTCTGTATAAATACCTTTACATTTTCTTTTAATATGTATAATATAATACGATTTTTTTGTGTTTCAGATGACGACGACGGATAATGGAGACTTGACGAGGTCTTGAGTAAATTTTTCGGTTGTGGGACTGGAATTTTTTCAGTATACGTAAAAACTAGGCCCCTTGTCTTTAAATATGTAATTCTCTCTCGAACAAAGTCACTTCAAGTCTTCAGAGATAAAAGGAGTAATATTACCTGTGATGTTATATGTTTAATATCCTAACTTTGTAGACTGAGCAAATGAAAGCCATCCAAGCAAGTTAGAAATACTTAGATGATTTTCACATAATAACCAAGTTGGTTTACCTTGGAGCCCTTGTGGAGAACACGGCAGGATCGGTAACTTCCCAGCTGAGTAAAGCGCACAAAGGTCAGACTGGCTAACTCTCTAGTTTTCTCTATCTTTCTTTACGCCCTTGAGACACGGATTGTTAAGGAGATAGACAGACGGCGTACTGATGCTTTCAAAATGTGGATTTGGAGACGTTTGCTGAGAGTTCCCTGGACAATCCATCGTACCAACAACTGGCGGTCCTGTTTTTTGCGTAGGAGAATTTGAGTTCTACATCTTTAACACAGTTGTGGATTTGTTTTGATGTTCCCAGCGTTTCTTCACCGCCTTGCCGTAAGCGTTTTGTAAATTGTGGGAAAGAATGCTTTTCGTTGCCGAAGTTTTGACGCCAAGTGTTTCGTGAGGTTATGTAATACTCTATATGAGGTAAGCTTCTTTATTTTGAGTTTTGTCTTGCAAAAGTTCTTATTTGTTGTAATTATTACAGAGTGTTTGGGTTAAGCTATTAGTAGATTTATGTGAGCCCTTCTGTTTGGTGCAGTAATTTTGGTTATGTAAAGGGGCCTAGTATTTGGAGGAGTAATAGGAGGGAGACTATTACTCAGATATTTGGTTATTTTGGTGCAGCATGGAATCGTAGCTGTAGTCACGTGAAAATGTCTAAGAACTGATAACAGGTCACACTGCAGTAGTCTAGGAGAATACCAAGGCTCCAAACGGGTTTTTTAGTTTCATTTTGGTTATATATTTTTAGAGGAAATTATTATATATTTATTCATTGATTTTTTGTTCATATATTAAAGTAAATTATACCACAATCTTCCAACTATAGATTGAGCTCTAAGTTTATATATAGAATGATGAAATACTTAAAATTCTTACTGTGAAGGCAACGTATGGTACCATGTGATGCTGACTTACCTTCTACTATGTCACATGTGAAATATTTTTAACGGAATGTGTACTTATTTTATATCATTAACTAACATCCCAGTTTGCATAGCGACCGTAGTAGTTATTGACTCACAAATTCTTGTGTATTTATATCACATTTCAGTGATAAACAAAATTTAATTCATTATTTAGGTATTAAAATTGTTACAACTGTTTAGAATGTGACTTTCTACTGACTTCCCTGACTGATGAACTTCAGTTTTCCCTGACTAATTTTTATAACTCAAAAGTCAATTTCAACTATTTCTTATATTTTTAAATTGTCACGGATAAAAATTAGCCAATGTTAACCAGTTCGTGTAATTTCTCTCGAGAAATTACCTCGGTTGACTCGTGTATGTACCTATGTACCGTTCGAGACGAGTTTATCTAATTCTTGTTAAATACTACATTCCCCCCACTATGTATCAAATAATCCTAGTAGGATCTATACAGAAAGGGTTTTCTCTTAATGACGTACTATTACCAATTTAATATGAGCATGAATCCTCCATGGTGGTAACAGTAAGAAACAGCTCCAAAAATATTTTAATCCAACGACATAGTTGGATTTTAAAACCTTTTACATTAGCTTTAAGACTCAGAGGTATGCGAGGTACACTGAAATTTAAAGCGCGGTTTAGATGCTTATCCTGAAATGTGTTATTATCTCCCAAGGCGAAGTTCGCAGAGTAACCTGCAGTCAAACACCAGAAAAGTCTGGAGAGCGCACCCATAATCTGACATCCTGCATCAATCACGCCTCACAATGTAGACTTTATTACCATTGACATCCATTATAAATGATGTTCTTTATTATAATCTCTTTACTTACATCTGATTACGACCAGTATTGGAAATTATCAATGATCTTAATATTAAAAGCCACATTTGTTTAATTTTTATCTCTGTATAGCATGCTACCCCGTCTCATATTTAATAAAGAGCAGACTTTCTGATTAATTGTAGACTGGATATTTATATAACTGTTACGGATTCTATAGGATATTCCTCACAATTACTTGAAAATAGTTCAATTTATTAAATACAACTGCTATGTTCGTAAATTATAATCAACTCTCAACGATGCCAGCTTGATTGACGAAATGCTCATCGTAATACTGGTAATATCTTTTGTTTTGTAAAATCTACACTATAAGAATAAATTATTTGAGGGAAATTACATAAACTTCCTAAGTTATCGTGCGATATTACCGCGAGAAAACTTGTTTAACTGACTGTAAAGAATTAAGGAGAAGAGCTTCTTATTCGCTAATCTGAGCACATGTTCAGAATCATATAATCCAGTTATTAAAAAAAAAACAGCAACGTTGTATAGTATTTCTATTCTCAATTAAGAAATTCATTCTAAAGCGTTGGTACCAGAATAAATCATTACAAAGCTTGTTTGTGATAGAATAACACCGAGACCATGCTAGAATATTACAAACGATACCCGCATACAAATATACTTAACCAGATATGTTATTGGCTTACTTCAAACGAAAGTAGCCGGACGGCCTATGAGCGACTTTGGATTTGGAGTTTGTCTACTATGTGTGGTGTTTACGTTATGTTATGTTTACCTGATTCGCCATTACAGGTCCGTTACCTGCTCTTGGTTCTTTTTTAATATTGCCGCTAGCATAGCCGTAGGTTAAATGATATTTATTTACTTTTATGGAATCATTTATGGAGTTGTTCATCAAACTAGCATTATTTATTATAAATAAATAATTTACATCATGCTTATCAATTAATATAAAGTAGTAAAACAATATTAAAAATAATTAAAAAGTGATTCTAAAAATTGTCTGTCAACGCTCATGATATCGCTGATATTATTTACTATTCCGTTGTCTTTTCTTGTGATTTCCAAATTGACACTAGACAAACTATACCTCATTTTGACGCAATAAATACTCTGCTTGGTCTAAGTAACTAACTAATATGAAACTAATAATATTCTGTTAAATTGTCAATTTAGTTTTCGCTCCGGCAAATTTACGACTGATGCAATTAACAAAATGGTGGAAAGTATAATTCTGATATTTTAAATAAATGCTTTCGCATGTGCAGCATAATGTTGATAAACTTAACAAATATGGACTAAATGCTACTGATGAAAATATCATAAAATCATATCTTACAGGTAGAGAACAAATAACTGTATACAATGGAGTATCGTCGTCATCAGCAACAATAAAATTTGGAGTGCCTCAAGGTTCCATATTTGGGCCACTACTATTTTTAATATGTGTTAATGATCTGTCTAAGTATATAAATAACACTTCATTAGTACTGTTCGCTAATGGCTCTACCATGTTTAATATAAATGACGATATAAAGTTTATTACAGGATATGAAGCTGTCACAGTTGAAAGCTTCTGACCAGTTTAGTGCAAATAAATTGAATCCTAATGGGTCAATGACACAAAATATGTTTTTTTCACCCCGGGGCTTAGTTCATCACGACAATACCCAAAATGTAAAATCTTTAGGAGTAATAATGGATCCACATCTATAACAATCTTTATTTAGCACAATCAGCTATTAAACACAGATGTAGTATACTTAAAAATACATTTACATTTACTACATATTACAAAAAAGGAATACATTTTATTATTTAGTTTAGGATATAATATTTGTGGATTAATTATAATTAACTTAATATTTAACAATCAACCTAATGCATAAAGTAAACTAGAATTATTTGTTCATGAATTTATACAAATGTTTTTTAAACAGTAAGACATTCTTCGCTTGTTTTATAAATTCAGGTAATTTATTAAATTCTGCCGCTCCGTTGTCGTATATGGAGGATTTTGTTTTCATTAAGTTTGAAAAACTAATGTTTATATGATTTCTTTGCCTTGTGTTATAATTATGAATATCCCCACGATGTTGAATATTTGATGACAAATATGTTGGTAGTAAATTATTGTGCAGTTTATATAAGAATATCAGTGTCTTGTACTTTATATTATCTTTTACCGAGAACCAGTTTAGTGTACATTGCATTGTTTTTATATTAGTATATATATTACATTTTAAAATAAATCGCATACACCTATTTTGAAGTAGCTGCAGTTTAGATATATGGGTATCATTACACATTAGGGCGGGCCGAAAACGATTGAAAAAAATTTTTTCTTGAAATTTGATTTGGTATAGCAAAAAAAAGTTGTAAAATAACTTTAAAAATGTCCTGTATTTTTATGAAAAGTATTAAATGAGATTTGGCCGCGCCCCAATGGCCTTAAAATAAAATTTTTGTAAAATTATTATTCTGGATATGGTATAGCCGTAAATACTTTTTAAATAATGGGTCTAAATCGCCAATCAAATTTCATAATTTTATCTTAATATTTAGCCGCGCCCCAACCTAAAAACGTTTTTTACGCTTCATCCACACTTAGCCCGGTCCTGGTAATAACTGCCTATTGCATCGTAGTTACGAGTGTCGACCTGTATGTATGTGGTACAATGCCACTATAATGTGTTTATTTAGTTTCACGTTAAGTGAGCCTTCTGAAACCTTGGTTGTACTGACAAATTTTATTATGAAAGTCTGCTCGTCATTATGCCACTATGGAGCGGCTGCATTTATGGAAATCGATAAGTCTATCCAGAGAATTTCCAAATGAAATAAAGAAGATTATTGACAGTGTTATTAGCACAAACGCTTATTATGGACACCCCGAAAACATTTTGTTAACCATGATCACAGATTTTCGGAGTCATGTAAGAGAACTTGGGATATATCGCATTTTGAGGGCTATGAATTCGAGAGATTCAAAAAATGTAAGAGTGTTTAAAATATCTGCTTTCAACTAGAATGCTAAGGACTATATCGATTTAATTGACTGGAACAAATGTACCGTAGCCGAACCGCCTCTTACAATGACCATTTCTACCGACGATTTAATGACAGCACTTCAGAGCAAATCTGCCATCACTATTAAACAATTTCCATGCCACACTCAAGCTGTCGAGTGATGTGTAAAGATCACCACTGAAGCTTCAGGCAAAGTTTGTAGTCGTGACTCAAGAGACGGGTACATTCGCGTAAAATTTGGTGCGAGGAGTGATCTGCCATCATTTGAAAACAAAAATCTATACTACACTATAGATCCAAAAAAAAGCAAAACTAAGAAATAAGTAAGTTAGATCTACGATTAGAATAAGTACAAGTAGTCGAAAAGGGGAGGAAGGGGTGGGAGGAACTTGGTAAGCAGCCACCTCCTCGCGGTGAGTTCTAGGTTGAGTAATTGATAAAGTGCGTATATTATATTAAATAAAGACAATCAATACAATAATATTAGACAGCCTATCACTTACTTAAACGAAGAGCTGCTTTTACATGTTTTAAGGGCCCTCTGGGGCGCGGATAAAAATTCTTATATTTCTTTCATATTTTTTTTGGTTACTGTATGCATTGATTCCTAACTTTTTGACGCTATAATGAAAACAATACATGACTTTGAAAATTTGGCCCTTTTAAGGCCCATGGGGCGCGGCCAAAAATTAAGCGAAAATTAAAAGAAAAATTTAGCGAACATGTCTTCATACCCTTCAACTTTTTATGACTATACCAAATTAATTTTCCGAAAAAAATTTTTTCGGCCCGCCCTATTACACATATACAATATACTGGAACAATACTCAAAATGTGGCTTTATTATTGTGTTATAAATTGTTTTCTTGGTAGATGAAGTTAAATGTTTACTTACACGATAGGCGAATCCAAGTTTTTTTGATATTTTTTTGCTTGTGTAATTTATATGGTCGTTAAATGTTAATTTACAGTCTATGATAATCCCTAGATATTTCATAGTTATTACCTTTTCAAGGTGTTCTCCGTTGTATTTAACACAAATATCATCGACGTTCTGATTTAAATATTTATTAGATCCTAATATCATATATTTTGACTTTTTAGCATTTACCACTAGCCCGTTCGTTGTAAACCATTCGTTAATTATTTCCAATGTCTTGTTAATTTTTAGAATAACTTGCTTTAGATCAGATCCAGATAAATATATGATAGTATCATCAGCAAAGAGATGTATTTTGCATTCTTGCGAATCGATTAAAAATATATCGTGAATAAATAGCGTGAAAAGCATAGGCCCCAATACGCTGCCTTGTGGTACTCCGTTATTATTTAAAAGTTTTTCAGACTTAGTATTATTTATTTTGGTTTGTTGGCTCCGTCCATGCAAATAGGACCTAAACCATCGATGCGCCGTGTCAACAATCCCAAAATACTGGTAAAGTTTATTAAGTAAAAGTTCTCTATTGACAACTTCAAATGCCCGTTTTAAATCGAGAAAGACAGTTACTACAGCTTCACCTTTGTCTATGGAATATTTAAAATCATTAATTATTTTTTGTAAAGCCGTCTCACATGAATGATTTTCTCTAAATCCGGATTGGTTATCGTGCAGCAATTTATTACTGTTTATAAATTCAGTAAGTTGGTCATGAACTACTACTTCTAAAATTTTTTCCAGAGACGGTAATGTGTTTATAGGTCTATGCTCTTCCGCTAATTTCGTTCCTGAAACTTTCGGTACAGGAATTATTAGTGATGTTTTCAACATTTCTGGGAATTCTCCGCTATTCAACGATGTGTTAATAATATGTAATAATGGATACCCGATGACTTCAAATGTATTTTTTATTAATTTAAAGTCAATTTCATCCTCAGAATATTTATTTTGTTGTTGAAAAATAATTTTACGTAATTTGGAGAGATTTATGACATTAAATTCTTTAAAAAATATATTTGGCTGTAAGGCTCTGTTCTCAAAGAAAGCATTTCTATTAAGGTAGTGGGCGTTATTTTTTAACCCATCTATAATTATATTAACACTAGAAATAAAATATTTATTAAGTTCTTCTTCCAAGTACATACTTTTTTCCACTCCTCCTATCTTAAGAGAGGATATGTTATGACTGTCTTTTGGTTTTATTATATTTTTTAATGTTCGCCACATTAATTTTGGATTATTCTTTAGATTATCTATTTTATTTTCATAGTATTTTTGTTTTTCATTTCTTAAGATTCTTACGGCCTCGTTGCGATTATTAGTGTTGGCATTGAAGCGTTGATTATCTTTCTGGTACATTATCTAAAGTTGTGTAAGTATTTGATAGGAAGCTTAATGATGGATCTTCCCCAAAATGTTGATTAAACAGTGCCTTTCTCCTTATTTCAAAGTGTATTCTCCCTATGCTCACCTAGGGACATTCCTCACTTTTATATGGAATGTTGTTAATTCATTTCAATTCATTCTTCATCGAAACTATTCCCAATCTACTAACAAAATTAGATGAACATCACATCAGCACAGACTACAACAATTTAGTAAATACTACCAAAGAATCTCTGTTTTTATACCCTACATCGGTCGAGGAAATATGTGATATACTTAGTGAAAAAGTTTAAACCAAAAACTTCTAGTGGGTTTGATGATATCTCACCAAATTTGTTAAAGAAATGCATAACTGCTATAGCGGCACCACTTGAAAATATCTTCAATGCGTCATTTAGTCAAGGCATATTTCCAGACGCCCTGAAATTAGCAATTGTGTTACCACTTCATAAAAAGGGAGATATTAATAATCTAGGAAACTACCGTCCTGTGAGTTTGCTATCTGCTTTTTCTAAAATTTTAGAAACACTAATGTATAACAGATTATACAAGTTTTTAAATGGCACTAACTTTTTCAATAATTTTCAACACGGATTCGTAAAGGATAAATCGACAACAACAGCTCTTTTTAATTTTGTCAGTGAAATATTGAATGCCTTGGATGATCAAGAGATTGCCTGCGGGCTGTTTCTGGACTTATCCAAGGCATTTGATACATTAAATCATAATCACTTGCTTCATAAACTGGAGAAAGCCGGAGTTCGAGGAACCAGTCTTCAGTGGTTCAGTTCATACTTGCGAGATAGAAGGCAGAAAACGTCAATAACCGTTAATGGGGCCAGGCATGAATCTGATATCTTAAGTATTAATTATGGAGTTCCTCAGGGAAGCGTTCTAGGACCGCTCCTTTTTGTAATTTTTGTAAATGATCTCATCAATGTTGTAGAACCAAATATCAAATTAACAATAATTAATTATGCAGACGATACAAACCTTTTAATAAAGGGTCATACACTTGAGGAAGTTACGAACGCTCTCTCTCGACTGTGGCAAAATGTAAAAGATTGGTTTTATACCAATGAACTTATATACTAAATGAAGCTAAATCAAGTTGTGTGATATTTAAAACAGATCGTTCATTATTAAAAGTACCAGAATTGCTAACTGACAAGGTACCAATTTCAAACATCAATTCTACTAAATTGTTAGGTATAAATTTAGACAATAATATTAAATGGTTCCTACATATTGATGAAATCGTGAAAAAACTTAACAAAACATGCTTTGCACTTAGAGTTCTATCACGTCTATTTGACACGCCGACTCTTAAAACGGTATACTATGCAAATTTTTATTCCATCGCTAAGTAAGCAATTGAGATATGTGGTGGTTCTTCGGACCTCCACAAAGTATTTAAAGCTCAAAAAAGGGCAGTTAGAATAATGTACAAATTAAAATTTTATGAATCGTGCCGAAGACACTTTAGGGAAAACAAAATGCTCACAATACCAGGACTATATGTATACTCCTGCTTACTATATTTAAAAAATCATCAGGCTGATTTCAAAACATTGAACCTAAATCATATTTATGATACTCGGCACAAAAGCAATTATGCATTTCCGATGCACCATTTAACTCTAACTGAGAAAGGACCATTCTATTCCGCAATCAAATTCTTTAATGTACTGCCTGATTTTCTCAAAAACAAAATTCTTCAAAAGGATTTCAGACGACAAGTTTTCCAATATATCTGTGATATAGAACCATATTCAATCCAAGAATTTCTTGATTTTTAATAATTGTAATTATTTTTAAGTTTTATCTTTATAACTATTAGTGTAGAATTTTATCTTTTTATCTCTACAATTTGTAAGTGTCATGTGTCTAATTTATATTGCTTACCCCTTTGACCTGTTTTATACATATTTTTTCTGTAATAATATGTCAAATGAAACTAAATAAAAACTGAACTGAACTGAACTGAAGACGTGTTATGAGAATAGTGAGTCAATTGACGTTTAGTAAAACTTAAAGAAAATATTATAAAGTAGAACATTCTAACAGTTCCTAGTTATTATATTCTTACGGCGCCCATATATGTCAAAATCTTTAAAGAAATATGTTTCCCACAGAGAAATACAAGAATATAATATATAATACCAGGCACAGAGATCAAATCTATTTAGAATACACCAGATTTGCTAAAAGAATGCAATAAACTATTATTGTACATTTTTTCTTAAAACGGTTACCACCAGAGATCATGGAGTTATTGAAAATAATCAGGACATAACACCACCAATGTCACGAGCATCAATAAAAGTAAACAATTATTATTTAACCTACAGCTATACTACCGGCAATTCTGCTGATAAGGCAAGGACAGATATAAGGCGAGCCAGGTAAAGAATCGAGTACTCTTGTTTGAGGTAAGCGCATAACATATCTGATTGACTATATTCGTGTACGGGTATCTTTTGTAATATTCAAGCATGGTTTCAGTATTATTCTATCACAGGCAGGCCTTGTACTGATTTATCCTGGTAGAAACGCTTTAGATTGAATTTCTCAATTGAGAATGACTTATGTAAACCCACTGGAGGCTCTGGGTATTACCATCAATAAATTATTTATTTATTTATTTAAGTATATGATCTCTGTTGCAATATCAAAGCATCGACATTTATCATTTTCTGCCTTGCCCATATCTCAAGATGTCTCATCATCCTTAAGGTATTATTTTGGACGTCAAAATGAACATCATCCTCATAAATAACTTTCTACGTTATATTCGCTAACATACCATATAACGTTTTATTTTACTGAACTATATTTACAAATATTCAAAAACATCAACAATGTAAATGGGAGTGATGAATTATTATGCATTCCGTCATTACACAAATTAAATATCTGTTCCGAGATGGCGGAATTAAATTATGCACAGCACTAAAGCAAATTTCCACTATGAGAAGTTGAAGTAAGGTAAGTATAGAGTTTCCAAATCTCCTGTCTAGTAAATAATGAAGACTATTAAGTCCCTCTGCTGCAAACTAATTTTCCAGCAGAGTCGAACTACCTCAGTTACATGATAGAAACTCAACAGGTTCAGACAGGGATTAATAGTAAAATAATTATTAGCTATTGCTGATTTTGATGCCTCTTAAGTAAAAATATTTACAGAAATTAATATTACGTTATACAAGGTGTCTCGAAAGTGGACGATCAAACGAAATTGGATGATCGAGGAGGTCACTTCCAATCAAAATCATCGTATATGTGGTCAGCTAATTGTTGGCGATATAAGAATTATTTCAGTTTTTGGATTTTTCACTGATATTGCGTAGTGCGCCACGAATTGAAAAATTTTAAAAATATGTTAATTGGTCAGTGATAGGCTTTAAGTGGATGCACCTTTCTAATAGAAGTATTTTTACGAGCTCTGTTATCTTCTGTCAAATAAAATAACAGTTCTGTGAATTTTCTTTTCACAAAAAAATTTAGTACATTTTCAGGTGACCCTGCCAAAAAGAAAGGGAATTACAATAACACAGGCTTACAAAAAGAAAAAGTTTTCTAGATCTGGGGTCAGACCATAAGTTTCTTATGTATTTTTCGACGCTCAATTAGAATCTGTTTTTAGTTTTGCTCTATCACGTCACGATTTTGAGATATTCTAACCTAAAAGTTGGACATATTTGAGGTTATGTAGCTTTGAGGATTCTTTTCTCAAGAAACCATGTGTGGGATCTTAAAGTACAAGTCTTCGCCTTTAAAACACCGTTGAGTTCGCTCAAATATTTTTTTTTCGCCGAGATATTGCAGTTTAAATAATAATAAGTTTATTTTTTTATAAGTAACAACGACAATTTTAAACGGCTTTTATATTCGGCACCTAAGTGACTAAACACCTCTATGTGCCGTGAGAGGAGTAAATTTAAAAAGAAGCAATAAGTAAACTAATATACGCTTAAAACTAAATAATGAGAGTTCTCAATAATACATAAATCTATTCATAAACATATATAATAATAGAACAGGAGAAAATAAAATAAATTATGTATAGTGTACAGATGTCAAAAAAATGTTCCAAATACATTATAATTTTTGAAGATGAATGTTTTACATACGTTGTTAAATTTTTTTATAATTTTTATTTGCCTGATATAAGGAGGTAAAAGATTATAAAATTTCGGTGCCAGATAATTAACAAATCTTAAGTTAATGTTTTTATCACTTACAGGTATTACCTATTAGGTGTTTATTAGTCTTTGTCCTGATTTGATATTGGTGTGTAATTGATTACTTTTATGAACATATGAACAGATTGTTAAGATATACAGCGAACGTACATTGACCACATTTTCTGAGTAAAGGATGTTCGTTGAGTAGAGCTTGTTTTTTTCTGTAAATTATTTTTAAAATAAAAATTTGAACCACATTAAGTTGTTTGAGTGCATTATTATATAGCCCACCCCATGCTATAATTCCATAACGAATCAAGGATTTCACCAAGACTCTATATACTGTAGTTAATAGTGAGTTTGTTAAAAATTCTCTCAATAGATAAAATTTATGTATCAGTTTTCTAATATTAGTAGTTATTTTAAGGACATGTCGATCCCACTTTAGATGTTGATCAACTATTAAACCAAGGTATTTAGTATGACTAGTTTCTTTAATGTCATCACACAAGTTCTTTATGATAATAGTATTAAAGTCTGGCCTATTTATACTAGTTAACGAAAAAGCTATATAATTTGTTTTCTTTATATTCAGAGATAGTTTGTATGTGTCTAACCAATTTTTTACCCTACTTACACCATCAATGACTAGATTTTTGTATGTGCCCAAGTCTTACCCTTGAAGAGAAGAACTGTATCATCAGCATAAGAAATGATTGATCCAGGTATATCAATATTCGTCAAGGAGTTAATATAGGTAATAAATAAAACTGGTCCAAGGACCGTCCCTTGCGGTACACCAATTTTGATTACATCTTGATCACTCCGGTTATTTCTAATTTTAACTACCTGGTGCCTTTCAGACAGATAACTCTTAAAGACTTCCAACACGGTGCCTCGAACTCCATATTGAGACAAAACATCGAGAAGTGTTTTGTGAGACACCGTGTCGAATGCCATAAGGTTTCCGTACTAATTAAATATAGGGAGTTGCTACAAGGACGCCGCGGCGGGCAGCTATCATTTTTAGCTGCCAGCCGCGCATGCGCATTCGCTTTTGCACGACTTATTGAACAGCCGCACAGAGAAATTGGAATATTTTATGCAATTTTCTGAAGAACAAGGCGGAGGGACACCCCCCGCACCCCCCGCTTTTGTCTGCGACGATAATGCTGCCTGCGGCGCTGATAATTTATTAACAATTATTTAGCAAAATAAAAATCAACCTAACTAACCCAACTACCATCACATGAAAGAGATAAATTATTATATGAAAAAAAAAAACATTATTTCTGTCGTGAAATCCAACCAGAATTTGTGAAAAAGGATATTAATCGTTACAAAATATTAAAAAAAAATAGTCCAGTGGGCAGTATTTGAACCCGGGACCTGTTGCTCCACAACGCAAATCAAATCAAAAACAAAGACATATTTATTAAAAATTAAGAACAATCTGTCCCACCCGAACACCCATGTCCGGAGCCAGTCGAACATCTGCAGCGAGAAATGCCACAGTACTTGTAAAGCTGGACGGAATGAGGTCAGGTAGGATTACAGAAAATTATTAAAAATACCAACTCCTTTTACAAAAAGTAAATTAAAAGGTAAGTAAAATCAAGGTTTATCTAACTATGTAAATTTAAAATAATTTGTAAATAAATAAGTAGTGTAAAAGAATAAAGTATTAATAAAATTGGTTTTACGGGAAAATTATTAACCAAAAAACCCGTTTCAGTAAATTCAACAAGAGCGAGGTATGGCTACATCAAACCACTTCAAAATTAATCAAAAATATAATTAGGAAGAACAAAATTTCGATAAAAGACAAAAATTACAAAAAGAAACGAAGACAGGGATAGGAGGGAATGAAGATTGAAATTGTTTCAGATAGCAATTAAAGAAGAAGAAAAGTTTTGGCTACAGCTGTTGCCGAAAGATGGGCAACGCTTGGTATGGTAATTTGTGTTTAATACGAAATGATGCACTATGCTCTCTGATTTGTGTGATGTTGTTTGTAAGCGAACTATCACCAAGCTTGAATTGATAAAATTTCTGTGATGCAGTTTTGATGTAGTCCACTAGTGGTGTTATGTCGTTGCAACGCTCATGTAAATCTCTGATGGAGGTGTATCTAGAAGAATTTGACATGATAGAGCATAACTAAAAACAGATTCGAATTCAGTGTCGAAAAATACATAAGAAACGTATGGCCTGACCCCAGATCCAGACAACTTTTTTTTTGTTAACCTGTGTAATTTGACCAACTCTTGGAAAACATTGTATATTTAATGCTGATTCTGGTATGGAATAACAGAGTCATTCAGAACATTTTTACATTTTTTTTTTAATTTGATTTTGAACACATTTTACAAAATTTTTAGATTTAAAGTACCAGATTTGTCAGAAATTAAACAAAATGAGTTAAATTAATTTGTTGATAACTTTTCAAAATATGACTACAATACGTTTGAAATTTTTACCATGGGCCCTAGGTCGTCTCTCTTATGCGGTATTATTTTCCCCCGTAGACTTGTTCTATAAAATAACCCATTTATGAAAACCAAGGGATTCCAGTAGGTGTCTTCTGTATAGTTCCAGTTTCTCTGTACGTTCTTTACAAGGATACTCGTATCATTACAACTACTGTTACAACTTACATATTTTTTAAAACACTTTAAAGAGATAGGTTCTAATTTCGATGCGATTTCTATGGAAATTTTGTACAAACTCTATGGCTCGGCGGTGGTCCCACGTTAGTTTCGTTAAGCTATATCTAGTATAAGGTGAACAAAAACTGGAAAGAATTTTTTGCACCATAGATAAAATTATGGTAGTTAGGAAGTAGCTGATACAAAATCTGATGTCATAAGTTAAAATCTAAAAATGGCAAATGCAATAGGACTGCCACGGTTGCATAACATTTGCAGATTTACGTGAAATTTGGTACATGGAGATATTTTTGACTGTGATCACCTGATTTCAGCTCTCTAGACTTCATTTTCTGGGGTTACATTGTAGAACGGGTCTATGCGGAGGAAAGTCAGACCGAACAAGAGTTGCGATTAATATGCTTAGTAATAATGCACGGACGTTAGCACTAATTGAATGAAATTTCATTCAGCGATGCCGCAGACACTTCTAATATTTGTTGTAGCATTTAGGAAAATAATAAAAATGATTAATTACTCGTTTTGCATTATTTCTGACGTACCAGCTATCTTTTAGCTTACAATATTTTGTGTTTTTAAAACAAATACAACTATTTTGTAATAAAAAATTATATACTAATCTGTTCTGAATGGCTCTATATGTTTACCATATCAGAACCCGCATTAAATAGACAACATTTTCTTATTAGAACTAGCCAACTACTGTTGGTGAACTTTCTGAAATACACAAAATAAAATTAAGATATTGACTTCAGTTTGGTACACGTATGTGTTATAACTGGGTCTGGAAACAGATTATACTTTGAACTTATTCAGTTGAATGGTTGGTGGGTAAATAGAGGCAATGTGTAAAGCAACCTAGAAAGGAAAGTATAGTTCATGATATAGAGAATAAACTTCCTATTAAAAGCAGAATGCGTGGGGTCCTTGACTCGATTAATCGGTGGTGGTATGGACGAATACCAATGCCCTGCATTAATCTACAAGGTGTGGTTTACCTGCACAGATACACATTTACATATAACGAACTGCAATTGCCGAATCGGTATATACTAGAAGCCAAGGTGCCAAATTCTTTTACATTTGCTCCAAAATAGTATTAACATATCTACTCGAAACTTAGTACACGTGTATATTCCAACAAGATCTGTATCTAGATTTTACTTTAAGCTTATACATAAAGGTAAACAAGTAAAGCAAGCGCCTGAAAGTAGGGTTTTGGTGTATACACTATAAGCCAAGACCTCAAATCTGTTTATTACATCGACCACCACCACCATTATTAAAGAGGTTAACAAAATAAAATTGTGAGTTCATGTGTTTACGAGAACAAAAGTTCAGCCACCTCCAATACCACTTTGGGGCAGATGAATATTATGCTACAATTCTATCAGCAATCATTTTCACATACTGGAGTGCAAGTATAGTATCAATATGGTTTCGTTTAAAAAGGTATGGATAGAAAATCTGGATGTGGAAGTAGTGATTCCTTAGGCAGAGAATATTTTTGAATTTTAAGTTATTGCCAATTTTTTTTTTTTTTTAGGTTTAACTCCATTATGTTTTATGTCCCATCGGCGGTAACCTTGAGAACTTATACTTTGCTACTATTAATAAACAAAACAAAAATCGGACATTCTCGTGCGCATTTTTTTCCACTTTTTCCGCTATTCGATCTCATGGAACTGGGCTATATATTCACAGAATATTTGTTCACGTAAATTATTTTCACATATTTCACACATATTTTTTCCTGTTTGAACCGTTAACGGTTCATTCAAACTATTGTAAAAACTATGCGTACTTCTACAAATTACCCGCATAATTAGTGTATGACACAAACCTTTCAGATACAAAGCAAGGAATAACTTCTAGTTCTGAAATAACTTTTTCCTTTTACCTTGCTTTCCACTTTAAATTACAAAGACGGAAATTTAATTAAAATAATTGAGACTAAAACCAGGTGTAGTTATTTCAACTTAGACTCGGTATTTGCAATTAAACGTTTTGCTTTATAATATAAATATTTTCAACGTTTGTAGTGCAACTGCTGTAAAGACTAATGTGGGAGAAGTCAACCACCGTGACTAAGATTTAACTGTTCCGGCACGACTACCATAATGGAGGAGACATCAAGGTGTTCTACTGAAAAACTCTCATTGGTTCAAATAAAATGTTAGATAATCTCTAGCCAATGGAAAGGACTAGCTCTTAACAATTATTTAATTGGTAGCACAACGGAACTACAATTATATTTTATTATATCTTTTATCACTTAATAGCAATAAATGTAGAAGCAATTAGATAAACTTGAAGCACCTGTAGCATTCAATCCATTTCTGTAAATTTATTTATTTAATGTAGTGTAGGACAGATGTTTCTATTATGTTTTTATTGCTTTTAAAACGTGACGTGAAGGTGAGCTGGTAGGTGTTAACTAAATTGTAACAGAATGTAAAATACCATGCAGAGGAAACGATTAATGAAGAAAATGTATTTTAGGTTAACTAATATTTAACTGATTGAGTCGATTTTGACCTTAAAACATAATCAAGGCGCATATATTAAAAAGCTTCCTTAATAGATACTAAAAATTATAGAATAAAATTTCCCAGCCTTCGTTTAATTGAACTTTACCACCTAGTATCGATATTGAGATCGGTTGAAAATGCATTCGATTTTGTTATTTGTTCATTTTCATACCAACCTCAATATCGATATTGGGTCATAAAGTTAAATTAAACGAGTCATGCGCGATCGTGAAAGAATAGTGTTAAAAATGGCTATTTTGGCCCATCCGTGGTAAAGTGTGGAAACCATATTTTTTTTAAATTTTGGGGTGCTGACAGTAAAAAACAACCCTTATTTTGGTGTGGCATTGAAACTTATATTAGAATTTGCAACAAAAAGTTATTTTTTAATGCAGAAAATTCTTTCAAAACACTTAGTTTCGTTAGGTAAGTAGAAAAAGAAGCAAAAATTCTAAATTCACCCCCTTCCCTCGTTTGCCTCACCCTTCACCACCCAAAAGAACGGTGTAAGTTACAATATCTAATATGCGGTTATTTATTCATTAAACCACATCTCCTCGTTAAATCATGTTATAATGTGATTTCTTCTGAATAGCTGCTCCATCCCCACCAATTAAGGTGGTGGATTTTCTCTCTTTAGAGTTTTTATTGGTTTTAATTGCAAACGAAATCCCTAATCACCCAACCTCTTGTAACTAGTTGCAATTTTATCGGCAAGTTCCAATATCAATTTCAATGTCAGCCCTAAATAAGGTTGTTATTGTTTTCAATGTGTTTCAGAGATTTTTTGCCAAAACGGACGACGGATTCGTTTTCAGCATCCTAAAATTAGTAAAAAGATGGCTTCCACACTTTACCACCGATAGCCCAAAAAGACCTTTGTTAAATTTTAAAAACTTTTATTTCATAATTACTTCATCAACCACCCAGTGGAGTGGAAGTATGGTAGTAGTGAGAATATTCTCAAATATGTATATTTTTTAAATAGGTTTAGAATATCATAAAACGTCGAGATTTCAAATTTGAGACAGAAAAAAGTTTCGGTCTATCGGTCGGTCTGTTTGTCTGCTTGTAACTTTTTTTGTGCTTGCGTTTTCTCCGGAATGGTTTAAGATGTTAGCTTGAAAATTGGTACACTTATGAATTTTAAGCAGATCTGGAACCAGATTGTATTTAGAACTTATTTCGTTGAAGGGTTGGGGAGTACATACGGGTAAATAGGGAACAAGAAGTTAACCCTTTCACTATCAAAGGTACTTTAAAGTATCGACACAATTACCATACCCTTGATTACCACACCCAGAATTGTTAAATGGTTAAATTCCTTATTATCAGTCACCAAATTGATGCTACTTTCATTAGGACTTAAAAGGTCCACGTACCGATGGGCAGTATGCAGAGTCATCCTAAAATTCATATCTGGGAGTCAGAGGGTTAAGCCAGCTAGTGGGAGTCCAGGTAAACTTGGGATATGATGTATGTACTAGAAATTAAGGGCTCATTTTTTTACATTTGCCACCACCCTACTGCATTATTGTATATATACAGACTGTCTATTTTACGAGGGCCACACCAAATATCTCGCTTAATATCTATTGTAGAAGAATAAAGTTTTAGAAACAGTTATCCCATTTTTTGTGAGCTATATTTCAGTAAAAAGAAATTTGAAATCCATAACCTACTTTATGAGATATATTACAAAAACCTGAAAAATAGGAAAATCACAAACGGTTATAGCTTCCTTATTTGAGGAGATACGAAAAAATTTAAAGGAATGAAAGTTGACGGCAAAGACAATAAGAATAATAACGTGTAACAAAAAAATCGAAAAATGCAGTTGGCTTTGACATACGCTATTGTGCAAAAATGAAAAATACATATCTCAAAGTAGGTCATGACGCCATTAATTCCGTTATTTTTTTCTCATTCCAACGATATAAAACATGTCACAGAAATTTTAACCGATAGTGTCAGTATTTAATATTTTACGAATACCACAATTCATATAATTGAATCGTAACAATCAGCTGTGCCATAATTAGTGAAAAACGATGTATACAGTTATTATTACCTGTGGTGTTTATTATTATTATTTATTATTAATAAATTTGACAGATTGTCACTGTTGTATGTTGTATGTTGCGTTGTCAAGTTCTAAGACAAATTTTATATCAGTAATTATGGTGTACACCAATAATAACAAATTCGATATGATTAGCATTTATTATCAGTGCAATTTTGACGCTGAGATGGCAGTCACGGTTTACGGAGATAGATTTCCAGATGCTCCGCAGCCAAATCGAACTATGTTTAGGAAGTTAGTTCAAAATCTAAAAACGCACGGTTCATTTTCAAAAAAAGTAGTAAGGCGAGCGCATGTTGCGGATAATGTAAGAAAAGTGAATAGACTAATGAATTATGTTAACCAAAATGAGGAAACCTCTTTGAGACAAATTCGGAGAAACTGTCGCATAAAACAAGACAGTGCAAGAAAAATATTGAAAAAAAACAGATTTCGATGCTACAAAATGAGGAAAGTTCAACATTTAAATGAGGGAGATAAGCCAAGGAGAGTAAGATTTTGTAGATGGTTATTAAATAAGAAAACGAATGACGCGCTGATATGTAGCAAAATTCTTTGGTCGGACGAATCAAATTTTTCTAATAATGGATTTTTCAATAGAAATATGCATTATAAGTGGACACGAGAAAATTCACATTGGTGCAGAGACTGCTTTCCAAAAAAGATTTTCTACGAATGTTTGGTTGGGTCTCTTAGGGACTAAAGTAATTGGACCTTATTTTTATGATGGCAAATTAACCGCTCGTAGATACCTTAATTTCCTGCAAAACGAATTTCAAGATTTTCTTTATGAATTAACAGTGGCAGAAAGATTATATTTTCAACAAATGGGGCTCCACCTCACACTGCTGTAATATGTACAAATTATTTAAATCAAGTTATGCCAGATAGCTGGATAGGCACCTATGGACCCATTCTATGGCCAGCTCGATCACCAGATATTACTCCCTTGGATTTTTTCGTCTGGGGTTACATTGAAGACAAGGTATTTCAAACTGCCCCTGAAACTATTGAGGACATCAAAACCAGAATTCGAAACGCATGTGAGGCAATTACTCCTGAAATGCTCCAAAATGTAATAGTGACGTGTCTCGTAGAGCACGTTTATGTGTCAGAATGCATGGTGCACAATTTGAGCATTTGTAGTTAGAAAAATAAATACACACAATTTCTTTTCAATATAGTAGTAGGTAGTACTGTTTTGTACTTGTATTTGTATTTATCAGATATTTATTGGTTTGTATTAAATTGTAATAAATAATTACGGAATTATAATTATTATAAAGTGAATTTTTACTATTATGGCACAGCTGATTGTTACAATTCAATTATATGAATTGTGGTATTCGTAAAATATTAAATATTGACACTATCGGTTAAAATTTCTGTGACATGTTTTATATCGTTGGAATGAGAAAAAAATAACGGAATTAATGGCGTCATGGCCTACTTTGACATACGTATTATCCATTTTTGCACAATAGCGTATATCAAAGCCAACTGCATTTTTCGATTTTTTTGTTACATGTTATTATTCTTATTGTCTTTGCCGTCAACTTTCATTCCTTTAACTTTTTTCGAATCTCCTCAAATAAGGAAGCTATAACCGTTTGTGGTTTTCCTATTTTTCAGGTTTTTGTAATATATCTCATAAAGTAGGCTATGGATTTCAAATTTCTTTTTACTGAAATATAGCTCACAAAAAATGGGATAACTATTTCTAAAACTTTATTCTTCTACAATAGATATTAAGCGAGATATTTGGTGTGGCCCTCGTAAAATAGACAGTCTGTATATATTTTTATATTTATATTTTGAGATGATTCGTTGAAGAGTTGAGGCGCAAATAGGGGTAAATAGAGGAAGTTAAGAAAAGCAAGCCAGTAAGAGTCCCGAAACATGAAATTTGGCGTATATAGTATATACTAGAGACCAAAGTCTCAAATTTTTTTTATAATATTTACCACTCTCATCACCACCCTCACTCCATTATTAAACAAGAGTTAACAAAGCAGAATTAAGATATTGACTTAACATTTGTTTCACGTGTGTATTATAACAAGATCTGGAACTAGATTATATTTTGAGCCGATTCCGTTGAAAGGTTGGGGGTAAGTAGGGTGAAATAGGTAAAGCAAGCTAGTACGGGTTCAAAACTTTGGATTTGACGTAACCCACTTTATCATTCGGGGTGTCTTAGTGTGTGTATGAGAACAAAGCTTCTCAAAAAAATTGTGATATCAGCCACTGGGGCCAATGGTTACAAATATTATATTATTACAATTCTATGAAAAATTGTATTCACTTACTGGAGTGTAAATATAGTATCAAGTTGATTTGATTTAGAGAGACTTAGACGTGAAATCTGAATGTGGAAGTAGTGATTCCTTAAACACTGGCTTCTTTAGTTATCGTTTTCACTTCCCTCGCTTACCAAGGGCAAGCAAAAAAAAATAATTCTCCAAGATTTCTTTAAATTTTTATGTTTCGTGCTATGTAGATTACGAAAATTGAGCTACTTCCATTTCGTTAGCCTCCCTGTAGATCTGTCACCCTCTTTCTGTTTGCTGTTCTGTTGTCAGTTGAAAAATAATAAATACATAATAAATTATAAAAGTATGACGGATGACAATAACGTGCGGAATATAGTTAACACAATTGCCAAGAAAGAAATCTGCTATAATAATATTGGTGAAAAATATACAGGTTGAATACTCTTAATACCCACGAAGAGATGTGTTGGAGGACGACTATTTTTTTCATGTAGTTAACTAAATAATTTAATAAATAGAGGAAGATTGAGGATATACTAAAAGGAAAATATATTTTATTTGATCGTACATCTGGAAACTAAGACCTTTGGGACGGTCACGTAAAAGACTTTACTGTAAATGAGAAAACAATATGGCGCACAAACACCTACCCATATTTTATTAAAATGGCACAGAACATGCTATAGTCTATAAAGAAAATTTTTAGGTTCCTAACTATTTTATAAGTGTTTTATGTGAGCAGTGTGTGTTTCGTTTATATAACAATTGTTTAGCAGCTACGACCAAATACAATATGCTCCCAGCAATAATATTATGTTAAAAAGAATACTAATAAAATTGTTTTAATAATGCCTAGCTAAACTCTTAAAGAATAGTTTTATAGATATTTGCAAATTGACGAAAAAGTACCGTAGGTCATTACTATATATCTGTTATAAATCAATTTTGCTTCGTGAGCTAAAACATCCTCTAATAATTGCCGTATAGACGTTAATAAAACAGCGGAAAATAAATTATCATTTTGGCAGTTTTAGTAAAACAACATTATTTTTGCAGATCGGTAATGCAACAATAATAAAATAAAATTGCACTATTTTAAATTTATAGAGCAACTTTGTTAGTTGGGATGGTAGTTTGTATTGGCGTGTAGCGACCTTAATCTTATCGCATTTTTGACAAATTCATTACTGTTTAGTTAATACACATTTATTAGGGACTATTGCCTAATTAGCAAGATTTGCAGTGTAACAATATTATATAATATTAATATACAGGGTGTCCCACAATTGAGTTCCACGGGAACCTGTGCTTCCTCAGTTCATATTGGGCCCATATATCCCAGGTTACCTTAGTCCAAAAATGCATCCCTGTGAAAGTACATTTTCTTATATCGAAACAAAGAATTTTCTTTCCAATAGTTTCCGTTATTTTGAAGACAAAATTTTCAAAAGTTGATGGGATCAGTATCACTATAGTTACACTATGTGAACTTGATAATAAGCAGATATCTTTTGTTTCCAATTTTTTGCTGTAATTTTTTATCACTTTGTAAAATTAGGGAATACTGTTACACATTTTTATAGGTCACTAAAAGGGCTGCAAAAACGGTACTCTTAATAATGTTTATATCAATCAAAATACACGAAATGATAAACAATTACAGTTTATTTGTCAGATTATGCATGCTTAAGATTAAATTCAGGGGTGGTGTCATGCACCACCATCTGACCTTTGGCATTTTTTCATTAGGTATTAGTGGGTATTGTTTTACATAATATTTCTTTATACATCTGTATCCGCTTAATGGAAAATAAAGACCTATTATTATTATTATTGTTATTATTATTATTATTATCAAAAATTTTTGTTCAATTATAATAACTTTTTTGTTTACGTGAAATACGCCTAGTAAGATAATACTAATTCAGATAATGTGACATCACTCTACATCGGTCGTTAGAAAACATGGAAGAATCACAAGTACAAAAATGTATTTGCTAGTAAAGTATCAAAGTTAACTGTATCTAAAGGCGATTGCCCCAACACAATAGTCACTATAGATCCAAAGCCAGGTAAAACTATAATAGTTGTTTGAGCACAAATAAAGGGATTCAATAGACAGGAACTCATTTGGAGAAATACACAAACAGTACAGAAACGTTTACTTAGTTACACGTGCTTCCATATTGAGGTAAACAATTGGTCAGAAGCTCGACTTCGTTAAGAAATAAGCAGGCACATTTGTTGCAAATAATTATTCATTAAAGAAACTGTAATTAAGTTTTATTTTATTTTGTGTCTGCAATATTGAGAAATATATAAATTTTGAAAAAATATATAAAATGATAAACTCACGTCAGCTGAAGGTGTAAGTTTACACACAAGGAGTTCCAGAATTTCGCTAGCAAGCCATATCTTGGGTATATTTGAGAAGTTAAAAAATAAATCAAAAGAGATTGTGGAAGGCTACAAAAATTCCTTTCGATTAAATCCTTTAAATTGTGTTTCTAAAAACGGCATATTTACAATGAAGTGGAAATTCCTTAACAGTGTAAAATGTTAGGGATTTAATTTAAGAACTGCCTAAGGAATCACCACTTCAACATCCAAATGTTCCATCCAAGACTCTTTGAAGAAAGACATCTTGACTATATTTACAACACTCTAGTATGTGGAAATAATTGGTCATAGGATCCATTTTGATTACAAGATTTGACACAAACGTACCAACAACAGAAAACGCAAGTTAAACGAAAGCTTCTTAAAATGAAATATCCCCCAACCCTTCAATAGAATTATCTCAAAATATAATCTAGTTCCATACGTCATTACAACATATGCGTGTACCAAAGTTCAAATGAATATTCAATTTTATTTTATCAACCCCTTTAATAATGGAGTAGGGGTGGTAGGGGGTTGATAAATATTATAAAAAAATCTGATGCTTAGGCTTCTAGTATATACAACGAATTTCAAGTTTCTGTTTTCGTACCAGATTGCTTTATTTATTTTCCCCTATTTAACCCCCAACCCTTCATCGGAATAATCTCAAAATATAATCCAATTCCAGATGCCGTTATAATACATACGTATACTAAATTTCGAGTGAATATCGCAAATTTATTTAATTAAGCCTTTTAATTAATAATGGAGTGGTGGTGGTGATGGTGGTGGTGGTGAAGAATCGAAAATATTGTAAAAAATCTGAGGCCTTGCCTTCTAGTATATTCACCAAATCCCTAGCTACTGTACTCTTCCCTGCTTGCTTTACTTATTTTCCCTTATTTACCCCTATTTAACCCCCAACTCTTCACCGGAATTGGCGAAAAATATAATCCAGTTCCAGACCTCGTCATGGCACATATGTGTATCAAATTTCAAGTCAATATCTCAAACCGTTGCTAAGGAAACGTGCGCCAAAAAAGTTACAGACAGGCAAAATTCTTTTCCTCTGAAATTTAAAATCTCGACGGCTTTTGACATTCTAAGCCCGTTTAAAAGTGAATCATTTTTTGTTTGCTTATGCCTGTAATAAAACATATTCTTTATAGAATTTTGCAGACAGCAGAAAAAAACTATATATGAGAACTAAAATAAAAACTATTTGTAAAATTACAGAATGATATATATCATGAAAATGCAATCCATTTGAACGAAAAAATTTCCAAACGACGAGGTATGTAAATACATTTATTTTAGGCCTTTGCTCTAATTTTAACTGAATCTTCATAGCCGTAGGGGTTACGTGGATACCAGTTTATTCTACATAACCGTAGGGGACTGTGTAGAAACTGGTGTTGGAATGTGAATTGTCCAATAAAAAAGACAAATTGATTTCAGGATTTTAATTGCTAGCATAACCAGAATTCAGGTTATCGAAAGAATGCAAAGATTGTCAATCAACAGTTTTACAAACAGTTTTTATTTCAGTTCTCATAGATACTTTTTGTTGCTGTTTGCAAGATGCTATAAAGAATATGTTTCATTATTCTAAGCCTATTTCAACAAAAAACCATTTTTTACGATTGCAATACTTCCACCCCGCTACGTGGATGCGGAAATAAAACTAAGAGTTGGGGAGGGTTTCTTAAGGGTTGTAATTTTTTTTTCTAATATCTGTTCGTTTCTGTTTTTGAGTCATCAACCTACTCTGCGCACCAAAGTTTATCTCAGTTGGTATAAAAAGGAGAGAATTGGAAGGCTGGGACATACAGACGGATGAGCGGACGGACGAACGGACGTAACGAAACTGTAACAGCCCCTACGGAACATTAATAAAAAATTTGTTTGAGAAAATTTGTAAACATTTTCATATTCTGAAACAACGAATTTATTATTCAATACGTTGTGCCAAAGTAAAAGCAGTAAACAAATAAACATTGATATCTTCTGTAAACAAGAATAAAAAGTCCTGTTAAAAAGTATAATCAGAATCGTAATATTTTACTGCAAATAAGTTTATTCGCAGCAACAGAGTGAACAATAAATATATTAAATATACATTATGCGTATACACTATCGGTATGTTTGCACTCTCCGTTCTAAGCACCTTTTGTCATTTTATGAAAAGAATGTCTCACACTACTGAAATTCCCTCTATTTTTTACATAAATGCGTGTTACTGAACGTCTCAAGGACTTCAAGGAAACTTCTACTACGATTGTTATACAATTTCTTGCAGCGAGGATGGCAGCTGAGAGGTTGAAGGTCGATACTGACAACGAATCTTGTAACTCTCAAGTGATCTCTTCTGTAACTGACGATCTTGTGTAATCAATGACCCATCCATACCGGCTGTTCGACCGCAGAGTAAATATTTGACTCAAAAATCACTCTGTGGTGTAAGTCCGAGATTTCTAAGCAGATTACAGTAAGTTGCACATATAGTAAGGTTTTCTTAGTTCGGTGAGAACAAAGAAATAATGGGGATATTTCATGCTTTGTAAATAGTGTATGTACCGAGCGCTCAAAAAACAAATATTGTTGATTATAATAATACGACGATGCGAAATTTATTCAGTTAATACGAATTTTTTAAAAAAACGACATGCATAACAAGAACTGTAATACGCAAAGAATTACTCATAACGTATCAAAACCGAGCCGTCTTAATCGGTGAATGATGACACTTACACTGGTAACCCAAGATTTAAAATAATCTAGACGTTATCCTAAAAACTTATTTTTAAAACTACTTATAAACGTAAATAGTTTGGAAGAAGTCTATAAAGCCGATTTAAAACCTTGATAAGAGTACAGGGGTCCATCTAGGGAAGGCCCTACATGCCTCTTTTTAAAACTACTATTAAAACGTTCAAGTTTTAATGAATTATCTAAGGCTTCTCTCGGAGAGTGTCTGAAGAGTATTATAAAACCATAGTTGATTTAGGATAGGCACTATATCAAAACTTAAAAGACGCAGACAAACAATTTGATTTTTGTAATTAATGAAGTAAAAATGAATGCAAATAAATTTATTCTACATGCACTATGGGTTTCTATAGTTATATATGAGTTATAAAATGGACAATTGGCGACTACTAACAGTTCAGAAAAACTGCTTGTAGTGAATTGATGAGACTACTAGGGCTAAAATTTTCAACGAGGCTAAGTTTACTGTAAAACATGTAATAGACAATTCTTAAAAATTCGTGCGCTCTTTAAAAACACAATTTTAAAAAAACATAAAAATAATTGTGTGGTTTAAAAAGTAAAGAGAGCTTTAGAATTTGCCCATAATATGGTTTAGTATATTTAAATCGCTTTTATAAAACATTTCTATTAGACATAACTTACATTTTTTTTGTTCAATCTGGGACATTTCCATTACGGCTGACCGTTATATCCCTCGACGGCTGGAAATAGAATGGCGGTTGTATGAATAAACCCTATAAGCTGTGAATAATTCTACTTCAAACATGTTTTGTCTTAAAATGCCCATTACATTATCAATTGCTCTTTAAATGTGTCAATTTTTCTTGTAAAAGTCTATTTTAGGCCTCATTCGTCTTAATTTATTTTATCCACAATTACATTATAATTGGAGTTTTATCTACACTTATGAATCACATAAAGTACCACTTTATCCACTAGTGGAATAATGAAATTACTTTATTCCACTAGTGGAATAATGAAGAATACAATCTTAAATCAATTACATTTGATTTAATTTTTATTAACATTAATATTATCATTTATATTAATAGACATTTCCTTGTCTGTTTATCATATTTCACTTCGTTTCCATTAATAACAAACTTGTAGTTGTTATCGGCCAGAACACATAGTACTTCTCGACGATTTTGATAAATCTGTTGAAAAAATGGATGTCTCCTCTTGTAAGGAGCGACTAGGAGTACCTTGGATTTTTCTTGCGATATCAAGCGTATTGGATATAGAATCCTCGATATAACTTTCTGCTATAGCGGAACTTCTCCACCCACCATGTCGTTTAATTGTTGTGTAGTCAGCACCTTTATTACCCAGTAAAGTTGTTGAAGTGCGCCTCATGCAATGGCCGCTATAAGCTTCTGCGTTTGCCAGATTCAAAAACGAATCAGCTCTTGAGGGAACATTCGACAAAGTGTTTATTCCAACAGGTTGTGAAGTACATTTTTGATTAGTGTATCGTAGAAAGAATCTGTCGTTGGATAACTTCTACGGACGTAAGGACATGTACTTTCTACACGTCTCCACAGCTTTGATATAGAATCCTTCTTCCATAATTGTGAATTTTCGTGAGACACCGGTCTTGGTAACTAGTATAGAAACAAGCAGATATGCGCTCCTGTCTTCTACATCATTGATTTTCAAATTCGTCAATTCACAGCTACGACAGGCATCAGACACCCCCATTATTAATGCAACCTAAAATATTTCAAAGTTTATGATCTACAATGTCTAATAGGTTAAGAGATATTACCTTAATCATCAAATATTCTTTATCGCAAACCCTTGTCAAAAATTCTTCCACCTGTGCTCTTTCCAAAACCGCAGCTTTCTTAGCTTTGTACCCTCTCGACTCACTCTTCAGATAAGCAGTGACCTTACTATATTTTCCAATGTCTATGTTTTTATGGACCTTTATAGCGGCCTTCAGCCTCGAATACTTAGACCACATGGATGAAATTGCATACTTCTTAAAATTTAAGAAATACGATAGTAGAACTTCCTCATTTATTGTCATTAACCCCCTTCTTTCCATTCATTAAATTCGGAAAATACTTTTTCATAATGTTCCCTGGACTTCGCAGGCAATAATTGGAGAGTTGCTTCTTCAGCTTGCCGAAGGATTCTCTCAGGAACAAAATCGCTTCTTGCATTTTTCACCAACCTCACAAATTTTTACAAATGGAATCGATAAACAATCAAAACTAAATAGCAACCACTCAACGCCTTCCAAGTTTCTTTTAATTAATTTCAACAATTTTTGACGATACAGTCACTGACAGAGCGAAATGTCAAATCATTTATTGATGAAATCTGATTCCTAATGACCGTGATTGTGAATAAAACCTTGTTTAGCATTCGTGTATTAGTCGTGTTTTATCCACTCAAGAAAATTAAACTCTCGAACTTCGTTCTCGAGTTTAAACTTTCTTGCGTGGATAAAACGCTATCTAAAACACTTATACTATAAATAACTATTTTACAACTTGTATGCTTATCTTAAAACCAATTTTAAACCATTTGATCACATAACACAACCGCTTTAAAACCTATAGAATTTATGGTGGTAAATCCTTTTATGCTTAAGACTGATTTATTACAGATGTTTGTTTGCTTCAATAACACTCTAGCAGCAGTTGGTTTTATGGAGGTTCGACCTGAAACTTAGTGATTTCAGAGCATATTATATTTATAGCCCAGCATTAACAACCACCTCAAATTAATTTTATAAAGCAATGATAAAACTACAACATTTGCTTAATCTCCATAAAACTTGATCCTCCTAACTTGAACTTAACAGCTATAAAGTTTTATTGAAGGCTTGACAATTACCTTGATAAGTCAATCATAAGCCAATAAGGACTAAAAGATAATTTCGTTTTAATGTAAGTTCTTGAAGGCACATTTTTAAAACTTTCTTTAAGACAAAACTATCTTTAGGCATTTTGCATTTAATAAATCTGGCACAAATCAGTGGTTAATGAGGTGGCCATTATAAAATACTGATGAAATCTAATTAAATCTAAAAAGCATTTAAATTGTTACTTGGGAAGGCAGGGTCGGACACATTTAAATTGGTTTCAAACAATCTTAAACATGAAACATTTCAGACGATGCCCCCTTAACAAAGTTTTCAGATTGGTATTCTACTATTCCTATTATCCTTCATTATAGAGTTGTAAATTTGTTTTCTTTGATAGAACCACATCTCCTATGATATGTTTGGTGTTTGTTGTGTTCAACTTAACTAACAACTGAATTATCAACTATTGCGTATTATTCTCTCTTCGATTGAGGTAGCTGAAAACTTAGAGTATTCGTAATCATATGCCGCTTTCGGGAACATATCCTGTCTGAAGTGGTTGCCTATAATAATGCCTAAATATTTAATTTTTTCAGCGGATTTGATTTAGATTTTTATACCTCCAATATTCACGTCAATGTTATCCTATCCAGGTAAGTTGTCGTCAAACGCGGAAAAGGACAAATATTCCTTGTTTTGTTCAAAATAAACCATTAATAAGTTTTATTTCACCAATCAAATATTAACTCACGAGTCCTTAATTATTTTGTTTTAGACTTATTCAGGAAACATCCAAATGTAAAGCATGGTATTGTCCTAAATAAATGTGCCCTTCTACTTCAAAGTAAGTAGTCCATTTAAATATATTAGAATTAAAATTGGTTCCTTGTGGTGCACCACAAAATTACTACGTTGATCTTACATTACTTAGTACGTAGTTAATTTCAGTGGATTGTGTCTCAATGTATAAATAGTACGTAACTATTTTGTGAGCAGGTCCACTCATTCCAAAATATGTAACCAATAACTCACAAGGTTCTGCATCATACGCTTTTTCTAAGGCCAATCAAACACTGTAGTAGAAGTTGCTAAGTATTTCCAAGAAACTGAATGAGGGATTTTATGAAAATGTAATCCATTAGAATGAAAACTTTTTTAAGACAAGGTAGGTAAATAAATCCATTTCAGGCCTTTGTTCTGATTTTTAACTGAATCTTCATACCGTAGGGGGTCATGTAGATACTAGTTTAATCTGCTTAGCCTTAGGGGATTATGTAGGATGCTAGTGTTATAATGAGAATGTCAAATTGGACAAATTTTTTTTAGAATTTCAATTTGCTAGCATAACCATAAGTCAGGTTATTTAAAGTATGCAAAGATTCTATTAATATTTTTTACATATAGTTTTTCTTTTAGTTCTCATAGATGGTTTTTTTTTGCTGTTTGCAAAAGCCTATAAAGAATATGTTTCATGCTCTATGTAGTCTTGATAACAAGCAAATATCTTTTGTTTTTAAATTTTTTTTCATAACAATTATTATTTGACCGGTTATATTTTTTAATCACCCTGTAAAATTACGGAATACTTGAACATTATTGCAGAGCATTCAAGGGGCTACAAAAGAGGTACTCTGTTATATTCCACTCTGTCATTAACGTAATCAGAAAACTGTGAGCCTGTACCCCATAGTCTATTTTTCAAAAATAATGAAGCTATAAATGAAATTCTTAACTTTTTATTTAAGACCACAATCATCATTTTCGCCTGCTGAGTATTTTATAAATGAGGGTGGCTAACACCATTCCATTTTTGTACTTAAAAGCCTACTTCATTTTGTTAAATTAAAAACTATCCTTAATCTTACAACACCTAGATTTGAAATTTGATAAGTTTTCCTCAAGTCATTGAAATTTATTTACTTTTTTTCTATATTCGTACACTAGCATTGTTTGAAAGCTGCTACGAAATGCGTATTGTTAACTATATCACTAACAATCCACCTTTACCCACATCCTTTTATGCACTACCTTTATCTCATATAAAAATCGATGTCTTTCCTTTATAAAAAGAAATCATTAAGTGGAGGTAGGCAAATAACATAATAGCCTACCAATATCGGTTAACCGAATAACATATCACCAAAGTATTTTCAAACAGTGCCATTCTTTGTACCTAATAAATGTCGTCCGAGCTATTTGGGGAACTATAAATTCAGACTTTTGCAATGAATAGTCGACAAAGGGACCAAAGAAAGAAAGAAGAATAGGGCTAAAGTGGGCGTACACGGATATGGGAGGCGAGCAGTGATCTGAAACGTCTAGAACGGTATGCTTTATGCACATTTTGAAACTTCTGCTTGCCCCTGGGATCATAAAAAATACCACCTATGACATATTTACGTTGAAAGATTCGCTATCAAAGAGAATGGAGAAAACGCGCTGTGCTACTGGAAATGCACAAATATTTATAAAGGAATATCATGATCCACCCACTTGCGATGTAGAGTATACTGGCTGTCCATTTTATCTGGGCCCTCGATTATGTCTCGCTTAATAACAGTCGCACAAAGAAATAGTTTTTACACAAATTCTGTCGATTTATAAAAGCTACAAATCTTAACATTTGAAATCCTGACCTCCTTTGAGAGTTATGGCTACAGTTAATTATAATAATAATATTAATATTTATCTTCCTCATAGACAAATATCTTTGTATAGGATTAGTGAGAGCCTAATCTTGAAATTTATGAAATGATGCTAAAACTTGGACGAATATGCAAAATACAACACTCAGGATACCAAAACGGTTCAGTAAATCTAAGTAAAATGTTGGCTGTAGTGCACTTTAAATACGCTGAAGACAACTTATTTCATTACGTCATTTTATTTATTAAAATGAGACAAATTTATTTAGGTATGGGTGAACATCAAAAATATACTTTGAAAAATACTAATTTTCTAATATTCTTACTGTTTACAGAATCTTCACAACTAATACTACTAGTACTAATATCTCAGCGAGTGCTTTGATAAACGTAATTCCTTTTCTAAATGGCATCGTGCGAGTGAAGGTCACGTTTGCCACTGTATGTTCCATAACACACACGATAACTTGAAGGTACGCATCAAATTAGGTTCATTCTCAGTCAGCTGTCGACATGGGAAAAGCGTAGCCACTAATTTGGGGTTACAGGCGCAGCAAATTCCTTGTTTGTCAACGCTTGTTATGTGGAACTAGCTATTTTAGCATGGAGCTTCTCGATAAATTAACTGTACAGAAATAACAACCCATTCCTAGCCAGCAGCACGTTGTGGATGGGTGATTATTTCCAATTACGAAGCTATGTTTGCAAAAGTGAAAGTTCTCTTACTTCTAGGAAGAAATTTTTTGTAAAATAGAAATTTTTACGAAATATTACCCGAAAAAAATAGATAATACTTTGCTAGAAGACCCTAATTCTCGAAAAATATTGCGTGGAAATTTTTCGTATTCGTACAAATAACGAATACACCTGGTCTATAATTATTCCGCATTTTCGAGGTTTTCCTCATATCTGTTAAAGTAGGCTACAGATTTCAGCTGCCTTAAAACCATTTTGAAGCTTGTAAAACTAGCCACAATTTTTGGAAAAATTGTTTTTTTTACACGCCTGATATTGAGCGAGATATTCTCGAGGGCTCTGATAAAATGGACAGACAGCCTGTATATTACTCTGTACATTATGTTTGCTAAACTAAAACATTAATAGACGTAAATAAAGTCTTAATGCCAATTACAATAATAAAGACATGATTATGCAGTAATTTACAATGAAGTGAAAATCTCTTTGACTTTCTGAACAAATTTTCATTACATTTGTTGTGCAAAACAAATTACTGGATTTATAAGTGTATTGTTACATTTATGTAATGTAATTTTTTTCAAAACTAAATTAACTTATAACGAACTGAAATCTAATAAGAGAAACAACACCGCGAGATTCGTAGATATTACAAAGCATTCGAACAAAGAAGAAAAAACGGTTTTGAAATTATTATTACTATTAGTATTAAGAAAATAAAAGAGCCGAAGCCTGAAAGCTTGTTAAGCTCAGATTGAAAAACCGCTGCCTAAGAAATCACTACTTCCACATCCAAATTCTTCATCCAAGTCACTTCAAAGGAAACATCTTGACTAGATCTGCACTATAATATGTGGAAATTATTGGTCATAGAATTTTAATAATATTTGGGGCAGATATCATCGAAAAGTATGAGGCGTTGATTTCTACCATATATGTTAAAAATGAAGTTTCTAGTTTATCTTACTTACTTTCCCCTATTCACAACCTACCAGCTCTTACCCCTTCAATGAACTCATCTCAACCAGATGTCATTACAATACCTGCACTAACTTTCAACAAGCATATACACCAAAACCCAAACTTTTGTACTCTTACCAGTTTGATTTATTTATTGTCCCATATTTACTCCTATTTAACCCCCAACCCTTCAACGCAACCATCTAAAAATATAATCTAGTTCCAGATGTCGTTATAATACATACGTCTACCACACATTAAGTGAATAACTCAATTTCATTTTATCAACCCTTTTAATAATGGAGTAAATATTATTGAAAAATCTGAGGCCTTGTCTTCTAGGACATACACCGAATTTCGAGTTTCTATACACTTATCAGCTTAATTTACTTATTTTTCCCTACCTCTACTTATCCCCCACTCCTTCAACGCAATCATGTCAAAATATTCTCTAGTTTCAGATATCGTTATAATACACACATGTACAAAAGTGAAAATCAACTCCTTTAATAAGGTAGTGGGGCTGGTGGGAGGATGGAAAATATTATAAAAAACCTGAGGCCTTCGCAAATCCCAAATTTCTGTATATTACATATTACATTGAAATTACCGTTTTGAACCACTTCCAACACTTCATTTAAAAGAACAATTAAGCATTAGTGATATTTACGGAAAAATCGATCTTGAAAAAGTGTTTTTTGGGTTTTCTCCATTTTTGACAACGTTTTTCCAGAGTAACAGTATGATTTTTTTACACCATCATAAAGTAGAGGTTTCAACGAAAGAAATACCGCCCTGAAATTTTCAAAAATCAAAACTTTGTTAATCAACTTTCTTGATTGAAAATAAGGCCTTTTTTTCTAATTAAATTCGCAAAAAAATCAAGAAATGAATATTGCTCTTCAAAAAAATTACAGCATTTTTGAGGCATAAAATTGTACATTTTCACCAAAATTTCATCAAAATGGAATTATTTTTGTGGAAGAAATTGGTTTTTGGCGTTTTCCTCAATATTTTTGAGGTTATGTAATAAAATTATTCAAATAAAAGTTGTAGATCTCTCAATTATCTACAACTTTTATACAAAACTTATTTCGATAGGAGGTCTGCTTTTGCCATAAATCGTAAAAAAACACGTTTCACCCCCAAGAACCCATCTTTTCGCACCCACACCCCACTTCCGGTTATCTGTTGCGGTCCAATCGATTCTCCCCCAATTATATACCATTAATCCTAAATTTTCCCACCACCCATATACTGCTAAGAATTAAAAAAAAAATTACATAATCAAACTTAATTTAAAGAAATTATTTAAAGAATACATGCACTTTAGAGCCCCCATACAGGCAGTGAACTGTTAAATTTCATGAATATTGTCTTATGAAATCTTAATTAATTATATTAATTCAAGAGGATGGGACTAAACGGGCCGTTGTGCTGTGTTTTTTTACTGTTCGTATTCGTGCATGACCAAAATTACGACCACCGTTTTACAAATTTATGGTAAATAAAATTGAAATATTCTTTATGTGGTAATTATCTGGATAGTTTCAGTATTAATTAATTTTTATGTTCCATTATGGTCTCAGTAAATACTATAAATGTCTTTCAATTATACAAACTCTAATAAGTTATTCCAATATTACCTATGCTTCCGAGTAAAACAGCAAGTGGTAAACGGTTTTATTTATTCTCGTTCCCTTATCTGTCATCAGTATATCTGACTTTTAGTGTTTGTCTGTATATAAAATTAATCATAATTTTATTAATATGATGCTTTGATGTTATGTATATATTAATTTACAAATTATCATAAATTTTAATTCGTTGAGAATTCGAGAGGCTAATATTTTCAATAAGAGAATATTTACTAAAATTATTTCACTCATTGACACAGTAACCAAACCAATGAAAGGCCACTTGTAAAGTTGATTACACCAATATCATTATTAACAGTACAGCTAAATCAGATTTTGATAACACAAGCATATTTTTATTGCTGTAGAACACTATACCGGGTGACACAGAAGACATGTAACACCCCGTAGCATGTTTATTTAAAAAGATATTATTTAGAAATTTGGTACACTTATATAATGCGTGATTGTCTTTTTCAAGTGCAAACAATTTATGTCCACCACTTCCTGTTTCACCGGAAGTGACATCTACTCTGTTATTTTAAATGGCACCCTGTATATTTTTTTTACCCAACTGATTCGTCCCTAGATTCTCTTTTCAACCATGTATGGGAACATGGCATTTGTTTTTAAAATGACAGTTAATATCAATTTTAGTTTGTTAATTCTATGTGGCCCTGATATGAACCTTGGCAGATATTGATGCGTAGTGTGCCGTGATATCGAAAGACCTCTGGCATGAAACTTTGTGCCTCATATTTTTTTTGGGAATAACCAGTAGCTGAACAGACTAATAAGATCTAACTTATTTAAAAAAATATCTTTAAGCAACCCACGATATCTTTAAAACCAAGATAGGAACCCCATATTTTTACTTCACCTAGTTAAAAAATAATTATTTATTATTTTATTTTTGTCCAATACAATTGCTGTGCCTATCATATTTGGCTTCCTTCATTAAAATTAGTATTGAATGTTATTGCATAGTAATGAATATTGTACTACAACAGAAATATTTACTAAGCAGGCGGTGGAAACAAAATAAAAGTAGGTAAAATGACTTTTTTAATAAATAAGAAACATTAGTAAAACACATTTGAACAAAATTGATGAAAAACCATTACACTATGTAATATATTTTTACAACGAATGAATGAAATTAAAATAAAATATTTACTGAAGTACTACATACAAAAAACATTTTTTTACTACAGATGTTCAAAATGTTGTCCGTTATTATTTCTGCACAATCGTGTTTTTGTGACGGTAGCCCTAAGCGCGTTATCTAACTGTAATTCAGTAATCCCATCGATTGCTCTTCTGACTTTCATTTCCATGTCTTCTCTGTTTATTGGTGGAGTCCTATAAACGTTTTCCTTGAGGTGGCCCCATACAAAAAAATCAAGCGGCGTACGGTCTGGTGACCTTGCAGGCCATCGAACTGGCCCATTTGTTCCCATCCAGTTTTCTCCAAACCTTTCATTTAAATAATTCACCACAACTCTGCTGTTATGTGGTGGAGCCCCATCCTGTTGAAAAATTATTGGCTTAACATTAGGTGGCAGTTCTTCCAAAAAATCTTGTATCTGGTTTCGCAAAAATCCCAAATATCTTTCTCCATTTAATGGAACATCAAAAATTATTGGCCCAATAATTCTTCTGCCAATTACTCCTAACCATACATTAAAACTAAATCGCTCCTGATATGCACTTTCTCTCATATTTTTGGGATTTTCTTGTACCAATAACGGGTGTTGTTACGATAAAATAATCCCTAATTAGTGAACCTGGACTCGTCGGAAAACAAAATTTGTTCATGAAAATTATTATCCAAATTGTGTCTGTTCAGAAATCAATTGCAATAGTTCAATCATTTTCGTATAAATGCTGGTGTATTTGGTACTTGTATGATTTAAATTTATGGTTTTTCAAAATGCGTAGAGCTGATTCCCGATTTACACCTGTTTGGTCCTCAATCTGTCTTATCGAAATCGTGGGATCTACCTCGACAATTGCAAGTACATTGATTTCCGACACTTCATCGATAATGAAATTATTTTCCGGTACTTCTGGTTCACTTCTGAATTGCCATTCAACTCTTACAAAATAGTTGTTTGGTGGATGAATTCTGTCGGGAAATCTTTTTTCATATAAGTCAGCAACCTGCCTGCTATTTTTTTACATTCGCCATAGATTAGTAGCATATCTACTCTTTCATTTCGTGAATACATGGCAAAATAGAGTTAAAAACGTGATAACTTAGGTATAATTTAATGAAAAATACTTAAATTGCTGCGAAGTAAATAATTCTTAATGGGCTTGTTCCATGATATTCTTTTTATATGGTTTTTATATTTTTTCATATACTACTCGATATTCCCATTATGCACTTAAAATTTCGTATTATTAACTTTTTCCGTTCTCGAGATATAAGGATTGAAAATAGTAATAGTTGCAAAAACGTAGCGCTTATTTGTGACGTCACTATACGAAAGTGACGTAAGAAATTGGCTTTCTAGGACCTTTCAAATTTAACCCGATAAGTCGAAAAACATGGAATTTTCAAACGCTGGTAACTAAATAAATACGTTGAGCGGAAGTTCGTTCTATGTCTCTACGGAAAGGAGAAGGTCGGCGATGAATCCTAATCGTAAATTGCAGGGTCAACATCGAAAATTCGTCCCGACAGGAGCGAGAGAAAATTGTAATTTTTTGACATTTCACCAAATTGTACTCCCCTACTATCAAGAAGTAAGCAGAACAAACAATACTTCGAAAACACTTATAATTATTATAACAACTAAGGAGCATCAAGTCTATTGAGATCGCCGAGTCTATGCGTATAGTGACGTAGTGCCTGGCCACGCCCCTTTTTCGCGAGGTGCAGATTTGTAATAGTTTTTAAGATACTAAACGTGCGAATAAGATTCTGATTTTTTTGCAGATCCATTATTTTATACTTGCACTTTCGATTTATGAAATAAAAAAAATGCCGAACAAGCCCATTGTCAAATCAAAATGACGCGTCGTTTTACCTTCTTTTATTTCACCGCCTGCTTAGTAAATATTTTTATTGCAGTGACACCAAGCCTCAAGTGTCCAGTATTAGTTCTTAGTTTTCCGCTGAATCGCTTCATTGATTGGTCAAGTTTTATATATCGTACAAGAAATATCAGAATATCTATAATTTTCGTGGAGCAGTTTATTTTGTAAAAACAGTCTCGTACCAGATATAGAGCAATTTATAAATAGAAGGAAATGTTTTAAATATTCTTCTTTTGTAATGTAAAACCCATCGTTCCAATTTAAGAATAAACCTTAAGAAAATTCGACATTAATTCTAATAAAATGGAATGCTTTGTCGTGCGACAGAAAGATTAATGATTCTTTCAAACTAGTTACCTAAATAAAATCTAAAACTTCCCATTGAAGTCAAACTTATTATGCCAAATAGTATTATTTAAAGGTATATTAACGCTTACTCAACCTATGAACATTCATTCATTCCTTTATCTCGGTTGTACTTGACTTACTTGTGTGGTCTAACATAACTTTAACAATGAACAGAAATATAAAAGAGATAAAAGGGTGATATATAAAGTGTTCAAGGGGCCATTATATTTGGTTAAAAATAACAATTTTAAGGGCATGTGTGTATCGAATTACGTTTTAGAATGATTGTAAATTCAAATTAATTTGAATAAATAAACTGAACAATGGATTTTCATGAGCTGTGGAATTCATGTTGGGTGCGTTATAATTTCGACTTGAATAGTCATTTACAAAATGTGTTTTATTTATAACACATTCAAATAAACTAAATCTTTGATCATGTACTAATTAACAGAGTACCATAGTTTGATGACGTATTTTGATGTGCCGAATCCAAAGAGTAACCGCAAAAGCTGTCTGTCTCTTCGCTTTTTTTGTATTGAGAGGCATTGTTCTTGGTTCTTTGAAAATGTTCAGTAATTACCCATATTCAGGGGTTGAAATTTAAAAAATATCAATAAATCTAAAAACAATTCTGTTTGTATTATTCTGTTAAATCATTCTTTAAAAAGCGAAATTATATATTTTCTAACAAAAATGGGTTAGAGATTCACCTCGCCCTCCAAGGGGGTGAAATCATCCACAAAAAATCAAAAATATTTTGAAAAATTCTGAAAATAAAATATTTAAATGTTTCAAGTCTTGACAAATATGGGAAAAACAGTTCTCGCCAGTTTTGATGAAAAAACAAACCCTACGAACGGTAGAACTACTCCCAAACACGAAAACATGAAAGAATATCATAACATAACATAATTTAAAATTAAAACTAACATTATTGTGACAGTTTTCTGTACGTAATGTGCATATTTCTTTCTTATAATTCAATGTTGTTCGTGGCATGTAGCCAGCAAAGTATTTTGTTTAGAAAGATATATGTTTTTGTACTTATCTATGAATAAGTCTTTAGTAAGAGTTTGAAATAATTACGAGTATTTTTGCTAGTAATATATTAATTTCCTCAATTCTATTTTAGATTACTCTTACATTGCATTTGATTATGTTTTATGATTATACCTGTACTGGTAATTCTCCGAAATCTGTTTTGGATTATCCTGTTCGTTAGAACCATAAATAATTATTGCATAAATACGTATTACCCGGTAAGTGACTGTTTAGTTCATTTTCAACTTTGAAAGAAGTAGCACTGAAGAAGTATCCTTGTGTAGGATACAGAAACACGTGTCTGTGAAAGTTTTTCAAGTTTTTGGTAAGTGTTTTTGTCTTTGGTTGTTTTTGGTTTTGTTGAACAGGATAATTTAAAATTAAAACTAACATTATTGTGACAGTTTTCTGTACGTAATGTGCATATTTCTTTCTTATAATTCAATGTTGTTCGTGGCATGTAGCCAGCAAAATATTTTGTTTAGAAAGATATATGTTTTTGTACTTATCTATGAATAAGTCTTTAGTAAGAGTTTGAAATAATTACGAGTATTTTTGCTAGTAATATATTCATTTCCTCAATTCCAATATCATAACAATTTTTGGAAACTTAATTCATCGCTTATATTCCTCGTTCTTGTCTATAAATAACATTCAGTTAGCTTATGTAATACATTTTAATCCGTTTTCATTGGAATTTATCCCCCAAAGGGGGTGAAATCAGCTAGCTGAATGTCAGTTATAGAAAGTTATATGTTTTTCAAAAAATTGCTATGATTTTTCTTTCATGTTTTCTTGTTTGGGAGTAGTTCTACCGTTCTTAGGGGTTGTTTTCTCACTACTACGTGGAAATCGTATCAAACGAGAGGTGTTGCCTTACATCAAATGGAGTACTTAGTTCTGGTTTTTTCATATGTTGGTAGTGATGAAATGGTAATGACAAATCCAAATTTTCCACCTCGAAAGCCCTTCGGGTTATTGTTAAGTACTTGAAAATCCATTAAATTTTAGGACTTTTTTTAGTTTTTGTCAAATACCACCAAGGACCTTTGTTAGGGCAAAAGTCACTATGCACACTTTTAAGTATACTAAATTAACAATAAAATGAGAATAATTTGGTCTTGGTAGGCCAAATAGTTACTAAGATACGGCCATACAAAGTTTTGCACAATTTCAAAAAAAAAGGAAAAATGAGTTGGGATGCTGGAACCATCAGCTTCTCAAGCCCTGCTAAATATGATTTCCTGTAACCGCAAAAAAGGTTGTACCAGCAGTTGTGGTTGCAGGAAAGCAGGACTCAAATGATCAGCTGTTTGCAACTACTGCAGTGGCAAATCCTGCGAGAATATACCAGACCTGGTGTGTGACGACCTTGATAAACCATTCATTGATGACCCACCATCAGATGATGATTTCGACCTGCCTGAGCAGGTCGACGAAAAAATGCTACCGCAGCAAGCTGCCCCCAAAAGAAGTGCTGTGGATTCAGAGGACCAGCCTGGTCCATCAAAGATATACAGGAAATACGAGTAATAACAATTTCCCTCACTGTACTTACTGTACATTGTATAAAATGAGGTGTTTCATACCACATACCTTTTAAATATTAATGTTTTAATTACTAAACTGTTTATTTCTATAAATTAAAATGCTTATTTCACTAACTAAGGGTACTTCATTTTGCAAACCCTTCTAATACATATTACCTTAACAACTTTGAACAGCTGTATCTCAGGAACTATCAAGTCTATTTAGACCTAATTAGTCTCATTTTGTTGGAAATTTAGTGCACTTTAATAATTTATAAGGTGACTCTTGCCATGAAATGGATCCTAAGGGGTCATCATAACTGTCGAAAACTAAAAAAAAAATGTAAAACATTCTTTTTTTAGAAATTTAGCAAACCTTTGAATGGCCATATCTTAGAAACTAAGTGGCCTACAAAGACCAAATTGTTCTCATTTAATTGCAAATTTAGTCTACTTAAAAGTGTGCATAGTGACTTTTGCCGTAACACGGGTTCTTGGTGGAAAAATTTACAAAAACTGAAAAAAGTCCTAAAATTTAATGGATTCTCATATACTTAACAATGATCCGAAGGGTTTTCGAGGTGAAAAACTTGGATTTGTCATTACCATTTCATCACTACCAACATATTAAAAAAAAAAACAGAACTACCTCATTTGATGTAAGGTAAAATGTACCAATTCCATAGACTACACCAAAACTGGCGAGAAATATGTTTCCCAAATTTGTCATTCGAGGGTATGTGGGTTAGTTTTTAACCCTTCTTGATAAAAATTACATAATTTCTCTTTTTTAAGATTTATTTAATAGAAATAATACATATAGAATTGTTTTTAGTTCTATTGATATTTTTAAATTTCAACACCTAAATAGAGGTAATTACCCAAAGTTTTCAAGAAACCAACCAAACCTCGTTTGGGTTTTAATGACGATTATTTTGAGACCTGCTAAACTCTTTTACAATTTTTTCCAAGCTCACAATCCGCTACGCCAAAACAGACGAATTTTTCGGTCACTTTTTATGATTCCATTTGCTCCAAGCCATTGTCGTCAAAAATTTTCTTACCTTACTTCACGAAAAATTGAAAGCTCTACACTTTGGTAGTAGTCTGAACTCCGATGACAAAAACAAGCAAATGTTTTTTCTTTGCCATAAAACCGTAAAAGAAGAGGGGGTAAAGTATGGGATGGGTACCCGAGTACCGGAAATGCAAATGCTTTCTGTGAAATTCAATTAAAAATTTTGAACCGGAATATTGTGGAAATTTTATTCTGCCAATACGAAAACATGTTTGCATATATCCTGAAGATTGCAAAAATACCTTTTGCAGAAATTTTGGTGGAGGTATTTTCGACCGTTACTTCATCTTAATACAAATACTTTTTTTAAATAGGTTTAGAATGTTATTAAACATGGAAATTCTAAATTTTGAGCGAAAAAAATGTAGGTACCCATTAATTTAAAAAAAAATCTCAAATTTAATTTTTTCTGAAACAGGTTTAGAATGTCATGAAACGTGAACATTATTAATTTGAGCGAAAACAAGTTTTTTAGATAATGACAGACGAAATTGAAAAAACTGTATTTTCGTATCTATCTATATGATCTGAAAAATTACGTGCGATGTACTCTTGTACAAGTAAGTTTCTAAATATGTTGATTCAGAACATCTCACTAGTTTTTTTCTGGAAAAATCGCTAATATTTATCTTCAAAATCGACCCCCTTTTCCATCCTAGAATCGGACGCCTCTGACTTAGATTAAATGTGGTTACATCTGAAGACTCACTTTATAAGTTAATATTGATAACTAATATTTCAAAATATAGATGATATGGTAGATATATATGAAATTGAGACACAGTATAGATATTCACATTCGGCAAGTACCAAAAATTTAGAAACATCAGTAACATAAAATAATCACTTTAAATATTAATGGCCATTTTTATATTACATCTCTGTTTGGTTAGAAAATGAAAACCCTTGTTTTAATTTTAGGCAGTATTTAAGTCCCTTTCTAGGAATTCCAGTGACTTGATCGTTATCAGAAACTGCGGCCCAGAAAACATCTGTAGGTAGTATTTTTGTAGGGATCATTCAGCCAAAGGACAAACCATTACATTAGTCGATTTTTATCGCAATTTTTGGTACGAACACCTTTCATAAAATCGGTAAACGTTACGCCTATCCATATATTAGAAGTTGACACTGCATCTGCTATTCTAAGACTCTTTACAACAGCTAACCCCCTCGGAGAATGTCATAATATTCCTTTCTACCCCCCTGGGATGCGCATTATTTGCCTTCCTTGGTGGTAAAGTGGATAAAACTTTTTAACACGAAATTCTCATATTATAAGAATAACATATTACTTCTCGCTAGTGGGTCGATATAGTTCTTTTATTAAATTAAGTCGTTTCGGACAAAGACCCCTGACGGTTCATGTGACCATTTCGTTCAGATATTGTCATATTTCTTGCTTCCGCGACTGTTGTAATATGTGATATATTACTGCGATAAGGTTCATGCAAATGACAGAAGTAGGCATGATTTACATAAAAAGTATAATTGAATATTATAATTTAAACAAGCTAACATTATACTCTTCGCAGAGTTTGCTGCACTTTTTATAGAATTGTTCCACATTCTATAGGATACTATTCGCAGCTTTTTTTGTAAATAATGTTAGTTTTAAGACATTTTTAGTTTAATTACAAAACATTAAAAAAGAATTAAATTTAAAAGATTAATAACTTTTTTTATTCATTGAACGATCTTGTTCAAAACAATATGGTTCTTCCTAGATAACACTAACTTACTGTCCAAATTTCAATACAATCGGACTTTTTGTTCTTAAGTTATAGTGTTTACAAAGAACGTGACGGACAAACAGACGGACATTTTGAAAATTCGATCAACAACACAGTGATATGAAACTTTTTTCTCTACATGTAATATTACCGGTTTTAGAAATTTGTCGATCGAATGGACTATACTCTTCGTTTTGTATTTACGAAGAGTATAATAAGAAACGGTGGCGTTAAACGTTTATAGGTAAGTCCGAGGACCAGTCTTTAAAGTAAAAAAGCAAAAAAAAATGCGAAAGTTTTTAATCTTTGAGACAATATTGAAGGAAGTAATGAATCCTGATTTGCACCCTTTTTCGCCCCCCAGAACGTTGTTAAATTTATGAAAAAAATTAAATTGCAATAACCTTTTTGAAAAATATTCCGAAAATCATTACTAGTAAAAATTCAAACTAATTATTGATACGTTTATGCATGTTGGTAACACTTTTAACCTTCGATATTTTTTAAACTCAGTTTACGTACTTTTGATACCGAAATTTCTATGAGAGAAATAAGAAAAAAAATTATCAACTGATGGGGGAAAGTTATAAGGGTTGAAAACATAAATAATGCACATACAGAGTGTGCTTAATAAGATCGCACCCCACTAATTTTGCCACGTTGCACTGTGTCCGAAATAAATAAAAAGTTGACAAAATTCAAATTTTATAACTTTATACAGCTTTCACGTTCCAGGGGTACATTAGGGTACATCTCAGGTAATATTTCCCGGAATATCGCCCCATTTCTTCGAGAAATCTACCTGCGATGATCCTTCAAACATGAATAATTGTTAAACTATGATTTTATTTCAGTTTGTTGGGAGATTTCAACGCGCGACTGTGCTTCAAATATTTGTGTTTTTGGTTTGTAATTTTTACAACAAAAACTTTAAGGCAAGTACTTTATTTACGTGTAAAATATTCCACAAATTTTAGTTTGAAGCGGCTGATTTTACTATTTTTTATAAACGTAATTTCTTTGGCATTTTGCAAATTCTATTAGACCTAAACAGAGTTTGCCACTAAAAGCCACGGATATCTTCATTCTAAAACATACTCTAGGTATCCCTTTATGCCGTGGTTAAATACATTTTTGCTCGAAGTTGTTCCATTAGAAAAAAATAGCCATTTTTAGTTTCGATATAGGGCGCTTCGAGTTATTTTCAAACCAAAATAAGATAGTGTCGTTGCCATCAGTAGTATGGCAAACGCTACACCATGGAGACTAAAAGCCTTGCACCTATAATACATATTGAAGTGATTGTATCGCCCTCACCCTAAACTAGCCTAGTTTAAGCAACAACCAAATTTAAATTTTTTATTTTAGAACGCCTACAAGAAGAGAACTGTTTGACGTTTTGTCGGAAAAATCCCGTGAAACGCGTGTAGCACAGAAGGCTCATGTAGTGGATTACTTAGTCAATCACTATGGAAAGTCAGGGGGTGCGCAAGGAATTGTTCGTATAAGAAACGCTGCATTTGACTTTTCCCACAAATTTTTTTCAAAACTGGATTCCGTCAGAAGCATTGAAAGTGGCTTGACACTAATTTTGATGTTGACAAAGAAGAAGAACCGGAGGAACCTGATGAAGATGTGTCAAGTGCTGAACCAAGCACGTCATCGGATTGGACTATTTCTAGTTTGATATTTTTTCATTATTTTTCTCGTATTTTAAATGAAATATGCATGCAAAAAAATACATAAATTTTCACTTTGGCAGAAAACTACCCCCTACACAGCAGAGTATGATATTTATTATTTTTTTCATACTTCATGTCATTTTGAATAATTTGCATGAAAAATACGTGTGAATAGCTACTTTCACATAACCACCCCTTAAAACCCACCCCAGATTTATTTAATTTTTTTCACTAGTTTTCTCGTGATATGTACGTACTGTACGTCATTCCAGAATACTTAGATGGAATGGATGGAAAATCTGGATGTGGAAGTACTGATACCTTAGGTAGGGGTTTTTTAATTTCTGTTTTCAACGTCATTGAAGTATGTTATTTTAGGTATTAAACATATACACTAAGTAAACTTGATCAACCATTCGTTGTTTCTCTTGCCTCAACATTAAGTTAAATAAATTAAACACTCTCACAACATAGCAGTCATTTACAAAATATGCTTAAGACCGGTTTTCATATTAATAACATGATTATTAGCTACACAGGCATAATAAAAGCAATTGAGCTGCACATATGTAATTACTCTGTACTTTATTAATGCAGCATTATATCAATTAACATTATTAATCCATATGAAGACACAATAGAGAAATGAATTTAAACCTCATGAAAGACAGTTAAATTCAAGTAAGACTCCCACAATATCATATGTTTCTCAAGTACCTCCTAGTTACATTAAACGAGTTAACAATAATTAAATAATTACACCAAAATTGCATTTTGGACCATTGCACCCGACGGAAACAAGCTCTATATGCGGGTAGTATTGTCGGTTTTATCGTGTTTGTCTCATGTTATACAATGTAAAGGAACAATATCAACTAAGGGGCAGCGGCCCAAAGTTCTGCTCAATTAATAGCTATAAATGCCCTAATGGGACCCAATACAAGTCAATTAGAACAGATAAGAACAATCCCTTACATTTCACATCGTGCCCCCTGCTTCTCCAAGTTATTGACATTAAGCTCTCCCCTGAGCCTTGCCGTGGCAAAAAATTACGTTTTGATCGATTTTTGATTATGAAATATGATATCGCTCTTGAGAAAGATTTTTATCGGTCTAATAATAACTAGTTTATAAGTTTGGGGGAATAAACGATCATTACGTAATTCTAATAAGAAAATGTTACTTGAGAAGGAATATAGCCAGGGGGAGAGAAATGAATGTTAATATTTAGGATATTCAACGTTAAAATATTCGATAAAGGATAGATACAGATCTACGACCTTTTGGAAAATGAGAAAGCCTTTTTTTGTCGATGCAGTATGTCACTGTAATAATGAGCTACGCTAAGACAGAGATTTAACTATGCCCTGTTCATCAGTACCTACCAGAAATTGGGGCTAAACTTATCAAAATAAAATATTTCACCGAAATTTTTTGCAGTATTTTGGCGTGACATCGTATATGGACCGCAATTCAATATCAAAAGATACGGTAGTAATAAACATATCGTCAGCGCTCACTAATAAGCTGGCAACCGTCTCTCTTTACAGGAATAATATCCGCCCCCACCACCGCCTAATTCTTGCCTTGAAATGTCTTAATAAATATACAAATTTAACTAAGAATGTGGTTAGTCAATGTTCTAAGCAAATCGATGATTTTCTATCAATTGAGACCAGAATCAATGTCATTTTAATAACTTTTTATATTATACAGGTGGTAATAAGATAACCATGTAATGATAGTTGATAGACTCGACCTTTACTGGGTGAAAATCCATTATCACTAATGAAATAAAAAACACTAAACTGTTTTTAACGTTTTCACATATATTACGTCAACATGACGATCGTTTTGCTAAAACATTAGCTTCATCAAATGAGCGCCCTACTACACTACTTACAAATTGAACTTATTGGACCTTAAATACATGACATTAAATTACCTGAAAACTAATTTGCATACAATTGTAATTATTTGCTGATAATATAAAATATACTACTAAGAAATGGAGTTAAAATAGATTTACAAGTGAAGAGTTATTTATGTCTAATTGGTCGTTAAGTAAAATAGGTATTGTATAGTTGTATGAAGGATATCAAAATTGTCCAAAAGGTGATTACCAAAGGCAGAATTATTTCTATTATTCCAAAAAGATTTGTTATATTCCACTATCCGTTTTTTAAAATTTCTACCTGTTTGTCCCACATGTATCTTAGGGCAAGTCCCACAAGTTAGCTTATACACTCCCGACAATTCTTATTCTTTATTCTTATCTTCACTGTTTTTAATAATAGAGCCTGAAGTATTATTAGTTTTAAAAGCTATATTCAGACCTTGCTTCTTTAAAAATGTACTGATCTTTTCTGAGGGGTCGCCAATGAATGTTAATGAACTGAAATTAGATTTTGAATTATCACGATCTTTATAAGTTGGATATACTGCATTTACCGCGTTCTTGTATCGTTTTTTTTGTATCATTTTTTACAGGTAACTTATTGCACAAAAACCATACATAACATAGAGATTAATATTATTAAGAAATTGGTTCACCTATATATAACATTTTTTGCAAAATTGAGTATTGAAAGCTCATTACAGATGCAAATCCTGTAAAAATGTCAGGGTGCTAAAGAATTTTGGATAAATTATTACTTGCATGTGCTTGATATGAGGAGAGCTGTCTTAGTCTCTGCCATTCTGAATTGTATCTTTGATCTCTATCATCTCTCTCATATATCTTCGAAAAAGTGTACAGAAATATTATAACCGCCGTGTAATGCAGACGAGACTTACAACTGAAAATAATTGGATAGTTCAAATAACAGGCATTTTCTTCATATAAAATGAATTTACTTAGATTTTTCGTATAATTTCTATGAATGTTGAGAAAAAATAATACGCTAATGGCCGATCTGTGCTTGAGTAATTTATTACAACTTGTATAGACTATTATATAAAAATATGAAAACGAGAGTGGCGCTATCGTAGGGCCGAAAATTCTCCTTCTATTACTTACAAGTCTATGTGTAGTGGATTGAAAGTATAGCCATCTTGAAAAAAAATTTCAAACAATTTTTTTACACATAATTATTGAGAAGATATAATAATTTTACTATCTTTAAATAAGTACAACTTGTGTACAATTTTTGTATTAAAACTTTCAACTTTCAATTTTATGTAATAAATGTAAAAATATTCTAAACAAATATCACTGCTTTATTACTTAATTAACAACACACTCCTGTGACCTGGCAGGAAATATGTTCTGATTTACTAAGATTTCCCTGTGTAAACTCGGCTTGCAAATTTACCAATCAGAGACAAGGTCACATGTTCCCTATATTTACAAGCACTGCATTCTAATCTGAGATCCACTATAGAAATTAAATTCGCCTTGTATTTGCGAAGAGTATAAGAGAATTCTTCTCTTATTTAATTTTTAATTACATCCTCACAAAAAAAAGTGTTCAGTGCATCCGACTAGACCACTATACCATGTTTGGGGGCGTTGAATTCGAGTCCGGGATCTGTTTGGCCCCATCGGGTCAGGATGAAGGTTATTCCAAGGTCAAATTGGGAAAACGTTTAAGCACAAAAAGCCAAGATTTTCATACATTTTTAGGGTCGCTCAATTCGAATCCGGGGTCTACTTCACCCCACCAGGTTATGGACAAAGTCATTCCAAGGTCAATTTTTTATTAACCAAATGAGAATACGTTTTTGACCGCGGATTCTGAAAGAGCGTGATATTCAGGTTTGTACATGGTTTGACCTATGGATCAAAGTGACCTTTCGAGGTAATCAGAAGGTCGAATCACTATCTCAAATTTATTTATCTAAGATCGAAATTGGACCACTTTGAGAAATATATGAGTTACAAATCTTTATCGAGCGTGGTTTAGCCTCGTGATATTTCTCCGAGGAGAAACCTTGGAGAACCAAGGTAGCAGACACCTGTCACCTGAATCTACTCAACCGACGAATCGCGTTTTCGACTATCGGAAAAAGGAAACGCCTATGTTATGTACCTACTGGCTATCCGAACATATCGGTGATAAGGGAGTGATGAAGGTACCGGAGCATTTATTAATGGAACGCTGACAACGATGTTAAATATTTTTTTATAATAATTGAACTCTTCATCGGATCGCTGTGATATTCAAGAGTCTTCGATTATATCAGCTGCAGGGATTGAAAAAATTCAAGTGAATTGCGACCTGTAGAGCTTGGTGTATGCATGATTGCATGATTTTCAAGTTTAGATCAGCCACTTTGAATATTGAAATTATAAAGTCCATATCCTAATTAGTACTCCAAGGATTAGCCAAAATGGAAGAAACCTGGACAAAATTATAAAAGCTGAATTTTTGCACAGACATTATTTGAGGTATCCCAAACCCAAATCCGCAAAAACCGTAAAAATCCCACCATGGCTACCCAAAATATTGAGGGTCAAAGTTTTTTTTTTAAATAACTCGTAGAGATAGATACAGAAAACCAAAAAACTGCCCATTTTAATTGTATAGAATGTTTTAACCTAAAAAAAAATATTAATACTCCTACTAGAATCACACAAAATTCTCGCACTTTAATCGATATTGTATTATTACCTAGAGATACAGAAATTTATGCAAGTGGTACTAAAGAAGCAAACAGTAGTTCTGATTATTCTATAGTCTTTTGCTTGACACTTTTAGATTTCTCGAAAGCCTTTGATACAATTAGCCATGAAATTTTGCTGTCTATTTTACACTTCGTTGGTTTTTCGGAGAGTGCAATTAGGCTCTCAGATAGTTATTAGTCAGCAGAGTTCAATTTGTAGAAACTGATATAGGTCAATCTTCCAGAGGTAGTGTATCATGTGGTGTTCCGCAGGGCTCAACACTTGGCCCACTTTTATTTAGTATATACACGTGTAATTTATCATCCTGCCTAAAATAATGTAAAGTACATCTTTATGCTATCATACACAACTTTATTATTCATTATGTAGATGTAGCAAAATATTGTAAATGATGATTTGAAACGCCTGGTTGCATTCTCCGAACGCCATAAACTTCAGCTGACCCCAATAAAATAATCAGTTTTGGTATTTGGCAAATGTCGACGACACATTGAGAATGAGTTTGTAATTAAAATGCAAACGAGACTTTACAATGTGCGCAAAGTGCCAAAAACTTAGGACTAGAATTAGATAGAGATCTACGTTTTAAAAAAGATGTAAAGAAAATAATTAAAAAAGCTTACTCTTCATTAAAAATGTTATATCCAAATCGTCACTTAATCTCTCAGTCCTTTAAAATAAAACTTAAAGACTCTCTTGTTTTAAGTCATCTTAATTATTGCTATATATGGAGCCTGCCTAGATAAACTAGACATTAATCGAATAGAAAAAGTTCAAAAGTCATGTTTGCGGTTCATATATGGCATCAGAAAGCTTAAATCAGTATCATATAAATTAAAAGACTCAAATTGGCTAAGCATGCAAGACAGACGAAAACTCCACTCTACAGTATTGTTTCATAACATTATTTTAAATCAATGTCCCCCTTACTTGCATAACAAAAAAAATATAGAACGGATGTCCATACCTTAAATATAAGATTTAAAGGACTCATTACACATCCACCTCACAAATATTCAATGTTTAAGAGATGTTTTACATATAATGTTTATGTTTTATATAATAATGTACCAGCTTTCTTGACATCATTAAAACTAAACTCATTTAAAAATCAATTAAAGAAAATTCTTTTTAATGCCCGACATTAAACTTATTCAATATGTACTTCCTCGTATTGGCTGCCTATCCTATTTTTTTCCTTTTTGCTATTTTCAGTTTAAAAAAGATTTTAGTTTTCTTTGTTACGCGAGAATAATTTTAACTCGCTGTATAGTGTTCATGTATCTGTGTCACTGTTGGAGCTGAACTATGAACTTTTTTAAATTGTTTTCAGCTCTATTTTGCAACTTTTATTAAATTAATTATATGATAATGTGTATATACTTTGATTGCAAATAGAATTATTATTATTATTATTATATGCGTCGATTGCCCATGAGGTCAATGTGAAAGTTGTAGAGAATTACATTATCTACAAGTCATCTTTTTTATTTTTTACTGACCTCCTCCGCTTTTCGAGATATTCAAGGTCATAGTTTCAAGAACATTGTTTTTCAGAAATATCTCGCGTCAAAAAATCGGACAGCAATAAAGTTAACATGAAAGTTGTAGAGAATTCTATTATCTACAAGATTGGTATTTTGAATTCTTTTCCGAAACTTCGTCCTTTTCGAGATATTCAAGGTCTTTATAAACACCGAAAGTAAGTAAAAGTGTATTGCATAATAAAATAAAATTTAAATTAATAAGCATATTATCAGTTGTTTTAAACAAAACACGAGCAAACCTAAAAACAATCATGTACTCGCATATAGAATCAAAAGACCTTTGAAATGATAGGGGGTTGACCTGACAAAGTCAAATTTGACATCAAAATGTGACGTTCAAAAGATAAAAGGTGACGTGTTTCAGGATTTTTCCTAAACAGCACCCCCACCTTAGTTAATCTAGGGAATGGTTTTCGTGGGGACCAAAAAAAAAATGGGAAAAAATCTAATTTCGGCCATGATGTCGTATAGGAAATTGAAAGGCGCTTCAAAGGAGGGGTCGCTCGATGCCATTTCCCTATTTAAATTCCTGAGTTAGGGGTTGCTGGGACTAGGAGGTCGATGTGTCACTGTCAGGTTTGACAACAAGAGTTGTCCCCCAAAAATCAAGAATCGACTTGTCTGAGCGTGTTTTCAAGAAACTAGTCTAAGGGTCCCAAAATAGGCGTATTTCGTTTCCAATGGCCCACCCTGTATGTTAACTAACGTAAGCTCAAAGTTGGTACTGCTATAAATTGCATATCTGAGTAAATTAAGCACAATATAAGTAATTAACGTGTCAATCTTGTGGCCACAGTGATATCATGTAAAATTATTACACTTTGTCAATCTCATTTTCTCACAGCCTCAACCCACATCAAGTTTTATCAATAATGTGGAATCAGTTAATTGACAATTTTACCAAGAAATTTGATTCTCACGGTCTTGTGTTCCACCACATCAATCTATTGTTCCTCTAACTTCCTAACGCTCATGGCAGCTAAATTCCTATTATCGGGTTAGCTCATATTAGGTTCGGTAATTCTGTTAATTGTAATATAAAGTTGCAATAATAGGGGCAGGAGTCTCTCGCATCATTTTATACGATAAGACAGATTCTGATTCTGCAGAAATAATTTAATTGGCGTTTATTCGTATTTTTGTTGCTAGATAATGACGATTTTGTTGTCTTATTACATTCGAATTTTTGGTCTAATTATTCTTCTAAAGAATTTTTGTGAAAAAATAATTACTCATATAGGGTGTTTGATAAAGAAGTGGGTATTCGGCAGAATACAACCGCTTCTGCAATGTACCTTTTTACTAAATCTATTAATTCCTGCATTATTTAAATTATACATATTAATTCAAATTTTGCCGACCTAACCATTACAATATTACATTGTTTGATCCTTAAATATTACTTGTTTATATCAATATCATCCTAACTATCCAGCGGCATAAGATCATGTAAATTAATTATGTCAGTATTCGACAAACTCATATAATGACGTCATTAATGAAGTTATAAAATGTCTAGAACTATGAGGGGCTTCACAGTTTCCTACGCTAACATATGAAGTAAACAGCATTTTGTATTTTGACCTGACCAGCCTCAAAACCGTTGCTTACGATATCATTGCATCCACATCCAGATTTCTCATTCAAGTCTCTTTAAAACAAGAAATTTAAATTATTCACTTTATACAGTTGGTACAGTAGCTAAATCGTTCACCAGGAAACGCATGTAAATCAGAGCATTGCGGTTTTATAAATGGTAAGTATTATTGATATACAGGGTGCAATTAGTTTCATGTCATTAAAAGAAAACTGGTGGTTGGGAATGACAAGACAAACAAAAAAACCTTACATAACATGGGGTCTAAAGCTCACAGTTTTGGAGAAAAAAAATAAACAATTATTTCCAAAATACTTAATAACATAGTTTGACTACTGCTGGCATATTGGGGTAGGTTTTATTGCCTCGCACCTTGTCGCACATGACACTCTGACATTCGTGCAAATAAGTATGCCAACAAAGCAGTTAAAAGCGACCGACAGAGGCCACCGTCATGTTTTTTGCTTTTTCGCAGCCAAATTATCTCATTACGCGTGCTATACTCTCCCTTGTAATATTCTCAAGTAATAATTTCAGTTTGTGTCCTCACTTCGTAAACAACGTACATACGACGCGACCTACGCATTCCTTGGTTTTGTCTGTTGCTTTTATTCTTTTTGAATTTTGTGCCACTTATGTTAAGATTTATTTTATTGACTTATCTTTTAAGTCGTTAGTACCTGGTGCTTTTTGTTTTACTTTTTGGATTTTGGACCAAGTTTTTCTTTTTGTTTTCTTTATTGATAACGTTAATTCACAGTTTAGTGCGGTGTTTTAGAACGCAGATTTTAAACATTATTGGAGATTACACTTATCCAGAGCTCGCGGATACGCACTTGGTGGAGAAAGTGGTGGAAATGCAGCTGGTACGGAAGAGCTTTAGAACAATTGCAACAACGTATTTTAGTGTGCATAGAAACCATAAAAAATGATCCTAATTTATCAAATGTGTTGAACGGAGTGCGTATGTCCTTAGTTCGACGTGCCGAAATGTGTATACGTGGAGATGGAGGTCATTTCGAACAATTTTTGTGAAAAATTCAAAAGAATTTTTCAGTTGTTGGGTGTTACCTATTGGGCATTAAAGGTATGATTATTATTATTAGTATTCATTGTATTGTCTTGATCTGTTTACTATTGTTCACATTGATTTTCATAGAGATCAAAGACTCGATTTTTAGTTTTCGATACCAAATTGGGAAGAATTATACGCTCAATTCGTTAAAAAAATCGGATTTCTTCCTAACATAAAATACACAACTATTTTCTGTTATCGTATCTTGGACGTCTAACTGTTCGTTTTCCAATTTCATAAAATAGTTACTAATTTTTTTAAGATTTTAACGCAATGTTACAAATGTTAATAAACCACTTTTAAATTTAATAAATACTTATCAACGACAATAAAAGCTACAATAACTTTGTTCCAAATTAAAAAACACATGTAAACAAATCCTATTTAAACCCCTGCAGCTGCAGCCATGCTATGCTTGCGTTATGCCGAAAGAGAAGTAATTATTTATATATTCATAATTAGTGGTATAAAAAGTTCGGTACAAGTAATCCCATCAAAGTGCCGCACTTCTTCCGGCGGGAACACAAGTCGGGTATTACAGTTTTTTATTGTTTCTAATATTCGGAACCATAACATCCATTGACCCTGAAAAACAGTGGTTCTCAAATATTTCCTACCTTAACATTAAAATATTAAACCTAGGTCAGTTTTTTTCCAAGTGCTCCTAGATAAAAAGTCATATAGGTTTTTTGTCTTTCTAGCCGGTCCCTATTGCCAGTTTTTTCTAATGACATCAAACTAATTACACCCTGTATATATATTCGCGGAGTTTCATGTAACCGTATTTCAATTTTAGTTTTGTATTTTATAAGCGTGTTTGTATTTTTATTTCAGGTTGAAGTAGATCAATTATTCTCGGTGCAAGGTATGTACAAGTTTTTTCTTCTATTATTTTTAGGGAGGTTCATTTAAATTGAGACAGTAAAACATATCGGAAACAACACAGTTTCGAAAATGTAACAAGTTCTTTCCGTAACTTGTCAATTATTTAATTAGTTGCCAAATATTTTCCATTCAGCACCCGTACTATATAAAATTTGAATCACCCGCGATAAAAACCCTAATTCTAAGTCACCACTGAGCATGCGCGAGCGGAATATCAGGGAGAGATGGAATTAACAGCAAAGAAAACCGGCACTTCCCGTCTTGATGTCGCTGAGGTGAGGTCATTCTAATTTTTTTTCTTAAAAGATTTGAAGTTTAGAGCCATCCTATAATACTTTGTTGAATGTTTACTTTTATTATTGAATTATTATTGCATTCGAATAATAACCTAGTTGTTTTGATTTGTTATTGAATTTCAAGCTGGCATTTAATTGAATTATAATACATTTGAAGTTAACCACGTGGTTAATAAAAAACCACTTGTAGTGGTTTGCCCCAGCTGTAGTTTATTTATTTGTCATTTTGGGACAGTTGCTGTGGATTATTTTATGTTTAGATATTATATTAATAATTTTTGCCAGTAGTTTATATTATATACTTACATATATAGGTATATATTTGTTTGTATTTAGGATCGCTCCAAAATTTATTTTATTAGATAATCTCATTTCACGACTGATATACTAAATTATTGAATTTGTCGAAAAGCAAGACGTAAAGCCAATTTATCTGAATTAATTTTGTCATAGAACCGGGGAGCATCTCCTAAAATTTATATTTTATTTAATTTTTTCTAGTTTTCAATTTTAATATATATTTCCTTTGTTCTACTTTGAACATGTTAGTATTATTAACATTTTTTTCTTCGGACCATTTTGCTTCATAAAAACTTAACTTTTGTCATTTACAGTAATTTTGTGGCCTAATTTTTTTGATAAGTTAGTAGTAGAGTTTTTTTATCGGTCCTCAACCATTTTCTTAAATTAATGCTTACATTTTACAAATTCTCATACCATTTTTTTTGTGTAGTTTTTATAAAGTCGTAACCTTGTTCAATTTTTTTAAATTCTTTTCAATAAGTTTTAAAGTTTTAAATCATTTATTTAGAGTCATTTTAAATTTAAATCATTAGTTTTTTTCTTTATGTAACTTAAGTTGATACAAAAACTGGTTCCTGATTTACCACTGTTTTCATATAATAATCTGGATCGACCAACCCTGGATCAAGCACATGGTAGTTTTGTTACGTAAGCAATTAGCTATCATCGTAGCTTTTCTTAGTCAGAAGATAACTACTAGATATAATTGTAAACCAGTTGATATTTTCAATTTTACAAGTTCCCGTTTCAAATCAATTTTTTTTCTCTTAATAGATTTTCATTGCCACTAAGCATTACATTTTTATTGTAGTAAATTTTGAATTTTTCATTAATTCTCACATTTAATTGTAAAGTCTTTGTAAATTTTAAACTTTATTTATTGTTAATATATTGTTATATTTTGTTAATTTTGCTTTTGATTGTTTCCTCCTTAACCAGTTGCAGGAATATCATTTGTATGAATACTCTGGCGCCCAGTTTCTTTGTTTATTTTTGTTTTGTAACATTCAAATTATTAAATAACTCTTCTCGCCACAGAGTGACCTTCGACCAACCCTGAGCTAACCGGTTGCTACTCTTTCGTAGCTTCCTCAGCACCCAGCTGAGAAGTTGTGGTTGCAAAGAAAAGTGTTTTTAACATAAGTCTTTGATTTTGACGAGGAGACAAAGTCACATTATTGTTTTTCGAATTGTTGAAAGCATGCGTTGTTTGCGAGATATTTTACTGTATCAAGTTAAATGAAGCATCCTGTATATTCTACGCAGCTATTAAAAATGCATTTCCTCCAACTTTAGAAAGCACAATTTGGTCCCTTTAGTTACTAGAAATCATTAATAACACGAAATATCTAGTGAATTACAAAAACCAATTTAGACCGCATTATACTATTAATTATGTGTCTTGCAAATATTGCAGTTCGTTAAAATGTACAAAATCAAGTATCCTTAACACCTCAGCCTGCCAAATGTGAATAATTTTCTAACGTATACTGCGTAGGATATGATTAATGGTTAAATAATTGCTTCTTATTATGGATTCGAACAAGAGAACTAAAAAACAGTTATTCCATGTCAGTAAACTGAAAAATAAACAAAGAGAAGCATGATACATGCGAGTATCGGGTATAACTTAGTATTTTTGCGGCTATCGTGAAAGATGATCTTGTACTAGTGGTTGTAATAAAATACATCCATTTATCGGGTACATGTCAAATACCAATCAAACGTATGTGAAAATACGTTTATAGATTTTAGATAGCACTTACTACCAGACACTCATACGTTTCTTATATTAGATATTGGATATTGCGTATGAGAAAACAGCATTCACAATATATAAGCATACAAGGTGATCAGTAAAATGATCCCAGAATGGCAACTCGATATTTTCATTGTTCTGTATATTCAATGTATTATAACAGGGTGATATTTATATACTTATATTAAGTTAAAAAAATTTGTTAAATAATTCCATACTATATACAGAGACCAACAATTAACACAATCGAAGCCATCTACAAACGCATATCATTATGTTTTTATTAGAATCATATTTAGAAATAAAACCGATGCCTAAGGCACTACTACTATATCCAGATTTCATATCCGAGTGCCGTTAAATGAAATCATCTTGATACTATACGCAAGTATAAGTAATGTCAAGTAGTATTATTAAAATTCCATGAGCAATTTTTTCCACATACTGGGTGCAAATCTACTATTTAGAAATTTTAATAATATAATATTTGAAAATGTCTGCCCCAAGGGGTCGCTGATGCCAAAATATTATTGAGAACTTTTGTTTTCGTGTACACACTAAATCACAATTTTATTTTGTTTTCCCCTAAAACATCTTTTTCAAAAAAAAAATTCCTTTCTAATCTAAATTAATTTTATTAAAAAATTACATATTCTTTCAAAACATACAGAAACGTTTAAATTACTTTTTGTTAGAACGTAGTTAAAGGAAATGAATCTGCAAACTTAAATTTTTCAAAAACAATATAACTTGGCTGATTTTTATTGTACAGAGTCCTACTAAGAAACAAACCTTTAAACTTGCAATGAAGTTTGGTCAGTAAATCCTTAGTTTTGCCGCCAATTTTTAGTCTGTAAAGACAAAAGCCAAGTTTTGGTTACCATTTGTACTGCTTCAGAACTGTTCCCTTTATGCTCAAATTGGTTCCTGTCATGCACAATTAGTAAATGTACTTCTATTTTTGATTGATTGATTGGTCGGACCGGCCGGATTGGGTATGGGGCATGGATGTTGCCAGCAGCGAGAGCCAAATGACGCATGTGGTTTCCACCCCAAATATAGGATGGAAAGTGTAGGTGTTTGTGAGATGCTTCATCTTAGTTTCTGCCTGTGATCATCTACTTACTTATTCTTCTTCTGAGTTTTATGTTTCTTCTGTTTCTGAATCTGGCAGTGTGTATATATTTGATATTTTTTTACTGAATTCCGTCTTTTGCTTTACCGTTCTTTCCCAGTGTGTATAATTCTTTCCTAGTTTATTCATCATCCTCTCAATTGTTGTTGTCCATGTGTAACATGGCCTTCCTATTTTCAGTTTGTTGCCTTTCAGTCTTAGTGCTTTTTTTAGTAGGTGTGTCATGCCTTGTCTCTGGACGTATAGCCAGTGTTTCATTGCGTAGTATTCTATTCTTTTAATTATTGTTTTCTCTTCTAGTAATTCTGACGTTTTCTGTCGTTTTTGTAGTTCTCCTGTTCTTGCTAGCCGTTGGACAATGTCCATTTCGAATCTTCTCAGACTTCCTTTATTCGCCTTTGTCGTTGCTGTGTTTTTGACTCCGTAGGTCATCGTAGTCATTATGATGGTCGTGTATATCTTCTTAGTTAGACTCCATGGTGGTTTATTTTCCTCAAGGGAAGGTAGTATAGCTCTTGTGACTCTGTAAGACGTTTGATTCTTTCCCTTACTGCTTCCTTCCTTTTCAGTTGATTGGATAGATATGTTCTTAGATATTTCATTCTGTTTGTGGTTCTCAGAGTGTAGTCTCTTATTTTGTATTCCTCCCCACTGGCTGGACTTGTTTTGGTCAATACGTCTTGCACCATTATTAATCTCTTCTTGAAGTTTATTTTCATTCCACAGGAGTCCAGATGTGGTGTCATGTTTCTCAGACATTTATAGTCTTGTTCCTCCTCGGCAATGATGAGTGTATCGTCGGCGTATGCAAGCACGATGGGAGGCCTTATTGCTTCAGCGTTTCCATTAGCGTTTTGATTATCCTTTATTGTGCTTTCTATTACATGATCCAGGACTATGGTGAATAATCGGAAGGAAAGCAGACCTCCTTGTTTGACTTCTATTTTCTTCATTTTTGATTTCGTCGTATGTCCAAACCATTGTATTGCGGTGTTTTCGCGTAGGCGTGCTTTTATTATCCTGTTTATTAGGTAGTACGGCACTCCCCTGTTGCGTAAAGTGTTGACCATACCCTCATGACTTATGGTATAAAATGTCTTTTTGAGGTTAATAGAGACCATATGTAGTTTTGTTCCTCCTTTCCACTTTTCTTCCAGGATCCGGTTGGCGGTGTACATATGCCCTTGATTAATGCCGTTTGATAGTCTGGTAGTTCGCCGATGTATTTTCCATTTGCTCGAGAAGGAATTGTGCTTAATATTTGTAACCTACACTGCCAGTGTTATTTTTCTATAATCATCTACGTTTTGTGGTGATTTTTTTTAGAAAGAGGTACCTATATGGTTGTGTTCCACTTCGTAGGCAGTGGTATGGTTTCCATCTATGGTGATGATTTCTAGGGTTAGCTGCTTTATGCTGTCCAGTCCATAGTGTAGTAGTTCGTTGTTTATTTCGGGCGTCGTGTTTGTCTTAGCTCTGCGCATGATTTCTAGTAGTTCGTCCTTTGATGGTGGTTTTCCAAAGGCCAGTGGTCCCTTCCTTATATTAGTTCTGTTTGACATGTTTCTCTCTTCTTCTAGTTTCTTTATCCAATGTTGCAGTAGGATGTATTTTCTTGGCTGCGTATTGTTGTTTCTTCCGTATGTCTTCGACGTATCTTAAAGCTTGGTTTAATTTCTGTTCTGCTGGAAGGGATTTCATGTTCTCGAGGAATTCCCTACGTTTTTTCTGTTCGTACCTTTACTCTGCATCTCTTTTTTCTTTCGCTGCTTCTTTCCTCTTTTTGTCTATGTTTGGTAATATTTGTTTTTCTGTTGCATTTATTTTCTCTAGTTTCTCGCATTTGTTGTAATCTTTTCTTGTTGGGCTCATAGGAGATTTGTTCCTTTTCAGCGTTTCTAAATGTAGTTGTATTTTATCTCTTCATATCAATATTGGGGACCACACACTAATTTTATGGAAAAGTTTATGCTCGTCAAATTGACTAAAACTTTGATATGTTGTAGTTTACACGATGCTGATTAAATGTCTCAATGGGCACAAGCCTCTGCTATTAATATCGTCACTACAGACTACCGAAAATCAAATAATTGTACCATATGAGATTTTTAGAAAAATCGAGAAAATCGCGTGCTAAGATTCTTCTTTGCGTGTATTTGTAGCAAATGTTTCTTACTTAACACGTACGTATGCCTTTCAATTCATGATCAATAAACCATTGATCCGATTTATGTTATATATAGAAAGAATGATGCACAGGCAGATATTAGAGTAAAATGAATCAGAAGACAGTAAGCAACATAACATATTTTTGTAAAGTATTTATTTAATTAGTAATTAATCTTCGCGCTCAGCGCATTGAGTCACACCTGGACAAAATCAGTATTTTTGCTATATTTGAGCCTCAATATCTCAAAAATGGTATGTGATGGAGCATTTTTATAAAGAGACTTCATTTGATCGTCAGAAAATCTTCAGAATAGCGTACTATTGTTCGTAGAATAGAAAAGAAGTATTTTTCTCTAACATTGTGTAGTGGCGAAATGCGAACGCTTCAATCTGCTGTAGAAGAAAACGATCAATTTTCGGGTTGTATTGTCAAGATAAATTGTTATCTGTGAGTAAACTATACCATATTAATGTTTTAGCCAAGGAGGACCACTTTCTGTCAGTAATATGCGGAGTTCTTTTGAAGCATACAAACTTAACTCATATACATGAGTTAATTCTGATTCAAGATTACTAGAATCTCAATACATATTTTTTCGTCGACAACAATTCTACACTTGTTCATGCAGATGTGATGAAAGGTAAAGAAATTGGATCAATTAATATTCATCTCCGTTAGAGAGACACAACTTGTGCCGAATGTAGGTTCATATCATGTATGTTGCGAAAAAAATCTAGACCACCCGGTAGGATGGAGTATTTTTTTTTAAACTAATTTATCTACCAGAGCTTAGATAGCGCATTAATATTAAAAGGAAGGCTATCAGCATGACTTCTACTATTTAAGTTAACAAAAATGTTAATTGCTTGTATAGATTTAACTACTCATCCATCGATTACAGCCGTCTTTATATGTGTACTTTTAGATGATGCTGATATGATCTCTAAGTAATCAACAGGGATGGACTTCGGAGTACCTAATTACAACGATTTTGACGTTATTAATTGAATTTAAATTTGTTAGTATGTTAATAATCACTAAGTGGTCTTTACTGGAGGTAATTGCATTAAATCCGACTCCGAAAAATGTAGCAGCCAGCGCGTAAAATAACCAGGCTGGCCTAGATATACTGCATTAAATTTTATTAGCTTTAATAAATCACTTGTTAGCCTGCAGGGAATTGGGAGCGACAAAAATTATATTTAAGTTTTTATATTTAAATAAACTTGTATTTGTTTAAGTCCTTCAGCAGAGGACGGCGCTGCTATAAGAGATTAGAGGAAAAAAATCTAAATTGAATGTTCTCTGATGAGTGTTAACAATAAAAATTAGACTGACATTATCTTTGAGCTGTTCTTGTTATCAAAACATGACAGAAAAAAGTTAGTTTCTGTAAATTAAAATAGATGGAAAAGTTATATCCCCACGCACCAGCTTTTACACGCTACAAGTTTACTACTTCTCCACCCTTAAGAAAATCTATCCAGTAATTTTGTATCATCATACCCCTGGGTTAATTAGGTACTGTTGATATTTTACCACTAGAAGTTTTTAACAAGTCTATTTGATAATGTTTCAGATCATGTATATTTCGAAAACCAAGGTCTCTTAATTCTGCCAGTCTGTCTGTAGGTCTGGTATGTGTCTGTTGACGGAGTGCAATTTGGTAGCTGGTTGGTACTACTGTCAGCGAAGGAATGGGCAGACTTTCTCTCGAAAATATACATATTGGACTGCCTAAGGAAAATAAATAATGAAAGAGATATGACAAATTTCAGTAAGATCTGACACATTGTTATCACAAATGACAAGGAGAATACATATAATGAAAAGTATATAGGGACGCCATCCTAAGAAACAGTTCTACTATGGTGGTAAAGTTATTTATGTAAACCTTCAATATTTAGCTGCTTTTATTTATTATTCATATTTTCTGTTGGATAAACTAAAAGCTATATGTTTTGTTTTAAATAGTGACAACTACATTCCGATTATCATTTAATATTCTCCTATGTCGTAGTAGTAACGTAGTAATTTTTTACAGTCCCTACCCTGTATAAATAAAATAGGAAGTTCTGTGCCAAGATCTTTACTGATTTATTTAGGTATTGTAATGAAAATCGACCTTAGAGATACTTTAGAAGCTACCATTGAAGTCTGAATAATTTAAAAGGAGAGTTTTGATAATTATGAAAAGTGGAATTCCTATTCAGCCATTAGTTTCGGGCAGAAGTGTTTCATGTGTTTTCAAGTGTTTTTACCGAATTGCAATATTTCAATTTTAAACGTTATATTTGTAAAGTACTCCATGAAGGTCACTCGAAACCTAGGCGAGTTTCCGTCTTCTGTATCGTACTATAGTACGTTTGAAGATGCAAAAAGTCTCATATAACGTATACCGGATGGCTCAGCCAAAAGGTACAGTTTTTTAACTTCTGAATAAGTCAGTGGATTATTTTCAAATTTGGTGTAATGGTATGAAACGAAATTTCCAATTATGTGACGTATGTGATCAAAATGGCGGACTTCTTGTTTCGTCGCAATTTATATGAAAATAAAATTTTCATGCTATTACAATTGTATGTCTTTTTATAAAAATGCTTCCTGCGGTGGTATTATCGAGAATAAAAAATATTTAAGGATAATGTTCTCGCTAGGGTCACTAGAATCCTGCAGAGGAACATTTAGACAGTTCAAAATATTGACCTTAACTTCGATATTCATATACGAAGCAGCTTTATTCGCTCACCAACACTCAAGCAAATTCAATCGCAACCACACCGTTCACAGTCATAACACTCGAAATTCAAATGATATCCTGATAAACAATTATAATCTGTCAAACTTCAAAAAAGTCCCTATTACTGCGCTGCAAATATTTACAACAAGTTGCCCCAAAGTATTAAAAATAATAACCTACATAAGTTTAAAACAGTATTAAAAGAATTCCTAAATAAAAAATGTCTGTAACTACTCACTACAAGAATTATAGTCTGGAGTAATATTGACTTCAATAAGAAGCTCTGTTCATATTAGTGTAATGTAAGTCTCCTACAGGTGAATACGCATCCATACATATGTGTGTGATTATTGTATGTTGGTCTAATTGCAAGCTTTGTATTAGTAATTTTATTGTATTTATAATATATTTAATGTACTTTTATTAAAATACGACATATATATTTTCTTGTGCATATCTATGACGCTTCATATCTGTTTTGTACAGCTTCCTTGAATAAAATGTATTTCGTTTTTTTGATTTTGATTTCGGCTTTTATTATGGTAAATGCGACTGAAACAAAAAAGTTCGGAAATAAAAGGGGATTTTTTTATTCTCGATAATATTGCCGCGGTGAGCATTTTCCTGAAGACACAAAAATTGTAAAATTTCTGAAATTAATGACCTATGGATAATGCATATTTGAACTCATAATCTAATAAATTGCCTCGACTATCACGTGTTTAAAGGAATGTATTGAATTGCCACTAACCCCGTATATTAAGCAACGTTGCAAACTTCATAGTGCTGAAATCCGACCACTTTTCGCTTTTTGACCAGCTTATGGAAAATCTGGCCCACTGTCACATAGAAATTACTCTCCAATTAAATGTTTACATTATCACTTACAAGGAATCTCAGTGTTCCTTGGCATCAGATTTTAAACACAAATAGTATACTTGTATCCATAGGAGTTTCTATTAAAAACCATGACTTTTATCCCAGATAAGGACTGCTCCACAATAATAAAATCTGAATTCAGTACCATCGTGTTATACTCAAACTACAAACCTTGATTATTTTCTTATTAGTAACTTGACCTCATATGCCATATGATCAAAGCGTGCATGGTACACTTACAATCCATCTTCTCATAATAAAATACATTCTGAAATTTCAAGTTACTTTTACCACTAGTCATCGTAATTATAACAAGACACTATCTAGAATTTAAAAACATAGTACGGTTCTGAATTTCACTGACAATGATCATAACGCCGCCGCACATTAAGCCGCGCAAGTCATGGTAGTTTTCTTTTTGTCAATCAATCACGGGACATCAGATCTACTAAAGGGGTCATATCTCCAATCTCGCTAGGTATGCATCAGGATATTACCTTTGCATTATCATAATAATTATTTTATTTATTTTAATGTAATTATTATTTATTTTCTATTAACATATGTACAACAGAAGAACAGCTAAGATATGCCTGTCATTTATATCCTGCTGAACAGGTACTTATATAGTAACACATGATATACCTGTACAATTATTGTACGTTTGATAACATATGCATACGTAGAAGTAGGGCTTTTACAAGCATGGCATTAACTTTCATTTAGAGTTTTCGAGCATTAATAATTAAATTCCACAGCCATTTTAGAAAAAGCATTGAATGAGTAATAGATAAAACAATAAAAAGTTTATTTACAGTTTTCAATTTTACAGGTTTAAATTTATACATGAGTATGATATTACTCGTGTGTATAACTCATTTGCTGAATATTTTCAACAATCGTATTCTACTCCAGAACAATGCAATATCGATGACGAATGTTAATAACTCTAAATATTCGTAATCTTACAAAAGATGAGGTTTTAATGGCACGAAAGATACTAAATCAAAACTAACCGGTGGTCTTCACAATATCCCATTTTTCGTATTACGTGACTGTGCAGAAGTATTGTCTAAATGTTATTTGTGGCACTATCTTAATTTTTTTTCCTTCTTCAATTCTTTGGAACTTCCTGCCACATGTACGTTTTCTTTTTAAGCGGTGCTCGGGGAATCTACAAAATATCACAATTAACCAGTATGTTACTGGTAAATAACCTCTACGTCTGTGACTTTTTTTAAATAAACAACACAAATAAGTATAAAATGAAATTAATACAATGTTAAGTTTGTGAAGTTCTTGTTTTAACATTGGCAACCAAGTTGTACAGACATCTACAGAACAATTCGACACGCATCTATCCACATTCAATAATATCGCGGATTCTTTAATTTTTCTTTTTTTGCTGCCTCTTTTGTTGAAATTGTGCAGTAGTATTCGCCAAATCATTATGTATACCTACTTATGAATCTATCTCTTCAAACTTCAACATTCCCACAATGTTGGAAGCAGTCCAAAATCGTACCCGCCTTTATGAACTTTAATAACTAATTACCGACCCATTGTAATTTTGAATAATTTTGCTAAAGTATAAACTTATATTTTGCCATGTTAAACATCAAATATCTGAATTTCAACACTGCTTTTTTTAAAGGCCGATCTACAGTTACCAACTGATTCTGTTTAACTGAGTATTTATCTGATGCAAATGATGATGGTAGTGAGGTTGACACAATCCATATACATTTTTATAAGGCTTTTAAGAGGCTAAACCATAGTGTTCTGTTGTAAAAATTCCATGTTTCGGATTCTCAAATAATGATCTCATAAATATATTTTTTTTATTGGTACTCTATTTTGCTTATTTAAAGTACGCCTCAGAGTGTTTAAATCCAACTTTTAAAAACGCGCGTATTTTAAAGTTACCATGGCAACAACTGCAACCTGAGTCAAAACGTCAACTTTTTAATTATTGGTCTGACAGGAAGCTTTGCGGTATTAACCGCGAATCTGTTTTTCTCTTTAAGTAATCAATTAGAACTCATTTTAAAGCAATATACCATCAGTAACAACTGTAGTGACAATAATTAATCCTATGTGACAGATTTCAAATAAATTTTTGCATTCCTCATTTGACACCGACAGGTATGCTGATGTCACATCACGAATTCAACCATTTTACATTCTTAATTCCTATTTCCATTTTTTGTAGTAATGATACCAGTATTTATGATTTCAAAGTGTACCAATAAAAAAAATGGCGTAAAGTATCCGTGGATAACTGGTCTTCAAAACACTTGCTCTCTTTCGAGCACTCCGGCTGCGCCGTCGTGCCCGAAAAAATCGCGCGTGTTTTAAAGACTTTAATACCCAGTTTTATTTTAATACACTATTTCATTTTACCTTAACAATAGAACCCAATGTGTTTTATACTGTAGCCATGAATCTGTCGAGGATCTACCAACCTCAGACGTACCACAGGAATCTATTCTAGGTCCTATAGTAGTTGATATTGCCCTGAATTGTCTTCTATATGCTGATGTTCTGAAATTACTCTGTAGAATATCGTGCATCGACGACTGTTTGATTTTACAATACAATGTAGATAGAGATTACTGGTGCAAGGAACAAATTATTCCTCAATTCATCAAAATGTGATGTTCTATTAATAATAACTAAACAGAATATTAAAAATATAATTATACGCTTGAAAGTAACGCACTTTCTACACCTGAGACAGTTGCTGAATTAGGTGTGGTGTTTGATGAAAAGCTGTCATTTATCCATCACATATGTTGTCGAAAAATCATATAAATCTCTTGGATTTCTCATTAGGAACACACCTAACTTAAATTTCGCCTCCGGTCTCATACTGCTATAATTTTCTATTGTGAGATTTAATTTGGAATATGCATCAATTATGTGGTCTCCATATTATAAGACACATACAGATAATTTAGAAAATATGCAACCTAGGTTTTTGAAGTATTCCACATTTAATGTTGATGGTACATACCCGCCTATTGGTACTCCTCATCTATACTATTATCGAGGTTCTCGTTAGTATCGTTAGAAGATCGCCGTAAAGCCTCTTATCTAAATTTTCTTTACAGCACTTATTTTACAAATTTATAAATATAAAAAAAAATCCACTTCATGGCATGTATACTACACTACGTATATACACAACCGCGTTGATATTTTTTCAACTGCAACATTGCCTCTCTAAAATTATATATCTTTAATAATTAACTTATCATTGTTCATTATTGTAACACTTGTACTCAAATGCTCTTATAATTATTTTAATTATTTTACTTACTGGATCTTTTTGTGCATGTATGCACAACTTTGCTTATATCAATTTATATTACTTTTTTCCTTTTTTGTAATCTCATTTGTCCTATCCAGAAAATGGGTCTCTCGACCTGCTGGATATTTTGTGTAAAAAAAATATTAAATAATAATATTGTCACCTAACCTGTCACGTATCTGAGTGGTTTTCATTTCCTGGCTCTGCAGTCACAATATTTAATTTATTGTAGTTAAACTATAATAAGAGTTTGTTTAAAAAAAACTGCTGCCTAAGGAGTCACTACTTCCACATCCAGATTTTCCTCCAAGTCTCTTTAAAGGTAAACTTCTTGACTATATTTGCACTTTAGTATGCGGAAATAATTGGTCATGGCTTTTTAATAATATTTGGGGCAGATGTCATAAAAAAACTTACAGGAGTTGCAATTTAGCAAGTTTCGTTAAGACATTGAAAATGAACTTGGCTAACTTTCAAACCCAGCATGATATTTACAAAATGTACAGGGGATAGAAACAGAGAAAAGTTTTAGGAATCTTCAAACTTTTGTTAACCTGCGGAAAAATTTAAAAAGTTACACAACTCGGAGTAATTGTAACAGGCTATACATTAATATTCCACAAAATAGAGAACATGAATCTAAGTATCAAAATTGATCAAATAGACAAGTTTTACCAAAACCATGCTAGGCGTCGGCCGGCGTCGAGACGTAAAAATGCAAAAATATGAATCTAGGAATTAAAATTTTTCAAATACGTAAGTTTTACAAAAACGACGCTAGGCGTCGGTCGGCGTCGAGACGTAAAAATGGAAGAACAAAAATTTAGATATCAAAATTTATCAAATACACAAGTTTTAAAAAAACGACGCTAGGCGTCGGTCAGCGTCGAGACGTAAAATGCAAGAATATGGTTATAGTTATCAAAATTTATCAAACTCAAAATCAAATTTGGATCTTTCAAAAAGTATGAAATCTAACAACACCGAACACTTTCGTTTTAAAAAAATCTGCCGAATTTCCAAGCGTTACACAAATCGCTACTGGACCCCCGTATTACTGTTACATCTTCGATTTGTTAAACATTCTCAATGTTAAAAGATAAGGCATTGGTTTCTAGCACATACGCCAAAAAATTGGCTGAAAAATATTATAAAGAAATCTGAGGGCTTGGCTTCTAGTACATACACCGAATTTCAAGTTTCTGTACTCTTACCAGCTTGCTTTACTTATTTTTCTGTATTTACCCCTATTTAACCCCCAACCCTTCATCGGAATAGTCCCAAAATATAATCTAGTTCCTGATGTCATTATAATATACACGTGTATCAAGTTTCAAGTGAATATCTAAATTTTATTTTACCGACCCCTTCAATAATGAAGTAGGGGTGGTGGGGGTTTGAAAAACATTTCAAAAAATCTGAGTACATACACCGAATTTCAAATTTCTATACTCTTACCAGCTTGCTTTACTTATTTTCCCCTATTTACCCATATTTTACCCCCAACCCTTCATCGGAATAATCCAAAAATATAATCTAATTCCAGATGTTACTATAATATATGCGTATACCAAATTTCAAGTGAATATCTCAATTTCGTTTTATGAACCCCTTTAATAATGAAGTGGGGGTGCTGGGGGGATGGAAAATATAAAAAAATTTGAGGCCTTGACTTCTAGTACATATACATCACATTTCAAGTTTCTGTACTCTTACCAACTTGTTTTACTTTTTTCCCCAATTTACCCCCCAACTCTTCACCGGATATGTTCAAAAACAACCCAGTTCCAGATCTCGTTACAATATGTACGTGTACAAAATTTAAAGTCAATATCTTAAACCGTTCCGGAGAAAACGTGCGAACAAAAAAAAAAGTTACAGAGCGACAGACAGACAGACAGAAAAACTTTTTTCCGCTCAAATAAAAAATCTCGACATTTCATGACATTCTAAACCTATTTTTTTAAAAATGGATTTTTTTATGATTACTGTACTTCCAATCCACTACGTGGATGTAGAAGTGAATTGTGTAGCAGATGCATGAGTATACATGGAGTATAGAGGGTGACCCACAGTTAAACCACCAAATGTTCAGGATCCATTCTTTTGATCAAAATAAGACTTTTTTCATTCAGATAGTTTTTTTCAAAAATGCACCCCTCTGAGCTAGAGTGAAAGAAAAAAAGAGATATACGCAGAGCATTGTAAACAGGACTTTGAAAGCAGACATGCATTATCGAAAATTCAGTATTTGATTTCTAGTATCGCAGTACTTAAACCTAATTGAATTTTTATCTAGCCCGAGTTTTATTAATCTAAAGACAGCTTAACGATTCTATAACGGAATCTCATATTTATCACAATATATCTTTACTATGTACTACTTGCAAAATGTAAACAGGAAAACTAATTTAATCTAGTTACCTTGACTTTAGAGCACTGAGAGATAATATAAACTAAATTTATATAATCTATATAGTCTATAGTCTTCGCATGGTGCGGGATATAATACCTAATTCGATCTAGAATACTTTATGAGCCTAGGATGGAATGAAAGTACAATATAAGTATATAAAATTGTATATAAGGGAAGGTGAGGTAAATGTAAAAATGAAGCAAATGTAACAATGTACATGTTGTCGGTAAAATAACGGCGCACATATGGAATTAATGATAAAGCCATCGCCTTCAATTCTGCGCTGTTCATATTTTGGTTTCCGGTGCCCATTAGTTACTAATGCAGACAGGGTGAGGGGTGCTTGTTTGCAGTATAATTTTTAATTGTTAACATTAAAAGAAAGTATGCAGTTTTGCAATTTATAAACATCTTCGCAGTAAATGTGGCGTGAAAAGTGAGTTAAGTGTCGCCATGAGTAGACGTGTTTTTAAGATGCTCTCTCAAAAGCGGTAAAAAGGCGGTAACACCCCGTTAAACTCGATAAAATTTCAGCCACCCGTAGATTAAGAAATTCTGCGTGAAAAGAAGCGCCTCAATAGAATAGAATAGAAGATCATATGGAATTAACAATTACAAGGTTTTCTAATAATATTAAATCAAATAAAGCAAACAAGATCAAGTGAAGTGCAGTGTCCCTACGTACACCCTAGACGACCCAAAAAGATACTTTTTAAGTGGTTCATGGGCAATTAATAATAGCACAGTCAGTGTCAAAATGAGACACATATGTTCACAAAGTAATATAGCTGTGTTGTGAGCTAAAGTAATTGTATACAGTGGAACGTTTTTAAATGGACAAAGTCAACTCAACACAAGAAAGAAAAGGAAAGGAAATAAAATAAAACAACAATCACAAGACGCTGCAGAAAGACAGACAAGCTATAAATTTATTTATTTATTTTATTTTATCTGATATAATTGATATTATTCTGTTCTATCTTTCTATTTGATCTTTACCATCTTAATTTTTATCAGCTCGATTTATTAATTCAAAACATAATATTTTATTATTAATTTGGAAGGCGGAAATTGAAACCGATTGTCTCAAAGAAACGACATACAGGATCAGTAAACTGTCCCTTCGGATCTCTTTTTTCTCATAACGCGCAAAAAAAATATTGTTACCGTGAGATAGGACCCTGCCCAGCAACTCCACTGTAAATGGATATTTACCTGTGGAACGGTTAATAAATTTAAAAAAAATGAAAAAATGAGAGCTGCCAGATTCAGAAACAGAAGAAACAGAAAACTTAGAAGAAGAAAAATAAGGAGATGACGATAGATGGAAACTTAAAAGAATCATCTCACAAACACCCATACTTCCCATCCTATATTCCCACCCATGCGTCATGCGGCTCTCGCTGCTGACAACAAGCATGTACAATGTCCAACCCGGTGTATGCAGCCGGTCCGGCGGTATATAAAACACCCGAGATTTGGTTCCGGCACGCGGTTTGGCCGTCCGTTGGGAGTGTTCGACGGACGACCAAGCTGCGTGTTGGAACGAACCTCCATGGATACCTGGAATTGGCAGCAATGCCCACCTTACGCTGGCAAATCAATGAATCGACCAATCTTCGCAGTAAATATGGCTTTTAGGATGTTACCTATGATTGGAATACTTTCTTAAATTCCAATTACTTCCATATCCACGTGGTGGAGTTGAGAGGAAAAAAATTCTGTCTGTCTGACGGTCGGTCTATGTATTTTTTGTGCTCACGTTTTCTCAGGAACGGTTTAAGATATTGACTTGAAATTTGGTATACATATGTATCATGACGAGATCTGGAACTAGATTATATTTTGCTGTAATTCCGGTGAAGAGTTGGGAGGTAAATAGGGGTCATTAGGGGAGAATAAGTAAACCAAGCTGGTAAGAGTACATAAATTTGGATTTGGTGTATATATTAGAAGCCAAGGCCTCACATTTTTTTTAATAATATTTTACACCTCTTCCCCATCAACCTTACTCCATTATTAAAGGGGTTGACAAAATAAAATTGAGATATTCACTTGGTACAGGTATGTATTATAACGATATCTGGACCTAGACTATATTTTGAGATGATTCCGTAGAAGAGTTTGGGGGTTAAATAGGGGAAAACAAGTAAAGCAAGCTGGTAAAAGTACAGAAACTGGGGAGTCGGTCTATATACTAGAAATCAAGGCTCTCAATTTTTATATAATATTTTTCAATCTCTCTACCACCCCTACTCCATCATTAAAAGGGGTGATAAAACAAAATTGGGATATTCAATTAAAATTTGGTACAAGTACGTATTATAATGACATCTGGAATTAGGTTATATTTTGAGATGATTTCATTGAAGGGTTGGGGTTAAATATGGGTAAAAAGAGGAAAATAAATAAAGTAAGTTGGTAAGGGTACAGAAACTTCGAATTTGGTGTAGGTATATAAGAAAACCATAAATTTGATTATGACAAAATCTATGATTTTCTTAGATTTAGTTTTAATCAAATTTCTCACATGAATCAGTGGCATAATAGCATAATTTTCTTTAATATCTTTTGAAAAATTTTATCTGTATGTTTTGCAATTTTTTCGTACTTCACATTGTCAAGTAGGAAAGAAATCCGTTACTTTTACCCCACTTTGCCTTACCAATTTTATAAAAACTATATAATCCAGATGTGCCAAGCGTGCTACTTTATAAAAACTGGATTGCGAATGCGAACTTAAATAATTTTATCTTAAATGCCTATTTAGAATCTTCCTCAGTGGTAAATGTAGTTAATAAATAAGCTTAAAGGAACATTTTGCATAACAAAAAATCCTCGGATGCTTTTAGTGACATTTATAATCCTTGGCGAAAACAAGTCTTACTGTCAACGTATCTCATGTCTTAATTCTCTGATACGATCGAAGTGTTTAGCTTTTTACCGTGTGCTTGTAAAAAAGCAATCGACTCTCAAGAAGCTAACCAACTTTGATCATGCCGCTTTTGACATGCGCACGAGATCTATTTACTTAAAGGAACTGCTTCTCTTTAATTTATCCTCCTTTTTTCAGTCCATTTGCACCCAAATAAGTATAAAACAGTGGCTTTATTTCTGAATGGATCTTGTTATTTCTCGTTGAAAAATACACACAAAACAATTTATCACAGTGGAGGCTATTTGATCAACAAAACAAACAAAATGAGATCCCAACAAAACGATATATTAGTTAGTTGTTAAAGCTCGTTGATCATATTGGCTAGTCATTGCTGATGGCATGGCGGGTAGATTTTATTATCGGATACGTAGTACGGGCGCTAATAAAAACTAGAGTATTAGCTCTCTTCCCAGGGAACAGCGGCAAAAGCTGGGATTAAATAATACTTACCTATTTTAGAACACATAGTAGAAAAGCATTTTAAAAAGTTATTAAAGCCTCTATGGGCGGAACATAAAACAAAATGGTGTGAAACTTTCAAAATATTGTTCTGCCCGAGCACTCGTCTGGAAACAACCAGGCTTCATCGGGCGAATTAGACTAAGAAAAATATGGACACATCTCTCTTTTCACAGAATAGGCGAATTTCAAATTGTGTAAGATGAAACGTGCGAAAGATAGAAAGCAGGTATATTGACGCATTTTTATAATTTGAGACAAAGTTTAGCTAAAAACTGAAATTATAAAAGATAATACGAAAAGTAAAATGTAATTGTTTTAATTGGATAAATAATTAACGCAAGATTAAGAAGAAAAAAATGCTTAGAAATAAAGAAACCTTAGATTATTTAGTAAAAGTACAATCACATTGTATTTTCTAGAACATAAAAGTAATTGTAGTAGCTCAAAGATAACAACTCTCAGAGTTTGAAGTGAAATAAAACAATCGAACACAAAATTTTCATTTACTGTTAAGATATCAAAATTTAAGATTGAAACAAATTAAAAAATTCAATAACATCATTAAAATTCAAGTAGGATTAAGAATTGTTAAAAGTAGATTAAATAAAAGGCTTAAGCAATAAATAAAAGAAGCTATTAGTGCAACATTAATTAAAAAAGTGATATAAACCAAAGTTTGAACTAATATAAGGTCATGACAGTGATTCTGACCGGATTAATTTCCTAATAAATATCAGAGACTGAGAGTGTAGAATACTTGCCAACATTAATAAGAATGACAAGAAATGATTATAAAGAAAAAGTTAGTGGAAAAAATAAAAGAAGATAATTATTGATATAATGGAAAAAAGAAAAGAAAAATGAGATCAATAGATACAAAGAAAAGAGGTAAAACGAGATTTTCGATGAGAATAGAAAAGCAAAAGTATGTAAAAAAACTGATCAAAGTAAAAAATAAGAAGAAGAATAGAAACAATGATAAACTAAACATATGGAATTAAAGAGTATTTAAGTAGAAATAAACTAAGGCGAAGAAGAAATAAGCATGTAAAGAGTATTAAAGTAGAAATAAATATAAATGCGAATAAAAGATAACAATGATTTGGATAGAATAAAAATAGTTTTAAGAAGTCAAAATAAGTTAGAATAAAGAAGAAATAATAACACTGTGGAGTGAATATATAGAAACAGAAGAAAAAGGAAATCTGAAGAGAACACAAACTAGTAATAATAAGAAAATTAAGATGGAGAAGTTAGAAAATTGGGAAACAGAACAGGATAAAGGCAACAAAATTATAATGAACCAAATAAAGAATATAAGAAAAGGAGGAATAGAGGTGACGTAGTAAAGGCTAGTATAAACTAAATGATTGAAAGCAACTACTCTTATAGCTAACACTAACAATATTGAGTTAAATGACCGATATCATAGTACTTTACAGCTAAGAAAGTAAATTAAAAAGAGTTCAAAGTGGGTAAAGTTCGGACACATATTTGGTAGCTCCTACAAAAATCTGGAAATTATGTCGGTTAAAACGGTGACAAATAGTACGAAATTTTGTTGAATTAAAGAGTGAATAATTCTACAATCATTGATATAAATTAGGACAAGTCGGGCTATGTCATATAATTGATATTTGATTAAATTATATTGGTTGAATATAGCAACATAAAAGCGTATATAAGCAACCCAAGAAAGTGCAGTTCCTGGTGGTAAAATCTATACCTGGGTCCCCTTTTCAAGTGGATGATATAATAAGCAACATGTGTTTATAAAGCAGTATAGACAGCCAGTTGTGGGTGAAACAAATAAGTGTTGTTTAACTGGTAATTTCGTTCATTAGTGTAGTTTATTTCTTTATTTCAATTAAAAATGAAAATTGAAAAGGTATTAAACAGGTAATGAAATAGAAAAATGCCCAGAATTTGGAAAACGGAAATTAAAACTAAAACTGATTACTTCAAAAAGGAAACAATATGTGTGGTGTACATAATATTCTCTCAGGCCTCTTTCTCATAACCCTCCGAAAAAAGGTCTTTTTAACGCGAGACAGGGCTTTTCCTGCACTCCCACCGTAAATGAATATTTACCTGTGGAACGATTAATAAAAGCTCATTGCGGCGAGCTAAAAGACAGAAGAAACAAAAAACTTTAAAAAGAATAAATAAGGAGTTGATGATAAATGGAAACTTAAAAGAAGCATAGAAACTTAAGAGAAGCATCTCACGAACACCTACACTTCCCATCCTATATTCCCATGCGTCATGTGACTCTCGCTGCTAAGAGGTACGTCCCATATCCAATCCAGCGTATGTAGGCGGCCCAGCGTTATATAAAATATCCAAGGTTTGTTCCGGCACGCGGTTTGGTCGTCCGTTGGGGGATCGGGTGGGGCCGCTCGGTCGTGGAATGAATATGTCGCTAGTGAAAAATGTGGTTGTGGGCAGCTGGGAGGCTGGATGCCCGGAATCGGCAGCAATACCCACCTTACGCTAGTAAATCAATCAATCAATCAGTCAAGAAAGTAAATTAAAAAGAGTAGTAAGTTATAACGGTGTAGATATGCCTATGCAATACGTATCAGTAGAAAAGAAGAAAAGAATTTACACTCTATATTTTAATGAATAAGTTACATGCATTTCTTTGGCGGGAAGAGCTTACTCTCAACTGGAAGTCTTTTTGTTGTTCTTGCCGTATATATTTTATACAAATAGAACGGCAGTAGAATTTTGAGAATCTCAAAAAACATAGAAAAAGATATTCAAATAGTGAACGGGTTTAGAAATTAGATTTTTGCCATGACATTGATACGTTGAAAAGCACCGTATACTATCCAATTAAAATTATACTTACCGCCCAAGCTATGTCGGCTTTACATTTAACTATAAAAGGAATTCCTCAATGGTAACAGGTACAGCAGGATAATGTTGTTCACAATTACGTTATGAATATGAAGAATAGATAACAAATTATTTAAGATTTTTTTCTGTTATACCACGCATGCTTAAAATTGTGTACGCGGTATTACTGAATCACTCAACATAGCAATATAATTGTTGATTTTATCGTTTCAAGTATTCAGTAGGCCCTATTGTTTAATTTAATTAAGTTTATTTTAATGAACCGATATAATAATTCATTTCTTTTTAATTTAATTTGCTTCCGTGTTAATACGTGTATAATAATAATAAATAAATTTATTGAGCCAAAATTGATTCAACACGCCGCGCCGTTGACCGAGGTCCGTCCGCCTAACGTGTATATTATAACAAGTATATACTATTAAAAAATTAGTATTAGAGACAAATTTTCTCAAAAAAATTGTTTTGGAATAGCAAGACTCTTTGTATCTTAAACTAGACGTGGACATCATAGCGGCCCTGTTGACCAATTCTTTATTTTAATCGCGGAAGCCTTCATTTTGAATTTCTTGAAAAAAATCCTTATCCATCCTGTGGAGTTTAAAGTATAGTAACTGTAAAAAAAGAACATTTTCTTGTTTGTTGAAAAAGATTTAGAATGTCATGAAATGTGATATTTTTAAACTGAAACGAAACAATTTTTTTGTCTGCCAACTTATCGGTCTATATTTTTTGGTGTGCATGTTCTTTCTGGAACTTTGCAAGACATCAAGTTCAAATTTGATACACGTATGTATTATAACGAGATCTGGAATTAGATTATATTTTGTGCTTACTGTAGTGAAGAGTTGTGAGTCAATATGGCTGAATAGAAGTAAATAAGTAAACAACCTATTAAGAGTCTAAAAATTTGGGATTTGGTGAATATGCTAGACTCCAATGTTTCAATATATTATATTTTAATACCTCTAATTCTCTCTTTGCCGCTCCGCACTCCACTAATAAAGGGGTTTACAAAACTAAATTAGGACATTGACTTGAAATTTGATGCACGTATGTATTATACTGAAATCTGAAATTAGAATATATTTTGAGCTCATTCAGTTGAATGGTTGGAGAGTAAATAGAAGTAAGTACTTATGGTTAAATAAGTAAAGCAAGGTAGTAAAAGTCCAGAAACTTGAGATTAGGTGGCTAGTACTAGAAGCCAAGGTCTCAAATTTTCTTATGATATCTGACTCCTCCATCACCACGCCACCACCACTTCATCATTAAAAGGATTAACAAAAAAATGTAATTTGGTATGAGGATTTCAAATATTATTAAAGTTCTATGAGCAATTATTTTCATATACTGGATGCAAATATAGTATCAAGATATTTTCGTTTAAAAATATTTTAATGGAGAATCTGGATGTGAAAGTAGTGTTTCCTGAGGCAGTAATTCTTCTGCTCTACATTAAATATCTCAGGTTGTATTACAGACTATTAAATATGTCAACCGAAGAAGCTAATTTTTAGTTTTATTAAAATAACTCAACGACAATGTATATTTGGAGATTATTACAAGAATACTCTTTTGTATAAAATAAAATTTTCCATCCAAGCGCTTTGCTAAAAATATTTTTCCTATTTTTAGTATTAAAAATTAAAAAAAAGTTGAAAATTTACGAAAATTCCCTTTATCTCTCGTTTCCAGTAATTCGCCATAACTTCTTTTTAGGGCATCCTAGGTATAAATTATCACTCAGTGAAAAAGGGTTCTTGAAAAAATTGCTTTCTATTTCTGCTCCGACCAAAGGTGACCGAGATATCGTCATTCACAGTTGACCATTTTTTACTATATTTTGCCGCATTTGCTCTCATACATTTTTTCTTTTAATTTTCAGTAAATCATTTTATTTTTGTGCAATAAAACAACAATTTTAATATAATTTAATAATTATACAAATGTTTACTTAACGTTCTAAAATAAATTTTACGTTTTTATGAAAAAGTAATATTAAAAACAATTAATGTTTGCGGTTGAGCTTTATAATATTAAAATTAAATTTTATTCATTCTTTAAAATAAACTGATTTTCAAATAAATAAATATCATAGGAACATTATGAACAATAAATGCATTTCAAAAGATAACGTCTTTATTCGTGAAGGTAAAAAAACATTGTACATTATTCATTTTAAAAAATCAATTCTTCAATATAAATACTTTAGATGGCAATATTAACTTAGTTGTCGATATTGTTATCGACATCTTACGATAATATTTCCTTACAAAATATGGAGCATTTGATGCCAAACGTTCTGCAATCACAATATCCCTTACAGTCTTTTAAACAGCCACATGATATTTTTTCAAGTAAAGATTTCCATGCAGGAGACAGGGTCATGGCAATTGGCATCAATCCATTGTTTGTTCTCTTCCAACCCTATTGGAGGGGATTTAACATATTTCCCTTCCATTATTCGATCTGCGAGCATATTCGCTGTCCATGCAATCTAGCAGTATCAGCTGTTGGAGGTAACTGTGATAGTGTAATCGTCGCATTCTTCGATAATCGTTGTAATAATAAATAATTGTAAGCGACATTTAACTAGGCACTTATCATTCGCTTTTGAATCATATCGTAAAGCCGAAATGGATTCACTTGCAGCCCTGATTTCTTCCTCTTTTGTATTATCTGTTAAAAAAACATTCGCGTGTATGGGAGCAAATACGGTAAAATATGACAAAAAATGATCATATCTCGGTCACCGTTGGTCGTACAGAGCAAAACAAAAAAGAAATTTCTTCGTTTTTTCAAAAACTGTTTTTTTTATGAATACTTATATACAACTAGGATACCGTAATAAAAGTTATGGAAGAATTACTAGGAAAGAAAAGAATTGTGAATTTTCGCTAATTTTAACTTTGTTCTTTAATTATTTTTAATACTAAAAATGGGGAAAACAATTTTAACAACGTACTTGAATGGAAAATTTAATTTTCTATAAAAAGGTGTTCTCGTAAGAATCTCAAAATTTTAATTGTTTTTGAGTTATTTTGAAGAAACTAAAAAATGAGTTTCTTCGGTTGGTGTCAAACTAACATATTAAAGAATGAAAACCGTTTAACGCAATTGTTCCCTACTAACAGACATAGTCAATAGCCTATATATAATACAACTCGAGATATTTAATGTAGAGCAGAAGAATTGCTGTCTAAGGACACACTACTTCAACGTCCAGTTCTCCATTTAAATATCTTTAACCCTTTAAGTGGCAGAAGACTGGGGCATATTTAAAAATGTTTTTCACTACTGCTTTTGGTTTAAATGGTGTCTTTAAGCATAAATCAATTTTCATTTTATTTTTTCCCTTTTTTCTGTTTTTTTCTGAGGTGGGTTATTATTATCTGAAAGAATCTGTAGTATAATAGTTACTGCTAGCAAATCATTGGAAGAAATATTTCTTTCTTCTGGCAATAGCTGAACTCCGCCAGGACGTTAATATAAATAAGGCCATTAAATAAATGAAATAAATTAAAAAAAACAGATACATCTAAAAGCTAATTTTGTAATAAAATTTCCAATTAATGAGAGAGAGTAAATATAGGAAAACAGAAAATTTTGCAAATGTAATCTCGATAAATGATAATAGAATAAAATTCAAATGATATCAATTTTGCAGAGGCAATGCACTTGTTAATAGATTTACCGTTAGGAAGAATTCCTAATAATCGGTTGGCACAGTTTATTTCCGCTTATGTCGTGCAAATTTAAGTGAGCGTCAGTCAATTATAGGCTGTTTGTGACAACCGCAGGCATGTGGTATTTCTATAACACGCTTAGAGAAACAGTTATAATGAAATAGCAGGTTGGACGTAATAATTGTTATATTGGAAAAATGGAAATAGTTCCTACATTTGTGTATAATTAATGGAAACTGGTCCGCATGCGAGAGTTTTCATTTGCACGTTTAGTTTTTAATTCATTTCAACTTGCTGGACAAGTATTTAGACACATTAATTTCATATTCACTAACTGTTAAACAATGCACAATATAATAAATGAATACATATTTATTAACGTTTCATTAGTGAACTGAAATATGGTAATTTTTTAATCACTCTATAGAGTTATAGAATACTGAGAACAATAGAGTTATCACCAGTATTGACAATCTATAAAAATATTTCAAATCCTACTTTATTTCCACTTTTCTATTATGTAAAGACTCAAATAATAATAATGTATCTCTACTTGTTCTTATTTTTTTAAGGTTCTAACTACTCATTGAATCCTAGGAAAAGAAAAAAATTGGAAGAAACTGTTTGCTTTGAGGTTTCAGAAAAGCCAAAATTTACTATTTCTTTCACTGCACTCATGTCATCTTACTCAATTTATAATAAAAGCTGTAATAAAACGAATTTTATTTAAATTTTGTATTTATTTATATCAATAAATACAAGAAGTTCTCTTGATGAGGCATTTTTTTACATTTTTAGGACTGTTTCACCGACTGAGGGATCGCAAAACCTATTTGTTGATAATTTCCACCCCAGAAAATTTAAAGTTAAAGTATGTGATTATGCTAGGTGATCATTTAACTCCTTTTTACTTCCCTCGCATACCGAAGGGAAGTATTGTATTCGAGAAAAAATCACACTCCGAGATTTTTTCGGATTCTGACGTTTCAGAATACGTAGATTCCGAAAATATAGGTTTTTCAATTCCGTCAGTCTGTCTGTCTGTCTGTCTGTTGGTGCATTAACTAAAAAACTACTTGACGGAGAGCAGTCAAATTTGGTAGGTAGTTAACCCTACTGTCAGCGAAGAACTGGTAGAATTTTCACTGAAAAATATACAGCGTGGACCGTCTAAACGGAATAAATAGTGATTTTTTTTTGCTCAAATTTAAAATTTCCACGTTTCATGACGCGCTAAACCTATTTCAGAAAAAAAAAATTTTTTAAATTTTTTTCAATCATTTTTGAAAAAATTTTTGTCACTAAAAAAAAAATTTTTCTTTGTTCAAATTTAAAATTTCCACGTTTCATGGCATTCTAAATCTATTTAAAAGAAAAAAAAAATTGAAAATTTTTTACCAACATTTTTGAAAAAATTTTTACCACCAAAATAGATGAATTTTTTTTTTCTCAAAATTTTAAATTTCCACGTTTCATAGCGTTCTAAATCTATTTAAAGAAAAATAAAAAAAATTTTAAAAATTTTTGAAAAAATTTTACCACAAATAGATGGATTTTTTTTTTTTCCGATTTAAAATTTCCACGTTTACATGGCATTCCAAATTTATTAAAACAAATTTAAAATGTTTTAGAAAAAAAAAAATGAAAACATGTTTTAGTAATCTATTTATCACCATTATATAATAGACGAAATATTTTTTTGCTCAAATTTAAAATTTCCACGTTTCATAACATTCTAAACCTATTTCCTAATTTGTTCTATATTTAATCACCACTATACTTCCACTCCATTACGTGAATGTGGGATTGAAGACGTGAGAGATGGCAATAATATTTGGCATATCCTATTATATACTTTTATGGAATAATGGCATCCCAAGAAATAATTGAGTCATGGTGGACATTTATAAAGGTATTTGCGCAAGCCTTCCAAATTTGATACCTGTTATTTAGTATATTGAACTTTTGCTGTTGGATGAACACTCTCTATATTTTTTTGACCAAAAGTTATCAGGTTTTCTTTGTAATAATACCAATAATTATATTCCGATTATTATTCCCAATGTCATTTCGTAATCAATAATTTTTTTGAGTGACTGTCATGCACAAATAACGAGGGAAGTTCTGTGTAAATAACTTTACCGATTTTTTACTTTTTGTTATACTATCAGACAATGAAGCTGATGGTGTATAACAACTTTGAGGTACTTTTAATAATAGCATAGAAGCTACATTTCAAACATTTTTTTACATTATTGTATATCAATGAAATTTTAAGTTAATCATGTTTATAAACTTAAATATTAAATAGTGACATTTGATAAAATATATTTGTAACAAGCATTTTTAATAACATGTGGTTTTCACGGCTTCTTACAAAAATTGGTAGTTCATTACACTGTTTAAACTATTGTGGAATAGGTTAATAGGTCTATATTTTGTCTGTACTGTTGGAATACATAGATTTTCTCTTGATCTTGTGTCGTATTCATGAATGTTCCTCTCTAAGGTACAATATTCTGATAATTGTTTTGGCACTAACTCATGTAATATTTTGTAAATAAAAGTCATTGTATCCAAAGTTATAACTTGCTTCACTCCCAGTAACTTCGTAGCATCAAGCATTAATTTTATAATTGCATATTTATTACAGTTTAGAATAATTCGTAATGCTTGGTTTTATTTTTTCTGTAACATATTTATTTCGGCATTACTAAATAGAAAAAGTATTATTGAGCAGAAGTTGAAATGTGGTGAAATAATTGTTTGATATATGGTTATTTTTGTCCATGTACTAATATCTCTTCCTATACGTCCCACAAATTAACTTTTTCAGCTATTTTTTGGTAATATAAAGAGCATGTCTGGAGAACGTTAAATGATCATCAATAATTACACCTAAATACATGAATTCATCAACTTGCTAAACTACTGTTCCTTTAATTGTTATTACTTGGTTACTTATTGGGTTTACTCGGCTATACTTATCCTCATCATTCACTCATCATAAACTTTGTTTTATCTGTAGTTAAGCTAAGGCCAACCAAAACTTTGTGTAAAAATATTAATGAAATCTTTGCATTCTTTCCACAAACTGAATTCTGTATATGCTAGCAAATTAAAATCCTAAAACGAATTTGTCTAATTTCTTATTTGACAATTCTCATTCTAACACTAGCATCAACACAGTTTTTCTTTTAGTTATAGATAGTTATTTTTTCTGCTGTTTGCAAAATCCTATAAAGAATATGTTTCAATGCAATTATAAGCAAACAAATAATAATTCATTTTTAAACGTGCATAGAATATATAGGCTCCAATACTAGTTGGTTAATAGATAGGTGAGGTTGCTTTTATTAGTCAATGTCAAATATAATTATTTCAGATTTATTAATAGAAATTGTCTTGGTTTTGCATGAAACTTCTTTATGAGTGGCTTCATGTCTTCTGATGAGCTCCAAAATAAGGACGAAAAACCTTTCAAACGCTAAGCATTTCCAAGAAACAGAATGATGGATTTCATGAAAATGTTATCCATTAGAATGAAATTTTTTTTAAGACAAGGTAGATAAATAAATTTATTTTGGGCCTTTGTTCTCATTTTTAACTGAATATTCAGGATCGTAGGGGGTTATATAGATACTAGTTTAATCTGCATGGCCATAGGGGGACTGTGTGGATGCTAGTGTTAGAATAAGAATGGTCAAATAAGAAATTAGACAAGTTCATTTTAGGATTTTAATTTGCTAGCATAGCCAGGATTCAGGTTATCGAAAGAATGCAAAGATTTCATTAATGTTTTTACACAAAGTTTTTCTTTTAGTTATAGATAGTTATTTTTTCTGCTGTTTGCAAAATCCTATAAAGAATATGTTTCAATACAACTGAGTGTCGTCAGCAAATAGTTGTAAGCTGCATATTTTAACGTACTTCATAATGTCATGTATGTACAGAACAAAAAGGTTAGGCTCCATAATGGTTCCTTCTGGTACACCGAACATTGTCTCTTTTTGTAAGGATGTGTCATTTTTATATTTGGTAACCTGTGTTCTATTTTTTAAATAGCTGGTCATCAATTTCACAATTTTATGTAAAAATTTGTAATTTTCTTAACTTTAATAGTAAAAATCTATTGTCTCAAAAGCTCTGCGAAAATCTAGAAAAACTACCAGAATTATCTGTTTCTCATTTAAGGAATTTTTCCACCTCGATAATGTGTTTGTAAAGCAGTGTCGCACGAATTTAGTTTTCGAAATCCAGCTTGTTATTATATACATACATTCTATTATCTGTTCATTAGCAGATAATTCCAGTAATTTTTCGTAGACTGGTGTCATATTTATGGGTCTATCCTCCTCACATCGAATTGTTTTAGTTTTCTTCTATATAACTATTGCTGTTGATCTTTTCCAAGTGTCTGGAAATATTCCTCTTTCTAAGCTGGTGTTTATGACTTGTAAAAATAGGTTGCCCATTGCTTCAAATGATAATTTCAAAATGTGTAAATTCATGCGATCTATAATACTGGGTTTATTTTTTATTTGCCTTATGATGTTTTTTAAATTTTTTATTTCCAGTACTTTAAACTTTTCATTTGAATTTAAAACCGTAATTTGTTCTACCTATACTTTCTAGAAAGAACCTATTAATTTCTTCAGCGATTACTTTATTACCTGAAATTTTTAAAAATTATTTCATTATAGTCATCATTTCTTTTTTCATTTATAAGTAGTTTTAGTGTACTACACATTTCATTTGAGTTTCACTTAACTTCAACAATTTTTCTCTGTTAATATATTTGTATTTGTTGTGTAACGAGTGTCGCTACTCATGTTTTCTTTTGCTTTAGATTCATTCCAATGTTGCGCGTTAAAGCTGTTTTATATAAATTACCTCTTTCTTTTATTCCTGGACCTATATCTCATTTGTTCACCACCTTTTATATCCCCCTTAATTTTCAATACTTCTCTTGTCTTACTGGTGTATATTTGTTTAATGTTTGGGTTAGATTGTTTATTAATTTATCGTCTAATGTGATTACATTAGTACAATTTGGTATCCACTGTATGTCCATTAAATCGAATTGAAAATGTGTTTCTTTAAAATCGTCGCAGTCCCTGACTATTTTTTTGTGTGGTTCTGCCATACTATTATTATTTAATTGTACAGTTATGATTGAGTGATCTGCGATATTTGGTGTTGCGAGAAGCTCGAATTAAATATCTTTGAAATTCGTAATTAGTAGGTCTATAATTGTCGAACTATCTTCTGTTACGCGAGTGAATTTCTAACGATATTTATGTTGAAGTCTCCTACTACAATTACCGTACCAGTGTTTGTTGTAAAATAAATTCATATTTCTTCTAATTTGGTCATATAGTCTAGGTGTTTGGAGTGTGATAAAGACTAAATATAAAATATTTATGATACTTATTTCTACACCGGTTATCTACATGTTCATGTTTATGGAAGATGTATAGGATCCAACTAAAGAAATGGACATGCCAAAGAGCTTTAGAATATGAGAAACATACCAGGGCACGAATAGATGAAAACTCTAATTATGCACCCACCAATGGGAGTATTTTAGTACTGACAACTTGGCAAAAATCTCGTGAGGGTTTTGGCAGGCCCTCTTACGACATAAAGGTCAATAATAAAGTAGAAGCTCGCAAGATTTGATCTGTGCTCGTATTGCCATGAGCAAAAAAAATAGTATATTATGTAAAAAGCTACTTTCATTTAGAGTGAATGATGTTAATATACGATTCAAATGTATTGACCGCTAACTTTGACAGCGAATGTCAGAACCGGAGGAGCAGAAAAAAATGCAAAACTACGTGTTCATTATAGGTCTATTCGAAATCAATAACTGGAATTTGAATAGTGTACATTGAACATTTTTGAAGTTATATTGAAAAATGTCCTACTTTTTAAGGAAATTTTGACCATACCAGTTGTAAATCCGCTATATCTTGGAAAATATGCATACTATGTAAATCATATTTCAGACACCGATAAAGGACGGCTTTTGTGGTACGAGGAAATTTTTTCATAATTTCTTATTTTCAAATTTTGCAGTTATTCTCAATAACGTGAAATCATGTTCATTCAGTCATTTATCAATGCATTTAAAAAGTTTTTGTTAAAATAGTTAATATTATAAAGTGTAAATATTTTCAGAAAAAAATATTGGTATATATCAAATACTAATTTAGTTATCAAGCAAAATAGATAATACTGCAAACTTGCAATGATATTATCCTTTACGCTTGATAACTAAATTACTATTTGAAATATACCAATTCTTTTTTTCTGAAAATGCTTACATTTTATAGAATTAACTATTTTATCAAAACAGTTTTAAATACATTGATAAATAGCCAAATAAACATAACATCACGATTTTGAGAATAACTGCAAAATTTGAAAATAAAAAATTATGAAAATATTTCCTCGTACAAAAAATGCCGTATTTCATCGGTGTCTAAAATATTATTTGCATAGTACGCACATTTTCCAAGATATAATGGATATTGTCTGTAATTGTTTATTTGTGGCATATTCAGATTTTCTTACTTTTTATTGGGTATCTTGCCATTGAAAAATATTTAAAAATTTTTAATGAAAAAACCTCTGCGCCAAACGGATCAGACAGAGGTTGGTTCTTGAGTACTTGACTGTTTCAAAAAGTCTCACACCTAAAAATATATAAACTAGAACAATGTTCTAAACTAAAAACTGAAAATCAGAGCTATAGGTAGTTAACGTTTCGGAAAAGAATCTACTTCCGTTCTCAAAACTTTTTTGGCCGTCAACCATGACAGTTCTTTGTTTATGTATTTCCATAATCACGTGAGACATTAAATTACATTTATCTTATTTTTACTTACTTCGTATCTAAGGATGGGCAACCAACTAGTACAATAATCTATTGAATAATTAGAAACGCATCTATCCTCGTTTAATAAAATAATCGCGAATTCTTTAAGTTTTCTTTTAGTTCCGTTGCTCTCTTTTTCCAAAATCTTCGCCGAGTCCCATTTAATTCTATGATTATTATCCCACGCGTGTTCACAAATTTTGGATTTTTCAAATTCTCCCCTTCTAGCGTAATTTCTATGTTCACCAAGCCTTACGTTGAAAGGTCTAGATGATTCACCTACATAATGTTTTCCGCACTCACACGGAACACTATAAATACAATTTTTTGAATTTTGAACAATATTTGGAGGTTTGGTTCTTGATAAAACCGATCTTAGCGTGGAGCCCGTTTGAAAAATCGTTGGTATGGAAAACCTATTTCCAATTTTTCGTAATTTATCCGATAAACCATGAATATATGGAATTACTGCCATTGACCTAAATACCTCAGGTTGTGATAGTATATTCTCTTTACTACCAATGTTCATTAACTGACTATCAACAAAACTCTCAGAATATTGATTATTTAATAAGATAGTTTTTATAAATTGTTTTTCGTTCCTTAATATTACATCATTTGAAGAAATAATTTTGGCCCTGTCATACAAACACTTAACAACACCTTTCTTAACATTAATATGTTGATTTGAATTGAAATTTAAGTATCTGTTTGTGTGTGTTTGTTTTCTATACACACTGGTTTGGTATGTGTTATCTAATTTTTTAATTAAAATATCTAAGAAAGATAATTTATTATTATTCTCTATTTCTATTGTAAATTTAATTGAAGGTTCTTTTTCGTTAATCTGATTCAAAAAATTACTTAAACATTCTTTACTATAAGGCCATATAACAAAAATATCATCTACATATCTCCACCATACAATGGGTTTATAAGCTAGATTATTAATATTACTTTCCTCGAAATTTTCCATGAAAATTTTACTTAATATTGGAGATAATGAAGAACCCATGGCCATCCCAAAGTCTTGTTGATAGAAGTCATTATTTAATTGAAAGTATGTTGTTTTAATGCAAAGTGTAAGTAATTCCATTATAGTTTCAATGCTTAACTTAGTTCTATTCGCCAAATTCCCATCTTGTTGCAATTTGTTTTTAATTATTATTAATGTTTTATCTACAGGAACATTTGTAAATAGAATTTTTGGCAAACCATAGAAATGAGGAGGCTTGCTGTGATGTGGAGTTAACATCTTTCGTTCAATATCTGTAAATTCGTTTTTGTGTTTAAATAAGACTCTATATATTTTGTTTTCTAAAGAATTTGTAGGATCTTTATTTAATTTGGAATAATTTCCATCATTTATCAAGTTCGTAATTTTTGTATCATATATATGTATCTAAGATTACCGTGGCATTGCCTTTATCAGCTGGTAAAATTTCAATGCTATGGTCATTTTTTAGAGATGAAATGGAATGTTTTTCATCGGATGTTAAATTATCTTTAGTCTTATATTGTTTCTCTAATTCAATTTTAGAACAAATTCGGTATTCATTAGCATTATCTAATGGAAGCTTCTGTACAGCCTGTTCAATTGCAGTTATTATATCAAATTTAGGAATAGCCTTTGGTATTAACGCATAATTCAAGCCTTTAGTTAATACTAGTTTCTCGTAAGGCTTGGTGAACATAGAAATTACGCTAGAAGGGGAGAATTTGAAAAATCCAAAATTTGTGAACACGCGTGGGATAATAATCATAGAATTAAATCGGAATCGGCGAAGATTTTGGCAAAAGAGAGCAACGCAACTAAAAGAAAACTTAAAGAATCCGCGATTATTTTATTAAACGAGGATAGATGCGTTTCTAATTATTCAATAGATTTTTGTACCAGTTGGTTGCCCATCCTTAGAGACGAAGTAAGTAAAAATAAGATAAATATAATTTAATGTCTCACGTGACTACGGAAATATATAAACAAAGAAATGTCATGGTTGACGGCCAAAAATGTTTTGAGAACGGAAGTAGATTCTCTTCCGAAACGTTAACTACCCATAGCTTTGATTTTCAGTTTTTAGTTTATAACATTGTTCTAGTTTATATATTTTTTGTTGTGAGACTTTTTGAAACAGTCAAGTACTCAAGAACCCAACCTCTGTCTGATCCGTTTGGCGCAGAGGTTTTTTCATTAAAAATTTTTAAATATTTTTCAGTGGCAAAATACCCAATAAAAAGTAAGAAAATATAATGGATTTAAAACTGGTATGGTTAAAATTTCCTTAAAAAGTGGGACTTTTTCAATATAACTTATCAGAACTGCAAAAGTGTTCAATGTACAATATGTACATTATTCAAATTTCAGTGATTGATTTAGAACAGACTCATAATAAACACATAATTTTTTCAATTTTCTCTGCTTCTCCGTTTCTGAGATATTCGCGGTTAAAGTGAGGGGTCAATACATTTGAATCGTATATTAGATGCAAAAGAAATTATCAAAATAAAAAAAGCGTAAAAGAGTTTTATCAGTCAATCAATATCATTCACCCAGTTTATACATCATACCCCACCCAACCGTACAATTATTAGAATGATTTTACGAAGAATTTCTTGAATCGCCAGGAATGTATGGAGAACCAATTACTAGTATTATTATTGTAGATATATATTAAAACACACTGCTTTTTATTTACCTACTGCAATTTGTATTTTTTAATGTAAGAAGATATCTTGAATATTAAAATAATTATATACCTATACCATACACGATACTTAAATAATTATAGAAAATTTGTGTATCATTTGAATATAATATCATTGTGTAGAAAAAATATAGACTAGACAAAACCGCAACGTATCATTTAAATAATTTTTACCTAAAATAATACGTAATTGACTGTAAAAATGGGGTATTTCCGACGGGCTTTCATTTGAATTGGATTATTTAAATTATATATGAATGTTTTACGTATATGCATTTCGAGAAACTACTATTTTTGTGTTGTGGTGTTTAGGAGATTGGTTCCCAGGCTCAAATATTTTATTTTTAATTTGCTGTTGTAGTAGCTGTATCAGAATATGTAATTAATTTTAACGAACATCAAGAGAGTGTTTAGCTGAAAATTACATTTTTTTAAATCATCTATATAATGGACCGAAAAACTGCAGTTGATTTAAGCGCATTGCTTGACAGCAAAATCATCTACATAATGGACCGAAAAACTGCAGTTGATTTAAGCGAATTGCTTGACAGCAAAATGTGACAAACGCACTATGGATTCAAGTTTCGACAAAATGACGCATGACGTCGAGAGGGAATTGCTGTTTACGTATTTTTCAAATGCAACCCCTGTTCTCATAGTCTCTCCTTCTTGAATATAGGAGCTGTCTGTTAGCACTACGAGTTATTTGTGGAACAGAAGCGTCACCGAAAATGTTTCTTACCACAAAGTTATAACAATCGCGGAAGCAGTTGTTTTTAGAAAGTATATCAAAAATGCAATTTTTGCAGTTAAGTTTCTTTGACACTATGTCCTTCTTAATCATTCTAATAAACTAGTTAGAAACTTGTCATATAACTAGACTGCCAAAAGTCTCTTTCCAAAGCACTACAATATCGCTTTAGTTTTTATGCCCACTTTACAAAATATTTCGAAATCTAACCCGAGCAAAACAGAATGTAATTTCTTTTCACTTGATGAAAATCATGATTTAACAGGGTCGACACTATATTTCCTTCTTCAATTTAAATAATTTGACGTTTACAAATTATTATCTAGCAATTTTAAATATATCTGCAATCTGTGTAGATTGTTTCCTCAATAACCTGCTGTTACCCTAGTTTGTCTTAAATGGGTTTCACAGGAAATCAGATTTGTGGTAAAGAAATAATGAAAACAGTTTCTAAATAACGAGTAACAAAGAAAAATATACGCTAAATCATTTTGGGATACTTAGCAAAAATGTATAAGGAAGTGTCATGTGTCAGGCGAGCACGTATCTGTAACAAATTGATTAGAACTTGATTACATATTTTTAGAATCTTCGGAAATTTCTTAGTTTTTTATGTTGTAATTTCAAACTACAACAAGCTAACCACCATTCTCCAATTCACTGCACTATTTATATTATTGTTGCACATTATATGGAATACCCTTCGCAGTTTTTTTTTTGCTAAACAATGTTAGTTTTGGACATTTTTTGTTTAATTTCTTTACATAGTTTTTTTAATTTAAATAATTAGGTAATAATTTTTTTGATTATTCATCATCAATTTTGTTCAAAACCAATAGGGTTTTCTTCTATCTTTTTATTCTTAAGTTATCGTGCTTACAAGAGACAGACAGACACACGGACGGACATTTTGAAAGCTGCATAGAATTCGATCACTAACACAGTGATATGAATTTTTTTTCTCTATGAGCGATATTACCGAGTTTAGAAATGCACCTATCAAATACAATATACTTTTGGTTTTGTAATTGCGAAGAGTGTGTAATAAGGGTTTAATTGAAACTTCACAGATATTTACAAAATTGTTATCATTAGGTTAAATTTCAGTAGTAAGTTTGACACATCTACAGAGTGAAAGTGGGTATAGTAATCGTAAAAAGAAATTAAATTTTTTTTCTTTGTCGAAATAAGCTTAGGATGTCAAAAACGTCGAGATTTTAAATTTGAGCAAGAAAATAATTTCTGCCGGTCTGTCGGTGGGTCGTTCTGTAACTTTTACTGTGCACACGATTACTCTGGGGCGGTTTAAGATATTGCCTTGTTTGGTATACGTATGTATTATAACGAGATTTGGAAATAAATTAGAGTCGAGTCAATGGGGTATGCGAATCGGTGAAAGGTCAGATATGTCAAGAACACTAACGATTTCGATGAGTTTTAAAAAAAATATACTATATTGTCTGAAATTAGAAACATTCCGGCGAGTCGAATAAAATTTTTGAATTCTAGTTTTGGAAATTGTCAGTTTTTTCTTTGTTTTTGGGGCCGTCTATTACTAATACGCTGCTAAAAGAAAGATTTTCAAAAATAATTTTGAAAGTTGTCCATTATTATACGAATTATAAAAATAATTATCCACGAAGTTTATCGACATAACAGAAAAAAATACTCAAAAAACAAATATCAATAAATACCAAGAAAATATCGAAACTTGCGTAATCATGTTCCATGTTTTTTGAATTTAAAACGCCACATTGAAAGTTCAGTTGATTGTTTCGTTTTATTATATCAAATACAAAAACAAAATAGTTTTTGTTTAAAAGTGAATTATTTATTATTTGTTTGCTTATAGTAATGAAACATTTTCTTTATAGGATTTTGCAAACAGTGGAAAGAAAAGCTATCTATGAGAACTAAAGGAAAAACTATATATATATAAAAATATTAATGAAATGTTTGCATTCTTTCGATAACCTGACTTCTGGTTATGCTAGCAAGTAAAATTCTGATTTGTCATTCTCATTTTAACACTAGCATCCAACCTAGTCCCCTACGGCTAAACAGATAGGTGAAGATCTGTTGTTTTTTATCAGTCAATGTCAATTATAATTATTTTATACCATTCATGGAAAATGTCTTAGTTTTGCATGGAACATCGTTATGAGTGGCTTTAGGCTTTTCTGAAGAGTATCCAATAAGGACGAAAAACGTTTCAAAGGCTTAAGCATTTCCAAGAAACTGAATGAGATTTTATGAAAATGTAATTCATTTGAATGAAAAAATTTTTAAAGACAAGGTACGTAAATAAATTAATTTCAGGCCTTTGTTCTCATTTTTAACTGAATTTACATATCGTAGGGGATCATGTAGATACTAGTTTAGCCTGCTTAGCCGTAGGGGACTAGGTTAGATGCTAGTGTTAAAATGAGAATGACAAATCAGAATTTTACTTGCTAGCATAACCAGAAGTCAGGTTATCGAAAGAATGCAAAGATTTCATTAATATTTTTATATATATAGTTTTTCCTTTAGTTCTCATAGATAGCTTTTCTTTCCACTGTTTGCAAAATCCTATAAAGAAAATGTTTCATTAAAATACTTTTTCATTCAATAACATGAGAAAAGAAATTAATTATCCGTTTAAGTTTATTATAATTGTGTAAACAATATAACTACTTGAATACTACATGTCAAAATGTTTCTGATTTCAAATAATTTGTTTAAACATTTTAAATAAAATTTCTCCGAATTCTGAATTAAAAACTTTAATTTACTCAGCTAATGTAATTTCAACTTATTCCTTTGGAGTATTGGGGGATAAAGAGGGGTAAAGAGGGGAAAATAAGTAAAGCAAGCTAGTAAGAGTACAGAAACTTGGGATTTGATGTATCTGTCTTAAATTTTTTTTTTTGACATCTTCCACCGCCAATGATATTAAGATGCTGACTTTAAAATTAGTACACGTATGTATCATAACCAGGTCTGGGACTATATCATATTTTAAGATTATCCCGTTGAAGGTTTGGGGGGTATATAGTGGTAAAAAAGCAAGCTAATAATGGTCCAAAAATTCGGTATTTGTTATATATATAAAATAAAAGCCAAGGTTTCGTTTTTTTATGACATGGGCCACTTCCAGACGATTTCAACTATTATTATAAATCTATGGGCAATTATTTCCTCATCACATAACTACTTCACTTTGTCAGTCATCCACCACACATCGCATCCGATGTTCAAGAAGATGTTAAAAAAGAGTGGTGACAGAAAGCAGCCCTGCCTGGCGACTTTGCCAACTTTACATTTGTCGTAGCTAGTGTTGACAATCTTCATCAAAACAGAGTTATCTTCATACATACAATCGACGAATACTAGAAACCAAATGTCCGTATGTTCCCATCTCTAATAATATAGGTATTGGTCAAGACAAATAATGTTGAAGTCTACTAAAGAATATACAGAATTGCTTTACAAACGTGTGATAGTAATCTATAGTTATCACAATCATCTGTCATCTAATAACTATCAGTATTATTTTCAGAAACTGGCACAAGTTTACTATAGAAAGTTCCAGAGTCGTATAGAATATTCAGTAACCTGACGAAGAGTTTATTATATCCCGTTCCATATTCTGTTTGCCACCGTAGGCTACTCGAAATAATTCTAATCATGTCCACGATGTTGTGTCCAATTGGTGTCACCGAAAACGTAGAAAACTACACCAACTTAACTAAGTATTGCCATTTATGAAAATTGTAACTTTCTCACCCTTTAAAATCGGGTGATCGAATGGGTTGGAACTTGCCACAATAACTTTGATAGTACTGCTTGCAGAGTTCAAGTTTTAATTTTTAGCTTTGAATTATTTTTTCAACTAGGTGTTAATGAGCTGATCGAATATGGCGTTATATATAGTTTTATGCAATATTATAATATTAAATACATATTTGTATAATATAGCTCGTTAACAATACATATTACCATACCAAAGTTTCACATAGTGTACGTGTTCATTTGTCAAATATTTAATGACATCCTGGCTTCAGCTGCACACATATAATATGTTGCAAATGTTAATTAGTTTTCTGCAGGCAAAGTGACTATTTTGGCAAAAATTGCTGCATATTACAATTGATTTATGAGTTGTGTCAGTGCCATCTTGCAAAGCATGTTCGCAAATTAATTTATTCTTTAAAGGCTCGTTCATCAGCGTTCTTAAGTGACAGTTCACAAAGACTTTTACTTGGAATTACTAGCTAGTAATTTCAAAGTATATTTAATAAATGTTTTGTTGCGAGGATGCCATTTTAAATGTATTTCTGGCAGTGCTTCGATGTATACTATTATTACGAATGATGTGAATGTTAACAAAAATTCTAACGTTTGCTCAACATTATATAGAAGAAATAAATGGAGTTATACAAAATTCTACCCAATTGTTGAATTAAATAATAAGTTTCAAAAGAGAAAAGCTTTAATCCATGCAAGTCTAGTAAATTCTGTAAGTAAAAAATGTAATAATTCTCATAAAGATGAAATTAAGAAAAAACTAATTATACAGGGTGTCCTATAAGTGGACGATCAATTGAGGTGGAGATCAATTGCAACCAAAACAAGGTAACCATTGTACTCTTAGCCGATTTACTGCACTTTTTATATAATTGTTGTACATTCTATAAGATACTCTTCGCAGTTTTAGATAGATAGATGGATAGACGTAAATTTAATATTCGACCTATTAGTGTCAATATTTACAAAAGTGTTTACACACGTCATAAAAAGGTAAAGGTTGACTGAGATAAAATAAATGAACAATAAAATTTATAAACCTAAACCGTATAATTAAAGTCAATAGTTAAAAACAAAGATATAGAGTGTGGATACATTTAATTATATTTTAATGGTAAAATGTAGAAAGAAAAATAACATTTAACTGTAAAATACGTAGACAAAAGGACTAATACAATTTGGACAAACTTAAATAAATATTAATGGAGAAACAAACGTTAGGAGTATTAAGTATATCAGAAATTTATGTATAGAGAAAACTAAGAGTTTTAGCTGAATTTAGAATATAATGTATCAGTACATACAAAGTACGTTATGATGAAATCTGTGAATTCTTGTATAGTGTAAAAAGCTCTGTCAAGGAAGTATTGCTTTACTTTCACCTTGAATTTTTTTATGTTAAGAGATCTTACATTGTGTGGTAACATATTGAAGAATTGAATCCCTAAGTTACCAGTGCCATGTCTGGCTGCAGATAGACGTAAGATATTATTATTTAAATTATCTTTGGTTCTGTTGTATGAATGGATTTGACTTATAGGGAAAAACGATTGTTTATTTTTTACATATAGGAGACACTGAAATATGTATGTATACGGTACGGTCATTATTTTTAATACAATAAACTGTTGTTTACAATCATCTCTAAATTTAAACTCGAAATTATACGTACTTATTGCTTTGCACTGGGCAGAAAACACGTCTGTGGGTGTTGTAGCATGCTCGCAGACCAGAATGGAATGTGATATTGTATGGAGTTGTTAGGGTACTTTGAGATACTTTCCCTGCAAGATTTCGAAGCATATAAGACTGTTTCGAGATTTTATTAAGGACATAAGCGGTGTGATTATCCCATGATAATTTAGGGTCTAAATTGACCCCAAGGAATTTCATAGAATCTGGGTTGTTAATTTCTCGTAGGCTGCGCAACTTAAATTCCATGATGTCTGTTTTGGTGCGTTTAAACATAAATTATTTGAGACAAACCAGTGTTGGGCCTCTAGCTCATTGTTAGATATTTCATGTAGTAAATTCGTAATATCACTGTTCGGAGATAGTTAAACTGGTGCCATCAGCGAGCAATGTGGACAGGATATTATTTCTAAGTGCTCTGGGGAAGTCATTAATATAAATAACTAGAACTATGGGCCCCAGTACGGATCCTTGGGGAACACAATGTTTTAGTTTTAGTGACTATGACTTTACACCGTCGAGTACAACAAATTATTTTCTGTTATTTAAATATGAACTTGTACGAGATCTGTTTGCCTCAGTAAAGCCGTAAAAACTTAATTTATGGGTGACTGTATCATGAGACAAAATCAATAGCATTGGTGAGATCTAGAAATTGACAGAAGATATTCTTTCCAACCTCAAATCCAGTATTAATAACAATTGTTAATTTGTCGATACTAAGTGTAACGGAGAAGTTGTTTCGGAAGCAGTATTGACTGCCATTGAGAAGGATATTAATTTTTAGATAAATTGTCAACTCATTTTTGAGGATAACCATATATTTATCGTAAATAAACAATATTAACTTATCCTAGCGAGTGACCTTGACCTTGCATACTGCGAAATGAATTAAGGCGCCAAGGCTTGGTCTATATTCTTATGGCATTTATAACAAATTTATTACTTCTAAGTTTAAAAACATTAAGGACTATTGAGTAACTTATGCGTAGCCGGTTTTGCGATGTAACAATACTCATATTCTATTTTAAAAATGTTCTCCAATTATTATGCTTTATTTTTCTCAATTTTTTTAAAGACTCTCCTCAGAGTGGTGGATTATTTTCGTATTAGACATTTTTTGTTTAATTAGAAAACATAAAAAATAGATTTTTTTAAATTTAAATTATTCATAACTTTTTATTTATTGATTAATTTTGTTCAAAAGCAATAATGTTCTTTCTCTAGCTAACACTTACTTTCAAAATATCAATACAATAGGACTTTTCATTTCCAGGAACACCAGTATACAAAAAAAAAATAGATCTACTTTTAGTAGTTGCAGAAATATAGATATGTTAGATATTAGGGTCATCGTGATACACCTTGTGCAAGCCACATTGAAAACTTTTTTTTTTAAATCGGCTAAAGAACAAATTCCCAGAATTTCAGTTTTTCGTTATTTTTATGAGAACAATTTCGAATAATTCTTTAAAAAAATGTTTTTCAAGATAATGCCAAAATGCGCTTGGCTGAAATCTATCGTGCATATTTCAATGAAACTCTGACCTACGATACCTCTATCTAAATGTACACATAAAAAAAATAAAACAATACATTTCTGCTTCTACTGCTTTTAAAAGAACGCGAGAGAAAATAACCTTTTTTTATACAGACAGGTGAGGCAGAGATTTAATTATCAATTCAAAACAAAGATGCTGTCTATTCGATTGACGTGGCATATGGTTTAAATCTGATTATGATATTTAATTAGAAATTGGTAGGTTGGTGCAAGAAGTAGGTAGAAAGAGTTTAATTTTTTCCCATGAATGCGAGCCACGAACAATTCTTTCACATACTTATGCATCTGCGGCAGGTGAGTGCTCGGTTTTTTCGAATATATAAAGCGAGCTACTGTTCTAGTATATGTGAAGTGGGTAATTAATTTACTTTTTATGAACAGTACACTGAATTAGTATTAATCGATAAAGAAGTTAAGATATGAAGCCGCTGCAGCGAGTTAATATAAGAACTCTAGATAATTATATTGCATTCATTATTAAATTGTTTCATCTATTTGACAAAACTCAATGGGTAAAATGGAACTAATTAAAATATGATCACATTAATGAAGTTGCATTACTTTCACGGCTTTCATGTTAAGAATTATAATACATACTTCTGTATGTGAAATGCAAAATTATAACTTATAAAGAATTTATTGAAATTACATTTTTCACATTTACCAATGCCAGTTGCTTAGGAGAGAAATGACACATTGACCTTATAACTAATGTATAATCCAGCAATCCTTCCGCCAAGAAATATTTCCTTGCCTTCAATAAAAGTATTTAAACACGAGTAGGAAAATACTGGTATTGATTGATTGGTTAACTGATTAGCCAGCGTGCGTTAGGCATTGCTGCCACTTCCAGGTATCCAATCTGGTTATTTTTATATACCGCAAGACTGGCTACATACGCCAGAATAGATATGGGACATGCTTATTGCCAGAAGCAAGGGCCACATGACAAATAATAATAATAATAATAATAATAATAAACGGCTTTATTCAAAGAGTGTAGATGTACATTTACAAGTACATTACAAATAGCAATTTACAAGGCGAAGTTTAGCCATGTGGCTATTCTTACACTTAACCTTATAAATCACTTACCTAACTAATTAAGTTAAAAATAAAACATTAAAATACAAAAATACAATACAATATTACAATAGTCCAATGTAATAGGCGGACGGCATACACTTTATAAAATATATTTATAGAAATACTAAAAATTAATTACTCAAAATTACTAAATAAAAAATCGATCATAAACACAGTGCAGAATGATGCCCAAGAATATATTCTAGTTTTTGTTGGAATTAATGAACCAGGCTTTGATTTTTTTACGGAAGATATTAACTGTCGATAGATTTTTGTATATGGGATCAATAGAGATATATAAGGCTGCGGATGTGTAAGAAAAGCTACGTTGGAAGAGGGCTGTACGATGTTGTGGCACAGTTAGGACGTACCGATGTCTGATGTTTACAGTATGTACTGACGATCTGAAAATTAACTTGTCTCTTAAGTAACTTGGAATAGAATATTTTATTAAAGAAAATAAGAAAACTGCATAGTGGAATTTAACGAGTTGTTCCATTTTTAACCAACGCAACTCAACATATTTGCTTGAAACATGATCAAATTTTCTCAAGTTGTAAATAAAACGACAACAACAGTTTTGCAAAACTTGTAGTCGATTTTTTGTAGCTTGATCCAGGCAGTAAAAATACATAAAATTGCAATAATTGAATACAGGCATGACTAAAGTTTCACAAAGTTTTTTACGTTGTTTAAAGTTCAAGATATGCCTGTTTGCATACAGTACTTTTAGCCGGGAGTAAAATTTTTGTAAAAGAATTTTTATGTGCTGCATAAAACGTAATTTTTCGTCTATTATTATCCCTAGATTTTTGGCATGAGTAGAAAATGACAAATTTTCTTGATTAATATTTAGTTGAATAGAAGCCTTTAAGTGATCTCGAGTATGTTCTGAGCAGAATAGAATAACAACTGATTTGGTAGGGTTAATTTTAAGGTTATGTTGATGCGAATATTGATAGATGTTGTCTAAATCTTGGTTGATCAAATTAGTGGCAATAGCTGCATTAGATGGCTCAAAACAGTGAAGAAGTTGGGTATCGTCAGCATATGCTTGCACATGCAAACTAGTTACTACATTAAATATATCTGCTGTATATACAAGAAACAAAAGAGGCCCAAGAATGGACCCTTGAGCAACACCTGACGAGATAATTTTAAAATCAGATATATTTCCTGCGACTGATACGCATTGGCGACGTTCGCTCAAATAAGAATTGAAAAACCGCAGGGATATCGCGTCGAAACCATAGTAATTTAGCTTTGCACAAAGAAGCGTGTGATCAATGGTGTCAAATGCCTTAGAGTAGTCTAGGGATACAAGAATAGCTGCCATACGTTTGTCTAGTGCGCTGATGATATTATCACTAAGGTTCAACAAAGCAGTATTGGTGCTATGTGCTTTACGAAATCCCGATTGATGTAATGGGTATAAGTTATGCAGTAAAAGATATTCAGTAATCTGGTCGTGAACTATTCTTTCTAGTATTTTGGAAAGAATTGGCAACAAGCTGATAGGCCTCAGATCCTCCACAGTTGTAGGATTTGCTGTCTTTGGTATTGGACAGATAATTGCATCTTTAAATTCTGTAGGAAAGTAACCCTGTTCAAGACAGCAGTTAATAATATGAGTGATATGCTTTATGATTATTGGGATGCATAATTTTAACATGTTTAGAGTTATTTTATCTTTTCCGGCAGTGTTCGACTTTATACTCTTGATAGCATTATAAACGGTATCGGTAGTAACAAGTGTGAAGGTGAACAGTAAATTATCTTTAAATTTGGTGTTAGCATAGAAGTTTATCGTCCTATTGCAGTTATCGTTCTTGCAGAATACACTAAGAAAGAAGTCGTTAATATCTGCAGCATTCTGTAAATTAGGAGGTATGATGTTATCACGTTTAAATCGAATATTTAGTTGTTGTAGCCGTTTCCAAAACTCGCGATTAGAAGTTTGATTATGTAACGAACTTAAATACGCGGCTTTTTCTCTCCGCACCGATGCTAAGGCGAAATTACGAATATTTTTATAAGCTTCCCAGTTTTCTTGCGTCTTATTTTTGTTGTAAGCAGATAGTGCTCTGCCCTTTTCTTTTAAGATTAGCTTTAAGGGGTAGGTTAGCCAAGGCGCCGGGGGTTTGTTTACTCTCACTGTTTTTATCGGTGCATGAATATTAAATATTTCTGTGATATGGTTTGTTAACAGAGATACTTTGTACTCAATATTATTGACATAGAATAAGTTATCCCCGGGCACTTGGTTTAGATCATAATAAAAGAGCTCTTGGTCAAATTGCTTGAAATTTCTATAAGTAATAAATTTCTGAGTATTTTTAAAATGAGGAATAGTTATAAAACAGTAAGATAGTCTGTGATCGCTGAGAAAGTCAGCATTTAAAGTTCCACATTTGTTCACTATATCAGGACAGCTTATAAAAATAGGATCTAATAGAGTGGAACTACTTCGTGCAATCCGGGTTGGCTCATTTATAATTTGTGTTAAACCATGAGTATCAAAAAGTTCTGTAATGGGATTTCCCAAGTTAAATAGGTTTATATTCACGTCGCCCACGATAACCAAATTATCGCAGGATGTTAATAATGTTGGTACAATATTATCGAGAAGACCTACTGCCTGCCCCACATTTTGGTGCGGGGGTCTATAAAGTACGCCTAGTATTAAGCTATACCTACCTAACTGCAATTTGACCCAAAGATGTTCAAGTACCGCTTCCGCTTCTGTAGTCTCTGTTTGTAATAATTGACAATTTATACTTGATTTGACGTAAATACCCACGCCTCCTCCTCTGCCTAGCCGAAATGGGATAGGAATATGGCAAGATGCTTCTTTTAAGTTTCCATCTATCATCATCTCCTTGTTTATTCTTCTTCTGAGTGTTCTGTTTCTGAATCTAGCAGTGTGCACATCCTCCTGCCCGCTTCCGTCCAGATATGGTTTGATGCTTGTCTTGTCTGCCATGCTTTAACGCAATCATATCTCTTGCTGATACAACTGTATCAAATAATTGCACTCTGGCTCCTATACTATCCCGCATTTATAAAATAACACTTTTCATATTTTTACTCTTATGCTTATCCCACTTTATTACTGATAAGGACATTTTATTCTCAACCCCCGGGAAGGTGAAGGTAGATGTGTTAAATCCGGAAATGACCCTATGGTTATATACAAGGGTAGTAAGGCCACCTACGGATCAGTGGCATGGTGGACTAATGTAGTGCAGTTGGGAGCAATAAGGCTGTTAAGTGGCGCACAAAGGCTTGCCTGCCTGTGCGCCACGGGAACTATAAAAACTACTCCAACAGCTGCATTGGAAGTCCTTCTGGACTTGCCACCACTACATATATTTATCCAAGGAGAAGTTCGTTCGGTATGCACAGGCTAATACAAGGCTCCACACCAATATGGCAGCATCACGGAAAAGAGCACCAGAAGTTATACTTAGAGCTGAAGGCGGATCCCATTCTGGGAATGCACACGGACACTTTAATAAAATAAATAAAAATTTCAAAATTAAAATACCAGACAGGGAAGACTGCAAAAACGGTCCTTCAATACCGGCACAAACAATCTGGTATACAGACGGCTCTAAAGCAGAACATGGAGTCGGAGCTGGGATATATGGAATAAGGTCAAAAACGAAAATCCCAATGAGTCTAGGAAAATACACCACAGTATTCCAGACTGAAGTGGCCGCAATACAGTGGTGCACAAAGGAAATTATAAGGCAAGGAACTGTAAATCAGTGGATTGCCATTTTTTCCGACAGTCAGGCTGCTCTAAAAGCAATCGGTTCCATACAAGTCGAATCGAGACTTGTACGGGACTGCATAAATGCCCTTACAGACCTAGGAAGTCAGAACAAAGTGACCGTGGCGTGGGTACCAGGACACAAGGGACACAAGGGAAATGAAAAGGCTGATGAACTGGCCAGAGAAGACGAGGTAACGCCCTTATAGGACCCGAACCCTTTTGTGGTGTGGCCAAGCCATGCATACGAGCATCCATTAACAAATATCTGAAATGGTGGAAAAGTTTTCCACGACAGAGACAGGTTAAAAAGTTCATTCAAGAACGATCGGCCGAATTTACGGAGGACCTATTAGGCGAAAATAGAAAGGCCATTAGAATAATAGTAGGTCTTCTAATCGGTCACTGTGGACTTAATAAACATCTCAGTCTAATGGGTTTGGCAGAGGATGCAACATGCAGATTCTGCCAAGAGGCAGAGGAAACCTCAGTTCATGTATTGTGCCATTGTGAAGGCCTTGCCAGACTGAGATTCCAATACTTGGTGAGGAAAAACCAAGAGCTGATAGGTACACTAAGGAGCCCTTATAAAGGCTGTGGAGTCTGATGCAAGAGACAAAGCTGGATAAGGAGCTCTAAGGAAAGCAAACAGAAGCACCACAATAGATCCATGGGGGTCGCGGGTCCTCCTTCTTAATCTAATCTATTCTCAACCATATGGTTTAATTTACATAACAGTTCAACGCCTAAAGTACTTAACTTTACTTCATTTCGTAATGGTGTTATTAAAAATATTTTGATAATATTTTAAAGTAAAATTGATATATAAATTTAATCTTCATAAAGTTCGTTCAAATCTGATATATTAATTTATGCGTTTGATAGAAAATGTTGGTAATACTTTTTCTAAAACTATAATAAAACACAATATGTATAGAATATGACAGTTTATATGTTCCGAACGACCACACTTTATGACGGATAAGCCCCAAATTAAAGTTATAAATGCTGTTATACTCTTCGCACATACAGAACGAAGAGTATATTGCATTCGACCGGCACATTTTTAAAACCGGTAATATTGCTCGTAGGGGAAAAAATTTCGTATCTCTGTGTTGGTGATCAAATTCTGAACAACTTTCAAAATGTCCGTCCGTCCACCCGTCTGTCGGTGCGTTACGTTTCTTGTAAGCACGATAACTTAAGAACGAAAAGTTCGATTGTCTTGAAAGCGGGACAGTAAGTTAGTGTTGACTAGAGGAAGAATCCTATTATTGTTGTATTAACAAAATCAACCGATAAATAAAAAATTTATTAAGTTTTTAAATTTGAAAAAACATTCTTTTACGTTTTGTAATTAAACAATAATGTCTAAAACTAATAATGTTGCCAAAAAATAAAAATCTGCGAAGAATATTCCTTAGAATCTGCAACAATTATATAAATAGTGCTGTTACATACATTCCAAATTTAAATAAAAAAATTTAGTTTAACATAAATTATCTTATTTACAAGTGTTGACGGATTTTTGTTTCTTTTTTCTTTAAGTAAGTATTAAAAAATACATGAACATACAGTTTGTCACGTTTGACATATAAAAGTGTTTTAAGTGATTGTTTTTCGAAATATTTTAATTACTTCCACATCCACGTAGTGGACTGAAAGTATACAAAGTAATATAGAAATTTTTATAAAATTATTTTCTTGAAATAGGCTTAGAATGTTATAAAACGTCGAGACTTCAAATTTGAGAGAAAAAAAATTTCTATCTATCTGTAATTTTTATCGGCACGTTTTCTCCGGAACGGTTAAGATATTGACTTGAAATTTTATACACGTATATATTATAACGAGAGTTGAAACTGAATTGCCTTTTAAACAAATGCGGTGAAGGATTGGGGGGAAATAGGTGTAAACAGGTGGAAATAAGTAAAGCAAGCTGGTAAGAGTTCAGAAACTTCAAATTTGGTGTATATACAAGAAGTCAAGGCCATCCCCTCACCCCGCCCCCCACCCTGCATTATTAAAGGGGTTGATGAAACATATATAATTCACTTGAAATTTGGTGCACGTATGAATTATAACGACATCCGGAACCAGAGATGATTCCGTTGAAGGGTTGGGGGTTAAATAGGGGCAAATAGGGGAATTGAAGCAAGCTGGTAAGAGTACAGAAACTTGGGATTTGGTGTATATACTAGAAACCAAAGCCTGGGATTTCTTTCTAATATTTTTAGGTGGCGTTTTCTTTTTTAATTTTAATCTCTTTGACAGATTTATTTTAGTTTATATATTTTTATGTGTGATATTTGTACTATTGAACATTTTCCCTCTGCTCCTTTTGAGACAGATGTTTCCCTTAAAATTTTAACTGGATGTACCTAGGACTTATCAAAAATAAGAAAATGTGAGCATAGCACACTGGCGGTTCCAGGAGGGAGGGCATGGGGCCATGACCCACCCCAGAGCTTTGATCATGACAAAAACTGATAAATACGAATACTAATTGACTCCAATTTCTTTTTCTATATTATAGAGAAAGGTAGTTAAAGAATTTATCATTTTTTGTTACAAAAGTTAAAGAGTAATTTTTTTAAGGATTTAGCAAAAAGTAGAGACAATTATTGATGACTAACCAAAAATAAAATTCTGTCTATTAAAATATTAATTTCTAATCTTCGAATTTTTCTGGTAACCTTCATTCTAATTATTCAAGAAAATAAATAGCTATAGAATGAAATTATTTACAGAACAATAAATATTTGAAGTACAAAAGACACGTGCCTTTTTTATCAATCAATAATGAAAGTCAATATCTAATCTTGGTTCTTACATAATAGCAGACACTGGTTATGTAAGGCACCAAAAAGTTCTAAAATGAATTTTTATTCAAAAAATACTCATCCCGAAATTCCATAAATTCATTTTAAGCTCCTTGTGTATTGCATAACCAGATGGCGATCGGCTCAACTTCTGAGGTGCCAGATTGGTAGCTCGACTTTTTTCCTAATTTCATAGAATGAAAATAAATAGTAAATGTACCTAAGTTAGGGCTGGATTTAAAAAAATAAATAATAATTTTTCATGAAATAATTTCAGTTTTATGACCCTTTTTAAAATGTATTTTATTTTGCGCAACTGATTTATTTGCCATCGTGTCACGTCAAATTTAGAGAAAACGATGTCTAATTCCAAACAATTTAGAGCCACCAGAGCAAAATTACCTATAGATTTGAATTCAGCGCTTTCAAATCAATAGAAGTTATAGGGCAAAAGCTATACCTATCACTTTTTCAGGGGTTAAAGAATATTGGTACATATTCTGATAGGGATGGCCTATTAGAAACAAAACGTGGGACCGCCCGTGACAGAGCATGACACAATAAATAATTATTGAGTTATACCTATGACCTTTTTCGATTTGCTCTACTTTTAATATTTTTCATATTTGAAAACATTGTTTTTATTTCACTGCTGCACTACCTATGAGTATCACATTTTTATACCACAGAGTGATTAAACGAAATCATATGTTTAAGATAAAAATATAACTATACTATCTTCTACGACCGGTGCAGCCTAATTTTAAAATAGTTTTAAACTTATTCTGATAACAATACGTCGGAGGAAGCAAAAAGCAAATCAAGGGATGAGTCTAGACAAATGTTCTCTTCCGTGCCGAGACAAAAACACATAAAATATTAATAGCCTTAAAAATATGCTGGCTCATGATTGAGTTAGACGTTTTTACTTTGGTTCTTTACCCCGATAACTTCTAAGCTCCAGATGAAAAGTAGTCCTCACTTACTGATACATTAAGATAACATATTAAAAATTCAGAATACTTGATGGGGTTCAGGTAGAAAAATCAATCAGTGTTTTTTATCACGACATGTGGATTATTGATTTCGACCACCTGTATATAAAATAAATGAACATACTTACCCTGAGTTTCCGCTCTTCTTGCTATAGTAATAAGTCTGGAAAATTGATTTAGCATGTGATATAGTGAGCGCATAGACATCCGTCTATTAGAATTTTTTTAGTTTCTAATAAATATACAGTGTCCCAAAAAAGTCATAATACCTTTGATGAGACTTAACAATTTGGATAAAACTATATGTTGTTTTCTTATTTTCGATTGGAGTTTAAAAGGTGTGCAATAATAAAGAAATCAGTTTAATAAAAAATAGATTAATAAATGTTTATTGGAATTCAATGATACTTACTTATTTTTTATTTTTCGTTTCGTAAATATAAAGACGCATAACACTCATACTGAATTTAGTCGCCATATTCTCAAAAACGTAAAAGTTTTTAGTAAAAAAAAATTCATGTTATTCAGGAAACACAATTTACGGCGTATCGAGAAGCCACATGACTATACCTTTGTTACATAGACTACCCATAAGGTTGAATGGAACAACATGTGTACTGTTTTACTGAAGTTGGGCGTACTTAGATATTTGTTGATTGATTAATTGATTGATTTGCCAGCGTAAGGTGAGCATTGCTGCCGATTCCTGGCATCCATGGAGGTTCGTTTCAACACCCAGCTTGGTCGTCCTCCGAACACACGGACGGTCAAACCACGTGCCGGAACCAAATTTCGAATGTTTTATATACCGCCGGACCAGCTGCATACGCTGGGTTGGATATGTGAAATGCTTGTTGTCAGCAGCGAGAGGCAGATGACGCATGGGGTAGGAATATAGGACGGGAAGTGTAGGTGTCTGTTTGTGAGATGCTTTTTTTAAGTTTCCATGCTTCTTTTTTAGTTTCTATTTGTCATCATCGGATGAGAAGCATAGGCGTTTGCAAGATGTTTCTTTTTGTTTCCATGCTTATTTTAAGTTTCCATATATCATCATCTCCTTATTTATTCTCCCTCCAAGTATTCTGTTTCTGAATCTAGCAATGTGCACCTTTTTCTGTCCGGATGCGTCAACTTCGTTTGTCTGCCAAGACATACATGCATTCGCTCGCCGCAGGAAGCGTTTTTTTAACTGTTCCACAGGTAAATATCAATTTACTGTAGAAGTGCCTTATCTCACGATAAAGAGCTTTTTATAGCGGGTTGGTTATGAAAAAGAGGCCCAAGAGAATAACTTATATTAGTATATTATTTTATTTTTTTATAAAGTAATTACTTTCAACGGCCGTTTTCCAATTTCGGGTATTTTCTATTTCATTACCTATATTTAATACCTTTTAATTTTTACCCCTGAATTTTTTCTCTCTTGTGTAACTCACCTGTGACAAGGATTAATAAACCAGCAAATAGAACTTCAAAATGAATAAAAATAATACTTATCTTTTCATCCTGTGCTTTCCTTATGTTACTACCTCTACTCGATAGAAATCAGTCCGTTGCTTTCCACTGATGGTGTATTAGGTATATTGCCAGATGTTTACATTATCACACTAACCACTTGAGAAATGATGCTCGGTCGTCTTAGCATAGGTATAGGTACTTACACTTGCTTTATTTAATTCTATTTAAAAAACTGTACGCGTAATTATTAATTCCATATGAACTTTGTTTTTCTATTGGGGTTTCACTTCGCGCAGAATTGTGAACCTAGACATTTTTTGGTTACAAGTTATTTGGACAGCCCATCGCAAATTCGTCAAAAATATGCACCCCAAAGCGATTCCCAAGTATTATATTTTCTAGCATATCACATTCCATCATCGTATAATATACAATGGTTATTGTCTCAGGAAAACCAAACTGTAAGCAACACAAAATAGGCTCTCTCAATACGTTTACTTGAAGTTGCTAGGAAGCTGACGAGAAAAATCTCACAGATGGATCACGTGATGCTGTCTATCATACGATAAATGTAAGACAAATAAAATATTGATTTTGTCATACAACTTAAATCAAAATAATATGATTGAGAAGATAAAGCGATAAGGTTTTAAAATGTTGACAAAAAAAACACCATTTAGAAAATTAAATGTTTGTGTTAACTTCTTCATATTTCATTACTTATTTTTAATTCAGATATAGAGGTTTTAATAGAATTGAAAAGGCATTTCCTTCATCTAGATAAAAGCAACTGTTCACTTGCTCTGTCAGAAACAGTGGTAGTGATTCTTTTTAAATCCAACTTAGTACATTAAGAGTGCAATATGCGGAATGCTCAATAGCATCCTTCGTTACACTGTTAATATTTATTAGAAAAATTATAAGTTATCGGAAATATTATTCCCACAAACTTTAGTACTAATAGAGTTCCCTTACTCCTTAGACTATGATGAACATACGTCATCTGTCAGCAGTTAAAGTCCGCGAATACTAGATAGCGCACTAGGAATGATATTTCAACTAAATAACGCCGGGTGAAACTCTTTCTCGTTGAACCATTGCACTAATTAGACGTATTTATAATTTTGTTTGACCTGTAAGGGGGTGGTAGAATTTGAAAAACCTCGTGATGATCACATGAGGTAAGGTTTTAATTGTTATACCGGTAAATGCCATCTAACATTTGAAATATTGTATTAGGTTTTTCTTATATTCTTATAAATTAAGAATTAATTTCTTAATAACAAAACTTATTCACATCTAATGATTTTAACGTAGAAGTATTTCAACGTTATATTATTTGCTTTAAGCAAGATTTGAGATTATCTACATTCAATTAGTGATACCTACTACGTTTTCCACTAAGCAAACAATATTCATATGAAGTCAACTTTTCTATACTACATTTTGAATTGGGATATACGAAAACATTCTGAGCGATGAGATTTTCTTCATTTTGTCTTGGCGACAAATCTTGTACGGACGTTTTTACGATTTCATAACCTCAAAATGGGATTAAGGCAGCCACATGTGAAACGTAACTTAAATCCATGATCATCGGAGAACAGGATCATATTTAGGAATTTCCTTAATCAGGATAACCAAATAAGAGATAAGTACTTTTGAATACTACACGTAAAAGGGATTATTTTCACATGATTGTAGTTTTGGGTCATAAAAGCCAAGTATCTATATTTAAAATATGAGATTCAAGCTAAATCTATAATATTTTTTTGTTAGATTATATTTTAAATACGCTGTTATAATTAATCCGGTGTCGTACATTAATTCATAGTTACTTATATCTTAAATTCATTGTCGCACATATTTCATCGTAGTATTAATTTCGTGGTTAATTTTATCGTAATTCCTTTCTGTAAATATTTTATCGCAGTATTGTAATGCATTTCTGTTGGTAACATAGTAAGTCGTGGTTCATTTTGATGGTATCGAGAGTGTTTAAGGTTTATGAACTTTGAGATAATGTTACGAGACATATTTGTTGTAATATAGTATTTTGTCTCTCGTCAAGAATCTCAAGTTTATTTTGTTGTAATATATGGTTTTTAATATTGAGATAAATTTACGAGACTTATGTTCTGTAATATAGTTATTTTGTCTCTCGTAAAGGATCTCAAGTTTATCTAATTTGTGTAATATATGATTTTAGTATTGAGGTGAAAGTTACGAGACGTATCTTTTGTAATATATTTTTGGTTCTCGTACACGCCTCAGATTTGATTTGCCGTTGTGCACATTGTAATATAGAGTATCTTGTAATACAGTAAATTTTGTAATATAGTTTCTTTTGTATATATTTCTATCTGGTATTTTGCTATACAGTATCGTTAATGCTGTGATAGCTCATTTTTTAATATATAATATCTTGTATAGTTCTATTGTACATATGTAACATTTGTCTTTTGTTTATATTTATGTTTATCTTTAATTTTCCTTGATTACGCTCAGTAATCAATGGCGCCCAAGCCTTGAACTCAACGCCCTTTTGCTCTACGTATCTTTACTGTGCTAGCCAGGTTACACCAGTGACGCTAACCACGTCGCTCGTAGGGTGGCCCACACTTGAACCCTTGGGCAAAATAAAACCTTCTTTTCTTAGCCACAAGAGTTCGATCTTTCGTCAAATAAATAGTCAATAATGCCCAACACTTCTTTTTTACAATGGTAACACAGGTACACAAAAAATGGTCATGTACTTCTGAGCCTCTGAATTCGATGCCGCCGTCAGAATGTTTCCTAACCTCAAAAAATTACTAAAAATCTGTAAAAATCTTAATTAAGAAGGAATTAGGAAAAATTGCTAGCGTGATGGCGGTATCAGATTCAGTGGCTTAAAATACAGGGGGTCTCATGCCATACTAAAAAAGTACATTACCTTTTTTATGTACCTGCATATTTATTGACTTTATTGACAAAGAGCCATGCGAAGAGAATATCTACGTCCATGAAACATTAACTGTTAACCAGGGTCTGCCAGTTGCCGCAAGGTAGGTAGTTTCCACTAGGTAAATCAATTCACGAATTCATTAAGAAATGTTGCTTAAAAGTTTAATTTGAATATAATCGGTTTGCTGAGATGGTAATTGTAACAAGATACATATTAAAAATGTTGGCTAGGTATGAGAATTATAATATTAGCGAATTCTGTATTTCTTTAAGAAAATCTACTGCATAACATTTTTCAAGAATATCACGTGATACTGTCATAGGATACAGTAAACGTTTCCGATACTCAAAGAGAAGTATACTAACATTGAACAGTTACATAATAGACTAAAAATAACTTTAAAAACAGTTTTAACCGTTGGAAGTAAAGACGGGAATGTTTTGGAATACAGCCATAAGAAATGGCTTAATGAGATTAATTTGAAAATTGCATTGAAAAAATTGGAGCAACGAATGCGATTCTTTAACCTAAAATCGATTTCTTCGCAGTCTCACGCTTTGAGGGGCGGAATTCGAAGCCAACAAGGTTCAACTTTCATCATATTGAATTGCCCAATTTCAATTTTAAAAGATACTTACATTCATGCTAAAGTTCATTCAACTTGAACTTGATTGAACTTATTAAACCGAATGTAACTGGTGCCCATCAATATGTTGTAGACTATGGTGTTAGATCTATGGAAGCTTTAGCTACATCAGGAAATCCCCAGGGTTCAAATTCAGGTCCAGTCTTTTTTAACTAATTTGTTATTGACATTGTAGATAGTGCTGGTTACTGTATTTTATATTCGGACTTTCATCAGAAGGCGATTACTTGGAACTGCAAAATTATATTGATTATTTAACGCTATGGTGTTTGCAACAAAAGAAGTTCCATTCGAATACAAATTGAACAGTATTTTCCATTTTCTCACTTTTCGGGACTTGGGTGTAACTTTTTATAAAAATTAACGTTCCTAAATCACATCGACCTTACTGATTAGATTTTAATAGCATATGTATATTAAAGCAACTAGCACTATCTCTTATACCACAATAAGCATCAATAATAATTTTAAAGTTTTGTTCAATATGACAACAGTATTCTTCAGAATAATAATGCAGCTTATAATGCAAGTCCAGCTTATAATATACATATACAAGACTTGGAGAGTACTCAACGCCTTTTTCTTTAATTGTACATCTGTAATTTTTTTTTCTTATTTATTTTCAAATTTTCAAAGTGGCATCTAGGCACAACAATATACTTTATTTGCTATTTCTAAAAACTAATATAGAGAAATTTTCTTTGTTTGTTATACTTGCTAACTATTAACCTTATTTTATACTGTATATTTTATATACACGTTAATAAGATACATACTGATAACATATATCTTAGCTATCGATTCTCACTAAAATTATTAATATATTTTCTATTCCTATTAATGTACCAAATAAATAAAGAGAAATGAATGTGTTGATTGTGAGAAAAGATCGATGTTAGGGAGAGTTTATATGAACAGAATTAAGGAAAAGGCGTTTTGTTAATTACACAATATTAGAGAAATTATAAAATATATACTCTTTCAACATATCCGGAATTTTGCTAAGAGAAGATATAATCACACAAATACGTTCCCAGGTTTCAGCAGATTATATTACATTTTACTGTTTAGTTGGTACACAAATAAACCAATTATATTTCCTTTGGAACAGAACTAAAAGTAATTGCGCCATTTTTATTTGAAAGTTTCGTGGGAAAATAAACTTTAATTTATAGCCTAATAAACGTAGAAAATGATATTTCGCAATCACGCCAAATTAGAAGTTTGTTTTTATGTATAAAATCTAAAACGTTTGAATGCTATTATGTGTAAAGGTAAGCAAACTCCGCAGTAAAATTAAACCATAAAGTGTATTTAGATCCTTAATGAAACATTACGTATTATAGAAATATTATTACTTCATTTTGTAGCATAGGAATGCAATAAAAATGCTATATCTTAGAGTTCCTTAACATCTCTTAATCCAAAACTATTTAACTAATAAATTAGTTATTCAAAAATAAATCGTTATTTATTGCCTTATTTTAGCGTCGCCAAATAAATATTCAGATTGTTAACGTGTCAAATCCAATGTAAAAGATTTATGTCTATAATATAATAACACATTAGTGAGTGTCAAAATATAGAAACTCCTAAAATTCTTGGTTAATAGAGCACCAACGCATGTTTTTGTCCATATACTCAGAAGCATCAGTGCTAGGTAAGTGTAAGTAAATTAGTTTTTATCATTTAATTGAATATCTCTTATTTCTGCATTAAACTGATTTAAAAATATTATTTTGGATATTTTGCAGAACTGACATTCAATGTACTAAAAGTGCAGTTCTAATACTGACACCGGATTCGGATTCAGTAAGCCAAAATACACTGGAGATGATTGATCTGGTCCGTGTAATCGACAATTCTTTTTGAGTGTGTGTCTGTGTAATTAGTTTCAATATGAATTTAGTAGCTTTAATTAAGAACTGTGCGTCTGACGAGAAAAACGCAAGAGACCATTTTCATGTAATAGAAAAATGTCAGTAGAGTGCCACTATTTTGGTAAAATATATCAGTGGACATGCTCGCCAGGGATGCCACTTTTGGAGTAATAAAATAATTTTTCTAATTAAAACATGTGGTTCTATATCCTATTAACACATACCAAAATTGAAAATAATATCTAAAATACTTTCTGTGATATTAAAAAATATCGATTAGAAAAAAACAATTTCAACTCCCTGTAACAAAAAATTGAAGCCGTTATAAGGAATCACAGCCTGAAATAGTAGCACATCATTAAGGAACACCCTGTATATTAGTTATTAATTTCATTTAAAATATTAAACTATTAATTTGTATCAGAAATGTATGTGCAATTTACATATTTCTATGAAAATTACATCGGATAGTTTTCATTAATAATAAATATTAATGGATAATATATCAATATTTGACAGCCAAATTAAATTCTATATAATATTGTAGATATGAGATGGAATTAAAATAGTGATTATAGTATAACATTTGGATTATTGTAATATTCGTACATTTATGGAATTCCTAACGCAATATAGACCAGGTTCTAAGGGCGCATGAGTCTCCAATTCCAGACGCAGTTTATTTGCCGAAATCAGTTGAGAGAGGAGACACTACCGATTATAAAAATCCATATTGCCGGTAAGCTGGTCCGATATTGTTTAAAACAATTTGTCTAGAATTTTATTTACAACAAAAGGAAATATATTTTTTCCTCGATTTTTGCAATCAGGACAATTTTTTTTTATATTTCCGATATACGTTGGATAACTTTTTTTCTTAAAGTTGATATCCTGAACGTTATTTATTTTTGAAATTCGAAAAATTGCCAATTTCTCGTTTTTTGATGCTGTGAAAGTATAATAAAAAATCGGTAAAGTTGGAGTAAAAATGGAGTAATATGGTGTCCCATTAAAAAATTTGAAGTTGATGTCACGTGATCTGAAATGCGATGTTGCAATAAAGTCCTTCTATGCCAAACATGTACACCGTATTCCACTGTTTAAAATCATCAAATTTCAAAATTGTAGTTCAAATAGTTTTCGAGATATCGACTGGCCAAAACTTCATGGGCCATTCTGAATATTGCTCAAGTCATGAGCCTAATGAGAAATCAAAATTTTCGACCTTGGGGAGAGGAGGCACGAGCCACCACGTTGGAATTAAGATGCTAACTATTCTTTTACTTATCAAAATAATTCTTCAACGGTTGTTGATCCAACAACAAAAATTTATAAGATGTACTTGAAGAAGATGAAATTCTAATACGTAACGAGTTACCGCGGCGGAAAAATGAACTTTTTTGCAAAAACAATTTTTTTTAAGAACATATTACACTATATTATTCCAGTAAAAATGGTTGAGAAATCAGCACCCGAGACTTTACTGAAATTACTTTCATTCAATTTCAAATTATCTGGGAGCAATATTGAATAAGAAGAACTCGAAGTCGAAGTATTAAACGATTACAACAATTTCTTCGCTCCTAGTGTCACTCGAAAATAATTAAAAAAACCTGTGCCTAAGGTATCACTATATGTGAAAAAATGTAGAGACCTCGGCTTCTAGTATATACACCAAATCCCCATCGAACTCTTAATAGCTTTACTTATTTACCCCTATTTATACCCAGCCCTTCAAAAGAATGAGCTCAAAATATAATCCAGTTCCAAATCTCGTTATAATACATACATTATTATGAACTAATATGGAAGATCTAACAAAAAGCACAAAAGAGAGTGTATTACATAACAGATACTACCCTTTGACCAGAGTGCCGCTGATTTTTTGCTCTACTGACATCACTTCTTGGCCTTAGTATAGCTTATACATCAAATCCCAAATTTCTGGACTCAGACTAGGTTGCGTTAAATACTTATATCAAATTTACTCTTATTTGCCCCCCAACTCTTTACCAAAGTAAACTCAAAATATAATCTATTTCCAGATCGTTGTAATAGACACCAGTACCAAATTTGAAGTCAACATCTTAAACAGTTCCAGAGCAATCGTGCCACAGAAATGTTAGACAGTCAAACCGACTGGCAGAGCGACAGACGGAAACTTTTTTTCTCAAATTTAAAATCTCCACGTGTCATGACATTCTTAATCTATTCCAGCAGAAAAAAACCATTTTCCTTTGAAGATTACTTTACTTCCACTCTACTACGTGGACGTAGAAGTAAAACTACTGCCAGGTCTCTGTTGCGGTGATTTATTGTATGAACCGAGATGGAACACCAAATGGATAGATGGGAATATTTCAAATATTTAATCAAACATTTATCAAGAGTACTTCCGCAAAATATAAACCCGTATATAAATGTTTTCTTCTATATCTCCTATTTAAACAACGTATCATTTGTGAGCAACCACGACTTCATTAAAAATAATTCATTAACAATTTACAGAATTCGCCACCAGTTAAACTTCTAACATATTGCAAATGAACGTTATCATGAAGAAAATTCACATGTACATATTTCCAACTAGTCTGAAAACCACCCAACTGCACGCCTCATATCGACATGTTAATACACTCGCTATCATCTACAAAGTCATTTTAATATATTTCTGTTTTTTCTTACCATCGAAAACCATACATTGACTTGCCACTCCTGCAAATTAAATTATCTCTTACCCTAACTGTCACGAAAAACTGAGTTCGCTTATACAGCACTTAAATATCGACGGTTTTATAAAAATAACTAAAATGCAGGGGTCTAACATTTTCCTCCCCCAGTATCACCCCCGTAAACGTGAAACCTCCCGACTACCTTTGGGCGACTCAGAAGGCCCAACCTTCACAATGATTCCAAGAACACTCCGATCTTACTACTTCAGCGTCCAGCGGCCGAGACTGAACATTAGTGCCACTTTAAACGTTTATACCTCCCCTATACCTAGGACTCGCATAGCATATACCTATATAGCTTCTACGGTTCCCCTGTTAGATTCGACTTATTTTCTTAACATCTAGTGTAATACTACCAATTCCTTAAACATATCCAATGTTAAAATTGATAAATACATATTTTATATTATAAACATGTATACATAGCCGTGTATGGAACGATGAAATAGGTCATATAAAGGAAGGCAATACTTTCTCCATAAAACATTACATAAACTAAGTAAAAACATAATCTACATTACCTTCCATAAGCTCCACGCAACTGGAAGAAAGTAAAGGAGAACGGAAATTTCTAGAACCTAATCGCGACTCAATATCCTTGCGTTTGGATTTCAGTAAATTTTATATCATATTACACTTATCTTTTAATACCTGAACCACCCCTAAAGCAGTTCAGTGATTTAAAAATAGAAACTTGTAACAGTGGATGATGTGTCATAAAGATACATAAACTCTTCATGAACATACAACGAAAACGTGGGTTTATATAAATAAAAATGTTTATGTATAACATTTCCTCAATACCTCTACCACCAGTTTATTTGAATAATAAACATAAACCTTATAAAGCCCAACACAGCAGGATTGAGTTTACCGTAACTGGAAAATAAAATTTTATAATTGTATGCTGTAAAAGCTATCCAAGTTTTATACTTCCGCAAGCTGTAAGTTGCAAATTTTATATGTAAAGTGAGTAAAATGAGATAAATGTAATATCAGATTCACTAGCACAGTCACTTGGTGATATGATCTCACTTCGAACTAATTCTATAGACGTTTTAAATTCAAATATTTTAGGATAGCTTGATTCAAAATGGGTCAAGAATGAAATATTAAAAAGGAATAAGGGTGTTTTTCGCTAGGGGTGAGCTTCACCCCAACATAGGAATTTCGGAAAACAAAGTGACTATTCTACCCCAAATAAACCTTAAACGTTATTTTTGCTTAATACTCGCCGAGTTACAGGAGGTTGAATTTTTCAAAGGTTTTGAGCAAATTACTTAAAGATAAGAGATTTTCAAAAAAGTTTATCATAAGAAAAAACTTCGCTGATGAAATGACAATAATAATCCGTAAAATGAACATTTGTATAGGCCTTGAAAAGGTCATGCTCTTCAAACAGTCATTACCCTGGTTTAAAAAGCTTACCACATTAGCTTAAAATTGTCTTATGGCAAATTTTGACATTTGCAAAATTATGAATGATATAACGAAAATAAAAACAAAATTTTGATTTTTTACGCAAAAAAGTGCCTCTTTTTTGTTTCCAGTAAATTCCAAATTTAGAAAAAAATCCTAATCATGTTTTTGTTAGTTTTATTATAAATACGCTCAAATTTTTTTGACCGTAATGGATGCAGTATTAAAAAGATTTTACACTTTTTCTCGCTTTGAGGTTAAATAACTTAGTAGGGAAGCATCTCAGCTGAATGTTACCAGAGATGAAATATTATGGTAATCAACGGGGGAAAAAGTTACTTTTTAATTTTTTTGATAAAGTTAGTAGGTTAGGTAGCTTAGGAGACAAAGTGTTTGAAGTTAACTCTTAACAGTTTTTTTCCCTTTGAATTGACGCTTTTAAGATGAATATACAAAATCTGAAAATACCTGTACTGTTTTGACCTACCTGACCTTAAAGTGGATTAAAAGAACTTCAATACATTTTTTGACTACAGATTCGTAACCAGCGACATCCAAAACATATATGTGAATTTTCAACTTACCCTTAACACTTCAGGTAGTTTTCATATTCTTCATACTCATAGGGGTAAAGGACATCTATTCTTCTGCGTAAAGTTTAAAAATCAGCAAAAATAAAAAATCCAAGCCACTATAGAATCAGTCCGAAGTTTAGGTATTTTTTCACCAAGTGACTGTATTACATTGGTAAACTTCAGTTTTGAAATAATGTATATTTATTTGTCATTATTTACCGACCTTAACAATTTTTAAAAACCGCTGCCTAAGGAATCACTACTTCCACATCCAGATTTTTCGTCCAAGCCACTTCAAAGGAAATATTTTGATTAGATTTGCACTCTAGCATGTGGAAATTATTGGTCATAGAATTTTAATAATACTTGGGGCAGATGTCATAAAAAAGGTTCAGGCGTTAGTTTCTACCATATACGTTAAAAATGAAGTTTCTGGTTTACCCCACTTATTTCCCATATTTACAACCTACCACCTCCCACCCCTTCAATGGAATCATCTCAATCAGATGTCATTACAATACATACATGTACTATTAATAATGATGAGGAGGTGGTGGGGTTTGAAAAATATTAGAAAGAGATCTGAGGCCTTTGTTTCCAGTATATACACCAAATCCCAAATTCCTGTACTCTTTCGCTTGATTTACTTATTTTCCCCTATTTACTCCTATTTAACCACCAACTCTTCAACGGATTCATCTCAAACCATAATCTAGTTCCAGATGTTGTAATACATACGTCTACCAAATTTCAAGAGAATATCTCAATTTTATTTTATCAACCCCTTTAAAAATGGAGTAAGGGTGGTGGGAGGTTCAAAAGTATTATTAATTTGAAAAATATTATAATAAAATTTGAGCCTTTGGCTTCTAGTACATATACCAAATCCCAAGTTAATGTACTCTTACCATCTCGCTTTCCTTATTTTTCCCTATTTACCTCGATTTAACCCCTAACCCTTAAACGGAACCATCTCAAAATATAATCTAGTTTCAGACGTCGTTATAACACATACGTGTACCAAATTTCAAGTGAATATCTCAATTTTATTTTACCATCCCCTTCAATAATGGAGTAGGGACGGTGGGGGTTGAAAAATAGTACAAAAAAATCTGGCGCCTTGGCTTCTAGTACATACACAGAATTTCAAGTTTCCGTACTCTTACCAGCTTGCTTTACTTATTACCCCCTATTTACCCCCCAACCCATCGCCGGATATGTTCAAAAAACAATCCAGTTCCAGATGTCGGTACAATATATATGTGAACAAAATTTCAAGTCAATATCTTAAACCGTTCCGGAGAAAACGTGCGGACAAAAAAAAAAAAAGAAGAAGTTACGGACCGACAGACAGACAGACGGACGGAATTTTTTTTCCGCTCAAATTTAAAATCTCGACGTTTCATGACATTCTAAACCTATTTCAGGTAAAAAAAAATATTTTTTTTATTACTCTACTTTCAATCCACTACGTGGATGTGGAAGTAAAAGGAGAATCCCAATTACTTCTAATTCTTTGGGATTTCCTGTCACGTGCTTTTTTTTTTCACCGGTGCTCGGGAAATCTGCAAAATATCACAATTATTTATTTTTTTCAGTCATAAATTTCGTCCTATGTGGTTTCTGTAAAAATTGTTTGCAAACTATAGAGTATGGCTCAATGTGGTCTCTTATTAGTTTTATCAATCATCTGTCTAGTTAGTTCCTACAAATTAGGAAAAAATTAAATACATTTTTCCACAGCAATGAGACCTGTAAAAAGTGAAGCATTTGGGTTGTCTAAACATGATTTTCAACCCTCGCAGTTCTAAGAAAGGGTGGTTTTTGAGAAGTATGCATACTTTTATGAATTTCCCACAAAATTTGTCTTTACGTTTTTGTTCGAATTTCGCAGTTTCGCCGCCAGAGGGCGTGAAAGTCGATATACAGTGTGTCTACTTAAGTTGGCGGCATATGGAAAACTTTTTTATTTTCAGTTTTAGGAAAAAAAGTTATGCTTTATAAAAAGTTCTGCATGGTTTAAACCTACAATGCAAAAATCAAACCTCAAAATGTATCAGTCATATACGGGGTTTCTCAATAAATATGAATTTGGTACAAGAGTAAAGTGCTTTCATTTTTGACAGTATCGAAAATTGTAATTATGAAAAGTTGTTCATAATTAAAAAACACATTCAAATATGCAGCCCTATCCATTTACGTTGAAAAACGAGATTTTTTACTTTTTCTAAACTTTTCTCTACAATAGCATTGAAACTTTAAGTGTACACATTAATTACATTTAATCTAGGATGCACTGACAAGAAACATTTGACAGTAAACGTCAAGACAACAATTTATAAGACGTATTTGTTTATAAAAAGAGGTAAAAATGCCAGCAACATTAAGTAAAGAAGAAAAAATTGAAATTATATTAATCGTGGGTGAAAATTATAAATCACTTCGAGAAGCTGCAGAAATTTTTAATAGCCGGCATCCAGAGAAAAAGATTCGCAATGAAACAGTAAGGAAATTATTAAACAAATTTAAGACTTTTGGAGATGTAAGTAATAAATTTCACAACAAACGCCATAAACGGGTTGCTAATGATGACAATGAGTTTGAAGTAATGCTCTCAGCAATTGAACATCCTAAGTATTCTTTGCGAAAAAGGGCATATCTGATGACAAATACTATAAGCAAAGATACGGTTTCAAAAATTTTAAAAAAGAATAAATTTTACCCATACAAGCCGCAATATATCCACACGTTAAGACGAGGAGATCATGACCGACGCTTTGAATTCTGTTGTGATATCCAAGAAATGTTAGAAGATAACCCATTTATGGCAAGGCATGTCTTTTTTCGGATGAATCAACATTTTCATCAAATGGGACAGTCTCTAGCCAAAATTGCCGTTGGTGGAGTTATATGAATCCGAATATTACAATTAAAACTGGGGACCAGTATTCATTCAAATCAAACGTGTGGTGTGGAATTTATAAAAATAAAATAAGTGGACCTTTTTTTTTCGAGAATATTTGAATGCAGACCGTTATTTACGCTTTTTAGGAACTGAAATAAATTATTTTTTGGATAACCTTCCCATAGTTGAACATCAACAGATATGGTTCCAGCAGGATGGTGCTCCATGCCACAGTAAGTTAGATGTAAGGCAATACATTAAAAATAGATTTAAAGGAAGAGTTATACATAGATTTTCGGAAATTCGTTGGCCACCCCGGTCTTCAGATTTGATCCCACTAGATTTTTTTTATGGGGTTACTTGAAACAAAAGTTATATCTTCGAGGGCCATTTACAGATGTTGACCATTTAGAGAGACTCATAACTGAAACGGTTCATAGTGTAACTCCTGTTATGGTCAGGAGTGTATTGAGACTATTTTATAGAACGGTTATGTGTATGGTCAGAGAAGGCGGAATGTTGAGGCACTAGTGAATTGAAGGAAGGGATAATATTCGTTACTACTTATTACAATAAAATAAGTTATTTTATTTATTAATATTGTTATAGTATGTGTTATTCATTTAAATGTATTATTAATATGCAATTAAGCAATTGAAGGGTTCAATAATAAGAGATTACTGTTTATCATAATGTTTAATAAAAGTTTCTTGTCAGTGCATCCTAGATTAAATTTAATTAATGTGTGCATTAACATTTTCAATTTTCTTGTAAAGAAAAGTTTAAAAAAAGTAAAAAAAACTCGTTTTTAACGTAAATCAATAGAACTGCATATTTGAATGTGTTTTTTAATTATGAACAACTTTTCATAACTACAATTTTCGATATTGTCAAAAATAAAGGTACTTTACTCTTGTACTAAATTCATATTTATTGAGAAACCCTGTATATGAGTGATAAATTTTGAGGTTTGATTATTGCATTGTGGGTGTTAGACCACGCAGAACTTTTTATAAAGAATAACTTTTTTTCCTAAAACTGAAAATAAAAAAGTTTTCCATATGCCGCCAACTTAAGTAGACACACTGTACATATATGTATATAAATTTTTGCGCCTTTTTTAGATCTTCAGCCAAAATTATGCATTTTGGTGAAGAATATCAGGAGATCAAAGATGTAGAGCATAAAATTTCCTACAAATTTTGTCTCTACGTGTAGGGAATTTCATGCTCTACAACTTAGCTCTCCTGATGTTTTCCACCAAAATGTATAGTTTTGGCTGAAACTCTAAAAACGGCTCAAAAGTCTATATACGCATTTCTCTTGCGTCCTCTATCGGTGAAACTATGCAGAATTCGGCCAAAAATGTAGGGACAGAATTTATAGGAAATTCTACGTTCTATAACTTTGTTCTCCTGATATTTTTCACCAAAATGCATAGTTCTTCCTCCAAATAGAGAAGAGAGCGAAGAAGCGCTAAAATCATGTTTAGACATGCGAAATGCTTCACTTTTTACAGGTCTCAGCTGTGGAAGTTTTTCCATGAAACAGCGATTTACTGACTAATTTAAAGGGACTAAGTATAAGATGAACAAATTTCGGAAATAATTTATTCAAGATGGCAAAGCGCTATGGACAAAGCTGTGTTAAAATTGGTAGTTAAGTATTTTATGAGTAATTGATATTGAATCTGATGTCAAAAATTAAATATTAAATATGGCGAATCACTAATTACGTAACTTTTTAAGATGGACATAAGATATGGTACATGGCGATGTTTCTTTTACTACCTAATATAATAAAATAGATATAAAAATAAACAAATAAGAAAATCGAACGTATTTTTAACCAACCTCGATATTGATAATAAGTAATAAGATTTAGGTAATAGTGGTAACACGGTGAAATTTTATATCATAGTTTTTGATGACCATTCTTTTAAGAGCGGTTCAATTCTTAATTGATTATATACAATTCTTAATTTTTTTTTAATTACTACTACAGTCAAGTAGGGAAAATTAGAGGAGCAGATAAAATTCTAGGAGCTTATGAAAACGTTTAAATGTTTTTTTTCTTTGCTATGCGATAAGAACTGACCAACACAGAATTTTTTGAAAGTGCTGCATTTTTTCATATTTTTCGTTTTTACTAAATAGTTGTAGAGTTCTACGTAAAAATTTGGTCATAAAATCGAATGCGTATTTAATATCCCGTAATAACTTTGTTTCTTGTGGTATGGCCCAAAATGTATTAATAGTACATGTTTGGGAAAATATAATATGTTCAGAGTATATAGTATCAAAAAATTTCTTATTACATTTTTTAATGGACTTATTTAGCTGATAAATGAAGGGCATAAATTATGCAATGGTTTTATAAGTCCCTCCTAGTTTTGTCATATAAAAGCCTTTTACGTCACAAATGGAATAGCCAAGCATATTTCAATTAAATTTAAAAATGTTTTTGTGATATACCGTACTTCGTGTGCCTGTGTACCCATTTTTGTCCGAATAATAACGAAATGCAGTTTTCACAAAGGATTAAGTGAATGTGTTTGTTATCTTAAGGATCAAATTTCCCGATAGAAGAGATCTATTCAAACACTTAAAAAGTAACGTAACCCGTACGGGCACTGATTCTTTTTTACCACGCAATCTTGATTTTAAGCTCATAATTTTATAAGGACGATTTTTCGTGTGGTTGCTTCTGACCTGCAAAACCCCTTTGAATGAATAGACCTATTATACTTACTAACCTCGTGTTTTTGTGTTTAGATACACATACAAAGGATCAAAAGATAACAAAAGATGCATCAAAACCCTTTCGGGTATTTGGAAAATCTCATTAAATTATTTAAATTGGATGTTCTTTTGCAGTCGTTCAGTGCTGGGACTTATTTCCAGTATTAAAATAATATTGTCCTTATATATATTTATAACAACTCTTTGAATGCGCATAGACTTCTCTTTAGAATTCATTGGTTAATGAAGATGAAAAGGAGGTTATAGTTGACATTTTCATCGAAAAAAGCTACATTTGGAAGTTGGGCTGTGAGTCAATAATCAGTATTGCTGGTTTATTTAACTGATATCTATCTCAACTTGTTATCAAATATCACTGATTGATATTCACAGTTTTATTTTATACTTAGGCGACAATTATTTCTCCATTCAGTGGTCTCTTCAGGTGTTGGGCACAATACTGGAACTGCTTAATAAAACAAGGGGTATTTATATTTGGTCCTAAAGTAGGTAATAAATTAACAAAATTGTGCAAATAGCTGAATACTGTAATTGAAGACAAATTTAGAAATTATTTAAATATCTTAAAAATTGAGCCGGAGAACGATCTTTGTCCATTTTGATATGATTTTAACTCACTGTGGGACGTACGATCAACTTTTTTACTTTAAATAGCACTCTGTATATTTCGTTTCTTACCTTATAGATGATTAAAATCTCAACATTAATTTTAGGACAATCAAAATCGAACCAGAGAAGACCTTGAAAATGGAATTTTATGTTATTAAGTAGTTAAATACATAAATATTCCTTTCTATACTCTCATATAAACTACTGGTAGTGTTCATATTTGTGTGGACTTGTAGTATCTTTAGTAGTCATGAATAAAATAATGGAAATGTCATACAAAAATTTGAGACCTTGGTTTCTAGTATGTACATCAAATCTCAAGTTTCTAGACTCTTATTTTACTTACTTGCATATGTTTCACCTCCAACGAAATTTTCTCAAAATATAATCTAGTTCCATATGTCGTAATAATTTGTTAAATTATTTAATGAAACCAAATTTCAATTTAATTGTTTGTGGTGACTTTAATATTGACTCATATACTGTTTCAAAAGATTTTAAAACATTATGTAGTGTTTTGTCATGTTTTAATCTTAGCAGCGTTGTGAAGTGGCCTACTCGGGTAACAAACACCACTATTAGTACAATTGATCATATATTTGTTAATTTCAAAAATAAAGGGTCATGCTGCGTTTTTGACAATGAAATTTCGGATCACAGAACTGTTCTCTTTAATATAAAATCTGAAAATTGTTGTGTAAATTCAAAACATACTACAATGTTTAAAAGAAGTTACAATGAAAATGCAATGGCCAATTTTGAAATGGCAGTTCATAATGAAACCTGGGAAGATCTCTATAATATTACCGATGTTCACGATGCTTTCAGCTATTTTAGTGGCATCTTTGTGTATTACTTTGATTTATATTTTCCTCGCCGAAAAATTTATGTTAATAAATCTACAGATAAAAAATGGGTAAACGATGAGGTCAGAGCATCCAGTACAAATTTAAAAAATATTTTTATTCTGAAAAAAATATGTCCTAACATTACTGAGGTTTATAATATAGCTAAAAAGAATCATAGTCGTCTAATAAAGGATACAAAAAAATTTTATTATCAAAATAAAATTGTACACTCTGATAATCCTGTACGATCTGCCTGGAGAGTTGTAGCTGAATTGTCAAATAAAAATAAATCACTCAACAACATTTCTATAAAAAACAACGATGGCGTTATACATGAACATCCGCAAATAGTTGCTTCACTTTTTAACGACTTTTTTATAGAGGCCTCTAAAAACATAATTAAGCAAATACCACACTGTAATACATGCAGTTAGTGTAGTTAAACAAACAAATTCGTTATTTTTAAAACCGTTTACTGTTGAAGAAATGTTAAATTTATTAACAACAAAATTTAAACCCAAAAAATCATCTGACCCGGATGACATTCCTTGTTTTCTTATAAGGAAAGTCTTAGATTTCATCGTCGAACCACTAACATATCTTATTAATTTATCATTTGAGACAGGAACATTTCCCAATAGCTTAAAAATTGGAAAAGTTGTACCGATTTTTAAAAAGAATGATACGCAACTGTTAGATAATTATAGACCGGTAACTGTGCCCTATGGTATATCTAAAGTGATCGAATATTGCTATTTGTATAGATTATTGGATTACTTAGAGACTTTTCAAATTAAAACAAAAAATCAACATGGCTTTTCTAGCGGTAAGTCGACTAGTACGGCTATTCATTCTTTTTTAAACAAGATATTAGAATTTGTAGACGCGGGAGAGTGCCCTATTGGGATATTTTGTGATCTCAGCAGGGCATTCGACTGCGTCAATCATAATTTATTATTAACTAAACTGCATGATTATGGAATAAGGGGTCTTGCACTTAATTGGGTTACGACATTCTTGGAGGGTCGGAGACAATATGTAACACTAAAGTATAAGACACAAAACATCGTGTCCAGGGCTGATTCGGAATGTTTAAATTTAACCATGGGTGTTCCACAGGGATCTATATTAGGTCCTGTGCTTTTTCTTTTATATATGAATGATATTGATTCTTTGCCAGCAACTGCACACATTACGATGTACGCAGACGACATATCTATAATAATTTCCAACCCATTGGATAATGTTTTAGAGCATAATTGCAATAGTGTTTTAAATATTTTAAGCAGTTGGTTCTCCCATAACACTTTACATTTCAATGCCGAAAAGACCCATCTCACTAGATTTCACACCAGGCAAAAGAAATGCGATAATTTAAAAATTAACATAAATAATACACCTATTTCTAGCGGTGAGGAGAATATTAAGTTTTTAGGAGTATACCTAGATGAATCCCTAAATTGGAATTATCACTGCGAAGCTTTGATATCAAAAATTTCATCGATAGTTTATTTATTCCGAAATATTAGAGCGTATTTAAGTAGAGAACAGTTAATTAATTTGTACTATGCTCAAATTGATACACGTTTAAGGTATGGTGTTTGTTTCTGGGGGAATTCCACATTATCATCTAACGTATTTATTGCACAAAAACGCATTTTGCGATGTATTGCCGACGTACCGAGTGTTTATTCTTGTAAAAATATATTTAAAGATTTTAAAATTTTAACCTTACCTAGCCTGTATATTTTTGAAATATGTATATATGTTTTTAAGAATAAGAATAATTTTATTTTAAATAAAGATTGTTATAATGTTAATACAAGGCAAAAGAATAGGTTGCACGAACCTTGTGCCAGACTTAATATGACTAGTAAATCCCCAAGATTTATAGGACCTAAAATGTTTAACCGACTGCCAGATGAAATAAAATGTAGTAAGACCGAGCATTTCTTTAGGAAAAAGTTAAAATTATTTTTGTTGGACAAATGTTACTATTCTGTACTAGAATTTTTTGTCTCTTAGTTTGTAAGGACTATATGACCATTCCTATACAATATTCTGTATTGTCAAAAAGGAAAATAAACTATTATTATTATTATTATTATTATTATTATTATTATTATTATTATTATTATTATTAATATATACGTGTACCAAATTTCAAGTCAATATCTTAAACAGTTCCAAAAAAACGTGCGCACTAAAACGTTACAGACTGACAGTCAGAAATTTTTCTTTTCATTCTTTAAAATCTCGACGTCTTGTCATTCTAGACCCACTTCAGCAAAAAAAAATGCATTTTTTTTAAAGATTACTATACTTTTATTTCACTACATGGATGTGGACGTAAAATTAAGCCCAACAAAAATATTGTGTTTTCGCAGTAGGTAATGACCGACTGCAACTTTTACTCGTTTCATGATAAGCATTAAAACACCTTAATAGCACATTAAAGTAATAATAATGGATTGCTTGGTAAAGCTGTTCGTCATGATGACATAGGAATCGTAATGCTCCTTCACTGCTGTCCGTTTATTTTACCAGTCTTAACTCATATTGTAAATTACTGAAAAAAGTACTTTTCCTTATATGTGGAAAGTATCGCATGTATTACCATTACCAAAAGTGAAAATATCAGGTTACTATAAAGATCCAAGATCTATTAGCATACTTCCCACTCTTTCAAAACTTATCGAAAAAATTCTGGAATAACAGATTAGAGAACATATAAAGAAAAATAATATTCTACCTAAAACACGATCGGGGTTTAGACAAAATTATAGTTGTGCTTCCACATTCTGGAAAATAACGGATGACATATTGGCAGCAGCCGATAGCAATAAAGTCACAGCACTGATTCTTTTGCTTTTGACAGATTAAATCATAAACTATCTCTAGCAATTCTGCATTACTTCGGTTTTAATAGTCCTGCTGTAGCTTTGATTAGTAGTTATTTAAGTAGATCGGTAATCGGTAAAGTATTAAACATTTTTTGGGTTTTTTAAAAATTTCGATACAGCAACTCATCGAAAAAATGTGTTTTACTATGCCAGACTTAATTTTTAGGCGCCGAGATAACTTTTTTTTATATAAAAATTTGCATTTGTAGTAGGTAGGAGTGGTCTTAAACTTAATTTTAAAACAAACATCAAAGAGGTGTTATAAAGTGTATTTTCATCAAAAATTTAGTCTGTCAAATTAATTAACAAAAATTGTCAGATAGACCAGTTGTATTTTATAACAAAAATCAAGGCGGTGGTATGAAGTGTACTTTCATAAAAAAATGTTTTATAAAAAATTAAGTCTGTCACAATAATTAACAAAAATTGTCAGGCAGACCAATCGTTTTAAAAATAATTCATTATTTACCACAAATTGAGAACATTTCAAGGTGTTTTGAAATGTAAAATCTTTTTTTTTTTAGATAAATTCAAAAATCCATAAGAAATTTACAAATAATATTTTTTTATGGTTTGGCGGGCGTTACATGATATTTACATGTATTGCAATCATTTTCACCTTTTAAATTTGAGGTGTTCGATGGGGTACCTTTTGTGTCATGGGAGCTCGGTCTAAAATGTTTTATTCGTTTATAGGGTATATTTATTTGATTCAAGCAAATAGGTATAACGATATAATTCGACTGAGGAAAGTATTTTCCACAACCTACATACATGTATGCTTGATAAAAAAAATGTTATTCTTTACAATATATTTGTTAAACAGAGCGTTTACGGTTTTTTTACTTGTAGTTATTTTTACTGCATAACCGCTTTCTTGTTAATTATTTTTATTTATCTGAAAATTTCGTTGTTGATACCAAACTTGTGATTTAATGAACCGCAACGTAAACACATAATGTTTCTTTCTAATCTCGAATATAACCACTCCTCTATCGTCATCTATATTAAAACAGACTTCATCGAGATAAAATTATATTTAAAAATGTAATGTTTTGATGTTCTTGTCATCGTAACACTAAATAGTTTTTAGTATGCATCAAAGAACTTCACACTCCATAAGTTCTGTCATTCCAGGTTATCTTAACACATGTTGGCTGTCGTTGCCCTCATCATAGCTTGGGGTGTCGTTCGATCGAAAATAACATGCCTTCTTGTAATTATACTCTTTTTTTGAACGCTTCTTCTATGCCGTCGACTTTTACTTCACATTACCCTTATTATTTTACGAGAGTAAGTGCCTTTCTTTGTTGTCACTATTCCTGTTTATTAGTGTTTGTAACTGGCAAAATAATTCACCAATTATTCTTATTAAAGAAAATTACATATTATAAATTTCAAAGTTGAGAAAATGCAGGGAAATGCGGGATCAATTATTAGAAATTGAATATGGAGACTCAATACGTATTTAAAGTCATTACATAAAAAACACTTAATTATGCTATGATTCTGAAGGCTCGTCATGAACATAAAAACGTGGATGTGGGAAAATTATTTAGCATTTTTTGCAAAAACTTAATGTAACGTTTTATTCAAATTTTATATAATTGTAGAACGTTCTGAAGGATATTCTTCGCAGATTCTTCAGAGTAAATTAACTCTCAGGGGTATTTATCAAATTTATTTGCTATTGATGCATTGATGACGTCAGGCGGGTTGACGGAAAGCTCGATATTATAGTCTGTACTGTTTTTTCTTGCAAAATTCTATTACAGGTTTCATGCACTTCTTTTCTTCTTTTTTGAGGAGGGTGAATCGTTCATGGACACCCAACACTAGTATCTATCGTGCTGGGTAGTGTTTTAGTGTTACCAAATGGAACGCTTGACTTCAAAGTATCAGGACAATATGGTTTATGTTATGAGCTCTACTTCCCTCGTCCGATGCGGTTCGGGGTATAATTCTCCTTCACCCTATCTTTCGTCTTTATGATTGCTTTTATCATTGACTATTACCAGGTGTCAGAGATATGCTCACCCTACCTGACACTTCCATCTCTCTATTTGCTGCACTGGAACACGATGTGAGATACTCAGCAAAACGTCTATGTCCAGTTTGAACTTGGGTAAGGTAGTATCCCACTTCACCGTGTCCTCTTTCCACTCAAACCTTGACATCCATTGTAGACGCCTCGCCCACCTCCCCTTATTTGTCCCATGTCATCTCATGTACCACCTCTGGTACAATCTCTCCCGAACCTCTGACTTAGTGATGCCTCCGTATACCTCATGTCTCTCCCCAACTAATAAGACTATGGGAGGGATCTCTGCCAAGACCATTACCACCTCATAAGATACTGTTCTAAAGGTGCTACATTCCCTTGTTGCCACAATACACTGTGCCCTGACCAGTCTACTTCAGATTCTGTCTACTGCCATTGCAATTGTTCACACTGGTGCGGTGCCGTATAAAACAGTATAGACTGCACACCACACAACACTGCACCTTCGACCCATTAGTGTTGGCCAATAGTCTCCCTATAGCTGCGATCGTATTTCCCGCCTTCCTTACTGCTTTTATTGTGTACTATCTGTATGCGAACCTCGAGTCTAGCCATATTTCCAGATATTTCATAACTAGGATGGGACCAACCTCATGTTATCCTATCGTCTCTCTGGCAGCAGAGAGCTCTCGTTGTCATCATCAGTTCGGCCTTTTCAGTTGCTAGCTGTAGCTTCTTTCCTCTTAGATTTCTCTCTATCCTCCTTATGGTGGCGCTTGCGTAATCCGCGAAGTCCCCCACTCCACTGGCTGTTACTGCCGTATCCAACCACTCTAACGCTATTCCACTGGGGTACTTGTAGTAAATCGTCAAAGATGTTTCATGTACCTACTTTTTTTTAAATTCTTCGCAAATACAAAACGAAGAGTATATTGCATTCGATCGGCACATCTCTAAAACCGGTAATATTATTATATTACTGACCCACTAGGATTTCTTTTAACTCAGATAAGGGATTCCGAAGGTCATTGACATGCTCAACATGATGCTGTTGGCTGTTTTGCGCCGTCACCTCAGAATTTTGAGAATTTTCTCAAAATTGTGACTTCTGTAACGAGAAATTTTTTTTTTTCGTTTAAGCACCCGTGCTACATAAATTTGAATTACCCGCGGAAATGCCGACCAAAGTCAACAAGTGCGCATACGCGATAGAAACAGAACTAAGGCCATTTTAAATATCCATGCTCCTTTACTTTCGCTTTTGACCTGGGTGAGTTAAGATCGTTTACTTATTTTTTAACGGATTTTCACGTTTATTTCTTTAATCCTTTGATATTTTGAATATATTTGATTATTAAATGATGTCATATTATTGAGTTAACGTTGCTGTATAGTTATTTTTGAAAATTAAAGGATATTCCGTGTAATAATTAATTTTTATTAACACACATGTTTGTATGATTTCCGCGTCCATTGGACACATGTTAACTCATTAATTATCGCGGCAATTTTGTATTTTGTGATCGCTTGAGACACAATACCGTGGTGTTTTGTCATTATTTAGATTACTGTGGACGAGGATTAAACTCGGAAATTATTCAAGGCGGGGCGTGAAAGAGCCAACTGGATGCACTGATTTTAATTACGTTACCTCATAACAAATCAAATGCAGCAATTTTCAGGCATTTTTCCGTTAATTTTAAAAAATGCTTTGGAACAGGTTCATTGTTACTAAATATTGTACTGAATTACCAAGAAATACACTGTCGTTTTAAAATGTTTGGTATTGAATTATTTTGATTCAATTTAAAATATCTGTCATTTTCAGATGACGGAAATTTCATTGGCGGAAACCACGTCGAATATTAAAGTGTGTGTAAATACGTAGCCCGTGCGGTAAAAGAACGACTCGCAACATTCTTTGATACATTTATATGTTCTTGGTCAGAATACTCATTCTTTCTTATTCCTACTCTATATTTTGATAATTTATTGAAGCTATGCCTGAGATCAACTTTACAAAATAACGTTTATGTATCATGAAGATCGATTATCTTGACGACAGCTTCCCATATCGGGTATATTATAACTTTAACCTTTGTGTGTTTAATCACTCATCATTTTTGAAACATTACTGTTAGCTTAATTAATGGTGTTTTCTCCATGTGCTGTTAATGGGCTGCCTTGCTAATAACGCGATTAAAATGATACCTTGTATTTATACATTAGCACCTAACCCGATGTAAACATGCGATACTATGCAAGTGTGAACAAGGACAATCAAATAAATTACCACTTCCATACTATAAATTATTAAACGGGCTGCGACCACTTTTAACGTCTATAAATAATTCTTGAACGGCTATCCATTACTACATGAGTTATTTCTTCACTATTTTGACGTGTTGTTTAATATTTCATATAAAAAGGTTTTGTTTCGGCTTCTGTTAGATTGTGGCTATTTTTATACGCCACGAGATTAACGTATAAACAAACAAAAATGCATTTTCTTGTTACAAGAATCACTTTGCTGAAAGTATGAGTTTATGTATATTTTGTCTAAATGTTATGAGTATATGAATAAGTGGAAGCAGTGAATGATGTATTTATTTAATCAATTGTGTTAATACTCGTCTACAATTGCAACTACCAGCTTATTTGAGCTGTCTTGAGATGACAGAAAGTTGAGGATCTTTTAAAGGTAAGCAGCAATAATTGTTTCTACGACTGTCGCTGAAAATAAGTTATGTCTACAATCGATATATAAAGTAGGCTTTTTTCGCTTTCATTTGACAGGGCAAAGTTGACGACGAGTTATAAGTAATGCCACTTTACCGCTCGTCTCCCATGAGAACGAGCGACAAAGTACTTTAACGCACGGTTGAGTTCATATGTCCTTATACTTTTGTCACTAAATTGACAATATATTTTTATGAAATAATAATGCCCCAAAAGATTTACTAATTTAATAAGAGATGTTGGAGTAAAATTGAATAATTTGTTTACAAAAAAATTATCAACTCCTTAAACGTGCCGAAGACAATGCTACATCTAAAACCACCAGTGTCTTTCACTTCGGTTTTTTTAACTGCTGTAACCAATTGGGGGGCAACCAATTGGAGGGTACCTACCAGTTAGTTTAAATGACACAGATTTTAAAAACTTCGTTTTCGAGCAAATGTACTTGACGTTCATGTCTAAGATACCATATTAGGGAGGGATACTTCAAATGAGAACGAACAAAAGCATAATAAAGAGACATTAGTACTTCCCGTGAGCGAAACTCTTTTGAATTACGTTTGATGAATCCCATGTTCCTATTGGCTTTGTTGACAGTTTCATATCACATGTTTACTGAAATTTAATTGGAGATCAAAGGTGACTCCTAAATCTTAAAATGGACGTTGCAAACAGGTGTGGTCCAAACTATAAATATATATAATCGCGTTCATCTTGCGATAGTATGACATACTGTTACACTTTTTACTGTTACACACCATCTACTGATGCTATCTAGATCATGTTGTAGGTTAATACTCCCCTATGTCCGAGTGGAGTAGATTTTCATGTCATCTGCGCACAGTAGATGTTTTATATTAAGATTGTGTTTGACGTCAATGTAGATATTAAATAGCAGAGGACCCAAATCCGATTCTTGTGGAACTCCGGAAGTTGCGTTTAGATTTTTGGATTTGTAGCCTTTGTGTTCAACAAATTGTAGACTGTTGCTGAAGTATGACTTAAACAGTGATCAGATTAAGTGACAAACCAACACCGTAATATACACCGATTTTCAAAGGTCTTCGAACGTATAGATCATAGCGTATTGCTGAATAAGCCTATTCAGCAATACACTATGATCTGAAGAGTCAAAGGCCTTTGAAAATCGGTGTATATTATATCTACCTGAGCATGTCGATCGAGAACCTCTGAGATATACTGCGTAATATACATCAGATTCGTGGTTGTTAATCTACTTTTCACAAAACCATGTTGGTGGGGTGTAATGATTGTCTTTATCATGCCTGCAACATATTTTAAAGACTGGGCACAAGCGAGCTGTTTGCCATATTTGGGGAAAGTGGAGGTCTTAGGAATCAGGTTGGAAATAAACTTGATTGGCTCCAGAAACACTGAGCACAGTCTTTAACTAGGAAAGCAGGGATACTAGGAGGACCTGTAGTTATTTTAGGTTTGTTGTTGTTTAGTGCTGCCAAGACTTCTTTGTCAGACATTCGACGAAAGACGATACCGAACGACATTTTCCAGTCTTTCGTGAAGGGAGAATTTTTTTCATCTGCTAAATTTAATTTTTCTTAAAGATTTATATCTTATTGAATTTAGTATTTTAGAGGGTTCAGTAACATTATCACAACATATTTATTTACAAAATGGATCAATTTTATGTAACTTTTTTTAAGGCCTCGTCGATAAAATGTGAGGTACCTAAGTATAGTATACTGAATTTTTTCTTCTTCCGGAAAAAGCACCAAGTATATTGAGAAGAAATAATGGCCAAGGCAACTTATTTATTTGAAACGTTTTTTCTAAGATCATGCTATAGCTTAACACTTGCTGGATGTATATTTACGGAGTGTGCACTTTGGGCTTTAGTTTGTTTTTACTTCAGTTTTGTCTTACTGAAGAAAGATTCGGTCAACGATATACACAAAAAGGTGTATTTTTTAATTTCATATAAACATAAAACTCATGAAAAGCTTTAATTGGCATAATATTTATAATAATATTTACTTTATCACAAACAAGAGAACAACAACTTAAAAATATAGAATGTTATCATAGCATGCAACACCTCAAGACAAATGCTTCGAATCTTACTTTAAAGTTTATTTTAAATCCTGCTAAAAATAAAGTGATTTCCTAAAAGCCATTATGTATTTTAGAGCTGGTAATAAAAAGTACTAACTAGTGAGATTAACTAAAAAGAAACCGACACTCTAAAAAAGCGATCATGAAATTTTCCCTCGCCCACATCAAAGTACAATTCCTAAGCTCTTGTTTACTTTAAACATTATGTAAAGGGCGCGGTACCCTTTGCCTGCAACCCTTTTCTTTATTTGGATAGTTTCATATTTTAAATATTATAACAATGGCTTGTTTACATCTATAATACTATAATGGACGGTTACATTTCATAGTAACATTTATTACATTTTCATACAGAAATATTTCGTCCAACGAATTCGACAGATAAATTGTAAAACGTAAATGAGTTTTTGGTATAATCAAGTTTTTCACGGTCCAAGGTGTACTCATACAGTGGAATTGAAATCTCAAATTATCTTGAATATATTGAAAATTACATCATCCACAGTCCATCCTGTTAAGCATAACCAACATCTTCATTGTCTTAAAGAAGCATGAAATTTGGCACAGTTAATCTTTAGCAATTCGGCCAGTAGCATACTCATGGTTGACTCGTGCGAGCCAAAATGGCGGACACAAAATTCAAACCAGATATCGAACATCAGACTTTTAGATCACACGGTCAGACAATTAAAGGAGGAGAAAAATATACTTAAATGATTTTATAAATAAATAATAAAAATTTAAAACAATGGTTTTTCTTTTAAAACTGAATTGCACTAAAAAGTAGAAAATAATTTTTATTTAGTGACTAAATTACAAAATGATGATGAAAAGGAAAACCACTAGAAGCTCATAGGATATAATAGGTATATTACCTTTATCGACAATCAGCATCGTGATAAAACGTTCTGAATAGTATGTTGTAATATAACAACAACATCAATACTTTATGGGCGTCCAATGTTTTTTTCATCATCATTTTGTTATTTAATCACTGAATAAAAATTATTTTCTACTTTTACTTCCACATCCACCTAGTGGATTGGAAGTATAGTACTTAATCGTAAAAAAATTTTAAACTTTTTTTTTTCGTGAAATAGGTTTGGAATGTCATGAAACGTCGAGATTTTAAATTTGAGCGAAAAAAAAATTCTGTCTGTCGGTCTGTCTGTCTGTCTGTAACTTTTTTTTTTTTTGTCCGCACGGTTTCTCCGGAACGGTTTAAGATATTGACTTGAAATTTTGTACACGTATATATTGTAGCAAGATCTGGACTGAATTGTTTCCTGAAGATATCCGATGAAGGGATGGGGGTAAATAGGGGGAAATATGTAAAGCAAGCTGGTAAGAGTACAAAAACTTGAAATTAGATGTATGTACTACAAGCCAAGGCCTACAAAATTTTTATAATATTTTTCATCCCCCCCACCCCCCAATCCATTCTTATAGGGGTTGATAAATTAAAATTGAGATATTTACTTGAAATTTGATACACGTATATATTATAACGACATCAGGAACTAGATTATATTTTGGGATTATTCTGATGAAGGGTTCGGGGTTAAATAGGGGTAACTAGGGGAAATAAGTAAAGCAAGCTAGGAAGAGTACAGAAACTTGAAATTCGGTGTATGTACTAGAAGCCAAGGCCTCACATTTTTTATAATATTTTTCAACGCCCCACCACCCCCCAATCCATTATTAAAGGGGTTGATAAAATAAAATTGAGATATTCACTTGAAATTTGGTAAACGTATTGTAACGACATCTGGAACTAGATTATATTTTGAGATGATTCCGTTGAAGGGTTGGGGGTTAAATAGGGGTAAATAGGGAAAAAAAAGTAAAACAAGTTGGTAAGAGTACAGTAACTTGAAATTCGGTGTATGTACTAGATGCTAAAGCCTCAGATTTCCTTATAATCTTTTTCAACCCCCCACCACCCCTACTCCATTATTAAAGGGGTTACTAAAATAAAATTGAGATATTCATCTGAAATTTGGTACACCTATGTATTATAACGACATCTGGAAATAGATCATATTTTGAGATGATTCCGTTGAAGGCTTGGGGGTTAAATAGGGACAAATATGAGAGTACAGTAATTTGGGATTTGGTGTATATAGTAGAAACGAAGGCCTCAGGGTTTTTTATAATATTTTCCATCCCCCCACCACCCCCCACTCCCTTATTAAAAGAGTTGATAAAATTAAATTTAGATTTTCACTTTGATACACGTATGTATTATAACGATATCTGAAATTAGATTATATTTTGACATGATTGCGTTAAAGGAGTGGGGGTAAGTGGAGGTAAATAGGGACAATTAAGTAATGCAAGCTGTTAAGAGTACAGAAACTTGAAATTCGGTGTATGTCCTAGAAGCCAAGGCCTCAGATGTTTTAATAATATTTTTCAACCCCCCACCACCCTTACTCCATTATTAAAGGGGTTGATAAAATGAAATAGAGATGTTCACTTGACATTTGGTAGACGTATGTATTATTACAACATCTGGAACTAGATTCTATTTTGAGCTGATTCCGTTGAGGTTTTGGGGTTTAAATAGTAGTAAATATAGGAAAATAAGTAAATCAAGCTGGTAAGAGTACATAAATTTAGGATTTGGTGTATATACTCGAAACCGAGGCCTCAGATTTCTGTCTAATATTTTTCAAACCCCACCCATTAATAAAGGAGCGGTATTCCATTATTAATGGGATTGATAACATAAAATTAAGATATTCACTTGAAACTTAGTACATGTATGTATTGTAATGATATCTGATTGAGATGATTCCATTGAAGGGGTGGGAGGTCATAGGTTGTGAATAGGGGAAAATATGTAGAGTAAACTAGAAACTTCATTTTTATCGTATATAGTAGAAACTAACTCCTCAAACTTTTCTATGAGATCTGCCACAAATATTATTAAAATTCTATGCCCTATAATTTCCACATACTAGAGTGCAAGTCTAGTCATGATGTTTCCTTTAAGGTGACTTGGATGAAAAATCTGGATGTGGAAGTAGTGATTCCTTAGGCAGCGGTTTTTAGTGCAATTCAGGTTTAAACGAAAACCATTGCCTAAAAAATTTTTTTTTATTAATTTATTTTTTACTTCCACATCCACGTAGTGGATTGGAAGTATAGTAATCGCAAAAAAATTTTCAAAAATTTTTATTCGTGAAATAGGTTTAGAATGTCATGAAACGTCGAGATTTTAAATTTGAGCAAAAAAAAATTTTCTGTCTGTCTGTCTGTCGGTCTGTCTGTCTGTCTGTAACTTTTTTTTTGTCCGCATGTTTTCTCCAGATCGGTTTAAGATATTGACTTGAAATTTTGTACACGTATATACTATAACGAGATCTGGAACTGGATTGTTTTTTGAGGATATCCGGTGAAGGGTTCGGGGTTAAATAGGGGTAAATAGGGGAAAATAAGTAAAGCAAGCTTGTAAGAGTACAGAAAATTGAAATTCGGTGTATGTACTAGAAATTAAGGCCTCATATTTTTTTATAATATTTTTCAACCCCCCACCACCCCTACCCCATTAATGGGGTTGATAAAATAAAGTTGAGATATTCATTTGAAATTACGTACACGTATGTATTATAACGACGTCTGGAATTGGATTATATTTTGTGATGATTCCGTTGCAGGGTTGGGGGTTAATTTGGGGTAAATAGGGGAATATAAGTAAAACAAGTTGGTAAGAGTACAGAAACTTGAAATTCGGTGTATGTACTAGAAACCAAAGCGTCGTATTTTTTTATAATATTTTTCAACCCCCACCACCCCTACTCCAATATGAAAAGGGTTGATAAAATAAAATTGAGATATACATTTGAAATTTGGAACACATATGTATTATAACGACATCTGGAACTAGATTATAATTTGAGATGATTTCGTTGAAGGGTTGGGGGTTAAATAGGAGAAAATAGGGGAAAATAAGTAAAGCAAGCTGGCAATACTACAGAAACTTGAAATTCGGCATATGTACTAGAAGCCAAAGCGTCAGATTTTTTTATAATATTTTTCAACCCCCACCACCCCTACTCCAATATGAAAAAGGTTGATAAAATAAAATTGAGATATTCATTTGAAATTTGGTACACGTATGAATTATAACGACATCTGGAACTAGATTATACTTTGAGATGATTCCGTTGAAGGGTTGGGGGTCATTTAGGGGTAAATAAGGGACAATAAGTAAAACAAGCTGGTATGAGTACAGAAACTTGAAATTCGGTGTATGTACTAGAAGCCAAGGCCTCAGATTTTTAAATAATATATTTCACCCCTACTCCATTATTCAACGGGTTGATAAAATAAAATTGAGATATTCACATGAAATTTAGTACGCATATGTATTATAACGACATCTGGAACTAGATAATATTTTGAGATGATTCCGTTGAAGAGTTGGAGGTTAAATAATGGTATATAGGGGAAAATAAGTAAAGCAAGCTGGTAAAAGTACAGAAATTTGGGATTTGGTGTATATACTAGAAGCTAAGGTCTCAGGTTTTTTATTAGTATTTTCCATCTCCCCACCACCCCCACTCCCTTATTAAAAGAGTTGATAAAATTAAATTTAAATTTTTACTTGAAATTTGGTACATTTATGTATTATAACTAAGTAAGTCTAAAACTAGATTATATTTTGACATGATTGCGTTGAAGGAGTGGGGGTTAAATAGTGGTAAATAGGGGGAAATAAGTAAAGCAAGCTGATATGAGTACAGAAACTTGAAATTCGGTGTATGTACTAGAAGCCAAGGCCTCAGATTTTTTAATAAAATATTTCAGCCCCCCACCACCCCTACTCCATTATTCAAGGGGTTGATAAAATAAAATTGAGATATTCACATGAAATTTAGTACGCATATGTATTATGACTATATCTGAAACTAGATTATATTTTGACATGATTGATTTGAAGGAGTGGGTGTAAGTAGAGGTAAAATAAGTAAAGCAAGCTGATAAGAGTACTGCAACTTGAAATTCGGTGTATGTACTAGAAACCAAGGCCTCAGATTTCTTTCTAATATTTTTTAAACTTCACCTCCGCTTCATTATTAATGGGATTGATAACATCAAATTGAGATATTCACTTGAAACTTAGTACGTATGTATTGTAGTGACATCTGATTGAGATGACATGGGTGGGAGGTGGTAGGTTGTGAATAGTGGAAAATAAGTAGGGTAAACTAGAAACTTAATTTTTAACGCATATGGTAGAAACCAACTCCTCAAACTTTTCTATGACATCTGCCCCAAATATTATTAAAATTCTATGACCAATAATTTCCACATACTAGAGTGCAAATATAGTCAAGATGTGTCCTTTAAAGTGACTTGGATGAAGAATCTGGATGTGGAAGTAGTGATTCCTTAGGCAGCGGTTTTACTTTTTAGTTCCTCATCTGCCTCATTTTTTTTACTCACAAGTCATCATTTCGTTACTCTTGTCAAACTCTTTTATTTGATACCCATATCTAGGGGGTTGTAAAGAAATAGGTAATGCGCCATTTTGTGTCAGTCGCCATATTGGATTTAGAATAATGTCACATAGCTTATTGTATTCTACTTGTCATAACCTTTCATTTGATACCCTGCCGAGGAGGTTGTAGAAAAATAGGTGATTCGCCATTTTGTGCCGGCCGCCATATTGAATTTAGACTGATGAGGGGGTTGTCAATTGTAATATTGCTCGTAGAGAAAACATTTCATATCACTGTGTTGGTGATAGAATTCTGAACAACTTTCAAAATGTCAGTCTGTCCGTCTGTCTGTCTGTCCGTCCGTCCGTCCATCTGTTCTGTTTAGAACAAGAACCCTATTGTTTTTTAACAAAATTGATCAATAAATAAAAAGTTAATAAATTTTTAAGTGAAAAAAAGAATTCGTTTTGTAATTAAACAAAAAATGTTTGGAACTAATATCAGTTACAAAAAAAAAAACTGCGAAGAGTATCGTATAGAATGTGCAACAATTATAGTAGTAGTGTAGTATATCGGCGAAGAGTATGTTAGATCTGGATTTGTAGTTTTCACTTTTTAAAAACAATTTTTTAGTTTACACAAAGGAGTATTTTTATTATTAAATAAATAGGTTGTTTTACAACTTGGATACTTAAAACTAGATGATAGTTAATCTCCGGGCATAACCCTTAAGTGGAGAAATTAACAATATTCAAAATGAAATTAATAATACTTAAATACTAAGAGAGGCTATGCTCTTGTTAATCCAGTTAACTGAACGATGCAGACTGAAGCCAAAAGCGTCGTTCAGTCGTATTTATAATGTTTGTATAAAATGCAGAGTAAACAGAAACTAAATCTAGATATCAGGGTTCCACAAAAGTAACCTAAGCTAGAACGTGCAATTTGGAATATTAAGGTATTGAATTACAAAGATAAAGAAAGATATGAAATAAAGAAATGAATTTGTTATTGAAAGTATTAAATTACTTATGTGAACGTGTTGATAAGAACTTAAAGAATAATACGGTTATACAAAGGTTATTATATAATACAGTGCTTCAATCTAATATAACAACTCCCTTTCTTATAAAAAAGTTGATGCTATAAATCAACTTTTAAGCGTAAGTTTTGCTGTATGAGGGATTTAGTTCGATATCCTCGGGGATTTCACGAATATTTACACTTGGTCTTCTTTTGGGGAGTAAATGTCCATATCCACTGAAAAGCTTGGACTTCGGTGGTTGTGGAGGTCGCGGTGGTTGATCGTTGGATAGGGAGATGCCGATCCTTGCGTCTCTTCTGCCTTTTCTGCATTTGCAGATTACGAATAAAATGATAAGTATGATAATCAAAGTTATCGTAGAGTACGTGAACCAAGAAATGTTCTTGTTGATGAATGGTTCATTGATGATTTTGTCTAGATTGTCCGAGTATTGATCTAGTTTATGCTTGGCGATGTTTAGATCATCCGTGTTGAGGTTGCTTAACTTCAGTGGCTTTAAATTTGGGAGTTTAGATTTCTCCGGGAGATGGTTACAGCAATCATATGGTATTTGAACTGGATGACTGTTGTAAGTGATGTTGTCTAGCGGGTACGATGAGGTATGGACCCTGGTGCTACCTATGAAGGCACTACACTCCGATTTCAAAGTCAAGATTGAGTTCAGCTGGATTATTTTCGTAATAACGTCTCTGTTGTTGCACTTTACGGTTACCGGTAGATTGTCTGATACTAATATTAGCCACTTATTGTTGCTTAGTTTTTGAATACTGTAGTCTTTAGCAAACAATAAATTTGACTGGCAAGTCCGGGGCACTACACTTAATTGTTTTAGTATTTGGGCTTCGCATATCGCGTCACTGTCTATGGGGTACGGAAGCACATTTGAACAAAGTCTTACACTGGGGTTTAAGGATTTACAATTGTCAAGGTTCGGGAGAGGTACAAATAACAATGAATCATCGTCCTTTGCTTTGTACTTATGTGTCGTTGATAAAATATGATGTAATCCTGTTCGATTATCCAATATAGGAATAGCGTAAAGGTGGTAGAGGGTGTAAGTTTCTGGTTCTGTTAATGGAATTTTTAAAACAAATATTACTTTAGATCCAGATTGAAAAGCCTGGAGTTCTATTATATCAAAATATTGAGCAAATTTTGAAATTTGTGGTGTTATCGGCAGATTATTTTTGTGCAGAGATTGAGATACTTCCTGAAGAGAAGAAACTAAGTCTTTCGGGGCAATTATCGAACTATGTAGGATTTTTAATCGAGCAAATGTGATTGAGTTTAAGATGTTATCTAAACTATTTTCTAAAAACATATAACTTTCCATAAGAGATTCGCATATCTCGAGTACTCGTAATTTTGATTGAATGTACGCTAAATCATCTGATATATCATAAATTGATTTTTCTATTTCTTTAATATCGTTATTAAAGGTTTCCTCGTCGATTTTTAGTTTTTGGATTGTAGAGTTAAAACTTTTTATTACCGAGGTCGTTACCGAAATTTGGTTCTTCATCAGATTTTCTAGTTGATGTTCGTCATTCGCGAGTTTATTAATACAATCTGTATAGTATTCACCATCAGAGGCGTCTAGGTTACCTGTGATAGCCTTCCAGAATGTACCGATTCCGTTTAAAATACCTCGTTTGTATCTTTTAGTGTCCACAAATATTTCCTCAACTTTTTGTTGTAATGATTGGGAAATTTGGGTTAAGAGACTAATATGTGTTCTAACTTCTGATCGAAAGGATGTCATGCGAGGGTTGTCTGTATCGAATGTGGTTATCATGTCATTTAGAATGTTGTTGTTATTGTCAAGGGTTAGTTTAATTGGCTCGATGTCTTTGTAGACTAGAATTGTCCATTTATCATTTGATATCTCGATTCGGTCTTCTTCGTGATAGTATATTCCGATGGTATTGTTGATGGGTTCAATAGAGTATTGGGGTGATACTGCTTTGAGCAGCAGAAGAAACCTGAAAATAAATTAATTTTCAAAGTGTGGTTTCATTCTGTCAAAGTTGGTTTTTGTAGTGTGTTTAGTCTGAGGGTTGTAAAGTATAGCAGAGTTGTTTAGAATTTCTCTAATTTCAAATGGTCCATTAAACTTGTTTTGAAGTTTATTCTTAATTTGACTTTCCTTTACATAGACTTTGTCACCTACTTTGTACTCGGGTAAATTGTCGTGTACATGTTTATCGAATCTTACTTTTGCCTTTTCTTTCTGTAATTGGGTCCTTGTACGAGCTATTTTATAATAGTGCGATATTCTATTATTTAAATCTCGCATGTACTTAGATATGAGTTGTTCGTGATTGTAAAGTGTTTCAGGGGGACGACTTGCACTATGTCCGAATATTAATTCGTACGGGGTGAAGCCATGAGTTTTGTTTATAGAGTTATTGTAACAAATAACTGCGTATGGTAAGATGGTTAACGGGTGTTCGCTAGGGTTTTCTAATTTATTAGCCCTTATCATTTCCATGAGCGTCGCGTGAAATCTCTCTAGTGAGCCGTTGGATTGTGGGTGGTGTACACTAGAATATGTTAATTTAATATCGTAAAGAAGGCAAAGGTCTTTAAGAAGTCGATTTTCGAATTCTCGGCCTGAGTCACAATGGATGCGAAGGGGTGTACCGTAATGTTGAAAGTACAGTAGAAGTGTATTTACGATAGATTTCGCGGTTTTGTCCTCTATAGCATAAGCTTGTGTGAATTTAGTGAGTTCATCCCTGATTGTTAGGGCATAATTTCGTGTAGGAACTTCAAGGATGTCAATGTTAATGCGTTCGAACGGGGTTTTCGGTGTCTCTGTAATGACTAGAGGATTGTCCAAGTTTTTTCGTAAAATTTTCGCTTTTTGACAAGTTTCGCATGCTTTTATAAATTTTTCGACGTCTTTTGTTAGTCCGGTCCAATTGTACTTATTTTTAATTCTACGTATCGTCTCATTAATGCCGCGATGGAGATTATTTTTGCCAGCATGAAACTGATTTAGAATTATGGGAATTTGGTCTTCATCGGGTTTTGTTACGACGTCTTGACAAACGACTAACTGTATGTCTTTGTCGCTAAGAATAAATGAGAAGATTTCGAGAATAGGTAAGTTCAAGTTATTCTCGACATAGTATGTTTTTGCTGGATTTATGTCATTCTGATTTTTGTATATCGTAACGAAAAGTTGTAAAATTGCCGACAAGGGGTCGAATGGTAAGGGTACGATATGATACGATCTGTTCTTTACTGTTTGACTAGATACGGTGTTAATTTTGTTGTTTGAAAACTCAGGGTTTTCTTCAAGAATATCCTCGATTATTTTGTAGTGGATATCTTGTAAATTGTCTTGCTGAAAGAATGTAATTATATTTTTATGATCTTTATCGAGCAGTTGATTATTTGAAAACTTGATTTTCGCGTAATCGATTAGGGACTCTGTCTGATACAATCTCTCGAAGGTTTCGTATTCTCTGGCTATTTGTTCCGGTGGTATATCTTCGTCGAGAATGATTTCTGGGTCAGGCGGGTCTTCTGGATTTTGTGCGTTGTTGTGGTACGCTACACATTTTTGTATGTGATTGACTTTAATGCGCGATAAGGCGTCAGCGTCAGGGCATTCACCCTTTTCATTTACTTTAACTACGGCATTGGGTAATCTGACTTTTGCTTGTTCTTGAGCTAGCAGTATAGCATCAGTACTTCTTAAATCGCATTTTAGTTTAAAAATTTGTTCTGTACGTGGTTGAATAGAGATTATGTTTTTTATTAGGTTGTCGTTAGAGTGCAGATATTGTACATTCTTACTAATAACTGGTGTTTCAATGTCTTCCTCGTCTGCTTTGAACAGGGGTACAGTTTTAAAATTAGTAATAAGTTGTCTATTTTTTATGTCTATCGTGCAATCATAGTGATCTAGAAAGTCCGATCCGAGTAATCCGTCGAATTCTATATCTAAGTTATGAATGAATACCTTGTGAGGGTCGCCGGGTTTAAATGGGATAAGTTTTGATTCTGTTATTAAAATTTTTTCATTAGTTATTCCTTGAATAACGGCATTTTCCTGAAATTTGTTAGGGATTCTTGCGGCGGTCTTTTCTTTAAAAATAGAGATTCCTGCGCCCGTCCCAGGTAGCAACGTCACGTTATATTCACGTCTATTTTTGGTCATAATTGGTCGTTAACGTCATGTGCCCTATAAATCACGTCTTTATTGACGTCATAATTATGACCAATTACATACGTGATACTTATCACGTATTAAAGACGTCTTATAAACGTCATTTTTATCATAAAATCTTCGCGTGTACCAAAAGACAATTTTTTACTTTGTGGCATAGTGTACAAACACGCAGTGTTTATTTATACATTAAACCCACCTCCTTCACTTACATTTTTATATTTTATTATTAAATATATATACTTTTTCAACTTAACGAATTTTTTTAGAAATTGTGCATCTCATTGGTCAAGATTCAATATTCTATCTTTTTATGATATTCAGTTTTAATTTTCAATATCAAACAAATAATTATTTTGAATCATTCTATGATTTTGTCTTTTGAATTTCCCGGCCTCTCCCACTTAAAAGAGTTTACACGCCCCAATGGTCTGCGTCCGCGCTGTGAACGCTCCGCATGTTGCATCCACTTGTCGCCAGTCGCCATTGTCTTGTCGGCGTCATTTACGTGTTTAACAGAGGTGTTTATATAAGATCTAATTTAGTTAAATATAATTTCTGTGTGGTGTTGTGATGGTTAAAAAAAGGTGGTCTTATTAATAAATCTTGAGATTCGTCCAGGTAAAATTATTATTTTTTACTATCATATTCTTGACAAAAGTTGGAATATCGTAACCTCACATTTTCACTTATATTTTTCATTAAGTTAAAACTGTGTATTTCAATGAAGCTATTTATACAATAAAAATAATGAAATACGCACACCTACCCATCTTACTTTCTTCATGACGTACCCTAATAATTGACAATTATTATTACTCTACAATAAACGGCACTTAATTGGATAGCGGTACCCATTACTCCTTAAGAAACCTGTAGAAATTCATTGCTAGTTATTTAATTGAATTTTTTAAATCTATGGTATTTTCCTTACAATGCCTGAAATACCCAGAGTTATTCTTCGATTATACAACGTATAAACAAAAGTTAGGAATATTTAATAATATTTATGCTAGGTATAGGTAGGTAGGACAAATATCTTCATATCCGTTGTTAAGAGCTGTTTATATAGATGGTGATAAAATAACTTGAAACCAAATAGACCATAATAGAATGGTCTGTTATATATATCATTTAAACTTCACAGGTATATGGCTTTCGTAGGAATTGAATTCCAAGAAAACGATGGTGGTGGTATCGCGTTAGTATCACAGGAGTGGATAACACCCCGAAAATCTGAGGTATTTTGGCCCCCATTCAAAAACAAGGAGATATATTATAAGGCTTTGAAAAGTGGGGAGACTCCACATGAAAACACTTGGGATTTATACAAGAGAACGTTGTTTGCAGTTGGTTAGTAAAAAATAAATAGTTATTAAAGACTGTTGCCAAATGTTTATTTATATTAGTAAATATTTTTTTCAAATCGAAGTGGTAGGAGTATTATTTATTATTTTTTATTAATATAAAATTATTTATTTCCCAGATTTGATTTAATTTATTTGTGTTTCTTATGTAGATGTGTATGAAAAAGCACTAAAAGAAAAATAAAAAATGCGGAAGTAACTTCTGATCTCCAATCAGAATTAGATGAGGGAACCTCCCAGAGACCAAAGAGGAAAAAAAGAAGTAAAAAATTGGATGACAGCAGTAGCAGCGTTGTGAATGTAGTAGGCGGACTCTTCTCTCAATAAAGAAAAAATCCATTACAATATTTTCTGGTAAATAATATTGTTTTTAATGATAGTCATTGTCTAACTTAATTTTTTGTTCCAGGCAGGTGTGTAAATTCACCCAAAATATCTTTTTTGAGCAGGACAGCAACACCACCTTATTCATCGCCTATGAGCAGCAGAAATTCACTTATTTTGGGACAGCTGCTTAAATTATAATTTATTACATGGAATTTGGAATTTTTTTTCAACATAAATAGAATATTTATTTTGATGATGGCAATATATAATAGTTCTATTTTTTGAAAATTATTGAAATATGTTCATTCAAATAATTGATTCAATAATGTAAGTATTTAAGTATTTCCAATTAATAGTATAATAAATATTTCAAAATAGGTCATATTTGTATCATTTCATACGTTAGTACGACGTCATTAGCTGACGTTAATTTGACGTAAAAAATTGACGTCAATGGGCTGTGACATTAGGCCGTCATTTTTACGTAAACATGACGTAAAAAATGACGTTAATCTGACCAACTAGTGACCAAAAAATGACGTCAATAATACGTGACATTGCTGCCTGGGGTGTCAATGAGAAGTTTGAATGTTTTCGTGATATCTTTAATATAGAATAGGTTTCTGGACTTGACGGTTAGAAGTGGGTTTAGATGAAAATTTGTTCGGGGAAGTTCAGATTGGGGTTGTAGTCGTCTAGATTCATGGACTGAATTTGGGACGAGAGGTCTGCAACTGGGTTGTAGTTCTCTGAAATAGTTTCCTGGAATTGAACAGGGTTCTCTTCCGTCGAAGTTTCGGGGTATTGGTTCTCGAAATTCGGGGGGTCGTGAAGGGTTTGAGGGCCTAGCTGAAAATCCTGAAAGTTGTAGGGATATTCATAGTGTTCCTCAGAAAAAGTTTCTTGTGAATTAGATGGAAATTCCTGAAACTCTGGATTATATGCGCCTTCTTGATATTCCTCGTTAGAGTAATATTGTGCCGGATAGTTAATATGATGAGTTCTTGGTTGATTGGCATTCCTATTATAGTTTGGGTTTGGTTGTATTACAGACGGTCGTTGAAACTGATTTGGTCTATTAGGGAATTGAGTGGGTCTCTGATTTTGATTGGGGAATGTCTGTTGTATAAATGGCCTTTGTTGTTGTTGTTGCTGTTGCGGGGCAGCATATTGTCTTTGGAAATTTAAATTTGAATAATTTTGGGGGGTGAAATTCGGGTATTGTGGTGATTGTTGACGTGCACGACATTCGTTTATGACGTGTCCGGTTTTCTTACAATACGCGCAAATTTTTTGAAAAGGTGTTGTCGTGTTAGGTTTTCTTACTGGGGCTTGATTGTCTCGGGGATTAGTAATCGGTTTATTAAATTTTTGATTCTCAAAATAGGAGAGTTGAAGCTCTCGTTTGATTCGTGCTGAAGCTTCGAGCATAGTATCGGGGTTTCCAGCCCTTATAATTTGACCTAATCGTGGTTATAACCCGGTAAGCAGAGTGTTTAGAGTCATAGTCTCCACGAGTTGAGACTGTGCATCTTTCTGATCTGGAGTTAATCGTGATTTTTGCACTGCGGCGTGCATTTTAGCGTTATGCGTTTGCAACCTGGAGAAGAAAGTTAAAGCGGACTCATTTGGCAATTGTTTAACGCGTTGAAGGTCTTGAATTAACGACGTCAAATCTCTGGAATCACCGAAATGAACTGCCAGTAACTGTTTAATTTCTACCCAAGTGGCTGGGTTCCTAGAATTGATTAATTGAGCTGCTCGTCCACGGAGCTTATTTTTTATGTGAAGCGTCAAAAGAATACGCTGGTCTCCGACTGCCATGCGTTGTGCATGATCACAAGCGTTTAAAAAGGTGTTTAATAAAATTTGGTCTCCATCAAACTCTGGGACAATGGAGAATATCTCTGACAATTTGTACGGTTCTATTACTTGCTCACGCTGTTCGCGAATAATTTCTTGTTGTTCACGAGCTATTTCAACTTGTTCTTGAGCCATTGTTACAATTTAATTTTTCTTTAAATTTGAGAGGAAAAAAAATTGGAGGTAGGAGATATTGGACAATAGAACACTTCGCGTTTACAAAATAAAAATGAAAAAAAATTCGATGCACTTATGATTCGATTGTTAAAAGTACTTACATAAAGGTTTTCATTTGTTGCGGGATTGTGTGTTTGTTCTTAAGAGTGCTTTGGTTGGTTTCTTCTTAAATGCTAGGGTTGGTTTCTTCTTAAATGTTAAGTTTCTTGATTGTGCGATTTTCTTGGTTAGAAGGGTTTGAGGTTCGTTTTCCGTTGAAGGATTGGGATCCACCACTACGAGTTAGGCTCTGGTTCCTTGTTCTAGTAGAGTTGCTGCGGATCCTACCGACTGCGCCAATTGTTAGATCTGGATTTGTAGTTTTCACTTTTTAAAAACAATTTTTTAGTTTACACAAAGGAGTATTTTTATTATTAAATAAATAGGTTGTTTTACAACTTGGATACTTAAAACTAGATGATAGTTAATCTCCGGGCATAACCCTTAAGTGGAGAAATTAACAATATTCAAAATGAAATTAATAATACTTAAATACTAAGAGAGGCTATGCTCTTGTAAATCGAGTTAACTGAACGATGCAGACTGAAGCCAAAAGCGTCGTTCAGTCGTATTTATAATGTTTGTATAAAATGCAGAGTAAACAGAAACTAAATCTAGATATCAGAGTTCCACAAAAGTAACCTAAGCTAGAACGTGCAATTTGGAATATTAAGGTATTGAATTACAAAGATAAAGAAAGATATGAAATAAAGAAATGAATTTGTTATTGAAAGTATTAAATTACTTATGTGAACGTGTTGATAAGAACTTAAAGAATAATACGGTTATACAAAGGTTATTATATAATACAGTGCTTAAATCTAATATAACAAGTATAATGATTAGCTTGTTTTACTTCCACATCCACGTACTGGAGTGGAAGTACAGTAAGTAATTTTTTTTTTATTGGCATTGGATTTCTCCATTAGCCAGATACATGAAGTACAGCAATCATAAAATAAAATTCTAAATTATTTTTTGTTGAAATAGGCTTAGAATGTCTTAAAAGGTCGAGATTTTGAATTTTAGTGAAAACAATTTTCTGTCTGTTTTAAATTGTTTGTAAATCTATGGAAGCAAATCTAATTTAATTTTAGATAAATATATTTTAGATGCCTGCTTTGATAATGAGTTTAATGTTTTCATAAGAAGCACAGCTGACAAATTCGCCAGTAATGGCATGTGTAAACTAATTAGTACGATAACAGAGCAATAAATAATTTATTTGTTAGATAATTAGTAAGTTATTCTTGGCAAGAAAGCGAACATAGCTAAAAACATATTTGCGTCAACGCTTAAAAACATGATGGGTCTTTTAGCAGTCCAAAATAACTCTCTGAGATTCAGGGACTATCAGCAGTATGGCTTAATTTGTCACTGACTTAATTAACTTCGTATTTATCTCTTAATTACTTCCACATCCACGTTGTGGAGTGGAAAAATACTAAACGTAAAAAAAAATTCTAAGTTTTTTCTTGTTAAAATAAGCTTAGAATATCATAAAACGTCGAGATGTTAAAGGGTAGAGGACGAAAAGAATGTTCTGTCTGTCGATCGGTCGGTCTGTAACATTTATTTTGCCCATATTTTCTCAGGAACGTTTGAAAATATTGGCTTGAAATTTGGTACATGTATGTATCATGACGAGATCTATAACAAGATTATATTTTGCACTATTTCTGGTGAGGGTTGGGGGTTATATAGGGGTAAATAAGTGAAAATTAGTTAAGGAAGCTGGTAAGAGTATAGAAATTTGAGATTTGATGTATATGGTAGAAGCCAAGGTCTCAAATTTTTTATAATATTTTCCACACTCCATCACCACCTATTATTAAATGATGAAATTAAATTGACATGCTGGTAAATATACAGTCTTTGTACATTTACCAGCATCTCAATTTTATTTCATCAACTGTTTTTTTCAACCCTTAAAATAGGTAATTAAAGGAGGAATAATTTTTTGAAGAAATCATACATCTCAGCTGCAAAAGGTCGTAGAATACATTTTTTTTTCAAACTTGTAGAAAATTAGCAGCTATTGATTAGCGGTGCTGGCATTTCGATACAATCTCATACTCGAGATAATAGAAGTTTTTGAGGTTAATTTTTTGTTTTCGATTTTTTTTATTATTTTTCGCATATTTGCAATTACTTAACAATGCGCACATTGAATGCACATATTAGTACAACTCTTCAAAAAATTTTTAAGTCCGAACAAATTTAGATAAGTGTTCAGGAATCTGAGTAAATGGAATTCTACAAAATCATCTTTTTTTCGAAAAAATCAATTAATGCAAACACTGATTAATTTTGTGCTATTTTCTAAACACGCTCTCGTTGTACTCGCCAAGGGCTATACTTTCGGTGAATTTCATTAAATGACCATTGTTTTTTTAAGATATAAGCAACTGAAAAAAATACAGTTTTTACCTGTTTTTTTAAATAAATAATTTATTTGTACATTTATTGATATCGAACTGAGATTACTTTATTGCAGTTAAAGTATTCTATAAATTCTGTGCAAAACTTTTACTTGTACAAAGTCTAGAATTTTTTAAAACGAAGTAAACTGTTCTTGGGTCTCTTTTGAATAACTTCTGCAGTAGACCGCCTGCCCAAAACTAGTTCATCAAACTCTACGGGATGTTTCCTTTCTTTTCCATATTTTACCTTACGGATGGCTCGGTTAGAACCAGGTATTTTTGACATTTTGACTGGCCTAATAGGCTTCCACGTTATTAAGTAACATCTTAAAATAAAAATGAAGATATGGAAATAGTTCCGACATGATGAGAACTCCTTGAACCTCACTGTATGCACAACACAATTATATACGTTTTTCCAGTTCCTTGAATTTTGCTTCACCATAATGTACATTTTTAAACAACTTTATCACTTATTTCTATGACTGTATTTCCTGACTTTGCCTTTGTAGGTTCCGTAACTGTAATAGTATTAGCATAAACTGAGACTTACTGGCTAATTAGAATCGCAAGATATCCACGTCTAAAAGGACATGAGTCTAGCTGGAGCCACGTGACTGAATACCTCGGATAACGTAAATTCAGAAACAGAACACGCACGGCCCTAGACACACGCACACTTTATACTTTTAACATGGCAGACACCAAACAAACTTTTCAGCTCAAACGCAATTGTCGCACGCAACGCGACTAATAACAGTCAGTCATTCACTTTTAAGGAAATACTTACTATAATTACAGGTTTTTGTTTAGTTTGGGCACCTGCAAACAGCACTGGTGTAGATAATTATTATCTATTTCGGAATAAAATGCGATAGGCTTGTGATTAGACCTATTATGCCTATTTCACGCGTTATGGTTTCCCCAAATTATTGCATGAAGTATTCACTGTACACGGCGTTGACATTATCAGTTGTATAATGTATAATGTATTAGAACACTATTATTTACTCTCATACAAAGGCTGCTGACATTAATGGTGTTTCCAGGCAATGCAGAATGTCACTACATTTGGCGTTTTGTACTACGACAGTACGAAAGGAAATATTAGAGTTACATTTTCTAAATCCACTTTCTTAAAATAGTAATTAAATTATCCTCACCGAGTTTCACACAGAAGAACAGTTCGTTTTCAACCCGTGTGCGAACATTTCTGAACCAATCTGGACTCTGGAGTCAACGAACGTTCTCAATAATTCACTCACGTAAATCTTCAAGAGATTCGGCCATACATTCAGCCCTTCAATTGACATGGAGCGCCAGTGCCATGGACGTTTGACTCGATCAAAACGCGAGTGTCCCATTTGATTTTATATATATTTAAATAGCAAATTTTGATTTAGTTTCAGTACCATCACTGTGAATCTATCAATTTCCAGATACACTTCAAAGGATCCCAAATGAATGTCTTATTATTTGGAAACCAAGCGTGCAAAGAAAGGGTTCCTTCTCTAAAAAACTGATGCTAACTTGACGGCGATAAAACTTTTTTTATACATATAAAACGCGATTCAGTGTCGCGTATTTCGGTAATTTAACGGTTTCGATTATGTGAAATCGTAAATAATATCATTATTTACCCCTTGCAAATATGAAAACGAAGAGGATATTGTATTTCATCGGCACCTTTCTAAAACCGCAGAGGAAAATTTTTCATATCATTGTACCAGTGATCTAATTCTAAACAACTTTCAAAATGTCAGTCTGTCTATCCGTCCGTCACGTTTTTTTTATAAACATGACAACTTAAGAACGAAAAGTTCGATTGTATTGTTTGGGCAGTAAGGTAATTAAAAAAATTATTAATTATTTAAATTTGAAAAAATATGTATTTTGTTTTGTAATTAAACGAAAAATGTCTAAAACTAATATTATTTTTTTAAAAATGCGAGGAGTATCCTGTGCCCTATAGAATGTGCAACAATTATATAGAAAGTTCAGTAAATCTGTTACAGGGATCCCAGATAAAAGAGGAGTAGTATAAAAAAATTTAACTTTAGAGGCTGAGGCTGATGTATCAGCTATATTGCAGGGTGTGCCCTGAACAAAATTTTCGTATTTTACGTGCAGTCCCATCTCTGCATTCAATTGGTGGTAAAAGAGGCTCACACGGCCGACTAGTCAGGTCCTTGAGGGTGGATACGATAAATTGGGGTGGTGGGTGTACGCTGGTGAAAACAAATAAGCGTCTTACTAGCAACATATTTCAGATTTAATAAACAAATTTAGGTACGATTATTAACAATATCCCACAGAAATAATATAACGCACAATCAAGATGTATGGCCCACACTTAACCTATCCAAAGTGTACGACAACTTAAAACTAATAAAACCTTAACTACTACTATGCAATATTTGAATTCCCCCCCCCCCCAAAGTACCCTGGATTAGAAAATAACATTAAACTACTGAATAATAACGTTAAAATGAGCAAGATAGTGTGAACTAGGTGAGTGACGATAGGCTAAATAAAAAAATTGTAAGCTGTGTGCTCAAAACTACTGAAAATTCAATTCGTTATATGCAAAATATAAACTGATAATTTAAATTTAACATGTAAAATATTAAACCAAATTGGTGGAAATATTGTAGTCATGTGGGTCGAATGACAGCAATTTAGTACCGCAAAAATCTGCCGGGCTCTCTATGCCTCACGTGGATGGTGGGATGTTGTATCAGATCCCTCGTTATGCTATTTAAAGACGGTTACCTCCAGTAGGTCTCACAATGTCTACAGTAGGCCTAACAGGGAAGCGTAGGTTCCAACGGAGCCAGGTAGAAGAGTCTCTCAGGTACAACTCAGGATTCCCTGTCCAACCAACAGCTTGACAACCAAGTTACAGCAAAACCAACGTTCACGTACTGTCCAGTCTCAAATGTACAAATAACCCAAAAGGTAAGACGTATGGTCAAACGTGAAGGTAACAATACCAGTAAAAGCAGTAGTAAAACTATAAGTGAAATTAAGAATGAAATTACGAATAAAACTGGGAATGAAACTAAGAGCCCTTAGATGTTGAGTGGGCTTAAGAATTCCTTTGCCATGTGCTCTTAGTAAGTTGATTGATCCTGAAAATTACGTAGCAGTACTTCCCAACAAGAAACAATACTCAAATACCAAAATAAAATACTTCTAATTGCTATACACGTGCTCAGCGACACAACTTATCTTAGGCAGACAAACGGAAAAAATCACCAAAAATGGCCAAGATGGAAACATCCGTCAAAAATCCAAGGATGACCGAACCTCTTCGAGGGTATGTTCAAAGGGGCCACTACACAGCGTAACCCACAACTGCCATGCCTGGCTCACATGGAGCACAACGGTAGACAACCAGTTATATTATGTAGATTCGACTAGAACAATAATAAACAGATCGTGACAAATCGGCGAAGAGTATAACGGTCAGCTTGTTTTTTAATAAAATCGATTAGAAAATAATAATTTATGTCTTAAAAAACAGTTCTTAATTTTCAACTTTTGTAAGAGTAGAAATTTTATGAAGTGTTATTTATTATCATTATCTCTTGAAATGTTGTACTAGTATACATTTCATAATAATATAAAACCCATGGAAGTATGATTCTTAACTCCACACGATATACGTATTCGAGCTTAAACATATTTTTGAAGCAACCAATAGTGGTATAGCAGTTAAATCTTTCGACTTACAATTGAAACTACACCAAAATTACATTGAGAAAATTCTACCAATTCAAACTTGGTGATAGCCACTAACAAACAACATTGCGAGAATCAGGGAGTATATTTTCAATTTCACCTCTTTTGTATCCTCTTCTTCATTTCTGATTGGTATTTTTTTTGTTTATCGCTTTAAATTATCTCCACCCAATCATCACTTTTCTTTGAGTATAATAATCTTGGAAACAAACATTTGAAACAAGAAATTATGCGGTCTGACATATCACGTGCTCATTTTTGCGGCATTGCTTGCAATTAGTTTTTTGGATAGTAATTCTCCCATGCCCATCTACCTTATATACCTGGGATGTTCCATTTACATACCATATTTTGCACTAGACATATATATCAATTATTTTAATTGTATTTTTTAAATGTTTTATCTTATACAGATACACCTTCTAATTCATCTATTCTATGAAAGGAGATTGTGTATTTACTTAATTTTCCTTTTAATTTAACACAACCTTGGTCTGTCCAGCCTTTCAATTGCATTTTCAACTGTGGATGTCTGGCTGGCTCCGGAGGAGTGAATATATCGCAGATTTGATTTTATTGACTGACTTACAATCGCAGAGTTGCGGGCTTCAGTTCACCAATAGATTGAGTGCATATATATTATTAACATTATTTACAAAAAAGCTGCGAAGAATATCCTATAGACCGTGCAAGAATTATATAGAATTATAGGAGAAGGGCATTAAATAGGCGAGAGGTATAATGTTTATTCTAGTTTTGCTCAACAATTAATCGAAAAAAATTTAAAGAACACTTTAAATACCTTTCCAAAAATGCATCGCTCGTACTTCCTTGCTATTTGCATTTATTAAGGGTGCAGCTGTGCAGGATAAAGGGATGAAAATAGATATACAAACATTAAACGGAAATGCGAACCAGTCAGACCTAACGTTTTCTGAAAAAAAATCGAAATAATTTTTATTAATTTTATAACTGAATAAAGCAGTAAATATACCACATCCGCATAAATTCCGTACAATTTTTTAACTAAATGAATACGTATAAAATAATACAATATTCATTAAAACGGGATACCTTAATAGTACTTTGGGGAAAAAAATGTTACTAGAAACCAAACGAAAGTTTCAAATACATTTAATTAGAAGCTTTGTAGTACCCGCTCAAAGGGAGTGTCAGCAGACTGTAAAAAAGATCGTCGAAATAAAACAAAAAACTCTCCGCAGGAACTGCTATTAGTTACACACGTGTATTTCAACGCCTACTATTAAATGAATATGTTACTCTTTCCAGTTACAATTGCATATAAATTTTCAGATTATTTATTGCCTGCACATAAATCACACGACGGCGGACACAAAAAACCGAAATAGAAATAATTAAATTACAATAACGAAAAAGTGTATAGTATTTCTGTGATGAATTATGGCCATATAAATCGGAACATCATATATAGTTAAACAAATGCCCTCAGGGTTTAAAACACAATTGATACAATACAATGGTTTATTAGATTATTCTGTTTTGTCCCTGGAAGAAAATACATATCCATATTAATTAATATTCAACAAAATGTTTAAGAGGTATTGTTTTATATGCTATCAAAACAAGGACACAATTTTATAATGAGTCGAATGAATGAAAATGTTCACGTTTTTATACTCTTCGCAAATACAAAACGAAGAGTATACTAATTGCATTTGATCGGCACATTTCTGAATCCGATAATATCGCTCGTAGAGTAAAAGTGTTCATATCGCTGGGTGCTTTTGAACAACTTTCAAAATGTCCGTCCGTTCCTCTGTCTATCTGTCTGTCCATCTATCACGTTATTTTGTAAGCACGATAACTTAAGAAAGAAAACTACAATTGAAATTGAAATTTGGACAGCAAATTAGTGATGGCTAGAAGAAGAGCCCCATTGATTTTAAACGAAATTGATCAGTAAATTTAAAAGTTATTAATTATCTAAATTTAAAACAAAATTTTTGTATGTTTTATAATTAAACAAAAAAATGTCTAAGGCGAAGACAATCCCACACCTCTGAGCAGAGTTGTTTAAAAAATTTAGGAAAGAAAAAGAATTAGAGCTAAATTTAAAGTGTATAATAAATATTGTTACTTTGCAAAACCAACTAATAGTCGCTAATGTTTATAAACTTAAAAGTGATAAATTTGTCGCAAATGCGATAAGATTTTGAACCGGGCTTGGCGGCAAAAATAAAAACTAACATTATTTACTATAACACTGCGAAGATGCAAATACAAAATTGCATTTGACCGGCACATTTAAAAAACCGGTAATATCGCATGTATATAGACAAAAAATGTTCTATCTAGTATCACTGTCTTGGTGATCGAATTCTGAATAACTTTCAATATGTCTGCCCGTCTGTCTGTCTGTATGTCCGTCTGTCTGCCGTCCATACGTCACGTTTTTTTGTAAGCACGATAACTTAGGAGTGAATAGTCCGATTGTTTTGAAACTTAGACTGTAAGTTAGTGTTAGTTAGAAGAAGAATCGCATTATTTTTATTATTTTTGAACAAAATTGATCAATAAATAAAACAGTTATGAGCTATTTAAATTCTTTACAAAAATTAATTTTGTGTTTTATAATTAAGCAAAAAAATTTTCTAAAACTAATATTATATACAAAAGGACCGTGAAGAGCATCATACAGGATGCGCAAAAATTACATAAAAAGTGCAGTAAACCGACGAAGAGAATAATGGCGAGTTTGTTAATATGTGAAATACAGGGCGTATCAAATATGCAGCGTCAAATTCCGATAATGAGTTTACAGTTATGCTCTTCGCAAATACAAAACGAAGAGTATATTGCATCTCACTGTGTTGGTGATCGAATTCTGAACAACTTTCAAAATGTCCGTCCACGTGTCAGTCTCTCTGTCTGTCCGTCTGTCCGCATTTTTTAAGCACGATAACTTAAGAACGAAAAGTCCGCTGGTATTGAAATTTTGGCAGTAAGTTAGTGTCAGCTAGAGGAAGAACCCTATTATTTTTAACAATATCGATCAATAAGTAAAGTAGTTATTAATTATTTAAATTTAAAAAAATTATTTGTATATTTTGTAATTAAATAAGTAGTGTAGTAAATCGGCGAAGAGTATACTGGTTAGATTGTTATACTACACTTATATACATACAGTTCATACAGCATTAATCTGTTCGATGGCGAGACAGTCTCTTATCTTGTTCTTCTACCAAACTTATTCGTCTGCGGTATGAACGGTATTATTCAGGTAGTGTCGGCAATAGCCAGATTAGGTTTTGATTGGTAGTCAACATTAAAATTACTTTCAGGGAATGATAACAGATCTGGGGTCTGACCGTGTCTACTAAATGTTTTTGGGGTCGCTAAATCCGAATCCGATCTATCGTCTATTTAACCTTATCACATCAGTATTTTGACATAACCTCAATAAACCCATAATTTAAGCGATTTTGACATCTCATCCCATAAATCGCTTTTCTAGACAAAAATGATCCCACTCTTTTTTGTACCAGATCGATTGAAAATTAAACTTACAATCCGATGATGTGGGGCACGATGATTTTTCGACGCTTTTTATGTGACATATCGGCTGCCAAAGTGAGAGGTCCAAGGATTTCACTTCTCGAGCGACACGGCCCAGCTTCGAGGGCTATTAATAACAATAATAATAACAATATTTATTCATGTAAGCCGTATATAATACAGGTATGAAAAGTCAAAAAAGGTATACACATAAAAAAAATAAAATAAATAAATAAGATAGTGACAAGCAACAAATAACATATAACATAATTAACATACACATTTCTTGCAAATATCCAGTCAGTATACATATTAGAAACATTTATATTTAAAAAGTACCACTTAAGAATTCGCTAGCGCTATAATAGCATACATTGGAAAGTAAAGTTCTAATTTTCTTTTTATATATCGTATAATTTGATATGTTCTTTACATGGGCTGGTAATTTATTATAAAATGTTATACAGTTGTAGGTTTGTGATCGTTTAAATGCAGTGGTATTGTGTCGGGGGATACGTAAAAGATTGCCATGTCTTGTACTGTGATCATGGACAGCGGAATTAGCTTCAAATAAATGAAGATCTCTTTGCACGAAAGTTAAACATTTATATATATAAATAGCAGGTGCAGTTAGGATGTCTTTATCTTTAAACACTTGTCGGCAACTTTCATTAGATTTCATATTAAATATTAATCTTAGAATTTTCTTTTGGGCAATAAAAATTCTACTGAAGCCTTTACCACGACCCCAGCTAATAATATTCAAGGAGATGTGTGAATATGCCATTGCATAGTATATATTTAAAAGACCCGAGACATCCAAGGTGTTTTTCATTTGTAAAATGGCGTAGTAGGCCTTATTTAGTTTTTTACTAACATTGTCAATCTGATCATCCCAGGTGAGTCCAATTATTCAGGTGAGTTCCTAGAAACACTACTGAATCCGAAAATTCAATACCATCTACCAGTTGGATATCACTCGTAATATCTCTTCGAATAAAAAAATTTATGCATTTAGTTTTTCTTGCTGTTCATGATTAGTTTGTTTCGTTGGCACTAAGTGTCAAATTCACAAATTGCACATTTTATTGCTGATTCAAGTGCCTGAGGGGATTCTGCGGATACAGTAATTGTAGTATCATCCGCGTACATTGTGAGGATCCCACCAGTGATATGTTCTGGTAGATCATTTATAAATATCAGAAACAACAGATGTCCCAGCACCGAACCCTGTGGAACCCCGAGCTTAACGTTATGTGGTGCAGACGTAGTGCCATTGACTTTAGTGACCATGATTCGTTCTTCCAGATATGATTTAATCTAGTTGATTATGTTGTTAGGCAAATTAATACTAACTAATTTTTTTATTAGAAATTCAGAGCTAACTGAATCGAATGCCTTAGACAAGTCAAAAAATAGAGAAGCAACACATCTACCATTGTCTACTTGTTGATAAACATAATTTAATAAATCGCAAGCTGCTGTCTCTATTGACTTGTTGGTTCTAAATCCGTGTTGAAAACTAGAAAGTATATAATTATTTTCTAAATGAGTCGAGAGGCAGTTAGATAATAATTTTTCTAATAATTTAGCTAGCGTATTAAGCAGAGATATTTGCCTGTATTTGTCGATATTTTCAACATCGCCTTTTTTATATAGAGGGATAACTAGCGCAATTTTAAATATATTTGGAAAACATCCTTGGCATATTGACTGATTAAACAAGTATACCAGTGGTTTCATTATAATATCTAGAATATTTGAGATAGTTGAGAGAGATAGCCCATCTATTACACATGATTTTTTATTTTTCATTTGACTTAGAGTTTCTAGAATATCCTGCTCTGTGATAGGTTCTGAGATAAATGCTACAAGATTATTATTAGAAAGAGTTTTATTAGAAAGAGTTGTGCAAGGTAGTGCCAAATTTTGACCAAAGTGATTGAGGATATTTCTGTCAAACGAAAGCTAGCAAAATTCTGAAATAATTCAGGGGTAAAAAGAGACACGTGATAAATCAATTAGCGCAAATATGTGGTAGAAATGTGCCTTGGTGTCCGAGATATCGCTAGTCGATATCACCGGAAGGCTATCTCGAAAACGAAACGAGATACGGAGCTTTTACGCCATTTGATTTCACTCACTTTTCTACGTACCCCTGAATGCTCTGATACTCTACATATTTTTCTATATTTTTGTATTGACCCTTACTCAGGTTTCTGTATGTCAATGTTCCTATGCTTTAAAAATGCATTGTTTCTTTTTTTATAAAAATGTTAATATACACGTATACATAAGGTGTCCTGTATTTTACAAATTTACTGTATATTAGAGTTCTCTTGGTAGTTACTTCTCTGACTTGCTACACATTTTCATATATTTACATATAGTGGCGAAATAAAGAGTATCCAAGCAACAATTTAAATGCTTTTTAGGTTTATTTAGGTTTTATCAGTGTTTTATAATTACCACCTCATAAACGACTGATTTACGCCAGATTTATTAAATGCCAAATGCACTAAGGATGGTTTTCCGTTAAATAAATTTTTAAAAATGCCTTCAAGAACTTACTTAAAAAATACATTATCTTTTAGTCTATATTGGTTTATGAATGACTTTCAAGGTATTTGTCAAGTCTTCAATAAAACTTTATAGCTGTTAAGTTCAAGTTAGCAGGATCAAGTTTTATTAAGAAAATGTTGCGGTTTTATCATTGCTTTATGAAATTAGTTTGAGGTAGTTGGTATTAACCTCAGAAGTGTTATAAATCTAATATGCTTTGAAATCACTAAGCTCCAGGTCAAGCCTTCATAAAACCAACTGCTTGCTAGAGTTTTGATGAAGCAAACAAATATCTGTAATAAATCAGTCTTAAACATAAAATGATTTGGTTTGCCTTTGCCCGAAATATAATGTTTTAAAATAGGTAGTTTTAAAATTGTGATAAGATCTATACATATTCGTCGGCATTTTGTGGCATTTAGTGGACATGTACCAAATAGCGTCTCGGCAAACTGACATTTTAGGTTACATTATCCGAGCATCATAAGTTCCATAGGTTTTAAAGCTGTTGTGTTATGTGCTCAAATAGTTTAAAATTGATTTTAAGATAAGCCTAAGAGTTTTAAAAATATATCAAGACCAATGAGGCTTAAAATATACTTTTATAAGAATAAATCGACATACTTAAACAGCAACAAATAATTTAATAGGCGTTTTAAAACAAAACATATTTGAAGTAGAATTATTCACGTACAGGGTTTATACATACAGCCGCCATTTTATTTCCAGCCGTCGAGGAATATAAGAGTTAGCCATATTGGAAATGTCTCAAATTGAACCAAAATTTTAATTTGTATCTAATAAAACTGTTTTATAAAAACAATTCACATATACTAAACCATATTATGGGCAAATGGTAAAGCTCTCTTTGCCAAAGTCACAAAAAAATTAATTATTTATATATTTTTTAAAAATTGTGTTTTTAGGGAACACACGAATTTTGAAGAACTATCCAATCCATGTTTTACAGTAAACTTGGCCTCGTGGAAAATTTTAGCCCACTGTAATTAGTCCCATCAATTCATTACAAATAATCCATCTTTAACTGTTTTTCTGAAATGTGCTTAGTGGTCGCCAATTGTCCATTTAATAACTTATAATAATATATAACTGTAGTGGCCCGTAGTGCATATAGAATAGATTTATTTTCATTTATTTTTACTTCATTAAATACAAAAGTCCTCACAAAACATTTATTTATGTGAGTCATTTAAGTTTTGATATAGTGCTTATCTTAAACCAAGTATGGTTTTATAACACTCTTCAGATACTCTCCGAGTAATGCTTCAGATAATTCACTAGAACTTGAATGTTTTAATAATAGTTTTAGAAATAGGCATGTAGACTTATTAGAATAAATTATAGATTATTTTTAAAACTACAATTGATACTTGGGTATCTATCTATTCGTAGTTCAATATTAATTTATTATGAGAGAATCTGGGACATTTACCGTATTAGTTATTTAAAAAATTCAGTTACCAGAACTTTAACGTAATAATTATTTCTCAACACATCGTTTCATAAAGTATATGGATATACAATAAAGGAAAGGCCTATAAGTCACCGGCATGAATTGGTATTTTGCTCGTGAATTACCTCGGCAGTAACTGAAAATTTAGATATGAGCATTCTGCTGATATGAATTCCTCCTCAATGACTATGAGTTCGCTTCGCGATGAATGGTTATGGCTTGTCATTGCCAGCAGTAGATGAGCCAGCTCCCGGGTTATCTGCGAGCACAGGGATGCGTTATTACACTCGTTCATCCCCGATATCATTCATATGTGGGTCACTGGCACATTTATGCGTATCGGATCCATATGTAATCTAGCAGCGAAAAAGGTGGGGTTTAATCTGGACGTATCAGGATTATATGAGATAATTGAAATTTTTGTTTGACGATTTGGTCCTGAGGATATTGGTGATCGGGCGGTTATTAAATGAATTATGGCAGGTGTTGGTTATTCCTGTTTTATGTACATATAATCTCAAATTTGTTTTCTTTTGTAAATGGAACGTAAATCTAGGGATATTGCAGAATATAACGCAAATGACGCAATGTTTAAAAAAAAATTATAAATAAAATAATAAATATATACAGGGTCCGCCACATAAATCTCCCCAGACTCATAACTTCCTTATTTTTTAAGCTACGACCATGTTCAGTACATCAAATTGCAGATATTTTTAAGGCCTTTAAATAAGCAGGGTAACTTTCAAAAAATTATTACGAAATGAAACTTAATTTTCTTGAATATATTTCCCTCGCCCTGTACGTGAACTGTGTTAATGTTCTCTTCTAAAGGTTTTAATAAGCTTCAATTTATGTTATTACGCTATATTTGATATTCTCTTTCGTTTTAGAGAAAAAAATTAAAAACTCACTTTTTGACTCCAAACTGAATTCTCTTAAAATACCGGGTGAGTCACGAATTGCGCTCGCCCCGATATTTCCTAAAATATTTGGAATAGAAAATTGAAATTTGGAGGCCTTATTACACGACTAAAATGCCATCTTTTCAATAAAAAATCAAGTTTGGTGCACATCCGGTTTGACCGGAAATGCCCACAACTTTCGATTTTTAAATGGAATACCCTATATATTTTTACATTTTTGGAAATTAGCGAAAATTTGAATACAATACATCCATTTAGGTCACTTTTTGATAAACATTAAAAATTTTATTAAAAAATCTATTTCTGAATCCAGAGTGCTGTGGTGCCCAAAATATATTTTAGTTTGTGTGCTACGTTACTATAAAAATAAAAAGAGCAATATGATTGCATTACTTAATTCTCTAGAGGCGTTTAAAATTTTTAAATGTGATTTTTACCCACTAACTCGGTTTTTTTAAATGGGAATTTAATCGTTCACCAACATTTTTAAATACCTCATTTTCATACGAATCTAATGATAACAAAATTTTGAAAATCCGCTCAAAAATATTTGAGATTTCAACCAAAATACAATGCAACCAAGTTTTTAGAAACATGCGGCTAATAGATAATAGATTAGTGGGCTTTGGAAACTAAAATGGCACATTTCTGTGTAAATCTGGTAACCTAATAACATTGGAAAAATCATAGTAGCCATTGAATGTAATAAAACAATATCAGCTGTCAGACAGACTCGTGTAGTTATAGGCAATCTTGAGCTATCAAACATTTAATAATTGTGAGCGCAAAGAACGTTACAATTAAGTTTAGCATAGGTATGTGGAGGTAAACACAATTACATCCACAAGGACATTTGCAATAGAATGCGACATCAGTTCGGTTTTCAGAATTTTATTTAAATGAACATAAATATCGGGCCTATAAATAAATAAAAATCAATTCCGTTTGAACAATTAAACTTAAACTAGGTAACAGTAGGTATCTTTAAAAAAATTAATATAATTAAACCATAAATTGACATGTATAAATATTGTCCAAAATGTCCACCATTTTTTTCTATACACAATTCGGCTCTGCGTACAGTTGCTTGAATGTTTTGAAGTTTTATAAACTTTATTTTTGAGAGTGCCCTATACATAATAGTCGAGGGGTGTTAAGTCAGGTGACCTAGGAGACCACCTGATATGACCTCGATTTGCGATAAGGCGTTCACCATGCAAGTTTAAATATTCCATCACTGTTCTGGAATTACGTGGGGGAGCACCGTCTTGTTGGAAAAACAGATTTTGTAAATAGGCAAGAGGAAGTAAGTCAAGAAATTCTGCTGTCTGGTTTTGTAAAATCCTGCAAACCGAAGACTGACTAATGTCGCATTCCATTGACAATTTTTTTTTTAACGTCTTATTTATTTTAACGTCCTGGCGAAGTTTAGCTAAAGCTATTCCACCACTTAACCAGGACGTCGAAATGAGATACGGTCACCCATCCAAGTAACGGACTCTCCCGGCATTGCATAACTTCGCCGATCGAGTTCTCGCCACTTAAACTGGCACCGTACCTCGCCTCCAATTCCCTTGTTGATGTTGTTGGGTGTACCATCACAAATCCTAATACATCAATTTCTTTGTCCTCACTTACAATAAATGTGTGATGGTCATCTTGTTGATTGGGTTCGTTGTCTGCTTGGATGACGTCTGTTGGGATATCGTTGCTGATACAGTTCTGCAGCTGCAGTTGAATTTTTGAGACGCTTTCCATATATCAGTAACATATCGACCTTTTCATTTCTACTAAAGTTATTAATTTTCTTTAATTTTTACTCAAAGAGATTTCCGCAACGCTTTATTTTGTATCTGTCTGACAGCTGATATTGTTTTATTACATTCAATGGCTACTATGATTTTTCCAATGTTATTAGGTTACCAGATTTACACAGAAATGTGCCATTTTAGTTTCTAAAGCCCACTAATCTATTATCTATTAGCCGCATGTTTCTAAAAGCTTGGTTGCATTGTATTTTGGCTGAAATCTCAAATATTTCTGAGCGGATTTTCAAAATTTTTGTATCATTAGATTCGTATGAAAATGAGGTATTTAAAAATGTTGGTGAACGATTAAATTCCCATTTAAAAAACCGAGTTAGTGGGTAAAAATCACATTTAAAAATTTTAAACGCCTCTAGAGAATTAAGTAATGCAATCATATTGCTCTTTTTATTTTTATAGTAACGTAGCACACAAACTAAAATATATTTTGGGCACCACAGCACTCTGGATTCAGAAATAGATTTTTTTAATAAAATTTTTAATGTTTATCAAAAAGTGACCAAAATGGATGTATTGTATTCAAAATTTCCTCTAAATTCCAAAAATGTAAAAATATATAGGGTGTTCCATTTAAAAATCGAAAGTTGTGGGTCAAACCGGATGTGCACCAAACTTCATTTTTTGTTGAAAAGATGGCATTTTAGTCGTGTAATAAGGCCTCCAAATTTCAATTTTCTATTCCAAATATTTTAGGAAATATCGGGGCGAGCGCAATTCGTGACTCGGTATATTTGAAAATAATGTTAACAATAATTTTAAGCCTTATTTATAAAAGGCATGTAATAAACAATATTTAAAGTAAAAAAACAGAAACAACAAATAAAAGGATGGACCCATTACTAATAAGTGCATGTTTTCATGTAATACACATTTCTTACTAATATAATAGAATTTGGTTGCTCTTCTAGTGGCTCTACAGATATTTGAATAAAAAATTTTATAATCATGATTCAGTTTTTCTTACTTTTTATTTGGTAGGTATTTTGCCACTGAAAAATATTTAAAAATTTTAATGAAAAAACTCTGCGTCAAACGGATCAGACAGAGGTTGGTTCTTGAATACTTGAGTGTTTCAAAAAGTCACCTAAAATTACATAAACTAGTACAAAAGAAAGATTCATCCTCCTGGAGCCATGCATCAAGCTCGATTGATAGCTCGTGCAATTTACTGCCTGAAAATTTTCATGTACCGTACTCAGTCACCTTTCTGCGAAACAAAAAATTTCTTTTGCAGATATCTGCATTTTCATCATTCGCTTTTACGCAAAAGAGTGGTTTGATTCCCCTATAGCATCTAAAGCTCCAAACCATGATCTTAATTTTTATAAAGAGTATGAAATTATATGGAAATAAAGATCGGCTAATTTCTAAAGCAGGAATGAATAAAATGTGTGGCCACTTGTGGTATTTAATGGAAGAGACAGCAGCATTAGCGACATGTACATTGGACAAAATAAAGAGATGGTGGTTGCCCTGAAACAGGATGGAAATTCTAATTCAACAAAACGACTTTTGATCGAATCATTGGAACATTGACGGACAGTTTATGTATGTTTGGTTACCATTAATATAATCATTAAATTGGTAATTTTTTTTTAACCGAATTTTGTATCTAATTGTTCTTACTTTCGGCAAAAACAATTGACACATTCATTTAAAGAAATAGCATGGATCTATCGCTCGTTTCAATATTGACTCTGAATTTTTAAATCACGATCCAGAAATATGGGGAACGCAAGATTCTTTTATGAATGGACGAGAAATAATGTCACTTAAAGTTGTCAATGATACTGCCGTAAAGTTAATGGAAGATTTCCATGAACTCCTAACAAAGGATGAAAATCAAAGTGTACAAGAGCACAGAAAAATGTATCCAGATTGTAAGAAGGACACATTAAAGCAAATATTTTAATCATTTTGAACAATAAACACTACTTAAAAAAATCGGTGAAGGTTTCTACACAGAACTTCCCTCATACAAGACGGTCACTCTCAAAAATTATTAATTAAGAGATGGCATGAGAATTATAATCGCCATGTAGTTAGCCCTATTATTACATAGAAAACCTGATTTCAAAATATTTCTATTTTAAATTTTCTACATTTTTTTTTCTTAAATAGGTTTTTTTTTTTTTTTGCGGGGTGGAAATCCTTCATGGACACCTTTTCGGTAGTGTGGGACTCTCCTCTCGGCCTACCCACTAAAACCACCCCTCTTCAGCTGGTGGGGACGTATCCTGGGACCGCTCTCGCTTTGCTTCAGGATACCCATCTGTTTTAGTTGTTGTCATTTCCTACCGCTATTTCGTTCAGTTGTGTGGAGGGAATAAGTCGGGATTCCTCTCATCCTCTCCCTTTTTTTCGATTATGCTGTTGATAGCATTCTCAGCTCTATTCCAACTGTCTTCCGACTGTAGCATGTAGTCCAGAATTTCGTCAGGCCCTGTTTGGTTTATGCCCCGTCTCTCCTCTGCCCATCTGTTACAGCGGAACACCGTGTGTTCCACGTCGTCGATCTCTCCGCAGTACACACACTCTCTGGAATTCAGTTTCCCTATTCCAAGGAGGTAGTCCGCGAAGCAACCGTGTCCTGTCAGGGCCTCTGTGAGGTGGTATCCCACCTCCCCGTGCTTTCTCTCCACCCATTTTTTGATGTTGGGGATTATTCGGTGCGTCCACCTCCCTTTGTGTGCGTTCTCCCACCTATCCTGCCATCTGTCCAGCAGCCTTCTCCTGGCGACTTGTTTTCCCTCCCCTTGGCGTACTTCGTCCCTTTCTTTGACCAATAGGTCAAGTGGGGGGGTCCCCGCGACTACCAGCACCGCTTCATAAGAGACGGTGCGGTATGCGCTGCTGATCCTTAACGCCATTTGACGTTGGATCCTTGTCAGTCCTCTCAGGGCGTTGACCCTGTCATCGACGGCGCGTCCCCATACCGTCGCGGCGTATAACATGATGGAGTGCACTACGCCGCATAATACCCTTCTTTTGCTTGCCTTCGGCCCCTTCGTGTTGCACATTACTCTGCCCAGGGCGGTTGCCGCCTTCCCGGCTTTCTCCGCAGTTTTTAGGATATGGGTTATAAACGACAATTTCGGGTCCAACCAGATGCCCAGGTATTTAAGCCCGCTGCCCGGTTGGATTTCGATCTGCCCAACCCTGATGGTGATAGGCTGGACACTTCTTTTCCTCGTGATTACTACTGCTTCAGTCTTCTCCATGGCAAGCTTTAGATCGACGCCTCGGAGCCAATTCTCAATTCCCCTAATGGCGGTATTCGCCTTCTCCTCCATTAGCTCCGTCCATTTTTTTTCAGATACCGTTAGGGCTAGGTCATCCGCGTAACCGGTCAGGGTGACCCCCCTTGGTAAGGGGATCCGCAGGACGTCATCGAACATGATGTTCCACAGCGTTGGCCCAATTACCGAACCCTGCGGAACACCACAGGAGACTTCTCTCCATTCCAGGGCGTCGCCTGCCTCCATTCCTATCTGTCTGTTCCGGAAGTAGCTTTGGAGGATCCTTATGATGTAAGGTGCTACTCGCAGTCTCCCGAGCTTCCCTATGATAGCCCCCCACCCCGCGGTGTTAAATGCGTTTTTTATGTCGAGGGTGACCATCAGGCACATCCCCTTTGCCTCCATGGCTTCTCTTGCCGTACGCACGATCCGATCCATGGCATCTACCGTCGACATGCCTTTGCGGAACCCAAACTGGTGGCTCGATATGCCGTCTCTCTGTTCAATTTCCTGCTCCAGTCTTCCCAGGATAAGGTATTCTAGTACCTTCCCTAGGGCGTCCAGCAGGCATATAGGCCGGTAGGTGGATGCGTCTTCCAGCCTCCCGCCCCCTTTTTTGATGAGGACGAGCCTTGCTCTCCTCCACCTCGCTGGGAAGTCGCCGCTCTCCAGCGCTTGGTTCATCACTCCGAGGACCGATTCAGGGGATTCTTCAGCGACGAATAGGTTTAGACTGTCACAAAACGTGGAAATATTAAACTTGAGCAAAAACAAATTTTTCCCATCACCCATTTTATAAAAAATTTTAAAAAAATTTTTCAATTTGAAATTTTATTTTTTTTTATAGGTTTAGAATGTCACGAAACGTAGAAATTTTAAATTTGAGCTAAGAAATGTTTTTTCCATTATCTATTCCCTTTAAACCCTTTGTATTCTCCAGTGAAAGTCTAACTATTTCTTCGGTGGCAGTTTCGTCAGCTACCTACCAAATTTGACTGTTCTCCGTCAAGTAGTTTTTTAATTAATGCACCAACAGACCGACAGACAAACAGATAGATTGACGAAATTGAAAAACTTACTTTTTCGTAATCTACAAAATCCGAAAAAATCTCGGAGTGATTTTTTCTAGAATACAATACCTCCCTTCGGTATGCGAGGGAAGTAAACATATTTTTACTTCTAATCCTGTGATGATAAAGGTACGTAAGGATCATAGGGATTCATAGTGCCTTTACTTTACTTTATTTTATACCAAGTAACAGTCATTTAGCAGTCATGCAGCTTAGTGGTATATCTCACATACCACAAAACTAAAATTCATTATTGATGTTGCTTTCCGGTATATTGTGCGTACCACCAATCTGACGCTTACTATGACATGTGCCCTCTAGTGTACGGCAGAAAAAGTGCGGGTGGCTGCCATCGTAGTGTACAATAAATTAGTTTCTAGCCTCTCATGGCCAGCTAATTGTTCGTAAATTTTAGTGTCAAATTTGAAGCTAATAACATCGAAAATTATGACAGGTAAGTAATTGAATATGATTGTAGTAATGTGTTAGGATGCGAATATTTCATAATTGTAAATGTTTACATAAAAATGTTGTTTTTGATCATCATTTATTTGTGGTATTTCAGACATACCACAAAGCACCATCTTGATCATGAACTTGGTACATCAAATTTTTTTCTCTACTAATATGAAAATGAAGAGTTTATGACATTTATTTGATTGACATATTTCTAAAATCGTTAAATATCGAGAATACATTTTCATATCATTGTGCTAGTGGTCAAATTGTCAATAACTTTCAAAGTATTCGTACGTACGTCTGTCTGTATGTCTGTCACGTTTTTTTTTTTTTTTGTAAACACGATAACTAAAGAAAGAAAAGTGGAATTGTTTTGAAATTTGGATTACAAGTTAGTGTTGGCTGAAGGTAGAAAGAACCTTTTTGTTTTTGAAAGAAGTCAATTTATAAATATAAAAGTTATGACATATTTTATGTACCTGAAGAGTGCTACAACCTTTAATAACATCCTACAAAACAAAAATGCTGCATAATACCCTGACGAACGTCTCGATAACCAAGTTGGCATCATCGGGTGATGACAAAAATATAGCAATCATACAAAAAACTGTATTTTCAAAAGAATATCAAATAAAATGTTTAAAGATTATATAAAAACTTCAATAAACTGACCAAGAGTACAATGCCTATATCTAATTTTTATTTTTTAGGAAGAAACGTTTGGAGTTTCAACGACTTGCAAAACTTAAATGAAGGCGAAATTGACGCATTATTTGCAGAAATCCCTTCTGATGGAGAATCTGTAGATGAATTTGATGACGAAGAGGAGGAGGAAAATGCTGCTGTTCCCAAGGATACGGAGTACTATATAGAAGAAATTAATGTTGATCCTACACAAAACGCATCCGATTCTGAGGACGACGAAGATAATCTCCCATTGTCACATTTCGTACCAAAGGATAAATTTATTTGGAAAAAGACCGTAATAACCAATACAAGTAAGTAAACAAGTAGGTACTTTTTCAGAAAGTGTTGGGCCTGTGAACATTCCCGATGACGTTGAATCTCCATTTGATATTTTTGGGTGCCTTGTAAGTGAAGAAATGATCGAACATTTGGTTTTCCAAACAAATCTTTACGGTACCCAATGTGGGAAAACATTTATTGCTACAACTGCGAAAGAAATAAAAATATTTTTAGCTATAAATATTTTGATGGGTGTGAAAAGACTTCCGAGCTATCGGGATTACTGGTCAGCACAGATGGAGCTGAGGGATACTTACATCTCATCTCTAATGAGCCGTACTCGGTTCGACTGGCTCTTAGGAAATATTCACTTGAATGATAACGTTCTTCAGCCAAACCGTGGGGATCCTAATTTTGACAAACTTTATAAGTTGCGTCCATTTCTGAATTCATTATTACATAATTTCAGTTTTTACTATAAAATGCACCAAACAATATCAATACACGAATCCATGATTTGTTTCAAAGGCCGTTCATCGATTCGCCAATACTTGCCTAAAAAACCGATCAAATGGGGCTATAAGGTATGGACTAGAGCAGATGAAAGTGGATACATCGATGAATTTCAAATATACACAGGAAAAGTCGATGACACTGCAGAGAAACAGTTAGGACCTAGAGTAGTTACAGATTTGACCAGATCTCTGGTTGGAAAGCATTATTTTGTATATATTGATAATTATTTTACATCATTGCCACTACTAAGACAGTTACGGACGGAGAATATTCAGTTGACAGGCACTATTCGAAAAAAGAGAATAGGAATCCCAGACGATTTCAAGGCTGATAAATAGCTGAAGCGTGGTGATTTTGACTGGCGCGTAACTGACGACGGAATTTCCTGTGTAAAATGGATGGACAAAAGAATAGTTCTGTTAGCCTCCAACTGTGAAGATCCATCTGAAACTGACCATGTAATAAGGAAAAAGAAGAATGGCGAAAAGGAAAACATTCCATGCCCTAAAGTTTTGAAATGTTATAACCAAAACATGGGTTTCGTGGACAAAGCGGACATGCTGAAGAAAACCTACGAAATTGATAGGAAGAGTAGAAAATGGTGGCCACGAATATTCTGGCACTTTATCGATGTTAGCATAGTCAATGCATTTATAATTTTTCAGCAACGATGTGAAAATAGTGGTATGAATCTGAAGGCATTTCGTTTGGCCATAGTAGCAGGATTGGTAGGAGCTGGAAGTGAAACAGTGAAAAGAGGAAGAACAAGTTTGGAAGCTAAAAATGTTAACAATTATAAGCCAATAGTACCACTGGAGAAAAGATGGGATCAGTCTTTACATATGCCAGTCTATGGAAATTATCGACGATGTGCCCTATGTAGTACTCGAGATCATCAAAGAAGATCTAAATGGGCTTGTGATACTTGTGGTGTCGCATTGTGTATGTCAGACAAAAAGAACTGTTTTCAAAATTTTCATAAAAAAAATTAATGTTGCTTCTGTAGCTTAGTGGTATATCTGATATACCACAATTTTTTGAAAAAACTGATGAAATAAAAAATTTGAAAAAAATACACAGTACTTCTTTATTCATTTTCTATTAGTATACTTAAAATCATACATGAGAAACGATTATTTCCAAATGCTGCCCGCAAAGGGTTAAGGGCATGTTTGATAATATTACACTTTGGGGTTTTTTTTGTAGAAATAATGTATTTTAACAAATTTTACATCCTCGTCGGCACAGGAAGGTGCTCATCTATGGGGCTGAAATTTTGGGTGTGTTATTCTTATATCAAATGTAAATTTTTCATGGAGTGAGACCAAAGAGAAATGTAAGTCGAGAAATAAGGGACGCCCTAATATACATGTACACATCTCTTTATACAAGTATTTATTTTGTTTTATAATTGGTGGGAAATTCTTTCATCTAGTTCCAGTTTATTGTGAAAAGTATTAGAATAATAAACAAATATATTATACAGTTTTACAGCATATCATACGTATTTAGTTCATGGAAACTTTTTAATTAAATTTTGTAAAATACTGTTAACGGTAATAATTTAAAAAAGTAATCAATCTGGTAAATAAATCGTGAACATTCCTCTGAACAGCTAGTAGAATTATAAAACATCATTTTGTTAAAAAATGTGTAACCAACCGTACTTTAGTAAATTTGCATCAAACCCATTTCATTCAACTATAGATAAATGTTCCGTAATAATGTTTCAAATTTTTTAGCACTTTCATATTAGTGATGCTATCAATCAGTCTAGTAATTGTTGAAATTTATAGCAGCACATTTACTGACACTTAGGTTATATATGATTGAAATTCAACACAAAATATTCAATACTTATCAAACAAATGGCGTCCATTACTGAGCTAAATTGCACCTAAAATTTTCATATATTTAATTTCAATTTGAAGAGTGTCGTTTGTAAATTACAATATGGTAGTAAAGCTGACGTTAATATCATCATCAGTTTTAAATGTTGTCAGTTTGTATTCTTTGTTTAAAATTTGGTATAACTTCTATCTTCATAATCGTATGGGATAACAAGGAATACACTACCATTAACAATATCTTGTAGATATGTACATCACAGTTATGAAATTAACGTCGTTTCTTACTCGTATATAGTTAGATGATAATATAGAACGGTCACAGGTTTGGAAGATTCTAGAAGGAAGACCTCTCAATTAACAATTTAAATACTTTTTAGATTTACTTAGGTTTTATGGGTGTTTTATAATGGCCGCCTCATAAGCCACTGATTTATGCCAGATTTTTTAAATGCCAAATGCACTAAATATAGTTTTGTCTTAAAGAAAGTTTTAAAAGGCCTTCAAGAACTTACATTAAAACTAAATCATCTTCTAGTCATTACTGGTTTATGATTAACTTATCAAGGTATTTGTCAAGCCTTCAATAAAACTTTATAGCTGTTAAGTTCAAGTTAGGAGGATTAAGTTTTATAGAGATTAAGCAAATGTTGTCGTTTTATCATTGCGTTATGAAACTAATTTGAGGTGGTTGTTAATTCTGGGCTATAAATCTAATATGTTTTGAAACCACTAAGTTTCAGGTCGAGCCTTTATAAAACCACCTGCTTGCTAGAGTTTTAAGAAAGCAAACAAACATCTGTAATATGTCAGTCATAATCATACTAGGATTTGGTTCACCTTTGCCCAGACTTAATGTTCTAAAATAGGTAGTTTTAAAACTGTGATAAGATATATAAATATGCATCGGTATTTTGTTTGTGTATGTAAAACCACGACAATTGATGAAAAGCGGGAGAGGCGAGCATTTAGTGGGCATATACCAAATAGAGTTTCGGCAAACTGATTTTGAGATTATATTATACGAGCACCATAAATTCTACAGGTTTCAAAGCGATTGTGTGATTTTTTAGGTTATATTATACGAGCACCATAAGTTCTATAGGTTTTAAAGCGATTGTGTGATTTTTTAGGTTATATTATACGAGCACCATAAGTTCTATAGGTTTTAAAGCGATTGTGTTATATGCTCAAATGGTTTAAAATTGGTTTTATGATAAGCCTAAAAGTTTAAAGAAATATGTTAACACCAAAGAGGCTGAAAATCTACTTTTATTGGAATAAATCGACATACTTAAAGAGCAATTGGTAATGTAATAGGCATTTTAAGATAAAGCGTGTTTGAAGTAGAATTATTATAGGGTCTATACATACAGCCGCAATTTAACGGTCAGCCATATTAGGAATGTCCCAGATTGAAAAAAAATATATAATTTGTATCTAATAGAAATGTTATATAAAAACAATTTACAGAGACAAAAAATAGACAAAAATTTCCAAAACAATTAATAACAGCGTTTGAGAACTGCTGGCAAACTCTGACATTCGTGGAAATAAGGATGGTGCGCCTAAGAAAAGCATGTCGACCAAGCAGTTAAAAGCGACCAACAGAGGACACCGCTTTGTTTTTTGCTTCTTCACGGCCAAATTATCTATTACGCGTGGTATACTCTCCCTTGTAATATTCTCAAGTTATAATTTCAGTTTGTGTCCTTACTTGGTTAATAACGTACCACACGACGCAACCTACCCGTTGGTTTTGTCTGTTGCTTTTGTTCTTTTTGAATTTTGTGCCACTTATGTTAAGATTTATTTTATTGACTTATCATTCAAGTCGTTAGTACTTGGTTACGTAAGACACTACTTCTCGTTCGTGCTTTTTGTGTTACTTTTTGGATTTTAGACCAAGTTTTTCTTTTTGTTTTCTTTATTGATAACGTTAATTCACAGTTTAGCGTGGTGTTTTAAAACGCAGATTTTGGATATTATGGGAGATTACACTTACCCAGAGCTCGCGGATATACACTTGGTGTCTGGAGAAAGTGGTGGAAATCCAGCTGGTGCGGAAGAGCTTTAGAACAATTGCAACAACACATTTCAATGTGCATAGAAACCATAAGAAATGATCCTAATTTGCCAAATGTGTTGAACGGAGTGCATATATCCCTAGTTCGACGTGCCGAAATGTGTATACGTGGAGATGGAGGTCATTTCGAACAATTTTTGTGACAAATTCAAAACAATTGTTCAGTTATTGAGTGTTATCTATTGGGCAATAAAGGTATGATTATAATTATTAGTATTCGCTGTCTTGTTTTGATCTGTTTATTACTGTTTACATTGATTTTCATAGAGACCAAAGACTCGACGTTCAGTTTTCGATACCTGATTGGGATTAATTATGCGCTCAGTTCGTTAAAGAAATCAGATTTTATCCTAACTAAAAAAATACTACTGTTTTCTTTTATCGTATCTCGGACGTCTAACTGTTCGTTTTCCAATTTCATAAAATAATTACAAATTTTTTAAGCTTTGAACAGAATCTTACAACAATAAAAGATACAATAACTTTGTTCCAAATTAAAAAACATATGTATACAAATCCTATTTAAACCCCGGCAGTCATGCTATGCTTGCGTTGTGACAAAAGAGAAGGAATTATTTACATTTTAATTATTATTGGTATAAAATTTCGGTACAAGCAATCCCATCAAAGTGCTGCACTTCTACCGGCGGGAACACAAGTCGAGTATTACAGCTTTTTATGACATGAAACTAATTACACTCTGTATAACTGTAGCGGCCTATAGTGCATGTAGAATAGATTTATTAGCATTTAATTCTGCTTCATTAAATACAAAAAGTTCACACAAAGTATTTGTGTGTCTTTTAAATATTGATTTAGTAGCCATTCTAAGCCAAGTATGGTTTTATAATATTCTTTAGATACTATCTGAGTAAAGCTTTAGATAATTTATAAAAACTTTAAAGTTTTAATAGTAGTTTAAAAAGACGCATATGGATCATGCTCTAGATGGGCCTCTGTACTCTTATAAAGGTTTTAAATCGGCTTCATAGAGCCCTTCCAAACTATTTACGTTTATGGGTAGTCTTGAAAATAAAGTTTTTATGATAATTTATAGATTATTTTAAAACTACAATTGTTACTTGGGCTGCATGGACTGGTCGCAAAAAGAGGCCGCCTAGAAAACGGATATGTCACCAAACCCCAAGTTTCTAGATTCTTACTAGCTTGCGTTTACTTATTTATCCTTATTTACTCCTCAATCCTTCAAAGGAATGAGCTCAAAATATAATCTAGTTCCAGATCTCGCTACAGTACAGACATGTGTTAAATTTGAAGTTAATATCTTCAAACCGCTTCAGAATAATCACGCGCACAAGAAGAAGTTACAGACAAACCGACAGACAGACACTTTTTTACCCAAATTTAAATCCCCCACGTTTGACGACATTCTAACTTATTTCGACAAAACAAGAAAATTGAAACTACATGGATTTGAAAGTAAAATATAAATATAAGTAATATTCAGTTTATTTAACTAAATATACTCCATATAATTTGTCATTTACAAAAAATTAAGTACGAACAAATTGTACATATTATGTAAAATGCTTATAACGAAACTGGGAAAGCCGAAAGCTGGTAAGTAAAATACTATTTCTTAATATAACATTGAAAACAATAAAGATAATGATTTCCCTCTTAAAACCCCTTTTAAACATTATATAGCCATTAAACGCATTAAGAACGAGTTATAAATGTATGCCCCAGCTGTAATGAAGTGCCTGCTACTATGAGATTCCAAAGTAAAATAAAAACAGATGGCCTAATATATATTTTTTCCTTTCTAGTAAGACCGTCCTAATTTAATTCGGACCATTATTTGAAGGCACAGGCCATTTGCTTTTATTTCCTTTGCTTCTACAATTGCTGTTGCTGGGATTCAATAAAGTTAAGAAAACTGCCCATCATCAATAGCTTTTACTGTTATTGCTTCGCGCTTTTTTCTTGTATAATGTCACAATAACATGCTTTAATTAAATAGTTCCTGCTTTTCCTCTACATTAAACTTAAAGGCCCTGATGAAGAGAAGACACTTGGAAGGTCGGAACGGGGTATATTTTGCAGAAGATTTAGAACGATAACAATTATATCGCTAACGAAGGAGAAATTTATTATAGAAGCACATTTAGACGTCATGACAAAAATGAAAAAAAAATAAAAATTTCAGCTTCACTTGTCGAAATTTCAGGTCGAATCTCATCCCACTATATAAGTTTTGGGCTAGGAGCGAACAGCTTCGACTTATACAGGGCGTAATTAGTTTCACGTCATTAAAAAAACTGGTGGTAGGGAACGACAAGACAAACAAAAAAACCTTATATAACACGGGGTCTAAAGCTCATAGTTTCGAAGAAAAGAATAAACAAAAATTTCCAAAATAACATAGTTTGAGAACTGCTGGCATATTGGGGTAGGATTTATTGCCTCGCGTCTTGTCGCACATGATACTCTGCCATTCGCGCAAAAGCATTCCGACAAGGCAATTAACAGCGACTGACAGAGGACACCGCCATGTTTTTTGCTTCTTCGCGGCCAAATTATCTTATTACGCATGCTATACTGTCCCTTGTAATATTCTCAAGTAATAATTTCAGTTTGTGTCCTTACTTGGTAAACAACGTACACACGACGCGACCTACCCGTTCCTTGGTTTTGTCTGTTGCTTTTGTTCCTTTTGAATTTTGTGTCACTTATATTGAGATTTATTTTATTGACTTATCGTTCAAGTCGTTAGTACTTGGTTACGTAAGACACTACTTCTCGTTCGTGCTTTTTGTGTTATTTTTTGGATTTTGGACCAAGTTTTTCTTTTTATTTTCTTTATTGATAACGTTAATTCACAGTTTAGTGTTGTGTTTTAAAACGCAGATTTTGGACATTATGGGAGATTACACATATCCAGAGCTCGCAAATATGCACTTGGCATATGGAGAAAATGGTGGAAATGCAGCTGGTGCGGAAGAGCTTTATCGTTTAAACCCGATGGACTTTTATTTTTGGGGACATTTTAAATCTCTGGTATACCGTGTTTCAATTGACACTTTATAACAATTGCAACAGCGTACTTTAATGTGCATAGAAACCATAAAAAATGATCCTAATTTATCAAATGTGTGGAACGTAGTGCGTATGAACTTAGTTCGATGTGCCAGAATTGTTCAGTTATTGGGTATTGCCTATTGGGCGTTAAAGGTATGATTATTATTATTAGTATTCGCCGTCTTGTTTGATCTGTTTATTATTGTTTACATTGATTTTCATTGAGACCAAAGACTCGATTTTTAGTTTTCGATACCTGATTGGGAAAAATTATGCGCTCAATTCGTTAAAAAAAAAACAGATTTTTTCTTAACTTAAAATACACAACTGCTCGTTTTCCAATTGCACAAAATAAGTACCAATTTTTTAAGCTTTTAACACAATGTTACAAATGTTAATAAACCACGTTACATTTTATAAATTCTTATAAACGACAATAAAAGCTACAATAACTTTGTTCCAAATTAAAAAACACAATATGTAAACAAATCCTATTTAAACCCCTGCTGCCATGCTACGCTTGCGTTGTGCCGAAAGAGAAGGAATTATTTACATTTTCATAATTAGTGGTATAAAAAGTTCAGTACAGGTAATCCCATCAAAGTGCCGCACTTCTTCCGGCGGAAACACAAGTCGGGTATTACAGTTTTTTTATTATTTCTAATATTTGGAACTATAACATCCATTGACCCTGAAAAACAGTGGTCCTCAAATGTTTCCTGCCTTAACAGTAAATTTTTAAACCTAGGTCAGTTTTTTTCAAAGTGCCCCTGGAGGAAAAAGTCATAAGTATAGGTTTTTTGTTTGTCTAGTCGGTCATTATTTCCAGTTTTTTTAATGACATCAAACTAATTACACCATGTATATTTATATACAGGATAAGATAAGTATAACGATAATATTAGGGTCCGAAGTTGCTATAGTCCAGTATACTTTAACTTGGCTATTACAAAGGCCGCCTTGTCGGCTGAATTAAACTTTGTCGACATACGTGAACGATGTTTTTAGGCTATGCTTTAACTTTGTGTACAAGAGAAAATAAAATCGTAGGCGCAGTTATCAACTCATACACAGGACAAATTAAAGATTACTCAACTCTACGTCACACTCGCGTCGTAGGAGTGGAATAAGTCTGATGTACTATAATGAATCGAGTTCTAGTTTGTGTAATCCGAGGTTTTTGGTAAACAATATTATCTTCTGTAGCAATTGTAACATTTATGTATTGGTCTAAAACAATACTGAAGGAAAATTCGCTCTCCTAGCTTACTACCGCACTTACAAAAATGGAGCTAGGACCGACTGTTGACTATTCTGCCAACATAATATGGTACTTAGGTTATGCTCGGCCTACCGTCGGAAGATATAGAAGATATTCTTGTAACGTGCAACATCTCTGATGATGAACCTATTGAGAAATAAATTAATTTTTTATATATCTTAGCGCACACATTGAATTAAACTAAACTAATTTTTTTGTGAATGTACTTGAGTAGATCTACACACAGATATATAACCCATTGTTGTTAGCCACATGGCCCACCCCGGAACGAGGTTCTTTTGATTCGTTGATATTTTCGAAATAAACTTTATAGTAAATTACATTAGCCGAATTAGGAACAAATATTTAACCAATTCAGCTGCAGAAACTTAAAAGTTCGCAGAATTCACCACATGTTAAATTTAATGTAACGACTGATAACAAAGAGCCAAATATAACGTTGAAACCGTAAGTGAAATATTAGACTCACCTAAAGTCATTGAGAAGTCTACTGCAACGAGTTCTAGCGCACGCTTCGATAAATTTCATGACCAGTAAAGACAAAAAGAACACTACTACATTGACCAATGTACCGCCCATAAACACTGTATTAATGGTTCTAACATTAGAAAATGAAATGGAGTACGGTTCTAGTAGGATCATCGAGCGCTGCTAATAGTGACAGTTACGGTAGTGACAATTCTGGCTTACATTTTCTGAGTGAGTGTCCATAAAACTTCAGAATTAGTATCTACACATGTATTAATGTATTTACCTACTTGGTAGGCATTGAGCATACTGGAACCTTTATATGTCATTTCTATCTAGAAGTTGTTCACTTTGAGGAAATGTAATATTCTAGGTAACACTTTTTGGATTCGAAATATAAAAGTAGGGAAATTGAAATATTTACAAATCGGTAAAGTTTAGGATAGATATTACTATATTATTACTATTTATAAGAGTTTCAATAATATTGGGCGATAAGCTTGATACAAAGATTATAGATTAAAATTAGAAGCACAAGTGATATCTGCGGAAAATATTTCACAGAATGATAACATCTGATACTAATATACAGACGTATCAAGTTGGATGGATGGATGGATGGGACGCGCGGCCCCAGCCATACGGAGGTGGCGCCCTGGAGGCCGAACCGAAGAGATGGAGGGAAACCGAGTACGAGACGTAGTCTCCATTAGAGCGGGGGGCGGGCAGACAGAAATCTGTCGATTTCGTCGGAAGAGCGGTTTACGATATTAAAGACGCTATAGTTTGAATTTTACCACTAATGAGCAACACGAGTAAAATCTCTGGTGGAAACTGCGAAAAAACTGTTGATGTGGATCGATATTAGGTCGAAATGTAAGGAAAATAAGGTGGGGGGAGATCCGCTGCCAGCCATACGAGATCTGTAACTAGATATATTTTGAACTTCCAATCCACTGCTGGATGTGGAAGTAAAATAATTTTCCGGCCTTAGACCTCAAAACATCCAGTATCTTAAAACATTGTAGGTAAATTTGTCTTAGCAACCCATAGGTATATTTCGTCTGACGTTGAAATAGCGTCAAGTTAAAGGTAGATAATCCCGACTACAGGTTCTGTATGTTTAAAAATGTAAGCAGGAATAAATATGACCTCAAAACAAAATTAAAGTAGTATTGATTATGTATGTAGTTTAGCCTTAAACTAGAGCGAGTCCTGGTAATATACATGCTTATTCGGCGCTTTCTACGAGGGTCCCATGGTGTAATGGTTAGCACTCTGGACTCTGAATCCAGCGATCCGAGTTCAAATCTCGGTGGGACCTACTTTTTTTTTTCAGCAAAGCGATGATGGTTATAGGAAGACAGCTAAACTGAAGCTAATATAACTGATGTTCTGATCGATAGTAGTAGATTATTTTAGTCTAATATAAATGACTGGAGCAATTTTGATAAATAGGATGTTGAAAGATTGGTCTCATTCGCATGAGTGACGCATATATATGTCCACATTTTTTTAATCGTAGTTGGTTCTTTAAATACTAATAATTATTGCAAAAATACCTAACGGAACTGGGACTATTTCCACTCAAGTTATTCTCCAAAACAACATTAGAAAATTCATTCCTAAATTTTTATAAACAGTATTTTATAATCACTATTTGTTATTCAATAGTTATTTTGCAGATAAATTAATTTAGGATTTTTTAAATTTGTAACATAACCACAAAGACCATCAAAAGGATGCAAGAATTGGAAATTAATATAATATAAATATATTTTCTTTCTGCCATAGATTACTTTTTCTGCTGTTTGCAAAATCATATAAAGAATATCTTAAAATTCTTATTTTAAATTTACAATATATTCAAAATAACATGGTAGACTATTCGCTTTTGAAATGGGATCATGAACGCGGGGAGATATATAAATAGTCATGTTTTATATAAATCATATTTTGTTATAATTTTTTTTTTACGTAAGGTATTCTTAAATCTGTTAAAAGCAAGGATTTGTGCTGGGCCTAAAATATTTATTTCAAATTTGTAGCGTAGGTATCTAAATAGTATGGTAAAATATTTCCTACTGAAACTGGACGGTATTCATTATACCAGTGGCATATAAATTTGATAAAATATTTTAATTATCTGGACCGATATATTATATAAGGAAATTTAAATGTTATAAGTAAGGATATTCTCCACATTCACCCAATTTAAACATTCTAAAGTATCCTAATATAGTGGATATACTTCACTGCCCTATTTTGTAACATTTGTAATTGTTCTAGGTTGGTATAATAGCCATATATAAACCGCTGCCTAAGGAATCACTACTTCCACATCCAGATTCTTCATCCAAGTCGTTTTAAAGGAAACATCTTGACGATATTTGCACCCTAGTATGTGGAAATTATTGGTCATAGAATTTTAATAATATTTGGGGCAGATGTCATAGAAAAGTTGGAGGAGTTGGTTTCTACCATATACGTTAAAAATGAAGTTTTTAGTTCACCCTACTTACTATTCACCTCCCACCCCTTCAATGGAGGCATCTCAATCAGATGTCACTACAATACATACGTGTACTAATCTCAAGTGAATATCTCAATTTGATGTTATCAATCCCATTAATAATGAAGCGGAGGTGGTGGAGTTTGAAAAATATTAGAAAGAAATCTGAGGCCTTGGTTTCTAGTATATACACCGAATCCCAAATTTCTGTACTCTTATCACCTTGATTTACTTATTTTCCCCTAGTCACTCCTATTAACCCTAACCCTTCTACGGAATCATCCCAAAATATAATCTAGTTCCAAATGTCGTTATAATATATACGTCTACCAAATTACAAGTGAATATCTCAATTTTAATTTAATCAACCACTTCAATAATGTAGTAAGGGTAGTGGAAGGGTTGAAAAATATTGTTAAAAAATTTGAGGTCTTGGCTTCTAGGACATACACCGAATTTCAAGTTTCTGTAGTCTTACCAGCTTGCTTTACTTATTTTCCCCTATTTACCCCTATTTAACCCCCAACCCTTCAACGGAATCATCTCAAAATATAATCTGGTTCCAGATGTCGTTATGATACATATGCGTACTAAATTTCATGTGAATATCTCAATTTTATTTTATCAACCCCTTGAATAATGGAGTAGGGGTGGTGGGGGGCTGAAATAAATTATCAAAAAATCTGGGGCCTTTGCCTCTTGTACATACACCGAATTTCAAGTTTCTGTACTCATAACTGCTTGCTTTACTTATTTCCCCCTATTTACCCCTAAATAACCCCGAACCCTTCAAAGGAATCATCTCAAAGAATAATCTAGTTCCAGATGTCGTTATAATTCATACATGTACCAAATTTCAAATGAATATATCAATTTTATTTTATCAACCCTTGTAATAATGAAGTAGGGGTGGTGGGGGTTGAAAAATATTATAAATAATCTGAGACCTTGGCTTCTAGTATATACACCGAATTTAAAGTTTCTGTAGTCTTACCAGCTTGCTTTACTTATTTTCCCCTATTTACCCCTATTTAACCCCCGACCCTTCAACGGAATCATCTCAAATTATAATCTAGTTCCAGATGTCGTTATAATACATACGTGTACCAAATTTCAAATGAATATCTCAATTTTATTTAATCAACCCTTTTCATATTGGAGTAGGGGTGGTGGGGGTTGAAAAATATTATAAAAAATCTGACGCCTTGGCTTCTGGTACGTATACCGAATTTCAAGTTTCTGTACTCTTACCAGCTTGTTTTACTTATATTCCCCTATTTACCCCAAATTAACCCCCAACCCTTCAACAGAATCATCTCAAAATATAATCTAATTTCAGACGTCGTTATAATACATACGTGTACGAAATTTCAAATGAAAATTTCAACTTTATTTTATCAACCCCATTAATGGGGTAGGGGTGGTGGGGGGTGGAAAGATATTATAAAAAAAACTTAGGCCTTAACTTCTAGTACATACACCAAATTTCAAGTGTCTGTTCTCTTACAAGCTTGCTTTACTTATTTTTCCCTATTTTCCCCTATTTAACCCCCAACCCTTCACCGGATTTCCTCAAAAAACAATCCAGTTCCAGATCTTGTCATAATATATACGTGTACAAAATTTCAAGTCAATATCTCAAACCGTTCCGGAGAAAACGTGCGGACAAAAAAAGTTACAGACAGACCGACAGACAGACCGACAGACCGACAGACAGACAGAATTTTTTTTTTCGCTCAAATTTAAAATCTCGACGTTTCATGACATTCTAAACCTATTTCACGAATAAAAATTTTTGAAAATTTTTTTGCGATTACTATACTTCCAATCCACTACGTGGATGTGGAAGTAATATGGTGCTACACTAATTAAAATGAGGGTAATGTCATAGAGTTATGACACTATTTTTTTCATTTAATGATGAAACTGACAAGTTTAAGAGCACCGCCCTAGAGGGAGCTCGATATGTCGGGGTGATGCTGCTCCTGGAGACGGAATTTCTAGAAATATCAAAACTTACAACACTAAACGCCAATTCCGCTAATTATGTTAGTATCACTGGAAGATGATTAAAACATCTCCCGATGATACTGATGTGGTTAGCGAAATAGGCGTCGAGTGTTTGGTATTCTAGTCTTATAGTGAATATGTTTCAATACAATTATAAGCAAACAAATAATTATTCATTTTTAAACATGCATAGAGTATATAGGCTCCAAAGTTAGCTAGCTAATAGACAGGTGAGGTTGTTTTTTTATCAGTCAATGTCAAATATAATTATTTCACACTTATTCATAAAAATTGTCTTGGTTTTGCATGAAACAACTTTATGTCTTTCTGATGAGCTCCAGAATAAGGGCGAAAAATGTAATCCATTAGAATGAACATTTTTTTAAGACAAGGTAGATAAATAAATTCATTTTAGGCCTCTGTTCTCATTTTTAACTGAATCTTTATGATCGTAGGGGGTTATGTAGTTACTAGTTTAATCTGCATGGCAGTAGGGGACTGTGTGGATGCTAGAAATTACACAAATTCATTTTAGGATTCTCATTTCCTACCATAACCAGAATTCAGGTTATCAAAAGAATGCAAAGATTGCATTAATATTTTTACACAAAGTTTTTCTTTTAGTTATAGATAGTTATATTTTCTGCTCTTCGCCAAATCCTATATAAAGAATTGGTTTCAATCTAGTCTTATGTTCTAGAGTTTTGGTGTTTCTGGAAGCCACGTCTCCGGAAGTAGAAGTATCGACTTATTTAGATATTTTCACACCTATCATGCATGTAGCTTTGAAAATTTAAACTAAAATCAGGAATAATTTCTAGATATTTAATTTCTGAAATCAATGACAAGTATATTTATTTTGTCTTGTTAAGCCCTTTAATAATGAGGGGGGTATCATATGTCATAAGAAAACTTTAGACATTGCCGTCTAGTATATACACCAAATCCCATGCTACTAGCCTCTTACTAGCCTGCTTTATTTAATTTTACCTGTTAGCCTCTATTTACCCCCTAATCCTTTAACGGAATTATCTCAAAATACAATCTAGTTCCAGGTAATAATACCTACGCTCACCTTTCAAGTGAATATCTCAATTTAATTTTGGTAACCGCTTTTGTAATGGAGTGGGCGTGGTATGGTGTTGGGGAATGGTAGGAGTTAAAAAAAAATTGAGGGCCTGTCTTCTAGCATATACACCAAATCCCAAGTTTCTAAACTGTTACTAGTGTGCTTCAATTAGTTTAACCTATTTACACCTACTTACCTCCCAACCCTTCAGCGGAATTATCTCAAAATATAATCTATTTCCATATTTCATTATAATAAAAACGTGAATCAAATTTCACGCCAATATCTTAAGATGCGTTTGCACGCCACAGTAAATTCGTATAATAGAAAGCGAACTAATGGTTATGCAGATATAACAGGAACCATACAATTGGCTAGCTATACAGTTTTTATGATAATGTAACAATTCAATTGGTAAGTGAATTAAATTTCTTTTAAACTCTATTTCAAACGCTGGAGAAAAAAGAAGCTCCTACCCTGCTTTTTAGTGATTTGCAGCAGTGTTTCCACTTCGAACAGCTACTGCCTCGCCCTCTATTAGTGAACCGTCTAATTAAATCGACAAAATTTAATGCATTTTGGTAATGTAATAATTTCTTATGTGAGCAAATATTATGCCGATTTTTAACATACAGGGTGTCCCAGGATTGAGTTCCCGTACGGGAACCTGTGATTCCTAAGATCATATTGGGCTCGTATAACCCAACTTACTTTAGTCCAAAAATGCATCCCTGAGGAAGTACATCCTCTTAAATTGAGACAGAAAAAAACATTTTTTTCCAATAATGTCCGCTATACTGAAGATAAAATATTCAAATTTTGATGGGAGCTGTATCTCTATAAGTAATTCTCGGACACCCTGTATTTATTCTAGTATGTATCATATTTTATCTGAATGTTTGAGTCCCATTAAAGAATACAAAAAATTAATGATGAATTACAGACGATTGAGTGGTACGTTCGCGTATAATAATTCAAAGGAGAAAACTTTGGAAACTTAATTTCATTAAGTATTCAAATATAAAATATGATACAGAATAAATTTAAGTTAACTATTAATAATAATTAAATCAAATCTGAATCCTATTGGTTTCTTCTTAAGAACAATATATTGAAAGATTGACGACTGTAAACGCAGTATTTGACCTTGGTAACACAGCCTTAAACTGTTCCAGAAAAAACGTGCGCACAGAAAGAGGACAGACAGACAGACCGACGCGACATACCCGCACACCGACCGACCGACCGATATACAAAATATGTTCTTTTCGCTCAAATTTGAAGTTCGAAAGTTTCATGCCATTCTAAACTTATCTCAATGAAAGACGTTTTTCAATGTTTTTAACAATTACAATACTTCCACTCCACTACATGGATATGAAAGTAAAAGTAAAGTAGACATTTTATAAATATTTTAATTTTCGTATTTAACATCAGAAGTATTAAAATTAAAATAATGGTTAATGAATCAATAATTAATTCGCAATGACGAATTAATTATAGGTTCATTAACCATTATTGTAATTTGTCTCCTTTTGCCATAAAGTCGGAATCTCCTGAATATTTACGATTAATAACAGATACAAAAACCGATATAGGTATACCTGATGTAGATAAATCTTTCTTTGTGCTTGATTTATGACAACTTGAATCTCTGGAGCGAAATTATAGAAGAAAAATGTATAAACGTTAGATTAATTCAAAGCAGAAAAGATTTATGACATCTAACAAAAAAATCCTTGTCTGAACTTTCAACGTTTTAATTAGAAAATGAAACAAGTTGTTGAGCGTTTGTCGTGCGTCTAAATGAGCATTGTTTAAACATTAAGTTGCCTTCGGTTACAAAACACAAAGACTATAGCGGTCAAAGCGTGTACAGAGGATTCCAAAGAAAATCAGTGATTCTTAGTGGGTTTGTTCCATCTTTATCGGGACGATTATTGACGCTATCACTATCTCTGTCATTTGCTTTCATGTCTAACTTTATCTTTATCTCCTTCCTTACACGGTGTTGTATCATTCTGTGACCATCACGTTTCGATATGGTGCTGATAGCGCCCGAAAGGACGTAAGGAATTATAATTAATTGTTGAATCCTTCGGATTTTACTTTCGCATCCTTGAAATATTTCTGTGACTCGTTAGGTGTACATTTAAATATTTCAACTGCCATTTTTATTTAATTACAAAATATATTCCATAATTGAAAATTCTAACATTTTATAAATTCACAGCATTTGTTCGTAGCATGGCTGTGAGATAAAGGGTAGATGAACACAGAATCCAAAATCCATTCTTGCTAGATAACATTTTTTAAATACTTGAAGTCGAATTATAGTCATAGTTAGATTCTAGAAGATTATTATCAGTTTCTTATACCATGAAACATATACATGTTATATAAAATATTAACAAGTAACTTATAATATTTAGAGTCATATGAAAGTAGCCTTATCAGGCGTATCATATTTCATATGGCAGCTGCTCCTTTTGCTAACTCAACATCACCTGATTCACAGGCTCGTTCACAATATTCCTTTGTTCTAAGACTCTTCAAGTCAGCACTTTTAATCTTATAAATATATGTAAAATAACAATTGTACTTCAGTTCTAATACTCACTTTGTTGCTTTCACTTCATTATCAGGATAGTACGTACTATCCTTTAATTTTAAATAAAGTTTTTAAAAAGTTAGTTGTGTCGCTTGTGATCTAACAAAATTTGGCGCAGTCGAAAAGGATCTTCAAAACACCCTGTACCGGAGCCTAACTACCAGAAACTACCCTAGAGAACAAGGAGAACATCTGCAAAAAGGTGCCTAACTGGAGGGAAAGACTGGAAGAACAAGGAGCACTCTAGGGCAGGAGTGGTGAATTTCAATTCTTTAAGAAGAAAAAGAACCCGGACACAGCACACAACAACTCAACAATCAAAGAAACAATTTTACAAGCAACAAATCAACAAGCAACATTTCAACAATCAAATAATTTTAAGAAGCAACCACACAAGAAGCAATCACTCAACAAGCAACAAAACTTTAGCAAGTAAGAAATCATCCCTGGTCGCACAAGTTGGTGTCTTCGACGTCAGACAGATGGAGCCCGCTTTACGAAGTCGCATTCAACTACAAGACTCCACGGAGATGAAAATATTGATGTAAGTACAAATAAGAATCATCTCGTTTATTTTGTGCTTTATATTTAACATTTTTTCAAACCCATTTATTCAATTTATTTCAATTTACGTAACGTAATATAAAGAACAGCAGTTCTATAACCCAGATTAGTGAAAGTCTCATTAAACTTATCAAGAAATTTAATACATTTAAATATATCAGATTTCAAGTTCAATTTTACGACACAGAAATATTTCAGAGTTAACATTTATTTTGCATTGAAACGCATTCCAGGCTAATCAGTAAATCATAAGTTTGTGAAACATTTGTCACACCAGTGCCGTATCATTCTGATTTTCACCTCATAAATAATTTTAATGATTTAAAATCTCTCTTTTCTTTAAAAATTAAATAATAACATATTAAAAATGACTGACAATCAAGTCACTAGAAATGAAAATCAGAACGTTACAATGAATGAAACAGTGAACATCGAACCCTATAAGTTAAGTGAAATCTTTTCTATAATACCTGAGTTCGATGGGAACCCCATATTTTTGCATACATTTATCTCTGCGTGTGTTCATGCTCAAGGCATGGCAGTAGACGATCAGAGAATTCTAGTGACTCTACATATAAAAAATAAGCTTCGCGGAAAAGCGTCAGAGCTCATAAATTCGCGAAACCCTGCTACTTGGGCAGAAATAAAAAGCTTGCTCGAGGCGCACTTTGGCGATTCACGCGACCTAACAGCTCTTATACAGGATTTGCAAAGAGTTCATCAGTTGCAAAATGAAACCGCACTTATTTTCATTTCTCGACTTCAAACTCATAACGCCAAAATGCACGCCGCTGTGCAAAAACAATCCTTGACATTAGAGGAGAAAAATGCACAATCACGCCTTATCGAAACGATGACATTGAATACGTTACTTACCGGACTTGAACCCAAATTAGGTCAAATAATTCGTGCAGGTAACCCCAGAAATATGTTAGATGCTATTAGTAGAGTTAAACGAGAACTCCAACTTTCATATTTCGAATCACAAAAATTTCCCAATAAATCAGTTAACAAAAATTCCGTGCAAACCCAGCAAAGACGTCCAAATTCACAGCAGTTTTGCAACTACTGTAAAAGAAATGGACATAATTTTAATGAATGTCGCGCAAGGCAATTTTCACAGCAAAATCCCAACTACAGGCAAAACAATTTTGGTGGAACTCCAACACAATTTCCTAGGCCTAATTTCCAACAATTTTCTAGGCCAAATTTCCAAAGTCCATCAAATTATTATAGCCCAGGCAACTTTGCCTCCCAACAAAATTTCTCACAAAATAATTCTCCACAACAAAATAGGCCTTCTGTGATAAGACCTAATCCAAATTATCAACAAAGACCTCCCAATCAACAACCTTCAAATTTTAACCGCCAAAACCCTCAAAAAACTCACCACGTTAATTTTGATAATTACTATGATGCACAAAATTATGACAATTGTAATCCTTATTGTGATCAAAGCTACCAACAATTTGATAGTTTTGAAAATTTCCAAAATGATTCTAATTTTAATAATGAGGTACATTCCCAAGAATATTTTACTGGCAATGGCGATTATCAAAATCCACATGCTTATAATCAACCAGACCAATACGAGAATCATATTGATTACCCACCAAATCAATACGAAAATTGTTTCGATTATTCACCAAACCCTCATACGGATTATTCTTTTAATCCACCGGATTTTTACCAAGGCCCGGAGTATCCTACAGATACTCCAACACAACAACCGGATTCCCAAATCGACCAAATGTCGAGTCAAATTCAAACCATGAATTTAAAGGACAACCCCAGTCCGTCCCTGAACCATCTAGAACAAATTTTAATGTAATCTCGTATCCATCTCTAACTGTAAATTCAAGGAACCTCTATTATATTAAAGACGTTACAAATAGGTTCAAAATGTTACTCGATACCGGTGCAGGCATATCAATATTTAAACCAAAGCTTGCAGAAAATTACAAACGCAGATCTCCCGAGAACGTTGTTATACAAGGTATAACAGAACAAAAAATTGCGATAACCGAATCTGTTCTTATACCTTTTACAGCTAATGATCCGCATAAAGTATACATTTGCGATTTAGACATCGAATTCGACGGATTATTAGGAGCCGACTTTTTCAAACATTATAGATGCGTTATTGACATGAATAACAACAAGTTAATTACTAACTTTAAAACTGTTCCTCTTTTTGAAGTAAATCGAGATCTACCGGAACCACCAGTAAAAAATATTAGTAATTCTCAAACTCCAATTTCAAAAACCCCTCATGAAAACAAAAATCAAAATTTAATTTCCATAGAACCACGTATGGAAAAAATATTTAAACTAAAATGTCATTTGCGAAATACTGAGGCTATACTGTTAGCCCAGGAAAAAGAGAAAGTTCGCTTACCTAATGCTCTCGTTAAGGTAGACGAAAACGGAGAATTCTTAACAACAATTATTAATGCAAATGCCATACCGAAATCAATTGACTTTTCCAACTTAGAACTAGAACCAATTCAAAAATTTAAATCGATTTTTAATTTCAACACTGACAACTCTGGCCAACAAATACCGACAGACAGATCGTTTGAAATTCAAAATCAGTTACGTTTAGATCATCTAAATGAAGAAGAGGCCGAATTAGTAACGCAGCTTTGTTTAGATTTTCAAGACATATTCTATTTAGAAGGTGACAACTTGACGTTTACAAACGAAATTAAACACCCGATTGATACGAATGATTCCCGACCTATATTTACAAAATCTTATCGTTACCCTCAAGTCCATAAAGAAGAAGTCAAAACTCAAATTTCTAAAATGTTAGATCAAGGTATTATTCAACCCTCGATTTCACCCTGGTCATCCCCTGTTTGGGTAGTCCCCAAAAAACTGGATGCCTCTGGCAAACAGAAGTGGCGAGTCGTAGTTGACTATCGGAAACTTAACGAAGTTACCATCGACGATAAATATCCTCTTCCCAACATCTCTGACCTTCTTGATCAACTAGGCAAATGCCAATATTTCACAACGCTAGACCTTGCATCTGGATTTCACCAGATACAAATAGACCCGAAAGATATCCAAAAAACTGCTTTCACAGTTGAGAATGGTCATTTCGAATTTGTAAGGATGCCATTCGGACTCAAAAATGCCCCATCAACTTTCCAAAGAGTAATGGACAATATCTTGTTAGGTATTCAAAATGAACGATGTCTTGTCTATATGGACGACATTATTGTCTACTCCCCTACCATCCATGACCATATTTCACGTCTAACAGAAGTTTTCAAACGCTTACAAAAAGCAAACCTCAAAATTCAACCCGACAAATGCGAGTTCCTTCGCAAAGAAGTCGCTTATTTAGGCCATCTCATCACTAAAGACGGTGTAAAACCGAATCCCACCAAAGTTGATGCAATTTTAAATTTTCCCCAACCGAAAAATCCCAAGGAAATTAAGTCATTTTTAGGCTTAGCCGGATATTATAGGCGATTCATCCCCAATTTCTCTAAAATAACCAAACCATTAACGAAGCTACTACAAAAGGACGTAGCTTTTAACTTCGACAATGATTGTTCAAATTCTTTTCAAAATTTAAAACAAACTTTAACGACAACACCGATTCTCATTTACCCTAATTTTAACGATGAATTTATTTTAACGACCGATGCAAGTGCATTCGCCATTGGTTCTGTCCTTTCACAAGGCAACATAGGCAAAGACTTACCTATCGCATACGCATCTCGAACTTTATGCGCTGCGGAAACCAAATATTCCACGATCGAACGCGAGCTTTTAGCCATAGTATGGTCAGTAAAGCATTTTAGGCCATACCTATTCGGCAGAAAATTCAAGTTGGTAACAGACCATCGACCACTTACCTGGTTATTTTCAATAAAGGACCCAGGAAGTAGACTCGCACGTTGGCGATTAAAACTAGAGGAATACGACTATGAGATCGTATACAAACCTGGCAAGATCAATAAAAACGCGGACGCGCTATCCCGAATTAAAATCAACCATTTTTCGGAATGTTCGAAACTTTACTCAAAAATTCTAGCCGCGAATGAAACTGACGAATCAGAATATGACGAACAAGACGGTGACGAAAACCCGAACGAAAATGCCCAAATAACTAACGAGCAAATCGCTCAAGAATTCGATATTTTTGTCAATTTGTACAAAACAAAATCTCTAATAGACTATTCGAAAATTAAAACTTCCAACAAACAGCTTTTAGATAGAGAACACAAAAATATCATCACCTTTTTTCAGCAAGATAACTTGCAAGACTTACATCATAAAATAATCGAAGACATTTTCGAAGAACACCCTGAATTTTATAAAAACACCATTAACATCGTCTCGAGTAAATCAGTCCGACATAGGAAGTATTTTATAGTCCCTTTGCCATTCGACGTTAAGTCTACAATAGAACATTTGTTCATGGTATTATATAAGAGACAAAACCTTTTAGATCTTTCCAAAACGTATTACGTTGAGAACAACTTAGATCTCCCTATTCTCGAAATGCTATCGTTCATTTTCGCAGAAAAGGACCTAAAAATTGTAATATGCCAAAATATCGTTCAGACCCCTGACGAAGATCAAATTCCGATCATTTTAGACCAGCATCACTGCGGTAAAAATAATCTTCACCGCGGAATAAATGAAACGATGCGGAGAATTAAAAATAAATATAATTGGCAAGGATTAACTAAAGATGTCGAAAACTTTATCAAATCTTGCGAAATTTGTCAAAAGAATAAAGTATATCGCAAAAACATGACTAGCCCTTTAGTAATTACGGAAACACCAAGAACGCCATTTGAACGAATTAACATCGACATATTCCAAACCCCAACTCGAAATTATGCTCTTACTATTCGCGACGAGTTAACCAAATTTACCCAAGCTTATGCTATACAAGATAAATCTGCAAAATCCGTAGTAAACACCTTACTACTATATTTCCAGCACTATGGCACCCCTTTGAGAGTCCATTGTGACTATGGTGGCGAATTTGATAATAGACTATTAAAAGATCTCTGTACCTTATACGATATAAAACTAACGTATTCAAGCGTAGGACACCCTCAATCTAACGGATCGATAGAACGATTTCATGCTACCTTAGCTGAAATGATTAGGGTCCATAAAGCCGAAAATCCCGACGAACACCCACTGACTATTTTACCGTACGCAGTAATATGCTATAATAACTCAGTCAACAAAACTCATGGTTTTAGTCCATACGAATTAGTATTCGGACACACATCTTGTAGACCACCCGAAACGTTGTACAATCAAAAAGAACTGATAACTAAGTATGTTAGAGACCTCAACAATAGAATCTCGCATTATTATAAAATAGCACGTAGTCGTACGCTAGACCAAAAAGCGAAAGCCAAAATTCGTTTTGACAAACACGTCCCCGGAAAACGACCAGATTACCAAATTGGAGACAAAGTCTATGTAAAAGAATCCCAGATCAAAGACAAATTACAAAACAAATTTAACGGCCCATTCGAAATTAAAGAAATCTTTAAAAATTCAGCACTTTTATCTAATCCCGAAACAGACCAAACTACGAAAGTTAACTTTGACAGGATGAAACCTTATTTTGAAAATTAAACTTTATTTTCAGGTTTCTCTTGCTGTTCGGATCAGCAGTATCCCAATATTCAATAACGCCAATAAACAACACTATCGGAGTGTATTACCACCGAGACACTGACATCGTCATTTCCCACAAGAAATGGACGTTACTAGTACATAAGAACATTTCCACACTCAAGACAGCCATTGACAGGAACGACAAAATCCTAGACAAAATCTTCATTACTCTTGACCCGGCATATTTAGACATGGTAACCTTCACAAGTGAAGTTAAAACGCACCTTAGTCTATTAACACAAATTTCTAAATCTATAAAGAGTAAATTCGACGAAATTCTGTTCGATACGAAACGCTACAAACGCGGACTCTTGAACGGTATAGGTTCAATATTTAAATCAATCACCGGCAATCTAGATGCTGAAGACGGCGAATATTATCTAAACTGTATTAATAAACTTAATAATGACGAACACCAATTGGAGAACTTACTTAAAAACCAAATTTCAGTCACAACATCAGTCATAAAGAATTTCAATGTAACTGTTCGACAATTACAAATTGACGAAAAGACATTTAATAATGATATAAAAGAAATCGAAAAACAGATCTTAAAAATCGAAGGCGAAACGCGAATAGCTTATACAAAATTAAAATTTTTAAGTATTTGCGAGCAACTCATGGCAAGCTATTTATTTATCGAGGACAATTTAAACGATATTTTAAATTCTATCACTTTTGCGAGACTCAAAATAATTCATACATCGATCATCAATCCCCAAGATTTAGTAAACTCTTTGCAAGAGATTTCACAAAACTTACAAAAGAATAATTTACCACTACCGATTAAATTATCAAAGGTTTCACAATACTTAGATATTATTGAATTAAAAGCTTTTCAGGTAAATTCAGAATTAATATTTGTATTAGACATACCACTAATAGACCCTCAAACATATTCTGTTTTCAAACTATTTCCAATTCCTATTCTGGATAATAGAACTGGTCTATCTCATATTTTATCAACTTCTCAAAAATATATCGCGAGAGATGATGATTCTTTGATGTTCATACCCATCACAGACCTCAAAGATTGCAAACCGATTCGTTTTAACACAAAGCTATGCCCAAATCTATTCGCATATCCAATTGACGACAATGCCATATGCGAAGCCCGTCTCTTCAAGAACCTCGACACACTACCCGAAAGCTGCCAGACGTCGTTCATCACCAGCCAAGGCTACAACGTCCAAAAACTAGAAGAAAACATGTGGTTAGTGATAAACGCGGAACCTTTACATGTGACCATTAACTGTCCCAAAACAAGTCAAAAAACTGACGTAATCTCCAAAAACTCAGTTATCAAGTTACAATCAAATTGCTACGCTTTCGTAGGCATTACTAAAATCCAATCCAGTGTAAATGACTTTACCAGTGTAAAAGACGATAATCATCCAATCCAGATTCCATTTGAGTGCTGCAGCCAAATCCCTGAAAACATTCGAGTGCCCAAATTAAAACCTCTAAAGTTAAATAACCTAAACATCGAGGACCTCGAAATCGCCAAACACAAATTGGACCAGTACTCAAAAGACTTAGACAATTTAATAAACGAACCTTTCGTTAATAAACACATTTCCTGGTTCACTTATTTCACAATTGTTCTAATTTTCGGACTATTATTTGTGTATTTAGTCTACAAATGCAAAATACGCAGAGGAAGTTTGACCACCGATGTCTCCACATCGCCTCCAGCTCCTCCAAGACCTAGTAAACTCTCCAAGACATTTACTAGCCTACTCCCTCAACGGAGACGACCTCCACTAAGAAGAGAAGACGAAGAATCCGAAGACATAGAACTTAGTTAAACAGTTTTGTGCCTTTAATAAACTTTTGTACTGAGACTCTTCAGTGAAAACTATTCAATTTCATTTCAATATTTTTTTATGCTTTTTATACATGCACTGTATTGCATTTTTACGCTTACTATTTTATATTCTATATTTTTACATTTTATACTTTTACAATTTTACATTTTTGCATCTTTTACATTTTTGTCACAATTTATTGTACCTACTTTGTTTTTCATATTTTTCATTTAATTTCAATTTCAAAAGTTGTTGTATAATCACCAACTTTTTCTATAAGGGGGAAGTTGTTATATAAAATATTAACAAGTAACTTATAATATTTAGAGTCATATGAAAGTAGCCTTATCAGGCGTATCATATTTCATATGGCAGCTGCTCCTTTTGCTAACTCAACATCACCTGATTCACAGGCTCGTTCACAATATTCCTTTGTTCTAAGACTCTTCAAGTCAGCACTTTTATTCTTATAAATATATGTAAAATAACAATTGTACTTCAGTTCTAATACTCACTTTGTTGCTTTCACTTCATTATCAGGATAGTACGTACTATCCTTTAATTTTAAATAAAGTTTTTAAAAAGTTAGTTGTGTCGCTTGTGATCTAACATACATACATATAATATGTTAAATTACAGCGTAACTTATTTCTAAATATATTATAACTACGCAGAAACTACCATAAGATGATGCTAATATATATCGAACTCATACAAAAATTTACAATACAAGACAAGAGCTAAATTAACATCAGATGAGGAATGTTCAATTTCATCTCTAACAAACGACAATAACAATAAAATAGTACCTATTGACAAAAGTAATGCCACTATATAAATAGATACTCTTAAGCATTATACAAAAATTATATATTAATAAGGTACCCAATATTGAAATATATTTTCTTATTCTTTGGGACTTCCTGGCACATGCATTTTTTCTTTTTATCCGGTGCTCGGGGAATCTACAAAATATCACAATTAACCAGTATGTTACTGGTAAATAACTTCTACGCCTGTGACTTTTACATTAAAGGATCAGATAGAGCTTTTTTTAAACAAATAACACAAGTATAAAAACTTGAACTTAAATATTTCTCCGACATTTCGATAATCTAATCTGTTCCCCTTTTCAAGGCTTTTTTAAAAATATCTTTTTTGCTGTGTATGATAAATACACAGCTCTAAAAATGTTTGTTATATCCAGTATCCATAGATACTAACTATTTACATAGAACTGTTGATATATTTAACAGTTTTTTAAAATTTATACAACGTTAAGGTTGTGAAGTTCTTCTTTTAGCATTGGCAATCAGGTTGCACAAACATCTACGGAACAATTCGACACGCATTTATCCTCATTCAATAATGTTATCGCTGATTCTTTCATTTTTCTTTTTTTGCTATCCGCCTCCTTTGTTAAAATTTTTGCCGAGTTCCAGTTTATTCTATGTCCGTTCTCCCAAGCATGTTCGCAGATTTTGGACCTCTGAATTTAATTTTTTCTGATGTAATTTTTATGTTCGCTCAATCTTACACTAAACGGTCTGGATGACTCACCCACGTAATGTTTGCTGCACTCGCACGGAATACTATAAATGCAGTTTTTTGAATTTGGCTCGTGGTTCTTCGGTTTCGTCTTTGTTAGAATAGATCTTAAAGTGTTGTTTGTTTGAAATACCGCCCTAATATCAAATCTATCACCGATACGGCGCAACTTTTCGGAAAATCCGCATACATAAGAAATTAAAGCTGTGTAACATTTTTTCAGGTTTTTGTCATACCTGATTGTTATTTCCAATATTTATGAAGGTTTTATCAACAAAACCCACAGGGAATTGGTTAATTATAAGAACTTCTTTTATAAACCCCTTCTCATTGTTTAGTTTTTCATAATTAGGAGAAATAATTTTGATCCTATCATACAAACATTTTATAACACCCCTCTTAACGGGCATTGACTGATTTGAGTTGAAATTTAAATGTCTGTTGGTATGTGTTGGTTTTCTATAAACACTTGTTTTAATTGTACCATTTCTCTTTTAATTAACACATCGAAAAATGGTAATTCATTTCTAGTTTCCTTTTCTAAAGTTAATTTAATAGGAAAGGTTCTTTATTATTTAAATGTTCTAAAAGACTATCCTCCATAAATATATTGCTTAAAATCGGCGACAATGGAGAACCCATTGCCATACCGAAATTCTGCTGATGGAAATCATTTTCCAATTGAAAATAAGTTGTTCTTATACACGTAGATAGTTAAAAGTTCAATTATGGTATTTACACTCAATTTAGTTATAACTTCCAAATTATTTCCATTTAACAATTTGTCTTTGATTATTTTTAAAGTTTTGTCTGCTGGAACGTCAGTGAACAGACTAACTACGTCAAAACCATCAGATGTGTATTATGAATCTTGTCTTCATAGACTTTTTCGATAAAATATTTACTATTCTTTATGTCTTAAACGGATTTACACTGAATATTTATTAATAAATAGTTATAAATTAAAAAAATTCATTTTAATCGAGCTTCTGCATCAGCATTCGCAAAAGTGCCACCGAACATGTTTATAAGCCTTATAAAAATTCAATACATTTTTTAATAAAGCGTATTGGAAAACCGACGAGAAAGAGCTGAAGTTTACCATAAAAACTAATATGTTTCCATTTACTTAAAGGATAAACTTGGAGGTACTGGGTCTTCTAGTCCTTTAAAGGGCACAGCTACCAACGCCGGGGAAGGTCAAACATATTGGGGCTATTATATACTTAGAACTTACCTGGTACAAATACCTAGATGGGATTACATATAGATCCGTAGCCATACTGAAAATATGTAAACGATCACATGGTAAGACATACGAGCTCAAACTTTATGCACATGCTCTATAATAGCATAATAAGATTCGCCATCACATACTTCTACCAGTGCTGCCTTAGATCGATGGTCTAGAGCACCCCAAACAATAGCAACTAACAAAGAACTAGAATAACTAGTGCTATAAGAAGTACCCCACAATAGCCATGAAGACCTTATAAAACCAACCTTTACTTAGTATGATGACTATTGACAGCTTATAATATCACGGCTGGAGATAGGAAATATTAATCAAGACGAAGTCCTGGTGCATTACGCGAAGGGACAACGTGGTAAATTGATAAGTCTAGGATGTATACCGGACCTATAACAGGAAGTCACTGTGAAAGGTCAAGGGTTATTATAAGCTTTCCTCTTGGGCAACACTCTGCGTTAGAGTCAGAAATTCTAGCAATACTTGAATATCTACGCGAGAATGAAAATCGATCATAGTTAACCAGCAGATCTTCATTGTATTAGAGAGTCAAGTGACACTAAAGACTATAGAATCAAATAAAGTGTCATTGCAACTGGTATGGAACTGCCATATAGAATTAAGAATTCTGGATGTGCTAAACTACTTTGAGTGAAATTCCTAATTAGACAGCAATGAACAAGCTGATGGACATGCTAAACAAAGACCAGCTAACACATTATTTGGCCTAGAGCCCGTGCTGAGCATAACTAAAAAACCTCAGCTAGAGGGGGTGACTGGGTCAAGAATAAACACAACAATCACTGGAGGAATACTCCAGGAAGTCGACATAAGGGAACACTCTTTAGAGGACTATGCTCAAAACAACCCGAAAAACTGCTCAAGAAGAATCTGATGCAGGTGAGAATTTAGCATCTGCACACATACGACGGTGACTTAGACTACAGAACTGCAGAATATACGACAAAGAATTGGAAATGGTGGATCACATCATATTCAACTGGGAGACACTGGCAGAAGATGTAGTATCTACGGTAAAACACAAATATACCCTGGAATAATTTACTCGACTTGTCCTATACGTGTAGTGAGAGTTGATGAGCTCTGATCAAAAATAAAGATCTAGAAAAAAATTAGAAATGCATTTTAATCATATCCAGATAATGCCGGCGCTAATACTGTTAATAAGTAAGTGACCATCATAAAGTCTAAAATTAAATTATGTTATAACAAAAAAAATCAAAAAAAATTTACTAATCTAATTCTTGTTCACGAAAAAAAAAACTTTAACCTAAACTTCTGTTCTTATGGTTAGATTTAAATGATATCCCAACCAGCAAATTTGTTTTATGATTTAAATGTTCTACGATTATTTTGTTTTATTGTTATTTTATTAATGTTTCTAAATGCCAATTGATTATATTAGGGTTCCAGAAAATACTATTTTGTTGTCTGCAACTGAACTATTTTATAAATTTATCATTAAAACGTTTCTACAGCAAAATTATAAAATACCTTATAATGGAGTTAAGAAATTATTTTATAAATGTTTTCGTGACTAAGTTATAAAATATTTCAGCTTATAACACTAAATCGTTTTATAACAATTTTTTAGTATCGTTCAGCAGCATTTTTAGCATCGTTATAAATATACATTCGAATTATTTTATAGTTATCTCTTATCGTCTTGCAAAACAGTTATATTAAAGATCTATTTGTGACAATTTTGCTTTTAAGAATAAATGTTGTTCCAGAGCATGTTATATAATTATTATATAGCATTGTATTTATTGTAATATGGAAACAGCAACAAAGTCGTTACAAAACAAATTTGTTTACTTAAGCATAAAAATGTGGTGGCTAACAATACAATAAAACCTCTTTGAGAAAATTGATTTCCTGCGTTAGCTGTGTATTTATATTTAGTCATAATTAAGTCTGCCTTTTAATGAAGATTTGTCATAATTATAGTAGGCAAGTTTATAAAAAAATTATTTCCCCAAAATTTTGGTTACCAACATTGACAAGAGCGGTGCAGATCTTAACAGATCATATAGCGGCCAAACTATAAACATCAGATTTAGGACAATGGAGAAACTTAAAAAGTGGTTTTAAAAATATTAGGTACATGTATTAACAGCGTAGTGGTTTTGGCACTAGGATACAATTTATACTGTTGTAAAATGAAACGACGCATTTCACTCACCGCACTGTTAACGTATCAGGTCATATGCCAAAGTACTGTTGATTCCACTATAGTAAAAGTAACTACGTGCTTTTGGAAATAAATAAATCATAAATAAACAGTTCTGTAAATAAGGTGATTTACTGCTACTAATTTCTAGGTTATATTTATGCAAATTGAACCAATTCTGTTTAGATGGTTGCATTTACAATTCATTCCTATCAGATTTAACATAAGAGCTACAAAAGTATCGCGAAAGTGAGTGATCTATTTTATAAAATTCACGAAAAAGTTACACCAAGGCGCATTATTTTATAAATGTTTTATAGGAATCGTCTAATATGTTAAAGATCGTGAAATGCTTACTACTAACACAAAAGTATTTTACAGAGGGAAGCCATCTTGAAAGGCCAGCATTCGCGCTGGTACATATTACAATTTATGAAAATTGAAAATATCAAATGTTTATTAGAATTTATGGAGTCAGAAACGTACTAACTATACAGTTATGACTACTAAAACAAATTAGTGTAAGTCACATATTAAAAAAACTCAAATTCATAAAATCGATATTTATATAATTTCAAAAATTATTAGAAATCATCAATAAATGTGAGGCCCATTAAAAACATATTAGAAATATGGCCATAGTTCACAGTAAAATTTTCTTCCCATAAAAAATTACAGTCATTGTAAACAAGAACAAGTCTCTTAAATAATGATTATAGGTTATTAGGTACCTAGTATTAAATCACAATGCCATATGCTTTTAGTGTTAGAAATACTTCTTAAACATTTAGGATACATTTTAGAAATTATTTTATTTTATTAGTGTGTATAAAGCAGCATTTTTTAAAATAATGACTATTTAAAAGCTCTTATAAAACAGTTGTTTAGTTGTTTTATAGCAGTATTTTAACAAACAGTGAAGTGTGTTTTAAAGTACAATTAAATGAAGCTTTAATAAAACTACTATATAATGATAGTATTAAATTTTCATGCGGCTTCTGGAAATGTTTATATAATTATTTTGTAATGGTTCCAATAGGTGTTACAAAATATCAACAGCGACTGAAATATTTTATAAGATGGTGCCAATTTTGCATTTATAGCTGCTGTGAAAACGTTATGACAGTGTTTCTGAGAGTAATATTGTTTTATAAAATTTGTGTCAGAAACATTCCTACAACTTTTATAAAATATCAAATTGCTAGTTGGGATGCTAACAACCGTTTAATGAACATCCCAAATTTTACTAAAGCACTGTATTACAAATAACAATGATAACCATATTATCCCAAAATATTCAGTAGATGATAGGAATAAATAAACTTTATACTTTAGGAAGTAATAAACCTCGTTCATTCCTAGCGTGACAAATACATATAACGATTACTTACTGCGTTATTGCTACTATGCTTTATTCTCTTTAACGAAACTTAAAGAGCAATAAGTGTATCTCAGTTTAAAACCCAATCTGGAATGTATTTTTGTATTACTTTATTTTTATACTTTATACATCTTTATACATCTTTACGATAACAGCTCCTCATAAAAATTGACAACCGAAATAAATCTATGTTAAAACTGATATCCATTTTAAAAACATGCTCTTATTTTTAACCTATTACTTTAAATAAACTCGTTTATCTATAGATTTAGGCTTACGAGGCCTGTGTGGAATTTTTTAAAATTGCAAGTTTCGTATATGAATTTACGTTATATTTTAAAAGTCAAATTATTCTTTTTATTTAAAACATTAACACTTTTCATCATCGTGAAATTTTGATATAGAGTGGCATAGAAAGTAACCAGCCTTCCATTTTCCTTTAGCTTTTAAAACAAAATTTAGAAACTCTGGATACCGAATAAAGGTATTAATGACCATATATTGACCATCTAATGAAATCAATGAAATCGTTTTCGACATAAACGGAAATAGCTCCTACTTTATTATTTCAAATAGCACCCAGTTTTCTCATGAAAATGTGATTTCTAAGCTTTTCGAATTTAAAATCGAATGAAGATAGTTTAAATCCTTTAAGATGTCCAGATCATCATAAGGCATTCACGCAGTATTTTAATATTACTATAGAGTCATGCCGAATCGTAGAAAATATGGACGTTCATAGTAAGTTGAAAATTTGATACAAATAAGCAATTAAGCTAGCTATAAGAGTTCCAGCTTAAAATCCCATATATTTTCTTATGAACATTAATTGTGATCTTTTAATTAATGATGTAAAATTAGTGGGCGAAACTGCAATTCATCACCGGGTGTATTTTTAGTTAGTGCATTCTATAAGATTGAACCTCGAAAAACACAATTTTGTTTAGCCTAACGGGACAATATCCTCCCCCTGTTATCAAGGATGCTGAACACGATGGCAGTAGTTAAATCTCTCTCCGATGTCACCCCACCCCCAAGTGGCGAAAAACTACCCCCGAAAGAGGTAAGCCGCATATCCGCCGTCTCCTACCAGCCAACTCTGTGTTACCCCCGTTTTTGGGGATGCTGAGAACCATGGTGATGTCGAGACCTCTTCTCGACCCCCGCCAGCCCCCCAAATGGCCAGAAACCACTCCCCAAAGGGGTCAAACGCGGAGAGGTGATAAACCAGCGAAAGCTCCCCGTTGTCGAGGATGCTGAGCACGGTGGTGTTGTCGAGACCCCTTCTCGACCTCCGCCAACCCCTAAACGGCCAAGAATCACCCCCGAAAGTGGTAAACTGCAGATAGGTCCTCTCCTATCAGCTAAACTTGTGTTACCCCCCGCTTGCGAGGGTGGCTCGATGGTGATGTTGGCGATGTTGGATCTTCTCCACGAGGTCAGTTGTGTAGGCATTAACAGTAACTGAGTTCTTGTTTTTATGCCAGTGGACGCAGAGAAGGAATTGTGAACGTGGACCAGCTCCAGTAAAAAGTGGCAACGCGAAAATGCTGAGCAGAGATGCTGCGCAGGATGTGTACCAGATAACATCTCTGTGTGTACTCTTCCCCGTCGCGAGCCCTTGTATTTTTTAAAACTAAATTCTTCCGTAAAAAAAGGATAATGACGTTTTTGCGAGCGAGGAGAGGTCGCCATATGTTTTTGATGCTCAGCATCCTCGAAAACGTTGGGTAACACGGGTTTAGCCGAGAGAAGACGGCCTATCCGCGTTTCACCCCTTTAGGTGGTCGTTATTGGCCATTTGGGGGGTTGGCAGGGGTTGAGAAGAAATTTCGACATCACCATCATGTTCAGCGTTCTAGTAAACGGGGGTAACACGGGATTAGCAGAGAGAGGACGGTCTATCCTCGTGACGCCTCGTGTCACCCCGTTTGGGGGTGGTTATTGGCAGTTTGGGGGGTTGACGGGGGTCGCGGAGGGGTCTCAATATCACCGTCGTGCTCATATTTCTCGAAAACGGGGGTAACACGGGTTTAGCAGAGAGAAAACGACCTATCCGCATTTCACCCCTTTCGGATTATTATTTGGCCGTTTGGGGGGTTGGCGGGGGTCGAGGAGTAGTCTCAACATCACCATCTTGCTCTGCTTCCTCGAAAACGGGGGTAACACATGTTTCGCTGGTATGAGTCAGCGGATACGCGGTTTACCCCTTTCCTGGGTAGTTTTTGGCCGTTTGGGGAGTGGGGTGACCTCGGAGAGAGATATAACCACCACCATCGTATTCAACATCATCCAAAATCGGGGCGTGATATAGTCTCGTTAGTTTGTATTCCTGTTCGACTTACAGAATGCACTATAGTAGGACAGATTTGACTACACATTGTAATATGTTTGTACGGGTTTCGGTATTTAACAAGTTTGTACTTTAAAAGGATAAATAAGGATAAAACAAACTTAAAGCTATACTGGGACAAACCTGTTAAAATTTGTGTACATACATTTACTACTAGAAATGTACCCGATAATGAAGCTATCAAGTCGACATAATCTCTTAAAAATCCAAAATGAGTCTTTGTAAGAAAATACACTGAATATTGAGTTTAAATCTATTGCTTTACACTTATATGAACCAAAATATATCTACAGCAGAGCTGGCAAGATAATTAGATATTAGTCATTAGGAATTCGACGTATTTTTAAGAAATATGGTTTTAAATTTCACAAGCACCAATTGAATCAACAATTATGGCGTCTACAATTGGTTTACTCAAAACATATACACGATATAATCTTATTTTGTGACAAATTTTATTCATCATGAATAATGGAGTATTTAATAAACATAATCTGCATGATTACTTTAAAAATAATTCTCACGAAATACAGCAAGGAACAATGAATGAAGTAGAAAACGAACTGGATGAAATTCATGTGGAATACTTACAAAATACATATTTTCAACAAGATCAAGCGACACCCCCTAATGCTACTTTTTACCTCGGTGCAAAGTTTGGTAACTTTATAATATCTGCTGATGAAGCTATTCGATAACGTCTTAGATCACGCGCTCTAACTCCCCTTGAATTTTATCTGAGGTTACCAGAATAATAAAGTGTAATTTAAAAAAAAAATTAAATTCTTACTTTTTTTGATCCAGATCTAACTTATGCGGAATCACTGGGAGGAGTGAACAATTCATTAAAATTAAACTCACCAGATTTAGGTATAAGGTCTGAAGCCCTAATTTAAAACTGATTACCTACTTAATTCTATGAACTACCTAACCTAATATCGATCCTTGTTTTAGGCAAAACGGCCTGTCCTGTTAAATGACGGCGTAAAGAGACAGATTTAACTCTTAACTCTGGATAAGATCTTAGGACTTGGCATTGGTAGTTTCTTGGGGAAAAAATAGTTCTAGTATACTTGTACTCTGGGTGTGTACCCTTTGTCTTCCGCACATATCAGGTACATTGTATGCCCGGTGGTGCGTTATTGCTACTGTCACTGTCGCTGTTTGTTATCGTCGTAGCCTTCATCACCCTTATCTTCATCGTACACATCACCATCTTCGTTATCGTCATCATCTCCGCCGTCGTCATCGTCATCGTCGTTAGTGTTTTCATCATCATCGTCATTATTGTGCTCATCATCATCCCCACCCTAGTTGTCATCGTCTTAATCACGGTCGCCATCATCTACTTCACCTTCAGGCTGCATCGAGTTATACAGAATAAATTAGTAGTTGTAGATGTTCACTTCATGTAACCATGTTGTTTTGGTGTGATTTTGTATTTTAGATGGAAAAAGAAAAAATCACGACGCAACATTTCAAGACACAGAAAAGTTATTGATAATTGTAAAGAACTGTGATTATCAATTTGGTTTTTTTCAGCATCCTTGTATACGGCTATTATTATATAAAGTTTCCAAGAAAAGGTATACGTGGCTGTTGTAAATGATGCTGAAAGGAGACATGTACAATCACGGAGAAAAAAAGTAGACATTTTGTTTCTGGCCGACGGTACCTTCAGGTTTAATTGTATTTAAACTGATTACCTCAATTTCGATGAATTGAAATTATTTAATGCAGTAAGCGGATACGGACAAATGGTATTCGTTAGTACTATTTTCAAATATGTTAAGCTCTCTGCTGGAACCACTATTCAATGTTTAATTGCAATTATACCAAAGGAAACATTTTATAGGCTTTTGTTTCTATCACTTATGCAGATTAACTAGACTCAAATAAACTTAAGATTTAAAAAAACTGGTAATTGAGAAATTAGACTAAGTGTAGATGTGCCCAGGAATCATCCCTATTCTTGTTAATACCAGCACAGTGTCAAGTCAATTACCGTAACTTTTATCTTTCATGTGGTTTGATTTTCATTAGTTATCATTTAAAATGTGTAAAGACTGCATAACTTTTAAAAAGGACGCGGTTAAAGCAGAAATGCCATAAAACTAATTAAAAACATACCTTACTTCTCAGAAATGAACTATAAACAGTATTTTATCGACAATAAAACCATGCGAATCGTTTTAAGCTATTAGTGCATGTTACAAATATTATAGCAGTTTTTACAGCCCTCAATTTCCTACCATTCCGAAATGTGCATTTATAGTATTTTATATCATCAACTCAAGTACACACGAAATTCCTGAGTGCTTAAAGTCTGGAACTACTTACTGCACTCATGTAGCACAACTGCTACTTGAATCATTTAAAGCTAACTGACTATTAATAAGTTTTGACAATTTTTCAATTGTCTTCAATCTAGGAGTAACAGAAATACATCGTAGGAGGTATAAACGTTTAAACAAAAATTGCAGTTTATATCAATTTTCCAACCCTTCCCCACGGAATGTAAAAGAACTTCATACGGTTGTCAGATTTCTGCCACGTTATAGCACTTCTTTCACTCTTTTCTATTCAAGCACGCTTTGCCTACCATTGATGTTAAGAAACTGTGATAAGGGGTAGTTGTTTTCCATCTAAGAGGGTAGAAAGGGTTAAACAGCCCTGATAATATTTCTCTCATGTTCAGCAACGTCTACCTTCAACCACTTCTGATGGAAGCAAAACCACATTCCCGATTAAACCAATATTCTGAGCCATGCTGTACAGAAAAAAAAATTGTTGTCGTGTGTGCCTGTGAAAATATTGACTCAAAATTCATAGCAATAGTCCTGTGGTTCTACTTAGGTAGCCTTAGTTTTCTTTAAATATAAGTAGTAAGAGAACAGGCTATGGCCATAATAAACATTTCCCTATCGGATGTCTCTCTCTTGGAAATGACTACCTTAAAGATCAAAATTGTGATAAATATTTTCTTAGCCCGAAGCAGACTATTGACTGTTACACTTTCAATAGTTATTTATCTAAGACACTGTATAGATACGTAATTGTCGTGAATATACCTACTTTGTTCCTTTACTAGACACTTTCCCTTTCATAACAGATATTCACATTATCGCGTTAGAACGTATCACATAGCGTCGGAAAATTATTACATGATAGACGGCTTTTACAAGACAATGCTTCTATCCTAGACAGTATAACATGAAAACATAAAACTGAATATGTAAGTATAATGCTATGTGCAACGTCTGGAGCAGTTTTCAATGTTTTCTTCAAGACATTCGAGCTGTCTGTTCAGTTTTCCGATAGCAGTTCTCTAGCATTACCTGTGGTTGATGGACCAGCGGACCACCCTGCGTGCTTAGCTGCAAGAAGAAAGTTAATCTTTCAAGATACCGTTGTTCGACTGTGTTTTGAGGAAATGGATTTCAATGCGGAAATTTTACCAATGTCTTAGCAAATAAAATTTATTGTTATCTTAAAGAATTATACGATCAGAGATAGATACAATGTGATATAGAATTGTACAAGTAGAAACGGAAATATTGAAGTAGTTTTCGTCGCACATTTATGGTTTTAAAGTTTAAAATACAGTATATTTGGTCTCATTTGAACCGCTAATTTTGATTAATGGGTGTATTTTCCTTATGTTTTATTTTTACGAAACACTTTAATGTGCTAATTTTGTTTCAACAAGTGACGCAACCTAAAGGGATTAGTAGATGAAGTGACACAATTTTATAAAGATTACTATTTACAGCAAATTTTTCAGTTATAGCAATCCTGTAATTTAAATGTTCATCAAACTTACATTAACTGAGTGCCCGATAAGTAAAATTTTCCGTATTTCTAAGTATATTAAACACTGCACGCTTTTATAATTATTAACAATTATTATTCTTTTTAACGAATTGAATTCAAATTGAAACTAGCTGAATTTGAATAATTTAAATTTAATTCTTTTAATCAAGAACTGTGCATCTGATGAGAAAATCCCAAGAGACCGCTTTAATGTAGAATTAACCAGGCTAATCATAAAAAATATCCATACGGAAAAATGTCAGTGGCGTACTACTTTTTTGGCAGAAAATATCACAGGACATGTTTGCAGGGGCGGGCGCCACCAGACGAGCTATTAAATAACTTTTCTAATTAAAATGTGTGGTTTTATATCCGATTGACACAAACAGAAATTGAAAATAATGTCTAAAGTACTTACTGAGATATTAACAAATAACCATTAAAAAGAACAAAATTCAACACACTATAGGAAAAACTTTAAGCCGTTACGATCATATGTTCATATGAATTTTTCTTCATAAAATGAAGTAAGGAATAAAAATGTTATTGAAAAAAAACTGCGTTTTGTATAAATTAAATTTTATAAGGTCTCAAAATTAGATAGTATTATCTTACTGTCATACTATTAACTTCATTACCTATTTTTAAAATGCGCGTGTTATTACAAAGTTTTCATTGGCTTAATTTGCAAGAACGCAGATAAAAAAATCGGTTAATGGTATTTACACAAAACTTTCCACTTTATTCATACAAGACGGTCACTATAAAAAAATTATTAATAAGAGATGACATATGAGGATTATAGTAGTTAGCCTTATTATTACAGAGGAAACCTGATAACGTTTTCCATCATCTACTGTATAGTGGTGGGGGGGGAAAATTAATTTTTTTTTAATTTACAAAACATTTTTTTGTTGAAATAGGGTTAGAATATGAGACGTGGAAATTTTAAAATTGAAGAAAAAATTTTGTTTCATCTAGGTGTTCTATTGTGGTGGTGTAACGTGTGGAATGAGCAATAGCAGCCTTCGTTACATTTTCTAACATTTATTAGAAAAAATTTAATAATCAAACATTTTATTCTCCTATGCTCTGGTACTATAGCGAACTATTCCTAGGCAGATTTGAAATTGTCAGTAGCTTATGCTTACGCATCAGTATTTTAACCAGCGCACGCTCGATAAGATTCAAATTAAATAAAATAAATAAATCGAACTAACTGAAAAATGAAGTTGAGTCGAGTATTTATTATAAAGTCGGATAGTCACAAGAAACGTAGAATTATCAGTAACGATATAGATCCTTTACTTAATTTAGTATTTAATTAATAAGAGAACTACTTTTTGGGCGGAGTCACGTGACTGCCAGTCCGGGACATATCGAACAATACGCGGAGCTAGACTAAATTCCTTCTCTTTCACTCGAGCCGTCCTTCGAGATGGACGTAATTGAAATTTTGTTAGACCCAAAAGGGGATATTAATATGAAGGAACCTTATAGACGTATAAGGTAATAGTTAAATAATTATATATCTATAAATACCATCTAACGTTTAGAAATATTGTCTTAGGTTTTTTTTTCTATAACATAACAAATTTCCTTTTCACCTCAAAGTGATCTAATTGTTACATTTTTGCTTATGAAAAATTACCTATATTCATCTTTTCTCAATAATTAGTAATTAAACTCTACAATACTACGTTTCTCTTTATTACGAAATCTTTCGACACAACTCATATTCAAGACTTTCCACCAAGTAAAACGAAACTTTCTGGACGAAGAAATTTACTTAATTTTGTCTTGGTGACAAAGGATGTAGGAGCACGTTCTTTATGATTTCATAACCTCAAAATGGAATTAAGGCGACCACGTTAGAATCATTCCAATTGAGAAAATGGAGGTCCTCCGACATCGAACAACCTACACAACTTTTAAATCTATAATCATCGGAGAACAGGGGCGTATTTAGGAATTTCTGTCATCAGGATTTTTAAAACAAAAGATAAGTACTTTTACGGATTATTTTCACTTATAGTAGCTCTTGCTTCATGAAAGCAATGTACCTAGTTTGGTTCATAAAGCCAAGTATCTAAGTTTAAATCTGAGAATCAAGCGTCTTTTGTAAGATTTTGTTTTTTTAATTCGTTGTAATATATTTTAATTCACAGTTACCTTTATTTTGATTCGTTGAAAGTTTTCATCGTAGTATTGTATATGCACTTTTGTTTGGTTATATATGGTTATAGTCGTGGTGCATTTTGTTGTAACGAGTATATATAGAGTCGATCTGGTAAAGCCATGGGGCATTTCATTGTAATATACGTTGTATGAGTATTGAGATATCGTTACGAGACATTTTTTGTAATATAGTTATTTTGTCTCTCGTAAAATTCTCAAGTTTACCTCGAAGTTAGGTAATGATAACGCCCCAGGCCTTATTTTGTAATATATCTTGTGTCGCCATTTTAGTATATCTAATGTGTAAATTTTGTGTTACATTTTAGTATATCTAATGCTGTAAATATTTTGTTTGTTGGATCATTTGCGAGATACCTTTGTAATATATTTCGGTTTAAATCTCGTAAGTGCTCACATTTTGTTGTACATATGATTTTTAGTATTGAGGTAAAGTTGCGAGATGTATCTTTTGTAATACATTTTTTTGTCTCGTAAACACCTCAAATTCATCTTGCTGTTGAGCAAGTTGTAAAATAGTGCATCTTGTAATATAGTTTATCTTGTACATATTTCGGTTTGATATTTTGCTATACACTATCGCTGATGCTGTGATAACTCATTCTTTTTTTGTAATATAATATTTTGTAATATAGTTCTATTGTACATAGGTAACATTTGTCTTTCGTTTATCTTTATTTTTCCTTAATTATACTAAGTAATCAATTGCGCCCAATCCTTGAACTCACTGCCCTTCTGCTCTCCGTATCTTCACTGTGCTAGCCAGGTTAAACCAGTGACGCTAACCACGTCTCTCGTAGGGTGGCCCACTTGGGCAAATGTAAGACCTTTTCAAAATAAATAGCCACAGTGGTTAAAAAATAAGAAAAGAAAATATTTAAAATCAAAACAAATTTCTCTTTTGAAATATGTTTGGAATGTCATGAAACGTGGAAATTTTAAATTTGAGCAAAACATTTTTTTCCATTACCCATTTTTTCAAGTGTTCAAATTTTCTAAAAAAAATGTTTTTTAAATATGTTTAGAATGTCATGAAATGCAGAAATTTTAAATTTGAGCAAAAGGTTTTTTCATCATCCATTTTATATAAAATTCTATTTTAAATTTTCAATTTTTTTTTAGATAGGTTTTGAATATCACGAAAAGTGGAAATTTAAAATTTGAGCAAAAAAAAAATTTCCATTTTCAACATTGCAAAATTTTTTTCTATTTAAAATTTTCAAAAAAAAATTTTTTTAAATCGGTTTAGAATGTCACGAGACATGAAAATTTTAAATTTGAGCGGAAAGATTTTTTTTCATTATCTATTCCCTTTAGACGGTCCGTCCTGTATATTTTCCAGTGAAAGTCTAATCATGTCTTCGGTGGCAGTGGCGTCAGCTACCCACCAAATTTGACTGTTCTCCGTCAAGTAGTTTTCTAGTTAATGCACCAACAAACCGATAGACAAACAGACTGACGGAATTGAAAAACCTATATTTTCGTAATCTACATGATCTGAAACGTGAAAATCCGAAAAAATCTCGGATGGTCATTTTTTCTCCAATACAATACTTCCCTTCGGTATGCGAGGGAAGTAAAATAAAAACGTTATGCCTTTTGCTTATTAGCGAAAATCAAGTCTTTTTTAAAATAATTCACAGACGCGTTTTGCACAAATTGGTTGCTCTTTTCTTGCAAAAACATTAGTCAGATTTTAAATATTACAAAAATGTTTTGTGAATCAATTTTGACAGTTTCATAAATATTATAGCAACAAATTAAAAAGTTAATAATTAGTAAATGACTATATTGCAAGTTTTTTTGCAATAACTTTTTTACCGCAGGATTGATTTTGATTTAGAATGTCTCATAATGTAGGGCTTTTAATTGCGCACAAATCACCCATTCTCCACTTTCCACTACTACCGATAGTTACCGACAGAAAACTGATACTCAGCTCTAATTATTGATCAAAAACGATGATTCAAATTAAATTTCTTGACTTGCGAAATGGAAAGAATCTCATATTGCCTCTCCCAAAGCCATTTTGTAAAAACATTGCGGCTACTAATTTATCTAAAAATTCTCTTTGTTTTCCCTTCATTTGCCGGACCTAAATTTATATCCGTAATAATAACAAAGATACCAATTCTGGGCCATGAATTTGAGATAATTCGTATATCCGTGGAACAGTTTTCAGAGACTAGATACTACAAATATTATTCATTAATAATGCAGGTTTCCACCCTTTTCTTCCTAAAGACATTTGTCCTAAAACTAGTTCGAATAACGTAGAGGGCTGATTGAATCGGAAAATACGAGTGGCAAAACAAGAAAACACAATTTGTAAAGTTAGTAAAATGCGAGAGTTTCCAAGCAATGGGATCTTGGGTGATCCGATCGTTAAATAAGAACGTGATCTTTCTCATTTATTCTCGACACGTGTTTACTTCGGCCTCTTTTTTGTATCAACTTAAACCTAACGAAATAAGTATAATCACTTTTTAATTCTACTGGGGTTTGTTATCTTATTGTCAAACTTTTTGTATTATATGGCTATGCACTGTCGAATACAAAATATCGTTTACATAATCTTTATCATAAATTCTTTAATGTTTTTTAACTCGCTGAATTTTATTGAAATTCTTGAGTTTAACAGGCTATTTTCACAATTAGCTCTTTTACTATACACCATATACAATTTCGTATTTTTGGCATTATTAAACGAAGTACTTTATTTATCAAAGCCATTTAAACATTATTCCATCGTCTATTAAATTAATATATCAACAAATAATTAAGACATGATTTAAATTATTGAACACGCACGAAAAGCACGCTGTGATTCGACGCGACGTCTTCGCCTATATTAAATGGCGGAAATCGTATTTAACAAGAGGAAAATATGGCATTGTATTAGTATTATTTTTACGGATTATGTGTGATAAAATAAGAAATGATGAAATTGTAGAAGTTGCTTCTGGATACCTAACTACTCTTCTGGACGTGTTTCATCATATAAAGTTGATATACAGGGTCACCGATGTAGTCGGTGTCAAATGGGGGAAATGTTTATTAATCAATTTAAGTCAATTTCGATTTTGTCGCGAATTTTACCTTAAAAAATAATGCCAAATGACATGTACAAAAGTAATAAGATTATTATTCATTTGTTATATTTTACATTTATCCAGGAAGATGAATACGCACAAACGGAGTACGCTAGATCTCCTGATTTGACTCGGTTGTATTTTTATTTGTGGGGTTACTCAAAAAACAAGGTGTATAAGGAACCAATAGGAGACATATGGTCGATCTTCATAATAAAGTATATGATAGTTTTGCAGCAAATATACTAATAGAATTGTGCAGAGCTGAATTTCTTATGGCGTATAAAATGAACATGGCAATAATTTTGGACATCTTCCATAGAGGATCCCACAACAGTGGAAAAATCATTTCTCGTGCAAGATAGTTTAAGGGTTTCCAAGCGAAGAATGTCACATGAATAAATTGATTTAATGCCTTCACTGCAGAATGCCATTGACTGGAAGTTATGCATATGCATATATTCGCAAAAAAGTTTTTCAAAATTTTTTACTTCCAGTCACTGTAACTCTACAGGGATGGCCTTAAATCAATTTTTTCGTATGACATTTTTTGTTCGGAAGCCCTTGAGCTACCTATTCCCAAAATTTGAAGAAAATTCTACCGAAATTATTTTTTTAATGCTAATGGTACGGGGTCCTTCGTTTTATTTACTTTGTTTTTCGTTTTGGCATTAACAATACTATTAAATATAGGTTTTATGATAGCAGTCTTGAAAGCCGCAGGAAAGGTACCGCTGTTAAGCGATTTATTAAAAATGTAAACTAAGGGAGCAACTATAAACTCTGCACATTCTTTAATTGTCACGGCTCTGAGGGTATCTTCTCCTGGTGTTTGTTGGGTTTTAGTTCTTTTATAATCTCAAGTATTTCTTGGTAGCTTGTTTGTTCTAGATAGATTGAGTTAACTATATCTGTTTTTGGAAATTTCGGGTTTACATGCTTGATTCTTTTTGATAAATTATCGCCAATTTGCGTAAAAAAAACTGCTAAGGTGCCATTCCCTAGAAAGAGGCAACCGATAGGGAAATAATATAATTTTTGGCCACAACTTTTTTTTCTTAGTACGTATATTTAAAAAAACTATAAGAGTACCTAAGTAGAACCATAACAAGGCTATTGCTATGAATTTTCACTCAAGAATTTCAGTGGTTGCAAAATCGCTAGATTTAAATTTAAACATTATGTTAATCTTTTTATTTCGTTGCAAACTACTGAACTGATTAAATGATAATTCATAGTAATAGTCTTGCTATGGTTCTACTTATGTACTCGTATAGTTTTTTAAAATGTACGTACTAAGAAAAAAAAGTTATGGATAAAAATAATAAATATTTCCCTATCGGATGTCTCTTTCAAGGGAATGGCCACCTTAAATGATTCTACAACTAGTTGTTTATCTGATGCAATGTCTCCATTTTCTAATTTTATTTTATGAATTTCATTATTGTGTGGTTTAGTTTCAATATTTTTAATGCACAGTCACACATTTCTTGGACAATTTTTATTTTTCTCAACTAACGTTTTGTAATAGTTTGCCTTGATATTTTTTATAAGCTCGCGTACCCTATTTCGGTAGTTCTTATATTTAAATCGCAGATTCGCATTATTAGGGTTTATCTTAAGTTGTTCATATAAATAATTTTTATGATTTATAAAATTAATTAAACCATTCGTAGTCCACGGATTTCTTTTCAATTTATTTCTTTTCATTTTAACGGTTTTGGCACAGAGCTCAATATTAACTTTTTTATAAATAACTCAGTAGCGACATCTACTTCGTTTGTGGTGTATACGTCTAACCAATTTTCTGATTTTAATTTATTCTTTAATTCGTTATAATTTATAATTATAAGATTTTGTATACTTACTTTTATCAGTTGTTTTTTCATTTTCAGGTGAAATATATTAGAGGAGAACCGGATAATGGTCAGTTATCGGATGTTGTAAAACTATTGGTACGAAACGTTCCTTTTGAATTTTTGTCTTGATGAATATATGATCTAGACACGAACTGCTTGAGGCCTGGACCCTGGTATAATCGTTAATGTATGACTCGTATACTTGTTCGGTTACAATGTTCAGATACTCTTGAGAGGAATCACTACTGTTGTCTAGAATATCCATATTGATATCTCCTACAATCAGCTTTTAAAAAGTTTTGTAAGTCATAATTAAAGGTATATGTACACTAGGAAGGCGACCTATAAATGCATAATATTTGCATAGTTTCATTATTAAATGTTACATTTAATTTAATTGCTTTGGCATTACTTTGATTTTTAATATAAATAATAGCACAATCGCATTTATTAATGTCACCATTAATGTCTACATCGCTTTCTCTACCCATCGTCGCGTTCAGCTTATCATGAGCCATAAAGTACATACATCAACCACTCATGATAAGATTATAATGTCATCTCCTCTACATATACGTATAATATTTACCTATACATATTTCCGCCCGTACTCCAAACAACTCTGAAAACCAATCGACTGCACATCCCTTATCTAGATGTTAACAGCACTTGCTATCGTCTACCAAATAATTTTTATATATTTTTCTTTTTCTCGCCTTTGAAACCCATATATTGACTTGTCTCCAACACAACACACGAAAATATCCCTTACTCTATCTTTCTCAGAAAACCCAGCATTCACGCTAAGTGTGCTTAAACATATGAGGCCATTGTATATTTTGACATATTTGCATCCTTGTAAAGTTACAAGCAAACTGATGTAAGGTTCTATAGGTCTGATAAAAGTCGTTTCTAAACTATTTTCGAAAGAATGAATCAGAACTATCAAAGCTTACATTGGTTTACTTGTAATTTTACAAGGAATTGATGACCGAATATTTTTAAAATATAGTACTTTTGATGCAGACTCACCTATATTTGAATTTCGAAACAATTAGGCCTATATTGAACTTGTATATAAATATCCAATTAGGTCGCTTCTATTGTCTTTCGTCGTGTTCAATTTACCGTGTTCCGTAAAGTACATACATCCGACGTAGTCACCCCTATAAGAATAACATTCACATATACCTACATGCTTCCACCTCCTACTCCCAAATTAGCAAACAATATTAATGACACTCGCTATCATCTATCAACTTATTTCTTTATATTTTTCTATTTTCTCGCCATTGAAAACCATATAGTGACTTGAAACCCCTACACACAAAATTTTCCCTTATCCTGTCTCAGATAACTTCACTTATAGCGCACTTAAACACCAACAGTCTTATAAAAATTTTGAAAAATGTTAGTGTCCAACATTTTCTCCCTAATTGCCACCTCGTAATCGTAGAAACTCCGGACTACATCCATGCGACGAAAAAGATCCAGGCTACGCCACGATACTATCATTTCGATCGGACCACCCCTGCGTCCAGCGGCCACGACCAAACATTTGTTACACTTTGAAAGTTTATGCCAAGTATACACAGAACTCATTGAGCATACCGCAAATAGCTTCTATGGTTCGCTTATTAGATTCTACATATTTTCCTAACATCTAGCGTTACACCACCAATTTCTTAAAGATTTTCAATATTTTACAACTCACAACAAGTAGCGCCGTAAAGGATTGATTTGTTCATTGCTTACTATAGCAGTGAGTATTTTTCATAAAAAAATATTGTAATTGAAGATACGCTTACTGTGTTTGTTATCGATGTAATAATTAGTGTCTCACTAGTAAGAATTATCAAATATTGCTTTACATTGGTTAATAAAATTTATCTAAATACATTCATAGTATTACATAAAGTTAAGTTAGCATTTCTGTTATTTTGGACTTTACCTAGCATGCATTTTGCAATATTTTATATTCGTTATTCGGTACATTGTGTCACCCTGTCATAGCACAGCTCGACTCTTGAATGACCTCTCTTCTCAAATAAATAAAGGATTAGAAAGTTACTGCTGACAAAGAAATTAAACGTAATTATCCAAAAATTCAGCTCTGCGTCTATACCAGACTTATAGACTTTTAATCTTTTCAAGAGAAATCTTATAAGGTTGAGAATTAGACAGCATTTCGGCTATCACATCATACTTGGCTACACTTTGAAGTGTTGCAACTTCTGCAAACTTTTTGGTCCGAGAATTAAGTTCATCCCTGTTCTCATGTTTCGATCGGCTTCGTGTTCGAAAGTTCGTCTTTACTCTTTAATGTCTTTAACGTAGTTGCTACTAACAACCTTCTTTGTCATCAGATCCCTCTCATCAGGAGCGCTTGTTTTCTTCGATATATATATGGGGTGGATAGGTATTTACTACGATTTTAGAGCAGAAAATAATATCTTACATATACTGACTGAAAGTTGGGGTGGCTTATTTTAGAAGGCTTACGATTTCATTCGTGTGAAGTTTTTTAATAAGCTGATTATTTCATTATGAAGAATCTGAAAGCACATTAATTATTAGGGCCTTCCCGAATGTTACAGCAATAAGTAGTAGTTAGTTTAGGCTTTAAATGTTTCAATGCGGCTGCTACGTACAAATAGTATAATAATAAGACTTATAATAATCGTTCTTTATAAGATATACAGTCCGGTTAACCTAGGATGAAGACAGATCTCGCTTATCTGATATCTGAATATTTTGAAACTTTGGTGGTGAGTATATATCTGAAAAGTGAGTCTTCAGACGTAATCGCATTTGATTTTAATTAGAGCCGTCCGATTCTACGATGCAGAAAGAGGGTCGATTTAAAGAGAACGTATTTTTTTTAGAAAAACACTAGTAAGATATTCTCAATCAACCCCTTTATAAATCCCTTTGTTCAAGATTACATCATAGTGGATTTAAAGGTGTTTGAGATAGGGGCCATCAAAGAAATATTTTTTTTTACTAAAAATTATTTTTATCTGAAAACGGATTGTGTAACGAAAACAAATTTTATTGTTTCTTTGTTAGAGTAATGTATTGTATTAGTGTGAATCGATTTTACTACAAATTAAATTTAAAAGAAATAAATTATTTAAAAAAAGAATAAATAAATTGTCACTTGACACTTGCAATAACTTTTAAAAATGGTAGGTATGTACGAACTAAAATATTTGTCTTATTATATAAATAATTATTTTGTTGTAAAATCAATTAAAATTAGTACATTATTCTGAAGAAGAAGTGAAAAATTTTTTTTATTTCATTTACTACATTACTAGTTTTTTCTTCTAGAAAAATCACTAATATTTTTTTTTTAAATCGAACCTACTTTTCCACAAGAATTCGACGCCGCTGAGTAGAACCAAATGTGGTTTCAAAATATTATTTTCAAAATTTCAAAATATTAGGATATCAGATGAGCGAGAGCGAGGATGTCTTCATCTTAAATGAGTCACACAGTATATTCCGTCGAATATTTGGGGATTGAATAGGGCTAAATAAGTAAAGCACACTTGTCTTGTAAGAGTTCAGAAACTTGGGATTGGCTGTATATACTAGGACACGACGCGTGTCTGTTCTTTGTGTGTATGAGATCAATAGTTCTCAAAAATTTCTTTGGCATAAGCCAGTCCCATTACTAATACCTGGAAACTAAATTTAGGTGTGTGACATTATGCTTATATTTTTTTTTTCTTTCTTCAATTCTTTGGGACTTCCTGCCACATGTATGTTTTCTTTTTAAGCGGTGCTAGGGGAATCTACAAAATATATCACAATTAACCAGTATGTTACTGGTAAATAACCTCTGCGCCTGTGAGGTTTACGTCAAAGGATCAATTAGAGGTTGTTTTTTTTAATAAACAACATAAATAAGTATAAAAACTTGAAATTAAATATTTCTCCGACGTTTCGGAAATCTGATCTGTTTCCTTTTTCAAAGGTTTTTTGAAAAATCTTTTTTGCTGTGTATGACAAATACATAGAGCTATGTATTTGTCAAACATTCTTAGAGCTAAGAATGTTTGTTATATTCAATATCCATAGATACTGACTATTTACATAGAACTGTTGATATAGTTAACAGTTTTTTTAGTTTTTATAAAATGGGCAGCCAAGTTATATCTACGGAACAATTCGACACGCAATTATCCTCATTCAATAATATTATCGCGGATTCTTTAATTTTTCTTTTTTTGCTATCTGCCTCTTTTGTTAAAATTTTTGCCGAGTCCCAGTTTATTCTATGTCCGTTCTCCCACGCGTGTTTGCAGATCTTGGCCCTCTGAATTTCACTTTGAAGAGAGATGAATCCATTAAAATTTTGCCAGCGGACAAAGGTAATGCCACAGTCATTATAAATAAAAATACACATGATGAGAAAATCATGACACTTATCAATGAAGGAACATACTAAAAATTAAGTAAAGACCCAACAAAATCAATTGAGGGCAAAATTTATAGAAGTTTATTTAAATACAAAAATGAATTTAATGACTTTGAACGACGGAAGCTTACACCGCATTATAGCAAGCCTCCTCATTTTTATGGCTTACCAAAAATATATAAACAGAATGTCCCATTAAGACCAATTGTTAGTTCCATTAATTCGCCATGCCACAATTTGGCAAAAATTCTTGCTTAAAATTATTAATCCATTGTCTGGAAATACTGACTCGTATATGAAAAATAGTAAACATTTTATCGAAAAAGTTTATGAAAACAATATTCATGATACACATCTGATGGTTAGTTTTGACGTAGTTAGTTTGTTCACTAACGTCCCAGTAGACAAAACTTTAAAAATAATCAAAGACAAATTGTTAAATGAAAATAATTTGGAAGATAGAACTAAATTGAATGTAAATACCATAATGGAACTTTTAACTATGCGTATAAAAACAACTCATTTTAGAAAATGATTTCTATCAGCAGGATTTCGGTATGGCAATGGGTTCTCCATTGTCACCGATTTTGAGCAATATATTTATGGAGGGTTTTGAGACTAGACATGTTCAAAATTGTGCATATAAACCGGTTATCTGGTGGAGATACGTAGATGATATCTTTGCAATCTGGCCTCATGGTATTGAGTTACTAGATAGTTTTTTGGATCATTTAAATAATAAAGAACCTTCTATTAAATTCACTTTAGAAAAGGAAACTAGAAATGAATTACCATTTTTAGATGTTTTAATTAAAAGAGTAAATGGTACAATTGAAACAAGTGTTTATAGAAAACCAACAAATACCAATAGATATTTAAATTTCAACTCAAATCAGTCGAAGCACGTTAAGAGCGGTGTTGTAAAATGTTTGTATGATAGGGCCAAAATCATTTCTTCTAATGATGAAATACTAAACAGTGAGAAGCGGTTTATTTCTTATTAATAACCAATACCCTGGGGGTTTTGTCGATAAACCTTCATAAATATTGAAAATAACAATCAAGTACGACAAAAACCTTAAAAACGTTACACAGCGTTAATTCCTAGATTTGATATTAGAACGGTATTTCAAACAAGCAACACTTTAAGATCTATTCTGATAAAGACGAAACCGAAGAACCACGAGCGAAATTCAAAAAACTGCATTTATAGTATTCCGTGTGAGTGCAACAAACAATACGCGGGTGAGGCATCCAGACCTTTTAGTGTAAGATTGGGCGAACATTAAAATTACACCAGAAAAAATGAAATTCAGAGGTCCAAGATCTGCGAACACGCGTGGGAGAACGGACAGAATATACTGGGACTCGGCAAAAATTTTAACAAAAGAGGCAGATAGCAAAAAAGAAAAATTAAAGAATCCGCGATAATATTATTGATTGATTGATAGTTGCGTGTCGAATTGCTCCGTAGATGTCTGTACCACTTGGCTGCCAATGTTTAAAGAAGAACTTCACAAACTTAGCATTGTATAAAAACTAAAAAAATGTTTATTATGTCAACAGTTCTATGTAAATAGTAAGTATCTATGGATATTGAATATAACAAACATTCTTAGAGCTGCGTATTTGTCATACACAGCAGAAAAGATTTTTCAAAAAAGCCTTGAAAAAGGAAACAGATTAGATTTCCGAAACGTCGGCGAAATATTTAATTTCAAGTGTTTATGCTTATTTGTGTTGTTTATTAAAAAAACCAACCTCTAACTGATCCTTTGACGTAAACGTCACAGGCGTAGAGGTTATTTACCAGTAATATACTGGTTAATTGTGATATATTTTGTAGATTCCCCTAGCACCGCTTAAAAAGAAAACATGCATATGGCAGGAAGTCCCAAAGAATTCAAGAATGAAAAAAAATTAAGATAATGCCACAAATAACATTTAGACAATATTATGCTTATAGTTCGTATTAACATTAGCAACTATTGGAGATTGCAAGCTTATTCCATGTAGTTGTATAGTTGTATAAAGAACATTTTATAGTATGTAATAATTCATAACTGAAGAACGCTTTAATTTCTTTGAAATTGTAGAACATAAATTAATATGTGTTTATTTATTTCACGTCATAACTACAAATTATTACTTAAAGAGTTCATCCGGTAAACTCGTTTTCATCGCAACGGGAAAGAAATGATTATTCCTTAAATATCGCATTACTGGTAACAGAAATAAGATAATCACTTGATTAATACTTATTAGGTAAAATAAGTGGCATACAGCCTATTTAAAATATATTAAAAATACCAAGGCGTACAGTTAATCATACTAGAGGCATGCAGTCAGCAAAGGATTGAGAAATTTACGTGACATTCTCAGTAAACTCCGCCAAAATGAGATATTTAACTTAATTTACAGCATGCAAGTTAATACAGCAGAGTCAAAGCAGGAATTCTCGAAAGCAATGAAATAGCGACTTATAATAGTAAGTTTCATCATGCTGTGCAATGCACATGCCTTAATAACAGGACAAAGAACCGTGGCGGGATCTATATTGACTAATTTAGTTATATTTATAATTGGCCTTGCTTTAAACATGTAAATCCCTATTTGAATTTGATGAGTAGGAGGTTTCAGATACTAAGGATGTATTAAACAGTCACTATAAGATGTCCTTATAATCATCAAAAAGCTCAGAAGACATATAGACTGATACAAAGAAAATGAAAAGTCACCAAAAACTGTCTCTCCATTCTAATATTAAGAAAATCATTAACTTTTAAACAACTCGGTGCAACAGTAGTTTATTTATTTAATTTAGGAGTACATTTACTAAAAACATAAGTTCAATGCAACTCCAAAAATTTTGAACTTAACAGCAGCCAGCTAGATTCCTAGCTCATTGTAGCAACAAGATGCTGGATGTTGGAAGGCAAGGATTATTTAGCAGACCAGATAGCAAGAATAAGTAGACACAACACTCTACAAGTTTTGTCGTTGCTAACAATTTCTGTTTTCTATCTGCTCTCACAAATTTGTATAGTGGTATAGTGTGAAAATTTCGATTACAACATCTAATATCAACTATCGATAGTGATACATCTAGCGCTGCTTTATAATTGATTGATTCATTGATTTGCCAGCGTAAGGTGAACATTGCTGCTGATTCTGGCCATCCATGGAGGTTCGTCCCTACACCCAGCTTGGTTGTCTGCTGAACATGCCCAACGGACAGCCAAATCGCGTGCCGGAACCAAGTCTCAGATGTTTTATTTGCCGCCGGACCGCCTGCATACGCTGGCTTGCACATGGGACATGCCTGTTGTGAGCAGCGATGCATGGGTTAGGAATATAGGATGGGAAGTATGGGTGTTTGTGAGATGCTTCTTTTTAGTTTCCATGCTTCTTAAACGTTCCACAGGTAAATATCCATTTACGGTGGAGGTGCCCTGTTTTGCAATAAAGAAGCCCTTTTCGGCGGGTTGGTTATGAAAAAGATGCCCGAGAGAACACTTTGCACACCCTGTATATTGGTTTGTCTGTACAGTAATTACTTTCAATTGCCGTTTTCAAATTCCGGATATTTTCTATTTCGTTACCTATATTAAATACCTTTTCATTCTTACCCCTAAATTCTTTCTGTGTTGTGTAATAAACTGTTCTGTGACAAGGATTAATAAACCAATAAATGAATGTTAAAAATGAATAAAAATAAAACTTATATTTTCATCCTTTGCTTTGCTTATGTTACTACTTCCACTTATTAGAAACCAGTCCGTTGCTTTTCACTGATGGTGCATTTATAATATCGTGTAAAGATCATTTATGTTATTTGGTCCATGAAGCTGTTGTATTCGCTTTATTTGATCCAATTTTGCCAATCAGAACAAAAGAAAATATGTTTAAAGCTTTAAATCACGAAACTAAGTCGGATGAAGGTACAAATGTTAAACCAGAATTTCTGTAATTTTTCAAAAGAATATTGAACAATTCGTTTCAACTGAAAAGAAACGATTTATTAATATATTTGGAATCTATGATCAATTTTTGCAAACAAAACTATCAATATGTCCGCCAATTTCCGCCGTCAATATCTTAGTTATAAAAAGAAACTTTATCACAGCCACAAGAATTGTAAATAGTCTTTGTTTTTATATAATAAAGTTTTACATTAAAAATACTGATCGACCAGATCTACAACTTTAACACTTAAATGCCCAGGGGCACCCTTTCCCTTAACAGATCGTGCACAAACTTTACACGATTTTTTTTTCATCAAATGGAACTAATCCAGGGAATGCCGCCGCGAAATTAATTCTGAAAAAATTTTCCCCGTGTAGTTAAGCACCCTAGTGAGTATAGACGGCGCACAGTGGGAAAAATGATGCACTCTTTTGGGCAAAAATCTGCCGACAGTAGATATATTACTCAATTTAAATTTTATAAGATGGAAAATGCTCTTAAGACATTGTACCTTAGAGCAATGCTGCGGCAAAGTGGCTTTTAGTTAACCTAATCTAAAAATCGCCCTTTTGAGGGGTTAAAATAGGAGTTGAAGGTTTGAGGTGGGAGAATCAAGTGAAATAAAGTTTAAATAATCAAAAGCTGTTCTTCAGAGTTTTTTGGTGCTGATCTCATCTTTAATCTTACTCTAATCCTACCGATCCTTCAAAGGAATGAAAACAGGGTTTGATCTAAAAATTACGATATTCCAAATACTCGTCACTAATATACGATTCAAATTTTAACCGCAAATATCTCAGAACCGGAGAAGCAGAAAAAATTGAAAAAATAATGTGTTTATTATGAGTCTATTCTAAATCAATCAATGAAATTTGAATAATGTACATTGGACACTTTTGAAGTTCTGCTAAGTTATATTGAAAAATGTCTTACTTTTTCAGGAAATTTTGACCATACCAGTTTTAAATCCATTATATCTTGGAAAATATGCCTACCATGTAAATATTACTTTATATACCGATAAAGCATGGCATTTTTTGTACGAAGAAATTTTTTCATAATTTTTTATTTCAAAATTTTGCAGTTATTCTCAAAAAACATGACGTCATGTTTATTCGGTTATTTATCAATGCATTTAAAACTTTTTTGTTAAACAGTTAATTATATAAAATGTAAGCATTTTCAGAAAAAAACTTTTGGTATATATCAAATATTAATTTAGTTATCAAGTGTAAAGGATAATATCATTGCAAGTTTGCAAGAATATTATTTATTACGCGTGATAAATAAATTAACATTTGATATATACCAATAATTTTTTCTGAAAATGCTCACATTTTTTATAATTAACCATTTTAACAAAAAAATTTAAATACATTAATAAATAACCGAATAAACATGACGTCACGTTTTTGAGAATTACTGCAGAACTTTACAACCAAAAATGTTGAAAAAAATTTTTCGTAGAAAAAATGCCGTGCTTTATCGGCATCTAAAATATTATTTACATGGTAGGCATATTTTCCAAGATATAATGGATTTAAAACTGGCATGATCAAAAATGTCCTTAAAAAGTAGGACATTTTTCAATATAACTTAGCAGAACTTCAAAAGTGTTCAATGTACACTATTCAAATTTCAGTTATTGATTTAGAATAGACTCATAATAAACACATAATTTTTTCAATTTTTTCTGTTCCTCCGTTTCTGAGATAATCGCGGTTAAAGTGAGGGGTCAATACATTTGAATCGTATATTAGTTGCGTTTGGACTAAATATTATTTTACTGAAAGGTAAATATAAGGTAAATTTTTTATCCATATGATTTTATTTCTATGCATGCAGACTAACCAAATCAACAGCTTTAAACCTAATATAACCTATAAGTGAGAAATTGTATGTATTAAATGACAGCCATAAACCTAAAAGTTTTAATCTCAACATTATCTGCGAATAAAGGTGTCATGAATGTTATTGACCACTTTGCAGCAACATTAAAGTACAATTTCTTAGGGGTATTTTCCATTTTATTTAATTTAAATTTTTACTATAAATTTGCTGTATGTGTATATAATAGCATGGCACAATGTCCCCTCTTAATTTTGGTTATCGCCAGAGACGTGCAAACAACCATATTTTGCATAAAATATGTTTTAGAGCAAACTTTTACTAATGTTCCTTATTAAACGCATGAACGAGTAGGTTGCAATTGGTAATCAGGTGGGCATATGCAAACGACCACGCCCGACTATAACTTTTACTGGTTTGTAAACATATGCACGTAAATTTGCACACATTATATGAAACTTTCACCGCATTTAACAAAAATGTGATAAGAGTGCCTCGAGAGTTACAATTTACACATGCTTTTGCTTTAAGTACCTAAACTTAGCTTCTGGTTGGTAAGCTCTTACTAGAAAATTATACTAGAAAATAGATGCTATCTTCTAATAATGGTTTTCTTAATAATGTACAAAATACATATTAGGCATGTTATGCTGTTGTACCTAGCAATTTCGAGATACCGTCACATGTACCAGCATGAGCAATATGAAATTTATTTATTACTGGACTGCCTTCTCATTATTCGTATTATACTATATAATAACTATGCCAAATTGAATTGCGTACAGTCAATAAAAAAGGTAATAACATAGCGGTAAGTACCAAGACATTACGTTCGCCTTTAGCGTAACAATTTTGGATTGCATTTTCATCTTGGTCAGAGTGATGCGACCATACGAATATGTCACGTTCGCTTGGAGAATAAATCACCAAGCTGATGGAGATTACAGGCTTCGTCGAAATATAAAATAGTTACACGGATCACGTGACATACGCCGACATTATGAGGAATGGTACCCTAACGAAATAATGAGCTTCTCATATTCTTGTACTTGATAATTTTACAGGGAGGCGCTGTGCTGTGTTAAAAAGTGTTTTAGTTGAATTTCTCTGTCTATTTCTGTTTTCTAGAAGTACTGAGAGAAGATTAATATATTCTGCCTAAGTGCTTTCATAAAAAGTATCCATCGTCTTTTTTCCTCGTTTGTATATTATTCCAAGGCTCGGGAATTTTATTCCATTTTTTTCCATTTAAATATTTTTATTTCCTATTCTGTGTATAATTCTAATTAAAACTAGGTACTTTATATAAGTGAATCTATATACATTTTATTTCGTATATAAAAATATCATTCGTATCTTGTCAATAACAAAAATACTAAATGATGGGAGCCGTTGATATGGCTAAGTGACCTTCGATTTATCTTTATTAAAGCTTTTATAAAATATCTCAATAACATTTTTTTATATTTATTATCTTTAAATGTATACATGTGTTCAATAGTCATGGTTATAGTACAGGCGTGTTGTGGGGGAAGAACGAAAATACATTTGGTTATGCAGGAAAAACATGTGGAAAAACCTGCTTAAAGGAATTTTATTTCGGCGCCAGAGAGGGCTCACAGATAGACAGAATATTATCATGCAAACACTCTGAAACAATTAGAAAAACGACAAAGTGGCGAAATATTTCATTATTGCGTGCTAAAATGTATTTTTGGTAAATTATTATTAATATAATAATAATTTATATAATATTAAATCATACATAACAAACAAAGTTAATGATTATTGGCATAATATTGTCCAAATGTTATTTGTGGCAATATCTTAAATTTCTCTAATTCTTTGGGACTTCCGGCCACGAGTAAAATTCAAAGAACTGCATTTATGATATCCCGTATGAGTGTAGCAAACATTACGTGGTCGTGGTCATCCAGACCGTTTAGTGTAATTACAGGTCAAACAAAATTATAAATACGTCTAATTAGTTCAATGGTTCAACGAGAAAGAGTTTCGCCCGGCTTTATTTAGTTGAAATATCATTCCTGGAGCACTATCTAGTATTCTCGAGCGTTAACTCTGACAGATGACGTACGTTCATCATAGTATAAGGAGTAAGTGCACTCTATTAGTACTAAGGTTTGTGGGAATAATATTTCCGATAACTTATAATTTTTCTAATAAATATTAACAGTGTAACGAAGGATGCTATCGAGCATTCCGCATGTTACAACATGAAAAAAATCCAGGTCCGGAGTCACGAAAATTTAGATTCCTTCTTTATCTCTACATTACCCTGTATATATTTTTTTAGAATTTCTATACGATATTCGAAAAGAACACAAAAACGTAAGCAAAATGAAACTTCAAAAAAAAAACTTCACTTTTTTGTTGCACCTTTTGTTGCTATTTAAATACGGTTTTAAATTTGCAATAACTTTATTGAGGGTGAGTGACTCCGGCATGTTTTAGAAATCAATTTTATTTAAAAAATGTAGCTGTAATGGGTAATCGGGTATAAATTAACAAAATATTTAATGAATCATAGTAGACTTAATCAAAGTGACAGATAATAACAACAAATCTCCTAAGCAGTTGAATGATTAATTGTTTGCAATTTAATGTGTCAAAATCCGCATTTAGTTTGTGAGTACATTAAATTGTGAAATTTAAGGTCTCCTGATTGTAACCTTTTCGATTACTTTTTATTGGGCCACTTTAAAAATGAAATTTATAGCGTCGAAAATGATAGTAGGCAAAAATTAACCGAGCTCATCGTTACAGTCTGCGACGAAATGCGGAATAATCCGGCAATAATACGTCGAGCAATTAGTGACCTAGTTAAACGTGCAAGGAAATACACAGAAGTTGAGGGAGGCTGCTTTAAAAATTTACTTTTGTGTTAATTGTATTTTATTTTTAAACATATTCAGTTATTGGCTGGTTGTTTATTGTTACCGGAATGAAAATTAGTTTATTAATTTCGGGGTTTACTTTGTTGTGCTTTTCAATTTTTATTAGGTGTGAAATATTGCCGATTTTCTTGATTAAAGTAACTTGTTGCTAAGGTCTAGATAGTTTTATTATCTGTCACTCTGAATAAGCCTAGTATGATTGATTAAATATTTTGTTAATTTATACCCGATTACTGATTAAGTCTACATTTTTTTACTAAAATTGATCATTAAAGCGTCCCAGAATTAGGATTCACCCACGCTCAATAAAACTTTTGCAAATTTTAGTTACAAAATCATTTGTTTCACGTGACTTTCATTTAATACCGTTCTGAAACTCATGTTCTTGTACATTTAACACCGTATTTAAATAATCACAAAGATGTAACAAAAAAAGTGAACTAGGCCATTTTACTTTTTTTTGCGTTCTTTTCGAATATCGTACAGAAATTTCAAAAAAATATGTACAGAGTCATGTTTTTTAGAGGTAAAGAAGAAACCTAAATTTTAGTAACTCCGGACCTGGATATTTTTACATGTCTCACATGTACCTTTGAAGGATAGTTACTGTATTAATTACCACTGATGTTCTCTACCTCCTGTTAAGCTATATCCCTCTCATGATGCAACACCCTGTATAAGTTTTAATGTTGAAATAAGCATTTTATTTTTTTCTTGTTTTCTGGCATTAAAGCCCTTCTATACATGATTTGCAGAGAATCGTGACTAAAAAGTAATAATAAGATCGTAAAGTTTTAATTTCTCAAGGCAACGCAACTAGATTTTGGTTACAAAACTGCATTACACTGTTAGAGAAGATTTCATTTGATGAAAAAAAATCATTCCATCCATAAAAAGAATTACAAAGGTTTCCCACGCTGAATTTTAGTATTTATTTTCGAAATAATAAAAATAAATATTATTTTGGAATCCCACCTGGGATATAATTGAAAATTGGTTTGAATACTTTTTTTAACATTTGATGATTCCATAGTAATTACTTCATTTAAACTCTAAGGTATATGTAAACCGTAAGGGAGCTTAAACTTAAATGCAGTGTATATTATTGCGCTGATATGCGATTGTAGCTATTTTCACTTACTACTGACAATGCATTGCACTTAATTACCTCTTGACGTATTTCAAAGGGCTTAAAACGTAGTTTTCGTTCTATAAGTCCCCAGCATCTTCTTAGGTTTCTGTAGCATAAAGGAAAGGACTTAGAAGGGTATGGCCATGGAGACTTTTGTCAAAGGAACATCATACTAGAGTTTGAGAGAAATTGACGGAGAACCAATTTTCATTGCCACCTTGCGGGATCCTTTGTGGCTGAGTTTTTAATCGACGAAAAATTTTTAATCTTATGTATGTTCTTCACATTTGGTCAATCGTTCCTCTAATATGGTTAGAGCTAATTCTATTAATTTTTTTGTAATGTAAAGAGTGTGATCCAGCGGTGGTCATTACATAAAAAGTCACTGAAATTGGTGAAAATTTTTGAAAAAAAAAAAAATAATCGCCTTTAAAGATGGATCAACAAAAAATTATAAAGTATATCTTCACCGTTGTTCGGATAATTGAACCTTATTTACCTCTCAATATTCGTGTGACTGTAAAAATGAACAAATAAAAAACTTGAACATATTTCTAACTAACCTCAATAGGTACCTACCTATTTTAGGTAATAATTAAATGAACGAGGCAATGGTGGAATTTTATTTCACATTATCTGATGACCGTGTTTTTAAAGGCGGTCGAATTTTCTTGAAATATTTCTTTGTTATAAACAATTTACCAATAGTAAATGAGATTGAAGTTATTATAAAATTACATAATAATTAAAAAACTTCATGACATTCATTCAAAAAATTAATATTCACAGTGTACTAGTTGTTCTAGCTGTACTAAGTATTCTTTACGTAGCTTGGCTTGTGAATGCGTTCCGTATTTTCATATTCAGTTGTCTACCCAGTGAGAATGATTTATTTGAGAGAAACAAATTTCATATCCACGAAAGAAATGATTTATTTGTATTTGACCAAATTAAATATTTCTTTGTGGATACCAAGGCATTTATTTGAAAATGAAAACTAAATATTTATTAATGTCAAATAAACCAAAATACTTATGAATAAAAAATATTTGTTTCTGAGCAATAAATATTTGTTTGTCATAAACAAGACTTTTTATAAAATTTATTCGATTTATTTGTAGCGAACAAATATTTATTTGTAATAAATGAATATTTATTTCTCAACGACAATCCCTGATTTGATTTAGTTATAATGATACTAGTGTTGATAATTTTTTGTTTAAGTGAGGCCTTGGGTGCCTGCAACAAATCTCTAAAGGTAAGTTTTAAAGTTATTATATTGCCATCATTTTATCTTTTGCGCAACTTGCAAAACAAAGAAAATCATAGGCTTTTATGTCAGAAAATGATTAATGCAACAGGGATAAACATGGCGACCAAAATGTTTAGTTGAACTTTTTTAGTTTATTTTATTATCGAATAAAAATATTTTGATTGAAATATACGATTTGTATAAATATTTATAGATCTAATGTTTATATCTGTATCATGCAAAAAAGTCAGTGGTTGAATTATTAAAATAATTCCATAGACGTACCTATACCCAAAAGATAATAAAATGATGCCAATATATATAACTTTAAAACTTACCTTTAAAGGTTTGTTGCAGGCGCCCAAGGCCTCAGTTAAACAACAAATTATTAACAGTGATATCTTGATTATTTGTATCCATGTTCAGTAAATAAAACATAAAACTTTAACTAATGCAGAAAGCATAAAAGCAATAAACTGCTGGTCGTTCGTTGTGTGAGATTGCAAGTGGAATAATGGCAGCTTGCGGGTTCGCCTTGCCGACTACTTCATTAGATGTGCGTGCTTTCGGCGCAAAGCCCCATATATGAATATTTTGTTGTCAGAAATAAATATTAATTCCTAGAAATATATATTTATTTCACATATTATGATCGACTGCGCTAAAATATTTATATCTAGGAAACAAATGAGTTATTATCGGAGGAACAAATATATTTCTCTGAACTAAATCTATTATTTTTGTATGGTAACTTAGTTACGAGGAACAAATACGCCATAAATATATCATTTTGTTCTGCCAATTAAATGAATATGTAGCATATTCTTATTATAACAAAATAATAATTTGAGTGCAATAAATATATTAACGGGTACTAAATATTTGTTAAATTGAAAAAATAAGTCTTTTTTCACATGTGAAGCCTGATATTTCTCTCAGTGTAGAAAGTCTGTAATTCTAGAAAATAATAATAAAAAACATAATAAAAAAACTTGTTAAAATTCATTCGACATGTTAATATTAACACATAAAAAAATATATAATTTCAAACATTTGATTTGAACATAAATCTACTACAGTAGTATCTAAAACAAATGACATTGATGAACGAATAATCTACTGGTACATTAAATCATTATAATATTATAATACTGCTATCTACAAGTTGCCACCAACGTCGCGTTTTGATTTCAAATCAAGTATAAGTTTACGTTCAACGTCTGCTAACTTTACACCGTTTACTGAGCCGTTTAATACGTATTATCACATACGATTTTTTAGAAAACTGCTGATCGGGAATGTTTTTAAGCTATCATAATTATTATACTTAGTATTCATTTTGATAGATAAAAGTTTCCCCTTTGGTATACTTTCCCTTATCCCTCTTACGAATCATGCCTAATGATTGCAAAAAGAGGATATGAACATGCATCCATATAAGTCTCAATCATATCAACCTTCTTTGCTGGCAAATCACCCCAGATGCCTTACATACTGCCACTTGTTCGTCAATAATTTAGTGAATGACGATCTGCAAGAGACATTTTTTCTCATGAAGTGTATCATCTTTCGGGGTACATAAATTCTCAATACAAGTGGATGTGGAGTTCTGATAATTCGAGGTTTGTTCTCGCAGGAGAATAATTGGGCCAGATTGCTTCACCGTCTACGTTGAAAGGTACAGAAACAACATTTTGCCAGTATTTATTCAACAACTACACAATGATGAACTTAAGCATGGTTATACTTTCAGCAGGATGGCGCAACAGCACATTCATCAAGAGAAAATGTAACCATTCCTCGCAAGTTTTTCGACATCCGGCTGATAAGTTTACATACAGAGTTTCCTTCAAGGTCACCTTGCTTGGCCATCATTTATCACTGACCATCATGAATTACTTGAGAAATAGGATTTTCAGAACTTCTGTACCTAATTTGCAAAAACTGGAGCAAGGAATAGTTGAACAATTTGCAATAATAACGCCTCTAATGCTGCAGAATGCTTTTCGTATAAGAATTCCTTTATGTTACTTACTTAAGGCACACGGAAAGTAAAAATCATTTTAATAACTCTCACAAAATCTAAGGTGAAACCTTCGTGTAGATTTTCTGTAGAAACATTTTATGGCATTTTATGAACTAGATTTGGAGTGTATGTGTATCAGCCCTAAATGTAATTTGGACTTGTTTAAAATTTAAATGATAAATCGATGTCTGATAGAGATTGTATCCAAACAAGAAGATGTAAAATGTCTAGAATTGCACAGGAAAGTTCCAGCTTTTACACACGAAATCGACTGATTTATTCGATTGAATAAATTTAAATACCAAAACGGCATAAACGACACGTTTAGCAGCTAAACGAAACGTTACACGTAACAACCTCCATCGAAAATAAATATGCGATATATGAAATACAACGTGCTTTACCTGAAAAGAGCAAATACAATGTTGTACGTGATATACTACTAAATATGCTAACTCTCTATTCGACAACATTGTTTTCTGTATTTTTCAGTATTTTGATACGAATATTGCATTCTTGAAAAGAAGGAATAAAATTGGCGTTGTACAGTCTGAGCTGAGTTATAAGAGAGACGTGACGAGATACAGGCAAACAACGAATTAACAATGCGTCATTGAAACAAAGCAATTGGTTAATTAGTACGAAAATTTAAAAATAAATTTAAATCTTACGAATAATAATGCACGTTGGTGTCACTAAATCAAAAATCAAATGTACTCCATTATACGAGTTGGACATGGGACATGCTTGTTGTCAGCAGCGAGAGTCACATGACGCGTGTGGTAGGAATATAGAATGGGAAGTGTAGGTGTTTGTGAAATGCTTCTTTTAAGTTTCCGTCTATTATCATCTCCTTATTTTTTCTTCTTCTGAGTTTTCTGTTTCTTCTGTTTCTGATTCTAGCAGCCTTTATTTTTAGTTTTTCATTTTTATTTATTAACCGTTCCACAGGTAAATATCCATTTACGGTGGAAGTGCTGGGAGGGGCTCTATCTCGCGGTAAAAAATAAGAGCTATCTATAGCGTGTTATGTGAAAGAGGTCCTAGCGAACATTTTGTACACTCTGTACATTGTTTTTTGAAGCAATCATTTTTAATTTACGTTTTCTAATTCCGATGTTCAGTTCCGGATATTTTGCTATTTTATTACCTATATTTAATTCCTTTTTAATTTTACTATTAAATATTTTCTCTATTGTATAATAAACTAAAAAATTAATAAACAAATACAGTTAATATACTAGACTAGACTTATCCCTTGGTCGCTTTGTGTTTATATTGGTAGCTTCCCTCTTTCTTCCGTAGTACTCCCACACTATTTGCACTCGGTTTCATTCTTCCAGATAGTATAGGTAAAACTTCACTAGACCCTTGCTTTTCGATGCACTTTTAGCCGCTATTACATTTCAAGATGTGACCGAGTTGTTCAGATATCATTCACCACACTCTATTATTAATTATTAATTTTGCTAGAGTTCTAACTTATATTGCGTGTAGCAGAATTTTTTTAGCCACAGTACGGTATAAATTTTATTTTATTCGCTCAAAGTTTCATCGGTTTTTATATGATTTAAAGTGGAATGACTCAGCACACGTCTGGTTTCTATGAACAAACACACTATCCCCTCCTCGATTATACGAGTGTTAAGTGTAAAATACTTAAGCCAATCGCTGTCTACAAAGAAAATAATACCGATGAAATGCAAATCGGATTGGCTTATGTTGAGGATTGCGTATTTTAAGATATTTGGCTAGGTAGGTATGCATAACAATAACTAAAATATTTTCTAATTGTCCTAAGAAAGCTAAATTAAAAATTAAGAAAACCCAGGATGCAATAATAAATCTTTTAATAGGAACCAATAATTTATGTTCTGTAACGAGGTAAATTTTCCGTTGCCAAAAATGCAATTTAAATTAATAATATACGTTACTTTTCCATTTTTACGTTCGAAAATATGTTAAAATTATCGCTAATAGATTTCTCCTAATTTAGCTAGTTGAAATCGTGAAAAAGATTTCTACTTAAATAGGAAATGTGATAAACCTGGCCGTGAGAAGACTGTGCGTAATATTAACAATAATTACAAAAATTGACATTAAAGGCATTGGTAAGTCAGCCAACGCAAATGAGTTTCATTAAAGCAAACTGGAATATCACTTTTGTCCGATCCATTGAATAGTCAAGTTGACCATTATTTACGATCTTCACAACACGTAAGTACACCGTTTTATCATCGCTGCTGGTTTCTTGTCGACGTTTTTATATTAACACCGATAAGACTAATCTAATAAAATGCGCGTTTTAAAGTATTTATTTTAAAATAATTTCCGACTAAATGTATCAGAATATAATTATCATTTTCCGACTTCTCAGCCAAATAAATCTTAATTTATAGTTAAATATTATCAAAGTAGGTGTGTTCGATTTGGGACCTGTTAGATTCTCCCGACTTTATCCAAATAGCTATGTTCTAAACAATTTTCAGAGGGAAAAAGAACATAGATGATATTTCAAGAGAAAACCAGAATACCGTTTACCGTTGATATTATTTTGATTGAGACCGTTTGTGATGGTACTGAGTTAAAATAATATCTGTCGTTCTACCAAATGTATAGAAATTTTAATTACCGTCTATTTTATTTTAACTATTTCGTATTTACACGAATTAAGATAAAATATATCATCACAAAATAATTTTTGTGAAATTTGTTATAGTGTTAGTGTTCTACTGAGAGAATAGAAACTTGAGTTTACCGTTTATTTTCTTTACAATATTTCGTACTGATACGAACTGAAACAAATTTCATTACTTTGAAATAACTGTTTAGAAATTTATTATAGTCCGGGAATTAAGAACAAAATCTAGGCTACCATAAATAAATTAATCATCTTTATATTCTGATACAAAAAAATTTTCCGCATCAACTCCGACAAAATACCATGTGGCCGAACCGAAATTTTCTTAATAAAGGCACTCAACTTGGGCTTGAAGCACTTGGCAAATACCGCATGAGGTATTAATGTAATTTTAACTTTTCTGAACCGAACCGAAATACCTGATTATTTCTATCTATCTGTCTAGACAAAATAATCTCCGCCGTAAGTTGATACCGAATCCGACAACCGTTTTATTTTTCCGATCCGAGTGTAACTTATGTTGCACACCGCACCGAATCCGTAAACCGTTTTAATTATTTGGTATCAGTTTTATTTAGTTTTGCCAAGTTCCTCACACCTACACTTTGACCGTACATTTAGGCATGATTATTGCTGTAGCTAACCGCTTGCTTTTACTTGCACGCTGCCCGTATTAACACTTACTATTTTTATTACTTACTGTGTTGTTTTTCTTTCCTCTTACCGTTTTTTAAAATCTTTTACTGTCTTTTTTACCGATTTTGTTTTTTTGTACCGCCCTCACCGTTTGCTTGCTTACCACCGCTTGCTGCCAAATTAATAATAGTAACTAGTAGTCGGCTGGCTTCTCACCGCCTGGTTCCCAGTTTTTATTTTATTTATAATGCACTTCGTATTTTGGTACCTGATCGTTTTACTGTTGTAAATTTTGTTATATGTTAATAAACTTAAACTTAAATAACTTAATAAACTTTGTTATTTACCGAGATCTGTCTTTGACTGTTGAATGTGAGTGAAAGTCTAATCTGCCGTCCAGACACCTGGACATACCGTGTCTCCACTGCAGCTATCCCAGCCCTACTGCAACAGGCTGCGTTAGGAGGCTAATGTGGGACCTTTACCCCACGAAAAAAATTGTGAAGGTGACGCTCGAGACAACCGAATTTAACCGAAATATAGCTCAGCGCTAAAGTGACGCTTCCGCTTGTCTATGCACTAGGAAACCGGAAGAAAGCACGTCACAATTCACTGGCTAGAAATATTTGCTATTTCCTTTTCTATGAAATTATTGTTGTACCGTAGATTAATAGTTTTCACTTAGGTAGGTATATTATTTGTTTTACTACAGGTATCATCATTATTCGAAAAACAATCATAAGTGCGTCGGAGACCGCTGCTGTCTATATCCGCAGATAGAAACCTAGTTTACCTAATATAGGTACATATTTCATTTTATGCATAATCAAAAATGAAGAATATAGGAGTCAAACAAGGATGTCCCCTATCCCCCCGACTATTCACCACAGTCCTGGACCAAGTGATAGAAAGCACAATAAAGGAGAATCAGAATTTCAATAGAAACGATGGAACGATAAAGCCCCCCATCGTACTTGCATACGCCGACGATATACTCATCATCACCGAGGAAGAACAAGACATCGTTAAATTTCTAAGAAACATGACACCACATCTGGATTCCTCTGGAATGAAAATAAACTTCAAGAAGAGCCTTACAATGGTCCGAGACCCATTGACAAAAACAAGTCCAACAAGTGGGGAAGAATATAAAATAGGAGACTACACCCTGAGAACCACGAATAGAATGAAATACCTAGGAACATACCTAACGAATCAACTAAAAAGGAGGGAAACAGTAAGGGAAAGAATCAAAACAGCCTACAGAGTCACAAGAGCTCTACTACCCTTCATTGAGGACAACAAACCACCATGGTGCCTAACCAAAAAGATATACACGACCATCATAATGCCTACGATGATATATGGAGTCAAAAACGCAGCAACGACAAAGGCCAACAGAAGAAGCCTGAGAAGAGCTGAAAGGGACATTATCCAACTGCTAGCAAAAACAGGAAAACCACAAAAACGACAGAAAACGTCAACATTACTAGAGGGAAGAACAATAATCAAAAGAATAGAATCATACGCAATGAAATACTGGGGACACGTCCAAAGACGGGACTCGACACACCTACTAAAGAAAGCGCTGCGAATGAACAGCAACAAACTGAAAATAGGGAGGCCATGCTACACATGGATAACAACAATCGAGAGGATTATGAATAAGCTAGGAAAGGATGATACACACTGGGAAAAGCTGGCACAACAAAAAATGAAATACAATAAAGAAATATCAAGGATATACACACTGCCAGACTCAGAAACAGAAGAAACAGAAAACTCAGAAGTAGAATAGGAGAGAAGATGATCACAGACAGAAACTAAGAAGAAGCATATCACAAAAACCTGAAAGTAAAAAGAAGCACGAAAACCTAAAAGAAGCATCTCAGAAACGCCTACACTTTCCGTCCGATGAAGACAGAAGGAAAACAAGAAGGTACATCTCACAAACACCTACACGCTCCATCCTATACTCCTACCCCATGCGTCTCTCGCTGCTGACAACAAGCATATCCAATGTCCAATCCAGCGTATGCAGCTGGTCCGGCGGTATAAAAAAGCACCGGGGGTTTGTTCCGGCACACGGTGGGATGATCGATGTGCGATCGGGCTGCGTGGTGGAACAAATCTCCATGCACCGGAATTGGCAGCAATGCCCACCTTACGCTGGCAAATCAATCAATCAATATATTACTTCTAGTAAGTATCCTATATTCCTACCCAATGCGTCATGTGGCTATCGTTGCTGACAACAAGCATGTTGTGGCGTGTGACGTTTCCCTTATATTTCACCGCCACATCATTTGGCCCACTAAGTATATATACGAGCGGCCATGTTGAGTTCGTTGGAAAAGTGTATAAGGCAGTGGCTACTCCAGCCTTACTGACGAGTTCACGGAGTAGCCACGGAACGAACCGCTAATATTTTCTAACCCCACAAATGGTGACCCCTATGATTTGAACACTGAAAAACCTACCAGATGCCCGTTGCCCATAGCCAGTTGCTCATGGCCTGATGCCGACTGTTGCCCGTTGCACATAGCCAGTTACCTGTTGCCCGTTGCACGTAGAGTACTTTCAGAGTGGGGTACTCGCTACAAGCGTCTAGCCCCCGGGAAGCAACTTTTATTCCCAGAGAGAGAAATGTGACATAAATGACATAATCAATTTCGCAAGTCAACAAATTGAAATATTTCATGTTATTTTGTGAAAATAAGGCTGGGGGACACCCCTCGCACCCCCCTGTTCTTTGTCTGCGACCCTAATACAGTCTGCGGCGCTAATAATTATTAACACTTAGATATCAGAATAAAAACCTACTAACCTAACCTAAGAAAGTCACACATAAGAATGAAATTATTTTAAGCAACATGAAAACCTACTAACCTACTAAAGAAATCGTAGAAAAAAAGGAATTTGTAAAAAAATATATAAATCGTTACAAAATTAAAGACAAAAATTCAGCGGGCATATGGGTTCGATCCCGGGACCCTTTTTACCATAAGCGAAAGAAAAAAAAGCCCAAAACATATTTATTCAAAATTAGCAGAGTACAATCAATTCCACCCGAACACTCATGTCCGGAGCCAGCCGAGCATCTACAACGAGAAATGCCATAGTAATTGAAGAGCTGGACGGAGTGGGGTCAGGTAGGATTACAAAAAATTATTGGTAAATGATCAACTCCTTTTAAAAAATGTGAATTAAAAGGCAAGCAGAAATGAAAACTTATCTAACTACGTAAATTTTAAATTATTTGTATTAATATAAAAGTGGCATAAAAGGCATAAAATATGAATAAAATTGGTTTTACGGGAACATTATTAACCAAAAAACCCGTTACCATAAGCGAACGCGTTACCATGGGCCAACCATTCGGCTGATGGCGTACACTAGGGCACGGAATAAATACTCACACAAATAATGTAACACGCGCCTTGAATGCACTCCTGGGAATAAAAGTTGCTTCCCGGGGTCTAGACGCTTTTGTACTCGCTTCGTTCCTGTCCAATCCCAGTCCGTCAATCTCCTACTACCAAGAAACGACTTTGTCACTGGTGGGAGAATGGTGTGGCATGTGACGTTTCCCATATATTTCACCGCCACATCATTTGGCCCACTAACTATATATACGAGCGGCCATGTTGAGTTCGTTGGAAAAGTGTATAAGGCAGTGGCTACTCCTAGCCTTACTGACGTCCTACCAAAACTTCCAACTATCATACACTTTTCACCACCATATCTTTTATTCTGTATCTATCTCTTTCCTTCTTCTTGTTTGTTATATGTTTGTATTTTTGTAATTTTTGTCATTTTGTACCTTTTTGTTAAAAATTCAATTTAGACCGATAAACCTTTGTAAAAATTCTAATTATTTTAAACTCAATCTTCCTTTCCCACAACCAAAAATTCCCAGCGGCGAGCAGACTGTTGGGGTAACTTGTTTAAATGGAGCTTTTCCAATTGAGTTCGTCTCCATCTAAGCAACAAAATTTAAAAAGTGTTTTTTCCCATAAAGTAGATTAAGTTTTTATTCATTATTTGTAGTTAAGTTTCTTTTAACATGTTCAAACATATTGATAATTTTAAGCCGCCACAGGCGGCAGGAGTTTTTATCTTTTTAAAAATTTTATCGAGCCAAACTGGTCACGACCCGTCCAACCGCACTAACACCACGGCGCTGCGCGACGTGGTTGTACGGTTGGCTCCGGGTCATGATCCGGGGAGGCATAAATTGTATTTAAAAATTGAATAAATTTGTTGATGATGATGATAGCCTTACTGACGAGTTCACGCAGTAGCCAAGGAACGAAACGCTAATATTTTCTAACCCCATACATGTCCCATGTTCAACCCAGCGTATGCAGCCGGTACGACGGTATATAAAACATCCGAGATTTGGTTCCGGTATGCAGTTTGACCGTCCGTTGGGTATGTTCGGCGGATGACCAAGCGGGGTATTGCAACGAACCTCCATGGATAATATATTATTTTTAATATTTGCTCATTTAAGTTAATAAATTTATTATTTATTTATTTATTTATAATATGACACAAAGACGATACCAGTTTCATCAGGCATAAATATTCATTCTTCTCATGATTTTATTTCAGGTATTCCCAAATGAATAATTTACCGTATGCATAGTAATTGATTTCGCACTGCGTTGTTATTTCTTATAACTTCGCCATCGTCCGATTTGAGTTCGAGGCGAAAACAGACAATAACTATGTATAAAAAATTAATAATTTAATTAACTCAGCTAGCTAACACACACAAAATTTGTGAATATACAAGAACAAACAGCCATATCTAACAAAAAAACCTTAAATAACAATAACAACAATAACGACAATCTCGTGACAGAAATCCATCCGGCAAGGCAATTTTAGTAAAGGATTCAAACCAAGGCAAGCATTACGAAAGATGGAAAGCCTCATGCATATACATTTTTCGATACGAAGAAAATAAAAAAAAAATAAATAAATTTCTGTATAATTTCTTAACCGTAACTTAAACTGCCGAGGAATTTTTTTTTTATCTAGGATTTTGTGTCAGGAAAAATCAGAGACGAATGTAAATATCAAAATTAGGTACAGTAAACAAAATATGTAGTTTAGTAATTTTACACTGCTCCACGCTTTATTTAGTGCTAGTTACTGTGTGTAAAATATTCAAAAAATATAATTAAATAAATCATTTTCTACAAAGACCCCATTTTCATGTAAATATCCCCGCATATGATTGCAAAATGCCCTTTGTCTCCTGGTCAGCAATCATTTTGGTTAGGCTACTGGATTGAACAAAAAGTAATTTGTCATTTTTTACCTTCATTTAAATTCATGAGATTAAAACAAACGAAAATAAATAGAGTGTTCTGGGCCTACATAATTTCCGTTTTTTCAGTTGCGGTTATTAAAGGTATATGTGTATTTAGCTGCCTACTTGTTAGCTGAACCGAATTTTGTCGCATGATGCGGTTCTGGATACCGAGAGCGTTCCCAATTTGACGTGAATTGAACATATAACGATAAATTGAGTTGTATGGAAATCTAAAATAAGTTAATTTTTGCTTTGGTTTTTAAGCAAGTAGAAAGTTTAATTAAAGCGATTTATTTAAAATAGAGTATGCGGGTTGACACGTTTTTGTAAGGTAAGAAATAATACAACTATTGCATACACTCAAAATGCTTATATTGTGTTGTATATTTATAATTTAGTTATATAATTGTTTAAATATATGATTATGATGGTGACCATATCTGTACTCAATACCAATTGTTGATAGGCTTCTGAAAGATTACGTAAAATTACGCAACTAATTTTTGTCTAGTTACTTCCACATCCACGTAGTGGATTGAAATAGGTTTAGAATGTCATGAAACGTCGAGATTTTAAATTTGAGCGAAAAAGCATTTTTCTGTCTGTCGGGCTGTCTGTCTGTAACTATTATTGTCCGCACGTTTTCTCCGGAACGGTTTTAGATAATGACTTGAAATTAGGTACACGTAGATACTATAATGAGATCTGGAACTGAATCGGGTTTTGGAACATATAAGATATAGGGTTGAGGGGTAAATAGGGGGAAGTAAGGGGAAATAGGTGAAGCAAGCTGGTAAGATTACAGAAACTTTAAATTTGGTGTACATAATATTTTACAACTCCTCCAACAACCACCACACTACATTATTAAGGGTGTTGATAAAACAAAATTGAGATATTCACTTGAAATTTGGTATACATATATATTATAATGACATCAGGAACTAGATCATGTTTTGGGATTATTCCGTTCAATGGTTGGGGGTTAAATATGGGTAAATAGGGGAAAATAAGTAAAGCAAGCTAGTAAGAGTACAGAAACTTGAAATTCGGGGTATGTACTACAAGCCAAAGCCTAAGATTCTTTTATAATATTTTTCATATTTTTCAAAAGTTGCAATTGAGCGTGGCCTACTGTGAATACCCATTTAATTAACATTTTGCTCAAATGCAACTCAAATCACTTTTACATCATCAAAAAGTTTATTAAAAACATAATTCACACAGCATTACCATCACCTGGTCCGGAGCCAGCCAGACATCCACGGTACAGTAGCGCCGTAAAAATCGAAAGGACGAATAGGGTTGAGGAAACAAATCTAAACTCGTTCCGCAGGACGCAAATGAAAATGATTGTTCCTTTAAAATATTCCAAGGTGTACTGAGATTGAGTGCACAACCGATATTGTTTATTTTTCATGGTTAAATAGGTATTCGTCATGGGCATCTTTCAAAGAATATATCATATTTCCTCCCATGCTAATATTGTCAAATAGACTAAATACTATTTTATTCCACTTTTTTTAAGGCATAACTAATTTAAATTAGGATATAAAGTGGCGCTACTACCTAACAAATCTTAAAAGTGTCATAAACATTTTTCTTGCATTCATAGTAGGCGAGAATGAGTTAAAGTATATTTTGCATTCATTAGTTGACCTGAAATTTTCGCTCTCGCAAACTTTGCCTTCACTTTGCTAAACCTCTTGGTTCGCTAAAATCCCGTCAAGTTTTAGCATATTGTCGTAATGTAATCACAGATAAGTATAAGTTGTTTGTTCGTAAGATTAACCCAACCACTCGAAACCTTCAGTAGCTAATAGTTGTTTATTCAGTGGCGGTATTGGTTTCCCTTTGTGATCAATACGGAAAATTCATCATGCGTATAATTTTTGAGTGCTAGATTATGTTCCGGAAAAAGTTTAATCCTCTTTAAACTGCTTACACACATTTTTTCCCGTTTAGTTTCCGTTCCACTTCTGTATAAAATACATGCAAAATATACAAACAAAATGGGACAAAGCAACCATAAACGATTTGTAAAATCTTCCCATTTAATTTCCGCATTTAAATACTCTGGTTAATACTATTTAATACATGAATTCACACAATTATTGTCATAAATGTTACATTTTGTATGAATTCGTCGACAGGCTAATTTTAACTTTTATTCTTTATCCTGAACTTAAAGCCATATCTTTGTTTTGTTTTGGATTCAAATACGTCTGAATTATTCATAATTTTTTATTATATTCTTCGCAAATTCAAAATGAAGAGTACATTTCATTTGAACGGCACATTTCTAAAACCGGTAATATCGTGAAAAAAATTTCATATTACTGTGTTGGTGATCGAACAACTTTTAAAACGTCCGTATGTCTGTCAGTCCGTCACGTTTTTTTGTAAGTACGATAACTTAAGAAAGAAGTCTCCTATTGTATGGAGATTTGGACAGTAAATTAGTAGTATATTTTTTATCAAAATCCATTAGGAAATAGAAAAGTTATTAATTATTTAATTTCTTCTGAATCAAATTTTATTTTGCTTTGTAATTAAACAAAATTTGTCTAAAACAAACAACTGGAGTAGATTATGTTGCTGAAAGGAACGCACAAGTCCATTGTCAAGGAAATAGAATTTGAGGCAGGATTAGTAGGTTTAAAAGTGAATTATTTATTATTTGTTTGCTTATAGTAATGAAACATATTCTTTATAGGATTTCGCAAACAGCGGGAAAGAACTAATAGAACTAAAAGGAAAACTATATGTAAAAAATATTAATGAAATCTTTGCATTCTTTCGATAACCTGACTTCTGGTTATGTTAGCAAATCAAAAATCCTAAAATAAATTTGTCCAGTTTCTTATTTGACATTTTTTATTATTTTGATTTGCTACCATAACCAGAAGTCAGGTTATCGAAAGAATGCAAAGATTTCATTAATATTTTTTACATATAGTTTTCATTTTAGTTCTTATGGCTATTTTTTTTCCCGCTGTTTGCATAATCCATTCTATAAAGAATATGTTTTAGGACTAGTAGGTGTGAACAACTACTGAACTACTTTCTGGAAAAATATGTCTGAGGTGAGTGAGCTTTTTCTTTAATTAGATTAACTCATTGTTAAATTTGTATATTGGTTCACTCATCTTGAGGGGAACGTTTAGTGTTGCTGACAGCGGTTGGATAAGTCTCCAAAGTCCCTGTGCAACATCCTGACTTAGAAAAATTACTAATAATTGTGTTCTTGAGTTCATTATTTAGTGAGAAATAGTCTAGATTGTTTTTTATTTTCACACATATGATCTCACACCATAATTTAAGATTTTCATTCACACTTTGGTTGACTACTACTACTACTATAAATTACAAATTTATCTTTAGCAGAGTTATCTGATTTTGTTTTAATAGTCATATATATTTTCGTAATATTCCATTACTTAAATTTTACAATTTAAATTTTTTGTAGATTTGTCATTTTTTTCTCTCTAAAAATTTCTAGACAAATTTAATATTTTATTACAGTCATTTAAATTTTGAAATTGCTAGTAAAATTTTCTGTACAGTCTTAGTTATTGGACAAAATTTAATAGTAACAATAGTTTTGATTGAAGTCCTCAGGGCTAAAGGTTTAATTTAAATTACAAATTTATCTTTAGCAGAGTTATCTGATTTTGTTTTAATAGTCATAGTCATTTAAATTTTGAAATTGCTAGTAAAGTTTTCTGTACAGTCTTAGTTATTGGACAAAAGTTAAAAAGTTCGTGTTTTGTTTCACTCTAAATTTTTTTTCCTGTTATCAACCTCATATATACCCGATTTTCATGTAAATACCAGGACCAATCCACCACCGGATCAAAGCACAGGATAGAACTTACTATTGGCTGAATAAATAAATCATAATTGGTTGGACTCTTCCCCGATATGTTGTCAACCTTGACCTCTTCGTACACAAGGACGAATATATTGAAGTCCTCAACTCCCAGGTACCCGTGGCCAACTCCAGGAGCTCACCAGTGGTATTCCACGTCATCCATTGTAAGTTACGTAAGCTAACTATCACTGTGCCAATAACACCAGCAGCATTTCGGTCAGAAGATTTTTGTTGTAATTTTAATTTTTTTTTAAATGAAAATTAAGTCCCATTTTTTTTTAAGATGTATGTGTGAATGAACGTACGTACGTACGTGGACACATCTTTTCTGGACGAAATCTCGCGAGTAAACAAAGATATCGACTTCGTTGTGGTGACAATCGAGGCGTATTAACGTAAATGTCATTTGAAAGAGATTTTATCGAATTCGGTACAGACTTTTTATTTGTTTAAACAGAAAAATGCAAAAGGTGGATTTTATGATTTCTTGAAAAAGAGTTAGCCGATTTAATTTGTTCTAGTGGCAATCGATAATTTGAAATATTTTTATACAGCCTTTACAAAATTATTTGGGCCATAACACCCAGAATATTTATATCAAAGGAATGAGTAAAATAAAATAGAAAAAATCAAATTTCATGTGTTATTATTATTATTATTATTGATATTTGTATTATACTGAGAAGTTTACTGTGTAGACATCAAGGGATTTAGTCACAAATGTCACATTTGGAGAGTCCTAATACAAAGCCCAGTAATGTGACATCCTGAGTTACACTCACACCACAGTTTAAAATTCTACACTTTTAATAAATACGTGGTAACTCTGCTTGCTTATTTTCGATACAGTTTTATTTGATAACTGAAACTTAGTAATTAGAACGTTGTCGAATTCAAATTTCGACCTAAAAAGAATCCAGATATTTTTACATTTTAGGCATTCCAATTTAAATCTAAATATTTCCATATTATATCTAGCAGATTATTGAAACATAAACGAAACGGGACAAAGCAGCTTTCTCTCTGGACATTATCTAAGAAAATGCAATTATAGAAAATATCATCAAGGAAGATCTCCAGTTAGTGAATAAAAAATGAAAATACACTTGCACCCTTATACGCTATAACAACGCAGAGATGCCCAGATAAAAGATATAGAGCTCCCAGATTTAACTTAAAAATGATTTACGTAGATATAACAAACCCACTGGATAAGACGAAACAACAAGAACGTAGCACAGGAGCATGTCAAATGGCCTTACGTCGTTACGTGGGGTCAAGAGGTTTTTACATTCAGAGAAATGCTAAGAAAAGATAACATTATTCAGGGACTGTTTCGTTTTACTGCGTTTTTATTAAAGCAGCATACATGCGAATTGTGATACAAAAACTGTATGCTTAGCTTACATTAATTATTCACTTATAAATGTATTGCTGCGTTTACAGTGTTCTCATAAGACTAACGAGCAAGTTCATTCTTATCTAATTAGACATGATTTCAGTAAACTTATCTCGCTAACTCACAGCATTTATTTTATAAATGTAGAAGTCATGATTTATGTTCTCAGGTTGCGAGTTTATAAGGAAGGACAATGAAACTTGGTTTCTCTTGTGTTTTTTTTTTTTCCGGGTTTGAATTGGCCTCGGGTATTTCCCATTAGCCAGCTCCTCAGATTGGTCTAAATTTGCAAAATAGAAGAGGAAAATGGAATAATCTAAAAACTACGGGAAAATTACAATGGGCACACGTTTCACGCCAAGGGGCCGATCATGGCGACTTAAATAAACTGACGTACACGTAGGTAGGCCTCGGTTAGGAGGAGAATGGAAGAACAGAGGAAACTACAAAAGTAGACGGGGGATCGGAATTCACAAATATTTAAACCTCTTAAATGACAAAGTTGCATGTTTGCAAGTATTCGTAGATGATTTTTAGCGCATCAATATTTTGTTTTGCAAGAATACAATTTACATTGAGAGGTAAGACAAATCCATTGTCCTGAAGACGTTGTATTAAATGATCGGATTCTCTCTGTTTGAGTCTACAATTAAATAAAAGATGGTTGACGTCACCAGTATCTCCACATTCGCAGAGATCGCTCTCTATTATTTTAATTTTATGCAGGTGGGAAGGAAATCGGCCGTGGTTAAATTGCAGACGAGTTATAGTCGTGTAGAAGTGCCTGGTGATGGAGAGCCCTTTATGCCACTTGGGCTTAGATATATCGGGGTTTAAAAAAAAGTAGTTAGTGGCTCTGTCTGAATATGCGTCTTGGTATCTGCGTTGCCATTTTACATATAGTGATTTTTTTAATGTGACGTGTAAATCTGATGAAGGGATCTTGTATAAAGAGGTATCGCCGTCTACAATCGCACTCTTGGCTAATTTGTCCACTTTCTCATTATGTGGTAAGTCACAATGAGCTTTAATCCACACAAAGTTGACATTAATGTTGCGATGTGCTAACTGTGAGACTTTACTTACGACGTCTAATACATTACATGAGGAGTGGATTCCAAAATTGGAAATACTGTTTAAAACACTTCTTGCATCGGAAAAAATTGTGATGTTGGGGTAATTTAGCAAACTAACTGTATTGATGGCCTCAAGAATGGCAATGGTTTCGGCAGTAAAGATCGAGGTTTCTGATTGGAGTTTTAATTTGTACTCTAAGTTCAAGCTAGGAATGAAAAAGGCACTACCAGTACCGCTCTGGTTTTTCGATCCGTCTGTGAAAATACATAAGTTATTATTGTACATATCTAATAGCTCGAAACATATGTTTTTGTTGAGTATCGGGTTGTCAGTAAAAGCAGGCAAGTGCACTTTGGGAGTGATCAGCATGGCGAAATAATTCAAGGTAAAAAAATACGGGAAGTTGTACTTGACTATGAAATTGTCGTAATCAGAGGTGTTACTATAACCATCAGCTAGTGGAGGGCTCACATTTTTTTCCCAAAATTTATTTGTTAAATTTTCTATGCAGATACTATGTAGACTTGTGTTAAGGTTGGAGAGATTTGTAGACGCGCGAACCTTGAGGGCGAATTTTGAGCTTAACCATTCCCTTCTAAGTGTTAAGGGAGGTTCGTTTGCCTCCACATATAGGGCTTCTGTTGGAGTGGATTTCATCACACCCAAACATATTCGCAAACCTTTGTTCTGCAAAATTCTCTTGTGTTATAATATAATAATTTTTAAAACTCGGTAAATGCATATACTCACAACTTCTCTCTTTATTTAGCAACTTTCATTTCTATACTCTTCGCATCTACGAAAACGAAGAGTATACTGCATATTTTGTTTAATTACTTTTTTATTGGATGACGGCCCTGTATATTTGTTGCATCAGATTTCCTACTTGGAATAATAGTAAAACTTTTTGAGAACTGTTGTTCTCGTATAAACACTGAATCGCAATTTCATTTTGTTAACCCCTTTATCCCAATCAAACAACTAAATTTTAGTAAAAAAACTATGATAAGAGTTCTTTTTTTATTGTGTGAAACTGCATGCTTTGTCCTTTTTTATATTAAATATCCTGTAGGTTTTTTTGCAATCTATCGTAAACCTAGACTCATTTACCGCTCATAGTCTTAATTAGATCTGATAAATTATAAAAAGTGAAGTTATTCCATAAAAAAACGTTATTCCACAGAGCATAGGAGCGACATACATATCGTTTTTAGCATTGCCGTGTAATTTCATAAGTGATTAAGTCTATTAAAGCAATAAATTCTGCTCAACCTTGACTTTATAAATTAATGCGTGTAAGCAGGAGGATGTATCAATAATTCAAGTAAATTGCCATGATATATAAATACTTGTAGTTTAAGATCTCGATCTTAATAAAACTAAAGTCGTTCAAGTAGATACCATCTTGGTAACGATATTAGACACGGCCAGCTAAACAAACAGCATCATTTGTGATTATAATCAGCCATTTAAATTTAATATCAAAATTTTATTGCATGATACAGTTACTGCTTATTGTTTTGTTATTGTCTCTACACTCGTCTCTACATGTGCTGCTCAAGAGGATCATTAAATTTGAGATGCATATATTGTACAAAGGAACTAACAATACAATCGCAAAATTGCTATTATCACCTTTTGCGGACAATGATACTCACATTGTTCTAGGAGTAATTATTGATAGGGAGATGATATCTTCAATATTTGCATTTAATCTTGACATATGGTTATGTTATATTTTCAACCAGTATCTTGATTATTTCATATATAACAACCTATGATGTCCAAATAATCAAATGGAAGCCGAGTCTGAGGGGCCTTCCTTCTCTTCGAGAAGGTGTTACTATCATCGCATATGGAGGTAACTTTCCTATCTAGCTGGTCAAACTTATTTTTGTTGTTTAATTGGCTAAACACGTATTTCCGTACTAATTCATTAAATTATAAGAAATTAATTTTCGAAAAACTTAACTTGACTAAATTTTAATTCACAGTACCAAGTTTTATCAAGTCATTTTTCTTTTTTAGTTAGTAGTTTTAGTCATAGTATCTGCCTTGAATTTTTAATTTTTGACATCAGATTTGGTAGCAGCAACTACGAAAATACCTAACCACCAATTTTAATGCAATTTAGACAAAATGAACTCGTATAGTTATTGACGATTAAGTCCATTGTGTGCAGTTTTATGAAAAGCTACAGTGCTTTCATCGCCGAGCAGTAACACCCTATAGTAATAAATAATATTATTATAATAAATTGTTTTTCATGTAATCGCTAAATTTGCAATTAAATATCTCGTTTGCTTGTTTTGTTAACCTTGCGCTAGATGTACGCTTACTAAAGTTCAAGGTTAAACGAATAAAAAATGCAATATTGGAATATACAGTATGTCTGTCAGGTTCAAACTAACTTTACGTAGATTAGGTAATAAATTTTACTGTGTGCCTAGGCTCCCGGTACCGGTATCCAATTTTATCCCGGTATAAATGACAACGTCATAGTTACGACGTAACAATTACCGGGATTTGTATGTAGTCCCACTTTCTATTGTATAGGCGCCAGTTTAATTCCTGTAGATTTTCTGTTCCTATAATCCTTTTATGAATATATTTATTAGTCAATTTGTTGACGCCACTGGAACCAATGTTCAATGAGAAAATATGGGCCAAGTGATGTGCTATCAATGAGTCATATAACTCAACCTTGTATTTAAAAAATGGTATATGCAACATAGTTGTCTTATGTCTTCCTTCTTTTTCCACAGATACTATTGTCCTATTGCAAAATTCTTTGGTGTTAAAATTTCTAGTGTCATTTCGGGGGTGTCATAGTTGAGACATGACAAATATTTTTGGCAATTTGGTTATTAATCATTGTGAAACCCGTTTAACAAAAACAATTGAATAGGAAAGTTTTCCATACGGTGACTTTTTGGCGGACACTGTACGTTCATATCATAATTAAACATCAGCCTGTTATTTTAGAACATAATATCAAAATTTTACAAAATATAGAATTACCAGCTGTTGTAAAACGAAAAGGTCGTCCAAAAGATCTGAATTAACTACTATAAGGGTACCAAAGAATAGAAAGCAAAAACTGCTTTGTGTGTGGATTCCATCTGTAATATAAAGAAAGTACGATAAATTATTAAAATGATGTTCCAATTAACCTAATTGATTATTCTGATTCCTTATAAATCCGGGATCCTGTTTAATCCCGGTAATTATTACGTCATAACTCTGACGTCATTTATATAAAGACAAAATTGGTTATCGGTACCGAGAGCCGAGACACAGCGTAAATGTTATTTTAAATTACTGTATAGAATAATCCGCAGTAGTTTTCACACTACATAAAGGCTTTGTCTTTACACAGTAGCTACACAACGAATTAAGTAGTTCTATAGGACGATCTGTTACAGTATTTATACAACAAAAAGTTGAAATATTTATGATTACTGCCAATTGAACAGAATTACTCTTTAAGACGCTTCACAACCACTTCTATTCAAATAGAAGGGCTCTGTAACAGTTGGTGTAAGTTAAATAATTTTGTAAATGGACCTGAAAACGACTAATATTATATAAAGCTCCTTCTTAGAAATAGAATTGCTTTATAACAGTAATTTCCAAAAATATTGTACTATTTCAGCTACCAAATTTTCCAAATATGTAAGTAAGGTTTTAGATGTGACATTCATCTTGAGAAAAATTGACACAAAATATTTAATATTATCTTTCCACGCCTAAATTAAAGTATTTTTAAGACTATAATAACGAACCGAATAACGCAACTTTTTGGCCTACAAAAATGGCAATTTCCGTCTTGATAGAAACTTGCCTGGAATGCTCATAAATTTATTTCCAATAAATTTAGTGTTAACACATTTCTATTGATATGTAACACGAGATCCTATTTATTTTTCCTATAGAATAATTTAAACGTATTTTACATATTAATAAGTGATATCTCTCTGTATCATCTCAAGCTATGACATATTTTAATTTCAGCTAGACATCGGCATGACAATTTTACATCGTCACAGATAATTCACATTCAAATGATATAGTGACATGCGTGCTTGGTGCATTATTTTCTTTATGCTCCAGCAGTAAAAGCTGATTGTATCGGTTCTCAGTCGCTTCTCGTCCACCACTGGTTTTATCTCGATGTAAACAGTCAGTGTGTTTCATATCTGTTCAACTGCCCATGTGCTACTCTCAACGCATCGCATATTTTATGATTGTTTGGTCCATGGAATTTGACAATATACTCGCTGAAATGGCGGCCATTTGACGATGGTATCAAATTTATTGTGTCTGTTTAGTTTTACATCAAAACCGAATTTATGTGAATCTCTTTACTGCTCGGTGCGGGTGTCATATTTCACTCAGTATTCTTCAAATTTAAGTCGAATAAAAGTCCGGTATAACTTCCTCTGTTAATTTCAATTTCCAATACTAAAAACAAGAAAAGTGATTTGATAAACAAATCACTCTTCATAAATTATTTTTCGTAATGTAAAATAAGTGTTTTCATTATCATAAAATACTATGCCCAAATAACAGTAAGAGGTTTATAGTAGCTATAAGAGCATTTGTATATATGCACTGTATAAGAGCAGGAGCTTTATAGTCAAAATCTGAGGACATTCCCTCAGTATCTATACAACCACTATACGCATACCCAGAGTATGCGTGTGTAAAGAGATTTCGTCGTGTAAAAGCCGCAAAATAGTACATATACAACTATTTAGCATCCGTTAGAAACATTCTCACAGCACCTATAAAGCATTTTATGAAGATGTTATAAAAATGCGCCGAGTCGAATAGAAGTTCGTTTGAACTCCACTACACAACAGGAAACTCTACCGCTGCATCAGTTATAAAGTAGTCTTGTTGTGGCGTCTATATGAACTTCTATAAATCAGTATTACTATAGCTGTATAAAGTTGATCGGACTATTCAAAAAACTATTTTATAAAAGTTGTGAAATCAAACATTTTTGTGCAAGTGTTTATTATCGATGTATTTACTGCAGAACTGTTCTTTGTTGAATAATTTAAACAGCCCTCCTGCTTCTTAACAGTTGTATCTATTAATCTATCTTATATGATTTTATAAATTATGGGAACGTATTCAACCGTTGTTTTAATACATGTCACCAGATTTTATAAATTGACTGATCTGTTTTTTATGTTACAACAATATTATTTTTTCCTCACTTGAACACTTTTGTAGATATAACTACTGCAGATGAAATGTTGCAACACCGATCTTTCGGCTATATAAAAATTCGTTATGCACTCGTTGAATTATGTTAGAACGCAATAATAAAGTTTCTGTATAAGAGCACTTACCCAGAACTGTTATCTGTATAGATATATAAGCCTAACTGCCTTATAATTCGTTGTAGGAACACGTTGTTATAACACCTGGCAATACAACATTAAAAGTGCAATCCATAAGTTTTGAAATGTATAATCAACATTTATGCAATGTAATAAACTGAAAATATTTACATAATTACTCGATGCTCTATAAGAGATATATTAGGAATCTTTACTAGAAGATAACACTGTCTTTATAAAATGGTCCTATTATAATGTTGTAAGTACATAGAGCGTTTCATGTAGCCAGTTTGTCGCAGAGAGCCAATTCATTTAATACAGTAGTTTAATATAACATTTTTACACCACTAAAAAGTAATTATAAGACAACTCGAATAAATATTAGAGCAATAATGCTGAGTAAGTGTATTATTGCTAGTCTTTTGTACTCCCGGCTGCCTGACACAGTTGTGCTTTGTTGAAAATAGACAGAAACATAAAGTTTAGGTATTAGACGGGGCTATATTTTGACAATCCCTTTTGACGTTTACTGAACATGTGATGAGGGAGTACGGAGGATTAACAGGGTATGGTAGCTATAAACCACTCGCGGGTGGCGTCACCTTTGTCGAGGCTAATGTAGATATGTCTTGATTATTACATGATACATGATACATTATACCCATATTGAGGGGATTGAAAAAAAAGTAATCCGCCATTTTGTGGTGGCGGCCATCTTGGATTTTGATTTTTTTTATGTACTGTATTCCACTAGTTAAGCTCTTTCATTTGATATCCAAATTGAGATGGTTGAAAAAAATATGTAATCCGCCATTTTGTGGCGGCGGCCATCTTGGATTTACAATGATAGTGAATATACATAAGTGCATTGTCATCAGAACTAAAGGTGTGTACCAAAGTTCAGATAAGTTGGTCAATTACTAGATTTGACTCACACAAGACACAAACAAAGTAAGCTAAATAAAGCCATTTAATAAAATCGTTTAAAAATACACCTTAGTTTTAGCAATCGATGAGGAAGCCATACACCTCATACATATCAATCTATATTTTTAATTTGTTCTTTCCTCTACTGGTCCACTCTAAACTTTTCTTTCGTAAACAGCCTAATTTGGAGTGATTTTTTATTTCAGTTCCTCATTTCCTAGGTTTACAATTATATTTTATATTTATACTTAAAGTCTAGTGTGCTATACATAAATGATTATAATGTGTTAATAAATTAACCTCGCCTCATTTTCATTATTGTATTTCTTTACTAATTTTCTGTTCAAATGAAAATATAAATAGATTACAGGTACTCCCAAATCAAAATGATGAGAATAATATTAAATTGTGATAACTATACCCCTATTTTAACCATGTTGAAATCACTGAAATGGTTTTCCGTGAGGCAAAACATTGATAAGGCAAATGTCACTTTAATTTACAAAGTCAGACATAAGACATCTCCAGAATACCTGCAAAATTTTCTAGTGACAAGATCTGAAAAACACCGGTATGATATAAGTTCAGAAGATAATCATTACCTTGCAAAAATCGCGATGTTACATAACTTCAAATATGTCAAAAAACAATGTTTTTGCACTTTAGGTTAGAATATCTCAAAAACCTGGCGTGATAGAGCAATTCTGAGCCCGAATTTTGTTTCAGCGGAAAAAATTATTATTCATTGTCCAGGAGCAAAATCTTGCAGGGTAGTGAATTATAATATCGAATTCGTAAGATCCAGTAAATTGCAAAAAACACTCCATGGTGATGGTCTGTGACTTTTCAACGCTTTGCCGGACGAAATAAAAGATGTTTGTAGTATTGGGTTATTTACAAAATTAGTAACGAATTTATATCTGGATTAAGTGTGTAAGCTTATATAACATATATCCTTTTCCTTTGCATGCGTTAGTATCTAAAGTTATTTTTTCCATGTATTCATGTACCTCTCTTTTTTGTATACAATTAGCTTTTGCTAAATAAAGCAATTATTTATTTATTTATTAAAGCGTTATCAGAGCTTAAGTTTTCCAGCAGATGGGGTTTATAACCCATCCTAACTTACTGCAATTAAGGTGGTATCATCTGCAAAAGTCAAGTTAAAAAGATTCATTTCTTCTATTATTCAATCTCAGTTCTCCAGCACGTGCAAGTCGCATCACGTATTCACTGATAAAGCTATCTTACCATTAATTATTATTTTAAATTCAAAATTTAGAACACCATTACCTTGTTAAAAATAAAAATTGTAACAAAAGCTTGTACCTTCTATATCACACAACTAAAGTTTCTCGTCAATTTCAGTGGCAATTTGATATTAATTTTAGCATCGAACAAAACGTCACTATAAACATAGCGTTGGAAAATTATTAGACGTAAAAGCAAGAAGATGATATCTGTAAGTTATATGACAAAGGACTGAAACTGGGGGTGCTCTTCTCTTTACGTAGGGACTAGTATGCCACGGGCTGAACTGCATAACCTTTCTTTTAGAGTTCCTCGTTGTGATATCAAAGAGTTTGGCTAAAGTAGAAATCTTATATATGCCTTATAAAGTATAAAAAGCTGAGGAATAAACTTAGAGAAGGACTTTATACTTGGCCGTTTCGTTATGTCCAAAAGCATAAATATGTTTCAGGAATTTTTGTACAAACTAACAAAATTAAGAAGCAAACAGTCTTATCCTGAAATATTTATATAGTGACTTTATATTATCGACATTGAAAGTGATGGATGACAGTCATATATCATGATCTAATCAAAGATAAATCACGTGCGTTTTTAATAATTTGAGATTTCTTACTAAAAAGGGCTCTATGGGGACTACCGAAATAATTTACGCACTAAAAATAGTCCGAAGCTCACCGAGACCGAGGGTGCAAGAGCTTTGTAAAATCTAATATTTGTTTAGTCAGTCACCACTCATTTTCATAGAACCGACGCAAAGTGGTCCCAAACTGAGTTTTTTGGTTCAAAAATGACTAGAGCACAAATCTTCGGCGGAAATGAGCAATATCTTTTGTTAATTACCGCTTACCGATTTTCCAACAAATCCTCGGAGCCCAAATTAAAACAAAATTCTTCGTTTATTATTTTAAGTTAAAGGCCAAGAAAACAGCCGTCAAGCAGACAAAAAATTAATTTCTTAAAATAAATTTTGATATAATATACTGAATTACTTTATACGATAAAAACATCGAGTCCTTGAAGCTGAAGATATTAACTCGAGTATTGGTGATGTCACTACGTCAAAATTTAATACCTAATTTGGCACAAAACATTTATTGATAGTTTGACAGATGTCAAATGACACATGACCTATACTTTACAATTTTCACACAAAAATAGTTGCTCTGCAATGTTTTGAACTATTAAAGCTAGTTTTAAAGTGAAGTAAAATCAACTGTCAAATTAGACAAAAAGTGTCAATTGACAGCTGCCAAATTGACATTTGACATATATTTGTGGATTCGATATTCTTATCGTATGAAGTTATTCACTATATTATATCAAAAATAATTTAAAAGAAAAATTTGCCCTTGATTGATTGATTTGCCAGCGTAAGGTGGGAATTGTTGCCGATTCCGGGCATCCATGGAGGTTCGTTCCAACACGCAGTTTTGTAGTCCGTCGAACATGCCCAACGGACGGCCAAACCGCGTGCCGGAACCAAATCCCGGATGTTTTATATACCGCCGGACCGGCTGCATGAGCCGGGTTGGACATTGGACATGCTTGTTGTCAGCAGCGAGAACCGCATGACGCATGGACAGGTAAATATCCATTTACAGTGGAGTTTCTGGGAAAAGCCCTATCTTGCGGTAGCAATATTTTTTTTTCGCGTTATGACAAAGGAAGTCCGAAAGGATAGTTGGCTCACCCTGTATATCGTTTCCTTGAAACAATCGGCTTCAATTTCAGGCAGTTTTTCTATTTCATCACCTATGTATTGTGTTTATTACCTATATATTATGTATAATACCTTTTCAATTTTGAACTCCATTTCTTGTTTATAATTTAATAAAGACATAAATAAATAAACCAATGCTAATGCTGCATAAACAGAAACTTATCAGTTTCATTCACACATCTGGCTGGCTGTTGCTTATTTTATATTACCCACTTCAAGAAGGGACGGATCCAGGTATAGATTCCACGGTCAAGCAGTACACTTTCTCGGTTTGTTTATATACACTATTTTGTGTTGCTTTATTCAACCAACATAATTTAATCAAATATCAACTATATGAGATAACCAGACCCGCGGTAATTTATATCAATCAATACAGAATCGTTCACGCTTTAATTCAATACAATTTCGATGTCGTGTTGCCGCTGTTTCCGGATTTATCTCGAGATCCCGTAGGAGCCACGAAACCCGCGTCTGTCAACGAATTATACACACTTTGAACCTCTTAAAAAAAATTAAAAATTAAAAACATTTTTTTGGCCTTTAACTTAAAATAATAAAAAAGTAAAAAAGATGTTAAAATTCGTGCTCCAAGGATTTGTTGGAATTTCGCTAGGCTTCAATTAAAAAAAAGAAAAAAATTGTTCATTTCTGACAAGATTTGCGCTATCTAGCCATTTTTGAACCAAAGAACTCGATTTGGCACCACTGTGCGACGTAGTCAGCAGCAGCTAGAAGTTGAGAAAACAAGAGCGCTGGGTTTGTGGTATTACAGGTGCGTTCCAGTATAAATTGGTTATATAATAAATAATAATAGATAACAGTTGGAGCAGTAGTAACAGCAATTATAACTATACCAATAATAATAATATTAATAATAATAATAAAAATTACAAGAATAATAATATGTACAAGAATTAAAATATAAATAAATTTTTGTTGTTGTAATGTGACTCTTTCATTTTATAAAATTAGCGTTCCGACGAAAATTAATAGATATTTAATGAAGAAGTTAACTAAAGAATTACTACAAAATATATGTTTTTTTTATGCAGTTGTGTAGCCGAATAGAATATAAGAGCATGGTATCGTGTGGTATACAAAGAATAGTCTATGTAAAGAAACATTATAAGACGACTTTTTTGTAAATATTTCACGCAAAGACGAGATTACCTCCCCCCCCCCCCTATTTTAGAGGGTGTTGAACAAGACGTAAGTGGAGAGAGAAGTTTTTGACCGCGTTTTTATGTTCTTCATTTATACCGGGTAGCGGTAAATTTTTTGACTTAACCATACCCAAAAACATACCAGTTTAACCGAAAATATTACTCATCTTTTAAATTTTATGCAGCTTATATATTTTTTTATATTTGATGATGGAAATTTAAATTATGTTTGTAATGGTTTTTCAAAATCAGAATTGAAACAGAAATGACTTTAAAATATGTTCAATCTTCAATACATTATCTCCCACTTCAGATCCACTTATGCATCTATTTTGAATTTTAAAATTGCATGGGAAAGCTAATTGAGGCCCTAGATGAGCTTTGCTGAAAACTTAAAAAAACTGTACAGGCTACCATTAAAAAAAATAAATTTTGGACCGTTTCTTTCTTTATCATTTTTACTTCCCTCGCATACCGAAAGGAAGTATTGTATTCGAGAAAAAATCACCCCCCGAGATTTTTTCAGATTCTGACGTTTTAGATCACGTAGATTACGAAAATATAGGTTTTTCAATTCCGTCAGTCTGTCTGTCTGTCTGTCTGTTGGTGCATTAACTAAAAAAACTACTTGACGGAGAGCAGTGAAATTTGGTAGGTAGTTGACCCTGTCAGCGAAGAAATGGTAGAACTTTCACTGGAATATATACAGGGTGGATCGTCTAAACGGAATAAATATGAAAAAAAAAATTTTTGCTTAAATTTAAAATTTCCACGTTTCATGACACGCTAAACCTATTTCTGTAAAAAAAAAATGAAAATTTTTTTCACCAACATTTTTGAAAAATGTTTTACCACTAAAAAAAAATTTTATTTTCTTCTAATTTCAAATTTTCACGTTTCATGGCATTCTAAACGTATTTAAGAAAACATATTTTTTGAAAATTTTTTTTACCAACATTTTTGAAAAAAATTTTACCACTAAAATAGATGGAATTTTTTTTCTTTCTTCAAATCTAAAATTTCCACGTTGCATAGCGTTCTAAATCTATTAAAAAATAAATTGAAAATTTTTTAAAAATTTTTGAAAAAATTTTACCACTAAAACAGATGGAATTTTTTTTTCTTTGTTCAGATTTAAAATTTCCATGTTTCCATGGCATTTCAAAATTATTCAAACAAATTTAAAAATGCTTTTGAAAAATTTTTTTAAAATTTTGAAAACATGTTTAGGTAATCTATTTATCACTACTATAGAATAGACGAAATATTTTTTTTACTCAAATTTAAAATTTCCACGTTTCATGACATTCCAAACCTATTTCGGAAAAAAAACTGCAACATTTTTTCACCAATTTGGAAAAAAACTTAGCACCAGAATAGATCGAAAAAAATTTTTTTTGCCCAAATTTTAAATTTTCACTTTTCATGATATTCTAAACCTATTTCAGTAGAAAAAAAATAAAAATATTTTCACCAACTTTTTTGAAAAATTTCCAAAAAAAAATTATATTTTTTAACCACCACTATACTTCCACTCCATTACGTGAATGTGGGACTGAAAATGTGACAGATGGCAATAATATTTGGCATATGCACCTATTATACTTTTATTGAATAATGTCATCCCAAGAAATAATTCAGTCATGGTGGACATTTGTAAAGGTATTTACGCAAGCCTTCCATATTTATTTAGTATTGAACTTTTGCTGTTGGATGAGCACTCTGCATATTTTTTTGACCAAAAGTTATCAGGTTTTTTTTGTAATAATAGCAATAACTATATTCCGATTATTATTCTCAATGTCATTTCGTAATTAATAATTTTTTAGAGTGATCGCCATGCACAAATAACGAGGGAAGTTCTGTGTAAATACCTTTACCGATTTTTAATATTATTTTTGACCTGATTTTCGCACTATGTCCACTTAGTTACGAAACATCATGTATGGAACTATCACTAGTAAATTGACTGATTAAAAATATTACTTACACAACGTATCTCACTGTGCTTGGACAGACGGACGAACAAACAAACATTTTGAAAGTTGTTAATAACTCAATCACTAACATAGTGATATGTTTTTTTTTCTCTAGCAAGCGATATTACCGGTTTTAGAGACGTGTACTTTTTGCTTTGTATCTGCGAAGCGTATAAGAACAAAAATGTCCGAAACTTGTAAACATTGGTAGATTTGAAACTCAAAATTAAGGACAGTGTGAGTATAATTCTTAATAATAGCATAGGTAACCAACTAAGTTACAAAGTCTTTGGAAGATACTTAGGCTATTCCACTCCCAAGAAGACAATGTTATCTCTAAAGCCCGTAGCATACAAATTGCCGGACTGCTTTGTACTGAGATAATTGGTCATGATAATGAAATATTCCGTACAGAATGACTGTAATGAAGTTTTTATTCCAGTGAATATGAAATGTGGTCCCATTAAGACACATGAGCAGCCCACTGAGTTTTGAAATGTGATAGAACATTTCGTCGGTATGAGAAATAATGATTTTGAAGTCAATTTAAGAAGCGAAAGTTCTTGACTACGTAAGTTTATTATCTCTGTAGACCGCTTCTTTAACTGACTATGATGTTATGTAATCTAATTGTTCTTTATGTGCATAGTATAGTAATACACATTATTATAAACATTCTAAAGCATGATCTATTAAAAGTAAGCTCGTTAGTATATTGGAATTGTCAGTGAGCATTTTCATTTTAGTTTCACATCCACGTAGTGAGATTTTAAATTTGAGAAAAAAAAATCTGTCTGTCTGTCGGTCGGTCGGTCGGTCTGTTACTTTTTTTTGTCCGCACGCTTTTTCTGGAACGGTTTAAGATATTGACTTGTAACTTTATACACGTGTGTATTATAACAAACCTGCTGGAATGATCCAGTACATTTTCAGCAGAGGGTCGTAAGATGACACAGTACATTTTGACATGTTTTATTATTCTTTTTTTTTGCGTTGACTAAAGTAAAGGCTAACTACATTTTGAAACACAGAAAGGCCATCGGTGCTATTTTTATTTAGTAAATGAAAATCGGTCAAATATTTATAGTGATAGAATTTTCTCCGGTATGATCTTCATTATTTTTGGTTTGGGCACCTATAGATAATTTCGTGTATAACTAAAATAGAGACTTTTCCGAGAAAGCACGATATCAAAATGTGTATAGTAAAACCTATTTTGTTTTGCATTCGTATGTTTCATTTACAGTGGGTACAATGCAGGAATTGAAATTTATTTATTTCTGATTAAACTTATTTAAAATATCAAAATTTTACAAATCAATTTTTCTAACACCTTTACTTAGCCAAATAAGGAAATGAATGTGTATCTTAAATATAACATTACATTATTTTTTTGCACCTATGTCGCACGAATAATTTATAAATTTGTAATATTTTTTTAAATAATTTTTTGGAATGGATCTTTGGTAAATAGTTCGTTTATTTTTAATTTTTCGAAAAAAAACTTCAGATTTTTTTTCCAAAAGGCCCGTGCCTTATACTGGTTATAGAAATTGATCGACGGAATACTTTATTTTCGATTATCAAACTCTTCGGTATTTGTAGAATTTATAAAAAATATCAAGTTTTCCAGGATTTGTAGATTCACCTTTGTTTTGTCAAAGTTCTCACAAACGTAACCTAATAGACCTATTCAATCGCCATTTTCGAAAATCAAAATTAGACGTTCGGTCCGGGAGTTATTAATTTCTTTGGAAAATGATACTCATCCCTAGAAAAAATACTTGCGGTTAACGAATGCGAGCCGCCAGCAATAGGCTTTATTGGTGGCCATGTACCTTTGATCCCACCAAGTCTCATCGAAGTCGATAAATATCCTGGACAGTTATCGTGCTTCCTAGCCCGATTTCGAGAAAACCAGGTTTTTGCAAAAAAATTCAATTTTCGTTTGCTTTTCGACATTGTCTCTGGTATACTGTAGAGCATTGCCAGAGGCACCATTTATATTTTGAAATATCTCGATTCGATTGCCTGTTACCGAGTTATACAATTTTTTCGAAAAACTCGAAACGTCTATATCGGGTACTTCCTGTTTCCAAAGGGAGCCGAGTTTCCGGCGTTAAGGTTTTCTAAAGGCCTCCTATTAATTTTTCAAGTTTCATCCAAATTTGAAAACGGATTAGGAGTCTGGGCGTGACATACAGACAGACAGAGAGACAGACAGTCAGTCAGATAGACAGACAGGCAGACAGACAGATAGATAGAGAGACAGACAGACAGACAGACCGATTGACCGACGAGCGACGGACGGAACTTTCTAAATTCGCTCTAGAGTCGATAGATATGACTTTCATTTCGATTCGACGCTTTCTTCGAATTTCGATGGTCCGCCGGAAAAATGCAAAACCTATACTACATTTTTTTCAAAATGTACTTACAAGATCTAAAACTCAATTGTTATTTTAACTTATCCGGTGAAGAGTTGGGGGCAAATAGGGGTAAATTGGGGAAAATATTTAAAGCAAGCTGGTAAAAGTACAGAAACATGAGATTTGGTGTATATGCTAGAATCCAAGGCCTCAATTTTTTTTATAATATTCTAGATACCTCCACCACCCCCACTCCATTGTTAAAAGGGTTGATAAAATAAAATTGAGATATTCACTTGAAATGTGGTACACATATATATTATAACGACATTTGGAACTAGATTATATTTTGAAATTATTGTGTTGAGATGTTGAGAGTTAAATAGGTGTAAATAGGGGAAAATAAAAGCTGGTAAGCAAGCTGGTAATAGTACAGAAACAATTTCTGTCTGACTCGCCCAAAACAAAAGTCATGTTTACAAGTTTTTAAAATTCACATTGTACAATTCCAAATATTTGAAATTCAATACAAATTGTAACTAACGACCGATAAATGTGATAAATGCTCCGTTGTACACGGCAATTTATACCAAACTGAAGTTTTATTGCTTGTCGAATAACGAAAACGGCAAAAAAATGTACAAAAAAACATTACAGTAATGTTAAATACTATTTACCCATTTCAATGGATTGGAAGAAATGGTCCCACTAAATGGCCTCATTTCAAAATTGCATAAAGACATGTGTCAGCCAAAATGGGCAACACGTTGAACACCTATTATAAATTTTTCTAATAAATTATTTGAGAGAACCTTTTTGTTTAAGTTTATTCTTGAATTTGACACTTATTTATTTATAAAACGAAAATGGTTGCAACGAGCCATAGGGGAGTACTTAAAAAAATTGTTAGTTTTTCATTTCTACATCACACCGTTGAAAAATATACAGGGTGTTCCATTTGAAAAAAATGAGAAAAGTCAGTTTAAATAAAAAGTTCTTAATTGAATAATAACGTTTGGCCACCCTGTACAGTTTTAGGAAATTAAAATGATTCAAAAACATTAATTAGATGGCTCGTAACTGATAACTGATAACGAGATATCGAGGTCCGACGCACTATTGCCCCACCCTGTATAACATAGTACCTTAAAATTGTCTAGCTTAAGGTGGCCATTCTCTAGAAAGAGACATCCGATAGGGAAATACTTATTATTTTTGCCCATTACTTTTTTCTTAATACGTATATTTAAAAAACTATAAGAGTACCTAAGTAGAACTATAACAAGACTACTACTATGAATTTTCACTCAATAATTTCAGTGGTTTGCAAAATAGCTCGATTTAAACTACGAAATAGGAAGATTAACATAATTTTAAAATTTAAATCGAGCTATTTTGCAAACCACTAAAATTATTGAGTGAAAATTCATAGTAATAGTATTGTTGTGGTTCTGCTTAGGTACTCTTATAGTTTTTTAAATAAACGTACTAAGAAAAAAAAGTTATGGCTAAAAATGATAAATATTTCCCTATCGGATATCTCTTTCTAGGGAATGGCCACCTTAAGGTATCCCAGAAACGGAAAGTAAGCTGTTATAGCCCTACATTGTTTGCGTACATTATAAACTATTATTAGGACACGACAGAAATTTAAACAAAATAAAAATTAAAGCGGAAGTACATTGTATGTAGATGCACTACATCATCTCACTTTAAAAATATTTTTAAAATGTACAGAATAAATATTTACCGCAAAATTTCATTTATTATTTCTATGCTCCCTACTAGCTTCTGATTCACCACAACATTTAATTAACACAACCCCACGAGCACTTAGAAAGATACGACTAAGACAAATATTTTTGCACTCTGTAGTCGCCACTTCAGCTCACACATGTTCCCTAGCTCATCAATAATTACTTTCGCCAATTTTGTCAACTCTCCGGTTTCCATAATCTTCGACATTTCCCACGTGTTTTGGTAGGCGAAAGGGTTTAGTCTATTGTTAAGTGCACCTTTACCCCATCTAGAGCAATTATTGTGGTCTTTTCAGTCGTGTACGTCCCACAAAATCGTATTGAAAACAGTTGAACCATACTCGACAGACCCTGTGTTCGATGTTTTTGCTGAACTTGAACTTTATCTGCAGAGATTATCATTATTCACATTCTTGATTAGTCGCTCTACAATATGGGGTTGGCTAAACAAATGAAGAATATGCGGTTAGGAGAGCAAATAAAGGACTATCGAGTACAGTTGCGACAAGAGGCGTATAGATATTTAAATAACAGTAATAAGATAATAAATTATATTTAATTAACTGACTAATACTCGTCGTCTATTATTTACAAAATTCTCTAGCTTTTAAAAACAGGTAATCAAACACGCTGTATATTTCTTAATAATGAATTATCACGTGAACATTTTAAAATAATGTTTCTTTCATTCTCCTACAAAATGATCGAGAATTTCAGGCATCATTTTTACATCCATAAATTAAATTGCATCAATAGTAACATAAACAAACTCTTAAGTACAGCACAGACCAGAAAAGCAGGCAATACATTTCTTCACCATTTAATTGCTTTAAAACATCTAACAGAAATAGACATAAAATATTATAATAGTGTAAGAATTTCTTTTTTAATCGCAGTAATTATAAGTAATCGATATTCATAAAACCATCGAAATATTAGAAACAATTTTACTTAACTGTAACACAATATTCCACTATTAACGATGTTTTACCTATACTATATTATAACTAGTCTTCGTATCGATAAAGGACATTCAGTGTCCGTACATATTATAAAACCTTAACGATATTTAGGCAATAGTTGATTTCTCATGTCTTACACATTCTATTTGGAGGTAGTCATTTATTTTTGCCTAAGTGCTGCCCGTTTACTTTAACAAAACGTCACATATCTACTTTCACATCTCCTTCTGACATCTCTTTAATAACGATTTATTTTTCAGTAAGAACACCTCAGAAGATAACGTTAACATCTGGTGATATGCTTTCAACGCATTCCAAGCTCTCTTTACAATTTCTTCACCTCTTAATATACTTCAATTGATTGTCTCTCGACCATAGAGCCATACTGTTGCACGAGTATTTTTGTCACATTTTACCTAAATAGATGTTGGAGCCTCAGATATAGCTTCAGTCATCTCCCACCGATTTTCGCTCATTAATAAAAAGTCCATCTTGCATTTTCAATATTTATAGGTAATATTTTTCAATAGCACTAAATGATGAATCAGATAATTCCACCACATAGCCTGAGCCCATAACCTGTAAGAATCTGCATTACATTATCTTAACCAATTACATTATCATTACATTATCTTAACCAATCAGTTAGAAGGAAAGGAGAAGTAATCACGTGATCAAAAGTAGAATCACATCGTCATATTGTTACTACAGTTCCGTTGAATACTAACAGTTTGTTCTCCGTGCGATTTATAGTGATTTATTCCGACAGTTTGTAAATATTAACAATATACACTAGAAAGACAATTGTGTCATGTATCGCAAGAAGTTTTCTCTTGTAGATATCCTACTGATAAGAAATAAATAACCAAAATAACGTTTCATATAAACAATAGACAGAATCATATTAAAGAATATAAACCTGTGAAATGATAAAATTGTATTATTTTTAGAGGTCAATAAATGCATTATATTTATTTCATTTGAATGAGTATCTTTCATCTAATTCTATATGCTGAAAGCTAACATTCATTAAATTCCGCTAATTGCATAATACAGCTTGTCGATATACCGAATTCTCATAATTTTAAATAGTCCAGACCTGGCAGTACTACCATATTTTTCCTGCATTTAGTTAAACCTACAGATGTTGTCTCTGCATAGAAAATTTGCACTGTATCAAAACTTACCGTCTATCTCAATGATCTTAACTCTAGATTAGCTATTTAGAGTCTACCTTGTATTTCATAGGGGAAAGCAGAATATAGATGGCGAAATGATCGATATCATCAGTTGAGTAACTATAATTGATATAAACAAGGCTAGAATGAATTACCTGGCAGACAAATTTCATGAATTATGTTTCTCTTTTTGTTTCACTAAACATTCTTCGACTAATGAATTTTTTAATTAAAGTCACTTTCATAATTAAATTCTTTATTCAGCTTATCTGTAGGTATTTCGCAAAATTCAGTATATTTTTTTTTCTTTAATTACAATAACAATGGACTCCCCCAAGGGACTAAATGAATTCTTGGAGAACGTGAGTGTTCATAATTTCATGGGAAAAATAAAAATATTAATATGTATGCCCACGAATGAAACAAAACTTCGTTCCTAGAAAGATGGAATATGTAAGCACGCATATTTTAGGGTGATATTGATATTTTATTTATAGTGATATCTGATATCTTCCTCATCGATATAAAAGTTGTTTGTAATATTTGTATTTTAAATTTTACGGAAGAGTAAAAACATTTCAAAACAATATACAGTGTGATTTATAACATGAATTGAATGCAGTTTTGGTGGATAAAGTTCACTTGAGGGAATTAGAAATGCTAAAAAATAGCTTTTGTTTTCCAACTACAGGGTGATTTATGGTACTGCAACAAATTTCTCAAACATACCTTTTAAATTACCAACTAGAATTAGTTTGTATTTTAAACGTACAATGTACTTTGTCAATTTACATACATAATGAAAGTGAAAATTCCAGAGCCGGATTAAGTAATTTTCATTTCCAGAATCCCAATGAAAAATTTTGTAAGAAATTATGAAACTATATACAAAGATGATCGAAATTGTGTATTTGTTCTTTTAACATACTGTTGACCAATTTTAAATCAATGTGTAACAATTCGGAGAACAGACAAATTTGGTGGGTAATTGACGCTACTGCCAGCGAAAAAATGGCAAAATATATAGGCTGAACCGTCTATACCACGGCAATTAAATGTAGGCAGTGGAGCCAGGGGCGTGCGGGATTAAGAATACATAATTCAAAGAAATGAAAGCACTCGGATTGTGTTAATTATTGATGAGCTACCATATTAGTCTGTTATCATAGGGCTCAAAAACGACCACTCGTGTCGATGTTTTAAAACGCTTTATTATTTGAAAATATAAGCCAACGAGATCACCAAATGCATTTCTGAAAATTGGTTTCTCTCCAGTAATCAACAATTCAAGGTGGCGATTAGGCGAATTTTTCAAAAAATCGTATCTTCGGTAATAATTGACCAATTTCGGTAATAATTGACCAATTTTCAATTTTCAATTGCAAAAAAATTGAACACTTACAAAAAATCGGCAGATACTGGAAGCGGCTGGAACCACCCCACCCGGTTGAAATTAGTGATGGGCTGCTAAACAGCAGTCTGCTACTTTTTAACTGTAATTTGATTCGTAGCAGTAGCAAATGCTACGAGCTCTGATAGTCAATTCAAATCAGTCGTCATGACATGCCTTTAAATCAAATATATTATTGTAATATGACCCACCTATATTTATCTAATTTACGACGTTGCCAAAACAGCAATAGAATTATTTATATTTCGTTTAAAACTAGTGACCAGTCCACAAACTCTGAATAATTATAAACACCTAATATATGACGATATTTAATCATGTAACATTTTCCACAATTATTAATAAAGTTTATAATGAAAAAAGAAAAAAAAAACAGCACTGTGTTGGGATCGAACCGTCGACCTCTTGATTTGTAAGTCGACGCCATTGCCATTGTAAATCTTTTTATTCATTATTTTGTTTCATTTTACACTATAAAGGTTCCTTTTGGACCACTCGGCCACTGAAAACTTACGACATAGTTTTACATATGTTGATAGTATAGAGACATTGAATTCTGTTTGTTCTCTATACAATAATTTGTATAAAAAAAATGTAGGTACATGAAAAAAGGTGCAAGTGTGATATACCGTTAAAATCGGAATTTTAACTGCTTTCCAATGGTTAGATTACAAATTGTAAGTAATAATAAAATAAGCAAGTTGTTGTGTCAAAATGGCACTAAACGTAATCCGATCTCAACCAAAAACCTTTTCAGATCTTCTAGAGCACTAAAGAAACCCTCATTCAAAGTTTCATCCAAATCCGTCCAGTAGTTGCGCCTCTATCGTGCTAACACACATACACATGCACAGACATTTCTCAAAAATCACTTTTTGGGATTCCTGGGACCTCAAAACGTAAAGATTTGTTGTTATCTCAATTTTCGATTTTGGACCAATTTTAGTAACCTCCCACAATTTTATTGTGGGGAGGTTAAAAATCTAATTTGCGGAAAAAAACACTACAGTTAAAAATATTTAAAACCTAATGGAATATTCCCAAGAAAATTAATATTTTAATTTTTTAATTTTATTCATCATTTTTTATCTTGAAAACTGGCCAAATGGAACAATATTTCAAACAAGAAATGTGCATAATTTTATGCTGAATCCAACGATATAGGCATTGGTTGAAAAATAACCCCATAAATGTGTAAAAATATGACGTGCACCATTGAGTCGACCCATTTCAATACGTTTTTTCTTGAATATTGCGCTTGTTACGATCTGTTAATATTTACACTGCTCTTATGGCATAATTGTTGCACATTCTATAGAATACTCTTCGCATCTTTATCGTAAATAATATTAATTTTAGATAGGTAATCTAATTACAAAATATTAAAAATCATTTTTTTTTTTTTAATTAAATAATTAATAACTTCTTTATTTATCGATCAATTTTCTTAAAAAATAATAGTGTTCTTCCTCTAGCTGACGCTAATTTACAGTTCCAATTTTAATACAATCGGACTTTTGTTTCGTAATTTATTGTGCTTACAAGAAAGTGAGGGACAGACAGACGGACGGACGGACGAACATTTTGAAAGTTGTACAGAATTTGATCACCAACACAGTGATATGATTTTTTTTCTACGAGCGATATTATCGATTTTAGAAATGTGCCAATAAAATGCGATATACTCTTCGTTTTGTATTTGCGAAGAGTATAATAATGGAACTGAATTTTAGTACGTTTTGTGTGTTAAAAACCCATTGAAAAAAGTCATGCAAGGATATGCCAGCAACTAAAGACTGGTTTTCTAAGATTTAATCTTAGTCAACGAGTCATTTATTACTAACATGTGGGACAGGAAAGGAAGGCTAGCTAAAAAACAGCACAAAGTCAAAAAGATGTAAACAATACTCTGGCGCATCTTATCGTGTCTCAAATGAATTATTAATAAAAATATGTTTCCCATAAAGATTTTTCATCTAACATAAAAACCAAAAAGAAGCTCATCGAATACTAAATACCTGGCCAAGAAAGTTCGGAATTGAGAAAGATTTAAGCATGTTCATATATCTTTACAATTACAGGCAAACAAAAAGTATCTTCTAAATATTCATATTCTCGCTGATAAACATGGAAGACATCAATCATGAACAAGCTGATACTATTCTAATACTTCGTGTAACTCAACAATATGGAAAAGACATACAAATTTATGTTCACAGTCCGTATATATATGTTTGTGCTTCTGGTTAGTTTTTATGAGCAATTACTAAGGAAAGTCGTTATGGTAACCAGTCGAGGAAGAACTGAAAAAGAAATAGATATAGAAAAACTAGTCAAATCATTAAGTATCGGACACATGCATCATTAGTTTTTTCCATACCTTTGCTGGGACAAATAAAACAGACAGATTCTCAAGAATTAGCAAAAAAATTTGCATTAAAGGATTTTTGAATCTGTAGGAATTATCGCTTAAAACTTGAAGACAATTTTCAGGGATTAGTATGTTTGCTCTATAAAAATTAATTAATAAAGATGGTAACTGACTGGTTTTTCCCACCAAAAATCAAGGTGATAACCATCCACCCACAGTTGAAGGGTTTGAGGTTGTTTGTTATTTTATTTTAGGGTCCATTATATTGCAACAGTATGGAGAAGTGCGAATGAAAATATCCAATATTTGCCAGGTGCTAGTCTCTGTCGGTGCAGAAAAAGTCACGAATATTTAGAACCAGTCTCCGTGCTTAACCCGCACGCCTCAAGAAGTGGAAAACTAACCTTGTCAAATCTAGCTGCAAGAAGACGAACAATGTTCCTGAAAAGAATTGAACAATTTGCACAGAAGCCTGTCAGTGCTCTGCAGGAAACTTCTTTTCTGCAAAGACCCCATTTAGTAGGAAGAATATGACGATAAATCAGGTAAATTGTGGTATATTGCGAATAACTAAAAATTTTCTCTAGAAGATGATGACATGCAGATAACTTAAGAATTATCTTAAGTCAAGGAGGACACTTAAATATGCAATTTAGGTCGTTAGATTATATAAGATTATGTAAAACTATTACTTTATGATGTTATGATATTAATAATAAAAACACATGTTTTAATACGCTGTTTTGAAAAATGGGTAATTATTTGCCACGAAAAATTAAAACATTTCACATGGCCTGAATGCAATTTTTAACTTAGAGAAGCTATATTATGGTATAAGTATACTATTGACTATGACTTGTCTCATCTGTACTATTGTATAGCAAACGTGAATAAAGCAACTATTATTATTATTATTATTATTAATATTATTATTATTATTATTAATTAACTGTGACAGACTCACCTTGTATACCGCAATATCCTTCCACAGTAGCGCTCCATGATTTTTAAATTTTATAGCACTATTGTTTAATCAATACTCAATAAACTATATATCGTTGTATTCAGTATTAAATTCTACACATTTCTCTATTTTTTGATATAACGTTTTTCCATGTAACGTATTGTTTTTCAAATAAGAATATTTAATGAAGTTAGAAAACTAGTATTTTACTTTTTTGCAAAATCTTCAGTTAGATATTAAGTATTCTTAGATCTTGCGTTTCTTATAGTAAAAAACCGCTGCCTAAGGAATCACTACTTCCACATCCAGATTATTCGTCCAAGTCACTTTAAAGGAAACACATTGACTATATTTGCACTCTAGTATGTGGAAATTATTGGTCATAGAATTTTAATAATATTTGGGGTAGATGTCATAGAAAAGTTTGAGGAGTTGGTTTCTACCATATACGTTAAAAATGAAGTTTCTAGTTTACCGTACTTATTTTCCACTATTTACAACCTACCACCTCAATGGAGTCATCTCAATCAGATGTCACTACAATACATACGTGTACTAACTTTCAAGTGAATATCTCAATTTGATGTTATCAATCCCATTAATAATGAAGCGGAGATGGTAGAGTTTGAAAAATATTAGAAAGAAATCTGAGGCCTTGGTTTCTAGTATATACACCGAATCCCAAATTTCTGTAGTCTTACCAGCTTGCTTTACTTATTTTCCCCTATTTGCCCCTATTTAACCCCCAACCCTTCAACGGCATCATCTCAAATTATGATCTAGTTTCAGACGTCGTTATAATACATACGTGTACCAAATTTCAAATGAATATCTCAATTTTATTTTATCAACCCTTTTCATATTGGAGTAGGGGTGGTTGGGTTGAAAAATATTATAAGAAAATCTGACGCTGTGGCTTCTAGTACATACACCGAATTTCAAGTTTCTGTAGTCTTACCAACGTTTTACTTATATTCCTCTATTTACCCCAAATTAACCCCCAACCCTTCAACGGAATCATCTCAAAATATAAACTAATTCCAGACGTCGTTATAATACATACGTGTACGAAATTTCAAATAAATATCTCAACTTTATTTTGTCAACCCCATTAATGGGGTGGTGCGGGGGTTGAAAAATATTATAAAAAATCTGAGGCCTTAACTTCTTGTACATACACCGAATTTCAAGTTTCTGTACTCATACCAGCTTGCTTTACTTATTTCCCCCTATTGACCCCTAAATAACCCCCAACCCTTCAACGGAATCATCTCAAAGTATAATCTAGTTCCAGATGTCGTTATAATTCATACGTGTACCAAATTTCAAATGAATATCTCGATTTTATTTTATCAACCCTTTTAATAATGAAGTAGGGGTGGTGGGGGTTGAAAAATATTATAAATAATCTGAGACCTTGGCTTCTAGTACATACACCGAATTTCAAGTTTCTGTAGTCTTACCAGCTTGCTTTACTTATTTTCCCCTATTTACCCCTATTTAACCCCCAACCCTTCAACGGAATCATCCCAAAATATAATCTAATTCTAGACATCGTTATAATACATACGTGTACGAAATTTCAAATGAATATCTCAACTTTATTTTATCAATCCCATTAATGGGGTAGGGGAGGTGGGGGGTTGAAAAATATTATAAAAAATCTGAGGCCTTAACTTCTAGTACATACACCGAATTTCAAGTTTCTGTACTCTTACAAGCTTGCTTTACTTATTTCCCCCTATTTAACCCCCAACCCTTCACCGGATTTCCTCAAAAAACAATCCAGTTCCAGATCTCGTTATAATATATACGTGTACAAAATTTCAGGTCAATATCTTAAATCGTTCCGGAGAAAGCGTGCGGACAAAAAAAGTTACAGACAGACCGACAGACCGACAGACAGACAGAAAATTTTTTTTTGCTCAAATTTAAAATCTCGACGTTTCATGACATTCTAAACCTATTTCACGAATAAAAATTTTTGAAAATTTGTTTGCGATTACTATACTTCCAATCCACTACGTGGATGTGGAAGTAAAATATATACTTTTCGAAGTATTTCCTTTTTTTGAAATAAAAAATCGGACAACTACGTCTAGAGTTACGAATTTTCTTCAAATCTTAGCAGGACATCGACGCGAGCTGACCCTATGATACTAGACTATATGTCTTAAATTTAAAATATTGTACTTAAATCTGGCAACATTGTCTCCACGTATTATAGCAATGCAGCTGAAAATATTTTGCCATCCCACTGAAACCTCTACTGTTGTAAATATGTATGTGGTGCCACTGAATGCTTAGGTTGGCTTCGTGAAGTTTGTTTATCAGAATTTCACAAGTAGTTGAAAAATTGTTAGGTATAAAAACAACACATTTAAACATTTAGTCTATTTGGTCGATTGTACCAATTACACATAATGACCTAGTCGTGGTTTTCATCTCTTTCTTTCTACATGTATTTTCATAAATTAGAGAAAGGTTCTTTGTCAGAATTGAAATAAAATTGGTATTTGAAAACGGTATAAAATGTAAAAATAGACAACTAAAAAGGTGAAACATTTTTTTCGAGAAATTTGTTTCTAATTTTCCATGAAATTCTGTTTTCAGTTCTATTATCCAATTTGTTAAAGATGTCCGGTTTAGAACAGACACCTAGTATGTATGCATACAAAGAATATTAAAATATTTTTCTCTGATTCTGTAAAGAAAGTATTTCCGTCTGACAGTATATTTTTCTTTGTAGACGTCAGATGTATGACCGTATAAATCAGTAACAATATCATTTTTAAGGGCTGCACTATTCGTGATCCAATATGAAATTTTTGCACAAGATGCCGTCAAATTTATGGAAGTACTTGATTCGTGTGCCATCTGCGTCTGTAACCTTCCGCGCCAACTTTATAAAAGATTAAACAGAGAACTGACGAGAGCACGAATTTTGCATATTAATGCCTAAATCGATCTTATTACATTTTCCCATGTCCTTACTTGGCCTGATTGATTTTTTTGATAGTAATTATGTTGGGCTGCGAAGTCATTTAATTATCCTCGAGAACCGGGTGAAAGTTATGAGTTATCACAATCAGCTATGTTGTTCGGCGCACTGTTATTAAATTCTTAAGAATATCACGGTAGCTAATTTGGCAAACGATCAAATTAACGGTTTTATTATTTTTTGTGAGACATTTCATTTGCTGGCTTCAATTTTTGGCTATATAGGTAGAACTTAAGATTGTAGAACACAAGAAATATCTAGAGGTGAGATGTTGAGAACTTGTACGATACTAACAAGAATATATACAGGGTATTGTCTAAATGTTATTTGTGGCATTATCTTAATTTTTTTTCTTCTTTAATTCTTTGGGACTTCCTGCCACATGTATATTTTCTTTTTAAGCGGTGCTCGGGGATTCTACAAAATATCACAATTAACCAGTATATGACTAGTAAAAAGTTAAAAAAAAAACCTTGAAAAAGGAAAGAGATTAGATCTCCGAAACTTCGGTGAAATATTTAATTTCAAGTTTGTATACTTATTTGTGTTGTTTATTTAAAAAAAAGCAACCTCTAACTGATCCTTTGACATAAAAGTCACAGACGTAGAGGTTATTTACCAGTAATATACTGGTTAATTGTTATATTTTGTAGATTCCCCGAGCACCGCTGGAAGAGAAAAAATACACGTGGCAAGAAGAATTGAAGTAAAAAAATATACAGGGTGATCAAATTTTATCCAAAAACTTTACTGAGAAATGTTCGCTTATTAATGCCTTCAAGAAATGCATAACAAGAGTCTAATGGAACGTGCAAAATTGATATATAGATAGACGGATAGATAGATAGTACAAACAGATAGTAATGGATGCATTCATTATCTACGTATTTACAATTTATGAACAAAATCCTAAAACACGTCAATTTTTAATTCTAAAATGAAATTTTTTGAGCATAATTATATACCTACCCCTTCAACCCCCTTGGAGTGACAGCTACCCCTTTAAATTTTTTAAATGGAACGAGGGTGCGTGTGACAGCTCATTTGAAAGGGTTTCTAATTATCTAACTAACAATATAAGATTTTTAATTTCTCTAATTTTTTATTGAGAAATATTACATTTTTAATGTTACAAAGTAAACAAAAGAACATGGAGCAGTTTAAATCAAATATTCAAACTGGGCGCCCGTTGCTTCTTGACAATAATGAAGGCGTTGCTAAAATTCTGAAACATTTTGTATCGTTTCCGGGGTGTTTTGATTAATTTCTTGATTTATTCTATCTTTTGAATTATCGACGTTATTTGGTCTGTTGAAGTAGATTTTCGATTTTAAGTAACCCCATAAAAAATAGTCAAATCGGTAGAACCGCAGGCCACTCAATTTCACCGCGTCTACCAATCGACCTGTTGGGAAAAACTTGATTGAGATGAGCTCTTACTTCCAATGCAAAATGTGGTGTAGCTCCGTCCTGTTAATATCAAATATTTCTATTAATTTCATTAGGGCTGTCATCATGTGGGCAAAGTATTCTTAACTCTGGAACTAAGAAATTTTGCAAGAAATCCAAGTAACGCGCGCCAGTCAAAGTGCTATCAAAAAATATGGTCTGATAATTTGAGAATTTATAACTCCAACCTAAACGTTCACCTTCTCAGGATGTGGAATATTGACCTACATCATTCAATGTGAATTTTCTGTACTCCAGTATCTACAGTTCTGTTTGTTGACTGTTCCATTTAAGGCGAATGTTGCCTAATCAAAAAAATAATATTTTTTATGAATAACGGATCATCTTGGCATCTATTTGCCACGCAAAATTCCAATCGGCGATCAGGGTCATCGTCGTTAAGTTCTTGAACCGAATGAATTTTACATGGGCGGAATTTTTCATTTTTTAGAGGACGCAATATGGACCTTTTACTAACATCATTATCGGCGGCAACTTGTCTTGTAGGTTTATGTTCAATATCTAACAATATATTCAATTTCTTTTCCTCGTCTAAAATGCATTTCCTACCAGATTCAGCTATATCTGTGGCATTTCCAATAGTGCATTCTGCGAGTCGGATGGAACGTCGAAAAATATGAATATTTTCTAGTCTAACGCCCCCCCCCCCCGTTTTCGAGGATACTGAACATGACAGCGGTGATTAAATCTCTCTCTGAGGTCACCCCATCTCCCAAACGGTCAACAAGCCTCCCCCGAAAGAGGTAAATCACGTATCCGCCGTCTCCTATCAGCTAAACCTGTGTTACCCCCGTTTTCGAGGATACTGAGCACGACGGTGATGTTAAAACCCTTCCTTGACGCCCTCCAACCCCCCAAACGGCCAAAACTACCCCCAAAGGGGTTAAACGCGAATAGTCCAGCTTCTCTCGTATAAACTCGTGTTATCCCCTGTTTTCGAGGATTTTGAACACGATGCTGATGTCGAGACCCCTCCTTGACCCACACCAACACCCCATACGGCCAAAACCACCCCCGAAAGGGATAAACCGTGGACAGGCCGTCTCCTATCTGCCAAACCTATGTTACCCCCCCCCCCGTTTTCGAGGACGCTGAGCTCGATGGTGATGTTGAATCTTCTACGCGAGGCAAACCGACCCCTCAAATAGACAAAAATTACCCATTTGTAATGCAGTTTAATAAAGTAAGCAAGTAAGTTCGCAGATCATTGAATACGTACCGGATGATGATTCTTATGCTGCGCGGGATGATGTGTACCAGATAACATTTCTGTGTGTACTCTTCGCCGTCGCGAGCCCGCGTACTTTTGAATTAAATTCTTTCGTAAAAAAATCAAAGGTACGAGTATAATGATAATTTTGCCCGTTTAGTAAGAAGTAAGAGTGTAATGATATTTTTGTCCGTTTACTGAGCGAGGACATATTTTTTTAATGCTCAGCATCCTCGAAAACGAAGGATAACCCACGTTTCAACCCTTTGGAGTGGATTTCTCCCATTTGGGGGTTGGCGGGGGTCGAGAAGTGGTCTCGACATTATCATCGTGCTTAGCACCCTCGAAAACGTGGATAACACAGGTTTGGCTGGTAGGAGACGGCGGATACGCGGTTTACCCCTTTAGGGTAGTCTCTGGCCGTTTGGGGGGTGGAGTGACCTCGGAGAGAGATTTAACCGCCGCCATCATATTCAGCAAAACGGGGGGCGGGGGGGCATAGTCTTGTTAGGCTAAAACATATTCGTGTTCCTGTCCTACTTACAGAATGTACTAAAATCCACGAAAGTGAGCTGCAAGTAAGGGAAGTAACTAATATTGCCATGAACTTTGCACAGATTAAGGAATGCATCAATAACTAAACTTTTAAATATTATCGAAGTATGTTTGATAAAAGTCTAACCGAAACGAATAAAAGTCCTGGACCTAGACCCACAATATTTCATTTTAAGTTTTTTTTGTGCAGATCTATGCACAGGCACAGACAGATCTACACAAAAAAGGTTCGGCTCCAAGGACTAAACCTGTCATTCCTTATGTATTTTTGTGTGCTGAATTTTCTACCACGTAGATTTCGAGTAAATCGCGATTGTTATTGCTAAAATGCTGTTTTGACAATAAAAATCGCGAATTACTCGAAATCTGCGCGGCAGAAATTTTTTTTAAATGAAAATTCGGATTCAGCACACAAAAATACTTAAGGAATGATAGGTTTAGTCCTTGGAGCAGAAAATTTTGTTATTTTGTAGACCAGTGGTATCAACTTTTACATCTTGGTGAAATTTGACAGCTCATTGACACCTGTCATTAAGTCGAAATTTGTTTTTGACTTCAGATTCCTGGTCAGCCACCCAAAGAACAAAGGTCATAAAAAATAACTAAAAATTTGTTTTCAAAAAATCTCCTTTATAGGAGTTTGTGGGGGTTATATGGGGCTGTAGAGAAAAATTGACTGGGTAGCATTTAACTTTATTTTGGCCGTGGTATTCCAAAGGTTTCCATCGAAAGGGATGATGTGGAAATTATTGAAAGATGTCTTCGGTAGCCTTTCAACAACAAATATCACAGTTTTTAGCTCTAAAATAAATGAGATAGAAACTAAATCAATAAATGTATACGCTTATTCTGTTTCATAAAAGGGACAAATAGGCAAAATGCGTTATTATAATCACCTTATATTTTTACTGCAATAATTAATCCGTCGCATAAACTATAATCAAAGAGAATTAACAAGAAAGACAGTAAGTCAGAGAAGACGAAATAGACGAAGATAGTTGTTAACTCCAAATTAAAGGCACACGACATATAACGGAAACGGCTTCGGGATTTGTCGGGTAAGCATTAAATGACTTTGACTAAGATTACTAAAAAGCCTAGTTTTCATTCGAATTAGCGGTAGAGTAAACTGGCATGCTTTTGGGAGAGTACCCGTTTTCACACAAATTAAAATGGTGGTCGAGTCGTACAGTGCAAAATTGAATTTTTTTTTTGCCAAATTTGCCAAATAATGGGTTTGATTGCAAAGACAGGACATTTTTTTTGTAGACCTGTGTAATCATTCTTAAATCTACAAGGTATTCAAGATACGCGGTGACAAACTAACGCTTCAGTTATTTTAATAGAACGCTCAACATATTTTTACACATTTATATTGGGCCTTGTCCGACTGGAGCTTATATTCGTTGTACTTACACTTATGTTTCCCCGTAAAAATGTTATAATAAATATTAATCAGTCACTATTTAAATTCATTACGCGAACACGCAATTTAGTTAAATATTCCATATTTAGTTCACTAATTATTTCCGAACCTTGTTCGCTACCTATTGATCAAAAATTCCTCTGGAAAAATTCACGCTGTTATATTTAGCGGAAATGATTTCCTTTTTAAGATATGAGATATATTTCTACACAGAAGATCAATTACAAGCTTACGAATTTCCAGGTCAAATCTGATCCCTAAATGAAGTTATTATTTAATTGATTATGACAAATTGTCTCAATTTACATTTTCGTGGGATTTCAAGAAAGCCGTTCCACGAAATCAGCCAAATTTATTCACGAAATAAATACCCTAATTCGAGAAGATTCCATCACAATTGAATGGGTTATAAAGTGCCCCATATATTATGAGAGGGATTTTCAAATTTTCTCTATATGGAACCATTTTCTTTTATAATTAAAGTCATTTATATGCATATATGCAATCGCTTGGTAAATGTGAATGAGTTTTATCGAATAAGGACGTAGTAGGCTGTGCCCTGGCATGAATTGTGGACGGTATCTCAGCTAACATAACCATAACATAGCACAAAATCGCATGTTGGCAGACCGAAGTAGCAAATGGGATGTTTTCCAACCGTATGTCTCGCAATAATAAGTCGATATTCGACTATTATACGTATATGTGTAGGAGATGAAATATTTTTATTTACAATCATACAGACATTATCAAATTTTCTTACATGTCACAAGTTGGAAAGTATGACATTTTAAATTCATTCAATAATTTTACTGAAATGTGACACCTCAGGTTGAAAACTGTCATTTCATGTTGGAAAATGGGCATGTGCCAACCTATGTTTTTATTGGTTTTCTTTCAGTTTCAGGAAATATAAATTATAAGACATAGAACATGTTTATTTACTAACACAAACCTAGACACAAACAGAGCAATTAATTTTACAAATGCTTTCTGAGCAAATAAACTGAATAAATATTTACATATTAAAAACGACGCGACGCCACTTTGACATTTGTTCTTTGACATAAAAATATAAGATTTAAAACTTCAGTAAACGGTTTATTCTTGTTCAATAAGGACGATAATTGTGAATAAAATAGTATGCAAACCTTGGTAAAAAGTTTCATTGCGGTCTCGCGGCTTCGCACCTCGATCAACTATCTTATCTCTCGGCAACAATGAAGCTTTTTTCCACCTCGATATTTAATATACGGTTTTTATTTTCATTTAGATCAATCACTATCTGGAAAGGTTTCATACACATCGCCAAATAACAGTGCTATAAAATTCTATCGATTTGTTTAAGAGGATTTATAAAAGATTTAATAAAAACTTAAATAATAATAATACCTTAAACCGTTCCGGAGAAAACGTACGGACAAGAAAAAGTTACACAACGACAGAATTTTTTCTTTGCTCAAATTTAAAATGTCGACGTTTCATGGCATTCTAAGCCTATTTCAAGAAAAAAGATTTTTCAATTTTTGTTCCCAATTACTGTATTTCCAATCGACTACGTGGATATGGAAATAAAGAAATGAAGTTTCTAGCTTGACCTATTTATGTTGCGCTATTCACAACCTACCACCTCCCACCCCTTCAACGGAAACATCTCAACCAGATGTCATTACACGTGTGTAACGTGTACTAACTTTCAAGTGAATATCTCATTTTTATATCATCAATCGCTTTAATAATGGAGTGGAGGTGGTGGGGGTGGGGGGTTGAAAAATATTAGAAAAAAATCTGATGCCTTGGTTTCTAGTACATACACCAAATCCCAAATCTGTGTACCCTTACCAGCTTGCTTTATTTATTTTTCCATATTTACTTCTACTTACCCCCACTCCTTCAACGGAATCATGTCCAATATAATTTAGTTTCAGATGTCGTTATAATACATACGTGTGCAAAATTTCAAGTGAAAATCTGAATTTAATTTTTAAGATATGAATCTTTTAATAAGGGAGTCCCAACGAGCACCAAAGTGACAGTAACTGAGATAGGAACTTCGTATGAGTAACCATTACGTAATTGGGACTAAATTTACGACTTTGGTGTAAAAATAACTTCAGTTGACAAGTCTACAGTCCCAGCCTCGTAGTTTCTACCACTAATGATTACTTTATAGTTATGCAACTTCTACGTAGCTTTCGTGGTACATGGGAACGTGGTAGTTACCAGTGGGACGACTTTCGGGTTTTCAGAACTTGAAGGTGGTAAACTATAGTAGCAGCGACTAACTCGCATCACTGAAATGTGACTTCAAAGTTGCAATCACCTTCAAGTAGCTTTAATAGTTGCCGCGGCGTTCTGGGAACCTTCACTATTTCTTTAAAGTAGTGGAACTTGTAAGTAATATTCATAGGTGTTAACGACGTTACTACTACCTACAGAACTGTGTACGGCTACTACAAAGTGCACATCACCTCTGAAATTTACCATGACGTAAATTTCACCATCTAGTTCCCAATGTTGACCATAGATAAAGTTAATGCAACAAACCTAACCTATATAATATGTTTGCCTAACCTAGACTAAATTATATGCTGCTATATTATGCTATGCAACATTTTATGTTCAAAATAAGGCAACAAAATTTAATATTTCAACACAGTTTTATTACACCTACCTTTTCATCTATGTTATCTATCACTGTATCAACAAGGTTTATGTTTATTAAGTCGTTGATAAATTGCGACAATGTGATGATAAACAGCAAAAGCTAGGAACGCGTTCAGTCTAGACCTCAACGTACGGCTAACACGTACGTTCCGAATCAATATCGGGAAAAATGTAACCATGAAGTAGCACCGGCAACTTTGAACATGTAATTTGTGGTAGTCACAACTTTGCTACGACTTTGAAGTGATGGTACAGTTCCATTCGCAGATTTGTGGTAAATATAACTTTAAAGTTACGTATTTGCAGTTTTCGTCACTATCGCCAAGTAGCAATTACTTTCAAGTAGCATTTCTTGGTGAAAACGACCTTAGAATCATATTTTCTGAAATACCATGCCATGTTGATGGCCAAAATTATCGACGCCACTGTTATAACACATGAACCATAATTTCACAATTGGCCTAATAAATTTAATTTATCGCCATTTCTTCACCAAACATAACAAATGAATACATAAAAAGTGGTGTTAAGTTCCGAAGAACAATAAAAATAGTGAAGTAGTTTCTTCCGGGTTTTGCCGCGGTCGTCGAACTTGACTTGACGTTTCGCTGATCATGCTGTCAGCTTCTTCAGAAGGGTTCCAAAGACAAGGGTTCCAAAGACTGTCTTTGGAACCCTTCTGAAGAAGCTGACAGCATGATCAGCGAAACGTCAAGTCAAGTTCGACGACCGCGGCAAAACCCGGAAGAAACTACTTCATTGGACAATGGCCGGGAAAACCTGCATTGCACAATAAAAAATAGGTTTCGGCATCTAGTGTGTCATATTCTCGCATGACATTACATATTTTAAAAACCATGTTTTCATTAAAAAGTGCAAATTTTTAAAGGCGCGTGGTTAGATTCGGGCGTTTTATCATTATGTTTGTCAGTAAAATTGCATTCGTTTTAATTGTGAGCCTTAGACCATTGGAAAATAGCACAAGTTTTGCTGTCTAATATTACCTTCTGATGTTCTATTAAATTTCTGAGTTAGGGAAATAAACAAGAACCAGAATCATATGTACGAATAAAACAAATATAATAAAATCGGTTGCAAGACAAAGAAGGGGCAACATCGATTTGAACGAGTAGGGAGTAGTAAAGTTTTCTGAAAGTTGCGGCGTCTACGCCGCCACGTCGCCGCTCCGGAGCAACAACGTCATTGGAACGTAGCCAGAAACGTTCCAGGAACGTGGCTGGAACGTTATCGTCACCAAAAATTATTCCCCATTTTGGTCATAAACACGTATTCGGAACGTTCCTATTACGTGCCTGTGACTAGTACCAAAACACTTTAAAGTGCCTACAATAGTCATTGCTACGTTCCCACGACTAATTGTGCTAGTTGGGGTGACGATGGTGGGGGGACGAAAAATATTATTTAAAAAAATCTGAGGCCTTCGCTTCTAATATATACACCAAATCTCACGTTCTGTACTCTTGCCAGCTTGCTTTACTTATTTTCCTCTATTCACACCTAATTTAACTCCCAACCCGTCAACGGAATAATCCTAAAATATAATATAGTTGTTGATGCCAATATGATATATACGTATACCAAATTCAAGTGAATATCTCATTTTTCTTTTTATCAACCCCTTTAATAATGAAGTGAGGGGGGGGGGTAAATATTACAAAAATGTTTGAGGCCTTGGCTTCTAGTACATACTCTAAATTTCAACTTTCTGTACTCTCACCAGCTTGCGTTACTTATTTCCTCCAGTTTACCGCTATTTACCCCCCAACCCTTCACCGGATATGTTCAAAAAGCAATCCAGTTCCAGATCTCACTATAATATATGTGTGTACAAAATTTCAAATCAATATCTTAAACCGTTTTTCTTGATCGTTTACAAAGAAGATTTCTACATTACTGAGGTATTAGTTCCAAAATTCAACAGATAATGCTTAAAATTCTCCCAAGTCAGAGAAGATTATTTATTTAAATTTAAATATCAAAAATAAACTTATCGGGTGTAAAAGGAAAACTGAAACCTCTCAAAACCCATTAACTTTTACTGAAGAACATAATGAGCCTATTAAAAACATACTTTTTTTTTAAATGCAAACACTCCATTGTTTTCTCTGCGAGCGATATTACCGGTTTTAGAAATATGCCAATCAAATGCAATATACTCTTCGTTTTGTACTAGCGAAGAGTATAACAATATGCCTATCCTGTTTAATGTAATCCGCTGGATTTATTTATAAATTTTAATGCTACATGCTACTTCCAATAGATGGCGTTCTCATTAATATGATATTAAGCATTCCCCACATATCGCCGACCATTAAGTAAGTTTATGACCTTAAGTTAGCATAACATATCCAAGACAAGAATTAAATCTGTAAGTTGTACTACTTAACTACAATTGTAGCTCAATATTTCAGGTATATTGATGTAGACTAGAACACGCACCGCATATTTATGATTGTATATGTAGTATAGTTAATAAATCCCATGTAAAGAAGTCATTGTACAAATGTAAATACATGCTAGCATTATTATACATACAAATCTTTATCATTTATTACTTGGCAACACAGATACAATTTTGTGATGCAAATTTTAAGTTCTCGGACAATGTAAACATCACGGAGAAAAGAAGCGGCTCATATATAAAGTATGAATAATGAATGTGTTTCATTTTCATAATAAATGCATCGAATTTATGAATAAATTATTACAGTGGGATGCAGATAGTTGGAGACGTCTAACGTAGAGGCACGTTGAGATGTTTATATACAGGGGAATGTGAATTTTCGAAAATCTACTTATATAAAATCCATGCCGTGGATTCTATAACACTGCATACACTACTACTACTACTACTACATCTGTGGATATAGAAGGATCATTTTCGAAGTATCTTCAATTGTTGGCAAAAAATGAGAGTTTACTTATTATTTTCTGTTATCGTGCAACCACAAACGAATAATTCTGGTGTCCTATAGGATCAGGCTGTAACAATTTGAATACCTAAATATTAAAAAGTATTCCAAATGTGCGAACGGCAGCTAGATTTTTGTTTGAGAGCATAGGGTGTGAGCAAGGAGTATGGTCACTCAGAGGGCGCCACCTGCTGGATACTAATATAGTGATATAAATAATTTTGACAGCCAGGAACAAGCAATCATGCGATGGAATTCTCAAAATGTATGGATAATGTCAAAATTTACACTTTGCTGTGAAATCTCAAAATCTAGGCAAATATCAGGTGCACTAGTACAAATAACAAGAACATGTAGATACTAGACATTTATTACAACACACGTGAGATGTGCAACAACAAAAAAATAAATAAATAATTAAAGTTACTTAACTTGATCTATACCCAATGAAGAAAATTCTATATATTTGTTCTGACAAAACTATTCAAGTGATTTAATAATATTTTTAAGAAGTTCTCTCGCAACCATTAATCATATATTATGCACAACGAGTTATAACTTTCAACAGTGAATTTAAAAGACATCACTACGAGTTCATTTGTTACTGAAGTGTGACGTAAATGGACACTAATTCATGTGCTAATAAATTACAATATTCACTGTGCAACTTAGATGCTAATAATGTTCTAAATCAGGCATGCTTCCTTAAAATATTTCATGTACAAAATGACCAAAGGCATACTAACCTCGCATGGTACCGTACACACAACAAGATCTTAAAGCATTCCAATAATTCTCATATAAACTTTAAACTATGATTGCAAAAATGATAGTAAGGTTTACTTTAATATATGGACAATAAAAAATCACTGAATAAATCTGTAATAATTTCTTCAAAAATATACACCCAGAATGAAACAAAAAAAAACCGATCAGACCCTTGGAATTCTCCTTGACTACTGCTGCGTGACTTGTCACCATTTCTTAGACTACGACTACGACTCCGTGCTACACCCAAATTTCTGCATGAATCTCCTGGAGACTACTGCAAGCAACTCTCTAAGCCAAAGCTTCTCTAAATGTTGGCAGGACCCACATATAACCAAATATCTGAGTAATAGATGTCCTCCTATTACTCCTACAAATACTAGGCCCCCTTACATAACCAAAATTACTGCACCAACCAGCTTGACCCATACATTAACTACTCTGCTTAATAGCCTAACCCATATATTATGTGCCTGTCCCAAATATATGCCTATCCAAACATAGGTCTGTCCCAAACACTCTGTAATAATTACAATAAATAAGAACTCAAAACAAAAGGCTTACCTCATGTAGAGAGTACTACATAACCTCACGAAACACGGGGCGACAAAATTACGGCAACCAACAGAATTCCTTCCTGGAATTTACAAAATGCTTTCGGCAGGACGGTAAAGAAACACTGGGTACATCAAATAAAATCCAAGAACGTGTCAGTGATGTAAAGCCCAAATTTTTCAACACAAAATCGCCGCCGTGTAGCTATTTCGTGGCTGTCAAAAAACGAGAGCACAAGACCGGAAATCTCCCATAATTCTCAGTGTTGCCACCTTGAGCACTTAGAGAAAACTTTCTCTAGCTAATGATAACGCGCCATCAAAAGGACTTTACAATCTATAGACTGAATTTCACAAGTATGTAATAACTCAACTGCAAGAATATATCATTAACACCACTAATTATCTTAAAGGAAAACATGCTTAATCCCGAAGGGTTGCATTCTCGCAAGTAGCAACATGCTAGACCAACCAACGCGCGTGTTGTTGCATACCCATCTACTCCAGGGAAGTGAATAGACTAGAAACTAATTAATATAAACAAACATAAATAAACATGTATTTTGTGATGTAGCCATTTCAAATGCTACAAGGCCATTTTCATCTGAAAAGCTCTTCAGCACCTAAATATATGAGAAAATATTTCAGTAGTCAAACACCTAGCTATTTTACACCATTTGAGATATTACACACCTTTTGGATTCGTGCCCTTGGATATTGATTGGAACTATAAGAATGAGAAAGGTGTTGACTCTTTACTTAACCTCAGTGGTACTACGTGAAAGTGAATTATGTTTTATTCCTGGAAAATGTTAACAAAATCAGTATTCGTGGTCAATTGCAACTTCTACTCATTGAAATACAATCAATCGTATGATAAAACAAACAAAAATAAATAAAATATTATCCTAGATTATACATCACATAAGACAATGTGTAATACAGTTATGGACCATTTTGTGGTGTTCTGTTCCATGACAGATGCAAGAAAGTCTGTATTATAATTTGATGCTGTATGGTATAGAGAATTATACATAAACGACTATCTGTTTGATTCCACTTAAATAAACACTTCTTGTTCCTCAGACAGCTTTTATCTGATCGCATTATAAATTCATAGTGAAACTTAATATAGTTTATGTAATTTAGAAAGCCGAAATCATACATTAGAATTTTAAATTAGACGTCAAATTGGAATTACAGGATGACATATTACGCTTTTCAACTGAAATATGGGAAGCAAAAAGTTATTGTTTCCTTAGCATTGTTAATGTAAATAGTATTTCAATTTTCCTATTATTTGCTGTCGTTATTGTTATGATTTATGAATAGTGTGGGAAAGTGATCGTTCATGTGTCATAGTTACTAACAATAACAGTAAACATGTAGTGATTATGATGAAATAACGTCATAGTGCTTCATAGAACGTGGTTATTTTAAAAACGAAATTGTTACGTAAATGTAGAACAACATATAGTCCCTTCAAATTAGGAAAATTGAGGGAAATTTTTCCTACAGCTAAGCCACCCATATAGAAAGTTGCCTTGGGGTTGTGTTAACATGTTTTTCACCAAGCGCATGAAAAAAAAAAGGTAGTTTTTTAGATATAGATACATATATATGTTTTTTTGGCAATTTTGGCGGTTTTTTGCATTTTGCTGCAAAATTATGTATTTTTGAGAAAATATGACCTGATTTGATATTGTAAATCTAGCGATTCTCTACAATTATTGTTCTCTTCATTTTTTTGAAATTCCGCTTAGTTACGTCGCTAGAGCGCGCTGAAATTTATGTAAATGTATAAATTTTCTTGGTGTTTGATTTTAAGCCAAAACTATGCATTTTATAAAAAAAATATCAAGATATCAAAGTTGTAGACAAAAAAAAATTCGACAAATTTTGTTCTCTGCTTTTTTTCAAAGTCGCGTGGTTTTGCCGCTAGAGGGCGAAAAACATTTTTTCAATACTCTTGAGCGGATAAAAAAAATATAGGCATCGTGAACAGCTGCAGTATTTTGCCCCTCCACCTCCCTCTACTCAATATTTTTTACCGGCTGTTAATATAGATGACATTAAGGATGACATATACAAAAAGGCCTATCACGACCACTACAGCTGAATGCGCGTAGTTCATACTATTAGATGCACCGTTCTATGCGCAGCTGTGTAAGAAATGAACGATGGGTTTCAAAGAAGAAAATTTTTTTGCTCTATAAATTTTTATATAATTGATGAGTACTCTAATAAAATGCATAGTTTTGCCTGTATATCAAATATATATGCGCTATATTTTTTCCGTTCAAGACTATTGAAAAAATGTTTTTCGCGCTTTAGCGGCAAAACCGCGCGACTTTGAAAAAAAAACAAAGAACAAAATTTGTCGAAAATTTTTTTGTCTACAACTTTGATATCCTGATATTTTTTTATAAAAAACATAGTTAGGGAGCAAGGTATGTTTCATCTGAAAAAATCCTCAGCACCTAAATATATGAGAAAATATTTCAATAGTCAAACACCTATTTTACACAATTTGAGATATTACACACATTTTGAAATCGTGCCTTGGATGTTGATTGGAACTATAAGAATGAGAAAGGTGTTGACTCTGTACTTAACCTCAGTGGTACCACGTAAAAGTAAATTATGTTTTATTCCAGGAAAATGTTAATCAAATCGACATATGCGATCGACTGCAACTTCTACTCATTTAAATATAATAAATCGTATGATAGAACAAACAAAATTGATAATATAGATATTATCATAGATTATACATCAAATAGCACAGTCTGTGATACAGTTATGGACCATTTTGTGGTTTTCTGTTCCACGACAGATGCAAGAAAGTCTGTATTATAATTTGATACTGTATGGTATAGAGAATTATACATAAACGACTATCTGTTTGATTCCACTTAAATAAACATTTCTTGTTCCTCAGACAGCTTTTATCTGATCGCATTATAAATTCATAGTGAAACTTAATATAGTTTATGTAATTTAGAAAGCCGAAATCATACATTAGAATTTTAAATTAGACGTCAAATTGGAATTACAGGATGACATATTATGCTTTTCAACTGAAATATGCGAAGCAAAAAGTTATTGTTTCCTTAGCATTGTTAATGTAAATAGTATTTCAATTTTCCTATTATTTGCTTGTCGTTATTGTTATGATTTATGAATAGTGTGGAAAAGTGATCGTTTCATGTGTCATAGTTACTAACAATAACAGTAAACATGTAGTGATTATGATGAAATAACGTCATAGTGCTTCATGGAACGTGGTTATTTTATAAACGAAATTGTTACGTAAATGTAGAACAACATATAGTCCCTTCAAATTAGGAAAATTGAGGAAAATTTTTCCTACAGCTAAGCCACCCATATAGAAAGTTGCCTTGGGGTTGTGTTAACATGTTTTTCACCAAGCGCATGAAAAAAAAAGGGTAGTTTTTTAGATATAGATACATATATATGTTTTTTTGGCAATTTTGGCGGTTTTTTGCAATTTGCTGCAAAATTATGTATTTTTGAGAAAATATGACCTGATTTGATATTGTAAATCTAGCGATTCTTTACAAGTTTTGTTCTCTTCATTTTTTTGAAATTCCGCTTAGTTACGTCGCTAGAGCGCGCTGAAATTTATGTAAATGTACAAATTTTCTTGGTGTTTGATTTTAAGCCAAAACTATGCATTTTATAAAAAAAATATCAAGATATCAAAGTTGTAGACAAAAAAAAATTCGACAAATTTTGTTCTCTGCTTTTTTTCAAAGTCACGTGGTTTAAAAATATAGGCATCGTGAACAGCTGTAGTATTTTGCCCCTCCACCTCCCTTTACTCAATATTTTTTACCGGCTAAGTTAATATAGATGACATTAAGGATGACATATACAAAAAGGCCCATCACGACCACTACAGCTGAATGTGCGTAGTTCATACTATTAGATGCACCGTTCTATGCGCAGCTGTGTAAGAAATGAACGATGGGTTTCAAAAAAGAAAATTTTTTTGCTCTCCAAATTTTTATATAATTGATGAGTACTCTAAAAAAATGCATAGTTTTGCCTGTATATCAAATATATATGCGCTATATTTTTTTCCGCTCAAGAGTATTGAAAAAAATGTTTTCGCGCTTTAGCGGCAAAACCGCGCGACTTTGAAAAAAAAAACAAAGAACAAAATTTGTCGAAATTTTTTTTATCTACAACTTTGATATTTTGATATTTTTTTATAAATGCATAGTTTTGGCTTAAAATCAAACACCAAAAAAATTTATACAATTACATAAATTTCAGCACGCTCTAGCGGCGTAACTAAGCGGAATTTCAAAAAAATAAAAACAACAAAAATTATAGAGAATCGCTAGGTCTACAATATCAAATCAAGTCATATTTTCTCAAAAATGCATGGCTTTCCAGCAAAGCGCAAAAAACCGCCAAAATGGCCAAAAAAACATATATATGTATCCATATCTAAAAAACAACCCTTTTTTTTTCATGCGCTTTGTGAAAAATATGTTAACACAACCCCAAGACAACTTTCTATACGAGTGGCTTAGCTGTAGGAAAAATTTCCCAAAATCAGTGATTTTTCTTCTAATTTGAAGGCACTAATAGGACAACTCCATTATCAAAAAAATGTTTCGGTTGCTATTTAAATATAATTTTACTAAGGTTGAACGTTTTTGTATCAGTTATTATACTGTTCGCAAATACAAAACGTAGAGTATATTTCATTCGATCAACCATTTCTAAAACCGATAATATTGTTCGTAGGGAAAAAAATTCATATCATAATATCCATTCGTCCGTCTGTCTGTCTGTCCGTCCGTCACGTTTTTATTAAGTATGATAACTTAAGAACGAAAAGTCCGATTTTATTGAAATTTGGACGGTACGCCACTGTTACCTAGAGAAAGAACTCTATTTTTTAATTAAAAATCGATCAATAAATAAAGCAGCTATTAATTTTACTTCCACATCCACGTAGTGGATTGGAAGTATAGTAATCGCAAAAAAATTTTCAAAAATTTTTATTCGTGAAATAGGTTTAGAATGTCATGAAACGTCGAGATTTTAAATTTGAGCGAAAAAAAAATTTCTGTCTGTCGGTCTGTCTGTCGGTCTGTCGGTCTGTCGGTCTGTCTGTAACTTTTTTTGTCCGCACGCTTTCTCCGGAACGGTTTAAGATATTGACCTGAAATTTTGTACACGTATATATTATAACGAGATCTGGAACTGGATTGTTTTTTGAGGAAATCCTGTGAAGGGTTGGGGGTTAAATAGGGGTAAATAGGGGAAAATAAGTAAAGCAAGATTGTAAGAGTACAGAAACTTGAAATTCGGTGTATGTCCTAGAAGTTAAGGCCTCAGATTTTTTTATAATATTTTTCAACCCCACACCACCCCTACCCCATTAAAGGGGTTGATAAAATAAAGTTGAGATATTCATTTGAAATTTCGTACACTTATGTATTATAACGATGTCTAGAATTAGATTATATTTTGGGATGATTCCGTTGAAGGGTTGGGGGTTAATTTGGGGTAAATAGAGGAATATAAATAAAGCAAGCTGGTAAGACTACAGAAACTTGAAATTCGGTGTATGTACAAGAAGTTAAGGCCTCAGATTTTTTTATAATATTTTTCAACCCCCCCACCACCCCTACCCCATTAATGGGGTTGACAAAATAAAGTTGAGATATTCATTTGAAATTTCGTACACGTATGTATTATAACGACGCGACGTCTGGAATTAGTTTATATTTTGAGATGATTCCGTTGAAGGGTTGGGGGTTAATTTGGGGTAATTAGAGGAATATAAGTAAAACGTTGGTAAGACTACAGAAACTTGAAATTCGGTGTATGTACTAGAAGCCACAGCGTCAGATTTTCTTATAATATTTTTCAACCCAACCACCCCTACTCCAATATGAAAAGGGTTGATAAAATAAAATTGAGATATTCATTTGAAATTTGGTACACGTATGTATTATAACGACATTTGGAACTAGATTATAATTTGAGATGATTCCGTTGAAGGGTTGGGGGTTAAATAGGGGTAAATAGGGGACAATAAGTAAAGCAAGCTGGTAAGACTACAGAAACTTGAAATTCGGTGTATGTACTAGAAGCTAAGGCCTCAGATTTTTTAATATTATATTTCAGCCCCCCACCACCCCTACTCCATTATTCAGGGGGTTGGTAAAATAAAATTGAGATATTCACATGAAATTTAGTACGCATATGTATTATAACGACATCTGGAACTAGATTATATTTTGAGATGATTCCGTTGAAGGGTTGGGGGTTAAATAGGGGTAAATAGGGGAAAATAAGTAAAGCAAGCTGGTAAGGGTACTGCAACTTGAAATTAGGTGTATGTCCTAGAAGCCAAGGCCTCAAATTTTTTGATAATATTTTTCAACCCTTCCACTACCCTTACTACATTATTAAAGGGGTTGATAAAATAAAATTGAGATATTCACTTGTAATTTGGTAGACGTATGTATTATAACGACGATATGGAACTAGATTATATTTTGGGATGATTCCGTAGAAGGGTTGGGGTTAATAGCTGGTAAGAGTACAGAAATTTGTTTGGGATTCAGTGTATATACTAGAAACCAAGGCCTCAGATTTCTTTCTAATATTTTTCAAACTCCACCACCTTCCCTTCATTATTAATGGGATTGATAACATTAAATTGAGATATTCACTTGAAAATTAGTACACGTATGTATTGTAGTAACATCCGATTGAGATGACTCCATTGAAGGGGTGGGAGGTGGTAGATTGTCAATAGTGGAAAATAGGTAGGGTAAACTAGAAATTTCATTTTTAACGTATATGGTAGAAACCAACTCCTCAAACTTTTCTATAACATCTGCCCCAAATATTATTCAAATTCTATGACCAATAATTTCCACATACTAGAGTGCAAATATAGTCTAGATGTTTCCTTTAAAGTGACTTGGATGACGAATCTGGATGTGGAAGTAGTGATTCCTTAGGCAGCGGTTTTTTACATTAAAAAAAACTCTTATATTTTCTAATTAAACAGAAAATATTTAAAGCTAATATTATATACAAAAAAAGCTCCGAAGAGCATCCTATAGAATATGCAACAATTATATAAAATGTGCAGTAAATCGGCGAAGAGTATAATGGTTAGCTTGTTTTGATTCTTTATTTTCTATTGACCTAAGTAATAAATAAATACCGAAATAAATATTTCTGATTTTTTTTAAATTGATGTTGGAACCTGTAGCATTTGAAAAAGCTACATTAATAATTTCAGTTTAAATACTGTAAATTAACCTTGATTAGTTCACTTGTTTGAGTATGCAACCCACGATCTAGAATTCGATAGTAGATGGTTGCCTATCTAGAGGGGGAATTATGTGTAGTAAACATGCTTTCTTTAAGTATGATTTCAAGTTAGAGGTGTTAGTCATGTGTTCTTGTAGTTGAGATATTACATAATTGTGTAATTCAGTCTTTTAAATTACAAGCCCTTTTGTTGGCGCATTTTCATTGGCTAGAGAAAGTGTTCTCTAGATGTTCAAGTTGGCAACACGGAGAACTGTCAAGCAGATTTTCGTCGAGGATTGGTCTAGGAGACAGCCACGAGTCGACAGCGACGAGAGAGCTGAAGGCGGCGGTCCCGGTTTTGTAGTGAAGAATTTGGGTTTTACATCGCTGACACTGAAAAGGGATTTGATTTGATATACCCAGTGTTTCTTTACCGTCCTGCCAGAAGGATTTTGTAAATTCCAGGAAGGAATTCTGTTGCTTGTCGTAATCCGATCGCCACGTGTTTCGTAAGGTTATGCAATACTCTCTATAGGAGGTAAGCTTTTATTTTATTTAGTTTGGGATCTTATTTAGTTCTTATTTATTGTAATTATTACAGAGTGTTTTGGAGAGGCTTATGTTTGGTATAAGCATATGTTTGGAGGGACTGGCCCTTTGAAAATAAGTTATGTTTGGAGAGGTTTATGTTCAGAATGAATGGTGCTGTCATTTTGGTTATGTAAGGGGGCCCAGTATTTAGAGGAGTAATAGGAGGAAGTCTATTGCTCAGATGTTTGGTTTTATGTGGGTTCTGCTGACATTTTGAGAAGTTTTGGTTGGAAAGTTGTCCACAGCAGTCTCCAAGAGATTTGGGCTGAATTTTGGGAGCGACGCGGAGTCGTGAGCAACGTAGAGAACATCTAAGGAAGTGGTGATAGGTCACGCTGTAGTCGTCAGAGGAAACGCCAAGGCTCCAATCAGGTTTTATTGTTACATTTTAGTTACATAATTTTATAGAAATTGTTATAGTTTCATTCAGTGATTTTTGTTGTTGAAATATTAGAGTAAATTGCATAACGATATGGCAACTACATGCCTGGCATGATGAAATATCTTAAGATTTTTTACTGTAAGTAACGCTTGGTACCACGTGATACAATTTACCTTCTACTGTGTCACATGTGAAGTATCTTTAGTAGAACATAATAATTTTAGATCATTCTTTAACATTCTAGTGCACCAGTGAGCATTGTGAATATTGGCTCATAGAAACTTCTTAGTTACACAATACCTTAGCAATGAGCGGTAATTTTAATCCATTGTAAACCTTTAACTCGCTGTTGCAAATTTAAAACTCATAGTTGCCATCGTTAAAGCCATAGTTGCATTTCTATAAAAAGAGGTTAAATCACTGAAGTAATTTTAGAGGGGTTCATTCATGCAATTTTGAATTTCTTTTGCATGTACAGATCATGTTTAGGGAATAATAGTGAAACTACTTGTTTTTTATTGTTGTATATCTCACGTGTGTTGTAATAAATGTCTAATGTCTACATGTTCTTATTATTTGCACTGGTACTCCTGATATTTGCTTAAATTTTGAGATTTAATAGAGGAAAGTAGAGTTTTGATATCACAGATATATTTTGAGTATTCCATCGCATGGTTGCTAGTAACTTAATTTTGTTCCGTCCTGGCAAAATTATTTAAATCATATTACGTAACATACAGCCGGTGGCGCCCTTTTGAGTGTCCACACACAATCCTAACCCATGGCCCTATGCTCTCCATCAAAAATCGGCTGCCGTTCGCATCGGAATAACATGTTTTAATATTTAGGTATCAAAATATGTTACAAACCTATCCATTTATTATTGAAGTTATTGAGGTTACCGAGGATCTCTAAAGGAATTTACGAAACCACGATTTGATGATGATAGTCCAACAAAGGTACACACACCTTTATTCAAATTCTCTATTAAGAAGGTAAGATATTAGATGGCAGGAAATAAACAAGATTACTTAGGCACTATATACTTCTCCGCAAACCTGGACATGGTAGTATAAACAATTGCTGGTTGAAGACATTTCCATCTACAGTCTTCTGGTTCGGATATTCTGGTTCGAGTAAATGTGCTAATCATCCAAAAGGTTGATCTGTCAAACGCAAAAAAGGTTAGACTTTTGCTTCAATTGAAGCTAATAAACTAAAAGTTAGGAACCTTAGAAAAATGGTGCTAAATTTCAGTTTTTTGCTTACGTCTCATTAACCATCAGCCATATTTAAGTAATGCAACATACATAAATTAAGGCTTATAAAGCTCCCTACAAAATATACGCTTTTTCCGTATCTATTGTTATACTGCTCGAAAATATAAAAACACATATATAATCGACGCATTTCTGGAACTAGTGAATATTTTGCTAATTAGAATGATTAGCCATAAGTCATTACCTGTAGTATTAATATTTCAACTATTACAACACTCTTAACGTGCATTTCTATTTAATAAAATTGTTAATAACCTTCATATTTTCAGATCGACTTTTTTAAAAGTGAAATAGTTTATCTTCTACCTAACACTGAATTAGCATTCACGTTAAAAAAAAAATGATTTTTCGTTCTTAAGTTGTCGTGTTTAGAAGAAATAAGGCGTATGGAGAGACGGTTCGACGAACAGACAAACCGACAGACGAACAGCCAGATAACGGACAATTTGAAAGTTATTCAGAACTGCATTACCAAAGGTTCTTCATATAAAATTTTTCAGAATAAGTCTTTCTTGTCCAGCTAAACCCTTTAAGGGGGTATGCAAAAAAACAGTTTTTAATTTCCATCTCAAAATAACGTAATCGGAAAAAGGCGAAAATTATTTCATCCATTTAGCGTATGTACAAAGTCGTGATATTAACTACCCTTCTCATAATTCTGTAAGCTATTTTTTCTTTCAATTAAAAGAATTAGACATTATGATTAATTTAGGAACTTTTTTGCCTCTTGATAAAATTTCATAAAATCTTATTTTGAAAAATTTTATGTGAAGAATCCGGTTCATTTTCGATAAGGAATTGGTAGATACATTTTTCGCACGTTATCACGGGACACCCTCTATAAGCAGAAAACCTCGCAGAAAACTTAATTTGAGCACAATTTTTTCAAGATGGCGGCTCTCGCAGGAAAAAATTGGGTGTTTTAATACGTTTAACAGTACACCTTAATAAACATTTTTTCCCGAGTTTCAAAACTTCCACAATTATTTCCGTCAAACGTCATTTGTTTCTATTTGACTGGAGTATATCCAAAAACTTCCAAAACAATCGAATATTTTGTTTCTGATGTAGTCTGTCATGCAGTCCAGTTTTCTCTAGGTAAGGCTATTTAAGGTTCACAAAGGGGACCGTCGTAGGGGGCAGATTTCTCAGTGTTTTCTTTCAAACTGAAATGTATTACTATAATTTCAGGTAATGATATCGTTGATTGGCTTGAATAGTATACTAGATCATTAATATAAATAAATAATAAATAAATAATGTATTGTTTCTGTTGTTGTTAAATATTTGATGGAGTGTATGGAAGTTGTCTGCAAAATACCCAAAGCGTGTTTCTCTCGGAGGATTTTCTAAACATATAATATTACTTTTACACACCTTGTGCTTTCTTAAAAAAATGCAAACAAATAAAAAACAGGCGAATGTAAACTCATAGCAAAAATTCATATTTATATTTATGAGTTTTGTACAATGTGTATTCATTATGGTGTGATGTTATATCGTTCATACAGGAAATCGATATTTATCAATACCCCTCGGGGAAATATTTTGTATACACGGTTAAAATTATTGCCACAAATTAATTCAGTTTAGTGGTTTTAGTTACTGCAAATGTTAGTAATAATTAATATAAATTGGACACACTGGGACTGAAAACTCGATAAAATGTAAAAAATTATATTTAAATCGCCTTTAAAAGTCAACGGTTTATATAAAATGTGGTAATTTTGCAATTATTTCTTCTTTCGCTTGATCTCATTATACCTATTTGATCAAATAGCCATATTACAACCTAACAAACATTTCTAACCATGTAATAAGGTAGAAAAATAATTCTTGCACAGAAATCCGTTTAATAATGCGTTTGTGTAAACATGATAAACTCTGTTAGTCTTAAAATGTTTGTTTCTTTGGCATCTATGTAAATTAGTTGCGGACCTCTCATGTTCGTACATAATAAAAACTGGTGTCATAATGTTAGTTTAGGCTATGTACGCAAATGAGACGTCCGCAAATAAGACACAACCGTGAAATAGTACACCCTCTTGAAACTGGGTGACATGCATCACACAGGGTGTTTTCCAGAAGCATGTAAATTACCTCGTCTTACATAACGTGTTATATTGAAATTTTACAGCAAAATGTTACTAAGGTTATTAATCAAAAATATAAAATGTACAGAATATGGAGACTGTATAATATACAGGGTAATTCTCAGGTTCATAAGACCTTAAGTAGATTAAGAAATATATCAATATAATTATGAAATATTACACAGGCCAACAAAAAATAATGTTTTGTTTTAGAGACGTGAGCACACATATATTAGTAAAATTTTCCGCTGAATCCGAAAATGATAAAAAGAAAAAAATTCTGACATACGAATTTCCCCCATACACCCTTAATTCCCCCCAAAAACTCGAACAATTCCAACTGAGCGTCCAAACCATCTATTTTTAGTAAAACTTTCTGCTGAATAAAAAAAATCTGACGTATGGATTCCTCCCCAAACACTCTTAATTCCCCCAAAAATTCAAAAAATTCAAACTGGCCATCCAACCCACCTATCTTTATTAAAATTTTCCGCTGAATCCGAAAGTGATAAAAAAAATCTAACGTATGGATTCCCCCCCCGCATACACCAAATTTCACCCAAAAAATAAAATGGGCATCAAAGGCTAGCTGCCGAAAAAAACGCAGGCTCAAAAATATCATGAGCATTATTTTATACCCATTGTATTTTATGTTTATTTTAAGATCTATACAGGAAATCTTTAGCTAATAAAAATATACATACATACGATAAAAAGGCAGAGTTCGAATTTAGTTTGAGTTTGCATGTCTGGGGTTTACTTCAACTTTGCATGTCCAACGTTTACTCTGAGTGTGCATATCTGAGCCATAGTTTGAGTTTGCATGTCTGATTGAGAGACAATTTCTAAATTTTAGTTAAGAGTTCGAATGTAGTTTCGTGTCCAGCGCTTAAAAAAACATAGAAAAAAATGGATATGGAATAACGCTCATGCATTTTTTTTTGAGGCTGTATTTTTTTTTCGGCAGCTAGCCTTTGAAGCCATTTTGCTTCTTTGGGTGCAATTTAGTGTGTGGGGGGGAATCCATACGTCAGAATGTTTTCTTTAATCATTTTTGTATTCAACGAAAAATTTTACCAAAGATAGTTTGATTAGAGGGCCAGTTTGGAGTTTTTAAAATTTTGGGGGGAATTGAGAGAAAAGTGTATTGGGGAATCCATACGTCAGAATTTCTTTTCACCGGAAAATTTTACTAAAGACTGTGGTTGGATGACCAGTATGGATTTTTTGAAATTTTCGGAAAGATTGAGGGTGTAGGTATGGGAAGGAATCCACACGTCAGAATTTTTTTTTATCATTCTCGGATTCAGCGGAAAATTTTACTATAGGTAGGGTCAAGTCAAAATATTTTTTCATTGTCGGCCTGTGTTATCGAGGTATCCATAATAAAATTCTAATGAAACGAATATTTATTGAAGGAGGTAACTTTCATCTTTAAGAGAATAATTACTGTTAGCTTGTTTTTCATGACTGTGCCATTTTATTTGCAAAAAAATACAAAATATGGTTTGACCCCTTCCGTCCCTTTTTGAAGGTGAAATGTGTAATCGACCAATTTTCAAAAAACATTATTTTCATTTCTTTAAATAATTGTTGATGATTGCAGATAATGTGATAAAATTCAATGTGGATCAAGTCACCAAAATAAAAAATTCGTAAGTATTATTCTATTATATTAAATACTTATTGTCTATAATTGTTTATTTGTGGCATATTCAGATTTTCTTACTTTTTGTTGGGTATTTTGCCGCTGAAAAATATTTAAATATTTTTAATGAAATAACCTCTGCTCCAAACGGATCAGAGAGAGGTTGGTTCTTGAATACTTGACTGTTTCAAAAAGTCTCACACCTAAAAATATATAAACTAGAACAACGTTATAAACTCAAAAATTAAACTGAAAGCTAAAGGCAGTTAACGTTTCGGAAGAAAATCTACTTCCGTTCTCAAAACTTTTGTGGCCGTCAACCATGACAGTTCTTTGTTTATGTATTTCCATAGTCACGAGAGACATTAAATTATATTTATCTTATTTTTACTTACTTCGTCTCTAGGAATGGGCAACCAACTAGTACAAAAATCTATTGAATAATTTGAAAAGCATCTATCCTCGTTTAATGAAATAATCACGAATTCTTTAAGTTTTCTTTTAGTTCCGTTACTCTCTTTAAAAGTAAAAAAACCGCTGCCCAAGGAATCACTACTTCCACATCCAGATTTTTCATCCAAGTCACTTTAAAGGAAACATTTTGACTATATGTGCACTCTAGTATGTGGAAATTATTGGTCATAGAATTTTAATAATATTTGGGGCAGATGTCATAGATAAGTTTGAGGAGTTGGTTTCTACCATATACGTTAAAAATAAAGTTTCTAGTTTACCCTACTTATTTTCCACTATTCACAACCTACCACCTCCCGCCCCTTCAATGGAGTCATCTCAATCAGATGTCACTACAATACATACGTGTACTAACTTTCCAATGAATATCTCAATTTTATGTTATCAATCCCATTAATAATGAAACGGAGGTGGTGGAGTTTGAAAAATATTAGAAAGAAATCTGAGGCCTTAGTTTCTACTATATACACCGAATCCCAAATTTCTATACTCTTACCAGCTTGATTTATTTATTTTCCCCTAGTTACTCCTATTAACCCCAACCCTCCTACGGAATCATCCCAAAATAGGGATGATTCCGTAGGAATCCAGATGTCGTTATAATACATACATACGTCTACCAAATTACAAGTGAATATCTCAATTTTATTTTATCAACCCCTTTAATAATGTAGTAAGGGCAGTGGAAGGGTTGAAAAATATTATTAAAAAATCTGAGGCTTTGGCTTCTAGGACATACACCGAGTTTCAAGTTGCAGTACTCTTACCAGCTTGCTTTACTTATTTTTCCCTATTCCTTCTACTTACCCCCACTCCTTCAACGCAATCATGTCAAAATATAATCTAGTTTCAGATATAGTTATAATACATAAATGTACCAAATTTCAAGTAAAAATTTAAATTTAATTTTATCAACTCTTTTAATCAGGGAATGGGGGTTGGTTAGGGGATGGAAAATACTAACAAAAAACCTGAGACCTCCGCTTCTAGTATATACACCAAATCCCAAATTTCTGTACTTTTACCAGCTTGCTTTACTTATTTTCCCTTATATGTCCCTATTTAACCCCCAACCCTTCAACGGAATCATCCCAAAATATAATCTAGTTCCAGATGCCGATATAATACATGTGCGTACTAAATTTCATGTGAATATCTCAATTTTATTTTATCATCCCTTGAATAATGGAGTAGGGGTGGTGGGGAGCTGAATATAATATTAAAAAATCTGAGGCCCTGGCTTCTAGTACATACACCGAATTTCAATTTTCTGTACTCATACCAGCTTGCTTTACTTATTTCCCCTTATTTACCCATAAATAACCCCAAATCTTCAACGGAATCATCTCAAAGTATAATCTATTTCCAGATGTTATAATTCATACGTGTACCAAATTTCAAATGAATATCTCAATTTTATTTTATCAACCATTTTAATAATGGAGTAGGGGTGGTGGGGTTGAAAAATATTATAAATAATCTGAGAACTCGGCTTCTAGTACATACACCGAATTTTGAGTTTCTGTAGTCTTACCAGCTTGCTTTACTTATTTTCCCCTATTTACCCCTATTTAACCCCAACCCTTCAACGGAATCGTCTCAAAATACAATCTAGTTCCCGATGTCGTTATAATACATATGGGTACTAAATTTCATGTGAATATCTCAATTTTATTTTATCAACCCCTTGAATAATAGAGTAGAGGTGGTGGGGGGGCTAAAATATATTACTAAAAAATCTGAGACCTTGGCTTCTAGTACATACACCGAATTTCAAGTTTCTGTACTCATACCAGCTTGCTTTACTTATTTCCCCCTATTTACCCATAAATAACCCCCAACCCTTCAACGGAATCATCTCAAAGTATAATCTATTTCCAGATGTCGTTATAATTCATACGGGTACCAAATTTCAAATGAATATCTCAATTTTATTTTATTAACCCTTTTCATATTGGAGTAGGGGTGGTGGGGGTGGAAAAATATTATAAAAAAAACTGACGCTTTGGCATCTAGTACATACACCGAGTTTCAAGTTTCTGTAGTCTTACCAGGTTGCTTTACTTATTTTCCCCTATTTACCCCTATTTAACCCCCAACCCTTCAACGGAATCATCTCAAATTATAATCTAGTTCCAGATGTCGTTATAATACATACGTGTACCAAATTTCAAATGAATATCTCAATTTTATTTTATCAACCCTTTTCATATTGGAGTAGGGGTGGTGGGGGTTGAAAAATATTATAAAAAAATCTGACGCTTTGGCTTCTAGTACATACACCGAATTTCAAGTTTCTGTACGTTTACCAACTTGTTTTACTTATATTCCCCTATTTACCCCAAATTAACCCCCAACCCTTCAACGGAATCATCTCAAAATATGACCTAATTTCAGACGTCGTTATAATACATACGTGTACGAAATTTCAAATGATTATCTCAACTTTATTTTATCAACCTCATTAATAATGGGGTAGGGGTGGTGGGGGGTTGAAAAATATTATAAAAAAATCTGAGGCCTTAACTTCTAGTACATACACCGAATTTCAAGTTTCTGTACTCTTACAAGCTTGCTTTACTTATTTTCCCCTATTTACCCCTATTTAACCCCCAACCCTTCACCGGATATCCTCAAAAAACAATCCAGTTCCAGATCTCGTTATAATATATACGTGTACAAAATTTCAAGTCAATATCTTAAACCGTTCCGGAGAAAACGTGCGGACAAAAAAAGTTACAGACAGACAGACAGACAGACAGACAGACAGACCGACAGACAGAAAATTTTTTTTCGCTCAAATTTAAAATCTCGACGTTTCATGACATTCTAAACCTATTTCACGAATAAAAATTTTTGAAAATTTTTTTGCGATTACTATACTTCCAATCCACTACGTGGATGTGGAAGTAATAAGATAAATATAATTTAATGTCTCACGTGACTATGGAAATACATAAACAAAGAACTGTCATGTTTGACGGCCAAAAAGGTTTTGAGAACGGAAGTAGATTTTCTTCCGAAACGTCAACTTCCTATAGCTTTCATTTTAATTTTACTTCCACATCCACGTAGTGGATTGGAAGTATAGTAATCGCAAAAAAATTTTCAAAAATTTTTATTCGTGAAATAGATTTAGAATGTCATGAAACGTCGAGATTTTAAATTTGAGCGAAAAAAAAATTTCTGTCTGTCTGTCTGTCTGTCTGTCGGTCTGTCTGTCTGTCTGTAACTTTTTTTGTCCGCACGTTTTCTCCGGAACGGTTTAAGATATTGACTTGAAATTTTGTACACGTATATATTATAACGAGATCTGGAACTGGATTGTTTTTTGAGGATATCCGGTGAAGGGTTGGGGGTTAAATAGGGGTAAATATGGGAAAATAAGTAAAGCAAGCTTGTAAGAGTACAGAAACCTGAAATTCGGTGTATGTACTAGAAGTTAAGGCCTCAGATTTTTTGTAATATTTTCCAACCCCCCACCACCCCTACCCCCTACCTTAATAAGGGGGTTGATAAAATAAAGTTGAGATGTTCATTTGAAATTTCGTACACGTATGTATTATAACGACGTCTGGAATTAGATTATATTTTGAGATGATTCCGTTGAAGGGTTGGGGGTTAATTTGGGGTAGATAAGAGAATATAAGTAAAACAAGTTGATAAGAGTACACAAACTTGAAATTCGGTGTATGTACTAGAAGACAAAACGTCAGATTTTTTATAATATTTTTCAACCCCCACCACCCCTACTCCAATATGAAAAGGGTTGATAAAATAAAATTGAGATATTCATTTGAAATTTGATACACGTATGAATTACAACGACATCTGGAACTAGATTATACTTTGAGATGATTCCGTTGAACGGTTGGGGGTTAAATAGGGGTAAATAGGGGAAAATAAGTAAGGCAAGCTGGTAAGACTACAGAAACTTGAAATTCGGTGTATGTACTAGAGGCCAAGGTCTCAGATTATTTATAATATTTTTCAACCCCCCACCACCCCTACTTCATTATTAAAAGGGTTGATAAAATAAAATTGAGATATTCATTTGAAATTTGATACACGTATGAATTATAACGACATCTGGAACTAGATTATACTTTGAGATGATTCCGTTGAGGGGTTTTGGGTTATTTAGGGGTAAATAGGGGGAAATAAGTAAAGAAAGCTGGTATGAGTACAGAAACTTGAAATTCGGTGTATGTACTAGAAGCCAAGGCCTCAGATCTTTTGATAATATATTTCAGCCCCCCTCCACCCCTACTCCATTATTCAAGGGGTTGATAAAATAAAATTGAGATATTCACATGAAATTTAGTACGCATATGTATTATAACGGCATATGGAACTAGATTATATTTTGAGATGATTCCGTTGAAGGGTTGGGGGTTAAATAAGGACATATAAGGGAAAATATGTAAAGCAAGCTAGTAAAAGTACAGAAAATTGGGATTTGGTGTACATACTAGAAGCGGAGGTCTCAGGTTTTTTTATTAGTATTTTCCATCCCCCCCACCACCCCCACTCCCTTATTAAAAGAGTTGGTAAAATTAAATTTAAATTTTCACTTGAAATTTGGTACATTTATGTATTATAACTATATCTGAAACTACATTATATTATGACATGATTGCGTTGAAGGAGTGGGGGTAAGTAGAGGTAAATGGGGAAAAATAAGTAAAGCAAGCTGGTAAGAGTACTGCAACTTGAAACTCGGTGTATGTCCTAGAAGCCAAGGCCTCAGATTTTTTAATAACATTTTTCAACCCTTCCCCTACCCTTACTACATTATTAAAGGGGTTGATAAAATAAAATTGAGATATTCACTTGTAATTTGGTAGACGTATGTATTATGACGACATCTGGAAGTAGATTATATTTTGGAATGATTCCGTAGAAGGGTTGGGGTTAATAGGAGTAACTAGGGGAAAATAAGTAAATCAAGCTGGTAAGAGTACAGAAATATGGGATTCGGTGTATATACTAGAAACCAGGGCCTCAGATTTCTTTCTAATATTTTTCAAACTCCACCACTTCCGCTTCATTATTAATGGGATTGATAACATAAAATTGAGATATTCACTTGAAAGTTAGTACACGTATGTATTGTAGTGACATCTGATTGAGATGACTCCATTGAAGGGGTGGGAGGTGGTAGGTTGTGAATAGTGGAAAATAAGTAGGGTAAACTAGAAACTTCATTTTTAACGTATATGGTAGAAACCAACTCCTCAAACTTTTCTATGACATCTGCCCCAAATATTATTAAAATTCTATGACCAATAATTTCCACATACTAGAGTGCAAATATAGTCAAAATGTTTCCTTTAAAGTGACTTGGATGAAAAATCTGGATGTGGAAGTAGTGATTCCTTAGGCAGCGGTTTTTTAGTTTATAACATTTTGCTAGTTTATATATTTTTAGGTGTGAGACTTTTTGAAAGAATCAATTATTCAAGAACCAACCTCTGTCTGATCCGTTTGGCGCAGAGGTTTTTTTCATTAAAAATGTTTAAATATTTTTCAGTGGCAAAATACCCAATAAAAAGTAAAAAAATTAAATATTTCGCAATACAAGTGATCTTATAATAAATAACTTTCCGGACTAATTGTGTTTGACATTATTATAGTAAAATATTTTAACCTTTACATTGGAATTTCGAACAATCGTTTTCACATTTCCCGTGGAAATTCGATAAAGTCAGTCTGTAACACTATTCAGAATAAAATGAATGTAATATACCGTGTGGGAAAGATCGATTTTCGCAAAGGTTGCATGAAAAAGCTTTTCCTGACTCAACTGAAATTAACAAGTTTGATTTTAGATTTCAGATAAATGTTCAGTGTTGACTTTCACGTGATTTATTATTATAACAAATAAGCTGTAATTTATAAGAAGTTTTGTTTCGCATTTTCGCAAAAACCTATTATAACGCGTCAAAAAATAACATAATAATGTGCTTAACTTCTTACTTATGGAGTACATGTCGCAGTTGGGGAACATGTTATTAGGATGGTGTAATAAATTTATAGCCAGGAGTGCGAATTCATATTTAAATTTTACGAGTTATTTAACATGCGATTTTGGAATATTATATTTTTTTATAAGAGCTAATCAGAGTGTCAATTAAATTTAAATAAGTAATGAATATTAAACAGATTATTATAAGTAAATTCATCTGCTTGTCATAACTTTAAGTATTAAAAATTGGAGAATCCAGTCTAGCTCTCCTGAAACCGAGCAAATGTTTTAACTCTAAAAAAATGAAGGCCTCAAATTAACGGCTTATAAACGACTTTTAAATTAGCATTTTTCTTCAGTATCAGAGTTCGGTGATAGAACGTCGCTCATAATTTATAAGGGACATACTCAGACGGGTTTGTAAAAATGTTTTCACAATGATGAACATAATGGAAGATTCACAATGTAAGCATTCACTCTCCAGTTTATAACGTGCTGCTAACTAGAGATGGGTCGTTATTTCCCTACAGTTCTCTTCATATACTTAAGGCACATAAAAAGTGTCGGCGCCTTTGACTTTGCGGTAAAGATTAAATATCCCGACATTTTTTATTTGCCTTAAATATATGAAGAGAGCTATACCGTTATTTTTAAGTAAAGTACAGTCGAGTTACTCAATAGGCCAGTCAAACACAAAAAAGGTATGAAGAATTTCAAAAGTCTAATCTTTGAGACAATATTGCAGGAGGTGAAAAAATCTTCCGGAGTAAAGAAAGTTATGCAAAATTACAAGCGGATTTGTTGCATAGTCATTTGCATAACGTTCGCATTTTTTTTTCGCAAAATATATCATAAATCATAATAATTCAACCCCCCAACACCCCTACTCCATTGTTAATTGATAAAATAAAATTGAGATTTCACGTGAAATTTGATACACGTATGTGTTATAACTACATCTGGCACTAGATTATAATATGAGATAATTCCGCTGAAGGGTTGGGGGTTAAATAGGGGTAAATAGGGCAAAATTAGTAAAGCAAGTTAGTACGAGTACAGAAATATGGGATTTGGTTCATATACTAGGTCAGATTTTTTTAAGTAATATTTTCCATTCTCCACATCCTAATTAAAAGACATGATAAAATTAAATTGGGATTTTCACTTGAAATTTGTACACGTTCGTATTATAATGACATCTGAAACCATATTATATTTGACAGGAGTGGGGATAAATAGAAGTAAATGTTGAAAAATAAGTAAAGCAAGCTGGTAAGAGTTCAAATACTTGGGATTTGGTTTGGAAACGAAGGCCATACATTTTTCCTAATATTCTTCACACCCCCCCCCCCCCCCAATCTCCACTACATTATTAAAGGGATTGATATTCACTTGAAAGCTAGTACACGTATGTATAGTAATGAGATCTGATTGAGATGATTCCGTTGAAGGGGTGGGATGTGGTAGGTTGTGAATAGCGCAAAATAAGTATACCAAGCTAGAAACTTCATTTTTAACGTATAAGGTAGAAACCAACTCCTCAAATTTTTCTATGATATCTGTCCCAAATATTATTAAAATTCTATAACCAATAATTTCCACATACTATAGTGTACATATAGTCAAGATGTTTCCTTTAAAGTGACTTGGACGAAAAATCTGGATGTGGAAGTAGTGATTCCTTAGGCAGCGGTTTTTTTGTCCAACTTCAATATGGAAGTCCCTGATGACTGGAAATGCTAAAATAGCTCCTCCCAGTGGCCAATGGCAGGTCTGGGCTTTCACAGATATTTAGGTAAACTTTGTTTTGGCAATGATTCAAGTGATGATAGCTAGCAATGTGTGAAATTTACCCTGTGGGTTATCGTAAATTAATGTTTGTTGCTGACAGTGTCATTGATCATAGATACTCGTTTACTTGTACGAAATTACAAAGAACTTGTTTCGACTATTACTCGGATTATTATGTTTCGTGATTACTCTAAAAATATTAATGAAATCTTTGCATTCTTTCGACTACCTGACTTCTGGTTATGCTAGCAAATTAAAATTCCTTAAGTGCATTTGTATAATTTCTTATTTGAAAATTCTCAGTCAACAACTAGCATCCGCACAGTCCCCTACGGCCATGCAGGTTAAACTAGTATCTATGTAACCCCCTTCGGTATATGAAGATTCAGTTAAAAATGAGAGCAAAGCCATAAAATGGATTTGTTTACCTATATTTCTTGAAAAAAAAGAGAATGATGGATTTTATGAAAACATAATCCATTAGAATGAATTTTTCACTCTTGACATCAGATTCAGTATCATCTGCTTCGAAAATAACTACCGATTCTAATGCAATTTCGAGGTAAGCTTTTTCGCCCAATTCTCTAATAAAACATGTTTTTTAATTTTGCTCACCTTGTATTAGACATAGCTTGATGAAACTATAGAGAGGATTACCGAGTCATACTTTAGTCCCCAATAGTTCATAGAAATCGCTCAAGCTTTTCTAGACTAATAATTCAACAAACACAAAAAACTCTGTTAATCTCGGTAAAATTTAAGTCGTCGGTAGGTCAAGAATTTCTGCGTAAAATGAAGTGTCATAATAGAAGAATAAAGTACATACCGAATTAATAATTGAAAATTACTGGTAAAGTGTTTTTAGTAGTACCAAAAATAAAGCAAACACGTGCCTAGTGCAGTCAATAATTGGTCCGTCGTCAACGGAAACAGACCGATCCATAATTATATTCTTTCAAATGGGTGGTTATTGGTAAAGAAGGCTGAATGCTAATGTTTAGTGTCAAATGAGCGTCATGCGTTTATAAAGCAATATAGATATATTAGCTGTGTTGTGACTTAAAAGTAATAATACTCCATCCACAACTGTTGTGGAAAGTGGAGTATGGGAACCCACAGAACAGGGCGGGAAGCTGCCAACATACACATGGACGAAAAAGATAAGTTCTGCTTAGTAGTATTAGTTTATTAGTGTACTAGATTTATTAACCCTTATTAATCGTCGAACCTGATTGAATTTCTTAAAATTAAAAATGTTTTATACATAGGGCATGTATTGGCTTATTTGTGAATGCAAAAATATTTCTCAGATGAAAGCAGTTGGAGGTCTGCTCGACATACAGGGCGTCCCAAATGTTCTCCTAAATCCCTTTTTGCAGATTTTACTTTTTATTTTGCTTTACCTCGGCAGATCGGTATAAAAGGTGTCTTAAAGGTTCTCTCGGGGCTTCTTCCTTGCACTCCCACTGTGAATGGATAATAAATGGAAGCACCTTACAGTGAGCTAATGTATGTGTCAGCAAGCAGATAAAATGGACGAACTGGTGCGGGACGTTGAAGCGAAAACACAGGTTTCTGGGAGGCATAAAGCCATATCTGGGCGCAAGCGGGCGGGAGAAAACGCACACTGCTAGATGCAGAAACAGAAGACTCAGAAGAGGAATTATAGGAAGCATGGAAACTTACAAGAAGCATCTCACAAACACCTACACTCCCCATCCGACGATAATAGATGGAAACTAAAAAGAAGCATGGAAACTTAACTTATCTCATAAACACCTATACCTCCCACCCTAAATTCTTACCCCATGCGTCATGTGGCTCTCGCTGTTGGCAACAAGCATGTCCCATATTCAATCTGGCGTATGGCCAGTCCTGCGGGATATGAAAATATTCAGATTGGACATCTGGAAGTGGCAGCAATGCCTACCATACGCTGGCTAATCAATCAATCAATACAAAAATCAATTTCTTTGCCTGTTGATTCTGACTAAGTTTAAATATACAACGCAGACAGACACTCTGTATAAGTTTACACCCTTGTTTCACAACTAACAATCTATTATGATACAAACAATAACAGAGGATTTCTGTCAAGGACTGACTAAACCACCGTTCGAAGAAATTATACCTTTATTGTTATAATACTCATAGATATTCATAAAATGCGACTTGACTGAATAATAATTTAACCAAATTTCATGCAAATGTAGGGCGTCTCCCCCTATATATTTAAATTATCAAGATGTAGTTAGCTAAGTCTCAATAATGTCTGTCTATTATGTGAGCTAACGTATTGCCCGTGGTTTGTGCTAATTATATGAAAATTGAGGCATCACGCTGGTGTTTAATTAACAAAAAATTAATAAACGTTTGTGACTTGCTAATGAGACATTTACGGTGGTTCAGTTACTGTACCTGTCTCGTTAAACAGTTCGGATAGTTAAGCTTCTATTTTATTGCTATGAAATATTGTACTTTGGTTTATGACTATGTTTGTGAACAAGAAATAATCGTATGTAACATCACAATGTATGTAAAAAAATCTATTGGTAATATAATCTTTTGTCATACCATGTTAGAATCTACTTTAAATGAAAAATTCTTTCTAGGTATTATAGATTTATTTTCTCTCAGCATCACTTAAAAATTAATCAAGATTTTTTGAGATCAAAAAGTGTTCACATAACCATTTGTTTGTATTTGACAGACTATAAAAGAGTTGAAAAAAAACTTTTATGAAAAAAGTGCATCTACTATTTAAAATCATCTTGAAAAAGAGTACAACTAAACACATATCTTTATTAATTTTTTACTGATGCACTACGCGATTACAGGGGAGATACAAAAAACTACATTAACTTTTAAATCAACACTTATAACCACGTAGGTATATACTTCTTTTGATCGAAAATAACCTTTCCGATAACCTTATTTGATCATCCATTTATGGGACAGTTTGCATACTTGTCAAACTCATTTGATTCACACAAATCGTTGTTAATTCAAATTTTGTTTGTGTGCAGACTATATATATACAGACAAATGTAATTATAAATATTAGACATCTTACCTTTGCAGTGTCATGTCAACCGTTTAGCCACAAATTATTGAATATGTTTGCACTTCACTTTTGCATTAATAACACTTGTATCCACTCACGTCACAGTAAATAATACGAACACAAGATATTTTAAACCCGATATTATAACTTTCTTGAATTCTAACCTGTTGATAAGTTACATTATTACGGCTGTAGACAAAAGCAGTAGGGTTGGCAACAATCAAAATAGAACTAATACGAACGCGCAAGCGTAGGGTGCACGCTCACTTTGTTTTTTCTTAGAATTTGTCTTGTCTTGTTTACTGAAAATTCACCACCACTTTACTATGTCTGTTTAATGTTTTAAAACGTGTTATTTATTAGCGTATACGAATAGTGTCTATTCTGTACCCATACGATTTTTGTTTCATTACTTTTTCATACAAAAACTAAACCAAGAGAAAGCAAATAAACATGCGTTATGTGCCTGCGCGGATCTATTATTCTTTTGATTGTTGGTAATCGTATGTTCTATTCACACTTCGGAGACGCATTAATACAATTCGTTTAACTTATAACCTTAAAAAAATTATAAAATGAGTGATATAATAATATAGTGTCAACATTGTATCGTTTACTGTGGCGTGAGTGACGTTGTGTTACTGTGAATAAATAAATATCTAATGGTAACATCAAAGTGAAAAACACTTAATAATTTGTGAATAGTATCAGACTCTGATTCAGAGATATATAAACGAAGAAACTACACGTTTGGACCTAGGATGAAAACAGAAAAGTAAGTGCTGTCAATATTTATAACTATATCTTCATAATACGTATTTAAGTTTCCAAATATACCACAACAATCCTTCAGAAAAGATAAGGGGAACTTCGGGAATAACAATAGAAGTCTATCTATAATAAATTAATATTAAAAAATCGAACGAAAATGTACAGGATTGTAGTTAATAGAATGAAAATAGTACACAATATATCTGATATTTTCCTTGATTGTGAGTAATATGAGCAGAGAGTTCTTAACAGACTTAAAAAAAACCGCTGCCTAAGGAATCACTACTTCCACATCCAGATTTTTCATCCAAATCACTTTAAAGGAAACACCTTGACTAGATTTGCACTCTAGTATGTGGAAATTATTGGTCATAGAATTTTAATAATATTTGGGGCAGATGTCATAGAAAAGTTTGAGGCATTGGTTTCTACCATATACGTTAAAAATGAAGTTTCTAATTTAGCCCACTTATTTTCAACTATTTACAACCTACCACTTCCTACCCCTTCAATGGAATCAGATGTCAATACAATACATACGTGTACTAAGTTTCAAGTGAATATCTCAATTTTATGTTATCAATATAAAAATATTATAAAAAATCTTAGGCTTTAGCCCCTAGTACATACACCGAATATCAAGTTACTGTGCTCTTATTAACTTGCTTTACTTATTTTCCCCTATTTAACCGTATTTAACCCCAACCTCTCATCGTAATAATTCCAACTTATAATCTAGTTCCCAATGTCATTATAATATATACGTGTACCAAATTTCAAGTGAATGTCTCAATTTAATTTCATCAACCCCTTTAATAATGGAGGAGGGGTGGTTAGGGGATGAAAAATATTATAAAAAATGTTGAGGCATTGGCTTGTAGTACATACATCAAATTTAAATTTTCAGTACTCTTACCAGTTTGCTATACATACTTACCCCTGTTTACCCCCAACCCTTAACCGGATATCTTCAAAAAACAATTCAATTCAAGATCTCATTATAATATATACGTGTACAAAATTTCAAGTCAATATCTTAAACCGTTTCGGAGAAAACGTGCGGACAGAAAGAAGTTACAGACAGACCGTCAGAATTTTTTTTTCGCTCAAATTTAAAATATCGACGTTTCATGACATTCAAACATACTTATTTAAAAAAAAAAAATGAATTTTTTTTTACGATTACTATACTTCTAATCTACTACGTGGATGTGGAAATGAAATTGAAAAGGAAAAAGTTGTATGTTTTTATGTTTGTTAAATCATTATAGTCCAAGCTTTCATGACATTTTGGTCTACCTCACATCCCTATTCGGTGGAACTAGCCTTAATTTATAGCACATATACCAGAAAACATGCTTGTCGTTATACTCTTCGCCGATTTACTGCACTTTTTATATAATTGTTGCACATTCTGTAGGATACTCTTCGCAGTTTTTTTGTAAATAATATTAGTTTTAGACATTTTTAGTTTAATTACAAAACATGAAAAAAATTTTGTAATTTTTTTTCATTTAAAAAAAATTATAACTATTTTATTTATTGATCGATTTTGCTCAAAGACGATAGGGTTCTTCCTCTGGCTAACACTAACTTACTGTCCAAATTTCAATAAAATCAGACTTTTCGTTCTTAAGTTATCGTGCTTACAAGAAACGTGACGGACGAACAGACAGACGGACAGACGGTCGGACGGACATTTTGAAAGTTGTTCAGAATTCGATCACCAACACAGTGATATGCAATTTTTTTCTCTAGGAGCAATGTTACTAACTGCTTAATAATAATTTCAATATTTTATGATAATTAATAATATTTTTCAGTTATAAGCTTTTCTTTTCATATATTTTTATAACAGTTTTCCGAAAAAGCGCTAAAAATCACTGTCCTCCCATCCTATCTACAAAGGTATCTCGACAAAATTCATGAACAATGGTAATAACGAGGTGTAGATTGAATGAACATGGTCAACATTGCATTACCTTATATAATTTTTTTGGTACATAAAAAGGAAGATCGACAACAAACTTTGTTTTGGGAGTTGGTACACACATATAGTCTATAAATAATATTACAAGTACCTCTAACAGATAAATGTTGTTAAAATAAATCTATCACATCTCTAGTTAAAAACAACTGAAAACACGAAACACTAATTGCAATGCAAGTACTACTTGTACGTGACCGGTTTCTTCAAATAGAACGCCCTGTTATACCCCCATGGGTCTATCTGTTATGAGTGCCCGAAATATTTGACACAATTCAAGATATATTAAATAATGACGATTCATCTTCAATTGTTTTATAAATTCTTTATCAAATCGGCTTTTCTCAGTGAGAAAATTTCGAAATTTAAAGGAATCTAGAGTGTCGTCAGCTTGTTGCCTGTTTCAATTAATCGCAGCAATGTCAATAGATATTATATAAAGTGCAAATCTGGTGACCTTGCAGGCCAGGGAACTGAAGAGACATTTGTTTTTGTTTAAATGTCTCATTGTTCTTTACCTACAGTTAGTAGTATTACCCTGTTGAAACAGTCCGACAAATGTTCGATTAAACTACTGAGAGCTTTCATAATAAACAGCACACGAAATATAACATCGGGAGCCTGGCATGTCAACAATGATACCGCGTTGTTCCAGCTATATTATTACATCCTGTATAGTAATGTTTTTTCAATAAATATTTTAAACATATTGAAAGGAAGGAGGCTCTCAATTCGACCGTATACAATGTGTTTCACTTTTCATTAGTATACCCTTGTATCTCTGGGATTAAAAACGGATTTATTTCAAATTTGGTTAAGTTGTACACTTCTTCAAGGTAACAGATTATTTCATATATTTCATAAACGCGCGGATTAGGAGGACGAAAATGGGATTAACCTCGGGGTTAACTTATAGTAATCGTAAAAAAAAAATCAAAAATTGTATTTGTTGAAATAGGCTGGAAAATCTGGATGTGTAAGTAGTGATTCCTTACGCAGCGGTTTTCTTTTTACTTCATGTACTATAATGATATCAACGGTAAATAGCAATTAACAACATATTGAAGTTTTATCAAATCTGCTTAGTTTCTTATTATAAGAGGCTCCTATTTTTAATTTGACCTAATCCTTTCATCTACCCGTCCCTATAACCCCGCGAATAGGATGTAAAGCAAATTTACTCATTATCAACTGGACAGCTTGTGAAATTATACAAAACCGGCCGAAATACAAGCATTAAAATAAAAAGTTAATAAGTACGGGGTCTTATAAATAAACATTTTAACGTTAAATTACACGGCTTATTATTCCAAAAAGCAATCGGCAGCTGATTACTTAGAATACAGGTTGTTTAAAATCTATTATGTATGATTTGGCGTATCGTAAATTACAATTTCGTTTTCTGGTAAAAAAAAATGGGCGAGGCAAAACAAATAAGCACGTATTCGATATGTGAATAAAATAAAGTATCTCATATAATATGAAATAGGTACTTTAAAAGTTAATATGTTGAGGATGTTAATTTTTTGTTGCTCGAGTTTCATGGAACATTATACTGTAATTATGTACCATATTGTTAAAACTTCATGCATATTGATTGTGCTGGAATAATTTCACACCAGACCTCGCTTTTTTTATCCAGAAACGAACGTCTACCCGTATTATGAGAATTAAAAAATATTAGCAATGTCATTGAAAATTACCAAGAATTTTGTTAGGCAATAGGTACGGATTTGTTAAGTATAGTGAAAGATTAGAGAATTAGCAAGATATGACAGTCAAACGGAGAAGACGAAATAGACAAAGACAGTTTAGTCGCGGCACTGTATCGAAATTTATAAAAAACCCAAAAAATGTTCAATACTTTACCGATTTTTTTTAAACTTTAGAGGTATATTGTTGGGTCCATAACTCGAAAAGTTAAGAGTTTTTTTTTGTCGAAGCTCCGACATTGTTAAATGAACAAATTAATTTAACAATTGAATAACTTCCTGAATAATAATTCAAAACGGCTGAATTTTTTTCAGGTGGGGTTTGGGGGTCGCTGATTACATACATAAATTTAAAAATTCATAAAAAGTATTTGCTTATTAGCAAACAATTTATTAAGATATAAAAATCCGCACGCATTTCCAAATAAACGATGATTTTTACGAAGTATAGTATATTATCATAGGCATATATACATATATGTGAATCTTATAGATACACCAAAAATAGAATTCCTCAAATACCACATATTCTGGAAAATATATAAAAAAAATGTTTTCGTTGGAAAAGTGAACTCAAATAATTAAAGAACTCAACGTGATTTTGGACGATAACAACAGCAAATGATAAAAATCGGCTATAAACTAAGAATACGCGAAGGGGCGTCCATTAGAAACGCTTTGTTTTTTTGTTTCACTCAAAAAATCGAATCCGTTTTCCAGAAATTAAAAAAAAACGGAGCTGTTTTCCAGCTGTACGCTGGTGGGATGGGCGTTTATGAGGGGTCGCATTTTAGAACAATTGCACGTATTAGCCCCAAACAAAAAACAGTTGAAAGGTACATTTATTGGCTTCATTTTGCATTTTGTTTCATTAAAAAATTCGAAACTGTTTTCCAGATATTGAAAAAAAAAAACAGAGCAATTTTCCAACCTCACGCACCGGTGGGATAGGTGCTTGTGAGGGGTCACATTTGAAAACAATTATAGATATCGACTTCAAACAAAAAACAGTGGAAAGGTACGTTTATTAGCTTAACTTGGCATTTTATTTCATTCAAAAATTCTGAACCGTTTTCCAGAAATTCGAAAAAAACGGAGCGATTTTCCGACCACGCGCTGATGTGATAGGTGCTTGTGAGGGGTCGCATTTGAAAACAATTATAGATATCGATTTCTAACAAAAAACAATCGAAAGCAATGTTTATTGACTTAACTTTGCATTTTATTTAGTTCAAAAATTCTAAACAGTTTTCAAGAAATTATAAAAAAACGGAGCGTTTTTCCAATAGTACGCTCGCGGAGAAGATGCTTATTAGTAACGGCCTTTGAATACAATAACTGATTTGGACTCCAAACCAATAAGATTTGAAACGTACGTTAAGCATGGTCATATTTAACATTTTGTTATATTAAAAAATTCGGTTTCTCTGAGAGTTGTCATTTTTTTATAGTGACAGATTTACAAAAATATTTAAAGTAATGGATGATATTTCGGCCATTTTGAATCATCCATTTTCAATTCTGACTTTTCCATGTTAAATTAATAATTCACGACCTAAGAAGCTTTTCTGGAAATTTTCCAATAGAATTATGAATATTCACAGAGAATATTCCAAACAATTAGTGTCACAACCGCTATTTTGATTTAGGACTCTTATCAAATTCGTAATCAGCGTAATCAGCGACCTCTGAAACCCCCCAAAAATAGTTTGAGCCATCTTCAGTTATTTTTCTGGCAGTTATTCAATTGTTAGTTAAAAATCGTCGCCCTTATCACGTATGGGCGTATCTGAATTTTGCATATTTTACAGGAGAAAGCAAAAACAGAAATGTGTGACATTGAAATGGCCGTATCATTTCTGTTTCACAGTATTCTAAAATGATATCTTAGAGTTGATACCCAGAGAATATATATTTTATGCTCATTTAATAATAGTTAATGTACCTATCATACTTTTTTTTTAGAGGACTAAATTTGCAGACACGCCTTTACGTGAAAGTATATTTATTTCGTTACGTAAGATAGGTCTATAATAGAGACGATAAATAACCATTAAAAAATGGTGAAAGTTAGTGTAATTTTTTTATTTAATAGCTTTTTACACAACTAGTGTATTTTACTTTTCAATTCCATTACTGTTCTAACAAAAAAGAATACTGCTATAAGTAAAAATGTAACATTCTGTAATGCTGACTGTAATGTTTGCAAAGAAAAGAATAACGATGAATTAATTCACTGTTGGCCATGACGCAAAGATCTAAAAAATTCTTTACACAGAGTGAAAACAAATCTTCATATTTTCATTCAGGTATTTTTGGGATCATTATTTAAAGCATGAAGTTGCATATTGGATATGCTACTTTCTAAACATTTCAAAGTAATGTAGTCGTATTCTTTATCAAGATGGCTTTTTTAAAAAAATATTATATTTGTACTTTTGGTCACCATTACTTCCATCATATCTGGCTACATCACATTGCCTCGATCAGTTTCTCTAATTGTCAAGATACTAAGTTGCTTTGAAAAAGACTTGAAATCTTTAAAGTCATTATAATTCATTGGTATAACTCTCTCTATAAGGCTGTTTCCGTCACACTAATCAAATACTAGGGTGAAGCTGGGCAGGAATACATATGTCCCCTGCAGAAGAAATTGCATTATGATCAGAATCACCCTCGTTGTGCCCATGTGAAGTTTCGAAATATCATAAAGATATTTCTTCTAATGAGAAAGAATAGAGCAACTCTCGTTACAGGTTGCGACTTCTGAAGAACCACGCTTACTTATGGCCTTATTCCAGACAAAGTAGAAATCTTCTTTATTAGCAATATCGTAAATTGTCAAGTTTTTAATAACAATCGGCTTTTATAAAAAATTGGGCTTTCCTTTGAAATAGACAGATATAAAACTTGCTGCACATCAACTATTCCATATAACATGCTTTTATCTTTTTGGGCTTCCTCTTTACATTTAGATTTAATTTTCCTGACAGCAGTTTTTTCTGCAATATGAGCATTGTCTTCCAAACTGTTTTTCGTCTCCTGTTCGAAAAGTTACACATAGTGAACATTGATCCCCCTTGGGTGACAGGAAAGATAAGTTTTTGAACAGACTTTGGCAGATACGCCCTCAATTATTATATCGTTTGTGACGAAACTATAAGATATACAGTTGCGCCACTTCGTGAGATGAAAAGTGCACCCATGCAAAGCCGTGATAAGGGCGACGAAATATACGAAATAATTAATAATGTATGCGCCATTTTGATTCCGCCATTTTGAATTTGAACTATTTAATATAAAATTCGTAATCAGCGATCCCCGAAACCTCCCTAAAGAAAATTCAGCCATTTTGAATAATTATTCAGGAAGTTGTTCAATTGTTAACTTAATTTGTTTAACAAGGAGGTTCGTCCGACAAAAAGAAAACTCTTAACTTTTCGATTTATGGACCCAAGAAGATATTTCCAATGTTTAAAAAAAGGTATTAAACATTTTTTGGGTTTTTTAAAAATTTCGATACAGCGACTCCAAATTAAAGAAACACAACATTCAGCGGAAACGGTTTCGGGATTTGTCGAATATGCTCTAAATGAATTTACCAAGCTTACTAAAAGACAGGTTGGCTTATTGGAATCGGCATGTGTTACGTCACTTGTAGACCTCATGGCAGCCGCATCTAGCTGTATTTTTTTCATTTTATAGAAAAAAAAGATTCAAAATTATTCTGTCAATGAACAATTCTATCCTAACTAAATGGATACCTAACACGAACATAGGAATACTTCATGTGACATATGTTACGAAGCAACCTGTTTCTTTAGTGATCTTGGGTTCTGGCTGTCAGCTGAGTCCGGTGGTTCTACTAGAACAGTGTTGTCGATTTTTCACTATTGGCCTCTCTCTCTAATGTTACCTTCTCCGTACGATCGTCACATTGTGGCAACTGTGCGATAACTCTAATTTAAATGTCGAGGTCAATGACGCCATTGCTAAAAGATAAAAGGTTTTTCGCCGGCTGTCCTATCTTGTTAATTCTCTAATCTTTGGTATAGTTCTCTACACATATTTAAGGCACATAAAAAGTGTCGACGCCTTTGACTTTGCGGTAAAGATAAAAAACCCCGATATTTTTTATTTGCCTTAAATACATGTAGAGAACTAACTCTACTTAGCATAAAGTTCTGAACGTGGATTATGCCTGCCTGTAAGGTTTATCAAACTAAACTGAGAAGGATACGGAAAACCACCAGTATATTATTCCTGTAAATTACTATTTAGTAGTTACTTGGTGTCAAAAAATATCCAAACTTCGGACTAATTCTATAGCGGCTTGGAATTTTATTTGCGAATTATTGATATCAACTGCAAATATTAAAAAGGATTAGATGTACTTTTCAAAATTTAATCCTGACTCGAGTATTAAGAGTTGGTTATTGAAGAAATTCATATATATGTTTTTGAAATCTTTGATTACGAATCTGAAGTGAGACTTTTAAAATTCGGGATTGCACCCCTGATATGGCTGATATAATAGGGGTACAATGGAGAAATTAGCTTTATTTTGTTTGTTTTGAGCAAGTAGAACTTATTTGCAAGTTCTTATATTTTAGGACGTAAAACTTATATCCTAATAAGAAAAATTATTGCTCTTACTCTTACTCTTACTTAAGAAGTCACTCCCTTAGGAGTAAAAATAATAATATTTCCTATTAGGACCACCCCTAATGTCAAGAAATTAATAATATAATTAACTAAATACTGAGAATAAATTAATGAAATTTATATTGTTTATGCTTTTGGGGTGATCACAAATGTGAAGCCAGAAGTTAAAACTTTTATGTCGTCCCTCAATACGGCCGATATAAAAGGGGTAAATGGATGAATTAATTCTTTTTTGTTAATTTTGAAAAATTAGGACTTTCTTTGCATATTGTTAGATTTTGAGACAAAAAAGTCATCCTCTAATAAGAAAAATAATTACTCTTACTCCTAAGAGCGTGAAAACTATCCCTTGTGTTAAAACATAAAGGAAACTTGATGACGCGTCCAAAGCTGCCATTCGACTTGTGTATGACTTTTACAATGAACAGAAGGTGCCTACATTAGAAATGATGATAAGTTACGCGACTATCCAGATTATAACTATAAATTATTAGATACTTTGTGAGACGTTTTGCTCGACTGCGGTTTTAGGTACAGAAAATTGGACACACGAATGGTGGTTATGGAATCAGCACGCATCGTTGATGATCGACACGAGTACCTGTGTAAAATAAAAGAATACCGAGATGCAAATAGAGACATAATTTATCTTGACGAAACATGGTTTGATACCCATGATGTAGTTCAATACGATTGAGTAGATAACACCAAAAAGTGTAATTTAAGTGCTCCATGTTCTAGGGGAAAAATAATTATAATTCTACATGCTGGAAGTAAAAACGGTTTTATTCCAAATGTGTTGTTGTTGTCTGCTAAAAATATCAAGCAATCCTCTGCCTACTACCACGAGGATATGACGGCCGAACTATTTGAGAAGTGGGCAAAGGAACAGCTGTTACCAAAGATCCCACCAAATTCTGTTATTGTTATGGACAATGCGTCATACCATTCGCGGCAATGCACAAAAATTCCGAACACCAACACAAGAAACGGCGATATCATTAAATTCATGAAAGGTAAAGGCTTGGAAATACCAGAAAAATTACAAAAAACACTTTATTAAAACTAATTGGAAAGCAAAATTTTAAAAAGGAACATGCCGTTGAAAAAATTATTGAAGCACACGATCATACTATTTTACGTCTGCCTCCATATTATTGCGTTTTCAACCCCATTGAAATGGTGTGGGCTGATGTAAAAACAATACTACGTCAATATAATCAATCTCCACAAGTGAGTCTGTCTTAAAGAATATAAAGATAATAGTAGACGGAATAGGCAAAAGCGATATATGGAGGAAGTGTGTATCTGTGTGATATCTCATGTGATAAAAAAGGAAATTGAATATTCTATATTACCACCTATCGATCCAATTATTATTAATGTAAATACCGATTCAAGTTCTGAAAGTTCCGATAGTGATGAATTAGATATTGTTTATTTAAAGTTCATAGACAAAGCTTTTTTCAAATTTGTTTATTTAACGTCGACCTATTTCTGCTACTGAGACCAATTGCCGATGCCAGGAAACGAGTTCCCCTTTAAAATTTTGTCTTTTGCCTTTTGAGTCTTTCCTTTACACAATAGTATAAATTTTCTATCTACCTAACATCATGATACTGCAAAGTTCATAGTATCATGGCCTAACCTTTAATAAACAAGACAATCGCTGCTTTACGCCCCTTCGGAAGGATTATATACCATCTATGCAACTCCCGCCTAAGATTACATAACTTTGTCGCTAGAAGATAGAACGAGAGGTAGGTCACTAGACAATAGACGTGCCTTAATATATCACATATGTGACTTATCAAATGTGATAAACATATTTATTCATTAACCACTTCTATTGATTTATATATATATATTATAGAAATCCCTTTCTTTAACAATTAAAAAATAATTATTTAGTATTTAAAGCATTTTTACATTTCTACCGCCACCGCCTATGTCCCATATAGGAGATGCCGACTTTACTCCGGGTTTTCGTTTTTATGCTGTACCAATTGAGATCATATATACTATACATGTTAAAAAGCTTTTTTTAAACCATAGTTATAACTGTTTGAAAAGCGTTCAGGGGTACGTTCATATCCACCTAATGTTAACTGTATCTCGACAACGATGAGCCTAAACAAATGTTTATTTCATGGAATATTTTTGTTGTTTTATAAGCTAACTTTTTTGTTATGAAAAATTTTTTTGAAAATGTGATCCTGTGATAAAATAAAGTAGTTCATTAATAATACATCATTTTAGTTCCTTCCATATTTATGTCATTTTGAAGAAATGCAATACATTTAATAGGTAGAGAGCCGGCTGTATAGATTTCCTATGAATAAGATAGATGAAAATTTTTATGTGAGAGAGTAAGTACTACCACAGACGTACAGGGAGCCACTTTTCATTTAGGCAAATTTTGTTCGCGTCATGGAATTCTGACGTCGCTTCCGGTCACGATTTTTTGTGTAATCAAATACATGAATAAGACTTACGTCAAAGTGTAGTTTTTGAGGTATACAATGAGATTGTAGTAGGCTGCCAGGCTTAATTTGACCGCAACCCTGAGACACCGTCGATTAAAAAAAAAATTGTTTCTGTTTTCTTAACCTAACTAGCACAATTAGTCGCGGGAACGTAGCAATGACTATTGTAGGCACTTTAAAGTGTTTTGGTACTAGTCACAGGCACGTAATAGGAACGCTCCTAATACGTGTTTATGACCAAAATGGGGAATATTTTTTGGTGACGATAACGTTCCAGCCACGTTCCTGGAACTTGTCTGGCTACGTTCCAATGACGTTGTTGCTCCGGAGCGGCGACGTGGCGGCGTAGACGCCACAACTTTCAGAAAACTTTACTACACGCTACTCTTTCAAATCGATGTTGCCCCTTCTTTGTCTTGCAACCGATTTTATTATATTTATGTTTCATTCTTACATATGATTCTTGTTCTTGTTCATTTCCCTAACTCAAAAATTTAATAGAATATCAGAACGTAATATTAGACAGCAAAACTTGTGCTATTTTCCAATGGTCTAAGGGTCACAATTAAAACGAATGCAATTTTACTGACAAACATAATGATAAAACGTCCGAATGTAACAACGCGCCTTTAAAATTTGCATTTTTTAATGAAAATATTGCTTTTAAAACATGTAATGTCATGCGAGAACATGACACACTAGATACCGAAACCTATTTTTTATTGTTCTTCGGAACTTAATATTACTTTTTATGTATTAATTTGTTGTATTTGGTGAAGAAATGGCGATAAATTAAATTTATTAGTCAATTGTGAAATTATGGATTATGTGTTATAACAATGACGTCGATAATTTTGGCCATCAACATGGCGTATTTCAGAAAATGTGACTTTAAGTTCGTTTTCACTAAGAAATGCTACTTGAAAGTAATTGCTACTTGGCGATAGTGACAAAAACTGCAAATACGTAACTTTAAAGTTATATTTACCACAAATCTGCGAATGGAACTGTAGCATTACTTCAAAGTCGTAGCAAAGTTGTGACTACCACAAATTACCTCTTCAAAGTTGCCGCTGCCACTTCATGGTTACATTTTTCCCGATATTGATTCGGAACGTACGTGTTAGCCGTACGTTGAGGTCTAGACTGAACGCGTTCCTAGCTTTTGCTGTTTATCATTTACCTAACTTCACATTGAAAAACTTGTCAGCTGTCGCAATTTACTTGTATGCAGCCATATATCAACGACTTAATAAACATAAACCTTGTTGGTATAATATACTATTACAGTGATAGATAACATAGAAGAAAAGGTAGGTGTAATAAAACTGTGTTGAAATATTAAATTTCGTTGCCTTATTTTGAACATAAAATGTTGCATAGCATAATATAGCAGCATATAATTCTAGTCTAGGTTAGGCAAACATATTATATAGGTTAGGTTTGTTGCATTAACTTTATCTATGGTCAACATTGGGAACTAGATGGGGAAATTTACTTCATGGTAAATTTCAGAGGTGCACTTTGTAGTAGCCGTACACAGTTCTGTAGGTAGCAGTAACGTCATTAACACCTATGAATATTACTTACAAGTTCCACTACTTTAAAGAAATAGTGAAGGTTCCCAGAACGTCGCGGCAACTATTAAAGCTACTTGAAGGTGATTGCAACTTTGAAGTCACATTTCAGTGATGCGAGTTAATCGCTGCTACTACAGTTTACCACCTTCAAGTTCTGAAAACCCGAAAGTCGTCCCACTGGTAACTACCACGTTCCCATGTACCACAAAAGCTACGTAGAAGTTGCATAACTATAAAGTAATCATTAGTGGTAGAAACTACGAGGCAGGGACTGTAGACTTGTCAAATGAAGTTATTTTTACACCAAAGTCATAAAGTACCTACAAGCCTTCTAGTTATTAAAAAAAATAGGCTGCCTCTTCTTATTTGCCCGCACCCTTCCATTATGACGTCACATCCGGTAAAATTCCATGACGCGGGCAAAATTTGCTTATATGAAATGTGGCTCCCTGTAACTATGTAGTAGTACTTACTCATACAAAGTTTTTCATGTATCTTATTCATAGGAAATCTATACATCCGATGCTCTTCTATAAATGTATTGCATTTAACGCATGCTAGTTACCCTGTGTTCTAAATTTTAATTATTTATGACGACAAACACATTGTTATATATGGCGGCAACTACTGTGCTAAGATATAATTATGGTTATAAATAATGATGTTTATTATATCAAATCTCCTAGATTACTATCAATGTGAATCTATATTCGGAAAATGGAAGATAGCGAGGGCTGCCAGGCTAACGAACGCACTAGACAATTAAGTCTGTTATTAATAAAGCTAATTAGTTCATTACAATAACAAATATCTTATCCACATGTAGTGATTATAGCTTACGACTAGTAATTTTAAATCTAAAAATTGTAACATATTATTAAAACCTAATGCCGACATGGCATGGTTTTTAATTCAATGTTTTACGTTAAAAATTCACAGAATGAAACAAAATATTTCATGTATATTCTCAACCAGAAATTTGTTCCGCCTTAGTTTCCTAAGACGTAAAACCATGTAAATAATTTTTTATTTTCTTAGCTAAATTAAGACTAAATAAAATTCATAATAATGAATCGTCATATATCCCATTAAGAAACAAGATTGTATCTATGAAGACTTGTGTTTCGGAGGAGTTGTTCCTCATTAGAGCAATGTAGCTTAGAGAATATTGTTATAGATAAAAACCAATAGAGGTGTATAGTGAAGTACAGCGCAAGTACAGTACAGGAAAAGATTGAAAAAAATGCCCGTAACTCGAGAAAATTTGTGTAGACTTTAAACTTTGGCTATAAGTTCAAATTAGGCCAAAGTTCAGGAAACAAAAAAGTTTAGGAGTTTTACGCATCCGCAGAAACATAGAGGGGATAAAAAGAGTAGTAGAGAGTAGAAGTATTTTTAATAAAAGAAATCGATTTTCCTCTATTTTCTTGGGAAACGTTGGACTTTAAATTTGTCTACACTAAACTACAGAAGTCCTTCACAATTACTGTTTTATCATAGGCACGTAAGATGCTAAAAAGGCTCCATCTAGACAATTTGAACAATATGTCTAAAACAATGGAAAATTTTAGGTTACCGCAAGAAATCGCAAGAAAAGTTATATCTAATTAAACACTGCATACGTCATTTCAAAATAAGCCAGAAACATAATAATGAGTACTATATGGGACACATAAAGCATTATCTTACATCTGTTGAGTATTTGTATTCTCGTAGTGAAAGAATCCATCTTTTCAAGCAAGGGATATTCAACAGATAATATTAGAATATCAAATTATGGATTAGCAATGTCCACAGATATTAAATAATTTTTCATTCATCCTAAAAAGTGGTTCGAGCACTACTATGTCCTATAGAACTTTGTCTTCTTTTCTCAGAAATGTCTAGTTCTCCTAGATAGATACAGTCATTACGGTAATTTGAAATAAGATTAAAGACTTAATTATTATGTGTTTGCTTAATTGTACTGAAACATATTCTTTATAGAATTTTGCAAACGGCAGAAAAAACCGCTACCTAAAGAATCACTACTTCCACATCCAGATTTTTCATACAAGTTAGTTTAAAGGAAACATCTTGACTAGGTTTGCACTCTAGTATATGTGGAAATTGTTGGACATAGAATTTTAATAATATTTGGAGCAGATGTCATAGAGAAGTTTGAGGCGTTTCTACCATATACGTTAAAAATGAAGCTCTTAGTTTACCCTACTTATTTTCTTCTATTCACAACCTACCACGTCCCGCCCCTTCAATGGAATCAGCTCAATCAGATCTCATTACAATACATATGTGTACTAACGTTCAAGTAAATATTTCATTTTTGTGTTATAAAATCCATTAATAATGGAGCGGAGATGGTGGTGTTTGAAAAATATTAGAATGAAATCTGAGGCCTTGGTTTTACTTCCACATCCACGTAGTGGATTGGAAGTATAGTAATCGCAAAAAAATTTTCAAAAATTTTTATTCGTGAAATAGGTTTAGAATGTCATGAAACGTCGAGATTTTAAATTTGAGCGAAAAAAAAATTTTTGTCTGTCTGTCTGTCGGTCTGTCGGTCTGTCTGTAACTTTTTTTGTCCGCACGTTTTCTCCGGAACGGTTTGAGATATTGACTTGAAATTTTGTACACGTATATATTATGACGAGATCTGGAACTGGATTGTTTTTTGAGGAAATCCGGTGAAGGGTTGGGGGTTAAATAGGGGAAAATAGGGAAAAATAAGTAAAGCAAGCTTGTAAGAGAACAGACACTTGAAATTTGGTGTATGTACTAGAAGTTAAGGCCTAAGATTTTTTTATAACATCTTTCAACCCCCCACCACCCCTACCCCATTAATGGGGTTGATAAAATAAAGTTGAGATTTTCATTTGAAATTTCGTACACGTATGTATTATAACGACGTCTGAAATTAGATTATATTTTGAGATGATTCCGTTGAAGGGTTGGGGGTTAATTTGGGGTAAATAGGGGAATATAAGTAAAACAAGTTGGTAAGAGTACAGAAACTTGAAATTCGGTATACGTACTAGAAGCCAAGGAGTCAGATTTTTTTATAATATTTTTCAACCCCCACCACCCCTACTCCAATATGAAAAGGGTTGATTAAATAAAATTGAGATATTCATTTGAAGTTTGGTACACGTATGTATTATGACGACATCTGGAACTAGATTATAATTTGAGATGATTCCGTTGAAGAATTGGGGGTTAAATAGGAGTGAATAGGGGAAAATAAGTAAAGCAAGCTGGTAAGACCACAGAAACTTGAAATTCGGTGTATGTACTAGAAGCCAAAGCGTCAGATTTTTTTATAATATTTTTCAACCCCCACCACCCCTACTCCAATATGAAAAGGGTCGATTAAATAAAATTGAGATATTCATATGAAATTTGGTACACGTATGTATTATAACGACATCTGGAACTAGATTATAATTTGATATGATTCCGTTGAAGGGTTGGGGGTTAAATAGGGGTAAATAGGGGAAAATAAGTAAAGCAAGCTGGTAAGACTACAGAAACTTTAAATTCGGTGTATATACTAGAAGCCAAGGGCTCAGATTATTTATAATATTTTTCAACCCCCACCACCCCTACTTCATTATTACAAGGGTTGATAAAATAAAATTGAGATATTCATTTGAAATTTGATACACGTATGAACTATAACGACATCTGGAACTAGATTATTCTTTGAGATGATTCCTTTGAAGGGTTCGGGGTTATTTAGGGGTAAATAGGGGGAAATAAGTAAAGCAAGCAGGTATGACTACAGAAACTTGAAATTCGGTGTATGTACAAGAGGCAAAGGCCCCAGATTTTTTGATAATTTATTTCAGCCCCCCACCACCCCTACTCCATTATTCAAGGGGTTGATAAAATAAAATTGAGATATTCATTTGAAATTTGATACACGTATGAACTATAACGACATCTGGAACTAGATTATTCTTTGAGATGATTCCTTTGAAGGGTTCGGGGTTATTTAGGGGTAAATAGGGGGAAATAAGTAAAGCAAGCAGGTATGACTACAGAAACTTGAAATTCGGTGTATGTACAAGAGGCAAAGGCCCCAGATTTTTTGATAATTTATTTCAGCCCCCACCACCCCTACTCCATTATTCAAGGGGTTGATAAAATAAAATTGAGATATTCAAATGAAATTTAGTACGCATATGTATCATAACGACATCTGGAACTAGATTATATTTTGAGATGATTCCGTTGAAGGGTTGGAGGTTAAATAGGGGTAAATAGGGGAAAATAAGTAAAGCAGGCTGGTAAGACTACAGAAACTTGAAATTCGGTGTATGTACTAGAAGCGAAGGTCTCAGGTTTTTTTATTAGTATTTTCTATTTCTCCCCACCATCCCCACTCCCTTATTAAGAGTTGATAAAATTAAATTTAAATTTTCACTTGAAATTTGGTACATTTATATATTATAATTATATCTGAAACTAGATTATATTTTGACATGATTGCGTTGAAGGAGTGGGGGTAAGTAGAGGTAAATAGGGAAAAATAAGTAAAGCAAGCTGGTAAGAGTATTGCAACTTGAAATTCGGTGTATGTCCTAGAAGCCAAGACCTCAAATTTTTTAACAATGTTTCAACCCTTCCACTACCCTTACTACATTATTAAAGGTGTTGATAAAATAAAATTGAGATATTCACTTGTAATTTGGTAGACGTATGTATTATAACGACATCTGGAACTAGATTATATTTTGGGATGATTCCGTAGAAGGGTTAGGGTTAATAGGAGTGACTAGGGGAAAATAAGTAAATCAAGGTGATAAGAGTACAGAAATTTGGGATTCGGTGTATATACTAGAAACCAAGGCCTCAGAGTTCTTTCTAATATTTTTCAAACTCCACCACCTCCGCTTCATTATTAATGGGATTGATAACATCAAATTGAGATTAGTACACGTATGTATTGTAGTGACATCTGATTGAGATGCCTCCATTGAAGGGGTGGGAGGTGAATAGTAGAAAATAAGTAGGGTGAACTAAAAACTTCATTTTTAACGTATATGGTAGAAACCAACTCCTCAAACTTTTCTATGACATCTGCCCCAAATATTATCAAAATTCTATGACCAATAATTTCCACATACTAGAGTGCAAATATAGTCAAGATGTTTCCTTTAAAACGACTTGGATGAAGAATCTGGATGTGGAAGTAGTGATTCCTTAGGCAGCGGTTTTTAGTATACACACCAAATCCCACATTTCTGTTCTCTTACCAGCTTGATTTACCTATTTACTCCTATTTAACCCTCAACCCTTTAACGGAATCATCTCAAAATATAATCTAGTTCCAGATGTCGTTATAATACATACGTGTCCCAACTTGCAAGTGAATATCTCAATTTTATTTTATCAACCCCTTTAATAATGGTGGTGGGGTGTTGGAAAATATTATAAAAAAAGCTGAACCTACCTTCTATTACATGCACTGGATTTCAAGTTTCTGTACTCATAACAGCTTGCTTTACTTATTTTCCTCTCTTTAACCCTATTTAACCCCCAATCCTACAACGGAAGCTTCTCAAAATATAATCTAGTTCCAGATGCCGTGATAATACATACGTGTACCAAACTTCAAATGAGCATCTCGATTTTATTTTATCAACACCTTTAATAATGGACTAGGGTTGGTGGGGGGTTAAAAATATTATAAAAAAATATGAGGCCTTGCCTTGTAGTACATACATCAAATTTCAAGTTTCTGTACTCTTACCAGCTTGCTTTACATATTTCCTCATATTTACCCCTATTTCCCCCCAACCCTTCACCGGATATCTTCCAAAAACAATCCAGTTCCAGATCTCGTTATAATATATACGTATTCAAAATTTCAAGTCAATATTTTAAACCGTTCAAGAGAAAACGTGCGGACAAAAAAGTTACAGATAGACATGTCGACAGACCTACAGACCGACAGATAGATCGAAATGTTTTTTTCGCTCAAATTTCATATCTCGACGTTTCATGGCATTCCTAACCTATTTCAAGAAGAAAAAAATATTTTTTTTTTTTTACGATTACTATACTTCCAATCCACTTTGTGAAGCAAATTTCTAACTGAATCTCATTACCATGTAGATACTAGTTTAATCTGAATGGCTGTAGGAGACTGTGTGGATGCTAGTTGTTGAACGAGAATTTTCATATAAGAAATTATACAAATTTAGTTAAGGATTATAATTTGCTAGCATAACCAGAATTCAGGTTATCGAAAGAATGCAAAGATTTCATTAATATTTTTACACATAGCTTTTCTTGTAGTTCTCACAGATAGTTATTTTTTCTGATGTTTGCAAAATCTTATAAAGAATATGTTTCAAGATTAAAGACATTTTCAAAAGTCTAAATAAACATTTGCATAAACATATCTTACAATCAAATAAAATAATTAGATATGAGGTATGAGGTATATTTTCTATCTTGGGGAAATAAAATATTAACATAATTAACTAAGTAATGAAATGAAAATTATAGATTATCTCATAAAATCATATGTGAGGTTAAGCCACTTGGGACCTAATTAAGGTTTCAAGCTTTTCCTAATGTTTCTCATTACATTACATAATTACGTAACTTTTTTATTGAAGTTATTAATTTATTCATAAACAAATCAGTTATAATTGTAAATACAATATATTCAATTTGTATTAATTAAAATACAATAATTATTAAAACGTCTTATTAAAAATAAAATATGTACATTAAAAATGTCACATTTCAATAAATTATTAATTACTTTGTCTGCGGTAAGTTCACAGCGTATACCAATTAACCATTATTTATAATCAAGACGATATTTTTTAACAAATTTTGTATAATTACCATAAATTATATATATCAAGAAAATTTGTTGTTGACTACACATCATATTTCAAGAATGAATTTGTTTCGTAAACATTTCTTAAACGCCTTCAAGGAATACAGTAATTAAAAATTCAAAACATTTTAGATCTAATTTAGGAAGCATTTCATCTCATTCATTAACGTATATTAAAACCTACAAAATAATGAATATAGCCAATAATAGGTAATAGCTGAAGATAGCTTTACAAAATCTTCTGAAGGTCCTTTAAGAGACGCCTTGTTGTTAAAGGACAATGACTATTTTGTTATTCAACAGATTAAGTTGAATATAAAAATGGAAACAGATTAATGAAAAGTAATTTTCGATACATTTTCTTTGATATTCAATATGCAAGCGATAAAAATCGTAAACTTACAAAATTTAATGAATCAAAGATAACATGAAGTGAAAAATGTTATAAAGTACACAAATAAGTATAGAGAATAATTTAAAATATTCTTGATTGATTTATTGATTTGCCAGCGTAAGGTGGGCATTGCTGCTGATTCCGGCATCCAGTCTGGAGGTTAGCTCCAACACGGAGATCGGTCATCCGCCGAGCACGTCCAACGGATGGCAAAACCGCATGCCAGAACCAAACCTTGGATGTTTCATATACCTCCGGACCGGCTGCATACGCTGGGTAGGACATGGGACATGCTTGGTGTCAGCAGCGAGAGTCACATGATGCATGGGGTAGGAATATAGGATGGAAAGTGCAGGTGTTTGTGAGATGCTTCTTTTAAGTTTCCATGCTTCTTTTTTAGTTTCCATCTGTCGTCATCGGATGGTAGGTGTATGCGTTTGCAAGATTATTATTTTTAGTTTCCATGCTTTTTTTAAGTTTCCATATATCATCCCCTTCTTTATTCTTCTTCTGAGTGTTCTATTCCTTCTGTTTCTGAATCTTGTACACGTCCTTCTGCCAGTTTACGTTCACTTCGTTTGTCTGTCAAGACATACATACATTTGCTTGCCGCAAGGAGCTTTTATTTATTAACCGTTCCACAGGTAAATATTCATTTACGGTGGAAGTGCAAGGAAGAGCCCTGTCTCCTCTTGGTGGAAAGAGCCTTTTACAGCGGGTTATGAGAATATTTTGCACACCTTGTATAATAGTTTGTTTTTGTAGTAATTACTTTCAACTGCCGCTTTCCAATTCCGGATATTTTTCTATTTCATTACCTATGTTTAATACCTTTTTCAATTTTAATTATTCTTGACTAAAAAAGAGATGGCTTTCAGATGCTTTCCTCGTTCTTGCAAGAGTAATAGGCTAAGCATATTAGGATTCTCAGAGGAGAGTATTGCTATCGTTTTGATTTTCTCACCCTCCATGTTTTTTGGGTCGCTGAATATGAATTTGAAGTTTGCAGGCAAAAATTTGGCCCGGAACTTTGTTTTTTGGCAGCTTTTGCCCAAATTTTTGGCACTTTTCTCAGTTCTTGGCCTATGTCTCGGAAATGAAACGTTTTTACGACAAGCCCATTCCATTCAAAATTAAAATAGACAAAATTTCCTGCATTTTTCATATATTACTTTTTTTTGTATCACTAACCGTTCCGCCGCTAGAGCGCGCCAAAAAGGGCCATATTCCCGGACCCAGCATACCTTACATGAATAATGAATATAGGGAAAGTAATTGAAAAAATGAAGACAAACAAATGAAATGCAGTTATTACTAACGTAGTTATATACAGTGTATTATAGTCAGTAGTATAATATATACTCATATTACAATAATGATAAATGTTGCGAATGTTGAATGTTAAACAAGGTGAGTAGTAATCTGCACATGTTTACTGTTCAAGACATTCTTGTACATACCTTCGTTTTTCAAGGAACTGTCATCCTCTTCAGTCCGTTCATCTATTCTCCTTATTTCCTTCAGGTGGTGGGGGGTCTGTAATGAAGATAATATATGGGTCAGCTTGTACATTCATATTAACTACTTCAGACAGATACATTTATGCTCCAAGTGTGTGATTCTCGTTTTTGGGGAAGAAAATATTACATACCTTCGTCCTCCCTGTCCACACTTTCTTCGATGGTTTCGATAACCGGGGAGAAGGTGAAGCCCAGTTCGTCCTGTACTTCGACGTCGAATGGTCCGTCCTCAAGGGTATTTATGAGATCTGTCTCGATTGTCACGTTGTTGCAGGACCCCTCACAGTTGATGCACAGATTGATGCAATCGAGGCCCGCTTTTTTTGCAGCTTCATTTTTTTGCACAGGTCTTGACGCATCTGCATGACACCAGACGCAGCAGTTCGGGAGGAGCAGGGGCTTGTAGATCGGTTCCAGGCAATTTGTTGCTCGCTTACAACCCCAATCTTCGGCATTTTTTAATGCAACTATTTTTGATGAGGTCTTGAAAGCTGCCTTCTTGTAATTAATGTACCTCAGATGGTTCATCGACGGTTCAGTTCTTCCTGTGTAGCCGTACACGTTGACCAGGAGTCTCTCCACTGCTGCTGCAGTGCTTTCTGGAGTGCCTCAGGGTTTTTGAACACACTTACAACATCGGCAAGGTGGAGGTTTTTGGTGAGAGTTTTCACAAACTTCAATTTTCCTTGGTGGTAAGGTGCTGAAGTCGTATCACATCCACGTGAAGAAACATGATGTGTTCTTTAATGGTTTTGTTTTGTAGAGCCTGCACAGGAGACTAGGTGGTTGGAGGAACGTTTCCCTTTCCTGGTTTTCTCGTTGGCAAAGACCCGTGAGAATGACCAACAGGTCGATGTCCTCTCCAACCACCACCACAGTCTCAGTACGTTCAGCCAAAGACAGGGCTTCGTTTACAATGACGGAGTCGGCATCTTCTGTCTGTCTCCATGTCATTATTTGAGAGTGTAACTTGGCGATCATGGAAATCAATCTTATTTTGTTGTTCATATTGGCCAGGAATTTTTCTTTCTCTGTGGTCAGCATCATGTTCTCATCGAAGAGAATGTCAGCGAAAATCGTTTTCACAGACCTCTTCAACCATTCAGCACTTTTTGTTCCACCTTTCGTAACTGCAGGATATCCATCGAAGACAACGATGTCTGTGACTCATATATATTAATGACGTAGTCAACATACCTGTTGCATATTGCAGAGAAGGATTGATTCTCGGGCCAGACAACTTTGTGTAATAAGAATCCACCGTCGATTACATATTGCACTTTTCCGCTGAACTTGTTTTGTGTGGGTATAAATGCTTTGTATAGAGCAGATTTGGTTCCTTTTCTTAAACCCATACAAAACACGAATTCATTATAAATAATTTACGATCAACACTTAAGTATCATAGCAAGGGCGATTTCCGCGAAAGCGGAATGCCCTTCTTTGGAGCGCTCTAGCTGCGGAACCGTTAGTCTTCCAAAAAAACGTTATATATGAAAAATGTAGGAAAGTTGTGGGCTTGTCGAAAAAAGGCTTCCTTTCTGAGATATAGGCTAAAAATTAAAGAAAGTGCCAAAATTTGGGCAAAAAGTGCCAAGAACACTAAGTTCCGGGCTAAATTTTTGCCTGCAGTCTTCAAAATTATATTCAGCGACCCAAAAAACATAGATGTTGAGAAAATCAAAACTATAGCAAAACTTTCCTTTGAACCCCTATTTTTTTCCTAATATGCCTACCCTATAAGTGGCTTAAAACAGGTAATTGGAACGTAACATTGTACTAGTTAAAATTGCAAATGTATTGCCGAAATAGATTGTTTTCTACACTTTTCTATAATGTTCCCTTTCCCTGAAAAATATCCAAAAATATGATTATAAAAACAGAAAGTTCTTTTGGCGATGAGAACTCTGATGGTTTAATGGCAGTATCATAAAAAAAATTAGCCTTAAAGAACGTCTTAGGAGACAGTATGTAAGAACCAGTGATCCACTTATACACAATAACCTCAAAAACATCAGAAGGGAAATAAAATATGATACCAATTTAGCCTACAGAAATTTCGTGCAGAACTCTGAAGACAATATAAAAAATGATCCCAATGAATTTTGGGCTTTCATCAAAAGTAGAAAAGGTTCGGCCAGTGTATCTGAAGAGATGTTCTTTGAGGGATCTTCGCTAAACAATCCCTCTGATATACTAAATGCATTTGCCAATTATTTCGGTCAATCTTATAATGAGTCCTCATTAGATATCGAGGAACATCACATTGAGACCGATATACCTAACAATGACCCTATTGTTAGCATAAGCTCTTTCAGTGAAGATGAGGTTATTCGGGCTCTAAAACGAATTAAACCCAAAATGACGACCGGTCCTGATTCCATTCCAGCTTTTTTATTAAATGATTGCGCTATCATCTTTGCATATCCTCTAACTCTAATTTTTAACCTAATCTTAAAAAACTGCCTATTTCCTGACCTATGGAAATATTCCAAAGTATGTCCCATCTTCAAAAAGGGAAACAAACTAGATATTGAGAACTTTAGACCAATCTCTGTAATTTGCAACTTCTGTAAAGTCTTAGAAATATTACTTCATGATAGAATATATCATTCAATTAACACCAAAATCTCTATTAATCAACATGGATTTATGAAAGGGCGTTCAACAACAACAAATTTATTCTGTGTAACTCAATATATTTCTGAATCCTTAGATGAACGTGGGCAGGTAGATGTTATATATACCGATTTCTCTAAAGCGTTTGATAGACTTGATCACCAGTTGTTACTTAAAAAATTAGAAAAAATCGGCTTCTCATATTCTTTGCTCCTTTTGTTTAAATCTTATTTAATGAATAGGAGTTGCATTAAATGGGTTCAAATCGATCCAATTTGCTGCCACATCTGGAGTTCCCCAGGGATCTATTCTGGGGCCCTTGTTTTTTAACATATTTATTAACGACATAGTGAACGAAATTAATTTGCCTCACCTTTTATAAGCCGACGATTTAAAAATTTTCACAGTAATTGATGAAATCGATGACTGTTTTCAACTTCAGACTTCTCTTGACAAAATAAACACCTGGTGTATAGTAAATAAATTATTCATGAATCCTAGTAAATGTAACGTAATGTCCTTTTCTTTAAAAACATCACCTATTATTTTTGATTACAGGTTAGATAATGTCATACTTCAAAGACCTATAACATTTCGCGACCTCGGCGTAACTTTTGATAGTAAATTATCCTTCACTGATCATATCGATACCATTGTGTCTGAAGCCTCCAAAGCCCTTGGATTTATCGTTCGTACTAGTCGAGAGTTCACTAATACTGATACTCTGAAAATTCTTTATCAATCCTTCGTCAGATCGAAACTTGAGTACGCATCGCTAATTTGGAGTTCCAGTTATGATGTTCACAAGAATAACTTGGAGGCAGTTCAACGTAAATTTCTTAAATTGCTGTGGTTCAAATCCGACGGTACCTATCCAGTGATTGGTTTTCCCCAAAGAACTTGCTTGAAAGATATTCTATGAATACTCTTGAGGATAGGCGTACGTACTTTTCTCAAGTATTTTTGTTTAAATTACTATACAATGATTTTGACGCACACGAAATAATTAGCAAGCTTAATTTTCACGTTTCCAGATTAACCTCTCGTAATCACCAAGTTTTCTATTTACCTACGCAGCGTACCAACGTACTAAATAATTCACCTTTATATACGATTTGCAGTACTTCTAACAAATTATGTATCGACTTCGATATTTTTAATTGCAGCCTTAGTGACATAAAACAAATTGTTCTAAATTAAATAACCAGTGAGTGTCTTTGTTTTTCTTAACTTGCTTTGAATCACATATGTGTATATACGTATATATAGTTTTTATATGTAAACATTTCCCATGTTATTTTGTTCTCTTTCTTCGTATCATTAGTTATTCATAGTTCGTACATTTAAGTAAATTTTTTCTTAATTTGACTTTCTTTCTATGTTGTATATTATGTAATTAATGCTTTGTATGCCTTTGTTCCTGTTCTGTAATTGGCTATCTTACCTGTTGAACAGTGTATGCAATAAATAAATAAATAAATAAATATTATAAAAACTTCTTTATATGTGTTTCCCTTTACCATATTATTGTAGTCTTTTATTCAATGTCGTATTAGAAATGACAATTTCTGTAAGACTTTAAACTTTTTTTTTAAATGTGGGACATGTATGATCCAAATGTCCATCTGAATTATGTACAATTGTCTATAAAATACCTTACTTTAGATAATACTACAAGTTTCTAAACTAGACCGGAGTATCGGTATCCGAATTCATACAAAACGTAGTTCTAATGAATTTTTATCAAGAAATGAAACTAAGAGTATAGTAACTTTATTTAAATAAAAATTCCGGGCAACCACTAGAGTGAATATAACGCAGTAATTATGAATAAACTCGAGTTCATCAATTTAATAAACAAGTTCACCATCAGTGGCATCCTCAGGGAATTCATTCTGTTGCTTTAAGGAAATAAAATTTAAAAACAAATACGAGTATTCTCTGCAGTGTTTTTATTAATTAAAAATATCATTACTCTTTGTTCCTTAGCACAAACTCTAATTTTTCTAAAAGGTTTTTTTACAATGGAGAAAGTAACTAAAATATTAATAAAGGCTCTCTGAGTAGTCTTTGTTAACATCTTAAGATTTCGAATGCAAACTAAGCAGAAAATGTGCTTTTAATAAAAGAATTGAAATAATAGAATTTTAAATTCAGATAATTAATTTCACTGAGAATTAATTATCCAGGAACAATTCTTACACTAGAAGGAACTGAAAAGTGTGGCTGATGGTGTAAATGTAAATAATTATTCTAAATATGATTTAGAGTAGAAATTAAGTAGAAGAGATATTTAAATTTTTCTCAGTTGCTTAGAAGATGTACGTGTATGCAATATACTGAATAAGACATATCAAGTTTAGTTTAACAAAATATTAATTCCCTCTTATTCACGTTATCAAGATGTTCTGCTGATATTTTTGCAATTCAAGCAAGTACAAGCAAATAAGTTAGATGTAATTTAGACCAATGCCGTTGTTAAGGAAGAATGTTGCTTAATGACATTTTAAGAAGTATAATTATCCTAGGAAATTTTAGATTTAATAGTTATGTTCTGTAGCCTTAATGACTTTCATAAAGATTCACACTTTACTCGTGCTAAAGTGAATAAAAATTATACGCTCCACTCCGTAATCTTATTTCTTTTATCTTGTTACTAATTATCTCTAATTACATAGTTTGTTTATGAAATAACATGAACATCTAATGAAGAACTAGGTTAGTGACAAAAATGGTTTACAAGAAAAACTGTATCGTTTTATAACTCTGATTTCTTATGATGGGATAGAGTTTTGTCAATTTTTTAGTAAGCTACTTACTAGCTCTCATTTAGTTTTACTTCTACATTCACGTAATTGATTGGAATTTAGTGTATATACAAGAAGCCAAGGTCTCACCCCCTCCATTCAATGACATCTCTTACTCCAATACATAGTAAAGTACAATGTAAAGTAAGAATTTGTAGTAGTACGAAGGAATACATCATTTTATCAAAAAGAAAAAAAAATACCTAAAAAATTACCGAATTAAAATGAAGTTTTCGACAATAAGTCATAAATTACAAAATAAAAAAAATAAATATTACAAAATGCATCTATTTTATTGAAACCTAAGACGTTATTCACATGTGATGCACATTTTTCAAGAAATAACGAGTTTAACGTTAGTATGGTCAGAATCTACTTAAAAGATAGGGCATATTTCAAGTTATTCAGATTTCAAGAAGTGATACAATGGACATATAATGGACACACAATTTTTTAAATATTTTCCACCCTTCTGTTTTTAGGATATCAGCTGTTAAAATGTGGGCTGAATACATTTGAATCATACATTAGTTAAGTGATTAACAATATTAAATATTCTCTATATTCTAGATTTTATTCGTAATGAATATGTGTATAGCGGGTCGATGGAATCCATTATTTTATCTTCCATCCATATCTGTAAAACCGCTGCCTAAGGAATCACTGCTTCCGCATCCAGATTTTCCATCCAACTCTCTTTAAAGGAAAACATCTTGACCATATTTGCATTTTCGTGTGGAAATAATTGGTCATAGAATTTTAATAATATTTCAGGCGGATGTCATAAAATAATTTGAGGTGCTGGTTTCTAGCATATACTACAAAAATGAAGTTACTTGTACTCTTATTAGCTTGGTCTACTTATTTTCCACAATTTAAACCCTCTCCGCTTCAAAGAAATCTCTTCAATCAAATGTCATTACAATACATGCGTGTACCATGTGAATATCTCAATTTTATTTTAACTAACCCCTTTAATAATGGTGGTGGGGGGGGGAGATGAAAAATATTATAAAAGGACTGAGGCCTTGGCTTCTAGTATAAACCCCAAATATCCCAAGTTTTTGTACTCTTGCCAGCTTGCCTTACTTATGTTCCACTTGCCCTATTTAACCCCCAAGTGTTCAACGGAATCATCTCAATATATAATCTAATTACACATGTGGTTATAGTACAGACATGTATCAAATTTCAAGTAAAGATTTCAATTTCATTTTATCAATCCTTTTAATAATAGAGGGGGGTGGTGGTGGGAGTTGAAAAGTATTATAAGAAATTGGCTTCTAGTATATACGCACCTAATTCCAAGTTTCTGTACACTTACCAGCTTGCTTTACTTATTTTCCCCTATTTAACACGCATCCCTTCTGCGAATTCATCTGAAAATAGAGTCCAGTTGCAGATGTTGGTTGTATACTATGTACGACTACCAAATTTCAAGTGAATATCTCAATTTTATTTTATCAACCCCTTTAATAATGAAGTGGGAGTGGTTGGGGGATGAATAATACTGTAAACAATCTGAGGTCTTGGATTCTAGTATATACATCTAATCCCAAGTTTCTGTACTTTTACCAGCTTACTTTACTTATTTTTCCATATTTACCCCTACTTAACCCCCAACCCTTCAACGGAATAATCTCAAAATATAATTTAATTCCAGATGTTGTTATAATACATACATGTACCAAATATCAAGTAAATATTTCACTTTTATTTTGTTTTTCCCTTTATTAATATAATAAAAATATAATAAAGACATCTGAGGTATTGGCTTCTAGTATATACATCAAATTTCAAGTTACTGTACTCTTACCGGCTTGGTTTACAAATTTTCCCTTATTTATCCCTATTTAATCCCTACATTTCACCTGAATTAGCGCAAAATATAATCCAGATCTCGTCATAGTACATATGTATACCCAAGTTAATATTTAAAAACAATGGGTTGGTGAGAGAATGTGCGTGCAAAAAAAAGTTACAGACCAACAGACAGACAGAAATTTATAATCTCAACGTTTCCTGACTATCATACAGCCGGTTTTACAATCGCAAGTTAACTTTCATGTTAGTTGACTCTTACTTGCAGGCTACAACTTTACCGACACTTGCGTTTTTCAATATAAAGTTAAGTGATGGTTTGTAAACGAGAGGTTGGGAATAAAATTTATAATGTTGGTAATGGAACAATGGATAATATACATAAAATGTATGAATTTTAGCCAAAGTCACGCCACCTTCTATCAAATATAAATGTCAGAAGCAATTTATGGGTTAGTGGTCTATTATTAAGTAAATAAGTAGTATTTAGTCTCGATCTATTAAAAAAATCTCTTTCATCGTATTCTTCGAAAAAGTTAAGTCTATACCGGATTACCTTGGCTCCTCATCACTGATATATGAACTTACTTCGTATATATCCATTTTCAAGAGAAATGTCAAAAAATTATTTTGTGACACTTATTTTATAGGTTATAAATTGCCAGTAAACTGCCAACTTCTAGTTTACCCACACCTCATCTGCTAGTAAAGTTAACTACTAGATAACTACAACATTGAAAATAACCAGCTATTGTAAAACCTAATTTCTATAATAACCTGAAAGTTAACTCTGACTGGAAGTTAACCATCTATTGTAAAACCGGCTGTAAGTCTATTTCAAGAAAAACAATTCTTGAAAAGTTTTTTACGATTACTATATTTCCACTGCCCTACGTGGATGTTGAAGTAAAAATGTAAGTTATATTTAAAATAACAAACTTGGTGTCACTTCCACGAAAACCGGAAGTAGTACTAAGTAACAGTGTAGGCCATAAAAGGCCACTTAACAAGTAGAACTCCAGAGATCTGAGCATTTCCCCAAAAGAAAAGTATTATGCAATTATATCTGATACAAGAACTCGTAATTATTAAGAATTTAGACAGTATTATTAGACATGCAAATTTATTTGACTTTGCTATAACTTTTGTAACTTCTCGGTAAAAACCAATTTACTCTCAAGTATGTGAGGAAGAACCGAAGGCAAATTCGAATTGAGTTAGGTTACGAATTAAAATATAACATACCGAACAATTTTCTATTTCTAAAACATTTAAGTTAGGTAAAATATTTCTTTCACTTTTGACTGACCCTATTATTATCAGAATGAAAAGGGCGCCACCGCAAAAACAGAATGATAGTAATTTTGTCGGCAGTTGACCATATCTGGCTATAAATATCACCACATGCAGCAAGTTGTTTTTTAAACTGGACGTTTGGATTTTTATAAAAAATCCCATCTTCAAGGTGCCAGGAAATTCAGGGGCCTAATGTATATTTAAGTACGACTTAACTTTACATCATAACTAAAGGTGTTTTATCTTTGTTTGAGGTGGCTGCTGATGGAAATATTCAAGTGGTATTCGATGAATTAATGTTATTTTGCTAAGTAATTGTAATTTTGTAAAGTGCTTTTACGCTGTGATAACAATATACTGGAACTGATTGGTTGATTTTAACTCAGATATATTGAATAACGAATAAGGCAGTGGCGTAACGCGTCACCGCTTAAAAATCAAATGATTGTGAATGATTTGTGGAATAATTTATATTAGAAAATTTCGCATCTTTATTTACGTCGGATACGAGATTTGAATATGTTTGATCCTGAAGTGTCACTTATATGCACATTCCATTAGCTCAATTTTGTTCGCTGAAATGGCAGAAAAAATGGAACAAATGTATCATTGGTTGCTAGACATCAACATGAATAGCTTCATAAGTGTTATGTGATATATCCAACAAATATTTATTTATGATTAGCCAATGAAACGATGAATCCATTTTTGTATAGCTCCTGTCCAGGAGATAATCTGACCTATGAGCAATTCAATTGCTCTATCCCAATCATCCTGATATGCCTTAGATTCGACATCTGTACTATTCATGCGAAGAACTCCAGAGAGAAAATAATTCAATAGTAGAAAACCGACAGTCGAAGTCGAATCGTCATTTTTGTGACATTTCCTTTAGTAGATGGAGCCACCATCTTTGTAGACTTCAATCGTACTTATCCTACTAATTTTATATGTGCATCATAGTGACACAACAGCATAAGATTTACATATGATATAAATCAATTATTGTAACCGATGTGACGAAGCATATTGACTTTTCAGACGTCTAGTGCTAGTCCAAAGAAAGTACTTTTGTTCTCAAACACACACGAAAACAATTCTATTTTCTCTGGCTAAACCCATCATGGCTTAAGTACTTTTGTGTGCTGAAACCGAATTTTCAATTAAAAAAAATTTCTACCTCGTAGTAAATCCCGGTTTTTGTTCCCAAAATACGGTTTTTGACAAAAATAATTTAAATTGAAAATTCGGTTTCAGCACACAAAACTAGTTAAGGCATGATAGGATTAGACCTTGGAGCCGAACATTTTTCTTTGTAGACTTGTGCACAGGTCCACAAAAAAAACAATTCTGTTTTAGCAACTTCTTCAATAACAGAGGTCAACAAAAAAAAGTCTTGGAGATCGAAAACCAAGAGTGCACGGCTACCAGTGGTAACTTAAAATGTTCTTTTGGTATATCCCTACAGCTTTAAAGATAACTAAGTTATGTCCGACACAATGACAGTTTTTTACAGAAAAGTTTATGATTTCTCTGCTTCTTGCCGAAGAATTAAAATTCTAAAGAAACCCGCAGTATTTATTGTTAATATAGAACACCACTAAGATGTTCCCATTTTTTAAAGTATTTGTTTTAAAATACATATATTTTAATAAATATTTAAATAAAACTTATGAAGCATATTTTTTCTTAAATTCTTGTATTAATGGTTTCGAAAAGATGACAATAATTAAATTGTTACGCTTGAACTTTCAGCTACCATAGGATTTGTTTGAGATTCATAAAAACCCATAATATAAATCGAAACTCTTAAAATTTATTTTAAAATGTTATTTTTATTCGTTGTAGGATTAAAAATTACCGAAAAATTATAAGTACAGAAAGTTTCAGATCAATTTATTGATTGGACGAGAATTTATGGGTTTCCAAGTAAAGTTAGAATGTGCTTTCAAAATTGTTTTGCAAACATAGAAATAAAAAAACTACTTGCATTTGTTGCCGATGCAAAATAAATATCGCTATGCCTTTGAAAATATGTTCTGACCAATGCTGGTTTAAATGTGAATACAGTAATGGTAATGGCCTTATTTTTTGTTATTCCTCTTTAGGTGTCATTTGTAGTTTAATTTCAGTTCGCTTGCAAGGTGTCAAGTTTAACTACACTAATTTATATGTAATTTCGGGCTATTTATTACTTAAATTTAAATTAGTTGCAGGTCAAACCCATTGAAAAAGTTTCACAGCAGATGTTAAAATACTTAGAATGAGAAGGGCTTATTAGATTTTAATAAGTTTATAGTTTTTGTAACAAATATCATAACAACTGGATACCTTTTGCGGACCAATTTCTATATATATTTATTGTTTTCTGGCTTGTTTCTTATTATTAAGAAAATATGTAGCATATGTAGTTATAATTAGATAAATGTAAAATTAATTTACACAAAATTAGAATTGGGCTTATTGATATTAATTTTAGGATATAATACGAAATTAACTTTTGAATGTTTCTCTTGTGTGCCAATATAACAGCAAATTCTTGTTTGTGAAATAAAATAGAATATCTATCATGACACTAAATAGTGATAGACACTAAATAGTGTAAATTTAAAATATCTTTTTAATCAACTAATCGAAATTATTTAAAAAGGAGGACAGAGATATTTAATTTTGACTCATAGGTGGTATGTTTACTTTATGCTTGGATTGGCTTAAACAATTTCTACGAAAATGACGGATATTGTCTTTTATCGTGTAGAAGCATTTGGAGCCACTAAAAAGGGAAAACAAAGTTTTTAAAAGAGAATACCGCCTTCCAAAAACGTTCACTAAAAACAATGAAAAAAGGTCAGTATACACGTATAAAGTGGTACTTTCGTATTAAGATTGGAATAATCGAGGTACGATAACTGAATTAATCAGACGATTATTAAAATATCTCGAGAAAATCGATTATTATTAATCTGAAAATTAGTCCATACAAATATTAGTAGTACTGAGAAAATTACTTACTTGTATCATATACAAGGTGTCCCGTAATAACGCGCAAAAAATTTAACTACCAATTCCTTGTCGAAAATGAAGGTGGGTTATTCATATAAAATATTTCAAAATAAGCCTTCTTGTCCAGCTATGCCCCCTCAAGCGGGCGTGCAAAAATACGATTTTTAATTTCTATCTGAAAATAACGTAATCGGAAAAAGAGCAAATGGCACATCTCAGTTACTAATGAAAAGGCTTCTAACGAAATTATTTTATCCATCTAGCGTGTACTCAAAGGGATGATATTGGCTACTCTTCTTATAATTTTGTAAATATCTTTGTCTGCTATTTTTTCTTTCAATTAAAAAAAGGAAATAAACATTGTAATTCATTTAGATCCTTTTTTACCCCTTGAAAACATTTCGTAAAATCGATCGTTTTCAAGAAAAAACTAAATTACACCTAAGTGATCAAAAGTGACGAGCACTATTATATTAATCGAAACACTGAGTAGGCTGGGACAAATTATAATTTGATAGTATTATATATCGATATCATGATTTGGTGCTTATAAACTATTTTCAGATAAAAATTAAAAACGGTTTTTTTTCACACCTTTTTAAGGGTTTGTAGCTGGACAGGAAAGGCTTATTTTGAAAAAAATTATATGAAGAACCCACCTTCATGTACGATAAGGAATTAGTAGTAAAAAATTTGTCACGTTATTACGGGACACCCTGTATATATTTTTATTTATACATTATTAGTTGGCGCTGCACGTACAGCGCATTGCACAATTTAAAACGCAGCGTTTTTCTATAAATAGATCATTTATAAGTTAAAGTTAAATTTTCGTGTAATTATTTGAAAAAAAAGATTATATTTTAGATAAGTAATTGTTGTCACCCATTTTTAATGTTCTAAAATAAAACATCATACCTTAATTATGAAGAGTACATATTGTATAAATGCAAGTGTAAATCAGTTTAATGATCTTGCGGGTGTATATAGACAAGGTGAAAACCTTGCCTTCATATGAAAAGAATGTCACATACGACTTTTTTTGCATATTCAGGTTTGGGACATGCATAAGGATCAAGAATTTTCTGGACGAAAATATGGTCCCAATTTGTTTAAACTAATTTTTTTTAAACAAATTGTAAACACCGCTTTTTTGACAAGAATTATTTTTAAGTTTCTTTGATCATTTTAAACCAAAAAGGTCTCTTACCATTTTTTCGTGAAGTTGGCCGTTTCCAACTTATAAACAATTTAATGTTTGAAAAAACGCAAAGACGGCCATTTTCAAAGTTGAAATACAATATTAAAAAATGAATTTTCTAGTTCGCCAAAATTCTTATACAATCTTTGAATATCCACTAACAATATCCCAAAGAGTAAGTGCAGATTTATTCATTCTGAAGCTTACATTTTTAATTATTAAATAGACACAGCAAACTTTACGAAAAAATGACACGAGACGTTTTTTGTTTAAAATGACCAAAGAAATAAAAAAATTCATTGCGAACAAGATATGTGGCATTATCTTAATTTTTTTTTCCTTCTTCAATTCTTTGGGACTTCCTGCCACATGTACATTTTCTTTTTAAGCGGTGCTCGTGGAATCTACAAAATATCACAATTAACCAGTATGTTACTGGTAAATAACCTCTACGCCTGTGACTTTTACGTCAAAGGATCAGTTAAAGGTTGCTTTTTTTAAATAAACAACACATATAAGTATAAAAACTTGAAATTAAATATTTCGCAGACGTTTCGGAAATCTAGTCTGTTTCCTTTTTCAAGGCTTTTTTTGAAAATTCTTTTTTTGCTGTGTATGATAAATTGAATATATACGTGTCGAATTGTTCCGTAGATGTCTGTACAACTTGGTTGCCAATGTTAAAAGAAGAACTTCACAAACTTAACATTGTATAAAAACTAAAAAAAAACTGTTAACGATATCAACAGTTCTATGTAAATAGTAAGTATCTATGGATATTGAATATAACAAACATTCTTAGAGCTGTGTATTTATCATATACAGCAGAAAAAGAATTTTCAAAAAAAGCCTTGAAAAAGGAAACAGAATAGATTTCCGAAACGTCGGCGAAATATTTAAGTTTTTATACTTATTTGTGTTGTTTATTTAAAAAAAGCAACCTTTAACTGATCCTTTGACGTGAAAGTCACAGGCGTAGAGGTTATTTACCAGTAACATACTGGTTAATTGTGATATTTTGTAGATTCCCCTAGCACCGCTTAAAAAGTAAACATACATGTGGTAGGAAGTTCCAAAGAATTGAAGAAGGAAAAAAAATGCGATTTTTGTAATTTGTTAAAAAACCATATTTTCGTCCGGCAAACTCTCGATCCTTTTATTCGTCATTTTTTGCATATTAACGTTCGGGACATGCCCCTGAATGAGGATCAAGAGTTTTCCGGACGAGAATCTGGTCCCATTTTGTTTAAACCAATTATTTTTAAACAAATTACAAAAATCGCAATTTCTTTGACACGAATGAGTATTTTCAGGGTTTCTTAATAATTTTAAACAAAAAACGTCTCTTGTCATTTTTTCGTAAATTTGACCGTTTCCGACTTAACAACAGACAATTGAAAGAGCGCACGCTGCTCGGCTAAAAACGTCTATTTAACAATTAAAAATTTAAACTTTAGAATGAGAAAATCTGTACTTGCTCTTCAGAATTTTATTAATGGATGTTCAAAGATTGTATGAAAATTTTGGTGAACTCAAAAAATTTATTTTTTAATATTGTATTTCAACCTTGAAAATTGCCGTTTTTGCGTGTTTTCAAACATTAAACTGTTCATAAGTCGGAAGCGGTCAACTTTACGAAAAAATGACAAAAGACCTTTTTTCTTTATAGCGACAAAAAAAAATTAATTCGAATAAGAAAAGCGATTTTTGCAATTTGTTCAAAATAGTTCATGTTTAAACAAATTGGGACCAAATTTTATGCAAGAAATCATATGGGACATTTTTTTCAAACGATGGTGAGGTTTGCGCCTTGTTTAACCACGGCATGTTAAAGTGCGAGATGCGAATTAATCACAGAATTTGAATTGACATCGCATGGGCATTACGTTGCATACGTTATGTTATGTTGCAATTAACCGGGTGACAGTAAAATTTCATTTAAGTGACCGATTTTTTGCAGATAGTTCAATTGTTTAAAATTTTATATTTTAATATGCTATAATAAAATTTTACTAAATCGTATTTTGCAAGCAAACGGTAAAAAAATCTCAACATGATAATATCTTATAGAAGGAAACCAAACTACAAAAATATAACTTACTGTACTCTAACGAGAATATAAATAAAGTCCTTGTTTCATTTACAGTCATACATAACATGCTCCTTATTTTATGTCATGGTAGTTGAGTTATTGACCACATAGGCGTCCTCCAACGGATCTGAACTATGAAGATGTGACGAAAAATTCTAAACAGAATTTATTATAAGTTTAACACAAAAAGTTGCGCAAGCGAAAAATTAGTTTGAAACAAATTTTTATTCTTTTTTAATGGCATTTAATGGCAACATGTAAATGAGTTATAGGAATCGTTTGTTATTCAGCTCGTACATTTAAAAACTCCTATGTATGTTTTATAATTTCAATGCTCGTTTCTAGTATAACTTTCCTATTACTGATTCACTGGACACCTCCTTCTGAGAATAAATAGAATATTTTATTTTTCTCTCCAACGCACTATTATATAAAATAAATATTATTCAGGAATTTTATAAACACCATGATGGAATGTTTTCCTTTCATTAATAATATAATTTAAACAATTGTCGATTTTATAGCACGTAATTGCAATATAAGAAACTTGTCATTCCAAGATCCACTAAAACTAACCTTACCTGCGTTACACAGCACGTTTCTAAAAAACTGGAATAATGTTGATCATATCTACATAACTTTCTAAGATATTGTCTAAATGTTATTTGTGGCATTATCTTAATTTTTTTCCTTCTTCAATTCTTTGGGAATTTCACTGCCACATGTATGTTTTCTTTCTAAGCGGTGCTAGGGGAATCTACAAAATATATCACAATTAACCAGTATGTTACTGGTAAAAAAACCTCTACGCCCGTGACGTTTACGTCAAAGGATCAGTTAAAGGTTGGTTTTGATAAATAAACAACACAAATAAGTATAAAAACTTGAAATTAAATATTTCGCCGACGTTTCGGAAATCTAATCTGTTTCCTTTCTCAAGGCTTTTTTTGAAAAATCTTTTTTGCTGTGTATGACAAATACACAGCTCTAAGAATGTTTGTTATATTCAATATCCATAGATACTTACTATTTACATAGAACTGATGATATAGTTAACAGTTTTTAGTTTCTATACAATGTTAAGTTTGTGAAGTTCTTCTTTTAACATTGGCAGCCAAGTTGTACAGACATCTACGGAACAATTCGACACGCAATTATCCTCATTCAATAATATTATCGCGGATTCTTTTATTTTTCTTTTTTTGCTATCTGCCTCTTTTGTTAAAATTTTTGCCGAGTCCCAGTTTATTCTATGTCCGTTCTAAGATGTTTGACTGGCATGGTACAAAGATTTATCAAATTCTCATTCTTATTAGCCCTGTTAAATTTAATAACTTATATTGATAAAATAAGCGATAGTGGGTAGAATATCGGGATTTCAGGTCAGTCGACAGCTTAACTAGTTTAGGTGTTCCCACGGGATCTGTACTGGGGCCGCTTCCCTTTAATATTTACATTAATAATATCGTCGTGTTGTTTTGGCGTTCAAAGCTTATATACATATAACTTAATAATCTTTTATGTAATGAAAAGTTGGGAAGATTGTGGCAAGCCCCAGAATAATCTGAAAGAGATAGATGATTGGTATACACTATTGTATACGTATTTACATTATATGGAACCCCCATCAATATCAGTTGAAATTACTATTTAAGTAACCTGATAAAATGGAGAATTTTGTAAGAATTAAATTATAACTCGTTTAAGTACTCTAAACAAAACATGAATGCAAAGATATGAACAAAATTGTATTATAAATAAAACAATTTTTTTTTTCATTTAACTCCCTCTAACTCGAAAAAGGGACTGTGAATTTTTACTGTGCTGTCGCAACATATTTGTGTTGTGTGTTAATAAGAGAACCTATTAATAAGGTGGACAGTACTGACTTAAGGCTGTGCTGATAAAATGTGACAATCTGAAGGGGCAATTAGGCACAGTTGTTTATCTTCGAGATAGGTACCAAGTACATCGAAAAAATATAAAAATGGAGGCAACTCTTTCATTTGAAACTTGTTTCAGGATTAGTAAATTTTGAAGAAATTGCAAGTAAGAATACGGAAAGGATACGCAAACCAACTGCACAAGGGACAATTTCCTTTTGTACTTAAACATTGACCATAAACTTATATGGGTACTTAATTTGCTTTATTTAATTTGGATAAGTGGATAAGGTTATATAAATAACGCGCGATATTTTTAAATATAATATATATCATTGTAAATGTAGCAGCAAAATATCGATTTTTACAAGTGGTATTAATTTGATATCTGTTAGTTTTTATTAGCTTATATTCTACTTCACATGTCTGCCAGTCAGTCAGTTTGGGTCAAATTTTTCAAGTAAATTCTGAACCACTTCTACTTGATCCATTGCCTTGAAATTTTGCATACATGTCTAGTACCGATGACAATTCAATTATCGAATGACAATAACCTGATGCTGTAGCCAGAATAATCAGCTCACAAGGCAACTCCTCAACGGTCAAAGGTAGACATACCATGACTAAAATGGAAATAATAAAATATAAGTATTAAAAATGTTTACAGACAGATTTTTAATAAAATGTACTAAACTAACAAAATAAATAGTACGCAATTTGATTGGGGTAGGGCCGTAGTTCAATAAGTTTGCCCAGTTCGGATGAGTGGATGTCGACAAAGGTACGTTAGAAGATATCGAATCAATCAAATACCATCATGTTGATGACCTGAATTAAATACCTGCAAATTTCAGGTCAACATTCTTGAACTGATGTTATTTCGTTGGTCGATAATTTTTAATTTACATTTGTTAACATTCGCTCATCTGCAATAGGTCCACTTATTGGAATATGACCCTGCGCCAATCAAGTCACGTATACTTTATCTAATATCAGTTGGAAAATCATTAAAAAAAGAGCGACAAAGGAAGTGTTCATAATGCCAGCAATATCATGAGCGCCAACCGACAATCTTTATAATAATTTTTTAGTTTTTGAGATAAATTGAATATTCTTTTACTACCTTATTGATTTATAGGCATGGTGTAAATTATTGATTGATTGATTGATTTGCCAGCGTAAGGTGAGCATTGCTGCTGATTCCGGGCATCCATTTTGGGGGTTGGTTTCAACACGCAGGTCGGTCGTCCACCGAACCCGCCCAACGACGGCGAAACCGTTTGCTGGAACCAAACCTCGGATGTTTTATACACCGCCGGACCGGCTGCATACGCCAAGTGTGACATGGGACATTCTTATTGTCAGCAGCGAAAGCCACATGAAGCATGGCGTAGGAATATAGGATGGGAAGTGAAGGCGTTTTTTTTTGAGATGTTTCATTTAGGTATATGGATTCGGGCTTCCCAGAAATCTGCGTTTTAGCTCGCCGCAATGAGCTTTTATTTATATTAGCCGTTCCACAGTTAAATGTCCATTTACGTTGGAAATGTAGGGAAGGGCTCTGTCTCGCGGTAGAAAGAACTTTTTTCAGCGGGTTGTGAGAAGGAGGCCCGAGAGAATATTTTGTACACCATGTCTGTTTTTGAAGTAATCAATTTTATTTTTAGTTTCCGTTTTCCAATTATTATTTTCCTCTTTAATTACCAATGTTTAATACCTTTTCAATTTTAATTTTTAATGTTTTTTCAATTTAAATAAAGAAATAAACTACATTATTAAAACTAAACTACCAGTTAAACAAAACTTATGTTTCCTTCACGGCTGGCCGTCTATTATAAATACATGTTGTTTATTATATCATTCACTTGAAGAAGGGAGACCCAGGTAGGTACAGATTTTACGACCAAGCGCTACATTTTCTTGGGCTGTTTATATACGCTTTTGCGATGTTATGCTCAACTAATACATTTGAATCAAATATCAGCTATATGAAATAGCCAAACTCGCATCAATTTATATCAATCAATCAATGTAGAATTATTCACACTTCAATTCAGCACAGCTTCGAACAATTTGTTACCACTTCAACCGCTTTATTTCTAGATTTTATGGGAGCCACCAAACAGTCGTCTGTCACCGAACTCGACTCACTTTGAATCCGTAAATTATTTGTTTATGATAAATTATTTATTTGTAATTAATAATGTTAGTTTAATGAACAACTCCAAAGACAGTTCAATAAAAGCAAATAAATATCATTTAACCTACAGCTATGCTACTGGCACATTATACAATATAGCGAGATCTCTGAGACTAGATATAAGACTTATAATGGTGAGCCAGGTAAATCATCGACTACTGTCGTTTGAAGTCGACTATTATGCAAGTGCTTACGGGTATCGCTTGTAATGTTCAAGTACGGTTTCCGTGATATTCTGTTACAGGCCGGTTTTGTTATGATTTATCCTGGTAGCAACTTCTTAGACTGAATTGGAGAATGGCAATGAATGTTTGTATTCTTCGTTGTGATACATTCTTTTAAAAAAATATGTTTTTTAATTATGTTTCATTTTATGTCAAACAGTAAGAAAATAGAACCTTTACTGCTATCTGTAATTTTTAGTTACTGTGGCAGATGAGTTGCTATAGTCAATTTAAACAATTTAAAATTTATTCTACAAAATTTCTCAATGGATCTGATAATTTATAAACACAAATTGATTTGATCCAGTAGCATATACCGTACATATTTATCCGGTTATGTGTGGAATGGACGCTCATGACTGCCGTACTTCAACCGACAGACAGAAGCGGCCTAGGTGCAGAGGGCCTTGAGCTATGCCGTACCCTGCTTGTGTCTCCATCGGTAATTGCAGGCACTCGGACGGTCGCCCGCGGCGGTTGAACCACATTCAGCTCTAAACGCATCCATACTGGAGAGCGTGCCTGTGTTAAATTAATTTCCAGTAGTCCAGCAATATACTACATAAATTGGATGCATGCATGTGATAAATGTTGTCTTCGGCATTTTTGTACAATGCAAATTGTATTTTTGCGAGACTATAACGTCCAATTTCTCAATACCGGGTTAAAGTTTGAGTTAAATAAGTTGCAGGTTAGTAAGAGGTTAAGGTCGAGTTAATGTTACAATTGTTTTTCAATATTATTACCTCCACATCCACGTAGTGGAGTGGAAGTGTGCATTAATCGTAAAAAAGATTTCAAATTTTTCCTTTGTTGAGACAGGTTTAGAACGTCAAGAAACGCAAAATTTGAAATTCGAGCAAAAAATCATTCAGTCTATCTGACGTATTAGGGATAAAATACACAAGGTTTTGTGCGTTTTATAGTAAATATGTAGTTATCAATTTTTTCAAAAACCCTGAATGGTGCTTTTTTCTAGATAATAAAATTGTGGTTAGTTTTGTTGTCTTTTGGGTTCTATTTGATAAAAGTTGACCAAGATGCATGCGTTTGAATAGAAACATGCTGTGTTTAACTTTGGCGAAGAAAATATTCAGGCTAGACTTCTGACAGAAAAAGTAAATAATAAATAAAAGGTGCCGAATTGGAAACTTTTACGTAAATAACTCTATAATTTCCCATCATAATTTTATCATTTCTTAAGATGACCACCCTGTAGACTTTTCATTGAAATTATAGTAGGTGTCTTCTATGATAATTGTCAACATTTTGTTCTTGTTAGTGGTTCGACCATGTATATTTTCTAGTAAAAGTCTACCCATCTCTTCTTCGAGCACTAAGGTCGAGTATTTTCTTCCAAGAAGGTAATAGTGACAAAACTATTATGTCGTCCAAAATTACGTTCACACACGTATTAAGTCGTTTAACTCTAACATATGTAAAAACCAGATTTGCTTCCGTACCAAAATGATTTCTATAGAAATGATCATCATTCTATAGGGCAGATTGTTGAAGTGGTAAAAATTTCACCGCCTGCAAAACATCTTCTTCATGGATTCGAATCTATCCGGTTATCATTATAGGTATAAATTTAACAAAATTCAACGTTTTAATATACTTTATAAAAACGCTTCATCTATGGAACACACATTTTATGCTTTAAAAATTGTTTCAACACACGTACGGCGAGGCGAGGTACGGTGCCAGTTTAAGCTCCCAAATCAAACACCTATTACCATACCAGGCGTTGCCTATCTTTCGGCAACCACTTTAGCCAAACTCTTTTCTACCAAAACTTCTCACTATCACACACTTTCACCACCACAATTTTATTATGTGCCTATCCCTTTTCTATCTCTAACTGTTTGTACTCTGTTTGTATTTTTGTAATTTTTGTTATTTTGTTAGTTTTTGTTAAAAATTCCTTCTTGACCGAGAAACTTATAAAAATTACAACCTGCTAAAAACTTAAATTTCCTTTCCACAACCACAACTTCCCAACGGCGAGCAGGCTGTTGGGGCAAAATTGCCTCTAACGGGTTTTCTCATTGAGTTTTTTCCCGTCTCAGCAATCCAAATTCTAGAATGTGAAACAGTGCGCGACCAAACGCTTAAGTGAAATATTTTAATTTTAAGCTTACTTTGTAGGCAAAAACAATGTTAATGTTAATTTTAAGCCGCCGCAGGCGGCAGGAGTTTTAATCTTTAAATATAAGTTTTATTGAGCCGAACCGGTCGCGATTCGCCCAACCGCACTAACACCACGGCGCTGCGCGACGTGGTTGTACAGTTGACTCCGGGTCTCGATCCGGGAAGGCAATTTACTGTATTAATAGAACTAAATAAACTTGTTATGATGATGATGATGGCGAGAACTCGATCGGCGAAGTTAAGCAACGCCGGGAGAGTCTGTTACTTGGAGGGGTGACCGTATCTCATTTCAGCGTCCTGGCTAAGTGGTGGAATAGCTTTAGCTGAAACTTCGCCAGGACGTTAAATTAAATAAGACGTTAAAAAAAATATATATGTACAATAATTATTGTCCTTCTATATTTAACAAAAATTCAAAATTACGAATATAGTAATATTTTAAGTAATTTCTGTTCAAATTATTGCATCTTAAAATGTATGAGGTATATGAAGACAACTTTAGACTTGCAAGAATTGAATAGCTTTCAACTGAAGAAAGTGATGTATCTGGTTCTGAAATTAACGACTAAATTTTGCTCAAGTCGTCGGGCTCCTGGGGCAACTGGCCTCTGGAAAGAAGGTAATTTTCTGATAACTACGATATCAGGTTTACTGTGGTTATTTTGAATGTTTGTAAAACAAACAAGTGCAATTCGTAAACACATTTATGCTTTAAGACAATCTGAGCCACTTTTCACAGGTTATTAACTAGGACTGGTGTATGGTTCATCTAGCGAAACGGCGCACAGTAGCCCAAAAAAATGTTTTCCCGTTTAAAATTGTCTAGAGCTCTTATTTTGCAACCGACTGGGATTTTTTTTTATATTAGCCATTTTCGCTTTTTAAATTTTACAGTCATGGTATTTTTAGCATAACGCATTTCAATAATCTTCTAATTTCCGTTTTGGATCCCCATCTTCAGTTTCTTACTGGAACTTAAAACTAAGACAACTCGAATTTAAAAATAGTAATCAGTAATATTTGAAACTTGTCAGTATTAACTTTAACGAAAATATTTTCCTTATCATTTCTTAGCATCTTATAGCCACCATATTGATTCAGTCATCTTGTAGGTTGGTTTACGACAATTTGGATATCAGATCCGTGGTCACCTACCTCGAAAATCCCCGAGTAACAATATTTATGTAAGTTGGTAAAAAGAAAATGGTCATTTAGACACATTAACCGTCTTCAGGTATTTTTATTTCTAAAATCGATCATGACAGATTTTTTCGTATTAATTAAATCACGAGTATTTAAAAAAATATATCATAAATTGGTTGCAAAATGAGAGCTCTAGACAATTTTGAACGAAAAAACTTTTTTCTGGACCACTGTCCGGCGTAGATTTACCACCAAATTCTTATAAGAAGCCCAAGACCAATTTTTCCTTTGATGAAATTATAATTATACCTTGTTAAGTAATTATCTTAATATACCAAAGTTTAATAGTTCTCTGACTCCTTATAATAAATTGTCTTCTCAACATTTTCTTCAGAAGAGACTAGACGAGAAATAATTTACAATTTATTTTCATGAAGTAATTAAAGAAACATTAAAACTTAATTAGAATTTATCATCGAAAGCATGTGTGAATTATCACTGTTGGTAACATAAAAAAGTGTAAATTACTAAGGATTTAGTAAGCTTTTCAATTACTATGGAAATACTAATAATTTTTTCAATTATTGGCCACTGCGAATATGACACTCGTCCTACTGTAAGATTATAGAGGGAATCCCTAATTGCAAGACTATTATTAAAACCAAAAGTGATACCACGCAAGTTGTTTTATCCGATAAAATAAATGTTATACGCTTGTAATATTGCAACACCTTATAATATGCTTCACCTCTTAACGTTAAACCAAAAAAAAATTTTCGATACGCTAATTAATTTCGTGAAAGAGACAAAATTAAGCTGTAGATTAGTTCTGTTTCCCCATTGTTCTTTACCTCTTGTTTATTTATACCTCCTATCCGTGGTCTAGTCTAGTGTGTCACGTAAAATGTCCTGAAAGACCCCTGGACGAGAAGAGTGTGTCCCCTGTTTTTCCTTTCTTCCTTTGTCGTCGGTAGGGTGATGGTTTCTTGTTGTTTAGGTTAGAGATAGGTTTGGGTCAAATAAGATAATCGTATTCTTCAATATGTTGTGGCTGGCTGTATGGCTAAAGGCCTTGATGCCAAAAAAAAAAAAAATGTTATACGCATAATATTAGTTCATTGGGTAAATTGTCACAATATTTTAAATTTGTGGTATATTTTTGTCTAGGGGTAACCTTTAGAAAACTTTGGAAATTTTTAAAAATCTGATGGAAATCTGTGAAAATTTTATCAAAAGAGGATTTGGGTGCGGTTGACCCCAAGGGATAAAACCGTGAAACAAATATGATGTACAAAATATTGGGTGTAGTTAACCCCTCGATTTTTGTTATAAAGAATTTTTTAATAGTGAATGCGGTGTAAGTCCTTCTCCAAGGTATGCTTGTCACGCAATTAAATAATACTCTTCATGAGATGGTATCGGAAAATCGTGAATCGGGAAAAAATTGTCCAATTTTTTTTTCCATCGAAATAGGTTTAGAACGTCATAAAACGTCAAAATTTAAAAATTGAGAGGCAACAATCTGTCTGCTGTCGGTCGTTCTGTAACTCATTTTGTGCGCACGTCTTCTGTGAAAAGGTTTAAGACATTCAGTTGAAATTTGGTACACGTTTCCATCATAACGAGATCTGGAACTGTAATTTATTTTGAGCTTATTCCGGTGAAGGGTTGGGGGTGAATTCGAAAGTTACAAAGGAGCAAACCGACAGACAGACCGGCAATGGATATGGTAGTAATGTCTCAAAGCCGCCGTTGAAGAAATATTATAAGTGGCATACAATAAATACGTGACATATTAGTACACTTGATTTAAAAAAAAACTGGCACAACTCTTGTAATCGAAAATCTTAATAGTTTAGTTGTGTCCATATGTCTGTAAATAGGGCTGGCTAGGCATGTCGAGAGGGGGATGGAGAAGAAGTGATTTACCCCGAACCTGGGTTTTTTGGAGGAGACCGGCTTTCTTAGTGTTTTTAAACTTATTATACCTTTCTTTTTTATTTTATTCAAATGGAGTTTTAAAAAATAATTAAAAAATAACTTTTTCAAAACATTTTCGAACCTGCCATATTATTGTTTTAAAAAAAAAATATTTGTTGCGGATAATTCTACTAATGGTTGTAATTAAAATACTAATTGAATAATGATAATTCTCAAAAACACCACTTGAGATTTAAAAAAATGTAAACAATGTAAACTGACCATAAAAATACAATAAAAAAATTAAATAAATGAACTTCAAGTACGTAATACAGAATTAACTAATATTTTTCCATTGCTCCATTAGCCTCTAAAACTGCCTGAAGTGTTGCAGGCATGGACAAAATCAGATTTGTTGCAAGGTCAACTTCTTGCGACAAGCGTCTTCAATTATCCCTTCCAATTCTTGGGCATTGTTTGGATGGTTATTTAATTTTCTTACACGTTTCACCATTAGTACCCAAACATTTTCAATTGGATTTAAATCCGGACTTTTAGATGGCCACGGTAACAACTCTATGTTTTTATTAAGAAACCATTGCCTGACACGATGGACCGTATGTATGGAGCAGTTGCCTTGTTGGAAAATAAAATCATTTTCCGGAAACACCTCTATTACTGACGGAAACATAATATTGTCTAATATTTCAATATATTTAATGGAATTGAGATGACCACCACAGTTCCAACACACACCTAACCCATTTAGGCTCATCCAAGCCCAGACATTGACTGAAAACCTTCCTGATATTTGTGGATCGAAAGTATATTTTTCGTCGTATCTAGTGGAATTAGGCCTATATACGTGAACATGTCCATCGTTATAGGATTTAAAAACCTTATCGTCAGAAAAGACAACTTGTCCCCAGAAGTTTTCATCATTGATTATATAGTTGAGTGCAAAAATAATCCTACCCTGCTTCCTTTCCTCTGAAAGTTTGTATTCTTAAGCTGCTGAACAACTCTTCAAGTCGCTTTGTAGTTTTATTCTTCTGCAAGCAGTAGGTACCGAAGCAGAGAAATTTGTCTCTAAAATTGCATTTACTGCAGTCTGAAAGAGGTTTTCTCTTAGGTAATTTATAAGATTTTCATCTTCTTGATTATTGCTCTTTCTGGACCTACCGGAACCAACTTTACGAGATACCGTTTGGTTGGTTTCCCATTGTTTTTTAACACTCATTATCGTGGTTTTACTCACATTGTATTCAGCAGCAAGTCTTCTTATGGACCAACCATCTTCAATTTTAGAAACAATTCGAAATTTATGAATATCTGTTAGATTTCGATCCATTTTTAATAATGACGCCACTGATTAACGACAAAGTGACATTTATAAGATTATTAATATTAATCAAAGAACGAATGATTTACATAGCTAAAAGAAAGTGTACCAGTTTTTTTTTAAATCAAGTGTATCACTGTATCCCACGAGCACTTTAGAAAAGAATGTCTACTAGCGTAGTTCGTTCATTTAACCCCACCCTGTAGATTGAAACTGAAAGATCTGAGTTGAGAACGGAGCTCATGATATTCCTATAAGATATATTTTAAGAAAAAGTCGTATATAATGATAGAACACGGAATCAAATTAAAAACTTGAAATTCTATCCGATTTATGATTATAATTCTGTAATAAATTCTTTCTCAATTTTATTTTGACATATAGAAATTGAAATACTCGCTGAACGCGTCTGATAATCCACTTTATAATACTTTATATCGAAAGATCAAAACAACAAGAAAAGGAAATGGGAATCTACTTGAAGTGCCAAATTTTAATTTGAAACGTAAGATGTGTTCCATAGTCTTCAGAAAGGTTGGGGTGGATCACTTTCGTATTTTTAGGTTTTAATATCAACGCTCTGAGAGCCACATTTCCATACATTCTGAGATCTTAAAAGAGGGATAATATTTACGACATAATAAAAAGAGAATGACGGAAACTTATTTCTAATTCATAAGAATCGTATAAATAGACATATATTGTGTGAAGTTTGTGTGACGTGAAACAATAGGAATATATTTGGCAAAAGTAATTTAACTTTAAAAATCGATAAGAAAGCACCTTCGTTGCATTTCTCTGAGGATGGCTGTATGAGGAAATTTCCAAGAACCCATGTAAAAATCGCTGCCTAAGGAATCACTATTTACGCATCCAGATTTTTCATCCATCCAAGTATTTTTAAAGGAAGACATCTTGATACTATATTTACACTCTAGTATGTGAAAATAGTTACTAGAATTTTAATAATATTATATTTAAATCCTCTGCTCCGAGGTTGTAATGGCTGATGCCCAAACATTTTCTGAGAAATGACATATGTCAAAAATAATTGAAGCCTTGCCTTCTAGTATATACCCTGAATCCAAATTTTCTGGACTCTTACCAGTTTTCTTTTTATATTTTCTCTTATTTACCCCATTTACCGCTCAATCCCTTAAGGAAATAATCTCAAAATATAATCTAGTTCTAGATGTCATTATAATATATAAGTACTTGTACGAATTTCAAGTGAATATATCAAATTCATTTTGTTAACCCTTTAATAATGAAGTGGGTGTAGTGGTGGAGGTGTCCGATGCTATAAAAGAAATTGAAACTTTGACTTCTAGTATATACACACTAAACCCCAAGTTTCTGGATTTTTACTAGCTAGCTGTAATTTTTATCCCACACTTACCCCTATTTGCCCTCCAACCCTTCAACGGAATCATCTCAGAATATAACCTAATTCCAGATGTCGTTAAGAGATATACGTGTACCTAATTTCAAGTGAATATTAGATTAGATTTTAGATGGTATGAGGGTGGTGAGAGTAGCAAATGTAATGAGAAAATTTGGGGCATTTGCTGGTATTTACACAAATTCCCTTGTGCTGGAATCTTATCAGCTTGTTTTACTTATTTCGCCTTATTTGCCCCCAACTCTTCAACGGAATCATCTCAAACTATGATCTAGTTCCAGATGTCGCGTCGTTGTAATACATGCGTGTATCAAATTTGAGATTAATGTCTCAATTTCATTTTATTACCCCGTTTAATAATGGAGTGGGGGTGGTGATGAGGGGTGTTATATGTTACAAAGACATGTTAGACCTTGGCTTCTAGTATTTGCATTAAATCTCAAGTTTCTGGAGTCTTACCTGCTTCAATATCTTAAACCGTTCCAGAGGAAGCGTGCGCACAAGAAAAAAAGTTAGAAACCGACAGCCAGAATTTCTTTTTTCTCTCAAATGTAGAATCTCGACGTATCATAACATTCTAAACCTATTTCCATGTCCACTAGGTAAATATGGAAGTAAAGTTTTATGCAACCATCACAATAACAAAAATGTTATAACACCCATTGATACTATTTTTATTTATATTTATAAACAAAGAGTAGGTAAAAATCGTTGACACCTTGTGTATGTGTATATATAAATAAACATACATGGAGAATGTTTCTAATCAGTGTGATTATTATTTCTTGAACATGATGTTCTTACTGCTGTAGTTTCAGGTAGCTCTCATTATTCAAATTATTAAATAAATATATAGATAATATGATTTCCTACAGACTGACAAACAATTTATTGCGTGCATTGTTCCAACGTAATGGCGCAGAAAATGAAGCTAGTAAACCTTGCCATTCTATATAATATAACTATATTATATAGAATGCAAAATTTAATAACTATTAAACGAAACTTCCAAGACTTATTATATATATTATTATCATATGGACTTTCATCATAAAGCCAAAATAAAATTAGAGAATTAGTACCTAATAATATTATTAAATAAGGACGTATGCCGATTTAATTATTAAGAACTTAGCAAATTTTATTGTATTTAAAGTTGTACATTCTTAACACGGAAAATTCAGTTTAAAACGTACATTTATTTGCTTATAATCTATCGTCTCTCTATCTATAAATTAAATATAGATACAATATTATATTCTTTTTGGAAGATAAGAAAAAATGCAAAATTTTAAATAAATAGGCCTCTGCTCCCGAATGTTCTCGGTAATGAAAATGGGCCTGTGACTGCAGGAAGACTGATTTAAAAATGCTCCGTACTGTGAATATTATAGAACCCAGGAAACGCCTCTAAGGGCGAAAATTGAATAATTCAGGAAAATATACTTTTAAAATAGTACTATAATTTGACTTACGAGGAGCAGAATTATTCTGGAGATCCGTACATGGGGGCAGAATTCAACGCCCGACGACTTCAGCTTTCATTGTACATAATGACCAATTTTCAATTTTTAAAGTAAATTTCACCAAGTCCAAGATTCCTTCAAAAAAGCACTTTGCAATGAGTCTTTCGTCCCCTGTATTAAGTTATAAGCCGGGAGTATGTTTGAAAAATCTGGAAACTTTCCAACTCTAACTAAAACTTATCCACATATCTTGTTGACTGCCATTTTTTCTATAGATGTTCAGTTTAGAAACATTTCCCGTTTCAAAATTATAATAAAATATAGTTTTTATAAAACATGGCTATTTACACGTTTCTGATAACCGTCTTCTACGACAAATATGGCCAGATTTCAATTTCAATATTCTATGATGCTGTTTTTCATATGTTACAAGGGTATTAACATTAGGCGGACGCGATAATACAGAAAGCGAAGACGAGGATTACTCTATTCTACCCTATGATAGGTAAACAGAGCCAATGCAACCTGAGGAACAAGCTCACGCTTATCAGGAGCCTCATTGCACCTATTCTGACCTACGCCTCTTCATATTAAATATTTATCATTTAGTGAATATTTTACGTCCTGATGACTCTGAAAAGAAAGCAATTAGCCGTATTAACAAAATACAGTCATTGATCATAACCTACGACCTACGTGTATGACATGAACACAGTTTAGAGTCTAATACATGAAAAACTGCAAGAACTTGAAAACTTTTTTAGCATGCATTGAAATATGAAGCTCTTGACTATTCATTTATGAAAAGAAAAGTCGCGGAATTCCTCGGGAAGTATAACAAAAACAAGTTTGAATTTAAAAAATGCTTTAAAAATATCTCCTAAATTCGTTTCTTTAAATATCACTATGGCTGTGGAAAACCGAGCTTATGTGCAACAAAAATAGTATAAATATATTCTTACTTACCCCGCTCAAGATGGTCCATGGTTCCAGGAATCCGTAACTTTTTTCAATGCATATAAATCACTTTTATCTATACGCACTTTTCAATTACACATACAGCAGCAATGTGCACTCCAAGCGAATGCCAAGTTCAAGGTAGTATTATGACAGTACTGCTGCCTATATATTACATAACATGGTAGTTTCATGTCTCTCCACTATTCAACTTTAAGCAGTAGTACTTAAATTTCATTGATAATTTCTTTCTTGAAATTGACTTTTGGCCGGCCAGATTAGGCAAATACCCCACTGTGCGCCCGTGCAGCAGAGCATGGGAATCCGCTGGTCAGACAGGCGTCTGACTACGACCCGAACGACGCTCCGAAGCACAAGAGGCCGAAGATACAAGTCCTGGATAATGGGTAAGTATAACTTAGAAGTTTCTCTGTTTCAGCCTGACCGTCAAGCCACGCTGCAAGGAGACAATGACCAAAAATACCCAAATCACCCGATTTAGGGGGTACGAAGCAAACAACCAACTCGGTACCTTAGACCGTGCCGGTCTCTGACTCTAAGATAGGCGTCTTTGGCCGAACACAATCCTTGAGCTACACAGTTTCACGCTTCATCCTCTTTTATTGCTTATTTACCACTTTAGACAAATGAAGAGCACAAATCTTTTATGAAGCTTAGAACAGGGGTGTCTTTCAGATTATATTTTGTGTTAAACACGTCCTTCTTGGCCAAATTTATATTTAACAAAAACCCAAGAGGTTTTGTCATCTTGAATTTTCCTACTAGCTCACGATTGGAAAGGAATAGAAAATCTCTGATATTAATATGGTTGTGAAACTTGATTTCTTGGTCTCGATATCTCTCTATGTGTTCATCAATGGTTTCAGATTTAGTCCATGCTAGGATTTAGGTCATCGTAAGTGTTCGTATGTATTGAGCATGTTCACAAGAGGTCTCTTCATGTGGTGAATGTCCATGGACGAACTTCTTCTACAAATAGAAAAGCAAAGAGTATAAGCAGGCAACGTCACCATCTTAGTAACGGGAAATTTTGATGACTCTCCTTGGGTAGCCGACAACCCGATAAACAAATTATATACCCAGGAGACTTCCTCTGCGCATCCAGGAAAGATCACTGTAGTGGCGTTTATAATGATACTGGAGAAATTGACGAAACTGCATTTTTGGGGAAAAGCATTACATCTGGACAGCATACCTGGGATTGCTGAGTTTGAAAACTCATCTAGACTATCAGAGCCACACTTCCTCCCGACGAAATAGGGGCACATGATGCCAATTGGCACCCTAGGCTTCCGACTAGTCAACAGCACTCAAATCCCTCCAAATTACAAGACGGCTTGGTAACAGCTATTCCCTCTTACTATAGACGAAATACGTTTCCGGGAGCCGACATGCCAGCGAATAAAGAAGATCAAGACAGAGGAGCGCCAGAAGAAATCACCCGGCTGGTAGGGTCCAACAGCCAGGACCAGGGGAGGTTTGCTAACATCGCCTACACCGTCCCCATTCGCGGGTGAGGTAGGCGAAAGAGCAGGTCTACGTAATGTTCTCTCTCACCTGAGAGACGCCGTGTACATACAATTTCGATATCTTGTAAATCTTTGTATCTTTAGGTGCGTAGTCTAAAACCTCAGTAATATTTGAACCTTAAATTGCAATAACAAATAGTTTATATATAACGCGATGCTTTACACGCCTTTGGCGATCGCCCTGTGCGGCGGACATAGCCCAATTTCAACACAGTATTAATAACGTCGGAGCAACGAAGAAAGTCTGACACTCGAAAAAATTCGAACTGTTCTAATTTTTAATTAATTGACAATGGATGAAAATTGGTTAAATAAAAGTATTGGGAAATATTATAACCTCACATTGACATTGATAATAATTAACTACTTAAATTATAACAATTAAACTATTTATTATGTAGGCATAACGGGCGCTCAGATAATGGTAAAAAACTGTAGTGAAGTGTAAATTTTTTTTCTATAAATCGTGAAATATTAACAATACAGGAAACATGTTTGAACAAAATTAGTATTTTTCTTCATAACCTACAATTAGTATTGTTGATAGTTAATTTGGGAAATTACAGGTTGACTATTATTTTATTTAATATTTATAACTGTCAGTATAAAAAGTAGGTAAGGAACTGATAAAATAAGATAATAAATAGTAATTGTTTTATGTAAAGCTAAATAAAGTGTTAGTTTATTAAATTAATTAATTCAAGTACATTTTCACTCGAAATTATAACTACATTTATAAAAATTTAAATTTCTAAAAAAGTACAAGTTAAACCGTACTCATAAATTCTTGTCACACTCATTGTATTCCCTGTTGATCAAAGAGTAATAAACCAATCCATCCTACGCTTTTTCTTCTTGGGTTCAGACATTGGCTTTCTAGTAGAAGTTCTAGGACACAAGATGAATATGGATAATTTATATCCTTTTCCAGCAATCCCTCTTATCCCCACATTCGAATAAGTCAGAGTCTTACTTTGATCCACATGATAATTTACATAGTTAAAAGAAAAGCTTCAAGTTTCTGTCAGGAAAATGGAAGGATTCAAATTTTCGCGTTAAACGAATACAATGATACAAAGAGAATTTGGGTCAAGTAGCACATCTAAAGTTTAAATTGCATCATCTTAAGTTGGAATAAGTTAGGGAGAGATAAGAACCGCTTTAGCTAAAAGAATTCACTATCATTCATTCCCGTTATACCACCAAATTAATTTAACAAATTCTCAGATAAAACTTTTGCTTGAAACAAATGTTTTACATCAATTTATTTCAAGTATGCCCAGCTTCTACTGCTTTAACCTATTATTAAATGTAATCCCATTACTGAAATGATTTTTGAGAAATTTCTGTTGAGTATCAGAATAAAATGTAATGGAAAAAATTGATTATGTCATAAAAGTACAAATAATATAGAAAAGGTACTAGTTACAGCAAAAACTGATATTTGAACCTAAACTTAGCAGCTTTAAAAATTCATATAGGCATACAAAAATATAAGTTAAAACTATGAAACAAGGGCGGACGGCCAAACCTCGTGCTGGAACCAAACTTTGGATGTTTTATAGACCGAGGACCGGCTGCATGCGCTGAGTTGGACATGGCACATGCTTGTTGTCAGCAGTGAGAGCAACGTGACGCATTGGTACGAATATAGGATGGGAAGTGTAGGTGATTGTGAGATGCTTCTTTTTAGTTTTCATGCTTCTTTTAAGTTTCCATCTATCATCATCTCCTTATTTATACTTCTAAGTTTTCTGTTTTTTACTGTGTCTGAATCTAGCAGTGTACACCTCCTTCTGCCCGCTTGCGTTCACTTCATTTGTCTGTCAAGACATACATACATTCGCTCGCCGCAGGGAGCTTTTATTTATTAACCGTTCCACAGGTAAATATCCATTTACAGTGGAAGTGCAAGGAAGAGCTCTAACTCCTTGCGGTAGAAATAGCTTTTTACAGCGGGTTACGAGAAAGAGGCCCGAGAGACTATTTTGCACACCCTGTATATTACTTTGTGTTTGTAGTAATTACTTTCAACTACCGATTTCCTATTCCGGGTATTTTTCTATTTCATTATCTATGTTTAATACCCCTATCAGTTTTACTTTTAAATTTTTTCAATTTTAAAAAAGAAGTAAACTAGTACAAAAAATCCTACTTAAAACTTATCTTTTTTCGTGCACAGTTGGTATGTTTATCTTGCCTTATAAACAGAGGTTGCTCACACAAATCCACTTAAAGCATCTTGAAGGTATAGTTTCCATTTACGAAATAAGAGCCTGTACACCAGTGTCTACTTTATACTTTTATTTATTAACAAATATTTTACAATAATTTTTATTTTTAATTTGTTGCGTGCTTTATTCTGCTATTGTTACACTTTACGCAGAATTTTATAATCCGGAAATTAAATTTTATCGAGTTTAATGCCGTTTTAATCGGTTCTCTTAGCGGTTTTTCAGGAGCGTCCCTGACAACATGTCCGTTCTCGACGAAGATAAACCAACTCTTCGAAAATACATAAACAAGTTTAATTAAGACCAAAAAAATACATTTAAATTTTACTGGATTCATTTATTCTAATGAGATTTATTATATTTCTTTTAAAAATTAAACATGACTATTGAGAAATATCAACTGGAAGTGCATTGTACAATTGTACATGTGTGGTACCAAGTTTGAGAAGCCAGAGCAATAGCCAGCAATAGGTGATGCAGTGGGTAGAATACCTTGTGGAAATGAGAAATTCATTACATCTTACTAGTTTACTATTTAAATAAGCAGGTAGTTTGAATTTAATATGATGTATAATATTGTATAATATTGTATAACTAAAATGGAGGAATCTTTGTTCCTGCATTTTCAGTTCATATTGACGAATATATGGTGTTACGTGAGGAAACGGAGGAATATCTGTAATAGACATACTTAAAGCTTGTAATTTCTGTAACTTATTTTTATCTTCTGCTGCTAAACAAGGCCCTACCATGGTGTCATTGTAATTTAGATTTGATGGAAATAGTGATTCAATTAACATAATTTTTGTCTTGGTCTGATCTGATTTAAATGAGAATAAATGTTTTAACTTATAATAATCAATTAGACCATTATGCACATGTTCAGTGAAATTTAGTTTATTATCTATTATCAGACCAAGATCTTTGACATAGTCTACAAGTTCCAAATCTGAACCATTCAAAACAAATTGCTAGGTGCGGGTTCTGTTTGTGAAAAATTATATGTTTGCATTTATTTAAATGTAATATTAATGAGTTCCGTTTACACCACTTGCTAATTTTTGATAATTCGAAATGTATTTTGTTTTGCGCGTCTGGGGTATCATGGATTGGAAAACTGTAATATATCAGGATATCGTCTGCATAACGCTACATACTACAATAAATGGGTACTGGATAGTAAGAATACTAAAATAAAGGGGACCCAGAACTGACCCTCGGGGTATCCCTGATAATGGGTCTCTTGATTGTGAATATATCGGACCAACTAACCAAACAATTTACCGACGATTTTTCAGGTATGATTCCATCCAGGCTAGGAGGATGTTAGAAAGTCCAAATTACTTTAATTTACCAATCAAGACGTCAGTACTGATAGATTCGAAAGCGTTAGACATATCCAGTATTATTAAGGGCGTATTTATTGTACAGAACATATTACATATTTAAGCTTAAGCAGCGTATACGATTCCGCAAGTGACGAAAACGTATATAATATTATTATGCAAATCGCCCCACATGCGTAGAAGCTAGAGATTCCCTATGATTATTTATTACGGTTTCGCAAGTTGCGGGCTAGCCAAAAACAGAACTTTACTAAGTGTCTGTATATTATAAAATTATATGCTTGAATGTTCCTTGGTAACTTTTAAAAAATATGCTACAAATAACATGAAGGTAAGGACAAACGTAATATAAATTTCAAAAATGTATGATTTACTAATACGTATTAGATAAACAAACACATGTATGAATTATAGCGAAACTAAAGAATACTATTGTGATAATAGGTGACATCCATATGGTATCTATGTACATATGTACCATATAGGACCAAAACATATTTAGAAATATTAAATAATAATAAATTAGGCATATAATAAATTTAAAAATTGCATTTGAAACAAAGCCATATTTTGTTAGATTTGGGTAATTTATTTAAACAGGCACATCTAGCAGAGGGAAACTTTTTTTACAGCAACTATAAACTGTTTACTATAATATTGAAAAGCCTTCTTCGAATTTTCTATTTTAGTTGGGCGTATATTCAATATTGATATTTAATGTTTTAGAATCTTCCTTACATAATTTTTTTAATTCTGTTTCTTCTACGGTTTTTATGAATTTTTACACTTCTTGGTATGAATTAAATGTTTCCCCTACCGAAGTATTTGAAAATTCTGCTGCAACATTATAGCATAGAAATAACTTATACATCTCAAAACAACGTGTGGAACCGTAATATATATTTTGGACAATGACAATCAAGGAAATCGTCAAGCTTGTAGGCATGCAAGGAGATTAGCGAAAAATAATATAACCCTCTTTTCTCCTTTAGTTTTGAAGATAATTGCTTGAAATTTAGGATATACTCCAGACATAATACGCGGCACTATTTGACCCATCTGATTTTTTTCACTTCCGGTTTCGTGGGAAGTGACACTATCTTACGATTTTTAAAAGGAGGAACACACATATATTATTGCATTCTTGAATTTTGCATAATTTTCCGAATCCAACCATGTCAAATAAGTGACATTTCAAACATCAATTTTTTTATAATATAATTTTTAGTTTTCCAGTTCAGAGTGCCATGACGGTTCCGATTTATTCTAACTGACCCGTGTAATGCTACAAAAATCGAAAGCCCGTTGAAAACACTAAATTACTATATTTATGAGCAAATAAAATTCACAAAAATTGTTTTTGGGGAAAAACTCAATTTTTTTAAATGCAACCATATTGGTACCATTTGTGGTGCCATTTATTAGTACTATTAATAAGAAATGTATTCATATGTCGTATTAAAATGTGCGATAAATACAATCAAAATTACAGCTAAGAGAAAATAAGAGAATAAAATTTTGTTCTAATTAAATGTTAAGACGTAACTAAGGTGGCTTTGAAAACAATGAAATATTTAGCTTGTCAAATGTTTGTTGGTTTAACGGTGTTTTTTATTGTCTTTAAATATTGTTAAAAATTCTTGTTAATTGTATTCGAAATGCCGCAAATTTATACAAGAGGTGAAAAAGTGGACACGTTAATTATTTATGGGGAAAGTAACAAAAATACAATTGCAGCTATGAACCTTTATGGCCGACCATAACCTCATGGACAATGTCCAGCGAAAAATTATTTTAAACGTGTTGAAAACCAATTCCGAAGAGAGCCCAACAATGATCCGGAAATTAATGTTTTGGCTCGAATAGAAGTTGATAATACTGTTTCTTTAAGGCAAGTTGGGTTTGAATTGAAGATCAGTCACGAAACAGTAAGCCGTACCGCTATAAATCTTTTAAATACCAATTGCACCAGCATTTGTACGAAAGTGATTATGAACGTAGGATGGAATATTGCAATTGGATTATGTACAATAACGTGTAGCCAAACCATGATTTTTTGACTGATTTTATTTTCGGATGAGTCAAGGTTTACAAATTTGGGATAAAAGATTGGAAAGATCCAAAGGGCTATCGACCAAAGGGCTATCGACCAAAGTCCTTCTGCCCCCAAAGTTGGGATTATTTAACTGACAAAATACAAAATATTGGTCACAAGAAAATTAAAATTTATTACGGGAGGGTAACTTCCACCTGCGGTTCGGTTTCAGTGTTTGGCTTGGAATAATCGGTAGTAGAATCGTTGGTCCAATAATATTTGAAGGACCTCTGACTGGTGCCAGATACTTGTGATTCCCGGAAAATGAGATTGAGGACATTTTAGATGAGTTACCTTTAGATTTCGTGGAGTTGCTCCACGCTCTTACGCTCGTTTCGCAAACTTCTCCACTCACAAAATAACAAGTCATTTTTAACACTCGTATCATAAATAACGATTTCCTATTTTTTTTTTAGCTGTAATTTTGTTTGTATTTATCGCACATTTTAATATGAATACGTTGAATACATTCCTTATTAATAGTACTAATAAATTGTACCACGGTACCGATATGGTTCCATTTGAATAAATTGATTTTTACCCCAAAAACGATTTTGTTGAATCACGTAATTTAGTGTTTTTAACGGGATTTCGATTTTTGTAGCATTACACGGGTCATTTAGAATAACTCGGAACCGTCATGGAACACTAAAATGTATAACTAAAAATTATATTATAAAGAAAATTGATGTTTGAAATGTCACCTATCTGGCATCGTCGAATTCAGAAAATTTTGCAGAATTAAAAAATGCAATAATACATAGGGTGTTCTATTTAAAAATCGAAAGTTAGTGTCACTTCCGGCGAAACTGAAAGTGAAAAAAAAATCAATTGTATGTCAAAAAGTGCCGTTTATTATGTATGTAGTATATTTCAATCAATTATCTTCAAAACTACAGGAGAAAAGGAGGGTATACCACGATCCTGTTACATCCGGTATGTTTCATGCGGAATAGTATACACGGCCTTAAACTTATTTACTATCAGTGCAAAATATAATTTATGTATGATTACCAAAAATTTAAATTATTGGGATATAAAAACAAAACTATTACGTTTTAAGTTGTATGTATTTCTCGTTTGTCTTGTTCGTATGTTTATTTTGATCACATGCATGACACATCCATAAATTATTGACGAATTACGATTTCCCGCCAAATATTCAAATATCATACTCATCGCAAATACAAAACGAAAATTATATTGAGTTGGATTGGCACATTTCTAAAACCGGTAATATTGCTCGTAAGGAAACAAATTTCCATATTACTTTATTGGTGATAGAATTCTGAAAAATTTCGTCCGTCCGTTCATCTGTTTGTCCTTCCGTCTATTTGTCGATCCGTCACATTTCTTGTAAGCACGATAACTTGAAAACGAAAAGTCCGATTGAAATTTGGAGAGTAAATTAGCATTAGCTAGAGGAAACTCCCTTGATTTTGATGGAAATCGATCGAAAATATTGTTACGTTGCAAAACCGGCAAATAGTCCCTAATGTTTATAAACTTAAAAGTAATAAATTTGTTACAAATTCGACAAGTTTATGAACAGGGATTGGCGGCTTAAATAAAAACTAACATTATTTATGATAACACTGTGAAGAGTATCCCATAGAATGTGCAACAATTATATAAAACGTTCAATAAGTCATCGAAGAGTATGATGTTGAGCTTCTTTAGTTATTCTATTTTGATATTTTCAAGTGATCGTAAATAAAATCAAATTTGTAATTTGACTGTAAGGTGTCATTGTCGCTCTTGAGTGTTTGTCGTTATCTCTTTTAGCGACAATGAGACGCTTTGCACTCTTAATAAACAAACAGTTATTTTCCACATCTCAATGGAAAATTCATTTTGCCACAATACTCGTAATAATTTTTGAGCAGTTTGTGTGCTGTTCGCATAACATTTTCTAAAAACTTTAGCCGCCCACTGTAAAATGTTTTCAGATTGGGTAATAACTACAAATGATAATTCGTGTACATTCATGCCTACTGCCTACAATTTCTATTTCTGGCTATAATTGAGATTCGTTTTCTACCAAACGCCTGTGCTATTATGAAGGTGAGGCCGTAATTCCAGCCAACAATTCTATAAGTACAAATTACATGTTGAGCGCGACAGAGTCCTAGGTCGGGCACAACGTTATATGAATACAGAATGGATAACTTCTGAAGAAGTTGTTTACCGTCTTAGACAACATTTAATTATCCTTCACTCTAGACCTGACATTGTTGATTCTAATCGGATTTTTACATCTGTGCGGAGCCATGAGAAAATTATTTATTAAAATGTACGTCACGAAGTCGAAATAGTTGATTCAAATTAAAATTATTGTCTGGTAAAATGGTCGGATGGCGTACTTTAAAACAAAAACATTTTAATGAACATGCTGAGATACAATGTCAGATGATATACATACGTACATGTAATCGTCGGTACGTACTTTCGTGTCTTCATATTTTATTTCCACGTCCACGTAGTGGAGTGAAAGTATAGTAATCGTAAATAAATGTCCGTTTTCTATTTTATTGTTGAAATAAATTTAGAGTGTTATAAAATGTCGAGATTTTAAATTTGACGGAGAAAAAAATGTTCGGTCTGTCGGTCTATCTGTCTGTCTGGTACTTTTATTGAGCGTACGATTACTCTGGAACAGTATTAGATATAGCTTGATACTTGGTACATCTATACCGGGTGTAACATGATCATGGTATACCCCCCTTTTCTCCTTTAATTTTAAATATAATTGATTGAAATTTAGTATACAGGGAGTCTCACCGGGAACTGAATCGATCGATATAGATAAAAGTACTGATCAGAAATTTTTGAAAATTCAGATAGTTACTAATGTTGGTGTGGCCAATCCAACTAAAATAATTAGAAGCATGGGGTACTTGCTTATTTTAAATGGAACATCCTATATATTTTCGACTTTTCGAGATGACAATAAAATTCTGAGTTCAGGCATGTAGCACACCCTATATCTAAACCCAGTAATTTCGAAGATATTTGACATTTTATAAAAAAATTTGACAGGTTCAACGGTTTGCAAGAACCGGTATAAGTAGGTGTAGGACATCCTCATTTGCTCTTTGGCACGGAGAAAGAACACAAGGAGAACTACGTTCTACAACTGAAATAAATTCTATAATATCATACCAAGTGTTCCGTTTTTCGCGTTACATTTTATCAACTTCAAACCGCGAAAACTTGTTTAGGTCAAATGGAACACCCTGTATTTTTTACGTCAAGTTGTGTAAAATTGAATCCCCCTTTTTCTGATATTAGCATTGAGTGGTTAAAGTTTTCAACTTTTTGAGATATTTGCGATTTTATTAGAAATTCATGAATTGTTGTAATCATTTTATCAAAATAGCCATGATTAGAAACAATCAGTCATTATCTTATGTCAAAAAATGCCAACATTTTTAAATTACACCTACAAAGACTTTTTAAATTTGTTTATTATTTATGGAGAATGTGATAAGGTAATATCAAGAACTTGCAGTACATTTGCTACTCGATATCCACAAAAACTAAAAATAACACTAACACTGTAACATGCGTATTAATCGAATTGAAGATATGTCATGAACTAAAATAGCAGAGATAAGATCAATTTAAAACATGATTCCATTTTAATTTAATAATTGCTCAAAATTCCGCCCTCGAACCTCGACACATTTTTCGCACCTTCGGATTAGTTCCTCATGGGTAGCTCTTCTAATTGAATGCTGTGATATGTTTTGAAATGTATTTCTTACTCTCTGCATACAATCTTCAATGGTTGTTAATGGGCTCTCATAAACTTTATTTTTAATAGTTCCCCAAATAAAATAATCCAGAACTGATAAGTCGGGCGAGCGAGGAGGTCACAAGAAAGGTCCATTATTGGCAATCCAAAAAGTTTCTTGTAAATAATTATTAATTGAATATGCGTTATGTGGGGGAGCACCCTCGTGCTGAGAAAACCTGTTTCTATGTTCGGCGGGAGGTAAATTTTCTAAATAGTTATTATTCAAATTTTGTAAGATATTCAGATACCTTTCACCTAAAAAAAAAACAAAAATTTACCTATACATATTAGCAGAAGAGAAAATTTAATTTACCGTTTAAATTTTCCTGATAAAATTGTAATGCCACCACTCTATCGTTTCTTATGGCACAGTAAACATTGAACTGCCAACTTTCCTGAAAGTTTCGCTCTCTGAACATATGAGGATTTGAGTCACTCCAATAATGCGAATTGTGTCTATTAAAAAGTCCATTTTTAGTAAATTTTGCTTCATCTGTCCATATAATATTTCCCAAATAAGAATCGTCACCCTCAGACCTTATTAGAATAAACTCACAAAAATTCTGTCTTCTTAGGAAATCTGTTTCTTTTAATCCTTGAACCATATGGAATCAAAACGGGTGAAACTTATGTTTTGATAAGATTCTGTGAATTGAATCCTTGCAAAGTCCCGATTCCAGAGCAGCTTGTCTTAATGACATCCTTGGAAAGGCATGAAAATATCACAGAATGACTATTTCAATGTTTTCGTCATCAACAATAGGCTTTCTTCTTTGCATTTTTGCCTTGACGGAGCCATAATATCTAAAATTTTCCAGTATGCGTTTTACAGTGTTTGGTGACGGTTTCCGTTTTTCTGGATATCGAGTAGCAAATGTGCTGCAAATTCTTGATATTACCTTATCTCATTCTCCATAAATAATAAACAAATTTAAAAAGTCTTCGTGGGTGTAATTTAAACGTGCTGGCATTTTTTGACATAAGATAATGTCTGATTGTTTCTAATAATGGCTATTCTGATGAAATGATTACAACAATTCATGAATTTCTAATAAAATCGCAAATATTTCAAAACTCCCTCAATGTTAATATCAGAAAAAGAGAATTCAATTTTACACAACTTGACGTAAAAAAATACAGGGTGTTCCATTTGACCTAAACAAGTTTTCGCGGTTTGAAGTTGACAAAATGTAACGAGAAAAACGGAACGCTTGGTATGATATTATTGAATTTATTTCAGTTGTAGAACGTAGTTCTCCTTGTGTTCTTTCTCCGTGCCAAAGAGCAAATGAGAATGTCCTACACAGAAAAAGTTATAACGGTTCTTGCAAACCGCTGTCAAATTTTTTATAAAATATCAAATATCTTCGAAACTACTGGGTTTAGATATAGGGTGTGCTAACATGCCTGAACTCAGAATTTTATTGTCATCTCGAGAAGTCGAAAATATATAGGCTCTTCCATTTAAAATAAGCAAGTAGGTATCGACTTCCGGTATAACCGGAAGTACCCCATGCTTCTAATTATTTTAGTTGGACGGTGGCCACACCGACATTAGCAACTATTTAAAGTTTCAAAAATTTCTGATGCGTACTTTTCTCTATATCGATCGATTCAGTTCCCGGTGAGATACCCTGTATACTACATACATAATAAGCGGCACTTTTTGACACACAATTGACTTTTTTTTACTTCTGGTTTCGCCGGAAGTGACACTATATTTCGATTTTCAAATGGAACACCCTATATATTATTGCATTTTTGAATTCTGCATAATTTTCTGACTCCAACGATGCCAAATAAGTGATATTTCAAACATCGGTTTTTTTTATAATATAATTTTTAGTTTTCCATTTAAGTGTGCCATGATGATTCCGATTTATTCTAAATGACCCGTGTAATGCTACAAAAATCGAAATCCCGTTAAAAACACTAAATTACGTGATTTATGAGGAAATAAAATTCACCAAAATCATTTTTAGGGCAAAACTCAATTTTATCAAATGGAACCATATCGGTACCGTGGTATCATTTATTAGTACTATTAATAAGGAATTTATTCATACATCGTATTAAAATGGGCGTTAAATACAAACAAAATTACAGCTAAAAGAAAATAAGAAAATGCAATTTTAGTCTAATGACCTTGTTACATATAAGGTGGTTTTGGAATACAAAAAATTAACAAAAGACATTACAACAGTTGTTCATAATGCTGTCCATTAACGTCAATGCACTTCTGAACTCGCATAGCTGTTTCTCGAAGAACGTTCGCCACTTGCTGGGCCGTTATGCTATTAATTGTTCGTCGTACTCGTAGCTCCAGGTCTTCACGGGTTGAAACGGCGCGGCGGTTGCATAGAAAATATTTCTTAAATGGCCCCAAACAAATTTGAAATTTTGAAAATTTCTACTCTAGGATAGGATCTTGCATACCTCTGCCACAAAGTAGGGATTCTTTCATTCTATGTTTTGGTGAGTATTCTAGAACAGCTGTGTTATCAACCGTGTATAGGAGTTTTTAGATAACGACGGCACTATTCTGGAAAAAAAAAAATGTTTGGTTTTCGGTTCCACCAAGGTTCTGATGACTTTTGTGGCGTAAAGAAAAGTATCAACTGAAACTTCGTTGAACATTCGTTGATATTCCAGTATGTGACGCATGTTACTTTGTACGTCTGGTATTAGTAGCGAACTGGCACTGCTCTGAAATTATTTAAATTCATCGAGATCTGGCTGTAGCGTTTGTGCTCTGGACTTGGAGTCTATTTGGTTACCGATTCAGACTTTGTTTGTTTGTCAATAATAGACTTGGTATTTCTCTGGACTTATTGGAACTTGTTGAGAACCACAATGCGGCGAATGTCGAGGCAACGCCAATGCTTCTGCTGTGCGTTATCGGTTATTGGTACTGCTGATGCCAGTGAAGGATGACCTCGTCAAGATTTCAACGACGAAGTGCTTGATGAGATTAAAGACGACCGATCTACTTCTATGCGTACCATATCACGACGCACTGGCGTATCTAAAACAACGGTGCATATGATTTTAAAACGGTACCAACTCCATCTTTTCCATGTACAACGTGTGCAAATGCCACTATCCAGTGATCATCCCTTGAGAGTGGTATATTGCCGGCGAATGCTGTGGATGATACGAGGGGATGCAGATTTCTTAAATAAGATTTTTTGGTCCGACGAATATTCGTAGAGAAGAGATGACTTTGTAAATTTACATAATCCGCATAGCTAGCAGACCGACCAACGGACGATCCAACCGTGTACCGGAACAAACCCCCAATGCTTTTATATCCGGCTGGACTGGCTGCATACGCTGGGATGGACATTGGGCATGCTTGTTGTCAATAGCGAGAGCCGCATGACGCATGGGGTAGGAATATAGGATGGAGCGTGTAGTTTTTGTGAGATGCTTCTTTTTGGTTTCCATCTGTCTTCACCGCATGGGAAGTGTAGGCGTTTGTGAGATGCTTCTCTTAGGTTTTCCTACTTCTTTTGACTTTCAGGTTTTTGTCAGATGCTTCCTTTTAGTTTCTGCCTGTGATCATCTTCCCTACTATTCTTCATCGGAGTTTTCTGTTTCTTCTGTTTCTGTCTGGCAATGTGTACATCCTTGATTTCTTTATTAAATACCATCTTTTGTTGTGCCGTTCTTTCCCAGTGTGTATAATCCTTTCCTAGCTTGTTCATAATCCTCTCGATTGTTGTTATCCAGGGTAGCAAGGCCTCCCTATTTTCAGTTTGTTGATGTTCAGTCTTAGCGGTTTCTTTAGTAGGTGTGTCGTGTCTCGTCTTTGGACGTGTCCTCATTTCATTGCGTATGATTCTATTCTTCTGATTATATTGTTTTTCTCTCTAGTAATATTGACGTATTCTGTCGCTTTTGTGGTTTTTCTGTTTTTGTTAGCAGTTGGATAATGTCCCTTTCAGCTCTTCTCAGGCTTCTTCTGTTGGTCTTTGTCGTTGCTGCGTTTTTGACTCCATATGCCATCGTAGGCATTATTGATGGTCGTGCATACCTTTTTGGTTAGGCTCCATGGTGGTTTATTTTCCTCAATGAAGGGTAGTAGAGCTCTTGTGGCTCTGTAGGCCGTTTTGATTCTTTCCCTTACTGTCTCCGTCCTTTTTAGTTAATTCGTTAGGTACATTCCTAGGTATTTCATTCTAATCGTGGTTCTCCGGGTATAGTCTCCTTTTTTTGTATTCTTCTCAACTTGTTGGTCCTGTGTTTGTCAGTGGGCCTCGGACCATTATTAGGTTCTTCTTGAAGTTTATTTTCATTCCAGAGGAATCCAGATTTGGTGTCATGTTTATTAGAAATTTAAAAATGTCTTGTTCTTCCTCGGTGATGATGAGTATATCGTCGGCGTATGCAAGCACAATGGGGGCTTTATCGTTCCATCGTTACCATTGAAATTCTGATTCGCCTTTATTGTGCTTTCGATCGCTTCATCCAGGACTGTAGTGAATAGTCGGGGGGATAGCGGACATCCTTGTTTGACTTCTGTATTCTTCATCTTTGATTCCGTCGTATGTCCAAACCATTGTATTGCGGTGTTTTCGTGTAGGCATGCTTTTATTATCCTGTCTATTAAGTAGTTCGGCACTCCTCTGTTGAGTAAAGTGTTAATTATAGCCTCGTGCCTTATCGTATCAAATGCCCTTTGCAGGTCAATTGAGACTATATACAGGGTGTTGCATCATGAGAGGGACATAGCTTAATAGGAGGTAGAGAACATCAGTGGTAACCGGAACCTCCCATAGAAATGTCTCATTGGGCCTTCACTACGAAATTACAGGGTGTTAAATAATTTTTGGCCAAACCTGTTTTTTGTCATAACTTTGACAGGAAATGAAATAACGAATTCATATTTGGTACGGCTAATGTACAAACGAGCCCCAAGAGGTACACGTATAAAAAAAAATATATCCAGGTCCGGACTCACTATAATTTATGTTTCTTCTTTGCATCAATAAAACATCACCCTGTATATATTTTTTTGAAATTTCGATACGATATTCGAAAAGAGCAAGAAAAAACAAACAAAATGGCTTATTTCATTTTTTTGTTACACCTTCGTGGTTATTTAAATACGTTGTTAAATGTGCAAGAAAATGGATTACAGAACCCTATTAAATGAGAGGCACGTGAAATAAATAGTTTTATAACTAAAATTTGTAAAAATTCTATTGAGCCTAGGTGGTCTGGGTGAATCCTAATTCCTGCACGTTTTAAAGGTCCATTTTGGTAAAAAACTGTGGTCCTAATAAGTAATCGGGTATGAAATAACAAAATTTTTAATCAATCACAGTAGGCTTGTTCAAAGTGACAGATAATAAAAAGAAATCTCCTAAACAGTTGAATAATTTTTTTGAAGAAAGATTGAATGGTGAAATTTACTTTGATTTTCTTCAAAACATTTTACCGAATATGTTAGAAAATATCGGTATAAGAGGCATGTTGTTTCAGCATGATGGGGCCCCACCACATTTTAACCTTCAAGTAAGAGAACACTTAAACAATGTGTATCCTAATAGATGGATTGGACGCGGGGGTCCACATGAATGGCCACCAAGATCTCCTGATTGTAACCCTTGTGATTACTTTTTATGGGGCCACTTAAAAAACGAGGTTTATAGCATTGAAATTGAAAGTAGACAACATTTAATCCAGCGCATCGTTACAACCTGCGACGAAATACGGAATAATCCAGAAATGATACGTCGAGCAATTGGTGACCTTTCTAAACGCGCAAGAAAATGCATAGAATTTGGGGGAGGACATTTTGAAAATTTACTTTAGTGTCAATTACGTTTTATTTTTAAACACATTTAGTTATTGTTTTGTTATTTATTGTTAATTGAATGGAAAATATTTTATTTATTTAGATTTTAGTTTGTTCTCTTCCAATTTTTATTAAGTATAAAATGTTGATGATTTTCTTGATCAAAGTAACTGGTTGCTTAGGCCTAAATGGTTTAAATTATCTGTCACTTTTATTCTTTGAACAAGCCTACTGTGATTGATTAAAAATTTTGTTATTTCATACCCGATTACTTATTAGGACCACAGTTTTTTACCAAAATGGACCTTTAAAACGTGCCGGAATTAGGATTCACCCAGACCACCTAGGCTCAATAGAATTTTTGCAAATTTTAGTTATAAAACTATTTATTGCACGTGCCTCTCATTTATATATTCTGTAATCCATTTTCTTGCACATTTAACAACGTATTTAAATAACCACGAAGGTGTAACAAAAAAATGAAATAGGCCATTTTGTTTGTTTTTTCTTGCTCTTTTCGAATATCGTATCGAAATTTCAAAAAGATATATACAGGGTGATGTTTTATTGATGCAAAGAAGAAACATAAATTATAGTGAGTCCGGACCTGGATATTTTTTTTTTTATACATATACCTCTTGGGGCTCGTTTGTACATTAGCCGTACCAAATATGAATCCGTTATTTCATTTCCTGTCAAAGTTATGACAAAAAACAGGTTTGGCCAAAAATTATTTAACACCCTGTAATTTCGTAGTGAAGGCCCAACGAGACATTTCTATGGGAGATTCCGGTTACCACTGATGTTCTCTACCTCCTATTAAGCTATGTCCCTCTCATGATGCAACACCCTGTATAGTTTTGTTCCTTCATTCCACTTTTCTTCTAGGATCCATCTGGTGGTGTACATATGGCCGTCTGTTGATCTGTCCAGAAAAGCGTCGTCGTTATATAAAAACTCCTATAGACGTTTAATAGCACATACTCACCAAAAAAACAGACTAAAAAAATCCTTACTTTGTAGCAGTGGCATGCAAAATACCATCCTAGAATAGAAATTTTCAAAATTTCAAAAAAGTTCTCGAATACGTTAAGGCTTTCAACAAGGTCAAGCTGTAATATTCTGATAGTTTATGGCCTTGCCTATTACCATTTTCAGGATTATTCGTTATTTATTTTACGGACAGCTTGTAGCTAGAAACCAACATGCCAAATTTTTTATGACGTATGTCACCCACAATCCATTATTAAAAGGGTTAACAATATAAAATAAAGATATTGACTTGAAATGTGGTATACATAATATGTATTAAAACGAAGTCTTATCCTAATAAAAATGCTAAATGCTGAAAACTTGCAATGTGGAATACATCGTATGATATTATACAGGTTTATTTACATGAATAATAAGTCCAATCTAATGAAGAATGTCAAGCTTACACAAAATGACATGCAGATATTCTGTACCAGCATTATCAGTTATTAATAAAATCTCCATCGGCATCACAAAGAATGCCATGGAATTAATGAATCAGCGCACGTCAGTTATATAAATTTAAATATAATCCTGATTAAAGCACACATTTATAGCAATAAATCTATGCTCAGAAGGCAGTTAACTTTTTATATCATGACAAATTTTGAGCTATTTTACATGCGAATAACAGCCAATGCATTTGTGCCATTTTATGCACGTAAGAGTAATAATAAATTTCAAATCTACAAGTGGATTCATAATTTAAAAATCAGTTCTATTCAAATGAGTCGTTATAAATTGAAGATTTCTTCCCTCTGATCAAATGTTATAACATTTATTGCCACTTACTGCCACGTATAAGTTAGGCAAAACTGCTTTAAAACAACACTTTAAATCACACATTTTTGTAGTCAATCAAAACAAGTACTCTCCTAACGAATAAAGAGAAGAATATTTGGTATGCTTGATTTATATTATATATTTTTTTTTGATTTATCAACAATGTGTTTTTAAGGTATGTTTTATGTTTTGTTTATCTAACTAATACATTAGCGTGTTCTGATTAGGCAACAATAACAATAATAATAATAATAATTTATTTATCCTTTCGATCAGAGTATAATGATATAGGACATGTCAATACATAAACAAAAAACAATAATAATAAATAAAATATATAAAATATAATACATGACGATAATTGCACCAACATGCATAAATAACATCGAAATAAATAGATAGTCAAATATATCGTAAAACAGTTATTTTTCTTAGGTAGTTAAAAGTGTATGGGTATCAAATTATTATATAAAAATTCATCGGCAGAATAATAACAATCATTTATTAAATAGTTTCGTAATTCCTTTTTAAAAGAATATAAGGAAGCTTTTTCTTTGATTTTGGGAGGTAGGGAATTGAAAAATTTTACTCCGGCCAGCAGTGGAGATTTCTCGTACAGTGCTCTTCTGCGTCTCTGTATTTTCAATAAATTACCTTGTCTAGTAGGGTAATTATGTAGTTAAGAAGTTGTTTGATACTTGCTAATATTCTTTTTTGTATATATGAGACAATTGTATATATACCCGCAAGCAAACGTCAATATAGCATGTTGTTTAAAAAATACTCTACATGACTGAGTTTTTTTTAAGTCAAAAATTAAACCAGTGACTCGTTTTTGAGCAATTGGAACCCTCTCGTTCTCAGAAGCGCCACCCCACAAAATGACGTTATACGACAGTACCGAATTAATGAGGACATAATTAACATTTAATAGTGAGTTTTGGTCTAAAACATTTTTTAGTTGCAAGATTGCATAGTAGCCACTACTTATTTATCGACAAGCATTGCTAATATGCTATTTCCAGCTCATATCACTGTCAATATATATCAAGAAATTTTGTTGTTGCACTTCTGACAAGTGTTAATTGGTTAAATGTTACATTTATGTTAGTGTGAAATTTTTCTCTGCCAAAAAATTGCATTAAGTCAGTTAATTTTTATTCGTATTAACAATTATTTATTAATACCACACCAATTTATAAGTTGGTCAAAGAGAGTATTGAGCTTTTCTTGCAGTTCCTCAGGGGTGTCTGCCTCTTCTGCCATGGAGACATCGTCTGCGAACAGCACAACGCACTCAGTACTAATATGAACTGGTAGGTCATTTATAAACAAAAGGAAAGTAAGTGGTCCCAGAACAAAGCCCTGAGGAACTCCAAGATTAACATCATACTTCTCTGAACTAGTTTCTTCCAATTTTACAACTGAAGCTGAGATATAATACTATCGACGAAAGAAAGTTACCCCTAATTCCTATCGCAAAAAGTTTTTCTGCCACAAATGTTGGTTCTATAGAATCAAATGCCTTGGAAATGCCAAAGAAATGGGCAGCAACGTACTTTTTGTTATCCATATGATCGTACACATATTCCAAGAAATCAGTAGCCGCACTCTCGATTGGCCTGCCAGGGTAAAATCCATTTTGACACTTGGAAATTATTTGGTATTTTGGTAAATGGGGAAGTATTTTATTATATATAGCGCGTTCAATTATTTTACATATGACGCTAACTACTGTGATCGGCCTGTAATTCTCTATTAAATACGGGTCATTATTTTTGTAGATTGGAATTACTTTTCCTATTTTCAATTCTTCCAGGAATTTCCCCAGTTCTACAGACAGTATGAGCTAGCGGTTCGGCAATAAACTGAGCAGCAGATTTAATAATTTTGGTAGACACACAATCTACTCCTACAGAGTTAGTATTTTTTAATTGGCATATTATGTTTATTATATCCTCACCAGTGACTGGCGTAAAGGAAAAGGTGTTTTATTACTAGGCATTGTAGTACATTTTTTGATACTTGATCACCAAAGTGATCCTTTGTTTTATTTGGGACCTCGGTAGAGTAGTGCTCAGCAAATAAATTGACAATTTTATCGAGATCACTTACAATTTCATTGTTAATTTGAATTTTTATTAGTCATTTAATTTTGTCGATCCTTTTATGCACTAAATGCCATACCTGTTTTGTCTATCGTGAATATTAACCATATTAATGAATTTTGATATTAATTTAACTTGGCTCTGTCAACACTTTTTTTATGTTCCTTTTTCATTTCATTATACCTAATTGCTACACCAGCGTCATTTGTATTTTTCACTAACCAGAACATATTCTTCAATTGCCTACCTTTTCCTCTTATATCCCCACACATTATGTTCTTTTTTATTTTTAGTCGAGATTTTAATTAAAGGACACCTTAAATCTATAGCATACAATACATTGTTTAAAAACGTATTATATGCATTGTTAATATCAGACGTACATTCATATACAGGGTCAAAATTTTCAAATTGCAATTAATATTTTAACTGCCACAAATTATTTTCGCAAGTATCTCCTTTCGTGATAATTTTTGACTCAGCGTGTAGATGCTTAATATTTTGTATTTTCAGTGTAAACACAATACCTAAATAATCACTGAAGTTGAATGGTTCAATTTTCTCATTATATAGTTCTTGTGAGATATTTGTTGCGAAGTAATCAATTTTTCAAATTGATAGTTCATGACTTGTGAGAAGATCTATAAAAAGATTTTTTTTTCTTTCCCTTTGGAGAACTTTTTTTCATATTTAGACATTTTAAAAGTATATCCAGGAAGAGAAAAGCTCTATTTGGATGGTAGGCGCATAATGATATTTGTATGAAAACAAATGATTTACCTACCTACCAAACTGAAAACTATTATATTAATCCACGGTCTAGCGATACGTTTACAGAAAAAGAAATAGCTAGTGCTTCTAGCCAGTGAATATAAATTATTTGTTCCTTTTTAAAGGTTTGTTTTTAGCGACGGGATTTTTCAATTTTTACCTTAACTTTATTAGTGATTATGTTTTACTTCATTGACATCTTAAAATATTACTGAAAGGTATTAACACCAATGCTCGAGTCTTTTGCGCTTCCATAACATTCTAAATTGTAGACAAAGTTATATAATACTGAAGTTTCGTACAACCTTGCATAAAAATAAATTTGGAAAACACAAGCAAAATATAAATTAAAATAAATGGCATAGAACATTTTAAATCTACAACAATTTAGATTATATCAAGGTTATATGCAAATTTTACGAGTTTGCTTATTTGCAAAATAATAAAAAATAATTGTGACATAAATTCACTAGACAGTCGTTAGATTTAACTGACGTTTACTAGAGGTCAATCCAGAAAATATTTTTAAAGACAAATTACGACTTACATCAGATTATGGAATTAATAGTACGCTATTTTAATTTTCAGAAATATTAATTTAATGCTTTTTTTGTAAAAAGAGAGATATATGTATTTCTCCTTAGCATAAAGTTTTGCAAACATTATGTCACAAATACAAATAAAAAAACTTGTAAAGATGGATACGTTTATGATTTAGTTTTTCCTTAGAATCCTCGATATCTTTAGGTTTGCTTAATGATATGTATTATCACATTTTAGGTTTGTCCATCCCGTGCGTATATTTTTGTATCCGTATCTCCGTGTAGCCGCTAGTCCGTCTATCCAGCTATACGTTCGTTGCATTTGTCTGAATATTCATCTGTTTTTCTGTCTGTATGCTCCTCTGTTCACCTGTCGGTCTGTCTGCCTGTCACTATGTACATCTGTCTGAGTGCTTGTTCAACTATCACAACTAGAAAAGGGGTCAATATATTTGGACATGGAGATACACTTTATCAACTTATATTAGAGATAAGGCTATTTAATATCGGAGGTGGTACGACGATAGGGCATGAAGGTGGGAATTAGGGAAGATTGTGAAAAAATTAAACAGTGTGATGGGAAGATAGAGATAATATGTGAAAATGCTGAAGGAGTGGGAGACAGTGGTTGTAAGGGCGGTAAAAGTGAGGGAAGATGACGGTAAAGGGCAAATAGCGACAACAAGGTGCAGAAAAGTGAACGGATGAAGCAAGAATGTGACGAAAATTGATAGAAGACTTAAGGGAGGTGTTGGAAAGGTGGAAAAAAAGTATAGGAAGATGAAGAAAAGTCGGGAGAGATAACGGAGAACTTAGGGACTGCAGTGGGATCGTGAAGAAAGGCGGGAGGGCGAAAAAAATTAAATGTATGTTAAGAATTGGAATATTTGGAAATATTCTGGAAAAATGGGAAAACGTGGTGGAAGACGGTGAAGATACTGGAGAAGTAGGAAACAATGGTTGTAAGGGCGGTAATACTGAGGGAAGATAACCCTGAAGCGGAAAAAGCAACATCAAGGTGCAGATAAGTGAGAGGATAAAGCGAGAATGTGACGAAATTTGATGAAAAAATAATGAAAGGTATTGGAGAGTTGCGAAAAAAGTATAGGAAGACGGAGAGAAGTCGGGGGAGATTAGGGAAAACGTGGTGGAAGACGGTGGGAAAGAGAGAGAAGTTGGTGGATGGTAGGAAAGCGATATGATACCTTCATTTATTTCCCTTTACGTATCTGAAATATAAGCCGTCTTAGAAGGCATACAGATGGGATATTAATATTGTAAAGTTATGGGTCTGGAGGCATTTGCTGCGAGCTCCTTGAATAAATATGTGTATTCCCAAACGCTACTTTCCAGCATCGTTTTCTCCCTAACACTCTCATTCTTTGACCACGTCAACCCGATATAGAAAAATATAAAACGGTTGATAGTTCAGAAAGAACAGATGGCTACAAGTGAAGGGGACGTCTTTCAAAATGTTGAGTTCCTGTTATCAAGAGGAAAGGACTTGGTGATATTGAACAGGAAATCGAACCAATTGCTCTGAGGCTGTGAGACGTACTATCCATTATGGGGAGACCAAATAAAGCCATAGATCACAAGAGTCTCCTAAGATGTTATGAATACGAAGAAGAAAAGAAGCGTTAATTTTGCTTTATTAAAACCTTATTTAAATTTAGTTCGTGTTATTTTATAAATATTGTTTGCTGAGATTCATGAATTTTATTTTAAACTGCCAAATATAACTGAACTAAAACATGTGTAGACTAATATAGTTGCATTAGCATTTTTAGAAAGAAAATCACATACAGTATATAAACATAATATTTTTTATGTCAAGCCCTAGTTAGACAATTGTCAGGTCGATTATCAGCTTCACAGTATTAAAGGGATATTTTCCAATTAACACTGTTTGAGATATATACAAGAAGTACTATTAATTAATGCTCGATAACAACTCTTTTCCCATTATACTGTGTCAATTTAATACATATTTTTTTTACTTCAGGGCGCAATTTTAATACACAATGCGATGGGAAAAATTTATGTATGTTGATACGCGTATAGTTTTTGGAACTAAATGTTGGCAGCCCTAACTGCGTTGAAGATAATTTTAGCCCTGGCCGGTATTTAAGGCATGGTTAAGTCCGACCCCAATATATTAAGACTTAGCCCGGATCATAATCCCACTTAATGCTGTAGTTTTTCTATCCGTTCAGGCCCGTTTTCAGGCCTTATGTACACACATAATTCTCTGGTACGTTTATTTCGTTATTGCTCTAACAGAAGCTCCTTAAATGAAACAAATAATGATAATAATAGTAAATAGATTTAATAATAACAATTCTTGCAAGACTTCAAACACTTTAACGTAACAATATATTGTTTACGATATAGTATTTTCAAGGTTTGGTGAAATAGCACGAAAACGCCTAACACGCGAATTTATTCATATACATCTGCATCAACTGAAAATGTTATGAAAACCATTTTTGGAGTTCTGTATTCAAAGACGAAAAATGGAACCACTACTCTGCGATAGCCTGTTGGCCTCCTGACCGTTTGTTTGTTACAATTAAATTATATATTTACAGAAACATACAAAAAAAATTGCAGAAAATTGAGGAGTATGAAGTAATCATGATATTCACTGTATACTGACTCATTAATCTTCTCGCTGAAAACATTTGTATATACTCGCGTTTCATCGTTTAAACAATATTGACTTTCCACTTATTCTTTTATTTTCAGTATATGACTCCATAGACCCATTTTGTCTTATTTATTTTAGAAGGGTGGAAGAACAAAGAATAAAAAGAGGAAGTATCTAAACATAGGTCAACTCCGAAAGCATTGTCAATGCGAGCCTGGCACTACCGCCTGAAATGAAGGAACTGTTACGGCAGTGCATAAGCGGGGATACAAAATTTTCAGGGGTTCGTTAAACAAAGATCGACAAATATAATTGCTTTCGTTAGAGTGGCGCTAAAAATGACTGAATATTATTCTGTCAGCGCTTACCTTTCATATATGTGTGTAATATACCCTCTCATTAACAAGTATGTATGAATCTTTTGTCCTAAATATATTTTATTCCGAAAGATAATAGTCCACTACAAAAACATAAATATGATATCCTGTTGAACTCGGCGATATAAAACCCGTTCCTCATATGTAATTCATTCGTGATACTGTTATTTGTAGGACACATCCTATTGGATGGGGTCCTTCGATATTCCTTGCATATTTATATTATCATTTTCTGGTAAATATCATGTTTATTTCTGTTAATTATATTATTACCTATTATTCATTGGAAATTACTTTTTAATACAATTTGACGCAGAAGGTTATCTTTTAACTTGGGGTATTCATGTTCATAATTTGTATACAATTAATAAAAATCTGTCAACTATGTAGTAAAGAATGAACATATTTCGATCCACACTTTAGAAGTTTCAATTTTCTTCAGGTCATCTTCAAATTCTTGTCAGTTATACAATCAACAAAATTTATTATTTCTCTTTGTAAGAAAATTACTTCGTCGATCAAGCCATTGTCAGTAAATGGTTAAAAATTATAAAAATTTAAAACAATATAACAGGGTTTTGTTTAATCCCAAATTTTTGGGAGATAATATTCAATTTTAATATTTAAAAGTTGTTAAAATATCAATAAGGCATTTATACAAATACATTAATGTTACTAGCAAAAAGACGTCAAAAATAAAAACTAAATATAGGATGTAAATATGTATTAGATTAACCCTTATACAGGGTGTCCCAGAATTGAGTTCCCGAACAGCAATCTGTGATTCCAGATTTCATATTACCCTAGTCCAAAAATGCACCCCTGAGGAAGTACATTCTCTTAAAGCGAGACAGAAACAAAATTCCAATACTTTCCCTTATATTGAAGATAAAATACTGATGGGAGTTATACCTCTATAAGTACTCTATGTAAGTTAGTAACAACCGAATATCTTTTGTTTCTCAATTTCTTTTAATAATTATTAATATTTGACTGGTTGTAATTTTATAATCACCCTGTAAAATTAGGGAACACTTTTAACATTTATTTACAATTCTTGACCAAAACGTTGTAATAAGAGAAACATAATTGCCGTTTTTATCTGTAGATCAAAGTTGCTTGTGAAAGAGGAAACCTATCGCGTTTCAGAAACAAATGATATTTGGTTGTTATTAAGTTTACATAGAGTACTTATAGAGATACAGTTCCCATCAAAAATCGACAATTTTATCTTCGATATAACTGAAATTATTAGAAAACTTACTAAGGAGATGTACTTCCTCAGGTATGCATTTTTGGACTAAGATAAGTTGGGTTATATGGGCTCAATATGAATCCAGGAATCACAGGTTTTCGTCCGGGAACTCAACTCTGAGACACCCCGTATATGTTTTCTGATTATTTATTGTTTGCGAGATATTTTCGTTTCTTTGGTTTTTTCAATAGTTCCTAACCCCTATCACTGAATTTCTTTTAAATTATTTTTAGTGTGTTGTAACACTTAAAAAAATATATTTATTTTAGGAAAAGTTTAGTATATGTCAAAATTAAAGATAAAACAAGCTAACCATTATACTCTTATTACCCTTCACTAATTTACTGCACTTTTTATATAATTGTTACAATGTTAGATTTAGACATTTTTTTTTAATTACAAAGCATAAAAAATATTGTTTTCTAAATTTAAATAATTAATAACTTTTTTATTTATTGATCGATATTGTTCAGAAATAGGGTTCTTCCTCTAGCTAACACTAACTTACGGTCCAAATTTCACTACAATCGGACTTCGTGCTTACAAGAAACGTGACGGATGGACACACAGACAGAGGGACAGATGGGCAGGCAGACGAACATGCAGACGGGCAGACGGATGGACGGACGGAAGTTGAGAAATGATACTATCGGATATTGAAGTTATTAGATAATTACACGATTGTAATAAACTTGAGTGATCGTACTGACACGTTGAATGCTTACTAACTTTGCGCTGTTCTCTGCATCATTCTCCCATATTTTCATGTGCAATTTTCTGGAAAACTATCGTTTTTCATTGGTATTTTCCGAAAGCTTGAGAAACTGTTGCATAAAATGAATCAACGAAATTTTAATACATTCCTGAGAGGCCACGAACTGTTATTATTCTCTTCATAAATATAAAACGAACAATATATTGCATTCGATCGGCACATTTCTAAAACCGGTAATATTGCTCGTAGAGAAAAAAAATTTCATATCACTGTGTTGGTTATCGAATTTTGAACAACTTTCAAAGTGGCGGTAAATTACTTGTACCAATAATTAACTAGATATCGAAAAGTAGTTCTTATTTAACGAGTGAACTAATGTTACAGGCATATACCTTATCAGATAATACAAATTGCAGGTTATACATTTTTCATTTTACCAATTTTTATTTGTATCAGAACGTGGTGACAGCGAAATGTCCGGCAGATGTCATAAAAAAAATTGAGGCTTTGGCTTTTGGTATATACAGCAAGACCCAAGTTTCTGGACTCGCACTATAACTTGCTTTACTTATTTTCCCCTATTTACCACTTTGTGTCCCCCAACCCTTCATCGGAATAAGTTGAAAACATAATCTAGTTTTAGATCTCGTTTTAATACATACGTGTACCAAATTTCAGGCCAATATCTTAAACAGTTCCAGAGAAAACCTGCGCACCAGAAAAGTTACAGATAGACATACGGACCGACAGGCCGACATATTTTTTTCTCTCAAATGAAAATCTCGACATTTCGTGACATTATAAATCTATTTGAGCAGAAATAGCGAAGCAGTATAAAGCGAAATTCTGTATTTGACACATTAAAATAAGTTAGTTTTGAGGAGCTGTTTGGACTTACTGTGGGTGCAACTTCTGGTCTAGATAAGATATAGAGAAACTTTGACGAAATATGACAAGAACGTTTACTTAACTGGTATCAATGAAATGCCTCGTGATGCCTGCTCTACTATTCTTGAATTTCTTGAACACCACAAAAACAACAGCGAGATGATTACCGAGAATTGTTGGAGTTACCGATGTTTCTCTTGGCGGTATTCCGAAGAATAGTGTTATGAATTACACCCCCTTGGAACTGGAGATGATACGCCTATGCCTACTGATAGTAACTGGAAAGACTCTAGAAAGAGCCAAGGACTTTTTTAGAGTGTGGTGGAAGAAGATTCTGGTTCAATCTAGAGGTAATTTCAGAGTATATAAGGCGCGATTACCAGCGCGGAAAGGGAAGTTTTATTAAGAAGGCAGTTTATAAAAGTGAAAAGTGAGGTTAAATCAAGTAAACAAAGTGTTATTTCGAAAGTATTGTATAGTCAGTAAATTGTTAAATAAAGTGTTAGTGGTGTTTATCTCTTGTTGAAATTATTTAGAACCCACGGATTCATACAGGGTGTTTCCTAAAAAGTGAATAAACGTAACAATAGGACATCGTTTCGAACAGCAAGAGCTGTAAGTCATGTTAGGTGGATGTCAAAGACAATTTATGCATTCAAGTAATAGAAACTGTTGGTACATTCAATGTAATGATAAGAAAGAAACGGATTTATACACAGAGGACCAAAAGATGCGATAATAGAAATGTGAACGCCAGAAATATTTTGAATAATAACACGATTTTTTGTTTGGTGTAAAAGCTACTGTTATTATACTTAACCCTTAGGGATATGCAGGAGAACTAGTTAATAATGTTAACAATCTAATGGTATGAGTATTAAATAACTAAAGTTTCCTACGTTTTTCTAATATATACCCCATCCATTCCCGGTCGTCGACACCAATGGAGACAGTTTCAGGATCAATACTTATTAAAGTAAATTTGCAAGTTGACGAATGAAGAGGCTTTGTGCAACTGTGGAATTAACTTTGCAAATTTATTATTCAAGGTAATTTACAACTTAATTTTATGATGTGTTATTAATGGTGATTTGTCACGGATAATTTATTTTAGTGACTTGAATTTATCAATTGCTTTTCAGGAATACTTTCATTTTCAGTTTTCGTAATTCGAACATCTGAAAGTTAATATCTTGTTAAGCCCTCAAATTATTGAAATGGATCTAGATTAATAATGTAAGATTGAATATTATCCTTACTCCGGAAGTTGTATGTTAAAAAGTTCAGAGCTTACCTTGGTAAGTACTGAACTTTTTAACAGAGATCTGTAATAATAAAAAAAAATGGAAATTGATGACGGGCAATCTGCCTTGCTTGTACTACGAATTATTATTAGCATGTGTGCTCGTTTATATTTACTTTCTTATTTACAGACAGAAAATCTGTTGACGTCAAGTATACATTATGACCAAAATCTCAAAGACTACATAAAAACCTGAAATTTTAGACAAAATATATGGAAGTTTCAAGGAGCAGCACTAATCTTATGGAAATTGAGTTTCGGCCATATTTGATCTTATTGCAGGATTTAATAAGTCTTGGGGTTTTGATTAAAGTATTCATGCACACCTTGCTCCAAATGTCGTAATCTTTAGTTACAGATGCTTGAATTTAATAACAGTCCACAAAATAAAAAGGTTTCTGATCCCGGAACGCGACTAACTTATTCCTATGACCCTGGTACACCTTCAAATTCTTGCGCTACATCCAAAAACAACCCCCAATGAATGAATGCAAATACACTGTGAATAACGTACATGCTTTGTAATTAACTTCATAATGGAGGTGGAAACCACCCCAACATAAAAATAAAGTACTTAAATGCCAATAAATCGTGAGAATGTTGAAGTTTTTGTAGTTAGGAGTACAAAATATCCTGTACTTCAACATTTTTCACGATTAATTAACACTCATGTACTTGGTTTTTATGTAGGGGTGGTTTCCGTCCTTATTATAGGGGTAGTCTTGGGTCGTTATTCAGTAAGTTGATTTCCAAGCATAAAACATACATTTTTCACAACTTATTTGCTCCTTTCACGAATACAACACTTCTCTTCAGCAAGCGAGGGAAGTAAAAGGCTAATACTACACAAATATTTTTATACTGTTTTCGTTGTGTAAATTAATTTTAGTTTATAGTTTAGTTTAATTATTAAGTTAGTTTTAATGGGCACTTGCTTGTGCTGTCTATCCCATACGTATCTCTTTTCTATAATAAATAAACAAATAAAAATAATAATTAGTTATGAAATAAGGCACAATATTATCAATGCCTCCTGTGTCCTTGACTTCAACCCAACCTGTTTGATAATTTGGTAAGATATTGTGAAGATCTCGTTGACACAGAAGAGGACTACACAACTTGGATAAGTGGTGTGGTCTTTTCCACAAAGAGCAAATTTTTATTTTTAAAATTTGTTCAGTAGAGTTAGAGTGGCTGGCGTCTAGGGTGGATGTGCCGTGGGACGCTGCCGATTTATTTATTTATTTGCAATAATATAACTTCCTAAAACTCGAAAAATTTTAAGTTATCGGTAGATTAAGAAGTTCTGTAAGGTGAAGTGAAACAATAGAAGAACAAAGCACACACCAAATTAATAATTGAGACATTGCGGTAAAATGAAGGTTAATAATATCAAAAATAAAAGTAAATGTATACCTGCTACGAGCTACATCTGTTTACGTATAAAAGACCAATATAATAGACAGCCAGCTATGGATGGAAAGAGATAAGATACGTGTTTAATTTGTAGCATGTAGCTAATTTATTTCTTTATTCATATTGAAAACAATTTAAAATTTAAAACATAGGTAATGAAATAGAAAAATTAGTCGGAATTGAAAAACGGTAATTAAAACAAATTGCTTCAAAAACAATCCAATATACAGGGTGTACAAAACATACCCTTGGATTTCTTTCTCATAACCCACTAAAAATAAATTCTTTTTTTTACCGCGAGATAATCCCCTCCCCTGCACGTCCATCGTAAATGGATATTTACCTGTGGAACGGCTAATAAATAAAAGATCATTGCGGCGAGCTGAAACACATATTCTTGGGAAACATGAAACGGGTAGGAGGCGATGCACACTGCTAATCCAGAAACAGAAGAAACAGGAAATTTAGAAGAAGAATAAATAAGGAGATGACCAAAGATGGAAACTTAAAAGAAGCATGGAAACTAAAAAGAAGTATCTCGCAAAAGCACACACTTCCCATCCGAGGAGAATAGATGGAAAATAAAAAGAAGCATGGAAACTTAAAAGAAGCATCTCACAAACACCTGCACTTCCCATCCTATATTCCTACTCCATGCGTCATGCGGCTCTCGCTGATGACAACAAGCATGTCCAATGTCCAATCCAGCGTATGCAGCCGATCCGGCGGTGTATATAACATCCAAGGTTTGGTTCCGGCATGCGGTTTGGTCGTCCGCTGGACGATCGGGTGGGGCCGCCTAGTCGTGGCATGAATATGTCACAGCGAGTGAAAGATGTAGTTGTGGGCGGCTGGGCGGCTGCATCTGGCCGTTCGGTGGGCAACCGGGCTGCGTGTTGGAACGAACCTCCGGACTGGTTGCCCGCAATTGGCAGCAATGCCCACCTTACGCTGGCAAATCAATCAATCAAGCAATCAAAATTTGTTCAGTAATTTGTTTTTTGAAGAAGTGGAAAATTGAAATTTCATGTGTAATTATTTCTTGAATACTAATAGATAAGAAGACATATTGGTACAAGTATATTGAATTGATGTTTTATTCCCAATATTCCCAGTATATAGAAATATACGACATTAGAAAGGAGGAAAATGTAATCCTTTATTCTTATCTGAATAGCTTTAAAGCCCATATGAATGCAGAAAACAGCGTTCAATTAACCTTCTAATACTAATGTGGTTGACACAAGCAATTAGTATGGAAGTAAATGACCACTTTGTAGGGAATAGCATACTTTGAAGATCATTTAATTTCAAGTGCACCTAATAAAGCCGTAACCATCAACATTCTAGAGTCCGATTCTGGTTGAATTCCTGAAATAAAATGTTATAGTCGTACTCACCTCTGAAGAATATACTTACTTTGTTTTAGCGTGGGTATATTCTGGTAAACTAGTCTCAAGAACAAATATAAAATGTAATGTTTCAATACATAAATTTAACTTATATACAGGGTGTTTCAGTTAACATTCAGTTAACATTCCCTTAGCCGATTTCTCGGAAACTAAAAAATATATCTTTATTCTGTAAACAGTAATGGATTTCTATTGTTAATTTATTTTTTAGGAAATACAGTTTACTATTGTAACTTTATCGCCAGAGATGGCGCTGCAGTTTAAAAGTATTATTCGATCAAGGAAGCTATGGAACATATGCCATTCGATAAAGACCTAAATTTTAAGCAAAATCGTTCTTATTCGAAAAAGTCAGAACCGCAGTAGATTTGAAATATTTTATTTTCATCGTTTATTTTTTTTTTATTGCTGCAACTTTTTTAATATTGGTTTTCGGATGTAGGTTCTTGGTCACTCTTTGCCTGCTATAAGAAAATTATTTAGTAGTGGTAAATTCACTTCCTGCATTACCGAAAACTGCTTAAATTTTTTCCATCACTTGGCTGTCTTAATTACATTTTTAATTTTGTTTTCCACATTACTAACAAAATAAAAGTCGGAAACTGTTGAATCCCGTCCAAGATTCGATCTTTGATCTCTGGCAGCGTTATTTAAGGTATTTAGTAAATATCCTCCACAATAGAGCTGAAGTATGATTTCAACAAGATGGCGCACCACCACCGCACAACTCTAATATTGCTGTAAATTATTTGAATGTTGCGTTTCCAAGGCGCTGGATTGACACATCAGGACCAAGTAGTTGGCCCGTACGTTCTCCGGACTTGACTCCTCTGGATTTATTCTTCTGGGGATATTTAAGAAGTAAAGTATATCAAGAGCTAATAGAAGATATGGCAGATTATTAAGGAATTGTTACGTTTCATCGCTTTGATATTGTGTATTGAAGAAAATGGATGTAATTTCTAGTACCAATTGTAGATATTGTTGTCAAGATGTATTGTTCAAAATTAAAAGGGACCCTTATTTGTTGTTTTTCCATTAAAATTTCTCAATTTTAAGTAATTTCCACTAAAATTGGCAGTGAATTTACCACAGTATATAATTTTCTTACAGCAGTCAAAAAGTTACCAAAAACCTATGTCCAAAAACCAATGTTAAAAAAGTTACAACAATTTAAAAAAATACAACGCTAAGAAATTAAACAATGAAAATTAAATATCTCAAAAACTAATGCTAATCAGACTTTTTCGAATAAGAACAATTGAACGGCATTAAACAGAAAGGAGCCAACCCACAAAATTTTAAAAATTTGTTTCTTAATTTATTTAAATATAGAATATCGTAATGTGTGTTCAGCTGAAAAAGTCCAACTCATTTTCCTTATAAGAATTTAATGGTGTAGTTTTAATACTGTAACTAAGATGCAAAACCTTTCTTTGCAAGCTTCTTTCCTGATTTTAGCTGAGGGTGTTGGTTCCTTTCTGTTTAATGCTGTCCAATTTTGCTTAAAAATTAGTTCTTAAATGAAATGGCGTTTTATTCAAATCTTCCTCGATCGAAAAATATTTTTAAACTGCAGCGCCATCTCCAGTGATAATATCATAATAGTAAATAATTTATATCCGGATGGCATTTCAAACACTTGCCGCTGATCGTCATTTATTTTGCCGATTACATCGAAAATTCTTCGGAATGCTTATTGCAAAATTGATCTACACAATAAAAGATCACAAATCACGATCCGGAGACGACAAAATATTCGATGTAATCGGCAAGACAAATGACGATCAGCGGTAAGTGTTTAGAATGTCGGCCTGATAAAAATGTTACCTGTTAAAAAACTTTTGCATCTAGCAATTTCTCTTCAGAGTTTATATTCCTCGGGTCAAAAATGCTCGGAGTGTTGGTGTCCCTACCCTCCGGTATATTTCGAACAAAAAAAATTATAACTCCATCTTTCATCAGAATTGAAGCGAACGACATGACATGTCACAAGTAATCAATTTTCGGGTAAGAGAGTGCATTAGATTGTTATTTTAGCCTTTCTGAGTACAGTCTTGAATATTGAGATCTGGGAACAGGACAAAGTAGTCTACCAGTCTGGGGAGATCAAGTTCATCACCACAGTGCCTGAAGGGGTTTTTAATTGACAGGTGTCATAATGTCGGGATCAATTACGAAATCGTATTCCACGAAGTCAAAATATAAGAGTATCTTGCTCACTCGATGCTGCCACCGCTTTTAACATCTGACATCGCGTCACTACGTAATCCTAAAGCCTGGTTCATGTTCAGTGGTCTTGAATTCACTTTGGACCCGGAATCCGTGCTCAGCTTTCTCGAATACTGGAAGATTCGTGCCTTGCCCTGGGTTCCGAAGGCGGTCACGAGTGTTGACAGCTGATTGACAGCTATCATATGACGCGATAATCCAATGTCATCCTGGTATTCGTGTTTGGCGTACCCGAAAACTTAAGGACCCTGACTCTTTATCGAATTTCCAACAATTCCAAGACTTTTGACAGGTGATTGACAACTGTCATGATGTCCTAAGTAAATTTTAACCCCGAATTTGTATTCAGCGACCTCGAAAACGCCCACACACGTTGTCTGGTGTCAGTGTCTGTATTCGAATATTTCTCTCACCTCCCACACTCACAGGGAACACTGACAGCGGGTTTTACAATCGCTAGTTAACTTCCAGTCAGAGTTAACTTTCAGGTTATTATCGAAATTGGGTTTTACAATATCTGGTCATCTTCGATGTGGTACTTATCTAGTAGTTAACTTTACTAGCAGATGAGGTGTGGGTACTAAATACTACCTACTTACTTAGTAATAGACCACTAACTCATAAATTACTTTTGGCATTTATATTTGATAGCAGGTGACGTGACGTTGGACCAAAATTCATACATTTTATGTATATTACCCACTTTTCCAGTACCAACATTATAAATTTTATTCACAACCTCTCGTTTACAAATCATCACTTAACTTTATATTGAAAAACGCATGTGTCGGTAAAGTTATAGTTAACCTGCAAGTAAAAGTCAACTAACATGAAAGTTAACTTGTGATTGTAAAACCGGCTGTGAGAATCTGTAGAACTGAAACGTCTAGTCAGATTTTTTCTGTTTGCTCTTCTCGAATTCCGCGCATCAAAATACATGGAATAACATAGGTCATATCCCCAGATCAAGCAATTTTTATTTTTCGTAGACCTGTCTTATTCATGGTCCACTCTGTATATTTTGACGCGCTGGGAATTAATATCATGTTTAAATTGCTTCATCTTGTTTGAATTTTTAAATAAATCGTAAAAGATGGCAGCGACGAATGACGAAAATACGAGATATTCCGCATTTGAGAAGAAATCGAGCAATTTGGGCATCATATTCGTCATTAACATTTCTTCTCGCAAGGCTGTGGCACGGACCCACACACAGAAAACATACTGTATGCCACGAATCATACCATCTATTTCCTGTGTCTGAGTTGCTAGACTTCGTCTCAATTTTTCCTAAATTACGAAAAGTTTTCCAGATAAATGACAAAAAAGAAATTGACACTATTCAAGAAATGTATATAGTCCGGTATATTTAGACATCGGAAGGTACAAAAATTCACACCCAGCTGAAAGTTGGTAGGATTGTTCAAAACAACATTATAAATGAACTCAAAAAAGTCCTCATCGATCCGATACCTGGAAAAAAAAAAAATGTACGCGGGGTCAAAGGTCACAAAAATGGGTTTTTCGCGATTTTAAGCAAAACGGTAAGTTTTATCATAAAATTGGTTCAGACGAAAATTGTAGGTCAGATAATTATCTATAAAAAATGTCTCAGTTCTTTTTTTCTTAAGAGCCACCGTTTCTGAGATATGACAATTCAAAAAGTTGGAAGAGTTCTAATCGTCATAATATGTATAAGTACGCCACGTAAATACATCACTGAAGCTGTGATACGACATCTGCATTTTTCACAAGGGGAGAAACAACAGTTTTTAAAATGTTTGAAAGACAAGATTTAGTTCAATGTGCTGAAGTTTTTAAAAAGAGTTATTCAACTCCACTAGAAGTTATCACCAACGGAATTCGCTTCCTTCTTTCTATGTACGGAGCTCCTAAAAAAAACTACCTGCTTAGATAAGTTTCGATGTGCATGTTTCGTTAAAAATACTCGAAATAAAAGACAAGTGCAATTAGCTTCTCTTCCTCCAACCTCAGTGGCTGCTCATCAACATCTTTTTCGGATATATTACCAAGTTCAAGTGTGGCTTGGTTATCAGCTAGACCCAAAAGACTGGGGTTGGAAGTTGGTCGACAATACATTAGAACTAGTTCATACTTTCCTCCCACCTGCGCCAGAAAAACTGCTAAACACAATTTTTTGCAACTGTAAAAAGGGGTGTAGTGCTAAATGTGATTGCAAAAAAGTTGGACTGTTTTGTTCTCTAGCATGTACAAATGGTCAAGGTCGATCGTGCTCCAATGTTGAATTAGCAACAGTAGAGGATTCGTTTGATAGCAACGAGGAGACATGCGATGCATCACTACTGAGGCAATTTACTTGCACCCAGAATGAAGAAGAAGAACAAGAAGAAGAACGGGAAGAAGAGGAAGCAGAAGTATTAGAGAATTATGAATCAGACGAATAAGTTTCCTTATTTTTTTTTAATTTACACCGCTTTTATCATTTTCAACCCTTGCTAATATCTTTTATTATTCAATAGTTTCAAATTAAACAGAATCACAACAGACCCGTGAAATAGGCCTACCGGGGAAACCACTTTAAAAAAAGCGCTAAGTACACTACCTCAAAGGTGGCGTGGAAAGGTGTGCATATTATGACGATTACAACTCTTCCAACTCTTTGAATCGTCATATCTCAGAAACGATGGCTCTTAGGAAAAAAAATATTGAAACATTTTTTATATAAATATCTGATCTACAATTTTCGTCTGAGCTAATTTTATGATAAAACTTACCGTTTTGCTGAAAATCGCGAAAAACCCATTTTTGTGACTTTGACCCCGCGTCAATTTTTTTCCAGGTATCGGATCGATGAGGACTTTTTTGAGTTCATTCATAATGGTGTTTTGAACAATCCTACCAACTTTCAGCTGGGTGTGAATTTTTGTACCTTCACTCCTATTTTTGGTCTAATTTGACCGGATTAATACATCAAAATCCTTTTTGGCAAAGTACTTTGGAAAATGATTATCTAATTTGTTGTACAGAGCATCTTTGTATGTTTGTGTAATTATTAAATCACATACATGGTCGCCACTTTTGGTACATTTTAAAAGCATAAGTCATCTCCTGTGTAATTTTTGTGGGTCCAATTACTTTTAATTATAATGTTTTAGAAATATAATATACTCAAAACGTGCAAAATGAGTATAAGGCGCAAATATTTCTTCTGCTTTGTCATGCAAATTATATGTCCTTGAACATTTAGTTGAGCGAAAAAGGTATTTAAGTTATACACGTGGATGTGGATATATACACTACTAAATAAAACAAGAGATCCGGGTAATTAACCGATTAGAGTTGCCGTGGAATGTTGGCGTTTCCTATGCTACGAACTAAAGCAACATGTTTTATTTCCTTTGAAAATATTTACATTTTTTAAAAACAAAGGATGTATATTTAATCCTTCTGCTGCACACGTTAATTACCTCCACATTCTACATTTCCCTTTTGACATAATATATGAGTGTAGACTGGTAATATTACGTAAAATATAGTTCATGCATAATTAAAATTACATATCTGTCGTATTTGTCGTACAGCTAAAATTCTTTATCAATATTGAAATATTTCAATTCAGCAAGTATAACCTGCTCTCAGACAAACAAAAGTTCGTCCCGGCTAGATGCATGTTGCTAATATTTTTTTATATCTTAACAAGCTAACCATTATAGTCTTCGCCGATTTAGTGCACTTTTTATACAATTGTTGCATATTACATAGGGCACTGAATTAGGCCGCGAAGCCTGCTTGATCCATAATCTTATCGCATCTGTGGCAAATTTATTACTTTTAAATTTATGAACATTAGGGACTACTGAAATTTATGCGTAGCCGGTGTTGCAATGCTACAATACTAATTTAATAATATTTCTATTCGATTTTGTTCAAAACAATAGAGCTCTTCCGTTATCTAACACTGACTTACAGACAGACTACTGAAATTTATGCGTAGCCGGTGTTGCAATGCTACAATACTAATTTAATAATATTTCTATTCGATTTTGTTCAAAACAATACAGCTCTTCCGTTATCTAACACTGACTTACAGACAGACGGACATACAGATTGACAGACAGAGAGACGGACGGAAATTTTAAGCTGTTCAGAATTCGATTACTAATACAGCGATATAAAAAAATTCTCAAATGCAATATACTCTTCGTTTTTGTAGTTGTGAAGAGTATAATAAACAATATTATATTATTACATTCGTCCCTACCTCCCTGTCCCTATTTGGTAAATTAATAAATTGCCTTTGCTTACTTTGTTTATATTTACACAACTCTTAGAATGTGCATAATACTGCTATTTTTTGTAAATTTAGCCTCTTTTTTAATTTGCTTTTGTCTCAGTCGTGCTCTCATCTCAAGGATCGTTGTATGTTGCTTTTAAAATCTTCCTTGTAATGACTATATTTCTTATACTCTATATTTTATTTGTGAATTATTTATTGATTTTTTACAAATGAAAAATTCTTATTTCGTTGTGCAGCTGAATTGCCATTTTTGTCAATTCAATGCTGCATTATTAGTTGCCCAATCTATTCTCTGTGCTAGTGAATGAAATGAATTTTATTTGAAATTTTTATGAAAAGATTATTTTCGAATTATGTCATTAAATATCATCATTGGAACTGTTTCCAACTTATTTCTATGTCCCTAATTTCCTACTTTCAGCTAATTACTAAAATCAAATTATAATATGATCAAAATGATGGTTATTTTATGTATTTTTTTTTTTATTCACTTATCTAACGTTGACCTATTTCCGCTACCAAGGCCAATCACCGATGCCAGGAGACGAGCTACTCCCAACCTGGAAATTTTGCCAAACCTCTTCTCTATCGAAGTTACTTGCTAACATTTAGTAGACGAGGGACCGACTGCTTTACGTTCCCTCCGACGGATGGTATATCCGCTATGTAACCCCCGCCTAAAGTTAAATACCTTCTACGCATGCGCTGATATACAAGTCAATAGAAAAAGGAGCGAGAATGCTGTACTTCCCTGGACTTGTTGACCCATCCCGGTACTAACCATGCTTGACGTTGCTGCAGTTTCGTATAGAAAGAGTATCTGTACATGTATGTACGGCCGCTCCAGGGAAATTATTTACTAAATACTGTTTGTCACTGAAATTTATTATTGTTTTTAGGTTAGTCTTGTAACTTTTGCTATTGAATTTATTAAAAGCTATTCTTATTAATTGTTTTAAATTTCTTACTTTGCGTTTCAGTTGGATATCAGTGTCGTCCTTAGATGTTTACCGATACATGGCAAGAAACAAACTAGAGTTTGTACAAGAGTATTAAATATTTCATATTTATTTAATTCAATTTCATTTCATTTCTCCAATTTAAGAAAGATACATACGCCAATATATACAATTTTGTCGATTTTTTGGCCAACAAGTTTAATGATGCGATTTCTCTAGCTTTCCTTACCTCTGGAGCTGTCAAAGTAATCTCCCTTCCACTGTCAGTTTCCATTTATTTCATTAAATTACTCTTTTTGAGTACTATGTAAATAACTTTGACGTTTAAATCGCACAAAATTTGACGTTGCAAAGCAATAACAAAATTGCACTTTGACACATTCATGACAATAAAATAATTCAGTTTGTAGGCACGTAGGTAACAAAATAATATTCACTAGTGAATAATGATGTCAATATTCACTGCGGAAAATAATGGTTAACTTTATTCTTGAGGACATACATACATAATGAGTACATTATTTAATAGTCGTGGACAAATATATTCTTAGAGCTGTGTATGTAACATTTTTCAAAAACAAGCCTTGATAAAGGAAACAGAACAGTTTTCTGCAACGTCGATGAAATATTTAATTTCTGTCTCTTTGTACTTACTCGTGTTATTTGTCAAAAAAAGCAACCCCTAGCTGAAGAGATTATTGCCCAGTAATTTACTGGTTAATTCTAATATTTTGTAAATTTCTCATTTAGAAGTAAAAATACATGTGGCAGCAAGTCCCAAAAAGAAAAGTAAAAGAAATCATAATTTCAAAAATATGTATTCGATATTACTCTGTTTGACTTCTAAATACTTAATTTCATATACCTTACCTTCTGAGCGGAGTTATATAAGGATAAAGTATGAACTTCAGTTAAATCACAATAACTATTTTAGGGTTACTCTGTATGAATTTTCTGGAAATTACATTAACACAAAATTTTAAATTATATGATTCAAGAATAAACTTTCAGATCAAATATGTCGGTCAAATATTACAAATTACCCACCATCCTATCAGAACAACACATTATATCTTCTGCATGACATTATCTAGATCATAAACCTGCACAATTACAAGCCATAATAATACTTCACATTCAAAAATTATAACAGCGAATTAAGATTGGTGTTTTTTCTCGTTCCCAGTAGGATGCAATTTCCTTTCATAATTACCTTAAAAGAAATTCTGTCATGTGGAGGTAATGAAGAATATATTTCATTCTTGATTTATTGTGTTCAAAATAAAACAGTAATACTTAGCACTAATTATGCTCGTGTCGGGACAAAAATGTAGAAATGATTTACACTGCGAGAGTAATAAGAAAAATAAGTTCTCTGGTTATACTGGGTGAGTAGGGAAGAAAGTGCCAGATTTCGGGAGCGTATTCTAAACATACGTGGAAATACACTAAATCAATGAATAGTTGTAGCCTGATTTTTATTTGGTTTCGAATTGCAGCGCCTTTAATGATTATTAACAAGAAATCAGGAAAATTAATCTGTAATCCAACACAACTCCAAAGACTTGCCTGTTTGGGAGTCACGGGAGCAATACGCACGACCCCCTCAGCAGCTCTGGAGGTCCTTCTGGACTTCGAGCCCCTTCACTTGGTAATTGTGGCCGAGGCTCGGAAAGTGGCCTACAGACTGAAATGTGGAGGTCAGTGGAAGTTCGGAGAAGAGCAATTAGGTCACACAAGGGCCCTGTCTGATGCGATGGTGCCTTCCATCTCCTTCGCACTACCCTTTGAGGTGGTCATCCCCAAGAGGCAAGACTGGAACCCATTCGAGGACATACTCGGGCCTGCCGATATCGTCTGGTTTGTAGACGGATCGAGGCCAGAGGAAAGTACCGGAGCGGGGATATATGGGGAAAGGCCCAGGGCTGAGCGTTCCTATGCCCTGGACAAATTCGCCACGGTATTCCAAACTGAGATCTTCGCTATCTTGGTCTGTGCACAGGGGAATATCCGAAGGGAATACTCCAACAAAGACATACACATATGTAGTGACAATCAAGTGGCCCTCAAGGCTCTTGCATCGACAAGGACCAAATCAAAATCGGTTCAAAACTTTAAACAGGCTCTCTGCGAACTTGACTCATCTAACTGGGTCAGGCTTCTCTGGATGCCTGGACACAGCAACATTGAGGGTAACGAGTGGGCAGACGCTCTGGCCAGAGGGGCTCTCGGAGGCCTCTACTGGGTCCGGAGCCGGCCCTAGGTTACACTAGATCTAACGCCAGGAGGCTAATAGAAGACTGGACCCGTTCCCAGTTCTTTGACTATGGGGCATCCTAGTCAGGACTCCGGCAAGCAAAGCTCCTCATCTCAGGGTCCTTGCCGGAGAGAACAAAACAAATTCTGCGACTAAGCAGGAAACGAGTCATAGTCGTTATAGATCTCTTGACCGGACACGGCTCTTTTAGGAAACACCTGCACACCATGGGGGTAGTGGACCACCCCGACTGCAGGTTTTGCGGGGAGGCTACTTATATTCACGTCCTGACTTCCTGCCCTAGGTTGATGAACCTGACATCTCGACATTGGCTTTCCAATGCTGAAGGAAATAAGGAATTCTCCCATAGGGAGAATTTTTGCCGTTGGACTAGAATCTGGCCTGTATGGGGGCTTTCAATAAATTGGTTAGAAGATGCACAATGGGCCACAAGGCCTGAGTGCGACGACCTTTGGTTTTATGCCTTATTTACGAAGAGAGAGTGTTATTCTCTTTTATCTGAACTGTAGCATTCATCAAAATGCGAAGAAACGATGTACCGAGAATTAATCACTTCTGATTTATAGAGTTTCCTTTTCATCCATCCCCACAAACAGAAGTCTAACGGTGTGAGTTTTGGAGACCATGCCGGCTAGCACCACCACGACCGATCCATGGCCCTGGAAAAGTTCTATTTCAAATCAAATCAAATCCTTTATTGCCTTGTTTGCCATATATATATAAGATATGAATGAGGTTCGTCACATACGCGTGTGTACTTGATTAACTAATAAATATTTGATTAGTTTTACTAACATACTAACATGTGTAAAATTTATTCAAAAAATCAAGTGGTCGTTAACTACTGAGATACAATTTTGAGACATAAACACATAAAAAATAAGAACAAAAAACAGGAACTTAAATATTCTACAGCTACTTTTAAATTGTAGTTACACCAAAAAAAAAATGGATGGTGGATAGTGTATTCCTTAGCTCTGTGGAAAGCATGTTGTAATAAGATGTTCCGGCATGAGGAAGTGACTATGGGTAAATGTCACTAAACTTTGTGAAATCAGCCAGTCTGCCGTGGCTAAAACTCGTGAATTTTAAGCCGTATATTCCTGTTACAGTAAGTATATTTCTCGAGATGAAAGTGAATCTACATTTAAATTCTGCCTGCTCAGACGAGCAGAATAGGGCAAAGCTGCATCATACTGATAATACACAGCATGTCTTATGTTCAAAGAAACATCGTCTAATAATGGCCGCAAATCATTTTGCAAAAATATCGGGGAATTTTCTTCTAATAGGCGATTCTGAAAAATAAAAGTACCAATAAAGTGATTATCAACGATACGACACCACAAAACTAAAACACGGTGCCGAAAATTTGTTCCTACTGTTGCATGTGAATTTTCGTCAGACAACTGATGAGAGTTGAGGGTGGTGTTGGTTATCACGAGTGTAGCTTCATCGGTAAAAAAAAGAATTGAAGGATTAAGTAATGACTAGCATTTATCCATATACAAAACTAGTCAACTTCTGGATGACCAACGAATCAAAATACATTTTTATATAAAATTGGATCACCAACTAGGTCAAAAAAATATGTATTAAATTTTCGATCAGTTAAAATTATAGACTTAGCTCCGGCCAAAGAAGGTAACGGCAAGAGAAGAATAATAACGGTAAGTACAACTACTCAAACAAAAACAAGTGTTCGATCAGAACTTATACCTGAAGATCGCATATTGAACAGAGTTATGATAAAATTCACAGCACCCAAAATTGGGGTGTCTCCCGGTTGCAAATACTGTATGTACTCGCTGTAAGTGGTATAGATATAAGCTTACTACAAAAACATTAACAGATCAATATACAGGGTGTGCAAAAATTCCCTGAGATTTCCTCTTATTTACAACTAGGACGCAACTTTCTTTACCTCGTACAGATAATGAAAATAATCCCTTAGACCCAGTTAATATATCTCTCAGGCCACCGTGAATTGTTGTTTATCGTGGTACAGTTAATAATAAAATCTTCTTACAACAAACTGATATAGGCACTGGAAAGCAAACGAAACGGACACACTAATACAGGATGTTGAAAATAGCACAAAGTTCTAGGGAACCTGAAGTCTCATCTGGACGCAAGCTGGCAGGATGAATATTCAGGCAGATCGCCCACGAAATTAGACGCAATAAGAACAAAGAAATCACGATCATAATGTTAGCCGGCTTCAACTCTTACGTGGGAAAAAACAATCAAGCGCATACAGATAAAAACATTATTGGAAAATCCTACCTCATACATAGTCAAGCGTAAATGGAAGCCCGTTAAAAAATTGTCACATAGCTCTTCAATAGGATAATAAGATACATATGGAGCAAGAACCAAACCTAGCTGAATACCTGGAGCAATGGAGCAACCCAAACACCAGCTACTAAACTACTAGAGACAAAGATACTGGAAGTTCGTAAAGGATACAAAAATACAGCAAGTAACGCTTGGAATATTTTCCACTATAGAATGGAAAATTAAAATAGAAATAGCCCTCACATAATCCAATGAATGTGGAAGCTCGCTAAAGAATACAACAGAACAGCAAATAATGATACCTGAAACATCTCCCTACGACAGAATGAAGAACTCACAAGAAGACATATAATAAAGAAACATCAGGGATATACACACTGCTAAATTCAAAAACAGAAGACTCAGAAGAAGAGACAAGGAGTTAATAATAGATGGAAACTTAAAAGGGGCATCTCAAAAACACACTTTCCATCCTTTATTGCTACCTCATACATTATGTGGCTATCGCTGTTGGCAATATGCATATCCCATATCCAATCCGAAAGTGGCAGCAATGAGTACTGTACACGGGCTAATCAATAAATCAATCTAAATCAATTTTGTGTACATGCACGCTCAGGTCGTATATGAGCACTGGGAAATTTACCAGTATTATACAATGCGTTGAAGACCATGACAAAGCTTTTCTACTTGGAACTCTATGGCGTGGAAATCATTGTCGGTATTCTGCAACCGCATGATGAGCATTCCCGTTGTAAAAATCACAAATATATTCAGTAGGCGAGTAAATGATAGTATTGTTCATCGCGTTAATATAATCGAGATCGTACATAATCAATAAATATATTTTTTTTAAACAATGGTTTTCTTTTAAAACTGAATTGCACTAAAAAGTAGAAAATAATTTTTATTTAGCGATTAAATTACAAAATTATATGAGAAAACCATTGGACGCTCATATAGTAACTATAATACATTACACTTGTGAGCCATCAGCATTGTGATAAAACATTATATGAATAGTATTTTGTAATATAACAGCAACAGCAATACTTTATGAGCGCCCAATTGTTTTCTTTTTCATCACCATTTTGTAATGTAATCACTGAATCAAAATTATTTTCTACTTTTTAGTGGAGTTCAGTTTAAAAAATATATTTATGTATTTATTTATTACTATTATTGGATTTAGAATGACGTCACATAGCTTATTGTAATCTACTTCCTATACCCTTTCATTTGGTACCCATGTCGATGGGGTTACCAAGAGAAAAGTAATCCGCCATTTTGGATCTACCATAATATTGAATATACTATATTCTATTGTCTTCAGAACCAAAGTTGTGTGCTAAATTTCAGCATGATTAGATATCGAGAAGTCGTCAAAAATTCGATCACCATTTGAATATACATACACACATTGCTATTGAAAAATGAGAAGTTCATGTTTGACAATTCAAAATGCTAACCTACTTGATTAAACTTATAAAAAGCGATCGGAGCTATTCGCAAACATTTTGTTAATAAATGTTAATACACCCTGTATTTAATTTCTGATTTATTGTGTTCAAAATAAGGCAGTAACACTTATCACTAATATGCTCGTATCGAGACAAATATAGGGAAGTGATTTACACTGAGAAACTAATAAGAAAAATGAATTTATTAATTACAATTGGGCGTGTACCGACTATGATTCTATTAATTCCCCGACAATAGACCGGTGGTATTCCTATTATTCTGCGATAAAAGAGAGTATTGATAAGGGTTATTTATGTTTGCTAATGTCATCAACCGGGTTTTATAATGAATTATGGGTCTGATAAAATCTATTCTCTGACCATGTTATACTCCTTTTACTCCTCCCATGTGGAGGCATTTTTAATCCTTTTCTAAATCCAATTAGATACAGACACGCGATCTAAAGTACATTAATAATTACGGGGAAAATTGTCGTACGGCAGATATATAATTTAAGCATGAAATAATTTTCGAAAACATGGCTGTCTTGTTACATAATTTATTAATTGATTAAGTGTGTTATTATACCTATTTGCCTTAATCTAATACACATTATAACGGGGAAAATTTTTGAAATAATTATCGCAGAAAAAAAATTGACTAGAAATTACTTTCATAACGCGCTAAAAGTAAATACCAAATAAAAAAGTATATACAGGGTGTTTCTTAATGACGTGCCGATATTTCAGGGTTTGATTCATTAGGTCGTTTTATGAAAAGTTCATATGAACAACGGAACCCAAAATCCTGGCCGAAATAAAAGTTGGAAATTTTTCTGATGATGGGGTAGTAATCGCGCAAAATTATTTTTAAAAGTCAGACAGTAAAAGAGCGTGTATCAGAGGGGGTGGAAGCATATATTTTGTATAAATGGGTGAAATTTACTAAATTATGTGAGGAGGATAGGTGTAAAAATATTTGCAATATCTAATCTATACGGGTGTGTTTAAATGGGATAGAAAATAGAATTTTAGATAAAATTCGGTATCCTCAAAAACGTATTATATTTATGATGGCAGTATTTAAAGTAGTATTGAAATATTTTTAAACAAGCTAACCATTAGACTCTTCGACGATTTACTACACTTGTTATATAATTGTTGCACATTCTATAGGATACTCTTCGCATTCTTTTTTTTTTGTAAATGATATTAGTTTCAAACATGTTTTGTTTAATTACAGAACAAAGAATTGATTATTTCATTTCAAGAATTAATAACTTTTTTAATTATTGATCGATTTTGTTCAAAGACAATAGGGTTCTTCCTCTAGCAAACACTAATTTACTGTCCAAATTTCAGTGCAATCGGACTTTTCTTTTAAGTTATCGTGCTTTCAAAAAAACGTGACGGACCGACAGATAGACGGGCCATAATACCGGTTTTAGAAATGTGCCAATCGAATGCAATATACCCTGTTTCAGATGCACTTTATATGTATCTTCTTCATCAAGAGGAGCTATAAGTTGCAAAACTTCACGAGGAAAGGTGTCTCGAATTTTTTTGGATAACTTCGTTAAGCCCGTTAGAAATGAGTCTGTATTCTCAAGAAGCAAAAAGTCTGATAATGTGTCTTGACGGGAAGTTTTTCTTGAATGGCTTCGTCGGTAGAGGTGTTTTAAAACCTCATGAGCTGTGACCTTCATATGCGCAGAGACATAATCCCTCCTGTTGACTCAGTTACACTGCTTAAAAATATTATATTTATTGTTTACAATTTATCCCGAGCTCTTGTTTATGTATACAGCAAGGCAGCCTCCAATGTCTTCAAAAACATACTTATAACTCAGAATAAACTTTGCCTTTTGCGCATTTGGCGGCTCATGAGATTCTGAAACACCTCTACACTTTTATATCCTCATTCCTTGTCTGTTGAGCTTCCTCCGACAGTTGACCGATAGGGAGTATGGCATTTGATATAATCTGGGACCCATGTATAAGTAAATTGTAAGAATATGACAGGATTGAACCGAGACGCCATTATAAATGGTTACCTCACCCCCTACTCTACCAATTTTTATATAAAATCAAATATTACACTTTGACCCTTTTGCCTCATGTGGATGAATACCCAAAAAAAACTGCAGGTCTGTCTTGCATCATTTTTCACGTAAAACCTTAAATGCTTAAATTGTACAGTAGTACCTGTGACAGAAAATAAAATATGCACGAGGGTAGTAGGTGAAAGCAGTTATTTTTTTTTTTTTTCAGTATAAACTATGCATTGCACAGATATTTTTAACACGTGTCGTGGAATGACTAATCCTGACTAATATTGTAAGTTAACAGGAAATTTATTTATTCCGAAATTAACTACAAAATAGGGGAGTCAGAGATTTAATTTCGTAATATTTAAAGCTTCCACCAGATTGTCTAAAGACGTTAGTAAATAAAAGTACATACCTGTATTAGGTTGGTCCAGATTATTTTACTAGACGTTTATTTAGCTAATAAATATGTAACGTGAGGTGAAGATGCACTACACAAAGTGATGTATTTACAGAAACAGTGAAGTAGCACGCTGAACACCGCAACATTGACTGGCTCGTACCTATTTACCTACCCGCTTAGAATCTTTTCATATGAGTCTATACTACGCCTATAGTTATTTCTTAAAATCAAAGTACTTCAAAATCAATTTTATGGCTATTTCCAAAATCGGCTTTTGGCCACGTTTCTCTGCATTCTGGCCCACTGTGCAGTGTCACCCCAGCAAACATGTCCTCTGATATTTTAGTACTGAAAATACTACTGGGCGCATGATATAGGACCCATCTTACGAAAAACGTATCGAGAGCGACAGATTGTCGAGGCCGCTGCGCCGGCCTTGTAACCATACCGTTCACTCAACGCCATTCTATTAGGGATATCACGTTTCAATAACAATCCAAGCAGTGAAAATTATTGCGTCAGTTTAACCATGTGCCTTGTGCTTGTCACAAATCAATTCTGTTATTTGATTGTGGATGATAAAAGAACGCTTGTAACTTAAACTTGTATTTTGTGTATTTAGTTATGTACAGGGTGAGTCCCCTGAGAGACATTTTCGGTTCCATAAACGAAATGCCGTGCATAATGAAATAGAATCGGTAAGTACGTATACGGGTTTGAAAAGACGCCACTGGTGCGAATTAAAAATCCCTTTAATTATGAAAAAATGCCTTTTGATCCTCGAAAGATCCTCGCGTTTGTAAAAAATACTTAAAATTATTATCAAGATTTTTTTGTAGTTATCACTTATTTAATCGATCGAATTCGATCACCAACGCAGTGATATGAAGTTCTTTTCTCTACGAGCGTTATTGCCGGTTTTAGAAATGTGCCGATCGAATTCAATATACCCCAGACAGCAAAAAGTTATCCTACGGCCATCCTAGGGATATAGAAGTATGGATTAGCAATATCCTGAGGATATCCTAAGGTGCGCGGGATCCAAAATTTATACTATTTTCCATATCCTCAGGATATCCCATAAATGTATTTTTATATATCTGTAGGATTAACCTGGGACCCCTACAGGATCTATTTTATGCTATCCATAGGATATCATTGTAGGCTTTCAGGGCCATAGTTTACTTAAATAGCCAGACTGCCTCATCTTATTTACGCCACAGCTCACTGGTATACCTTTCTATTGATTTATTGTTGCCTACGATTCAAGAAGTCGGTGGTTCGACTCACTATATTCAATTTTTTTTTAAAGTTGTTTTATTCATAAGGGCTTAAATGAATAAATTTTGTTTTACCATTTTTGTAGAATTGTATTTCTTAAAAAAATATGGCAAAAGTGCTCCCATGACTATCCGTGGGCAATATGGACAAGATAACCCATGGATATCGATTCTATTACATCCTCAGGATACACGTATCTTGTACGACTATAGGATACCGACATCCCGTCAGGATATCCCTAGGCAATCAGTTGCAGATATCCTACGGATATCGAGAATAGGATCTTTACAGGGCATTAATATCCAGTCAGGTCAACCCTGGGCTGACCTAGGGATACGTCTATGGCGTAGTCCCAAATCTGGGACAATGGCTATAATAGGATGTCCTCAGGATATCATGTGCTGTCTGGGACTCTTCGCTTTGTATTTACGAAGAGTAATGAAATACTTCTTTTCGATAAACCAGGAAAGTAACTAAAATTATCATATTCGAACTGTTTATTAAATCCATACCATTAACTATAATAGTATATTAATATATGGTTACAACCTTGGAACCTATATAAAATAGTTTATTACTTTTCCGGTAAAGTTTGAATTTAATTAACGTTTAAAATAACGTTGTTATATATTCTACATGAAAGCACCACATTTACAGTATCGTTTGCATAAAAGCTGTGCATTAATTATTCAGTTCCTTTTATTATGAAACACTAATGGGTGGTCAATATTGTCAATACATTAATAACAATTAATAGATACTAACTCCCATGTCATGAATTTATGATAATAGGTAAATCTAGTGATCGCTATTGCTTACAATAAAATAAATAGTAGGAAATTATATCTTGGAGTAAATGTTTAACAACTTAACAAAAAACTACGAATAGCATCATTAGATTGACTATGAGTATGTTAATTCAGAGGAACATTTTTTAATTTATTCAGTTTTTTCAGTGCTACGTTGATTTAAATGTTTTATAAAGGTAATAAAATGCATGAAAATGAAAAGTTCTAGTGGAGAATCGGTTTGTAGATTTAGAAATATGGTTTATTAATATAAAGTATAAATTGATCCCGTTGGTCTCAAATTAATCTTTGAGAAATTCTAAGGAGAGCATATATTTTACTCAAGCATTGTTTTGTTGCAATTATTATTAAATCCAGAGCTATAGTATTTGTTTTATTTTTTAAATATGTATTATATATTGGCCATGATTAAATATTTTCAACCCTTCAATAGAGGTTGCCTTTGCATTTTTTTCGCAAAATCAATGGATATGCTCCTTAGAATTTCCCAAAGATTAATTTGAGACCAACAGGACCAATTTTGCAACTTCCCTTCGCTCGAAATATGCTACGCAAAAAGAGGCGAATTTTGTGATCACTCCTTCCCGGCGTATGCACTGTTAAGGTTTTAAAACAGTCTACTAAGATCACTGGTAAATCGTGGTTCATGAGGAATTGATATAAAGTAGAAATTGAAATTCTATCAATTTGTATCAAACTATAGTAAATGTATCAAGAAATCTATGCTATAAGTTTGATTGCTTATTTTTTTTAAACGCCTTACATATATTAACGTCCTAGCTAAGATAGGCTATAGCTATTCCATCACTCAAGATACATACAGATAACACAACATCCATTCCTTCGGACATTACCATCTGCTGCAGCTGGGACGCGAACTCAGGAAAAATCACAGTGACTAACCATGTCGTAATAACTCAACGGCAGTCTAATCCACTACTACCATCTCAGTAAGGTATGGAAGGTCATTAAACATGTACATTTTGTATATTGATTTCTTAAAGACTAGACACATAATCAGTGACATTGAAAACTAATAGGTGAACATTTTTATAAAAAAAGTAACCGATAACAAAAAGGAATTTTTTACTGTAAAAATTAACTGACAAAAAAGTGAGACAACTCTGCATTTATAATTATAGAGAGAGAAAAGTTTTTAGCCAAATTCACTGAGTTGCAATCGATTTCCTTATACCTATATCATTTGTCTAATTGTATTACGGATAAAAAAAATCCACGTGAACCTCTTTTGATCAGCAGTTTATACTTTTCGCTATAAGCTTTGTTTTATTATCACATTCCTGACAGGTCAATTAATATTTTCCACACCTCTTACATATCCTCCATTAACCATGGTTTTAATATCGGATGAGATGTAATTTCTCTGAAGTAGAGCTAATTATTTTTGTGTAATATTCCATTACAACGGTAGCTGCAAACTGATATTTTTATTAGAACTAATAAGCAGGGAGGTTATTACGGTAGACCGGAACTCTTGTAATTACAGAGTGTAGATAGCTCTAGGATTGCCCACTGTAGAAAATTAATATTACATCATTTTAATGGCCTGCATTTCTCGCGACACTTCTTGCAATCAAGGAAGCACACATTTACAGAGTATACTTTTAAACTAAAAGTACAAAAATAGGTACTAAAAATAATATGCGGGAAACGAGTAAAATCTTTCAAAGTCGTCTTATACTTAGAGAAAATGGTGTATATAATTTGAGATAGGTAATTGTTTTGTTTTATTAGTTTAAAAGAATATTTAAATGTTGTGTAGATCCATAAAAGAATCAATTACGAAACATATCAAAAAGAAAAAAAATGTTTGTTATAGAATTGTTATTGTTAATACCATCTTGTTTATTTGACATTATTGCTCGACAGATGGAGGAGTCAGTGTATGGAGCAATTCTTCGGCTATTTCACTTGGAACATAATTGATGTTATTTTCTTGGTTTCATAAAGTCCTGACTTTATTCCATATTTTATTAATAGGCCTATTATTGTTAATATTATTGCGTTTTGCCAATGTCTTTTAGATATCATTTTAAACAATCGTTTTGCTTAAGCCATTATTTTTTTAGACTCTACTAGTGTTGTTCATTAGCTACCAAAGATTGTTTTATTTTCTTAATCATAAGTTCACATTCTTCATCCCACTATTGTGGTTTTGGAGGTTTTTTTGGCGATAAAATACTGCCCCTGGTTTAGATAATATTTGCTACCCAATGTTAAAACATGTGGTACCAATAGCCAAGTTATTTTTATTAAAAATCTGTAATAAAATGTGGTTAGAATCATATATTCCAGAAATATTAAAAAACAGTGTTTGGTAATATAACCTTAAGATATATGGTGCTAGGAAGGATTTTGTGGGGGGGGGGGGAGGTTTTCACTTTGCATATATTTTTTTGTGAACACCCACTTTATTTATACTAGATATTTTCGTACCCATTAAAAAATATGTGTAATAATAATGTACGAGTTATACAGGGTGTTGCATCATGAGAGGGACGTAGCTTAATAGGAGGTAGAGAACATCAGTGGTAACCGGAACCTCCCATAGAAATGTCTCATTGGGCCTTCACTACGAAATTACAGGGTGTTAAATAATTTTTGGCCAAATCTGTTTTTTGTCATAATTTTGACAGGAAATGAAATAACGGATTCATATTTGGTACGGCTAATGTACAAACGAGCCCCAAGAGGTACATGTATAAAAAAAATATATCCAGGTCCGGACTCACTATAATTTATGTTTCTTCTTTGCATCAATAAAACATCACCCTGTATATATTTATTTGAAATTTCGATACGATATTCGAAAAGAGCAAGAAAAAACAAACAAAATGGCCTATTTCATTTTTTTGTTACACCTTCGTGGTTATTTAAATACGTTGTTAAATGTGCAAGAAAATGGATTACAGAACCCTATTAAATGAGAGGCACGTGAAATAAATAGTTTTATAACTAAAATTTGCAAAAATTCTATTGAGCCTAGGTGGTCTGGGTGAATCCTAATTCCGGCACGTTGTAAAGGTCCATTTTGTGTAATGAAGCTTCCTAAAGTCATACCTCATTACTAAGAAGTTTCAGTGTAGTGCCGTGTGCACATTTGCCACACGACGGCGATTCATACTCGATATACTAAATTTGCACACCGCCCGACTCCGACCGTCTCAAAAAGGAGGGATAGTTTCGTGTATAAAAGCCCAGCCGCGGATCGAGAAGAGCACTGGGTACATCTCTCCGTAAACTGCCGATGGCGCGCTGAGCCGAAGACACTTTGCTGATTTATGCACCAAGTGACGTGACTCTCCGGAGCGAATATATCTTGACCTAGAAAAGTTCTACGGCGCGTTGAACCGAAGAACGGACCTTGTGCCAAATGTTATTTAGTCCAGCGATGTCCCGTCGTCCCGACGAAACCGACACGGAGCAAATATAAATTAACAGAGGAGTGACCCGGCGAGTTGAGCCGATAGCCTGCTCGGGTTGACGGTTATTAGCCCGCCGCCGTTTCCGCCGTCAAAATCCCTACTCGTCGCATCACTGCATTACACTCTCGTCGTCTCTCTCACTCATACGATTTAAATGTCACCTGATTACCAATAACCGTAAAAGATACGGACCTGAAAACCGATAACCTGTAACTATTGTATATTATGTAAACCTGCATATTTTACCTGTTGAAGATAATAAAATTGTTAATTTTGATTGGGTTGTCTTATTAAACTAATCTGGATCCTGAACTAATCTCCGACTCCAGCTACCCAGAGCAAAACACCGTTACATAATTTGGCGCCCGAGCAGATTTTAAGACATTAGTTCATTCCGGATAACCCAAAAGGTGACATTGACAAACGAGAGATAGACAAATCGGAAGAGTGTAACATAATTTAACACCCGAAACAGATTTTAAAAGGTAGATTTACTCCAGACAACCCAAAAGGATACATTTATACTAAGAGAGAGATATTAAAATATTTAGAGGGAGACACAAAATATTCCAAGCCATAGAAATGAGTTTGTCAGACACAGATGGTGCTTATGGACTAGAAGTCGCAGATACCACAGTAGGATGGATATATAAATTAAAGAAAGATGAACTACAAGTAGAATTATCCAAGTACAGCGCAATTACAACTGGAACAGTGGAAGAACTCCGAAGTAGACTAAAAAGTTATTTACGTAGCGAGGCAGCCAAGAAAGTTGATGCCACGCCCACCCAAATAAATCCTACAATTCCAGACATGTCATACATTATACCAACACCCATGGGTACGGTTTTAACTGAAGTTCGCAAATGGAACGTTCGTTTCGACGGCAGAAAAGACGTTTTCTCATTTCTAGAACGTGTAGAGGAGCTACAGTCTGGATACAATTTCAATGATGAACAAATGCTACGAGCCCTACCCGAACTACTACAAGGCGATGCATTATTATGGTACAGAAATAATAAAACGTCCTGCAATACGTGGGATCAATTTGTCACAAAGTTAACAGCATTTTACGCACCCTCAGATTACCATTTAAAGTTGGAAGACGAAGCAAGGCTCCGTGTACAAAAAGAAAACGAAAATATAAAAGATTATGTAGTAGCAATCCAAACTCTACTGCGGAGGCTTAAAAATATCACTCCAGAACAGTAGTTATACCGAATATACTCAAATTTAAAACCAGAATACCGAAAATATATCAAACGAACCGATTTCCAGACACTCGATCAATTAATAACCCTAGCAAATGAACACGAAACTGTTTGTAAAGAAGAAAAGACAGCGAAACAAAATTTACAAACAGGCACACCAAGATTAGGTTTTAATTACACACCAGACAGATATTATCAAGCACCGAATTATAGAAATAATTATGGAAACAACACACAAAACCACAATAGGCCGGCCACCCAGAATTATTCTAGATCACAAGATCAGGTACAGAGACAAACCGCCGCCGAGTACCCCACAACACAAAGCATTTCTAGGAATAACACACAAACAAATCCCAGGCACAGCGTAGTTAATAACTACATTAGAAATACAAACTGTTGGCGTTGTGGAGGCCAGGGTCACACCCGAGATAACTGTACAAACACACCCAAAATATTTTGCTCCCGCTGCGGACAACTAGGCATATTTTCCCGTGATTGCAGCTGCAAAAATGAGGCCTCGGGAAACGGCAATATGGCTGCCCTGCCCCGCGAATAGTCCAGCCAGTAAACAACTTCCCCGCGGCCACCGTCCAAACTCCAGTTTTCAATGTCAACGACCGACTGAAGCTCCCGATACAAATCGTAACCGAACACTTTACATCGCTACTCGACACAGGCTCAACCCGCTCTTACATAGGGGACGCTGTATACACGAACTGCAAAGCAAACTTACTAGAAATAAATTGTACCGGACATAATTTTAAACTGGCGGATGGAACTGAAACACAAGTAAACAGAGAATTCAAATTAAATTACTACACAACAGGACTTCAATTAACCGATAATTTCTTGTACTTGCCAAATTTAACTTATGATATTATTTTGGGGATGGACTTTCTAAGGAACCATCACGTTACCATTGATTTTAAATTACTAACAGGGCAAATTATGGGAAATATGATAGACTTTAATCAGAAAATAGAAGGAACAATACCGCTCTCTCTAATTCAGCCCTCAGATAACGAAAAACAGATCCTGTCAAATTTTTTACAAGTCGAACTTCCGAAGTTTGAGACTATTCAAGGTGTTACCCCACTAACACAACACAAAATTAGACTCCTGGACGACACGCCGATTAAACAGAGATACCGCCCATTAAACCCAGCCATGCAAAAAATTGTTAATACCGAGTTAGACAGAATGTTGGAAGAAGGTGTAGTAGAACCGTCTAAAAGCCCGTGGAATTCCCCAATTGTCATGGTAAAGAAAAAGGACAATAAATATAGATTTTGCATAGACTTCCGGAAAGTAAATGAAGTTTCGATGAAAGATGCTTACCCATTACCTTTTATAAACGCCATTTTAGACAAATTACGAGAAGCCCGGTTCATATCTACTTTAGATTTACGCTCCAGCTATTGGCAAATATCTTTGACAAATGAGAGTAAGCCAATAACCGCATTTACGGTACCCGGAAGAGGGTTATTTCAATTTAAAGTTTTACCTTTTGGCCTCCATTCAGCCCCTAGCACATTTCAAAGACTCCTGGGCCAGATTATAACCCCTGATCTGTCATATGCATTTGCGTACCTGGACGACATCGTCGTAGTAAGCAAGACATTTAACGAACATTTACAACACTTACAAGAAATATTTCAGCGTTTAAAAGATGCAAACCTACAACTAAATCCAGATAAATGTACTTTCTGCAGAAAAGAACTAAGATACTTAGGACACCTGGTAAGTGAAGATGGCATTAAGACAGACCCCGAAAAAGTAAGTGCCATTGTGGCAATCCAGCCTCCAAAGAATGTCAAACAATTACGACGTTTTCTTGGCATGACTTCCTGGTATAGGAGATTTATAAAGTCTTATTCGGACACTGCCGCACCCTTAAACAAATTACTGAGGAAACATATCCGCTGGAAATGGACATCAGTTGAAGAAGAGGCTTTCACAAAACTCAAAAATGCATTAACAACGGCTCCTGTACTCAGCTGCCCCGATTTTACGAAAACTTTTTATCTCCAGACAGACGCATCTATACAAGGACTTGGTTCAGCACTGCTACAGAAAATTGACAATCAGGACCGTATTATAGCCTATGCAAGTCGCTCCTTGTCAGACGTAGAAAAAAAGATGTCAGCCGTGGAATTAGAATGCTCCGCCATACTCTTCGCAATCCGGAAACACATTAGTTACATACAGGGATATCATTTTGTTGTTGTAACAGATCACCAGAGTTTAAAATGGTTATATTCCACAAATCCCACCAATGGACGACTGGCTCGTTGGGTAATGGAATTACAACAGTACGATTTCGAAATAAAATACAGAAAAGGAGTATTAAACAAAGTGGCAGACGCACTTTCCCGCCAGCCAGTTATCACCGAAGAAGGAAATAACACAGAGGAAGGTATTTTCGCAATTGAAAATTCAGAAAACTGTGCTTGGTACAAAGAGACCATTAAACTAGTACAAAGTAAACCCGAAAGAAAACCGGAATACTGCATTATCGACGGAAACCTGTACCGCCATATATGGAGCAGTAACAATTTTACAGACCCCGAATTTTCCAACCCATGGAAACTTTGTATCCCGCAACCGCAACGAAAGCAAATCCTGAAGGAAAATCACGATGCACCATGCGCTGGACACCTAGGTATAACTAAAACTATAACCCGAATTGCCGATAAATACTACTGGCCTAGGATGTACAGAGATATTGCAAATTACGTAAGACGCTGCCCGAACTGTCAAAAATATAATTCATCTCAACAACAGACCGCAGGAAAAATGCAATTCCCTAAAATAAACGGATGTTGGGATACTGTCAGCATCGACATTGTCGGACCACTTCCTAGGTCTAGCAAAGGCAACAATAATCTCATCGTGTTGCAAGATAGATTCACTAAATGGATAGAATGTCACCCTGCAAGAAAAGCAACAGCAGACGCCGTTTGCAAAGCATTAAAGGAAAAAAGTATCGCCAGATTTGGATGTCCAAATTACATTATCACCGATAACGGGAAACAGTTTACCAGCAACGAATTCACTTCGCTGTTATCTGAATACGGTATTACACACCGTACAACGACGCCGTATTCACCCCAATGTAATCCAGTAGAGAGGACAAACAAAGTAATAAAGACGATGATTGCCCAATATACCGAAAACGACCACCGAAAATGGGACCAATTTTTACCAGAATTTACGTTAGCCATAAATTCGTCCAGACATGAATCCACGGGATTCACACCGGCAATGCTTAATTTCGGTAGAGAGTTAACACTACCTAGCTCTCTCAACAAAGAAAACCAGAATAATAACCCAACAAATCCAGATACCCCGAAGAAACACATTGAAAAGTTGCAGAAAATGGCCGATATATTTGAACTTGTACGAGTATACCTAGCCAGAGCATACCAAACACAGAGTCACCACTACAACCTGCGTCGCAGGGAATGGACCCCCCGTGTGGGAGACAGGGTCATGAAAAGGGAACACCCTTTGTCCTCAGCATTCCGAAATTTTAACGCAAAACTGGCACCTAAATTCTCAGGACCATACATCGTGGTGCAGACTATTTCACCAGTTATCGTCGAAATTAGATCCCCCACCGGTCGCAGGAAGCTGCGCGTACACGTAAAAGATTTGAAACCGGCGCATGTCTAAAATATATAAATTAACATGCACTCGCAGCAAATATTCAGTCGACCAGAAGCATCAGACCAAGATGTGGCCACGAACACCAAGCTTACCACCCTGGTACCCTGAGTAAGACGACCCGACGCCGTCTCCTCCACCACGCCCGATGTCTCCGCCCGGACCAGGTTTTGAAAACCTATATATATACTATGATCCTCCCAGGACGATCAATCCACAGACGCCGCCACTCACAAACGTTTGGGCCGACACCAAGATACCAGCCCTACTGTCACCCCTACCCCCGACGCCGGAAACCAAGAGTCTCCCCTGCCAGGGAAACGTTGGAGTATCAACGACGCCTCCACCGCTAGACATGCTATCCCTGCTGCCGTCCCCGAGGTGTCCCTCAACCTCCAGAGCTGAGCCGTCCCCCTCACCGCCAGTCAAATATGTGCCGTCCCCGATACCGTCCCCTGGGCTACAAATGTTGTCTCCACTGTCCAGGTCAATGGAAGTGAAGTTCAGGGAGTTATTTGGAGAAAGCCCCAGCCCTCCAAAACCTCCGACCCCAGGTAGGTCAATTCCCTGCCTTAGGGCCTTGTTTCAGGTAGAGGACTCTAAAATACCAAAACGGAGACGGAAGTTCAGACACCGCAGCAGCGACGGAACAACCACCCGCATTCCGGGAATCACCGCCCTGACCGTCATCAACCCCTGTACGCCAACACCCATGCCGCAGACGTCCGCTAACGCAACCCCACGAGTGCGCGGGAACGTCTAAGTGCGCGGCAAACGAGTGAGCGAAAAACTTATTAAACGGAATTTGTTATGTTATGTTATTTTCCGATGTGTAAATTTTGTTAATTATGCTTTAGAATCCATTTGTTTTACCTTTTATACCAATGTTTTCTTACGATTTATTTCGATTTATGCCATACCTAGTTTAGTTATTTTTTTGCATAGTACATTTTATTTTCCCTGTTATCTCTACCGTTGTTTTACTGATAGATTGCTGTTGACAAAACTTCAAATTTTATATTCACATGTTTATACAGGGTGTCTACGGAAATTTTTACCATGTTTTCGTTAGTTGGATAAAAATGTATAATAGGTTAGGATTTGTTTTAAAATGTTTAAAAATTGTATATTCACATGTTTATACAGGGTGTTTACGAAATCTTACCATGTTTTCGTTAGTTGGATAAAAATGTTTAATAGGTTAGAGTTGTTTTGAAATGTTTAAAAATTGTTCCTGATGTCAATTTTTTCACCCGACGAACGAGGGGAGTGTAATGAAGCATCCTAAAGTCATACCTCATTACTAAGAAGTTTCAGTGTAGTGCCGTGTGCACATTTGCCACACGACGGCGATTCATACTCGATATACTAAATTTGCACACCGCCCGACTCCGACCGTCTCAAAAAGGAGGGATAGTTTCGTGTATAAAAGCCCAGCCGCGGATCGAGAAGAGCACTGGGTACATCTCTCCGTAAACTGCCGATGGCGCGCTGAGCCGAAGACACTTTGCTGATTTATGCACCAAGTGACGTGACTCTCTGGAGCGAATGTATCTTGACCTAGAAAAGTTCTACGGCGCGTTGAACCGAAGAACGGACCTTGTGCCAAATGTTATTTAGTCCAGCGATGTCCCGTCGTCCCGACGAAACCGACACGGAGCAAATATAAATTAACAGAGGAGTGACCCGGCGAGTTGAGCCGATAGCTTGCTCGGGTTGACGGTTATTAGCCCGCCGCCGTTTCCGCCGTCAAAATCCCTACTCGTCGCATCACTGCATTACACTCTCGTCGTCTCTCTCACTCATACGATTTAAATGTCACCTGATTACCAATAACCGTAAAAGATACGGACCTGAAAACCGATAACCTGTAACTATTGTATATTATGTAAACCTGCATATTTTACCTGTTGAAGATAATAAAATTGTTAATTTTGATTGGGTTGTCTTATTAAACTAATCTGGATCCTGAACTAATCTCCGACTCCAGCTACCCAGAGCAAAACACCGTTACATTTGGTAAAAAACTGTGGTCCTAATAAGTAATCGGGTATGAAATAACAAAATTTTTAATCAATCACAGTAGGCTTGTTCAAAGAATAAAAGTGACAGATAATTTAAACAATTTAGGCCTAAGCAACCAGTTACTTTGATCAAGAAAATCATCAACATTTTATACTTAATAAAAATTGGAAGAGAACAAACTGAAATCTAAATAAATAAAATATTTTCCATTCAATTAACAATAAATAACAAAACAATAACTAAATGTGTTTAAAAATAAAACGTAATTGACACTAAAGTAAATTTTCAAAATGTCCTCCCCCAAATTCTGTGCATTTTCTTGCGCGTTTAGAAAGGTCACCAATTGCTCGACGTATCATTTCTGGATTATTCCGTATTTCGTCGCAGGTTGTAACGATGCGCTGGATTAAATGTTGTCTACTTTCAATTTCAATGCTATAAACCTCGTTTTTTAAGTGGCCCCATAAAAAGTAATCACAAGGGTTACAATCAGGAGATCTTGGTGGCCATTCATGTGGACCCCCGCGTCCAATCCATCTATTAGGATACACATTGTTTAAGTGTTCTCTTACTTGAAGGTTAAAATGTGGTGGGGCCCCATCATGCTGAAACAACATGCCTCTTATACCGATATTTTCTAACATATTCGGTAAAATGTTTTGAAGAAAATCAAAGTAAATTTCACCATTCAATCTTTCTTCAAAAAAATGTGGCCCTATCAAATGTCTATTCACAAGTCCGACCCAAACATTTACAGAAAACCTGTGTTGCGAACGGCGTTGGCGTACCGCATGTGGGTTTTCCTGTGCCCATTTATGATTATTTCGTGAATTGTTTACTCCATCCCAAGTGACTGGGCGATGATTAGACAACCAACGACAAAATGCCAGGCGGGGGATATCGTCGCCTTGTTGAAGACGCTGTACCTGCTGGATATGATATGGATGGTAACGTTCTCTTTTTAGGGTTCTCCATACTCGCCAATGAGGAATACCAGTTGCCAAACTGATTCGTCTAGTGCTCATATTTGGGTTTTCTTGAACTACGTTTATAATATTGTTTTGTTCCTGCACACCTTGTTTTAAACACGCTCCACAACTGCAGAAGTAGGAAACTTTCCGTGTTGTCTTGCATACTGGAACACCGTACTAAAGGTTTTATGATTAGGGCATCGACGACCAGGAAAACGCAGCCGATATTCTCTTTCCACCGACCGACCATTTCCATTACAGAAACCATAGATGAATATTATGTCAGCATATTCCCCGTTTGTAAATTTTACTGGCATAGTTAAAATATTTTCACAAGTTTTCACTAACTAAATGCGGATTATTGACACATTAAATTACTAACAAACAATTATTCAACTGGAGATTTCTTTTTATTATCTGTCACTTTGAACAAGCCTACTGTGATTGATTAAAAATTTTGTTATTTCATACCCGATTACTTATTAGGACCACAGTTTTTTACCAAAATGGACCTTTAAAACGTGCCGGAATTAGGATTCACCCAGACCACCTAGGCTCAATAGAATTTTTGCAAATTTTAGTTATAAAACTATTTATTTCACGTGCCTCTCATTTAATAGGGTTCTGTAATCCATTTTCTTGCACATTTAACAACGTATTTAAATAACCACGAAGGTGTAACAAAAAAATGAAATAGGCCATTTTGTTTGTTTTTTCTTGCTCTTTTCGAATATCGTATCGAAATTTCAAAAAAATATATACAGGGTGATGTTTTATTGATGCAGAGAAGAAACATAAATTATAGTGAGTCCGGACCTGGATATATTTTTTTTTATACATGTACCTCTTGGGGCTCGTTTGTACATTAGCCGTACCAAATATGAATCCGTTATTTCATTTCCTGTCAAAGTTATGACAAAAAACAGATTTGGCCAAAAATTATTTAACACCATGTAATTTCGTAGTGAAGGCCCAATGAGACATTTCTATGGGAGGTTCCGGTTACCACTGATGTTCTCTACCTCCTATTAAGCTATGTCCCTCTCATGATGCAACACCCTGTATAATAATTGTGTTTCCTACAAAAATCATATGTAGTATTATTTTTAATATTACTAAGCAAGCAACCAGACGTTCTGAAAATTTCCCTGTTCGATTGATAAAGCATATCTAAGAAAAGATAATAATCTTTTTAGTTCTTTATCTTATTAGACAAGAAATGGTTTCCAGCAAAGTTTCCATAGGACCAACCACAAACGAGTTATAGAGCAAAAAAGAGATTAGTCTCCATTCTGGCGATCTTCTTGATATTATGACGAAATTATAAGCAGACAAAACACCTGGTAATAAGTAATTGTATGGTTCATAAGCTATCCATCCCATATGGTCACTACTCCTTCATTCAGAATTCCATGGACCAGGAAAGATTTACTTATGCCACTGCACTAATTGGCAAATATACATATTTTAAGCTATATGTTATACAAAGCGTGCACAAATTATGTCCGAGTTTTATTTATATTTTTTCTTCTTCCATAATTTATTTACTACGCTACAAGTTAGACATTACATTTGTAGCACATCTAATAGACAAAGTTACTTATCATAAGAACTAACACAAAATATTCTACTTTATTTAAAAGTGAATTATTGTTTGTTTGCTTATACACGTAATGAAACATATTCTTTATAGGCTTTTGCAAACAGCAGAAAAAACTGTCTATGTGAACTAAAATAAAAACTGTTTGTGAAATTATTGATTTACAATCTTCGCATTCTTTCGATAACCTGAATTCTGGTTATGCTAGCAATTAGAATCCTAAAATTTGCAAAATCCTATAAAGAATATGTTTCATTACAAGTATAAGCAAACAAAAAATAATTAACTTTTAAACATGTATATAGTATATAGGTTCTATTACCAGCTGGGTAACACAGGTGAAAATTTGTTTTTGTTTATTCAGTCAGTGCCAAACAGCGTCAAAAAAGTTGGTAATTGTCTTGGTATTTGCATGCAACATTGTGTGAGTGGCTTTGTGCCTTTCTGATGAGCTCCAGAATAAGGGCGAAAAACGTTTCAAAGGCATTTCCAATAAATAGAATGAGAGATTTCATGAAAATGTAATCCATTTGAATGAAAAATTTTCCAAAAGACGAGGTATGTAAATAAATTCATTTTAGGTCTATATTCTCATTTTAACTGAATCTTCATAGCCGTAGGGGGTTATGTAGATACTGGCTTATTCTGCATATCTATAGGGGATTGTGTAGAAACTAGCGTTGGATTGAGAATTGTCCAATAAAAAAGACATATTGAATTTAGGATTTTTAATTGCTAGCATAACTAGAATTCAGGTTACTGAAAGAATGCAAAGATTGTACATCAATAATTACAAATAGTTTTTTTTTTAGTTCTCATGGATAGTTTTTTCTGCTGGTTGCAAAATTCTATTTTACTTGTTGAATATAACTTAAAAGAACACGCCTCGGAACACGCTTAGTAGAAGTACGTTCTCGTCAACTGTGTAATGACGTCACGCTTTAGATTTGCGCGTTGGTTATTTTAAGTTGTTTAACGGATTTAACGCTGAAATAAAGTTTAGATTTTTTGAAGAGTCCTCTTTCAAAATAATTTAATAACAAATGCTGAATGAGCCTCTTGTAAATCGTATGCAGCATAAAAAAGCTTACTCCGTTGACACCGATATTGCATAGATGTAAAATCTAACGTGTGTTTGCAACAAAATAATTCTGAAACAGAATATTTTAAACTGAAATGTGCGATATGTTGTGCATAAATTGAGATACTTTTAAAAAATTCATGAGAACCGCTGTGCGAGTATTTTAATTACTGCTGCATTATAACACTATCGTCTCACATTACCCAATTACACTGGCATGATGTTCATTATTCTATTACTGGATTTGGGAGGGCTTTTACTGTTTACTGTTCGATACGGGAGTACAATTAATTAAAAGTTTTGATGCAATGAATTTTAATACTGAAAAGTATTTGTGTTAGTTCGTACAGTTGTGAAATATGATTTTATTTTTTTTTTCAACAAAAAGCTGGTAGAGTATTAGTTTCTGCTTGCCTGAAATGTAAAATTTATTTATTAAAATTCATTTTTGACACTAATTTTGAATTAATTATTTGCAGTATTTACAGTAACTATTACCTTTAAAAAGTGAATTATTTATTATTTGTTTGCTTATAGTAATGAAACATATTCTTTAGGATTTTGCAAATAGCGGAAAAAACTATCTATGAGAACTAAAAGAAAAACTATATGTAAAAATATTATATCTCGACAACCTGACTTCTGGTTATGCTAACAAATGAAAATCCTAAAATAAATTTGTCCAATTTCTTATTTGACATTCTCATTATAACACTAGCATCCAACATAGTTCCCTACGGCTATACAGATTAAACTAGTAACTACATAGGTTTTATGAAAATGTAATCCATTAGAATGAAATTTTTTTGTAAGACAAGGTAGGTAAATAAATTCATTTTAAGCCTTTGGTCTCACTTTTAACTGAATCTTCATGCCATAGGGAGTCATGTAGATACTAGTTTAATCTGCATAGCTGTAGGGGATTTTGTTGGATGCTAGTGTTATAATGAGAATGTCAAATAAGTAATTGGATACATTTATTTTAGAATTTTAATTTGCTAGCATAACCAGAAGTCAGGTTATCGAAAGAATGCAAAGAGTTTTGGTTGTCATAAAAATTCTGAATTTCATTTTGGTAAATCAGACTTTGTTTATAGGTGTAACACAGAGAGAATGTATTAACAGAAGAAATATTACTTCTATTATTTTTTTTCTATTACCATAATAATTGGAAGAACGATAAGAAAAATATAATAAATGCTAATAAAACAATTCACAGTTAACGACTGTAAAAAATACAGAGCCATTCGTTGCCACAACACTTTTAAATTTTCTTAGCACGGACATAACTAACGCTCTCAGATCATGAGAATCTATGAGCTCTTCCCAAGCATTTTAAATAAATTGCCATAGTTGACCGCCGTTTATCGGCCTGAAGTCTCTGTAATAGAAATGTAGTTATTATAACTTCGAACTGAAAAATTCATGGCGAAGGAAAGTTGTCATATGGATATCAGCTTGCAGATAATTGATTCCTGAAAGATTTTAAGTTAAAACATACTTGATGTTTCATTCGGAAAAATTGAGTTTCAAAATATAATAATTTGAATATCGTGGAAAACACCCTGTAGAAATTTATACCTATGTAAAAATTAACATGTTTCAGCAATCTATTACCACGCTGAAATACATATTATGATAAATTTTCTTCGACCAGATTTTTTAAAAAACCGTCGAAAAAATGGTGAGCATGAGAAATAAAAATAAAAATCTCCAATTCCATTTTTTGGAAATTCACATTTAAGGACAAGATATTATAATTCTGAAAAACCCCTTTTTTAATTTTAGTTTTAAAGCTTCATAAAACAAGAAATTGGCAATTTCAATTTCTTAAAATTAATAATAATGAAAACTTCAACTATACGAAAAAATGTTATTGAACATTTCTTGTTGCAAATCGGTTTAAAAATATTTAAAGAATTAATTTTATTGAAGAAATTTAATATATTCTTTGGATATAAGCAAACTTGATTTAAGCAATATCAGACCAGGTTTCCATCTGGTAACATGGATTCCCATAATCCTGAACTGATTCTAACAAAAAACTGCGTTCGAAATATATTCGAAACTCATGCACCCTTACCATCTGCTCTTAGAATGTTTTAAGTTTTAACATGACGTATGTCACATTTGTTATTGATTGATTAGCCAACGTACGGTAGGCATTGCTGCCACTTCCTGATATTCAATCTGGATTATTTTATATAGCGCCGGATTAGATATGGGGGGACATTCTTGTTGTCAGCACCGAGAGCCACATGATGCATGGTGTGGAAATATAGGGTGTAAGTGCTTGTGAGATGCTTCTTGCAAGTTTCCATGCTTGTTTTAAGTTTCCATATATCGTCATCTTTTTGTTTTTTAATGTTCTAAGTTTTCCGTTAGGGAATCTAACAGTGTGTACGTGTACATTCATAATATTTCTTGATTGTATTCCTTCTCTTGATTTCCTTATTTTTACAATATATCAAACATCAAAATATTTGGCTTGATACAATAATAAAAAATTGAAAATTAGTTTTAATTGTAAATATATTGTTTTGTTGGAGTTCAGAGTATGTCGAATTCGGTGACAGACGCATGTTTTGTGGCCCCTACGGGATCTCGAGGTAAATCCGGATAAGGCGGCAACAGGACGTTGAAACTGTATTGTATTAAAGCGTGAACGATTCTGCATTGATTGATATAAATTAGCACGGGTCTGGCTATTTCATATAGTTGATATTTGATTGGATTATGTTGACTGAATAAAACAACACAAAATAGTGTATATAAAAGTGTACTGCTTAACCGTGGAATCTATACCTGGATCCCTCCCTTCTTGAAGTGGGTGATATAAAATAAGCAACAGCCAGCCAGATATGTGGATGAAACAGATAATTTTTTGTTTATGTAGCATTAGCATTGGTTTGTTTATTTCTCTTTATTAAATTTTAAACGAAAAATGGAGATCAATGTAAAGGTATTAAACATAATATATAGGTAATAAACATAATATACGGGTGATGAAATAGAAAACTGCCTGAAATTGAAACCGATTGTTTTAAGGAAACGACATACAGGGTGAGCAAACTATCCCTTCGGACCTCTTTTCTCACAACGCGAAAAGAAAAAAAAATATTACCGCGAGATAGCGCCCTTCCCAGCAATCCTACTGTAAATGGATATTTACCTGTGGAACGATTAATGAACAAAAACAAAAAAAAGCAAAAACAATAAAAAATAAAAGCTGCCAGATTCAGAGACAGAAGTAGCAGATAATTTAGTAGAAGAAAAACAAGGAGATGACGATAGACGAAAACTGAAAAGAAGCATCTCGCAAACACCTGCACACCCCAGCCGATGTTGACAAATGGTAACAAACCTCCATGGATATCCGGAATCGGCAGAAATGCCCACCTTACGCTGGCAAATCAATCAAACCATCAATTGTAAATATACCATTTTATTTATATCACCCATACGGGAACAAATGTTGTTGAATTGTTACTTTGTATTATTGCAAGTTGATTTTAAATTCACCTAAGCAAGTAACATGGCATCCAAAAAAATATTCTGATCCCAAATATCCTTTTTTATTCTAATAATTTTATAACCCTAATATTTTTAATTTCATGAGCAAAGTTATTGAATATGTTCATTATATACACTATAACTTCATCATTTAAATATATTTCATCATTACTGTATGATAGATTATAATGTAATCATATATATTTTAGGCACTTTTATGTAAATATCTTGGACTTATATAATATCTAAACCTAAAGTAGACTTAATCCTGACTTGATTATGCAACTTTGTCCCTTTTAATAGTCTTCGTATCTTCTATGATAAACTAATATCATAAATGTCGGCCTTTACTTTACGACACAAGAAGGTGTCGTAAAGTTTAGATATACCTAGGTATTATAGTTTGTCTGCTATGTGCCTCAAAACTTTATCTAAATAATAGTAATTGTAACGAGACCTACATTTGACATGTTTGCCAAGAACAAACAAAATTACAAATAAAGATATTTAACTATCGCATAGTGGGCGAAATTTTAAGCAGCATTAATCCATTTTTTTATGTGGATGTAAATAATTCGATATACGAGAAAACACTTCAATATGGGCATAGACCATATAAGTACTACTAAGAACTACAGTAATTTTACAAATAAATGTTATGTACAAAACACATTAGAACAAATGGATTCGTCAGTTCTAAACTATTCCTAATTCTGATGATCTTTAAGTCTTAGGACAATAAGCATTTTGCAAAAATTATTGAAAGAATAATGAAAATGCAGTTAAGATAACATCTTATGCAAAATATTTAATTTTTAGAACTCCTCTGGATTTCGTCCTGGTACTATTATTTTGCTTCATATAGTTGATGTGTTATAACAGCAACGAATCAAAGAATGTGCACGAATATAGTTCTTCTGTTTTGCAATAGAGCCCTACAATGTAAATTATGAAATAATGACAGCCATAATTATTTAAATTGGCGCCTCTGAATATTTATTTTATGTATTTTATTCATACACCATCTAACAGTACAAGACCATTTACAAGATGGGAAACATACATCATACAAGTATGACTTTTAATAACACACATTATAATAAAGATAAACAACAATAAAACAATATAAATATTAGAGAGAACACAGAGTTAAATTTACTTATAATAGAGAGAAAAAAAAGATTTACATATATGATTTTACATAAAATCTCCTATTTATTAAAGATGTCGATATCACGCTGGCGTTGGTTAAAGCTAGAGCACATGCTGTAGATTTAAAGTATTATTCTGGGCTATAGCAAGGTAGAAAGTTTGGTATTATCTTGAATTTATTCGCAGAATATGGAAACTAAATCTATGGAGTATCTCAATGCAGTTAATACCATAATGAATCATCTTTTTTTAAAAATGTATGGCAAAGCCGTTGCGTCTTTCAAACAGGTTACTCATAGAAAATATTTCAAGGAAATCCAATTGGTGGATATATGCCATGAGATTTTAAACATAGAAATTTAAGAAAAGAAAATGGCGTTGCACATTTTCTAATTTAAGACTATTCATATTATAGCAGGGCTGCCAAACAAGAGACGCATACTCTAGCTTAGATCGCGAAAAAGAGAAATATATTAGTTTAACGTTCAGATATTTGAAAAATAACGTACATTGCGTATAATAAAACCAAGAGTTCCATTTTTTTGTAAAAATTACTCCGAGGTCTTTAAACGAATAGGGTCGAGTTAAAGGTTCGTTTTCTATACAGCAGTTAAATGCATAATGCATAATCCTTCCTGGAAAATATTATTACGTTACATTTTTTCATGTTTAATGTGAGACGGTTTTCGACATACCAAGCGCTGAGTTTAGATACATTATTTTGCAAAAATAATGCAGTTACTTACGTTAGAGATTCTATGTAGTAGCTTGATGTCATCTGCATCCATTAAAAAATGATCATCTAGCTCATATGCTATATCACTGAGAAATATATTAAACAAAAATGGTCCAAGAATAGACCTCTGAAGTCTGCAGTTTGGAGGTGAATACTTGTATTGCACCAAAGTCATTCAGTGATATCCCCATAAGAGGGTGATAATTACTCCTCACATAACAAGAAATTCAAAAAATAGTTGCAGTATCTTTTAGAAAAACTCAAAACATCTATCTGCATTTTCCTATTTAAGAAGAATTTTTGACAACATACTTGAAAAGTACCCATAATGAAGTAGCAAAAATTTACCGGTAGTCTTAATTCAATTAAATTTATTCTTTCTCTCTGTAATACACATCCACATATATTGCAAAATTTATCTGCGCTGTTTGTGCATCTAAACGAACTTTGCTGACTGAGATTTTTACTTGTACCAGAATTACTAGGTTTTTTATTTATCATTTGTGATTCTACGTTTTCTTTTACAAGCCATGTGCAAAAACACCAGCGCTTCGTGTGGCAAGGAGCGGGCTGTTAGATTGGGAACGAGTATACCCTCGGAAGACTTTCCTACCCCAGTTCCCAGAGACCCAACCTACATTTAACCAGTTCCGGAATACGCAGACGAACTCGCACTCGCTCGAAGCGGTAAGGTCTCCGACATCCTTACCCATGGCGCACTTCCTGATCAAGGTTCGAAAGGGCTGGACTCGGGAAGCCTTAGATAGCGACCACCTCTATAGAGCAAACTCTCAACAGCTTATGGACTTACTGACCAAATGAGTAATCAATAAGATCCACTTGCACGACCAGCAGTGCTATCATAGGTCCAATCATAACAAAAAAAAACTTAACAATATAACAGAGAAAAAAGGTAATAACAGAAACAATTAACGCCCCAATAAAGAGCCCAACTTGACGTATACTTAATCCTTACACCTTCAACAATCTTATGCCGTTTTCAGTGCGCTTACCGGCTGGTCAAAAAACCATATAGGCAGAAAATTATATAGATGTTTTCTCTAAATTTTTAGACGATTTTTTTTAGAGGCCATATAAATAAGTAATAGTGTTTTCAGAGAATTCTATTCAGGAGTCATCTAAGCCAGTGTTCCTCAAACTTTTTTATCTCACGTACCCCTTTTTGTTGTACAATAATCATGCGTACCCCTTTTAAAAAATACATATTATTATATAATTTAAATGATGTAGCGGGTATAGGGTCAGACTAGGTATTTGAAGGAAGTAATGTGAAATATCTGTGTGCCCTCTTGACGGCGAAGAAAGAACTATTTTGAACATGTCCACACTGCACTTCGCAGTTTAGATTCTGGTTTTAATTAAACTTCGAATGCATATTAATTATGCAGTTTTGTCTTTCACCATCATGTGTTTTATATATTTTATTTTGTTTTATTTTGTTATATATTTTTTGTATGTTTCTATTATTTAAATTTATTAGCCGCCATTCGCGTGTCCCCTAATAAATTTCGTTTACCTCCAAAAGATACGTGGAACCACAGTTTGAGAAACACTGATCTAAGCAACTGTAATTTAAATTTTGGGTTGATTTTCGCCACTCTATGGGGGTAGTTTTTGAGCATAGCATCGAGACTAATGCAGTTACATACTGTTTCAAAAATAACTGGGCATCGTAAGCTTTTTTGCAACCACTGCAGGTTTTTAAATTTCCTGTTGCGTGAGGGGTAGTTTTCACCCACTCATGGGGGTGGTTTTCAAGAGAAAGTAATGTTAACTCTGTATTTATGCGTTATATTCTTGAATATTTATATTTAATTCGATTTATTGAGATTTAAGACTATTCGTGGAACGTTAAGTCATTTTTACCCCGTTTAGGAAGTGTTTTTTAGCGCTAAGGATTGATTTTGGGGGTGTACAATTTATTTATTTGCAAAATACCTTATTTAATAAAAAATGAAAAAAAATCAGATCTTTTTGCTGAAACCCAAATTCCATTAGAACTGAGCAGGGTTAAATTCAAACAAAAGAACCTATAGTAAAATTGGAAATTTTCTAATCTGCAGACAAATTTATAATTATAAATCCAACATTTTTTTGGTTACATTTTTCAAAGTTTACCAGTAGTATTGTTTATTCCGTTTCAGTTGAACATTTCATATTAAGAATGCCATTTCACGCAATAAAACTCCCTACCTATTATTTCTCACTTCTTTGTTCTGTAAAACTTAATTTATAGATAAAAATCAAGCATGCAAAATCCTATCGATGTAAGTTGGAAGCACCAAGTGTTGAACTCCGCGAAGGTTTACGTCCACAATGGGTTGACTGACGCATACTAATTGAGATATCGCCATCCATTGGTTGACATAATGAAATTGTGATCAACGTTGCCATTAGCGGCACTGCCAGGTGCTTTCAGACCTCCCATACCCATACTAGAATATTAAATGTCTATTTGTAAAGTCTTTATTAACAAACAATTAGTAGAGTGACGTAGGAACAGTCCGTATTATACGTTTTATACACAAAAGGCCCCTTCATTTTGCAAAGCTGTATTGTATCGAGCGGTTATAATTATAATCTTAATTTTGAAACAATGAACTCCATAGGTATGCTTGAGTTATTGTCAGCATACTTATTAGTTATTGATATTATTTTTACAGGACTAATCGTCAATAGAAAAACACTCTTTCCTACATTTCGTTTATATAATCTTCAGAGCTTGATGGTCTTAGTTAATATTGCTTGTTAAAACTTCGCCAATGTGAAGATGCTACTGGATATGTAATAATTATTAATCTGATTCGTATCTTATACTTATTTATTAATATTTACAACCATATGAACGAACTAATGATACATTAAGATCTGGTACCAGAGCTGTTGACCGGAGAACAGAATATTTCTATGTGTCTATATTTTTAATGTGTTGTCATAAAAATAACAATTTAAAAAAAGACATGGATGCTCAACATAACCTTTACATTCAGAAACATATTTATTTAATATAAAACCGCTACCTAAGGATTCACTACTTCCACATCTACTCTTGCTAGCTTGCTTTACTTATTTTCAACTATTTAGACCTAACCCTTCAGCGGAAATATCTTAAAACATATTCTAGTTCCATACGTAGTTGTAATATATTCGTGCACCAAATTTAAACTGAATATTGTATTAACCCCTTTAAGAACACTGTGGTGGGGGTGGCAAAAGTTTAGGTCTTGGTTTCTAATATGTACATCAAATCCCAGGTTTATGAGCTCTTACCAGCTTGCATTTCTTATTTTCTCCTATTTACCCCTAGCCCTTCACCGGCCTAAGCTCAAAATAAAATCGTGTTCCAAATCTGGTTATAATACATTAGTGTACCAAATTTTAGTTCAATATCTTCAACCGTTCCAGAGAACAAGTGCGCTCAAAAACAATAGATCTATAATTAACCGAAATATTTAAACTGTAACATTTTTAATACCTGAATATAAAAAAAGTGTTTCACCTGTGCGAACGGCAGATAGTTTTTTAAAGGAGAGCATAGGGGCGTGGGTTAGGAGTGTGGACACTCAAAGGGCGCCACTGGGCTGTTACAAAAAGTGATTATGTAATCTTGCCAGCCAAAGAACAAGATTCAATTTCTATCTATCGAGCGATGGAACTCTTAAAGTCTATCAATAATGTCAAAATTTACTTTTTACTATAATCTCAAATCCTTGGCAAATATCATGTGCACTAGTGCAAATAACAAGAACATGCAGACATTCAATATTTATTACTTACGACACAAGTGAGATGTACAACAACAGGAAATAAATAATTTCACAGTTACTCCCTAAATACTTTCTATACGCAATAGAAATTCAAAATATGTGTATGAGCCGATTTAAAATTGATTCACTGATTTGAGTCTTTCCATTAGGAATGCAACTACGACTTATGTGATACCAACAATGAGTTTTAAATTTACAACAGCGAGTCAAAGATTTACTATGGATTAAAATTACAACTCATCACTAAAATATTATATAATAAACGAAATTCTGTGAGCCAAATTTTGCAATGTTCGCTATGTACACTTGATTCTTAAGGAATAATCTAAAATGAGTAGGTTCTATTAAAATACTTTATGTATAACATAGAAGGTAGATTAGCATCTCACGGTACCATGCGTTTCTTCACAGTAAAAATCTTAAGATATCTCATCATGCTAGGTATAAACTTAGAGTTTAAATTATAGTTGCAGAATCGTAGTGTGATTTATTCTAATATTTGAACAAAAAAATCACTAATCAAAACTTTAATAATTTCTTTAAAAATATGTAAACAATAAAACCTGATTATTGCCTTGGCGTTCTCCGTAACTACTGCAGCGTGACTTGTCACCACTTCCTGGACATTCCGAATGTCGACTACAACCATAAATGCATGCCGGACACCAGACTGCCTGTATTAAATCTCTTAGAGACTGCTGCGAACCCTCCAAGTCAAAACTTATCTGAATGTCAGCAAGACCCATACATAACCAAATATCTGAGTAATAGGCTTCCTCCTATTACTTTTCCTCTAAATATTGGGCCCCATATAACCAAAATTACAGCACCAAAAAGCTGGGCTGTTACATACACCGCCAAATTGCCTGACCCATACAAATTGTCTCTGGCCTCCCACACATATGCCTGTCCCAAATTCTCTATAATAATTACAACAAATAAGAACTCAACAACACTCAAAATAAAAGGCTTATCTCTTATAGAGAGTATTAGATAACCTCACGAAACACGTGGCGTCAGAACTTCAAGAAACCAAACCAATTCCTTCCTGGAATTGAAAAAAACACTCACAGCAAAGCGGCGAAGATCATTGGGTACATCAAATCAAATTCTAAACAATGTTAGTGATATAAAACCCAAATTCTTCAACACAAAATCGGGACCGCCGCCGTTCAGATATCTCGTGGCTGTCGAAGAACGAAAACCCAGACCGGAAATCTGCCAAAATTTCCTGTGTTGCCAACTTACGCATTCTTAGAACATTTTCTCTAGCCAATGATAATGCACCACCAAAGGACTCAATAATCAAAATACTGAATTTCACAATGAGCAACATGCATGAATTTTAGAAATGCAATAATTTATTATTTTTTTGTTATATATGTTATATAAGTTGAGAAAGTAATGAAGAAAAGGTATAAAAAAAATGTGTAGCCTAAATAAACGACTTTGAAATTCAAAATTTTATGGGAACATATCCACGTGACTGAAAGCACCACGCTATTGGTCTGACGTCATTTGGCATAATGTCTAATGGTCGTCTATATGCCAAGGGGTTAAATCGTAAATTGTTTTGTGTTTTGTAAATGTGTATTGATGTTTTCATAAAAAAAAATCATTCATTTATTCATTTATTTTAATTATTAAGTGGTAAAAATGACGGACAGTGGGTTTTTACGGGGCCAGAGTGACAATTTGCCCGTTGTTGATGTGTTTATGATGACAAACTTTTTTGCTACTAATACTGATTTTATTAGTGCTGAAATTGGAGGTACTAAAGCAACAAGATATGTGTCATTCATTATTCTAAACATTAATTCAATTGTGCCCATTTTTATCCTTTTACTGTAGTTAAATATAACAAATTATGTATGTACCTAACCTCAAAATAGGTAAACAAGGCAATGTTTTAATGTTATATTAATTGATATTTTTCATCTTAGAATGCTTTACTTTTTTATATAATAAATACCTCCCGTCACTTACTAAGTACGTACTTTTAGGTAGGTAGATAGGTACATTAATAGTAAAAATAACTGTTGACATACATAGGTAGGTATATATAAATATATAACTGGATAATATGTAGAACGTCGAGAAGTTACACCCGTATTCCCACCGTTCTTATACATTTATACATTTTAATTCAAGGTTCCTATTAACAGAAGTTAGTAAACTTTTGTATTCGTATAAATAGGAAAGTGACCAAATTCACCATGATATGTAAACAAATTATCACAATAATATTAGGGTTAGGTACATATTTTCATAATATTATTATAAAATAATTAGTTTTAATGGGTAAATTTACATCAAAATGATCCTGGCAGCAATATATAATCTTGAGGATGACGATAATTCTGCATTTCGGTCGTCTCGTCTCATAGCTCTGCACCATTTCTTCCTAACTTTATCGGGTCTAGGCACATTAAAAAATAACTTTTCTGGATTTTTTATTGTAGTATTTGTACATTTGGGCACCATACAATATTTATAGCTACTTTTCTTTGTATTTTCCATAACACAACATAAATAATGTGTACACATTCGCAATCAAAATACGTTTTCCGTCGGTGCGATGTGCCCGATGACGTCACACACAAGTAGCGCGGAAACTTCTCCATTTAAACGCAGTTAAATTGACAGCTGCAGTAAATAATTTTTTTAACCTTTAATTAGAACATAAAACAAAAATAAAATACTGGAAAAATAATGTTTTTTAGTGATCTGTTCATCTGTGATGTTTAAAAAAATTATGCATTTTGCTCATTATGTAATATCTTAATTACAAGAATATACGATTAACACCACTAGCTCAAATTATTCTTAACGAAAACATGTTTACTTTCGGAATGTTATGACTTTTGCAGATATGCCACAAGCTACGCCCTTCAGAGCACAAATGGTTGCATACCTCTCCATTCCAATAAGTGAATTAATTATAGTAAATTGACTGCAAATAAATATGAAATTATTCATGTAGCTTTTTCAAATGCTACAATGCACAAATAACATCCAGTGACATAAATTTCGTTTGCACTCTACTGCTTGTGAATTCAAAAAGCATTAAAGAAAAACGCACATTTAAAAAACTTTATCGACTTTTGACATTTTAACTGTACAAAATGGTATAAATAATTAGTATTTCCTATCTCCACTTCAACAAGAAATAAACAAATTGTTGTTAAAAAGTACTAGTCCCTATGTGTCGTAAATATTTAGAAGAGCTGAGGTTGCTGAGGTTTTCTAAATGCTGTTTCGTCAGAATCATATCTAGATTAGATTGTGCTATACTTTATGAGATCTAAATAAACTTCTTGACGAACTTGTTCTAGACCCGCTTCAATATGCGCAGATTAAATCGACCATGTTACATGGACCAATCTGTTAGGAAGCACAAACTGACATGATCAAAGTGTTTATTCTACAAAAAAGGGCGTACCTAATAAGAATTATGTTTGCAATTGGTAAACAAGAATCTTTGAACGAAATATTTAAAACCGCAAAAATATTAACGTTACCGTGTCTGTTATACTAAGTGTTAACATACAAACATAAAAATATAAACAACGTTATAACTTTCATACTCATGAGTATAGAAACTAACAAATTACAAACCTTAAAAATCCCCAACCATGAAACACAATTTTATTAAAAGTGCCCAAAATACAATTGCGTTAAAATATATAACCATTTACCAAATGAACACAATTTGCTGTCAGTATTATATAGGTAAAATCAATACAAAAGTACTTTTTATTCAGTTTAGGCACCTAATGTCTCTTATATATTTTTTATCTTATAATTTTACGTTTTTAGTTGTGTTTTTTTTTTATATATAGTATCTACTCAGTTTTGTCTATATGTAATGAAATGTACTTTGCGTCTTAAATTATTAAAGCTATTTTAGTGTGTAACAACACATTCCTTTCGATCTGTGTAACATCTGCTTGGCGAATAAATTATTATTATTTCTGAAATAATAACCACCATTCAGAAAAAGTGACCAAAATTTGTAAAATTCCTTTCCTTATTAGAAATAGCCAAAGCAATCCAAACTTTTAGCTCTAGAAACTACATCAGAAGTTTCTCAGCTTCTAGACTAAATCGTGCGGTATCTTTATTATTCAGCTATTCTCTTTATACATACATAATCTGCACCGGTAAAAATATCATATTCATTTATGTAACTCGATATAGTGACTACAGTCAAGCGAATCTCCATTGCCCCGGCACCATGACCTGGATCTTAAGATGTTTCCAGTGTTTCTCGGTAATGCAGTATCTAAAAGCAACTGTGTAAACAATGGTAGCAAATAACATTTACGTAAATTCTAGCGTACTTCCATAATACTAAAACTAGTTGGTCATGCTAATATAAGTTCCTCAAAGTTTACTTTCATAACCACTAATGATCTAGTTCGAGAGAGTCTGACAACCGCACCATATAGTTATTTGTCAATTTTGAGGTTGTACCGCTGGAGGGTTTACCAGTTCAGGATGTTTCCGTATTTCTAACTTTTTGTTGATAATTGTAAAGCGGCAGTGAACGTGATGGTAGCAAATATTAACTCCTGTCCGTTTAACATTAACTTGTGATTCTTGGTATCACATTATCAGCAATGAATTACATAGTGGTAATATCGCCTGAACGTTTGATAGCTTGAAGTTTTGTCTTTATTCCTTATTATTTTAATTATTCCGAATTGATTGATAAGATAGATGTAGGTCTGATTTGTTTTTATTATTAAAATAATGTGCACCTTAAATGTAATACTAAAGATACATACATTCTTTTTCGTACCACCAAACAACTGCTACTAGTTTTTTACTAGCGTATTTCAGTAATGATACACTGCTGAAAGATATATCTATTGGAAAATAATTTAAATAATTTTAAAAACTTGCTATTAAACACAGACTGTCTGTAACTGTTAAAAAAATGCACTAAAAGGAACAAAATAATGTTAATAATTACATTAATTATGTTAATAAACGTAAAAGCGTAGAGCCCGCCAAGACCAAAATTTGGTCTTTTGAGCGCCCGCGCCCCATGCTTTTACATTTATTGACATAATTATTGTTATTATTGACATTAAAGTAAAGTAAAGTATTTTTCTAAATTTAGTATTTGAACAGTTCCAGTTTATATTTAAAAGCGTGTCTTTTAGTTTTTTTAAATTATTTATTTGTTTTCTTCCTTTTAGTTCTGTTTCAATTAGAGCAGCGTGTTTGTTCGATAAAATTTTTTCCCTGTAAATGATAAACATTTTCCCAGAATGTCTTAGATGTGCGTAAGTGGTCCCTTTGCATAAGAAAGGCAGTTTAAATTATACTTCAAATTACAATTATCGTCCAATATCAGTAGTCCCGAAGCTTTCGAAAATACTAGAAGTAGTATTTAAAAAAAGATTTTTGAATTACTTTGAATTAAATGATATGTTTTCAGAGGAGCAACATGATTTTCGTGAAGGTAAATCAACATCTGCAATGGTGGAGTTTGTTGACGCGGTGCTGTTCGCACTGGAGGATGCATGTCTTTCTTCTTTCCACTATGTGACCTAAGCGTGGCATTTCATTGTGTTGTTCAGTCATACTATTCGATAAAGTCAAACATTATAATATCACAGGAAGTCCCATTTCGTTGAAGAGGCCGAGGGAAAGTCAGCGCTTAAGGAAATCTTTTATGGGTTTGCCTCAAGGCTCCGTGTTAGGACCAATTCTGTTCATCATGCATATCAAAGATCTAGCTAGCGATATCATGAATACACCTCTAGTGCTCTGTGCGGATGACGCCACATTAATAAATTGCAACAAGGAAATAGGTTTGGCCGAGAGCAAGTCAAGTGAAGCTGAAACTCAAGCAGAAGAATATTTTTTCTCCATAAAATTAAAAATGAATACTGATAAAATGCACAAAGTCACTATAAGTTTGAAAACAAATAACGTAAGCACAGAATCCGTGAAACTCCTTGGATTTCATATTGACAGCAAATCACTTGGGATGCTCACACGTCAAGCCTATCCAAGAAAGTTGAATCCAATCTTTGCCTATTGTGGAAATTGAGTTGTGGTGTCACTTCCAAGCCCAGCCTACTTTGCATTATCTCGCAGCCACCTACAATATGGCTTACTAATTTGGGGTCATTGTGCGGCTAAGGGAAATATTATTAGAATGAAAAAATCGGTTGTGAGGGTCATCGCGGGTATAAATATGAGGACTCATTGCAGACCTTACATTGCTTGTACATTTACGAACGTCTTGTTTATGTGAAAACAAATTTTCAGAACTATAAATGTCAGACAGATATACACTCTTACTAATATATCAAGAAACATAAAAATTTACGAAAGTAATGAATAGTGTAAACCACGTTGGATCAACATTTTTTATTAAATTACCTGATGAGATCAAAGTGAGAGATTAGAAAAAATTTAAGTATATATAAGCAAATCTTATTGAAAAGCATACTATGATATAGTTGAATGTTTAAGTGAACCTTTAATATTTTAATGTTTTTTAATTTTTTTCCTTTTCTGTAAATGTTTTCCAAATGTTTGTTTTAAATACCTATGTAATTTCAAATATGTGATTTGACGAGTGTACACTATTTGAGTATTGCATAGACTGAATAAACTATCTGTCTACGTATCTATCTACCAAGATTTATTCGTGATCTGTAATTGATCAGCCTACAATCATGATTCTATTTTTTTATTACAACTTACACTTAAACCGTACTCTGAAGTGTATCCAACAGACAAATACGCACTTCGGTCTGCTATGTCTATCTTCTGCAATCAAATCAGAAATCTTATTTTCACCCAAAATCTCTCCACCATGCCAGTTCTCCACCCCATATCAAGGGTGCTCTATCGATGTCGATGGGGTTTGCCGGCAGAACACAGGCTTGTCTGATATTTTATCCAACTTTATTTTCTCATATAGTCGACGAAAAATGATCACCATATCTCTGGTTTCTCCATCTCCAACAACTTGATCGACAATTTCTCGCATTCTACATTGTCAACACGAAATATAGGTATGCAAGCACGCAACACTTCCTTCTCTGCAAATTTCTCAGTACCGCTCAGTTCCCTAGTAACCGTAATCTTAAAGAAAAGCTGTTTGCTCAGTTAAATTTAAGCAGAACTAACATTTTTAACTTGAGATTAATTTATAGATGATGCCATCTTAGTTACACCAAGCGAGCACTGATTCGTACATCTACTAGATAACTTGAAACAAGCATTGATTACAAATGCAACTTAAATCCAGAAGAAAGAAAACTGAAGATCAAGAAACAGAAGTAGTTCTGATATCTTATCCAACTTTGTTTTCTCATATAATCGACGAACAATGATGACCAGGTGTCTGGTCTCTCCAGCTCCAACAACTTGGTTTACAATTTCTTCCATTCTACATTGTCAACACGAAATATAGGTATGCAGACACGCAACAGTTCCTTCTCTGTAAGTTTCTCAGTGCCGCTTACTTCCCTAGTAACGATAATCTTAAAGAAAAGCTGTTTGCTCAGTTATGTTTAAGCAGAACTAACATTTTTAACTTGAGATTAATTTATAGATGATGCCGTCTTAGTTACACCAAGCGAGAACTAATTCGTACATCTACTAGATAACTTAAAACAAGTATTAATTACAAGTGCAACTTAAACAAACGGAAAATGTTGCTAATCTTATGTCAAATTCTTTGGTATCACGACACGTACAATGATCTGACTGGTTTTATTCATATTCCATGGACGCCCCTAGAACATGGATCATTAGAGATGTTGAGAGACGTTGATGCTTTCGATATCTGAGTATGGAAACGTTTGCTGCAACTTACCTGGACAACTGATCGCGTGAACAGCTCCGTACTTCAGAAAATACTGCAGAACGTTTCCTTTTATTACCTTTTGTTAGTTTTATCATTTTAAATCACGCAGAATCATTTTAAAATAATAAGAATAGAATAGGATGCCGAATATTTAGTAACCACAAAATTTCTACTTATATCTGATAAGAAAATCGCGCAAGAAAACCTTCCCGGCACAAAACTGAAAACGCGACCAAAATCTGAAAATAATCAATATTTTCTTACTTTTTATTGGGTATTTTGCCACTGAAAAATATTTAAAAATTTTAATGAAAAAACCTCTGCGCCAAACGGATCAGACAGAGGTTGGTTCTTGAGTACTTGACTGTTTCAAAAAGTCTCACACCTAAAAATATATAAACTAGAACAATGTTATGAACTAAAAACTGAAAATCAAAGCTATAGGTAGTTAACGTTTCGGAAGAGAATCTACTTCCGTTCTCAAAACTTTTTTGGCCGTCAACCATGACAGTTCTTTGTTTATGTATTTCCATAGTCACGTGAGACATTAAATTATATTTATCTTATTTTTACTTACTTCGTCTCTAAGGATGGGCAACCAACTAGTACAAAAATCTATTGAATAATTAGAAACGCAGCTATCCTCGTTTAATAAAATAATCGCGGATTCTTTAAGTTTTCTTTTAGTTCCGTTGCTCTCTTTTTCCAAAATCTTCGCCGAGTCCCATTTAATTCTATGATTATTATCCCACGCGTGTTCACAAATTTTGGATTTTTCAAATTCTCCCCTTCTAGCGTAATTTCTATGTTCACCAAGCCTTACGTTGAAAGGTCTAGATGATTCACCTACGTAATGTTTTCCGCACTCACACGGAACACTATAAATACAATTTTTTGAACTTTGAACAATATTTGGAGGTTTGGTTCTTGATAAAACCGATCTTAGCGTGGAGCCCGTTTAACACCAAAGGCTATTCCTAAATTTGATATAATAACTGCAATTGAACAGGCTGCACAGAAGCTTCCATTAGATGATGCTAATGAATACCGAATTCGGTCTAAAATTGAATTAGAGAAACAATATAAGACTAAAGATAATTTAACATCCGATGAAAAACGTTCCATTTCATCTCTAAAAAATGATCATAGCATTAAAATTTTACCAGCTGATAAAGGCAATGCCACGGTAATCTTAGATACTTGATAAATGATGGAAATTATTCCAAATTAAATAAAGATCCTACAAATTCTTTAGAAAACAAAATATATAGAATCTTATTTAAACACAAAAACGAATTTACAGATATTGAACGAAAGATGTTAACGCCCCATCACAGCAAGCCTCCTCATTTCTATGGTTTGCCAAAAATTCATAAACCTGACATCCCCGTAAGACCAATTGTGAGTTCAATTAATTCTCCATGTAGTAAACTCTCAAAATATTTATTAAAAATCCTAAATCCGTTATCAGGTTCCTCCGAGTCTTATATTAAAAATAGCAAACATTTTTTGGAAAAGCTGTCAGAAAATCATTTTAACAATAATCATCTAATGGTCAGTTTTGATGTAGTAAGCCTATTTACAAATGTTCCTGTAGATAAAACATTAATAATAATTAAAAACAAATTGCAACAAGATGGGAATTTGGCGAATAGAACTAAGTTAAGCATTGAAACTATAATGGAATTACTTACACTTTGCATTAAAACAACATACTTTCAATTAAATAATGACTTCTATCAACAAGACTTTGGGATGGCCATGGGTTCTTCATTATCTCCAATATTAAGTAACATTTTCATGGAAAATTTCGAGGAAAGTAATATTAATAATCTAGCTTATAAACCCATTGTATGGTGGAGATATGTAGATGACATTTTTGCTATATGGCCTTATAGTAAAGAATGTTTAAGTAATTTTTTGAATCAGATTAACGAAAAAGAATCTTCAATTAAATTTACAATAGAAATAGAGAATAATAATGAATTACCTTTCTTAGATATTTTAATTAAAAAATTAGATAACACATACCAAACCAGTGTGTATAAAAAAACAAACACACACAAACAGATACTTAAATTTCAATTCAAATCAACATATTAGTGTTAAGAAAGGTGTTGTTAAGTGTTTGTACGACAGGGCCAAAATTATTTCTTCAAATGATGTAATATTAAGGAACGAAAAACAATTTATAAAAACTGTCTTATTAAATAATCAATATCCTGAGAGTTTTGTTGATAGTCAGTTATTGAACATTGGTAGTAGAGAGAATATACTATCACAACCTGAGGTATTTATGTCAGTGGCAGTAATTCCATATATACATAGTTTATCGGATAAATTACGAAAAATTGGGAACAGGTTTTCCGTACGAACGGTTTTTCAAACGGGCTCCACGCTAAGAACGGTTTTATCAAGAACCAAACCTCCAAATATTGTTCAAAGTTCAAAAAATTGTATTTATAGTGTTCCGTGTGAGTGCGGAAAACATTACGTAGGTGAATCATCTAGACCTTTCAACGTAAGGCTTGGTGAACATAGAATTTACGCTAGAAGGGGAGAATTTGAAAAATCCAAAATTTGTGAACACGCGTGGGATAATAATCATAGAATTAAATGGGACTCGGCGAAGATTTTGGAAAAAGAGAGCAACGGAACTAAAAGAAAACTTAAAGAATCCGCGATTATTTTATTAAACGAGGATAGATGCGTTTCTAATTATTCAATAGATTTTTGTACTAGTTGGTTGCCCATCCTTAGAGACGAAGTAAGTAAAAATAAGATAAATATAATTTAATGTCTCACGTGACTATGGAAATGCATAAACAAAGAACTGTCATGGTTGACGGCCAAAAAAGTTTTGAGAACGGAAGTAGATTCTATTCCGAAACGTTAACTACCTATAGCTTTGATTTTCAGTTTTTAGTTCATAACATTGTTCTAGTTTATATATTTTTAGGTGTGAGACTTTTTGAAACAGTCAAGTACTCAAGAACCAACCTCTGTCTGATCCGTTTGGCGCAGAGGTTTTTTCATTAAAATTTTTAAATATTTTTCAGTGGCAAAATACCCAATAAAAAGTAAGAAAATCTGAATATGCCACAAATAAACAATTACAGACAATAATTAATATTTGTTATAGAAGAAATAAAAATACAAAAAGCATCTGTTGCTATTGCCAAGGAATACAATTTAGTTAACATTGGCAAAAATTATTGCAGATTGACGAATTTTGCAGTATATAGAGGATAAAGGAAACAATTCTTATTCTATATAATCTGGTTAATCAACAATGCAACAATTCGCATATCTCTAAGAAGATTAATCCGTAAACTAATAGATAATAGAATAAATAGTTTTTGATTTACATTACTTCAAAATTGACCAAAATTATTTCTTATTTTATCATTTGTTAATCAACTCTACTTATATATCAAGACTGTATGGGCGCTAGATATTCTTTTTTTTAGCTGAAAATTCATGTCTTAATATTAATTCAGGTTTTTTCTTCTTCTTGTCGAACACATGTCTGTTAGGATATATTTTTGAATATAATCGTATTATTAGCTTAGAATTCCTTCTCGATGCCGCATACAATCATTATGTGAGGTCATTTTCAATATAAAACAGACTTTTCCATAACACAATAATAATTAAACAACCAGCACAAAACGCAGATTCTGTTCTTTTCTTTTTCTTTAAATTTCATAATTAATAATTTCTGACAGGCTTTATCGCAAGCTTCTATTAAATCCGTGCAAACTGAAAATGAATGTTACATGCGGAGAAGTCACTAAAAACTTTTAAGTTCGTGATGGTAGATTTGTTGGTCGTCGAGAACTATTACGACGGCTACATAAATTCTGTTTCAAGCTACGTTGCTTCTTGGTGGGTATCATGTAAATTCTTTAAATTTAATTATTTGCATAAAATATAAAATTACTAAAAATATTTTAATAAAATTCTACGTTTTGTGAAAGAACTCTATAATTTTAAAACATGAACGTAAAATTTCTCATCAGTTGAGTGGATTTGCCATTTTTACGGAATAAAAATCATGAGCTAAAGTTTCTTGCCATGGAATAACAAAATAAGAAAATGAACTACAAGTAGGCATCAAAGCACGTTTCTTTGTAGGATCTATACTGTTTAAATTCAGGTCATGATGTATACGAAACCGTATTCTAAAAGCATTTCATTTATTGAAATAAAGTATCTTTGGAAAGGGTTCCAAATATGTTTCGATACAGATATTCAAGAAGTTCATTTGTAGCCTACATGTACTTTTTTAAGATTTTTTTCACATTTGCAGCATAACATGAATATACATTCAATTGCATTTTTAAGAATCATATGGTTCTTTAGTTGTAATTATTTTACAGATATTTTAAAATGTATTTTCACTCAATTATTTGTAACTATAAACTTCTTAAGTAATAGATACAAGATATTATAAACTTGCAAAATAAATTATTAATAAAACAGCTTACAATTCGATTGCATGCAGAAATATTCAGACACCGGCAGCCCCTAATATGCTCAGTGGCATTGTTAAAATTCCCCTATACTACCGTATACAAGCATTAGGATTTCTCTCATATTTAACAAATAAATGGTAGCATAAACACAACTTCTTTATAATTTTAGGTTGTCAAACACGGTGTACTTCAAGGGTCTCTTCTGGGACTATTGCCGTTTGTATTGAACATTAATGATGTACGTGACTTTTTTCTTTTGAGTATAAATGTATTTGCAAATGAATCATCAACTTATTTTAAAAATAACTTCAATGATCTCGAAAATTATTGACAAAAATCACAAAACTAGCCAGATGATAGGCTTAATTCGAATGAAAATCAAAATGCTTTTCCTAGGGAAATAAAACTGTTAGTGGTTCTACTGTCAAACTGCGTATATTAACGAAATTCTTTTAGCTGTGACATGTTTGTTTTCTTAATCTGCCCTGAATATATTTTATTTGTATTAAATATTTAAATTAAGAACCTTGCACAGAGAGAAATCGCTTGTGAACATTTTGCACAATGTTGTGGAACAACGTCTTGTTGCATATTTTTAAACAATTGTAAAATTTTAAGGTACAGCGTTATATAGTTTTACACATTTTAATTGTGCATAATTCTTGTGCGTTTTATTTATCCAATAAAGATTTAGTTACGATGAATTTATTGAAAACTTCGACCAACAAATTGGCGAAATTTAGAGTTAAATTTATTTTTTCTCAACAAATCAGCCAATTTAACTAAATTAATTGTTAATAGTATCCTCAAACTATATATTTTGTTGCCATTCTATTTACAATTAGTTTTAAGTAATTGTTTAAAGGATTTGCACAACTTGTGTAACATAAAAGTGTGATTTTACTTTATAAACGGTTGTTGCCAAACTTGTGAAAGTAGAAGCCCCAATATATTTATTTCCGCTGAACATTAATAGTAATCTATGCCGCCCGCACAAATTGCACAATTTAATGACATACTATTTACAATCAATTTGGTGATATTGTTTTAAAAATTTTTATAATTGTTTCATTTGTTTCACGTAAAGTTTATTGGTTAAAAATTGTACTGACTGCGCCGGCTATGCTACGCATATACGCGCAGGCAATTACGCATCAGATCCAAGTGATATTTCGTTAAGTGAAGACGTACACTTCCGAATTATACAAGTACTTACATTTGTGATGGAATTTGTTGAAAATTTATTAACCGAGTGGGGTTTTCTAGATGTAATTCCATGCAGCATTCACAGAGGTAAGTACTTCACACAGAGTTACAGATTTGCATATATGTTCTCTTAAATTAACTTCGTCAACATATAAATATAAAAATGGTTTCTTGTTTATATGCGAAGAATGCATGATACCTATCTTCTAATACTTGATTTCGTTTACAGCTTGAGAGTAATTTCATTTTCTTATGCGAAGCGACAGAAAGCTGTTCCTAAACTACTAAACCTAAAAGGCAAACTTGTAAAAGAACTGCTTCAAAACGAAGATATTCTGATGGTAAGCAATACATTTGATTTTGGTGATGAACTGAGAAATGTTATTTTTTTTAAGAATATGACGTGACTATGACATAATCAGCTTTATCACTACAAACTGCGTTAATAGAAGCTAAAAAGAAAAAGCGCTGGAAGCCTTCCAAATTAGAATTATTAAATGGATTTATTTTAAGCATAAATGTCACCTACTTATTTTCAACTAGAACTTTATGCATATAAAATTTATTTGTATTTAAAAAAATAGAAATGTTTTCATTTACCATATGATAATATGCATGCTCTATTATGTATTGTTGTTCTGTTAAAATAAAATATTTATTCTTTAATTTTTTTATTGAAGTCCTTTAGGAATACCTCCAATTTTGGAAATAATAATAATAATTTGTGTTACAGAATAATACAATTAAAATGAAGTGGATACATATAGTGTGTGAAATGAGTGCACAGTGAACCAAAAAATATATACATAATTTGGAGATTATAGAGTAACACATTGGGCCAAACTAACCCCGGTTCATACATTACTGAACAGCTTCTTTGAATTAAGTGTATATATTGTGCAAAATGAATTACAAAGTTGACAAAATAAACATACAATTTGAGGATTTCTCATTTAGAAATTGTGGAAAACTAAAACACATTCTTTTAAAAAACTATAAACATTGTGTCACTTAGGAGCACAATTTTTTGTAAACATGTTTTACAAATGAAGAGGTTTAGATGTGAATGTTTGTTTAGGAAACCTTCAGAATATATTTAAAAATTTCACACAAATTGTAGAAACTAACTTCCACAAGTGGAATAAAATTGTGTATTTTTATACAACCATAATTCAAATTTGTAAAGAATTCAATTTATGTGATTTTTAAGTTTGTATAAAAATTTCAAACAATGTTAATGCATAAACTGTACAAAATCATTGCCCCAAAAATGTATTTATTTGCACAAATTGTTCCTGTCACCATTTTAAGACCAATTTGGAGTACAATTTTCTACAATTGTGGTAAAATATCACACACATTTTTCTCTGTGTGGAATAAAACAAACAATTTTCTAAGATTTTCTTACTTCTAGTCGGTATGTATTATCATGTGAAATATTTGTACAGACTTACTAGACACTATGTATTATTGAGTTTATCCAAATTTCTTCGAATCAACATTTGCAGTTGTTTGGCTTGCATGGAGGGCAGCTTCGTCGTTGGCGGGCTCCGTTAAAACCTTATCGTTCATAGTTCCCCATACAAAAAGTCCATAGGAGCCATGTCCGGATGGACAGACTATTGGAGGAACAATCTCGACTGCGACCGATCCACCTTCCCGGAAAATAGTCGTACAACCATCGGTGGACTGGTAGAGTGTAATGGATCAGTCCATTACATTTATTTAAAAAAATGTCATAGGCTATTAAAGTTTGACACCCACAATGAGAGCAGGCATTTCAATCGAATTGAACTGCTACTTTTTTTGCTTATTGCTCTAGCTCAGAGAGGGTGCATTTTTGGGAGGAACATTACAGATGAAGGTAGTATTATTTTAACCTGCAAAATCGATCATAGACGCCTGACAGTTTAACTCTGGGTCACCCTATATAATTGTTTATTAAAATGCAATATGATGCCTATATTAATTTAATTTTATCAACATGATACAGATCGAATCGTCGACGACTAGTGTAAAAGTGTACTGTGGGAAATTGTGTCGTATAACCAATTTATTTTTGTGTTACTTTCCGTATCCCTTCACACCTGGCTAAAGGATGTTTGTCATTAGAGAAAATAAGGTGACGGCAAATATTTTTTTTCTAATATAATGCCACAAAATTAATAGCAGTAATTTGGAAGATAAAAAAAGATGTTCATCTCTGTAAGTGAAGCCCTAAAACATCCTGCTGTTTCATATTACTTTTCTTTTCACTATTTGATATACCTACCTTCTTTCTCTGAAATGGTGTTTATTACCAACATTTTGAAGTAAATGCCCCAGATTGTCTTTTAATGTGAGTCAAATTGTATATTATATTGTATATTATTATTTTACGTTATCTTGCTAAATATTCAGCAGTAATAGTATTTAATATAACAGATTAACTTATTGATGTATTAACATATGTCATAGCTAAGTAAAACGGAGACTAATATACGAAATACTCAGTTTAAGATACATTGTAACTATTTCAGGGTCGAGGTTTCTTATTGAACGTTAGTAGCTAGTAGTTGGTGACTGCAAACACATAAATATGTGTGTGCGATATTATTATACGCTTCGCAATTACAAAACAAAGAGTATATTGAATTCTGAACAACTTTCAAAATGTCCGTCCGTCCGTCTATCTGTCCGTCTGTCGGTCCACCTGTCTGTCCGTTCATCTGTCCGTCCGTCACATTTATTGTAAGCACGATAAATTAAGAACGAAAAGTCCGAATATATTGAAATTGATAGTAAAAACCCAATGTTTTTAAAATATTTTGCAGTTAGACTAAAAATGTCTAAAACTAATATTATTTACAAAAAAAAAACGGAGAAAAATATCCTATAGAATGTGCAACAATTATATAAAAAGTAAATCGGCGAAGAGTATAATGGTTAGCCTTCGCAAACACAAAACGTAGAGTATATTGCATTTGATCGGCACATTTCTAAAACGGATACCCAACTAGAAATTTGATATTTTATAAAAGTTGTAGGAATGTTCCTGACACAAATTTTATAAAACAATATTACTCTCAGAAACACTTTCATAATGTTTGCACAGCAGCTATAAATGCAAAATTGGCACCATCTTATAAAATATTTCAGTCACTGTTGATATTTTGTAACACCTATTAAACCCATTACAAAATAATTATATAAACATTTCCAGAAGCCTTATGAAAATTTAGTACCATCATTATAAAGCAGTTTTATTAAAATTTCATTTAATTGTACTATAAAACACACTTCACTCTTAAATTACTGCTTAAAACAACTAAACAACTGTTTATAAGAGCTTTTAAATAGTCATTATCTAAAAAAAATGCTGCTTTTACACATTAATAAAATAAAATGATTTCTAAAATGTATCCTAAAAGTTTAAGAAGTATTTATGACACTAAAAGCATATGGCATTGTGATTTAATACTAGGTACCTAATAACCTATAATCATTATTTAAGAGACTTGTTCTGACTTACAACGACTGTAATTTTTGATGTGAAGAAAATTTTACTGTGAACTATGGCCATATTTCTACTATATTTTTAACGGGCCTCCCATTTATTGATGATTTCTAATAATTTTTGAAATTTTATAAATATCGATTTTATGAATTTGAGTTTATTTACAATGTGACTTACATTAATTTGTTTTAGTATTCATAACTATATAGTTATCACGTTTCTGATTCCATAAATTCTAATAAACATTTAATATTTTCAATTTTTATAAATTGTCATATGTACCATCATGAATGCTGGCCTTTCAAGATGGCCTCCCTCAATAAAATACTTTTGTGTTAGTAGCAAGCATTTCACGATATTTAATGCGCCTTAGTGTAACATTTTCGTGAATCTTAAAAAATAGATCACTCACTTTCGCGATACTTTTGTAGCTCTTATGATAAATCTGTTAGGACTAAGTTGTAAATGCAACCACCGAAACAGAATTGGTTCAATTTGCATAAATATAAGCTAGAAATTAGTAGCAGTGAATCACCTTATTTACAGAGCTGCTTATTTATGAATTATTTATTGCCAAAAACACGTAGTTACTTTAACTATAGTGGAATCAACAGTACTTAGGCATATGACTTCAATGTTAACAGTGCAGTGAGTGAAATGCATCGTTTCATTTTACAGCAGTATAAACTGTATCCTAGTGCCAAAACCAATACGTTGTTATTACATGTACCTAATATTTTTAAAACCACTTTTTAAATTTCTCCATTGTCCTAAATCTGATGTTTATAGTTTGACCGTTATATGATCTCTTAAGGCAGACTTTAATTATGACTAAATATAGATACACAGCTAATGCATGTTTTACTGCATTGTTAGCCAGTACATTTTTATGCTTAAGTAAACAAATTTGTTTTGTAACGACTTTGTTGCTGTTTCCATATTACAGTAAATACAATGCTATATAATAATTATATAACATGCTCTGGAACAACATCTTAAAAGAAAAATTGTCACAAATAGATCTTTAATATAACTGTTAGATAAGATAAGATGATAAGAAATAGGTATAAAATAATTCGAATGTATATTTATAACGGTGCTAAAAATGCTGCTGAACGATACTAAAAAATTGTTATAAAACGGTTTAGTTTTATAAGCTGAAATATTTTATAACTTAGTCACGAAAACATTTATAAAATAATTTCTTAACTTCATTATAAGGTATTTTATAATATTGCTGTAGAAATGTTTTAATAATAAATTTATAAAATAGTTCAGATGCAGACAACAAAATAGTATTTTCTGGAACTCTAATATAATCAATCGGCATTTAGAAACATTAATAAAATAACAATAAAACAAAATAATCGTAGAACATTTAAATTATAAAACAAATTTGCTGGTTGGGTAATATCGCTCGTATAGAAAAAAAATTCATATCACTTTGTTGTATCGAATTCTGAAAAACTTTTAAAATGTCCGTTCGTCTGTTTGGCTGCCCGTTCATCAAGTTTCTTGTAAGCACGATAACTTAAGAATGAAAAGCTCGATTGTATTGATGGAATTTTGATAGTAAGTTAGTATTAGTCAGAAGAAGAATCCTTTTCGATCACGATTATTCAATAAATAAAAAAGTGACTAATTATTTTAATTTAAGAAATCTACTTCTTTTGCTTTTCATAATTAAACAAAATATCTAAAACTAATATTGTATACAAAATACTGCGAATGGTATCCCATAGAACGTGCATCAATTATATAAAAAGTGCAGTAAATCGGTGAAGTGTATAATGGTTAGCTTGTTATTAAACAAAATTAATTTATATGTAGTCAAATGTCCTTGGTAAGAAAACTAAAAGCCTCATCTATGTAGCTTTTTGCAACCTTTAAAAAACCATGTTTATCATATGAAGAATGTTTTTTTTCAAGTTCGATGAAAAATTGAATTTTCTACAAGAAAGTACTGTTGTAATTTTTCTAATTCCGCTTAGTTTTTGAGCTATATTAAATAGACCGAAAAATCACTTTTCACACTGCTCTCAAGAATGCACCCCTAAATTTAATGGCATTTTACGGTTTTACCAATTTTATGTTACCAACTTATTAGTCAGGTCACGTGACCTACCGTTGAAAGGAAATGGTGGCTACAGCATCTCCACCAAGCGGCGGTAACTGCGGTGCTTGAAGTCACTTTTGTCGGTGGGCTCCCGTGCTATAACGGATGAAATAATAAAACCCATTTAACTCAATTATCCCTTACTTCCCCTTTTTTACATAGTCAGTAGTCTATAGTAAGCAGAGTATTACATTCCTATGTATTTTTGGTGCGCTGTGTGTGCTCTAACTTGTTCCATGTCATCAAAATTTTTCACAAATTAAAAAATTGTCAGAAATCGAATAAAATACATAGTAGTAGAAAACATATTAGGGTGTTTTATTTAGTTATTTGTGCAAAATGATTAACTACCACCGAGTGACGGCTTCTTCAACCAATTTTTTTTTAATGCGGTTTTCGTAAAGTCCTTCATAGCAAGTGTGAGTGTACTTTTGACACGTATCACGACTCGCTGTATTCGAATCTGAAGTCATAATTTTGAATGATCACGTCAAAAATATTTTTGACCACAAAGAGATGAGGCAAATCCGGCAACTTAGCGCTGTGGTAGCGGTTATTAGTGTACCAATGCAAAGTACCCTTAACATAATTGTACAGGATGGGCAGCTGAAAATGGGGGCCGGCCATATCTGAGAAACCAATCATCGCACAAGTTTAGGGAAAAAATTACATTGAGTAAAGTGACCCTGAAAAATCGTTCGGAAATGTTTTCGAGTTTCTAATATGGCCGCTAGGGGGCGCAACAGTCATGACCCAATAGAAAATTAGGTCTTTCTCTGTATTTTTGTTCAGTTATGTGGCATTAAAAATATATGCATCGTAACCCAAAGTCAATATCGATTTTTTCAGTTTTCTGTTTTTTTTTTGGAACTTCAAGAATAAAGTGGTGGGGAGATGCCAAAAAACATTTCTTTAAATGCCGATTACTCCGATTAGCCTTAACGGAATTTAACAAACTTGGTCTCATTACAAAGTGATTTTCTCAGTCTATCGAGGGCGCTTTACGCTGTTTTTATTTGATTATTACCGTCGCCGCAAGAAGGCGTTATTTGACATATCAACAACTATCTCGCTTTTTTTATAAAAATGAGTTTATTCTTACACGGTAAAATAGAAAATTAAAAGCTTTATATGTCAGTGGAAACCAACTCGATAACTTTTTTCTAACAGTGGATATTAGCAAACAAAGTTGAAATTATGAATTATAGTCCGACGGAATTTGCAAGAGTAGCTGTTGAAAACAAGTGGGCGGTGAAATGACACAATGAAGAAACAACATATATCAAACATATTCAGTAGAAAATATCTTACATAGTGTAAAAATTAGTAATGAATAATAATGACGACAAATCTAACAGTAATAACAATAAACAATGTAACAAATCAATCGTCAAGAAAAGTAAACGCAAGAACACATTACAACACATTAAAGAATTTGGAATGTAACTGATGGTTCCCTAGAAGTTCAAAATGCCCACCATTTTCGATGCAAGAATTCATTCTCTGTCGAGTGGATTGAACAGAAGTCTCTACTTCTGCCATCGAAATACTTTGAAAGGCATTTCTTGTTCTGTCGATCTTGTCGTCTCTTGTAGTGGGTCTGGTGGCAAAAACAAGAGATATTGTTCGCCCCCACAAATAAAGATCTAAGCAAGTCAAGTCTGGGGACCTAATTGGCCAATGGAATAGACTAAGAGTTCCATTGAAATTAAAAGCCCAATTATTTGTCCACTTAGAATTCGACACCACAAATTTATACACCAACGACACTGAGATTGGACGTCTCGTATCCAGCGCGGATTCGTCTCAGACCATTAATGCATATTATGAAGATAATACCTCGATATAATGTGTTGTAATATGTTCTTGCGTTTACTTTTTTGGACGTTTGATTTGTTGCATTGTTCCTTGTAATTTTTACTAGATTTATTGTCATTGTTATTAATTGCTAATATCTATATTATGTAATGTATATTCTACTGAATATGTTTGATATATGTTGTTTCTTCATCGTGTAATTTTCACAGCTTACTTGTTTTCAGCAGCTACTTTTGCAAATTCCGTCGGCAAGATCGGACAATAACTCATAATTTCAACTTCGCTTGCTAATATCTACTGTTAGAAGAAAGTTATCGAGTTGCGGTTTTCACCGATATCTGAAGCTTTTAATTCTCTATTTTATCGTGTAAAAATAAACATACCATTCCATTTAATTTTTTTTAGAAAAAGTGGGATATTTATTGACATGTCAAATAACGTCCTCTAGCGGTAATGATCAAATGAAAACAGCGTAAAATGCCCTTGATAGACTACTTTGTAATGAGACCAAGTTTGTTAAATTCCATTAAGGCTAATCGGAGTAATTGAAATCCAAAAAATGTTCTTTTGGCATCTCCCCCATCACTTTATTCTTGAAGTTACAGAAAAAATGGAATGAAAACTAAAAATATTCAAAATTGTCTTTGGATTACGATGCATATATTTTCAATGCCACTTAATTGAGCAAAATACAGAGAAAAACCTAATTCTCTATTCGGTCATGGTTGTTACGCCCTCTACTGGCTTTTTTAGAAACTAAAAAATATTTTCCAACGGTTTTTCGGCGCCACGTAATTTTTTCCGTAAACTTGTGTGACGATTTGTTTCTGAAATATGGCCGGGATCCATTCTTAGTTGCCCACCTTGTAAATTTCTATTATTATTATATATTATATTTGACCCCTGAACTCAAATTGGATCTCAGTATATCGCAGTTGAATTCGAAGCTAAAATACAATTTTTATGTGCAAGAAATAAGGTCTCCCTGCACTTCCGAAATTTTAGTTTATTTGAATTTAAACATCAACTGCGGTATTCTGGTTCTTTTCTGTAATCTTTTCGAACCCTCAGGACAATTATACTATATAATAATGACAAGAACAAGTATAGTTTATGTTGAGGATAAAGACTTTGCATTGGTACATGAATCACTGCTACCAAAGCGCTGAATTTCTTAATTTCTCGCTTCTTTCCGTAGTCAAAAATGTGATCATTTGAAATTCTCGCCTCAAGTTCGAATACAGCAGGTCGAAATACTTGTCATAACCACAGTCACTCCTCCCATGAAGGACATTAAGAAAGACGTAGGTACTTATTATAATCGGTTTTTTAATTTACGCAAATTTTCATGATAAAGAGCAAATTGGATCACGAACCAAAAATGTAAGGTTAACTTAGCCCTTAATAAAGACAATTTATTATTATTATTATTATTATTATTATTATTATTATTATTATTTGTCGGTGTCACCGTTGCCGGACAGGGCTTCCGTGCTTTCCGACCGATACCACACGGTAGCCGCGCCGGCGATAATAACAGCCACTCCCCACGACCTGTGGGGTTAGTATGTACATTCCAGATTCGTGTGCCCCAAGTAGGCGAAGGGACCCCAAGATGACCGCTTTCTGCATTTGGCCTGCCAGCCATTCGGCTGATTTCCGACAGGCTGGTATGGTCATCAGTTCCGAGAGCAGCGTAGGCTTCATACCTCCGAGTACACCGATTATTAGAACGACCGAGTAGCCTGGGTACAGTACTTGGAGCTCGTACCGGAGATCACGATATTTGATCCGTTTTTCCTCCTCTTTCATAGCGATCTTTGGCTCAGCAGGTGCTGAGAACTCACCTTGTTTTGATGGTCGAGGAGGACTATATCAGGCTTATTGGCTTGAATTAGCCTGATTGTCGGAACGAGAAATTCCAGTAAATTCGGCACCTCTCGTTCTCGACAACGGACTCGATGTCTCCGGGGACGTAAGGCAGCACTGGTGTCTGGTCTACTCCGTACGAGTACCGTAGATGGTAGTATAGCATCAGTAACGCCGCGTTATGGCGATGGATGTAGGCCGAAATTGCATATACCGGGCATGCAGATAGTAAATGCGTGAGTGATTCCGGCGCCTGACGACAGGTCCTGCAGTTAATATCAGGAACCTCTACACTCATTACGCGGCTTCGGTAAACCAAAGTGTTGATTACACCATCTTGGCAGGCCACAATGAATCCCTCGGTCTCCGACTTTAGCCCAGCTGACCTTAAAAAGGCAAATGTCAGCTTAGTCGATAAACCTAGTGTTTCTAGGTTCTGATAGAACACCCCGTGCATGGGTTTATCGACATGCTACCTAAACAGATATTCCTGTTCGGAAGCTTTTATTTGGGCCTTCAGGCGGGGTGGCTGCAGTTCAGTGACTGACTCTGGGTCAGCACCGCGCCGGCCTCCTCGTCTGTTGTCGAATACGAGACCAAGTTCATCTGCGGCTCGTTTTGCCGCCTTAAACAGTCCTGCACCTACCCCTGCATTTTCGTGATCTCTCACTAATTGCAGAAGCGGGTCTGAGCTCCTTAGGATGTTGCATACCATACTTAGTGCTACTATGCAATGCAGAAATTCCAGACCCAAGAGTCCTCGGCCCCCCGTTGATGTGGGAGGTACACACGACGAACGGACGATCTAGGATGAATACTCCTATTGATATTCATCATCTTGCGGGTACTTCTATCTAATTGGCGCATCTCATCTACAGTCCATTTGACTACCCCAAGGTAGTAGAGCAGGACAGAAACGGCAAGCATATTAGACGCAGACACCTTGTTCTTCCCCGAAACTTCTGATGACCAAATTTTTCGGAGTAGGCGTCTGTACTTGCCGCGGAGAGATTCTTTAACTTGCTGCACATCCTGGATATGATGTAGGTCTCTCCGGCATCCAGATGTCTTAGGATGCTTCCGCCTGCGAGTTGCGCGTCTTCAGCAAAGTCCCCGCATCGTTCCTCTCTTGAGATGGACGATCGAGCACTTGTCCAACCCGAACTCCATGCCAATGGCCCGCGTGTACTATTATTATTATTATTATTATTATTATTATTTTTTTTTTCACTTTGTTCTCAGCTTTGAAACTGGGTAGTATTCGCCTATCCTTTTTGTAGTGTCGAGGACAAGGCTATATAGAGCGGCATGGGGAGATAATTCAATCAGTCCCATGCAGCCCAGTTGTTAAGAAATTTTCTAACGATGTGGCAAGTTTGGAGAATGGCAGCCTTTTGTATTTCTATGTACAGAGATCTTCTTAGGCCTGCTCTTAACCTGTCGCAAATATTCTGTTCAGTTAGATGTAAGTCCGGTAGTAGCTTCGTTATTTCTGCGTGTAGTTTGCTTCTCCATCCTGGAAGCGGTTTATCTTCGCATGCATTTATTTGGAGGAATGTCTTTACTACAAGGGTGTTTAATTCCCTCGTCCATTTTATGCGGCCTGTTGTTTCGGCTCGTCTTCCAGTAGCAACTCTACGGTTTCGGGGACCTGGTTGCGGACTGGGGACGTTGTTAGTATCTCGCGCTTCGTTGTTTCCTTCGGGAATCGCAACCTGTTGAATGGTAGGCGCCCGACTCCTAAGCACTCTACCACCGGTGGTTCGCATGCTGTCATGTCCAGCACCGGCTCCAGACATGCCCTGGCGCTCCCCAGGCAGCGGCTCTTGTGTATTTCTTCTTATATTCTCCATTTCCATGGTTATGCCAGTTTTTATTCCACGAGGAGTATTTAATTTCCCCCTTACCCTCCTGCTAAAGTAATCTAGCGGTGTGAGCATTCCCTTATTCGCAAAGGGACGCGCCCGGTAGTGGAACTAGCAAACCACCGCTATTATTATTATTATTATTATTATTATTATTATTATTATTATTATTATTATTATTTTATTTTAAACAATCTCGACTTTGTCGGGCGAAAGATATAGACAGAGGAAGAATTCACTTCATCCTGTCTATATTGAGAGGAACTTGCGGACCAGGTGACATGTCTGCAAAATGGAGGCCTTCTGCATAAGGTAACGAAGAGCCTCCGGTAATTCTAATTGCACTAAGTATGGTGAAAGATTATATGAACAAACTCCTTCTGCAGATATTACTAAAGGCACAATTCGCACGTCACTTAACCCCCATAAGCGCTTAATTTCGACAGCCAAATTAACATATTTTCTGCACTTCTCTTGCTCAGTTTTCGTTATGTTGTGTGTGAGTGGGACGCCGATGTCAATAATCTTCGCATATTTTTCTGTTTTGTTGATAAGCAGTATATCTGGTCGGTTAAAATCCACAGTCTTATCTGTGATAATCGGGCGATCCCAGTAGAGTAGGTACTGTCTAGATTCGAGCACAGCGTCTGGCGAGTATTTGTAGTATAGTATTGGTGCATTGATTAGTCCATACTTCAAGGCTAGACGGGAATGAATAATTTTGGCTATCTGATTATGTCGCGAGAGGTAGTCGGTGTCTGACAAAACAGGGCACGATCCTATGATGTGTTCGATGGTTTCCCCTAGCTGTGAGCTATGAACCCTTCCGTTTCTGGATAGAGCCAACCGTGTTTTAGGAAGGAGATGGAAGTTATAAGTTTGAATTCGAACAAACCTAATAATGAAAGTTACTCTTTTGTCGAACAATAAAACGTCAGATTCACCTAATCAATAGATCAGCCAGTCGTTATAATTTTACATTTTTAACAAAACTTTGACATTGGCGACGTGTCATGGTGGTTATAAATATTGACACTCATCCCCCCCAACGCCACGATATGTTGCCAGTATTAGCCAATGTGGAGTCCATTTTATAAAGTTAGTGACTATACCATATATAAGTGATTTGTTACTCCGTGCAATCATACATTTTATTTTGTTAAAGTTGCAACGAAGATATTTCTTTCTAAGAAACAAAAAGGTTGTATTATTCTGTTCTAAGCAAGTTTTTACAACAAATTAATAATAGAATTGTATTTATGATTACATTTCAATCCCTTACCCAACTAGCAAGCAAGCAAAATAGACCAACCGCATAGGCAGAATAATTATACGAGGTCAAGAATTACTTAATTTCGTTTTAATCACTTACTAATAAGTAATAATAGCCTGAAATTCGTTGATTAGGTTGTAAAGCACTTGTTTATTACTGAGAAGATGTGTTCATGACCCACTGATCTTGTAAGTAACTCTGCCGAGTTAGAAATTACCTAAAACCTACCTCAAAAATACCCTGAAAGTTCATAGACACATTAAGTTATTTTGAAAGTCAAATTAACATAAATTTTACCTAAAAACTGTCTTCAGAGTCCGTATGTCTATTTAAAGACATTCAGCAAGGTAAGAATTGACTACAAATTGATTTCAAAAATTTCCTCTTAGTCATACACATAATAAGTCATTTAATAGGTTGCAAATGACTTAATTCTAACCATTCAAAATTCAAAAAAAGACGAAGTAATATTTTAGAAAACATCTGTCAAAATTGTTACCATTCAGTAACCATAGAGTCAAAATTACCGTGAGTATTGACCTGTTGGAAATAACGACAATAGAAAAAGTCGAAATTACCAGTAAAAATATACCAGAAAGCATTTTGGCCTTGTTTAGTCTTCAAAGGCAAGCTAAACCACAAACTTCATCAGTTAGGCACTAGGTATCGGTTGCTGTAGAGTGACACCATGTTATATTGTACAGCAAACATTAAAAACAAAATATGGAGAATAAAAATAGATTCAAGCCTTACCGATATTCCACAAATTATTATAGGGTTATAAAGAAAATAGGAGGAAATAATAATGACAAGACACTCAAGTGACAAATACAAAATCTGATGTGATAACTGTGGCATCTGGGACTACTTTTATTAAAAACAATAATCAATTAACTGAAATCAATCAAACAACAGATTTTTGTGATAACTGTAGTGTATTTCATGATGATAACTATAGTGTATTTCATAACACCGCGACGATTTTAAAATACGCCATTATAAAACAATCACCACTAGGTCACGAAAATTACTAAACTGGGACATTGGACCTAACAGTCAATAGTGTAGAGCAAATCGACCTATTTTATCACTTACTTTAAAGTCCATATTTTTTAAGTAGGAAATGTGGACCTCAAAATCGAAAATATTGGTTATATTGCCTTCGGTCTAAGAAAACTTGTTTTATAGGTTTATATTCGAGGACAATTAGACTTTCAAGTTTAACATGTAAAAGACTCCATATTTAACTTGAAAAATATTCGTTCGCCATTTTGGCACACTGTTTTGAAGTTGATATTTAAATTTATTGTTTTGCAAAATATACTTGCAGTTACTTCAATAAATCATATTTTGATTTCCAGAAATCAGTTGTGGACATATTGTTAGACAATTACCACAGTTTTAAAAGATTAAAAAAAAAATAACATTTTTAATTTTTATTTCATTTGTATTTATTTTAAGAGCGCACACTTTTTTTAGAAGTACCATAGTTATATTTACAGTAAATTTTAATTCGCAATTAACTTTCTTCCAAACACGGTGAGAGATACCATTCCAAATATAATTTGATTAAATCCACTCATGTGTCCCCTAAAAATAGTATATTTCTATCATCGTTAAACCATGTACAACTTATAACGTAAAACATGGGCGTCATGTTGGTCATTCTGTAGTTATTAACCAACCTGCAATTCTAGTTCCTCTTCTCTTAATTGTTTTTGTGGTATGGGTAAATAGCTATTATTTAAGTAATGAATAAAGAGTAATTACGTTAAAATTAGCACAACTTGACTTCCTGACAGGGTTATGTCACCATAAATGTCTCTGACATCTTGAACAAAATGTCCTAGCTTGCCTAATTTTTACTTCAGATTTACTTTAATTTTTTCCCCATATTGGTAAACTTGTGGTTACTTTTAGGTAAAAATGCCTATCACCAAATTAGTCAAACCGAAATTCTGACCTATTAGTATTACGAATTAACGTAAACTTGACAATAAATGTTGGTTGGGTAATCTTTTTCACAAATAAAGGTAAAATAAGCCTGTGTATTACGGCGGTCCAAAAAACAGTGCTTCGATCGTCTTGTACTTTTAGCAGAATCTTTAAAATGTCAAAAAATACCTCATCTAAATTTTCAGCCATTTTCATGCAGATTTAGAAGTCGCCCCTTGCACTTGTACTGCTGTTTCCTCCATCTGGCCCCTTGTGATGACATTACAGAACCAAAATCATCCACTCGAAATCATTTCCGACATTTTTTTCCATAGAACACGATCCCAGTACCAATGTCTATTAATATCGCCGAACAAACTGACCAAATTTAATTTTCGATCACTGTTAAGTACGCGATACGTGGAGGACTAAGCATTGAAATACATTTTGTACTGTATTTTTTCACGACTAACATGCTCCTTTAATTAGTTTTGTGTCTTATTGTTGCATTTCCAAGAAAATTGTCAAAAACCAGTCTTAAAGTGGAAAAAATCGAAACAAAATATGGAATTCATTATGGAATACTGATGCAATAAAACTTAAAATTTAATTTTCCGAGGAACTCCTCGACCCCGACCACTTGCAGCTATATAGGATGCTCTCACTTCTTCTACGCCATTCTAACACGGAGATGAGCAATGGTTACACTTTATTTTAATTTTTGTCTAGTTCATATTTTTTTAGATTTTCATCAATATTGCATAAAATGGGCCATCTTAATAGTTAGCAGGACGATGAACTATTTTCAAGAAAAAGTCAATCAAAAAATAATTCCATGTTGAGTTAGTGTTATATGGGACTTATGCAGTTATAGATAATTCTTTGCAGGATCTATTTACGGTAGGTATAACTACGATAAGGTGATACCTTTGATCATCTTATTTGTCCACCTATTCCTTTATAAGTGCAAATTAAATAGAATATGCGCTAAATAAATGACTTTCTAAATACATTGAAAAGGAAAGAATAGAAAAGTTGTCCTTAATATCATGATTTAATTGATTACATAACTTCTTACACGTGTGTCTCTAAGAACACACAGACAATGAAGGCAATTAGAATGAAATTTATAATATCTATTCTAGTATTTAATTATACATTCTCGTGAAAACCAGTATTGCTATATTTTTATACTCGGGGGCAAGTTAATATAGTTATAAATTTATAATCAGTAGCTCGTTATGTTCTGGATATAATCAAACTAAGGCCCACAAGCCGGCCATTTATACAAGCCTAAATTTGTTGGTTCATTATATCTAATTATCTCCTATAGATTTATGTGGAAATTATAATTGATAAAATTATAATGAAACCACCATCTATAATGGAAACGGAATATCGAACCGTCGATTATTATTAATAAAGAATTCCTGTTCAGTCTATATACGGAGCCTACGTTATAAAAAATTCAAAGTTTTATGATGTTCTATAAATAACAGACAGAAGGCAGGATTTATTGACAAATAAATATAATCTTTTACAGGATTATATTTTGGTAGAGGGTAATAAAGTTTCGTTTGTCGCACCATCAAGTTTTAACGTCAAAGTTTATGATTATTATAGAAGAAGGCGATGATAAAATATTACTAAGTTTGATTTTATTTCGGCTGTATTTGAATTATAAACATATGTTTCTTTTTATGGTACTTAGTGTTTAATGGCGAGGGTTTCAATTGAAAATTGTGTACCATTAGCTACATATTAACATTTTAATTCGTATGGGTTACTTCAGAGTGGATTTTAGTTCTCATAGTGGCCAAGGCGATGTGATCAGGATATATAGAGGAGGAGATATAGACAAATGTGAGACAAATCTGGTTAGTGTACTGCATTTTTTGAACATGGATTGTTGTCTTGTACAGTTATAATTGTAACGTAGCATAAGATTTTGGAAAAATGAGATATTGGGAGTTTCCCTTAGTATTCAAGATAGCGAGTAGTCTCCAGAATGGCGTTGTTAGGCAAAAACTACTATACCCACAATAGTGGTCACATCGTCTTTGTGTCATTTACGAATGCTTCTGACTCAAGTAATATGTAGGCACCTAGGGTTAAAGTCAACATAAATGACAAAAATTAAGTAAATTATTAATTTTATTGCATCAATCAAGAGAAGTTCATTTTAGTACTCTGTTTATTCGCAACGTCTTCACAAGCGATTTGTGATTTATGGAACGTTTTAATTGGCATTTCTTTGCTGTATAGTACATCGAACAATCTCATCTATTGGGGCTGTCTATTAGATGCACGGCGCCAGTTAAATTCTTTCTTGACAGTTATTTGGGGATGGAAGTTCAAAGTTTTGGATGTCGTTTTCGCCATTTGCCATTTGACCATATCGTCCTCTCCTCGGTCGATACGGTCAAAACATAAGGAAGATTCGGATTACGATCTAGTGAAAATCTTTGTCAAAAGAACAAAAAGCACTCATTTATTTTCATTTAGGATTTCGCCATTTTTCTCTACAGTTGAAGCATATTAGTTTGCATGAGCCGCTAGCAGAATTACAAAAAAATTTACTCGACATACATCTGTCCTTTCACTTACATTTCAATATTTTTCTGCAAGCCTGCCAACCTTCTGATTGTGTGATCCACACTTCACCTCGCCAAGTTCATCTCCAATGAGATTATGGAGGGAGAGAAGGGGATTTCTCCGGGCCCGGATTTCTTAGAGAAATAAAATTTTTTACGAAAAGCACTTATATTTTCTTTCCTTATGTACGAAACTCGGATAATTTTGATATTTTACATAACCAATTTTCTTTAAAATATTTTAAATTTCACTTTACGTGTGAGGCCCGTTTAAGAAATAAGGGGCCTGTAAGTTGGGCCTCATCAGGCCTGGTTCCAATGAGTTGAAGATACTATCAGCGGCAATGCTGTCTGCCTTATCCCATTATGCTCATCTTAGTATACGGCTCGAAGAGTGTGAAGGGATAGCGAATCAAAACTAGAAGTAAAACTTCATTATAGTTTGGCTTTGGTCGTGAAGAGCTCTCTGTGTGCTGCGTCAACAGTCTGAAGCTCAAATGCTGCAACAACATGCAGCATTTTCACAAAACGTATGAGTTGTCTAATAGTCCAAGAGTCAGCCCCAAAAAATTCTCTGAATTTACTAAGCCTGGTTTTTTGCCAGTTAATTACAGTAGTTGTGTACACATACTGCGGCCAGTCAAGCAACATCGAGATCAGGTGTCTCAGGTACGCTACCACAGGTCTCATGATTACGAAGATAATAAAATGAATTTACTAATGCTGAAAATCGGTATACGAATTATATATTGCATATAAATAACAGTTATGTCATTCAATCAGTCAGTTGAATGTGGGGATGGAGCTGGTCGGTCAGCCCCAATGTATGTACAATTGCACAGGGTTATTCACTATATATTGATCCCCTTTTATTTCTATTATTATTTAAAATGGAAAAAAGTTTCGTATAAAAGTTGTAGGACTTTACCTATATTTTACTGAAACGTAATATAAGATAAATACATATATTTTTAAATGGAACACTCTATGTATTATTGCATTTTCGAGAAGCCCCTTTTCTTCTGATTTCAAATTTATAACATTATATAGGTCTATCTTAAATACTTCTTGACATATTTGACATTTAAAATGCAAATAAGCAATAAAGCAGCTTATTTGCGTTTTGAATGTTAAATATGTCAAGAAGTATTTAAGATATACCTATACAATGTTATATATTTGAAATTAGAAGAAAAGGGGCTTCTCGAAATCTAATAACATATAGGGTGTCCCATAAAAAAAAACATATATTTATTTCATATCACGTGACCTATACATCAAATTATTTTTTTGTATCACGTTTCAATAAAATATAGGAAGTCTTACAACTTTTATACGAAACTTTTTTTCTGCTTTCAATAATAACAAAAACAAAGAAGGCTCAATATATAGTGAATAACCCTGTACATACATTGGGGCTGACTGACCAGCTCCGTCCCCAAATTCAACTGACTGACTGACATGACTGTTATTTATATGCAATATATAATTTGTATAACGATTTTCAGCATTAGTAAATTAATTTTATTATCTCCGTAATCATGATACCTTTTATAGCGTACCTGAGACACCTGTTCTGACTGCAGTGTGTTTGTGTACACAACTACTGTAATCAACTGGCAAAAAACCAGGCTTAGTAAATTCAGAGAATTTTTTTAGGGCTGGCTCTCCATCTATAACGTCTAATCCTATAAAATGGTCTTATGAAGGATTAATTAAAAGGGAATTTTTTATTCGTTTTCCGTGGACAGTTGTGATGAAGAGCTTGTGCGAAATGTTTATTTCACTGCAAAGAAATTTGTAGAAAACTTCATGGTCTCAAAGACACGTATCAATATTAACTGATTTTGCACTTTGGAAATAATTTCTTTTCCCAAGAGAGTTTTCACATCAGACGAAACAGAGAGTGCTGTTACTTGTGTACACGAAGCTTCTGGTCTATTTGTTCCTCTTTGATTGTTCATAAATAAAGCCGCACTTCGATGTTATTATAAAAAGCTTTCTTAATATGCAATATGTTTTAAAATTTTAAATAGATTCTAAGTTAACTGTATATTGCATTCTTGGTTAATATATTTATGGATTTTTTAAAGTAAGTAACTTACCCTGTTTTATTAATGATTGTCAGAAGCAGTTTCTCGGAATAATATAATTAGTACTCTTGGATAAATGAGAAAGACAAGAGAAGATAAGATAAATTTAATTATTTCGTGATGGTTTTGAATGGTGTAGATAAACGAAACTGACATTTAGGGGTTTATCAAGAGCTGTTTATGCTCTTTAATGTTTAACAAGATATGGAATGTGTTATATGATTGAAATAGACATTATTATTTGTTTATTTATACAGAGTGTTTCGTGAAGCGAAGTAATTTGGTATCTATATGACCGAAGAGACCTATATGCGAATTTCTGCGGTTCCTTTATTTTGCCCCACATGTAGAACTCCATTGGTGTCAAATCTGGGAAACTCGCACTCGCCCTTCACAAACTGTCTGAATTCGTACAAGAAACCTGGGATTGTTACGTTTGATTCCGCTGTTCGCGCAAGTGATTCATTTAATTATTTGTTTGCCAAATGTTAACAAATATATGTCTCGTCCTGGCTTGCTACTACTTAGAGAGAGAGGACAAAATAGAGAAGTTATCAAGCACACAAAATTTGTCATGTAGTACTGAGCAGAGCATTATATTCTTATGTATTCTGACGTGCTGAATACGTGGTCCAATTTCCTCCATTCAATCAAACATTTTTCGTAAATTAAAAAAAAAAAGGTAAAAAGTCGATCAATGTTTCGTAAAGTCCTTCATAGCACGACTGAGTGTATTGTTGACACATATTTTGACGAACTTGTATTCGATTCTGATGCCAGAATTCCAAATGATTACGTAAACAAATTTTTTTACCGCAAAAATCGGGAGGAAATTTCATAATTCAGTGCTTTAGTAGCGGTGATTAGTTTACCAATGCAATTTTATAACCCACAACATAATTTTATGTATTATTATCATTATATATGTCATATTTGTTACCTGAATTCGAATGGATTATCAGAAAGGAAGCAGCATATCGCAGTTGATTTTTAAACAAAAAAATACAACACTATACAGGTGCAAGACATAAGCTCATCCTGCATCCTGATCGGAGTATACCACACATACCACACATGGCAAGCGGGGCACGTTTTGAGTACGTTCACATACGAACCACATACAGGTAATAAGCGACGCACAAGAAAATTCAGATTTCCGAAGGACATGTGTGAAAATGTTGTTCAGAAGATTTTAGAACTGGCTGTAATAACTGTACGAAAATTATAGTTCGCTTGTGGCTGGCTTTACTTCCGACGAAGAAGTTCAATTTCATCGCACATCGGAACAAATTATTTTCATATGGATTTTTTATGGTAGTTCTTAAAGGCATTGTCAAATGCGTAATGGAATATATTTTATAAGTACAATTTCATTGCGCTTTCAAAGTTCGTCATCGGAAATATTTTCTGAGTTCTGTGACGTACTTATCTTCATTTCAAATGAATTTTACATTCTACTTAGACAGAACTAAACGTCTAACAGACGCAAATTGAAATTTCCATCTTCTCTTAACCTGTTTAAGCGATTAACTAACCAGGCATTTTAAAATAATCAAATCTAGTTCATATTTTGAGAACAAAGCAATATAAAAAATTTGGTTAACATCGAGGGCAGACGTACTTCAGGATGCTCCCGAGGAAAACGCGAAAATAATTGGTATTACTCTCGATGAAATTTAAGTCATCGCTAGGTCAAAAAATTATTCATAAACTGAGGTGTCATAATAGAAGAACAAAGTTCATATAGAATTAATATTTAAAAATTACTGGTAATGTGTTCTTTTAACAGCATGTGCGAGTTGGTTAATTTTAGAATATTTAGCTCTACCAAGGCAGTAAAAAGGAAATTTAATTTTACATAATTTGATGTACAAAAAATACATGGTATTCCGTTTGAAATAAAAATTTCTTGAGGTTTTCATTTGAAAAAATTTCGTGAAGAATAGAACACTTGGTATACTATTATGGAATTTATTTATTGTAGAGACTAACTCATCTTGTATTCTTTCTAAGTTTGAGGATCTCCTAAACGAAAAAAGTTACAACGATTCTTACCAACCGTTGCACTTGCCAAATTTTCTATAAAATGTTAAATAGGTCCGAAACTACTTGGTTTAGGTATAGAGTGTGCTACCTGCTTGAACTCAGAACTCTATGGTCATTTCGAAAAGTCGAAAATATATAGGGTGTTTCATTTAAAATAAGCAAGTTGGTACCGACTTTTGGCAGACCTTGTACAGCTGGAAGACTGAAAATTTTTTTGGTAGAACGGGCTTGATTATGGCTGCATATCAAGTTTCAAGTTTGCAATTCAACTGCAAGTTGGAAAACATCTAATGAACGGCCCACGTGAATCGCCCTGTATGTATTTTTAATATCGTTATTTTTAACCTTTATGGGTATCAAAGGGCTCATTTACCAAAAAATAAGATCCTGAATAATTCAGCTCATATGACCACTTTTGAATGGTGCCAACAAATACATAGGAGCTTATGGGACAGGATATGAAAAAAAACGAAAAAATTTCAACACAGCCACAATGGCTCACTATTAAAGACTCCTTTCCGAGTATTTAAAAAAAAATCAAGTCGATATCTCAAAAATTGAGCGTTAGAGCGGATTTTGTCGATTCTGCCACACTGTGCGACGGTGTATAAGAATATCCATATTGGATATCCGGACGTGGCAGCAATGCCTATCGTACGCCGGCTAATCAACCAATCAATCAAAACAATCTAGACAATTTTCAATAAACTTATCCTCGCGGAAAACTGTAAGCAGAACCCGAAAGAATATTTCAAATAACTGGCCTCCGAGTATTTCACATTTTTTCTCTCTTAAGTTTGTCTCTATTAGTTCAGTCATTTGGTACTTTTACGAGGAACGTTTTCCGGGAGTTTTGAAAATTGGTGATTTTATAGATTTCGACATGCTCTTTCCGAATTTCGTGTTTTTGCCGCTGGCGCCGCCATATTGGAAAAATGGCGTCTAAAGACAGTTTTTCATAATATCTCCTTTTCGACTCATTTTTCGATGAAAATGGTTATATAATAAATGAAACTAGAGACATTTTTCTCTAATTTATGTAGTAATTTTTTTTGTTTCAGCCTACCAGTGCCACAAATCAACATACACCAACACGCGTTTTTCGTATTACTACTATACATCCATCAACTATATACAACTATACATCCAATGCCGTTGTTGCGTTTTACGGATATCCGGAAGATGTAGCAAATCGTAGCACCAAATATGCGGAGCGATCCTGATGATCACGAAAGATGCTTCAGTAGACATACTTTTCGACGAGACAATGATCCCAACTATGTCACAAGATAAATTTCTGGGCAACGATGCAAATAAAAAACGTCTCTTTTGAATGTTGAAGACAAAATTCGAAGCTGCGAACTTCATGGTCGAACAAGCCACTGAATATGCGCTAATAATCAATACCGCAATCAGCGTTTCATCCACATTCAATTCCATAATAGTTGTCGGCAAAGTGTGGATGTCCTCATTCTTTTAACGGCTCTATCTACACGTTCAATTATACATATTCTCAAACCAGGAAAAGGAAAAATTTCGCAACAAATATATTCAACAAAAAGTAAGTATCATAGATAAAACAGCCGAAGATTACATATTATTGTTGCACGCTTTAGTGGCTGTGATACAACAACAGCACTCTTTAATAAAGGAAAAATAAAATATGTTAATATACTCCGAAAAAACCCAGAATTATATGTGGTTGCCAGGTATTAAAAAACCCAAATGCTGATCCAGAGATCATTGCTAAAGCTGGAGAACGCTTCCTTCTTGCATTGTACGGTTACAGTAGCGTAAAAAATATGTTGTTAAACCAGTATAGACATGTACACTTCATAAAATCAGCATACAATAATAAATTTAATATTGCATCGCTACCACCGACAGAAGCAGCAGCACGACAACATTCGTTCCGAACCTATCACCAGGTACAGCAGTGGTATGGAGTTGAACAAAATGCAGAACGATGGGGATGGAAAAGAAGCAAGAATGGGCTAATTCCTGTCACCACACTCGAGCCCCTAGCTCCGGAAACCTTGTTAAAACTTATTTCTTGCAAATGCAAAAAGGGTTGTGACAGAGCCCGTGGATGCAGAGAGTTTAGATTTAAGTGCTTCGTTACATGTACGAATTGAAATGATGCCTGTGATAATTCGCAAGTTCCATCACAAGATAGCGATGAAGAGGAAGAAACAGAGACTGTTCTTGAGTAAGCGTATAATGAAATCGAGGAAGAAGAGGATTACAATAAAGCTGATAATCCCATCGCGAATGATGTGGAAGAAATTTCTATCTGTGACGTTTCGATCGGCACTGAAGACGATGAACTCGCAACACCTGGTCCATCAAGAATAGCGAGGAAGAATGATCTAAATTTTGTAATAGTGCATTGCGTGTGGATTAGGCCAACTGGGGATACCACGATAAAAGAAACACGCCACTTACTCTACCTCATGGTGGTGTGAGTCATGAGTTTTTTTGGCCAAAACTCGTGTTGGAGTAGAGTACGCCGCTCGTACGCAAAACTATTCATTTAAAAAAAAAGTTAGTACATAAATCATAGAAAATTTTCTCTAGTTTCATTTATTACATAACTATTTTCATCGTAAAATGAGTCGGAAAGGAGATATTATGAAAAAACAGTTTTTAGGCGCATTTTTCCAGTATGGTAGCGCGAGTGGCAAAAATACGAGGTGGCAAAGTAGAAATTCGGAAGGAGCATGTCGAAATCTATAAAATCACCAATTTTCAAAACACCCGGAAAACTTTTCAAGTAACCTCTTCTTTGAGCACCAAATGACTGTACTATATTGTGTAATTGAATAAGAAGACAGTTGTTAAGAAGCATAAAGCAAACCATCGTTACTAATGTCTTAAACTAAAACTAATCCATGATTTCTTCGAGTCAAAAATGCCAATAAATCATGAACTACTGGTTACTTTCTGTAGAAATTAAGTGTGAAAAGATGTACTTAATTAGAAATAGTTTCCATTCATTCATAATTTATCTTACCTCAATAAAATCGGTGTTTTTAATTAGGTGTTATAACAACCAGTTACATTTACGATCGTGACAGGATTACGTAAAAAAATCATAAAAACTTTAAGTCCTCTTTTGGAATAAATTTTAGAATTTAATTACAGCAACATATAAAATAGCCATCTTAGCTATAAGAAGTTTTATGTTCTATTATAAATATTAACGTGGAACGTATGTCTCTGAAGGCTGTAACTATAAATAGTCAAAGTAAACATGAACGGCGCAAAATTGAAATTGATATCGCGAACAGGCGGCACACAATGTGGAATGAAATAACGGAATCTGCATTAAGTAGTTATTAAATTATTCTTCAAATAGAGAAAAAAAGTGTCTGAGATAAATTACAAAGTATGACGGGAGCTTCCTAGGATATGCTTTTTATTTAGGTATTTTATACTGAATGTATAGCATAAGCAAAGAATAATTGAGTCAGAAAAAAATGCACGAAAATTTATCTATGCAAACAAAATAAATTTACAGGGTTGGAGAAATGTCTCAAATCACCCGATTTTGGCTAAACTTCGTTCGATTAAAAAATACCCTAGACGTAAATATTAGTAGTACTTTTATTCTATTTAGTGACGTACCTTGATTTCCAGCAGCTACCCTATTTATCGAAACATAACGTTATCTGCAGTTATTTTAAATTTGAGAGTTAACTAACGCCGAGGGTAGATATACCGTAGGACACTCGGACACGTAGGACACTCGAAGAAAACGCAAAAGAATCGTGTTAAACTCCGTTAAACTCGATAAAATTTTAATCACGTGTAGGTCAAAAAATTCTGCGTAATGTGAAGTGTCATATTAGAAAAGCAAAATACATATTAAATTAATAACAGAAAATTACTGATAAAGTGTTTATTAATGGTGTCAAAAATAAAGTAAGCACGGCAGTGCCTTAGTTTGGCCGTCAACAGAAACAGAGCTATTTTTGTCAGGGTATCTTTCAAGTGATTGGTTATTGGTAAAGGAGGCTGAATACTAGACGTTGTTTAGTGTCAAGTGAGCGTGTTTATAAAGCAATATAGACATATTGGCGCGTTGTAACTTAGGAATAATAGACATCCAACTAGGACTGTTTTTTGGAAAGTGGAGTGTGGGAATCATCATCACGGACGAAAAAGATGAGTTCCATTAGTAGTATTAGTTTACTGATCATACAGACTTCTGGGGAACATGAAACCCTATCTGGACGCAAGCGACCAGGAGGAGATGAACACTGCTAGATTCAGAAACAGATAACTTAGGAGAAATATAAGCAAGATGATGATAGATGGAAACTTAAGAGAAGCATCTCACAAACACCTATACAAGCATGTTCCATATCCAATCCGGCGTATGGAGCCGGTCCGGCGGTATATAAAAATATTCAGATTGGATGTCCAAAAGCGGCAGCAGTGTCTATCATGCGCTAGCTAATCAATCAGTCTCAGTTATTTTAAATGGATAACCCTGTATATTTTTACGTTCTTATCAATTGTGATGGTATAGGATTTGGTGGGTGTGCGGCTTGTGGATTTTTAAACATTAAATCAAATTATAAAATAAAGTCACACCCACTGCCCTAAAAAATGAAATGTATGGGCGGGTATAGTTACAGGTGTTATTATTTATCTAAGAGACGCTGAGAACAAGAGAAGTGGTTCGCTAAAAATGATTCTAACGATTATTGTGAAATTCAGTAGGGTTTTATTCTGATAGTAGACAGAGCGATTAAAAAACCTTCTCTTTTCAAAAAGCTACATATCAATTCCTTGCAGAATTAACCAATTGAAAGTGACATTCATTAGCGAAACTGACAGCGGGTCTGCTGATCGGGAATAAAGCGCAGATCTAGCGAGTTGTGCAATAGTGATAGTAGCGATGAAGAAAGTTTTACTGGGAGCTATATTTGTGAGCAAAGCGAACATAACAAATATGGTTTCTATTTATTTGCAATAATTTTAATCCATAACAGGTTACTAGTAAGACGTTTCGGCAGAATCGTTTCTGCTCGCTAATAGAATAACACCTGTCTGCTGTAGTTTCTTGTTGCTCAAGCGGAACTGTATAGCTTCAGCAGATACTGTCACATATTTTACCCTTACGGGATGGCCCAACTGCCTTGCCCCCATTAGGCCCTTTACCAACCCTTCTCTCAATCTTGCGGAACCTCAAACCATGGGAACCCACACCTACTCCTCACGCTTATATATTTTTTTCTTAAAAATTACCGGGGGGGGGGGTGACACTCGCACCCTCTATTATCCTAATGGACTTGTTCTAGTCTGTTTCTGTCTTTACCCCATTTGTTAACCTGATTTACGTTACCTATGTCTGTGCTTCCTTTCTGTAATACTGGCGTTTAGTATTCTCCCATGGTTCCAAGATAGTTTGCCATGAATCTTGGTGCACTTTCCCTCTTGTCTAAATTGCATATCTCTACAATGTGTCGTATAGATTCTTGTCCATCACCATATTTGCACTCTCTGTCTGCTGGGTGGATCTTCTATAATAATTTAATATATGTCCATGTCCCGTAATCAGTTGCGTTGTTTTCTGTCAGATTTATGAGATCCACGCCTACGTTGGAGATGATTTCATACGCATTCTTACCCTTGTGATTTACTGATCAGTCCTGCTGTCTCGCTCTCAATTTCCATTCTTAACTCTTTTCTTTTATTTATTGTTTGTCAGTCCTGATTCTTCTTTCGTTATGTCTTATCTGTAGGCAGGCTTCATTTGCTAATCTGTCAGCTTTTCTGTTTCCGTCCGTTGTCCCTCTCTTTTCCCATATTACTGTGGTTCTTGGTCCTGTTGTAGTCCTTATTTCTATACATCTTTTGATGTTATAAAATACGGAGTCAGTAATTTCTTTGTTTTGCTTCAGGATGCTGTATTTCGTTTTTGGGCCTGTGGTTATGATTATATTTTTTCGTGGTTTCTCTCTGCTGTACTTGTTAAGGGCTATTCTTATCGCCTTTACTTCTGCTCTGTTGATGTCTGTGTGATCGTCTGGCCCACCTTTTGTTTCTTTCCACGTGCCTTGCGTCTGTACTGTCATGCCATATCCTACTTCTCCATCTTGTTTTCTTCATGCGTCTGCGTATATTTTTATATACCTGTCTTTCATCCTGGTATTCAGTTAGATAAATTGGATCCACTGCTGGATGGACTATCGTGAGGTATCTTACTTTGCTTCGCAACATGTCTTTACTGTATTCCTTGCGAAAATTATGGTTAATCTTTGCCGCGACTCACAGAGGTTTGCACCCTGCTATTACGTATAATGCTGCGGTTTGGCTGGTTCTGTATGCTTTGGTTATTGTCAAGAGGTAGGACCTCCCCATATGTGTTAGTTGTTTAGTGATTCTTGAATCATATGCTTCAGTTCCAGTAACGAGAAACAGCAGTAGATAGATATCAGAGAGTACCTGAAGATGAAAAAGGTGATTCAGTTACCATATAAACTGCTCAACCGATAGGAAGCAGCAGTAAGCAACTCCACTATGTGCATGTTGAAATAATATAACGAATGGTCCTTCTCTTCCGTTATATTTGCTACAGTATTAGTGAAAAATTTGCGGGGTGGTTCTTGTAAAACAATAATTAATTAAGATGCGACAGAGACAAATCATATTTGGAATGTAGTCATGACACTATTACCACGAAGAAAACCTATTATATTTTTAGTGAAAAACAAGAATATTGGGGTCACCTAAAAGAAATAATAATTATTGGTGAAACAAAAATGCACATTCCGCAATTTGTTTTATCCAATAATCGAATTTTCTCAACTAAACTATTAGAAACTAAATGACGAGTATTTAAACAAAGTAATTGAATATTTGAAACATAATCTCACATATTTCAGGTCATGCAAATCCCCAAGCTATTTATTATCACGACATTGAAGCAAAAATAGTTATTTAAATCACAATAAATAAGGTATTTTAGTATATACTTAGTATTTCAATTTCACAGCTGAATATTGAGAACCTCCATTGGCGACGCCGGAGTACAGGAAAATGCTATACAGGCAAATAATCGCTCAGTATTAACAGGTGTATAATCAATATCGAAATGAGGCGTTAGTCACGTTACGACCTATTTCTCATCTTTCATTAACTAGTATAAGCACACATGTTGCTCTGGGCGGAACTATTGGAAATTGTTCCAAAGGCGCTAAAGGAAATGAAACGGTGAAGTTACTAGTTCTGCAGTAATCACATTGCATTTGATAAGTCAGTTCTACAGTTTGAAGAAAATTACACGTACCACTCATAGTATTCAAGTTTATTGAAACTTGTGAAAACTAACAACGAAAACTTCCATTGTCAACATAATTAAAGGAACTAATGATGAATTAACTTCCTTCAAAGCGATCGTTAGTTTGATTAAGCCGTAGTTTGTGTAAGTAGAATAACAGTGCAAAATTTCCAATTATATTATTTAAGATTCAAGACGAAATACAATAGACAAATGTACGAGGCACCGATTTTCTGAAGTAAGCGTTTTATTCACAGCTCATTAAGGTTAATTATTCTGAATATTTTAACACACTAAAATCTGTAATGTATTTTCCTAATATAGTGGCTATGATGCAATTGGTCGAAGCACATTGTAGAGGACGCTTCCTATCGTGTTCTATAGTTTATTTCAGTTTAAAATGCAGTGCTTGTAAAGATATGGAACGTGTGTCCTTATCTCTGATTGATACATTTGTAAGCCACGTTTACTCAGGGAAAATTAGTAAATTAGAACCGAAATACGTCGTTATATAAGTAATAAAAAAAGAGATAATTTTTTGGAATATTTTGTATTTATTTTATAAAATCAAAACAAGTTTTTAATAGAAAAATTGGATAACATAGTGTAACAGATGGAATGGAAATTTTTGGTAAATACGGGTTCACTTGATGAAGACGCTGAGTTTTCCGGTTTAGGTGAATTTGGTATTCTCCCAAAATAAGTTTTAATAATAAACCAACTTTTATGTAAAACTCATGTTGTTTAAGTTAATAATTTTTATTATATTTTTTATGTTAATACACAATTTTATATTGGCAACTTTTTATTTAAATAAAATAAATCTGTAGTATCACAAACATACATTGCATTTCTTAAATCCGATTAGGTGCCAATTTTTTTCAATTTTTAAAATTTAACATTAATTATTATCGAACCATGTTAAATGTGCAAAATAAATAGTTTCTATTCTTACTGCAATCAAATATTAAAATCTATGCTGCAATTAAAATTTAAAAAATTCGGTGTATTTATAAGATAGCCAGGCGCCAACTCAAAATGAATTTAAACCGTTAATTTTACTTCCACATCCACATAGTGGAGTGGAAGTATAGTAATCGAAAAAAAAAAAATCTAAATTTTTTCATGTTGAAATATTTTTAGAATATCATGAAACGACGAAATTTTAAATTTGAGCGAAAAAAAAAATTCGATCTGTCGGTCTGTAACTTTTTTGTGCGCACGATATCTCTGGAAGGTATTAAGATATTGACTTGAAATTTTATACACTTATATACTATAACGAGATCTGGAAGTGGATTGTTTTTGAACATATCCGGCGAAGGGTTTGGGGTAAATTGGGGTAAATAGGAAAGAATAAACAAAGCAAGCTGGTAAGAGTACAAAAATTTTGGATTTGGTGTATATGCTAGAAGCAAAGGCCTCAGTTTCTTTAAATAATAGTTTCATCCCCCCGCACCACCCCCACTTCATTATAAAAGGGGTTGATGAAATAAAATTGATAGATTCACTTGAAATTTGGTACACTTATCTATTATAACGATATCTACAACCAGATTATATTTTTAGATGATTCCGTTGAAGGGTTGGGGGTTAAATAGGGGAAAATAAGGGAAAACAAATAATGCAGGCTGGTAAGAGTACAGAAACTTGGAATTTAGTGTATATACTAGAAGCCAAGGCCTCAATTTTTTTAATTATATTTAGTGTATATACTAAAAGTCAAGGCCTCCGATTTTTTTATAATATTTTCATTTCCTCCCACCACCCCCACTTCATCATTAAGAGGGTTGATAAAACAAAATTCAGATTTTCACTCAAAATTTGGTACATGTATGTATTATTACTACATCTATAATTATTAGATTATATTATGAGAGGTATGAGAATATATTAAACATACAATCTACAAGGTAAAAAAATGTGGTTACGTTAGCAAGAATGATGCCCAATATAAAAATATCGAGCAGTAAAATGAGGAAGATGTTATACAATGTGACTTAATCAATATTAACATACGATATTTTATTAATAGAACCGGCAACTGCAAATGCGAGACTTCCAGAAGAATACAGATAGCAACATCGACAACATGCCAATTGACCAAAATTTATTGTATCAAAAATATATTTCTTTAAGCTTTTGTCATACGGACCTTTAGCAAGTCATATATATGGCCTATTGAAGCTTTAAGCTGTGGACCATGAAATGGAGGTTATTACCAATTCTATGGACATTTCAAAATTCACCATTTAAAATATCTCCATTTTGTTATTACTGATATTATTTCATGCGTATCATTTAACAACATTAATACATATCCAGACCCTTTACATAATGTTACAAATGTATAAAGCCAGGGATGCCGTGCCGGTGGTAGGCTGGAGAGTAACTCCATTTTTATTTTAATTGTCGCTGCTATCGCATATCGGTGCAGGTGCTTTTCTTATAAATTAAATGTGATGAATTTATTTTATTAAGAGGATTCTGTACCTATATTTGAATCCTTAAGAATTGTCTGTTTTAAGAGTAATCCTATGGACAGCTCAACGCGGTGTGCATTGATTGTTCCAAAAAGCAGGCCTTCTAGAACTATTTTCCAGCTACGTATTATTCCGCAATTTAATCTTTTTGTCAAATCGACAGTAAAAAAGACAATGTTGAATGGTTCAGGGAAAACTGTATGGTGAGAGGAGAAGAGGACACCTTCCAAAAATATCACTAATGCTACCAAGAAGCTAATTGGAAGGAGCCTTGGTGAAGCCCTATCCCTAACAGGCAATATCAACAGCTCACGTGGTGCTGTTACACGTACCATATAACAAAGGGGACGAACTAGAGTTATGACTGGGTCGTAAAATTCCAGGATGGAACATGAAGGAGACAGATTCAGTATTTTCCCTCAGAGACAGAAATAGAATGGTTTCTGGCAATAAACGGGAGTTCCTAAATTAAAGAACGAAGATTATGTCAAATAAAATATAGCACTTACTTTTCGTGTTCATTTATTTACTTCTTTACATCAAACTAGAAACATCTCTCGGTTTGTTATTTATCATAAAGTTATTGCATATTACAGCGTTGAAAAAATTCAATTTATGAAAGTAGTCAGTGGCAGCTGTGAAATAATCTTCAAATTTAGCAATAATCTAAAACGCAAATCATTTAAAAATGGAACAAAACAACGTTTACAACCTATTTGTAAGTCTGGGTTGAGATGGAATTACAGTAAAATTGAGAATAAGTATTTCAACACAATGGTTATTGCTCAACAACAGCTTGCTGAAAATTACTAAGGGATGCCAGATTAAAGATTTAATAAAGTTTCACAATTGTGAGTGAAAATTAACAGTGTGAGGTTTTTAAATTAATGTAAACATATCTTGTATATACAGTGTGACCTATGTTAAATGGAAACAAGCCTGTAAGAATTGTGTCTATTACCTCATTTTAACGGGGCTTTTCTTAAAAGATAGGCCATCGAAAGCTCTACTTTATGAGAAAAACTTAGAGATAAATTTCAATTTTCAAGACCGACTATGATTTTTTGTCAATGTCAAAAATGGACAAATTTGATTAGCGATGTTTTCAATATAAAATCTAACTATACCACAGGATTCAGAAACATGTCATACCACGGGATTCAGAAACATGTCAAATGGGTAAATCGAAAATTCCGTGAAATAAATAATAACAGATTGATGACAAAATTAATGTAGGTAACATTTTATAATAACTTTTACATGATTTTTTCTAAGAATCGAAGTACCCATAAAAAATAAACAATAGAAAGATAAATTAAGTAGATAGTTTTAATATAGATATTGTCTTTTTATTGAGTAATGACAGATAATAATAGGGTGCCATGAAAAACAAATTTTAAAGTTAAAATCTTTAAAATACGCATATACTCAGAGTATATTGTTATTAAAATTATAAAATTTATCAATAATTGTATCAAGTATTGGTTTATCAGTTTGAAGTTGAAATTTGTAACATGCGGAATGCTCAATAGCATCCTTCGTTACACTGTTAATATTTATTAGAAAAATTATAAGTTATCGGAAATATTATTCCAACAAACTTTAGTACTAATAGAATGCCCTTACTCCTTAGACTATGATGAACATATGTCATCTGTCAGCAGTTAAAATTCGCGAATACTAGATAGCGCACTAGAAAAGATATTTCTACTAAATAACGCCGGGTGAAACTCTTTCTCGTTGAACCATTGAATTAGTTAGACGTATTTATAATTTTGTTTGACCTGTAATGGGGATGTTAGAATTTTAAAAACCTCGTGATGATCACATGGGGTAAGGTTTTAATTATTATACCGGTAAATGCCATCTAACATTTGGAATATTATTTTAGGTTTTTCTTATATTCTTATAAATTAAGAATTAATTTCTTAATAACAAAACTTATTCACGTCTAATGATTTTAACGTAGAAGTATTTCAACGTTATATTAGTTGCTTTAAGCAAGATTTGATATTATCTACATTCAATTATCGATACCTACTACGTTTTCCACTAAGCAAACAATATTCTTATGAAGTCAACTTTTCTATACTACATTTTGAATTGGGATATACGAAAACATTCCGAGCGATGAGATTTTCTTCATTTTGTCTTGGCGACAAATCTTGTACGGACGTTTTTACGATGTCATAACCTCAAAATGGAATTAAAGCAGCCACATGTGAAACAACTTTAAACCCATACCCATAATCATCGGAGAACAGGATCACATTTAGGAATTTCCTTAATCAGGATAACCAAATAAAAGATAAGTACTTTTGATTACTACATGTAAAAGGGATTATTTTCACATGATTGTAGTTTTGGGTCATAAAAGCCAAGTGTCTAATTTAAAATATGAGATTCAAGCTAAATCTATTATAATTTTTTTTTTTAGACTATATTTTAAATACGCTGTTATAATTAATCCGTTGTCGTACATTAATTCATAGTTACTTATATCTTAAATTCATTGTCGCACATCGTAGTATTAATTTCGTGGTTAATTTTATCGTGATTCCTTACTGTAAATATTTTATCGTAGTATTGTAATGCATTTCTGTTGGTAACATAGTAAGTCGTGGTTCATTTTGATGGTAACGAAAGTGTTTAAGGTTTATGAACTTTGAGATAATGTTATGAGACATATTTGTTGTAATATAGTATTTTGTCACTCGTAAAGGATCTCAAGTTCCTAATTTTGTTGTAATATATGATTTTTAATTTTGAGATAAATTTACGAGACTTATCTTCTGTAATATAGTTATTTTGTCTCTCGTAAAGGATCTCAAGTTTATCTAATTTGTGTAATATATGATTTTAGTATTAAGGTAAAGTTACGAGACGCATCTTTTGTAATATATTTTTGGTTCTCGTATACGCCTCAAATTTATTTTGCTGTTGAGCAAATTGTAATATAGTGTATCTTGTAATATAGTAAATTTTGTAATATAGTTTCTTTTGTATATATTTCTGTCTAATATTTTGCTATACAGTATCGTTGATGCTGTGATAGTTCACTTTTTGTAATATAGTATTTTTGTAATATAGTACTATTGTGTATATGTAACTTTTGTCTTTTGTTTATCTTTGTCTTTAATTTTCTTTGATTACCCTAAGTAATCAATGGCGCCCAAGCCTTGAACTCTACGCCCTTTTGCTCTCCGTATCTTTACTGTGCTAGCCAGGCGAAACCAGTGACGCTAACCACGTTGCTCGTAGGGTGGCCCACACTTGAACAACTTGGGCAACTAAAACCTTGCAAAACAACGCCACAAATTATTTATACTCTAAATATAGTAGACAAAATTGAACTTGAGTGCCTTAGAGGAGATAATGACAGAACTTTGGGATAGCTATGTGAGATATTTAATAATAGGCACCCGAGGAGGCCCAACATCACTAAAAGTACCGATTCTAAAATAAACAAAATTATTAATGAGTGTGGCGAGGCGTATTATAAGAACGGATAATGTACAAGGAAAAACCATGTACGAGCAGACCGTTTTAAATTATTTTAACAACAATCCAAACGCCAGTGTAAGAGTAACTAGCTTAGATTTGAATTTGCCTAGAGAAAATATGGCCGATGCCTTAAAAAGTATGTTAAAACCATTCAAACCCAAGTTTTTACATTCGTTGGAACCTGGCGATGATGAAACACGGATGGAATTTTGCTTGTGGGCTCAAGGAGAGTACCTTAATAACAGACATTTTTTGAAAACTACTTTATTCAGCGATGAGGCAACTTTTACCACAAATGGGGTGGTATCATCACAAAATTGTAGGTTTTGGGCTACAGAAAACCCAGAGTGGGGCATTAATTGTAAAAGACAATATTCCCAAAAAGTTAATGTTTGGTGTGGCTACTCAATGAAACAATCATTGGTCCTTTCCTTTTTGGAGGTATTATGAACAGCATGTAGCTTTTACAGTTCCTAAGAAACGAATTTTGGAAGCTACATGAACTTTCAATACAAGAAAGAGTAAATCTACACTTTCAATTAGATGACAGCCCTGTCCATAATGCCAGAGTGGTTACCAGATGGCTTAATGATAACTTTCCTAATCGATAGATAGGTCGAGGTAGGTAATTGGATGGCCACCCCGATCCCCGAACTTAATACCGATGGACTTTTTTATGGGGTTTAATAAAATCTAAAGTTTACAGGTCACGCCCGAGTAATAGAGAAGATTTTTATGCAAGAATAAGACAAGCTTGTGCAGAAGTTACCCAGCAACAATTACAAAATGCCATAAAGAATATTAAAAAACGATTCGACAAGTACATAAACGGCGCGCGGCGGCCTTGTAGAGGCTACAAAAATTTAAGATGAATTGCATTATCGTGTTTAGTGTAATATTGTAATGTGTTTTTATTTTCTGTATTAAATACCTAATTATTATTAATTTCAATTATTCATACACGTTTTTAAGGCGAATATGATTAAGTTTGTTTAAAAGACAATATTCATTAAAACTGTCCACTCAATGTATCTTTGTATTGTATATTTTTCATGGGCTACTTCGATTTCCAGAAAAAATCATGTAAAAGTTATTGTAAACTATTACCTACATTAATTTTGTCATAAATCTGTCATTATTTATATTTTTTCGCGAAATTTTGGATTTACCCATTTGAGACGTTTTTCAATCCTGTGGTATAATTAGATTTTATTTAAAAAATCGCTAATCAAATTTGTCTATTTTTGACATTGAAAAAAAATCATAATAGGTCTTGAAAATTCAAATTTATCTCTAAATTTTTGTCATAAAGTAAAGCTTTCGATGGCCTATCTTTTAAAAAAAGAGCCGTTAAAATCAGATGATAGACACATTTTTTACAGGAGTGGCTCCATTCAAAATGGGTCACGCTGTATAATGCGATTCATATGTAAGGAATAAATTCAAAAACGTAATTATTAATTTTTAGGAAATGTCAGGAAATTTGATAGCGTTAATTTACATACAGTTCGTCTACAATTGGAGTATTGTGAAGTCTAAAACTGATGTAACCTTATTTATACAATAGATAATAACACACTACTTTTGACAATTTTGTAAATAAATGATTTTCCTTTCCAGAGTGGAGTAAAATGACAGTGAGGTAACTCAAGAGTCGGTTCTGGGCCCACTACCATTTCTGCTCTTCATAAATGATCTGCTCTCAAAGGTAATAGTCTCAATAACTACACTATTTGCTGACGACTCGCTTTCTATTGTAATAGATGATTCGTCAAATATCCCAATAGAGTAAATTGATGTTTAAGAGGTACTATCCAATATCCATATCCACAGAAGGCTACTTAAGGAGAGATATTGTTTTGGATGAAAATCTTTTGAATGGATTTCGATTTTTCTTTTCCTAATTCTTTTTATATGTGAATCTGATTGCGCGTGTCCTCTATCAACTTTTTGAGTTCACTAAAATTGCTTTGCCTATCCAACCAGTAATCATGGGCTTTTAAAAACTTGACCTTAATCCTACAACTATTTCGTCATTTTTCAGAAATTTGATTTCCAATTTTTTTACCTTTGTCCATTATTGACTGTTCGATAGTTCTTCTAGAATGTTGTACTCCAAAACGATTAAGGACATGCAAGTACATCCTATTATTTTTTCCTTTTTGTCAGAATCCCTTGACCATACCTCAAAGAGACTTCTCCGTAATATATTACTCATAAGTAACTTAAAGTAAAATCATGATTGAAGTAGCAGATGGTAGCAGCTTTTTTTCCATAAAATTATAAAGTAACAATAGGTGACTATAATTCTTAAAACAACAAACTTAAAACAAGATGAATAAAACTATACAGCTGTAAGAATTTGTAAATAATAAGAAAATTACAATTTTCTATAAAAAGTACTAAAAACTAAATGTTGGTGATTTTGTTTAAGAATAAGAAAACTACATGCCTTGATGTACATTCCCCATTACTCGGAATAACTTCAACACAATACCACATTTACAGCACCTCTACTGAACAATGTCTAATCATATACTGAATTTTTGCTAGACTTGCAGCAGTTCGTAATCCCTTATAAAGCGGTCGTCATAAAAATATGAGGGAAGAGATAAGTACGATAAAATTCTCAGAACTATTTAGTTCAGGGTATTTATTACTAAGATATGGTAATAATTCTGTATTGTATTGGAATGGGTTCCAAATTTAGTTTATATCCATCTAGTTTAATAAAATTTACCACTATGTGGCACCAAGAAGAAATAATTTGCACCATATTTGAGTAATTGGTCCCGCCCGATTGCAACTTCTGCTAATTTAGAAAAGGACCCTCTATAAGCAAATACAATTGAGACACGAATTAAAATCGATTTTTCTTTAATAAACTGGAAGTGATAATATGAGCAAGTTATTCGATTGCTGTGACCGGATATAAATCAATATCAACTAGCTAATGAAATAAGAATCCTCGAACTTTAAACTCGATATTCTAATAACCTAGATCCACAGAGCGATTCACGGAGGATTGTCAAGACAGTCTGAAAATGTCAATAAAGTTATTTGAAATTGCCATGTAATTAGTGTATAACTGGTGCAACAAGCTTTTAGATTCCTAGGTCTAATCAAGTTTGGAAGCAAATTGCATTTTCTCATTACAAAAGTTCATTGATGGGCGACATTACAGAGGGGTAATATTCCGATTGTAACGCCTTTGTAACACTTTCATTTCCGGCCGAAGGGATGAGTGGCTTGGATATTTGAATCTTTTGATCTCAGCTATTCGGTGGGGTCGTACTTTATGAGATTAATATTTCTAGTCATTAAGTGGCATTCTTCTCATCTGCAGACTCATTCAATATCGTTTTTTAATTTAGCACAAGATTGACAAAATGCGGTATGGAGTATCATACATGACATTCATATTTTATTGGAGTAATAATATGATAATGACAGATAGAAATAATACTCTTATATCAAACGAAAATCTGTCTTTTCGAGGAATAAAATTACGCGATACTAAATTCGAAAGCACACATTGACTCATTGACACAAAATATGGCTAGCTATTATTATGCGCGTAGTCATCTAACAAAATATTAATGCTGAAGCCGCTTTTATGGCAGATCATGCTTATGTTCAATCAAGCAACCAATATGGCACTATCTTCCGAGGCATCTCTTCTGAGACAAATAAAATGTTTGTTCTTCAGAAGAGGTGCTTGAGAAATATACTAAATATGAGACAGACTAAATCCTGTAAACAATTATTTCTCCAAAATAAATTACTTACTCTAATAAGCCTTTACATTTATGAAGCAGTCATTTTTGGTAGCAGAAAGTAGTTCTCTGTTTGAAAATTATGAAAGAAGACACGTGCATCACACAAAAAATAAACTTAATCTGGTAACAAATGTTCCAAATTTTACATTTGTCCAAAAGTTAACCCCAGGAAGACAGAGCTGGTCCTCTTCACAAGAAAAAGGAAATTGGGGACAATGACGGCACCCGTTCTTCTAAACACCACACTAAGTTTGGCATCTATAGGATACTCTTCGAAGTTTTTTGTAAAAAAATGTTTTTTTTTTTTTGTTTAATAAAATTTATAACTTTTTTATGTATTGATCGATTTTGCTCAAAAATAATAGGTTTCTTCCTCTAGCTAACACTAACTTTTTGTCCAAATTTCAATACAATCAGACTTTTCGTTCTTAAGTTATCGCGCTTACAAAAACGTGACTGACGGACAGACATACAGATAGACAGATGGACGGACGGACAGACGGGCGGACGGACTTTTGAAAGTTGTTCAGAATTCGATCACCAACACAGTGCTATGAATTTTTTTTCTCCACGAGCAATATTACCGGATTTAGAAATGTGCCCATCGAATGCAATATACTCTTCGTTTTGTATTGGCGAAGAGTATAATAATACTCTTCTATCAAACGAAGATCTGTCTTTTCTAGGAATACAATTACGCGAGACCAAATTCGAAAGCCCACATTGATTCATTGACACAAAATATGGCCATCTATTACTATGCGCGTAGTCATCTGACAAAATATTAACACTGAAGCCGCTTTTATGGCAGATCGTGCTTATGTTCAATCAAGCAACCAATGGCACTATCTACCGAGGCATCTCTTCTGAGACAAATAAAATTTTTGTTCTTCAGAAGAGGTTCTTGAGAAATATACTAAATATAAGACAGACTAAATCCTGTAAACAATTATTTCTGCAAAATAAATTAGGTACTTACTCTAATAAGCCTTTACATTTATGAAGCAGTCATTTTTGGTAGCAGAAAGTAGTTCTCTGTTTGAAAATTATGAAAGAAGATACGTGCATCACACAAAAAATAAACTTAAACTGGTAACAAATGTTCCAAATTTTACATTTGTCCAAAAGTTAACCCCACGAAGACAGAGCCGGTCCTCTTCACACGAAAAAGGAAATTGGGGATAATGACGGCACCCGTTCTTCTAAACACCACACTAAGTTTGGCATCAGAAGTAAAATGCCTTGGAGTAACTTTTGATGCCAAACTAACTTGGAATCTTCATTTAGACAGAAGACTAAGGAAGGCTTACATCTCTTCTAGGCAGTGCCGTAGAACCATAGGGAAAACCTGGGGAATGAAACCCAGAGTGACTATGTGGATTTACACTGCTATTATAAGACCATTTTCTTTCCATTTAAACATTTATTTAGCTATTGATGCATTTACTAACTTAAACTAAGGGTATGCCATTTAAGAGAATACATACGAATAATATTGTATTGACATCAATTTATATTTTATCCTAGATAAAACAAAGAACGATGGAGGTCGTTGGAAAGACTGGGGCACCTTTCTATAGTTTGCTATTATAAGACCTATGGAGCCACTGTCTGGTGACCTAAGAGTCAGCAGACTGTAGCGAAACGTAAGGTCAGCCAGGTACAACGAGTAGCCTGTTTAAACACAATTGGAGCTATGAGAACGACACCAACACGAGCAATGAAAGTGATGCTGTGCCTGCTACCACTAGACATATATCTAGAAGAGGTGGTCCGAACTACTATGGCACGCCTCAAATCCGTTGATATACAGCGAAACATAGGTGTGGAGAGACCAGCTGCCGGCTGTGGAATGTGCCAATCAAACAGATGCCACTTCTGCAGGTACGCGCAGATGGTATTTCTCCACAGTTCATCTTTGATAGACACTATGCAATACACACCAATAGTAGCAATGAGATTGTCAGTGAGGGAACAGTAAATGCCTTCACAGACGGATCGAAAAAGAAGGAAGGAACAGGTTGTGGGGTGTACTCCAGGAATCTGCAAATTCAAATTAAATGGGCTATGGACAAACAAGCCAGTATAACACAAACAGAACTGGCGGGAATGACCATAGCCGCAATAGAAATTTCCTGTAGACAAATAACGGGAAAAACAATCAGAATCTACACTGACAGTAGACAATCACTACTGGCCCTACAGATATACAAAATAACAACAGGGTCAGTATGGTAATGCCATCACGCACTTGTTGTCGCCTCCAGTATGAACAGTGTCATTGTATGCTGGCTCAAAGGGCATGCACAGTGCAGAGGCAACAGGAAAGCTGACGGTTTGGCTAAGAAGGCAGACAGTCTAAATATACTTGGACCTGGCCCTTCTAACATACTGCCGACCTCAGCAATAATGCTAATTATTAAAGAAAACACGCACAGAAAATTTAAAAAACTGCGGAATGAAACCCATAGTTGTCAGTTGGCCAGGGATCTGCTTAGATACCCCGACAAGGATACAACGATGACCTACCTGGTAATGTTCAGGAAAAACCTGCACATCGCGACAGGAATTCTTACTGGTCACTGCCAGCTGAGAAAGCACCTTTATAACATAGAGCTAAACGACACACCCCTATGCAGAGGTTGTGAACAAGAAGATGAGACTGTCCAACGTGAACTCTGTGAGTGCCCGGCAGTCTCCTCTAGCAGAGAATCCATTTTGGGAGAACGTTGGCCTACTTTGGCCGACTTGAGGGATATAGCTCTAGGCGACATCACCTTCTTCACAAGATTAGGATGGTTGGAGGCCTAGGTGGAATCTTGTATCCCTCGGGAGGATGTAGAAGGGGTCCAGTGGGGCCTAGGTGGTGCTGTCACTCTTTGTGACTGCCCTCCCACAAACTCCAAACTCCAGTTTCTAGCTTGGTCTACTTATTTTGCGCTATTCACAACTACCACCTCCCACCTCTTCAACGGAGTCATCTCAATCAGATGCCATTACTATACACACGTGTACTAACTTTCAAGTGAATATCTCAATTTTATATTATTAATCCCTTAATAATAGAATGGTGGTGGGTGTGGGGGGTTGAAAAATATTAGAAAGAAATCCTAGGCCTTGGTGTCTAGTATATACACCATATCCCAAGTTTCTATACTCTTACCAGCTTGCCTTATTTATTTTTCCCTATTTGCCTCTACTTTCCCCCACTCCTTCAATGGAATCATGTCAAAATATAATCTAGTTTTAGATGTCGTTATAATACATATGTGTACCAAATTTCAAGTGAAAATCTTAATTTAATTTTATCAACTCTTTTAATAAGGGATTGGGGGTGGTGGGGGATGGAAAATATTATAAGAAAAAACCGAGGCTTTCACTTCTAGTATATACACCAAATCCCAAATTTCTGTAGTCTTCCAAGCTTGCTTTACTTATTTTCCCATATTTACCCCTATTTAACCCCCAACCCTTCAACGGAACCATTTCAAAATATAATCTAGTTCCAGATGTCGTTATAATATATACGTGTACAAAATTTCAAGTCAATATCTCAATTTTATTTTATTAACCCCTTTAATAATGGAGTAGGGGGTGGCGAGGGGTTGAAAAATATTATTAAAAAATCTGAGGTCTTGGCTTCTAGCACATACACAGAATTTCAAGTTTCTGTACTCTTATCATTGACTGCACTAATACACATTGTTTTAAACTTTAAAATTTGAAAACAAATATATCTAAACTACTGCTTAGGAATAAATCGCATTATAATTCCCGAAAATATATTTTCATGAAATCCAGGGGAGTGTTTAATACGTTAGAAAATTTAAAACAACATTTTACCTGGGTGGCATTGTATTCACGTCCAATACTCTCATGTGAATTTGGAGATGTCATTAATTGATTAGTTGTCTAAATAACCTATGACTGCTGTCATAAATCAGTGATGGACGGTTATTTGGGAATAATGCCATTGTTGCTTTTAATGGGTCGTGTAAAGGCTTAAGTTCGTCGATATCAAATGTTGAATAATTACTTGGCCTTTTAAAGTCCTCGGATTTATTATAATGGGCTATTGTTGTCATCAGAGGTGAAACAGATCAAAATAATACAAATTTAATGTGCAGGATTAAATTACAAACGTAACATACCAATACATACAGGGTGTTTCACGAGGAAACGGACATGCTTTAATGGCAGCTAGGGGACACCAAAAGTATTCATAGTCACCCATAAAAAAATCCAGTTGGGTTCTCGTTGCTGAGATACAGGGTGTTTTATGTATTTTTGCCAACATTTCTTTTGTTTGTTATTTTGCAAAGTAATCGAATAATAAGTTCATATTTGGCACATGTAACACACTAGTGATCTTGAATAGGTACTTGTACTTGTACACACAAAAATGCAGGTCCGGACTCAAAAAAAAAGTTTTTGTTGTTCTTCAAGAAAACTACACCCTGTATATGTTTTTTAAATTTCAATATTATATTCGTAAAGTACATGAAAAACCGAACAAAATGGTTTCATTAATAGAATAGAATAGAATAGAATAGAATAGAATAGAATAGAATAGAACAGAATAGAACAGAATAGAACAGAATAGAATAGAATAACCATTTATTAATCCAATCGATCATTATAATGATATAGGACAAGTCAAACAAATGATTACAATTAAATAGTAGTTTTACATTTAAACAGAAAAAAAAGAAAATATTATAATATACTCACATGTAACAATATAATATCAATTAAAATTTAAACACTTATTTACGGAGTAAAAAGCATGATTCACTAGAAATGATTTTGTGGCTGATATGAATTTTTTTATATTATTAATGTTTCTTATGTTTACATTATTGTACAAAGTTGAGCACATGTAATAGGGATTCGAATTGAACATCTCTAAATTATGTGCAGGATATTGCAAATTAAAGTCATACCGTGTGTTATTATATTCATGGTGATAATTTTGAAAGGATATTTGGATTCTTTTTTACCGTTATTAATATTTCTAATATATACAGACATGGTAATTTTAAAATTTTCTCATTAATAAATGTCTGTCTACAAGATGCTCTTTAGCTTAACCCAAATATATAACGCCTGGCTCTTTTTTGCAATATAAGCACACGGTTTGCTAAATTAGAAAACCACCCAAAAAATCACTCCATATTTAATACGACTTTCAAAGTTCGCAAAATAAAACGTTTTTACAGTATCCCTGCTGGGTATTTGGGACAAATGTTTAATAGCAAAACAACTACTTGCACACTTATTACAAATATAATTAATGTATGATTTCCAGTCTAGAGATAAATCAATATGTACCTAGTAATTTAAAGTATTTAACTTGTTGAATAGTTTTATTTTCTTTTAGCTGTAATTTTGTTTGTATTTATCGCACATTTTAATACGACATATGAATAAATTCCTTATTAATAGTATTAATAAATGGTACCACGGTACCGATATGGTTCCGTTTGAAAAAATTGAGTTTTGCCCCAAAAACAATTTTTGTGAATTTTATTTGCTCATAAATCACTTAATTTAGTGTTTTTAACGGGATTTCGATTTTTGGAAAACTAAAATTTATATTATAAAAAAAATTTATGTTTGAAAAGTCACTTATTTGGCATCGTTGAGTTCAGAAAATTATGCAAAATTAAAAAATGCAATAATATATAGGGTAATTCCATTAAAAAATCGAAAGTTAATGTCACTTCCGGTGAAATCGGAAGTGAAAATACAATCAGTTGTATGTCAAAAAGTGCCGCCTTGTATGTAGTATTTCTGAATTTCAATTAATTATCTTCAATACTAAAGGAGAAAAGGGGGTATACCATGATCCTGTTACACCCGGTATATGTGCGGGCAGTTATTGCATAAATAACATATTGTAATAAAATTATTTTATACTATACTGTACCATATACAGAGTATATAAGAAAAGTATTAAAATTTGTAATCGTTATTGATGGATTTCACGTTTTCAAGTACACTGATTCAAAAAAATGTTTAATATTAATTCTGTCTGTCGTTTATCTGTGCGTATTTAAGATGGGCACATTTCAGAGCAAAATCACAAAATTTGCTCTAGTTCAAATGTGAAGTGTGTCAGTCCATATTAACCGGTAAAAGAAGGAAAATAGTTTCTTTCTTTAAACGGTGCTAACGATTTGATGAACAGAGGAAAATAATTTAGTATCAATGAGTTGGCATTGCTAATCATATCATTCAACAAGTATGCCTAGGAGTGCACCCCGGTTGTCCTTAGCTAATGTTTTCAAATATACTAGGGTAAATGGTGAAAGTGAAAAATATTGACTAAATGCACTTTCTTAATCTCATAGAATTTTTTATTATCGCCTGTATTAAGGAAGTGTTCAACATATTCTAATTTATAATAAGTTACAATTTTATCAATTTTATTACAGGATAAAAACCCTGTTAAAGAAAGACTGATAAGAATTTGTCTGAACATAAATAAATATATCAGTTTACTTATTCATGCCTTTGGTTATTTTAATGTTTTACAGAAATGTAACAAATATACACAACAGTCTGTCATAATTACTATTGCCAAATAAAACTCGTACGCCTTTTTTAATCCAACCCTCGTTAACGGATATAATCATGTACTTATTTGCTCTAAACGCTGCAATTAATTATTAACCGTTGATACGTTTTGTCCTTCCCAAAATATCTGTTTAGATGTGACGAAAGAATTTTCACTTTTTCTCCAAAGGTAACTGAACAGATATTGTGGCACATTTTTGTAAATAATATCAGCGTGTGGACAAAATAATTAAAAAAGTTACCGGACATTTTTATGTATTATTCCTTCATGTTACTATATTTTCCATGAAGTAAAGAGCGATTTTCGGAAAATGGTCATTAGAACGTTACGAGAATGGGGTACATTTTATGGCATAAAGTAGATAATCTTCATAATATTTTAACCTAAGTTGTTAAACGAATTAATGAAAGAATTGTCAGGGTTTCTCATATAACATTATTTAGCTACACTACGCCGATGAGGAGCAATACCTCCGAAACACGTGTCCGTAGTCTGCACCCATTTCTCTTACTGGGGGATATAGCACAATTGTTGCTCTTGTTCTAAGTTATTGAATTTTCTTGAATGTTTCACGATGGACAAATAACGAATTCAATTTTTTTTCAATTGGAAGTGGAAAGCCACTGCTCCATTTTGGAGATATTCGTGGTTAAATTGAGAATCTAATACAGTTGAATTATATATTAGCAATTCCTACTGATTTTAATAAAGTATGTTGAACCAAATCCTCATATTTTGAAGTATATATAATTTTATACGGAACACTATATACACGTGGATTATTAGAACTTTATTGATATAACAGAAAACCTAAAATATAATTGCAATTGAATAAAGGAGGTTTCCAGAATAAAATAATTAACAAAGGAGCAAGTTTAAGTTGCAAATATATAAGCGATTTTTAACTTCCTTCGTTTACAGTTAATATAATTCTGTGCAAGTGCAGGAAACACAATTGCTGTGTAAATATGGTGCTAATTTGTTTTTTCTTGCTGTTAATTAATTAATACATATCTTAAGCTAACTAGCGCTTTTGTTCTTTTGTTAAGAGTAAAGTGTGTGACTAAGGTAAGACCCGTTATTATCACATACCGTTTTCAGATATGAAAAAATGGTTTCTACGACTTTACGTGCCTCGAACAATATAGTCTGCAATGGTAAATAAGAACTAGAAAGTTGCAACACTTTATTATGTGAGGAGCAGGCGGTATTGGCCTGTGAGTTTCGAATATATTTCGGATTTTTTTGCTGGAATTAGTTTAGGACTACTACTATCGGGCCAAAAAAAATGTATATTCTTTGGTATAAAAGACATTTTTTTGAAAAAAAGCAATATCTTGACCTCATTAGTTTCGGAGTAATCAATGTGTTAATTAAGAAATTTATTTTGGCTATAACGAATGAACGGGTTGACAAAATGAGTTGTGCCTGACGCATAACGAAAATATTTTTCGATTGAATCAAGATTTTTTCAGATTCGTCAAACCGTTTTGATTTTATTAAAATAAAATTTTATTTTAACAATTATTTGACCATGAAGCTCGCAGTTTAGAAAAGCTTTTCGTAAAAAAATCTTGTTAAGCGAAATTTTTCCTATAAGAATCCGTTGCTAACTCAAATGGTATACAAAATGTTTAAAATCACCTCTTTTTTCCCCCAGGCAGACTCGCCTAACAAGAAAAATTAAAGTGTAATATAGTAAAAGTTTATTCCATTTCATTTATGATAATTGCGTTTAGAGTAATAAAGGACACATAATACGGAATTTTTAACATAAATTTGTGGAGTGCTAGTTATAAGTCAATATAACATAAAAGTGGAGTAGAAAGTCATTTTAAATCTTGTTGAGGTGACATGAGTAGGAAAATTTTTATGTAAGTTTAAGGTCGCATTGAAACATATTTTTTATAGGATTTGGCAAGCAGTAGAAAAACTATTTATAAGTGCTCAAAAGAAAAACTCTCTACCGATTATGAAAATCTATGTTGTCAGACGGTAACCTGGTCTGATATTGTTTATAACAAAAGGAAACATTAAATTTTTTCAACAATTAAAAAAATCAAATTTGATCGATTTCCAACAAGAAATTGTCAATAACTTCTTTTCTCAAAGAAGTAGAGCATTTATGGTAAGGAGTATGGAACTCCTTAAAATAAATGCTATTCTTGCCTAGAACACTGCCATTTCAAATTATCTTTTTATAAAAAAATAACTTATTGCAACCTCAAAACTCAACATAGATTTATGTTATATGAACTATGTACATCACAAATGTTGACAAAACTGTAGGAAATAATAATTTAGATCATGTATTTGACACAGTAACTATCGAAATTTTACGAGAAAACGTAAGACAAATAATAGCTGAATTTGGAACAAGAAAAGACAAATAATGTATACAACTTACATAGCTTTATTTGTCAAATAAACACAGAAAATATAAATATACATTAGGATTATGTAACTAAACAAAGTGGATATAGCAGAATACCATGAATATAGGTTAATGTATAATTATATAGTGAAATGTCTTTAATGCAATAGAAAGGAAAGAATAATAATAGTATTTATAATAAATATAACAGCTTTATAAAATCAAATGTATAAAATTTCGGCATAATAAATTTGAAGATAATTGCTTTTGGTATTATTAAAAATAAAAAGTATTATTAGTTTTTACATTGTTTATTTACCCAAAATATACAGAGTGCTCATCCAACAGCAAAAATTCAAAATTAAATAACAGGTGCCAAATATGGAAGGCTTGCGCAAATACCTTTACAAATGTCCACCATGGTTGAATTATTTCTTGGGATGACCACCCTGTACATCAATAAAAGTATAATAGGTGCATATGCCAAATATTATTGCCATCTGTCACATTTGCAATTCCACATTCACTTACTGGAGTGGAAGTATAGTAGTGGTTAAAAAATTTAATTTTTTTTTAAATCTTTAAAAAATGTTGGTAAATAAATTTTTTAAATTTTTTTCTTCTCAAATAGGCTCTGGATGTCATGAAACGTGGAAATTTAAAATTTGAGCAAAGAGGAATGTTTTCTTCTATTCTACAGTAGTGGTAAAAGAACAATACATTTTTTTAAAATAGATTTAGAATGCCATGAAACGTGGAAATTTTAAATTTGAGCAAAGAAACATTTTTTCCATCCATTCTAGTGGTAAAGTTTTTTCCAAAATGGTAAAAAAATGTTCAATTTTTTTTTTCTAAAATAGGTTTAGAATGTCATGAAACGTGGAAATTTTAAATTTGAGCAAAAAAATTTGTTTTCATTTTATAGTGGTAAAAGAGATTACAAATTCTTTCAAATTTCTTTTTAAATAGGTTTAGAATGCCATGAAACGTAAAAATTTTAAATTTGAGCAAAAAAAATGTTTTCCATCTATTAATTCTAGTGGTAAAAGATTTTTCCAAAATGGTAAAAAAATGTTCCATTCTCTTTTAGGTTTAGAATGCAATGAAACGTAAAAATTTTAAATTTGAATAAAGAAAAAAAATTTTTCATCTATTTTAGTGGTAAAAATTTTTTCAAAAATGTTGGTAAAAAAAATTTCAATTTTTTTTTTTAAATAGGTTTAGAATGCCATGAAACGTGGAAATTTTAAATTTGAGCAAAGAAACATTTTTTCCATCCATTCTAGTGGTAAAGTTTTTTCCAAAATGGTAAAAAAATGTTCCATTTTTTTTTTTCTAAAATAGGTTTAGAATGTCATGAAACGTGGAAATTTTAAATTTGAGCAAAAAAATGTGTTTTCATTTTATAGTGGTAAAAGAGATTACAAATTTTTTCAAATTTCTTTTTAAATAGGTTTAGAATGCCATGAAACGTAAAAATTTTAAATTTGAGCAAAAAAAATGTTTTCCATCTATTAATTCTAGTGGTAAAAGATTTTTCCAAAATGGTAAAAAAATGTTCCATTCTCTTTTAGGTTTAGAATGCAATGAAACGTAAAAATTTTAAATTTTAATAAAGAAAAAAATTTTTTCATCTATTTTAGTGGTAAAAATTTTTTCAAAAATGTTGGTAAAAAAAATTTCAATTTTTTTTTTAAATAGGTTTAGAATGCCATGAAACGTGGAAATTTTAAATTTGAACAAAGAAAAAAAATTTCCCATCTATTTTAGTGATAAAATTTTTTCGAAAATGTTCGTGAAAAAAATTTTCAATTTTTTTTTTCTGAAATAGGTTTAGAATGTCATGAAACGTGGAAATTTTAAATTTGAGCAAAAGAAAATGTCATTATTTATTCCCTTTATATACCTGTATATTTTCCAGTGAAAGCTTAACCATTTCTTCGCTGACAGTAGCGTCAGCTACCTACCAAATTTGACTGTTCTCCGTCGTGTAGTTTTTTTACCTAATGCACCAACAGACAGACAGACAGACAGAAGAAAGATTGATGGAATTGAAAAACCTATATTTTCGTAATTTACATGATCCGAAACGTGAAAATCCGGAAAAATCTCGGAGGGTGATATTTTCTCGAATACAATACTTCCCTTCGGTATGCGAGGGAAGTAGAATTGATTTTAGGTACGTATTATAAACATTTTTTTGCTGAAGGTCCCTAAAGCATATTTAAATTTTTGATCAGAGCAAATATTTCTCGAAAATCGTGAGCTATGAATTTTAATTATCATGCGACCATAGTAACCAGACTGTTTAATGTAAAAAAGAAAAAAAATTGACACGTTCTTTTTATACGGTGTAAAATGCCAAATTCACCGCTTATATATGAAAAAGCGAAGAAAATTATGTTAGATTTACTTCCAGTGAAATCTCGTCAAATTTATGAAAAGAAATATGAAACATTCATTCAAAGGAACATTGTAATTCTAGACGCAGATGCAACGCTGAACTATTCACACGAAAAGGTAAGTGCCGCTATAAATTAAATATTTTCACAATTTTTAGATTTTCCTATTACAGTCGCAAGAAGTTAAACCGTCTACTCTCTAGTCAAAATATTCGGTTATAAAAGCTATTGTGTCTGTGAAAGATAATATAGAATTAAACAAATTCGTCAGAGTAATAGTTTATTAAAGCTAAATTCAGTAAGTTACGAGCCCACAAAGTGAAAAGTTTTGACGCGGAAATTGATATATTTTTGACAAATTCAGACGATGAGAAATATTTTTTAATAAAAGTAAGTTTAAAATCATACTTTAATGACATGCATCAGTGTCATATTTAATTTCGTAGGTTGCTTTTCTCATCGGCGTGTGTGGTGCATGCAGATGCGAGAAGCTACATTCAAGATATTGTCCAAAAAGACACACGATGTCTTCTTATAATAATTTCCGATACGAGGACCAACATCAGAGCGTGTTTCTCGAGGTAGCTGAAGGTGAAGCTGTTAATTCCATGGAAGTGTACCAGAAACATGTTCGACTACGACCAGCGAATGTTAAGCACGATAATTTTTTAATTTTTTATCGTAAGGGAAAATGTACAATACAACGTGTAGGAATCTATTCTTTTGGAAAAATGCCCTCTATCGTTGTCGAATTTCTTAAACTATCGATCCCAACACAGTATACAGGGCATTGCTTCCTGCAAAGTTCTGCGTCTCTTGCGGTAGATGCTGACGTCGATTTAATCTCGTTGAGACGGCTAGGAGGATGGAAGTAAGTTTTTTCACAATATTATTGTCTTTTTATTCTAAATAATAACTAATTCCAGGTCGTTTTCAGTGGCAGAGTCATATATAGAAGAATCAATAGAAACGAAGAAAAAAGTGTACAGAATGTTAATGGGGGAGAAGAAAATCGAACCATCGAGTAACATAACGTCGGTTACTACCGAAGCTACTATCACATCATCAAAAGAAATTAAGACGATACTCTCGGGTTCGAATATTTCGTTTGGGGTAATAGTTTTGGAGTTGCTCAAAATTGTTCATTTAATTTTCATGTTGGGCCACAATCATTTACTTATTATTGATTTAACTTACAAACCAAATAGTTTAGTCATATTATTGTATATATTAGATAAAATAAAGTTGTTTAGTTATTGTATGAACCATGTTGCCATGGCAACTTTTTGAAATTGAGTCTGGAAAAGACTTATTTTAGGGACCGAATACAAAAAAATTATTTTTATAATTTGCTACCAATATTTTTGAGGATTCGATTTAATACATCGTTGCATTGAACTAACATACTGATTTGTATTAATTAAGAACTTTAGGACCAAAATTTCGAAGTTATTAAAATAAGAAAATAGTGGTTTGATTGTCGGTATCTTCTTCAATATGTACAAAACTTGTTTTAACTATCACCGAAGTGTTTGCTAATGACATACTGAATATAGGAAAAATAGAAATGAGGTTGATTTTGACAAAAAAATGAAATCAAAGTCAGTTTCTGCAGAACACTACATGCTATATTTGTTTATAAATTTCGCTCGTGATTATACCACTAATTTTAACCACACACATTTAATATATATTTGAAGATGTATTTATGGGTAATAAAAATATACACAAATTTCTAAGATGGTCAATCCGCTCATCTGTTAGCTTTTATTGACATTAAATTTTAGTTATTAGTCAGTTTCATATCATGTAATACATGCCAAAGAACACTTAAATGTAGATAAATAATAGAATGCTTAACATATTTCCGATATGAATCACTGACTTTATTATATTTGACTATATCATACTAAAAATCTTAGCTGACTTTTTTAGGTGGCTATGAATATTAATTTTTAAAATACCTACACATTATTTGGAAGATATGGAGAGGGATTTTACAGCCATCGGGTATTTGCTGCTTACGCTCCTCTTTCACTCTTGTTTACAAAAGGTAAATATTGTAGCCATAAAAAAACGCTCTCCGAGATTATCACCAATTTTCAAGATTCACATTTTGTAGATTTCGAAAAGTAAAGCATGTCAATTCAGCCTGTCTGTCTGTGTCAGTCCATCCGTTCGTCCTTCCTCCGTCCGTCCTCCGTTCGTTCGTCCATCTGTTTGCCTGTCTCTCTTGGTGCTATATCTACAAAATGATTTGACGGCGAAGAATAACATTTGGTAGGTAGTTGAAGCTACCGCAAACGAAGACACGCGGTATACTTTCAGTGAAAAATAAACACAATGGATACCCTATAAGAAATAAATAATAAAAAGTATATGACGAAACTTATTTGGCATATAGTTGACACAATTGTCAAGAAATACACCTGTTTTACTTCTATTGACCGGGTGGTTAAAGTTACGCAGAACTTTCCTGTTTGACATCTTTTATTTGTTATTTACTTTCTCTGTCGGATGACCATTCTGGATATTTTTCTAACTAAAATCATATCAGGTTTTCTTTCTGGTAATAACGACAACTACATTCCATATATTGTCATCTGTAGTGACTTAATTATATTTCAATGTAACCACCCTGCATGGGACAGTATAAATGCCCTCATATAGGTCCATAAATCAGAATAAGGTGACTATGGCGTGGATACCAGGACACAAGAAACACAAGGGAGAAGGCGGGTGTAAGGCCCTTATAGGACTCGAACCCTTCTTCTGTGTGACCAAGCCATGCATACGAGCATCGATTGACAAATGGGTGCAAACTAAATCTCTGGAATGGTGGAAACGTTTCCCATGACGGAAATAGGCCAAAGAAGTTATTAAAGAACGATTGGCCAAATTTACGGAGAACCCATTATGCCAAAACAGAGAAGCCATTAGAGTAGTAGTGGGTCTTCTAACCGATCACAGCCTACTAGTAGACGTCTGAGTCTAATGGGTCTGGCAGAGGACGCAACCTGCAGATTCTGCCAAGAGGCAGAGGGAACTTGCCATTGTGAAGGCCTTGCTAGACAGATTCCAACTGCTTGGCGAGGAAAAGCCAAGAGCTGACAGCTATACTAAGGGGCCCTTATCAAGGCTGTGGAGTCTGATACAAAGGACAAAGCAAGATCAAGAGATAAACAAATAGAAGTACCACAATCGATCCATGGGGATCACAGTGATCAAGGCCAATCATCCCTCCTAAATCTATCCACACTGTATGTTTTCACTTATCTGGTTTCCCTTGGTAACATTATTGCCTACCAACGTCTCTTAATTAATTGTACCTTAGATTGTGCACCCTCCATATTGTTTAATTAAAAGTATATCAGACTTTCTTTATGTCAATAGTAACAACTATTGTCGAAATATTATGTGCACCGTCGATAATTTTTTAAAAGTGATCACCCTGTAGATTTTCCACCAAAATTATAACAGATTTATTGGCAAGTGTGTGAACTACATGCCAAACCTGAGATACAGTGGCCATTCAAAAGAAAATAATTATTAAATGAAAAGTGCCAAATAATTAAAGAAGTTCTGTGTAAATATACTCATCTTTTTTTTTTTCAATTAAACTATAAACACAGTTTTGGAAATAGTTATATCTTTTCACCATGCATGCTGATACGAATCTTTGGTGACAAAATTTTCAATTTAGACTAACTAAAACATTTGTCATTTACATTATGGTTCATTTTGCTTCTAGCCTAGCTCTTCTTGTACTTCTATTTTGTAGGAAATGGATTAAGTGTTTAAACTCCAATAAAACCTTGTGCTACATGCTTACATACGTCACTGAGTCATAAAACAGTGTCCTTAGAGCTACCACTAAATATTTCTACATCTTTAAATATTTTATTGAAACCCTAAAATAAATATGTTGAAGAGAAGGATAACAAAGTATTTCATTATCATATCAGCAGCGACAGTCATAGTCATAATAATCAGTATTCATAAAACATAAATTATGAAGGTATTTAATTTTTTTTTTAAATTCTTATGATATTAAAAAATAAGCCTCATGTGAATTGCAGCAGTTTTATTTCGTTCAAGTATATCGAGAAGTGAAACTTGTTTGTAAGTTCATCCTTAAAAAAAATTGCATTCAATTTTCAATATACTATTACTTTTATGAATTAAATTTTCTTCTCAGTTTATTTACCCAGGCATACATGTAGCTGATCTGGAATTTTATAATTTACAGAAGAAGCTTCTCCTGACGTTTGATGGCAGTACAAATCAATTTTTTTTTTTTTATTTTTATGATGTCCAAAAATAGGCCTCATGTGAATTGCAGCAGTTTTATTTCGTTCAAGTATATCGAGAAGTGAAACTTCTTTGTTAGTTCATCCTTAAAAAAAATTGCATTCAATTTTCAATATACTATTACTTTTATGAATTAAATTTTCTTCTCAGTTGATTTACCTAGGCATACATGTAGCTGATCTGGAATTTTATAATCTACAGAAGAAGCTTCTCCTGACGTTTGATGGCAGTACATATCATGATTTATAGTATTTCTCAGTCATCTTTAATAGCAGGTGGCTTCATTTGACGGTACGGAGAAATGCATCCATACTCTTCAAAATTTTGAATCACTCTATGCACTATAGACAGGGTACGGGCCCTACGTACGAATGTCGTTGATAATAGTTGTTTTATTTGCATCATCGTATTATTTATATAGCGTCGTTTACTTATTAGCTTTCTTTCTTCTAAATTCTAAACCTCCATATTGCATCTGGTCTGTTTCTCAATGCAAAATAAGTAATAGCACTGCAGTACAGTACCAGCGTGACCACCTTTTTTTGTAAATCTAGTCTATGATTGGCTAAAGTCTTCTAAAACAAACCAGGTTGATTTAAAAATTGTAATAAAAATTTACTTTACACCAGTTTCGGTAAAATTATATTTATTAGGAAGAAAGCCTCTTTGATTCGAATTGTGTGAATTTTGTTACTCTTACATTCATTGATGTATACATTAATGTCAATAATTGCGTAATAAAATTTTTGATAATCTCTGACACTAATGTTATCTACCACAAAGCGAATGCTGCTGTTATAAAATTATACAATAATAGTCGGATCAGACTGCCACCAATAGATGTCGCAAAATTTCAAAGCTGTTTTGATTTTTTTCAACTAAAATAAATATATATGTTAGCGTATATTGAATTGAATACTTGTTAAAAATGTACTTATATGGAAAATCAACCTATCATTCAGTTTATAATGTTCATAATGTATTATGCAACAATATATTACAACTAACTATTCCAAGCAGCTAATTCAACGCAAGTACCGGTCAAAGAGCTACTTGGATTGAGATTTATTTGCATGATTTGACTCTGTAGGGTCTCTGTAATGCCGTATTTAACTGCCGTATCATTATTGCGGGCAAGGTAATGTTCTAAACTGATTTTAAGTAATGAAACATTTTTGTTTGCAAAATCCTATAAAGAAAATGTTTCATTACTATAAGCAAACAAATAATAAATAATTCACTTTTAAACATGATTTTAAGTAATATAACATTAGATGCCAATAGTGCTAAATAATATTCCAGAACAAGTTTACGCAAAAAGAAACAGTACAGTTATGGACCGTGGAAAAGAGTAAAGGATCATCTATAGTTGTATGTAGCATATGTCGACAATCACAATATGTGTTATGGACCGTGGAAAAGACTAAAGGATCATCTATAGTTGTATGTAGTATATATCGACAATCACAATATGTGCTGGCATTTTCCCATGTATTGAAAATTAACAAAATAATCACAATTTTTTTTCAATTTTTGTTAGATTTATTATTACGTCAATTTAAGCCCAAATTTAAAAATTTTCCGAGAAACCTTTGCATATCTTGATAGAGTCATGAAAAATTGGAGAATAGTTTCTTAACTGTTCTTGCTCATATGATTCCTCTATCAGCCTGATCAATAACTTCTTAATTCCTCTGAAGTTCAATGTCCTGTAAAAATTTGAAAGTCGCTTCTAAAAGTTAATTTCATATCTGCGCTATACTTTTAATTCTATCATCTCCTGATTGTGTCAGCTTAGTTGGAGAAATACTTAACAGAATATATGCACTGTTTTTGTTTTTAAGGAATCTCCTCAGAAATTGCAAACCTTTCCATACATATTTTGTATTTAAATGTTTCATAATTTATGTATTTACTAATAGTTGTTTTTAAATAATAAAGTTCTGCGTTCGGGTAATACTTATTTACTTACTTAGTTTAAAGGTCCATGATTCAGGTTTTTCTTGAATAACTTGAAAACCACGCACTCTAGCGCAATATTAAACTACATGGAATTTCCTACAAATAATTTCCTATTCATTTTTTTTTCTAGGACCAATATTTTAGGAAAGTAAACGTTCTCAAAAAAATCCGTAAATATATTTACACAGAATTATCTTCTTTATTTATACAGGGCGGTTATTCCAAAAAGATATGAATTATGAAAAGACATATGAGAATAATAATAGTAGTTATCAGTATTATTACAAAGAAAACCTGATAACTTTCGGTCAAAACAATATACAGAGTGGTTATCCGACAGCAAAAATTCAATATAAAATGAAAGGTGCCAAATATGGGAGGCTTGCGTAAATGCTTTTGCCAATTTTCACCAAAAAATTATTTTCATTGTCTATTCCCTTTAGACGATCCACCCTGCACAATTTCCGGTCAAAATATAACCATTTCTTCGGTAGCTGTACCTACCAAATTTGACTGTTCTGCGTCAAGTAGTTTTTAATTATTGCACCAACAGACAGACAGACCAACAGAATGATGGAATGGACAAAGTATATTTTCGTAATCTACATGATCTGAAACATGAAAATCTGAAAAAATCTCGTAGGGTGACTCTTCTCGTATACATATACTTCCCTTCGGTATGGGATTTTCCCACCTTCTGTATCTCGTAAACTATTGATCCTAGAAAAAATGAATTTCATGTAGTTTAATACTGTATATAGGTTCTGTTTCGCTAGAGGGTGTAGTTTTCGAGTTATTAAAAAAGAACGTGAAACGGGGACCTTTAAACTACCTCCCACCCTCCTGCTCACCATCCACTGATCAGGGATTTTAGTATGTTGTTCAAGGCACTCCCCTGACAAATTTACAAAAACTCGCCTCTACACAAATTATTTCCCGCATTTCTCCTTCGTTGACTAGACTATTAGATCAATTTTTATTTCTCATGTGATATTTTCGAATTTTGTAAATCCTAGAAAATAGGCTTCAAATACAAAACTTGCGTCCTTCCTTTATCATTGATGAAAAATGTAATCCACCATCTTTTAGTGTACGCCATGTTGGATTTAGACCGATATTAGATATACTGTATTGCATTGCTATAGGACTTACTACACGTGTGCAAAATTTCGAAGCTCTAGCTTAATTAGAACTACTCGAAATTTTGCTTCCAAGTTTTACCGGGCAGAGAAGGTGAGTTAATAAAAATGTTACCAAAAATTATGCCATTTTATAGAGTAGAATCCTCCGCTTTTAAAATGGTATAACTAAAATCGATTCCCAACAGAACTAGGCAATTTATCATTGACTTTTACCAGCTAACCTGAATGCTGGTGAGGCTGTGCAAGAATAAAATAGTAAGTAGAAATAAAAACATTTCTAGTAACAGGAAAAATTTCATTCCAAATACACCCCCCTAAAAGTAGAAATGGTTGATGTGTTTGCGGAATTTCTTGCAAACTATCATATGTTAACGTATTGGAGAGATATAGAGTCGGGTATAGACGTACCTAAGAACGCTACCAAGGAAAAGGCGAAAAGAACCGGTTAAAACTCCGTTAAACTAGATGAAATTTCACTGATCTGTAGATAAGAAAATTATGCGTAAACTGAGGTGTCATAATTGAAGAACAAAGTTCATTTGGAATTATTATTTGGAAATTACTGGTAAAGTGTTCTTTTTTAATAATAATACTCTGCTAAGAGAGAGTAAACACGTACAAGTTCTAAGTTCTAGTATCAAGTAGGTGAATTATCGTTCAACAACTGTAGAGTACCAATATTACGCACAATTCCTTCTCAGACAAATGATGAAGTACATCGGCAAACTATCACACTATCAAACGGCATTCATTAAGGGCATGAAAATATTCAGATTCGACATCCGGGAGTGGAATCAATGCCTACCATATGCTGGCTAATCAATCAAATATCTTATGGTAATTTATTGAGGGTAGACTACTAACTAATTAGGGCACTTTGTATACGTAATGTTTTTAAACAATTATAAAATGAATGAAAATGAGCAAACCAACAAGCCAGGTTAATTTCCATCGAATTCAAAGAAACTTGCAAATAATTGCAATTTAAATAATTACAATAACAACGTGTTATTACCTTTCCCAACAATTGAGCAAATTACAAGTTCGCTTTGAGAAAATTTCATTTCGACAACTTAGAGTAGAAGTTGCGCATATAGTTTAACTAATTACCATTACAGGAAATGCAGTTATGATTGTTCATTACTAGGTTTCACATGTAATGAGAGTCGCATTGTGGAAGGCACGGACGCAATCAGCATTACGAAATGTTCAGTTATACATATTGTAATATAAACATGCGTTATATTTCGCGGTAACCTCACGCTGTTTGTGAATCCACAATACAAGGGAATCAGTTGTATGCTTTTGGTTAGTCGAATTTGTAATTGTGTTTAATATAACGATCGTTTGTTGTGTAATAATACTCCGTACCAACTGTTCAGCTACCGGCAATAATAAAAGAGAATACCTAATTATATAGATAGGTTTGGCGTAGATATGAGCAACAAAACTGATACATAAATGTCTAGAAGTTGACACGTTTAGATTAAAGATCGGTAGTTAATTAGAGAAAGCAGTAAAGGGTTGTACACCATCAATCTTCGATATTGGGTTCGACTTTGAGAGGCCTGGACACTGGTCCTTGTGAAAGTGAAGCAACGGTCTTTATAAAAATACGTTTTTTGCATTTTAATCTTAACCGCTCCAAATTTATTTTTTATCGGTAAAGGCAGAATAAAGGTCTGCTTTTAGTAGAACTGAGATCGCTGGCAGTCGCGGGCGATGTTTCCATTATAACGATTAAGACAGGTGCCGGTAGTCATTATTATACTCTTTGTAAATACAAAACGAAGAGTATTCGATCGGCACATTTCTAAATTGATTGATTGATTGATTGATTTGCCAGCGTAAGGTGGGGATTGCTGCCGATTCCGGTGCATGGAGATTTGTTCCACCACGCAGCCCGATCGCCCGTCGATCGTCCCATCGTGTGCCGGAACAAACCCCCGGTGCTTTTATATACCGCCGGACCGGCTGCATACGCTGGATTGGACATTGGAAATGCTTGTTGTCAGCAGCGAGAGCCGCATGACGCATGGGGTAGGAGTATAGGATGGAGCGTCTGGGTGTTTGTGAGATGTTTCTTCTTGTTTTCTTTCTGTCTTCATCGGATGGAAAGTGTAGGCGTTTGTGTAATGCTTCTTTTAGGTTTTCGTGCTTCTTTTTGCATTCAGGTTTTTGTGATATGCTTCTTCTTACTTTCTGTCTGTGATCATTTCCTATTCTACTTCTGAGTTTTCTGTTTCTTCTATTTCTGAGTCTGAAAGTGTGTATATCCTTGATATTTCTTTATTGTATTCCGTTTTTTGTTGTGCCGATTTTTCCCTGTGTGTATAATTCTTTCCTAGCTTATTCATAATCCTCTCGATTGTTGCTATCCATGTGTAGCATGGCCTCCCTATTTTCAGTTTGTTGCTGTTCAGTCGCAGCGCTTTCTTTAGTAGGTGTGTCGTGTCTCGTCTTTGGACGTGTCCCCAGTATTTCATTGCGTATGATTCTATTCTTTTGATTATTGTTCTTCCCTCTAGTATTGTTGACGTTTTCTGTCGTTTTTGTGGTTTTCCTGTTTTTGATAGCAGTTGAATAATGTCCCTTTCGGCTCTTCTCAGGCTTCTTCTGTTGGCCTCTGTCGTTGCTGCGTTTTTGACTCCATATATCATCGTAGGCATCATGATGGTCGTGTATATCTTTTTGGTTAGGCACCCTCCTATTTTGTATTCTTCCCCACTTCTTGGACTTGTTTTTGTCAATGGGTCTCGGATCATTATTAGGCTCTTCTTGAAGTTTATTTCCATTCCAGAGGAATCCAGATGTGATGTTATGTTTCTTAGAAATTTAATGATGTCTTGTTCTTCCTCGGCGATTATGCGTATATTGTCGGCGTATGCAAGTACGATGAGAGGCTTCATCGTTCCATCGTTTCCATTGAAATTCTGATTCTCCTTTATTGTGCTTTCTATTACTTGGTCCAGGACTGTGGTGAATGGTCGGTGGGATAGGGGACATCCTTGTTTGACTCCTATATTCTTCATTCTTGATTCCGTCATCTGTCCAAACCATTGTATTGCAGTGTTTTCGTGTAGGAATGCTTTTATTATTCTGTTTATTAAGTAGTGCGGTACTCCCCTATTGAGCAAAGTGTCGATTATAGCCTCATGCCTTATGGTACCATATGCCTTTTGGAGGTCAATTGAGACTGTATGTAGTTTTGTTTCTTCTTTCCACTTTCCTTTCAGTATCCATCTGGTGGTGTACATATAGTCGTCTGTTGATCTACCCTTGATAAATGCCGTTTGATAATCTGGTAGTTCGCCGATGTATTTTTCCATTTCTCTGGGGAGGAATTGTGCGTAGAATTTGTACCCTACACTGCAGAGTATTATCCTTCTGTAATCGTCCACGTTTTGTGGTGATTTGGTTTTAGGGAGCGGTATCTGTATGGTTGTGTTCCACTCCTCAGGCAGAGGTGCTGTTTCCGTCCATGCGTTGGTGATGATTTCTAGGGTTAGCTGCTTTATGCTGTCCGGTCCATAATATAGTAGTTCGTTATTTATTTTATCTATTCCCGGGGCCGTGTTTCTCTTAGCTCTGGCCATTATTTCTAGTAGTTCGTCTTTTGACGGTGGCTTGCCCAGAGGCCAGTGGTCCATTTCTTGTATTGGTTCTATTGACTTCTCTCTGCGTCTCCTTCTTCTAGTTTCCTGACCCAATGCTGCAGTGGTATGTATTTTCTTGGCTGCATGTTGCTCCTGTATGTTTTGAGGCGTCTGAAAATTTGGTTTAATCTCTGTCCTGCTGGAGTGGATTCCCTGCATTTTTTCTGTTCGTGCCTCCTCTCTGCGTCTCTTTTTTCTTTTCCCGCTTCTATTATCTTTTTGTTTATGTTTGGTGTATATGGTTTTCTGTGGCCTTTATTTTCTTTAGTTTTTCGTAATTTCTTTTCGAGTCTTTTCTTGTTGGGCTCATAGGGGATTTGTTCCTTTTCAACGTTTTTTTCACCGCTATTTTGATTTTTAAACTCATTGTTGACCAATTTGGTTCCTTCCCTGTTAATTGTTTTTCTATCTCCTCCTGGTATTTCTTTTTGATTTCTTCGTTCTGTAGCAGGGAGATGTTCCATGTCTCATCTGCCGTTTTGTTGTATCTTTTTTTTGCTTCTTGTTTCTTTATTACTAGTGTTCCATATAATATTTTGTGATCTGTTTTGACGTTTCTAAAACCGGTAATATCGCTCGTAGAGAAAAAAATTCATATCACTGTGTTAGTGATAGAATTCTGACCAACTATCAAAATGTTCCTCCATCTGTCTGTCCGTCCGTCCGTCCCACAGCCGACCAAATCTAGCATGACAAACGTGAGATTAAAATTTCATTAAAATATATACCCTAATATATTAGGTATATAACAGTTACCATGAATTATTATAGGTTTATTGTCCCTCATTAGTCCCTTTCGCGTAGCAGATAAAGAAATTATCCTTAAAAGTGAAGTACCGGATTAGTCTCGCAAGTGACATTGTAGAGAGTGCAGTTACATATGGTGTGTTTAGTAGCAAGTTTCTTAAGTGTTAAGTGTTTCAATGGATCCAGTGACTATAGGTATGTCTCCATTATTTACAATATATAATAATCTAAAATTATTATCTACTGATTGATGTGTCGAAGCTTTATATACACTAATTATTATTCATAAAATAATAAATGTTTGTAATTTCTGTTGACTGAACTTATGTGATGACCAAAGAGTTCAGCTTGTTTTGTAGGACAATGTTTCTACATTTTAAATATTATTGACTTTCTTTGCGATTTTTTGCTTTCAGGTTGTTTTCTATTATTTTCAGAATCGCGACATACGTTGCCAAGAAGAGAGTTTTTCGACAAGTGGCGTATAGTTCCACTAAAAAACCAGGTACGGAGGAACTTCTGAAATTTGTAGTTATTATATATGAGATTAATGATTTAACCGATGAAGGTATAAAAAATATAAACACCGTTATAAAAGATTTTTCGAAGAAAGTTTCTGAACGCTGAGATAATTCTTCACGAAAACTGGAAGATTTTCTAAATAAATATAAGGACTGGCTAGGTGGTAGCGACATAGATTTTGTGACAATTACCTACAACATACAGCCAGCAACCTATGCTCGGATACCAGCTGGGCGACCTATATAAAAGTTTGAGGAGTGTAGCGAAAGATTCAAGAGGAGAAAAGTTCGGCATGTTTGAATCAAGTACTTCTGTCGAGTTAACTTATGCAGCTGAAGTTCATAAGGTAAAGACATTCTGCTAATATTGTCAAGGAATTGTCTTCAGCTTCTTCTAAAAGAGCAACTGCAAGTAAAAAGCGTCGACGACAACAAGATTGGTTGAAACTTTATTACATAGTTTTAAAGTATATTTATTTTTCAATCCTCTCAAATCCAACCCCTTATAGCTTAGAATTTTTATCGAATTTGCCGACATAATATTATCATGTCTACAAAGTTTCAGAATATTAAAATAAAATGTATCTTTCAACCCCCTCAAAAACAACCCCTCTACTATTTATAATTTTTTAACAATTTTTGATATATTGACAGATATAGTATTATCATATTCACAGAGTTTCGGTACTTTAGAAGCTAATTTATTTTTCAAGGGGATCGTTGTGATTGTGTAACAAAATGGATAGTAAAGTGATAGACTATATTTTTGACTGAGAAAAAGGAAGAAATGGATTCGATCCCAATTATTTTCCCTTATATCTTGATTTGAAATCCTCATTTTCGTGCTCAAACAGTTGAGGACATTTTCTGACGTCATCGGTCAGAAGTTGGACTTCTGCCGCTGAAAAATGTTTGCTAATATTGTTGTAATTTTGCACTCTATGTTACTGATTAGTCAAAAGTATTTACATGTAATGCTCAAACGAAAACATCAGCGACGGCTGCGACTGCAGAATGTTGGGTATTCCATTAAAAGCATTCAAATATTAGCTTGCCACCGCTACGTGAACCAAACTGTACATTTAAAAATAATTTTAAAATGTACCACTCCTGATTTTCTAGAATTTTTATCTCAGACACTTTCCCGGATTTCAAACTGTTAAGGACATATTATCATTCACACACTGGTTTCTAACCCTGTATATAAACTTCAAGAACTTTATTGTCTTTTATTATTAAGAATATGCACGTATGTATATAAACCTTCTCTCTTGGTATTATGTTAGTTGTTTCTTCTTTTCCATTTCGAGTACAATATTCTTTAGAGCAACGAAATTCATAAATAATCTGCGAAAGAAAAAGCTCATACATTTACAGAGACTCCAGGCAATATTCTGCTCAGGGTGAGAGGTTTTTTTATAAAGTAAAAACACATCTTAGAAAAAAGTTGAACTGAAACTCATAAATAAATAATTGGTGCTTTAGAACTACCTCTGGTATAGAAAAGGCGTATATTTATTCGGTTAATTATTAACGTTCTCTTCAATAAGTTCATAAAAGATCTCTGCGCATTCACCCGGAAGTAAATAGCTGTAGTTCAAAGTTTTAATTGCAATAAAGTTAAGCGCGGAAATAATTAGGATAATTAAAATATAATAACCTGCATTTGCAGTTTACTTGATGCTATGATTGGTAATAGAAGATATTGCATGTCCTGCAGGAACTGCATAAAACTAGAACAAAATATGTTAATTACAATAGGTGAAGCGTGATGTTTAAAAGGCAATTTAAATAAAATTGTGAAGGTTGTATCCACGTATATATTTTTCAGTTGCAAAGTACTCTTCCAAGTCCGTAGCTCATGCGCGTCTGTACTATTACAGTTATCTTGACAGAAGTAAAACTAATTACTATTGAAATTACACAGTAAATGGACGGAAACTGGATGGATCGTGTATATATATTATGTGTGCCTCTAGAAGTGTTACACGACATGCGCGAACAAGAATCAAATTTTGGATACAAAATCAATTTTATGGTATTATTGCCCTTAATTGATGTAAATATGGTTGTTAATGTTCAAAATAACTACACTTCACCAATGTAAAGACTAAAAATTTGTTAGAAATATTTCATCGTTGAACGATGCCTAATAGAGATATTGAAGTCGATTTACTAAATTTTGTTTTGATTTTTAAGTTGACAAATGTAATTTTTTTAAAAACCTCATTTATATTTACGTTCTGGCGGAGTTTAGCCGTGGCTATTCTACTACTCAACCAGGACACGTATACAGTATTTTTAAAAGTGAGTTATTATTTGTTTACTTTCAATTGTACTGAAACATATTCTTTATAGGATTTTGCAAACAGCAGAAAAAATAACTATCTATCATAACTAAAAGAAAAACTATGTGTAAAAAGATTAATGAGATCTAACTTGAATTCAGTTAAAAATGAGAACAACGGCCTAAAATGAATTTATTTACCTACCTCGTCTTAAGAATTCTTCATTCTAATGAATTACATTTTCGTGAAATCTATCATTCTGTTTCGGAAATGCTTAGCCTTTAAAACTCGTTTCTCCCTTATTCTAGAGCTCATCAGAAAGACACAAAGCCACTCATAAAGATGTTTCATGCAAAACTAAGAACATTTCTTTGAATTAGTATGAAATAATTATATTATTTATATTTAACATTGACTGATAAAAACAACAGGTTTTCACCTATCTATTAGCTAACTAGTATTGGTACCTATATAGTCTATGTATGTTTAAAAGTGAATTATTATTTGTTTGCTTTTAATTGTATTGAAACCTAATCTATAGGATTTTGCAAATGGTAGAAAAAATAACTATCTATCAGAACTAAAAGAAAAATTATGTGAATAAGAAATTACACAAATTCATTTTAGAATTTTAATTTGTTAGCATAAGCAGAATTCAGGTGATCGAAAGAATGCAAACATTTCATTAATATTTTTACACATGATTTTTGTTTTAGTTCTGATAGATAGTTTAAAACTGCAGTATTTATTATTTGTTTGCTTATAGTAATGAAACATATTCTTTATAGGATTTTGCAAACACCGGAAGAAACCTATCTATGAGAACTGAAATAAAAAGAATGTGTAAAAATATTAATGATATTAATTGGGAAGAAAACTATATTAGTTTTTGATTTTCACTTTATTTCTTGTCAACATGACAATTGTTTCGCCACACAGTGGCTTCTTCAGATATTGAGTACTGGTATACTAATTTTACAATGCACAAACTATATGGTTTTATACAATTTTGATGTAATCCTAATCTTAATTGCTAAGCGGAAAAGTACAATATAATTTTAATTACTAAATGGAAAGGTACATATATTTCTAGGAAATTTATTGAATCTAATTTTAATAGTCTAAGTAAATAAATTTAGTAAGGGAGATGAGTTTGTTTCAATTTGGTCATTTAATAAAATATCAGACGACTTTAGTTTATTTATTTCTAGAGATTCTAGTAAATCGAGTTTTAACCCTTTTTTCTCGGTGTGTAAAATTTTAAACTCTCCGTTGAACACGTGACCTACTTCTATTAGGTGGTTAGCATAAGTTGAGTCTGTTTTATTACTGATGTAACTTCTTTTATGTTCTGAGAACCGTTTACCAACATTTCTTCCTGTTTGTCCAATATATACCTTAGGACAAGCACCACAAGTCAACTTATAGACGCCTGATTTATTTTCTGATGAAATTTTGTCTTTTGCATTTTTTAAATGTTTTCCTATTGTGTTCTGTTGGGTAGCCAATGTAAGTGAGAACTTTGAAACTATTATTTTGATCTTTTATTGTTGGATATACTTCTTTAATGGCTTTATTGAAAGATTTTTTTACAATGATATTGTCTATTACTTCTGGGTTGTAACCATTGTTGAATGCAATTTGTTTTATTATTTGTAGTTCTTTGATATAATTTTCTTCTGATAAGGGGACAGTCAAAAGCCTGTGTATCATGCTGTTGTATGCTGCTATTTTGTGTTGGCGAGGATGTGCTGAGGTGTTGTGTATTGTTATGTCAGTGTGGGATGGTTTATGAAAAATTGAGAAATCATGTTTTTTATTGAGTCTTGTAATAGTCAAATCTAGAAAGTTAATAGCGTTTTCGGTTTCAGTTTCGAGAGTAAATTTAATTTTAGGGTGGAGTGAGTTTATGAAATTTAGGAAATTGTTCATAAACTCACTCCACTTATTTACGGCTTTGTCGGTTAATGGTTTTCTTAAATAATAAAATATTCACTTGTCTATTATTGTTTATTTGTGGCATACTCAGATTTTCTTACTTTTTGTTGGGTATTTTGCCACTGAAAAATATTTAAAAATTTTAAAGAAAAAACCTCTGCGCCAAACAGATCAGACAGAGGTTGGTTCTTGAATACTTGATTGATTCAAAAAGTCTCACACCTAAAAAGATATAAACTAGACCGAAGTTATAAACTAAAAAATGAAAGCTATAGGCAATTAACGTTTCGGAAGAATATCTACTTCCGTTCTCAACAACTTTTTGGCCGTCAACCATGGCAGTTCGTTGTTTATGTATTTCCATAGTCACGTGAGACACTAAATTTATCTTATTTTTACTTACTTCATCTCTAAGGATGGACAGCCAACTAGTAAAAAATTTATTGAATAATTTGAAACGCATCTATCCTCATTTAATAAAATAATCGCGGATTCTTTAAGTTTTCTTTTAGTTTCGTTGCTCTCTTTTTCAAAAATCTTCCCGAGTTCCATTGATCCTGTGATTATTATCCCACGCGTGTTCACAAATTTTGAATTTTTCAAATTCTCCCCTTCTAGCGTAATTTCTATGTTCACCAAGCCTTACGTTGAAAGGTCTAGATGATTCTTCTACTCACACGGAACACTATAAATATATTTTTTTGAATTTTGAACAATATTCAGGGGTTCGGTTTTTAATAAAATCAATCTTAGCGTGGAGCCCGTTTGAAAAACTGTTCGTACGGAAAACCCATTCCCAATAATTTATTCGATAAACCATGTATACATGGAATTACTGAGATTGACTAAGTACCTCAGGTTGTGATAGTATATTTTTAGGTGTGAGACTTTTTGAAACAATCAGATATTCAAGAACCAACCTCTGTCTGATCCGTTTGGCGCAGAGGTTTTTTCATTAAAATTTTAAAATATTTTTCAGTGGCAAAATACCTAACAAAATATAAGAAAATATTCGCTTGTTCTAACATTTTGATGTCGTTTATAAATCAACAATACAATCAATAGAAAATGTTAAGAGCAATTTACAATTTTGTGTTAGATACTTACTCGATGGAAATTTAGCCTTAATGTTAATTAACTACGTACATAACAATGTTATAACAGAGATAAGCCGTACTGTTATAAATTTGGTAAATTTACAATCGAATATAATTTCACAGTGAAAGTTATTTTGTAGTTCTATAAATACCTTATTGTTAAACTACAGTAACCTACCATTATATTAAAGGAAATGCAATATAGTATAGCAGTTCATCATGCAGATAAGGAAGTCTAAGGGATATTTATCAGTAACTAGCTAACATTGGCACGCATATCCTTGCTAGCTTAGGTGCTATATATTTAGTGGTTATAATTTCCCGCTACACTAGCGGAGCAACACAAGTTTTTTCTTTTCTAAAATGTTATTTTACTAAATCTTACTTAATAATCCTTTTTCTTAATATTTCTGTTAGGTGAGAAATAAATATTATGTCAAAATTTAACATTAGTATTAGAATTGCAGCGCGATAAAGACAGTAATAACTTTTTAGTTTTCAAGTACGATTATTTAAAAGACGTAATTGTTACAATTTTAGCATTTTAAATGTAATACAAGCGGATTCCTGAAAATTTTCTGTGTTTGCCCAAAGTCACATGGCGGATTTAGGCCAACATTCAAAATTACTAAAATCTTGTAAAAGCATTACCGAAAATAAAGTACAGTTAATATCTGAAGTATACTATTGGAATTAAGATTACATAACTGAGGATTTCTTTCGACGACAAATAAAGAATATTAACACTTAACAGAAAATAAAAGTGGGTTCCCTTTTCGCAAATTTATTTCTAAACAACTAACACGAATATGGCTTTACTTTAGTTTATGGCGTTTATATTTTGGGGCGAGGGAATATTTTGCACGAGAATTCTTTCGTAAGCTTGAGACAATATGACTTTAGAGTACCTAAGCTTCTGCAAACAATTAGAACGACTTTTGGTGTTGTTATGAAAACTGTTTCCTTTTACTTCTTGTGCACTACGTTCTAACAGATGTTGTAATGTTCTAGTTATACCTTTTGCTTTATAGCATCTCCACTAACCACACGTCGTCCATCGCGGCTACTTGTTAGGTGCAAGGCCTCACTAAAGCTCTCTCCCATCAACTACATCAACCCAACGTTTTTATAGTCGTATTCTTCATCTCTTGCCATCCGGTTTCCCTGGACGATCAATCGTTCTCTATTATTCCCTCTCCGGTTGTTTTGGCCAGAACAAGAGATGATTCGAGAAGATATGATGCAGGAAAGTCACCTGGAGGGACGTATTTCCTGAGGAGCTGGGCTGATGGCACAATGGACTGACTAGAGAACTTGCAGCAAGCATCTACAAACTCACACTTCGAAACCAAAGATATACAGAAGATACAGAGAGGAGAAATATAGCGAATAGATAAGTTATACGAAAAGAGGTAAAGAGGTATAAAAAAGAGATAGAGAAAAGTATATATGAGATTGAGAGAGGATCGCTTTTCTATATAAATTATAGAAAAGAGATTGAGGAGAGAATAGATGTGAACAGTGACAATGATTGTTATGAGCAACGAGCATTTAATTTAAATACGAACCTTCTTTAATCTTCCCTACATTGAACTGTAACATCTATTGACATGTTTTTCGGAGTCATTGCTCCTCATCGTGTAGCTTAGGACTGTTCTTTTAGATAAGGAACAAGCCAGCCAGCATATGGAGCTGCTTGTGTACTCCTCTGTTTACATCTGGTAGAAACTAATAAAGAATAACAAGGTTAGTGGGATTCATTAACTGCATACAGAAACAGGAATAATTTCGTATAGCTCAAAACATAAGAGATAATACAGCTGCGGACACGTGTTTAGGAAGTATTGCTCTTTACCAGCGGAGCCTAGCATAGAGAAATTTTTTTCAGGTCAGGAACGAAACTGGAAAGTACCTACATAGTACTCAACTAGCATCTTTATGCATACATACTTCGCTTTCCAATCCTTAGGAGTGTTCCTAATTCAAAAAAATATTCTTTAAATTACGTTATGCTGATAATGAACAATAAATCCGAAATACGTGTCCGTACTTGTTCCCTACATATTCATATATTTAATTTTCCGGTGTGATTAATGATATTTAAATAGGAAAATATGTTGTCATAATCTTTCTTAGTATACTTGTCCATGGGAACGTTTGTGCAAACATATTTTGGAACCTGCATTTTGAAAAAAATGTACCGTATAGATAGTTTCTGAAATTAGAGAACACGCTACTTTACATCGGAAGTGATGGGAAGGTAGGGGTTGAAAAAATATTACAAGGAAATCTGATATCTCAGTTTCTACTGTATACACCAAATCCCAAGTTTCTGTACCCTTACCGGCTTGCTTTACTTATTTCTCTCTACTTACCTTTACTTACCCCTCGCTCCTTCAACGAAACCATCTCAAAATATAGTCTGACTTCAGATGTTATAATACATACGTCTATCAAATTTCAAGTGAATATCTCAATTTTATTTTATTAACCCCTTAAATAAAGCAGTAGGGATGGTTGGGGAGTTGAAAAATGTAAAAAATTCTGAGGCCTTGGCTTCTATCATATGCACCAAATCCCAGGTTCCTGTGCTCCTACCAGCTTGCGTTACTTGTTTTCTCCTATTTACCCTTATTTAACCTCCAACCCTTCAACGGAATCATCTCAAAATATTGTCCAGTTCCAGATGTCGTTATAATAGTATCAACACAACTAAAGTTTGTGCAAGAGTAAGTAGCACTTCTGTTGGTACTCCATCAGTCAAATTAAATGTATTATGCATAGCTATTAAAAAAAAATTCCTCAAATTTTTAAATCTACTGTTCATTACAGTATTCTCTTCTGGCACTGACGATACGTACACGGTGTTTCTTTAAGGACGCCCCTCTTTGGGCCTTAATTTCGGCCTTATATACAAAAATATTTCAAAACTATTTAATTATCTAGGAACGATTTTTTCTCAGGAATCCAAAAATATTATAAAAAAAATGAACGTGAAATAAAAAACATAGATTAAATTCATATTTTCTTAAATGGGATACCCTATATATTTTTAAATATCCTGATAGAGTATTTTTTTCTGTTTTCAAAAATATATCACTTATATATGTTAATTTTAACCATTTTTGAGTTATTAATATACAGGGTGTAATCAGTTTCATGTCATTAAAAAAAACTGGTAATGGGGACCAACTAGACAAACAAAAAACCTTTATGACTTTTCCCTCTAGGGGCACTTTGAAAAACACTGATCTAGGTTAACATATTTAATATTATGGTAGACAACTATTGAGAACCACTGCTTTTCTTGGTCAATGGACTTGTACTTCCCAATTATACAACTTTTAAATTGTCATAAAAATGTGCTGGCCGGCACACGCGGTCTCAAAGGATCATCGACCACCTTTGATGTACCGCCTCAACTGAAGCGAGGCAAGTAAAAGAGGTAGTATAGAGGTTTAAACAGAGCATTTCTTTACTTGTGTGTTTTTTAATTTGGAACCAAATATTGGATTGTTTATAATTTAGAAAATTTAAATGTGGTTTATTAACATTTGTAGCATAAATGAGTGTCCTGGGTTAAAAGCTTACTACCTACCTAAATGATTCAAAATCTCTGCATCTGTATCAACACACAGTTCGGTACGTCGAATTAAGTACATGCGCACTTCTTTCAACACTAAACACTAAACTATCAACTAACGTTGTCAATAAAGAAAAATAAAATAAAAACTCCATACAAAAGCCAAAAAGGAATACAAAAAGAACGAACAAAAAAGTTGTGTCTGTACGTAATCAAGAATTTGACAACTTGAACGGTAAGTCAATAAAATAAATCTTAACTGTAAATACGCAATGACGCGAAATTCAAAAATGTCAAAAACAACGAACGGCGGGTTGGATGTGTGTATATAACGAAACACCGACAGTAAAAAAAATATTGCTCAAGGGAGAGTTAGTGTATAGTTTTCTTCAGGTCAGATCTAGATCTAAACCTACCTCAATATTCCAGCAGTTCTCAAAAAACTTTATTGAAAATTTGCGAAATTATTGTTTATTTTTTTTTCTCCAAACTATGAGCTAGATGTTATATAAGGTTTTTTTGTTTGTCTTGTCGTTCCGTAATACCAGTTTTCTTTAATGACATGAAACTAATTACACCCTGTATAAAAATTACATTATGAAATTAAAATTATTGTTTTGAGTCATGACCTACTTTCAAAAATTAATGAATTATTTTTTAACAATGTAATTTTTAAATATTAATAACTTAAAAACGGTTAAAGATAACATATATAAGTGATATATTTTTGAAATCATAAAAAAATACACTCAATATTCAAAAATATATAGGGTGTCCCATTTAAAAAAATAAAAATTTAATCTATAACTATTTTATTTTACTTTCCATTTTTCTCCAATAAAATCTTTGGATTCCTGAGAAAAAATCATTTCGAAACAATTAAATAGTTATTGAAATATTTTTTTACATAAGGCCGAAATTAAGGCCCAAAGAGGGCGCGGCCTTAAAGAATCACCGTGTACATCATGTCTCATGTAATGAGGGAAAATTAAATAGAAATTAAATATTATTAGCTGAGACGTCATATTTGAATTATACTGAATATTTTATTACATATCAGCCAATGTGCTCGCTTGAAAAATATAATTTAGCAGTATTTAAAATTCGACGTAGGAAAGAAGTTAATAGGCCAAAAGAATAAATAGATGATGAAACAACCTTATTTTCCGGCTAGGTTGGAAAGTACACAGGAAATTATAGCTATTAATAAAACATACATTTAAAACCTTATATTTTCAATCTTTTAATTCAGCTAAAGCAATGGCTTCCTGTGACACTAGCAAGAGGAACTTATTTTATGAAACACGGGAAATGTGGTGAACCGATATTATATTACTGAACTAACTCGAACTACTTAGTAAGTAAAAGTTTGAGATTTCGTTATGAGGCAAAAGAAGGAGACTTAATATGACGATGTCAATTTCTTAAGGGAAATAATTTTATTTTTAACTTTCTGGTCTGGAAACAATATGGAAAGCCCAAGGCACGATAGGGTCTCCTCTTTAACAGCACAACCAATAATATATTAGTTATTCTGATAAATTATTAAAAGCGAGTTTTAACACAATTAAAACAAAATCAAAGCTGCATTAGTAATTTAGTTTACAGTCAGAGCTTTTGATTCTCTTACCACCGTATTTATAATTACTTCTACAAAAACGTAGTAGAAAGAATGGTAATCGTAAAAAAATGGTTTGTTATTGAATGGGTTTAGAATGATTTTAAATTTGACCGAACAAAAATGTTCTTTAGAATGATTTAAGATATTACTCCAGTCATTTTAGATGAAAATACGGCTTTTGGTCTAACAAAATATATTCTTCATTTAAAAAAAATAGATTTTGGTGTTTTGACGTAAATATTATTTTAGTAAATTTATTTTTTTTAAACATTTACGTACTTCCAAAAATTATAAATGGAATAATTTTTAACATTTTTAAATTTATTAACTGTATTTTCTAAAAATATTAATTTTTAAATTACAGTTGACATATTATAAACTGTAATATGCTATGGTTATTAACGTTTATCTCTATTATATTTAAAAATTAAGTAATTGATGAAAAATTTGTTTATGTCCATTAGCGATAAAATCAGAATTAACTAGAAATATATAGGTAACAAAAACTTGTATACTTTTTAAACAAATTATGACAAATCTGTGTTAGCATATTGTCCAAAGCACCATCTTGATTCAACCAAATACTTCTTCTAACTTGCAGGGGAATTTCTTCTAAATAATTAGCTAAGTCATTTCGTAAATCTGGGTAAATTTCGCTATTTAAATAATTTTAAAAAAAGATGTTGCCCAATTAATCTGCCACCAAGCATATCTATCCTCACATTGACTTTATATTTTACTTGAAAACTTCTTTCTCGCATCCATCTAGAACTCCTATCACTCCAATAGTACACATTGTGCCTGTTTACACTACCACTTTTATCGAATGTCGCCTCATAACTCCAACGAATGTTATGAAGGAAATTGTATCTTTCATTCAGTACAGACATTCGTGTTATAAAATGATGTCGCCGTTCATAATCTCCTTGGCTAAGTTGTTGTACAAAAATCATTTTATAAGCATGATAATTTTTGCCTTTGAGGATTCTTCTGACCGAAGTCGAGGCAATATTTGTCCTAACTGTGATTACTGATATTGAAGTTTGTGGATTTTCATTCACCGATCACTTCGTTTATATTAATATAATTCCTCACCGATTTACTTCTGTTTCTCTTTGGTTTGGTAAAGAAACCATATCTGTTAAGATTATCAACTAATAACCTTATGGTTTTATGGTCAGGACAGCGTCTACCAGGAAACCGTTGAGAATAGACTGTGAAAGATTTTCTAGCATTACGTTTATATTCTCCATGAATCAATAAAAGCTCCGTTTTTTCCAAAGTTGAAAATTGAACCATATCGATTTAGTAAATTGACGAGCGAATTAATGTTCAACAGAAAATAACTACTCTGATTTATTTTAATTTGACATATTAAAACTTTCATGGCTAACTTAGAAAATGTAAAATATTACTAATAACAGAGCTATGTTGACTTATTAAATCTGAATAACTTAACTTAATAGTCGAAAGAATAAAATAAAATTAATAAAAGTAAGGAAGTTCATGAAACTGAATCATGATTATACATTTTTTTATTTAAATATCTGTAGAACCACTAGAAGAGCAACCGAATTTTATTAGTAAGAAATGCGTATTACATGAAAACATGCACTTATTAGCAATGGGTTCATCAAGTGATATTACAAAAGAGAAAATAAAAATTGTTTCCTTTTATTTGGTGTAGCTGTTTTGTACTTTAAATATTGTTTATTATATGCCTTTTACAGATAAAGCTTAAAATTATTATATACATTCTTTTCAAATTTATTTTAGGATAATTCGGTTTGGAGTCTAAAAGAGAGTTTTTTATTTTTTTCTCTAAAACGAAAGAGGATATCGAATATGACGTAATAACATAAATTGAAGCTAACTAAAACCTTTATAAGAAAACACACAGTTCGTGTACAAAGTGAGGGAAAAAATATTCATGGAAATTAAGTTTCATTTCGTAATAATTTTTCATATATTTTTTTTAAATCACTCTGTATGCATATTTAAAGGCCTCAAAAATATCTACAATTTGATGTGTCGAACGTGGTTGTAGCTTAAAAAAATAAGGAAATTACGAGTCTGAGGAGTTTTAAGTGGCGGACCCTGTACGCTAGAAGCCAAGGCCTCAGATTTTTTTGTAATATTTTTCAAGACCACTCCATTATTATTACATGGGTTGATAAAACAATATGGGGGTGGGAGATTGTGAATAGGGGAAAATATGTGGAGCAAGCTTATTAGTCTGCTCTGCTTATTGAGGAAAATACTAGAAACCAACGCAACGGCTCAAGTTATTCTATGACACCTATCCCAAATATTATTAAAATTCTATGACCTATAATTTCTACATACTAGAATACAAATATAGTCAAGATGTTTTCCTTTAAAGAGACTTTGATGAAAAATCTGGATGTGGAATTAGTGATTCCTTAGGCATCGGTATACATTGATAGTTCCCTAATGTAACATTTTAAATCCGTCTGTTGTAAAGAAAACTATAATCAACAATTTTCCACGTCCCCATAAATATTATAACCTCAAGTCCATGCTTTAATGTATGCAGTAGAACCATAATAAGCGACTCTGCCTGGGATTTTTCCCAAAAATTTTCCCAAGATTTTCTTATGAAAAATTTTCCTAAACCGCGAGCTTCATTGTCAAATAATTGTTTAAATAAAATTTCTTTCGTTTTTATTTAATAAAATGAAAACGGTTTGACGGATCTGAAGAAATCTAGATTCAATCACAACTCATTTTGTCAAGCTGTTCATTTGTTATAGCCAAAATAAATTTCCAAATTAACAAATTGATTAATCCGAAACGAACGACGTCAGGATATTATTTTTTTCAAAATGCATGCCTTTTATGTCTCGTTTTATGTCAAAGAGTATACCATATTTTTTTTGGCCCGATATCTTCAATTGTTTCTTATCGTTTAAACAATGGGTATAATTTGTTAATTAGCAAATAAGTTTTTTTTCGAAAGTTTGATCGACTTCAAACCAACTCTAAGCGATAAATATTGATGTCGGGCATAACCCCCATAGAAGTCTGCACGAATGCAACTTTTTGATTTTGTATATTTAAAGTTTAAATTAATTTTGCAAATTAACAAACGGAATATCTCGGCTCTGGGTAAGCGTATCGAAATGTGGTTTTGTGCATATTTAAGTGCTTGGAAAAAAGAAAATTTTGAGACCAGAAAGAACTTGATCGGATAACCGGAACCGGAAATAAAAGTGATATTTCGTGAGAAGGTCTAATTTGTTTATTAACAACTTCTTGGACGTGAGGTTAGGTGCAAATGAAAGCTAATAAGTTTTTCCGTCAACCACAAAAAGTTCTACAAATAATTTTCAATCCCTAAAGAGTTATACGCGTTTTTGACCCTTAAACAGGTAGTAAGATTTGACACGCAATGTGGTGGCGGGTTCGATCCTCGATGCGGGCAAATTTTTTTTCCCGTCAAATTTACGTTTTTTTACTATAATAAAATAATTTTTAAATTGTAACAAACGTTATAAATAATTATTTACTTGATAATTTGCTTAAAAATGTATTTCAAAATTTCACAGCACCATTTTTAATCAATCAGAAGTTTGTTTTTGGTTTCGTTACCATAGCAACCCAAAAAATGTCTGGAAATTTTTGTCGACCCTGAGCGAAATAAATGTGACATATCTCCACCGGCTTTATTAAAAATTGCTTCATGCGCATGCAAGAAAAACTGTGCAAATCTTAGATGTTCATGTAGAAAACTAAATTTGAAATGTTCGATATTTTGTAAAAATTGTGAGGGAGTTGCTTGTGAGAACTGCGAAGAAAAAAGAATAACTCTTTTGCACGATGAACCCGATCAAGATAATGATGCCAGCAACATTAATTTTATTGCTGATTTTGAGAAGGATTTTGATGATAATATTTTACAAGACATAAACTGATAATGATGTAATGGAATGTGATTTATTTAATTCTGAAAATTCTAGAGTGTTTTAGAGAATGAACGTAACGAATGCGATGATGTTTTTGTAGAAGATAATGATGAAGAAGAATGCACTTTTTTTAATGGGAATATAAACGATGACGATGTAGATTTAAACGGAGATGAATTGTTAAATGTTTTTAATTCAGATTGGGACACGGAAAGTTCTTTATCAAGCGATTGTTACTAGTTGTAATCACATACTTATTAGCGTTAATATTTATTAATTGTAAATATATTTGTAATATTTGTAATTAAAACAATAAAATAATAATGCCATCAAAATAGGTAAACCATTTGATTGGTTCTCATTTACAAATAACAAAGTGACTTGAACATTCTTTCATTAAAAGAAAAAAGTGAAAAGAAAATGTTTTCTTTTTATTTTTGGTCTCTTTTCGACATGCACCCCTCTCAAATAAAATACAACAAGCCTTCTCTTCACAAAAAGTAGTAAAAAAAAACAAAAACTACCGACAAACCCTCGTTGGACAAGAACAATTGTTGTTTGTTGCAAGTTAGCCATTTATTTAACGAAAATTGCAAAAAAAATTATTTACAACGTTTTTAAAAATTCATCAGAAAGTAAAAACATTCACTATCATAAAAAATACTTAGTTACATTAAAAAGAGCAAATTTGCCTATAATTGCATCAAAGTTTCTTGCTATACGCCTTACCTTGCCACGAAACACAGACTTTTTACTACTGTTTTGTTCCTGTGATAATTCATCAAATTCATTTCCGTCATTTTCATTTATATACTCAATTAAATAGGCAACATAACAAAAAAATTAGTCACTACCTCGTAGCACAAAAAGAGCATTTTGGCACCGTTGCGTTGTATTACTATGTACCTAGTAGTTTTCTAAACAGTACAATCTATATCATTTTTAAAAGTCAATATTCAACAGTAACAATTTTAGATTTCTTTTTAAAATTGTTCCGAGCAATTTAAACTAGAAGCTTGAAAAATGTCTAGCTTATAGCTCCCGAGCTATCGTGAGTTTTCGGTCGAAGTGGCAGGTTTGCATGCGATTTCCTGGACACAAATCAATACCGATTTGCACCGTCTATATGGCCCTGGAAAGGAACTTCATCGTCTGCTGGAGGTTTCTTTATTTTTTTCGACAGTCACGTCGTATGTTTCCTTCCAGCGCCAGCTAAATGTTGGACACATGCAAAGGAGGACGTGCGGGGAATGTTTCCGTCAACTCCTTTGCTTCTTATTCAGGCTCAGTGGGTAGAGATGTGTTTAGGAAATTGCGCTGAAAAGTTGCGGTTTTCTATGTAAAATACTGTTTTGTACCTAAAGTGTTTAGTAAAGTTTACCTACTTTGTTTATTTGGCAGCTTTACAGTCGATAAACTTATCGGAAGTGCATACAAAGTACCAATATTTACAACTTTAGGGATTCATTCTTAGTTTTATCACGCGGAACATTCAACGCATTTGTTAATCATAATCTCATAAAAGCGGTTTGCGGATGAATAAGTAATCTAAGCATGTTAGTGCCTTTCTAGCTTTTTTGGACTAGACATGTTATTTATTTACATATTCTAGTATGTTATTTATCAAGTTTATAGTATAAAATGAATTTGCAGATGCTCAAATCTTTGGAATATGAACGTTTGGTCTTAAAGTCAATATCTGATCTAACAAATTTACTTGTAACAAAGAGATATATTTATCTGCTGAATTGTATTTGTAGTTTTATTATACAATATGACATGATGAAGCTATAATTTTAAATACAAAAAATATTTATACAAAGTGGACGAATTTTAGCGAGATAGAATTTATGATTTCTATAGGTAGAAAGAAATGATCATACAACAAAACTTATTTCTTATAATTATTAGTAGACAGAAAAGCATTGGCATAATGACATTCTATTAACCAATTTTTTTTTTTTATTATGTTTGCTATATTACTTTGTAGCATGTTGACAAACCCCTAAACATCGTTTAATATGAAAGGAGTAGAGTAAATTAAGACAGGTCGGAGCAGAGCAGTGGAGAGAAGAGAAGAATGGAAAGCGATGGTAGTGTAGGGCAGCCTAGATAATATGTGATACGGTAGAATAGGAGGACATGAGTGAGAAATGAGATGAATGAATTTTAGTCGTATTAAAAGTGTACCTAATATACGATTCAAATGTACTGAACCCTCAGTTTAACTGCGAATATCTCAGAAATGGAGGAGCAGAAAAAATTATGTGTTCATTATAAGTCTATTCTAAATCAATCACTGAAATTTGAATAATGTACATTGAACACTTTTGAAGTTCTGCTGTCATATTGAAAAATGTCCTACTTTTATGGAAATTTTGACCGTACCTGGTACCATGATAAGTAAATTAATATTTGATAGATACAAATTCTGATTTCTGAAAATGCTTACATTTTATATAAATAACTAGTTTAACAATTTTTTTAAAAATAAATGGATAAATAACCGAAATAAAATGACGTCACGTTTTTGAGAATAATTGCAAAATTTTAGAATAAAAAGTTCCGAAAAAATTTCGCCCACAAAAAATGCCGTGATTTGTCGATATCTAAAATATTATTTACATAGAATGCATATTTTTCAAGATATAATGGATTAAAAACTGGTATGGTCAAAATTTCTTTATAAACTAGAACATTTTTCAATAGAACTTCAAAAGTGTCATAGATAGATAGATAGATAGATAGATAATTTATTTAACTACTTTACATACACAAGAGTACATTTGTAGCAAGTCAGAAAAACAAAAATTAAATTAAATATGAAATTAAGTTACTGTAAAAGGGTAACTATAAAAAAAGAAGAAAAAAAACATATATAAATATAAAGTATCACATAAATATATAAAAAACAATAAATATGTTTTGTCATGACAAAGTATAATAAAAAAAAACAAACAATATCTAATACTACATTAAAATCAAAATTATTTAAACACCTCGTGTGCCTGCTTGATATCAACATTAATGTATTAATTATCTGTAATTAATTTATTTCAGTCTGAACTGAGTTTGTCATAAAGTCATCTACAGAATAGTAGCATCGTTTAATTAAAATTGCTTTCAGGGCCTTTTTAAAAGAGTTTGTATTTAATGATTTTATACTATTTGGCAGGACATTGTACATGTTTAAATTTAAAGAGTTATTCTCAGATTTTTTCAGTCTAAAACGGGGAGTTCTCAATAGATTTACGGATCTAGTATTGTAATTATGAATGTCAGAGTGCGTGTTGAAAGTACTGATATTTATGTGTATTTCGATTAAAGAATAATATATAAATAAAGATGGTAACGTCATTATACCAAACTTCACGAACAGTGGCTTACAATGTACTCTATTATCATTAATTCCAGCCAGCACTCTGACAGCTTTTTTTTGAAGCCGAAAAATTTTTATGGCGTGCATTGAATTTCCCCATAAAATCACACCATAAGTAATTCGGGAATGAAAAAGGGCAAAATATACTGAGAGCAATGTGTTGCTTCCTATAATTAGCCTCAACTGGCGTAATAAGTAAATTGTACTCGAAAGTGACTTCAACAAAAACTCAACATGACCCAACCAACTCAATCTATCATCTAATACAACGCCCAGTAGCTTTACACTCTCACCCTTACTGATTCTATAGTTTGATGATATAACAAGTGTTTGTGATTTATCACTGTTAAGTTTAAGTTTATTTGTAATGAACCATTGATTAGCCTTTGTTTCAGTTTGACCTAGACTACTCAGTAAACTCAAATAATTTGCGTCGGAGGCAATTAGATTTGTATCGTCTGCAAAAAGGACACACTTATCAGGACGAAGAAAGTGATCTATGTCGTTTATAAATAATATAAACAACAACGGTCCCAAGACCGATCCCTGGGGAACGCCACTTTTGATATTGGTAAGAGCAGAATTCATATTATTGATACTAACACATTGTTGTCTGTTGTTTAGGTACGATTTAAATAGTGAGAGAGGTACACCTCTTATACCATAATACGTTAACTTTATTAGCAACAGGTCATGAGATACACAATCAAAGGCCTTGGAGAGGTCACATAAAGCAAGTCCAGTATGTTTTCCTTCCTCCAGACCCTCAACAATATTACCCACCACCTGCTGCACAGCTTGTATGGTTGAAAATTTAGGCCGAAACCCAAATTGCGAATTAGAAATTATGGTATTTTGATCAAGAAACCTTGTCAGCGACCACTTTAAGAGAATTTCTATTAATTTACCAAATACAGGTATAATTGAGATAGGGCGGTAGTTATCTAATAATCCCATATCTCCCTTTTTAAAAAGGGGAATGACTTTCGTAATTTTAAATGAATCCGGAAAAACTCCTTCACTAAAGCACCTATTTATTAATATTGTAAGTGGACCCAGTATTATATCAATGGTTTCTTTGATTATTTTACTATTTAAATCATAGACATCAGTACATGGAGAATTTTTTAATGTATTTACCGCCTCAAGAACATCATAAGTAGAAACAGGCCCTAGAAAAAAAGATTTTGCTGTTACAGGTATTTTTTGTAATATATCCGCTAAATCGATATCACTATTTGGTAACGAGGTAACAATATTCTCAGCTACAGTACTAAAGTAAGTGTTAAAATCATTCTCCGATAGACTTGGATCAATTTTAGACATATGTTTTTCATTACGTTCATAATTTATCACTCTCCAAGCGTCTTTGGCTTTATTATCGGAATTTACTATGTATTGGCCATACGCGGCTCTTTTTGTTTCCTTGATTGCAATCTTATATTCTTTATGTAAATTGTTATAAACTTTAAAATCAACAGGATTTCTAGTTACGTTACACACATGTTTAATACTAGACAAAGTATCGCGCATTTTACGTAAAGATTCATTAAACCATATTATCGGCGGTTTATTATTATATAAACATTTTTTAAGGGGAAAATGCAGACTGACTAGATATTTATAATTATTTACAAGATAATTAGATAAAAAGTCAACGCTGTTATTGTTATTAGCAAAAATATTCCAGTCAAGGTCACAGAGAGAAGCTCGCAATTTTCCAATGCCATTTTGTGTAATGCGTCTTCTTAATACGTCCCTAGGTATGTCACCTATAGCTTTCATAGAGATGTATTGGCCTAAATGATCAGATAGGCATGGTTCAATAACGCCGCCAGCATAATCCTCGTCATTTAAATTTGTGAGAATATTGTCTATACAAGTAGATGATTGGGTAGTAATTCTTGTATAATCCGTAATGACTATATTAAGTCCGAATGAATCAACTAGTGACACTAAGTCAGTCAACTTCGAAGTTACGTCATGAAAATTCACGTTGAAGTCACCCAAAAGTACAATTTTGGAACCCCGGGTAAACAAATTCAATAGTAAATTTTCCAAATTACTTAAAAACACGTTAAAATTTCCTGAACAAGATCTGTATAAAGTGACTATTATTATTTTACTTTCTATTAATTCTACTCCACAGAATTCGGAATTAAATTCACTACTGAAATTATGCAAGTTTAAGGGAACACATTTTACATGATTTTTAAGAAATATTGAGACACCCCCATGTAAACTGATTGATCTACAAAATGAAGCTGCCAAATAATAATCTCCCAAATTTATAAATTGCAAGGACTTGTCAGTAATCCAATGCTCTGATAAGCATACCACATCGTATTTATGTTTGTTTAAAAATACATTTAACTGACCAACTTTATTTGACAAACATTGTATGTTAATATGAAACAGACTCACCGTATCTTGTGCAACAAAAATATTATCATTCACACTATGCTTAACAGACAAATCGATTGAAATATCAGAGTTGGTTGTCTGTGTTGTGTTATTGTCCACGAAAAAAAGTCTGATTTTCCATGTCTTCAGAGTTAACCAGGTCAATAATACTTTCATTTTCTTGAAGTTCAGGTTCTGGTCCTCGTAAACGTAGAACAGGCTGAGTTCTCTCTTTTCGATGTGCTACAATATCAGCATGAGCAATGGTTTTAACAAAAATAAGGTTTTTAATATTAATTTTGTTCCTCAGGTGTGAAATTATGTTATTCGTTAGAATATGTCTAAAGGCCATTCTATTTCTTGGAAAGTGTTCGGAAAGGTCTAAACATTTCACGTTTCCTTCGGTAAATGAGTTAATCTTACATATAAATGATTTTAAGTGACTGTTAAATTTGGTAATGTATTTACTTGTTTTATACTCTTCTTCATTGGGTACAGTGCTAATAATTATATTTGTATGCGAACATAGTTTAATTGTGTTACACAAATTTTTAAATTTTGGATAATTCTGTGCTAAGAAATCATTTCGACCACCAACAATTATTACGTAATCTTGAGTATTATAGTTTTTAACATGTTTTTCCATATCACTTATAACTTGAAATAATTTTGCCCCAGGCTTAATGATCGATTGGATGTTATACTTATTAGTGTCAATTTTTCTTCTCAACATCAAATTAACACCACTTCCTAATTCATCGGCTAATATTAATACCCTGCTTTTTTTACACGAGCTATTTAATTCATTTTTAGAAAATAAATCCTCAGAAACAGTCTTATCTTGAACTTCACAGTTGGCTGAATTTTGCATAGTTTGTGTACCTGCCGTCTTATACTCAATTGATACGCCACTGTCAGCCTGTACAAAATCAACATACGTAGATACTGTTTTATTTTCTTTAGCTATTGTTTGAGAACAGACAGTTTTTGTAATTTTTTTGTTTTTGTCTATGTTTTTGTTAAGTTTGCTAATCTCTTCTTTTAACTCATTTATAATTTTTTCTTGCCTTTTAATTAACTGCTCCATATCTTGCTCGGATTTCATAGCTTCTTTAACAAACAATGCATTATCATTTTTTAGTTTATTTATGTATTGATTTTTCATGTCACCTTCTAGAACCAAATCGTGAAGAGTTTTTTCTAAGATACTTTTTTCTTCCTCATAGTCGCTAGAATCATTGTCAGTATTGCAACAAATTATTTTATTTTCCTTAATAAATCGAATTTCACTTTTGAAACGAGGTAAGCAACTTTTATGGAATACACTTGAACATTTCGTACAGATATAGTGTAAAAAATGTTTATTTTTACAACACTTATAAACAGAAGTATTAGGACGCCGCACACAACCGTCTTCATCGTTCGACATCGTGTCTACCTATATACATTATGCAATACCATATGTACATTATTTAAATTTCAGTGATTGATAGACTCGTAATTCACACATAATTTTTTCAATTTTTTCTGCTCCTCCGTTTCTGAGATATTCGCAGTTAAAGTGAGGGGTCAATACATTTGAATCGTACATTAGTACAAAAATTAACAGTTTACAGTAGTGTTGTATTATATGTGACTTTTGTTTTGCCTGAAATTTATAATTAATTATAGTAGTTGTAAATTAATAGGCGCAAAGAGTTTCCTTCCACGTAACAAAATAGTACATAAATTCACAATATCACAATAGAACGAACAGTAGTTATAATTGGACGTAGTTATCCGATTACTACTTATTTGCGTACCTTGCCATTTTACATATGATATAAATTTGAAATAAAAATAATATTTTGACAACAGCTAATTTGGCGCATATTGCAGGTTTTAAATTGGTAAAAAAATTTCTCATTTATCATTTTAGGGTTATTTATAATTCTAACGATATTACAGTATATTACATTAAATGTATACAATTATTTCATAGCGAAAGTATTAAAATTCGAAAACTATGAATTGACTGTGTAACGAATTCATTTTCTCAAGATATGTTTAATAGCTATTCTAACAATGATAAACAAATGATCTACCTAGTTTAGTTTAGTAAATTTGTTCACATAATAATATACCATACGTTAACAATGGTTGTACTAGAGCCATCATATATTTCCTAATTAGCTTATTACTAAGAACACCGTTTAAAGTTTTAAATACGAACATGCAGTTTTATAACAGTTTTGTTAAAGAGTTAACATATCCATGACACCTACCAGACGTCGAAGTTGTTAAAATTTTCGACCTGTAATACACAGGATGTCTAGGAGATAGGTGTACACATCTGGAAGAAAAGTTTTTATTAGATGAGTGCGAATGCTTGAAATAAACTTTTTTAAATTAGCCCTTCATTTCCAAGGGGTGTACTAAAAGTTAAGTTTTATTAGACTTATGCCCCAATATGACTTCACATTGAAATGTCGAATTATTTATTGTATGTACATATATTCTATAAATAAAAGACCATTTTCTGAAAATACTATGATCCATTTCATTCCCATTTGGGTGACAAGCACACGTCTTATGATATTTTCAATAAATAATCAAACAAATATTTAAAATAAAAATATTAAAAAGAAATCTTAGGCTTTGGTATCTAGCATATAGACCAAATTCCAAGTTTCTGTACTCTAACAGCGTGCTTTACTTAATTTTCCCTATTTACCTCTACTTATCCCCCACTCCTTCAACGTAATGATGTCAAAATATAATCTAGTTTCAGATGTCGTTATAATACATACGTGTACCAAACAAGTGAAAATCTCAATTTAATTTAATCAACTCTTTTAATAAGGGAGTGGGGGAGCTGTGGGGATGGAAAATATTATAAAAAGAACTTGAGGCCACCGCTTCTAGTATATACACCAAGTCCCAAATTTCTGCACTTTTACCAGCTTGCTTTACTTATTTTCCCCTATTTAACCCCCAACCATTCAACGGAATCATCTCAAAATATAATCTAGTTCCGGATGTCGTTATAATATATACGTATACCAAATTTCAAGTGAATATCTCAATTTTATTTTATCAACCCCTTTAATAATGAAGTGGCGGTGGTGGGGGGTTGAAAAATCTTATAAAAAAATTGGAAGCCTTGGCTTCTAGTGCATACACCAATTTCAAGTGTGCATTTACCAGCTTGCTTTACTTATATTCCCCTATTTACCCCTATTTAACCCCCAATCCTTCAACGGAATAATCCTAAAATTTAATCTAGTTCCTGTGTCATTACATGTCATTATAATATACACAGATACCAAATTTCAAGTGAATGTCTCAATTTTATTTTATCAACAACTTTAATATAATGGAGTGGTGGTGGGGGATGGGAAAATATTATAAAACATTTTAGGCTTTGGCTTCTAGTGCATTAAGCAAACTTCAAGTTTCTGTACTCTTACCACCTTACTTTGCTTATTTCCCCCTATTTACCCCCAACCCTTTACCGGATATCTTCAAAAAGCAATCCATTTCCAGACGTCGTTATAATATATACGTGTACAAAATTTCAAGTCAATATCTTAAACTGTTTCGGAGAAAACGTGAGGACAAAAAAAAAGTTACAGACAGACAGACAGACAAACCGACAGACAGAGAAACCGACAGACAGATAGACCGACAGAACCGACAGACATACAGAAATTTTTTCACACAAATTCAAAATCTAGTCGTTTCATGACACTCTAAACCTATTTCAATACCATTTCTATACCTCCAATCCACTATGTGTATCTAGAAGTAATTATTATTAATCAAATTTATTAAAATTTTTATCACAGACAAGAAAATATTTATATTCTATCTGATGACTTTTACAAGTATACACTAGTAGAATCAATTACAATCCAAATATTATTTTCTTCCATTGATATTATTTATTTTTAGAATGACCACTTTATATTCCTGCTCACTGTATGTGTATATTCCTCGTAAATAATACTAGTATGTTGCTCTGTTTCTCACAACTGCATTTTAAAGATCTTTTCTTAAAATTAACTATTTTTAGGGTAATCAACTTGTACATTTTTTTTTGGAAAAGTATAACAGCTTTCTTACTTAACAATCGTACATATAGACAGCAAATAACAAACAGATAGACAAACACTTTTTTGGACGCCGAAAACTATATACACATTTCACTAAAATTACATTAGATACTATTCTAAATATTATTTCCAACTAGTTTCCTAATTCATTGCTTTTTAGAATGACCATTATGTATAACTCTCATTAAAAGTGTACCCTTGCTTGGCAATTGTGTTCGCAACATGCTAAAAATTATTTTCCCCTGTTACATTTCTTTTTACAACAGTTAGTTTCTGTGGTGTCCACCCTGTATATTTCTCGCTAAAGGTGTATTCTATTTCTTCGCTGACATCAACATCAACCACCTGTTACCTATCCAAATGTTATTTTTCTCCATTAAATACTTTTGAAGATATAGCGCAAAGAGACAGACAGACAGACAATAGACAAACATCAGACCTACAGACCGTCCGACTGACATGTTTTGAAAATTTTGAAATTGACGATATGTTTTAGATCTCCGTGTATAGACACGGCGTGTTGTTAAATGAGGAGCTAGAATTTTTTTTTATTAAGATAACTAATACTATTAGCAATATAACATGTATCCATTATGAAGATAATTACGGTTGGTCATTTAATTCCTTATGAGAATTAACTCTTAGTTAGTACGTAATGAGCTAATCAAGTTAACACTAATCTAACTAAATTAGTAATCCAGTCATTAATATGCCGGGCCTTAGTTACATATTTACCAAAGATACCATTTCTCGGAGTCATTACACAATAGAAAAATATACGACAGTTTTTATAGCGGATGTCAATCCTAAGTCAAATAGGTATATACTTCGTCGCTAGTGATATTTATGTTACCCAGACGCAAAAGTAATAAAAAGGGGCTAGTATTTGGAAACTGAAATAATAAGTAGGTACCACCATAGGCGGAACAAGCTAATGATAAGCATTAGGTAATTATAGGAATCGTATTTATATTCATATTAGTTTTATTACTTTAGTAAAATCGCTTGCCTCATAAATACAATTAAGATTATTTATATAAATTTAAAAAATATTACTTCATGAGAAAAAACATTACTGAAAATACCAGAAAATTGAATTAATAATAACGTATAGCATAACGTCTAAGCTTTCAATTCTGTAATATGCATGCAGTAACTTTTATCTCACAACACTCAGTGGGCCAGAATCCAACATTTCTAGCCAAAATTCTGAAACTCTGCAAATATACTTATTGTGTATAGGTCAATAAAAGAAAAATAGTAAACAAAAATTGACACCTTTTGGGGTAAGGTATACGGGTTGAAAATATAAACAACCCTCGATGTGGGAGAACAGGATGCCTTTAGGCTTTACTGAACCTGGCCCAATAAAATCATTACTTAGAATTGTAATATCAATTTGGTTAATAAACTATTTTATTATTATTATTATATTTTTGAAACTCGGTTACGTACCTTGATAAGTAAATTTCTAAGAGAAAAGTACGGAAAAAGAATTATCAACCCCTGGGGGTGAGTTATAAGGATTAAAAATATAAATAATGCACGATTTCTTTTCAAACTTGGCATATTTGTTGACTGCGCTTGGGTATTTACGAGAAAAATATTTTTTAAATATCTTCTCGTCCTAGGAGTGATATGTAATAGTTCCAAAATTGTTTTATCAGTGTTTTTAGCAAAAGGTTTTAAAAAATTATATATTATTAATAGAAAGAGACAATAATTCAAAAGAAAAAATTATTAAGTATAGATTATTGTACAGAAATAATAAATAAAGTAAAACCAACAAAAATACACCCTTGTCTACCTAATCACTACTGTCCGAATCGATGTCGTTATCAGAAGTTGTGGTTTTGAAGGTGTTTTCCTGTGGTGTTTATGTCATCGAAGTTGCTGAAGATTTGGGTACTTCTGGTATTGCTAGTAGGCTTAATACTTCAAAATGTAATATTGTTGACCTCTTTTGGGGCAATTGTCTAAGTCCTGTGATGAACGGGTTGGACGAAATTAGCAGGCAGTGAAGATCTTCATTCATTAGTTGTCTAGATAATTTTCTAGTGAGGCTTCACCTGTTATTGTGTAAGGTCTTTATTCCTTGACTCCGGTGCTTCTTCTGAGAGCTCACATATTGGTAGTATCACAGACTCAACAATTTTAGCTCCATATATCAGGAATTTGTGCACAGATACAGGCATGTAATACCATTCGTAATTGATAACAAATAGATTCGCCGTCTCTTTTCCATAGGTGCAAATCTTCTTATTATTGTATTGTATTGTATTGTATTGTATTGCCATCATTCTTAGTTTCACTACTTTCGGATTTCACATGGTCAACCGAAAATCCCATTTCCTCTTTGGATTTCTTTTGTATTTCCATCTTCTTAGCCGACAATGAGGTTTTTTTCCCCATGAGCTTGCCATTGTTTAAACTCCAGCCTATATGATATGTGCAGCAAACACTCGAGAAATCGAATCCAGGCGTGAAGAGATGAGAGGCCAAAACGATAAGTGGTGATGTCGGCATCTTTTTCCCCAATTGCTTTGAGATTGTTCATTTCAGATGGTTTAACACCACAGTCGTAACATATTTGAGCCGATTCTGTAGATGTGAGTTCATTGAAGATCTTCGCATCAATCATTGCTAACAGTGGTTCTTGGCTTACTGATATATTTCTGCACCCCGTTGTTATTTTTGTCGCTTCTAAATTCTTTATTTAATTTTCAATGTATTCTGCCCCATTCTTTGTCAAATCCAGCCTTTCCTTTGCGTATTGAATTCTACTTGGCCTGCAGTATCTGACTGAAGGAAGTCTTGGAGTTTGCCAAAAGATCCATCTCTCTGAGTTTTCGTTGAGTTCAAACATTTAAAGTGGGCTGAGAGAATTCACAAACATGGCTTTGTCGCTGCTACTTTCTCCAATTATTTGCTTATACTCACTGTGTCCGGTGCTTCCATCGCAACCCCATTTTGAAATTAACATTTAATCATGTGGCACACTTTCAGCCGTTTCAAAAGCACATCTTTGTAATTCTACTATCCTCGAACTTGTGTGATCAAGCAAAGCCTGTAATTTAACTTCTGTCATCAAATCGGAAATAATAATAGATGAAGGATCAGGATAGCATTCTTCCTTGGCTCCTTTGATACTGTGGTAACTTGGGTATATGTTTAGTTGCTTCTCCTTCGCCTGAAGCAGCAATTTCATGTACTGATTTTTAGTTAAGTTAGTTTCTCCAATCAAGCGTAATGCTTCTTCCGGCATGTATGGGATAAGCTTATGCTCTTCATGATGAATAGATAAATAGATGGAGTTTGTCAATACCTTCTCTAATAGCTTTGCTGCAACCATTTTACCTCCTGAGCGTAAATTCATTTTAGTAGCGTACGTCAATTCCTTCACGTCCTACTTTTTACGCATTGCTTCAGTTTTTCTTCTTCTTCAGCGCTCGGTACTGTCTTCAAAAGACACAGCGGGCCGACCAGCGCTTGAAGTTTAAGTCTTTTTAATATCAATTTCATAACCGGACACTGTCAAACTAATTGTTTGGTCTAACCACGTCCTGCTCTTTTTCAAAAATAAGAAGATTTCCATAAAAATCAATCAAGGAGACAGGTTTGAACAAACATAAAAAAAAACATACATACCGGTTGAATTGAAAACCGCCTTTTGAAAAATGTTTGGAGGCTTAAAATAAATCGAGCCTTGATGTCAAAATAAAACAGCTTTCGGGAATCTATAAAAGTAAAGAAGATACTCATATCATATACTCCAAGGGGAATAAAGTGCAAGTACTTATCCATGTCTCGGAATTATTCCTCCTCATCACCAGCTTAGGAAATGCTTTCATCGATTAGGTGCAAAACAAACAAAAGTTGGGAAGTACAGTACCACACTTGCTCTTTCGTGTCATATTTACCGCAAATAAGACCTCAAGAGAGATTTAGTGCATAGAGTCCTACATATACTGACCTATTTCCACCTAGACAAAATAAACACAAGAAACATTAAAATGAGTTTGGACTACTTTAGACCCTTTGTTCGTTCTACTTCTAAATTATAAAAAAACTTTCCTTTCTGTCTTTAGTTTTCATTTTCAGTTTTCAGTTTACATATTTTTACCTGTGAGAGATTTTGTAACAATCAAGTATTGAAGAACCAACCTCCATTTGATCCATTTGGAGCCGAAGTTTTTTCATTAAAAATATTTAAATATTTTTCAGTGGCAAAATGTCCAATAAAAAGTAAGAAAATTTGAATATGCTACAAATAACCAATTATAGACAAAATAAAAACACCCCCTAAACTACGCTATTCTGATGAGAAGTAACAACTTCGGAACACGCGTTCGTGCGTAGTGTCCTTGTTCCTTTATGACAAAATTCCTGTTTTTTATCAGCAAAGAATATTTTAAATAAACATAATTAAACGACATACTCCGCCTCTGGTCAATAGCCACATGTGTGAAAACTCATGAGCTTTTTCGAATCACATTTCCAAACGTATAATTACTTTATTTTACGATCCTCTTTCACGATCCATGGGGTGGGTTATTAAAAGAACATAAACTGTCTCGTGATTTACGGCGCAAACTTAGAAAACAATTGTCAAAATATTTCTCCGAGTTTTATTAAATTTCAACTTTGGTTATGGAAGATGGGAGAGATTCTCCCAGATGTTTGAGTGTTCCCTAGGGATTTTTTATGCACCTAAAAGAACAATTCGCAGCTTACATAATAGCAGCGCTAACTTATGCAAATGACAGTAAGAAGCTGAAACTTTCATAGTTTTTGAGTGTTTCTATTGTTTCAGTGTTCCTTATGCATTTAAGTTTTGCAGACTAAATTAAGTGAATACTGAAACAGTGTGATATCAGCTTTTTTGCCACTGCACACAATATCAATTTACATTTTGATGGAATAGTTATTTATACGTAGATGTCATAATTTATAGATATAATAAACAGGTTTTAATAATATGGCCAAAATTTGATGGTATTGTAAATGGCGTCAATTAAAGGTATCTGCATTATTCAGCTTTAATATTTTTCTTGCAACTACGAAAACTAAGAGTATATTGCATTTGGGTACATTTTTAAAACCGGAAATGTCGCTCGTAGGGAAAAAAAATCATATAACTGTGTTAGTAATCGAATTCTTAACAACTTTCAAAATGTCCGTCTGCCTGTCTGTCTGTCTGTCTGCCCGTTCGTCCATCTGCCCGTCCGTCCGTCTGCCCGTCCGTTCGTCCATCTGTCCGTCTGTTCGTCCTTCACCTTTATTGAAAGCACGATAAAGAAAAAACTCCGACTGTATTGATCTTTGGACAACATAGCTAGAGGAAGAGCTCTGTTGTTTTTTAAGAAAATCGACCAGTAAGTAAAGGAAGATAGAGGTAGAAAATATAAAAATTGAAAAACGCATACTAGTATCAATCGTTCTAAAGAGCAAAGTGACACAAGATTCAGTTGATATCGGTTTTTATTGGTGAAAGGCAAACAAAAGCAACAACTACACATAATTATTTCCACATCCACAAAGTGGATTGGAAGTATAGTATTCGTAAAAAAAAATTAAACATTTTTTTGGTTGAAATATGTTTAAAATGTCATGAAACGTCGAGCTTGGAAATTTGACAGAAAAGGGATGTCTGTCTGTGTATCGGTTTATAACTTTTTTTATGCGCATGTTTTTTCTGGAACGGTTTAAGATATTGTCTTACAATTTGGTACAAGTATGTATTATAATGAGATCTGGAACTAGATTATGTTTTGAATTTTTTTCATTAAAGAGTTGGGGGGATAAATAAGTAAATCAGGCTAGTATGAGTCCAGAAATTTGAGATTTAGTGCAATAATAATAATAATAATAATGTTTATTAACCACTAATGACACAAAATTGTATATATGGTAATTCAGTTACAGAATTTGAAACATATAATATCAAATACATAAGAGATAGATGATTAAATTTCTTAATTAAATAAGATTAATTTAAACACTATACAATTATTGATTACAACTGATATGAATGTCATTACGAATAAGATACTTAGAAAGATCGATAAATAAATCATAAATATCATAATAATATAATTAGGATCACCATTTACCACATTTCTAGTGAAATCAGTCCACTTGATAATAGGTTCAACATAAATCTTATTTTGTTAACACAAACTAAGCATCTGAGCAGTATTAGATGTCAAAAAATTGCGTATTCCATATGTAAATAGAAAATTTTATGTATGCAAGATTGAAGTCAGCTTGAATTAACAATAAATTGTGGACATTTTTGTGACAAAATATGAAGGATAATATAATGAAATAATATATCTATTTCAACAAGAAAAATTTTTGAAAATCTTTTTACGATTGCTATACTTTCCCCCACTACGTTGATGTGGAAGTAATAAGAAATACATAAATATTGTTTTAATCAAGATATCGGTGGATATTTCTGGAAGCCTTGTATTTTTCAGTTATATGAAATAATCAGAACTAATTATAACAATTCTTGTAGACATTTAAAAAAAAAATTGTAAAAACGTTTTTTTATTAGAACGTTATACTTTTTATGGCGTTTCCTAATTATAACTGTGCCTGGGAAGCCTTTCAGATTGAGGGTTGCCATGGTCATTTTGTTAACACCTGATATTTCGTTGTTTTTTGTCACATATCGTTACGCTAAATGACCTTACAATGAGTTTAAATTAAAAATGATATCCTACTGCAGGTTATTATATAAAAGTATTAGTGCAACGGTAATTAAGCGTCATAAAGCAACTGTAAAATCACCATAAATAATCACATTATCATGGCGTATTTCTACATCAGTGATGTCCTTTGTATTAAAATTACTCATTTTTGTCTACCAAATAATTAAGCGTAGATGAATGGAAATGATAAAAGAACGTACAGAGACGCACGTAAATATGGTGTCTTGACCAAGGCGCGATCTTGCCAATAGTCCAATCAATTTAGAAGGTGTAAAGGACATGGTCGGGAACATAATTTTTGACCTCAGTGCTGTATTTGGAGTAGTTAGAGGGCTACTTTTACTGATTTGTGCATCGCAGTGATAAGATTGTTCCGTTCAAAATGAAAGCTAATAAAATTTCCTACAAGATTATAACTATTTTTTTCTATTCCCAATAGCTTTCGAGATAGCTGCTAACAAAAATTGTAATTTTTCAAAAAACTGTTTTTTCGCCTTACCCCTTAGCTCTGCGGCAATGACCTCACAGTAAAAGCTGTAGAGTAGTAAAGTTCCTTTTAAGTTGAGTTGTATTTGTCATTTCATCTTCAAATGATTAAAAGCAGTTTAATATTTTCGGGCAAACTTCGAGATTCCGAAAGAAAACTGTACATTGCATTTTTTATTAAAGAGTTACATCGTTTTATATAAGCTGTATATTGTGGAACCTGGAGGAGAAGGTAATTCTATAATAAACAACTATTTACCAAAATTGCATTTCATGAAATGAGAACCAAAGTGGTCTAAACGCCAAATAGAACATTTCTTAGGACAGCAAATATAAAGTTTGGAGTTCCATAAAATGGTGACATAGAATGTAGTTTAGGTAAATATGCAAAAACATATTTCAGATATTTGACTTCAGTATTATGGAGTTAAATTATAATTTTTTTTTAATAGAAGATTTAAAGAAGCGCTACAATGTACTTGAAACCTTGTGGTACTTTAAGGTTAAATACCGATTTTGAATTAATTTAATATTGCATTAGGATCCACTTATCAAACACATTCGCTTTTTGGTAGCCGAGTAGGCTACAGAAAATGTGACAAAGTGAATGATAGAGGGGTGGAGGGAGTGGACAAAAAGTAAACGTCTTCAAAAATTAATAAAATATTTTTACAATATAATTTTTAAGGTATACTTTCATCTTATCCGTATGCATGTCACAGGTGTTTTCTTAAGAAAACAAGTTTTTTTCGGGTACTTCCTTTCCTTGAATGGAAAATCTGGATGTAGAAGTAAGGATTCCATAGGCAGCGGTTTCTTGTCTATAATAGACCATGGCAAGAGATTAGTAATGTCTCTAGCGGTGTCAAATCTGTCAGGTAATTGCAAGTTGGCTCGTGATCATAATCACAATTTCCTCTGTAAACGTATTTTTTATGCTAATTTGTTTAATATCTAACAAATTAATATACCATAAAAAATTCGTAGAAACCTTTTATGAAGTGGAACAATAAAGTAATTAATAATTGACATTTTATTTAAATTAAGTAATTGAAGAAGTTTTGAATACTTAATTATAACAATTAAAATAATTAAAACACCGTTGGCTACTAGACAGGTAATTTAACACAAAATTCGGTTAACTCTTGTTATTTAATTATTATGTTTGGAGAAATGCAGCTGCTATGATTTTCATTGTATAAAAATATTTATATAGTCTTCTAATTAGCCTCATTGTCTCTAAAAGACTGCATTAATTACGAACTCAACCTTGCCTACCGAAACATTATATTTACATTGAAAATGATTTATAGTGTGCCTAAAGCATTAATATTAATTACAAGCAATCAATATTAAAAGGTAAAATTTAATTGAAATATTCTCAGTCAATAGATTTTTCTGAAACCATTTGTGATATGTTTTGGATGTAAAGACGTTGAAATAAATTCAAATATTTGTTCTCTCTGGGACTTTACTGGAATACCAAGACTCGCCGTACATTTCGCCAATCACTTTGGCATCGTCAGGACCGGTTGGCAAAACGCGCGTTGAATGTTGTAAATCAAGTCTTGAGTTCAAGAGTTTTGGTACTTGTGGAAACTACATCTTCAGGAACAGTGTCACTCCGAAAGTTCTAGCCCCTTTCAAGAAATCTGATTTCAATATCGAAGTTTTTAGTTCTTAATCCTACTGCCTCTCATCTTCTACTTAAAGGAGGGATTTTCATCTAGTATATTACTTTAATAGAAACTGTTGAAATAGGGAAGTTATAGTGGAACTAAGGTCAAAGGTAGACATACCGTAGGATGCTCCCGGAGAAACGTAAAAAGAATCGGTTTAAACTTCATTAACGATAAAATTCAAGTCTTCGGTAGGTCAAAAAATTCTGCGTAAAGTGAAGTGTCATAATAGAGGAACAAAGTGCATACCGAATTAATAATTGAAAATTACTTCTTAATAGTACCTAAAATAAAGTAAACAAGTTTTAGTTGAGATTTGTTGGTCCCAGATTAGTTTCCACAGCAGGTGGGACGGTAGATTTGGTGGTCAGTTTATAAAGAGTTAAAATGGGTTTAAGTATAGGTACACAATAATGGACCGAATCTAAATAATGGCCAGAAATAATTCAATTGGTTTATAAATTTGTTATTATACAGCTAGCGGTGTACTTAGCGTCAAATGAAACAAAATCTATTTAAATCACTATATCACATAACGATTAAAAACAATGGCTACGCTTTGCACTTGTTTCCGTCAACAACAAAAACATGAATCCCTTCTTTAAAGGCCTTATAATACAATTATTTGAATACATAACCCCCATTCAACCCAATTATTCAACCCTTCTATGTGTCATACGGGGTGATCAGTGTCTATTGTACTGCTCACATTTGTTTTCATTCTCCAGTGCCTTTTATTTCCAACTGTTCACTGTGACATACAACAAAAATTGGCGTCGCGCGTAATGAAATTGAAATTCCTGGATAAAAAAAACAAAATAATAATAACTGACAATAAAGTAAAGGAATGAAACAAAAACAAAATTTTATTTTAATTTTAACTGAAAACATGTTGTCATTGATTAGACAGTTTTTTTATTATGTAAGCTACCCACGGCATAGCAACAAAAATGTAACAAAGCAAATGAATATGTTAAATTTCATACAGGGTTGGCGTCTTATAGCAGGCTACTCGAATTGATTTTTCAACAAAATCGTTACAACTGAAGAAAACACTGTTAAACTAAAGACAAGGATCTGGACTAACGATTGGATGTCTGTGATAACTGTGTTAACAGATTGCTGTCATTAATCCACAAATCCGTAAAATTCGTCTTTATGCTCTTCAATTTAGACTTCAATATTTTCTGTCTTGGAGAGCCAGTACACTCTGCTAAAAGATGCGCTGCTAAATATCAAACACTGATATCGCTCCAACTATTCAAGAGGGTAACAGAATATCATGTGATACCCTAAGTAAACAACTGCATTCTAATCTGAAACCTACTATAGTCCTGTATCATGCCAAAGGACAAAGATATAACCAAAGTTTTTACAAGGTATAGCAAAATCTCACAAAATAAGGTTTCAAATACCTACTTGAAAGCATGATGAGGTCCCATTAACCTCTACAGGATATCTGCCGTTAGGACATGTAAAGACTGGAGAATATGTGTTATATGATGCTTTAAATGGCAATTTAAGTATTCTGTCCGGACAAATTATATAATAATCCGTAAGGATATATAAGACTAATTACAAGTAATCCTTCCAATCCTAAAATTTACAAACAAATTTTTCAAAAAATTCGATTCTTTTCGTGCCAGTTGATTGCTTCTTAAATCTTATCAGTTTCGTTGAGATTAAACATCCTCGGGATGTGTTCCACTTACCACGAGTGACATGCGGATTTGAACAGAATATTATGTGATTAAGTACCTTTATTTCATGGCTTAAAGCCGTGTACAGACCAACTTACAATGCAAACCAACGGGAACAAAGGCACACGTGGCGTTAGCCTGTGGAGGTGGCAATAATTCTGTGCACATACGTAGGTACCGTCAACACCAAAGTTTCACATTCGAGTTCGAAGTCCATTGATCGTCGTTGTCTCTGAATTCATTCGATGTTGACAATTTACTAGTTGCACGTGCGATGATTTCAATTATGCATGTGTTAACGAACAAAAGAAAGAAAGCACAACCCTCGGCGGTGGTGGGTGACAGACCCCCTTCAGTAGAGATCTACACAGTGGTACTCATTTATTAGAAGATCTTCAAAGTGAACATGCTAGACATTTTCAAGATGTATGTTAATGGTACCAGAACTATTTGATACACGGATTGTCGCAGTATATTTCTATTAATTTTAAACTCATATTCTCACTCTACTCCACAATTTACTTATTTAATTAAACAAATGGAATTAAATCTAAAAATCTAGGAAATGCGACTATAAACACCGAATGGTTCTGAATGACTGAACGGTGACAAATGCCGTCCAAACCAAATAAAAACATCCTTTGTTGTACCGCCTTGCTAGCGAACGCTAGCCAACGTCAAAGATTCACTTGGAAGGTGTTAGGTCGTGTTTGGTGTCGCTGTACACGCCAAATTCAGGATTCCGAATGTATCACAACTTCTGCCTTCGGCTGTGTTGGTTCTTTGGTCTGTAGGCGGCTTAAGATTTTTGGAAATTATAGATTACAGTACTGGAGATGGGTGACACCTATGACTTGTATTATTCCTTAACTGTATGAAAAAATTTCTGCTTTAGCGAAAGTTTAGTCATTTCGAATAATGTAAGGTTTTCAAAGGCATCAACGCAGGGCTGTTTTCTGTCGTTAATCACCGTTAACATCCTAGGTTAAGACGTGATGCAACGAGTGCTGTAGGACTCTAAGGAACAAAGATTTCTAACTTGAGATTTGCAGATGACACAGCAAGCAATAATGAGCATATAAACATGCTGCACAGACTTTATGCAGTAAGTTCCCAGATGGTTTAAAGGTGAATTATAAGAAAACAAAAATTATTATTGCAGATTGGGTAAGTACGACCAAGGTACGTTAAAGTGATATACCTTGGAGACCTTATGGACAATACAGGCAAATTGAAATATGAGATTTACTGCATTTTTTATATAAGTAATTGTTGCACATTCTATAGGATACTTTTCGTAGTTTTTTGTAAACCATATTAGTTTTAGACATCTTTTGTTTAATTGCAAAATATAAAAATATAGATTTTTTGAAAATCTAAACAATTATTAATAACTTTTTATTTATTGATCAATTTTGTTCAAAAACAATAGCTAGCACTAACTTACTGTCCAAATACTAATGCAATCGGACTTTTCGCTCTTAAGAAGAAGACTAAGTTATAGGCCATTCGTTGATATTTATTATACATGTCGGAAGCAGCGAGGGGCAAGGGGCGTTTTAGGGCGGATCTATTAGATTTAGGCCACACATTGGTAAACACAATAAAATCACTTAAATAATAGTCGCATAAATAACAAAATAACATGAGGTATGATTTATCTACAGGTAAGTGTCTTAGGATTGAAAATACAAACAATACCACCAAAATACTGGAGCTAGCAGTCCACTACTGCCAGTCCCGCGATTTCAACTATTCTCTACCGAGTTTACCTTAAGACTAGGTACTTATCTGCGGGATCATCAGGCATGTTGTTCCGCTCGCCGGGAAGAGGGCTAGTTCCCAGCGGCTCCAGACGTCCTCATGGTTCACACGACCACATCTTCGAAATGTTTACTCTTTACATTCCTTAATCGGCACTTGTTGACAACGTTCTTTTGACTCCACTGAATTATGAGTTAACAGGCGTTCACAAGACTGTCGAAAGGCGTCTACCAAAGCATCGAAAGGGAACGTAGAGGGGACGTCTCCGACACGGCCATCCTGACCTCGTGCACGTCCTCGGGCACTGCAACTTAGTTCTTATCTGAAACGCAAACAACAAGTTACCAATCTCGAAGTCCCTCGATCATCCTGACTATACACCAGGTAAGTATAGTATGACGACTATACTCAGGTTCATAGTACAAGACAATGCTACATCACAGAGCACCGCAGTGCTATTTTCTCAATCTCAGCCAACACTGGCTATATCACATCGCAAGAGAGGATCCCCGCAGTCCATCCATCTCAACCTCAGCCAACACTGGCCATATCACACCACAAGAGAGGATCCCCGCAGTCCATCCTTCTCAACCTCAGCCAACACTGGCCATATCACACCACAAGAGAGGATCCCCGCAGTCCATCCTTCTCAACCTCAACAAACACTGACCATATCACACTACAAGAGAGGATCCCCGCAGTCCATCCTCTCAAAAAAACAATTACTAACTACTACACCATATGGTATCTCCTCAAACTCTACCAACTACAAATCTACTGCCTGCTACAAAGCCAAATTACACCAAGCATGTTGTAATTCTACTCGACATGCATTCAGCTCAACTAAATAGAATTTGCAATTCTATTAAATTACACAAAAATACACATATTTATGTAAATAAAACAATTAGCCAAATTATTAGCAGACACAAGCCTGCAACATCGGGATCAAAAACAATTTCATATTCTCTTTCTGGCATTTCATGTACCTGGTCATGAACAAATTTATATAACTGGCCTTTGCCTCTGCGAAAGACTTTCCATTTCATAGCTGTCTTCTCATACAACGATTTTAAATAGACCTCTATACATACTGTCTAATTTTGTCAACTCTTTTTCTTTACTTTAACTGTATACAAATTCGCATTCCTTAAATGGTCAAATAGTGGCTTTTCCATGGCTAAAACGAGCACTGTGTTTCCATGCTCAAACTTTAATATTCTCATTTGCTTGATAGCGAATATCATTTAATGATATAGCATTATCACATTTTCATAGCTTGGCGTGTACTTTTTCTGTAAATCAAGTTAACGAATTTTAGTTCCGAATAGCAAATCGACTGGACTAAATCTGGCTACAGTACATCGTACTATGCAAAGCTAATTTTACTTCTAAACAATTTTGCCTGATTTGACTAATGTCAAAATGTTCTAAAGTATTTGCATAACACTTTCTACTTGACTATTCGCACAACTTGTATTATGTGCCATAACCATAAATCAATACTAGTAAAAATCTAAGAAATTCACTACTCATGAATATACTTCTGATCACAAATAACTTGTGTGATTTATGAATAAATAAGTAACACACTAAAACGCGGATAGCATCCTTTTCCCACCAACATTGCCAGCGTCGAAGCTGGGAATCGAACTCAGCACACGATAGGCAGCCTGACTAAGCGCGCTTGCCACTAAGACGCTTAGTCGGCTGAGCTACCGTGCCCGCCTGAATGAATTACCTATTTTAAACAGTCAAAAAATCGTTTAATTTAAGTTTCAATACCACATATTTTGAAATGATTCTATAATGACAAATAATCATTATTTCATTTCGTTATGTCACTTATTCTCACGGACCTGTCAATGTAATTTATGCGGCAGGGCCTCGGTACATCAGTACCGCTCGAATCCGAGCTTGCTTTGCAGCCCTCGTATTTTGTTAATACAAATTTAACCAACTAATAACAAATTTCATTATTAATAGATTTTCTGATTATCTGCCTCATTTTAGGCAGTCAATATAACTAACAAATGTCAAGGGTACCTACAACTAATAAATACAAACTTTTATGATAACCCTCGATTTTACAATGTAATAAGTTGTTGCAGACATCATATGTTTTTTTTTATTTAGGCCCGTGCCAAATTTGTTTGACTTAGGATTTGGGTTTGTTTCTAAAAGGTCGTTGTCCTGTTCTTGTTCAATTTAGGGCCAGTCTTTATACAGGCCTGTAACTTGTACAGATATGGAACTTACATCTGTGTTTACTTCAACCTTTTCAAGTGCTGTTAGAAAATTCGAATGTTTTATGCCTTTGTGTAGTCAATAAATAAGGGTATTTTAAAGATATTTTCAACCATCTCATAGTCACACGTCCATAAGGGATAAAATTAATAAAACTGTTGCTGCATTTTACTGACAGACTTAACAGATTTTGTTTTCATTTAACTGTGTCATTATTAATTAATTATTTAAAAATTTACTGCTGTCTGCTATCGAAGTAGAACGTTTTCCCTTTTAATACTAGAACAAAATAAACCAAATGAACCAAAACATATGCCTATATTTTGTTTTATTAACTCTTTTCTAAAGTAAGTACCATGCTATAAAAGCGTCTGAAACTATCTATGTGAAATAGAATTTCATATGAATTTTAAACTTTAACTGTGGTTAAAATTTGTGTGAAGCAAAAGGAAAAGCCACTCGCGACGTCCTTTAAGGAAATTGAATTATTATATTTTTGCCATTAAAATGTCCTGAAATACTTTCACGGACCTGAGAACAAAGAACAGAGAACAGGCTCTGTGTCAAATAAATATGGAAAGATCTCACCAAATTATAAATGTAGCATTCCTTCGGGAAAAGCAGAAATCACGCTGATGTCAACTTGTTTTTCCTGACTCGGCTGTCGACAACGATTTTTGGGGCAGCTTGGTGAAATGTCCTGTTTCTCCAACTGATGAATTTTGTCTCCGTGTCCTGATGGGGTCGATTCGCATCTGTAGTCCTAGCAGGTTAAAGTTGTTGTCATTGTGTTCATGTTGGTTGCAGATAAAACATCGTCCAGAAAAAGGTACTTAGCTCCTTACTAAGTTGGCAGATGTCAAAGTCGCACGCTTCGAACTAGTATGGTGACCAGTACGATATAGCGTCGGACGTTTCTTGAATTTCCCAAGTACAGCTAAAATTTTAGCACGAAGCACTTTTCCGATTTTCCTTGGTTGGTTTACCGAAGATAAGCGATTTTCACATAACTGAGATTGCAACTCTCTATACAAGAGTCGACAAACTGACCCCCAGATTCTACGTCAATGACTCGGCAAACGACTCAACGGTGACAGTTTTATTTTACCCATTTTACCAGATGTGGAGGCTAAAGGTTCCAATTGTTCACTCATTTCTTGTCACAATAACTAAATTCGCATAACTTTGCAAAGCCATTTTCTGCCACTGTTTATTATTTGTTGATTACACTAATAGCACACAATATAATAAAATAATAGATCTGATCCCACGTTCTGATGTCGGAAGCAGCGAGGGGCAAGGGGCGTTTTAGGGCGGATCTATTAGATTTAGGCCACACATTGGTAAACACAATAAAATCACTTAAATAATAGTCGCATAAATAACAAAATAACATGAGGTATGATTTATCTACAGGTAAGTGTCTTAGGATTGAAAATACAAACAATACCACCAAAATACTGGAGCTAGCAGTCCACTACTGCCAGTCCCGCGATTTCAACTATTCTCTACCGAGTTTACCTTAAGACTAGGTACTTATCTGCGGGATCATCAGGCATGTTGTTCCGCTCGCCGGGAAGAGGGCTAGTTCCCAGCGGCTCCAGACGTCCTCATGGTTCACACGACCACATCTTCGAAATGTTTACTCTTTACATTCCTTAATCGGCACTTGTTGACAACGTTCTTTTGACTCCACTGAATTATGAGTTAACAGGCGTTCACAAGACTGTCGAAAGGCGTCTACCAAAGCATCGAAAGGCGTCCGCACGGGAACGTAGAGGGGACGTCTCCGACATACATATCAAAATGTATCCTACGCTTCTCTAAATTACATATTTTTAATGATAAATTTGAATGCAAACTTAGTTATTGCAGCTCAAATATTTTGCATTACGTGGCGAAGCAAATCTTCATCTGTTTATGCCTTATACAGGGTGTAATTAGTTTCATATCATTAAAAAAAACTAGTAGTAGGGAACGACAAGACAAACAAAAAACCTTATATAACAAGGGGTCTAAAGCTCCTGGTTTTGGAGAAAAAATTTAAATTAAAATTTCCAAAATAATTAATAACAGTTTGAGAACTGCTGGCATATTCTGACATTCGTGTAAATAAGTATGGTGCTCCTAAGAGATCAACGAAAACCATGCCGACAAAGCAGTTAACAGCGACCGACAGAGGACACCGCCTTGTTTTTTGCTTCTTCGCGGCCAAATTGGACGGCATTAAACAGAAATGAGCCAACCCACAAAATTTTAAAAATTTGTTTCTTAATTTATTTAAATGTAGAATATAGTAATGTGTGTTCAGCTGAAAAAGTCCAACTCATTTTCCTTAGAAGAATTTAATGGTGTCGTTTCAATATTGTAATTAAGATGCAAAACCTTTCTTTGCAAACTTGTTTCTTGATTTTAGCTGAGGGCGCTGGTTCCTTTCTGTTTAATGCTGTCCAATTATCTTATTACGCGTGATATACTCTCCTTTGTAATATTCTCAAGTGATAATTTCAGTTTGTGTCCTTACTTGGTACAGAACGTACACACGGCGCGACCTAGCCATTCCTTGTTTTTGTCTGTTGCTTTTGTTTTTTATGAATTTTGTGCCACTTACGTTAGGATTTATTTTATTGACTATCGTTCACTTGGTTACGTAAGACACTACTTCTCGTTCGTGCATTTTGTGTTACTTTTTGTATTTTGGACCCAGCTTTTCTTTTTATTTTCTTTATTTATTGATAACGTTAATTCACAGTTTAGTGTGGTGTTTTAAAACGCAGATTTTGGACATTACGGAGTGCTTATGTCCTTAGTTCGACATGACCAAATGTGTATACGTGGAGATGGAGGTCATTTCGAACAATTTTTGTGAAAAATTCAAAAGAATTGTTCAGTTATTAGGTGTTACCTATTGGGCATTAAAGGTATGATTATTATTATTATTATTAGTATTCGCTGTCTTGTTTTGATCTATTTATTATTGTTTACATTGATTTTCATAGAGACCAAAGACTCGATTTTTAGTTTCCGATACCTGATTGGGAAAAATTATGTGCTCAATTCGTTAAAAAAATCAGATTTTTTCCTAACTTAAAATATACAACTATTTTCTCTTATCGTATCTCGGACGTCTAACTGTTAGTTTTCCATTTTCATAAAATTATTGCTAATTTTTTGAGCTTTTAACACAATGTTACAAATGTTAATAAACCACTTTTAAATTTTATAAATTCTTATAAACGACAATAAAGGCTACAATGACTTTGTTCCGAATTAAAAAACACAGATAAACAAATCCTATTTAAACCCCTGCGGCAATGCTATGCTTGCGTTGTGCCGAAAGAGAAGGAATTAGTTACATATTCATAATTAGTGGTATAAAAAGTTCGGTACAAGTAAATCAAAGTGCCGCACTTCTACTGGCGGAAACACAAGTCGGGTATTACTGTTTTTTATTATTTCTAATATTCGGAACCATAACATCCATTGACCCTGAAAAACAGTGGTTCTCAAATGTTTCCTACCTTAACATTAAAAATGTAAACCTAGGTCAGTTTTTTTCAAAGCGCTCCTAGAGAAAAAAGTCATATAGGTTTTTTGTTTGTTTAGTCGGTCCCTATTACCATTTTTTTAATGACGTGAAACTAATTACACCCTGTATATAATTATTTTCATATATTCAAGGCAAATAAAAAATGTCGGGATATTTGATCTTTACCGCAAAGTCAAAGGCGCCGATACTTTTTATGTGCCTCAAATATATGCAGAGAACTATACCAAAAACCGTTTTTTTTGTTGAAAGATTATTTTCATTAACTTCTTCTTTTAAATGCCGGATAGAAAGAAATATTGCACTGTTAAGTCAGAGGACTTCGTGGGCAGCCAAGTAACAATTCAAGTTTCACTATTCTCTACCAGACTATAAGATCATTTTCAAGGGTCTTACTTAAAACTATTTAATCTTGGGTTCCGGAAATTAGCTGAGTTCGTTCATTTTATTAGCACAGTGTTGCTGATTTTTAACAATTCGCCTCACTCCATAACTCCACGTAAATGTCGATGTCAATGGCGCCATTACTAAAAGATCAAAGGTTTTCCGCCGGCTGCTTTATCTTGTTAATTTTCTGATTTTGTTATAATTCTGCAATCAAAATAAAATCCGATTATAATGCAAATATCACTCTTGAAGTACTGAAAATCATGCTGAGTAGTGAATCGTATCATCTGATATTTTGTTTATCTCGTTAACCTCAATACAAAGCCACAAAACTCGAGCAAATTCTGTCTAACTTAAATAGTTTAGGGAATATATCTCATAAATCTATTAATTATATGTAATTGAATTTGCGACAATTTTTACACATTTGTACGTCCGTCAGGGGAATTATAACGAGTGCCATTGTTAGCAACTGCCCCAACATTCCGCGTTATTAATTTTTGCGGCATGTCAAATCTACAAAGTGTAGTAACTAACAGTATCACACACGTCATAAATCTCGAATCGAACTGACTTCACATTTAACCATATTGCATATCATAAATAATATCACCAAATTTGATTGCTACGCCCTCTTTTAAACCCGGGCATTGCGTTCGATTGCGGAACATTGAATTGGGACTCATTGCGATTGTCATTTGTCGGCAGATGTTTGTTTGCTTCACAGAGCACTTGATGGTGGTCAGGTGGTTTTGCACATGCGCGGCCAATGACAGCTGCGACATGTAGAACGTTGACTGGTGTCTTTCACATGTGCTCCGCACCCCCCAGTATTATATCGAGCTAGGGGAAATAATATATTTGTTTTCGTCAAGTGCTATTCTGTTCTGTTGGTTTTACTGTTTTTTGCTTTGATGTAATGTACTTTTAGATTGTTAGCCAAGGTTGGTTGATCAAAGGGATTACACAGTCTGGTAATTGTGTTGGTTTCTATTAAATAACCTGTAATAAAGGTATTTTTTTGTTATAGCGTGAAACAAATTAGTTTATAAAAAACTGTAGGGCGAATTTGGTATAAGTTTAATTAAAGCGCGTTCGTAAGCCGGAAGCGTTTAAATTTGGTGTTACAATTGTTTGGATGTCCGGCTGCCTACCCAGTGAGGAGCGCAAGTCTCTTCTCTTTAACTGAATTTCATACATAGTTCTATTTAGCAACCATTGTTTCCTGTGTAAAAGGGAACAAAAGATGTAACTATTGTCTATCTGCATTCACTAACTATTAAATCTCAGTTACGGATTTGTAAGTGCTTGGAGGGTTTTTCGTTATAATTGAAAATAAACTTCTGAGTTTAATCCATGTAAGAGAAAATTGTACTTAACAAGCATTTTTAAAAATTTATTATTTCAGAATTAGTTGTAACAAGATAAACAAATGTTAGAAAACATTAATTTTTATTAAATAACATTTTTAATTACGTATCAATTTAGTGATGTTAATATCAATGTTCTGACAATGTATGAGACTAGAACATTATCAATAAAAATATTTTATGCCATTAGGATATACTAAAGGGAATACTCAAAATAAATTTTATAAAGAGACCTTAAAGACCTAAAATGTGTCCAAGGATCGACTTCGGTAGAGGCAAAACTTTTTTATTTGTAAATTTACGAGGAAAAGTGTTTTTTATGAAACGTCCTGCTCTATATGAAAAGTCTGTCTCCCAAAATTTGTATACAGGGTGCTAAATATTTGAAATATGTGGAAAGCTACAAAAAGTGAAGGTCTTTCATCTGTAAAAATATAGAGAAATGGTTTCTAAAATATATAGACTAATAGTTTTGGTCCACACGTCTGCCTGGGGAGCGTTATTTGTATGGTTGTGTTCCACCAACCATGCAAATGCCGTTCCTCAAATCCAAAGCAAAGATGAATAACCAAAGAGTTTAACAAATAGAGGAGACAAACTCCATAAGCGTAATGTATAAGCAGCGGGAAGCTGTAGGCTTCTCATTCCTCTCACACGGTTCGTTCTCTCTTTGTCGCGTAGTACATGAGGGGTGGTGACGATTGACGACAATTGACGTTATTTGTTGGAAATCAAAGAGCGCCAGGTAAGGCTGTGTTGCTTTGTAAAACAGTGGAGAGAGAGGGTACGAGGTGTGCCGGGTGTGCGACAAGGACGAAGAGCCTACCGTCTCCAAGGCAACCAAACCGCAACTCCCGGCAAATCGCCAGCTTGTCTTCTCTATATATTAAACTCTTTGTGAATATCACTCTGCAGTGCAGGGTACAAATATTACATAAATTTCTTCTCAAACAAATGGAAAAGTACATCGGCAAACTATCAAATGGTATTCATTAAGGGCAAATCAACGAACGACCATATTAGTCCAAGAGGTAGCCCCATTTGATATAACCGGAAAGATCTAATACAGTTACGTATACTACTCAAGTCTGGAGCTAGAATGAAATAGAAATCTGGCGGTCTGGCAGTCCAAGGCGGTCGGACGTTAAACTGGCGGCGTTTTTAATTTCGAAAAAATTTACTTCAATTTAACCGGGAAGATCTATTTTTGTTTCAAGTTTACTTGTTAAATTACTACCTCCTGAATAAATTCGAGCTGGTCTGCCATTCGAAATCGATCGCAAATTCGCCGCCAGACCAATCCAAAGTTAAACAAAATTGAAGTCAATTTAACCGAAAGTATCTAATGTTTATTTTCGAACCAAATTACAGCTCACTGAATGGCTTTCATGAATTGTTAAGTATGGCAATCAAAAGCAGCCGGATACTGGGTGAGAGATCAAATTTTTTGCAACGCTGCATTTCGTTGAACGACGAATAACGTACAAATCAATGTAGGGGAGGGCGGATTGTAGAAAAATGTAATATTGTTTGTCACTTACCCAAACCTATGCAATCTGGTGGAACAACCCGAACTCAAAATATGTTCACATTTAACATAAATGTATCAAACTTTAATATGGGCTAAGGCCGAATATTTTTATAAACATAATTTCGTACCTGCTCAGTAAAATAGCAATTTGTTTTATCTGTCTAAGCAGTGACCAGTGAACCTCACTAACGCGGCCAGTGTACCCCGACTGCGGGGCACACTGGCCATATTTTCTAAGAAATTTTATTTTGTTGTCATATGTAAAACGTTTGATTCTGAAAGTGGTGTTATACGAAATTCCTCTAAATACATGTTACTTTAGTCTTGCACAAAAAAGTTGCAGAAATGTTAACAGTGCCTTAAAAAAAATAATAAAATGCAAAGAAGTGACCACTGCGCCCCGCTCTTTCCTACCCGGAAAGCGAGTAATGACAAGGTGCAGGAGGAAATTATTAATAAAAATCTATTCGCAAGGATGTTGGACTTATCATCATAGCACAAAATTGATATTGCTGAAGTGCTAAAGTATCCTTTGATGGCGACTCATAGGGCTTTCATTCATTCAGATGGAATTTTTTTTCAATAAAACCGACAAATCGGCACTGATGAATCATTTAGAAAAAAAGATCGTAGCAGAAAATTCTGGGTCTATTGATGTGGCCATGATCGGTGGATTCTTCTAAACTTCACACTATTGGAGAGGTGCCTCGAACTTTGGGTCTAATATCTCGTAAATTTGTTCAGATGGTCACGAAACATAAAGCGAAATGTGATATTCGACCAATATTTTAATCCAAGTATTAAAGACGCAGAAAGGCAAAGGAGAGTGTGACATCTAGAGAAACAAGTTATTGCAATACGCGGAGCCGATCAGACGAAACCCACAAATTTTATAAACTGCCTAAGAAGCAACGAATTTAAAGAAAATTTCGTGGAATTTATTATTAACCACTGGCAGGACCCTTCTATATCTGATTTTTTTAGAAACAAGACTGTCTATGTCAATGGCAAAAACTCATGCTACCAATTCACCAGTTCAAATAATACGATCATCAGAGCTATTTCCGATGACTATTCTTGCAATCACGAAGAAGCGGACACGAGAATATTGTATCTAATATCTAAATTCCAGTTTCCAAATAATATTGTAGTGCGATGCAATGGCACCGATGTACTTGTTATTTTATTGGGTAATTTCCACAAAATTAATGCTGAATCCAAAATTTTGATGGAGGTTGGATTTTATGACAACAACTCACTTCGTTATTTAGACGTAGGGAAATTGTTCGTCGAACTCGGTCCTGATGTATGTCTTGCCTTGCCTGGTCTGTATGCCTTCACAGGATGTGACACAACATCTTGCTTCTATAAAAAGGGTAAAGTTACTCCTTTTACACAAATGGAAAAGAGCTCCGAATTTCAAAAATATTTTCAAGCATTCTACCAAGATCCGGAACCAGATTCTGTTCCCATAACTACGGCGGAGAAATTTGTTTGCTTCATGTATAATCTCCCTAGGTATCCAACAGGTAAAGAGGCAAGGTACAGAAAATTTGAGATGGCTTACAAGCCCAGAAAAATGAATGAGCCTCTTATTAAGAGCTTCGCCACATTTGATTCCCTATCAATTCCCCCGTGCCAATCATCACTGCTGCTGGAGGTGAAAAGAAGTATATTTTAAACATATGTATGGATGAACGCCGAAAAACAGGACTTGATGCAGCCATTAAATTCCGAAGACTGTGGCTGGAAGATAGGTCCTTCTGGGATATACGAACCTGTGTGATTTCATGGAGACGTTGCTCCACCTGTTGTTATCGACGCAATGGGCTTGTTCCATGATATTCTTTTTATATGGTTTTTATACTTTTTCATATAGTACTCGATATTCTCATTATACACTTAAAATTTCGTATTATTAACTTTTTCCGTTCTCGAGATATAAGGAGTTGAAATTGGTAATAGTTGCAAAAACCGAGCGCTCATATGTGACGTCACTATACGTAAGTGACGTAAGAAAAATGGCTTTCTGGGACCTTTCAAATTTAACCTGAAAAGTCGAAAAACATGGAATTTTTAAACGCTGGTAACTAAATAAATACGTTGAGTGGAAGTTCGTTCTATGTGTCTACGGAAAGGAGAAGGTCGGCGATGAATTATAATCGTAAATTGCAGGGTCGAAGTTGAAAATTCGTTCTGGCAGGAGCGAGAGAAAATTGTAATTTTTTGACATTTCACCAAATTGTACTCCCCTACTGTCAAGTAGTAAGCAAAACAAACAATACTTCGAAAACACTTATAATTATAACCAATAAGGAGCATCAAGTCTATTGAGATCGCCGAGTCTATGCGTATAGTGACGTAGCGCCTGGCCACGCCCCATTTTCGTGAGATGGAAATTTGTAATAGATTTTAAGATACTAAACGTGCGAATAAGATTCTGATATTTTGCAGATCCATTAATTTATACTTGCACTTTCGATTTGTGAAATAAAAAAAAAAATGCTGAGCAAGCCCATTGAGGAGGCTTCAGGTATGTTGAATACAATATAGTAATAATATAGTAATAATCTTTTTAGACGACGAAGATACCAATTCTGATTTCCCTTCGGAAGATGACGGGGACATAGACGAAGAATAACAAAAATACTCGTGACATGGTAGAGAACACAAAATATTACAATATTGGATTTTATATATTACTGACAAATCTGAGTGTCAATGTCAATGTCAAAACTAATGTTGACAAAAAACTTATAATTCTTTTCATACAATAAAATCACATTTCCATCATTTTTTTAAAATACCATCAACCGAAAAATAATGTAGCTCACTCGTAATTGACGATTAACAAGCTTTGCTACCTTACAATAACGGATCTGGCATCATGGATCCGGCTGTTTTTTACTGCCAGACCGAGCAATTCGTAAAAGCCACGCACTGACCTGTAATTTGGTTGAAAAATTAAAACTAGATACTTTCGGTTAAATTGACATCAATTTTTTTAAAGTGTAAGTTGATCTGGCCGCCATTTTACGACCGATTTCGAGTGACAGACCAGTTAAAATTAATTTAGGAGGTAGTAAACTAACAAGTAAACTCTAAAACAAAAATAGATCTTCCCGGTTATAATTGAAGTATTTTTTCCGAAATCGGTGGGTCGCCATTTTAATGTCCGACCGTTTTGGAGTGCCAGACCGCCGGATTTCCATTTCATGCGGACAATACTCGAAACTGTAATATTAAACAGAATTAGATCTCTCCGGTTAGATCAAATGGGAGCCAGCTCTCAGTCTATATGTACACCACCAGATGTATCCTGGAATAAAAGTAGAGAGAAGGAACAAAACTACATAATTGATACTATAAGTCAATAGGCTATAGTCAACACTTTACGCAACAGGGGTGTGCTTCACTAGCTAATAAACAGGATAATAAAAGCATGCCTACGAAAACACTTCAATACAATGGTTCAAAAATGAAGAACATAGGAGTCAAATATGGTTCGGTATTCCCCCGACTATTTACCACAGTCCTGGATCAAGTAATACAAAGCACAATAAAGGATAATCAGAAATTCAATGAAAACGCTGAAGCGATAAGGCTTTCCATCGTGCTTGCATACGCCAACGATATACTCATCATCACCGAGGAAGAGTAAGACATCGTTAGATTCCTAGGAAACATGACACCGCATCTGGACTCCTCTGGAATGAAAAGAAACTTCAAGAATATCCTAATAATGGTGCGAGATCCATTGACTAAAACGAGTCCAGCCAGTGGAGAAGAATACAGAATAGGAGATAGCACCCTGAGAACCACGAACAGAATGAAATGCCTAGGATCATATTTAACGAATGAACTGAAAAAGGGGAAATAGTAAAGGAATGAATCAAAACGGCCTGCAGAGTTACAGGTGTTATACTACCTTTCATTAACGAAAATGAACCACTATGAAGTGTAACTAAAAAGATATACACGACCATCCCAATGCCTACGAGGACATACGGAGTTAAAAACGCAGCAACGACAAAAGCGAATAGAAGTCTGAGAAGAGCCGAAAGGGACATTGCCAACTGCTTGGAAAAACAGGAAAACCACAAAAACTACTGACAGAAAACATCGACATTGCTAGAGGGGAAAACAATAATTAAAAGGATGGAATCATAGGCAATGAAATACTGGTGACACGTCCAAAGACGAGACTTGAAAATAGTAGCGTTTCGTTCCGTGGCTACTCCGTGGACTCGTCAGTAAGGCTGGAGTAGCCACTGCCTTATACGCTTTTCCAACGAACTCAGCCGCTCGTATATATACTTAGTGGGCCAAATGATGTGGCGGTGAGATGTAAGGGAAACGTCACATGCCGCATTATTCCCCCACCAGTGACAAAGTCACGAGAAACCTGATGGTAGAAGAAGAACGATGGGTAAACCGGACAGGAACGAAGCGAGTACCCCACTCTTTACTTGACGCACTCTACCCGCATCAGCACAATCCTAGGGGAGAGGTTAAGCAATGCAATGCTCGAGGAGGAAATAACTCATAAACTGGAACTTGCTTGTGCGCGTGTCTCCGTAGGGTATAGAGTAGGTGTAGAGTACGTCGTAAATCACATTGCGTGTTCAGATCACGTCGGGGTCACCAATTGCGGAGCTTGAAAATATTAGCGTTTCGTTCCGTGGCTACTCCGTGAACTCGTCAGTAAGGCTGTAGTAGCCACTGCTTCATACGCTTTTCCAACGAACTCAACATGGCCGCTCGTATATATACTTAGTGGGCCAAATAATGTGGCGGTGAGATGTAAGGGAAACGTCACACGCCACAACGACACACGACACAACTATTAAAGAAAGCTCTAAGACTGAACGGCAACAAACTGAAAATAGGTAACAGCAATCGAGAGGTTTATGAATAAACTAGGAAAGGATTATAGACACAGGGAAAAGACGACAAGGCAAAATACGCAATACAATAAAGGAATATCAAAGACATGCACAATGCCAGTTCAGAAATAGAAAACTCAGAAGAAAAATAGGCAAGAAGATGATAACATATGGAAATTAAAAAGAACCATCTCATAAACACCTGCACTGCTCATCCTATTTGCTACCCCATGCGTCATGTGGCTCTAACTACTGGCAACAAGCATGTCTTATATCCAATCCGGCATATGTAGCCGGTCTGGCGGTATATAAAAACATCCAGATTGGATATCCGGAAGTGGCCGCAAAGCCTACCATACGCTGGCTAATCAATCAATCAAACAATATAGATTAAAAGTTATAGACCATTATAAGATCTTGCTCTCCTACTGTAAATTAATTTTTCGGTTGTTTCTCAATAATTAACATTCTTCCAAACAACTTTTAACCATCTTACTAAAATCTAATCTAGTATACGTCAATAATATTTGTTGTTATACCAGTGCAATGTTATTATATTTGACGTAACAAAATATTTACCTAGGAATGCTAGAAAAAAAAAACAAAAAATACTTGTTAAATGTTAACGTTTGGGAGGGGATATTTCCTACAGTGCAGCCACAGAAAGAATTCATGGCACAGTTTCTTCACCACCTCGTAGCCCCCATCTGGCCGTGACTGATTTACTTATGGAAGGTCAAAAAATCTACGCAATAATTTAAATTTGAATGATTTTTCTAGAAAATTCAATTTTTTTGCAATTTCAACGTCTTGAATTGCAATTTTTAGAGGAAAGTCGATGTTTCAATTATATGGTGAAGTCGAGCATATGACTCGCTATGAACCTGTGTCAACTAGTAGTTCCCTATTTGTGGATTTGGCTCCTTGGCCTTGAACTTGAATAATAATCATATGTGTAAATTTTAGCAGTAGCAGTACTTACCACTATTCATCTAGTGAGTAGAAATATAGTATATTGTTTCACAAGGGCAGAAAATGAGCGAAGGGAAGCGCAGGCAGCTGATGGCTAAGGGCTGCTAATGCATTTTCTGCATGTGTGACACACAACTTTTTTTCGCCTAGCATTAAACAAAAACAAACCAAAAAAAAAGGCAAAATATAACAAAAATCACAACTTGTTATTATTTTACACATTTGTTGTTTATTTCGACATTTAATGAAAAATTATGTGAAACGTCAAAGTGTGCAAATAACAATTAAAGGTGTCTACATTGTCAAAAACTACAAAATCGTGTTGCTATGAGTTTAGCGGACCAGGTGACAATAAACATTACTTTCTGTCATATTTTTAGGGTTAATATGATTCATTTTCACATATGCTAGGCGAAAAATATTATTGTGTTGTCATCAAACAGAAAGTTCACCAGAATAAATAAAATAAATGTTACAGTTGATTTCTGACCCGCACGGTATATATTAACTTTTATATAAATTGTATAATCTACCAGCAGGATACGAATAAAGTTAGTTTTTTAACTTACATTTTCTATGAAATCCACCATCAAATTTATCCGGTTTTAACAAATGTCCCAGAATTACGTTGAAAGTGCATCCAAATAAAAAAGTCTAAAATTACAACTCAATTTTCTTGAATTTGTTTGACCTAATTCCAGTCTCCATGCTCAATTATTTCAACGTGTTCCCTCGAAATTGAAAGTAAAGTAACATCATTTAGTTCCCCGAATCTTGAATTGACAGCCCTTGTTCTCTATTATTCATCACTGTCATTTACTGAACTTCAATGGCTGATTAAAAAATAATATGTTGAAGGAAACTCCGATGACAGATGAGCGGGTAAACTTCCAAATTAATTAATTTAAAGATTAATGTCCTTAAATTTTGAAGCATCTATGGCAACATAGGGAAAAATTCGATTTTAAAACTGATTTACTATATAAATATGGAATAATACAGGGTTGATGTTTTAGCGTAGAACCGGTTACAGATTTTTTTAAATGAAGTGAACATAATAAATTACTTACATAATTGTCTTCTTAACTTTTTTATTAGCAATAGTAAAATTTGAAAAAATTCCGAAGTAATGTTTCTTTCATTTTTCATGAAAATATGCAGAGTGCTCTATTAAAAAGTAAGTAAGAATGTAATTTCCAATAAAGTCGGAAGTTGGAATGAATTTATTTTATTACTTGTCTAAAATATATTTTAAAAGATTATGACATTTTTCTTAAAGAAAATTATACTGAATATCAAATTTCTCAAAAACTTCCATTAAAAATGCACCAAAAGGCAAACCATATTTTTTTCAGCCATAATAATATTTTTAGGCCTATATAGTAGAGTTTACCCGCCTGCAAGAGCCTTCCGGAGTAAATTCTCGTTTGCACTTTGTTGCTAAAATGTAAGACCCACTTTAAATCATGCCCCATACCTTAAGATTGCAAAATAGACTGGTCGTCAAAAAAACGTGTGTGTATATCGGGATGGCTGTGGGTGATTATTGAAAAAAATTGTTAGATAGATTTTTTTTTAAATTGTTCACTAGCAAAATTTAAGTAAATTTAAAAAACAAACATGTAATTGTAGATAATCTGACGAAAAATAACAGCCTATTATTCTGATAAAATTTTCGAAATAATGCGTATTTTCCAATTTTTCCAAAAAGAGGGGAGGGGTAGATAAAAAGTGACGAAGAAAATCCAGAAAAATTCTGGTGAGTGTATTATTAAAGTACAAGATCTTTTTTCCTTTATGACTTGTTTCTGAAGTGCACTCGGTCCAAGTTTTTTTGGGAAAAACACGAAAAGAAGATCCTTATTGAAAAATGGAAAATCGCGTAAACCATGAAATTTAAAAATCTGGAAAAATTTAGACGTATAAGTTAACATATTCTTTAAAATTTTGGTCCCTCGTATTTTTAAAAAGTGCGTATTTTCCGAATTCTTTATGATCAAAATGAATTTAATTTAAACGTGAAAAACTGTTGAAGATCGGAAAATACACATGTTACAAAAAATTGCAAGAGACCAATATCTTTAAGAATATATTAACCTATACGCCTGAATTTTTCGAGATTTTGAAATTTCATAGGTTACGAGATTTTCCATTTTCCGCTAAGGGTCTTCTTTTCGTGTTATTCCGGAAACACTTGGACAGAGCGCACTTGAGGAAAAGGTCATAGAGGAAAGTTATTTATAATTACATTTTGTGTTTTTCAAATTTACCTAAATTTTGCTAGTTAACTAATTTCTTAAAAATCACCTCCAGCCATCCCCTTAACACACGATTTTTTGACGACCAATCTATTTTTCAATATTAAGGTACCTATGGGAAATGATTTAAAGTGGGTCTTACATTTTAGCAACAAAGTGCAAACAGGGTGACAGGATAGAAGCAGCTTTTTACTGTACTATACAATACAGGGTGGACCATTAATAATAGGCCATAGTGCAGGGGTAGATTCTTTGGGCTAAAATTTGAGGATATAACCAAATCTGCTTTAGTAAAAATGTTGCTGTGGAAAAAGATACACGGTGTCAAAATTCAAATTATTTTTTCTTTTTTTGCAATAATTCAACTTGACTGATCTTCGCCAAATTTTCCAAAGGAACTTTTTTTACTCTAAGAAACAATAATTTATGTATTACATCACGTTAGATCATACAGGGCGCCGCAGGACCAGTATCTGATGGTGAATTTTTTTCATATTTTTTTTTGACGAAACGTTGTGGTACTTCAGACCAGAAAATCCGATGAGGGCGTCATTTCCACGTATAAAAGGTACACTTGGTAGAACTTGATAACTCCAACCGTTTTCGAGCAAATTGCCGAAAATTAAACATTTGAATAATTTCTTGAAAGACAAGTTCAAATTTAATGAAAGTGTATTTATTGAAAAGTGTGCTTTGGTTACGTTTTAGTTCTGTCATGTGCGTCATTTAATCATTTTATTTTGTTCTTGTGTCCCTTGAGCTAATTTCTTTAACTTCTTTATTTAAAATGTCATGACATAATAATTTTTCAAATAGGGAAATGAGGGATATGATATGTTTACGTACAAAAAAATTTTAGCAGAAGTGCTGCAGAGAGGAAATACTTATTTCAATATCCAAATAGAATACACCCAGACCATAAGATTTTCAAAGACCTGTTTCGTGGTTTGGGAGAAACGGGTTTATTTCGCCATAAAAATGATGTAGGACGACCGAAACGAATTACTCCAGATCAAGAACTAGTGATTTTAGTTCCTGTGGATGAAGATCCTCAAGTCAGCCCAACTCCTTTATCAGCGGCAACAGGGGTGAGTAAACAATCTTTTCTAATAGTCTTACGCAAAGAAAGTTCTACCCATATCACTTCACACCTATACAAACTTACACAAAGGCTACAATTTTGTCAATTTTTTCTAAATAAACAGAACAGGGATCGAAATTTTGAACATTTTATTTACTGACGAAGCAACTTTTACTCGCCGAGGCGTTTTTAACTGGAGAAACACCCATTATTGGAAAGTATAAAATCCTCATGCCGTTGAAAAAAGACATTTTCAGCACGAATTTAAGATTAACGTTTGGATGGTATTATCGGCGCGGCGATCAGTTATTGGGACCATTTGTCAATCCTCTAAATTAAAATGGACAGTCTTATCTGTTTTTTGTTCAAAATACTCTTGGTGATATTACATCTATCATGCTAGACACACGAAACAGAATGTGGTTTATACAAGATGGAGCTCCCCCTCATTTCTCCATTGAAGTCAGGAATTATCTCGATGAGACTTTCCCACGCAGATGGATCGGTGGAGAAAGTGAGTTTGCTTGGCCACCAAGGAGTCCTGATTATAATCCTTTATCATGTGTGGGGACATAGTAGTCTATGCAAATACTATCAATTCAAGACAAGAACTGTAGGACAAAATACAAAACGCAGCCAATTTTATTAGAGGAAATTTACTTTAAGTTGCAGCAATTGAGTTTTTGCATGGGGGGAAAAGTTTATACAATAAATACTAATGTTATTAAGTCAACTTTTATGTTATTTTTTGGTCTTTTAATAAGATTAGATCCTTATTTTACACAATCTTTTGATTTATGCATTTATCTCAATAACTTGAAAATACTCCATTAAGTAGTTCATAAGAAAGTGACAAAGAGTTTACGCTGTTATTGCGATTTTGTTTTCCCTTACCTTTTTTACTTTTTTCAGTAAATACACTTTGTTTCATTAAATTTGAATTAGTCTTTCAAAAAATTATTCAAATATTTAACGGCAATTTCCTCGAAAACGGCTGGAGTTATCAAGTTCTACCAAGTGTATCTTTTATACGTGGAAATGACGCCCTCGTCAGATTTTCTCGTCAGAAGTACCACAACGTTTCGTCCAAAAAAATATGAAAAAAATTCATCATCAGGTACAGGTCCTGCGGCGCCCAAAGAATCTACCCCTGCACTATGGTCTATTATTAATGATCCACCCTGTATATGATAGAAATAAAACTGAAGCTCTTATACTAAAATTTAATTTTTCTCTCACATAGTTTTTCATACACAATTTTGGAAAAATTCCCCTGCGGTTTTATTTTGAATCATGAAAATTGTGTGACCGCTGGAAAAAATTTGTGTTATTTTTTGGTGAATTTTTCCAAATAGCATTAAATACGATTTGTTATTATTATCATCATCATCATTATTATTATTGTATTCGACTTACGAATATGTTTGTTTCCGCAATTATCGTAATATTTACTTAGTGAGCGTACCTCCATAGTACGCTGAACTGTGTACATACCTAAGTAAATAATAATAACTTCAAAACGTTCCGCTTTATTGTCTTAATAAGTCATAATAATTAATAAAATACTCATAAAACCTTAAAATAACATGTATATGTAAACTACAAATAATCTAAATAAACATAACCACAAGTCTACAAAACCAGAGGTGGACGCGTTGAAGTCGCTTTTGAAATTATTGTTTCACGAAATATTCTGAGACTTTACAATCAGCCGCCTATTCATTATATGCTATGCGGCTCTTAGCGAAACCGCGTTAATTGTTTTCTTTAACCTTTATTTTAACGCTTCTTTTAAAAATTTTATAGCCAGCGCAGCGGTTTAAAATTTGAAAGGAAAATATATAATTGGTGCACCGTGTGTGTGCTATAACCTACCACCCACTTTATCTGACACTTGACATAATGGTGGCATGAAATTCCTATATCATGTTTTAAATAATTTATTTTTGCATAATAATTTTGCTCGTTGGATGTCAATAAACAAAATGACCCCAAAATAATGAGTAATAATTTTGAGCTTATACTATTTTTTAAATTTTTTAAAAATACTAGATCAACAAGTTAATGTTATACATGGTAGTTTGTAATAAGACAGTACATAACACTTAAAAGAAAAGAAACCAAATATTTGATATAACCTAACAATAATAGAACATTAATATTATATCATTCGGAATCACTACTGGAAAGTAAGATATCTTGTACTTATAGTCGCTTTTTTCATCTGTTATTACGACTCATTTCATTCATTAGGTTTAAATTTCTGGTACTGCACAGTGATCCGAAATCGAGTTTTTTTGTTAAAAAATGGCTAGAGAGCGCAAATCATGTCAGAAGTGATTTTTTTTTTAACAAGTTCAAGGCCAAAAAACAATAACAATTTTCAAACAAAAATAGTTGCTTCGTAATTTTATAAATAATCGAAGATAGTTATAAAATAACGTAACGCAAAATCAGCTGTCAAATTTGACAAAAAAGTGTCAATTGAAAGCTCCAAATTTGACATTTGATTTATATTCCTGAATGTCTCACAAAACTTGTTGCACTCTGATTTTTGGAGTCAATAAATTCGAACAAGATGTCAAACTGAACAAAAGATGTCGATGGAGAACTCAGCTAGGCTGTCAAATTTCCAAATGGTCGTTATATGTCTATTTACTTATAAGAAACTTTTTAACATAAGGGTTTTCGGGCTTCCTAGAACTAAATTATCCTATGAAGTTATTCAGTATATTATGTACAAAATTATTTTAAAAAATTTTGAAATATACCTAAGTCAAATGTTAATTTGACAGCTGTCAATTGACACATTTTTGTCTAATTTGACAGCTGACTTTAATTTACTTTATTTTCTAGTTAGCTTTAATTATTCAAGAAGCAATTATTTTTGTGCGACAATTGAAACTGTTTTTTGGCTCTTAAGTCATGGTAATAAAAAAGGAAAATTGTTTTTCAAAATTTGGGCTTCGAGAATTTGCTGGAATTTCGGTGAGATTTGATTTGAAAAAAATGTTCATTTACTAGAAAATTTGCGATTTTCTAATCAAAGAACTCGATTTGGGAGCACTGTGCACTGGTACAGTTTTTTAAAGTTTTGAAGAAGGTCATTGCATATGACAAAGTCTTCAGTATGTGGCACATTAACTTTCAGATGAATTTTGATAACCGGGCGTACCCATCATTAAGTTCTTTATTGATATGGTAACTCCATGTTAGTCGTTTATCTAAGTAGACTCCTAGATATTTAATTGCACTGTCTGCAGGATTCCATATTATTTCCTCGTCATTGATGATGATATTATTGGGGTATTCTCTGGGTAAATACATTTTGTTGGATTTAATTTCAGTGCCATTTCGTGAACTAGTCCCGTAAAACATTAAGTGCATTTTGAGATTTGCTTGCAGGGATATGAATATTGAGTATCATGATCTTGAGTTATTATTTCGGTGTCATCTGCATATATGGTTATTGTGGATGTCGGTGGACATGAAGAAATACATTAAAGAATAAGGGGCCCAGGATTGATCCCTGAGGTACTTCTGCATTGATTTGTTTTTTGATTATCCGATAGAAATTATACTCGTGCTTCTATGTGTATAGGTCGTCACAGAAATGTTTAACTTTTCAATATAACCCAGCTCCCAGGGAGAGAACATCGGTAAATGGTAGGAAAATATTATTCTTATGACAACTTGTAATTTTTTGGTAGATCTTTAATAGTAGAAAAGTATTTTAAAGTCATCAAGGCCACTGTGGACGGAACATAAAACATAATGGCGATAAACTTTAAAACAACTTTTTTTTGGACATAATTTTTAAAATGCGGAAAATACTAAAATTATCGTGGGAATAAAAAAAAGAGCAGAGAATTGTACAAAAAAAACTCTAACAAAAAATATCCTACGTACGTTCTTGCGTAAAATAAAAATCAAGCTCGTGGCGTCACGAAACAACGCATGAACGACTTTTACGCAAATTTAAGAAAAATTTCCTACAGAACCTTTTACGCATGTTTGACCGGGTATATTAGACACATATTATCTCAGAGTGATGTCTTCATGTATGCTGATGGTCATTAATGCAAATAGCGTACAGGAACTAGAATCGAAGGCATACCTAATTTCTGATGAATTTAAAAACTGGTGTGATAAAAATTCGCTCATTGCGAACAAAAACAAGACAGTGTTTCTTTACGTTCCTGCTTCAAACCCAACTATGTTATCTAATATTAGCCATGTAGAAATATGCAGCAACACAAGGTTTTTGGGCATCGTCATAGACTCGACACTTGACTTCTTCGGCCATATAGAAAGTGTCTGCACAAAATTAGCTAAATGTACATTTGGAATTTTAAATATTAAAAAATAAGTTAACGAGAAGGCTCTAATAACATGTTACTATTCTCTTGTATATTTTGCAGTGGAAATTAATAGGGTATATTATTTAGTTACTTGTGCATAATAGGGTGTTTATTATGCAAAAAAGAATCATTAGGATTATCTTTAATTTACCCTATAGATATTCGTGTCGTGACACTTTTAGAAACAAGAAAATTATAACACTACCTTGCATATACATTTATAAATTATTTTGTTTTGTTTTTAATAATATCGACAAATTTATGCTCAATAGATCGGTACACGATCACAGAACAAGGAGTGCCAACGATATACACGTACCCAACTAGTAAATATAGAAAGTCCCCGGACTGTGCTAGTGACCATCTATTCAACCTACTTCCAGATAGATTAAAATTAGTAAACACATGCAGGTTATTTCAGACGGAACTAAAAAGTTATTTAATAGCAAACTGTTTTTATTCCATTGACGAATTATGCTTATCAATGACAACTGTATTCATCACATTGAATTTAGACTTTAATTACTTAATACATAAAGATCGTATTTTGTTATATACAATTTATGTATATCTGTTTTTTGTATATTTTCTGTTTGTTTTTTATAAGTATACTTTTTTATATTTCTCCAATTATAGTTGACGAAACCTTATTCTGTGAAAACAGTTTTTTTATGGCAAATAAATGTTTCTATTCTATTCTATTCTATTCTATTCTATTTAAAATCAAAGTGCTCTGAAAAGCGTATTTTTCAGAAATATTGGCTTTGATGTTAATGAACAATTTCTGTTTTGATAATTGATTGTTCATTTTACGTATAAAAATAGAGAAAGTTATTAATTTTCGAATTTTCATTGTAATGTCATTTACCAATAGTAGAGAGAACAATCGATACTAAAACTTAAAACTTGATCCTTTAACTTATCATTTATAAACATGTTCATCAGTACTCGTAGACATATTAAATTTCGTTATAGGATAGTCTTTATATAGATTAAAATTATATCACATAACACCGATATCAAGAGAACACCCAGATAGTCCATCTACACATATGCCCGGCTCTTTCAAATCGACGACACGTTGATACATTTTATTCGGCCTCATTGAACAAGTCTAGGTAAAATACTTCCTTTCTTAAAGCCCCTAAAGAGTTGTTCTTAAACGTGCCCTTCGATACTACATAGTGCGAACATATTCACAACAAAACACCAAAAGTAGTAACAATAGCTATTTATGTCGACCTTGTTCGGGATACAAATCCGCCTGCTAGATAGGACCACCTGCGATTTACTTTTCAGAATGAGAACAACTTGGAATCGGCAAAATGGCAAATGTAGTGATTTGATACGGTGCCGGTAATTTCGTTACGCTTCTCGCAATGGACGAGTTTTCAGAGTTTTGTGTATTTCAATGGAACTCAACCCTGGCCCAATTCTCGAATTCGGATTGTTAACGATGCCGTTTAGCAGTTAAGTTTTTTCAGAGACGATTATTTTTAGGTCATAAAAAGAGTGGTTAATTAATTATATTTTATTATGCAGTTTTAAAATGGGTTCTTTCAGCATAATTTAACAGTCTAGATCAAAATTCTCTATACACAGCCTTAAAAGGACCTTTAAGTAATGGCCTTGGACTAGTTGTATTAATATAAAAGAACTTACCTAATTCAGATAATAATAATAATAATAAAGTTTATTGAAATATAAGATTACAGTGCGTGCTTAGTTTACGTACAAGTTTGAGACTCAACAAACATTAATTCCACAGAAGGTTGAACCTTTTGCGTGGACTGGGATTACCTTATTTTAGCTAGAGTAAGACTTTTTATTGTTTAGAGAGAATTTTAAACTAAGTAGTACTTCCCTCTCACGCTCGTGCATACAGATATAAAAACAAAGTTGTAAGAGACATTCTATGTCGGGTGTACATAATAAGTATAACAATATAACTATTCTGAGATAGATAAATAAAATTGATTAAATTGGTAAATTGATAAAATAAGTAACATAATCAAGTAATATAAATAAATGAAAAACTAAGAAAATAATAAAACAATAATAAAAATATAGTAGATACATGATTTAATTATTTTTTAGATCTATAAGTTGGTGTATATTGCTCCTTGCTTGGCCAATTATCCAATGCTTGATTTTAGTTTTAAAAATTTTGAAGGAGTTCAGACTTGTTATATAATCTGGTAAGATGTTATATAATTTAGGACCTATATACGAATAGCACCTTTGTCCTATAGTTTTACTCATTTTTGGTACTAGCAATGATTTTTCGTTTTGTCTGGTGCTGTATACGCGTTTAACTTTCCCTATGTTATTTCTGTTCTTGTACATTTGCAATAATACATTTTGACAATAAAGTTGTCTTGGGTCAAATAATTTGCTTTCCAAATAAATATTATCAGATGGGTATGTACATCTCTTGCTATATATTATTTTTAGGATCCATTTTTGTGCAGTTTCTACATGTTTTAAATAGCGATTGGTTGCACCACCCCATCCAATAATTCCATATGTAATATGTGATTGAGCCAAGGCATAATACATGATTTTAAGGTGTTTTTCTTCAATAATATTTTTGAAATATTTAAATTTTGGTAATAGACTCCTCAATTTTCTAACTAAATTATTTATATGTGTATCCCATTTTAGATGGGAGTCAATAGTAATATCCAGGTACTTTATGGTTGTGGCAGACTTTATTGTAAATTCAAGATTATCCTGTTTTATGGTGATACAATTAAATTTTGGCAGCCCACTAACATAACTTGAGAAGGGCAAGTAAAATGTTTTATTGATATTTATTGTTAATAGCCTACTGTTAAAGAAGTCAATGACCGTTTTAAAATCCTTCTCTACCTTGCTTCTTAATGATTCCCATGTGCTGTCTTTAAAGAAGATTGCTGTATCATCGGCGAAGCTTATTATTTCAGCGTCGATAGGGACCCTGAAAAGATCATTGACATATATAGAGAATAGAATTGGCCCCAATACGGTACCTTGCGGGACTCCAAAAGTAACATTCACAATCATCTATATTTACAGATTGATTCCGGTCTGTTAGGTAGCTCTTTAGCAAGTCATTAATTTTTCCCCTAAATCCTAGATCTTCGAGTGTTTTCAATAAATCTGGGTGACTTACTGTATCGAATGCTTTGGCCAGATCTACAAATATGCACAATGACGGCTCAGCAGCATCCATACTGTTATATATTTTTGCTGTCAAGTCCGCTATGGCATCATTCGTAGATCTGGCCTCCCTAAATCCATACTGCTTGTCCGATATAATATTGTATTTCTTTAAAAAACTACAAACCCGGGTTTTTAGTATTTTCTCATAGATTTTAGCTAAATTCGAAATAAGTGAAATTGGTCTATAATTTGACACTTCTTGTTTATCGCCAGATTTGTAGAGGTTTAATGATTGCCAATTTAAAAGCAGCCGGATATGTACCCGATTCCAAAGATTTATTTATTATATATGTTAGGGATTCTACGATTTGCTCAGATATCTCTTTTAGTGTTTCTGTTTTTATCATATCCACACCAGGAGCTTTTTTTAGTTTCAACTCACTTATTACTTTTGTTACCTCCTGTACGTCGGCATGCGAAATTACAAACGATCTAAAAAGTAAATAAGAAAACTGCATAAGTAATAACTAATTCCACATCCAGATTTCCCAACCAAGTCTTTTTAAACGAAAACATCTTGATACTGTATTTACGCTCTAGCAAGTGGAAATAATTGCTAACAGAATTTTAATGATATAATATTTGAAATCATCTGCCACGAGGTAGGTGGTAATGAGACCACGCTAGCTGATGTCCAAATATTTTTTGTGAACTTTTCTTATCATACACAACTTGATTTACTTATTTATTCCTATTTACCATACCCAACCCTTCAACGGAATAAGCTCAAATTAAAATTCAGTTCCAGATCTCGTTATAATTTATACGTGTACCAAATGTTAAGTGTATATCTTAATTTTACTTTGTTAACTCCTTTATTGATGGAGTGGGGGTGGTGGTGGGGGTGTCATAAAAATATATGAGGCCTTGGTATCTAGTATACAGGGTGCCCCAATAAAAACTCCCAGGCCGAATATATTCTAAACGAATAGAGATATTTTAATTCTGTAAAGCCAATTTGTAGAGCATAACGAGAGCTTCATTTTTTAATATAATTGTTTTTTTAATATATCAGTATACAGTTGGCGCTGTGCTCTAAAGAAATATTTCGATGGGAGAAATTTTGAAATGGGGTTTATGTGAAAGAAAATGCATTTCTAAGCAGACCATGTTCTAAAAAAAATGCCATAAAACTAACCGTTTTCGAGATATTTGAGTCCAAATGTTGGCATTTGCCAATATTGAGTAATTGTAATCTCTTCACCATTTCAGTCGGTTAAGTGGGAAAATCTGTATTTAATTTACAAATTTAGAAGAAAATATTTAAAGAATTTTTCATATAATTGCTTTTTTATTAGGTTAGATTATAATTAAAAATATTTGATATCTAGTGAGTATAGTAACCCTTATTTATACCTTAAAATAAATACAATTAAAGTTACCTTTGGAATAACAGTTTTGACATTTCTCAATTTCAATGACATTTTGTTTATTGGTGTGTCAATGGAACTGTATTGTTGTACCTAATTATTGTCTTCTTTATGAATATTTATTATTAAATATGGTTTCTCATACAAATGAAGTTAAATTAAACATGATTTTAATTTATGTAGAATGCCGTAAAAATGCTTCAAGAGCTGTCAGTTTATATGAAATATATTTTCCTGGCAGACCTTTACCAGAGCGGGAAACTTTTGTAAGTTTGTGTTCTAATTTGAAAAATTATATAGGTTTTAAGAAACCAAAAACAACAAGAAGAAATAGAACTGCAACTGATGAAAATATATTGCATTGGTATTACATCAAGTAGAAAATAACCCAAACATGTCAGTACGCAAGTTGACGGAAGAAACAAATATTGCACGTTTAACCTGCCACAGAATTCTTAAAACAAACAATTTTTTTCCGTATAAAGTTCATTTAGTTCATCATTTGATTCCAGGGTACAATGAGCGGAGATTAGAATTTTTGGCGCAATTTTCAATTCTCTTAGAAGAAAGTCCAAATCTTTTAGATAAAATTATGTGGAATTATGAAAGTCGATTCCACAACAATGGCGTAATCACAACACATAATTGTGATAACTGGTCTTAAGAGAATCCTAGGTGGGTGAGACATACCAGATCCCAGAATCGTCTTGGAGTAAATGTTTGGTGTGGTATCGCTAATGGTTACATTGTTGTCCCGTACCTCTACCATGAGAATTTAACAGGTAAAAGATATTTACAATTTTTGCGAAATGATTTACAAGTACTATTAAGGAATTTGCCCGCTCAGTTGGATAATATGTGGTTTCATCAGGATAGAGCAGGCCCACATAATCATCACAACGTTGTTAGTTATTTAAATCAAACATACCCAGGAAGATGGATTGGTACCAATGGAGTACTTAGATGGCCCGCTCGATCTCCTGACATTACTCCATTAGACTTTTATTTATGGAGATTTTTAAAAAGTGAAGTGTACAGAGAACCAATAGAAGACATGACAGATCTCTATAATAAAATTTATGCTTGTGTTGCCGCCATTAATCGGCATACATTATTAAAAGTTTGTAGATCTGAACTAATAGGTTTACGATGTGTGTTAATGAAAATAGCAATAATTTTGAACACCTGTTAAAATAGTTATTTTAATTTCATTAGTTCGTAAAAATTGTTTTATGTTCGTAGTTGTTTTTTTATTGCTTAAATGTTTGAATTATATAATAAATAATATTTTTAATTTTTTCCAAGGGTTACTTCAAATATATTTAATTCATAAGATATGAAAAGTTCTTTAAATATTTTCTTCTAAAATTTATAAATTAAATACAGATTGTCCCACTTAAAGGACTGAAATGTTGAAGAGATTACAATTAGTCAATATTGGCAAATACCAACATTTGGACTCAAATATCTCGAAAACGGTTAGTTTCATGGTATTTTTTTTGAGAACATAATCTGCTTAGAAATACATTTTCCTTCACATAAACCCCTTATCAAAGTTTCTCCCATCGAAATATTTCTTTAGAGCACAGCGCCATCTATAAACTGAGATATATTAAAAAAATAATTATATTCAAAAATGAAGCTCTCTTTATGCTCTACAAATTGGCTTTTACAGAATTAAAATATTTCTATTAGTTTAGAATATATCCGGCCTTGGAGTTTTAATTCGGACACCCTGTATACACAAAATCTCCTGTTTCGGCGGAGTAATCTCAAAATACGATCCAGTTCCAAGTGTCGTTATAAATACATACGTGTACTAAATTTCAAGTGAATATCTCAATTATATTTTGTTAATCCCTTTAGTAATGGAATTGGGGTGGCAGAAATCTCAAGTTTGTGGACACTTACTCGCTTGCTTTACCTATGCTCCCCTATTTATCCCCAATTTTTGAACGAAATTATCTCAAAATATGTTCTAGTTCGATGTGTCGTTATAATATATACATGTACCAAATTTCTAGTGTATTTTTCAATTTTATTTTATTAACCCGTTTAACAATGCAATGGGAGTGGTGGGGGGAGGGATGGCAAATATTGTCAAAAAATTTAAGGCCTTGGTTTCTAGTATATACAATAAATCCCAGGGTTCAAGACTCTTGTCGACTTGCATTACTTATTTTCCTATATTTATCCCCAAACCCTTCACCGGAGTTCCAGTTCTCGTTATAATGCATGCGTGTACCAAATTTCAGGTGTCTGTCTTAAATCGTTCCAGAGAAAAAATTCGCAAGAAAAAGTTACGGACCGACCGACAGACAGGCAAATTTTTTTCCCCTCAAATTTCATATCTAAACTTTAAAATTATCTGTATGTTTTTGTTCCATTTTTTACATTTTTTTAAACAACGTTGTTCAGTGGGGAGGCCAACACTAATTTACTGTCCAAATGTCAATATCGGAGTTCTCTTTCTTAAGTCATCGTGCTTACTAGAAACGTGACGGACACACGGGCAGACGGACGGACGGATATTCGGTCACCAACACAGTGACAAATTTTTTCTCTACGAGCGGTATTACCGGTTTTAGAAATGTGCCGATCAAATGCAATATTCTCTTTGTTTTGTGCTTGTGAAGAGTAAATAACCACACTAGCAATTCGGATATCAAAACTTGCAGTGTTACACTGTTCGTTATAATTATTCACAGCGGGCAGCACTTATTCAGTCTTTCAGAGTATTTTCTCTTTAACTAAATAACCTTAACCTTAATTTTAAACTTCTTTAATTAAGAAGACAGATGAAATTGGTAAATATATTACTAAACTTTTAATCATTGCATCATTCACTACCGCAAATTCCGGCTGGTCGGCTGGAATAGTAACAGCGCTAGAGGGCACTACTGAATCCATAATACCATTATCATTACCATTAAAATGTATTAATGTTGTTTAGCTAGGAAACATGTTAGATGGTATTTTATTTATCTTAATTTCATATTTCATCGAGATTACATATAAAATTACCATGAGTAGATAATGACTATAGAAGGGCATTGGACATTAAATATTTCAATCATAGGTTGGTTTAACAGAGTACTGTCGTGACAAAAAAAAATAGGACAAGTCTTATAACGCATTTTTTTCTAAAATCTATTTGTGTACATCTAAGTTTGATTTTTATGACATTGTCAGTTAGTTGTCAAAGTTCATTGCAAGTGTGCCAAAACTAATATGTCCCATATAAGCGATTTAGTTAAAGCTGGAGGGATATTGCTAAAGCAGAAGATGGATGGTCAATAAGACAAATTGCACTGCGTTATAATATTAATAAAAATTCTGCGTTTAACATTTTAAAAAAGTGGAGAATAAACGGTACGATTAGTAGAAATCCTGGATCAGGGCGACGAAGGATATCAACTCAACAGCAAGATTTGTAATTGGTAAATAAATTAGTAGAAAATCCATTGCACTCAGTAATTCAGGCTGCTGAAGAAACGAATTTTCCTAGTTGCCTGCGAATCGGAGCTACGCTGTCACCCAGCAGCACAGAAATACGTACTTAAAACTGAACATAAAGAAGCTCGACTGGGATTTGTGCTTGAATTTTTAGTGCATGATGTAAATTCTTGGAACAATGTAATCTTTACAGATAAAAAAACTTTCTAGTCTACACACAGCGGTGGTATTCGTGTTTACCGACCTCCGAATACTCGATTCGATGAGATGTTAACATAAATAAGACGATAAAAAAAAAGTCTATAGCTAACAATGACAAAAGTGGTAGATTTTCCGTTATCATGTGGGCTTGGATATCGGCACGTGGTATTGGTGTTTTGTGGCATATGGTGCAATAACAAAATATTAATAGTTAGTTTCTTGTTAAATTGGATATTCTTTGTTGCCCTGATCCAGGATTTCTGTTAATCGTACCGTTTATTCTCCACTCTTTTAAAATGTTAACCACAGACGATCTTGTTAATGTTATACTCATTGACAATCCATCTTCTGCTTTAGCAATAGCATTACAACAAACAATATAATGAAAGTGGTAACTCTTTTATTTCTGCTATCTGCTCATTACATATTCAAATAGAGACAGATTTACATTAGAAAAAAACAGTTGTCCTATTTTTTTTTTGCTCAGGGTGGTACATACCTAAGGCTTTAACGATTTATTAATTTCTTATTATTATTATTTTACTGCAGTAGTGGCTTTGGACATACATCCTTATGTGACAAAAATTATGAACTTTGAAAATTTATTTAATTATAAACACAAAAAAATGTTATAAATGCAAATTGAAGCTAAAACTTACTATTAAAACTATGTTTTATGTATTTAATTAGTTTATTTGTGAAATATTCTTCATAAGTATGACTCATGCTTAAAAAATATTGTCTATAAAATGTTTTCGCTAGCAAAGTTGCCAAATAGTAATATGACTCGTGCAAATTGGCAGTTTAGCGTTAATCAGATAAGAAACTGTCAATTTACACTCTCTATATTACTATAGTCTGTTTTTAAACCAGGAGGAGTAAACATGAATGTTTCATTCACACCGCAAAAGTAACTAGAAAATACACTAAAACTTTTTGGTGTTTTGGGCAACTAACAATATACGACTACAGTGTTTTTGTGTGTATTTTATTACATTGTATAATGCGTCGACCTCTATTTGACATTTAGATATTTTATATAGCATCCATACGCAATATAAAGGCACAAAGTAATTAGCCACTTTTACCTTCAGATTTATACAAAAGGGATTAAAAACTGATATATAATGTGCAAACGATAAAATAGAAATTATAACCAAGTAATTTAAGACATAAAATTAAAATTTTTATAATATGTCAAAATTTACTACTATTGCCTTGTGTAAAACTGGCGAAGGCCTGTCCAATTACATATGTATGATTTAGCGCGTTAAATTTAAAACGCTCCTTCTTTCGTAAATACTTTACCAATAAAATTCTAAGCACTAGTGATATTGCATGCGATTGTTATTTGAGTTATCACTAATCATATCTTTTTTTGTATTTTGCATGCCTTATCTACTAAATTCATCGGCCCCCTTTAGAATTAGTCTTAATAATATTGGAACCTAAAATCCGCTCCCTACATATGACAAATAACACTAAGGGAGAATAAATTAAAATTGCATAAATCAGAATATACAATGTCTATTAACCTAAATAATTACTAACCCTAAAACTGATCTCTTAATACTAGTAAGCAGGCCCCAGGGCAAGACATTGTTACATCAACGTATTACCCCAAGATAATCACATTGATGAGAATCCACCCATAGAAAATATAGAACTTCAAATTGCTTATTTTGTGGTATATATAATAAAATTGGCAGGCATGTCAATCATAGACGTTTTATTATTAACAGCGATACTAGTCAGTGAACTTTATATAATATTAATAACAATACAATGTTTTATTGATGTGTTATACATGAAGTATTTACGCAAGCTAGAAATAGTATTAAAAAAATCGGTAAAGGTATTTACACAGAACTTCCCTCGTTATTTGTGCATGGCGGTCACTCTAAAAAATTAATAATTACGAAATGACATTGAGAATAATAATCGGAATAGAGTTATTGCTATTATTACAAAGAAAACTTGATAAGTTTTGGTCAAAAAAATATACAGATTGCTCATCCAACAGCAAAAGTTCAATACTAAATAGCAGGTGCCACATATGGCAGGCTTGCGCAAATACCTTTACAAATGTCCACCATGACTGAATTATTTCTTGGGATGACCACCCTGCACATTTTACAATAAAAGTATAATAGGTGCATATGCCAGATATTATTGCCATCTGTCACATTTTCAATCCAACATTCACGTAATGGAGTGGAAGTATAGTGGTGGTTAAAAAATTTCATTTTTTTTTAAATTTTTCAAAAGATGTTGGTAAAATAATTTTCAATTTTTTTTCTTCTGAAATAGGTTTAAAATGTCAAACGTAGAAATTTTAAATTTGAGCAAAAAGGAAAGTTTCCTTATATTCTATAGTAATGCTAAAAAAAGTTTAAAAATTAAAAATTATATATTTTTTAAAATAGGTTTAGAATGCTATGAAACGTGAAAATTTTAAATTTGAGCAAATAAAAAAAAATTCGATCTATTTTAGTGGTAAAAACTTTTTGAAAAATGTTGGTGAAAAAAATTTTCAAATTTTTTTTTCTGAAATACCTAGGTTTAGAATGTCATTTAAATTTGAGCATTCTAGTGTTAAATTTTTTTCCAAACTGGTAACGAAATGATGCAATTTTTTTTTCCGAAATTGGTTTGGAATATCATGAAACGTGGAAATTTTAAATTTGAGCAAAAACATTTTTTCGTCTGTTCTATAGTAGTGATACATAAATGGATTAAAAATGTTTTCAAATTTTTTAAAAAATTCTTCGAAAACATTTTTAAATTTGTTTGAATAATTTTAGAATGTCATGGAAACGTGGATAGTTAAAATCTGAACAAAAAAAAAATAAATCTATCTTAGTGGTAAAATTTTTTAAAAATAGTAAGAAAAATTTCTAATTTATCTTTTAAATAGATTTAGAACGCTATGAAACATGGAAATTTGAAATTTGAAGAAACAAAAAAAATTCCATCTATTTTAGTAAATAAATTTTCAAAAATTTTTTTTTTGCATCGGGCTTAGAATGCCATGAAACGTGGAAATTTTAAATTTGAAGAAAGAAAAAAAAAATTATTTCATTTTAGTAGTAAAAATTTCTTCAAAAATATTGGTGAATAAATTTTTTTTTCCTGAAATAGGTTAAGCGTGTCATGAAACGTAGAAATTTTAAATTTGAGCAAAGAAAAATTTTTTCATCTTGGTAAAAATTTTTTCAAAAATGTTTGAAAAAAATTTTCAAAAATTTTTTTTTTTTGAAATTGGTTAAGCGTGTCATGAAACGTAGAAATTTTAAATTTGAGTAAAAAAAATTTTTTTTCATCTTGGTAAAAATTTTTTCAAAAATGTTTGAAAAAAATTTTCAAAAATTTTTTTTTTTCTGAAATAGGTTTAGCGCGTCATGAAACGTGGAAATTTTAAATTTGAGCAAAAAAAAATTGTTTTCACTATTTATTCCGTTTAGATGGTCCACCCTGTATATTTTTCAGTGAAAATTCTACCAGTTCTTCGCTGACAGTAGCGTCAACTACCTACCAAATTTGACTGCTCTCCGTCAAGTAGTTTTTTAGTAAATGCACCAACAGACAGACAGACAGACAGACAGACAGACCGACAGACAGACAGACAGACAGACTGACGGAATTGAAAAACCTATATTTTCGGAATCTACGTGTTCTGAAACGTCAGAATCCGAAAAAATCTCGGAGGGTGATTTTTTCTCGAATACAATACTTCCCTTCGGTATGCGAGGGAAGTAAAAAATCAGACAAGTAGATCACATTGGCAGTTAATATTTAGTGGTAATGGAAATATTATTAATATATAATAAGATAATAAATAGTTTTAAAATAAAATACTACAATTAAAACATTGGCTAATATTTTAACAAATATTTTCTTTTCCATTGAACGATTGGCTAGAACGATTATAGCTATTTGCACAGTGAATACCGACCAACAAATGTTAGTAATATAATTGACAAATACCAATAATCATTACAATCACTAAATATCAAAATTACCCTCCATGAATTCTTCAATTGAATAAAATGCATTTCTGAGTAAACTATCCTTCGCGGCGGTTTTGAACTATGAGTAACATTGCAGCAAATTGTTTCAACTTTTATAAAAATAAATGTTTCCCTTATATAACTGAATAAAAAGCAATTTTGAAAGATTGCCATTACCTTTCTTGTATCTATTATATTTTCTTATACCGTTTCTTGTAAACACAATCATATATTTTATATTGAAAAGTTCTATTTCAAATTGGGAACATATACACTGCTGGCCACTCGAACTTACACATAGAGACTTTTAGGCAAAATTTAAAGTTCAATATTTCCAACAGGAATGCAAATTTTTGAACGCGGCTTGCAAATTTTAAGGGCTAGTTTTTTTCGGATAAAGCTGCATGACGTATATTTATCGTAGGACCATAAGTTTATTATATACGGGGTGATCAACGAAGTCATGCAAAAAATCAAAAAGTTTGTATGAGTGAAATTTCCGCAAAAATTTTTTTCGTCGTTGCAATATGGTTCCTTACTAAGGTAACATCAATATCTCTAGACGGTTTTGTCAGTTTTTGGATTAAGGCCCTTAGGCCTTGTACACACTACTCAACATAAAATTTGGATACCGAAATCTTTAAAATGCTATAACTTGACATTGGATTGACGGTTCTTGATAATTTTTGCGGATTTGGAATCATTATTTCACGTAGATTTTCTATGGTCTAAGCATTTTATTTGAGGGTTGAAATTTACACATTATACCGGGTCGATAATAAACAAAAACGTAGGGTATGACGCGCTCTAAAATTTGGCATTATTTAAGTTTTTGTAAAAATAAATTCTCACCTCAAGTTGTTTTTATTTAATGTTCTTCTCACTGTTCTGTCCGAAATTCACACCCCAGTTTGTTGTCTCAAAGAATCATTCAGTTTTACAGAGTTCTTTGTCCACCCCCATGCCCATAATGGGCTTGTTCAGCATTTTTTTTTTTATTTCATAAATCGAAAGTGCAAGTATAAATTAATGGATCTGCAAAAAATCAGAATCATATTCGCACGTTTAGTATCTTAAAAACTATTACAAATTTCCATCTCGCGAAAATGGGGCGTGGCCAGGCGCTACGTCACTATACGCATAGACTCGGCGATCTCAATAGACTTGATGCTCCTTATTGGTTATAATTATAATTGTTTTCGAAGTATTGTTTGTTTTGCTTACTACTTGACAGTAGGGGAGTACAATTTGGTGAAATGTCAAAAAATTACAATTTTCTCTCACTCCTGCCAGAACGAATTTTCGATTTCGACCCTGCAATTTACGATTATAATTCATCGCCGACCTTCTTCTTTCCGTGGACACATAGAACGAACTTCCACTCGACGTATTTATTTAGTTACCAGCGTTTAAAAATTCCATGTTTTTCGACTTTTCAGGTTAAATTTGAAAGGTCCCAGAAAGCCATTTTTCTTACGTCACTTGCGTATACTGACGTCACAAATAAGCGCTCGGTTTTTGCAACTATTACTAATTTCAACTCCTTATATCTCGAGAACGGAAAAAGTTAATAATACGAAATTTTAAGTGTATAACGATAATATCGAGTACTATATGAAAAAGTATAAAAACCATATAAAAAGAATATCATGAAACAAGCCCATTATGATCGGGTGTAATTTCTACGCGACGCGTCAATTTCAAAGTAGACATTGGAAAAACAAATTTGTTGCTATGGAATTAAAAACTGTTTACATTATTTTAGAAATAATGTGACATATTTCAATGTTATAATTTTGTAAAGTTTAATTAATATGAGGCGTTTAACCACGGCAGAAAGGGAAAATTGCATTCGACTTCTCAACGAAGGAATGTCAAAACAGCAAGTTGCGCACATTTACAATGTCAGCCGAAAGACAATTTATAATTTGAACCGCCGCGTCGAAACTACTGGTGATCATAATTATGGGCATGGGGGTGGACATACAAAAAAAATAAACCAAAGAACCGAAAGAATTTTAATGAGAGAAACTATGCGGAATAGAACAAAGAGCTCTAGAAAACTAAATGACTCTTTAAGACAACAAACTGGGGTGAGAGTTTCGGACAGAACAGTGAGAAGAACATTAAATAAAAACAACTTGAGGTGAGATTTTTTTTTTTTAAATCATAACATAATGCCAAACATTTTAAATTATAGAGCCCGTCGCAGAGCAAAATGTGTGCGGTTATTACAACGCCATAGAGCGAATAGGCGGGCATGGGCAAATCGGCATGCGAATTGGGGTAATGCAGAGTGGAGCCATTGTTCATTTACTGACGAAACAAGATTTAATTTGTTTCACTCCGATGGCCGAATGTTAGTTTGGAGAAGGCCAAATCAGCGATATTTGGAGGAAAATATGGCCCCTCAAGAAGCATTTGGTGGCGGAGGTATTACAGTGTGGGGAGGTATCATAAGAAATGGTAAAACCGAGCTATTCATTACCAACCAAACCATTAATGCTACTGTTTATCAGGAGGAAATTTTGGAACCTATTGTTGTTCCTTTTGCTCGACAATACGGCCCAGAAATTCTATTGGTGGATGACAACGCTCGACCTCACAGAGCGCGAAGGATCACAGAGTTGTTGCAGGCACAAAACATCAATAGGATGGACTGGCCTGCAAAGTCTCCGGATCTTAATGTCATCGAACACGTTTGGTCTTATTTAAAACTTAAAGTAAGATCTATTGATGTACCCCCTGAAACCTTAGAAACGCTCAGTGAGGCCATTCGTGAAGAATGGGAGAATATTCCACAAGATTTTATAAATAATATTGTGGATACTCTACCAAATCGATGTCGGGAAGTAATATTCCGAGCAGGAGGACCAACAAAATATTAGCTTCTCTTTTTTTTAATTAATGTACCTAATTTTAATTAGGTAATTTAAAGTTAATTTTTATTTAAGTTTAAATTAAATTAATTTTTAATTTTTTAGTTAAATTTTTTTCAGTTATTAAAAATTACCAGAATTAGAATTATAAATTTTTTAAGAATTGACTTTTGGTCGTTGTTAAGCAATGTTGTATATTGTAGAATTTAATGTATTAAATTTGTTCTTGTCGCTACGTTTTTGTTTATTATCGACCCGGTATAATGTGTAAATTTCAACCCTCAAATAAAATGCTTAGACCATAGAAAATCTACGTGAAATAAGGATTCCAAATCCGCAAAAATCATCAAGAACCGTCAATCCAATGTCAAGTTATTGCATTTTAAAGATTTCGGTATCCAAATTCTATGTTGAGTAGTGTGTACAAGGCCTAAGGGCCTTAATCCAAAAACTGACAAAACCGTCTAGAGATATTGATGTTACCTTAGTAAGGAACCATATTGCAACAACCAAAAAAATTTTTTGCGGAAATTTCACTCATACCAACTTTTTGATTTTTTGCATGACTTCATTGATCACCCCGTATATAATAAACTTATGGTCCTACGATAAATATACGTCATGCAGCTTAATCCGAAAAAGACTAGCTCTTAAAATTTGCAAGCCGCGTTCAAAAATTTGCATTCCTGTTGAAAATATTGAACTTTAAATTTTGCCTAAAAGTCTCTATGTGTAAGTTCGAGTGGCCAGCAGTTTATATATAGACTGATTATAAGAGGAGTGCAAACTTATCATGTTTCACATATAAACTTTGTTCAATTACAATTTTGGAGTAAAATGTTACTAATTAAGCACACAAAAATACGAAGATGTACAATATACAGTATTATTGTCATCATCATCATCCGTCAGCCACTCGCTTCCACTCTTGAACTTAGGCCTCTTCTAAATTCTTCCACTGTATTTTACCTTGGGCTGCATTGATACATCTCCCTGTTACCCTCTTCACATCATCGGTCCCTCTTGTTGCTAATCTGCCTCTAGTTCTTATAATTTCTCTTGAAGCCACTCCATCAACCTCTTGGTCCACCTATTATTAGATAGTCGAACTATATGATCAGCCCATCTCCATTTGGATCCTGGTATTTATTCGATAATGTCGGTAACTTTTGTTTCTTGTCTGGCAATGGTTTTCGATATTCTATCTCATCTAGTAATCCGAAACGTGGCCCTTTTCATTCCTCTTTGTGCCACTCTTAGTTGTGTTGCTGAGCGTTTTGTAAGTGTCAATGTTTCGGCGCCATATGTCAACACTGTACGGCATACATTGTTCGCATACTGTTCTTTTCATGCGGATAGGTATAAGATTTTTTTAGCTCTCCGGAAGCTGCTCTTCCCAAACCTATTCGAGGGCATATTTAGCAAGTTCAGTTGTTCTTGCTTATTATTTCGTGACCTAGATACTTATATTTACCGACTTGTTTTACTGTCGCTCTATCAATCTTCATATTATCGCTAGTTACCAAGTTGGTCATGAGAGTTGCTTTTTGAAAATTGATGTTTAATACAATATTGCCTACTGCCTGTTCTAGCTTTATTAACATTTGTTGTGCGGCGTCCCCCAAGTTGTCTGTGATTAGAATGATATCTTTGGTGAAGCGAAGATAATTTAAATGTTCTCCGTCAATGCTTAGATCTTTATTTTCCCAATTTAGTGTTTTGAATGCATACTCTAATACCGTCGTAAATAGTAAGAAGCCTGCCTTATACCTCTCTGTATCTGGTATTTCTCCATATAAGTTTCACGTTTGCAGTAAGTAGCGTTGTTGTAAACTGAATTAAATTGACATATCTGTAGCCAATTCGGCTTTGTTGCAGTGAGGATAATATTGCTGATAGTTCTACGGTGTCGGAAGCTGACAAACACCAAAGCAAGTGATCTGTTATATTCAATAGGTTTTCCTATAAGAGTCTTGATTGTCTGTAGATGATCGTTTGTACAATAGTTGCTCCTAAATCCAGCCTTCTTTCGAGGTTGATAGAAGTCTAGTTTATGTTCAAAGTGCCTTAAAACAATCTTCGTGAATAGTTTATATAGATGTGAGACCAAGCTTACGGGCCTATAGTTTTCTAGGTCTGTTATATCACCTTTTTTGTGAATGAGTATTGTGATAGCGTTGTGCCATTTTGATGGAATTACACTGTGATGTAGACACAAGTTAAAGAAACATACTGTTTTCTGTAAAAGCGTTTCGCTTCGTATCTTAATAACTTTTATTCCGGCCTGGTCTTCTCCGGGAGCTTTGTTGTTTTTCACGCCCTTCACAGAGTTTTTAACTTCTTCAATTGTAATATCAGGTATATCCTCTGAATTCGTGTTTATCACTTTATTTTCTCTGTTCTGTATTATGTTGCAAGCTCCATGATTCACTAGGCTTCTACAATTCGTAAAACTGCTTTTTTATCTCTGATAGTCTCTGTCTATGTGTTGTTTCATCTCCAATCCTTTCTCTCAGTTTGAAAGTTTAATTTTTTCAGCCATTTGTTTTCACAATATCATCATATCTTTATTTTTCTCTATTGTTTTCTGGATTTTCTCTGTAGTTTATTTCCTTAAGTCTTTGCGAATTTCCTTTGAAATTGTTCTATTCGTGTTTTTTAACTCTCATGGGCTTTCCACGCATTTCCTTCTTTCCAGCTTTCATTTTCTTATTAGTTCTTTTACAATATACAATATATTGAACAATAAAAACAAAAAATATATTGGCCGTGTTCTTAATCTCAACGGCATAATGTAAAAATGAGATAATGTTTTCAGCAATATGTTAAGCTGATGTTACACTATGAGTCGAATGTCATCCAACGTTGGACATATGATAGTTTGTCGCATTGTGTGTCCATTCTACAAACGACGAGGATGAATGGCGATTGACGAATGTTGACCGCCTGCCACATTCGGACTGTTGACAGTATAGTTGCTGCTCGTTGAAGAGTGCTTCCAAGGAAAGCGGTAACCTTAAAATAGCATTTAATTAAGAAAACGATAGAGGAAAATTATATTTAGAGTGCAGTTGACAATATTGCCAAGGACCGAAACCTGACATACCTGTAGTGAATAGAGAAATCTATAGAATGATCACTCAAAACAGGAATTTACAAGACATGGAAACTGCAATATAAATAATGCCTCTTTCAATTCAAACGAACTTTACATAGATTTTCGTAAATATCGTATACCAGTTCTATTTAAAAGTTACATTAGAAGGTAATTTTTAAAAGACTATTGCATATTCAGTCAAGATATTAATAAAATAGGTATTCGCACTCGGCCACGCAGGACCGCAACTTCTACTCGTTTCTGCTGTCTCCGAATCATTCCACCTTGATGATGTAAGGTAGCAAGATAATTATTTAGTGGTATTTTAATTTCGTAGTATGTTCTGTGGCAGTACACATTTGCCTGCTATTTACTGAGTGGAAATGGCACGATTAATATCTAAATTAGTAAAAATCTAGTGTTTTTACTACCCGTCGAAGTACATAAAGCCAAAGATGCCATCTTACCTTCAAATTAAACATAATAATTATATTCTTCACCTAACAATCGCTATTAAATTTTGAATAAATCTCAGTTAAGGGGAACATAACATTTTTTTCATGCATAAAATAGTTATTTCTCCATTGAGAGGCTAATTAAATTTAGTAACAATTATTGTATATTAATAATTAAAATACCTATTTACGGTGCCCTTTATTGCAAAATTATAGTAATTGTTTGCAAATAATTTATTAAAACACCATATATTTCACGTTAAATATATGGTGTTTTAATGCATAGAAGAATATATTACTGTTATAATATTGCATCGTTATAACTTTGGAATCGCCAAAAATTACTAGCCCTTGAAATGGATTTTTGGAGAAGTGCAAGGACATCAAAATTAGACCACGTTAGAAATGATAGAATACGTGAGATCATGAACGTGAATGAAAGTATCCTAGATACAATCGATACCAATAGACTAATATGGTATGGGTGCCTCCAACGCATGGAAGGCAATAGATGGCCCAAAAAAGCATTAAACTGGATACCACCAGAAACCAGAAAGAGAGAAAGACCACCAAAAGCCAAAGGACTTCAAGAAGGAGATTGGCAAAATAGGAAATTACGAAGGCGTGGAAAGGACATAGTAAAAATATTTTTATAATTGCCAGTTTAAACTTGCAATTATCTATAATTGCAACTTTAAACTTGCAATTATACCTAATTGCAACTTTAAACTTGCAATTATCTATAATTGCAACTTTAAACTTGCAATTATACCTAATTGCAACTTTAAACTTGCAATTATCCATAATTGCAACTCTAAACTTGCAATTATACCTAATTGCAACTTTAAACTTGCAATTATACATAATTGCAACTTTAAACTTGCAATTATACCTAATGGAAATTATGTATAATTGCAAGTTTAAAGTTGCAATTATAGATAATTGCAAGTTTAAAGTTGCAATTATAGATAATTGCAAGTTTAAAGTTGCAATTATGGATAATTGCAAGTTTAAAGTTGCAATTAGGTATAATTGCAAGTTTAGAGTTGCAATTATGGATAATTGCAAGTTTAAAGTTGCAATTAGGTATAATTGCAAGTTTAAAGTTGCAATTATAGATAATTGCAAGTTTAAAGTTGCAATTATGGATAAATGCAAGTTTAAAGTTGCAATTATAGATAATTGCAAGTTTAAACTGACAATTATAAAAATATTTTTACTATGTCCTTTCCACGCCTTCGTAGGAAATATTGAAAGTTGAGATGCGAGAAGCGGCAAAGGCCGTAGAAACCTCGCTATCTACATATGTACAGGGTGTCCCAGATTTGAGTTCCCGGACGGGAACCTATGCTTCCTGAGTTCGTATTGGGCCCGTATAACCCAACTTACCTTAGTCCTAAATGCATCCCTGAGGAAATACATTTTCTTAAAGTGAGAGAGAAAAAAATTTTACAATAATTTCCGTTATATTAGAGATAAAATTTTCAACTCTTCATGGGACCTGTATCTCTTTAAGTACTCTATGTAAGCCTGATAACAACTAAATATCTTTTGTTTCTCAAATACGACGGGATTCCTGTTTCACAAGCACCTATAAGCTATAGAGAAAACATGGTAATTCTTGACTTTTCATTGATATTACACAAAATTTTAAAAGTTTTAATTTTTGTACTGAAACAGGTGGCACTTGTTATTAATGTATTTTTTAGAATAAACTGTAATTTTTTGTTATTACAACATTTTATTCTAGAATTGTAAATAAATATTAAATACAAATGGAGGAAAAAACGATAATATTACAAAAAATTACAACAATACCTTTTTACAGCCATTTCAATGTTCTGCAAAAGCATTACGTAATTTTACATTGCGATTAAAAAAAATATAGCCAATCAAATATTAATTATTATGAAAAGAAATTGAAAAACAAAAGATATTTGGTTGTTGTCAAGTTTACATAGAGTACTTATAGAGATATAGATCCCACCGAAGTTTGAAAATATTATCTTCAATATAACGGAAATTATAGGAAAAAATGTTTTTCTCTCTTCCACTTTAAGAGGATGTACTTCCTCAGGGATGCATTTTTGAACTCAGGTAAGTTGGATTATACGGCTCCAATATGAACTCAGGAATCCCAGGTTTTCGTCCGGGAAGTCAATTCTGGGACACCCTGTATATAACTTTGCAGTATAGTTGTATTTGTTGGACATTCTATAGATTACCTTTTACAGTTTTTGAAATTAAGTAAATATTTTAGATATACTTATAATTTTAATCATCATCAGACGATTCAATCATAATTAGTGAAACCAATATCACTATACTGTGCAATATTTCTGCATTTGCAAAAAATTTTCATGCTTGTTTATAGTGTTTCATGCCTTTAATATTTACTGATAGATTTTTTTTAAAACAATAGACTTTCCCACTATCTGCTAACATACTTTCATTTTTACTTGTAATCTCCCATGAATTTTCTTAATAAATTCATATACGAAAAGAATTTCCTGCAATTAATTCATGCACGCTGGGGTTCGGTAAGAAAATTTCACAACAAAATTAATTAAATAAATACTAATTTCAACTGACATTAAGATTATTTTAAGACATAACAGGGTGTATGATTAGTACATCAGATTTTGTTTACAAAATAGCAGAAACGCATTGGAATTAGTATTGTTGTGTCATAAGTCAAAAGAAGTATAAGTTATTTTAGAATATCACGTTTTGGAAACAAAAGTAAAGAAAATGTTAGACAAGAAGTCCAAAATTTAATGCCAAGATACGAAGAAGTCCAAAGAGAGTGTGTGGAGACAATTTTTGCAGTTTTGTAATGAAAAATCTCACGATATCAACAATCCATCAATTTCCATAGAAGCTCTCGTCTCGTGTAATTTAAGAATATTACATACGTTCAACATAAAGAAAAAAACTTACAAAGGAATCGTGGTAAAAGTTATGTGGAATAGCACCGCAAAGCAATTACAGGAAATGTCTTTTAATCAATATAAATTCAAACATGATCCATTTTCTGATCCAGAGTTCGCACCCGCCGGAGCTGCTAGAGATGCAAAACGTAGACACCTACAAAAAGATCCTTCGAAAAGAAAATCAAGCTCAACAGCTTTATCTAACCAGGAGTTTCCAAAAATTCTAGAGATTTTTTATGAAAATTCTCCCAAAGGTCTGCAACGAAAATTTTTTTATTTCGCCTCATATGAGCTAGCGTGGAGAAGAGGAGAAGGATCTTCATTCAATATTTTATGGATGAAACTGACAACGAAGGTAATTTAACTGGACGGATTTAGTATAATCCTGTATTTTGCAAAGTCGCGTTTCTTGTAAGCACGTAAACTTAAGAACGGAAAGTCCGATTGTATTGAAACTTGGATAGTAAGTTAGTGATAGCTAGAGGAAGAACGCTTTTTGAACAAAATCGATCAATAAATAAAAAAGCTGTTAATTTTTTAAATTACAAAAAATTATTGTTTGGTAATTAATCAAAAAATACCTAAAACTAATATTATTTACAAAAGGCGACTGCGAAAAGTACCCTACAGAATGTGCAACAATTACATAAAAAGTACAGTAAACCGGCGAAAAGTATAATGGTTAGCTTGTTTCAAAAACAATATAGTGTGTTTTTTGAATGGGAGGAGAAAATACAAAAGTTTTATTCAAGTTGTAAAAGTCACTAGCAAATACTGAAAAATTACTTGCGATAATTATGAACTAAGTATTTGATATTTAATGTCAACAACTGCTCTTAACTTTGTAAACGCTATTTTGATTTTTGTACAAGTTGATTTACACAATATGGGGTAAGAACCTAAATCGTATGTCATGTTTAAGAGCTTCGAACATCTGATATGCCTGAACATACATCAAGTAACGTAAACAAGGGCGGTCATATATCGAGTTTCTGGGGGGGGGGCTACGGGCTACTTCAAGAAATATATTACCTATTAAAAGATTCAAAATAATGAAAATTATGTACATACTGATAAATAATATTTTATTTAGAAACACAAAAAAATATTTGATTACATAGGTAATAATTAATTATTGCAAATTCAGATAATAGTTAATAATAATAATAGGAGTTATTTGTTATATAAGTGTTAAAGGTGATATTTTATTTTGTGAGTAAAAAATGATTTCGAAACGGGAGTACCGAGCAAAGTAAAATCGCAAACCACAACTGCCTTTTGCTGCATTTCAATAAAATTGACAATTCAGAACAAAATTTCGTGCTTATTTTGACAGTTTCTTAGAATATCTTGACATTTTAAAAACTTATAAGTAGATTTTATTTTTAACACGCCACATAATGTTCTATTTTTAATTCGTAGCAAATGTCATTTTAATAATAGTTGCAGAATAGAAAATATTTATGAATCGAAATATTTACTAAAAAAATACTACTAACAAACTAACGAACTGTAACTATAAAACAAATTCTATGTTTCATCTTCACTCCACTTTTAGAGAAACGTTCAATAATGTTTTCTTCATTAAGGGCAATATTCCTGTGAACGTTCATTAGTGCGAGATCACTTAACCTTTCTTCGCCTATCTTGGACCTCAGCCAACTCTTCAGTCTTCTCAGCCCGAAAAAACTTCTTTCGGCAGATGATACGCTTTACTGGCAAAGTGCAAAGAATTTTAAAAACATCGTGTATGGTTGGAAACATAGTGGTATCACACTGTTTGAGACCAGTTAGTCCATCGGTTGGAACTTCCGCTTTATTGCCGTTTTTCCATTTCATCTTCCATAATCTTAATTCAGCGGAAAGACTTGACTTCAACACCATCTTATTTAAAATGGACACCGGGAGTCTATTTGGTAACCACTAAAGTGTATGCAAAAAAATTTTGAGCAGTCTGAAGATTTCGTATAGTTATGCAATTTTGAATATGGGACTAAAAATTTGCAAAAATTCGCCAGTTTTTGCTATGTAAAAATAGTATTTATTATTAAAGCACAATGGAATGTATTCCCGTCATTCCCGAGTAAAATGAGCTTTGGAAAGTTCAAATAGGACGATTAGAACGGAAGTTGTAAAGAAAAAGGTTTATAAACAATTGAAAGAATGAATGAATCTTGCGGTAATTCTGCAATAACAAATTTAGCGGCGTGTGAATTACATCAAGAGTATTTTTCCCGTAATATGGCTAAGTTTTTACTATATTTACAAAAAAAAATCGGCGTGCTAAGAGCAACAACACTGCTATAAATTAAAGTCACTGGTCTATGGTCACTTACCTCGAAAGAGTCGAAAGGAATGATTTATAAAATCCGAAAATGGAAAATCAAGCACTGACACTTATATTATTAATTAATATATTTTCAAATGCCGAATACCGACTACCAACGTTTATACAAGCGAAAAAAAGGAGGAGTAGGATAAGACTATTTATAAGGTCTAAGACCGAGAAACTAAACATTTTTATTTGTTTCCTAGTTAAAAAGCTGTAACAAAAAAATTCCAAGAAAGTTGTAATTGCGACTCTCTTGAATTGTTCAGCCCGGCTGGCGGGTGGCCATCTGTGCACATGTAGGCTCACTTCCAGGAATTTCCTGGTTCCGAGTAGGTATCTAACTGTTCCGGTATAATAAATTTGCTACTTTATCACTACTGAAAACATTTCAATATTTGCTGCCCAACTCTAGTATAATCAGAGACAGAGATAACTTACATTTTATCTCTAGTAAAAAAATTACATTTAAATGTATACTGTCTAATACTAATAATAATTAACTTTTTTTTTAATTAAAAATCAGTTTTTTGCATTTCTCGCCCCTGTGTAGTTTGGGGGGGGCCATGGCCCCCATGGCCCCCCCCTTATGACCGCCCTTGAACGTAAATATAAACAAGCTAACCATTATAATCTACGCCGATTTACTGCACTGTTTATAAACATACTTGTTGCACATTCTGTAGGATACTCAATACTCATCGCAGCTTTTTGTAAATAATATTAGTTTGAGACAATTTTTGTTTAATTACACAATATAAATTTTTTTTTTTCATTTAAATACTTCATAACTTTTTCATTTATTGTTCAAAAACAATAGGCTTCTTCCTCTAGCTAACACTGACTTACTGCCCAAATTCCAATACAATCGGACTTTTCGTTCTTAAGTTATCGTGCTTACAAGAAACGTGGCGGGCAGACAGACAGACAGACAGACGGGCATACAGACAGACAGGCAGACGGCCAGACATTTTGAAAGTTGCTTAGAATTCGATCACCAACACAGTGATATGAATATTTTTTTCTCTACGAGCAATATTACCGATTTTAGAAATGTGCCGATCGAATGCAATATCAAAATCAAATCAAATCAAATTTATATACTCTTCGTTTTGTATTTGCGAAGGGTATAATAAGACGATTTAAAAAAAATGCTATTTTAGCATTGTGCACAACTGCAGTAGTCTTAGCCAATCACGGGTGTAGGTTCTAGCGTGTTAAATTTGAAAGGTTCCTCTTGGTTAAAAAGCAGACTATAAACATCTCTTTAGTATTAAGTGACAAGAGCTCTACATTTTTTTTTAGATTGTAACATATTTTGATACCTAAATATTAAAACATGTTATTCCGTTGCGAACGACAGCCGATTTTTGGTGGAGAGCATAGGCCGTGGGTTAGGATTGTGTGTGGACACTCAAGAGGGCGCCACCGGCTGTATATTACGTAATAAGATTTAAATAATTTTGCCAGCTCGGAACAAAATTAAGTTATTAGCAACCATGCGATGGAATACTCAAAATATATCTGTGATATCTAAACTCTACTTTACTCTCAAATCTCAAAATTTAAGCAAATATCAGGAGTATCAGTGCAAATAATAAGAACATGTAGACATTAGATATTTATTACAACACACGTGAGATACACAACAATAAAAAGAATAAATAAAAAAACTTCACCTAATTGTGGTTTATGCGTATTAAAGAAATTTTAGGCAATTAATAAAAAACTTGATTTAAATTCGAACTTAGATCTCTTTCTCTCTAAGATTCTCTTGCAACTACGAGTTTGACCATGTACGACTATGAGTTAAAACTTACAACCACGAATTAAAGATTTACCATGAATTGAATTTTATGTTTGACATAATAGTAGGTTAATTGATCAACATCTCACGGTACCATGGGTGTTTTACAGTAAAACTCTTAAATATATCATCATTCTACACACAAACTTAGAGCTTGATTTGTAGTTGCAATATTGTGTTATAATTTACTTTATCATATGAACAAAAACCACTGAATTAAACTATAATATTTTCTTTAAAATACTTGACTAAAAGAATAAAAAAACCTGATTCAGGCCCTGGCATTCTCTGTGACGACTTCAACGGGACCCGTCACCACTTTTCTAGATGTTCTCGACGTTGCTACACTTGCGACTCCGTCACTCCCCAAAACTCTGCCAAAATCCCTTGGAGACTGCTGCGGACAACTCTCCAACCAAAGCTTCTCAATACGTTAACAGGACCCACATAAAACCAAATGTCTGAGTAATGGACCTCCTATTACTCCTCTGAATGCTGGGCCCCCTTACTTAAGCAAAATGACAGCACCAGACACGTGCTTATACCAAACATATATGCCCCTCCAAACACTCTGTAATAATTACAATAAATAAGAACTAAATAAATCACCAAACTAAGTAAAATAAAAAGCCTACCTCTTATAGAGAGTATCACATAACCTTTGAAACACGTGGCGATCAGATTTGTGGCAACCGACAAAACTCCTAGCTGGGAATTCACAAAATCTTCACAGCAAAGCGGTGAGGATCATTGGGTACATCAATCAAATCCCTTTCCAGTGTAAACGATGCAAAAACCCCAAAAATTCCACACAAAATCGGAACCGCCGCTGTTCACTCGTGGCTGTCTCAAAGATGAATCCTCGACGGATTTTCCGCTCCACCGTTCACCATGTTCTCAGTGTTGCCAACTTGAGCATCTAGAGAACTCTTTCTCCAGCCAATAAAAATGCGCCAACAAAGGACTTTGCAATTTAAAAGACTGAATTACACCATTGTGTAATATTCCAACAACAGAATACGTGAGCAACACCTCTAACTTAAAATATTATACATAAAAGAAGCACGCTTTCTTTCCCTGTTAAGAATTTCAGATATGCAACCTACTATGCCCCTTGAAGTACGAGTGGTTGCCTATCAAACAAACGGATTAATGGGTTAATTTACTGCATTGAAACTGAAATTATTAATGTAGATTTTTCAAATGCTACACCACCCCCTTCCAAAAATAAAAAAGAAAAAATCTTAACCAAAAAAACTTAAAACTCAAAAAGAGATTCTTTTCTTTTTAACGTTACATCTGCCAGTGACCACAGGCGTTACAACGGAAAGCTCAAATGACATGAATTGCTTGGATATTTTGGTAACTGCGTGTACCACACGTCCATAAGGAATCAAAATCAGTGAAAGTCATAATCGGTAAAAGTCGTGATCGGTAAAAGTCATAATCGGTGAAATCATAATCGGGAAAGTCTTATCCAAGGGAACTCAAAATCACGAGACTGGTCACACTATCAGAACTATAACAAACTGATCAGATGAACACTACACAACAATATAAATCAAAATGATCTCATAGCCAAATGATCTACCTACAAAACACAAATCAAAATTCAAACTCCCAATTTGAAGCCTGATGTGAGACATCTTAGCCCACCGAAATTTCAGAATTTGAACCAAAGTGAGCCTTTAGGTCCTTAACGTGCCATTCACCAGCGTCGGTTCCATCAACATTGGTGAGGGCATACACTACACGCGAAACTTTCTTACGTACTGTACACAGCACATACCTAGGAGCTAACTTCCTAGAAAACCCAATCGCCGCGTCCGAGAGAACTTTATTTTTGCGCCAAACAAGGTCGCCTTCCTTAAACGAAACATCTCTCTTCCGGAGATTGTAAACTCTACTATTGCGCTGATACGCAGCATGAAGTCTTTTACGAACTTCCTTGAAAACATCCACAAGGCACTTCAACTCTGAAGCATAGCCTTGCCTATCACCTGGCGATATCTCAACATCGTCAGTGGAGACTACTTCTCCATAATAATTTCCTGAAATAGGAACATGCCTACCAAAATTCAAAAAGGACGGGGTGAACCCTGTCACCTCATGCTTTGCAGTGTTAATAGCCTGCCTTATCTTATGAATTTCTTTGTCCCAATTCTTGTGCTCTTTTATGTAGCACCTAATGGCAGTACCAACCGTCTTATTGTTGCGCTCAACAAAATTGCACTGTGGAGAATAACGTGCACTGAACCAAATCTTTTGTACCTGATACTCTTTTGCCAGTTTCTTAAACTCAGAGCCTGCAAACTGTTTTCCATTATCACACAAAATGAACTGAGGTACACCAAAGACAAGAAAAACTTCATTCTCCATAAACTTAACCACGTTTTGCGCAGTAGCCTTACGCATAGGACAAACTAATGTGTACTTCGTGAACCAGTCACCTACCACAAGCAAATGAGTGTTTCCCTTCGAAGATCGTGGGAATGGGCCCATGATATCAACAGACACTATCTGCCAAGGATAACTTGCAGATTTTTCGCCACCCATAAGTCCCATTCTAGCCGTGTTTGCTATCTTCTGAGAAGCACAAACTTGACACTTTCGAACATACTTCATGACGTCCTGGCGCATTTTTGGCCAGTAATAATGTTCTTGCAGACGAGCCAATGTCTTGAAGAACCCAAAATGTGCACAAACTGCAGGATCATGGCATGAACTCATGATTTGCTGCCTTTGTCCCTTCGGAACAAGTAACTTCCACTCCGTAAGATTTGTCTGCACCGATACACGAGATGGAATGAGCTTATAGACTAAACCATTTACTACTTTCCATTGAGGATAACGCTTTGGAAAAGAAGAAATATTTTCACGCATGGATCGATACCAATCATCCAAATTTTCCAAAGAAATTTCTAACAAAAGAACTTCCGGTTCGGCCGGAGGAATGCGAGACAGTGCATCTGGAACTACATTGCAAGAACCTTTTCGATGAACCATATCAAAAGTATGTTGGCGCAGTCGAACTGCCCAACGAGCCAATTTTCCCGTCGGATTCTTTAAGTTGTTCAACCATAGCAGCGAATGATGATCAGTGACCACTGTGAATCGAGTTCCTTCGACATAAGGCCTGAATTTTTCGGTACAAAACAAAACACTCAAACATTCTCGCTGTGTCACTGAATAGTTTCTCTCCGCTCGAGACAACGATCTGCTTGCATAAGCAATAACTCTTTCCTCACCATCCAAAAATTGTGTCAGAACACCACCTATCCCCGTATCACTCGCATCACTCTGAATCGTGAAAGGTTTAGAGAAATCAGGTTGCGACAATATAGGGGCGGAAACCAATGCTTCCTTGATTTTTAGAAAAGATGTTTCTGCTTCTGCAGACCACGAGATAGGCTGTTTCTTCTTCTTTCCCTTCGTGAGATCACTCAAGGGAGCTACCAAGGTAGAAAAGTTGCTTATGAATCTCCTGTACCATGAACAAAGACCAAGAAATCTTTTGACTTCTGTTACATTCGTAGGACGAGGGTAGTTCACCATAGAAGAAACCTTATCAGGATCTGTACTTAGACCATTTGAACCCACGACAAAACCTAGAAATTTCAAGGACGTCTTGAAAAATTCGCACTTTTTCAGATTAATAGTGAGATTGGCCTCTTTCAAAAGGTCTCTCACTTCTGAAAGCAACTGAACATGTTCCTCAAAGGTGGAACTCGTAATGATCACATCATCCAAGTATGCAAAGATCTTAGGCTCATACTTGGGACCGAAGATTGCGTCAACCAATCTTTGCTGTGTTTGACTAGCATTACACAAACCAAATGGCATGACCGTAAAATGAAATAGACCTCTACCAGCTACACTAAATGCTGTCTTTTCCTTGGATGACTCATCCAATGGAATTTGCCAAAAAGCTTTCCTCAAGTCTATTGACGAGATGTACTTAGCATCACGCAGCAGATTAAGTATTCTGTCGATATTCGGCAGAGGGTAGGAATCATGCTTGGTTATCTCGTTGAGAGGACGACCATCAAAACAAAAACGATATTCTCCACAACTCTTTTTGACCAGGAGCACAGGAGAGCTCCAAGGGCTGTGAGAAGGTTCCACAACACCTAACTTAAGCATGTCATCTAACTCAGAATTTAAGATTTTCATCATGTACGGAGACATGTGATACTGTTTCTTCTTAAATGGCTTAGCATCTCCAGTGTCAATTGTTAGAGTTATTTTGTTAGTGCGCCCCAATGTGGTCTCACTACTAACTTCCTCAAAAGATTTAATAACTTCATCAGCTTTTCTCCGCTGATGAACACTAAGCTCCTCAAGTGTCATCAAATCATAAACCTTGCCAACATTTCCCGAACTTTGAGTCAACTCAACATTAGCATGACCCAATGTGCTTTGCACATACCAGTGGTCTGCTTTGAAATCTACCATAATTTCAAACTGCTTCGCAAAGTCGCTACCAAAAATAAAAGACTGAGGCAAAGAAGGCACTACTAAAGCTTTCACAATTTGACAGACATTTCCTATACATATGGGCAAATCAACCAAACCTGTTACTGTTTGCTGACTCCCATTCGCAACAAACACACTTTGAGTATGAGACGGATTGATCTCTAAGTTCAATTGTCTCAACAACTCAAGGCCACCTGAACCAATAATAGAAGCATTTGCTCCCGAATCAAGTAAAGCCACTATGTCCCTACCATATAATTTTACTGAAACGTAAGGCCTGTTATCAGTACCTTTCTTAACAAACAATGGCGCAGCTTGCCCCTGCAAGTCTGTCTTACCCGAAAACTTATAAAAATTTCTAACATGTGAGAGCCAAGACTGCCACTCTCTCTTACTAAAATATGAAAATTTTCGTTTGGCCAACTTACTGGGAACAGTGTGGCGGCCAGAACACACCTCCCTCACTGGTTTTTTGAACAACTCTTGCAATTAGCTAACCTAACATTAGGCGTACCACAACGAAAACAAAATATTTTCTTTTTAGCTTTGCAAGACGAAAAAGTGTGGTTCGACTTACCACAATTCCAACAAATTTTTCTACTCTGAGCCTGTGCTGAAGTATTGGGATTATTGGCGCTATTCCCGTTTCCTGAAGTACTTGCGACTACCTGCTCTACTTTGGCAACAACCTGTTCAACCTTAGGAGTCGTACTCCCTACATGACTAAAACTGCTACTACTCTTTGCATTTTGTTTACCATTACACGAACAACAACATCGACTAACTGAAGGTGAGTCTTCAACTGACAAGTTAGAAACTTGCGGTACATGACTGTGCCTAGACTTCAAGTAAGCCGCTTCCTCTAATTTTTTGCACAAACCAAACAATTTAGCAACCGTATCTGCCTCACATAAAGCTAATTGACCTAAATATTCCGGTAATAAATTATTCCGAATATGCTTAACTCTTGTGACTTCACTAGGAGCATGACTAAGTCGACTATACAAATTTTCCATTTGTGCAAAAAATATGGTTACCTTTTCATGCTTCTTTTGCTTACGATTTTTAATTTGTTCCCAAATTTCATCTTCCGCATTAGGTGGTAAAAAGTCTTTCTTTATTAAAGATACTAAAGAGGCCCAACTATCTATACTAGTCTTGATGCTGCGATACCAAACAAAAGCATCTCCCACAAAAAGTTCTACAGCGGCATTAAATAATTCTTGCTCATCAACCTTACGCGCCTGCGCTAACTCATTAGCACGCTCAATGAAAGAATAAACACTCTTAGGATCCCCATTAAATTTTACTCCCCACTGAGAAATTGGAATCGTTTTGCTCGCGCACGTCACTACAGGAGTGGGCACGTGAACAACCTGACTGTGCACAGTTTGATTCAAGTCATCATTCGGAACCGTAGCTGTTACTCGTTCATGTAAATCGGCCTCTAATTCTATACACGTCGCATAGGATTCATTTCTAAAAGTGTTTGCAGCTTCCGCGTTATCACCTTCTACAATAATGCGTTGAACACGACCGGTAACATGAGCAATACGAGACTTTATTCTCTTAAACAAAGAATCAGAGGAAGTGCCTTCGAAATCAGCAATTAAACTTTTGATCGAATCTAATGTAGCATTTACGGCTAGCTGCTCAGCATTAAAATCAAGTTTATAAGTATCTAAATTGATAAGACGACCCGGCCTATCACGTTCTTTTTCCAACAATCTATTTAAAATTTTCCTCTTATCCTGTTGATTTCTGTTGGAATAAACATTTCTGATGTTCAATTCATATTCCAACTCCTCAAGCAATAAATGATTAGATTTAAAAGTATCTTCCATGATCAAAAAAAATTTTAAAAGTGCAAATTTCTAACTAAATTAAACGTTAATGTAAAGAGCAATAACAATCACAAATGCAGGCAGTAACAAACACAAAAGTCCGCTGCTTAAAATAGCAAAATGCTCCAAAAACTCTAAGTCCCAACACTTACTTACTTACTACTACACCCTGTATAGTAAAATATACAATTGCTATTAAATGCAGCAAACACCAAACTTAAAACTGCAGCAAGAATTATCATCAATAAATTCAATCACAAATTTTGGAAATGTTCTTTTCCACCCTGTATATCGATTTAATAATTCCCCTCAAAATCTGAAATATTTTCTAACCATATGCAGTTTTAATTTCGTAACCTGTACTTCTTCGGAAAATGTAGTCTATTTTTTAAAAGTGGCAACGTCGCAAATCAATCGCCGGAGTCTAAAGAAATGCCAGTGTTTTATTGTACATCTCACAAAAACTTTATCAATAGGAATCGTATTCCTGCATGAAATAAAATAGAAATGCTAATGTCTACACACGTTCCTGATATCTGATTAAAATTAAATTAATCACTACTAAATTACTCAAACAAAAACCAAAAATTTGTGTCCACACTCGGCTCTTATTAAAATATGAAACTTTATTACTCTAAGTGTACTTTTGGTGTAACAATCGAGCCTCCACGTTGTTGCGTCACTTTTGGTGTAGCAATCGGGCCTCCACGTTGTAGCGCCACTTTTGGTGTAACATATTTTGATACCTAAATATTAAAACATGTTATTCCGTTGCGAACGACAGCCGATTTTTGGTGGAGAGCATAGGCCGTGGGTTAGGATTGTGTGTGGACACTCAAGAGGGCGCCACCGGCTGTATATTACGTAATAAGATTTAAATAATTTTGCCAGCTCGGAACAAAATTAAGTTATTAGCAACCATGCGATGGAATACTCAAAATATATCTGTGATATCTAAACTCTACTTTACTCTCAAATCTCAAAATTTAAGCAAATATCAGGAGTATCAGTGCAAATAATAAGAACATGTAGACATTAGATATTTATTACAACACACGTGAGATATACAACAATAAAAAGAATAAATAAAAAAACTTCACCTAATTGTGGTTTATGCGTATTAAAGAAATTTTAGGCAATTAATAAAAAACTTGATTTAAATTCGAACTTAGATCTCTTTCTCTCTAAGATTCTCTTGCAACTACGAGTTTGACCATGTACGACTATGAGTTAAAACTTACAACCACGAATTAAAGATTTACCATGAATTGAATTTTATGTTTGACATAATAGTAGGTTAATTGATCAACATCTCACGGTACCATGGGTGTTTTACAGTAAAACTCTTAAATATATCATCATTCTACACACAAACTTAGAGCTTGATTTGTAGTTGCAATATTGTGTTATAATTTACTTTATCATATGAACAAAAACCACTGAATTAAACTATAATATTTTCTTTAAAATACTTGACTAAAAGAATAAAAAAACCTGATTCAGGCCCTGGCATTCTCTGTGACGACTTCAACGGGACCCGTCACCACTTTTCTAGATGTTCTCGACGTTGCTACACTTGCGACTCCGTCACTCCCCAAAACTCTGCCAAAATCCCTTGGAGACTGCTGCGGACAACTCTCCAACCAAAGCTTCTCAATACGTTAACAGGACCCACATAAAACCAAATGTCTGAGTAATGGACCTCCTATTACTCCTCTGAATGCTGGGCCCCCTTACTTAAGCAAAATGACAGCACCAGACACGTGCTTATACCAAACATATATGCCCCTCCAAACACTCTGTAATAATTACAATAAATAAGAACTAAATAAATCACCAAACTAAGTAAAATAAAAAGCCTACCTCTTATAGAGAGTATCACATAACCTTTGAAACACGTGGCGATCAGATTTGTGGCAACCGACAAAACTCCTAGCTGGGAATTCACAAAATCTTCACAGCAAAGCGGTGAGGATCATTGGGTACATCAATCAAATCCCTTTCCAGTGTAAACGATGCAAAAACCCCAAAAATTCCACACAAAATCGGAACCGCCGCTGTTCACTCGTGGCTGTCTCAAAGATGAATCCTCGACGGATTTTCCGCTCCACCGTTCACCATGTTCTCAGTGTTGCCAACTTGAGCATCTAGAGAACTCTTTCTCCAGCCAATAAAAATGCGCCAACAAAGGACTTTGCAATTTAAAAGACTGAATTACACCATTGTGTAATATTCCAACAACAGAATACGTGAGCAACACCTCTAACTTAAAATATTATACATAAAAGAAGCACGCTTTCTTTCCCTGTTAAGAATTTCAGATATGCAACCTACTATGCCCCTTGAAGTACGAGTGGTTGCCTATCAAACAAACGGATTAATGGGTTAATTTACTGCATTGAAACTGAAATTATTAATGTAGATTTTTCAAATGCTACAAGATTTTAGCTAGAGGAGCCGGCGATTGGCCTTGCCTAACTTATGTCTAAAAGGCTAAAACTCCTGCCGCCTGTGGCGGCTTAAATCTAGCGCTCTGGCTGTTCTGCCTGCTTGGCGGGCTTAAAATATTTAAAATTATCACTTATTCAGCGTTCGTCCGCGTAGTTCACTTTTTTAAATTTTGATTTGGTGAGACGGGAAAAAGCTTAATGAAAAAACCCATTCGAGACAATTTTTCACCCAACAGTCTACTCGCCATTGGGAAGTTTTGGTTTGGGAAAGGAAGTTTAGTTTTTTAATAGATTTTAATTTTGCAAATTTCTCGGTCGAGAGGGGATTTATTAATAAAAAATGACAAAATGACAAAAATTACAAAAATACAAACAGAGTACAAACAATTAGGAATAGGAAAGGGATAGGTATAGATTAAAATATATGGTGGTGAAAAGTGTGTGGTAGTGCGAAGTTTTGGTAGAAAGTGACGGCACCTGAACTGGTGACCGTACGAGGAACTGTGACAAGATCTCTAAGCAAATGATGTTTTTTAACTAAAAAATTTATTATTTTAACCACAATACGTACCTTAAATTTATTTATTTTATACATTTCTCTTATTAAACGGTTTTATTTAACTTACTTTGTTTGTGCCTTGTGTGAGTAAAATCTAGTCATTGAAATTTTACCCCCTTCCTATTGACCGATTGATCTGAAATTTGGCACACATCTTTAGTTCTGATGACAATACAATTATGCATATTCACTATCATTGTAAATCGAAGATGACCTCCGCCACAAAATGGCTGATTACATGCTTTTTTTTCAACCCCCTCAATATCAAATGAAAGGACTTCACTAGTAGAATACAGTACACCATGAAATAATTCAAAATCCAAGATGGCCGCCACCACAAAATATCGAATTACTTTTTTTCAATGGCCTCAACATGGGTATCAAATGAAAGGACTTGACAAGTAGAACACAGTACACTTCAGAAGTAACTAAAATAAAAAACTAAAAAACTAAAAACTTGAAAATAAAATAAGTAAAAAATTGTTTTTAAGTTAGACGATTTTATTGTAATGAAACATAATAATGATGCAGATAATGTACTAAAAGCTAAAACATAATTAGGTAGGTACCAGGTACCAGTCATCACATTTTACTTTTACACACATTTTGCATAAGTTGTCTATTGAGAGGATGCATCCAAAGCATTATGAAATGAGCGGTTGACTGTAGATAATAGAAATTCGACTCACCCCACGATTTAATTTTAGTCTGATTAATGCTCTAGATTGATGAGGAGAGTGGTGTGATGACTGGTACCCGATACTCACCTAATTATTTTTTAGTTTTTATAATAATAAAACATTTATTTTCCATAAGACAACATTACATTGTATAGGAATGGTCAAACACAGTACCTTACAAACTAATTAGAGAAAAAATCAGATACAGAATATAAGCATTTTGAAAGCAAAAACACTTTTAAATTTGATTTAAATTCTAACAAATTCCTTGCTAACTTGCATTCTGTGGGTAAATTATTGAACATTTTAGGTCCTACATAATTTGGGGAATGACCAGTAATATTGAGTTTTGCGAATGGAATACGAAAATTCTCTCGGTTTCGAGTATTTACATTATATATTTCCCTATTCTTATAAAACATTTCTATATTTTTGAAAACATAAACACAAATTTCAAAAATAAACAGAGCTGGTAAATTTCAGATTTTGTACTCTCCAAAAAATTCTTTACAAGAGTGAGTACTAGAGATATCTGCCATACAAGGTAATATTCGTTTTTGTGCAACAAACACATTCTGTAAAAGAGTGAAGTTTTCCCAGAAACAGACACCGTACCTTAACTTAAAGTCTACTTGGGCAAAATACAAATTTAGTAGCTGTTCCTTGGTTAATATCTTTTTAATATTTCTGAATAGAAAAGAGATTGAAGTTGATTTAGCTTATTTTAGTACATTATCTGCATCATTATTATGTTTCTTTACAATGAAACGGTTTAACTTAAAAAAAAATACTTATTTTTTTTTAACTTAATGCACAGAAGAATTATTTGTAGACGACAAGAATAATATTTTCCATAGCACCCAAGGCAGACGTGTGTCATTAATGCCACTTAAAAATGTTATTCAACTAAAATTAAAGCTAAAAGCGTATAACACATATCCTTAAGAAACTCTGTTTAATAATTGAAAATAGTTGAAAAACGAAGATTCGTTATAGGCAGATGCAAGTAAAGATCTACATAAGAAATTCACTGAGCACATCTAATCAAGATTTTGCGGAACGACTGAAATGGTTCTAACGAACAGATGCGACATAACTCCATGGCCTGACGCGATTTGTAACGCAGAGATTTTCTATGGTAGTCACTAATTTTATGTAGGTAACTGTGTTATATAAGGGAAAAGTGTAAGAACATTAGAACGCACAAGATGTTATCCTCGGCACCTTTTTGTGTACTTTTCTTTTATGTGTGTTATATTAAATTATGAATTTATCAATCTCAGTCTAAAAATATTCGTTTGACGCTTGACTGCTTCCGTTCTATAAAAAGAATATTATTTTTTGTATTTAAATGAACAAACTAAATATTTCAGTATAACGTTATAAATAGCATAGGTACCGTTATCTATAATGACCTAGGGATTTGAGGTCATCAGTGATATGACAGATGATTTCTTTGTATTCTCTGAATCTTTCGTACCTCATCATTCGAAAGATAAATTAAATATGATATATTATATGGAATGCTTTTCTGTAAACTGATACAAGAAAAAAGTAAATGTTTATTCTTCTGGCGAAAAAATGAAATGCTAGTAATTAGTAGTTCATTTTATTTTATTATTGTATTCATGAACAAAATAGAATTCACATTTGAATTAGGGGGTTGGAAGAATATTATTGGGTAAAGAAGCTAATTATTAGTTTTCGCCGAGCTACTGCACATTTTATATAATTGTTGCACATTATATAGGATACTTTTCGCAGTTAAATAAATAATGTTAGTTTATGTTAGTAAGAGAACCTGGCCTTTTCCATTACGATATGAATTAAGCCACCACAGCGTGGTCCATAATCTTATCACATTTCTGACAAATTTATTACTTTTAAGTTTATAAACGTGTCTGCCCATTCGTCTGTCTATCACAGGCATTTTTCTCAGACAATGTTTGACGTAGGAAGTTGAAGTTTGGCAGAGTTGTAAGAAGTTGCGGCCCAATTACAAACGTGAAGTACTAAAAGTAGAATTTTGATTCTGGGGGTTAGTTTCAGGAGGGAAATAGGAAGTTAAAACTAAACAAAAAAGTTCAGGGTCTTCGTGTGAAGTCAAATAAAAGCTTCAAAAAGATATAATTTGTTTTTCTTATGTATTTTCTTTAACAATTTTCTGAAATAGCTTTAAAGTCGCTGTCCCTCTACCCTATCTCCAAAAGTATCGCTCGGGAAAATCTGAGACAAATCTTTAACATTGAAAATAAGGTGTAGCTTGACGATTAACTTTGTATTGCTGGATAATGTGCATGAATCTAGTAGATCTATATTTAAAAACAACTAACGATACACTAATTGCACAAGTACGACTTGCACCTGCAGTTTTTTTATAATTTGTATTTACCTATGTTGTATAAAAAATTATCACATACATATGTGGTAAACATAGCATTACAAATTCATTGGGGATGCCACTAATCGCAGATTAAACTGGAATATTTGAGCAAAGGATTACATAATACTATTATAATAATATTGGTTTTGTTTGTATAATCCACCTAATCCGAATAATCGGATAGGACATAGAATTTAGCTTAGAGCAGGGTTCAGTTTTTTGTACTGAAGTACCCTACTAATAATAATAAAACGCCATTTGTTGTGTGACAACGATAACTTCAGCACATGTATAACAATTTAATCTTAAATATGTTTGCAAAATTAGCCCTAATACAATTTACTTCCACATCCACGTAGTGGTATAGTAATCGCAAAAAAATTTTCAAAAATTTTTATTCGTGAAATAGGTTTAGAATGTCATGAAACGTCGAGATTTACTAGAAGCCAAAGCGTCAGATTTTTTAATGATATTTTTCAACCCCCACCACCCCTACTCCAATATGAAAAGGGTTGATAAAATAAAATTGAGATATTCATTTGAAATTTGGTACACGTATGTGTTATAACGACATCTGGAACTAGATTATAATTTGAGATGATTCATTGAAGGGTTGGGGGTTAAATAGGGGTAAATAAGGGAAAATAAGTAAAGCAAGCTGGTAATGCTACAGAAACTTGAAATTCGGTGTATGTAGTAGAAGCCAAAGCGTCAGATTTTTTAATAATATTTTTCAACCCACACCACCCCTACTCCAATATGAAAAGGGTTGATAAAATAAAATTGAGATATTCATTTGAAATTTGGTACACGTATGAATTATAACGACATCTGGAACTAGATTATACTTTGAGATGATTCCGTTGAAGGGTTGGGGGTTATTTAGGGATAGATGGGGGGAAATAAGTAAAGCAAGCTGGTATGAGTACAGAAACCTGAAATTCGGTGTATGCACTAGAAGCCAAGGCCTCAGATTTTTTAATAATATATTTCAGCCCCCCACCACGCCTACTCCATTATTCAAGGGGTTGATAAAATGAAATTGAGATATTCACATGAAATTTAGTACGCATATGTATTATAACAACATCTGGAACTAGATTATATTTTAAAATGATTCCGTTGAAGGGTTGGGGGTTAAATAGGGGTAAATAGGGGAAAATAAGTAAAGCAAGCTGGTAATACTACAGAAACTTGAAATTCGGTGTATGTAATAGAAGCCAAAGTGTCAGATTTTTTATAATATTTTTCAACCCCCACCACCCCCACTCCCTTATTAAAAGGGTTGATAAAATAAAATTGAGATATTCATTTGAAATTTGGTACACGTATGTATTATAACGACATCTGGAACTAGATTATACTTTGAGATGATTCCGTTGAAGGGTTGGGGGTTAAATAGGGGTAAATAGGGGAAAATAAGTAAAGCAAGTTAGTAAAAGTACAGAAATTTGGGATTTGGTGTATATACTAGAAGCGAAGGTCTCAGGTTTTTTATTAGTATTTTCCATCTCCCCACCACCCCCACTCCCTTATTAAAAGAGTTGATAAAATTAAATTTAAATTTGCACTTGAAATTTGGTACATTTATGTATTATAACTATATCTAATACTGGATTATATTTTGACATGATTGCGTTGAAGGAATGGGGGTAAGTAGAGGTAAATAGGGAAAAATAAGTAAAGCAAGCTGGTAAGAGTACTGCAACTTGAAATTCGGTGTATGTCCTAGAAGCTAAGGCCTCAGATTTTTTAATAACATTTTTCAACCCTTCCACTACCCTTACTACATTGTTAGAGGGGTTGATAAAATAAAATTGAGATATTCACTTGTAATTTGGTAGACGTATGTATTATAACGACATCTGTAACTAGATTATATTTTGTGATGATTCCGTAGAAGGGTTGGGGTTAACAGGGGGACTAGGGGAAAATAAGTAAATCAAGCTGGTAAGAGTACAGAAATTTGGGATTCGGTGTATATACTAGAAACCAAGGCCTCAGATTTCTTTCTAATATTTTTCAAACTCCACCTCCGCTTCATTATCCATGGGATTGATAACAACAAATTGAGATATTCACTTGAAAGTTAGTACACGTATGTATTATTGTAGTGACATCTGATTAAGATGAGTCTATTGAAGGAGTCGAAGGTGGTAGGTTGTGAATAGTGGAAAATAAGTAGGGTAAACTAGAAACTTCATTTTTAACGTATATGATAGAAACCAACTCCTCAAACTTTTCTATGACATCTGCCCCAAATATTAAAATTCTATGACCAATAATTTCCACATACTAGAGTGCAAATATAGTCAAGATGTTTCCTTTGAAGTGACTTGGATGAAGAATCTGGATGTGGAAGTAGTGATTCCTTAGGCAGCGGTTTTTTAACACGTTTTTATTAGCATCACCCGTAACTTAATTGTGTGTGTGAAGAAATCACCCAGTTCCAGATGTCGTATTGACTTGAAATTTTACACGTGTATATGGTTCGCATGACAATATATTTTGACATATTCGTCTGATTCTACTAGAAATTAGTATCTGAAGATTTTTAAGTTCACAGATGATATGGGTTCGAAATACAAAAATTCAAAATGGCGGTGCCAATATGGCACATGTTTCATTATTTGTCATCTTATTCCAGTAAAAATCGGTATGTGAGAGTTATCGATGCTGCAGACTATACATATTTGATCGAAATTTAACCATTCAAAATAGTAGTGTCAATTTACTGCATAAGTTATGTAATTTATAATCTAATTCGTCTGTCAGTTATAACAATGAAATAAATAAATAATTCAGAAAAATGCCATTTAGAAACTAACTGAAACTGTTAAATACATATTTAAATGTGATCTTAAAAAAACTACTTGCGGTAGATATATTTATTTATTTATTTATTTATTTATTTATTTAGATACAGCTACCCAACAGATAACCAATTAAAAGGGTGGGAATCTTACACTAGTAAGCACTAACAGTATAAATATTATATATGCTAAATGCACAGTACGTCAGAGAAGAAACAAAATACAAATATCATACTAAGAAAAGCTGAGTAAAAATATATACAGGGTGTAATCAGTTTCATGTCATTAAAAAAAACTGGTAATGGAGACCGACTAGAGAAACGAAAAACATTTATGACTTTTCCCTCTAGGGGCACTTTGAGAAAACTGACCTGGGTCAACCTTTTTAATATTTTTTTTAATATTAATGTAGAAAATAATTGAGAACCACTGCTTTTCTTGGTCAATGAACTTGTAGTTCCCAATTATACAACTTTTAAATTGTCATAAAAAAGTGCAAAGGCCTTGGATCATCGACCGCCTTTGATGGACCGCCTCAACCGAACTGAGGCAATTATAAAGAGGCGAATAATTCGTTATCTTTTCCTGCACAACTGCAAGCAAATAATGGCCGTAGAAGTTTAAAAAGAGCATTTCTTTACATGTGTGTCTTTTATTTTGGAACAAAATATTGGATTCATGTTTATAATTCAGAATATTTAAATGTGATTTATTAACGTTTGTAACATAAATGGGTGTCCTGCGTTAAAAACTTACTACCTACCTAAATGATTCAAAATCTCTGCATCTGCATCAATACACAGTTCGGTACGTCGAATTAAGGACATACGCACTTCGTTCAACACTAAAACATAAACTATCAACTAACGTTGTCAATAAAGAAAAATAAAAGAAAAGCTTGGTCCGAAATCCAAAACGAAATACAAAAAGAACAAACAAGTAAGTTGTGTCTGTACGTAATCAATTTAACGACTTGAACGGTAAAGTCAATAAAATAAATCTTCACTATAAATACACAGCGACCCGAAATTCAAAAATAACAAAAAAAATGAACGGCGGGTTTGGCGCGTGTACATAACGAAACACCCACAGAAACTAAAATATTGCACAAGGGAGAGTCAGAGTATAGTTTTCTTCAGATCAGATCTACTAAACACTCAGAAAACGTCGACGTCTTTCATCTTATTTACTGCACCGCTAAAGACCGCCGACATTTTATAGCTATCTACACAAATATTGAGTATCATAGGCAAAGACACGCGCGACGATCTAAACCTACCTCAATATTCCAGCAGTTCTCAAAAGATTTTATTGAAAATTTGGGAAATTATTTTTAATTTTTTTTCTCCAAAACTATGAGCTTTAGACCCCATGTTACATAAGGTTTTTTTGTTTGTATTGTCGTTCCCTACCACCAGTTTTTTTTTAATGACGTGAAACTAATTACACCCTGTATTATACACACATATACACATCACATTATGCTAAGAACATTTAATGTAATAAGAGAAATGGGGTTATACGCATATTCTTCTTATACGGATAGTAGTCTTTTAATCGAGGCAGGACTACAATTAAACATATCATAAGCTCATTTTGCAGTGAATTATAATTTTTACACATGAATGTGTAGGTGAAAGTTTTAGTAAATTTATTCGGGGGATAGCAAGATAGAATGTTTCACGATTTTTTATATGAGGAGATGGAATTTTTGTGTATCTAAAATATGCAGAAATTATTATGAACCCCCCAGATCTGATTCCCCTGAAGCCATAAGTTTATTTATAGCTTCGTTGGTCATTTCCTAAATACGCCCATAACAAAAATCCTTAGCTTCTTAAAAAATCGCTTTTGGGCTAAAGTATGATTGGTTTAGTTAACTCCGATTTTAGAGAGTCTTGACAGGCATCTCGTTTGAAATTCTGTTTAGTTGCATTTAACCTACATCAACATCGTCAATAATAGTAAAACGTTATTCATTAGAAATGACGCATTAAAAATAAATGACTTTCTTCCCATTAGAATAGCTCGATTCAATATTATACAAATAAACTATTGTAAAAGTGACAAAGATCCTTTATGTAAATTTATTATATGTCCATCTCTCTTAAAAGACGCCGGCCATGTCTCTTAAAAATGCTAATAATAAACACATTTTACCAAACATAGTTTTTTGCAATAAGTTTGTAATGAATTCATTTATTCAAATTAGAATAAAATACATATGGAAACCTGAAACTAACCAGACTTCCCACATTTAAGACAGTGACTCCATTATATAAATGCTTTGTTTATATAGAATATAAAATTAGAACCTCCCTCTTTGTATGATATGTAAATACGATAAGTATACGCCAGCCATTCATAAATAATATTTTGAATACCACTCTGTCAACAGTAACAAATACCAGCCAGATCAGACAAGTGTTTATAGGGTCCGATTACAACCAGTCCATCTTGAATCTTGTATAGTAAATATTTAACCACAAGGATATCAGGTAGGCTAGACGGCGAGGGGTCCTTGGGTAAACGAAAATTAATACATATTGGTTTGATGTGGTCAGTAAATAAATTGGTACCAGTGAGTTCGCTTTCCATACATATTTGATAATTTATTTCCAGGTGAACTATTGATAGTTTTTTCTTCTCGTAAACAAGAGCTACTGCCGGTTCAGCTGATATGATTTTAAAGTTAATAAAAGGTTGCTGACTTTTTAAATCACTTTTATGATTCTAGATTGGCGAATAGAAATATCTATTTTTTTAAAGTCAAAAGAATTTTTAAAAAGCAGGTTTCCTTGCAACATATTTTATGCTTGAAGAGCTACAAAAAAATGTTTCAAATAAAAGTTGTTGGCAATAAAGTTCTCTATCGATCTGTTCGAATGTAATGTTAAAATTATTAAATGGAATCTCTAAATTTCCAAAAAATAGAGATACTTACTTATAGTACAGGCAAATTAACAATTCAGGGTAACAAAAATTAATAAAAGGATCATCTCTGGGATTTAAGTAGGTAATAACCTGGAAAATGAGATGATGCATTCTTTGCACTTCCAAGTTCCGGGAAAATTCAAACAAATTTGGAAAAACTTTTTGATTTTCGTTTTTTTTACTCTAGCGGCCAAAATAATGAAAATAGAGAAAGAAGTTCCCAACAAAAGTTGTAGCTCGCCTTCTCTCTACAAAAAAGGTCTTTAGAAATGTCTCTCTTACTTAAGATGTTTAGAAGATAAATCGAGTTTTCCACTTATAGTTCTAAGCCGCTTCGAAATGCGCGAAAAGTGAGAATTCTCCAGGAGTTTCGTACGACCGGGCTCATCGATCGATAATTCTTACTATTCAGAGCCCCTAAAAAAAAAAAGAAAATAACATGAAATGTAGAGGAAAGTCTCATCTTTAATGTGGAACTAACCACAAAATTCATAAAAAATTTTATCAAAGAGAGAAAGTGTCAGAAGACGGATTAGTGAACTTTGTACAGTTGATCCACAGATTTATTCATATCTTTGCCGGGAATCGTTAGAATGATAATTCATTTTGCTTATATATTCTTATATAATGATATATTGATCCAATTAACATTTTATTGCAATTACTTTTGTTGGAAAAATATGTCTTGCGATCAAAGTAGAGGGTATATTTCTCATCGATCAATCACCTCCAAATTTTGGAGTTCAATTCGCTATGTCTTAAGTAACAATAATAGCATAGTCTTAATTTTTGGATTATAAGTACAACAAAACATACATTTTTGAATTTGTCTACATTATTCATACACGTTCAGAAAATGCCCATTTCTACAGTAAAACATATACAACTTATATGTTTCTTAACATTCTTCAATGAAATTTTCACGAAATATATATTGAAGTGCGTGGAATCGAATCCATGTAGTGAAAAAGCACCCATTGTTACGGGAGAAATAAGCAAGATGCATAAATCTCAAAGATGTGAATGAATCAACTGTATAAAGTTTACTAAGCCATCTTTTAACACTTTTTTCCTCTATGATAAAAATTTGTATGAATTTTGTGATTAGTTCCACATTAAAGCTGAGACCTTTCTCTACATTTCACGTTGTTTTCATTTTTTTAGCGGCTCTGAATAGTAATAATTACCGATCGATATGTCCGGTCGTACGAAACTCCCAGAGAATTCTCATTTTCCGCGCATTTCGGAGCGGCTCAAAACTATAAGTGGAAAACTGGATTTGTCTCCTAAACGGCTTAAGTAAGACAAAAATTTGTAAAGCCCTATTTTGTAGAGAAAGAGACGAGCTACAAATTTTGTTGAAAACATTTTTCTGTATTTTCATTCTTTTAGCCGTTAGAGCAAAAAAACCGAAAATCAAAGTTTTTCCAAATTTTTTTGAATTTTCCCGGAACTTGGAAGTGCAGAGAATGCACATTCCATTCTACAGGTTATTAACTACTTAAATCCCAGAGATGATTCTTTTATTAATTTTTGCGAGGTTTTTATAACATTTTGCCTTCATTGCCTGTACTATTACTTATTATAGCTAAAAGTATTCTCAAGAAGGCGATTTTGAAATATCATTTTGAACCTCAATGGGGCGAGAATCAGGGACATTGGTATAACTTAATAAGGCTTAAATCGTAGGCTCCTAACTCTGTTTTCAAAACAAAAGAGGAAGTATTTCTCAAAATGTGTTTTTTAAATTGTGTTATCTTTAAAAGTTTTAAAAATTTTTAAAGTCACTCTAAAATTCATACATATTTTTTAAATGTTCTTTTTCTTTTCCAATGATCTATTAAATTTTATTGAAACATATATTTAAAGCTTTGGAATGGTGAGATTTTCCTTAAAAAGTAGGACATTTTTCAATATAACTTAGCAAAACTTCAAAAGTGTTCAATGTACATTATTCTTTCAATGATTAATTTAGAATAGCCTCATAATAAAACCACAATTTTTTAAATTTCTTCTGTTCCTCCGTTTCTGAGCTATTCTCGGTTAAAATGAGGGGTCAATACATTTGAATCGTATATTAGGTTATTTCTCAATAATATCGATATCTTGAGTCTGACTGATTAGATTCTAAAATCCAAAACTTTAAATAAATACATTGATAAATAACCGAATAAACATGACGTTACGTTTTTGATAAATTCATAATGAATACATAATTTTTTTAACGTTCTCTGCTCCCCTCTTTCTGAGATATTTGCGAGGGGTCAATACATTTGAATCGTATATTAGTACTGGTCACATTTTAAAATATAGAATATAATATTTATTTCAATAAAATGTAATAAACCACGGGAGAAGAAGCCACATTTTGAAGATTGTCATGAATTTTAGAGCATGTGAAGAAATGTGTTTAAGAAAACCAAAATAAACATTTTGTCTTTGAATTGTGAATGTACAGATAGAAACCTACAATTTGAGCCTGTAGACAACTTTGTTGTTCGATCCCAAAAATTATAATTTATTTCCCGATTTCTACTCCATTGAAGCTAAGTCGCGACACTTTAAGCTGTGAGTGACTAAAGTATTTTTTGAGAAAAGATTTTGGGATTAAAAATATAAGTTGATTTTCTTGGTTTGTTAGAATTATTGTCCTTAGATTTTATTATTACATTCTTTGCAAAACGAAGAGTATAATGCATTTGATCGGCACATTTATAAAACCGATAATGTCTCTCGTAGAGAAGAAAAAATTATATAATTGTGCTAGTGATCGAATTTTGAACAACTTTCAAAATGTCCGTCTGTCTGCCTGTCCGTCCGTCTGTCCGTCACGTATTTTTTAGGCACGATATCTTAAGTAGGAAAAGTCTAATTGTATATAAATTTGGACAGTAGGTTAGAGGAAGACCCCTTTATTCTAACAAAATCGTAGGTAAATAAAAAAAGTTATTATTTAGATTTAAACAAACATAAGTTTTCTATGTTTTGCAATTGAACACAGACACAAAATTAGAAATTGTTTACAAAAAACCGCGAAGAGTATTCCACAGAATGTGCAGCAATTATATAAAAAGTTCAATAAATAAATAGTATCATATTTACTCCAATTTTGACATCGAATTTAGAGAGTTCAATTGTCTGCAACTTTTGTTTTAAACATTTCTCTAATTTTTCAAGAAAAAAAGTTATCGCAGGTTTCTGTTTTTTCAAAAATTTCTGGGTTGGAGGAAATTGAGAAGAAGAGGTTTTTATTCAACAATCTAGATGCATATGTTAAAGAATATATTTGAAAGTTTTGGTTCGTGATGATTTTTTTTTAGCCAAAGTAAATACTCTAATCAGTACTCTAATCTGTGTTTTATAATTACAGTCTTCTTAATCTGATTAAAAGATTTATCAACGTCTTATATTTCTTGAAATTCTAGGAAATGTTTGTCTGAATATATCAATCGTTATATGCATCACTTAAGAAGATACAACGATCAAAAATAGTATCAAGTATCATAACAGGTGTAATATATCCCTGCCTTCGGAGTACTTATTACCCATCTATGTGGATATGCATATTTTATCACGGTTAATTTCTTTAAATTTAATTTATAGTAAACAAAAAATAAATTCATAAATTTAGAAGTTTCTTACCCACCATTGGAATGCATATATGGAAACATACTATCATCTTCCTATGTGTACGACCACCCCCCTGCAAATTTACTGTATGTAAATATAGCAGCTTTATATTGTGTGTGCATATTCTATTCCAGATTCGAAAAATAGAATTTATATAAAATGTTAATTTTAACTGAAGTTGCGCATTAGACACTCTTTGTTTAACTGTAACTAATCGATAACGTTTGTGATTGATGACTAGCAACAAACGTTTTGATACTGAACCTATGTTTTTTTAAATACTGACTTCAAAAAATAATTTCAAAATTCTCACAAAACTGAGATAGAAGCATCACTATGGTCAATCTGCATTCTAAATCATTTCTGCATAAATATATTCAAATTTTCTAGCGCCTGCGTGCAACTATTTTAAAAGCTACAGATTTAGCAAAACTAAAATTCAATCAATGCCAAACCTGGTGGAACTTAGATTTCTAACTGGCAATTTGCAAATGATACCTTCTTAGTTGGAACAAGTGAAACTGAGCTCATGCCTAGATATGCTGCACAATCTCCAAACAATAAGCTCTGAGTACGGTTTAAGCGTAAATATAGAATTATGATTGTAGATCGAATAAATAACCACCCTTCAAAAATGTTAACGATGGGTGGATATCTAAAGGTTGCACGCAAGATGTTATACCTTGATTTTGACCTTCTTCACTGCAGATAACTACGAATATAAGATTCGACGAAGAATATAGGTAGCAAAATCGTCAGTTGAACAAAAGGACCACGCACTTTTCTGGTCGAAAGTGTCTTTCGGCCATTTTTTTTAAATTTTCATACGATGTTCTTTGAATCCTTACAAACAAAAGTCTCAATGGGCAAAAAGCTCTAACTCTATTTCCGAGACTTCTACAACCTCTGGAAGTCGTAAATTCTGTGATTTTTGGAATTAACATACTACGCAAGCTTTTCATTATAACTACGAAACAATGTATAGCATATTACTGAACTTTCTTATATTAAAAAGTATAGACTTGCAGAAATATCTGGGGCCTCCCACAGTCATATCAGTGCGCTGCCTAAGAACAAGTTCCAAGATGACCTCACATTAATGTCATCATATCTGAGGCTTACCCAACCATCCAGGACAGGGACGCATATATTCAACGGCGCTGTCGAATGCTCGTCATCCCAGGTCAAGGACCTTTACCTTACCCAATCGTCCTCATTTGCCAAGGCCCGGCTTCCTGCCACCATCACCGAATTCGAGCGCTGCCGAAAGCAAACTCATATCAGCAACTACCCTAAGAACTACCAGGATTTGGTCCAGCTATTGGGTATTACGACTTTAAGTCTAGCCAAGTTAGCTACGCCAAGACTTCCACACGAAACCCACCAACCTGCATGGAACGTACGAATCTTGACGTGGGACGACGAGCATTCGGAAGCGCCGTTGATTATATGCGCCACCGTCCTGGATGGTGCGGTGAGCAGCATCAGGGAAGATGGCATTAATGTGAGATCATCTTGGAACAGGTCTTGTTTTTCGGCAGCGTCTTGATGTGGCTGTGGTAGGCCCCAAATATTCCTGTTAGTCTATACTTGTTAATACAAGAAAGTTCATTAATATATTATACTTTGTTTCGCAATTATAATGAAAAAGTTTCTTAGTAAGTATGTTAATTCCAAAAATCTCAGATGTTGCGACTTCCAGAGGTTGTAGAAGTCAAGGAAATATAGTTAGAGCCTTTTGCCCATTGGTACTTTTGTTTGTAACCTAGAGGTTAACCTATCAGGATATTAATGTCCGAGTTTTCTCCATCTTTCTTTATTTTCCTGAGACATGGTTGATATGTTAAGTATGTAGATAGACGGAGTAGTGATGCTTAAAAGAGTTTGGAGACGCTCGTTACGAATACAAATTCCTTGGACAACCCATGGTATCAACAACTCAATTTGAGAAAATATCCCAAAGATGGCTCTCTAGCATCATACTCTCCCTCATCTTATCAATCAACCTAAGAGAGGACAAAAATTCATCTGAAAATAAATTTCTCAGATAGTGACGTTGAAAATCAGTTAGTAGATGAACTAGAAATTTCAATTGCAAGAACATGTTAAATTATACCGATAATTTAAATTAATAAGGTATTTCTATTTTCATTAATAATATAACACTTTAATGTACTTTATCTAGCTTACCTTTCACAATTTAATTTGCTTGGCAATGCATAAATTAGCTAATGAATTAAATTCAATATTATAATACAATATTCATATTATGCAAAGTAGGGATGAGTAGGTATGGCAAGCAAACTATTATTAATAAGATGTATAAAATAATTTTTAAAAACAATGCTCTGCTTTTAGTAATGTATTAAAAAGAAAGAACTATCTTTTTCTGATATTATCATTTTTTATTATTTATAAAGGTATTAAAACTAAAAGATAGAATGCGAGAAGATGCTGTAGAAATTGTTTCAAAAGTCACTGGATAATACAAACATTGTATTATATGTTTATGTATACATTTATTACATGTTGAGTATTAACTAACAACATTTTTGCAAAGGCACGTGTAAAATTATTTTTGTTGGTGCTGGTGCTGGTGACAAAAGAAATCTGCTTTCGGTATCCTCAGCAGATAAACTCGAAAAATACACAATGGGTACAATTCTCTTGCTGTAGACTTGCGATTTTGTTCGACAATTTTGGCTGCATTTTCTCATACCCATCAAAAGCCGTTGTGACATATTGCCCATAATGGTATGCCATGTACCTTTAATACTGAAAAATACATCTGAAAATATTGCAGGACTTTGTCAGACAACTTGAAGTAAGTGACCTCCATCTTTTACGTAATGTGTTATGGAACTTGGATTTTGAAGTAACGCGCAGTGGGCCAGAATCCAAAATTTCTGGCCAAAATTCTGAAACTCTGCAAATGTACTTATTGTGCATATGTCATGAAGGGAAAAATAGTTAAAAAAAAAAGACACCCTCTGGGGGTGAGATAAAGAGGTTGAAAACATAAACGACCTTCGATATTTTTTAAACTTAGCTTACGTACTTTTGATACCTAAATTTGTATAAGAACAATAAGGGGAAAAAATTATGGACCTCTGGGGGTGAGTTATAAGGTTTGAAATTATAAATAATGCACGATTTTTTCAAACTTGGTATACGTGTTATATTACTGTACTATATTACACTTAGATATTTGTAAGAAAAATATTTTTAAAATAGCTTCTCGTCCTGGGACTGATATGAAAGAGTTCAAAAAATTGTTAAATCGGTGTTTTTAGAAAGAGATTAAAAAATATTACATATTGTTAACATCGTGGAATAAAAAGAGACAATAGGCATTCAAAAAATTAATCTATTACAGTTTTTTGTCCAGAAGTAATAAATAAAATAAAATCTATAAAGAATTTACACTTGCCTACCTAATCACTACTGTCCGAATCGATGTCGTCATTAGAAGTTGTGGTTTCGGAGGTGCTTTCCTGTGGTGTTTGTGCTAGTAGACTTAATCCTTCGGAAGGTAATATTGTTGACCTCTTTTGGGGTAATTTTCTAAGTCCTGTGATGAACGGGTTGAACGAAATTAGCAGGCAATGAAGAAGACCTTCGTTCGTTAGTTGTCTAGATGATTTTCTAGTGTGTCTTCGACTATATAATATAACACCTCATACTTGATCAAATTATTACTTATTACTTCCAAACCGGGCTGAACCAGATTCTTAATTTTGTACCATAATTTTAAAAAACTATAAGAAATCGACCAGTAAAAGAGCCTATGCTTGGAACACGTTGCGCTTTTTTTGTAGCTCAAACAGAAAGTACCCATTAATTTTTATTTTTTCCTTTGTAGAACCCCGTTTAACACAACTTTATGACCGAATGCATCACATTTTACAAGCAAACAATATATACAAAATAAAATACTTACTTTATAGCTATCTTGGTAAAGTTTCAAAATGTTTTTGTCGAAATTACACAAATTACAAAATATCGAATAGTACGTTTAAATATAGAAACTCTTCACAACTATACGCTAAGAGAACGCTGTCTTTCTTATGGTGTATCATGTAAAAAGGGGCTACAATACGGTTGGAATTTCTGGTACGTAATGAACTGAATTTTTATGATTACAGAAATATTACTTTGAATACAATTAAACCTCTTTCGAATTTTGGCTTTTTGGCTAGGTCTTTCGATTTCGTGGCCAGCTGTATAACGGCGGGCATAGCTTATCAATTATTTTATATAACACTGATTTAGAAGTTTTCCGTAATGATCCGTTATCAAACAAACTAGAAGAGTTTGGTGCTAATTTGTAGTGAAAACATTGTTTGATTTCTTCGGGATACGATGCACAGGAGAGTATTCTACCAAAAGAAGGCAGGGTTTACTGTTATTTCTGCATCCTTTATTTTTATTGAAGAAATTCCCGATAAGAGTGGTGTAACTCTGTCATTACGTTTAGGTAAGGTGTAAATTAGTGTAGTTGGTACCAATGATTCTACTTATCAATTTTCCAGTTATTTCTACAGCTTTGTCGCAGTTTACGGGTATTTTGAATATGCAGATGTATTTCAAAAAATTTACCACTTTTCGCACTAAACGTTTAAGTTTGATTAATCTATATAAAGTTTTTGTTAAATTGTTATGAAATCAGAGATTTTTTTTTCATGGGTTCATTCAGGGTTCATTTAGTTTTTAAGGTAAATCCCCTTGAAGCATCTTAAAGTAAACATTTCAAGCTTTAAAAACCGCACCTACAGAAATCTGATAACGCGGTTTAAACCAAAGTATAGGTGGTGAAAGTTAGTTATAAATATCAAATTTTATCACTTTCTCAAGATGTTGAAGATTTGGAAATGTACATCTTCAGAAATACATTTTTAAGATCTTTTTTTACTCACTGTATCGTTTTATACATTACTTCCAGAGTAATACAGGATGTAATTAGTTTCATGTCATTAAAAAAAAATGGTAATGGGGACCGACTAGACAAACAAAAAACCTTTATGACTTTTCCCTCTAGGGGCACTAAGTTAACACGTTTAATATTATGGTAGACAACTATTGAGAACCACTGCTTTTCTTGGTCGATGGACTTCCCAATTATACAACTTTTAAATTGTCATAAAAATGTGCTGGGCGGTACACACGGTGTCAAAGGATCATCGACCGCCTTTGATGTACCGCCTCAGCTAAACTGAGGCAAGTATAAAGAGGTAAATAATTCGTTCTCTCTTCGTGCACAATTGCAAGCCAATAATGGCCATAGAGGTTTAAACAGAGCATTTCTTTACATGTGTGTTTTTTAATTTGGAACAAAATATTGGATTGTTTATAATTTAGAAAATTTAAATGTGGTTTATTAACATTTGTAACATAAATGAATGTCTGGGTTAAAAGCTTACTACCTACCTAGATGATTCAAAATCTCTGCATCTGTATCAATACACAGTTCGGTAGGTCGAATTAAGTACATACGCACTTCGTTCAACACTAAACACTAAACTATCAACTAACGTTGTCAATAAAGAAAAATAAAATAAAAACTTGGTACAAAAGCCAAAAAGGAATACAAAAAGAACGAACAAGTAAGTTGTGTCTGTACGTAATCAAGAATTTGACAACTTGAACGGTAAGTCAATAAAATAAATCTTAACTATAAATACACAATGATGCGAGATTCAAAAATAACAAAAACAGCGAACGGCGGGTTGGACGTGTTTACATAACCAAACATCGACAGTAACTAAAATATTGCACAAGGGAGAGTTAGAGTATAGTTTTCTTCAGATCAGATCTAGATCTAAACCTACCTCAATATTACAGCAGTTCTCAAAAATTTTAATTGATAAATTTGCGAAATTTTTGTTTATTTTTTTTCTCCAAAACTATGAGCTTTAGACCCCATGTTATATAAGGTTTTTTTGTTTGTCTTGTCGTTTCCTACCACCAGTTTTTTTAAATGACATGAAAGTAATTACACCCTGTATGTGACAGTTCCAGGTTTCCATCTTAAAAATTGTAGAATGGTGATCGGCATTTGCCGATCTCATCGGAAATCTCTTTATGTTCCGACTTCATATATATGCTATTTCTACATACATTCATTTTTATATTTGAAAATAGAATAATCCAATAGTCACATGTTTCTTCTTTCATTTAAGTTTTGTTGAGCTCAATTTTATCAATCAGTTCAAAAGTTACAACAAGTTTAGTGTAGCGCGTTCGAGAGCGCGCAAGCTTCACGCGCCGTACTTATGCGTCGCGACGTTCCATTCTCGTGAGTTAAACAAAAAAATCTGGAGCCTACATTTTTTATCGTACAAAAAAAACTTCATGTACGTTTTTGATGTGAAATTTTCCCCTCTATCGCCTAGTTATTGGCCAAAAAACCGAATTTCGGCCAATATTTTCGATATCTCTAGGAGTCGTCGGCAGCTGTAAACTTTCTTTATCGTATTCTACACCAAAAAATATACTTATCTTAAAAAAATCAGCCATATAACATTTAGTGACGCACTAAGACCCCTGACGACTGGACTAATAGTACCTAGTTGTAAAAAAAAAATTAAAACAATTTTTTTTTGAAATAGGTTTAAAATGTCACGAAACGTGGAACTTTAAAATTTGAGCGAAAGAAAATTATTTCATTATCTATTCTCTTTAGGCGGTGCACCCTGTATATTTTCCAGTGAAAGTCTAAGCATTTCTTCGGTGGCAGTAGCGTCGTTTACTTAGCAAATTTGAATGTTTTCCGTTTAGTAGTTTTTTTAGTTAATGCATCAACAGGCAGACCGACAGACAGACAGACACACCGACAGAATTGAAAAACGTATATTTTCCTAATTTACATAATCTGAAAGGTGAAAATCCAAAAAAATCTCGTATGGTGTTTTTTCTCGAATGCGATACTTCCCTTTGGTATTCTATTTTATTTTTATGTAGACATTCGTTTCTTTTTACTCATGCGCGAAATTGTCCTTGTGGGATTTCCTAATATTTATACATACAGTGTGTCGCACTTCGTATAAATTAACCCTTGTATTTTTGTTGTCAGACTCTTCCCAAACACAATACATATTGCATGTGATCGGTACATTTCTAAAACCAGTAATATCGGTCGTAGAGAAAAAAATTCATATCTCTGTGTTAGTGACCGAATTCTGAACAACTTTCAAAATGTCCATCCTTCTGTCTCTCTGTCTGTCCGTCTGCCCATCCATCGCGTTTCTTGCAAGCGCGGTAACTTAAGAATGAAAAGTCCGATTGTATTGAAATTAGGATAGTAAGCGTTAGCTAGATGAAGAACACAATTGATCAATATACAAAAAATTTATTCATGATTTACATAAGAAAAAACATGTTTTATAATTGAACAAAAACTTTCTAAAACTAATATTATTTACAAAAAATTTAACAACAGAGCTTAAGCAATGTTAATTTTTGAAAAAAAATCGATTTTCAAAGTGACCTAAAGTGTCCTTCATTATCGAGATCAGTTAAAAATGGAAACTTTCAAGCCACTATGTATAAAATCGTGCGGTAGGTGTGAAAGAGCGTTCAAAGTACAGCTAAACAACTTCAAACTCATTTCGTTGCGGTTGTCTGCACTTAGAAATGATATGTATTTGCATAAACTATATTGATTCAAAATTACACCAGAGAAACGGAGCAGATCTAACGGTATTAAATTTATGCCATTGCAATGCGTTAAAGTGAATATTTTACTACAGATATAGTATATGTTGTGTAAACATCGGTAAACATAGAAACAATTCTATTAATTTGCATTAAAGGTGAATAAAGATAAAATACGAACAAATTTCTTTCTATGTAGACGTTGAGTTTTATTGAATTTTAATGCATGTATGCACACTTAGAACCGATTTATTGGAAAAGGTAGGAGGCGGACATGATATTATTGAAAATATCATAAATATCCAGAATTATAGCATTAGAAAACAAATTAACATTAAATCAGGCGAGAGAATAAAAAATAAATCTTATTAACGATTTTTTTGTAAATAAAACGACATCGTTGTCTCCATTATACGTACGGTTTTGATATTTATTTTTCTTTAAATACAAGATAGAAACATTGTTTGTTCATAGCGCTTATTCAAAATTCAAGTTAATTAACATTTAAAATGTTCGAGAGATAATAACGTGTTCAGTTTATGTTTTAATTTTATATAAAACCAGTTTATAAGTGTTTTAAATTAAATTATGCAGGATTTTTTCACAAGATTAACGACCGTCAATAAAATAGTGCCGTATTGTATATAATAATAAAAAATTGAGCAGCTACTGGAAGTAACTGAAACCTCCCCACCAAATTTTGGTGAAATTTCGTTAATTTAATTAACAGCGGGCTCGTTGGCGCTGAGCTATGTGATGCTGGGCTGAGTTCTTCAAGTACTATAATCTATAATAACAACCCGGCGCACAATGGGACAAACGCTGATTTCTACAATATAGGTAAAAAACACGCTGCTTAAGGAATCACCACTTCCACATCCAGATTTCTCATCCAAGTCTCTTTGAAGGAAAACAACTTGACTATATGCCTTGACACTCTAGTGTGTGAAAATAACTGTTCAGGGAATTTTAATAATTTAATATTTGAGGCATATATCACTGAATTGAGGCGTTGGGCTCTAGAATATACGCCAAAAATAGAATTCTTGGATTCTTAGTGGCTTACTTATTTTCCCTTATTTACCCCTATTTAATCCCCAACACTTCAACGGGATCATGTCAAAACATAATCTAGATCCAGATGTCGTTATAACTAAATGCCGTCAGCTATCAATTTAGCTTTGTTAATGTTGCGCTGTTATAAATAATAAGTTGGCTTATGTCAGAATACTGTTGTAATATGATTATTATAAAAGTGTTACTAATTGTTAAATATACTTTGTCTGTTTTATATTACTTGTGTTTCCCATCATTCCCATCAGTTAAAGGGCGCTCTACCACCTCTAATCTAATATGCATAACTCAATCTATCTCTGGGGCCATTGATCAACGCTTGAAAATGGACGTAATATATACAGATTTTTCTAAGGCGTTCGACACCCTTGACCACGCTATATTACATTCAAAAATGTCCTGTTTCAGTTTCTCCCAATCTCTGCTCGTACTTTTTCAATTCTATCTCTCAGGTAGAAAATAATATGTCGCCTATAGTGGGCCTCGGTCTGTCGAGTAACTGGCAATGTCAGGTGATCCGCAAGGATCAATTCTGGGTCCGTTGCGTTTTAATATATTTATAGATGATATTGTGGATATTACTAAAGCTGACTGTTTACTCTACGCAGTTGACCTCAAACTTTTTAGGACTATTAATTCCATAGCGGACTGCAATCTAGTAGATAACAGCCTCTCCAGCGTATATGATTGGTGTGTTCGAAATAAGTTAAATTTAAATGTGTCCAAATGCAACGTCATGACCTACACAACAAAACCCATGCCCACTACGTTTAATTATAGCATAGACAATGTGGAACTCCAAAGATCCGTGACTTTCATGGAGCTTGGAGTAACTTTTGATAAAGAACTTTCCTTTGTACCACACAATAACATAAGTTCAGAATCTTTTAAGATTTTGGGACTTCTATCCAGATCAAGCAGAGAGTTTACCAATACTAATACACTAACAGTAAGTACTTTACTTTGCTTTTGTCTGACACCCTCATTGCGTTACTCATGTTGATAGCCTAGAAAAAGTACAAGGGCGATTTGTAAAATTATTGTGATTCAAGTGTGATGAAGTCTTCCCATCAATTGGTTTACCACACGTAGAACTTTTGAATAGATTCTCTATGGACACTCTTGGGAAAAGGCGGGTTTGCTATTCTCAAATATTTTTACATAATCTAATGCGTTCTGTATTCTATTGCCCAGAATTTTGAAATAAATTGCAGTTTTATGTCCCATTAAATACTAGGATAATGCAAACTTTTTATCTTCCTACTCCGCACTCTAATAGACTTAAATTTTTTCCTCTATTCTCAATGTGTAATAATTACAACAAACATTGTGACAACTCTGATATTTTCAGCTGTACTGTTAATTGCATAAGAGACTTTTATATCCATTGACTCTTAGCTTTTCTTTGGATTACGGTTTATGTAGTTTTATTATTATGCTTATCTTATACGTGTATTTTTACATTTCTTGTCTTTTATCTCTGCTTTTACATGGTTAGATTATTATGTTATCCTATAGGAGAACTTCATATTTCTCTAATGTATATTGTAAATATTTAATTTTTTGTATTTTGTGTATCCATCCTGCTCTGTAAATGGGTTACACCGATTGAGAAATGTATGCTAAATAAATAAATAAATAAATAAATAAATAATACATACCTGCATCAAATTTCAAGTGAATGTCTCAATTTTATTTTATCAACTCCTTTAATAAGAATCAGCAAAAAGCAATGTGGAATTTGATTTATATAAACAAAAATAAAACAGATAATTCGTCAGAAATTATTTCTCCTGATCAATTTAATAATTATTTTGGAAACATCGCTCAAAATTTAGTTAAATCCTTGTCATCTGCCACCGACAATTTTGAAAATTATTTCACAAGTTCCATAAAAACCGGTGCTGACAAGGATTTTATTTTTGCTGAAGTTACTTACAATCAAGTCCTAGATGTAATCGCTAACCTGAAAAATAAACAGAGTAAAGATGCGTATGATATCAACATGAAAATTCTCAATTGTATCAAATACATCATTATCATTCCACTCACGAAACTAATTAATGAATGCATCAGAAAGAATGTGTTTTCTAAATGTCTCAAACTGTCAAAAGTGTTACCTTTGTTTAAAAAAACTGTATTGATGATCCGGCTAATTACAGACCTATTTCCATCGTGCCATTATTTGCCAAAATATTTGAGGTAGTTCTCAAATCTCAAATCACGAATTATTTTGAAAATTATGATCTATTTAATAGTTGTCAATATGGTTTTAGGTCGAAATTGTCAACGACGTTAGCAATTAATTCATTAATGAATATAATAAATGAAGGTTTCGAGGACAAAGAATTTGTGCATGTGCAATTTTTAGACCTATGTAAGGCTTTCGACTGTGCGCCTCACAATATTTTAGTGAACAAACTGAAATTTTATAAATTCTCTGAGGGCATCAGAAAATTTGTTGTGTCATATTTAACTGATCGTCATCAATTTGTTCATTTTAATAACGCTAATTCGGCTAACATTGATATTAGATTTGCTGTCCCTCAGGGTTCTGTTTTGGAACCGGTTTTATTTCTTATTTATGTTAATGATTTGCCAAATAGTAGTCCCTTAACAAATTTCACTCTCTTTGCAGACGATACGACATTGGCTCATTCCCATAAATACTGTAACATTTTATTATCAGAGGCTCAAAACAGCCTGTCTATGGTTCACAACTGGTTTTTAAAAATTAACCTAGTATTAAATAATGATAAGACAGAGACTATGATTTTTTCGTTACGACAGCACTCTGTACAGATGACCTCCAATTGCGTTAAATTCTTGGGCATTATTTTGGACAGTAAGCATGGGAAGAACATACGTCCTACATCTGCAAGAATGTATCACGTAATATTTTCTTATTACACAATTTAAAAAAATTGTTTGTCACAATCAACGGTTCTAATGGTATATCACGCAATAATTCAGTCTTCCATCACCTATGCCATTTTAATATGGGGCCACTCGGCACATACCTCAACAGTTTTTTCACTGCAAAGAGAGGCTGTCAGAGTCGTTGCTGGGTTATCATATAGGGATGATTGTAGGAATGCTTTTACAAGACTTAAGATACTTACCTTGCCCTGTGCTTATATTCTACAGTGCCTTGTCTATGTTAAAAATAACTTAAACAATTTACATAACATGTGAAAGTGTCCATACGTACTCAACTCGTAATAGGGGTAATATATATTTGGATTTTTTGCGACTTTCAAAAACCAGAAACGGGACATGCTATTATGCAGTAAAATTTTTCAATGTGTTACCGAATGCTGTACAATCACTTGATTGTACTCGCTTCAAATACGTAATTAAACGATTCCTCCATTCTATGATTTTGACGAATTCCTGTTGACTGATTTTTCCCGATTAATTTTGTAAACTTACTCTTGTATGATCATGAATATTTGTTCGTTATTGTTTATGCTATATTGCTATTGTTATTTACTCTATGTGTTATTTATTTGTTTTATTTATTGTGTAATTTTTTATCTAAGACAACCACTATCTTGTTGGATTCTTGCTATATTTTTATTTTTTATTTTTATTTGACGTGTCAAAGCATAATTTGTGTTTATATGACCAATAAAAGATCTATCTATCTATCTATCTATCTATCTATCTATAATAATGGAAAAGGGGGTGGAAAATATTTTGAATAGTTTTTTACAATTACTTACTTCCATTACACTACGTGAATGTGGAAATAATAATTATGGAAGCTGTCCGATTCCTAATTTATAAGCGAAATTATATTTTGGAAGAAATTATCTATTGTTTTTGTAAGAGCCTATTAGAGATCCAAATATTTCCAGTTTCATTAAGTCCAAGTTTAGGTAGTATGTAAGCAGAAAGATTATAATTCAGAGAATTATTATTTTTCATTCGACGATAAAGTACCTTATTTTACACAATTTCATAACATAATATTCAGCAATGATTTATTGTTTAATAAACTTTTCGATCTCTTTGGATTTTTTTGCATAATTGTGCAGTCCTACGAGAAAACATATTTTTTGTATTTAATGGGACAAAAATAAATCTGGCGTTAAACTGGATCCTTGAGGAACACTGGATGTGATAAAAGCTATGAAGCTAACAAGTACCGTAAACAACAAATGTAATGAATTAGAAATCTTTCAAACCCTAACTTTATATACTTATGTGTGCTATTTTGGTACTACATCTACTGAAAGTAATACATGTTTCCAATTTAGAAAGTGTAATAAGTAAAAGTAACTTCAAACCACTAGACAATCAAAATTTTATAACAAAACAATATTTCTAACAAACCAAGAATATAAAGGAAACTAATATTATGACCTGAAAGACCCTGCTTGGGTCGTAGGATCCTAACGTCGATTAAACATTTCTGGACAGGTGAAATGACCTGACGCCGCATTCCTGAATATAACAGATTATATTACAATAAAATCTTTGACACTTTACGATCATAATTACTTGTGTTAAGTAAATGTAAACATAAATTTCGAAGTATCTACCTGTTCATATGAATTCCTACAAATGACTATTTATGCCTTCTGTCACCGTAAATAAAAAAATTGTAAAACTTAATGAATTTTTTATAGTTTGTACATAACTGAAGACTGAAGAGAGCCTGTAGGGTGGGTTTTAATTTTTATTCGTGTATTAATTATTTGAAAGCTTTTTTGTGTCGGGCGCATTAGCGAGGTTTTGTTAAGTATCTATCTGATGTTTATCTACCAGAATTATTATGAATTTGTCGACCAACGAAATTTTAAATACAATAATTATAATAATAAAGGCTTTCGCGTTTTATGAAGGTTATTATTCTGATAAAGTGATTCGTCAGCTTGAATAATAATAAAATTAAATCAACGTATACAGTGTGTTTATTTTAATGTGAATACGCCTTTACGTGTGTTCTATTAGTTTGTGTTAAAATAGGCTTAGAATATCAAGAAACATTCACATTTTAAAATTGAGGGAAAAAACTGTCTTTATGCCTGTGCGTTTATAACTTACTTGTGTGTACGGTTACTCTTAAACGGTTTAAGAGAGATCTGGAATTAGACTATGTTTTGGGGTCGTCACGTTGAAAAACTTTTGGTAAATAGGCAAAACAGTAAGAATACAGAAGCTTGTGATTATATGTATGTACTAGAATTACGGCTCATGTATATTTATGACATCCACTCCCACCCCATTCATTATTAAAGGTGTTAACAAATTATATGTAAGAGAACCAAAATTTTTAAAATATTTTTTGACATCAGCCACCTTATACCACCTTGGAGCAGACAACTTGAAATATTGTATTATTAATATTTTATGACCAATTATTTCTACATATTCGAGTGCAAGTATGTTATCAAGATGTTCTCATTTAAAGAAACTTGTATTGGAAATTTGGATGTGCAAGTAGTTATTCCATAGGCAGCGGTTTTATTAGAGATATATAAATAATATCTGGTACAACAGTAGAGCTTCATATGCTGCATCTCATGAGATATTTAGCTTACTTCAACCGTCTGAAGAAAGCGAAATCACGATATCTCGCTTCGCGTTGGAGATATCGAAAAATATTTCAAAAAGTTGCTCAATCTCAATTATTCAGCTCATATCCTCAATTTCAGTGCAAATATCACATTTTCTTTATTTTGTTATATATTCAAATAAACAATAATTTAAAATCAAAACTAACAAATAAAATTCGATTGGATATTACCTTTTTCCATTAACCGACCATCGATATGGGTGCACGTTTCAATCCTCTTTCGATTATTATTGGCAGCAATTCTTCTTAATTCGGCTGCACTGGTTTGATTGCAAGCTTCGCTTATTTTGGCACAATATTAGTCACGATTTTGGGATTTCTTTTTATGAACTCCATTCTCTATTTTTCTCCAAAAATATAAATCTGGCGATCTCGACGGTCAGAGCCTCGGCCAGAGCTCAATTCGACTGATTCTCTTTATCCAGTGCTGTGGAAAATGTACGTCTAACCATTGCCGAATAATTCTACAATGGGGTCATTTAGGATTTTTGTATCGCAATTTCTGAAAGATCTTTTAATTCTAGAACGAAATGCAAAAGAAAACAATTTTCTAAAGTCTCTATAGGCTTAAAAGTCTATAAAGAATATGTTTCATTACAAGTATAAGCAAATAAAAAATAATTCACTTTTAAACATGTATAGAGTATATAGGCTCCATTACTAGCTAAATAACACATAGGTGAAAATCTGTTTTTTTCATTCAGGCAATGTCAAACAATGTCAAAAAAGTTGGTAATTATAATAATAATAATAATAATAAAACGTCTTTATTAAGGCGAAGTTTAGCCATAGGCTACTCTTGTCTTGGTTTTTGCATAGAACAGCATGTGAGTGGCTTTGTGTCTTTCTGATGAGTTCAGAATAAGGGCGAAAAACGTTTCAAAGGCTAAGCATTTCCAAAAAACAGAATGATAGATTTCATGAATATGTAATCCATTTGAATGAAAAATTTTCCAAAAGAAGAGGTATGTAAATAAATTCATTATAGGCCTTTGTTCTCATTTTAACTGAATCTTCATAGTCGTAGGGGTTATTTGGATACTGATTTATTCTGCATAGCCGTAGGGGACTGTGTAGAAACTAATGTTAGAATGAGAATTGTCCAATAAGAAAGACAAACTGATTTTATGACTTTAATTTCTAGCATAACCAGAAATCAGGTTATCGAAAGAATGCAAAGATTGTAAATCAATAATCTTACAAATAGCTTTTATTTTAGTTCTCATAACTAGATAGCTTTTTCTACTGTTTTCAAAATCTCTACAGGCCTTAAAATTAATCGAGAACATCAACACGTGGCGCTTTCGTGTTATAACTGCGTGACGTCAGAGGCTCCTATTGCGTCGAGAGATGAAACCGCTTGTCTATATGCTTAACATTCTGTATAAAAATGCAGTAGTATAAAGTACTCTTTGTATCATAAATAGTGCAAATACCGAAGTAAAGCGCTCTGTGTATAAGTATTGTATTGTGCCCAAATGTACAAACACAACAGTAAAAACCCCCAATAAACTGTTTATTAAGTCTACCGAAGGATGCTGTCATGAGAAAATTGGCGGAAAGCGATGAGAAGCGATCTTATATGTTGCAGGTAAAACAAACAAATACATGTGTGAGGATCATTTTAATGTAAGTATAAAAGCAATGCAAAAAATATACAGTGTGAACCTAAAAAAACGCACAAAATTCCTATCTTTGGTATGTGTCATTTGTCAAAAAATCCTCGAACAGGTCAATTTTAGTTTTGTAAATGCTACATTTTGTCACAATACCAAAATTTATGATGTCGTTGGTTTTTGAGTTGTGACGTCATCATAATTTTTTTTAATGGAAACAGGCATTTTTGTTTACTGTTTTTGGTGGTATATTCCTTTAGCTTTCTGGTGATATGAAAAAAAAATGATGAAAAAGTCAATTCTAATAGAAAGCACCAGTGGCATTATAATTTAAATATCGAAAGCAGTGGATTTATGCATCCAAACATTAATAGTTATTTATTGTATAAGTATTTAAGTAAATAAGTTTAGTATTTATTGTATAAGTGAATTAAACTGTCGAACTTCGTTTTCGAGTTTAAACTTTCTTGGGTGGATAAAACGCGACTAAAACACGAATGCTATACAACGTTTTATCCACAGTCACGGCCATTTAGAATCAGATTTCATCAAAAAATAATTTGACATTTCGATCTGTCAGCGGCTGTAACGTCAAAAATTATTGAAATTAATTTTAAAAAACTTGGAATGTGTTGAATGGTTGCTATTTAGTTTTGATTGTTTATCGATTCCATTTGTAAAAATTTGTGAAGTTGGTGAAAAGTGCAAGAAAGCGATTTTGTTCTGGAGAGAATCCTTCGGGAAGTTGAAGAAGCAACTCTTCAATTATTGCCTGCGAAGTCAAGGGAACATTATGAAAAAGCATTTTCCGAATTTAATGAATGGAAAGAAAAACGGGGGGTAATGACAATAAATGAGGAAGTTCTGCATCGTATTTCTTAATTTTGAAAAAGAAGTACGCAATTTCATCCATGTGGTCGAAGTATTCGATGCTGAAGGCCGCTATAAAGGTCCATAAAACAGGGACATTAGAAAATATAATAAGCTCACTGCCTACCTGAAGAGTGAGTCGAGAGGGTACCAAGCGAAGAAAGCTGCGGTATTGGAAAGACCACACGTGGAAGAATTCTTGACAAGGGTTTGCGATAAAGAATATTTGATGATTAAGGTAATATCTCTTAACATTTTAGACATTGTAGATAATAAACATTAAAATATTTTAGGTTGCACTAGTAATGGGGATGTCTGGTGCCTGTCATTGCTGTGAATTGACGAATTTGAAAAACAAAGATGTAGAAGACAGGGCCGCATATCTGCTTGTTTCTATTCCAGATACCAAGACCGGTTTCTCACGAAAATTCTCAATTATGGAAGAAGGTTTTTCTATCAATACTGGGGAGACGTGTAGAAAATACATGTCCTTACGTCCGAAGAAGTTATCCAACGACAGATTCTCTTTATGATACACTAATCAAAAATGTACTTCACAACTTGTTGAAATCAACACTTTGGTGCTGACCTCATAACAATTTAACGACATGGTCGGTCGAGAAGTTCCGCCATAGCAGAAAGTTGTATCGAAGATTCTATATCCAATAAGCTTGATATCGCAAGGAAAATCCAAGGTACTCCTGGTACTAGTCGTTTCTTACAAAAGGAGACATCCATTGTTTGTACAGATTTATCAAAAAAATCTACAAGCACTATGCGTTCTGAAATCGATGACAACTACAAGTTTGTCATTAATGGAAACGAAGTGAAATATGATAAAACAAATAAGGAAATGTCTATTAATATAAATGTTAATATTAATATTAATAAAAATTAAATAAAATGCAATTGATTTAAGGCTGTGTTTTTCATTATTTCACTAGTGTATAAAGTGGTACTTTATATGCTTTATAAGTATTGATCAAACTCAGTTATCATGTGATTGTGGATAAAATATATATTAATTTTTGCACACAAAAAACCGTTGATATATTGTGTCCACTGCTATGCACGAAAGAGTTAACACTCCCTGTCTCTGTAGCCAGTGGGAAAAATTAAAGTTAATAAAAAATTGTCCAAGAAACTCATTGGGCTACTTGGCTACCACTGTAGACTACACATCCTTTGCTAACGAATTTGACAAACTTAAAGTTAAAAGAGTAAAACTGTAGTAAATGTGAATTGTAGGTTGCTGATGCTATTTGTTTTTAAATTGTTATTATTTTCGAAAATAAAAGTACCTGGACATATTGTAATGTAGTTTTTTTAAATCACAATTTATAGTCTAGGAAATGGCGTGCAAAATCGACGACGAAAGGTTACCGTCTGCCACTCAGTGGTCGAAGACAACATATAACTGCGACATTTTTTTCTCTCTGAAAATTTTTGATATGGAGGGAGAATATGGAGGAGGGACATTTTTTTTAAACGAATGGTTATCGATGTCTGTCCTCATAGGTCGTTAGAATGTGTACTTGATATACCCCAGTTACACTGGCAGGCGAGAATTCCGCTCGGTGCTCGGTAGATGGAAATTAAAAAAAAATATCTTTTTAAAATTCCCTCTACCGCGCACCGAGCGAAATTTTCGTCTGTTAGTGTAACTGGAGTATGGGAAGTACATATACTAACGACCTATGAGGACAGATATCGATAACTATTCGTTTTTTAAAAACTGTCCCCCCCCCTTCCATATTCTCCCACCATACCAAAAATTTTCAGTGAGAAAAAATTTCGTAGTTATATGTTCTCCTCGATCACTATCACTGAGTGGCAGACGGTAACCTTTCGTCGTCAATTTTGCACGCCATTTCTCTAACTGTTAAGGTTAAGTACTTTTTTTTATTTTTCACATAAGGGGGCAGTTTATAAATCTTTATATTGTTGCGCCAGATTTCACTCTAAAAATAACAAAAATACGAACATGTATTCATATTAAGTGCGACATTGTATAAATAAAACGAAAAGTTCTAGGAAACGATTTAATTTATTAAACTAATATGCTTCCACTTTTCATTCGACAGGCACGCAGGGAAATCCATATAATAAAAATCCTTTGACTACTACATTTTAATTCAATTTAACTGGAAATATTCTGCTTCATTAGGATTGTTGAGTTCATTAAGAGCATTAATAAATTGTAGCGCTGCCATTTCGGTATAAAAGTTTTTGTATGTTTTTCCCTGCTCTGTCTGCGTCCATTGATTTTTGTGGTTACTTTTTAAAAGTGTATTATTGGTAAATGTGGCAGAGAAAAATAGCATATCTGTTTACATTTTCCCTAATAATTAATGCTTGTTTACTTAAGAAATACCTTAAATAATAATTCATAAAGAATTAAAAGTGAATAAATTATTACCAATAATAATTTTATACTGGCCTGGTTTAATTAACTCTGATATTTTATGCTCTTCGATTTGGATTATTTTAATAACAGCTTGTTTAAAAAAAATAGTTTATTTTTTGCTTGCAAGTTGCTGAGATGAAATGAAGATATGAATGACATAAAGTTGTCAAGTCAAGCATAAACAGACCGTAAACTAGATGAGAAACCAAACATCATATGTATTAGAAGTGACTATAGTGTGGCAAGTACTGAGATAGTCGAGAAAAAGTCAGGACTGCAGCAAAAATGCGAAATTATGTTACTAACAAATAGAACTCATTAAGTGAGAAAGCAGTGTTTTACTATTATATAAACGATGCATGTTACAAACAATACTGGCATAGAAAGTCTCTTTTAAAAGCTTGAAGGTAACAAGGAAAAATTAGGAAATGAAGATGAAGGAAGGCACTCCCCAATCTGCTGTAGAGATGAAAATTTGGAGAGGCGTTTTGCCACAGTACTCAAAACAGGCGTTACTTCTAATCGAGACCATTTATGATGAGTTATCTGTCGGAATAAAAACGATTGAATTCTATTTGTTCGTTATGATGAATCGTCTAGTAGTTTAATTGTAATAAATAATTATAATATATAACACCTTCAAGTGCATTTCATTCGTTATATGCATTTATTCGCTAAATAATTTATTTTAATCTATTTTATATGTATAATTGTTGCACATTCTATTCTATAGAACACTATTCACACCTTTTCAGGAACATTAGTTTTAAATATTTTCGATTTAATTAGAAACCATAATAAATAGATTTTTTAAAAGAAATTAAATAATTAATAACTTTTTTATTCATTAATCAATTTTGTTCAAAAACAATAGGATTCTTCCTCTAGCTAACACTAACGTACTTTCCAAACCATTGGACTTTTCATTCTTAATTTATCGTGCTTACAAGAAATATGACGGACGAACGGACAGACGCACGGATAGACAGACAGACGGACGGAGGAACAGTGGGGTTAAAAATAAATTACCATTCAAAATTCTCTACAGCCTTTAATATTTGTACAATCGCAACATTTTTTTTAAATAATCGTCAAACTTGTGGCTACAAAACTGTCGAGGCAGAAAAAAAAATCGAAATTGAACATACGGCATTATAGTCGATCCAAATTCGTCGAATAAGCAGAAAAAGCAAAATAATTACATAAACTGACCAAATTGTATTAGTGAAAAACTTTAGGACACTTTTTTTAGAATATATTTTTATTTATTACTCAAAACTGAAAGAAGAAAGTAGCCGTAATTTGGCCAATTTATGTAATTACTTTGATTTTTCTGTTTATTTGACCAATTTTGATCAACTATAACGACGTATGTAAGTTTAATTTCGATTTTTTTCAAATATATGCCTCGACAGTTCTGTATCCAGAAGTCTGACGATTATTAGAAAGAACTATAATGCGATTGGACAAAAATTAAAGGCTGTAGGGAATTTTGAATGGCCCACTGTGGGACGGTCGGACATCTTGAAAGTTGTTCAAAATTCAATTTGATATGAAAATTTGTTCCCTACGAGCGAAACTACCGGTTTTAGAAATGTGCCTATCAAATGCAACATACTCTTCCTTTTATATTTGAGAAGTGTATAACAATCATTTTTCCATTTAACTTGCTCTAACTAAAGAATGGACCAGTGAGTTGGTGTCAAACTACATGGAATCACTACAGTTTATGTTAATTAATTGTGCTAACAGGAAAATCAAGTTTTAATAAATATAAAAAACATGAATTTTTACGCCGTCCATGTAAGAATTTTCCTTGATAAGTGTAGCAAGCGGTAAATAAAGAGGCGACAACTGTTTGAATCTACGAAGGCGTGGATGACATAGTAAAAATATTTTTATAATTGCTAGTTTAAACTTGCAATTATCCATAATTGCAACTTTAAACATGCAGTTATCCATAATTGCAACTTTAAACTTGCAATCATACATAATTGCAACTTTAAACTTGTAATTATATATAATTGCAACTTTAAACTTGCAATTATACATAATCGCAACTTTGAACTTGCAATTATCTATAATTGCAACTTTAAACTTGCAATTAAGCATAGTTGTCAGTTTAAGTTTAAAGTTGCAATCATACATAATTGCAACTTTAAACTTGCAAATAAGCATAATAATTGTCAGATTAAGTTTAAATTTTCAATTATGGATAATTGCAAGTTTAAAGTTGCAATTATGGATAATTTCAAGTTTAAAATTGCAGTTATATATAATTGCAAGTTCAAAGTTGCAGTTATGTATAATTGCAAGTTTAAAGTAGTAATTATGTATAATTGCACGTTTAAGGTTACAGTTATAGATAATTGCAGGTTCAAAGTTGAAATTATGGATGATTGCAAGTTTAAAGTTGCAATTATGGATAATTACAAGTTCAAAGTTGCAATTATAGATAATTGCATGTTTAAAATTTCAGTTATGGATGATTACAAGTTTAAAGTTGCAATTATGTACAATTGCAATAAAGTTGTAATTATGTATAATTGCAGGTTTAAAGTTGCAGTTATGGATAATTGCAAGTGCAATTATAGACAATTGGATGTTTAAAGTTGGAATTATGGATAAATGTAAGATTAAAATTGCAATTATAGATAATTGCAAGTTTAAACTAGCAATTATAAACATATTTTTACTATGTCCTTTCCACGCCTTCGTATGAATCTCTTTTTCTGGATTAGTGTTTTTCGAGAAAATCGCATGCAAAAAAAATGACAAATGAACTAATGTTATTCCTAAAACACTGGTATAAAACAACTGGCGTGGTGTGCATTTTTGGCATTGGTCACTATTATTTAGCTAGTTAAGATATCTTTTTTTGTAAAATTTATTCATATTATGCATCTGAAACATTAGATTTCTGTATAAAGTCGGAATCACGAATCTTGTCGTTGACGTCATCAGTTCATGTACTTATCATCTACCAGCGCATGACAATGTAAATAAGAGAAAGTCTCGTCTGATGAGGCTACGACAGAAGTTCCAGACGTAACGATGCATTTTAGACATGAATAATACAACCGCTTGTTACAGCGGCAACCAACGTTCAACATTCTGCCAGTAGCGTTGCAGTTAACGCATTTATCAAATATTAATTTTCTATTTCTTCTCGTTATTTATATAAGTTTGTAGTGTTTTTTACTGTGGTGTTTTACGTTTCCTGTAATTATGGAAACTCTTATGTAAATATTTATTTACTTTTACTGTTTGTAAAGAAACGAATCTCAAAATATCCGTAAAAAGACTGAATGCAGTAGCCAGAGACATGGTAGTGAAATTAGTTGAGTACTTTTATCAGAAGAAATGCAACGAAGGTCCCCTTTTATCTTTGCAATCAGTCCATGCATGTTTATAGGGTAAATTTTCTTATAGAGTACTTCTAATGCATTGGTTATTTGTACGCAGACGGCACAACAGATTTATAAGGAAAACCGTGAGGAGCAGAATGCCCCAAATACTACTGTGATAAAATATGAACCTAGAAAAAAAAACAAAACTGAGGACATGGTGGAGGCAAGAAGATGGATGTGAGGGATACAATTTATAATATGTACTCCGAAAGGAAGTCTTTGGTGTAGTTGACTTTTTAGTTTATGTAGTTAGCCTGTCCGACCGCTGAAGTAGTATTGTCGTTATATTATAATATTACAATTGTATGGAGTAATAATTGTTATTTTACAGATAACTCCTTTCAAATGGTACGCCCATGCGTGCCATTTTGTGTGATCTTGAATCGGAAATTAAAAGACGATAGCGTGAACGACAAGATTGGTGATTTCAACTAAACTGCTGGCCACTCGAACTTACACATAGAGACTTTTAGGCAAAATTTAAAGTTCAATATTTTCAACAGGAATGCAAATTTTTGAACGCGGCTTGCAAATTTTAAGAGCTAGTTTTTTAAGGATTAAGCTGCATGACGTACATTTATCGTAGGACCATAAGTTTATTATATACGGGGTGATCAATGAAGTCATGCAAAAAATCAAAAAGTTTGTATGAGTGAAATTTCCGCAAAAAATTTTTTTGGCCGTTGCAATATGGTTCCTTACTAAGGTAACATCAATATCTCTAGACGGTTTTGTCAGTTTTTGGATTAAGGCCCTTAGGCCTTGTACACACTACTCAACATAAAATTTGGATACCGAAATCTTTAAAATGCTATAACTTGACATTGGATTGACGGTTCTTGATGATTTTTGCGGATTTGGAATCCTTATTTCACGTAGATTTTCTATGGTCTAAGCATTTTATTTGAGGGTTGAAATTTACACATTATACCGGGTCGATAATAAACAAAAACGTAGGGTACGACGCGCTCTAAAGTTTGGCATTATTTAAGTTTTTGTAAAAATAAATTCTCACCTCAAGTTGTTTTTATTTAATGTTCTTCTCACTGTTCTGTCCGAAACTCACACCCCAGTTTGTTGTCTCAAAGAATCATTCAGTTTTACACAGTTTTTTGTCCACCCCCATGCCCATAATTATGATCGGGTGTAATTTCTACGCGACTCGTCAATTTCGAAGTAGGCATTGGAAAAACAAATTTGTTGCTATGGAATTAAAAACTGTTTACATTATTTTAGAAATAATCTGACATATTTCAATGTTATAATTTTGTAAAGTTTAATTAATATGAGGCGTTTAACCACAGCAGAAAGGGAAAATTGCATTCGACTTCTCAACGAAGGAATGTCAAAACAGCAAGTTGCGCACATTTACAATGTCAGCCGAAAGACAATTTATAATTTGAACCGCCGCGTCGAAACTACTGGTGATCATAATGATGGGCATGGGGGTGGACATACAAAAAAAATAAACCAAAGGACCGAAAGAATTTTAATGAGGGAAACTATGCGGAATTGAACAAAGAACTCTAGAAAACTAAATGACTCTTTAAGACAACAAACTGGGGTGAGAGTTTCGGACAGAATAGTGAGAAGAACATTAAATAAAAACTACTTGAGGTGAGATTTTTTTTTTTAAACATAACATAATGCCAAACATTTTAAATTATAGAGCCCGTCGCAGAGCAAAATGTGTGCGGTTATTACAACGCCATAGAGCGAATAGGCGGGCATGGGCAAATCGGCATGCGAATTGGGGTAATGCAGAATGGAGCCATTGTTTATTTACTGACGAAAGACTTAATTTGTTTCACTCCGATGGCCGAATGTTAGTTTGGAGAAGGCCAAATCAGCAATATTTGGAGGAAAATATGGCCCCTCAAGAAGCATTTGGTGGCGGAGGTGTTACAGTGTGGGGAGGTATCATAAGAAATGGTAAAACCGAGCTATTCATTACCAACCAAACCATTAATTCTACTGTTTATCAGGAGGAAATTTTGGAACCTATTGTTGTTCCTTTTGCTCGACATTACGGCCCAAAAATTCTGTTGGTGCATGACAACGCTCGACCTCACAGAGCGCGAAGGATCACAGAGTTTTTGCAGGCACAAAACATCAATAGGATGGACTGGCCTGCAAAGTCTCCGGATCTTAATGTCATCGAACACGTTTGCTCTTATTTAAAACTTAAAGTAAGATCTCTTGATGTACCCCTTGAAACCTTAGAAACGCTCAGTGAGGCCATTCGTGAAAAATGGGAGAATATTCCACAAGATTTTATAAATAATCCTGTGCATACTCTACCAAATCGATGTCGGGAAGTAATATTCCGAGCAGAAGGACCAACAAAATATTAGCTTCTCTTCTTTTTAATTAATTTACCTAATTTTAATTAGGTAATTTTAATTTAATTTTAATTTAAGATTAAATTAAATTAATTTTTAATTTTTTAGTTAAATTTTTTTTCAGTTATTAAAAATTACCAGAATTAGAATTATAAATTTTTTAAGAATTGACTTTTGGTCGTTGTTAAGCAATGTTGTATATTGTAGAATTTAATGTAATAAATTTGTTCTTGTCGCTACGTTTTTGTTTATTATCGACCCGGTATAATGTGTAAATTTCAACCCTCAAATAAAATGCTTAGACCATAGAAAATCTACGTGAAATAAGGATCCCAAATCCGCAAAAATCATCCAGAACCGTCAATCCAATGTCAAGTTATAGCATTTTAAAGATTTCGGTATCCAAATTTTATGTTGAGTAGTGTGTACAAGGCCTAAGGGCCTTAATCTAAAAACTGATAAAACCGTCTAGAGATATTGATGTTACCTTAGTAAGGAACCATATTGCAACGAGCAAAAAAATTTTTTGCGGAAATTTCACTCATACAAACTTTTTGATTTTTTGCATGACTTCATTGATCAACCCGTATATAATAAACTTATGGTCCTACGATAAATATACGTCATGCAGCTTAATCCGAAAAAAACTAGCTCTTAAAATTTGCAAGCCGCGTTCAAAAATTTGCATTCCTGTTGAAAATATTGAACTTTAAATTTTGCCTAAAAGTCTCTATGTGTAAGTTCGAGTGGCCAGCAGTGTATATGCGGCTAAATTAGCAAATTAACGCATTGTGTACATAATTAATAATGAAGTGAGATCCACGCAATTAGTGAGACTGCATAAAATATAACTTTATAAAACTCATAATCGTTATATAACTATATAAGTAAGTCAATATCTGGAATAAATAAGTCACGCTACGCTCAAATAATTTTCCAGCAACTGCATCTAATCAGGTCGACGCAGAGCAATTTCAATTTCCTGTTAATTTTATTTAATCTAGGACATTGAATTTACATGTTTAAACGAAACAGTGTATAATATTACCCCAATCTATATGGAGAGCACGCGGCTTCACGTTTCGCATTCACATCCATTTGAAATTGATGTTTTTTTTTGCTAGGAACACCAACATTAGGAAGTATAAATTGGGAATTAATAGAAGTAAATTTAATCGTGTCTTGGTATTTCATTCATTTACGATTACCTAACGAAAAATTAAAAGTGGAACGAATAGAACAATTCAATCAATTGTTTTTGCAAAAGCTTCTCACAATAATTAAATTCTTGATGAAGACAACTCATTCTTCTGATCATTCTGGCTTATGTCCAGGGCTTAAGTATAAAATATCAATTTATGCAACACAAAGCTGGTGCTATCATTAGGTGAGAAGACTTTCACTGAGACACAGTCGAGATGAGCATATGAACAACACACGTGTGATAGGACTGATAAGAGAAGACTTTTTCTTCATTAATCAAGATTTTATCCAATCCTCATTCAAAATAGATAGATAGATACCTAAACAGATAAATATTATATTTAACAAAATTATATAGTACAACATGTATATGGCAAGTCAACAGAAAAACAATATAATATAACTCTCTATAGAGTTATCGAATGCATACTGCGAAGACTTGCCATTGTAAACATATTAAAATTAAGAAAAGACATATAAAAGGTAAGTAGCTACAAGAACAATTTACAAGCATTTTGTAAAAATTTAAACAATTAACAATTTATAAAATTGTGATGACAGGAAGCAATTCTCAGTAAATAATCGTATATAAATATTTAATTTATTAACAGGGAATATAATTTCAAAGGGGGTTTGCATTTTTCCTCAACTGAGTAAAAACAATGCATAAGCAAATATTGTTTGGTTATCCCTTTAAATTTATTAGGATTAGACAAGGATTTTAAATTGTTAGGTAGATAATTGAACAATTTAAAATTCAAAGAATTTGTTGTTGTTTTCGAAAGTCGAAAGTTCGAAGATAATCTCTATTTCTAGTACCATGGTTATAAATTTCAGAATTCGTTGTAAATTGAATGGTATATTTATAAATTTCTAATAACGTGACATAAATATATAAAGAAGGAAGATACATTATTTTGCGATTTTTGAAAAATAGGCTTGCAGTGGTCTCCGATGCCAGCACCGGTCATTATTCTGACAGTTCGTTACCCTCAAGAGTTATCCCACTAATATGTGAATGGAATAGCGTAAAATAGCTCATTCTCAGTGTCTCATTGATTTGATAACGTTCTTGTTAGATTCCGTAAAAAAAAACCGATCTCGATAGTTTCTGACTTAGTTGTGCGATGTGGGAAGACCAATTTAGTGTGTCGTCAATAGTGACACCGAGCAATTTTGAGATATTTCCTTTAGTTATGTTGTAACTGGTAGAAAAGACTAGATTTTGAGTCTTTTCTTCATCGAGTTTCAAATGGTTAGATGTAAACCATTATTTGGCTTGAGAAACAGTGTCTGCATGAGATTCATGTCTGGACTTGAATTAATTATGGTTGTATCATCAGCAAATGCAACACAGGTGTTAGGGAACATGTTATGAAATAAGTCGTTCACATATATAATAAATAAGAGGGGTCCCAAAACTGAACCTTGGGGTAGTCCGTGTTTGATTGACCTATAAAATATTCGTATGTAATATTGCCATTGCTTAGAATTCTATCGGTAAACTTTTTTGGAAAACGTAGTTGCGTAATAATAATAACAGTGTAAATTGGCAGGTAATTATCTGATAATATGACAATCCTTGATTTTTCTAAGCACCGGTTTCATGCAATAGGCAAATACTGTTTGTTTCATCTGTGAATTTTTTGTCTGTCAAACGTTTGCAACGAAGAGACGGTGTTGTGCGAATGGCTTTGCAGCCATAGCCATAGGTTATAAGTATAGATAAATAGGTAGACAACGAAGGCAACGCTGTTACGTAAACGTATTAGCACGACGTAAACCCAATACGTTTAGGTATATTGTTACGCCCTAAAATAGAACTTTCGAGCACGTAGTATGACCTATTTGTACTACTTGTTTACATCTTGATCAGTTGACAGTTCACCTAACCCATTTTCCATGTTCCGTTTTTATTCATCTTGCGATAAGATTTTTTTTCTTTGAGTATAAACCATGTTTTGAGAAAAATGGAACCTCTATTGGATTTTGCAGCCTCAATAGATGATGAGAATGATGATCATCTAGACGAAGCTTTCAATTTACATAATCTCCATGATGAGGAGGAACTTAACCAATTTTTTTACTCTGTCTTTTAAAGTCCTAATTAAAATGAAACCAACTATTTCAGTTATGTTCATTTCAATGACGTTCTTGAAGTTATCCTCATTTGCAAAATATATCCGTCCTGTTGAATGGTTTTATACCCGTTGCAAGGATGTTATTAGGTTTTATTAAAATTTCAAGAATCTGAATCTTACCTAAATATGTTTTATTTTTATTATTTTACCTCACACAAGACACAAAATTAGAATTAAAACAAACGAAATGTGAAGTGGAACATAAACATAAACAACGAATGGCAATAATGTAATGTTGCTTATGACATTTTGGCGCTTCGCCAAATCTGACAGGTGGCTGGGCGTTATCGGCTTGTATCGGTGCAATAATACCGCGTTTTTAAGCGTACGTGGCAATCCGTATTTTTACGTCTAACGTATCTCGTAACGCAAAGAAATTTAAAACTGCGCATGCGCAGATGTCATTAGATACGTTTACCCGTGTTTTAGATCCGCTACCTTAAGTATCTATAAACTGTATTTGTATTAACCTAACGTAACGTAATCTCAAAATTAGCAGTTATATGAATATGTATAAAAATTCATTGGTTAAGTATAGTATTTTTATTATTAATTTGGAAATTCAATCTAAAGCGTTGCTATCAGAATGTCATTACTATTCATTACAAAGCCTATTTGTAATAGAATAAGACCCGAAACCGCGTACTTGAATATTGCAAACGATATCCGTATACGAAAATAGTTCACCAGATTTGTAATGCACTTACCTCAAATCAAAGTAGTCGACTGTTTACCTGGCTCACCATTACAAGCCCCCTGTCTTATTTGGTTTATTCATATAATTGCCAGTAGCATAGCCGTAGGCTAAATGGAATTTATTTACTTTTATTGAATCATTTATGGAGTTGTTCATTAAACTAACAGTATTTATTATAAATGAATAGTTTACACCATGCCAATTAATTAATATAAAGTAGTGAAATAATATTTAAAATAATTAGGAAGTGGTAGTAAAAACTGGTGGTCGCCGCTTATGGCATCGCTGGTGCTATCTTATGATTATGAACTATTTCCTTGTCGGTCTTATGAATTTCTAACTGACTTTGGATATCCTATACAGATATTGCCATCTAACCTTCCGGAGCTAGGAATAAATAGTGTCAAGTCAGGTGGTCTTATATAACTCGCCCTAGCTCACCGCGCCACTGTGCTGGGTAACTAGCATCATTAATTCAATTTTCATGTAGAGCTTAATTAGCACCGCCACTTCTCTTGAAAAATGACTCAGAAAATGTAACATAAATAAAATCAATACCGCTTGTTTTCCGACAGCATTTTTTACTCAACAGCGAAGTGGCCTCTGTGAATAAGGTTTAGTGCTACTCTTTTTGTTAAAGAGCAAGATATTTAGCCTAAAATTTGTACGTTATTTAAAAAAGTAAACTCGCCCCGTCGAAACGTTTTTTGTTTCAATATACGCTTCCAGGAGCAGAATGGAAGGGTCGCGTCAGTGGATATTAAAAACAAATAACTTTATTAAGATTAATGGTAAATGCCTTAGTAGCGCTGAAGCTTAACAATCAGCCTAGTAAAGCACCCACATAAAATCAACAAGTAAATATTTGGCAAGTTACCAACATTTTTAGTAGGAATTATATTCATAACATACCAGCCACTACCACATGAAATATAATAGTCAGTTAAAACATTTTCCGCGAGCTCACGCTAAGAGTCAACAACATTAAGTAGGAATATTTTTATTTCTTACTATAACGCGATGTATTTACAGATTATAGTAAAAATACCGCGATAAAGGCAATACTGAATATACGCGCCCCTCTACTTGTGAAGTTCTCTTTCATATAAACGAGTGTTGGATGCAAATTAAATCACTTACTTAGTTTATTTGTACTTATCTGATCCAACAATGTTATGAAATAGAAAAATACTAGGTATTGGCAAAATATAACTCAAAAGCCTTATATTGGCAAATTATACAATAGGCAGTGGTATAATTTGCTGCCAATTGTTCGTATATGTGTTGGCAGACTTTTTGCAGATGTTTTTTTCAATCGTTTGTACACCTAATTTGACATTAAGTTAGCGGGGAAAATGGCAGAGCATTAAGACAGGGCTGAAAATTAACCATAAATTATTCCTGTAGTTCGATTTTTAGCCAACGCTTATTACTACCACATCTACGTAGTGAAGTGAAAGGTATCAAAAACGTCATTTTCAATTCAAAATTTGAGCCATCAGGAGTTTACAAAAAATATCATTTTTTGACATTTCGCAGGTTCCATTTCCGGCACTTTGCTATAATTTCACTATTGCAAACATCCGATGTGAGAGATATAGCCGTCATTGGTGCGTTAGACACCGGAAAACCCAAAAGAATATCTCAGCGAAATATGGCCTAAGCAATGCACAATTGTTATGTCCTGATTACTTTGATACAGGTTACTGATGTAAATGAGATACTGCAGGATACAGAAATTGTAAAATGCTATTTAGTCCAATAATTATAAAGATTTCCATAACGAAAAATGTTATCTGAGATTTTCCTTCAGTAGCTGTTAGTGGAGGGATTATACATCACAAAACCACAAAAATCAGTTCTGGGGGTACCGCGCAACCCCCCAAAAAAAAACACGTGCTCATCATAAAAAAGAAAGCTTGACTAATTGCTTAAAAAAGTCCTTTTGTAATTTTCTTGTATATGCCATGGTTTTCGAGAAAATCAATATTGAAGAAAATTGAAAAATTTGTATTTTTAATGCGCACGAATTTTCGTTTATTTGAAATTTTTTGTGCGCGGCCTATAGAAAAAATAGAATTGCTCGAAAACCAAACGTGCTAGGAAGAAAAATGAAAATAGGTTTTAATGGGGATATAAAATACTCTTCTATGTTTCCATTTTTGATAGCTATTGATATCAATTAGTATATAAAAATAACAATATAATATAGTTACCTCTTGATTTTCTGCACTTTTAACTATTCACAGGCCCATAAAAAATAGCTGACTTTAATATAAGTTATAAATGCATTATCTTTTAGTTCAAGATAGTACTCCAATGCAGAAAAAGTTAGGAATAAAAATATTCACATTTACAAATTTACCAGCATGTTGAAATTAGCCAAACTTTGGCCAATTTTTTATTGTTTCCTAAAAATAAAAAAAGACCCAAACATCTTGAAAGTTCAGCTCAAAAATGTCTTATTGAGTTTATATATCATATAGGTAACTATTGTTTCTAATCATTTAATAGTTAAAAAATTGTATTAAAAAAATATCATCAAAAAATTTAATATGCTGCCTTTTTGGATACTCTTTTGGCTAACTTTAACATGCTGCTAAATTTGTAAATGTGAATATTTTTATTCCTAGCTTTTTTTGCATTAAAGTATTACCTTGAGCTAAAAGATAATGCATTTATAACTTATATTATACTCAGTTATTTTTTGTGGGCCTGTGAATAGTTAGATGCACAAAAAATCAAGAGATAACTATATTATATTGTTATTTACATATATTAATTAATATCAATAGCCCTCAAAAATGGCAACACAAGAGAGTATTTTATATCCCCTTTAAAACTCATTTTGATTTTTCTTCCTAGCTTGTTTGGTTTCCGAGCAATTCAATTTTTTCTATAGGCCGCGCGCAAAAAATTTCAAATAAATGAAAATTCGCGCGCATTAAAAATACAAATTTTGCAATTTTTGCCAATATCGATTTCCTCGAAAACCATGGCATATACAAGAAAATAACAAGAGGACTGACTTTCTTTTAGGCAATTAGTCAAACTTTGTTTTTGATGATGAGCAATTTTTTTATATCTTCAACGGTTAACGAGTTATCAGTAAAATAAGGCTTTTTTCACCGCGGGGGTGGTTTTTTTGGAGAACTGATTTTTGTGATTTTGTGATGTTTAATTCTAGCACTAACAGTTACGGAAGGAAAATCTCAGATAACATTTTTTGCGAGCTTCTGGTGTATTTTTTACTTTACCTACCTACCTACTTTTCGTGACCCGAATATTCAGAAATAAGCTTGTGAGAAAACGCCGTTGGCTTTTTCCTCTAATTAATTTATTAAAAATAACTTTTTCAACTAAGAAAATTCGCATAAAAACGCGAATACGATGATTATATCGTGTTCATATTTTTATGTTTGAATTATCATAGTTCCTAAATTATATGAACGGAAATATTTTTAATGGGAGAAGTTGACGTTTAAAAGAAAAATCCGACAATTTCGAATATATTTTCAATTGTATTAATTAATATCACATTTAGATATCACTTTAGAAGCAAATGTGTAGGAATACTTTCATCTTAGAATGAGGTAGATTTTTTAAAATATAATTGCATTAGATTGTTACCTGGAGACCTCAAATGGTGAACTTAAAGCAGTTCTAATATATTAATAGTCTTTAAAACATTTTGTTCTCGTCTAGGCACCGCTATTTTTGTCTCTCAAATTTAATCATATGTTACTAATACAACTGTGGCAAACATGTTAAAGCAAGTGACATGAAAATATAGATTTGTCAAGTCGTGTGAAATATCTTGCAGGTTAACAAACAGTTTCTACCTCTGGAAACCAACCGATATCAGCTATGTGCAATATATTATACAGGGCGTAATTAGTTTCATGTCATTAAAAAAACTGATGGTAATAGAGACCGACTAGACAAACAAAAAACCTGTATGACTTTTTTCTCTAGGGACACTTTAAAAAAACTGACCTAGGTTTACATTTTTAATGTTAAGGCAGGAAACTTTTTGGGAACCACTGTTTTCCAGGGTCAGTGGATCAATAGTTCTAAATATTAGAAATAATAAAAAACTGTAAAACCGGACTTGTATTCCAGCCGGTAGAAGTGCGGCACTTTCATGGGATTATTTGTACCGAACTTTTTATACCACTAATTATGAAAGTGGAAATAATTCCTTCTCTTTCGGCACAACGCAAGCATATCATGGCCGCAGAGGTTTAAATAGGATTTATTTACATGCATTTTTTAATTTGGAACAAAGTTATTGTAGCTTTTATTGTCGTTTATAAGAATTTATAAAATTTAAAATTTTATGAAATTGGAAAACGAACAGTTAGACGTCCGAGATACGATAACAGAAAATAGTTGTGTATTTTAAGTTAGGAAAAAATCTGATTTTTTTAACGGATCGAGCGCATAATTTTTCCCAATCACGTATCGAAAACTAAAAATCGAGTCTTTGGTCTCTATGAAAATCAATGTAAACATTAATAAACAGAGCAAAATAAGACAGCGAATAATAATAATAACAATCACACCTTTAATGCCCAATGGGTAACACCTAATAACTGAACAATTCTTTTGAATTTTTCACAAAAATTGTTCGAAATGACCTCCATCTCCACGTATACACATTTCGGCACGTCGAACTAAGGACATACGCACTTCGTTCAATCGCTTGGTAAATTGGGATCATTTTTTATGGTTTCTATGCACATTAAAATACGTTGTTGCAATTGTTCTAAAGTGTCAATTGGATCACGGTAAACCAGAGATTTAAAATGCCCCCAAAAACAAAAGTCCATCGGATTTAAGTCGGGCGATCTAGCAGGCTATGGTACTGGTCCGCTACGTCCAATCCATCGTTGAGGAAACTTTCTGCTCAAAAAATTTCGAACAGCCAAACTAAAATGGACTGGCGCGCCATCGTGCAAATACCACATTCTTCTGCGCGTAGCCAAGGGTACATCTTCCAGCAAATTTGGCAATGTTTGATGCAAAAAATTTAAGTATACATCACCATTTAATCGGTGCGGGTAATTAGATAGGTCCAATTATTTCATTACCGCAAATTCCTGCCCACAAATTAACGCTGAACCGTCGTTGAAAATGCGCCCTTTTTATTACACGTGGATTTTCGTCTGCCCAATAGTGCATATTTTTAAAATTAAACACTCCGTTTCTGGTATAACACGACTCATCGGAGAAACACAGAACGTTTAAAAAATCCTCATTTGCCGCATGTTTTCTTAAAATCCACCTACAAAATTGCATTCGCTCTGCAAAATCTTGAGGTTCTAGTTCTTGGACACGTTGATAGTGACCGGGATGTAAGTCCATATCTCTCAATGTACTCCATACCACAAAATGGGATACACACGGTTCGCGATATCGCGGGTTCTTAAAGTTGGATCCTCTTCTACAAGTTCCAAAATTTGAACCTCTGCGTCAATTACCCATTCTTCACGTTGTGGACCTCGTTCTCCTCCATGTCCATCGAGACGACCTGTTTCTCGAAGACGTTGGTCAATACCAACAAATGTAGGAGCACAAGGATGACGTCGATTGGGGAACCTTAAACGATAAAGCTCTTCCGCACCAGCTGCATTTCCACCACTTTCTCCATACACCAAGTGCATATCCGCGAGCTCTGGATAAGTGTAATCTCCCATAATTTCCAAAATCTGCGTTTTAAAACACCACACTAAACTGTGATTTAACGTTATCAATAAAGAAAACAAAAAGAAAAACTTGGTCCAAAATCCAAAAAGTAACACAAAAAGCACGAACGAGAAGTAGTGTCTAATGTAACCAAGTACTAACGACTTGAACGATAAGTCAATAAATTAAATCTTAACATAAATGGCACAAAGCCAAGGAACGGCTAGGTCGCGCGCCGTATGTGCGTTATTTACCAAGTAAGGACACAAACTGAAATTATTACTTGAGAATATTACAAGGGAGAGTATAGCACTCCCAATAAGATAATTTGGCCGCGAAGAAGCAAAAAACATGGCGGTGTCCTCTGTCGGTCGCTTTTAACTGCTTCGTCGGCATACTTTTTGATGATCTCTTAGACGCACCATACTTATTTGCAGGAGTATTCCAGCAGTTCTCAAACTATTTTATTAATTATTTTGTCAATTTTTGTTTATTTTTTTCTCCAAAACTATGAGCTTTAGACCCCATATTATATAAGATTTCTTTGTTTGTCTTTTCGTTTCCTACGACCAGTTTTTTTAATGACATGAAACTAGTTACACCCTGTATACATAAAAAAGTCGGCTAAAATAATGCCTATTTTTAATATTTTATTGGGGTTACTCGTCAAAAAAAAAAATATTTACGTAATCAGTAAATAACCAGTATTTATAAAAATTTGTTTGTATATTATTTGCAAGTAAGTTTAAATACACTTCTCGTTCAAAGCAACAGCTACATTATTCAGTGATAAAAGTAATTACTTTTATCGATTTGAATAATAATTATATACCATTAAAAGCAGCACACTGAAAGTTTTCCTATAAATTATTGTGGAACGAACTCTGCGATTAACCTATTTGTGCGGATGCGGTTTGAGAACATATTTGTTTCAAAGCGAATCATAATAATAGTAATAGTAATGTAGTAACTGTTTGTAGAGTGTGTTAGAGAGAATTTCCAATAACAAATGACATAGTTCATATTTCACAGTGATGTCATGCAGTTATTTCTAAGCTATTATTTACGCTGCCTACAAATGGAAATAAAACAACCATACAAAGAAATCTTTCGGAAAACGTAGAACTCATTGTAATGATGTGACTGAATGTTTTGTGAAATCTAATATGAAACATTCCTATGTACGGTAAATAATACGAGAACTTGTAGAATTTTGTTGGAACTTTGAAAGCTAGAATCTTTGTTTTTGTTGACGAGTTCGTGGTGTACGACGCATAGAAGCCAAAAAAGTTACATGCTCAGATTAGTGGTCATTTTTGAAAAATTGCCGTTACCCTGTTACGTCCCTCCCGATTTTTCTTGGTATATTGCTATAAGTTAACAGAATAAAAAGTTGTGCATCTCGGAACTAAATTCCAATCAGAATAATTTCTAGAGGTATTAAAAACCGGGAAAATGTACAATATTATGCGAAATTAATGTATATGTGTACTAGATTACAAATTTCTAGTTATTTGTATAAGTTGGGTTCGAAATAATTTTTTTTCTTGTGTCGGTAGGTATGCAACCCATTCCTATCCTGACTAGTGCAATGTGCTATCTATTTGCGAAGTACTAGATTGTGAAATAAAGCATGTTTTCTTGAAGGCCTCTCAAGTAAATTAAGTTAATGATGTTAATTGTGTATTCTGATAGTTTAAGTATTACACATCTGTGGAATTCAGTCGTTTAATCGTTAAGTTCTATTGTGGCGCGTTCCCATTGGTCAAAAGAGTTGAGGAAATTTTCTGACAGGGTTTACATTGGCAATACTGGGGGAATTTTACTGGGAGTTTCTTCCGTCGTCTCGCTATGTGGATGACATTTTCCTTTGAAGAATGTGGGCTCTATATCAAGCCAACACATTTTGTGGGTTTGAAATTGATGCTCTCATCGATTCTAGACTTCCTAATTCATACTGCAAGCGTCTGGTTGACTCCGAATAAGAATTTTTGGTTGTTCAAGTTTCTGAATCCATGTGATTTTTTCAGGTTATGTAGTGCTCCTTATATGAGCTTATGTAGGGTTGCCTTGTTAAATTATTATTAAAAGTACGTTTTACAGAGTGTATGGACCTGGCTATTTAGGGAAGTAATATTGTGAGGAAATTTATTGCCTTGAATTTGGTTATGTACACATCATCCCGTCGCAGGCTTTAGTTTTGGGGATTGTTCTCATTAACCCCAGGAAAGTTTAGTGGGTATTCTGATAGTCTGCATGAATCTGGTGGTCATGTGCAGCACCGAGTAATATGCAATGTTGAGATTGTCTCTGAAGTGCTGTCAAGTCACTTTGGTAGAGTCGCCAAGGCTCTAGGCAAGTTTTTTTATTACGGGTTATATCCTTGAAATTCTTATTATTGTTTTATTTTAAAATTTCCTTATAGGCATATTAAAGTAAATCATATTACAAGTATAAAACTATAAATGAAGTTATCAACTATTGTGAACTCCAAGTTCATGTCTATCGTGTTAAAATACTTAAGATTTAATTGTGAACGTAACGCATGGTACCATAGGATGCTAGTGCGCCTTTTCCTATGTCACATATTGAATATTTTTAATATACTTATTTTCGATCATTCACTAAAATCTAGTTTCACACAGCGAACACTTCAACTGTTAGCGCATGAACTCTCGCTCACTTATATCACATCTGAATGTGCAGTTATAGATTTAATGTCTTTATATCTTTTAAAGGAAGCGAACTCGTAGTTTAATTTTAACTCGCTGTTGCATGACATAACTCGTGGTTGAAAGATATTTACATTCTTAGCTGTAAATTTAGATGTCAAGTATAGTTTTGTTTCAGCCAAACATGTAGGGCTGCTTTCATTGTGTATGGATTAAGTTTAGGTAGGAGCTATTTCTTTTCTGTTGTACGTCTCACTTGAGTTTTTAATAAGTGTTAATGTTTACATGTTTTTGTTACTCGCACTAAGATACCTGATATTTATTTGACATTTACCACGATTATGAGATTTGATTATTATAGCATTTTGACATTAGGTCTAGCCAACTTAATTTTGCTCCTTGGCTGGCAAAATAGTATCAGTAAATTTTATAAGTCAAATGGCGCCCTTTTCTTTAGTGTCCACCCTCCTTATCTACACCCCTTTGCTCTCCACCAAAATATGAGTTACCGTACGGATGGGAAACCGTTTTATATTTTGGTGTAATACGTGTTACATCGGACAACACAATAGAAGACTATTTTGTCTTGATTTATGTTCCATAGAAAAGAGTAACTCACGCAAAATATATGTAACCATGAGTTTGCAAAGCAGCCACCTAGTTTCCGAACTAATTTGTTCACTCGGTCAAAACTATCAAAAGCATTAGACATTTTTAAGACATGGAACCAAATTTTTCTCTAAAAAAATTATATTTCTGTGTTGATGTCGGCAATACTCTTTCTGTTTTTATGGGAAATTCTATACATGTAATATAATAACCTAGAAAATATTCCAGTTTATCATCTAAAGATTTATTTTCGCTATTCCGTACCGAAACTGAAATGGCCTCACACGTCACTAAGATATATTGTTATTATCCGAGTGTTAATTCCGCTTGTTAATCTTAATAACATTCATATTCAATATAAGCGATTAACTTTACTACAATGGAAATTTTGATTAATGATCGAGTTAATTCATCAGAAAATGAACGCGGCTGGTTAAATTATGTATAATAATAGTACACAAATATTTGGGTCAGAGCGTTTGAAAAATATAAGGATTTAAGCGTAAATCTATTTCTCATGGGTTACTTCCGTAAAATCTCACTTACTAAACGATGATAGTACAGTAATATTATGTCTTAAATTTAAAATAGCAAGTTTTTAGTTTGCTATCAATGTGTGCTATGCATATTTCTGTAGCGTGATGCAGTATTATGACAGAGATACTGTAAAAGAATGCTGTAGTAGTAGGGAATCTAGCTTGCCGTACGATGCGTTTTAAAGGTGGGGGGGTCAACTCATATGTATACAATAACTAAAAACAGTTTTCTTTGTAAAATTTTCTGCCGAATTCGAATTACGAGTTCACCGCTAAATTCGGAATTGCGAAATTAGAGAAAAACTTGTTTATTTCCAAAAGTAAGAAAAACACAATAAACATTAGTATTCTCATTCCCCACTCAATATCTCATTTGCTGGTAAAAGTATCGATCTGAAATTTTGGGAGAATAATCTTTTAACTTTCTTCTTGGGCTCTGTATAGAGCAAAATTATTTTGTCAATACAATTTTTTTATTAAAAAAAACTATAGTCCTACATGTCGCACAAAAGTTCAAAAATGTATTGCAAAATATAGTAAGTGAGAAACTTTTTTGTAAGTAGAGATAGAGGTGTAGTTAATCGACAAAAAATTATGACAAAAGACCAAAGAAGTTTTTGCATTTGAATATATTTTTATACTTTGGCTTAATAGTGAAAAAAGGGGATTATATTGGTTCAGCGATGACGCGTATGCTGATCCGGCCCGGTCAAATTGGTCTAGCTCGGTGTTTACACTTCATAGCGTGCTCTGCTAACGATTGTGTATCTATTATAAGATAAAAACTTCCCCATATTAATAAGAAAATGGCTTAGGGTCTGCGATTTAATGAAGCATATTTATATTGTGTCAGTCCCATTAAAAATGTTTGTATTTTATGTAAAAAAAGGAAACTATTAAATTTTTATAATTGGTTTAATTTAAAAGTGAGGAACATTTGCCTTCGCACAAACAACTTATACCACATTATTTTACTTTTGCACTTAGACATCGACAGCGACTGGTACAAGTGTACATCTTACATTTGCAATATGAATTTAAATGTATACTCTCTGGCTTTTGTGGTTTACTCATCATTATCAGTATAATGTCATTATTTAGTTTGCTCCAGCCAAAATAAAAAATATTAGGCAAATGTGGCTTAACTTCGCAGGCTTCTTTGTATACAGCTGCTTGCAAAAATGTATTTTTTACATGAAATAAAAATGCATTTTCGGTTGGAGAAAGATGTCTGAAATGAAATGATAATTTTAGATTCATGTAAATAAAAATAATTAAAACAATTACCTTATATCTGTCTTATATGAAGTGAATAAATTTGCTCGCAGCTCATTTTTCTCTAAATAAAGGTCTGCCATAAAGAGCCTTAAAAAATAACCTACAGGAATCTAATACACTATCAGTTAGTTTGTAAGTTCCATCTCGGTTCGCTACGCCAAAATGTGTTAATTTTTCTAACATATTTAATCTTTCACGTAATATTTTTACTACTGCCTTCTTGCCTTCCTTAAAGGGATACCTAACAGCATCATTTCCAGAGAGGCAGTAAACATCTAGTAAAATGTTGGCTAGATTTCTTTTGTCGAAATCAAATGTACTAGATAATTGGGTAATCACATCATGACAAGAAATAAAATACCTTTGCCATTGAAGCCATATTTCAGTGTTAAGTATAGTCGCATAATACAATGAAAGAACAAAAATATCAGTGTCCACAGTATATATGACTGTTCCAGTACATTCATTTCTAAAAAATGACAAGATAGCAAAAATTCTGGAATCTGCTTCTTCATGATCGGAAAAATATAGGGACTCCATGATTTTCACATTATTTTGATCGCATAAAAGAGTTTTCCTATTTTCTAAAAACATACCTGCAATAATAATCTGAACATTTTGGTCTATTCTGAAATGACTTTCCTCAAACTCGCAAGCAAAAAGTTCAAGAGTTCTCGTTTATTATCAGAATGAGAAATACATTTTTTCCAATTTGGTATAAGTATCTACCCCATCGTTTACCTTATACTGACAGTTACCTCTTCTTACTTTGGTCCGTCGATTTCTTTCAAAACTTTTTATGCTTTCAGGTACATCGTATCTATCTCCAACACAGACAATTAGGTTACACCCTTTTAGTCTCATGCTTATAACTAATTTCAAATACTTTTCAAAGAGTTCTTTGAAAGTTGAACAGCCATAGCTTTGATGCCTTTGAATTAAAGACATGACGTCAATCATAGAAAGTTTTTTTCGGTTCAACTGGTAACTGACAAACTTCCAGTGATACCATTTTTAAAATAAAACAAACATGAACTAAATAATAAAATACCTACGTATCTTAAATAAAACCGCTGATATGACTGAATTCGGATGCGGGTGGCTAGTAGAGAGCGGTCTCGCCGGCCGAGGAGAACGCGTAATATGTCAGTCGTTACACTTTACTATTTATTTACAACATTCATAACAGCCAAATTAAGCATTCTAGAAAAAAATTCTTCAAGTAAAAAAGTTTCTATAATTCATAAGCTTTATTTTCTCTCGATCATATGCCCATGTATCTTTAATAATAAAAAAGTTTCTAGCATGTTATATTTTGTAATGCATTTTGGTGTTTTTATGCGTCAAGCAAAGATTTTTATTTTTTTTGCCAAAAAACGACGTTGCCGAAAAAAGTTTCACATTAACTGTACGTGAGGCCAATGTCCAAAGATATTGGTGTCAAAATTTGAAACAGATATCTCTAACAGTTAATGAGGTATTGACTGAGAAACAAAAAAAAAATGTTTTCCGTAGTTTTTATAAATTTGCCCAAAATTGCATTTTTTCCCCATTTCGCAATTCTGGATGAAGGGGTGAACTCAAAATTCGTATCCGTCATGAAATTTTACATAGGAATCCGCTTTTGGTTTTTGTATATGTCACAGTTGACCCCCCCTTGCTGAATTGGAGGTCTTAGATTCCCTACTATAGTGCAGAATTCGCCTTACCACAGTCTTCGTTGTATTTTGAGTTTATTGTACATCAAAGTTAATCTGATGTCTCATCAACAAAATTGCAATTGTCGACTTTAAAATCAATTTCCTCATTTATGTCTGCATCGGCGTCCTCATCAGACATGTCAGTCACATTTGCATTTTCGCAGTTGATTCCTGTGCGTTCTTTGCAAAAAATGAAGCATTTAATACCCAACTTGTTGCAACCACAATTTCCACGGCAGCCCTTCAAGCATCCACAAGCTATCCGCTCGAGCAAAGTCTGTGGTGCAGGAATCTGTGTTGCGGGGATCGGCATCCATCCACTTTTTATTGTTTATCAACCCCATTACAGGGGATTTAAAATGTTTCCTTGCCAGTGCTGTATTTGTAAATATACTCACTGTCCCGGTAATTTTGTGGCGTCATGCGTTAGTTGTTGGAGGTTTTCGACAAAGTAAATTTTGTACTTATTTAATTGATACACGGCGGCATTACAAACATTTTAGGTATAGAACCAGTAATACTAGCGTAGAAGTGGAAAAACTTCTATAACACAAACTGTTCAAAGTTGAAAAAATATCGATAACTGAAAAACTAGTCATAAGTTGTGGCTATTTATTTATTTATTTATTTTTACAGCTTCAAATCAATTTTACAATTAAAAAAAAACATGTTAATTGTTAACCTGTAACTTCAGAAATGCATTGTACTTAATAAAAATAACAGTTTTACATTGATAACTGTAAAAAGGGGTATATGAGCAAAAGCGGTAAAAACTGACAAAAAATGACCAACTTTGAACGCAAAATCTCTCAATTTTCATCATAAAACCTTATTTTAAAGCTCATATTAACGGTTGAACTGACTGCTTTATTTTCTATGAAGCAATCCCTATACATATCTCTGCTCAGAGATAAGTTATAAACAAAAATATTTCTAAAACATAATTTTTGCGATTTTTTGCAGATTTTTTATTTTATACAGGGTGTAATTAGTTTCTTGTCATTAAAAAAATTGGTAATAGGAACCTACTAGACGAAAGAAACCTATATGACTTTTTTCCCTAGGGGCACTTTGAAAAAAAACTGACCTAGGTCTAAATTTTGAATGTTAAGGTAGGAAACATTTGAGAATCACTGTTTTTCAGGGTCAATGGATCTTATATTTCCGAATATTAGAAATAATAAAAAACAGTAATACCCGCCGGTAGAAGTGCGGCACTTTGATGGGATTACTTCTACCGAACTTTTTATACCACTAATTATGAAAATGTAACTAATTCCTTCTCTTTCGGCACAACGCAAGCATAGCATTGCAGCAGGGGTTTAAATAGGATTTGTTTACATGTGTTTTTTAATTTAGAACAAAGTTATTATAGCTTTTATTGTCGTTTATAAGTATTTATAAAATTTAAAAGTGGTTTATTAACATTTGTAACATTGTGTTAAAAGCCCAAAAAATTAGTAATTGTTTTATGAAATTGAAAAACGAACAGTTAGACGTCCGATGCACGATAACAGAAGATAGTAGTGTATTTTAAGTTAGGAAAAAGGAAAAAATCTGATTTTGAAAAACACAGAACGTTTAAAAAATCCTCCTACAAAATTTCATTCGGTCTGCAAAATCTTGAGGTTCTAGTGCTTGGACACGTTGATAGTGACAGGGATGTAAGTTCATATCTCTTAATGTCCTCCATACCACAAAATTGGATACTCCCACACGTTTCGCAATATCGCAGGTGCTTAAAGTTGGATCCTCTTCTACAAGTTCCAAAATTTGAACCTCTGCGTCAATTACCTTTTCTTCGCGTTGTGGACCTCGTTCTCCTCCATGTCCATCGAGACGACCTGTTTCTCGAAGACGCTGGTCAATACTAACAAATGTACGAGCACAAGGATGACGTCGATTAGGGAACCTTAAACGAAGTTCTTCCGCACCAGCTGCATTTCCACCAATTCCTCCGTACACCAAGTGCATATCCTCGAGCTCTGGATAAGTGTATTGTCCATAATCTGCCACACTAAACTGTGAATTAACGTTATCAATAAAGAAAACAAAAAGAAAAACTTGGTCCAAAATACAAAAGTTACACAAAACGCACGAACGAGAAGTAGTGTCTTACGTAACCAAGTACTAACGACTTGAACGATAAGTCAATACAATAAATCTTAACGCAATTGGCACAAAATTCAAAAAGAACAAAAGTAACAGACAAAACCAAGGAATTGGTAGGTCGCGTCGTGTGTACGTTGTTTACCAAGTAAGGACACAAACTGAAATTATTACTAGAGAATATTACAAGTGAGAGTATAACGCGCATTATTATGCGTTATGCATTATTTGGCCGCGAAGAAGCAAAAAACATGGCAGTGTCCTCTGTCGGGCGCTTTTAACTGGTTTGTCGGCATGCTTTTCGATGACCCCGTCGCGGCCTAATTATCTCTGAGGCTCACCATACTTATCTGCACGAATGTCAGAGTACCATGGGCGACAATACGCGAGGCAATAAAGCCTACCCCAATATGCCAGCAGTTCTCAAACTATGTTATTAAATATTTTGGAAATTTTTGTTTATTTTTTTTTTTTTCTCCAAAATTATGAGCTTTATATACCATGTTATATAAGGTGTTATTGTTTGTCTTGTCGTTTCCTACCACCAGTTTTAATTACACCCTGCACTTCATATAAAAATGTGTTTCCAAGGTCGTAAAGCAGCTACTTCAATGGGAACTTCAATTTTCGACAGAAAATCCTCTTGTAATTTTTTCGAATTCCGCTTTGTCTTTGAGTCACTTTCTTTTGTACTAGTTAATAGCCACAATTTTAATAATATTAACTACAGAATTGGACAAAAATTCGTCTATGGCCAAACCGCGTTTCATAATTAAATAATCATAAACAAATATATTAAAATTCAGTGGCTATGAATAAATTTCAAGCTGTAATATATTCTAAATGAATATTTATATAATATCAATTATTTTACTGCCTTATGCATACTAATACCCAGGAAATCTAATAACTTACTAGCCCTGAGTCCAGCGTAGTGAAAGAATTAAATTAATCTGAAATGTAACGGTTTTAACACACATATAATAATATATCAAAAGCATGTGCGCCATTAAAGCTGGAATAAAAAGCAATTCACATTCCGAGTGTTGTGACTTCTGCAGGAAATCTCTATTAGTGGTAATGACAATAAAATTATTTGAATGGCATTAAAAATTCATCATACTCATGCGGAGGCTGCTTTTATGGACTGGTTTTAGTTTTGTTGTCCGTTTTAGTGTAAGCAAGTGTCCCTCACTTTGTAAATTTATAATTACTATAATTACGCTCAGAAGAACGAACCTAATTTAGCTACACGTAACAATAAACATTATGTTAGCAACGACTCGGTCGGGATAACTTGCGATGAGAAAATGTTTTGCTACAGTTATGATTTAAACATCTTCATGTAGACCAGAAGCTTAATTAATTTAATTGTCGATTGTATAATTGCTGTGAAGATTAAAAATAAGTATAGGGTCAGTTCGGGTAAAATGAGACATTTTTATAAAATAACTTTTTTTCGCCTTTTAGTCCTAGAAATAACATATGAGAAAGATGCGCCAATCCTAACACGCGCGTTTTCGGATATTAATATACAAGAGGTCGATTTTTTACTTGGTAAATTTATTTTGGACAAAAACCTGTTTTCCCACGAAAACTATTCGAGAAATAGAGGCATGGAAAATCGCAGCATGAAATAGAGTCATTTTTCCTGTCCCTTAATTCGAGATAAATTTTCATGGAAAACAAGTTTGAGTCTCTCAAAAATATTTACCCGAGTAGAAAATCGACCTCATATTGTGTATTATAGAAGATTAATATATGATTAAAAAATGTTATCAAAAATAATTATTAGAACGACATACTGTCTAATTAAAGTTTAAAAATTAACAATTTATAATAAAAAATAGTAACATTTTCTAATGTTTTTTATCATCAAACATATTCATTGTATCTATATGAAATATACAATTATTATAAACAATACTATTGCTTTTAGATGCTTCTTTATGGTTTACAAATTTTAAGTTATTAACAGAATTATTGTAATTTCGCTTGTAGGATTTCTTAACTTCGAAATTAACGTTGATGGTCCTTATCTAGCTGAAGATACGGATTTATTGATTTGGTATTTGTATGACTAGTTGATTTGGCTGTCACTGGGCGTCGGAAAAATCGGAGAAAAACCCAAGGCCTAACAAATTAAAAGTTGGGAAAATATATTCATTGTATGTACTTTTTATAATATTTTTTTAGCGCACGAAGGAGGGTTGCAAAAGTGATAACGGTTGTTCCCGAAACAAAATTGTTGGGTTAGGAAAATAGGTCATTTTCCAATTACTGCCAAAAGTTTGTGTCATCACAATGACTTGAAATTTTTAATGTAAGTATATCAAGTACCCCTCAAGGATCCTGAAACCACGTTTATCGCACGTCTGAGCTTCCTGTTGCGGTCTGGCAATCCTTTGGGCTGTAAGAGAATTTACCATAAATTGCATACACTAAAGATACAGATAAAAATAGTTTTAATATGTTAGCAAAAAACAGCTGAAGATTTGTACTTTGGGAAATCTTCAAAAATAACAAAGAAACTTAAAAAGCCATGAGACTTTATATAGAGGTCATTGAGGCTCAATGTCTTCCAACTGGCACATAAATTTGTACAAGTATTTATAGGAACAAAAGATAAACATGTATCACTTGAGAAACAATTCCTTGAAAATTGGGATAGCTGTAAAGAAATGTGGGTACATTCTTTTGGAAAACATTTACCATTAATGGGAGACACTACAACCAACAGAATTGAACGATCATTTTGGACCCTTAAACAATACATACAAACTAAATATCATAGTTTGCCAAAAATGTATTTATGTCTCAAGGAAATCATAAACTATATCGATTCAAGAATAAATAACAAATTAGCCGAAAATAAGCAAAAAGTTTTTAAAATTATGGATAGTGATATCGAAATAAGAAATATACTGGAAGAATGTTCTGAAGCCCTCACAGAGACGGGAATAAAATTATTTCATAGAATTCAGAAAATTATTTAAAATTTTAGAGTCCAAAGTGAGAATAGAAAATAATTTTATAATACATCGGTGGGAACACGTTCGTGTTCGTTTTGAAATTCTTTTAGTGCACCATGTCGTCATATTCTCATGATAAGAAAATATAACAATTTGGAGATATTTTCAAAAACTTTCTTTCATGCGAGATATATTATTTCAATTGAAAATGCACTAAGTATGGATACAGATGGTATAAATGTAGACATCGATGATCATATTCAAGATGAAACTTTTACTGATGATTCTGATTTTCCCAACAAAATATTATTGGATAGGGAAAAATTTAATACGGCACTGGCGATAACTAAAAATATTGCAGATATTTTGTCTAATTATGGAACGCAAACATTCAATAAATATGTAGAGGAATTAAAAGTAATAGAAAGCAATGCAAGAAATGAAATTTCTCTTTTTGAACATGAGAGTAGTGGGCTTAGTGCAACTGAATCAGAAGAACCTGAAGAAAACATTCGGTCTAATAACGAGCCCTCTCCAAATAAATCAAATAAAAACTTAAGTAGTGGGCTTAGTGCAATTGAACCAGAAGAACCTGAAGAAAACATTCGGTCTAATAACGAGCCCTCTCCAAATAAATCAAATAAAAACTATAGTAGTGGGCTTAGTGCAATTGAACCAGAAGAACCTGAAGAAAACATTCGGTCTAATAACGAGCCCTCTCCAAATAAGTCAAATAAAAATTTTAAATTCAAAACTAAAATTAAATCCAAGGGACGTCCGAAGAGAAAGTCTAAACAGACCACTTTTTACAGAAAAAAAGAAAAAATACAGAATAAAAGTAATATATTTATTTTATTTTATTGGTATACCTACCAACCTGCTGTAAATTTCATTACCTACATTTCACTGATTTAATCATACTTCATAGTTTATTGATTACGTTATTGAACATTGTAAATGAACTGCCAGTTCATTATTTGTCTGTACCTGAAATATTTAAGTTTATTGTTGCCCCAGATGTTATCAACGTTTCATTACTATTTTTAACTTTAATAAATAAAATTATAATTATTTATAATTGTGCAGTTATTATCAAAATATTAATTATATGTATTATATATACAGTCAGTATGTATAAATAGCCAACTGCGCATACATACTATATGTATAAATAGCCAATTGCGTATACATACTGCATGTGTAAATAGCCAATTGCGAATACATACTGTATGTATAAATAGCCACATCCTTATTTAAATTATTTCCGACTTCTCATTCCCTGAGGGCTTGGTCTAATACAACTATTTTATAAAATAAAGTATGAGTATTTCATTTATTGCCGTTTCAAGTACCCAATGACTGACCTACTATTCTTTTGTTTCAATTTTTTCGACATAGTGAACATCAGGTTGAAAGTCTCTTAACAGTGTTGTATAGTTGAAAAGGTATAATTAAACTAATTGCTATAAAAAAACCGCGGTAACTTTCATCTAATCGAAACCTTATAGTTAAGTTACAGTGTATAGTGGTATCATAAATAACAGTCTAATGATTTATTTCGTAATTCTAATTATGAGATTAGATGTAAAGCGCTATTAGGTGACATTCAGGTGATATTGATACCAAATATCCGTGTTAACTAACTCAGTACATTAATAATCTCTCATTTGGAATGCAGTAAATATGTGGTTCTATGCTTAATTTAAATAATCGTAATACTGCTTAATTGAGGCCTTATGTGCCTACTTAAAACATTTTACAACTCTATTAGATATGCTCTCATTCTTGTCAAAATAGAATTAAGGTATTTAGGTTACATTTCAACGAATATTTATGAATATTATAAAAATTCAGCATCGGAAATATTATTTAGAGTCAATTTATCGTGTGATATTCAAATCCATGAAACCCCACCTTCTTAGAGAAAGATCGCAGTGGGAGGTGGTTGAACACTTTTAGGGGGGTCTGACAGCCAGCAACAGGGGCTGCTGGTTTCATGGACCATTTACAAAAAAAAAAAATAGAATCATTTAGTAACCTTCTTGGGGCTCAATTATTCTCTAATTCATTGGTAAATGTTCCTATGAGAAATACTTTTCAACTAGTAATTTCCCATGAAAGTAACAATTTGATATTCTTCAGTACTTAACTTAATTAATCGTGTTTGTTTACTAATATATTACAATTTTCTGTCGAATGTTATCAATTGTCTGATCTTACATGTTCCTAGGCAACGGAAAACCACTCAATTTTAAAGTTAATACCTACCTTGTTTAGATATATGACGAAAGTAGGTTTTCACATATAATTGATAATTTATCATGTATTAATTAAAGTTGCTTTCAAAGCGACATTGTCTAGCCTCTAGTTTCTCTATACGTACGTGAGAAGATTGGAACAACGCTTAGCCATTCTTGGCATCAAGATAAGTCGAATTAACTAAAAAGTAGTGGTCCAACTCTTTTCTTTTTCAAGATATAGGGTGTTAAAGTAAAAAAATATGTCTTGGAGTCTATTATACGTATCTACCTTATAGTTTGTGAGATGTTTTTCAAGTCGTTAATTATAACGGTGACATTGTCGATGTCACATTCTATAGAGGGCGCTAGTTGCAGCACTTCTACGTAATGGTTTAAACCATAACTTTTTTGAGGTTAGGTATTGGACATTTTCTGCTATTATGATCCAAACACAATTCAATTTCCTAAAAAGGTGCACTTGTTGAAAAGCGATAAAATGCACCCTTTCAAAGAAACAGCGACTTACAACTTTGTCACACACCGGTTCGAAGATATTCAATTGTACCTAAAACCGGTTTTTCATCTAGTACGTCAAGTATAATGTCTTGAAATGGTCAACAGTGCTTGTTCTGTCAAACACTGTATACATTATAAAATATTAATTATTTGTTCTGTTTTCGTGATGTTGGTAAAATTTGCATTTTATTACATCAATTTTGAATTACGTTTGTCGTTAATTTATTTAAGTTATTTGACAACGCCCCGCTATACGTATTCCTGTTTAGAAATGAGTAACATAGCTCATTAACTTGTTTAGCGGTAGCACAATGGGCCACAAGGCCTGAGTGCGGCGACCTCTAGGCGCCCCGCTTAAAGAAGAAGAACAAGAAGAACATAGTTGTTAGGTAAAACTGAATTTCTTCGAACTGGTGTTTGATAAAGTTGTAAATCGCGTATTGCTCAGAAAGGGCTTTCAACAGGTATACTTTTTCTTTAAGAAATCAAATTTGGATTACAATAAAAAACAATGTCCCCAGAAAAGTTATGGCTTAAAGTGTCACATAAGAGCACTGTAACTAGCGTCCTCTATAAAATGTGACATCGGCAATATCACCATTGTAATTGGCGACATGAAAAACATATCATTACCAACTTTGAAGTAGATAGAGACAAAATACGAATATAATTTTTTTACACTCTGTATCTTGAAAAAGAAAAGAGGTAGACCGCTACCTCTTAGGTTAAAATGACTTGTTTTGAAGTCAAGAATCTGCGGCTAAGCGTTGTACCAATCCTTTTAAAACACCCTGTATAAGTTGGTTATCCTGATGTAGGATAAATATGACCCATTTAACTATGATCGAAATTATTGTGTTGTTTTTACTCAGTACCAGTCTCAAGAATACATAAATAGACAGCGCATATTGTCAACAAGTATTGCCATATTTCTTATATCAATTACGTAGCCTTAAAAAGGAGGAAAAAAGGAATGTATGGCGTAGAATATGGAAAATACAAAAAAACGGCATTCATCGGAAAATCAAGAAGATATACATACACATTGACAAATATACTGGGAGAAATATACACTAAACAAAATTGTATTGTCATTCTAAAAATTTTACAAACATGTTTATATTGTTTAAGATTTGCAAAAAGTAATTTCTTAGAGCAGAACTATTGACAGATCAGGTGACTAACCTGATCTCTCAATATTTCTGCCCTTTCCTTTCTTGAATTATTTCATTTTATTAAAAACTAGAGTAAATATTATACTCTTCGCCAACTCATTGCACTTTTTATATAATTGCTGCACATTCTATAGGATACACTTCGTAGTTTATTGTTTGTTTTTGTAAATAATATTAATTTTAGAAATCTTGTGTTAATTACAAAACATAGGAAAAATGTTTTTTTCAAATTTAAGAAATTAATAACTGTTTTATTTATTGATCGTATTTGTTCAAATACAATACGGTTCTTCCTTTAGCTAACACTAACGTTCTGTTCAAGTTTTAATACAATCTGACTTTTCGTTCTTAAGTAATCGTGCTTAAAAATTGTTTGGAGAATCGGAAAATTTTTAGAAACAGACAAAATTGAAACACCTTTCGCAATCTACCTAGTGTGGAATGTGCAAATTCCAAATATTCCGAGGAATAATTTTCTCACGATTGTAATACTTCCCTACTTGGGTAATCGATGGGGGGAGTAAACCTGTGCTAACCCAAGTTTGTAAATCAAGTAAAATCTCATTATCTCTTTATTTGCATTAAAAGGTAGAAGTAATACACGATAAACTAAATCTCTTCAAGCACTCTACAATATTGATTTCAAATTCTCCAGTATTTTGCGTTTCGAGAATTTTATAAAAGACCGCTGCCATATACCATAAACGTTAAAAATGAAGTTTCTAGCTTGGTCTACTAATTTTGCGCTATTCACAACCTACCATCTTCCACTCCTTCATCGGAATCATCTCAATCAGATGTCATTAAAATACATACGTGTACTAACTTTCTATTAAATATCTCAATTTTATGTTATCAATTCCGTTAATAATGTAGTGGAAGTGGTGGTGGTGGGGGTGGTGAAAAATATTAGAAAAAAATCTGGGGCCTTGGTTTCTAGTAGGTATATACACAAAATCCCAAGCTTCCGTACCAGCTTGCTCTACTTATTTTCCCCTATTTACCCCTATTTAACCCCCAACCCTTCAACGGAATCATCTTAAAATATGATCTAATTCCAGAGGTCGTTATAATACATAAGTTTACCAAATTTCAAGCGAATATCTCAATTTTATTTTGTCAACCCCTTTAATAATGTAGTAGGGGTGGTGGGAGGTTGAAAGATATTATAAAAAAAATCTAATGTCTTGGCTTCTAGTTCATACATCGAATTTCAAGTTTCTGTACTCTTACCGGTTTGCTTTATTTATTTCCACCTATTTACCCCTATTTACCTACCCACCCTTTACCTACGTGGATATGGAAGTCCTAAAAAGGTTTTTCAACTAGAAATATAGGACTCTCAAAGAAATATTCATTGTAGAAGGAGTCTTAAATGAACTCTTTTTTAAAAGTACATAAAATAGGAGTATATAAAAAATAGCAATTCTCGTTAACGAACCGTTTTGAATATAATCGTCCCAGAATAATTATGTTTTTCCTTGAATCTTCTGTTTCCTGCATTTGACTGTTTTGTGTTCCCTACGGTTTATTGGATAATTTATGTTTAATCTGGATTAACCCTTTAATTCCTGGAACCGGATAAATCCGCAAAAATTTTTCATGCTCCCAGCGCGGGAACCGGATATTTACGCAAGGTCATATTTACACTGTAGTTCGTATCTGTTTTTATTTCGCATTTTTTTTTTGTGAAAGTCTATGTTTCCTTATGTTTTAAAAAAAAAATTATGTTTATTTAATTGATTATTTGAATTTACATGGCATGTATACGCGCATAAGTTTACCCTAACCGTACGGTTCCGCAAGGGCCTCCGCTGCCGTTTTGCGGGTTCGACATGTAAAAACCAGTGCCGGAATGAAAGGGTTAAACACCTTATTTAGTAACAAAATGTAATGTTTTATATGATTTACCGTCACAAAACCCAATTGCAATATTTTTTCCGAAACCAATATTTTTTATTGTGGGACAATATCGAAAACATCCAATATTACTGAAATCTACTCGAGTGCTGCTCTCAACTTTGTTATGTATAATCATTTATAATTCATTTTCTGCAGCGTTCCGTGAAATATTAATACATGTTTTATAAAAATATAATTAATTTTCACCATGTGTGAAATTAATTGTTAATATTACACAAATTTTTAATTATATGGCGTCCCAGAATACCACTGGCGCAACGTAAAATGTAATTAAAATTCAATTATTATTATTCTGTTTTATTTCGATGCGGGATAATAAATTGTATAATAATAAAAATGTACCGATTCCAGCATACGGGTTTCAAATGTATTAGCTGATGGTAACTCTGTACGTGCCCAATATATTATTGCAATTTTACTTTTACTGAAATCTGCATTAAATTTAATTAAACTATTAAAATCTGTCAAATAATACGTTGCAGCTAAAGTAAATTCAATGTAAAGTAAAATCATTGTGTTTTTATGGCATGTTTTAAATTTGCAATGAATAATCAGGTATACGTCTGATTTATAAACCAAATGTAGTTTTATAAATTTACTTAATAAATTGTAATCTCGATAACAAAGAAACGCACGTAGTACATGTCTCAGCCTATATAACTGGCTTAAATAGAATAGATTCAGAATGATGGCATTGATTGAATTTGTTGGTATACTAGCGTGGTTAGAATTAGATCAACAGTATGTACAGTATATAATTTATTGTCTATCCTAGTAAATATTAGTTATTTAGTTGTCTGCAATATACCCAAAAAAATATTTTCACTTGATTTACTGCAGAGATAAAAGATATTACAATCAAATGTATCCATAATTCCACTCCAAAAAATATCTTATTTCCTGTATCCCCTTCAATATCCATTATTTAAAAAATATGAATTTTAGAACGTGTGTTATGCAAATTTTCATTTGGGTTAACAGTACAACATTGTTTTGGAATTTGTGGTTGAAGACGTTGCGAAAGCTATTCTTAAAATTAATCTGCTTTATTTATTTTCTAATATTCTTAAATCGCTAAATTAAGTTATCACAGAATTGGCCTAAAAATATTGTATACAAATACTACGAAATACCTACTGCCTGAGGGATTACTACTTCATATCCGAATTTTCCATCCAAGTCTCTGTGAAGGAAAACTTCTTGACTGTATTAGCACTCTAGTACGTGGAAGTAGTTGGTCATAAATTTTAATATTTGAGGCAGATATAAACAAATTTGAGGAGTTGGTTTCTTCTAGCATATATAAAATGGAATTTATGGATTCTTATTACTTTGCTCTACTTATTTTCCCCAATTACACTTCCCACCTATCACTTCAACGGAATAATAATCTCAATAAGATGACATTACAATACATATGTGTACCAAATATCAAGTGAATGTCTCAGTTTTATTTTATCAAGACAAAGAAATCTGAGACATTAACTTCTAGTACGTACACCAAATCTCAAGTTTCTGTACTGCTACCATCTTCTTGCTTTGCTCATTTTCCCTTATTTACCTCTACTTACCCCGCACCCCTACAGAGGAATCACCTCAAAATAAATCTAAAAGAGGCATTGTTCTCGGCTTTTTGAAAATGTTTAGTAATTACCCCTATTTTGGGGTTGAAATGACCCCAAATCCTAAAAAAATTAAAAAATAATAAATCTAAAAACAATATGGGATGTTTTCTATTTTTTAATTGTACTAAAAAATGATAGTTCTAAGGCTACAGAAACACGTAATAACCATTAAAACGCCTAAAAACCTTTTTTCTTGAAAATAAACTGAAAATAAAAACTCCGAAATTAACGAGGCTAATAAACGATCCCTGCAGTGAGAGTAGCACGCGTGATGTCATAATGCTCTAGCGAAACTTATATGCCAACATTATATGGATTGTTTGTCTCAGTATTGTTTTATCTCTGTTTTTGTAATGATGGGAGACTTAAAACGTGTGAAATTTAATAGAAACAAGTGTTGTTTTGTTCCTGGATGTACAAATACATCAATAAATAACCCATAAAAGGTTTTTATGTCTGTGTCACAAAATGTAAAAAGAAAGAAGCTTTGGTCCTTTTTTAAACCAATGATATTTTTTAAAAACTTTTGTTACCTTAAACGCATTTATCAAAATCGGTCCCCGATTATTAGGGATGGCAACGATGTATCGATATAAAATAAATATCGATGTATTAATCCCATACCATGAATATACTCATATCATTTTTTTTGTTGCAATATATCGCATTGAAATATCGATATTTTTATTTTAGTCGAGATAAATATTGTACTGTAAACAATGCCACCCCCCGCTTTCCGAAGTTATACCTTAAGCAATATTCATTAATTTTTGACATTAAATCTTAATCTACAAAATATATCGATGCATAGAAATATCGATATTTTTTGTTGATATATCGATTATATTGATCTGAGTCTTGTGATGTATCAAATGATTCATATATCGATATATTACATTTTTTGCCATCCCCAATTCTCATAAGAAACATGCATGAAAGCCTAGCCACTATATTCGCTCGCGTTTAACTATGAGCAACATGACGTCACACCAGTCAAGGAGCGTTTCGCGCATTCAAATGAATATACATATTTTTTAGGGATTTTTCCATGGAACGGATTTGTTGATTTTTGTAAAACTTTGTGGATGTTATTATAAGAATTTTTGTGAACATCCCTATTCTATTTCTATTAAGTCAATCTTTAAAAAGCGAAATAATGTATTTTCTATTATGAAGGGTTAAATATTCACCCATAGGCCCTCGAAGTGGACGCAATATTTTTCCATATTTAAATATTTTATTTTCAGAATTTTTAAAATATTTTTAATTTTTTTTTTATATTTTGGGGATGATTTCTTCCCCTTTGAGGGCATATGGGTGACTTTTCAACCATTTCTGATAGAAAGTACAATTCTGCTTTTCTAAGATTGATTTAATAGAAATAATACGAATGGAGTTGTTTTCGAATTTATTGATATTTAAAAAAAATTTGGAATTGTCATTTGAATCCCTGAATATTACTCAACATTTTCAAAAAACTAAGAAGATTGCCTCCTTTGGATTCTAATGACGATTAATTTGGGACCGGCTACATTTTTATTTTTCAACCCCTTTAACAATGGAGTGAAGGTGGTGAAATGTATAGAAAATGTTATAAAAAATCTGGGGTTTTTGCTTCTAGTATATACAATATACATCAAATCGGATACGTTCAAAAAGAAATCCAGTTCCAGATCTCGTTAAAATACATATGTGTAAAAACATTGCAATTCAATATGTCAAGCTGTTCCAGATTAAACGTGCGCACAAATTCATATTCATATTTAAAATCTCCACGTTTGACATTCTAAACCTATTTCACGAAACATTTTTGAACATTTATATATACTATATACTATATATACTCTATACTTTACTTAATTTTGTTACTTGTGCGCTAATATTCTTGTAATAGAATTGTGTACACATTTTTAAATTTAAAACTATATACATTCAAATATTCTATAAACCGCACAAACATCTCTAGTGCCAACTCCCTAGTGTACAATATTTATATAAATATAACAGCATCGCACATCTCTGTCATTAAGCATTCTTTTCAACCCACAGGTTAAATCCTTGGGGGTTGTACAGCCCGAGGTCTATCGGAGGTGATTCAATGCCTTTGATTTTCATGAATAGTGGGCAAATGCGAACAGAAAAAGGCCAGTCACAGACTGTGGCAGGTTTACCTCCTTTGTTGTCTAACCATGAGAACTACGAGGCCCTTTAAGGTAAGCGACTCGTGGGCCCGCTTTTGACTTCCATGGCCATTGAAGTCGTAATGGGTGGGCAATAATTATATATTGTTACAATTTATACATGATGTAAAATATATCTAAAATACGTATATCCATACTCGTATGTTAAAGTACTGAGACAGATTATAATTATTGATTCAATACACATTAAGAATATGATGATTTGCTTTACTATATGCATTTAATAATATATTATTTATGGAACAATATAAGACACCTTATTATGCAAATTCTTCTATTCATAAACAAATTAAATCAGATATCAATTATCTCATGTCCCAAATTATTATTACAATGTAGTTTCTTTCTACTTATAATATCTAGACCTGCTTTATTATGTTTGTACTTTTTAAATTTTTATTAAATATCTTAATGGATATAACTTATTGGAGCTGCCATGTCTGCTTCTCACTGCAAAAACAATAAGCTTAACTTTTACTCTAATGTATCGTCGCTGCCTCACCAAAGCTCCTTAGTGACATCATCGGTGATATTGTCTTCTCCACGGCTGATATGGTCAAGAAACGAGAAGATTCGGAAGTAGACAAAGTTGCTGCTTTTATTTATCCAGGGAACTCGCAGCAAGCGTCTCCAGAACCACATTTTGAAATCATCAATACGCACTAGGTCTGTCATCCTAACAGTCCGTGACTCAGAGACGTAAACAAAACAAAACTAAAGTCTTTATATGCCTGTCGCGTCAAACTTTGCTTAAATACCATACTTGCAATTTCTGGTAAACCATTTTATTTACTACCTCCACATAAACAATAGTAAGTGCATAGAATTTACTGGTTTTATCTTTGATCAAAGTTTCAATCAAACTACAAAGAACAACAGTAAACGCGATGATCGTCATAAAAGCAGCAAAAACGATGATAAAAATATATGGAGAAATGTAGTAGGAAGGACCTTTACCAGAGCTTTTAACCACTAACTAATATGATGAATATAACTAAGATTATGATTTCTTAACGTTAATACAACCAAGGTCTTGGCGGAGTTTAGTTATAGATGCTCCATTACTCAATCAGGTCACACATACAGACAACATCTGCGACATCGGCGTCTATCCTAGTAGAAATTCGAGCTCAGGAGAGATATTCGTCTTCTAGCCATGTTGTCCCGCTCATAGACGATCTAGTCCAACGTCTTTGCAATTTTCAGATTAAAAGGAATAACAATAGAAAATGAGTAGAAATTGTAGTCGGGTGGAACCGGCTGCGAAGGAAGTAGAGAAGGAGTAAGGGGAGGAGCAACAGAAGGGGGTAAGGGGCGGGGAGTGAGAAGGCAGAGGAGGTGACTCGCCTTATAGGTAAGATCATAAATGTAATTTGACCATAATTTTAATTTCAAATGGGTGCTTTGCTTTGCAAATGAATTACTAAATGTTACGGCCTATCATATGGCTTGAACTCAGCGATTGAAGGTGCAAATAAAAATATACAAAGTTTTATTTCAAGTTTGTAATCACAATTTTGGTGAAACTTTTCCTAGGTTTTTATTATGTTCTTCGCAAATACAAAACGAAGAGTATATTGCATTCGATCGGCACACTCCTAAAACCGGTAGTATCGCTCGTAGAGAAAAAAATTTCATATCCCTGTGTTGGTGATCGAATTCTACTACCAAAATGTCCGTCCGTCTATCCGTATGTCTGTCTATCCGTCCGTCGCGTTTCTTGTCAGCACGATAACTTAAGAACAAAAAGTCCAATTGTATTGAAACTTTCACAGTAAGCCAGTGCTGAAAAATAATTGAACTGTTAAAAACTTCTTTTATATATTTCTATTTCATATTTTCTAATTCTATAACTTTATATTTTCAATTTATAATGTCAACGTCGTAAGGATCGCCTCTGAAAGCCCCTGTTTGATTGTTCGTATTATAAATTTCAAAATATTTTTATCATTTTTTCTTAGTTTTTCGAGAAAATTTTATTTGTACAGTTTCTTAATGGGTCAACTTTCAAATTGGTAATCTTTGAAGTACATTGCAAAAGTTATCACTTACATTCCTTAAATTCTAAATATGTATGCAACAATTCAGCTTTCTCATCTAAATGCACTAGTTTGCAATATCATATGTTTAAACTCAAATAGGAATCATCTACAGGTCAAAAATATTACCTATGCAAACGATAAATTTGGGACTGGTAAACACTAAGCAGAAACCCATTTTCACTATTGCATTAATTTTTATTTTAACCAAAATCAAAAACAAAATATTTGAGACCCACGCCAATGGAAGTTTCATATATTATCATTCAAAGTCCCGCTACAAAGGTATACCCCACTGAGAATATTATGTAGGTTTGGAATAAAATTTAGGGTATGTTTTACTAAAAAACATTTGATTAACGATTGTCCATGGGGTTGTTAATTTAGTACACAAGTGACTTTGTGAAATCTCCAACCCTCTAACCGAGCGAAAGGACACAACAATAGATTTAGTTGTCTATTTATAAATAGATTATAATCACCGTTTTGTAATGTTCTATAGAGACGGTCGTATATTTGTCAATTTGGTTGTATTTATTGTGTATCCTTTCAGATAATTATAAAAAATGAGTATCATCAATAATATGGGGTCATTTTCAAGTTTTCTTGAATAAGAACCGAGTGTTTTAGATTTAATGGAATGATAGGGCAAATTTCATTGTCAGATTTCCCTATTGTTATCTTATGTGCTCTGCGCCTTTTGTAAAATATCATAAATAACGTACACTATTTTCAATGCTAATGGATGATTGCAAATAGCGTGATTTACTTCAAAATATGAATTTAACATTTTTTTATATCTAAGTACATATTAAGTTTTTTCACATACAATATAGTATTGTGCAATAATAATGATTATTATAGTTCTAACCAAAATTTGTCTGTATTGAAAGAAAAAAAAAATATGTAAAAAAATATTGAAAAAAAAAGCTTTTATTTTAAAAAGCTGTACTAAAAATGAAAATTCACTTTTTTAAAATTCATACACTTGGAAACTAAAGCTTTGGGGGCGGTCATATAGCACCATTGCATAGTTACTTTGCTCAACTGACCACCCCAAAGCTATTGGTTTCCAGGTATATGAATTTAAAAAAAATATTTTTTTTTATATATATATTTTTTAACTTTTCAGTCTTTACTTATTTAACAGAAAAACAGACAGACATAACCCTTTCATTTGATACCCGTGTCAAGGGAGTCGTGAAGAAAAAGTTAATTTGCCAATCTATTTAGAATGACGTCACATAGTTCATGGTATTTTACTCGTCAAGCACTTTCATTTGATACCCATATCAAGGAGGTTGTGAAGAATAAGATACTCCGCCATCTTGGGGCGTCCGCCATATTGAATTTAGAATAACGCCACATACCTTACCGTATCTTACTCGTTAGATCCTTTCATTTGACACCCATATCAAAGGGGTTGTCAAGAGAAAGATAATCCGCCATCTTGGGGAGTCCGCCATATTGAATGTAGAATGACGTCACAGTTTATTGTATTTTACTCGTCAAACTCTTTCATTTGATATCAGTATCAAGGGGGTTGTGAAGAAATAGGCGATCCGCCATCTTGGGACGTCGGCCATATTGGATTTAAGCCGATAATGGCTATACCGTATTGCATTGTCACCGGACTTATACACGTCTGCGAAATTTCTGAGCTCCAGCTTAATTAGAATCAGTCGAAATTTTGATTGCAAGATTTGACCTAAAGAAACTAACACACTAACTAACAAACATTGCAAGTTAAATAATAGTTATTTAAGAATAAGTATAAAAAGCCATTCTTTATTGCACGAATGGCTGGATTAAAGATACGAGCGAAGCGAGTGTTTTTAAAAGCCATGAGTGCAATAAAGAGGCTTTTTACAAGTGTGTCTTACACCTTTTTATCTTCAGTCGTGCCAATTATTGTAAGAAATTGGCAATTTTTCATGAATGTTTGTAAAACTCTATCAACCTTTTGTGAATGTCACTTTGACGGTTAGCATTATTCGAGTTGTAGTTAAAGTCGCCATTCTAATTGTGTTACTTCATGGTCGTGACTGAAAATCTGTGATGATGGTAACTAAGGAAACGACATTATAAATAAACTGGGGTAGTTGAAGACCCCATTGTTCTTCTTGAATGTTTGAATTGTTACATCACCACTTGGCCCTAGAAAAATTAACAATGATATCACCGGTTAAGGTGATAACCAAAGGCAATTCAACCAACACACAAGCAGTGACGGCGAACGGCTAGCTGATCTGGTGCGTGGCTGGGATTTCGTGGGTTTAATTAATATATTTTTTTTTTAACTCAGCCAGACGTTGAACCAATATTTCTGTGATATTTTACTAAGCTAGTTTGTTCCAACACTCGGAGGTAGCTTAAAATGATGTAAATATTACGGGCACCATCCACAGAACAATTTGAGAGTTACTGCTACCCCTGTGATGGTGAAACCAACCGCCCTGGAAAGATTTGATCTTATGGCGGACAGACAAACAGAAAAAATGAAAAATTGAATTTTACGATAAAAGGCATATTTATTAATACCTTTAGCAAAATCATCAGTATATGAAAATTCAATCAATATAAAAATATAAGATAATGTTATCAAATCACTTATCAAATAAAAACATTAAGTAATATTACCACAATTTTCAAAAGAAAATATTTGTAGCTTAATTAACTTATAATTAATAGAAGAGAAATACTTATGCAATAAAAGTTATGCAATAAATATTACACACAAAAAAAAAACGAAATTCTCAGAATCTTACCAATCCTCCTGACGATGTATAGATAGTGGATGAGGGCTCCTGGTGAGTTCTGGTAGCTTTTCCTAACAGCCTCTCCGAATACAGACGGTTCCTCGACGTGGTTTGACGTCTTGCTAACTTGTATAACGCTAGGATTTTGCTGTTGGTTTGGATTGACAGGACTAAACGGGACTTGACTAAACGAACTTTCACTAGACTATGATGAACTTGACTAAACTATGTTTGACTGGACTATCTGTCTAATGAAGTCTAGCAGGCATTTAACCATCAAACGAATGAAGTGATTTTCCTTGTGTAAATTATTTCGGTAAATTATTTCGATAAATTATGTGGATATATTATGTGGGTAAATTATTTGTATAAATTATGTGGAAAAATTATATAGGTAAATTCTGGGGATACATTATTTAGGTAATTTATTTGTATTAATTATTTAGGTAATTTATGTAGATAAATTATTTGGCAGCAAAACTCTACATTTGGGAAGAAGAAAAAATATTATCAACACGTGTTTCAGAATTATGGTTATGTTTAGTTAGCAGAAATGAAAAATATGGCTGAAGGCCGTTAAATACCAATGAGAGGAATCAATTAAATAAATGTAATTACCTTTTATTAGATAGATCACTAAGAGAAAGTTTGATAATAGTGAAACTTTGATAACAGTGACACAACTCGTGACTGAATGATTATCAAAAACTTTAAGTCTAAGTATATGCTGCTGCAGAATTTGCTACAGAAATGGCCAATTCTGCTATCAGCCAGCTAATAAAAGTGATATCCCCTCTCGTCTCAATTAACATGTTACCATACTTCATAAAATAAAAATTACTAAGAATTTGGGTCCGCGTGGTTCTATGCAACCCACAATACTTCCTGCAGTATAACCAATAATTAAGAAATAGGTGCTGTGAAATACAGATATATCTACTATTCGATCGAACCCTCTGTGTTCTACGAGAGCTGTTAGCAAAAACTGGAATACAATAAGAGTTAAATGGTTGAAACATGAAAATATAATAAATGTGTACATTCCTAAATTTAAACAGATTACCTATGGTAATTTAATGTCTGGAGTTTTAGTTACTAGAGTATGGTAAATACCTGGACATGTTTCTCAAAAATTCAATTTGTTTACAACGTCTGGCTAATAGCCACAAAACTTAGCTTTTAAGTTAATAAACTACCAAATTAGTTCAGAGGTCATATTTTGTTTTATTAAGAGATCATGTATTGGCTATCTCATGTGAAGATATCTACGGGTAGGAATGGCTATACTAGATCTCAGATTAGAACGCAGTTGTTTACGTTATGAGCGGAGCACAGTTTACACAGGCACATGGGAATTCCCAAGTAAGTGGAATCCCCATCGGGGACGTCTTAAGGCCATTGGTACACAAAATAAAAACTAACGATCTCAATTCACTTTCGTTGGACATTAGGTTATCTTATAAATATATTGAATTTATTTAATTTAGCTTACAGCAGATATGTTCTTATTTTATTGCATTAATAATAAAATAAAAAATCTGTTCTGATTTACTAATTTCCCCTGCACGTTCTCTATCTTTAGAAGCACTGTATTTTAACTGAGGTGAACTATACATAGTTGCAAATAATTTCTTCTTCTGCTTAACATAATATCCACACGTCCTCTCTAATTACTCCCATTCTATACATGTTTTGTTGAAGCAGTGCATTTTTCGAAATTCCAGATGCTTGGTTGCATTTTCTTGTTAGTGTTTGAGATGAAATATTCTTGCATCTGTTGCGACTTCCATAGTTTTATTGTTTTTGCTAATTCTTCTTTTTGAAAAATCATTAACCATACCAAAGGCGAGTGTGATTAAAAATTTGTCTGTTTCGAACTTTACCAATTCGTCAGCCTTTTCATTTCTCTGAAACTCGAAATGGTTGTTACGTTATTGTCTGTAGGTGTCCTCGTGATGTCCTCCAGATGAAATGAAATGATCTTAAATAAAACATAATTTAATAAGGACTGAATTATGAAATCATGAATTATGAAGTCAAAAGTGAAAATTGGGTATAGATTTTTATCGCTAAAATTTAAAATTCTTTTAGTGATATTTGCAAAATCCCTTTCCACTTCAGTTTGTGCCGTTGTGCCAAATAAATTTGATAGAACTTCTTAAGTGCTAAATTGTATCTTATTTATGGCTAGTTGCAGAAATAAGACCTTAAACTAAGATCTAAAAGTATTTTCAACCCACTTCCATTCTTAAATCTAAGATGTTGACATCGAAAATTAAAAACACAGAATTAAGAAATATATATATACTTTTGATGTGGCGATCATTTTTTGTCATTTCCTTCAAAGCTGTCTACCCACCTAAACACTGAACTTTAGTGTGGGACTTGGACTAATTACACTAAAATTGAAACATGAAATTTTAGAGATGTGGGAGAAAACGTACATAATAGTAATCTTAAATGAGTTACGGTAGGCTTCTGCAGACCCCTCTTTATTAATAACTTTTGATAATGTTTTTTATAAGCAGTCTGTCATTAAGTTGCCTAATTAGAATTTCACTTCTCTATATATAATCAAACCAAAGAAACAGTCTTGTGATCCCACGCACATGTAATGTTTTCGCATTAATTCCCTTATTAATTTCGCACTAAGTAATTACTAATTATCTACAAAGAGAATCAAATTGCTTGAGAAATTGAAGTAAACAAATATTAGGTAAGAGGTTTCTAAGTTAGAGTGGAAAAATTGATACTCGCAATTTTACAGATACGTAAAATATAATAACAATTTTTTATGATTTACTTAATTATTGATTATATGGTTATAATGTGCAATTTATACAATGTAATTAATGATTATAGAACAGACTTTCAGGAATGTTGCTATATTTTATACCTATTTTTGAATTGTTGATTTTCGCACATCTAGCACTAACTTCAAACTAATTTTAAGGCCGAATTGTACTTCCACATCCACATAGTGGAGCAATTGCATAGCAACTGTAAAAAATTTGCTTTGTTGAAATATTATAATATCATGAAACGTCAAAATTTCAAATTTGAGCGAAAAAAATGTCTGCCTATCGGTCTGTCTGTAACTTTCTTTTTATGCCCACGATTACTCTGGAACCGTTTAAGATATTGACTTGAAATTTGATACAACACGTACGTATAATAACGAGATCCGGGACTAGATCAAATTCTGAGCTTAATCCATTGAACGGTTGGGGTGTAATCAGGTAATGCCAGCTAGTAAGAGTCTAGAAACTTGGGATTTGGTGTATCTACTAGAAGATCTTAATTTTTTTTATGGCATCTGCCACCCCACGGCCACTCCCACTTTCTTATTAAAGGAGTTAATAAAACAAAATTAAGGCGTTAACTTTAAATTTGATCCACATATATATTATAATGATATCTGCAACTAGATTTTATTTTGACCGTGTTGCTCTAGCTGATTTACTACCATATTATTCCTCATGCTGAGACGTCCAGTCTGTAAAGTAAAAAATACACCAGAAGGTCGCAAAAAATTTCATCTGAAATTTTCCTTCCGTAACTGTTAGTGCTAGGATTAAACATCACAAAACCACAAAAATCAGTTCTGGGGGTGACGCGCAAAATCTTGTTTTAATTTTCTTGCATATGCCATGGTTTTCGGGAAAATCGATATTGACAAAAATTGTATTTGTATTATTAATCCGCGCCAATGTTCGTTTACTTGAAATTTATGCGCGTGGTCCATGGAAAAAATTGAATTGCTCGAAATCAAAACAAACTAGGAAGAAAAGCATAAATGGGTTTTAAAGGGGATATAAAAAACTCTCTCGTGTTGCCATTTTTGAGGGCTATTAATATGTATTAGTATATAAAAATAACAATATAATATAGTTATCTCTTGATTTTTTGTACATCTAACTATTCACAGGCCCATAAAAAATATCTGACTATAATATAAGTAAAAATGCATTATATTTTAGTTGTAGGTAGTACTTCAATGCAGAAAAAGTTAAGAATAAAAATATTGTCATTGACAAATTTAACAGCATGTTATAGTTAGCCAAAAAAAGACTGCATATTCAATTTCCTGATAATGTTTTTTTTAATACAATTTTTTAACTATTAAATGATTAGAAGCAATAGTTTTTATAGCTGAATTTTCAAGATGTTTGGGTCTTTTTTATTTTTAGGAAACAATTAAAAATTGGCCAAAATTTGGCTAACTTCAACATGCTGGTAAATTTGTAAATGTGAATATTTTTATTCCTAACTTTTTCTGTGTTGTACCTTAAACTAAAAGATAATGCATTTATAACATATATTAAAGTCAGTTATTTTTTATGGGCCAGTGAATAGTTAAAAGTGCAAAAAATCAAGAGGTAACTATATTATATTGTTATTATTATATGCTAATTAATAGCCATCAAAAATGGAAATACAAAAGAGAATTTTATATCCCCTTTAAAACCCATTTTGATCTTTCTTCCTAGCCTGTTTGGTTTTCGAGCAATTCAATTTTTTCTATAGGCCGCGCGCAAAAAATTTCAAATAAACGGAAATTCGTGAGCATTAAAAATACAAATTTTGCAATTTTTTTCAATACCGATTTTCTCGAAAACCATGGCATATGTAAGAAAATTACAACAGAACTTTTTTTAGGCAATTAATCAAGCTTTCTTTTTTATAATGAGAATTCTTTTATATCTTCATCGGTTAACGAGTTATCAGTAAAATAAGGCTTCTTTCACCGAAGGGATGGTTTTTGGGGGGGTTTGCGCGGTATCCCCAGAACTGACTTTTATGGTTTTATGATGTATAATCCCTCCACTAACGGTTAGTTACTGAAGAAAAATCTCGGACAACATTTTTTGTTATGGAAATCTTTATAATTATTGGACTAATAAGAAGCTTTATTAAAATAATTCGTACAACTTTGGCAAAAATTTTGTGGTACCATATTATTAAAATTCTATTAGCAATTACGTCCACATACAGTAGTGTAAATTTAGTATCAAGATGTATTCGTTTAAAGACATTCGAATGAGAAACTTGGATGTGGAACTAGTGATTCTTTAGGCAGTGGTAGTGGCAAATATTTTGCCTAACGATAATATAACTCAAAAGAAGCAAAGTTATCATCCGATTCTCCTCAAATTCTCATTAAGTATTATATTCGCAAGTAATTACAAATCGAAGTATAATAAAATTATTACTACTTATTGTCTTTGATGAAGAGGTCATTTTAAAATCAGTGTTAATTATTTACATTGGCACTACATTTACGAAAACAGACCTGTTGAAAACATTTTGCACCTAGTTACAGAACAAATTTTTATCAAATTTCATCCAGATGTCTTACTGGAGGTCTGAATATTTTTGTTCCAGTGAATTGTTACAATCTTCTCGCCATTGTTTGAGGTTCCGATAACACAGCCTCGAGACATGACCCACATGTCATGGGTGGTGTATAATGATCTGCGTTATTTTATATACACTTAGCCAGAGAGACTTGACTGTTGTACACTTACTGAATTTTTTACAATCAATGAACATAAATATTATGGAATTCAAATTTTTTATCTAGTACTTAATTTAAGCTTGACGACCTTAGCGTAACGTTATGGCACGAACTTGCAACGATCCTATCACGTCTATGTTCAGTGTTCCGATTTTTCACAACGCCTAGCAAGGCTATTAGCCTTGAGAAAAGCATCTAAACTATTAATTTTGGGATGACGGGCAGAACAGTAAGTGAATGGCTAGTCTGCAAGATGCGATAGAAGGTAGACACTAGCAAACAACTTTGTATTCAATATTTTCGTTTACTTTTTATTGTCCCACCCCTGTTTATGCATTAATTATTTATTCAAATCAAAATACCTGATGTAAGTTTATTTCCTATATATAAACTAGCTTGTGTCGATTAACAGTAATTTAATAATTCCTACTAATTAAAGACTTCATTTAGAAAACATAACTATCTAATAATTAATGTAAATTGTCTGATTACAACGAATTATGTTACAACCCTTATTTAATATCGTAAAGAAATTAAACGAAGTAGTATCCATTAATATAAGAAAGCATTAAGAAAGAAAAAAACTAACTAATAATTATGTTATTAACGTATTAATTCAAAGATATATTATTGAAAGGAATATTAAAATGATCTAAACTGATTCCCGTGTTATCAAAATATTTTCTTTTCAATCCATTCTGTTACATATTCCAAATCGATGGCGTCTCATGTAGCGTTATTTTCGTACCTAAACTGTAATGGAATTAATGACAATAGTTTTTCTAATTAATTAGTAGTTTTAAAAGTTGCATATTCAAAAATGTTGATACAGTGACTTTCCTTGTATTGGAGTTCTACATAACGTGTAATATTTAACTTTAATATTTCTGCATTTAGCTAATTGAAAAATATTATTTGGGTGTTTAGCAGACAACTTTCGTACACTCAATATGAAAAACAAGTTCCTTATTCATTATGTATGGTGTTGATCTAATTCTGATCAGTTTAGTATACCAATAAAGCTAGTCATTGACATCATTATTAAATTATAATATATCTTTATCTGCAAGACAACATTGAGATGCCTAATCCAAACGAGGGCCTTTCTATGAATCTTGGAAATGTATCAGCATCTCTAGCTCTATCTTGATAACACTTAATTACGTAGCAAATCCTATCGTAAACAAAATATCTGTTTAACTTGAAAGTCAGAAATTATTACAAATCAAAATGAATATATAAGATCTCCCTCACCCTATATCTTAAGAAATAAAAGATTCCTTCCAGTCACCTCAAACTATCTAAAATTTGTACAAGTTCTTTTATTCTCATCTAAAATCTTCAGGACAGCACATAGACTATTCAAAATGACATTACTATTATTACAAAATTAATGTTTTGGGGGACTTTAGCGATAGATAATCCACTCAACCAGGGCATGTACACAATAACATCGACACAACAAAAAGATTCACTATATTATTGCCCCAGAACTCCACCTATCCCTACTATACTTTATTTCTACATTTAATTCAATAAAAAAGGTTATTTGATTACTTTGCAAACAATTCTCCTATTCTCAGTGTCTAATATTAAGTTTGAAAAACAATAAGTTGCCTATTCCTTATTATTTATACTGGTACTCTTATTCCTACAAAGCCCAGTGAATGACATTATTCTAAAATTAAAATATATTTCTATCTGAAACACTGCCCTGTGAAATTATTTATGTCAGTCTTGGAAATGTAACAGTATCTCTAGCTCGACCTTGATTGTGTATTCTAATGGGTGTCCAATAGAAAAATAAATAATAAAAAGAAGTGTAGAAATAATGTATAAAAGGTACCTCTACAAATTTCTTTCAGTTTAATTACTGATTAGGATGACCATTGGCATCACGTATATTTTTATTTAAGGTATAGCAGGTGTCTTTCTTAACAGTTGTGTTAGCTACATGATAAATGTTATCATATTCCGTCACATGTTTTTAGTTCATTCTTTTTCAAGAGTGCCCACTTTGTAAATTTTACATTAAAAGTACAGGTTTTTTCATTGTGTTACCAAGTCCTCACATGTTTTTCATTACTTTTTTGCCTACTTTGTGTATTTTCCATTTAAGGTATGTTTCTTCGCTGGCTTTATGTAGTGTCAACTATCTACCTAACTTCGTTTTCCTCTAACCAACAATTGCTGCTCCATTATACTTTGTTCTGCATTTTTAGTATAATTTTTGCACATTCTATAGGATACTCTTCGCAGTTTTATCGTAAATAAATAGTGTTAGTAGGTAGCCGTCCCCAGAGGGGTAGGATTGTCTTCGTTTTAGATATTTTTTGTTGAATTACAAAACATGAAAAAATATTTACTTAATTAATAGCTTTTTTATTTATCGATAGCTTTTGTTCCAAAACAACAGTGCTCTTCTTCTAGTTAACATTAATTCACTGTCCAAATTTAAATATAATCGGAGTTTCCTTTCTTAAGTTATTCTGCTTACAAAAACCGTGAAGAACAGACAGACAACCGGACAGACGGACACTTTGGAAGTTATCATAATTCGATCACCAACACTGTGATTTTTCTCTACGAGCGATATTACCGGTTCTAGAAATGTGTCGATTCGATGGCATAACGTTTCGTTTTGTACTTGCAAAGAGTCTTCTTCTTGTTCTTCTTTATCAGCTCATATGCGTCCACTGCTGGACGTAGGCCTCCTGTAACTGTTTCCACGAATGGCTATCCTGTTCTATATGCGTCTATTTGTATGAACTCGTATCAAGTCATTTGTCCATCCGGTTGGTGGCCGTCCCCTGTTCTGAAGAGCGTCCTGTCTCGATCTCCATTATAATATCCGCCTCGTCCACCTGTTATCCCTTACTTCAGATTTTCTATTCTATCGATTGCATCGATTACGAGAGATCCAACACGTAGTTGGGTATTTGGTATCCGGACAATCAGTTTTCCAAATGCGGCCAAGTCAGCCCTATTCTATGCCCAAGTTCACAGGTTTGATTTGTGTTTAGGTGGATTTCATGGCTCAGGTACTTGTATCGTTTTCTGTTCAGTATTCATTCCAGCTACAGAGATATTTTCACTCAATACCAGGTTGTTTATCACTTGGGTTATTGAGGTATTCATTTTCAGACCTACTTGTGGATAGGCACATTTATTTGGCATGACAGACGTTATCCGTTATTAGGACTATATCATCGGAGAATCTGAGATAACTGAGTTTCTCGTCATTTATATTTACATCCATCTTCTCGAAGTTTGCGAGTTTGCACACTTATTCCACGAGTATTGAAAATAGTATTGGTGAGATAGTATCATCTTGGCAGACTCCTTGTTGAATGTCGAATTCGTTGGTATTTTCGTGTAGCCTCAGACATGTCGTAGCATCGTTATAGATGTTCTTAATAACTGTTCTGTAATGGTAAGGTGGTCTACTCGACTTTCATGTAGGCCTTTTAGTATTTTTTGTAGATTTATTATATTGAATGCTTTCTCATCGTCTACGGATTCAGAACGAGGGGAGTGTCGTACTCAATACATTTTTCTGTAAGGCTTTTAACCCCTCTCGCTCATGTGGTTGGTAGAAAAAATCAATGTTGCCGACAGCCTAATTGCTATGATTTTTGTAAATAATTTATATATGTGTGGTAACAGGCTGATTGGTCTATAGTTTGCGACGTTGGTAATATCTCTATTTGTGCATTATAATGATCACTGTCTTGTTCCACTGCTATGGGATAACCCACACTGAAAGGCATTTATTGAATAGTAAAGCTAGCACTCGCAGGAGTTTCACTCCTCGCGATTCTATTGCCTCAATCGAAATTTCATCCTCGCCAGGTGACCTATTTTTCTTCAATTGTAAAATTGCCCTTTTGATATCTGTAATTATTATGTGGTGTATGTCTTCAGAACCATGATTTAAAACTTTTGATTCGGAGTGTTCGCGACATTTTCTTCGGCATTTCTATAGAAAAGAATATTACACCGATAAAAATACAAAAAATTATATTGAAGGTACTTTGCATTGCTCTACTAATCCCTGAGTTTCGTAATTTATGTGACTTTTTACGTGATAAGAACTGTGTTTTAATCGATTATTAATCTTTTTTTTGAATTGACGAACATTTTTTATGATATAGAGTAAATTGGACTAAGAATTGGTATTTAGCGTGTCAAATTTCATCGAAATATGATGCTCTGCTCAGTACTACAGGGCCGCTTTTATTTACGTGGCCGTGTTATTATTATTAATATTATTGTTAATTGCTTTTGTGTATTATTTGCAAAATTCATGATAGTTTATTTCTTTGCCTTGTTATCTTACAGATATACACAGCCTTAATCGATCCATAAAATAAATTATAGCTTGATCAATTTTCCCAAAGGAACAATTAGCTTTCATTACTTAGCGTACAATAATACACTTTAGTAGAATAATGAATTGAGTACAAACTATACACTCTGAAAATAATCAGCTCTGCTGTCCCAGTCTGAAAGACAGATTAACCAGTTATGTATATAAGGAAAATTTCCACGTCCACATTCAAGTTAAGAAACCATTTCCTATTGGCGTAAAGTTTCCAGACCGTATACTTAAACATAGATTATAAGTCAAACATATCCGTGAAGCTTAATAAGGTCTATATAAATTTTATTGAGACTTGGGGGATGGTGTTAAACAAACAGATGTCTTATTAGAGAGAGAAGCGTAATATGCTTATATAGCGTTTTGGTTTTCTTCAAAACTTTTAAAATATAAAGTTTAAATGCTCATTTTGCACCATAAACTTTTCGTTAAGATTAGCACTGTCAGCCACATTTTACTACTTAAACTTTCCGTGAATTTTAAATCAAACTATTTTTTATATCCAAGAAAAGAAGGGATGGAAATTTACATAATAAGGTGAGGAAGCAGGTATTTCCCGAATGAGTGCGATGTATTACGGAACGAACGGTAGCTAGTTCTGTAAATCACACGAATTGGAGAAATATCTTCCCTAACCGCGATATGAATAAGATTTTCATACGAGCGTTTTACAATTTAAAAAAATGTATAGCAAATTGCCTTGTTTACAAGCAGCGTTTTTTAAATTACTGCAATTACTATTATTGGTGCTTATTATCGAATTTTGTATCGAAATAAGAATTTTCTGGGATTTTAACTATTGAAATATAATTAAGGGAGATATTAGCGATGGATGTTGGATAAATATATTTGTGCGAAAATTTAGAACACTCCGCCCCCCATAGAATAACTGCAATTACTCACCAGGAAAATTCAAGATCAGATATGAACAATCATGCAGTTGATTTTGATAATAATACTTAAGAAAGTACCTAATGCATATTATTTCACGTATAAATCAAAGTTAATGCTGAAGACCGACAACGATTAAAAAAAGTTACTAATTTCGAATAGTTTGAAGTACTAGCTGCACTGTCAATAAGTTTCTTCCTGATTTTGAAGACGATAAACTCTTGACAATGAAGGTAACTCATTTCAATACCTTAATATTTTTCTTTCTTGAAAAAAAAGTAGTTATGATTTGTGTTAGATTGGTATTATTTTTAGTACGCAGAAGCTTGTCGAAGAATTGAAGTCACAAATATATTGACCAATCACACGGAAAATAAAAATAAGTTCTTGAGAATGTAAATTCTCAATACAATGCCTAAGGTGGATGGAACATTTTACCATGACAAATCGTGTTTCCCAAGAGATAAGTTACCTACCTAGATATACAGGGTGATTCTTTTAAGGTGGCCATTAGAATATTTCCCACTTGCAGATGAGATAGATATTTGAGATTTGGTACCCCATCATATTCGACCATTGTGAGTCCAAAAATAATAGTTTTAAAATGGCAGCCCTTCCGGAAATACCGGAAGTCGATACCAACTTGTTAATTTTAAACGTAACACCCTATATATTTTCTACTTATCGAGACGATCATAAAATTCTGAGTCAAGACATATACCCTATACCTAAACTCAGCAGTTTCGGAGATACTTGACGTTTTATAACAAATTCGACAGTTGCAAAGGTTTGCTTCTTGCAAACCGTTGCAACTAATAATGTATGTATAAATGCACACTACTTTCCTAATGCTTGGAAAATAGCTTTAATATTTCCTTTACCTAAAATCAGTCAACCTAGCCAATTGAGTCACCTAAGGTCCATTAGTGTTTTACCTGTCTTATCAAAGATTTTTGAAAAAATCTTAGAATTGCAAATTAGAGAATTTGTGAATCTCAACAATGTTCTACCATTAAAGCAGTCGGGATTTAGATCTGGATTCTCTTGTGCTACGGCTCTTGTAGACGTAACTGATGACATCATTGGAGCTACTGACAATAACAAAATAAGTGTATTAATATTATTAGATTATACAAAAGCTTTTGATATGATACATCACCAATTACTTTTTTCAATTCTACACTTTTGTGGCTTTGAACGAAATTCCTCCAGTTTAATTTTGTCATTCTTGTCGGATAGAATTTAACAAACAGTACTTAATAATAATATTTCACAACCACTAACTGTAGTTTCAGGTGTACCGCAAGGAAGTATACTTGGACGGTTATTGTTTACAATTTTTACATCGAATTTTCACACATCCTTGCAACACTGCAATTACCTATATGCTGATGATAGACAGCTTTATTGTTCATTTCATGTTGAAGATCTACAGGAATATAGAAATTTAATTAACAGCGATATAAAGAATTTGGTGTCAGTTTCTACTGATCATCTACTTAAAATTAACCCTAGTAAATCATCTGCTATAATATTTTGCAATGACAATGCTCGTGAATTTGTGTCGAGAGAAATTAATATACAGATTGGAAATGATACAATTGCCTTCAATAACAGCTCTAAAAGTCTTGGTCTTATTATTGATTATAAATTGAGATTTAAAGAGCATATTACGAGTAAATTAAGATCAGCATACGCTGCACTAAAAATGACATATTCCCAGGGACGATTTTTAAGCATGGAAGTAAAAAAAATGTTATGTGATTCTCTAGTTTTGTCCCATTTTAATCATTGCGATGTGGTTTATGGCCCCTGTATTGACAGCATCGAGACCCGGCGCATACAAAAAGTACAAAATGCTTGACTTCGCTTAATTTTTGGAATTCAACGCCGTCAAAGAATATCTCGTAAATTGAAAACTGCAGGATGGCTGAATATGTACAATCGCCGCAAACTTCACATGGCTTGTTTTTTTCATAAAATTTTAAAGTTTAGATCGCCACCTTATCTCCTCAACAAGCTCTCATTTAGAAATGATATTCATAACATTAATATTAGACGAAGAAATATTCTCACCATACCACAACACCGTAAGGAAATATTCAAAAGGTCATTCTCTTATAACATTGCTACTTCTATAAATACGCTACCCTTTAATGGACTCACCCTTTCGTGTGTAAGTTTAAAAAAAACATTTAAAAAATATTTAATGAAATCAGTAATAATAAAATCTTACCTTTTCCCGTAATTTCTCTGTTTTTAAACTTTGTTCCTTCTTTAATTCTCTTTGTTTCATTTTTTTCTCTAATTTCTTTTCTTTCTCTTCCTCTCATTTCCTACTCTCCTCCCTCCTTCAGCTCTAGTTTGCCTCTTTTTCATTCGACTTTGAAGTATTTTTTTTTTAATTTTTTTTATGATTGTTTCGATATGAGTACCTATATTTATTTAATTTATCTACCTCTGATATTATTTATAGGCAATAGTGGAAGGACAGTTTACTGGCTTGTCAGTAAACTGAACTACTCTCCTTTTATTTACCTGTTGTGTAAACATGTATAATTTACTATTGTTAAATTTGTCAAATCGGGTAAATAATAAATGCTTTATTATTATTATTATATATTACAGAGGGTCAAGTTACCAGTTTTCATTTAAGGTAGAAATATAGCGGTGTAGTGGATCGTGCTATTGTGTTAAAAGTTGAAAAAGTTTATGTTTTATGTATGGTCTTATCATTTCCAATGTCCCGATGATTGTAAGGATTGCGAAATCTGTGCATTTTTATTTTAAATAGGCAAGTGCCGCCATTTTGTAATTATTATTTTCCTGTCGCAATGGTCGACTATGGTAGGGTATCAAATATCAAATATCTATCTCATATGCAAGAGGAAAATATTCTAATGGTCTCCCTAAAAGAATCACCCCGTATATAAGTCTATGTCTCTTCAATTTAAGGCATGATGGTTTTTTACATATGTTACCAAAAAATGAAGAAGGTGGTTAGATTGAATACTCTTGACAAAATACTCAAATAGGTAGGTTTTCGATAAGCCGAACAACCCAAATAGTTCCAGCATACATTGCAGTTTCTCCGGGTGATAATTTACCAGTATCCGATGGCATATGGTTCCAGCAACATGGTGCTCCTCCATACTATGGAGTTGATGTAAGACAGTACTTGACTGAAATATTTCCAAGCCGATGGATAGGCAGAAGAATCTCAATCGAATGGCCAGCTAGATCTCCTAACCTTACACCCCTCGACTTTTTATGGGGCTATTGTAACGCTACGTCTATTATAACAATAGACTAAATAATTTGAAGGACCTGAAAGATAGAATAAGGGTGGATGGAGATTGTCGAATACCACAAACGGTATCCTAAAACTCTTTACTACTCTTTAAAAGGCGACTTGTACATTGAAAACCGTTAAAGAATATGAGTTTAAACATCTGATTAGATAATTTGTTAATTTGTTAATTTTTGTCATTAATCTTTTCTTTTGATAATTTTCAGGTCAAAGAGTGTAAGACACATTCGACGTCGTCTCATGGCAAAAAATGTTAAAATCCTACAAAATCTAGACACCTATAAAGTTAATCAGGGGTAAAGTTCATTTTCCATATTTTACATACGTGCTATATAATAATTACTTACTAAACTATTTGCTCATAACTAGTAAGCTGTAAGACAGGCACATAATTTAAAATGTTTGACTTCTTACTCAATTCCGGTACCATTCATATTCAAATCATGCTTCTATCGTACATATTATAACAACGACTACTACACAAATTGTAAAATTAATAATAAAGTTCAAAAATTTTAGCTACCTATAAAACTATTAATTGCATTAAAATAGCAGGTATTTTCTTGAATCACTGTATAGAAATTGATAATTTAGAAAGCAATGATATATTCCAATCAATCGCTTCTGCCTCTTTAAACTAATTCCGAGTGTTGATAATCTGGTTGTTTAATAATGATTTAAATACTACTTTTAACACCGCTTAATTGAGTTCTTAAAGCTCTGCTGACATCATCAGCATAAGTGGTTTTTACTGGCCCGAAAGAGTTCATCAAATTCCTTAGGAAGAGATTTGTCAGTGACACATGTTAGTTGGCCAGTTAATACATTATAGCAGCGTTTAGTACTATGTAAGTTTCGCAATAATTTTGACGCCAGTAATAAAATATTTATTTATGTTATAAGTAGTTCTAACATTTTTCAGCTAACGGTACATAAACACATAAAACACTTCAGTTTTATGGCCTGGATAAGATGAGGAAACTAAATGTTTTAAGGTTTTAAGCTGAAATGAAGTCATAACATTTAAACTGATAAACAAACTGAGCTATCTAGGACTAATTAAAACTGTATTTTTATTGTTAGACCGCTTACCTAAATATGGATGTGTGGTAATAAAGCAGCATTTAAAGAATTCATAAACTTCTACAATTGTATTTACAATTTACATTTAGACAAAAAATGACTGCATTCATTGCTGACTCACGCGAACAACCCACGTATTTCATATTTTTTTCGATTCCAATTTATATCTTGACGCTTTCTAATCCACGCGCTTTTCCAGCCGGTCTTCATTTGTTGTACAGCACTTCTGATGACATCACGCCATTTTTCTCGATTGTTTATTAGGTACACATTCTCACCAAAGCTCTTTTCAAATAGCTCCACCATTCTGAAATGTTTCCACTTCGCCTCTTACCACCACCAGGTTTCCTCTGTACTCTCAACTGTTCTATATTATCCTCTCGTCGGCTGATACATTGTCATAGTTTAAGTCCCCCAAAAAGCATGCCTGGATAGAAAAGAGTCATATATAAATAAATTAAAAAAAAAAACGGTGGATGTGAAATTTCAAAAAACAAGTATTGACCTGCCACCACTATGTGAATCACCCTGTAGATTTAATAATAATGCTGCTTGATTTCGTACAATTTTTCTCTCAGATATTTTTTCAAAGTTCAGACAATTGGGGAATAATTTTTCAAATTTTTACGATTACCTTACCAACTTATTGGAAATGTCACCCTCTTCCTCGGTGGCAGTATCAAAACCACAGATTAAGAAATAAACATAGATATTGAAAACAACAAGTAATGGAACTTTTCCGAAATGTCTCAAAATATCTAAAGTAATTCCGCTTTTCAGGAAAGGCGACCTTAAGTCTGAAAAACTTTTCAATAATAGCGGAGTACCACAAGGCAGGGTACTAGGGCCTATGCTTGTCACGCTATTTATTAACGATATATTTTTAATCGATTCGCAAGAATGCAAAAATATCTCTTTGCTGATGATGCTATCATATATTTATCTGGATCTGATCTAAAGCAAGTTATTCAAAAAATTAACAAGACTTTGGAAATAACTAACGAATGGTTTACAACGAACGGGCTAGTGGTAAATGCCAAAAAGTCAAAATATATGATATCAGGTTCGAATAAATATCTAAATCAAAACATCGATGATACTTGTGTTAAATACAACGGATAACACCCTGAAAAGGTAATAACTATGAAATATCTGGGGATTATCATAGACTGTGAATTAACATTTAACGACCATATAAATTACACAAGCAAGAAAATATCAAGAAAACTTGGATTCGCCTATCGTGTAAGTAAACATTTAACTTCATCTACCAAGATTTATTTTAAAATGTTATACTAATATAAAAACAATGCAATGTACATGAAACTGGTTCTCGATAAAAGACAATATAAAGTACAAGACACTGATATTCTTATATAAACTGCACAATAATTTACCACCAACATATTTGTCAGCAAATATTCAACATCGTGGGGATATTCATAATTATAACACAAGGCAAAGTAATCATATAAACATTAATTTTCCAAACTTAATGAAAACAAAATCCTTCATATACGACAACGGAGCGGCAGAATTTAATAAATTATCTTAATTTATAAAACAAGCGAAGAATGTCTTTCTGTTTAAAAAACATTTGTATAAAATGAATAAATAATTCTAGTTTACTTTATGCATTAGGCTGGTTGTTAAATATTAAGTTAATTTTATTTAATTAATTATAATTTATCCACAAATATTATATCCTAAACTAAATAATGAAATATATTTCTTTTTTGTAATACGTAGTAACTGTAAATGTATTTTTAAGTAAGTGTACTACATCTGTGTTTAATAGCTGTTTGTGCTAAATAAAGATTGTTATTATTATTGTTATTAATGATATGAACAACTGTCGTCATATATCTATTATATCCACATTTGGGAAAATAATAGAAAAAGCCCTATTTCAACAGCTTGTTACCTTTCTTGAACAAAATAATATTTTATCAGACTGTCAATATGGTTTCCGCTCTGGTAAATCTACAGCGTTGGCAGTTAATAAAATGGTTGAAATAATAATAGTGCTTTTTGAGAACAAACGCTGTGCTGGAAGTATTTTCTGTGACTTGTCAAAAGTCTTCGACTGTGTGCAACATGATATTCTCGCTTCTAAACTTTGTAAATATGGTCTTTGACCTACAGCACTTAATTTTTTTAAAACATACCTGAGTGACAGAGATCAAATAACTGTACACAACGGAATGGCGTCATTATCGGCAAAAGTTAAATTTGGAGTTCCACAAGGTTTCGTACTGGGACCACTATTATTCTAAATTTACGTAAATGAGTTAACTACGTTAAGGACATTTCGGTTGTACTATTTGCTGATGATACGACCTTGATAAACATCAACCAAAATTTTAATGACTTACAACGTGGTATGCAGCGATCGCAGTTACAGGCTTCTGATTGGTTCAGAGCAAACAAATTAAATTTAAATGAATTGAAAACACAAAGTATGATTTTCTCAACTCGGGGATTAGATCTTCTTGATAATCCCGATAATATCAAGTTTTTAGGAGTAATTGTAGGCGGTAAGCCGCGCTGGGATCAGCATGTAGACTATCTGGCTAATAAATTGTCGAAGGTAATTTATCTGGTTATGAGTCTAAGAACTGGGTTACCTCTGAGTGTGGTTTATTTCTCGCTGTTTCAAAGTGTTTTTCCCTATGCCATAATAACTTGGGGACACTCAGCTCATCTGAACAAAATTTGGGTTTACCATTTAGCGAGGACGTCAAACAAAAATTTAGTGAGTTGAATACCTTGACTGCTCCTAGCTGTTTCATTGTCACAGCTCTAATGCATATAAAGAAAAATTAATGACTATGCTTCACATGGTGAAATTCATAATCATGGTACTAGGCAGATAAATGAGGTTGGTTTAGATCTTACTAGGTTAGAAAAAAGTCGTGATGCAGCAAATTACTATGGCTCAAAATTCTTTAACAAATTGCCACTCAATATCAGGGTGTTGCCGGAAAATAAGTTCCATTATAATATTAAACAAATTCTGCTGAAGGGAGCATACTATTCATTTGTTGAGTATTTATGTGATGTCATGTGTTACATTATTTTCAATGTTTGTTTACCGCTGTATGTTTTAACATACAATACTTGTATTTCGGTTCTTATGTTATTTACAATATCTGTAATTTTGATTTCTGTAAAACCTGGTTTTCAACATGAATAAATCATTATCTTTATTATTAATGTTTGAAGCCAAAACCTTATTTGTTGTGTTTATTATTTTGTTTAAATTTCGCCGGCTTATGATTGGGCAATTTGAACCACCCGGTCAACGTACTTGATGATAGTTGACATATCAACAAAAGCAATCTGTTCTGTGGTTTGTTTTTAAGTCTGTGTTTTTGTACAGCGTGCGTTGTAATGTGTTTAACCATTGTTTATTAATATTAGTATGTATATGCAATTTTAACAATGCCTAAAAGTGCTTTGTGTGCAATGCGTGTCAAATGAAAGACAATATGCCATTTTTTCATAAGTAAGTCAATAGACGCATAGGCGTGAGGGCGGGACAGGTAGCTATGTTTATTTTAAATACATAAAATTAATATTTAAATCAAAACATGTAGTTTCATCATTCTCGTTTTTTTATTTAAATATCATAGAAGAATCAGAATCATTTATGTAATATACCTAGTGTAATATACCTGTTTCATAAGTACCAAAGCATCAAAAATTAACTAAAATCCTTAGCTCGTAATTAACCCTCTTCAAGCGATGCGTCTATGTAGGCGGACGAATGTAAACATAACCCGTCCTTGCCTCTTCTCTCTTTACTGTTTACTTTGGCTTCAAACACGGTATATACCATTTCGACAGTGTTCTTTATCTACGTCTTTTATTGATATGTGATCTAAACGAATAAAACGTAAGAAAAATATATATTTGAATAGTTGAGCACTACTAAACAATACGTCGTGACGTAACAGTTTTATTTTTTTTTTAATTATGGCGCATCGCTTATAGAAATTTGAGAAAAAATTTGCAATAAGCTACTTCATTATAGCAGCGTATCTTTGGTAAAAATTTCGTGTACGCGAATCATTATTTTCATGAAAAAATAATTATTATATTTTTTAAATATTTTTCTATTATTCAAAACGGGCAGCAAAATCAGCACATTTTTTTACCTAAGATGTATTTAAATCACATCAACATCCTCAATATTCTATAAATATTAACTTAAATATGACAGAAAAACATATGGTTCCTAGCGGCGACAGGGGGCTAAAACTCGAAAAAATCATTTGTTTTCCTATAGTCGATCTACTGATAACAAATTAGGTGCAAGAGCTTCTGCGGCCATTTTTCCTTACCTATTCTGCTACAGCCTTTGCAAAGAACTTTTTTCATACAAAACAATATTTACTTGAAATATTTTTAGATTGAAGAAAAAATTGTTTCAGTGCCTCCTTGATCTTGCCCCTGGTACACTAGTCACTAATATTTATTGCAAGCTATCCCTTTGGACCTCTTTTCTCATAACGCGCAAAAAAAATGTTACCGCGAGATAGGGCCCTTCCCAGCAACTCCACCGTAGATGGATATTTACTTGTGGAGCGGTTAATAATAAAAAAAAGAATGGGAAAAAAGGGAAAAAATACAAAAATAAAATAAAAAATAAATGCTGCCAGATTCAGAGGCAGAAGAAACAGAAAACTTAGAAGAAGAAAAATAAGGAGATGTCGATAGATGGAAACTTAAAAGATGCATGGAAACTGAAAAGAAGCATCTCGCAAACAGCTGCACTACACCCCAGCCGATTATGACAAATGGAAACTTAATAGAAGTATGGAGACTTAAAAGAAGCATCTCAACAAACACCAACACTTCCCATCCTGTATTCCCACCCCATGCGTCATGCGGCTCTCGCTGCTGACAACAAGCATGTCCAATGTCCAACAAGGCGTATGCAGCAGGTCCGGCGGTATATAAAACATCCGAGACTTGGTCCCGGCACGCGGTTTAGCCATTCGTTGGGCGTGTTCGACGGACGACCAAGCTGCGTGTTGTAACGAACCTCCATGTATGCTCGGAATTGGCAACAATGCCCACCTTACGCCGGCAAATCAATCAATCAACGTTCTACGTTAAAGCTCTCAGATCTTGTCTAAAGACTCGAATTTCCATACTAGAAAAACTTATCACACACAGATACCGCATACAAACGGCAAGCGGATTTGTACCTACGTATTTGCTATGTTCGTGTCTCGAAAAGCCTATTTTCGTCAAAATTTGAAATCTAAATTTGTTCAAAATAATATTCATAGACGGGAAAGTGGAAAATCGATCAGTATATGTAAACGCTATAAAACATTTTCATAAAATAAATACTGGCGAATATTTTGCTAACATCTGTTCAAGTCATAATCTTAAAGTTAGTTTTAAATCACAGCCAAAACTGTCACATCTCTTGTTTAATGCCAAATACAAAACTAATGATCTGGAAAAATCATGTTTTTATAAGCTGACATGTCCTGATTGTGATGCCTTCTATGTAGGTCAAACTGGTTGTATGTTTAATTTTAGATATAACGAACATTTACAGTCCTTCAGACTTCATAAAACAGATACAACATTTTCAAATCATTTTTTAGAAACCGGTCGCATTCTTCTCCAAATTTAGAAAATCTAAATACATTACATATCAAGATAGTAGTAGTTTTAAATTAAATTTAGTGGAATCTCAGGAAATTTTTAAATCTAAACAAATACCTCATAATGGTATCCTTAATGACCAGTTATACACCCCTTTTTGATGTATTTAAATGTTCATAATCCTCTTATTCACAAATTCTATTAATCGTTTATGTTAATATGGTAGGTAAATTTTCATAATCCCCTTTTAAATTATATTATGGAATCCTTCTTTAGGTGAAGTATTGTGACACACCTTTGTACTTTCGCATTCACTTGTGAACGTTTGAAAATGGCACATTAAGTACCCAAACTACAATGACGTTTTGGTTACAATAAATTTTATCGTAAATAAAAGATAATGTTTGTTTATATTAACAAGTGACGGTCTTATTGCGAGATGAATGAAAGCCAATAACATTTGGTCCATAATCTTATCGTATTTGTGACAAATTTATTGCTATTACCTAATTATCCGATTTTGCAATGTAACAATATTATATAAATATATGAATTTAATAAATTTAAACAATTAACAACTTTTTTATTTATTGATCCGTTTTGTTCAAAAATAGGGTTCTAGCTAACACTAACTTACTGTCCAAGTTTCAATACAATCGGACTTTTCGTTCTTAAGTTATGGCGCTTACCAGAAACGTGACGGACTGGCAAACAGACAGACCTGGACGCACAGACAGTCGGTCGTACAGACAGACAGAGGGACATTTTGAAAATTGTTCAGAATTCGATCACCAACACAGTGATATGACATTTTTTTCTCTACGAGCGATATTACCCGTTTCAGAAATGTTCCGATCGAATGCAATATATTCTTCCTTTTGTATTTGCGAAGGTATAATATAATGCATGCATATATATGATGGATATAGGTGTCGACCTAAATGAATAGATTTATATAATTTTGTTTACATTTAAAAATAATAATGCGGAACTAAATTAAAACACGGTGATTAAAACAGAACATTTAGAGAACATATAATAACTTTCCTGAAATATTCGAATATTTTCATATGATTACGAAGTGCCCAATTACCATAAACCTTATTTAAACTTCATGTAAACGCTACTAGCTCCATTTATGGATACAGGAATCACACTTTAATGGGCATAAATTCACCGAATGTTAATAATAAAACTGCTATATTAAAATTTGAATACTCCATTCGATAAACTGAAAAATAATAATCCAGTCGTAAATGATACTCATTATTTTGTTAAAAGATTAAAATATTTAGTAATTATTGTTTCATAGGGATCGTGTAAATTTGTTGCATATATCGTAAAAGTATCTACAAAAGGTTACAATCAAATGATTGTGTTTTAAAATTGCCTTCATTTTACTATAAATAGCTAATAGACAATAAATTGTTTAGCTTTTGACCTATAACCTAATATACCTAATTTATGTAATTGGTTTACAATTTAAATGTATTTGTTCATTATAGATAAACCCTTCCGTGAATGTACTAGTCAATAACAAATTACTGAAAAAATCAGGTAGGTGGGAAAGTAAACACAAAATCACACAAAATATAGTAATTGTGTGATAAAAATATTGTACACATATCAGTATTTCTATAAATGTCAGTTTAACTTAGGGGCAGTATTTAAGGTACATGAGTTTGGATTTCATTGATACATATCAATGTCATAGCGTGACACACATAAGATGAAAACATCCTTTAATTAATTTTTTTAAGCAGAGGCTTAAATTATGGTAAAGAGGTAAAAGTTCAGGAGCTGCATTTCTTAGAGTACTCGACTCAATTGTCTGGTATAACCCCAGCCTACTGCGACGCACAGTGGTGCTGTTTCTGAAAACAGGTAACAAAAGTCGGTGACCTAGACAATTTTCGTTAAAAATTTACGATACTTGGTAGAGTTAAGTATTTGGATATGCTAAATTCAATGTTACTGCACAAAACATTTTTTCAACATGGCGGCTTCAGAATTAGGGTCAGCAGAAGCAAAAAAGGTGAAAATCCTATAAAATAACTCAGCCACAAAAAAAATCCTAATCCTGGCACTTGACCCAAGTAGTCCAATGTATTTTCGATGATGAATTCGATTCGAAGCTCAAAGACTCCCTCAAAATTTTGAGCTAGAGCGAAAAAACTACCCTTGGAATACGGTAAGATCGCCTACTCCTAATATACAACTCTTTTGAATTCACTGATTTCAAATTTTAAAATTCCAAAAGCCAAAACTCGATTCTTAGGTTGAAACAAATTAAAACTACTGCAAAAAAAATGTATGAAAAGAGATTGGATGTCCCAAGGTATTCGTATTTCGTGTAAAAATAAACGAAATTTAATATATCTAAAAAATCAAACTGATGATAAAAATTTCATCGAATACGTCAAAAAATATTGTAATACTCTCAAAAAAGTTATAAATTGTGCAAAAGCACTACAGTTTTCAAAAGACCTCTCAAATTCAAGTAACAAAATTAAAACTACCTGGGACTACATAAACTCGTTCACAAAAAATCCCGTACAAGAACTTGAAAATATCATAATAGTTGACGAGAACGAAGTGATCAGTGACGCCAACAAAGTGGCGAATAAATTTGCATCTTTTTTTTCTAACCAAGCTCTCACTTTAACCTCAAATTTAAAAAGTAACGTGAGTCATATAGATTATTTAAACAAAGTTCAATATCATAAAAGCAATTCATTTTTCTTTCAGCCAGTTAATGAACACAATATATGCAAAGTCGTTAAAATACTTAAAAATAAAAAATCATCTGGATATGATAATATTCCTATTACCCTAATAAAGAAATATATTGAACCTCTAAAAAAGCCTTTGACGTATCTAGTAAATCTATCGCTAGAATCAGGAATTTTCCCCAACCAACTTAAAATTGCGAACATTAAACCATTATATAAAAAAGGTGATAAAACAGTGATATCCAATTACCGTCCAATTTCTCCATTAATAACGTTTTCAAACATTTTTGAAAAGATAGTTGAAGAACAACTGGTGAAATACCTTACATCAACAATATACTTAGTGAGGCTCAATACGGTTTTCGAAAAAAAAAGAAACACTTGCGACGCCACATATTCCTTAATTAATCAAATCCATAAATTATTAGAACACCAAGATATGTGATTGGTATATTTTGCGATTTGTCAAAAGCATTTGATTGTGTTAACCATGATATTTTATTAGAAAAATTACAATTTTATTCTATGAGGGGTCTTCCCTCTTCGATGGTTCGCATCATATTTGACAGATCGCAAAATGTACGTTGAAGTAAGTGATCGTACTAACAACACGCTTAGAAAGGAATTTTCAAATCACGAAATAACAAATTGTGGTGTCCCACAAGGATCAATATTGGGTCCAATTCTCTTCTTAATATATATATAAACGACCTGGTCTTTAATTTTCCTGAATTGTACTTCTCATTGTTTGCCGACGACACAAGTATAATTATTAACAATAAAAATTTTCCCTCGCTTATTACACAGACTGAAGAAAAATTAAATGAAGTAGTAGACTGGTTTCATGCAAATAAGTTATTGTTAAACATAGACAAAACAAATAACATATCATTTCAAAAATCATACATCACTATTCCCGACGTAAATCTTAATACCACATTTGGTGAAATCAGTTAACTTTGCAAAGCAATTTTTGCACTGGCAAAAATAAGAAGAGAACTGGACTTGAAATCGACAGTGAGTGTTTATTATGCTTATTTTCATAGTCTGGTTCAATATGGGATAAAATTTTGGGGATCATCTACATTGACTAATTCTATACTTGTAATACAGAAACGAGCCATACGAATAATTTGTCGATTGCATCCAAGAGAATCATGTAGACCATATTTTTCAAAATTAAAAATATTTACTATTCTAAATTTCTACATATATAAAGTTTGTTCGTTGATATTTAAGGACAGGAATTCCATAAAAACTGCATCTGATATACACAATTTAAAAAATGCCAGAAGCATTTTTCTATTTAAGAAACATTTAAAAGCATTACTTCACGTGAACGTTTTCTATAATATTTCTGAATTCCTAGAAACACAATTTTCATAGTCCTTTTCCACCATCTGTATTTCATTTCAGGCATTTTCACCTGCTATTTGATATGTACATTCAACAATATTCATATATTAGTTATGTTTCATTTGGCTGTTCAATTCCATTTGCATGTATTTGTTTGTACTGTGTGTGTATATATATATTCTTTTCTTTGTAATATTCACCTTGTTATACAAGTATATTTGAGAAATAAATTTTGGAGGTTGCTTATTTAAAATTAACATGCTAAATGCCAAAAATTGATTCTTCGGGTAAGAATCGAGTGAAGTAGAGGTTGAAGGAGGTGGAAAAATGAAAATTTGACAAAATACATAATTCTCATTCTATACCAGCTCTTTGTAATACAATCTTCCGAAGTTTCAAGTAAAATAGTTTTTCTAAATATTTGATCGTCAGTAAATTTCTTTGCCAGATAGCCCTTGAAACTGTAACTATTTACATTAATATATAAAGAGTTATAATAATATTTTCAGCATTTTGCAAAAGTCTTTATGACTCAGATTAAGATTTTAATGTCATATAATTAGGCTCTTTGGTCTGCCATATGGTATACTATTAGAAGAGGCCCAAGAGGTCAATAACAAGATATTTAAAAAAGCTCGAGGGTATTATAGCAGATTGAATACTCGTTCCTTTGCAATGAATGTATTATTCATTCCATGTCTATTTCCTCAGATCCAATGATAACCTCCCTCAGAGTTCAAACGGATAAAAAGAATAACAAATTATTTGCAGTCTATTGAAAGATTATGATAGTGAGCATAGAACAGATGAAGAAAAACTTTTAAATAAATATAAAAATAATAATAATAAACATACAGAAATCCCCTACAAATAGAAGTTTAGAATGAAAATTTCGTCAAATTTTCATTTTTACACTCCTTTCAACCCCTATTTTACTTGATATTCGCCCGAAGATTCAATTTTTGGCTTTTAGCATGTTGAAACTTGGAATCAGCAACCTCAAAAATCGCCAAAAATTAACTTTTGGAATAAAAATCACGCATTTTGTAAAATTTTCATTTTTACACCCCTTTCAACCCCTATTTTACTAGTGATTCACCCTAGGAATCAAATTTTGGCTGTTGGAATTTTTTTAATTTGAAACCAACAAACTCAAAAACCCTAGGATTGTACATTAGGAGACGATTTTACCGTATTCTAAGGGTGGTTTCTTCGCTCTATCTCAAAATTTTGAGGGTGTTAGGGTGTCCCTAAGGTTGAATTCAGTATCGAAAATAAATTGGATTACTCGGGTTAAGTTAGACGATCGGGAATTTTGTTTGTGGCTGAGCTATTTTATTGAATTTTTCACCTTTCTTGCCTCTTCGGACCCTAATTTTAAAGCCGTCCTATTGAACAGAAATTTTCTGTAGCAACACTGAATTTACCTTATCCAAATACCCAACTCTACCAAGTTTCGTACATTTTTATCGAAAATTGGCTAGGTTACCAATTTATGTCGCCTGTTTTTAAAATAATCAACACTGTGCGACGTCGTGAATAGGTATAGCAGTTTCTCAATAGTGTCCGTCGCATTGAAGAGTTCAGAAACTTAATTTAACCTTTGATACCGAGTTTCGAGACAATATATATTCGAATTTTTTATTTTCTGTAATTTTCAATCGGTAGTTCGAATTTTTTATCAATTTTAACTAGCAAGCGTGTAACTTTCATTAAAAAAAATGCATCAAACTCATTCGTTAGTTTCCATAACTACAAATAAATATCTTTATACTAAAGTGGCTTGTGGTATACTGACACAAATCGATTTAATTTTACCAAACAAACCTACCGTGAAGACTGAGCCATTATATAATGGACACCCCGTACATCTAATAATTATTTTAACTGTTATTTAAATGACTCGCGATATTATTGGATAGGATATTAAGTGAAATACATGTACTCTAAAAAGGCAAGGAAAAAATTAAATCGAACACCTATGCTATAACGCAAGTTCCAAGTTATAATGGAAACTGAGATAAATTCTACATCATGTATTTGTGTCAAATTATTCATGCTTTGTAAGAAACCTCAATTACTTTTACCGTTCGGACGAGATTATTTCTCACGTTTTATTGTCAGACTATTGTAATAGAGCATTTGACAAATCGTGATTTCCTTATAACAATGAATAAAAATAATTAATCTTCATAAGGTTACCTATTTGTTCAAAAGTAGGAACGCCCATAGCTTTTTTGTAAAAGCCCTTTGGTACAACAGCGAAGATAACTAATAGCACCCAGCCCAATTATTAAAATAATTTCATTTAGATTTATTTGTTATTCTAATACTTTTGTTGGGATGAGAGGGAAGGATTATTAGCGTTAATAGTTGATTTGCTAGTTCTTAATATTTTTTTATACCTAAACAATATAAGATTTTCGAACACACAAATAAGTAATAAAATTTCACCGTCGCACAGTGGGATAAAACTGTTGTGTTCCACCCATATCAACTTATAGATCGTAAAATTATAGGTTTTAAGAATGGTCGTTATGAAATTCTCTATCAATCCCTTCAGCTGAATTTTCGATTTTGAAACAGTCAATTATTCAAGAACCAATCTCTGTCTGATCCGTTTGGCGGAGAGGTTTTTTCGTTAAAATTTTAAAATATTCTTCAGTGGCAAAATACCCAATAAAAAGTAAGTAAATTTCGATTCTTGTTCCCAATTTACATTTAAAAACGTATGTGCCCTAAAAAATATGGGGCTTTCCAAGGTAACAAATTTATAAATATATTCGATTTTTTTATTTTAAATTTTCATTTTACAGATAAGCAAATGATCTGTCAATTTATATTTTCCATTTTCCTTTTCTGTTGTTGACGACTGCGAAATTAACTGTCAAGTACTTTAACTTTAAACTCATAACATTAATCAACCCTTTTCAGGGCCATCTCATTTTTATTATGTGAAAGCTGTTAAATTTTAATAACTCAGAACAAAACAAATTTTAAAAATATATAAGAAATGGCATTTTCATTAAGTTCACTGAAGATTTGACAGCTGCCAAAAGGATAAACATAATATATTTGTCATTAATTTCTAACATTGGGTTGATTTTACGGTTGGTTCCTTGTGAAACATTCTTCAATAATTTAAGTATACAGGAAATTATGCTTTTTAATGTTTGAAAAAGTTTTATTAAAACTCTACACGTGTTTCGGCTTATTAGGCCTTTATCAAGAGTACAAGATATTACTAAATTTAAAATGTGTTCCTTACTTATTTATACCTAATGGAAGGTATAAATTAGCTGAAATATTTATGTCAGACTTTGAAAATAAGTTCTTTAGCTGTGAAAATAACCCAATAAATAATGTATTTTTCTGGACTAGATATGTGGATGACGTGTTTTGTATTTGGCAAGGTACAGAAAGACAACTTAATAAATTCTTAAATCTTCTGAATTCATTTCACGATAAAATTCAATTCACTCTAGAAATAGAAAACGAGGAAGGTTTAACCTTTTTGGACGTTAACTTAAAAAATAGAAACAACAGCTTAGAGTTTGACATTTACCGTAAACCAACTTGCACAGACACAGTCATTCACAAGAACTCTAAGCAATCATCACAAATAAAAATGGCATCTTTCCATTCATTTATCCACCGTCTGCTAACCTTCCCTTTAAATAAGAATAATTTTATGAAAGAAGTGAACACCATTAAAGATATCGCTATAAACAACGGTTATAGTGAAAACCTCATAGATAAATTAATAAAACATAAACAAAAAAAAAGTTACTTAAATAATTTTATGCTGATACTCCACAAAGAACTGACATATATAAATGTATTAATTATAGGCCTAAGATTAGCGACAAAATTAGTCATAAACTAAAAAAACTAGGATGTAAAACTATTTCTGTTAATAAAAATAATCTAGGGAAAATGTTAGTTAATAATAAAGATAAAAGAGATTTATTAGAAAAAACAGGTGTATATCAATTAAAGTGTAATGACTGCGATGTTATATATATATATATATATATATATATATATATATATATATATCGGTCAAATTGGTCGTAAATTAAAAAATCGTCTCGCTGAACATAAAAAATCAATAACGAATGGTATACATAGCACCGGTATGTCAACACACTGCATAGAAAATAATCATTTTGTTAATTTTAATGAAGACGAATTACTCCATACAGAAAATAAAGGAAAGAAGTTAGATTTACTAGAACAATTTGAGATCATGAAAGCTGTCAAAAAGCATAAAAATATAACTAATGATCAAACATTATTTATGGGTCATAATATTCTAGAAAAAATAATTTAACATTAAGAACTTATTTGTAGTATATTTACATAGGATAGGAATCATATAACTATTTGCATGTAATAAATAGATTAAAAGCTTTGCATAATTTATACCTTCCATTAGGCATAAATAAGTAAGGAACACATTTTAAATTTAGTAATATCTTGTACTCTTGATAAAGGCCTAATAAGCCGAAACACGTGTAGAGTTTCAATAAAACTTTTTGAAACATTAAAAAGCATAATTTCCTGTATATTTAAATCATTAATTTCTTGTCAAGTATCTCCTAAATCCATAGGAAATGAACAGTTTAGCACCTTTAATTTTGGAAATATTTAATAAATAATTTGACAATCATTATTAATTAAGAAATGACATGAAAACAACAATCGCAATGTAGTTAGCCTTATTATTACAGACAAGACCTGATAACTTTTGGCAAAAAGAATATACATAGTGATCATCTCACAGCAAAAATTCAATATTATGTAAAATATGCCAAATATGGAAGGCTTGCGTAAATACCTTTACAAATTTCCACCATAGTGTAATTATTTCGTAAGATGACCGCCTGTATGTTTTTCACTAAAACCATAATACATGGTTTCCTTGCCAATTGTGTTAACTATATGCCAGATATTATTGCCATCTGTCACATTGTTAGTTGTACATCCAAATAATTTTGGTCTACCGTTAACTTACATAATTAACCTATGCTTTGTAAATGGAACCTTCCCTGGCAGCTTAAAAATTAGTAAAGTTATTTCATTAAATTATATTATTATAATAATAATATGTTAATTATAATTAAAGCTATTTAAAAAGGGAGACAAAAACTACTAGACTAGACTAGACAAATAATTTCAAGTATGTTGAAGGTTATAGAACTTGCATTTTTAGAAAAGTTGAGTATTTCAAAAATAACCTTTTATCATCAGTTCAACACGGTTTCTTAAAAAATAAAAGTGTAGACACAGCGTTAGTAAACTTTCATAGCTCGATAGTAGGCGCCCTAGATAAAGGATCATTTGCTTTTGGACTTTTTATAGATTACTCACGTGCCTTTGACCGCGTAGATTATGACTTTCTAATTGCGAAGTTGTTTAGATATGGTATTAGGGTCCTGCCTTAAATTTTTTATCCAGCTATATTAAAAACCGCGCCCAAGTAGTCTGTGTGAATGGAACAAGGAACAATAAATGTCTAATAAATGCCAGTGTACCACAAGGCTCCATATTAGGGCCATTCATTTACCTTATCTTTGCCAACGATCTCGTTTTATACATTCATAGCAAATACAACGTTCGCATCACATGCTACGCAGAAGATACAAACTTTTTAGTTGTTCAAAATAGTCCTGACGCAGTAACAAACATATCTAAAGATTTGTATAAAGACATTATAATTTGGTCAGAGAAGAATCGGCTTACACTTAATAAAGAAAAAACAACCACTGTATCATTTAGGTGCAATATCGAGCAGGGGCCCAATTCTCGAAACTAGACGAACCCGATTCGTGCACGAATAGCGCTGAAATTCGCACACGAACGTACTTTTTCTATTCTCGAACTGTCGACTAACACATGAACGAACAGATTCGTGCACGGAAAGTACTCGATCGGTGTTTCGGTGGCGAAAAGCGTATTCGCATGTCAACATAACCTTTAAGTTAACGTCAACCTTCAGGCAAACGGCTTTATTTTGGTTGGAACTTGTGTTAGAGTCTTGTAATGGCTGCTTTGGATGAGCTGAATCTTTTAATGGCAATTAATAACTTGGAAGAAATGGAGCCAGCTGCAGAAGTCAGAAGGGAACATAATAATCGCGTTTACGATGCCTTTGATATGTCCGATATAAAATTCGTAAGAATGTTTCGACTAAGTAAGGACCTAGCACGGGATCTAATCAATTTACTATCTGAATATTTGATCCAACCAACTAGGGCTTCTGCACTAAATGTTCAAAACAAGGTAGGTATTTAGCCTGTGATTGTATTTTCCAATTTCACACTTTTTCAAATTTAATTAAAAAGGGTAGGTACCTATTGTAATGTTAAAATCTCGTTTTAGGTATTAATTGCATTAAGATTTTACGCCACTGGAAGTTATCAAATGGATACAGCAATTAACAAATACTTGAATGTCAGTCAGTCCTCGGTCAGTAGGGCGGTCAATGAGGTGTCAGCTGCCCTAAATAACCCCACAATATTTAATAGTTGGGTGAAATTTCCACAGAATTTTGCGGAACTAGATCGACTAAGAAATGAGTATGTACCTTACTTTGTCAGAATTATTGATAAACATAAAACTGTAAGATTTTTTTATTAGGTTCTTCAACAGGTATGGATTTCCTGGTATTATAGGTTGTGTCGACTGCACACATATTGCCTTGGTGGCCCCACCTCGAAATGATCCGCTTTATCCAGAGCATATTTTTGTAAATAGGAAGAATTATCACTCTATTAATACACAACTGGTAAGTTAGCATGAATAAAACAGTAGGTATTTATAATAACTAATGCTTTATAATAGATTTGTGATCCCGATTTGAAAATATTAAATGTAAATGCAAGATACCCAGGCTCTACACACGACTCCTTTATATGGGCTAATAGCTTTGCAAGGGCGACACTTGAAGCTATTCATCGTAGAGGACATGCAGGATACCATGTTCTTGGTAAGGTCTCAATTATTTTATGCAAATAATGGACAGTGGTATTTTTAGGAGACTCTGGGTATCCACTGCGAACATATTGCATGACACCATTTGAGCAACCACTTCCACATAGTCCAGAAGACTACTACAGTCTAGTACACCGGACAATACGATGTTCAGTTGAAAGGTGTAATGGTTTATTAAAAATGAGATTCCGCTGTTTATTAAAACATCGCGTCTTGCACTATGCCCCACCTATTGTAGCAAAGATCATAAAAGCTTGTACAGTTTTACACAACATGTGCATTGCATATAATGTCCCTGAGCCAGAACCAGAACCAGGGGACGAATATCGGGATTTTGGGATAATGGACGCACCCATTGTTTTAGAAGAACCAGTAGATCCTCATAGGAATAGAGATTTGTTAATGGGAGAAGCATCTCGCCAGCGAATAGTTGCAAATTATTTTCAGCAGTAAATATTCCATCATCTTGTCAACTAGGAATTAAATAAATTTGTGAAGTTAATAATTATTATTTATTATGAAAAAAATTATCCTATTTATACAGCACTGATACTTAACATACCCTGCACGAATTACTAACCTTAAATATTGTTCTACATAATACTATTTCTTTGGCCTTTCTTGGTAACATTAAAATAAAGTAAATCGCATACATGGAAAAGAACTACAAAACAACACTAATTGAACACAACAAATTAAAATAACAGTAGATTGGTAAACTTCGTACTCAATTATAGGACATGTATGTATAATATAACTAATAAGAAATAGGTATGTACCTATATATTTATTTATGTATCAAACTTATTATTGTCCTCAGTCACGTCAAAACTAAATGGAGCATTGGCTGCCAATATTTGCAGGGAAGCTGCAATTACTTCTTGGGCTACAACTTGCCGCTCTAATAGTTGTAATTTTCTTTGAAAATATTGTTCCTTACTTTTTAATTTTGTTTCTGTCAGAGCGGCCAGTTTTTCTGTTGCAATCGCCGTCATTGCAAGTCGATGTTGTGCACTGGTGCGCTTTACATTTTTTTTGGGTTTCTTTCCCTTACAGTTTTTTGAACTAACTGGAGCAGAACCTTTTTGACTGATTGTTGACCTTATATTTTCACTCTTTTTTGAAATAGTTGGAGAAGGATCTGTTTGAGATGAGGGGGTATCCGATAATGAGAATAAATTGTCTGTAGTCGTTAACTGCATTATACTTGAAGCAGCTCTTTCTTTTTCAGGGGTTAGTAGAGTGAGTGGGATGTGTGGACATAACTTAGCAGCTGTTTCATACAAATTGCTGGCAACATTCATATTATGACGTGAAGACTGCAGTGGTGAGCATACAGTGAGTGGATTATTTTCATTCCTTTCCTCTTCTTCACTTTCAAGTTTATCATCATCCTCAACGGTATTGTTATTTTGTATTTGTGAACCATCCTCAAATTCAAAATCAGCGCCTGATTCTGTGATGTCAATACCTTCAGCTGCCGTTGGTCCGATTATTTCCAACACTTTAAGCTCCCAATCTTTCAGATCGTCCTTCGGGGGAGGCGGGGGTCCTCCGCCAGTTCCGCGTTGATATCTTCGGATTTCTGCATTTTTTCCTTTCACTGCTGATCGGATATCTTGCCAGCACTATTACAGAATCATATAACTACGATTGACTTACTATTTTTGAGAATACTTGTCTTACCTTTCTCCACTGCTTCCAAGTTTTCTTGGCTCCAGGTATCGCATTTAGTTTGGAAGTTAAATCAGCCCACATGGAGGAATAGTACAACCGAGTTGTGGCGTTAGTTAATTTTCCATGAATTATTAGCTGGTTTGCGTATATAAAATTTATTAGATATTTTCTTTGTTCAGGTGACAAATTAGCTCCTTTTTTGTCCTCAATATCCCCATTCCTAAACCATTTACTATTATCAGTTAGAACTTATTATATTTCAACTTACGTATTTATTTTCTTGCGCGGCGCCATTGGTGCACAATCTCCTATTTACAAAGGATATTTTTAGTCAGAATTCCTCCAAAATATTAAAATAAGATCCCAAAACCGCCTACAACCAAGCAGTCATCCTTGTGCTTCTTGACTTTGACAGTTGACACTTCTCAACTGTTGCACCACGACCGCAACGAAAAGTTCCCAGACTTACACGGTCTGCTATTGGTCGACATATATCTACATATGAATGTATATACGATGTACGTTATACGGTCGACGAATGTGTTCGCCTCGTGTACCGCTTTTCGACTATCACTGGAGAATTTGATTTTTATAAAAACTTCGTTCGCATGCGAACCAGACTGCACGAGTTGGTTCGTGCACGATCAATTCGTTCGAGATTGGAGAATTGGGCTCCCGAACTCTAACGACGAATTCCTAATAACAGATTCTGCTAAAATATTGGGTGTTATGTTCGACCGAAATTTAACGTGGGCTGCTCACGTAGATAGACTGTGTGTGAAGCTTAGTAAAGGTTGTTATGGTATACGGAACTTAAATCATCACTGCGGTAAAGATTCTTTAAAGACATTCTATTACACTAACATAGACTCCCATCTACGTTATGGAATTATGCTGTGGAGATTGAGTACTACTTATGTTCGTCGGGCATTTATTCCTCAAAAGCGTGTCATTAGGATTATGGAGAGTTTACATCCCCGAGATTCATGCAGAGGATCTTTTAAGGCCTTAAAAATATTAACTCTGCCTTGTTTATACGTCTATGAAATATGTTACTATGTTTTTAAGAACAGATCTACGTTTCTTGCTACCCAAACACACCACAAGTATCAAACAAGATATAAAAATCAGTTAATTCCACATCAGCATACAACAGCATTGTATCAAAGAAGTGTGTTTTACAACAGCTGTAAAATGTATCAGTTTATCTACTGATCTAAAAAAATCTAATAGCCTTTTTACTTTCAAACAGAGGTTAAAGAATACCCTAATTGAAAAATGCTGGTATGACGTTAATGAATTTTACTCAGTCTGATCGTTTATATATTTATTTATTTATTGCAAGTTTATTTACATATGTATATATATATATATTTTTGTAGTTTGTTAAAATGTCTGTTAAATTGAATTATGCTTATGCGTATTAGCTTAGAATTTTGACACAGTCCTAAATTACTTGTATAGTTATTAATTAATTGTATTTGTGATTGGGAAATAAAGATTATTATTATTATTACGTAGTGGAGTGGAAATATAATGGTTAATGAAAATTTTCAATTATTATTATTTTTTTTAAATAGGATTAGAATGACTTTTCATCATCTATTCTATAGTAGTGGTAAAAACAATTTCACTTGCAATCTCCCAAGTGCTTGAATTATTGCCGGAAATTTTTTGAGTATCGCTCTACAACGAGGGTAATCTTCTTAAAAAATGCACATACGAGGGGGAATTCGGTAAGAAAAATTCCACACTTTTCCCTTCATACCTTTATATATTTATCTATCCTTTCCCCCTCTTGTCTGTTTGTCAATTGTTTGTTTTCTTGTCTTTTTGTCTTTTTGTCATTTTGTTCTTTTTTGTTCTAAATTCATTTTAGACCGAAAAACCTTTTAAAAATTGTAACTATTAAAAAATCTTAATTATTTGCCTTCCCTATCTTCCCGACGGCGCGCGGCGGATAGACCGTTGGGTTCAATTGCTTCGAACGGGTTTTTTCGTTGAGTTTTTTTCCCCGTGCCAGAAATCAAAATTTAATAGTGCTTAGTACCTTGTGCCCCAATAGTTTTTAGAGTGTTAATTTTAAATGTTTTAAATGTGTAATACAGATATTATTAATTTTAATGTTAATTTTAAGCCACCACCGGCGGCAGGAGTTTTAACTTTTTGTATTCATTTTATTGAGCCAAACCGGTCGTGATTCACCCAATCCTACGTACACCACGACGCTGTGCGACGTGGTTGTCTGGTTGGTTCCGAATCGCGATTCGGGGAGGCAATGTTTGTATATTATTAATTTAAATAAAATTTGTTATGATGATGATGATGATGGTAAGAAAAATTCACACCTAAAGATGTATTTTTATGTAAAAGCAAATATCAAATATGTTCATATGTTAATAATTTGACAGAAAAATTTCCACTTATTAATTTCGCTCTTCACCCTTCAATGAAGCCATCTCAAAATATAATCTAAAACCTTATGTTGTTATAATATGTACAGTTGTCTCCACATATTTAATGCAAATAAAGAAGACTGTAAAAACATACCATTAAAATATTAAAGTCTGTTTTACCTTGCCGTACTTCAAATTTTTAGTATTAGAATAAACAAAATAAATACTAGAGAATTAAAAATTGGGTTTTCGGCAGAAATGTAATGACCTTTCTAGTAAATTTGAAAATCTTGCTCTGTTTTGCTTCAAGATGGGATATCTTACGCATTGGTGGGCGCATTGCTCGTCCTTCGCGATATTGATCGATAAATTCAAAGTACGGCTTTGCTTATCTGTTTCCTGGGTATGAAGTTCTGGTTAGGGGTGATTTTATTTTATTGACCTATTTAATAGTGGAGTAGAATGGAAAATGTTATTAATGAACTTGAGGTATTGGCCTGTACTATGTAAGTACACCAAATCAGAATATTTGCACTGTTATCAGCTTGCTTTCCTCATTCCTCATTTTTACCCCTATTGATCACCTAACCCTTCGCCGTAGTAAGTTCAAAATATAAGCTAGCTCTAGATCTCGTTGTAGTACTTACATATGTGTACCAAATTTCAAGTGAATATCTTTAACATCCATAAAAAACGTACGCATAGAAAAAGTTATAGACATATCGACCGACCGACAGACAGAACATGTTTTCGTTAAATTTAATATCTCGACATTTCATCACATTCTAAACCGATATCAAGAAAAATTTATTTCAAAAATTTTACACGCATACTATACTTCCACTCTACTCTGTGGATATGGAAGTAAAATTGTACTGTTGGACCTCAAATACATAAAATTATACTCCCTGAGAACTATGTTGATTTAAATGTAATTATTTTATGATAACCTAAATTCTAATATCGAATGGAATCCGAATAGATTTACAGACGAGAAATTTTATATGTCTGTTTCATCATTAAGTAAAATATTGGATTTTTTTATGTTAATTTCTAGGCTCTCAAGTAACGCCGACTTTGGATTCTTGATAGATGTGTGAAGGATATCTAGTATCTAATAGCTGATTTGCAAAAGTAGAATGATTTTTAATATTCAAAAAATATTTTTTATGTTCCTCTACACATATTTTTATTTTTCTACCTGTTTGTCCAGCATATAACTTAAAATAGGTCCTACAAGTTGACTTATACACGCTCGATATTTCATGTTTTTTATTGTTTTTAATAACAGAGCCTAAAGAATAATTAGTCTTATAAGCCATATTCAGACCTTGTTTTTTCAAAAATTTACTATTTTGTTCCGATGGATCACCAATTAATGTAAGTGACTCAAATTCAAATTTTTAAGTATCATGATATTGATATGTTGAATCTGTTTTATTTAATTATGTAGTAATGAATAAATTAATTCATAGCTTAAAAACTAGCATCATTATAAGTTATGTCATTGACATAAACAGCCTCTAGAGCGGCTTACTAATAAATATTTGATACGGCATGAGGCTGAGACTGAATGTTCTTCATGCGCAAGTGAACCCTTAGCAAAATTTAATCAGAAAATTAATTAGACTGCAGTTCATTAACTTGGGTAATAAACAAAATGTTATAGTTGTGTGTACCAAGTCTAAGTAATGGTTAAGATTATGTGTTCTGGTTTACATTAAAGGAAGTAATAAAGATAATGATAATAACTTATGAGAAAAGATAAGTAACCAGACTGAATTTTTAGTTGGGAATAATCTAGTGTATAAAATATGTCCGAACCCAGAACAATATTAATAGGTTCAATTTATGCCCTAACATACAGCTTCATAAAATTGATATTGTATCACTGACTTGCTTTTTTCAACTGTTTTCCCAATAATCGTGATTTGTAATTGAAAAACTCAGTAGATACTGATGTCCTGATTCGAACCCAGAGAGTTTAATTTAAAAAATTCGATTTATTATGAGTGTAATATACCGTAATACCAAAAAAACTGTTGTCTTACCTCATGTCGTGGTTTTGCAATGTCAATCATTTTTGAAATGTTAAAATATGACAAGCAGCTCCATTGAAGTTTTCCTTGGTATCAGTTAATTGAATCATTTTAATTATGGTTTTCATCACAGAGAACAAAATTTACATATAGAGTATTTTACTGTTTTCCATAAAGTGTCTTAAATTATTTATATGGCAGTAATGGTCCATCTGAATTTTTATTTTTTGTTAATTATAAATTAAACACTGCTTTTAGATGAATCAATCAATATGTTATAAATACTCTACATATGTTTCGGCTGATTAGACCTTTATCAAGAGTATTACATAGTGAATACTAAAGTTTGCGACGTGCTTATTCTAATTTATACCTAAAAGTATTTGCGTCTTAATCTATTTATGACCTAATTTATTTAAGACTTAATTTAACATCCTTAATTATTTGAATGTTTGGAGTGGACCTAAACTGATTAGACAAATCAAGGATAGTTCTTAACAATTGGTTTATTATTTATAGGGGTATTCAAGAAATTTTGTTGGTAATTTGTGGTACAAGGGTTGTACTTGAAAGATTTTTCGATTTTTAGTTGTTCTAGCAGATCTAAACGTTTACCTTTTCTTTCCGAATGAAGTAAATTTATGTTATCAGTATCTATGAAATGGTTGTTTTCAATACAGTGTGTTGACATTCCTGTTCACAACGTTTCTACAACTCTGACCGATATACACCGCATGGCAATCTTTAGAATTAATTTTATATACACCAGATTTATCAATTTTATTTAGTTTTTCTTTGTTATTAACCAAAATGTTTCCTTTATTTGTTTTGTTCACACTTATTTTAGAGATACCCAAATTATTTAATTTTTTTGAAATTTTGTTACTGTATTTCGGAACATAATTAATAAAACTGTATTTTGTAGGTTTGTTAGGCACAGTGAAAAATTCTTTTTGAAGCATTTTGCGTTGTTTGTTTTTGACCATGTTATCTATTAGTGACTCGTTGTATCCATTATTTCTTGCAATTTGTTTAATTATATTTAATTCTCTATCAAAATCACTTTGATCTTAAGGAAAATTCGTCAGTCTATGTATTAGATTATGAAAGGGCGAAATCTTAATTAACAGTTATTTTCAAGATGTTTCATAAGGTACCTGCCACAAGTTCAGTTCAGTGTATTTTAGTTTTTGATATGAAATCGCTAAGTGGAATAAGATGGCATTTTTAAATTCAGTTTTTAAATTCCCCGGGGAAAACGTTCTACAGTAATAACATACTAGCAGAAATTCTAATAATTTGATTCACCTTGTATGTGCGATATAGTAGAAGTTTGTATTGTCAGAACTCCTTGGAACGATCCTTTATTTCCTAAATTAGCTATAATTCGAAAATTACCTCCAACAATGATACATTTAAGTTCAAAAGTTTTAAATGTAATGAGTATAATCATAATTATTTTTATAAACGGGTTTCATTGTGTTCTATATATTTTTTTTAACTTGGTAGTTCTCATGTTCTGGAAATTACGTTATTACAAAAGCAATTGGTCGACTTTAAAATTATAAATAGAGCTTACTAACGATTGATTTATCTGATGTTCTAAAATGTCTCATATAAGAATTGTCTTGGTAACTGGTAAATTAACTGTTAGAACGCAGTTAGAACGAAACCATTGCCTGAAGAAAACAAGTAAAAACTTTTTAACATAAAAACACAACATTATAAAACACCACACTTATAAGATAACCCCAAATTCTAAGCTTAGGTTGTTTGAAAAAATGCAGAAGATATCTATTAGCCTCCGACATTACTAGTAATGGAGGTCTAGATCTAGTACACGATAGATAATTTGACCAAGGTGGCTTACCATACAACTTACCATACTGTATTACCATGCCCGGTACCCCACATAACATTTAAGAGAAAAGAACTTCGTACTGTACACAGTAGAGTTCCTTGTTTCACTAGGCGCTACGGCCACTTGAGTCCATTGCAATTTAAGGATTTACAGTTCAGTGTGGACTCCAAACCACGGTCCACGGCTACAAATAAAGGCAGAATTAGTGAGTGTAGTAATGCTTGCTGTATTACTACATTCACTAACGTCTCGTCCCGTCCATAGACATTATGTATATGTGGTCTCTATATTAGAAATTGAAATGGAATACGTTTCGTGTAGCGTCATCTAGCGCTGTCACTATTAATCCAGGTAGTATTTTTGGTAGTGAACAATGCGCAATGATTAAATCGTTTATTAATATACAGGGTGTACCAGTTCTATTTAGGCAAGCATCATTTGGAAAACGGTGAAACATAGAAAGAGATGTTAAATAGGAAAGTTAGGTATTCTGTTTAAACAAATGTATTTTATTTTCAAATGTATAAGATGCCTTAAAAAGGAGGCAGGTTACGCAACGTTACTTTTTCAAATGGAATACCCTGTATATTTTTAACCGTTGTAATCGCTGAGTATCAACTTTGCGTATTAAAGGGAAATACACAACTGAAGCATAGTTTATATAAAGAGGACCAGAGCTTCACGTAAAATTGTTTTAGTTTTTTTTTTTGTCAAAATATCTTTACTTGCATAGATTACTTTCAAGTTAGCAAAATATTGTTGCTAATATAATTAGTATGCTGAGTAAATTTAAGACCTGAATCTATACATAATCCTAAATTCTTTGACACATTTGTGAGCTCAAGATGCTCGTTGTTAATTTGAATGTTGACGTTTTCCACACACTTACCTTTGGCGTCCCTCCTACCAAATAACATTACTTTGGATTTTGTTGCATTTACGGAAAGACAAAAAGCATTAAGTATTTTAATAAGAGATGTTATGTCATGGTTAATGAGTCAAAAAGCATTTTCAATATTAGTCTCTTTAAAAGAATAGTATAGTTGGGTATCATCAGGATAAAAATGTGATCTACAGTTTTTAAGAGCATTTTGAAATGCAGCTGTATATAACGTAAACATAAGAGGCCCCAGTATTGAACTTTGTGGCACACCTTGATTTACTGCTAGCATGTTAGAATTTTCTCCATTAATGGTGACTTTCTGGCATCTGCCAGTTATATACTGCTTCATTAAATCTATAGATCTGGGACAGAATCCAAAATAACATGAAACTGCTAGAAGTAGTCGATGATCTATACGATCAAACGGCTTACTCTAATCTTATAACACTAAGACTGTAGCCTCATTATTGTCCGATGATCAACAATGTTATCGACTACTTCAAACAGTTAGGTACTGTTTTGTATATTGTATTATTCTTTATGATTACGTTACTAAATATTGTCCCAAGAATGTAACTGCTAATATCTCAATAATGGTTAATAGTAGGTTTATGACGTTGTTAATAAAATTTGCTCAGAAATAAAAAGAAAAAATATACAGGGTGTTCCATTTGAAAAAGCAAAATGGCACAACTTTCCATTTCCATACCTTTCCGATTTAATATATCTTTCTATGTCTCACCGCTTTCCAGATAATGCTTGTCTAAATATAACTGGAACACCCTGTATATTTTATTTACCACGTTTTTATTGACTTGACGGACGGTCAGACAAAGAGTTATTCAGAATTCGATCACCAATACAGCAGAGATAAATATTTTGTCTCTACGGACGATATTACAGCCGGTCAAATGCGCTCTTCATTTTGTATTTGCGAAGAGAATAATAAATGTAATTATTCCTTTAAATATGCATTGACACACTAATATATTTAAGTGGAAAGAAACGAGCATTTATACGTATACATTTTTAACCAATCTTTTAAATAACGAATAAGACGTCAATCAATTCTACTCTATTAGTAGTTTTTGCATTGCACACTTATTTTATTGATAATCGTATTGAGGTTAGAGTATTATTACAGAATGCAAAAAGTTTACCATTTCTATATTATTATCACTGCATTTAGCTACAGAACAGTTTAGAAGGCAAATTATAAGAATTTCTTTTTGCATTGGCGTATTTCCAAATGATCGTGGATCAAAATTAATACTTGCCGCAGTATTCTTCAAATAATTTTGGTAAAACTCTTAATTTAGTTGCCTACATCAAGATCCTAACACAGAAAGGCAATTTTAATCCTCACCTCTATCATACAGTTTAAACTAATGAACTGATTTTTTGTTTTCAACTGTACTTTTATGTTCAGAATTAAACTGTATAGACTGTATAGTAAAGGTATTATTAAATTTTATCGATTTAAAACCAGAACTATTGCGATAAGTTTAATTTATTCAAATTTAAAATACCTCATATGCCTAAGCCACCCACCTAGTGAAAGTTGAGTCAGCATGATACACGCTTTTAAAGAAAATGGAGCACTGAACAATGTAGATGTATCAAATGGTATTTCTTCTAAAATGTTATAAACTAATGCAAGCCTGATTTCTTGACAATTACTTAAAGTGAAAATATCTTCTAGTATTATTAGAAACTGAGAGCAAAATGCCTTTGAAAGTTATAAAGATTTAAACATAAGTAGAACAACAAAATGCAAATATGTTCTTCAATATGTATTTAATAAAAATAAAAGTAAAATTTCATTGTTACACATTGAAATACTCGATGACTGTTATTATTCAGCCCTATAGAAGTCGTTTCGAATACGAAGTGTGAACAATTGTGTCAACGATTTTGAAAACAGGCTTTTTAGTTTTGCTATTTGAGTTTAAATCGTAAAAGAGAACTTGTTAATTGTAACTTACTCCAATATTTTAAAAAATCGGTAAAGGTATTTGCACAGAACTTTCACCCTATTTATACATATTATTTATTAGATTAGTTGCTGAGAATTCTCGTACAATGAGGGAAGCTGCTACAGAATAATCTGCATCCAGATCGACCCCCCAATAGACCATGTAAAAGTTTGGCGAATTAATAATTTATTCAATAGAACTTGCAAAGTGTGCAACAACAAACAAGAACAACGTGTGATGGATCATGTTAAAGATGCAGAAATTCTTCCGTTGGTCAGGGAAAATTCAAGGTGTAGGCTAAGGAGAAAGTCCACAATTTTAAATGTACCCAATAATAAAATTTGGCGATGCTTCCATCGAAACAAATGACGTCCCTTCAAGCATGTTTTCTTACACACATTAGAAGAAAGAGACGAAGAACGGCGGCTGGAATATTGCTTTTGGTGTCAGGGAGAGTTCTTGAATAACCCTGAATTTTTTTAAATGTTCTATTCTCAGATCAAGCGACATTTACAACTAATGGCACAGTTAACCCTCAAAATACTAGATACTGGTTCGTTAAAAACCCTCATTGGGTTGGGTGAAAGGGTGAATATGTTGGTGCGGTATTTTGAAAGAACAAATAACTGGGCCATATTTGGACTAGACGACAACTTTTCCCGGAGGTGTATTGGAAGGAATAGCCCTTGTATTCATTGGCCTCCGAAGTGTCCTGACCTCACGCCCTTAGACTCTTTTTTATGGTGGTTTCTAAAGAATGAAATCTACAGAAAGCAGCTACGAAATAGGCTACAAATGGAAAACCGAATTAGGCAAGCTTGTGCTGAAATTACGCCTACAACCCTCCGAAAAGTTATGAACAATAACAGAAAGCGAATTGAGGCATGCTTTAGGGCTGATGGAGGTTTAATAGAATATAATATTTAATTATTGTGGTTGTATTTATTATTCATTTGTGTAAATTGATTCAAAAAAATAAATTTAGAAATAATTATTATTACATGCTATGCCTCATTTTTTCCCCAAGACCTCATTTTTTTAGAATTCAACTAAACTTCAGATTCTGGGTTTTTAAAAGATTTCGATCAAGTTTTGTTAACAACATTTTTTGATTAAAAAATGCCTACTATGATTTTTTGATATTTTTCATACAATTTAATGGCCTTTCCATCTCTAAAAGCAAAATATGGAAAGTGACTCAGTGGTCTTGAATAGACCTTGGTGACCGGTATCTTTTAAGACCAGTTTAATTCTAATCGAACAAAAAACAAAATAATTATTACCATGTTACAATCTTAAGTGAGACACACTGTATGTTTACAAGATACGTGACTGACGAATGAATGAATATTTTGTTCAGAATTCGTTCACTAACGCAATGATATAATTCTTTCTCAGGCAGCTTTATTTATAGTTTTCATAATGTGCCTATCAAATATTGCATACTCACCATTTTCATAATTGCGAAAACTATGGTGAGCGACCTCGCTATTCTTAAAACAACAAATTTTGGATGTCTTGTTTAATTTTGTCTAATAGCCCTCCAGATTGGATCCGCCATTTTGAATTTTAATGCTTTCTACAAATATACAGGGTTATTCATTTTATATAATAAATAACCAACTAACTAACGGGGACGGTAGCTCAGTGGTTTAGCGCGTCTAGCTTGCATACTGGCATACCTAGCGAAGCAGGTTCGATCCCTGCTCACCGCGAAATAATTTTAATTATAAATTATCCCCAAGATGTGGTTCGGACTCCACTATAAACTGTAGGGCCTCGTTTCTCTTTACCTTACACAAAATCATTCTGGATTTTCAAGGAGTTACCTCGGTGACTTGAGAAGCGGTTAAGAAAACATTTTAAGAAAACATTAAACTAAGTGTACATTAGTTAAAATTAGTTACTTTGCAAACTCCTTAATACCAAGTTATGCAAATACGACTACTTTTTATATTTTGACCAGCTGTTTGAGAATTTGGCCAACTGCATATTTTGCAATTTACTTGAAATTATTTTGAATGGTTCGTTTTGTCTACTGCAGTACATGTAAAGTAAAAAATCATAAGTTCTTCCTTTCAGTGGTCGCGCACGGTGTAGGAGACCGGCGCAAGGGTTAATTTGTGATATTTCAAATAATCGGTTAAACTCATCCGTTTCCGTTGGTGTACCTTTCATAAAGTTTCTCGTCTATACATTGCTGTAGTTATTATTATGCCATATGCCCATATAACTGCTGCAAACGCACACACGGTGTCTTAGACTGGGTGCGACCACTAGTGAGATAAAATTTCTGTCATTTGTTTTGTGTTATTCATTGGAAAATATATATTTCGGTAAGTATTTACCTTCTATTTTCCTAACTTTATATAAATATTGGCTCTAACAAAGAGCAAGAAAGGATATTGAGGCTGTTCGAAGAAGTACCCAGTGGAGAAGAATGATGACGAAGAAGGAACAGGGAGGAAGACAACATTTATGAAAGATCAGAAGATAGCGATACAGAACAGGAATTTGATGAAAATGAAGGTAAGGAAATGAATGGAAGTGCACCATATTTTATGGGAAGAGATAAAAAACGAAATGGGGTCAACATTGTCCACCCAAAAATGTAAGAACAAGGAAATAAAATTAAAAATATTTGTATAATTTTTATAACCTGCATGCTTTTTTTTAGAAGGAACCCAAAGACTTTTATGTACAAAACTAGATTCCCTTATGTTTCTAGAAGACAAGTTTACTTTAACAAAGGTTTTATGAGAATTTCTCTTTCTGTTATTCAAGTATATATAGGGTGAGTCAGTATTTTGTTAATTTTTTCTGAACATTGAAAAATTAAGGTTTACTTAATAAATATTTCGAAAATACTTAACATTTGTTAATTACATATATACAGCTTCGAGGTCCCTTCAAAATTGTTTCTGAATTATTCCTTTTAAACGTATTTATTTAATCTGATGTCTGAGACCATGTGCGACCACTAAAGTAAAGAAAAATCGCGCGACCACTGAAAGGTCAAGACAATTGTTATCACAGATAATTGAGCCCAATGACTTTGATAGTAATGATTATTTTCCAAATTTGTAAAAACACTTTCAGGAACAGCTTCTTCAGATGCAAAACAAGTAAGAAAATATCGGGACATCTGGTATATGCTATATTACAACAAAAGTCAAACGATGCGGAAGCACAAATGGCAATTCAATTTTTTTGTTTGCAATTTAAGCTACACACTGCATATTCCCTGCATGAGTTTATTCCGTGGACAAATATTGAATGAAAATGTGATGGTATGTAAATATACCTTACACATTGCTCGCCCATATACACATACATTCAAGCAGGCACGCCTTTGAGATAAGAAGTTGGTTGGGTTTATACCGCTTATAACATCAACCGCGCGATAGATAGAAAAGTAATTAAATCACAAGAGCTTCTGTCTGGGGTGGAATAATGCACGATGTTTTCAAAAAGCTTTTAAAAGATTAAACTACCAGGAAAATATGATACAAAATAAAAATTTTATATCCTAAGAGACGTTTATTTTAAAAATTTGTAATTTTGTGAAGTGCAATAAACAGTTTTGTTACAAGATAATTGTGTCGAGAGGCGTCAAGTATTAATTTAATTCCACATTGGGGGTCTCGTCTTATGTCGCATTTGTAAGAACGAAATAATTTTAATGCCTATGGTGTTTCTTCGATGTGCGGTAGAAAGTACAATGAGACAAATGTCAAAATGTGTTTTATTATGAATTGTATCGATATAATTTGTTCTTACTTGATCGATTGATTTGCCAACGTAAGGTGGCTGCCAATTCCGGACACTCATGGTCGTCCGTCGAACACGCCCAACGGACGACTAAGCCACGTGCAGGAACCAAATCTCGGATGTTTTATATGCCGCAGGACCTTCTGCATACGCCGGGTTGGACATTGGACGTGTTTGTTGTCAGCAGCGAGAGCCGCATGACACATGAGGTGGGAATACAAAATGGGAAGTGTAGGTGTTTGTAAGATACTTATTTTAAGTTTCCATGCTTCTATTAAGTTTCCATCTGTCATCATCAGTTGGGGTGTGTAGGTGTTTGTGAGATACTTCTTTTCAGTTTCTATATTTCTTTTAATTTTCCATCCATCGTCATCTCCTTACTTTTCTTCTTCTAAGTTTTCTGTTTCTTCTGTTTCTGAAACTGGCAGCTTTTATTTTTTTTTGTTTTTATTTATTAACTGTTCCACAGGTAAATATCTTTTTACGGTGGAGTTGCTCGGAAGGGCCCTATCTCACGATAACAATATTTTTTGCGCGTTATGAGAAAAAAGGTCAGAAGGCATAGTTTGCTCACACTATAGGTATGTCGTTTCTTTGAAACAATCGATTTCAATTTCTGCCTTCCAATTCCGGGTAGTTTTTCCACTTCACCACCTATATATTATATTTAATACCTTTTCAATTTTAATCTACATTTCTTATTTAAATTTTAATAAAGAGATAAATAAATAAATCAATGCTAATGCTACAATAAACAAACAAAAAACTTATCTCCTTTCATTCACATCTGGCTGACTCGCTGTTTATATTGCACGTGTTGCTCTCCATACACCATACACTTGAAGAGGGACGGGTCGCAGGTATAATGCACTAATACAGACACCGTTTCTGTTTACTTTTATTTTTAGGGGTCATTAAGCAAACGCGTTTAATTAATTTTCAATTATTATTATTAATTCGATGCGTGCTTTGCTCCTCCACCACTGCACCTCATTTTACGCAGATTTTTTAAAATCTATCGCTGACTTAAATTTATCGAGTTTGATTGAGTTTTAACTGCTTCTTTTCGTGTTTTCCCTGAGAGCGTTAACACACACGTGCGCTCTCGATCACACCCCCACTAGAACTCTATCAATATAATTGGTTCTTACTTCAACAGAAGTTACGTTGCATTTATTATTTCAAGGTTAGTTCGGATTTACGGAGAGGGTGATGGGGTAATTACCTCCCAAGGTTCTGTTAGCTATCAACTTTCGTTTTAAAATTTAAATATTTGGAAAACAAATTACGAAGTAAAAAAAAGTATCTGCCAGTAACCTTCCGCTATCCCATTAGAGAAGGAATTCAATACACTAACGTTATCGTGTTGTGTTCCCAGATTCCTTACTTTATATTTATATCTGTTTGTCCAATATACACTTTAGGGCAATTACTACATGTCATCTTCTAGACTCCAGATTGAGGAGAAATTATGTTTGACTGATTATAGTATACCTATTTATTTAACTCAAAAGTAGGTATAATGAGGTTACTGGTCATATAATAAATTCAGTGAATTTAATGTGACTAAAAATATTGCAGAGCTTTTTGATTTCAACAATTTGTGAGATATTCTTTTAAGAATAAACATATATTGACAAACAAATTCATATAAAAAGTATATTTTTAACATTGTTAGTGCCTTATCACAGCACTCAGATATAGTAGAAACATCACTAATGCAGACATTCAGGATGGATAGAGTACTATAATTTCACAACCTCATTACTCTTCCTTATGATTGCGCAAAACATATATTTAATCAAAACAGGCACCTAAAACCATTTAGTGTAAAATCATGCTATAAAATATCTTCTTGTACTTTTACTCATCAGATCAATAAATTGTTATCTCGAAGACTGCATAATACAAACAATTTCCATCACGAAGTCAGGTATGTGTGCATAACTTGATCCTAGATAATAGATCCTTTTATTTGGTTAGTAGTATTATGATATAACAGTAAATATTTACTTACCAAATTCTCTGATACCCTCACTATTTATTCTGATATTTGTTAGACATTTTATATAGGTAGCTACATTATTTCTTAATTAAAATTAACAGTTATAAAAACATATTTAGGTATCATAATTTTATACGCTTATAATTCTCTTGGACATCATATTAAATATTTGCTTATTAATTATTAGCCTAATGAAAATAAACAATGAACCACTAAACTTTGTGTTGTTTCCAACACAGCTTTCAAATTTCCTTTTAAACCGTTTAGATAGTTAAGTAACACGTCCAATGATATACTGGGTAGCTTAAAATTAGATGAATGTGATTAAGTAAAAGAGTTACTGATCGATATGGTTGTATTTCTCTTTAATAAATGTAAGAGCCATTTTCAACTAAGAAATTCTTAATATAAATAAACAAATATATTATGAATTTTACAATATTGAATTTGGACTGATGATAGACAGATATTGAAAATATATTGACATGGAATTACCTAAGCTCGTGTACGTGACTTTTAATCAGGAGAGGGTCGCAGCTTTTGCAGTGGATGAAAAATATAATTATATTACTTTAGATTTAAGATTTAGGTTTAAATTATTATTCTACATTATTTACTGAGAAAAAGTAGATCAAGAGAGAAAAAAAGTGTCAAGAGGTGACAAGCGAGATAATTTTAATAAAATGATGGAAGGAAGTCAATGGTTTTTGAAACGAAATTATGATTCGCAGGAGTTATATTATAATAAGAACTTTAAATTGATAATGGTCAGATACAAAGTTAATTACGGAATGTTAATGGTATTTCTCTAAAACAGAAATTTCAAAAAGGTCATGGAGTGTCATAACATTGATTGTCTTAGTAATTAGAACAAGTAAGGGGTAATCAAATTTTGATTTGTTCTGGAAGTATTACACCAGAGACGCATACAGGTGTTTTCCAGTGGCCAATAAATGTTAAACAATTTTGGTTGAAAAAGTGACTATTGGTGCTTACACAGCTATAAAAGCATTTTCATTTTGACAGGTTGTACACTGAGCCTTTTAGAACAAACCAGTAAGTACATCGAGCTTTTAAATAGTGGCCGAGTGCTACAAACAATAAATAAAAAATAAAACAGTGCATCAATCTTAAATCACGTGTTGTGCTTCGTAAGAACTGCGTCAACAGCTTAGCTGTCAAACGTTTTCATCTATCAAAGAGAACTATGCGGAGATCATCTTCACCATAAGTAAGAGCTCATAAATTATAAAGCTTTGCGCATTGGCCACGACATCTGTCGGATATCGGGGGGGAAATTGTTTATTGATTTTATTTGTATTATAGGTTTTCATTCATTATTTTAAGTTATATTTATGTGCTTTTGTTAATGTAGTTAGTGTTTTATATTTAAATTGTTTTTTCATTCCATTGTACTGTGCTTGAACCTGCTCTTGAGAAAGGAAATTTTGCTGTCACGAGCTAGGGCATTACAATTATAGGGTCACGTCCTATTAAACCGTGTGGCGTCCAAATCATTAATTAAAAATAAAATTACAAATATAAACAAAACACCATTATTTGCTTTCTTTTGCAATAAATTCAAATTCTTAATAAATAAAATATCATAGCAATATATACGGAAATTACATGTCTCCCATTTTCATTTAGAAATGTTATGTGATGGTCTATTTGATGTAATAGCTTAACCAGATGTTGCGATGATACAACTGGCCAAAAAAAATAAGTGTATAAATATCTAAACATTGAATAAAGAAAAAGTAAGAATCTGGGTCACACAGAGAAGTGCAGTTGATGAAACGTCAAATCTAAATTTCGCAGAGTTTAGACACATTTGACTACAAAAACTTTGAGCGTTAAAGTTGAAAATTTAAAAATATTCAACAAGGAAATTTCTGGTCAAGGATAAAAGAAAATTAATTCCCGTCTCGTCCGATGGAAAATCTATTTGGGTTGGCGAGCCATTATGCGAGTTCCAGAGTGAGTCCTTCTCCGTGCGTTTCCTATTTTCAAAAAAAAGTATTAGCGATCTTTTTAGAAAAAAGCTTGTAAGTTCAATCAACTCAAAATTCCTTTATTCTATTTAGTGACATTGTATTATCCGTACCCAGAGCCAGCCAGATATGCAATTGAAAGGTTGGATGAGTGAGTGAATATAAAACTAAAAATAATTAATAATTAAACTAACTCCTATCTCTAAAATAAAAGATATACAAAAGCTGATGGCAAAGTTGAACATATAAAAGTGTATATTTAAAATAGAAAGTACAAGAAAAATAGTAGTAAGAGAATATTAATCAACACCTTTAGAAATCCCTTTGTACAAGATTACATCGTAGTGGGTTTAAAGGTACCTCAAATGTAGTGACCGTCAGAAAAGCCATTTTTTCAAAAATAAATAATTTTTATCTGTAAAACGAATTCGCAGATGAAAAAAAATGTCTTCATTTCTTGTTAGGATAATGCATTGTGCGTAAAAATTGTTGTACGAAATTTTTTGAAAGGACATTTTTGTGGAGAATTTTGTGTTCGTCAATTTCCATTTTTACGATTTTTTTGCATGTTGTCTGTTTTAAAGGTTCTTTCCAAAAAACAATTTTTGTGTGATTGACGTAATTTTGCCCATGTTGCAAGAACAGTAGCATTAATAACTATTTTTAATACTTATTCTTTCGGCTAAAAATAAAATCATAATTTCTTAAATTGCCACCAGTGTTGGGCGAATCTCAACTGCATACATAACAAAATCATTTTAATTAGTCTCTAGTTAGAGATGCATATAATTAATAAATTGAACATTACACGATGCAACAAATATTCCAAGATTTAAAGTTACCTTCTAGCATTTCTAAAGCAGTCTTTAATCAACATGAATATTAGTTTATCTTCATACTTCCTTGCGTTCGCTCTCATCTCTCTCAGAAACCCGACGAAGCGGTAAACCACAAGAAGTGACAAACTCTCGTGGCGTCTTCACGGTGTCATTTTACATTAATATATAAGCCAGTGGGTGTGTATGACTTTGGCTCGTATGACACAGAAAGTCCTCACGTACCAATTTATTTATTTTAAGATTTATCACCGTATTTACTGGAATTTATGCGGCTTCTCTTTAAAGTTTATAAGAATATTACTGTGTAATGCCTCTTAGATTTATTAAATAGTACATACCACGCGCGAAAACTTGTGGCGTGCAATTTTCTTGGTGGTGAAGATGCAAGAACTTAATCTTACCCTAATTTTAAGTATTCGACTGAACACATTAACTACTATATCAGCCGCTGCCTAAGGAATCACTACTTCCATATCCAGATTTCCCATCCAAGTCTCTTTAAATGAAAAGATACTGTAATAACATTTCAAATCATCTGCGCCGATGAGGTAACTCTTTTAATAATGAAGTGAGGACGTTGAGGTGGTGATGGGGTAGCAGATATCATAAATAAAATTTAGACACTAATTTCTGGTATATACATCAAATTCCAAGTTTTCTGTCTCCTAGTTACCCACTAACTCCTCAATCGAATAAACTCAAAATATAAGCTAGTTACAGATCTCGTTGTAATACTTGTAATACTTACGTGTACCAAATTTTGAGGTCAATATTTTGCTCTTACTTTGTTTTAATAATGAAGTGGGATTGGCCGTTGGGGTGGAAAAATCGTAAAAAAATTGCTTCTAATATTTATACCTAATTTCAAGTTTCTGAACCCTTACTGGCTTATTTGACTTATTCAACTCTATTTCACTCCCAACCGAGCTCCCAACCCTTCAACGGAATAAGCTCAAAATATAATATAGTTTCAGATCTCGTTGTAATGCATACGTTCGTATGCTCAAATTTAAAATCTCGACATTCTAAACCTATTTCAACAAAAATAAAATATTAGAAATTTTCTTACGATTATCCGCTCCACTATATGGATGTAGAAGTAATATGGCAAAATATTTTGTCCACACTCGAAAATCCAATATAAAAAACCGCTGCTTAAAGAATCACTACTTCCACATCCATTCAAGTATCTTTAAACGTTAAATCTTAACTATATTTGCACTCTAATATGTGGAAATAATTGGTTATAGAATTTTAATAATATATTTGAGGCAGATATAAAAAAATTGAGGTGTTTCTGGACTCTTATTAGCTTGATTTACTTATTTTTCCTTATGTATATACGTGTACCAAATTTCAAGTGAATATATCAATTTTATTTTATCAACCCCTTTAATAATGGAGTGGATGTGTTGGGGTTCGAAAATTATAATGCAGAAATCTTAGGTCTTGACTTCTAGTACATGCACCAAATGCCAAGTTTCTGTGCTCTTACCAGCCTGCTTTATTTATTTTCCCCTATTTACCCCTACTTACCGCCATCCCTTCAACGGAATCATCTCAAAACATAATCTAGTTCCAATTGTCGTTATAATACATAAGTGTACAATATTTCTAGTAATTATCTCATTTTTATTTGTACAGCCTCTTTAATAATGGAGTGGGTATGGTGGAGGGGTTGAAAATTGTTATAAAAAAGCTTGATCTTGGCTTCTTGTAAATACACCAAATTCCAAGTTTCTGTACTGTCATCAGCTTGTTCTACTTATTTTCCGTTATTTACCCCTATTTAACCCCCAACCCGTCATCGGAATTAGCGCAAAATATAATCCAAATCCCGTCGTGATACACATGTGTACCAAATTTCAAGTCAATATCTTAAACCGTTGCTGGGAAATCGTGCGCACAAAAAAAGTTGCAGACCGACAGAAAGACAGACAGACAGACATACAGACACACACATAATTTTTTTTGCTAAAATTTAAAATCTCGATGTTTTATGGCATTTTCAACAAAAAAAAAAAATGTTTTTCTTAGGATTACTATACTTCCACTCCACTACGTTACATCCACGTAATATAAACCTATTCTAGTTGCATTGAATATCCATCAAATTGAAATTGTCTACATTAATGGTAATTTAAGTATTCTCTACACTAAGGTCGTTTGATAAAACCATACGCTTTATCACTTTCAAATTTTTAATTGAATGCAGAATTAAAATTATTTATGTGTCGTGTGTCTAGTCTCGGGTTAAAGAAAAGGAGATTCGTTTAATTATTCCACCTAACAAAAGTAATAAATTTTATATGAAATTTGATAGTACCCGAAGAGTAGTTGTGTCATCAATTCTTTTAAAGGATAGACCACACTGATTTTAGCTATTATGTTACTGAAAAACTTGCAAAGCGACTATTTTGTTAACACCCAGTTTTTATATTTATATGAAGGATTACAAGGCGCACTGTTTTGGGCAACGCTGCGATTATTATGAATACTTCTCTTTGTAGCTATTACACAGGTATACAAAAAAATGGTCTTGTCCCAAGGTTTTCGACTAACTTTATTACATACTACATTACATATTTCGTACAGAGAAAAATTTTTATTTTGTCCGTTTCCCTCTCCACATCCTTTTATCTCCTAAAAGGGAAAAAATTATATTTGTATTCATATATCGACACTTACTAAATAATATTTTTATATTTTCTAAAGTTTTGGCTCGAAGGGAGGTATTGGGGTTGCAACAATGAACTAACATTATCTAGTTTCGACCACGGTATGTTACATACCACCATCACTAAATCAAAGTTAAAACTACGTCGACTCCCACATCAGTATAGTCACTAGCACTCATATGCTTTTGTGAGGAAACGTGTCTATTAACATTTGTTTTAGATGTCCAAGAAATTGTTTTGTTGCAACTACTATAATAAAGATCTGTTCCACCAAATTGCAGTTTTGGAAAATCGCGAATCCACAAGTATACTGCAGCCTGAGAAGGACTAGTTATTTTTGTATACCCGGCTCTGTATAATTTCACACTAGGTTTGTAGATACATATGTACATATATATGCCTATGTTTATACTATGGTTTGCGAAACTGTGATCTCGGATGGTCTACCCTTTGCCTTTATTAAATGTTGACGTAAATGCCAAGAATTGCCACAGTGTAGATAAAAATCGATGTTGCAATGTTTCGCAGTTTCTGCGGCATCGTCTAATTAAAGGAGATAATAAAACCGCATTAGTAAAAAACAAATAAGAGTACCACCGTACACTTGAATCTAATGTTAACACTCGGTCAGGGTCGAATGCTTTCAAAATTGCAAATGTAAAAGAATCAAATACGTTTTCAGGTATTTGTTAGTACGTTTCACAAATGTAGTAGATTTCCGATAAAAGTACCTATTAATATTTTAAAATGAAATGACATTCACTTTATCGCGTTGTGTGCATTTGTGATGCACACAGTACATGGCAGTTTTATGCCATTAATCCTTAACTTTGTTAGGCATGATTTAATATTATATATAAATGGTTAATTTAATTGGGAAAAATATTTTATGTTGCCAGCAGTTAATTGGGTTTTCATATTTAATTATTATGAAAATAAACAAAATAAACACGCCACATATTAAGTAGAACAGGAAACTATGTGTTTGATTCAAATTTGAATTTACATTTGCTAGATAGGTATTATATGTTTTTGTAAGAACCATTACCGTTTTTAAGTTAAATTTATTACCAAAAATACAACGTAGCTGGCAATAATGAATATTACGCCACTTTGTCGTTTTTCTGATTGTTTCAGTACGTATTTGCAATATATTGTTATGTCTATATGAGAGCCGTCTCTGACGCCGAGAAAAAATTCCCGGCCCTTGGTTATGAGTGATGTTGTCTATATTAGTAAAGTTTTAATCTTCCGATCCCTACCATTACTTCCTCATTGAGGCAAAACTGCATTTTTCTATCTCAATCAACCCCTACCTTACCACCAATTTGAAATTTGGAATTTGTAAAATAAAACTTCCAGTGGCCTTTCTACGCTTTCATAGAAACGGTATTCATACATTTTACTAACAAACATAATGTAATATCTAACCCTCAGCATTTATTTTCAGCTAGACATATTATATTATAGACATTAACACATGTTCAAGTAATGAGTGAGTTTTACCCAATTTGACGATATAAAATTAAACAAGATAACCATTATACTGTTCGCAGATTTACTGCACTTTTTATGTAATTGTTGCACATTCTATAGAATACTCTTCACAGTTTTTTGTTAATAAAAAAGATTTGCGAATAGTATAATAATGTTAGTTTGCATTAGCCTGTGACGGTTTTATCTAACTGCGAGACGAATGAAAGCCGCCAAGGATTGACCCATAATCTTATCGCATTTGTGACAAATTTATTCCTGTTAAGTTGATACATGATATATGAATAGGGACTATTGCCGATTCTGAAATGTAGCAATCTTATATAATATAAATGTATAAATTGAAAGAGTTTAAATAATTAATAACTTTTTTATCTACTGATCGACTTTGTAAAAAAAAACAATAGTATTCTTCCTCTAGCTTAGACTAACTTACTGTCAACATTTCACTACAATCCAACGTTTCCTTCTTAAGTTATCGTGCTTACAACAAACGTGATGGACGAACGGACGGACGGACAGACAGGCAGACGGACGTACGTTTTGAAAGTTGTTCAGAATTCGATCGTCAATAAAGTGATATGAAAATGTTTTCCCTATGAGCGATATTACGGATTTTAAAAATGTGTCGGTCGAATGCAATATACTCCGTTTTGTATTTGCAAAGAATATAATAACAACTAAAACTAACATTTTATTACAAAATATTGCGAAAGAGCCCCGAGAGAACACTTGAAGACACCCTCTATGCCGATTTGCCAAGGTAATGCAAAAGACAAAAATAAAATCTGCGCTAGCAAAAAAAGGATCCAGGACAACATTTGAAACGCAACCACGAATATTCAGCAGACACCAACTATTTTGATTTCCATCCGACTTTCGAATATTTAGAACTAGATTTTGAGTTGACAAATTAATTTAAGTTAATAAAGTTAAAAGAGTTAATAAATTAAATTAATGTAGCTGAGCTTTCTGTAATCGCCAAGTTTGCGCTTCGTGAGTTGATTTCTTTCACTTCACTTCAAACATCTGTCACTGGTGCGTCCCCACAATTTGTTGTTGCAGGGTAATTTATGGGTTTATGACATGACCCCCTTTGTTATCTAGCACTGGGTCGGTCGGTCCGATTGCACGTGTTTATTTTTTTTTATCAGATGTGTTTATCCCTTTTTCAAGTTGTTTATATGCGCGTTTAATGATGATATAATCAAATACCAAATGTCAGTCAAACTTATGCTAATTTATATCAATTAATGTAGAAATTGTCCATGCTTTAATTCAACACAATTTCTCACAGTTTCAACCGATTTTATTCGAGATTTGGTAGGAGGCACTTAAAAACGCGCCTGTCTGCGTCGCCGACCGAACTCGACTCAAAAGAAACATCATTTTAGCACAACTATTACTTAACTTGATTTGACAACGTCGAAACTATTCAAACATGTTAAATCACCTTCCTCCTCTCAATAATAATGAATCCTTTTATTTGATTTTGCGTGTTACATCCATTGGACAGGCTAGGAATGAAGTTAAAGGTGATTGGCTATACGCAGTGATTTATAATAAATCACTTGTGAGTTATTAAAAATCACGCTATTTGTTTATGGACACTATAACTTGTGCAAAAGCAGTTAATTAATTAATACATAAACTAGTACGAGAAGATAATATTTACTTTTCATCGTTATGGTACATTCTTAATAGAATCTTGTTTCTAAAAAGTTTTTTTACTTATGTTTGTTTAACAAGTGATCTGAGATTCTCGTCAAGAGCAACTCCACCATTACAGCACGAGCCATGTATTTCGACAAAACTGAAGTTGAATAAAATGCGTAATAAGTTTTTTAATTCTAAATAATATCTCGTTAAATTTTAATGACTTTATAATAGAATATTTTCTAGGAACACTCAAGAAACTTCACTAACAAGCCTTCTGCTCTTTAATTTAAAATCGGAAACACTTTTTATCAAGATTGTTGACTGTAACTGACGCTTCAATTTAGAGAAGAGTGTCACCAGGCATTAAAATATGATGAAGGTAATTGTGTAAATTGCCCTCATTAGATTTGGAACAATGAACCATTATATTTATTTAGTACAAAATATTTTGTCAGAAGTTAGTAGCGCTAAAGTAATTTTAAAGTCCAAATTATTATATTTATCATTAAAAATTAACGGGTCTTTTGCAGGTTTGACTGACGGTCTTTACAATTTAATTGTTCGAATCAATTTTCTTGCGAAGAAAAATATTGTGCTGAATTTATTTTCTGTAGTCGTATCTCAGATCCTCCAAATGGATTAAAATATTAATAGTATCAGTTCTATTTCCATTTTAATAAATCAATATGTTTAGGGTATACTGCTGTGGCGTAAGCACGTATAAATAGCAGAAATATATTCATAATAACAATAATTATTCTTCATATTCACGTCTTCATATAACATTCTGTAACCCATACATGATGTAGGTGATTTTCTTTAGTGTATGGTACGTTTAACATCCTATACCATCTATAGTGAATTTACCACATCTCGTTAAATCTATTCCTTGTTGACATTAATAAAACGTTTTGGAAGTTGCTATCTTTGACATTATTGCAAACTCTAACTCAAAGTTATTCACTCTCAGGTCGGATCGCATCCAGAATTTTTCAGTATCTAAAATAAAATTAATGCATCGTCTTGCATAGATAAAAATTATTCTTTGATTCAACAGTATTTTATTTCATATATAGCCAAATAAATAAATTCTTCATATAAAATAAATGCTATTGTGGCAAGAAATAAAAATAAAACATTTTCTTTATAGGATTTTGCAAACAGTGGAAAAAAAATTTCATTAATATTTTTATATAGATAGTTTTTCCTTTAGTTCTCATAGATAGCTTTTCTTTCCACTGTTTGCAAAATCCTATAAAGAAAATGTTTCATTACTGTAAGCAAACAAATAATAAATAATTTACTTTTAAACATGCATAGAGTATATAGGCTCCAATACTAGTTAGCTAATAGATAGGTGAAGATCTGTTGCTTTTTATCAGTCAATGTCAATTATAATTATTTTATACCATTCATGGAAAATGTCTTAGTTTTGCATGGAACATCGTTATGAGTGGCTTTAGGCTTTTCTGAAGAGTACCCAATAAGGACGAAAAACGTTTCAAAGGCTAAGCATTTCCAAGAAACTGAATGAGATTTTATGAAAATGTAATTCATTTGAATGAAAAAATTTTTAAAGACAAGGTACGTAAATAAATTAATTTCAGGCCTTTGTTCTCATTTTTAACTGAATTTACATATCGTAGGGGATCATGTAGATACTAGTTTAGCCTGCTTAGCCGTAGGGGACTAGGTTGGATGCTAGTGTTAAAATGAGAATGGCAAATCAGAATTTTACTTGCTAGCATAACCAGAAGTCAGGTTATCGAAAGAATGCAAAGATTTCATTAATATTTTTATATAGATAGTTTTTCCTTTAGTTCTCATAGATAGATTTTCTTTTCACTGTTTGCAAAATCCTATAAAGAAAATGTTTCATTACTATAAGCAAACAAATAATAAATAATTCACTTTTAAAAATAAAAATAGTTTTAAATAAATTTATTTGTTATGCAACTTAAGAATGTACCTATTTATTTAGATACTATACTATTAGATATATAGAAAACGAAGGTCGAGCTAGTTTACCGAGTAGTTCAGGCGAATCAAGTTGTTATAGCACATTCTAATTTAGCAGTTAATTATATATGCGTATCGTTAATAGTTAAAATTTCATTGGCACCCATCCCTTTCAGAGATACAGTGTTCTAGTTAAAAACTGTGTACATGTCACTAACGATTAGTGACAGTCACAGACATTTCAACTTAGATGTGGTAGAAGCATGCGAAGCACAAAAGTAGAAAACATTCTTCTCATGCAAAAGTAGTTCTATCATTCTACCAACTGCGCCATATTTGTAACTACTGAGGCTACATTACTTATATTCAATTTGACATTTTGAAATCCCAGGGAATATAGAGACAATTTTCCAACGCGGAGCCACTGCAAATGTAAGTGGTAGTGAACACTTGATGACCAACATCGGAGATAAAAAATTTCTAATTAGATTAATTATTTTATTTATGATGTAAAAATGGTTCAATCTAAGGAGGGAAAATGTAACGAGAGAGTGAAAAATATCATCTGAAAATTATATTATCCCACCGACTGCGCCACGTTTGTAACCAATGGTAATGTCCAATTTAATATAAAGAGTGTATTCCCAGTAGTTACAACACGCCCACGATTTAAATAGATTTTGCTCTTTATTACCGTCGTGGTTAATTATCTGAAAGAAAAAATGATGATGAGAAGGGTGGACATAAGAAAAAATATATGGATCAAGAATACTGAAGAAGACATCATATGGTAATTTTATTTTAGGTTAATTTTCTATTTAGACTATCAATCGTGTTTATATTTTTCCACATTTAAAGAAATATGATTATGGTATTACACTGTTCACATAGCTTAGGATGGCACATTGAGATTTTGCATAAGCTGGACAATATACATGTACAAATCTGAATCGAATATTAATTATGACATATTCTGCAGGTATATTGAAATTATGGTATCGAAAGTGTTTAGGGACACATAATTGATTTGAGTAATGTTTGGAGCTGCTTCTATATTACTTATTCTTTCTGCTTTGCGAGATTATAATAGTAAATGAGGTAAATCTCATGACTATAGCAGCTTCCTTGGACAAAATTATCTATTGGCTTATTATGCTGTGGTGTGTAAGCCTATATGAGTTTCAACGTTTGTATTACACACAGGATCCACGTTGAGTGATGATATAAATGATTAGTTTTATTTGAATATATAGGAATTAACCCTATATGAAACATAAAGGGGATTATATCTAGGAGAGCAAGGACTCCTTGGACTTTAATGTTTCTATATAGCTTAGTGCTTTGTAAATATCTAGAGCATCGTTAGTGAAAATTGACTAGTTATTGTCAAGTTTGAATTCACCTTCCATGTGATCAAATGGACTGAAATATGCACAACCAATTGTTTCGTTCGATTTAGAGGCATCTGTAAAGACGGTAGAGTGGATTGTGAATTAGTTAAAACATTATACAATATGCTGTTCATTAAGTTAACATTATTTACTATAAATAACTGATTTTCATCGTGTCTATCAAATAATATGAAGTAATGAAACAATATTCAATTTATGCCAATAATTAAGAAATGATTCTAAAATTTATCGGTCATCGCTTATGGCATCGCTGGTGTTATGAACTATTCCTGTGTCAGCCTTTTTTATGATTTTCCAATTGAGTCCAATAGATTATCACATGAACTGAATTGAAGATGATTTGCATGCTAGCTAATATTAGTTTCGTAAAGTGTAAGACAGAACATTTTATTTACCACAAAACTGAAAAGCCTATACACTATCCTAGAAAATAATGAATTACTTTTATTTTCCATTTTATTCTTCTCGTTTTCAATAAGTAACCGTGCACCAAACAAATTGCCTTCAAAATATAATAGCATCCTTTTCATATACAAATGTATTAAACCGAAGTTTTTTTCTGTTTATAGGTATATCAGTTTACCACAAGCATCCAAAGAATGTTTTTTTATACAAAAGGCTATTATACTTATTTTTAACGACTGTTTGTGGTGTACTTGTGCTCCTATTTATCATTATACATAAGAATAATTTAAGTTGTGGTCTGCATTTAAATTAAAGGAAAAAAGTTTAACAAGCATCAGGTTATTCTATTCCACAAAATCATTATTACCTTATAAAGGTCTTGATTAATCTTTATACAAGATGCAATTTAAAAGGATTTAACATACATTTTTACCGTTTTTTGATTACTGATTGGTAGTAATCATTTCCGTGAGAAAACGAAATTTAATCTTTTAGGTTTTGAGCAAAACATGTTATTAATGTATGCTTAACATAGATGTCATGGTTTCATCAAGTTACAAGGTAGTGAGGTACGTGTATTTATTAGAAAAAAAATATTTATTAGGATATGTAACTAAATATTTTGATCCTTTGTATTAACATCAAAGGACAAAAATTAACATTGTTACATATCCGAATATACATTTTTTTCTATTAAATACACATACCTCCCTATCTTGTAATTTGATGAAAGCATGACACCTATGGTAAGTAGATGTTGCAGTAGACATAACAGCCTGCTCTAATTGTTTCTTGGGGCAAAAGTGACACTGAATAGAAGTAATAAAGTGTTTAACAACTTGAATAACAAATAAAATGCAGGTAGCATTAATTAACCTTAAATGTGGGCTTGGTACCAATCTCATCAACATTTATCTGTTTGGCTTTCTATAACTTTATTACGAAACAAAGGAATACTTTGTAATCAACACTTCAACAGGAGCAATAAAACAGTATGCGCCGAGATCGATTTTATAGCGCCCTAAAAAAGCATTTTTGATCTACTCGATTCACTTTGTTAGCCATAAGTAAAACATTTAAAAAAGTAGTTGTCAAGTTTATGGCTTAATTATCTGGATATAAAAGTGAATTTCTTGTCTTCAGTACGTTGAAATTGTTGTCTGTCCACTTAACACTAGAGTGCTTAGCGGCAGAGAAGCCTATTATCATATAAATGTAAACATAATGCGCCGCATAAACATTGCAAAAGACGTCGAAAACGATTCAACTAAGCATTTTACGGAGAATGTCTTGCATAAAATGTCAAATTAATTTTTAATGATACCTTTAACATCCAAATAATTAGAGGTCAGCGTAATAGGAATCGATGTTTAATATTACATTCGGAATGCATCTTGTGGTTATCATTAATATTTGCATAATTTTATAGAATTATTTTCAGTTTAAAGCTACCCCATGTGGTCCACGCAAATGAAATAAAAAAAAATATACACAGGCGTTACAGAAATTTTGCATGTAAATCCACTGATTCTCGATACGATAATAACAGAAGCACACAAAATTTAAAAAAGACCATGTACTTTAAACCAGAGTATGATGCCCCCCTGTATCTTGAGGCGCTCCACCATATCAGAATTTTTCCTTAACCTCAAAAAGTTGCAAAAAATCAGTGAAAATCTTAATTAGGTGGGGATTAGGAAAAATTCGGACGTGATGGAGTAATTCTGACGACGTCATCGGAATTCGCGGCTTAAAATATAGGGTAGTATCATGCTGTGCTCAAAAGTATAAGACCATTTTTTTGTGTGCCTGCGTTGTACTATTCGCAAATACAAAACGAAGAGTATATTGCATTATATTTCTAAAACCGGTAATCTTGCTCGTAGAGAAAAAAATTCATATCACTGTGTTGGTGATCGAATTCTGAACAACTTTCAAAATGTCCGTCCTTCTGTCTGTCCGTCTCTCTGTCTGCCTGTCTGTTCGTCCGTCACGTTTCTTATAAGCACGATAACTTAAGAACGATTGTATTGAAATTTGGGCAGTAAGTTAGTATTAGCTAGAGTAAGAATCCTATTGGCTTTGAACAAAATCGACCAATAAATAAAAAGTATTAATTTTTAAGTTTAAAAATAATGTTTTGTAATTAAACAAAGAATGTCTAAAGCTAAGATTCTTCACAAAAAAACTGCGGAGAGTAATGTGCAACAATTATATAAAATGTGCAGTAAATCGGCGAAGAGCATATTGATTAGCTTGTTGAATAATACATTGTTTACTTAGAAGGACCCCTTACTGAGCTTATGGAAAATGAGGTGAAATTTGCTGGAATCGATAGTTATTCCTCTCGAGCTCCTGATCAACAGTTCTCATAGGCACAAGGCCGGAAAATGGACAATTTTCCAGATATCTTATTTTCCCCTATTTACCCCCAACCCTTCATTGTATAAGCTCAAAAAATAATCCGGTTTCAGATCTCATTATGATACATATGTGTATAAAGTTTCGAGTCAACATTTTAAATCGTTCCAGAGAAAACGTGCACGCAGAAAAGTTAGACAGACAGACGGACAGAAAATGTCTTTTCGCTCAAATTTACAATTTCGACATTTCGTAACATTCTAAATCTTGAAACATAATATACGCAAACAAATAATAATTCACTTTTAAACATTCTAAGTCTATTTCAACAATAAAAATTTTGAATTTTGTTTTACGAAACTATACTTCCACTCCACGGAAGTAATTAAAAAAGTTCATTACGTATTTTCTCAAGCAAAATCCAATGTCTAATGGGTAATTCATAGGGATTATGCATACAGACGTCAAAAAGATATTTTTATAGATTTTGTCAAAAACTGTACTTACCATTTACAAAAAGCATCAAATTTTACATTTTTACGTAAAGTTGAAGTTCGTAAATCATAAAATCATATTAATAAAATTACGGAGGCTTAATCTTGTAATATTTTGGATTATTTATTACCTTAAAGATATATTCATGCTATTAGGGCACTGGTCTAGATATCATCAGTGGGTAGATGGCTCAGTTCTATGTATTTATTGTATCTTTCATATTTTTGCATTTGTTTATTATTACTAATTCAGTTATTTTACTTAGTGTGGATGGTAGTTTTTTAATAAAAAACGTTAAAATGGCTACGGCCGAACAACAGTTTACTCTTTAGGAAGAAAACCAACATGTTCATTATCATATAAATTATATGAGTCATAAAATTAAAAGCTAATCTATTTTACAGTGATGTTAAGACTGATAACAGTATAGATAAGGCGTTAATGATTTGCTTATTGGATGTCGATTCGGCAGTAAAAATGGAACAAACGAATGCTAATTATTTTTATAGCAAAGAGAAACTACTGAATTGGAATCCTTACTGTGTGTGAAACCTTTTTGGGATCGAAGATAAAGATAATGAGCTTGTACTTAACAGGAGTAAATATAAAATAGGGGACGTATCCGTAAATAATAAATGCTTTAAAAAATAGGATAAACTCTAAAGTGAAAAGTTGGAAGAACGCCTACCGTAGACTAATAAAAAAACAATTTTTAGAATGAACAATGGACATTGGACATGTCAACCAGAAAAGGGATAAATAGTTAAATTAACTGTCAATTATTATTCCAATTCGTGCTTATCAAAGTAGGCGATTCCGACATACAGCAAATAAATATCGACCATTATCAGAATGACCAAATTGACCCGCATACGTATCGCATGGCATTAGGAATTTTATACAAATTATAACGAGAAGAGAAAACCCTGGAACAACAGTCCCCAACATAACCATTATTTAAAAATTATATGCATACTTTTCCTTGACTATTTGTGTTAGAGGAATATGTCGTAGGTTTTAAACTTCAGAGGCAGCTCCTCGCAACTACATACAGGGGGTACAAAATACGTTTCACTTAAAACTTTCACTTGACACGATCTGAAAAAGGTTCCCATAAATATAGGTGCCGTGGTCCTTCAAATAGTCCCTCAAAGACGGGTTGGAATTTAGTATGTCAAGGTTTTCCTTTTCAGTAACTATCAGAACAAAAATCTGAAAATGCACACAGTATACTTTGGCAGACTAAATTAAACCAAAGAGTAGAGTATTGAATTAAACCGAATGAATAGAAGAGGTCGGGGCAATAGGGACCTAAGCCACATTTTCGAAGAAAAGAAGCATTTTACCCTCAAATTTTCTTCAAAATGGTAATAATCCATCAAACGGATATTGAGGCAATTGGACAACAGATGGCGCCACGACATTGAAGTTACCTTCTTGACCACCTAACAATTTGACGTCATTTGTATATCAAGAATGTCATAAGCCACACAATATTCAAGGTGGCCGCGAGCAAGCGAGTGTGTCTAAAACGAAAAAGATTAGATTTGTGTGAAAATAATAGTAAAAGTGAATAATTTAATTTACCGACAGTACAACCCAAATGATGAAAACAACTTGATAGCTAATAATTTCTAGAAGTAGGTACCTGGGCCAGGTCTTCTGTATCATTAAATTCTTCGATACCTGACAATTTTCCCACATCCTTCTTCCTCTTCACAATCTGTTGAGGAGTCACCTTTAGCCACATTTATTAGCGACAACGATATCAATCATAGATTCTCATGCCAACTATTCAGCCTCAAACGTTTTGGTTCGTTCGAACGTCGACTCCCACTGGTCCACGGTGAATTTGTAAAAAAATTCGACGCATTATTCCATAACACTTTTCATTGAAAACGTTTCTCGAAAACATACACTCTTTCATGGCTGCCAATATCAATTCAATTGGATTAAGATCGGGGTGATAAGGCGGCAATCTTAATATGTCATGTCCACTACCATTAATGATCGTATATATTTTATATGTATTATACTTAGGTCTATAAAGCTCAATAATCTAATATAATAATAGTAATAATAATAATAATGCATGCCTTTATTGCTCAAAAATATGAACAATGAAAAAGAATACAAATGCTATAATATTTAATAACTTTAAATGGGAAACAAGGGGAAGTTCACTCAAAAGAGTGCTCTACCACTTAACCCTTGTAAATGAATAGACAATAACTAGTTAACACAGAACAACAGAAAACAAAGAAATGATAATACTCAAGCCAGATTTTTGTCCATGAAAAGTTTCCTGATACATTTTTTGAACTTATAATTGCTGAAAATCTCAAAATCAGCAGGAACAGAGTTGTACAATTTATATATCATAAATTTAAATCCTCTTTAAAAAAATACAGTTTTATGAGCAGGTAGAGTTAACAGTCCTTTGCTCCTTACATTAATATTGTGAACATCAGTGCGGTATGATATTTTGTTAAATAAATATGATGGTATTTTTGTCGTGATAATTTTGTGGTATAAGAATAAAGCGTATATTTGAAATCAGTTTTTCATTTTGAGCCATTTTAATTCAACCAACTTATGCGACACATGATCGAACTTTCTGATGCCATATATAAAGCGTATACACGAGTTTTGAATACGTTGTATTCTAGTTGCGCAATCACTAGCCAAACAAGGTCCATAAACAGGAGCAAAATAACTGAATTGCGATACATTGTGCCACAGTTTAAAAACAATCTATGCGGATACAATAATCGAAGAGCTGCATATGCCCTTTGAATATTTTTAGTAACATGATTTCGAAATCTGAGAGACCTATCAAGGATTAAACCGAGGTTTTTTGCGCTATCAGTTATTTTAATTTGTAATTCATTGATTTTAATATTGACAACTTGTCGCAGGATAATATAATCTGCTCTTTTACTAAACAAGATGACAGCTGATTTCGGCGGATTTAATACTAAAGAGTATTCTGTTGCTACGTTTGATAATTTTACTAAGTCATTATTAATTGCTGTTACAGCATTATGATATTCAATAAGATAAAATGAGTGAAGCAGTTGAGTGCCATCGGCATACATATGAACTGCACTGTTTTCAACAAATTTAGGGAATTAGCTGGTGTATACCGTGAACAACAAGGTCCCAAGGATAGAACCTTGTGGAACACCTCTTGTTAAATATCTTACGTCTGACATAGTTCAACTCAATTTATCCTTTGACTGCGACCTCTAGGTAGGACCGAAATAGCATAACACCCTCGACATCAACGCCACAAGATTGTTAAATAGCCAGTAAGATATCATGATTTATGGTATCGAAAGCCTTGCTGAAATCAAGCAATACCAGACCCGTACATTTACCATCATCATATGCTTGAATAATATCATCAGTTATGGTTAACATTGCTGTAGAACAACTATAGCCCGCCCGAAATCCCGACTGCACAGAAGGTAACATATTTTTTGGATCCAAGTCAACTCGTATCTGTAATTCTATGATTTTTTCCATTAACTTTGAAAGGCCCGGTAGAATGCTTATAGGTCTACGATCTGAATATGTTAAAACCTCACTTCTTAGGAATCGGTAATACTAAGGCATTTGTCCAACTCGATGGAAACTTGCCCTGGAGAATAATACTATTTATTATATGTACCAAGATAGAATCCAAGGGCAACATAGTTTAATCAAGCTTAAACTTATTAGCTGATCCAAGTATTCTTCAATTTTTGAAGAACTTTCAATACGTGATCTTCCGAGACAAGATAAAATTAGGTTTATAACTCTACCGAAATTCAAATTAGTTTCATAAAGTATGATAAAACCACAACATTTGCTTAATTTCTATAAAACTTGATCTTAAAGCCTAGTTTTCATTAGTCGTGTTAACGGTCAAGTAGTTTGGTCAAGTACTAACTATCCCCCTAACTCTACACTTTACCACCGTGTAACCCTACCCTACTCGACCATGATCGAGTACTCGACTCGACCAGTTACGTTTCATTGGTACAGTTAGAGGGATAGTTAGTACTTGACCAAATTACTTGACAGCTAACTCGACTAATGAAAACTAGGCTTAACAGCTATAAAGTTTTATTAAAGGCTTTACAAATACGTTTATATACCAATAAAAGCTAAAAGATAATTCAGTTTTAATGTACGTTTTTGAAGGCTTCTTTAAAACTTTCTTTAAGACAAACTATCTTTAAGTGCAATTGGCATTTAATCAATCTGGCATAAACCAGTAGTTTATGAAGTGGTCATTATAAAACACTGATAAAACCTAAATAAATCTAGAATGCATTTAAATTGTTATTTGGGTGTTGATATGGGATATCTTAAACCTTCATTAGATTCATTACTTCAAGCGTTTTCTCTTTACAAGAAGAATGTATGTCTGTTTCATCCATGTATATAATTGGATATTGCTCTTCCCGATGTGTTCTCATTTTTCTCAAAAATTCAATTCTCGTAAGTCTAATTTCCTGCATAGGAATTTTTCTGTTAATCTTCATTTACCTCCAACGGATTCTAAACTTAATCCATAATAAACAGTGATCGAAGTCATTCATAGCTACATTCCTCTTTACGTGTTCGCGTTTGATCACTCCTTCCTCAATACTTTTAGCTTCTTGTTTTACCCGTTTTACTGTTCTCAAGTTGATACCAGTCGCGCCCGCAACACGTTCTAGCACCTGAAAAAGTTTAAAATGTAAATACAGCTAGAGGTGAAATAAATGTATTGAATAATAAAATAATAAATGCCTTATCTATACACTTGGCAAAATTATAATGGAAATTTTCTGTTTTAACTAAATGGTAAGGTAATAGTGAATACCTCTAAATATAATTATAAGGATTTTTTAGTATCCGCTTCTTCCTGTATATTGATTGATTGATTGGCCGACGTAAGGTAGGCATTGCTGCCAATTCCGGGTATCCATGTAGGTTCGTTCCAACACGCAGCTTGGTCGTCCGTCGAACACGCCCAACGGACGGCCAAATCGCGTGCCGAACCAAATCTCGGATGTTTTATATACCGCCGGACCGGCTGCATACGCCGGGTTGGACATTGGACGTGCTTGTTGTCAGCAGCGAGAGCCGCATGGTGCATGGGGTGGGAATATAGGATGGGAAGTGTAGGTGTTTGAGATATGCTTCTTTTAAGTTTCCATGCTTCTATTAAGTTTCCATTTGTCATCATCGGCTGGGGTGTGGCGCTAACAACGCGAGATGCTTCTTTTAAGTTTCCATCTATCGTCATCTCCTCATTTTTCTTCTTCTAAGTTTTCTGTTTCTTCTGTCTCTGAATCTGGCAGCTTCAATTTTTTGTTTTATTTTTGTATTTTTTCCCTATTTCCCTTTATTTTTTTATTTATTAACCACTCCACAAGTAAATATCCATCTACGGTGGAGTTGCTGAGAAGGGCCCTATCTCGCGGCAACAATTTTTTTTTGCGCGATATGAGGCAAGACATCCGAAAGAATAGTTTGCTCACCCTGTATGTCGTTTACTTGAAACAATCGGTTCCACTTTCTGGTAATTTTTTCATTTCATCACCTATATATTATGTTTAATATCTTTTCAATTTTGATCTCCAATTCTTGTTTAAAATTGAATAAAGACATGAATAAACCAATGCTAATGCTACATAGACAAAAAACTTATCAGTTTCATTCACACATCTAGCTGGCTGTTTCTTATTTTATATCACCCACTTCGAGAGGGAACGAATCCAGGTACAGACTTTTCGGTCAAGCACTCAAGAAGTACACTTTTCTCGAGTTGTTTATATACACTATTTTGTGTTGCTTTATTCAACCAACATAATTTAATCAAACATCAACTATATGAAATAGCCATACTCGCCCCAATTTATATCAATCAGTGCAGAATTGTTCACGCTTAAATTCAGTACAATTTCGGCGTTTTGTTGCCGCTTTATCCGGATATATCTCGATATCGCGTAGGAGCCACGAGACATGCGTCTTTCGCCAAACTCGACACGCTTTGAGTCCCAGTATCCGCTTCTTCCTGTATAAATTTCAAAATTGAATTTACAATTTCTCGGGCTTGCTCTGTCAGTACTTTATTTTTAATTCTCCTTTTAACTGGTATATTTCAACAAACGGCAAAAAAAGGTGAGCGAAGTGATCAGAAAATTCACAACACCTGCAACACCACACAAAACAACTTTTTCACAGACTGTACCGAAGTGAAGTACATGAGAGCGCTAGGCAAACTGAGTTATCCCCACCCGGAAACGACGAGTTTTCTGCGCATCCGATGCTCACGGGCCAAGCTAGTCTTTGCAAACTGTACCAAGTTTCATCTCTATACTTGTTAAAATTAATAAATGACAGCCGGAAAGTGATCTCGTTGACATCCGGTTTATGGATATGGACAACGCCGAAATCATTTTCGTCAAAATTGCCTTAGATTCCTCTAAATTTTAATAACTTCGTAGTACTTTACGTCTTTCTCTTAATCAACCCTTTAAAAAGTTTCAATTTAAGAACAATCCTTATGCTTTGTTCTGTAACAGGAGCAACCATTATAATATAAAGTTTGTGTGCATTATTATAGTGGGAACCATCAAAAAGTTTCGGTCCCAGTTTACATCGCCTTGTATAGAAACCACTTAAGAAACCGCCGCCACTGTGAATTAAATATACATGAATACTGTAGTGAAATCTACGAATTTAATACTGCCTTTGCTTTGCACTTGCAATTACCAAGTACAAGCCTTTGTTTTGTTTACATTTACCCAAGGAACAGCTTTCCTTTGATCATACTTTGAGCAATAAAATTATAGTTTATTAATTAAACTTGACAGTTACCTTATATTCCAATTAAATTATTAACATATACTATTCTCATTAAAAATATGCCGTCGTTAAATAATTCTTATTGTTTATGATGTTTGCAGCAGAAATACAAAGTTATCTTGCAATTTTAATTAAAATTATTGTTACTGTTCTTTGTTATTTCTTAGCGAATGCATATTTTAATTTATTAATGCTTAAAACTCTACAGCAGATGCGGGTAAGATTTGCATTAAAATTTACGAGAAAAAGATGATTTTTAAGGTCTTTTGCAATTTCTGCTCTTTCATATAATATATTTACTTTATTCGTTCATTCGATAAATAGAGAGAATCAAACAACTCTATTTATTGTTATATTAGTTCGATTTAATCAAATAGTAAATTATCATCGGATACTAGTGTTTACAATGAGAATAAATAAAGAATAGTATCAAACGATTTTAATAGAGATGTAAAATAATATGGTAGAATATTTCCTATTTAAATTGAGCCGTATCTTACAGGATGATCACCAGAGGCGTGAAACAATCTTACTTTAAATAAACTACAGTTCATCAAGTAAAATGTTATTTCTCACACAGCACATGACATCCCTAGGATATCCTCATTTGGTCCCGCATATCCCAGTCGAGAACAACATTCCTCAGGATATCCTTAGGATATCCCAATAAAATATATACAACCTGAGAATATCCCAAATGGGGATATCCTAGACAAATCCTGGCAGGATGTCCAAGTAATATCCTGCAAAGATATTAAAAGCCTAACAAAATATCCACTGTGGGAATATCCTGGGCAAGTCCTAGAGTCGTCCTATTATAGGTATTATTATTTAAGAGATTTCATCAACAAAAATAATGAAAAGTATTTATTTATAGTGTCTTTTATGGGTTGGTAAAATTTGCTTCTAAAAACTTATATGTTTGTTCTATTTGATAATCCCCTCCAGTACAAATAATTCATTAAAAATGTATATCTTATTTAAATAGCAGTTATTTATAATTTGGTTTTAATACATTTACTGTGTTTTGAATTAGCCGCCTTTTTGTGACAAGTCGAAAGTTCTAAGAAATCCGCCGGGCGTCGATGTCTTTTCCACGTTCATTTTAAAGTTCTTTGGACAAATAAGATTACGTTAAATATTTCATAAATATAATGCTGCTATGTTATATATCTTTGTATTTATTATATCATCTAAAAGGGGGAAATGTGATTAGTTATTGTCCGCAGATGGTATTATCAGATCCATAATGCTCTATATTTTTCTGAGTGAACAGAAATTTTTTTTAATTCATTATAACTTTTCAGCACGCTATGATTTTTTAAAGTTGTACATATCATCCCTTATAACTTCTAACAACCCTAAATTCTGTTGATTTTAATAATACCAAAAAAAGCAAGAGATCATTTTTATGTAATATTTCATACTTTTACAATTTTTATTTGAAACTTTTTTTTACTATCTTTTACACATTTTGAGTAATTTTTGAAAAAACGCTTTGTTATATTTTTTTTCACCCCTTCCCGGGTTGAAAAAAAATTTCTTTCATTAATCGTGTTCAAATACTTCAAAGTAACATATCAAAAACTTACTTTAAAATTTTGATTTGTCGACCTATTTCATTGGACTATATATAACCTCTATTAGTTTGGTAGATTTACTTCTAAAGCGATATAAGCCAATTGATAGATACAAATATGTGTATGGAGTTGTACATATATGTATCACATTTTTATTAGTCATTTTACCTCTGCCATTATATAAACTTGTATTCCTTTGTCTTCGCTTATTGGCTCAGTTTAAAAGTAATGATCTTAAAATAACATGTATTTTTTTGCTGTCTTTAGAAATATCCAATAAACCCTAAACGAACTGGGGATGCCTTATATAAAGTCCAATCAATGTCCTCAGGTTGTTCATAGTAAAGCCCAGGCATAACCCATATAAGAGTCGATGATGTCCTGTACACACCCATACTTATGTCCTGAGGACGTCATCAGCAAGGCCCGAACTGTCCCATTTGGATATCCTACGGACATCCTAAGGTGATAATGGGATATTCCCAGGATATCCCATATGTCCTGAAAAGTTGTCCCCAGTATGTTCTGAGGATGTTCTTGTGCTGTATTGGTTAGGTTGTTTTTCTAGATATTATTTACTTGTACCAAATTCTAAGTCAATATTTTAATTTTATTTTTATAACCCATTTAATAAAGGTGGTGGTAGGGGTGGCAGACGACATAAAGATATTTGAGACCTTGGTTTCTAGTGTATACCCCAAATACCAGGTTTCTAGACTTACTAGCTTGCTTTACTTATTTACCCCAACCCTTCAAAACATAAGTTCAAAATGCATCCTATTTTCAGATCTCATTATAATACTCTCATGTACCAAATTTCTACTCAATATCTTAAACCGTTCCAGGGTAATCATGGGCACAAGAAAGTTACAGACAGACCGACAGACAAGCCGGTAGACAGAAATTTTTCTTCGCGCAAAATAAAAATTTCGACATTTCATGCTATTCTAAACCTGTTTAAAAGTGAACTGTTATTTGTTTGCTTATAATTCTAAAGAAACGTATTCTTTATAGGATTTTGCAAACAGCAGAAAAAAACTATCTATGAGAACTAAAAGAAAAACTATGTGCAAAAATGTTAATGAAATCTTTGCATGCTTTTGATGACCTGAATACTGGTTATGCTAGCAAATTAAAATCCTAAAATGAATTTGTCTAATTTCTAATTTGACAGTTCTCATTATAATACTAGCATCCACATAGTCCCATACGACCATGCAGATGAAACTAGTATCCAAACAAGCTAACCATTATACTCTTCGCCGATTTACTACACCTGTTATACAATTGTTGTACATTCTATAGGATACTCTTCGCAGTTTTTTTTGTAAATGATATTAATTTCAAACATTTATTGTTTAATTAGACAGATAGACGGACGGACATTTTGAAAGTAGTTCAGAATTCGATCACCAACACAGTGATATGAAATTTTTTCTCTACGAGCAATATTACTGATTTTAGAAATGTGCCGATCGAATGCAGTATACTCTTCGTTTTGTATTAGCGAAGATTATGGAAATGATTAGCATTTGAAACGTTTTTCGCCCTTATTCTGGAGCTCATCAGAAAGACATAAAGCCTCTCATAAAGTTGTTTCATGCAAAACCAAGACAATTTCCTTGAATAAGTATGAAATAATTATATTTGACATTGACTGATAAAAACAACAGATCTTCACCTATCTATTATCTAATTAGTATTGGGGCTCATATACTCTATGCGTGTTTAAAAGTGACTTCTTATTTGTTTTTTTACAATTATAATGACACTTATTCTTGATTTTGCAAAATCCTATAAAGAATATGTTTCAACTATTGTCAGCTAAGTGAATAGCTACTTACGCATTGTCCACTAGAAGTTGTTTTAAATCACATTGTTTTTTTATTGGAAAATTCAACGATTCACTTTAAGAAACTCGCAATTCGTAAGTATGTCACGAAAGAACGATAAATTTCTGGAAATTCCTTAGATAAGTCTATATTAATTTAGGCTTCTCGGAATAGATACTCCGTAAGGAACAATTTTCTGAAAATTTTAGAGAAATTAAATCGAGAAAAAACGAATTACTCTTTGTCGTATCTACACAACATGAGTTACAATTATAGCCATTTTCCAACAAATTAATATCAGAGAATCGAATAATTTGTAAACAACTTGGGGTCTTCTAGAAGGTTGTCTACTGGAAAATAATGATCTAATTTTGATGTCATTCGAAATTATACAAAAACCACACCGCAAAATTCAAAATTCCATTCTCGTTTTAGGCCTCTCTAGAATTTATATGAACGATTATTCCTTTAAATTCTTCGTTGAATAATAACAAGTTGTGTAGTTGGTAATAATCATTTTTCTCGAATAAAACATATGGAATAGTTAGTGGTATATTCAATCATTATCTGGGGTGATTTTATTATTTCGACCTATCGTTCAAACGTATGCTGTGGATAGCAAGAACACTGTTCCTCAATTATATTTCATTAACAGGGATCTTCCTGCAATTTTTTCCATTGCTTTTTTAATTCTCTTTTAAGATTTTAGCAGGTTTCTTCCCGAACCACTGTGTTAACTCCGGGTGAAACATTGTTGCCTATACAACATTTTTTCATTAATTATTTTTTAGGGTGCTCACCCCGTACATTTTTCACTAAAATTACGTTCCACTTTTTCGTTAATCATCATCTAATTGCCAAATATTTCTATCCATTAAACAGTTTCGTAGCACCAACAGAGAGACAGATATGAAACTACCAGACCGACAGACAGACAAACAGACAGATAAAATTAAAAGACTTCTTAATCTACATAGTTTGAAACGTGAAGATCTGCAGAAATTCTGAAAGTTGATTTTCTCACGATTACAACAATACTTCTTTTCCGTAGGTGATACTAATACTGAGTCATCATATATGAAACACAGTTGTCCTCTCGATAAACCGCGACTAAACTAATTGTATCTTCGCAACTGCGAAAACGAGGAGTATATTGCATTCGATCGGTACATTCCTAAAACAACAAATATCAATCACAGAGAAAAAAATTCACTGTTAGTGATGGAATTCTGAACAACTTTCAACATGTCCGTCCATCTGTCTGTCCGGCACGTCCTTTTATAAGCACAATAACTTAAGAAAGAAAACTTTGATTGTATTGAAATTTGGAGAGCAAATTAATAGCTGCTTTCGTTTAGCAGAGTGACTCGTAATCATAATAAACAGGATTTCAATGAAAAGTAATCATATGATACAAAATTGCATGATAGGGACAGAGGCAACACATGAAACAGGTGATTACCTTATGATTACGAATCAGTCTTCTGAACGAAAGCAGCTCTAGTTAGCTAGAGGAAGAGTCGTGTTGTTTTTGAACAATATCGGTCAGTAAATAAAAAGTTATTCATTATTTAAATTTTACAGGCATAAATTTCAATACCTAGTCCCTAATATTTACAAATTTAGAAGTAATCAATTTGCCATAAATGCTAAAAGATTATAGATTAGCAGCTTAATTCAACTCGCAGTATACAAAGCCAATGTCACTCGCCAAGAAAGACAAACATTATATACGAGAAAACTGCGAAGAGTATACCATAGTATGTGCAACAATTATATAAAAAGTTCAATAAGTCATCGAAGAGCATAATATTTAACTTGTTTGGGTACACAGTTCTATTATTACTAATATGAGAATGGACAGTCCGTTGATAAGAACATGTACGTTTCTATATTTTAAAACGTCACAATTGACTTAAGACCCTTACCCACTTTGAATAACTTAAGAATTAATCTACGAATAAATCTAATAATTTTATGGGACATGCGTTGTTAGCAGTCAATTTTTTCGAAATGTGGACACGGTTTCAAATAGCTCATGAAACTATAAAAAGAGGCATAAATTCATAACATAAATTTGGTTGGTATTCAAGAGTAGGGAGACATCAAAGCATTTATCATTTTTGTAGAAGCTCCAAAAGATCGTATAATTTATTTGTACTTTCAAAGTGTCTTCTACTTTATATAATAGTAAAAGTATTCCTCCGTATGTCTACGACACCTCCCATATACTAGCTGGGTGCGTACATAAATACTAAATTGAAAAATGTTGTTTAATATTAACAGGTTTAAAAGTTTTATTACGTTATCAAGAAGATAAATCCAGATAATTTATTACACAGAATTAACCACAAGAAAACAGTCAAAGTTACTTCGGTCGTATGACGACAAAAAATTAAATAAATAGAAGTTTAGTATAATCCGACATATGTCTCATATCATTTAGCATTTACTGCCAGAAACAAAAACGGATTATGATGTGGACTGTAACTAAACGTTTTAGTTTCGAGTCCGCTTAACACTAGGGATAATGGACAGAAAGACAAAATATTTAGAGGATTTCAGTTACGAGCTGAAGCTAATTGATATGACATATTCATTAATAATAGAATGGAAAGCCACTCTTAACATGGATTGACTCAAATGCCTTAATTTTAACTATAAAGCCAAAATTGTTGATGTAAATTTTCATGGTTACTAATTGATTGACTGATTGATAATCGAAAATTTGTCTGATATCGCCGTGCTCTAGCATGGATGCTTGCTTCTGAGGGTGACGTACTACTACTATATAAGTATCATATCACATCGCCTCTTCGATGATGTAGGGTTTCTTGTGTTTTACCCTTTTTATGATTTCATATAAACTAAAGTTACTCAAGGGGTAATTTCATCCACACACGAAACTAATTCAAGTAATTTTCTGTAATAAAAAGATTATCGGAAACCTCCTTTTTAGGTTTTTTCTAATCTCATCTAGAATGGCGCCCACTATATTTAGATGCGCAAGGCTATCCCATATTATGTGGATATTTTTCTAAAACTATATCGTCGACTCGTGAGTTCAACGTTTTAGGAATGTCATTTGAGAATGTATTTCCGACTAAAACGAAAATTTTCAGAAAATTAAGATTTTATTGGGTGTTAATAAGATACGGCCTAATTTCCATTCATATAATTTAAACTTGTGACAGACGAAGCCAATTTTTTATATATTAATATACTCTTCGCAAATACAAAACGAAGATTATATTGCATTTGATCGGCACATTTCTGAAACCAGTAGAGTAAAAATTTCATATCATGTGCTGGTAATCGAATTCTGACCAACTTTAAAAATATCCGTCCGCCCGTCTGTCTGTCTGTCCGTGTGTCATGTTTATTTCAAGCACCATAACTTAAGAATGAAAAGTCCAATTGTACTGAAATTTGGATATGAAGTTATTGTTAACTAGTAGAAGAACTCTGTTGTCTTTGAACAAAATCGGCCTGTAAATTAAAAAAAAAATGAATTATTTAGATTTTAAAAAACCCTATTTTTATGTTTTGTAATTCAAATGTCCAATAAATTAGCGAAGATTGCGAAGAGTATAATGCTTACTCAATTTTTTTTCTCTTTAAACGAATATAAAAACCAAATGGTTTAGTCAACAATTTTACGTAACCTATTTGTTTAAAATAACAAATAACTTTTCTGAGGTATGGAAAATTTATTTTTTATATGGTGATATACAGGGTGATTCACGTAGGCCATTCATTAGAAGTTTTTCAACTTGCAGTTGGATTAGGAACTTGAAATTTGGTATGCAGCCATAATCGTTCATGCCCGTTCTATCTAAAATATTTTCAGTCCTCCAACTATACAGGATGTGTCAAAAATTGGTACCAACTTTCTTATTTTAAATAGAAACCTATATTTTTCTTTACATGGTTCGATTGGTCTTCTAATTTTGAGTTTAGAGAACCTAAGTTATGTTAACTTATCTATTACAATTTTTGACATATGTCCAATTTTTTGAAAAAAAATTGCCGCTGAGGTAGTTTATGAACAAATTTGTATCTCGCAAACCTTTCAAAATTATGAAACCAAATTTGTGAAGCAGTTAGCTGGAAGTCCAGGCTAACTTTCGATGTCCCATCGGTGGTTCCATTTTGTACCATATGGGCACAGTTGATTTTCAAATGTCGCAATTAAAAATTGTCAAAAAGTCAATTTTTTCAAATGGCACCTACTATTTTTTTTCACACCATTCGAAAGAAAATTGAATTTTTGGGTGAGTTACTTAAGCATTCCCTATACCTAATTTCACCCCATATCGAGTTATTCAATAAAAATCAAGAAATACCTTGTCTTGCCGAGAGAGTCCTTACTTCATCAAGTATGCCATGGAAACAAAAGAAAGTTGTAATAATTTTTAAAGAGAAATATGGATTCTTATTTCATTACACACAACGCCAACAAATTATTGTTAACGAACAAGAACAATGTTGACGAAATTCTGACGTAAATGTTCAATGTGACCACCAAATTTTTGTTCAAATATTCTATTATTCTACTTTCAACAGATTGCGTAGCACATCTTTGCGCCTACCATTTCTGACGCCAGAGATCAATGCAAAATTGAATTTTAGGGCCACTTATTAACATTGTGTATGTCTATCTACAGTCGTTTTTGAGTTATTGGCATTTTTTGAAAAAAATATTGTTTTTTTTTCTCAAGGGTAGTAGGCTTTGGAAACAATCATTTCATTTTAATTTTTATTCAAAAATCGTATTGCAATAATAAATAATAACAACAAAATAACAACAAGTAAACAGATTAACAAAATAATTATTTCAATACAAATGCTCAATGTGTGCACCGTTTTCACTGCCAGAATTTCGTCAACATTGTTCTTGTTCGTCAATAATAATTTGTTGGTGTTGTGTGTAATTAAATAAGAATCCATATTTTTCTTAAAAAATTATTACAACTGTCTTTTGTTTCCATGGCATACTTGATGAAGTAAGGAATCTCTCGGTAAGATAAGGTATTTCTTGATTTTTATTGAATAACACGATATGGGGTGAAGTTAGGTATAGGGAATGCTTAAGTAACTCACTAAAATTCAATTTTCTTTCGAATGGTGTGAAAAAAAATAGTAGGTGCCATTTGAAAAAAATTGACTTTTTGCCAATTTTTGATTGCGATATTTGAAAATCGACTGCGTCCATATGGTACAAAATGGGACCACCGATGGGACAGCAAAAGTTAGCCTGGACTTCCAGCTAACTGCTTCACAAATTTGGTTTCATAATTTTGAAAGGTTTGCGAGATACAAATTTGTTCGTAAACTACTACAGCGGCAATTTTTTTCAAAAAATTGGACATATGTCAAAAATTGTAATAGATAAGTTAACATAACTTAGGTTCTCTAAATTCAGAATTAGAAGACCAATCGAACCATGTAAAGAAAAATATAGGTTTCCATTTAAAATAAGAAAGTTGGTACCAATTTTTGGAACACCCTGTATAGTTGGAGGACTGAAAATATTTTAGATAGAACGGGCATGATCGATTATGGCTGCGTACCAAATTTCAAGTTTCTAATCCAACTGCAAGTTGAAAAACTTCTAATGAATGTCCTACGTGAATCACCCTGTATATGGTATGTATGTATACTGCATATACATACTAGCATATACTTAAGGAGGTTGAGGTGTTACAGTCCCAACCAAAAGTAAGTCGATTTCTAAATTGGAACTTTTCCATAATAAACTATTACCGAGACTATTACAAAAGGTTATAACTCGATGATGCCAATAATTATTGTCATAAAGGCAGAAATAAATATTTTTTTATTACTAGTTAATTATTTAAGTAGATTTAATTATTTTACTCAATGAACTAACTTTTGGATATTTTGTCCAAATTTATTTAAAAAAAAAAAAAATTATGTAAATATCTGTGTATTTTACAAAATTGTTTCAGTAAATAATTTTTAAAAAAACGAGAAGCAGTAAAAATTTAAATTAAATCATTAAATAATTGAAAAATCAGTTAAAAATCATTAACGAAAAGAGAAATTTGACAGTTCACAAACGTTTAATATTTTTTTTTACTTATTAATAGTCTCCTAATTAAATTGGAAACAATATTAAAATATGCGTAAGACATCAATGCTGTACATAGTTAGTTTGCGGAACTGCCGACATTATTTGGTTACTTGCTATAAATTAAAATGTACCGTTTGCATGCTGGCTTGACATATTTTCCATAAGACTACATGTAAAAGTTTTTTTTAATTTTTAACTTTATGAGTTTCCTAATGACTTTGGATTTTTTACAGAAATTGTGTCATATAAAAACATATTAAAAAAACTTTATTTCAAATTTTTTTCATTATTTTCGTCTAACTCCTCAACCTTAAGCGGTTCACAGGCAGACAAAGGTACTAGACAATGAACGATTTGTCCACTCGGTAAACAAAGATATCATGAAAAATATCGACAATACTTAACTATAGAGAACTGTAACTAAACGCTTGTAAAGCATGTGAAGTTTTAAGTTGGTAGGGCACAGGCATACTTGAATGGGTGAACACATGTGTTAACATTCCCAGCAAGTTCCCACAAACACTTATATGACAAGATTTTCATCTTAGAGCATGTGGTAAAACATCCCGTCTCTTTCTCCACCTACCAAATTCTAAAGTGCGTCTTTCTCGGACGAACCCGCGAAATCGTTCAGGTTTATTTCTTTTGTCGCAAGAAGTGCGCCGAGTATGGTGCTGCTTTTATACATTGTCGGTAAAATACACACTAAAATGATGGTCATTCTGAGCGTAATAAAGTTTTTGAAATATTTTTTGTATGTAATAAATATCTACGTATATATCTCCATTCCTACCGTGGTATTTGTATACTCCAGCCTCCGTATACTCCGATTAAGCCTATATTAGGAATAAGTGTTACTGGTATATAGCACTGATAAATATGTAACTTATGTCAGCGCTACTTGATGAGAAATGCAGTTCAGACTCAATTGGAAAATCTTATAGTACAACTTTATTCAGTGGAAGGAAACGTTTGTAAATACATTAAATTACTTGAAAAAATCACCGACACAACACATTGGCTAAATGCCTAAGACACAAATAAACAAAACTTATGAAATAATAATAATAATATGGTATATTATTCTTTATTTGAAAAAGAATTTATTAATATAAATAGAATTAATTCTGATTACATATACAAACTCTTACGATTTAGATCCAGGTTATATTTTTTTATTGTTACTTCCACATTCACGTAGTGAAGTGGAAGTATTAGTAATCGTAAAAAAATGTTCACAAATTTTTCTTATTGAAATGAGTTTAGAATGTCATGCAACGTCCAGCCTTTAAATTTGAGAAAAAAATATTTCTGTCTGTCTATCGGTATGTCGATAAGTTTTCTTAAGTGCGCACGTTTTCTCTGGATCGGTTTAAGATATTGAAATTTTGTATAGTTGCCTCCATATATTTACTGCACATACAAAACTTCAAAGCTGTGTCGCTTACGTAGAGATGGGGCAGCGGGGCATGGTATTTATTTGCAGAGAATGATAAATTATAAATATGGTGCATTACTTAATACATCAAACAACATTGTTCTCATGTAAAGTATGTTCTGGCATGATTAAAATAAGAAATTAACGAATACACACCTGTTTCAATTATAATATTTCAAAATAATTTGATATAGTTGACCGACTGGCACCCACCGAAAATAATGTAGGATTTAACCCTATTCGCTACAGGGCCGCACTTAATATTGACAGTGTATCATGGAATGTCGAATTTGGTAGAGGGTCCACGCCTTCGAAAGTCGTCTAAATCGCCAAGTAACCCATTCCAGCAAAGTCAGTAATTTTTTAACTTACATATCGAAAGATGGTCCAATGGGGATCAGAAAGGACTTGTTGGACTTTTGTTAGCAGTTGCACAACTTCTCCACGGGAAACAAATAAGGCGGAATGTTATTTCAAGAATTAGTGTTTGTAAACGTATACCTATTGATGTGATTTTTTATATGTATACCCTTAACCCGCGATGACGGTCTCTCATGCCGCTACCTAAATTGTATCACTCTATAATTCTAGTTAAATTCACATAGGAGACTTGGGCCTCCTTATAGCTTCATGTAATTCTATGGATACTAGATACCCACCATCTCACTTCCCCTACTCTTCGACGTACTTTGATTGCATCTGTTGTAGTAAAACCCTGGCAGTTCTCAGGACCGGTTGTCGCGTGTAGTCTCTACATGGGATCAGATGTGTTGAGGTGAACTATAACTAGGATTTAGTGTTGCATATTAATTTTGAAACCCGTGAAATAAAAACAAATTTTGATAAAATGTCAGAAACAGAGGCAGAAGAACGACTTAAGATTCAAATTGAAGAATTACAGCGTATATTTCAGGAGCAACCGGGACAGCAATCGCAAAATGTTGTCAATCCAGTACCGTCACCACATGTATTTTCTTTCGAAAGCGAGGATTGGCCAATATGGATCTCTCACTTCGAAAGGTACCGTGCAGCCACAAAGCTAAATGTATGCACGGAAAAATATAGATGAATAGCTTGCTATTGCACATGAGACCTAAGGTAATCAAGCTTTTGGACATAAAAATGAAACAGATTTCCACACATAGAGAATGCTAAACGAATTTCTGGAAAAACTAGAAGCTTAGGGAAGGCAAAATCAACTGTGTGGCGGCTGGGTATTTCAAATCAAATAAAAGACCTTATTAAGTCATGTGTTTGCTTAAAACATAAACCAATAAACACGGAACCAATGATACCGTCCGAAATACCTGAAAGACCTTGGTAATCATTGGTGCTCATTTAGCTGAATATCAAAATAAAAGTCACTTTGTAATCCAGGATTATTATTCCAAGTATCCTGAAATTAAGGAACTCAGGAGAATAACTAGTGAAGCTATCATCAAAGCCATCCATGAAGGACATATTCACCATGGTATACCAAATATAGTTAGATCAGACAACGGACGAAAACTTACCAGTTACGAATTTAAACAATTTGCAAATAAAAATGGATTTAAGTAGATTAGTTCAAGTCCAGAATATCAACAATCCAATGTTCAAGCTGAATCAACCGTCAAATTATTAAAACGTATTTTGAAGAAAAACTGACGATTACTATTTAGCATTATTATCATACCGCAATTCAAACCTCCGATACGGAAATCTCCTGCCAAATTATTATATGGAAAGAACCTTAGAGACCGAGTGCCGAAATATTAGAAAGTAAATTAACACCAGAATTGCCAGATCACAAACAAGCAAAAGAAAATATGAAAATAGATAATAGTAAACAGGAAAAAGATTATAATAAACGACATAGAGTTAGAAAGACGGAATCTTCAAAGAAAGGAGATCGAGTTTGGATAATAAATATGCGCAGAGAAGAAATAGTAGAAGAGGAAGCAGAACACCTAGATCATATTTTGTCAAAATAGAGAAGAATAATATTATAAGAAGAAACCGTAAGCATCTCCAATTATTGCCCAATGTAGACGAAGAACAACCCCTGAATGAACTAGATACCACAGAACAGGAATCAATATGTAGACCACGAAGAGAACGAAAACTGCCTGATCATTTAAAACATTTTGTTGTGAATTAATAACTTTCCTTTAGTTTTTGTTAAGTTTAAGTTGTTTGTTTAGTTGTGAGTTATAAATTAATAAGTAGGTTTGAGCTCAGAAAAAAAGGAGGATATACTATGTATATCTGTAAAGTTTATATGATATAGGAGGCTAGGGGAGGAGAGGTGACTGTCAGGGTTGGAATGTCAATTAATGTCAAGAGATATGTATTTATAAGAATGCTAATGAATAACTAATAGAAACTTAGATTGGTGTTTATCTCATAACTCTACAATTTGCAAACATAGCTTATACGTTTACAGAAATGATAATCCACCATAACTCAAATGAAGACTAGCCTGCAGAATTTATATAATTAATCGATAAACAAATTAAATTAAACTCTCATTTAAAGCTCCCATAATAAATGATTTCCAGATATATTACCATTATATTAATCTCAATTTATTTGTGCTCTACCACATACTCATAAACACTTGTTGAAGTAAATTATTAGTTTATATTAGTTTGTGGATCTAAATAGAATATGGTATGGTACACAAAACATGCCTCATTTAAACAAGGGCTTATTGATACCAGCAGAAGCCCTGCTAGTCTAAACCAAAGCAAAGGGCCACTTAAAATAATGTTAACACATCATTGAGCTTTTAGAAAAAGCGCCGATGTCAAAATAACGTAAATCATAAATCAAATATTTATCTCTTTGATTATCTTATGCAAGCAGGTGCACGATGAAAAGAATGTGTACGTATTTTCAAAGGGATGTGGTCCTAAAGATACATAAACAGAAAATGTGTTAAAGGTACAACTTTCATATCGGATATGTAGTTTTAATAGAAAAAAAGAAGGATGCAGACATTTTGCAAAAAAATATATTCTGTTAATTAAGTAATGATGTGATCTGAGTGGAAGTAGTAGGGGGGCCAGAGACATCGCATATTTACTATTAATTTTAAGAATTTTCCTAATTTAAAACAGTCAACTTTTTATGGAAAAAAAGTTAACTTGATTCAGTGGCTCAGTGATTTGGCTGAGAACCAAGGGTCCCCGTTTGGCTCTGTTACTTCTCCTAAGTTCGAGTCTCAACTATGATGGATGGAGATGTGATTGCAGAGAATGGTTGGATGGTGGGTGTCGTTATCTATGTATGCGCGACTGGTCGAGTGGTGCAATAGCTAAGGCCAAATTTAAAATACAAGATGTTAATATAAATGAAACCGTAAAGAAAACATTAAGTTAATTAATTTAATTATTGTGATTTAAGGAAATATTACGAAGCGTACTAAATCAGACTTGTTAAGGTATAATTAAAAAGACAGTTGCCTCACCAATCCTATGAACTCTTAAAATCCCATCTTGCAGATAGACTCGTCTTGGTCAAACACGAATTGGAATTCACATACTTATACCCAGTTAAATATGGAGTACCCCAAGGGAGCGTACTGGAACCAATGCTGTACCTATTATTCACTACAGATATACCAACCACCAGACAATCGACTACAGCAACCTTTGCTGACGACACTGCTGATTTTTGCGTTTTCAACAACGACGATATTTACAAACATTGTGCTTTCTTTTGTCGCGGCTGGGGAAAATGCACGCCAGGTTCAGTTAGCATGAAAAATTTCCTACTGCGTGTGTTTCTAATGAACAAAATTTTGTGTTAGCACATTTTCATTTGAACATTTTCAGCAAACAGCTATCACTTGCCTTAACGAAATGAATATCAGTTTTGTCTATTTACATTTTCAGATTTATCTATAATTTGATGGTTTTGTACAAACTCGGCGCTGTAATAGCGGTAAATAATTTACGTCCTGAGTCGAGATTAGAGGGATAAAAAATGTAATTTAAAAACTTTCTTTTTGATTTTTAAGCTTAAAAAGTGGCACCTGTCTTCACTTTACATAAGGGCTTAGAGAAAAATACATATATGAATTTATTTTAAATACACCATGTATAAAACATGTATTGAACATAGGGCTTTGTTGATAATATTCAAATGAAAATGTGCAGCTAATATAACTTTTTGTTTATTAAAAACAGTCTATATTTGCATACACTACATACAATATAACAAAACTCACGATAAACATATTTCTTAGCAAATGGAAAAGGCTAACAAAATGCAAGATGCAGGTGACCGTTCAGCTGAACTTTTTCATTCATTACAGCTTACACACTTATTATCCCCAAACCCGAAAGATTACAATAAAGGGGATTATGTGGGTCATTATAATATATACATTATGTGAAAGTAATTTCAAATAGTGCCCTGAGTACAATTTCCAACAAAATACTATTCAAATGCCGTAGATTAAGTGCTAAATGAGTAGGTAGGTAAAGGCAATAAAGAGGAACTCCATTATTATTCGTCTTTTAATATATTATTTGTGTCCTCTCATAAAACACTTTTAAGAGTAGATCAGTTTTGTGAAATACGAATAGTTATCGTAGTAAGGTTATCATATATTTTTTTGCTAGCCGTGGAAAAAGAAAAAAATATTTGTTAAAGAGAGGGGCTATTTATGTTGGCTTTAGTAATAAAAAAATGTATGCCATCAAAAATTTTAACTTCGTATTTTAATAAATTAACAAATCTCAGAAAATAGGGATTATTTGGACATGCTTTAAGAAAATTACGACTTGTTTATTGCCATCTCCACTATTGGTAAAGTTCACGTTGTCGCTAACAAACTAAAGCAGTTTCAAGAAAGGTTTATAAGCTAACATTTCTAATGATGCTAGTAGATCGAGTACCAGAGATTTTTTTGCGTCAAAATGGGATCAAATGGACAACATTTATAGACAATGAAATTGTCCATCAATCTGTTCACACCTCACATAATGCAATTTAACTTCTAAACTAAGAAATTGCAGAAAATCAACTTATTCTTTTATATTCAAAATTATTGTCGAAGTAATATATGATCGAGTTCAAAATTTAGCGAATTACAGTCAAAAGAACCCTCAAGAAGGTAATGATTATATCCCTATAACTATTGGAATCGAGTATCGATGTTAACGTTCTCAGAATCGAATTGCACTGCTCGGATATAAGAACTCCGTAGCTTAGTATTTTTTATTTAATTTTTTTATTTAATCAAACATCATCCAACCGTACAAAAACCATGTATAGTAAATAGTAGTTAATTTAAACTACCTTAACCTATATTAAATAAGAAGTACAGGTAGAAATTATGAAGGCAGAAATTTCTGGCTGCTAGGCAAATATGTCCAGTTGACTGCAATGAGTTTAATAACTAGCACAAATATTAAACAGAGGAGAAAACTTTATTACGTTAGATCTAGGAGTGAGTAAATAAAAGCTATGAGAATGGCGAGAATTAATCCGTGGGGCATAAAAATTCAGTTGGCTTAATATTTCACTACAACCTATTTTACTATGGATAATTTTGTCCAGAAAACGCAAAGCAAAGGAGTCACGACTTTCGGAAAGACTAGTAATATCAAATTGATAATTGAATTTGGGAAGCTCCAATCGGTGGATACGTACCCTCAGTTTTCCAACTTAAAATTTTCAGAAAGCGACGTTGAACATTTTCTAATTTCTGGTTATGAGTGATATACCCAGATTGCCAGACAAGTGGAGCATACTCCAGCTTAGATTGAGAGAAAGTAAAAAAATGCCTCTTTAACATTTTCACATCATTAAAGTCATGGCTGTTGCGCAAGAAGAAGCTTAACATTCTGTATGCGTGCGAAATTACAGCATCAGTATGGTTTGTAAAGGTTAATTTATACGAAAGCGTAGAAGGGACATGGTTAGTTGTGTTTTTAATCTCGCACTGTAAGTTACATTTTGACATACAGTGTAAGGTACACTGTAACTTACAGTGTAAGGTACACTGTAAGTTACACTGTAACTTACATTTTGGTATTCCAGATACATTTGATTTGTTTTTAAGGTAAATAATCGTAGTTACTACCTATACTATTCGTTATTACTTATTCCTAACCAAAAGTCCAAACATGAAAAGGGAACTTATCAAGTTTTATTTTAATCTTGGGCTTCGTCAATCAGAAATTTTATATTTTCTTGTAAAAAGTCATAACATTATAATTAGTTTGAGGCAGTTAAAACGGCTACTGAAAAAAATGGGGTTGTACAGAAGAAGACATTATTCAAATTTACGTGAAGTACAGCAATTTATTGAAAGACAAGTACAGGGGTCAGGACGTCTCCATGGATACCGTTGGATGCATTTGAGGTGCTTGCAAAGTGGACTTGTAGTTAAACAAGAAACGATAAGACTACTCTTGCACTTGGTTGATCCAATAGGAGTTTCTAAACGGAAAAGAAAGAGACTTAGAAGGCGACAATATTTTAACAAGGGACCCAATTATTTGTGGCATATAGACTCATATGATAAATTGAAACCATATGGTATTGGTATTAATGGTAGCATAGATGGATTTTCGAGATATATTATATGGCTTAAGGCAAATTATACAAATAATAATCCTGCAGTTATTTCTTCATACTATATAAATGCTATAGAAGCACTTTATGGTTGCCCTAGAACTGTAAGATCTGATATGGGTACAAAAAACAGATTTGTAGAACAAATGCAAATATTTTTAAGAAGCAATAATAACTCACAAGACGTGAATACTTTACCTGCCTACATATATGGAACGAGCACTCATAACCAAAGGATAGAAGCATGGTGGGGTATATTAAGAAAACATAATTCGCAGTTCTGGATGAACCTTTTTGAGGGCTTGAAAATTCAGAATTTTTTTTCTGGATCATTTCTAGATAAAGCTCTTATTCAATTTTGTTTTTTAGACTTAATTCAGGTAGGTATACCTATTCTTTTTTGGCAAAGTTTCAGGTTTAATAATCATATATAGCTATATAGGAACCTTATTCTATTATTTATGAGGAACCATATAGACTGTATTTATCACACAAGAATTTCCATCAACATTTTTTTGTTTTCATTAGAAAATGTCTAGAACTTTAAAAAAATATGAGAAATTTCCACCACCATATATAGGTACTAATTTTCATTGATATGAAATTTCATTTTTAGGCAAAAGTAATAAAATACCAGTGTTAATCTATATATAGTATGTGCCCTTTATTTATAATTAAAATAGATATTGTAAGCAATAATTTTTAAAGTACCTGCATAAATACTATTTTATATATATTAACGTTTTATGTAGGAAGAACTTGACGAGGTGGTTCTAGAATGGAATAGTCACAATATCTCATCGTCAAGAAACTCTCGCGCTCCAGTTGGCAAACCATTATGTATGTTTATGATTCCTGATTTATATGGAACTAAAGATTACATAGTAAATATATCAGCAGACGAAATTTCTGCATGCAAGGAGCAAGTATCAATTAACCACTTTGAAGTTTCTTGCTGTGATAAAGATATCGCTGAACTTTGTAAAATTCTTATGGAGGAAAATGGAATGGAAATGTCTACTAATCCGTACGAAGCTATAGATCTTTATATAAATTTAAGAAATATTCTTGTAGAATTATTGTAGAAACTTGTGTGAAAACTCAATTTTCAAATTAAAGAAAATCATATTTTGGTCAGTTTTTTATTTGCATTTCAGAAAAGTAAAAAATACACATTCTTGAAAAAAATAAAATTCATAGGTACTTAGTTATATTAATTATTTAAAGGTCTACCATGATGCCTTAGAAATAATTGTTATAAAACTCAACAAAGTAATCAGTCAAATATATATAAAATATAAATAAAAAACGTTCACAAAAAATTATTAAATCCTCACAAATAGAAAGTCTATTAAGTCTTTGGCCTTATATAAAATAACAAACATTCTATAAATAATCAGAATATGATTTATATTCAAATAGATATATAATACATTTATTAAGAGCATTTTGTCAGAGATCTACAATATAACTAAACTTTTCCCTAAAACTTCAATAAAAAACGCTAATAGAATTCAAATATGACAAATAATTATAAATAATAGAGATTAATATTTTATTTAAAATAAAAACAATTAAACTTTCTTAATCAGTTTTGGATCCAAAGCCCCAGTCAAGTACAAGAAAACATGAAAACAAATAAAAATGTATAACAAATGGAGTTTGCTGAACTAGTACACATTCAGTGAGCAATCAAAAAAGGCTATTATATGTAAAAAAAATGCATAATTTTATTCTGTAAAACTATCAATCTGTTCTATATTTTTCCTGCTTAATGATTTTTTTTGAGAAATGGGGAACATTTGATTTTAAACAATCTGTGAATCAGTTTGTGACGTAAATACCATAATATACTAACACTTTTTAAAGAATTAAAAAGAATAGACCCTCTGTCTCAAAGATTGCTCAAATAATGAAGGTATATTAAAATACTTTTATACAATATCAAACACCCAAACATTTGCATCAAACAAATTATTAAAATCGGTTCTAAATTCAGGAAAATTTTCATAAGTTTTAGGTATTTCTAAAGTACACCCACAAGTGTGTGCTACTGGAATTTTTTTTGCTCCTTTTAAATCATTAAATGATACAACAATTTTTTTGTCTGTTAACATGGTGGCTCCTGTGCTGAATCGCAAGAAAGCACTTCTACGTTCTTCATTACTCTCTCTGATGTATTTTTTTAAATATCCATAAACTCTTGTTGATTCAGAGTCCATATTCCCCTCAACATTTAATGCTGCAATTATATTTTTGGCAGAAGGAGAACGGCTTTCATACACATTTTGTAGGCGCGTAACTGGCATGAGATTATTTAAAATGCTTGTCCAACTGTCAATTATGTACATTGGTTTCTGAATGATTTCTTTATGTGCAATATCAAGCAAGGTTTGTTTGAGATTCTCGGGTGTTACTTTTATTTTACATTCTAAGTTTTGCATTATCTCTAATAAATCATCTTCATCATCGGGAAAAGTTTTCATTGCAGCAATGAGTGTATCTCTTTCATTTACACTTAAAAAGTTTAAAAAATTCTCTTCGATGTCAGAAATAGTTCTTCCATATAAACAATATTCAATAAAAGTAGGACATAATTTAATAGGAAAATAGCCTTCATCCTTCCATCCTTTACATAAAATCGAGGCTACTGCTGTCCACTTGCTCCAATCCATATCATGCCTTAAAAAGGGTACCTTATAATCAGTACCTATGGTAAAACGATCATAAAATGAAGACCAAAATTCACTTAAACAATCACGGAGTATACCACCAGTATCAAATCCAGCCTCAACTTCTCCGTTTGTATTGATAATTTCAACTTGAAGAACATTGTGCATATAGACAGGGTGAGTTTGAAATGCCGTGATCAGCTCTTCTAAAATACGACCCCTATGTACTATTAAATTTTGAACAGAAATATCTCTATCGGTAGACTCCAGCATATCTGACAGGAATTCACCTTGGTTTATTTCTTGCTCATATGAAATTGAAGTATCCACTTCATTTTGAACTTCATCAAATTCATTAAAATAAAAGTAATCACTAGCTGCCATATTGTTGGGAAGTTCTGGGGTTCGAATACTTTCAGTTGCGATGGAACCTTCTATTTGTAGGGCTCTACAAGTATCTGCTTGTGGGGTTGGCAAAACATCTTCTGCTCGTGAGGCTGTACAAGCAGTTTTTACTTGTAGGTTTGTAGAAATATCTTCCTTTTTTCTGTTCATCTCAGGCGAAATTATTTCTGTGGATACCAAGTATACTCTCAATCTGGTTTGACGACACTGATGAAACATTTCATCCACAGTGATATCGCTTTTAATCGGTTTTCTCATAGAATCCCACAGATCAAAATAAAATTTAACCAATAAACCTTTTGAAGATTTGCCATTCTCAAAAAAATATGACTTTGCTTCTTCCACAATATCTTCCTTTTTTGATGTTCTTGGCATCGACAATTTTAGCGTTCCCCCTCCATTGTTACATTTAATTTGGACATGTCTTTGACCCTGTTCGCTGCAAAACCAACCAACTAATATTTGTCGATTTAATTTCATATTCTTTTCATCACTGTCAAAGGAAACATGAGTGCATTTATTAGTTTCCATTGTTTGTGAACAATGGGGTTCTTCATCACTGCTGGATGATGGGTGTTTATGTTTATTCTTTTTTTTCATTGTTTTTCGAATTTTATCTAAAAGTGTTTGTTTTCTTGAATTAGTCACATTGGTTTTTCTACTACAATAGTCAATGATAGCAAGTCTGTCCCCTAATTTTGGTATGTACGGTAATAAAACTTCTTGAGAAGAACACCTCAAAGTGGCACAGTCCAACTGAAGAACAAAAAAATAATTAATAAACGAAAAGTTTAGAAAGAACAGAGATAAAAGAAGGCTTGAAAGAGGAAGAAAAGGAGAAAGATATATCTATGCTATATTGTATACCTATATTTCCCTTTTATGTTTTTAGTATTTGTGGTTTGTAGAGTTATAGATTTGGTGGACTTATATAAATTTAGGTTTGTATCAATTTAACACCTTCAGCGCCAAGCTAATATTGTTGAATCTACGCATGAGACGACCCGTAAGACAAGCTCGGCAGACACCGGTGTCTGATCTGCCCCTATATCAAAAAAATGCATATTTTTTATCACACCAGGCCATAGCGGATACACTTATCGAAAAACTGGTTAAATTACTAGACCGCAGCGGTCAATTTAGCGGACACAAATAAATGTTTATTTATATAATCTAGTTTCTTACTATGATATAATAGTGTGTCCGCCCTGGCCTCTAAAATACACATAATTTTAAGTTATTCTCAGCATGCCACAGCTGTCAAAATCTATATAATTTTTTAAATTAAGAACTCATGGCATATACGCCATTATACAGCGCGATGGCCGGCAATTAATGATAAAAGTTCTTCGAATGTGAGTGTCCATTGGCCAATGCTAATGGCTAAGTAATGCATTGGCGTTACTATTAACATTTTGCTTTTAGCTGATTGAACTAGATCCAGTGCCACAAAAAAAAATATGTATATATATTTGTTGTTTATAAAGTTTTCATGAGTGTTGAATGAAGTGTTGTTATGTTTAAGGGTGCTTTTTCGCGTAGTTGATGGGCTCCTGTGGGAGCTACGGTTGTTTAAACGACGATTTGGCAGAATTTCTTTTGCCATCATCAGGTTCTCTCTGAAAGCTGCTAGCTGCTGCTCTTCGTCGCTCGAAGTTCTCCGTGTTGTGTGGTTCCTTATATGTGCTGGGGCCTATAACGCGCATGTCCTCTACTCTGTGCGGGAGGCATAGCGGCTTGCCATAGGTCCCAGTATATAAGAGGAACCGCACAACACGGAGAATGTCTCCTTTCCTAAATTATATATACACTCCTACTCCATAACAGCAGTACTAGCTTGTTTGTTAAAAAAAATATTAAAAATGCAATATCCAACAAAAAAATATAAAAAAATACATAAAAATACACAAAGAAAAAACACAAAAATTAAAACAATAACAAAAAAATTTAAAAATTACACATAAAATATAAAACACTAATAACATCGCATGTGCAAAAATAGAAAGATCCGGGTGAAGAGAGCCATATCCCCAAACACTAATAACACTACTGTAAAAGAGCCAACTACACAGAACACATGTACACATTAAGAAATTACACAAATTAACATTCAACAACATTATGAGCCATTAATGAATACAAACGTACACGCAAGGAAATGACACTAAAACCAAACAAATCATTAATTTTATTATCAATCCAATTAATACTTAAAAAACAGTTAGCTCACAAGAGGGCAAGTCAAAATATAACTAGCATTAACCTGCGGCAAGCGCCTATATAGGCGGAAGCCGATAAACATCCCCCCTGAGGGAGCAATAACACTACTCACGCGGAGAATGTCAGTTCAGTTCGAGCAACGAGGAGCAGCTTTCAGAGAGAACCTGATGATGGCAGATAAGATTCTGTCGAAACGTCGTTTAGATAACCATGACTCCCACAGGAGTCTATCAACTACGAGGGAAAACACCTGGAAGCACAGCAATACTTCATATATATTTATACCTATATATTCATGGTCAGTAAAGTTATATACAAGATATGCTGTTAATTAGCTGTGCATATTTTCATTGGTTTGGATGAGAAAGTACACAAATTAAAACGATTTTATTTGGCTTCAATACCTAGGTATTTTTATTTTTTAAGGCATTGAAAAACTTAATGTAAATATAAATCCAAACTAAACTCTGAAAAGTTATTATAATACATTTTTGTCATTATATAAGGGGCCGTCCATAAAATATGTACGAAGGGGGGAGGGGGGCAATTGGCTAGCTTGATGATATTTGACGGGGAGGGGGATGAGGGTCCGAATAGATGTGACGTAACGCTACATTTGAAATACCTACGTCAATTATAATCCTCTTTTTCTTATAAAATTCTATGAAAACTTTTTAAAAATGTGCACGCAAAACGAAAAAAGGGAGGTAACGTAGTCCATCGTATATGGACTAACAATAATTTTGTATTATTAAAAATGTTATGAGTAAATGAGATTGTTTAGACATAAGTTTTGGTAAGGTACCAATAATCATAAAAATAATCATTCTCTTGGGTGGGGGGTACAGGTTTTGTGACGTATTATTAGGTGGGGGGGGTTGAAAGAAATGTGATGCAGAGTGACAAAGGCAGAGGGAGCTAGAGGTAAAATATAAGTAAATTTTGCGTGACATATTAATATATTATATGGATGCCCCTAAGTAAGTACCTAGCTTTCAAATTAAATTCATGAATGTATTTATTTTGTTGCTAGATATATAGTTATGTTTTGTTTTCACTACACCAATAACCATTAAAAATAATGACCTCCATACAATGTATTTTTTTAAATTTTTGGAATGATGGTTTACTAAAATTATTTTTTTTTACATTTTTATAAAGAACCTGTTACCAGTACATTTAAAATGATAAGATCAACATAAATAATAGGTACATCGATTTATATTATTTACATTTAATATTTATATAAATATGTATCCTATGGGTTAGTAAAATTATATTATCGTAAATTGAGTAAATTTTGTTTTATTAATTTCAAAATATTTGGTTCCAAAAAATAAACCAGCAGCAGCTGCTGTTGCAAACTATATAAAGGCGCGGATGTGGAAGTTTACACCTAAATTCAGATTTTTTAATTTCGAACTGAAACCACAACTGCACGCAATACTAGGTACACTTAAAACATCAATTATTTTTATAATTTACCTTTTCATATTTCAAAACCTCAATGATTTCATCTTGTATTCCTCTAAGTTTTAAAAAACTTGTAAACTCGTCATCCATATCCATATTATTATATTTGTCACTTGACCTCCTATATAAGGTAACTAAAAAATTTAGGCATAAAATAGAAAAACCACAAAATATATAAATTCTGTTATAAGTTAGGTTAGGTTAAAAACAGAAATAAGATAATGTTACATATCTAATAAACTTATGGCGACATAGATACATGTTTTCTTATTAATTCAATGTCCAGTTAAATATCAATTATTAAAATAATAAAAGTTGTACTTTTGCTAAAGGCATCATTGTCTTTTTGTGAGCTGTCTTTTGAGTAGGTTAGTAGGTAGCGAAAAGTTATTTACTTACCTGTACAAGTTCACTTATTTGATGTAAGTATAAAAACAAAAAACAATTTACCAAATTTCACTATTTTAATGAATAAAAATAAATAAATAAATGCTTGCCTTAAATACTTAAAGACATAAATCAAATGACATGCCGATGAAAATGGTGAAAATGCGTATGTATGTTATTAAAATGTAAGTTACAGTGTACCTTACACTGTATGTTACAATGTAACTTACAGTGCCGAATTAAAAACACAACTAACCATGTCCCTTCTACGCTTTCGTAAATTTACTATCAAAGATTACACCCAGGTCCTTGAAAGTCTGTTTAGCATGTCGCCATTCACATTACAATATTTAATTGGGGACTCATTGGTTGTATAACTAATAACATTGTATTTGCTAACATTTAGGTGAAGATCATTTTCATCGCACCAAGTCGATAACTTAGTTGGATTGTTTTGAAGTTTTTCGCAGTCATTAAAATCATTATTCCTATACAACATCTTGACGTCAACGGCATATATTAAGAAACATACGACTAAGTGATCACTGATGTCGTTAATAAAAATATTAAAGAAAAGAGGTCCAAGTATTGATCCCTGGGGTACTTCTGACGTGGCTCGGTATTCAACAGATTTATGTCCATTGTAAGATATAACTTGAACTCTATCAATTAAGTACCTCTCAAGAAGTTGAAGTGCTGTTTCAATAAAATTTACTAAACCATTAGAAAAGAAAAGAAATTTTGGGAAAATTATGAGTTTTAGAGCTAGAAGTTTAAAAAATGTGTAAAATATATTTCTTCTTACTGAAAATGCAGATGAAAACCTACAATTTGAATAAAAGGATATCTACATTGGTGCCCGATCACAAGAGTTATTATAACGACTTACCTAAATTAGGTTAAATGGCACAAAAAAAATCGGTAAAGATATTTACACAGAACTTCTCTCTTTATTTGTCACCTAGATGCCTTCCTTATTAAGTTAACTCTATGTCAAGTAATATTGCCATTTGTCACATTTTCTTCATTATTTATTCATTTTAGGCGGTCAACCCTGCATGCTTTCCACTGAAATTATATCCATTTCTCCCTTAAAGTATCGTAAACTACTTATCACATTTCTCTGTTCTCCATCAATTGGCTCTTAAGACAGAGATCCAACAGACAGACAACAGACCGATAGACAGACAAGCAGGCAGCAGATTGACGGAATTTAATTGAATTTTCATAATCAACTTAGTCTGAAAGGTGAAAATCCGAAGAAATCTCGAAGGGTGATTTTTTTTCATGAATACACTCCTTCCCTTCGGTAAGTAAAGGAAGTAATAATATATTTGCACGCTCAGGTAGTTTGACAGCGTTACTGGTTTGTAAGTGACTTTTACAAATTACTGATTGATAAGTAATTACTTACTAATCACTAAGGAGACGGTAAGTTAACTGATAAATGGTTTAAAGATCAATTCTGATTAAAAACAAAATTAAAGAACTAAAGAATTTAATGTTTGACCTGCAAGGAACGTTATAAGTATTGCGGTTATTAGGTGTTTTACTGGTTTTGAATGTTTTGGAGATCTCGACTTTGTCTCGATCTCCAAACATATCCTCAGCCAGTAAAGAACACTTACTGACCTTAGAGCTCTATTACACGAGGCCACCTGTGGCGCCACCAAGCTAAGACACTGGTGGTGCAACTGGTGGAGCTGTCAAAAAGAGCATCGCCACCGGTGATGCAACCTAAAATATTCAGTGCATTTTTAACCATGTCGTGGTACGAGAGTGTGCTTCTTCTCGTCTTATTAAGAAAAAGGAAGAAAAGATGCAGATATAGAAAGATGCATGTACATCCAACGCTAGCACTAAGAGAAGAAAAAGGCCTTTATTATGATTTGTTTAAAGAACTTTGTGCAGATGATAACAAATTTTTTAATTAGTTTCGTATGTCAAAACCCTCATTTTACGAACTTTCACTATTCACTTTTCATTATTACCTTCATCCGACATTATTAAACTTAAACTGTCAATATATCAGTTGCAAATGATGTTGGTGGAGCAACACTGGTGTCTAAGTGTAATAGGTTACATATAAAACAATGTCTCGCTATGCAATCACGCCACCACAAGTTGCCCGAGCGGTTGCCAGAGCTGTCCACCAGCACGTCACCAGTTTTCGGTGGAGCCACCAGTTACCCTAGTGTAATAGGACATATTTACTTAAATGCCCCGCGATGTACTAAACCACCAGTGTCTCAGCTTGGTGGCGCCACCGGTGGCCTAGTGTAATAGAGCTCTTAATACTTAATACACTATTACCTACTCTTATTATACTTTTCGCAAATGCAAAACGAAGGGTATATTGTATTAGATCAGCACAGCCCTAAAACCGGTAATATTGCTCGTAGTGAAAAATGTGTGGGTGATCGAATTTTAAACAACAATAACAAAATGTCCGTCGGTCTGTTCGTGCGTCTCACGTTTTTGTAAGTACGATAACTGAAGAACGAAAAGTCCGATTGTATTGAAATCTAGATAGTAAGTTAACGTTAGCTAGAGGAATAATGTTATTGTTCTTTAACAATATCGATCAATAAATAAAAAAGTTATTAATTATTTTAATTTATTAAATTTATTTGTTTATGTTATACAACATTGTTACATTGCAGAACAGGATAATTTGGCAATAGTCCCTAATGTTTATCAAAGCAACAAAGCTTTATTCAATTGCGAAAAGTATGCTATAGAATGTGCAGCAATTGTATAAGTAATGCTGTAAATAGGCGAAGAGTATAATGGTTAGCTCGTTATATTATATATTATTTAATCAACTGCTTTTGAACATGCAGTATTGTCCATAAACAAATATCGTGATTTAATATAACTCCCAAGTGATTTATTTTTACACCAATCACCAATCTTGTCCAATCGAAGTAACGCGCAAAGTAAAATAGAATTATCCATTATTATCGAGGCAAAGTGATTTGGCATGTTTGAATAGTTTGGACATTGTCAAACTATTATATTAATATTTATTATTATAATCGTAGATAAAGTATAGTATTCAACTTGCGATAATGGTAATAACACACTTGACAATTTACAGCACTCATATGCGTGAGTTATTACGTACATTATCGTTCGTTAAATAATGTACTATTATCAAATTGGTTCACATCACTTTGAAAATACTTTTAGGTCTAAAGACTAAATTTCCAAATCTATCATATAAAATTTTTGTTAAATGCAATAAGTTTGTTTCTTTGCTTTTTTCTTATATTTCAATGTTAGCTTTTATTATTTTGACAAAATGTTTGAACGAATCATTACGTAATTTTATTGTGTAGGTACAACTTTTATTTGAAACGTTGATTTGAAACCTTTTCAACGTAAAAAGTTATCACGAAAAGAATTATTTCTGAGAATTCTTTTGACTGTAAAAGAATAAACAAAGCAGATATCTATTCGTCAATCTCGGTACATAATCAGCATGATAAAATCCATCAATTAAGAGAGAACAGCAACCATTCACTTCAATTCGAAGTATTTTGGTCTTCTTTCATATCTGGCGGTTGGTCTATAGAGAAAATAAAATAAAGTAAACAATATTTATTTGAAATTTTATGTTTTATCAGTTAACACAACTATAACTTGAAAAAACAATAAATCTTTTTTTTGTGTGTTCAAATCATATTTAACAAAATTTAATTCAACGTTTTTAATTCTGATGTAGCATGTAGCCAGTTTAAGAGGTATAAAGGTTGAACCCAAAACTCAACACTTTCTTTGAAATATTGAATAAGGTTCTCATCAGTTTTAACGTGTATTTATAATAAATACGTCAGTATGTTTAATATATCTCTAGCAGTTAATATCTTTTTCCCCAGAAATATCATATATTATTTTTAAGACTAAACTTACACATCCGCTACTGAAATTTAAACAATTTTAGGGTATACGGTGATTCTAATGAGTGTTGGTTTTTAGGAAACATTTTATCCCACAGTATGTCCGTTAATTAGAAAATCTGTATTATCAAACAAATATTCTAATACTCCTCTTGTACCGAGTATCTAGGAAGATAAATAATTTTGCTACTCTTGTAATGCGTAAAGCCTAATTCAGATAATGACAATGCAGTTCAGTCTCCACGATTCGGTTGCTGCAATTCACCGTAATTTTTATAATCGCACTATGCGATTCTGTTTTTGCGACCGAATTGCATAAATTAGAACATGTTCTGTTTTTCCGCAGGATTTAGTAATTTTTGTAGGAACTTTGGTATTGCCAATATATCTTTTTCTTTTGGCATCGTTTAGGTAGTTGACTAAAAGCTAATATCACATCTCCTCAGTCATCTATACAACTGCGTTATTGTGTTTTGTGTAGTACATTATTTATTTTTCGACTTTCATTCATTTTCTTACAAAAATGAGTAAAACTACGTTTACTTATTATTGCAGTAATTTTAGTTATTTAGTATTAACGTTGGCAATGACAGTTACATAACTAAAGATAGCAGTGACTGCATTGCAAAATCAGCTAGCTACTCGATATATTATGTTGCGGAGACAAAATCGCCGCAATTTTGTTATAGCGATAAATTACATTGTCTGGAAAGGACTTAAGAAACACGGGGGTAAGTGTAAAAGTTATACTTTCAAGATAGCTGTAAAAAAAACCTAAAACAGAAATGCTGGGAAAATTATTTAACAATGGAAACTCGTTCATACCGATTTCATTTGATTAAATTTTTTCATATAAAAAAAATGTGTACAGAAATCTCTTTCATAATATACTGAAGTCAATCGATATTTGACATGTGTGTGCATGTGTAAGTATTTTTTGAAATTCTAAAAACTACATTCATTGTATTCCTTGTGAGTGCGGAAAACATTATGTAGTTGAATCGTCTAGACCTTTCAACCTAAGGCTTAATGAACATAGAAATTACGTTAGAAGGGGAGAATTCGAAAAATCTATGACTCGGCGAATATTTTGGGAAAGAAAACAACAGAATTAAAGGAACACTTAAGGTATTCGCTACTACTTTGATATAATCCAAGAAAAGCGCGCCCCAAATTACCTCACAGATTTTTGTACGGGTTGGTGCTCATACTTAAAGACGAAGTAAGTAAAAGTAAAATAAATAGAATTTCATGTATTACGTGACTTTGGAAGTATATAAACAACAAAACTGTTATGATTGACGGCTTAAATAGTTTTGACAACCGAGATAGATTACTTTCCAAAACTTTAACAATGTTTTGTCTTCATTTCCACTTTTAATTCTATAACTTTGCATTTTAATTTTTTTAATTCGAGACATTTTGTAGAAAAAATATATAAAACCAACCTCCGTCTAATCCATTCGGCGCCTAGGTAGGCCTCTTTTATAAAAATTTTAAATATTATTATAAAAGTGGAAAAATCCCCAAGGAAAAGCAATAAAATATATGTGTACAGTCCTCCCCCATCCTTCCATCATCTTCTCTCATTTCTCTCCACATTTCACCAATTACTGTTTTCCCAGTGTCTTCCCTCACTTTTCCTTGAGCTTTCTTCGAAATCATATGCGGTTTGAAGGGAAAAAATTAGGCTGATTATAACCCTATGAACATCTTTCTAATCGATTGGTGTAATAATAGCTGAATCATACAAGTTGAGGTTTTTTATCCCCGCTCATTTGCTTTAGCTGAAAGCGTGCGGAAACCATCTGATTTTATTGAATTTGCGAGATTTATATGCAGCTTGAAAGCGACAATTAGATCCAAAATAAAATCATGTAGCAACTAGCAACAAATTTTTGTAAATATAAAGGAATACTCTTGGATCTATTTAACTGCAGGCATCCGCAGTATTATATTCAGAGGATATCAGACGGAAACTAAAAATTTATAAAAATAAATAATAATTAACAAATATCCAGCTGTGAGAAATAAATGTTTTAATTAAATCGAATTGTTTTTGTGTATTTCTATACATTTTGAATCAACTTCCCGAGACTTTTTTTATACCTCCCACAGTAGATGTCATGTAACTTAATTTCTAAGAACCGGACAAAATGGTAACACATACACACATGTATATAAATTTGATTAAAACTCTATCCTCATTAGCGTAACTTTAATAGGCAAGAAACAGCCAATATATAGTGCAAGTAATATGTTTGTACTATTATTTCAATTTTCTGTCGCAAGAATATTTGCCTTTTTAAATTTCTCTTGGATATTTTCACTACCACAATTACGTTTAGAAGTAGAGCAGATAACATGGAGATAAATGATCATGCTCTCCTTATGTCAAGTGTCGTTCATTAAAGAGGACTCTTTACATTTTCTTAAAACTAGGTAATACTATTAATAGGAAATGTGCATCACCAAACAAAAGTAAATAAATTATTACATCATTGTATCCGTTATGATTTATTATATTAAAAATGACACTACTTTCTATCATCTTCTTGGCTTTAAAACTCACGACTGATAATGATGATTTTTTAAATGGGACCTACATAAGAGACAAAAATTAATGTTAATGTACCGATCACGATAAGCAAATATATGAATTTTAAAAAGTATAAGAAAGATCTGTCACAAAAAGGCAATACTATATCATAAATCGTGTGTGAACTAGCTTACATCTACAGCTATGCCCATCTGAATCCTCAACCTTACCCCATCATCTATTGCAAAAACATTCCACCTTCCCATCCTGGTTCCCTATCTCCCTACCATCTTATTTCTATCTTCCACCACGCATTAACAATGTTTCACCTTTCATCATCCTTTCACCTCTTTCTACCACTTGGCCACGTGACCACGTGGCCTGTTTTCTAAGTAGAAAAGATGTCTACACGTGCACAATATGTTGGTCCGTTCTTGAAGTATGATGGAGAAACAGGCAGATAGACAAACAAAAATTCCGATCATATATTTTCTTTCACTGTACCATCAACAAACCTGACAATATTGAGTATTCTGAAAGAACTAAATTATAAAAGTATTTGCCTTTGTAGATTTATTTATGTATAATAGATATATTAATATATTGAAAACAGTATTGGTTCTTTTTTCTAAACTGTTTTAATGGAAGCTTTATATATGAAAGTACACGGTATATCGACATATTCGTTTGTAGAAAACAAGAATCTATAAACACACACAATTCAAATCTGTTGGAATCCAACTAATTTGTGATGTACAGCAATCAGCAGGCAGCAAGTGTTTGGCTTCTCAAAGAAAGAATTTCTGTTAGAAGTATTGTTATCAGTAAACTCGAACAAAGCGTTACGAATGGTTAATATGATGATGGAACAAAGTGGGTAATAAGATATATCCTTACTAAATACTAAAGCCGGTAAAGCACGTAACTGACAAGACTACATCATTCAGTGTCCAACAATGGGAAGAGAACTTAGGGAGAATTTTAAATATCTACAAACACAACCAAGTTGATAACATAGAAAAATGTGATTCCTTATAAAGTGTTGTTTTCGCACTAGCCCAATCATCTTGTCGACGTTATTTGGCCGATTGATTGTGCTCCAGCTCTATATTTGGGTATCCAAAAAGAGTTGGCGAATTGCAACTCAGTCAGGAACAAATTGTTATTTGCAATACCTCAAGGATCTAACTTGGGCCCGTTCTTTCTCTCTTTGTATATGATATAGTAAGTTATGTGGGAAATAGTTTTATAATTGTTTTTTGTTGCCCATGTAAATGTATATAAATAAATTACTTGTCTCTAGCTGCCACAAATGTGTCGGAGAATTGCACATTAGCTCATTACCATGAACATAGACTACAGTTTTGTGTAACATTTTTAGTACATTGGCCAATTTGCTCTAATTTCTTTTTGTAGAAGAAAAACTTGAAAAATTGGTGACATTTAAAAAATGTTTTCTTTAGATTGGTTTGTTTCTCGATAACAACCATTTAGTTTAATTTGTTAATTAGCTTGTGTCCTGTTTAATTGAGATATCAATATAACTATGAATTTCTAGCACTCCCTGAAATATTTCTTGCGGTGGCTATTTTAATACGAAACAGTAACATTGAGTTAAGTTTTAAAACGTAAGGTTCTAAGTAGGTTTCAATATGATCGTCAAGGATAGGAAGTCTGGAACGCATCATTTTCGGGCTAAGAATATTAAAATATTGGAATTCTTTGAGTCTCATAGAAAGTAAGTTCATATTTCATTTTAATTTTTATGTTGAATGTGAGAGTATAGTTCTTTTCAGTTCATAGAAATTTAAATGCACTTTAATTGAGCTTCAAATCACATTTTTGGGTGGTCATCAGGGACGTTGGTATTTAATAAAAAGAGTACATAGGCTAATAAATAAATAATTTTAAAAAAACACGCTTTTAGAAATTAACTGAAACTGTTGCAAAATGCTGTAAAAAGAAGAAAGTAGTGTTAATGTGGGGCGCCCGAAGTACCACTAACTTAACAGTATGATCAGGATACAGTTTGCGGGGCTGGAGGAGAACGTCTCGACATTTCTCCTAGTCCGTTTCTCCTACCTACTCTTTTAAAACAATATTTGTCTCCGCGAGGCAGAAAATTCAATAAAAACATTATCTTGAGTTGGTGGTCGAGGAGGATTATGTCAGGTGTATTGGTGGGAGAAGAATATTTCCAGTAAATTAGGTACCGCTTATTTTCTTCAACGTTATTCCCAGGAGCATATGGCAGCACTGGTGTCTCGTCTATCCCATACCAGTGCTCTAGATGATAATACTCCATTATGTCTATGAATATATGCGTATATCGAACAAGTCGACAAGTGCATTAATGTCTCCGGCGCCCTTCAGCAGTCCTTGCAATTTATTACAGACTTTCATACCCAAAGAGAGCTTCTCCGATAAGCCTTTGTCTTCAATGTTCTTATAGAAGACTCCATGTTAGGAGTCATTATGTAGCAACAGAAGTTTGCATTGATCTGGTGCTATTGTGTGGGCTTTTAGTTGAGCAGGATCCAGCTCGGTGACAGAGCTGGACACAGAGTTACAAAGCTACACAGTTAGAATGTTACAGTTATAGGTCATGCTAATCAAAGCGTGTTGAACATACCAAAAAATAGGAATTATTTGAAAAGCCGAATTTTACAAATTATAGGTACCTACTAGAGCATGTTTTTTGTTTTAAGCATCAGCTTATCAGCTTTTTCTTAAATCTACTTTTACGTAGAATGAACTGGAATTGAAGATTCCACGATTTTATAATTTGTTCACAGTTTTCAATGTTTTTTTTTTAGTATCCAAATATCGGTAATTACATTTGTACAAAATATATTTAATTGGTACAAAATTACAACCAAACTAAACTGACCACTTCTCTGGCCCTAAAGTGGGGCCTCTTCACCGAGCCGCTTAATTACTTAAATATTACTGATTTCCCCACAGTTTTACGATCGCGACTATCTGAGCGCTGAGAATTCAGAAAGAAAAAAAACACCGAAGAACAAAGAACTAAAAAGAATTATTTTTACGAGTCCGCCGAAATAAAATTCTATTTAAATTTGAGGTAATAAAAAAATCTGTATGCACTAATAAAATACGATGCCATATTTAATATTGCCTGTCGCTATAAAAAGGAAAATGAAATAATTTGGATTCAACAGTTAAGTCATAAACTTGGCAGGGGATTTTATTGCGTTAAGTGTTCGCTGAAAATATTTTCTCGTATATAGAATTGCAAAGTTATGTACATATTTTGACATAATAACGTTAATAACCATCTTTGGTTATTTAGTGGAGGTAGTAATTCAGAAAATAAAATTACTAAACAACTGTAATAAGTAAAAATTGCAAGCGGGCGTAGTCGAATATGAAAAATACGTCTATTTGATTTGACTTTACATAAATATTCGTCATTTTTAATTGGTTAATATTGATGAAAATTTCACACATCACTTTTTTAGTCAATCAGAAGTTTGTTCTTGGTTTAGTTATAATAGCAACTCAAAAAATTCCCGAAAATATTTATCCTCCCTGAGCGAAATAAGTGGAAATTTTTCTAAGCGCTAAGGACATTGTAAGTGATAATTTTTTATTGACATCAGGTTACTTTTTTCTTTTGATATTATTAGCAAGAAATAAACATGACATAGAAAAATGATTGACCGATATTCAATAAGACTATGTTAGTTTAAAAGTGTACTACTCCAGTTATATTAGGCTGGAAAAAGCAGCACTTGCTAAAAAAATTTGCACCTAAATTTGGCTTACACCTTTATTTTAACTTTGGACGCAATGTCTAAAAAGCCCTGCATTAGCGATTTTAGTTATTTAAGATCAAGGGTCATAAGACTCTTACTTATTTTCTCAAATATCTCGCTTATCGGGAGCAGTATGACTTTTTGCAATATATCTGTGGGGACATTTGACACATTACTAGTAATATGAAATTAGAGGTGTATGCAAAGTTCCCGCTCAAATGGATTTTTTTGGTAGATAAATCCTTATGTTACTGGACTATACTTCAAGAACATAAGAATGTCTTGTTGAAATTTGAAAACAATGAAATAATATCGTCAATACGTCCAGACTGAAACAATGCTATCACTTGAAATGAAAATAAAACAGAAACCTTTTAATCTTCACCAGTTCCCAACGGGTAAGGAAACTGAAAGTAAAAGTAAAAAGAAAATGTTTCAGTTTTTTTTTGTGAAACATTTTTAGAAAAACCGGCATGTTTTCTGTTCTCTTTTCATTATGTCCGTTTGACGTGTAGATCCTGAGTCTAGGAGGGACCATATTGGAATACTGAGTATGTAGATTATTTATAATATATTGATTGATTCATCTAAAATCAGTGTTTAATTTATAATTAACAATTACATTTAGAGTATCCATAATTTTAACTTCAAACTAATAACCTAATACTTGATAATATTATTGATCCATTTTACAATTTCAATAACAATATACTCTGATAGTATAAGCGGTACGCATAAAAATCTGACGAATAATGCAGAAAGCAAGTCCTTTGGCATGTATGCGTTGTATATTTATAGAAATAATTTGACTCGCAGCACTTTGACCCCTGACCTCATAGACAACAATGGCAGCCATTTTCAAAAATTCGGGTAAAATGTTTAAAAACAAAAGAATATATCCAAAGACTGTTATCAAACGGTAGGTGAACGCTTTATGGTTAGCAAATGTAACAAAAATAGTCATAGTGCAAGAATAATAGAATTTGTTTAAAAACTCGGCGGCTATTTTAAACTTTAACATTTTTTAAAAAGAATGCAATATGTTATGTGAGGTATCGTTTAAGTATAATTTGAGGTCGCTGATTCCAATGGTGATGTCAAAAAAATAAAATTCTAAAGGAATTATAACAAAAATATAATTCTGAAGTTAGAAAGATGGCTTTTATTAACAAAATACAAAATAAAATCATAACAGTTTCCTCGTCATCATATGGCTTGTAATTAAAAAAAAAAGAAAATAACAAGAAAGTATTTTTATAAATGTAGAAGTCCCTATACCTTTTGCTGCTACATTTTCCTTTGCATTTCTTACACTTAAGGGTGCAGGGGAAATCATTTTTTCTGCATAGGCAACGCATGGTATTACAATCGCTTGAACAACCTCATTTTTCTAGCTCTCTACAACCTTGCCAGATTCCTGGCCATTTGGACCAGATGGGCTTCCATCCATTTTCAATAATTTTCCATCCCCATTCACTTGACTCTGGTGGACTTTCCAAAACATCAGATCTGTTCTAGATTTGGCCTGTTTGATATGCTGCTCTAAGGGCCAGTTTTACAATACCAGGTTCAGGGTAGGTTCAACTGAGCCACGGCTCAAGCTGAACCGGAGCTCAGGTATATTTCCGTTCTGTAAAGCGTAATTCATCCGGGTTCAGTAGTGCTAGGTTCTGTTACTTTCAAAGGTCAGTTGGTAGTGTCGGTGTTGGCACACTGTAGATTTTGAAGAATTTGTGATGTGACATTAGCACAAACTAGTGGGTAGTTTGTGCACATTAGACATTCGGCATTCATGATAGTTACCTGTGATTCATATTAAAGATTTTTACAATACAATCGTGAACCTTAGTTTTTATTTTGAGAGAATATGGATGATAGAAAAAGATTGCAAACTTTTCTGCCAAAGAGGAATCTATATTAATGTCCTCGGTAAGAAAATATAGAAATATCGTCGAATTCAAGCTTTCTGATTCCCAAGCAAATTTCCAGAAAGGAGAGACTTGGCGAAAGATAGAAAGTGAATTTAACAGTATTTCTGGAGGGAATTCCCGTAACGATAAAGTTAATAAAAAAACGATAATATTAAAAAGAGAACGAAAAAGAAGTTCCCTGATGAAAAATTGCATGTGCGAGGTACTGGTGGTGGTCTTTATCGAGAAACCAAAGTTACGATACTGGATGACGAAGTCAAAGAACTTCTTGGCTCGAGCAAAATTGATGGAGACATTTCACAGTTTGATGGAGATACAAATAAGTTGATACAAATATACTTTGAACATATCTGTTTAAAAATTATTAGTCTACAATAATAAGTTTCTTTTTCAAGTCATTTTCAACATTTTATTCCAGCAATAATGGAAATCCGATGGACAGAATCAAGCTCTTAAGTCTGTTTCAAGCCAAGAAGATTTGAACGAAATAATTATTGAAGAATCTGTATCTGGACGTTTTAGAAGACCACAGTAAGTTGTTCGCACTACTTATATAAGTCCATATTCGAGTTATTTCCTTTTCAGTATATGCCTGCACTTCAAGCCCATCGCAGCTCCATACTGAAGTTCTACCCGAAAACAGGAAAGAAATTCAGCCACAGATAGAAATTACAGTAGAAATTAGCAAAAGTAAATAATAGGTACCTACGTCACAGATTTTCTTACACTTTTTTTTTACTTTTGTAGTGTCTCAAAGTAAAAATCAATCAGGAAATTGATGAAAGTACAGTCTGGCCATGATAAGGGCAAGTAAGTCTAAAGCCCTTAAGTAGAGTACTCGATGCAAGTCTGAACCTGCAATTAGCAGAGTTTCCCAGTGGGCAGATGCAAAATCTGCTGTAGAAGCAGCAAAGGCTCGTTTTATGGAAGAAGAACAATGCCAAAAACTCAAATTTATGAGAGAAAGCATGAGTTGGAGATGATGAATATGAAGAGGAAAGCAGATGTGAAATTAGAGCTTATGAGACAATATCATCGAGCAAAATTGAAAATATTAGAAATTCAAAAGGCGACGTTACTTAACAAAAACTTATAAATTACCTACAAATTCACCTCTTATAATTGCAGTTTATGTTCTAGAAAATTACCTTTATTTTATATTTTTTTATATTTTTTATTATATCAATTATTTATTTGTATTTACACATTTTATACGATATTAAGTAAAAGCTAAGTTTTCTTAAAATAAAAAATTAATTTTAAAAATATTTCTTTATGTTTTACACTCACGAACAAACATACTCGTCACCATATGATGTACAATAGGTGTTAGGAGCGTTTATAACCTAAAAGACTGTTACATAACATTTTTCACAGAAGTCCATTAAAATAGTTTATTAACTGCAATGTGACTGTATCATTGCCAATCACCCTGTTATCCCCCATATTCTCCACCATCACTTCATTGACAATGTTAATAGCTTCTTGCTGTTGGTCATCAACTGGTGGTATTTCCTCATGCCGCAAACATGCTATATTGTGCAGTATGGCAGTTACTGCAACAATGGTTTCTACTTTCGATCTTCAGTCGAATCCCCAAGGAAAGAACAGGAAATCGCATTTTCGAACCACCGATGCACCTTTCAACTGGATTTCTTGTTCTTACTTGGGGCTCGTTAAAAAGGTGCTTTGCAGGAGGGAATAATATTTATTAGTTCGGTAGGGGGTAGACCTGGGCCAGCAATGTATTCAAATGCTTCTATTATATCATCATATCATCACCCAATTATAACGCAATTTTTACATGGTAATAAAAGTTACTTTTTTACAAATTGGCCGCCATTTTGGATTTACATGTCCGGAAATCGAAGTGCTGCGGGTAAATTGAATACAATGAATGTGTACAAATCACATGCAAATTTTCTTGCTTTCTGCATTAACCGTCAGATTTTGCCGATTTTCTCGATGTACCGCTTAAACTATGAGTATATGCGTATTTTAAAGATTTGACGTCTGACTTTAAAATTTGTTTTCCATGGCGCCTTATTATTATCTGTCATTACTCAATAAAAAGACAATATTTATTAAAACCATCCACTTAATCTATCTTTCTATTGTTTATTTTTTATGTGCTACTTCGATTTTTAGAAAAAATAATGTAAAAGTTATTATAAAATATTACCTACATTAATTTTGTCATAAATCTGTCATTATTGAATATTTTTTCACGAAATTTTGGATTCACCCATTCGAGATGTTTCTAAATCCAGTGGTATAGTTAGATTTTATACAACAAATCGCTAATCAAATTTGTCCATTTTCGACATTGAAAAAAATCATAGTAGGTCTTGAAAATTGAAATTTATCTCTACATTTTTGTCATAAAATAGAGCTTTCGATGACCTATTTTTTAAAAAGAGCCCCGTTAAAATCAGAAAATCAGATAATAGACACATTTTTTACAGGGGAATTTCCATTCAAAATGGGTCACGCTGTGTATATTATAATATCACACATTCATTCGAAAAAAAATTAATTATTAATAGCAAATAATGTCCTTATTATTACAATTGTCATTAGCAAATGCCACAGAAACCAAATATTATTTAACATGATTTAGAAAATCTTCCTCTGAATAAAATGCACTAACCAACAGAAATGTTTTTAAAGTTGACAATAATTTTTGTACATTTACGATATTTTTTTATATTTACACTTATTTTATTATATAATATTGATCCCATATAGAACGGATGAAATTTATATAATTCTACATTTTTTCCAGTAGGATGAAATTGCATAGCAAAAGTTTTATCCTGGTTCATTATTGGTTTTAACTTCCCTCGTTTATTGTTGAAATAATCAGATAACACGAGTAGATTTGAGCCATATTTGCTAGTAGATTCGTTTGTTTCCTTATCACTTGCAATAATAATACCAATGTCATCAGCTAAAGCACCATAAAATGTGGCTATATCGTCATTTGTCTAAATCATTTGTATAAAGAATAAACAACAGATGACCCAAAGCACTACCTTGTGATACACCAATATCGCTGACGATGGAAATGGAAACAAACCAGAGAACATCTGATCTTTTCCATCTTGCGATGGTGAAAAGAAATTACTTGAAAAATCGAAACAATACGAACGCAATGCAAGAATTTTTCGAAATGTTTATCTTTTTATCGAAAATTTGCAGAGGAACAGTAACTTTCTGTTAAGTTCTAATTTTGGTTGTTTAGTTTAGACTTCACATTACGTACTCATTGCTTTGATTCAACAACCTCCAATCAATAAAGTTAATAGATAAAATTGTAAATGCAGTGACCCAGAAAAATTAATATTTAGTTAAGGATTATAGGTACTGACTGAATTCTGGAACTTTACCGAAAAGCACATTGAATCCGCAATTTCTCCAAAAATTGCAAATTCATAAGAAAACTGAACATCTAACAGAAAAATGAGACAAAAATTTACTTCTATTTTAACTCTTGCTAGAGGTATTTCCTACATGCAGCAAATTGTTGGTATAACGGTATATATTCAACAAAGCGCTAAATTCATCGGCCTTGTAGCATTTCAATATTTGAAACTTTTTCCATTTCTCCTTCTACTTTACTAATTGCAGTACTGGCACGTAAAAGACAAACGTTAAAATGTTATCAACTTACCAGAATAAAATTGACATACATTATACATTTTTGTACCAGTACTTAACACGAAATTAAAACTCATTATACACCTGCCGAGAATTTTAAATATTACTTACCAGATGTTGAAGAAATGAATTTCAATATGCGGCAGTGTTGATTGCTTTTATATGTAACACGATGTTTTAATTTATTTAATTGTATGCCGTGTATTTTTGTTTATCCAATTTAAACGCACTTATGTATTTAATTAAACGTGAACGAGATGGTTCGTTAGTTACATACAGCCCTGATGATATTTCGAATAGTATTTCTCACACTTGATGAATATTTTAGGTAAAAATACATATTTAAATTAAGAATGGAATTATAATAAGTGGTGTGAAAATATTTAGGTGTGCTTTGATATAACGTGACTGTGAATCAACCTGCCGAAAATAGAATTTAATTTTGTTCTTTTACTATAACAAATGTGTTACCGAACAGAAACAACGGTATAGTTTATTCGTTAATAACTTATAATAATAATTTCCTCTTGCTGTGTCCTATTGTTAATTTTAGTTAGTTTTAATATCACTGTATAGTAGTATGTAATAATGAAGATATTAATATATTTTAGAGAAAATATAGATGGTCAAGTGATCACGATGCAAGACAGTGGAGTTGGTAATGTGACATGGCAAATGGTTGTGATGTAAACCATGCATATTGCAAACTAAAGGAGAGGGATAGAAAAGCTGTGGTAAATCAACAGCACCAATCAGCTATGTCGAGGCCAAGCCATAGAGAACCGATTTCAGAAGCAACACTTTCAAGGGAACGTTTGGTAAATTGGGGTGATCTTCAGTCACCAATTTGATGGTATTTTAAGAGAGAATATTATATATAACATACTTATATTACATTAAAATTGAATAATTATTCAAACCTTAGACGTTTCATTGGTAAACAAAGTTTTTGTTCCTACTACGCGAAAAGGTGGCTACCTCAGGCACGAGGGCAAAAATTTAATTTCAACAGGAAACTAGATGGTTTCTTTTGGTATTGGTTTTCTTTGACCAAGTCCACCTATCCCCACCCAGCAGTACAGCAGAATACATAGGCTCTTTTAATACAATATTTTGTTATTGGGTTAAATAATGTTTTATTGAAGTTCGCTCTTCACGAACATCAAAGCATTATAGATTTTAACTGTGGAGTTACAAGTACTGCATTTTTTATTGGTTCCATTAAATTTTCCTACATGATATAGGGATCGGCCAATGTTAAATTCTGCAGTGTATATTTCATATCGTCAAATAATGTAAACTAGTACAGCGGATTAGCTAACCTATGCACTTTTTGATAAAAGCACCAAATTTGGCACATAGGTAGACCGTTGTAATGTGAACAATTTTGGAAGTGGAGCCTTCGGCTAACTGTCCCCTGGTGGCCGTGGCGGCCAATTTCCAAAATGGCCGCCTGTGGACACCCGAAAGACAACTGAAGTTAGATAAAGTTTACTGTTAAAGCTTTTCCTCCTGCACTATCGGACAGCGGTGGCATCCGGTTTGGTGTAAAGAGTAATCTTATCACTTGTCTAGAAGACTTCAGTCAACCTAGGTCTGAGGTTCCTCCAATAAGCTGCATTGTCTTAGATGGAGCAGTCATCATCCAATTGCTGAAGCTTGCTACGGCAAAAACTTTCAACGGATATGCCCTGCAAGTTTCTGTGCCTCATATACTCTCAAAATTTCATAAAACCGCGCGAGTGGACCTGGTGTGGGACCACTACATTACAAACTCATTGATAGGTACAGCAAGAGCCGAGCGGGGAAAAGTGGTGAGAAGACGAGTGGTGGGTGGTTCAAATATACCCGGGAACTAAGCCAGCTTCCTCAGAGTCGACGAAAACAAGACAGAGCTGTTCATCTTCCCCTCTGACGTCCTCTACGACTAGTTCCAGCTTGGAGACAATGAGCTGCTTATCACTAAGGGAGATGATGTCTTGAGAGAGCCACCGCTTCTGGATACTTGCAACCACGAGGAGGCCGAAACCCGCATTATGTTGCATGCCACCCATGCTGCTCACAATGGCCAAAAGAAGATCCTCATCTGCATAGTTGACACTGATGTTGTTGTCCTGGCAGTGACTCTGGTACGCACCTTGAATGAGGAAACTGATGCGTGGGTGTCCTTCGACTTGGGGAAAACGATCCGCTTCTTGGTAGCCCATGAGATTGCTCGGGCTCTAGGTTCTGAAAAAGCTCAGGCACTACCGACGTTTCATGATTTGATGGGTTGCGACACGGTCTCCTGCTTCGTCGGACGTGGAAAGAGAACAGCATGGATAGTGTGGACAGAGCTACCAGAACTGAGCCAGACACTCACTTTTTGCAAAGAAAAGCAACGTCCAGCTGATCCCACCCACAAGAGTAGTCCTGAAGCGGCACATCCGAAGAGCAGTACGCCAGGGCGGACACGTCTGGGGTCAGGCCCTGGTTCCTGTACCAACACTGCCATCACCAACCGACTAGGGTACCTAGCTGAAAATGTAGGTGAGGTAATTTTCTGACATTTTAAAGATCCTGGTAAAAGTAGACGATCGGAGTCTTTTTTTCTTGGGACCACCCTACTCTATACGCAGTTGCATTATCAATTGAGTTGTAGTCATTGAATGTCTTGTGAAACCAGTACTGCCTTATTGTACTTATGAAATGAAAGATTACATTAACAGTTTTCAAAATTTAATATTCAATTTACATTAAATCAAGCAATAAAAATTGTAAACTTTTTTGAAAAAGAAATAATCTCTAGATTATCTATAAATTTTTTTCTTTAAGCTGATTCTTATTTTTTTCTTACTATCTCGGGGTACTAGGCTTATTCTCTTAGGAGTATTTACTGGAACTCAGACTTATCTACCGTCAAAACTACAAATTAAAGCAGGACTTCTTTAACTAAAGTAATGATTCTTATGTGATGCTATATGCCGTTTTCCAGCGTCTTCTGTCTGTTACAATCTTCATAATCAGATAGTAACAATTGCTGATATGTTGAATTTACGAACCAGTTTTTGAGACTATTCCATTAAAAGCATTCTAATTCTGGCAACTGTATATCACGGACCATAGTAGTCTCTCCGTATTTTAGGATCAAATCTGAATGATGTACCATTAAATTCATTTTATTTTGATACTCCCGAAAGCAAGATATTGTCTTATTACTCGACCCCTGGAGAACCGAATCAAATTCATAGTATTCTTTTTTTAAATAAAAAAGTAGATATTGTAATTAAATTAACAAGATTATTATTAAAAACCAGCCTGCAGCATCACGGAATTTAAGCAAAGTTTTAATTATAAAATTTCCCAATAAACAATAAAAAACAATTTCAAAACAGTTTCGTGGCGTTGAAATCACAATGTATATTAACAAATAGCCGCAGGGTTGTTTTCCGGGAGGAAGTTAATAAAACTTTATATATTTTTTATGCATTATATATCGTACATCCTCTACCTCTACTACGAATATACCTGACCGATTTTATGACTTTTCATTGAAATTATTTTATATGCGTCTACGTTTTACGATGAATATGAATACCTACATATGTTTTGTAAATTATCTGTTATTTCCTATATCCATACAGGTAATCATAAAAATGTCGTAAAATATTGTTTCAATTTCTCAACGATTAATCCTCACACCTATAAATCTAGACACACAACACATAATAATTATTTTACACTTAATTCTGGTTTGTAATAAATTGTCAAAAAATATGGTTTAAATGTAGTGTAAACTATACGAAGCATGACATCAATGTTAAGTGACAAGACAAAATAATATGTAACGATTCACTCCTCGGTGCAATTTTTTGGGCTTCACGCCTAAATGGTCCAGCCTTTTTCATCTTTTGGAAATTGATTTTCAACCAATGTTAAATGACATCACTTCAAATGATAGCGGAAACAGGTGGTTTCAATTAAATGGACGTCCAGCCCATTACACTCTAACGATCCACCGATGGTTGCAGATTATTTCCGAGGAAGATGGATCTGTCACGGTCGAGACTGCCCCTGCCCGTGGCCTGTGTATTCTCCGGACATGACTCCTATAGACTTATTTGTACGGGGTACGACGAAAGACAAGGTTTATGCGGAGCCCGTAATTGACGAAGCTTATCTCCAGGAAAGAATTCTAGCAGCTCGGAATCACACCATCAGAGTTATGTGCAGCAGCTGGGTCTGTCGTCCGTAGATGTAAGCATTGCATGATGACATCCGTTTCGAACAGCTTTTGTGAATGTTCGAAACTTCACCAGTTTGTAATAATTACCATGAAACGAGATGCATTTTCTCTCTTTATTCTTTTTGCTCTCACTCGGAGGGGGTGCATTTTTGCCAAAAACTTTATAAATGTTAAAAGTCTTATTTTAACCTGAAAAATTCATCCTGAATGTTAGTCGGTTTAACTCTGAGTCACCATGTATAGAGATAAGTCATACATAGAATGTATTGTATAATGTAGCATAGCCTATGCCCAGTTACCTCAACAAAAAAAAACAATGTGTCACATTAACAAGAATTATTTACTTATCTAAGATCCGAATCGATGGTGTCCCTCAAGAATCCATCTTGGAATTATTATTTATTTTATTATACGTAACCGACTTATCCAACAATTGAAAATATTGCTCATTACATGAATATACAGACGATTCGCAAATTGATTACTTTATTAACGTATCAGAACTGGACATAGCTCGAGTCATTATAAATCGGGATCCGAAGGACATATTTACTTACATGCATGTAGTCTTAACCTAAAATCCTATTTTAATAGATAATCCTTTGCGGAGAAATAATTAAACTTTTAGTTGACTTCAATAGATGACCAAAGTATTGTTGTCATACTTCTATAGACTTTATAACGTCTTAGTATACTGGTTTATATTTGTATATGTACTTAGTTCAGCATTTCTGAAACTATTCAACTGATTTATTTTGCGTGGTTATGTTTGTTAGCTAGGTACTTTGAATTAAAATTCTAGTAATACATTCAATTACTTCTACCATATTTGGTTACTCCTGTGCCTTAGTAACCGCCGAAACATTACCATTTTATGTAAAATTTGCTTATATATCACTTGAAATTTTACTTACTTTACGATAACGCCTTACTTTACGATAACGCCACGAGTTGGGCGCCAATTTCTTCGTAATCTTTACTAATATATAGAATTCTAACAGCGCTTGTTTTGAAACGCGTAGCACTCATTTGAAACTCACGATTATATATTCTTTTAATATATTTTTTATATGTTGTACCCTAGATGTTACACAGGCAAATTTATAGGGCTGTCCTAGTAGTACAATTGATCTTCTAATGTACGATCACTGAGGTGCTGAGAGGTAAATAGGCAAAATTGAGCTAAGCCCCCATTTGTAATTTTTCTCTGTCGTCTAACTAAATACGTATGCAAAATCTATTCAGCGATTTGAGCTTCATACTGACGGCAGACAACAGTGATATTTCTAAAATAACTCTTTTTGGGTATAGAGACCTCAGAACGTATCCACCCAAAACCCATAATCGAATTTTTGAATTAGAATACATTTTCTTATATATGGACAAACCAAAGTATTATAAGGTGCATGCAGGGCCGTCGAGAGAAAATCGGGCCCGCGGGGCTAGTAACATACGACTCCCACCAATCTTCGATATTAAATTTCGAAGAGCGGGGGGTGATATTCCTTCATATTAAATATTTCCTCGGTCGGAATTCTCCATCTCATGTTTATCTCATTATAAACAATACAACTAATTTGGAACTCGTTATTATTTACATCAAACTAATCATTTAATACTATACCTATCTCATTGTGCTCAATGCAAATGCTTCTCTAACTTCGAGTGGAATCCGGGCCCCCTCGACACCGCCAGGCCCCTCAAAAACCTCCGTTCCCGGGGGCAAACACCCCCGACCCACCCCCTCTCGACAGGTCTGGGTGCATGCAATAAGAACATCTTGAAGATTAAGAAGAGGCCATTATTTTGTTTAAACATGTATTTCTGCTTTAAACATATTTTTGAAAATAGTAGTTAATGCTACAACCATTTGTATAGTCGTCTTTGGAATAATTTACGTTATTTAAACATGTACATTGTACATATCATTTCAACTGAAAACAAGGCAAATTCTAATTTAAATATATTTAAATAAATGTATCCATCTCAAATTTAAACTAATATAATTGAATAATGTTAGGTATTGCCTCCACTCCATGATTGTGGATAGGCAATTTTGGTTGTTTTTTTATCTGGTTGATCCTGGTGTTCCAGGAATTAATACACGGATTATTTTAGTTTGATTTTATTATTTTTTCATTATTTTATACATATATATGGGCATAGCCAGTCCACCCAAGTGCTATTATTTTAATTTCAATTCTTCTCTCTTTTTTGTTTACTTAGCAACCATACTTCAAAAACGGTCTTATCACACACTGCGATAAATATGGTTAAACATACCGCCGCCCTTGAAGTGTGTCCGCTTCAATAATAAGTCGTCACCTTTGTGAATTGGCATAATCACATATTTTTCAATACATAATAACATAATTAACAATAGGAAAATATTTTAAATATAATACACAAGTCAAATGAGATATCATATAAGGAAATTAGGGTTGACAAACAAATTGAAATAATTATCATTATTGTCATTAAACATGCTAATTAAACAACAAAGCCTTTTTTGTGGCAGAAACTTATAATTCTATAGGTAACAAGCAAACTTTATTTAACGCCCTCTTAACAACGCGGTTAGAGGTCTTTACACTCACTACACGAACTAATCCATCAGCTCCAGGATGCGTAGCCAAAATTCGACCCATGGGCCAATGAAGAGGAGGGGCATTTTCCTCTTTTAAAAGGACCATGGCACCCACTAGAAGAGAGGACTTCTTCTGGAATTTCCATTTGGTTCGTTGCTGCAGCTGGTGTAGATAGTCAGTAGACCAACGCCTCCAAATATCTTGGTTCATTTTACAAATGTGCTGGTATCGTGACAAATGACTTATTGGGATTTCCTGCACATTAGTTTGAGGCACAGCCTTGAGCGGCTCGCCGATTATAAAATGTCCTGGTGTAATTGCTTCCAGGTCATTGGGATCATTGGAAAGAGGAACCAGAGGCCGTGAGTTTAAAACCGCCTCCACTTGTGTAAGAAGGGTATAAAATTCCTCATATGTAAATGAAAAACTATTTGTGACTCGTTTGAGGTGGTGCTTAACTGATTTTACGGCCGCCTCCCATAAACCACCCATGTGAGGTGAACGAGCTGGTATAAAATGCCATTCGATATTTGACTCAGATAAATAGCCCTTGAATTTGTCATTCTGTAATAATTTATTGATTTCTAGCAGCTCATTACTGGCGCCGCTAAAATTTGTAGCATTATCAGAATAGATTTTCCTACACAGACCACGCCTGGACACAAATCGCTTAAGCGCATTCATGAATGCATTTGTAGTGAGTTCACTCGCCAATTCTAAATGCACTGCTTTAGTAGCAAAACAGACAAAAATGCATATATAACCTTTTACTAATTTGCGATTGCGCGTTTTACCGTCCTTTATCAGAAAAGGTCCAGCATAATCAATACGTTACAGAAAATATTCTTGACGGATTTACTCTGGAATAAGGTAAATCTCCCATTTGTTGCGAAATACTTGTGGGTTTAGCCTTAAAACAAGGAACACATTTGTGCACGATTGCTCTTACAGCTTGTTTGCCATTTAAAGGCCAATAGTTTTGCCTTACCAAAGATAGTGTTGCTTGCGTACCTGCATGTAAGTTGCGTAAATGCTCATAAGTTATTATTAATTTTGTAAGTTGGTGTTTTTGCGGAAGTAGCATTGGGTGTTTCTGGTTAAAAACTAATTTAGAATACTTGAGTCTACCTCCGACACGAATAATGTCGTCTTTATCTATGAATGGATTAAGAGATGTAAGTTTACTATTTGATTTTATCGATTTAGATTGTTTAAGCAAGAAAATTTCCTCGGGAAATACTTGACGTTGAACAATTTTAACTAATGTTTTAGTACTGTCCAACAGTTCCCGAACAGTCAACGAACCGTATTGTCTCGCTTCCGTAGGTGTTCTTGAGTTTCTTAAAAATCTTAAACAAAAAGCAACAATTCTTTGCAATTTTTTAAAATCTGAATAACGCTCGAATATATCGAATGACGTGATATGTGATAATAAAGTGGTTTTACGCTTACTTTCTGGTGTATCTGCACCAGCGCGGGCAAAATTAGAGATGTGTGATTTTTCTGGCCAATGTTGTGTATTTTGCAGGAGAAATGGTGGCCCGTTCCACCACAGAGTGGAATTTGAAAGTTCTGTAGGGTTCATACCACGTGACACTATATCTGAAGGATTATTAGCCGAGTTTACGTGATGCCACCTATCAACGGGTATTATTTGCTGTATTTCTGAAACTCTATTGCACACAAAGTTTGCCACATGTATGGCTCAGCCGATAGCCAAGATAAAACTATTGTTGAGTCTGTCCAAAAGTACATATCATCAATTTTTAAAGTCAAACTTGTAATTATTTTTCTCACTAATCGAGCAAGTAGCAATGCGCCGCATAGCTCAAGTCGTGGCAATGAAACAGCCTTTAAAGGTGCTACACGTGATTTTGCACATAACAATTGAACCAGTGTGGCGTTTGAGGATTGAGACCTCAAATATAACGCTGCTCCATAGGCCCGCTCACTGGCATCACAAAACCCGTGTAGCTGTATAATCAATGGGTTTTTTAAAATGACATGTCTGGGAATGTGAAATGAGTTTATTTTATTTAATTGTGAATAGAAGTTGATCCAAATTGTATATAAGTCACTAGGAATTGATTCATCCCACGCAATTTGCAGTTGCCAAAGTCTTTGCAATATTATTTTGGCTTGAATTATTATTGGGCCCAAGAGTCCCAATGGATCGAATATTTGCGATATATAAGAAATTATCGTCCTTTTTGAAACCTTTTCGAATGTGAATGGTTTAAATTCATATCCAAAGTTATCTGAAGTAGGACTCCAAGATATTCCCAGTGTTTTCATGTTTTTATTATCTGTTATAATATAATGCGAAATATGTTCCGGTTTGTTGTATAGGTCAGCTAGAACTTGAGGGTTATTTGAAGCGAACTTTCGCAATTCGAAACCTGCACTTCCTAATATGTTTGTGATATTTTTCCGAATTGAGATTGCGCTATCAACATCATGAGAACCGGTCAATAAATCATCTACATAGAAATCCTTTATGATGATGTTAGCTTCCAGTGGAAAAGTATTGATATTATCTAATGCTAACTGTTTTATGCATCGTGTAGCTAAAAAGGATGCCGACGCGGTCCCATAGGAAACTGTATTCAGTCGAAAATATCCTAATTGCGATTCGGGATTATTTCTCCATACAATACGTTGAAGATCGCGTTGTGATGAGTCTAAATTTATTTGCCTGTACATTTTTGCAATGTCGCCAATTAGTACAATATTATGTTGGCGAAACCGGATAATTATGGAAAATAGATCGCTTTGTATTGTTGGGACTACCTTCAGAGTGTCATTTAATGAAAGTCCTGTGGAAGTCTTAGCAGACGCATCAAAAACTACTCTAAGCTTAGTAGTTAAACTTGAATGATTTTCGACTCCATGGTGGGGTATATAATAGATCATAGTATCTATGTTTTCACTAGGACTGATACGGCTCATATGGCCTAAAGATTCGTATTCAGCCATAAATTTACAATACTCGTCTTTAAGCTTTGTATTTCTTGTTAATTTACGTTCAGTTGCGTAGAATCGCTGAATGGCCATCTGTTGAGAGTAACCTAAATCAGTATAATTATCTCGTAACGGTAATTTAACAGTAAATCTACCCATGCTATCACGTTGGAAATTCTCCGCGAAGTGATTTTCACATTCTATTTCCTCACAGGAATATGAATCATTGATGTTGGTTTCCTCCAATTTCCAAAATTGCTCTAATTGATTATGGAGATCTAAATCAGCTGTGACTAAACATGTTTGTATTTTTTGAGGTTGAGGATTAAATATGTGCCCACTTACAACCCATCCTAATTTTGTTTTGTTTAGTGTGGGTTGACCTCTACCTAATTTAATTTGACCAATACATAATAAGTCAAAGAATATACCTGCTCCTAATAGGATATCTATTTGAGAGGGTTGATTAAAATTTGGGTCTGCTAATTTTGTGGTGTCAGGTAATTTGAAACTATCTGTGTTAAAATGTCGCTGCGGCATAATATCGGTAATATTCTCGACCACAAGACAGGACAGTTTTGTATTGAATTCGTTGTGCATAGACCTTATTTTTACATTCGCTTGTGTTTTAATCTGAGTTACAGCATGACTTATTCCGGAAACAGATAGATCTATTTTAGATGTGTGTAAACCTAAGCGTTGAATCAAGTTCGATGTTGCGAAATTTGACTGAGACCCATTATCGAGAAGAGCCCGGCATTCAACGAGTTGATTATTCACGTCATATATGTAAACCAGTGCTGTGGAAAGCAGAACGAATGACTCAGGTGTCTGTTGATTATAATGCGAACTTATACTACAGTGATTGATTTGTGTGCTTGATGAAGGCATATTTATGTTACTAGCCGACCGATTGACTTGACTGGTGTTGTGATGATTTGAAACTGTTTGGTTATGTGTATCTGATTGGCTATTTCGTGATTGGTCATTACCTTTTCTTTCTAGAGCTTCTATGTGGAGAAGAGAATTGTGTTTTTTGTGACATGTTCTGCATGTACTCCAAATACATTCTGAATTCGAATGGCCAGTATGTAAACAGTTAGTGCAAAGTCTTAATCGCTTTGCCTCAGAAAATCTTGTCTGTACTGGCATATCCAAAAATTTCTTACATGAAAAGACGTAATGTGTTCCACGGCATAAAACACAAACGATCTTATCGGTTGCCACATGTGCGTGAAACTTAAGTTCTGCGTGTTTTTTACCTATTGCATTGCCATAGGTTGATTTGAATTCAGTTTTGGGATTCAGAACCTCCAATAAATGACAACGTTCTGTTAGAAATGTTGTAAAATCGATTATTTTTGGCAACTGAATATGTTTTATGTAGCCTTCCCATTCCTTTCTGGACGTAATATCAAGTTTATTGGTTAATAAATGAATTAATATGGTATCCCAATGCTTTGCACACTCATCTAATCTATCTAAAGCACGATAATGTTTCAGGAAATTATCCAGAAATGAACGGAGTGCAACAGAGGAGTCTTTACTAGTAACATGAAGTTCGACTATACCATTAATATGTGCAGAAACAATTGCTTTTTTATTCTGAAATCGTTCAGTTAATAAAAGCCATGCAACATCATAATTTGCTTCCGATACAGTTAATGATGTTATAACTTGAGCCGCCTCATTCTTTAAACACGCTTGCAAATAGTAATACTTTTGTATCTTTGTTAACGCAGGATTGTCATTAATTAAGGCATTAAATGTGTCATGAAATTCAGTCCACTTTTCATACGAACCTGAAAATTCTGGTAGGTTAATTAATGGTAATTTAATATTAAACGTATTAATATCTGACGAGTGGTTAATAGGCGGAAGACTATTCGGCCTTAACTTAACTGCTTGCCCTTGCAAAATCTTCGATGCGAGACTTACGGTCTCAAAATATTTAAATTCGAACTCCTCGCATTCCAGTGTGTGGGTTTTTGAGTCAGAGGTTTGATCTGAATACTCAATATCAATTTGAATATTATTAAATTCATTAAATGTATGCTTTATTGTGTCGAGGCGTGTCTGTAATTGAATCAAGGCATCTGTGCTTTCTTCACATGTATTTACAAAATTTGTAAATCGGGTTAACTGTCCCTTTAAATACCCTCGACGCATATGTAACTTTTTTAAATCTTCCTTTTCTGCCATTTTGCTGTCGCAAAAGGAAAAAAAAATATGAAAATAAATCTTTGAAAATCAAATATGCTAGAAATCAATAATTATTGTGAATAAAGTGTCAATATTTTGACAGCTTATACGCAATATAAAACTAAATTAATTCGATGAAGTAATTTCCCTGAATTAGTTTATGAAACATCAACAATGATAATTGTCTATTTTGATTTGTTTGATTACAAATCTGAATGGTAGCCAGGTGCAATCACCACCCCAAAATATTACTGAAATCGCTTATAAATGTTAATCGCCAAATTTACGCGATAATATTATTTTTTATAAAAGTATATAGAAAATATGAATTGCAAACTAACAAGTGGCTGCGGTTGATCAACTACGGTAAATTAATATTTATACACCGACCTTCCATATGACTGATAATTTTCCGCTGCTCTTGCTGTCATGTGCAGGATTCTGTCACTTGAATGTGACTTAAAGTTGGGTTGTTATTTGAAATTCCTTATGATCTTTATTTATAGCACTTTCTAACCTGATATTCTTATCACTGGCGGATATCCCTGCTCAAAGGACCATGATTAATGTTAGGTATTGCCTCCACTCCATGATTGTGGATAGGCAATTTTGGTTGTTTTTTTATCTGGTTGATCCTGGTGTTCCAGGAATTAATACACGGATTATTTTAGTTTGATTTTATTATTTTTTCATTATTTTATACATATATATGGGCATAGCCAGTCCACCCAAGTGCTATTATTTTAATTTCAATTCTTCTCTCTTTTTTGTTTACTTAGCAACCATACTTCAAAAACGGTCTTATCACACACTGCGATAAATATGGTTAAACAATAATTTAGATTATTTTATCCTTCTTGGTCTTTAGTTTGAAAATCTACATTTTTCTTAGTTGTTTTTAGGTCCTCAAATAAAAGTTATGATTATCTATTTTCTGACGTTTCAGTTTATTATCCCGTTATCAGTGTTAATTTAAATCAACTGATGATAGAGAGACCGAAACGTTTAATAATTTTATTTCAATACCTAATCTCTCCCTGGCTTATGTTTTAATTTCTACAGGATGATATATTACGGCAAACAATTTTATTTTTTATTAGATAGCACTTATCTTAAGAAATGTTTAGAATGCTGTTGAATAGTCGGGCAGTTAATGTCCATGTCAATACCTTTATTGGTGGAGTACCGACAAACAATTACTTAAATTATCACTTTTATTATCCGTGTCCCATGCTATTAGTATAATAAAAATTTAATTTAGCGACAGTCTAGAAAATATAAAAATTTTACATTGTCTGTCAGCGAGCCCATTTTATGGCCAACATTTTATTACACCTCTAAAACATCATTTACGCTTATTAAAAACATTAAAAATTACACGAACATGCCTTGAGAAACAAATATTTTTAATACTAATAATTTATGTCTTAACATACGCAAGTAAATTACTAGTAATTCGCATAAGTATCAAACACATGCGTTTTCAATTTGTCCCGACGACAGCGGAATATAAATAATAAACAACCAAGTAACGTTTGTACATTAATTTTCATGTTGACGGCATCTTCTATATGGTTTTTACAGGCCCGGCTCAAAACGCCTTATCCTAAAGTCACCATACACTATATCATCAAGATGGGAGAGAAAACTGCCAATGCCCGAGATGTGATGTTGAACACACAACTGTAGGGCCTAGTCTAGCTTTACCTAATTCCACATTTTAAGAAATCATTAATGTTCCTTTTGACTGAACAGTTAAAGAAGCCCTGCAAGAACCCAGGCAGAACAGATGGCAACGTCACCCTCGCTAGACCCTCAAGACAGAAGCATGTGGACTACTCAGAAGGTTCTGCATGCCAAGCGAAAACCAGTGCCGCCCATCCACGAAGAGAATGATATTGTCTTCACTCGACAGGAAAAAGCCCAGGCTCTTGCCGACAATTTGAAACTGCAGTGTAGGGAAAACCAGATCAATGACGAGGACGAGGACTGGAAGGACGACGTAATACACATAGTCAGAAGGCTGCGACGCACGCCGGATGAAGAAATAATCCCCAGACTTCTCCTGAAGAAGTCAGAGAAATCCTGAGAAGCCTCTAACCCCGCAAAGCGCCGGGGTGCCAAGAAATAGGAAACATAGTACTCAAGAAAGTACCCCTCAAAAGAGTAACAACAATAATCAATACCATCTTGAGACTACGTTATTTCCCCACCAGGTGAAAGAAAGCAGACATCATCATGATTCCCAAATCAGGTAAGAATCAAACATTTCCTTCAAATTACAGGCCCATCAGTCTTCTACCGGCGATGAGTAAAGCAGCAGAGAGGATCATCCTGAAGAGCCTTAAAACCCTGACTGATGAGCTCCAGATCATCCCAGATGAGCAGTTCGCCTACCGAACAGAACATTCTACCGAGCTAACTACTTCCTCTAACGGAATACATTACGGAGGGTTTCAACCACGCCGCGTCACAGGAGCGATCTTTTTAGACGTAGTCAAGGCCTTGGACAGGGTTTGGCATGAAGGTCTCCTGGCGAAGATGTTGTCGATGGGATATCCTGTCGGCATCGCCAAGCTTGTGAGATCCTACCTCCACCGGAGGCAACTCCATGTAAAGATGGCCGACAAGCTGTCGAACTACAGGCCCATGGAAGAGGGTGTACCGCAGGGATCGGTACTCTCTCCCCCACCTCTTCACCATCTACACCTCCGACATGCCAAGAACCCCAAGGATCTCTTTGGCGCTCTACGCAGACGACACGGCCATAATCGCAAGATCATGGAGTGCAAGACTTGCCACCCACAACCTCCAGGAAGCAGTATCCCTTCTGGAAGAGTGGTTCAACATGTGGAAAGTTCAAATCAACGCGGAGAAGAGCAAAGCCATCCTCTTCAAGAGAGTCAGGAAGCAAACTCCCACAGAACACCTCTCCTTGAACGGCGAGAACATCCAATGGTACGATACCGTCAAGTACCTTGGCTTTATCATGGTTCGAAGCCTGACGTAGAGACAGAACACGGAAACGATAATACAGAAAGCGAGGATGAGGAGAACTCTACTTTACCCTGTGATAGGTAAACAAAGCCAACTCAACCTGAGGAACAAGCTCACGCTTATCAGGACCCTCATTGCACCTATTCTGACCTACGCCTCCATTGCCTGGGGATATCAAGCAGCCACCCACCTGAAGAGGATACAAGCCGTGGAAAACGTCGCAGTTATGTGCGCTATTTACTTTTTGCAATCTATGGTCTGATTGGTCTGAAAATCCGTAACCGGGATTATGGAGGTAGCAGATTATAAATATTTAGTCGAAATTTGAAGATTAAAATTGGCGGATTTAAGATGCCTCAAATGCTTCGTCAATTATTGGTAGAGAAATATAGCGAATAAACACACTACTCTAATTGAAACAAAACTTAAAATAAGAAAAGAAATAAATAATTTAAAAAACTGAAAACAAGTTTTCAGAAACTAATTGAAATAAAATACATAATACGATACATTTGATTAAAAATTTACTGCTTTTAATTGAAAATGCACAATTTATTAATGTTTGGTCCGCCATGCGCCATTTTTGAAATTTGAAAGCCTTTTTTGGTTTTCAGATTCTGATTGAGAATAACAAAATACACCAAACACATATGTTTATGTCTCTGGTACAAAAAAATAATTTTCTTGTATGACTTTGTAATTTCATAACCCATCTCTATATTTCTTAAAGCATTAAAATTAGTGGGTGTTTAACTAAAAATACATTGTGCGTTGCCACGAAATGTTCAGCAATAATTAATTTGCTAGATAATAATTATTTTATGGGCATAAATTTCCTTTCATAAAGTACCCATCTTTAGTGCTATAACCGGATATTACCACTGACACAGTAGAAAATTTCCGGTTGGGAAATTAACCTCGCTCAGCCAAGTTCGTGCATGAAAAAATTAATATAATAAAAGAATACATCAGTGACTGTTGATATCTAACAAACAAAACATTAAAACAACTTAACCATTAGTACTCAAATATTGTTCTTTTCTAAAAATAGTAGTAGTCAATTTAGATGGTTCTTAAAGTCGGTTGTAATATTTAATCTGATAATTGCTGCTGTATCAGTTTTCACAATTATACAATACAGGGACCACTGCAACGCTAGATATGCCCTCAGTCAACCAGGTTGATATCATCAGGGGAAATCTAATATGAAAAATCGGCGCCGAAGGAATCATTACATCTGAATTTCCCTAAATGAAAACATCTTAAAACTATATTTACACTCAAGTATCTGAAAATAATTGCTCATAGAATTTTAATATTACAGTATTTGAAGTGTCTTCCCCAAAAATCTATAAAACGATGTGCCACTTCCATACCATTTCTAACGTTTAATAGTGGTAGTAATGGGAGTTTTTTCAGATCTTTTGTCTTAATGACAATTTTATTTTGTTAGTCCCTTTAATAATGGAGAGGGTATGATGGTGGGGGTCATAATACAATTTGAGATCTTGGTACCTAGTATATACAGTGGGAACCTATCTTTGGTATGTCATTTGTCAAAAAAATCCTCGAACAGGTCGATTTTAGTTTTGTAAATGGTACATTTTGTCCCTATACGAAAATTTATGACGTCATTGGTTTTTGAGTTATGACTTCTTCGTAAATATTTTTTAATGGAAAGAGACATTTTTGTTTACTGTTTTTGGTGGTATATTCCTTTAGCTTTCTGGTGATATGAAAAAAATTGATATTACCTAAGCCATTCTTTTGAAAAAAAAAAAATATATTGATTGATACCTAACATAAGAAATTGTGAGAAAAATATCATCTTCATTGCTCAAATTGCAACCCTCCAACCATTTGGCATTGACCAAGACGGGTGTAGACACTTTGCACCCTGTTCTGAATCATCTCATGGGCAATTCGTCTCATCTCCAAGCCAATTCTGTCTTTCAATTCTTCTGTGGTATCCAGTCTGTTAAAATACGCCCTTGACTTTAAGCAACACCAAAGAAAAAAGTCTAAGGGGGTTAAATCCACCTTTCAGTAAAAGTGTCATATAAAAACTGACGCGCTGCTATCCCAAAATTGAGGTGGGGCCCCGTCTTGCTGAAATCAGATGTTTTCAGCAGGAATATCTTCATCTTCATTGTTCGGAAACATAACTGCTAAGGCTGGCACTAACTCAACTCGCAAAAACTGTAAATACCTTGCGGCCGTAAGATTTTCTTTAAAAAAAGGCCCCAATAAACGATCACCAATCATACCTGCCCACACGTTTACTTTGCCTCGTCGCTATGTATGGGCTTCTTGAGTTCAATGAGGATTTTCGCGTGATTAGTACCTACAGTTACGTCGCTGTACAGTCCCCTTTAAAGAAAATGTAGCATCATCAGAAAAAACAATGTGTTCCCTTTAAAAATATAGCTTCATAAAAAAAAACAATGTTCTTTAAAAAGTTTGGGTTTTCATCGCACAAGGTCATCAACTGTTCACAAAACTGTAAGCGCCGATCTGGACCGTCCTCATTCAATTCGTGGATTAATTCCACTTGGTATGGATGGTATTTTTCTTTTTTCAGTAGACGTACGACAGAAGTTTGACTCACGTTATGATTTAAAGCCAGCTGCCTTGTCGAAATATGGTGGTTTTCCTCACTTTCTAGAAGGATATTTAATTTGGTTTCGTTGCTTGTGCTAAGGCGACCAGATCGAGGAAGGTCAGCTACACTGCCAGATTCATCATATCTAGCCACCAATCTACTTAGAGTGGATCTAGAAATTTGCCTTTCGGGATACTTGGTATTGAAAACATCACATGGTTCCTGATGAGTTCTCAGCTTATCACCATACCCAACCATCATCAAAAGTTCTACGTGTTCTCTTTCACTTAAATGTGGCATTGCATTCACTAGTTTTACACTGTCTCAGAAGTGTCCTGACGGACAGGTCGCTGCAGGTCAGGGTGAACAATAAACTATCAACACTTAGACAAACGACTGACGTTTAACATTCACATCAACGAGACTATACGTAAGGTCTACTCCGTGTCCAGGAGTCTGTATCCGCTTCTGGCAAGGGGTAGCGGACTGGACAGACGAAATAAAACATTATTGTATACGATGGTGATCAGGCCGGCCATCGCATACGCGGCGCCGGTGTGGTGCAGCATCTCGGCCACGACAATGAAAAAACTCCAGGTCCTGGAGCATAAATTCAGGCGCCTCATCTCAGATTCGAGCAGGTACACTTCCCTCAGAGATTTATATGATCGTTGCAACGACATAACGCCACTAGCGGACTTCGTCCGGGAAACATCGCAGAAATTTTATGCCTTTCAACTGGGCGACAGTCCGCTAACACGCAACATAACCAGAATCAGGATGCATAATGCCCCATTCCAGATCAAACACCCCCTACCATACCAGGCGTTGCCTATCTTTCGGCAACCTCTCTAGCCACACTTTCCTTAACCATAACTTTTCTTTATCACACACTTTTCCCTTCCCACCTTTATATATTTATTTATCCTTTCCCCCTCTTGTCTGTCAATTGTTTGTCTTTTTGTCTTTTTTGTCATTTTGTCCTTTTTTGTTCTAAATTCATTTTAGACCGAAAAATCTTTTAAAAATTGTAACTATTAAAAAATCTTAATACTTTGCCTTCCCTAACTTCCCGACGGCAGGTAGACCGTTGGGTCCAATTGCTTCGAACGGGTTTTTTCGTTGAGTTTTTCCCCCGTGCCAGAAATCAAAATTTAATAGTGTTTAGTACCTTGTGCCCCAATAGTTTTTAGAGTGTTAATTTTAAATGTTTTAAATCTGTAATACAGATATTATTAGTTTTAATGTTAATTTTAAGCCACCACCGGCGGTGGGAGTTTCAACTTTTTGTATTAATTTTATTGAGCCGAACCGGTCGTGATCCGCCCAACCCTACGTACACCACGACGCTGCACGACGTAGTTGTCTGGTTGGTTCCGAATCGCGATTCGGGGAGGCAATGTTTGTATAATATTAATTTAAAATAAAATTTGTTATGATGATGATGATGGAATAAAAAAGTTATCGATACATTACACAAAAAGGCCTGTATCTCTCTGTTGTTAAGGTGATTGTTTTTTTATCATTTTCTTTTTGGTTTTTATGTCAAATGTTTTCATGCTAGTAAAAAACAAAAATGTAGGCAACAAGATTTATCAGTCCATAAGAAAGTGGAACATTACTCGTGAATTTGCGAAAGGTAATCTATTCTTACATAAAATGTAATTTTTCCAAAAGAATGGCTCAGGTAATATAATTTTTTTTATATCACCAGAAAGCTAAAGGAATGTACCACAAAAAACAGTAAACAAAAATGTCTGTTTCCATTTAAAAAAAATGATGATGACGTCACAACTCAAAAACCAATGACGTCATAAATTTTGGTGTAGTGACAAAATGTAGCATTTACAAAACTAAAATCGACCTGCTCGAGGATTTTTTTGAAAGATGACACGTACCAAAGATACGAATTTTGTGCTTTTCTTTAAGTTCACACTATATACCATATCCCATGTTATGAACACTTGTTAACTTGCTTTACTTACTTACACCTATTTATCCCTATTTATACCCTAACCTTTCATCGAAATAAGCTCAAAATTTAATCTAATTCCAAATCTTATTTTATAGGGGTAAATAGGTAAAGCAAGTTTCAAGAGTTCAAAAACTGGGGACTTGGTGTATATACTAGAAGACAAGGAATCAATTTTTTATGGCATCTGCTACCCCCACTTCATTGTTAAAGGTTTCAACAAAATGAAATTGAGATGTCGTCTTGAAAGAACAATGTTAAAAAAATTGCTCTTTGGGGACATCCATGGTAAAGTGTGGAAGCCATGTGTGGGAGATAGTAAAAAGCAACCCTTATTTGGGGATGGCGTTGAAATTGATATTAAAACTTGTAATGAAAGGTTATTGTTTATTGCAAGATATTCTTTTGATATGCTCAGTTTCGATACGTAAGCAAAAATTGTAAATTCACCCCCACCTCTCCCCCTCGTTTCCCTCACCTTTCACCACACATAAGAACGGTGTAGATTTAAATTAGATTTTAGCTGGAGGAGCTGGGGATTGGCATTGTCTACTGCGACCAGTATAGGTCCATGTTAGTATTCCTTTTTGTACCTTTGGGCTCCTTATCCAGACATAATCCTTACAAGACTTCGAATCTGTTGATAAGGAGGTCCTTTGGTAAAGTTATCAGCCCTCCGTTTCTATTTTCTCGATATGCCGCCTCAGTCCGCCTCAGTTGCATGACATGGACTGAGGTTTGCGACGAGAATGTGAGTCAATGAGTCATCCATCTATGTGCTGGGCCACGCCGACTTAACTGACGCCTATCGAGGCACCTAAACCGGTGACCGTATGAGAAACTGTAAGTTACAGTGTAAATTACAACATCTAATATATGGTTATTTATTTATTTATTTTTAAAACGAAAACTCCTCGTTATCTAGTTATAACGTGATTACTTTTGAATACTCTTACACTTATCCCCACCAATTAAGGTGGTGAGATTTTATCTTTTAAAGTTTTTATTGGTTTTAAATGCAAGACAATAACCTCTTGTAGTTCTAAATCTAGCGGCAAGTACTAATATCAGTTCCGATGTCACCTATAAATAGTGGTTGTCTTTTAATAGATTTCCGAGATTTTTCGCCAAGACAGATGAAGGATTCGTTTCCAACACCCTAAATTTAGTAACAAAATCCAAATTGTCCAGAAAAGCCCTTCTTTAACATTGTTCTTCAGTGCAATAACTAGATGTGGAACTGGGTTATATTTTCAGCTTATTCTGTTGAAGGGCTAGGGAGTGAATGAGGGAAAATAAGTAAAGCAAGCTAGCAGGAGTTCAGAAACTTGAAATTTTGTGTAAATACTAGAAGACAAAGGTTCTTTCATGACATCTGCCACATCTACTACCATCCCAACCCCATTGTTAAAAGGGTTAAGAAATGAAATTAAGATTTTGACTTGAAATTTGATACACTTATGTATTATAACAGGATCTGAAAGTAGATTATATTTTGAGATGATTCTATTGAAGGAAAGAGGGGTAAATAAGTAAAGCAAGTTAGTAAGAGTTCAGAACCTTGGGATTTGGTGTATGCACTGGAAGCGAAGGTCACAAAGTTTATTATGACATCTACGCCACCACCTTCAATTCATTATTAGAGTTAAGAAAATAAAAATGTGTATGAGAACAAAGTTCTCAAAAAATATTTGAATGGCCCAAAAAAGCCCTCCTTAAATATTGTTCTTTAGTGCAAGTATGTACTATAACGAGATGTGGAACTGGGTTATATTTTCAGCTTATTCTGTTGAAGGGTTAAGGAGTGAATAGGGGAAAATAAGTAAAGCAAGCTAGAATGAGTTCAGAAACTTGAAATTTTGTGTAAATACTAGAAGACAAAGATTCTTTCATGACATCCGCCACATCTACTCCCATCCCAACCCCATTGTTGAATAGGTTAAGAAATGAATTTAAGATTTTGACTTGAAATTTGATACACTTATGTATTAAAAAGGGATCTGAAAGTAGATTATATTTTGAGATGGTTCTATTGAAGGGAAGAGAGGTAAATACGTAAAGCAAGTTAGTAAGAGTTCAGAACCTTGGGATTTGGTGTATGCACTGGAAGCGAAGGTCACAAATTTTATTATGACATCTACCGCCACCACCTTTAATTCATTATTAGAGTTAAGAAAATAAAAATGTGTATGAGAACAAAGTTCTCAAAAAATATTTGGTCAACAGCCAAAATCTGGATGTGGAAATAGTTGTTTCTTAAGCAATGGTATTTTCTAGAAAAGAATAATACCCATTAACGACATATACTGTGTATGCGATATAACACGTATGTATTGTTTGCCACTAATGACAATATTGATGTTTATCTTTTCTTCTCTTAGACTGTACTACATTTATGTTTGTTTTTTGGCCTGTTTCATTAGTACAGTAGATACAGATTTTTGGGTAAAACTAACTATCGCAAGGACGGGGTTTGAATTTCTTAGTTCGATGTTGGTATCTTTTTGACATACTAAAAGTCGAGAGAATTCTGAGTGTCCAAAATGCGTTTTTTGGCTGCCATATTGAAAGTTTTTTTTTTAAATCATGAAAAACTCTGTGAGGTATCAAATTACAGAAAATGTCATGTTGGAAAAAATTATGATATTGGTTTTAAAAAATAAAAGTAAATAATAAATAACACAATCAGATTTTTCTAGGTTTTTAATGTCAAGAAGATAACAACAACGAACTAAAAAGTTGAAACCCTGTCCACAGAATAATAAAACAATCAGAATGGAATCTTTCAGGGTAGGTGAAGTTTCGCGCATTTCTAGGCGCGCATCCAATTCGCCATATTCCAAGGGTAAAACAACTGATAATCGTGTGCTCTGTACAGAGTTGCCAGATGTACAATAATTTCTGATGAACTAGGAATAAACAATATTATAGTTTTGTCACAAAAGCATTAATATTCATGTGGTACATATTTCAGTAATCATATGTCTTCAAATTTAATTTCTTGAGAAATGAGATGGTTAGTTACATGAAAAAAATTATGTACTAAAATTAATAATTTTCATGTACCTTATAGTAATTACAAAAAGTCACCTGGCACGATTACGTATAACCTATTGGTCATAAGTTGACAGATATTATTTATTTATTTCATTTATTTTGCTGTTTATTTATATTGATCAATGCCTGACTGCATTAGTTTTGTAATACTCTCATTTAAAATAACTCAATAATATTTTAAAGTAATATTGACATATCATCTAATTCACTTATAATTCGTTCGATTGTGGATACACAGGCGTAGGTATAGTATAATGTTTCTACATCGATCTCGTACATCTTCATATTTTTGTGTTCCTAATCAATCGCGTCAGTAATGTTTTGCATTAAAATTATAATATAACATAGTCAATACATATATTCCTTTACACGCATAATGAAACAATTTATACACACCTCTCATATGACCTAATTTCAGTATAGGGTATATTCGATATTGTATTGTATTGTATTTTTGAAACAGTTTTATATTGAATATTTCAGGACGGTATATTTACTACTATTTAATTAATCATTGCCATTAAAATATACAGATTTATTAATAAAACAAAATATACGTGTAATTATTACACAGCATATATAGGGATAAAGTTAATCGTATAGAATAAAAATAGATATTTATTATCCCATGAGGTTAACTCCATGACATTGAGTTAAAATAGGCATCTTCAACGGTTTTGTAGAAAAATATTATAATATATGGTTAGGCATTTAAAAATTCCTCTACGGAATAGAAACAATTTTTGATTACATATGCTTATATTCTTTGAGATTATATTAAATAATTGTTGAATTGAAATGGCATTGTTTGACATTATATGACAATTTATATATTTACTGTGAAATAATGCATTCTAATAAAATGGGCTGTTCTTACAAAGTTCATATTGCAAGTCATTCACGCCCTTCGTATCATAATAGTTATGATTATTTAAACGATGTGTAAAGTTGTCAAAATTTGTTTTTAACATGGCGTTAGTATGATTCACTGTTTTTTACCAAATTAGTACGATAAAATGAGAAGTTCAGCACTAACATACAAAGGGAACTTTTAGAAAATTCAGAGACAATTATTTTATAGGGTTTCTTGAGAAAAGTTGAAAAGTATGTTCTACAAAATTAAATTACAAATTCCTAAGTGCGGACCTGATTACAACAGTACAGAATACGCCCCTGATTTTAACCCCAATAAGATGGCTGATTCTGGAGTTAAATTGTATATGGGCAATGCTGAAAGTTTCCCTTCTGATTGTTTTATTATTCTGTGCCCTATCCTGTCCTAGTTGAAATTACTTCCACCCATTTTTGCATATATCTACTGTACTACATGTACAACACGTACCTGCTGAGTCCAATAAATTATTATTATTGGTAATTATCGTTGATATTAGGATTTCTTTCGTTGAAAAAATGACCTAAATTTCATCGATATTACATCGAAACTATTAGTTAGTACTTACCATTAATTCAAATCTGTCGATAATCGAATTTGACCCCACTCATAAAACTTATACCTACTGCTTAATTAATTACGCGCTTTGCTATTAGCTTGTACGATAATGATTTATTCGAATGGTATTTAACTATGTAAAATAATTCCCATGTTTAAAATGATTTATTATTACCGTGCGTAAATTTATTGTGACTATGTTAGTCCTTAAGCAATAAATTTGTAAAATGATTTACCCTGTTCCCACCTTGCAAATGCAACTGCAAACTACAAACTGCAATTAAAGGCAATCCACAGTTAAGTTTGATCAGCTAATTATAAACAGTGTCCATACATTACACCGCCTCATCATTCCTACTGCGTTCAAAGCAGAATATTTTTGGACAAAAATTTAGCCGCGTTTCACAAAACGATCACTAAGAATAATTATGAAATAACAATTGGTCGTAGTTACGCAAAAAGGAACCAAGCGACAAGACGTAAATTTTGAGAGGATCAAAGTTTATGAGATCTAATCAAATACTTGAGCTCTTTAAGGTTTTCATCTGCGAAAAACGTTGAGTAAAATTCATGGCAATTTTTTGGAATAAGGTGCCAAATTGAATCTATACCTTTTAATTTTTTCTTCTGCTGTACCTTTCCCACGAGGTGTAATTTCTCAGGTTTGGAGCCAGTTAATATTTTCTCCATTTACTCCTTTCTGCCGGTTTGTGATTTTTTTTAATTACCTGTTCCAAAAAAAAACGCTTTCTCCATTGGATTCACCAACAAAGGATTCTTTTTGTGGCATGTTTCCATTACTACTTAGTAGCATTATCAAAGAAAACTATGAAAAATGTAATTTATCTACCTTGGGCAAACATTACATCAATATTCACGTATGTTTTAGGAACACATTGACATTCAAACATTTTGCTTATGTAATTTTGTATATCATTTGTCTGGAAACGACCATAGAAGAGACGGTATGGAATTAGAGCATAAGCAAAATATTGAATTGAAACAGATAATGAAATAGTCTAAATTCCAATAATATCGGTTCAACCTATTCTTATAGATAGAGAAACGAATACTTACATTCAAAATACCACAACTATCAAATACCTCGGCGTTATTTTCGATAATCACCTAAAATGGGATAATCATATTAAATATTTAAACGGGAAGCTAAGAAAATTAATATATAAATTCTATAACCTGAAAAGTATACTAAATAGAAAGACTCTCCTAGTGACATATAACAGCCTAGCGGAATCCCTAATTAGGTATGGTATTAGCGTCTGGGGATCAGCCTACAGTGCAACCCTCCAGCCTCTTCAGATAACACAAAATTATATACTACGGACAATTTTTAACAGGAAAAGTAGAGACAACTGTGGAAATATATTTATTGATAATGAATTACTGAGTGTGAAGGGTTTGTATATGCATGCGGCTATAGTTTATACTCACAACAAGAAACATACATTTGGATCGCCGGTAAATCACCAATATGAAACAAGAAATAGATCTAAAAACTCGTATCAAACTCCAAAATACAACAAAACAATATGTCAGAAGCAAATCAAATTCAATGGAATTAAACTATACAACCAACTACCTGAATATATTAAAGTCCATAATAAAAAGAAATTCAAAAGGACATGTAAAAAGTATATAACAGACAATTACACCACACTCCTCCAACTATTGGCCTAATAATAAAACAAATCCATCCCCCGTAACTACCGACTCTTGTAACTAACCAAGTCGTAAATAAAAATAATATATTTTAAATATAATTAATTATAAATTCTCCTTGTCTTCCTCTGTCTAATTATATCACTTTATATTATATTATATTGTATTATGTCTTTATATTATATTATAACTATAAATCGTAATAGAAAATGCAACCACAATGTAAAAAGATTTTAAAAAATAGTAATAATAATAATAATGCATGAACAAAATGTTAAATACTGCTAGACACAACACGAGGTCCCCTCAGGTGTCATAACACGTAATGTTAATAAATTGAATTATAAATTAATAATAAATAGATTAACTAGATAATTATAAAAAATGTACAACTTGTAAATTGTTGCAGTAATAAAATAAATAAAATAAAATAAATAATAAATCTTTAAAACTTAAAAGTCGTAACAAATGCTTAGCGGCTTAGTTCATATCGCAGCAGATAAGATCAAGATCGCTCGGTAACATAAACTAACATTATACTCAACAAATACAAAACGAAGAGAATACTTGATCGAGACATTTCTAAAACCAGTATTATCACTCTCAAGGAAACAAATTTCATATCACTGCGTTAGTGATCGAACAACTTTCCAATTTTCCGTCCATCTGTCAGTCGACGTCTGTCCGTCCGTCCGTCAAGTTTCTTGTAAGCGCGATAGTTTAAGAATGAAGAGTACGATTATATTGAAATTTCGACAGTTAGTTCGTGCTAGCTAGAGGAAGAACCCTATTTTTGAACAAAATTGATTAATAAACAAAAAAAGCTATTATTTGTATTTTAGAAAACTCGATATTTTATGTGTTGTTAAACAAAAAATGTCTAAAACTAATATTTTCTACAAGAAAACTACAAAGAGTATCTTATAGATTGCGTAACAATTATATAAAAAGTGCAGTAAATCGGTGAAGAGTAGTTAACTTGTTTATCTACATGGATTCTACGACTCCAACAATTAGTTTTACATTATTTGTGCTAATTGTTAATGAATAGTATACATATTTTTACTTACAATAAATATGTACATATACAGACTGTCTATTTTACGAGGGCCACACCAAATATCTCACTTAATATCTATTGTAGAAGAATAAAGTTTTAGAAACAGTTATCCCATTTTTGTGAGCTATATTTCAGTAAAAAGAAATTTGAAATCCATAGCCTACTTTATGAGATATATTACAAAAACCTGAAAAATAGGAAAACCACAAACGGTTATAGCTTCCTTATTTGAGGAGATACTAAAAAAGTTAAAGGAATGAAAGTTGACGGCAAAGACAATAAGAATAATAACATGTAACAAAAAAATCGAAAAATGCAGTTGGCTTTGACATACGCTATTGTGCAAAAATGAAAAATACATATCTCAAAGTAGGCCATGACGAAATTAATTCCGTTATTTTTTTCTCATTCCAACGATATAAAACATATCACAGAAATTTTAACCGATAGTGTCAATATTTAATATTTTACGAATACCACAATTCATATAATTGAATCGTAACAATCAGCTGTGCCATAATTAATGAAAAACAATGTATACAGTTATTAATAAATTTGACAGATTGTAACTGTTGTATGTTGTATGTTGCGTTGTCGAGTTCTAAGACAAATTTTATATCAGTAATTATGGTGTACACCAATAATAACAAATTCGATATGATTAGCATTTATTGTCAGTGCAATTTTGACGCTGAGATGGCAGTCACGGTTTACGGAGATAGATTTCCAGATGCTCCGCAGCCAAATCGAACTATGTTTAGGAAGTTAGTTCAAAATCTAAAAACGCACGGTTCATTTTCAAAAAAAGTAGTAAGGCGAGCGCATGTTGCGGATAATGTAAGAAAAGTGAATAGAGTAATGAATTATGTTAACCAAAATTAGGAAACCTCTTTGAGACAGATTCAGAGAAACTGTCGCATAAAAAAAGACAGTGCAAGAAAAATATTGAAAAATAACGCATTTCGATGCTACAAAATGAGGAAAGTTCAACATTTAAATGAGGGAGATAAGCCAAGGAGAGTAAGATTTTGTAGATGGTTATTAAATAAGAAAACTAATGACGCGCTGATATGTAGCAAAATTCTTTGGTCGGACGAATCAAATGTTTCTAATAATGGATTTTTCAATAGAAATATGCATTATAAGTGGACACGAGAAAATACACATTGGTGCAGAGAGACTGCTTTCCAAGAAAGATTTTCTACGAATGTTTGGTTGGGTCTTTTAGGGACTAAAGTAATTGGACCTTATTTTTATGATGGCAAATTAACCGCTCGTAGATACCTTAATTTCCTGCAAAACGAATTTCAAGATTTTCTTTATGAATTAACAGTGGCAGAAAGATTAAATTATTCATATTTTCAACAAGATGGGGCTCCACCTCACACTGCTGTAATATGTACCAATTATTTAAATCAGGTTATGCCAGATAGCTGGATAGGCACCTATGGACCCATTCTATGGCCAGCTCGATCACCAGATATTACTCCTTTGGATTTTTTCGTCTGGGGTTACATTAAAGACAAGGTATTTCAAACTGCCCCTGAAAATATTGAGGACATCAAAACCAGAATTCGAAACGCATGTGAGGCAATTACTCCTGAAATGCTCCAAAATGTAATGCGTGACGTGTCTCGTAGAGCACGTTTATGTGTCAGAATGCATGGTGCACAATTTGAGCATTTGTAGTTAGAAAAATAAATACACACAATTTCTTTTCAATATAGTAGTAGGTAGTACTGTTATACATAGTTTTTCGTTTTTTTCTTTGGATGTTCGTTTTGTACTTGTATTTTTATTTATGAGATATTTATTGGTTTGTATTAAATTGTAATAAATAATTACGGAATTATAATTATTATAAAGTGAATTTTTACTATTATGGCACAGCTGATTGTTACGATTCAATTATATGAATTGTGGTATTCGTAAAATATTAAATATTGACACTATCGGTTAAAATTTCTGTGACATGTTTTATATCGTTGGAATGAGAAAAAAATAACGGAATTAATGGCGTCATGGCCTACTTTGAGATATGTATTTTTCATTTTTGCACAATAGCGTATGTCAAAGCCAACTGCATTTTTCTATTTTTTTGTTACACGTTATTATTCTTATTGTCTTTGCCGTCAACTTTCATTTCTTTAACTTTTTTCGTATCTCCTCAAATAAGGAAGCTATAACCGTTTGTGGTTTTCCTATTTTTCAGGTTTTTGTAATATATCTCATAAAGTAGGCTATGGATTTCAAATTTCTTTTTACTGAAATATAGCTCACAAAAAATGGGATAACTGTTTCTAAAACTTTATTCTTCTACAATAGATATTAAGCGAGATATTTGGTGTGGCCCTCGTAAAATAGACAGTCTGTATATATTTCCTGATGATCCCATAATATTCAAATCTCTGTATACCGTAACATTAAGAGGAGTAATGAAGATGTAAGATTATATAACAATTAACCCGCGACTTTTTCCTATCATTACCAACAGTAATTGATTAGAATTTAATTAACGTATTGATTTTATTCTACATCATTTAATACAACCAAGATTTTGAATTTGTTTCACATCAAATACCAAAAAATAATAAAAATAGATTTGCTTGCTTGCCTGGAAATCATAACTAAATCCATATTTTCATTATAAAATACCGAGAAATGTTAATTTTGTTAAAAGTATTACAACATTCCCAATTACTTAGTTAATATTTGATTATACATTCTATGCCAAACATCACCACCGGAAGCACTGTTACACTACGAAGCGCATTACATATTTCCGTTTTTACCTGGTTAGTAGGGCATATTTGGTGTTTCAATTTCCATCACTTATTATTCAACCCACAGAGAGGCGTAATTATTGGTTATGGGGAAAACAATAAATACAGGAAATTAGAGTGTTCCATGCTGGTACATAATTATAGATATCGGCATAAGTTTGCTTTTATTATGGCCAAACGTATAATTTTTTGGTGTAATCGTGCTTTGATGTTTACCTTTAATTAGTTTTCAGTATTTCCGAAATTTACAAATATGAAGCAACGAGACTGAACTGATAAGATATAGTACTCATATACAAGACAGCGCATGTTGTATTTCTACTTACTCTTCACTGGATTTACATACCCTTCTGGGTATGGAACGTGACAACTTTCAAATGATGAATTATAAAAAGTCCGTGTGTATATTTGTGAGTGTCTTGATGGTTTCATATAAACAAGATAACATCTGTTATATTTACAAGTTTTGTTTCAAATTCAGCACTTATGTAAAATAGCAGAATAATAGTATACTATCTGTAGATATTGGGTGATATCTGTTTAAAAAATTGCCTTTCCCAGCGTACACAGATAGTAAAGCTAGATGATAAAACATCAACAGAACTTACAGTGGAACAGGGTGTTCCTCAAGGAAGTATTCTGGGTCCATTGCTATTTACAGTATTTGCTGCCAAGCTGCCTGGAAGAACATCATATTGTAAAATTCATCTTTATGCCGACGATACCGAACTTGAAATTTCCTAATCCCCCCCAACAATGCAGTGAAACTATTGGAAAAGTCAACGGGTGATCTCTTAGTTATTTCACAGTGGTCTCAAGATAATGGTCTTACCATCAGTCCCCAAAAGTCATCCTTTTTTCATTCCTTTTTTTTCGGGGCAATCATTCGGCAATACCTACATCGGTCGACTTCCGTCCTTCCTATCCTCTTAGTATAGGTGGCAAAGCTGCCATGGCCACTGAGCACCTGCGTAAGGTAGAATTTTACATTCCCATTATTTCGCTTTACCCACACCTCTATTTCAGGTATTGTGCCCTGTGAGTGCGACTGTCTTTTCGGGTACTAGTTGTAGATTGTGATTTGACATTCACGTGCTGATGAACGTTATTGCCCTCTCGGCCGTTGCCTCCACAACGTCCTCATTAGTCCCAACTACTACTACTACTACCTGCTACTATTAGATCGTCTGCAAGAGCAACGAGCCTGCACTTTCTCAGTTCTTCGCAGTTCCAGGACTCCATCATATAGGATGTCCCACAGAAGTGGGCCCAGTACTGACCCCTGCGGAACCCCTCCTGTAATTTTTCTCTCCGTATTATCTAAAAGTAGTCTTCTATCTGTGTAACTCTCCGCCAGCTTCACTAGATAGTCAGAAATCCTCCTTCTCTTTAGTATATCGACGATTGGTTGCCATGGGGACGTGAAAGGCATTTCTGACGCCCAGTGCGACCGCTATGCAAATTTCCCTATTCCACCAATTTCCCTCTTTGGCACTGCGGGCCACTCTAACGACTTCTCGAATCGCTTCAACTGTCGACATCCCCTCCCTGAAGCCGTATTCGTTGGGGGACAGCCCTCGCCCTCCTCGTGTATCCAGTTCGTCATTTAGCCGTATGACTATGATCCTTTCAAGCAACATAGCAAACGGATCTGTTAGGCATATGGGTCTTAGTCCTAGTCCTGGGGCCCTACTCGGCTTGTGAACTAGCGCCAGTTTGGCGATTTTCCATCTTTTCGATAAGTTACCACTTACCACTATATTAGACATTTCAACAAATAGTTCTGGGTTTATGTCAACCGCCGTTTTACCACTATCGGTGGTACCCCATCAGGTCCAGGCGCCTTGTTAGATTTCAATCGCGCCGCCCCTCTTGCTATCTCTGCCACCGTAACTGGAGGGGGGGAGGGCTCTTCGTTTCGCCCCCTTTCCCATTATATTTCGGGCATTTGCGGGAATAACTCGTCCGCTGCCGCTAGTTTTCTCTCCGTGCTCAGGAGCAGCGGTGGCCTAGCACCGGTCCTCTTACAGGCTTACATCTGATAGCCTTGGCCCCACACATCTTCGTCTACGGCATTGACTATATTCTCCCAGCAGCGGAGCTTTGATTTGCAGATGTTATTCTTTAGCAGCTTTCTGGCTGCACAGTAATCAGTATGCGCCTCTTCCAATGTGGTGATACTGGCTGCTCGGTTGGCCTTCATCTTGGTTCACCTTCCTTTTTTCCTGATACAGTCTTTGCGTGTGGTAGCAACTTCCTCGTTCCACCAGTAGACCGTCTTCCAAAAGTCATCTGTTTTATTCATAGGCACTAGCGTACAATGTGAAAAAGCTAAACCTAATTTAAACAGTGGAATAACAAGAAGTCACAGTGATATTCCATTTAAAAGTTGTGTTGAAAATCTAGGTATCAAGTTTGATGAATATTTAAATTTTGAAGATTACGTTATAGCCATGTCTTTTTATTATATATTGTATTATACTGGTGACCTGTACTTTTAGACAACGTTTCCTCGAAATATCCGTACTACGACATTTCTACCTGCTTCGCTTTAATCTCCAGTGATCTGTCCTTATCTCTGTCATTGCAATCTGTCGGTCGATCTCCCTCGTAATCAGTTTATCATTTCATTTTCAAAGCTGAATTCACGGGGTTTTTCGTAGTTTAATAAAATTTTCGTTACCGACGTGCTGCACCATGCTGGCTCTTCATATGTCACAGTAATAGTGTAAGTTAATGTTTTATTCTATTTACTACGCCAGGACCGAATACAGACTCCTAGACATGTAGTAGATTGTCTGAATAGTTTCATTTACGCATTGGTTAAACAGTAGTATATCTAACCGGACACTAAAGTACTTAATGTGAGTGCATTAAGTACTTTAGAGAGTTCTTGCAAGAATTGTCTATCTCCTTATCAAAGTTGACATTAAGATTTTATCCTCTATAAACGTGCTAAATCCGAATCATCCACTACATATGGACAAATCCGTTAAATATCTGTGGTGAATGGATAATATTGGAAAAAAATTACAATATGATTTGCACCTTATTTTCTTGTTTAAATAGCATAGAGGCATTTTCAACAAAAGAAAACTTAAAATAATTAGTTTTATAGCAACTTAAAATTATGTCACAATCTCCAGTTGCCATTTAAAATTTTTGAGGTGGAAGTCACCCCCTGCTGGGGGGGGGGGGTATTGAAGCGGCAAGGATGAAAACACTTAGCTAATGCACCTTGTATATCTACGCCTGAAAATTTAAGACAATATAAGACTATATTTACAATTCAAGCGTAACAAAACTAAAATCACTTAATTAATCATGTATTAAAGAGTCCCAACGATTTTTAAACAACTTAAAATAATAAACTTCCAGAAACACAAAAGGTACTAAAATATGTAGAAGTAAGTGCTGCTCGTTCCTTAAGAGTATAAAAATAATGCCAGAGCAATTTTCTCTCTTGTAAAGTGCTTAAATGTGCATAACAACACAATGTGTCATAAAAGTCATGTCAACTAAAATATTACGACACTAAATATTTAACATAATAATGCCTGTCAGCACAGAATAACATATGTGACACAATATTTAAATTTGCTACGAACTATAGATTGGAAACTATAATTATTATGCATTCGACTGTGCAGAAAATCACCAGAAATAATTTTCTGCAGTCATACTAAAGCCTGTTAAAATGCTATTAACGAGAAACTATTACATTATAAAAATGTTTCCATTCACTGAAGCCCTCTGTTCGTTGTGTTCGTGAAAATTTCAACCTGTAGTAATTCCATTTTAAAATACACTTAAGATCATACTACAAAATATAAATGTTAATATATTTCTTACATGAATGTATTTTATTTCTTATCTAATAATACCTAAGAAATTAATTTTCTGTCAAAGAATTTGTTTGATATTAATAAACAAATGGTCCACAAAATTAGTATTTTTGGAAGAAATAATCTGTAAAAATATTGACACAAGAACTTCCCTGGCTGTTGGCACCTTTCATTTAGTGATGTTTCTTCTTTTGGATTACCATTGTATTTTATTCGCATTCGCTAAAAGGTTATACAGTTTTCTTCACAATAGTGTGATCTACATTCCCAATTTTAATTCTCAATGGAATTGTAAGTACTTAATTTTCGTAATCCACATAACCTGAAATGTGAAAATTCTAGAAGATCCCAGTGAATGATTTTCTCACGATTATAATACATCGGTAAGTGAAGGAAGTAAAGTTTACCTAGTTTTAAATTCTGCAGGTGTCTAACCAGATAATAACCGAATGAGTTCTCTCCTTTTTGGTGGAGAAAATATCCTCTTTATCATATAAAGCAACTTTAGCGGGGCCTCGACGCTGATTGTTTGCATGTGTCTTCCGAACAGTTGGTTTAACGATAAAATTAGACATAAACCAAACAGTTTGCTATAGAAATACTCTATTGTTTATCTCCACTGTATTCTGCACTTAAGACTCTCAATGAAGTTGATTGAAATACACAGTGAGAAGTTTATCCATTGCGTTATTCGGTTCTTCACCGCGAATATCTAATTTTAGAAAGGCTTGTTTCACGGGAATACTTTTCTTTTGCGAGAATAATGTTCCTAAAGGAAACTGTGGAGCGAAGATTTTTGACATGACACATTCATTGTATAGTATATTCTATAACAAGTTATGAAATGGCCCATATTCCACACGAGCGAAAGTTTGTAGGCCGACCCGAAGGCGAGGACTACGGTTCGCGAGTGTGGAATATGCCATTCCAAACGTGTTGTAGACTATACTTTCTCTAACAACATTTTAGAAATTATACAAAAATACCTTAAAACTGTTCAAAACGTCAAATGTGAAGCTACCTTTTGTTCGACGTAACCATAGTAACCGAGCCAGTAACAGCTTCTGATTCGTCGCAAGCCGTGCGGTATTATACCATAACAGTGTGTTGGAATGATACTTGTTCCGACACAATTTTTAGTTATTTGTAATTTCTGAAATGGTGTTAGAGAAATTTTTTTATGTATCACCGCTCTAATTCGCACAATTCTGTGATTTTAATTATCCACCGAGATAACTCTTGTATAATACGCTAATGATATGGCTAAGTACGCCTAAAGTCACACTGCGCGAGCGACCAACATGATTCTCAAAAACCTGGTGCGCATGAACGATTTCACGATCGACCTATTAATCGTATAGATAAAAATGTACTTTACATACAGATAGCGCACGTGAACGATCGCAAAATCGCCCGACTTGAAAATCTGTGTCTGGATACAGATTTTTGATCCGATCGCGATTGCCCGATTTCATTAGCCCAATGTATTTTAATCTACGCGCGCAGACGTATGTGTATTCAGTCAGCCGATTTATGATATACGAAAAGCATATCTGTTGTTTTCTAAGTAGATATGGAAATTAACACAGAAACATTAGCTTGGTAGAAGTGCGACCTGAACTGTATGATAAACAATAAAAAACGCAATAAAAAACAAAATAACAAAAAATAATAAAAAACAAAAACTGTGGATTGATGTCTGCAAATCTATAATTAAGGACTGGGGACAGCTGCTACCTCAAAAAGAAAGATATATTATGAGAGGTGAGACAATTAGTTTATCAAAACTGTATTTGCTCATTTGTGTATAATTGAAAAATTTATCAAGACCACTTTACAACTGAGCAGGAACTACGAAATTCAATCTGATCGGCTGACTGCTAATCGTTCGTTCACGCTGGGACTAATCGGCAGACTGCAGAATCATCTATGCGCGCGTAAACTTGTCAATTGGCGATTGTGATAGCACGATTCCACAATTGTCCATGCGCGCCTGGCCTATGGTTCGTGTAATGGCGTATTACAAGTGGAAAATTTTATTGAACTTGGACAAGTCGGAAGCAATGGTCTTCACGCACAACTTTTCTAGAAACAAAATTATTACACCTATTTCCGTAGGGCAATCAAATTCCAACCAGAGAGTGCGTGAAGAACTTAGGGGTTCTCCTTGACAAAAGACTGACTTTTCCAAACACATTAACGAAACTATACGGATAGTCTATTCTTTATCCAAGAATCTGTATCCCCTACTGACTAACAACAGCAGACTAAACAGAGCGAACAAGAAGTTTATTTACACAGTTGTAATGAGACCGGTCCTCATATATGCAGCCCCGGTGTGGTGCAGCACATCGGTACCGACAATTAACAAACTGAGAGTTCTGGAGCACAGATTTATGCTCCTCATATCAAATTCATCTACCTCCCTCAGAGATCTCTATGAACGCTGCAGGGATATAATACAAGGAGATCAAGAAAGACTGAATGTGCCGCTACCTAAAGATTTTTTGTGTGCCACTCACATTATTTTACGATACTTTCAACATTTGCAACTTGGCGACAGTGATTTATATAGGCAGTGTGCACGCGACTTTAGAAATGTAGACAAATCCATTTTGTCAGAGTTTAAGGACAACAAACCCAAATTCCCAAGATGTTAAATGGAAACTGAAACTCATTGAACTTTTCATTATATTAGTATTCTGTGGACATTATGTCACACAAATTCCAAGGTTTGGCTGCGCTACTAATTGTGGTTATGGAAGTGTGGCACTACGAAATGACGTCAGTTTTAATTAATTTACCTCGACTCTCCAACTAGGAAAAGTTGAGGTTAGAAAGCGCCACTTTCTTAAGCTTCTACTAATGAATAAAATTAAAATAACGCATTGGATCACAGTGTGGCGGCCACTTGTATTTCGGTATTCCAGAGTCTAGTAACACAGGAAATTAGTTTTAATAATGTACGTAGAACAGAAATTAATCTTGGTAATTTTAGTGACTTTTCTGTGTAAGGTCACCTTAATTCAATCTCGATCGCACTGTACCAATAGCGAACTACATCAAGATTATATTTGAGAAATTTTCTTAATGCAGACTTGGTGGCAGTCCGCTAATAAACAACATCACGCGCATCAGAGAGTATAATGCACCATTTAGGATAAAACACAAATTATCACATCAGACGTTGCCTGTCTTCCATCAACTTAATTAGCTAATATTCACCGCCCCTACTGACACTACTTCTAACTTTAACTCTGTTCTGCCCTTGTTTTTTTGTCATTTTCTGTTATTAGTTGTTTTGTCCTTTTAAATTCATTGTTACTGTCACAATTTTAGATTGATTAATAGAAACATAAATTGTTAAACCCAAAATTATTGGACATAATTTAACCGCACGCACTCTTGCCTTGTTGTGGAAGGAGCTGCGTTCACTTCATAATTATTTGTAATCTAACCTAGCCTCCTTTCGCCCAGCTTCTCAATTACCCAGCTTTGGAGCGTGGATGTCTGGCGAGCTCCGTGTACGTATGCTTGGTGAGGAAAAATGTTGTTTAATTTAAAATAAAACTTATTTGATTAATTGATTTGATTAAGCTAATTCCAACCTGGAAATCTTGTCGCATCTGTCCTCTATCCTAGGCCAGCTTTTTCTGCTTTCCCAACATCTGATATACGACAAACCTAGTGCTTTAAATCTCTCCCTACAATACTCACCTAATATTGTATAGCTTCTGCGTGAACGCTGATATTCAAAAATGTCATTTGATTTAGTTTATGATTTTTATAAATTAAAGATAATAATGAGAATGAACTATAGAAATCTCTTTAAAATATAAAAAGCCCGGATAAAGTAAACCGCAAAACATAAAAAATATTATCAACTAATCAACATTTAATTAATTAACTGGATCATAAATAATAAAAAATCGTTAACATTTGATTTTGTTGTTTAGATATAACACTTTCATGATATACAGGGTGTTCTAATCGTGGATGAACAATAAAAATTGATATCACATAAAACTGAGTTGTACCGCATTCGAGTGAAATGTGAATCAAATAAGGATTCGGCTACGTCCGACTGCAACTTATACTTCATCTTTTAAAGAACTTTTACACAAACAAACATATCAGTGAACATAAATTATATGAAAAATTGTCATCGCGATGTCTACATCGTGAAGGTCTGAAGAACGGCGCAGCGCAACTTTTCAATGACATCTGAGATAAGGCACAGGAATTACAAAAATCGAACACATTGAATTTATTGCAGCAACAATCATGCATGCAAATAAACACGTCAGATTATCTGATAAATAATTATAAGAAATAGCTATGTAAGTATAACTTTACACACGTATAAAGTATTTCTTATTAGCTTGTTGCTTAACAGTTATTGCCGCAAATAAATTTATACCACCAGAAAGGCAAAATGAAATATTTTTCAAATGGCAGTAAGATATGTTTCATATCGTGTTACGATCTGTTTTAGTAATAAAAATAAATACTATGACAAATGAAATATCTGTAATACATCTTGATTTGTACAGTATGTAAAGTTTAAAAATTAATTTCTACATGGTTTTGAAAGGACGATATATCATAGTTTCCCTCAGGGTTGAAAGGATACTCTTTAATTAATTATGGTATGGTTTACCTCGTAAACCCTATCAGGTCAAGATATATTAGTGGTCGTCATAGCAGTCTTGCGTTTTTCAGATAACCAAAAATTCTGAAAATGCTTTTTCTGTCTTTTAATCAAGGAGCTAGAAACGTAGGATAGAATTTTAACAGCCAGAAAGTTGGTTTGTGTTGGCTATTTCTAGTATGTACAATAAATTTGGTCAGGCGTTGGTAAATGATATCTCATTTAGGAAAAGAAACATTTAACGTTTAGTATAAGGTTGCTACTGTTCCATTTTTATGATACCGAAAACATATGGAACAAAAAACCGCTGCCTAGGGAATCACTTCTTCCATATCCAACTATCCAAGTCTCTTTTAAGGAAACATCTTGACTATATTTGCCCTCTAGTATGTGAAAATTATTGATCATAGAATTTTAATAATATTCGGGGCAGTTGTCATAGAAAAAATTGAGGCGCCGGTTTCTACTATATACGTTAATAATGAAGTTTCTAGCTTGCTCTACTTATTTTCCCCTATTCACAACCTACCACTTCCCACCCCTTCAACGGACTCAGATGTCATTACAATACATCCGTGTACTTTCAAGTGAATATCTCAATTTTATGTTATCAGTCCCTTTAATAATGCAATGGAGGTGGTGGGAGAGGGGTTAAAAGTTTTAGAAAGATTTGGCCTTGGTTTCTAGCAAATACATCAAATCCTAAGTTTCTGTACTCTTACCAGCTTGCTTTACTTATTTACTTATTTCTCCCTATTTACCTCCACTTACCCCCTCCCCTACTCCTTCAACGGAATCGTGTCAAAATATAATCTAGTTTCAGATGTCGTTATAACACATAGGTGTACTAAATTTCAAGTGAATATTTCAATTTGATTTTATCAACTCCTTTAATAATGGAGTTGGTATAATGGTGAGGGGTTGAAAAATATTATAAAAAAATTTGAGGCCTTCTAGTATATACATCGAATTTCAAGTTTTTGTACTCTTACCGGCTTGCTTTACTTATTTTTCCCTATTTACCCCTATTTAACCACCAACCCTTCAACGTAATAATCCCAAAATATAATCTAGTTCCTGATGTCATTATAATATGTACGTATACCAAATTTCAAGTGAATATTTCAATTTTATTTTATCAACCACTTTAATAATGGAGGTGGTGGGAGGATGGAAAATATTATAAAACATTTTGAGGCCTTGGCTTTTAGTACATACACCAAATTTCAAGTTTCTGTACTCTTACCGGTTTGCTTTACTTATTTCCTCCTATTTACCTCCCAACCCTTCCCCGGATATGTTCAAAAAACAATCCAGTTCTAGATCTCGTTATAATATATACGTGTACAAAATTTGTCAATGTCTTAAACCGTGCCGGGAAAACGTGCGGACGGAAAAATTTACAGACAGATCGACAGACAGAATTTTTTTTTTCAACGTTTCATGACACTTTAAACCTATTTCAAGAAGAAAAATTTTCCGAATAGCAATAATTGCGTCTCAACTGTAATACCAAATTCATGTTTTTTCTTCTTAAATGAACTAGACACATAAACAACTTGCTGTTTCATTTTCACCATAATGGAAAAGTAAGGCAAAATTATATAATAATTATTGCAATTTCACCTTTGTTTAACCATTGAAACATACATTTTTCTCTATATATTCAAAAACATACAAGATATGTTTTCAACTTTATAAGAGCAAATATTAGCTCTTGCATATCTCTGGCAAGTACACGTAAACACATATATATTCAGGAGGTCTTAAATATTCCATCGTTATGACAGACTTAGAAGTTCGTCTTCTTCTGTGTAAACTATCCATGATGAGGAAAGAACTGTAGTGGAAATGAGTCAATTAATTGCCTTTGGTCTATATACGAATACTTTTTCTAATATGATTTAAGGTGGTCAAGATGCAGACCAAAAGTTAAAAAGTACAAAAAGACGAACTGTGATTTTCTCACCTTTTATTTCTGAACTATTTTTCTGTGGATTGTTCTGGATGGTGCACTTTTATTTTCTTCGTAACAGGGTTTGGGATGGTCCAGAAATATTCTTTGTTAAGAGAAAACAACATTATTATTGAGAAATGTCGAAATTATGTAGTGTCACTATTTATTGTTTTCTCAGTTCCCAAGTCGGAATTTTCTCCTTCAAAGAAAAACACAACAAGACGCGTAGTGGTGACGAAATTTTTTGCAGCTGTAGATTGAATATACACTGAACATAATTGCTAATACGGAACAATCCATTGCTTTAATGAAATAAGAGCATTATTGAGAAAACGGGACATCTCGTCTTTGTCTTATGGTATTGCTCAAATGGTGCCCCATGACTGTCTCATTTTATTGAACCAAATCCTTTTGTTCAATATTTTGTAATATTTGTTCATTAAGATGAGCGAGTAGTCCTAAAATTTATGAAAATGCAAATATTAGTTTTCCCAAAGTTCTAACGTTTGTATTGAACTCATAGATTAAGTGATAGTAGCGTATACAATTAAGGTGTTTCAGCAAACTTGAATAAAAAGATTCTTGCAAACGTATTTCCGAACAACACGTAACGTAACTTTTGATCACAGTTTTTTTTAAAGGAAAATAATAAAATAACTCAACACATAATATAAGGCAGTAAAACAAACACAACTTAAAACTTCCAACACAAACTATACTAGCACCCATTCTATTTGGTATTATTAAACAAACTTAAAAATATCGACCAATCTAAAAGAAAACCACATTACAAAAATGTCTCTTAGCATATTTATTGAAATACTGTGGTAGCATTGGAGTTAAAAATAGTAACAATTCAATCGTTATTATAATCGACCGTTTCTTGAACAACTTAAGAATGCTTATAAAAATACATCATCATTTTTAATAAAGAATTTCTAAATTCTATTAGACAAGTTAACTTGACGTATGCTAAGTACAATGAGGCCTTTATTGGTTTTTAACACTCGTTAAATAATTCATACAAGTACACAAACTGGCGCAAAAAATTAATTGGTTTTTCACACCTAGATGTGTAAATAACTTAAAAGTGTGAGTGAGAGAATTTAAAATTTAATGGTACGCCAGTGCTTGTCTTATCTTTGTTCTTTTTGGTTCTTCACGCCGATTTGTTTTACTTTATAATATTCAGGCTTTGGCGTATGTTGCCTGCGGCACTAAAGTTTTGTATATTAATTCCATACTGATTTAGCATGACTAATTTTCTGAATGAATATTGTGGGTATGCTTAAAAATATGTAATTACTTGATATGTATATGTAAAAGTCTTGCGCGTACCTAACGTGGTATAAATTTAAAAAGATACACCAAGGAAAGAGGCTGAACTTAGATATTTAAACTGTCATGTACTCGGTAAACTTGTGGTTACTATTTTTAAAGTTATCATGACATAATATAAGTTTTACTTGTACTAAGTGACAGAAGAAGTACACAACTGGGAAATTCCTAGGATTCTCCAATTTAAACTGTACTCGCATTTATCAACTCTTTTTAACTGACTTTCTAAAGAAGGTTATCAATTCGGTTTTTATTTGTGCACTTGTTTTCGCATAACTGATTTACGTAAATAATTTTATTTGATGTTCTGCGCTTATAAGTAGGTTATAGGCCATTGCAATCAATAAAATTGCTACACAGAGTGTCTCAATTAAATATCGATTCGTCCAAAAATCCTGACTTTCTTATAAAAGTTATCGAAAATTTACAAAAACAGTTTAGTAGTACGCAAAGCGTATAGTTAAAAAATATTTTTGAATATGCAGCATGATGATTCTTTTACTTTTTGCTTCCACATCCACGTAGCGGATTGGAAGTATAGCAATCATAAAAAAAATTCAAAAATTTATTTTCTTCAAATAAGTTTAGGGTGTCATGAAACGCCGAAATTTGAGCGAAGCAAAATTTTCTCTCTGTCTGTCTGTCGGTCTGTCTGTAACTTATTTGTCCACATGTTTTCTTCGGAACGGTTTAAGATATTGACTTGAAATTTTCTACACATGTATACTTATTACAACAAGATCTCTAACTGGATTGCTTTATGAATATATCCGCTGAAGGGTTGGAAGGTGAATAAGTAAAGCAAGCTGATAAGAGTACATTATATTGAAATTTTGTGTCTGTACTGGAAGCCGAGGCCTCAAATTTTTTTATCTACCATCTCCCCACCACCACCCCCTACTGCATTATTAAAGGGGTTGGTAAAATAAAATTGAGATATTCACTTGAAATTTGGTACATATTAGAATGATATCTCGAAGAAACTGTATTTTGGGATTATTCCATTGCAGGGTTGGTGGTTAAATAAGGGTAAATAGGTGAAAATAAGTAAAGCAAGCTGGTAAGAGTACAAAAACTTGAAATTCTCTGTGTGTACTAGAAGCCAAGACCTCAGATTTTTTATAATATTTTTCAACCCCCTACTACCTCTACTCCATTATTAAAGGGGTTGATAGAACATAATTGAGATATTGACTTGAAATTTGGTACACGAGATCTAGAACTAGATTACATTTTGGAATGGTTCCGTTCAAGGGTTGGGGGTTAAATAGGGATAAATAAGGGAAAGTCAGTAAAGCAAGCTGATAAGAGTACTGAAATTTGGGATTTGGTGTATATACTAGAAGCGAAGGCCTCAGGTTTTTTTTACAATATTTTCCCCAACCTTTGTTAAAAATTAAATTGAGATTTTCACTTGAAATTTGGTACACATAAGTATTATAACGACATTTGAAACTAGATTACATTTTGATATGATTCCGTTGAAGAAGTGGGGAGAAAGTAGAGGTAAGTAGGGAAAAATAAGTAAAGCAAGGTGGTAAGAGTACAGAAACTTGGAATTTGGTGTATATATTAGAAACCAAGGCCTTATATTTCTTTCTAATATTTTTCAACCCCCACCCCCACCACCTCCACTCAATTATTAAAAGGATTGATTACATGAAATTGAGATATTCACTTGAAAGTTAGTACACGTATGCATAGTAATGACATCTGATTGACATGATTCCGTTGAAGGGGTGGGAGGTGGTAGGTTGTGAATAACGCAAAACAAGTAACCAAGATAGAAATTTCATTTTTAACGTATATGGTAGAAACCAACGCCTCAAATTTTTCTATGATATCTGCCCCAAATATTATTAAAATTCTATGATCAGTAATTTCTACATACTAGAATGCAGACACAGTCAAGATCTTTCCCTTAAAGTGACTTGGACGAGATATCTGGATGTGGAAATAGTGATTACTTAGGCAGCGGTTTTATTGGATATTTTGGAATTGAAGTATTTAAAAATTCTAATGAAAAAACCCTTGCGCCAAATGGATCAGACAGGGGTCGATTCTTGAATACTTGATACAATCAATGTATTTCACAATATTGGATATAGGGAAACCCGTTATAGGTTTAGTGAATAGAACATATTTTTAATAGGACGATTATGAAGCAAGTGTGAGTTACCGAATACAAATACCTATTCAATCAACAAAAATAAACAATGATAGTTGTGTAGTTAATCTCATTGAACTACTTCAAAGTGAATTGAGCTTATTTGAGCCAAATGTTGACCAAATAGGTATCTGCCTTCGGCTACGCACGACTGAATCTTCTACTCATTTACTTCATCGTGGAACAATATATATTACATTCCACGATAATAATTAGGGTTGAAGGAAAAATGAGTTTTAATTTTTTCGAGAATTATTACTACATAGTACTGGTGCCTTTGGCTGTTATTAATAATTGTGCAAAAAATTTAAAATGGTACTTTGTTATTTTCAAGTTCCTCAATGGGTTCAAAATTTTAGAAAAAAACTTTTTTTATACCATTTATTTTTTCTTAGTTATTTTTCTATCCTTTGGATATTGGTAATGTCATAGTCGCCAAAAAGTGTTTTAATGTACCACAAATCACTGTGCCACATGTTTAAATGATATTATATACACTTCAGGTTACTCACGGAAGTCAAAATATGCACTTCTAAGCATTTTTTCCAAAAGTATAACTTATTTGATCGGGTCTTATTTATAATTTTTTTCTCTATATTCAACAACCGAGAAAGGTGAACATTAGAATATACCACATATTTCATTAAAAAAAAGAACACCCAAATAGACATGGAAATACAAACAAAAACAGAATATGTTTAATATTTCAGTTATTATCCAATTTTAAAGTAATCTGACATCGTTTTAAATGATGGGCAATATTTCTCTAGATTTTATACGGGCTGGAATGAATCCGTGTCGTCATTCTTAGCCAAAGACAGCTAGTAATGCCTCAGTTGCAAAACGCACGAAACTCAGGAAAATTTGCGTCCAACGCTTTGTTAACACACATTTCCATATTAGCAGTCACTGACGGTTCAGTAACATTTAGGTACATCATTCCCAAAGATTAATTCCGCGTAATGTTTGGCCTCAAAATTAATTTTGGGTATACTAAATTTTCGTTGTTATTTTAACGTTTCGTGTCGTAAAGACACGTTGGATACCATCTTCCTTGTTTTCTTAATTTCATACCTTTAGTAAAGCTAGTAAACGGGTGAGAGGTTTGTTTCTTTAATAACGGTAGAACTTCTACATGATGGCATGTTTTTCAATGCCCGGACACTGGCATTGCTTTCCTTTCTTGTGTCATTTTCAATTTCTTGCATTTTCTCTAGATTTTAAATTCTTCTGAATTTGCTTATATCGTAACGTAACGTAACATTCTTTAAGTTTATCCCAGATGCGATTTCGAAAAATGGTAGGAATTGATGTACTTTTCCAAATCTCTTCAATGCTCGATGCAACGTTTTCGAGTATTTCAGAGACACCTAGATCTCTCCCAGCACGTTTATATCTTAGATCATTAGATCATTATAAACAAACAAATGATGAAAAATAACGTCCTTAAAGTAGGTGACACACTGTTAACTTAATATTTTAGATTGACCAAATATCTTGGAACAAAGTCGACTTACAGTTGCCATAATAACTTAAATATTGTAACACTTAACGAAGAGTCGACATAAAACCACGAAACATTTAAAAACCCACAAAAAACATACTACTAAAAACAGTATTTAGTAGAAGTACTCAAACAAATGAAAGTAGGTTGGAACTTGTTACCTCCACATCTCAGTCATAGAGGCCTCTCGCTTGGACTGTGATTGTACTCTAGCGCGTTATTTGTCGTGTAATTCCCATAAGTGACGCGATTTTCAAAGACATTGAGGAACCGGAAGATATTAGAATAAAGCAAATTGACTTTAAGGGGCATTTTATCATACTGTAATAATTATATTAATTACTATGTCTACCAGAGAATTTTTTTTTTTAATACATCAATAAAGGTAATGAAAACCTGTAAAATCACCAAAATTTCAAAACTTTCTGTCTCGAGAGGAATCTGAAGATGCTAAGATAGCTTTTGAGAATGAATTTTATGCATCCAAATGCACATATTGACACCTTAATGGCAAAACAATTTATAAAGAAAGAATTCTTCGTTCATCCTAATAAGCATCCATTTTTTTACTCTTCAGCAAATTACATTTTTTATCACTTATTTTACAACTCCCTATATGCAATACATGGCAGAAGAGACACTTCCACTTAAGGAAAGTTAATTTTAAAAACTTAAGCAGACCGTTTTAACGCATTAAACTAAATCACACATGAAATTTATTCCAGAGTAATTATTCCCTAATTACGAGTACAATCAGGCATACAATTTTATATCCTTCCCATAGATTTCAACTCATCCTCACATCCTTTCCAATATTTTTTTGGTTAATGAAATTTTTTCTATAATAAAAAGTCAATTTTTACCCTCGTCACCCATTTCTTGGCATTTTAATTGAATATCTGAAACTTTTTTGCTTTATCGGACACTCCAGTTTTAAGCGACGAACTTTTTATCAATAAGTTACGCATAATCAAATTTAAAGCAGTTATTTTTCACAAACGGTGAACCATGTTATTGATGTAAATTGACATACAATGTGGTTTTTCCCGTGAAACTAACTGTCCGTTTTCTTACATGGAGATAATTTATGTAAAAAAGGTATATGCCCGCTTCAGGCACACGTATATAACGGGTTTAAAATAGATCTAGTCAATTATGTATCGGTTCATTAGCGTTTTGTTTTCCTATTGATGTTCGTACAGGTTTTAATTTAATGATACTTGATGTGCGTTTTGTGTCTGTAAATCATTCAGAAAACAGAAAAACAGGATCTCTAATAATAATCTCATGGTATACCAATTAAAAGAACGCTATAAACTTTAATAATTACGAACGATTTACTTTTACTGCTAATAATTTCTTATTTCCTCCAAATCAAGGAATAACTGCTTATTAAAATCTGTAATTATTAATATTATTTATATTTCGATCACATTGTTAATACTGTCAGTTTGGTGTCTTTTACAATTTGTTATTTAGGAAATATTGCCACAAAAACATTATCACACTGCACTGGGTTGCTTCTCTCTAGGAAAATAAAAAAAAATGTCGTTACCTTTCAAGTGATTCAACTTTTAACCTCAGCATTAAATATATTTTCATGAATCTGTGAAAGTGTAGATTGGGCATACAACGTGTTAGTTTTATAATTCCCAGTTAAGCGGCATATTTTATTAAACTAGAGGGGCTACACTTTCTATAGAAAAACGACCCAATTATGGGCAAAAGACAAGACAAGAAAATCTGCGACCACGAAAATCCCCATATCCCAATTCTCAGATGAAACAAATAATAAATTACAAAATATATCTACCACATTTAAATTCAACTTCGATAATTCTCAGATGCCGATTTCCAGTGGAATCAGACGATAAATGGTAAAACTTATCCGCCATATTGACTCCATCATTTTGAATTATTGACTTTCGATCACTTATTTAATATGTGACAACAAAAATTCACAGCTACCAATCTTCATATAATTGACGCTTCTGAAAAAGTGCTTAAGAAAGCGGTAAATACCCCGTTAAATAAGAAAAAATTTGAGCCATCGGTGGATCGAGAAGTTCTGCGTGAAGTGAAGCGCCTTAAGAGAAAAACTGAGTTCGTATGGAATTATTAATAATTTGTACAGTCTTTTTAACAGTATTAAATAACGCAGACAAGTGCAAGTGCAGTGTCCCTACCTACACCGAAAACGCCGTCTTGGTGACCATTTTTAAGTGGTTTATTGCGGTAAAGAAAGCTGGGCAATGAATAATGTCAAAATGAGACACATGTGTTTAACAAGCAATATGGACATACTAGCTGTGTTGTAGCTTAAAGTAATTTTATGCAGTGGAAGTTTCTTACATCCCAAGAAAGGAAAGAAAATGATTCAGCAATCACAGGACCACACGCTGCAGAGGGATAAGCTATAAATTATTTTATTTTATTTTATTCTATTCTTTCTGATTATTTTAATAATTTTACCAACTTAATTTCTATCAACTCAATGTATAAATTCTGAACATAATATTTTAAACAGTTTCTTATTAATCTCAAAAATGAATCTGTGCTGAGCAGGGGACAGGTAACAAAATATATTTATTTCGCTGAATCGGAAAACGAGAATTGAAACTTTTTAATGCAAAAACAAGCCAATATACAAGGTATAAAAAAATATATTATCGGGCCGCACTCTTATTTGAAACTCGCTAGTGTATTAGTTTAGTTCTTTATCAAAATTGAAAAAAAAAATTAAAAGTAAAACTGAATTGATATTAAACATAGGTAATGAAATAAAAAAATACACGGTGTACAAAATATTCTCTCGGCCTTCTTTCTCTAACCCTCTATAAAAATGTCTTTTTTATCGCACTTCCTTGCACTTTCACCGTAAATAGATATTTACCTGTGAAACGGTTAATATACAAAAGCTCCTTGTGGCGAGCAAGGCTGACAAACGAAGTGGACGCACTGATGAAGGACGTTGAAACGGAAACACAGATTTCTGGGGAACATGATACCATATATGGACGCAAGCGGGCAAGATGAGGTGCAGGCTGCTAGATTCAGAAACAGAAGATACAGAAAACTTAGAAGAAGAATAAATAAAGAGATGATGATAGGTGGAATTTAAAAGAAGTATGGAATCTAAAAAGAAGCCTTTCAGAAACACCTACACCTCCCATCCTATATTACTATCCCATGCCGGTCCGGCGGTATATAAATGCATCCAAGGTTTGTTCCGGCACGCGGTTCGGGCGTCCGTTGGGCGGTCGGGTGGAGCCGTTCAGTCATGGCATGAATATGTCACAGCGAGTGAAGGATGCAATAATGGACGACTGGGGAGTTGATGAAATAGACTTGAGATATTCACTTGAAATTTGGTATACGTATGTATTTTTTATTGAAGGGGTGTGTGTAATTGGGACAAATCATTAGAGCAAGCTAGTAAGAGTCCAGAACTTCACTTCTGACGTATGTGCTAGAAACTAATGCATTAATTTTTAACACTGAAACTGTTTAACAAATCGAAGATGTAACGGTAATACGGAAGTCCAATAGCGATTTGCGTAACGCTTGGAAATTCGGTTATTTTTTGGACACGAATGCGTTCGGTGCTGTTACATCGCATACTTTTTGAAAGATCCAAATGTGATTTTGAAATTGATAAATTTTGATACCTAGAATCATATTCTTGCATTCTTACGTCTCGACGCTGACCGAAGCCTAGCGTCATTTTGGTAAAACTTGTATATTTGATAAATTTTGATATCTAAATCTATGTTATTGTATTTACACGTTTCGACGCCGACAGACGCCTAGCGTCATTATTGTAAATCACGTGTATTGGAAATATTTTGATACTTAGATTCTTATTCTTGCATCTTTACATCTAGACGCCGACCGACGCCCTGCGTCGTTTTTGTATGACTTATGTATTTGATAAACTTTGATATTTAAATGTGTTCTTGCATTTTTACGTCTCGACGTCGACCGATGCCTAGCGTCGTTGTTGTAAAACTCGTGTATTTGATAAATTTTGGTTCCTAGATTCATATTCTTGCAGTTACATATCTAAATATATGTTCTTGCATTTTTATATCTCGACGCCGACCGACGCCTAGCGTCATTGTTGTAAAACTTCTGAATTTGATAAATTTTGATGTAGTAAGGAATCTAAGACCTCCAATTCAGCAAGGGGGGGTCAACTGTGACATATACAAAAACCAAAAACGGATTCCCATGTAAAATTTCATGACGGATACGAATTTTGAGTTCACCCCTTCATCCAGAATTGCGAAATGGGAAAAAAATGCAATTTTGGGCAAATTTCTAAAAACTACGGGAAACATTTATTTTTTTGTTTCTCAGTCAATACCTCGTTAACTGTTCGAGATATCTGTTTCAAATTTTGACACCAATATCTTTGGAGATTGGCCTCACTTACAGTTTATGCGAAACTTTTTTCGGCAACGTCGTTTTTTGGCAAAAAAAATAAAAATCTTCGCTTAACGCAAAAAAACACCAAAATGCATTGCAAAATATAACATGCTAAAACTTTTTTATTACTAAAGATACATGGGCATATGATCGAGAGAAAATAAAGCTTATGAATTATAGAAACTTTTTTACTTGAAGAATTTTTTTCTAGAATGCTTAGTTTGGCTGTTATGACTGTTGTAAATAAATAGTAGTGTAACGACTCATATATTGCGCGTTCTCCTCGGCCGGCGCGAGCGCTCTCTACTAGCAACTCGCAACCGTATTCAGTCATATCAGAGATACGTAGGTATTTTATTATTTAGTTCATGTATGTTTTATTTTAAAAATGGTACCAGTGGAAGTTTATCAGTTACCAGTAGAACAGAAAAATACTGTTTTTGTTATTGACATCATGTCTTTAATTCAAAGGCATCAAAGCTATGGCTGTTCAACTTTCAAAGAACTCTTTGAAAAGACTTTGAAATTAGTTATAAACATGGGACCAAAAGGGTGTAACCTACCGACGGACCAAAGTAAGAAGAGTGTACTGTCTGTATAAGGTAAACGATGGGGTAAGTATACCGAATTGGAAAAATATTATTTCTCATTCTGATAATAAACGAGAACTCTTGAACTTTTTTGCTTGCAAATTTGAGGACAGTTATTTCAGAATAGATCAACACGTTCAGATTGTTATTGCAGGTATGTTTTTAGAAAATAGCAAAAGTATTTTATGCGATCAAAATAATGTGAAAATTATGAAATCCCTACATTTTTCCGATCATGAAGAAGCAGGTACCAGACTTTTTGCTATCTTGCCATTTTTTAGAAATGAATGTACTAGAACAGTCATACAGGGTGATTCACGTAAACCGTTCATTAGAAGTTTAGGGACTTGTAACGATAATTTAATTTGGAAAATTTGGTTACTTACATAGTTTTTTATGCTCTTTTCACTAAAAATAATTCTGTGGCATTCGCCGTGAATAAAAAATAAGTTTAAAATATCATTGTTTGAATATCCATTTCTGTTATTCTCCATGACTGATAACCCTTTACCAAATTTATTTATAAAATCGCTATAAACACTGACGTGTTTGATAGATTAATAATTGCAACAAATGTCATTTCCACAGCCAACTATTGTAAGACATTAATACTTTGTTTGATAGACGCTATTAATTGCAACAAATGTCATTTTCACAGCCGACTATTATAAGAGCAACACATACTTCGATGTATTTCGCGCATTAAAATACAAAATTATCAATAACACAAAAACTATAAAAGATGAGTATAGGGAACCCTAATACAGATCGATGCAGAATAAAATTATACATCAGAAACAGTAAAAATATACAGGGTATTCCATTAAAAAAAAATACTTTTCGACGTTTGAAATTTGCCAAAATTAGCAGTAAATTCTGACCACCCTGTAAGCAATTAGGTTACTTTCAAAGCACGATTAGGAAGCTTAAGGGTTCCACTATTCGTGTTGTATAAATGGTAACTTTCACTTTCATTATGTTAGAGACAGCAAATTTCAAACTACTCGGTGTCAAGACACAGATTTTCCGAAAAGTCAATATATCTGGAGTAGGGTTAGATTGAGGGATATGGTAGTATGATCAAAGTCCTATTAAAATGACCAGTTGAATTAAAAAATGCAAGAAAATATATAGCATTCCATCTAAAATAACGAAGTTGACGGTAACTTCCGGTATAAGCGGAAGTGCAATGATGTTGAAAATATTATTAGTGAAAAGAGCATAAAAAACTATGTAAGCAACCAAATTTTCAAAATTATCTCTATAAGTCCCTAAACTTCTAATAAAAGATTTGCGTGAATCACCCTGTATATACTGTGGACACTGATATTTTTGTTCTTTCATTGTATTATGCGACTATACTAAACACTGAAATATGGCTTCAACGGCAAAAATCTTTTATTTTTTGTCATGATGTGATTACCCAAATATCTAGTACCTACATTTGATTTCGACAAAAGAAATCTGACCAACATTTTACTAGCTGTTTACTGCCCCTCTGGAAATGATACCGTTAGTTATCCCTTTAAGTAAGGCAAAAAGACAGTAGTAAAAATATTACGTGAAAGGTTAAATATGTTAGAAGAATTAACACATTTTGGCGCAGCGAACCGAGATGGAACTTACAAACTAACTGATAGATTCCTGTAGGTTATTTTTTAAGGTTCTTTATGGCAGACCTTCATTTAGAGGAAATTTGGATGAGCTACGAGCACATTTATTCACTTCATATAAAACAGATATGAGGTAATTGTTTTAATTATTTTATATAGACACTATACCGATAATGATGAGTAAACCTCAAAAGCCAGAGAATATACACTTAAATCCATATTGCAAATGTAAAATGTACACTTGTACCAGGCGCTGTCGATGTCTAAGTGCAAAAGTAAAATGTGGTATAAGTTGTTTGTGCGAAGGCAAATGTTCCTCACTTTTAAATTAAACTAATTATAAAAATTAAATAGTTTTCTTTATTTACATAAAATACAAACATTTTTAATCGGACTGACACAATATAAATATGGTGCATTAAATCGCAGACCCTAAGCCTTTTTCTTACTAATATGGAAACTTTTATCTTATAATAGATACACAATCGTTAGCAGAGCACGCAATGAAGTGTACACACCGAACTAGACCAATTTGACCGGGCGGGGCCAACATGTGCGCCAACGCTGAACCAATATAATCTCCTTTTTTTTTCACTATTAAGCCAAAGTATAAAAACATATTCAAATGCAAAAACTTCTTTGGTCTTTTATCATCATTTTATGTCGATTAACTACACCTCTATCTCTACTTATAAAAAAGTTTCTCGCATACTATATTTTGCAATACATTTTTGAACTTTTGTGCGACATGTAGGACTACAGTTGTTTTTTATAAAAAAAATTATATTAATGCAATAATTTGGCTCTATACAAAGCCCAAGAAGAAAGTTAAAAGATTATTCTCCTAAAATTTCAGGTCGATACTTTTACCAGTAAATGAGATATTGAGTGGGGAATGAGAATACTAATGTTTATTGTGTTTTTCTTACTTTTGGAAATAAACAACTTTTTCTCTAATTTCGCAATTCCGAATTTAGTGGTGAACTCGTAATTCGAATTCGGCAAACAATTTTACATAGAAAACTGTTTTTAGTTATTGTATACATATGAGTTGACCCCCACACCTTTAAAACGCATCGTACGGCAAGCTAGATTCCCTACTAATACCTAGATTAATGTTCTCGCATTTTTACGAGACCCGTTTTTTTTGTGAAATTTTAATGTTGATGTAATACTAAATTTTTCTTTATTTTTATCCCCTGTACATTTTGCAGATTTTATAAATATCATGTCAGGATTGAAAGTTAGCCAAGTTCATTTTCAATGTCTTAACGAAGCTTGCAAATTTGCAACTTCTGTAAAAAAAATTATGACATCTGCCCCTAATATTATTAAAATTCTATGACCAATTATTTCCGCATACTAAAGTGCAAATATAGTCAAGAAGTTTACTTTTAAAGAAACTTGGAAGAAAATTTGGATGTGGAAGTAGTGATTCCTTAGGCAGCGGTTTTTAGTAACGCAGTAATAACCTAAACTCTTTTGATATAAAAAAATGATTGCAAGAAAGTCTTTGGTTTTATATTGTTTTGGATGGCAAATGCATAGCCATAGTTTAATTGCATTGTCGTAGTAAGATCACGATGAAATAGTCCATATAAAAACGCAATATAGAATAAATGCATACTGTATCAATCCAAACACGATAAAATATTCCGAAGGTACTTCACTTACCGTTTACAAAATTTACATCCCATTTAGTATTCATCCATATTTGTTTGTAAAACAAGTCAATGAACTATTAGAATACGAAAACAACAATGAAACGTATGTACAGTTTGATCGTTAGTTCCTATTAAAAAAAGAACGTTTCACACATAAATAACAATATTTTCTAACGAAGGGCTTCATAGAAAATTCTTAGGCGGTATTATCTTTTATACCATCATTGTCATACGGAATAATAAATATGTGGTGGACTTTTATGGGATGTCTAACGAAATATGTACCTCTCTAGCGATAGACACTATTAGTATTCCACCTGTGAAGTTGTGAAATCTGATAATTTTTTAAATGGTTGTTTAACATACAACTAATAGAATTTCATTTCAAATTAATTTAAAATACGCGCCAATGATGGCAAGTACTTCCGGCAGTCAGAACAGCCTTATCCTTCATGAGAGGGTCATCGAAGTAAATAAATCCGAGAGTAAAAAAGTAAACCTAAAATCTGTGTATACTTAGTATACAGGGTGATTCACGTAGGCCATTCATTAGAAGTTTTTCAACTTGCAGTTGGATTAGAAACTTAAAATTTGGTACGCAGCCATAATCGATCATGCCCGTTCTGTCTAAAATATTTTCAGTCCTCCAACTATACAGGGTGTGCCAAAAATTGGTACCAACTTTCTTATTTTAAATGGAAACCTATATTTTTCTTTACATGGTTCGATTGGTCTTCTAATTCTGAGTTTAGAGAACCTAAGTTATGTTAACTTATCTATTACAATTTTTGACATATGTCCAATTTTTTGAAAAAAATTGCCGCTGTAGTAGTTTACGAACAAATTTGTACCTCGCAAACCTTTCAAAATTATGAAACAAAATTTGTGAAGCAGTTAGCTGGAAGTCCAGGCTAACTTTTGATGTCCCATCGGTGGCCCCATTTTGTACCATATGGGCGCAGTCGATTTTCAAATGTCGCAATCAAAAATTGTCAAAAAGTCAATTTTTTCAAATGGCACCTACTATTTTTTTTCACACCATTCGAAAGAAAATTGAATTTTAGGGTGAGTTACTTAAGCATTCCCTATACCTAACTTCACCCCATATCGAGTTATTCAATAAAAATCAAGAAATACCTTATCTTGCCGAGAGATTCCTTACTTCATCAAGTATGTCATGGAAACAAAAGACAGTTGTAATAATTTTTAAAGAAAAAAATGGATTCTTATTTAATTACACACAACACCAACAAATTATTATTAACGAACAAGAACAATGTTGACGAAATTCTGACGTAAATGTTCAATGTGACCACCATATTTTTGTTCAAATATTCTATTATTCTACTTTCAACAGATTGCGTAGCACATCTTTGCGCCTACCATTTCTGACGCCAGAAATCAATGCAAAATTGAATTTTAGAGCCACTTTTATTAACATTGTGTATGCCTATCTATAGTCGTTTTTGAGTTATTGGCATTTTTTGAAAAAAAAAATTTTCTTTTTTTCAAGGGTAGTAGGCTTTGGAAACAATCATTTCATTTTAATTTTTATTCAAAAATCGTATTGCAATAATAAATAATAACAACAAAATAACAACAAATAAACAGATTAACAAAATAATTATTTCAATACAAATGCTCAATGTGTGCACCGCTTTCACTGACAGAATTTCGTCAACATTTTTCTTGTTCGTTAATAATAATTTGTTGGTGTTGTGTTAAATTAAATAAGAATCCATATTTTTCTTTAAAAATTATTACAACTGTCTTTTGTTTCCATGGCATACTTGATGAAATAAGGAATCTCTCGGCAAGATAAGGTATTTCTTGATTTTTATTGAATAACTCGATATGGGGTGAAGTTAGGTATAGGGAATGCTTAAGTAACTCACCCTAAAATTCAATTTTCTTTCGAATGGTGTGAAAAAAAATAGTAGGTGCCATTTGAAAAAATTGACTTTTTGACAATTTTTGATTGCGACATTTGAAAATCGACTGCGCCCATATGGTACAAAATGGGGCCACCGATGGGACATCAAAAGTTAGCCTGGACTTCCAGCTAACTGCTTCACAAATTTTGTTTCATAATTTTGAAAGGTTTGCGAGGTACAAATTTGTTCGTAAACTACTACAGCGGCAATTTTTTTCAAAAAATTGGACATATGTCAAAAATTGTAATAGATAAGTTAACATAACTTAGGTTCTCTAAACTCAGAATTAGAAGACCAATCGAACCATGTAAAGAAAAATATAGGTTTCCATTTAAAATAAGAAAGTTGGTACCAATTTTTGGCACACCCTGTATAGTTGGAGGACTGAAAATATTTTAGATAGAACGGGCATGATCGATTATGGCTGCTTACCAAATTTCAAGTTTCTGATCCAACTGCAAGTTGAAAAACTTCTAATGAATGGCCTACGTGAATCACCCTGTATAGTAGATATTTCAAAGTGCTTCCATAAGTCGTAAAACTGTCCAGTCGATTTACCAACTATGACTCTTCTTAATTCATGTTATAGCAGGCAAATGTTTCAGAGAAGTTGATCAATAAAGGTTGCCAGCGACAATGCTGGTAGTACTCCTACTTGGGGATGACTCGCTCTTGCACCTATGATAGCCTCGCCTACACTGGATATAAAGTTACCATTGTGAAAGGTTTATAGTCATTCCTCGGAAAGGTTGATAAATGCCTGCCCAATCATAGATACTTAAGAATAGATCTGTGAAGAACTCATAGATATTACCATCTGCGATGACATCACCAACGAGATAATTTTACTTTTTTTCGATCCATCGTTTATTAAGTTGCCCTCTGAATGAAAATATATTTGCAAATGAGAAATCATTAGTCAAGGATATCGGTAAGAGAAATGAATACCCTGTAAGTTAAGTTGGTAAATTAGTTAAGAAACGTAGACTCGTTTATTAGCATATGAAATATGTTGGACAAACGAAACGATCAATTATAGTAAGATTGAAGAAACATATTGCCCATAGCAAAAACGGAAAAATTAAAGAGTGTTGTCCTGCATTCCATTAATAACAATCGTAGAATAGATAATACTAACTCAAGTTTAATTAGAAATATAAGAAATAATAGAGGCAATAGATGCTTCTGAAAGCTTAGAAGTTACAAAATGTAAAAATAATATGAATAGTTCACTTTATTGGTTGATACAATTGCCAGAATTCGTTAATCCACAACATTATTTTAATATCAATATTGGAAAATTTTTAGTTGTACTCTAGTTTTAATCGTCTTCAGATGACTCCAACTTGGTTATCGGAATTGGCGTCAATGGCGTTTAATTGTTTTGGCGTATGAAGCAACTACTTCAGAAGCAACAGTGTATGTGCTTACATCGAGTATATTATTCTTTTGACCTCTCATACATTTAAAATTCCTGCCCTTTTAGAATTTTAAAACGATCCGAAACAGAAAAATCTCCAGGTTTTACTAGTCTGTACAGACATTAAGAATGTGTAGACGCGATGAAGGATTTAATAAGACGAAGCGCTTATAATATATTCGAATGTAATGTAATACGTGTGTCGTGTCGTAGTTATTTACAGTCCGCTTGTCCGGTGCCCGTTTTCATACATGTTCAACCGCCTGAATCTCCGTTAACATCGATTATAATTCTTTGAAGCATCATCTCGCATATTAAGAAAATTCATTATAATTTAGCGCCATTTCAAACCACTAATGCCAGTTCTGTACTGCAGGATTTCTCGGAAATGGTAAAATAAGAGTGTTTATGATATTATAACCAATATTGTATTTTATTTTGGTGTTGGCCTACCAGAAAAATGGGTTAAAAATTACATATTTCCTTCATAAATTCTATATGATTAAGGCTTCTTGGTAGTATATTTCTCAAGTTTATAGCTGTAAGATGTTAGGGTATTTAACAGCTATTGGAAGCTTTATTTGCATCAACCTGCAAAGTTGGGTGAAATTTATGCAAGACAATATTTCTTCACACGTCTGTGAGTCAAACTGGATACTCGGACTTTGAAAATGGAAATCGAAACTTCAAAGCTAATACTTAAATAATATTACAGCGTGTTTAAATACTGTAATTCATTTTTTTAAGGGTAGGATCTGGGGATGAAGTTATACTAAATCTTAATAATAGATTCAGTGACCCAAAAACTAAGAAAGGCAATAGGGATGAATCCTAGGTGGAAATTAGAATGAAAATTTATTTTTAATTTTTCCTGCTGTAGTCCTTCAGAATGCAGGGTATATTACCTTAAAGAGACTACCGCGGGCGTGAAATTTTGGGTTCGAGATTTAAAAGTACATTCCTTAAAATTTCTTTTTTGCTTTTTGAGATGTGTTACTTTAATGGGTAAAAAAACATTTTTTGAGCCGGTAAACTAATTACTGTCACGTATATTTCACTGTTAGTGGAAGAGCTTGCTTCTATTTCTTCTGCCGCAAGTTCTTCTCTCTTCATATGTAAATCCTGAGCAGGACAATATATACTTCCAAAGGATCTTTTTTCGATTACTGTGGCATTTATCGAGTCTTGAAAATAGTTTTCTGCAAACGCGACATATTTCATGTTCATCTTCTCTGCCATAAAAATTGACAGGGCATTCTATCAAATGTTGTACCATATGAGCGCAGAGTTGAGTGAGTTCTACTGACAAAACATTAAAACTCTGGCTTGTAGGAATTCTAAAAAAAGTAAATAAATCAATGAAACACGAAATTTCCTTAAAAATATTAAATAATGTTAGTTGTGAGTGTCGATTTCTGGAAATGCATCTCGAGTCAGGTATGGTACGAGTATAGAAAAGTGGAAACATATTATAAAAAAATATAATACCTTGATTTCTAGTATATACACCAAATTCCAAGTTCTCGTACTTTTACCTGCTTGCTTTACTTATTTTCCCCCATTTACCCCTATTTGACCCCCAACCCTTCATCAGAATGAACGCAAATTATAATCTATTTCCAAATCTCGTCATGAGAGATTAGTTACAGACAGATCGACAGACAGAAAAAAATTTTCTTTTCCTCTCTTTAAAATATCGACGTTTTATGACATTCTAAGCCCATTTCGACAAAAAAAATTGAAATTTGTTTTACGATAACTATACTCCGTGGATGTGGAAGTAATATACACTAGTTCCCGGTCTTGTCATAATACATACGTGTACCAAATCTCAAGTCAATATTTAATTTAAAATTTCAACATTTCATGACGTCCAAAACAATTTCAAGAAAAAAATACTTTTACGATTACTGTACTCCCACTCCATTATGTGAATGTGGGAGTAAAACTTCACTTCACATCTGCATATTATAATAAAAATATATGCAATAACTAGAAATGATTGGAAACTCAGCAGATATCATGGATCATTAACCAGGATATAGTTAATATTTATAGATAAAGCAAAGCAACCTGAACATGTGAAGCTAGCGTGAAATAGAAAGATTTCAAATTTGTTTATATCAGCGGGAGTCAGCATCCATCAAGAATAGTAAAGAGAAATGGAAATTTGTGAGAAAGAAGGTCAATTAAATGACAAAACTGTGTTACTAACATCTTTATTACATCATTTAGTCAATTGAATTAAAATATGTATAACGTTCTGTAAAAGTCTGAAAAACAATTATATTCTTAAAGTTAGTTTATGAGATATCTTAATCCATTTTCGAGTTATTAAATGATTATATGATATGTGTATTATATGATTATATGTCTATTCGTTTGACTGTAACGGATAGACAAGGCGACAAAGAAAAAATTAGAAAATACATTTTTTAATTCGGCATCATTAAGCTGGTCTGAAGATGTCGAAAATTCTTAGAAAGTAGATACAAACTATCTTACTCACTGGATTACTGAATTTTCTTTACAGAGTGTTTGGTAAAGCGATACCAACTCTGAACAGAGAGGTATAGGAAGTCATTTGGTATCCATATGAAAACATACCTATGTATGTGAAAAATTCTACTGTTATTTTTATATTGCCGATTTTGTACTTTTAAAATACTTAAAATATCCTTTTTTCTTCATTTATGTAAGTATTACGTACATAGTTTAGCCTTTGATATTCTAAAATAGTTTTTCGTTATTCAGAACAAATGAACTAAAATTAAATGTTTCTACAGCCTAATAAACATGAAATTTGTACAGAAAAATTGTAATGATAACATAGGCATACAAAAAAATATAAATTAGTTTTTTTAAAGTACTAACTCCCCTAACTTAATTCAGTCTTTTGCTAGCTACACAAAAAACTGAATTGCGAAACTTATACTATTGATGTAAAATTCGAATTCAATACATAAGAGTGGGGGGGTCAGTCTTTCGGAAAATCATTTTTTTGCGTGCTTGTGTAATTTAAGGCGTCGAATTACAGTTTTATAAGATGAAATTAAACAGTGATTTAGATGTTACAATTATTATGAGAACTTCTCTGTTTAGTGCTCCTTATATGAACCTATTATGCATACTGTCCGGGTTTATCAGTTACTAGAAAAAAAAAAAAAAAAATGACGATAAGAAATAATTTTTCATTTCATCGAAACTTCAATATATTTTCACTAAAAACAAGGTTATCATTTCAAAAACTAACATGGAGCAAGTCAATACGAGTCATTTGTTTGTTAATGTCCAGCAAACAAGTAATAAAACGAGTCATTTGCGTAAATAGCGGGATCGCACATAGTCGCCCGAGGTTTTTTGTACATATTCAGACACGCAGATTATGTGGGACGAGTACGGAGTTCCAGATAGTTTTGTTAATTTTCAGTGCTTGATTCGGGCTGATGCACTTCCTTGTTTGCTTAGTGTGTTAGTGGCGCACCCGTCAGTGGCCCTCAAGATCCCCCGATTTGACACCAATGGACTTTTACGTGTGTGGTAGGATGAAAGAACTTGTGTATATTGAGAAAATTCACAGATATGCTCAACTGTTCGCAAAAATAGAGCAAGTTACCTTATAAACATAGGACTAAAGACGACTACGGTTGAAATAAGAACACGAATGCGGAAATGGATTAGAAATAATGGATCTCATTTCGGATATAAAAAATTATAATAATAATAGTTTATTGATGTTAATATACAAACAGTTTTTACACATGTCAAGGCATGGATGCAGAAAAATTAAAAGAAATAGTATTGAGTAAAACATAAGATATTAAAGGTAAAAGTCATATAAATATCACCAATAGAAACAAAAACATTGAAATATAAAATAATCCAGTTGATAAAGTAAAAAATACACCAGAAGCTTGAAACAATCTGAGATATTATCTGAGATTTTCCTTCGGTAACTGTTAGTTGGAGGATTAAACATCACAAAACCACAAAAGTCAGTTCTGGGGGTGCCGCGCAACCCCCACAAAAAACCACCCATTTGGTAAAAAAGCCTTATTTTAGTGATAACTCGTTAACCGTTGAAGATAAAAAAAAATGCTCATTACAAAGAAGAAAGCTTGACTATTTGCCTAAGAAAAAGTCGTTTTGTAATTTTCTTGCATATGCCATGATTTTCGAGAAAATCGATAATGACAAAAATTTTCAAAATTTGTGTTGTTTTAATACGCGCGAATTGAATTGGATTGCTCGAAAACCAAATAAGCTAGGAAGAAATATCAAAATGTGTTTTAAAGAGGATATAAAATACTCTCTTGTGTTGCAGTTTTTGATTGCTATTGATATTTATTAGTATATAAAAATAACAATATAATATAGTTATCTCTTGATTTTTTGTACATCTGACTATTCACAGGCCCATAAAAAACAACTGACTTTCATATAAGTTATAGATGCATTATCTTTAAGTTCAGGGTAGCACTTCAATTCAGAAAAAGTTAGGAATAAAAATATTCACATTTACAAATTTACCAGCATATTGAAGTTACCCAAAAAAATCCAAAGAAGGCTGCATATGCAATTTTTTTATGATGATTTTTATGCAATTATTTAACTATTAAATGATTAGAAACAATAGTTAGATGATATATAAACTCAACAAAAAATTGTTGAGCTTAATTTCCAAGGTGTTTGGGTCTTTTTTTATTTTTAGGAAACAATAAAAAACTTGGCCAAACTTTGGCTGGTAAATTTGTAAGTGTGAATATGTTTATTCCTAACTTTTCTGCATTGAAGTACTACCTTCAACTAAAAGATAATGAATTTATAACTTATATTAAAGTCAGTTATTTTTATGTCAAGAGGTAACTATATTATATTGTTATTTTTATATACTAATAGATATCAATAGCCATCAAAAATGGCAACACAAGAGAGTATTTTATATCCCCTTTAAAACCAATTTTGATTTTTCTTCCAAGCTTGTTTGGTTTTCGAGCAATTCAACTTTGTCTATAGAACGAGCGCAAAAAATTTCAAATAAACGAAAATTTGTATCCATTGAAAATACAAATGTTGCAATTTTCTTCGATATCGATTTTCTCGAAAATCATGGCATATACAAGAAAATTACAAGAGGACCTTTTTTTAGGAAATTAGTTCTTTTTTATGATGATAAATTTTTTTATATCTTCAACGGTTAAGAGTTATCAGTAAAATAAGGCTTCTTTCACCGAAGGGGTGGTTTTTGCGTGGCACCGGAACTGATTTTTGTGGTTTTGTGATGTATAATCCCTCCACTAACAGTTACTGAAGGAAAATTTCAGATGACATTTTTTGTTATGGAAATCTTTATAACTACTGGACTAAAAGCGTACACAAGGTGAGAACTAACAACGTTTTTAGATTACTTAACAGATTAAAAATACTAAAATCTGCACATAGAAATTCCTCAAATGAATAAAACGCTTTCCCGAGCAGAAAACGTTTCACAGTTTCTTGCAATTTTTTACAGTTTCACTGTTTGCTATGAGTGGGTAATACATTAAAGAACTTTATTCCGTAGTAATTGATGCTGTTCCTAGTTTTAATTAACCTTAGATAGTCTGGCAAAATTAAGTTGCACTTTCTTGTGAAGCAGATATATAATCTGCTGTGAGTTGCATATTTGCTTCAATTTACTTTTATGTGCATTAGGTAAAGGAGAAAGTAAGTCAATGTAGGTATGGATTTTAAGTTAAGTTTAAGCAATCACCCTAACTGATTTTTGCAATGAGAAAACAGTACTGGTAGATAGAGCGTAACCCCAGAGCATATCCCCAGAATTGCGTAAGAAATAGTGGTATGTATTACTCAATGGTAAGCCGTGAAGTCAGTTTTTTAGTAAGACTTTGTAAGACAGACTCTGCAGTGGGTAATCAGATTTTGAAACTTATTTACATATTTACATGCGTTGTTTGAGGTTCCCACGATAGCTTTGTATCAAGGAAGACCCCTACAAATTTGATTTCATTAATATAGGTAGACATGTCTACGCCATTTACATTTCTTACAATATTACTTTTTCAGTTTTAGATTGATTTGAATATAACTGATTGGCCAGGAATCATTTTTAGCTCTTGTCTGCGATCTATTTGCATTATTTATTAATTCGTTACGGTTAGAAAAAAGATTTGAGATAGTGATGTCGTCAGCAAATAGAATAAAGTGGCTGTCAGCCATTGAAATAGGCAGGTCACCATGAAATGAAAAAAATATTGTGGGGCCGATTATAGACCCTTGAGGCGCACTATGTTTTATAGGTAACAAGGCCGAGATTGTGCTTTTGTTGGTAACGGATTGATAGCGATTGCTGAGGTAAGAGTCGATTAAGTTTTCACCGCCTTTGTTAAGTCCGTAGAACCTTAGTTTATCTAATAAAATATCGTGGGACACATAGTCAAGCGCTTTGGTAAGGTCAAAAATTTCTAGTAAATGTATAAATCTTATTGAAAACCATTGCTTATGAAATCAATTAAATAATATAATTTTGTACCCATCTACATAACCCTTTTATGAAGGTGCCGATCAAACGCAATGTACTATTCGTTTTCATATTCTCTAAGATAAAATAACGACCTCTATAGGTTTAATTATATAGATTCGAAATCGGAATACACACTCACTTCTCATTGCTCCAAGGGTATCTAGAATCTCAATTCATAAGTAAATTTCTACTTTCCTTCTTAATACACAATTTTATGCTACTCTTTTGTACCTATTTCTGACTTTGTAATTTCAACGAGTCGGACATTATATAAGTACTTACATTTAAAACATATACCAACTGCTCATCCAACGGCATGATTTTTCAAGCATTTTACGTGTACCCTTTCATTATGTTTGGTCCAGACAAAGAACACCTACTTTGTATGCAACAGAGTTCTAGTTTCGTTTCTTGGGTAAGTGTTTGAATACTGTGGAATGTCTAGAATTATTGAAGTAATCAAGAAAACTTCCGCCTCAAATAGATATTAGCTATCGTAGTTTAACAAATTATAAACGGGTATTTCATGTTTCTATCATTAATGATTTATGTCAACCTGATTGAGCAAAATAGTGCCGTTATTTTACTCTTTTATCAAATTGTTTGCAGTAAAATTGTCAACAGCAGAGATCCAATTAACAAGATAACAGTCATTCTGTTTCACGTACAGGGATGCAAATATGTAATTGAATAAAATATAAAAAATGTTTTGTGATTTAAACCATACTTTGGTCATTATTTAATAAAAAAAATAGTTAAGAAATATTGCATCATACTGAACTGTGATATAGAATTTACACTTTTTTTATTGGTTTTGATTTATTTATAAACAGAAGGTTGATAAAAAAGAAATACCAATGTTAAATAGAAAATAAAAACCCAGCATTAGAGTCTATATAAATCCTAGGAAAAAGGCCTAACGGGAAACGGTTTATGAAAAAATGTAACATTAGCAGATCAATATACAGAGGGTCTCAAATATTCTCTCAGGCCACCGTGAAATTAATTTACTGTTGTGCAGTTAGTAATAACAATCTCTTATAGCAGGCTAATACAGCTCTTGGAAAACAAATGAAATGGTCACACTTGAAGTGCAAACACAAATTTCTAGAAAGCCCGAAACCACATCTGGACGCAAGCGGGCAGGAGGACTATTCAGGCAGATCATCCAAGAAACTAGAAGAAATAAGAACAAGGAAGTGACTATCATAAAGTTAAGCGACTTTAACGCGTAGGAAAAGCCAATCAAGCGCATGCAGATAAGATCATGTTTGGAATATATAGGAAAAATCTTACTCCACACATGGTCAAACGAAAATGGAAGCTCGCTAAAAACAACAATGACACCTGAAACATATTTCTGCTAAAAAATGAAGAACTAGGAAGAAGGAATACAATAGAGAAATATCAAAGGGCAGCTCACCTTTAATTTGAGTGCTAGTGAATGGATTTTGATGAAACCTTGTGTAATATGTTTAAAAGTGAATTATTTATTATTTGTTTGCTTATGGTAATGAAATATATTCTTTACAGGATTTTGCTAACAGCGGAAAAAGAAACTATCTATGAGAACTAAAAGAAAAACTATATGTAAAAAATATTAATGAAATCTTTGCATTCTTTCGATAACCTGACTTCTGGTTATGCTAGCAAATTAAAACCTAAAATAAATTTGTCCAATGTTTTTTTTGGTATTCTCATTATAACATTAGCATCCAACATAGTCCCCTACTGCTAAGCAGATTAAACGACCCCTTAGGTTATGAAGATTCAGTTAAAAATGGGAACAAAGGCCTAAAATGAATTTATTTACCTACCTTTTCTTACAATTTTTTTCATTCTAATGGATTACTTTTTCATAAAATTTCTCATTCAATTTCTTGGAAATGCTTAGCCTTTGAAACGTTTTTCGCCCTTATTCTGAGCTCATCAGAAAGGTACAAAGCCACTCACAACGATGTTTTATGCAAACCAAGGCAATATCCATTAAGATAAGGTAGGTAAATAAATTCATTGTAGGCCTTTGTTCTCGTTTTTAACTGAATCTTCATACCGTAAAGGGTCATGTAGAAACTAGTTTAATCTGTTTAGCCGTAGGGGACCACGTCGGATGCTAGTGTTATAATGAGAATGTCAAATAAGAATTTGGACAAATTTATTTTAGGTTTTAATTTGCTAGCATAACCAGAAGTCAGGTTATCGTAAAAATGCAAAGATTTCATTAATATTTTTTACATGTAGTTTTTCTTTTAGTTCTCATATATAGTTTCTTTTCCGCCGTTTGCAAAATCCTATAAAGAATATGTCTCATTATCTTGTGTAATATGTTTGTAATGACGTTAGTAAAAAAGCTAAAAAAAAATAGAATAGGAAATTATCGGAAGGGGTAGAAAACACACATTTTGTCACGGGTTCCATAACTTTTAGAATTAGGCCAACAATGAAAAAAAAAACAATATTTTGGCACAAGATAAGATGTTTGCGTATTTTTCGAGATATGGCTACTCGAAAATTTCTAAAACTGAGGAAGGGGAAATGTAAAAGTTCAGAGAAAAATCTGGATTTCAGGTGAATGTATCATCTAAATACAGGACTCTTTTTTATTTGCATATTTTCCGTAAAGTGCGCTTTCGCCGAGTTTCTCCGTAGAAACATGAAAAACTACCCCTTTGTTTTAAAAATATGTATTTTAAAAATTTTAACTTCAAATGTATGGATCGAGGCCTTCTGAACATTTTATGTCTCTTGGGATTTTCTTATTGTAACTTGCTTATTTCTCAAGTTACAGGCAGTTTTTCACGACAAATAATGTACTATAATTTTTGCACATTTTCAATTTAAAAATCGCTGTCTAGGCTCCCAGTACCGGTAACCGATTTTATCCCGGTATAAATGACAACGTCACAGTTATCATAAGTCATTTTGAGCAGTAGAACGTTTGGTTTGCAAAATTTTACGATAGGTCAGAGTCGTCCGTTGAAAGTCAGTAGGTGGTATCCAAGAAGGGCAAGGAAAATTGCGTCGTTTTTGCAATTGAAAGTAAATTGCAAAAACGGTGCATGCTCCTTGGCCTTCTCGGATACCACCACTGATTTTTAACGGGCAACCTTGACCTATCTCAAAATTTTGCAAACAAAACATTGTTCCACTATTCAACATTAATTACTTTATATTCCACAATTCATAATTACTCTAAAATGCAACAAATTTGCGTAAATACATCTCTTCTCTTCCATACTACCGGGATAAAATTGGTTACCGGCTACCGGGAGCCTAGACACACTATTTAAAAATCATATTTAACCTTTGAATATGTTATAACTATATAGGATTCATATATTTTTTTTATAATATATATAAATCATGCTCATTTTTCGCATTTTCATATATTTTTTAATTGAAAATGTGCAAAAATATAGTGCATTATTTATCGTGAAAAACTGGCTGTAATTCGGACAATTAGCAAGTTACAAGAAAATTCCAAGAGATAAGAAACGTTTAGAAGGCCTCAATACATACGTGAGAATTTTGTTAAATTTTTAAATTACATATTTTTTATTTCAAATAAAGTGGTAGTTTTTTAGGTTTTTTCCGGAGAAACACGGTGAAAACGTACTTTACGGAAAAGTTGCAAATAAAAAATAAAGTCTTGTAATTAACGACAACACAAGCCAGCATCTAAACTCCATGTTCCTGGAAGACGTTGATGATAATGAAATAAAAAATATAATATGCAGCCTCAAAAACTCCTTCTCTCCAGGAAAAGATGGAATAACGGTAAAAACACTAAAACTTCTATCGGCTCACATCTGTAAACCTCTAGCACATATTATCAACCTTATCTTCAAAAACGCAGATATACCTGAAGCCTTTAAAGAAAGCATAGTTGTTCCAATTTATAAAAATGGTAACAAGAATTACATGACAAATTTCCGTCCAGTATCGTTGATTAATAATGTCGCAAAAATTTTTGAAAAATGTCTGAACCACAGGCTTCGTTCATATCTTGAGAAAAATAAAATTATCTCAAAAAATCAGTATGGATTCCAAAAAAACTTAAGCACAGAAGATCCTCTCCAATTACTAACAGATAAAATTACAACTAATTTTGAAAAGAACGAAAAAATCATAGCTATCTTTTTGGATTTACAAAAAGCCTTCGATACGGTGTCGCATAGCCAGTTACTGGAAAAACTAAACAAGATGGGAATTAGGGGTGTTGCCTACAACTTATTAAAACAATATCTGTCAAATAGACCCCAGCAAGTAAAAATTGGCAACGCTCTTAGCACTAGGAAAATAATAAAAACTGGAGTTCCACAGGGAACAGTCTTAGGTCCTACCTTATTCCTGCTGTTTATTAATGGCTTACTGAACAAAAACTTTGGATGCAACATCATATCATACGCAGATGACACCGTATTGATATGTTCAGGAGAAACCTGGAACTTAGCGCGACAAAAGGCGGCTGAGGCAATTAGTAAAGTCAAAAACTGGCTAGATATCAATTTATTAAAACTGAATATAGCAAAGACTAAATTCATGACTTTTTCTCCAACGAAGGCAGGACTACCCCAAACGGTACAACCTATTCTTATAGATAGAGAAACGAATACTTACATTCAAAATACCACAACTATCAAATACCTCGGCGTTATTTTCGATAATCACCTAAAATGGGATAATCATATTAAATATTTAAACGGGAAGCTAAGAAAATTAATATATAAATTCTATAACCTGAAAAGTATACTAAATAGAAAGACTCTCCTAGTGACATATAACAGCCTAGCGGAATCCCTAATTAGGTATGGTATGAGCGTCTGGGGATCAGCCTACAGTGCAACCCTCCAGCCTCTTCAGATAACACAAAATTATATACTACGGACAATTTTTAACAGGAAAAGTAGAGACAACTGTGGAAATATATTTATTGATAATGAATTACTGAGTGTGAAGGGTTTGTATATGCATGCGGCTATAGTTTATACTCACAACAAGAAACATACATTTGGATCGCCGGTAAATCACCAATATGAAACAAGAAATAGATCTAAAAACTCGTATCAAACTCCAAAATACAACAAAACAATATGTCAGAAGCAAATCAAATTCAATGGAATTAAACTATACAACCAACTACCTGAATATATTAAAGTCCATAATAAAAAGAAATTCAAAAGGACATGTAAAAAGTATATAACAGACAATTACACCACACTCCTAAAACTATTGGCCTAATAATAAAACAAATCCATCCCCCGTAACTACCGACTCTTGTAACTAACCAAGTCGTAAATAAAAAAAAATAATAATATATTCTAAATATAATTAATTATAAATTCTCCTTGTCTTCCTCTGTCTAATTATTTCACTTTATATTATATTATATTGTATCATGTCTTTATATTATATTATAACTATAAATCGTAATAGAAAATGCAACCACAATGTAAAAAGATTTAAAAAATAGTAATAATAATAATAATAATAATGCATGAACAAAATGTTAAATACTGCTAGACACAACACGAGGTCCCCTCAGGTGTCATAACACGTAATGTTAATAAATTGAATTATAAATTAATAATAAATAGATTAACTAGATAATTACAAAAAATGTACAACTTGTAAATTGTTGCAGTAATAAAATAAAAAATAAATAAATAAAAAAAAAATTCGATATATATTCACCTGAATTTTTTCAGACTTTCTTCCCAACTTTTACATTTCCCCTCCCCCACTTTTAGAAATTTTCGATTGCCATATTTCGAAAAACATATTTTTCTAAAATATCCACAGAGTAAAAACATCTTATGTTGAACCAAAAAATGTAAATATATAGTTTTCTTTTTCATTTTTGACCTAATTCTACAAGTTATTGAACCCGTGACAAAAGTGGTGTTTTCTTCCATTTCCGATCATTTCTTACTATAATCTATTTTTCAACTTTTTTTTTATTGACGTCATTACAAAAACATTGCACAAGGTTTCATCAAAATTCATTCGCTAGCACTCAAGTTAGATATTAGACATTTTAGAGCTGCTCCGTTGACTGGATTAATAACAACTATCTGATAACGCCTTGGTTTTAAAAAATGTATGTCACAGGGTCAAACAACTTTATGATAATTCAATGCAAGTTAAATAAATATATATTTTACTCGAATGCGAGATTCCGAATCAGATTTTCGAATCGTCTATTAATCGCCCAAAAATCTCTCATTGTCGAACGTAAAAGTAACATATGGCACCCTGTTAAGAATTAATTATTTGACGTTTATACAAATATGTCAAAAATTCATATCTAATTTAAAATACGTTTGTTGTACTTTACTTATTTACCTATTTTAACGATTGTGCGTAGAAAAAATATCTCGTGACACACGTAAAGAAAACTTATTCGAATACAAAACTCGCCTAATGCATCGTTTCGTAATTTACCTATGCATGAAATTATCACCTCCCCGTTTGCCCGCTCCCTTAAATAATTTCACAAATAGCTGTTATTAAACTCATATACCGTTTATATTTATACATTCTCGAATATAATCATTTACTGAACTCAATAATAAGTATAAACAAATCAATGTTTATACATATCAATTTGCATGTAAACAGCAATAAAACATTATTATTAATTGACATACGATTTCACAAGCAATGTTAAATAAATTATTTATAACTTGTTGATAAGAACTTATATGCAGAAAGCAGTAAGTAGATAATTGTTATCGAAATATTAATAAATGGAAATATTAATTTCGGAGAATCACCTTATTTAAATTTAAAATTTTTTAACGTTAAATATTTTCTGTTTTATACAATTAAGAAGAGCACACCTACATTTTCTTTTGCTATTAAACAGGTATTGTTAATCGTCTCGTGATTAATAAGTAGTAGTAGGAGAGGTACACGCCAATCCTTGTAAGGTTTTTAACAAAGCTAAACATTTGTAGGTTCATGATTCAGTACTAGTTAGATAAGAAATTAACGACCTTGCAGGCATACTCCGGTTGCAAAATAAACTTTCAAATTTTGGGGAAAAAAAAATTATTAATATCCTGCTAGTCCAATAAATAGAGATGTAAGAAGGGACCTCACCTTCCAAAAAATCAAGCAAAGTTTATACTCGAAATTGTTCTTAAGTGTAATCCTCTAATTAATATTCTAAACGTTAGACCTTGAGGCGTTTCTGCTACGAGCTACGTGAAAAATATTTTTTTAAATGTAGGGCATAATATTTCCTATATTTTTTTATAAAACTTCTTTCGCTCAAATGAATAATTTTCAAAATACAAGTAAATGGAGTATTTTCCAATTAGACAAAAAACTCCATTTGTCTTCTGAAACCTTCGATAATTATTATATAGGTAGATACTCTGTGTATTTTACTAATTTCCACAGCAGGTAAAGTAAAAAGAGCATTTTTTCACGTGGTTTCCCCACTAGGCCTAATTCTCAATGCACTGGTCTCAAAGTGCCTCAGTGTCTGGGATCTCCTAGATGGACTAGTTTGATAGGAATCAATATCTTCCTTTTCAGTCTCTACTTCTGTGGTATTATCTTTCATTTCGAGAGTGAGAAATTGATTGATAGCAGTAGTTTTCCCTCCTTCGTCATCAGAGTCCAATACTTCTGATACGTTTTCACATGATCCTTCATTACAAAATGTCCATATAAAAGAGGACTTAATTCACATTTTTCTACTTTGGCATGCTCGACCAAATTCTTTCTCGCATTTACACAATACGAATTTTAATAGTGCTTCAAGATTTACTTTCTATTATATACTCTTTGTTACGAACCTCGTAAAATGCTAATAGTTTAGAGGTTCTAAGGCGATGTTCTCACTGAAATCCATAGCTGTAAAGTGTGGTCAAGAATGTTCCGCCAGCGCAGATTATGATTTCTTGAAAGTTTTCACCTTTGAGTGCACGCATGATTTCATTAAATGATGATTTTTTCTTATTCATCACCTACTTCCTTGATTGATTGTGGTATCTCCACCACTGAATGCATACAGGAGTAGGTTATTGGCCGCTACTATATTCTAATATTGTAAGTTTCGAGTATATTTTCCCACAATTTTTTCTTCGCCGGGTTCTCGAAAATACATATTTTGATGATGCCTTGCCAGGTGCTGTCGAAGAAACTGGAAGGCGACGTTCAACCCTTGTACATAACAGAAATTCTACTACATGGTGAGAACATACTGATCGCTGTGTTGGTAATTAGTGTCAGTTCCACGGCCTGCATCACTAAAAAGTTGGACTTTGGACTCATCGATTTTTTTCTGTAACATGGAAATTAAAAAAATCCTATTTACGTTTCACTTAAGTCGCACCGGAAACGGAACGTTTATAAGGAAGCAATTTTTCCATTATTTGTACAAGATGGCGGCGCAAATGGCAACGCCTGAAGGTTGACAATTCAGAATATTAATTAGTATGTTAACCTTAAGGACTATAAATATAAAAATTCCTCGACCTTTTGCCAGGTAAGGTACCTTTCTAAGTCTCTCTTTGAACTGCACTTTCATTTCTTTTCAAAAATTTAAAAGCTTATATCTCAACTAGTATTAAAATCACCAAGCTACACATTTTTTAGCTAACGTGTAATCACAATGTATTTAAATTTCGGGGAATTGCGTTATGGTCATCTAATATCACAATCATAAAGTAAAATGTTAACCATATGTCGACACGAAGAAATTAATTCCGCAGGTTTTAGTTATCTGCTTACGAAAATATAAATAATCCTACTAAACATAATTCCTGAGAGAATGCTTTAATATATTTACTCTTAATATTTCTCCAAGAAATCAAGTTGACCATTTGCCGATACAGCATTCTGCAGAATCCGTAACAAAATATGTGATTCTCTCGAAAACAATATAACAACGTGTTTAAACATGTAATGCAACACATAAACGATTCGCTTTTAAAAACATCTAAAAGCAACTGATGCAGTTTGCAGACTCCTAAGATAAAATTCGCCTTACGTGGTGTTGTTCATAGGAATCATTTTATGGACATTCCATGAGATAGAAGTTACTAGGAACAAGCCAATTTGTAAACAATAACGTGATAAAAATGCCATTGCAGTTATTGTAATAATTAATTGCAATTAATTGGTACTTTATTTTCCAACAATACAGATGCTATTTATTAATTGATAAATAATTTTTTGAAAAAAATTGCGAAATTTATGCAAACGTCGTTATGATACACGCATCAATTTTTAAGTGATAATTTTGAACCATTCCAGAGAAAATGTGTGCACAAAACAAGTTACAGATGACGCACCGACCAGCAGACCAGACCCACCGATAGACATACAGAAATTTTCTCCACTCGAATTTAAAATCTCGACGTTTCGTGACATTCTAAACCTATTTCAATAAGAAGTAGAATTGAAAATATATCGCAATAAACTTAAATAACAACTATTTGCAATGTTCCAGTCATCGTAGCAAGTTTGCATACATTTCGGATTTTTTTTCGAAAGTGATTGCAAATTTACTTACAATGTTCGGGGGGCGGAACAGGGTGCAAGACCGCATTCATTATTTTTTTATCTCCTCCAATATTGTCTCAAAAATTAAAAACTCTTTTTCTAACTTTTCGCTGTAAAAGGCCGTGCTGAGTGGCCTATTTCTGGTACCTGAAAGTGCAAGATTTCCTATTGTTAATTAATCATCCTATATGAATTTTAGCAATTCCATTGCAAATTCTTATAAAAAGACTCTTTCAGATAATATGATGTTTAAATATTGTCTAGGTGTTGAAAAATATCACGTAACGACAATACGACCATCTCAAAGCAAGTTAGCATGGCAAACAGTAAAATAGACATTTAAATGCCATAATAAAATGGCTCTCGATATTCGTAAGTTTATATAGCTGAGATTATTAATAATAAGTAACAAGTATATAAAAATCCATACCGAGAAATTTGCTTAAGAATCCTTCATGTATCTTTAAATTATTTTAGTTAGTATTAATTTCAATATATCTTAAATATTGTGTTGCTAATAATATTCATTGACTCAAATCAGTTCTCTCTGGCTGGTAAACCTTTACAGTATAATACTTTGTTTACCTGTCAGTTTTAAGCATACTTAGTAATAGAAGAAGAAAAAAATGGTAAACAAACAATTTATTTTTTATTACAATATAAATTGGTTTTTAAATTTAATAATTTGATAGCTATTTAAAATTCCTCCGTAAAATTAAAAGAATATTTATATGTCTAATATACACAAAATTTTAAAATAAGAACATGTAACTTGTAATGGATTGGTTACACAAAATTTAAAAAAGACACAGGGACTAACGACTATTATTGCATTATTGATCAAAATAAACAGTTCTATGATTAATTGTTACTGTTGTTACTTCCACATACACTTAGTGGAGTGGAAGTATAGTAATCACAAAAAAAAATCAAAATTTTTGTCGAAATAGGTTTAGAATGTCATGTGAATCGTCGCGACTTTAAATTTCATCGAAAAAAGAATTTCTATCTGCCTGTCGGTCAGTCTGTCTGTAACTTTCTTCGTGCGCACGTTTTCTCTGGAATGGTTTAAAATTTTTACTTAAAATTTGGTACACGTATGTATTATAACGAGATCTGGGGAACTAGATTATTATTATTTTCAGCTAATTCCATTGAAGGGTTTGGAATGAAATGATGATAAATAGGGGTAAGCAGTTAAAGTAAGCTGGAGTCCAAAAACTTGGAATATGGGGTATATACTGGAAGCAGGATCATTTGTGATAAGATTAATTATTTGCCCGATTCCAAGCACTACATAATTGAGATTTAATTCTGAAGATTATACTCCAAAAGTGTTCACTATAACGTAGATTAGTTTGAGTTTGAGAAAAAAAAATGGATGCTCAAAGTTCTACTCACTCAAGCCTAAACAATTGCCCGTTTTCAGGAGTTTTTCATTTTACTCTCGCTAATTTCTTCTGAAAAAAAATTCTGAACCATCGTGTCTGTCCCGAATTTCTCGGTATCTTCTCCCACTGCAGTGTCGTTTAGTTTAAGCTTGAGAGAAAAAAATGGTGTTTTTAAAGTTTACCTCACTTAAGCTTAAACTATTGCCCATTTTCTGCTATCATCTGACACATTTTGGCTAATATGAAGAGATGCAGGATCTGTATAGAGAATTAACCATGACAATCATGTTCAGCGACCCCAAGAACATAAGAACTCATGTCCGGAGCGTGTACCTTATTCGAAAGTTTCATATCAGAATGAATTCAAAACGTGAGAATTAAAATGACTGGACGAATTTGAAAAATTTCAGGACTTTATGTGGACCCTAAATAGATGCGCATGATTAAATTCGAGATTTTGTTTTTGGGTTATACATATTCTGCATTTTCGAGAATTTTTATCATAACTCAAAGTAGGCCATTTGTAGCTTATAAAACCACCGCAATTTTTGTAGAAAAAGTTTTTTATGCCATTGACATTGAGGGAGATATCCTGGAGGATGATAATAAAATGAACAGCCTGTACCAGATTACTTTAACTTTTTGAACTAAAAATACCTCTGGAGACTAAACTTTTGAATGCAACACTCGAGCACAAAACTCGACGTGCGTTTCACTAATCTCACTGACAACATCGGGTGATAATTAGTTTTATGCCCCTCCTCATGATGCGATCATGATTAGCGAAACGTGTGTCAAATTTTGATATTAGAACATTTTGTTGATGAGGTTTGGTGTTTGTGCAGCATCACATCACACCTTCGAGTCTCCTCTAGAATATGGATTGAAAATATAATGAATGATGCTCAGTACATTATTGTGGATTGGTTTTAGTTTGAGAAATGATTAATCGATAACAGAGTCTTATTTTGACAAAAGAGAAAGTGAATAGTGATTTCAACATATGCACAATGTAGATTTCAAGTATTGAAGTGCCCTTAAATATTTTTTCCATTGCATTGTTAACGTACAATTTTATTTTTTGCTATATTCACAACTTGTAAGCTCATATAAAATAATGTACGGGAGCGACAAAGAGAAACAGAACAAGGAAAGGCCTACTTCTCGAGTTGATATGCACACAGAAGTCATATAATCAGTGCCCTTAAATCACTTTTATCTTATCAATTTATTTCGAACATGTGGTTAAGGAGTCCACAATTAGTGCCTTATAAAATGAAAATATTTGTTTGGTGGAAAGATGTAGGCGAGCAGATATTGAAAAAATCAACTGTAAAGATCTGTATTAACAAACCGACTTTAGAAAACAATCTCTAAAAATTGTGAAACTAAAGATAGGTGAAATGCTCCTTGACACGGATTTTGAAATAAACCTGATAGGATCGTTCCTTGGGTCTAAAAAATAAGGTCAACAGGGTCCGTATATCAAAATTGCCCCCCTGCCCAAGAGGGCCCACTTTAAATACTAATCATTGAAATTTTAATAACATTTTTGTGGCAGATTTCATAAATAAATTTGAGACGTTGGCTTCTAGAATATACGCCAAAGATGAAGTTTCTGGACTTCTGTTAGCTTGCTTTATTTATTTCACCTATATATCCCCCACCACCTCAACAGAATCATTAGAAGGAAATCTGAGACCTTGGCTTCTAGCATACAGGTACACCAAATCCCAAGTTTCTGTATTCTTACCAGCTGGCTTTACTTATTTTCTCCTATTTACCCCTACTTATCCCACACCCTTTCAACGTAATCATCTTGAAATATGATCTAATTCCAGTTGTCGTTACACATACGCGTACCAAATTTCAAGTGAATATCTCAATTTTATTTTATCAGCGCCTTTAATGTAAAAATCTGAGGCCTTGGTTTCTAGTGTATATACCAAATTCCAAGTTTCTGTACTCTTACCCACTGGTTTTCCTTATTTTCCCCTATTTACCCCTATTTAACCCACAACCCTTCAACAGAATCATCTCAAAATATAGTCTAATTCCAGATGTCGTTATACTTAATACATACGTGTACCAAGTTTCAAGTAAATGTTTTTATTTATTTTTTTTATTTATTTAATCGTCTTATTTATATTAACGTCCTGGCGGAGTTTAGCTAATGCTATTCCACCACTCAACCAGGACACGTACACATAGACATCAACACAACGACCATTCCCTGCGATATTGCCATCTACCGCAGCTGAGACTCGAACTCAGGATAGATATCAGCGACTAGCCATGTTGTGCCACCCAACAGCGGTCTAGTACACTGCTACCATCTCGGTAACACATGAAAAACGCCACTAAACATCCATACCCTGACCAGGATTCGAACCCGGGACCCCGTGGTCAAATGCGCAAGCCAAATGCCTTAGCATTGCGCCACTGAGCCGGTGGCGCAATATCTCAATTTTATTTTGTCAACCCCTTTAATAATGGAGTGGGACGGTGCGGAGGGGGATGTAAAGTATGATACAAAAAATTTAGGCCTAGGCTTCCAGTATATACATCAAATATCAAATTTCTGTACTCCTACCACCTCGCTCTACTTATTTTTCCTTATTTACCCCCATTTAACCTCCAACCCTTCACCGGAATTAGCCCAAATTATAATTGGGATCCAGATTTCGTCATGATATAAACCTATGTGTACCAATTTTCAGGTAAATATCTTAAACCGTTCCTGAGAAAATGTGCGGACAAAAAAAAAAAAAGTTACAGACCGACAGACCGACCGACAGACAGACATAATTTTATTTTCTCTCAAATTTAAGACCTCGGCGTTTTATGACATCCTAAGCCTATTTCAACAAAAAAAAATATTGGATTTTTTTTTACGATTACTTTCCACTGCACTACTTGGATGTGGAAGTAATATTTGATCAATAATGACAAGCAATAGCAAAGTTGTATAATGAATAAGATGTAATAAACATGTATTTTATGTAATAAAATACTTAACACATGGAGAATAAAGAGAAAAGTAAATTTCATAAGACCATTCTAACATTATTAAATCATGTTAATGTATAGCAGTTAAAATTATTCACATAATTCGTGATACTTTATATTTCATTTACATCAGCTATTAGCAAAAGCACACTTTGAGGTATGTTAAATTACCATATATGAGTAATTGACGCCACACAGCTGTTAATGTGAGAGCGCGTTCTTGGGTACATTTTGAAGTCCAAGAGACTGTAGCAAATTCCAGCTTTTTGAACTTCGCTCTAAAATCGAAAGATCGTTTAAAAAATATAATAAGAAAACCGCTGCCTAAGAAATCACTACTTCCACATCCAGATTTTTCACTAAGTCTTTTTAAAGGACAATATCCGACTATACTTATACCCTAGTAAGAGAAAGTAATTTGTGATAGAATTTCAGTAATATTTGGTGCAGATGTCATAAAAAAATTTGAGGCGTTGATATATAGGATATACATCAAAAATGAACTTTCTGGCGTCTTATTTGCTTGCTTTACTTATATTCCCCAATAACCCCCCCCCCTACACTCTTCAACGAAATTATTTCCATCAGACGTCGTTACAGTAAATACGTGTACCAAATTTCAAGTAAACATCTCAACTTTATATTATCAACCATTTTATTATTGGAGTGGAGCTGGTCGGTGAGGTTGAAAAATATTATATAGAAATCTGAGACCTTAGCTTCCAGCATATACACCAAATCTCAAGTTTCTGTACTCTTACCAGCTTGCTTTACTTATTTTACCCAAGTTAAGCCCCAACCCTTCAACGGAAACACCTCAAAATATAATTTATTTCCATTTGTCGTTATAATGTGCGTTACATGTGCTAAATTTCAAGTGAAAACCTCAATTTTATTTTATCAACACCTTTAATGATGGAGTGGGGGATGGTTGGGGGACAGAAAATATTGAAAAAAAATCTGAGGCCTTGGCCTCAAGTACATACACCAAATCCCAAGTTTCTTTATTTCTGTACTCTTACTGCTTGTCTTACTTATTTTTCTATATTTACCCCTATTTAACCCCAAACCCTTCAACGGAATCATCTCAAAATATAATCTAATTACAGATGTCGTTATAGCACATACATGTACCAAATTTCAGGTGAATATCTCAATTTTATTTTATCAACCCTTTTATAATGGAGTGGCGGGAGGCGGAGGGGTTGAAAAATGTAATAAAGAAATCTGAGGCCTTAACTTCTAGTTTTTACACCAAATCCCAAGTTTGTGTTCTCTTACCAGCTTACTTTCCTTATTTTCCCATATTTACCCCTATTTAACCCCTAACTCGTCAACGGAATCATCTCAAAATATATGCGTGTACCAAATTACATGTGAATATCTCAATTTAATTTTATCAACCCCTTTAATAATGGAGTGAGGGGTGGTAGGGGGATGAAAAATATTATAAAAAAATCTGAGGCCTTGGCTTCTAGTATATACACTACATCCCAAATTTTTCTACTCTTACCAACTTGCTTTAATTATTTTCCCCCAACCCTTCACCGGATAAGTTCAAAAGACCATACAGTTCCTGATCTCGTTATAATACATACGTGTTTTTCTTACTTTTTGTTGGGTATTTTGCCACTGAAAAATATAATTTAATGGCTCACGTGACTGGAAATACATAACAAAGAACTGTCATGGTTGACGGTCAACAAAGTTTTGAGAACGGAAGTAGATTTACTTCCGAAACGTTAACTGCCTATAGCTTTCATTTTCATTTTTCAGTTTATAACATTGTTCTAGTTTATATATTTTTAGGTGTGAGACTTTTTGAAACAGTCACGTATTCAAGAACCAGCCTCTGTCGTTTGGCGCAGAAGTTTTTTTATTAAAAACTTTTAAATATTTTTCAGCGGCAAAATACCCAACAAAAAAGTAAGAAAAATCTGAATATGCCACAAATAAACAATTATAGACAACATACATGTTATATTTCAAATCTAGGCCTATTTCAACAAGAAAATTTTCCAAACTTTTTTTTACGATTATACTTCTAATCCACTACGTGGATGTGTAAGTAAAAAAATGCTAAATGGGCCCATTGTGTTGGTCAGTTAAATATTTATCATGTCTATAATTTAATTGTTCGTAGGCATGTACCTAGTTTAACGACCAGAGAGTGAATTATATCGATTATTTAAATAACACCATGATGCATTTAGAAATGTACCAAAACAGATTAAGAGAATCAAGCATTCCAACAACAATCGTAATTATCATCAAAAGGGAAATCATCTCGGTCGAATAATCCTTTGAAAGCCGGAGTAAAGCATCTTCAAATTTATTACCTCCTAATGAAACATCAATAAATTCTTATTAGAAGTGACCTTGACACCGTTTCAGGCGTGATTTGGATGTGTATTAAACAGGATGTCTCGAAGGGTGACAAAATTACAATATCTAATTTTCCACTGTGTAGGGAGCCACAGTTTCCTCTTTAGACTTGTTTAATTAATCTTTCCAGGGGGTAGACTCTGGGAGATAACTCAAGGTGAGCAAAATTGTCTTTCCTACCTGTCGGGATTATCGTAAATTCTTAAACTGAAAAGTGCCTCCCGTAACTTTAGTCCGTTAAGTACTTCTAACAGAACACGACACAATAGGGATTCGAAAAATCGTAGGTATTTGTAAAACAAATTAGGCGTTTCGTTAAAATATTTTATGAGCTATAAATATGCAGAAGTACGAAAAAATCGGAATATTAATGTGAAAATGTTTTTCTCAATAATGGTAATAATAATAATTAATTTGTATTAATCTTTGCTTAAATTGTGTTCATCTAACAAATTAAAATCCTAAAATGAATTTGTTTAATTTCTTATTTGACAATTCTCACTGTAACACTAGCATCCACATAGTCCCCGGCTACCATGCAGATTAAACTAGTATCTACATAACCCCCTACGGCCATGAAGATTCAGTTAAAAATGAGAACAAGGGCCTAAAATGAATTTATTTACCTACCTTGTCTTAATAATTTTTCATTCTAATGGATTATATTTTCACGAAATCTATCATTCTATTTCTTGGAAATGCTTAACTTTCGAAACGTGTTTCACCCGTATTCTGGAGCTCATCAAAATGACATAAAGCCACTCATAAAGATGCTTCATGAGAAACCAAGACAATCTCCATGAATGAATATAAAATAATTATATTTGACTTTGACTGGTATCAGTTAATGAAGTAAAGGAAAATTATAAATTATTAAATGATGACGCGTAGATACTATACTAAATTTCTAATTTTGTATGTATTTTTTTTGATTTTTCGTAATTATAATTCTTAGACAAAACGGGGATTACATTAATTTGAACTTTTTTTAGAGTTAAGTGGTAGAGCAGGATCATATCCTGAACTTCGTCTTTATAAATAAATTGTAAATTTTATGTAATTATGTTATAAAATAAGGTTCATTTATTATTATGTTGACCGTCCATGTACTAGTCACTCACCCTGCATATACAAATTACGCAAAGTATAGAGTACATTAATACTAGTTTTGTACAGGGTTCATATAATTTACTATTATGTCCTACAGCTTTTATAATATATAATAATAATGTTTTCTTCTCTAAAATACAATTATCTATCGACAAATATCAAAGTGTAACAACAATTAAACCACTAAAAAAACAATATTTAGAGGTTTACCTAATTGGTTTTAAAACTCGAAAAAATTATTCCCTACGCCTTTTCGAAATTCTTTTTAATTTGTTAGACTCAATTCATCCAGCAGAATCTTTTCTACGTGTTGTTTCGATAAGCACTTCAATAGGGTTTCTTGTATTTGAAAGAATTGTGTCGTCAGCACATAAAACAGTTTTGTTAAATCTCACATTTACCAGCAAGTCACATATGTAAATTAAGAAAAAATTGGTCCAAGTGTTGAACCTTGAGGAATATTAGCTTTAATTTGCATTTGCAATTTTGTGGAGCGTTGTCCTGAAGTTATTTCTACATACTGAATTCTGTTTTGTAAATAAGGTTTTACGATAAAAGAGACATATTTATTAATAACTTCAGAAAAAAATCATCAATATGAGAACAAATCAACGAATTTAGTCAATATAAAAAGTATAAAATAATGTTATCAATTATGAAATAGAAATATTAAATAATATTATTACAATTTTTAAAAGAAAATATTTATAGCTTAATTAATTTATCATTAAAAGAAAAGAAATATCTTGTGCAATGAAAGTTATACAGTAAATATTACACAACAAAAAATATCAATGAAATTCTCAGAATCTCACCAATCCTCCTGACGATGGATAGGTAGTGGATGAGGGCTCCTGGTGAGTTCTGGTAGCTTTTCCTAACAGCCTCTCCGAACACAGACGGCTCCTGGACGTGGTTTGACGTCTTGCTAACCTGTATAACGGTAGGGTTTTGCTGTTGGTTTGGATTGACTGGACTAAACTGGACTTGACTAAACGGAATTTCACTAGACTATGTTGAACTTGAGTAAACTATGTTTGACTGGACTATCCGTCTTATGAAATCTAGCAGGCATTTAAACATCAAACGAAAGGAGCGATTTTCCTTGTATAAATTAGGTAGATTATTTGTACTAGTTATATAAATTATTTCGGTAAATTATTTAAATAATCAATCTATTATCTATTTATTTGGCGGCAAAACTCTACGTTTGGGAAGAAGAAAAAATATTATCAGCACATGTTTCAGAATTATTGTTAAGTTTAGTTAGCAGGAATGAAAAATATGGCTGAAGGCCGTTAAATACTAATGAGAGGAATCAATTAAACAAATGTAATTACCTTTTATTAGATAGATCACTATGAAAAAGTTTGATAATAGCAGAAGTGACACAACTCGTGACTGAATGATTATCAAAAACTTAAAGTCAAAGTATATGCTGCTACAGAATTGGCTACAGAAATGGCCAATTATGCTATCAGCCAGCTAATAAAAAAGATATCCCCTCTCAAGTCTCAATTAACATATTACCATACTATAAACTAAAAATTACTAAGAATTTGAGTCCGCGTTGTTGTATGCAACCCATAATACTTCCTACAGTATATTTGGTTTAACCAATAATTAAGAAATATGTGCTGTGAAATACAGATAGATGTCTCGAAGGGTGACAAAATTACAATATCTAATTTTCCACTGTGTAGGGAGCCACAGTTTCCTCTTTAGACTTGTTTAATTAATCTTTCCAGGGGGTAGACTCTGGGAGATAACTCAAGGTGAGCAAAATTGTCTTTCCTACCTGTCGGGATTATCGTAAATTCTTAAACTGAAAAGTGCCTCCCGTAACTTTAGTCCGTTAAGTACTTCTAACAGAACACGACACAATAGGGATTCGAAAAATCGTAGGTATTTGTAAAACAAATTAGGCGTTTCGTTAAAATATTTTATGAGCTATAAATATGCAGAAGTACGAAAAAATCGGAATATTAATGTGAAAATGTTTTTCTCAATAATGGTAATAATAATAATTAATTTGTATTAATCTTTGCTTAAATTGTGTTCATCTAACAAATTAAAATCCTAAAATGAATTTGTTTAATTTCTTATTTGACAATTCTCACTGTAACACTAGCATCCACATAGTCCCCGGCTACCATGCAGATTAAACTAGTATCTACATAACCCCCTACGGCCATGAAGATTCAGTTAAAAATGAGAACAAGGGCCTAAAATGAATTTATTTACCTACCTTGTCTTAATAATTTTTCATTCTAATGGATTATATTTTCACGAAATCTATCATTCTATTTCTTGGAAATGCTTAACTTTCGAAACGTGTTTCACCCGTATTCTGGAGCTCATCAAAATGACATAAAGCCACTCATAAAGATGCTTCATGAGAAACCAAGACAATCTCCATGAATGAATATAAAATAATTATATTTGACTTTGACTGGTATCAGTTAATGAAGTAAAGGAAAATTATAAATTATTAAATGATGACGCGTAGATACTATACTAAATTTCTAATTTTGTATGTATTTTTTTTGATTTTTCGTAATTATAATTCTTAGACAAAACGGGGATTACATTAATTTGAACTTTTTTTAGAGTTAAGTGGTAGAGCAGGATCATATCCTGAACTTCGTCTTTATAAATAAATTGTAAATTTTATGTAATTATGTTATAAAATAAGGTTCATTTATTATTATGTTGACCGTCCATGTACTAGTCACTCACCCTGCATATACAAATTACGCAAAGTATAGAGTACATTAATACTAGTTTTGTACAGGGTTCATATAATTTACTATTATGTCCTACAGCTTTTATAATATATAATAATAATGTTTTCTTCTCTAAAATACAATTATCTATCGACAAATATCAAAGTGTAACAACAATTAAACCACTAAAAAAACAATATTTAGAGGTTTACCTAATTGGTTTTAAAACTCGAAAAAATTATTCCCTACGCCTTTTCGAAATTCTTTTTAATTTGTTAGACTCAATTCATCCAGCAGAATCTTTTCTACGTGTTGTTTCGATAAGCACTTCAATAGGGTTTCTTGTATTTGAAAGAATTGTGTCGTCAGCACATAAAACAGTTTTGTTAAATCTCACATTTACCAGCAAGTCACATATGTAAATTAAGAAAAAATTGGTCCAAGTGTTGAACCTTGAGGAATATTAGCTTTAATTTGCATTTGCAATTTTGTGGAGCGTTGTCCTGAAGTTATTTCTACATACTGAATTCTGTTTTGTAAATAAGGTTTTACGATAAAAGAGACATATTTATTAATAACTTCAGAAAAAAATCATCAATATGAGAACAAATCAACGAATTTAGTCAATATAAAAAGTATAAAATAATGTTATCAATTATGAAATAGAAATATTAAATAATATTATTACAATTTTTAAAAGAAAATATTTATAGCTTAATTAATTTATCATTAAAGGAAAAGAAATATCTTGTGCAATGAAAGTTATACAGTAAATATTACACAACAAAAAATATCAATGAAATTCTCAGAATCTCACCAATCCTCCTGACGATGGATAGGTAGTGGATGAGGGCTCCTGGTGAGTTCTGGTAGCTTTTCCTAACAGCCTCTCCGAACACAGACGGCTCCTGGACGTGGTTTGACGTCTTGCTAACCTGTATAACGGTAGGGTTTTGCTGTTGGTTTGGATTGACTGGACTAAACTGGACTTGACTAAACGGAATTTCACTAGACTATGTTGAACTTGAGTAAACTATGTTTGACTGGACTATCCGTCTTATGAAATCTAGCAGGCATTTAAACATCAAACGAAAGGAGCGATTTTCCTTGTATAAATTAGGTAGATTATTTGTACTAGTTATATAAATTATTTCGGTAAATTATTTAAATAATCAATCTATTATCTATTTATTTGGCGGCAAAACTCTACGTTTGGGAAGAAGAAAAAATATTATCAGCACATGTTTCAGAATTATTGTTAAGTTTAGTTAGCAGGAATGAAAAATATGGCTGAAGGCCGTTAAATACTAATGAGAGGAATCAATTAAACAAATGTAATTACCTTTTATTAGATAGATCACTATGAAAAAGTTTGATAATAGCAGAAGTGACACAACTCGTGACTGAATGATTATCAAAAACTTAAAGTCAAAGTATATGCTGCTACAGAATTGGCTACAGAAATGGCCAATTATGCTATCAGCCAGCTAATAAAAAAGATATCCCCTCTCAAGTCTCAATTAACATATTACCATACTATAAACTAAAAATTACTAAGAATTTGAGTCCGCGTTGTTGTATGCAACCCATAATACTTCCTACAGTATATTTGGTTTAACCAATAATTAAGAAATATGTGCTGTGAAATACAGATATATTTACTATTCGATCGAAGCCTCTGTGTTCTACGAGAGCTGTTAGCAAAAACTGAAATACAAAAAGAGTTAAATGGATGAAACATGAAAATATAATAAGTGTGTACATTCCTAAAATTGAACAGATTACCTACGATAATTTAATGTCTGGCGTTTTAGTTACTAGAGTATGGTAAACACCTGTACACATTTCTCAAAAATTCATTTTGTTTATTAGAATTTAATAAAATTGCTTAAAGTTGCCAGATGTATGCAACAATAGGAATAGGGATGTTCACAGACAGATGAATATTTTTTCTCTCCTCATACAAGTTAAGTAAAAGTATTAACACAACTTGTAAAGAGAGACATCTACCAACTACGTTTTGCAGTCAGTCGGCACTAGAACAGAATACTTAAAAAATACCTATATTCCGCACAAATCGTGGAAAGATTTTTGGAGGGTTGTATGTATTATATATACAAAAATGTCTTGTATACCTTCATATAACTACAGCTAGTAACTCTGAAGGAGCGCCTTCAAATAATGATACATTACTGCATAATACACATATTTTTAAATGCAAATGTAATTTACCAACTTTCTATATTTTACTCTATGTTTATATAATATGGTTAGTATGTTATTTGTAACTGTTTCACATTTACTGAAACGTAGAGATTAAGTTCTGATTGTTGAATTTTACCAAAACTACGACATCTGCTTTTAACGATATTTTGCAGAAAATAATCTCGTTTGTCAATTATCCCACATTAAAGATGCAATAGAGAAACAGATATCTCTACTGTTGTTATTTCACAAGGAAGTAAATACATTTTTCTATTTGTAACTGTTTCACATTTACTGAAACGTAGAGATTAAGTTCTGATTGTTGAATTTTACCAAAACTACGACATCTGCTTTTAACGATATTTTGCAGAAAATAATCTCGTTTGTCAATTATCCCTCATTAAAGATGCAATAGAGAAACAGATATCTCTACTGCATTGTGTTAATTGGAGGCAAGTTGAACAATGGTATATTACATTTTCTTTGATTAGAGAGTCGCTTCTAAGTGACATGAAAGGGAATGTTCCATAAAGTGTGGCAAATATATAAACACCATCACTGAGGCGAACGTACTGATGCAATTCATTACAAATGAACAAAGCCAAAACAGGTAGTTCGCAATCGATGAGTGTTTCATTAAGACCGTTGTCATGAGTTTGAATAATAGAGACAATTGAGGTTGGCGTATTCTCTCTATTAGTAGTGCAATAATAATAAATAATATAAAAAGAACTGTTTCCACTATCGAGCGTAAAGTAAATTTTACACACGCTGAGTAGTGGGTAATGTAAAGTAGTAAAAATTGTTCATATGAGTACCTCAGTGCGGAATGCATCACCTACCTTGCTACGTTGTTATTTCACAAGGAAGTAAATACATTTTTCTAATTGTCTTATACACATTTATGTCCAGGTGGCGTTTGGCTATCAGCTGTCTCACCACTTAGCCAGGACACATTCACATAGACATCAACACAACAAGTTTTCCCTGCGATATTTCCATCAACTGCCACACTATGGTTTCTGAGAATGGATTTCTTGGCCAAAATCCCATTTTCCAATTTTCAGAAATAACCTCTTGGTACCCAAATGTCGATAGTAAACACCCCACTGGACAAGGTTCTCTACCTGTGAATCTGTTACATTCGCCCTTTTAAATAACTAGGGCAATATAATTTGCTGTTTAGAATAAAAGTTTCAGTTATCGAGCGTAAGCCGTTGTGTAAATGACAAGTGGGAAAGTATGCTATTGCTGTGTTTTTCAATATTTTTGTTTGTCGTATTTTTTCTTATTGTCCTTGAGGTATGTAGTATTTATAAATTTAACAGAAAAATCCCAAGTCTTTCATTAGTGGTTACAGTAAAATAACATTGATGTTTATAAATTATGTAATCAATCCTTATCAGTTGCAACACGTCTCCTCTAGGTCTACTGGACGGAGACACGTGCAGAGCGCGACAGCTGATATAGTCGGGAGCGGGTTGTGGGTTCGTTATGTTTTTTTTACTTGTGATTACGATTAGGTAAACCTAAATTGGGCGCCAGTCAACAATTAGGTTAATTATTGACAAAAAAATAAATAAAAACAAACAAAAAAACTTACAAATGACGGGCAGAATAAAGAAAGGAGTAATAAAAAAAATTATTAACTAGACATAGGTTTAATAAGCTTAAACCTGGTATATACAATGAAAATGTATACTACTATAATAATAAAATTAATAGGTATAAGTATATAAACAATATGGCGGTAAAATATATGTAAATAGGTATATAAAAAAAATTTAAATAGGGATTACGAGAAACATATTCCTCAAAAGAGGCTAACACTAAATAATAAGACATAGAAACACGCAGGTCTACACACAAAAATACTATGCTATTAACACCAAAGAACACTAAAATATCGATTTAATTAATTGAAGTTTTAACTAGTGAGAAATACTGTATTTGGAAATTCGTTCTCCTGCAATTCACCGTACTGACAAAACTAGTTTGACAGCGCTGTTTTGATTTAAGTAAACAGTAAACTAATATTTAATATATCATTGTAACCTATGAAATGCACAATGCACTCGTAACGTTATAGCCTGAGGTAGGTGTGAGCACATCAAAATATATGTATATTACTAATTAATTCATTATTATAGCCATAATCAAAATTTTTGTCTGTACCAGCAAATAACAGCTGTTATTATAGAGGTTTACACAGTGCATATGCCCTGAATGGAAAATTACTTTAATATGGTATTTATGACAGTTATTTTTATTATAATTAGACTAAACTACTAGCAGTATCTAAACCATTACATCAAGCTTGCTGTAAATTCACTATTTGCATGCGGCTGTTACAATTGAAATTTATTCTTAACAAAACTACCCTCTTGTAGGCGATAACCAAAAGGACGTACGCATGTAGGGCTACCATGAAACGTGTAGTTCTTCAGTGCATTAAAGAATACTGGTCCGTTCCCACAAAATCTTCCGGAGATAGGGAAGTAATAAAAAAAAAATTACTTACAGGAGTTTCTCGTTACGTGGCGGGCACAAACCTCCAAATACGGCGAATTCCCAAGACTCTTGCCGCTTTAAACCAAAACAAGCTTAGCAGGTGGGTGCTTATTTCCAACATATAATTATACCATCAAATTCCCATCGGTATTGATAACGATAACCATTTATGATATGAGAGATGTACAGGACAAAAAGATATGGCCAAAAACTAACGTGAAAATCAGAACTTAGAGTTTCACCAAAAATCTCATATAAAAATCTGACCATAAGAGCCTAAAAATAATTTCTGTGTAAAACTTCGAGAATTAAATAATTTATATCTCAAAATATGTAAATAAAATTTGAAAAGAGTATTTACCTTAGGTGTTCTTAGGCTTAAATCATTTAATTTAACACACAGCCAAGGCCTCACAAAAATGTGCACATGGCTCCTTAGCTGGCACCAAAAAAGAGAGAATTTCTTTTTTGTCACAAAAACTCAAGTCTACCAATCTTGATACCAATAATAAGATAGGGAATTTGATTTCAAATTACATGCTTGGAAAACACACACATATCAATTTTAAACAAATTGGTAATTTATTCATTGTTTTAGAAAAATGGAAATACAAAAAACAAAGGGCTACAGAATTATTACCAGTAACACTACCAAGGGTGTTTTCAGTTGCCTATCCTAGATATGTTTTCAAGAAAAATTCAGGCAATCCTTTACACAGTGAGCCAGTAAACCTCATACACTGTGACCCACTAAAGTGACGGTTACACACCCCCTCTTCTTCCAAAAAAAAATATTGTAGCTCAGCGAAAATATTTTTACCAACCTTAAAACTACAACAGGACATCTATAAACATATATACAAGTCAAATCGGGATCTCCATAAACATATATACAAGTCAAATCGGGATAATAACGTCGAAAATCGACTGTTACAGTAGTAGTAGTATCTATGCATAGACAAAAATTCACAATCTCGGGAGTACAAAATCACAATAGGGATTAAATTTTAAGTCACAATCGAAAAATTATCGTATCACAATCAAAACAATAATAAAAAAAATCACATATATGAAGAGTTCTCATTCAATCTTTGCAATCATCAATTCGCTGCCACACTCACACATTTATTCATTCTATTCTTCCTCCACATCAGTGTCTAATCCTTGATATGGTTTCAAATCCTTTACGTGGAATCTTCCCACGTCTTTACCATTCATATCAGCAAGTTCGTACACTAACTTAGAAACAACTTTTGTTACCGTGCACAAAATAAATTTTGGTGCCAATTTTGCGGCAAAGTATTCACCACTATTCGACAACACAAAGTTTCTCTTCCACACTTTGTCTCCAACACTATAACTTTCAGTTGGGCGTTTTCTTAGATTATAATGTCGAGAATTCTTAGCATATGCTTCAGCTAGATGACGGCGAACATCCGCATATAACTGTGGAAGTTTATCGATTTCTGAACCATATTCTTCTCGGTTCATATTACTCAAGTCTAAATCATTTATGGATTGTAACTTTCCATAATAATTACCACTGGTAGGGACGTACCTACCGAAATTTAAGAAGGTCGGAGAATAGCCTGTCGCCTCATGGACTGCTGTCCTTAGAGCGAATCCAATTTTATGGATCTCTCGATCCCACAATCGGTGATCACTGTCTTTTAAATATGAGCGAACTGCGGCTCCAAGAACTCTGTTAACACGTTCAACCGCATTAACTTGGGGATGATAATTAGCGTTGAAATAAATTTTTACGCCATATTCCTCTGTTAATTTCTTAAAGGCATTACTTGTGAACTGGACACCATTATCACAAGCAACAATTTGTGGTGTACCATACACTAAAAACACTTGTTCTTCCAAGAATTTTACTATCTGAGGAGCCTTCGCTTCTCTTAACGGGTGTAATAAACAATATTTCGTAAAATAGTCAGAGACTAATAGCAAATAACAAAAACCATTTTTGGAACGTGGCAGGGGTCCTAACAAATCTATAGAAATATACTGCCATGGAAACTTAACTTTCTTAGGCTGACCCATAAATCCTGGTCTTGCGGAACAATTAACTTTTTGGGCTGCACAAGTCTTGCAATGCCTTACATACTTCCTGGTATCTTGCAATAATCGAGGCCAATAGTATAATTCTCTCATTCTATTTACTGTCTTGTAAACACCTAGATGAGCAGCTTTTGGATCTTCATGGCACGACTTATATACTGCTGATCTCCTATTCTTTGGAACCACCAATTTCCATGCAGAGAAGTTGGTAGAGAAGCCAAAATCAAAAGGTACTTGTTTATAAAGTAGACCACCTTCTATCTTCCAATCTGGATATTTCTGAGGTGAATCCTTAACTTTCTTCATCATACCTGCATACCAAGAATCTGCTTCAACGTCAGCTTCTTCCACGGATATCATGCATGTTTCCAGGGGAGCCCTTGAGAGAGCGTCTGGTATAACATTTAACGCACCTTTTCTGTGGACTATTTCCATGTCAAACTGACTTAGTCTCATTGCCCATCTGGCCAGTCTACCTGTGGGATTTTTTAGATTACTTAACCACAGCAATGAATAATGGTCGGTTATGACCGTAAAATGGACGCCATCGATGTAGGGTCTAAACTTCTCCAAACCAAACAATACACTTATACATTCTTTTTCTGTCACCGTGTACTTTCTTTCAACGTCAGTTAGTGTTCGTGAAGCAAAAGCTACCACCAATTCTTTATCCTCGCTCCTCTGTGTTAACATAGAGCCAACACCTACATTAGATGCATCGCATTGGATATAGAATGGTTTACTAAAATCTGGTGCTGAGAGGATAGGTGCAGATACTAAAGCTTGCTTAATCTGTTGAAAAGCATCATCAGCTTCTTTATTCCAAACGACTTTTTGAGATTTACGACGACCTTTTAACAGAGCATTTACAGGAGCTGTGATAGTTGAATAATCCTTCACAAAACGCCTGTACCAACTGCACATACCAATAAATCTCTTCACTTCAGTTGCTGTTTTGGGCACTGGATATTCCAGCATCGCCTTAACCTTGTCAGGATCGGTGCGTAAACCCTCACGATCTACCAGAAATCCCAAGTACTTTAGACTTGATAAACAAAACTTACATTTGTCGATGTTAATAGTTAGATTAGCAGATTTTAGACGATCAAACACAATGTTTAAAATCTCGAGATGTTGCTCAAATGTGGGCGTAGCTATGATTACGTCGTCCAAATACACAAAAACGAATGGGTCTAGATCTGGTCCTAGCACGGAATCCATCAGCTTCTGTTGAGTTTGTGCTGCGTTACATAGTCCGAAAGGCATGACTTCAAACTCAAATAAACCTCGACCTGGCACAACAAATGCCGTCTTCTCACATGAGTCAGGATCTAGAGGAATTTGCCAGAAAGCTGATTTCAAATCAATACTGCTTAAATATCTTGACCCAGAAAGTTTACTCAATATGTGGTCAACTAGGGGCAGTGGATACGCACACTTCTTAGTTACTGCATTTAGTTTCCTTCCATCAAAGCAGAAACGCGGGTCTCCATTTGCTTTCTCCACAATAAGTACTGGACTCGCCCATGGGCTCGTCGAAGGACGTACCACTTTAAGCTCTATCATCTTGTCTAACTCCTTATTTAGGGTTTCCAACTTGTATGGAGACATAACATGATGACGCTGCTTAATTGGCTCTGTATCCCCAGTATCGATTTTGTGCACGATCCTATTTGTTCTACCTAATCCAGTAGATGAGAGCGGACGAAATTTCTCTATCATGTCATTCAGCTGTTTAGACTGATGTTTGTCCAACTCTGACCTTGAACAAATTTTATTGATAGTACAAATTTCATTACCATGCTCCACCCAGTTGTCACTAGTATTTAAATGATCCTTCCTAATAAAGAAAGAATTAGACCCAAAATCTAATAACATACTGAAAGCTCTGCAAAAATCTGAACCTAATATTAAACCATGCGATAAAGAAGGTACCACCAGGATTTTAAGAAGTTTCACTACCTGATCAACCTGTATAGGTAAATTAACATAACCAATAATTTTTTGTGCAGTTCCGTCTGCTGTACTAACACTTTGTTCCCAACAATCTTGCACCTGCAAATCAAAAAGATCCAATAAATAAGTTCCACGACCGCCAATAACAGAATGATTAGCACCACTGTCTAGAAGAGCAACGACCGACCTGCCAAATATTTGTATTGAAACATACGGCCTATTGTCATTGTCTTTTTCGACCAGAACAATATTGGTTTCATTCTTAACTACACTGGACACATTAGACGGTGACTGAACCTGCCTAACCGAGGACGGTAAAGAACCTAACCTATAAAAATGTTCAACTACCTTAATCCATTTTTTCCATTCAAGTGTAGATGTATATTTGCAGACCTCTTTACTAGAAAGTACTGAAAGGGAGGGACGTCGGCCTACTTTCCGTTCTCCCTGTTGGCGTTTTTTGGACAACAAGTTGGACAATTCGGTCGTATAACTCCGATCTTCCCACAGCCGAAACATGTAGGACTTCGTTGTGGTTGTTGCTTCCGACAATCCTGCTTCACATGACCTACTCCATTACATTTCCAACAGTATAGCTCGGAGATCTGATTCAAAACACCTCTGTTTTTTGGATGTGCTCCTTGAGATCTTTTAGCATTTCTAGATTCAAATCCACTATTAGTACCGGCTGATTTCTTCCTCAAATCGCCCTTCTCAGCATTACGATGTGTGGACGCATGGACGTCAGGACAACAAACTGCGCTGCTCGACGAAGACACAGCAGCTAAGTTACAGGCAACGCCTGGTTCTAGTGTGGAAATATCTCTATTTGGTGGTGGTCGAAATGTCTTCTTGTTTCTCTCAGAATCTTCAAGTGCTCGGCAAACCGCAACTAAATCGCTAACATCCGAAATATTCTGCAACGCAAGATGATTCTGGTATTCTGGTAAGACCCGTGACATAAGTATCCTCAACTTTTTACTTTCGGAAGGTTTTTCCGATAAGCATTCAAACAAATTTTCCATAATAGAGATGTAAATCACCACTGGTTCACTACTATGCTGGGTACGCCTCTCTATTTGTTTCCACAACTCCTCGTCGTAACCACTCGGAAGAAAATCCTTTCTAAGTGCTGCCACAAGAGAATCCCAAGAATCGAACCTCTTATGCCTCAACTGTGCTCTAAACCATTCCAATGCACAATCCTCAAATAGATCTGAAGCCGCGCCAAACAGTTCCTCTTTGCTACACTTTCTTGCCAGTCGCAGTTCATCAACCCGCTGTAAGAAAGAATTAAGAGAGTTTTTCTCTGACCTACCATCAAATTTAACCGGCCATTTGTAAACTGGAATCGACTTCGTAGTGACCACACTATTAGCAACTATACCGCGCACCGCTCCACCTGCTACGTCGCAGACTTTATACCGCTCAATAGCTTCCTCTAAATCTTCTTCTAATGCTGAAGCAATAACAATCTGATCCCCTCGATAATTTGAAATTTCATCGCTAATGTTATCTGGAATACGGCCTAGCCTTCCTAGAATGTGGTTTAACCTGCTGCGAATACGATTGCCTAACTCTACATTAGATCCATCATAGTCACCTATTAAATCCGTAACAGATTTGATACTATCATTCAACTCTCTTTGCTCCACCTCAAAATCAAAATTAGGGGTTGTGTATACATGAGCTTCCGGCCTAGCTAAATCTTTTTTAAGTTCCCTGCGGAGATACTTTCGTTTCAAAGCAATGTCCACCCTGTCCGTAACTACTTTTCTAATTCGCAACTCATAGTTAAGTTCATATGTCCTAAGATGCGTTGCATCTATATCATAATTAGCCAACATTTTAATAAGCACAATAGCAATAATAAAAAAACCAGAAATTTGAATTCAAAAACTTTACAATTATTTCTAAATTAAGAACAAATAATACACCATGCAATCATTCCACCTAATCGCAGCTTAAATAACAATAGCTAGAAGCTATCAATAATACTGATTTTTGGAACCCTAAAAATTATTATTATTTTTATTTTTTTAAATCACCCGTGCAAAGTCCTAAGTTAAATTCAAAATTAAGGGCCATTAAAAAAAATTGAACAGAGTACAGAATTAAAACTGTTTCAATGACTCAAGAAACACTTAAAATATTTAAATCACCTCCTACTATATTTTTGATACACCCTGTATATGTTCCTAAGCGTTTGGTGTAGAAATAGTTTTTTATTGAAGTCACCCTGTATACAATATAATATCGTAGACACCTGTATATAAATATTTGGGACATGTGCTTTCGAATACACCTTGTAAGCAAACTATTTATTTTTTGTTTAAACCTATGCACCAATAAGTGGACCACACTGCGTAAAGGCAAACCTGAACTCACTCTGCACACAAAATTTATAGTATATATATATTGATAGGCAACCTTTATGTAAGTAGGTATTCTGTGAAAATATTACCCTGCTTTCATAGACATCTTATATCAAACAAATAAGCAAACAGCCAAACAATGCTAAGCATAGATAAAAGTATCAATAAATGCAAAAAAATCCGCCAAAATAAAATTTGAGAAAATTTTTTAAGTACCTCGTATATATTATACCTCTACCTATAAATTACCAAGCAATTAAATGCAACAATATATTATATTAATTAATATTCTCCAACATCACTTTATTTATTCTGCCTGACAAACAAAATTGAAAAAAAACGGTTTACCTCTGCCGGCTATTTTTTTTTTTTTTTGATAAGTATGTAAATTATATTCTAGTAAAATAAAACAAAACTCGGGCCCTTTAAGTTGGTGCGCCAATTTCTGCAACACGTCTCCTCTAGGTCTACTGGACGGAGACACGTGCAGAGCGCGACAGCTGATATAGTCGGGAGCGGGTTGTGGGTTCGTTATGTTTTTTTTACTTGTGATTACGATTAGGTAAACCTAAATTGGGCGCCAGTCAACAATTAGGTTAATTATTGACAAAAAAATAAATAAAAACAAACAAAAAAACTTACAAATGACGGGCAGAATAAAGAAAGGAGTAATAAAAAAAATTATTAACTAGACATAGGTTTAATAAGCTTAAACCTGGTATATACAATGAAAATGTATACTACTATAATAATAAAATTAATAGGTATAAGTATATAAACAATATGGCGGTGAAATATATGTAAATAGGTATATAAAAAAAATTTAAATAGGGATTACGAGAAACATATTCCTCAAAAGAGGCTAACACTAAATAATAAGACATAGAAACACGCAGGTCTACACACAAAAATACTATGCTATTAACACCAAAGAACACTAAAATATCGATTTAATTAATTGAAGTTTTAACTAGTGAGAAATACTGTATTTGGAAATTCGTTCTCCTGCAATTCACCGTACTGACAAAACTAGTTTGACAGCGCTGTTTTGATTTAAGTAAACAGTAAACTAATATTTAATATATCATTGTAACCTATGAAATGCACAATGCACTCGTAACGTTATAGCCTGAGGTAGGTGTGAGCACATCAAAATATATGTATATTACTAATTAATTCATTATTATAGCCATAATCAAAATTTTTGTCTGTACCAGCAAATAACAGCTGTTATTATAGAGGTTTACACAGTGCATATGCCCTGAATGGAAAATTACTTTAATATGGTATTTATGACAGTTATTTTTATTATAATTAGACTAAACTACTAGCAGTATCTAAACCATTACATCAAGCTTGCTGTAAATTCACTATTTGCATGCGGCTGTTACAATTGAAATTTATTCTTAACAAAACTACCCTCTTGTAGGCGATAACCAAAAGGACGTACGCATGTAGGGCTACCATGAAACGTGTAGTTCTTCAGTGCATTAAAGAATACTGGTCCGTTCCCACAAAATCTTCCGGAGATAGGGAAGTAATAAAAAAAAAATTACTTACAGGAGTTTCTCGTTACGTGGCGGGCACAAACCTCCAAATACGGCGAATTCCCAAGACTCTTGCCGCTTTAAACCAAAACAAGCTTAGCAGGTGGGTGCTTATTTCCAACATATAATTATACCATCAAATTCCCATCGGTATTGATAACGATAACCATTTATGATATGAGAGATGTACAGGACAAAAAGATATGGCCAAAAACTAACGTGAAAATCAGAACTTAGAGTTTCACCAAAAATCTCATATAAAAATCTGACCATAAGAGCCTAAAAATAATTTCTGTGTAAAACTTCGAGAATTAAATAATTTATATCTCAAAATATGTAAATAAAATTTGAAAAGAGTATTTACCTTAGGTGTTCTTAGGCTTAAATCATTTAATTTAACACACAGCCAAGGCCTCACAAAAATGTGCACATGGCTCCTTAGCTGGCACCAAAAAAGAGAGAATTTCTTTTTTGTCACAAAAACTCAAGTCTACCAATCTTGATACCAATAATAAGATAGGGAATTTGATTTCAAATTACATGCTTGGAAAACACACACATATCAATTTTAAACAAATTGGTAATTTATTCATTGTTTTAGAAAAATGGAAATACAAAAAACAAAGGGCTACAGAATTATTACCAGTAACACTACCAAGGGTGTTTTCAGTTGCCTATCCTAGATATGTTTTCAAGAAAAATTCAGGCAATCCTTTACACAGTGAGCCAGTAAACCTCATACACTGTGACCCACTAAAGTGACGGTTACACAGTATTTATTGTTCCGCAACTATTTGCAACTTTTGATAAATTATTATATATTGTAGAAGTATGCATGGTTTCAAGAAGAAATATGGTTACAACGAAGTGGCAACGACGAAAATTCTCGCCAATTTGGGACTATGATAGGAGAGAATATTGATTCATCTAATGCGCAGAGACTATGGGAAAAATTACGTCGTTCGTGCCGGAATGTCGATGAACGGTGGACTGAAGCTTTTCGGGGCAAGGATTATTATAAAAACAAAAATGCTACTTGGCTAAAAGGACATTTCGTTTTTGAAGTAGACGAGCCAACGTCATCATCTTCTTCTGGTCGGTCAAGTCTATCATTCTCCGAAAATCGTCCAGGTCACAAAGAAGGGAAGCTGCGTAATTACCACATGAAACGAAAGACGAAACGTCTTTAATTGTACAAGCTGCGAGTATAGCTGCACGTTAACAAGGAAAACACGCTATAGCAGCAGTTTTGAAAGAAGTAAACAAAAGTCCAACCCGACCAGCTAAAATTAGAAAAATTCTTTTCTCTCCAGAAGAAAATTTTGAAGTACTCAGCCGAAGAAGCGTTAGAACTGATTTTAGATTCCAATTTAAGTAAGCAACAGTATTTGGATATTCGACGTGGAGCCATTTCAAGAAATTGTAAAATGTACCCCGACTACAAAGAAGTTTGGATGGATAAACAAAAATGTAGGCCAACTGGGATATTGTGGCAGATGCACCGTTAAGCAATTTACTGGAATATACAAAAAAAAATAGTACTTTTGCAAGAAGAGCCAATTATGCAGTACATGGAATCATTACAACTTACTGAAATTAATGCTGAAATAATTTTCAGTTACGGCCTCAATGGAAGTTCAGGTCATTCAACATATAAACAAAAATTCACCATTTCTGGTACCCATTCTGATGCATCTTTGTTTGCAGCTACGGTATTGCCTCTTCGCTTGCAGTCACACGAAACTATTTTGTGGAATAATCGAACTCAGCAGTCTGTGAGATTTTGCAGGCCTCTTAAATTGGAGTAGGTACGTCAAAGGGTCAGCGGAGCATATCGGTATTAAAGAAAAAACAAACTATCGATCTGCAAATTGAGAATCTTAGGGAACTGAAAATTTCTTTACCGAATGACCATAATTGACGGCAAAGTGTTGAATGCTCTGACCGGAACAAAGTCAAGTCAAGCTTGTCCGATATGTGGTGCCACACCCCGTGATTTTTTGCGAATTGAGGATTTCAAAACGTATTTGGTCCAAAACCAATTACTTTTCAGTTTAGAATAAGTCCATTACATTGTTGGATACGATTTTTTGGGTCTATACTCCACACCTCCTATCGATGTGATATACGTGAATGGCAAGTTCGAGGCCAGAAAAATAAAGAAATTGTTGCCAAAAGGAAAAAAAATTATACAAGATCGATTTTTAGAAAAATTTCATTTACATGTGGACAAACCAAAAGCCGGGTTTGGCAATACAAACGATGATAATACTGCTCGTCGAGCATTTAATGACACTAAAAAATTTTCTGAAATTACCGATGTTGATGAAGACCTCATTAAAAAATTTAAAGTCATTTTAATTGCCTGTCCTGTAACCAAATCGATGCACCAAAATTGGAAGAATATTGCTACGCAACAGCCAGACTATACATGACGAAATATTCCTGGTACCCAATACTTGTAACTGTGCATAAAATTCTAGCACACAGTAAACAGATCATTGAAAATATTGTATTGCCAGTAGGGTAGGTATTTTGGAGAAGAAGGATCTGAAGCTAGAAATACATTGTAAAAACCTGACCGATAATTTCACGCTAGGATAACTAGTAGGCAAAATAATATGGAAGACAACTTCAACAGTGCTATGAATACATCAGATCCTATCATTTCAAGTGTTAGTTTACAAAAACGCATAAACCGTCAACGGAGACTGCAACTTCCTTTTGAAGTAATTAGTATGCTGCTGGAACCGAAACCTGAGTCTTTACAATCTGAAGAGAGCAGCGAGGTCGATGATGTCGAGGATGATGTAGAGAACATCCTAGAAGATATATTGCCTATTGACCAATTAGATTTATTAGAATTGGAAAACAATATATATAACATACAATTTTTTGTTACGTAAATCAATAAAACATTGCCAAACAATCGTTTGTTATTAAAATTATTACGTGAAATACCCCTTCATTTATGTCTTTTTGTTATTAACTATCACAAGAAATAGTTACACCACTTAATTTTTCTATAATATAATTTAATTAATTTTGGCCAGATAATTTGTGCTCAGAAACCATAGTGCGCCGTTGAGATTCAAACTCAGGACAGACAACAGCGACTAGACATATTGTGCCACTCAACAGTAGTCTAGTCCAGTGCTACCGTCTTGGTAACGTCACTAAATATACATACTCTATCCACGATTCGAACCCGGACTCCTTGGTAGCAAGCCAACCACATAAACACTGTGCCATCGAGCCCATACTTAGTACTATACGTACTAGTGCGCGAAGTAAATTGTTTTTTAACGCCTTTTCGCCGTAGCTATTCCATCACTCAACCAAGACACGTAGACATAGACATCTACACAACAACTATTACCTGCCACATCGCCGTACGTACAATCTAGTATGTAATTCACAAAAGATTAGACATTTAAATAAATTTAGAAAATACAGCGAAAGGCAACGCTTAGAATTACAAAACTTTCAAAATAATTCTTGAATTGGCAAGACTGTCATTAAAATGTCAAATCGCGAACTTAATATATCCGAAGAACTAGTATTAACTAAAGGCTTGAATTATGCTGTAGTACCAAAGGCTAATCCTAAATTTGATATCATAACCTATTGAACAGGCTGCATAGAAGCTGCCATTAGATGACCCTAATGAATAACGGACTCGTTCTAAAACTGAATTAGAAAAACAATATAAGGCGGGAAATAACATTTGATGAAAGCGTTCAATTTCATCTCTAGAAAATGACAATGGCATTAAAATTTTACCTGCTGATAAAGCCAATGCCATTGTTATCTTAGATACAGCTACATATGATACAAAAATTATGAATATGATAAATGATGGAAATCATTCCAAATAAAACAAAGATCCCACAAATTCTTTAGAAAATAAAATATAAGTATATAAAGTCTTATTTAAACATAAAAACGGATTTACAGATACTGAACGAGAGATGTTAACTCCACATCACAGCATACTTCCTGGCTTTCCAAAATTCGTAAACTTGACATTCCCTTAAGACCAATTGTAAGTTCAATTAATTATTTATCAAACATACTCTCAAAATATTTATTAGAAATCCTAAATCCATTATCAGATCCTCCGAGTTTAAAACAGAAAACGTTTTTTTGGAGAAACTGTTAGAAAATCATTTTACCAATAATCATCGAATGGCCAGTTTTGACGTCGTAAGTTTAGCATTGAAACTATAATGGAATTACTTACACTTTGATTTAAAACAACATACTTTCAGTTAAATAATGACTTCTATCAACAAGACTTTGGGATGGCCATGGATTCATTATCTCCAATATTCGGTAAAATTTTCATGAAAAATTTTGAGGAAAGTAATATTAATAATCTAGCTTATAAGCCCACTGTATAGTGGAGATATGTATATGACATTTTCGCAATATGGGTTTACAGAAAAGAATGTTTAAGTAATTTTTTTAATCAGTTTAACGTAAAAGAACCTTCAATTAAATTTACAATAGAAATGGAACACATACCAAACCAGTGTATATAGAAAACAATCACACACAAACAGGTACTTAAATTTCCATTCAAATCAATATATTAGTGTTAAGAAAGGTGTTGTTAAGTACTTGTATGACAGAGCCAAAATAATTGCTTCAAATGATGTAATCTTAGGGAACGAGAAGCAATGTATGAATAATCAATATTCTGAGAGTTTTATTGATAGTCAGTTAATGAACATTGTAAGGAGAGAGAATATACCATCACAACCTGAGGTATATAGGTTTATAGAAGTAATTCCATGTATGCATGATTTATCGAATAAATTACGAAAAATTGGGAGTAGGTTTTCCGTATGAACGGTTTTTCAAACAGGCTCCACGCTAAGTCTAAACATTGTTCAAGATTCTAAAAACTGTATTTATAGTGTTCCGTGTAAGTGCGGAAGACATTACGTAGGCGAGTCATCTAGACCTTTCAACGTAAGGCTTGGTGAACATAGAAATTACGCTAGAAGGGGAGAATTGAAATATCCAAAATTTGTGAACACGCGTGGGATAATAATCACAGGATCCAATGGAACTCGGCGCAGATTTTGAAAAAAGAGAGCAACGGAACTAAAAGAAAACTTAAGGAATCCACGGTTATTTTCATTTTAACTCAAAATAAAGTGTAAATATAAAACTTTTAATTCACTGTGGAATTATAAAATATATTGTAAATATGATCTATTTTTAATAATAATATAATTGCAAAACTCAGTTGTGAGTAAAATATGCCGAATACTAAATCAAAATTTGCATATGATGATATGGAAAAACTAATTGTGCAGAGAATAGGTAACAAATATTTCACTGAACTGCATCACCCTTGAAAACCTGGTCAATATGTATCACCAGTTTTTCTGAAATCTGTCGTCTCCAATGTTATTCAGTATAGCTACTTTAGTTGGAGCACCCTGTGAGTATTGAATTACATCCACATCAGGAACATAGACTAGAATAGACTACTTAATTATTAACAAAACGTTAAGTATAAATTGTAGTTAACCTACAATAAAAATGTTTGAAAGCTGCCATTAGAAAAGCACCAAATGGAGACAGATGGGATTTTTTTAAGTTTATGTTAATTTTCGAAATACCTATTGTTCAACCAGGTGGCAATTCTCAGACAAATTTACATATCAATAAAACGTTAATTAGTATGCTTATTTTATTACTAACAATTAAATATAAATTTAATTATCATATTTATTAATTCCAAAACCAAGTTAATCAAGCAGAATAATACTGTAACATTTATCTATCCTTATGACTGACCAGTTCTTGCAATAAAAAGAGAGACATCACCGATACCTTTCGTTAATTCACCTTCAATTGACAACACACTTGTTTTCCTCAATATTACGGCCTGAAACGAGGTTTACTGCCGCTCAGGGTGCCTACGTCATTCCATTTGAACTAATAAGTGTGTTCATATGGGAGCCGTATTTGGTCTACGTTTCTCAATTCGCTGTCACGAGAGACGCTTCAGTATCAAATTTGTGGCAACATATTGAAACAAATGTGTTTGCCAGGTCGATATTAATCTGATCCTTTCTAAGTCTACTTCTGATCGAAGCGTTTGCGTTGCCTGCCTGCCTACTTTACCTCAAACTTAAACCAACACAATCTATATATAGCAGTAATAATTGAGTTTGCTCAAAAGTCACACAGGCACTGCCACCAGTGGCAAATATAATACGAAGTAATTGCTTCCACATCCACCTATTGGAGTGGGAGTATTACTTAGTAATTGTAATAAAAAATTAAAAATGTTTTTTTGTTGAAATAGGTTTAGAATTTCATGAAACGGTGAGATTTTAAATTAGAGCGAAATAAATGTTTGTCTGTCTATAATAATAATAAGCTTTATCGATAAAAACATTCAAGTCATAGAATACGTCAAGTAGTACTCTGATTGGTTACACTGCAGTACAGAATATAAAAGACCTTAACAAAATAAAAGGAAAATTAATATGAAAATACCATAAAATATCGACACAATGCGGGAGACGTCACAGAAAATGTATTGCCGGTCCAAATTATTATACCATAAGAAATATGAAACATTTATTATTTCATTTTTTTGTCATATAACAGGGCGTTATGGCTATATTGCCCGCTCATTATGCCCGTGGTCATTATGAGCGTCTTTATGGCAACCGTATCCAAGGTATAATAAACAAATAATTTGCAGGTGAAAAATAATAGTATGTTATTCAACGAGCATATAATGATGGCTGCTATTCATGAGGGTGAAGTTTAAGACACGAGCCGCAGACAAGTATCTTAAATCACCAGAGTGAATAACAGCCATTATATGCGAGTAGAATACTATACATTGTCCACGACTATTAAATATTTAATATATACTTAATTCATCTTCATTTCATTATTTAGATTTCTCGGGCAACAAGTTTAATGAGGCGACTTCTGCAGCTTTATTTATCTCTGACGGTGACAAAGAAATCTCGCTTTCACTGTCAGTATCCATTTATTTAATTGTATTACTCTTTTTAGTACCTATTATCTAAAATTATTGTAAATAACGTTGGCGTTGAAATAGCACAAATTTTGACACATGTCATGACTTACTAATAAAATAATACAATTTGCAGGCACGTAGGTAAATGGTTTCAAAAACAATGTTAGGAATTGCCGCGTGTTGAAAAAGACTCACTAATATACTTTTTGAGTGTTGATTAAAGTACTTGCCCGGCATGCACAATTTGAGCCTTTCCTAGAAAACTTAGACACTTGTCTTTTGTTTGCTGCAATTTTGACATTTGAAACTTTTAGTAAAAAGTTATTAATGCCATTTCTTATAAACAAGTAACTCTCCTTATTATTCACTGCAATCAGTGAATAAAGCAATTATTATTTACTGCAGGGAATATTGGATAGCATTATCCTTGAGGAAACACATAAATAATGAGTACATTATTTAATAGCCGTGGACAAAATGTATCATCTACGTACAAAACAAAGCGACATCAGCAAACACCAAATTATCAACAACTGTCATAGACCACTTGGTAAAAAGGGTAAAAAGAAAACGCTATAAGCATTTGAGCGCTTCCTAGAAAACTTAGAGAGACAACACTTGTCTTTTGTTTGTTGCAATTTTAACATTTGAAACTTTTAGTAAAAAGTCGCTAATGTCATTTCTTATAAACAAGTAACTGTCCCCATTATTCATTGCAATCGGTGAATAATGAAATCATTCACTGCAGGGAATATTGGACAGCATTATCCTTGAGGGAACACATAAATAATGAGTACATTATTTAATAGTCGTTAGCAAAATGTATCATCTACGTACAAAACAAAGCCACATCAGCAAACGTCAAAATATCAACAACTGTCATAGGCTACTTGGTAAAGAGGGTAAAAAGAAAAAGTTAGCAGCATTGAACTGGGTTACTAAATTTGAAAGAACACAATATAATGACAAATACAATTAATAAACGTCGAACTATCAACAAATGTCATAGACTACTAAAAAAATTCATTTAAAAAATGAAAAGTCAATTTTTCATTAAAAAAATATATTTTTCGTGAAAAATAAAATATTGTATGCACCACGTGCGTTATTAGATTATAACGCCCATCAGGCAACATGCATCTCTTGGGCCAAACCCCTCGGACTGCATCATGTTATCCTCCGGGCATTATAATCTATATAACTATAAAAACTTTAAGTCTAATATAAACAATAATAAACATTGAAATAGGAAAAAGCTGACAATCACACATTAACATTACACATTTGAATTTGATGTCAGAATGATATTCATCCACCATATAATAGCATTTTCCAATTAAAATATGTTTAAAATCTTATTTAAAAGTGCGTAAAGGTAACCTTTTCAGTCTGTCCGGTAAACGATTATATACTTTTTTCACTGTCGTTACATCCATTCCATTCAGTCTGTAATTGTCTAAGATTCATATTGTAAAACACCAATAGGTCTCTATGGCGAATTTCATATGAGTGTGTTTGTTCATATTTCTCGAAAAATATATAGTTGTTCTTGTAAAACAATGTACACTAAAAGATGCTAAGGGATATTAATGTAAGTAAGTGTATTGTTTTTCTTAACACATCATTTGCAAGAATCTGTCTTTTTCAGATTAAATATATTGTGAACAAACCTTTCTTGCAAAACTTTTATTCTATTAGTGTCCACCGAGTCTCCCCAAAAATAACTCCATGTTTTATAATTAAATGGAAATACATATCAATGCTAACATTGTTTCGTAGGGTACGAACTTGGTAGCACAATGAACTTAGTTTCTCGGGCTACTTTTTTAATATTTCCCTTCCAAGTTAATCTAGTGTCAATATGAGGTCCAAGGAATCTTCGAATTTTCATGTCGTTTAATAACATTTTATTAACCTCTATATTGATTTCCTCTTCCAATTGATACGACGAGTGAAACTGCGTTATTTCAATTTTCCCAAATCCAAGATAAGTACATTTTTCTCATACCACTCACTTAACATCTTGACAGCGTATAATATTTTGTTTTTCAGGTCCTTAATAATTTTTGCAGATAGGATAGCAGTCATCATCGGCAAATGCTATTACCATTTCTGGAAGGAAGTCAGGTAAGTCATTTACTTTAATTATGAACAATAGGGGCCTCAACACTGAGCCCTGAGGTACCCCTCGATGTACTCATTTCCATTCAGAACTAAGCTTTTGACCATTAGAATAAACTATTTCAGCTTTTTGCCGCCTGTCACTTAAATAGGATTTTATAAGATTGTAAGCTATACTAAAATTCTTAAATACTCTGCGGTACTATTCGTAGTTTTCCGAAAGTAAATTAATATTTTAGGTATAGTTGTTACATTTATAATAGGATTCTTCCTCTACCTAACACTAACTTGCCCAAATCTCATAACATTGAGCATTTCTCTCTTATGTTATCGTGCTAAAAGATATTTGATGAACAGACCGGCAGAAGGGCTATCCTGGCAGAGAGACGTACAAAGCGCGAATATTTTATAAGTTGATAAGAATTCTATGGCTAGCACAATTATATAAAAAATATATTTTCTGTGAGACATTTGAAACTATTTCAGAAATGCTTTATTTTTTATATGAAAGATAACTCCGATACAGCAAATGTTTAGCAAGATGTAAGAAAAAACTGACAACAAGCACCATTTTTTAGGATGTATGACGGATATAGAACAATTTCAATAGGAGTACTTTACCATGTTATTTTATAAATGTTTCATAGAATTTTAAATCTAACAGAAGTTATCTCGTTTGACAGATATTCGCTTTCGGTGGCTCCCGAGTGCAATTTACCAACCAAATAGATTTAATAAGCTTTTTGTTTATATACGGAACATAGAAGACTGCACCACAAGTGCAACTTTCAATTAAATCATTAAAAAGGTAGAAAATGTTCATCATAGTAATATTAAACCTCTTCCATAACACCCGGTCTTTGTTTAATATGTGTAAATGGCTAGGTTTTATACAAACATGAACATGACGTGACAAACCTACATTATTGTTGACAAAGTCCCTACGAGTGCACATTTTTTCGTGTGAAAGGGTCGTTGTAATATTTCATTCTAATTTCAAAAACAAAAGTTGATTAGGATTTTATTCAGTCCTAAACAAACAACAGACAAGTGAAAATGTGTTGAAAGGTTAAGAGGTATTTGAGCAATGAATTATGACTTTTAGTTGAAAAAAGTTGTACTGTATATTTTTAGATACTCGAACGCACGTATAAATGGTGACAACATTGACTTTATATAATATTCCCTTTGTAAGGATCAATTTCAATAAAGTTAGGATACAGAAGTCAAGCTTCGTCTATAATTAAATCTATGTTTGTTTTGTTTCACAGAGGTTTCGTTCTCCCTTTGGTTCAGTTTACGGGTAATGGATGATTCATAATTAAAAATCTTTCTATAATCGAACTATACATGAAATTTCTAGCAAATAATCTTGGGTAAAGTAACATGGAAGTATTGACAGTAACATTCTAGGTATTTATGCGAACTTAGTACAAACCAATACCTAAGATACACAAATATACAATACTAGTATAAAGTTTTTTTCTATTTTTAACTAATTAAACAATTTTTCCATATTGTAGACATCATTAAATAGAGAATAAAATATATTATCGAATACATAATGGATCCTATGTAGCATTCGCATAAAAACAAAAGTTGCAATAATATCACAAGAACAAAAACACTCACTTGCTTTCTCTTAACCTTACTGTAAAGATCTTTAAAAAATATCTCTACAATGTGGAAGTTAAAATGACAATAATTTAAATTGAAGCAATATGAGAGGTTATAAAAAGTACACTATGGAAGTTTTTCCCAATTATTTCAAAAACTAAAAACGTAGGATCAAACCTAAACACAAAAATAAAACGCCAAAAGAATTTTTTAAAACTGTCCTCATTTAAACGACTCTCTCATGAATATCAAAGACGAAAAATATTGTCTCTCGTCTCTCTCTCTCTCTCTCTTTTCCTGTCTTCGTATTCGCTAAAACTAAAATTCACTAGCAGAATTACACTGAATTGAGTGAATTGGTGGTAAAGATTACTGTTTTTTTTTTCTACGGCTCAAGTACTGGTCTCTATCGCCCAAAATACAGAAATACGGCTTCTTTTAGAAAACTTTTCGAATATTGGTATGACGGACATCAAAGACACTGATTGCTCTGACTATACAATAATTTATATATTTTATCAGCTATTAATATTGTATTAACATCCCAATTGGGAATAGATACTATATTATATTATACTGTACACACAAGAAATGATAAAGCATTTTAACCTCTCTCTCACCTTTCAAACAAGTAACTAGTTAGGATACGTGTAAGTGAAAATATTAATCATGGGCGAGGAAATAAGTATGAACATACCGCAATGAAGTCACATAGGTTCACTGTTTCCTACTTTTTGTTTACATAATTTATGAATCCTCCGTAACAATTGTTTACCAATTGACTAACATGACTGAATCTTCAAGTGAGTTAAAAGTTTAAGAAATTGATAAAGAATCTGGCATTTCACTAAATCTTGCGAAGAACTATACACATTACACAGTCATTTAACTTGTACATATATTATCTTGTTAATTATTATTATTATGTTCATTTTGAGTAGTCGCAGAAAATAAATTTGTACAAAAATCTGTCTCATAACAGTCATAACAACCACAATGTATTGAATTCGTGTATTCTTGTTATATTAAGTTTATGTAATGCTTGTGATATATTTATGTTATGCCTATGTTATATTGCATTGTGCTGAGTTACATTTATTTTATGATTCCACTTACGTATAGGACTGTCTAGACTCATGCCTATGCCTATGGCTTTGTTTGCTATTTTTGAGTTTAATTGCCTTATATTTAACTTTTCCTTGCATTATGTTACGACCTCACGTGGCGTTGTGCTATATTATGCTATGATACGTTATACAACTTTATGGAACGTTGCGATACGTTACGCTACTTTGCGGTACGTTATAGTGCTTTACGATGTATTACGTTGCGATACGATAAACTATGGTATGGGTATTGTAACGCAATATAACGTACCTACGTAACTTTAATCACCCTACGTTCCGTTACGCTATGTCATGACACAACACATCACGGTATGGTACGTTATGGTACGTTATGCGCTTCATTACAATGTGTTATGGTACGTTATGATACAGCTCGTTACTTTATAGTTTACTATGCTATTGTATATTACGGTACAGTGGGTATAGGCGAGACATTATTTTTTTAATTGAAAAAAGACCAGAATTCTTTAAATTAATTTTGATTTATGATTATACAATTTCAAGTTGTAGGTAAATGAAGTGGCAACCTATTGCTCAATTTGAGCTTATAGTTATGAAAATTTAACAAATTTCTAAGCAGATCCAATTTATATTTACCTGTCAATTCTATATTTTAAATGATTTCCCCATTGAATTATAAGAGGTATGATTGATTGGCGATCTTAATGTTAGAAATATAACTTACAAAAATGTATAAATCTAATTTAGTATAACACGAAGCGTTTACTTTCAATAAATAAGTGAAATTTTTTAACATTGGATGAATTATATGCAAAACACACGTAAATATCAAAGATTTTGAAGATTCTTTTTGATGTATTTGTAATGGCATTCTTAAGAACTCGATAGGAAAGAGTTTTAATTTTAGTCCTGGTGATCAGAAGTAATAATTTATTTTTAAATAATAGAAGAGTAAAAATATCGCTCTTTAAATACTGCTGTTACTTATTTTCAAAGACCATTATTTATTTTTCAAATTAGTACCCTATTGATTGCTCCAGTGTTTTTGTTGGCGTTAAAAAATACTAAGAAAATACAATAACAGACCGTGAAATCTGGTAGCGTTGACCATCTGCATGTTAAAAATATCAAGTTTCTTTTGACAAGATTGATATATCTGAAAACACGCAGTTGGTATTTAAAAGATCAAAGCAACCTGTCAATGACACATGTGTAGAAAAATATGACGATTTGTTACACTAAGTTATTTCGACTCTGAAAGGTCACCTTACATGAAACAGACTTAAGCGTTAGAGGAAGTATATATTTCCGAATAAGGCCGTTATTTATGTTTTTACAACTATAAATAACTACCTGCCTATTTGTCTTGAAACATTAATTTTTTTTATTTTGTTGTATTGGACATAGTAATAAAAAGATACAATTTTAAGTATACGAATCTCGTCGTTCAGGTAATCATCTTTTAATTTCCCAATCAAATCTACTCAGGTCACACAGAATGGCATGCATAGGCGTACCATTTGAAAGAAGTTTGCTGTAAAATAATATTTATTACTTCACACAATTTCAATATTATAATCATACGTCGGATGTAGCGGTCGGCCTCCAGGGCTGTATTTTACAGATAGGTAGGTATAATATTGTTATACTGTAAACACCTACTAAAACATTCCCAAACTACAAATACAGAAAGGCATGAATTTTATTAATTTTACCATGTGCAACCACAACTTCTCAGCTGGCTGCTGAGGAAGCTATGAAAGCGTAGCAACCAGTTAGCTCAGGGCTGGTCGAGGGTCACTAGGTGGCGAGAAGAGTTATATATTTTTGTTTCTTAACAATTATTTGCTTGTCAAATTTACCAAACAAAACTTTAATAAACTATAAAAATTTGGACGCCAGCGTATTCAGTAAATAACACTCTTGCAAACTTTATCAGGGGGAGAAAACAATCAAAATCAAATATAAAACAAATAATATATTAACAGTATAAAAGACTGAAAATTTTACAACACTTTACAAATGACTACAAATATGGTGAAATTTGAATTAATTAACAGACAAAAAATTTAGTTATAAAAAAAACTAAATTTGAAGATTAACAAAAAAATTGCAAAAAGAAACGATCAACTGGTTTACAAGTTATATTCTGACCAAAAGTTGAATTTTGCGCGTAAATTTGGCTACTTAGCTTAGCGAAGACGTGGAATCCCGACGAGGTCTGTTCCTGAAGATGGCCGCGGGTACCCGGGAAGGAGGACGTAATATTCAGGTCCTGACAACGCTGATTTCCAGGAGACGCTGCGTCGGAATGATATCCAATACTTTTAGGATAACTCCAAATATTCAAGTTATGCCTTGTGCCTTGCTTCAATGGTGGTTTGGTCCAGGATTTTATATGAAAAATGGGAATGTAAAGAATCAGTTGATAACATAAAAAATTTAAAATGGTGAGAAAAATGAGATACAAGAAAACTACAAAAAAACTATGGTGACGAAGGTCACTGCAAAACCAAACTATTAGCAATTTAATTAAAAACCTGAGTATTGATAAAATTTTACTTTACTCTGCTACTGAAAATATATGAATAAACTACTGATTAATATAATATATGAAATTAGTAAATAAGAAAACTCTACTCTCATGAAATTTTAGCCGTTTACAAAATGGCTGACTGGTTATGACCAAAAATTTGAATGAAGGTAACAAAATTTAGTTAGAATTAGAGAGAAAATATCTGAATTACTATCTGAAAAAAACTAATACTCTAACAAATATAGCAAACAAAATTATGGGTTTAATCTCCCAAAAAATAAACTAAAAAAAAATGATCTCTTAATCTCTTGTACTAATACGAGGTGAACTAAATGCGACTTTAGATTTCGACTTTTAATGAGATAAGATTGTCTACACACGATTAAGAAACAAAGATTCTAATTTATCCTTTGATTAATTTCCGAGTTTAATCCTCGTACACAATAATCTAAATAATGGCAAAACACCACGGTATTGTGTCTCAAGCGACCACAAAATACAAAATCGCCACGATAATTAATGAGTTAACATGTGTCCAATGGACGCCGACATCACACAAACAGGTGTGTTAATAAAAATTAATTATTATCCGGAATATCCTTTAATTCCCAAAAATAACTATACAGCAACGTTAACTCAATAATATGACATCATTTAATAATCAAATATATTCAAAATATCAAAGGATTAAAGAAATAAACGTGAAAATACGTTAAAGAACAAGTAACAGTCTTCACTCACCTAGGTCGAAATCGAAGTGAACAAGTAGCATGGATATTTCAAATGATGCTTCTACCGCGTTTGCGCACTTGTTGACTTCCGGTCGTTATTTCCGCGGGTAATTCAAATTTATTTAGCACGGGTGCTTAAACGAAAAAATATTTTTTCGTTGCACGTGGTAATGCGTTTAGTTGGGGACGCACTATACCCATGAAATACAAACGTAAGGCACTTGTAGTACACGTGTACTTTACGCTACCTGGTCCGTCCAGTGCAGGTGGCGAAAAAATTACGACGCTCAAGATGAAACAGTAGTAATGTCGCGCGTGTTGGTCGGTGACAAATATGCAGAAAATGCCGATGGCATCGGAATATACTGCATGTAACATGTTTAGCACATGGGAAACTATTAGGAGGTGCTACTGTTGATCAATTAATATCTATTTTAAAGAAATTTTTTCTTAAAGCACTAGGTCGTGTACAGTTATTTCACGATATTCTACCAAACATTCCATTACCTCCAGCGCCCATTATCGCACGATGGGGATCTTGGCTACAGGACGCATCGTACGCATCCAACTGTTCAAAAAAATCTGGAGACCATACACGGATGTTTCTCACGAATTCCTCTAGTCATACGAGACCTTCAATATCAGCCAACATCAGCCTTTACTACAGTTGATGCAATAAACGTTGTGTTTGATCTTCGACAACATTATTTTCAATTACTGGGAGACATTGATGCGACAGTGCAAAAAAATGCATAACTGTGTTAATAAATAATTCCGGGTTTGTTACGATGACAGGTGTAACAGACCTTTTTCAAGGCAAGTAAGTAGACTTTGCCTGGCATGAATGTGTCGACTTTGCGAAAGTTTCGATATTTTAAGTATGCCGCAGTTACATCTGTCGACTTCGAGCGGTCCTTCTCGCAATATAAACGGATTTTTACCGAAAGGCGCCAAAATCCAGAACATTTAGAGCAGATATTAGTGATATACTTTTATTCTTTAACCACCGGCACTGAAAAATAATTGTGTGTGTTAGTTTAGTGTGAAGTACCACCCCCTATACTTCCAGTTATCTTCGAGTGAATGTTTATACTAAAGTGGCGTTATTATCTTTAGATACTACAGAATTCGTTACAAAAGATTTCAAGGTAAGATATCGTTTCATACATACATGCAACTCTTTTATGCGCTGACACATCATCATCTAAAGCCAACCCTGCTTTTACGTCATAACTGGCCGCTAAATCCGAGGTCTGATTATAATATAACATTTTCGCCAAGCGCCAACACTACGTCAGCGGTTGGATAGACTAGAAAAACTACAAAATCCACTACGCCACAAACTTACTTTCGGAGTACATATTACAAATTGTATCCCTCACATCCATCTTCCTTGCCTACACCAAGCCCTTAGTTTCACTTTTCTTTCTGGGTCCATATTTTGCCACAGTAGTACTTGGGGCGTCTTGCTCCTCACGAGATTCATGTAAAGTCCGTTGCACCATCCGCATACAAACACCCAACGCATTAGAAGTACACTAAAAGAAAATTTACTTTATATACATCTGCCACATTTAATTTTGCAGTATTCATTCATGAAGTATTCAAATAATTTCACCACCATGTCTCTGGCTACTGCACTCAGTCTTTTGCCGGGCATTTTGAGGTTAGTTTCTTTACAAACAGTAAAACTAAAGCACTCACAAACTATTTACATAACAATTTACATAATTACAGAAAACTTAAAACACCAGTAACACCACAAGAAAAATCACTACTAACTTATATAAATAACTAGAGGAAATAGAAAATCTTTAAATTTGACATATGCGTCAGTTGCAACGCTATTGAAGTGACAGAATGCCGAACGTTGGTTGCGACTTCAATAAGCGGTTGTATTATTCATATCTAAATAGTCGCATCATTTTATCTTGAAAAACCTGAAAATCTCCAGAATTAAAACTATAGCGTCAATTGTCTTCATTTTTGTTGCAAAGAGTTCAGAAAGATATTTTGAAAAAACTACCTTTTATTTTTTTGCGGAAATGTCGTTTCTTTTGTCCAATAATATAATTGACCAATTTAATTAAATCAATTGAATAATTTGTTGTCATACACATTATATCATAAAAATAGACGAAAGTGATTACTCCGGGGTTCTTGGGTTCACTTATCACGATTATGTGGTTCTAATTGTCCTTTGGTCCAAATTGGGCCCAATAATGCCCATAAACTCTCCATACGTAGACCAAAATTTCTAATATGAAATAATAGCCGAAAATGGTTACTCCGGGGTTTTTGATGTTGCGCACGATTCTGTGGTGCAAGTTCACCTATGGCCCACATTCGGCCCAATGATGCCCATATGCCCCTTATGCAGGCCTAAACTACCAATATGAAACAAAATAAGACGAATATGGTTACACGATAAATAGACATGCGTGCGCATAAACGGACATGCCCCTCTTTCAATGATATAAATTAGGCCCTCTGGTAGAGAGTCCTCCGAATGACCCAGAAGGAAAGCATTTGAATTGGAGTGACCAAAAATCCAAAGGTTTTTCACTGTTGCCATCACATTCATGATCCGCGATATTTATAGGTTAGGCACGCATAAGGGGCATATGGGCATTATAAGACCCAATTTAGAACAGAATGTCATATTGAACTACAAAATCGTTATCAGCGACCTCAAAAGCCCCCGAGTAACGACTTCGCCTGTTTTTATTTGATACTAGTAGTTTAGGAATGAAACATTTTATTTATAGGATTTTGCAAACAGTGGAAAGAAAAGCTATCTATGAGAACTAAAGGAAAAACTATATATAAAAATATTAATGAAATCTTTGCATTCTTTCGATAACCTGACTTCTGGTTATGCTAACAAGTAAAATTCTGATTTGCCATTCTCATTTTAACACTAGCATCCAACCTAGTCCTAGGCTAAGCAGGCTAAACTAGTATCTACATGATCCCCTACGATATGTAAATTCAGTTAAAAATGAGAACAAAGCCCTGAAATTAATTTATTTACGTACCGTGTCTTTAGGCTTACATAAGGAAAATTTAGGGGCATTATTGGGCCCAAATTGAACATTAGGTTAATTTGAACCACAGAATCGTGATTAGAGACCTCAAAAACCATTCTCGTAGTGAAGTGGAGGTATAGTAGTGGTTGAAAAATTTCATTTTTTTTTGAAATTTTTCAAAAAAGTTGGTAAAAAAATGTTCAAATTTTGTTTCTTCTGAAATAGGCTTAGAATACCATGAAACGTGGAAATTGTAAATTAGAGCAAAAACATTTTTTTTCATCTATTCTAGCGGTAAAATTTTTTTTAAAATGTTGGTAAAAAAAATATTCAAATTTTTTTTTCTGTAATAGGTTTAGAATGTCATGAAACGTTGAAATTTTAAATTTGAGCAAAAGAAATTTTTTTTTTCATCTATTCTAGCGGTAAAAAATTTTTAATTTTTTTTTTTTCTGAAATAGGTTTTGAATGTCATGAAACGTAGAAATTTTAAATTTGAGCAAAAAAAAATGTTTTTCATTATTTATTCCCTTTAGGGTCCACCCCGTATATTTTCCAGTGAAAGTTGAACCATTTCTTAGTTGACAGTAGCGAGAAGTAAAAATGAAATCAAACATTTCCGCCAAAAAGTAAAGGGTGCTGTTTTTTCTTAATGTCTTTCTGAACTCTTGGCAACATTTTTTTACGATTCCTATACTTGCAATCCACTACGCGGATGTGGAAGTAAAAAAAATTGAGGTCAATTGACCCTGTACTTTCAATTTCAGAAGTAAAATGCCAGAATGACGCGAGTTAAAGCACAATTTCTGTTATTTACATTGTTATGCGTTAGTATTTAAGCTGATAGAAAAATGTCATGTCTTTGATAAGTGATTCCAACTATATATTAATATTCATTAGCTACTTTAATATTTATTATCTCTCGCCCTTATTTGATGGTGTGTAGTCCATTTACTTAACGGTATTTTTGACATGAAAAACTCAAATTGTTGAAATCGATAATGGTTGATTGATTGATTGATTGATCGATTTGCCAGCGTAAGGTGGGTATTGCTGCCGATTCCGGACATCCATGGAGGTTGGTCGTCCGTCGAACACGCCCAACGGATGGCCAAACCGTGCGCCAGAACCAAATATGGGATGTTTTATATACCGCAGGACCAGCTGCGTACGCTGAGTTGGACATTGGACATGCTTGTTGTCAGCAGCGAGAGCCGCATAACGCATGGGGTGGGAATACAGGATGGAAAGTTTAGGTGTTTGTGAGATGCTTCTTTTAAGTTTCCATGCTTCTATTATGTTTCCATCTGTCATCATCGGCAGTGTGCAGTTGTTTGCGAGATGCTTCTTTTCAGTTTCTTCTAAGTGTTCTGTTTCTTCTGTTTCCGAATCTAGCAGCTTTTTTTGTTTTTATTTATTAACCGTTCCACAGGTAAATATCCATTTACGGTGGAGATGCTGGGAAGGGCTCTATCTTGCGCTAACAATATTTTTGGCGCGTTAAGAGAAAAGGTCGAAATGGATAGTTTGCTCACCCTGTAGATATGTTGTTTCTTTGAAACAATCGGTTTCAATTTACAGTAATTATTTTCAACTGCCGCCTTCCAATTCCGGGTATTTTCTATTTCATTACCTAATTTTTTTTCTCTGTTGTTTAATAAACTGTCCTGTAACAAGGATTAATAAACCAATAAATAAATATCTTTTCCATTCTAATTGCTGATTTTTCAGTTTAAATAAAGAAATAAACTTCATTAATTAGCTAAAATAAATTAGAAGTAAAGTAAACAAAAACTTATCTGTTTCATTCCCATCCACATCTGACTGGCTGTTGCTTATTTTATATCACCCAATTGAAAAGGGGACCGCATCCATCCAGGTAAAGATTTTACGGTCAAGCAGTACACTCTCTCGGCTTGTTTATATACACTCTTTTGTGTTGACTTATTCAACCAACATAATTTAATCAAATATCAACTATATGCAATAGCCAGACTCATGCTAATTTATATCAATCAATGTAGAATTATTTACACTTTAATTCAATACAATTTCGACGTTTTGTTGCCGCATTGTCCAAGATCTTATAGGAGCCACGAAACATGCGTCTGTCACCGAATTCGGCACACTTTGAACTCTCCTCAAATTGTTGAAATCGATAATAGTTGAAGAAGAATATCATCATTATCTATTTAACAAAACTGTTCATTATTGAAACTAAACTTCCTTCACTGTAAAGTACCATTGTAATATTTTCAATCAAGTGGATTACGCAATGACATTATGTTGAATCGAGGATCCCATGGGATATATTTTTTGCAGTAGTGAAAAATTATGTTTCGAACATAACGTGTAGTGTTATTTTTACAAATACCTTTATGCGTTGATAGTGGCTATAACTTATATACAGGGTGTGTAATAAATAAGATGAATTTTATGGGCAGTTGAGGTTTAGCCAATCAAGCTTTTTACCTTGGAGTTCTCTCAGAGTGTGGACTCTCATTATCTCTCCTGTAATGTAAATTAGTTTTGAAGAATTCCAATGTGAATTTTGGGAGGGGAGTGGTTAATGGTTGTTCACCCCCCTTTTGGAGCAGTTGACAAAAGTTAACATCAGAACTTCTTTCAAGGAATATTTATAGTTTTATTGCTTCTACTCGCAGTAGAATTAAAATGCTATATTGGTATTATAATAATTTTAATATATAGTATCACTAACATGCTCTAATTTTTTTTTTCTATTTTTAACTGCACTTATTTTAGAAAGCACTATACTTTGAATTAAGAAAAATTTCGCGTTTGTTGTAAATATTTCCTTCACTACAAATAACTCCAATAGTACTATACTAAATTCAATTCCGACGGAATACAAAAATTAAGCTTATAAAATGACCCTCACCCCATATCAGGAATATATTAACTTTGAGCTACCCCTTTTTTCAGTAATTTTTTTCTAATGATGCGACGCGAAGTTTTCAAAATAATTTAGATATGTGTTTAAAAACCATTTAAATATATTCTATAAAATGTTTCTTCACATCATTTAAAAAAAAATGCTTAATATGTAATATAATAATATAATTTATTTACTTCTAACAAAGCATATTTTTATTCCTTCTTAGGTAAATTTATTTATATCTTGAAGGATGAAGCTACTAATTAGTGACGATTTTTATAAATTTGTTTACAAAATACTTATTTTAGAAATTACTGTATATACCGATGTAACCCATTTTTGATATATTCTAGTTTTGCATTAAGTAGAAATAAATCCTCAAGTGCCGTCCAAAATTCGCGAATGTGTTGTCCACATTTGTTACATCTGCCCTGAAGCACGCTATATAAATATAATAAATTATAATATTCTACACTAAGTATGAAGCCGTTATAAAGAAGACTAAAGTAATATCCCCATAATACATCTCTATACGATATTCATGAAAATATATCACAATCAACTTTAATATCTCTAAGGTAACTTTTAATGACGTTATGTAGGGACCAATTTGATTTGTGGATACATCCTTTACGTCCTAGAAATTTTTTATGGCATCGTGTGTTTATCTTTTAGAAACCGTATATTGAACGATTTTAACCAATAAATCGTTAGATTTGATCCGATCTGTGAAATTTGGATACTCGACAAGGGTAAGATTTATTTGCTACTTTTACGTTTTTCGATGGTATTTTCTATTTATATTTAAAAATGTTATCAATTTTCGTCACAGAGGTGCAGTAAATACAAAATTCTGAGTACTGAGGATGCAGCGCATGAAGTAATTTAAATGTCACAAAGTTCACACTCGATGCGGCGGCGGCGTGGCGACTCATAAATAACTGATTGAAAGCTAACAACATACGTTTTTTAAGGACTAGTAAAAAATCTTTGGCTATCAGGATATAAGAAAGCGGTGTGTTAAAATAAGACAATTCATGGATGATTAGAAATATCAATTACATTTCTGTAGACTACAAGGCACTCTGCTAGGGCCAATATTATTTTCAGTTTATATTAATGAACTTCTTTTTATTCAAACACAGCGCAAAATTCTACTATACAAAACTCAATTTATGAATTCTAGGACTTTCAACTTTTTACCAATATTCAAACAGTGTTACACACATCTTCTATCAATTGCGAAATATTCTATCTGCATTCGTATTAAGGAAGAGTATATAATGCTTGTCTTGTTCAATAATATAGAATTTCAGTCTGTTTGTTGTCAATACATTTTAAAAGTGACAAATTCTTAAAGTTGTAAAAAACTTGTATATATGTCTACGTGTTTTAAATTTCTTGTACATAGTAATAATGGAATTGATTCACTGGGTAATAAAATAAATTCGGAGTACTAGTAGGTGTACTTCTAATTTTCAAGTTAAAACACATTAAAATGAACCGCTTTCTTGTTTTCTTCATCTAATGTATTTATATTTAGTCGTCCTGAACAAATAGTATTATTGTAAATTAATATAGAATGAGATAAGCTACAATCAAAAACAACAGTAAATTCACATCTAGGAAGACGGTGGTGCAGACTCTCGTTTTGTCTCTGAAGTCAAACTGATGGGAAGGAATCCGTCTTTTTCTTCTAATTGTGGATAAATGTAATAACATATTAAATCAATTATGTCTTTGGTTCACCGTAATGAATAATTTCATGAAATTATTCACCGGTTTGCTTTGCAGTGAACCAAAGACATAATTGATTTAAAATGATGTTACATTTATCCACAATTAGAGGAAAAGGACTGATTCCCTCCCATCAGTTTGACTTCAGAGACAGAGAGAGACACTCGATCATCGATCAAGTTCATAGCACTAGAGATATCATTGAGAAATCTTAATAAGAGAGAGTGAGCACCACCGTCTTCCTAGATGTGATGTGGTCCATTCTTTTGATAAAGTATGGCATAATGGCCTGTTTCACAAGATGAATAGGTTTCTGCCACGTCCATATTCAGAACTATCAAAATTCTATTTATCGGACAGATATTTTAGAAATCTATTCTGACCTAAACGAAATTAAGGCAGGAGTATCTCAAGGTAGCATACTATACCTATACATCAGTGACATTCCTAGTCTTGAATATGACACTATTCCAGCGTTTGCAGATCACGAAGAAGCTAACAGAAAATTACAAATTTCTATAGACCAGGTTGACGCCTGATGGACGAAAAGATGGAGAATCAAGCTAAATGAAGGTTAATCTGTCCACGTCAACTTTATCAATAAATAAAATCAACATTTTCCAATTAGAATCAACGATGCTCTGATTCCCTATGCTAATTCAACAAAGTATCTGGGTATGACCCTCGATGCTAGACCTCGCTGGAGTGTCCCTGTTAAAAAGAAACGTGAAGAGCTTGGTTTAAGATTTAGAAGAACGTAGTGGCTACTAGGAAGGAATCTCAAGTTATCCACATATAATAATAAACTGCTTCTTTACAAGCAGATATTGAAATCCGCTTTGACGTATGGTATCCAGCTTTGGGGCTAAACCCGTAAAAGTAACATTAAATAAATTGGTAAGGAATATCATTGATGGATCATGGTATTGCCGCAACACTGATCTCCATAGGGACCTTAACGTGGAGGCTGTTAATAAGACCATAGCCAGTAGTCACGAACAACGGCTGCTCTAGCACATGAACACTGAGGCTATCCAGCTCCTCGACAACACCAACCTGGTGAGAAGTCTTGAGAGAATCAAGCCTTTTGAGTTGGTTTAGTGATTGTGCTAGTTAAAAGTAGAACAGTGCGGTTTAGTGTTACATGTCAACGTTAGTTTAATTAATTAAGTAGTCAGACCCTAAGGAGCACTAGTGAATAGAGCCTTAGTTTTTAAAGAATTTTCAACCCTATATAAGTTTGACTTAGGTCGCTTATTCATCTCCTTGATCAGATTGTAATACTTGTAAATTCCCCGCCATGGGTATTTTAAATATGAAAAACAATTATTCTAAAGCATTATCTAAATTAAATACCTTAAATTTTCTTTCATATGTTATATACCTACTTATCCACCTCTAGAGTTCCTATCAATAGTTAAAAATTGTAATTTTGTATTTTATTTAGACTGCTGGGCATTTCTTTCAACACTTCCAACAACCATAATTTTCTTTCAGTTATCCAGATCGAAATAAAGTATTCACAAGTGTATTAGGCAATTATTCATATCCCCATCCTTCACTTGTATCACTTGCAGAGAATAATTCAAACTGTATTTTTTGTTTAGAACGCTTTTCTTGCAAACTGGCAAATTTTCTGTAATATTAATTTACGTCTTTAGTAAATGTCAGGTTTAGATCCATGGCGCGAAGTAGTATCTGCATTGCAAATAAGCAATTCACTTCGGCTTACGGTAGGTTCGCGATAAATTAAGAATAGCTTTGAATAAATCGTCATGTTATGGAAGCTTTACTACTGTTCTTAAAAAATTTAAATGAGAAATTATTTTTCCTGCGATTTAATTCCAGGAGATTACTGACGAGGGTAATCCTGGAGTTGGGTTTGCTAAACAATAAACGGTTTTTGCGTACTCGGTAATATATTCATTCTAAATTTTATCTTGTGCAATGTTCACTCGTAACAGGTTATGGGCTAGTTTGAGATCAAGCACGGTCCTATGAGGGGGGGATAATAGGGGTAATTGCCCCGTCCCCCCAGAGAAAATACACAAATGTGGAAAATACGGGACACAGAAGATGGAGGAAAACGTTAGTTTACTCTAACTTTATTAACTCTATACGTAGTAATACATACTATATTAACAAACTAAACTCAAAGAGGTAAAATTAAGTACACAACAAGAAATTCACTACCTAAAAAGTACATTTTCCCACTTTCAACAAATATGACCTTACCTATTTATTAAACCAAATTCATAAAACTAAATCAACTAATTTATAAACTCTCGGTTTCTTTTCATTTGCCTTGCAAATATATCTGTTATTTTGAATACGTCAAGAGAAATATTTTTGTGAATGTAAAGTAGCGCTAAGCTTTATGGCGCTCTTGGGTCATTGTAAACCGAAGCCACGTTTTTAGCCGTGTCAACGAAGAAAAACTACACTTTTCTGACGCTACGGCAACGGCGTACAGAGAGTAGAGAGCCCTATTTTTATATTTGAAAAAATATCCGCATCACAAAGGAAATATGCAAGAACTGCAGTATGTGGTAAGGTTTCTGTCGTTTCAGATTCTCCCATTTCTTTTTCCATAATACTAACTGACCATTTAGTTAGAATAAGTTTAGGAAGATGGAAAATTACCACCCTTCTTAGGGACACATTAGCAACATTAAATTTGTCGAATATATTTTTTATACAGGGTGACCCAAATATAAAGCGACATGTAGCGGGCGTAAAGCATGTTTGAGCAGAACATGTTTGGTCACGCCGTTTGTTCATTCCTAGCACCTAAACGGGCAATGGTGGTGACTGGTGAGTAATGAATGTTCTCCTTTTCAAATGCTCAGCTCATTCCGTTGAACAGTTGGAGGATAAATGGGGGTAAACCGGTTCGGTGGCGCAATGCTAAGGGGTTTGGCTTGCGACCACGGGTTCCCGGGTTCGAATCCTGGCCAGGGTATGGATGTTAAGCGGCGTTTTTCATGTGTTACCGAGATGGCAGCAGTGTACTAGACCGCTGTTGGGTGGCACAATATGTCTAGTCGCTGATATCTATCCTGTGTTCGAGTCTCAGCTACGGTAGACGGCAATATCGCAGGGAATGGTCGTTGTGTTGATGTCTATGTGTACGTGTCCTGGTTGAGTGGTGGAATAGCATTAGCTAAACTCCGCCAGGACGTTAATATAAATAAGACGATTAAATAAATAATAAATAAAAAAGTAAGTAAGTAAAGCAGGCTAGTAAGTATCCAGGAACGAAGTGTCCAGCGGTTTTTTAGAAGTTATCATTAAGCTTAATTCATCTATTTGTTTCCGATTTTCTTTTCCGTGTGTTGGCTTAGATCTGCGATTATGTACTCTCTTTAAAAACACAAGAATAATTAACTCTCTAAGTTCAAAGACCGCTGCCTAAGGAGTCCACATCCAGATTTCTCATCCCAGCACTTTAAAGAAAATATTTTGATTATATTTGCACTCTAGTATGTGAAAATTACTGGTCATAGAATTTTAATAATATTAGGGGCAGATGTCATAGAAAAATATTAGAAAGAAATCTGAGAACTTAGTTTCCAGTATATACACCAAATCCCAAGTTTCTGTACTCTTACAGCACGCTTTACTTCTTTTTCCCTATTTTACCTCTACTTACCTCCCACTCCTTCAACGGAATCGTATCAAAATTTAATCTAGTTTCAGATGCAGTTATAATACATACATGTACCAAATTTCAAGTGAAAATCTCAATTTAATTGTATCAACTCTTTTAATAAGGGAGTGGGGGTAGTGGGGCATGGAAAATCTTATAAAAAAAATCTGACCCCCTCGCTTCTAGTATGTACACCAAATCCCAAATTTCTGTACTCTTATCAACTTGCTTTACTTATTTTCCCTTGTTTACCCCTATTTAACTCCTACCCTTCAAGAGAATCATCTCAAAATATAATTTATTTCCAGATGTCGTTATAATACAAACGTATACCAAATTTCAAGTGAGTATCTCAATTTTATTTTATCAACCCCGTTTAATAATGGAGTAGGGGTGGTGGTTCAAAAATATTGTAAGAAATCTGAGGTCTTGTCTTCTAGTACTTATACCGAATTTCAAGTTTCTATGCTGTTACCAGCTTGCTTTACTTATTTTCCCCTATTTAACCCCCCAACTCTTCAACGGAATAATCTCAAAATATAATATAGTTCCTGATATCATTATAATATATTCGTATACAAAATTTCAAGTGAATATCTCAATTTTATTTTATCAACCCCTTTAGTAATGGAGTTGGGGGGGTGGTGGGGGGATGGAAAATATTTTTAATAATTTTGAGGCCTTGGCTTCTCGTACATAGACCAAATTTCAGGTTTCTGCACTCTTACCAGCTTACTTTACTTACCAAGACAATCAGAAATAATTTTTATGCTCAAATTTAAAATTTCAACGTTTCATGACATTCTAAACCTATTTCAAGAGAAAAAATTTCTGAATTTTTTTTTATGGTTACAATACTTCCAATCCATGTGGAAGTAAAATTCCCTAAATTTTTATTGTTTTTATGATACTGACGATTTCAATACATTACAAATACTCTTTAATGTTACTTACAAACGTCTCATTCTGGGAATATTTTTCTGTGTTCAAAATGTTCAAATAAATATTTTTAATTCAAAGAAAAAGTCTTGCAACAATCACGAGATGCCCCGCTAGAAGTCGATTTTGTGAAACTTTATATCATTCAAATTATAGTTTGTATTAATTACTTAATGTTTTACAAATTTAAACAATTGTAATTTATTCAAAATATATTTTGCTAAAAATTTACAAAATTCTCATCTTCTCAAGTTAGTCATTTGATTTTATTGATTAAAATTTTGCTAATGGAATCTACATTTTTCTTTTAAATAATTTATTATTAAGTATGTGTTATCATTCTCTTTAGGATAAAGCTAACCAGTTTTTTACAAACTTTTCAACTCTTCTTCGGCTCTCTACGCATATTAACGAGTTACAGAACATGTTCTACGCAATTGACAATTGTTTAAATAATCGGCAGGTTCCCCTATAATCAACAAGTTAAATAACTAACGTGTGAAATTAAAATAGATTTGTTGTGTGACTACTAAGCGACAGTCAACGAGCCCTGATCTGCTGCATTCCTATAAGTTTTCACTTCAAAATTGAAGCTTTTTAATAAACTCTCAAATAAGTAGGAATTCCACAAAAAACTGCTAGAGAAATTTGTTATTGAAGTGTCTCCATTTAACTCACGTTAATGCATTAAATTTGGTAGTTGAGTATTTTCTAAGTAGCTGATATTGAATCTGATGTCAAAGATTTAAAATTCAAAATGTCAAATCCAATAGGGCTGTCATAAGTGTATCTTCGCTGGCCCACTCACAATAACATTTCATCTATCATTGAGAGCGCGTACATTTCCTGATATATGGAAATTTTCTCGTTTATGTCCTATTTTTAAAAAAGATAGCAAGTGCATGGTACATAACAATATTTGCAATTTTGCTAAAGTATTCGAGATCACTTTGCATACATCTTTATCTAGTCATTTACAGAGCCAAATTCTAAATAATCAACATGGGCTTGTTTCTTAAATCTACTGAGATCAAACTTATGTGTATTATACAATTCATTACTAAATAATTAGATGCAAATAAGCAAACTGATACAATTTATCAGATTTTTCCAAGGCATTCGGTCGTCAAAATCATGGCATTCTATTAGAAAAATTAAGTAAATTCGAATTATCAGTAGCACAATTAGATTTCTTCTATTCGTATCCAGAGAATAAGCGTCAATATGTGGAATACCGTAGTTTCAGAAAATTTGATATTCTGGCCACATCAGGCGTTCTCCAGGGATACGTACTGGACCCGCTTATGTTTGTTATTTTTATAAATTATATTGTAGCCAATCTGAATGTAGAGAGCCTTCTGTATGCAGATGATTGGAAAATTTATTGTGTAATAGAATGTGAACAAGATTTCCACTCAACATATCTAAATGTAAAACATATTATTCTAAAATGCGTAACTCTATCGAGTACAATTATCACATAAACGGTCAAGTATTGCAGACGCCTGATATAGTAAAAGATCTTGGAGTTAAGTTTGATAAAGTTCTAAGTTTTAGGGAGCATTTAATTACACCGAGGCATCGGCATTAAGAAGCCTAGGTTTTGTAATACGAAACTGCAAAGGATTCAGCAATACTGTTGTTGCTATACTACTCATTTATACGTTCAAAATTGGAATACTGCTCGCTTATATGGTCTCCTGGATATATGCTATTTACATAAACAATGTTAAGAATGTCCAACTCCGCCTTGTTCATTACTTACGTTTTGTCGAAGATGGTATCTACCATATAACTGAATATTCCCAAAAATTTAAATTGGAAAGATTTAACATGTCAAATCTGTGACGAAGTGAATTTTTGCAGACAAAAATGTAATTTAATTTAATCATAAACTTCGCCACTTTTCCCATCTTACGGCCGAAAGATTAGAATTTGTTCTGTTTAGCCCGCGACATGTAGTTTTCTGTAGTAAAATAATGTAAGGTTCCACAGCGATGAGAAGTTTTCTAAAATAACATTTTAATTAATTCCGATAAATTATTCCCGATGGCGTTAATCGCAGTTAAATTATTCCCCACTTGGTATTCAACACCAAGTTGGAGGGGATTTTACTTTCTGGGGGAACCAGCTAGTCAAACAGACACCGAAACGGGAGTTGATTTCTGCGAGCCTAGAGGATTACCACGTGAGGATCTAATAGACCGACCGACCGCTCACCGAAGATCACCACGTGTGTAGTTCAATAGTCTCTGCCATCGCCGCAAAATATAATAGCAATGTAAGTTTTAAAATATTTCTTGGTATTTCCGTAAATCTCAAAATTAAATTCCATCTTAACAGTTAAATGAATTAACACGTGGGGGTTCTAAAATACCGTACCGACCGACCGCCCGCCGTAGACCACCACGTGAGAGTTTACTTAACTGTGCCCCGTATATCAGCAGTGTAAATTCACAATTTATTTTATTTGATCCACTTCATAAACAATATTTTCATGATAAACTAGCAAATCTCTGTTAAATATTCATGGTCCGATTTGCCTATATTAGAGAAGTGTACGATAAAAATTATTTGATCCGAGATAAGCAAATGTTTCTTGCCCGGCGTTTTTATCCGCTATTACCAGATAAGAAATAAAACATTGAAACGCGTGATTTAGCAATAACACTATAAAACGATTTCAAATTTGATGTATCAGAGTGTAAATATATTTTTCCGAAATACCGATGCACATCATCGACCTAACAAATTTCTCCTTGTTAATGTTTGTCCAATCGGGGGCCCTGTTACATTCTCAAAGATTTAATCCAGATAGCTATGTCCCAAATAATTTCCAAGGGAAAATGGACATAGAAGATATTTCCAGAGAATTATTATTTTGTCTTAAACTGTGGTGTCAAAATAATATCCGCCAAGTTGGTTGGGATGATAGAAACCCGCCGTCTGTAAATCTCTGTTTTTAGTAAACCGAATTTTGCCGTGTAAAACCGTTCCAAAGCCTATTGTTTTAACTTAACCGTTGTTTCATAATTTATTGGGTTAAAATAATATCCGACAACATCCGACATGTTGTCGGATTGGTAGAACTCCGTTTTCCGGCTCTGTTATAGTTTCATTTTGTTTTAAATGATTTTCAGTAATTTGTTATAGTCCGAGAGTTCAGGGGAAAATCTAGGAGATACTCTGAATGAATAAATTATATTTATATTTTGATACATACACCTTTTCACTGCACATCTGGCAAGAAACACGTATGATTGATCTGAACTCTATAGGAGTATTTTGGTACCTGACCGTTTTATTTATTTTAATAATTATTGTTTGTTGTTGAACACTTAATATATTTTAATAAATGTTGTTATCTTCCGAAATGTGCCCTTTAGTGTTGTGTGTGAATGAAAATCTAATCTGCCGTCTAGACCCCTGGACATACCGTGTCTCCACTGTAGCTATCCCAGCCCTACTGCAACAGGCTGCGTTTAGGAGGCTAATGTGGGACCTTTGCCCCACGTAAAAATTGCAAAGGTGGCGCTCGAGATTACCGAATTTAACCGAAATGCAGCTCAGCGCTAAAGTGACGCTTCCGCTTGTCTATGCGCTAGGCAACCGGGAGAAGGCACGTCACAAAATGGCGCCCGAGCAGGGACCATTAAATTAAAGGGGCTTAATTAAATGAGAGCAAAGACTCATACCGTCTGTACCGATCACAAAGATTAGACCGATTAAACCTATATAACCGATTAAAAAGAATTTTTTTTAAACTTGAAAAGACAGATTAGATTTACTTCACATTCGGCAGGCACCGAATACAACCAGAAAAGTACCAAAACACTCACAGAGTCGTGCGAGGTATCATTTTTGACTAAACCGAATACAGGGAACCAATTCCGACCATTACCGAACCGATCCGACCGCACCCGAAGGCGTTATTAACCATTTATTAACCCCTGAAGAAATTTTCCAATTTAACAACAGTTTCCGCCGTATTGCCATCCCAAGAGGCTGCAATTTTAACAGAAAAACCGAACTCCAACCGAACATTTCCGAAGTCTCCCGAAGTTACACGAATCCACAAGATACCAAGTTTGGAGTCATTTTCAGGGTAATCAAACCCAAGGAAGCGTTTGGCAACACTAGGAACCTGATCCGACCAACCGTTCCGGGAAAAAGCGTGCTACAGCCAAGTTTTGGTTCTGGATCGAGTAGGACTCATACTAGGCAATAACCAGTACCATTATACATCATCTGCACCACTTTTTACCGACCGCCCGGATTTTGCCCGGAACACTTACCGACTCCGGTGTCCGGAGTTACTAGGCAAGTGACCCCTCGTTTAATAGTAACTCAAGGACGCTGAATCGATTGCCGTTGGTTTCATCACTATCCGATCAGCCATTCCGAAAAAAGATGTACCCTGGTGGAGGGGGTAGCCGAACTCCGTTAAAACGATTAGGAATCTATTGTCCGGAGTTCTAGACGCCGTTTGAAGCATGTTTCATTGTTCACCGACCACTGAGATACCGCTCAGTACCGTTCACCGCCAGTCCTGACCGTCTATGCCAGTTCATTCTGACACCCTGTAGTAAATGGGCAAATTTGAGATACCGCTCAAACCATTCACCGCCATCTGTAACCCTACCGAACCGTTTCCGATTACTACCGAACCGATCCGAGTACTTCCGAGTACATTATTAACCGTTTCATGACCACCTGCGAATTTTTTATCAGTTCCTGTACTGCCTGCATAGCAAGAAGTTGTACCTGTAAGCAATCCGAAGTCCGTCCGAATACTTCCGAAGCCGTACGAAGAGACCCGACGTCACAAATAGGCGTGTGGGATATCGTTTTCAGGGTACCGAAACCTGGGGAAACGAGTAGTAATGCTGCGAACACGATCCGATCGACTGTTCCGAGAGATGTTGTTTCTTTGACATTTTCTTGATTAAAATTTAATTTAGAAATTTCTTCTTTTGTGTGGGTCTTCATTGAATAAATTCTTGAATGTTTAGGATTTAGGGACTTTGTCATTTTTCTCGAGGAGTGGAAGTAATCTGTAGCCAAGTTAGGAGGCCGTTCCCAGAATATTTGGTTGCTAGCATTACTACGGACCGTCCGCATCGCATGGAGTTTTGGTGCGCACGCGATCCGACCGACCATTCTAAGGGGTGTTGATACTTTGGCATCTTTCCATTCTAAAAATTAACTTAGAAATTTTGATGGGTCCGCATTGAATGAATTTCTAGCCGTTTAAGACTTAAGGGACTTTGTCATTTAAAAAAAAATTTATTCTGCTGTTTGCTTTGGGGAAACTTAACCGATGTTATCGTTTACAACATTTTTTTTTCTATTGTTGGAACTTTACCGAATAACGCAGGCGCCACAGGAGTCCAACTGTGCGCATACGCAGCTATCCCTAGCTGCTCCATTTATATAAAACCGAGCCGAACCTGAAGAGGAGACTCGAGTCTGGGACAGCATACCGTAAAGAACTCTTCACCGCTACTACTAGTCACCGACTTAAACTGTTTTTTTTTTAATAAAATAATTCGTTTTTTTTTTATCATCTGCATCGATTAACCGACTTACACACCGTTTTTAAACAAAATATTTCATTTTACTTTACTGCATCGCATACCTGATATCCAGTACATCTTTGCATATACCGACCGTTAATATTATACCGACTTGCAAATATTTTGCTCATCATCTACCAGTATCTTTTAACCGACACACCGTTACCGAATACCGATCCGCACCTGTACCGATTATCCAGCATTTAATACAGTTACATTTACCGACTGTCAAGGTTTAATACCATTTTGCAAACATTCTGCTTACCGTCTGCCAGTATCTCTTCAACAGATACACTGTACACCGTTACATTTCCGACCGTCATCATACATCACCTCTTTATCCAAACAACAATACATGGCCGAAATTTTTCCGCTTTGGTTGACACTGGCTCCATCCGCTTCCATCTGGGAAACCAATTATTAGGTTTCTGTTCCAAATAAAGGATACCATCAGTTAGTGTATCCGCTCCGTCTGTTCATCCAGCTGATGGGAACCTTGTAACCGTCAACCAGGCCTAGATTTTGCTATGAATCTGATCACTGGCCCCGTCTACGTAAATCACCGTCCAACCTCAGCACCGTCTCCTACCAGTCCAATGGAAGTAATTACCATAGCTGAGCTAACCGAATTTCTGGCAGCCGAATTACCCAGTTTTAAGGCTGTCACCGAAAACTACCGACCACCACCGCCCGACTTCCCGGGATACCGCCGAGGGAAGCCGCCATCCCATCAAAAAACCGTATATTTCCAATGATGCACCGAAAACTACCGACCGAAGCCGCCCGACTTCCCGGGATACCGCCCAGGGAAGCCGCCGTCCCGTCAACTTGCAGTTTTCACAACGACGTCCTGCGCCGCCAACCCAGGGCGAGAATCCACCCAACCCTCATCCAGAGGCGAACCGTCTTTTCCAATACCGCCGCAGCCCAAGGCTGCACCCATCTCAACCGTCAACCGATGTTCCCACTATTGGCATTCACGACACCGACATCCGTAAGGTGTAAAGTCAAATCAGGCGACCGACTGTTATCCGTTTTCTTTTCTCTTTCTCTTCTTTCTCTACTATACCGTTACAAGCGACGTCCAACTGGTCATACAGCAAGCAGTGCAGCCACCATACCCCCCAACCGATACCGAAACGTCGCCTGACGTACCGTTATATTTCCTTTTACTGCCTTGTTTCACCAATCAATCCGTCAATCAATCAGCCCACGATTCCACTGTTCACGATGGGGGAACCCATTTTCGATGTTGATGTGTCCCAAGGCTACGTCGAAGCGCTGGCGAATGAATTTGAAGAGGAGTGGGAACTCATCCGGGCCATCTGCGACACGAGCCCTCCCATTGTCGCCACCACACCTGCCGACACCGTACCGATCGTTCCGACGACCGAAGTAGAACCGCCAAACGATTGTCACACTGTACCGCCCCCACCATCTCCGCTCCCTAATCCGCCATCCTCTGCATCGCCACCTCCAGTTCCGGCCTCACCACGACGAGAGGATTCACCGATCCGACTACCAGTGGACCAATGGTTCCTCTGTTGGAGATGTGGCTACCCCGGCCACGAACGCCGTACCTGCCGTCTGCCTAGGAGATTGTTTTGTTCCCGATGCGGGACATATGGGGTGATGTCTCGAGATTGCCGTTGTACCAGCCGGCCAGTCACCAGCCAAAATAATACGGCCACTACATGTCCGCACGACGGGCCATCCGCCGCCCGACAATCCCGCCGACCGAGGTACTGCACCCGAGGTACCCAGGTCCGTTTGGCCGCACCGACCCTTTTCCCGGATACTACGTCCCGGGGCACGCAGTGCAATCTGCTACCATAAGAACATGAGGTGATGGGGAAGACGCCGACAGTCCACCTCGTTTGTAGAAGAGATATTATTTTCCGTTTTCCGAAACCGACGAAACCGATGCGCCTTTTATTTTTTCTTAAAGTTGTTTTTTTTTTATGCAATTTTTCATCTAAGTTAGGAATCCGTACCGAATAAGTAGGGTTAGGAAAAAAAATAATAATTGCATTTATTATTTTTTTTCTTTCCGAAGTAAGAGGGGGGTGTGACGAAGTGAATTTTTGCAGAAAAAATGTAATTTAATTTAATCATAAACTTCGCCACTTTTCCCATCTTACGGCCGAAAGATTAGAATTTGTTCCGTTTAGCCCGCGACATGTAGTTTTCTGTAGTAAAATAATGTAAGGTTCCACAGCGATGAGAAGTTTTCTAAAATAACATTTTAATTAATTCCGATAAATTATTCCCGATGGCGTTAATCGCAGTTAAATTATTCCCCACTTGGTATTCAACACCAAGTTGGAGGGGATTTTACTTTCTGGGGGAACCAGCTAGTCAAACAGACACCGAAACGGGAGTTGATTTCTGGGAGCCTAGAGGATTACCACGTGAGGATCTAATAGACCGACCGACCGCTCACCGAAGATCACCACGTGTGTAGTTCAATAGTCTCTGCCATCGCCGCAAAATATAATAGCAATGTAAGTTTTAAAATATTTCTTGGTATTTTCGTAAATCTCAAAATTAAATTCCATCTTAACAGTTAAATGAATTAACACGTGGGGGTTCTAAAATACCGTACCGACCGACCGCCCGCCGTAGACCACCACGTGAGAGTTTACTTAACTGTGCCCCGTATATCAGCAGTGTAAATTCACAATTTATTTTATTTGATCCACTTCATAAACAATATTTTCATGATAAACTAGCAAATCTCTGTTAAATATTCATGGTCCGATTTGCCTATATTAGAGAAGTGTACGATAAAAATTATTTGATCCGAGATAAGCAAATGTTTCTTGCCCGGCGTTTTTATCCGCTATTACCAGATGAGAAATAAAACATTGAAACGCGTGATTTAGCAATAACACTATAAAACGATTTCAAATTTGATGTATCAGAGTGTAAATATATTTTTCCGAAATACCGATGCACATCATAGACCTAACAAATTTCTCCTTGTTAATGTTTGTCCAATCGGGGGCCCTGTTACATTCTCAAGATTTAATCCAGATAGCTATGTCCCAAATAATTTCCAAGGGAAAATGGACATAGAAGATATTTCGAGAGAATTATTATTTTGTCTTAAACTGTGGTGTCAAAATAATATCCGCCAAGTTGGTTGGGATGATAGAAACCCGCCGTCTGTAAATCTCTGTTTTTAGTAAACCGAATTTTGCCGTGTAAAACCGTTCCAAAGCCTATTGTTTTAACTTAACCGTTGTTTCATAATTTATTGGGTTAAAATAATATCCGACAACATCCGACATGTTGTCGGATTGGTAGAGCTCCGTTTTCCGGCTCTGTTATAGTTTCATTTTGTTTTAAATGATTTTCAGTAATTTGTTATAGTCCGAGACTTCAGGGGAAAATCTAGGAGATACTCTGAATGAATAAATTATATTTATATTTTGATACATACACCTTTTCACCGCACATCTGGCAAGAAACACGTATGATTGATCTGAACTCTATAGGAGTATTTTGGTACCTGACCGTTTTATTTATTTTAATAATTATTGTTTGTTGTTGAACACTTAATATATTTTAATAAATGTTGTTATCTTCCGAAATGTGCCTTTTACTGTTGTGTGTGAATGAAAATCTAATCTGCCGTCCAGACCCCTGGACATACCGTGTCTCCACTGTAGCTATACCAGCCCTACTGCAACAGGCTGCGTTTAGGAGGCTAATGTGGGACCTTTGCCCCACGTAAAAATTGCAAAGGTGGCGCTCGAGATTACCGAATTTAACCGAAATGCAGCTCAGCGCTAAAGTGACGCTTCCGCTTGTCTATGCGCTAGGCAACCGGGAGAAGGCACGTCACAAATCGACACAATAGAAGAATGATCCACTCAATAATTTTTCTATACTAAATTATATATATCATTCTTGATTTCCCTCATATTTTGGAACAACTGAATTTTCACATACCTCGTGTAACAAGTCGGAATTGTGAAACAAGTCGTCTGCCTAGTCCTCGCAACTTATTAAAATTTTCTCCTTTATATTTTATGTGTAAAAATTATAATGTACTGCAAGATAGGCTTGATATATTCAACTGTAGTATCCAATCAATTAAGAAGCTTGATTTATAATAGTTTGGTCCTTATAATATTCTAGTCTAGTTCTATTTTATTATAATGTCATAGTATGTCACTGTAATGTTTCCCACCCTGAAATTGGTTAACCTGTTGGGTGGTGTATCTAAATAAATAAATAAATAAATAAATAAATAAATAAATAAATAACATTTGCAGATTTACATGAAATTTGGCCACTACCAAGAATGATAAAATATTTTCAAGGAAAATGTAACTGCTTTAAAAAAAGATCATAAAAAATTGTCAATAAAAATTTGTCTCTCATTTAAACCTTATTACCTAATATCAATATTGAGTCCATGTAGAAGTGAACAGATAAAATCTAACGTATTTTTAATAGGGTTTAATTAACCGAACGGTGGCAAAATTTTATTACACATTTTCTCGTGGCGGTTTTTTTAAAGGAGGTTCAGCTTTTTCAAAATTGCCTTTAATGCAAATCTCTATAATGCAGATCCTGAATTACGCGTACTATGTAGTACTTATGTTATACAAAGCATTTATAAACCGAAAACGCTATTAACTTTCTAGATTTGACTATTACAAGACTCAGTAAAAAACATGATTTTTCACTTTTTCATAAACCATCCCACACTGACATAACAATACACAACACCTCAGCACATCCTCGCCAACACAAAATAGCAGCATACAACAGCATGATACATAGGCTTTTGACTGTGTCCTTATCAGAAGAAAATTATATCAAAGAACTACAAATAATAAAACAAATTGCATTCAACAATGGTTACAATCCCGAAGTAATAGACAATATCATTGTGAAAAAATCTTTCAATAAAGCCATTTATCCAACAACAAAAGATCAAAATAACAGTTTCAAAGTTCTCACTTACATCGGTTACCCAAGAGAAAAAACTTCCTCTTTTTTAAAAAAACGTAATATTAATGTAGCTTTCAAAACTAATAACACAATAGGAAAACATTTAAAAAATGCAAAAGACAAAATTTCATCAGAAAATAAATCAGGCGTCTATAAGTTGACTTGTGGTGCTTGTCCTAAGGTATATATTGGACAAACAGGAAGAAATTTTGGTAAACGGTTATCAGAACATAAAAGAAGTTACATCAGTAATAAAACAGACTCAACTTATGCTAACCACCTAATAGAAGTAGGTCACGTGTTCAACGAAGAGTTTAAAATTTTACACACCGAGAAAAAAGGGTTAAAACTCGATTTACTAGAATCTCTAGAAATAAATAAACTAAAGTCGTCTGATATTTTATTAAATGACCAAATTGAAACAAACTCATCTCCCTTACTAAATTTATTTATTTAGACTATTAGAATTAGATTCAATAAATTACCTAGAAATATATGTACCTTTCCATTTAGTAATTAAAATTATATTGTACTTTTCCGCTTAGCAATTAAGATTAGGATTACATCGAAAACAATTTCTGGCCTTTAAAATTTGCATTTTTTAATTAAAATACTGTTTTTAAAATATGTAATGTCATGCGAAAATATGACACTCTAGATACCGAAACCTATTTTTTATTGTTAACATTATTATACAAATAAAACCATATAGTTTGTGCATCGTAAAATTAGTATACCAGTACTCAACATCCGAAGAAGCCACTGTGTGGCGAAACAATTGTCATGTTGACAAGAAATAAAGTGAAAATCAAAAACTAATATAGTTTTCTTCCCAATTATCATTTATTATACTCTTCGCAAATACAAAACGATCGGCACATTTCTAAATCCGGTAATATCGCTCGTAGAGAAAAAGAATTCATATCACTGTGTTGGTGATCGAATTCTAAACGACTTTCAAAATGTCCGTCCGTCTGCCCATCTGTCACGTTTCTTGTAAGCACGATAACTTAAGAACGAAAAGTACGATTGTATTGAAATTCGGACAGTTACCTAGAGGAAGAAAGAACCCTGTTGTTTTTGAACAAAATCGATGAATAAATAAAAAAGTTACTAATTATTCGAATTTTTAAATTATATAAAAAAAATGCAGTAAATCGGCGAAGAGTATAATGGTTAGCTTGTTTCATTATTGTAAGATTGTTCAGTTCAATAAACATCTCTTTATAATTAATTGTGGGACTTCAAGGTTAAATTGGGGGTTGATAATTAAAATAGGGCAAGTCCAAATAACAACACTATATTCACACAATAATTATTACTTAACAGTTTGCAAATCTATCTCTAACTAACTCTTCAACTTTAACATACTTCGTACATTTAGGCCAGTCAGCAGGAATCAATACCTTCCACCAATGTTTATAATAAATATTATTTATGGGTGTGAGGCCCTGTGGGGACCAGGCATTGATTCCCAGTACTTGACCTTGATCCTGACAGCTCGTCCATCCTGACAGGTGCTCGTCCTCGAGCAACCTCCTGAGTTATCATAACGGTTTCGGAAAACATCAATCAAATCGGTGATCAAGGAATAACGAAGATCAAAGTATCGGAGATCAAAAGTCATATCGGAGACCAAATGCTATATCGGAGGTCAAAGGTAATGTCGGAGATCAAATGCTAACTCGGAGATCAAATGCTTTGTCGGATATCAAATGCTCTATCGGGGATCAAAGGTAATGTCGGAGATCAAGTACGTCATCGTAGATCAAGTAGCATATCGGAGATCAAATCAATTAGTATCAATCAATATCGGAGATCAAACCAATTAGCATAGATCAAAACAGTATATCAAAAATCAAACCAATTACCCGTAGATCAAACCAATTTGCGTAAATCAAATAGCATATCAGAGAACAAACAACTTACCGTAGATCAAGTAGTAGCATAACGGAGATCGAATCAGTTGCGTCTGGAGGTGTTTTTTTTTTTTTATTATTATTTCGGAGATCAAGTTTAATTTTTAATTTTGCGGAGGTCAGGTTTGTTTTTAACGACGAACAGTCTGTCAAATAAATGTTATTTTAAAAATTCGGTTGGCACTTAGCATCGTTAAACACTACCCATGGTTTAATGCTGTCTATTGCAACGATAGTAGTCATGGGTTTACCACTTATTAGGCTTTTAACTACAAATCTATCACGTGGTAAAACTTTCAGTATGCGAAACGGTTCTCGAAACTTTGGCATAAGTTTGTGACTTGACCCCGTAGCTGGAAAAGCTGTTTTACGTACCATGACTAAATCGCCTATTACGTACTGTGTCGGTGGTTTGCGTTTTCTGTCGAAGTTGAATTTTTGTTTCTTTTGTTCAGCTGTGATTTTATTTTCTATTTCATTACGTAACGTCATTAAATCAGCTTGACCAATGTCGATGCCCACTTCATTTAGAATGAACGAATCAGGTATAGGCTTTGGGTTTATACCCATTAATGCCATGAACGGTGATTTACCCGTGGTTTTATTTACCGCAGAATTGATATTAAATTGTACTTTTTTAACATGTGTGTCCCATAAAGTTTCGGTATCATCATTGACAGATAGGCAGCGTGGAGACTGAACAACAGTGTGATTAACCCTCTCACATTGGCCATTTGCTCGAGGGGTAGCCACTGCAGTTAGAATATGTTTAATGTTATATTTTGTGCAAAAATTTGCCATTTTCTTTGATGTAAAGCAGCTACCTCTGTCAGAGATGATCCGGGAGGGACAACCGAACAGAAACATAAAATCTTCCAAAAATTTTAGAACATGCGTAGTTTTTGTGTTTCGAACTGCTCGGAGAAAAGTAAATTTTGTAAATCCGTCTATCAATACTAGTAAATATGCATTTTTCTTTTTCGAAAGTACAAATGGTCCTACATGATCCACATGTACAGTGGAAAAGGGTATCACTTCCTTTGGTATTGGATGTAAAAATCCCGGCTTTACCCCAGAGGTGGATTTCATGTACATGCAATTTAAACATGCTGCTACATATTTTTTTACGAAGTGACGCATTTGTTTAAACCAGTAATTTCGTTGAATTCGTTCTAACGTTTTATCAAAACCAAAGTGTCCAGCATCGTCGTGATTTAGCCTACAAATAAGCCATCTACAGGAATTCGGAACCACCCATTTTAATTCGGAATTTATTTTGCGATAAAGAATGCCCTTCTTTACGCAATATGTTTCGAAATATTGTTTGTTATTCTTTTTGTTCGTGGAGATAAGTTGAATATTATCGTCTTTGTTCTGAACCGCTTCAACCCATTCTGACTCGGTGATATTTATGATGTTGTCGACATATTTAGTGTTTAGCACCGGATCACGGCTTAAACAATCTGCGTGACTCATATTAGCTTGCTTGCGATAGCAAATATCGAAAGAAAATTCTTGTATTTCGAGCCACCAACGTGCTATTCTTGGTAGTAAATCTTTTTTTGTAAATGTGCTTCTAACGGCAGCACAGTCAGTATATACAACAAAAGGTATCCCTAGTAGGTAAACTCGAAAATGACGTAATGAAAGAGAGATGGCCATTGTTTCAAGTTCATAAGAGTGATATTTACTCTGCTCGTACGTACATTGTTTACTAAAATATGCTACCGGGTGCCAGTTTGGACCATGTTTTTGCATTAAAATACTGGCTACTCCCTTACTACTTGCGTCACAATGCAACTCGGTGGGTAGTTTGGGATCATAAATTTTTAATACAGGGTCATTACTTAAGGCAGTTTTTAATAAATTAAATGCCTCCAATTGTAATCGCCCCCAAGCCCAAACATTTTTTTTCTTCAACAAATTTGTTAGAGGTTGTGTTATTAACGCATAATTTTTAATAAATTTGCGGAAGTAACCTGTAAGTCCTAAAACTTGTCGTAACTCCTTTTCATTTTTCGGAGGTTGTAAACGACTAACAGCTAAAAGTTTTTGTTTGTTAGGTCGAACATTTCCCTCAGAAACTAATCGTCCCAAATATTTAATTTCCTTTAAGAAAAATTTACATTTTGCGAGGTTCAAAGTTAAATTGTATTTTTGGAAAACAGTTAATACTTGCTTCAATTTTTCCAAACCTTCATCTGTGGTTGTCGAAGGTATTAAAACGTCATCAAGATATACGATAGCAGTTTTGTCTATTGCCGAATCGGCCATTTGCACCTGATAGTATCCCGAAAATAGATCTAAGACTGTAAAATATTTAAAATTTACCAATTTATCAATTTGATCGTCAATCAGGGGCAATGGAAAATTCTCTTTTATAGTTATACTATTCAATTTTCTATAATCCACGCATAAGCGATAGTCACCATTTGGTTTTGGAACTAATATAACTGGACTAGCGTATGGGCTCACTGAGTCTCGAATAATATGATTGTCCAGTAATTCTTTTATCATTTCTTTTAATTTCAGTTTTTGAAATTCGGGTAAACGATATGGGTTATAAACTACTGGATTCGTAGTTGTTAATAAAATATTCATTTTAACACAATCCGTTTTTCCCATCTCGGACAAATTTAATGAAATACAGTTTCGAAAACTATTAAGTAGCTGTATCACCTCTGACTGTTTTTCACAGCACGAAAGTAAAGCATCACTTATTGGTTGTTTTGACGTTCCCAAAACTAATGAAACTGTTTTTTCTATTTCTGATTCTGTCTGTGAAAATTTCAAATCATAACCGTTTTTAACGAAAATGACATGTGGTTGAAAAAGAAAATTATTTCCAACTAATATATCCGTTGGACACATGTAATCAGGCACTACAATTAATTCTCCTGAAATAATCACTGAGTCAATACTTATTTCTACCACCACTACTTCATTTGAACTGTAAATATCACCAGCAAACGACTTCATTAGACGTGTTACTGTGTTCTTAACATTTATGTTTAATTTTTCTACCGCAGAAAATCTTATTAAGGAGCATTCGCTACCTGTGTCCACTAGTCCTTCAAGGGAGACATTGTTTATAATTACAGTCTTAAAATAAAGATTTACCCAACGATTAGAAATAATGTTAACTGCCTTAGGTTTAATTTTTAATTTTTTTCGGCAGTCTCGTTCATAGTGGCCCATTTTATGACAAAAACTGCACGGTATTGTTTTTGAGGCTGAAAACGACGAGGAATTTTGAGAAGTGTTACGCCTTTTAGGACATTGTGCACTTTTATGTCCTTGGCCATCACAGTTAAAACATCTTATGTTGGACCGACGTGACTCCCCCTCAACTCGTCTTTTCCCCCCGTAGTTACGGTCACAGCTCCGTAAATACGTTAAGAGATCTTCTAATTCGCTATAATTATTAGCAGTTGCTAACCGGTTCACTTCCACAGAGTCTAAACCGTCAACAATAATATTGATTTTGTCTTTTACAGGAATGTGCCAATTTAATTTGTGCAGTTTTTCCAGTTTTCCTGTATAATAGTCTACAAAACTATCAAAATAATTAGATCGACACAAAGCGGCATCTTTAAATAATTTTCCGGTCGACTGACTGTCCACATCAAAAGTATTTCTCAAAGCACTTTTTAAATCGTTTAAATTGCTGAAAGTTGAATCGCGGTTTAAGTACCATTCACGTGCGCGACCACTTAGTTTGTCAATTATAAACCGGTACGTTGTCACTTCATCCCAGCGCGAGAAATAAGCTTTTTCGTCCACTAAACGTAACCACCGATTTAATGACATAAGTTCTTGTGCCGGGCTATAGTCTGGAATATTTTCCCAAGTAAAATTATTTACACTTGAGACACATACCTGTTGTTGTTTTAATTCATCTAATTCACGCCTCATACTTGCCAATTGCTGTTGAAAATTCAACGGCGGTGTAAAAGACCGTTCGGTGTGAGTAGATACGGTTCCCGCCGGATTCGCAGCGGCCAGAGCCAATTGTTGATCATTGTCGGTACTTTGTAGATCCATTGCACTGGCACAAACACACTTCTGACACCAATTGTGGGACTTCAAGGTTAAATTGGGGGTTGATAATTAAAATAGGGCAAGTCCAAATAACAACACTATATTCACACAATAATTATTACTTAACAGTTTGCAAATCTATCTCTAACTAACTCTTCAACTTTAACATACTTCGTACATTTAGGCCAGTCAGCAGGAATCAATACCTTCCACCAATGTTTATAATAAATATTATTTATGGGTGTGAGGCCCTGTGGGGACCAGGCATTGATTCCCAGTACTTGACCTTGATCCTGACATAATATTTCTCATATTCCAAAGAACTAACAGTTAGAATGTACACAGTCTATAATAAAAAATGAGATTTCGTGCTATGCATTTTTAGTAATATTTGATTTATGTATAATTTCATATGTTATTCTGTTATTTAAGTAGTGTATAATTAATACTAATAAAAAGCGCACGGTATGAGTTTCTATGTTTAATAGCAAATAGTCATATACATTAATTAATTGGTTTTCCCACACCTACCAATTTGCTGCAGTTGTTAATGCTCTATACTCGTAATATCTGTTATGTCTATATCAAGTATTCACCTTCCCTTTTTGCAAACGTAGCATGTGCATGGAATAGAGTTAGTCAGAAAACGTGACAATACATAGGTTAATATGTGCTTATGCCTATTATGCAAATTTTCGAAGGTGATGTAATAGCACGTGAATTTTAAACAATGCAGTTCTAATTTAAACTTATTTTCTATTCTGAACGTTATTGTTAATATATAATAATAATAATAATAATAATAATAATAATAACTTTTATTGTAGTCCATAAAAATTGTATACAATATATTGTTAACAGATAATATTTACATCTAACTATGGCTACAAGGGGACTGAAAACAATACAATATTGATCAAAGTTTCAGCCCCGTAAAAAATTATTTTGACACGTGGTCTAAAAGGAAACATTTATAATAAAAAGTAATTACATAAGGAAATAAGAATAAAAGAACTTGCAAGAATAAATTAAAATAAATTAGGATATGCTTTAACTGAAATAACTAGATGTAAGGCACGTGGGGTATTATTATTTTAATTATTGTCTTTACAGAGATAAAAGAAATTGTTTATATAATATCTTGAATTTAAGTGACCCAGAATTTTTATAAGTAAGAGGTACATTATTATATAACTGAAATATATTATATGAGAAACTTCTACGGTATAAAGCAGTTCTATGAGGTGGAGGTGATATCATTCCTCCGAATCTCAAGTTTAAGGTATGAACATCACCACGGTATTTAATTTTATCATTTAAGTATGGGGGACATTTATTTAAGACTATATTATGATATAATGTTGCACAATGAAATTTTCTTCTAGATTCCATATTTAACCATTTTGCATCTTTCAGTTTATGCGAAACATGTTCATATTTCCTAATGCCATAGATATATCTTAAACATGCCTTTTGGATTTTCTCTATTTTGTTACTATCCATTTTATCGAGGCAGGGACCATATACAACATCACAGTAGTTGAAGTGACTTAGCACTAGCGTATCAGTAAGTTTGACTTTAAGAGATGGCGAGAGTAAATGACGATGAGGGTATAAACATTTTAAATTGGCGTAAGCTTTTTGCATACATTTACTTTCTTAAACCGCAAGTCTGTGTCCATCTCGACACCAAGATTTCTTGCCACTTTAGTACATACTAAATCAGTAAATAGGTAGTTAAAATTTGTTTTTAAGTTTTGATTATAATACTGTAATAGTTCATTGTCTGGAGGAGATAAATTTGTAGAATATTGCAAAAAATGTGAGTTAATTTCGTCAGGTTTATTTAATATGTCAGGAAGTGTGTTCGTTAGCGCTCTGTTATAAATATTAAGTTCCTTCAGTTTCTTCCAAAGAGTTTTGGCATTATTATCATTATTATTTATACAAAATTCAAGATAACCTTTTTTTTCGTTAGCTATGGCAATGTTGGTTTGGTTTCGTAAACTTTTGTAATAATTCCAGTGTTCGACGTTTTTGGTCTTATTAAATCTTTTTAACGCCTTGTCCTTTAATAATATCATTTTTTGAATGTTATCGGTTAGCCAAGCTGGTTTATGTTTTTTTATTACAATATCTTTAATAGGAGCAAGGGTGTCAAAAATATTTATTATTAATGTATTAAAATATTCAATTTTATTGTTAATATTTGGTATATTTATTACGTTTTCAAAAGGTGTTAATATTAAAAACTCTTGTAGCAAATCTAGATCAATACGCTTTAAGTTTCTCGTTTTAAAACTTTGCTGATTATTTTTAGGGGAACAAATTTTGAAAGAGCAAAAAACCAACATATGATCTGATACATTATATATTTCATTTGTGCCACATATATAATCCTCCTTGTCATTTAAAATTAAAATAACATCTAGTAAAGTGGAAGAGCTTTTTGTGATACGAGTAGGCGTATTAATTATTTGTTTTAAATTAAATGATTCTATGCAGTCATTAAAAATGATAGATTTACGATTTTCAGAATCCAGCAGATCGATATTATTAAATCGATATGATTATATAATTACTATTACATAAATATTCTTTGATAACAGTTTATTATCAGAGATCGGTTTGTTATCATCTAGAATAAAGTTTTAGTTTGAAACTAATTTCTTCCCTTTTCGGAATGTTACAAATTATTGTGGGTTCATTCACATCTCTCTTTTTAGAGGAGTTTGAAATTTTTCTTAAATATGTGATTGAAAAATGCATCTCCGGTCAATCGAGCTTAATAAAAATGGAGTATATTAGCAATTTTTACCATCTAATGATTGCATAACTATGCCAAAGGCAAAAAATAGGCTTTCCGAAATAATTCATAAAATGTGTTTTTAATGAGTTTAAAAAGAAAGCGGTGGCTTAAGCCAGTTATATGGAAATCTTTTGCAGACCATAGGCTATGGCTCGGCTGTGGTTACATTTAGATATATCAAAGTGTATAAATTGAACTAAGATTGCCAAAAAGTTTTTTCTGTTAGAGGCTAATTTTGACATTCTTATTATACTTTTCGCAAATACAAAACGATGAGTATATTGCATTTGATCAGCCCTTTTTATAACCGATAATATTGCTCTTAGAGAAAAACCTTCACGTCGCTGTGTTGGTGATTCTGAACTCTGAACTACTTTCATAATGTCCGTCCGCCTGCTGTCTGTCTGTCCGTCTGTCCATCCGTCCGTCACGCTCCTTGCAAACTCGATAAATTAAAAATGAAAAATTCGATTGTATTGATCTGGACAGTAATTTTGTTTTAGCTAGAAGAAGAACTGTATTGTTCTTAAACAAAATTAAAGAGTATAATATTTAGCTTGCTTCTTTTTGTTTCTATTTTGTATTATGTCCAAACGTATTAAGTGTAATGACTGTAAAATAGTTATTTGTCTTTATGCTATAAGCTTCATTTTTTTAATTCTTTTATAATTTAAAATTAAAATTAATTTTGAAATTTTCTAACAAGCCTAGGATCGATTTTACATATTTACACTGAGTATATAGTTCACATATACTGACCAACAGATTTTTAGTCGTTAAATAAAAACAATTGATATTACCTTGATTCAGTATGTATCATATAAAAACAACAGCAATGGTAAATACGTGTCCGTAGCGTATTATGGCGACATATCCAAAAGAATTATAGTTTATCTCAGTTTAAAATGCAGTGCTTGTAAGGATAGGGAACGTGTGACCTTGTCTCTGATTAGTAGGTTTGCAAGCTAAGTTTACGCATGGTAAATTAGTAAATCAGAACAGATGTCTTACTTTATTCATACTGCAATAAAATAAGAACATTTATCCGGTGATTTCAATGTATTTATCAGATATCCAAATGCCAAATGAAAATAAATTTAAACCGTTATTGTTTATTTTCTTTACCAACGGCCTCGATGGAGATTCCACATACTTGGGATTTCTCATGTGCCAGTGTAAATTGTGCTCCGCCCATAACGTAAACAACTGCATTCTAATCTGAGGTACGCTATAGTAACATTTTTTTAGCATATAATTCTAAAATTAATTTTAAACCAACAACGCCTACACTTTCCATCCGATGAAGACAGAAGGAAAACAAGAAGAAACATCTCACAAACACCTACACGCTCCATCCTATACTCCTACCCCATGCGTCATGCGGCTCTCGCTGCTGACAACAAGCATGTCCAATGTCCAATCCAGCGTATGCAGCTGGTCCGGCGGTATATAAAAGAACTGGGGGTTTGTACTGGCACACGGTGGGATGATTGGTGGGCGATCGGGCTGCGTGGTGGAACAAATCTCCCTGCACCGGAATTGGCAGCAATGCCCACCTTACGCTGGCAAATCAATCAATCAATCAATCAACTTCCAAATTATCAGATACATTATTTAATACCAAAGATAAGGAGTTAGTAAACTAACACAGATTGTAATGCCTTGTATCTAGGTCTAACTGGCCGTTCATTCGAAATTAGGCACAAAGAACATTTATGTTCTTTGAATTCAAAAAGCAGACTCAATTTGATATCTCAAGAACTATTACGTCGGACATGATATCTCAAGAACTACTAAGCCGATTGCCCTGAAATTTGGTACATATATCGAGAACATAAGTCTTTCGGAAAACGGAAAATAAAATACGTGCAAAACTTTATCTTTATCGTAAAAAATGTTACGACATTTTAAGAGAAAGAAGTAATTTTTTTTTCATACGTCGCGGTGTCCCCATTTTTTGAAATAATAAATTTTCCGTAGTTCATCCTATACCTATATTTACAAGAAGTAAAAAGGAATTTGAATTTTTTGTTTTAGGTGATCTGGAGAGAAGTAATTGTGTCAGCCAGCAACCGAGAAATTTTGGGAGGCGTCTCACTTCAAGTTGTACCAAAGCCACAAATTTCAGCTATAATATCCCTAGGATATTGATAATATACGAGATACTTTTATGACAATCGAAAGCACGTTGCCGAAGGCGGAGAGCTATTACCAAGCAACGTGCAACGTGGTTGAGATTGTCATAAAATTATGAGGCATTTTCCAATGTCAGAGGGATATTCGGTCAGAAAATTTTTTGAAAACATAAAGTCAAAAAGTCGCAACATAACAAAACAATTATTTATTTATTAAAAGTACAGTTGGTAAAGGTAGTTGTTAAAATTTACAGTTTATGGATTGGGAACTGCCATTGCCAAAACGTGACATTTTGAAATTTATTTGGCAGTTATTATGAAGTTGCCAAAGTTAAATAATTTTGTTGTCGTAGTGATTGAAAATTTCACTGGATGATGTCACTGTTATTGAACCCTGTAAAATGATCCATTTGTAACCGGCTTTGGCATCGTGTTTCATCGAAATCTGTATAAAAAAGTGTTTCATCTCGAGGACGACGATCAATCGCCTTTGGGCTCCGTCGTTCGAAAAATGAATATTTTTCGAGACTGCCAAAAAAATAACTTGAAACGATTTCAAGATGCACGGGGTGGAAAACCGCTCCGCTTGACAAATTTCTCGAAAGTACCATGAATTTATTTTTTTCAAAAGTACCACGAACTTATTTTTTCGAAAGTACCATGAACTTATTTTTTCGAAAGTACCACGAACTTGGTTTTTCAAAAGTGCCACGAAGAAGAATGCACAGAGCGAAATTCTCGGTCAGGATGTACCGAGTAACTATTTTAAATGTCAAAATTAAAGAAATAAATTTAATTATTCTGCAAGTAGTGGAGAATACTCCATGTTCGAGCCACAATAACGTCCATCAAAAATAACCAAAAAATTCAAAGTCAAGATTCGATTCCGATAGACTCAAAATATCCTTAATCCAGGCCCAGGTGGAAATCGCCATAGTAGTCGCTCGAATGCGAGTCGACGGAGAAAAAGGTATATTTGGGTTCAATGCCGCTAGTACGTCTTTTTAAGCAGGAAATCCATTGAATTCATATAGATAGCTTCTTGAAGCATCCTGACAAAGATTACAAGCAATTCGAAAATTTCAGTGTAAAATTAAAAGTGAATAATTTTCAAAAAGTTCGACATACATTTTACAATCATAATTAACTGGGAGTCTGAATATTTTTGTACAGTCGATTGTTATAGTTCTCTCGACGCTGGATGAGTTATGATCGTACGGGACGTAACGTCTTGCCAAGTGGTAGTACTTTCTGATATTTCCCTTATATACCTACACTAGCTAAATATTGAGTATTTATATTTTTTATATTTTATAAAATTATTTCAATAAATGAAAATATATTTTGAATTCGATATCTTGCTGATCCTTTAATTATAAGATTGATGACAAACTTGCGATTCTGTTGTGTGATTCGGATAACTACTTACTACTACTGATCCTGTCAAGTTTGTGTAGCGATCCGAGTACTCATGGAATCTAGTGACGGTCTTAATTATTAAGAAGTGTCTCTGACAAAGTGCTAGTTATAAGATACATTCAGTAGAAGTGCACCGCAGGACATCAGATTATGAAGGAGACAGCAGATTGTAGTAATCACAGTAAGTATAATTTTATTTATTTTCGTTTTGGAGAGTCACAAAGGTAACTGGAATCCTCCTTGTGAGTAGAGTTGCTAGATATCGTGGTGAAGACACGGTTACGGCCCATTTAAAATAAAATTCTTGTCGTGTCCATCAGACGCGCGATATTAGATTAGATTAGGAAGGAGGAGCTGGCTGATTGGCCTTGACCACCGCGACCCCCATGGATCTATTGTGGTGCTCCTGATTGGTTTCCTTAGAGCTCCTTATCCAGTTTTGTCCTTTGTATCAGACTCCACAGCCTTGATAAGGGCCCCTTAGTGTAGCTGTCAGCTCTTGGTTTTTCCTCGCCAAGTAGTTGGAATCTCAGTCTAGCAAGGCCTTCACAATGGCACAAAACGTGGACTGAGATTTCCTCTGCCTCTTGGCAGAATCTGCATGTTGCGTCCTCTGCCAGACCCATTAGACTCAAATGTCTATTGAGTCGGCAGTGGCCGGTTAGAAGACCCACTATTATTCTAATGGCCTTTCTATTTTGGCATAACAGATCCTCCGTAAATTTGGCTGATCGTTCTTTAATGAACTCTTTAGCCTGTCTCTGTCGTGGGAAATTGTTCCACCATTCCAGAGATTTGGTTTGCACCCATTTGTTAATGGATGCTCGTATGCATGGCTTGGCCACACCACAAAAGGGTTCGGGTCCTATGAGGGCGCTATCCGCGCCTTCTCTGGCCAGTTCATCAGCCTTTTCATTTCCCTTGTGTCCCATGTGTCCTGGTACCTATGCTACGGTCACTTTATTCTGACTTCCTAGGTCTATAAGGGTATTTATGCAGTCCCATACAAGTCTCGATTCGACTTGCATGGAACCGATTGCTTTTAGCGCAGCCTGGCTATCGGAAAAAATGGCAATCGACTGATTTACAGTTCCTTGCCTTATGATTTCCTTTGCGCACCACTGTATTGCGGCCACTTCAGCCTGAAATATTGTGGCGTATTTTCCTAGACTTATTGGGATTTTCGTTTTTGACCTTATCCCATAAATCCCAGCTCCAACTCCCTGTTCTGTCTTAGAGCCGTCTGTATACCAGACTGTTTGTGCCGGTATGGGAGGAGCGTTTGTCCAGTCTTCCCTGTCTGGTATTATGATTTTGAAATTTTTATTAAAGTTATACTTTGGAATTGTAATGTCCGTGGGCATTCCTAGAATGGGATCCGCCTTCAAATCTAAGTATAGCTTTTGGTGCTCTGTTCCATGCTGCTGCCTTATTGGCGTAGGGCCTTGCATTAGCCTATGCAGCACTGAACGAGCTTCTCCTTGAATAAATATGTGTAGTGGTGGCAAGTCCAGAAGGACTTCCAGTGCAGCCGTTGGAGCAGTTTTTATGGCTCCCGTGGCGCACAGGCAAGCAAGCCTTTGTACGCCGCTTAACAGCCTTACGGCTCCCAACTGCTCTGTCTTAGTCCACCATGCTACCGATCCGTAGGTTATCATGGGTCTTACTACCCTAGTGTATAACCATAGAGTCATTTTGGGATTTAATCCCCAATTTTTTTTACACATCTGCCTGCACCTTCCGAGGGCTATACTAAGATCATCTACATTATCAGTGTAACGTTAAAATGTGGTGATTTATGTCACATGACAAGAAATAACGAAACTTAATTGGTTGTTAGAACTGTCAAAATATGTTCATTATAATCACATAAAAGTTGTAATGTAATTGCTTTAATTTGTAACAAATATGTCTCCAAAATTTGAAAATGATTTGTCTAAGTGCTTTCCCAATAAAAATTCCTAAGAAGTGCGATTTATCAGCTCGTTTAATGGGAATCCCCCCTTAAACCTATTAAGTTCAAGACATGTTTTACTGTTTAAATACGTTTTAGATAAACATTTATTTAATATCTGAAATAATATCGGATCCTTCGCCATTTCATAGACCACAATATCCGTTACACTAACTGTTTAACAATGAAACCTGAAAATCTTGGAAATGACATAGGTACCCTTTTGCACCAAACATTGCTAAGAGCCATCTCGCAAATAGCTTTTGAAACAAAAAAGAATCGCTTTGAAATCGGTTCAATTGTCTTGGAGTTAGAATGCTACAGCACACACAGACAGATAAAGGCTTCAGACCTATAAGCACCTCTCTTTTTTGCGTCGGGGTTTAAAAATACTCCATAATGGATTCTTTACCTAATTTAACTATAATATTAAGATTTTACGAAACTTTTCCCCCCTATTATTTTACTATAACATTAAATATTAATAATTATTTGGTAGCTGATATATACGTAGTGCTTTTAACCTCATTAGTTTATATTTGTCTTCTCTACATCATGTAACGTAAGATTCTGCAAGTACTGTCGGCTGCTTTAAAGAAAATTCTTTCTATAAACAGACGTTTGTTTCTCTAACAAGTAACATGCAAGCCGATCGAATGTCAACACGATATAATATGTCACTTGAGACGGTCGGGGCGTTCTTTACGGTCTAGGCAGATTTGACTGACTTATAGCACGATAAAAAATGCAACGCCTCTTCCAAATAAGACACATGTGGAATATTAAAATCTATTTTTGTTTTCCATTTTGCCTAAATGAGGAACATACTTAACAGTTAAAATAAAATCCAGTTACTGTATCCCGTCAATCTCTCTAAGATTTTTATATGTACTTAGAGAGAGTGATAAAATTACATATAACATCGGTGTTCTTCATGGTGACATGTGTTGTAATTTATACCTAATCGAGTATTCTGTTGCGAATATTTAAGATTCCGCCTCCTATAAATTTGCATAATAATATAAAAATAATTTTTTACGAGAATTATGGAAATTGTTTTATCAACTTTTTATGAAATAATGTTTAGACTTAAACTTAAATATTTCGGTCTAAAACAGCAAAAATCGAGCAAACCTACCATCTTTTATTGCTATTGCAAATTTCAATTTTTTGTTGAATAGATAGGCTTTTCATCACATTCCTAACTTAATCTTCATGGCCGTAAGGGCCTATGTTGATACTAGTTTAATCTTCATGGCAGTAGGGGGCTATTGTTACAATGATAATTATCAAAATAAGAAACTTTTCAACGTGTTCGTTATGTTTTAGTTAATTGTGTTTTTCCAATGGTTTTCTTTAGCTCGAAATAATGTATGTATGAATGGTCAAATCTGGTGATCGAATTTTTGACAACTTCCCGATATCCAATCATGCTGAAACTTTGCACACAACTTTGGTTCTGAAGACAATGCACTATAGTATATTCAATATTATGGTGGATCCAATATGGCGGCCAGTGGCCACCACAAAATGGCGGATTACCTTTTTATTGACAACCTCCTCGACATGGTATCACATGAAAGAGTATATAATGTAGAATATAATAAGCTGTGTGACGTCATTCTAAATCAAATGAAAGAATATGACAAGTAGAATACAATAACTTGTGTGAAGTTATTTAAAATCCAATATAGCGGCCAACACAAAATGGCGGATTACCTATTTCTTTACAAACCCCGTGGTAAGGGTATCAAATGAAAGAGTTTGGCAAGAGTAGATATAGCTTTTGAATAAAAAAAATGAGGCAGACCAGAAACTGAAGAGTGAAAAAAAAAGAACTTTTTTTTAAACAATGGTTTTCTTTTAAAACTGAATTGCACCAAAAAGTAGAAAATAGTTTTATTCAGTGATTAAATTACAAAATGATGATGAAAACAAAAACCACTGGGCGGTCATAAACTATTACTGTTGCAGTTATATTACAACATACTATTCATAACGCTATATCACAATGCTGATTGTTGATAAAAATATATTATATTTTATGAGCATCGAATGGTTTTCTTTTTCATCATCATTTTGTAATTTAATCACTGAATAAAAATTATTTTCTACTTTTCCTATAATTCAGTTTTAAAAGAAAAAAATAATAGATTTATTTATTCCCAGTTATTTCCAAAACCGAAAATCCATTTTAAATCTAAAAGCACCATTGAAGATTCAAAACTTCTCTAAAACTTTTTCCAAATAACGGATGTTCTATGTTTTTATAATAACCAAGATATATATATATATATATATATATATATATATATATATATATATATATATATATATATATATATATATATATATATATATATATATATATACATGCAGTCCTCATTTGGAACATATATATTGAAGAAACATATTCTTTATAGGATTTTGCAAACAACGGAAAAAAACTATCTATGAGAACTAAAAGAGAAACTAAATGTAAAAAATGTTAATGAAATCTTTGCATTCTTTCGATAACCTGACTTCTGGTTATGTTAGCAAGTTAAAAATCCTAAAACAAATTTATCCAATTTCTTACTTGACATTCTCATTATATCACTAACACCCAACATAGTCCCCTATGGCTAAGCAGATTACAGTAGTATCTACATGTCCCCCTACGGTATGAAGATTCAGTTAAAAATGAGAACAAAGGCCTAAAGTGAAATTTATTTACCTACCTTGTCTTAAAAATTGTTTCATTCTAATGGATTATATTTTCATAAAATCTCTCATTCAATTTCCTGGAAATGCTCAGCCTTTGAAACGTTTTTGGCCCTTATTCTGAGCTCATCAGAAAGACACAAAGCCACTCATAACGATGCTTCATGCAAAACCAAGGCAATATCCATGAATAAGTAGGAAATATTTATATTTGACATTGACTGATAAAAAACAACAGAGCTTCTCCTATCTATTAGCTAACTAGTATTGGAGCCTATATACTCTATGAATGCTTAAAAGTGAATTATTTTTTATTTGTTTGCTTATAGTAATGAAACATATTCTTTATAGGATTTTGCCAACAGCGTATAAAAAATTTTCTGTGAGAAGAAATGAGAAGAAATTGGCAAATTTATTTTAGGATTTTTAATTCGCTAGCATAACCAGAAGTCAGGTTGTTGAAAGAATGCAAAGATTTCATTAATATTTTTTACATTTAGTTTTACTTTTAGTTCTCATATATAGTTTTTTTTCGCTGTTTGCAAAATCCTGTAAAGAATATGTTTCATTACTATAAACAAACAAATAATAAATAATTCACTTTTAAACATACATATTGAACATTTGCACATAGTGGACTATTGTATCATTGTTTAATACCCATATTGTATCTAGATTTAATCAAGCCTTTATTTGCCAATTTTACCATCCTGATGATGTACTTAAAGTCAACATACTTACTTATATAATGAGGTGTATATCTAAATTCTTTTTTTCGTATGTTTCAGTTATAATGCAAGTTTGGCTTTTCAGTCAAGTTACTTTGCATTTGTGCAAAAATGTGTTTAGAACAATAATATACTGACCTTAATTTAAGATTAAGTGCCACATTTTAAAACTCGCTGCATTCTGCTCTATCGGTTATAAATTATTACCTTAATACAGATTTACGTTCATAGCATTTTTACTACCTTTATATTTAAATTTCCTTTTAAAGGTTTAGAACGAAGTTCATCTAATTTTACCCAAACTTAAATACCTATAATTGGATCTTGACAAAAGTTGTTAGCTACTACTCCTAATTATGTATTTATAGAGACGGCATCTACAGGATATAATTAGAGCAAAACAACAGAATTTGTCGATAGTTATTTTATGGCGACCACCTAAATTCAGGTAATTAAAATAATTTAATACTTAATTGAACAAGGAGACAATCTCAAATGGTGCAGCTGGTTTACGGATATGCAAATGAAATGAAAGTGTTGTTTTTTGTTCAATTAATTGGAAACTTTGAATTTATTAACTTTATAGCTAGTGGCATGTTTAATTGTATTAGGAACACTGCATCTCAGATTGTCGCGCCGTTATAAAAGCTGGGTGGTGTTTAAGCACTTTTGAGGTATTTACAAGAGGAAGATTCTATATTTTCGAACAGAAAGTATCATAGAGGTAGAAAATTTGGCTACAATATTTATAAGGGGTGACGTAAAATAATATCCGGCGTCTGGCTTAGGATTTAACTCATCGTCGAACAAGAGGTAAAAGATTCTGACTGGAAACTATCTTAATAACCAAAAACGGAATCCATCAGAATATTACAGCATGAACAATTATGTGCATCAACCCTATTTCGAGTTATTTACACGTATTTTACATGCCATTGTACTGATATGTGTTATTGACAGAAGGTCTTCCTAGACGGATTAAACATACAATTAGATTAAACGTTGAGTAAAAGACCTATTGGCTGTATTCGTTGGATTGAATATGGGACATGCTGGTTGCCAGCAGCGAGTGCCATGTGACGCATGATGCAGAAATATAGCATGAGAAGTGTAGCCTCATTTAAGTTTTCCTTCTTCTTTTAAGTTTACATCTATCATCATTGGATGAGAACTGTTTGAGATGCTTCCAAGTTCCATGTTTCTTTTAAGTTTCCATCTATCATCTCCTTATTATACTCTTCGCAACTACGAAACGAAGAGTATATTACATTCAATCGGCACATTTCTAAAACCGGTAATATTGCTCGCAGAGAAAAAAAATGTCATATCACTGCGTTGGTGATCGAATTCTGAACAACTTTCAAACTATCCATCCGTCCGTCCGTCGGTCTGTCTGTCCGTCTGTCTGTCCGTCGCGTTTCTTGTAAGCACGATAGCTTAAGAATGATTGCGTTGAAATTTGGACAGTAAGTTAGTGTTAGCTAGAGGACGAACCCTATTGGTTTTGAACAAAATCGGTCAATAAATAAAAAAATTATGAATGTTTTAAACAATGTTTTTTAATGTTTTGTAATGGGCCCAGTACATTCGAATTTTGACATTTAAATATGGTGGGTATCACTTGGGGAAAATAAAATAATTTTTTATCTAAAAATGAGGCGTCTTGAAACAGCAATCTCTGAGAAATAAATTAGCGAAATACAACAACTTTCACGGGGTATTTCAAACGTTCGAGTTTCACGCGCCTTGGTTGCACACGTAATCCCACCAATCATCATCGAGGACACAACAGAAGAACTTGCAAACCGACAACACTGCGATCGCCGAGCGTGCGGATAGCGGATAACCTTAAACTTTCATTTGAGCTGTCGTCTTTTCTGGGGCATTTTCGGTCACATTTTCACAGAATGGAACAAAACACTGCTTGCTAGACATTTTAATCGAAATCGGAGGCTTTCAATTTATGCTAACCTCAAAACCAAAATGTTATCATCAACAAGCTGTCAAACGTCTAGTCATGAGCGATATGTCACTGCCGGTGATTAAATCACCGTGATTAAATCACCGCGATTATATAAAATATTAATATAAAGTGTAATTTACATCGTTTTACTTTTAATTCATACTTGTCCAGTGCTGCTTAATGCAGCCATACATTCACACAAACAACGTACGGCGAACGGTAAACATATCAACTTGCAGATTGTGATGGCGTTAGTTTAAAACCACCGGAAGTGAAAAATATAAGTCGCCATTAAGGAGTGATTGGAAAATCGCGATATCGCCCATCACTACAAACGTCAATTGAATGCTGATTTTGTACAACGTTGCCGAGTCGCCTTTTACACTATTGGCTTGGGATTGCTGACGTATTAATGGCGCGTTACGGATAATCGTTTAAATTGGACTTCTAAATAGGTGATTTTAATTATTTTTTTCTGGCTCTAATCTGCATCAAAATAGAAATTGAGAAAATACGGGTATTTTAATTTTTCATAAAATTTATGATTCCGCAATAGAAAAAATATGCTGAAAAGGCCCATTAAACTAAAAACATCTAAAACTAATATTATTTACAAAAAAAAGCTGCGAAGAGTATTCAATAGAACGTGCAACAATTATATAAAATGTGCAGTGAATCGGCGAATATTATAATGATTATCTTGTTTATTCTTCTTCTGAGACTTCTGTTTCTTCTGTTTTTGAATCTAGCAGTGGACAACTGTCAACTTTTATTTATTAGCCTTCCACAGGTAAATAGCCATTTGCAGTGAAGGCGTAAGGAGGCGCTCCGAGAAAACAGTTGAGACGCCCTGTATACCGATCCACCAAGGTAAAGCAAAATAAAAAATAAAATCTGTCTAAAATAAAAAAGAGATCTAGGAGAACATTTGGGACGTTCTATATATCACGCAGACCCCCACCTCCTTTGACCTGAAAGACATTTTTGTATTCTTCAATAAGCCCAGTATGTGGAGAATGTGACAAGGATTAATAAACCAATAAACAGAACTTATCTTTTCGTCCGTTTGCATACGTTGGCAGCCTCCCTCCCTGTCTGTTCTGTAGGATTTCTACACTACTTGCACTCCTTGCTTCACCCTTCTTATTAACCAGCCCATTGCCCTTCACTTAAAGATAACTTTATGGTGTACAGCTTATATTATTGGTGTAACAACGCCTGGGCAATTGTTTAGATAATGTATTTATTAACTTTTGTCCTAATAGTTGTAAATTGCAATTATATGAAACATACTTGTCTGATCATCGTGGTATTAATTTAAGTATAATCAACTGTAAGCCTCCAAGAGCACCAAAGAAAATTTCTTACAGACCTATTTCCGATATAGGCTTGTTTAATTTAAACCAATATCTGCAGCAGATCGATTGGGAGTTTATCGATGATTCTGCGATGGATATTGATGTTAAATCTGAATTTTTCTTGGATATAATTACTTCTGCCCTGGATATGTTTTTCCCAGTTAAGTCCAAAATTTTAACCAGTGACAAGAAAGTTAATTTAATTTGGTACACTGATGATTTGCGGCAATTGAGAGAGACATTACATTTTCTTCTTGATATTTATAAGACAAATCCTACTAGCGATTTGAAAAAATTGATTAGTGATAAAAAACGTATTTATAAAAACGAAATATTGAAAGCCAAGAAAGCAGCAAACGATAATTACATTCGTCGAAATAAGAATCAGCAAGAGGCAATGTGGAATTTGGTTAATATAAATAAAAATAAAACCGACAATTCGTCAGAAATTATTTCTCCTGACGGATTTAATAATTATTTTGGAAACATTGCTCAAAATTTAGTTAACTCCTTGTCACCTGCCCCCGACAATTTTGAAAATTATTTTACAAGTTCCATAACAATTGGTGCTGACAAGGAGTTTATTTTTACAGAAGTCACTTACAATCAAGTACTAGATGTAATCGCCAATCTGAAAAACAAACAGTGTAAGATGCTTACGATATCAACATAAAAATTCTCAATTGTATCAAATACATCATTATAATTCCACTCACGAAATTAATTAATGAATGCATCAGAAAAATTGTGTTTCCGAAATGTCTTAAACTGTCAAAAGTGTTACCTTTGTTTAAAAAAAACTGTATTGATGATCCGGTTAACTACAGACCTATTTCTATCGTGCCATTATTTGCCAAAATATTTGAGATAGTTCTCAAATCTCAAATCACGAATTATTTTGAAAATTCTAATTTATTTAATAGTTGTCAATATGGTTTCAGGTCGAAATTGTCAACGACGTTAGCAATTAATTCATTAATTAATGTAATAAATCAAGGTTTCGAGGCGAAAGAATTTGTGCATGTGCAATTTTTAGATCTAAGTAAAGCTTTTGACTGTGTGCCTCATAATATTTTAGTAAACAAACTGAAATTTTACAAATTCTCTGAGGGCAGCAGAAATTTGATTATGTCATATTTAACTGATCGTCATCAATTTGTTCATTTTAATAATGCTGATTCTGGTAACATTAATATTAGATTTGGTGTCCCTCAGGGTTCAGTTTTGGGACCGGTTTTATTTCTCATTTATGTAAATGATTTGCCTAACAGTAGTCCCTTAACAAATTTCACTCTTTTTGCTGATGACACGACATTGGCTCACTCCCATACTGATTGTAACATTCTATTGTCTGAGGCTCAAAACAGTCTGTCTAAGGTTCATGACTGGTTTTTAAATAATAAGCAAGTACTAAATAATGATAAGACAGACTATGATTTTTTCGTTACGACAACACTCTGTACAGATGACCTCTCATTGCGTTAAGTTTTTGGGCATTATTTTGGACAGTAAGTTGACATGGGAAGAACACACGTCCTACATCTGCAAAAATATATCACGGAATATTTTCTTATTGCGAAATTTAAAAATTTGTTTGTCGCAATCAACGGATTTAATGGCATATCATGCTATAATTCAATCTTCCCTTACCTATGCCATTTTAATATGGGGCCACTCGGCACATACCTCAACAGTTTTCTCACTGCAAAGAAAGGCCGTCAGAATCGTTGCCGGGTTACTATATAGGGATGATTGTAGGAATGCAAGATATTTACCTTACCCTGCGAATATATTCTACAGTGCCTTGTATATATTAAAAGCAACTTAAATAATTACAAAACGTGTGAAAGTGTAAATACGTACTCAACTCGTAATAGAGGTAATATATATTTGGATTTTTGTCGACTTTCAAAAACCAGAAATGGGACATGCTATTATGCAGTAAAATTTTTCAATGTGTTACCGATTGCTGTACAATCACTTGATAGTACTCGTTTCAAATACGTAATTAAACGATTCCTTCTTGATAGTGCATTCTATGATTTTGACGAATTCCTGTCGACTGATTTTTCCCGTTTAATTTTATATTTAATTCTATATATGACAACGTTTATTGTTTGTTCGTTCTCTATGTACTATATTGTTATTTACTCTATGTGTTATTTATTTGTTTTATTTATTGTGCATTTTTTTTTTAATTTTTATTGTTTAAGACAACCAATATTTCCTTGTTGTTTTTTTTCTATATATTGCATTTATATTGACGTGTCAAAGCATAATTTGTGTATATATGACCAATAAAGATCTATCTATCTATCTATCTATCTATCTATCTATCTATCTATCTATCTATCTATCTATCTATCTATCTATATACACTTTCAGGTGATGCCATATTCAACTGATATATCTTAATCAAATCTCAGCTACACCAAACAGCCAGACTCAGGCTAATTTATATCAATCAATGTAGAATTGCCCACGCTTCAATTCAACACGATTTCTCACAGTTTTAACCGTGTTTATTCGAGATTTCGTAGGTGCTACACAGGCGTGCCTCCCTCCAACGCCCGATACGTTAATCAGCACTCAATATGTCGGTTCGTATGTAACATATCCAAAATTATCTATAAAATACAATAAATAGCAATGAAATACAAATCAACTCGCCAGTGGACTTAGTTACATCGATGTACATGCAGATGTACCATAAATTTTCATAGAAAAAAATTGTCATATCACTTTTCTTAACCGCCATGCTCAAAGGCAAAGAGGATTGACAATGTCTCTAGCTTACATAAATGTGTCAGGTAATTTCACGATAGCTACTGTACTAATGAGCTTCCTAGGCAAAGTGGTCAAGTAGTAGGAAATATCATTCATTAACAGTATTTGAGAGAGAAAGTTTGCAATCTACGTAAAGAGTTTTCGATCTGACAAAAACTCGATATCTTGCACATTTTGTATTTTTGTATATTTATTTAAAAACCTCTGTAACATTTTGCCCAAAAAATTTGAAAAATTATGACAGTGTTCTCGCCTCTGGTGATCCCTGTGTATAGTCAATATGACCCAATGCTAGTGGAGATTATTTATGTTAAACTATTTTATATATAGCTCAGTTAGGCCGGGTACAAACATGGATGTAATATGATGATTCGATGATGATTTCCAATGCACACCGATTGATCATTAGTTTGTGTTCATGCACCACTATATTTTACCGTTCTTTGTGCTTACACATCTTCCAATCGTCTACATGCATGGAAAAAATATCTTACGCGAGTAAGTGTCATTTGGTACAGTTTCTTAGCATGTTATGTGTTCCCAATGTTCGTATTAGGATGGGCCCATTTGTATGTATAGTGTTTCTATTATTAATTTGAAAATTCAGTCTAAAGCGTGCTACCATTATTATAAATAAATAATGTATAATAAATAAATAATTTACATCATGACTGTAACGTAGTAAAACAATATTTATCTTAATTTTAGATAAACTATACTTCTGGTAACATAGACTTATTAATTCCACTTTTTAAGTTTACAGAGAATCTTTCTCACTCAATAGATCAATTAAATAAATAAAGCGGGAATCGTACAATTTTAATTGAATGTTTCAGCTAAGATACCATCCGGTCAACATGTATTCCTTGTTTCTAATGTTTTAATAGATTGATTTACTTCCTCGGTATTGTCCAAGACAGCATTGAATGTACAGCAATGTGCCAACTTATCTAATGCTAATGCTAATGAATAAAAATAGTTTGAACGTATTTAGTATGGAAAAGTTACTACTAATTGATTACTTTGAAACTGATTTTACACAAATTCGATAAATATACTGCATCATGTTTTATAAGCACTGCAGTCATGGATGTCGCTTTTTCTTATACGTATTCATAGGCAATCGTTGCCTGAAATCCATATTTGTCTATCTTTTGTTTGCTAAGAAGTGACTATACAAATTAATATTCATTACTTTTTTCACTTAAGTAACACTACCAAATTTAATAAATTATCTACTAGATTAATACACAATACCTAAGGTGCGTTGCGGGAACTACTAATGGCTACTTAAGATAACACGAGAGAGAATTAGAAAGTTACACCAACAATAATTCTGACAGTTTTATGGCATGCCTTTAACAACTCAATTGTAAGCTATGACCTACATCCAAAAATGCACTATTATTCACTCCAACTATTCGAGAAAGCATATTTCAATAAGTGGGCTCTGACAGATCACAAACTAATGATAGTTTAGCGCTAACGACTTAAAACGTCAATATCTTGGCCGATAAAAACGATCTTCTGTGACAAATTACACGGACTCGGCCGTCGGATGACGCCTCGAATGAAATTAGACTGACATGCCTACAAATTAGCTTGGTTTAAAGTTTGTTAAAATGTCTTGCATTAAGACTATTTAAAGCAGTTTTGAACCTGGCAACGTGAGACGTGAACATGTGTTAGTTTAGGATTTTCTGCTTAATAGCTGCTTGGAGACAGTAATATTACAAATCTTATCTGAACTCTTGTACAAGGTGGTCTTGTAGCCTCACCGCTTACTCGATGCGAGAAACAGAGATAAAGGAAAGTAGGGTGTCATCACGGAAGTAGATGTAAATGTCTTTCAAGTAGATTCTTTGATGAAAATATCTTATTAATTTTTTTGTAAATTAAGTCCCTTTCCAAAATGGTGCAATTGAAGTTAGTTATATTTATTTTCTCCAAAATGACTTAATTAACTTATCGCGTTTCATGGAGATTGACGATCACATCTCCTTAAAGAAAATAAATACTAGCCGTAATGGCATCCCTGCTGTCATATTAAGATTGCGCTTGTATTGTTACATCTCCTTTAATGATAATAATAATAATAATAATTCTTTATTTTCATTAGACTTACAAAGTAAGTATAGAATATAGTCAAACAATATAATCATTTAATAAAATAAAGTAATAAAATAAAATAAAATAAGATGACGGATACTACTAACAAGATACAAACCGAAAGTACATAAGTAATCAACAATCATAAAATAATCTTAAACTTGGACAATAATACATAATACATATGGGTGAAATATAGACAGACATATTAAAACAATAAGATAAAATATATAAATTAATAATTTTGTCACTTATTCTTCCATATTAGGACATTCCAAGAACTCCGCAACAGAGTAAAAGTTATATTTTAACAGCATAATTTTTACTTTATATTTGAAAATTTTATTGTCATTCAGTAATTTGAGAGATAGTGGTAGTTTATTGAATAATTTAATTGACATGATCATGGGCCCATTAGCCATTAATGATAGTCTATGTTGAGGTACATCGACATTGTACGTTGGTCTTAAGCAATAATTATGAGATTCATTTCTGTTGGTCACGAACTTATGTGGATTGCTGCTATTTCCCCAGCACATTATACAATAATTCAGTCTCGATTGAACGTATCCAAAATATATAGAGAAACATGCGACTTTAATTTTGTTTACTAAAAAGTCAATATGATATCCCCAAGATAGATGGGAGTCGACGTAAAGCCCTAAAAATTTGACATAATTACTTTGTTTTATACTTTGTCCGTCAATTCTGACGAGCAAACTTTCATTAAGGTTTTTTGGTGAAAATAACAGGTAATCTGTTTTTAAGTTATTAAGGGCAAGTCCGTTGTCAATGCAATAGTTTTGAATCGAGAATATAGCTGAATTTACTTGATCTCTAATATCATGAAAATTTTTACCTGAAACAGACGATGTGGTATCATCTGCAAATATTGTAATGTATGTCCCATCAATCATATCAGCTTTAACAATCTCATTAATAAATATAATAAATAAAAGAGGACCCAGCACACTGCCCTGAGGTACTCCGGTGTGAGTGGGACTGGGAGAAGATTGAAATAATTTCCCGTTGTGCTTTAACTGAACCTCTTGTGATCTATCTTTTAAGTATGATTTAATCCAGCATAGGGGAGAACCTCTTACTCCATACTTGAAAAGCTTGTCAACTAACAAGTTATGGTTTATCGTGTCAAATGCACGACTTAAGTCAAAGAATATGCTTGCTGTTTTTTCTTTTGATTCAAAACTATTCAACACGAAATTATACAGCGCTAACGCTGCATGCTCTGTAGACAAACCCTTTCTAAAGCCATACTGATTATTTGTAAGTAACTTTTCATCATTTAAGAATTTTGACAATCTGTTAGAATATGCTCTTTCATAGACTTTGGAGAAGATGGACAGAAGTACCACACCTCTATAATTAGAAATTTGAGATTTATCGGATTTTTTATGAATTGGTATGACTATAGATTTTTTGAGGACACTAGGGAATGTTCCTTCACAGAAGGATGCATTTATTAGTGTACTTAGAGGACTACAAATGTAATCAATTATATGTACTAGTAATGAACCAGTGACATAATCGAATCCGGCCGAATTCTTGGCGGCTACTGATCTGATAATATCCTTAACTTCATCGTCTGTAACTGGTGTTAAGAACAAAGAATGATTATTGAATTCAATGTATTTGGAGTTATTTGAGATAACCATATCCTTAGTTAAAGTACTTATCGAGTTTATAAAATAATTATTGAAGCTCTCGGCGGCACTTTTGAAATCTGTTATAGTAGTACCTTCTTTATCTGTAAATGATGATGGTAGATTATAACTTCTTGAGTGGTCATTGTTTTTAATAATATTCCAAGCTGTTTTGCATTTATTTTTGGAATTTAGCATCCGCGAATCATAGTACATTTTTTTGGTGATTTTAATATTTTTTTGGTGATTTTTCTTTGTAAATTTTCAGTAATTCATCACTGGAAGAAGTTTGACATAATTTATAAATATCTCTGATGAAGATCCCTTGATTAATTAACTCCTCTGAGATCCAAGGGTTTTTATGCTTAGCAGATTTCTTTACTTTTCGCAGCTCCAATGGAAATGCTAAGTCTAATTTTTGAGTAAAAATTGAAAAGAAGTTATTGAATTTGCTTTCACTACTGTCATTTGTAGTTAACCATGACCAGTTTTCTACAGATAATAAGTATTTGAAATATTGTATGTTATTATCATTTTTAAATGCCCTGAAGTATGTATAATAAGTACACATGTCTTCTGCATCAGCGTTGTCAATATGGAAATTTACAGCTTGCATACAATGATCAGTGCAAATAATTGTCGGATTAAGTAAGTTTTTGTCAATGTTTGAGAAAATGTTATCAATAATGGTTTTTGAGTTCTTGGATATCCTGGTATAATCACAAATACATTTGTGAAAACCGTAAGTTTCCAAAATATTACATAAATATTTAGCATCATCATTGGATAATTGATCATCAAAATTGGTATTAAAATCCCCACAAAAAAATGTAGGAATATTGGGCTTATAAATATTATTTACTAACAGGTCTATATTATCTACTAAATATGCAAGATCACTTGATGGTGCTCTATAGAAGCACCCAACTAAAATGTTTATATTAGCAAAAGATAATTCAATTAAAGCATATTCAAACATTGATTCAGTTTTTACAATCATACAATTTTTTGTTTTAAAAGTAATATTCTGCTTGACAAATATGGCAACTCCTCCGCCTTTCATGGTGCCTCGGCAGAAAGAATCACCTAATGTATAATTATTTAACTTTATATATCCGATTTCATCATCTGTACACCAGGTTTCTGATAAACATAACACCTCTGGAAAGTCTAAAGTTTGAAGAAGTAGGTTAAGATCATCTATTTTGTTTCGAGCACTTCTTACATTTAAATGGTATACTCGGAGGTTAAAGTTTGTGTCAATTTCACTAGACAGTATACTATTTTTTTCATTAACTTGTGTACTTGATTGTATATTTTTTATGTTTGAGGGGTCACAGAGGCCGGAACTGAAAAATTTCTGTTCCTGGGAAATATAAATCGATTTACAGCCGCTCCATTAGGCCAGATATCTGGATTATATACGTCTTTCACATGTATAATTGGGAAGGACACGAACATTGAACAACTTTTCGTAGATCTGTTTAATTCCTTGCATTCAAATTTTATTTCTGGTGCAGTTAACTTAAGAAAATCAAGTAAATCATTTTCTTTTAATTCAGGGCTTAGCCTATAAACATGAAGATATCCTTGTTTAGATACGGCGAGGTTTGGTGAGCTGGTGTTAGAACCAATAATAGGTTGTCTTCTATTTTTATTATTTTATTATTAAATTTATTTTTCGGATTCCATTGGGGTACTGAGTGTATATTGTGTTGCCTATTTGCCACAGATACAGCATTATTTACTGCTTCGTTTACTTGACTGAGCGTTATTTTACTGGAGTTTTTATCACGTTGGTTTTTGTCATCAGATAACTTAACTGCTTTGCTAGGAGACTTGATATCTGTATTTTTAATGATTTTGTGGTGGACCTGTTTAGGATTTTCAGATATAGATGTCACAGTGTGACTCTTTGGGTTAGTTGATGACTTGGCTTCTGCATGTTGGGGTAACTTTCCAATAGGTGGAGTTAGATTATTTGTTATTGTTACTGGCTGTTTTAAGAAAAAAATAATTTCTTCTTGCGTCACTAACCTTTTTTCCATATGTTCTATGGTCTGATTAAGTAATTTTATTTCATTGATTTGAGCATCATACTGTAGTTTGTTTTTTATGCACTCCACTTTTTCACAGCAAAAACTTGTGTTTACCTCTGGGGGTACTAATTCATGATTCTTGTTTAAGTCACTGTTATCACCAAATTTATTTAGGAAATCACTTAACACATTATTAGTAGCAATATTTGAAGGTAACTTTTTATTTATTAATAGACTTATTAGGTCTTTTTTGTTAATTTTATTCAGTTTAGTAGTTAGTAGTTCTTCACTTGTCGCCATCTTCGTTCAAAACAGGTTTTTACCTTATCTTAAAATCTCGTAATTTTCCTCCTTAGTGGAGATGTTTGAATGGTTGTCCGATTTCTAAGAAGAATTTGATCTAATATTTTAAATTAACTCTATAAATTGTATCTTTGCTAAAGTACATCAAATTCTTCTATAAGAGTAAGCATTTGGGAGAAACGTTAGTTAGAAAGTTATAATTCACCAATACTTTATAAAAAAACGCCCCTTAACGACAAATTTTCTGCCAAAAAAAATTTACTCCGACTCTTTCAAAGTATTAGACAGACATGACCATATGACGCTGCTTAATATTTTTTTCAATATCAAATTTACTGCAAAGCATCTCGCACTAACCTTGTGGAAAATGGCAATGGGTTAAATTCGCTGTAATATGTTATTCCTCTCGAGCTCCTGATCGCCCCGGTGAAATTCTCTGGAATTGGTATATGTTATTCCTCTACATCTCTTGATCAGTGTCTTCAATTATGAGCTAATTTTCTCAAATATAATAATCTTGCATAACATTCCTTATGTACCTGCTTGAAGTCATCATAAATTATAATTATTATCGATTCTGCGCGTGCCCCTAAACATATACCAACCCAGATAATATATGAGCCTCCACCAAAATGACAGTAGGAGTAAAATGGAGTTGTTCATTTTGTTCCCCAGAACGTCTATATACCCTTTCATAGGCATATTTACCATAAAAGTCAAGTGTAATACATTTATAATTTTATACGTATATATTTTCTATACAGAATAAAAGTCTCCATATTGTTAGAAAGGAAGATGTAATAATTTCAGCATCAACAACCATAGAAAGAGAAATAGGTTTGTGGTGAAAGAAAGAACGAGAAGGAGAGGTTCTGTATTTAAAGTTTATAAGGAAGTTTGTAAGAGTAACTTACATTTCTATTGCTTCTTACTTAGAGATAGGTAATGGTAACCCTTATAGAGCGCGCCATTTAAGCTCTTTAACTGGTATAAAGCAGTAATTGAAAAGTTTTCATGGACAATACACATTACTAAGGTTTCGGTGATGGTGATATGCAGAGTACCTTTACAAAACAAACATTGTTCACTGGGAAGAGTCCCCCTAACAATTATAATACGCATTAACCCCCGTTTGGTGGTGGTCTTTGGCCGCTTGCGGGGGTGGATCACCTTAGCGAGGAATTCTGCCAGCACCAAGGTATTCAGTATATCCGAAAATGGGGGAAGGGAGAACTAATCTGGTTGCATCAGACAATAGTTGGGTTTTTGTGCCACTCACACCATCCACTAAAATGGACTGTCTCACAATCAAGGTGACGAGAGTAAACAAAAACAAAACGAATTTAATTGATTTCTTATGAAAACATAATGTAGAGAAAATGCGTGTTTCAAACGTAATGCAACAACAAACAGATTTTCACACATTGAGATCGAGCTTGACTTTGACTTGTTGACTTGATAAAAATATGCAAAATAAAGAAAAATTTTACTAAGAAATTTATGGCTGTCCAGTCCTTCAAATATATTAAGGAGAAAAAAAAATATTTGCGGTGTGTATATTAAATTGTTTATTTTCTCTCAATAATCAGTAGTTTTAACAAACAAAATTAAAAACGATATGTCTTTCTATTCCACCTACAACCAGTACCATTTAATGTACAACTTTAGCCACACAATGCAATACATGAAATGAAAAAATGTATTATTATCTACACAAAAAATACATATATTTTCGATGCCTACGCATTGTTTGCGAAAATTATTTTCCTTTTTTAGCTCGTTACATCAACACATTATTTATTTCTACCAGTTTGTTTCTGACGGACCTTTCATTATGGCACTTCAATTCTTTCTCCTTTTTACGGTGATTTCCTTACTTATATTACTTTTCATTGCTTTCATTAATACCGAAATAAATCACACCTACCCCGATATATTCTTGAACTTCGTTCTCAAACAGCAAATGTCTAACAGATTGATGGTACATTGCATAGTATTTTAAGGATTTTAACGTATAATTCTATTTTAGTAAACAATATGAAAACACGCATTTCTTCTTTCTCTACTTAGATAATTAATTATAATCAAGAGAATTTAAAAATACAAGCTGTATTATATTTGATTTAAAAATGTGATATGTATGTAAGTTCTGAAGTTTTATAGGTATAGGACAGCTAACGAAATATATGCAGTATAGTTGTCATTACTATTCTATACTAAGGTTTTATTGTGTAAGACGGAGTATTAAAATACATTCGCAAAGGGTACCTAGTTGAATTGCTCCTTGACACGTATTTTGGAATAAACCTGACAGGATCGTTCCTTGGGCCTAAATTGCCCCCCCCCCCCTCCTATCCAAGAGACGGCCCACTTCAGTTTTTATTTTTTTTTTACAAAACGGAATCAATTTAAAATTTTGGAAGAATGCATGCATGTAGTAATCCCAAAGACCTATAGACTCAATTTTTTAGGGTTCTATTGGACATCACTAAGGCCCTTAAAAATATTTTTAAATTTGTTCGAAGTCAAATATTTTTGTTATGATAAAGAAGTGCGGAAAATTTGTTTCATTTGTGACCAAATAAGCAATTTTTAGGCTAGTTCAGAAATTTCCAAACTCCGTGCGTCAGGCCCAAAATTAAATGTTTTCATTTTTTTTAACGAAAACTCACGTTAATTAGATAGAATAGCTTTTAATGCTTGGGTAATGAATCAGCGTCTGGGGAAAAGGACACTCCCCTAGGATCAATAGTCACCCCGTTGGGTTGACCCCCTGGGGCCAAAAGAGAACCTTCTTTAGTAAAGATTTCCCTCTTGGAATCAAAAGTCATCCACCATGAGTGAATAGTCTCCTAAAGAGCAAGAAGGAACACGCTGGGCAAGTAATGCCCCCCCCCAGTAAGTATTCACCATGATATACAAAAAATTAAAAGTAAAAAACAATTTTTGTCAAAATTATATTTTCTTGTAAAAAATATTTAAAAATGTAAATATTTCAACACTATAAAAATAACATATATCTAAATATTCAAAAATATATGTACATTGTTTACGTATACATTAGCTGTTCCCATACATCTTTTAAATTGAGAACTTAATTTCATTTGATTATTAGTTATTGCCTCCTCGTAAATGTAAAACTAATATTTAAAAAAATAAAAATACAATTAGTATTGTGGTGATAATCCCTGTTTGCATATAGCAATAGAACTTACAATATTTTAAAGTTAGCCGGCTCGCTACACATGCTATATGAATATTGACCCCAGGGGTTATTATTTACCAATTCTGGAGGACTGCTTGCATAGAGGGGCTTCTCTGGGTGACACCAGGGGATGCCTATTGACCTCTGCTTACCTTTTTGCTCTCTGACAGACTATTCAACCATGCCAGGTGACTTTTGATCCCAACAGAATAACATTTTACAAAATAAGGTGATCTTTGGGCTACAGGGGCATCTATTTACCCCAAGGGGGTCACTTTTGGTTCCAGGGGACTGTCCATTGCCGCAGGGGTCGATTCATTATCTAACCTTTCAAAGCTACTCCTTCTGTCTAATTAACGTGATTTTCGTTAAAAAAATTAAAAAATTGAATATTGGGCCTGACGCACGGGGTTTGGAAATTTTTAAACTACCTTAAAATTGCTTTATTTGGTCGTAAATAATGTGATAAAATAAAATGTTCCGCGCCTCTTAATCATAACAAAAATTCACAGATTTCGCAATTCATGCAACCATCGGGACATTGGAAATGATAACACCATACATAAAACATAAACTTTTTCCGGACTTGGCTTCGCCTCGTACGGAAATAACTACGATCCACTCTCGATTGCGACACCGCTGTATTTCAACCTTAAATGAACCCAAGCAGCACAATTAGTTTATTTTACCAGTTTAAAGCCACAATGACCTAAGATAGTTGATATAACGTAATTGCAACCATTACTTTCAACTTTAAAAGCATATGGACCTAATAGTAATTAATTAAGCAATATTTAGGTAATATTTTCCTAAGAAATGCCTGATAAAGTCACATTGACTTTAGTGTAATTTTCAAGAAATATAAACGTAATTGTTCCTTAAAATTCAACTATAAAGTTAAAGTGCATATTGAGGTCAATATATAAGAATATATTACGTAATTTTAGACCAAGTTATTAATTTTGGAGTCGCTGATTTTTGTCTGGATAGAAACAGGGAAATTTTACCAATTTTTAACATAAATGTAACCTATGTTTTGTCTTGTCCTTGTAGTCAGATTTTAGTTAAAACTTTAACCTCATGGTCACAACCAATTCCAATTTTAGGTAAAATTTACGTTAATTTTACTTCCCCACTCACAGCATATGTGTTTAACCTAAAGGTAAATATTACTTCATATAATGTCCTAGAAGTTATTTTTACTTAAAAATAGAATTAGGTCTCTTCCCTGGAAGGCAAAATTACGTTTTCATTGTCTAAATTACTTCAAAGGACTAAAATGACTGTATTATGTTGATGCCCCTCCCAGTAATGTCAACTGTCAAAAGTCACTTCTTTGCTTTTACTTTAATGCTTGGAGTCATGAAGTAGTGTCACATTTTCCACATAATAAATTTTCAAAGGTTATGTTTACAGTTGTTGACCACATACACAAGTTTTAATATTTAAAACTTGTTTCGAAATATCGCGAGTCGGAAGGCAAGAGATCGAGGCGCCACCTACAGTCAGATTAGGGAAATTTTACCTCCTGACCTTTTCTCATTATTTTTGCTTGGATAACTTGGAAGAGAGAAGATCCGACTAAAACCAGCTTTTTCCACTAACTGGTATTAAGTATATATTTTTATAATTTTAGGCATGTGAACTGAGCCCACGTGACCAACACATGTATTTGTTTTGATCTCAGATAAATAACAGACGTATTTATCTGAGGTTTTAATCACGGCCGTCTCTAGAGACGGCCGTGTTTTAATACTCTTTTTGCTTTTTTTTGACGAATAAACAATGATTGTTGTTTTATTTTCCTTGAACCTGATAGCAAACTGGGACTGGGAAATATGACCCATTTAGTTCTAAATGAACTTTAAAGACTTTACATTTTTGAAGACTACAAAATTATTTTAACCTGTATTGGTCCCATTTAACTTTAAAGTCAATAATATAAGTTTTAACGACTTCGACTGTAGGAAAAATATTAGTGAGGTCTAAAATAATGGGAAAGAATACTTTGAAGTCGCGCGGTACTATATTCGCCATGTTTTTCAACCAGCTGTAAGATACCATTTTATAATAATATTTTGATGATTGATTAATTGAAAAAAATCATTAATACAGGGTTATTTAACAAATATCAAGTAAAATATTAGCACATATTATGCTCCAGGAAAGTCTTGCAGGGCAATTATATAGGCTTTTACAAATATATTTAAAACACATTGAAGCTGAAAAAAATTGCTTTCTTTAAAAACGTAAAATACTTGTGGCGCTTTCAATATTCCGAGGTAGAATTGATATATTTACGATGAAAATTGATTGGCAGCAAAAAAACACAGAGAGGAGAAAGGTGGACACATTATTTCACAACTATGTCTGACATTACCTATAAGATATACTCCTACTCCATCATTACAATAGATGTCTGGTTTCTATTATGTCTTATGCTGCTGATGCATTATAAGTAAATCATCATTGCTGTAGATAAAACCGTATTAGTCTGAGAAAGAAAGACTGCAGTTGAAAAAGGATAAGTGGTCTGGTAGATATTACGTATTAATGGCCACAATTAAACACAATGTTTACGTTTAAATTACCTGTCCAAGGAAATATGTTCTATAACTTATAGGTCATTACAACTGAGTGGCCTTATTTAAGACGTATTACCGACGTCGTCTCATTCCTCATTTACTTATATTTTACGTATATTTTAAGTCAATTAGGTTAGGTTAAACGGGAAAACGAGACCAAAACTAGGTCTACATTACGTAATTCAGACCTAAGGTGCTACTTGGGAAAACTGGTAACTTGACCGCCTGTGGTATATGCAACCCATATTACATTTACATATATCAGCCGTTGCATATACGACAGTCTCACTCGACTGCGACACCGCTGTCTTTTGACCTTGAACGAAAACTGGTAACTCGACCCCATATACGAACATAAACATTTCCATTGTTAAAATATTCGAATTTAAAAAATTTCAAAATATTTTTAAGGCCTTAGTGGGTCCCAATAGAGCCCCAAAAAATTGAACCTATAGGTCTTTGGGATTAATACATGCATGAATTTTTTCAGAATTTTGAATTGATTCCATTTTTGTAGAAAAAATAAAAACTGAAGTGCGTTCTCTTGTTGTCCTTATCTTTCAGTCCCAAGAAGCGATCCTATCAGGTTTATTTAAAAATGCGTGTCAATGGGCATTTCACCTATCTTTTCCCGAGGTACCCGTTTACATTTTAATCTACAGATAAATACATTAATATGTTCATGCATTATTACTAAGGGACTTTTCTTTAATGATGTAAAATATAAAGTATAAAAAATAACAGTAGTAAAATTGCACGTTAAGAATATTTTAACAGTAATTATAATTGAGTTAATTTTATATAAAAAGATAATCGATCCAATTATATTCCGTATTTAAATTAAAATTAAATATGACTGAAAAGCATATTTATATACTTATGGTACATTTCAGAATAAATTTTACTTCACACTAAAAACTCTGTGACAGCCTTTGATAAACTACACGTTGATTTAAAATCCTAAATATTTCTTAATTAAGTAAAAATATATCATTGAGTCGGTTTACTAAATATAGCCGTTAACATACATATGTAAATTAAAAATTCCGAAACCTTATCTAAAACACATTCCCTTTTCAGTAGCTCCCTAATTAGAAACAACTTCTGTCTGGGGCGTTTTAAAAAATGCGACGAGCCCTTTTTCTCACACATCTGAATATACACTTCTACTTTTTTCTTTACTAACTTAAAATATATTGTATAATGAGGTTATTCTAAGTTCATTTTTTCAAATCAACGATGAATCGTTTGGAATATTATTATTATACCTATTGTTTCATCTACGTGGACAATGGAAGACCCATCCATAAAGAGCATTCTTCTATCATAGTTGATCTCAGTGCCAAAGCTTTGAGGTTAACATCAAGAATATTTTGACAAGTAGGTATATTGAATGTGTTAATATTGTAATATTTTCCAAGTTGTTTCAACTACTGTAACTTAATTGAACATTTAAATTTGGAGATTTTGTAAGATATTCAGCTTTTTTTAGTTAAAGTTTTGCGGCTATATAGTCAATGACTTACTTTACTTTTAAAAATTCTATTTAAATTTTTGAAAACTCTAATGCTCTGTCTCAAAATATACCTATCTATAAAAATCTAAAAATACAGTTATTTGCAGAAATTAACACATAATTATTTGTTGTTGTATTAATATAAAAATAAAACCGCTGCCTAAGGACTCACTACTTCCACATCCAGATTTTTCATCCAAGTCACTTTAAAGGAAACATCTTGACTATATTTGCACTCTAGCATGGAAATTATTCGTCATATAATTTTAATAATATCTGGGGCAGATGTCATAGAAAAATTTGAGGTGTTGAATTCTACTATATACGTTAAAAATTAAGTATCTAGCTTACTCTACTTATTTTCCCTATCCACAACCTACCACCTCCCACCCCTTCAAGGGAATCATCTCAATCAGATGTCATTACAATACATACATGTACCAACTCTTAAGTTAATATCTCAATTTTATATTATAAATCCCATTAATAATGGAGCGGAGGTGGTCCCAAGTTTCTGTACTCTTACAGCTTGCTACTTATCTTTCCCTATTTAATTCTACTTACCTACAATGGAATCATGTCAAATTTAGTCTAGTTTTAGATGTCGTTATAATACATACGTGCACCAAATTTCAAGTGAAAATCTCAATTTAATTTTATCAACTTTTTAATAAGGGAGTGGGGTGGGGTGGAAAATATTAAAAACCTGAGGCCTTCGCTTCTAGTATATACACCAAATCCCAAATTTCTGAACTCTCGCCAGCTTGCTTTACTTATTTACCCCTATTTAACCCCCAACCCTTCAACTGAATCATCTCAAAATATAATTTAGTTCCAGATGTTGTTATAATACATACGTGTACCAAATCTCAAGTGAATATTTCAATTTTATTTTATCAACCCCTTTAATAATGGGGGGTTGAAAAATATTATAAGAAGATCCGAATTTCAAGTTTCGGTACTCTTACCAGCTTGATTTATTTGCTTTCCCCTATTTACCTCTATGTAACCCCCAACTCTTCACAACGGAATCATCTCAAAATATATTCTAGTTTCAGATGTCGTTACAATACATACGTATACCAAATTTCAAGAGAAAATCTCAATTTCATTTTATCAACCCCTTTAATAATGAAGTGTGGGGGGCGGGGTGGTGAGGGAATGGAAAATATCACAAAAAATTTTGAGGACTTGACTTCTAGTACATACACCAAATTTCAAGTTCCTGTACTCTTACCAGCTGGCTTTACTTATTTCCCCCGATTTACCCCTATTTACCCCCAACCCTTCGCCGGATATGTTCAAAAAACAATCCAGTTCCAGACTTCGTTATAATATATAAGTGTACAAAATTTCAAGTCAATATCTTAAGCCGTGCTGACAAAAGAAGCTACAGACAGACCAGCAGATAAACGGACAGAAATTTTTTTACGCTCACTTTAAAATTTCGACGTTTCATGACATTGTAAACCTATTTCAAGAAAAAAAAGAGAAAAATGTTTTAAGAGCTAATAAAACTTGCCGATAATTTGTTAATATAAAATATTATTTCATAGCACTGAAACATACAAAAGGAGGGTTTGATTATCTACAAATTAAATAAAAAATACTTATCGATTATTTTAGTTGGGTTGTTTTGAAAATTGTTTGTCATTAATAAAATGATATAACGTTTCTCTATACTAGTAAATTTTATACAGAATTTACAGCTGTATATTGCATTTTTTAATTGTTTTAAATACACATAGAGCACTTTGTAATTACATTTTTATTACTAATAAGTTAGGTAGATTTGTGGGTAGTAAAAGTTTGTTACTACTAGAATGTTATTAAACATTTCAGTCCTTCTTGATATTTTAATGAACATTCTATTGAACAATGTTGCAAATTCCTACTTACTTATTCTCACAGTAGAGTTTAAATCTTTTGTAAACTTCGTTTTGTACATTTTGTTATTTACATCTAAATAAGTGCCTTTGACTTTTTATTCGGGACATGATTCTTACTCGTAGGATTTATAAAATTAAAGAGAGAATCACTTTACATTGTGGTTGGTATTTTTAAATGTTTTCACCCAGTCTTAATCTACTTTAAGAAGGGCTATTGACATAACTAAAATATGTTGTGAGGTGAAAGAAAAGGATTTGTTTTCAGCATCTAAACCTTTATTGTTTAATGTTTATCATAATAATATGTTTACAAACTATAGCATATATACAACATCTCTGTAATTTGATAATAAATAATAATAATTTTATTGTTATTACTGTTATCGTTGACATTAGCGTTGTCTTTAATTGACTCAATTAAATAAATATTTTTTTTAATATTATTGTTTGCAAAACAAGCGTTTTATTTCCTTTAACTATTGTTGTTGTTTTATTGCAAATAAAATATTTATAGCTACAAGCTGATTAGTTGGTTTGAAGTTCAGGGAATATTGTAAGGTGAAGAAAAATACACGTTTATTTTTCCATGCTCATATGTTTTAGATATTTTCAAAAACTGTTTAAGTAGTTTCAGTTTCAATTCTTGATGTGAAAATTATTAACACAATATAGTATTAGTAGTTTTTTTTATTAGTTCCATTATACCATAGATGTAGAAGACGTCAAAATATAGTATAAATATAGTATAAAAATGTTGTAACATTCAATAGAATGTATAGATATAGATAAAAGCACGAAATACATAAACAAATGAGAAAAGTAAAAAAAAAAAAGAATTTCAGTAAATGATATAAGATCATATCAACAAGAATATATATGAAACATTGTTCCAGCGCTAAGTTTTCTTTTCTTTTTTTTTCTTTTTTTTTTAAATTGAATTTATATTAGTGTCGGAAAAAAAATTCCATGCTCTAATATGCTTTATCGAGCAGGTAGTCTTTTAATTTTTGTTTGAATTGTCTCTTGGAAAGTTTCCTCAAGGTTAAAGTAATTTGTTGCAAATTTCTATAACACTATGATGGACGTTTCTTTGAATATACGAATATTTTGTTGCATTTGTGTGGAGGTTATCTTTATTTCTGGTATTGTAAGAGTGATCTAGATTTGCAAAAAGGGTACTGTTTTCTATAATAAAAGTGGCAGCTTCATGTATATTTAAAGACATTATAGTTAATACATTTTTACAACTGTCTCTTTGCTTAAGATTAAAGATGTTCCTTAAGCAGCGTTTTTGTAAAATTAATATTCTTTCAATATCCAACGAATTACACCAAAAAATTATCCCATATCTAATTTTTGATTGGATATATGCATGATAGGCAATTAATGCTGTATTTTCATCTACACTGTCAGACAGTATCTTTATTGCATAGCTATACCGTGATATCCCCTTCGCTATATTATTCACTTGCTCTTCCCAGTTGAGCCAAGAGTCTACTTCTATACCAAGGAAAGAGATATTCGAGGTTGATGTTAGCTGTTTCTTTTGATAATTTAGCTTAAATTCCAAATCGTCGCGATTGCTGAAACTAATTATTTGAGTCTATCTACGTTTAATAATAAGTTATTTGTTGAAAACCACCCGTTTAATTTGGCCATTGCTTCCATAAACTTCACTTTGCATACCTCAGTACTTTCTTCACTATAGATTACCGAGGTGTCATCGGCATACATTACTATGTTGTCTTCAGATATATTATCTACCTCATTTTTATATAATATATAGAATAGAGGACCTAAGATAGAGACTTGAGGTACACCTCTCTTTACTTCTTTAAAGTCCGACTTCACGATTTCTCCTGACGTATTGTACTCAAACACGCATTGTTTTCTTTTTTTTTTAGGTATGATTTAATTAAATTTAATGCAACACTTCTGAAGCCATACAATTCTAGCTACCTGCATAAGATTTCATGGTCTACACTGTCAAAAGCCTGTGAAAGATCTAAGGACATGGCTATCGTTTTTTGTTTGTTATTTATCGAGTCTGTTATTTTTACTAGAGCGTGATAGATGGCACTTACTGTAGACTTTCCCTTTCTAAATCCATTTTGACAGTTTCACAGCACGAGGTGTTTATCTAAAAACTTTATTGATCTACTAGATATAATTTTTTCAAAAATTTTGCTAAGTTTTGCCAGCAGGTGATATGAGTCTGTAGTTCTTTAAATCATTTTTGTCACCTTTTTTATAAACTGCTTTAACGCAACCTATTTTTAGCTGTTCTGGAAAAACACCCGTGCAGAGAGCTAGATTTATTATATGTTAGAGAGGCAAAGAAATTAATAGTGCCACTTCCTTTAACAAACATATTGGTATTTCGTCATTACCTACTGATTTCTTGTTTTTCAAACTTTTTGATACATTCATACACTTCTGTTTGATTGGTGCTGGATAAGAAAATGCAATCATTGCATTGATTTATTACTGATATATCGATTTCTTGACTTTTAGAATTTATGTCAGGACTGGCATTTATGACGTAGCTGTTAGCACGGTTTAGGATCTCTTCTGAGGTTAACTGTGTTTGTAGCATTTTCTAAAATGTAATTTTTTTTTTGTTTTTTTTTGTGACATTTTTAATTAATGACCAGGTGGCTTGCGTGTTGTTATCTGCTGTAGCAATATAATTTCTATTTGAGTGATTCTTTGCCAATTTGATAACTCTTTTTAAGATACTTGAGTATTTTTTATAAAATTGTTGGCTAACCTCATCTTTTAAAGATTGTTCATATAAAGATCTCTTTTTTTTGCATGATATTTTTATTCAATTAATGATTCACGTTTTACTTATAATTTTTTGTGCTCATTATTTTTTTATTGCAAAGACTCTATTCATTAGTTGAAGTAATTTTCCTTCGATAGTAGTATATGCCGTATTTACCTCGATAAACGCTGTATAAATTGAAATTAAAGAATTACGATTACGATTCTCTGTTAATTTTTGTTACCACTGTTATACTTTTTATAGAAATGATACGTTCTCTAAGGCAGGTACTTCCTTAAATCGTGATTGGCACTTTTAGATGAAAATTATTTGTGGCGATGAGTGAGTGATTGAATTCTGAATTACTTTCAAATATCTGCCCATCTGCCTGCTACCTGTCCGTCTGTCGTGTTTCTTCTAAGCACGATAACCTAAGTACAAGTTAAATCGAATTAAGATTTCAATATAAAAAGCTGAATAAAGAACCCCATTTTTTTTTAAATGGTTCAGTAAATGTAAAAGTTATTAAATCGTTTTATTTAAATAAAATTTTATTATGTACTCTGTAATTAACACGTTCTCAATTTTAATTCAAAGGTGAATTACATCAATATGAATCTGCAGAAAAATTCGACATGTATTTTAGAATTATTCTTGTTGCATAAAATTATGCATTTCTGTTTGCATTTGTTTTTATTTTAGTGATCTTACAAATGCATAATACTAGAGTAAATAATAAAATTATTTTGCTGCCACTTATTTAGAGTACTTAAATAAACCATACGTAAATTAGTCTTGTTTAAATTCCCTTTCCAGTAAAACATTTCTTACCGATTAGATAAAAACAACAGCAGTAATCTAAAAACAATAATGGGTAGACAATATAACCATCTCAATCAATTAGCTGCAAATACCCTATTTTCAGTAGGTTTGTATTTAACACTATCTTAGATGTTGATCGATTTAGAACCCTTAATAGCTGTTTAGGGATGTTCTTAGAACAAAAGCGGCAGACTCAAAGGGATAATGTATATCTAAAACTCATGGTCTAGTAACTATTGAAAATTATTGAATTCATTTTAAAAGGGGATGTCTACTGTGTTGATAATATCAACACCCTGAGAAAAGTAAAGTGGACATTTTTGCTATTTCATCAATGCTTAATGATGAACTACCATTTTCGTTTTATTTTCTCATAACTTTAATGGATTTTCTAAATTACCTTCCGTTTTTTGTAAAGCAGGTAAATTTTTAATAAAACTTTAAAGGCATCACAGCTGAGATGATGGTGTATTATATTGTTACAGCCTGTTTCATATAGAATATATCTTGTTATCCCTAGATTACTAAAAAAAATTGTCCAATAACAGTTTTTTATTAAATTATTAATATAATACGAAGTGTATTTTTCGTTAAAGACCAGTTCATAAGAGTAAATAGAAAGTAACGAATTATCTTTTAAAATGGGGTTGTGAGCATTTCTCCGTAAAAGCTTCATATTGTTCAAATCTTCTTTTAGTTTTCTAATTATTGCTAGCCACAATTTTTTTCATTTAATAAAATAAGTTTTTTCTAATGACGTGATATGTATACAACGGGTGAATAAAAAGTCCCGCAACGGTCCAATATCTCCAGGAATACACATCGGATCGAAAAGGAAAATTCGTGTTGAATGTTATTAAGAAAGCTAGTTGCTTTTCATTCAAAAAAGCTAAGGAAATGCTATTTTGTATTCACGTCTTATGTACAACAGTATTCTATGTAATGCCAAATTAAATAACCTAGGCGTTGGCAGTGAGAAATATTTCTAGCCTCTATATATCATCTCCTGGTTAACATTTTATACGTTTGAAATTTCTTTCTTTAATTTGAAAACCTCATGTGTGTGTAAAACTAGGGTAAAAGACGTCCTCAAGAAAAATTACCCATATAAGTTGGCAGATTTAAATACTGAGTGCGATTTTACATAAGAAAATCATGTATTATTTTAGTGATATGAAATTTGATAAAGGTGGCCGAAAATTCATAGAACTTATTGCAAGTGATGTTGTAGGTGCATCGAATCAATTTTTTTGTGACTCTTGGATGATGAAGCTTTGTATGTTGTAAAGTTGTCAAAAATTATAAGAGCAAATGTCTCGAAAATCGTGTGAATTTATTTGGAAAGTTTGAAAAAATCTGCCAATATGGCTCTCCTTATCATTAAATGATGTGCAAAGGTCATCGGAGTAGTCACCTATCGTCAAGATTTTTAAGGTTTGGCAAATGATCATTCATATGCTGAGAACAGTGAGATTTATGAAAATATAAACGTTCGAAATGTTCGAGCATCGGTACTGAATGAGAATGAAACAAATATAGTGTCTAAAAGTCACTACAACTATCTTCTTTATAGCTTCGTTTCATCTTCTTTTTCCCAGAGGCGCCTCAAAATTTGAAGAATATTCAGACAAAAATTCTACATATACAAAAACTTCAAGCTTAAAGTGTTGTCATTATGTGAGATGTGCATAGAAAGAATCGTTTAAAAGGCCGAACGAGGGAAGGCAGAATAATTGGAGTTAGGAAACAAGTTCGCAGTAATGTCAAAAAATTTGACTGAAGTTTTTAAAATTGCCAAGAATGGAACAAAATTATTCAGTTTATTGTCAAATAATATGAAAATCTGATTTCTCAACTCTTGACAAGAAATTTGTGAAGAATAGGCATTGCACTACTTGTCTGAAATCATGTGATCAAGAAGAAACAGAGAATAATACAGCATATATAATATTGCGTTCAATAAGGCTGAACGAACAATTGAATTAAAACTGTAGATACCGATGTAGTTGCATTAGCTGTGAAACAGTTTGCGACTAATAAATATTTCAAACCTGTAAAAGTGCATGAGGTGGCCCAAAAATTAGGAGAAAATAGGTGTGCTTCATTACTGGGTTGTTACTCCTTCACGAGATGTGATTTTTTTTGGTTTATCCAGAGGTAACAAAAACTTTCAAAAACCCAATATATACAATAAAATTTTGAATTTATTTCAGCACTTTGTTGTTTTGCTATACTGCAATACTTCTGCTTGTATTGAAATGAATCAAGCTCGAAAAGACTGTTTTCATGAAACAACTTCAAACATCCCGCCATCGAAATCTGTCTTAGAGCAACATATTTTGAGGACTAGTTACCAACGTGGACACATTTAGGAACAATCTTTAAAATCTGGATTTTTAGTAACTAATCTTAACGAATGGGGATGGTATATACCAGAAGATATTTGGTTGCCAAAATGGCCAAAATACTTCTAAGAGAGGATGTACCTAAATCATATGTGGCTGAGAAAAAGTTGACTTGTGTTCTGGACCTTATTTTGCAAGAATTGTAAGACAGAGGCCATACGACATAAAAACGTTTCTAGCTATGAAATTAATTCTTACTTATATTAAATAATTTTAAGGTTGGATAAATAACCTCAGTAACTCTCAGTACTTCAAATTTCTCCACTACTGTCGCTCTTCAACAAGTGTATAGTTTATCTCAGATTTATTCTGGGTATAAGAATTGTCGGCGCCTTTGATAGGGCGGTAAAGAACAAATATCCCGACAATTTTTATACCGATAATAGGTTTGGGATAAAGTATAAAACATTAAATTTGATTATTCTGAAAAATGTCAAAAATAACTACTTTTTAACAGGAATCAGTCAATACTAGTCCAATAACTTTGTCATCAAGGGTTACGTGACATCAAATCGGGTATATATGTTTTTATGTAATTCAGTATTACAAAATAACGTTAAATTCAATTTTACGACCTCTGCAGACTTCCGGGTCTTGGTCAAAGATCCAAAAAACTGCGAGATCTTTGCCATTTCTTCAGTTCTTGTCGATTTAGATCCCTAAGGCCTACGTTTTCGGCAAAAACAATCCAGTATTTTTTTAAAGTAATCTAAATTTGTTACAAATTGTTACCAGAACGGACTTTGTAGATCTAATAGTCTCCAGACACAGCTGTTTAAAGTTTTGTAAATTTCTCATATTTCGCCATTTTTAGCGATTTCTCCGGTTTTACTTCATAAGATTGGCCTCAAAACATAAATAATGTGAAATATACATAAATAGTACTACTTGTTGTTGAGTAGGTAACAATTCTGACAAATTTTTATTATTGTGATAATTTTTCCGAGTCTGAAAGAATTTTAGTTTTAGTTCACTAGTTAACTAAATATTGCCAACCAGCAGCCGTGATGTATGGTATCACTATATTATTCTCGATGCCTTTTAAAAGCTTATGAATAGTTTGCATAATTACAATGTACGTTTAAGAGAATATTGTCTATTGTTACTTAATGACGCTATATTAGGAATATAAATGTACATGTTAAACGGTACATTATTTGTAGGGGCCCTTGTTTCACGCGTAGTTGAACCAGCGTGTTTACTACGCTTCTCCTCTTCATGACAGATCGGCATAACAAGCCACAATTGGATTAACTGATATGTTTTTATTACAACCATAATCTTGACATTTTACGACAACATAGTTTAGTGTTTTTTTGTAATGAGCAAAACACCACACACAAATTTTTAAAGAAATGTTTATAAAAATTCTTAGAATGTCGTACAGTGAGTAAATTCCTCAAAATCCGAACAGAGATTTAATTTATTCAGATTTATAATTCGTTAAAATATTTCCTGCTGGATAATTTCTTGATACATGCCGACCTACTACGTCCGACTGCCAATTAAGAGGAGTTCTATTTCTTTTATTTATATATAATTACAAGATAGGTATGTTCAAATCCAAATCCTGCTAGTTTAAAAACCGTCTAATAAGAACCGGTCTTGCTATATCTGAACCCCGCGGGTTGTACTCGTTGGTGAATGACACTGATTGCTCATCTCGGTTCTTCTTTTCTTCGTTTTGCTAGAAATATTACTTTTCATAACACGCACACTCCGCTATCTTGCGGATAATTAAATCAATTAGTGGCTGAGAAAACCACCGTTATGTTTAGTTTTGTAACGTTTTTATGCACAATTATTTAATTAAGTACTAATTAACATGTTCTTAAGAGTATTTGGGGTCGCTAGCTAATCAGTCTGCTAAAATCTACATACGCTGTAATTTCGTCACCTAATTTAGTCAGTTTGTAAAGAACTAAATGGAAGTTTCAAGATACTTCTTAGTAATTATTTCCACATCCACGTGGGGGATGAATGATAAAGATGAACTCATTGAATTTTTTCTGTAGCATGATTCGTTTGACAAATGAATTCAAAATCAAAATCTCAGCTCCATATTCTCATTTTATCTTAATATTTATCTGAAATGATTAAAAAACAAAAAATATATGATAGTAAACTAAAATTTCAAAAAACAAATGATTTTGAGAAATCGAAAATACTCACTCTTCTCCTTTGTATCTCGGAGACTGTTCGTCTGAGAAAAAAAAATGGCATGCAAGAAATATATGGAAAATGCGATCATTTTAGAAGTGCACTAAAATATGAGTTTTCGTAGCAAAACTTTAAAAATGCATTGGGTCGGTTTTAAAAATTACGAAGAGCAGATTTCAACAGCCTACGAAAGATTTGAGGAAAAGCATTCTATGGCGACCAAGCCCAACTCTTATTATACAGAATGGCAGTATTTTAATTTTAACCAAAATTTTTTTGTACAAAAATGCCTAGAAAATGATAAAACGGACGTTTTCATGTGGGTAGCTTCAAAACAAAGTTAGATTCTGTTATGTGTATTAAGTTTTATGCTATTATGTCTGAAAAATCTGGAAAGGCTCATATAATTTAATTAAGCATTTTAAAGCGGTTACAAGTGTTCCGTTGTGATGAATGACATAATCGACTGTTAGGACCGATCCAAAATTCCATTTACAATCATTACTGTCAATATAGTTCCTTCCAACCCAAACTAAAATCTACGAACATATCTTTCATGGAATTTGATTATTCTTGTGTGTTGATGTTACATTTATTTAACCGTTGTAGGAAGTTGAGACTGTAAATCCTCGGAATATGTTCCACTTACCATGGGTGGTGTGCTGATCTGATTTGTTTTATATACAACTAAATAGATAGATAATAAATGGAGACGAAATTGTGTCGAATTCGATGACAGACTCGTGTTTGGTGGCTTGTGATTGAAACAGATAAGTTTTGTTTATTCTAATTTAGTGTAGTTTAGTATAATAATGTAGTCTATTTCCTTATATGGGCAATGAAATAGAAAAATACCCGGCATTGGAAAACAGAAACTAAAACTAAAACTGATTTCTTCAAAAACAAACCAATATACAAGGTGTACAAAATATTCTCTCGGGCCTCATTCTCAAAATCCGCTGATAAAAACTCTTTTTATCACGAGACAGTGCCCTCCCCTGCACTTCCATCGTAAATGGATATTTACCTGTGAAACAGTTGATATAAATTAAAGCTCATTGTGGCGAGCTAAAACACAGATTTCTGGGAAACGTGAAACCATATAACTATGGACGCAAGCGGGCGGGAGACGGTGCACGCTGCCAGAACAAGAAGAAACAGAAAACTTAGACGAAGAATGAATAAGGAGAAGATGATAGATGGAAGCTTAAAAGAAGCATGGAAACTAAAAAGAAGCATCTCGCAAACGCATACACTCCTATCCGATGATGACAGATGGAAACTAAGAAGAAGCATGGAAACTTAAGAGAAGCATCTCCTAAACACCTACACTTCCCATCCTATATTCCTACCCCCATGCGTCTCGCTGCTGGCACACCAAGCATGTCCAATGTCCAATCCAGCGTATGCAGCCGGTCCGGAGGTATATAAGAGCATCCGAGGTTCGCTGCGGCTGAGCGACTGAGTGACTGTATTTGGCCGGTCAACGGGCGATCGAGCTGCGTGTTGGAACGAATCTCTAGATTGGATGCCCGGAATAGGCAGTAATGCTCACCTTACGCTGGCAAATCAATCAAATCAATGGAATCAATGAATTCAATGAAATCAATGGAATCAATCGAATCAATCGAATCAATCGAATCAATCGAATTAATCGAATCAATCGAATCAATCGAATTAATCGAATCAATCGAATCAATCGAATCAATCGAATCAATCGAATTAATCGAATCAATCGAATCAATCGAATCAATCAAATCAATCGAATCAAATCAATCAACCAACTAACTAGATAGACAATAAATGTTTTTACTATATATGGAACCTTTTAATCAAAATATTCAAGTTCTCGAATATTAGCAATGAGCTACTTCTTTTTAAGTTTAAAACCCTTTTGTGATTTTGTGAATTCAATCGGCGACTAATTTTCAAAAACTTTTATGTATTTTCTCACGTCTGTTCCGGGCCCGAATTCAATATGGAAACTAACCAGATTGTCATTGAGAGTGTCAGTTTTATGACAAATATCTGAAAAGTGCATCGATGTTAATCCAACACAACGAGAAGCAGCAAAATAGTAATTGAAGGTAAGTAGGGATTTTTCTTTCTCAAGTCTATCATCTCTCAAGAGTAGCAACGAACGACCCTGAGAGTATGAAGTAGTCGCTAAATGTTGAAGAAGACACTAGTGGCGCCCTTATTATGTAAAAGACCCCGCACGAATCTTGTGAAAATTGGCCAAATTTGTTCATATTGCAGGATATTGTAGGTCTTAAAGTTCTTATTAAAAGTCTTTATGGGCACATTGCTTCAAATGCTTTCGGATGCTTGCTTGAATGTTAATGGCACAGCTCCACATATAAAATGATTCTGAACGTTGAACGCTACGATAGTACTCCTATTCGATTCTGAAACTAAATCTGATATTAGGAAAAGTCGTATACGGCCACATTATTGCGCTACAGCCCAAAGCAACCCCTAAAGTGAGGTAAAACCACCCATCAGGATACAATGAGTGAATGCAAGTATATTGTGAAAAACGTACATGTTCTGTGTATAGAAGTCAGCCTCCCAAATAATGACCCAAAACTACCCCTATAACGGGGTGGAAACTCTCCCTACATAAGAATAAATTACATATGTGCTAGTATAGGGTACCCGGTACTTCAAACTACAAATACTTCCAACATTATTCACGATTTATTATTGGTTTTTGTGTTTTATTTTTATATAAGGGTGGTTTCCATTATAGGGGTATTTTTAGTTATTATTTTGGAGCATGCCATCTAATTACAAAAGATGCACGTCTTTCACAAGTTATTTGCATTCATTCATTGTTTCGTAGTGTGTCGGGTGACTTTACCCCTTAGTACACTCCATGTAAATTGTTATTATCCCATAATGGCAATACAAATTAAAAGAATTCTTCTTTCTACCTTGAAACGTGTGAAATTATGCTAATTTTATAGAGTCTTTAAGATTGCGATTAAAAAAAAAACAATAAAACCAACATAATGATCTTGAAAACCATTATGTAACACAATTTATTTTTGATTAAAATGTAGTCAATTCCTTTTTCTATTATAAGCTATAATGAATCGTTATTCAGTGGAGGCACGTGTTTAAGACAGTTGTTAGTGTTGTCTTATTACTATAACTGTTCAGTTGAATAACAAGATTATTGGTGGATAAGAATGTAATAAAGCTAATAATTTGATACTGTCTACCAAGAAAAGGTATATAAAAAAGTCTTTGTTTTCAAGTATCTACTTTTAGTCAAATATTACGAGATTTATAGAAAACAAGTGTACTGATGAGTAATAACATTGAAGGACATTGCTGAAAAATAGCTTTGTTGATTTTCTGATTTGAAAACTGCAATCGAAAACGAATTTTAATGGAAAATGGGAATTTACGATTATCAATATCATTTTTATAGTTTCGGTATGTCGTCCGTTTGTCTGTCTGTATATCACAGCCCTCTCGTTCTATGATTTTTATACCCACTGAGATGAAATTTGGTATACAGATGTAAACTGATGACTCAAAAACACAAATGAAGAAACTTAAAAAAAAAAATTGTTTGACCCTCCCATGCAGTGAAAACTGAACCCAAAGAGAAAAATTATATTTACCACGTTGAGAAGGATGCAGTTGGATAGGCATTAAAAAATGGTCCCTATAATTTTAACCATTCAATCACGAAATATTCTTTTCAAAGTTGATCTCAACGCGCCCTCTAATTTATAAATCATCGATGAAAAAAATATGGAGAAATCCTCAAATTTAATTAACACTTTCAAAAAAAATTATAACGGACGCTATAGCAAAAGTTCTCTCTGAAAAATTTGGAAATCAGTGTTTTTAGAGCATGAGTAAATTTGTCAAGGTGCAATAGTTTCTAATGCGGCTACGGACGAAATTAGTTTTAATCAAAGCTTTTTGAAAGGCAGGATTCTGCTTTAAAGAATGGTACCATTTTTACGTTCATTTGAACTTTTACGAAGGTCCAAAATTGCGTTTAAAAATTTCTTCATATACAGACACATCTATCGCTTGATTTTTTAAATCTATTGGTCTACTATTAAGTCAGCAGTACATGACGAATAAACTTGGTGTTCCACAAGGAGTTGTTCTAGGACCAGTATAGTTTTGGTTATTCATTAATGACCTTCCGAACTATATATTTTTTTCTATTTAATTGCCTTATTTATTTTATCACTGGAGGTTTAGTCACAAGGTTTGCTGATGGCACAACTATATCTTTATCAGCAGAAACGCCACATGTGATTCAAAATTCAATTTGTAGTATTAAGTACCTGGTGTGAATGTAATAGGCTCGTTCTGTATAAAACTAAAGCCGAATGTATACGCTTTTTTATTAGAAGAGGTGTTCCTAATAACAATAATCAGACCAATGACATTCAATTTTCGGTAAAGTAATGTTCCTAGGAACTTATATTGACGGCAGACTTACCTGGGATGCTCAAGTTGGCGGTGTTTGCCGAAAATTAAATAAAACGTACCATGCCATTTTACAAATGAGGGATACCCTAACTGTTCCAGGACTACTAACCATAACTACGCAATGGCTAACTCGTATATTTCTCTGAATATAATCATTTGGAAATGTGGAAGAGATTTTCAGTTCAAAAGCAGCTATTTAGAATTATTTTAAATATGAGTTACAATGAAAGTTGTAGGCAGGTGTTTATCAATAACAAAATTGCCCACTAATGTGGAAAAAATGACAAGCTATTAACATATTTAAAAAACATATAAAAATCATGTTGGTCAATGGATGCATTTACAGTAGATGAATTTTTACCTGCGATTGTTGATAATATATAATATTTCATTGTTTCTTTTTCTTTCACATACTTATTTTACTTATTTTGACATGCCTCATGTCATTATATACTCTATCTGTGATATTTTTTGTATGATATTAAATTAATTAGTAGTAATTTTTCATTTCTTGTTTTATGTTAGTTTATATCCTATACGTATTACGTACATTTTCATGATACCATACCTGACGTTGCATATCTGCATAACTTAGAGCTATGTGTTCAATATTATTATTATTATTTTTCTTTCGGTTTACCGGTTGCCGGGCAGAGCTTTGGTGCTTTCCGACCGATACCACACGGTAGCCGCGCCGGCGATAATTACAGCCACTTTCCACGACCTGTGGGGTTAGTGACGGTAAATTCCTGAATCGTGTGCCTTAAGTAGACGAAGGGATCCCAAGATAACGCCTTCTGAATTTGTCCTGCCAGCCATTCGGCTGATTTATAACAGACCTGTATGGTCTTCAGTTCTGAGAGCAGCGTAGGCTTAATACCTCCGAGTACACCGATTATTACGACGACCATCTTGACCGAGTAGCCTGGGTAAAGCACTTGGAGCTCGTATGATCACGGTATGTGATCCATTTTTAATCTCCTTTCAAAGCGACGCGCGACGTTTGGCTCAGCAGGTGCTGAGAACTCGATTACAAACATCACCTTGTTTTGATGGTCGAGGAGGACTATATCAGGCTTGTTGGCTTGAAATAGCCTGATTGTTGAATTAGCTTGATTGTTGAAGTTCCAAAAAATTCGGCAACGGACTTGATTATTATTATTACTATTATTATTAGAGCCAAACACTACTTTATTTAATAATGATCTGCCGAGTAATTATTATAATATATGTATGTAATACTGTTTCCAAGTATATTACGTTCTCCGGATTGGATAAATAAGGATAATAATAATAATAACGAAACCAAAAATAAGAAAATAATTATTTATTTATTTAACTGGGTCTAATTAAAAAATGGAACAATGAATTGATCTCAAATGTTTACCACGTTATCATTAGATATTTTTTAACACACACCAAATAAGTTTCTATCCAGGTCAAATTTCACTGGCTGTAGAGAAAATGAATTTTTTTCTAGGGCCATGTCGATAAATTGTGAGAGATTGCATGGGTATATATAGTAGGCGAGATAATTCTTGTATCTTGAAATAGATACCGAGTATTAGAAAGTAAAGATAGAGAAGAGCGGCAACTATTTTGCACATTTTTTCTAAAAGAAAAAAATTAACCAATAAATTAATATACGTGTGGCACTTATTGAATAGTCAAAATTAAATAAAATTTGATTATTGAAGATTGCCCAAAGTACAACGTTGTCAATATCTTGTGTACTCGGACATTTCTTTCGTCAAGTGGCCATTTAATTAGGGGAAATGCCTGCTCCCCAATTTACATCCTCTTGGAGATATCGTCTGTGTCTTTACTTGCGATATCGACCTTAAAGGTATTTTAAAATGAGGAGATTCTCAATTCAAAACTATGCATGTTCGTTTGTTCAGTCATTACTCTGGAGTGGCTTAGGCGATTTTTATTAAATATTTTCCAAATTATAGAATATAGTCCAGCGGTAGCTCCATATTAGTTTCATCAAGCTATGTCTAGTACAACATGAGAGAAAAGCGGAGAATTTCTTTTCCGTTCGAGAATTTAGCCCACTCTGGCAAACTCCGTCATATTGATATTAAAATTAGTGAACGGGTAATCTTGGAGTAGCCAATACTAACTCTGATATTAAATGTTGAAAATTCAAAATAAGGAATCCAATAGGGCTCCCATTATTGGAACACATTTATAGATTTAGACGAAATTTAATACATGGAAATATGAGAATTCTCTGATAACTAATTTGGTGTTCAAAAGTTCAAGACGACGCGACGGTAATTTTCTTTTTCTTTTTCGACCGATCAGAAAATATACCCTTTCTGGAGAAATATTGGACAGACATTAACGTTTTCCCGGGCTAAGAAAACGTTAATTTCTGCCGGAAAATTTCTTCAGAAATTTTCTGGTCGATCGAAAAAAGAATGTACGTTACATAGGGTAAATCAGTGTTTTGCAGGTGTCCCCAAGCTTCATGCTTTTGTTGACCTGCAAAACACTTCTTTCAGGTCTTGTAACGTAAATTACTATTTAGTTTGTAAAACTTATAAAATTGGCCAGTAAAAAGGTTAAAAAAAATTGTTTATCACTTAATACAATGTACAAAATAAACCACTTTGTAGCCTTGCCCCGATGACGTAAGCAAAAAAACCAGCTGTCTGAAGAACTATGTAAGTTCTTAGTGTAATACAAGTGGAATTACTTAGACTCGGATATTTATCGCTTCTTCGTAGCAAAGTACATAATAATTTATTAATTTTATCTGCAAGCTGGCCAAGCTAATCACGAAAAAATGTACACGCATTAACCTAAATGATAAATAAGTATGAATTATCATTTGTTTGTCAGCCTAGATGTTCTAAAAAAATCAATTACCGATCACAGTTCAAAACAATAATCTTTATGGGTGATTTGCATTTAACATCTTTAATTATTATATTCGGCCTTTTTCTCAGTAATTAATATGTTGAACAAGAACAAATATATTTCTTATTTTCTAGACAATGCATTTGATGGTATGGAAAATTAATCTAATCGGTACACATAAATTCATGTAGATTTATAATTGAAATGGCTGTAACATAAATCAATTAGGTCAACCGCAGTAATGTCCGAAAGTGATGAAGTATACCAAAATAAACCAATAAATAATTGATAAAGACATGCACCTATAAGGTAACACGCGAAATTAATAATCTGGATAAGATTTTAAATATTTATTTGATTTGATTTGATATTTATATGTGTCTTTTTCTTTTTCTAGGTCACAGATGTATTGTAATCCAATTATTATTCTTGTTAGTCTGGGCAGGATCACGCCATTTGTCACGGTTACCTGTTAGTAGCACGGGCTCACCAAAGTTCCTTGCCATCGACTCCTTGTTGATATCACGTCTTCCTCGACTTCTGCCATCTGGTTTACCGTCCGTTTTATATCGTCCTCTTTCCGGTTGATGCGGCCAAAAATAAGGGGATTTGGGAGAATACCATGCTGGAGAGTTGTTTTTATAGATGTATTTTTGGGAGAGTAGAACGAGTTAGATGGGTATCGAGATTAAAAAAGATATCTAGTTTTTTTCTTACCCCGTAAGAAATTTGGTATTACTTCCATATCCACGCAGTGGATAGGAAGTATAGTAACCGTAAAAAAAATATATTTTTTTTTGTTGAAATAGGTTTAGAATGTCATGAAACGTCGAGATATTAAATTTGAGCCAAAAATCTTCTGTCTGTCTATCTGTCTATCTGTCTACTGGTCTGTCTGTTGGTCGGTCCACTCCATTATTAAGGGAGTGAACAAGGGGCCCTTACGTCGTAAACCTAAACTACCTGGGACCGATCCTTCGGGACGCCTCTCAAGTGGACGTGTTTGAGCAACCTCTTTTTATAAGGTAATTACTACAAGAGCAAACTGATATACAGGGTGTGCAATATATTCCCTCGGGCCTCTTCTTATAATCCGCTGTAAAAAGCTCTTTTTATTGCGAGACAGGTCTCTTTCTTGCACTTTCACCGTAAATGGATATTTACCTGTGGAATGGTTAGTAAATAAAAGCTCCCTGCGGCGACCGAATGTATGTATGTCATGGCAGACAAACGAAGTGAACGCAAGAAGGCAAAAGGAGGTGTACACTGCTAGTTTCAGAAACAGAAGAAGCAGAAAACTTAGAAGAAGAATAAATAAGGAGATGGTGATAGATGGAAACTTAAGAGAAGCATCTCATAAACACCTACACTTCCAATCCTATATTCCTACCCCATGCTTCATGTGGCTTCTGCTGCTGACAACATGCATGCCGCAGGTCCAACTAAGCATATGCAGCCGATCCACCCGTATATAAAACATCCAAGGTTTGGAAGTGCAGAAATGGGTAAAGTGAAAGAATTCCATGTATATCATAAGATTAAATTAGCAGAATACAGTAATCCTGGATACTGTGAAGTTGATTAATAGAAAGAGCTTTAAAGCGGACCTACTTCCAAATGATGAAAATATTTTAAAAAACTGTGCTTATTTTAAATGTAAACACTAAATACATATATTACAGTCACGTCACAAATCTAGCGTGATCAGAAGAGATGTTTATCACGTGCTTCCAAGAATATAAGACACTTTTGATATATTAATTATGTAGGTATGCAAAATAAAATTTCCCATAAAAGTGACAGCAACCTTGTTTTTTCTATTTTACATAACAAATTTAATTTTTTTCGTCACAAATGAATTTTAATTGGAGGAAATGAAATAGAAATATGGGTATATTTATTATTCTAATGAAACTGCACAGTCATTCTTGCGGGAACACACACCCTGAATGAAAGGATTAATATTTCGGCCCCACAATAATTAATAAGGCGTCTTCATAATGGTTCTTTAGCATTTATTTCATATGAAGAATATATTTTATTTTTAAATAATAAATAATCTCATATACCATCGATAGCACCTCAAGTTAAATTGAAATGCTAATTTTAATATTCGATGGCGGACAAAGAAGCAAACCAACGCGTATTAATTTTTTTGATCGATTTCTTTTTTTCAGAAAGATCTGAAACATATTTGTGTCATTAAGTCTTAAAAGTAAAAATACTTTATTGAAAGAAAGAGGGTAGATAAAAAGTCCTGAATTTTCTGTTTACTTCTTTATATTTGTCAATGAAATTGTTTAATCTATTTGTCGTTTGGTATCAATGGAATATCAAAATAGTGGAACATCACAATATTACTGTTTCTAATTGAAAATATGGTTTACCTATTACAAAACAGTTTGCTAATAATATGCCTTCTGTAGGAAAGATCAACTGGTCTCAAAGAGCTTGATTTTTTTTATTATAGTAAAATATCTAGTTGGATAATACTTTGAATAATACTTTGGATATTAAAAACATAAAACTTGTATCGTTCAATATGAAACATGATTATATATGTATATGATTTCTTCAGGAAGACCTACGAATTATTTGACAATATTAATATAATGAGCTAAAACAGTAATGGTATTACAAAGATTTGAACAGTTTTCTTAGTGCATTTTAATATTTTATTCACAAAGTTATACAATTATCCAAAAACAGAAATAAACGGATTAATATCGATTTATTTAAGTGGCCGGCTGAAAAAAATAATTAACGGAAAACTGTTATATTTGTATTTAAAAAATTATAAATTGAAATCTGTGGGTTTGGCTTGTTGATGCTCAATTGATCAAGCCAAATCCATAGATGTTACATGTTGTAAAGTGAACATTACATAAATATTACCACAAATTCGTTTATTAAAGTTAGTACACGTATGTATTGTAATGACATCTGATTGGGATGATTCCATTGAAGGGGTGGGAGGTGGTAGGTTGTGAATAGGGGAAAATAAGAAACTTCATTTTTAACGTACATGGTAGAAACCAACGCCTCAAACTTATCTATGACATCTGCCCCAAATATTATTAAAATTCTATGACCAATAATTTCCACATACTAGAGTGCAAATTCAGTCAAGATGTTTCCTTTAAAGTGACTTGGACGAACAATCTGGATGTGGAAGTAGTGATTCCTTAGGTAGCGGTTTTTACATTAATCTTTTACATTAATATGGAGTATAAGTCTCGCGCATTGAAATGCTATTAGGGAAAATGTGGTTCCTCCAAAAGTTCATTTAGAATTCTTGAAAATAGGTATATTGTGATAAGATATTTATAATCATTATTTGAAGGCGTAAAAATAGACAAAATGCAGTCAATACATTTTTATTGGAACATTCTTATATAAATACTTCTGAACTTATTTAATTCGAATGTGAGTATCCGAAAGACACGGAATGGAAGAAAAATAAAGCGGAGGACTAATTGCTGTATTAATTTAAATTGTATTTTCCGAGTTCTAACATTACATTTGTCTTTTCAGAGATAAAATAAGGCTTGGTGTGCAGAAAGCCAAACACAAAATGGTACATGCGGATTCAGTGTTTCGTTAATTTATAGTGTACTTTAAGGTCTATTGGGGAGTTAAAACTTGTATAATTGGCTGCACTGGTTCGGAAACAGATTGCCTAGACTATGGGGAAATTCACCACAAGCCCTTTGTTTCGTTTAAAAGGGTTATTTTACATCGAGAACCAAAGATACTGACTTGTACTTTAATCTTTAGGAGAATAATGACCTCTTCATTATCCATCTCTCGATTTAAATTGTATAGAAATGAATTCGTCATGCAAACTGAAAAATCTAACCATAGCATAGTTAAATTTCTTTCCTTATTATGGATTTAATAGAATAGTAAAGCACCGCGTACCTTGCCGAGAAATCAATATGGCAAAATGTATGAAATTAGTTAGTAAGCAGCTAAATATAAAAGTGAATCGATATGTAGAGGATGATCATTTTAAGTGTCTTATCATGACCTTTACACTACGGCGAAATTTAAGCTATCATAGGAACACGTGTTTTAAGTAATTTATGTAGCAACAAGATGTGTGAGTGAAACAGATAAGTTTTTTGTTTATGTAGCATTAGCATTGGATTATTTATGTGTTTATTAAATTTTAAACAATTGGCGCTCAAAATTGAAAAGATATTAAACATAATATATAGGTAATAAACATAATATATAGGCGACGAAATGGAAAAGTTGCCCGAAAGTGAAACCGATTGTTTCAAGGAAACGACGTACAGGGTGAGCAAACTTCCCTTCGGACCTTTTTTCACATAACGCGCAAAAAAAAATTGTTACCACAACTCCACCGTAGATGGATATTTACTTGTGGAGCGGTTAATAAATAAAAAAGAAAGGGAAAAGGGGGGAAAAATACAAAAAAATTAAAAAAGCTGCCAGATTCGGAGACAGAAGAAACAGAAAACTTAGAAGAAGAAAAATAAGAAGATGACGATAGATGGAAACTTAAAAGAAGCATGGAAACTGGAAAGAAACATCTCGCAAACAACTGCACCACACCCCAGCCGATGATGACAAATGGAAACTTAGAAACTTAATAGAAGCATGGAAACTTAAAAGAATCATCTCTCAAACACCTACACTTCCCAACCTATATTCCCACCCCATACGTCATGCGGCTCTCGCTGCTGACAACAAGCATGTCCAATGTCCAACCCGGCGCATGCAGCCGGTCCGGCGGTATATAAAACATCCGAGATTTGGTCCCGGCACGCGGTTTGGCCATAAGTTTGGCGTGTTCGACGGACGACCAAGCTGCATGTTGGAACGAACCTCCATGGATGCCCGGAATTAGCAGCAATGCCCACCTTACGCCGTCAAATCAATCAACAATAATTCATGTTCTTATTTGATTTATTTGTTACAGCGAGAGAAAAATCCAGAACTACAAATACAATTGTTTTCATCAGAAATCGTATTTCCATTGAGCAATAGTTTTACCATTGTAATACAATATAGAATTATATAAAATAAGTACATTAAATCTCCACAGTTTTTAAAACATTATGGCTTCACTTTATTTTGTGCTTCCTAAAACGTATCAAAAAGTGTAAAGAGCTGTAGTTATATATTATGTGGTGGAATGGGAATGAATCCTAGCAACCCTTCCTATATTAATACAATACTGACACCCTCGCGAGTGAAACGGCACTAAACAAACATGTCGGCAATTAAAACATGATCCACGTGACCCAATTAGCTGCGTGTTTGCTTACCAGCCGCCACGGTCGCCCCTCTTGATTTCGTCAGCATCACACTCTATTTTAACAAAGGAGCGATTTTTTCGTGATCATGCCTTGGTTTATATACTCAAGAGATAAAACAATTGTCGACTGAAATCTTAGTCGAAAGTTGTCATTATATTGTATTTCTTAAATAACCTGGGTTACATACGTAACATACAAAAATTTTGCGTTTAATTTTTACTGCACCCAGCGATAAGAACCGGTTGGATGTTGGATCAGACTAGTTATTTGTTTTTGATCATTTTAAATCTTAGATGGAATGTATGAAAAGTTGTCTGCAAAAACACATATATATAAAAATTACGTAAAATAACAGAAAAATATTAGTTTTTCTTAAAATATGACCGCTGTTTTATAATACTGGAAACATAGTAATATTATAAAATAATTCCGTAAAATACACTAAACTATCGAGTCACACGCCAAACGCCACGACATGCGCAAAAATTTATATTTTTTAAAATATAGCAACCACTTTTAATGATAGTTTATCTCTGTATTTTGCTCAATTAAGTGGCATTGAAAATATATGCATCGTAATCCAAAGACAATTTCGAATCCTTCTAATTTTCGATTTTTTTGTAACTGAAAGGATAAAGTGGTGAGGAGAAGCCAATAATTTTTTTTAAATGTCGATTACTCCGATTAGCCTTAACGGAATTTAACAAACTTGATCTCATAGCAAAGTGCTGCTTTATTCTATCGAGGGCGTCTTTCGCTGTTTTTATTTGGTTCTCTCGGACCTCTATCTCATAACCCGAAAAAAGCTCTTATTTTATTTTTTACGGCGAGATAGGGCTCTTCCCAGCTTCCACCGTAAATGGATGTTTACCTGTGGAAGGGTTAGTAAAAAAAAATGAATAATAAAAAAATGATAATAATAAATAATAAAAACTGCTATTCAGAAACTTAGAAGATGAATAAATAATAAGTATTACCGGTTTTAGAAATGTGCGAATCAAATGCAATATACTCTTCATTTTGTATTTGCAAAGAGTGTAATAAACCTGTCATATTTTTTGATAGAATTAATAGGTTTTGTGTGAAATGAGTTGATAATAATGTGGAATATATAATAAAAATATTTTTTCAAATTTCTGAAAATTATTGTAAAATACTAATTTTCAAATCATTAGAAATAAAAAAGTATTCCTATTGCATTTCGATAAAACAAATTTGTGTTTAAAAAACATTTTATTAATACATTTTTAGAAATTTAAAAAAATTTAAAGGTTATGAGGAAAATAATAACAATCACCCCCTAAAACTACACCTTATACAGAAGCGAGGGCTTGCTTGATGCCATGTAAACTAGTGTCCGGATGGCCTATGACTAAGTTTAAAATATGAATTTGGTATCTTAAGACGGAGGGATTGCAGAGAAATTAAAATTTATTATCCCCGTCTAGGGAGTACATCTCCCTTATTATTCATTTTCCGAAATAAGTTTATATAAAAGTCTTCCATTATTTTTGGTTGTACTATCAGCCGTAGAAATATCTGGAAACTATCTTGGTTTTGGACCACAGTATATAAATACTTGAAGATTGAATTAATAATTCATTTGGGGCTATTGAAGAAATTGAGCGTATTATCTAAATATATCCTGCCATACCGACTAGCTGTGAATGAAAAGTGTTTTTAAATCGATCGCAAATATGGATATATACTTGCACAAATCAAAGAGTAGATTCTAAAGTGCTATAGTCAAAACGCCTCGCACTTATAAGATCACTGTAGGATATTTCGAAAGGTTAATGGCAAACTATATATTTATAAAATCTGTCATGAGCAAATTTGAAAAGACATGAAAACGACTACGCAACATTATTTGAACTTTCTTTTCTAGCGGCAATAATGAATATAAAGGGGATACAGTAAAATAACTTAAAGAAACTTTTAATGAACCTTAAAGTCATTAAACAAACGAAATACAGTCAGGTTCTTGAATTTATCTTTAGATTTTATACGTATAAGCCAAAGATGCTATTTCACGGCTAACAATGGTTGAGTTGTATGTCGTACCTAACGAAGACTTAAAATTAAAAAAAGTTATGCTTTGATCACAATTTCTTAGTACAAGTTTCAGTTAATAGCACGAGAAATTGCGCACCTTGTGTACCTAGTGCGACTGAGGGTAATAAAGGAAAATAAGTTTGGTGTGAGAAGGAGCAAAAATTGCTTTGCTTACAATTTCACACACCCTGTATGGAATTGTGTAACCCTCTAGTAATCTTCTGAACTACTTCTACAAATACACAACATTATAAACCAATAAAGACATCAGTTAGGTACTTCAAGTGACAAAAATTTTTCGTTGGGTACATACGGCATGGGTAAACATAGATTTTTTCAAAAGTTCTTAGAAAGCTGGCTGCCATTACATATACAAGTTGAATTTCCTCTAAGCTCACGTTGTTTGGCCATTATGGACTATTTTGTTATCCTTTACTTGAAAAATTGGGTTTGCAGAACTCTTGTAACTAATTTGCAACTGAAGCGGATAATTGTTGAAGAATGTGCTTCCACTTGCTGTTCGTAGCATGTGGAGGCGCATAAACTTATACATTGAATATGGTGAGTGACAACTTCTTTAAATTCCTTCTTATCGTAATAAAACCGTGAATAGCTTTTTATTTAGTTGTATTATTATTTTATCTCTAGAATTAAAAACACAGGTACACACTATTGCAGATGATATTGCCTAGGATGGGAGGCTATTACGGCAAATAACCTAACTCAAACCCCTAAGAGCCCAAGGAGGGGAGTTATGGGTAAGACAGCTGAAAATTCTCGTTGCCCAACCTCTCAACAACATGTATCTAAAATAGTCTACATCTTGGAGTCATATTGTGCATTTTGCCCTCAAATTTTCGAATTTCTTAAAAATCTTTAAAACAATCACGCGGCCCCACAGAAAAAAAAAGTTCAGACGCAGAAACCAAACCTACCAATCTTTATGTATTTTGATCTCCTGAATTCGATGCCGTCATTAAAATTTTTATCCATTTATTTTACCGTTGTTTTTTTTATCTTTGAAATGGCACTTTTATATTAGATCAAATCTAATACCGGGTGAGTCACGAATTGCGCTCGCCCCGATATTTCCTAAAATATTTAGAATAGAAAATTGAAATTTGGAGGCCTTATTGCACGACTAAAATGCCATCTTTTCAATAAAAAATCAAGTTTGGTGCACATCCGGTTTGACCGGAAATGCCCACAACTTTCGATTTTTAAATATAACACCCTATATATTTTTACATTTTTGGAATCTAGAGGAAATTTTGAATATAATACATCCATTTTGGTCACTTTTTGATAAACATTAAAAATTTTATTAAAAAATCTATTTCTGAATCCAGAGTGCTGTGGTGCCAAAAATATATTTTAGTTTGTGTGCTACGTTACTATAAAAATAAAAAGAGCAATATGATTGCATTACTTAATTCTCTAGAGGCGTTTAAAACTTTTAAATGTGATTTTTACCCACTAACTCGGTTTTTTAAATGGGAATTTAATCGTTCACCAACATTTTTAAATACCTCATTTTCATACGAATCTAATGATACCAAAATTTTGAAAATCCGCTCAGAAATGTTTGAGATTTCAGCAAAATACAATGCAACCAAGCTTTTAGAAACATGCGGCTAATAGATAATAGATTAGTGGGCTTTGGAAACTAAAATGGCACATTTCTGTGTAAATCTGGTAACCTAATAACATTGGAAAATTCATAGTAGCCATTGAATGTAATAAAACAATATCAGCTGTCAGACAGATACAAAATAAAGCGTTGCGGTCTTTGAGTAAAAATTAAAGAAAATGAATAATTTTAGTAGAAATGAAAAGGTGTTACTGATATATGGAGAGCGTCTCAAAAATTCAACTGCAGCTGCAGAACTGTATCAGCAACGATATCCCAACAGACGTCATCCAAGCAGACACTTGTTTGCCAGAGTGGAACAAGAATTAAGGAACGAACCCAATCAACAAGATGACCATCAAACATTTATTGTAAGTGAGGACAAAGAAATTGATGTATTAGGATTTGTGATAGTACACCCAACAACATAACAAGGGAATTGTCAATGGAATGCGACATTAGTTATTCTTCGGTTTGCAGAATTTTAAAGAAACATAAGTTTCGGTCTTATAAATACCAAATACACCAACATCTTTATGGAGATGATAACGACAGGAGGCTAGTATATTGCAACTGGTTCTTAAATGCAGTACAACAAAACCCAGGTTTTCCTTTTCATATTTTATATTCAGATGAAAGTAGATTTACGAACCAAGGTATGTTTAACAGAAATAATACTAGGTACTGGGCTCAAGAAAATCCGAGGTTGGTAGGGCGGGGGAATATTCAGGAAAGATTTGGGTTTAACTGTTGGCTTGGAGTACTTGGAGATCGAATAATTGGACCCATATTTTTTTATGGAACACTTACTGGCGAACAATATTTATTCTTTTTACAAAACCAGACAGCAGAATTTCTTGACTTACTTCCTCTTGCCTATTTACAAAATCTGTTTTTCCAACAAGATGGTGGCACAGCCACACAAAAACTAAAAAAAAATCGGTAAAGGGATTTGCACAGAACTTCCCTCTTTATTCATACAAGACGGTCACTCTAAAAAATTATTAATTAAGAGATGACATATTCATCGCTCCGGAAGCAAAGTGACACAACTCAAAAAGCATAGTTTTGCATAAAAGAGAATTTAAAATAGTTAACATTTTAAAAGCTTTGCTGAATAAGCTGTAATGAGAGAAATAACAATTAGTTTTCTTTATATCACTGCTATTAAAGCAAATCTATTGATCTAATGTAGCCCATTCAGTTCAGACACACGACTCGACTAAACTTATGACGTTATAATAATAATAATAATAATAATAATAATAATAAAGCGACTTTATTCATTCTTAAAAACATATTAAATACAATTGAATACAGTTAATTATATTCATAAATAATAGAATGAATTGGCGAAGTCTCACCCAAAATGGGCGCTTTTAAACTTAACCAGACAAACAAAGAAGAACCAGAATTCAATACAATATAAATATAATGCAATGAGTCAATTATTTAGCTACAATATAATTTGAAAGAGAATTTACTTTCTACTACAAATGAAAATAGATACATAGTGTATACATGCATACATAAACAATTAATAAATAATTAATACTTAAACTTATCTTGCCCCTATATACTTTGCCAGCTCTAACATTACTATACGCGTCTTTCTGACAACAAATAAGCTTTCAATTTTTTCTTAAAATTTTGCAGCGAGTAATTATAGAATGCTGGTGAAAGAGTATTATATAATTTGCAGGAAATATAACCAAATGAACGTTTAAATGCTGCAGTTTTATGTTTGGGTATTACTAAGAGTTTGGAATTCCGGGTGGAGAAGTTGTGTACAGATTCGAATTTCATTAATTTTCTATAATTTTCTATACTATTCGCAAATATAAAACGAGAAGTATATTTCATTCGATTCGATCGACACATTTCTAAAACCGGTAATTTGCTCGCAGAGAAATTACATATCATTGTGTTGGTGATCGAATTCTGAATATCTTTCAAAATGTCATGTCCATCTGTCTGTCCGTCCGTCACGTTTCTTGTAAGGACGATAACTTAAGAACGAAAAGTCCTATTGAATTGAAATTTGGGCAGTAACTTGGTATTAGCTAGAAAGGAAGATCCTTATTGCTTTTGAACAATATAGATCAATAAATAAAAAAGTTATTAGTTCTTTAAATTAAAAAAAGAAATTGTATGTTTTTTAATTAAAGAAAAAATGTCTAAAACCAGTATTATTTGCAAGAAAACTGCGGTATTCCATAGAATGTGCAACAAAAATATAAAAAGTGCAGTAAATCGGCGAACGGTATAATGGTTAGTTTCTTGACAACACTATTATAATCGTGATGGGGGAACAATGACGCGGGTAAGTGGCGAAATTGAGGCATTTTATTTATGACTTTTTCCTAGGGATATCTCTATCGTATTTGTGAACTTTTTGTGCAAGAAAGCCAAAACATACAAATTTTGAGTTGTCACTTTTCTTCCGGAGCGACGATATGATAATTATAATCGCTATGTAGTTAGTCCTATCATTACAGAGAAAATCTGATAACTTTTTTCCATCATCTACTGTATAGTGGTGGGATTTTTTATTTTTTTTATTTTCAAAACATTTTTTTGTTTAAATGGGTTAAGAATATAACGAAACGTGGAAATTTTAGAATTGAAGAAAAAAATGTTTTCGACCATCTATTCTGTTGTAGTGGTGAAATTATAAAGAATAAATATATTTTTTTAATTTTCAAAACGAATTTCTTTCTTGAAATATGTTTAGAAAGTCATGAAACGTGGAAATTTTGAATTTGAGCAAAACAGTTTTTTTTCCCATCATCCATTTTATACAAAATTTTTAAAATTTCAAAATTTTATTCCATTTTAAATTTTCAAAAAAATATTTTTTTTTAATTGGGTTACGAAATGTGAAAATTTTAAATTTGAGCAAAGAAATATCCTTCATCCATTTTATAAAAAAATTTCAAGTTTCAATAGAAAAAATCTAATTAAAATTTTCGAAGAAAAAATTGTTTGAGATATGTTTAGAATGTCATGAGACGTGGAAATTTAAAATTTGAATGAAAATTGTTTTTTCCGTTATCTATTTATTCCCTTTAGACGGTCCACCCTGTATATTTTCCAGTCCAACCATTTCTTAGGTGGCAGTGGCGCTAGCTACCTACCAAATTTGACTGTCCTCCGTCAAATAGTTTTTAGTTAATGCACCAACAGACCGACAGACAGACAGACAGACAGACCGACAGGCAGACAGGCAGACTGACGGAGTTGAAAAACCTATATTTTCGTAATCTGTATGATCCGAAAAAATCTCGGAGGGTGATTTTTTCTCGAATACAATACTTCCTTCGGTATGCGAGGGAAGTAAAAACCCAACGGTAAAGGTAAATTCTGATGGAGGCATCGAATTCATTAGTAGATCTAGTTTCTGTGTTTGAACTATTTTTTGGGTGGCACAGCCCCACAAAAAAAAGTTCGGGCCCAGAAACCAGACACACCAATGTATTTTCCCCTCCTGAATCCGATTCCACCATCAGAATATCACTTTATCGTGGGGTTCTTCTTTTTCTTCTTTTAGCGGGGCGCCTGGAGGTCGCCGCACTCAGGCCGTGTGGCCCATTGTGCTACCGCTAACAAATTAAGGAGCTCCCCCGTACAGACCGGATTCCAGCCCAAAAGCTGAAATCCTTCCCACGGGAGAACTCCTTATTTCCTCCAGCACTGGAAAGCCAGTGCCGAAGTGCTTGTGCCTCAGGTTCATCAGTCCTGGGCAAGAAGTGAGAACGTGGATGGAAGTCTCCTCCTCGTCCTCACAGAACCTGCAATCGGGGTGGTCAACCACCCCCCCCCCACTGTGTGTAGGTGTTTCCTAAAAGAGCCATGTCCGGTCAGGAGGCCTGTTACGGCTCTAATTTGCTTTCTACTTAGACGTAGAAATTGCTTTGTTCTCTCCGGCAAAGGTCCTGAGATTAGGAGCTTCGCTTTCCGGAGTCCTGGATAGGACTCCCAGAGGTCAATGAACTGGGAGCGAGTCCAGTTATCTATTAACCTCTTGGCTTGGGATCTAGGGTAGCCGAGAGCCGGCTCCGGACCCAGCAGAGGTTCACGAGAGCCCCTTCTGGCCAGAGCATCAGCCCGCTCGTTACCCTCAATGTTGCTGTGTCCAGGCACCCAGAGAAGCCTGACCCAGTTTGATGAGCCAAGTTCGCAGAGGGCCTGTTTACAGTTTTGGACCAGTTTTGACTTGGTCCGATTCGATGCAAGGGCCTTGAGGGCCGCTTGGCTATCGCTACATACATATATGTGTTTATTGGGGTATTCCCTTCGGATGTTCTCCTGTGCGCAGACCAAAATAGCGAAGATCTCGGTCTGGAATACCGTGGCGAATTTGCCCAGGGCATAGGAAAGCTCAGCCCTGGGCCTTTCTCCAAATATGCCCGCTCCGGTACTTTCCTCTAGCCTCGATCCGTCTGTGAACCAGAAAATATGTGCAGGCCTTAGTATGTCCTCGAGTTGTGTCCAGTCTTCCCTTTTCGAGAAGACTACCTCGAAGGGTTGTGCGAAGGAGAAGGAAGGCATCACGTCGTCATTCCTGGCCTCCAGAAGTGAGTGGGTTTTATTTTATCATAGATTTTATCTGAAATCGCATGATATATCAGATAAAGTCGAAGAAAAAAAATCCCAACAATGAAATGAAATTTTGATGGCGGCGTCGAATTTATTACTTCAAAATACATAAAGATTGTAGGTCCGGTTTCTGAGGATGACCTTGTTTTTTTGGAGCTGTGTTATTTTTCATCGCATAATATGTTGAATAAGTAAACAAAGAGTTAACCGATAGTGCAGGGGTTTGATTTGGCGCAACAGAATAATAAATCCGACAAATTTACACCAATTTCAAGTGGTTAGGCTATGACATAATTTCCAACTTTTTTCTTTCGGCTCTTACATACATTGAATCACTCATGTATAGAAAGCAGGCAATTTTGCCGAAATTCTTATATTTCCTCATTTGAAGATATTTCACAAATACCTTTCAGTTGGAGTTTGTATAAAAAGTAGACTTTTGAATAATCCCTACTACAAGAAAACGCTGACAGGTCACTTTATAACTTTCAGCAGAGTATCTCAATACCTTTCTGAGGGCCGGTTTTTCAATGTCCAGTTAAGGGCCGGTACTTTCATCAATAGATAGCGACATTTATTCTTTAGAATAAGTCTTATCTAGAAGATAAGCAAAAACTCGGTATTTTCACCTACAAATAGTGATATCAGTCAGATAAATATGCTTGTTCCTAGGATAAACTATTCGGCGCCCAAATCGACGAATAAGGCCCGGTACTTTCACTTAAGTATAAATCTACTTTATCCGGCGAATAACTATCCGAAGGATAAGATAACCAGAATTTGCTATCTACTGAATATCTTGTATCTGTACTTTCATTCAAATTACACCTTCGGTTAACAATTCGATGGATAAGATTTTAGACACTTCCCAAAGTAAGTGTTGCCAACTTAAGATGTGGTAAAATAAGATAAATGTATGCAGAAGCTATGTACTTCAAATAAAGATAAAAATAATCCCCTACTATTATTGCTTACCTGTTAATGACATTTGAGTCATTTTTATACTTCATGGTTGCTTGTCATTGTCAGTATAGTGTTTACAATAGCTTTTATTGTACGATTTTGTGTCTGCATATTTTTAAATGGTATATATAAAATAAAACTGTGTTTCATGTGATACATTTTCGGACAAATTGAGGGAATCCATAAATGTCATTAACAGGTAAGCAATAATAGTAGGGGATTATTTCTATCTTTATTTGAAGTACATAGGTTCTGCATACATTTCTCTTATTTTACCACATCTTAAGTTGGCAACACTTACTTTGGGAAGTGTCTAAAATCTTATCCATCGAATTGTTAACCGAAGGTGTGATTTGAATGAAAGTACAGATAGAAGATATCCAGTAGATAGCAATTTCTGGTTATCTTATCCTTCGGATAGTTATCCGCCGGATAAAGTATATTTATACTTAAGTGAAAGTACTGGCCCTAAATAGCCTAACTGTCAGATAGAATTTATCTGGCAGATAAACTGTTTTTCAATGTGCAGGTATTTACCGGAGGGTTAAACTCATTATCTGAAAGTAAATTTAGCAGAGAGTTGAAAGTGCCAGTTAAGGATTTATTCTACTGTTAGTGGATTTGCACATGCGCATTTGATTCAATTTCTGACAATTTTAAAACATTCTAACCTAAAGACAAATGTGAGTGATTGATATGTTGGTTTTTAATTTGTGATTTATATTAAATATATTATTTCCAATAATGAATAATAATAATAATATTCTGGATATGAGTGATGATGACGATGATATTATACAATTTATAAAGTATGAAAGGAGACCCTATACCATGAGGGAACGAGAAAATAATTTTGAGAGTTATGATGATAAATATTTTTTAATAAGATTTCGACTGCGTAAAGAAACTGTTTTACATATCGTTGAGATGATAGAGGAAGTTGCAGGAATAGTTCTGTTTCTCCAATCGCTTAAAGTATAGTTAGCACCTTTTTTCCTTTTTACACTCTCTATTGCAATTATTGCTGATAGACAAACGCACAAAATTAAGAACAGAACGTCAATCAACACGCTAGAAAACGCAATAAATTTTGAGGTTAAATTAGATAAACTGTCACTAAAAGACGCGCGCAATTTGAATTAATCCAATTGAAAGAAATTTCAGGTAGAACCAGTAGTGCCAACATAACTAAGAAATAATTCAACTCATGAATACGTAGCTGGCAGTTAAATTACTATTTTAAACAGTATCATAGATATAACTGCCAGCTAAGCGTAACTAGCAGCTACCTATCTGGCACTTTTAACTGGACATTGAAAAGCCGGCCCTGAATCGGCCTATAGGGATGACTGTTAGTTTGCATGCACTTTTGGGTGTTACTTACTGGCTCTTGGAATACTGAGTATTTGTGTGAAACCTTAATTTAAAAATATTAAGACCTACACTAATTGGTGATTTGTTCATTACCCCGTTGAAACAATTAAAATTAATGCAGTTCTTAATAATGAGGTAATAGATTAACCAGCGTAATTATATTATAATCCATACAACGTTAGACAGAAAGATAGTACACCGAAACAGGAAAAGAGAAATATGAATACCTGCAGAATTCGTTTTAAATAATAATTAACATTTTCATTGCGGTTATTTTAATCCATTACGCGATACCCATTGTTAATTCGGATCGTTAAAACCCAGGCCGTTATTTAAAATATAATTTTCTCTGTGTTTGAATTAAATAAACACAGTTAGCTTTTTTCGATAACATTCGGACATTTCAATTGATAATCAACATTCTCATTTTTGTTGTGTTCTAAAACTGATTATTGTAAATACGGCAGTTGGTTAGTGACATTGGTGACATTTTTCAGACAAACAGAAAAGAATTACAAAGCAACGTGAAAGGTGACAATAATGATTTAAAAAATGGATTACACTATCAGACATTATTTCATGTGACAAATAAGTATTTCACGCATTTCGTATTTCTCATAACGAACAAGAACTATGCACGATAGAAAAGTACATAGTTTTATAAACGACAGAACAACCACTTTCAGCTCGAAATAATACATTCGTCGCACTATAATTTAAACGTTAAAATATGATAAATACACTAAAAATATATATACTGTGTGCCCAATAAAATCGCAGCACTCCACTAATTTTGCAACGTTGTAGAGAATATAGATGATACTTAAAATAAATCGAATGTTTAATTCTACAGAAGGTGTGAATAAATAAAGCAGCAAACCGAAATCACGTTTATGATGAAAATGTCTTAAATTTTCTGAGAAATAATGAAATAATGCAAATATGAGTCTTAGGCAAATGTCTCGAATTTTAGGTACGAATAGAAGTTCATAAAATTCATGACTATTTGAAAAGAAATAAAATAAAACCATTTAAACCTAAGTTTCTCCGTACACTGATAAATAAATAAAATTTTACAAAAAACAACATATGTATGAAGTTATGTGCAACATTTTTATTGTGTTACATTATATTTTTTCGAAGTAGTTTGCTTTTTGTCATTACAAACGTGAGTTTGTTTTTAAAATCTGTCTTAAATCTGTTTTTATTTTTTTGACCGTTGATATCAAATAACTTGATGTGTAATTCCTTGGGTTTTTCGGTCAGTTCAAATGAGAAATATAATATTTTCTATTGTTTTAGTGTATTCACTATCGCCAGGGGAACTACATACAATTTTAGAAAAAACAAAAAAATATATATGTGGATTTATGTGCTACATACTCATATATAATTATAAGTAGGTAGCACTTATACATATCCCGGGATATCCTGGTATGTTCCTAGTTATAAGCTTCAGATATCCTCCAGGACGTCCGTCGTATTGCCAGGTAGTTGTAACATTGGGATGATCAAAGGGGTACCAAAAAGCATACATATTGGGATATTGGGACGTCCATAGCCAAGCCCAAATCCTATATGGCCTTCGCGATGGTACGTCCCTCGGACAGTTTTGTGCTATGTGGGTCATGCGTTAATGTTTATGAATGTTTATTGTTTACAATTTTACAAAAAACAAAAAATATATATGTGGATTTATGTGCTACCTACTTATATATAATTATAAGTAGGTGGCACTTATACATATCCCGGGATATCCTGGTATGTTCCTAGTTATAAGCTTCAGACATCCTCCAGGACGTCCGTCGTATTGCCTGGCAGTTGTAACATTGGGATGACTAAAGGAGTACCAAAAAGCATAAATATTGGGATACTGGGACGTCCATAGTCAAGCACAAATCCTATATGGTCTTCGCCACGGTACGTCCCTTTGACAGTCTTGTGCTATGTGGGTCATGTGTTAATGTTTACGAATGTTTATCGTGAATAAAATATTTCCCCCATTCATTTCAGTCGGTATGATTATTCTGTAAAATAACCTACGAATTAATCAAAAACATTTTTGATCTGAATGCTACTCTGCAAATATTTGAACCTGAGACTCTTTAGCAATTAAGGCATCAGAATATTATAGTACCTTCTATTTAATTTAGAATAAGTGATTGCTTAAAAGACCTAAGTTCAAAGTGGTGGCTACAATAGCTAACAAGCTAATTATATATATAATTCTACCAAAAGGGATCAAATAATAATTTGTATAAGGTAGCTATTATCCACAAGCAGTGTTATTCAAAATGGTGTCCAAGGTGGCTGCTTTAACAACGGTAATTGCAGGCTTATTTGTCCAATTTTCGGCGATCACAATGCAAGTTATTTACTTTCATTTTCACAAATAGTGTATTATTTGTTAAGTTTTCTTCTTTTAAAACTAAGTTGTGAAATCACAACGGCAATGCCTTCTCTGGACTATGTATATTCTTCTCTACCTTCAGAATGAATTTATTCTTTTATTTTTCTACTGAAAAATAACTGTCCCAAAATATTTGCCTATTATGTCTATAAAAGCCAATACTCCCTTATCGATTATTTTTGAACTCATAGGTATGACGCTTTATGTTAATGTGAGAGAAACACGCAGGGAAACATTCGACCCGTGATCTATTTTTTCAAATTTGAGTGCAGGGCTTTGAGATGAATTTCAACACTATTCTTCAGCGTAATAAATGTTTTTGTTCACAAAAATATGTATTTATCTTTATCAAATATGTACAACATACGTAAGGAATATGATAAAGTAATAATAATAAGTCACTTAGAATACTACTATTAAATCATAGAATAAGATTATTTATCACTTTTCCAGTTGGTTGATAATTTATGGAGACTCAGTTTACATATTAAAAGATCAAGATAATGATATCGACGCGTATTATTGTAGTGAAAGTTCATATAAGAACTTGTTAATTTCATCAACCTGTCTCATTATATGGTAATAATTAATTAATGTTCCTATCGTCGTGAGTAATACGAAGAATATACTTAATACTTAATTAAATATCACTAATAATTAATAATTATAAATTGTATTTTCGTTAAGATATTAATATTTAATATCCTTGATGCTCACTATAAAATATACTTTTATAAATAATTCGAATAAAAACTCACATTTTCCAAATAACGGTATCTCTACAGGCCTCTTTATTAAAATTATTAATTAACTATTTTTAAAATTTATATTACGTGGAAGAGAGTTAACGATAGATTTAAACTTGGTATGTGTATTGAGATTTGTGTTATTTTTTAAAAATATTATATTATAACAAAGAACTCTGTACCATTCCTATGGAAAATACGCTGACTAAGGAGTCACTACTTCCATATCCAGATTTCCCATCCAAGTCTTTTTAAACAAAAACTTCATGCTATGTTTGCACTAAATAAAATTAGAGGCGTTAGCTACTACTACCATACACATCAAATCTCAAGTTTCTGAACTCTTTCCAGCTTGCTTTACTTATTTTCCCTATTTACCCCCACCTCCCAACCCTTCACCAGAGTAAGCTCAAAATATAATCTAGTTCCAGATCACGTTGTCGTACATATATATATGCGTAGCAAATTTCTAGATAATATGTTAAACCGTTCTAGAGAAAACGTCTACACAAAAAACAGCTACAGACCGACCGACCGACCGACCGACCTACATCTAAACGATACATGTATTCTAAACATTGTCAAGATTTTTTTTTTATTTTGTTTACGATTACTGTTCTTCCACTGCACAAAGTGTGGAAGTAATTGAGTTTTAGTGGAATTGTCTATATTTTAATAATGTTGTAGGTTTTAACCTGCTAAAAGTCTTAGAGGGTATGACCTTAAATAATGAACAGTTTTTCAAATATGGCTTTTCAGAACTACACAATTTTTATAATTTTAGGATTTCAGGATTTTTTTGTCTGGTTTGCATTCATTTTATGGGGAAAGTGCAAAAGAAAGAGGGCAGTTAATTAAGTCTAATGCTGACATAAAAACTTTTCAAAATATTGAATCCATTTTTGTTAATAATATACGTCTTATATTTTTTACTGAAGTAAAAGTTTTAAAAAATTCTTTAAAACTTTCCTAATTCTTGAATGTATAAACTGGCGATAATGTCCTAGTTCTGACGAGTTATATCCTAAGAATTGTTAATTATTTAATATCGTGCAGATTGTGACTTTTATTCAGGAAGTCGAAATCTACATCAACTATTTGTATTGTACTTCTAAAAGTTTTTTAAGTTATCTCTGTTTTTAATCTTTGCTCTAATAATTATTGAATAAAATATTACTGCCAGGAAGATTTCAAATGAGAATAAAAGAGCCTGTACAATTTCTAGACGATTTGAGGCGATACGAAGGGAATACTTTATTTGTTGAGGCACGGGGTGAGTGAGATTTTATATTTTTGTTTTAATGATTCCTGACAACAAATGTTTTGTTCATGATGTGGTTTGGCAATCAAGTGCTTCTTGGGTAGGGCTAGTTATTCTACTACAATTTTTATACCCACAGAAAGACCCACGTAAGAGGGAGATCTCTCAGCGTTGTCTTTTGAACTTACTATAATTTCAGAATGATATCGTTAATTGGCTATATTGGTATATTGGCATGACCAGAATTACATCAGCAGTGTACGTACTTAATAAGTTATTTATTGTTTTCTATGTTAAATCCTATATATTAAGTATGAGAATTGTCGGCTAAATCCCCAAACTAACATTTTCTAGTGATTATGGCAGAAGAAACAAAAATACTAGAGTTAAGAACATTAATTATAATTCTAATTTCATTGAAAAGTAAAACAGAATATATAGAAATACTGGCTCACCAGACATTTAAATAAATAGAATATGTTACCCTAGCATCAGAAGGTCTCAAAGCTTAATGTATTTATTAATTTCTATATTACGTAGGTAAGGTTAGTATATTAAAATTAATACCGATTATGTAAATATATAATTATAATAAAACAATACTTATGATAACTGTTACTCCGTTAATAGACGATTCTGTACTGTTAAATATTTAAAATATATTTTTGGGACACAGGTGAGAAGAATAACAATTAAGAAGCTGTTCAGATGCCATATTAAAAAACAAATCGGTTATACCACGCAGCCCACCTAACACCTAAACAATAAATATTTACAAGGACCTGAATTTATATGACTACATCATTTGAACATTATTGTTAGGTATATATAGAATGCTTATGTTACAAGAGAAGTATTAGTTTATGACGGATTTCCAAATTTAAAAAGGTGAAATACCATTGATTGATTGATTGATTAATTTGTCAGCGTAAGATGAGCATTGCTGCCGATTCCATGGAGGTTCGTTCCAACACTCAGCTTGGTCGTCCGTCGAACAGGCCCAGCGGACGGCCAAACCGCGTGCCGGAACCAAATCTCGGATGTTTTAAATACCGCCGGACCTGGCTGCATACGCTGGGTTGGGCATGGGATATGCTTGTTGTCAGTAGCGAGATCCACATGACGTATGGGGTAGGAATATAGAATGGGAACTGTACGTGTTTGTGAGATGTTTATTTTATGTTTCCATGCTTCTTTTTAGTTTCCATATGTCATCATCATGGGAAGTGTAGGCGTTTGCAAGATGCTTATTTTTAGTTTCCATGGTTCTTGTAAGTTTCCATCTATCATCATCACCTTATTTATTCTTCCTCCAGGTCTTCTGCTTCTGAATCTAGCAGTGGCGGGTTGGTTATGAGAGAGAGGCCCGAGAGAATATTTTCACACTCTGTATATTAATTTGTTTCTACAGTAATTACTTGTTCAATACCTCTTTACTTTTACCCCTAAATGTTGTGTAATAAACTCTCCTGTGACAGGAATTAATAAACCAATAACAGGACTTAAAAATAAATGAAGATAAAACTTATTCTTCATCCTTCGCTTTGCTTATGTTATTACTTTCACTCATTAGAAACCAGTCCGTTGCCTTTCACTGATAGTGTATTATATTGCCACTTTATCGCACTATCCTGCTGAGAAATGGTGCTCGGTCGTCTTAGCATAGGTATAGGCACTTGCTCTTGCTTTATTTGATACTATTTAAAAAACTATACGCGTAATTATTAATTCTATATAAACTTTGTTTTTCTATTATAGCGAATTTAAAAAGGTGAAACACCATGTACAATAATTATTATTTGTTAATAAGAACTTTGTTATTAGTCAAGATCGACAAGCTGTTAGTTGTGCTACCATATTATCAACCAATTGTTATTACGTGGCATATGAAAATATGTAAGTCACGTTCCGTCAACGTTTCGACATCTTCAGACAACAGACATCTCTCAAAACTGCATGAGACATTGAGTGACTAAATTTAAACTCGTTTAAAGACACTGAGTCCCGATTGAATTGTCTACAGTTTTAAGATGTAGATTGTGCCCTCCTAAATTATTATATCAGAGATTAAAATTTGTTTATTCTGGTTTACATTTACTTTAGGAAAATAGCACAGAAACCAAAAATTTAAAAGCAGTAAAGTTTAGAAATTTCATCAATTTCTGCCCATTTGCATAGTTTTCCGGTACTATAAGGTATGTCTAAGACTGTTCATTTAGGATCGTGCATACCATACCTACTAGGACTTTTATTCAGGACATCAAAAATCTACATCATAAAGATGTAGACAAATTCATCGAAACTCAATTTACCAATAGAATTTTTGTCACAATTAGAACTTAACAACAGAATACAACTTTTACACATTTATGAATTTTGTGAATCAGCTTGATATTATCATAAATACCTTTCTTTGTTTATTTTCTTCCATTTCAATTTTAATCGCCGATCGTTTCTCTCATGTCTTACGTGATATCATCATCCTTACTATACGGTATGATGAGTAAGCAGAAATAATGAGATATTTTTAATACTACAACAGGTACTTAGCTATCGGTTTTAGTTTGTTGACTGCAGATGCTGGTATGGCTGGTTTTTTAACATTAGCAAGGCTCATATGTAGAGTGAATCTATTATAGATTTCAATATATGTATGCAGGTAAAAGACCATTACTAAGATCCGTTAGCAGGTTGTCATGTAACAGGTTTTTTATCTGGAGTATATTGATAAGTAGGTACTTTTCAACCACACAATTATTTTATAAAATGTTTATTGTTTATGTAACAAACCAATTAATGAAATATGATTTGAATAAATTGTAAAAGTATTGAACAGATTACGGTTTGTATATAAATCTTACAAAATTATAAATAATGTAATTATTAAAAAAATTACTCTAATTGCATATTCCCAATGATTAGAATCGATTAAGCTACTGTTAATAGTGTACGTGAAGCAGAAAAGTTACGGCTGATTATTTATTATTGATATTGATCTCAGATTTAACATTCATGGAAATAACTACGTCAAGACCGTCTACTCTAGTAAAGAACTTTTAAATATAAATAAATAATTTTAAAAGATTTAAAAACATTACTGAAAAATAGTTACGGGCTAACTAGTATACACGTTTGCAAACGAACTTAAAACAAGATTAGTTACTTTAATCTTGTTATAGTTTTTTCTCATTAAGAGACTAGAGTTAGAGCTCTTGTAACAGTTTTTAATGGTCCTAATTTGGTGAAGGCCTAGAGTTTAAAAATATAATACTATTCTCTAGGTAACTGTTTCCAAAATACTTTCTAATCAAACATAATCAAAGATATTTTATTACCTATAATATTTGTGACATTATGGAAAATTATAATATTAATTAATACTACTTGAATTCATCTGCGAATTCCAAAATTAAAGTTTAAAGTGGGATAATTGCTTTAAAAATTAACAGTTAAATGGGTGACACTCCTCGTCTTTGCCACTCTATTAATTAGTTCCGACGACGACAATAACAAAGCAATAATAATCAACACCTGTGCATGATATGTTAATATAGGAACATTATAGATACACCAAATCAAATTTATTGTTATTGTTCCATATTATTAAACAGCCCACCATGAAAAACTGTTAGATTTGTAATTCGTTTACTTCAATTAAAGAATCCTCAGCAAATATGAGTTGGTTGAAACTACGAATAATTAAGATATTCCTAGATCGTCATAAAGCTGACAATCTTCCAGCAGGGCAATGGGCCTTTTCAGTAGGTTCTCAAATCTTAAACTACGTATATTTATTCGAAAGTTTAAACATTACAACGCACTTTGACTCATTAGGTTTCGTATAAAATTTTTGCTTAGTTATGGAAAAAAAAATATATTTATAAAACGCGCGCATATCGCCAAAGTGACGGCACAATTAATTTAAGCCCATGTTGAATGCATTGATTAAGACAAGTTGACAAGTGTCGAAATGACAGTGAGTTTTTCATAGCAGAAAATGTTCCCAGTCCTAGGTACTTTCTTTTGTACTTTTTTCATTTTAAGCCATAACTTTCTTCTATTTTCCTCTTTGAGGTAAAGAAATATTTCAGTTGGGGTATTAATATTATTATTTGAACAATTTGGCACAAGACACTTCTTAAATATTACGTTTTAGTTGATAAACACAATTATAACCTAACCTTGTGACACTTTATAAAAGACGACAACTGAGAAATAATTTATTCTATCATGCAACCTAAATTAATAAACTATTGCTAAGAGATAGAATTGAAATAAGTTGAAAAAAGGTAAGCGAAGTATTTAAGTAAAATATCAGATTTTTTTATCTATTAGTTTCTAAACTCTCAGACAATGGTACTAGTAGTATTAAGGATGTCAAAACTATCGTTGAATGAGTGTTTATTGCTATAAAATGTCTGCTATTGGTCTGGCTGCATGTCTCTCCGTAGGTCGACATGTAACTTTTTTCTGTGCCCACAATTACTCTGGAGTGGCTTAAGATATTGACTTTAAGTTTGGCACACACATGTATTATAAGGAGATCTGGAACTAGTTTAAATTTTGGGTGGTAAATAAAGGGAAAAAAGGAACACGACCAATTAAAAGTTCAGAAACTAGTATTGGTATTTGGTATATATACTAGAAACCATGGTAATTTACAAATTTGCCAACCCCACTACCACCCCACATCATTACTGAAGGGGTTAATAAAATTGTGATTTAAGGTACATAGGAGGACAAAATTGTTTCTGGTAAATATAATAACTGACTTAATATTTTAACCACACAAACAGCAAAATGTTGGACAGGGCATTGAAACTTAATACACAGTGTGATTCTATTGTTCGAATGAACTTTTACGGTATAATTTTGTTAAAGTATGAAGACTTTTGCAGGACGAGTGGAACCCTATTGCGAACAGCGTCTTGAATTGTAAAATTAAAAATAATATTGGGTCTAATTCTTAATTTCAGCGGCACCATTTGTACGTAACTTGCCGTATTGTAGCAAAATACTAATCAGCAGTGATCAGAATTTGGGTTTTATTTTCAGGTGCATCGTTACAAGAATTTATTTAAATAAACACAGATGTTTAGTTCACTGAAAAATAAATACATTTTGATTTATTTTTCGTGTGATATAAATTATATAATCTATTTATACAAAAAGCGCTATTTAAGTTAAAGTAACGGAGCGCGTAAACAATGCACACCTGCAACACGTGGCCGACACAACAAACATTATTTACTCCTTACTTGCCTTTAAATTGAATGGACGTGGCACAGGACCTAGTTTATAATTGTGTACTGTCGAAAAATGAGTTAAGCCTTATAATGAACTACAAAAAATAATGTGTAATATTTGTGATGTCACAATAAGTGTACCTACATAGAAAAATGTTGTTTCAAAATATGCAAATAGCTACTAAACACACGAGTGTAATACAAAAAAGGAAAAAAGAGTTTTGAAGGACGAGTTTTATTTCGATTGGCTCTTTTGTTAATATGTTTAAATTCGGAGTGATCTTCAAAATTACTGGTTTTGGGTTACGATGGACGAAACGGCAGACTTTTTAGGAAATAATGTTGCCAATGTATTAGTTATAACATTACATGGTGATGGTCCTGATAAGTGCCATTTAGTTAGCTTCCAAGGTTTTAGAAATAGTCAATGGCGAGTCAGTGTTTAATTTTTTTGAAAACACTTTAAAATGGCTTTGGCAAGACTTAGCAGAACAGTATTTATAGAAAGTTGTTGTTTTTACTAGTGATTCGGTGTCGTATATGTTAAGTGCTGGAAAAAAAAATTAAAAAATACCTTCAAGTGCTACATGTTACTTGATTAGCGCATGCGTTACGCCGCGTATTCGAAAAAGTGCGGGATTGTTGCACAAATGTTGATAAACTTATTGCTAATAAAAAAAAATGCTAGAAGCTCCTAGTAGCATAAAACATTTCAAAGAAAAATGTTCCAATTTGTCGCTTCTTCCAAAACCAGTGATCACAGGTTGGGGAACATGGATAAACGCTGTGTTTAGTGTGTCTACGAATTTCTCCTTGTGAGGAATATTTAATTTATGATAATATTAGTGGACTGTATTTTATAACGATTTATTTAAAATTTAACAAAAGCTTACAAATATATTAATGACTGTACTGTACGATTGCTGTGGCTAGACTTTTTTCTTATAAAACTACTTAACTTAGGCATAAGTGGTGCGAGCCTACGCCAACATCGTAGGGGTGGACGCATAGATTGTGTCACATGTGTTAACGTAGTTTTACTTAAAGAACGGGCTCAATAATAAAGATTAAATGTTTGCAAGATGGATTGAACACGCTGCATGTACCATGTTAACTTCAACTCACTAAAGGAAGTTGTAGTCACTTTAAATAAAGATGCTATTGCAATTAAGCATGCAAAGAATTTAATGAATATTCCAAATATTAAAAATGGTTTAAAATTTATATTCAAACGTTTTAAAATAATAACAAGAATTATAGAAAACCTTCCATGTCCAAATTTGTCCTTGGAAGAAACATTTATTTTAACAAAGTAGATACTCAAAAAACAAAGAATGAATTCCGGGTGCAACTGGTGAGATTATATAAAAAAGTAGGTTGCTGTTTTACAAAGGAATCCAGACTTGGCGGTCGTAATTGCCACTAGCAAACAAATTGTAACAGAACCATATGTCTTCCTTGATTAAGTACCTATGAATATCTTTAGATATGCTTCCCTCACTTCTGTGGAATGCGAAAGATCATTTTCGACCTTACAATGGATATTTACTGTCAAAAGAAATCGTCTCTCACATAAAAATTTAGAAAAAATACTTACTGTATACTTTGAAACTATGATCACTCACTATAAATGCAAAATTTGAAACTTGAAAGTGCTTTACGGATTTATAACAATTTTTGTGCGAACGTACATTTACTATGCCAAAATACATCATAAACTCACAAGATAGGTTCGTATTACATTTAACTTTGTAAGAGAGAACAAACTTACATTTAATATGTTGATGTAAAATTTCATATATATGCGCCACTGGAATTAAACCCAAATTCCGATTACTGCTAATCAGGGGTATTCACAGTCGACCATTCTCTTATTTTTTAAAATTTTTCGTTTAAATGCGTTGAAATTAATAAATAACGTGTTTAGCACTAATCTTTGTTGAATTCATTTTGAGAGAAAGCATATTAAATACAAGTATTTTTGAAAACAAATACATTATAATTAATTAAAGATGTATCTCGCTTGGGTTGATGTTTCATTCAGTAATGAAAAAATGATCTACAAAATTTGCCAGGTAATATTTTATCGGCGCCTACTCAAATATTACGAGTAAATTACTGATGCAGCAAGGCGGCAAGGCGTGTCCAATACAAATTTCAGAATCCTTATTTTAAAGTATAAATATGCCGTAACCCACGACGCACTAACAAAAAAAACACAAATAAATGGATCCCCACGAAATCAACAGTGAAATATAAAAATAAAGCAGAAAGAAAAGCTAAACTATAGTACAGTTTAATTCAATTCAATGCATTTCCATTTATTGATATATAAGATTACAATTTTACGACGCTATATTTATGTACAATATTACATTAATCCAGTTAAAATGCGAGTTTTGCTGTGAAATTGGAAACCAAAACGAGCTTACCTTACAGGTACGTTTTTTGGGTCGCTGAATCTGAAAATCGGGGTCCCGAGGGCTGGACTCTGTCCGTTCACCCTTAATTTGCAAAATACACCCCTTTTTAGGGTGTTTTTGTGAAATACTTACGTCATAAATACTAACAAATTCATGTATTTGAGGTCTCAGATTACATTTTTTGGGTTGCTGAATGCAAATTTACGGGTCTCGAGTATTGCCAGCACCCTTAAATTTGCAAAAACTACCCTTAATTAGGGTATTTTTGCAAGATTCTTAGTAAACTGTATCCTACGTGTAAAAGTTTGTTGAAATACAGTTTACTAAGAATCTTGCAAAAATACCCTAATTAAGGGTAGTTTTTGCAAATTTAAGGGTCCTGGCAATACTCGAGACCCGTAAATTTGTATTCAGCAACCCAAAAAACGTAATCTGAAACCTCAAATACATAAATTTGTTAGTAACCTCCTAAGAAGGGGTGTATTTTGCAAATTAAGGGTGAACGGACAGAGTCCAGCCCTTGGGACCCCGATTTTCGGATTCAGCGACCCAAAAAACATACCGGTAAGGTAAGCTCGTTTTGGTTTCCAATTTCACGCCCCCCCTCGCATTTTAACTGGACTATAATTACGCATTAATATTATATTAATTATGTACAGTACTAATTTTCCCTTTATGACCTGCCTAAACTATAAAAGTTTGTTTGCAGTATCACAGAGGAAGTTGCGTGGTGATTTATCTTAAATTGTTTAATTATTATGACATTATCGGTATTGTTTTTTTATTGTAATACATCGTCATATCTAATAAACAACTGTAAGATATAAATATCGGAAAACTTATTATTTTGACCTTTTTGCTAAAGTCATCACCAGATATAATAAATAATGCATGTGGCTCATTGAACGTTATCAGTGTTTAATATTTGCTCATTTCAATTAGAACCTAATTTTATAAATATTTAAAATAAGTTATCTAAATGTCTTCATTAAAGTAAATTGAAACAAATGTATTAACCTATTAAAGTAATTGTTGCGATATATAAAAATTTATAATTTTTCAAAGAAGACGGAATATATGTTTAAAAGTATTGATGTGGAATTTCTGTGTTTATCCACAGAAGCATCAAATCCTCCGTCCAGCTTCGAGTAAAGGGGTAAAATATTATAAATCTCTCTGTCTGTCTGCAACTTTTTTGTTCGCACGTTTTCTCAGCAACGGTTTAAGATATTGACATATTTGGTACCATAACGTGAACTGGAACTAGATTATATTTTTCACTAATTCCAAGTTGGGGATTAATAAGGAGTAATTAGAGGAAAATTAGTGAAGCACGCTGGTAAGAGTACAGAAGCTTGAGATTTGGTGTATATACTAGAAGCCAAGACCTCAGATTTTTTATAAAATTTTCATCCTCCCCCACCACCCCCACTCCATTATTAAAAGGCTTAACTAATTAAAATTGAGATATTCACTTGAAATTTGGTACACGTATGTATTACAACCAGAACTGGGTAATTACTTGTAATTTAAAAATAATTACAATTACAAATTACTTTTTAAAAAAGAAACTAATTACAATTACAAAGTATATGTATTTAAAAAAGGAATTATATTTAATTTAATTACAATTACATGAAAAATGAATTTGGTAATTACTTATATGATAAAGTAAATTATAGTAACCAAACTGACAAAAAGATAAGTTAATAATTTTATTTAGTGCTGTGTAAATATTGCGTTTTAATATTTACGTTATTAGAATGTTTGACGTTAAGAGTAATCAGGAAAAATTAAATAAATATATAGAAAAAGCAGCTTAATAACAATGTCTAATAATAATAAGAATGATAATAATAAACAGCAAACATATTTAGTTTTTAAAAGTTTGTTCAACAAAAATACAAACGTTTGTGTACTTAACAATAAAGAAACGTAAATGTACAGCGGACCACGGCAAAAACTCGTTCTTAGTCGGTACCTTTTTTGAGCTTTTCAGATTCATTTTAAACTATGTAAACTGTAAAATTCTGCTTTAATGTAGGTAGGTAATGTAATGTTTAATAATAATAAATAATAATGTAGGTATAGGTACCTTAAAATCAAAATATTTTGTAATTTCCGCAGTACAAAGCTTTTTTGAAATGAAATAGAAACAAATAGGCTGATGCGATTTCCAGAGACGGAAATTTACGCAAGTCTGCAAGTCTGTTCTTGTTTGTTAAACCACATACGCATGTTCTTAAAGCAATTGTAATTGGAAAAAGTAATTGTACTCATAGAAGTAATTTATAATTAGATAGTTCAGATAATATAATTACCCACAAATTACAATTCCTCTAACAATTTTCCTGCAATTACAATTCCAAATTACTTTAATAAAGAAAGTACTTAAATACAATTTTCATTACATGGAAAAAAGGGAATTGTAATTGCTAATTACCTCTTCACCAGGAATTATCCAGCTTTGATTATAACGACACTTGGAACTAGATTATATCTCCAGTAGCACAAAATATTGGACTAACGTACAATCCCCGTAGGACCAATACATAAATATTGGTCCTATATGGATTGTACGTCGGTCCAATATTTGTGCGACTAGAGATGTTGATATGACTCTGTTGAAGGAGTGAAGATATAAATATATATGATAAAGAAAGTACTTAAATACAATTACAATTACACGGAAAATAGGGAATTGTAATTGCTAATTACTTTTTCACCAGAAATTATCCAGCTCTGATTATAACGACACTTGAAACTAGATTATATCCCTAGTAGCACAAAATATTGGACTAACGTACAATCCGCGTAGGACCAATATATAAATATTGGTCCTATATGGATTGTACGTCGGTCCAATATTTGTGCGACTAGGGATGTTGATATGATTCTGTTGAAGGAGTGAAGATATAAATATATATGATAAAGAAAGTACTTAAATACAATTGCAATTACACGGAAAATAGGGAATTGTAATTGCTAATTACTTGTTCACCAGGAATTATCCAGCTCTGATCATAACGACACTTGAAACTAGATTATACCCCTAGTAGCTCAAAATATTGGACTGACGTACAATCCGCGTAGGACCAATAAAATATTGGTCCTATATGGATTTTACGTCGGTACATATTTGTGCGACTAGGGATGTTCATATGATTTTGTTGAAGGAGTGAAGATATAAATATATATGATAAAGAAAGTACCTAAATACAATTACAATTACACGGAAAATAGGGAATTGTAATTGCTAATTACCTTTTCACCAGGAATTAGCCAGCTCTGATTATAAGAACACTTGGAACTAGATTATATGTTGATGACTCTGTTGAAGGAGTGGAGGTAAGAAGGAGTAAATAGGGCAAAATAAGTAAAGCAAGCTGATAAAAGATCAGAAGTAATGAGCATAGTTTACAGGACGCAAATTAAAATAACTGCATATGTATTTCTATTTTAATAATGGAATATTCTATAATAGAACTAGCACGTTAGGAAAAAACAATATATTCCGCGAAGTGAAAAAATAATACAAGCTAATGAAAATAAGAATACATGCTTTCCGTCTGTTAATTTCGAGCCAAGTGTCCTCTCTCCTCCGTCAAGCCTCCTCAGCTAAGTTGACATCATCGAAGGTCCTTTTTTTCATAAACATATCCAACGGTGTTTGGCACTGTTCGGGTATTGCCGATTCCATAACAATAATATATTGTTCACATTACATATATTCCGTATTTTGAAATAAAGCAATAAAGCTCGTGTTTTTGCTTGAATCGGTTTTATTCAATAATCAATTCTAATTCCTACCTATTAATATCAAAAGCAACGATATACCTTGTCCGAGGGAAACAATTGTGATTAAAAGGTGACAAAAAAATATCAGTTAGTTAAATACATAGCAAAAGTTTGACATCGGATTAAATATACGCTACAACTTTTTATCTAACTATTTGTTAAATTATCTGTATAGCAACACATTACACTATTCATGAAAATTGTAGACTATACGTAATGCTACACTTTTAATGATTAGCTTCATGCCATTAAAAAGTTGATTACCTTAGTTTAGCCTATAAAATATAAAGAGCATATTGTTTTTTAATAGTTGTTTGGAGTTCTTACGTGTTAAATTTGATGAATTATTTATATCCATATCGATATTGACCTTAGCTTTGTTACCGTGTAGTGTTTTTATCGACATAAATAGCAGAAGGGCTTTCAATGAATAATGCAAACATAGTATAGTATTTACGAACTCAGTTGGAACAGCACGGAACTAGGGGATCTTACGGGGTATTTCCAATATATCGCCTCACATTGAATGAGAGAGCACAGAGTTTTACAGATTTATATTCACACACACCAACCTTGTTCAGAGTTTTTGCATGCCATAATATATAAAACAAAAAATACCTATAAAGTATTTGTATAGTATGATCTGTACGAGGCAGTGCAGTACAGCCAGGCAGCGTTATAAGTTAATTATAGTGAATATTTGAACAAATTATTAGTTTTATTACTGTGCTTGAGTGATTTTTGCAATTAATTATTTAAAATGGCATTTTGGAGGCCTTTCGATAGTAGTGACAATGAAACGGACGATTTTGATACAGAGCCTATACAAGCGGAATTTGAAATAAAGACTTACACGTTCAAACTCAAAGGGTTATTTTGAATATTTGCTCGTGTTTATAAGGCGAAAATATTGATTCTTCATATAATCAAATTGTGAAGAGGATTTGTGAGTTAACCAAATTTAGCCGTGCTACAATTTATAGGGTTATTACAGGCGGGGATATAGTTTATTATTCTATTAAACAGAAAAGAGTTGGGCAAAAACTTAAAAAACTTGATAATGCGTCCAAATATGTCATTCGGCGATTTGTGTATAACTTTTACAATGAACAGAAGGTGCCCACATTTGAAATGAATAGGGATAAGTTACGCGACTATCCAGATTATAACTATAAATCATTAGATACTTTGCGAAACGTTTTCATTAATTGCAGTTTTAGGTACAACAAATTGGACAAGATTTGTGTGCCCCAGAATTCATAAACAAAGACATTTGAGGGGATAACATCTACATACTTTCAGATAGTCAGATACCTTTGAATCTAAAATTGCCTGGGTTTCAGGCAATTTCTGAAGCAATTGGCAAAGAAATTCACAAATCTTGCATCTTTCGCAAGTATCTTAAGCGTATTGAAACTACCAGATGCAACTATACTTCTCTAGGTCGAAATTCTATAGGATCGTCTTATTGATATGCCTGTTAAGTTACACCAAATTATTTTCTGTATTTCATTTTATATAAATATTATATTTATTATCATTTATCATACATCATACATAGTACATATGATAAAAGTCACTTAATAAAAATAGCTGGCAAATCTATAGAACAAGTCTGTCATACTAAATTCTTTCGAGTATTCATTGACAACGCATTAAATTGGGATGAACACATTGGCTTTGCAGCAAAAAAACTTTCTTCCTTCTGTTATGGATTGTATATATTATCCAAAATATCAAACAGGAAAACTGTATTGGCATATTATTATACAAATTTTATATCAAGGGAAACATATGGAATTCTCTTTTGGGGCTCTTCATGTCATTTTGAAAGAATATTTAAACGGCAGAAGAAGGCTGTACAAAATATTATGGGAGTACCTAAATATACAACAATTATAATCATAATTATGATACCAGGGAAAGTAATAACTTAAGTAGTTATGGAATCAGCACGCATCGTTGATCATCGGAACGAGTACCTTCGTAAAATAAAAGAATACCAAGATGCAAATAGAGACATAATTTATCTTGACGAAGCATGGTTTGACAGCTATGGCGTAGTTCAATACGGTTGGGTAGATAACACCAAAAGGTGTAATGCAAGTGCTTCATGTTCTAGTGGAGAAAGAATTAGAATTCTACATGCTGGAAGTGAAAACGGTTTTATTCCAAATGCGTTGTTGTTGTTTGCTAAAAATATCAAGCAATGCTCTGCCGACTACCACAAGGATGTGACAGCCGAATTATTTAGTATTTAAAGCATTTTTACATTTCTATGGCCGCCGCCAAAGACCTATAAAGGAGATGCCGACTATACTCCGAGTTTTTGTTTCTATGCTGTCCCGATTGAGATCATATACACTATACCTTGAAGTGAAATAATTCAATATTCCTAAATCGTTGTTTTATCAATCAAAATGGAATTAATGATTTCGTTTTCTAATTAAGAATCCATTATTTTTTCCGTCACTTAACGAAGGAAAATATATGTAATTGTTGTAAAAAAAAATCATTCGTCCCAGTAAAATGTCGGTACGGAGAGAACAAACCTTGAAGCATCGAACCGGAATGGGGCAAGGATGGGGTATTGGACTATTTCTTCCGTGCTATGCTATAGGGCTGCTTGTCAGCTGGATTGTTGGCGAATGGGTAATGTTCTCCCTTAGGGTGCAAGAGGTTCCCAGTTCAAATCCTGGACACGCCGATTTTTTTTTTTTTTTGTAACGATCAATGTATTTTTCACAAATTCAGATTTGATTTGACGGCAGAAATGTTTTCCTTTTTTTTCCTATAATGATTTCATTCTTTCCTGTGATCTAATTGCTAATAATTATCAGCGCCTGACACATGTATGTCATCTAGACACATTATTAATCCAGGTGAAGAACTATTGTCCAGATCATTGATATTGTTACGTGTTTCCGCCTCTATGAAACACCCTGTATGAATTCGTGGGTTTCAAATATTTGTGGGTAACCACTAACACTTTATTTAATAATTTACTGACTACACAATACCTGTAAACTAACTTTTACAATGTTTATAATCTCACTTTTCGCTACCAAACTTCACTTTAATAAAACTTCTTCTGCCGTCGATTTCGCAATATATATTCTAAAATTGCCTCTAGATCCATCTGGAAATTTTCAATTGCAGAACAATATAGCACTAGAGCCATCTACAGCTCTCCAGAAGAGATGGCGTGTATTACTGGCTGCCTAACCATTGGTACTTAATTTCAGCTATTAGTAACATGGGCATCAGGGGGATGGAATGCGTAACGACATTATAAAATAGAGAGTATTCTTACAATAGGAATCGATGTTATTAGTAATCTTAAGTAGCAACTATATATAATCATGATTACAAGAGAATAAGAAAACACAATCGCAGTTGATGAGTGCCGGTAATCGTGATTACTGAGGTAATCTGATTACTTTGTAATTTCAAACACAGTAACTCTATGAGTAATCGGTTACAAAAATAATAGACTACGCCCAATTCTGTTTTTATAACGGTTTTGTTATTCCAGAATCTTGACAAACGGCTTTTTTCACATTAATAGGACACATATATTTCGAAATTCAGAAATCTCAAATTCATTTGAGGAAATATATATTAGTTTATTCCAGAATTCAATTTGAAGTAAGTAAATTACTTATCTTCCAAATTAGAATTAAGCATGTACCGAAAACATTGAAAAATGATCATACATTATTAAAGAAGCACATCTTTGATAAGCAACTATTAATTTAATTCTCCGATTTTTAATATTAATGATCATTGGATCTTGTAACAGATAATGAAATGATACATTCTAATCGTTAACTAATTAGTGGTTGGACTAGCTTAAAAAAAAATGAGAAACAGACAAGGAAACAGCATTAAATAATTATTATTATCTCGTGCTTTAACGGCATCTGTAGATACAAATGCTAGTTAAGCTTTTATTTTGTAGTGCGCATTCCCAAAGTATAAATAAATCGCGATAAAAATATTTATAAATGTTCAGACAGGTACTTGATGTCCAGGCAAGACAAAGTTGGAACCTTGTGACCCCATCATACCATCATTATTCAACATCTACTATTGATTGTTCTCTTATTATTTATCGGGTGTTTAGCCGTTGTTGTGCGAAATACCTCAATATTTTACTGAAATATAGCTGTACACCAAATAGACCAGAGGAAACGGGTTTAAGAATATTATATACTAGTGTAGAATTTACTAAATATGCAAAATAAAAGTAGGACGTCAAGAATCTTCTAATTAACGACATTTGGTAATCCATCATTACTTTAGTGTATTGTATGATACGTCTGAGAACATCAAGTCACCTGTCGTGGTTGCCTGTTAGGGATACGACCTCCCCAAAGCTCGTTCTGATCAAAATAAACTGTATTATTCAATATGGAGAATATTACAGTTGAGACTTGAAAGTCTGAATGTCTTCAATTATGAAAGCTGAAGAGGAAATTACCAGATATTAAAGTAAACAATTCTTTATAGGATTTTGCAAACAGCAGAAAAAATAACTATCTATAACTAAAAGAAAAACTTTCTGCAAAAATTTTAATGAAATCTTTACATTATTTCGATAACCTAAATTCTGGTTATGCTGGCTAATTAAAATCCTAAAACGAATTTGTCTAATTTATTATTTGACAATTCTCATTCTAACTAGCATCCATACAGTCCCCTACGGCCATGCAGATTAAACTAGTATCCACATAACCCCCTACGATCATGAAGATTCAGTTAAAAATGAGAACAAAGGCCTAAAATGAATTTATTTATCTCTTTTATGTCTTTCTGATGAGCTCCAGAATAAGGGCGAAAACCGTTTCAAAGGCTAAGCATTTCCAAAACGGAACGATAGATTTCATGAAGATGTAATCCATTAGAATGAACATTTTTTAAGGCAAAGTAGATAAATAAATTCATTTTAGGCCTTTGTTCGCATTTTTAACTGGATCTCCATGATCGTAGGGGGTTATGTGAATATTAGTTTAATCTGCATGGCCGTAGGGGACTGTGTGGATGCTGGTGTTAGAATGAGAATCGTCAAATAAGAAATTAGACAAATTCATTTTAGGATTTTAATTTGCTAGCATAACCACAATTCAGGTTATCGAAAGAATGCAGACTTCATTACTATTTTTACAGAAAGTTTTTCTTTTAGTTATAGATAGTTATTTTTTCTGTTGCTTGCAAAATCCTATATAGAATATGTTTCAATATTACTCTATATGTCATTATGCTGTGAAGCAATCTGCTGTAATTTTGTTGCTGAGTTGATATATAAAGACAGGTCGATAACAGTTTTGATAAATTTTGAATTTGGAACTGAAAGTTTAATGAATTGTTTAAATGCGCACCGAGGAGTTTCCTTTTTAAAATTTGTGGTTTTTATTTTATCATTATCTATGGTAAGCTAGTTGTTTCTTGACCAGTTTATTAATTAAATCGTCAGCTTTCTCTTTATTAGTGCTCAAGTTGGAAAACACTTTGTCGCTGAGTAAAAATTCCATGTCATCAGCATACATTATTGGCAGTACTTCAGCAGCACAGTGGAAAGATACTCCATTAATATAAATTATGAACAGCATAGGACCCAGAACAGTGCCCTGTGGTACTCCATAAACAACACTAGAAAGTTTTGATACTCTACCATTAAACTCAAGACATTGTTCACGGTCCGCAAGATAAGATAAATAAATTTAAGGTTTTTTCTCTGATCTCACAGTATTCCAATTTTTGTATTAAAACACCATGGTTAACGGTATCAAAAGCCTTAGATATGTCGTAAAGTTTTGCAGTGCATAGTTTACACTCCTCAGAAGCTTCTATATTGTTCCCATACATTTCACAGATTGCGCCAATAGTAGATCTCTTCTGTGTATAGCCGAATTGAGCATCGGTTAGTAAGTTGTTTTTTTTCAAAGTATTCTAGCAGGCTATTTTTAAGGACAATCTCAAATATCTTAGAGATGATATAATAGGTATAATAGAAATAGGCCTATAACTGTCTGCAATATTGAAGTAGTGATTCCTTAGGCAGCAGTTTTTTAAAATATATTTACGGCAGTAACAAAATACGCAACAAAGAGTAATAAAAGTCGTATTAAATTGTTTAAAAAGTTATATATTTGCTTTTTCAAATTCTTTAGGTGGGGTACATATTTAATAGAGGTCTTGTAATAGAGCTGTTCATAATTCTATTACAAACGATCTGAATTTTTTACTGTTGCCATACAATCAATACTATCGGAAATGAATGCAAATGTCGAGAAAACTATGTTCTGCGATTTCAATTGGTTCAAATATATGTTGCCAACTTCGCCCGAAGTCCAAAACTTAATACTTTTGATCACAAGTGTACTTAAACTTCCAGCAAAAAAAATCCCCTCCCCAATCTCTTCCTTTATTTCAGTTTCTAGATTTCTTTTTACTCCTCTTATTCTAATTCTAAGAAAAATTCGCATTATATTTTTGCTTAAATCAATATTTGGCTCTCAGAATCCCTAATATATGAAATAAATATTCACACAACTCGGAAAATCTGTGCACAAGGGAAACCTTCTCTAATGTACTTCATATATCACTATATATTTATATGTTTGTTTTTAAATTAAACGTTAACTACCTTGTTTGCCAGGCATTTTATTGATTTACTTATACTTATTCTTAACTGACATGTTTTCTTTTATAATAACGCAGATCGATACTTTTAACAAATAAAACCTACAAGGAAATTAAATTTAGTTCTACATTTAGTTCCAGTTATAAGTCATGACATAAAATCATTAGCATAAAACTCAACCTCGGTTTTATACCTTTTATGCTTATAAATAAATAATGTTGGGCAGCTCTTAAAAGTACAAGAAAGGAGTTTCGCGTAGGGAATATTTTTAGCAGTTTTTTTTTGTACTAAATGCTTTCTTAATTATTTACATGTACTTATTTAATGTATCTCGCAAAACTCCCACTGCCCTTGAGTTAATAGTAGGTGAATTTATTACTCATTTATTTATATTGGCATTGCTATTAAACAATGTCTTAGCGATAAAAAATAGCTATATAAGGAATTTCTAAATTATTATAAGAATTTGTGAATAAATTGGGACCACCTTCAAATAAAGGGCTACTAAAAATTGTGACAAAATATTTCCGTTGTCTGGTTAATTAAACCTAATTACCTTATATCGATGTTTAAGTTGATTATACATAGGTATGCGAACTCATTATCGGCATTAAAGGTTCAATAAAGTGGACGATGGTGATATTTTATTTCATAGTTTTATTTTAAAGTTTTTTTGAAGGCAGCCCAATGTTTTTAAAAGTCACTAATCCATTCAGTAGAGATTCTTGCCCTACAGAAGTTGGGGAACAAATCATATTGCAGTATATTATTTAGGTTTGGACCGTGATGAAAATACTAGTTTTCAACCTTGGTGAAGGGAACGAACCAAATTGTTTTATTCAAAATACCAACGGTTGATCCAACGCCAAAAATATCCGTAACAAAGACAAAATTAAGCATATGGATTTTGTCTGTAAGTCGAATATATACAGCGGCGGAAAAGTGAACATTTTCCCAAAAATCGTCAGCCTGTTTTTGTTAGCAAAGCGTCTCTCTTCAATCAAGGAAAAGCAATGTCTTTTTCACTTGTCTAGAAGGCCACAAATAGTGCCTTCATTGGCATTTTTAAATATCAGGATGCCAAACCAGAAGATATCGCAAACGCTGGCCCTAGCTTCTCGTTATTCTGTGTGGCAGCAACATGGAAGAAGGAACCTCGGAAGAAATCCACAACTATCAAATGATAGCGAAGGAGCTCTTTCATAAGTTAGGTAATTCTGGCTTCAACGCCCAGGGTTATGCTGATGACCTGATTTTTACTGTGAGAGAGACTTGGAGTATAACCCCGAAAATGATCCACTGAATTTATCTTTTGGTTGCGAGACCCATGGTAACCTATGCATCATGTGTAGGGTGACCTTGCCTCCTTATGGATTACAGGAGCACCTGTCAGATATGGAAGCAATACTAGACCTACTTCCGCTACATTTGCACGCGAGGAAGGAGGCAGCACTTAGTGCCCTAAGGTAGCAGATAGTCTCTTTCAAACCTGACAATCTGGTTGGTCACTTAAGGATTCAGCAGTTAATCCAATTGTAATCAATGTCAATCAAGAGGGACTTTGACTGTCATTTTGATATGCTAATTGAGAGCCGAAGTCCTGCGATTGGAGAAAGATTTACTCATCTGTTACACCGATGGATCAAAGATGGTCTTATTGTAGGCTATCCAGAGTCCTAGGTAAGACCCCGACCATCTTTTGAGCATAAATTTATGCTCTAGATATAATGTCATTATATCTATTTTCTCTTAGATAGTCAGGTAGCGTCAGAGGCTCTCAGGTCTCACGCTTTTGAGTCTAAAATAACATGGGAATACAGACAATCCCTGAAGCAACTAGCCAGAAACAACAAGGTTACCTTGATATGGGTGCCAGGGCACGATGGAAGAGAAGGAAACGAATTAGCCGACGCACTTGCAAAAAAAGCTGCTGAAGTCCTGTCTTTTGGGCAGGAACTGTTTTGAGACCTATCTACGGAACATATAATGGAGGAGATCCTGAAATGGAAAAAGGAACAGAATAAGCACTACTGGAGGAATATTCCAGGCCAAAGACAACTGAAAAAGTTCATAACTCATTCGACAAGGAATGCCACAAGACAACTCTGACATAAGGCTGATGATTGTCCTTTCGATAGGCCATTGCCTCTTGAGATATCATTTTAAGAATATGAGCAGACAATGATACGCGCAGATACTGCGATACTGCAATAGAGACTGAGGAACACATTCTTTACATCTGCAAGATGCTAGTCCGCACTAGACTTAAGTACCTAGAAAAGCTGGGTTAAACTTAATTGAAAAACTAACTTAAATAAAGGCTGACGACATAGGAAAATTAGACGCCAGAAAAATTGGAAGCTTTGTAAGAAACTTGGGAGTCAGGAGACTCAAACTTTTTACAATAAACTGTATAGTTAGGGAAATGGCGTGCAAATTCGACGACGAAAAGTTACCTGCCAGTCATTAATCGATGAGAGAATATAGCTACAAAACTTCTTTCTCTCTGAAAATGTTTAGTATGGAGGGAGAATATGGAGGAGGGGTGACATTTCTTTTTAAACGAATGGTTACCGATATCTGTCTGCATAGGTAGTTAGTTTTTTTTTTTTTTCCTTCTTCAATTCTTTGGGAATTTCACTGCCACATGTATGTTTTCTTTCTAAGCGGTGCTAGGGAAATCTACAAAATATATCACAATTAACCAGTATGTTACTGGTAAAAAAACCTCTATGCCCGTGACGTTTACGTCAAAGGATCAGTTAAAGGTTGGTTTTGATAAATAAACAACACAAATAAGTATAAAAACTTGAAATTAAATATTTCGCCGACGTTTCGGAAATCTATTCTGTTTCCTTTCTCAAGGCTTTTTTGAAAAATCTTTTTTGCTGTGTATGACAAATACACAGCTCTAAGAATGTTTGTTATATTCAATATCCATAGATACTTACTATTTACATAGAACTGTTGATATAGTTAACAGTTTTTTAGTTTCTATACAATGTTAAGTTTGTGAAGTTCTTCTTTTAACATTGGCAGCCAAGTTGTACAGACATCTACGGAACAATTCGACACGCAATTATCCTCATTCAATAATATTATCGCGGATTCTTTTATTTTTCTTTTTTTGCTATCTGCCTCTTTTGTTAAAATTTTTGCCGAGTCCCAGTTTATTCTATGTCCGTTCTCCCACGCGTGTTCGCAGATCTTGGACCTCTGAATTTCATTTTTTCTGATATAATTTTGATGTTCGCCCAATCTTACACTAAAAGGTCTGGATGACTCACCCACGATAGCAAAAAAAGAAAAATAAAAGAATCCGCGATAATATTATTGAATGAGGATAATTGCGTGTCGAATTGTTCCGTAGATGTCTGTACAACTTGGCTGCCAATGTTAAAAGAAGAACTTCACAAACTTAACATTGTATAGAAACTAAAAAACTGTTAACTATATCAACAGTTCTATGTAAATAGTAAGTATCTATGGATATTGAATATAACAAACATTCTTAGAGCTGTGTATTTGTCATACACAGCAAAAAAGATTTTTCAAAAAAGCCTTGAGAAAGGAAACAGAATAGATTTCCGAAACGTCGGCGAAATATTTAATTTCAAGTTTTTATACTTATTTGTGTTGTTTATTTATCAAAACCAACCTTTAACTGATCCTTTGACGTAAACGTCACGGGCATAGAGGTTTTTTTTTTTTTTTTACCAGTAACATACTGGTTAATTGTGATATATTTTGTAGATTTCCCTAGCACCGCTTAGAAAGAAAACATACATGTGGCAGTGAAATTCCCAAAGAATTGAAGAAGGAAAAAAATTAAGATAATGCCACAAATAACATTTAGACAATATTTAGGTAGTTAGTATATGTACTTGACATACCAAAATTACATTGGCAGTGGCATTGGTGCGGTGGTGAGAATTTTTGAAAAAATTGTATAATTTTTATTACTGCATTTAATCTTTGTTAAAGTATTGCTGAATTTCTCCTATTTGTTGTTAAATAGTTTTGAAATAGGGTGTGTGCACTATATAACAATTCACTTCAAATGACGCATTAATATCAAGTAATACATAAATGTGAAAGCCTAAACGCATTCATATTAATCATATCATTAGATTAAAATAAATATTTAATAAACAAATCGACCTAAAATTCAAATATTTGAATGATTTCGACAACACCATGTGACGTCATATTTCATGTGTGTGCAGTTGGCAACGTTTTGCTGGCAATGCGTTGCTAACTTCACGCACATTGATATAGAAGATGACGTCACGTGGCCTTAACGGGAGACACCGGAAATACGTTTTGAGCTAATGTTAAAAACAATATGTGTCATTATTATAAGTCAGAAATATGAGTGGAGTAGCAAGTAAGTGGTGTTTTGTGCCAACATGCAGAAATACTTCTGAAAATGCCCCAAATAATAATTTTATAGGTGTTCCTAAAACCGATTATTCACTAAGAATGAAATGGTTTGAAGCAGAGAATCGCACTGTTCCCAAATCGAAATCGACATTTTATTGTTGTGAAGATCATTTTAATGTAAGTACAATGTATTTGTTATCATCATGGTAGAAACTAATCGATAATAGCTAAATGACTCACTACCCATAATATTGTAAGTAGATCATACTAGGTATATACTTCCCTTAAAATTATGCTTGTAATGGTATAATATGTATTTCAAATTGAAACTAATCTCATTACTTAGTTATATTTAACCCTATGAACTCCCACTTATGTAACATATTACAAGATATAATATATATACTTCTTTATTATTTTCAGCTTGAGGAAGACATGAAGAATTACATGCGATACAAACTTATAGGAGGATATATGATTCTGAAGGAGGATATAATTCCGCACATATTTGCCTACCAACCAGACAGACAGAGAGATGCGTCTGCACCAGAACGATCTCTTCCTTTAAAACCGCGAAGAGCACAGTTAATGAATTAGGCTTTAATGCAGGACACGAATTCTATTATATTAGAAGATATATCACCCGTTACAGACTATCATCAATCCAAAAGCACTGAGCAGGTCAGATTAGACGAACATGTGATGAAACATGTTTATCAACAAGATGATAATCAAATGCTGGCTAAAAATATGGAAACGATATGCAATGAACAGGAGTATTTATCACCAGTTGTAAATTTTGATCAACCCAGTACGAGCACTGATCAGGTCAGTTTAGATGCAGACGAACATGTGTTGGAACAATTTTATCAACAAGACATAGAAGTCAAATTATACAGACTAAAAGTGTGGGGGTGCAGGTCAAACCATTCTTTCGTAGTAAATATGTGACATGTAAAATTAAAAGTGATGTGAGACACACACTTCACCAATAAAAAATATTAGTCCAAATAAAAAAAAGCTTTTATTCAATCAAGTTCAGTTCAGTGACATCATCAAACTCAAAACTTATTTCCATTGCTAAGTTAAATTGAAAGGGTGAAGTTGGTAATGTGTTGCTCTCAACGCGTTGCTAACTTCACTTAAGTCATATAACGTGTTTCTGACAGATTAAACATGATAGTTGTATAGATTACCATTGTAGTATACTCAATACTGCTACATCTATATGATAAGTGATGTCACATATGATATAGGATATAGGTTTGTCCTTTTTGGTGGCGAATATTTAATTCAAAACTAATTTTTTTTTGAAATTAGGTACTTAAAAACTTTTTTTGCCGAAAAATTGTTTCAGGTATACTATATATCACGAGTATTTTATAATTTTCTATTAAAAAAAACAGTGCACACACCCTATGAGTACATTATTTCATGTGGAAAATAAAGACGCTGTTATTATTATTATTATAGAAATTGTGGGAATAATGTTCTTAGGTGAATTCTATAAATATATATATACTCAAGTGGAAATAAAACTAGTTATAAAAAATAGAAAAATATGATACTTCTAATGACTCAATAAGAGGAATTTTCAATACGTACCATAAAACATCGCAGAGAAAAAAGAAAAAAGGTGTACGCTCCGTGTGTGGCACGTTTACTAGTACACACCATAAAACAAGCAAAAACTAGAAGATATATTATCAGGTTTATGAAATGGCAAAATATTCCATATACATAACTCGCAAACAACATAGCGACACCATGTAAATTACAATATCCTTTACCCACATACTAATTATATCGTACATGGCAGAATCAATACGTCATTAACGGAGAGCAATGGAATTAGTGATCTTTAACCGATCACTACAATAATATACACCATGTAATGTCAATGATACAATACAATCCGAGCTCCATTATTGACATTCAGTTTCGGGTTAATTGTATCGGTCAAATTTAAGTGTAAAGTGAGTAACGGGTTGTGGTGTTTCAGTTATCAATAAGGGATGTCATATTTAAAGTAGGGAATTTAGAACGAGTTGAGAAATGTGTTAATAACCGAGCAGAGATCGGGAATAAAATCTTGGTGCTAGAGACGGCTCTCATATAGACGTAATATTATATTGCAAACATTTACTGAAACAATCAGAAAAACGACGATATAGTGAAATATTTATTGTTGCCAGCTACATTGTATTTTTGGTAATAAATTTCTACATATTCTGTGATTTTACGTTTTAAATATTATTATCCCAAACTTATTGTCAGTATAAAAGTTGTCGGGATCTTTGTTCTTTACCGCACCATCAAAAATGCCGACATTTTTTATACCCAGAATAAGTCTGAGATAAACAACACAAGCATATTTTTCCATTGCTTAGCACTTAGTGCTCGAAGTACTTCTTATCAGTGTTCGACAAAGCTCTGATGTTCCATTGTGTCCCCCTTGCAATGCTGTTTCTATAATACTTCCATATACACGTACTGTATAGTAATCGTAAAAATTTTTTTAAAATTTTTTAGTTGAAATAGGTTTATAATGCCATGAAACGTCAAGATTTTAAATTTGAGCGAAAAATAAATGTCTGTCTGTCTGCCGGTCTATCCGTAACTTTCTTCTGTGCGCGCGTTTCCTCTGGAACGGTTTAAGATATTGACTTGAAATTTTGTACACGTATGTATTATAACGAGATACGAAACAGGATTACCAGGTGAAGGGTATATACCAGCCAAGCCAAGATCTCAGATTTCTTAATTATATTTCCCATGCCCTCCACCACTCCGACTCCATTATTAAAGGGGTTGATAAAATAAAATTGAGATATTTACTTGAAGTACTAGATTATATTCTAGGATGATTCCGTTGAAGGGTTGGTGGTTAAATAGGGGAAAATAAGTAAAGCAAGATGAAAGAGCATGGGATTTTTTATATATACTAGAAGCCAATACCTCAGAATTTTATAAAAATTTTAAACCCTTTCACCACCTCCACTACATTATTAAAAGGGCTGATGAAATTGAATTGAGATATTCACTTGAAATTTGATGCATGTAAGTATTATAAGGGCATCTGGGACTAGATAATATTTTGTATATAAATAGAGGTAAATAGGGGAAATAAGTAAGGCAAGCTCTTAAGAATACAGAAACTTGAGATTTGGTGTATATACTAGAAGCCAATGCCTTAGATTTTTTTATAATATTTACCATCCCCTCCAACACCTCCACTCCATTATTTAATGGGTTGATAAATAAAATTGAAATTTGGTACACGTATTTAATTTAATGACATTTGATTCAGATGATTCTGGTGAAAGGGGGGGGGGGGTGTAGTAAAAGAGCTAGTGTTCAGAAGAAACCAACGCCTCAAATTTTATTACGATACCTACCTCAAATATTATGGAAATTCTATCATACTTGTGTGCAAACATAGTTAGGAAGTTTTCCTTTAAGGAGACGAATGGAAAATCTGGATGTGGAAGTAGTGATTCCTTAGGCAGCGGTTTTTAATGCTCGTATAAAATAGAGGGAATTATTATTAGTTCACGGATATAAGCTCGATCAAGTAGGTTTTAAATGCACAAATGTTATACTTTCGTGTAAGAGATGTATGTGCTTATTTGACTAGGTATGTTATAAAAAAGTTACATAAAAAATGTTAAAAGAAAGCTTTTATTTAAGAAATGTATCAAGAAGTAAAACATATTTTTTTTAAATTTACGTCTCCAAAACTTTTGAGTATTGGAGACGGTCGGTCCGTTGAGCAAACTAGCTGTGCAATAACTGTGTTATGTGACTGTCTCCATAGCTTTTGGTTTCCAGGTGTATGAATTTAAAAAGAATACTTTTTACTTGTTAGTAAATTTTTTTAAACAAAAGCCTTTTTAAATATTTTGTTTAAATAATTTGATTTTTTACTTTTTAGTCTTTGCCTATTTTACAGACAGACAGATCCATTTAATTTGATACCCATGTCAAGGGGGTTGTAGAAACAGAGGTAATCCGTCGTCCTGGCTCGTCCGTCATATTGTATTTAGAATGACGTCACATAGTTCATCATATTTTACTCGTCAAACATATTAACAAACAGGGGAAGTCAAATAATAACTTTTAAAAACCATCTAATCTTTGTTAACAGATAACACAAAAATTCGGTTTTTTATGGGAACACACTAAAAGACACTACACACTAAATAATATTACCAATAGAATTCGTTTCTCCTTTCTTCAACAATCAACCAGATACACATCTCAAAGATAACAGCAATGGGCTTGTTCCATGATATTCTTTTTATATGGTTTTTATACTTTTTCATATAGTACTCGATATTCTCATTATACACTTAAAATTTCGTATTATTAACTTTTTCCGTTCTCGAGATATAAGGAGTTGAAATTAGTAATAGTTGCAAAAACCGAGCGCTCATTTGTGACGTCACTATACGCAAGTGACGGAAAAAAATGGCTTTCTGGGACCTTTCAAATTTAACCTGAAAAGTCGAAAAACATGGAATTTTTAAACGCTGGTAACTAAATAAATACGTCGAGTGGAAGTTCGTTCTATGTGTCTACGGAAAGGAGAAGGTCGGCGATGAATTCTAATCGTAAATTGCAGGGTCAAAATCGAAAATTCGTTCCGGCAGGAGCGAGAGAAAATTGTAATTTTTTGACATTTCACTAAATTGTACTCCCCTACTGTCAAGTAGTAAGCAAAACAAACAATACTTCGAAAACACTTATAATTATAACCAATAAGGAGCATCAAGTCTATTGAGATCGCCGAGTCTATGCGTATAGTGACGTAGCGCCTGGCCACGCCCCATTCTCGCGAGATGGAAATTTGTAATTGTTTTTAAGATACTAAACGTGCGAATAAGTTTCCGATTTTTTTCAGATCCATTAATTTATACTTGCACTTTCGATTTATGAAATAAAAAAAAATGCCGAACAAGCCCATTAATTATTAACGAATTTAAGTCGGTTAGTATTTAAGATAAATAGAATAGAATTTATGGATAAATTATGTGTTTGAAAGCTAATCCAATAAGTTTAATAAAGAATTTAACCCATACACAATAAAATATACCCCATATAAACTTTTACTTGAATAAAGAAGGCCAAGAAGGTAAGTCGAATTCGATGGCATTTATCGGATCGATCTTATACCTACGCTGGCTTTTCGAGAACACAGGTCTGTGCTACGATAAACTCTTATTGGATTACCTACAAATACGAGCAGTAAGTCTCTTACAAAGAGAATTTGTTAAAATAAAAATCTCTGAATGTCGCCCGGCAGTTTAAATTGATGAAAAACGTTTGGTTTGAAGTGAAATTATATTAAATGGCCGGAACTGATAGGTTAATGATGTATGTAAGATATATTTACAAGCATAAGCGAATGGATTTAAGACCACATTTATAAGATTTTATTCAACTTTCTAGAGTTGTGTCACGCAAGTAACTAAACAGACAGAACAGTTATTAATAATTAAAAATATATATTCATATGCCTATTTTTTAATCAATAATAAATGATAACGTTTTTGACTAAAGTACTTGAAACGTTTTGGTATTTTTAGAGATTAGTCCAGAACCATGGATTTTCTCTAAGAGATAGTGCGGCGAGTTCCTCATATAAAACAAGCTAACCATTATACTCTTCGTCGATTTACTACATTTGTTATATAATTATTGCACATTCTATAGGATACTCTTCAACAAAAATTTTTTTTTTTTAAATAATAACTTTTTTATTTATTGATCGATTTTGTTAAAAAAAAATTGGGTTTTTCCTCTAGCTAACACTAAGTTACCATCCTAATTTCAATACTATCGGACTTTTCATTCTTAAGTTATGGTGCCTGCAAGAAACGTGACGGACGGACAGAGAGACAGACAGACAGACAGACGGATAGACAGACGGACATTTTGAAAGTTGTTCAGCATTCGATCACCAACACAGTGATATGAAATGTTTTTCTCTACGAGCAATATTACCGGTTTTAGAAATGTGCCGATCGAATGCAATATACTTTTTTTTTTTTTGGCATCAAGGCCATTAGCCATACAGCCACAATATACTCTTCGTTTTGTATTTGCGAAGAGTATAATAACGGGGGAGCAGTGGTAAAGGTCAAAATTGTAAAATATAAATATAACGACTAAAACGATTTTAATTTAATTTAATTCAGGGGCACTCTCTTAATACTATGAGACAGCCTGAATGTGTTTCTAAAATGTGTGTTTCAATTCAAAGATGGGGGCTGAGAACACATATTGTGTCTATCGTTTATTTCTAGTTTTACTTCTACATCTACATAGTGGACTGGAAGTATAGTAATCGTAAATAATTTCAATTTTCTTTTCTTGAAATAGGTTTATTATGTAATTAAACGTCGATATTTTAAATATGAGCGTAAAAAATATCTGTCTGTCGGTCGGTGTGTCTGTAACTTTTTTTGTCTGCGCGCTTTCTCTGGAACGATTTAACACATTCAGCGCCAAGCTAATATTGTTGAATATATGCACAAGACCACCCATAAGACAAGCTTGGCAGACACCGGTGTCCGATCTGGCCCATTTAAAAAAAATATATATTTTTAACCACACCAGGTCATAGCAGACACATTTATCGAAAAACTGGTTAATTTCCTAGACTGTAGCGGTCATTTTAGCGGACACAAATAAATCGGCGCACACCGCGCTATGCTGTCGATACGGATTGAGTGTCCGCCCTGGCCTCTAAAATACATATAATTTTAAGTCATTCTCAGCAGGCCACAGCGGTCACAATGGTGGACACAGCTTTCAAAATCTATATAATTTTTTTTATTAAGAACCCGTGGCATATACGCCATGGCCAGCAAGTAATGGTAAAAATTCTTCGAATGTGAGTGTCCGTTGGCCAATGCTAAAGGCTAAGTAAGGCGAACACCCATGACTGCTAAGGCCTGATCCAACTGTAGCTTATCAGACACCGGTGTCCGCCATGGCGCTGAATGTGTTAAGGCATCGACTTGAAATTTTGTACGTGTTTATTACAGCGAGATCTGGAACTGGATTATTTTGTGAACATATCCGGTGAATGGTTGTGGGGTAAATACGGGGGAAATAAGTAAAGCAAGCTGGTAAGGGCAGAGAAACTTGAAATTTGGTGTATATACTAGAAGCCAACGCCTCAATTTTTTTTATATTTTTCATCCATCCACCAGTATTAAAGGGGTTAATAAAATAAAATTGAGATATTCACTTGAAATTTAGTACATTTATATATTATAACATCTGATTATATTTTGAGATTGGGCTGGGGAGAAGGGCTGGGGGTTAAATAGGGGTAAATAGGGGAAAATAAGTAAAGCTGGTAAGAGTACAGAAACTTGGGATTTGGCCTATATACTAAAAGTCAAGGCCTCAGATTCTTGTAATATTTTTTAACTCACCCCACCACCTCCAACTCCATTATTAAAAGGATCAACCCTTTTAATAATGGAAATAAAATTAAGATTATTACTTGAAATTTGGTACATGTATGTATTATTATAACAACATCTGTAATTAGATTATGCTTTGAGATGATTGAAGAAGGAAAAAAAATTCCGTTGAAGGGTTGGGGGTTAAATAGGGGCAAATAGGGGAACATAAGTGAAGCAAGCCGGTAAGAGTACAAGAGTTTGGGATTTGGTGTATATACTAGAAGCCAAAGCCTCAGATTTTCCTATAATATTTTTCATCACCTCCACCTCCACCTTCCTAGATCCATTATTAAAGGGGTTGATAAAATAAAATTGAGATATTCACTTGAAATTTGGTACACGTATATATCATAACGACACCTGGAACCAGATGTTATCAATTTGTAATAATTAAATACCCTCCTTATGTATTTAATTACGATAAATCCTGTAAAATAAGATGGCCAGTTTACGATTGTAAGACTTACCAATTCACGTCAATTGACATTTAATTTTTATAGCAAGAGTTGGAAGATCGACACTATTGATTTTTAGTTTTGACTTTGATTTCAAAATTAATTAATTGATTTATATATATATTTTTTTTTTCATTAAATAAATACATGGGAAACATAGTTCTCTCTATTTAAACCTCAAAGTAAAAAAATAGAATCGACTTTATTATTTCGTTCACTAGATGGCTTGGATGCGTGGATTACTGTGTATAAAGCTTTGCTACATTTTACAAAGTAATGCAACTTGTACATTGTCCCTGGAACGTTTTGTCGTATGTCTGAGCAACTAAGAGCAAACCGGCAGATCAATTACTTAATGAGTTTGTAGCTACATTCTTATTTAAATGAGAACCAGGAAATATAATAAAATATACCTTTACTTTAATGAATAAGTATGAAATATGCAGGATGAGGTAAATGCATCCGTGTTAGCTAGCAAGCAATTTCAAAACGGAAAGAAGTATGCAATTACTTAGATATAAAGAGAGGAGCTATTTATACTGAATATAGTGCAGTTACAAAAATAAAATAAACTTATTGAACAAAACGTATAAAACATTAGAAGTTTAGTGTTATCCAGCATCTCTTGGAATTAACAAAAATTATATTAAAAAGCCGCTGCTCTGAGGAATTATTTCTTCCACATTCATATATTCTACCCAAGTATTTTTAACCGAAACTTGATACTATATTTGTACTCTAGTAAGTAGATAATACTGCTCATATTAAGAAGATAATATTTAAAATTGTCTGTCCCGAGGTGGTAATGAAGGTGCCTAATGTTCAAAAAGTTTTCAGAACTTTTGGTCTCATACACACACTAAAATACAAGTTTATTTTGATGAAGAACATCTCAGAGATGACGGTGGGGGTAGTAGATGCAACAAAGAAAATTGAAACCCTGACTTCTAGCATATACACCAAATCCCAGGTTTCTGGAGTCTTACTAGGTTGCTTTACATATTTACCCCCAGCAGTCAACGAAATAATTTCAAAGTATATTCTATTTCCAGATCTATAATAAATACTTTTGTTTTTTTTCTTAACTTCTTTAATAAAGGAGTGGGGGTGGCACATGTCACAGAAAACTACCTAATCTTCTAGTATATATACCAAATCCCATGTTTCTGGATTCTTACCAGCTTGCTCTATTTATTTTTATCTATTTATTACTATTTACCCCCAACCCTTAACGGAATTGTGGAAGCTCGCTTAGCTCAAAATTAAGTGTCTTCGAAGTTACCTAGTTCTCATTAGGTAACCAAGGAATTTGGAAGAGAAAAGAAGAACATCAAAAAATAATAAGAAATAATAATAAAAAATTAAATTTTATAATATATGAAATGATATTCTGCTAAATTAACCAGAAGACTATTATTTAATTATAGAAAGAATTTATTATTGTAAACGAGACCCTATAATTTTGGTGGCTCCGTCGTGATCTAAACAATATTCTTCTGATCCCGATATAGAACGTTGGATGGGCGAATAGGTCCCTATTAATTGTAGTATAGTACAAGCTGATGAATGGTTTTTAAAAAATAGGTACAACAAACTGATCCTGATTGTGCGGCAGCTAGTGAACATTTATTTAAACATTGGTTACGACTATTACATCTGGAAGAAAATGGTTCCAAGTTTCTGAATCTAAGATACAGCCCAAGAGAATCTCCTACACCTGTACTTTTCGTGGCACCTTTTTGAATTTCCATCCGTAAATTGAAGATTTTCCATTTGTTTTACTTTTTTCGTTGTATCTCATTTTTCCTGTTAACTACGACCAACAAATAATATTTTACTTGATAATCCAGTATTGTTACCTTATAACCAGTATGTCACATCAGTCAAATTTCCGTCTTTTTGGGTTATTAAACCAGAGATTTGGTTCACACAAGTTGAATCTCAATTTCCGTAGCTAGAATCGTATACGATCATAGAAAGTATGACCAGGTAGTTGCGAGGCAGCTTACTTACCTCAAAATTAATTGTCTTTGCAGTTACCTAGTTGTTATTAGGTAACCAAGGAATTTCATATATTTTAACATTTCATTTTTTATTATTGTTTTTTGTTATTCTTCTTTTTCCTTACAAGTTCCTTGGTTACCTAATGAAAACTAGGTAACTTCAAAGACAATTCATTTTGAGGTAAGTGAACTGACACAAGAATCATCTTGAGTCAGTTCCTGATATACCAAATTTCAAGTGAATATCTCAATTTGACTTTGTTAATCCCTTTAATAATGGAGTGAGGGCGCAGTGGTGGGGGTGGCAGAAGTTAAGAAAAATTAGATTCATTGGCTTCTAATATATACACCAAACCTCAAGTGTTCTAGACTCTTACTAGTGTGCGATACTTATTTTCTCCTATTTGTCTCTATTTACCCCCAACTCTTCAACGAAATTACCTCAAAATATAATCTAGTTCATCATGTCGTTATAATACATACGTGTACCAAATGTCAAATAAATATCTCAATTTAATCCTTTAATAGTAGAATGGAGGTGGTGGTTATGGGTGGCAAATACTATAATAAAATTTGAGGACTTAGCGTCCAATAGTGAAACCAAATCCCAAATTTCTGGACTCTGCCTGGCTTGCTTAACTTATTTTTCCCTATTTACGGCCATTTACACCAGAGGTAGAATTAATTTTGTTTTGCAACGAATAAACACAACTGTTGCACAAAGGTCAAGGTTCTTCAGAATTTTAAATACATACAACAGCCTTACTAGCTGGCTCGTATTATAGCTTCTTTCAATAGAATTGTTAGAAACAAGTAGATTTTCTGTTTCGCCTATTAATATTTATTTATTCATTTATTAACATAGCCAGTTAGGAGTGGAGTCTCTTATTATTGATATTACTTGAATGCTGAACATGTTATACATATTGTACTGATCTTCTTTGTTATCTCCTATCACTGTGAACATGTATAGCAAAGTGCTAAATAAAGGATAATTATTATTATTATTATTATTTAGAAAATACTTGAAGAATGCTTAATGCTTATTAAAACAAATCCGATTTTATTTGCTCAATCAATTAATTGATCCTCTACTTCTCTGAGTATAATTCGTTTTGGAATTTAGTTTGATTTCTATTTTACTTAAAAATGGACACATGTACTGCTGACACTAATCATTCATTGACTGATGTGGGTTACTACATCTGCGTCTGACAATAATTTCACTTGAAACTATATCGTCCCGATGTGCTAAAATTTTAGAAAATAAATTGTACTTACAATTTCTTTCGCCTTTTCGTTTAAGAGGAATTCAGCAAGTAATCATAAAATGCCCAGAGCTTTAAATATTTAGAGTTCAGTAGCATTTCCTTAATAAAATAAAACGAAGTTGGAAAATTGGATCCTCAATACGCCCACAGCTAAAGATATAGTCTTACTGAAGTATTCATCGCGTGCGCCTGGACGACGTCAACTGGTTTCATATTTATTTGTTGCTTTCTGTTATTGAGATTTAGCTGCTAATCTAAGTTGCACGGTCGCACAGTGTGGCAGAATGGACAGAATTCGCTGTAAGGCTCAATTTTTGAGATATCGACTTGAATTTTTTATTTTAAATATTTGGAAATGAGTTTGGAATAGTGAGTCACTGCTTCTTTTTTGTTTGCATGGAAGGGTTAAGGTCATTCAAGGTCAAATCCGGTTTTTAAATAGGAACCCCTCTTTTTTTATTAAAGATTCGGATTATCTGACTAAAAATAGACTACTTTTGTTGGAAACATTTTTTCTAAAACTGTCATTTTTATTAGTTATCCAACGAGGAACAACAAAAATTTTAGAAATCTGCGATTTCTTTATTCGAAAAAGAAGAAGATTGGGCAGAAATTGCAAGAGCAAAAAGAGTTTGGAATCATACCGTGAATACTCTCCAATTTTCTCGGAATTGTCCAATACACTTTGCAGATAGCGCCGAAAAAAAAATTAGGGTATTCCCGGGATAATTCCAAACTCTTTTTTCTCTTACAATTTTTGTCAAAACTTCTTCTTTTTCGAGTAAAAAAATCCCAAATTTCTAAAACATTTTTCCTCGCAGATAACTAAAAAAAAATTACAATTTTTGAAAAAATGTTTCGAACAAAAGTAGTCTATTTTTAGACAGACATTCTGAAGTTGCGAAAAAAAATAAGGGTCTCCATTCAAAAAACCGAATTTGACCTTGAATGGCCTTAACCCTTCCAAGCAAACAGAACATTTCAAAAAGACCACAGTGACCCACTATTCTGGAGTCGATATTTCAAAAATTGAGCCTTAGAGCGAATTTTGTTCATTCTGCCACACTGTGGACCGATGCAAGACGCTAAGGCTTTGATGAAAGGCATACTACTAAGGGGCTTTGAAGAAATATTTTAGTTAAATTGTGGGATACACTCAGAAAGTGATAACAGTGTTTCTCAAGATAATGTGCTGGGACCACTACTACTTCTAAGGCTTGTTTCTAAGTATGATTTCTCAATTAACAAAAGTAAGATAAAAATGTGGCTATATAGGTTACCGGAAGATGGGAAGAGTCTGGTGTAATAAGATGTGTTTGATTCGAAAAGGGGTGTTATGCTGTCTAATGTGTGTAATGTTGTATGTTAGCGGGCTATCACCTAATTTGGAAGCGTAGTACTTCTGAGACGTTTGCTGGATATACTGTGCCGCCGCATCATGCATTTAGCACTCTGAGGAAACTGCACCTATCAGAATTTGACATGCGGCACATAAATTTGCATTCCCGGATTTGGTATTATACCATGCTGGTGCGGTGTATGTGTTGATCGGCCTGAGCTCAACGGTATATATTTGCTTATCAATATTGTTCAAAAACGATAAGGTTCTTTTTCTAAATAGCACTAATTTACTACAAAATTTTTATTTTTTTCTTATGCCATTACACTGGCAAGAAACGTGGCAGACAAACAGATGGATATTTTGAAAGCTGTTCGATCACACAGTGATATGAATATTTTCTCTTCATAAGCGATTTTTGCAATATGCCGAACAAATGCAATGCACCATTTTTCATATTTACGAAGAATATAAAAATATGTATGCAACAATGTGTTAACATCAGTACTTTGAAAAAACCGTTGCCTAAGGAATCACTGCTTCTACATCCGGATTTTCCATCCAAGTCTCTTTAAAAGAAAACATCTCGACTATATTTGCACTCTAGTATGTGAAAATAATAGGTCATAGAATTTCAATAACATTTGAGGCAGATGTCGCAAAATAATTTAAGGCATTGGTTACTAGTAATTTACACCACCCACCCTCCCACCCTCCAACGAAATCATCTCTATCAGATGTTACTAGAATACATACATGAACCAAACTTCAAGTGAATATCTCAATTTAATTTTGTCAGACCCTTTAATAATGGAGTGGGGGTGGCGAAAGCGTTGAAAAATGTTATAAAAAAGTATAGGGCTTTGGCTTGCAGTATATACACGAAATCCAAGTTTCTGTACTCTTACCAGCTTGCTTCACTTTTCCCCTATTTACTTCTACTTTACCCCGAACGCTTTACCGAAATCATCACAAAATATAATCTAATTACAGATGTGATTATAATACATACATGTGCTAAATTTCAGGTGAATATCTCAAATCTGTTTTATCAGCCCCTTTAATAATGGGGTGGGGGAGGTGGGGGAGTTGAAAAATATTATAAGAAATCTCAGGCCTCGACTTCTAGTATATTCACCAAATCCCAAGTTTCTGTACTCTTACCAGGTTGCTTTACTTATTTATCCCCCAACCCTTCAACCGAATGATTTCAACATATAATCTATTTCCAGATGTCGTTATGATATATGCATGTACCAAATTTCAGGTGAATATCTCAATTTTATTTTATCAATCCCCTTAAGAGTGGAGTGGGGGTAGGGGGGAAACGGAAAATTCTATAAAAACATTTGAGGCCTTGGTTTCCAGTATATACACCAAATTTCAAGTTTATGTACTCTTACCAGCTTGCTTTACTCATTTTTCCTTATTTACCTACATTCACCCCAAACTCTTTACCGGATACGTTCAAAGATCTCATGATAATACATACGCGTACAAAATTCCAAGTCAATATCTTAAACCGTTCCAGAGAAAACCTGCGAACAATAAGTTACAGACAGACAGACCGACCGACCGACAGACAGACAGAAAATTTCATTTCGCTCAAATTTAAAATCTCGAGTTTCATGACATTCTAAATCTATTTCAAGAAAAAAAAAATTGAAATGGACCCTGCACCAAATGCATGGGTAATTTTGTTGTCGATGGAATCGTTGCAAATTCAAGGCATACAATCCTTAGGTCATTCTCAATGAAAACTGTTATGAATAAAGTTCCAAAATATCTTTATTTTAAAAATACAGCAGGTCGAAGCTACAAAATTAAAAATTTATAAAAACGCAGTTTTACATAATTTTTTATCGAAACGGTAAATACTTTTAACATTTAATTTGCTTTAAGAATATATTACTAATGTACAGTGTAACATAGGAAAATACATTATTCTAATATTCATATAAAATATGATTTCGGCATTTTAAAGTAAAATTGACATTTTCATTGCATAATATTATATATAATAAACACATGACAAATTCGTTGCTATAGCAATATAAATACAGCATAACAATATTTAATTCATATGACTTCTTAGTAAAAATGAGTTATTGAAATTTGAAAATTATATATCTTGCAATTATTCAGAATGTCTGATCAAAATAGATTCTTATGCTTTATTTGTAATGAATAAATAGTTTAATAAATAATTCAACAAAATTGCGTAAAATCGCGTTTTTAAAATTTTTAACTTTGGAGCATCGCCCTGCTGTATTTCTAAAAGAAAGACATTTTGGACCTTTATCCATAACAGTTTTCATTGAGAATAACCTAAGAACTCTATGCCTTGGATTTGCAACGATTCCATCGACAACAAAATTACCCATGCATTTGGTGCGGGTCCTTTCTTTACGATTATAGTAGGTTCCATATGAAATCCAGCGATACAAAAAAGCTCGCAAAAAAGCCTAAAGGAGACCGACCGCTTCTGATTAGTATACCGCCGGACAATAATGTGAAAAATTTAATAATTAATTCTTTAATGACAAAGAAACAGTTAGGTACTCCACCCCTGGAAGTCCACGTTGACTAGATCGCTTATTTCAACCAATTATATTCAGTGGGCTTGGTTCACGATCTTCACTGGTTAAGAAATATTTATGACAATTTTTTGTGATGATAATAAAAGGAGCCAAACCTTCTTTATGACCTATTTTGTACATAAATTGAGAACTAATTGCGACCGGTCTCCTTTAAACTTTCTTGCAAGTTCTTCGTATGGCTGAATTATATAGAGAACATACTATACTATACTTCCAACCCACTACGTGGATGTGAAAGTAGTTATACAGAAACTGTTTGAATCCCCTACGGTAACCAAGAGACCCTACGCCGGCCCTGCCTAGATCCATCTAATAATATTCCAGTTTAATCGAACTTATTCCAATATAAAGAGCAAAAGCTACTTATAGGAATGCTGTTTTACTTTTATAGATATCATACATGATTCAGAATTCAGTATTAATTATTTATTAAACGGCTTATTAGCAACTTGAAGAGCACATATCATGATTTCTATTAAAATATTAATTATATACTTATTTTGTACTTCCTTTATAAAAGCGTAATGGTTTAATGTAGCATAAAGTTTTAATGGGGTGTCGTGTTCATTTTTCTTCGGCAAAATATAATTGAACTTTATTAAGCATGCTCCGTCTACCGTAAATTTATTTGATGACGTTAAAAACTAATTTCAAATTCTATGTTTTCAATGTTAGTGTTTTTAATAAACTTCGTATATCCAACCAACATTGGGAATATCAACGTATCAGATTGATAGTTTACTTTGTGTCGAGCGACCAGAGTGGAATATAAATATAAAAAAACGTAAATATTTAAAATGAAATCCAAGAGCCATTATAAAATAATTGGTGTCAGATGGAAACGTATAACGGAGAACCACATAAAATAGATGGTGTCGACAAATTCATTAATTAGGTAGTTAATTATTTTGATATATGTAGTTACTTTGTTTTAGTTGTTAATAAACTTTTATGTGAAATATAATGGCTTATTAACCACTCATTTTTAGTTGGTTGGTTGGTTACTTAACCGAAGGAGACTTTACCACTAAAGGACTGTTTCAATGTGAGAATATTGTTGCTATTTTTAAATTGTGTGTATATGAAAATAATGAAGACGGTTAGGTAACTATATAAATAACTTTGTTGTTCCAGATAAAGAATATTTCTGGTAAAATGACATTCGACAATATCGTAGGATCGGGATAAAGGAGGTCCGCCAGAACTCATAAGTGGCATTGCGAAATTATTCTGGGACCACAATTCCGTGCTAATTTTGTGTCAAATTGTGTTGCTTATCATAAATTACCAGCAATCAAATAAGTCGCTATCTTGACGCTGTAATTCACATTGTACATTGCACATTATAATTGTACATTCTAAAGTTATTTGTGTCATAACAGAAGGTATATTTACGATGACAGACAAAAATATGACAAGTAAACATAGACTATGTGTACCTGTTAGCACATATACAGACATGCATACCTGCTTACGCACGTACGTATATCATATAAGCGCCAATATATAATGATGCATATCTTAATCACAAACATAGCATAATCATATATATCACCTACTATTAAATACAATGGTCTTTATTTTAGATACAGTGGTGTTAAATACATCAATTTTGTGTTGCACAGAGGAATAATTCTCATACATTGTAAAAGCTGATAATGGTTGAAGTAATTGTAAGACAGATGTGGTCCATATTACAAGGAAATATTGCGAAAGAATGTAATAATGTTTTACTGTTAAGTGGCAGATTATTATATCGTGTAACAGCTACTTTTGCTAGCATGTTGCAAGTTAATATAATTGGCTATATTCGAAATTGAGCACTACATTTTCGTATCGTCTCCATATAGCGATTTATACTTGATGTCATTTATATAGACATTAAGCAGTAAAGGATTCAAAACTGACCCATGTGGAATATCCGATATATCGCTTAAATTCTTATATTTGTAGAGTTTGTACTCAACGAACTGTAGTCTGCTCCCGATGTATGATTTAAACGAAGTAAGTAATTATGTTTAATGCGTCTACTTGACCTTGAGGATCAACAAACTTTGAACTAGTTTGAGTAATATACAGGAGATTCGTGGTTGTCGATTTACTTTTCACTAATGACTAATGTCTGTATTGAGTCATGCAATAAAGAATTCATCAATATTTCAATTGAAAAGTTTGATATGATACCGATACCTCTGTAGTCCCTAATTCCATGTCTGCAGCCCTTTGTTATTAACATAACTTTCATTAATACTGAAAATAAAAAGCTAGCCATTATACTCTTCGCTGATTTACTGCACCTTTTTTGTTGTACATTCTGTAGGATACTGTTCACAATTTTTTTTGTAAATATTATTCGTTTAAGACGTTTTTAGTTTAATGATATAATATAGAGAAAAAATGGGTAAAGGTAATTACACAGAACTTCCCTCTTTATTTGTGCATGGCGGTCACTCTAAAATTTTAATAATTCCGAAATGACATTGAAACTAATGATCGGAATATCGTTAACACTAATATTATAAAGAAAATCTGATCAGTATTGGTCAAAAAAATATACAGCGTGCTCATCCAACAGCAAAAGTTCAATACTAAATAAGAGGTGCCAAATATGGAAGGATTGCGCAAATACCTTTACAAATGTCCACCATGACTGAATTATTTCTTGGGATGAACACACTGTACATTTTTCAATAAAAGTATAATAGGTGCATATGCCAAATAATATTGCCATCTGTCACATTTTCAATTCCGCATTCACGTGGTGGAGTGGAAGTATAGTGGTGGTTAAAAATTTTCATTTTTATTTTGAAATTTTTCAAAAATGTTGAAACGTGGAAATTTTAAATTTGAGCAAAAAGGAAAGTTTCCTTCTATTCTATAGTAGTGGTAATTTTTTTTTGACACAGGTTTAGAATGCCATGAAAAAAATTTTTAAATTTGAGCAAAGAAAAAAAAATTTCCATCTATTTTAGTGATAAAAAATTTTTCAAATAGGTTTGGAATGTCATGAAACGTGGAAATTTTAAATTTAAGCAAAAAAATCATCTGTTCTATAGTAAGTGACAAATAGAATAAAAATTTTTTCCAAAATTATTTTTAATTTTTCAAAAAAAATTTTAAATTTGTTTGAATAGGTTTAGAATGTTTAAAAGTGAATTATTTATTATTTGTTTGCTTATAGTAATGAAACATATTCCTTATAGGATTTTGCAAACAGCGGAAAGAGAAAGTATCTATGAGAACATCGTTGTGGCTTTGGGCTTTTCTGATGAGTCCACAATAAGGACGAAAAACGTTTCAACGGTTAAGCATTTCCAAGAGGCTGAATGAGATTTTGTGAAAATGTAATTCATTAGAATGAAAGAATTTTTAAAAGCAAGGTAGATAAATAAATTAATTTCAGGCCTTTGTTCTCATTTTTAACTGAATTTACATATCGAAGGGGATCATGTAGATACTAGTTTAACCTGCCTAGCTGTAGGGGACTATGTGGGATGCTAGTGTTATAATGAGACTGTCAAATAAGAATTTTTACTTGTCAGCATAACCAGAAGTCAGGTTATCGAAATAATGCAAAGATTTCATTAATATTTTTACATATAGATTTTCTTTTAGTTCTCATAGATAGTTTTTCTTTCCGCTGTTTGCAAAATCCTATAAAGAATATGTTTCATGTTTAGAATGCCATGGAAACGTGGAAATTTTGAATTTGAACAAAGAAAAGAAAATTCCATCTATTTCAATGGTAAATTTTTTTCAAAATGGTAAATAAATTATCTAATTTTTTTTTTAAAAGGTTTAGAACGCTATGAAACGTGGAAATTCTTAATTTGAACAAAGAGAAAAATTCTCTTCATCTATTTTAGTGGTAAAAATTTTTTCAAAAATGATGGTGAAAAAAATTTTTTTTTCTGAAATGAGTTTAGCGTGTCATGAAACATGGAAATTTTAAATTTGAGCAAAAAAATTGTTTTTACTATTTATTCCCTTTAGACGGTCCACCCTGTATATCTTCTAGTGAAAGTTTAACCATTTCTTCGCTGACAGTAGCGTCAACTACCTACCTTTCACTGCTTTCCGTCAAGCAGTTTTTTTAGTTAATGCACCAACAGACAGACAGACAGACAGACAGAGAGACTGACGGAATTGAAAAACCTATATTTTCGTAATCTACGTGATCTGAAACGTCAAAATCCGAAAAATCTCGTAGAGTGATTTTTTTCTCGAATGCAATACTTCCCTTCGGTATGCGAGGGAAGTAAAAATTAAATTATTATTAAAGAATTAATAACTTTTTTATTTACTAATCAATCTTGTTCAAAAACAACAGGGTTCTTCCTCTAGCTAACACTAACATACTGTCCAAATTTCAATGCAAACAGACTTTTGTTCTTAAGTTATAGTGCTTACAAGAAGCGTGGCGGATGGACACACGGACGGACAGACAGACAGACAGACAGAGAGACAGATGGATGGACAGACAGGCAGACGGATGGATGGACATTGTGAAAGTTGTTTAGAATTCGATCACCAACACAGTGATATGAACATTTTTTCTATACGAGCAATACCAGTTTTAGAAATGTGCCAATCGACTGCAACATACTCTTCGTTTTGTACTTGCGAAGAGTAGATATAATAAGCATATACCACAACCGCTAAACCAAAAACAAAATTCATAGAACTACTAGGGTTAGTGCACATAGAATAATCTGAAATTTTGCAAAAATACTAACAAAAGAGGTGAATCGCAGAAAATAGTAAAATGAAAGGATTAACAATAACATTGTTGCAAATAATGTTAAAAGAAGAATTTAGCCAATTGAACATTACTTAAAATGAAACTATCAACAATACCAACAATTCCGTGCAAACAGTAGGTATCTGTTAACATGGAATATAACAGAAACTGAATATAATCCTAGAGCTGTGTATATAATAGACACAGCACATAGAAGATTTTATAGTAAAGTTTTGGAAAAGGAAATACATTCAGTTGCCGAAATACCAGCAAATCACATTATTATTTTATTATTCATGCCTGTTTACACCAATGTTATCTTCACGATGATGAAGTTGGTTGGAAGAATGTTCAAAAAATGAATATTATGCTGTATTCTTATTATTGTAGAATCTTATACAAGTTTCATATTCTTTATAAATAGGGTGATCTAGTTTGAATTTGAATGAATATACCAAGTTTTAATCACCTCCAGGTGATGTTAATGTGGTTGGTGAAACGTGCATCGAGTGTTAGTAGACTAATGTAGTGTTCAAATATTTTGGTGTATGTGGAATCTGATAACCTTTTTGGCAACTAACAATTTTGCAAAATTTTCTGTGTGTGAAAATTTTTGGATCTATATTTTGCATACTTGACTATTTAAAAAATAAGAACAAATTTATATTATTACTTTCTAACTTTAACTCATGAATTTTATTTTTTTAGTCTAACAATACGTCGCCACATCATACACACATATCCCGATATAAGAATATTATCGCCGGCCACTTTAGAAATTTAATTACAAGTCTGTATCTTCCATTACCCAACGAGTAACCAAGAAATAGCGAAAACGCAATAAATATTAATTAAACATCGTGGTAATGAAATGTTTGAGACATTTACACTATTTAAACGTCCATGGTGAATGAAGCAGCACAAGAAATTATTACAAAGCAAATAAACCGATGTAGTCAGTCGACCATATTCTTATTTCAATTACTCGAAATTATGTACCGTTGATGTTTTTAGTTTTTAGAGATTAGCCACTGAAAAATTAAATTTATAATTAAAATCGGTAATCCCAGGAGGATGTATACCCGTTAACAAAAAAGCGTTGAAAGTTTATTCTTGCATCCGTTTCGTCAAACATGATCTTGGACTCATTGTACTGGAAAGAATACTGACTACATTTTAATTTTACTTGCCATCGCAGCATAAGAACTTAAATTGTCAAGCTTGGATAAAAAGTAGTAGTGTCAACTAATAGAAATTAATTTTTTGTGGAGAAACTTTATAATTAACTTCTTTAATGCCTTCTGTACAAAAAGATAGATGATGATATTCGAAGTAAAATCAATATTGTAATTTACATACTGTACTATATCAACATAATAGTTAAAATAAAAATGAGTATGATTACTTCGAGCCTATGACTGTTTCGCACGATATTCTGTAAAACAAGTTATACTATCATGGAATTAGGGGTTTATCTCAAACATTCTTTAGATTGTATTTGTCGAATAGAAAACAAACCGTATGTATGAAAAATTATTTTTCCAATTATAGGTTAGTTATGCACGGAGTACCCCAAGATACACTTTCGGGGCCCCTGTTGTTTATTGTGTATGTCAATGACTTATTCTATAACATGTTCCCTAACACCTGTGTTCCATTTGCTGATGATACGATCATAATAAATCCAAGTTCAGACATGAATGATCTCATGCTAAAAAGTGCGGACACTGTTTCTCAAGCCAAACAATGGTTTACATCTAATAATTTGAAAGTCAATCAAGAAAGGACTCAAAATCTAGTCTTTTCTAATTTCATAAGACAACAAAAGGAAATATCGCAAAACTGCTCGGTGTCATTATTGACGACAGATTAAATTGGACTTCTCACGTCGCACAACTAAGCCAGAAACTATCGAGATCGGTATTTGTTTTATGTAGTCTAACAAGAACGTTATACATGGAGTGTCTGAGAATTAGTGCTATTCCATTCACATATTAGTTGTAGTATATTGCTGTGGGTTAACTCTTACGCAGATAAAATTTTCCGGCTACAAAAAACAAGCTGTCAGAATATTGGCCGGCGCTGACTTCAGAGACCACTGCAAGCCTATTTTTACAAATCTCAAAATAATACCTGCCCCATCTCGTCACAGGCAGCTGTGGAAGAATTGGTTATTTAACCTAACAGACTGCCTTTTATTTGCCATATTATAACGTAAACTACTTGTAATGTTATGTATTGTTGGTATATATATGGTGAATAATAAATGTATTATTATTATTATTATTATATATTTATGTGTCGTTATGTCACGTTATTAGAAATTGATAAAACAAAGATTTAATTTACAACAAATGCTGAAGTTCATAACTATGGTACTAGAAATAGAGATGATCTTCGAACACCATCCTTTCGACAAAAAATTCATTCACTTTAAATTGTTCAATTATCTACCTAACTATTTAAAATCCTTGTTTAATCCAAATAAATTTAAGGACATAATCAAAAAGCATTTGGTTTGCTTATGAATTATTTTTATTTAGTTGAGGAATATATGCAACCCCCCCTTTGAAATTATAGCAATTATAGCAATTACTGAGAAACGTTCACCGTCATCATAATTTTACGAATTGATAATAATTGTTTACAAATTGTTTGTAAGTTCTTCTTGTAGCTACCTGCCTTTGTATGAGTCATTTTTTATTTTTTGTGTTTACAGTTGCATGCTCTCGCAGTCTGCATTCGATAACTATTATAGAATTATATTATATTGTTCTTCTAAAAAATGCTGCACTATGTAATTTGCTTAAATAAAATATTTATATATCTATCTATCTATCTATATTGAAGGGGTAAAAATTGCAGTCGGGCGTGGCCCCCAAACATCTTAAACAAAACACTCGAATACCAACACTCGACACGCATTTCGCTAACCACGTAAGCGTTATCGGGAGATGATTAAAACAAAAGTAAGTTTCAATGATCTCCAGATGATATTAATGTGATTACCGAAACTCGCATCAAATCTTGTACTCAACAGTTTTGAAACTACGTCTCCACAGGCATCGTCTCACCGAAGGTTCCGGACCCGTTCAGAATGGTGAGATGAGGTACGGTGCCGGTTTCAGTGGCGAGATCTCGATCGGCGAAGTTAAGCCACGCCGGGCGAGTCCTTGGATGAGTGACCGTATATCTCATTTCGCTGTCCTGGTTAAGTGGTGGAATAGCATTAACTTAAATTTCGCCAGGCGATTAAGCTACAAGTGTAAAAAGCCATTCTTTATTGCACGAATTAAAAATACGAGCGAAGCCAGTGTTTTTAAAAGCCATGAGTGCAATAGAGAGGCCTTTTACACGTGTGTCTTGCAGCATCTTCGATCGTGCCAATTATTGTAAGAAATTGGCAATTTTTCATGAATATTTGTAAAGCTGTGTCAACCTTTTGTGAATGTCACTTTGACGGTTAGTATTATTCGAGTTGTAGTTGAAGTCGCAATTGTTGTTCTGGAATGTTTGAATTAAAATATCAAATTAATAATGTTTAATGGTAATTATAGTAATGTAGAAGAGTTTCAAAATACTCCCTCAGAAGTTATGAAGATGGCACAAGCGGCAACGTTAACTTTAATACCTGAGAATAAAATAGTGTTGTCCTTACTGATAAATTTTTTAGAAATCGTTCAATAAAAATTTTTATTGCACAGTTTTTTATAAAAGGCCAGTCTTTACACTGGAAATAATGAAAAAAACTTACTTTTTACATGATCGTAGATAAAAACTATTTGACTAACAGTTTGCTCGAATATGGCATTATTCCTTTTTACGTGATGTCGCTGGGGTTAAGTACACAGCCAACATCGTTCTTTTTACTTCCACATCCACGTAGTGGATTGGAAGTATAGTAATCGCAAAAAAATTTTCAAAAATTTCTATTCGTGAAATAGGTTTAGAATGTATTATAACGACGTCTGAAATTAGATTATATTTTGAGATGATTCCGTTGAAGGGTTGGGGGTTAATTTGGGGTAAATAGGGGAAAATAAGTAAAGCAAGCTGGTAAGACCACAGAAACTTGAAATTCGGTGTATGTACTAGAAGCCAAAGCGTCAGATGTTTTTATAATATTTTTCAACCCCCACCACCCCTACTCCAATATTAAAAGGGTTGATTAAATAAAATTGAGATATTCATTTGAAATTTGGTACACGTATGTATTATAACGACATCTGGAACTAGATTATAATTTGAGATGATTTCGTTGAAAGGTTGGGGGTTAAATAGGGGTAAATAGGGGAAAATAAGTAAAGCAAGCTGGTAAGACTACAGAAACTTTAAATTCGGTGTATATACTAGAAGCCAAGGTCTCAGATTATTTATAATATTTTTCAACCCCCACCACCCCTACTTCATTATTACAAGGGTTGATAAAATAAAATTGAGATATTCATTTGAAATTTGATACACGTATGAATTATAACGACATCTGGAACTAGATTATTCTTTGAGATGATTCCTTTGAAGGGTTCGGGGTTATTTAGGAGTAAATAGGGGGAAATAAGTAAAGCAAGCAGGTATGACTACAGAAACTTGAAATTCGGTGTATGTACAAGAGGCAAAGGCCCCAGATTTTTTGATAATTTATTTCAGCCCCCACCACCCGTACTCCATTATTCAAGGGGTTGATAAAATAAAATTGAGATATTCACATGAAATTTAGTACGCATATGTATCATAACGACATCTGGAACTAGATTATATTTTAAGATGATTCCGTTGAAGGGTTGGAGGTTAAATAGGGGTAAATAGGGGAAAATAAGTAAAGCAAGCTGGTAAGACTACAGAAACTTGAAATTCGGTGTATGTACTAGAAGCGAAGGTCTCAGGTTTTTTTATTAGTATTTTCTATTTCTCCCCACCACCCCCACTCCCTTATTAAGAGTTGATAAAATTAAATTTAAATTTTCACTTGAAATTTGGTACATTTATATATTATAATTATATCTGAAACTAGATTATATTTTGACATGATTGCGTTGAAGGAGTGGGGGTAAGTAGAAGTAAATAGGGAAAAATAAGTAAAGCAAGCTGGTAAGAGTATTGCAACTTGAAATTCGGTGTATGTCCTAGAAGCCAAGACCTCAAATTTTTTAACAATATGTTTCAACCCTTCCACTACCCTTACTACATTATTAAAGGGGTTGATAAAATAAAATTGAGATATTCACTTGTAATTTGGTAGACGTATGTATTATAACGACATCAGGAACTAGATTATATTTTGGGATGATTCCGTAGAAGGGTTAGGGTTAATAGGAGTGACTAGGGGAAAATAAGTAAATCAAGGTGATAAGAGTACAGAAATTTGGGATTCGGTGTATATACTAGAAACCAAGGCCTCAGATTTCTTTCTAATATTTCTCCACCACCTCCGCTTCATTATTAATGGGATTGATAACATCAAGTTGAGATATTCACTTGAGATTAGTACACGTATGTATTGTAGTGACATCTGATTGAGATGCCTCCATTGAAGGGGTGGGAGGTGAATAGTAGATAATAAGTAGGGTGAACTAAAAACTTCATTTTTAACGTATATGGTAGAAACCAACTCCTCAAACTTTTCTATGACATCTTCCCCAAATATTATTAAAATTCTATGACCAATAATTTCCACATACTAGAGTGCAAATATAGTCAAGACGTTTCCTTTAAAACGACTTGGATGAAGAATCTGGATGTGGAAGTAGTGATTCCTTAGGCAGCGGTTTAAGTCTTAATATTTTGCACAAGCAAATAAAACACACTACCTACTATGTTTTCTACCACTATGTATTTATAAAAATTGCAACTGCAGTTTCGACAAAGTAATTGGCAAGCAATGAATTAAAAAATATGTTTTAATTCAGTGCTTGACAATGACTTTGTAAGTCGAACTTCAGTCGCAATTTTTATAAATACATAGTGGTAGAAAACATTGTAGTGTGTTCTAGTTATTTATTTGTGCAAGATGATTACACTACCACAGAGTAACGACTCCTTCAATATTTTTTTTATTATTTATGGTGATACCCAGACCTAAAACAGGGAGTATGAACTAGGACAATTAAGGAGCGCTGCATAGTGTGGCTTTTACGATTTGTTTAGGTTAAAATTCGACTCCTGCTTTATAATTCAACCAAAATCAATCTATTTGGGCTCAAAATTTTCGCAATACCGACCACTTTAATGAAGAACTGCGAAAATTGTATTCCGCTTGTTTTTTGACACATGGCAGCTGTCAAAAGCCTGTAAAGAAAGTGAAACCCCTTTATAGGTAGAATCTAGGCACTGCTATTTCCTATATAACTAAATGGCCAAAAATGGCCAAAAAATATTCTTAGTTCATAGTCTTTTTAGCTTTTCGTTTTGTGCTACTTATATTCAAATTCTGCGGATAAGAAAACTTAAAATACCATGGGTTTTGGATTATGAAGTTTCAAAACCATGAATTTTGAATCCTATATGTCATAGAAAAATTACAGAATGTGATATACATGGATACTTATTTAGTTCGCTCTGCCCTTATAGGGCTTTCACATTTTTTACAGGGTTTTGACAGCTGTCGTATAAAAAATAAGCTGAATTTCAATCTTCTTCATTATAGTGCTCAGCATTACGAACATTTTTAGTTCAGATAGATTCATTTTGGTAGAATTATAAAGGAAGAGTCGAATTCTGACCTAAACAAGTCGTAAAAGCCACACTGTGCGCAGGTCCATCGGTACACTACCCCGTCTAGAGGAAACTGTTCAATTACTAGTTCAGCCATAGTCAATGGAATCCATAGCAAAAAATTCACAGATCTTGCATCTTTCGCAAATATCTTAAGCGTATTGAAAATACCAGATGCAACTATAATGCTCTTGGTGTCCAAGGATGGATGGCTAGGATGATAGGTATTTTCAGCATTTGCATTAGGTACCATTAGCGATTAGTGGTATTTGCTAATAATTAAAGGGATTTTTAATTTGCACCAGTGACGTCTGTTCAAACCTGTATACGCACTTACCGATTCTATTTCATTTTTTGAACGGCATTTCGTTTATGGAACCGAAAATGTCTCTCACGGGATTCACTCTGTACATAACTAAATACACAAAATACAAGTTTAAGTTATAAATGTTCTTTTATCATCCACAATTAACTAACAGAATTGATTTGTGACAAGCACAAGGCACATGGTTAAACTGACGCAATAATTTTCACTGCTTGGATTGTTATTGAAACGTGATATCCCTAATAGCATGGCGTTGAGTGAACGGTACGGTTACAAGGCCGGCGCAACGGCCTCGACAGAATCTGGCGCTCTCGATACGTTTTTAGTAAGATGGGTCCTATATCATGCGCCCAGTAGTATTTTCAATACTAAAATAATTTCCTATGTTTAATCAATCAATCTAGAGAGGCAATCTAGAGAGGCGCTCTTGTGAAACAATAAATAAATTCACCGATGTTTTCAAAAGAAATATTTTACCAATGTGACCGTAAACGAGCTTTAAAGGCTCGTTTACGGTCACATTGGTAAGATATTATTATTTAGTGTTTGGCATCAGTTATGGGTGACTTCAATCATATTTACGAAAACACTACAAAATAACCCGAATCGGGCAAACAGTTTTCCAAAAGCGAGTAACAATCATTTGAGTTCTTCGAGGTTGTGTATTGGGGCCTTTGGTCTTTATTGTGTTCATAAATGATACTTTTTCTAATTGATTCAGAGTTATACAATGCTTTCTGTTGTTGACGCAATGTAAGATGTTTCTGACACTTGTTTGGAATAAAAATACAGGATTAGATAAAAATAGGTAAATTACTTATAAATAAAGTCTAAATATATGTTAGTTGGTAATAAGTGTATAAAAGCATTTTATAATGAAAATATCAAATTCGGAGGCATACATTGGGAAAAATAGAGTATACAAAGTATTTTAACAGTTATTGGCCCAGGACTGACATTTTACATTTAACATATGCAGTTCAATTATTACATATACTTTGATTTCTCTTTAAATGCATATTTATGCGATTACTGATTTATACAAACCTCAGTTATTATAAACCATTTTAATGAGAATCGTATTAAAATACAGCAATATATAAACATAATATTGGTGCAATTAACTCTCAATTGAATTTCAGTTAAAAATTGTATTAAATTTAGAACGTTAATATTCGTTTATAAATTACTAAATAATTTGCTACCAGCACGTTTATCTCAGAGTATTCAATTTAATGGTACATTCATAGCTAACTAAAATATGAGACAAAAAGATCCTGTATGATTATTTGATTATATTCTACTATATTGAAAAAAGATGTGTTTACTAAAAGATCAAAAGGAGCATTTGCTAACGTGATATAATTAATGGATCTAATTTTAATTATGTTATGGTTATCTGTTTAATACTACCTATTGCACACCCCATTGGGTGTGTTCTGTTTTCGCTCATAGCTTGCTTTACTTATTTGCCCCTCTTTTAACCGAATAAGCTATAATACATACGTGTACCAAATCTCAAATCAATATTTTTATTTTATCTCGTTAACCCCTTTAATATTGAGGTGTGAGTGGGGCTGGCAGATGTCATTAGAAAGATTTTAAACCTTAGCTTCTAGCATACAGAGGGTCCCACTTATAACTTTCGGGATCATTTTCATGACAACTAAATGAGATATTTGCTTTCTTTAAATGGCGTTCACTATAATGATTTCAGTTTCGAGTGAAAACGATCTCTCTTCTACAAATTAAGGTATAGAAGAAATTAGAAATACATAAATATAAATGGGGCGATTAAAAATAAACCGCCATAACTTTTCTTCAATCAAATGAACATAAATTAATTACATAATTATTTTATTAACTTTTTATTTTCAAGTTGGAATTTGAAAAAATTATCAAAATAATATTGTGTTTAATTTGTCATGAGAATGCACAGGGCACTTTTGTTTTAGTTTTTATCAAATGTCAGTTTTTCCATTGTGGTAAATTGAAAATTTTAATACAAAACACTTTTGTTTTAGTTTTCATCAGAGTGGAAATCTAAAACTGGGAAGAAAACGAGAATAGCTAGAGAAAGTTTTCTGAAAACAGGTGGAGGGTTGCTTGACAGTGACAGTGACAGCGCTGTAAATTAGATTATTAAAACTATCCCTTATATGTCTCTAGTGCAATCTTGCTCTTCTTCTAAATAAAATTAATTGGTATAACTTTCATAACTAAGAATAATAATCATACTTACCTACTGATATTTTGCATTTTCCAATGCAAAAGTAAAATTAAAATAAAGTCATATAGATTCATAAGCCTGTCCACTCTCCTGCTTAAAACACTGGAAAGACTATTGGACAGGCACATTAGAGACGAAGTTCTAAGAGAAAATCCTCTTAGTGAACGTCAGTATGCGTACCAGCCTGGAAAGTCACAGACCTCGTGCTGGATGATTTAAATAGACTACTTGCAAAGTGATTAGATGACAAGTAAATTCCAGTAGCCACTTTTCTGGACATAGAAGGAGCGTTTAACAACGCAACACCGCACTCGTTAATGAGTGCATTGATAAACAGAGGAGTTCCAACAGTGAATGCTCTGCCAGTGGATTAAAGCCAGCTTAAAGAAAAGGATAATAGTATCACCTACTTTCGGTGGGGCTGCCATTGAGGCAAAGGTGAGTACAGGTTGCCCCCAAGGAGGGGTACTTACTACCTCCACTACTGCAGGCAACCCTTGTTGACGACTTCCTCCGGAAAATTTCTGCGGAAAGTTTCTACTGCCTACGATATGCTGACGATATAGTAATAGTAAAGTTGTCAGGGGGCGATTTGCGAACACGATATCAGAGCGTTCACAAAGAGTCCTAAGTATTGTCGACAGATGGTGTAATGAGGAAGGACTCTCCATAAATCCCCACAAAACCACAGTCGTCACATTTACACAAAAAAGAGTGTTGGAAGGCTTAAAGCCCCTAGTACTCAACGGAAATTCCATTTGCCAGTGAGGTGAAATACCTAAGAATAATGTTTTATGAATAACTGACATGGAATTCCCACATCTGAAAAGTCACACAGGCAGCATACATAGCCCTTGGAAGGTGCGGGCAGATGTGTGGAAAAAATTAGGGGTTAAATCCCAAAATGACCCTATGGTTATATACTAGGGTAGTAAGACCCATGATAACTTATGGACTAAGACATGGTGGACTAACACAGTGCAGGTGTGACCAATAAAGCTGTTAAGTGGCGACCAAAGGCTTGGTTGCCTGTGCGCCACGGAAGCCATAAAAACTGCTCCAACTGCTGCACTGGAAGTCCTTCTGGACTTGCCACCACTACAAATATTTATCCAGGGAGAAGCTCGTTCAGTGCTGCATAGGTTAGTGCAAGGCTCTATGCCAATAAGGATGCAGCACGGAACGAAGCACCAGAAGTTATACTTAGAGCTGAAGTATAACTTTAATAAGAGTTTCAAAATTAAAATACCAGACAGGGAAGACTGGACAAGCGGTCCTCCAATACCGGCACAAACAGTTTGGTATACAGAACAGGGAGTCGGAGTTGGAATTTATGGGATAAGGTCAAAAACGAAAATCCTAATAAGTCTAGGAAAACATGTCACAGTATTCCAGGCTGAAGTGGCCGCAATACAGTGGTGTGCAAAGGAAATTATAAGGCAAGGAACTGTTAATCAGTCGATTGCCATTTTTTCGATAGTCACGCTGGCTAAAAGCAATCGGTTCCATGCAAGTAGAATAGAGACTTGTATGGGACTGAATAAATGCCCATATAGATCTAGGAAGTCAGAATAAAGTGACAGTGACTTGGATACCAGGAGACAAGGGACACGAAGGAAATGAAAAGGTTGATGAACTGGCCAGAGAAAGCGCAGGTAACGCCCTTATAGGACCCGAACCCCTTTGCGGTGTGGCTAAGCCATGCATACGAGCATCCAAACAATTGGGTGCAAACTAAATTTCTGGAATGGTGAAAAAATTTCCCACGACAGAGACAGGACAAGGAGTTCATTAAAGAACGATCGGCGAAATTTACGGAGGACCTATTATGCCAAAACAGAAAGGCCACTGGTATAATAGTGGGTCTTCTAACCGGTCACTGCCGAGTTAATAGACATCTGAGTCTAATGGGTCTGGCAGAGGAAGAAACATGCAGATTCTACCAAGAGGCAGAGGAAACCTCTGTCCATGCATTGTGCCATTGTGAAGGCCTTGCTAGACTGAGATTCCAACTACTTGGTGAGGAAAAACCAAGAGCTGGTAGCTACACTGAGGGGCTCTTATCAAGGCTGTGGAGTCTGATACAAAGGACAAAGCTGGATGAGGAGATCTAGGGAAAATAAACAGGAGCAACACAATAGATCCATTGGGGTCGCGGTGGTCAAGGCCAATCAGCCAGCTCCTCTTTCCTAATCTTATATAGGGTAGCAATGAGAATTAAAGATACATTGTGAAAAAATAGACGTTTGATAAGATATTGTAACAATGGTTGCTGCCTAACAAGAAATCTTTAAGTAACGATAAAAAAGCTGGTTAACTACAAACAGAATAGATCGAAATATATGGTTGATTAGAAATGATCTCTTTCATGACCCCCTTGGTTTATCGCTCACTTATGGAACACCTCGTATAGGCGCATGTATATACATTTTAATCAAAGTCATGCCGTGACCGATCCATTTCTGCCTGTTTTCAATCTTCAGGTTTAATGTCAAGATGCGTCTCATCATTCGACCTGGCGAGGCAAAGCTATAACGCAAGTGTTATCTGTAATTACGTTTATATTTAGAGAACTCTCCTCGCCGCCTACAAATTGATTGATTTCCGTGATCGATCTATAACCACCTCTGACCCAGCTTTATGAACAGATGACGATCTCTTAGGCAGGCAGGACCCACCTGCATCATATCACCTCACAATACCATTACTTCGAGATTCTCGAGTCATTCTGACATTCCCAGACGCAGTGTTATGTTATCGATTCACTTATACGAAAAGTAACTTACCGACTTTCTTATTGACGTTATACGTTCAAGTTATCAATCTTCTTTTTTATTTATCGGAAAAAACAATGAGATTGGTACATGACCTGGGAATCAATGATCGAATTATTATTATAGAAGATAAGATATTTTTAGTGTTGGAACTAAAATGGAAAAGGCTGTTTACTTTTGTATTGCGCTGCCGTTAAACTTCATGTCACTATTTTAATTACCGAGAGTAAATAGAATGAGAGAGGTATTTCAATAATGGTATTACATTTTATTTCAATTCTGATCTTATAGAACAATTTAAGATACGTTTATTATTGGTTGTTGTTATAGTGGAGTGTCGTTAGTCGCAAAAAGTGATAAACCTCGAACGAGAACACCAGTGAATACATTTTCATGGTGTTTATTGCATTGTATTGCTAAAACCCAATACTAAAATGTTTTTAAATTAGAATTTGCCGATGTTTGTTTATTTAATAGTTTATTGAAAAATTCAAAAAATAATTATAAATTAAAGGTTCATCTAAAGTACCTGCAATAATTTTAATTGTATGGAATAAAAATTGTCATTATTTATATTTTTGGGGTTGGTAAATATTAATTCAAGGTCGAAAATTGCAAACTTAAAAAGAAAGGAGCTGAAATGGTGTCCAAAAACCTTTAGTCGGGTGCAATTAGATACAAAAAGTGAAAAATCTCGGAACCCAGTTATACTGAATGGACTCTCATAATTCTTTTTGCATTGAGTTACAAATACTGAGTACGAAAAGTTTACCCTTCAAAAATCGATGCTTTTTACTTGGGGGTCGTTCCCACTCTCTCTAGAGGGGAGGACAAAGTAAAACAGTAACCACCTAATCTGATATAGAATCATCTTGTAAGAGAAAAAGGTAGTGCACAATTTTTTATGAAAATTTATATTTTCCAAGTTATAAGGATTTGCATATTACGACTTTAGCTTTAAAGAATTTATACCGTAAGACTGTTTTTCTCAAATAACTCAAAAGTCCTACATTTATTGAAAACGTGGTATAAGGTACAAAAAACAAGATTATGAGATTACAAATATTTCATTTCTTGTTTATTTCTGTACAATGAACAGTTTTAAAAATATGATAGTTTAATATTTTTAACATCAGAAACAGTCAATATGACGTTAAAAATACATATTATAGATATTAAAGGGCTTGAATTTCTCTTTGACAGAATTTCTTTTCTACCCATACAGCTTGAAAAATAACAGTGTTATGTGCGAAACAATGAGTGCTTTAAATATTATTTAAATGTTATTTGTGGCACTATCTTAATTTTTTTCTTCTTCGATTCTTTGGGACTTCCTGCCACATGTATTTTTTCTTTTTAAGCGGTGCTCGGGGAATCTACAAAATATCACAATTAATCAGTATGTAACTGGTAAATAACCTGTACGCCTGTGACTTTTACGTCAAAGGATCAGTTAGAGGTTGCTTTTTTTTAAATATACAACACAAATAGGTATACAAACTTGTAATTAAATATTTCGCCGACGTTTCAGAAATCTAATCTGTTTCCTCTTTCGAGGTTTTTTTGAATAATCTTTTTTGCAGTGTATGATAAATACGCAGCTCTAAGAATGTTTGTGTTATTCAATATCCATAGATACTTACTATTTATATAGAACTGTTGATATAGTTAACAATTTTAGTTTTTCAATGTTAAGTTTGTGTAGTTCTTCTTTTAACATTGGCAACCAAGTTGTACAGACATCTACGGAACAATTCGATACGCATCTATCCGCATTCAATAATATTATCGCGGATTCTTTGATTTTTCTTTTTTTGCTATCTGCCTCTTTTGATAAAATTTTTGCCGAGTTCCAGTTTATTCTATGCCCGTTCTTCCACGCGTGTTCGCAGATCTTTTACCTTTGAATTTCATTTTTTCTTATATAATTTTGATGTTCGCCCAATCTTACACTAAAAGGTCTGGATGACTCACCACGTATTGTTTGTTGCACTCATACGGAATGTTATAAATGCAAATTAAACCTTCATAAATACTGAAAATAACAATCGGGTACCACAAAAACCTGAAAAACGTTACACAGCGTTAATTCCTTATGTATGCGGATTATCCGAAAAGCTGCGCCGCATCGGTGATAGATTTGATATTAGAACGGTATTTCAAACAAACAACACTTTAAGATCTATTCTGACAAAGACGAAAGCGAAGAACCACGAGCAAAATTAAAAAAACTGCATTTATAGCATTCCGTGTGAGTGCAACAAACAATACGTGGGTGAGTCATCCAGACCTTTTAATGTAAGTTTGGGGGAACACAAATTATACCAGAAAAAAGGAAATTCAGAGGTCCAAGATCTGCGAACACGCTTGGGAGAATGACATAGAATAAACTGAGACTCGGCAAAAATTTTAACAAAAGAGGCAGATACCAAAAAAAGAATCCGCGATAATATTATTGAATGAGGACAGATGCGTGTCGAATTGTTCCGTAGATGTCTGTACAACTTGGTTGCCAATGTTAAAAGAAGAACTTCACAAACTTAACATTGTATAAAAACTAAAAAAAACTGTTAACTATATCAACAGTTCTATGTAAATAGTAAGTATCTATGGATATTGAATATAACAAACATTCTTAGAGCTGTGTATTTATCATACACAGCAAAAAGATTTTTCAAAAAAGCCTCGAAATAGGAAAGAGATTAGATTTCCGAAACGTCGGCGAAATATTTAATGTTAAGTTTCTGTACTTATTGTGTTGTTTATTTAAAAAAAGCAACCTCTAACTGATCCTTTGACGTAAAAGTCTCAGGCATAGAAGTTATTTACCAGTAACATACTGGTTAATTGTGATATTTTGTAGATTCCCCGAGCACCGCTTAAAAAGAAAAAATACATGCGGCAGGATGTCCCAAAGAATTGAAGAAGAAAAATGAGTGCTTTATCATTTTTTAAAGAATAAATTAAGGATATTCATGCTAACATTGGTCATTGAGTGGAAATTCAAGAAATCTGTACCAGTTTTTACTAATATATAGTATTACCAACATGCTCTGATTTTAACAGCTTCAATTTATCAAAAATTTTCAAGAAGTGTGAGATTTAAATATATTTCTTTGCCACTAATAGTTCAAGCTCCACATTTGTACTGTCATTTCCGAAACTATTAATTCTGCAAATAATATAAAAAACAATTTAATATATTGTTTCTTAAGCTATATGTTTCTATATTGTCATATTTTTCTTAATTTAAAATATATTACTTCCATATCCATGTAGTAGAGTGGTAGGTAACTCTAGTAACCGTAAAAAAAAATTGAAAATTTTTTCTTGTTTTTAAAAACGACCAAAAAATACCAAAAAATTAGAGCAGTTTGGTAATGCTATATATTAATGAAAACCGGTACAAAGTTTTTGAATTACCTTTCTATGACCAGCAAGAAAATTCTAAATTCTTTCTTCAAAAAAAAATTTCAAAGCCTTCATTGTTTCTCACGTAACATTGTTATTTCTCAAACTGTACGGATAGAAAGAAAATCCTGTTAAAAAGAACTTTAAGCCCTTTAATTTCTATTATATGTATTTTTAACGTCACATGATTGTTTCCGACATGGTTGAGATTTAAGCATTATGTTTCGACTGATAAACGCTTGAGCGTCATTTTTAAACTATATTTTTTGATTGATTAATTCATCGGACAGAAATAAACAAAAAAATATTTGTAATGTCTTAATCTTGTTTTTTGTACCATACCACTTTTTCCATAAACGTAAGACTTTTGAGTTATTTTCGAAAAACAGCTTCACCGTATCAATTTTTTAAAGCTAATATCGTAATATTCAAATCGTTTTAACTAGGAAAAAATAAATTTTCATGAAAAATTGTACGCTACATTTTCCTCTTACAGTATGATTCTACATCAGATTCCCCTTCTAGAGGAGGTGAGAACCACCCCAAGTAAAAAGTGGCAATTTTTAAAGAATACTAATATATTTCTTTGGTTGAGGCGAACTATTTTTTATTTACTATTTCAATTGTAAAAACGTACATATAATCAATTTGTATTTACACTTAAAATGACGCTCTATTTGAAAGGAAATTTAAAGCTCTACAACTTCTGCTTCAGTTCGTGTAAAAAAGCGATTTTCGTAAATTTGTGATTTTGCTAGCGGATAACTTTGTTCAAAATATAGTCTAATGTATTCATATTCATTTTCATGTATTCAAAAAAGCGCTCTGAACGCTGCTTTAAATAATTATAGAGACGGTGAAATTCATCAAAATTGTTTCGCTTTCTGTTAATAGGACAGTACTCTAAATGTTCGTTTCTTTTTGTACATATACCACTTTTGAAAGTTAGACTCTAATATAATATTTTCTTCGTCGGAAGGTGATGTTAATGAAGAAAGGGCTAGGTGGCGTGCGATGTTTACAAGTTAAACTGAGAAACTTTCTTTTCAAGTCGGCTAAAGAAAAGATATACGAATGTTTCTTCAGTTACAGTTATTTTGCACTAATCCCACTATAACACTCTTCGCAAATATAAAACGAAGAGTATATTGCATTCGATCGGCACATTTCTAAAACCGGTAATATTGCTCTTCGAGAAAAAATTTTCATATCACTGTGTTGGTGATCGAATTCTGAACAACTTTCAAAACGTCCGTCCGTCTGTCTGCCCGTCTGTATGTCCGTCTGTCCGTCTGTCTGTCTGTCTGTCCGTCACGTTTCTTGTAAGCACGATAACTTAAGAACGAAAATTCCGATTGTATTGAAATTTGGCGAGTAAGTTAGTGTTAGGTAGGGGAAGAATCCTATTGTTTTTGAGCAAAATCGATTGATAAATAAAAAAGTTATACATTTTTTTAAATCAAAGAGAATTTTTTTTTTACATAATTTTTGTTATGTTTTGTAATTAAACTGAAAATGTCTAAAACTAATATTATTTACAAAAAAACTGCGATGAGTATCCTATAGAATGTGCGACAATTATATAAAAAGTGCAGTAAATCGGCGAAGAGTATAACAGTTAGCTTGTTTAAACGTATATTATATTATTATATGTTTTATAAGGACTCGGTATTCTTCAAAAGTTATTAGCAACAGTTTATTTAAGTTTGTAATTACATGGAAATTTATTTAAAAGTATTGTTAATTCATAAAAGTTTTTGTGGCATCAAAGACAGCAACGGATTATAATGAAACCTAAGTCGTAACTTTTTTAAATCTTAAAATTACGAAATACTAGCGCAATTTGCACGGTAGGTTTTTAATATTAAACGTCGACTTAAATAACCAGTTCTTAGAATACACCAAGTCATGCCTAGAAGACGCGGTGGAAAATAAAATGTTATTGTCCTGGAAACAAATATGAAACGCATATTTTTGCGGTTATTCAAAATTGATATGAAATAAGTATGCTAGATCATATTTTATCACAATGTTGGGTTAATAAAAGGTTCATCGATCCGAATTCCGGCAACTTCTTCTAACGTGGAAAAACTAGACTGGATTAAAAAACATTTAAATGAAATAGACCAAGTGGTGTATGAGCATGGGTCTCGCATATATTTCGACTGTAGTTATTTTGGTGGAATCACTTCAGGAAACAGTACCGATTATGAAAATCAATGTTACCAGACGGTGATAATCTGATCTGATATTTTTAAAACAATTTCGTTTATAACGAAAGGAAATATTAAATGTTTGCAATGATACTATTTTTTTAATTTTAGATCAATTTCCAGCAAGAAATGTTTGATAGCTTTTTTTTCGTAAAGTTGATATTTTTAATATTATTAATTTGTCAAAATTGAAAAATCACCAATGTGTCGTCGTTAAATGTATTTTTTCTTCCTCGCATACCGAGGGAAGTATTGTATTCGAGAAAAAATCACCCTCTGAGATATTTTCGGATTTTTACGTTTCAGATCATGTAGATTACTAAAATATAGGTTTTTCAATTCCGTCTGTCTGTCTTTCTGTCTGTTGGTGCATTAACTAAAAAACTACTTGACGGAGAACAGTCAAATTTGGTAGGTACCTGGCGCCACCGAAGAAATTGTTAGACTTTCACTTGAAAATATACAGGGTGGACCGGCTAAAGGGAATAGATAATGGAAAACATATTTTTCGCTCAAATTTAAATTCCACGTTTCGTGACATTTTTTTTTTGTTTGTTTTTATTTAACAAATAATCGCATTAACCTCTTGGGTTATGAGCGAGGTACAGTGAAAGATAAATTATATAATCATGTTACAATGAATATATTAAATTCTTGACATAACATTAATATCAGACAAAAATAATAATAAGTTCTTTAAGTCACTACTATCAGCTAATATTTTGTTTAGTTCTTCCGGGATTTGTCTGTTTGATCTATAGGACTGGTATCTAGGGCACTCCACTAAAATATGTTTAACTGTCACCTTTGTTTGGCACACTTCACACTTAGGTTCTTCACTACGATTGATGAGGTACTCATGTGTAAGTTTAGTGTGGCCTATTCGTAACCGCGTCAGGATTATTTGGTTTCGTCTACCTTTAGGGGCTAGGGACCATGGTTTGACTGAAGCTTTGACTTCGTTTAGCTTAGTTCTTTTCTGTTCCCATTCATATTGCCACTGTTTTTGTAGTAATTTCTTTACTTGTTGCTTCAAGTCCGTATGTAGAGATGTGGTCACAACCGTAGAGTTTACACTTGAAGTAGCGTCTCGTGCAGATCTATCGGCTTGCTCATTACCTTGTATCCCAATGTGAGAAGGTACCCACATAAATGTGACTGATTTATTGCTCTCCTGCAAGCGGAATAGTTCCTCTTTAATTAATTTCAGTAAAGGGTTATTGGGATACAGTTGTTTAATTCCATAGATGGCACTCACTAAATCTATTTATTTTCTTTTTTTATTTTAAATAGAAAAAAAATTGAAAATTATTATATGGGTAAAGGAAATTCTTCTTTCCTCAAATTTAAAATTTTCACATTTCGTGACATTCTGAATCTGTTTAAAAAAAATATTTTGAAAAATTAAAATAGATTTTTTTTTAAATTTTGAAATTTTCAAACTTTTTTATAAAATGGGTGGTGGGAAAAATTTATTTTTGCTCAAATTTAAAATTTCCACGTTTCGTGTCATTCTAAACATATTTCAAAAGAAAAATTGTTTTGAAAATTTAAAGAAAACATATTTTTTTAATTTTTTTACCACTACAATAGAATAGATGATGGAAAAAAATGTTTTCTACAACTTTAAAATTAACACGTTTCATTATATTCTAAATCTATTTCAACAAAAAAATGTTCTGAAAATTTAAAAAAAATGAAATTTTTTTTTTCCCAGCAGTATATAGTAGATGATGGAAAAAAGTTTTGAGGTTTTCTCTGTAATAATAAGGCTAACTACATGGCGATTATAATTCTCATATGTCATCTCTTACTTAATAATTTTTTAGAGTGACCATCTTGTATGAATAAAGAGGGAAGTTCTGTGTAAATACTCATAACGATTTTTTTTATTGGCATAAGGGGGCTTTGAAGGATGCCCTATAAGATGGTGGTGATAAAAAATCCGTAATATGATTTCCTCAAAAATTGACCCCATTTTCATTACGGTTATATGCGAGAAGAAAACACTTCACTTTAAGACAGACATAGAGTATAATATAGGCTCCGCTACTTAAAACCCGATGCTGCCCAAGTGAAGTATCGTTTACATGTTGTCAGTAAGCGTGCCAGTTGAAGTGGCCCATGACTGGTAAGTAGAGACTGGCAAGGCCAGCTTGCCAGTTGCTGTTGATGCCCGTGAAACAAATATATTTGTTTTACTGGCGCGTCGGAGCTTTCCGCCACCACTACTTGGTGCTCTGGCGCTTTGCTGCTAGCACTGTGTAAACGGGTGTTATAACTATTCAAATTGTTCTGGTACAAGTCTAATAACTGCTTTAAATTCCTGAGGATCAGTTGAATGTAGCTATCTTAGAATAGTTTCCGATGCTCCCATCCTTTTATTACTCAACCAAGCTCGTACCCACTTCCTGTTGCTTCGTCGTTTCTTCTCTTGTAGCAATATTTGTTAAAGTTCTTCACACACAATTAAAGTATTGCTTGCCTGTACGCACACGTCATTTTTTTAACTGTAACGGTGGACAGCTGCATTGACTTGCACTATGTAAACGAATACTGCCAGTAGATTGTCAATAGCTGGTATTTGCCAGTAAAGTACATTAACTTGCATGCCAGTTACTAGCACCATGTAAACAGTTAATTGACCGTCCCTCACAGCGCCAGTGCTGGCATTGCCAGAAGCACCTCAACTGGCATGCCAGTAACTGGAAACATGTAAACGAGCCTTAACTTTTTGTGACTTAAATTTTTGTTTTTATAAATACAAGGTATTTATAAAAGGCTTTTTCAGGATTTTTTTTTTTACTTACTAGCATTTTTGGAAACATTTTTACCACTAGAAGATGAAAAAATTTTTTTTTGCTCAAATTTAAAATGTCCGCGTTTCATGGCATTCTAAACCTATAAAAACAAATTGAATTTTTTTTTACTATACTATAGAATTTAAAGTGTTCACGATTCATTACGTTCCAAGCCTATTCCAAAAACTTTTGAAAATAAAAAAAATAAATTTGCAAATTTTCGCCCACTACAAAATACAAAACAGATAACGGAGAAAATTTGTTTTTGCGCAAATTTAAAATTTCATGACATTTTAAACCTATGTCAAAAAAAATATTTTTACCACTACTATAGAATAGATGACGAAAAACTTTTTTACCAATAGAATACATGAAAAAATTTGTGGTTGCTCAAATTTAAAATTTTCACGTTTCTAAACCTGTTTCAAAAAAAAATTAATTTTTTAACCACTGCTATATTTGCACTCCACTGCGTTAACGTGGAACCGAAAATGTGACAGATGGCAATAATATTTGGCATATGCACCTACGAGTGCACCTATTATAGTTTTATTAAATGTACAGGGTGGTCAATCGCAAGAAATAATTCAACCATGGTGGGTATTTGTAATGGTATTTGTGCAAGCCTTTCATATTTGGCACCTGTTATTTAGTAATGAATTTTTGCTGTCGGATGACCACTCTGTATATTTTTTTGACCAAAATTTATCAGGTTTTCTTTGTAATAATAGTAATAACTATATTTCGATTATCATTCTCAATGTCAGTTCGTAATTAATAGTTTTTTAGAGTGACCGCCATGCATAAATAAAGAGGAAAGTTCTGTGTAAATACCTTTACCGATTTTTGTATAAAATGCATGCAAAAATGTTTTTGCTCAAATTTAAAATTTCCTCTTTCATGACATTCTAAATATATTTCAAAAGACAAACTTGTTTTGAAAATTTTAAAAGAATAATTTTATTAAACATTTTTTACCACTACAATAGAATAGATGATGGAGAAAAAATTTGTTTTCTTCAAATTTAAAATTTCCACATTTATTTTAAACATATTTATTTATTTTTTTTTTATTAAAAAAAATGAGTTTTTATAAATGCAAGACCGAAACATTTTTTTTTGCTCAAATTTAAAATTTCCCTCGTTTCGTGACATTTTAAACATATTTCATGTTTCGAAAATTGTAAAAAAAAAATTTTTTTTTACCACTACTATAGAATAGTTGATGGAGAAATTTTTTTTCTAAAAATTTGAAATTTTCACGTTTCGTGACATTCTAAAAATAAAAAATAAAAATTTGAAAGTTTTTCCCCCACCACTATAGAGTAGATGATAGAAAAAAGTGATCAGGTTTCCTCTGTAATAATAGGGCGAACTACATTGCGATTATTTTTCTCAGGTTATTTTTTAATTAATAATTTCTTAGAGTGACCGTCCTATATGAACAAAGCGGGAAGTTCTGTGTAAATACTTTTACCGATTTTTTTTTTAAATTGTTAGTCTAATGATTAAATATGTGTCGACAGATATATATTTGATAGATTAAAACTAAACAGTCTAAAGTACCTAACCTGTCAAGACAGATACATTACTTACAACTTACCTGTTGCTCATTTTGTAGAAACTCACAGGGCTCTTTATTTTTAAGCAAGATAGAATAAAAAACAAGCTAACCATTATACTCTTCGCCGATTTTCTACATTTATTATATAACTGTTGCACATTCTATAGGATATTCTTCGCAGTTTTTTTTGTAAATGATATTAGTTTCAAACATTCTTGTTTAAAAACAAAACAAAACATAGGGCTCTTCCTCTAGCTAGCCATTAACTTACTGTCCAAATTTCAATACAATAGGACTTTTCGTTCTTAAGTTATCGTGCTTACAATAAACATGACGGACGGACAGACAGACAGATGGACGGACATTTTGAGAGTTGTTCAGAATTCGATCACCAACACAGTGATTTGAATATTATTTCTCTACGAGCAATATTAACGGTTTTAGAAATGCGCCGATCGAATGCAATATAAATAACGCACACTAAATACACAACAATATTTATATCATACGTAAAAGGTATTAAACTTTAGTTTTTATGCAACAGAACACTCCAACCATCTACAAATAATTAACCACATAACCTGAAAACTTGATGTCACATACGTATGAACAATCATAGTGTGGGCGCGATTCGGTTAACTAGATAAGTGAGGGTTACTGGTAAATCTGACCTGCTTGGTCTAATATAACATGCAAAGTCACATTTGTACGATTCTGACCAGAAAATTAAATAAACACATTAATTTGAAACCCAGTCGATAAGTGTTTTGAACGGTTAAAATTGCTATTCGTTTTTTATTAGTTGTTGTCTGTCTATGAATAATTCACATGGCCACCACAAAGGATTTAATTTCGATAGGTCTTTTTCACATTTTTTGTGAAATTTAAATAGCTCAAATATCTGTTTTGATAAAAGCCAAGTAATGGATTTCTGCGGTTATCTCTTATTATTATTCCATGATTAAGATATCAAGATTCCAATTACACACCTTATTGTGTGCCAGTTCACCACTTCATTCAGTCTGTATAGAATTTTTTAGTAAGCTTATTACCGAAAACTTGTTCAAGTGATGCCCAGTAGAATTCTTTAGGTACCAGAGGAGGCGCATGTAAACTATAGTAAAAGTTATTTAAACAGTTATGCGTATAAAAAGAAAACACATTTTGACAACGAGATGTTTAATAATTCCTTTACTTATATTGTTGCAATTACACTTGCCAAATGAATTCTATGATTGCATATTTTGTTATACCGAAAGACTTTTGTCCATTGTTTAACGAGAATTTTCTTAGTGCCCATCCATACTTAAAGGACCTCCGTAAGATCTTGATGCTGATTTTAAGTAACGGATGGAAGCATTACTCACTCAAAAATTAATGTAAATAAATAAATATTTTTAAATCAAGCTTTTATGTAAATAAAGTAGGACTAAAAGAGAATAATAAAAATAAATTTAAAAAAGCTTGCCATGATAGCTTTTTTATGCTATTTTTACCTCGCCATATTGCAGTCGCTATTTTAGATTTTCTACATTTAACACCGGAAACGTCTTTCATCAGAGTTGTGTAACTGTACCAAATTTCAACTCGGTCGGATAATAGAAAGCGAGTTAAAATTCGAAGTACAAGTTTTGAACAGGACAAAAATACTTACATATGTACGATAGTATACATAGATACATGCTGGCATAACAAGTTAAATAAAAGCTTTTGTTAACAATTAATGTTTAAGTCAATCTGGTTTTCATTTTACTCCACATCAACGTAGTGGAGTGAAAGTATAGCACTCGTAAATAAAATTCTTTTTGTCGAAATTGGTTTGGGGGAAAATAAGGAAAACAAGCTAGTAAGAGTCCACAAACTTGTGATTAGTTCATCTCATACCAAATGACCACATTAACGAAAATAGGCCGATGTTGTATAGGAAAATAAAACGTAGAAAAAATAAAAGTAAATATACGTGGACTTTGAGAAAATTCTTCAAGAATACTGCATAGTCTACTGACAAGTATTTCGTCCGCCCAGCAAAAAATTTCGTTAAAACTTGTTCCAATTCAACGAGGAAAGAGAAAAATTGACTCATTAAAGTAATTATGACGTATAATTCATTAAATAGACTTCCGATAAAAATTTACAAATAATCTTAATTTAGTTTCAGTTTACGTAAATAATACCAATTATCTACCTCAGGCACAATGTTCTTTGAAAGTAAATTTAACGAAAGCAGAAAGTGAAAAACTGCTAAAAATATCTACCAAAAATGACCTCAAGGATAAATTTTCAATAAGGCCGAAATAGGTAATATAATTAGGTAGTATTTACCGTTTAGCTATTAAAAATAGTTCTAACAGTCAAATATCTTACTAGGTAGATTTTGTTTAAGGGAAATCCTACGTAATGTATACCTAAATATCAACCTATTTGGTCACTTTTATTGCACTGCTTTGAAGCGATATTAGATCGAGAACGTTGATAAATTCTACCTAGCTTATCTACCTGATTTCAAGCATTAAGTCAATTATCGTTAAACTGACCTTAAAGTTACTGTAAAGAAATACATTTTAAACTTCTTTATAACCCGGCAAATATAGCTTAAACTGAACTTGAGTATAAAATAGTAATTCAGAAGCTAACTCCTGTCTAACCTATTTGTAAATTTCATATTATTAGGGTTATTTTAACAATTAGGTAGGTGGTTCAGTTATTATCTAAAAATTATCTTAGTCATTAGAAGAAGCCATTAACGTAGTATAGTTGGAAAATTTGTAGTGCCAATATATAAATGAAGTGTGCCAAAATTTAAAAAATCGTTGCCAAGGAATCACTACTACCACATGCAGATTTTCCTTCCAAGTTTCTTGGAAAACAGGAAAACATCTTAACTATATTTGCACTCTAGATGTGGAAATAATCAGCAATTTCATAAAGATCCACTATGACACTCTCGGTTCACTCACTTGTCAACAAAATACACTAGTAGAGTTAAAATTTATACATAATAGGTAGAATTTACTAGTAGGTAGTATATTCAAAAATAAGGTAACATAAATAGGTTATATTTAACAAGTAATTATTTGATATGACATTAGAGTTAATAATACTTTCAATGGGTAAAGTTAACCAAAATGTCATAAATTTTAGGGTAACTTGATCAAATTGAAATTTATAAAATAAGTGTGTAGGGAAACGAACTGACGAAAGGGTAAAAAAGAATACATAATTACGTAACTATACCTGTAAACTCATATTTAGCAAGTATAGCATACTTTCGGTTCAAACTATTGTCATAATTACTTCCACATCCACGTAGTGGATTGGTTAGTATAGTGATCGAGAAAAGAATTTCAAATTTTTTTTTTCTTGAAATAGGTTTACAATGTCATGGAACGCCGAGATTTTAAATTTAAGCGAAAAACATGTTTCTGTCTTTTGTCCGCACGTTCTCTCCGGAACAGTTTAAGATATTGACATGAAACTTTGTACACATGTACTGGAAGCCAAGGCATCAAAATTCTTTATAACATTTTGATAAAATTAAATTGAGATTTTCACTCGAAATGTGGTACACATATGTATTATAACGACATCTGAAACTAGATTATATTTTGACATGATTCCGTTGAAGGAGTGGGTGGAAAGTAGAGGTAAATAGGGAAAAATAAGTAAAGCAAGCTGGTAAGAGTACAAAAACTTGGGAGTTGGTGTATATACTAGAAACCAAGGCCTCAGATCTCTTTCTAATATTTTTCAACTCCCCCACCCCCACCACCTGCACTCTATTATTGAAGGGATTGATAACATAAAATTGAGATATTCACTTGAGAGTTAGTAGTGACATCTGATTGAGATGATTCCGTTGAAGGGGTGGGAGGTGGTAGGTTGTGAATAGCGCAAAATAAGTAGACCACGCTAGATACTTCATTTTTAACATATATTTTATTTACTTTATTTTATTTTATTTTATTTTATTCATACACCATCCAACAGTACAAGACCATTTACAAGATGGGAAACAACGCATACGTCGTACAAAAATTACTTAAATTTACTAGTGTACATTTCAGTAAAGACATATAACAATAGAAAAATTAAAGAGAATAAAGAGTTGAATTTATTTACAATAAAAAGAGAGAATAAAAAATACATGTATGATTTAGGCAGAATTTTCTATTTATTAAAGATGTCGATATCACGCTGGCTGTGGTTATAGCTAGAGCACATACTGTAGATTGGTGAAAACTTTAAAGTATTAGTCCGGGCTATAGCAAGGTAGAAAGTTTGGTTTTGTCTTGAATTTATTCGCGGAATATGAAAATTAAGTCTTTGGAGTATCTCACTACAGTCAATATCATAATGAATCACCTTTTTTAAGAAATTTGTGGAAAATTCGTTGCGTCTTTCAGATAGGCTACGCATTGAAAACATTTGAAGTAAATCACTTTGTGGAAAACCAATTGGTGGATATATACCATGAGATTTTAGATGTAGAAATTTAAGAAAGTGGCGTTGCGCGTTTTCTAATTTAAGACTATGAGTGTTATAGCAGGGCTGCCAAACAAGAGACGCATACTCTGGTAGAAACCAACGCCTCAAATTTTTCTATGATATCTGCCCCATATATTATTAAAATTCTATGACCAATAATTTCCACATACTAGAGTGCAAATATAGTCAAGAGGTTTCCTTTAAAGTGACGGATGAGAAATCCTTAGGCAGCGGTTTTCTTTATTTGGCAATAGGAATTTCCTTATAGATAAATATTTTGGAGGTGTATTATTATTTTGCGAAACACAGCTGCTATTATTCACAAAAAAAATTCCGGCGCATTGATTTCAAACGAGAACTGAGAATACTTTCCTTATAAATTGGATTTATTTTAGTTACCGACATTCATTCTGTATCGTATTATGAGTTAGGTATCTCTTCAGTTTTGTAAGTTTCTGACAACAATATTTCGAGTACTTATAGAATTTTACATAAGTATGTAGATTCTACCTAAAACTTGCCAACATGATGTCGAATGGGCGCTGAATTCAAGTCAAGTCATCATAGTAAATTTTACCAACACATGGCTAATTCTAAGTTTGCAACTAAATTTCTTATACATAATTTATGTAGTCTTAACGTCAAATAATACCCAAATGTTTGCTGGGTGGTATCATCAGGAGATAATTAAATCTAGAAATATAGCAATTACACCTAAACACTTAACTTATTTTCAGAAAATTGCAAAAAGTATCCTATAAAATGGTAAAGAATTATGTAGAAAGTCGCATAAATCAGTTTTCAGTCATAATTGACAGCAATAATAGACTAACAGAACGCTAAATATAACAATAATTGTTAATTTACGTCCTGGAAAGTTACTGACAACTAAACCATCTCTTACAATAGACTTTTGAGTAATTTATGAAATCGGTGACGTCTAGCATGACAGAATTTTGTTGCTTGTTTGTTGACATCAAGTAACCGAACTTAACCATCGCGATTACCTAACGTATGCACCACCATTGTAAACGAGGAAGTAATAAAATTTAAATTAAATTTGTATGTGTGCTACTGTGATTAAATTTACTTAAATTTGTTTATCCTAATTGCTATCTAATCAGATACAAGAAATCTGCGTCACAACTTTTCAAGTTAAACTTTTAAATGCTACTTCCAAATGTATATAAACAAAATTTTAACATTTTTGTTGGCTTGCATTTTTATTTTCACTGGGATGTATTCTTTAAAGTTTAATTAGTTTTAACTAGTACTCCAAACTTTAAATAAATTTAAGTGAGTTCTGCTGGCAAATGCTCCGTTTAAATTTAGGATGGAAGTCTTTTCTTCAAGACTGTCGTATGTGATTAAAATAAATTTTAATTTTGTTAATTAAAGTGAAAACTGGTAATGACGTAAACAGTTATACTGATGTTTAAAAATTAAATAAAAGCACAGACGCGCATACACACAAAAACAGCCGTCTATTTCTGGGACTGCCTTAGTTAACCTCTATATATTTCGACACGCTGCATACTAATCCAGTGTCCGATTAATCCCATCACTCACTATTTTTTTGTAAACAAGTTTATGGACCGTTATTAGCTTGCTTTACTTATTTTCCGCCATTTTCTTCTGTTTGCTTCCCAACCTATCAGCTCGAAATATAATTCAGTTCGAGATGTCGTTACAATATATACGTGTACCAAGGAACAATGGTAAAAAAAATTTTTTTTGTCCCATCAGGTGGTAAAGTGTGCAAGCACCTTTTTTTTACTAATTTTGGGGTGCTGTCAGGGACAAGTGAAAAACAACCCTTATTTGGAGATGATATTAGAACTTGCGACTAGAATAGGAACTACCAGAGGTGGGGTTGTTTAGATATTTCTTTTGCAATTTAAACCAATAGAAACTGTAAAAAGATAAAATCCACCAACTTTATTGGTGGGGACGGGTGCAATTAAAGCTAAATGCACACAACAGAAAAATGGTAAAATTCTCCGCTACTTCAAAAGAGATCATAAATATCTATTTACATAATAGAAAAATAACTTCATCTAGCAAAACTCCTTAGATATGATGACTGATTTTAGAATTAATTATAAACAGCACATACATTATTTGCCACCAAAAGTAAGCTCCTTCTTCTTATGCTCTGAGAGTGCTGTCACAGTGAATAGATGCAAGAACATGTTGGACTTCTTATTATATATACATATAAACTCAAAAATAAGATATGGTAATATCTTTAGGGGCAACACATATTATGTTTTTCTTATTTTTATCCTTCAAACAATAAGAGTAAGAAGTATATACAATACAATATCATGCACACTAATTCTATGCTAATCCATCTTTGCTGAAGAAAATGTGCTTACTCGTCTATCTTGGAGATACTTGAAAGTGTTTCGTGGAGGAAAATTATGAATTTCTTATAAAGGATAAAATATACACATAATATAACTTAACAAAAGACGCTTCATAAAAATATATTAAAATCCGTCAAAACTCGCCTTACTTTGTGCAAAATGGTGTTATTTATTAAAGTGTATAATAAGTCATTAGACTACTTAAAAATGTTGCAGAGAAATGCATTTAAAGAAAGTTACAAGCTCTAATAATAACAAAAACGAATTATTCTGTAAACGAGAATATATCCAATAGCCCTTGTTCATTGTTTGCTTAAATTTTGTTTTATTTATGTCTTGTTTGTTTCTCAATACTGTATTGTGTTAATTGGCACTATATAAGTGTTAAGTATTTATCTTTTTTCACTAATTAATGTTTATTTACAATATACATATGCTCCATTCTCTTTGAAATTGACTTGTTCTATACCAAGTAGTTACAGAATAAAGATATATTCATTCATGTAGCTAATTTAAGCAACACCCTAGATTATGAAAAGGTCAACTTTTTATTCACTACGTCTTGGCAGGCGATTTGTGACCAATTTAATACAATTTTGCAATGATAGGAAGAGAAGAGTTCGAAGGACCAAAAAGCGACGTCGCTATGAGTGCTTGGCCTCCACAAGCCAGTTATTCCTGTTGTAACTTTTCTGACACCTCTTGCTGAAAACTTTTCAAGCTAAAATCATCAATAGGCATTGATGGCTGATGTCTTCAAATCTGAGACCTTGGCATCTAGTATGTACACGTAGTCCTAATTATTATTACTAGCTTGTTTTAATTAGTTTATCCCAAACCTATTGTCGGTATAAAAAACGTCGGGATCCTTGCTCTTTACCACACTATCAAAGGCCCCGACATTTTTTATACCTAGAATAAGCCTGAGGTAAAGTATACTCCTATTTACACCTATTTACCCCCTAGCGTTCAACGTAGCTCAAATATACACCGGTTCTAGTTCTCGTTATACTACATACGTGGGGTCAAGCGGTGTAAAAATAAGACAGCACAAATTATGGACAAAAGTGAAATACTAATTTTTACAAGATTTAAAAAGAAATTGTTGATATGATAAAGAGTTAAGCTGACAGACATTTCATTTTGCTACTTGAATATGTTACTAAATTTCTTTCAACACACATAAAAATTTTAAAATATGTGTTGTTTGCAATCCAGTATATTCTGCGTCTCTAAATTTTGAAATTTTATTTAGTTTCATTTTTTTAATTTTATTTAGTTATAAATAAAGTTTGAACAGTTAAATTTATACAACTTTGTCTCCTGTTTCAACTGAGCCGGGTCATTAATACCCCAGAGTAATAGTATACCAAGTATATGAATGTGTTATTTTTCCCCAGACCAGTCTTATTTTTACCCCAAACTCTCGGCTAAAAATGAGACAGGGTTTAATTTCTTCAAAAAGAAATCTACTCGGTAGAGTAACTTTTTTCATAGTACAGGGCACTGATAACACGTTTTTACGCCGTACTTATATTTTTTTATTTCATTTTTTTGGTTAACAGAAACGGCTATTAAATGAAAAATTTCAAAGATCGTCTCATTTTTACACCACTTGACCCTATATAAAATTTCAAATCAATGTCTTACACTGTACCAAAGGAATCGCGCGCACAAACAAGTTACACACAGACAGATCGACAGAAATTTTTTGGGATCAGATTTAAAATATCCACATTTCATGGCATTCTAAACTAATTCCAACAAAACAAAAATTGAAAATATTTTTGGGTCTACTATGCTTCCACTACACTGCGTTGATGTGAATGTATTTTTTTATTTCTTAGAAGAGGATATCGAGAGATCTAAACACCTCTACTCTTAGAGTAATGTTTTTAGATTTTGAAATTGCTATCAATTAGCTGGTGTCCTTGCTAGTCATGGTTACTACCACAGTAATCAACATCGTATTCAAAGAATCGACCCTTGATCTAAACAAGCCTATTAAAAGATTCAAGATATAGAGAATGGGTAATTATATCAGATCAATCCGTCACAATACGATAGAATTATTCCACGGGAACAAAGTAATATTTTACACCACGAATAAAATGTTGTGCGGAGATCTCTGTTTGGAACATAGCATAGGTGGCAAAATCTAATATCAATTCAGTGTCTTATGTTGAAATGAATACCAAATTTTGTTTTTTGAAAATGAAGAATTTTCTTTATTTTGTCCGAGAAGTTACTGTTCATTTTATTTTCATTTTATTTATTAGGAATGTTTAAAGTTGCCACAAGAAAATATTTCAGTTACAATGTGGTAATGCAAATCGTTTGCAGAAATGTGTAGTTCACAAAATGATGATAAGTACCTATAGTACAGGCAAATTAACAATTTAGGGTAACAAAAATTAATAAAAGGGTCATCTCTGGGATTTAAGTAGGTAATAACCTGGAGAATGAGACGATGCATTCTTTGCACTTCCAAGTTCCGGGAAAATTCAAAAAAATTTGGAAAAACTTTTTGATTTTCGGTTTTTTTGCTCTAGCGGCCAAATTAATGAACATAGAGGAAAAAGTTCCCAACAAAAGTTGTAGCTCGTCTTTTTCTTTACAAAAAAGGCCTTTACAAATTTTTGTCTTACTTAAGCCGTTTAGAAGATAAATCGAGTTTTCCACTTATAGTTTTAAGCCGCTTCGAAATGCGCGAAAAATTAGAATTCTCCAGGAGTTTCGTACGACCGGGCTCATCGATCGATAATTCTTACTATTCAGAGCCCCTAAAAAAATGAAAATATCATAAAATGTAGAGAAAAGTCTCAGCTTTAATGTGGAACTAATCACAAAATTCATAAAAAAAATTATCAAAGAGAGAAAGTGTCAGAAGATGGCTTAGTGAATTTTGTACAGTTGATCCACAGATTCATATCTTTGCCGGGAGTCGTTAGAATGATAATTCATTTTGCTTATATATTCTTATATAATGATATATTAATCCAAATAACATTTTATTGCAATTACTTTTGTTGGAAAAATACGTCTTGCGATCAAAGTAGAGGGTATATTTCTCATTGATCAATCACCTCCAAATTTTGGAGTTCAATTCGCTATATCTTAAGTAATGATAATAGCAGTCTTAATTTTTGGATTATAAGTACAATAAAATATATTCTTTCGAATGACTTTAGAGTTTTTTAAATGCGCTCAGTACTTTTTGAATTTGTCTCCGTTATTCATACACGTTCAGAAAATGCACAATTATACAGTAAAACATATACAACTTATTTGTTTCTTAACATTCTTCAATGAAATTTTCACGAAGTATAGACTAAACTGCGTGGAATCGAATCCATGCAGTGAAATAGCACCCATTGTTACGGGAGAAATGGGCAGGATGCATAAAACTCAAAGATGTGAATAAATCAACTGTATAAAATTTACTAAACCATTTTCTAACACTTTTTTCTCTATGATAAAAATTTGTGTGAATTTTGTGATTAGTTCCACATTAAAGCTGAGACTTTTCTTTACATTTTACGTTGCTTTCATGTTTTTTAGCGGCTCTGAATAGCAATAATTATCGATCGATATGTCCGGTCGTACGAAACTGCCAGAGAATTCTCATTTTCTGCGCATTTTGGAGCGACTCAACACTATAAGTGGAAAACTGGATTTATCTCCTAAACGGCTTAAATAAGGCAAACATTGGTAAAAACCTATTTTGTAGAGAAAGACACGAGCTACAAATTTTGTTGAACATATTTTCTGTAATTTCATTATTTTAGCCGTTAGAACAAAAAAATCGAAAATCAAAAAGTTTTTCCAATTTTTTTGAATTTTCCCGGAACTTGGAAGTGCAAAAAGATGCATCATTCCATTCTACAGGTTATTAACTACTTGAATCCCAGAGATGATTCTTTCATTATTTTTTGCGAGGTTTTTACAACATTTTGCCTTCATTGCCTGTACTACTAGTAATAAACAATGTAAATGTTACGACTGGCGGAAAAATTACTTTTCCAGATTGCCTTGTAACGTTCCTTCTAATGAATCTCTTGTATTATTGCGTCATACATTAGTTTTGATTGTTTCTGCTTAAATTGTCTTTAACCTAAATCAATTCCTCGTTATTAGGTTGGCCGCTTGACGGATAATATTACTTTGTTTTAAAATTCTCTATTAGTTTCCGAGGCATATGATGATGAAAGAAAGCATTAAGTGTTTGATGGTTAGAATGATATATTGTTATCTCAAACTTGTCACTTAAACGGAGATTTATTGAGCTGAAAATTGAATCAAATTCTGAATGATAGAAAATTGCTTTCCAACCATAATGTAAAATCAGACAAACAAGAAGAATTTAATATAATTGCCAATAACATCAATTCAAGTTAAAATTTTGATACATCTAATAGAATCAATAATGTTATGTATGTGCCTGCACAGGCAGACTAAAATTATTTTATTTTGCTCTGTTTCTAGAGTCCCAGGACCGCTGAAATGAACAATTGCCATACTTACTGGAAGCATAATGCATAAAATTAAATATGTACCTATATTAGACAGGGTGTAATTAGTTTCATGTCATTAAAAAAGAACTGGTGGTGGGGAACGACAAGACGAACAGCTCATAGTTTTGGAGAAAAAAAAATAAACAAAAATTTCGCAAATTATCAATAAAATTTTTTGAGAACTGCTGGAATATTGAGGTAGGTTTAGATCTAGATCTGATGTGAAGAAAACTATACTCTAACTCTCCCTTGTGCAATATTTTAGTTACTGTCCGTGTTTCGTTATGTATACACGTCCAACCCGCCGTTCATTGTTTTTGTTATTTTTGAATTTCGCGTCATTGTGTATTTATAATTAAGATTTATTTTATTGACTTACCGTTCAAGTTGTCAAATTCTTGATCGTTCGTTCTTTTTGTATTCCTTTTTGGCTTTTGTACCAAGTTTTTATTTTATTTTTCTTTATTGACAACGTTAGTTGTTAGTTTAGTGTTTAGTGTTGAACGAAGTGCGTATGTACTTAATTCGACGTACCGAACTGTGTATTGATACAGATGCAGAGATTTTGAATCATTTAGGTAGGTAGTAAGCTTTTAACCCGGGTCACTCATTTATGTTACAAATGTTAATAAACCACATTTAAATTTTCTAAATTATAAACAATCCAATATTTTGTTCCAAATTAAAAAACACACATGTAAAGAAATGCTCTGTTTAAACCCCTATGGCCATTATTTGCTTGCAATTGTGCACGAAGAGAGAACGAATTATTTACCTCTTTATACTTGCCTCAGTTCAGTTGAGGAGGTACATCAATGGCGGTCGATGATCCTTTGTACACCGCGTGTCCAGGCCAGCACTTTTTTATGACATTTTAAAAGTTTGATAATTGAGAAGTACAAGTCCATCGACCAAGAAAAGCAGTGGTTCTCAATAGTTGTCTACCATAATATTAAATATGTTAACCTAGATCAGTGTTTTTCAAAGTGCCCCTAGATGGAAAAGTCATAAAGGTTTTTTGTTTGTCTAGTCGGTCCCCATTACCAGTTTTTTTTAATTACATGAAACTGATTACAGCCTGTATAAAATAATAATGTCAATGAATTTTTAGAACAAGTGTGGGTGCAAATAAAAACTGAAAAAATTATTTTAGGGTTAGGTGTCGTGTACAGACCACCCAATACAAATACACAAAATTTGTTTGATATATTTGAAGAAACAGTGGCCTCAATTTTTACACAGGGTGATAATGTTGCCTGCGTCGGGGACTTTAATACTAATTTATTAGATTTAAACTGTAACAACAGTAAACAGTTCCAGAACCTTATTGATGGCATTGATCTGAAGTAAATTAATATAGAACCAACACGCGTCACCCAAAATACTCCTATCTCTGATCGATTTTTTACTTTTAGATGGGTCAGTAAACTATAGTAACTGCCTTGTCACTGATGCTAATATGTCAGACCACTGTGCAATCACCTGTGATATCCACATTGAGACCAGGAAACCGAAACCAACATATCGAACATACAGAGATTTTTCAAATTTTAATTACGAGTTATTTAATATTGGTTTACAAAATACTCGGTGGCAACTAATATACGATATTGTCTAAATGTTATTTGTGGCATTATCTTTTTTTTTTTCCTTCTTCAATTCTTTGGGACTTCCTGCCACATGTATATTTTCTTTCTAAGCGGTGCTATGGGAATCTACAAAATATATCACAATTAACCAGTATGTTACTGGTGAGAGAACGGACATAGAATAAACTGGGAGACGGCAAAAATTTTAACAAAGGAGGCAGATAGCAAAAAAAGAAAAATTAAAGAATCTGCGATAATATTATTGAATGAGGATAATTGCGTGTCGAATTGTTCCGTAGATGTCTGTACAACTTGGCTGCCAATGTTAAAAGAAGAACTTCACAAACTTAACATTGTATAGAAACTAAAAAACTGTTAACTATATCAACAGTTCTATGTAAATAGTAAGTATCTATGGATATTGAATATAACAAACATTCTTAGAGCTGTGTATTTGTCATACACAGCAAAAAAGATTTTTCAAAAAAGCCTGAAAAAGGAAACAGATTAGATTTCCGAAACGTCGGCGAAATATTTAATTTCAAGTTTTTATACTTATTTGTGTTGTTTATATATAAAAAACCAACCTTTAACTGATCCTTTGACGTAACCGTCACAGGCGTAGAGGTTTTTTACCAGTAACATACTGGTTAATTGTGATATATTTTGTAGATTCCCATAGCACCGCTTACAAAGAAAATATACATGTGGCAGGAAGTCCTAAAGAATTGGAGAAGGAAAAAAAACTAATATACGAGATGCAAGATATTGACAGCATGGTAAATTAGTTGAATGAGAATTTATTGTCCTTATTTGATGTACACGCACCAGTGAAAACAGCACGTTTTAGTAGACCACCAGCTAGCTCCTTGGTTGACACACAATATAAAGTTTATGATGTCTCTTCGAGACAAACACTAAAAAAAATCCAAAAATGCTGAGTACTTCAGTTATTATAAACGGCTTCGGATTTATACGAACTTCGCAATTTCGACAGAAAAGGAAAGATTCATGGAGTATAGATTAAAAATATGAATAGTAAACAAACATGGAAAGCCCCGAAATATCAATTTGGTACAAATAATAGAAAAGATAAGCTACAATTAAATTTAAGCAAAAGTGTAAATGATATTAACCAATCCTTTTCTAATATTTGCACTCGCTCAGAACCAGATAGAGATATAATAACATTTTACGAAAACCGTTCAAAAATGCCTTTTAAAAAAACTTTAAAGTTCAATTGGGTAACGGAAGATGGTGTCTCTAAGATATATAATATTAATATAACAATAATTCAACTCTTATGCACTTTTCTGGTACCCATCATAACATATATAATACATTTTTGTGTAAGAAACTTAGTTTTTCCCAAAAATTGGAAAGAAGGTCGTGTGGTTCCTGTTGCTAAAATAGACTCTTCTCAAGAGCTTAAGGATTTACGCCCTATAACTATACTTCCAACATTTTCAAAAATTTTGGAAAGTAATTTGGAAAATCAAGTACATAACCACTAGATAATTAATGATATTCTACCAAGTAGCCAGTCTGGTTTCAGACCTGCGTATAGTTGTGGCACAGCCCTTCTCAGCATAACCGATGACGTAATGACAGAAATTGATAATAAGGATTGTGGAATTCTAATTCTACATGACTATATTAAAGCTTTTGATATGATTGGTCACAAAATCCTGCTCTAGATCTTGCATTAAATTGGGTCAGCCAGCAATAGTCTTAATCAGATCGTTCTCAAACAGTGATATTAGAGGGAGAAATGTTAAATGCTTGTAGCATTTCAAGAGGTATTCCACAAGGATCAATTTTAGGACCACTCATTTATACAATTTATACACTAAACTTTTCCTCCATACTGAATACATGTAAAGTTCACATGTACACTGACGACACCCAACTATATTACTTTTTTAAGAAAGATAATTGTAGAGCAGCAGCTAATATAAATATATATCAACGAACTGGTTAATGTATCAAAAAACACGATTTATTGATAAATGCATCAAAATCATCGGTTCTGCTGTTTGGCAACATCCAACTAAATACAATTGAGATTAAATTGGGAGAGAACAGGCTCAAAATTGTTACCAGAGAAGTTTAGGGGTAAATATTGATGAAGATCTAAGATTTTTTAAGCATGTCTCCCATCTACTGAAAGAGGCATATGGTAGTCTAAAAATGTTATATTCCCACAGACATATCTTCAGCGTAAAATTAAAAACATTATTATGTAACAGTTTAGTTCTCTGTCATTTTAATTATTGTGATCTTGTTTATGGATCCTGACTCACCGTTAGAGATAGTAACCGAATACAAGAGATACAAAACTCATGTTTACGTCTTATATATGGTATCCGTAAATATGACAGAATATCCCACACATTAACAGCAACGAAATGGTTAAATATGGAAAATCGAAGAAAACTACACGCTAATGTTCTGTACTACAAAATATTAATTTAAAAAAACTCCTCCTTATTTATATAATAAAATTAAGTACAAAACTGACATCCACAATGTGAGCATAAGAAGAAAAAAACAGCTCACAATTCCACAACATAGAACGGCCATGTTCCAACGATCATTTTCATTTAATTACTAGGCATAGGTTGGAAAATGCTCTTTCGGTAGACATTAGGTCAATGACGCTACGAAAATTTTACAAATATGTGCACAATTTATTATTATTAGAACTTGATAGGAGGCAATAACGTATGGTTATATTTTCTTATATATAGCTATATTAATTAAATATGTTGTATTAATTCTTTATTCACAATTATATTTGGAAAGAATATGTCAGATCACGTTAGTATTGTCAATCATAGTTACACAACATAATATTTTGCATATTCTATCTATTTGAACATGTTCTTGTTAGTAGTGGGCGTTGGGATGCGGCTAGCCTATCCTCAAATTACATGTCACAGTAAGTAAGTTAGTTGTTTAATAGCAAAATTCAATTATTCCTAAGGTTCAAGAAGAATAGCAGGCATTTTCCATCGGACTCTTGCGCCATTTAATTTATTATATAACATATTTTGTTCAATCTATTGTCAAGGTTATTTTAAAATGTATTCATATATTGTTATATATTTAAATTAATAAAGACATTTATTGTTATTATTATTATTATAAGTTTCTATCTGTGGATATAGACTGCAGCGGTCTCCGCCGCACTTTTTTGTATAATGATATCTGTAGTAAAACAAATAATGTGCCTACCTACCTAAATGAAAATTTTTAGACCCAGAAACTAAACCTATAAATCTTTATGTATCTTGATCTAATGAATTCGATACCACCATCAGAATTTGATTTCATCTTAGATACAGCAATATATGATACAAAAATTACGAACTTGATAAATGATGGAAATTATTCCAAATTAAATAAAGATCCTACAAATTCTTTAGAAAGCAAAATATTTAGAATCTTATTTAAACACAAAAACGAATTTACAGATATTGAACGAAAGATGTTAACTCCACATCACAGCAAGCCTCCTCATTTCTATGGTTTGCCAAAAATTCATAAACCTGACATCCCCTTAAGACCAATTGTGAGTTCAATTAATTCTCCATGTAGTAAACTCTCAAAATATTTATTAAAAATCCTAAATCCTTTATCAGGTTCCTCCGAGTCTTATATTAAAAATAGCAAACATTTTTTGGAAAAGCTGTCAGAAAATCATTTTAACAATAATCATCTAATGGTCATTTTTGATGTAGTAAGCCTATTTACAAATGTTCCTGTAGATAAAACATTAATAACAATTAAAAACAAATTGCAACAAGATGGGAATTTGGCGAATAGAACTAAGTTAAGCATTGAAACTATAATGGAATTACTTACACTTTGCATTAAAACAACATACTTTCAATTAAATAATGACTTCTATCAACAAGACTTTGGGATGGCCATGGGTTCTTCATTATCTCCAATATTAAGTAACATTTTCATGGAAAATTTCGAGGAAAGTAATATTAATAATCTAGCTTATAAACCCATTGTATGGTGGAGATATGTAGATGACATTTTTGCTATGTGGCTTTATAGTAAAGAATGTTTAAGTAATTTTTTGAATCAGATTAACGAAAAAGAACCTTCAATTAAATTTACAATAGAAATAGAGAATAATAATGAATTACCTTTCTTAGATATTTTAATTAAAAAATTAGATAACACATACCAAATCAGTGTGTATAGAAAACAAACACACACAAACAGATACTTAAATTTCAATTCAAATCAACATATTAGTGTTAAGAAAGGTTTTGTTAAGTGTTTGTATGACAGGGCCAAAATTATTTCTGCAAATGATGTAATATTAAGGAACGAAAAACAATTTATAAAAACTGTCTTATTAAATAATCAATATCCTGAGAGTTTTGTTGATAGTCAGTTATTGAACATTGGTAGTAGAGAGAATATACTATCATAACCTGAGGTATTTAGGTCAATGGCAGTAATTCCATATATTCGGTTTATCGGATAAATTACGAAAAATTGCGAACAGGTTTTCCGTACGAACGGTTTTTCAAACGGGCTCCACGCTAAGATCGGTTTTATCAAGAACCAAACCTCCAAATATTGTTCAAAGTTCAAAAAATTGTATTTATAGTGTTCCGTGTGAGTGCGGAAAACATTACGTAGGTGAATCATCTAGACCTTTCAACGTAAGGCTTGGTGAACATAGAAATTACGCTAGAAGGGGAGAATTAGAAAAATCCAAAATTTGTGAACACGCGTGGGATAATAATCATAGAATTAAATGGGACTCGGCGAAGATTTTGGAAAAAGAGAGCAACGGAACTAAAAGAAAACTTAAAGAATCCGCGATTATTTTATTAAACGAGGATAGATGCGTTTCTAATTATTCAATAGATTTTTGTACTAGTTGGTTGCCCATCCTTAGAGACGAAGTAAGTAAAAATAAGATAAATATAATTTAATGTCTCACGTGACTATGGAAATACATAAACAAAGAACTGTCATGGTTGACGGCCAAAAAAGTTTTGAGAACGGAAGTAGATTCTCTTCCGAAACGTTAACTACCTATAGCTTTGATTTTCAGTTTTTAGTTCATAACATTGTTCTAGTTTATATATTTTTAGGTGTGAGACTTTTTGAAACAGTCAAGTACTCAAGAACCAACCTCTGTCTGATCCGTTTGGCGCAGAGGTTTTTTCATTAAAATTTTTAAATATTTTTCAGTGGCAAAATACCCAATAAAAAGTAAGAAAATCTGAATATGCCACAAATAAACAATTACAGACAATATCTTGATTTCATCATTAGGTTTATTTTTGTCTTGGAAGATATTAAAAATACTATTTCAAAGACAAAAAAAAACCTAATGAAATTCTGATTGCGGCATCGAATTAGTAGGTTTAGTTTCTGGGTCTGAAGTTTCTTTTTCTTGTACCTATGGCTGTGACCACAGCCATAGTTTTTATCTTTGAAATAGCATTTTCATATTATGAATCTAAGATTTAAAAAACCCACCGATGAAATGAAATTTTGATGGCGGAATTGAATTCAGGAAGTCAATATACATAAAGATTGGCAGGAGCAATTATAAAAATTTACGCAATTATGCTTTAGCGTCAATAAGGAGAGAAAAACTAGCATATTTAAACTTTTTTCAAAAGCAGAAAAACCAGAAAGAAATTTGGAGAGGTCTGAAAGTCCTAAATATTCGTTTTAAAAATGATATAGAATTGCCACCTAACTTACAAAACCCCTCGGAGATTATAATGAATTTTTTATTTCAGTATTTACTAGAAATAACTCTACTCAGGCTGCAGATTTTTACAAAAATGCTAAGTTTAGCGAGAATTTAGTGTTTTCATTTATACCAACCAATATTAAAGAAATAAATAAGATCATGTCAACTTTTAAATCTAATGCCTGTGGTGACGATCAAATGTCTCTAGAAATGGTTAAACTATGCTTTCCCGTTATTGCTCCATATTTAGTTCACATTTTTAACATATGTTTAGAAGAAGGCTATTTCCCGGCGAAGTGGAAAAACGCTCTTATTCGTCCGCTACCCAAAATAAATTATTCTAAAATAATTTCTGATTTACGTCCCATTAGTCTTTTACCTGTCTTGTCAAAAATGTTAGAGAAGGTCGTTCAACGTCAGATTACGGCATATTTATCGGCAAACATGATACTCCCCATGCATCAGTCTGGTTTTCGCGCAGGACATAGTACAACCACAGCGTTATTAAACTTACTTGAAAATATTCTACAAGCCCGCGATAAAAAACTTGCGACAGTTCTCATATCATTAGATTTCTCAAAAGCCTTCGATACAATTGATCATAATTTACTGTGCGATAAATTACATTATTACGGTTTTGATGAAAGATCATAATTTACTGTGCGATAAATTACATTATTACGGTTTTGATGAAAGAGCCATAAGCTTTTTTAAGTCGTATTTATACGATCGCTATTAACGAGTAACTGTCGCTCATCAAACATCCATCGCAAAACATGTTATTTCGGGCGTACCACAAGGCTCAATTCTCGGTCCACTACTATTTTTATTGTACACTGCAGATATTTCAAGACATATCCAGCACTCACATCTTCAATCGTATGCAGACGATACACAGATGTTATACTCCTTTCATTCCTCTGAAACCCAATCTGCATCTCGTACAATAAATCAGGACCTTCAATCAATCAATACGTATGCTGCTGAACGCAATTTAAAATTAAATCCAAATAAAAGTGTAGCTATGCTATTTTGTTCTGACAATAAGCTGATAAATATAAAAAATGAGCTAAATGTAATGATAGATAACACCGTACTGCAATTTTCCCAAGAATCAAAAATACTAGGTATTATATTTGATGAAAAACTCAGATTTTGTTCACACGTGTCTAAGCTAATTCAAAGGGCCTACATCAAACTCAAAGTTTTATATTCGAACAGATATATAATGAATTATAAACTAAGGAAAAAACTTTGTGAGTCACTGGTAATACCTATTTTTCATTATTGTGACATTGTATATTTTCCATGCCTGGATAAAACGCAAAATCGCATTCAAAGAGTACAAAATCTTTGCTGTCGGTTTGTATGCAATCTGAGGAAATTTGATCACGTATCTGACAAATTCTCACAACTTAAATGGTTAAAAATGACGGAACAAACAAACTATCACTATTTAACGTTTATTCACAAACTTTTACTGACCTCCGTTCTAGTTTATCTTAGACAAAAACTTATACCTAGAAACTCTATACACAATATTAGCACTAGATTTCACACCAAACTTACAGTGCCCCAACATACTACAACCATCTTTCAAAGGTCGTTTTCTTATAACGCTGTAAAATTGTACAATGGTATACCCGAAAATTTTAAATCGATGTCACAGCATCAGTTTCATATATCTATAAAAATACATGTATTTTAATAGATAAGTAAATATAAATTGTAGATACATATCAAATTAATTTAAGTACTAACTTCATATACATTTCACATTAAATCCACCTAATTAATGTTATTTTTTCCATTTTTCTTTCAGTTATACGATAAGTATATTTACTTAGACATCTTACTTTTAGTTTAATTTAGAATTAGTTTATTACTTACCATTGTCCTCAAAATGCTCGGTTAAGTGTAAGAGTAGCCTTTGGCTAAACTTCGCCGAGCATCCCCCAACATCTCTAACATATTGTAAATACATTTTCTTTGTATTTCACTTGTAAAAATAAAGACGATTTATTATTTTTTTTTTCTTTTTCTTTTTTTTTTTTTTTTTTTTTCGGTTAATACGTTGCCGGACAGGGCTTCCGTGTTTTCCGACCGATACCACACGGTAGCCGCGCCGGCCATAATTACAGCCACTCCCCACTACTACTACGGTACTATTATTATTATTATTATTATTATTATTATTATTATTATTATTATTATTATTATTAGTTTCTGGGTCTAAACTCTTTTCTTTTGTGGGGCTGTGCTATTAATCCACGCTCTGACAACAAGTTTACAGAAAAAGATATAGCCTGAGTTTCGATAAATTATGTGTTCCTTTTTGAAGGTTTATTTTTTGTGTCAAGGGTCTTTAAAACTCTTAATTGAAATTTTATCAGACATAATTTAAGCATATTAAGTCTTGTTTAAGCTAACTCGCGAAACTACGACAACTGTAAGATAAATGCATCTCTTGGGAATATTGTCCGATGATATTTGAAGCCTGAACAATCGACTGCCTAAAACATCTGCCAAACTTTGCTTTAAATTATTAATCGTAATGACTGGGAACAAAATATGATAGGATCTCGCCAACTTTCCGCTATATAAAATTCATAAGCTCAGCTTCTCCTAATATTCACCGTGAGAGGTTCAATTTAAAAATTGAACTTCCTGAATACACGGCATGCTGCCTATATAATGAAAGCCAAAGCGAAAGCTAAATAATGTTTATGTTTTTTGTTTTTGCTTTATAACATCGTATACACGGTATTTATAAATAGTATGTAGGTATGTCGAAATGCAACTGTAAGAATTTAATACAATTTAATACAAGGATATAGATAGATATAGATATTGTTATTAAACTCAACAAACGTCTCCAGAATATATATAATACATAAAAAGAATCGGTAAAAGTATTTACACAGAACCTCCCTCTTTATTTATACCGGGCGGTACTCTAAAAAATTATTCATTACGAAGCCACATATATGAGAATAATAATCGGAAGGTATTATTACAAAGAAAACCTGATAACCTTTGGTCAAAAAAATATACAGAGTGATCATCCGATAGCAAGAATTCAATATTAAATAAAAGACATCAAATATGGAAGGCTTGCGTAAATACCTTTACAAATTTCCAACATGGTTGAATTGTTTTTTAGGTCACCACCCTGTATATTTTTCAATAAATATATTTTCAGTTCCACATCCACGCGGTGGAGTGGACGTATAGTTGTGGTTAAAAAAATTTAAATTTTTCTTTTTTTTTTAAATAGTCTTAGAATGTCATGAAACGTGGAAACCTTACATTTGAGTAAAAAAAAATCCATTATATATTCTATAGTTGTAAAAAATTTTTTCAAAAATTATTCTTTGACAAAACCTTCAATTTTGTCTTTTTGAAATTTTTTTTTTATGAAATAGATTTAAAATGTCATGAAACGTGGAAATTTTGAAATTGAGCAAAAAGAAATTTCACATCTTTCTATTGGTAAAAAATTTTCAAAAAGTTTTCAAAACTTATTTTTTTTCTGAAATAGGTTTAGAATGTCATGAAACGTGAAAATTTTAGATTTAACCAAAAAAAATGTTCCACCTTTTATTCTAGGTAGGTAGTAAGAAAAAATTTCAAAACATTTTTCCATTTGAGTTTTTTTTTCTGAGATAGGTTTAGAATGTGACGAAACGTGGAAATTTAAAATTAGAGCAAAAAAAATCCATATATTCTACAGTAAAAAAAATTTAGAAAAATTTTTCTTTGACAAAATTTTCAAATTTATCTTTTTGAAATTTTAAAATTTTTCTTTTTCAAATTTTTTTTTTATGATATGGATTTAGAATGTCATGAGCAAAAATCACATCTTTCTACTGGTAAAAAAGTTTCTGGAATAGGTTTAGAATGTCATGTAACGTAAAAATTTTAGATTTGATCAAAAAAATTTTCCACCTTCTATTCTTGGTAGTGAGAAAAAATTTAAAAAAATTTTTCCATTTGAGTTTTTTTTCTGAAATAAGTTGAGAATGTAATGAAACGTGGAAATTTAAAATTTGAGCAAAAAAAATCCATCATACATTCTATAGTAAAAAAAAATTTTTTTCTCAAAATTTTTTAATTTTTCTTTTTGAATTTTTTTTTATGAAATGGATTTAGAATGCCATGAAAGGGGAAAATTTTTAATTTGAGCAAAATAAATTTTTCCACCTTTTATTCTAGGTAGTAGTAAAAAAAATGTCAAAAAATTTTGCCATTTGAAGTTTTTTTTCTGAAATAGATTTAGAATGTGATGAAACGTAGAAATTGAAAATTTGAGCAAAAAAAAATTCCATTAGTAAAAAAATTTTTCTTTGGCAAAATTTTCAAATCTTTCTTTTTCGAATTTTTTTATGAAATGGATTTGGAATGTCGTGAAACGTGGAAATTTTAAATTTGAGCAAAAAAAATTCCATGTTTCTACTGATAAAAAAATTTTCAAAAAGTTTTGAAATTATTCTTTTTCTGAAATAGGTTTAGAATGCCATCAAACGTAGAAATTTTAAATTTTAGCAAGAAAAAATGTTTCATTATTTATTCGGTTTTGTATATTGTAGGTACCTAGACTGTATATTTTCCAAAGTTTAACCATTTCTTCGCTGACAGTAGCGTCAGCTACCTACCAAATATGACTGTTCCCCACCAAGTAGTTTTTTAGCTAATGCACCAACAGACAGACTGACGGAATTGAAAAACCTTTATTTTCGTAATCTACGTGATCTGAAACTAGGAAGTCCGAAAAAATCTCGGTGGTTAATTTTTTCTCAAATACAATACTTCCCTTCGGTATACGAGGGAAGTAAAAATTGGGGACTTTCTCTCTGATATATACCCCAAATCCCAAGTTTCTTACCAGCTTGCTTCACATATTTTCCCTTATTTATCCCTATTTACACCCCAGCTCTTCATTGAATTTAATGATAAAATTGTTAAATATATTAAATAGTAACATCAAACTCCTTCATAGATATTTTCCATTTCTCATTTTTCTAAGTAAATAGCAAAACGGCATTCTATATTATGACACATTTAGTGCAAATTTGAATAAAATTGAAAAGTTCATTTCTTATTGAATCAGAATAGCTCTTTCAGCAATTATTTGACGCTGCTCAATACAATGTAAACAAAATGCCAACACTTAAGCAATAAAAATAAGTTACAGAAGAGTGACCATGATGAATCGAAAACACTAACCGTCAAAATCGTCATGATGAATAAATAAATTTCTCTTTTTGTAGACCACCCTGTATGAATCTCCAAAGCAAAAATACACAATAATTAGTTCTACAAAACTGTAATCCCTCGAATTATTTTTCACATTAACATTTATAATAACTTTTTCATAAAATAATTCGGTTTAAAAAACATAACACGGAATATAAACAAGAACAATAAAGTAATTTCACGGTAAAATTTATAATTCTTATGTTGCTACGATTCGCTTTATATCCACTAAAAACAGTTTACTGGGAGAGTAGTCACCGAGGTTTATTAAACACTCGCAGAGAAGCAACATTATGGAGTTTATAATATTTTAATATGTCTGAATTACACCTTTCTTCTATCTCCACATCACACGATGCGACATCACCAAAACAAAGCGGAGGAAATGGATGGTATTAACCCACGAGTTCTTTATTAGCACGAGCACTCTTCCTCAGGTATTTTTTAGTGAAACCACAGCGCGACCATGCCGTGTATTTATGTGCTTTGTAATTTAAAAGGCCCGCTCGGTCGGTAACATTAGTAGCTACGGAACCTAGCCTAATAAAAACACACATGTTTTATTAATTCATTTGATTGTCGTCTACACTTTAATGTTTTTAGTCTGACGTTACACGAGATATAAGCTGCTGGACCAAGTAGGTGGTGCAGTCTGAGCTTCAGGGAATTTATTATATAATTATGCTAGTCTTTATTTGTTATAATTGAAACGGATGGGGAGTGTAGGTGTTTGTGAGCTGTTTCTTTTAAGTTTCCATGCTTCGTTTTATTCTTCTCCTGAGTCTTGTGAGAGAAGTTAATCAGAATGAACTTGTAAGGAACTTGATCTTTGGGTTTTTTTTGAGTCGGCTGCTTCCATTTTAATGTAAAAAATATCAACTGTAAAAATTATTATGTTACTGTATATATACGAAACGTGATATATGGATATTTCTTAAATCCCCGTATTAGAATTCAAGTATCTGAATGTTTATTATTTCAATAAACTTTTGACATATTTTCATGCTATTTCAATAACTCATCATAATCATTGCTTGTTTCTGTTCGACAGTATGTGGCATTTTCTAATATTTTCTATGATGGATATTTTATATTTGCTCTTGATATCTGGCAAAATTTAAATGTCCGCGCACTATTTATACAGGATTATGAATTTCTTTACAAAATATCTATTTGTAATTCTCGCATTTAGACTGCAAATTTCTGCAGACTTAATAATAATTGGCTCATCATAAACCAATAATCTATCTAAGATAAAACTACAGTGAAATATTTTTCTTTTATAAAAATGATTAAAACTTATTTCGATCATCCGTGACACTGTAACATTCTGATTTCAGTTTTTCTTCAATGAATTGTTCAATTAATTAAGAAGAAAATTATTATTATATAACAATCTCAGACTTTTCTATTACTAGAACAGAAAATTTTACTGCTGTAGATACCTACCATACTTTTACAAGTATTTAGCAATCTTAGGACATATTTATCATTTGATCATTTTAGGCTTTCCAACTCTTATTTGTAAAGAAGCCATATTATGATATTTCTTATTAGGTACCATTAATTTTCTGAGTTGACGATAATTTCGAGGGTAATTTTCATTAGATATGGTTTGACAGATAAAAATATTGGAAAATTTCATAAATTTCCAAACATTATTTGACATAACAGACATATTGTGACATTTGTTATTAGGTACCTACCATTATTCTTCTAATTTCCAATTTGGGGGATAATTATGATTAGATAATGTTTGGGAGATTCCAAATACTATTCGAAATCAGAAAAAGAAACAATATTATGGCAATTTTTCACAGACTTATACACTCACAGTAATTTTCTCCATTATTCCTCTAACTTTCGATTTGGGGGACAATTATAATTAGATTATGCTTGAGAGATTTCAAATACTATTCGAAATCAGAAAAAAACATTCTATGGCAATTTCTCACAAACTTATGCACTCACAGTAATTTTCTCCATTATTCTTCTAACTTCCGATTAGGGGAATTAGTCCCTTCAAATTAGGAAAATTCAGGGAAATTTTTCCTACAGCTAAGCCACCTGTATAGAAAGTTGCCTTGGGGTTGTGTTTTTCACCAAGCGCATGAAAAAAAAGGGTTGTTTTTTAGATGTAGATACATATATATGTATTTTTGGCCATTTTGGCGGTTTCTTGCGTTTTGCTGCAAAGCTATACATTTTTGAGAAAATATGACCTGATTTGATATTGTAGATCTAGCGATTCTTTACAATTTTCGTTCTTTTCATTGTTTTGAAATTCCGCTTAGTTACGCCGCTAGAGCGCGCTGAAGTTTATGTAAATGTATACATTTTTTTGGTGTATGATTTTAAGCAAAATCTATGCATTTTATAAAAAAATATATCAAAGTTGTAGATAAAAAAATTTTCGACAAATTTTGTACTTTGTTTTTTTTTTCAAAGTCGCGTGGCTTTGCCTCTAGAGGGCGATAAACATTTTTTCAATACCCTTGAGCGAATAAAAGAAAATATAGGCATCGTGAAGAGCTGTAGTAGTTTGCCCCTTTACCTCCCTCTACTCAATATTTTTTACCGGCTAAGTTAATATAGATGACATTAAGGATGACATATATAAAAAGGCCCATCACGACCACTACAGCTGAATGCGCGTAGTTCATACTATTAGATTCACCGTTCTATGCGCAGCTGTGTAAGAAATGAACGATGGGTTTAAAAAAAATCACTTTTTTTGCTCTCCAAATTTTTATATAATTGACAAGTACTCTAAAAAAATGCATAGTTTTGCCTGTATATCACAAATATATACGCTATATTTTTTTTCCGCTCAAGGGTATTGAAAAAATGTTTTTCGCGCTTTAGCGGCAAAACCGCGCGACTTGATATTTTTTTATAAAATGCATAGTTTTGGCTTAAAATCAAACACCAAAAAAATGTATACATTTACATACATTTCAGCGCGCTCTAGCGGCGTGACTAAGCGGAATTTCAAAAAAATTAAGAGAGCAAAAATTGTAGAGAATCGCTAGATCTGCAATGTCAAATCAGGTCATATATTCTCAAAAATGCATAGTTTTCCAGCAAAACGCCAAAAACCGCCAAAATGGTCAAAAAAACATATATATGTATCTATATCTAAAAAACAAACCTTTTTTTTTTTTCATGCGCTTGGTGAAAAATATGTTAACACAACCCCAAGACAGCTTTCTATATGGGTGGCTTAGCTGTAGGAAAAATTTCCCAAAATCAGTGATTTTTCTTCTAATTTGAAAGGACTAAATAATTATTATTAGATGGATGATATTTGGAAGGTTTCAAATATTATTCGATATCAGAAAAAAACATTCTTTGGCAATTTCTCACAAACTTATGCACCAGTGGGCTTTGTCATCTGGAGAAGATCGGTGTTCACTATTAAAACAGAATGATATCGTGGTTGACGGTTTAATAGTGACATTTTATTTTTCTGTCAATTATTTTCAAAATTATCTCTATATATACTCTTTTTCATTATAGCTATCTTTCATTTAAATTGTTTTTCCATTTTTCAGTGTTAAATACTATTCTTTTTGGCTGAAAAAAGAATACGTGTAATACCCGTGACAGCAAAAGAAACAATGACAGTTGAGGCTGACAGCTCCGGGAAAGAGGGCAAAGCTTACATTAAACGTGTGGTAACTGTGGCGTAGAAAGGGATTACAACCATGTGATCATGAAGACGAGACGAGAAATACAATTAACATTTAGCATGTAGTGGTTTTAGCACATTTTTACAGCCCGTTAATTTGTATATGAAAGTGTACATAATGCTTTCTAAACTTGAATATGTAGCAGCAAATATGTGGGTTAAAATAAAGGCAGAATATGACCAACAAAAACAAAAATATTCGTTGTATGGACCAGACTATTTGAAACAAGGGACGTTCACCGTTGTCAGAGCCGACTATGGTGACAAATGACGTCCCCACGTCCGGTAGGCCTCGCGACACTTTCTAATGACCAGAGGTAACGACCCGCCAAACACGAAACCGGACTAAATGGCTGATATAGTGTCAAGTCCAGAACGTCTGCCCATTGGACTTCTTGTTTTGTTGTATTTTCACTTGCAACTGGTGTAGGTTTGATACAAGTTGAAATTTTATGTCGAGTGAACATATTTATCATTTTGTTCTGCTTGTGATGGCCGCTGGAATTACATGACGTCCCTTCCTTTGATTATTCTCCACATTGTTTGTATATAAAGGGACCTCTTGCTTAGGATAATATTTCTTTTATTGGGGTAGTAAAATTAATTGTTCCATTGATACAAATAAAAACAAAAGCGTAATGGCAATTTGTTACTATAAATACCAAATAGTAATAAATAAATTAGTCCGCTTTTAGTTAATTTTGTGAAACAATTAAATTAATCAACAATTGAATTTATTTATTAATTTTAATAAGAAAAAAGTTACTATTTTTTAAATGATATAATAAGAATAACAGTCGACTTTATTTAAAGGAAACATAAGTATATTTGCTACAATAAAACATTTTTAATACACAAACTAACACATAGAGTAGAGTGTCGTGGCGAAGTCTAGCACAAATTGCTACTCATACTTAACCACAACCATGGACTTACTACATGTGGTGACGACGTAGTAGTCAACCAGTATTCTTATAATTGGGAGAGAGATTGGAAGAGAGAAAAAGAGTATGCAGAAAGATGAAAAGTAAAGGAGAGAGAGAGAGAGAGAGGGAACGAAGGGTCACTTATACAGTAAATGTTTTGACACTAGGTATTTGGTAAAAAAAGACAATTAAAAATCAATAACATTAACATGTCCTGATACGTTTGATTGCTAATCAAATATGATTTAAATTTAAACTTGTTGATATTAAAAATGTTTAATTCTTTAGGAGTCGACTTATATAGCTGAATAAGTATTGTAAATAAAAGATCGCCTATACTTGGCAGAGCGATGATGTGGAATCGTAAATGTTTCTTTAAATCATATATCGACTGAGTTCATATTTGATCGGGTGACAAATTAACTTCTAAGAGTGAGAGGTGAGTGAACTAAAGTGAGGAGAGAATGTGTTAAATTTCCTAAACGATGTGTCCTTATGTTTTCCTTCCGTAACCAATTAATTTGATTAATTTTACTATAGATGTGATCATATTTACGAGGAATATAAATATATCGACAACATGAGTTATGTACTTTTTGAATTCTGTTTAGAGTATCAATTCGCGAACTATAAATACAATCACAAAAATTTACTTAAAACTAGAAACTCAGAGGATTATTATTAATTTAACATTAAGAGGATGACGATTAGAATATAAAATTTTAAATGGCGAATAAGATTTTATCAACCGCTGTTTTACGTGTCATTAAATCTTAGACTTGTGTCAAGAAAAACACCTAGATATCTACATACATCTACAATCTGAAGCGGAGCTCCATTAATATATATTTATTTATTAGAATTTAATTTTATGTTATATTGCAGGGATAGCAATTTTATATTATTTAACTCAAGGTTAATTAGGTCAAATGCCTGTAGACAATTTTCAGAATTAAAACTATACTACATGTAGGTGTCATCGGCACACGCTTGAACATTACAATTTGTTTTAGACTTTAATGTATCGGTAGTGTAAATAATGAAAATAAATGGCCCCAAAATGGAACCTTGAAGAACTCCCGATAAAAACTCTAATTTTGGTGAAAACCTATAATTATAACATACTGCCTGTTATCGATAATTTAAATAAGACGTAATTAAGATCAGGACAGGATTTTGAAAGCCAAGAAATTTAGTTTTGCACACAAAAGAATTATTTATGATGTCCATCGCTTTGGAAAAATCAAGCAGTACAGGCACACTTAACATACCCTTATCTCAACCGGAAAACAGATCATCAGTTAAATTAATTAGGGCAGTAGTTGTACTATGACCTTTTTTGAAGCAACTTTGTGATCCACGTATTACATTATTTATTTTGCAGTATTAATACATTTGATTTTATAAGATTTTTTCAAACAATTTAGATAGAGTTGGTAAAATACTTATAATTTTGACATCAGAGAAAGTGAGAGGATTTGATTTTTTTTGCAAAGGTCGTCCGCTTGGCTACTTTGGCTACTTTCCACTCGTTAAGAAAATAACCCTACCCAATACAACAATTTTATTAATAATTTGAACTATAAACTGAACGATATGTGGGTAACAATATTTCAACATAGTCAAGGATATATGATCTGTTCCATAGGCGTTAGATTTCATTTCTTTAAGTATCTTAGTGCCTTCCTCTATAGTGGTTATAGTAAATGTAAAATTAATGTTATTGTTAAACACATTATTTAGCACGATCCGATCATTCCGAAGAAATGTTTTTACTAGGATTAGGACAGACATTTAAATTTCTAAGAGTTGATCATGTCTCTCACGTCTGTTATTTTCAGAACTTATAAAAATAATATAGCCAGCTTTTTCTCTCCTCGCCATAGATACAGTTTGATTGCACACCTCTTTATATCTAAGGGTCGGTTTGTCATTGTGAGGATAACGTTATCCTATGGTTAATACACAGTTTAATAACATACAGTTGAGTCAATTCCTCTCATTTTTATCCATGACCCCCTACTTCTGCTATCGACGCGTGGACTACACTCAGTAGGGAAATGATCCAACTGAAGAATATATAATATGCCGGACAAACAGGTAGCAATTTTCAAAAACGCATGATTTAACAAAATCTTCTTCAAATAACAAAATAATTCTACTTTTGCAATTCACCTATTAGAAGAAACTCACTCATTTACCGACAGCTTCGATATCTTTCATATATCTAGTAAGTGATGAGAGTTGACGTTACTTGAGAGCTTATAAAATAATAGGTATAAAAACTAATATTGTATTTAACTACCAAACAGACATACATAATTCTTCGCTTGTAAATCTATTTTTATTTCATTCTTTATTGAAAGTTTGTAGAATTTTAGATTATAACTAAATAAATTCATTTATATGCAAAATAGTTCTCAAGTAATAAAATGTTATGTATTTAAGGTTCAATAAGTTCAATTTGTAGGTAGTGTACTACGCTCATCTCATGAAACTATTGTTTTAAAGAAACAATTGCTATGTTGACGTAATATATTGTGAAAACATAAAAAACAATTTAGTGTTTTTATTTCATTCTTCATAATTTGCAAACTCTTTCAAATTCGACAACGAAATATTTTTCATTCTTACATAAGCTACTTAATTTCAATTTAGTATTAAGCATCTTCACAGTTAAGATGGCACCAATTATGTTTGAAAACTGCAATTTATAGCATGTTTGTGGAAGCCTCTTCAGGATACCTTTGGAATGTGTTTACTATGTGTAGACATAATCTATATTATTTTATACATCGGCAGTGGGACATTGGAAAGTTTTTGGTGAAAACGTGTATGATATCTTATAGAGAACTATTCATTATTTTTCTCATATGAAAGTACACGATCATTCACATAGTTGATTTGAACATAAACGCTTAGCCGGGAGATAAAATATCTCAGCTCTATTAAGTTAAAATCGAGGCTAATACTTTTTAAATAATCATATTTATTTAATTATCCACAGAAACGAAGTAAAACTATAAAAACATGTGTGTCCGATAAGAAGTATGTTATCTTTAAATTCTTGGCTACTAATGTTGAAAAATTACCATTACCATTTATCCGGGTATTTATTTAGATATGGGATTATCTTTATTCTTACGTTTATAGCATAATATAATTTTATGACTTCATTTGACCGAAAATGTATTTCTTTATTAAAATGTCTCTTTGTGTCTTCATTAACTTCGCTGCAACTTTCGATATTGTTTTTTTTTTATTAAGAAACACGTGCGTTAAATAGAAGAGAAATTAAATTTACATCTTTGGATGTTGAAATAACAAGAACAAGAGAGTTACAAGATTTCAAACGTATGCAGATTTAAATTCGTTTTTAAATAAAAGAATTTTAAACTGGATGAAAAATCACCAATTTGGATTCAGTACAAATAGCCAGAATTGATCAAATATTCCAGTACGATCCATGAGGTACTAGATGTAGATAGATTCTCATCTCCATCCAAGATATAACGAAAACAACGGAATACCTCAGTCCACAGAATAAAAGAAAATATCAAGATGTTTTTAATGATGTTAATGTTTCGTTATTTACTAACAGATGGCGAGGTTTCCAAGCTGAAAGTTCCAAGTATGAATGAACAAAAGGACGGTATAGAGAGATTAATACATCTCGGGAGTGAAATTCCTTTGCATGTGATTTTTGGGATTTAATTGGCCGATTATTATTTATGTATTAGCTAGTTATGCTGCAAAGATCGTTGAATAAATTAACACAGTCACCTATGTTAAAACTGAGCAGTACATTTCCATATCGTCTACATATAGTAAATGTTTTCCAATCACATTAAACAGCGATTTCAATATCAGTGAAAAAAAAATAACCAATCGTTCAAAAAATACCACAAGGACGTATGGATCAAGGAACGATCCATAAAACCTGGCGGATGGGCTGGTTGGGAGGACTGGTGAATTTCGCTTTAGGTCCAGTTAGATGGCTGGTGTCAGTGTACGATGACTTATTTTTGTAAAATTATGAGGTATATTTTTTGTTGTCTTTTCTTTAAATCTATGTATTAAAAAATTTAAAAACTCATTATAATAGTATGGAGCTGGGGTGCTGATGTTTTCCTGGCCGATACTGATCTCTTTTCACGCCGGCTTGCATGTTCCTAACTTACAACATACAACATATTGCACTATTAATCATAATTGAGTAAAGTGTATATTATATAGATTCAAAATAGTAATTTATTTTTAGATATAAAGTCAGTAGGTGGTATCCGAGAAGGTGGCAAGGAGCATTTGCTGTGTTTTCGCAATTTATTTTCTATTATAAAAACGGCGCAAATGTTCGTTGCCCTTGTCGGATACCACCCAGTGATAACCACGTTGTTAACGTAATCAGAGACGTTTAATAAACCTAATCGGCTTACTCTATACCATCCGGCTCTGCTATGGAGTAAGAGAGTTGAATGCAACACCAAATTTTTGGACCAAAGAGAACAGGAAGTCTCTAATAGTAAATCAAATACAGTACATCCACTTTTCTAATCAATAGTATTTTTAAGAAACAGATGCATGGTAAGTGAGAGGCACTGTACGTTTGAGAAAGATTCGGATCGAGAATATGGAATCGCGTGTTATTTGCCATTTATATTGTATATCTACTTTTACACAGAGTTACTGAGCTAGAAAGTGGTCGAGCGACATGTCAAAGTTCAACGAGAAAAATTACTTTTATATTTGTGCTATTAAAAAAATCGGAGGAATATTCAGGGAATATTTAAAGAATATCTAGGGAATATCTAGGAATATCTAAGGAATATCTAAGGAATACTTTTGTTACCATTCCTTTAGGGAGAGTTCAATTTACGTGATCAACAGTTCAAAAGTTTCTGGAATTTATCTCCTCTTATAATTATAAGAGAAGAACATAAATGCCATAAACTTCTAGAACTACTGCCGAAATCGTTAAATCAGAAACCCATATTGTTTTTATTTATAATGCTTGGCAGGCAAATTATTTATACACAGTTTACCTATTTACATTTTTTTCCAAAGGACGTGTGTATTAATAAACTAAATATTTGTGTAAAATAGACAACTATTTAGATAAATTATGTTATGTTAGCTGAATGATTATCATAATGACACTGTAAGTTTAAGTATTCCGATACATCCCACACAGAATGAAATGGAATGGAATTTGATGATATTACGTCAGCCAATCAAGTTTCTAGTATCCGCCAACTGTAAACCCAATAATTAAATATCAGAACTCGCGAATTGTATATGTTTATTCATGTGATATTTCAATTTCTAGAAGTTCTTATTTCATAATGCAGACGTATTTTTTCGGTGGTTATTATCAACTTTTACTTGAACATCCACAATTGCAAAACATAAAGAAATATGTTTTTTAAAGTTAAATGTATAATAATAACTTTTTATTTATTGATCGATTTTCTTACCGTGCTTACAAGAAACGGGACGGATGGACAGACAGACAAACAGACAAACAGACGGGCAGACATACAGACGGACAGACAGGCAGATATTTTGAAAGTTGTTCAGAATTTGATCATCAACACAGTGGCATGAATTTTTTCATTGCGTTAAATGCAATATACTCTTCGTCTTGTATTTGCGAAGAGTGTAATAATTGTCTTCTAATACTTACCAAACAGAATATCAAATGATAAATGGCATCAGCTAACTTCAGAATCCCCGTCCACTAAGGCTTTCTTGTTTTACTTCCGCTGTGTTTTCGCTGGAAGCAACCGTGTAGTTTTGTTGCAAAGTTGAAATGTGTCGTCAGAAGCGGCAATATATCATTTAAACGCAATTGAACTCGTAATTCATTAGTATAATTTACTGGAAAACAACAGCGGTCGAAATTATTAATACCAATCATCAGTTTTACAGCAAATAATATTATTTAATAATGTGTCGATTGATTTATAGTGAAGCATTTCGAATTTATAGTAGTGTAATTATTATAACGTGCTAAAATATGCATTTACATATTTTGTATTATATTGAAGGGGTTGTTGCAAATATTATTGCACTATTTGGAACGCTGCCAATCTCGTGTTAGAAACTATAATTAGCAAAGAATTGACAATTTAAATAAATATAATATTACCTTGTTATAGTTGAATAATATACAGGGTGTTTGGTGCATCGTGTGCCAAATGGAAATAGCCGACAGAAAGGGTTATCTGCTATCCTTTCAGGCCCCTTAATACTTCCCATGCCCTGCGGGATTTTTCATATCGACCTTTTATCTTTTTAATGAAAAAAATCCCAAATTCTACATTTAAATTCAAATTATAAAAAAAGTATTATGCGTAGACTGCGAATTTCATTTTTATTTTGATATGTATTGTTGAAGGGTTCTTTTAAATCCAAAATTACTGGCATTAGTTATCTAGTTGTTTTTTTTATTCACTCGCAAACTTTCGGATTAGGTAAAATTTAAATTTAAACTTAGACTTTACATGGCTATAAAAAAAACTCAGAGCAACCGGGATCTTCCAACTCCCTCAAAAATTCTCTAGTCTATCCTCTTGCTAGTGATGTACCACATGTCATAAAAATCTTTTAATAACTTCGTAAATTCGCTAAATTAATGAATCGGGTCACATAAGGCTAATATTAAAAATTCCGAATAAAAAATTATTTTTGCTTAAATTATGCATGGTAAACAGGTAAAATCTGTTATCTCACTCTTGCGAAGTAAAATCTATCTTCCATCTCTTTCTGTTCATTGGTTTTCTTGAAATAAAGAAACAGTTACATTTTTATCATTTATTAAAAAAATTTAAAAATCTTGCTCAAAATATTGGTCTCTGTTGCGAATGCAGGCCCAACATCTGCTTCGTATTTCGACAGTTGTTGTATGAAGTCGTGAAGTTTGGATTGGGCGGGGTGGCCCTATTCAATGGCCTCCACGTTCCCCAGACCTAACTCCGTTGGATTTTTATGTCTGGGGACGTGCCAAAGAGCTCACATACACGACGGAGGTTGCGACTAGGGAGGAACTTGTCCTCTTGTCCAACGCATAGAAACGGCTTTCGGTACAATTAGGGAGGAAATGCGACTTCATACAACAACTGTCGAAATACGAAGCAGATGTCGGGCCTGCATTCGCAACAGAGACCAATACTTTGAGCAAGATTTTTAAATTTGTTTAATAAATGATAAAAATGTAACTGTTTCTTTGTTTCAAGAAAACCAATGAACAGAAAGAGATAGAAGATAGATTTTACTTCGCAAGAGTGAGATAAAAGATTTTACCTGTTTGCCATGCATAATTTAAGCAAATATAATTTCTTATTCGAAATTTTGAATATTAGCCTTATGTGACCCGATTCATTAATTTAGCGAATTCACGAAGTTATTAAAAGATTTTTATGACATGTGGCACATCATTAGCAAGAGGATAGACTAGAGAATTTTTGAGAGAGTTGGAAGATCCCGGTTGCTCTGAGTTTTTTCTTTATGGCCTATTTACCTATTCCGGTATAATGTGTAAATTTCAACCCTCAAATAAAATGCTTAGCCCATAGAAAATCTACGTGAAATAAGGATTCCAAATCCGCAAAAATCATCAAGAACCGTCAATCCAATGTCAAGTTATAGCATTTTAAAGATTTCGGTATCCAAATTTTATGTTGAGTAGTGTGTACAAGGCCTAAGGGCCTTAATCCAAAAACTGACAAAACCGTCTAGAGATATTGATGTTACCTTAGTAAGGAACCATATTGCAACGACCAAAAAAATTTTTTGCGGGAATTTCACTCATACAAACTTTTTGATTTTTTGCATGACTTCATTGATCACCCCGTATATAATAAACTTATGGTCCTACGATAAATATACGTCATGCAGCTTAATCCGAAAAAAACTAGCTCTTAAAATTTGCAAGCCGCGTTCAAAAATTTGCATTCCTGTTGAAAATATTGAACTTTAAATTTTGCCTAAAAGTCTCTATGTGTAAGTTCGAGTGGCCAGCAGTGTATTCTAGAATATGTTTAACAAATGTAAAATATTATCATGGTCGCATCTTTTTAGATTTGGAGTATGTTTATACATGTTTAAAAATAGGAACAGAGTATTTCATAACAAAAATGTACACGGTATTGATACTAAACAAGAAAATATTATTCACATACCATATAAAAGATTAAATCTTACGTTTATCATGCCTACAGAAAGTAACACTTTATATTTTTAGTGTCCACTGTGTAGATATGTATTCGTTCTTTAGGATGAATTTAAAAGGTTACAAAACGTTTCAATGAAAACTTTTGTAGATTAGAAAAACACCTTTTTGTTTAATTGTGATATGTATGTATATCTATGATTGTACATATTTCTTGTATGTAGGTCATATATTACGATTGTATGTTTGTAATTTATTGTTTGACTTATTCTATCTAATGTTTGTAATTGTCACCAAGAATATAATATCTAATATCTGATGTCTATGAGTTGACTAAATTATTTCTTTAACTCGTAATAAGAAAACAAAGGTACAGTTTATTTAATGGGCACATTTATAAAACTACAGATACAGCTTATAGAGAAAAGTTTTTCATATCATTCTAGTACTCATCGAATTTTTGAACTTTCAAACTCCGTTCGTATATCCATCTGTTTCTTAGTCTGTTATGTTTTTTATAAACCCGAAAACATAAAAGCAGAACGTCTAATCAAATACAAATTGGGTTTGTAAGCTGGGGGAAACTGGAGGAAGTTTTTTCTGAATATATCAGTAATATATATTAAACATTTTATTTAATCCCAAACGTGGGGAATTAAGGACTCCTTCTCTTTGTTGAGGACTGACAACTATCAGATTATCAAGGTTTGATGCCAATACTGCGGAAAATATTTCAATAGTGACCTGAAGCCGAAGCAGTTGGGATCAATGATATCACAGTCCATACAGCAAAGAGAGGTCATCTGGAATAATTCATGTATCATGAAACTTCAGTCAAGTTGTTGTGGATTAGAAAAAAACAAACATTTTCTTACCAAAGTGTATCTGAAGCGGATTGCAACTTTTGATAAAATTGTAAAAATCCAATACTTTTAGACAACCAAGCTGACAATAGAAGGTGTTTAAAGTTTAAAATATAACGAATATACCTAAAGAATAATTTTAAAAATTGAAAAAATACGCTGTTTTATTCACGACACCTAAATTGCTTTTGTTACTTTTGGTTCAATATAATAATACCATCGGTTTAAATTATGAGCAGAATACCGCTAACCCCATATGTACCTTCCAAAATTGAGCAAAAGTCCATTTTAGGTTGTATTCGTTTATTGAATTTTATATTCATTGTACATTGGACTTAACTTTTGTTTGCCCGTGCAATCTGTACAATCTGCGAATCCTCATGAAATTTTAAAGTACAAATACCTTTCCACAAAACAATTTCCGCCTAAATGAACTCATTAACCAATGTACAATGGTTTTTTACATCAGCCTTAAGTTGCAGGATATCACATATTCACAATACCAATTTTATTTCCCTGTCAATTTCTCGTAGAGAAATGAGGTATTCGCGTGATGGGGTCAAGGCCGTCATGCTTTGAAAAACGGAAATCATGCATAAATATCCATTAATGTCAATTAAACATAAAAGAACTTAATCATAATCACAATTCGAATTAGGAAAGGCTTTATGTTATCCGCCAAACTGTAACGATTCTATTCTTCAACTGATTCCTTATCGCCATAGGCGTCACCCGAGATATAATACCAAAAATCGCGTTTTTAAAGAATGTCAGTGATTGAATAAATAACTGTACTCTTGTGTTGTCGATTGCTAATAATTGTTTTGCTCAGGGACAGTCAAACATTGATAATAATGGGAATTAGAATGTATAAAAAATTGTGAGAACTGTTACAGTTAGCAGTATTATTCAAATGAGGACTTACGATCGAGGAAAGAGAAATGGCACACGGACGATAATTACGAGCAAAGAAAAAATTGTGTGACGTTTTATCCCAATTTCTGATTTTCGTATTGTTTTATTTTTTTTTTTTTGCTTACAATATTTTTAGGGGGCCAAAATAATAGGGAAGAATGTTTGGGAGATTGGCATTTAGATGTTAAAGGGTTATGAGTAATTAGTTTGAAGAAGACACAAATGTGTTAGCAAAGTTAGGGAGTAGGTTCTGGATAATGAAATCTGATAATGTAGGGAGGAGTTCATGGAGGAATGGGATAGGAGTAAGTAGGGAAAGTTTATTGGCGAGCCGGTAGGGCTTATTTTGAACAGTTTGTAATTTTTCTATGGGTAGGAGCAAGGACAGAACATCAGATAAGGGAAGCATGTAAGGATGGGACGAGGGTAGGATTTGTATGATAATGTAGCAACTTCGAGTGGGGTATTGTGAAGTGGTGGAAATAAGGAGAAGGTGCATTATATATACTTTTGCAGTATTTTTGCTATAGATAAGAATTATTTGTCCAGTGTGGCAGGTTGTCTTTTGCAAATTTAAAGGTAGAACTGATGTGGTGATAGTATTATCAACTGTACTAAAATTTTAAGTAAAACGGATGGGTTGCATGTTTAAAGTATTTACCTTGAGACCCCAGGTGCTATAAAATAGATGGTGGCGTTAGTATGGGTCTTAAATAAGGTTGCCATAATAAGTCTTTCGATATTGTCAAGATAGCTGTGTCATCCCCGAACAGGCACAGTGGTTCAATAGTCGTTCGGGACTGACAGATCGTTGCTGTACAAGTTAAAAAAAGTAGGACCAAAGATGAACCTTGGGGTATGCCAGATATCACGGGGGCTAATTGGGAACATTTCCAGTTAACTACAACTCGGAACTGGCGGTTTGCAATGAAAGACTGTATTATCTTGATGATACGCGTCGAAAATCCCGAGATATGGGTACCTTGTAAAGTATTCCGGTATACCAAACTTTGTCGAAGGCTTTTCGAGGTCTAGAGCGACAAATCGTGTTAAGCAATCTTGATTAAGCGTAGTTCTAATGGTTTCACAAATCCGAAAAGACTGCTGGATTGAGAAGTAGCTAGTACCGAAGTCAAACCGGTGGTTGGGTAAAACACCTGAATATGAGGTATTACTGTCATTTTATTGTAGCATTTAAATAACACTTTATTTCCTGCGAAACTTGCTATTTTATATTAAAGTCATAGGGGTCCTAAATTAACGGCGTAATGACAGGATTTAGTGCTAAAGTGAATAGGACCTACAACGATTTTGCAAGCACTTGCGGTACACTCGCAATGAAAACTTTAGTAAGTTATAGATTATAAATTTTACTGTATTCCACTCAGTTCTTACTACTGCAATAAACGTCATGTTTATCACTACTCCACTGCTGTCGTAGATAAGAAGTTTGATATTATCCCTATTTAGTTCAGTCCAGGTCTTATTTCATTTCGTATCTATGATCTTGACATTTAATTACCCTGTCACCTACATACGTATAGTTAGTTTCATTAAATAGAACATAGCGTTTCATTTTGTATCTGAATGCAGTTAACTTTTATATACTAATACTTAATTACAATTCTACGTAGTGACAAGTCACAATTACTTGGTTAACCCAGTTTGATTATTAACTATGTGCTTTCTACAATAATCTATCACTTTGGATTTACGACGACGCAGAGTACAAATTGAACGTATGCCGAGTAAATATTAATAAACAAACAGTTGCTGCCAGTAGTGTTTGCATAATCTGTCAAAGACGTTTTAAAGTGAATTTGTATAATATGTGTAAAGGACTTGGAAAATGGCCGAAAAAGTAGTGTATGAAAAATCAAAAAAGAAACCGCTGCCTAAGGAATCACTACTTCCACAACCAGATTTTCAATCAAAGTTTCTTTAAAGGAAAATATCTTGGCTACAATTGCACTCTAGTATGTGGAAATAATTGGTCATAGAATTTTAATAATACTTGGGGCAGATGTCATAAAGAAATTTGAGGCGTTGGTTCTGAGCATACACGCCAAATATGAAGTTTCTCTAATCATATTAGCTTGCTCTACTCATTTCCATACACACCACCCCAGCCACCCCTGTAACAGAATCATCTCAATCGGATGTCATCATAATGCACATGTTTCTAAGTCTTACCAGCTTACTTTACTCATTTTTCTCTATTTATCTGTACTTAGCCCCCCACCCCTCCAATGGAATAATCTCAAAATATAATCCACTTCAAGATGTCCAGTTGTTATAATACATACGTATACCAAAAATATCTTTATTTTATTTTATCAACACTTTTAATCATTGAGAGGGGCAAAGTGTGTCGAGTAAATTAGCACGAGTCCGGCTATTTCATATAGTTGATATTTGATTAAATTATGTTGGTTGGATAAAGCAACATAAAAGAGTGTATTAAACAACCCGAGAAAGTGTAATCTTCAAGTGGGTGATATAAAATAAGCAACAGCCACCCAGATGTGAATGAAACGGATAAGTTTTTGTTTATTATATTTTAATTTAGTTCAGCTCATTAATGAAGTCTATTTCCTTATTGAAATAGAAATACTGAAAATTAGAATTGAAAAGATATTTATTTATTGGTTTATTAATCCTTGTCACAGGACAGTTTATTAAACAACAGAGAAAAGAAATTAGGTAATGAAGTGGAAAGTGCCCGGAGTTGGGGGGCGGCAGTTGAAAGTAATTACTGTAAGCTGAAACCGACTGTTTCAAAGAAACGATATACCTACAGGGTGAACAAACTATCCCTTCGGACCTTTTTTCTCATAACGCGAAATCAACATTTTTACCGCGAGATAGGGCCCTTCCTAGCAACTTCACCGTAAATGGATATTTATCTGTGGAACGGTAAAAAGAAGCTGACAGATTCAGATACAGAAGAAACAGAAAACTTATAAGAAGAAAAATAAGGAGATGACGACAGGTGGAAACTTAAAAGAAATATGGAAACTGAAAAGAAGCATCTCGCAAACAGTTGCACACCCCAGCCAATGATGACAGATGGAAAGTTAATGGAAGCATGGAAACTTAAAAGAAGCATCTCACAAACACCTTCACTTCCCATCCTGTATTCCCTCCCCATGCGTCATGCGGCTCTCGCCCAGGGTATGTAGCCGGTCCGGTGGTATATAAAACATCCGAGATTTGGTTCCGGTACGCGGTTTGGCCGCCTGTTGGGCGTGTTCGGCGGACGACCAAGTTGCGTGTTGGACCGAACCTCCATGGATGCCCGGAATCGGCAGCAATGCCCACCTTACGTTGGCAAATCAATCAATCAATCAATAAACCCTTTTAATCATTGAATGGGGGTGGTAGGGAGGACGGAAAATATTATCAAAAATCTGGGGCCTTCACTTCTAGTATATACACCGAATCTCAAGTTTCTGTACTCCTTCCAGCTTGCTTTACTCATTTTCTCCTATTTACACCTATTTACTTCCCATTTATTCATCGGATATGTTCAAATAACAATCCAGTCCCAGATCTCACTATAATACATAACTGAATCTTCATACCGTAAGGGGTCATGTAGATACTAGTTTAATCTGCTTAGCAATAGGGGGACTATGTTGGATGCTAGTGTTATAATGAGAATAAGAAATTGGACAAATTTATTTTACGATTTTGATTTGCTAGCGTAACCAGAAGTCAGTCATATACTTTTTCTTTTAGTTCTCATAGATAGACTTTTTTCCCGCTGTTTGCAAAATTCTATAAAGAATATGTTTCATTATTATAAGCAAACGAATAATAAATAATTCACTTTTAAAAATACATACGTGTATAAAATGTCCAGTTAATAGCTTTCCAGAGAAAACGTGTGGACAAAAAAATTAGACAGATCGACCGACAGACGGACAGAATTTTTTTTTCGCTCGAATTTAAAATGTCGACGTTTCATGAGATTCTAAACTTTTCAATAGAAAAAATGTTTTTCGTTTTTTTTACGATTACTTCCACTCCACTTCGAGGATGTGGAAGTGTTTCCATTGTACCATAATTATTGTTTATATTACTAATTATATCGAATTCCGTTGTAAAATGACAATATACTTGTAAATACACGAAATTGGCTAGGAAAAACCAAACAAAAAAATTTAAAAAATTCGAAATAAATCAGTCGAACCTAAAATAAACTTGTTTAAAGGCATGACAGGTCCACTTTAATTGATTTTATGTTCTTTGATATTTGAATTTAAATTTTCAATCAATGGAATGGTTAGATTATTTATACATTGAGTAGGTGTTAAATTAGTAATTTATATTTTAGTTCTTTTTTAATGCCGCTGGGCGAGAGCAAGCCAGTCTATTTTTAATTGCTTAATGTACATAGCGTTTGTGTTTGATAAACAAATCGTTAATAACCATATATAAAATATGCGTAGGTGTGTGATCATTAGCTGTGGTATATTTTCCCATACAAATATTTAATTCACTGGAAAAAGAAGCCGATCAACACTTGCTTTCGCCTGTGTTATTAGAATAAAATTACTATAATTTTCTCATAGTTTGCTGTTAGTTACACTTCGAATAAAACACTAATTGAACTGTATCAGTAAGAAAAGTAATGTAAGCAAGCTAACTATTGTATTCTTCGCCGATTTTCTGCGCTTTTTATATAATTGTTGCACATTTATAGGATATTATTCACAGTTTTTTTGTAAATAATATTAGTCTGAGACATTTTTTGTCTAATTACGAAACATAAAAAATAGAATTTTTTCGATACAATTGGACATTTCGTTCATAAAGTTATTGTGCTTACCAGAAACGTGATGGTCGGACAGACAGACATAGATGGACGGTCACTTTGCAAGTTGCTAAGAATTCAATCACTGGCACAGTGATGTGAGAATTCTTCTTTACGAGCGATATTACCAGTTTTAGAAATGTGCCAATCAAATGCAATATACCCCTCGTTTTGTATTTGCGAAGAGTATAATAACATCTGGAATTACCAAATAGATATTATTCGTCCGAATTTTGGTTAAAATCCAGGGTCGTTATGAACCAGTACGATTTCGAGTCGTTGGATATTTCTGGCCCCAGCCATAATAATGGTAAAAAATTAAAGTAAAAAGTAACTGGATGATCACCCTGGCTGTCAGACATGCTCTACAGCAAAGGGAGGCCCAATAGAATATTGCATTACCCACAAGACGTCTGTTAAAACGCTATAGCTAAGAACAATAAGAAGAAGAGAAAGAAGGAGAACCACCATCTTGTATAATTATTTAACATAAAGCTGTAAGTGTATTTTACACTCATTGGCTCAAGAGTACTCTTGCCACCTCTTCACTTAAAACTTCGCCTCATGAAGCAGTTTACTAAGGCTATTTTTTTTTAAATACAGGACATAATAATATTACTGTTTTTTTCAAAATCCAAAACGCTCTATGGTAATCACCAGCAGCTAAATTGAAAATCTGAATAGGCCTAATTTTATCTACGTCCTTTCTTAATATTTTGTTTTTTGGCGCATTTTCGTATCACTGCTATTAATGGAGATACATACTGAATAGCAAAAATCAAAAATTTTTGTTTCTTGGATGCCGATTTTTTTGTTAATTAACCGATTCGGATAAACTTATTGACAGTAAGTAGGTGACTTAGTATAATATAAAACCCATAATTGAAAACATTGAAAATATGAAAAGCCAAAACGACGGGTATCGTTAAAAATTGTGCTTCTTCCATCTTCGTTTCTTATTAAATTTTCTTTTTGAAATAAGTTATCGAATGAGATACTCTACGAGAATGGTTATTTCAACATCTGGTAGAGCTACACAGTTCAGTGGTTATGAAGATTATTTAGAAACATGAGTTAGACATCATTGAACAGGTATATACAGATTCAGCAAATTTAGTTTAAGGTACTAACTTGTTTCTGCGCAGATAAACCACGCCTTGTCGTAGAACAATGCAGGGCATTGGTATAAAACAACAGCGCCATCGCTTGACCGCGTCGAGTTGAGAACAGCGTACCCATTCTGCTTCTAATAGCGTAGCATTTTAGACGTGTAGGAATAAAATAACTTAATCTCAATTTCGTTATTAAAATGTATTTATACAACTGCAGAAAAAGTGCAAATTGTGCAGTGGTACTTCGGGGGCCATTTCACTGGAGACACAATACATTTATTTACTGTGGCATATCAAGACAGGCCAATCCCCTCAGCTAGCATAATTTTATACATTATAAAAAAAATTGAGAATTTCGTGTGTGTCGTGAATTATTGTAAAAAATGCTGTCAATCCGAACCCCGTCATCAACAAATGAGCGAAGAACGTGAAATTCGCTGAACTAATGTCTGTGCACTTGTTGAAACTAGCAGGCAAATTGCTGATGAAGTCGACATGAAGGAAAGAACTGCAAGAAATATTTTGAAAAGAAATGGGTACAGTTGTTTTAAAGTTCAAACAATGCAAGAAATATTTCCCGACGAGAATTTCAAACATATGGAATTTTGTGAAATCATGATAAATAAAGTGAATGTGAATGAGAATGAAAACTTCTTAAAAAATATATTGTTTACAGATAAATCATCCTTTTCGTTATATAGGAAACACAATCCATCCGTAATACCCTAGTAGCATAACATATTGGACCAATATGTAATCCATATAGGACCAATATATGAATATTGGTCCTATATAGGACCAATATTCATATATTGGTCCTATATGGATTATATATTGGTGCAATATTGGTGCTACTAGGGTACGATATTGGCCTCGGAAAAATAAACATTTGAGGGTTGCTGTGCGAACTCAGTATCCTCAAAAGTTGAACGTTTGGATGGGAATTTTAGACAATCATATTATAGGCCCACTGCTAATCGATGGCAATTTAAATGCAATAAATATTTAGAGCTTTTACAAAACCAAATAATTCCTGCAGTTCAAAATCTTCCTGTCAACTTTGACGACATTTGGTTTCAACAAGACGGCTGCCCAAGTCACAACACCTTAACTGTTATTAATTTTCTGGAAAGAACATTTCCCAGTCGTTTAATAGCTACGAGGAGAATGATAAAATGGCCCCCCAGGTCACCTGATCTAGCACCCCATGATTACTTTCTGTGGGGCTTTTTAAAGGAAACCGCGTACAAACATGCATTTGAATGAGCCAATAATTTAGTTGAATTACGGGAAAAACTTTGTGCAAGCATTACTACAAATCAACTCAATGATATGAGAGGTTCATTGTATAATCGGTTTGGCTATTGTTTGGCACAAGGAGGTGGTTTGTTTGAATCCTTATTTCATTAATTTATTGTTTGGTAATTATTGGTTGACTTTAGTTTCTGAGGGATATTTAATTTTATTTTAAAGTTATGTTTTTGTAATTTAATAAGAATAATTTATTTTTTGGGGCCCAATTATTAGTTGATTTTAGTTTCCGAGTTATTTTATTTTATTTTAATGTTCTATTTTCATTTCGGGTTTAATAAGAATTATTATTTTATTCCCATAGCATTTACGGCTAAAAAAGAAACTGCAGAAATGCTTTCAATAGAAGAAATTATTTGTCAAGAATGTGACAAATAACTTCTTCGCTTTTGACGAAGAGATATTGTCTCGTTTAGTATTAGAAATTATTACCTCACTCCGCACTCATCTTTAGTTCAGGCCGTACTAAATTCAATTCATTGTGTGCCTCTGCTTTATGAAACTAGCGGGGCGTGGTCAATTACATCGTTATTCCTATACCCTAAACTGCATTTTCCGAATCTGCATGTAATGTAATTGCATTTAATGGCAGTCTGTTGTACGTGTGTTTGAAATTGGTTAATTTGCATAAATGTGACATACAAAGAAAAATGTTTTTATTTTTCTAATCAGTATATCTCCCTTAATAACAAGGATAGGAAAATGTGCTAAAAACCAAAAAATTAAGAAAATATTAAGATACACTTGACAACAAATTGGATTTTAATTATGTCACAGGTAAGTTTGTCCACGAGTGTATTTGTTGATAACGTATTATTATTTCGCCAATTTATCTCCAGAAATATAGTGTGTAAATTATTAGATCAACTTACTTACTTTCTGTTGCCTATTAGACACTAATCACAAAAACTCAATGCCGCTTGTGCAGCATTATTAGCTTAGGTTAAAGGCGTTATATTAATAAAGGTTTTTTCTAGGGTTGAATTTATTATAACGGGCCAATAAAGAAGTCACTTTCGACTCAAATTGACTAAACCCTAAAAATATCAGCCACTTAAGAAGCTTTCCGTCAAATGTTCTTAATTTATGGCAAAGAGGCGTTATTGTATTATACGAACGAGTTCTATGGGGTTATTGACGATAGTAGATTGAGATATGGAATTTAATTTTGTCCCTTTGAGTTGGAAGAACAGTTAAACATTTTTATAGAAATAATCTACGATTTTGTGTCATTAATTGTTTATTCAAAACATATTTTCTATAATTAGGGGGAAATAAGACAGAATACTATTTGATTATTATTAAATATAGCTTTTAGATTGATCACTGACTGTTCGGAGTCTTTAGTAATAATAATAATAATTATAACTTTTTAAAAAATGTACTTAAAGCAGCACCCTCGTTTTAATAATCTTTTAAAAACTAGTACATATAATGCATTTTTCTAGAAAATTGAACAGCATTTATAAAAACGGTCGCTAAAGATATGAAAGAAAATGTCTCCGTCCCACAAATCAAATTAAATCAAAACTAATTTATTTTAAATTAAAAGTTACATCTATCTTCCCGAACGACTCATCGCGAAGCTAGCTGCTGATGGCGTAGCACCTGAAGGGTTGAGCTTAGCAAAGTCAGCTAGGGTTAGAAATAAAGTAAAAGTTGTTAAATACCATCTTTGGCTCCTAAAGCGTGAATTCAATCGCAATTAAAATAACAATATAAGAGAATTTAAGACAATTTATAAATGGCAAAATGGGCGCATGTAAAGAAATCATGTGTCTAAATACGTACTATGGAAAAGTCAATGACCAATGAACTCGATCTAGATAATTGCGGTAAGAGCAAGCGGCTATGCCAAACCGCATAATTTGTAATTTTAAATATTGAAATTTTTTAAGGATTATGTTATTTCAGAGACATTTTCACACAAATTAGCAAAAAAAATAACTAACAGAAACGAATAAGATAGAGAGAAGTTACAGATGGATACTGTGTGTGGCTGTTTTTATAGTTATATGCAATAAGGAGTTGTAGCTAGACAGTTTGCATTAACATGGACAACACCTGGTATGGTAATATGTGTTCAGTATATAAACGTACATCATGCTCTCTGACCGACGTGCTGCACCACGTTGACGCCACGTATGTAAGGATGGCCTCATAGTAATACTATAAATTAGTTTTTTATTGCCAGTCCAGACCAGGTGTAGATACGTTTAATTTTGTTTTGTTCATTTTTATTCTGGCCTCATTAACTATATCAGGTAATAATATGAAATTAACTGGGCGATGATAAAATTTCATGATTTTTAGTGCAAATGAAAACATTCGAGGATTCGCTCGTCACTCATTACTTTGCCGATGATCAGATAGTTATTACCAAATTTCAAGATAACTGAAGCTACATAGTGAGAAAACTACAAGAACTTTACGAACGGGCAGGATTAATCATAAATATGAACAAATGAGAACACTTCATCGTCGGAAGTGAAGAAATTGAGAACCTACTAGAAAGAGGTCACATAAAATGGATGGTGGAAATGGTGGAAAATTGCAAATACCTAGGTGCAATATTAAACAAGTCGAAACAGCAATGACGAAATAACCCAAAGGATCAACAAAGGTCAAAACATAACAAGATCTTCAAATTCAGTTTTGTGTGATAAACATATCAGAAATAAACAAAGAAAAGGATGTATGAGAATATTGTAGAAAGTGCGACCATCTACGGATGCGAGCCATGGGACATTAACCAAGTAAACAAAAGAAAACTATTATCAACAGAAATGGATTATCTAAGAAGAAGCTGCGGTGAAACAAAACTCGAATATATTAGAATTGACAATTCGCGGAAATATGAAAATAAATCAAAATATAATCGAAGAAATCGATCAAAGAGAGTTGACATGGTTCGGACATATTAAAAGGATGGGCGAAAATAGATGGCCAAGAAAAATTTGAGGGTGGGTTCTACCTGAGAAGAGAAAGAGAGAACGATCAAAGAAAAGTTGGAGGGGTTATATTCAAGAAGCTATGAATACACGACATTTAGACGAAGAAATGTGCTACGATAGAAACATTTAGAAACTGGGGATGGAGAGACGGTGCGAGCTGTGAAGAAAATTCGTTATATAAAAAATATATGAAAACAACCGACGTTTCAAAATTTCGTTATCTAACATGAAACTCGTTATCAGAGAATCCTGATATCTCATGTACCAAAATTCAGTAAATCTGCAAAAATTTTACATTTATGGTAGCTATAATTGACACCTTATTTTTAATATTTAACTTTTGACATCAAATTTTGTATCAGCTAATCGAAGAATATCTATCTGCCAATTTTAATGCAATTCCGATGAAACTTGAATTCTGTTCAGTTTTTAGAACTGCATATCACTATACATTATCCGCATTGATATAAAAACTACAAAGAGAACCATCGCTGTGCAATGATATTAATTATTTTCACTAGTGCTTTCGCCACAGTGACTTAAAAAAAATCTAATTTTAGCATGCCTTATACTAGGTACAGCTTGCCATAGCCAACCCTTCTTTATAATTTGTACAATTTTAAAGAAATCGCTTAAACCAGTGAACACATGTAGACAGTTCGAACTTAGAATCGCTTACTTTTAAAGAAAATAACCGCTGCCTAAGGAATCACTACTTCGACATCCAGATATTTCAATCAAGTCTCTTTAAAGGAAAACTTGTTGACTATGTTTGCACTTTAGTATGTGGAAATAATTTGTCATAGAATATTAATAATATATCGTGCAGATGTCATAGAAAAATGTAATCGTTTGTTTCTAGCATATACGCCAAAAATTAAGTTTCTGGACTATTATTAGCTTGCTCTACTTATTTTCCCCATACACCCTCAAGGTGGTGGGGGGTTGAAATATATAAAGAAGAATCTGAGACTTTGGATTCTTGTATAAACACCAAATCACAAGTTGCTGTACACTTACCAGCTTGCTTTACTCATTTTCCCCCATTTACTTCTACTTACCTCCCCGCCCCTTCAAAATATAATCTAGTTCCAGAAGTCATTATAGTACATACTCATACCAAATTTCAAGTAAATATCTCAATTTAATTTTATCAATCCCTTTCTTAATAGAGTGGAGGTGGTGTGGGGTTGAAAATTATAAAGAAATCTGAGGCTTTGGCTTCTTGTATATACATCAAACCTCAACTTTCTGTACTTTTACCAGCTTGCTTTACTCATTTTACCTCTACACCCCCGCCCCGCCGCCCCTTCTACGAAATCATCTCAAAATATAATCTAATTACTGATGATGTTATAATACATACATGCATCAAATTTCAAGTGCAAATCTCAATTCCATTTTAACAACCCTTTTAGTAATGGAGTGGGGGAGGCGTTGAAAAAAGTTACTAAAAAAATCTGAGGCCTTGGGTTCTAGAGTATACACCAAATCCCAAGTTTTTCTAGTTTTACCAGCTTGCTTTACATATTACTACTATTTATCCCTATTTAACCCCTAACCCTTCAACGGAATCATCTCAAAATATAATCTAGTTCCAGGTGCCGTTATAATATATACGTTATCAAATTTCAAGTGAATATCTCAATGTTATTTTGTCAACCCCTATAATAAAGGAGTAGGGGTGGTGTCAGGCCTTGGCTTCTGATGTATATACACCAAATTCCAAATTTTTCTACTCATATGCCTTCTTTAATTATTTTCCCTTATTTACCCTTACCCCCAACCATTCACAGGGTAAGTTCAAAAAGCAATTCAGTTCCAGATCGTGTTATCGTATATACGTGTATAAAATTTCAAGTTAATATATCAAACCGTTCCAGAGAAAACGCGCGCACAAAAACAAGTTACGTAGACACCGAGAGGCAGACACAATTTTATTTTCACCAAAATTTAAAATCTCGACGTGTCATGGCATTCTAAGCCTATTTCAACAAAAAAAACATTTTGAAATTTTTTTTACGATTACAGTATAATAGTAGTGGAAGTATTTCCACTCCACTACGTAGATGTGGCAGTAATCGAGATCGGTTAAAAATAGCATGTCTAACATCTAGGTAATTCTCCTTGTCAGCAAGAAGAAGAACACTAGACAATTTTCTTTCTGGGAAATAACCATTTTTTTGAAAATTATTTTGAGAAATAAGTTCTTGACTCATATTTTAATCCATCAGCTTTGGTTTTTGTTCCATCCACGTTTAAGCTGATTGATTTATCCTTGGCCAAAGAAAGCTAAAGGCTTTTATTTTATTGTATTTATTATTCAACAGAAAACCAAAGAAAAAGTATATCATATGTTCATTTATTCATTACTCTATATAATTGCAATGATAACTTAATAACTATAATGGCCGAGAGCAGCTGCTTCATGTGGCGTGTATGTAGAAACTCCAGTGACCTAAAAAATAACCGGATGTACGGTTCCTAGCTAGAGAAATGCTTTTCGTTGTATAGCAGAACCACTTTACCAGTTTTTACATAAATTAGAATGACAATGGTCACAAATAAAATTACACAAACTGTAACTCTAGCCGCACATACATTTTCAAAAGAGCGCCGGATCGTAACCACGTCGCGTCGCTGGCATGACGCTGCTTTGTGGATTGTGTTGGGAACGACGACGCGTAATGTTAACGCGTAAAAACTTTGTTATATGATTCGCGCGATTCACGTCTTGTCGACTTATTGACAGAGCACGTGATCTATGTATGCAGTGGTGTTGCACATGTAGATATGTATAACGAATCACAATATCACACAAGTTTGTAATACATCAACTTATTACGAAGGAAAGAATTCTTCTTTATCTTACAAACAGTAATTTAATTTTGTTTTGTTGAAAGTTTATTTATTTCGGATAATTCAAAAAAATTATTTTAAAATATCAAAAGTTAAACTAAGTGAGTAATAGATAAATGATAAGAAATGGACGTTTAAAACAAGTACAAAATAAAACTTATGTCAAAAACCGTGGCTTTTTTTCTTTATACAGTAAATACTATTTATTTACGAGACTGCATTCACACGACAAGGCATGTTTAATTCTCGGAATATGCATCTCTGGGCTGATGAAAATCTTAATGCGATAATACAAACCCATTTTCGACATACTTTCAAAATAAATATATGGGCAGTAACTCTAGAGAATTAGTTTGTTGGATACCTTATACACTTCGCCGCAAAATTAACCCATAATTATTAAAATTGACTTATTTTTAATCGAAAAAATTTTCTTCGCACTCTGTATATACAAAGACTTGTACCAATGCCTTATCAATAGTTTTTTGCAAGAATATCTAAAAAAGTATTCGTTTTTTGCAGTTTAAAATAAAAGATAATAAAGCATGGCATTATCATGATTTGATATCTTCTTAGTTTATTAGTTTAAGTTGTCCGGTAGTGTCTCAATTAAAAGTTTCTGTAATTTTATGATATCATGAATGTTGAAAGAAGACAGAATCGCACTCTCTACCAGAAAGAATGTGCAGTTGCTGCAGCTCTCCACGAGGAGGGAAGATCCGAAGTGTACATGGCTCAACGCTTTAATGTGACACAATCGACAATTTCCAGAGTGCTACAACGATTTTACGAAACGGGTAACCACGCTAGAAGACCAGGACAGGGGCGTAGGAAAATAACCACACCACTTCAACATCGTTTTCTGAGGTTGCAAACGCTTAGGTAGAGATTTGTAACAAGCACATTCCTTCGACAAGAGTTTTTACAGGTGTGTAATGTACACATTTGTCAAGATACCATTCGACGAAGGTTAATGGTATACAATTTGTTACCATACAGAGCAGCTACAGGTCCTCTGTTGACTGCAGTCCATCACAGAGCTCGACTTCAGTTTGCTCGAGAACATGTTGAATGGGGGGAAGCTGAATGGAGGCGTGTGTTATTCACAGATGAGTCTAGGTTCGTCTAATTAACAACGACAGACGAATGAGGGTCTACAGATGTCCAGGTGAGCGATATTCACAGTGCAACATCATGAGAACTGTTGGCTTTGGCAGAGGAACAGTCATGGTTTGGGGTGGCATCACTTTGGAGGCACGTACTGAACTGGTAGTCATTGATGAACGGAGTTTAACGGCGAATAGGTATATAAGAACCATCATTGAACCCCACGTTGTGCCATTTGCTCCATTTATTGGTGAAGACATCATTTTTATGCACGATAATGCAAGACCGCACAGCACTCGGATTGTACTCCAGTACTTACAGGAAGTGGAACTTAATGTTATGAACTGGCCTGCGAAAAGCCCTGACTTAAATCCCATTGAACGTCTATGGGACAATATAAAGAGACAGATTCGAGCGCTGCAGCAGCCTCCAGTTACTCGTAATGAGCTGAAAGATAAATTGATCGAAATTTGGGAGGATATTGATCCATATCAAATAAGAACTCTTATAATAAGTATGAGGAGTCGGTGTCAAGTAATCATCAACGCACGCGGAGGAAACACACGATACTAACAGAAAAAACTTAAATTTTAAACTATGTTTCGTATTTGTTTTATTGTATCTACCTTATTTTGGGTAATTTGGAAATGAAACTGTACTAAGTTTCATGAATATACGTTAATTTTGCGACGAAGTGTATTTCCTGGAAATTTAAATCACGATATTATGTATTATGATTTTTTTGAAAAACACTGTTACGTGCTTTTTTAAGTTGGTAACATCACATATGTCTGACTAGACTCGTAGTGGAGTCGGGAATGGGTATAAAGTTAATATTTCTTCAGTTAGTTCAAGAACTATTATCCGGGCGCCAAGTAATTTCCTTATATCACGTACCTTACTTACTGACTTAGATCTGGCTAAACAACAACAAAATATTAATTAAGCTTTAATAAATCAACAACTAAGTTAATTAAAAATACACGATCTATTTATTATAATAGAGAAAAGCCTATGATAACAGCTAAATAATAATACCATACTATCTAACTGAATATAGGTTTCGTAAGGAATAATTTCCACTAATACGTTAAACAAAAAAATGTCTATAACTTATCGACTCTCGAGAGGGCAATCGGAGATAAAGGTAATCCAATGAACACCCCTAAAAATAAACTTTTACAAATTACATTTATCCACAGATTGGCACACTAAGTATTTATCCTATTAAGCGGTGGTATAGAAAAGAAACAATTATTATGGCTCACTTTGTAGGCCTATTAAAGTATAAAAAAGAAATTCTACTGACGTTGAGATTGATCAGTCAACTAGTACTAATAAAATTTCCACTCTGGTACTTATCATAGTGAAGAAAATGAGTGACGTTTACGCTGAGATCCTATACTGGGGCAGTGACAGCTACTAAATTTTCCCGTCTTACTATACTCTTTGCAAATACAAAACGAAGAGTATATTGCATTCGATCGGCACATTTCTAAAGCCGGTAATGTTGCTCGTAGAGAAACGAATTTCATATCACTGTGTTGGTAATCGAATTCTGAACAACTTTCAAAATGTGCGTCCGTCTGTACAGCTGTCTGTCTGTCTGTCCGGTCGTCCGTCGGTCCGTCGGTCCGTCCGTCCGTCCGTCCGTCCGTCCGTCCGTCCGTCCGTCTGTCCGCCCGTTACGTTTCTTGTAAGCAAGATAGTATTGGACAATAAGTTAGTTTTAGCTAGGGGAAGAAACCTATTGGTTTTAAACAAGATCGATCAATAAATTAAAAAGTTATTAATTTCTGAAAAAAAATTGTTTTGTAATTAAACAAAAAATGTTTGAAGCTAATATCATTTACAAGAAAAACTGCGAAGAGTATCCTCTAGAATGTGCAACAATTATATAACAAATGTAGTAAATCAACGAAGAGTATGATGGTTAGCTTATTTTCCCTTACAGCCCAATAGATTTCTTCACATACAACTTATAATTAAAACACAGGTACACCTTGACTATCACACCAGACCAGAAAGAAAACGCCTAAAATACAACATAACGAAATAATTCCGAGCGAACTTTCATAAAAATCATATTTTAATAGACAATAAAATAAGAAATTAAATAAAAATCACCCCCCCGTGCTATAGACCCTATGCACAAAAGAGTTGTAACTTCAACAAATTGCTCCAAAGAAAGAATCCAAAAAATGTTTACGCACGATATATATCAAACCATATACCATAATACACACAAATATCGTGCTTATTTGGACCACCAGTGACAAAGCCATTTGAAACGTAAAATTCGATTTTGATTATTCACTAGGTGTCTATCCTTTTATCCTTTTACTTCTCGCTACAGAATAATATTCCTAAATCGACTCGATGATCGCTACCAAACTGTTTTTGTTTTCAAAAAGAGTTCTCAATAAAAACAATGGATGAAAATTATTCAACTAATATAAAATATAAACAGCTATTAATTTGTATAACCTGCATTTACTCATTATGTATAAAGTAAAAAATGTATGTAACTAGGCGTTATAAATTGAAATCTTGTTCGAATTTATAAGAAAAATTCGTAACAACACCTTGCATGAAATATTAGGTAATAAGTATTTCATTACGAAAAAGAAGAAATATGTTTTCTATGCATACATACCAGAATATGTGGAACACAACCACTATTCTAGTAAATGGATTGGCTGGCGTACAGATGCACCGATTAAGTAGCCTGCTCGGTGTCCTAACCTAACTCCCCTTGATTTCACTGCGTGGAGTTATCGAAAATCACGAAATTATAATACTCAAATTGACACGATTGAACATTTGAGAGATAAATTCGATCAAGAGTTTATAATGCTACAGAATGATGAAGGAATGATACATTTGAAATCAAGAAAAAAGATCTAAAAGAATATATAAAAATATACATAGTTTTCTATTTAAAAAACAACCATTATTATTATGTGATTTATGCAAGCAATTGTTTTTATAATTGCATTAAAAAAAACCACTGCCTAAGGAATCACCACTTCCACATCCAGATTATCCATCCAAGTCACTTTAAAGGAAAACGTCTTGACTATATTTGCACTCTAGTATGTGGAAATAATTTTAATAATATTTGAGACAGATGAAAAAATTTGAGGCGCTGGTTTCTAGCACATATACGCCAAAAATGAAGTTTCTGCACTCTTACTAGCTTGCTCTACTTATTTTACCCAATTTACATCGCGCCCCATTTAACGGATTCCAACCCCCAACCCCTTCAAGAAAATCATCTCAATTAGATGTCATTACAATACATACGTGTACCAAATTGTGAATATCTCAATTTTAGTACCCTTACCAACTTGCTTTATATATTTTCCCCTATCTACCGGTATTAACCACCCTTCACTGCATAGGTACAAAAAACAATCCAGTTCCAGTTCTCGTTATAATACTGTTACTGTTTCCGCCCCTAGGAAACCCCCTGTAAAAATCAGTATTTCAAAACAAATTATAACAAGGGATAATCACTAACACTTTAAAGACTTAGGCTGTGCATAAGAGAAAATGGAGGGCATTTCTAACAATTTTTGTAGTTGATTATTAGCTACTTTCTACGTTTAATAATATTTCAAAGCATGTATAAAAGAATTTATCAATAAAATGGTGCAAATGCACGTTGTTTTTTAAACACAAATTACTCGAGAACGGCTTAGTTTATCGAATTGCAATAAGAATTGCTAATATTCTAATGATCTGATGATTAGCTTTTTACAATGATTTTAAAAAATTCGAAAAAAACTAAAAAGTTATGAGGAAAATCACTCCCTACAACTACACCTTAAACAGAAGAGACGGTTTGACTGACACCATGTAAACTAGTGTCCAGATGATCTTTGACTTAAAATATGAATCTGACATTTTAAGGGAGTCGGAAGGGTAAATTTTTACTTTAACGCTTCTCACTTACAGACAATATGAAGGTACTTACTTACTCTACAGAACTCCAGAAACACATTCTACACCATTATATGTTGCGCAAATGATTATAAACACATTTATTTAAGTATTTCAAATTCATATTGACACTTAGTCCCATCAAAACACCGAAGGCATTCAGTTGTCAAAGTTGTCATTATTATACTCTTTGCAAATACAAAACGAAGAGTATATTGCATTCGATCGGTACATTTCTAAATCCGGTAATATTGCTCGTAGAGAAAAAAAATTCATATCACTGTGTTGGTGATCGAATTTTGAACAACTTTCAAAATGTCCGTCTGTCCGTCCGTCCGTCTGTCTGTCTGTCCCTCTGTCTGTCCGTCCGTCACGTTTCTTGTAAGCATGATACTTAAGAACGAAATGTCCGATTGTATTGAATTTTGAACAGGGAGTAAGTGATCGATCGACAAATAAAAAATATAATTTTTTATATATAACGGTTAACTTGTTTTAAAATTTCCAATAAGTTGGCAAAATTGTAGTTATCTTGTGTTCGGTGCCGTCATCATCTAGTGCCACACCAGTGTCTATACCAAGTTGTGACTAATTTGTGTGACAATTGCGATTTCACCTACGCCACTTTTTATAATATCAAAGCGTCGCAAGAATTGCTAATGAAATTTTATTTTCGACACGGTGTTATTTACTACCATCAGAAGTGCCCAAAATTCCACGTCAGTCCCCACTATTTCTGGCAATACTTTTCATTTCGGTGTCAAAAATTTTCTTCGAAAAATTCTAAAGGAAAGTGCAACACTAAATATTTATACAAACACTTTTTTTTCCAATTCTAAACTTCAAATTAGTACCATGAGTGAATTAATTTCTGTGTATTTAACTAGACCGCCTCCGCATTGCAAATTCATTGAGAGAGAATTTAGTTAGTACCGTTAGTGAATTAATTTTAATGTATTTAATCTTACTATAAAATGGAGGTCCAGGGGCCGTAGCCCCAGGTAAGGTCCAGGTGCGATGCCCCGGTGGGGGTTTGGGGGGTGGTGGGCAAAGCCCGACACGTAAAAATAAAATTCATACTTTAACATAAATTTAATTCTGAAAAAAAAAATTTTTTCTTACATGATTTCAAATTTTTTGTTTCATTTCTACACATTTGCACAGCATTCTATTACTCAAAAACACTTATATAAACATATGTTTATGGCGTGTCTATAAAAAAAAGTTGTTTTTTTTTTAAGTAATTACAAGAGGTTTTTTTTCATTTCTATATATTTGCGGAGCATTCTATTAAGTACTCCAAAACACTTAAATAACATATCTTTATGGCGTGTGTATAAAAAAAAAGATAAAAATGAGGAAGTCCCTGAAGTAAAAAATTACCATTTTCCTGTACAATAACAGCATAACATTAACAAACACCCTATATATTATATTTGTAGTGACCCACCAATAACCGAATTTAATTACCAAACGGTTACAAATCGGTTCCATACTTGATTAACGGAACTTTTAAATTCCAAATTAAAAGTGTTTGTGAATCAAAAACAACACAATACGTTAGTCGAATTGTGTAGGCGGACAACATTATAGAACTAATAAAACTATTTCATGACTAGTTCTCATTTAGGATAGCTAACAAATACCACAAAACATCATACTTTATAATATTGCTGCAATATATTTTTAAAATAGGCAGGTATTTGAAATGAATTTGTTACTGGAAAATACAGCTTTATAGCACAACTATATGGCCCAATAAAATATGAAACTTTTATAACGATGGTTGTCCGCAGAGTCCCGCTTTGTGGCCAAGGATCGCTTTTGTGTTTTTACCTCCTCGGTAAAATTATACGATATATACAATAAGTCGGGTCGATACGATTTTCCCAAATATCTCAGCTATTCGGGTCATAAAGTGATTCTCTGTTGCCCAGGTCAACCACTTCACCGCTAAAACTTGGTAACTGGTATTCAGGTTCCCAGATTTGGATTTTCCCGACATATTCTAACATTACAATTTTATTGCGGTGTTGTTTAGTTATGTCGACGATTATTTTTTTTCTCAAACGTGTTGAGGACATTACAAGTATAATTAACATTTTATTCAGTGTTTTTACTTTTGTCTAACTATGCGTTCACATACATTATTTCATCTGACCAACCCAAACATATTTGTATTTACATATTTGTAATTCTTACAGTTCACTATATCCTGAAAAACATAAAGTTTCTTCATGTACAAATTATAAGCACATAAGAGTATTGTTATTATTACAGATTAAATTGACAATGTGTACCAAGTTCTTGTATCAATTATTTCAGAAATATATGTTGACTTAATAGCCAATAGTGTGCATTCAGCAAGTTGTAGTATCCAATAAGCATTATGCTAATGTTATATTAGTCCATTGGTCAAAATTCAAACGGGATTTTCCGAAAAAATTGTAAACTCTAGAAAAAAGTGTTAAATAACAAGTTACCTACAACCTTTATTATACTCTTCGCAAATACAAAATGAAGAGTATATTGCATTCGATCGGCACATTTCTGAAACCGGTAGTATTGCTCGTAGAGAAAAAAATTTCATATCATTGTCTTGGTGATCGAATTCTGAACAACTTTCAAAATGTCCGTCCGACCGTCCGTCTGTCCGTCCATCTGTCTGTCTGTCCGTTTATCTGTCTGTCTGTCTGTCCGTCCGTCCGTCGGTCACGTTTCTTGTAAGCATGATAACTTAAGAACAAAGAGTCCGATTGTATTGAAATTTGTACAGTAAGTTAGCGTTAGCAAGAGGCAGAATACTGTTGTTTTTGAACAAAGTAGATCAATAAACAAAAAAGTTATTAATTTTTTTAAACATTTTTTTTTATATTTTGTAGTGAAATTAAAAATATCTAAAAGTAACAACAATAACTGCGAAGAGTATCCTATACAATGTGTAACAATTATATAAAAAGTGCAATAAATCGGCGAAGAGTATAATGGTTGGCTTGTTTTTTCATAATATATTTAAGAGATACAAAATTCTTCCGTTATAATATTCAACAAATCATTATGAAATTTAGTATGGTGTTATAAATAAATTTCATGCCCTGGCTTCTAGTATATAAACCGAATTCCAAGTTTCTGAACTCTTACCATCTTGATTTATTTATTTACTTCTATTAACCCCCCAACCATTCAACTGATCAGCTCAAAATATAACCTAGTTAAAAATGTTGCAATACATGCGCGTATCAAATTTTAAGTGACTAATGCAATGTTATTTTGTTTACCCATTTAATAATGCAACGGGGGTGGTGGTGGAGGTGACAGATGTCATAAAAAGCTGTAGGATCTTGGCTTCTAGTAAATACATCAAATCCCAAGTTCTTCGACTTTTACTAGCTTGCTTTACTTGTTTTCCCCTATTTACCCTCAACCTTTCAACGAAATAATTTCAAAACATAATCTGGTTCCAGATATTGTTATAATACATACATGTACCAAATTTCAAATCAATGTCTTAAACCGTTTCAACGAAAACGTGCACACAAGAAAGTTATAGACAAACCGACAGAAATGTTTTTTTTTTCGCTCAAGGGAACAATTCACATGGGAGAAAAGCTACACTTTCAGTAAAAAATATGCAGAGTGATCATTCTACGATACATTAACTATGGTGGATACGCAAAACATATAAATGCATTATGTATTCATAGATATATCAGAAATACATTAAACGAAAAAAATCCTAGTAAAATGGTACATTAATTAAAATACTTCGGTGGGATTTTGCAGACATTTATCTAGCAAAAATGTATAAAAAAGTGTATTTTCCCTATTTATAAATTTTATATTATTTCGAAGGCAAAATTATGTGTGTTGATACTTGCTTGTATGTTTAAAGGCATTAAATATGATATTCATTTCTGAAAATGGTATATCTGTCTGGATGAGCGTTTACCTGTTGATAAATCTTGTTAAGCAAACACTTCGATGAGAAAATAATAGAAAACAAATGAGCAAAAATGTACTACTGTTTAGTGATAAGCGTCTAGAGAGACCGAAATGCGAAAGCTTCGACACGCCCCACACGTGATATCATTAGTTTGACTATCTCTTCTTTGCTCTAGCGTTTACGTCCAGCGAGAAGGTTAGCGCACAGGTTACGCTTTTGCTTATGGCGCACATAACACCACTAGCGGACTTCATCCGGGACACATCACAAAAATTCTACGAGTTTCGACTGGGTGAAAGTCCGCTTACACGCAACATTACCCAAATAAGAATGCATAATGCCCCTTTCCAAATTAAGCACCCATTACCATACCAGGCGTTGCCTATCTTTCGGCAGCCTCTATAGCCACACTCTATCCTACCAAAACTTCCAACTATCATACACTTTTCACCACCATATCTTTTATTCTGTATCTATCTCTTTCCTTCTTCTTGTTTGTTATATGTTTGTATCTTTGTAATTTTTGTCATTTTGTACTTTTTTGTTAAAAATTCAATTTAGACCGATAAACCTTTGTAAAAATTCTAACTATTTTAAACTCAATCTTCCTTTCCTACAACCAAAAATTCCCAGCGGCGAGCAGACTGTTGGGGTAACTTGTTTAAATGGAGCTTTTCCAATTGAGTTCGTCTCCATCTAAGCAACAAAATTTTAAAAAGTGTTTTTTGCCATAAAGTAGATTAAGTTTTTATTCATTATTTGTAGTTAAGTTTCTTTTAACATGTTCAAACATATTGATAATTTTAAGCCGCCACAGGCGGCAGGAGTTTTTATCCCTTTTAATAATTTTATTGAGCCAAACCGGTCACGACCCGTCCAACCGCACTAACACCACGGCGCTGCGCGACGTGGTTGTACGGTTGGCTCCGGGTCATGATCCGGGGAAGCATAAAAAATGTATGAGAAAAATTAATAAATATGTTGATGATGATGATGCTTATGGCGCGAGGGGTCCCGGGTTCAAATTCATATGCCCGCACAATTTTTTTCTAAATCTTGTAACGATTAATATATTTTTTTACAAATTCTTTTCTGATTTCTTTAGGTTTTCCTTCTTTTTATACAATAATTTCATTCTTTCGTGTGATTTCTTTGGGTTAGGTTAGTAGGTTTTTATTTTGATATCTAATTGTTAATAATTATTAGCGCCGCAGGCAGTATTAGCGTCGCAGACAAAAAAATGGGGGGTGCGGGTGCGGGTGCCCCCCCGCCTTTTTTCCACAAAATAACAGGAAATATTTCAATTTCTCCACTTGCGCGAATTTATTACACATTTACAAGGTAATGCGCATGCTCGAAGCTTTCGCATTTCGGTCTCTCTAGACTCTTGTAGAATATTGTGGAAAATGTTTTTACAAGTGTGAGGGCTGTGTAAGCGGGTATGCCAGCGATACAACGCAAAATTCTTTTTGGTCCCCCCGCAAGTAGATACGTAGATACCACATTTTAGTCGACTTTCTATCTGAGAGTAATATAATGTGATCCTTCCCATTCTTGGTAAAAGTAGGTGTTAGAATTGTAAAAAAATATATAGAAAGATTGTTTCTATGATAGGAATTTACACGTGTCTTCCAATTTAAGCATAGTTGGATGTACAATTATTGTACAACCCTATAAATTCAAAACTATATAGTTTTCTTCAGCTTGAATATGCAATGTGCCTTTGTTATTGACAAAAAACTGATGTTCGATTTCTCGTTTTGGTATAAATGAAAGCTGGATAGCTGGAAAAAGATTTGATAAAAATGGCTTAGACTATTCCAGAGTAATAACTGAAGAAGTTAAAAAAAATAGAAAGAACCTTCTCTTTTAAAAATGTTTAAGGTAAGTTAATATAAAGAATTATACCCATTCATTGCTGATTCCCTACACTACGGCTATGTTTATCTGTCTGAAATCAGAAGTGTAAGTACATATTTCATTTTGACTTACATGATTTATAGTTACATATTGCTTACCTTTAGTAATGGTGAAATCTAGTATATTCCAATCTGTCCAATTTATTTATAAGAATGAATTGACTGAAAGCAGTTTAGAGAACAATGATAGATGTATGTATAAAAAGTATTATTATTAATAATAATACCGCCATTCTGAGATCCTAAAAAAATATAGAACAAAATGACTTGTTTTCTCGTGTTCGCTATACTGTTCTGTACTATTTTCAATCTTAGTTTAAAAACAACGAATTTTCATAATATTTGATTTTAAAAAATGGCGTCAATGGCGATATGTCAGATCTAACAAACCATCTTGCCACATCTTCGTCTATACAATTTTATTAAAGTATTTCAAATAATGTTACACCTATATTCACAATTACTTCAATTAGTTAGTCCTTCAATACCTATCTTCCTGTCAACATGATTTTATAAATAACACAGACACGCAAAGAAAGCAAATCATGTACTAATGAATTCAATTCTGTTGTATTTTGACGCGCGAGTCCAAATTCGTGATACAATTTGCTCCATGTCGTCAAGGTTTCTCGTAAATAAAAAAAAATCAAATGTCGATTAAAATACGGCATTCGTAATAGAAAGGTACACAACTACCTAAAAATTACTTCATAACAGGAGTGAGTATATTTTTAACATGCATATCAACCCTCTGTATTCGAACCTGAGATCAGCATCCCAAACGATGACGTCAAAAAATGTTCTAACTTTAGAAGCTCCATGAAAAATTTGAGACCTTGGTAGCGGTGATTAGTTTACCAATGTAAAATCATTCCCCTGAACATGATTAGATGTAATTTTATCTTTATTTTATGCGATAATTTCCCCTGATTTACGATAGGTTACCAGGAGAGTAGTTGACTTCTAGACTCAGAAAGACAAACACTTGGAGAAACCAGGGAGAGCTTATCCTGCACCTAAAAATGCTATCCCTTTTTATGACAACGGTCCCTTTTATCCCCGAATGATCGAATGCGTGATCCATTTTGACAAAAGCAAAACCGCTAAACGATGAGCAAAATTCATAAAATTGCATTTACTGTATTCCGTGTGAGTGTAACAGACATAACATGGGTAATTCATCTAAACCTTTTAGTGTAAGATTTAATGAACATAAGAATTACATAAGAAATAATGGAATTGCGAACACTCTTAGGAGAACGGACATAGAATTAACTGGGACTCTTCAAAAATTTTAACATGACTGTTGAACAACAAAAAAGAAAAATTAAAGAATCACCAATAATATTGTTAAATGTGGACACATGCGTGTCGCATTATCTCGCAGAAGTTTGTACAACCTGGTTGCCAACGATAAAAGAAGAACTTCACAAACTTAATACTATGTAGAATAAAACTGTTCACAGCATCAACAGATCTTTGTAAATGCTAACTATCTATGTACATTGAACACATTCTTAGAGCTGTATATTTAACAAACACTTTTTTGCAAAAAAACGCTTTGAAAATTGAAATAGAAAACAGGTTTCCGAGACGTCGGCAAAACAGGTTACTTTTATATTTTTATTCTTCTTCGTGTCATTTGTCAAAAAAAGAACAACCTCTAACTGATACGATCTTGTGACGTAAAGGTCATTTCCCGGATGTCATTCGGAAGTAAAGATAGAGTAAGGCCAGCTGGTAACAATACAGAAATTTGAGATTTGGTATATATACTAGAAGCCAACCAGGGCCTTATATTTCTTTATAATATTACTCAATCCACCTACCACCCCCACTTCATTATTAGAGGGGTTGATAAAACAAAATTGAGATATTCACTTGGTGGATTTGGTACACGTATGTCTTGTAATAATATCTGATTGAAATGATTCCGTTGAAGGGGTGGGGAGGGATGTAATTGGGGAAAATAAGTAGAGCAAGCTAATACGAGCCTAGAAACTTCAAATTTTTTTGTGACATCTGCCTCAAATATTATTAAAATTCTATGACATTCTATTTCCACATACTAGAGTGCAAATATGGTCAGTACTATTTCCTTTAAAGAAACTAGGGTGGGAAATATGGATGGAAGTAATGATTCCTTAGACAGCGGTTTTTTTAAATGCCCTCCCCCGCTGGATTCCAAATATTCTATAATTTTGAAAACGAAGAGGAAGCCCATATAAATATATTTACCAACTACAATCTGATATATTATTAATAATATAACACTTTATTTGAACAACCAAATAGATTATAAAGCTCAGAAGAAATTATAAACCCATTCTACTGTAAATAGAAACAAATTAAGTTTTTAATAACTTTTAAAAACTTAATTCACCTGGTAAATACCAATATTATTAACTGTTTTCAAATTGCAAGTAGACCATAAACGTCGATTACTCTTTGTTTACGTGGAAACACGATCGTGTGGGTTTTTGCATATACTCCTTTTTACAGATTCAACACTATACAGGATAACGCTACAATAATGCCACAATAAATCTATATTGATTATTAAAATTTCTATTCATTTTTTATTTAATCCATTTTTAAATGAGGGAATTTCCATCGTGAAAGGATGAAAGTAAGGCATGTTCTTAATATCATGCAATTAAAATTATCTTTCACGTTTAAAATGAACATGGTAATATGATATAGTTTTTCTAGGAAGTAACTGCTCTTAGGACTAACTCGTAAGAATATTCATTATTTTTAACACGTTTTTAGCAGCTGGACCTGTAATTTTGTAATTTTTAGTTTTATAACATTGAAACTATGTATAGAGGGTGAGTCAAATTGGATGCTTACCATTGGGATCTCGAAAACCGTAAGAGATGGAGAGTCGGTTAAACAGGTGCAAAGTTGTGCAATATAGTTTTGGAAAATATGCCATAAGGAAATCCAAAATACTCCCGTTGGTTTTTGAGACATTGGATAAAAATGTAAATTTTGGATTTCTAATTTTTCGAAATATCTTGGTTATTATTACACTTATAAAAAATCCAAGAATGCTTTCTTAAAGCACTTTACCATGCTATTATACATGCCTACAATATCATTTTGCTTGGCGACGTTACGTTGTTCTAGGACCATCAACAACTTCAAAATTTTAAATCCGTCTCCTACGGTTTCCAAGATCCCATTGGTGAGCATCCATTTTAACTCACCCTATATAAAAGAATATTGCATCTCAATTGTCATCCACTTCCACGTGTTGTATTGAATTAAAATTTTGCATGTGTATATGGTTCACATGCCAATACATTTTGACATTTGTGTAAAAAAACCTAAGATTTCGTTTCCAAGATGCCGGATAGTTTATTGTTATTTAAAATCAAATTCTACTAAAAACTGGTATCTGGGAATTTTTAAGATCACAAATTATAAATATTTGATTGAAAGTCAAAAATTCAAAACTTCCATGCCACAAGGAAGTGTACTGGGTCCACTGTTGTTCTCAGTTTACACTGCAGATTTTAGTAACCATTTAAAATATTCAGTTGCACACCAGTATGCAGATGATATGCAAATCTACCATTCTATTAAATTTGAAAATGTAGAGTCAGCCAGAAAATACATTAACGAGGATTTGGATCATATTTCCAAAATCTCAAACTCCCATGGTCTTGAACTAAATGAAGCTAAAACTCATATGATCATTTTTGGTAAAAATAAGTATGATATTATGAGTAGTGATAACATTAACATACATATAAATAACGTCAATTTAGATTTTACCAGTGTTTGCAAAAATTTAGGAGTATTTTTTGACAATAATTAATCTGTGCTTTGAATATCATGTATCGAATGTTCTTCAAAGAAGTTATGCGAAACTACGTACTCTTCAGATTTTCAAGGAATTTCTTTCTGTGAACGTAAAACTGAAACTGTGTGATTCCCTCATCTTGTTATTGCCTGCATATTGTGATGTTGTTTATTTGCCAGCTTTGCTCTATAAGGATAAGGAGAGTCTACAGAAGCTTCAGAATAGTTGTATTAGATTTTGCTATGCACTTAGATATTTTGATCATGTCTCATCCTATTACCGTGAAGCTGAGTGGTTTAAATTGGAGCAGCGGTTTTTTATGCACTTATGCACTTTAATATATAAAATAAATCAGTCAAAGTAACCAAATTATCTGTATAATAAACTCGTCAAAGGATCTGTTCCTCCGTTCATTTAGCTACAGCGCCGTCAAGGCATTCAATTATCTGCCCCCTATCACAAAATCATGCTCAACCGTTGCGACCTTCAAAAATTATCTAAAAAAAATTATAATTAGTTCTAACATTTTATAATTCTGTGTACTTTTTCAACCTTGTTTATGTTATTTCATGGCGTTAATGTTAACTTTTAGTTTTTTATTGGGTGGTTAGCTGAATAGCTATGCTAGATCTCGCCACCCTTGTCAAGCATTTTGTAATGTATTCTGTAGATTTAAATAAATAAAGACGTAATTATTATTATTATTATTATTATTATTATTATTATTTAGTCGAAATACAAGAATTCAAAATGGCGGTTTCAAAATGATGTCATTTAGGGGTAAGGGATCTTATAAAACAAACAGTAGTGTAATTGGGACAAAACTAAAAAGCAAATAATATTAGTAATAATAGTAATAGTAATAATAATAATAATAGCAAAAGTAAAAGCATGTGACGCTCAAAATAATTAGAAATCCAAACAATTTTGCTGGTGCCCCACACTTCTACGTTTTTTAACATATTTATTATTATTATTATTATTATTATTCATACCATAATTCTCTTATTTTAGGGTATTTTTAAGTTGGTTTTTACAAGCTTGTTTTCTGATTATATTAAATTGTTTATTTGTTAAACTTTAGTTTATAGAGTCATCTTCGGAAATAGTCTTCAGTTAAAGCTGCGCAACTCTCCGTAAATTTTGTGTTCCATAAAAATTGTTCTGAAAATAGTTTCTCTTAGTTCTTAGCCCACGAAGCTATAGATAGGAAAGTTAATAATATGCAATTCTCGCAATTTCAATATCAACATTTACGCCAGAAGAAAACAAGAAACAATACAGGGTGACCCGTGCACAAAATTTAACCACCAATTCTTTATCGAAAATGAAGCCGTGGGTTCTTCATATAATTTTTTTTAAAATAAGCCATTTTTGTCCAGCTACACCCCCTTAAAGGGGTGTGCAAAAAATGGTTTTTAATTTTTATCTAACGTAATCGGAAAGACACGAAATTTGAATCATCTTGGTTACTAATAAAGAGGCATCAAAGAAAATTATTTCAACCATCTAGCGTATATACAAAGGGTTGATATTAACTACCCTTCTTATAATTTTGTAAATATCATTCTGTCTGCTATTTTTCTTTCAAAAAAAAAAAATAATAAAAACTATAGTCTGTTTTTAAACCAGAAGGAGCGTTTTAAATTTAACGCGCTAAATCATACATCTGTAATTGGATACGCCCTCGCCAGTTTTACACAAGGCAATAGTCGTAAATTTTGACATATTGTAAAAATTTTAATTTCATGTCATAAATGATTTGGTTATAATTTCTATTTTATCGTTTGCACATGATATATCAGTTTTTAATTAAACACTAAGTAGGCTGGTGTCAAATCATAATTTGACAGCATTATATTCCGATATGATCATTTAACGCTTATAACTTCTTTTTAGATAAAAATTAAAAACAGTTTTTTGCACACCAATTAAGGGGTGTAGTTAGACAGGAAAGGCTTATTCTGAAAAATTTTATATGAAGAACAGACCTTCATTTTCGGTAATGAATTGATATTTAAATTTTTTGCACGTTGTTACGGGACATCCTGTATAGCTATTTTTTTTAAAGTTAATTTGCTACTAATTTTGTTAAAATTACTATACTTCCAATTCACTACGTGGAGATGGAAGTAAAAATAGGCGTGTTTAAATAAGATTATGTACTGGCTATTCGTGATTATATTAAACATTTGTTTGAAAAAAAGACAATACTCTATAAAATTTCCGCAATGTTTGTTCTTGAATGGTGCCTTCTAAAATATTGTTACTTCATCATAAACAATCAAATGATTCTTTAACTGACAATCTCCAACATGCCTTTCTTTTAAAGTAGGCAACAACTATTTGAAAGTCATTCATTCATTCATGTTCATGAACATAAAAGTTTCTCCGTCTTTTAATTAATTCTTTAAATGGAGAAGTTTCCGTTGTTTCAAATATAAAAGTATCCTTAATGTGGGTTAATTGTTTACGAACCACACTAATTTTATTTTACTGCATATGGTTAATTATTTGGTAATGTTCGTTGGCAGGTTGTCAAACACTAACTGTGGGTATTATTACACGTCGAACTAGTCGTTATTGACTTCCGTTCTTTACGCTACACTAATTAATAACGTTTCTGATCAATAAAAGTTATAAAAACAAAAGAAGTGTGCCGAGCGCAAATGTCCAGCTATTTCCGAGAAACCTAGAATCACAAGACAAATAAATTTTAAAAAATTGCACATAAAATAAATTAACATGTAAACGGCCGAAAAAAATATCTTTCTTATGTAAATTAGGTAACTGTTCCAAATTTGAATAAGCGGTGTTTCTCTAGCTGTATAAACACTAGAGGCTTGGAGAGAGGAATAAGTGTACAGAGGATATATACCCCACGATTTAAAGAAACAATTATTTAAAGATTTGAAATTATTTTATACTCTTAGCTAACAATTGTATGTGTATCTTCTTTATTTAAATTTTCAATAATCTATTAGGTTTACATCTTATGAGAGGTCGACTTTTATATGATAGCACAACTGAAGTGGCCTTAGAAGTGATATTTGAACATTACAATCAAGATGGGTTTCGACATCTAGAGGGCATCATCAGGGAAGATGGTTATTTTTACTTCCCTCGTTTACCGAAGTGAGATATTGTTATCGATAAAATCGTTCTCCAAAATTACTACGGATTTTCGCGTTTTAAAGTATATTAAGGTGGCCATTCCCCAGAAAGAGACATCCGATAAGGAAATATTTATTATTTTTGCCTATAACTTTTTTTTCTTACTATGTATATTTAGAAAAACTATAAGAGTACCTAAGTAGAACCATAAGAAGGCTATTACTATGAATTCTCACTCAATAAATTCAGTGGTTTGCAAAATAGCTATATTTAAAACTACGAAAAAGGAAGATTAACATAATTTTTAAATTTAAATCGAGCTATTTTGCAAACCACTGAAATTATGCGTGAAAATTCATAGTAATAGTCTTGTTATGGTTCTACTCAGGTACTCTTATAGTTTTTTTAAATATATGTACTAAGAAAAGAAAGTTATGGGCAAAAATAATAAATATTTCCCTATCGGATATCTCTTTCTAGGGAATGGCCACCTTAATAAATTTTGTCACTCTGTCTATCCGATTGTTGCCACTATGTCTACAAAATCATTTGATGAAGAAGAGAGAAGATTTAGTAGATAGTTGACGCTAATCCAAACTAAAAATATTTTAACACTTTTCGGCAAACCCTTTTTTTGTTAAAAACCCCCTCCCATTCCTTCAGATCAATAAAAAAAATCCTTAAAGTTTCATTACTTCTTTAATTCCTTCCTGAATGTTCAGTATTTTTGTTATTGTAATAATGACCTGGTTTTTGAACTAAAATTTTTGAGATTTCGGTTAATCTTTTCTTTAGCGACTTAAAGTAGTATCTGTACAATGAACCATTTGAATCGTACGTAACTTGTCTTTTTAAAGAGAGTGAGTAAAAATGTAGTAACCTAAGCAGTTTTTATTATACTCTTCCCAAATACAAAACGAAGAGTATATTGCATTTGATAAGTAGGTATCCATAACAGTAATATCGCTCGTAATGAATAAAAATTCAATTACTGTGTTAATGATCGAATTCAAGATGTCCGTCTGTCCCTCCATCTGTCCGTCCGTCTGTTCGTATATTGAAATTTGGACGGTAAGTTAGTGTTAGCTAACAGCTCCTTGTACGGTCACCAGTTTAGGCACTACGCGGCGCCGGTGTGGTGCAGCATTCCGGCCACGACGAGTGAGAAAGCTTCAAATTTTAGAGCACAAATTTATGCGCCTCATCTCTGATTCGTGTATAGCCTACGTCCGGGACACATCCCAGAGATTCTACGCTTTTCGACTTACTTACTTACCCAAATCAGAATGCATAATGCCCCTTTCCAAATCAAACATTCCTTACCATACCAGGCGTCGCCAATCTTTCGGCAACCTCTCTAGCCACACTCTTGCGTACCAAAACTTCTATCTATACACTTTTCACAATCATAATTTTATTCTATACCTATCCTCTTTCCCCTTCCAATTGTTTATAATATGTTTGTATTTTTGTAATGTTTGTTATATCGTCATTTTTGTTATTAAAATTCATTTTTGACCGATAGACTTTGTAAAAATTCCGACTATCTCTAAAGTCAGCTTTCCTTTCTAATAACCAAAATTTCCCAACGACTCGACTGTTGGGGCACAATTGGCTTGAACGGGTCTTTTCTATTGCGTTTATTCCCGTCTCAGCAACGAAATTAGTTTCAGTGTTCTCCCTACGTTTAATTTTAGTGCATTCAATTTCAGTGTTTTGAAAATCTATTTTAGATATAAAAAGTTAAATGTTAAATTTAAGCTGCCACAGGCGGCAGGAGTTTTAACCTATTTTAATCGTTGTTCTTTAAGCCAAACTGGTCACGATCCATCCAACCGCACTATCACCACGGCGCTGCGCGACGTGGTTGTATGGTTGGCTCCGGATCATGATCCAGGGAGGCAAATCGGTATGTTAATTATTGCATAAATTTGTTAAGAAGAAGAAAAAGAAGTTTAGGCACTCCATCGGCGCAGTTAAGCAACGACGTCGGTCGGGTCCGGCACATGGATGGGTGACCCAAGTTTTCGTTGGAAACCTCAATCCATATGCTGAGCTGTTAAGGCCTGATTGGACTGAGGCGGCTTGGCGAGAGAACGACAAGGGCTAATAACTGTACCGGGGCCCCTTATCAACAGACTCGAAATCTAGAAAGGCCTATGTCTGGATAAGGAGCCCTAAGGAGGTAGCACAAAGGAGTAACTACAATAGACCTTCTAGGTCGCAGTAAGTAAAATCCAGTAACTCTAGTGTTAGCTAGAGGAACAGCCCTATTGGTTTTGAACAAAATCTATCGGTAGACAAAAAAGTTATTAATTATTTGAATTTTAGAGAAATATGTTTTTTATGTTTTGTAATTAAACAAAAATTGTCTAAAAGTAACATTATTTACGATAAAACTGCGAAGAGTGTTCCACAGCACAATTATATAAAAAGAATAATAAATTAGCAAGTAATGTTATGTTTATTTTAGTTTGTTTTATATGACCTTAGAAATAAAGCAAAACACTGATTGACATCATACCTTTCAAATGGATTTCAATTAGAAGAAGTCAGTGGTACTAAATTGAATAAACTAAAAATAGAATTGGCGTACCACAAGGGTACGTTCTAGGGCCTTTATTGATTTTATTTTGTATTGACTTGCCAAGTTTCTTTAATGAATATTTAATCATGTTTGCTGATGATAATTCCTATATGTGTTATGGAAAACCTATGCAAAATGCATTAACTTCCTTAAAAGATAACATAGTGAGATAAGCTGTATATTTTAAAACATTCTTGAGCATTTCTAAAACATTGTTTATTAAATTTTCTCCTATAAATTCCACATATATTAATAGTCGTCTAATCAAATTAGAGGGTAAATTTATATAACAAACAGATTCTACAAACTTTTAGGAATACATATTGATAATGCCCTAAATTGAGAGAACATACAATGTCTGTTGCCAAAAGAATTTTTCACCTGTTATGCATTGTACAGATTATCAAAATTAGCCGATAGGCAAATACTGTTAACGTACTATTATGCACACTTTCTATAAAGAATGTCATATGATGTTATTTTGTAGAGTCATAATTCCGAAAGGTTACTCAGATTACAAAAAAGCAAATCGTTATATTTTAGGAACATCTAAATTTGAACGTGTGACGAAATATTTAAAGATCTACAATTATTAATCTTGCCATGTATCTACATTGACGTATTCGTTTACGTAAAAAATTATTTTAATTCATTTTTGCCAAGTAATTATAATCATAATTACAGTACAAGAGAAGGTCACAATTTGTTATTCCCTATATATAGTTTATCAAAGTATGAGGAAAATCGAAGATACATGGGAATAATAGTATATAAGAAGCTACCTCAACAATTTAAAAATATTAGCAATGTCAGAACTACCAAGAAAGATATTAAAACTGTTTTAATTAATAACTGTTTCTACTCAGTTGAAGAATTTTTAGAGATGTTAATAATGTACTTATTGATCTATTTATTTATTTTATTTTGTCTTATTTGAAAACTTGATACATGAATATTTATATTAAATGTACATATTTTAAGTTATTTCTGTCAATGTAATTTTATATGTAAGTTGTCTTTCTTTTTAGAATATTTATTAGTGTAATAGTGTTTATTATTTCAGGACTTTAATTATGTTATAATCAGGGGGCACTAGAGTGTTGATTTCTAATCATGTGACTAATTCTATATCATTGAATTTGATCTTTTGGACAATAAAGTATTTTTATTATTATTATTATATAAATCAAATATTTTCTAGAGGATCCGCTGTTCTCCCGCTGAAAAAAAAATTATGAAGGAAATAAAAAAACTTGTCTTTTGATATGTTGATGATAAATTAAACGGATGACATCCAAAGAATTTCATTACTTTCACAATATCTCAAATCAAACATTATTATACTTTCAAATTTTGTATCCTAAATTATGTTTCGGTTCTCGGCAATTTTACTAAATATGGTCACACTGCGACAATAATAATGTAACAAACAGCATATGTTACATTTTCTCGTTTTGCAAGTTAAACATTAGTAACGTTATCCTCGCCTGTAAACATGTGAACAGCAGGAGTCAATGAATCTATTTACCTTTTCTTGGTAGGCCTTGACAGTTAACATTCAACACCTCAGCTCAATATCTGACCCAATTCTAGACGTTTAAGATTTAAATTTTATTCTCGATTTCACTATTGCAGATTTTGGTAAAATAGTGGAAGCAAAGTATCATTTAACAAAAATTAATTTGATTTTCACAAAGCTCTGCATTTTTAGTCATACAAGAAATATCAATTTCCTGTGTTATTGTAGTGCATAAAGCAATGAAAACATATCTTAATGTACATTTTTATTTATTTTTTTTTTTCTCGATATTTATGTCTATTAGAGAAATATAAAGAAAAATACCAAAATAATGTTTTTTTTCTGAATATAAAGAAAACAATTTTGTAAAAATATAGAAAAAAATCATTACCAAAATATCGTTTTTTATTAGTAAAAATATTGGTGCCACGCAGGTCCCGTATTCAGCGGCCAAATATAGAGAATGGACCCTGTTGGTCTCCTCTGGCACTCAACGTGTTAATAATAGGTTATTATATGTAATTATTATACTCTTCGTAAATACCAAATGAAGAGTATATTGCATTTGATCGACACACTTCTAAAACCGGTAACATCGTTCATAGAGAAAAAAATTTCATACACTGTGTTGGTGATCGAATTCTGAAAAACTTTCAAAATGTCCGTCAGTCCATTCGTCCGTCTGTCCGTCCGACACGTTTCTGGCAAGCACGATATTTTAAGAACGAAAAGTCCGATTTTATTGTTTGGGTCGTTGGTGTTAGCAAGTGCAGGAACCCTATGGTTTTTTAACAAATTCGATCAATAAATAAAAAAGATATTCATTATTTAAATTTTTTTTAAATCAATTTTTTTATATTTTGTGATTGAGCAAGAAATGTCTAATACTAATATCATTTGCAAAAGAACTTCGAAGAATATCCTTTAGAATGTGAAACAATTATATAAAAACTGCAGTAAGTATTTATTATCTTGTTTTTTCGTAATTTTTCGTGCTGCGTGATGAAAGTAATAATATTGTCATACTATAAAGGTTTATTAAAAAGATGTATTAGTTACTTACATTATCTTAAGAATCTTATGTAGTATCGTTGCCCACTTTTATAATTAATATGGAATTAGTTCACCTAGCTCAATAATGAAATTAAATTACCTCAACATTTATAGATTACCTACACAGAGTTACATTATTTTTTGTTTTAAATTTTTAGTGTTCTGTAAATTATGGTTTCAAATCAATATATTTCAATTATTAATACTGAACAACATTGACTTATTGTATGTTAAAAATACATTGTAAGACATTTCAAACTGTATAATTCTTTAAATACGGCAAAATCAGTTTCTTATTTGAAAACTGCTGCTATCGTCTGAAATATCTAAGGTATTCGCATATAAAACAAAATATGTATTTCATTTGCTTTATCGCACTGATTCAAGAATCCCATGAAATTTTAACATAACTTAGTTGTTTGCTCTGAAATAACTTTGAAATTCTCCAATTTGTCAGAGACATAAATTTACGTCTATTTATTTAGGAGACTAATGTCAATCTTTCTTAACTGGGAAACGAAAATTCTTTAAAGAAATGAAAACAAAAGGTTATTTTTAAATGCGGTGATTTTCTTTGTTTTATAATAAGTCGGATTTTGTTTATTCGGGCATTGTTGTGAAATTAGGGTTATTTACTGTATTGTTTTCGATAAACATTGGCACAGATATATCACTAGTGACGGAACCAGGTATAAATATAAAAGAAATATAGGTTGTTTTATATACAGTAACACTATTTTTAACAATTAAGTGCAAATATAATTATTACAAAATAAACACTGAAGATACATATTGCAACGGACTGTGTATTACATGTACTCAGACACGATTGAACTTCTTTTCAAATTTTTACCTACACACTCAATATGTCACAATTAGAGATATGCAAACGTGCAAGATAAATGAAATAAAACTATCATACATATATTTAGAATGAAAATATTTTTGGAAGCAGACTATCTTTTCGTTATAGTACAGAAGCTTGCTAGCATGCAGTTACCTGACACATTTGTATGAGCTAGAGCCTAGATTCAATAGTTGCTTTAGAGCGTGGCAGAATTTTTCTTATTAGTGACAACTTCATGAAAAAAATAAATAAATTACCAGCTTGCTTTACTCATTTTCCCCTATTTATCCCTATTTAACCCCTAACCATTCAACGTAATCATCTCAAAATATAATCTAGTTTCTGGTGACGTTATAATATATACGTGTACCAAATTTCAAGTCAATATCTTAAACCGTTCTGCGTTCTAGAGAAAACATGCTCACAAAAAAGTTACAGATCGACAGACAGACAGATTTTTCTCTCTCAAATTTAAAATCTAAACGTTTCCCGACATTCTAAATCTGATTAAGACAAAAATAATATTCGATCATTTTTTTTCGATTAATACACTTTCACTCCTACATTGATATAAAATCATCTTGCTGCTTTTCCAGGTTCCAACCGTCTGTCTCTGAACATCCACTATGCCGCCCCGCGCCGGTCGAATTTCTACTAAGTGGTATTTAATCAATAATAGAAAAAACACCTTGGAACTTATTTGTCATGCCCATTGATATAGCTTGCAGGCTCAGAATTTCTACGTATTTAGGAATAATAATTAAGAAACGGATATTACTTTACTCTTCGCAAATACAACACGATGAGTATATTGCATTCGATCGGCACATTTCTAAAACCGGTAATATTGTTCGTAGAGAAAAAAAATTTATATCACTGTGTTGTTAATTGAATTCTGAACAACTTTCAAAATGTTCGTCCGTCTGTCTGTCCGTCCGTCCGTCCGTCCGTCCGTCCGTCCGTCCGTCCGTCCGTCCGCCCGTCCGTCTGTCTGTCTGTCTGCCTGTCCGTCTGTCTGTATGTCTGTTTCTCCGTTTGTCCGTCCATCACGTTTTCTGTAAGCACGATAACTTAAGAACGAAAAGTCCGATTGTATTGTAATTTGGACAGTAAGTTGGCATTAGCTAGAGGAAGAACCCTACTTTTTGAACAAAATCGGTCAATAAATGAAAGAGTTATTAATTATTTAAATAAAAAAAAAATGTTTTGTAATTAAATAACATTTACAAAATATAATGTTATTAACAAATACTATTTACAAAAAAAACTTCGAAGAGCGTCCTACATAATGTGCAACAATTATATAAAAAGTGCTGTAAATCGGAGAAGAGTATAATGGTTAGCTTGTTATTCTTTTCAGAAACTCAATTCTATCTTTGGAGCTCGAACTTGGAACTTCCGAAGGAAGGTGACTTAAATCAGTCAACTAAATAGGCCATATGATTTAGTTATTTTCTATTTCTTTTGCCGCAGATGAACATCAATCCTAGTGAATATGGTACAAGTATCTACATCTACAACTGCTGCTGAAAAGGAGTATGCATTCTAGGAAGATCTAGGAAGTTTACTCCATACTATTCCAAACAGAAATTACCATTGTTATGGGTGATTTAAACGTTAAAATAGTTTCCACGCTAGAAAATTACCCCTATTGGCTATTTTGGTATCAAAGAACGTGAAAGAGTGAAAGTGAAAGAGGCAATACTTTAATTTTTCAGCAACGGTACCGCAGTGAGCTGTGCTGTGAGCACGCTTAGTCACATTGTCTGTCGTGTACTATATTCGACTCCTAGCTGCGATACTAATAGGGTCGGTAGCTAATGGCCGTTGTCTACATTCTTCAAAGGTATAGGCCCCCTTCCAGCAGCCTTGACTATGGGTTTGGGAGTTTTCTCACCTCCTAAAGTTCTAAACAGAATTGATTGTATTTATCATAATATAAAGATAGAGTCGATAGAGATCATCAATAAAGCATTGTCAAATTTTACCTGGTACTGACTATAGTTCAGATCATCAGTTGGACCTTTTCGCTGAAGCTGAATACGTATCGAAAGCAGATTCAAAACATCTGAATATCATTCATTCTTCACATCAACTGAAAAAAGGACAATATAGTTGATAGTTGAAGGACTAGATATCAAGATGCGAAGCGGACACTCTTTAAAACGTTGGTGTAATGGAGAGGTCGTGCACCATACAGGCAACTATGACAGATGGCACAATACTGAGATATGTGGCGTACAGCAAAGAGAGGCCAACTAGAATAGTGCAGAGCGTATTTCAAACAATGTGAATAACAGGAAGTCAATGTCATGAACAAATGTTACTTAAAATCTAAAACAATCCTGTATATATCCCACTAAAATTAAAGGCCTGATTGTTATACATACCATTTAGGTATTGTTAAATAAAAGCACGATTCAGAATACTTCCCTTGAATTTGGATCAAGATAATAAGAGTTCATACAGTGCCGGTTTTAGTGATATCGGCGCCCGGGGCGAGATTTTTACGACACCTCCTCTCTGCTCTCCAAATCACATAAATGTGAAAACAGGAAAAGAAAAATAGTAAAGAAAAAATTAAATAATTATTCATTTTTTGAAATTACAATTATTTTAATAAAATTGTACTTTCCTGGCCTTCCTATCAGCAAATTTTCTTATTAATTCAGCGAATTCCATGTTTTCCGCAATTTCGTTTTTAATTAATAAAGTTACCAAGTTAATTGGATTGAGATATTGTCGATACCAGAAAGGTTACAAGTATAGTTATTAATATTCTCAATACAATCCATACATTTGGATACAGTTCCTGAATATTGCGACATTTAATGACATTCAAAACCTAACTATCTACATTACTTCTGTGAGCAACATGATCTTGGTCGGATAAAATGGATTTCAAAGTTCTGAGTTCATCACAACACAAACAACCATCTATATCTGATTTTGAGCCAAGAGTTAGTTTTAACTGAAGATCATCACAGAGGCAGAGGCAGAGTTTGAGAAGTTTTGATTTCTCTGGAATCTTTTTATTATACAAAAAAAAACAAGATTCTGAGTAATCATTTAACTGTACAAATCTTTCATTGAGTGCTATTAAGATAGTGTCCAAAAAGTCGACTTCAAATTTCTTTTCTAAAGTTTAGACAGGCTTATCTTGGGCAATTTCACCAACCTGGCGTTTACCACGTTTCATTTTTTTGTGGCCTTGAAGAGAGGTTCAATTTGAAATTCTTCTGTCAAATCCTTCACTGCATGAGTTACGCATCACTAAAATTATATCGATATTATGTAATTCAGCCCCCCAGCCGCCGCCGAGTGTACCAAGTCATAACATGTAAGGGCGGCCAGACGGGAAGGAACGCCTTCGGTGCCCATTCACCTCTGGCGCCCTACCCTAACACTGCTACTGAGTTCATATATATCTTTATTAAAAAAGTTATACTCTTTGTATGTTTAGGAGGTGTACCTACTAAAAATTTTGAGCGATATATCTTGTAAATGCTGCAATAAAGTACCCTACGAGAATTAAAAATATCCAACTTGAATATTAATTGGTCTATTAGGACGTTATATATTTTAATTACAGAAGCACAATTACTTTGCTGTATTAAAGCCGCAGTTTAGGAACCCTAAGGCTATTTTTCATGGACTTTCCTGCCTGACTAATAGTGAATTAGCATATTTCTGAATTTTATAAGGTGTTAATATAGAAAATATTATTAATACATATTTTTATGTTTATCTTTTGAAGTTATCGGATAGAAGGATCAATCTGAGAACTAGCGCACTTTCTATTAAACGGAAATATTGCTGAGTTTGTACACACAGACAACTTTGTACTACTGCATACTGTGTTAATAATAAGTCATTACTAGAGGTGTTTTAAAACCTCATGAGCCGTGACCTTCATATGCGCAGAGACATAATCCGTCCTGTTGACTCAGTTACACTTCTTAAAAATATTATATTTATTGTTTACAATTTATCCTGAGCTCTTGTTTATGTATACAGCAAAGCAGCCTCCAGTGTCTTCAAAAACATACTTATAACTCAGATTAAACTTTGCCTTTTGCGCATTTCGCGGCTCATGAGATTCTGAAACACCTCTACTACTTAATATTTACTATTTCCTTAATTAAAAATGTTCTTCTGAACTTAACAAAAACTTTCGATCATTCAATTCCAAAGTTTTATATTTCCTTCTATTTCTAACTTCAACGCTGTATAATGAATAATATGAAAGAGTGTAGTTGACATAAATCACGTTACGTATCCATGATTAAAACGATATGGGTTTTATCGAGATTATTAAATTTGATTCAGAGGTTTGTTCAGACATTTTCAACTAGTCACTTAATACTAGGACAATCCCTACCTGAGTAATAGACACATCAACAGAACTGTCCAACGAGACCGAGGATTGAGAGTAAACAATATATACTTATCCATTATATTCATTAAATTCCACATTTTCAACAATGGCTTTAATAACAGTCATCCTATGCAACTGTCCTGTTGACCGATATCAGAACAATCAGGGGCGTTTGATGGAAATGTCTAAAGGGAAGAGGGTGACTCAAACCCCTTACTATGTAGTTCAGTAGGGTAGGCTTGTGATAGGTGATTCACGTATAAAAATAAACGGAACATGTTAATGTTTTGACTGATTGTTCCCTCTGTATTTAAATTAATTAATTGATATCAATATCGATATACAACAACATAGTAACCCATAGTAGCAATTTACGTATTTAAACACAAACTAAACTAGAAATAAATGCAGTAGTATAAATTATCTTATATTTCGCTAAGAAATTAATAATATATTGCTAAATCCATTGGGTGTGTGCTTATTATCAGTCAGCAAACCAGTGCTAGGATTAACTGATAAAAGCTATTTTTAATAAAAAAAATTCCTAATATTGAGCACTTTATTGAAGAAAATTGCAATTTAACTTATTTTTGACACATGACAGCTGTCAAAAGCCTGTAAAAAATGTGAAAGCCCTATAGAGACAGAATCTAGACATTGTTATTTCCTATACCGGGTGTTTTGACTTGGTAACGCTGTATCCGATTAGCAAAATATTTTAGAGTGTAACACAGGACCCGTGTAGGCTTAACTGGCGCCAAAAAATACAGGGTATTTAAAATCATCAAAATTTCTTGTGTGACTCGTTTTTGTGACTTCTTGTATAATTGAAAATAATTTTACGTTATAGTAGATATGAAACATTGAAAGTTTTGTCAAGAAAGTTTTTCTGTAAAGTTATCCGAGGGAGCACTAACTGGACACCCGGTATAACTAAATCACCAAAAATGTCCAAAAAATAGGTGCAGTTCATAGCTTTTTGACTTTTTCGTTTTGTGATATTTATATTCAAATTCTGCGGATAGAAGAACTTAAAATACAAGGATTTTGGTACTTTAGATTTTGGTACACACAAAATAGGACCCGAAAAATATCAAAACTGGCAAAGAAATAGACATTTCTAAAATTATTTGGACTGTTAAGTTTCAGAACCATGAATTTCAAATCATATATGTCAAAGAAAATTACAGAATGTGATATACACGGACACTTATCTGCCTTTAGAGGGTTTACACTTTTTTTAGAGGCTTTTGCAAGCCGCCATGTGCTAAAAATAGGTTGGATTGTAATTCTCGCTCAGTATTACGAAAATATTGAGCCCAGACAAATTGATTTATGTTGAATTATAAAGGAGGAGTCGAATTTTGACCCACACAAGTCGTAAAAGCTACACTGTGCGTCGGGTCCCGGGTTCAAATCACTTTATTCTTGTGTGCCTCTATCATGAACGAAAAAGAAATTAGAATATATTTCGTTTTTATTACCGAAAATCAATATTTTTATAAAAGTTAATAAAAATCGTATAATTTAATATGTGTTCTTTGAGTCATTTGCGATTTTCAGCGCCATTTAACACTGGTCACACCGAAGAAGCTGTCATCACAAATGTAGATAAATCTCCGCCAAAGTGAAACAACAGTCGTAAATCAAAAGTCTTGTTGGTATTTTTATAAATTTTTTCGGTGCTACGCATTCTAAGTTGTTAAATTTATTGGACTTTAAAACTAATAAAGCCCTAGCGGTAAACTTTCTATTTCTAACAATATAACTCTCAAAGAGGCACTACATATAGGTAACAGTATCCTTTACCTGTTGAATTTATGATAATAATTTGTATCGAAGCCGTAAAAGTCAATCAACTTTTATTATTTTACTGCGTTTTTTACCAAGCAGTAGCTAAAATAACACCGCCATAATCAGGTTTATGGTTTCCGTAAAATTTAACCTGTTTTAAACGTATACGTACAGCGTGCGGCGAATATATGGACCAGCATTTACGAAACCAAAATATAGGTGCGATATAAAATAAAAACAAAATGTGGTGGAAACAAAGATACATTTGTGTAAAACTTCACTGGACTCTTGCTTTTCGTTGCACTTTTAGCACTATTACATTTCAAGATGTGACCGAGTTATTCAGATATTCACCATACTTTATTATTAATTATTAAATTTGCTTGAGTTCAAAATTACATTGCGTGAAGCAGAATGTTGTTAGCCACAATACCGTATAAATTTTATTTTATTCGCTCAAAGTTTGACCGGCCTTTATGTGATTTAAAGTGTAGCGACTCGGCGCACGCCTGTTCTCTGTGAAAGATTTCATCTCCCAAAGAGCCAACAATTAATTATACAATAAAAATAGAAACTAACGAGTAGAAGTTGCATTCGGACGTGACCGACGGCAACATTTTTATCGAAATTTTACGTAATATCATTGAGATTGAAGATATAAAAAAATGCTCATTATGAAAAAGAAAGCTTGACTAATTGCCTAAAAAAAAGTCCTCTAGTAATTTTCCTTTATAAGTATCCCATTGCCTTCGAGAAAATCGATATTGACAAAAATTGCAAATTTGTATTTTTAATGCGAATTTTCGTTGATTTGAAAATTTTTTCCGCGCGGCCTATAGAAATAATTGAATGGCTCGAAAATCAAACAAGATAGGAAGAAAAATCAAAATGGGTTTTAAAGAGGATATAAAATACTCTCTTGTGTCGCCAATTTTGAGGGCTATTGATATTTATTAATATATAAAAATAACAATATAATAGTTATCTCTTGATTTTTTGTGTAGTAGCTCGATGCAGAAAAAATTAGGAATAAAAATATTCACATTTACAAATTTAGCAGCATGCTAAAGTTAGCCAAAGAAAATCCAAAAAAGGCTGCATATTCAATTTCTTGAAGATGTTTTTTTAATACAATTTCGTAGCTATTAAATGATTAGAAACAACATACCACTCTTGAGCTTAATTTTCAAGATGTTTGGGCCTTTTTTTAATTTTTAAGAAACAGTAAATAATTTGCCAAAATGTAACTAAGTTCAACATGCTCGTAAATTTTTAAATTTCAATATTTCTATTCCTAACTTTTTCTGCATTGAAGTACTACCTTGAACTAAATAATAATGCGTTTATAACTTATATTAATATCAGTTATTTTTTATGGGCCTGTGAATAGTTAAAAGTGCAAAAAATCAAGAGGTAAGTATATTATATTGTTATTTTTATATACTAATAGATATCAATAACCATCAAAAATGGAAACATCTCCTTTAAAACCCATTTTGATTTTTCTTCCTAGTATGTTTGGTTTTCGAGCAATTCAATTTTTTTTATAGGCCGGGCGCAAAAAATTTCAAATAATCGAAAATTCGTGCGCATTAAAAATACAAGTTTTGCAATTTTTATTAATATCAATTTTCTCGAAAACCATGGCATATACAAGAAAATTACAAGAGGACTTCTTTTTAGGCAATTAGTCAAGCTTTTTTTTCTATAATGAGCAATTTTTTTATATTTTCAACGGTTAACGAGTTATCAGTAAAATAATGCTTTTTCTACGGAAGGGGTGGTTTTTTGAGGTGTTGCACGGCACCTCCAGAACTGATTTTTGTGGTTTTGTGATGTTTAATCCTCGCACTAACAGTTACGGAAGGAAAATTTTAGATAACATTTTTTGCGAGCTTCTGGTGTATTTTTTATTTTACCGACTGGACTATCAGAGGTCTGTTTATTTTTGGGAGCAAAATGTTAATAACATTTGTGACTAGGTACACAATTATTATTGGACTATGAACATTATCCCGTATGGCAGATATAACCCGATAACAATTTTAAATCTAACATAAGTGATCGTGTTTAATTAAATAGGCACCTCATTCGTCCACGTCCGACTATATCTTTCACATACTTCATAAGAGCGCTATTAAATAAAAATTCGTATGTCTTCTACTAATCCACATAGAATTAGTACCTGGGAGTAAAACTGTATATTGCAATATCTCTTACATCTTCGTATTTTTATATGGTTAATCAACATCCTTAATAACAGTTTGCTCTAATTGTAATCAAACACATCTTATAGAAAAATTGCAGTTATATATTATGCCTCTAGTGATCGCTCCGCGTGACAGATATAACCCAATTTCAATAGAGAGTATTCCACCATTCTATTTTACAAATGTCCCTTTAAAAAATAAAATTAATCCCGACACAAGCTATCTATTTGCATTCGGCAGCTCCCGACTTTAACTTTCACTAATATTATAATTCTAAAGTAAAATTGCTTAATCCACATAAAATTTTTACTAATCTTACTAATATTTTACAGTTTCGATATCTTGTATACCTATAATCAAGAACTTTTGCTCTAAAGTAATGATTTAAAACAGTTTATGTGAAACGTGATAGGTTACACGCCACAGGTGATATCGGTAAATGATGGATATATTCCAATATCAATATATATCAAATATATAGCACAAACACTTTTTTTAAATATCCAAGTTCAGTCTATCGTGAAACAGATTTCTCTGCAGAAAGAAGTTTTCTAGTGTGATTATTAAGTTTTTTTAATTATATTTCTATTTGATTAAATCGAAGGGGTATAATAATGGACTACATTTCTTACACATTTCAATTAAATAATTTAATCTCATATATCAAACCAGTGTTTTAAATTTTAACTTAGATAACATATTAGTATGATGGAGCTCAAATAGTTTCTTCCTACGAAGAAATGTTAACTAACGGAAAACAATTTATAAAAACTTCTATTTAATAACCAATATCCCGGGAGATTTTCTGATAGCCAGTTGATAAACATTGAAAGTAGAATGAATATTCAATAATTACAATATTGGTGTGTCGGACAACTTGCAAAAAAATCTAAATAGCTTTTCTTTGGGAATTGTTTTTCAAAGGGTCATGATATCTAAATTGTTTCAGGTCAGGTAATAATTAGAATCTTTCAAACTACCCCAAACTTTCCAACTAATTTGTAAATATAGAACGTCAGAAAAACCTCTTTTAATTCCTTACTCTTTAGAGGGTTCTTGTCACTTCTGAAAAAATATATGTGTCATGGATTAGACAGATCTTTCATTAGAACACTCTAGTGGAATTATTCCTTATTTAAATTTTTTTCACTGAATGTACTTTATTTACATAAAGAAAATTTACATGGACTAGCTTCGTGTATAGACGTGCTATAAGACGCTCTCTAAAGAAAGCGCTAAAATAGCAGTAAAAACCACGTTATACTCGATAAAATTTAAGCCACCAGTAAATCAAGAAATTCTGTGCGAAGTGAAACGCCATAATAGAAAATCAAAGTTCATATGGAATTTATAATTACGCGTACAGTTTTTTAAACAGTATCTAATAAAGCAAGTGTAAAGTGCTTACACCTATGCTAAGGATCGACCCTTTCCAAGTGGTTAGTGCGATGTTAGTGCGAACTAAACATCTTGCAACATAATACGCCATCAGCACATATAAATCCCATATGCGACACTGAAAAGGATAGCGATATTTTGTGCAACACTAACAGAGATATATCCAGGTTAAATAGCCGAGACTCGTACAGAGTTGAACGTCAACTAAACAGTTTAGCTGCAATAAAATATTTAATTTTCGTAACACGTACAGATTTCACTATTATTTTAAAATAAACCTTACAAATGATACAAATAGGTAATGTAAGGAATTATGCGATGTAGGTAAATGTACTGTATGATGCAGATATTATAATTATACGATTAAAATCCTCTATTACCTACTTCAATCAGGTACTAAAATTTCGATTCGGATTATCCGAATCATCCCGAGCGTATTTAATCTTGACGTGTCATATCCACAGTAAAAGTCCGGCGTTTCTGTTATATCAAAGAAGTGTCGCATATGGGATTTATATGTGCCATCGGCAACGATAAAGAGTGGAAGTAGCAACATACGAAAAGGATGAAAAGATAAGAATTACTTTTATTTATTTTTTTACTTCTATTTATTGGTTTATTAATCCTTGTCACAGGACAGTTTATTACACAGCAGAGAAAAATTTAAAAGTAAAAATGAAAATGTATTAAGGTAATGAAATAGAATACACCCGGAATTGGAAAGCGGCAGTTGAAAGTAATTATTGTAGAAACATACTAATACATAGGATGTGCAAAATATTCTCTCCAACCTCTTTCTCATAACCAACCGGCCATAAAAAGCTTTTTTACTGCAAGATAGGGCACTTCCACCGTAAATGGATATTTACCTGTGGAACGGTTAAAGCAAAAGCTCTGTGCGGCGAGATATTTTGGCATATAAACAAAGTGAACGCAAGAGGGCAGAAGGAGGTGCACACTGCTAGATTCAGAAACAGAAGACTTGGAGAAAGAATAAGTAAAGAGATGATAATAGATGGAAACTTAAAAGAAAGATGGAAAATAAACGAAGCATCTTGCAAACGCCTAGACTTCTCATCCGATGATCCCTAGTAGCGCCAATGTTGCACCAATATATAATCCATATAAGACCAATATATGAATATAGGACGAATATTCATATATTGGTCCTATATGGATTATATATTGGTCCAATATGTTGTGCTACTAGGGATGACAGATGGAAACTAAAAAAGATTCATGGAAACTTAAAAAAAGATCTCATAAACACCTGCACTTCCCATCCTATATTCCTACCCCATGCGCCATGTTGCTCTCGCTGCTGACAACAAGCATGCCCATTGTCCAATGTCCAACCTAGCGTATGTAGCCGGTCCGACGGTATATAAAACATCCGAGATTTGGTTCCGGCACGCGGTTTGGCCGTAAGTTGGGCGTGTTCGGCGGACGACCGGGCTGCGTGTTGGAACGAACCTCCATGGATGCCCGGAATCGGCAGCAATGCTCACCTTGCACTGGCAAATCAATCAATCAATCAATCAATAAAGAATAAAAATGTACATGTTTATACTTTTTCAGGTATTATCTCATACAGCTATACTTCATTTGTTTTGTATTAGTTTAAATAATTACAGTATGCAACAATTTCGATACAGTGTTAAAATTTACAGTCTCCTTCAGTAAATAGTAATGTTACCATTCCTTGAACCAATTTTCCATTGTAGATACATAGATATATTTTAATACGTAAGTTAAGAAAAAAATAATTTTAGTTCTGTAGTTGACATTTGTAATATGAATACCTTTACTAGGCTCGAATATTTTATCTACCTATTAATTAGAAAATATCATGTCAATACAGATATACCTATATTTAAATATGATGAGAACGGACGCTTACCAAATCTTTTTCTGTACAGAAAAGTGACTAATCTGTTAGCGGCGTCTTATATATTATGGACGGTGACAACAAACTTTACAAATTGGTGGCGTTAGATTTTACAAGTGAGTTTAAATATAGGACGAGCGGAGGTGCATAACATACAGTTTTTCACAAAATTTATCGTCGTTAACAGGAGAGACAAATGTTTTGACTGAATAATAATCGTGTTGACATATCAACTGCCATGTTCACCTAACATATAGATGTTACTATTTTCTGAAATAATGCTGATGATTCCGCAATATCGGAAAGTGATACATGCCGTGTTTTCTTCAGAAACTAATAAGGTTATATCACCAGTTGTAATTTAGTATATCTCTTAGAACTAAAACTAAAGTAAACATTATAATATTCACAGAATTCGCTGATTTATTAGACATTTTATATAATTGTTGCACATTATATGGGATACTCTTCACGCGCGCCAAATTCTTGCCTAAAGTTGACGGTCTCGGATGATTAGGGGTCGAGCTTGAGCACTTTGCCCCAATCACAGGCCTCGTAAGGGATGGGCCTGAATTTCGCCTACCCCATCCGCAAATGCGGACGGTTAGGTTACCTCCCTTGGTCCTGGCCGTTGGACCCTGCCAGCTGGGTCTTTTCTTCTAGCGCTCTTCTGTCTTGATCTTCTTGCTTCGCTGACATGTCGGCTCCCGGGAGCGTATTTCGAAAGATCTTTTAAAGGGTTTCTATTTGGCATTATGGTATACAGGGCGTTCAATTTGAACAAAACCAGCCTAGTACCTAGTACCAGTAGTGCTTGCGTTGCAATTAGTGTTCCGTGCTCTCAGTTGTTTTTAAATATTGAACTGATAGATTTATATATATATTATGCCGATAAAATTGTATATGTTTAATATGTATCTGTTAGAGGTACTTGAAATGTTATTGACAGTTTAGACATACGTGTTTCAAGCAAATAGTACCAACTCGCAAAACAAAGTTTGTTGTCGAGCTTTCATTTTATATACAAAAAAATTATGTAAGGTAATGCAATCCTGATAATACTCTTTCAGTCTACACCTTATTACCCATGTTATTACCAATATTTATAAAGAGTACCTTGGGATAAGATAGGTGAAATGCCCCTTGAGACGGATTTTTTAATAAACCTGATAGGACCGTTTCTTGGACCTAAAAAATAAGGTCAACAGGGTCCGTATATCAAAATTTAAATTTACCAAGTAATTAATAACTGAAATCTCGAAACCCACCAAATTTTTCTTAAAGTATATATCACTTTTTAGCAAGTAGTCATTAGCTATTATAAAAATTCGTTAAAAATATTATTTAACGTAAATTGTTCGGTGGGCCATCGGACTGTTATTCTTATACTCTTCACAAATATAAAACGAAGAGTATATTGCATTCGATTGGTACATTTCTAAAACCTGTAACATTGCACGTAGATAAAAAAATTTTCATATCACTGCGTGTTGGTGATTGAATTCTGAACAACTTTTAAAATGTCCGTCCGTCTGTTTGTCCATTCGTCTGTTTGTACGTCTGTCTGTCTGTCTGCTCGCCTGTCCGTGCGTCACGTTTCTTGTAAGCACGATAACTTAAGAGCAAAACGTCCGATTATATTGAAACTTGGAACATAAGTTGGTCATAGCTAGAGGAAGCACAGTATTGATTATGAACAATACCGATCAATAAATAAAAAAGTTATTAATATTTTAGTTAGAAAAAAAAATTGTTATGTTTTGTAATTAAACAATAAATGCCTAAAACTAATATTATTTACAAAAAGAGACTGCGAAGAATATCCTATATAATGCGCAACAATTACATAAAAAGTGCAGTAAACCGGCGAAGAGTATAATGGTTAGCTTGTTTTCTGGTATATTTGCTACAAATTAAGGCTAGTTTCACCGAGTAGTCATGTGAGGTAGACTAAAATGCCATGAGAGCTTGGACTATATTGATTTAACCAACATAAGAAACACATATGCAGGTCAAAATAAAAACGTTCTTAATTTTTTTTTAAGTCGGTTAAGAAATCTTTATATTTCTCACAATCAAGGCAAATTTCAGATATATTCTGTACTGTTTCTATTGTATTAACTGTACATTTTCGTTCAATTTTTTAATTTTAATTTATGATAGGTAGACTCCTATTGAACCCATGTAATTTAATTGCCGAAATTCCCTTAAGGTGGCCATTCCCTAGAAAGAGACATCCGATAGGGATATATCTATTATTTTTGCTCATAATTTTTATGTCTTAGTACATATATTTTAAAAAACTATAAGAGTACCTAAGTAGAACCATAACAAGACTATTACTATGAATTTTCACTCAATAATTTCAGTGGTTTGCAAAATTAGGGAGATTGACATGATTTTTAAATTTAAATCTAGCTATTTTGCAAACCGCTGAAATTATTGAGTGAAAATTCATAGTAGCAGTCTTGTTATGGTTCTACTTAGGTACTCTTATAATTTTTATAAATATTCGTACTAACAAAAAAAAAGGTATGGCCAAAAATAATAAATATTTCCCTATTGGAGGTCTCTTTCTAGGGAATGGCCACCATAACGTATCTGAAGGATTGTTGGGGTATATTCGAAAACTAAAATACATATTATGGAGATTATACAGTTATAAATATTGACCGGACTTACTTTTCTATTTTCATCCTAGGTCCAAACTTGTAATTTCTTCGCCTAGATATCTCCGAATTAGAGTCAGACACTTCACAAAATATTAAGTGTTTTCACTTTGATGTTACCATTAGATACCTATTTATTCACAGTAACACAATGTCACTCACGTCACAGTAAACGATACATTGTAAACACTATATTTTATCACCCAATTTATAGTTCTTCTTATGCTTTTTTATAAGTTAAGTAAATGGTATTAATGCGTCTGTGAATAAAACATACGATTTCGCAACAATCACAACACTAATAGGTCCGTGCAGGCGCATAGCGCACACTTACTTGCTTTATTATCTTGGTTTAGTTTTTGTATATCATGAAAAAGTAATGAAGTATAAATTATATAGGAGAATTGATATTATGCATGTACTCCAATAAGTAGAACTTATTAAAACCCTAAGCAAGTTTAAAAATATGTGTTTGGTTGTAGGTACCCACTCTCTTTTAAGATGGTTTGAAATGGATGCACTTTTTTATAAAAGTATTTTTTTCAACTCTTTTATTGACTGTCAAATACAGAAAAATCGTTGTGAACAATTTTTGATCTCAAAATATCTTAGTTCATTTTTAGTGATACTCAGAGATAATAACTTTATTACAGAAAGTTTAAAAATTATTAGAAAAAATTGTTCATTTAAAGTAGATTCCTACATAATATGACAAAAGATTTTCTTATCATGTTTTTACAAGTTGTGTTTATTAAGAAAACATTTCACAAAATTTCAAAAATTAACGTAGCTGATTTGAGGAAAATAAAACAAAATTTTTATTACAGTATACAGGGCGTTTCATTAATAATTGTATATAATTTTAAAAATTATTTTTGCCAATTATCTTGCTACTGTTTAATATTTCTTTTTCAAATTTGGCAGAAAGTTTAGGTATTTTAGGTGACATCAAACCATGGTAAAAGGTAGTTTCTCACTACTACCAGAGGCAAACGGCAGGCACAGGGGAGTAGTTTCCCCCCTCTAAATTCTACACTACTGGTGGAATCGTCTTTTCAGTGTAATTCTTTAATTTTAAAACATTTTTTACGAAAATAATGTACTCTTACTTCATAACGATAATGTAATTACTTTTCGAGATAATGGAAGTTAAAGATAAGGCTGCACAATATTCTGATTTTAATGTTTAATTATTTTTCATATTCGTATAGATCATTTCGGCACCTTTACTCATAAAATTTCATTGGTTACGTGAAACAAGTTTTACAGTTACATTCTTGTAATATATTTAAATGCTTTAAATTCGTTATCTGTAACGAGAAAAAATACGGCACTTGCTTAGTTTATGGCAATAGTTCCACATTTTCTGAAAAGAACTTTCTCTTTCATGATTTCACTGACATTATCTGCGACAAATTGAACGGTTCAAAAATCTCTATTCAAGAAAGGTTTACAACTCAAGTCTTTATTCTGGATAACACAATTATTTTCTTGCTCCAATAAAAAGCTTTGCTACCTATTTTTATTGTCCCTATTTTTGGGAACGACAGATAATTCATCCTAACTGCCCTCTTATTGGAATGCACTATATTACTGTAGAGTTAGGTCCATAAGTATGGAATAAGTTCATTTCAAGCGTAATTATGGACTTTTGTGAAAAATCCTGAAATCGCCCGCTCTGAATTATGGCTACCGCCCGAAAATTGTAAATTAGAACCGGAGTTGTGTGGCATCTCGTTTGAAAGGGATTTTGATTATCTGTTTATTAGTACAAAGTTCTTTAAATTGGTGAATGGATTACTGGGAAAATTAATTTTCAAAATGTAAAATTGTGTTAATTATCTAGGTTCTAGGCAAAAGAGTCAGAAAAGGTCTGTTTAAAAGAAATTTGTCAACCAAACTTTGATAGATTATTATTATTTGTTTATTAATATTATTGCTGTGTAGAATGAGTGCTTTTTTTTGGAAATGTGTACTTACATGATTTTTGCAAAAAAGCATTTATTAATTATAAAAGCACTCTTTTAACAATTAATTTCTACAGCTGAGGGATGTCTTAGCGTAACATAGTTGGGCTTATTTTTTTCTTCGATAGTTGTACTTTTAACAACAGCAACATCAACACTGACATCAACAATAGCAGTATGAATAACAATAATTGGGCAAAGGCACGTGCAGATGAAAGGAAAGTAAAATTAGGTCCGTTTTATGGACGGAGATGCTTTTCTTTGCAAAACTAATGACACATATCGTTTTATTTCGTCGAGCTACCTCAAATCGATTAGCTATGTCAGAATTTTTAAGAGCCGTGACAACGTATTTTTTTGTAAATAAGCTTTTACAATGGCCTTAACGTGGCCATTATAAAAGCTTATTTATCCATCTTAGTTGCTTTCTGTAATTAAGTTTGAGATCTGTTTTATGCATTAAAATTGATCTGTTATGGAAAAAATGTTTTTAACTACGACAGAATTCATTTTTCATTGTCTGACATGATGCAAAACATTTTTTCAATGGCACACAAATTTTTATGCATAGAGAAGATCTTAAACTTCAGTTGTTTTTTTTTTTAAGAAGGTGTTGTGAGATACCAGTGATTGATTCTTACGCATTGGTGTCGCGCATTCAAAATTCAGTCTGACAAATTAATTCACAAAAATTATCAGCCAGACCAGTCGTAATAGATAAAAGATATCTTAAACCTCATTTTAAAATAAAAATCCAGGAGATATTATGAAGTGCACTTTCGTAAAAAAAAATAAGTCTGACAAATTAATTAACAAAAATTGTCAGGCAGATACATTTTTTCAAAAATGGTTAACTATTTGCCACAAACTGCGTAAATTTCAACAATTTTACAAATTTTACTACTAGTTTTCACCTTTTAAATTTGAGGTGTTCGATGGGGTATTGTTTTTGACATGGGAGCCCCATCCATTAGCTTGTGACCAAATACGCAGACATTTTAAACTTTCAGAATGAAACTAAAGCCATCAAAAGAAGATGGTTATTTACGATATTTTATTCAGCAACTAGTGGATTCCTACCTGCGTCAAATTTCAACAATTACTAGTTTATGACTAAAGTGTTATTCCAAAACACTTTTACATGCTCTAATAAAAATATTGACTTATATGATCCAAATACAATTATCCCAGTAGCCCACAACTATATTCATTGGAAATTATAATTTACATTGCAATAAAATCGTTTATGACATACTGTAAAATAAATTGGACAGATGCTACCGTCAGTTGTTTCGGGTGTAAACCGTAAACCTCCAGAGGACGTCTACAATTACTGAGAACTACTATTTTACTTAAAATTCATACAAATTTAGAAAACAGTGAATTAACTGTCAGTTTATTACTTAAGGAATACGTTATAAACATTACATTTTTATAATGAAGGTAAAACAATAAATTACTGTAATTAGCAATAAAACACTAAATTAAAGGAGATCTCCCTGATAACACAATTACTAGGGGAAAACGATGAGATAATTACCCTTAATTATTGAGAATTATCGTAGAGTTGAATTAAATATTCTTCATACACAATAATTAAAAGTTCAGAAAACGAGCAGAATTAACTATCTTGACATCAACCACATTTGTAAATGATACATACGATGATTGCTAGTATATTATGTTTACTTAAAAATTAGCCATATAATGCATAAAGTTATTATGTGTTAATTAAATTACCCTTTGCTTAAGTACTAATGAAATAATGACAAAAGATTGTGATAAGACAAAATTAATTGAACAAACTATATCATTGAAATTAATATATACTATCGTTGTAAATTAATTTCTAAACAATCAACACTTTTGATAAATTGGAAGTCTCTTAACGCAGGTAGCGCGGCGATTATCCTTATAATATGTAAGTAAAAGAATTATTTTTACCGTCTAACCAGAGACTGGGGTAGTATTTTTAATAACACGTTTACAAAAATTACTCTTTTCTCATATTTGCTGACCTATATCGTTGCAATGTTCAGAGGAATGGACGTTATATTAAGTCTTTTGCTGCGGCTTATTAGAATTATGCTTCTTTGATACAGGGTGACCTGACCAACGCATTTTCAAAAAAAAAAAACTGTTTTCCTGTTTTTATAATTTTCACAATTGCATTTTACACTTTTCAGATGAATTATTATTAATTGCACAGGTTCTGGTTCCACCTGGATCTCCAAATCCTCCTAATTTCCATTCGTGATTTGGCGTATTCTCCTCTTTCATGTAATTTGACTGAAAAACCATATTTTCAATTGCTTCTAAAGTTGTTAGTTGTATAAAATGCACTATAGCTTAAATATAGTCTGTAAGATATTTACTCAAAACTTCTATTTATTATTTGGCGTCTATTATACAGGGTGTTTTTAAAAAGTATGTCAATCACTTAACCACGGACTCAGCATGTCAAAAGAAGTTGATTCAGCCTAATTTACCTCTATCCAAAATTGCACCCCTATGAATATACAGCCCTCTAAAGTTGGGATTAAAAATATTTATTTTTTTAATATTGTGCAAATGGCTGTAGATATCTTTTTCAATTTCGGAACACTGAAATGTATGTCAAAGGGTAATAGTTTAAAGTAAAAACTGTTTAAAATCAAATTTTCTAAAAGGCCGATTTGGGGGTAAACTACCCTTCCCTCCTACCCCCTCTTTTAGTGGTACGCCTATGACTTTTTTGATATATCGCATTTTATATAAAATTTAATTATAAAACTTTTTTTTATCTTGTTTTTTTTTTCGTTTAGATAACCATTTTCAAATGAATCTGGAAATACTAAAACCATTATGAAAAGTGGAACATATGAAATAAAAAAGTTCTTCTGTGTAATTTTGGCATTTGAAGTTACTGGTATTATAATAAAAGATGTGCATTGCTATCATAAATTGTAAACTTAAAAAAATGTTTAAATAAGTTTTTTTATTAAATAAAAATCACAGAAACTAAAACATCAATCATTAAAGCAACAAAGTAAATTAAAATAATATTAGAAGTAAAACAACAAATAATGAAATAAATTAAAAATAAAATAAAAAAATATCGAACATTAAAATTTTATTTCAGAATGTGCTCAAAATGATTTCCATTTTGTCGTACACAATACCTTGTCCTTTTTAGAAGCGAAAATCTCACATTCTGAAACATGGCAGGAATGTTTCTAAATTCCTCGGCTGATTGTTGAATTCTTTGTCGGAGATGTTCAACGCTCTCTATTGGAACAGAATAAACTTTTTCCTTCGTAGCTCCCCAAAGACAGAAGTCAATTGGGTTTAAATCAGGGGACCGAGCAGGCCAACTGACTGGAGCATCAGCTCCTCGACCTATCCAACGTCCTGGAAAACGCCTTGATAAATATTGCCTGACTTGCAGGCTATAATGGGGTGGAGCACCATCTTGTAAATACCACATGTTTTCTCTAATATTAAGATTAACAATATCTAATTGCTCAGGCAATTCATTTTCCAGAAAATCTAGGTAGTCAGCTCCATTTAAACGACGTGGAAAGAAAACAGGTCCAATTAGATGGTTATCAACAATACCTGCCCAAACATTAACAGAAAAATTACGCTGAAAATGCGTTTCTATCTTTGCATTGGGATTTTCTTCAGACCAAATGTGATAATTATGATGATTTGTAATACCATTTCTATGAAATGAGGCCTCATCAGTTGACAAAATGGTGTTTACAAAACTTACATTTCTTCCATTTTTTCTGAGAAGCCAGTTACAAAATTCCATTCGAGAACCGTAATCTTGAGGTTCCAATGCCTGAACAGTCTGTATATGAAATGGAACTAGTAATTGTTCTTTTAATGTTCTCCATACTGAATAATACGATACTCCTATCTGAGAAGCTATTTTACGCACGCTGCTTTCAGGCCGTTCTGATACAATATCTAAAATTTCCTCTTCGACCTCTGGAACTAGCACAGTCCTAGGTCTGCCACACTTCCCAGCAGGATCATTTGATAGACTTCCAGTTTCCCTTGCACGACGATCGACTGCAAAAAATGTACGTCTATCAGGATGCCGACGGTTTGGAAACTTTTCCACATAACGCCTAGCTGCACTAGAACCATTTCCATTACATTCGCCTAATATTCTAATCATATCCACCATTTCGGTATTAGAATAACTCATATTAAATGCCATTGTTAACAATTAATAACTGATATCTATTAAAGCAGTTTGACAAAAATGACAGGTGTCAACTACCTATTAAATTTTCACAGGTGCCTTTGATCATCATCTACATTAATTTTAAACATTATTTGTGTTATTCTACAAAGGCGTGGTAATGGTTTTAATATTTCCAGATTCATTTGAAAATGGTTATCTAAACGAAAAAAAAACAAGATAAAAAAAAGTTTTATAATTAAATTTTATATAAAATGCGATATATCAAAAAAGTCATAGGCGTACCACTAAAAGAGGGGGTAGGAGGGAAGGGTAGTTTACCCCCAAATCGGCCTTTTAGAAAATTTGATTTTAAACAGTTTTTACTTTAAACTATTACCCTTTGACATACATTTCAGTGTTCCGAAATTGAAAAAGATATCTACAGCCATTTGCACAATATTAAAAAAATAAATATTTTTAATCCCAACTTTAGAGGGCTGTATATTCATAGGGGTGCGATTTTGGATAGAGGTAAATTAGGCTGAATCAACTTCTTTTGACATGCTGAGTCCGTGGTTAAGTGATTGACATACTTTTTAAAAACACCCTGTATATTAGTTTTTTGTTCGATGACCAACCTGTATAATCTTTTTAAACTAGATGCATCAGGTTTTCTTCCTGGCAATAATGACTACATTCGAAATATTATTTCCCACAATTATTCTACATCCACGTAGTGGATGGAGTGGAAATAAAGAAATCGAAAAAATACTTTCAACAATTTTGTTTGTTGTAATAGATTTAGAACGTCATGAAATGTCGAAATGTTAATCAATCTGATTAATTTGTTATGAATAAATAGATGGCTCAGAATTTTTTCCCAGTAACCAGTACATTTTTCTATATTTAAGATTCAATTCATCTTTTTTCTTCTTTATGTGTTCCTTCTAGTTAAGTTAAGCATCCAAGTTCATACCTAGATACTTAGCCGTGTTTGATGGGGTTGTACAATTGTTGAGAGTGAGTGCGCCATGTAAGGAAATTTGAGAATTTTTTAATTTAAACTGACCGCAAAATCGCAGGATGTACATCAAGCTTAATATGATAATAATCAACAAGAATACTGTTTTAACCTATGAGTTCTCAAAATATCATATTTTACTGTCAAATTCTGAAAAAAATTACATTCAAATGGTTAGGATTACTTTTACCCTGCCTTGAACGACTTTAAATCTATTAGAAACAAAATTAAATTACACTGATAAATACGTCCAGTTGCATTTGCTGATTTAAAAACAACAAACCCATTAGATTACACTATTGTTAATTTTAATGCACCGGCGAAATTCCTCGTGAACATTTGCATAGATATTTATATTTACCTACTTTTATTATGCATTTGCAAACATTAATAATGTAAGTAACATTTTCATTAATTTCTCCACCAAGCACATTTTTTGTTATGCTAATTATGAAGGTTTGTATTTTCTTGGTGGCTCTACTAAATGATTGGCACATTACCATGTCATCAGCTTATCAGTGCGGAAAACTTGTTTTTTACAGTTTCCATTGTCTTCACGCTTATTATTAAGGCATTATTTTTCTAGACACCTTTTTTCCTATACGATAGAACTTAATTAGCATTGTTTAAATAATAATGCAGCAAAATCACTGGAAGACTGACTCTTACAACTAATTTATATAATTACACTTTTTAATCTTTGTGCAGAGATTGTATACCATAAGCAGGTGCTTGCGATATACAGGGTGCCTACGAATTTCTGTCGGTAACTTTTTGCAAAAAAATGGAAAGAGTTCCATGTGTACGGATATGCTTCCCGAGGGAGCTAGAGCTTTTTGAAAGTAGTGCCTTATAGTAGATATTCCATGAAACCCCTTTCGTTTAGTCTCCGGATGTCGGTCCGCCCGTCTTTATGTCACAGCACTCCTGTTCTCTCATTTTTGTATCTATTGAGGTGAAACTTGGACACATATGTAAATTGATGACCCAAAAACAAAAATGAAAAGATTTTTAAAAAACTAATTTCTTTGGCTCCCAAACAGTGTATAATGGACCCAAGAAAAATTTAACCCCATCGAGTGTTGTGTCATTGGATAGATCTCCTAAAATGCTACAAAAATGTTTTGGAGTCTTATGATTTTAATCCTTCACAAGATAATTGCTTTCAATGTCATTATCAACGCGCCCCATCCTCGAAAATATGATAAAAATGACAAATGTAGCCTTTAGTTAGCAAAACCACATTCTGAAAAAAAATCAAAATCACGGTTTATAGAGAACACGCAAATTTGTCAAGGTGAAATAGCTCTTAACACTTTGACTGCTGACGTAATATTGCCTGTATGGCTTGGTGGCTAACCTAATCAAGCTTGTTCTTCTATTGCACGTGTACTGGATTTGACCAGATATTGCCAAAAATATAATCTTAAAAAAGAAAATGGAAGCAAAAATAAACAAAAAAACATGACGTCCAAAGGCGTGATGGGCACTTGTTATGAAATTTACAGTTTTTTGCTCATGACATCCTAGGGCGTTATGACGTCTGAAGACGTCATGAGCATTGAAAGGTAGTAGGGAGAATCAACACTTGACGTGTTAAGGGTTCAGAGGAGTAGAGCAAGCGTGCCACACGACACTGTTTCCAGTTAGCATCATATAGCCTCTCCTACCTAATTCCTATTCTCATTTACGCATGGTGAATTCTAAAGACATGAGCAACCCGACGGAAGATTGGGTAACCAACCCCAGTGGGAGATCGGGTCAGGGCAAACGAGGAAGGAAGAAATAGCTCTCCGGAAAGGGGGCTGGGTTATGGGTTAACTCCTCATTCCCCCAAAACAACATTTGATGCGGAAACTCAAATTGCTGACGGCGGAAGGAACGATTGGAGAAGAGCATTAGAGGAGGCCAAGGCCGACAATGGGATAAGCTGTCAATGATGATGATGATGAAATAGCTATTAATACTTAGGAATACAGCACACATTTGAAGAAAATGTTAATGAATATGGCTACGAAGGCCTATTATATGCATGAATAATGCTTAGGACCACTTGCGCTACAATTTATCACGAGAAATATCTTGAAATTCGACCTTTAGGAACAGAAGAAAATATATAAACATTAAAAAAGCAATAGATGTATAGTGCCAGTTTGAAAATCATAATAAAAACCGACAAAGGAATAGTTGACAATACGAGCGATGTCCTGAACGTTGACCGACAATTTGTAGAATCACTTTTTAATTCTTATAAATATTGTTTTTCTAGTTGTAACGAGGTGTTTCTCCGGTGACAAAAATGCAATTTAAATTAATATAACATTTCATTATTTGTCCCGCTTGCGGCCGAAAAATAGTTGTTTTCAATCATTATTATAGTATCCTTCTACCTTAGCTACCTTAAACCGCGATGTAGGATTCTACTTTGTGTAAAATATGTAATAACACACGGCTGTGAGAAGGTAATCTGCAATATTATAAAATTTTCCACAAGCGGCGCTAGTGGGACCAGCGTAAATAGTTTCATTAAAGCAGATTTGAATGCCATTTTGCGATCCGTCCGTCTAATAATTAACCACGCATTGATTATTATATCCCGAACCGATAACGCATTAAGTACATATCGATTTATCATCGCCACTATGTTCCAAAGAATTTTCATAGGCCCTTTGGAAAAATGAACATAGATTACATTTCGAGAGAAAACCAGAAGACCGTTTACCGCTTATATTATTTTAACTTAGACCGTTTGTCATTCTATCGAGTTAAAATAGTATCTGCTGTTCTGCCAAGTGTGTAGAGATTGTAGTTACCGTGCATTTTAGTTTGAATATTTTGTACCTATACGAATTCAAATAAAATCTGTTGTTGTAAAATAATTTTCGTGAAATTTGTTATATACCTATTGTTCCACCGAGTGTGTAGAGATTGTCATCTACCGATTATTTTAGTTTAAATATTTCGTACTGATACGAACTAAAATAAAATTTGTTACTTTGAAATTTTTAGAAATTTATTATAGTCCAGGAATTTACCATAAACTCTAGGTTACCGTAAATAAGTTAACTATCTTAATATTTTGATACATAGAAATTTTCCGCATCAACTCCGACAAGATAGCACGTAGCCGAGCCGAAATTCATTTAAGAACACTTATCTGTGGGATTTGAGGCACATTGCAACCATCTTACGGATTTTACTGTGATGTTAATATTTTTGAAGCTAACCGAAATACCACCGTTATGATTATTTCTGTCTGTCCGCCAAGGTAAAATCATCTCCGCCGTAAACTGATACCGAAGCCGAAAACCGTTTTATTTATTTGGTATCAGTCTTATTTAATTTTGCCAAGTTCTTCACACCCAAGCGCTGACCGTTCATGTAAGCATGATTTTTACTATAGATAATCAGATAATTGCTTGATATTGCTTGGTACTTCCCGTTAAATAAAACTGGGACACTTTATTTTAGTTTTTTGACATAGTCTTTGACAATTCAGTTTTGACAATTGTTGATCTGTCGAAATTATTATTTTTAATTTCCACGATGCCACAACAATAATTAAGCATCATTCAAAAATTACGAATTGTTTCGAACATTGAGGACGGTTGGTCAATAAGACCTCTTGCGGAAGAATTTAATATCAACAAGAATACTATTTTGAAAATTAAAAGAAAATGAGAAAATAAAGGAACTGTTGAGGGGAAGGTAGGAACAGGTAGATCAAGAAAAGCCTCGGAAGAGCACGACACTACTTTAGTAAATTATTTACGAAATCATCCTTTCGATAATGCAAGTAAGGCTAAATTTGAAACAAATTTCCCCGCCTCCGTAAGGACGGCTTTAAGAAGTGTGAAAAAGTATGATCTTAAAAATTGTGCTGCCACAAAAAAATATCAATTAACAGAAGACAAAAGGCAAGGCCGTATAATATTTGCTCTCAATCATTTATTAAATGATGCTGATTTTTGGAGAAACGTAAGAAAAAATATTTCAATCTCACAATGATGGTGGTATTCGGGTGTATGGGCCACCACGCTCTAGGTTTAATGAAAATTATATGGCATCCAATGATAGATCTGTAAGGTTTTCAGTTAACGTTTGGGCGTGGATGTCAATGGAAGGTTTGGTTTGGATTGATTGAATATAGATGGAAGGCTAAATTCTAGAAAATATTTATAAATTTTGAATAATGTAATGTTGCCTTCAGTTAGAAAACGTTTCCCTGATGACAATTTTATATTCCAGCATGGTAATTGCTCAGTGCACATCGCCAATTATGTGAGAAGTTATCTAGATGAAAATAATGTTGAGGTTCTGCCTTGGGCTGCCAAAAGTCCCGACATGAATCCGTTGGAGGACATTTGGAGAATAATGGTTACGAAAATATAAAAGCAAAATGTTGTCCCCTCAAATGCAAGAAATAATAGATAATAACGGGACAATGACTAGATATTGAATTCTACTATTTCTGTTTTTGTTTGCTTTTTATTTTTTACTTTAGATATTTTTAATAAATTACTATCTAATTTTCCTAAAAACCAGTTGAATTATTTGGAAAATAGAATAGAGTTGGCACCGCCGCAGGAATATCGTCTACCAAGATTGATTTACATAACTAAAAAAACCGCTGCCTAAGGAATCACTACTTCCACATCCAGATTCTTCATCCAAGTCGTTTTAAAGGAAACATCTTGACTATATTTGCACTCTAGTATGTGGAAATTATTGGTCATAGAATTTTAATAATATTTGGGGCAGATGTCATAGAAAAGTTTGAGGAGTTGGTTTCTACCATATACGTTAAAAATGAAGTTTTTAGTTCACCCTACTTATTTTCTACTATTCACCTACCACCCCTTCAATGGAGGCATCTCAATCAGATGTCACTACAATACATACGTGTACTAATCTCAAGTGAATATCTCAATTTGATGTTATCAATCCCATTAATAATGAAGCGGAGGTGGTTGAGTTTGAAAAATATTAGAAAGAAATTTGAGGCCTTGGTTTCTAGTATATACACCGAATCCCAAATTTCTGTACTCTTATCACCTTGATTTACTTATTTTCCCCTAGTCACTCCTATTAACCCTAACCCTTCTACGGAATCATCCCAAAATATAATCTAGTTCCAGATGTCGTTATAATACATACGTCTACCAAATTACAAGTGAATATCTCAATTTTATTTTATCAACCCCTTTAATAATGTAGTAAGGGTAGTGGAAGGGTTGAAACATATTGTTAAAAAATTTGAGGTCTTGGCTTCTAGGACATACACCGAATTCAAGTTGCAATACTCTTACCAGCTTGCTTTACTTATTTTTCCCTATTTACCTCTACTTACCCCCACTCCTTCAACGCAATCATGTCAAAATATAATCTAGTTTCAGATATAATTATAATATATAAATGTACCAAATTTCAAGTGAAAATTTAAATTTAATTTTATCAACTCTTAATAAGGGAGTGGGGGTGGTGGGGAGAAATAGAAAATACTAATAAAAAAACCTGAGACCTTCGCTTCTAGTACATACACCGAATTTCAAGTTTCTGTAGTCTTACCAGCTTGCTTTATTTATTTTCCCCTATTTACCCTATTTAAAATCCAACCCTTCAACGGAATCATCTCAAAATATAATCTAGTTCCAGATATCGTTATGATACATATGCATACTAAATTTCATGTGAATATCTCAATTTTATTTTATCAACCCCTTGAATAATGGAGTAGGGGTGGTGGGGGCTGAAATAAATTATCAAAAAATCTGGGGCCTTTGCCTCTTGTACAGGGTGGGCAACTAAGAATGGAGGTCGGCCATATCTCAGAAACCAAGCATCGCACAAATTTAGGAAAAAAATTACCTTAAGTAAAGTGGCCACGAAAAATCGCTGGAAAATATTTTCGAGTTTCTAAAATGGCCGCTAGGGGGCGTAACAGCCACAGCAGAATAGAAAATCAGGTTTTTCTCAGTATTTTGCTCAATTAAGTGGTATAGAAAATACATGCATCGTAATCCTAGGACAATTTTGAATCTTTTTAGTTTTCCATTTTTTTTGTATCTTCAAGAATAAAGTGGTGGGGAGATGCCAAAAATACATTTTTTCAAATGTCGATTACTCCGACTAGCCTTAACGGAATTTAACAAACTTAGTCTCATTGGAAAGTGCTTTTCTTGGTCTATCGAGTGCATGTTGTGATATTTCCATTTGATTATTACTGTCGCCGCTAGAGGCCGTTATTTGACATGACAACAAATATCGCGCTTTTTCTTAAAAAATTTAAATGGAATGGTATATTTATTTTTACATGGTAAAATAGAGAATTAAAAGCCTCAGATATCAGTGAAAACCGCAACTAGATAGCTTTTCTCTAACGGAAGATATTAGCAAACAAAGTTGAAATTATGAATTATTATCAGATCTTGCCGACGGGATTTGCAAAGTAGCTGTTGAAAACAAGTAAGCTGTGAAAATGACACAATGAAGAAACAACATATTATGTCAAAATATTTAACTTGTCATTATTGTTATTTTGTGCAGTATTTAGTTTTTTATTTGAATTTGTTTTCGTTTTGGAATTAATTTTTCAAATTATAATGATTCTTACAAATGAAGCATTTGACATGTTAGCGATTTAGTTCGAATGCATGAGACATGTAACTCTTGCTGCCAGAGTCTATGCAGTGCAATATCCTGAAAGACGTCATCCAAGTGAAAAAGTTTGTATTTGACTGGCACATGGTTTTCGTACGAAGGAAGTGTACCGTGTATCGAAGACATCGTTACGAAATTTTAAATGTATTTAACGTCCCAATTTTCATAACTGTCAGTTTCATTACATAACTAGTGATGTAATGAATTTTAATTAAACTGTTATTATTAAACCCATCATTTAGAGAAAAGACATTAAGGCACAAAAAACACTTTATTAATAAAATGCAAATAGAAACATTCCGTCATCTGCATTTTTAACAAAACATTTAAAGTTTTCTTCTGTTAAAATAATAAATTTCTTAGCGTGGTAACCTGAAGATCTTCTCTTTAAAAATGGTATTAATATGGTATATTTTTTGTCAATGTTTCTTTTGGCATTTAATTCTTTAATATTGATTCCTACTCAATATTCATATCGTGACGCTTTATAATTTTTCATCGTTTCGAAATACGCTAAGAGAATCTTTTCACATACATCTTTTTATTCACTTTTGTTGACACCAGTTTTCAAATTTCGTATATTATACTTCCTCATATATGCTTTATGATTTACCAGGTAAGTATTATTGAATTTACTGCTACTCTTTTATGTCAGATTGAATATCCACATCTAAATCAACAATTTCTGACTTAATTTGCTTAAAAAAATTCAGCAGATTGACAACTGAACTTTGTTAATACAAATGTCAACCTATACCTACTAATGCTCAGGTACAGCGATAAACACAAAATTCATTTGTACCACTGTAGGTGTAACAATGTTTGAAACCGCAAAATAAAATTCAATATAAATTGCAATTTCTTTTCTATTTTAGAGCAGGATTAGATAAAAACGTTATGAAACAGTAATTTTACTTGACTCGCGTAATTTGCAAATATTGCATTCGTCAAGTAAAATTAGTCTTTTCATAACTGTCTACATAAATATATTGTTATTATTATTATTAGAATTGTTGTCTGTTATTAATTACTAATTTTTATATTATGTAATATATTCATTGAGTTAGAAGGTAGGGAGACGACATCCTATACAAATTTCCTCTACATAAACGGCATCAGTAGGCGGGGCTAAATGTAGTAACAATATGGTGGTTTTGCCAGACCCGGACTAATTAAAATAATAAGAACTTTGTACCCCAACGAGACGGTCTATCTGGATAACGTAAATAAATGTTCAATTCAATAAATGCAAGAGTTTTAACAGTTTTTATTTACCTTGATATATAAAATGTGCAATGTTATCCTAAAATAAACCATTTGTTTCTATTCTACGAAATATATAATCAGAGCATATTAAAAAAAACATTTAATTAGCTGTTTTCTTTAATACGGATCTGTTTGTTGTTTACACTACCCATGAGATGTTATTCCCGTTAATTTCTTCTTGTCAACACCATCTCTAGAAGAGCAACTTCTTTTAGCACACGACACCATAGTACTTTTAATGTTTATTGTCTAAAATTTAACAAACTATCAGTAAAAATTACAATAAATCGCACGGAAAACAAACTGTCACTATTTGACGGAAAAGTAGTAACAAGATGGCGAAATGATGCCGGTTTTGATCACGTGACAGCTTCTCCCTACCTTCTAACTCAATGAATATATTCTACTCGATATGTTTGATATATGTTGTTTCTTCATTGTGTCATTTTCACAGCTTACTTGTTTTCAACAGCTACTTTGCAAATCCCGTCGGCAAGATCTGATAATAATTCATAATTTCAACTTTGTTTGCTAATATCTTCCGTTAGAGAAAAGTTATCTAGTTGCGGTTTTCACTGATATCTGAGGCTTTTAATTCTCTATTTTACCGTGTAAAAATAAATATACCATTCCATTTAAATTTTTTAAGAAAAAGCGCGATATTTGTTGTCATGTCAAATAACGGCCTCTAGCGGCGACAGTAATAATCAAATGGAAATAGCACAACATGCACTCGATAGACCAAAAAAAGCACTTTCCAATGAGACCAAGTTTGTTAAATTCCGTTAAGGCTAATCGGAGTAATCGACATTTGAAAAAATGTATTTTTGGCATCTCCCCACCACTTTATTCTTGAAGATACAAAAAAAATGGAAAACTAAAAAGATTCAAAATTGTCCTAGGATTACGATGCATGTATTTTCAATACCACTTAATTGAGCAAAATACTGAGAAAAACCTGATTTTCTATTCTGCTGTGGCTGTTACGCCCCCTAGCGGCCATTTTAGAAACTCGAAAATATTTTCCAGCGATTTTTCATGGCCACTTTACTTAAGGTAATTTTTTCCCTAAACTTGTGCGATGTTTGGTTTCTGAGATATGGCCGACCTCCATTCTTAGTTGCCCACCCTGTACATACACTGAATTTCAAGTTTCTGTAGTCATACCTGCTTGCTTTACTTATTTCCCCCTATTTACCCCTAAATAACCCCGAACCCTTCAAAGGAATCATCTCAAAGAATAATCTAGTTCCAGATGTCGTTATAATTCATACGTGTATCAAATTTCAAATGAATATCTCAATTTTATTTTATCAACCCTTGTAATAATGAAGTAAGGGTGGTGGGGGTTGAAAAATATTATAAATAATCTGAGACCTTGGCTTCTAGTATATACACCGAATTTGAAGTTTCTGTAGTCTTACCAGCTTGCTTTACTTATTTTCCCCTATTTACCCCTATTTAACCCCCAACCCTTCAACGGAATCATCTCAAATTATAATCTAGTTCCAGATGTCGTTATAATACATACGTGTACCAAATTTCAAATGAATATCTCAATTTTATTTAATCAACCTTTTCATATTGGAGTAGGGGTGGTGGGGGTTGAAAAATATTATAAAAAAATCTGACGCTTTGGCTTCTAGTACATACACCGAATTTCAAGTTTCTGTGGTCTTACCAGCTTGCTTTACTTATTTTCCCCTATTTACCCCTATTCAACCCCCAACTCTTCAACGGAATCATCTAAAATTATAATCTAGTTCCAGATGTCGTCATAATACATACGTGTACCAAACTTCAAATGAATATCTCAATTTTATTTAATCAACCCTTTTCATATTGGAGTAGGGGTGGTGGGGGTTGAAAAATATTATAAAAAAATCTGACTCCTTGGCTTCTAGTACGTATACCGAATTTCAAGTTTCTGTACTCTTCCAACTTGTTTTACTTATATTCCCCTATTTGCCCCAAATTAACCCCCAACCCTTCAACGGAATCATCTCAAAATATAATCTAATTTCAGACGTCGTTATAATACATACGCGTACGAAATTTCAAATGAAAATCTCAACTTTATTTTATCAACCCCATTAATGGGGTAGGGGTGGTGGGGGGTTGAAAGATGTTATAAAAAAATCTTAGGCCTTAACTTCTAGCACATACACCAAATTTCAAGTGTCTGTTCTCTTACAAGCTTGCTTTACTTATTTTTCCCTATTTTCCCCTATTTAACCCCCAACCCTTCACCGGATTTCCTCAAAAAACAATCCAGTTCCAGACCTCGTCATAATATATATGTGTACAAAATTTCAAGTCAATATCTCAAACCGTTCCGGAGAAAACGTGCGGACAAAAAAAAGTTACAGACAGACCGACAGACCGACAGACCGACAGACCGACAGACAGACAGACAGAAATTTTTTTTTCGCTCAAATTTTAAATCTCGACGTTTCATGACATTCTAAACCTATTTCACGAATAAAAATTTTTGAAATTTTTTTTGCGATTACTATACTTCCAATCCACTACGTGGATGTGGAAGTAAAAAAATTACAGTTTTCAATGAACAAGAGTTGTCCTACTTTTTTATATCACTTACTTTTGCTACCGATTTTATTGTTTTTATTCCGATATCACCGCTTGCTTGCCTACCGCCGTTAGCTTTAAAATAATATCAGAAACTAGTAAATACCTAGCTACTCACCGCCTGGTTCCTCGCTCTCATAGCTTTGCATGTAAACAAAATACCTGATATGTCTTTTTTTTTGAAATTAGTTATTTAGTACCTGACCGTTTCTGTTTTACTGTTATTATCGAGTTTTAATATATTTAATAAACTTTGTTATTTACCGACATGTGCCTTTTACTGCTGAATGTGAGTGAAAGTCTAATGTGCCGTCCGGACCCCTGGACATAACCGTTTTTCCACTGTAGCTATCCCAGCCCTACTGCAACAGGCTGCAGTAGGAGGCTAATGTGGGACCTTTACCCCACGTAAAAAAATTGTAAATGTGGCGCTCGAGATAGCCGAATCTAACCGAAATTAAGCTCAGCGCTAAAGTGACGCTCCACTTGCCTATGCGCTAGACAACTGGAAGAGAGCACATCACATACTTTATATTAATTGATAGGCATAATGTAAATTATTAATGGACAACTCCATAAGTGATTAAATAAAAGTAAATAAATATCATATAACCTACAGCTATGCTACCGGCAATATTAAGAATAAACCAAGAGCTCATAAGGGACTTGTAATGGTGAGAAGGTAAGCAATCGACCACTTTCATTTGAGGTAAGTGCATAACATATCTGGTTAACTATATTCGTATCCGGATATTGTGTGCAATATTCAAGCAAAGATTAGGGAATTAACAAGATAGGAGAGCCGGCGAAAAACCTTTCATCTTTTAGCAATGGCGCCATTGACCTCGACATTTAAATTGGAGGTCTCGCGTAGTTGCCACAATGTGACAATCAGGCGGAGAAGGTAACATTAGAAAGAGAGACCAATATTGAAAAATGGACAACACTGTCCTGGTAGAACGACCGAACTCAGCTGACTGTCAGTAGCCAAGGTCACTAAACAAACAGGTTGCTTTGTAATATATGCCACATGAAGTATTTCTATGTTTATGTGTAATTACATATAAGGTATCCATTTGGTTAGGATAGAATTGTACATTGAAAGAATAATTTTGAAACTTTTTTCTATAAAATGAGGAAAAAACACCCACACGCAGCTGTCATCGAGGTCTATGCGTGACGTAGCACTTGTTGATTTTAATGAGCTAACCTATCTTTTAGTAAGCTTGGTCAAATTCGTTTAATGCGTAACCGACAAATCCCGAAACCGTTTCCGCTGGATGCCACGTCCCTTTAAATTGGAGTACACAACTAGCTTTGTCTATTTCGTCTTCTCCGTCTGACTGTCCTATCTTGTTCAAGTACGCGGTCTCGAATGTTATTTTACAAACAAGCTTTGTAATGACTTATCCTAATAGCGACCACAGAACAACCTGAAGTGGAACTCGCATTGGCGGGAAGTGTTGGCGCATCCAAGTTGGCGCACGTGAAATCGCCATGTTTTTGGGAGCGTTTGTAACCTTGCCGAGTTTTATTTTCAGTCACAGTTGCCAATTTGTATTTTATCTATGGTTGCCAAGTCGAGTGTGGAATATCTGTATAATATATTTTATATATATGTATTTCCAGTTGGAGTTAAGTGGTGTTATAATTGTTACTTACTTTTTATTTGTCCTTGTGTATTAATAGAGCACTAGCAGTGACGTCACAGTTTTGCCAGCTGTCAGTTGACTGGGTGGAAAATTCAGAAATTTGACGTTTGAGTTGGTGTCAATTTTCGTTCAAAATAAATTAAAGTGGGGGATTTCTTAATATCAGATATATGTAGTGATGTTTATAAATATTTTTTTAGAATCTAGTGTGAGGGAGAATTTTATATATATTTTATTAGTGTTGTTTTTGTGTAAAATTTGGCGTCAAGAACGTGATATCTTTGTGAACCCATAAATTAGTGAAAATAAAGGCTATATTGGGTTTTTGACTTTTTTTGTACATATATAATATCAAGACAAATTTTAGTAAATGTTTAATTAATATAGGCTCAGTTACAGCTAAGCAGTGACAGGTTAGGTAGTATTATTACACTAGGTTAAAAGTTGTCACAATACTCATTGATTTATGCCAATATATCAATCATATATTACCTAATGGTTTTATAAACCTATTATAAAATTTACGTTTTTTGACAATTTAAAATATATCCCTTCAACTTTCTAATGATTTATATCTTACTTTCGTTAGGCTCAAAAGTTTGTAATGAGTTTAAGTGTTTGTATTATGAAATGCAAGAGTAATAGTAAATCTAATGTGAAGCTAGGACTGTGAGACCATTTCAGTTTCCATTTGATTTCAATTGTAAGCAAATATGCAACGTAATATGCTCCGAATACTTTATATAGCTATATATACACCTAGTTTGGGATCTGTTTTGATTCTTACAATTATAATTACAGACGTTCAAAATATTGATAATGTACACAAATAAAATATCAGTGAAGATAAGTGAGCTAAAACAACAGAACTTAAAAAATAACACACTTTTAACAGCATCGTCAACCATAATTGAATGTTTTAAATTATACACATACATAATTGTAAAGGTAAGTATGAATAATAACAGTCTTATAGTTTAGACATAAATTTTATTTTCAAGAAGGGTCACAATGGTTCATTAATTCAGTGCTGTTATATTTTTAAAAAATCATTGAACGATACAGCTTCAATCTCCCATTTTTAAATAATCATATAGGTTAACTCCATTAATATATTTCAGTTTAGACATGTAATGAGGGGGACTCCTAAAATGTATAATATAAATAAAATTATAAAAAATTCACTAAAATCACTTACCATATGGAAAAGAAATTACTTTTGACATGTGAACAAGATGACATGCCTATTCGAATATATAAATAAAGCATTAGATAAAAGTCAGTGTAGCAATTCACGAAATATATAATAGATAAAGAACATCTACAATTAATTTTACAGAAGAAAAACGTTTAAAAAAGCAGTAAAAATTCTTTAAAAACTCAAATTATTTTACATGCAAAACTAGGTTATTGACACCCAGTCATCTGGAGCGGCCATGTTCTGACGTCAGCTGCTACTGTTCTATTGCTTGTGTTTTAATAATGCAAAAACAACGTCAAAATGTGGTAGAGATTCGTGTTAAGCCAACTCTGTCAACTCCGTTTGTGCGAAGCCGGTCCTTAGAGTGCTCCCAATAAAATGGCTGAAGGTCACCTATTTTTGCCACATATTTTTAATGTTATTTTATGAGAGTTACACTTCTGGTTGTTCTGTGTAGCGACGCTTTAGACTGAATTTTTAAATTGACAATAGAAGTACTGTATCAATTTTGAATACATTGGAGGATGCTTGTCTCAGGTGCAAAGTAATTTCACACTTTTGAACAAAATTTGTTGTTATCGTGGTGTTTGCGAATGCGTGTTTTATGACACCATAAAAAACAGTTTCTGCAATAAAATTTCATCGATTTCCAAATCCAAATATAAGTACAAAACTATTATCTATATTTACGGTCACGTGACTAGCTTTAATTTGATAAAACCCTGTACATCAGCCTGCGGATGAAACCGGTCCTTGAGTAAAGGAATTTTGTAAGAAGCGATATTTTTTCATTTTTTACCCTCACTAAAAATGCAGTCACATGGAGTCAACGAGTCAACGAAGAGCTAAATTTAAAAATTATTAACAGTAGATTTTACTCGGTTGCCTTCAACTTAAAGGGAATTCGGGTGGCAATCTGGTCACACGATAATTTACCTTGAAAAGAAAAACAAAACCCAAAATAAGAACTCTTCCACTCCTTTATCATATTACCGATACTTAATACATTGTGGTGGAAATGTAACATAAAACTAATTCCCCGAGTTCTTGAACACGATTTTTCTAGTCGTGCAAGTAGCAAAGTCAACTCATCTTAAGGTCATTTAACCTAGTGCACAAAGCAAAGAAGTTGTTGAAGAACTAAGGACTGAACGTCTAAGTTTATTACATATAATTATTTAACATTATATTTTAGCTCGCCGGTTTGTTGTGAAAATGATTTAAAATACAGAGTTACGCGTTTAACTAAAGTTTGTAAATAAACCAAAATGTAATCTATTGTGTGATTTTGTTATTGAAATTCGACTAATGCATAACAAATGGTTATTGATTGTAACCCACTAATAATAGATTGCACAACTTCACTAGTTGTATTAATTAATATCACGTAAGCTATGTAAGATGACTTATTCCAAATTAAAACGATATTGGAGGCAGTTAGCTAATAATAATCGATTATGTGGATATAAACGTGTAATATAAGATGGAGAGTTGCTTACGTAAATTATAAAGGAACATATCGAATATCGAAAAACTAGTGATAGCTTATGTATAAAATGTTTTTCGCGATATCCTAAATTATTCTAAATAAATAAATAAAGAGGATCTTTATTTAATTTGGTGGGAAGTCAGCAAAAGCTAGTATACGGGGTGGTCCGTATGGAGCAGCAGTGGATACTTGACATTAAAATATTACGATTTCGCTGAACTTACTTTATAGTCTACGGAAACTAGCATTTGATCTGGACAAAAATTAGTAAAAATCTGAATTTTTCAGAGGCGTTCTTTAAGGTGTCCCAAATCCAAATCTACAAAAATCTCAAGAAATCCCAACATGGCTACCCAAGATATTGAAGGTCAAAGTTTTTTGTAAATATCTCGCGTCCAATGCTCACGAGATCGATATGAAAGTGTATAGAATAAAATTATCTACAAGTGGCCTTTTTTATTTTTAGCCAACCCCTCCCCCCCTTTTGGAGATATTCAAAGTCAAAGTTTCAAAAACATGATTTTTCTCGAATATCTGGCGCTAAGAAAATCAGACAGCAACAAAGTTAACATGATAGTTGTAGAGAGTTCAATTATTTACAAGATTGATCCTATGCATTCTTTCCCAAAACCTCGCCTTTTTCGAGATATTCAAGGTTAAAATTTCAAAAAAACGATTTTCCAAGAATATATCGCCAACTCTGCATTGGACTGCGACGAAGTTTGCAAAATAATTCAATTAAAATTGCGTGATCCCAGGATATTAAAACGTGAGGACATGTTGTCTTCCTAGACTTTTTATATTTATTGTTGAACTATCTTTTGTCTTAAATCCTAAAAGTGTTATACTTGTATCAGAAAATAATATTTCCACTATTTTAAATTTTCTTGATGATCTAAGAATTAAGACGTGTGAGGCGGCTAGGGATTTAAGTCGGATGTGGGAATAAATAGTTTAAATAAATTAGGAGGGAAAGGAAAAGTAACATTTTGAACAGGAACGCACCACGCAGGTGTACGAGATGAGGGTTGCACCAGCAAGTTTTTCTGGAAGAAATGCGTTACTCTTTTTAACAGAGCCGTCGAGAGAAAATCGGGGCCCGGGGTGTAGTAACATACGACTCACACCAATCTTACTGTTTCTCTCTATAAAAATTTCAGAGAGCGTAAGAGAGTATTCCTTAGGGTTAAATATTTTATATTGGTCGAAATTTTGAAGAACGGGGGGTGATGTTCTTCAGCATATTAAAGGAAGGACATGTTGAAGAGCGGGGAGGGGAGATCCCGAAGAAAATTCATATTTATCTCATTATAAAAAACAATAATACAAATCATTCGGAACTTATTATTATTTACATCCCACTAATCCTTTCAAAGTATACCTCTCTCGTTTTACCTAATGTAAATGCAAATCGCCAACTTCGGGTAGAACCCGGCCCCCCTCAAAAACCACCGGGCCAGGGGGGGACATACCCCCAACCCCCTTCTCTCTACGGGACTGCCTTTTAATAGTTAATAAAATTATTTCGATTAATTGATTGAGTAGCCGCGGAATGTTATTAAAAGAAACTCAATACAGAAATTCGAATGCGATCGAAGGGCTAAATAGATGTAGTATACTTGGATTTTTATATAATATTTTTGACTGTCCAGTCACTATCGGTTTCTCGCTCAGAATTCTTTGGGATAAAGCCGATTGGCATGAAATTTGGACAATAACTAGGGAATGGTTCAAGGAACAAAAGTTATATAGTGCCGATGTGGGCTTTTATCCTGGGGGTGGATGCCACCCCTTCTCGAAGGTGGAAATTAGTGCACTCAAAATCAAGCAGAAATCGATAGGGGAATATGTTCTAAAAATACCGGTTTCTTAAACTTCGACCTCGAATGTATCGAACAGGGCAAAGTTTTGGGAAAAAATGCAAAATACCAATCTTGTAGATAATTGAATTCTCCACAACGATTATGTTAACTCTATTGCTAGGGGCGGTGTTGGTAAAAAATAAAAAGACAACTTGTAGACAATTTAATTCTCTACAACTTTCATATCGACCTCATGGGCATTCGGCGAGATATTTACAAAATCTTTGACCTTCAATATCTTGGGTAGCTGTGTTCAGATTTTTGCGATTTTTGTAGATTTGGATTTGGGACATCTCAAAGAATGTATGTGCAAAAATTCAGATATTTACTAATTTTGTCCATGTTTCTTCCTTTTGTTTCCTAATTTCTGTGGACTATTAGTCCAAAAGTTGATATTAACAGAGATATGGGGTGTTATAGATAATACTATAAAGATAACAGTAACAGCACCAGTTTATCTGAAATGAAGGTATTTAATTCGGTAAAAAAAAGAAACCTAAGTTTACGAAAGCACCATACAATATTCCCATATTTATTGTAAAAGATTGCGCAGCATCTTTGCTGATCCAATCATAACAATATTTAATTTATCATTAAAAATACGTACATTTCCTGATATGTAGAAATATTCTCGGTTGCGTCCTCTTTTTAAAAAGATAACAAGGACGTAGCTGAAGACTATAGGTCCGTAACAATTATCTGCAATTTTGCTATAAGGTATTCGAGATCACCTTGCATAGATCATTATCCAATCATGTACAGAGTCAAATTCCAAATAATCAACATGGGTTTGTTTCTGGTAATTCTACTGAGACCAACCTTTAGTGTATTATACAATTGATTTCTAAAGAATTATATGCAAACATGTAAACTGATACCATTCATACAGATTCGATCTCCTGAATCCTGGTAATCTATTAGAAAAATTAAGCAAATTTGGATTACCAATTAGCACATTAGATTTCTTCTATTCGTATCTAGAGAATAGACCTCAATATATGGAAAAGCATGGCTTCAGTTTATTTGATGTTCTAGTCACATGCGTCACGGAGTTCCCCAGGGATCCGTACTGAGCCTACTTATGTTTGTTGTTTTTATAAACTATATTGTAGTTAATCAGAATGTAGAGAGCCTTCTGAATGCAGATGATTATAATGACATATTCACTGTAATGTTTGCCACCCATGTAATTGGTTCCCTGTTTGGTGGTGTATCTAAATAAATAAATACTATATTTGTAATTTTCTCACATCACTTGAAGTTTTCACATATTTGTATAAAAATTGCTGAATAGGGATTTTTTAAGATGAAAAATTCGAATCTGCTCCCATTTTTTTGTGTGGATCCTAGAGAGCGCCACATAAGCAATGCTTATAATGTAAATATATGCTTAACTGTTTTACCCGTGATGTTATCGCTTTCTCATTGAACAATCCTAAACCTACTTCAGTTTAGGCGGTAAAAAGTGTACTTGAATATTAATCGTTTTCGAGATCGTATTTTATCAATCGGCTACATATTTTCTCATAAAGAAAATTATGGTGGAGAGGTTCTCAATTCCACCCATGTGTATGTTATGTTCAATAATTATTCTGGAATGACTTAAGTGATATCTATGGAAATCTATTGCAAACTGGAGTATGGCTGCGTAGTGGTCTCATATTAGTTTCATCAAGCTAAGAGGAGCAAGAATAGGAAAAGTAGTTTCTGTTCGAGAATATGCAAGGATATGTAAAAGTGTAAAAATTAGTATTTAGGATTTCTTGAGTAGCGCCAGCTCGGTGGCGCAGTGCTAAGGTGTTTGGCTTGCCTATAGCCAGGTTATTAAACGAAAGTATAAAAAGTAGAGATAATAAATATAAAAATTTATTGAAACATTTTATAGCAGCAAAAAAATAAAGATAAATCGGTAGTAACTCAGCCCCAGCCATACCAGCGGCTCACATCAATATGTGTTTTTGTCATTGATAAAATATAATTGATGTTTTTTGTATAAATTATATTTATATAGTACTCACCATATTTAATGAGATACATAGATTTAGAATTAGATTTATATATAACAGGAAAATAAAAAATGTTTGGCTTGCGATCAAGGAGTCCCGGGTTCGAATCCTGGCCAGGGTATGGATGTTTAGTGGCGTTTTTCATATGTTGCCGGGACGCTAGCAGTGAGCTAGATCGCTGTTGAGTGGCACAACATGTCTAGTCACTGTGATCTGTCCTGAATTCGAGTATCAGCAGCGGTATATGGCAATATCGCAGGGATTGGTTGTTGTGTTGATGCCTATGTGTACGTGTCCTGGCTAAGTGATAGAACAGCAATAACTGAACTCCGACATTAATACAAGTAAGGGCATTAAAACAAAAATAATAATAATAATCTGCATGGGATGTCAAAGTTAGAAATATTCAAAATGCAAAATATGACATGGCCACCTTAGTACTGTGACAGTGGCAGATTTATATGATATTTGATACATGGAGATATTTCTTTATTTTGTGAAAACTACAGAAGAGGTCATTGTGACAAAAGGCAGAAAAATTTAAAAAATCTGAACAGGCTTTAAAGATATTGGTAAAAGTATTTACACAGAACTTCCCCCTTTATGTGCTACCTTTTATTTATGAAATATTTTTTCTGATGACCACTGTGTATATTTCTTATTATAAGTATATAGGTGGCTTCCTTGACAATTGTGTTTACTACATGCCAAGTCATTGCCGTTTGTCACGTTTTTTTCATTATTTACTGTCTCCAGTCCACCCAGTATATTTTCGAGCGAAAGTCTGCCCATTTCTTCGCTGGCGGAAGCGTGAGTTACTTACCAAATTTCACTGTTCTTCGTCATATAGTTTTTTTAGATGGAGCGGCAATAGACAGACAGCACACCGACTGACTGACAGATACACAGACAGTAAGTAACAAAATCGAACCAAATTTCATTCGACAATATCAGTATCAGGTAATAAGGTACAATTAACTGAACGATGGTTAAATTTTACTCCATATTTTTAGTAACCGTTTTTTAAAACAAATTAATTTTTTTTTTCAGAATATCTTTACAGTAGAATCAGCACATTCTGCAAATAGTGGATTGTGTGAGTCGGCAAAAGAACCGAAAAAACCGACCAATGTCCGATGCAATCAAGGTAGTTCTTCCCACCGTTTTCGAGGATACGAAACACCGTGGTGGTGGCAGAATTTCTCGTTGGGAGACCCACCCCCACAGGCGGCCAAAAACCACCCCCAAATGTGGTAAGACGCGTATTGATAATGTTTTACAGAATCTAACTTATTGATCTTCCACTTTCAGGCATGCCAATTATGGGGAGGACCCTGGGATGCGTGCCTGATCCGCATCCACCCCCTCAACGGTCAAAGGGGTGACAGAGTGCTCTCTGAATACCATGAGCAAAATTAGTTTCCCCCCGTTTTCGAGGGTGCTGAACACAGGTAGGACCATGAAAATCGTGTCTGACACCCGCCCGCCACCTCAATGGGCAATAACCACCCTTCCAAGGGGGTAAATATTATATTATTACAAGCGAAGTTTATAATTATGTATAGTCATAGTAGCATAACATTATATGCGTCAATAAAAATATTTGATACAATACATTATAATTAAATAAATCAGATGTATCAGTTATTATATAAACCCATTTTTCCCAAAAATACACATTCATCTTTTTTTAGCTCCACAGTAAATGAAGATGACTACTTTGTTGAGGTGACATCTTAATGATTTTTCCTGTTAGCATCCTCAACAAGGTCGGGGGGGGGGGGGGGGGGCGTTAGCTTCACCCGGGGATATCCTTGCACTCTCAACCCTTTGGAGGGTTATTATTGGCCCTTTACGCGGGTGAGTCAGCCCGGGAAGGAAATCCCCGATCACCACGGTGTTCACCATACTCAAAAACGGGGGATCAGCAACTAAGAGTCTCTCAAACAATTATTTTATGCGTTATCCCCATTTGTGGGTGGTTTTTGGTCGTTTGCGGGGGTAGGTCACCCCAAAGAGAAATTCTGCAACCAACACGGTGTTCAGAATCCTCTAAAACGATGAAAGAACTAATCTGGTTGCATCAGACAATAGTCGGGTTTTCGTCCGACTCACACATCGACTAAAATATCGGTTGTCGTATTACGGGGATTTAATATATGCACTATATTATAACAATGTGCATAAATCAAATCTAAATTATAATTTAAGAATATTCAAAAATAACAGTACAAAGTAATCAATATGAATTAAAGTAAATTATAGGTTGCATTGCCATGGATATTTCGATATATCCAAAACAATTTTACCTAATTTATGCCGTAACTAATTGATAATACTATAAATTAGGCCATTAAGTGTGAACCAATTATTTTAGTATAATAATAAACAAAATAGTATCATATAGGGACAATGTACATTAAATTATTACCAATGTATCTATTGGGAATATGAATTATTAATAATAAATATGAATGGTTACAGGTGCAACATGTATATTTCAAATATACGGAAAATGCATAATAATGCTTATAAATCATGCAATGCCCTGAAAAGTTTTATGTACGTTTGTTGGAGTTTTTGCAGGCATTTGTATGTTCAGCCATACTACACAACAAATATTTTAAATAATTTATGTACATTTTCGAAAACTTCAATTTAACGCAATAAATGTTTATTATTGGCTTTTGTAAAATGCATGTATGTATGGGTATACAACTGTAAAAATTATAGGATATTCTTGTTCGATATTCAGAGTGCATGCTTTGATTGAAAAAGCATCTATAATTTTTTAATGATTACATTTTAGTACACAAATTTTTATTTAGTTTCTACTCACGTTTTGCCGGAATTTTGTTAATTGCCTGCAATATTCTATCCAGAAGGAAGTCCTTTTATACACGATGTACCGGTTTTTTATTAAATCCCTAGACAAGTTATAAAACATACCAATTTGTGTTATACCTACGACTAAAACAACAGAACCATATCGACTTTATTACTTCCACATCCACGTACTGGAGTGGAAAAAAACTTCAAAAGAACGAAAAAAAAAGTTTCTACCTGTCAGTCGGTCGGTCGGCCTATCGGTCTGTCAGTCTGTCAGTTTTTCTTTCTGTAACTTTTTGTGGAAATGTTCTTTCTGGAACGATCTGAGATATTGTCTTCAAATTTGGTACACGTAGGTGTCATATTGTTACGTGTACGTATTGTTACCCTTCAAAATCCGTAGATTCAAAATAATTATAACAAGGGATAAACACTAACACATTTTATTTAATGACTTACTGGAAACTTCACAATACTTTTTATTACCTAAAGTACATTTTAACTAGCTAATATAACCTTTAACAATTTTTATTACTTCATATCACCTCGAACTTCTAACCTTACTTCTCGCTACAATACTTCTTCCTCTTATTTACACTTGGCTTATATGTACTCTACAGATTGCCTCTAGAACTATCCAGCAAAGTCTAGAACAAGGTAGAAATTTCCATCCTTTCTATAAGCTCCTAGAAAGCATATTAGTACTGTCAGTGTCTCAGAAATGACGTGCATTACAGGCTTTACAGTTGCCTAACCATTGCAACTTAGATTTGGCTATTTCTCATGAGCGTATCAGCCTCCCGCCCCTAGGGGGGTCACCAACGTGTAACAGTATGTAGTGATCTGGAACCAGTTCATATTTGAGCTTACTCTGGTGAACGGCTGGGTGCAGTAAATAGGTGTAATTAGAGGAACGCAAGCAGAGCAAGCTGGTAAGAGTACAAAAACTTGGAATTTGGTGTATATGCTAGAAGCCATGGCCTCAATTTTTTGTAACAATTGCCCCAAATCCATTATTAAAGGAGTTAACAAAATAAAATTATATTGATACTGACTTAAAATATATGTATTATAGCCACATATGGAACTAGATTATATTTTAAGATGGTCCGTTAAGGGTTGGAGGGTGAATAGAGGTAAATGGAGGAAAATAAATAAAGCAAGCTAGGAAAGAGTCCAGGAACTTGGGATTGCTGTATATACAAGAAGCCAAGGCCTCAATTTTTTTTAATACAATTTGCCATGCCCCACCTCCACCCCGCTCCACTATTAAGGGGTTAATAGAATAAAATTGAAACATTTACTGGATATTTGGTACACGTATGTATTATAACGACATATGGATCAAGATATTTTGAGATGATTCTGTTGAAGAGTTAGATGGTAAATATGGTAAAAATGGAGAAAATAAGTAACGGAAGCTAATAAGAAACCATAAACTTGGGATTTCATGTATATAGTATAAATCAGGAGGGCGTCTAATTTATTGTAGCCTCTGTCACCCCCCCACCACCAACTCCACTCTAATATTAATGGGGTTAACAAAATGGAATTGAAATATTCACTTATATACACGTATTTATTTTAACGACACCTGGAACTATCTTATGTTTTGAGCTGATTACGTTGAAGATTTGGGGGGTTAATAGTGGTAATAGCGATTACGAATATTATATTTGAAACTTGTTTGTAAGATTAGCAATTTTAGGGAAAATCATGTGAAAAAATTTCCCCATTGAACTATTTATATAGTACTTATTGAATACAACAACATTTGGTTTAACCAACAATAATTATATTTGTATTGTGCTTAGATGAACGAGCATAAAGACGTCCTCGTTTGCGAATAATTAAGCAATACTAATTTCGGTTACTACTTGGATGGGTGACCTTCCAGGGAAATAGTAATCTCGTCTTACTTTCTAACGATATGTATATCAGCGCGGTACGTGAATGTCATGCAATTTTAGGCGGAAATTATGCAATGGATAGTAGGGCATGTGGATGTATTACAGGGGATGTAAAGCAGTAGATCTCTATAAACTGTTGAAAGTGAAAATACTACTACTACTCTTCTTACGGGAAGAGATTCCTCAAAATTTTTAGGTAGAGAGTAGCTCGTCTCGAGTTTGCGAATGGCAGACCGACGTTAAATAAGTTACTAAAAAAATGTGTTTAAAAATATAATAATAATAAGAATAACAATAATAATCGTTTACTATCCAAAAGACCGCATTGGTATAGGATTAGTCACTAAAGAAAGTTGAGCTCCTTACTAGTGCATCAAATGCTTTCATTAGTGCTTAAACTGGGCAAAAAGACAAAATAGAAAAGAGACAAGGCATACATATAAATATGTATAAATTAATATAACAAAACTAAACTATTGAAACCATCTACTAATTTTTCAAGTATCCATCAACTGAATAAAAATATTTAGCTCTTAGTTTTCTTTTTGTTTCGTTTTAATGCATATGTATTTTCAATACTTTTAAAAAAATTGAAATTCTGTACTTTTATTCCGTTATATTTTAGGCATTCTTCATATTGTGATAATTTATGTAACGGTTTGTTTAAGTCATTATTTATCTGGTATCATAATTATTATGCTTATAATTGTTTGGTAGGAAATTACTTAGATTATTTTTAACATATATGAGAATCTCTAGACGTATATTTAGGTACTCCCATAATGTTGCGTACAGCATTTCTCTGAAAATTACATATTCTTTTAAAATGACATGAAGAGCCCCAAAAGAGAATTTCATATGTTGTTCTTGAAATAAGATTTGTATAATAATATGCCAAGACAGTTCTTCTTTTTGATATTTTGGATAATATATACAATCCATAACAGACGGAAGAAAATATTTTTGCTGCAGAGTCAAGATGTTCATACCAATTTAATGCATTGTCTATGAATATTCCCAAGAATTTAGCATGTTTTATATATTTGTCAGCTATTTTCAATAAGTGACTTTTATCATATGTAATATGCCTAAGAGAAATTATAATGAAAACGGTCTTGGATATATTTAAAAATGGTCTATTTGATTTAAAGTGATCAGCAAATATTAATGAAGTTTGTACATTAGATATATAAGCTGTTTCAAATGATTTTCTACAGAACAAGTAGGAATTATCATCCGCAAAACATAATTAAAAAATTGTCAATAAAGCCAGGCAAATCGTTGATATGCAGCAAAAATAGAATTGGCACAAGAACAGAACCTTGTGTAACTCCAAATTTAGTATTCAATTATTCCGATTTAACTCCACTTACTTCTACTGCCTTAGTTCTATTTGTAAGGTAGGACATGACCCAGTTATTTACTTTGCCTCTTATACTATAATTATTAAATTTTTCAAGAATTATTGCATGACTTTCTAGAACAAAGGCTTTGCTTAAATCCATAAAGAATCCTGTACATTTTATATTTTAATCTAAGTTTTCATACAAATTTTTTAATAATAACATTATGGCGGTCTCACTTGAACGATTCTTTCGATATATACCGATATATATTTCATGCTGATATATACCGAGTAATTAATTATTATCATTGTTGAAAATATTAGCAGCACTTGGTGAAATTATTACAGCTAATTATATAATTATTATATAATAATACATTACGATATCAAATTAATAACTTAATTTACGATACAGTTATTATGATGTACCATTTGTCAATTCGAACTTCTGTTGTATACGTGCAGCATACACAGTATACAAATTGAATAGCATTTTGTTGTTGACCTGCTAGTATAACTTCTCGCTCGCGACCTCTTCGTCTGCACCGCACCGTTTCCTCACATGATCTTCTTCCGAAGGATAACGTGTTAAATAGTACAGCGTAGGACGGTCATTAGACTAGCTGCAGTTTTACAAAGTGTATGATTTAGCGATCGGGTAGGTGAACTAGTACAAGTCCAAGTCGATACCCGCCTCGGGTACAGGCATGTAATAGCCTGGCGTCATGGGAGGCCATGCTTTGCAACATATCCGACGACTTAGTGGATGGATGTCAATTCTCCTCATGATTAATTGCGAACCTATCAGGATTTGGGCTTTGAGTGATCTGCAAACGGTTCCCACTCAGTCTAACGAACTGTTATTTTTTACGTGTCCTTGTTATTGTTCGAGTATACAGGGTATTTCCTAAGCAGATGTTATGAACGAGTCATTTATTTTATTTAATACATAGTGGGTCTCACCTTTAGCCTGCACACTCTCGTACCTTCTTCAGGTTATTCAGATTAGCTTCACATTTTTGTCAGCTACGAAATTACTTCGTCGATCACAGCTTACTGAGAATAGTTCAAAAATATGATCATTTGAAGAACCATTGTAGGATTTTGCAAACAGCAGAAAAAATAACAATCTTTAACTAAAACACAACCCTCATTCTAACACTAGCATTCCTACGGCCATGCAGATTAAACTGGTATCTACATAACCCCCTACGATTATGAAGATTCAATTAAAAATGAGAACAAAGGCCTAAAACGAATTTATTGTTTTAAAAAAATTTCATTTTAATGGATTACATTTTCATGAAATCTATCATTCTGTTTCTTGGAAATGCTTAGCCTTTGAAACGTTTTTCGCCCTTATTCTGGAGCTCATCAGAAAGACATAAAGCCACTAATCATTTCCAAGAAACAGAATGATAGATTTCATGAAAATGTAATCCATTAGAATGAAAAAAAATTTAAGACAAGGTAGATAAATAAATTCATTTTAGGCCTTTGTTCTCATTTTTAACTGAATCTTCATAATCGTAAGGTGTTATGTAGATACTAGTTTAATCTGCATGGCCGTAGGGGACTGTGTGGATGCTAGTGTTAGAATGAGTATTGTCAAATAAGAACTTAGACAATTTCATTTTAAGATTTCAATTTGCTAGCATAACCAGAATTCAGGTTATCGAAAGAATGCAAAGATTTCATTAATATTTTTACACAAAGTTTTTCTTTTTGTTATAGATAGTTATTTTTTCTGCTGTTTGAAAAATCCTATAAAGAATATGTTTCAATACAGTTATAAGCAAACAAATAATAATTCACTTTTAAATATGCATAGAGTATATATGCTCCAATACTAGTTAGCTAATAGATGGTGAGGTTGTTTTTATCAGTCAATGTCAAATATAATTATTTCACACTTATTCATAGAAATTGTCTTGGTTCTGCATGAAACATCTTTCTGAGTGGCTTTATGTCTTTCTGATGAGCTCCAGAATAAGGGCGAAAAACGTTTCAAAGGCTAAGCATTTCCAAGAAACAGAATGATAGATTTCATGAAAATGTAATCCATTAGAATGAAAAACTTTTTAAGACAAGGTAGATAAATAAATTCATTTTAGGCCTTTGTTCTCATTTTTAACTGAATCTTCATAATCGTAGGGGGTTATGTAGATACTACTTTAATCTGCATGGCCGTAGGGGACTGTGTGGATGCTAGTGTTAGAATGAGAATTGGTAAATAAGAAATTAGACAAATTCATTTTAGGATTACAATTTGCTAGCATAACCAGAATTCAGGATATCGAAAGAATGCAAAGATTTCATTAATATTTTGACACAAAGTTTTTCTTTTAGCTATAGATAGTTATTTTTTCTGCTGTTTACAAAATCCTATAAAGACTATGTTTCAATACAGTTATAAGCAAATAAATAATAATTCATTTTTAAATACCATTCCTAAAAATTTAATTTAGAAAACATGTTCATAATTGCAAACTTAGCAAATATACAAATTTTTGGGAATACAATTCCTTTTTATTATTTAATTAATTCAAGTTAAAATATCAATTAGTCATGTTTACAAATACTACTTAATACATTATACTATATTGTGTATCTATTGAATATGTGCTAATGTAGGCAAAATCTAATTTTTCAAAATTTGTTTTAACATTGGAAATGTTGATGTTGCGTATAGACAACAAAAAGTAACAAAAGTTACGAGTTTTGTCCAAGGCCGTCAACATGAAAATATCAAGGTCAGATGATGAAATACTGAGCGAGAGCCTGTTACTATGTGAGAAGCGAGTCGGTCAGCGCCGATCGATATTGTACCACGTGTTCAACAAAAGGAGGTACGGGGAGAGCAAATCATATAACATCGAGCCGGCATGCATTACTTCTGCTGCGGCGGATGAATAAAGAAATGTGATATCATTTGTCTCACTACTTATTCCCTGCCCTAGTGTTCATCATCAGTCGTACGGTTGGCGCGTAGGTAATGTTCTCGCTTAAGTTGCGAAAGGTTCCGGGTTCAAACTCCTATGCTTTCTGATTTTTTTTCTTTAATTTTGTGACGATTAATACATTTCTTCACAAATTCTTTTCTATGATTTCTTTAGGTTAGGTTAGTAGATTTTTGTTTTGATATCTAATTGTCAATAATTATTAGCGCCGCAGGCAGTATTATCATCGCAGACAAAGGAAATTTTTAAATCGTGCATCTCCTGACAATCTTTAGTCATATAACTAGACAAAGAGAATTGGGAGTTTTTCCGAGTTTGTGAGTATAAAGGTGGTCAAAAACCCCTGCTGATAGTTTTCACTTCCTCAGCATCCTCGCAGAAATCAAAGAAGAAATATGTGTGTTAAAACTTGCGAATACTAATAACATTTTTGCTAACACTGAAAGTGGAATACCAATTCATGTAAATAATAATCAGATTGACCCAGTGTCTGATGGATAGTGAGTACAGTGCGTACTAATCCTCAAGTAAGTGTTCGAAAGTTAGGTTTGCAGTTAAAGTTTCTAGAAGTAAAGTGTCTCAAGCATCACAGATTAAAATCGTATAAACCATAGTTTCTGCATACATTAAAATAAGGAGGTAGTGTAATAAGTCTTGCTTATGGACACAAGGAAATCATTTAAATGATGCAAATTTCCTTAAGAAAATAGTTTTCTGTGTCAAACCTTCTTTCAAAATAATTTGAATTCTGAAGTGATATAAATTGTTTTAAGTACCGAGTTGCAAGACGTTCTTGATGATTCACCATTATTGGTAGAGGTATCTTCAATTGGATGGATCATCCATTGATAATTCAAGGGTAGGTCGCACCTGATTATACGGACACTTTCCTCTGCTCTGCGTAGGACACGACAGCTCATTAGTGGCACTGGCCGCACGATCTCCAGATCTGGCCACACTGAATTTTTATTTATGGCGATTACTGAAACAAAAGGTGTGCAAAAATTCTCATAACAATAGAGATGAACTATTCGATAGTATTCTGTAAGCATTCCAAGAAATTACTTATTAAACATGTGAAATAGTAGCACGATAAATATATCATATTAGATGGTGGCTTAGTGTTAATAAATTAATTACTTTGTATATAGGGTAAGTTTGCAATTTTGAATATTTTTCTTCATTATATTTTTTTATTAAATAAATTATACAATGGCTTTCTGAACTTTAATGTATTGTATAAATACACTATTTGCGCCAGCAATGTCGCACAGTGGTCATTTTTCAAGTTCTAGGGGGACAAAATTCTACAAATTTGCAAATAAACAGAAAATATTCTTTAGAAAAAAGGAAAAATATTGAAAAAATTTTAGACACTAAAGGGGTGGTTTTTGAGGAGGTTGAAACAATTTTTTAGTTTTAAAATTCTGAAACTTTGTAGAATCGTTAATATTGTACCCGTGAATGCACCAAAATAGTACATAAATTCTGTGGACCAAGGGGATGGTTTTTATGGGGGTTGAAAATTATATATTATTTTACAATTACTTAACTTTTTTAATGAGATTTGTGAATATGCGAAAAAATGTAAAGTAAATATGGTGAAGTAAATGTAAGCTTTTAAGGGATGGTTTTTGAATGGGTATGTTCTATTTCTAGGAGGACGAAATTATTTCGATTATCTGACTTCTGTTGTTGTTGCAAAATGGTTAACAACTCTATAATTTTCATTAACTGTCCACAAAAATGTCTCACCGTTTTTTTTTATCATGCACTGATAATGCAAATCAAAGTCATTATAATCACTATTTTCACACACGTAGTCCAAAACCGATCGATTTTTATTCTGTGGAACTGGTTCATTTCCCCACACGTCGAATAAAATACGCCGAGTAAAACCAGTCGCCAACGCTGAAAGAAAATCATAACTATTGAGAATGCAAGTTACTGCAGCTGAATGCAGCACAAATACAATCCTTAATACATGCTTGAAATAATAAAGTCACAATTACTAGAGATCCTTATCAATCCGATACTTTTCCAGTCTAATAAATGTAATGCATATTTAGAAAATCGTCAATATATATTGATAAACAGCTTTCATCTATTTTTTTCAATAAGCAAATAGAAACTTTGTAAGAGTCTATATGGTAAAAATTAAGATACTAACTTATACTTATGATATATGCAAAGATATTACGCAAGTAAACACCGGTACGTCAACTAGGAAGCACTTCAGATGTTCGACTAACTTCGCGGGTTAGTTCGCTCACGACAAGTCAAGACGAGTCAATTGCTCGACTTTATTTATTGTAGTTTACTGGTGTGTTAATTGACCACTTTTTTCAATACTCAGTGAGTATATAGGAAATAGTTGGATATTGAGGTTTCGTTCGTTCAAATCGACAAAGCTGACGTACGTGTGTCGTGGCGTGTTTGAGTATCGTGGATCTGAGCTTAGTTCGGAGTGTTGCTTGCAAAATCGTCAGGTACGATACTTCTACTCAAATCAAGAACACGATAAATATATTTTTGTTGTAAAATTTCTTTCTTTCTTTTTGTCCCCTTATTACTTTCTGAAAAATATCAAACTACCAAAGTTATTTACAAGAAAACATATTTGTGCTAGATATAAAAATTGCACAAGCAACAAGTCTGTAAACTTTTCAGATTGTAATTTCTACTATTTTGAGAGCACCTTATCAAATTTTCAACGAGTTCAGGATAACAGAATCAAAAATCTAAATGCACTGATCTACTAAGTGTACTAGCAAGTTTAACGCTTAATTTAGATTGTTCTAACTTACGTAATAAATCAGGAAGTATTAATGGATTGTTTCACAAATTCATTTATTTCGCTTCTTTTTTAAATTAAAACTGAACCCTGGAACACTACTTTAGTTATCATGACACTTTATATACATTAGGTTATATGACATTTTATTGTAATTAGTTCTACTTTCAACATTTTGTTTAAAATATCCCCAGCAGCAAGTCGGACGGATGACTTAATCGCTCACTTAGAACATCAATTGAATTTTTATGGGAATTCCATCATGAGTTTTTCCTCAAGCCAATGCACTTCAGGTGTGAATACATTATTTATCCGGTTCTGCTGTATTTACGGTACTGAGATTCAGAGGGATAATTATTTCCTATTCACAAGGCCATGTTTATAGACGCAACCTGCCCTGAAGTATACAAATAGTTATAAACGTGATCTAGAAAATTAGTATTAATTTCCAAAATAATTATTTATCTCTCACATATTAAAATAAAATTTTGAAATAAATGACATCATAATTAGACCATATGGTATGGGTTGAAGAGTTTTGAATACTTGCTGGAATTGGTTCAAAACAGTACAGATTATGAAAATCCATGTTACCAGGCGGAAACCTGGTCTACTGTGGATAACGACAACTTTGGTTATAACAACAAGAAATATTGCATTTTTTCAATCAAACAATTTTTTGTTGTTTTAACCGATTTTCAACCAGAAATGTTCCATATCTTTTTTTCGTAGAGTTGATATTTTCAATATTATTAATTTTTAAGAATTGGAAATCATCAATTTCTCGTTTTCTGGAGCTTAGAAGCCTAATAAAAAAAGTTCTTTGACAATGTATATTTTTTTATATCTTTAGACCTTGCATATGAATCAGAAAATGAAATTAATGATTTTTAATATAATTCTGTATATTCTTCGACGGTTCTTAAAATATTATTATCAAAGAAAAGTTCTCATTATGGATACTGGCGTGTACATAATTGATTGATGAAACATTTTATGTTACCTCAGAAGTACCTCAGTGTTCACACCTTGGGGCCTTGCTATTTTTATATATATAAATGTTCACAATACATTCAAACCTGTATGAAATTTATGTTTTTCTTTATTATCAGGAACTCCTATGCAAATATATGTAGCATCTTAGAGTTACACTATTCTATATACTTATCGTAGTTTAGTTTAGTTAATTTTAGTGGGCACTTGTTTGGGCTGACTAGCCTGTACGTGTCTATTCAGTGGGAAATAAATAATTTCAAGCTGGCGAATGAAGGAAAGAATGAGCAGATAAATGAATGAATGAGTGAACGCATAAATAAATGAATGAACGAATGCATGAACAAAAACAACTACGCACGACTGAAACTACTGCTCGTTTTTAATTTTATGACTACAATAAAATATATTTGTTTATGAAATATTAGTTGGTATTTATCGCTTTAGTAGTAGTACCTTTTATTTCACATGATAAAAGTAATTTTAATAATAAGGTTATCACGACAAACATGAGTTTAATAGATAAGTTACCTATGACAGGGAATAAAGAGTATTTATAATTATAGAACACAATTACTTCCACATCCACGTAGTGGAGTGGAACTCCTTCTAGTAATCGTAAAAAAATTTCAAAAATATTTCTTCTTGAAATAGGTTTAGAATGTCATGAACCGTCGAGATTTTAAATTCGAGCGAGAAAAATTTGTATCAGTCTGACTGTCGGTCTGTCTGACGGTTTGTAACTCTTCTTGTGCGCACATTATCTCTGAAACGGTTTAAGATATTGAGTTGAAATTTGGTACACGTATATATTATAAGGACATCTGGAACTAGATTATATTTTGCGGTGATTCCGTTGAAGGGTCGAGGGTTAAATGGGGGTAAATAGGGGCAAATAAGTAAATAAAGCTGGTAAGAGTACAGAAACCTGGAATTTGGTGTATATACTGGAAGCCAAGGCCTCCAATTTTGTATACCATTTTACGTCCCTTCCACCACCACCCCCTACACTCCATTATTAAAGGGGCTGATAAAATTAAATTGAGATATTCACTTGAAATTTGGTACAGGTGTGTATTATAACGACATCTGGAACTGGATTATATTTTGAGACGATTCCGTTGAAGGAGTAGAGGGTAAGAGGAGGTAAATAAGGGAAATGAGTAAAGAAAGCTGCTAAGAATATATAAACTTGAGATTTGGTGTATACTGAAGCCAAGGCCTGAGATTTCTTTATTTATAATATTTTTCAATCTCCTCACCAACTTCACTCCATTATTATAGGGGTTGATAAAATAAAATTGAAATATTCACTTGGTTAAAGTTACTCAAGCGTAGCCATAACTTATGTATAATAATACATTGAAAAATAGTTGAAAATAATAATAATAATAATAATAAACGGCTTTATTCAAAGAGTGTAGATGTACATTTACAAGTACATTACAAATAGCAATTTACAAGGTGAAGTTTAGCCATGTGGCTATTCTTACACTTAACCTTATAAATCACTTACCTAACTAATTAAGTTAAAAATAAAACATTAAAATACAAAAATATAATACAATATTACAATAGTCCAATGTAATAGGCGGACGGTATACACTTTATAAAATATATTTATAGAAATACTAAAAAATAACTAAATAAAAAATCGATAATAAACACAGTGCAAAATGATGCCCAAGAATATATTCTAGTTTTTGTTGGAATTAATGAACCAGGCTTTGATTTTTTTACGGAAGATATTAACTGTCGATAGATTTTTGTATATGGGATCAATAGAGTTATATAAGGCTGCGGATGTGTAAGAAAAGCTACGTTGGAAGAGGGCTGTACGATGTTGTGGCACTGTTAGCACGTACCGATGTCTGATGTTTACAGTATGTACTGACGATATGAAAATTAACTTGTCTCTTAAGTAACTTGGAATAGAATATTTTATTAAAGAAAATAAGAAAACTGCATAGTGGAATTTAACGAGTTGTTCCATTTTTAACCAACGCAACTCAACATATTTGCTTGAAACATGATCAAATTTTCTTAAGTTGTAAATAAAACGACAACAACAGTTTTGCAAAACTTGTAGTCGATTTTTTGTAGCTTGATCCAGGCAGTAAAAATACATAAAATTGCAATAATTGAATACAGGCATGACTAAAGTTTCACAAAGTTTTTTACGTTGTTTAAAGTTCAAGATATGCCTGTTTGCATACAGTACTTTTAGCCGGGAGTCAAATTTTTGTAAAAGAATTTTTATGTGCTGCATAAAACGTAATTTTTCGTCTATTATTATCCCAAGATTTTTGGCATGAGTAGAAAATGACAAATTTTCTTGATTAATATTTAGTTGAATAGAAGCCTTTAAGTGATCTCGAGTATGTTCTGAGCAGAATAGAATGACAACTGATTTGGTAGGGTTAATTTTAAGGTTATGTTGATGCGAATATTGATAGATGTTGTCTAAATCTTGGTTGATCAAATTAGTGGCAATAGCTGCATTAGATGGCTCAAAACAGTGAAGAAGTTGGGTATCGTCAGCATATGCTTGCACATGCGAACTAGTTACTACATTAAATATATCTGCTGTATATACAAGAAACAAAAGAGGACCAAGAATGGACCCTTGAGGAACACCTGACGAGATAATTTTAAAATCAGATATATTTCCTGCGACTGATACGCATTGGCGACGTTCGCTCAAATAAGAATTGAAAAACCGCAGGGATATCGCGTCGAAACCATAGTAATTTAGCTTTGCACAAAGAAGCGTGTGATCAATGGTGTCAAATGCCTTGGAGTAGTCTAGGGATACAAGAATAGCTGCCATTCGTTTGTCTAGTGCGCTGATGATATTATCACTAAGGTTCAACAAAGCAGTAGTGATATGATTATTGTATCTTGCCGCGAAAATGATGCAGACGTCATACAAATCGCTACCGTGATACTGCTGAAGTCATTATATTTGTTTTGATGTTCCTTGTCTTAAGATGAACTATCCTTATCTGATCCACAAGTATAAACAAACACATTTTTGGTAATTTGTCGCGCTGGACTTTTCTTGAACACATATTTTCTGTAAGAAGAAACCAAATAACCGTTGAGTGCGTAGTATTAATATTAACACTGACATTGTAGCTAAAGGAGTACACGAAATCAATGATTACAGACATGTGAATAGAAAACAATAACAAATTGAATGCCGCAAGGTTGACATTCGGTGACAGTCGTTCGCCCTTAGTCAGTGATCGTAAATGCCAAAATAATTTAAACTTTGCAACAAATATATAAATATAAGACGAACTTGTATTGCATCTCAACTTTTTATAGCTTCATCTTCTATAATTTTGCTTTAAAATCTTACAAATGTATATACCTGCCCCATTTTTCTAGTTCAAAAATCAATGTACTAGATTTTTCATTATAGTTCAGAATAGTGAACTATTTTCAGATTACTAAAATATTATTTTGTGTATGGCGAGGTACTAAAAGAGGTCTATTTTACAGTCTCATAGCTGTTCCTTTTTATTCTGTCGTGGTAGATTTTTTTTTTAGGATTATGACTGCTAGCCTGCTCAAGATTTTACTTAACCTTAAGTTCATGTAATTATAATTATGGTGAAGTAAATGTTTAATGTCTGACTGCGACAAATTGTACTGACACTTATACTATTAAGTGGACATCGTGACGAATTGAAATGGATTAAATTATACATAAATGACGTTTTGGCGTAGGTGTTAAAGCTTATAATACAACCGGCCAGTGAACTTATTTGTAAATTATCGGAAGAACAAGAAAACTTGTTATTCCTCGATATTTTCGTTACGTAATATGCGCTGTTTCTTGTATTAACATAGATTAATAGAAATATACACAATCCTGGAAATAGCAAACCGACACCTAGAATTGCAAAACACGTATATTTACAAACTAGTTCAGGAATTCACGGCACAACGAGAGTAAATAAAATAAATCAGTACATATAAATTCTGCTTTTAAACAAAGCATTTGTCTAATAAAATTCATATACAGGGTCATTTTTCACATCTTTACAACACTAAACAACGCCCTTCTGCACCCTTAAGAAATAGTGATTCATAGGTTTCTTAAATTAAATATTCTCATGTCTATCCCAATCCTATCCTGTAATTGATCTTTGACTGTTGGATAAATAAATAAATATATTTGGTAATAAGATTTATTTAACTGTACAACAGCAGCATTTTATTTTCTTTTAAAGTTTTCAATGAGACTTTTTTGAAGATAGATAAATTGTCAAAAATTTTCTTTCTCTTTTTAGTTGCCCCTTGTTAGCTTCCACATGATAAACGATAGTTTTGATGTTGTAACGTCAGATTCGCTGCAAGAGAAATCTGAAGTCCGTGTGTACCAAATTTCATGTAAATCTGTTAAATATTGCAACTATAATAGCAATATTGGTGGCACCATTTTTATTTCTTACTTCTGGCATCAGAATTGGTACTATCTATTCCAAAAGTATTTAACCATCCATTTCAAAATAATCCTGACGAAATTAATTTTTTTCTACACTCACAAACAAAAATATTGCATATTTTATTATTTATTTTCCTTTAGCACTTTTTGAGTTTTTATGACTAGATGCCTTGCACTGGAGGGTTTTACGTATTTTATAGCCAAATAAATTACAAACTGAAGCTTTACAGTGGATTCGTAGAAGAACTAATAAACCAGCCTCATTTTGGTTATAAGATTTAATGAGAAAGGGTAACAATACCTACTTTATAACAATATTTTCAGACAAGATAATAACAATTTAGTACTTAGTGTTTCCTTCTCTAGCTGGAACAATAGACATGCTCTTAGACATGCTCCGCAGAAGATCCTTGATGGTTTCTTGAGGAATTCGATTCCATTCTTCCTGTGCAGCAATTCTTAATTATGCAATTGAGCTAGGAGCCGGATTTCGTGCTCGTATATGTCGCTTCAAGATGTCCCATAGATGTTCTATGGTATTAGCATCACGACTCATTGGTTGCCAGTCTAGTGCCTCAATCCCAACATCCTGAAGGTATTGGATCAATGGTCTTGCGGCATGGGGGCGGGCATTATCATGCATTATCACAAAGTTATCGTACCCAATAAAGCCGGCATAAGGTAAAACATGCTCTTCAAGGATATTGCATTTGTACCAGTCAGAATTCATTCTTAAATTTACCTCAACAAGCTCCGTGCGACTCTCCCAACTAATGCCTCCCCAAAGCATAATGGAACCACCACCAAAGCTAACATTTTCTGCAAGATTAACTTTTGCGAACCGTTCTCCAGACCTTCTGTATACACGACCACGTCCATCTGGCTTCCATAATTGTATTCTTGTTTCATCTGTAAAAAGGATTTTTGTTTGTTTTGAAATTCGGACACTAAGTTAGTGTTAGCTAGAGGCATAATCCCATTTTAAACAAAAACGATCAATAAAAAAAAAATTGTTAATTTATTTAAAGTTTAATAATTTTAATGTTTTGTAATTAAACAAAACATGTCTAAAACTAATATGATTTACACAAGAAACTGCGAAGAGCCTCCTATAGAATGTGCAACAATTATATAAAAAGTGCAGTAAGTAAATCGGCGAAGAGGTTGTCTTGTTTTATTATGCTTCATATCCAACAATCTATCTACTCAAAATAAAAGGTTTATATATGTCAGTAGGTAAGTTTCCAATAACAGTTAATTGTTTAAAACATACATTTTTCGTAGACCTTATCCTAATTTAAAATAAGTTTAAACACACATTCTAAGGTCAAGGTTCTCAGTAAAATTCTATTTGCATAGTTAGCATCATTCCTGCTTATCAGAAACTGCATAATTCGTCGTGTTTGTGTTTAGTTTAATAACAAATTCCTTATCAACTAAACGCCCGCATTTCCATTTCACACAGATAAAATGAATGTTTATTCTAAATAAATATGTTGCAAAACTATGTATTTGTATTTAAATATTTGTTAAACCAAGGTAAATAAATGAAGGATTGTCAGGTGATTTTACGCATAACATACAAATTTTAACATTTAAACTAAACAGCAGTTCATGTGAATTTAGTCAACTGAAAAATTTGTTATTAACATCCGGTTTTTCTGTGACACTTTTGCGTTTCAATACAGATTTCTTCTTTAGTCGGACAAGCCATAACACATATTAAAATTACCATTACGTTTTAGACAGTTATTCATTAACCTCTTAAATTTTCTACCGGAATGAAGATATATTCAAATTTTTCAAGTGTTTGTTAGAATTAGTGTTGTGGTTGTGCTGTCAAAAAATTACAACCCAATAATGTCTCTGTTTAAAATTGATATAACCATTGATTAAATAGAAATAGATAATTATTCCCGTAATTATTGGAGAGTGGCGGTACCTATCGATGAATGTCCGAAGCAACGTAATCCCATAATAATGTGGCACTCGACAAAACAGTTGACTTTCCCTCTGCTCTACCGCTATCGTCTGAGCGCCGAGCTCGGGTAAGCCCCGCCTACCGTAGTACGCGATATTACGTCTTGCTACCATTGATAATTCAATAATGATCATTATTTGTACTAATCGTGTAATAATCTTTGAAAACATCCAGTGGACGCTCATCACAGAGAGGAAGAGAGAGACGTGTCTGTCTTCTTAGCGTCAAGTGATCATTGTTCAGCGATTTTTACAAATAAATGTACCTACTATAATACAATTAGAGGAGCGAATTCGAGACTCTATCGTGCCGTTTTTTTTTCTGGCGTCAAACATGGTAGGTTTTGTTAAGCATGTCACTGGACATATGAAATCGTATTTCACGACATTTTTTCGTGGTCTGGACCTTCTTAAATTAAAAAAATGGGAAAAGTATTTTAAATAAAATGTGTTTTTTTTTTTGTTTCCACCGTCATATCTTCAAAACTAATGTTTCTATCGACGCTGTTTTTTTTTTCAATTAAAGTACACACAATAGCGCTTTTAACTGTACTAATTGTTTTTACACAGTTCGCATTTTCATTTCCTTAAAAAGTATAGGAAAACTAGATATTTGAATTTTACGTATTACAATTTTCACCAATCGATAAACTTTTTTATTTTTGAAAATTTTTATACACAGTGAAGCAAATGTAGCCCAAACATTAGAAAAGTTTTTGATAAAATTATCGGAAGTTGTACGTATCAATGTACTTAAAAAACTCTGAAAAATTCAAATGGATATCTTTTAAGGTTTTTGCAAAAAGCAATTTGTTTATTAAAAATATGATGTCGTAAAATTGTCCAAATTTTTTTTTAAGCACCGTAGACTAATGACCGAAAATGGATTATCTTCTGTACAAGTTGTACCATCAAGTATATTTTAAAATTAATTGATTTTCACAGATTTAATTGCTTAAAATCGGATTAGAAAAACACGTACATTTTCGCGTTATAAACAAATAGAGTAACTCAATTATTTGTAATCGTACTCCATTATTGGGACTAGGACCATTTGAAAGCTACGATTTTTCTGCGAATTTTAAAAGAAAAGAGAATGTTTAAGCCGCTTGTGAGCTGAGATAATTTTTTATTTTTCTTATACTCACAGCTGATTCAATTATTGATCGACATTTGTATTTAAAATTAACACATTAAGTAGATCAAGACCTGCTCTGCATTGTGTAACAATTTCAAATGAATATATGATGCAATTTAATTATATGACAATATTTATATATTTTTAACGAAAAAAAAAAAAAAAAAATCGTGTTGGGTAGGAATCGATCCTCCGACCCTCGGATTTATGTCATCATCATCATAACAAATTTATTTAGTTCTTTTAAAACAGGAAATTGCGTCCCCGGATCGAGGCTCGGAGCCAACCGTACAATCACGAGCGCTCTAACATGTTGAGCTAAATTACCGATGCGACAAAAATTTACATTAGTGTAATAGATTTATTCCAAATGTATAAAAATTGACTCATGTAAAAGAGGCCAAAAATATTGAATATCATGCTTTGGCAACACTTTTTATTTAGTGCCACATTGTTTAAATAATTCGCAAAGTTGAGAAAATCGGTTTTTCGTAAATACCAAAAAACTAAGAATTTTAGAAAAAAATTATCTCAGTTCCCAAGTGACTTGGAGCATTTTTTATTTTTTTTAAATTCGCAGAAAAATCGTAGCTTTAAAATGATCCTAGCCCGAACGACGTACCCTTAAAAATAAATAAGTTATTCAATTTGTTTATAACTTTAAAACGCAAGTGTTTTTCGAACTCGATTTTAAACAAAGAAATTTGCGAAAATCAATTAAATTTGATATGTACATGATAGTACAACTTGTCAAAATGTGAAGCCACTTTGATCCGTAACTCTAAAATGTCTAAAAAAAAAAAAATTACGACAATTTTACGAAAGCAAGTTTTTAATAAACAAATAACTTTTTGCAAAAACCTTAAAAAGACATCGATTTGAAATTTTTAGCATTTTTAAAGTAAATTGAGACTTACAACTTCCGATAATTTCGATGTCACAAGGCTTAATTTATCATAAGTTATTAATAATTGAAATAAGAGGCCATTTTGACGTTTTTTTTTATTTTGCAGATAAACAAATTAAGCTATTGGAAAATTTATTATTGGGTTTTGTAGGTCTTTTTATTAGCAACATTTGTCATGTAAAACATTATTTTCTAAAATTCTTAATTTTTTCGGTATTTACGAAAAACTAAATAAAAGTGTTGCCAAAGCATGATATTCAATATTCTTGGCCTCTTTTACATGAGTCAATTTTTATACGTGAAGTATAGGTATCTTTAATTTTTCGTTTCGGGGTACATTTGGAATAAATCTATTACACTATAGCTACAAATGGTGATGCCTGCCAAATATTTGTGATTTTTTTATTGTATTTATATTTCTTTTATATATAAAACATATTTTATTTTCTTCCTGGTATTTTCTTGAATAAAAAAAACTTTTATTCATTCCTATTAAATAAGTTTCATATACCTACCTACCTATTCTTTTTGCATCAAGACAATAAAACAATAAAAAAGCTCTTCTTCGTAAAATAATTTCTAAGACTAATTAAACATAATGTTTTTAGTCGATTATAGTATTATAAACAATATATACACATGTAACTATTTTTAAAAGTAAAAAACGCCGATAATTTCTTACAAAATCGGATAATTTTCTGCGAGTAGGTGGATCATCTTATGCCGAATAATTGGCAACGTTGGTTGCAGCACTGCAGTCAGTCTTAGTTGCTAGCCTGAGTATATGTTCTGTGGTTGCTAGGTCGTCTAGCTCCCTCCGCACCCCACGGGCCCGCCCGACCAACCTTTCATTTCATTCATGAATTAATTTACCCGACTTGCAAACCAAGCAGAGGCAGATTTAATCTATCATTCCTTGCTTGCAACCCCAGCCTAAATTTCGACTCGAAAAGGCGCACGACCTCTATGAATTTAAGACCGGAACTAACAGTACAAATTCTTTGGTTAAGTATCTATTTCTATTTAATCAATGATATAACCATTTTAACCATTATTATGTGCTTGTCTCTCATAATTAAAGTTTCCATTAGACTGAGAAGATTCATATTTTTTATTGCTGCCAAAATAATTTTTTTGTATATGACGTATTGTAGTACTATAATATACTTGAACCTCAAAATATGTTTCATCAATCTTTCTTTGGTACTCTTCTACTACATCAATTGTGCACAGCCCCTGTGTGATAATACCTATTCGTATATTCAACGTAAAATGATTCATATTCTCTCTTGATTCTTCACCATACACTATAGGTGATAGAATACTAGCCTTCTTCACTAGTTCCAAAAAATTATCAGAATAATTACCAGCTTGATATTGGCCGCATTTTATGTATAAGACTAAGTCTCTTTGCTTCTCAATTCCTCAAAATCAATGCTTAAAAACTTCACTAAAATCTTGATGCGTTATAAACAATGCTTTCTTTATTAATTCGAGTCCGAAACAGTATCTGTTACACAGCTAGTAAACAAATTAATTTTGCACTCTTCAGATACCCCAGGTATCAATTAGACACTGGGCTACTTCCATCATGTTCTTGCAAATTCAAGATATAAGATGTATTATATGACACTGACAATAAATCCTTCTTTGTTTGTTGTTCCCCATTAACACTTTCAAAGTTACTTTTCTTTCAACTGTCCGCTAATATGTCCATAATTTCTTGCAAATTAGCCGTTCTTATAGCAAATTGCTTCATTATCGTCTTTAAATTTGAATTTATCTCACCCTCATTTGTTTGTGTTTTCCTTCCTTTAAGCATATAAACAATTTTTTAAATTACTGCAACCCTATCAAATTACTAATTAAAGCATAACAAATATGGAATGTTCACAATATTCGAATAATTATACTTTTAATCTTAGAGACTGTCCAGAAAATAAGATCCTACCAAAAATTCAGGCAAAGTTAGTGTACCTACATATAATAGTAAAAGAGCCAGCATGCGACTACTTGACAGGTAGACAAGAATGCTTGTATCTTCGACAATGAGTTTGAATTATTCCCGTTAGTCTGTTATATTCTTCTGATTCCAGAGCATTGTTGACATCCTGACCCTTATTAGATTTATCCTGGCTTGTACTTCAGTTTCAACAATTATCCACGATTGTTTCGCATTTTTACATATCTCGCTTTGTTTCTGTTACGCTCGCGTGATGTTCTCTTTTAGGGAACCCCACAAGGTACTTGGATCTTTGTTATGTGTTGGGTTTACTTTACTCATGTACTCGCCGAATTTCTTTTGGAAAGCCGACCCATAAGTTATGGTGGGTAGAAGTTTTTATATTCTCCTTGGATACGTTCTCAGTTTCAGAGAGAAGGTGCATACGAGTAGCTGATGGTCTGAACCATGCAATCAGCGCCAGGTAGAGTTTTACAAAGTTTTGTTGATGATCGCCATCGACCCTATCAAAATATAGTTAATCTGGTGTCGAAATCTACATCCAAGTGTAAAGGTTTTCAGGTTTCATTGAACAGGATAATTCAATTAAAAACATCATTATGATGATAGTTGTACTGTGAGCAATGGGGCATATTTTCTTTCTTATAACTCTATAAGGAGAATACATGTTTTATACCTATCTGTAATAAGTGTTTTGTAAAGTTAAAATAATTACTAGAATTTGGTAATGTATTTATTTGATTATAATTTATAGAGCATTTGCAATTTCGAGAAGTTGCATATTTCGTGGCTGATAAGACATTCGCTAATCCGCTGTGAATTAGAAGACGAAGAGAAATATTTGAGGAGTGTCTATGCAAAACTAAACATGTCCACTGAAATCAGTTTTCTGTTATTTGCTGAAACTCATTCGCAGTTGTTGTACTGTTTCTGTTTTTTCTGTATACAAAAACATTATGGCCCCAATTAAGATCACGAAAACACAATGTTGTTATTTTGGAAATGATGAAGATAAAGATCATAATTATTTGTGCATTTACTGTTTTGTTTGGACATGTCTAATTTTGCTTGAACGTAATGATGAACATGTTTAATTTTATTTGAACCTGTTGATATACATCTTTGCTTTTCAACCAGTACATGTTTGACATTTTTTAATTTTGTGCAATCATTAGCGAAAATGAAACCTATGAAGAAATAAAAGTTGTCTTTATTAGAAAATAACAAAAACTCATAAACAATATTACAACAAAGCTAATAGTAAAGTGAATGAAACATTATTAGCAAAATATCCAATTCTTAATAGTATTTGGAAAAATAGTAAATAAAAATCTAAATGTGAATTTCAGTCCGGTTCAGGCAGTGGCATTCCTCTTCGTCCTCTTCTTTAAGAGCTTCAAATTCTGCACCATCGTCTCCATAGACAATGCCTTTGAAGAATTCCAAATAAGGGAGATCCTCTCACTTTATTTTGTCTTCTTCATTATTGCTTCGTAAGTAACTGTTCACCATCTTTCTTTTTTCTGTTGAAATCCAATTTACTAATTGAAGACCGCGTAGTCTCATATCCTTATCGATTTGCCCTCTCTTTACAAAGTTTTTAAAGTCTAAATCCTGTGCTTCAAATCTGAAAAATCCGTAGTCTTTGAATTTAACTGAGGCAGTTTCCTTCTGAGCTGCTAGACGACGTGTTTTCGCCATCTCAATTATTTTAAGGCTGATTCTTCAACAAACTTTTTATTCCACTGAGTTTGATAGATAACTCAGAAAGTTCTTTAACATCGTAGAAATACCAGTGTTTTCCCAACTGTTTGACCGATCCAACCATAGAATATATTTCGTTAGATTCCTGAGGTTTCCGCTACCATATTGTTTTCAACTTTGATGTTCTAAGCAAATTTGAAAAGTGAAATGTTTAAGGGCGCCATATTTATGTGCTAAATTGTGGGGATAATCACACGATTTTAAAGCGAGCTATTTTAAAAAGTAAGAGTCATATTTTTAAAAGTAGCACATAAACTTAAACTAGAATATTTAAAATAGGAAAGGGGTGTTTTTATATTGTTAAAAAGTAATGTTTTCATAGATAAAAAAAATGCTTAACATGTACCTTACAAACGATGTCAGCTCACCACTTCTATAATTATTTCGCACTAGCAAAAATAAAAAATAAGGAAAACCAATACAGACGTTTCCTAAGTTAAACTTTCACCCATGTTTTGAAACAAGGAAAAATCGAATTAGATACTTCATACACTAGAAAGCTCGAATTAAATTTTGATATGAACTTTTCACATGTTTACTGAAATTCTGACATATTTATTTAGTTTACAGTAGAATTCTATATGATTTCTTGACCTAAAAGCTGTTTCCTTAGTTCGGTTACTGTCTCATAGATGGGGCAACAAAAAGAAGGTGCTTGTCCAAATTTCATATTTTTATATAAGGTGGACTAAAAAATGTTCAATAAAACGGGTCTCATAAATCGATGTAATCGTTAATAATTATTATTTCCTGATAGATATTTTTAAAACATCTACTCTAAGAAATAAGAGCATAAAGTAAAATTTCATATTTATTCTTCACTTGTAAATATATTTTAGACTTTGTAGGTGTTCTGCATTTACAAATGTGAAATTTGAAAACCGATAGGCTTTAAGGAACTCCCGATGTTTAATAATACTTACCTACAATAAATGAAGAACTGTATAAAGGTTGCTTATGTTCTCGTGCAATGTTGTAAATTTCTGTTATTTTGGTTGAATTACGATATGTACAAAAAAACGGTTAACTGTTTACCTATGCATTGAATGCAAATTGCCTCATTAAACTTGTTGCCCGAAAAATCCGAAAATTGTTTATGTTGACATATAAATCTTTCTTAAATAGGAGAAATGAAATGAAGATGAATTAAATAGGTAAATATTAAATATTTAATAGTCGTGGACAAAGTATAGTATTCCACTCGCATATAATGGCTATTATTCACTCTGGTGATTTACGACACTCGCCAACTTCACCGTTGTGAATAATAGCCATCATTATATGCTCGTTGAATAATATACTATTATCCACGACCATTAAATAATGTAGGTACTCATTATATGTATGTGTTTCCTCAAGGTTAATGCTATTATTCCCTGTAGTGAATAATGAGGACAGTCAGTTGCTTATAAGAAATGGCATTAGTGACTTTTTACTAAAAATTGAAAATGTCAAAATTGCAGCAACAAAAAGACAAGTGTTGTCTCTGTAAGTTTCCCAGAAAGCACTCAAATGGTACAGCCGAAGAGGTCCTTTAATGAACACTGAGAAAATATATTAGTAAGTTTTTTTCAAAGCATCATCTATTAGCAAGAAGCAGCAATCCCGAACATTGTTTTTGAAACCATTTACCTACATGCCTACAAACTATTATTTTATTAGTAAGCCATGACAATGTGTCAAAGCATAGTTTTGTAATTGAATTGAAACGTCAAAATTTGTTCGAATTCAACGACAACGTTATTTACAATAGTTTTACATATTAGGTGGTACTCAGAAAGAGTAATATACTTAATTAAATAAATGGATACTGACAGTAAAAACGAGATTTCTTTGACACCGCCATAGAAGGAAGCCGCAGAAATCACTTGTTGCCAGAAAAATCGAAAAAATTATAACTATATGACATGAATCTTTCTTAAATTGGAGAAATGAAGCGAAGATGAATTAAATAAACACAAAATATTTAATAGTCGTGAATAGAGTATAGTCTTCTACCCGAGTACAATGGCTATTATTCACGAGCGTGAAGACATGAGCCGCATTCGAGTGTCGTGAATCACAATAGCCATCATTATATGCTCGGTGTATAATTTACCATTATTCATAATACAGAAATAATCAAATTGTCAAAAGATGAAAAGTATGAATGACATTTCAACTTCATTCACAACTGAACTGAAACATGGCATTTCAGGTTGGAAAGTGGCCACTTTCTTACCAGTCTTCGGGTTTGACAGTGGGCCAACCTCTTTTTTAGTGGTTTTCTTTTGTAGGAAATTTTATAATAAGACATATGTTTATTTATTAACACAAACCGCCACACAAACAGAGCAATTAATTCTACAAATACTACCTGAACAAATAAACTGAATAAATATTTATATGTTAAAAACGACGCGACGTTACTTTCATATTTGTCGCTCTGACAAGAATTTTTTGTTTGTGGCCTACTTAATAAACCAAAATGTTATTTAATAATGTACTATGATCGATGAATGTATAATAAAATAGTATACAAACCTTGGTGTAAAGTTTCATTACTGTTTCGAGAATTTGTTGAACAACAATGGAACTCTCCACCTTGGTATGTAATATATTGTTGCAGCACAGTTATGTCACTTTGCAGTACGCTTATGACAGTTTTTAAGTATTGTGAGTAATTATCTAGTTTGTATACAATAACCTGCACAGAAGCGTGTTTTGGAGGTGGTTGTAGAAAAAATAATTGAAGAGCTCTGTACGTAACTTACGTCAGTCATGCATGATTATAGCTGCCTTTGTTCAGCGGAGTCGTAATCATATTAAACAGGATTGCAATGGACAGTAATCATATATACAAAATTGCATGGTAGGGACAGAGACAACACACGATCTTATGATTACGGAAGCACTCTGGTGAACGAAAGCAGCAGCGTTGCCAATGTGTGAGTAATTGCTCACATTGTGATCGTTTGGAAGGCTGTGGAGGAAATGTGCGAGGAATGTCCCAATTGTGAGGATTCTGTGAGGATTGGGTGAAGATTTCGGTATTATTAAATAAATAATCATATTTAATGAGATTCAACTGCACACGTTGACTCATTACGCTACAATGTGAAATGTGAGCTCATTAGCAACGTTGCGACAGTGGTCGTGCCCGTTTCCCACAGAGCGACATCTGCAGAGACATCTGTCAATAAGCCACTTTTAGCTTAACTGGCCCCAGATTCCTGTCTCAGATTTAAAACTAAGTTCTTTTAGTTTGTTTCCAGTGATGTCACAGTTACCAAATTTTTGGTAGATCTACCGAATTTGGATAAAGTCTACCGAATTACAGATTTATTCTGAAATTCTACCGAAAATTTAAGAGTGTAGCTTATGAACCGAGCTGGTTCGAAAACCTGGAAAAGTCCCCCCACCCGGCCTCCGCAAATTTCCTAGTTATTCTTACAGTGCATAAATTATTGATCTTATTATTCTTTTGAGATTTTATATTAACCTGGAATATCCCCCCCCCTCGCTCTTAAAAACAGAAATCACAGTCAAAGTTATTACAAATTTTGTTTTAAAAGAATTTTTTAGAATATGATAGTCTAAAAATGTCCTTTTGAGGCTGTGAGGATTTTGTGAGGATTTTAAAGCTTCTGTGAGGAAAACGTGAGTATTTTTAATCAATTTGTGGAGTATTTTGGTAACTCGCGTCTGGCAACACTGGAAAGCAGCTTAAGCTTAAATACTGACACTAAGTCAACATGGTAGCGTTCTCAGTCACGTGGTTCTCTTTATGTAAAAATTCAGATGTAGATTTTTTTATAAAGTATACAGATTGAATAAAAAGCAAAAATGTTATGTCATATCATTTATTATTAAAATTTTACAAATACTATATAGGTAGTGTAGTAACTTGGTCTTCCCATAGCAGTTTTGTGCAGATTGTTTGAAGCATACCTTAATATTAAGTTTAAACTTCATGTTTTACCTTAAATTCATGTCAATTTTAGTGATTTCTTGCATTTATTTCTTTTTATTGTACAGAATATGAACATATTAGTGAGTCACATTTAAAGCGACTTGAAGTAGATACTATCTTACTACTACTTCATAGGCGTGACCGATATTTTCTATATTAGAAATATTAAAAAATATACACTGTGATCGGCTTTTCAATCAATCAATCAATCATTTATTAATGTTAAGTACACAAGAGTGTTTACACAGGTCAAAAAAAAAATAGTATATAAGAAAAAATGATATAACATATACATATAGTCAGTATTGAAATGCTTAAATTTACCAATACACAATCATAGAACAAACAGTATAAAACTACTTAATTAAAATAATTATACATCTTATTAAAAGTTAGCAACAACTTACTTAGAACCATATAAGAATACTACTATGAATTTCCACTCAATAATTTCAATCATTTGCAAAATAGTTAGATTTAATTTTAAAAATTACTTACTTAGATAGTATTAGGTATATTTTTCTTTCAAATACACGTGTACCAAGTAAAAAATTTATGGCCAAAAATATTTTCCTATCGGACATCTCTTTCTTAGGCATCGATTTTGTAAAAATAATTACTCTAAAATGTAGTCTTATAAAATGTTTCTTTCAATATACTATTTTTTACATTTTTAACTTTTTTGACACAAACCATTAAAATAATATCGGCCGTGCCCTTGATATGGTAACAATGGTATCCTATCATTGTTGGTGTATGTTAATTAGGCAATAGCTGCTTTCGTTCAGCAGAGTGATTCGTAATCATAATAAACAGGATTTCAATGAACAGTAATCATACGATACAAAATTGCATGGTATGGACAGAGACCACACATGAAACAAGCACCTTATGATTATAGATCACTCTGCTGAACGAAAGCAGCATATAAGAAAAATACGACTGAAATTAGAAAAAAGTAAAGAATTTTTCCCACTGCTATGAGACCTGTAAAAAGCGAAGCATTTGGGTTGTCTAAACATGATATTCACCCATGCAGTTCTAAGAAAGGGTGGTTTTTGAGAAATATATACATATTATATAAGAAATTTAGCGCTTTTTCGCCTTTAGCCTTTATTTGTATTTTGAGCAAAAACTATGCATTTTGGTGAAAACAATCCGAAGAGCAACGTTGTAGAGCATAAATTTCCAACAAATTTTGTCTCCACATTTTTTTACGTTTCTTGCGAATTTCGCAGTTTCGCCGCAAGAGGGCGCGAAAGAAAAATATATATCGACTTTCGCTCCCTCTAACGGCGAAATTATGCGGAATTCTGACAAAAGCGTAGAGACAAAATTTATGGGAAATTCTATGCTCTACAACTTTGCAGGGAGTGAAAATTATGTTTAGATAACCCAAATGCTTCACTTTTTACAGGTCTCATTTCTGTAGGAAGTTTTCCATAAAACAGCCATTTTTTGACTAATTTGTAGGGACTATGATGAAAGTGTTGTATGCATTTTCATTTTTCAACAGAAAACCCCGGACAAAACACCTGTTGCACCTATGAGACAGTAATAAAATTATCCTACCGTTGTTTGTGTAGGTTAATTACACAAAATAACAGGAGGAGTGTTTAATTATACTTTTTTCAGAAAACCCCTAAGAAAAATATTTGTCACATGAATCTTAAACAAACATACTTAAATAATCCGGGTAGATATAAATAATTATTTATGCCAATATTTCACATAGAAACTCATAGATGTAGAATAACATTAGATATGGCTTTGAAATTAAGGTAAAAGATCAGTCTAAAAATATGAAGACATACATGTCAAAGTCAAAATTTAAGCTTACTTTTAGTACAAGAATTTTCACAACTTGCCTACAGAATGCTTTTAAATAACAACGCTTTCCACACTAATACCTGTAGTCTAAGAGCTACTCCCAGGATTCAACATGAGAAAGAACCCGAAACTCGGAGAAATAGTTTTCAAACTCGTTCTTATTTAAGTTGTCTTAGATATAACAGCAGTTTTTGTGGTACGCTGGATGATGGAAACATTGTTTTAAAACCGAATCCCCATCAGAACTTATGAAATATTTAGTAAGCCGGACAATATTGCCAAAAATAGAAAGAGAAATGTAATGAGAAGAAAAACAAAAGCAAAATGTAATAAAAAAGAAAACATCGAATATGGTCCTAACATGAAAGAGATTGAAATGAGCGATGCCAATCTCATGGAGGACCATCACTTAACAGTTAATTTTTTTAAATGGTAAATAACTTACCGAGTTATCACTCTTATTGATATCTTTACTCAGTTAGCCCCCTCCAAGTCTTATGCAAATTCGTGTCGCTACTTAATAAAATATAAATACTTGATATTTAAAAGGGCATACGAATTAAATAACTTTTTTAATTTTTTTTTAAGACCAAACTACGAGTAGCTCTTAGACTATTAGATATGCAATATTATGTTTTTGGTATATTACTTTTCTTCTTTTTGGAATGTACTTCTTGAGCTTTTAAAATTTTGGGTGGATCTCTGCATTTTAAATTTCTGCCTCTTCTATTTAGTATTATTTCTGGCCCCAAGCAGTTCTCATAATATTCACATAATTTCTTTATCATATTATTAAAAAATTCTACGTTAATGAATATTTCTTCTATAAATAAATTGTTGTGATCTCCTGTGTATACCACAAAATAACATATTTTCCTTTTTGTTATACCCAACTGCCCTTGAATCTAAAATAAAATGGAATTATATTAATTTATGTATAATTATAAAAAAGAAATGGTAGGTAAATTATGTTAAGGTGGCCATTCCTTAGAAAGAGACATCCGATAGGGAAATATTGATTATTTTTGCCCATAACTTTTTTTTCTTAGTACGTATATTAAAAAAATATATAAGAGTACCTAAGTAGAACTGTAACAAGACTATTACTATGAATTCTCATTCAATAATTTCAGTGCTTTGCAAAATAGCTCGATTTAAAACAACGAAATAGGAAGATTAATACAATTTTTAAATTTAAATCGAGTTATTTTGCAAACCACTAAAATTATTGAGTGAAAATTCATAGTAATAGTCTTGTTATGGTTCTACTAAGGTACTCTTATAGTTTTTTAAAATACCTATACGTACTAAGAAAAAAAAGTTATAGCTAAGAATAGTAATTATTACTATGTAATTTATTTACTTGGTAAAAATAATTGTGGTTTGACTTTAGGTGAATTTGGTCGTTTTTTATCTCTAAGCAAGGTATCATTTTCTTTCTAACTGCTTCCTCCACTGACATGCCGGATACAGCAACTTTTTCGAAACACTTCACTTCTATAATTTTATCATCATCAACTAGTCCTAAAAATTTGCATGAATTTAGGTATTATATATTAAAATTTATACCATTTAAAAAACTAACCGTCAGGTGATGCTCCCAGAAACCCATTTTGTTCATCAACAAATAATCCGGAAGGAACAACTGTTTTTCCTGATACCTCCTGAAATTTACTTATGGCTACACTTTCATTTCTTATGCCATATTCTACAGCTGATGTACTTAGTTGATTTTTTGATAAAATTTTTTTGACTAAAGCATCACATGATGTATGAGGCCTTTTTTTTACAACTTCACCAAAATTGGATGCTGTTAGTCGATACATCTTTTCTTCTATATATTTTATATTATTAAATTGCCCAACCGTTTCTTTGGCAATCTCATCTCGCTGTTCGGGAGAAACCTGAAAATGGAATACTCAGTTATTAAAATTACAGCAAATATTATTCTACTTAGAAAAATGTAATTTTGGATGTTCAGCATATAATTCTCATGCATATCATTAGATATTAACTGTATAACAGTTATCTGCTAAATACCCAATACAACATTTTTCAATTATTACGAAAGTAGAAATAAAAGCTATTGCTCTCAAATATTACTTCTTTGGAAATACTTTTTATGTCCACTATTTAATGAAGTAGTCTAATTTGGCACGGAAGAAAGTAGAATGTAATATTTGCTTACTATCATTAATAGGTATACAGGTATTTTTATATTATTTCAAATATTTTTTAATCTCTATTGTTTGCAGAAACCTTTATTAGAAGAAATGTCCAAAGTGATGTACACTGATAAACTCACCTGTAACCTTCGCATTAAATTTTTAACTTCCTCCATGAGATCAGCATCACTCATTTCAATCTCTGCCATGTTGGGACCATATTCGACGTTTTCTTTTTTATTATATTTTGCTTTTGTTTTCTTTTTCTTCATACTTTTCTTTCTTTTTTTGGCAATATTATCTTGGCTTACTATATATTTCATTAGTTGTGTTGGGGGCTCGGTTTTAAAACAATGTTTCCATGATGCAATGTGCCACAAGAAACCACTGTTATATCTAAGACCACTTAAATACGAACGAGTTTGAAAACTATCTCTCTGAATTAAATTCAGCCTCTTTCCCATGTTGAATCTGGCCAATATGTTCATAAAACACTCAGCTTTATTATTCGTTTCATTTCTAATTAACAGGTGGCTTTTCGCTACAACTGAATTCAATGCTGCGTATACGTGGTGGTGCGCTCCAGAGTTTTTGAACATGGTTGTCTTGTCTTCAGTTGTATTTCCTACTTCGCCACACCATGAGATATGACAGTTGACATGGTTGCCAAAAACATGATTTACACTATTTCTAAGGTCTTCTTTTAATGAGGAAATTTTACCATTTTTGTTAGCATATATCGTAGTTTGGGCTGCTTTAACCAGTTTTTCAATAGTATTTCCAGTTAAAAATTTTCTTGCGGATAGAGAGACACCTTTAGTATTTTTTTTTATGGTGTATAGATGTTTACTGTAGTTCTTTAAACAATGATTTGTACATTCTATTTTAGAAACCTAAAAGAAGCAAACCTTATAGTACAACATTACATATATTATCCAGACATATCTATCTATTGTATATTGCTAATGGTTAAACCTCACTATATATTCACTTTGTTTGCTTTATTCAATTGTAATGTATGATTTCACTTACGTACATTCTATTTGCTAATTTTATACCTAATGTATAAATATGACTAAGATAGAAAAGCACATTACATCTTTCATCACAATTGAACCAGCAGTTTGTATTTGTAAACGATTCTTAATTTAAGTTGTTTTTGTGAAACTTTGAGTTTTTTTTTAAAGCACCTACCGTAGTAGTAAACTTAACCACACTAAAGTTAATTTTGAACACTTCGGTTTATTATTATTTATACAGAGTATCGCGTAATAACGTGCAAAAAATGTAACTACCAATTCCTTATTGACAATGAAGATGGATTCTTCATATATAATTTTTCAAATTAATAATTTCCTGTCACTGTAACAACGCGGTTTTTAAGTTTTATCTGAAAATAATTTATAAGCACTAAATGATCATATCGGTACATAATACTGTCAAATTATTATGTGACACCAGCCTACTTAGTGTTTTGACTAATATAATAGTGTTCGTCGCTTTTGATTGATCACTTAGGCAGATGTAATTTAGTTTCTTTTTCTCAAAAACTGTAGATTTCACGAAATTTGTCAGAGGTAAAAAAGTTTCTAAAAGAATTATATTTACCTCTTTTTTTTTATTGAAAAAAAAAAATGAGGACAGAAAAATATTTACAAAATTATAAGAAGGGTACTTGATATCACCCCTTTATATACACGCTAGATGGATGAAATAATTTCATTAGATGCATTTTCATTAGTAAGCGAGATGTGCTAAATTTCGTCTTTTTCCGATTATGTTATTTTCAGATAGAAATTATAAACCATTTTTTGCGCATCCCCTTAATGGGGTATAGCTGGATAGTAATTGCTTATTTTGAAAAATATTATATGGAAAACACATTCACTTTCGATAAGGAATGGTAGTTAAATTTGTTGCTCGTTATTACGGGACACCCTGTATATTTCCATTGGAAAAGCTTACTTGCAAGCCATACGTTACTTTTTCTTTTATTTTTGAAAATACATTTGAGTCACCATCTGCTATGAAATATTTATACTTTAGGTTATGGGTGGATATACTTTCATTAAAACCATCTGCTATTATGTCACACTCCATGGCTGTAGACGATCCCTGCCAATTTTTATAACAAATATGATGTGTCGGTGTTTGTTCCTTATTTTCAGCTCTTGCACATATACTGCAGAACTTATTTCTCACTCCAAGGAATAATACTTTCCCCGTATGTTGACCAATTATGACAGCCTAAAAGAAGTTTAGTTAAGATATTGATGACTAATTATTAAAACACCTACAAGAACAATAAAAAGATTGACATTAAACATAGGTATATAATTTATCATCATATTGTATTTGTATGAAGAAACTTACAACACCAGAAGCAGCATTGTAAGTGTGTCCATAACTTCTTTTAGACCACCCGCCATCTAAGTACACTGTGGTAAATGGTATACCATCGGCATCCACGTCGTTTTTTTCAATTGCAAGAGCCCTCTCTTCCTCTCCAGCTTCCTTCATATTTTTGGAGAGACATTCTTTCCACATCTACAATTTTTTTTATTATAAAAATGTATTTTATATATTAAATGATAATAAAACAAAAGTACTTACATCTCCCAGGTGCCTTTGTATTTCATAATATGTTTTTCCAGATATAGGTGGAATGTCCAATACGCATAAAAATTCTGTAAGGTGACCATGGGTACTTCCTATAGAAAGAACACCCCATACTACTCTTTCGTTCATTTTCCCGCCAGGTTTTTCAGACAAAATGACTTCTTCTTTATCACAAGCATTACATTTGTATGTAATCATGCTTACTAATCCCTTCTTCCTTTCATTATGAAATAATAATAGACCTCCAGTACATTTCTTATTGTGATTACTCTGGAGTGTTGTTGTATTCCTTAACAAATAATTAATGTCAACAATGCGGTAGCCTTCCATTTTCTGTGACGGTTCTTCAAACTCGATTTCCAGTGGGTAATCTTGTATTCTAAAAATATCACAGTACAAACAACTATATAATCATAGAATATAAAATTTTATTTTGTTTCAGATATATTTGCAAAAACTTGATTGTACCCACCTCACAAAAATTTAATAAAATTTCTATTAGTAGTAGGTATATTTTTAAAATTACTATTTTATAAAATTTAATTTTTATATATGTAAGTATAACATATTTTAATTTCGTTATTGTAATGTTAAGGTACTCTTAAGTAATAATGGTTATATGCATTATGAAGAACATACTTACAAATTATATTCCTCAAGATTACCCCATGTAAAACTGTATTCGTCACTCGATTCGTCATCTGGAAGCTTATTAACATCAACATGGGAAGACGATGAAGAGGAGTTATCGTTTTCTGACAAAATGCCTTCTAATATCGGTACGGTTGGTGAGGATCGAGATGTAGATGGTTTAATGTTTTCCTTATTTTTCTCTATTTCTTCCTCTGATGCAGAAGACAAAGAAGATATTCTTTGAAACACATCATCCAATATATCATTCAATATTTGTTGACACTCGAGTGTAGATTCCTTGTTAATAAATTCCACATGATCTAAAATTCTCTGCAAGACATCTTCAACCGATTTTGTCAATGCTTGCTTTTTCATGGCCTGAGATAATTTCAGATGACGCCTATGTTTTGATTTAATGGAACGAGGCATTATTTGTCGATAAATATAATTAATATCTATAAAAAAAACAGTACCTATATAGTTCGAAATATTTCGCGACGCAGTGAAAAAACAAAGCATACTACATTCAAGGGTTATTATTATCACATAACTTTTCAGCTAAAAATGCGATTACATTATCTGTCTTAATTTTTCATATTTTTAATTAGAAACGATATTATTAGATCAATTTGTTTTCATGGGTGCTAGTGCTGCTACCAATGAAACGTGTTAAAATTGTAAAGCAGAAATTACAATACCCATATCCAAGATTCATATGTACAATTAGTCATTGGCGAAAATGTCCCTCATGCATAAAAATGCCCACATGAGCGTGCAATTGTCGATGAACTATCATCGCATAGTAGGTGAAAATTGAACTGCAAGAGCGTTTCTTTTTTTAAATAAAACATGCTGTACCTTATAAATTTCAATAACTGTATTATTGGATATTGCCAAAACTGCATTTTCGTAACGTTGACCTTTGTGTCACATTGAATGTAGTCAAAACTTCTACAGGGTCTTCTCCATGGTAAATACAAAATTTATTAATTCAATTTTTGAACTGTCATAAGTAACTTAATATTTTCAAATTGGACACCCAATGTGTTCAAAATGCTTCAGCAAGCTATTATTACCTTCACACTGATACCGCATACTACTTTTTTCGAAAATACAAATAATGGCAGACTTTAATTTTGATTGATGCAAGTGCATGTTTTTTATTAACTCAAAATACGTTTTATTAGCGAAGTAAAAAAATTGTTTTTGATAAAAGTTGCTACATTTTTTCTGTACAGGCTGATTCCTTTTGAAAAAATTCGGTAAAGGTATTTGCACAGAACTTTCCTCTTTATTCATACAAGACGGTCACTCTAAAAAATTATTAATTAAGTGATGGCATATGAGAATTATAATCGCCATGTAGTTAGTTAGCCCTATTATTACAGAGAAAACCTGATAACTTCTTTCCATCATCTACTATGTATAGTGATGGGATTTTTTTTTTAATTTTCAAAAATGTTTTTGTTTAAATAGGTATAATATAATGAAACGTGGAAATTTTAAAATTGAAGAAAAAAATGTTTTCCATCATCTATTCTATTGTAGTGGTAAAACGTAAATATATTTTGTAAATTTTCAAAAGAAATTTCTTTCTTGAAATTGTTTACAATGTAATGAAACGTAGAAATTTTAAATTTGAGCAAACATTTTTTTTCCATCACCCATTTTATAAAAAATTTTTTTCTTCTTTTGTAATTTTTTTTATGAGTTTGGAATGTCATGAAACGTGGAAATTTTCAATTTGAGCAAAACAATTTTTTCCATCATCCATTTTATACAAAATTTTCAAAATTTCAAATTTTTTTTTTTCGATTTTAAATTTTTTTACATTTTTTTAAATAGGTTTAGAATGTCACGAAACGTGAAAAATTTAAATTTTCAAAAAAAATATTTCTATCACCCACTTTATTTAAAAAATTTCAAAATTTTGAAAATATCAAAAAATTTTTCTATTTAAAATTTTCAAAAAAAAACATTTTTTGAGACAGGTTTAGAATGTTATGAAACATGGAAATTTAAAATTTGAAAGAATTTTTTTTTCCCATTATCTATTTATTTCCTTTAGACGGTCCACCCTGTATATTTTCCAGTGAAAATCTAACCATTTCTTCGGTGGCAGTGGCGTTAGCTACCTACCAAATTTGACTGTCTTCCGTCAAGTAGTTTTTTAGTTAATGCACCAACAGACCGACAGACAGACTGACGGAATTTAAAAAACCTATATTTTCGTAATCTACATGATACGAAACGTGAAAATTCAAAAAATCTCGGAGGGTGATTTTTTCTCGAATACAATACCCAAACGTCGCGTCGTTAGGGAAAAAAATTAGAACTATCTCCATTTTCTTTCCCCTCAACAATAAACAACGCTATATACAATGAATCGGTGGTGGGGATATCTGTAGTCAGTGCCAAAAATTTGATTAAAATAATTAACATCATACATACTAAAATTAGAAGTATGATCATATCTTATGACAAGTCATTCAATTATAGACCATAATTAATTTGCATAGTAGCTTTTTATATCAAATTTGTTTTCAATCTGGCTGAACTAATATTAAATAAAATCGAAAATTTCAACACCTCCATGCAGTATCTCCAAAACGAAATATTAAGTATTGGACACCTGCGTCTTGTCTATATAAGCTTTAAAAAAAATTAGCCAATTAATATCACCTTCAAATATTTTACCGTACCTAAAGTGACACCCTGTATTTTTACCTACATCTGCAAGTACCTAGAAAACTTTAAAAAAATCCATAACAGTTTCGGCATTCCTTTGCTACAAAAAACTACGTAGCAATTAACGGCCGCATCTTACGGACGGTATTTTTCTGCGTTACAATTTTTTTAAGAAAATTATCTACTACTTTTTTATTCAAGATGGATATTGGCTAAATTGATTAGGTGAACTACCTATATCAAACAACAAAACAACGTTATAAAATAACGCATACCTACCAAAAATAAGAACACATGTGATAGGTACCTCTATAAGTGAAATTTCTGTACTTGAATATAAAACAACCTTTGCGTTGTGGAGGTAGATTGTATCGACAGACTGTTTTAAAATAGGGATATAAAAAAGTATAAATTATTTCATTGAGCGAAAAATTATGTGTAATATTAACGGCGCAATTTTACATATTACATTATTTTATTAAACTTATTAATTACGTAGGTACTTACCAAAATCAGTTTTTCACTACTTTAACAAAGACAAACGTAAATTAATTTTAAATATAAAAAGTCCACACTACAAATACTTAAAAATAACTAATAAACTAATAAGAATAATACTAATAAGAATAATACACCAATAAAAAAACTTATTGCTCACACAAATGCACACACGAAACAAGAAACAAGATCGTACTACATACAATATTAATATTAGACATTTGAGAGGAATCCGATTAATCCAGTAAAAAATGGTCCAATGGTTGGGATACGGAAAGGGTAAAGGGGATCGGCATGCAATTAGACGCAGGTAGACAGACTTGTTTACATAATTTCGATTTGAAACACTTGTGTTAAGATTGCTCAAGTGATATAGTTTTTACAACTGGATTGGTTTAATTACAGGATCCCTTACCGGATTTTATGAACTTGCCGGCATAATAAGAGGTTCGTCCGCTGCGCGCTAGGTACCACCACCTAACGGATGCATAACAACTATTCTTTTCTATGACATTTATAGAGGTTGTTCTTTTTTGCGAATATGGCGCCCTTAAGGGACGTGTCTAGTATTGCACTTTACCCTGTAGAGTTATTCATTTACTACAGGATATGTCAAGTTTTGAATGGAACTTTGCTTATAGAATACGAAATATTTGTGGATATGACTAGATTTGCCCGATCGCTACGTGTTTGGTATTTATTTTCATACGGATTTCATATGAACATGTCTGATTTTGCATAGACGCTCCTCATTTATTAGCCCTAAACTGATACCAAATGTAGTTATTTTTAAGAAAGCATCATGGACCGTTTGAACTTGTAGGTATAGTTGCCTTCATATTTCCAAGGCATATAAAAAATTTCCGTCAAAGGAGTCCGCGCGGCGGTATCATTGAATAGGTAAAGATGCCGCCTGCCCGTTTTGCAGTTACCGCATTTTTTACATGCCTTAAAATCATGAAGACGACGTTTTGACGTTTTACCAGATTTCTCTGAGCCACCCTGTCCATACGCTTTTATATAAACCCCCGAATCAGTTGTTTATCATTTAATATCTGGCATTTTTTGTGAATTAATAGTTTTATTTATCTCTAATTATCATATTTGACACCAAACAAATATTATCAACGTAATTTAATGGAAATTTCAATAAACCATTTTGATTTTGTTTGTAGCTCATAATACCGATGGATGTTTAATTAACTTTTTTGTTTGCATAACCGCAAGGACCTGTAATAAAAATGAAGTCTAAATTTATGTCAACACTGCATTTGAGAGATACGGGCTTGTTTGCATATTCGATACGATTGACATTTACAATTTGTGAAATTGATAAACAATTAGAATATCCGTATTTGTCATCGGTATGGATTTGCGGATTCGTTTGTAATGTCTGTTTGATCTGCAAATGTGTTAATATTTATTCTAAGGGTATTTGTTTAAACTAAAATAGTATTTAGATTTGTGGGCATGCTTCCGATAGGGTCATCCTGTTTTCATAGAAACATAATAATAATAATAATAATAATAATAATCTTTATTCCCATAAGATTCCGAGGAACATTGGATGTGTCATATGTGGCCTTACAAACTAACAGAAATAAAATAACAGAGCTAAGGAAATACAGTAGACAAATAAAAACGAAAACAGTTTTTTAAAATCAAGTTAAAATCTTATGTATATCCTAAATGTCTAAACATATTAAAATAGTCACTGTGACTGTACAAAACTCTTTCCGTCAGGATATTTTTTAATTCTTTTTTGAAGCTGTTTGGATTAGCAATATTTTTTATGTGTTCAGGCAAATTGTTATATGCTTTTATTCCCATATATTGTGGACTGCGTTCATACATACTTGTTTTATGTGACGGTATGCTCAATTGGTCACCGTACCGTGTTTGTAAGCTTTTGCTAACATCAGAATTTCTTTCGAAATTCAGAATATTATTCTTCGTGAATATAAGTAACTTAAAGAAGTAGAGCGCGTAGACTGTCATTATCTTATATTTTTTAAAAATGGGTTTGCAGTGCTGTCGATAATCGGCATTGTCGATTAAGCGGACGATACGCTTCTGTAGCAGAAATAATCTGTCTATCTCCACCGTCGACCCCCAGACAACAATCCCATACGTCAGTCTACTGTGGACGTATGCGTTGTAAAATAACAAAATGGTATCTATGTTAAGGGAGGTTTTTAAATTACCAATGGCAAAAGTATGCGCTACACAATTTAGCAGCAATGAAATAATGAATGCAAATGAAATAAGTTACAGTTTACTAATGATTCATATTTCTTATTAAGACATATTACGTCAGCTTAATATTTCACCTCAAATAGGTGGTGACTAAAATAATACTGGTAACAGACTTCGTCAAAATTAAGGTGCCATTACAGTAATTCAATATATACCTAATTTCCATTAGTAATTTACATTTTTACTGAATTTAAATTTTCCAGAAGTTTCACGAAAATCAGAAAAAAATTTCAAATTAATTTTATTTAACTTGCAATGTTAGTGTGTTAGTTTGTTTAGGTGAAATCTTGCAAGCTCAATTAGAATCACTTCCACTTATCCTGCAGAGTTGAAGTTTTACACATTTATTCGATGACAATGCAAAGTTTAAATACCACCAAAACCTATTGCATACCAGATAACCATTTCAGGTGTACTTAGAATGGCTTCAAGTTAAATAGTATACAGGGTAGGGCAAAAAATATGAAGATCATTCAAGAATAAATTGCGATTATTGATTGATTGATTGATTTTCTAGCGTAAGGTGAGCATTGCTGCCGCTTCCTAGCATCCATGGAGACTCGTTCCAGCTTGGTCGTCCGCCGAACACGCCCAACGGACGGCCAAACTGCGTGCCGGAAGCAGACCTCGGATGTTGTACATACCGCCGTACCGGCTGCATACGCCGGGTTGGACATTGGACATGTTTGTTGTCAGCAGCGAGAGCCACATGACGCATGGGGTAGGAATATAGGATGGGAGGTGTAGGCGTTTGCGAGATACTTCTTTTCAGTTTTCATGCTTCTTTTAAGTCTCCATCTATCATCTTCTCCTTATTTATCCTTCTTCTAAGTTCTCTGTTTCTTCTGTTTCTGAATGTAGCAGCCTTTATTTTCATTTTTTTATTTTGTTTTTTATATTTTATTAACGGTTCCACAGGTAAACATCCATTTACTGTGGAAATGCTGGGAAGGGCCCTATCTCGCAGTAAGAAATAAGAGGTTTTTATATCGGGTTATGAGGAAGAGGTCCGTGGGAATCACTTGTACACCCTGTACATTGTTTTTTTTAAGCAATCAATTTTAATTTTCGTTTTCCAATTCCGGGTATTTTTCTATGTCATTACCTATATTTAATAGCTTTCCACCTAACCACAGCCATAGATAAATGCAAAATAGGGCCTGATGAGAGTGAAGGGAAACGGGGGATTGCCCCGGGCCCGGATCTCTTAGAGGGGCCTGGGGTTAAGAGTTAAATAAAGTGGGAAGATTTTTGCGAAAAATACTTTCCTTTTGATTGATTGATTGATTAATTGATTGATTGATTGATTTGCCAGCGTAAGGTGGGCATTGCTGCCAATTTCAGGCATCCATGGAGGTTCGTTGTAACAGGCAGCTTGGTCGTCCGTCGAACACGGCCATCGGATGGCCAAACTGCGTGCCGGAACCAAATCTCGGATGTTTTATATACCTCCGGCTGCATACGCCGGGTTGGACATTGAACATGCTTGTTGTCAGCAGCGAGAGCCGCATGATGCATGGGGTGGGAATATATAATGGAAAGTGTAGGTGTTTGCGAGATGCTTCTTTTAAGTTTCCATGCTTCTATTAAATTTCCATCTGTCATCATTAGTTGGGATGTGCACGTGTTTGCGAGATGATTATTTTCAGTTTCCATGTTTCTTTTATATTTCCATCTATCGCCATCTCCTTATTTTTCTTCTTCTTAGTTTTCTGTTTTTTCTGTTTCTGAATCTGGCAGCTGTTATTTTTTTTTGTTTTGTTTTTATTTATTAACCGTTCCACAGGTAAATATCCGTTTACAGTGGAGTTGCTGAGAACGGCCCTATCTCGTTTTAACAATTTTTTTTGCGCGTTATGAGAAAAAATAGGTCCGAAGGAATAGTTTGCTCACCCTGTATGTCGTTTCTTTGATACAATCGGTTTCAATATCCGCCTTCCAAACTAATAATAAAATATTAGGTTTTGAATCAATAAATCGAGGTGATAAAAATTGAGATGGTAAAGATCAGATAGAGAGATAGAATAGGATATCAATTAAATCAGATAAAATAAAATAAATTTATAGCTTATCTGCCTTTCTGCAGCATCTTGTGATTGCTGTTTTATTTTACTTCCTTTCCTTTGCTTTCTTGGATTGAGTTGATTTTGTCCATTCACAAACTCTCCACTGTATACAATTACTTTAGGTCACAACACAGCTATATTGCTTTGTAAACATATGTGCCTCATTTTGACACTGACTAAGCTATTATTTATTGCCTATGAACCACTTAAAGAGTATCTTGTTGGGTCGTCTAGGGTGTACGTAGGGACACTGCACTTTACTTGAGCTTGTTTGCTTTATTTGATTTAATATTATTAGAAAACCTTGTAATTATTAATTCCATATGATATTTGTTTTTCTATTGAGCAGCTTCATTTCACGCAGAATTTCTTAATCTACCGGTGTCTGAAATTTTTTTGAATGTAACGGGGTTTTTAACGCTTTTTTGTCGCTTTTAAGAGAGCATCTTAAAAAATACGTTTATTCATGGCGACACATAACTCACTTGCGAAGAATACTTTCCTTTTGTACGAAAATCGGAAAAATTGATATTTTATATAATAAATTAGCTTTAGGAGCTGTACTTTATCTCCACAAAACTGTACACAAACACAACAGCACTTGGCGAGACATGGTTTATATATTATATAATAATATCTTTATTCAACGATTGTTATAGAACAAGTTGTACGAACGCACTATATTTTTCTAAGTCATGCATGTCCAGTCGGTATGCAATATTTAAACGAAGAGATAATCGAAACTAAATAACTACATGTACACCGCGGCCTATAACTCACCCAACAAAATTTCTTACAAACAATAATGACTGAGATAAGCTCAAGAACTCGCTCTGCAAGACATCTTGCAGTTTTAAATACTCCCCTGGCGATATCTTTACTGGTAATCAATAATCTCAGGAACACCTTGTATAGTAACGACTAGGCTGATAAAAAATGTCAATAACATCGACAGAATCGGCAAGAAAAGGGCGAAAACAGATTATGAACAGCACTCAGTGGCAGTTTGTTACATGAGGCGGACGAAGAACTGCATTATACGGAAGGATACGTGTCTGTCATCCTCGCCCAGCCGACGATAACGAGCAAGGCCTGCGGTGGAATCGATAGCGCTCCATTTGTAGCAAGTCATTCGTCCTTAGGGAAGTGACGTGGACCGTCGGATTATTATAATATAATAATAATAATAATAATAATAATAATAATAATAATAATAATAATAATAATAATAATGTATTGGCCAAAATTAGATACAAATCTGTAGATATGGCAAATCAAGATAAAATATTGTACACACAAAAATACACATAAATATATAATAAACAATTCATAGCCCAATATTCTTCCACTTTTTTTATACTACGTGAACTGCGAAATATTGCGAATCTCATCAGGAAGTGCATTATACAATTTCATCAATGCAATTGTAGGGGGGCGGCTTCAATGCACTTGTGCGAAAGTTGGGGATACTCAAGAGCTCACCATGTCTCGTTACATAGTTATGAAAATTTGTTCTTGTTTTAAACTGGTTTAAATTATTTTTAGTGAAGGTGACATATTTTAAAATATAAATTGATGGTGTTATGAGAATTAATTTTTCTTTTACACATATCGTTACAGGTTTCTGTAGATCGATCGAATAATTTTCTTTTAACATAAGTACACAAACGTTCAAATTCAGTAGCTCTGCCTCATGCCATAATATTAAACGATATGTGACTATATACCATAGAGTAATAGATATTGATTACCACCTGATTAAAAATTGATTTTAACTGCAAGATCGCAAAATAAATTTTGTTCAATTGATTGCAGAAGTTGTCTACATGTCTAGACCAGGATAATTTGTGGTCGAGAAAATACCACTCTGAGCAAGCGATATTTTCACTAATCATAAAGTTTTGGGTCTCTGAAGATGAAAGTTTTGCTTTTCATTTAAAGTGAGTCTGTTTCTCCGGGACCATATGCTTAATGACTCTATTACTTTAAAAATGATATTTTGAAGCTATTCAGGAGTATCTGCTAACCACCCAGTAATTGTTGTATCATCCACAAACATTGTGATATTACCACATTCCAGATGACTAGGTAAATCATTAATATATAACATAAACAGTAATGGGCCTAGTACGGAATCCTGCGGAACTTCGAGCGCAACGTCATGTACTTCAGATTTTTCTCCATTCAAGTACAATGAATGATCTATTTTCCATATATCAAAATATCTTTATTCACAGTATCAAAAGCTTTGAGATAAAAAATCGGTAAAACCATGTACTTGCCCTCATCTAAGCACTGATATACATATTTTAGCAGATGACGGGATTCTGATTCTAGTCATTCTCTTGTTCTAAAACCATGCTGAGATATTATCAGGATGTTATTATTTTCAGTATATTTGATAATCTGTTGTAACTATATCACTCTTTCAGATATTTTCAATAGATTACTCAATACATAAATTATTTGCCTATAATTCTTAAGATCAGCGGGGGTCACCTTTCTTTAACAAAAAATGACAGAGGCTAGTTTCAAGCAAGCTGAAAAAATATCAATTTCAAGTGACTTATTTATTAGGTAGACAAAAGGTGCCAAAATGTTATTTCCAATGCTTTTTATCAGTTTTGCAGTTAAATCATGATAACCGTTTAAATTTTTATTTCTGAGTTGTATTATAGTACTATGAACCTATTCTATCATTACATTGTTAAAGTATATGGAATTTACAACATTTTTATTTAGACTGCACGGTAAAGGCAAATTAAAGCCAAAGTAATAATAATAATAATAATTTATTTGATCCACAGAGATCACTGTAATGATATTGAATACATAAAGAATCACAGAAAGCACACATAACAAACATATGACTGTTGCGTACATCTGGCAACTTTCAGTAATTTTAATAAATTCTAATACACTAAACTTAATTTTTGAAAAATATGTATAGGTATTTACCATACTCTAGTAACGAAAACACCAGACATTGAATTATTATAGGTAATGTGTTTAAATTTAGGAATATACACATTTATTATATTTTCATGTCTCATCCATTTACCTCTTTTTGTATTCCAGTTTTTGCTAACAGCTCTCATAGAACACAGGGGCTTCGATCGAATAGTAAATATATCTGTATTTCACAGCACATATTTCTTAATTATGGGTTAAATCAAATATACTGCAGGAAGTATTATGGGTTGCATAGAACAACGCGAACCCAAATTCTTAGTAATTTTTAGTTTATAGTATGGAAATATGTTAATTGAGACTTGAGAGGGGATATCACTTTTATTAGCTCGCTGATAGCAGAATTGGCCATTTCTGTAGCAAATTCTGTAGCAGCATATACTTTGACTTAAAGTTTTTTTTGATAATCATTCAGTCACGAGTTGTGACACTTCTGCTGTTATCAAACTTTCTCTTAGTGATCTATCTAATAAAAGGTAATTACATTTATTTATTTGATTCCTCTCATTAGTATTTAACGGCCTTTAGCCATATTTTTCATTTCTGCTAACTAAACAACCATAATTCTGAAACATGTGTTGATAATATTTTTTTTTCTTCCCAAACGTAGAGTTTTGCTTACAACTGATTATTTTAATAGATAACTGATTACATAGATAATTAACAAATAACTGATTATTTAAATAGAAAATAACTGATTAAATAGATAATTTATAGATAATAGATAATTAAATAATTATTTAAATAAATACACTACACAGATAGTTTACACAAATAACGTACTTAAGGTTAAATGCCTGTTAGATTTCATAAGACAGATAGTCCAGTCAAACATAGTTTAGTCAAGTTCAACATAGTCTATTGAAATTCCGTTTGGTCAAGTCCAGTTTAGTCCAGTCAATCCAAACCAACAGCAAAACCCTAGCGTTACACAGGTTAGCACGACGTCAAACCACGTCGAGGAGCCGTCTGTGTTCGGAGAGGCTGTTAGGAAAAGCTACCAGAACTCACCAGGAGCCCTCATCCACTATCTATCCATCGTCAGGAGGATTGGTGAGATTCTGAGAATTTCATTGATATTTTTTTAGTCGTGTAATATTTACTGTATAACTTTCATTGCACAAGATATATATATTTTTTAATGATAAATTAATTAAGCTATAAATATTTTCCTTCGGAAATTGTGATAATATTATTTAATATTTCTATTTCATAATTGATAACATTACTTTATACTTTTTATATTGATTAAATCCGTAGATTTGTTCTTATATTGATGATTTTTCTGAAGTTATTAATAAATAAGTATCTTTTATCGTAAAATTCAATTTTTCATTTTTTTTGTTTGTCTGTCCGCCATAAGATCAAATCTTTCCACGACGGTTGGTTCCACCATCACAGGGGTAGCACTAACTCTTAAATTTTCCGTGGATGGCGTTCCTAATTTTTACATCATTTTAAGCTACCTCTGAGTGTTGGAACAAACTAGCTAGGCAAAATATCACAAAAATATTGGTTCACCCTCTGGCTGATTTAAAAAAATATATATTAATTGAACCCACGAAATCCCAGCCACGCACCAGATCAGCTAGCCGTTCGCCGTCACTACTTGTGTGTTGGTTGAATTGCCTATGGTTATCACCTTAACCGGTGATATCATTGTTAATTTTTCTAAGGCCAAGTAGTGATGTAACATGACTAATCAATATTTGGATATCTAATCGATAAATCAGTACTTCGCCCAAATGTTAGAAACAAAACAAAATTATCAGTAGTATAAATTAACTAGTTAAATTAATGAACTCGGATATGTAACAAAAATATTTGGTAACAAGATAGTCCTTCGCCTTCGTTCAAGTTATTAATAAAAAAATATTGTTCATGATATAACAGAGTGCATGAAGAACTTATTGATTTAAGAAAAAATATGATGCAATTTGCTGAAAATCTTTGGAGATTTGACCGCGAGAAACTCTACTTTGGGGAGTAATGCAGCACCCTTGGAATGGGAGTTAAAATTGTGTCGAAACGAAAGTTTATATTTTACGCGGTCTTATTCCGAACGGAAATGGAACAGCAAAGCTATTACAATAAAACTATTTGAATGCAGTGCCATGAGAGGGCGCTGCTAAATTATTGAGTTATTTCATCAGTAGTTAATATACAAGATGTCTTATAAGAGGACAATTGAACGAAGTGAGATGATATGGGAGGTCATTTCCAATCAAAATAATCACATGTGGTTATTCAATTGTTTCCAGTTGAAAAAAAAATCCATTTTCGCATTTATCAATAAAACATTAACAAAAAAATAGTATGTGTTTGGTTGTTTCCTTTTTCTAAAAGGATTTTGAGCGGGTCCACTTTCCAATAAAAGCATTTTGTGAATCTTTTTATCCTCTCTCGGATACAATAGGTGGTTTTGAGAACACTTCGCGGTCTCAAAAAAATGTAGTTCATTTTAAAGTGAAGCTGATTTTGATGAATGCGTTAATGATATTGTTATTGAATCCAGGAAACATCTCCAAAGACAGATTAAAAAATATCGTTTTCGAAACTGCGCTAACATTTGACTTTAATGAATAATTTCACTAGTAATTTCAAGTTTAAAATTTGTTCAGAAAAGAAATTTGTGAACATCTCCATAGACATCGCTTGGAGGAATTCACTGTTTGTTCGGCTATATGCCGTCAGTACGTTTGGAAAAGCTGAAAAGCCTTATGAAACTTACGCTTCCTGAAGCAAGCACAAGTGTGTTATCCTGCCGAATGATAAAATCGCCAATAAGATTTTAAGCAAGCATGTATACAGTTAGTTCTTATATTTTCCAACCTAACTCAAATTTTACTTACATGTTTTACAGGGAGTCGGAATTTTTTATACCAGTCGATTGTTACATTACTTTCAGCGTTGTATGAACTCACGTCCTAGAGGCGTGACCTACTTGCCATGGGTGGTGTACTCTGATCTACGTTATATTGTATTCAATTAGCTAAGCAGGCTTGAATATTCTATTTTTCATGTATTTATTGCATTTTCTACAATTATTTAACAAATATTATTAAATTCTATTCTTTCATTAGCCATATAAGCTAGTATTGACGACTTTGGTGCGATTCTGTAGTTCGGAGCGGAAACTGAGTTTTACGGATCGCTTACGAGCCTGTCACATCTGTATTTGTGATCCGTTTAAGAGACAACAGAAAGCGCATCACTAGTCTGCAAAGTAAGACGGAAGCTAAATAGTAGCAATACTAGCAATCACGGCAAGTACACTTTTGCTTTCTTTAAATTTTTTTGAGTTGTAGAAATTCACCATGAGAGTGGGGATAACCTTAGACTTTACCCATTATAGGTATATTCTTTACGTAACATTGATAACAGAAAATAATTCTCAAAAGTAATATTATTTACAAATTATAGGTTATCATTGCTCGACAGTGATTCCATTGTAACTTTTTCGTAAAGCTACAACCAGTATCTAGGTACAGTGTGTCGGACGATTATAAACTATCAATATTCTCTGATAACGAGTCTGACGCTAACGCTTGAAAATCAACGTGACGGATATTTTGTTCTACAACCTGGGATATGAGAGACTATTAAAAATGTGGGAAAATATTGGAGAAAATTAAACAGCCTAAGAAAATATTGTAACCAAAAATGAAATAAAATTTTACTATTGCTCGATTAATCGAACCTTATTACCTAATGTCGATTTTGGGGCATGTGTATTAATGAACAAATTAGGTAATAATGACCAATTAACCAGGCGACGCAACGATGAAATTTTATATTATAATTCTTAGCGACCGGCTTACTTTAATTTGGTTGAATAATTTCCAATTCTTTAAAAGCTTTTATTTAACATGCTCTGTTGTATGTCTGTCAGTCTATCTGTATGCCTGCTACAAACTTGCAATCAAAATTTCGACTAGTTCTAATTAAGCTAGCGCTTTGAAATTTTGCACACGTATGTAGGTCCGCTGACAATAATATATTTAATATCGTTATAAATAATAATAATAATAATAATAATGATTTTATTGTTAGGACTAGTTACATAAAAGAAAAATTTACAGTATAGTACGTGTCTAAGTCGTTGTTGGTGGAGGATGTGCCAGTGTAGCGACTAGAAAGTAATTCAAGTAAAATACCTGAGGTACAAGTTGAATTAGAACGCACGGAGGTCGCAGTCCCATAGGGGCAGAGTCCTAGTGGGGCGGGATACCCGGTTAAGTGTCTGAAAGCGGACAGATTGATAGAGACATTTGAATTTAGGTAGTAACAAGTATAGTAAGTAGACAATTAGTGCTAGTTAGTGTTAGTGGTTAAGTAGACAATTAGTGTTAGTTAGTGTTAGTGGTAACAGGTAACGTGACTGTAAACGGACATCCTGATAGAGACAGCTGAATGTAGTTCATAATAGGATAAGGATATGTAAGTGGACAGGTGGTTTTGTTTCGCGCACGGTGCCTTATTGTATTGTGTATCGGGGCCTGTAGGGAGCCTCTGGGAGCACTGCGTTGCTTTCCTCGCCGTGGGTGAGCTTGTGGAGGACTTTCGGATGCCGGGTTGAGGTTGTGGCGGTCAACACGGCGGGCCTATAGCTTGGATATAAAACTCATATATGAACTTAGTGACTTCAATGATCCACTGGTGAAATATAAGGTGTATAAGGAATAGGCAATATTCAACATACAGTGTAAATAGGAAAAAGAAAATAAAAAAGAAAAAAGTAAATTAAAAGGAAAAAGGTAAATTAAAAGGAAAAGAAAAGAAAAGAAAAAGAAAAAAGAAGAGGAAAAATATTTAGAAAAAAAAAGAGAAAGAATATACGGAATAGGAAATGGCCGAAAGCGACAAAGATAAAAGAACACCTAGTCAGAAAACAATGGAACAAATGATGTTAGAGTCAAGGAATCAGAGAGATCCACCCAGGAGGGAGTCCCTGGCAAGAACACCGCCAGACCTCAATGTAAGGATAGAAAGAGAACTGAGGAAACCAAGAACAGAATCATGCTCTAGTACACAATCAGAAAGGGAAAACGCAAACGAGCTGACAAGAAAAAAAGAAGAGGAGATAAAGGCAGAAGAAATCAAGAAGGCAAGAGAAAAGGTTAAGGATATTGAAAAAGAAGAAAGAAGACAAGAAGCAGAAAAGAGAAAAGCAAGAGAAGAGAAGAAAAACGAAGAGAGAAAGACAGAAAAAGATAAGGATTACATAAAACTGAGTAATTGGGTTGAAAGGGGAGACATACCCTACATAGATGAGAAAATAATAATGAGCATCATGGAATCCTGTAAGGACATTGAAGAAGCCACTACAAGATATCAAGCGGGTAAAATACAATTTAACAGGACAGAACAAAAGATGGTACAAGAAGGGATAGGAAACATATATAAAGCGATGATAAGCATGTTATACAAATGGGGAAGAGACAGCCATACTCAAGAAAGAAAAAAAGAAAGAGAACTAAGGGAAGAACTAAAAGAAATAAGAGGCACCATAGAAGAGATCAGGAAGGAGAAAACCCCCGAAGAAGGAAGCAAGAAAAAAATAACAACAGGAACAAAAGAAAGATTAAATAAGAACAGAGAGAGAAGAGAATTCCAATTAAATGAACAAAGGACAGAAACTGAACCAGCAACAGAAGAGGACATGATAACTGGAGAAGAAGATACTGAAATAGTTATACGCAGAAACAAATCGAAGCGAAAAGGCAGAAGAACTTTTGCAGACGTAGTAAGAAGAAAGGATACGGATACAGACACAAATAGGCAACGAGAAGAATGGAAGACACCAGAAAAGAAAGAAAGGAGAGAAAACCTAACTATGTTTGTAAAAATGGACAAAGCCACAGAAGGCAACCAAATTATAAAAAAATTGAAAGACACAATAAGTAGAGAGGATATAGGAGGAGAAGTAAGAAATATTAGAAAAACACAGACAGGAGATCTGGTAATAACCAGCAAAGACATAACACAAAAGGAAAAACTGATTAGCAGATTACGAGAGGAAAAGGCACTAACAGTAGTAGCAGAGGATAAAAATAGTAAACCAAAGTTGATCATAACAGGAGTCATTAATGTATATAAAGAGGAAGAGTTTATCGAAGAGCTGCTACAACAGAACAATGACATTATACAACAATGTACGAGAGAAGATATTGAGAGTATAAGAGTAGTAACGAAGAAACAATGCAGGGATAGAAATAAGTCAAACTGGGTGTTAGAAATGAATCCCAGCATATTCAAGATTTTCGTAAAAAAGAAAACAATAATATTCGACTTGATGATACTGTACGTAGAGGAATACATACAACCCACCATTTGCTACAACTGCAGCAAATTCGGACATGTTGCGAAACATTGCAAGCAGAGAGCAGAATGTTATAAATGCGGTGATGGACACAACGCCAGAGACTGTCCTGAAAGTAAAGAGCTAAATTGCCCCAACTGTGAAAGATTAGGCTTTGAAGAGAGAATGCACTCAGCACTAAATGCTGGGTGTCCGGCATTTCGGAGAAGGCAAGAACAACAAAGAAAGACTATTAACTACTGGGAATAAAAATCAAATTAAAGTACTACAGATTAACCTAGGGAGAGGAAGAGAAGCTACAGAACTTATGAAGCAGAGGGCAGAAGCAGAAAACATTGACATTATAATGACACAAGAGCCATACCACTACGGAGAAATAACCTGGGAAGGATATGAGAAATTCGGACACGAAGATAAATATAAAGCACTAATATGGATAAAGAAAGACCTAGGAGATATACGCATAAGAAGAGAATATCTCAGCAGAAATACAGTAGGAGTAACAATAAGAATAAAGAAGAAGGAAATACTACTTTTAAGCCTATACGACGAGCCTGGAAATTCAGACAATATTTTTATAGAGGGAGTAAAAAATAAATTAAGAAATTGGAAGAAACCAGTATTAATCGCTGGAGACCTGAACGCGAAAAATAGCGCGTGGGGGGGGGTCGACACAGACCAAAGAGGTGAAGAAACACTAGAATGGATCGTCACAGAAGGCTTCAACCTAAATAATGAAATGAACACCAGAGCGACTTTCGATAACGGAAGAGGCAAAAGCTGGATTGACCTGACAATATCCAGAGAGTTGAACATAAATAATTGGCAAGTACTGGAAGAAGAAAGTCTTAGTGATCACAAATACATCGAATATGAAATAGGGATAGAACAAAAAGAAACAAGGAAAGAAAAAACAGTCTATGACTTTGAGACGACGATTTGGGAGAACTTTGAACGAGAAATGAAAAAATTCGATCAATCAAAAGAAATTATAGATGTAGAGGAAGAGGCAAGAAGGATACAAAACTTCTGCTCACGAGTGTGTAAAAAAATGATAAAAAGAAAAAAAATAGCAGAACAAACAAGTGAGACCTGGTGGAACGAAGAATTAGAGAAAAAAAGAAAGGAGGTAAACAGAAAAAGGAGGGATATGCAAGAAGAGAGAGACCCTGAGAGAAGAAGGGAAAAAATGACGATTTATAAAAGGACCAGACAGTCATATAAAAAAGACATAAAGGAAAGGAAAATAGAAAAACTGAAAAGAGACATCGACAATATAAACGTACAGAATCCGTGGGAGAAAATATGGAAGATGGTAGGAAAAAAGAAAGAAACCAAAAGAAACACAAACGTCATGAAAGAAGATGGAACACATACAGATACCCAAGAAGAAACAGATGCATACCTATTAGACAAATACTTCCCTGGAGATGAACCGTGGAAAGACACACATGAGCAAAAAATTATCAGGAACAGGACTCCAAAATACAACAATGAAACGGATATGCCCATAACAAAGGGAGAGTTAGAAGAAACCATAAGGCAGTTAAAACACAACAAGGCAACTGCAGAAGATAAAATTCCAAACGAAGCCGTACCACATATAGCTAAAGTGGTGGGCGACTGGCTGGTTAGACTATATAATAAATGCCTAGAGCAAGGTATCTTTCCGACAATATGGAAAGCGGCATGCATCAGCTGGATACCAAAAAAAGATGGCGCGCCGAGGCCAATAAGCGTACTGCCTGCCTTAGGAAAGGTATTCGACAAATTACTGAACTACAGATTACAGCAACAATGTGAACGGAAAGAAATTTTCTCCAAAAACCAATTTGGATTCAGATCGGGAGAAAATACGATAAAGGCAACAGAGAATATAATAAAGACACTGAAAACCAACAAAAGGCAAGGGAGACATAGTCTGGTAGTCATGCTAGACTTAAAAAACGCTTTCAACACGGCATGGAAGTACTACCTAGATCAAATAATGGAGCAAAAGAATATCAGTAGAACGCTAAGAAAAATATGTAGCAGTTTCTTAGAAAGGAGGACAGTAAAGAGCGGAAAAACAAAGAAGAAGATGGAAAGAGGTTGTCCACAAGGCTCCAGTCTGGGGCCATCCCTCTGGATACTATTGATGGAGGGGTGGTTCGATAGGATGGAATTGGCCAATACAAAAGAAAAAGAAAATGACAATACAAGAAAGCAGGACACAGAGTTAGGACTTTTTCAAGCTTACGCAGACGATCAAGCCATGGTAATCAGCGGAACATCATTAATAGAGATAGAGAGAAAATGGAAAATCATATGGAAAGAATGCGAACAATGGGAAAAGGAGAGTAAATCAGAATATAACCAAACGAAAACAGAGGTAATGTTTATAGAGGCAAAAGGCAGAGGAAGGGAGCCAAAGATCAGGATAGGCGATAAAACGTTAGACATGAAAGAATCCATAAAATATCTAGGAATACACATAGACAAAAAAATGAACTTCACGGAACATTTAAAGAATGTACAGAAAAAAACAGGGGCAGTAATCTCTAGAATGTCAGGCATAATAAGAAACAAATGGGGATTAGACAAAGAACACCTGAAGATTATATATGATCGAGTATTCAAGACAGCCATCCTTTATGGCGCAGAGATTTGGGGGGAACGAGCACAAGATTCAAAAAACAAGCGAATACTGGACGCCACTCAGAGGAAAATTATGCTTGGAATAGCAAGGGCGTATAAAACTACGCCTACTGCAACTCTACAGGTATTAACAGGGGCACCACCTCTGGACATCGAGGCAGCCGAAATAAACAAATGGTGGGTGGAAAACAGAGAATCACTGGAGAAACAAATAGTAAAAATAAACAGAAGGCCGGACATGCACGATAGGGAGACAGAAGAGGAAAAGTTAGCAAATGACAATAAACGCGCCGAGAAGGAAATATACACGGACGCCAGCATCCAGGACGGAAAAGTAGGCACGGGATGGGCAATCAGAGAGGAGCAAGGATGGACCACCGGCAAATATCGGATAGACAACGGAATCAGCATTAATAATGCGGAATTAATAGCTGTATTAATAGCATGCGATAAGATTGAGATAAGAAAGGAAAACACCTGGAAAATAATTACTGATAGCCAAATTGCAAAAAATACAATAGACAATGCTAGGACCGATAACGGAATCGCCGCAGACATTCAAAAGAGAATCAGCCAAATGAAAAAACACGGGAAGGCAGTAAGGATTATATGGAAAAAGAAAAATAAAGAAAACAACGACGGAGGAAATATAGCGGATAGCCTTGCCAAAGAAGCAACGAAATTGGAAGAAACAACAAATATAGAAGGAGACTGGGCAAACAGTAAGAAAAGTACCAGGCTGAAAATGAAAGAAGAAATTAAACGGAAGTGGCAACGCAGATGGGAGATGATACCTCATCAAAGAGGACTCAGAACAGTATGCGAGGAAGTAACAAACACAAGAATCGGACTTACCTTTAAGGCAACACAGATGATCACCGGACACGGAAACTTTAAGGCATATCTAGCAAGAATTGGGAAAATTGAAAGAAGGCACAGCTATTGTGACTGCAACCTTGGCAACGAGGAGAGTAATACACACATTATGTACGAATGTAATAAAAGGGAGAGATATGAAGCAAGAGAAGAAATATACCATAGACAACTGGGGGGGAGGATAAATCTCGTCACAGATGGCAGAGTCAACAGTGAGGTAATCACAAGAATAAATGAATGGGCAGAAAGAGTCATAGAAGAAGTAGACTGTGCTACAAACTAGACTATAGGCTTAGGACGATCGACTCTCCTCTAGTTCTTGGAGAGTGGAGACTGAAGGGGTTCCTTTGACGGGGGTCTTGCTAGATATAGGGAAATAAGAGCCTGGAAGCCGCGAGGCAAGACAGTTGACTTCAGCGAGGCCACTTGTCGGGTTAGCTCAGGCGCCCGCTACGCCTCCAAAAAAAAAAAAAAAAAAAGTATAGTATATTGTAAATAGTATATGGTGTCAAGGAGTGCGTTGGCTCACTCGGCCCCTTAATTGGGTTTACCGGGGTGGGTTGACGCACACCAGGGACGGTTGACGCGAATATAGCATTCTTGCCCTAGCCTATCACCGTCCAAGACCGTCCGCCAGCTTCACCAATGCCCCTTCGGAGGTGCTGGTAAGCATGTGGTGAAGAACCACACCCTGCACGAGGTGACACTGCTTAAACAAAAGGCGGCGGATCTAGACCGGGAGGTTCGAAAAACATCCCCCAAGTCAAGGTGTAAGCCATCGTGCCGAGGACTGAATGGTACCAGGGTTAGGGTACCTCTAACGATGCCTATGGGAATTTGGGCGACATCCCATAGTAACCAGCCCCCACGTGTTTGTGCCGTGCGTGGCGACCCGTGTCGTCGGATGAAGGAATCCTGGTGGTTGAGTGGGCCGTGCCTGCAACACGCCACTTTGGTCCGGAGTTCGGCTAGACGGGCGGTCGGGAGCTAACCCACTCCTGATCAACCGGCTGCGTCGTCCCGTCAGAGGGCCGGCAGGGTGAGTCTCTGGCGGCAGGTGGCGCGTAGGGGGCCGTGGATCTGGCTGTCGATCACCTCGGCAGTCAGGTTTGCGCCACCCTCTCACAGCGTTGCCTGTCTCTGGGGGCTATATCCATCTGGTATCCTTGGTGATCGCACGGGCTTGCCGTGCGACATCCCCAAAGAGGGCTCCGTGGCGGGTGGGGAACCAGATGAACGAAATCAACAAATAACCCATATGGATAATAAAACTTTAGCCAATCAAGTGGCAGAGCGGCCACGCTCGCCGCACCAACCAGTGGATGAGCGCCAGCGCCCACCACAACATGTACAGTCTGCGGCAGAGCGACAACGTTCGCCACAGAACGAGCCAAACAAGGTAAGAGTAGTCCAGTGTAACCTGCAACACAGTAGAGCGGCAACGGCAACATTGTGCCGACGACTCGATGTGGAGCAGGATACACTGGCTCTAATCCAAGAACCCTGGATAGTTAAATCTAAAATATCTGGTTTAACAAAACTAAACGGAGTTATTTTCAGCTCACCAACAATGACGCCGAGGACAGCGATTTATGCCCCCCGGCACATCAAAATCCAGCCATTACAACACCTTTCAACCTCTGATCTCACGGCCGTGAGGGTGGAATGTGCAATATCAGGCAAACCAACAACAGTCGTAATAGCATCAGTGTATCTCCCCCAGGACCAGGCAACACCACCGCCGACAAGGGAAATGGAGAACCTGGTAACTCATTGCCTCACCCAGAAATGGGAACTAATCATGGGATGTGACGCCAATGCTCACCATGTAACCTGGGGCAACAAAGACAACAATGTTAGAGGTAAGTCACTTTACGACTATATAATCGGTAATAACCTTAATATAATTAACCAAGGCTGTACACCGACATTTATTAACTCTAGAAGTCAAACCATAGTAGATATCACCTTAGCTACAAACCGTATATCCAACTCGATCCAAGACTGGCATGTGTCTGACGCTGCTTCAATGTCAGACCACCGCTGGATTGAATTCGGCATTAAATTAATCAAAGCACCAAGAAAACTCCTCAGGAACCCCCGAGACACTGACAGAGATGAATATCGACGTCAACTCAGGGAGAACCTGAGGGATGTACACAACGGGGTGCCACAAAACAACGGAGAGATTGAGCAGTATGTTAAAACTGTTCAAACCGCTATGAAAAAAGCCTACGAAGCATCGTGTCCCTTGAAGGCCGTACAACAGCAGCCTGGGGAAGCCACTAAATGGTGGTGCCAGACGCTGACCGACCTCAAGAAACAAGCTAGGACATCGTTCAACAAGGCGAAAATGACAAAACTTGAATCAGATTGGGAGCTATACAGAACCAATCAAAGAGAGTTCAAAAAACTAGTCAGGCAGAGACAACGAGAGGCATGGAGAGCCTACTGTGAGGAGATCGAGGATTACTCGCAGGCTGCTAGGCTACATAAAATACTTGCCAAAAACAAAGACAATCACCTAGGTCTACTGAAAAAGGATGATGGTACCAGTACCAACGACCTACATGAAAGCCTAGAGTTGCTTATGGAAACTCACTTCCCAGAATCTGTAGTGACAGATCGGAAGGAATGGCCAAATGAAACCGACACTCAACCCACCGAACTGGACTGGCAAACTGCCAAACAAATTGTGAGTGAAGACAGAATTAAATGGGCAATACTGGGCTTCTCCCCCTTCAAATCGCCAGGTACTGACGGCATTCATCCAGCCCTTTTACAATGGGGTCTGGATGAAATAGTGCCGCACCTGACAGCAATATTCAGGACGTGCCTAGCACACCTTTATATTCCGAAGGTGTGGAGAGAAGTCAAAGTAGTGTTCATACCAAAGGCGGGAAGAATAGACTATACTACCCCCAAAGCATACCGACCCATTAGCTTGACCTCGTTCCTTCTCAAGGCGATGGAAAAGCTATGTGAGCGATACTTGAGGGATGTTGCGATCACTGCTAATCCCACACATCCCAATCAGCATGCATACACCCCGGGCAGATCCACCGACACCGCCCTTCATGCGGTTAGTGGTCGGATTGAAAAGTCTTTGGACAATAAAGAGTCCACCCTGGGTGTCTTCATAGACATAGAAGGCGCTTTTGATAAAACCACCTTTCCAAAAATTACAGCAGCCCTCACGAGCAGGAACGTTTCTCCGATCGTAAGTGGCTGGATATCCAACATGCTCTCAAAAAGAGCGGTACAGATTAACATGGGAGACATCGCTGTTAGAGGAATGGTTGCAAGAGGCTGTCCTCAGGGGGGTGTCTTATCGCCTCTTCTATGGAACTTAGTTCTTGACAGCCTCCTGCGCCGCCTCAACTCCGAGGGATTCCACACAATTGCATACGCAGATGATCTAACGATACTGCTTAGTGGTAAATTCGAAGGAGTCCTCTGTGATCGAATGCAGATGGCCCTGAGAATAATCGAAAGATGGTGCAGAGAACACTCTCTGTCGGTCAACCCCAGGAAGACAGAGCTGGTCCTCTTCACAAGGAAAAGGAAATTGGGGCCAATGACGGCCCCCGTTCTCCTAAATACCACACTAAATTTCGCATCAGAAGTAAAATACCTTGGAGTAACTTTTGATGCCAAACTAACATGGAATCTTCATTTAGACAGAAGACTAAAGAAGGCTTACATCTCTTTTGAGCAGTGCCGCAGAACCATAGGGAAAACCTGGGGAATGAAACCCAAAGTGGCTATGTGGATTTACACTGCTATAATAAGACCAATGATAGCCTATGGAGCCATCGTCTGGTGGCCTAAGAGTCAGCAGACTGTAGCGAAACGTAAGCTCAGCCAGGTACAACGAGTAGCCTGTTTAAACACAATTGGAGCTATGAGAACAACACCAACAAGAGCAATGGAAGTGATGCTGTGCCTGCCACCACTAGACATATATCTAGAAGAGGTGGCCCTAACTACTATGGCACGTCTCAAATCCGTTGGCATACAGCCAAACATAGGATGTGGAGTGACCAGATGCCGGCTGTGGAATGAGGCAATTAAACAAATGCCACTTCTGCAGGTACGTGCAGATGGTATTTCTCCACAGTTCATCTTTGATAGACCCTATGAAATACACACCAACAGTAGCAATGAGGTCGTCAGTGAAGGAACAGTTAACATCTTCACAGACGGATCGAAAAAGAAAGAAGGAACAGGTTGTGGGGTATACTCCAGGAACCTGCAAATTCAAATTAAATGGGCTATGGACAAACAAGCCAGTATAATACAAACAGAACTGGCGGGAATAACCATAGCCGCAAAAGAAATTTCCCGTAGACAAATAACGGGAAAAACAATAAGAATCTACACTGATAGTAGACAATCACTACTGGCCCTACAGAGACACAAAATAACAACAGGGTCAGTATGGGAATGCCATCAGGCACTCGTGGGCGCCTCCAGCATGAACAGTGTCATTCTATGCTGGGTCAAAGGGCATGCACAGTGCAGAGGCAACAGGGAAGCTGACAGTCTGGCTAAGAAGGCAGCCAGTCTAAGTATACTTGGACCTGGCCCTTCCAACATACTGCCGACCTCAGCAATAATGCTAATGATTAAAGAATACACCCACAGAAAATTTAAAAAACTGTGGGATGAAACTCATAGTTGTCAGTTGGCCAGGGATCTGCTTAGATACCCTGACAAGGATACAACGATGATCTACCTGGGAATGTCCAGGAAGAACCTGCGCTTCGCGACAGGAATTCTTACTGGTCATTGCCAGCTGAGGAAGCACCTTTACAACATGAAGTTAAATGACACACCCCTATGCAGAGGTTGTGAACAAGAAGACGAGACTGTCCAACACGTACTCTGTGAGTGCCCGGCAGTCTCCTCTAGCAGAGAATCCATTTTGGGAGAACGTTGGCCTACACTGGCCGACTTGAGGGATATTCCCCTAAGCAGCATCACCACCTTCTTCACAAGATTAGGATGGTTGGAGGCCTAGGTGGAATCCTGTATCCCTCGGGAGGACGTACAAGGGGCCCAATGGGGCCTAGGTGCTGCGGTCACCTAAATGTGACTGCCCTCCCACAAACTCCAACTCCAACTCCAGTATAGTATATGAATTGTATCAATCAAATATGGCGAACGTCCCAAGATAGCTGATTACGTTTTTCTTCACAGCTTTTTAGATATGGGTATCAAATGAAAGGATTTAACGAGTAAAATACTGTAAACTATGTGACGTCATTATAAGTCCAATGTGTCGGATGTACTAACATGGGTATCAAATGAAAGGGTATTGTCTGTCTGCCTGTAAAATAACTAAAATACAAAATACAGTTTAAGATACATATACAGTCTATACAGAAATAGATATGAAATGAATTTATTGACTAGTAATTATGTTTTAGTTATTGCTAGATATCTTATTAATGATGTCATCGTTTTTTATTCGCTCCAAATTGTTGCTATTTGTCTGTTTCTGATGATCTAGGAACCTACGCCCTTTTTTTAAATCGACCCTGACATATATTATCCCTGATGGCCAAAATTTGCTGTCGTATACTAGGTCATGGAGTACCAAGTGAAGTCCCATCATGAAGTTATTATTATCTTCTTCCTTTTTATAGAGATCCATAGATTTAACACATATATTATTAATATCTGTGGCAGATTTCCTTGCAGTATATTTTTTGCGTAACTTTGTTTTTGGCTTTTGAAATGAACAGCCAAATGTTTTTGTTGCGTTTTGGTTCACTGCCTTCAAATTCTATATTATTTTGAATCAAATTATTCTGCAGTTTTATAAACACTATCACCCCGGTTACAGCTTGAGGATAATTTTTTAAAATAATCGACATATGATACTCTGACTACACCTGGGGGCCTTCTTTTGACAATCTGTTTTTAAACTGTTAACACAAATTAGTGACTACTAAGAACTAGAAATTAAGGTCACAGAGTATTCATAGTGCAATAAACTATAAAATGCTACCTACCAATTATTATCCATCCTTTCGATAGTTTAAAATACAGACTGGTTGTTAGAGGCCATAAATTACGATATAACTTTTCATTTTATTGACACAATAACAATTTTCTAACACCTTACAGTAGTAAATGCTGACCAAATGGTTGGTGAGATTAAGGTCACTGCCGGATGATTAAATAATTCTTCGAAACTCTGACACTTACTTGGTTTTTGCCTAAACACGTTTTAGTATTACAAAGAAAATATACATATCTTCGAGCCGTAGATTAAAAAGAGGAACAATGACTTAATTCCGCATATTTGTATTAACATAATCATTATAATAATCTTTTATTTGACATTTATAATTATTTAATGAGCAACGTTGCTAATTGTCGTCGTATTTGTAGTGTACAGGGTGTTTCATCATAAATTTCCTCAGTCTAACTTGGTTATTTCTGCACCAATTATAGAATTTCAAAAAGCAAGTTTTTATACGTCATGTTCAGAAAATAATGACGTCCAATTCTAACCGTATATAGAGTGTTACTTGATTCTTTTAAATGGAACACCCTGTATCTAACTCGAGAATCACAATCCTCGCTTTTCTCTGATTTCAAAAATATAATATTTCATATGGGTATCTTCTATAGAATTTTTAATATTTACAAGTACGCCGATAATTTATAAATTACAAACTGATCAGAAAATTTTAAGTAGGTATTGAAAACAAAACACAAGTGTCAATCTGAACTATGACAGTTCGTAATTTCATATCATTGAAAGAGAAAGTTCATTGTCATCGATAAAAATGATGTCAGATTAGATATATTAACGGTATATTTCAATATCAATAAAAATGATAGCTCTTCATTAAGAGAGTATAGGAGACTATATCCTAATCGTCCCGTTCCAAGTTGGAAAACTTTCCAACGCATGTTGGTCAAGATGAGTAAAACAAAGACACTAGAAAACAAGAAAAATATTAGGTAAAATTATGAAAACTGTGAAGCTAGACCACTATTGTATTGCATAACAGGTCTAGTCTCGTCCATCTCTCCTGAGTTCGAGTTTCAACTACGGAAGATCGCAATGTTGCAAGGAATGGTTGTTGTGCTATATGCACGTATCCTAGTTGAGGGATGGAATAGCTATGGCTAAACTCCGACGGTAATATAAACAAGTCATTAAAAAATATATCGAGTCTATAATATACAGGGTATCTCTCAGGTTCGAGAGGCCTTGTAAATTAAATTTTAAAGGAAATGGTACTAAATTTTTTTCACACAAAAATAGGAATAGGAATTGGAAAATGCAGTAAACAATGTGTCTCAGGTTCGAACTGTCTTTATACCGGGTGTCGACGAAATTACTTTCCGGTGTCATTTTATTTTTTAGGATCGAGATGAAACTTAATATGTGTCAGATACTATCAAAACAACATTATTTAATCCATCTGTCAATTTTCTCCGACTGCCGGTTTCACCAGAATTGACTCCAATTTTTTATTTCTAAATGAGATACCCTGTTTTTTTATTATTTTTAGACTCTAGAGGTTAATCTACATATGAATCTACTAATTTCATTGCAACTTGCCACATTTTGAAAGCTTTACGGTTAATTTAAATTTTTAATCTACTACATTGTGATCCAGCTGAAATTGTTCTAATGATAACAAATAATGAAAGAAAAATGCGTACCTATTGGAATTGTGTCACAGAAAGGTCCAAAGTTGATAAAATCACTATTTCTGAAATTATTCAAAATTTCCAAATGGTATAGTGTATCACTTTCACACCACAGCTAAGTGTAATTTTACTTCCACGCCCAGATAGTGGATTTGAAGTACAGTAATCTTAAAAAAATATATTTTTTTTTCTTGAAATAGGTTTGGAATATGATGGGTTGAGGGAGAGGGTAAATAGGGAGAAATAAGTAAAGTAAACTGGTAAAAGCACAGAACCTTGAGATTTCGTGTATATAGTAAAAGCCAAGGCCACGAAATTTCTTATAATATTTTTCATCCTCCCACCATCCCCACTCCAATATTAAAGGGGTTGATAAAATAAAATTGAGATATTCACTTGAAATTTGGTACACGTATATATTATCATGACATCTGGAACTAGAATATACTATTAAATTGGAGGGCTGAATGTTGGGGTTTGGTGTATATACTAGAAGTCGAGGCCTCAGATTTTTTGTAATATTTTTCAAGTCCTCCCACCACCCCCACTCTATTATTTAAAGGGTTGATAAAATAAAAATTTTTATTTCAAATGTGCTACATGTATTTATAACAACATCTGCAATTAGATTATGTTTCGAGATGATTCCGTTGAAGGATTGGGGGTTAAATAGGAGTAAATAGGGGACCATAAGCAAAGCAAGCTGGTAGGAGTACCAAAATTTGGGAGCCAAACCTCAGATTTTTACTTCCCTCGCATATCGAAGGAAAGTATTGTATTCGAGAGAAAATCACCCTACGAGATTTTTCATATTTTCACGTTTCAGATCATGTAGTTTACGAAAATATAGGTTTTTCAAGTCCGTCATGCTGTCTGTCTGTCTGTATGTCTGTCTGTCTGTTGGTGCATTATCTAAAAAAACTACTTGACGGATAATAGTCAAATTTGTTAGGTAGCTGACACTACTACCAGCGAAGAAATGGTTAAACTTTGACTGGAAAATATCCAGAGTGGGCCGTCTACATTGAATAAATAATGAAAAAAAATGTTTCTCGCTCAAACAGAAAATTTCTAGATAGATAATAGATAATAGATAATAGATAATAGATAATAGATAATAGATAATAGATAATAGATAATAGATAATAGATAATAGATAATAGATAATAGATAATAGATAATAGATAATAGATAATAGATAATAGATAATAGATAATAGATAATAGATAATAGATAATAGATAATAGATTATAGATTATAGATTATAGATAATAGATAATAGATAATAGATAATAGATAATAGATAATAGATAATAGATATTAGATAATAGATAATAGATAATAGATAATAGATAATAGATAATAGATAATAGATAATAGATAATAGATAATAGATAATAGATAATAGATAATAGATAATAGATAATAGATAATAGATAATAGATAATAGATAATAGATAATAGAGAATAGAGAATAGATAATAGATAATAGATAATAGATAATAGATAATAGATAATATTTATTGGTGCTAAAACAAGAAATATTATACACAAGTCAAATACATTGATAAAACACAGTAAGAAACAAATTGTCAAAATAAAATGTATACATTCAATAAATTATCTATTGATATTAAAAGCACATTAAAAAAAGCACATTAAAAAACCTTCAAGATAAATTTTTTTTAATTCTCAGTAACTACTGACACATCACAGTCTAAAAATTCATTGATGGTGTAAAAAGCTTGGTTTATTAAAAAAATTTTAATAAGTCGTTTGAAATTATTGACCGGTAGTACTCTGATCCAGAGAGGCAATTTATTAAAAAATTTAGGTCTATAGTAATTGAGGCCATTCCTGCTAGATCTTAATCTTAAGTAGTTGGGTCTTATGTTATCTCCATTTCGGTTATCGTGATTATGTACAGAATTCTGGAATGTGTACTCTTCCAGATTATTTTTAATATATAACAGACATACATAGATATATAAACTAGGGAAAGTTAGTATTTGCAGATTAATAAATTCTTGTTTAACATCTGCCCGGTACTCCAGATTCCTTATAGTACGGATCACTTTCCTCTGCAGTTCAAAAATTCTACAAGAAGGAGCATGGCCCCAGCTTATCAGACCATAGGACACCTGGGACACTATAAGACTATAATAAGCAGTCTTTAAAACCTGAAGAGGAACCAATTTCTTGAGAGATCTAATTAAAAATATGTTTTTTGACAATTTATTTGACAGTTGTTCAATATGTTGACACCAACTGAGCTTTGGGTCTAAGATAACACCTAAAAATTTAACATTACCCGGATTCTCATAGTCTTTAATTGCTCTATGAGAGAATAGTACATTAGTAGTCTTAGTTTGATTTAGACTTAACTTATTTGCTATGAACCATTCCTTGGCGGCGATCTGTAAGTCGGTCATGTGCTCCCTAACAGTATTTAGGCACTTGTGACGGGTTATTAATGTTGTGTCGTCCGCAAACATTACAAGCTCAGCATTGGGAACACCTATTTTTAAATCGTTTACATATATCAAGAAGAGAGTAGGACCCAGCACAGACCCTTGAGGGACACCATGTTTGACATATCGTGGTTTAGAACAGTTACTGTTCACAGAAGTGTACTGTTTTCTACTGGTAAGATAAGAGGATACTAGATTACAGCTAAGATCGTTAAATTTATAGTACCTAAGTTTGTCAACAAGCACTTGGTGAGACACACAGTCAAAAGTTTTTGTAAGTCACAAAAGGTTACTCCGGCATAGTCCCCTTGTTCCTGTATTCCAAGTATCTTGTTATTTAAGAGAACTATAGCATCGTTAGTGGATTTATTAGATCTAAAACCAAATTGATTGGGACAAAAGAGTACATTGTTTTCAAAATGTTTAGTAATTTGAATTTTTAGAGCTGTTTCCAATATTTTAGATATGATTGGGGTTAATGAAATAGGTCTAAAATTACTCAAAGTTATTGGACCACCTTTACTCTACTCTACTTTTCATGACATTCTAAACCTACTTCAGAAAAAAAAATTAGAAACTTTTTAAACATTTTTTTATCAGTTGAAAGATGAGATTTTTTTTGCCCAAATTTAAAATTTCCACGTTTCATGACATTCTAAAGCCATTTCATAAAAAAAAATTCAAAAAAATTTTCTCAAAAAATGTTTCTAAAATTTTTTCTTACTACCTAGAATACAAAAAAAATGTTTTGCTCCAATTTAAAATTTTCACGAGTCATGACATTCTAAATCCATTTCATAAAAAAATAATAAAAAAGAAAAATTTTGTCAAATTTTCTAAACATTTTACCATTTTGCTCAAATTTAAAATTTCCACGTTTCACATTCTAAATCCATTCCATAAAAAAAAAATTTCAAAAAGAAAAACTTGAAAATTTTGTCAAAGAAAAATTTTTCTAATTTTTTTTTAATATAGAATATATGATAAAATTTTTCTTTGCTCAAATTTTAAATTTCCACGTTTTGTCGCATTCTAAAGCTATTTCAGAAACAAAAATGACTTTATAAAACAAACGGACTTTGTTTACCTGGGCGAAGTACAGGTGACATACCTACCACCTGCTCTTTCACTTAACCAGGCATCGCCAAATATAATTAGTGAGGTACACAGAGTCCATTTTCATAAAACTATTATTACAAGTGCTTTCATTTCAATACTCTTATATCATTGGATTCTAGTTAAACATTGGCAGTTGCATGCCTGATATATTGGTGTGCTCGTTATAATTTGTGTTTAAAAACTACAGAATTGACAAGGAAAGCTTAAACTAAATAATCCCGAGAATGTCTTAAAAAAAGATGAAACGTCGACTGTTACAAAATTGGATTTCTTCTAAGACTCACCACACCTCAGCCATCTTACTAGTGAATAAGTAAATATACATAATTTCATTTGAAATAAAAACACTGTCTTTAGTGGAAAACTACAAACCACACGCGTAATATGGTTTTCCTGTATAAAATACTACTTATCATTTTCTTTGTTACATACATGTGGTTGTTCATAATTTATTAAATTTCCCCTTTCCTTTCTTTACAAAACAGTCGTTAAATAATGTAGCCCCCATCAAGTAGCAAATTAATTAATTATTATTATCAACGGTTTACCTCATAAAATCACTAAAAAATTATCCACTCCATTTAATGAATCAATTAATTTCAAACACTAACAATTTTGTACATAACACAAAGGCCCCACTTTGTGTAACATTCCGCAGACGTTAATCTGCTGCAAAATTTGAACAATAGGTAAATGAGTTTGTAAAGTAAATAACTTGAACATTTTCAAGGGCCGTTTGTGTAAAGTAGGTAACCCTGAATTTGTCAAGCCCTAAATATCACGTCCCATTTAGTACGCAAGTGTTTACAGAGAACCCAGTTCTAATTGTTATATCTTTCCTCTATACCTCTCTGACTGTCTGTCATGAAGCTAGTAATGAACGCCATAAAACGAATTTATATATCCAGTTTGGTCAGCTGAAAATTCAAGTAGCATGTAGGCTATAATTCAAAAGAAATCGTTTTACAGCGTTTGCCGATATTCAATGAATTCTCGAAGTCCTACTGAATAGGTTTTCGAGAATTCTGCGGTATGTTTTTATTGGAGTTCAAACATTGATTTTATTTTAAAATTCTTCCAGTTGGTGTTTTGCTACCGGTTGGTGTAAATTTATTGTTATATGGATCAATAAAATAGAAAGTATGAGAGGTTGATTCTGGGCACTTAACCATCTGTAAAATCACCGTTGTCGTTATATGACCTGTAAACTTATTCGTATAAATATTGATATGAATAATGTATCAATTACTTTAGACAATAAATAATGATCTTCGTCAAGCTGGCAATTTTAACTTTACCACTTTCCCAAATTGAGTTATTTATTAAGTATTTATTTCACTTCTGTTAAAGGCGAGCATATGTGCAAGTCGCAAAATATTTATAATTAATATTTAACTGTATTTAAATATTAATTAATAATTTACTATAATAACTGAAAAATTAGTATGGCAACTAATTATCACTACCTTATTCCCATTTTTTTCGTTAATAATTTTTTTGATAAACAAAGGTGGAAAATAGTATTATTTGGTATGTAGTCGACACAACATTGTTGCAAATTTATAGTAAAAAAGTTAATAAGACAATTTAACTCCTCGTAGAATGCCTTTTCGTTGCACGAAATATTTCGGTATATATGCAATCAAATTATTTTTCTTAATAACATCATGTGTTATAATTAAATTAGCTACATTAGCGTACATGAATTCTACTTTAACTTTATTACGACCGACTTGTTTTATATCTTTAATACCTTGTCTTATTTCCTTAGATTGATATAAAAAGTGACCAACGCGCAAAGCGTGCAATTTACCTATATTACTATCTTTCGACTCTATATACACCCAGAATGGGCCGCTATCACTAGTGCGATAGCGAGTTGTGATATCATAATGTTTTTCTGTATTTTTGTTTTTTGTCTCATCAATGCCTAAGTTCTTATCTACATTGTTACAGTTATTACTATTTGTAAGCAAGTTTCTATTACTTTCTGAATCAGATTCTAAAGATATAATTTCAACATTATTAATTTCGCCCCCAGCAGGAACGGACTCACCAAATTCTTCGTCCGGTGGTTTGTCCTCGATGGAACTTCCCGATGTAATGAACTACATCTGACACAGTAATGTTTAAATTTTACACTTAAATTATTATTAGACTATATTAACTAAATAAACTTATTACTACTATATACTAAAAACTATTAAAGTTTTTGCTTTACTAGTTTTTCAAGAAATAAAAGGTTAAATAGCACCGTACAGCTCGACTATCGAATACGGATTAGAAAAAGCCCTAATGGACCCCTGGGCGAGAAGAGTGTGTCCAATGTATTCCCCATCCTCCTTGTATTCCCTTTCTTTGTGAACGGTATTTTAACAAATCTACGTGGCTAATGGCAATTAGCTGAAAGCCATTAAACAAACAAAAAAAAACAAAAAAATAAGACAATTTTGCAAATAATTTACGTTAATTTAATTTTTAAAAAGTTATGCTCATTTTTGTTGTGTAAAATAATTATAGTTTTTTCGACCAGCCAGAAAATACTCGAGAAAATACATTCTTTCTGGAGAAATTCTCGGAGAGAAATTAACGTTTCCCGGGCTAGGCCGAAAAAGGGCATCAGAGATCGGCAAAAGTTTTCTTATTATACTTCTTTGAAAATACCTTATTTTCATCTATATTAGTAATAATGTATGATGGGCTTTTTTAGGTTAGCGCACGGAAACAGCGCACAGGAAAAGTTTTCCCGATTTCCGATTTTTTCTGTGCGTTGAATAAAAATATCGAATATATTAGGCGAGTTTGTTCGGGATTTTTCCCAAAAATTTTCTATACCATTTGAGTTAACCACATATTCTTGTAGGAAAAATTGCGCTGAAGGAGATTTTCTCATGGAAACTTTTCCTAAACCGCGGGTTCATGGTCAACTTATTCTTTAAACAATTTTTTCGTCTTTATTTAAGAAAATGGTTTGACGGATCCGGAAAATCTTGATTCAATCGAAACATATTTTCAATACGCGTCGTTTGGCGCCAGGCACAACTCATTTTGTCAACCCGTTTATTTGTTATAGACAAAATAAATTTCTTAATTAATAAATTGATTACTCCGAAATTAATGAGGTCAGGATATTGTTTTTTTCAATAAACATGCCTTTTATACCAAAGAATATACCATTTTTTTTGGCCCGATATCTTCAATACTTTTTGATTGTTTAAACAATTGGCATAATTTGTTAATTAGCAAACAACTTTTTTTTCGAAAGTTTGATCGACTTCAAACTAACTTTAAACGATAAATATTGATGTCGGGCATAACCCCTCTAGAAGTCCCCACGAATGCAACTTTTTGCTTTTGTTTGGTCATAATAGAAAATGCTGACATCAACAAATATCCAACGGCCCAAGCGAGCGCGAATTTATTACCAGTAAAATCCAGGTCAAGATATGAACACGAATATTAACTTCTTACTGAATGACGAAATCTGAACAAAACCAAAACTGTAAGTGACGATATTCTTCTAGTTTACTTTGTCTAAAAGGTATAATCTATGAAATCTTCCACGTTATGGAGTCGATTCTCAATGCTAAAAAGTTGTTTGGTCATAACAGAAAATGCCGACATCAACAAATATCCAAAAACTGTTGCTTTCTTGAAGCGTCAAGCTACTGAGAAAGTCCAGAGTTTTAACAGCAGAACAAGTAACCAAATTGTGTGAGGCTCCAGATGAACAATATCTCCTATCAAAAGCAATGTTAGTGTTTGGAATCTTTGGTGCGTGTCGAGGAGTGGTGATGAGGTAGATAATGAGCGCTTTCTTGTCGTGTTTTTACGAGATAGAAAAACTCATACATCAAGAAGTTTCATCATTACCAATGAAGCATGTACATTTGAGCCCTGTACGCTTTACCGTAAACATGTGGACCTACGACCTAAAAATATGCACAGCAGAAGATTATTTGTTGCATATCGAAACGGCAAAATACAACAAGTATATCATACGTTCAAGAAAATCAAATCATTTGCGAAGAGCCTGCGTAAATAATTGCAGCTTCACAAAATGAAACTCCAAAAGGACTTAACATGTACAATAGTACCAATTGCACAATAAAAAAAGTCGGTAAAGGTATTTACACAGAACTTCCCTCGTTATTTGTGCATGGCGGTCACTCTAAAAAATTAATAATTACGAAATGACATTGAGAATAATAATTGGAATAGAGTTATTGCTATTATTACAAAGAAAACTTGATAAGTTTTGGTCAAAAAAATATACAGATTGCTCATCCAACAGCAAAAGTTCAATACTAAATAGCAGGTGCCACATATGGCAGGCTTGCGCAAATACCTTTACAAATGTCCACCATGACTGAATTATTTCTTGGGATGACCACCCTGTACATTTTTCAATAAAAGTATAATAGGTGCATATGCCAGATATTATTGCCATCTGTCACATTTCAATCCAACATTCACGTAATGGAGTGGAAGTATAGTGGTGGTTAAAAATTTCATTTTTTTTTAAATTTTCAAAAGATGTTGGTAAAATAATTTTCAAAATTTTTTCTTCTGAAATAGGTTTAAAATGTCAAACGTAGAAATTTCAAATTTGAGCAAAAAGGAAAGTTTCCTTCTATTCTATAGTAGTGCTAAAAAAAGTTTAAAAATGAAAAATTATGTATTTTTTTTTAAATAGGTTTAGAATGCTATGAAACGTGAAAATTTTAAATTTGAGCAAATAAAAAAAAATCGATCTATTTTTGTGGTAAAAACTTTTTGAAAAATGTTTGTGAAAAAAATTTTCAATTTTTTTTTTTAAATACCTAGGTTTAGAATGTCATTTAAATTTGAGCATTCTAGTGTTAATTTTTTTTCCAAACTGGTAACAAAATGTTGCAAATTTTCAAAACAAATTTTTTTGAATCAGGCTTAGAATGCCATGAAACGTGGAAATTTTAAATTTGAAGAAAGAAAAAAAAAAATTTCATTTTAGTAGTAAAAAAATTTTCAAAAATATTGGTGAAAAAAATTTTCAAATTTTTTTTTTCTGAAATAGGTTAAGCGTGTCATGAAACGTAGAAATTTTAAATTTGAGCAAAAAAAAATTTGTTTCATCTTGGTAAAACTTTTTTCAAAATTTTTTTTTTCTGAAATGGGTTAAGCGTGTCATGAAACGTAGAAATTTTAAATTTGAGCAAAAAAAGATTTTTTTCATCTTGGTAAAAAATTTTTCAAAAATGTTTGAAAAAAATGTTTAAAAATTTTATTTTTCTGAAATAGGCTTAGCGCGTCATGAAACGTGGAAATTTTAAATTTGAGCAAAAAAAAATTTTTTTCACTATTTATTCCATTTAGACGGTCCACCCTGTATATTTTCCAGTGAAATTTCTACCATTTCTTCGCTGACAGTAGCGTCAACTACCTACCAAATTTGACTGCTCTCCGTCAAGTAGTTTTTTAGTAAATGCACCAACAGACAGACAGACAGACAGACAGACAGACAGACAGACTGACGGAATTGAAAAACCTATATTTTCGTAATCTACGTGTTCTGAAACGTCAGAATCCGAAAAAATCTCGGAGGGTGATTTTTTCTCGAATACAATACTTCCCTTCGGTATGCGAGGGAAGTAATAACCATTAATAACATTATTAGTTGGAACTGTCATTAATGACAGTTAGTTAGTTCATTTTCAATATTCTATTTCTACAATCGTTCCTGTAGTTCATTTAAGATCAGTTTGAAATCTAAGTTTTTACAGTTGCAATAAAATGTCACACATATACTTCTTTTTGTGAAGCATTCTACAGAGCTAACACAGAGAAAAAGAACATTTATAAATTAAACAATTGTAAGGTTAGTTAGAAATGGCTTAGTTAGGTAGGTGTATAAAAATGTTATAGGCAATTGCGTAGATTTGTTAATAGGATGTAAATTATTTAGGTACATTGTGTTATATGATGGTCTGACAACGCATAAGTCACTGATTATTACTTTTAATTAACAGTTAGATTTGTTAATTAACACCTTAAATTCTTTTGTTAAATAAATATATAAAATGTATTATAATATTCGTCATTCTAATGAAGCCTGAAACAGCTAGAAAAGGCCATGTAAACATATTTGCAATATAGATGGCAATGTTGTAGTATGTGTGTGTTCGTCCGTAACTACAATTGAGGTAGAAAATTAAAACATGGCAGATTAAGTACACATTCAGACTAAAAGAAAGGAATTGGTAAAATCTAAATTTTTTATTTATGCTGATATTCGGTGATATCAAAATCAAAGTGCGAAGACTTAGGTACTTATGGTAGAAATTACTACAAGGCAACGCAATTTATAGGTAATTCCAAACCGTTTGGTTTCGACAAGATCTAGTATAAAAAGTTTAAAGATCATGCCAAAAGAATGAGTCTTAAAGAGGAGTTCTGCTAAACTTTCGGATGAAAGGTAACACATCTTAAGACAATCTTATCTCCTATTGATAGAAACTATCCAAAATATGGGTAAATGTGTCAGTTTTGTTAAGACCAATTTTCTATCAAAGAAGTAGAAGTTTGATTTTTTTTTTCACTTTATAACCTATTTTTCATTTGGGTAATGTCTTCTTCCTCTTCCTTCACTTGTTTCCGTTTTAGTGGAAAATATTCATTAATATACTTTGGAAGGAGCAAGTTACTAAGATCGACTTTAGTTTCATATCCAATGATGTAACGTTGGCTGACACTTAAATCTCGATGAGTAACAAGCCAAATAGTGCGGTAGTAATGAAAAATTGCAAAGACTTTTTTTCAATTATTATTATATTAGTATTGTAGCAAATTGGAAATAAATTGAAAATTGAAAATTGAATTCAACTGTTTTCCTTCATGGGATCCCTCTTCCTCTTATTCACGAAGTGCAATGTTCGTCCCCTTATTGAATATAACATGCTACAGCCTTATACCATCTGTCGTGGTTGCCTGTTAGGTACACAGGCGCATTAAGGACTTTTTCTATCGGATCTTTTATGACAGTCGGAGGCCGTCCTCTTAGCCACCTTAATCATATGGTTAACCGTGGACTATCCATCGTTCTTTATTGGCTGCTATCCGATTCAGTTGGTCAAAGAATGACGAGATTCCGGTGAATACGGTGTTGGAGAGTCACTTCGGAGAGCCCTATAAAAAATGATGGAGGAAACATGGGTGAAAGAGCCCCATAATATGCGTCTGTTATATAAAACACTTTTTTATTTTGAATAGATTAGGTTGCGTTTTTTTACCAATATATAACTTATGCACTGATAGGGCTCACTATTTTTATGTCCCTTTGTCAGCACTTTCTCAGAACGTACAGGATTTTACGTTAGGGAAAGAAGAATAAGATTCTACAGTTTATAGTGGAATTCGACCCATTACTTGGGGATAATTTTATGATTAAAATTATTTCGAAGTAAGCATGGCTCGAAGCATCTTCACTAGATGTCCTAGTTTGCAAGTTAAATGCGCTAACCATTGAGTTACACTCTCCGTTAACCTCATGCTATGGGCTTTCAGACTTTTCTGTTCTTCGCAAATCCGGAAATGAAGAGTATCTTGCACTTGATCGGCATGTTTCCATAGTCGCAAATACCGTTGTGTTAGTGATCGAATACTGAACAGCTCTGAAAGTGTCTGTCCGTCACGTGCCTTGTGGGCACGATAACTTAAGAATGAAAAGTTCAATTGCATTGAAATTTGGACAGCACATTAGCGTTGGAAAGAACCCTATTGACTTTCAACAATATCGATAAATAATTGAGAAAAGTATTCTTTATGTTTTGTAATTAAACAAAAAATGCCCAAAGCTATATTACACACTAAAAAACTACGAAGAGTATCTCATAGAATGTGCAACATTTATGCAAATATCCAATAAATCAACGAGTACTGTGAGGAGTATAATGTTTACTCAAGTTATTAAGTTGCACCTCTGAAGTCACCTTATCTAAAGTTTACGATCCGCGATGGTATCTGAGATTGACCTTGGTTGTAGCAATAATACAACGAAATATTAAACAAACCTTTAAAAAATAAGGAACTGGTTACAAACTTAGCTGACATGCAGGTATAAAATGATAATGCCTAAATTGTTGGTAGTTCTTTAAATTGGAGCTTAATCTTACATTTTATTATGATTTGGAAGCTACTTTACGACCCCCATTTCCTATATATTATTTATTTTGGCATATATTAAAGCTGCCAAGTTGTATTATTAATGAGGATCGATATCAACTGATATATTTGGCACAATTGTTCTCATCATATTTCTAATATAAAAACGATCACGCTTTTATTAACATAAATCACGATTAGAAGAGGCCTTAGTATTGTACCTTGAAGTGTACTACTAAAAAATTTTAGGAGTTTGACCTCAATATTACCATAGTACCTATTTCAACGTTCACTTACTCTTATTACACTATAATTTAAGTAAAAGGAGAATTATTTTGGTAATACATAACAAATTCGATAAATTTTGTCTTATTAATTATGATATGGAGAAATGCATTTACTGTAAATTTTTTGTGTCCCTGCCAATATATTTGAGACATTCGTGACACACAACATTTTGGCAATGGTATGAAATCAGCATGATAGTTTCTTAGATTAATTTATTTTTATTTAAGAAGTTTGAGTCTATTTTTAGTTTTCTTTCTGTTTAGAACTTAATGAAGATACAATTATAAATATTAGCTTTATTACATTACATTTTTAATTTCATACGCACCATTTAAATATGTATTAGCAATTTCCAGGATTAATTCATTATGCTGCGTACGAATGGGTTTCCCATTTAATCCCTAAAATTAGGTAAATAAATAATTCAATATTGTCCCCGCAATGTCTGGAAATAAACCAGACCGCAGACATTTAAAATTAAAACACACAGGAAGTTCGAATTACAAAAGAATTATTTACAACCGCCGCAAACGCCGAGAGGTAATCCTGAAGGATTAGAAACATACCAAGATAAACTAAACCATATTGGCCACTGACTTTATGGTTTTTGCAGATGTTCATTTGCTATGCATTCAGGAAGTAGGTCTTATGGTCCTAATCTTCAAATTTAAAACGGAGCCAGTTAAACGTGAAACAAATTAAAGGCTAACCCGCAGAATCTTAAACAGCTCACTTGGATTAACATAACTTTGCCAAATAGGAATAAGCACACCAACACTGTGTCACGACTATTATACAGTAACAAATCTATTATATGTGGTTATAAATAGAGATAACTGGAATTGTAATTACTAGGGATATCGCTTTACTTTGAAGTAGCTTTCATAGTTATTATAATCTTCGCAAATACAAAACGAAGAGTATATTGCATTTGATCTCGTAAGGAAAAAAATTCATATCACTGTTTAAAAAATTGATGGATTTAGCCGTTAATTTGTTTTAGTCGATCATAATGATTTATTAAAACACTTATTTTGTTTCTACCACTGTATTTTATTGTAACTTAACGCTACTATAGTTTCGATACTTCAACGTCTTCAACGTATCATCTTCAAAGAGACTCAAGTAAATGAATGAACACAAGAGAAAACCTAAGCTATTTATAATTTACATTATTTACCTAATTTTATTACTATGGTGTAGCGGATTTAAAATCATCAGAACTAAAATTCACAGAAAGTAATAAAGGGATTAAAGGATCATGAAGTAAATATATTAAAAAGGGGTGTGTTATATAGGTCCAACTGGTCATTAAGTAGGTAATTACCTGGAGTTTTGTTTGATTTGAAAATTTCTAAAGATTCTAATAAATTTAATTTAAAACCTTTATTTTGTACATGTAATATATCAAGAGTATTTATATCTGGAAAATGGTGATTTGATTCTAACAAATGGTTTGAAAAAGTGGAGTCTGTTTTTTGGAGTAGATGTTCTTTGTATCGTGCTTCAAAGGACCGACCAGTTTGACTTATATAGAAGGTATTACAGTCCGAACATGACAATTTATAAACTCCTAAGTTTTTGAATTTTCCTATTTTATCCTTTGCATTATACAATAAATGCGACACTTTTGTTTGTGGTTTAGAGGCAACCTTAAGACTATGATGTGACAATATGCCTGCAATTTTCTGTGAAATGTTAGCGTAATATGTCAAACATATACATTTACTCTCACGTTCTTTAATAGGGGGATAGATGCTGTTACAGGCTAATTTGTACTGCTTTTTATTAATTAAATTTTGTATTATATTCCGCTATTTTCACATGTAGGTAGTTTTGTCATTTGGGTTAAAACATGTTTAAAAATATTGATCCGTCTTTAAAAGCGGACAGTAAGAATTATGAAATAGGATTTCATTGTTGGTGTCGCGCGTCATGGTTAATTGAACTTTATTACTTATTATTTAATACCGATATTGAGGTAGAAAGAAATAAGTTCAATTTTGTTATCTGTTTATTTTTATACCGACCACTGTGTGGCAAAATAATTTATGTTTATAAAAATAATACATTTGTGAAAATTGAACAATTGCGCATAGTAGTGCTTAGTTTTACATGAATTTTCACTATAAGAGTCAAACCAATCAACTTTTTGGGACGAATGGGTCTACCAGGTTCTTGCTAGGAAATAGAAAGTTCTTAATAATTTTATTAATATTCCATATTTTGGGCCTATTTACGAATACACAGATGTCTCTCACGTCAAAGGAGTTGGGGCTTGCTAGATATACAAAGCATCCTAAATGTTCTCCTAGATCTCTTCTTTAGTTTTTGCAGATTTTACTTTTTATTTTACTTTACCTTGGTGGATCGGTCTCAAATGTTTTTTCGGTACTTCCACTGTAAATGGATTTTTACCTGTGGAACGGTTAATAAATAAAAGCGGGCAGGAGGAAGTACACACTGCTACATTCAGAAACAGAAGACTCAGAAGAAGAATAAATAAGGAGATGATGATAGATGGAAACTATTTTTTATTTTTTTCAAATTCTACTTTTGCTTTACTTTGGCGGATCGATATACAGAATATCTCAAATGTTCCCTCGGGACTCTTCCTTGCACTTCCACTGTAAATGGGTATTTACCTGTGGAACGGTTAATAAATAAAAGCTTCTTGCGGCGAGCTAATATATATCTTGGCAGACAAACGAAGTGGACGCACTGATACAGGACGTTGAAACGAAAACACAGATCTCTAGAAAACATGAAACCATATATGGATGCAAGCGAACAGGAGGAGGTACACTGCTAGATTTAGGAACACAAGACTCAGAAGAAGAATAAATAAGGAGATGGTGTTAGATGAAAACTTAAAAGAAGCATGGAAACATAATAGAAGCATATCGCAAGCTCCTACAATTCCAATATTCCTACCACATGCGTCAGGTTGCTCTCGCTGGTGGCAACAAGCATATCCGGTATCCAGTCCGGCATATGCAGCCGGTCTGGTGGTATATAAAGGCATCCAGATTGGATGTTGGGAATCGGCAGCGATGCCTACCTTACGCCGGCAAATCAATCAATCAAATCAATCAAGACGCGATGTTTGCCTCTTCGCGGCTTTCCTCAACAAGAAATCCGGTTGCTTGAGACAAGTTTTTACGCATTCCAAAGTTCCACCAATGAGTATATGACCTTATTTATGTAAAATCCATTCAAATTAGAGAGACACAGTGTATATTTAATTTATATAAAATATGAGTATCCACACACCTCTGGCGATCATCATAAATGATGAATAGCATCCGATTTCATTAGAGAGTATTCTATCATGCTATATTAAATATTATAGGTCTAACAGAAATTATTGTGTTTATTGACTAATTTCTAATCAGCAACGCCCTACTGTAACTTTCTTTCGTTTCGTGAGTCTTATTAAAAAATTTGCGTAGTGAATTCGCACCTGAGGGACACACTGTGTAATGCAGTTTCGAGATATCCACACTTTCGTATGTTTAATCAAAAATCTTAGTAACAATTTGATTTAAAATTATAAGAAAGAATATTTTAAATAAAAATGACAGTTTGTATACTGCTGCCTGGCTATCGACCTGTATAACAGATATGACCCAATGTCAACAGAAAATATATAACCATGCTATTTGAAAAATATTCCAAATTTGAAAGAAAAAAGTATCACGGGAATTTTCGTGATTTTTGCTTTCATTCGCTTCTACTAGTCATTAAAAATACCCCAATAACACTTTAGCGTAAAACTGTTAAATTTCTTAGTCCATGTAAAAATTCTTCGAACCTAAGACACACAGTATATTATACACTTTTGGTACCTTTTATACTTTCTTGTTTTTGGGTGCTATGGCAAATAATTTAGTTACATTTTGTACTAAAATCATATTACACTTTATGCAAAAATTATAGTTTCCACGTCTTTGGCGATCGCCTTGTAAGACAGATATGGTCCAGTTTCAGAAATAAGTTGTCAATAAAAATTTTATTCTGAAAAAACTTATCATGTTTACAAGAAACGGTTTACACACTCATACAGACACACACAATTTTTTATATTTTTATTCGGTATTTGAGTATAGTGTTATGAAAGGGATTTCTGTGTAAAAAAAAAAATTTCTACGATGATTATTAAAAATGTTGGTCCGATTATAAAATATCTATTTTATTAAATTAAACAAGTATAGTAATGGATTATTATATCTACTCTAAGCTGGGCCTTGTTTATGTAAGGTTGTTTCTACCAAGATGTACAATTTCTATTGACCATGTCCTGTTGTTGGGAGAACAGATTCGATAGTTACACGAAAATTGTCCCTCGGCCATAGGCACGAGAATATGAATAAAATCAACAAAATAAATAATTGGTACTTGTTCCATGAAATACGAATTGTGATGTCACTTAGTTTTTCTGAGGAAAATATTCGATTTAAGTTTGCTTTAAAAGTCCTATGAAGCATTTTTTTTAAACAGGTAATAGTCATTCTTCCAAACGGACCAGTGTTGCTGCGCGTCACTGATCGAATATCAGAACTTAAGCCAATAACTAACCCTCTCTCCTAAATTTAGATAAAATTTATATCGTAAGTATTTTCTATTTTTAATTACCTTATTGCCACAATTTATGAATCTCCATTGCTGGCACTGGTAGCAATTGTAAACTTGAATTTCAAACGAAGTTCAGCTGAATTTTAGATGAATCGTGTCCATAAAATCGGTCCTAAGGTAGATACAGCCATCAGTATCAGATAAGACAATGACAAATGTGTGCTATATGTGTATAATCATAATAATAATACTAAACGTTAACCGTGATATATATTGTCATAAATGTAAGTTAATAAGGGGACTAGCCTTAAAATAGAACCTTACAGCACTCCCTTATATTTATTCAATCATTACAGCTTGTCATTTCCAAAATAACTATTTGCTTCCGGTTATTTGAAAAAACTGGAGAGAAATCTATCAACACCTTTAACTCTACCAAAAGTCAGAACTACTTTCGAAAAATTAAATTTTGCTACAATATGGGTAGGTATAGGTACTTCAGTGAAGAAAATTACCGCACTTCTGTCTTAGAATTACAAAGTATCCAATTTATCAACAGATTCTGTCTGTATTTTACATCCTACTCTCATTATGGTAACGTTGCAACACACTGAAATGAATATTGCAAAATATGTAATAAACTTTTTGATATAATATCATATCAAGATATTGAAAAGGACATTTTATCGACACCCTGTATAGATATTACGAACGATAGAAGATAGTATTCAATACACACGAATGCGATATAATCCAGTAATTACCAGCTATAGCGTTCTTGTTCTGGAAACGAAATAAAAGTAATACACAAAGGAAATATTTCCAATTTGGATCTTCTCGAAGCTAAAATGCAATATAAATATATTTTCCAAAGGGATTTGGAAAGTGAAAAGTCTGTTTTGCATGAACGTATGGTTTCCGAGCCATTTGAACAAATGCTCTTTGTTCGATCCAGACCTATATATAAAAAATGTTAGGATATACATCAAAGGAAAATCACATATAAGAAAAAATAGCGGAAAATAAATTACGACACGCAACGAAACATGTTACAAATCTGAGATGAAGGGATGTGCAGTGATCACGTACGCCACTGGTCTGATTTATGACATACTCATGGTGGTGTATTGGGGGCGTCTGGAGCAACTGAAATATATTAAATAGTGTGCCTTCACTATGCGCAAATTTGCTTTTTTGATATCATTAAATGAAGTACTTGTTATACTAAAGCACATTTTGATATTTAAATAGCATTCTATCGTCCATCAAATTAAAATTTCAATAAATAAATAACACAAAGTTTTAATCATTGAACGACTCTGCAAAACACGCTTTGAATGGCGGTGACGTCATCGGTTTTATTAGTGGCTTAAATCGCATTTAACTAGTGGTAAACACAACATGTGATTAAATAGGTAATTACTAATACGGGATCTGTAAAAGTTACTTCAGGTTTATCTGCTGTAAAAGTCTTTTGGTATTGTCACTAAAAATCTTCCAGGTAGGTTTTTGGATGTATTTTTGTATCTTGTCAAAAAACACCACTTAATTTCATTACATAATGGTGAGAGCAAAATAATATGTGCTTGTAATACAAAATAACGTTTCTTTACTGACAGTGCAACTGATGACATCATAGTGAACAGTGAAGTGATGTAGTTTTTGGCAGTAAAATTTCAAATCGAAATGGCTTATTTTAAGGTGTTTTTCGACTAACACCTTACAAAATATTATGGTAGATATTTTATTTTAATAAATAAATAAATATATTCTTTATTGAAAAGATCCAAAGGGCTATCGACCGAAGTACTTCTGCCCGTTATTTTAATATTTTACTGTAATTACATTAATGAGGAAATTGCAGAAAATATAACACCAATATGTACATAAGTAATATCCTTAACACTTATACTATGCATAATTTATAATGTAATGGTTATTGATTTAGCGATTAGGCATTGTTTGTATGTATGTGTTCTTGTGAATTACTCAACCGTAACGTCTCAAAACATCTGCTGTTCTCGTTTTTATAGTTCCTATTTTAATTAGGAATGTATTAAAAATTCATCGTTACAATCACAATGCTATGCAGATTTATCGAAATGAATGAAATTTTACTAAAAATGTACTTATTGAAAAATACTTTTAGCTTCAGAGCCACGGTACTGAGTTCGATGGTACTTAAAAGACTTACTCAAGTCCAAAAAGTATTTTAATATTTTTCTTTAAGTCCCAGCAAAAACTTATATTTATATACTTGAATTTTTCATAAGTACTTCTAATTATATTTATTTTAGAACTACAGATACATATTGTCTAAACGTTAGTTACAAAAGAAAAGTGGAAGAAGTGCTGGTACATATTATACTTGTAGGAAGTAGAAGCAGTGCCAGTTTCTATTAAACCGACGAGGTTTAATAGAAGCGGGCATTGCTGTTTTATATTTTGATACTACTTGAAGCTTATAATACTTCGAAAAAGTATATATAAAATTTGACTCCTAAATATACATTTTTTCACCCACTAATATAACAGATATTGTGCAACACTTCGGGCCTATTGTTTATTTTCAGCTATTGCCGGCATTAAAAATTAATTAGACCTAATAGGACAAAAATCACCTTTCCTAATTTGTTGCGCAAATGGCTATTGCACAATCAAGTAGGAAGACTTAACTAAGAGGGTTCTTTTAAAATTTTTGGGAACGAAGAATAATTAGTTTATCATTTATTATTTAAGTTCAGGCATATTACATAACTATCGAAAATATGATCGCTATTCGCTATTTTGGGTCAACTCAAAACCTAATGAACTGGATTAAAACGCATCAATAATAATATAAAGTGCCTCCCCTTCAACCGCAGACCGTGGTCTATGATATACAGGGTGATTAATTAGAAGTTTTTCAACTTGCAGTTGGATTAGAAATTTGAAATTTGGTGTGCAGCCATAATCGATCATGCCCGTTCTATCTAAAATATTTTCAGTCCTCCAGCTATACAGGGTGTGCCAAAAATTGGTACCAACTTTCTTATTTTAAATGGGAACCTATATTTTTCTTTTCATGGTTCGATTGGTCTTCTAATTCTTAGTTTAGAGAACCTGAGTTATGTTAACTTATCTATTACAATTTTTGAGATATGTCCAATTTTTTGAAAAAAATTGCCGCTGTAGTAGTTTACGAACAAATTTGTATCTCGCAAACCTTTCAAAATTATGAAACCAAATTTGTGAAGTAGTTAGTTGAAAGTCCAGGCTAACTTTTGATGTCCCATCGGTGGTCCCATTTTGTAGCATATGGGCGCAGTCGATTTTCAAATGTCGCATTCAAAAATTGTCAAAAAGTCAATTTTTTCAAATGGCACCTACTATTTTTTTTTACACCATTCGAAAGAAAATTGAATTTTAGGGTGAGTTACTTAAGCATTCCCTATACCTAACTTCACCCCATATCGAGTTATTCAATAAAAATCAAGAACTACCTTATCTTGCCGAGAGATTCCTTACTTCATCAAGTATGCCATGGAAACAAAAGACAGTTGTAATAATTTTTATAGAAAAACATGGATTCTGATTTAATTACACACAACACCAACAAATTATTATTAACGAACAAGAACAATGTTGACGAAATTCTGACGTAAATGTTCAATGTGACCACCATATTTTTGTTCAAATATTCTATTATTCTACTTTCAACAAATTGCGTAGCACATCTTTGCGCCTACCATTTCTGACGCTAGAAATCAATGCAAAATTGAATTTTAGGACCACTTTTATTAACATTGTGTATGTCTATCTACAGTCGTTTTTAAGTTATTGGCATTTTTTGAAAAAAATATTGTTTTTTTTCTCAAGGCTTTGGAAACAATCATTTCATTTTAATTTTTATTCAAAAATCGTATTGCAATAATAAATAATAACAACAAAATAACAATAAATAAACAGATTAACAAAATAATTATTTCAATACAAATACTCAATGTGTGCACCATTTTCACTGACAGAGTTTCGTCAACATTGTTCTTGTTCGTTAATAATAATTTGTTGGTGTTGTGTGTAATTAAATAAGAATCCATATTTTTCTTTAAAAATTATTACAACTGTCTTTTGTTTCCATGGCATACTTGATGAAGTAAGGAATCTCTCGGCAAGATAAAGTATTTCTTGATTTTTATTGAATAACTCGATATGGGGTGAAGTTAGGTATAGGGAATGCTTAAGTAACTCACCCTAAAATTCAATTTTCTTTCGAATGGTGTGAAAAAAAATAGTAGGTGCCATTTGAAAAAATTGACTTTTTGACAATTCTTGATTGCGACATTTGAAAATCGACTGCGCCCATATGGTGCAAAATGAGACCACCGATGGGACATAAAAAGTTAGCCTGGACTTCCAGCTAACTGCTTCACAAATTAGGTTTCATAATTTTGAAAGGTTTGCGAGATACAAATTTGTTCGTAAACTACTACAGCGGCAATTTTTTTCAAAAAATTGGACATATTCAAAAATTGTAATAGATATGTTAACATAACTTAGGTTCTCTAAACTCAGAATTAGAAGACCAATCGAACCATGTAAAAAAAATATAGGTTATAACGCCCACCTGGGTGTTTGTTAGTTTACAGGTGATAACGTTAATGTTTTTTTTTAAGGTTTAAGTTCGGCAAGTAATGTTCTTGCTCGTGATAAGGGTCGTGGATCGAAGATCTTAGTGAACCAATAAAAAAATAGTGAATACTAATGGGCGCCAAGTGATTTACATAATAATATTACCCTAACTAAAATTTATGATAGCTCAGCCAAAAATCACTAAATAAATCTGAGTTGCAAATTTATAATGATGTCAAAATTAAAGAACACGGACCTTAATTGTGTATAAATAAATATATTAACAACAAATACCTAAATTACAAAAACAGTGGTGTACAAATATTTTTCTATAACGTGCACGTTACCCTTGCAAGAGTCGGAGTATTTGGACACCGCGAAATCAAAACAGCTAGTCGTCCAAACACCCTTACTATAAACTTTTAAAAAAAATGTAAGACTCTGATGAAGATATCAATATCACAAATAATAAACAATTGGATCTTTACATTACCTTAGATAATCCCTGAACTATAACTATATATATATACTTCCTTTAAAGGTGAAACTAGGTGTCGGTTTCAGGCTTCTCCCGGAAAATTCCGTACTAAAGATTTTCAATACTTCCTAATTTCCTGACTGTTCTGATTCTCTAGGATTCGAGACTATTTCAAAAGTTATTCTCAGTAATACTCAATTTTTCCCAAAATATTACTTTTACTTCTTAAAAGTAAGTGGAGCCAAACAAAAACGTCTAAAAAGATAATAATGACTGGTCTTAAGATTTTATCAACCATAACTAACAAATATACATATTGTTATTACTTTTTATGATTATTTAATGCAAAACGCTTACCTCCTCGTGCCGATTTTCCCTAACATCAACAGGAGACGTTTATACAATTATGCAAGGTTATCTAATATCCAAAAACACATATAAATAAAATGCTAAAGAGGGTATCTTTGACCAAACAACCAATCCTTAATTAGACTCCCTCTTAGTGGCACTATGGGTATATTTTATCCGCAAATTACGAAATACTTATTCAAAACTACCACACGGCCGTTACCTTGCCTTTCGTACTTCTTTTTAGAATGCTCGTTCTTATTTTTAAACTTGACCGTTTTTTGCTTATTTTCTTATCGCCTATGAAGAGCAACAAAACACAAGGCTTTGCACGCTCGCTTACAGATGTCTCTTAGAGTATCAAAAAGTAATATAATAATTGTTTATAGTCCAAGAACTCTTGTTATTTTACGATTTCTTAAAAATATCGTAACAAGGTTTCCATTTAAAATAAGAAAGTTGGTACCAATTTTCGGCACACCCTGTATAGTTGGAGGACTGAAAATATTTTAGATAGAACGAGCATGATCGATTATGGCTGCATACCAAATTTCAAGTTTCTAATCCAACTGCAAGTTGAAAAACTTCTAATGAATGGCCTACGTGAATCACCCTGTATAGGGAGCTTCTCTCCCGGTGCTTATTTGGGGAAATGTGGAGGACAGGGAACCGTAAGGTGGACATCCCGGAATTTGAACAGAGGTATGCCAATTTTCAGTGTCAAACCAGATGTAGACTTGATAAATAACCAACCATATGTCCTGTTATGATGATTTTCTTTCTATTTAAGAACAAACTGGTTTAAGGGAAAGACAATAACGCCTTGTTTAACTATTCTGAGAACTAAATAAGTTAAAGCGAGGCATAGATTTTAAAACATTTATACAGGGTGTTCAAAAAATTTTTAACATATATTCAGATAATTTTGAGGTTTTTAAGAAAAGTTGGATTCGGTAACGTTTCGTTTCCGAGACATAGGATGCGGACCATCAAAAAAATACTTTTTGAAAAAATTAATTAGTTACGGCTACAACGAATATACTTATGAATCAAACAAATCAAACACTTTGACAACACTGTATGATTGGTAAACGGCCGAATAGCCAACAACTAAAGAAGGCAAGACCGAAGAACACATGAAATGTCTCTTTGAGTTGCCAACGCTGACAGCGGCGACATTTTGACGCGTGATAGCATATAGATTTATCACTATTATATAGTCAGAAAATATTGCATTGCTAGAAAATAATTAATTTAAAGAAAGCCATTCTAATAAAGCAAACATTTTATAATACTTTTTTGCTTGTTCTGGAAACATGTTTGTACATATATACCAGACACTATACAATGAGCATGTAAAGGTTGGAATGAACTTATTAAAATCGTTACAAAGCAAGTGACAAAAAGTTCGCTGAGATATGTCAATTTTTAAATGCACTTCTCAGTTTACAAACATTTAAAAAAAATGTGTGACGTCGTTGGTAAGTTTTTTAAGTAGCAATCCCAATTACTTAAAATGTCATTTGAAAGAACACATTTCTCTGCATATAGTACGTTAAATTCTATGGAATATTGATGAAATTTTCGAAAAATTTTTTTTATCAATCTTAAAAACTACCTGTAATAATATAATAAAGCGAAAACACAAGAATTAATAAATACAGCAAAAGATAATTGAATTAAATATTCAAATTACATACAATTTGCTCCTTGACAATGTCCAAGCCGAAACTGAATTCTCGCAAAAGGTTAGTAATTGTTTCGAGTTCAATTGTTCCAATGGGGATAAGTCCGAATATCTAGCTGGCCATTCTATTTGTTCCACGTCTACCAATCCACCTGTGTTTGAAAATTTTGTTTAAATAAGTACGCACTATTACTCAATAATGTGATGGTGCGCCATCCCGTTAAAACCATTTAGATACAGTGCGACAAGTCCTGGAATTATGTTTTGTTGGAGCAGCTCCAAATATTTAATGAACCTTCAATAAAAATTGGACCCAAAATTGTAGTCCTAACAATTCCAATCCACACTTTCTGTACAAACTGGGTATGTGCCTCCGTCATTCCTTGTGGACTCTCTTGCAATCAATACCGACAATTTGGCTATTTACAGAGCCATTTAAACAGATGGTACCATTATCAGAGAAATGTACTCGACTTAAGAAATGTGGATTGGTACCATATCGTTCCGCCATGGTTTCACAAGCATCTACTCTGCAGTCGAAATCATCATCGTTTAGCTCTTGAACTAAATTCACTCTACATGGGTGCATTTATTCTTTTTCAAATATTTTACAACCGTCGACTGACTAGTTCACTGCTCTGCTGCGACTTCGCAACTTAGTTTATGATGATTATCCTCCATTGCCAGTAAAACATCTAACTCTTTATGTTTTGAAATTGCAGGACGACCTTTCGTGAAATATTATCTCTTATATGATCACAATCTCGGAACTTCTTTTCTATTTTTCTAACAGTTGATTGTGTAATAGGTCGATCAGGTTAATTATCATTAGATAATTGACATCGGGGCCTGTCTCCATGGCCAATCATCATCAAAATTTCAATTCATTGTGTCTCACTTAGGGCCGGTTGAACAATGCGAGGATAAAATCATCCTATCCTATGGTTAGAGCACAGTTTAATAATTATAGTTGGGTCACTTCCAATCATTTTTGTCCAAGACCCTATATTCCTGCTATCGACGCATGGACTACACTCAGTAGAGGAAGTGACTCAACTGCATTATTAATATGTACCTTAACCATAGGATAACTTTATCCTCGCATTGATAGACCGGTCCTTAAACGTTGCATTATCAGAACTTTAAATACAATATGACAAGCAAAGACTAACGTGTTACAGCCAGGTCCGCGTTGCTAAGTAAATCAAAGGAAGGGTAAACACGAAAAAAGTGTAAGCCGTTAAAAGGTTCCTATGCCAGGGTTCGACCATATATAAATAATGCGCGTGTGTGTTATTAATGTTATACGATTTTTTTTCTCGATAATTTCTTCTTGCAATATTCCATGGAATTTAGCGTACTATATGTACAAAAATGTGCCCTTTCAAACCGCATTTTTTAAAATGTATTACATATTTAAAAATATGGGTTGTCATTTAAAAAAATTGCCGATGGCGTCATAAGTTCTTATTTGTAGGCATTTTTTTCCGAAAACTGTCATCAAGAGTTGACTTTTACGTGATATATTAAATGTTGATACTGCAGAGCTTAAAATTGTCTTTTACATCCAGGCTACAAAAGACTTTCACATCCACCTACAAAAATATATGAAATAATAGATGATAGAATCATAACTACTTTATTTATTATTATCAACAAAAAGATAAATTTCAACTGTCATTAATAACTAATTTAATTAACAATCAATTTAACAGTTCGTTTCTTTTACCATTTAAATTTCAAGTCGTAATTGTACAATTGTGAAAACTGACTCCACTCGAGGATGGTAAGTCGCTCACTGCAATAGTTTCTTAATTAAGACACTGGGTAATTATTGAAGAAGCATCAGATTTGGGAGCAGATAAGATACTTTTGGATATTAAAATTTGTTCTAAAAAGAGGAAGTTTTTTTTTTAGTTTTCGGTAATTATGACCCTTAAGGATAAATTTTATGGCAAAAGTCACCTTATAAATTATTAAAACGCACTAAATTTCCATCAAAATGAGACAGTAGGTTTAAATACACTTGATAGTTCCTGAGATCCTGCTGTTTAAAGTTGCGGAGGTAATATGTATTAGAAGGGTTTGCAAAATGAAGTAACCTTAGTTAGTGAAATAAGCATTTTAATTTATAAAATAACCAGTTTAGTAATTAAAACATTAATATTTAAAATGTACGTAGTGTTATGAAACACCTCATTATATATGTATAATGTACAGTACAGTGTGGGAAATTGTTATTACTCGTATTTCTTTTAAATCTTTGATGGACCAGGCTGGTCCTCTGAATCCACAGCACTCCTTTTGGGGGCAGCTTGCTGCGGTAGTATTTCTTCGTCGACCTGCTCAGGCAGGTCAAAATCGTCATCTGATGGTGGATCATCAATGAATGGTTTATCAATGTCGTCACACATCAGGTCTGGTATATTCCCGCAGGATTGGCCACTGCAGTAGTTGCAAACAGCAGAGCATTTGAGTCCTGCTTTCCTGCAACCGCATCTGCTGGTACAACCTTTTTTGTAGTTACAGGAAATCATATTTAGCAGGGCGTTTGCCCTAACAAAGGTCCTTGGTGGTAAAATTTGACAAAAACTAAAGAAAGTTCTAAAATTTAATGAATTTTCAAGTACTTAACGATGATCCGAAGGGCTTCCGAGGTGGAAAACTTTGATTTGTCATTACCATTTCATCACTACCAACATATGAAAAAACGAGAACTACCTTATTTGATGTAAGGCAACACCTTTTGTTTGGTACGATTTCCATATACTATAATTAGGTCTCGGTGCGGTTACGTATACAATGTAATTTTGTATATCCTCTAATCCAGTTTATATTTGTCTCATCGTAGGTAGTTATATGTTCGTGGTCAAAACACTTTGTTTGTAGAGCCAGTAATCTGAGGAAAAAAAATGTGTATAATTTAAAATAATAATAATAATTAAATTCTTATTCTCAATAACATCTATTGTTAAATTCAATAGTTCGCTTCTTCTACATGCCCCATATATGCCAACTATTAAAATAGCCTGAAACAATATAAGTACTTTATCAACAATTATATAGAAGTATGTACTAATGAAATAATATGACTCACCTTCTTTAATAAGAAGCGTTCATCTTGTGCCTCTTGTAAGAATTTTTCAACCTCCGGTTCTGTTAAAGCTTTTGATTTTTCTGGACGATACCCTACATACACATTTATTTTTCGAATACGCTACTAACTTGGAATATTTCTCTATATCTATATTTTGTATTCTCTTCAGAATAATTTTATACTCAAAATATGCCAATATCTCACTTTCAGACACAATATTCAATTTCTTAGAATCATACCATTCCATAGTAGTAAACAGATTCATATTGCCTGATCGATTTGCTGGAAATCCAGAAAATCCAGAAATTTCACTTTTCGCTGCCTCAGACCCTTCACAGGGTAGATCTTTATCACTTTCTAATAACATGCATTATTTTTATTAAATTTCAATGATAAAATTATTGAATAAACTGCCACCAACTCAAAATTAAAAAAAAAACTCGTGTTTTTTTCATAGGATTGTTGATTGTTTATTAAAGCCTATTTGTTGCGTTGGTAGCGTTGCTGACATACCAAAGAATATTTGAGATTAAAATTTATGCAGTAAATTGTAGATGACATACATGTCCAATAAATTAATTGTATATGTCAAGATTTTCTCTTCACATTTTTAGTAATTTTTTAACTGTGCGAGACAGTTTTCGAAAAAAATGTTGTTTGATACTCGATCGCGACATTCTTTTGCATTCTCTAATGATTTTTTCTGCTCGCAGTCGCTCGCAAAAAAACTGTCATTCTCGAATGCAAAAATGACATTTCTCAATCTAGCATAAGAAAGAGATGCACTTAAAAATCGACCTGTCTGAGCGAATTTTTGTTGCTTTGTTTAATGAACTTATTCCAACTTTTGAGTGCTCGCTGTATAATCTTGCAAACTATTTTAAATGATTCAATTTTATGTAATCTCAAACGAATAATATATCCACATGTGACCCAACTCCTATCTCCCCTATACTACCGTTCTGATTTATGACAGGCTCATGACGGGATATTACTGTAGCACTGGGTCAGCTTGCAGCCTCCTTGGGGTGGGTCCTTCTTCTGACAAGCTCCCGTGTCTGATCTCAAGTAGAGCAACTCTCAGCAGGGGACTCCGTACCGCGTTTTGTTTGTTCAGTCCTACAGACTTGAATTATTATTATGTGGTTTGTATTAAATTATTATGATCTATTTATATTACGGCATTAAACTACTATATCTACTGTACACTGATTGAATAACTAGTTTGAAGAAATAAGTGGTTTGCTACATACGGGTTATGTTTTATTTATTTTTTAGCTGTTTCTCATTTAGAATTGTGCTGTGCTTCCACGTAGAGGCAATCTGATATCCTCTTATTATAAGTATTTGATTTAATCAAATAGGTATACGGGAAAAATGTTTTAAATCAAGAAACTGTTATTTCATAGTATTTCATATGTATACAAATAAATAAATTGTTTATATTAAACAAATATGTTTGTTTCACTATATAACAAATTTAAAATAAACTAATTTATTCATTTTAATCTTTATACTAATGAAAAATGTATTTATTTTCATATACAGGGTGAGCCAGTACAGGCGATTAATATCTCCTCAATTAAAATTTGAAATGATGTAATTGTAATAGATCAAGGGTGGCAAATTTTAAAATTGTTTTTAAATCTACAAGGTGTTTCTAGTAGTGATGGGAAGTTAATACTTGATTTTTTTAAATAGAATACCCAACATTTGTTTATATATTTGGGCCATACTCTGGAAAAATGCGACCTCACTTTCTCCAAAATTCGGAGCTTTAAAAATGTCGTTGCAGGGCATGGAAAGATCGGAAAAAATGTCTACAATATTATATAATTTTTTTGTTTTTGGGACGATATCTTATTTTTTGAGTTAATACAAAAAAATATGTTTCTTGAGATTTTCTCTAAAGAGTTCTTGGAAAAATTGGGTCAAAAGAATCTTCAATTTAAATCTTTGAGAATTCTTAACTCCAAGACACATGCAGTTTATGAAAAAAATTTATTATATAAATATAAATATATAATATAAAGTGTTTGTAAAGGGCCAAAGATTAACTGCGAATTTATTCAGAATTTTTTTATCAATTCTTGGAAATGTCTAGCAATTGCGATGGAAAAAATAAATCAATGAATTAAAATTTCCAAAAATTGATCAAAGAATTCACAGTTTTGTTTGAGCCATTACAAGCAATTGTTGTTATATACATTTTTTTTCATAAAGTGTGTTGTTTTGGAGTTAAAAATTTTAAAAGTTTTAAATAGAAGATTTTCTTAACCCAGTTTTATTGAAAAAGGTTAACTTTTTAAAAGAACCTCATGAGACATTTTGTCTTTGTTTTTACTCAAAAAGTATGATGCCGTCCCAAAAGTAAATAAAATAAGTTTTTATCATTTTCTTCAACTTCAGACATTCTTGTGAAAAATCTTATTGCCTTTTTAAGGCAGAATCACATATAAAACATAAAAATTATAAATTGCGCTACTCAGATTCGTAAAGTAGACAGTCTTCATATCCCGCAGCAATATTTTTGTAGCTCCAAATGTTTTCCCAGAGAATGGCCCATTTATATATAACTCTTACGATACAAGAACAAAAAATCAATATAGAATCCCTATGGTACCCGACAATCAAAGAACTCCACAAGAAAGACTACAGGAAAGAATCGAGATGAACCCAGCAACAGAAAGGGACGGTATTAATTCAAGGTGGGGGAAAATCAAGAACAACATCTGTAAAAGAGAAACATGTAAACACAAATAATTGTTCCGTCTAGAGTCCAAATAAAAGGAGAGGAAACAAGCTTATCTCACAAGCCGAACATTACGCACTCATACAATGAGTATCGATGGATTAGAACGAAACGTAGGAACTAGCAGAATTGATCAAAAATCAGTACTGGGAATCATTTTCAAAGCGTATGGAAAACGAGGACTGGATCAATGGAAAACGACTTGTACGTACTTCAGAAACAAATAAGGCGGTTAATTAGATCACAGAGGAGAGATCAATGGGTTGGTTGAAACGACTCATATAAACAAAGAGGACTGGGTCAACTATTTAACTGACCTACATAGAAAAGAAAATATAGAAGAGGAACTGATCACGCCAGAAATACCTATCAATAGAAATTCCCAAATTGATAAACCCGACATGAAAATGTAAGCAGTTAAAAGCAAAAGAGCTAGGCAAGACTGATAAACGAATGAACTGCTCATATACAGCGGACAAAAACTTGACAACTCAAATCCGAAACATTCTCCTCACTACAACATCCCAGATGAATGGCGAACCAGCACCACCATCCTTGTGATGTTCAAAAAGGGGGATAAGAAAATTCATACAATGTATAGAAGAATAAATCTCTACCAGTACCACATTGAAATTAACAACAAAAGTAATCACGAACAAAATTTACAGCCTCATTTCACTGGCAGATGAACAGCAGAGATTTGGGTCGGGAATGCGAGCTACTTTACAGCCACAGCCATATATTACCAGTATAGAAAGATATAGGGTCGGCGAGCCCCTGCTCGGACGTCGTTTCTGTCATAAGACAAATAACAGAAAAGTCAGCTGAATACAATAAACTAGCCTTTATATGAAGTTGTTTCTTCCGGGGTTTGCTGCGGTCGTCGAACTTGACTTGACGTTTCGCTGATCATGCTGTCAGCTTCTTCAGAAGGATTCCAAAGTCTTTGGAACCCTTCTGAAGAAGCTCACAGCATGATCAGCGAAACGTCAAGTCAAGTTCGACGACCGCGGCAAAACCCGGAAGAAACTGCTTCATTGGACAACGGCCGTGAAAGCCGACATTGTACCATTAGCCTTTATATGTTTCATCGACCTAACCAAATCCTTCGAGTGCGTCCAACTGAAAGATGTCTCATACCTTCTTTACAACAGATAAATCCCACACAACCTGATGAAAACTATAGAGCAGCACGCAGCAAATTAAATACAGGAAAAATTAGACGAGCATCTCACCTAATCAATATTGATTGGCAGAGTTATTCATCAAGGAGATTTCTTAACTCCGTTCCTCTTCTACATCATCATGGACGAGATCATACAGAGTGTTCGATTATTGAGAGGATACAAGATGAGAGAAGAAGAATCCTGTGCTATGCCGACGACGCCGTTATGATCGCATAGAACGAAGATGGCTTACAGAGACTTCTACATTCATTCAACCGTACAGCTAAATTCCTTAACATGATAATATCTCCCACAAAACAAAGTGTATGACAACATCTAAACCCCATTCAGATATAAACTGAAGGTAGATGGAGAAATTATTCAGCAGGAAATGAAATTTAATTATCTTGAGGCCAAGACTAGATTTTATAAAACAACAGTAAGACCTATCACAATATGTACAGCAGGAACTAGACTAGAAATATCGAAAACTAATAGAAACAATGGAAATGTACTTGGCAGAATTACTAGTTAAATACTTTTAAAAAGGATAAGAAGTGAAGCTGTAAGAAATGTGTGATATAGATGAAATTAATGGCTAGGTATCAAACAGAAGAGAGAGTGGAATGTACACATAATGTAGTTTTCACACCCTCTGAGGGTTGACACTGTAGGACGTTAATGGTACGTAAGTTTCTAGTTCTATTTTAGAGTACTACGCCATTTCAGCTAATCATAGCATCCATGAAAATAGAAATCCTGTTGGATTTTACGTTTTCTCTCGCTCTTCTCGTGTCCTTAAAACTTAGGGGTGGGGCAACCCTCTAGGGGCAACTAATGAAGATTACGTCAAACCTGATGCAACTTCTTATCACTGAAACAAAATTTAGACATTTCGAGCTTTCTCAGCAGTACTTGCTGTTTTCGATCGATTTTTTTATATATGTGGGGTAGTTTACCCTCTTCCCTGGGGGTGTTTTTCGTATCTATTGTATATACGTAGTAGCTCTTTAACCTTAATTTGTATAATTCGATTGACTAAGATGTAACAACTATTGTCACAGCTTATCTTCTTACCCCATTCCAGGGGTCTTCTTTGTCTCTAGCTAATGATTTTAGGGGTGTACAGATTTTTTTGACCTTGGACTCAGATTGAGCGACCGAAAATATATAGGGATACATGGATCTGGTTCACTGGTCTGAACTTTTCTTCTTTTGTGGGGCTGTGAAATTCATTTGCAGCGGTCAAGTGTAAAATCTGCATAAAAATGCATTTTCATGAATTTCAGGGTTGTTTCACTTTGAATGTTAGTCGAGACCATGTACTAATTTGCAGGCCTTATAAAGTCGGACTTAATTCTACAAGGTGTTCTCCACGATGTAACAAATTTTTATATTTTTAAACTGGCGAAGCAAAATATTTTCAAATGGAACATTCTGTTTTTATTTAAAATATCTCAGCAATCAGTTACTCGCTGATATTTATAATGACTAACCGTCGCCGATAAAAGGTTATTATGATGTGTTAGGTGTGGGTAATTGATTACTGAAATATTTTAAGTAAAAATTTGATCATCGTAGCGAACACTCTGTAGAATTTGATTCGACAGTAAAAGGCATACAATTGTGTACATGGCCTTGACTAGCATTCAAAGTGACAACGGTCCTTATGACAATACATTTTTTGGCAGATTTTACTCAAACACTTCAAATGCATTTTTTTGGAAAATGTAGAACAACGTGGCATCGCCGCGCCGGAGTGTAAATCTAAAAATGATATAAGTATTTGATTGTAGGATTAATTAGAGGCATTTTGATCACATAAATACCTATTAAGATAGAACTAGTTCTTGGAGGAACCTTTGTATCAATTACTTTCTTGATTTTAGGAAGCAGATTTTTCTAGAATAACTCAGATTAATAATATTATACTCATAACGTCTTAACATATTATTATTGGGTACAATTATAATACTTATAACCCCTTAATTACATATATTACGTAATTATATCGGTTGCTGTTGCTCTCTCTTTGTAAAAAAAATTGGCACCTGCCAAATTATTACGCAAACGATTTATTTATTTTCATTATAAAAGAAATTTAAAAAATTACTACCTACTTTTATCCCTATGCAGGTGTGAAAAGTGGTATGTTATAAAAAGATTTCAATAAATATTGTAAATTATATGGTTTCAGTGAAAAAAATTAATATACCTACGTATACCTATCACTTAAATAAAATCAATACCAACTTCTTTATTTTTAGTTCCAAATTGAGTAGTATATTTCCGATCCTATTATTCTTCTCCTTTTTTTCGGAACTTCTTGCCACATGTATTTTGCTCTAATGGCGTCATAGGAATCTACAAAATAATACAATTAACCAGACCATATTACTAGGAAATAACTCTTACGCCTGTGACTTTTACGCCAAAAAATCAGTTATAGGTTGCTCTTTTGACAAATAAGTACAAAAATATGAGAATGATACATTACGTTGATGTTTCGGAAACATGTTCTGTTTCCTTCTCAAAGGCTCTTCTTGAAAGATGTTTCGTCCTGTACATATTAAATACACCGCTCTAATAATATGTTTGTTATATTCAATATCCATAGATACTTACTACCTACACAGAACTGTTGATATAGTTAACAGTTTTATCTTCTACAACGTTCGACACGCATCTATCATTCAATAATATTATTGACGATTCTTTAATTTTTCTTTTTTGCTATCCGCTTCTTTTGTTAAAATTTCCCAGTTTATTCTACGTCCGTTGACCAAAGCATGTTCTCAAATCTTCGATCTCTGAATTTCATTTTTCCTGATGTAATTGTTATGTTGTACCAAATTTCAAGTCAACATCTTAATTTTATTTCATTAACTCTTTTAATAATGGTGGGGTAGCGGTAGTGGCGTCTGATGTAATAAAAACATTTGTGGCCTTGGCTTCTAGCGTTACACCAAATCCCAAGTTTCTGGACTATCATTAGCTTGTTTTACTTTTCCTATTTACCTCCAAACTCCTCAAAGAAACCAACTCAAAGTATAATTTAGTTTCAGATGTTGTCATAATATAAACGTGTATCAAGTTTCAAGTGAATATTTCAATTTCATTTTGTTTACGCCTTTAATAATGGTGGTGGTGGGGGGTGGTAGATATCATAGAAACATTTGAGTCTTTGGCTTTTGTGCAATCCAAAAAAAAATTTAATGGTAATAAGCCCCAGTAGAAACATTTATCCAGTGCTGCGAATATTATACCATCTGTAAACTGCAATTTCTGACTTCTTGACCGTCGCGTCGTCAGTACGAAAAAGTACAGGAAAGTAACGCCATACAAGTATATCGTCGTATCATATTATATCGAAAAGTGTCCCTTGAAATGATTAACAGCCAGTTCCCCAATAAAAACTAAAGGGCCTTTACTATCAAAAGTAGGCTTTAAGTTGCATTACCCTTTCCATAATACTACTTTTACGTAAAAGTCAACTTTAAATATCCTTATAGCTAAAGTTCCAAATTCGGGACTTTTACCTAAAAGTTAGCTTTAAGTAAACTATCAAACAGATAATTATGCGTCTGTATAACCTCACTTTTCTCATTCGTTTCGTTAATCTGCGGTCTGTTTATTGTTAGTGAAAATTAATAATGCAATGCTAGATATAAGTTCGAGCTTGTCTTCAGAAAATGAGGATGATGAGGTAGATATTACAGTTAGGAGAGTGAAAATGTATAGAAGACGGCAAGATCATTTTAGACAATACGACGATATGGAATTTTTCGAGAAATTTAGGTTGACGAAACCAACAGTAAGTGCATTGCTGGAACGAATTGAACATTTCCTACGGTTTCCCACAACTAAGTATAAAATATATGTACTTATTCCCATGTTCCAAAAGGACATCCAGAAATAATTAGTGTCCAATTTGAAATCAGCAGTCAATTTTGTTACAGAGGAGGAGCGATACAACTTATTATCCAGTCGTTGTTAACACTGAGGTTTTATGAAACAGGCAGTATGCCTAATTCGGCTACAGATTTTATGGGGGTATCAATAAATCCTCCAATAAACATTTCATCGTTCATAAAGGTAGACCCCCCTACTTTTCCTTCTCTTTCCCTTATCACTACCTGACGTTATGTTCATTTTGGAGCACACTCAGATAACAAATTGAATACCCAACAATAAACAAATACACGTGACAAATACAAAACTAACCGAAATTGGAAAAACTGAGAAAAACTTTGCAGAGAATGTCAACAATGTGAAACATTGCTGTCAAATGTCTAAAATGGACGTTTCTGAAGTCACGTCCAAGGAGATATTTAAAATTCAGCGTAGCCAACATTACAAAAACAACGAAAAGGCGACTTTATGAAAAGAAGCAACCAATCCCCGTTATGGAACGGGCTCACTTTAACATCAGTCGAAAGGAGGCTTTCTCTTAAAGCTTCCTTTAACTAAAATTGCTTTAAAGCGCTTATTATGGAACTGGCCGTAAGAGACATTTTCATCACATCTACCTCCACTTATATTACTATTAGTTGCAGTAAAAATATGAATATAATAAAAAAATGATATAATACTTGAGAAATCATATACCCATTTCTCTGCTACGTACAAAATATCACTCCGACATTAAAGTTAATTGATTTATAGTCCGGGAACTTGGTTGCCGTCTAGGAAATTCATCATTCCATGAATTTTATTTGAGCTCATTAGTTCCATAGAATATAAATATGATAAAACCGACTTCTGGCGTATATCGGCATCCGGTCAGATCGTCCATAATTCAAGATATAGGTTTTTTTTGTGTAAAATATATTTTCTCGTTTTTAAATAGGCATGTGTAAAAATTACTGTGACCAGAATTCAATATCCAGATGTACACTTTATTATTCAGGAATCCAAAAATATATAACAAATTATTAAAAATAAAAATGACATTTTAATAACGGTACAAGACACCTGATATGCGGTAGAAACTCAACTGAGTATAACATGTTAAATTCCTCTATAGAAAAAGATGTATAGTACTTCTCTTACAATCATAACTTTCTGAGAAGGTTGTGTTGTTGTTAAAGGAGTATATTGTTATATATTTTTTTATTTTATTTATTTATGTGGTGTGGCAAATAATGAATGAGAAAATTTTTCTTGCCCAGCGCCAAATTGTTTAAAACAATTAATGAAATACCACACCTACACGAAAATATATAACTTCCCCTTGTTAGTATAGACTCTTTCAGGGCCAAAAAGCAGGTTCAAAATTCTGAAATAAAAAACATTCACCCTGTTCAGCACAACTCCAATGAAACACCTACGTTGGTTATGAATCAAACTTTTAATTTTATTAAATTACTGGTATGGTTTTCCTGTGGATTAAATATTTATGGTACAATGAAAAGTATTAAAACTAATAGGCCTTTTATTTTACGTTGATCAACTTACGTTAGAGCTCTAGTTTTGGGACTTCTGATTTTAGTCAACCTTGTGTTTAAAAGTGGAATTTGTATCGACCGGTCTATCGCGTTTGAGTGCGCCTCTTGTTCAGCTGACAGACAAATATTTGTACACTTCTTCTTCCTCCTACGATTTGATTAGTTTGGTGTACTCGTCGTATCACTTTGTTTTATATCTTTGGAACTTTTATTTATGTATTACGGTAAGTTAAAACTATTTCCCGCACTATAAATTTAAAATTTACAATTTGAATGTTCTTAATAATTGCATAACAATAAAACTTTATAAATTTGTAAGAAAGCGTTTGTATACAATTATTTACTCGAAGTTTGTTCCACTTGGAACTCAAAATTTTACTAATTTTCTCACTTATGATGGAATAAACTGATTCCTTTCGGATAATTACTCATACACGGAGTTTAATTCAATATATAACTGGTAAACAAACTCTAGTTTTAGTTTTGAAATTGTGAGGTTATAAAATTTTGGTCAACAGAAACGTGTTACCACCTCTAATATTTAAACAAGACTGATTTTAAAATATGCCCTCTTTATTGACTCATTTTGACATTTCTTTGGATTTCATGTCACTCGATTTTATTGAAATAAATTTTGAAATTTGATTTTTCTTTTATCTGTTTTATTTATGAATTTAGCAATGCATTTCTTTTAGAATAATGATATAGAGATGATTGGCTTTCTTTTGGTATGCCATAACCAACTCTTTCTTGTAAATTAAGAATTTCCTTGTTTCAACAATTTTTAACAATTTCTCGCTTATTTCTAATAAAAACCTAATAAAACACATACCAGTGTATAACTTATAAACTAAAGAACAATTTGCTCTCAATTTTTATAGCCATAAAACATTTTATATAAATTTTATAAATATTATGTCGTTTCAGGAGTGCCTAAGCATCATTTTCTGGAACTGTTGCTAATTTGCAAAACTTCCTAAAGCCAACTGACAGAAAACGATCAATGGACATTTGTCCTTAAATACAACAAGAAAAACTTAAAAGAACATCTTTATTTTGGAACAAATTAACATATTTGTCAAGATTTTACATCTCCCTTGACCTAAATTTGCATTTCCTATTGTTACCAATGCCTGTAGTTTGAGGCTGTAGCATTTTATCTGCTCATAAGGTGAGTCTCTTTCACTTTTGTAAAGTTTTATTCATAGACGATGCACTAAATTGTTAGAATTGGGTAGATTCTCAGTTCTCGGGACTGTTTACGCTACTCAAAATATGAAATTGCTTTATAACAAAATTTTCATAATGTTCATGTTAGCTATCTTGTTTATAGCTTTCCTAAGACTAAATTTAACATATTTGTGTACAACAAGGTTAATAGATTCAAATACTAACAATAAATTTGTTCCTTTTTTAGGTTTTACATTGTCTTTGATACCTGTTGTGACCCTGTATTTTGATCTGTATCATTAGATTTGCTCACAAGGTGAGTCTTTTACACTTTTATAAAGTTTCATTTATAGACGATGCACTATAATGTTGGAAATGATTAGATTCTCAGTTCTCGGGACTGTTTACGCTACTCAAATTATGAATGTTGCTTGTAGCACTTTTCTCACAGTGTTCATGTTAGCTATCTTATTTATAGCCTTTCTTATGACTAAATTTAACATAATTATTTATAACAGAGTTTATAACTTATTAATAACAATAAATAATTCCCTTTTTTAAGTTTTTCCATTGGTTTTGGTACCTGTTATGCACCTGTGATTTGGATCTAGCTACCATGCTATACACAAAGGTTCATCCAAAACTTAATTTTGTATCAACGATGCTTTTTAACTTAACAATAACAAATTAACATTTATTTACCACAAGGTAGGTACTTATATCTAACGTTTAATAAAATTAATCAAAGTTATATCAAATCCAATATAAATTTTATTTAATAAAGTATTTCCATTGACGTTATGCCTTCACAGAGCTCAATATTCACCATTTCAGCTCTATAGTTTGTCTCAAAGTTATATATAATCATTTCTAGTTACTTTTTCCATTCTATTTTTCATTCTTGCATAATTTTATACTTCAGTACTCAGTTCAATAAACGTGTAAGGTTTTGGTCATCGCAATATATTTACGTTTTAAAGAAGGGAAAACCGTATATCGATAAGTTTAGAGCTCTGAGATAAAGTCTACGATAAAAATCTCAATTTCTTTTAATTTTGGTAACATTTTTCTTTCTGTCGAATTAACTGACAGGGCTTTATTCTGGGAATATTTTTCTGTGTTTATAATGCTTAAAATTATAATTCAAATTTAAAAGAATCTTGTAACGATCACATATTATAACTCCATTTTTCTAACCCGTAACCTGTCGAGAGGTGCGCCACCAGAAGCCGATCTTGTAAATCGTTATCATTTATAAAGCGATAAAAATATGCGATCGAGCATAAAAGGATGATATGCCGAAAAATTCACCCCGCTCCTGCACCGTTAGAACTATCGAATAAGTATTTAATGACAAGTAGTGACGTCTAACAAACAAAACAGCAGTTGTGGACCTAGTAATATTTTTGAAGGTCGATAATGGTCACTTTATTCAAATCTACGTTTGTTTGCTAATAATATTTAATATTGATTTTCTGTATATAGGTGCTTGATAAATTGTGTCAAATAGTCTACTATTATTTTCTCATTGTAGATTACACTGACTTTATATCGAACGTGTATCTAGTTAACTTTGCATCAGTAAACGTAAATAGATTAGGGTTGTCAATGTTCCACAAACAACATTGCTAGAAACATGTGTAACCATTACCTGAATGACGAGTCAGACTGAATTCAATTTGGCCTACGATATTATGCATTTCATCTTCTGATGAATGCATTTAATGCATTTAATCAAAATATATTTAAAACAGAAAATACATAACATTTAATCAATCATTTAATATTTGGATTGTTGAAGAAATTCGATGTATTTTATCCAGTGGCGGCTCGACAGGGGAGGCAGGGGGGCTGAGCCTCCCCTTGGAAGAACCACCATATCTTCAAAAGTAATATCTTAGGAAATTTCTACTTACTTATATTTCAATTTTCAATATTTTTTATTGTTTATAATTCATTAATTAATTTTCAGTGTATATGTAAAAGTTTTGCATTTCCTTTCCACAAATATACCTATAACGTTACACTCCGGATAGTCTTTGTATGCACATTTCCCGGTCGGCCAGTCTTTTACTGAATGAATACTGCGGTTCGCTGGGGGCTAATACGAAATAGCTTCCAACTTTAACGCATTTACTTATAACATGAATGACCTTGAATTACTTTGCGCTGTGTAAAATAGCAACACTTCGAATACCCAAGTAGGAGGCTAGCCTCAGATCTCAGTTCTTTATAGCGCATGTGCAGTTTAGGAGTTCAGGTATTTCACAAAGAAAACGAACTGTCAGTTGCGTTTAGCCGGTTAAGATCAACTTGACGTAAAAATACATAAAGCATTTGATAGGCGGGCTAGAAATGAGTGCTCTAGGTGAAAATATTCCCAACAACATGTCTTGTTGTCCAAACGTGGTGGATTATTTGTTATTAAATGGACTTACTACTCTTACTTACGACGAAAAGGTAAGAATTAAAAGAAATGCCAGGCCTACACCAGCAATGCCTTCATTAGTTTTTAAAAGTGGCAAACAAAACAGAGGGTTTTGTGATAACAATTATAAAAAAGTCGAGTGGTTAACGGCATCAACAGTTAGAAACAGATTATATTGTTGGAGATGTTTATTATTTACTAATGATCCTCAATTTGGGGCAGGGCCGGGTTTAATAATTTGCAAAATTTGTCGCGAGGTTTAGAAAGCCACGCAAAATCCCAGGAGTACATTTCATCTTTCATTCGAAATGTTTGGTAAACAAAATATTGTAAATTTCTTGGATTCTGCACATAAGAGAGAAATAGAAAATTTTAACGAAAAGGTCCGTGAAAATAGGGAAATATTAATGAGGTTAATAGATGCCGTTATGTAGTTATCTTCACAAGAAAATTCTTTCCGAGGACATAAGACGAGAATCGTGCAATAAAGGAAATTTCAAAGAGCTGATAGATTTTTTTAAAACGTATGACCAAAAATTAGAGAACTTTTTGAATAATGCCACTATTTTTTCCGGAACGTCTAAATCAATTCAAAATGATCTAATTGAGAGTGTTAGCTCGATTATTAAAGGCAAAATTTATGAAGAACTATATAATTGCAAATTTTTCTCGTGGCAAATTGACGAAACGACGGACGTTACTTGTAAATCTCAACTTTCCGTAATTTTTAGATATGTAATGTACGGAGAAGTTATTGGTTTCTTGGTTTTCTTGACGTGAGTAGTGGAAGAAACGCAGAGAGTTTATTTAAATTACTAATCGACGAATTTGGTAAATTTGATTTGAAAAATAAATTAATAGCACAAACTTATGACGGCGCTGCAGTTATGTCAGGGCATCTTAATGGACTCCAAACAAAAATAAAAGATATTGCTCCTCAAGCTTACTTCATTCACTGTTACGCACACCAATTAAATTTTGTTCTGAGTAAAGCATGTAACGGAATTAAAGAATATTTTTTTCAAATATCACTGGTTTTTCGTCATTTTTTTCAAAATCTACCAAAAGAAGTAAAAGAACTGATGTTTTAAATAGAATTAATATGAAACATAGAATTCCGACAAACGCTCCCACTCGTTGGAATTTTTCATCTAGAGTTGTTTTCACTGTTGACAAATACAGGAAAGAACTTATTGACGTTTTTAATTTTATTTCGGAAAGTGGAGATTTTTTAAATGACGATCAGACTTTACAAGCAGCTTACGGATTAAAATCGTTATTGTTGGATAAAAATTTCATATTTTTTCTAAGGGCTTTTAAAATGATTTTTGAGCAAACTGATGTTGTTTTCCAAATTTTACAGAATAAACTAACTGATATAACATATTCTAAAAATAGACCTAATTCACTTATACCTAAATTAAAAGAATTTCGCAATACCGAAATACATTTCAATACTTTATACAATATTTTTTTAGAAAATGTTGAAAAAGTAGACGATGACGATGAGCCAGAGCCACAATGTAAAAAGAGAAAGACAACATATAACTTTGATAGGGCAGATATACATTACAAACAAATTTTTATAGAAATTTTGAACACCGTTATAATCCAAATTGAAATGAGATTTTCTGTTTTAAATTATTTACAATGTTTCGATTTACTAAATCCTAATGATTTTACAACGTTTTCTGAATCATTTCCTACTAGTCTAATGGAGAAATTAATGGACCATTATCCTTTTTTTGATCGTATTTCGTTAAGAAATGAACTATGCGTGTTGTATTCTGACCAGCAACTTTTAGCAAATTCAAAATCATCTCAAGAAATGCTTACTTTTATACATAATAACAATTTAAAAAGCTGTCTCCCCGAACTATACAAACTTTTGTCATTGGTGTCAACAATTCCGGTAACCTCAGCTTCTGTAGAACGATCATTTTCAGCACTTAAACGCATAAAAACATTTACTAGAAACAAAATGAGTCAAGACCGCCTCTCAAATGTATCACTTATTTCAATAGAAAAACGTTTTTTGTCATAATTGAAGAAACACGATTCATTTTATGATGAAGTAATCAACCATTTTGCTAGTTCTGAAAATCGCAGGTTGCCACTCATTTATAAAAATACTTAGGCTTTAAAGCAGAGATTAATATAGGTAGTTGTTATTTTAGAAAAAATATTTATTTGTGTTATTTATTTTTTAGGAAATATTTTTTAATTCTCCATAATATAGAGTTCCGCGGTTAATTTTTTTTATATAACTTCTTTCTCAAAACTATTTTAATTTTTATTAAAAGTTGTAATTTTACACCCCTGGCAGTGATAGTGAATACAATTTTTGTTTGTAGAAAGACGCTTTAATTTTTTTACCAAAACTGTTTTTATTTTTATTAAAAGTTATATAATTTAATTACAAGTGGGATAGTAGGGCTCCTTTGGATACCGATACTCGAGTCGTAGGAACGAGAATTTCATGAGAATGATTTTTTTCTATTCTTTTATTGGTTCTATTCTCTCAAGTCGTGAATCGGTATCCTGGCGAACAACCCACGGCAAAAAAATGTAACGCGCCGTTGTACTACCTCAGGGGTGGTGGGGAAATGTACAAATTGTAGTCATATTGCACATCAGTTGTCTTTCAGAATATCAAGCCTCCTCTGCAGACAATATCACGAGCCGCCACTGATTTTATCCCTACAAAAAATCATGTTTTTAAAAATCTCATACATATATCCTGCCTGGATTCCCTGTAACCTGAAATAATTTTTCCCGTTTTAATCATATTAATTATAATTTTGTTGTAAACTTGCAAAGTACAGGTGTTTCAACGACGATTACCCCTAGTTAACGACTTTGAAATATAATATCCTTATAAACACCATCCTAAGTATAGCATAAGGAATGTCATCATTAATTTATTCCGTAAGCAAACTTATCTAAAACCGGCTCTGATGCATACCTGCGGATGTCCGTAATTATTATGAAAAAATCGTAGCTTTCTTGAGGTGCTTCACAGTCTACTAGCCTTCTACACAAAAACGCCTTATATTTCTGAAGAAGTCGCAACATCAAACAATTTTAATTAGCAAGAAGGAAGAGCAAGGCATGCCACATATGAATACATTTTTTTTAATTAGTCTACACTTTCGCTGTTTACCATGTTATGATATCGAAATGCCTCATAATAAAATAACTGAGCTAAAACAATGGGTCATAAAATGTTATGATATCAATGACAGCCACGACTCGAAAGAGGGCCGAGATCAAGTTCCCCTCTACGGGAGCTGTCGGGAATTTATAATCAAGAAGGTTACGAATTAGTGACTACCCATTATTACTTCCACATCCACGTAGTGGAGTGGAAGAATAGTGATAAAACATATTCTTTATAGGATTTAGCAAACAGCAGAAAAAGTAATGAAAAGTAATGAGAAATAACTAGAAATTTAAAAATCCTAAAATTAATTTATCTATTTCTTATTTGACAATAATTGACAGTGTATAGTGTACTACGGCCCACAATGGGGCCAAACCGAATTTTTTCAGACAAATTAGCTTTCTGAAGGCACAATTTCTGTATTTAATATTCTCAAAATTAAATTCCTATTCGATCCCCCTCCAAGCAGAATTTTAATTTTCATTAATTTTAACAGTTGGCAGCTATGTACCTGCTGTCAAAATACAGAATCTCTGTATTTCTCGGACACTGGTATCTGAGTTAGGAACAGAAACCATATTTAGGGGCTCTTGAAAATTGTGAGTTCAATGTCAGTATAAAATGTTAAGACTTGACAGCTGTCAATCTCCACAAAAAAGTTGACTTAACGCAAAAATCCTCTAGGAATTTCAAGAATCTAATATTATAATGCGGGTCACGAATCTAATATTATAATGCAACCTTGACACTTGAGAGCTGTCAAGTGTACTGTCAAAGTAAGAGATCTGTGAATCTCTCCCCAAAAGAGGCCGTTTTAGAAGAACAACCTTTATTTCCATTTTTTCGCAATTAACGTTTAATTAAAAATGAATTATTATTTGTATGCTTATAATTGTATTGAAACATATTCTTTATAGGATTTTGCAAACAGCAGAAAAAATAATTAATAACTAAAAGAAAAACTTTCTAAAAATTTTGCATTATTTCGATAACCCAAATTCTGGTTATGCAAATTAAAATCCTAAAATGAATTTGTCTAATTTCTTATTTGACAATTCTCATTCTAACACTAGCATCCACACAGTCCCCCGGTCATGCAGATTAAACTAGTATCCACATAACCTCCTACGATCATGAAGATTCAGTTAAAAATGAGAACAAAGGCCTAGAATGAATTTATTTATCTACCTTGTCTTAGAAAAATTTCATTCTAATGGATTACATCTTTATTAATAAAATTAATAAAAATAGTTTCAAAGGCTTAAGCATTTCCTAGAAACAGAATGGTAGATTTCATGAAAATGTAATCCATTAGAATGAATTTTCTTAAGACAAGGTAAATACATAAATTCATTTTAGGCCTTTGTTCTCATTTTTAACTGAATCTTCATGATCGTAGGGGGTTATGTGGATACTAGTTTAATCTGCATGGCCGTAGGGGACTGTGTGGATGCTAGCGTTAGAATGAGAATTGTCAAATAAGAAATTACACAAATTCATTTTAGGATTTTAATTTGCTAGCATAACTAGAATTTAGGTTATCGAAAGAATGCAAAAATTTCATTAATATTTTTACAGAAAGTTTTTCTCTTAGTTATAGATAGTTATTTTTTCTGCTGTTTGCAATATCCTATAAAGAATATGTTTCAATACCGTTTAATTAATTAAAAGATCATATCTCAAGAAGTATAGCTAGCTCCCTTTGCCTTGAAATTTACAGGAAAGATGAAGGTCAATTAGTGACAAAGTTTCTCAAAATATTAAGTCAAAATGTTAAACATTACCTGAGATAATCTATTTTTTTCTAAATTAAACACATTCTATTCTGAAAATTATAATGAAAATTAAAATTCCGACTGGAGGGATCGATTAGAAATTTTGTTCTGAGTATTTAAAAAAAATAGCTCATTCGACCGTAGTGCCTTTCTCTGATAAAGTTTGGTTTGGTTCCACTGTGCGGCCATGAAGATTAAGCCAGTATCCACATAGTCTCTTACGGCCATGAAGAATAAGTTATGAACGATAACAAAAAGTATTCAATAGAAAATTGAAATCTACTGAAAATTGGGCTCTGCATTCCTCTGATAACCTGCATCTGGTTGTGCTCTAAAACAAAATAGCCCTATACTGAATTTATTTACTGACCTTTTAATGTCTTTAAAAGAATACATTCAAATAGATTACAATTTATAAAGGATTGATTATCTGCCATTCTATCTCTAGGAAATGCTTAGCCTATGAAGCGTTTTACGCACCTGTTCTAGAGCTCTTCAGAAAGATATAAAGCTACTAAGAATTACTATTCTTCTGAAAGAATAATAATCGTAAAAAAACATGTTTTGCCTGAAATAGGTTTAGAATTTCATGCAAGGTCGAGGCTTTAAATTTGAGAGAAGCAAAATTCTATTACTTTGTCGGTGGGTCTGTCTGTAACTTTCTTTTCTTCGCACATTTTCTCTGGAACGAAAGTAGTCCTACTGACTGCGCCATATTATATATGTTGGGAATGGGACATCATTGCGTGTATAACTGATTTATTTTAAAACCATTTCTGTACTGTGATACCAACTTTAACATATTTTTACATATAAACATGATATTGACTTGATATTTGGTACACGTAAGTATTATAACGAGATCTGGTACCAGTTGATATTTTGAGCTTATTTCGGTGAAGGGTTGGGTGTTAAATATGGGTAAATAACTGAAGCTAGATAGTAAGAGTCCAGATATTTGGGATTTAGTGTATACAGTGAGCTCCATATATATGAATCTACTTCAATTTATGCGTAATTATGAACTATTAGGAACAATCCTGAATCGAATTGAAAAAAAGAAAAATCGAATTTTGTTATAAAATTAACATTTTTACCACGAATGGTACTATTTTCCTACGTTCACCCTCTCTAAATTATGACTAGCCCCTGAAAATCTTAAATTAGAAAATGGGTCGTGCGATACCATTATTCATATGCAATGAGAAATTGTTGAAAGGAAATTTCCCTTAACAAGTGGATGGAGAGCTGGAACTGTTGAATGGCCACCTCAGTCTCCTGATTTGGCTCCTCTTGATTAATTTTTATGGGACTATTTAAAATCAAACGTGCATGTTAATCGACCATACTGTATTGCAGATTTGAAAATAGCCTAACCGAAAAATTCACAAAATAAGCCCTGAGGTCATACAAAATGTCATTCGAGAATTCAAAGATCGCCTTGCTTATTGTCAGGAGGCGACTGGCGCTCATTTTGAACATTTAATCTAATTATAAAATAAAGGAGGTGGGTAAAGATCGGCTTTTCTTCGCCTATAACAATCATGAAAATAAGTTTTTATTTGATTCATTTTTTTATATTTATTTTTAGTTCAAGTGTTTAGATAAAATTGATATAAACAGTAGTACAATAAGTTGCACTAAATATATCTCAAACAGAACATGCTTGTTGGTCTTCTGACATTTTCGAACTTTTTCGAACTTTCAGTGACTGTTTCATTATAAAGCACTCAATTAACCACAATTAATTCACGCTGGGAACACAGCTTATGAACTCTACTATTATAAGAACAATTCTAGTGGTTCATGGTGTAACAAAAATATGCCCCATTTGAGACATTTTTAATGCAACTTACTGTAGGATATTTTATATCAATTTTATCTAAACAAAATGTCGTACACTTGAACTAAGAATGAATATAAAAGAACGGCTCAAATTGAAACTCTTTATTTCTATGATTGAGATAGGCGAAAAAAGGTCGATGTTTACTTACTTCTTTTGAGATAATATAATAATAATAACAATAATAATGTACTTATTTATAACAAAATTTACATTTAATGTACAGATTTGAAAGTATTTTTATCATATAGTTTTAGTACAAGATTTTTGCTAAATCATTTGCATCCTTTAATTATAAGCAGAACTCAAGGCTGTTTAGTATTTATACACCCTTGATTGTGATGGAATGTACAATTCATAGCATTGGATGGGTATGCTATAGCTTATCCTAACAACTGTAAATAATAGAGAGTGAATCAAACATGAATTTCCCCTAAAATAAAACAATTAGTGTAGAATTCTTATTATATATCTTTAACACATACATACTTTAAGTATAGATCCCTACCATCAGAATATATCCATCGCTTTATTTCAAATTGAATTTGTTTAATTTTTTTAATATTTCTTATAGCTTCTGGTAGTATATTATATAATTTTCAATTTGCGTAGTTATCACTGTTTAGTTTTTACTTACGTTGCGTATTTTTTTAATAAACACAATTTGTCCTTTTCAAATTGAGTTTGTTTTCAAATAATTTTCGAAATCTTTTGCGGCAGTTTTCTCGAAAAAGGTTGGATCTAGTTCTGTGAAGCGTAAATTTTCTACGTAGAACTGACTCCTGCATGAGGTTCTCTAGTCAAAGGTTCCACAACGTTTCGTAAATAAAAAGAGAAAAAATATTCATCATCATTTTACATTTTCAAAATTAATTTTCTCAGTAATTAACACACCAAAAAAAACTTTATACTGGTGAATAGAGAATCGAAATCCTTTTCGAACGAGGAGCCGCACGATCCCATTTCTAATTTACAATTTCGTGGGACAGCCATAATTCAGAGATATGAACGTGGGAGGTACTATGATCTTGCTAAGAAATGGTAATTTTAAATTAAAATTCGATACGTTTCAGCATTTTTCCTAAAACTTCATAATTAGGCTTAAAGTGAAGTTATTCCATACATATGAACTGCCCTGTATACAGAAAGCCAAGGTCTCACATTTTTTTTATGATATCAGTCATCCTCACTTCATCATTAAAAGCGTTCACAAAATAAATTTGTCATATCGTGTGTGTACGAAAAAATTGTGCTGAAAAACAATTTGTGGCATCATTTTCAGTCAAGACGATTTTAAATAAAATTCTATGAGCAACTATTTCCACATACTGAAGTGCACATGTAAAATCAATATGATTTTGTTTGAAAAGGCTTGGATGGGAAATCTGGATGTGTAAGTAGTGAATCCTTAGACAGCAGTTTTATAAAAATAAAACGTACGAGCCGCGGCGAGAACCTGTTTATATTGTTGGAATTATTCGATGAAGAAAAGCATATTTTTCAATTTGGTTTAATGAGTTTTTAACCTTTATGCAAATTTCTTTTCTTCAACGATCCAAAATATTTGCTTAATGATATAAAAACGACAGGCTACATCTTAATTACAATATATTTGCATATTACTAGAGGATGTAAGAAAACACTACTAGCATTTCACGCTTTAAGGCTTTGTAATTGCAAATAACTGTCACTGAAGTATGATTTAATAGTACTAAATCTAACAGTAAAAAGTCGCTAAATCAAGAACACGTGTTTGTTCCTCAGAAAACTGACTAGGTCATATTATTAGAATAATTAAACATCAATTTAAAACTGAATTATTCTTTGTTTGCTTATAATTGTAATGAAAAAAATTCTTTATAGGATTTGGCAACCATCAGAAAAAACTATGTATGAGAACTAAATGAAAAAACTGTCTGTGAAAATATTATTTTCCATCTTTGCACTCTTTCGATAACCTGCATTCTGGTTATGTTAGAAGTTAAAATCCTATTTCTTATGACAATTCTTTGGTGTTACAATGAGAATTGTCAAATAAGAAATAGAGAAATTTATTTTAGGATTTTAATTGAAAGGCAAAAGGTGTATGTATAAATAAAGTTTGGGGATAAGCAGTCACTGACCAACAACTCGTTTTATGTGGGAGCGAGCAGCTTTGCTAGACAGTACAATTTAAGATTTAAAATATTATGGTTTCAAAAATTATTTTGGTGATTGTGGAAATGATTTTAGAGACTACTCTACTATACACTTGTTTCCTAGATAAGGGTGTTGAATAAAAACGCGAACGTACTGTAAGATTTGTAGTAAGTGGTACAGAATCCTAGAGAACTTTAATATGTTATTCTCAATCAATAAGATAATTGTATGGCTAAGATCATATTCCCACGCACGATTACAAATTTTCGTCGTAGCTTCACCACAATGAACTATTAAATTAATTTTTTTAGAACATATTAATATAAAGAAACATCCATTAAATTTACATTAGAAATAGAAAAAGTTAACGAGTTACCTTTTTCAGATATATTAATAAGGATAGTAGATAACACATCTGGAGCCCGTGTGTATAGAAGAAAGACTCGAACTAATAAATATTCAAATTTCAATTCTAATTACCACATTGACATCAGGAAAGGTGTTATAAGTGTCGTTATGGTAGAGTTAACCAATTTTTTCAAATTATGATACAATGATGAATAGGTCAGAAGTAGGTTACAGAGAGCATTTGATAAAACAGGATATAATAATAATAATTCTTTATCTTCAACCTTACATAAATATATATTACACTATATATAGCACGGTGTGATTATTCAACGACAAAATTTATGAGTGTATGCGAAGACTGATTTTTGGTTAAGATCCCAAATTGTGGATGTTGGGACTAGTTATTTAGCTGTAAGGTGAAATAAAGAATGAAGAGCAAAAGAAAACAAAAAGAAAGAAATATGACAAAAAAAAACACAATAATAATGTAAAGCGAATACATGCCTGCGAGTATGTCTGATAGTACGCACCCATACACCCTTGAACATACACAATGTGTGCGCGTATACATATATGTAGGGATATTGAATCCAGTTACAATGTAATACAATGATCTTTTACGTTGTATGTTGTGTCTAGGAATACTATGCGAATATTAGTATCATGTATATAATTTCTATAAGATTCTATCTAGGAGATAGGTGGATATTTTATATAAAAAATATCTCACATATAACTTAAGACGATTACGCATATTAAGCCATCTAACCTCCTTATGTTCATGGGATATATTTTCTTTAAATCATAAAACATACAAATCCCTTTTATCTCCACAACAAATTGTTTAATAAAATTCGCATACCTAATATTAATATTCATAGTAACAATGAATGATTCAAATACATTAATTCGTAGGTACTTTGTAATTAATGCTCCACAATAATTACATCTGATAAAAATAAAATGTTTAAAATTATGGATAAAGGAATTCCATAAATTATTTAGGAATTCCTACTGTATCTGCACCATAATTTAATTTCATAAAATATTGATATAAATATCTTGAACGGCCACGGAAACATTCAAAGTCTTGATAAATTCAACGAATTCAGTGAGCTTGAGATTGTAGGTTATTTTTTATTTACAATTTATTTTTTATTATAATACATTTCATTATGGGAATGTTTGCACGAACGTTCTTGCCAAATTATCGTGTTCCATATTTTTTTGTTGTAAGAATTCAAACAATAAAACATAATGTTATTCATATTTATAAATAACTTGTCTTTAATGTCTATTTGGTTGATTAAAGCCCAGTGTTAGATGGTGGTGTTATTTTAAGGAGGATAGTTAAAGCAAGAAATTTATATTTGGTTCTAGTTATTTTGTATTTGATAGTAAGTTTTACTCATAAATTTTTGGTTGCTTCATAGGTAGCCCTCTGCCTCCAATTTTAGCCAATTTGTGTATGAATGAATTTTTTATCAACCTAATAACACAATTAGTATTGTAAGGCGCTCCCGATAAAAACGTTAAAAAAGCGGTAAAACCCGTTAAACTCGATCAAATTTAAGCCACCAGTAGATCAAGAAGTTCTGCGTGAAGTGAAATGCCATAATAGGAAAGCAAAGTTTATATAGAATTAATAATTACTGGTACAGTGTTTTTTAACATTAAATAAAGTAAACTAGTGCAAGTGCAGTGCCTCTACCTACACCCAAGACGACCCAAGGTCTCTTTCAAGCGGTTTATTGCGATAATGAAAACATCTGGCAATATAATACAAGCTGTGCACCATATTATCTTCCCAAAGAAAAGAGAGGGAAGCTGCCAACATAGGCAACGAATGAAAAGATAAGTTCTATTTATTGGTTTATTACACCTTGTCAAAGGATCCATATATTGGGCTTAATTGCGAATAAAGAATGGCTCTCAAATTAAAGTAGTCGGCTTCTGTTTGATATACAGCGAGTCTCAAATATTCTCCTAGATCTCTTATTTGTTTTTGTAGATGTTACTATTTATTTTTGCTTTACCTTGGCGGATCGTTATACATGGTGTCTCATATGTTCACTTGGGACTCTTCCTTGCACTCTCACTTTAAATGGCAATTTACCAGTGGAACAGTTAAAAAATAAAAGCTTCTTGCGGCGAGCTAATGTATATTTTGGCAGACAAACGAAGCACTGGTGTAGGACGTTGAGACGAAAACACAGATTTCTGGGAAACATTAAACCTTATGTGGACGCAAGCGTACAGGAAGAGGTGCACACTGCTAGACTCGCCTTTACTTCCATCCGATAATAACAGATGGAAACTTAGAGTATATTGCATTCGATCGGCACTTTTCTAAAACCGGTAATATTGCTCGTAGAAAAAAAAATTCATGTGCTGGTGATCGAATTCTGAACAACTTCAAACGTCCGTCCGTCCGTCCGTCCGTCCGTCCGTCCGTCCGTCTGTCTGTCCGTTCGTCACGTTTCTTGTAAACACGATAACTTAAGAACGAAGAGTCCGATTGTATTGAAATTTGGACAGTAAGTTAGCGTTAGCTGGAGGAAGAACCCTATTGTTTTGGAATAAAATCCATCAATAGATAAAAAAGTTATTAATTTTTTAAAATTTTTAAGAAGAAATTTCTTCGCTTTGTAATTAAACAAAAAATGTTTGAATCTAATATCATTTACAAAAAAAAAACTGCGAGGAAAGGGTGCAGCAATTATATAACAAGTATAGTAATGTATAGTAATGTATTCAATTCTTATAATGATTTAAAATTTTCTAGTGAAACCGAAAACAACCGACAATACCAAGTGTGTTGACTTATATGTGGCGGAATGTTTACAATAATTTCTAAAGTGTATAAATTAGGAATATTTGTGTACAGAAATTTAATATCCAGGGAAACTAACTGGTATCTATCCTTTACATCATTAGTTTTCTCTACAAATTCAGACGAATATTTTAGTAAAAAGTTAAAATTAAGGTAAACATTGGATAAGCTAATGCTAATGAATTTGGATAGTTTATGAGATACTACAAGGCGTGGAGGTATATCTTCTTTTTATATTTTAGGTAATCTATACATTTTCTTCTTTCAATGCATTTATTTTTTGTTAATAATAAAGTCATAAAGTCATAAATCTTCAATCATCGTCACACCGCACCATAAATATAAATTTACAAAAAGTTTTGGTACATTTTCCGCCATCTTGGATTCTAAAGGCTAAATCAAGAAGTAAGAAGTGGCTCGAATCCGTTTGAACAGACTTATTAACAATTTTGATAAGCAACTTACTTCTGCCATTAAAATTATTCTATTATGCGTACTTCTTTCACTTTTCACTTCGTTTTATTTTATACTATTAAAAAAAAAAATAAAATTTATGTTTCATTCATCATGCTCATGGACTTTTTCGTTTATTAAAGTATATAGGTACATTTTCAGTAATTTTGGCACTTAAAGTTTTAAGTGCATGCAACTACAGGCACAAATTATAATTCGGCTCGGATTTAAGGAATACCATTAGTGGGTCGTACAAAAAGCTAACCTTGTAACCGAGTAATACATATAATAATTACGCCGTAAATGAGTAAGGTAGAAAACGGCCAAAAATAATGATCCATTAAAGGGATAATGGACATCTAACTCTTGGGGCAGAACGTGAGCTCGTGTACAGGACTTTTTATTGCATTTCTGTAAACTTCAGCATGTATTATTAGTAGGCGTGCTTTTATAGCAATACATTGTAACATCATCGATTTTACTTAAGTTTTAGTTAGATTTACATTTGGAGAAAAATAAGTATAATTTGATTTCCAAGTTTAAAACTGACAAGGTTTGGAACTGCTTGATGACTCAATTACTTATTAACTAGGTCATTGGTAGTGATGCCTCTGAGACGAGATAATTCTGAATCTCGTCTCATCTCGTCTCGAAATTCGAGATTCAGATGAACCTTTATAGATTTCAAATATTCGAGACGAGATCGACAAGAAATCAACCTAATTCTCCATTTCTTTTGAGATTCTCGATGTGGAAAATTTATGAACACTTTTCTAAACAAAGCAGAATGACTATAGCGCTTTATTATTATTTTCATAAATGATACATTAAGGATTTGTACAAAAACGTAGCCGCCTACATTTTAGTTATATTAAATATTTTTTCATAAATTCCCATGATTGTGAAGAGGTTAAACACAGTAGTACCCTAGCAGAATCATGATCAAGTCTATTGCGGTGTTTGCGGTATTTAAGGATGTCATCATGTCGGTCAGACTTCGAGTTCCTAATCTTGAAATGTCTTTGTTAGGAAATAATTTACTACATTCCTGAGTGTGTGTTAAGTGTTGTTTTAAACCAGTCTCATTAGATTGCTTTATTATTATTTTTGAATTACATAGGATACAAATCGCAATTTTGTCTTTTTTGTGCTGTGAGCCACTACTGTCTTCGCCGTCTGCTAATTTTTGGACGTCGAAATATTTATTAAAATGAGCTGAGCACGTTTACTCGATTTACTCGATTTGGATTTAGTTGTTTTTTTTTGTTCCACGTAATTTCAATATTGGTATTGTCACGTGACAAGACTCTTCCACAATTAGACTATCTTCTCGTTCTCTTTTAAAGCGCTTAGTTTTTATTAGTTTAGAAAACTTAGTTCTACTGCTAGACGTTGACGTTAATGGTACCGATTCATCATCATCACCACCACTTTCCATTCCACTAAGCTCATAATCAACATCTTTCACCGAATCACCATCGTCTTGCGTTTCATCGTAATGACGAATATACGAATCACGACAACGAAACGATAACAGTTCGTATTCACGCACTTAAAATTCGAACTCGAGTTCAAAAATTGAATTTCGAGATTTAGTGATCTTTTGAAAATGTTCGAGATCGAGATCGAGAATGGTCAAAATCTCGTCTCGTCTCGTTCCAAGGCAACATTAGTCATTAGCTATGCCCTTACTTGTGTAACTATTTGCAGAGAGATCGAAATAGGGGTTAACAAACAGTTAAATATTTTTAAATTTACCAAAATTTCTATTTTTATTAACAACGTTTTGCCATACGTTTAGTAATTCATGCATTACTCGAGTTGGCCTTTGTTTACTTCATATCACGTCTGACGTCATCACGTTATATGTCGTGGTTGCGTGAAGGTGTCGAGCCTTCCAAATTAGTTCCTATTACCCTCTTCACATCTTGCCTCTTGATTTTCTCCGAAATACCAACCATACTTTGTTGTCCCCTTTCCAGTTAATGTGACCAAAAAGTGAGAGCATTTGGGAGAATGCGATGCTGGAGAATCGCTTTCGGAACCCATTTCTTGAAGAATCAACGTATTGGGATCCATATCGCAAAAACGTCAATACTCTGTTTATTCCTAAAGAGAAGAAAAGAAAGCAGCATTCACAGGACTCTATAGCAAGAAAAGTAAGCTATAAATTAATTTATTTTATTTTATCTGATTTATTCGGTTTTATTCTATTCTATCTGATTACTATAATACCGTTACCAACTTAATTTCTATCAACTCAATTTATTAATTTAAAACATAATATTTTCTTATTAATTTCAAAAATGAACCTGTGTTAAACGGAAGGCAGGTAATAAAATAAAAAACCGCTGCCTAAGGAATCACTACTTCCACATCCAGATTATTCGTCCAAGTCACTTTAAAGGAAACATCTTGACTATATTTGCACTCTAGTATGTGGAAATTATTGGTCATAGAATTTTAATAATATTTGGAGTAGATGTCATAGAAAAGTTTGAGGAGTTGGTTTCTACCATATACGTTAAAAATGACGTTTCTAGTTTACCGTACTTATTTTCCACTATTTACAACCTACCACCTCAATGGAGTCATCTCAATCAGATGTCACTACAATACATACGTGTACTAACTTTCAAGTGAATATCTCAATTTGATGTTATCAATCCCATTAATAATGAAGCGGAGGTGGTAGAGTTTAAAAAATATTAGAAAGAAATCTGAGGCCTTGGTTTCTAGTATATACACCGAATCCCAAATTTCTGTAGTCTTACCAGCTTGCTTTACTTATTTTCCCCTATTTGCCCCTATTTAACCCAAACCCTTCAAACGCATCATCTCAAATTATGATCTAGTTTCAGACGTCGTTATAATACATACGTGTACCAAATTTCAAATGAATATCTCAATTTTATTTTATCAACCCTTTTCATATTGGAGTAGGGGTGGTTGGGTTGAAAAATATTATAAGAAAATCTGACGCTGTGGCTTCTAGTACCGAATTTCAAGTTTCTGTAGTCTTACCAACGTTTTACTTATATTCCTCTATTTACCCCAAATTAACCCCAACCCTTCAACGGAATCATCTCAAAATATAAACTAATTCCAGACGTCGTTATAATACATAAGTGTACGAAATTTCAAATGAATATCTCAACTTTATTTTGTCAACCCCATTAATGGGGTAGGGGTGGTGGGGGGGTTGAAAAATATTATAAAAAATCTGAGGCCTTAACTTCTTGTACATACACCGAATTTCAAGTTTCTGTACTCATACCAGCTTGCTTTACTTATTTCCCCCTATTGACCCCTAAATAACCCCCTACCCTTCAACGGAATCATCTCAAAGTATAATCTAGTTCCAGATGTCGTTATAATTCATACGTGTACCAAATTTCAAATGAATATCTCGATTTTATTTTATCAACCCTTTTAATAATGAAGTAGGGGTGGTGGGAGTTGAAAAATATTATAAATAATCTGAGACCTTGGCTTCTAGTACATACACCGAATTTCAAGTTTTTGTAGTCTTACCAGCTTGCTTTGTTTATTTTCCCCTATTTACCCATATTTAACCCCCAACCCTTCAACGGAAATATCTCAAAATATAATCTAGTTCCAGATGTCGTTATAATACATACGTGTAGAAAATTTCAAATGAATATCTCCATATTATTTTATCAACCCTTTTCAAATTGGAGTAGGGGTGGTGGGGGTTGAAAAATATTATTAAAAAATCTGACGCTTTGGCTTCTAGTACATACACCGAATTTCAAGTTTCTGTACTCTTACCAACTTGTTTTACTTATATTCCTCTATTTACCCCAAATTAACCCCCAACCCTTCAACGGAATCATCCCAAAATATAATCTAATTCTAGACATCGTTATAATACATACGTGTACGAAATTTCAAATGAATATCTCAACTTTATTTTATCAACCCCTTTAATGGGGTAGGGGTGGTGGGGGGTTGAAAAATATTATAAAAGAATCTGAGGCCTTGACTTCTAGTACATACACCGAATTTCAAGTTTCTGTACTCTTACAAGCTTGCTTTACTTATTTCCCCCTATTTACCCCTATTTAACCCCCAACCCTTCACCGGATTTCCTCAAAAAACAATCCATTTCCAGATCTCGTTATAATATATACGTATACAAAATTTCAGGTCAATATCTTAAACCGTTCCGGAGAAAGCGTGCGGACAAAAAAAGTTACAGACAGACCGACAGACAGACCGACAGACAGACCGACAGACAGAAATTTTTTTTTCGCTCAAATTTAAAATCTCGACGTTTCATGACATTCTAAACCTATTTCACGAATAAAAATTTTTGAAAATTTTTTTGCGATTACTATACTTCCAATCCACTACGTGGATGTGGAAGTAAAATATGTGGAATTGGAAAGCAACTCGCTGGTGTTTATTAGTTTATTTCTTTACCAAAATTGAAAAAAAAATGAATGTTAAAATTAAAAAAGTACATGGTACATAGGTATTGAAATAAAAAAATACCCGGAATTGTAAAGCGACAGTTGAAACTAATCACTACAAAAACAAAACAATATACGGGGTGTACAAAATATTCTTTCGGCCTCTTTCTCATATCCCGCCACAAAAATCTTTTTTCACCTATTTTGTTCTGACAATAAGCTGATAAATATAAAAAATGAGCTAAATGTAATGATAGATAACACCCTATTGCAATTTTCCCAAGAATCAAAAATACTAGGTATTATATTTGATGAAAAACTCAGATTTTATTCACACGTGTCTAAGCTAATTCAAAGGGCCTACATCAAACTCAAAGTTTTATATTCGAACAGATATATAATGAATTACAAACCAAGGAAAAAACTTTGTGAGTCACTGGTAATACCTATTTTTCATTATTGTGACATTGTATATTTTTCATGCCTGGATAAATTTACGCAAAATCGCATTCAAAGAGTACAAAATCTTTGCTGTCGGTTTGTATGCAATCTGAGGAAATTTGACTACGTATCTGACAAATTCTCACAACTTAAATGGTTAAAAATGACGGAACAAACAAACTATCACTATTTAATGTTTATTCACAAACTTTTACTGACCTCAGTTCCAGTTTATCTTAGACAAAAACTTATACCTAGAAACTCTATACACAATATTAGTACTAGATTTCACACCAAACTTACAGTGCCCCAACATACTACAACCATCTTTCAAAGGTCGTTTTCTTATAACGCTTTAAAATTGTACAATGGTATACCCGAAAATTTTAAATCGATGTCACAGTATCAGTTTCGTACATCTATAAAAAACATGTATTTTAATAGATAAGTAAATATAAATTGTAGATACATATCAAATAAATTTAAGTACTAACTTTATATACATTTCACATTAAATTCACCTAATTAATGTTTTTTTTTCCATTTTTCTTTCAGTTATAAGATTAGTATATGTACTTAGACATCTTACTTTTAGTTTAATTTAGAATTAGTTTATTACTTACCATTGTTCTCAAAATGCTCGGTTAAGTGTAAGAGTAGCTTTTGGCTAAACTTCGCCGAGCATCCCCCAACATCTCTAACATATTGTAAATACATTTTCTTTGTATTTCACTTGTAAAAATAAAGACGATTTATTATTATTATTATTTATGAAGCTGCTCATTGAACTAACATTATTTATTATAAATAAATAATTTACATCATGTTTACCAATTAATATAAAGTAGTAAAACAATATTTACAATAATTAAAAAGTGATTTTAAAAATTGTTGGTCGATGTTCATGACATCGCTCGCATTAACGACTGTTCTTTTGTCGGTCTTTTCTTATGATTTTCAAACTGACTTTAGATAAGCTCTACTCTTTTGGCAATACAAAGAAGTGGTATTAGGTAATAAGTTTCAAATAACCGAACGTCGACGGAGAAATTTTTTAAATTTCATTATTTTAGTGACCGTTTCTATAACGGCGATTCTGTTTAAAAAAAATAGTTAAAAACATGCAGGTTGCTCATTTTAATAAAATATTTAATTAGGAAACTACAGAACAGTATATGGATCGTAGTTGTCACTGTGGGTGGAAGGAAAATCCAGCAATCAAATTACGAATACTAAGGGGCTCTTTCTTGCACGTCCACCGTAAATGGATATTTACCTGTGGAACGGTTAATAAATAAAAGCTCCTTGCGGCGAGCTAATATATATGTCTTGGCAGACAAACGAGATGGACGCACTGATGCAGAACGTAGAAACGATAACACGGATTTCTGGGAAGCATGAAACCATATATGGATGCAAGCGGGCAGGAGGAGGTGCACACTGCTAGATTAATAAATAAAAGAAACAGAAAACTTAGAAGAAGAATAAATAAGGAGATGATGATAGAAGGAAACTTAAAAGAAGCATGGAAACTAAGAAGAAGCATCCAGCAAACGCATACACTTCCCATCCGATGATAGCAGACCGAAACTAAAAGAAGCATCTACACTCCCCATCCTACCCCATGCGTCATGTTGCTCTCGCTGTTGGCAACAAGCATGTCCAATTGGACATTGGATTCAGCGTATACAGCCGGTCCAGCGGTATACAAAAGCCTCCGAGGTTCGTTCCGGCAAACGGTTTGATCATCTGTTATGGGGTCGAGTGAGACCGCCCAGTCATGGCAAAATAGACTGGATTCTCGGAATTAGCAGCAATGCTCACCCTACGCTCGCAAATCAATCAATCAATCAATAGCCCATGACTCAGAGGTGTAAAGGAAGATGGAGATAGTATGATATATTTATGATATTTTTGTCCTAATAAATCTTACTTAGCTGGTAAGTTACCGACTTTGTTGTCTGTATTATTCGCCGAATCTTGTATATGTCAGTATCGTCCATAAAGGCTTTGTCTTGTTTACCACCTAATAATTTTTAGTTTGTTGTAATTTATACCTAAAATAGATCTTACTGTTTAAAATGCTTCCACCAGGTCTATGAGATCATTCTCGCTTATTGCAACTGCAAGTGTCAACCACAAGTTTTCCAATTTTCCACTCTCCCAGTTCTCCTGCATACATCGCATTACGTGTGAACTGGAGATGTTATTGGGATATGGAAAATTATAAACATAAACGACACATTGGAAAAGAGGGAAAGACAAACTCGATATAAATGTATATTTATATCATATACTAACTTAAATAAGCTCGCGTTATACAACAAACGCCAATTATGATGAAGTTGCGTAGTAGACAATTTTGACTTGGCCCCGCCTAGGTCAAGCACATAGAATAATCATTAATCTGTATACGTATTTTAAAAAGTGTAAGAGGAGCGAACGTAGACACTCCTGTACATACTTGTATTTCGATACGAAAATGTAGCAACCTTGGGCGAGGTTAGTACTTGGATGTATGACCCTCTCCAGGGAAATAGCGGTCTCGCTCCAGCTTCTATCAGCTTATAAAGCAGTCGGTCCCCTGTCTATTAAATGTTAGGTAAGTAGAAAATCCCTACTCTTTGATAGAAAAGAGGTTAGGCAAAATTTTCAGGTTGGGGGTAGCTCGTCTCATGGCATTGGTGATTGGCCTTAGTGACAGAAATAGGACGACGTTAAATAAGTGAATAATAATAATAATAATAATAATAATAATAATAAGACTGCAACTGTGAAGAGTTTATTATACTACTGTATTTGTCAATAAATACAATAGGTTTGAAGCGTGGAATTATGCACGTTGCTCCTTTGTGATCAGTGATTATTTCGACAATCACATATTGGGGAGGTATATCTGCGCCTCGGAACGTCATCATAATTGGCGTTCGCTTTACCGACATCTGCAGTTACGTCATCGCAAATGAGTATCGGGTAAAAGCTGCACTACGCACTTATTAACGAAAGTAGTTTTTTACTTACTGTGCGTGAGTTGCTGGTGATTTTTAATCGTGTAACATGTACTATTTTAATGATCATTTCTATTTGTTTATTTTGATAAATTGGTCAAATACTGTTTACTTACATTTTTTAATAAACAACGCATTTATTAAACAGTTCATTATTACCTATTACTAAATATTTATAAGAGTGAATTATGTTGATTCAGTCAAATAATATCGCTTTGATACACTAGTATAAATAACACTTAATTATGTTATGCAAAAACATTTCAGTTACTGAACAATTTATCCCACATCCGATTAACATTTAACAGTTCCTCTTTCTAGTATGACCAATAATTTTAAATAATTCATGTGATTTAAATGCTATTAAAATTTATGAACTAATAATTTCACCAATTTGAATAGCAATGTTTATTTTAAACTATTTTAAGATAATGTAATCTAGATTCCACTTTGTATGCATTGAAAGATAGAATTGCGTTTTCTTTTAGCTTATGAGGTGGATATTGTGTAATAAATATTATATTAAAGAGACTGTATGGATATTGGATATGTCACTTATTCAACAGCAAATATTCACTTTTTTTATGACAATGGACGTTAGTTTCAGATGAAGTGTTAGCGACGTACAAAGTGTTTATTAATCGAATACGCCTGTTTACTCGAGATGAATTGAGAAAGAGACAATTTTCTGCAGATTATACTGAAAACTAAAAAAAAATAAAATCCTGGAAAAATATAAGATATTCGATGTTTCTTTTCAATAAAACTTCATTCCAATACGTAGGCTACTTCCAAACAATACTTGCCAAATTTCGGAAAAATGTTATAAAATATTTTCAAGATTTAAAAAAAATAATTTTTTTTCTTCCAAGCTTAATACTCTTTATCTTAAAAATGGGCCGCTTAGGAAACATGTTTATATCAAAATATGTCTTAAATTAACTCAAGGAATCTCTCCTTAAAATCATTACCCAAGTAACAATTGTAGTTTTAAAATAATTCATAAGTTATCCTAAACACTTATTTCCAAGACTACATATAAACGTAAATAGTTTATGAGGACTCTATTTAGCCGATTGAAAACCTTTATAAAAGTACAGAGGCCCATCTAGAGAAGGGCCTACGACCTACATGCCTCTTTTTAAAACTACTATTAAAATGTTCAAGTTTTAATGAATTATCTAAAGCTTTACGTAGAGAGTAGGTATCGGAAGAGTATTATAAAACCACACTTGGTTTAGGATAGGCACTATATCAAATCCTAGATGGCACTCACAAATGCTTTGAACGACACATCCACTAGTGCCGCTATAGTTATATATAAGTCACAATTAGTGACTACTAAGAACAGTTCCGAAAAACAGTTAAAGATTGACTACTTATAATGAATTTATAGGACTACTTACAGTGGGCTAAAATTTTCAACGATGCTAAGCTTACTGTAAAACATATAGTTCTTAACAATTCGTGCGTTATCTGAAAACACAATTTAAAAAATATGTGTAAATAATTAATTATTTTTGTGACTTAAAAGGTAAAGAGAACTTTAGCATCTGCCCATAATATGGGTTAGTATATGTAAATTGTTCTTATAAAACATTTCTATTAAATACAAATTACATTTTTTTGTTCAATCTGGGACATTCTCAATATGGCCAACCGTTATATTCCTCAACGGCTGGAAATAAAATGGCGGCTGTATGTATAAACCCTATAAACTGTGAATAATTCTACTTCAAACATGTTTTGTCTTAAATTACCAATTACTCTTTAAGTATGTCGATATATTCTTATAAAAGTATATCTAAAGCCTCATTGGTCTTAATATATTTCTTAAAACTTGTAGGCTTGTCTTAAAACTAATTTTAAACCATTTGAGCACATAACACAACTGCTTTAAAACCTATAGAATTTATGGTGCTCGAATAATCAAAAGTCAGTTTAGTGAGACCCACATTCAGATACGTCATACACAAACAAAATGCCGACGAATATTTATATATCTTATCACAGTTTTAAAACTACCTATTTTAAAACATTATAGCCTTGACAAAGGTAAATCAAATCCTTTTATGTTTAAGATATTTGTATGTTTGCTTGCTTCATTAAAACTCTAGCAAGCAGTTGGTTCTATGAAGCTTCCACCTGCAACTTAGTAATTTCAAAGCATAATAGATTTATAGCCCAACATTAACAACCACCTCATAAAGCAATGATAAAACCACAACATTCGCTTAATCTGTATAAAACTTGATTCTCCTAATTTGGACTTAACAGCTATAAAGTTTTATTGAAGGCTTAACGAATACCTTGATAAATCAATCATAGGCCAATAAAGACTAGAAGCTAATTTAGTTTTAATGTTAGTTCTTGAGGGCCTTTTAAAAATTTCCTTTAAGATAAAACTATCTTTAAGTACATTTGGCATTTAATAATGGCATAAGTCAGTGGTTTATAAGGTGGCCATTATAAAACACTGATAAAACCTAACTAAACCTAAAAAATATTTAAGTTGTTACCTGGTTAGGGACCTCCTCATTGTATAAACATGTTACGATGCTTTTTTTGAGTGCCAGTATTTTAAATAATTTATACTAAAGCGTAGACAAGATATTTCATAATAAACTATCATAATACTCCTAATCTCGACATTACGTGAGCAGGTAATGTTAAAATTGGCCATATTCATTTGCTATTTTTCGATATGATATTTTCTCTAATTTAAACTATCGTCGGCTAATGTGTTGAGCAACGATTAGTTAGTGAATGAAGATATGGAAATGAGGATTGACTTATCCAGTGGCGGGGCGGCCATCACTATCCAGATCTTCACCTACGCTGATAATTGTATTGTATCATTTTCTGTTATGCTGTATAGGTGCCATCTTTGCCATTATAGCAGGTCTTGTTCAATCATTTCCTTTATTTACCGGTTTAACATTAAATAGTAAACTTTTAAAAATTCAATTTTGGTTGCAATACCAAACACAGTGTTCATCACTACATTACACATTTGTTCAGTAAGGGTTGACCTTCAATTAGGTGTTTTCACTATATGCAAATTTGCTTTTTTGGTATTATTAAAATGAAGTACTTAATCTAATAAATCATTTCCCTCAATTTAAAAAGCACTCTATCGTCTATTAAATTAATATTTCAACAAATAAATAACATAAAATTTGAATATTTGAACAGCTACGCGAAACACGCCATTATTGGTGGTGACATCATCGGTTATATGAAAAGGTAATATCGCCTATACGTAGTAAATAAACATAGCTATTTTAACGACTTTTTGTACGTTTTACATGAGGTTCAATTCAAAATGGCAAATACAAGATTCGCAAGAGCTTCTTCGGGAAATTTACCGGCAGTGGATGTGTTCATGATCGCTGAATTTATGAAGAAAAACAAACGTTTCAACATAGCAAAAATGAGGGACTCTAAAGCTGCAACGTACCTAAGTACTAAACTTTTTGTTCTATTTCTATATATTTGTTAGTAATAAAACGTAGTCTATTGATTCCTAGATTATGATGATTGCATATAGTTACTCAATATAATATACATACAAGGATGATATAATATAAACATAACCTATAAATGCTGGTTATAAACTTGTAATGTAAACAAAGGATGGTCGAGAAAATATGTATATTCTATGTAAACGGTCTTTCTTCTTTTTAAACTTACTTTACTTACTCAATTTACTTTAAAACGATCCTCACGGAAAAAAATACCTTTGCTGTTGTAGGTAGATCACGCCTAGCGGCTTTAAACCACTTTCTTTTGCGTTGCTTTTATTTTGGTACTGTCACGAAAACCTTTTCAAGTGCTTTCTCGAATGTATTTTTGAATCCAGGCACAAAACATCACTTATTTTCCATTATAAAACGTTAAAGTTTTGCAAAATAACGTGTATTTATAATACACAACCAATGTTTGTTTACCTACAATGTAACCTCTGACGTCATCAGTGCGGGATACAGTGACGTACGGTTTTTCGCGGTAAAATTTACATTCAAATTTAAAAGGGCCTATTTTAAGGAATAAATCGATTGTTTGGGAAAATTCAATTTCTTTTAACCATCATTAGGTATTATCTTTAGAGTAAAAGATATTTTAAAATTTGTGAAAACACCGAATTATACGTATAGATATTCTTAATCAAATAGGTGAACCTGTGGTTTAAAATCAAGTGGTGCGCAGACATGAGGCTAGGAGGCCATCACTAATTATTTTTTCTGCTGAATGGATACCTTGATGATCTGTTGTAAATAAAAGTTTCAGGCAATAGTGGCAACTACATTTCAAGTACTATTTTCCTTCGTTATTTCTTTATTAATAATTTGTTAGAGCGTCCATCCCTGAATATCTATCACTAAAAGTATACCATGTTTCCTCCTAGGTAATAATAACCAATATTAAAAATACTATTTTCCACCATCGATTATGAATTCATTACTTTTTAGGATAACCAATCTAGTGAAAAATACAGCTTAACTAAAAGTGTGGCAGCTTTTTGCCTTGAATATTATGCTACTTTATGCCAAATATGGTTTTTTAACGCCTTATTCATGTGATATTAACTGGCGGAGTTTAATCACAGCTATTCGACAACTCAACTATGACACGTACATATAGGCATCAACACAACAACCATTCTCTAAGACATTGTCATGTTGTGCCCCTCAACAGCGCTCTAGCCCACCGCTGCCGTTTAGGTAACACATTAAAAGACCGCTAAATATCCATACCCTGGTCAGGATTCGAACTTGGGACTCTGTGGTCGCAAGTCTAACACATAAGCACTGCCTGTTCTTCGTCAATTTTTTTTCGTCAATTAACTAAAAAAATAACTGCTGTATGTATATTATTTACTAAAATTATAATGGGTTCCTTCGTTGATAAATGTGTTAATTACATGCCCAACATCCTCCACCGCATTTTTTAAAACTATTTTTCTTAGTGTATCCAGTGTCCATACTAAAAGTATTTGATACCAAAAATATATTCCATTCCTTTGTTCGCACTAGCGTTGCTTATCAAATATTATGTTTGTCTGTGATTTTTTCACTTCCCTTCAATAAGCGAGGATTATAAAAATCGTGATCTATTATAGTGACTGTAAAAAAATCGGGTAAGTACCATTTATATATTAATGTCTTTGAATAAATTCAAAAATATTTTGACAAAACTAGAAAATGCGAACAGTGTTTGCTTCACATACGAAATTATGATTTTTTCTTATGGAGAATAATTATTTGCTTGTGCTCGTGTACTGTTTTTAGTTGTTTACATATTATGCACATTTACTTGAATCATTTCTAAGTAAACGTGGACAGGATTTTATTTCCTGCAAGTTGTTTTCTGAATAAATTGATAAAAAGTGAAACACGAAGTGATAACGATCCCACAAAAAGGAAACAACAATTTTATTAAAAATGTAATTATCAATATTTAAAAGCATGTATTACAATTATATGTAGGTAATATAGTTATGTATTGCCGGGGCACTAGTTTTAGGTGTATTAGCCACAACAGCTGTTGAGAACGACTGTTTCCTGTTGATATCTTGTTATTATATAAGGTGTATTTTTGAACTTCAGGTGTATCTTGCAAATATTTGTAGGTATTATTTTCAAGTTATAATAGCTCAATATTATTATACTCTTCGCAAATACAAAACGAATATTGCATTCGATCGGCATGTTTGTAAAACCGGTAATATTGTTGGTAGGGAAAAACTTTCGTAACACTATGTTGATGACCGAATTCTGAACAACTTTCAAAATATCCATCCGTCCGTCTATCCATCTGTCTGTCCGTCTGCCTGTCCGTTTATCTGTCCGTCCGTCTGTGCGTCTGTCCGTCCGTCACGTTTCTCGTAAGCACGATAACTTAAGTCCGATTGTATTGAAATCTGGACTGTAGGTTACTGATAGCTAGGAGAAGAGCCCTGTTATTTTTTACAAAATCTATCAATAAATAAGAAAGTTATTAATTTTTTAAATAAAGAAATTTGATGTTTTGTAATTAAACTAAAAATATCTAAAACTAATATTAGTTGCAAAAAAACTGCGCAGAGTACCCTATAGAATGTGCAACAATTATATAAAACGTGCAGTGTGGCTATTTATGTAAGGTTTTCACTCGATGTTAAAATATTGCCCAAGTGTTCAAGTGTGGGCCACCCTACGAGCGACGTGGTTAGCGTCACTGGTGTAACCTGGCTAGCACAGTAAAGATACGGAGAGCAAAAGGGCGTGGAGTTCAAGGCTTGGGCGCCATTGATTACTTAGGGTAATCAAAGAAAATTAAAGATAAAGATAAACAAAAGACAAAAGTTACATATATATACAATAGTACTATATTACAAAAATATTACATTACAAAAAACGTACTATCACAGCATCAACGATACTGTATAGCAAAGTACCAGACAGAAATATATACAAAAGAAACTATATTACAATAACCGAAGTTCAAGATAAGCTTGAGACTTTTACGAGAGCCAAATTAACTATATTACAAAAGAGATGACTCGTAAATTGTCTCAATTACGAAACAAAAGTATATATTACAAGATAATAAAATACTATATTACAAGTTACACTATATTACAAATTTGCTCAAGAGCAAAATAAATTTGAGGTGTTTACGAGAACCAAAAATATATTACAAAAGATACGTCTCGTAACTTTCACCTCAATACTAAAATCATATATTACAACAAAACTAGGAACTTGAGAGACAAAATAACTATATTACAAAAGATATGCCCCGTAACCTTATCTCAAAGTTCATAAACTTAAACACTCTCGTTACAACAAAAATTGAACCACGACTTAACGATCACTAACAAACGTGCATTATAGTACTACAATAAGCTATTAATCATGAGGAATCACGACAAAAGCAACTACGAAACAATACTACTGCGAAGTATTTGCGACAACGAATTCAAGATACAAGCAACTACGAATTAATATACAACAATGGATTTAATTATAACAACGGATTTAAAATGCAAATAGCCAAAAATATAATAGATTTCACTTGAATCTAGTATGTTAAATTTAGACACTTTAGGCTCTAATAGCTCAACAATCATGTGAAAATAATCCCTTTTATTGGTAACAATTAAAAGTACTTATCTTTTATTTTGTTATCCTGATGGAGAGAACTCCTAGATACGGTCCTGTTCTCCGATGATCATGGATTTAAATTTACATGTGGCCGCCTTAATCTCATTGTGAGGTTATGAAATCGTAGAAGATTGTCGCCAAGGCAAAATGAAGAAAATCTCTTCGCCCAGAATGTTTTCATATATTCCAATTCAAAATGTAGTATAGCAAGGTAGTAGAACGTAGTAAGTCTTAAAACTAGAATGTAAATAATCTTGCTCAAAGCAAATAATATAACGTTGAAAGGCTTCTACGTTAAATGCATTAGACGGAACTCAATTTGATTATCAGAAAAACTTTATGAGAAAAACTCTATGAAAAAGTTACGTATATTTAAAATTATGATTATGAGAAAAACTCATAAGAAAACTATGAGAAAACTATGAGAAAAACCTAAAACAATATTTCAAATGTTAGACGGTATTTGCCGGTATAATAATTAAAACCTTACCTCATGTGATCATCACGAGGTTTTTCAAATTCTATTATCCCCTTTACAGGTCAAACGAAATTATAAATACGTCTTATTAGTTCAATGGTTCAACGAGAAAGAGTTTCACCCGGCGTTATTTAGTTGAAATATCATTCTTCGAGCGCTATCTAGTATTTGCGAGCGTTAACTCTGACAGATGACGTACGTTCATCATGGTGCAAGGAGTAAGTGCACTCTATTAGTACTAAGGTTTGTGGGAATAATATTTCCGATAACTTATGATTTTTCTAATAAATATTAACAGTGTAACGAAGGATGCTATCGAGGATTCCACACGTTACAGCAGTAAATCAGCGAAGAGTATAATGGTTAGCTTGTTCATTTTCTTTCGTGTACTTGGAGCTATCGTAAAGTGGATTTAACTAAATTTACCTATATTCCAAGTTATCTTGTATCACCGCTTGAGGTCGTCAAAAACAAGAAATATCAGTTTCTTTTCAAATGACTGAAACGCATCATACGGAGCGTTTCAATTGTTGAAAACTGACACTCTAATATTTGCCTCCAGATGTTATATTATTGTAACCGAAGTAATTACATTAACCGAAATTCGAAAAATACCGCGATGCTCGTATTTCTAAGAGTTTTGGCTTAATATTAATGTTATGTTAACATCAGAGCTGGGCAGTATTCGAGTTAATTGTACTCGTATTTGTACTGAGTGACCATAGTACTCAGTAATAAGTTCTCGCGAATACTTTTATTTGGATGACACTCTGTACTTTACATTATTAAGTACTTGAGTATTTTTGGCGGCCACAACTGACGAGTAACGACTAATGAGTACGAGTATCGACGCGCGTTGGTACTCACGGAGTGGTAAGTTGGTGCTTCAAGCTTTGTTAACTTTCGTAGTTCTTCAGATTTGTAATAATAAACGCGGATTTTTTAAATAAGGACTGACAAGAAAATAAAAAATTTGTAGTAATTCGTGTATCCCGTTATAGTTAGGGAGCTAGTGGCAGAAATGTTTACATGATTTTATTGTGTGACAAGTTGAAAAGTGTAAAGGCGTCATAATTAAAAAGCCGAAATTTTGGCGTTGCTGATTTTTTAATTCACAATAAATTAAAAACTGCAACCACAACTTCTCAGCTGGCTGCTGAGGAAGCTATGAAAGCGTAGCAACCAGTTAGCTCAGGGCTGGTCGAGGGTCACTAGGTGGCGAGAAGAGTTATATATTTTTGTTTCTTAACAATTATTTGCTTGTCAAATTTACCAAACAAAACTTTAATAAACTATACAAATTTGGACGCCAGCGTATTCAGTAAATAACACTCTTGCAAACTTTATCAGGGGGAGAAAACAATCAAAATCAAATATAAAACAAATAATATATTAACATAAGTATAAAAGAGTGAAAATTTTACAACACTTTACAATTTAGTAGAAATATTAATGGTGAAATTTGATTTAATTAGTTAAACAAAAATTTAGTTTAGAAAAAAAAATTAAATTTGAATATTAACAAAAAAATTACAATGAAACGATCAACTGGTTTACAAATTTTCTTCTGACCAAAAGTTGAATTTTGCACATAAATTTGGCTACTTAGCTTAGCGGAGACGTGGAATCCCGACGAGGTCTGTTCCTGAGGATGGCCACGGGTACCCGGGAAGGACGTAATATTCAGGTCCTGACAACGCTGATTTCCAGGAGACGCTGCGTCGGAATAGTATCCAATACTTTTAGGATAACTCCAAATATTCAAGTTATGCCTTGTGCCTTGCTTCAATGGTGGTTTGGTCCAGGAGTTTACATGAAAAAGGGGAATGTAAAGAACCAGTTGATAATATAAAAACTTTAAAATGGTGAGAAAAGAGATACAAGAAAACTACAAAAAACTATGGTGACGAAGGTCACTGCAAAACCAAACTATCAGCAATTTAATAAAAAACCTGAGTCTTGATAAAATTTTACTTTACTCTACTACTGAAAATATATGAATAAACTACTGATTAATATAATATATGAAATTAATAAATAAGAAAACTCTACTCTCATGAAATTTTAGCCGTTTACAAAATGGCTGACTGGTTATGACCAAAATTTTGAATGAAGGTAACAAAATTAAGTTAGAATTAGAGAGAAAATATCTGAATTACTATCTGAAAAAAACTAATACTGTAACAAATATAGCAAACAAAATTATGGGTTTAATCTCCCAAAAAAAATTAACTAATAAAAAATGATATCTTAACCTCTTGTACTAACACGAGGTTAACTAAATGCGACAAAATGACTTTAGGTTTCGACTTTTAATGAGATAAGATTGTCTACACACGATTAAGAAACAAAGATTCTAATTTATCCTTTGATTAATTTCCGAGTTTAATCCTCGTACAAATAATCTAAATAATGACAAAACACCACGGTATTGTGTCTCAAGCGACCACAAAATATAAAATTGCCGCGATAATTAATGAATTAGCATGTGTCCAAATGGACGCCGACATCACACAAACATGTGTGTTAATAAAAATTAATTATTATACGGAATATCCGTTAATTCCCAAAAATAACTATACAGCAACGTTAACTCAATAATATGACATCATTTAATAATCAAATATATTCAAAATATCAAAGGATTAAAGAAATAAACGTGAAAATTCGTTAAAGAACAAGTAACAGTCTGCACTCACCTAGGTCGAAATCAAAAGTCAACTAGCAGGGATATTTCAAATGATGCTTCTACCTTATTTCGGCGGGTAATTTCAAATTTATTTAGCACGGGTGCTTAAACGAAAAAATTATTTTTTCGTTACAAAACACAATTTAAAAGACGCTTCTATATGATTTTATTATGTCAGCCACTTCTTTTAAGCGCTGCTTGTCAATATGCCATTGATATAAATGCAGTCAGCTGAAATCTGTGTGTCTAATTAAATGCAAATGCAAATTCCCTACAATGTAAGAGTGATCTAGAATAGAATTGAGGAAATGAATATACTACTAGCAGAAAATACTCGTAATTATTTCAAACTCTTACTAAGGAGTTATCATAGATAAGTACAAAAACATATACCTTTCTAAGCAAAATACTTTGCTGGCTATATGCCACGAACAACATTGAATTAAAAGAAAGAAATATGCACATTACGTACAGGTAACTGTCACAATAATGTTAATTTTAATTTTAAATTATTCTGTTCAACAAAACCAAAAAATAACTAAAGACAAAAACACTTTATCAAAAAACTTTAGAAACTTTCACATACACGTGTTTTGGTATCCTACACCAAGGATACGCCCCTCAGTGCTACTTCTTTCAAAGTTTAAGATGGACTGAATAGTCACTACCAGGTAATACGTATTTATGCAATAATTATTTATGGTTGTACCATTTTCGTGAGATATTTAAAGCTAAAGTACAACTAAGGATATACCTATATCTGTACTAAAACAATAATTAACATTATTTCCGACATGTGTTTTAACATTCTTGTCAAAGGAGATACTAAAATTTTTAGTTCCTTCATTTTTGTAATGAGCCACATGTCCATTGAATCTTGTTATAGTTAGACATTTTGCTTATCCAACATGCTTAAAATTACAATTATTACCACTGATTTTAAAAATCCCAAACAATTAGTCCTATTTAATTGTATCCTTTAGGTGGCCTAAAAGTAAACCGTGATTCATATGAAATTGATACAAATTTTAATTCTGTTCAGTTTGAAATATCTAGGAATTTCGAATGGTTTTCGTTAAATCCACGTTTCCTAATTAATGTATAAACCGTATCTAGAGGGGAACATAATGGATTTTTTATAAGTTTAGTTGATAAATTTATCAATTATGAAAAATAGAATCCTGTGGAACTCATCGACGTGACGTTTCAAGTCTGTTCGGTTTGAACTAATAAGTTTCTATTAATTTCATATAAACCCATGGTCTAGGCAATACTTAAATATGACAGTTGTTCATACAATTTTTAGGTGACTTAAATTATTATTATTATTCTAGTCTCGCACGTCTTTCAGCGGAAGGTGATAGGTCTTTTTTCAGACAAGTAATCAATCAGTTCTATTGGGGAAGGTTAAGATGAGACCTGACTATTGCTGTTGTATTTAGAATAACTCATTGTAATACTAGAGAATAAGAAATAGTCAAATTCATTTTAAGATATTTGTTGCTAGCATAACCAGAATGAAGGTTATGGAAAGAACGTAAAAATTGGAAATTAATATTTTCACCGATATAAAGCAAATGTAAATTCCCTACAATTTAAGAGTACTCTAAAATAGAGTCTGAAGAAATAAATACACTTTTTTTTTACTCTGCCTAACTCTGGTTAACATTGATGAAAGAGTGACCGCAAATTGTGCTACTGAATGATCACTTGTTGTACCTGGGCAGAGCGAGGTCAAAAGTGTCTACTGCATAACTTCATCATAACTGAGGTTTTCTCTACCATTTACAATGAAGAGAAATAAGATAAGCGATATGTAAACCTTTCTTACTTGAAAAATGCTTTTCTAGGATTAGTAGTTTTTGGCAAAATCGCATGAACTACAACTTGCCAGGTGTATACTTTAGATTTCACCAACGATTTTTCTATCTTGGCGTACCCACTGTTAAATACTGGTTATTCTACTAAAACAACATCCGCTGATGTAACCGAACAAATTAAGGATTGATCAGTGACATCGAGTTGACTAGTGCCAGTAAAGAATGTATAGAAGAGTGATTCATTCGATCACATCAAATATCTAATAGCACTTAGAACAGTTGATTATAAGGGACATAAGGCAGTCTATCATTATGAGACATTCATAAAGTAATAAAAATTTTAGATGCTGGTCGAACTTTATGATTTCAACAATTTTAAATTGCATGAAATAGATTTTGATATTTGCAATATATTGAGTTTAATTATATATCGCACATATTCGTAAAAGCACAACACTCGTTAGCTGAGCGTAAGTACTAAAGACAAATTACATGCTACCTATCTAGTAAATATAAAAATAAAAGCATATTAAATTGTGCCATAACATGAACGATAGTGTACAAGTGATGGGTTGTTAAGAATAAGAATATGAGTAATGAAATCGACGAACAACTCAAAAGCAAATAAACTATAAATAAAAACAATAATTGCTTACGTGATCAAATTTAATTTATTGCTATTTAGCAATTTTTTATCACTTATTTGAGGTCGGCCTATGTCCGTTCTCAAGGCCAGTCAACAACGGCAGGAAATAAGCTCATCAGTGATTGGCGATTGCAGATCAGCACACAAATAGGAAACATTTCGGTTAAAATTTTTTGTTATGGCATCATGCTCAGGATGAGGCAATGATTATTATCAAAGTGCGTGTTGCGGGCCGGAAACTTGCTTAGGTATTGTTTAAATAAAAATTGTTTAAACTTTAAATAATTGAAATATATTAATTTTTTGCATCCGACATTTTTCTTTCATATTCTTAGATTAAATTTGAATGTCTTATAAGTTTCTGTCGTAAAGTCGGAAGTTTTTAAGTAATTTAGTTTTGAGAGTTAATTGTGTTGTTTTCAGTCCATTAAGAAGTATTTTAATAAGCTTCTTTAATAGTTGCATCTTTTATATATTTTAGTGATACTGCGAAAGCATAGAAGGGCAACTAATTTTTATTTCGATTTCTCCCCATTTGAAGTATTTTTTTTCTAATTCTATGTCTACATTTCGCGTTATAAGTAGGAGAAATATAATTTTGATTTCTAACTCGAAATTTTCTACTTAGAAGCCGATATTTCCAAATTACAAGCCAAAAAAATATAATCCGATTTCTAAGTATTACTTTCCCAGTTACAAGTCGGAATTTTCAAGTTACTAACCGGAAAATCATAATTCCGACTTCTAAGTAGAAAATTCCAAGTTAAACTCGGAAAAATAAATGCCATTTCCGTTATAACTACCTTAGAAGTACAAGAAGTTGTATTCTAATTAGTAAGTCTGTACGTACGGCAGCACTCTGCGGGCCGCAATCAACCCATCCACTTGATTTCTTTTTATTGCTTCTTAATAAGAACTTTACATTGCATCATTTCAATAAAATATTTTTTTTATGAAAAGCTACTAAGACTAAAATTTAAATTGAATTCAAATTCAAGTCGCTATGTACAGGGTACTCTAACCAAGATGGAACGCGGCCATTTTTCAGGCGATAGAGACATTCATAACATAAACCAAAATAACCATTTGATGTATTTTTTCTGCCGAATCCAAAAACGAATATAAAACAAAATATGCTATTTTTGTGTCACAACTCTTTTGTTTTTAATTTGTTTGTTTTCGTTTATGATAATTTTTTGTTTCTGCGGTCGAAAATACATAGAATGACTTTTTTGGTTTTTCACATAAACATGCGGAACAATGGAACAAATGAAAAATAGGTATGTACACCTGACAATATTGTATCTATAAATTATAACAAATACAACTTTTTTAAGATAAGTACGAAGTGAAGAAGATGCCTAATTATTATTTGAAAAACTCTTTTAAATTGACACCCAATGCTCAATTAGTTAGTGCCCTGGAGGTGAGATGCTTCTTTTAAGTTTCGATGCTTCAATTAGGTTTCCATCTGTCTTCATCCGCTGGGGTGTTCATGTGTTTGCGAGATGCTTCTTTTCAGTTTCCATGCTTGTTTTAAGTTTCCATCCATCGTCAGCTCTTTATTTTTCTTCCTCTAAGTTTTCTGTTTCTTCTGTTTTTGAATCTGGCAGCTTTTATTTTGTACTTAATTTTTGTTTCGTTTGTATTTATTAACCGCTCCACAGTTAAATATCCATTAGCAGTGGAGTTGCTGGGAAGGGCCCTATCTTGCGGTAATATTTTTGCGCGTTATGAGATGAAAGGTCCCGAGGGATTGTTTGATCATCCTGTAGGTATGTCCTTTCTTTTAAACAATCGGTTTCAATTTACAGTCATTATTCTCAGCTGCCGCCTCCCAGTTCCGGGCACTTTTCATTTCATTACCTACATGTTTTCTCTTTTGTGTATTAAAATGTCCTGTAACAATGATTAATAAACCAATAAATACATATCTTTTTAATTTTAATTTCCGATTTTTCAATTTAAATAAGGAAACAGACTTCATTAATGAGCTAAGCTAAATTAGAATGAAGTAAACAAAACTTATCTGTCTCCTTCACATCTAGCACATCTGTGAACTCTATGCTATCTGTTATATGCGTTCGCATGTCAGGGTAATTAAAGAATGTAACCAATCATTTGTCATATGGTGGTACGTAGCTCATTTTTGACAATTTTTTGTTGCTAAAATGCTCTTTTGTTGCAACTGAATACGCAACGGAGTAGATAAGTTGCCAAAAAATAAAACTTTTTTTAAAACATCCCGTCGCTTGATGACAATTTTCACTGCATCTTTAGCGCAAGAAGCCCTTTTTTATGCAAATATCAAAAAGTACCTCGAGTTCACTCTGTAAACTAGTAGAATCCGGTTTATTGCAAGGATATAATAATATGGCATTTCCAATATTTTTATTGTCCATAATGGGTGTTTTGGATAATGGGAAAGAAAATATTGTTATAAAAGCTTATATAATTTTCAGTAATTCAGATTTTTTCCAAAAAACTAATAAGCATATCTAGAACTTGAAAAAACTCGTGGGGATACAATTCGTTTATATCCATGTGGCTGGCATTTTCATTTTGTTGATCAAATCTTTTTTGAAAAAACTCTCCGTCTATGGTGCCTTTTAAAATCCTCCTCTAGATAGACATGTAATGATGTGGAAGCTTCAATTAAATTATTAACTTCATCGGAACTAGATCTAATGGTTTGTAAGGTATTTTTTGTACTATTTATAATAGAAAATGCATAAGTAATATTTAAGGTACCGCGTTTGGAGTCAACTGCCCAAACATTGGGGGGAAACTCCCCCCTACCCCCCTTTGGGCTAGACCTGGATGAGCCCATGCACCTAAAAGACAGCCGCGATAGATGGCAGGTATACAACAAAGGCAAACTCGAATATTACATGACTCACAAAAACCTGTTAATGCGCTATGAACAAGAAAAGGTAGATTTCAAAATAGTTTCATTTGTTGGAGAAATGTGTCACATGGTCACATTTTAATAAGCGTACACATTATGCATTTCTGTCTAAGGTTGCGTTAGCCATTTTTTCCGATAGTCAGGCTGCGTCAAAAACAATCGGTTCCATACAAGTCGATTCGAGACTTGTATGGAACTGCATAAATGCCCTTATTGACCTAAGATGTCAGACTAAAGTAACTGTGGCGTGCGTGCCAGGACACAAGGGAAATGAAAAGGTTGATGAGAAGCCGTGAGTAAGGCCCTTATAGGACTCGAAACCTTTTGCGGTGTGGACGAGCCATGTATATGAGCATCTATTAACTGTTGGGTGCAAACTATATTTCTGGAATGCTGAAAAGATTTACCACGACAAAGACAGCCCAAAGAATTAATTAAAGAATGATCGGCCAAATTTACAGAGGACCTATTATGCCAAAACGGGCATAGAAAGGCCATTAGAATAATAGTGGGCCTTCTAACCGGTCACTGCCGAGAAAATAGACATCTGAGTCTAATGGGTCTGGCAGAGGACGAAACATGCAGATTCTGACAAGAGGCAGAGGAAACCTCAGTTCATGTATTGTGCCATTGTGAAGGGCTCGTGAGACTGAGATTTCAACTAATTGGCGAGGAAAAGCCAAGAGCTGATAGCTTTACTAACGGGCCCTTATTAAAGCTGTGGAGTTTGATATAAAGGACAAAGCTAGATAATGAGCTCCACAATAGATCCGTGAAGGTCGCTGTAGTCAAGGCCAATTAGACAGGTCCTCCTTCCTAATTCTAAATCTAAATTTAAATCTAAGGTTGCGTTAATAAAATAACAAGCTAACCATTACATTATTCACCAGTTTACTGCAATTTTATATAATTGTTGCACATTCTATAGGATACTCTTCACAGTTTTTTCGTAAATAATAATAAGCTTATGTTAGCGAGTGACCTTGGCCTTGTCTACTGCCAAATAAATTAAGCCATCTATAGTCTTATCGCATTTGTGACAAATTTATTACTTTTACTTCCACATCCGCTAAGTGGATTGGTTTAGTAATCGCAAAAAAATTCACAAATTTTTTGGTAACTTTTTTTGTACGCATGTTTTCACTGGAACACACAGTGGTCCCAAACCTAGTTTTTTGGTTAAAACATGGCTAGAGAGCGCAAATCTTCTCGGAAATGAACAACTTTTTTTATATAAGGCTTATCCAAATTCCAACAAATCCTCGGAGTCCGATTTTTGAAAAAAAATCCTTTTTTATTTTTTCAAGTTAAAGCCCAGAAAGCATTTTTTTAAATGGTTTTTTATATAATATACTGAATAGCTTCGTAGATAAAAATATCGAATCCACGAATATAAGTCAAATGTCAATTTCGCAGCTGTGAATTGACACTTTTTTGTCTAATTTGACAGTTGACTTTGCTTTACTTAACTATCTAACTAGTTTTAACTATTCAAAACACTTGTCTGAAAATTGTAAAGTATAGGTCATGTCACTGGCAACAGTCAAGCTGTTAATAAATGTCTTATACTAATTATACTATATTAGACATTAAATTTTGACCTAGGGACATCACCATTACTCGAGTTGTAATCTTCGGCTTCAAGGACTCGTTATTCTTATCTCATGAAGTTACAATATATTATATCAAAAATTGTTTTAGAACTTTTCTTTGCATAAGACATTTATTGACAGTCTGACAGCTGTCAAATGACATATGACCTATGCTTTACCATTTTCCAACAACAATAGTTGCTTTGAAGTATTTTGGAAAATTAAAGCTTGTTAGAAAATAAAATGAAGTAAAATCATTTGTAAAATTAGATGAAAAGATTCAATTATTGACATATCCCAAATTGACATTTGCCTTATCATGGATTTGCTATTTCTATCGTATGAAGTTGGTATATTATATCAAAAAATATTTTAAAAAAATGTTTGGCCATTAACTTAAAATAATAAAAAGGAATTTCTATCTGAAAATTTGGGCTCCCAGGATTTGTTGGAATTTCGTTAAGCTTTAATTAAAAAAAAATGTTAATTTTTGACAAGATTTGCGCTCTTTGATCATTTTTTAACCAAAAAAACTCGAAGTTGAGACCACTGTGCAATGGTTTAATATATTCACTTGAAATTTCGTACACTTATATTGCATTATAACCAGATCTGAAACTAGACCATATTTTGAGCTTACTTTGGTGAAGGGATGGGGGGTAAATAGGGGAAAATAAGTAATGCAAGCTAGTAAGAGTCCAGAAATTTGAGATTTAATGTATCCGCTAGAAATCAAGGCCTCAAAATGTCTTATAACATTTGATAGACTTCGCCCATAGTATTGTACATTATAATGTTAATAAAACTAACTATGCGCGGATTTACTGCACTTTTTATATAATTGGTGCTCATTCTGTATGATACTCTCCGAAGTTTTTTTGTAAATGAATTTTTTTAATTTAAATAATTAACAACTTTTTTATTTATTGATCGATTTGTTGAAAAACAATAGGGTTTTTCCTCTAGGCTAACACTAACTTACTGCCTAAATTTATATACAGTCGGACTTTTCGTTCTTAAGTTATCGTGCTTACAAAAAAACGTGACGTACAGACGGACGGACAGATAGACAAATAGACAAATGGACGGGCTGATAGACAGTTTGAAAGTTGTTTAGAACTCGATGACCAACATAGTGGTATGAAAATTATTTCTCTACGAGCGATTTAGAAATTTCGTCACTTTCTATTATTATTTGCCTTTTGACTAAATCGAATCAAGACTTTGTAAGCACCCCGTCTAGATTGGACATTTAGGGTTTAATGATGAAACATCTAACAATCACAAGAAAACTTAAAGAATCCGCGATTATTTTATTAAGCGAGGATAGATACGTTTCAAATTATTCAATAGATTTTTGTACTAGTTGTTTGCCCATCCTTAGAGAGGAAGTAAGTAAAAATAAGATAAATATAATTTAATGTTTCACGTGACTATGGAAATACATAAACAACGAACTGTCATGGTTGACGGCCAAAAAGTTTTTGAGAACGGAAGTAGATTTTCTTCCGAAACGTTAACTGTCTATAGCTTCCATTTTCATTTTTTAGTTTATAACTTTATTCTAGTTTATACTTATATTTATATACCAACAAAAATTAAGAAAATCATTTATATTATACAAAATAAATGCATGAAGACTTTTGCTAGGTAGATTTTTATATTGTGGATACTTCTGTTGACGACAAGTCGTAAATGTAAATCTCGGGGAGCATTTTGATTGTTCTGTACCGGAAATCGGAATTTGTCGGTAAATAAATAGTAAATTATTAAATCGATAGCGAGCCTAAATATAGCTCAAGTGTGACATTAACTTTGTTTTCTATGTACGTTCTTTTTCCTAATTTACCTACCCACATGACACGTCTCGGGTATCTCATTCACGCGGAAACGCGATGTGGGTGAAGCGAACCGTTACTACTAGCTTAGGTAGCATTAAAATTTTACAAAATTAGAAGAAAACTGGGAAGCACATTTTGCGATTACGCAATAAAGAATAATAGTGAGGAAAGATATACCCTGCGGAATATTAAGATTTGCTTTAATGAATGCAAACATGTAAGTTGATATACCTCTTTGATTTAATCAACTGTGTATATTATAAAACTTATATATAAAAATATTTTTTTAAAAGCTTTTATTTAAAAACATGTACTAACACATAAATATATTTTTTAAATTCATACATCTGGAAATCAAAAGCCTTAGGGGTGGTCAGTTGAGCAAAGTAAATGTGCAACAGTGTTATAACATGACCGTACCCAAATCTTATGGTTTCCAGGTGTATGAATTTAAAAAAAAAATATTTTTAAATTTCCCTTCATCTACTTACGGCACACGATTCAGGAATCTACCGTCACTAACCCCACATATAGTGGGAAGAGGCTGTAATTATCGCCGGCGCGGCTACAGAGTGGTATCGGTCGGAAAACACACAGACAGTCTGGCAACGGGTAAACTGGAAAAAATAATAATAATAAATGTCTTTATTGTTATCATCATTAAATAACAAAAAATATCCGTTTTTAGTTAACGTATAATAGATAATACGATGAGAACAAATGGCGGAGGTCAGTACGTACAATTAATATTGTAGATCTGCATACATATCTTGGATATAAACTGTAGGAGATCAACAGCGGCATATTTAAAAATTACATTTAAATATATACTGGAGCCAATAAGTGTAGGAAGTAGACAAAAAAATCAGCGCAAGTGTGCAACAGTGTTACAATATGACCGTACCCAAATCTTGTGGTATCCAGATGCATGAATTAAAAAAAATATATTTTCAAATTTTTGGTACATTTTCTTCTATAAAATATTTTTTTTACATTTTTTAAAAGATAACCTTATTTTTGCTTTTTGGTCTTTACTGATTTTACAGAAAAGCAGACAGACAAAACCCTTTGACTTCCATGTCAAGGATTTGTGAAGAGAAAGGTGCCCGCCATATTGGATTTAGAGTAAATTCACATAGTTTATTTTCTCTCGCCAATCCCTTTCATTTAATACCCATGTCAAGGGAGTTGTGAAGAAAAATATGACCCGCCATCTTGGGAAGTCAACCACTCTGGACTGGGAATGAGTTCACATAGTTTATCATATTTCTCTCGTCAAACCATCTCGTTTGATATTCATACCAAGGGATGTGAAGAAATAGGTGAACCGTCATCTTGGGACGTCCCCAATATTGTATTTGGAACGAAATTAGATATACAAGAAACTTATACACGTGTGCAAAATTTCAAAATTCTAACTTAATTAGAACTAGTCGAAATATTGATTGCAATATATCACCTAAACCATACTAACAAGTGAAGTTTAACACAAACTTTTAATAAAAGTACAAATATTTTAATAATCATGGTAAGAAACAAAATTGTACTGAACAGGATAAACTCATGCACGAAGTGTTCTATAAGAACATAGAAACACTGGGTTTATGGACAAGGCTGACATTCGCCTTTTTAAAGTCAGCTGGGCTAAAGTCGGACAGCGAGGGATTCATTGTGGCCTGCCAAGTTGATGTAATTAACACTTTGGTTTACCGAAGCCGCGTAAGGAGTGTAGAGGTTCCTGATATTAACTGCAAGACCTGCCGTCAGGCGTCGCTCCTGCATTTACTTTCTACATGCGCAGTATAGGCGATTTCAGCCTATATCTATCGCCATAACGCGGCGATACGGATGCTGTACTATCATCCACGGCACTAGTACGGAGTAGAACAAACACCAGAGCTGCCTTACGTCCCCGGAGACATCGAGTCCATTGTCGAGAACGAGAGGTGCCGAATTTATTGGAACTTCTCGTTTTCGACAATCAGACTTATTCAAGCCAACAATCCGGATATAGTCCTCCTCGACCATCAAAACAAAGTGATGTTTGTCATCGAGTTCTTGGTACCTGCTGAGCCAAACATCGCTTTGAAAGAGGAAGAAAAACGGAGAAAATATCGTGATCTCCTGTACGAGCTCCCAGTGCTATACCCAGGCTACTCGGTCAAGATGGTCATTGTAATAATCGGTGTACTTGGAAATCAATCGAATGGCTGGCAAGCCAAATGCAGAAGGCGGCTATCTTGGGGTCCCTTCATCTACTTAGAGCACACAGTTCAGGAATTTACCGTTACTAACACAACAGGTCGTGGTGAGGCTGTAATTATCGTCGGCGCGGCTACCGAGTGGTATCGGTCGGAAAGCTCGGAAGCCCTGTCTGGCAACGGGTAAACCGGAAAAAATAATAATAATAAACGTCTTTATTGTAATCATCATTAAATAACAATAAATATTCGTTTTTAGTTAACGTATAATAGATAATACGACGCAAACAAATAACGGAGGTCAGTACGTACAATTAATATTGTAAATCTACATATATATCTCGAAACTGTAGGAGATCAACAGAAGCATATTTAAAAATTATGTTTAAATCTATACTGCAGATAAATGTAATTAAGCTTTATTCGCCTAAAGGGGATGAAAGCCACGACTAGGTCATTATGTGTAATTAGTACAATCGACCAAATAGAATAAGCATTTGGATATGGTGCCTTTATACCTAATAATGTATTCAACTACTGTGCAGTTTGCAGAATAACTCTCATAAACAAACTTCACTAGCCCATCCTACGCATTCAGTGGCGCCACGTATATATTTACAATAGTAATGGTTTTAATGTAACGGACAAATATTTGCGGCTGCGCTACTGTGATACCTAGAGATAATTTTGCCAGATTTAAGCATAATATTTTAAATTTAAGACATAGCTCATGCATAATTAACACAATCCGCACGCATCTGACTCCACTGACTAGACTTATTGGCCCTACTATACACAGCGGTGACAAGCTAATACTCTATCTTTTTAAATAGAACACCCAAAAATTTTTATATACTTATATTCGAATTTTAATTCCCTGTTACAGCATATATTTTTGAACTTATTTTCTTGAATTTTTCAAAAATTCCAAATAATTTATAACTACTAATATACATAGTTAAACAATTCATAGAAATAGAAAATAAAAATTCTAAGAAACCTCAATATTCAAAACCAACTGGAATTAACACATTTTCAGCGATTCTGTAATTTAATTAACCCCCAATAACAATTTAAATAGTTCAGATCGTATGCTTGTTGCTTGGTTGTCCAGTTTACCGTTTCTGCGCGCACTTACCTAATAATTATGTATACCAAATTGCAACTAGCAAATTGAATTAATTATAAATTGTTCCTAATTATAATGGACGTGAACATCCCTCACATCGCACCTTTCTCAAATATAGACCGTACGTTTCCGAGGGGAATATAAACTGCGAATACTATAAATGAGTCACGTTCTTTAACCACAGGAAATTCGCGTATATATACACAAATATTATTACCGAGCAATTTTTCTGTTGCGGTAGTAGTTTATATGAGCAAGCCAGCAACCCATTATCAGACAACCATAAGCAGCTGCACATAATAATGAAATTGTTTAGAACATGCTATTACAGGATTATGGTAATCCATATCAGCTACTATGTGAACTTTAAGTTAATAAAATGTTGGCCTGTCGAATTACTAAATTAATGCTTTTTATCGTGACTCGCGCTTTTTGGTGATTTATTGATTTCAAAGTATTGAATATAAGGGGGCGTGTTAGATAAGGGTGGAAATGACGACCAATTACCCACTATAAAATATTCTCTAGGAGAGTTTTTGCTTTATTCTGTGGTAATTACTTTTATAAATCATTATTACCTTTTATTCAATTAAGACTGGTAGCACATACATATTGTGTTTCATGGTAGCAAAAAAAGAAGGATAAAAGGTTTGCATAACATACTTCCAAATGCAATAAATTTTCAAAATTACGTGTTTGTTTTAGTTCCAGATCCTCGTAGTGGAGTGGAAGTACTATACTTACATCGTAAAAAAAAATATATTTTTTTTCTTGAAAGAAATAGGTTTAGAATATCATGAAACGTCGAAATCTTAAATTTGGGCAAAATTGTTTTTCTGTCTGTCTGTCTCTCGGTCAGTTTGTGTGTCGGTCGGTCTGTCTGTCTGTAACTTTTTTGTGCGTACCTTTTCTTTAGAACAGTATAAGATTTTGACTTGAAATTCTGTACATTTATGTATTATAACGAGATCTGGGACTGGATTGTTTTTTTCACATATCCGCTTAGGGGTTGGGGGTAAATAGGGGAAAATAAGTAAAGCAAGCTGGTAAGAGTACAGAAACTTAGGATTTGTTTTATATACTAGAAGCAAAGGCCTCAAATTTCTTTATAACATTTCTCAATCCCTTTACCACCCCACTCCATTAGTAAAGCAGCTGATAAAATTAAACTGACATATTCACTTTAAATTTGCTACACGTATGTATTATAATGACATATGGAACTAGATTATATTTCGAGATAATTCTGTTGAAGAGGTGGGGGTATGTAAAGGTAAATAGGGGAAAATGAGTGAAGCAAGCTAAGCGAAGCTAAGGCCTCAATTTCTTTTATAATGTTTACCCCCCCCACCCCCACTCCATTATTAAAGGGATTGATCAAATAAAATTGTAGATGTTCACTTGAAATTTGGTACACGTATATGCTACAACGGCATCTGGAACTAAAGCATATTCATGGACGGCTGAGACCAACAAATATGCGTGATTGCCTCGTGATCGTGACGTATTCCATCCCCATTGGTTGCATTTTTCAGGAGAATACGAGCTGTTTTCTGGACTTCAGTTGTATGTAATTTGCGTAAAGTGTATTTACATTTATTCGAACATTTGAATTAATATGACTCATAAACGGTTTAGTGAATCCATTTGAAGTTTATGGTATTGTATTATCAAGTTTAAAAGAACAATACCCTAATATTCAATCGTTCTAAAATCTAAAATCGATCAGGAAACTCCTTGTGTATTCTTAATAATTTTACGCACGAAGGGCTCTGGTGAACTAAGCGCACGTGAACAGCACAAATATTTTTTTTAATGCGGTGTCAGCGGTCTGGGAATATACTATAGATGATATTTTCAGATGATTCCGGAGTGGGGGCACATATAAATCCTATATGCAATACAACCAGCAACACATTTTCTCTAAATATGAAGTCTGGCAACGTATCAAAACTACAGTAAATGTCCGAGGTCATCGGACATTTCTGCTAGATCAAAGGAGTGTCGCATATGGGATTTATAAGTGGTGGGGGTGTGTAAATTTGGGAAAATAAGTAGAGCAAGCTAATATGAGTCCAGAAATTTTCTATTTAGTCCCTTTTATATATGCTATAAACCAACGCCTCAAATTTTTTAATAATATCCGTGTCAAATATTAAAATTCTATGTCCAATTATTTCCACATAGTAGATATTTGTTGTCAAGTCTGTATCCTTGAATCCGTATTGGTAAGATATGAGTTTAGTTTTACCTGTTCAAACATTTTTACTATGATCTTTATTAAAGAATTCGGTGTAGAGTTATTCAGTGAAGTTTTGTCGCCATTTTTGTAATTGAAATTAGGACTGATGTTTTAAAATCCGAAGGCCACAATCCTACAATATCTGTTCGATTGTTGTTGTTCAAATATTTATTCAACCTCCACTGGTTTGTAATTAAAATTGCCTTAATAAAATTTTGAAGTAAAATTGATATATCATCTGACCCACGTAAAGTCACTCGAACACACTGCATAGTACAGTTTCCGATATATGCACGCTGGTATTTAGCGTGCTTAATAGTATACTTTAATAACATTTGGTTTTAAAATTTATTAAAAGAGTTTATATAGAACGTGCCAATTTACATGCTCCTGGAGGTCACTTTGGATGTACCAAACTTTTTAAGCTTAATAGAAGTCACTGTGTTTACAAGGAACGGTCTACACACATTCATATAGATATACTTATATTTATATATAGGGTGTCCCAGCTCTATTTAGACAAGCATTATCTAGAAAACAGTGAGACATAGAAATATATGTTAAATTGAAAAGTTATTCTGCTTAAAAATATGCATTTAATCATTTTACTTTGAAATCTACAAGGCGCTTCAAAAATGCGTTAGGTTATGCGACTTTACTTTTTTAAATGGACCACCCTATATATTTTTATATTTTTGATTCTCCTTTTTTAAATTTCAGTGACACCTCATAAAATTCGGCCTTCTACTCGTTATCACACGTATTACTTATTATTACCATACTATTGCCATTGGCACACATTAATATGTCCCTCATAAACATACAACTCAGGTCTAGACCCGTAAAAAACTTCTGCGCAGAGCATAATTGAATTCTGAAGGTAAGGCAAACATGTGGACGACTAGATGCTATTCGATAATATATTCTTCAGAGTCGAATAAGTTTCCTAGCGGAGTATCAACTGTACAAGCAATTATCAATAAAAAAATTGAAAAAAATTGAACAGTGTTCGAAAGTTTGGAAACAACTTAGTTTTCAATACGGATTCGTTTGATGATGTAAAATAACTAATGTATTAAAAAATATCTCAACCAACATTACTTGAAAGTTACAATAACGGAATTGCAGAGAAATAAAATATAATTTAATAAATCAACCTACAAATTAAAATAAATCAACATGAAAATTGTGGCTTCCCCACCCAGTTGCCATCAATGGTTAAGAGAGACTGAACCTACATAGGAAAATACTGCTGCCTAAGGAATCACTACTTTCACATCCAGATTTTCCATCCAAGTCTCTTTAAATGAATACATCGTGGCCATATTTGCACTCTAGTATGTGGAAATAATCATTGATCATAGAGTTTTAATAATATAATATTTAAGGCTGATATCATAAAGAAATTTGAGACAATGGCTTCTAGCATATACACCAAAAATTATATTTCTGGACTCATTTTAGCTTGCCCTACTTATTTCCGCTATTTATCCCCCACTATCATCCCTTTAACGGAATCATCCCAATCAGATATTATTACACGACATACGTGTTCCGAATTTCATGTGAATGTCTAAATTTTATTTTATCATCTTTTTTAATAATGGAGTAGTGGTGTTGGGGGATCGAAAAATATTATACATATTATAAAGAAATCCGAGGCCTTGGCCTAAATCTAATATATACACCAAATCCCAAATTGCTGTACTCTTACCAGCTTGCCTTACTTATTTTCTTTTATTTACCCTTAGTAATCTAGCTTCAGATGTCGTTCTAATACATATGTGTACCAAATTTGAAATGGACATCTCAATTCAATTTTATCAACCCTTTTAGTGATAGAGTGGAGGCAGTGGAGCGGTTGAAAAATATTATAAAAAAATCTGAGGTCTTTGCTGCTAGTATATACATCGAATTTTAAGTTTCTCTACTTTTACCAACTTGCTTTGCTTATTTTCCCCTATTTACCTATATTTAACCGCCAAGCCTTCAACGGGATAATTTCAAAATACAATCTAATTCCAGATGTCTTTGTACCAAATACCAATGGAGTCATCTTAGACAAAAAAGGCATATACCTCGGAATAATTCCTCGATCCATATTTTTTTATGAAACCTTTTGCATTTACTTCTAAATAGTGTCAATAAAAAATGTCTCCTCTTAAAAATGGGTGCTAATTGTTCATTTGTTTAATAACAACAAACAAGTGCAAAATTAGTTGTAAAATTGAATACCTCAAATACAAAACGATGAAAAATTTCGAAAATAGGCTCCTAGGGGTTTTTGGGTATGCTGATTAAGAATCTGATGTTAATTTTTTGAAATTCAATATGGCGGAATCAAAATGGCGAATAAAAATATTAAATATTGCAAAATGAACCGGAAAAATTTTTTTTTTGGGATTTCTTGGGATATCCTTCTTAAAAAATCTTCTTAATTTTTACCAAAAGATAGAACAAATTAGGATCTACTTATGACCAAAAACCGTTCGCGTCTTACAAATGCAAAGCCACCTGCGGTACCAAAATAAATGGAAGAAATAAAGAAATCATATTATGCATTTTTTTATCGAAAAACTTTGTTAATGAAAGTTGTTCAGAATTGTCCAAAAACCTAAAGTCCAAAATTTCAGCAATATTAAAAATATTGAATTTTGTTTTTGAAGTCCAAAATTTCGACAAAATTTTAAAAAAATACAAATCACTTGACAACTACCTGGCAGCTTAGGTTTAATTTCAAACAACATTGCCGTCTGAAGAAAAAGAAACAATTAAAATGATATTTTCGGACCAGGACATTGTTTTAAACAAAATTTCAATAGTCTTTAATATTGCTGAAATTCTAGGTTTTTGGACAATTCTAAACAACTTTCATTAATAAAGTTTATCGATGAAAAAATGTCTAATATGATTTCTTTATTTTTTCCATTTATTTTGGTACCGCAGATGGCTTTGCATTTGTAAGACGCGAATGTTTTTTTGGTCATAAGTAGATCCTAATTTGTTCTATCTTTTGGTAAAATTTAGTTCAAGTCGGACAAAAAAGAAAAAAGTTACAAAGGTGCCCCGCTTTTAAATGGATTACTCTGTATATATATATAATTGATTTAAACAATTTTAAATACCTACTTCTTCACAGTTTCCAAGCATGGAAGTTACAAATTTAACGTTAGATAACAGAAATTTGCGATGGCTTGTCAAACATAAAATATCATATACTACTATTGTTTCATAATTATATTTCTAGTATTTTTAGTAATATCGTTGATGTATCTATTTAAGAAGTATCAAATTATTAGGTAAACATTGATTTTAATAGATTTACAATATATTTTTATGAAATAAAAATGAAAAGATTAAACCATGAATAAAACTGTACACATATTCAAGAAATTGCGCCACTCGCCTAACAGCTCGTGGGTTCAAACGTCATCTTCGTGAATAATGGCTATCATAATCGCTCATAAAATAATACACTAAATTATTTAACCGACTATTGTTAAAAAAACTGGATATGTTAAGCGCAACGTGTTATGACGCAGCTACTTGCCAAAAGAAAATGTACTGTTTTGAGCTGAATTATAAGGCTTGCCCACTCTAGATACAAGAGAACAGAATAGATGGCTTTCTCCCTTCCCAGAAAATACATCAAAAGTATACATCCTACATACACGGGTCAGGTCAGCTTACATTGAATTGCCCTGCGCTAGTTGTAGTCGTACTGAAAACATGTATATTTTAACTATTTACCACTCATTTTGTTTCCCAATTGTTTTTACATAAAAAAATATATATTATAAAGCTTATCCTTCAAGGTTTATATGTCAGCTGCCACCTCCATGTAGTCAGAGTGTTAGTTTTTTATTTTTTTTTGTAACAGCAATTTATTTATAATGCAATTTTCAGACTTTTAGAGTATACAATTTTTTTTTCTTCTTTTTCATTAAAGAAACTTACGAAAAATTATAATAATCATAAAACAAATTCTTGTATCTTAAAGTACACATCATAAAGTTTAATTTAAGACATAGAGTGCCGACATTTTCCAATACTTTATTATTTACAATCAAAGTTAGAAAGTCAAAGTGGAAAAATGCATTTTTCGTAAATCGACCAATTTTGAGTGTCCGATTTCCGTAAAATAGATTTTTATAATTTTTTTGACGATAGACGTATTTTGGGTAATTCCTTTGAATGCAATATCCCGTTGTTTGTTTTTTTTTGCCTATTTTATTCGAATAACGTTAAATATTATGAAATAATCGAAAATTCGTGCAATACTTAACTTCAAGCCTATGTAAGAAATGTTTGAAATATGAAAAAAAATATTTAAATACACGTAATACTTCAAAAAATTGATACGTTTCAATATGCATTTGGTTTTTGTCCTTTTCTTTAGTCAATTAAAAGTTACAGCTACTTTAGTGCCACGCGCGCCCTCGCGGAGATATTTTGATATGATATTCTACACACTTTCACGAACACGTTCCAAAAGGAATCATTGATCGAAGAATTTTTCCTAAATAAAAATCTAACATGACTCCCCTATACGTGTACCAAATTGTGAATGTTTCAATTTTATTGTATTAACCCCTTTAATAATGGAGTGAAGGTGGGGTGTTCAAAAATATTATACAAAAATATGAGACCTTAGTTTCTAGTATATACACCGAACGCCAAGACTATTATCAGCTTGCTTTACGTATTTTCCCTTGTTTATCCCTATTTAATCCCAAACCCTTCACCAGAATTAGCACAAATTATAATCTAGTTCCAGATATCGTCATGATACATGTGTGTGCTAAATTTCAAGTCAGTATTTTAAACCGTTGTTGAGAAAACGTGCGCACAGAAAAAATTAGACAGACCGACCGACAGACAGAAAATGATTTTTTGCTCAAATTTAAAATCTCCGTGTTTTATGGCATATGACTCCACTACGTGTATGTGGAAGTAATATAGGGAATATAGTATATCTACTACTACTATCACACTTATTGACGATGTGCGGTCTTTACAAGAGAAAATACCCCTTCAAATAAAGCAAAAGAGGCAACAAAATCGGATAACCTGTTGTAGGTATATGATGCCACATACAAACACATGTAAACATATGTGTGAAACTTACAACACATCTCCTTTTGGCCCAAAAATCTCATTCATTAAATAATACAAGATCACGCATGAAATAAAATTAGATAAAATCCACATATAGGCGCAATTGCCTTGAAAGCATTTGGACTATTATTTCAGTTGTTAATTATTTGTTCAACCGCACGTACGTACTTTTGTTTGGATAATTAATGAACCAATTGTATATAACAAAGTAATATTAAATAATATTTTATTTAAAAATAATTAAATCCAATTAAATATTAACAACCTATACAAAATAATTTATATTTGCATAAAAGCAGCTGCAATTTTGTATATTGTTTAGTAGGGAAAGAACAACTAAATGGCAAACAAACCTGTAATTATACGTATAGCATATATACGTATAACGTAAACTTACAATATCTATAATTAATATAATTAATATAATACTAATAAGGTAACATTTTAGACATAGTTGTCTATATATACTTGTTATAGAAAATTATAATAATATCGGGTCAGAAACATATTATGTAAATTATTTAGAAGTCCCTCAAGGTTCGATATTGAGACCACAGCATTTCATAATATAAATCAGTAACTTACCAGTACACATAGAAGATGTTATAAAGTGTTATTTTGGGTACTTAACAAACAATGTCCATACACTAATTATCTAATATATCATATGAAAAACAATCATTAGTTACTCTTACGTCTATATTCCAGTAGAGCCAACAATGACAGTATTCAATTATAATATATTTTTTGATGTACTTGAAAACTCAGCAATGCTCTTTTCTGCATAGAGCATTGAACAATTCCGAAAAAAATTGAGAATATTCCTGGGATGATTCCAAACTCTTTTTGTTTAGCAAAGTTATAAAATTTAGTTTTTTTCCCGCCGAATAAATAAAGAAAATGACAGTTTCAAAAAAAATGTTTCGAGCAAAAGCAGTCTATTATTTTTAGTCAGAGAATCCGAATTTGCAATAAATAATAGGGGTTCCCGTTTAAAGAAGCGAATTTGACCTTGAATGACCTTAACTCTTAAGTTTTTTATTTATTGGTATTGATAGATTTTGTTCAAAAACAATAGAGTTCCTCCACTAGCTAACGCTAAGTTACTGTCCAAATTTCAATGCAATCGGACTTTTCGCTCTTAAGTTAACGTGCTTAAAAGAAACTTGACGGACAGACAGACAGACAGATGGCAGACCGGCAGACGATCACCAACACAGTGATATGAAATTTTTTTCTCTACGAGCCATATTACCGGTTTTAGAAATGTGGCGATCGAATGCAATGTACTCTTCGTTTTGTATTTGCGAAGAGTATAATTAATAAATTTAATAAAAAGATCGGTTAAGTGCAAGTCGTACTTGCGCCATTAGTGCGCTGTACTATAAGTTGATTGATTGATTTGCTAGCGTAAAGTGGGCATTGCTGTCAATTCTGGGCATCCGTGGAGGTTCGTTCCAACACGCAGCTTGGTCGTCCGTCGAACACGCCCAACGAACGGCCAAACCGCGCGCCGGAACCAAACCTCGGATGGTTTATATACCGCCGGACCGGCTGCACACGCCGGGTTGAACATTGAACAAGCTTGTTATCAGCAGCGAGAGCCGCATGACGCATGGGGTGGGAATATAGGATGGGAAGTGTAGGTGTTTCTGACATGCTTCTTTTAAGTTTCCATGCTTCTATTAAGTTTCCATCTGTCATCATCAGTTGGGGTGAGCAGGTGTTTGCGAGGTGCTTCTTTTCAGTTTCCATGCTTCTTTTAAATTTCCGTCTATCGTCGTCTCCTTATTTTTCTTCTGTTTCTGAATCTGGCAACTTTCATTTTTTTAAATTTTTATTTATTTATTTATTTATTTTATTAACCGTTCCACAGGTAAATATCCAATTACAGTTGAGTTGCTGGGAAGGGCCCTATCTCGCGGTAACAATATTTTTTTTGCGCATTATGAGAAAAAAGAGGTCCGAAGGAATAGTTTGCTCACCATGTATGTCGTTTATTTGAGACAATCGGTTTCAATTTCCGCCTTCCAAATTAATAATAAAATATTATGTTTTGAATCATTAAATCGAGCTGATAAAAATTAAGATGGTAAATTTCAGATAGAAAGACAGAATGGAATAATATCAAATTTATCAGATAAAATAAAATAAATAAATTTATAGCTTATCTGTCTTTTTGCAGCGTCTTGTGCTTGCTGTTTTATTTTATTTCCTGTCCCTTTCTTTCTTGGGTTGAGTTGATTTTGTCCATTTAAATACTTTCCACTGTATACAATTACTTTAGGTCACAACACAGCTATATTGCTTTGTAAACATATGTGCCTCATTTTGACACCGACTGTGCTATTATTTATTGCCCATGAACCACTTAAAAAGTATCTTGTTGGGTCGTCTAGGGTGTACGTAGGGACACTGCACTTCACTTGAACTTGTTTGCTTTATTTGATTTAATATTATTAGAAAACCTTGTAATTATTAATTCCATATGATCTTTGTTTTTCTATTGAGGCGCTTCGTTTCAAGCAGAATTTCTTAATCTACCTGTGGCTGAAATTTTTGGACTTTAACAGGGTTTTACCGCTGTTTTAGCGCTTTTAAGAGTGCATATTATCATGGCGACACTTAACTCATTTCTCTCTAGTGCACTGTACCATAATTTGTTATTAAATATAGATTTGATAAATTTGTATCTGCTAATAAGATTTATCTAAGGTAATCAGATTAATGTTCATGATTTCATGATTTTTAAAAATTTTTGGACTTATTTTCGGAAAGTACTAAAAAATTACATGAAAAAGAATAATATACAAATATTTTTAACCTAAAAGTTTCAAATACCTCGAGTAATAAGCATTATTTCTACGAAAAGAAATTTCAAACAAAAGATGTAGAATTGGATGGGGGCAGTTCGGCATATATGTTACCTTGACTTTTTGTATAATTGTTGCACATTCTATAGTGTACTTTATCGTAAATACAAAAAGATGAATGAAAGCGGTCAAAGCTTGGCCAAAATCTTATCGCATGTGTGACAAATGTATTGCCGTTGACAAGCTGATATATGATACATGAATAGGGATCATTACCGGTTTTGCAATGTAAAATTATATACTTAATATAAATATTTAAATATATAAATTTAAATTTAAAGAATTTAAGTAATTAATAACTTTTTTATTTATTGATATTGATAGATTTTGTTCAAAAACAATATAGTTCCAAAAAGTGCAATAAATCCGCGAAGAATATACTGGTTAGCTTGTTTCTTAAATTGTCATGTATCATTGCTTTTCAGTTTTTTTTAATTTTTGATGGGTTTATAACGTCCTATATACTGTGTACAAGTCCTGAACTCCTCTATAAAATAAAAGTGTAATTTGATTGGAGTTCTCAGCTTGACCACTGCACTTTAAAATTGCTATGAACAAAAACCATTTGCTGTGACGTGCTTTCTTCCAGTTGCCTAGCGCATAGGCAAGTGGAAGCGTCACTTTGGCGCTGAGCTATATTTCGGTTAAATTCGGTCATCTCGAGCGCCACCTTTGCAATTTTTACGTGGGGCAAAGGTCCCACATTAGCCTCCTAAACGCAGCCTGTTGCAGTAGGGCTGGGATAGCTACAGTGGAGACACGGTATGTCCAGGGGTCCGGACGGCAGATTAGACTTTCACTCACATTCAACAGTAAAAGGCAGAGGTCGGTAAATAACAAAGTTTATTAACATACAATGAAATGTTTACAAAACAATAAAAAAACGGCTAAGTACCAAAATACGGAGTTTCTCATATATAAAATAAAAAAAGATATGTCATTTCAGTCTAATTTGAATTAGGTAGGCTGCCATTTTGTGACGTTCGGGTAACCAGGCGGTGAAAAGCTAGTTAGCTACTCATTAATACGGAAGCAGGCGATGGTAAGCAAGCAAACGGTGAAAGCGATGAAAAACAACAGTAGCAAAGCGGTATAAAAAAAACAGTAAACGAAAAAAACTACACAAGTAAGTAAGTTAAAAAAAACGGACAGCGTGCAAATACCAGGCAAAAGCAAGCGGTTATCTACAGCAATAATCATGCCTACATGGACGGTCAGAGTGTAAGTGTGAAGAACTTGGCAAAATGGAATAAAACTGATACCAAATAAATAAAACGGTTTTCGGATTCGGTGCGGTGTGTAACTTGGTTACACTCGGTTCGGAAAATAAAGCGGTTATCGGATTTGGTATCAGCTTACGGAGGAGATTATTCTGCCTAGACGGACAGACAGCAATAATCAGAACGGTGGTATTTCGGTTCGGTTCGGAAATGTTGAAATTACATCAACACTTGATGCGGTGTTTGCCAAGCGCCTCAAACTCCACAGCTGGGTGCCTTCATTAAATGCATTTCGGTTCGGCCACGTGGTATCTTGTCGGATTTGATGCGGAAAATGTCTATGTATCAGAATATAATGTTAGTTAATTTACGGTAGCCTAGATTTTATTCTTAATTCCCGGACTATAATAAATTTCTATAAATTATTTCAAAGTAAGGAATTTTGTTCCATTTCGTATCAATACGAAATATTGGGAACAAAATGAACGGTAAATTAACAATAACACTACAATAAATTTCACAAAAATAATTTTTGCAAAGACAGATTTTATTTTGCTACGAACTAGCTAAAATAAAATCTACGGTAATTATAACTTTTACCCATTTGGTAGAACAACATATTATTCTATCGCAGTACCATCACAAATGGTCTGGATTAAAATAATATAAACGGTAAACGGTACACATTTTCTCTCGAAATATCATCTACGTTCTTTTTCCCATTTGTAAATTCTTGCGAACATAGCTATTTGGATAAAATCGGAGAAGTTGACATGTCCTAACTCGGACTCTCTTACTATATTGTAATAATTTAATAAATTTATTTAATTTCGGCTAAGTCGGGAAATAATAATTATATTCTGATACATTTAAACGCAATCGGTTTCAAATTATTGCTTTAAAACACACATTTCAGTGAATTATTCTTATCGGTGTTAATCTAAAAAGGTAGACAAGAAACCAGCGGCGATGATAAAACGGTGTACTTACATATGCTGGATATACGGAATAATACCCGACTGGGCTGTTTGACGGATCGGACAGAAGTGATTTCAAATGTGCTCTAATGAAACTGATTTACGCAGCTGACTTACTAACGCCCTCAGTATCAAATCTTGTAATTAATGTTAATATTATGGACAGCCCTCTCACTGCCAGGTTTATCAAAATTTCTATTTAAAGTAGAAATCTGTTGCGCGGTTTCAGCTAGCTAAATTAGGAGAAATCTATATTATTAATTTACAATACCTATGATTCGAATGTAAGCGGAGCAAATAACGAAGTATATTATTAATGTAAACTGCATTTTTGGCAACGGAAAATTTACCTCGTTACATTGCTAATATATTTAAGTACGGTATCTAAAAGTTTTGCATCCTCAACAGATACGATATCAAGAGGTCATATATCAACAACTCATAAAACTAACTTTACAAGCTCATTATTTATGTTACATGAATTGTTCTTATTCAAGAATGTATCGTAAACGTTAACCAATCACCCGTCATCATAATTGGTACTTAAGGCAGAGGTGTTAAAAATATTGGTTCGATGTCGGCGGTTTTATGAATTTGTCATAGGTCATAAAATTAAGCTACATGTTCTAAAACATTAATAGTCTTTAAAGCAGTGTGAGATTGGATTATTTAATGAAGTAAGTATCACTAGGGATGTTAAAAACTTAGTTCAGTAATAATAATAATACATTACAGGCATCTCAGGGCCGGGCCATGCCAATAAACTTAGTCACCATTGTGCAGAGGTCTCACTGGCGCCCCGTGAAATAAAAAAAAAAGAAATACAACAAATTTTTCTTTAATTGTATAAAAAACACAAAATTTTGAACTGATATAGAAAAACTAAATAGCATAAACTATTATAGTAATAATCAAGTAAATATACATATTTTTACAAAAAATGAATTTTTCGTGATTTGTGTTCGGTAGATTCAGATACAGTTTGTTCAGTGTTTACACTGTCTAATATTTCACTTTCTATGGCAATTAATTATGGCCAAGTCATTTAATCTATCCTGTAACAATATATCTATCCTGTAACAAAATAGTTTTTTATGATTTTTTATCTAGAAAAAGTTGTTCTCTCCAGAAGCAATAGATATAGGTAATGTTGATAATATTCTGAGTGCTATAGGAATATTTGGAAATTTAACGAGCAGCTGATTTTCAAATATATATTGTAAAACTGATTGCGGATTCTTGGATAATGACTCTAATTTTAAATACAAGTTTAACGTCTTGATCTCATCACATATAAATACCTAACCTAAAAGTGCTGATAGGCCATTTCTGCCTATATTCGTGCCCTAATAACAGGGCAACGATACGAGATTGAGTAAAACAGACCAGACCATCTTATTCAGCTGTCCAAAATCTTCAATAAATAATAGTAACAATAAAAAACTGAACTATAGATGGCCATAAGCGAGCAGGAAAGGATACAGTACAAGCTCTTTACCTATCATAACCTAATTGGTAGCTAAGCGAGTAGATACTAACGATTAATATAATCCCCCTTAACATCATCCAGAGCTAACGGTGTGAACGAACGGGGACAAAGAAGCCAAACAAAAACAAGAAGTAAATAAAAAAACAAAAAAAGAACCAAAAAAATCGAGTTACCTAACCTGACTTCATAGAGTAGAATGAGTAACGGCATTATGTTCAGCGTATCAAAATGGATAGAATGAGCCATTTAGGTTCGATTTACTTGTATATATATTCATGACAAGAATTCTAGTATTTCTTGCTAAACTCAGAAATGAAATAATGTGTGCGCCATCTACAGTTATGTTTTTTTATTGTTACTATTATTTGTTGAAGATTTTGGACAGCTGAATAAGATGGTCTGGTCCGTTTTACGCAATGACGTATCGTTGTCCAGTTATTATGGCACGAATATAGGCAGAAATGGCCTTTTTAGCACTTTTAGGTTAGATTTTCTCAAAATTGTGACTCGATGGTGCAAGACGGCCAACGGCATTGTGTTCAGCGCGTCAGAAACCTTCGGAATCAACTATTTCGGTTAAAAAAAAAACAGTGCTTTTTGCAGGTCTGTGTAATTAAAACAGAAATAGAACAAAAATCCAAGTGAGAAAAAAGAAAATCGAACTGAAGATGACTACCGCTAATGTACAAACTTTATCTTTAATGACCATAGTAGAAGTCACACTACCACGGGCAATTTAATCACTACGTATATTATATAAGTATGGAATCATTCTCACGAATAATTAAGAGATATCATGTGAATTAATTGGCTTTCGACTGCAGTCAGAAACCTTATTTCTTATTTAATCGATCAATATATTTCCACAATAATAATAATAATAATAATAATAATAATAATAATAATTAAAAATTTTATTAAACTACGAAGAAACCTTAAGCCCGGCTATGAGGTTTGAATTTGCAGATGATAAATGATTACCAGAAAGATCAACACAGACATTGCAGCGGTAAAGACAAAGATGTATTGAATCGGAACATGTAGAGATCTAGTATTATTTTAGTCTATTCAGTTTAATATTGAAGTAATCCTGACACTGGTTTAGGCAGCTACACGCGCTACAATTAGAATTTGAGGCGGTCACTGCTCAAGTCGACCGTAGTTCCCGAAGGGTCGACTGTAGTGTTAACGACAAGTCTTGTCCAATGGGAAGACGATAAATAGTTTCCGAATTAGGCGCTTCAGTCTTAATCTGAATGGAGTATAGTATAGTAACGGAAAACTATGCAAACGAGTGAGAAATCGGGGATAGCCTCGAAATTATCTTCAGTGTCCATTTTCCAGAGTAATGGAAAACCTTAGAAATATTCTGCTCTAAAATTATAATAAAACACAGTTCATATAAAAGATGGCAATTTACACACTGTGGCGATTGCCCTGTATGATGGATGTGACATAATATCAATACGAATTCACAACAATGCTATTTATACAGGGTGTAAGTTTCAGTAGTTTCATGTCATTAAATAAAACTGGTGGTAGGCAACGACAAGACAAACAATAAAACCTTATATAATATGGGGTCTAAAGCTCATAGTTTTGGAGAAAAAAATAAACAAACATTTCGCAAATTTTCAATAAAAATGTTTGAGAACTGCTGGAATATTGAGGCAGGTTTAGATCTAGATCTGATCTGAAGTAAACTATAGTTTCACTCTCCCTTGTGTAATATTTTAGTTACTGTCATGTCGGTGTTTCGTTATGTACACACGTCCAACCCGCCGCCGTTCGTTGTTTTTGTTATTTTTGAATTTCGCGTCATTGTGTATTTATAGTTAAGATTTATTTTATTGACTTACCGTTCAAGTTGTCAAATTCTTGATTACGTACAGACACAACTTACTTGTTCGTTCGTTTGTATTCCTTTTTGACTTTTGTAACAAGTTTTTATTTTATTTTTCTTTATTGACAACGTTAGTTGATAGTTTAGTGTTTAGTGTTGAACGAAGTGCGTATGTACTTAATTCGACGTACCGAACTGTGTATTGATACAGATGCAGAGATTTTGAATCATTTAGGTAGGTAGTAAGATTTTAACCCAGGACACTCATTTATGTTACAAATGTTAATAAACCACATTTAAATTTTCTAAATTATAAACAATCCAATATTTTGTTCCAAATTAAAAAACACACATGTAAAGAAATGCTCTGTTTAAACCCCTATGGCCATTATTTGCTTGCAATTGTGCACGAAGAGAGAACGAATTATTTACCTCTTTATACTTGTCTCAGTTCAGTTGAGGCGGTACATCAAAGGCGGTCGATGATCCTTTGACACCGCGTGTGCCGGCCAGCACTTTTTTATGACAATTTAAAAGTTGTATAATTGGGAAGTACAAGTCTATCGACCAAGAAAAGCAGTGGTTCTCAATAGTTGTCTACCATAATATTAAATATGTTAACCTAGATGAGTGTTTTTCAAAGTGCCCCTAGAGGGAAAAGTCATAAAGGTTTTTTGTTTGTCTAGTCGGTCCCCACTACCAGTTTTTTTTAATGACATGAAACTGATTACACCCTGTATTTCTTTTAAATTTGAAACAATAAACAAAATTTTAAGTCAAGCAGAAGTTATTTTGTTTTTAAGAAATCGTCTACACACACGCATACATACACTTACACATAGACAATTTTTAAATGTTTTTTTCGATATTTGAGTTGATTTTGTTATGAAGCGGGTTTTTGTTGAAAAGTTTTTTTCTACAACGATTGTTCAAAAAATTTGTTCATTTATAATATACATATTCGATTAAATCAAATAGGCATAATAAATATCAATAACTGTGTAAATGCCGCCGACTCACTATTAATACTACAGATAAGTTTCGGCTTCTCCCTTTAAAAAAATGAATCGCCTGTAATTTAACTAAAAAGAGAAACATAATTCACACGTATTCTGTGGCACAAAAGCCATAAATACTAATTAACGACACGTACATATTTTATACTTCCAACAATAGCAGTTTCACTATAAAAGCCATGATAAATTACCCAATAATTAAACATCAAAAGACTTTGTGGATATAATGGGAAATTAAAAAATCAAAGAGCCGCGTCAATCAGTAACTTCATTCGCAAACTGTAACACTTTTAAATTTTAATTGGTTTGTGTTCTAATTGGATTAAACAAGGTCACAAATAATGAACATGTCTCAACTTGAGGGAGAAAAAGCTTAACAGATGTAATCCACACTGGAATGGCTTTGTACTCGACTAGGTGGAGAAATAATTTCGCTAACAAAGGGATGAATAGTTGGGAATACACGTAGTTGTAATTAATCGAAGAGGAGGGCTTAAATTCCCAGTATTTAAAAACTGGCGAAGTTGATTTATAATCTTATATTATACTGCATTTGGCAGAAATACGTAATGAGTGGTATAGTAGCAGACATATTACAATTATCTAGCAATAAATTGTGGCGTTGTTTGAAAGGTTTTATTTTGCCCAAGTCATTCAAGTGTGGGCCATCCTACGAGCGACGTGGTTAGCGTCACTGGTGTAACCTGGCTAGCACAGTAAAGATACGGAGAGCAAAAGGGCGTGGAGTTCAAGGCTTGGGCGCCATTGATTACTGAGTGTAATCAAGGAAAATTAAAGATAAACATAAAGATAAACAAAAGACAAATGTTACATATGTACAATAGAACTATATTACAAGATATTATATTACAAAAAAAATGAGCTATCACAGCATCAACGATACTGTATAGCAAAATACCAGACAGAAATATATACAAAAGAAACTATATTACAAAATTTACTATATTACAAGATACACTATATTACAAATTTGCTCAACAGCAAAATAAATTTGAGGCGTATACGAGAACCAAAATTATATTACAAAAGATACGTCTCGCAACCTTTACCTCAATACTAAAATCATATATTACACAAGGTAGATATACTTGAGATCTTTTACGAGAGACAAAATAACTATATAACAGAAGATAAGTCTCGTAAATTTATCTCAATATTAAAAATCATATATTACAACAAAATTAGGAACTTGAGATCCTTTACGAGAGACAAAATACTATATTACAACAAATATGTCTCGTAACATTATCTCAAAGTTCATAAACCTTAAACACTCTCGTTACCATCAAAATGAACCACGACTTACTATGTTACCAACAGAAATGCATTACAATACTACGATAAAATATTAACAGTAAGGAATCACGATAAAATCAACCACGAAATTAATACTACGATGAAATATGTGCGACAATGAATTTAAGATATAAGTAACTATGAATTAATGTACGACAACGGATTAATTATAACAGCGTATTTAAAATATAATCTAACAAAAAAATTATAGCTTGAATCTCATATTTTAAATTTAGACACTTGGCTTTTATGACCCAAAACTACAATCATGTGAAAATAATCCCTTTTACATGTAGTAATCAAAAGTACTTATCTTTTATTTGGTTATCCTGATTAAGGAAATTCCTAAATGTGATCCTGTTCTCCAATGATCATGGGTTTAAAAGTTGTTTCACATATGGCTGCTTTAATTCCATTTTGAGGTTACGAAATCGTAAAAACGTCCGTACAAGATTTGTCGCCGAGACAAAATGAAGAAAATCTCATCGCTCGGAATGTTTTCGATGTAGTATAGAAAGGTCGACTTCATACGAATATTGCTTGCTTAGTGGAAAACATAGTAGGTATCGCAAATCGAATGTAGATAATCTCAAATCTTGCTTAAAGCAAATAATATAACGTTGAAATACTTCTACGTTAAAATCATTAGACGTGAATAAGTTTTGTTATTAAGAAATTAATTCTTAATTTATAAGAATATAAGAAAAACCTAAAACAATATTTCAAATGTTAGATGGTATTTACCGGTATAATAATTAAAACCTTACCTCATGTGATCATCACGAGGTTTTTCAAATTCTAACATCCCCATTACAGGTCAAACAAAATTATAAATACGTCTAACTAGTTCAATGGTTCAACGAGAAAGAGTTTCACCCGGCGTTATTTAGTTGAAATATCATTTCTAGTGCGCTATCTAGTATTCGCGAACTTTAACTGCTGACAGATGACGTATGTTCACCATAGTCTAAGAAGTAAGGGCACTCTATTAGTACCAAAGTTTGTGGGAATAATATTTCCGATAACTATAATTTTTCTAATAAATATTAACAGTGTAACGAAGGATGCTATTGAGCATTCCGCATGTTACAAAATTAAAAACTGTTGCTTTCACATTCTGAGGTGTTCATTGCAAATGCTCCCAACATAACTTGGGCTTTAGGTTTATAAATGCGCTTGTATGAGTATTGTTGCCAATATAAACTACTTCGAGTGAGGTGGTATAAGCTTCAGTTGATATTTTGTTGAAATCCAATTCAACAAATCTCTGTGTGATAACTTACCGGTTATTCTAAAACGTCTTATTATTAAGTGAAAATTTATTTTGAATGGATAAGCAAAGATTTATAGTCCGATACAAAAATTTATATACAGGGTGTAATTAGTTTCATCTCATTAAAAAAAAATGGTGTTAGGGAACGACAGAACAAACAAAAGAACCTTATATAATATGGGGTCTAAAGCTCATAGTTTTGGAGAAAAAAAATAAACAAAAATTTCCAAAATACTTAATAACATAGTTTGAGAACTGCTGGCATATTGAGGTATGCTTTATTGCCTCGCTCTGACATTCGTGCAAATAAGTATGGTGAGCCTAAGAGATAATTAGGCCGCGACAGGTGTCATCGAAAAGCATGCCCACAAAGCAGTTAAAAGCGACCGACAGAGGACACCGCCATGTTTTTTGCTTCTTCACGGCCAAATTATCTTATTACGCGTGCTATACTCACCCTTGTAATATTCCCAAGTAATAATTTTAGTTTGTGTCCTTACCTGGTAAACAACGTACACACGACGCGACCTACCCGTTCCTTGGTTTTGTCTGTTGCTTTTGTGCTTTTTGAATTTTGTGCTACTTATGTTAAGATTTATTTTATTGACTTATCGTTCAAGTCAAGACACTACTTCTCGTTCGTGCTTTTTGTGTTTCTTTTTGATTTTGGACCAAGTTTTTCTTTTGTTTTCTTTATTGATAACGTTAATTCACAGTTTAGTGTGGTGTTTTAAAACGCAGTTTTTGGACTTTATGGGAGATTACACTTATCCAGAGGTCGCGGATATGCACTTGGTGTATGGAGAAAGTGGTGGAAATGCAGCTGGTGCGGAAGAGCTTTATCGTTTAAGGTTCCCTAATCGACGTCATCTCTGTGCTCGTACATTTGTTAGTATTGACCAGCGTCTTCGAGAAACGGGTCGTCTCGATGTATATGGAGGAGAACGAGGTCCATAATGCAAAGAACGGGTAATTGACGCAGAGGTTCACATTTTGGAACTCGTAGAAGAGGATCCAACTTTAAGCACCCGCGATATCGCGAGTCGTGTGGGAGTATCCCATTTTGTGGTATGGAGGACATTAAGAGATACATCCCTATCACTATCAATGTGTCCAAGCACTAGAACCTCAAGATTTTGCAGAGCGAATGCAATTTTGTAGGTGATTTATTAAACGTTCTGTGTTTCTTTGATTAGCCGTGTTTTACCAGAAATGGAGTGTTTAGATTTAAAAATATGCACTATTGGGCAGACGAAAATCCACGTGTAATAAGAAGGGCGCATTTTCAACGACCGTTCAGCGTTACTTTGTGGGCAGGAATTTGCAGTAATGAAATAATTGGACCTATACAATTACCCGCTAGATTGCATGGTGATGTATACTTAATTTTATTGCAACAAACATTGCCAAATTTGCTGAAAGATGTAACCTTGGCTACGCGCAGAAGAATGTGGTATTTGCACGATGGCGCGCCAGTCCATTTTAGTCTGGCTATTCGAAATTTTTTGAACAGAAAGTTTCCTCGTCGATGGATTGGACGTGGCGGACCAGTACCATGGCTTGCTAGATCGTCCGACTTAAATCCAATGGACTTCTATTTATGGGGGCATTTTAAATCTCTGGTTTACCGTGATCCAATTGACACTTTAGAACAATTGCAACGACGTATCTTAATGTGCATAGAAACCATAAAAGATGATACTAATTTACCAAATGTGTTGAACGGAGTGCATATGTCCTTAGTTGGAAATGTGTATACTTGGAGATGGAGGTCATTTCGAATAATTTTTGTGAGATAATTGTTCAATTATTGGGTGTTACTTATTGGGCATTAAAGGTATGATGATTATTATTGTTATTCTTATTATTATTATTAGTATTAGATGTCTTGTTTTGATTTGTTTATTATTGTTTACATTGATTTTCATAGAGACAAAAGACTCGATTTTTAGTTTTCGATACCTGATTGGGAAAAATTATGTGCTCAATTCATTAAAAAAATCAGATTTTTTCCTAACATAAAATACCCAACTATTTTCAGTTGTGTCTCTCGTCTGACTGTTCGTTTTCCAATTTCATAAAACAATTACTAATTTTTTTAACTTTTAAGACAACGTTACAAATGTTAATAAACTACTTTCAAATTTTATAAATTCTTATAATCGATAATAAGAGCTACAATAACTTTGTTCCAAATTAAAAAACACATGTAAACAAATCCTATTTAAACCCCTGCGGCCATGCTATGCTTGCGTTGTATCTAAACAGAAGGAATTATTTACATTTTCATAATTAGCGGTATAAAAAGTTCGGTACAAGTAATCCCATCAAAGTGCTGCACTTCTTCCGGCGGGAACACAAGTCGGGTATTACAGTTTATTATTTCTAATATTCGGAACTATAACATCCATTGACCCTGAAAAACAGTGGTGCTCAAATGTTTCCTAATTTAACATTCAAATTTTAAACCTAGGTCAGTTTTTTTCAAAGTGCCCCTAGAGAAAAAAGTCATATAGGTTTTTCGTTTGTCTAGTCGGTCCCTATTACCAGTTTTTTTAATGACATGAAACTAATTACACCCTGTATACCGAGTTATTATAATCCAAGGATATAATAATTTTACCCTATTTTTCAGTTCTTATTGCCCTAAATAACACCCATGCTTTTTCATGCAAAGTTAATCCATACATTTTTAAAATAAAACAAACTGTATAACACTACTCAATATAGCAGGTATATAATATACTATAATTTATACAAGGAAGAAAATAATTGGGAAGATTGGTTTCAAAAATATGACCAAACCTCTATCTCTAAGTACTTTCGGTACCGTAACTTTAATGTATCTAGAGAATGTGGCACAGTTATTAACCGAATCGGATTTGGACGTGTTATCTAGCTCACTTAAGGGCTCCAGTCAACAAATACGTTCGCTTTTAGGGGGGTGCGGGGTTACTGAAAATGTGGTAAAATTAGATGTGAATGGTCACAAAAAGGGAACATTCTCAAAAAAACAGAATATTTTTTTAAGAAAGTGTAATTTTGCATGCTTAAATGTAGAGGGATGGGAGAGGGAGGGTACAAACGAATTTTCAAATCGGTGGTTTAATGTTACAAAGGGGGTGGGCGAACGTATTTGTTAGAAAATTACAATTCTAGTTATGTGATCAGCATGGGAACTTTATTACATTTTTTTTTCGATGTGGAATAAACAAGAACGCTACTGACAACCTAATTAGAAAAATAACCTCAAATTGCGACATGATAGCTCCTTTCAATATTTTTAATCTATTATTTCTTAGCTAACACGATTTACACCGCCATGTCTTAACTTACGTGATTTCCGGTATAATCGTGATTTTTCTTGTTTTTTTCTTTTTAAATGTCCTAAAAGAACCCTGGGCGGGACAGACACGTCTTTTTTTCCCATTGTGGTTCATAGATTTTTTTGCGTTGTCTTCTTTACTTTTTAGTATGTTTTCTTGCTATTTGTTGACTATTTACTACTTCTACAAATACTTATAAATTTAATAAATAAAACCACTGCACCGAGTGGAGACAGAGATTTGTTTTCAACGTTTCTATTGCAAAACGTCTGCCATTTTATTGATTTTGAATATTTTTATATAAGTAGCAAAATTCCCGCCAATGAGTAATAAAATTTAAATATGCACAAAGAATTAATTGTCGACGTCCAAGCCAAAAACAAGACAACTAATTGGCTTTATCGTTGGTTATTCAATAATGAAAATATATTTTTAATATGTACACTTAATCATATCTGTATGTGTTTAGTAAATATATTATAAAACATCTTCTCTCGCTTTTAAATGTGCAAATATAAACGTGTTGCTCTGATATACTGTTGCGGTTACACATTGTACCAGAATTCTAATAATCGAATGATCGAAAGTATTCCCTGGACTCAGAGTTAGGTCAGCCCGTGATCAAGTAAGCAGTGACGTTTTAGATTATGTCCAAGTCACCCCCTATCTAGGCCATCATTGACATCCCATTGGCGTACCAAAAATAAAACAAATTCGAATGTTGTAATGAAATTATATTTACTATTCTTGTGTTATAGTTTACAATATTTTTTTGCCAAATCAGTTAAAACGCAACATTATAAAGTTAATGTTAACAATGTTGTTACATAAAAAGAGAGGTTCAACATAAATACATATTTGCTATGATCGAATAAACAAAGCAAGTAGCTTTCAATCATATTTGTTAATGTAATTGCAGTGGTTGTATAACCAATGACTCTGTAATTCTGTACCTTACTCAACGATATAACCCAATATTAATCATTGTAATATCAGGAATATTCATTTAAATATGGACCAATTTATTCAAGGTGCAAATCATTTCTTTGTTTCTGTACTACTCCTATATGTGACACTTTATTAAACATGTTTTAAGAATTAAAAGCCGCTGCCTACTTCCACATCCAGATTATCCATCCAAGTTTCATTAAAGAAAAACATCTTGACTATATTTGCACCCAAGTATGTGGAATAATTGGTTATAAAATTTTAATAGGGAATATTTGAAGCAGATATCATAAACAAGTTTGAGGCCTTGGTTTCTAGCATATACGCCAAAACTGAAGTTTCTGGACACTTACTAGCTCGTTCTACTTATTTTCTGCAATTTACCAAAGTAGATATTCGTACAATTCATGCATGTACAAGATTTCAAGTGAATATGGAAAATATTATAAAAAAAATCTGAGGCCTTGTCTGGTATATGCACAAAATTCCAAATTTTTGTACTCTTACCAGCTTGCTTTGCTTATTTTCCCGTATTTATCTTTTCACCGGATAAGTTAAAAAAACAATCCAGTTCCAGATCGCCTCAATACATACGTGTATAGAATTTCAAATCAATATCTTTAATCGTTCCAGAGAAAACGTGAGCACAAAAAAAAGTTACAGACAGACAGACAGACCGGCAGATAGAAAATCTTTTTCGCTAAAATTTAAAATCTCGACATTTGATGACATTCTAAGCTTTTTTCAACAAACAAAAAAATTGAAATTTGAAAAAATCCACTTCGTGGATATGAAAAATTAAATTGAGCGGTTCATTAAAATATGTAGTACACAATTTGCTGGGTGTATGCTCTATTTTCGAGTCTCGCAGCGCAGCGCTTAGTTTTGCAGCAAGAAGTCAGTTTTGATTGGTTAATTCTACAAGAAATCGAATTTAGTTTTAGCTGAAAAGGGAAGCTTCTACTCAAAAAAATGGTGGTAACATTTCAGGTTAATTTTCGTTTTATAACTGCTACATGTCACCGTCGATTGAACTGTTAGCACGGAAATACTCTACAGGTCGCAATCCATAAGGGATTCACTTGATTTTTTTTATGGCTTTGTTTACTACCACAATGGAACCCTATTATTAGTGTTCAATTACCTTTATTGGGCCGTCTATTTGATGAATAATAATAACAGTTAAAATAAAAATAATTATTATTTCGTTTAACTCGCTCTAACTCAAAGAAGAACAATACATTTATTTATTCTGTTACCTCTTAAATAAGTACTACTAGATTATTAATAGTGATATAGGGAATGTTTAAGGCGTTCAACCATTTACACCTGATTTATGAATAATACAAGGCTTGAAAACTGTGGTGTAGAATCGACTTTACCACTTTAAAAAACTGTTACTGATACCAATGTTCGAAAACGAGAAAAAAAGAGAATATCACTCACATAGGCGTAAGTATTTTTTAATTTTTTTTTTTATGAAGCAAACGTAACATATACCTTTAACATTTTTGTAGCGCTGCTGACCAACATACTTATCCACCCAATACCTACACCTATGTTCCTCATCATTAGGCACCATGACGATGAGAGTATGCTTTATGCGGGGCCACTTAGATCGTGTAATCCTTAGGACAATGGGGACGTCGGCTAGATATTCGGCTTTGTTTTCTACTAATATGCCCTTCACGTCCCCATCTGGCTTCAAATCAAGTGATTCTATTCAACATTCTGTAACAAACATCTTGAATAGCTGCATGCAGATTCTCTTAAGTCATGTGAAAATCTGGTTGATGCATTCATGGCTATGATAACACACTCATTGCACACAGAGTGTATTGTTAATCAAGCGAATTAAATCGAAATTCATTACTGTCGTATCTTCCCGTCTCATGTTTATGTTAGTACAGGCTTATTTTCGAGGTTATCTTCCATCAGTAATAGTGATTTAATTATTGCATTTTTACAGAACGTGAAAAATGTACTTACTACTTTCCGAATCTTATATTAAAAACCGCTAAGGAATCACTTCCTCCACACTCAGATTTCCTACACAAGTCTCTTTAAACGAAAACATCCTGATACTATCTTAGCACTTCAGTACCTGGAAATAATTTCTCATAGAATTTTAATAAAACATTTGAAATTGTTTGCCCTTAAAGGATAAGGGAGATGGCTGATGCCAAAACACTTTTTGAAAACTTTTGTTCTCGTACACACACACTAAATCGCCATTTTATTATGTGAACTCCACTAATAAAAGAGTGGGGGAGATGGTGATGATTGCAGAAATTTTCTTATGATTACTGCACTACTCCACTACGTGCATGTGGAAGTAAATATTATTTAACTATTTAAAAGTATATGGAAACTTTTTAATGGAGAGTAAAACGGTGACATTTTCAATCCCCACCACCACCCCCACTCTATTATTAAAGGGGTTAACAAAATAAAATTAAGATATTAACTTAAAATACATGATGTAATTAGTTTCATGTCATTAAAAAAAAAACTTGTAATAGGGACCGACTAGATGAACAGAAAACCTATATGACCTTTTTCTCTAGGGGCGCTTTGAAAAAAACTGACCTGGGTTTACATTTTTAATATTATGGTAGGAAAGATTTGAGAACCATTGTTTTTCAGCGTCAATGGATGTTATAGTTCCGAATATTAGAAATAATAAAAAACTGTAATACCCGACTTGTGTTCCCGTCGGTAGAAGTGCGGTACTTTGATGGGATTATTTGTATCGAACTTTTTATACCACTAATTATGAAAATGTAAATAATTCCTTCTCTTTCGGCACAACGCAAGCATAGCATGGCCGCAGGGGTTTAAATAGGATTGGTTTACATGTGTTTTTAATTTGGAACAAAGTTATTGTAGCTTTTATTGTCGTTTATAAGAATTTATAAAATTTAAAAGTGGTTTATTAACATTTGTAACTTTGTGTTAAAAGCTTAAAAAATTAGTAATTATTTTATGAAATTGGAAAACGAACAGTTAGACGTCCGAGATACGATAACAGAAAATAGTTGTGTGTTTTAAGTTAGGAAAAAACGAATTGAGCACATAATTTTTCCCAATCAGGTATCGAAAACTAAAAATCAAGTCTTTGCATGGTCTCTGTGAAAATCAATGTAAACAATAATAAACAGATAAAAACAAGACAACGAATACTAATAATAATCATACCTTTAATGCCCAATAGGTAACACCCAATAACTGAACAATTCTTTTGAATTTTTTACAAAAATTGTTCGAAATGACCTCCATCTCCACGTATACACATTTTCGGTACGTCGAACTATTAACATACTTACTCCGTTCAACACATTTGGCAAATTAGGATCATTTTTTATGGTTTCTATGCACATTAAAATACGTCGTTGCAATTGTTCTAATGCTCTTCCGCACCAGCTGCATTTCCACCACTTTCTCCATGTACCAAGTCCATATCCGCGAGCTCTGGATAAGTGTAATCTCCCATAATGTCCAAAATCTGCGTTTTAAAACACCACACTAAACTGTGAATTAACGTTATCAATAAAAAAAACAAAAAGAAAAACTTGGTCCAAAATCCAAAAAGTAACACAAAAAGCACGAACGAGAAGTAGTGTCTTACGTAACCAAGTACTAACGACTTGAACGATAAGTCAATAAAATAAATCTTAACATAAGTGACACAAAATTCAAAAAGAAAAGCAACAGACAAAACCAAGGAAAGGTTACATCGCGTCATGCGTACGTTCTTTACCAAGTAAGGACAAAACTGAAATTATTACTTGAGAATATTACAAGGGAGAGATAGCACGCCTAATAGGATAATTGGCCGCGAAGAAGCAAAAAACATGACGCTGTCCTCTGTCGGTCGCTTTTAACTGCTTTGTCGGTATACTTACTTGCAGGAATGTCAGAATATCTCGTGCGACAAGACGCGAGGCAATAAAACCTACCCCAATATGCCAGCAGTTCTCAAACTATTATTATTAAGTATTTTGGAAATTTTTGTTTATTTTTTTTTTCTCTAAAACTATGAGCTTTAGACCCCATGTTATATAAGGTTTTTTTGTTTGTCTTGTTGTTCCCTACCACCAGTTTTTTTTAATGAAATGAAACTAATTGCACCCTGTATATACACGTATATATTATAACGAGATCTGCAACTAAATCATATTTTAAGTTCATTCCGTTGAAGGGTTTGGGATGAAATAGAGGTAAATATGGATAAATAAGTAAAGCAAGCTAAAAAGAGTCCAGAAACTTGGAATTATGTGTACATACTAGAAACCAAGGTCAAACGCAATAAAATGGCCAATATAAAATTTTCATATAGTTTTAGCACGTATTCCTGGCACTCTGGTCTATTTTTTTAATTTTCTCATATTAGTAGCTATTCTAGCAATTTTCCCTGTCACTAAAATTTCTACTTATATGACTCCACTATTTATAAATTTAGCAGTAAATTTCCATATAGTTATACCACGGGTATTTCTTGCACTCTGATCTAATAACTTTTCTCATATTGCATTAAAAATCTATAAAAATTTCAACATATTTCAATTTTAGTTAAAGTTTAGTTATTCGAAATTTAAATTTCTTTCTCCAATAATATTTTTTGATTAGAGAAACAATTTAGATTAAGCAAATAGTAACAAAACAGAAATAATAGATAACACCGAAGAAAAATAAAAAAGTTGTAGCAACTTAAGAAGGTAAATGACGAAAATGTAGTTTTGGCTAAAGAGATTGCCAGAGAATCAACAGCACCTGGTATTGTTGGTTATGTTTAATTCAAAATGGTGTATTATGCTGGTTTATTTGTGCTATGTTGCTTGTTGGCAGATTATAGCCCAGTTTTAAGTGGTAAAACTTCTGGCAAGTTACACGTACCTAGTCCACTAGTAGCGTAGTATAGTCTAGTATCTCTTAAGGAGATGTAGCATGAAGACACAATTGCAGGCCACTGCCTGCCTGTTCTTTAGTTGTATCTGCTTCGAACACATGTATTTTCATTTCAAAAGTTGAGAGAGATGTTTCAACTGCACTTTTTCTTTTATTACCACATTTTATATCTTTCTTAATTTCGCCAACAACACAAAATGTAAACCAGCGCAGTTAGTTATATATCAGCATAAAAATTAAGACGAGATATATCATGGCCACCGTTTCTTTTCACGTGATTAATATCGGAATTAAAAATAGTTGCTAAATATCATTTCATGTAGAAAAATGTCAAACTATTTCATCAATTTAATTACATTGTTAATGCATGAAATTAGATGTGGTGACAGTTTATAGCATTATTTTTTGTAAGAATATAGTTTTTAATAATAATCCATTTCAACATTTGCATTAAAATGTTGCGTCTTATTGAGTTTTGTGCCGGTCTTATCGACTATTCCTTAGGTTCTTGGTATTCATTTATAAAGTAAATTGACGAAAAATGGTGGCTTATAGGCTTTCGCAAGTGTAATATGAAATACTAGATTTCCAGACGTAGTCCTACATGGCTGGCAGCTCCCACAAATACTAAAATACAGTTTGCCTAGTAAGAATCCGCAGCAAATACTACGCCATATGTAGCCCTCAATAACAGTCGAGTCTAACAGTTCTTTCTTCGCCTTATACAATAAATTGTAGAAGAACTTTCAAAGATATATCTTATAGTCTTTGAAAATTAAAGGTTTTTTAAATGCCCTCTATTCCATAGTGCCTATCATCGATAAATTTTGTTATAACACATCATCATCTACATATGAACACATTAAATAATAGTTTGTACACAGAACTGAAGCTATCTACAGATTCTAGTCATTTGATTTTGCAGAAGTTAAATATCTATATTATTTTCCGAAATATAACGTCCGGTAGTTTTTATAGGCGCACCCTGTATGTACCTATTTTTCTAAACATTAAAATCCCAAGCTGCAGAATTTCACGCAGTCCGGCAATTAAATGAAAGAAAGGAAACACCAGATTAATAAATTTCAAGTCTTATCTGAGGTAGTTGGCCAACCAGCAGCCTCTAAGGCATCAAGTCATACAGGCGTTTAAAACCCTCCTTAGGTATACCTTTCATGTAATGCATACAATTTAAAATTCCTTCAATTAACCAAAATTGACGTACTTTTTCACTAAATGGCTAACGTGCGAATGGTATCTATACGAATAGTTATACAACGGTATTCACAGTTAACGCTGGGATTGGTGACGTAAAGAGAAATACAGGGTCCTCGACTTACACTCTAGAGACTTATATATCAGCGAATATGCAGAAGCTGTGCAACATTAGGCGAGAATTGCGTTGTGCGTATCCCATCTTTCGTATTAGGTATTAGATAACTAAAATAATAATATCTACTTTTCTGTAAAGTAGAGGTTCGACCAAGAATTCTGGGTTGGGGGTAACTCGTCTATCGCATCGGTGATTGACCTTAGTTGGGGTAGTAGGCAGACGTTAAGTAAATTTTAAAATAAATACAATCCAGTTATATCCCTTGTCTGTAATCGATTTATTGTCTTACAATATATTTGTTATATATAGTATTTTTGACCCACGTCCTCTAGATATTAAGTGAACCCAGAATGTCTGTTTGTAGCTTCTTATTGTCAGGAATTTCACGATATAAGTTCATTATTGGAAACCATCGCGTGTTGGTAAGGACTGGAACAAAAAGAAATAAATAGAATTTGTCAATAATGCAATGATCACAAGAGGTCAAGTTCTTTCTTATAATAACAGAAAGAAGGATAATTTGAACAATTTATTACGGATAGCTAAAAGTAGGGAATGATCAGACTTTAGGATGTTCTCTGTGTTTTTAATAAATTATTGTAAAGTCACTGCCCTCTATGTATAGTAAACGAAATACACATAGTGATACGATGAAGCAAAATGAGCGGCGATGTCCTTTGTCGGTTTAACTGCTTTATCGGCACGCTTTTGATGGCGTCACCATATCTTTTTCGTCTGCTATATCGTCATTTATATATTATAGTTCTCTTCGTATACTTAAGGCACATAAAAAGTGTCGGCTCCTTTGACTTTGCGGTAAAGATCAAATACCCCGACATTTTTTATTTGCTTTAAATATATGAAGAGAACTATAATATTTTTTCAGTTTAATTTACAATAGTTTAAACCAAACTTCGTATATAAGTATATTTTACTGAAAAATCAAGTAAGCTTGATGAAAAAAGTGGTAGTACAGCTACATGTAAAAAGTGTAAGGTAGAAATGCAAGGACTCGTGGACCGACTGAAGGTCCAGTGGAAAAAATGTGCTTCGCTTAATGTAGAAAGTGTAGAAATAAACAATGAAGCTCTCTCTACTTCAGGAACAGTGTCCAATGTAAGTATAGTGTTATTTTATTTATATTTATAACTTATTATTGAGACAAAATAGCAAGAGAACCTTTTTTTCAATTTACATTTTGACGTCGGTATATTTCTGCGACTAATGCCAATTATGCTAGGAAGCGAGCTAGATTAAAATTTTTAAAATGATCTAGTGCATTTTCTAGATTTATAGGAACTTTCCATGGACAAATGTGACTTTTTCATTCACTCCTAGTTTTAAGAATAAAGAATAGTATCTATGCCTGTCTGTGTGTAGCTAGATTTATAAACGAACAACATAACAATCTTGTTTTTTATTGCAAGTACAATTTTAAACGTGTTAGAACAAGATGCAGAGGAAAATAGTGCCACACAGCCGCACTTATCTTCTACGCCATTAAGTAAAAAAAGAAAAGTAGTGCCTAACACCAGTTCTGGATCTTTATCATTTTTTGTTGTACGTATGACCAAGTCTAATAAAGAAGGAATAGATAAACAAATTACTAGATCTCTTTATGCGACAGACAGCAGTTTCATTTGTATTGAAACAACCTGAAGTAAAAAAGGCAATAACGCTTTTACGACCTGAATATGTAGCACCATCTCGACATGATGTGTCCAACAGACTGCTCGATGAAGTGTATAACGAGAAAAAAAGTAAATGTTTTAAAGACTTATCAGGAAGTTCAGTTTGTCTGTCATTGGATGGATGGTCCAATATACACAATGAACCAATAATGTCTGCAACTGTAACTACGAAAAATGGGTCTTCCTTTTTAGTAAACACAATAGACACATCTGGAAATCCACATACATCTGTATATTTAGCAGAGCTTGCAACAAACTTAATTAAAACTCTAAAGACTGACTATACCTGTATAGTAAACAGTTTTGTGACAGATAATGCTGTCAATATGAATACTATGAGAAACCAAATGAAAGAGTAGACAGAACTAAATGTTATTACTTACGGTTGTGCTCCACACATTTTAAACTTGTTAAGTAAGGATTTGGAAATTAAGGAATACGTTACGTTCGTTGTGAAACAATAATTTTGCCTCTGCGATATACGCAAAAGAAGGAATAAAAAACTTGCTTTACCTTCTGACGTAAGATGGAACTCACTTGCCGACTGTTTAGAGGGTTTCGTTAAATCATGGCCCACACTTTTTAAAATTAGCGAGGAATATAAAAATGAAATAGATAGCATAGTAAAATTTCAAACATTTATTTAAATAGAACTGCTGAAGATTGCTTATCACTACTAAAACCTACATTTGTTGCACTTGATAAGCTTCAAAGAAACGATGCAATTTTATCAGATTACCTTAATGCAAATGCAAATATTCATATACCGATACGACCAGTGTACCACCTCATACCATTTGCGAGCCTTCATTCTAGACCCTATGAAAACAAAGCATAAATTAACAGAAAGCGAAAAGAATCGTGCTTTAGAAGCCGCTAATGAATTATATCCCGAAAGTCGTTTACTACCACTGATTATTAAATTTCTGGCAAAATCTGAGCCTTTTGCCGATATTATGTTTCACGAAGAAATTCTTAAAAACACATATCCCTTGGACTGGTGGAAATCCCAAAGAAATATTGATATTATTGATAAATTATTCCCCATTATCAAGCAATTATTTTCTGCTGCAGCTAGTTCAATTTCGGTTGAGAGAATGTTTTCAACATTTGGTTTGATTCATTCTAGGATTCGAAATCGTTTAGGGGTCGAAAAAGCAACTAAATTAGTTTTTTGTACAAATTTTACAATAATTAACCTAATTTAAAATTTTTCTTTTGGAGTAAATCATGTTTTATTTTCTTTCAGAGTTGGTTCTGTTTAATTTGTTTACTTTATGTGCTTTTCTTCTTTTTATTTGAAATTTTTATAATTTGTATCTAGCTTTTAAATAAACTACTTTTTATTTGAATTTTCTGAATTTTGATTCACTTAGATTATTGGCTTTACACAACTTGACTTAAATCATGATTTAAATTTAAAAAATCAGTTGATTTAAATCACGATTTAAATCAAATTAATTTAAATCGTCGCAACCCTGGAAAATATTAGCCAATATACCACACGATATCAGGTATTCAAACTGTTTTTGAATGCCGATTTTTTGGATAAAGTTGTGGGTATGACTCAATTATGCAGTGCCTAGAAGAGACCGAATAAACCTATTGTTATTTCAAAGGAGGAAATTGAAAGATTTCTTGGTATGTTATTTTGAGTGTCGTTGATAAGACAAAATTCTGGTAGAAGACGCTGGACTGCTGGCACAAGGATACAAACTGTAGATGTATATTTTAATGATAACACGCAGTCTTCAGAAAATACTGCTGGATCTGATTTTATCAGTAACAAAAAGCGTTCCAGCGAAAGAAAATATGTTAGTTAATGAGCAGCTAATATCCTTCAAAGGAAGAATTTCTCTGAAAACATGATTTAATGTAATAAGGTAATTTTTAACATTTGTACATTATACGCGTATTGTTCATAAATGGGAACCAAAATAAAATACCCAAAAATATATTTTTTTAAATGCAGGGAGTTTCTTTCACTAATTATTAAAAATTCTACACTCACAATGATATTAAAAATAAATTCTTCTTTTTAACTTGAAAATTTATGCAAAATAGGGACTACCAAAGACGGTGGGTTTATTAATTCTAAGAGAAATAGTACAGACCAAAAAAAATTTAGAATATGACGTGATAACATAAATTGAAGCTAACTAAAACCTTTATAAGAACACATTAACACAGTCCATGTACAGAGTGATGTAAAAAAAATATTCAAGGAAATTAAGTTTCCTTTCATACAATTTTTCTAAAGAAAATTTGTGCAATTACTCTGTATGCATGTTTAAAAGTAAAAAGTAAATTATCTACAATTTGATGTGCCAAACATGATTATCGCTTAAAGAATAAGAAAATCGCAAGTCTTGTGGAGTTTTAGTGGTACACCCTGTATATGTTTTATCGAAATTTTGTGAGAATACGCTAGAGTCAGGTAAGCTTGTCTTGTGTATAAGTTATTAATAAGTGCGTGTATGACTTTATTTTCACGTATGTGACAAAGCCTAGTTCAACCGGGGGTTAAATCATCAAGCGAAACTTCAAGCCGAAATGTTTAGTAACAGCTAAAACTGGGATGTAGTGCTTCAAGTCATAGAACATTTTAAACTTTTCTTCACAATTTTATAACTATCTGAGTATTTGGTATTTTATTAAAATTTTCTATCGCTTTCACTCCCTTAATTACAATAATTTATTTCACATAAGCACAATTATCCTAAAAATCATAGTATGTGTGTTACTTAAAATCCAATGTTGTGTTACAGAAAGTAACATGATATATGTTAGAAATTCCTTAATGGACACTAAAAAAGGTAATATCACTCTATGAAATTTAAAATATAAATAATTTAATAATAATACTATAAATTAAAAGTTCTAAAATTTAGGTTGGTTGCGGTTTACCAAAAATATGAATTTCACAAAATGAAGTAAAGCAAAAAAATAATTGCTAAGGAATATTCAATTTAAAATGAAGTGTTTTTGTTTATTTTAACCTAAATTATTTCAGCATTATGTTTTTAATGTAAAAAGTTGTCAAGATATTAATTGAATTATGAATTTTATTGTTGAGACCGCGTCAAGTATATTATTTTGTTGAATTCGGAGAAATCTAACATAAGCAAAATACAATGTACCTAGACGAGCAGCTTAAACATGCTTCTCGTTGGATCTTCATATAAAATAGACGATTCGACATAACACTGGCCAACTTTCCCGTATACGAGTAGGCGTATAAAGTATAGTGACACATAAAAGTTACTTTGGTTTATAAAAGGTACTGTGTCCTGAATCGTAGTTTACCATTCAATCTCATTATTCTTCATTATTATACTCTTAGTAAATATTAGAACTAAGAGTATAACTTATTTGTCTATTTTTATTAACATTAATTGATTGATTGATTTGCCGGCGTAAGGTGGGCATTGCTGCCAATTCCGGGCATCCATGGAGGTTCGTTCCAACACGCAGCTTGGTCGTCGGGCGGCCAAACCGCGTGCCGGAACCAAATCTCGGATGTTTTATATACCGCCGGACCGGCTGCATACGCCGGATTGGACATTGGACATGCTTGTTGTCAGCAGCGAGAGCCGCATGACGCATGGGGTGGGAATATAGGATGGGAAGTGTAGGTGTTTGAGAGATGCTTCTTTTAAGTTCCCATGCTTCTATTAAGTTTCCATTTGTCATCATCGGCTGGGGTGTGGTGCAGTTGTTTGCGAGATGCTTCTTTTTAGTTTACATGCTTCTTTTAAGTTGCCATCTATCGTCATTTCCTTATTTTTCTTCTTCTAAGTTTTCTGTTTCTTCTGTCTCTGAATCTGGCAGCTTTTATTTTTTATTTTTATTTTGTATTTTTTCCCCTTTCTTCCCTTTTCTTTATTAACTGCTCCACAAGTAAATATCCATCTACGGTGGAGTTGCTGGAAAGGGACCTATCTCGCGGTAACAATATTTTTTTTCTTTGTGCGTTATGAGAAAAGAGGTCCGAAGGGATAGTTTGCTCACCCTGTACGTCGTTTCCTTGAAACAATCGGTTTCACTTTCGGGCAGTTTTTCCATTTCATCACCTATATATTACGTTTATTACCTATATATTATGTTTAATATCTTTTCAATTTTGATCTCCAATTCTTGTTTAAAATTTAATAAAGACATAAATAAACCAAGGCTAATGCTGCATAAACAAAAAACTTATCCTTTCATTCTCACATCTGGCTGGCTGTTGCTTGTTTTATATCATCCACTTCAAGAAGGGACGAATCCAGGTACATATTTTATGGTCAAGCACTCAAGCAGAACACTTTTCTCGAGTTGTTTATATACACTATTTTGTGTTGCTTTATTCAACCAACATAATTTAATAAAATATCAACTATATGAAATAGCCATTCTCGGGCCAATTTATATCAATCAACGCAGAATTGTTCACACTTCAATTCAGTACAATTTCGGCGTTTTGTTGCCGCTTTATCCGGATTTATCTCGATATCCCGTAGGAGCCACGAAACATGCGTCTTTCACCGAACTCGACACACTTTGAACTCATCTATTTTTATTAACATTAAGTATGAAAAATATAATAATTGTATACAGGATGTTCCCCAAGTGAACGATCCAAAATGAGATGATAGGGGGTCATGTCCAAATAAAATGACCATGTATATGATTTTTAAATTTTTGATAAACGCGGTTAAATTTCTTTCAACATTTTATGTAAATCTGTAAAAGTTACACAATTGTATCATATAAGTTTTACTTATAAGTTGTCTTCAAATTTAGTCATGTTAATGTTTGTATTTACTCGCAAATAATTAAAGGAATACATAAATAAACAAATATATAAGAAGAGAAATAAATAATAGTTGCTTTGTCGGCCATTAGAAGGTCCACTTCTCCTATTTTGAGCTAGAGCCTACCGATATATTCATAAAGTGTGACCCTCCTTAATACGTAGTTAAAATTTGGACAAAATCGAGTCGGTAGTTTGGACTCCACATGCAACTACAGACAGATGACAGACGGACACATCTTTTAAAAACCACCTTTGCATTTAAGGGAATTGAAAATCTGTAAATTCACCAAAGCTCAAAATAGAATACATGTTTAATATTTTCTTTCGTATTTTTGAAAATGATTTAAGAAATATTTATAAACTAACTTGAATCCTGTGTAATATAATCAAATAATATAAATAAACATATTTCAAGCAATAACACTATAAAAACTATTTAACCTTTCTATAAAGAAGAATATTGTGTCTATTTTAACACCCCGTATCTCCAAACTAATGAAGCAGAGAGAAGTCGTTTTCATACCTGGTCGTTAGACCAATCAGGTCATAATGCATTATTCCACTTACAAGAATCCGAATAGCAGTCAGAGGCTTCAATACTCATATTATTATTTATAAATGTTGACTTTCATTTTCAGGACTGATCGCAGTACAAACAATTAAAGTGGACAATTGCTCTGTCGCAGGTACCATACTGGGATCGCCAAACTATTATTACGTTGAAGAGACTCCGAAAGTAAAAATAAAGGAATTGGGAATGTTTATACACTGGTTGTATACTCGAATTTGCTGTGCGATAAACAGGTCGAGACATTCTTTGATGAACATTTTTAACTCCAATTAACAGCTGAATTAAAAGTTTTGCTAGTTTTATTCACATCTCGCTCCTGTAAAAATTTTGTGTTGGAGATGATTGTGTGGAAATTAATTTGAAATAATTTATTAAAATGTAACTTGATAATTTTTAGCGTGATAAAATATTTAAAATGTCCTTAATTCTCTGTTACTGAATTGCTCTTTTTACTATTTGTAACTATTATTTATTTAGGATTTCGCATAATTAATATACATACTGTGTGTCCACGGATGGACACAATAGGAGGGAACATTAGTATATTTTCAATGTTTCAAAAGTAAGCTATTATTAATAAGAAATATTCAAGAGGTTGGATTTCACTTTGAAGCAAAATGGTATTCGAAAAAGTGGTTTGAAGCGTTAAAATAAACCTCGATAATATATTTAGCTGATACCTTGTATTTTTTTATAAGTATGTACAATATGCTAAACGTAATTATTTTGTCAAAAAATGAACATAGAATTCAGACACTTATCAATTATTAACTATAACAGTTAGTGAGTGTATTCCAAAATTTTAGACGCTAACATGAAGTATACGTGCAAGTAGTAGAAGCATTTTTAAGCCTTTAAATATTATTATAATACTCTTCGCAAATACAAAACTAAGATTATATTGCATTCGATCGGCACATTTCTAAAACCTGCAATATTGCAAGTAGAGAAAGAAATTTCATATGACTGTGTTGGTTTCAAAATGTCTGTAGTCCGTCTGTCTGTCCGTCCGTCCGTTTCTTGTAAGCACGATAACTTGAGAACGAAAAGTCCGATTGTATTAAAACTTGAAAAGTAAGTTACTGTTAGCTAAAGGGAGAACCCTATTGAACAAAATCTATCAATAAATAACAAAGTTTGGTTTCTAAATAAAAAAAAATAAAAAAATTGTTATTAAACCAAAATTGTCTAAAACTAATATTATTTACAAAAAAACTGCGAAGAGTATCCTATAGAATGTGTAACAATTATATAAAAAGTGCAGTAAATCGGGCGAAGAGTATAATGGTTAGCTTGTATTATAATTGGACAAGGAAATATTAGGTGCTATAAGAAAATTTTTTCTTCAATTTAAGTGTGAGCTATAATATTGTCTGAATGCTAGTTGTGACATTTTCTTATTTCTTCCACTTTCTTTTTGGTACTTTCCACCAGATGTATTTTCGCTTCGGATGACTAGAACCGAAGATATGTGTGGCAGGAAGTTCCAAAAAGAAAATTAGGAGAATGTCATCTACAACGTTATTTTCTGGTTTTATTTAATTTACAAATACATTTTTTTTTCTAAAAAAAAAAGTGGAAATTTAGTGTGGCGCTTGTTTTAAAATTTCAAATAACTTTTTCTAATGGCGCTTTCTCACTTTCTCTCGCCTTTCAAACAACTTCTCTTAGTTTTCTACTATTTTCTATCACTTTCCACATCTTCTCACCAGCACCTCTATTATAAAGTCTGAAAGATATCTATGCGTGCTGTTTAAACTTTAGTTCTGGAATTTCTTTAATTTCTCTTTCTTAGATTTTCTACCACATATGTGTTCTCTTCTATAAGTAGTGCCAAATAAAGAATCCTTAAAATAACAGAACTATCCAGCACCTTCCTGGAAAATAAACCTTTCTTTTATACCGGAGGAGACAACCAATTTGATTGTTTTGAATGGAACACTTAGCATTTTTCGATTTAGAGACAAAGCTTGTTTGGCATCAAGGTGAAAACAAAAGGACATTATTACCTCTTGATTTAGTGAGCGTTTTCCAGGCTGCTTCAAGGTCAATGTCAATTTTTTTTAGCGACAATCTATCTTTCATTGCAGCGTCTCACACTAATAAAAAAATTAGTATATTTTATCTGAAACATAATTTTCAAAAATGCGTTGTTGTGAAATATTTAACAAGTAACATTTTGTGACTTGTATCTAATGTTTATTGATTTTAACGAAAATACTTCATCAATTTAATTGAGAGTTAATAATTCGTAATATATCTGTTTTCACTTCTTCAGTCCCAGGTACATTATTATCTAATTCTCCACTAATCCCGATAGTAAGAGTAAATGAGAAATATTAAATAGAGATCGCTGGAACCATACACTGACCTGATGATTTTCATGATCATTTTTATGAGATACATTAAGGTGGCCATTCCCTAGAAAGAGACATCCGATAGGGGAATATTTATTATTTTTACCCATAACTTTTTTTCTTAGTACGCATATTTAAAAAAACTATAAGGGTACCTAAGTAGAACCATAAAAAGACTATTACTATGAATTTTCACTCAATAATTTCAGTGGTTTGCAAAATAGCTAGATTTAAAACTGCGAAATAGGAAGATTAACATATAACTTAAATTTAAATCTGGCTATTTTGCAAACCACTGAAATTATTGAGTGAAAATTCATAGTAATAGTCTTGTTATGGTTCTACTTTGGTACTTTTATATATTTTTTAAATATACGTACTTTGAAAAAAAAGTTAGTGCCAAAAATAGTAAATATCACCCTATCGGATGTCTCTTTCTAGGGAATGGCCACCTTAAAGATATCAAGGCATTTCTACTACTAGAAATATAAAAGATCGAATTCGGGATGTTTGTGCAAGTATTAGTAGAGCAATTTTTTTTCTGACAGTATTTCTGTTTCTATTTCTTTTCGTATGGACATTTCTGCCTTATTGTTATTTATGGTCACAGACAAATTAAATAATAGTATACCTTGTACTAAAGAAATCAAACTAAAAAATGTATGAGAACTTACCAGAATTATCGATTCTAAATCGAATTAATGCTAGTTCTTTTTCAATAAACTCCAGATAGACGTCACGAAACGTTTCTTGTTAAATATCTTTCTATGCTCATTCTTTTCCACAGAATATAATTTTGTAATAAAGAATATATGCTTCCACGTAAAAAGTTAAACTTCATATTACCTTGAAAACATCTACCAAAAAAAGAAAAATGCTATCATTTTGTTTCTGCCTCGAAAAAAACAAATTCTGCTTTAATTTTTCTTTTTTAAATGGTTTGTTTCCCAGATATTTTCCTATCTCGGTGTAACAAGTTTCAAGAGGACGCCTATTACAAGAATAGTAGAGACTGAGGAAAATATAAACAGAAGCCAAAACCATTATTGGTTTGATAAAAACATTCCAGTAAATTTTCGTTTAAAAAATATGTATATTTTTTTAGTAGCAACTCCCAGATTTATTTTAGTTCCTGGTTTTTAACGAAAATTTGATGCAAAATCGTGTTTACTCTCATATTAAAAGTGTAGCATATTTGAAACATTTACTGTCAGCAAAAATATTTACCTACAAACATATTCTACTTATTTGCAAATTATATTTTAATTTCAAACACATATCTCAATCATGGTAGAGGTATGTTATGCATAAAAAATCATTACAACAAGAATTAACACAGAGACATATTTTTAAACAAAGAAATATTAACCTATGTAAAACTGATATAAAAAAATGTAATTTTCGTTTTAATATTAAATTTATAACAAAACTAAATATACCAAATAAAAAACAAAATAATAAAAATAAAAATCAGCAGACAAGAGATTCAAAACATTTTGAATAAAATTCCATTTTAAATCACCAACAAACTAAAACTGACGAAACTACGAATAAAACCTAGAGAAAATCTATATAAATATTTTAAGAACTTCAGTGCAGCATCTACTGCGGCACAATTTTTTATATTGATATTTCAGTGATAATTTCAGTTAGGAAGAAGCCTACTGTTCTTAAGTGCGGAAACGAAAAAGCCGTTTATTTGTACGTAGATACGTATTAAATGTATTGGGTAATTGTAAAAAGCAGAAGCAGTGCCTGCATTTATATTAATTTTTCTTATTGGCCTCTTATATCAGTTCGTTTTGGAACATTTTCAAAACAGTTCCAGTTATCGGGATAAAATTATAATTGCATTTGCATACAAAATGCCCTGTTAATGGAATGCAAGGTTCGGTTGTATTGAAATTTAGACAGTAAATTACTGTTATCTAAAAGGAAGAACCATATTGTTCTTGAACAAAATAGATCAATAAATAAAAAAGTTACTAATTATTTCATAAAAAAAAACTGTTTTCTTATGTTTCGTAATTGAACAAAAATTGTCTAATACAGAGATTACTTATTCTATGAAATGTGCAACAATTATATAAAAAGTGCAGTAAATCGGTGAGGAGTACAATGGTTAGCTTGTTAATATTAACAATTTTCAAAAATAGCCCATAACCACCTTCCTGGACAACAGCAAAAATCATAATTCATATTGATATCATTAATAAATTATTCTAATATTATGCATATCGCTGGCATATTTTAAAATCATGTGCATACATAATTAACATAAATTTAAAATTAACTGTATATATTATTAAAATGTGAAGTATTTAAACTATGCTATTTACACAGCAGTATATTACATATAATTTATGATATGCAATCTGATTGTTTTATTATATTTTATTGTAAAATATGTGTGTATCGGCGCAGAAATTTTAACAACCCTTGAAAATTTTCGAATTGTAAAATAATTTATCATTTACTATACAATGACTAGAAAAAATTAGGTGCGCCGCGAGCGCCGCCTTGAACGGCTCTTAGAAGCTCCTCGGAATTTGAATTCTATACAAATTTTCGTATAGTCCTCTTCATATATTTAAAACAAATAAAAAATGTCGGGGTATTTGATGTTTACCGCAAAGTCAAAGTGCCGACACTTTTTATGTGCCTTAAGTATATGAAGAGAACTATACTTGCTCATTATACGTCTCGACCACTACAAAAAATTTCACGTACAATTGAGATAACTTATATTTATCTTTCATTTACCGTAGATAGCAATTGGAAAAGTTGTGAGTGCTGAGAATACATTTATGTAAAACCTCCCTTTTTTAAGATGCATGCAATCTATTGCACTTTCCCATTGAATATAAATTATAATGATAAAATGGATATGGCTTATTAAAAGTAGATGCCCTTAACTTTCATTTTCAAAAACAAAACTGCATTTGTTTTTCAATATAAGAATCAAAAATTATAATTAAAATACATATTATTATACAGTAACGACAGCTACATATTTGGCATTTGAAATGTTTTTTCTTTATATGTTCCGATTATTTCTTCAGAACTTATCCAAGCTTTTGAACCAAAACTCAAAGGAAAAGTCTTTTTTTTGTATAATTTCCTGCTCTTTAATGTTTTTGTATTCTTCGTATTATAAGTTATGTCCAAGAGAAATTTGTTTAAAAGGTTTGTTTTCTGTTTCGCCTACAGTACCCTTGATAACTTTTTAAAATACTTTTCAATCATTAAAAACATACCAAAAAAATCAAAAGTTATCATAAGGATAATTTTTTCCGAGCTTTTGCTACTATTTCTTCCTAGGAACTGGACCATCAACGGAGACAGTAATATAGTTAACAAATCGTATATCTTATGACAATCACTTCTAAATATAACATTCTTTCATATACATAATATGTGAGTGTAGGGCCATGTAACGAATTCAAACTATTAGTTATGCGTTTATTATTATACCACATTAAGAGTGAACACTACGTAAGGTTAGTGGGCAGGGGGGATAAAGCGCCAAATGAAGAGATATTTCCCTAATAATCAAATTTTAGCTAAGAATAGTCTTCAACTATCCTATAGTATTTATTTATGTACAACTTATTTTCAATTAAATAAATAACATCACCCAATTTACAATAAACAGCTTATTGTTAATCATAATTTTAATGATTTTGCAAATTGGGTAATATTTAACTGAAAATAAATGCAGGTTGTACATAAATGAATACTACAGGATTGTTGAAGGCTATGTGTTGGTAAAATTTGATTATAAGAGAGATATCTCTTCATTTGGCCCTTTATCCCCCTCCTCCACTTACCTTAGGTAGTGTTCACTCTTAATACAACTAACCGAAAGCAAGTGTATACATAGCAAAATATTGCAGATAACTTTAGTATTTTTGCAACATTGGTAGTGTATGTTCCTCATATTCATCATTAATAAGTTGGCTTGATGTATATCCTGGAATTTTTCGATCAGCTATAAATGACAATTCTCATATTTCCTTACGTTTCGGTTATTGATCATCGTCAGAGGAAAAACTACAATATTTATAATAATGTATAATATGTAGGTTTTCCCCTGTTGATGGTTAATAAACCGCAACGTAAGGAAATATGAGGATTTTCATTTAAATCTGACCAAAAAGTCCCAGGATATTCATCAAACTAATTAGATATCAACGGTCAAGAAAATACAAATACTTATATATATCGTTAATATGCGGTGATCACTGGTAATTATTAAAAGTACTACTTAGTGTCATTTCTCTGACAAGAGCTGGAGTATCGGTAACTAAGAAGTTACCGATACTTTCTACCTTAGCTACGCAAGGTAATGATTTTTTAATAATTCAAATAAGACTCATTCCTCTATTTAATTTATTTACTTTAACTGCACAGGATATATATTTTTTATTTATATTATTTTCCTACTGGCATTCCCAAATACCCAAATGTTAAGCAGAACACATAGGCCAGTGGTATTAGTGAAAATGTATGACCTAATTCGATAAAGGACACCACATGGTGTAGTGGGTAGATTTGTTAGTAAGGAACATAGCCTTGAATTTTAATAGTAGGAACACAACTAAATTGAGATTTGCAAAAATCACGAAAAGTGGGATTTTTTAAAAGTAGCTCCAAGACTATTGTCAGTAGAAGTATTCGGTTTTTTTTGCTGTGCAGATAATAAAAAAATGGGTAAATTTAAGACCTTATTTATCCAAATTGGTTAATTATTTGTTTAAATAATGGCAAAATACTGTCAAAAGTTTCAAAATTTTAAGGTGTTTTTCATTTCAATTTAACAATGTTCCCACTATTTAAAATGGGATCAAATTCAAGGCTTTGTTCCTTTCTAGTAAATCTACCCATTACATCATGTGGTTTCCTGTATCAAATTACGTCCAATTTTTGTCTAATTCCACTGGCCTAACAGTAGTTAGTGTGTATTAAAACTAACCACATAATATTTCATTTCTGCAACAGATTTTACTAAATTTTCACGGTTTTTATTTACAGTAGTGTCTCAAAATGAAGACTGGTAATAGTTACTACAATAAAGATTAATAAATTCACTGTGTAAGAATTCATACTTAAGTATTGCCGTCACGAGCACAGAGAGGGCTAGCAAAACACTTACTTATAATTTGTTTTTAATTTTATTTTGAACTTGCTAGCAAACAAATAATTTATTTTCTCTCAATGAATTCCACTTTATTAAATAATATTTAGAACTTACTTACCTTTTTCTTAGACATCCTGAGTCAGGTAAATGAGATTTAAATGAAAACACTTCTTTAACTAAAATTAATTTAAATATGTTTTTAAACATATTTTAGTTGAATATTCTCCTTCATTATAGGTATAACGTATTTGTATTTTTTCCACAGACCTAAATATCTCTGCTGAAAGATAAAACGTTCTAAAATAAAATTATTCACAAAATACCCAGCAAAACACTTATTTAGAAGGACTGACTAGAATTTAATCTTCCATTTATTTTTTCTAAATATTTCTGAACCAGAAAATCTGACGGTTTAGTGCCTGTCAAATGTGGTAAATCAAAATTAAATTTTGTCGTCAACAATTTTGACATTTTTTATATTTCAAATGATGTGTATGCGTGTGAAATTCTATAAGTAATGCACATATTAGCCAGTTACTATTTTTCAAATTATTTTGTTATTTGAAAAATTGAAAAGGCTGACAGATTTTGAGTGAATGTTTTTATATTTCAAATAAGTTTAAAATAAGTGCCTAGATATTCTATAAATAAAATAATTTTAAAACTTTTTTTTACTTTATCGTATTGATATTTAGGTGATTATAAAAACACAAAGACTAAAAATTATGATTTTTCGTTTTTGATAAATCATTGTTTAATAACAATGTGAAGAATATTTGTCAAAATTGCTGCATATGTACCTATAGTATTTATCATATTGTGCGGCAAATAACATTATAATCAAATTTCATAATTTGATACTATAGTAATTTGAGGAAATTATCAAAATTAATTATAAATGTATACTTAAAAGTACGCCTGCAATTATTTAATTGACACGTACCTCTTCATTTTTGAAATGCAAAAATATTTGTATGGGGTTAAAAAATTAGAAATGTGAAACAAGAATATTGCAAACCAATTAACGATGATTTTGAACATATTATAAATTTCGTACTTATAATATATTCAAAATTATCGTTAACGGTTTTGGAAATAGGTACCCATGTATTTCCTACCAAAAAATGAAATTATATATTTTTATTGAAATAATTAATTTGATAAAACAGAAATACCGTTAGCTAACATAATTCATGAAAACATAAATTTTAAAGTATGCATTTGTTTCTCTTTTTATAGACAAAACAATTTTTATTTTATTTACAAATAATGTAAATTAACTGGTAATAGAAGTATGTTAATTAATAATGTAAATATTTTTAGACATTAATGATAACATATATCAATTATTATTAATGTTGTATGTAATTATCAGTAGGATGTTTATTTTTTCAAATATTACAGTGAAAACTGCTCGATTACATTTTTGCATGGCACTGATTATGAATAATAAACTTGAATAAACTTTTTAAATTTCAAAACCTGTTTTTTCTTATGCCTTCATACTTTATTCAATATTGCTATCTCAACATTCATAACTCCTTAAAATATATAAGAATATATAAATAATTTATAAATTTTTAACTTTCTAATTTATACTTTGATATGGAGCTGGCCTTTTGTTTTACAACAAGTGCTTTCACCTAACTCTTCAATAAAATTTAAGAGACTAACCAAAGAGCACTCACCTACTGAATTAGCTGTAAATAAAGAGGGAACCCTGCACTTCATTCCATTTAAACACAGACGTCAAATTTCACATCGTATTTATTATATAATTCGTTTTTGCAATTCGTAAAAAATATACACATAATACAAAAAAAAATAAAACAAATAAATATATCTATATACAGTAATGTACAAAAATAATACAAATCAATAATATTACACGTTCGACTTAGTTAAATATTTAATATTGTTTAAGTCTTTTAATAATATACCTAGTCAGTCATATTAAGTTATCACACAAGATAGGCCTGGCCGCCGTTATTGACGCCTGCAGTCTGCATCATTACATGTTGAGGCCTCCACGGAGGACCTCTCCGCCCGGAGCCCCCACGCTCCAGGGTGCTATAATCCGAGTCGATACTAGAGTATATGTGATCGGAAACCGGCCTCGGCTCCTGGGCGCGCCGCGCGGGCCGAGGGGATGGAGTGGCCGTCGTAGCCGAGGAGTAGTTGGCATCGTCCACCTCCTGGGGCATACCAGCAGAGTACGCTGGGGGCGGCAGCATCTGCATACCAGGGGAAGGTGGACCTTGAGATCTGATTTTCTCAGGGTACGTATGATGACTGTGGTGAGTGCCGTTGGGCACTACACGGGAATCAATGGTATAATTGTTAATATTTCGCCTATAATTTGCGTTTATCTTACCACGAGGCTCCACAGAAGGCATGGCATATTTTAATTTTTCCCAGAATCTTTTCTCTCCCCACCGTACACGTTCCGCCGTTTTCAAATATAGTCTTAATTCCGGGTCAAGTTCTGCCTCCGGAATCGGCCCTTCTTCTAATATCACTAACTTAAACACACGCCCTTTCAAGGCTTCGTGCAAAGCTTGTCGCAGTTCATACCGCGACCACTCAGTCTGTAGAAAATTACGCGTTAAAACTAATATCACTCTGCGGCTAGCCTCGGCGGCCTCCAGGACAGCGGGGGCGGCGTGCTGGATATACGCGGTATGAGGAAGGTCTCTGTAATGCAAACAGAGTTGGAACTTCGGCTCTAATTCGGCCGCCAAGGCTTGCACAACCCATTCTTCATCTTTAGGGCTGTAACAAACGAATCCGTCGTATAATTTGTCTCTGTCCTCAAACTGTTTCGCGGCCGTGGCTCGAAAACTGCACAATCTCACACCGTACCGGGAGTAGAGCCATACTCTGACGGGATCTCTGAAGACGAACCAGAGCACTAAAGTCAAAAGTAACAATATTACCACGCATAAAGTCACCACGACCATCGGCCAGTAGTCTGACACTAATATGGTATCGATTACGGAACTTCCGGCGTAAAAGTCACTGCACGCGGTGCTGTTAAAGTCCAGTTCGCGACGCTGCGGGGGCTTGGTGTCCGCGTTGTAGCACATCATGTCGGCGCTGTCAATCACTTTGGCTGCATTATCGGCGACCCATGTGGTCAATCCCTGAAGAAATTTGCAGCGGCAGGACCACAGGTTATTTCCAAGCATCACTTCTGCGAGACGATTATTTGTCGACAATTGCCACACTGGGAATGTAACTAATTTATTACCATCTAATCGTAAAATTTCCAAGGAAGTTAGCGGCTCTAGAGTTTTATTGCCGATATGTGCAATAACATTATTTTGCAGGTATAGTTCTTTTAAACTAGACAGATGTTCGAATTCGTACCCCTTTAACTCGTAAATTTTATTATCCTCCAAGTGTAACGTCTGTAAAGCATGTAAGCCATTGAAGGTGCTGTTCTGTATAGTCTCAACTGCACTGTTATTAACAAACAATACACGCATATTTTTGCGGCCAATAAAAACATGATTCTGAAGTTCTTTTATTTCGTTACCATCCAGATACACTTCTGTGGCGTCCATTGGTATTCTCTGCGGAATTTCGTCTGCATTTTGTCCTGAACAATCTACAACGTTTGTGTTCCATGTTTGATCGTGGTAACAAGTGCAGTTATTGGGGCATGTCATCTCGCAATCGCAAGCATCGAAGTCGCAGCAGTGGCAGAGAGCAAAGCAATGCGTCTCGTATGTGCACAGGAAGTCGCTGGGTTTTGCTTGACTTAACGGCATATGTGTCATTCCGCGAGAGTGTGTCATCTTACACATGACGTTGTCTAAGTCCATCACACGGGGATATTGACGAGACGCAGACATGTTGTTGATGAGCTGAAGCCATTCCATGGTGCAGTCGCAGTGAAAGGGGTTGCCACCCAGGTAGACCTCTGGCAGCGACCGGTTTGAGGGCACCGGAGATATCCGCAGCGCGTTCAAGTCCAGGTTCACTAAGTCGTTCGCGTACATGTCTACTCTGGCAAGACTAGTTTTATCTAGGAACGTGTTTGGGTGCACGGATTTAATAAAGTTATTATTTATAAACAAAAGTTCAACACTGTTCGGTATCGACATGGGAGCGATCTCCGTTATTCTGTTATGACTAGCGTCTAAAGTTTTCACTCTTATTTCGTCCTGAATTTTATAATAGTTCCCCAAATGTTCGATAAAATTACCGTGAATGTCCAACCACTTTAAATTACTCGGGATAAATGCGTAATCAAACCACACTAAATGATTTTCCGACAAGTTCAGCCACAACAAACTCGCGAGGGTTGCAAAAACTCCATTAATGTCTGTAAGAAAATTTTCATCCAGGCGAATTGCTTCGATTTGCGTATTTCTCTCAAAAGTCCCGCGCTCGATGCTCTGGATTTTATTTTTCGCAAGATTAAGCACTTGTAAATTCGGCAAGTCCCACAACATACCTCGAGATAAGTTTCCAATATTATTGTCGATTAATCTCAACCCAGTCAACTGATTTAAATTTTTAAACGAACCATTTTTAAAGTCTGTAATTTGATTTTCACCCAAGTCCAAAGTTTTCAGAAAAGAAAGTTCTTGTATGGCATCTGGCACTTCCGCGAGCGCGTTCGAGCTGAGATCTAGCTCTTTCAAAGCGGAACAATTTTGAAAAGCACGAGAGTCAATATTCACAATGAGATTATTATTTATAGTGAGTTTACTCAAAACAAACAAACCGTTGAATAGCTGCGGCCCGATCGTGTTCAGCCTGTTTTCAGCGAGATTTAGGGTGTGCAGATTGTAGAGGGGTAAGAAGGCATTATCCTCGATAAATCCTATTGAGTTATTCCGGAGGTCCAGGATTTGTAAAAAGAACAGATCCTTGAAAGTGCGACCATCGATGCGGGTTAGAGCGTTGTGCGACAAATTCAGAACAATGAGCCGTATCAGGCCTGTAAAAGTTCCTGCGTCTATGTGGTTACTCGTAAGCTGATTACCAGATAAGTCCAAAACTAGCAGTTGCTCAAGCCGGTGAAATAAGCCCTTCGCCAGTGAAAACAGGGAATTATTCTGGAGATGAATCTCCTTAAGTTCTGGAGTTCCAGCAAATAAACCCTGCGGCAGTGTACCGATTTTATTGTTGGCCATATTCAAGATTTTCAGCGACACAAGTCCAGCCAAGGATTCGCCTGAAATTTCGCTTATATTATTAAACTGCAAGTTGAGCAATTGCAGCCGCCTCAAACGTGAAAAACCGGAGTCCTCAGACAACGACCGCAAATCATTATAAGATAAATCCAAGTTCTGCAATTCGCTGCTGCTGCATTCTGGTACATTAATTCCAATTCTCTCGGAGTTCTTGATGCGGTTACGAGTCAAATTCAGCGTTTGAAGGTTCGCCAGGGAGCAGAAAACGCCGTCGGGTAGTGCTCGAATGTTATTATCTGCCAGATCCAGAACTTGTAATTCCTTTAAACCTTGTAAACTATAACTTGTCAGCTCCAAACTTTTGCCTGGACCCCAATCAGCGTTAAATGTATTTATTGACAGTTTCTTCACGTTATACAGGCCCTCGAAAGAGTTTTGTTCAATAGAAAGAAGTTTACAGTTACTAATTTGCAGCTCCTCGAGTTCATGGAGACGATGTAAGCCCTGGGTTGGAAGTGCACTTTCGAAGAATAACACATCACTACAAATAATCCTTAGTCTCGAGGTGACTTCTGCTGGGAGAGCGGTAATGTTTGCAGTTCCCTCTAAGGTCCTTACTTTACAAGTAACGGCTAACTTCGACGAAGAAGTGTCGCTGTTGTCTGGTAACCAAGAGCACTGTTCGGGGCCATCAAAACGAGCAGCTACTAGCACAGTTGCAAGAAGAACTACACTTATTAACTGCAGCAACATCGCGACAAAGTTCTCGTTACACATCTTTCAAACTTATTTTCATGACAGTTTCTTTTCACTTATTTTGGCATATTTCACTAAAATCCAAGTAGAGTTCGTCAAATCGTATTTTAAGACTTTTAAAATTTGTTTAACTTTTCACTGTAGTTATATCACGGTGAGCGCCTACGACGTGCATGATCAGTTTTTAGAATTAGCGCGCTCGAGTCGTGCGGGCTGACCCCACAAAGTTCGAAGTATTACTAACTGGTCTTCGAGCGCTACTGCGGTATATACAGAGTTTAGAAACAACTGTGCAAGCGCAAGCGCCCTCGTAGTTCGCACGATCGCCGTCGAAATTATGTCGCTAGCTCACGGCACTCCAAAGCAATTTGCGAATAAGTTATATTTTTCACTTACCTGCTTTACTTGCACTTTCAGATTTTAGGAGATATAAAAGGATGGGCGAAAATGAGTTTTAGGAATTTTAATGTAGTGATAATGTCTTCGCAGAGGGAACTTTCAAGATAAGATGATCGTACACGATTTTCTTAAAGTTTGTTACTTAAATTATGTGTAACAGCAACGGCAAAAGTCGTAAAAATTTAACAAAATATAATTTTATTAGATGCACAAATATTTAAATATTTGTATTGATAAGTTAGTGGCTAGACTGTATCGATTTTTTTAATTTAAACATGTAAGCGCTCTTTTTATTATTGAAACTTGAAAAACGTATTTTTTTACAAAAATTACCAGCTTTTATATTGCTGTAAATTTCATTGACAAGCATTTTTTTGCTAACTAGCTAAATATTCTTAAACATCCATTAATTTTATTTTCATCTATTTAAATTTGATATAAGTATATAAGTAAATATTAAAACAAGCTAACCGCTGTACTCTTCGCCGATTTACTGCACTTTTTACATAATTGTTGCACATTCTATACGATACTCTTCGCAGTTTTTTGTAAATAATATTGGTTTTAGACATTCTTAGTTTAATTACAAAACATAAAAAAACTAATGTAATATTTTTTTATTTAAAAAATTTATAACTTTTTTTATGTATTGATCGATTTTGTTCAAATAGGGTTCGTCCTCTAGCGAGCATGAACTTACTGTCCAAATTTCAATACAATCGGACTGCTCGTTCTTACGTTATCGTGCTTACAAGAAACGTGACAGACGGACAGACGGACAGACAGACGGACAGACAGACGGACGGACGGACATTTTGAAAGTTGTTCAGAATTTGATCACCAACACAGTGATATGAATTTTTTTTCTCTACGAGCAATATTACCGGTTTTATAAATGTGCCGATCGAATGCAATATACTCTTCGTTTTGTATTTGCGAAGAGTATAATAATAATACAAGGATTATCTATATTATAAATCGTGCTTTTTCACAAGAAAAGAATTTTTTGCAAATAATCGTAGGTATTATTTTATTCCAAGTTCCAGGAGAATTAAAATTTAAAGACATTGAATTACATAAATATTCATATAGACATCCGTTTCTATATTTTTTAATTTCTTTGAAGAATCATAATCTTACTTCCAATTTCCTTAAAGACGTTTCTTAACTCATTGATCATCCTAATTGTCTTCTAAATTTAAATCTCTGTAATTTTTTTAAAGTTAAATTTTTCGTTGATAGCATAGGTTACTATACATAGATTACATAGGCTGCTGCTTAATTTTTTATATATTGTATCTTGTAATATAAGAATAATTATGTAATATAGTAATGCAATCATATTATAATTATAATACTTAGTATTATCTAAATTGTCAAATGCCTTAAAAAAAAAAAAAAAAAAATGAGATATGGTAAAATAATCATAGGGTTTTATTTTTTTTTTTAATTTCAGCGGAATTTATATTAAGTGAATCATTTACTAACAACATAACTGCCCATAGATATCAGTTGTTATATTATTATTATTATACATTTTAATTTGTTACAAATATTATAATCTTACTTACGTTTTGGAAGATGTTTTGTGACCCACGGGCTATTCTAGTTGACCTCTATATGTGAATTAGTATTCGTTTTTAGAGAAAATGATATTTGTTGGAACATATATTCCTTTTCTAGATTACTAAGAAATTCAGTGGAAATATAGATATTTTCTCACTAGCAAGTTAAATATTCATGCGTCCTTGTTCTATTTTTTAACATATTTTATTCTTAAATAAGAATTAACTTGAGGTTTATCTTGAGATTTTCATTTTCATTTTCATAATTATATTATTATTATACGTTTCAGTTTATTAAAGATCGTCAGAGAACTACAATATTTACACAAAACAAAAAGCTCTATGCGATTTTACACCATGAATATGAATTACTTACAATAACATAAAATAAATTTGCACTTTCAATATTGTAGTTCTCTGACGATGATGAATAAACGGATACGTACAAAACTATAATAATTTTTATTATGCGAAATCTTAAGATACATATCAAGACAATTTTTATAATAAAATAAAACATACAGAAAAATAGAGCAACAACCTATTTGATATTTTACTATTTAGTAAAACAATTCTTTATTTCCGCTGAAATTCATAGCAATTTAAAAAGGGAATGCTTATTCCCGAAAATTTCAGTTTCTTTTAAAAAAATACTAATATACATTTAGAAATCAACTCGAACAATCCATGGACCACTTTTTCCAAAACGTGAGTAAGATTATAATATTTGTAACAAATTACAACATATTAAGAAATATAGTGACCGGTATCTGTGTACATTCTTTATCGTGTTAGTGAATAATTGTTTTTTAATATCAATCCCTCTTAAATTTAAAACAGAATGAAAGGAAGCTATGATTACTTCACAAAATCCCATTTTTTTTAAAAGCACGATTGAATATATAAATATACTATTATAACACAGTAATTACATTATAACTGTTCTTATATTAAAGTACAAAATGTATACAAATATACAGCAGCAACATATGGATACATATCTTGTTAGTGGATAATTGTAGTTTTTCAAAAAAATCACGAGAGAAGGTATAATAACTTTCATTTAAATTGATAAAAAAATACCAAGATACACATAAAGTTTATTTGTCATCAATGTTAAGAAATAAAAATATTTATAGTTATAAGAATTATTATATAATATAGTAATGGTACTTTTTTTACATGATCAAAATGTACTTTTCTTTTAAAATTAGATTTCCAATGTAATCGTTTGCTTTTTGAATTACCAGATAGATATCAGTAGCTGTATTTATTATAAATTAGCTTCAACTTATTTTAATTTTAATATGCCGTCGAAAACATCAATTAATTTGTTTAATTTTCCTAACTCATTTGAACACCAGCGATTCCAAATGCCATTTAATACAAAAGTAAGTATTTAATAATAGCCATAAATGAAAGCCACATAAAGCGATTATTATATTAAACGGGGTATCTCCTGTGTAAAATATATGAACCTAATGAATTTCAAATTATTTTTATATAGCGATTTCCCATTTTATTAAAAAAATTACAGGGTTAAACTCCTAAATGCTAAATAATGGTGGTTTGATGTAATTAAAGTAATACAAGCGCATTATATTATCATTAAAAAAGAACATCGGGGCAACAAAAATATCGTTCTTTATAATTTGCCACAATTTAAGTTCGAACAGTTTAGGTTTTAACTTAAAGAGCGCTCAATGATTAACTCAGGTAGAATCCTACACACCGTTTTTAAACATAGTATCATAGGAGCCAACAGACGTTAACGATATATGTAGCGGCTTCAAATATGTCTTTATTTTTACAGCTAGATGTCTCATAGTTATATATGAAATGAAAATATTTTGCAAAACATTTTATCTATGTTAGGCGTTTAATACTTTATTTATCCAAATATAACAATAGAAAAGTTCATCGTTAATAAGTGAGTACCTATTATAGGCAAAAGTATAAACATTGAAAATATACAAAGCAGACGGCAAAATATTTTTAAAGTCTGGATCCATTTATATAACTTTAGTAATTTTTACATTCTTTACTTAAAAAGGAAGGTCGATTACGATTTTTTTTTTCGATGAGATTTCTCTATTTATCATCCTGGCGGAGCCAGGACATATAGAGATTGTCATTAACACAACAACCATTTCCTTCGACATTGTTATCGGCTGCAACTGAGATTCGAACTTGGGTGAGATGACTGCCACTACACATATTGTGTTCAACAGTGGCCTAACCTACTGCTACCTTCTCGGTAACACATTCAGAATGCCAATAGCCATCCACATCAGGCCAGGATACTCGGGAAATCTTGGTTGCAAGCTTACACGTAAGCACTGCATCACTGGGTTGGATTTAAACAATTATATTTGCTATAACGATTTATTTTTATTTATAAGTATCTTTTTTTCAGAATAGAGGTAGAATCATAGCTTTTATTAAACTTTTCATCGCCTCTCCGATCAAATTTAGAAAATATTGAACATTTAATCTACAGGGTGATTCAAGAGTGACAGGTCATACGCTAGTGAGGAGTACTGTATCCTGAGGCGATTTCAATATGGCCTTTATTATATCCCTAGGGCCCTTCGTTTTTGATATACAGGGTACAAGCTATTTTTTGGCAAAATTTCGATCGGCTATATATTTTTATTGACTTCGCCAAATCGAACCTAATTTAGTGGGCAAGTTTCACTAACAGAGGTCTTCACAATTCAATGCCGCAAAACGAAAAAATATCAGGAATGAGCACATTCTTGTTTGAAAAAATACTCTAATCATTTATTTAAACCATGTAATTAGTTTTTTTGGCACACTCTTAATGCTTCAAATTTCACATCTAATCAATTTTAAAAATATTTGGGAGTTAAAAATATTTGGGAGCCTTCCGGCTACGAAAACATCGGTAATTTACAAAAGATGACTTGAATCTTGCGATAAAAAATTAAATTTTACTCTGTTAGAATTTGTCACAACGATATTATATCATTGGCCAAAAAAGTAAAAAGGTAAAAATATCAACAAACATAAAAAACAGTTATTGGAACAACTATACAGAAGCGAAGCAACTGACGAAATAACGCATCTAATGTTTAGTTTAATTAATTAAAAATGATGCTATAAAAATGATTACACAAAATAATAATAAAGAAACTATAACAAATTTTCAAAATGTCATTTTGAAAAAAAAAATCTTGTTAGTTATTTTTTAATTACTCTTGTTCATTACATTTTAGGTGTATTATATAATAATTTTTTGTTTCGCTGGAGGTAAAGCTTAATTCCGCACACTTGGAGGTACTTAAGATTAAATTTATTTTGATTACAATAATTATGAATAGAGTCTATGTCCGCATTATTAAAATCGTAAGTAAATACAGTATTTTCAAAAAAGGAATTATAAAATAATTGAGTATGGTCCATATAATATTGTACTTTCCATTTACATTGATATTAATCAGCATATTAATGAACAATAACTACTATGAAAATTGAAAAACAATATAAGTATTAAGTACAAATGGTATCCAGGAGCATAACTCATATAAGCAAACTTAAATTTTGTCATGGCTGTTATCCATTTCACCTGCACAAGATAGGAATATTGCCATCAAATATTTGTGAGCCCCTTAGACCTAGATCATATTTTCATCATATTTTCTTGATATTAAAGAAACTAATGAATTATACAGTAATCTGATCGAGCACAAAGTAGAAAGAATTTAATTTTCTCCATCTTCTGGCCCTAAATAAAAAATATTCAATCAATTGCATAATTTCATTCATAAATAAGACAAAAATTAATATTTAGAGCAGGTTTAGCTTTGTCACCTATATGCTATCGTATTGTTTTTAGTAACCCACGTTACCCCCCTGGTCAATACTTGTGTGTGTAATTAAAAAATGCCCTGATCGACACCTGGGCGAGAAGCGTGTGTCCTTGTCCTTATCCTATTGTGTAAAGAAAAGATTCATATTTTGTCTAATAGGTTAGAATTAGGTAAAATAAATAACAACATAAATTGTATCTGGCTGTGGGTCAATCGCTCTAATGCCATTAATTAAAATAAGAGATAAAATTAAGTGGTAAAACTGACGTGTATCACGCCTGATGTGGTTGAGCAAATATCTGATAGCTCCTCGTTTAGCTAAACGGTTTGTGCTGTTGCACAGAATCTGAAGAAATCTATTGCGAATGTATATAAATCGTAAAAGTTATTTTAGCACATTGTCCATAGTGTCTATAGACGTCAAGAAGAATAAGCACCAGAATATCATCTTTATCTAAGGCAGATAAAATGTTTTAGAAAATATCAGCTACAGCAAAAGTTGTACTAAAACCCTTTTGAAAATCTTATTATTAATTAGATATTGTCTTTTCGTGATATAATCCTATACTTTGATTTATTTGTCTGAAACTTTGATAACACTGGAATAATAATCACAAGTACTAGAGCTCATACCGTTTTGAGGATTATTAGTCCCCGGTAATGAGTTTTCTTGTTATCTGTGAAACGGTTTCACACAGTAGGAAAATAGTCTACTTTTAAGTAGAAATTAATAACGTGTTATAATAATGGGTTGGTAGACAACATATTAATATTACTGCTGAGACTTCTTTATACAACCCTGAGCATTTGACTTAGGGCATATGATTCCTATGAAATTAATTTAAAAATGCCCATAACTTTTTCCACATTTACAATTAAATACTGTCATGAGTCGAAAATTGTCAGTAATAATTTAATGTATATATTCTAAATATTGTCTACATGAAATCTCCTACGTTCTCTCTAGAACATACCAACACAAATTTTATTTAAGCAAATAGAGCTGGTTTCTGGTTTTATTTTTGTTCCAATTTAATAATGTTTACAAATATTGTTATAAGTATTTAATGTCACGTATATATGAAAATTATTAAATTTATTTAGTTTAGTCTAGTTCATATACAATTTTCTAATTTATACTTATAAATTCCTCCACCAATCTCTCTTCTAAAATAATATTTAATATATGTAATGGTCTCCTTTAACGTTTCTTATTTAAAAATCATTCGTTTTACCTACAGCTTGTTGGTATTTTCTCACTATGGATATAAAACAAGTGCATTATCTAATAGAATGGATAATTAACCACAAATTTTAATGATAGAATGTAATGAGTAATATCCCATTATAAAAATCTCGAAAATTCGCATTAAAAAGTAAATTCCCGTTAAACTTAATACATTTTAAATTTAAGAGTTAAAAGAACTATTTGTTCACGTCTTTGTAGTCTGAAGAAAGTTTTTTTGTCCTAGTGTGTATATTTACTATTAATTGTGTATTGTTTAGGTTATAATAAAACAATGAAAATATAGTGGTGGTGGTACTATATGTAGACATTTTAACTTTTTACAGGAAATACCATTGGGGGTTTCATTTGTTAATTGCATTTCTAAAATCCTCGTGTTAATGATCGTTTTCAGGACAACTTTCAAAATGGCCGTCTGTCTGACCGTACGATCCAACCCGGAACCCTAGCATGTATGGAAGTTACAGAACGTTAAAAAAATCAAATGATGTGTTTCTTTAAATAAAATTCTATAAATATAAGACTACTGAAAAGTATACTGATAAACGTTTCGACAATCATCTGGAGATGAGTCTAAGTACCACGGAATCTTGAACAATTACATAAAAAATTCAATAACCGGACGAAGAGTATACATCTAGTTTATATTTATAACATCGAATCAAATTAAATTTTATTCTGATTATACTCAATGAGATGTTGGCACCTTTAATGTTAAATATATATGAAATTTTCCCTTGCTAAGTATGTGTGAATTGAACAATTAACATTATCAACTCAGAAATCACTTGGTTATGCTTAATTAATAATTAGTAATTACTTTAACTATCCTTTACCTACTCATCGATGTATAATTCGAAGCTCTTCCTTTTTAAGTTTTTATTATTTAATGTGTGTAAATAATTATAGTAGAGATACTTGTTAACATTAAAAAGAAAAAATATTAAACAGCAAATACTTTTGTATGCTTGTGTAGTTTTTAAATCCCCATGGCCCTTTGCCAACTATTTCCCAACTTACAGTAAGAACTAATTCTAGTAAAATCCAGGTTTACGAAAAAAGAGTTAATATCATTCTGCCATAATGGCAGAGATTATAAAATATTAATCTCTAAAGGTGATAGTGTTCGGCTTTCTCTTTCCTTTGCGGAAGCGTTTAAGACTTGTTTGCAGATTTATTTTAGGGGTTCACTTAGGTAACAAAAGGATTAAAATGGCCCTGCTTAAAGCGTTACTATTGTCGTCAACATTTTCTACAAACGCTCATAAAACTTTCACTATTATGCGTTATATTCATATTAATAGGTAAAACTATCAAGTCACAAAATCTGTAACGATTCTGACCTAATAAAATACTTGTTCTTGTAATGATTTTTAGATTCTGTTGGAGGATGTCTAACATTTATTGATTGAAATCGAGCTTACGCCGCCATCTCTCACTATTCATACCAACTGAGTTAGTAAGCAACCTTCCTACAGCCGGCACCACTCCTTACTAATCTATTTATAATGGTGTAATAAAAGTGAGAATATAATTTACACGTTTACAAATTAAAGTTAAATATTAGAAAACATGATTATTATTATAATAGTAACAAGAAGTAAAGCAACATAATATAACTTTTAGGAAGCATTTAGAAGTATTAAACACTGTTTATATTTATGGGATTCGAACTTAGACCGCCATCTGTCGGTGCTCATACCAACTTGGCCAGTAGTGGCTATAGCAGCTGGTCAGATATATTTATAACACGGTTAATAAAAGCGAGGACATTAAGCACAAATGTAATCTGTATACAATACATATCTTCACATAAGTAGTGCCTATTATTTTATTTGATTATTAATGTAATGATAACAGCTAGTAAAGCAACATAATAGGTATATCTATTAGGGCTCATTCAAAAACTTATCTAACACTATTTTCGCGAAAATTTCAAAGTATGTACCTAATTCCAAAACATTAAATATCTACGTATTTTAATATTTGGGAACCATGCGAGAATTAAGTTAAGTTTAACTTACAATGATATACCGCGTGAGTCACGAATTGCGCTCGCCCCGATATTTCCTAAAATATTTGGAATAGAAAATTGAAATTTGGAGGCCTTATTACACGACTAAAATGCCATCTTTTCAATAAAAAATCAAGTTTGGTGCACATCCGGTTTGACCGGAAATGCCCACAATTTTCAATTTTTAAACGGAACACCCTATATATTTTTACATTTTTGGAATCTAGAGGAAATTTTGAATACAATACATCCATTTTGGTCACTTTTTGATAAACATTAAAAATATTATTAAAAAATCTATTTCTGAATCCAGAGTGCTGTGGTGCCCAAAATATATTTTAGTTTGTGTGCTACGTTACTATAAAAATAAAAAGAGCAATATGATTGCATTACTTAATTCTCTAGAGGCGTTTAAAATTTTTAAATGTGATTTTTACCCACTAGCTCGATATTTTAAATTGGAATTTAATCGTTCACCAACATTTTTAAATACCTCATTTTCATACGAATCTATTGATACCAAAATTTTGAAAATCCGCTCAGAAATATTTGAGATTTCAGCCAAAATACAATGCAACCAAGCTTTTAGAAACATGGGCTAATAGATAATAGATTAGTGGGCTTTGGAAACTAAAATGGCACATTTCTGTGTAAATCTGGTAACCTAATAACATTGGAAAAATCATAGTAGCCATTGAATATAATAAAACAATATCAGCTGTCAGACAGACTCGTGTAGTTATAGGCAATCTTGAGCTATCAAACATTTAATAATTGTGAGCGCAAAGAACGTTACAATTAAGTTTAGCATAGGTATGTGGAGGTAAACGCAATTACATCCACAGGGACATTTGCAATAGAATGCGACATCAGTTCTGTTTCAGAGTTTTATTTAAATGAACATAAATATCGGGCCTATAAATAAATAAAAATCAATTCCGTTTGAACAATTAAACTTAAACTAGGTAACAGTAGGTATCTTTAAAATAATTAATATAATTAAACCATAAATTGACATTTATAGATATTGTTCAAAATGTCCACCATTTTTTTCTATACACAATTCGGCTCTGCGTACAGTTGCTTGAATGGCTCTACGCAATTCAGCCGGCGTTATTTCAATAAGAGCCCGTACAACTTTATTTTGCAGCTCTTCACGGGTATTTGAAGAAGTTTTATAAACTTTATTTTTGAGAGTGCCCCATACATAATAGTCGAGGGGTGTTAAGTCAGGTGACCTAGGAGGCCACCTGATATGACCTTGATTTGCGATAAGGCGTTCACCATGCAAGTTGTTTAAATATTCCATTACTCTTCTGGAATTATGTGGGGGAGCACCATCTTGTTGGAAAAACAGATTTTGTAAATAGGCAAGAGGAAGTAAGTCAAGAAATTCTGCTGTCTGATTTTGTAAAAAGAATAAATATCGTTCACCAGTAAGTGTTCCATCATAAAATATGGGTCCAATTATTCGATCTCCAAGTACTCCAAGCCAACAGTTCAACCCAAATCTTTCCTGAATATTCCCCCGCCCTACCAACCTCGGATTATCTTGAGCCGAGTACCTAGTATTATTTCTGTTAAACGTACCTTGGTTCGTAAATCTACTTTCATGAATATAAAATATGAAAAGGAAAACCTGGGTTTTGTTGTACTGCATTTAAGAACCTGTTGCAATATACTAGCCTCCTGTCGTTATCATCTCCATAAAGATGTTGGTGTATTTGGTATTTATAAGACCGAAACTTACGTTTCTTTAAAATTCTGCAAACCGAAGACTGACTAATGTCGCATTCCATTGACAATTCCCTTGTTGATGTTGTTGGGTGTACCATCACAAATGCTAATACATCAATTTCTTTGTCCTCGCTTACAATAAATGTTTGATGGTCATCTTGTTGATTGGGTTCGTTTCTTAATTCTTGTTCCACTCTGGCAAACAAGTGTCTGCTTGGATGACGTCTGTTGGGATATCGTTGCTGATACAGTTCTGCAGCTGCAGCTGAATTTTTGAGACGATCTCCATATATCAGTAACATATCGACCTTTTCATTTCTACTAAAATTATTCATTTTCTTTAATTTTTACTCAAAGAGATTTCCGCAACGCTTTATTTTGTATCTGTCTGACAGCTGATATTGTTTTATTACATTCAATGGCTACTATGATTTTTCCAATGTTATTAGGTTACCAGATTTACACAGAAATGTGCCATTTTAGTTTCCAAAGCCCACTAATCTATTATCTATTAGCCGCATGTTTCTAAAAGCTTGGTTGCATTGTATTTTGGCTGAAATCTCAAATATTTCTGAGCGGATTTTCAAAATTTTGCTATCATTAGATTCGTATGAAAATGAGGTATTTAAAAATGTTGGTGAATGATTAAATTCCCATTTAAAAAAACCGAGTTAGTGGGTAAAAATCACATTTAAAAATTTTAAACGCCTCTAGAGAATTAAGTAATGCAATCATATTGCTCTTTTTATTTTTATAGTAACGTAGCACACAAACTAAAATATATTTTGGGCACCACAGCACTCTGGATTCAGAAATAGATTTTTTAATAAAATTTTTAATGTTTATCAAAAAGTGACCAAAATGGATGTATTGTATTCAAAATTTCCTCTAGATTCCAAAAATGTAAAAATATATAGGGTGTTCCATTTAAAAATCGAAAGTTGTGGGCATTTCCGGTCAAACCGGATGTCCACCAAACTTGATTTTTTATTGAGAAGATGGCATTTTAGTCGTGTAATAAGGCCTCCAAATTTCAATTTTCTGTTCCAAATATTTTAGGAAATATCGGGGCGAGCGCAATTCGTGACTCACCCGGTACAACTATAATTAACTATAATTCTGTTAATTTTTGAAAATAAAATAATACAATATTTCCATTAGCCGTGTTGTTTTCGAATCATATATTTTAAAAATATAAATAGTTTATTACAGTTACAATAAGTTATAGAGATTATAGATACTGTCAGTGTTAAATGTTTCAATGTTTGTGTATATCTGTGTTAATATATTTTTACGTTTTGTATTTATTTTTAAAATTAGAAATATTGGGAGATATTTCGACATGCGCTAAAAGCAATATGGTGCTAGGAGATCGATTTTAAAATTTTGTCGTTCTTGGCAACAGTCAATGCTATCGAACTGGTTCAACATTGATTTATTATATTCTAAAACGAAATCCCGTTTTGCCAGTCAAATAATTTTAAATGAATGAGTCTATCTAGAATTTCGTAGGTACCTATTTAGCATGCCAAATTTTTATTGTATTGTAATAACCGCGTCTAAAGGTAGACTGATCATATTCCGATTTAAGTATAAATCTGATATCTTGGTTTATACGAAAGTGTAGAAAGGCCAAGCTACATTATTTTTCTAACTTGAAATTCACAATTGTTAAGTCAGAATTTACAGACAGTGAAAAAGTTTCTACGTTAACATTGGAACGCTTGAACATTACTTCGTATACTATACTGGATGGACTTAATATGTATACTGTGTTTATGCCTAATTAATGTCTTGGTTCAACGAATTCAACCTATCCTATCCCAAGCATTGCTTAAGATCTGTCTCCCAATAGAGCCACCTTAGGATAATGCTCTAGTCATATCACTTTTACATTTTATTACTTCTAAGTTTTTATTACCATTACCATTACCATTACATTAACAAGTAACCATAAATTGCTGATCATCATAGGAAACCTAAAGGATAAAATTGAATGAAATGAAATTATTTGAGAGCATTTTAAATTGTAAAATGAAGTATTTTGCATAGTTTAAGTAGGGGCGACAGGAACCATGACCTTAATTTAATATACAGCATACATTGTTAAATTTCCTTCAGTTTAAATGATATCAGATGATGCCAACATTGTTGGCGAAACTTGCGTTAAATATAATATTCCGATCCAGTATTAGAATATTCTGACTTAACAATTGTGAATTCATGCGTATATGAAGACAAATCTCGAGAACATAAAATCATGTTGTGTGGGTTTAATTCTTAAAAGTTTGTACATATGTAATCAGAACTAATTATGTACGTTGACCTGACTAAATAAATTTCTGTTAAAATTAAGAATAATGCATATTTTTTTCATACTTTTTTAAGTGGCGTTTATATATTTATCAGCTATTTGTTAGAATCAATTTTTGGATCCTTTATATAGTAGGTAGTAAACTACCTACCAATTCTTTTAGAGAACCATCTACTTTCGAATGGAAGTCGTGCTTCAACGAGTTTTATTACAATTATGCTTAATAAAATTTCGGCATCTTTGATACCTACCAATATTTTTATTCAAAATCAATTTGTTAAGTATGTGTGAATTGAACAATTAACACTTTCAACTCAGAAGCCAATTTGGTTAGACATAATTTACACCTTTAATCAATCATTTGTTAATGCTTTAATTTACCTTTACCTTACTCGTCGTTGTATATTGTATAATTCATAGCTCTTCCTTTTAAAACTTTTACAGCATTATATTTAATATTTGTAAATAATTTTGGTAGTGTTTTTATTAACATCGAAAAGAGAAAACATTAAGCTGTAACAAAAATTTGAAAGAATAATATTTAAACCACCTGCAATTTATATCTGTTTGTTTATAAAACTCTATGGCCTTTGACAACTATTTTTGAGCTTAGCGTATAATAACTAATTCCTGTAAAACCAGGTTTACGAAAAAAGAGTTGATAACATTCTACCACTATAGGAATTATGTTAATCACTAAAGTCAATAATGTTCAGCTTTCTATTTTCCTTTGTGTAAGAGCTTAGGATTTGTTTTGCAGATTTGGATTCGATGTTCACTTAAATAACGAAAGGATTTAAAATGGTCGGATGTACAGCATAACTATTGCCGTTAACAAACATTTTCTACAAATTCTTATATAATTTTCAAATTTTCAACTGTGTTTTCTATATTTTAATTAAGTACGCAAATAAAACTATCGAGTTTCACCAAATCTGTGACAGTTCTAATTAGAATCAGTAAAATGTTTTTTCTTCACAATTCGATTCGATTTTTATATTCTGTTGTTGGATAATATCGAACATTTATTTATGAAATTTGAGCTTACACCGCCATCTGTTAATACCCGCACCAACTTAGGATGGAACCGTTCTAGCCGGTACCACTTCTCGCTAATATATTTATAAGATAGTCGAACTAGTTATATGTGGAACCCCTTCCTTGATTCTGTAGAGGGTCCGCTTTTATACACTGAATCAGTGGCGGAGCAATAGCCTAGCGCGGTTGTGCAATATACAAGGGCCCAAGCCTCCATTGGGGCCGTATTATTATTGACAAACGACAAATTAACAAACTTAACTTTTGACTTACAAAGTAAAGGTTCAGAATATATTGTTTTACTTCTTTATGGTTTTGACTTGATTTATCAGTTACTTTATTTATATTTTATTTGTGACAAACTGAACTTGCAGAATCATTTTTTTAATCATTATTTAGTGCAGCGGCGAATAAAGTAAGTTAATGGGCCTGAATGAATTTGCTTAAAAACTATATTTTAATGACTATAATTATTTCAGAATTTCATCATCATTTGTTTCCCGGCAATTTTTTTCTAGAGCTCCAAAAAGACTAGTTATATTATGAAAATGTTATAACTGGAACAACGTCGATTATTTTGACTTCATAATAGTTGCCCAAGGGTTCTCGAGGTCGCTGATTGGGTAACTGTGCGCGCCAATATTTTTTACTAAAGATGACGGTCTCGGATGATTAGGGGTCGAGCTGGAACTCTTTTCCCCAATCATCGCTGTAGACCTGGACTGGCCTCGTAAGGGGTGGGTCTGCTTTTACCCGTTATTCAGAATTTGGAGATTCGGCCTCTTGTGCCTCGGAGCGTCGTTGGAGTCGTAGTCAGTCGCCTATCTGACCAGCGGATTCCCATGCTCTGCTGCACGGGCGTATAGATTCTTCGCTCTGTCCTGAATGACTTCTGTTACCGGGGTGTATTTCAGGTCTCTGAAGATGTCGGCGTTTCTGACAAACCATGGTGTATCCACGGCACACATAAGTGCGACATTTTTTACGGCTTGTGTCCTCTTCAGGTGGGCGACTGCTTGATATTCCCAGGCAACAGAGGCGTAGGTCAGAATAGGTGCAATAAGGGTCCTAATAAGCGTGAGCTTGTTCCTCAAGTTGAGTTGGCTTTGTCTACCTATCATAGGGTAAAGTAAAGTCCTCCTCATTCTAGCTTTCTGTATTATCGCGTCCGTGTTCTGTCTCCAAGTCAGACTTCGATCCATAATAACGCTAAGGTACTTAACGGTATCATGCCATGTGATGTTCTCGCCGTTCATGGAGACGTGTCCTGTGGGAGTTTGCTTCAGACTCTCTTGAAGAGGGTGGCTTTACTCTTTTCCGCGTTAACTTTGAATTTCCACTTGCTGTATCACTCTTCCAGAAGGAATGCTGCTTCCTGGAAGTTGCGGGTGTCAAGTCTTGCACTCCATGATCTAGCAATTATGGCCGTGTCGGCTGTATAGAGCGCCAAAGAGGTCTTTGCGAATCTCACAAGCTTGACGATGCCGACAGGGTAAAGCCATCGACAACACCTTCGCCAGGAGAACTTCATGCCAAATCCTGCGAATGCCTTGACTACGTCTAAGAAGATCGCTCCTGTCACTTGGCGGTGGTTGAAACCCTCCGTGATGTACCCTATTACACGAAGTACTGGGAGCTCGGTGGAATGCTCGGTTCAGTAGGCCAACTGCTCATCTGGGATGATCTGGAGCTCACCGGTGAGAGTTTTAAGTCTCTTCAGGATGATCCTCTCTGCTACTTTACTCATCACCAGTAGAAGACTGATGGGCCTCCTTGAAGGATAGATTCTTACCTGATTTGGGAATCACGATGACGCTTGCGTTCTTCCACTTGGTGGGGAAATAACGTAGTCTCAAGATAGCGTTGATGATGTTCACCATTAAAAAAATTGATAAATGAAATGGCTGGCCCAAAATGGAGGAATTTAAGACTAAAATCGTGCAAACTTCTATATGATAAAACTGTCCCATATCAAAGTTCCAATATTATAGCATAGGTGTTTTTAGTGTGACTTTAAAATATTATAAATTCAAGACAGCAGACCTCAATTCGCTGAATTTAAAGGCAAAATCATGACGATTTTCAATGACCTGTACTTGAAACAGAAAACAACTATTAAATATGCTTCAAATTTTGCAAGTATGCCTTACATATTTTTACATTAACTTCATGTTAGTGTATTGCACTGAAGACAAACAAAAAAGTTTTAAATAAAAATTTTAAAAACCCCCAGCTCAAGAAAAGCCAGAAAATCCCGGAGACGGCGTACCTACTCGATTTCTACCACACATGGCTAAGAACCATCTCGCAAATACCAGCTTTTGCAACAGGAAATCAGTTGAGCCGTCTTGAAGCTATGATGCGACAGGCAGACACATACCAACACACATAAACACAAAAACAATTTTTACTCACCGGTTTCCGTACTCCTGTTCCCTTTTATGTTTTCAGTTGAGCCGTCTTGAAGCTATGATGCGACAGACAGACACATACCAACACACATAAATACAAAAACAATTTTTACTCACCGATTTCCGTACTCCTGTTCCCTTTTATGTTTTTTTGTCTTTTTCTAGAGCATTTACTGTTTTCACCAACACTCATACTACCATTTAAATCCATATTTATTTTGCAAAATTCACCAGTTTCGTCCTAAGTACTTTGCAACAATATTACAACTATTTTAGGTTAGAAAACCACAAAACGGCAACCTGCTATAACGCGACCATAGATGCAATGTACGCAGGAAGGACATAACGCGCATTAAAGTGAGCGTTTCATTGGACAAAATGCATTTTGATGTGGTCGTTAGATTTTTCTATTCAAAAATACTGGGATATAACGCTATTCGATGTGTCAGACGTACATATATAACTCAATTTTATGCCAAAGTGGACATAATCCGTTTTGATAAGTTGCACCTCATATATGATCGCCCCTTAGAAGTGATTTACAAGATTTGACAAAAATAACAATACCAATAACAGATCATGACCTGACTATTAAATATATAAGAAAACACCTTAAAAAGCTTAAAATAGTATGCATCCATTTTCTCTAAAAATAATACATTAAATTGATAATATAAGTCCATCGTCGTCTTTAGTCTATTTTTAGAATGCATATACCCATTCAACCAATCGTATTCTACGTTAAAGTTCCATTATATAAAGATATGGGATTAAATAATTTATAATCTACATCACGAACTTTGAATCAAAATATTTTATTAAGAACTCTTCTCAATTTGGTTGATTGATTGATTTGCCAGAGTAAGGTGAGCATTGCTACTGATTCCGGGCATCCATGGAATGCAAATCCAATACGTAGCTTGGTCGTCCACCGAACGCACCCAATGGACGGTCAAACCGCGTATCGGAACCGAATCTCGGATATTTTATATACCGCCGGACCGGCTGCACATGCCGGGTTGGACATAGGACATGCTTGTTGTCAGCAGCGAGAGCCACCAGGTGCATGGGGGTAGGAGTATAGGATGGGAAGTGTAGATGTTTGATAGACGCTATTTTAAAGTTTCCATGCTTCTTTTTTAGTTTCCATTTGTCGGATTGGAAGTGCAGGCGATCGCACTTCTTTTCAGTTTCCATGCTTCTTTTAAGTTTCCATCTGTCATCATCTCCTTATTTATTCTTCCTCCAAGTCTTCTGTTTCTTCTGTTTCTTAATCTAGCACTGTGCACCTCCTGCTGCCCGCTTGTGTTCACTTCGCTTGTCTGTCAAAACATACACACATTCGCTCGCCGCAGGGAGCCTGTTTTTTATTAACCGTTCCACAGGTAAACATCAATTTACGGTGGAAGTGCCCTATCTCGCGGTAAAAACTTTTTATCGCGGGTTGTGAAAGAGAGGCCCGAGAGAATATTTTGTATACCCTGTATATTAGTTTCTTTCTGTAGTAATTACTTTCAACTGCCGCTTACCTATTCCGGGCATTTTCTATTTCGTTACCCTGGTTGTGTAATAAGCTAAAAAATTAATAAAAGAAATGCAATTAATACACTAGACTAGACTTATTTGTTTGTCCCATTTGTGTTTACATTGGCAGCTTCGCTCTTTCTCTTGTAGTATTCCCACACTGCTTGCACGCGTTTTCATCCTTCCTAAAACTCAGCTTGTTGCCATTCACTGGAGATTTTATAATAAACCCATTTTATGATGCTAGATGTCTCATTCTCAAGTAGTTTGTATACGTTAACAATTCTTGTCAATTTGTCGAAAAAGTTGAAAACCTCAAAATTTTAAGTCCGTCAACAAAAAAAGGATTTTCGTGTCTATCCCGGTGTAGCTGTTATCTGAAATAATACAAAAACTCGTAAACAATACATTTTGTTGGTATAGTTATGAACAAATAACTGAATGTCATATACGAGATAAAATTATTTTAAATTTAACGGCGAAAGTAAATTGTTAAATGGATTATCCATTATCTCTCTATTACTAGTTAAAATATTCATGCCAAAAATAAACTGTTTGATAGCAAAATCGTATTGGGTATTGGTACATATTGTGTTTTTGTGGCTTCATTATCTAAACGATGTGTTTGAATTTGAAAATATGCAGAAAAACCGTTAAATAAATGAATATACCTTTTCAATTAATCTCATCGAAATTCGATTTATACTAAAAATAGAAAACATAGAAAAGTTAAATTGGACGTTAATGTAAAAACCGCTGCCTAAGGAATCACTACTTCCATATCCAGATGTCTCGTCCGAGTCTCGACGACATCTTGCTAACATATTTGCACTTCAGTATGTGGAAATCATTGTTCATAGAATTATAATAATATAATAATATTTGAAATCCTCTTGTCCCAAGGCGTTAATGGGGGTAGTTGATGCCATAATATTTTTTGAGAACGTTTGTTCTCATACACACAACTAAATCACAATTGTAGTTTGATAACCCATTTAATAATGAAGCGGGAATGATGGTGGGAGCGGCAGATGTCAAAAAGAAATTTGAGACCTCGGTTGCTGGTAGAAAAACCAATTCTAAAATTTCTGGACTCTACTTATTTACCCTTAGTTGCCTTCAAAGCTCTTTAATGGAATAATCTAGTATCCTCACGAGAGAAATCGAGCGAGTCCGGTGTTCTCGTCAAGGGAATAGTTTCGTTCTTGAGGGATGACCACCTCCAGGCCTGATTCGACCTAGGCGCCCATTTGGGCATAATCTTTTGATTCTCGGACCAATCGCAATCGACTCCCCACCCCAAAAGACGCAAGGAGATATTTTTCAGCCCTGGATCAGCACTGTTCGACTGTTCCGCTAATTTGCCTGGAATATATCAATTTTGCACGAAATTAAACAATGTATTAGATGGTCTCACAAATTATGATTCTAAATATTGCTTTCAAAATTCTATTCAATTTATAGAAAAAGTTAAAGAACTCAAAATTCCATGTAAAAATTGAAAACTGTAAACCATTACTTGGTTTTGGCACAGACCTGCAACATTTACTAAATAACAGGATTACAATGTATACAAGCTAAAATTGTTTCAATCTCAACCGTGAAAATAAATAATTAAATATATTAGTTATTATCTCTCCATTACTAACTGAAATATTCATGCGAAAAATAAACTATTTGATAGAATTGTGATGGTACATATTGCTTTTGTCTGACCCTAATTACATAGACGATATGTTTAAATTTGGAAATATGCAGACACACGTAAATAAATTAACATACCTTCTCAATTCATGCCGTAATGAAATTTAATTTATGTTACATTTAGAAAACGATGAAGGTTAAGAATAAGATAAAAATGGCGTTATTTCATATTTACATACAGCGCCTCTTAACTTTCCCATTCAATTTACAAAATAAGTTGATGTAGTTAAGCAAGTAGATAATTTGTTTATAAAGAAATCATGATAGATTAGTTAATAGAATACAAGTAGAAGAATAATATACATACGTTTTATGCCGATTCCTCACATGAATGGAACAAGATTTTCAATGTCTTAATTATAGGCCTAAGATAAGTACTACAGTTAGTAGTAAACTTAAAAAACGCTGTATGTTAGTAAAAATGATTTAGGAAAAATGTTAAGCAACAATTAGGATAAATAACATGAATTTGTAAAAGTATTTATACAAGAACTTCCTCCTCTGTTTGACAACTTTTATTTACTAATCGATTTTTCCATTAGACTATCATTATTTATACTGTTTTAAATAAAATACCGTCAACCGGGGGAAAGTGGATCAAAATAATCGACTTTTTTAGCACTAGGCCTTTGTGTTTCGATTATTTTTATTAAAAAAATTAACATAGCATCTATCAACATTTAGCTGTGAGTTAGGTAAATTAAGATTTTTCTCTTTCTTTTAGTTTTTTTCTTTATTTTTTTTAAAATAGATCGACCCTTATGTTGGGGTAAAATTGATCCCTTATTTAAAACTTACTTTAAACACTTTAACCTTTTTTTTTTGTTAATTTTTCCAGATCAACAAATTAATGTTATACATGGTACATTTAAAATAGACATTACATAACATGCAAATCTAATTGGACTTAGCCTAACATTAATTTTTATAGAGTTCATGATAATTTAATCTTCACAATTATATATATGACATATTTTAACGGTCCTTACTCAGATTAAGTATTGTAAATTAATACATCTTGTGGTAGCATCTTCTTCAGTCTGTTTGTCCTAGCCGTAAGTTCACACCATCGCCTATCGCATTTATTAATATTATTGAAAAAATGTTTGGCACTATTTTTAATAAAATCCTCTAGCATTGGTACACCAAGTTCGCGGTGAATTTGTGAGTTACGCATATACCAGGGGGCATTTGCAGAAATTCTAAGAATTTTATTTTGGAAAGCCTGCACTTTCTTTTAGATTCGTTTTGCTGGTAGTTCCCCAGATTACACAACCGTATGTTATTAGCGGTCTTAAAATGGACTGATAGATGAGAATAGCACACTTGGTTTTTATTGTAGATTTCCTATTGATTACAGCACAAGATTGCAACAACTAAGTATTTTATTGCACCGTCTGTGGAATTCCATGGTACTCCATCATTATTAATTATTATATTGTTTGGGTCTCGTGATCTTCTTAGTGCAAATATTTTCGTTTCAGATTTTAACGGATTTAATTTAATTTGCCATTTTCTAAAGTATTCATGAAGTAATATAATTGCATCCTGTAGAACCTGTGCAGCTGTGTTTATATCTTCTTGTTGCGTTATGACTGCGGTATCATCTGCGTACATTGCTACTATTGCTGATGGTGGATGTAGTATATCATGTAGGAATATATTAAATAGAACTGGTCCCAAAATTGAACCCTGTGGTATTCCAGCTCGTATTTGTTTTGGATCTGACAGATTGGAGTTTATTCTTGCACAGAAAGTTCGATCTGTGACGAATGAGGAAATAATATTTAATAAATATGAAGGTTTATTAATCGTTATTAATTTGTATAAAAGTCCTTTTATCCACACTTTATCAAATGCTTGTGCAATATCTAAGAATGCTATTGTTGTGTGTTCTTTACTTTCAAACCCATTAGCGATTGATTCATAAATTCGTAGGATCTACTGTGTTGTAGAATGACTTGTTCTGAATCCAAATTGACAGTTTGGTATAATGTCAAATTCCTGTAAAAATTCGTTAAGTCTGGAGTAAAGAATTTTTTCAAATAACTTTGATAGAGTATTGAGTAATCTAATGGGTCTGCAATTCTCCGGTTTCGCTTTGTCTTTGCCAGGTTTGTTAAATAATATAATTTCTGCATGTTTCCGTTTGGTTCAGAAGTATCCTACAGTCATGCAACGGTTAAATATGGAAGAAATTATGCCCAGTTCCTTAGGTGTCAGGTATTTAAGAACGATGTTAGGTAATAAGTCGTGTCCAGGTGATTTCTTTAAAGAAAGCTGATTAGTGTGTTTTTCTATTTCTGTCGGATTAGTGAAGTTTATAAAATCGTCACCAATGTTAGCTGGAATATTTTTGTCAACCATTTCTGTAGTTCTTGTTGTAAATTCATCGTTATTATCGTTTAAATAAAATGTGTTTTCTAGATGAATAGAAAAAGATTGGCATTTCTCTTTTTCATTACAAATCTTGCGATTGTTGATTTCCAAAGGTGGTATTATTGTGGGTTGTCTTAATATTCTCTTTGTAGCCTTCGACATTGTTCCATCTCCAGGATTTATATCTCCTAGTTATTTTTGATATGACGTATATCGATATTGATCTAGTTTCCATTTCACACGATGGGTAAGTCTGTAAACATTTTCTTTATGCCTTTGTAATCTTGTTTGTTGCCAAAGTCTCCTTGCTTTATGTTTTTCCCTTATTAATTGTATTATTCGGTCAGGTGGACGTAAATAACTAGCTTGTCGAAAATTTCGTTTGTTCACTGTTGACACTGTTGACACTTTAACCTTATATTGGGTACAGTCAATCAATAAAAATTGGAAAATATGCTATAAAGATATATTTTTTTTAAATATAATAAACCAAACCCCAATAATATTGAAAATAAACACTTTATTCGAACAGCCTTAATAACGCAGTCAGTTGTTGCATTGAAAAACAAGTTTAACAATGTTTAGGAATATCATTATGTATAAAAAAAACTTAAAATATAGGTAACTAAAACGTGCGGTTAGCACAGAAAAAAGTAGTAATAATATAGCTATAAGTAACATGGGTAACTAAAACTCATTCTCATGTTTCATCGTCCTCGCAATTTAAAAAGAACTGATAGGTCCTCGTTTGATCTTTTTTAATTTAATTTGTTTCACAATTTGTTCTTTAGTGATGACCGATAAATCTGGTTTTGTGGGTAGACAAAAAAAAATTCCTTTCTACCTATTCTACTCAGGGTGTTCACTGTATATTCTCCTTTTTCAATGTTTTCTACCTTCGCGATAAATAACCGATTTCTTTTGTTTGTTTGAAATTTCACCACAATGAAATCGCCTATATTGGGACTATATTCAATATGATTATTTTGCATATCCTGAGACTCAGTAGAAGATTCGCCGATTTCGTAAATGTGTTGGGCAATTGAATCATCCAGCTCGGCATCTAGGTCTGCATCCTGCTCGTCATCCAATTTTGCTTCCAGTATTTCCACCTTCAACTGCTCTTCTAATTCATTAAATTCCTCGCTTTTCCTCTCGCTGTTATTCCGCTTTGGTTTTTTCTGTTGGTTGTTCCATTATTACATCTTTTGTGGAAACACTTCTCCCTGCTATTATGTTATATTTCTTTGCTCTCTTTGGGGCTGAGATAGCTCCAGTTTCAAGTTCACTGAGATGATCTATTACGGCATTTGTCCATGAAGTTTCAATGGTTTCATCAGTGATATCAGTTTTCCGTGGAATTTTATGAAGAACAGCATTGGAATTAAACGGCACAATCCCACATGGCTTAAATTCGGCAACAGAGTTTGTTTGCGATTTCAATCCAACAGTTTCAGTTGTCTTTTTAAGCATTCTGGGGAACAGCGTTTTTGGTAGCACACCTCTACTTTTCAATTTCCATTCCTCCAATACTTTTCTCCATGGCGCCTTTAATGGTTGAAAATATGCCACATCGAGTGGCTGTAAGAGGTAGGTCGGGGTAGTAAAACAAATCTTATAATATTCTGTTCACATTGTTTAATAATAGTCACAGTGACGTAACTGTTAAGATTGTCACCAATAATAACTTTTTTGCCTTCTAAATTTTTAAAATATGGCAAAACAACTGACAAAAACCAATCTTCGAAAAGGATCGTATCGAACCAACTAGTCTGAGTACGATTGTACCTTGTACCTTCCAAACCTCCTTCTATCCATCCTTGATAGGCATGCTTTGCCTTATAAACTACGTAGGGGGGAAGCAGTTTACTATCGGCGGATATAGCAAACATTACTGTCGTACTAGCTTTGGAGGTGTCCAAGGCTCTTTATGCATGTTTGGTTCCTCTTTTTAACACAACATTTGATGACCCTGGATCGTCACCAAACTTTGTTTCATCATAGTTGACTATGAGAAGCTGGAACGTCTTTCACAACACCTTCCAAGTGTGTAAAATAATCAGCGATTGTTTCGTGACTCAACGCCCCTAACTCTTTTTGTATTCTCTGCCAATTTAGTGGTCAGTTTAGGGTGCCGGCATATAACCACTAAACCAATCCACACCAGGTAAATTGTTTGTGAATCGTTGCTCTGTTGTGCCTCGTTTTGTTAAATATTGCTGCACTAGATACCGAACATCAGTGGGTTTAAACTGAAATCCCCACTCAGCGCACAATTGCAAAACATCTACCAGTTGCGATTCCTCAACTTCACTTAGTGCAGGTTGTCGTCCATATTTTAATGGATGGTTATTATGGACGCGGATGTTTAATGTATTGTATGGAACCCCAAACTGTTCCGATGCCGATCTTATTGACGTCTTTTTGTTTTTTACGGCCGTCACTGCCCTTGCCATGTAAACTTCGTCATAATTTTTCCTGCCATGCACACCAAGCTTTTTGTAATGTCGTGGCATCTGAAACAAAATATTTTTCAGTGCCTCTACCAACGATCACCCCCACCCCTAGTACAAAGTTTTTTGAGATATGCTCCTGAACTATTCTACATGCATAAAAAACGTAAGATATAACTAACCTAACTTAAACTCAAATAAAACTACAAAAAAATCATATTTCCCTAATTCAGACGTGATCCACTTTACCCACGATTTTGTGATTTTTTTAAAAATAGCTTGGCAATTCTACTTGAAAATAAAAGAGATTTTTTTTTCATTAACCTTGTCAACATTAAAGAACCTATCATACTAATAGGGTGAAATATGCAGAAAAAATTTGTACCATTCATCTACAACTAAACGATTTCATATTATTCATTGCGTTACGTCACTATACGCATAGACTCGGCGACCTCAGTCGACTCGATGCTGTTTAGTTGTTATTATCTATATACTTACCGTGTTGATTTGCGCCCCTCTAAAATTGCGGACCGGATCTATCAAAGGGAGCGGTTTTTTGGGAAGCGGCCGGTGTCATTCAATTCGGGAATTAATTCTACATTATTTAGGATACATTCGGAGGTGTTCTATTTCATGGTTTTTGAGTAATTAACTCGCAAAAGTCGGCTATCCCTCTCGCCTCTTAAATTTAGGAACAGGCAGTCGAGGGATTATAGGGGAATATATGATTTTGCAAAATGTTACCAAATGTCAAAATATGACGGCCGAATTTTCAGAATTTTAAGAAAATAGACATTTTTTTCCCACAGATCCAGCCGAAATTCCGATTTCTACTGTGACACTTACGATGTCGATGAAATGTCAATCTTCTTTCATAAATAGAGACCAATATCGATCCTCCACTACAAGTATTAACTTACATATGAGTGTTTAAAGATTTGATGTTTTTGATTTTTTTTTTGTTACGTTTTAATACCTCTAAGAAAGGCATTATTTGCTCGCTCCTGCAGAGCCGATTTTCCGAATTTCCCTATACAATTTGGTATCAGGAGATAGGGCCAACCTTGTCCTTTCCATAGAGATTTAGAACGGATTTCCATTCCAGTTATTTACTAAGTTATGAATTTTTGAAAATTCAATGTTTTCCAATTTTTAACAGAAAAGCCATCTTTCATTCGCCCGTGCCATGCCAGATTTCCGGTTTTGCCCCTTCACTTCGGTATAATAATAAAGCGCCACTCTTTCTCTTTCCGAGTTCAAAGTTGCGTATAGTGACGTCATAAACAAGCGCACTATTTTTGTAACTATCACTAATTTCAACGCCATATATCTCGAGAACGGAAGTTCTAGTTCTAGTTAATAATATGAAATTTTAAGTACATAATGAGAGTGTCGAGTACTATATAAAAACGTATAAAAACCATGTAAAATTAATATCGTGGAACAAGCCCAAACTTGTTTTCACACTAACTTATACTTTCCGCATGGCACTATCACATACTGAGGCATCTCATATGCCTCTACAGAATATAACGCCGAAAAAGCAGCTGATCATAAAGCGCTTTCGATTGGGTGGTTAAGAACCTAATTAAAGGCACCTTTGAGTCACTTTACCCGTAGTGATCCACATTCCTCCTGTTGACGGCATATCAGATTTTCTTTCTGGAAATATAACAGTGACAAATACATTCCAAGTATCACAAGTAATTACTACCCTACATAACTGTCACTAAATGTACGTATACGTACAGTCATCTACATTCAAAATTTAATTCGCTGCCATCGAATCGAAATAATTTTCATTCATTATTTCTTTAGCTTGTTCACCCCTATATATTATCACAGTGTATATCCCATGTCTTCGTTGGTAATGGCGTCAACAACCTACCAAATATTATCTTTTTTTGTCAAATAGTTTTATAGATACAGCACCAATAGACGCAGTCAGATTGACGGAACTTTAATCTGAAACATGAAAATCCGAATATTTTTTCAAGATTACAATACTTCCCTTCGACGAGGCAAGTAAAAAACACTACAAATTCACGGGAGAATATCAGTTGAATTGAATCAGTAAAAAATATATAATTTTGTAAGTTTAAATAACATTGAATTTACTCCATTTCGAAATACTTTTCGGGGTGTTTACAACAATAATTGTTATTAATGAAACAGCCGAAATTTCTTTTAACTTGTGTAATAAAATAAGGAAAGAAATTGATGTATTTTATTTTCTACATCGGATACATCTCGAGTAGATCAGGTCACTTAAAATTAGAGAATAAACTAAATTCAGTTACTTATGTATAACTATGAATTTTCTTTTAATTTTACATTCTTGAATGTTTCACTTTCGGTGACATTTGAATTTTAAATAATACGAAATAATGAATGTTTACATTTGCCATTCAAATAAACAACAAGGTTAGTTAACAAAGCCTGACGCACTTCCCATAAACCTATAATGTATTACTGGTCTATGACTGTGACCTCCAAGTAAAACTTTACACAAAAATATTTGGAACAGCCCTGCCTGGGTAGTGATAAATGACCATTGCCATGAACATTTATTTACGAGATTTAAATATAAAGGAATTAAACGTTTCTTTTATTTGCGGCAAAGTTACACGCCCCCTTAAAAAAATGTACCAATTTATTATGAATAAAACAAGAAATAGTAAATGATAATATTTAATACTAAATATTAGAAAAGAATTTTGACTAACAGAATTAAAAACAAATTACCTTTATTAATCTAATATAAGTCTGGATAATGGTGCAGGAATATATTGATATTCTAGACGATTTTTGGGTCTCCCGTGTAGTGTGGATTGATATGCTAAAAAATTGCACTCCCCCGCTCAAACAACGTGTTAAAGTTGATCTGTTCATTTTGTAAGGGCCAGACAGTACGAAACAGCTTATTATTAATTTTTAATTTCACGTTGTATTTTCGAAATTCAAGATGGCGTCAAACATCAACTTTATTCTTTCATCTATTATAAGCGGATTGTGAACAATTCAGTGCTACATATGAAAACTTTTCAATAAAATTTAGTTCAAATTTTGCTACTCAATTTTCACTCACTTCCAGATCTCGTATTGACTTGAAATTTTTAACGAGTATATGGTTCATATGGCATGTTTTGCCATCTTTTAAAAATAAAAAATGGCGTTTCCATGATGGCGGACAGTAGAGTGTCATTTATTATTCGGATCCGTTAAGAATTGATATCTGGGTATCGCAGATTGCAGACATATGATTGAAATTTACCATAATTGAACATATGTGAAAAGTCGTATAAAACTAATGGACAGATAAAGAAATGAATAAAGGTATTTAGACAGAACTTCCCTCTTTATTATACTCTTCGCAAATACAAAACGAAGGGTATATTGCATTCAATCGGCACATTCCTAAAACCGGTAATGTCGCTCTTAGAGAAAAATATTTCCTATCACGGTGTTGGTAATCGAATTCTGAACAACTCTCAAAATGTCCGTCCGCCCGTCTGTCTGTCTGTCTGTCTGTCCGTCCGTCCGTCCGTCCGTCCCTCACGTTTCTTGTCAGCACGAAAATTTAAGAACGAAAAGTCCGATTGTATTGAAACTTAGACACTAAGTTAGAGTTAGCTAGAAGAACCCTATTGTTCTTGAACAAAATCACTTCCAGATCTCGTATTGGCTTGAAATTTTGCACGAGTTTCCATGATGGCGGACAATACAGTGTCATTTAATATTCGAATCTGTTAAGAATTGATATTTGGGTATTTTTGAATCGCAGATTACAGACATTTGATTGAAATTTTCCAGAATTGAACATATGTGAAATGTCGTATAAAACTAGTGGACTGATAAAGAAATAAATAAAGGTATTTAGACAGAACTTCCCTCTTTATTATACTTCTCGCAAATATACAACGAAGAGTATATTGCATTCAATCGGCACATTCCTAAAACCGGTAATATAGAGAAAAATATTTCCTAACACGGTGTTGGTAATCGAATTCTGAACAACTTTCAAAATGTCCGCCCGTCCGATTGTCTGTCTGTCTGTCCATCTATCCGTCCGTCCGTCCCTCACGTTTCTTGTCAGCACGAAAATTTAAGAACGAAAAGTCCGATTGTATTGAAACTTAGACACTAAGTTAGAGTTAGCTAGAAGATCCCTATTGTTCTTGGACAATATCACTTCAGGATCTCGTATTGGCTTGAAATTTTACATGAGTATATGGTTCAATATGATAATATGTTTTGTCATCTTAAAAATTCAAGATGGCGTTCCCATGATGGCGGACAATAGAGTGTCATTTAATATTCGTTTCCGTTAAGAATTGATATCTGGGTATTTTTGAATCGCAGATTACAGACATTTGATTGAAATTTTCCAGAATTGAACATATGTGAAATGTCGTATAAAACTAGTGGACTGATAAAGAAATAAATAAAGGTATTTAGACAGAACTTCCCTCTTTATTATACTCTTCGCAAATACAAAACGAAGAGTATATTGCATTCAATCGGTACATTTCTAACACCTGTAATATCGTTCTGTCTGTTTGTCTATCTGTCCGTCCGTCCGTCCAAAAAATCCGACTGTATTGAAAATTGGATAGTAAGTTAGTGTTAGCTAGGGAAAGAACCCTACTGTTCTTGATCAAAATCGATCAATAAATAAAAACGATTAATTGTTTCAATTTCTTAAATTTATGTATTTATATTATATAATATTGTTACGTTACAGAACCGGCGAATTAGGCAATAGTCTTTTGTGTGATGTTTATCAAAACAGCAATAAATCTGTCACGAGTACTATTAGATTATGGACCAAGCTTAGGTGGCTTTCATTCATTTCTCAATTAGACAAGGACATCAGTCGTTTATTAAACTGCGAAGAGTTTCATATGGAATGTGCAACAATTGTATAAAAAATGCAAAGAGGACGATGGTTAGCTTGTCTATACTTATATTATATTTATACAATTAGAGAGTATTTACCACTATTACTATGATACATAGTCCGAAACGTGGAAATTCGAAGAAATTTCGAAGGACGATATTTTTTAAAGAATACGGTAAGCCAGAGAAGTAAAAGTTGTAAGAAAACTCAGATGTTTTAAAACTCACACACTAGATGAAAAACTGAAATCAGCAATGATGATATCAAAGGCAATATATAAAATATAATTGTATTGCATAATGCGGTTCACAATACTAAAGGGAAATCTTGGCAAAATAAAAAAAAGAATAAAATAAAAGGGAAAAGTTAGTTATTGAATCTTCTGCCTTATATTAAAAAGTCCTTCATTTGGTATAATTTTTTCTTGTATCAAAGTAAAGGAAATAATACTCAGCAATATAAGCAAACCATTATAAATATTTATATATTTCGCAAATACAAGATAACTAACATTAAAAGTCATAAGTATATGCATTATGCGAATGATAAAACTGGTATTTCAAGCCATGCTCTTAGTTCCATCTAACATTATAATTCTGAACCGATTCCGGCTTGCCGCTGACTATATTTGTATTCAACTCGGCTTATATACCAGTTACGTCATTATAAAATGAAAATTAATAACCTATAAATAAGGATAAATTATAACTTAATGAGCGCAATCTGTAAAAAATTATTAGATATTTTAATAGCTATAATAAATTATATTTATGATATTTTGCATGTATTCTTCCCGTTTGAACTGAAAATTTTACTGTCCATAAATTTTTAAAATGACTTCATTTTTTCACAAATTTAAGTAAAATAGCTCGTAAAATAGATAGTTATGAAATTGTATAAAATAAACATTTTCTTAAAATGGTAGATTGTAACTTTTCGATTCACCCATTAATTTAAAAATAATTGGACGAGAAGGAGGTTGAATTTATTTATAGTTATAAAATTATATCAAAGTTTTTCATTTATTACACATAGTGTAGGTTGTATTGAAACATATTCTTTATAGGATTTTGCAAACAGCAGAAAAAATAACTATCTGTAACTAAAAGAAAAACTATGTGTAAAAATTTTAATGAAATCTTTGCATTCTTTCATTAACCTGAATTCTGGTTATGCTAGCAAATTAAAATCCTAAAATGAATTTGTCTAATTTCTTATTTGACAATTCTCATTCTAACACTAGCATCCACACAGTCCCCTTGGTTTTGCATGAAACATCTTCATGAGTGGCTTTATGTCTTTCTGATGAGCTCCAGAATAAGGGCGAAAAACGTCTCAAAGGCTAAGCATTTCCAAGAAACAGAATGATAGATTTCATGAAAATGTAATCCATGAGAATTAAACTTTTTTAAGAAAAGGTAAATAAATAAATTCATTTTAGGTCTTTGTTCTCATCTTTAACTGAATCTTCATGATCGTAGGGGATTATGTAGATACTAGTTTAATCTGCATGGCCGTAGGGGACTGTGTGGATGCTAGTGTTAGAATGAGAATTGTCAAATAAGAAATTAGACAAATTAATTTTAGGATTTTAATTTGCTAGCATAACCAGAATTCAGGTTATTGAAAGAATGCAAAGATTTCATTAATATTTTTACACATAGTTTTTCATTTAGTTATAGATAGTTATTTTTTCTGCTCTTTGCAAAATCCTATAAAGAATATGTTTCAATACAATTATAAGCAAACAAATAATAATTCATGTTTAAACATAGTGTAGGTTGTTCTTCAGAAATACCTCACAAAAATTAAATTGAAATAGTCTTTGGATTTGTGCTTCTAATTCTACATTATATTTAAATAACATTAGTAACTGAAATTGTCCCTAATAAGACTTGCCAAAATAATAATTAAATAATTTTTTTTTATAAACAGTAAATGAAAATTTTCAGAACACACATTTGGAAAGAGGACATTGCATGTACAATATATTTTTAACAAGATTATAGAATTTATTGTTCTTTCATTTTCTTTACTTTTGTATGGACAAAATACTTCAGGAAACATTCCGGTCTTAAGGTTGCATCTTACGGATATCAAAATTGTTGTAGCATCCATGGAACTGCAGTATAAAACCAAGATGTTGCTATTTAAAAAAGAAAAATATGATTAATTTTGCATGAAAATGTTAGATAACAATAATAACAATAAAAATAATAGTTAATTTGAAGAAAATTACACAATAAAGTTTCAGTAACATTATGCCATATTCTACAATACTTCCAATACAGTGATGAAAATAAATACATAATTATTTCTATAGTAATTGCAAATAAACTGAATAACCCACAAAGTCTAAAACTGGCCGTCGGATAGTTAACCCATTTGGACCTACTTCAAATTATTCATTTAATGTGTACAATAGGAATTATAAACTCATTAAATAAAATGAATTAAAATTTAATTAGAAGAAATAAAAATTAAAACTTATTAATTTTTATTACTATTTTTTTGAATACGATAAAAAGTAAATGACAAAACATCACTTTATGTACAGTTATTGTTGTATTGGATGTAAAGTTATACCAACATTAGGAAATTGTGCAGTTATTTCATTTTGATAAGCTTTATCTCTGATCTATTGCAATCTAATAGGAATTTCCTAGTTTTATTTTCGAATACATTCAAGGATTTTCTCTTGGTTATCTTAGATGGTAGAGAATTAAATAACCTAGGACCAAGATAACAGTGATTACGCTGACCAATATTTTTTTTGCTTGCTGGCGTTTTATAATTTTCCTTTTTATACCTTTTATCATGCATATGATCAATTATTTGTAAAATATGTTTTTTTATGTTGGAAAATGGTTACATGCAGGAAAAATAGTCGGCTCAAGTCTAACAGTTTAGCATTTGTGTACATTTTATCAGATGGGTAAGTGCTACTTTTATAAAGCATAATTTCTATTATTTTCTTTTTTAAATATTTCTATATTTTTTAAGTAGAAATAGGCAGCACTACCCCATGCAATGATTCCGTGTATTAACCTGAATTTCAATAGAGCCTAATACATAATTTTTAAGTAATTAATATCTAGAATAGCACTCATATTTTTAAATCTGAATAATAAAGATCGAACTGTTTGTGCAACAGAATTAATATGTTGTTCCTATCTTAAATACTTATCAATTGTTATGCCCAGGTACTTTATTGTATTGTCTGTATTAATTTCAAAAGTCAGGTTATTGCTGTTTATTTTAAGTTTTGTGAAGTCTGGTAAGCAATTTTTATTACAAGAGAAAGGTAAGTATTTACTTTTTTTAAATTTATTGTGAGAAGTTTATAGTCAAACCATTATTTAATGATACAGAGGTCTGTTTCAGCTACTTTTCTTATCTGATCTCAGTAATTCTTTTGATCAAGAATGGTGGTATCAACCTATTACAGTCCCCTCGATTTTGATATTAAAAAGATTAATAATGTATATACCAAATAGTAAAGGGACCAAGACTGTGCCTTGAGGCACCCCGTATTTCATAGTTCGTGCCACGCCTCTAACAGAGTTAACTTCAACAAATTGTACTCGATGAGTTAGGTAAATTTTAATTAAGTCCAAATTACTTTCCCTGATACCTGTATCTTCTTGTGAATCTAATAATTTTGAATGGCCAACAGAATCAAATAATGCCTTTGTTTGATCTAGGAATATGCATAAGGCTGGTTTGCTAGCATCTAAGGCTTCATAAGATTTAGTTGCTAAAGATGATCGTGAGTGGAATGTTTTTCCTTGAAGCCGAATTGCATTTGAGACATAAGATTAAACTTTTTAGTATCTACAAATTCATTCCATAAATTTTTTTTAATCCAAATCCTATTCATTTTCGTATATTTGAATCTTTAATCAAAAGCCTTAACACCATTTTACAGTACAGGCAAGTTAGCCATTGAGGTTAGCAAAAATGAATAAAAGAATCATCTCCTGGATTTAAGTAGGTAATAACCTGAAGAATGAGATGATACATTCTTTGCACTTCTAAGTTCTTGGGTTCTTTTCTGGGTTCTCTTCGGTTTTTCGCTCTAGCGGCCAAAATAATGAAAACAAAGAAATGTTTTCAACAAAAGTTGTAGCTCGTCTCTCTCTATACAAAAAAGGTCCTTACAAATTTTTGCCTTACTTAAGCCGTTTAGAAGGTAAATTGAATTTTCCATTTATAATTTTGATCGATCGATAACTATTACTATTCAGAGCCCTTAAAAATGCGAAGATTAGACAAAATGTAGAGAAAAGTCTCAGCTTTAATGTGGAACTAATTACAAAATTCATAAAAAAATTTTACCATAGAGAAAAAGTGTAAACTTTGTACAGTTGATCCACAGATCTATTTATATCTTTGCCGGGAGTCGTTTGAATGATAATTCATTTTGCTGATATATTTTTATATAATGATATATGAATCCAATTAACATTTTATTGCAATTACTTTTGTTGGAAAAATATGGCTTGCGGTCAAAGTAGAGGGTATATTCCTCATCGATCAATCACCTCCAAATTTTGGAGTTCAATTCGCTATATCTTAATTAATAATAATAGCACAGTTTTAATTTTTGGACTATAAGTACAATTAAAACATGTTATTTCGAACGACTTTAGAGTTTCTTAAATGCGTGCAGTACTTTTGAATTTGTCTACATTATTCATCCACGTTCAGAAACTGCACAACTATACAGTAAAACATACACAACTTATTTGTTTCTTAACATTCGTCAATGAGATTTTCACGGAATATAGATTAAAGTGCTCGGAGTCGGATGCATGCAGTGAAAAGCACCTATTGCTACGGGAGAAATAGGGAGGATGCATAAAACTCAAAAATATGAATAAATCAATTGTATAAAGTTTACTTAGCAATTTTCTAACACTTCTGTATGAATATTGTGATTAGTTTCACATTAAAGCTGAGACTTTTTTCTACATTTCGCCATTTTAATTTTTTTTACCGCGCTGAACAGTAAGAATTATTGATCGATGTGCCCGGTCATACGAAACTCGCGGAGAATTCTCATTTTTAGAGCATTTCGGAGCTGCTCAAAACTGTAAGTGGCAAACTGGATTTATCTCTTAAACGGCTTAAGTAGGACAAAAATTTGTAGAGAAAGAGACGAGCTAAAACTTTTGTTGAAAATTTTTTTCTCTATTTTCATTATTTCAGCCGCTAAGCAATAATACCGAAAATCAAAAAGTTTTTCCAAATTTTTTAAAATTTTCCCGGAACTTGGAAGTGCAAAGATTGCATCATTTCATTCTACAGGTTATTACCTACTTAAATCCCGGAGAGGATCCTTGTATTAATTTTTTCGAGGTTTTTACACAATTTTGCCTTCATTGTCTGTCTATATATTTTTTGTACGATTATGATCTAAAATGGGTTTCTAGTTCTAATATACCTATTTGTTTAAATCAAATTGGTACAATAAAAGTTATCTCTTTATATTGGAAATTATAAAATCAGGTATTAGTTACCCAATCGCAATCTGAAGTACTCGAATACAACTAGCTCTTACTTTAAGTAACTATTTCTCAACAAAGAAGATGTCATTGTTTACAAATGAGATTTATGCATGGCGAAACAAAGACTATTATTACTACGAGAAGAATGAAAATAAATCTCTTTATGTAATGTTCTAACAAGTCTTTACAACATTTTTTAACGTTAACTAAAACTGACCGACCTCAAATTTATTACAGCCGTTCATGTTTTGAAGGATCCAAGGGTGAACATTTATATCGGTAAAATAAAAAGAACGGACCTAAGCGGACTCCGACATGCCTTTAGGGGGTAGCTAGGGATACATTTTGGGTTGAAACGAGGTTAACCTTCTGAAATGAAAAGTGATGTAATATACAGATGACAGACCCTATAAAATATGTTTGACATGCCCTCGGTTGGCCTATTTTACCTTCTCTTGTAATTAACATTTCTGGATTCACAATCATCTACGGAATGTTAAAGAAATTTAGCACTCAGCTCTTTATTGAATCGAAATATTTTGCTACAGGATATCACTCGAAAATATACATATGGATTTGAAACCGAGTTGAAGTTACAGTCGAGCGTTGCAAAATACGAATCTCTATTTGAACAGTTGAAAACATTTATAAAAATTGAACCGCCTTTGTAAAGCAATCTGACTTTGCGGCAGTGACCGAACTAATTGGAAATTGAGTATTGACCAATTTTCTGTCCTCCAAATACCACGTTACCATTTTCTGCCACAACCTACTACAATAAGGTCAAATAAATACAAAACCTAAAGTAAGTTTAAAATTTAGTCAATGTATAGTGTGATCGAGAAAGATTGAACGTCACGTGACACAGAAAATTCACTAAAATTATCAAAATTGATTTCGATTCTACGTGTATTATTAAACTAATTTCGTATGTTACTAGTTTAGGGAATACTGAAGAAATGCAAATGGCCGCCACTGTGTGATTAGTTGATCGAACGCCATGTTTCAACTGTATATTTTACAGATTTTGCGACGTTTTAAAACTTAATTTTGGATTATTTAATATCCATAATTATCCTTAATCTATTCATGTGGCGAATTTTGTTTGTTAAGATGGAGACAAGTTTATATTTTACAAAATTGCCTTATTAATTATGATGTACAGAATAGGTGTAAGGAAGAAAGTTGGTGCTACCAGTTTAAATTCCTATATATTAAATAAAGACGACTTTAATATAGATGTTGATGTATTTTCGAATATTAGACATACATATATTGTAATTACATGGTATTTTGAAAGAAGTGCATAGTTAAAAGAATGATTACAATGCATTCAAAAATCTGTGATCTTTGGATTATAACCGTTTGTTAGTGGTTGGGTGAAAGAAGTTAGAGGGTAACAGCTTTTTATCTCAAAGGTAAGGATTAGTTATAAGTTATAAATCATTTTCGCCATGTACTTGCATAGTTAAATGTTGTTTTATGATTAATTACTAACACACGGATCCATTTTTCAGGTCATGGACTTTCAGCATTGTCAATAAAAACCTCATTCCTTGAATTATTGCTGATCGAGATGATTTCTTAGTACATCTGATTGTGTTGCAGGTACAGGCAGAACACGTTCGCTAGCTTGATATGCAATTTATAAGGTACAGAGTGAGGTGATAAGATGTAATTTCTTTTAGTTTTTTAGCAATAAAAATGGCTATGGTTAGGCAGTTAACCGTTGTGCAATACAATGTATAGATTTTGTGAAATAGGTACTCAAGAAAATATACATATTAAACAAGGGACTTAAAGTTATAATAAGGTAGACATAATTTATCTAGTGATTGACCCTTCGTCAATATATTTATGCACCGAGGTGTGTCAGCCATTGTAATTTCTGCAAGAACTCTACTATAGTTAGCAGTAGGTTGAAGGCGACTACGTTGAACTTGTATCATGCTTGTAAATGAAAATAAAACAAAATATATCTACTAAATATACAATTATTTATTACCACCAATATTAACATGTTATGTTATGTTATGGCATTTATACTTAATTACAATTCATCGAGTAATCTAGCGAGTGTATGCATTGTTTTAAAATATATTCTGTGGTGTTTAAAACTGTGAAAATGGGTTAAAGTTAGTGTTCAGACTCAGTTTTCAAATATTAAACAATCCAACGCTGAGTAGTTTTTAAACAATCACAACATATATTTTAAAACAATACATTTAGTCCGCAGATCATCAACGACAACTATACTTTGAACTTTTATTTTTAATTTACAAACGATATTAGATTTTATATAATCTGTAGCTTTTCTCGGAAGTTCCTCTTGAATTGCACCAGTTGACGTGTGTCAACCTCAACTTTTCCTACTTGAAAAATCCATGATTTTTAATAAAAACTGGCGTTAATTAACATTGCAACACTTCCACGATTAATAATACACCCAAAACTTGGCATTTTGTATAATATAATGTCCACAAAAGTAGTAATTTAATGAAAAGTTCGGCTAGTGGCGCCAACGTGCAAATATTGAAAATATCATAAAATAGTGTGAGTGACAAACAAAGAATCTTTAGGGAGCGGCACATTCAGTCTTTCTCGATCTCCCTGTAGTAAACAATCAAAATTATTGGTAAAACCAATTGTGCATAATATGGCCATTGTTTTATCTAGGGACTGTGTATGCAAATAACATTATCCATGTTGTTGAAAACTGCTATTCCTAGAAAAGAATATATTTAGGAGCGAGTGTAGGTCGGTTTTTACTGTACTTGTATCTCGATACGAAAAATTAAGCGACATTAATCGCGGTCAGTACTTGGAATGTATACGTTTGGGGAAATGCAGCGATTTCGTCCTGTCTTCTAACTACTTGTATATCGGTATAAATGTAGAAGCTATGCAATTTTAGGCGAGGATTTAGTAGTTGATTGCTATGCTTCGAGGGGAATGGAAAGCAGTTGATCCCTTGGCCATGATATGTTAGGAAAGTAAAACATTCGTACTATTGTTACGAGAAGAGAGTGAGAGAGAATTTCCACGATGGGGGTAGCTCGTCTTGGGAGCTGTCAGTTAGCTTTAGTAGCGGAAATAAGCCGGCGTTAAATAAATAATTCCGATTTAGCCTTAACTTAAACTTAATTTAAAATGGATGTTTGACCAATGTACAAAAATTTACTAACTTTCGAATATTTTGTAAAAAGTGATATTGAAGTAAATTAAGTTTCCTAATGAAAATCAATTTTAATGAGAACGGTCCTTTAACAAATTCTGAAATTATAGCAAGTTTCACGGACCTGAAATAATAAAAGATAATTACAAAACTTTTTATTATATAGATTTTTTGCGCGGAGACCCTTATTTAATTACAGAGAAAAGTTCAAATATGAGTTTGTCAGTAAAAAGGGCAGCGTGTTACATGGTTTGTAAAAACTAAATTAGTGACTTAACCCCAGAGGAACACAATATGAATTCCTCAACTAAAAACTGTACCCAGTAAAGGTTCATAGAAACACAGCGACTCGTGTAAGAAGGGTTATTGCCTTTCAAGCTTCAAAGGCACTATTTCAGAGAAGGAATGAATTTTCTTATGTAACAATTTGTTGGCTCTACATATCTAACTGTCTAGCAGACCGATAAGTTTGAATTTCAGCATTTATATTTACCTAAGTTGAAGTAGATACAATTATCAAGTAAGGTTCTCTGTGAGAATTGAAAAATCTCTACGTCTCGGAATATTGTAAACTATGTGAAACAATGTTGTAAAGGTTTTAGTTAACTCTTCTAAACATTTAGATCATTCTCATATTTTATTTTATTGTCTAAAATATACATGTATACTAGGGTGGAGCGAAAATGGCGAAAATTTTATTTTTTCGAATTTGATTTCTCCTGTATGTGGAAAAGTGGTTACATGTAGGGTGAATTTACTGTGAGAAAACTGAGCCTCATACGATTACGTTTCCCGGTGCCCCAGGCTCTTCAAATTTATGACTTTTTTCTAAATAAGTGAAACTATTAAAACTTATGATTTATGCAGCTCTTCGCTTGTTTTAATATAAAACAACCCAGAACTCATCACGTGGAGGTGGCTGCATGGCATCCTCCGATGTGTTACCCTTCGATATAGACAAACTCATGTTATACAAATATTTTTGTTGTGTGCTTAACATTTGTAAGTCAATTTCGGGAAGTTCTGTGGTAATCTTTTGAAACTCTGTGACTGGTATAGATTCGCAAGATTGTAATGCTTTTCCGATTTCGCCAGAAGACCCAGAAGGGCCAGTAGTTTCCCCATCTAAATGTTTTATTAAATGACGCAGAGGTAATTCATTTGCGTGTAACATACAAATGAACCATTGTAGTGGCCTTCCAATATGCATTTCTAGCTTTCCATGTACACCATTATGAATTCCAGTATTGACAGCAGTCCGATTACATCCAATAGCCACTAAGTTTGTCAAATCCATATGTTGCTGCAGAAACTGTATCAAATTTTTGGAAATTGCCTCTGCTGTGCCGCATGGAACAGTGATATTTCCAAAATATTCCGGGTTCTGAAACAATCACAATATGTTCTTCGCTAATTGTACTTCTGTGATTTTTATTACCAATTGAATGCTGAACGAGGGTATTATCTTTTCGTCCACCGAAATAAATGGCTTGTAAAAAATCCTTGTCTTGCTTGATTCTTAAGACGTTTCGTCTTCGTTTTCTCTCTCTTCTTATCTTACTTCTATCAATTATTTTACAAGTTTCTTCTTTGGTTACCAGTCCAATATCTATTAATACAGCAGACGCAATAATAGCAGAGGATCTATCAGAAACACCTGTGCGATCGCACGCTTGTGCGAAACTTGGTAAGTTAATACGCATTTGTTTAGATCGTTGGCGTTATAATTTTTGGCTAGCCTCCTGCTTTGCATTAGAACTGCCATCAATATAATCTGTATATTCACCATCTGACAGTTCCATATCCAGCACATTGGAAGTAGAAGTTGAAGGTAGCGACCTTGTTTCCAAGACTCTCCAATGAAAGGATCGCTGAATGTTTCGCGTAGCTACTGGATCAATTGTGCCAATAAACATTTTTCTCTCAGTTCTCTGGTCTACTAGAAATTCTCTTTCTCTAATTGACACTTTGTTTTTACACTTACACAATGAAAAATTCGCGCACTTTCAAGACGAAATATCGAAAAGTTTTGTTTCTGCAATTTCTCTAAGATTTTTCACTTTTTGTCTAAGAGCTTCATTCAATCGGGATTTTAGAGATTTGCTAAGGTTTCTCAATTTTTCGTGATATTGTCTTATCATATGTAAAATTTGTTGATCTTTCACCACGAGAATAGACGCCTTAGACCAAACAAGTTTCTGCTCTGCAATGAAGTTCTCTGCAATGTTACTTAAGGTCTTTATTTTGAGCTGAATTAATTAAGGTTTGACGTATATATGCATAGTTTTTCATCACATCCGCATATGTAGGTAACGTATTTTTCCTAAACCCGGACGGAGCCCCAAATACAGGACAGTCAATATCTTTTCTAGTTTTTGGCATATTTCACAAAAAGACTCGAATATCAAAATTCACTAAATAACAACCAAAGTAACCGAGATACAGTTAACGACGGTCGCTGGAGAAATAATTGAATCGGCTTTGTTTCTGGCAGTCGGCGACAAATTTTGTAGTGGGGGCACCGCTAAACGTCATCCAATCGACTCTAGGTTTTGTAGAGAATTAATATTTTAGCTCACAACTTTTCTGCATATAGGCGCTCAGAAACTAAAATGTCAGATTTTTCACTCCACCCTAATGTATACCTACGTTTTACACTCAAAACGTGATTCTGGATGTCTGATAATGTTCCCAATATAGATTATCAATAATTAGACTCTCGTTAATCGATTATTCATATGCCTAATATTGTTTCAGAAATTGTAATAATAAATGTGACAAATCTGCAATCCGCGAAATTAATTACCCAAATCATCCTGTCCATTTTCTCTTTTGGGCGACCACTATATATATGTCTTTCACTAAAACTTGCAAACGTGTCAATACGGTTCTAAATATTATTTTTCTTCCGTCATTATTTAATTAATTATATTTAGTCACAATCATAAAGAACTAATCAATTTGCTCAAATTCCTCTATTACATTTTTCTCATTAGTTGCAGTGACCCACAAGGTTTTTTTTTCTTAACTCAAATAAGCAATTCTATAGTTTTAACGTGCTGAACATGACGCCGTTGACCGTTTTGCATCATTACGTCACAATTTTGAGAAAACCTAACCTCAGAGTGCTAAAAGACGTTTTTGCCTTTATTTGTGCCCTGGTAACTTGACAAAGATACGAGATTGAGTAAAACAGACCATACCATCTTATTCAGCAGTCCAAAATTTAAAAAAACCAACAGTAATAATAGAATAAACATAACATCAGAAAGGAATACAGTTCAAGCTCTTTTCCTATCATAACGTAATTGGTCTAACCCTAAACGAGCAGAACGGAATGTTAATTATGATCCCATTTAGCGTCACCCAGAGCTAACGACGTGAACATAGGGGGACAAAAAAAGACAAAATGAAGAACAAAAAAATACAAAACTAAATAAAAACAATAAGAAAAAGAACAGAAAAACTTGAGCTACCTAACCTGACCTCATAGAGTAAAACGGGTTACGGCATTGTGTTTTGCGTGTCCAAATTTTATGGAATTAGCTATTTATGTCCGATTTTCTTGTATACAGGGTTACTGTAAACTCAATAGTTTTTGAGATATTTCAACTTTTTCTTTTTTCTCATAGAAGTATATCTTTATGTTTTAAAATTTATTTTTCAAAAAATCTACTAGACATATTTTTAATTTTTTAACTGGATTACTTGCCCAAGACTATGGTCATCCACTTAGAATGAAAAAATATCCGGAAATATTTCCATTACCTGAAAATTTGAAATAAAAACTTTTAATTTTTTTTTCCTTAAATAAGCTATGAATTTTACCTTTAAGGTTTTTCATAAAATTATCAACGTAACATACGTATAAATAGTTTTAAAAACTTCGTTATTTTAAGAGCTAGCAAGATACAAATGTTTAACGTACCCTTGATAGTTCTAATAAATAATTAGTAAAAATGATGAAAGTAGTACAACACTTATTTTTGGATAAACATTTAAGAAAACGTAATGGAAAGTTAACATTTAATTATTTATTAATTTCAAAGTTGTACTTAATGTCTATATATCTTGCTCAAAACGGGAGCCCCTATTCCGTATACATGCACGGCAGCGTCTTCTTATTTCAGTCCTTGTTACTTTGGTTGTCGATCTATGCCGTATGTGTTGGGCAGCGTCGACTATCCTTTGTGTAAGGTCTTCTATTGCATTAACTTGTGTGGCATATACTACCTCTTTCATATAACCCCACAAGTAATATTCTAGAGGTGTTAAGGCAGGGCTTCGCGCTGGCCAGGGTACCGTGCCTGACCTTCCAATCCAACGGTTAGGGAAACGTTGATTGAGTAACTGTCTGACAGTCAGCTGAAAATGTGCTGGACAGCCGTCGTTCTGGAACATCATTCTCCTTCTTATAGCGAAAGGAACATCTTCGAGGATCATCGGCAGACCATACCTTAAAAAATTTTCATAAATTTCCCCGTTTAAATGTTGGGGGGAAAAGTGTGGCCCTATTAAATAGCGGCCGATTACTCCCATCCACATATTAACGGGAAACTTCCTTTGGAAACTAGTGTCCTTTGTTAAATGGGGATTTTGTTCAGGAACATAATTCAGGTTGTGGAAATTTGTTATACCCTCGCGATTAAATTTTGACTCGTCCGTTCACAAAATGCTTGTTAGGAAATTTGCATTTTCTTCATCTGAATTTATCATAAAGCGGCAGAATTCCACTATTCTTCCAAAATAACCTCCCTCCAAGCCTTGAACAGGGGTATAGTGGTAAGGATGGCATCCAAATCTGCGTATCGTATACCAAACTTTCCATTGTGACGCTCCAGTTAATCTTGCAACTGTATTAGCTGAAATATTTGGATCTTCCTCAACCTGTCTCAATATTTCTTCCTGATCACCACGTCGGTAAATGGCAGAAGCACCGGCGTCACCTCGTCTGCGTTTCACGGAGTCAATTTAAGTGACATCTCGATATGTAGTACTGAATACACGTGCATTTAGTAAGCGACGGTTAGGGAACCAAAGTTCATATTCTCGACGAGATTGAGCAATAACCATAAGTAAACAAGATATCAGCATATTCTGCGTTGGTATACGCGGCCATGATACTTAAAACAAAATAACAGCGTAAACCAAAACGAAAATTTTCAACTAAGTTAACAAGAGCACCAAACTTAAGAAATACGGTAATGTCAATTAATGACACTTATGCAGAAGCAAACAAGTCAAGGACTAACTGATTGAAATGAAGCACGATTTTCATTAACAAAAGGGCCCTCAGCAATTAAATAAATTGTTCTAACTGCATCATTTTTACTAATTATTTATTAGAACTATCAAGAGTACGTTGAACATTTGTATCTTGTTAGATATCTGTTGAAATAGGGAAGTTCTTAAAATAATTTGTGCACATGTTACGTTGATAATTTTGTGAAAAACCTTAAAGGTAAAATTCGTAGCTTATTTCAAGAAAAAAAAATTAAAATTTTTATTTAAAATTCTCATGTAATGGAAATATTTCAGGATATTTTTTCATTCTAAGTAGATGACTACAGTGTTGGACAAGTAATCTAGTTAAAAAGTTAAAAAGATGTCGAGTAGATTTTTTGAGAAATGGATTTTAAGACACAAAGATATACTTTTTTGAGAAAAAAGAAAAAATTGAAATATCTCAAAAACTATTGAGTTTTGGATAATGCATATTAGAGTTAAATTTAATCCTTAGGTCATGTCCTATCATGTATCCAATGGAATGTATCACATTACCAGCAACCATGTATATACTAAGACAAACATTTTAGTATTTCTTGCTAAACTCAGAAATAAAACAATGTTTGCGCCATCTATAGTTATGTGTTTTTATATTGATTTATGAAGATTTTAGATTATTGAATAAAATGGTCTCAGTTTTACTCAACCTCCTATCGTTGTCCAGATATTAGTGCACGAATGTAGGCAGAAATGGCCCTTTTAGCACTGTTAGGTTAGGTTTTCTCAAGATTGTGACGTGATGGCGCAAAACGGCCAATGGCAGCATGTTCAGCTCGTCAAAAATCTTCGAAGTCACCTATTTAGATAAAAAAAACAATAGAAAAAGGTTTTTTTGCAGTCTGTGATTATTTGTTTAATATAATAGACAGACAGACGGAGATGGACGGACAGGCGGTGTCGAGACGGATGGATGGAGGAAGACAGCCTGGCTCGTTTGGCTAGACTGGTTCGAGGCCCAAGGGAAGAGCTTATTGAAAGACTTGAGACAATTATTCAATTTTCTATAAAGTTGTTTAAAATTCTCAGATTATACGGCATTAGATATTTTAATAAATTATATAATTAAAATTCCTTCAGTTCGTGTCGTAGTTCAGCTTTGATACCCATGTATTGAGTACTTCTGCTAAGAATATTTAACCGTCTACTCCATGGTCGCAGGCGCACACATGCAACCGAAATAGCTAGCGAGTTATGCGGGTCGTAGCAACAACAGAGAGTCAGGTTGATTAAGCAATAAACAATTCATGATATTTGTTGGCCGCTAGCTCTAGAGATCCAGAGAACACTGTTTGTTTAGCTCGACTATTGCCTGCACCCCGAAATCGTTTATTCATTCATGGACGTAATAGTGGCTTTGAAAAACCCTCTACGCGCTGCAGTTTGGGAATTGAATAGCCAAATTCCTATGCAGTCTGCGAAATTTCGTTCTGTATTGTAAAATTTACCAAATGCAAATACGTAGGTGGGACTTTCAATCTAAATGCAGGCATAACAGAGAAAGACGTAGGTGTGTATGTAATAAATATTGCCCACAATTGTACCCTTAGGCGTTTCATTAGTGGAAGCCAAATTTAATTAGGTAATTTTTCACTAATTGTCAATTATTCCACGAGTAATAATTGTCTCCATGTGATGTTATAATTTTTAAAACAGTCTCTATAAAAATGTCTAGACTTATTTGATTTTATCAAATAGCCCTACAATACTCGGTCAAACAGGGAAAGTTAAGGAAAAATTTGATGTTCTGAAATTTGGCAAATGATATTCTTTCAGATAAAACATACTAAATAGTCCACGGAAATAAACATTTGACCTGGACAAAATTAGTAAAAAATCTGAATTTTTACACAGACGTTCTTTAAGGCGTTCCAGATCAAAACCACAAAAATCCCAACATGGCTACCCAAGACAATGAAGGTAAAAGTTTTTTGCAAATATCTCGTGTCCTACACATCGGATGCCCATGAGGTCAATGTGCAAGTTGTAAATTATCTACAAGTTTTCTTTTTTATTTTTTACCAACACTTTTCGAGATATTCAAAGTCAAAGTTTCAAAAACATAGTTTTTCGTGAATATCTCGTGCCAAAAAATCAAACAGCAATAAAATTAACACGAACGTTACAGATAATTCAACTATCTACAAGATTTATCTTTTGCATTTTTTCCCAAAATCTCGCCTTTTTCAAGATATTCAAGGTTGAAGTGTCGAAAAACCGGTTTTCCGCAAATATTTCACTGCCTATGCATTGGACAACGGAACCTAGATACAGATATTTGCAAATAAAAAACGTGTTTGTAAACTTCAACCATGAATATCTCGAAACGAACGAGGTTCTGGGAGAAAATGCAAAATACCAATGTTGTAGATAACTAAATTCTCTACAACCTTCATGTTAACTCTATTGCTGTCTGATGTTCAGGCGTGAGATATTCGCGAAAAACCATGTTTTTGAAAATGTGACCTTGAATATTCGAAAAGGAGCCTGGAAAAAATAAGAAAAGACAACATGACCTAATAGGCATCCGATGAATAGAACGTGAGATAATTGCAAAAAACTTTGACTTTCAATATCTTGAATAACCATGTTGGGATTCTTGTGATTTTTATGGATTTGGGTTTAGGGCACCTCAAAGAACGTCTGTGCAAATATTCAGAGTTTTAGTAATTTTGTCCAGGTTTCTCCTTTTTTGGCTAAATTCCGTGGACTAAAGAGTCTTCGTCTCTAGCTGCCAATAAGATAGAAATTAACATTTATAAGTTTATAGACACATTTTTAAAATCCCAAATATCACAAAAAATGTTCGTATCATAGTATTACTGAAACATATTCTTTATAGGATTTTGCAAACAGTAGAAAAAAATAACTTTCTATGAGAACTAAAAGAAAAACTAGGTGTAAAAATATTAATGTACTCTTTCCATCCTTTAGGGGACTGTGTGAATACTAGTGTTAGAATGAGAATTTTCAAATAAGAAATTAGACAAATTCATTTTAGGATTTGAATTTGATAGCTAACCAGAATTCAGGTTATCGAAAGAATGCAAAGATTTCATTAATATTTTTACACATAATTTTCATTTTCGTTCTCGTAGATAGTTATTTATTTGGTGCTTGCAACATTATATAAAAAAATATGTTTCTATACAATTATAAGCAAACAAATAATAATTCACTTTTAAACATGCACATAGTATACAGGCTCCAATACTAGTTAGCTAATACATAGGTGATGATCTGTTGTTTTTATTAGTCAACGTCAAATATAATTATTCCATACTAATTCATAGAAATTGTCTCGGTTTTGCATGAAACATCTTTATGAGTGGCTTTATGTATTTATGATGAGCTGCAGAATATGGGCGAAGAACGTTTCAAAGGCTGAGCATATCCAAGAAACAGAACGATAGATTTCCTGAAAATGTAATCAATTAAAATGAAAAATGTTTAAGACAAGGTAGATAAATAAACATGTTTTAGGAATTTGTTCTCCCTTTTAACTGAATCTTCATGACTGTAGGGGGTTATGTAGATACTAATTTAATCTGCATGGCCGTAGGGGACTGTGTGGATGTTAGTTTTTAAATGAGAATTTCCAAATAAGAAGTTAGACAAATTCATTTTAAGATTTTAATTTGCTAGCATAACCAGAATTGAGGTTATCTAAAGAATGCAAATATTTCACTAATATTTTTGCACATAGTTATCTTTTAGTTCCCATAAATAGTTATTTTTTTGCTGTTTGCAAAATAGTATAAAGAATATGTTTCAATACAATTATAAGCAAACAAATAATAATTAACTTTTAAAAAATCATATTATTAGTCATGCCAATCTGAATAACTATCAAAATGTCCGACATCTATTCGTCTGTCGGTTTATTCGTCTCTCCATCCACCGAGTTCCTTGTAGTGACATTAATTTAGAAACGAAAAGTTCGGTTTAATTAAAACTTAAAGGGTAAATCCGAGTTAGATAGAGTAAGACTCCTTCATTAAAAAAAAATTCTATCGATAAATATGAAAGTTATGAACCAACTCAATAATAAAAATGCACGTGAAAACGTAATCGTAATCATAAATGCAATATGATGTTGGACTAAATGAACCCTAAGAAATAGTTCGGGACTCCACTATAAAATGTAGGGCTACGCTTCTCTTTACCTAACACAAAATCATTCTGAATTTTCAAGGACTTACCTCGGTAACTTGAGAATTGGTTAAGAAAGCTTCAGAAAACATTTCTCTTTCCTAAAATCAACTGAAACTGCAAAAGTAATAGCAATGCAATGCCATGTTAAATGACTGTATAAAACGCCTGATATAGAATTGTACTTCTCTTAACTATTCCACTTCATATCTGTTTCTTCGTTATCGATACACAACCAAAGCTTCAGATAGGCGGCATTGTAAACATTTGTATGCACATGTATCTGCTATATAATTAGAGTTGCGATAAGTTTGTTATCAACTATTTTTTGTTTTGATTTATAACGCCACATAATGGGATTTATCTCCAATTTATATGAGATTTATGAACAAACTACACAGTAACTTGAGTACTTGTTGAGACAGAGTATCAAATTATGTACATGATTAATAACACAAATGGATTTATTGTTACTGTTAATGTTATCTTTACTAATGTTACAGCTTGCTTCATCTGACACAAAATTAATTAATTCGGAATGTTAATGTCTATGGTAATCATTTCGTTTCATAGAACTGTGTGTGTTTGAAATTTAATATAACACGTATTTGTGTTGATATTAAGTGGGTGTACAGATTTTTATTTTTAACCGACTTTTATTAATATTTTTAAAACGGATGAGGATCTCAATTCGACACGTATGTACGTTTTACTATCTTTGTTTACCGAAGGGAAGTGTGATAATCGTGAAGAAATCACTTTTCGAAATTTGTCTTCATTTTTACGCTAGGCTAGGTCTACAATATTATTTAATTGAAAAAAGTATATTGTTTTATTAGGAATAAACGTGATACTTTTGTGATGAATCCGTAGGTTTGTTGGACGAACGAAGTGGTTCCAACAATTACAGACGAGTCAGAACAAGTGGCTTTTATTCTGAATAAAACATGCTATTTTTCTTCAAACTTCGATTAGCTATAACAAAAATAAAGATAAAATATCTCGAATTTCACCACCAAAAACACATTGTGTTGTATTTATTGTTGTTGTATTAAACAAAATACCCGTTGATACGGCTGTATTGTACTGTCGTACTTTTTCTGCCGCTCACAACATCAGAAAAACTACTTTTATCTCCACTGCTAATGGTAACGCACAGCCGTCCAAAAAGTTAAACTTTAATATCATAAAATGGGTTAAGAAATGTTATGTTCTTCTGCCGTTTGAAGAAAAAATTAATAGGGTTCACTCTATTGCTAACGAGGAAATGGAATATATGTGAATTAACGGAAGAAACTAGGTATACTTTTAATGAGAACGATATGGGGTGGTCATCCAACAGGAGAAAGTCTAAAATCTGTAAAGATATTTACACAAAACTTCCCTCTTTTTCGTTCTAACAACAGTGACAGCTGCATTGCATATATTATTTTGCTCTTTAGGTCAAGTATTTACTCTGAAACAACATGAGTTGTGAAAACACCCTTTTGACAAACTAATCTATTGAAAAATACTGATCCCAAAAGACTGTTAAACTTACAAATTTGCGTACCTATTTAAAAAGAATATTTTTTTGCCTATGGTGCATATTTCTCTGAAAATATATCACTTTTATTGTCAGGTTTAAATTATACCTAGAACTACTTAAATAAGAACGGAAGTAATGCCGAATTTCCTTAAATCCTCTTAATACTTTTAACTCAAAGAAGTGAATGCGGCAGGTACTTATTAACTTGAATAGTTTTATCTTCAGCATGTGATATGATCAGCTTACGATACATTTTAGGACAAAGGATTCACCAGGCACCATAGTTGTGAACAGAAATTACATATTTAAATCTTGACAGTTGGGATGAACGTCTAATACAAACGGCACAGAAAAATGGAAAGTCAATATTTATTTTAATATTTTTAAATGTCTCCCTGCTGTCCAAGTAATGATGGGTATTTAAAACTTTTACTTACAAGTGATGGAGGTTTTTGTACCTTCCTTATACGTCTACCTGGTTTAAAGAAGTCATTGTAATACTAAGAATTGCTAGTAAAATCAAAAGGTCACTCACCAAGTTGTTTTATCAAATATGTACCATGCTTATAACATCAGTTCATTGGCTAAATGTTTCAATATGCCATCCTCGAAAGCCCCTAATCCTAGTAAAGTAAAAAAAAATTCCGCAAGTTTTATCTTTATTTTCTTTATCGCATCAGTTTGGAAAGATAAGAACGTTTCCGGCTTGCTATATTCATCCCTGCAAATTACCACATTTTATCGACATAGCCTTAGAAAAAAGAAATCACACTTTCCGTACTTGCATATTGGTACATTTTATTAAAAAAATATATGGTAATTACATGGCAAATATTGACACCAATTCATTGTACGATTTTTGAGTTACTGGGAGTTAAAAGGGAAAATAATGGTTTTACTTTGTTTTTAATTAATTGTCCAATGTCTGTTAGAAACGGCCTTTGAAAACTCACGACGCGACGGTGTGAAATAACTATTTAAATATTTAAACGACTCCATCTCGAATTAACCAATTAAAAATCAATGTTATCAATAGAAACTGTAATAATATGTAAAAACACTGCTTTTATAAATGTACTAAAAAGAAAAAAATATTTTACTTCTGATCTTACAAAAGTTATCCCAAAAATTTACATAGATTATTTAAACTAAAAGCATTGAGAGAGAAAAGATACTGCAGAAGTTGTTTCATATTATATTTTCAACTATTACTCTTATCACTTTTAATTTTAATAATCTACATAAATTTTTAAATAAATTTTATAAGATCAGAAGGCGAGACTAGACTGTCCTTGTTTTATCCCAGAGTCTATTCTTGATAGGTGGCATAGGTTAGGTTAGAATTAGGGTACAATTAATTAATTAATTAGTAGTATATATTAACTTCGTATCTGGCTGTATCGACGTAAGCCGCAATGCCAAAAAAAAAGTTTAGATGACGTCATATGGTTCATCGTATTTTACTCATCAAACACTTTAATTTGATACCCATATCAGGTGGGTTGGGAAGAAAATAGGTAATTCGCCATCTTGACGCGTCCGCCATATTGGATTTAGAATGAGATTATACATATACTATATTGCATTGTTACTTTAATAAGTGTGCAAATTTACAAAGCTCTGGCCTCTGGCTTAATTAGAGGTTGTCGAAATTTTTATTGCAAAGTTTGCCGGACAGTGAAAGGGAAATAAAAGTGTTATATCCGCCATATTGGATTTAGAACGATATTAGATATACTATACTGCATTGTCACCAGACCTATACATGTGTCCAAGTTTCAATGCTCTAGCTTAATTAGAGCTAGTCAAATTTTGATTACATGATTTGCCGGATAGAGAAGGTGAGTTAATAGAAGCGTTGAAATGTTGCATATATGTGAAACAGTATAGTAGAATACTCTTCATTAAAATTGGGCCATATCCCCCATAAAGCGTGATTGCCAGCGGCGTATAAATTGCCATATTTCTATGAAATATGTTGTATTACCTAGCAAAATGTTACGAAGATTAAGCACACAAGTACTAAGTACTTTAAATTTAAATACAATAGGTAACGAATGTAAGTAATACTTAATACTTGAGTTAACTAAATTCAATTAACACATATTTAAGTTCTATTCAACTACTTGTACCGTGATACTTATTTATATTTTTAGAAAATACTAGTACAGTTTACTGCAGACATATTGTCGGTATAAAGAGTGTAGGGGTATTTTATTTTTATCGCACCGCCAAAGGCGCCGACACTTTTTATACCGACCAGATAGAAGAGAAGAAGCATACATACTTAATACTTAACTACATTTTATCGACACTTAGAGCAGCTTTGCTCTACTTACAGAAATTAAAAGTTTGTGTATCTTTCACCAAATGAATTAATTCTCTGGCGACATTTTGTATTATTCACCCTCGTTCACCGACATTATTTAAACAGGTAAATAATATAATGTATTGTGTCATAAAGTGTAAAGGATGTGGTGAAATTACTCTTCCTGAAACGACAAAATATAAAAGCAGTTTAAATAATACGTGAGATAATTTCTTATTCTTCATGCGATAAAAGAAAGTTTGTTTTATGAGCTTTGTACATTTAATAACTTCGGTTTCTTAAATCATGTAAAACACAAAATGAGTTATTCGGATTTAGTATCTGGAATACTATTCATAAAACGCGTATATTTGTAAATTTAAAATATAAATATGGCGTAATTAGGAAAAAAATAATGGTGCTCCTTTTTTCAATTACAAACATACTTCAAATTTGAAGCGTGTAACAAAGTATTCAAGAACATTTTGTAACGATATATCACACGTGCGTCTTTATACAGGGTGTTTTGAAAAGATTGGGACAACGCTTGACCGTAGATTCTTGACGTCAAAACAAGTCGATTGATCCAAGAACGTAGCGGTCTAACTCTTTTCTTTTTCAAGATATAGGGTGTTAAAGCAAAGAAAATATATTTGTATCTTGTCTCTATCTTGTAGACTATTATACATCTTTACTTCAAAGTTGGTAATGAAATGTTTTTCAGCTCGCCAATTACAATGGTGATATTTCCGATGTCACATTTTATAGAGGACGCTAGTACTTTCATGCGACACTTTAAGCCATAACTCTTTTGAGGTTAGGGTTTGGACATTGTCTTATAATCCAAGCGCAATTTAATTTCCTAAAGAAAAGGTGTACTTGTTGAAACGCGATAAAATAAACTCTTTCTGAGAGAAATGCGATCTGCAACTTTGTTACACACCAGTTCGAAGAAATTGAGTTGTAGCTAACGACTAGATGGGAATACAGGTAACGGGGCATTTTCCAATAACTTAAATAAATTAACGAAGAAAGTAATCTAAAATTTATAAAGCATATTTTACCAGCAGCACTAAAATATTACAAATAATCAGTATATTATAATGTATACAATGTTTGACACAACAAGCACTATTGTAGATTTCAAGACATCATACTAGACGTACACTTGCTAGATGAAGAACCGGTTTTAGCTACAATTGAATTTATCCGAACCAGTGAGTGACAAAGTTATAAGTCGCTATTTTTCTGAAAGGGTGCATTTTATCGCTTATCAACAAGTACACTTTTTCCTTAGGAAATTAAATTGCATTTGGATTATAATAGAAGACAATGTCCAAAACCAAACCTCAAAAATGTTATGGCTTAAAGTCTCACATAAAAGTACTGTAACTAACGCCCTCTATAGTGACAACGACAAAACCACCATTGTAATTAGCGACTAGAAAAACATTCCATTGCCAACTTTGAAGCAAATACGCATAATAGTGTCCAAGATAGAGACAAAATACAAACATATTTTGTTTAATTTAACACCCTGTATATTTAAAAGGAGAAGAGTTAGACCCCTACTTTTTCGGTCCAATCGACTTGTTTTGATGTCAAGAATCTAGGCTAAGCGTTGTCCCAATCTTCCCAAAACACCCTGTATATGAAAGAAATTGGTCCTTTGTCTCATTTGTATATTTTATAAGCAAATTATAATAAGGAACAACCCAAGCTAGTAGTATTTCTTTGGTCAATTTAAAAAATCAGTCTCAAGCGTTGCTACCAAGATAAATCACTATAAAGCCTGTTTGTGACAGCATAACACCCGAGAGCGCATGCTTGAATATTGCAAACGATATCCGTATACGAATATAGTTAACCAGCTATGTTACGCGCTTACCTCAAACGAAAGTACCCGATTATTTACCTGGCTCACCATTACAAATCTCTTATAAGCTTTTGGTTCATTCTTATTATTACCGGTAGCATAGCCGTAAGTTAAATGATATTTATTTACTTTTATTCAATTATTTATGGAGCTGCTCATTAAACTAACATTATTTATTAAATAAATTACATTATGTTTACCAATTAATACAAAGTAGTAAAACAATATTTACAATAATTAAAAAGTGATTCTAAAAATTGTTGGTCGATATTCATGACATCTCTTGCATTAACGGCTGTTGCTTTGTCTTATGATTTTCAAACTGACTTTCGATAAACTATACTCTTCTGGCAATACAAAGACGTGGTATTAGGTAATAAGTTTCAAATAACCGAACGTCGACGGAGAAATTTTTTAAATTTCATCATTTTAGTGACCGTTTCTTTAACGGCGATTCTGTTTAAAAAAAAATAGTTAAAAACATGCAGGTTGCTCATTTTAATAAAATATTTAATTAGGAAATTACAGAACAGTATATGGATCGTAGTTGTCACTGTGGGTGGAAGGAAAATCCAGCAATGAAATTACTAATACTAAGGGGTGCAAAGAGCGAATGAACTTTTGAGTAAATAGCTTTGTAGATTTTTTATACATTAAGATGTTTCGTTTAAAAAAAAAATGCAAAACAAACACAAGCCCTCTGTACTTAGATGCTTGGCAAAATTTTGTTGTATAATATCTAAAACAAACAACTATTTCCACTGAAAAAGAGAACACACAAATTTACGTAAAGAATCTAAATTAAGAAGGATAAATGTTGGCTCTTTGCTATATTTTTAGAAAATAATTAAATGAAAAGTACTAGAGTCAGGCGTTGCTTATTTTCAGGTATATTTGAAAGAACAACAGTCACGCTCATCAGGACCCTCATTGCACCCATTCTGAACTACGCCTCCGTTGCCTGGGGATACCAAGCAGCCACCTACTTGAAGAGGATACAGGCCGTGGAAAACGTCGCACTCAGGTGTGCCGTGGATGCACCATGGTTTGTCGGAAACGCCGACATCTTCAAAGACCTGGAATACACCCCGGTAACTGAAGTCATCCAGGGTAGAGCGAAGAAACTATACGCCCGTGCAGCAGAGCATGGAAATCCGCCGGTCAGACAGGCAACTGACTACGACCCCAACGAGGGTCCCAGGCACAAGAGGCCGAAGCTCCAGATCCTGCATAATGGGTGAGTAGAAGTAACCTTCTTTTCAGCCCGATCTTCAAGCCACGCCGCAAGGAGACAATGACCAAATCACCCAAATCACCCGATCCCGGGAGTATCCAGCAAACAACCAGCTAGGTACCCTTACCCTAGCCTGTGCCGGCCTCCGACGCTGAAATAAGCGTCCTTGGCCGAGCACAATCCTTGAGCTACACAGCCCTTCCTTCCGACGAAATCGGAGCACATGATGCCAATTGGCACCCTGGGCTCCGACTAGTCACACACCCCCAAACCCTTCCAAACTCCGAGAGGGTACGGCAACAGCCGTTCCCTCTCACGACAGACGAAAGACGCTTCTGGGAGCCGACATGCCAGCGAAGAAAGAAATTCAAGACAGAAGAGCGCTAGAAGAAACGACCCAGCTGGCAGGTCCAACAGCCAGGACCAGGGGAGGTCTGCTAACTTCGCCTACACCGTCTGCATTTGCAGGTGGGGTAGTCGTAAAAAGCAGGCCCACCCCTTACGAGGCCGGTCCAGGTCTACAGCGATGATTGGGGCAAAGAGCTCAAAGCTCTACCCCTAATCACCCGAGACCGTCATCAAAATCAACAATATTGGCGCCGAAAGAACAACAGACATTTTGTCATCCATGCTTAGTTGACCTACCTCTGCTGTTTGGTATATTTGACAGCATCGCGTCACGTATCGCGGATGCCTGTTTTACTCATGGCCTTACCAAAAACATTAAAATATATAAAATTACTCAAACATTTGAAAATATGTTTAGTTAAAACTTTAAGTTTCAGAATTCTTGTTACATGTTAATCATAAAGTCATCAAATAAGAGTTATAAATCTCCATTATGCTGGTTTTCAATCAATATCTTAATTTACAGTTAAAAACTGACACAGTTTTTTAAATTATTTATTGATTATGTCAGACTCTTTATTTAAAATAAAAAGATAATAATACTTGTTTTCTTAAAACTAACTATTTATATTAGCATCCTGGCAGACTTTAGCCGAGACACTTACACACAAACATCAACACAAAAATTATTTCCTGTGACATGGCCATCTGCCTCAGATGAGATTCGAACTCTGGAGAGATAACTGCGATTAGAGAATGTCATACCACTCAATAGCATCTAGCTCACTGATGCCGTGTCGGTAACATATTATACATCCATACCTTGGCCAGGACTCGAACCTAGAACTAAACCTAACTAACCCTAACACGTGAATACTGCGCCACTGAGCCGAAACATTAACACGTGAATCTAAAATCACCATCAAAAGACCTATGAACAGTATATTACTATTTTAAATGACAAATATCTGATTTGCTATAGTATGAATAAATATTAAATACAATGAGATATATACCAAAGATTATTTAAAATCGAAAAGAGAAATATTGACTATTTTCCTTTGCTTAAAATAAATTCCTTTAATATGTCCTCTTTATACCTGCTTCATACCTACATAACGTACCTTCTGAAAATTGCTAACAACCTGACATAATGCTCATCCATATTAACACTTTCATAATATCAGATTAGCAAAAGTGAAATGCCTAGACAAGCCGCTAATGTAGCTTTTGTGTGAGGTTTAAGTACTGTTTCTGTGAATACCTACTTTAGAAGCACAAGTTCTTTCTTATGCACAATAATGAAAGTTAAAGATTATAGTCGATTTTGCACAGCTGACTAAGCAAAAATTAGATATTGTTTGAAAGCGGATTAAAAGTGAATCTTCTAAAGTTGACTTAAGTGACATAACTGTATTTAAAATGTGTCTTAGTGCATGACTAAGTCATTTTGTAACGTTTTTCACAACAATTAGTGGCTGGTTCTAAAAAAAAGGGAAAATGTAGTTTCTCAAAATGTACCGTGATATGTCTCGAAAACCTTGCTACAAAAATAATAAGAAGAAACGGTGCCTAAGGAATCACTACTTCCACGTCCAGATTTTCCTTCCAAGTCTCCTTAAACGAAAAGATCTTGATATTATATTTGCACTCCAGTATGTGGACATAATTACTCAGAGAATATTAATAATATAATATTTGATCATCATGATTTAATCATCTGCTCAAGAAACCCACAAAATGAAGTTCCACCTCAATACTTTCTCGACCGGAACCGACTGAATATGCGTGAGGAATGGTAATTTGGGTCGCAATGGGAGTGGCTGATTTTTTATTTAGGGCTAAATCACAATTTTGTTGTGTTAACTTCTTTAATCATGGAGTGGGAATAGTGGTGGGGTTGGCAGAGGTCATCGAGAAATTTTATCCCTTAGTATCTAGTATATTCACCAAATCACAAATTTCTGGAATTTCATTAACTTGCTGTACTTATATACTCCTCTTTACCCCCTAAGTCTACAACAGAATAAGCTTAAAATATAATCCAGTTTTACATCAAGTCAAGTCAATATCTTTATTTTATTTTGCTAACTTCCTTGTAATGTAGTATAATGGGGGTGGTAAATGCTAAAAAAATTTAAGGCCTTATACACCAAATCCAAAGTTTCCGTGCTTTCATTAGCTTGCTTTACTTACTTACACCTCTTTACCCATATTTCACCCCCAACCCTTGAATGGAATAAGCCAAAATTTATTTCAGTTCCAGATCTCGTTATAATACATACGTATACCAGAGGGTCTAGCCTGATAAGCATATGAAAATTGCCCCCAAACGAAATGAATTTTTATATCAAGTACTCGATAGCCGCTGGCCTACGATAGCCGCCATATTGGAATGAAAATAGCGGATAACACAATCTAGTTTTGATATTTTTTCAAATTTTTTTGCCACGAAATTCCAAAAAAAAAAATGTTTCCCTGAATTTTCCAAAAACATGTTTCTTTAACTTGAAGGACTATTACTTTAAATTTATTTTCAAATATGAGTTATTCAAAGACACGTTGCTACGATTTTTTTTTCAAATAATTATTCGATGTGGCCGATAGTGACAAAGAAAATATCAAACCAAGTCTCGTGTGGCGCCGCGCTGAATTTTTACGTCTCGCATCATGCATTTCAATTTAAATAAATAATAATTTGGTCTAGGAATCAAAAGAAAACAAGGTAACTCGTATAGTTGTACATTTTATAGAACTACTCCTAGCAATTTTTTTGCAAATGATATTAGTTTTAGACATTATGTGTTTAAATACAAAACATAAATAATTGATGTTTTTAAAACTTAAACAATGAATCACTTTTTATTTATTGATCGATTTTATTCAGAAATAGGGTTCTCTCTAGCTAACATTAACTTACTGTCCACAATAGAATCGATCTTCTTGTTCTCAAGTTATCGTGCTTACAAGAAATGTGACAGGCTGATGGACGGACGGACAAACAGATAGACGGACATACAATTTGAGAGTTGTTCAGAATTCGATCACCAACACATGAATTTTTTTTTCTCCGAGCGATATTACCTCAATAAAAATGCAATATAGTCTTCGTTTTGCATTTGCGGAGTATAATAATCGCTAACAATTTGTATTACATTTCTATTAGCGTGTATGCGATAAGGCAGAACTTATCATTTTTTAGAAAACCGTTTACATATTGATACTTGAAATGCTTCATGATTTTCAGAAATCAAGTTTGATGCCAATAAATTTATTATTTTCCATATGAAAGAAAAATTCATGAATTGACTCATGTCATATGTCCTTCTTTTAGTCAAAACTAGAAGAAAGGAATATTACGTATTTTTTTGTATCATTATCATCGTTCATATTATTTATAAGTTCAATTCAGTGGCGGACAATGGTGGCGTGGTGGCGATACCCACAACCCCTTACATATTGAAAACCTCTCTTCGCCACCCTTCGGTACGTATCGCCGCCATAACAGTGTTGCCTATTGGCCGACGTTTTTAACGTTTCCAACATTTTCCGGACTTTAAATAAATTCAGACTGGCTGCCCCCCGCTCTCCAAAATTTTGAGTGAGGGAAGAAAAAACTGTTTAGAGAAATCCTCCCCTCGCACCTTCATTGAAATTTACCTCCCTTAAGATCTACCGAAATTGTCGGAAAGGCTGCGGCAACACTGAATCGGACATTCTTGGACATTTTCACGTCAGTTGGCGGATAATTAAGGTTACTATTATTGACAACACTGCACCACAATCACCAACAAGTGTCACTCCGCCACTGGTTCATTCATTCGCGTCTAATTAATGAAAAACTATTCACCAATGTCTTCGAACAGGAAAAAAACACACATACTTAATAAATATATGTTTAAATGTAAAATTCTAAAATGGTTAAAAAAAACATTGTTTCGAACATCACAAGTATAAATATTCTACACTAAAATGATTTGCGATTCGTAACAAATTATAACCACAAAAACGATCGTTGTGCCATTTTATGCTACGTTTCTTACAAACTAGCTGGCGTCTACCCGTTTCGCGGTCATTCTTTCGTGCAAGAATTCACTTTATCTGACCTGAAAGAAAATTGAGTGGTATTAGCCACTCGTCAATTCACAGAAAAAAAATCATTCGAAATTTTCTCTGACTCATTTGTTGCTAAAATTAAAAAAATACACAAATATGTAAATGGAATATTCTAGAACATTCCGGAACAATCTAGAATATTCTAAAATGTTCTATAATATTCTACAAATTTTACAGAATTTCGTTACGTTACGTTACGCCATTTACACCATTTAATTGTGAAGCCTTCGTTCTTATGTAGGATAATGCAATTCCGCACAGCGCTCGAATTGTACGCTAGCATCTGCGAGAAGAGGAACTCACCGAAGTGAACTGACCTGCGAGAAGTCCAGACTTAAACCTCCCTAAGCATCTATAGGATAATATGAAGAGACAGATTAGAGTACTGAAGCAGCCTCCAGTTACTTTTAATAAGCTGAGAAACTGATCAAAATTTGGGTGGCTAATAATCAAGATCAAACAAGAACTCTCATAATGTTTATCAGGAGAGAGTACCAGGTAGTCATCAATCCATGTGGTGGAAGCAGGAGATAAAATTAAAAAGATTGATGTTTTATGTTTACTTTGCCGTCAAACTCTGAATTTATTTTATTTTGGCCATTTTGGAAATAATACTCTCGTTGTTCTATTTCAATATTTCTGCATTGGCGTTGTTATTATGAAATTTTCTCTTCAAGTCTATATTTGAAGGAATGTAGAAGAAACCCAATGACAGTGAATATTTGGAAGATATTTACATATAATTCTTATATCCTCCTCCATTTTTCTTGTAAAGTATCCGTTTTGCGCAAAAAGTTATGGAACTTTATTTGTGGTAAATATTGTAAGCTGCCTTTGGCTTCTTGTACTATTTAAAGCTTCAGTGGTATATTCAAAGACATTTGACATTTTCTTTATAGATCTAAAGCTCGAGTCGTACCTTGAATGACTCTTGGCATTTGTTTTAATTATAATGTAAAAACATACAAAAATTTAGCCGGATGATAACTTTTGTTCAAACAAAATCTAGCTTGACTCATAAAACGTTTCAGTTTTAAGTTGCAACAAAACAGTACAGCTTGTATTAAACACAATTTAACCAAACATCAGCAGAATTGCTTAGAACTTCGGCGTTAAAACGTAGCGTCGGGGATCAAAGACTAGACATCTAATATAAAACGCGTGTCCTCTGTGATGTGACATGGCTCGGAGGCAATGACAAAAGCAAGGCATCCGTGATGTCCACCGAGGCGCCCGAGAGATCCTTGCGATTTGATCCCGGTCAGAAAACCTTTCAGCTAATTAATGTCTTTCAGTAAAAGCGGGATATAAGATTAGGAATGCTGTAGCTATTTATATCAAAGCCTTTTCCATTGGTGTTCCTTGGGAAGGAATTACAATGAAGACGATAAAAGGAAAAAACCCGAACGGTCATCGTTAGTATAACATGATTAGGAAGGTAAGAGATTTAATAATTAACTAGAATATTGACTAAGCCGGCCGATAGTTATTAATATATAGGGTTTTCTTTTCGTATTATGACGGGTTCTACAAATTATTAAAATTGTTATTAAATAGACGCTTGCGTCACACGAGGAAGAAAGCTAGTTTCTGTTTAATTATTTTGTTGCCAATTAGAGAATATTACATGTTATAGCGTAAGAGCTGGCTGCGGAAATTAAAAATGATAAGGTGCAGTGAAAATTTTTATGTAAAAACCCTTCTTACTAGCTGAAAAGTACATAGCTCTGCAGCCTGAAGTCCATCCCGGGCAGGGAAGCGTAGGTGGGCGGTCAAACGCGTTAATTTTTCAAAATAAAATCTTCGAGTGCAGCTGTGAAATTTTGTGTCATTATAGTTTTTAACTGTAGAAATTGCGTGAAATTATTGCCAGAAGTCTAGGTCGAAGGATTAAACGTTGCCAGATGTCGGTAAACTTGTAAGAAAATTGTTCAAATTAATAAAATTTGACATTGGTCAAGGTGCAGTTCTGGAGATTTTGTTTTTGTTTAAAATCTCCATATTCTTCCGGGTTTTCCTGTTTCTAATGTATTAGTCATATTAATGAAAAAAAAAAAACAAATCAAATTCGCGAAATGTCAAAAAATGCTATTTTTCGTTCAGTTCTGTCGGCTCGAATTTTCGACTTCGCCCATGCAATTAACGATGCCGTGAAAATGCCAATTTCGATCTTTCTATGTTGACATTAGGAAGCCTTCCTGCTGATGTATTTATTTAGTTATGAACATTTAAAAATTTCATGTTTCTCTTTTTCCGAAGAAAGTAATTGAAATTTCAAGTCCACCCCGCCCGTAGCACATCGCGTTAAGCGACGACATTCACAGCGGATTTCTCCTTTCGAATCCTGTACGGGTACATTTTTTAATTTGTTTTGAACTTTTTGGTTGATATTTCTTATCTCAAAATTACATCGCATTACTACACAAAATTTCATAGCTGCACTCAAAGATTTGATTTTAATTAAAAATCAACGCGTTTGACCGCCCCCACACGCTTCCCTCCCCGGGTGGTCTTCTGGCTGCAGAGCTACCTACTTTTCAGCTAGTAAGGAGGGTTTTTACATAAACATTTTCACAGCACTTTATCATTTTCAATTTCCGTAGCCAGCTTTCCGTCTATAAGAACATAACGTAAAACTGAAATGATATTTTTAGATATTGTGAATAAATAATATAGTGAGCTCTCGAACTTTTTGATTTTGCCATTAGTGGTACTTTGAAACTAGTTACTTATTTATAAAAGTAAATATCATCTATATAATCTCAAGATGATCATGAAATACTTGTTTTCTACTAGCGTACATCATGTCAGACAGAGCAGCGTTCTGTCACCAATCCTTTTTCATTAAAAAAATTTATTTCACTTGACCTGTTTGTGTTAGTTTACCAGTATGTATGTTTAGGTCAAATCTTGCAATCAAAATTTCGGCTATTTCTATTAAGCTAGAGCTGTGAAATTTTGCACGTGTATAAGTCCGATGGCAATGTAATCTATTATATCTAATATCTTTCTAGATCCAATATGGCGGGCGTACCAAGATGGCGGATCACAAGCCAATTGTTATAGGTATCACATGAAAGTGTTTGAGGAGAGAAATATGATAAACTATGTGACGTCATTCTAAATACAATATAGCGGATGCCCCACGATGGCGGATTACTTTCTTCTTCACAACCCACTTGATATAAGTATCAAATGAAAGGGTTTGGCGAGCAAAATACGATAAAATATGTAGCATATTAAATTCAATATGGCGGTTGCCCCAAGATGGCAGATTACCTTTTTCTTCACAATCCTCTTAATATGGGCATCAAATGAAAGGGTCTTGTCTGTCTATCAGTAAAATAAGTAAAGGCTAAAAATAAAATAAAAAATAAAATTATATAAAAAAGGTATTTAACGCACTAAGGAGTAGAAAATTCATACAACCAAAAGCTTTAAGGATGGGCATAACACTTGCACAGTTGCTTTGTTCAATTGACTGCCCCGCCCACAAAGATCTTAGTTTTCAGATGTATGAATTTAAAAAAGTAATTTTTTCTTCTTAGTACATTTTTTTAAATAAAAGTTTTTACTTCCCTCGCATAACGAAGGGAAGTATTGTATTCGAGGAAAAATCACCCTCCGAGATTTTTTCGGATTTTCACGTTTCAGATGTAGATTACGAAAATACAGATTTTTCAGTTCCGTCAGTCTGTCTGTCTATCTGTCTGTTGATGCATTAACTAAAAAAACTACTTGACGGAGAACAGTTAAATTTGGTAGGTAGCTAACGCTACTGTCAGCGAAGAAATGGTTAAACTTTCACTGAAAAATATACAGGGTGGACCTTCTAAAGGGAATAAATAATGAAAACATTTCTTTTCGCTCAAATTTAAAATTTTCATGTTTCATGACATTCTCAACCTATTTCAGAAAAAAAAATTCTTTTTTTACTAACATTTTTGGAAAATTATTTACCACTAGAATAGATGGAAAAACATTTTTTTGCTCAATTTTAAAATTTTCACGTTTCATGGCATTCTAAACTTATTTCAATAAAAAAAAATTGAAAATATTTTTGAAAAAATTTGTAGTCTCTTTTTACCACTACTGTTGAATAGACGGAATATTTTTTTTTCCTCAATTTAAAATTTTCACGTTTCATGACATGCTCAAGCCTATTTCAGAAAAAAGAATTAGAATTTTTTTTTATCGACATTTTTGGAAAATTTTTTACCACTATATTCTAGCGTATTTTTTCCAAAACAATTTTTTTTGTAGGTTTAGAATGCCATGAAATGAAAATTTTTAATTTGACCAAAAAAAATGTTTTCCATCGAACAGACAAAATTTTTTTTTAAATTTTTGGAAAAAATCTATTTCTATTTTTACCACTAGGTACTATAAAATTAATGGAGCAAATTTCGTTTCGCTCAAATTTAAAATTTCCACGTTTCATTACATTCTAAGCCGATTCCAAAAACTTTTGACAATAAGGAAAAATAAAAAATTTGCAAATTATTGCCCACTACAACAAAATACAAAATAGATAACGGAAAAAAAATGTTTTTGCCCAAATTTAAAATTTCCACGTTTCATGATATTCTAAACCCATTTCAAGAAAATATTTTTACCACTGCTTTAGAACAGATGATGAAAAATTTTTTTACCGCTAGAATACATGGAAAAAAAATTAGTTTGCTCAAATTCAAAATTTCTACGTTTCATAACATTCTAGGTTTAAAAAAAAATTAAATATTTTAACCACTGCTATGCTTCCACTTCGCTACGTGCATGTGGAACTGAAAATGTTACAGATGGCAATAATATTTGGCACCTACGAGTGCACCCATTATAGTTTTATTGAAAAATGTACAGGGTGGTCATCCCAAGAAATAATTCAACCATGGTGGGCATTTGTAAAGGGTATTTGCGCAAGCCTTCCATATTTGACACCTGTAATTTAGTATTGAATTTTTGCTCTCGGATGACCACTCTGTATATTTTTTGACCAAAAGTTATCAGGTTTTCTTTGTAATAATAGTGATAACTATATTCCGATTATTATTCTCAATGTCATTTCGTAATTAATAATTTTTTATAGTGACCGCCATGCACAAATAAAGAGGGAAGTTCTGTGTAAATACCTTTACACCGATTTTTTTAACATGTTTTTATATAATTTTATTTATAACGAACACGTAAGGCGATATGTGCTGGATAATTGGCAAGGTGAAGTTGCTATGGACGGAACCAAAATTTCTAACTTGAGATTTGAAGATAATACCACCTTAGTTGCAGAAAGTGAAGATGAGATCAAGCACCTGCATGGAAACCTCTCTACGATAAGCCCTGAATACGGAATGAGCATAAGTCACAATAAAAATAACCAAGCAAACGGCTCTCCTTGCAAGTTGCATATACACTCTTACTCAACTTGCACGAGAGAAAAAATTATATGTCTGTTCTTATACTTTACTTAGTCCGTACTGACGAAGGCAAATAAGCCGGAAACTGCAGTATGCGGATGGTATAATATACTCCACACAGGATTTTTTTTCTGTTGAGGCTTATTGAAGTCAATTTATGTTCTATTGTTCATTTTCAAATAACGTGCATTGTTTGAATGATATACATTGCAATGATATATCATTATTTAAGTGTGCTCTTAAATAACTACTAGCTCACTAGCGGTTGTTTATAGGAGGGTATAGAAAGGAGTCTTTGTGTATTTAATAAATGCAACCATCAAGAAGTCTGTTCATATTTGTTGTGAACTATAAGTATCTTTAGTATCAAATATGTATCTACAGTACTCACATCACAAATTGAAAATACTATTTCGCATTAGCGCCCCCTAGGTGTAGGTGGTATAATTAATAAGAGGGGTGTCTCCACACCCAATCTGTATCACTGGGAAAACGTGTGATGCAGTTTCAAATGTCTGCTCAGAGGTTACGTCGGGGAATAAATGGTTTTATACAATTAAATTATTGGTTTCTCAGAAAGGGCATCGAGAATTTGCTAGATTGTTCCATGTATCTGTACGAGAAGGTTATAGAAAGTGATGGACCTCTCAGGAATTTTCTAGAGTCATCTTATGGTGTACATAAGACGACGGATTCACCAGGGGACGGCAGCTTTTAAGTGAGTTCGAGTTCAGAGAAGTATAGATAAAACAGAAGTGATTCCGAGTGAATAATAGGGTGAAATATCAAATAATAAACCCTGTTTAAGGTTATGTTAGTCTAATAAACGTTTTGCGAAAAACAAGTCAATAAATATTGTGCTATTGATTATCTCGTGCTATAATTTCCGAATCAACGGATTAAGGATGGTTCCCAGTGAGTGGAAACATTTGACACTACGTGTAAAAGTTAGAGAAGAACAAGAAATTTAAAACAGTCTCCTGGTCCATTAGAGACGTTTGTTTTAACACATGTTTTCGTTTTATACCGATTCACTCAACGCTTAAAAATTAGTTTATAGAAAACTATTTAAAATCAAGAAAGCTATTTTATTGTTTAAACAAGCTAACCATTATATTCTTCACAGATTTACTGCACTTTTTATATAATTGTTGCACATTCTATAGGATACTCTTCGCAGTTTTCTTTGTAAATAATATTAGCTTTAGATATTCTTTTGTTTAATTACAAAATATACAAAAATATGTATTTTTTAAATTAAATAATTAATAACTTTTTATTTATTGATCGATTTTGTTAAAGAATAACATGGTTCTTTCTATATATAAGACTAATGTATTGACCAAATTTCAATACGATCGAACATTCCGTTCTTGAGTTATCGTACAGAAAAAAAGCATAATCTTATCAAAAAATAACTACCTTTCACAGTCTGTTTTTCACGACATATCTAAACTTTGTTTTATAAAATGTCACGAAAAATCAGTAAGTAGACACCCTACTTACTGATTTTTCGTGACATGATACAGTGAGTCATGTTGTATGTGTATTTATGTGCCTACAAACATTTCATTTCTGTCTTTGTCTTACATGTATTTTAGATCAGAATCGATTACCACATGTATAAACATTAATCGTTGTGATTCCAAGAGATATATAAACTGAATTAAGGACTTTTAACCCTTAAGAAAAATTGCAATACGGCGCTCATGTCGTCTTGAGCTTTGACCTTGTTTGGTCAAAGGATAAAGCATTTCCAGAATATTTTTATCCATCCTTATGATTTCCTACGTTATATAAGATCTTTTCTTATTTTCATGAGGTGTCCTTTGATCACGTAATGCAGATGCCAGATGCTTAGTTTGATCTATTAAACTCGATAAGGATGTTCGTACATTTATGCTGGATGATATTTACGGAAATTCCGTTGAAAAGGAAATGCCTACCAGTTATTAAAGCTTTTCTTATGTATGAAGATGGAAAAATACTCTAGTAATTCAGTAGAATGGTTTTCAATGAGGGTGAACTATTTGATTTGTATTTACGAATTAAATATTAAATGCATCATAATTTTACCTACTTTATAGTATTGACACCGAACTAATTTTCATATACTTTAAAACACTGAATAATAATTCGACGTTTCGGTAATAAAGTTGGCATCATGAAAACTAAAATTTTAGATTATGTCAACTTTGTTGGGGAAATCCGCAACGATAATATTACATAATTAATACTGTTCAATGTGTTGAGGATTGTTAAAATTATTTCTTTTTATTCACAGTTTGACACACTTAATACGACTCGTGAATTTTACAAGTTGACTTTCCTTTGTTGCATGGCACGTCTGACAGTGTCACGGTAGGCTGTTTGGCGTACGACTTCATCAATTTTTCCTTTCATCGGTTTCCTTGCGGCATCGAGATAACGCAAACAAGTATTTTGACTAATAACCGATAACATTTGTAAATGGGCATGAATGAATACAGTGTAATGTATGTAAGTTAAGTGAAGCGCTCAGAAATTCGAAAATATTCCGCGTACGGGGAAGGGGGTCAAAAAAGCTAACATTGCAAAATTGCGTTCGACACTTCGTTTCGCCGCTATAGAAAATAAATTGATTTGGAAATCGATTTGTTCCCTTCAGTGGCCAAACCGAGCTTCGCGTCGGATGCAAGTTTCCCAAACTACCTTTTTAATTCCCTCTCCCACGTATGGACTGTTTTCGTGACACACGAAGTATTCATCCCCATCCACACTTTTTCCCGCAACCCCGGCTAGAACTTCTACTCATGTTTCTCGTTAGTGTACAAACTGCATTTTATGTGGAGTATGTATATCTTCGAAACCGCTCTCGGCCGTACCGGATGTGCCTCCCGCCAAAAGAGCGGGATGAGGAAGAAGCTCCCCCTATGCAAACTCAACTCGAGTATCTAAACCGTCTGCCTCAGAAGTCGAGGTCGTCGGTTCGGTTTAAAATCAAATTAATTTTATTGGTTTTCTATGAATCTGAAATATTTGGCATTAGATGATTGTGGAAGCTATGAGTGAGATTTTGGAGAGTTGTGCCCACTGACACTGGTGATCAGGATGATGTAAAGTGGATTTCCTAGTATATTCACGTTCTTTTTTAATTATACAGTATCTTAATGTGTAACATTTAACTAAATGTAAATAAAAAATTCAATTCAATATAATTTATGGATTATTGTCGTTTATTTTGGTACTGCCTTTGAAGAGGCAATTTTTTTGTCATAATTAGATCCCAATATGTTCTATTTTTGTGAATACCTAATTTAAAACTACTATGAAAACTAAAAAATTACAAAAGTGTTACACTGGTAAGCGGGACACTCTGTGTATAGACACAATCATTTTCTTCATTTGATTTTCTCTTGTCAATCACAGAAACTTTACTCTCTCTCCAGTATGTATTCCTTATGATTTTCATTATTGGACCTAGTCTTCTGACTTCGTAAAAAGCCTTTACGGCCTTAAACTCATCGGCTATGATTACCAAGAGGTTGATCTTAAATCATTATTTCACAGTTCCCTGGTGTTGATTTATTTACTGTTTTTCTTTGTTTGTCTATTCATTCATTTGTTATATATCCACGCATGTATTTATTGCTGTATCCAATACTTGATAGTTGAGATAACTTAGGTGAAAATGATACCCACAACAAGAATATTTTTGTTGCTTTTTCCAAAAATGGCATATTCTCAAAAAGAATTAGAAAATTTCTTTAATTTTGGGTTTTTTTAGATTTAGATGACAATATCTCGCAATTAGTGCGGGATACGCTGAGCCTTAAAGAAAACAATTTAAAAGTCCATAAAGGGAAACATCACTTTTCTACCGCTATCCAGTTAAATGGAAAATACGCTCGAAGTTACGGTTTCGGCTGAGTGTACACTCTGCATATTTTTCAGTTAAAGTATATTATCAGGATTCGTGGAGATACGTTTATCAATTTAAGTAATTTATATTATTAGTATGCCTCTAAAACTTATCCAGAGTCCGAAATTTAACTTGCTTTCCAAAATATCTTTTCCGAGGACTATTTCCTTCATCCTTATTTTTTTAAATATTTAGTTGATATGCATTTGCAGTATTTTTCTTCTGGAATCTTCTATATCAGTATCAGGTACCTCGGTACCTTTCCCTTCAGGTAAAGAGCAACCCCGTAAGTAAAATTTGATAGGTACTGCATCTTCAAACTCCAGAAAAGCCCCTCGCCCAGGAGACAAATAATTTAGAAAATCCGACACGGTACCGCAGTGAATTACAATATGGCGTACACATTTGGTCATAGTGTCTATAATGGACATTTTGTGCACATTTGAAAATGTGTTACCTCTTTAGGACAAACCTGACATGGATATGGGAGCTGTCTACTGTCTGTGGACCTATCTACGCTCCCTCCTAAAACCTACGGCTATGCTACCGGCAATATTAAGAATGATCCAAGAGATAATTAGGGCCTTCTAATGGTGAGCCAGGTAAACAATCGAATAGCTTTCGTTTGAGGTAAGCGCATAACATATCATAAACAGACCTTGTAAAGACTTATTCTGGTAGCTATGTTCTGTACTGAATTTTTAAATTGACAACAGAAATGCTATACCACCTAGGGCAGACGATTTCAAATATTATATTAACATTCTATGAGCAATTATTTTCCATTGCTAGAGCGCAAATATAGTGTCAAAATATTTTCGTTTAAAGAGATTTGGATGAGGAATCTGGATGTGGAAGTAGTGATTCTTTAGGCAACGATTTTTTATCACTTGCTATAAGTTTCCTGAATAGAAAATAATGCATCTCAAAACAAAATTCTCATCGAACTAATTTCAACACGTATTTGAGCAAAAAAGTATATCAGTTAAATCAAATAGGTATAAGAATTCTAATCGACTATTTTTAAACTTTATGATAAGAGAACATGAAAATGGACCAAGGACCTGCATTCGCTTGCCAACTTATTTGGTATTAAAATAGAATCATTACCGACATTTAAAGTAACTGCTATTGACTTTGTTCCAAAACCAAACGTCGATCTTTATCAGTGTAATAAAGTACTTCTTTTATTAGACCAATTCATTCATTTCGCTAAAATCGCTTTTGTCAAGGTTCCAAGTAGGGTTTTATTAGTTTCTTTCTCACCGTGATTTCCTAATAGACTCAAAAATTATGTGTGATTATGTAACAAACATCATATTTTTACTAGACGTTTTGGCTATTGTCTGAATTTTATTTTTGCATACCATAAAATAAAGTACTACATCTGTCTGTACACACATGTGCATTGAACAGCTCTTAATGAAGATTTTGTTACTCTGCACTTTACAGATAAAGATGGATATACGCTGTGCCATTAATAGGCCGAGCGATGCAATTTTTCTTGTTGGTGTATGTTTAGAATGTCACTAAACCTAGAAATTTTAAATTTGAGCGAACATTTTTTTCTGTCTGTCTATCGGTCTCTGGGTCTGCCTGTCTATAATTTTTCTTGTGCTCACGTTTACTCTGGAACGGTTTAAGATAAAGACTTGAAATCTTATACACGTATGCACTATAACAAGATCTGGATTGTTTTTTGAAGTTATCCGGTGAAACGTTGGGGTTTAAATTGAGTAAATAAGGGAAAATAAGTAAAGCATGCTGGTAAGAGTAAATAAAATTGGAATTTGGTGTATATATTAGAAGTTAAATATTTATAATATCATCCCCCGCATCGCCCCAATTCAATTATTAATGGGGTTGATATAATAACAATGAGATATTCACGTGAAATTTGGTACCCTTGTATATTATAATAACACTTGGAACTAGAACTAGATTTTGAGATGATTCCGTTGAAGGGTTGGGGGACAAATAGGGGAAAATAAGTAAAGCAAGCTGCTAAGAGTACAGAAACTTGGAATTTGCTGTATATACTAGAAGCGAAGGCCTCAGATTCCCTCATAATATTTGTCACTCCGCCTCCCACCAGATTCAATTAATTATTAAAGGAGTTGATAAAACAAAATTCAGATATTTACTTGGAATTTGGTACACATATGTCCTGTAATCACATCTGATTGGGATGATTCCGTTGAAGGAGAGGGGAGCGATTTGGGGACAATAAGTAGAGCAAGCTAATAAGAGTCGACAAACTTAATTTTTTGCGTATATGATACAATCTAACTCCTCAATTACTTCCACATCCACGTAGTGGATTAGAAGTATGGTAATCGTAAAAGAAATTTGTTTCTTTTTTTTGTTGAAATAGGTTTAAAATGTCACGAAACATCGGAATTTTAAATTTAAGTGAAAAAGAGTTCTGTCCGTCTGTCGGTAGGTTTGTCTGTAACTATTTTTTTGTCCGCACGTTTTCTCTGGAAAGATTTAAGATATTGACTTGAAATTTTACACAAGTATGTACTATAATAAGATCTAGAACGGGATTGTTTTTTAAACGTATCCGATGAAGGTCTGGGGGGTAGATAGGGGTAAACAAGGGAAAATGAGTAAAGCAACCTGGTAAGGTACAGAAATTTGAGATTCGGTGTACATATCAATGCCTCTAATTTTTTTTATAATATTTTACATCCCCCCACCACCCCCACTCCATTACTAAAGAGGTTGTTAACATAAAGTTGAGATATTGTTGAAATGTGGTACACATATATACTATAACGACATCTGGAACTAGATTATATTTTGAAATTATTTAATTCAAGGGTTGGGAGTTAAATAGGTGTAAATAGGGGAAAATAATAATTGAAGCAGGCTGATAATAGTCAGAAACTTGAGATTTGGTGTATATACTAGAAGCCAAGGCCTCAGATTATGTATATTTTTCAACTCCACCCACCATCCCCCTTCATTATTAAAAGGGTTGATAAAATAAAATTGAGATATTCAGTTGAAGTGTGATACACATATATATATTACAACGACATCTGGAACTAGACTATATCTTGAAATTATTTCATTGAAGGGTTGGGGGTTAAATAGGGGTAAATAGGGGAATATAAGTGAAGCAAGCTGGTAATAGTACAGAAACTTGGATTTGGTTTAATTATAAGTCAAGGTCTCATTTCTTTATGATATTTTTCAACCCCTCCGCCACCCCGACTTAATTATTAAATGTGCTCACAAAATTGAATTAGGGTATTCACTTGAAAGTTGGTACACGTATGTATTATAACGACATATTATATTTTGAGATGATTCCGTTGAAGGGGTAGAGGTAAATAGGGGAAAATGAATAAAAGCAAGCTGGTAAGAGTACCGAAACTTGAGATTTGATGTATATACTGGAAGCCAGGATCTCAGATTTCTTTATCATATTATTCACATCTCCCCCACCACCTGCACTGCATTATTAAAATGGTTGATAAAATAAAATAAAAATATTTACTTGAAATTTGGTATAAGTATGTATTGTATCTGGTTGGCATGAATCCGTTAAAAATGTGTAAAATGGGGAAAATGAGTAAAGCAAACTAATAAGATTCCAGAAACTTCATTATTAAAATTCTATGACCAATTATTATTTTCCATTAAAGATTCTTGGATGTAGAATCTAGATGTGGTGTGATTCCTTAGGCAACGGTTTTTTATGAAGTCTCTCTTATAATTATAAATATACTTAAAAGATGCTTTTATCGTGCCCAAAATTCATTCCCGTTTCGAGACATGAAAATTCCTACAAAATCATGCTTTTCGCATATGTTTCAAAAACTGTAGGAAGTATAATGATATATAAGACATAATATAAAACATTTCCTGCAGTGTGATTTTTCTTCGCACCTAGTTGATAAAAATAAATAATTCTTCTCTAATTTTGGAGATCATCTATATTCAAAAGCTGTTTTCACGAACTTCTTGACATTATCTACTTTTTTCCGCTGAAGGAAATGGCTTGTATAGCCACGAAATTATCTACCTATATTGGGTGGCTCGACTCGATGGAATAATTCTGAGTAGGCAAATGGATAATTTTCCAAAGTGAAGTGATATAAGATAAAATTTCCAATTATTTGATGTAAGGTGTCAAGATAGCTGACTTCCGGTTTCGATAAAATTTATATGAAGATGAAACTATGTGAATGTTTTTGCATATTTGTATATTACTGAACAAAAACGTATAATCTAACCCTCCGCGAGCATTTGTAAAATATTATCTCTTCAAATACTACTATTAAACACAATTTACTCTTAATTAAATAGGTTTAATAAATCTTACCTACTTAGGGTCAAGTCATTTAAAATAATTATTGTGAAAGTTCGATTATTAAGACATTAATTTTTTTAATTAAAATGAATTTGAAAGAGATTGCTTTTAGTATATACACCAAATGCCAAGTTTTTGTACCCTTACCAGCCTGTTTTGCTTATTTTCCCCTATTTACCCCTATTTACCCCCAACGCTTCACCGGATAAATTAAAAAAACAATCCAGTTCCAGATCTCGTTATGGTACATATGTGTATAAAATTTTAAGTCAATGTCTTAAACCCTTCCAGAGACATCGTGCGCACAAAGAAAGTTACAGACCGACAGACCGACGGACAGAAATTTGTTTGTCACTCAAATTTAAAATCTCGTTGTTCCATGATATTCTAAACCTATTTCAACAAAAAAAAATGAAATTTTGTTTACGCTTACTATATTTCCACTCCACTATGTGAATGTTTAAGTAATTAACCAAGACAAGGGGCTGCTGTGATGCTAATTAAATAGTAATATTCAAACAACAACCCGATATATTCACGTGGATAAGATGAAATATCTCGAGTACATAAAAAAAATGTAGATTGTAAAAGTTCGTATATGGAATCAGAACTAATTATATTGAATATACTAAATATAACCAAATACTTATTCAAATTAAAGGTATTAATATTCCATAATGTCTAATACGTTTTAAAATTTTGTTTATTTATTTGATTGGTTGTTTAGCTGGATTTTGTGCCGGGGATTTATTAAATCTGCAATTTAATTTATTTAAAATCACACTCTTCTCGGTCCATCATGGATCCATTCTAGATTTTGTATTAGAAAAACTAACAAACTGTCCCTATTCATTTTAAACACTTTATTTTTATTTTCTCTGCGTGCTGGATTGTCAAATACTGACCGTAGTCGGCGATCCAGAATGCTATTATTAGAGGTAGCCCTTATAATAAAAGTTGCTTTGGAATTGGCAACTTCAGAAGCAGTTTACCTAAATAAAATTTGAATAAAGGACACATTGAGATCATAAACATTTACCTTCTGGAATTTTTTGCGAAAAATCAACAACTAACCAAACCTAGGCCGCAATTTATATTGCTCTGTTTGTAAAGCTATAAAATCAAGCCAAATAAATATATCTATAGCACTATCGCCTTCATGTTTTCCTATTTATTGCTTTTGGGATTTTCTCTTTTACATCCTCTGTAATTGAGGTCAACGATCGAAATAAATCAAAAACCACGTAAAATTTATTAGTGTAAGTTACCGAAATATTGGACGGTACACCGCAAATTGGTCAGATTAAATTATTTTATAACCGGCGTTTATAGTCACGTTTAAGTTAAGTTTATTGCCGCTCTCAACAAGCTTGGAAACCAATGATCGTAAGGAACTTTATTAGCAGGTATAAACTTGTTATGCTATTATTTTATAAATTAATTTCTTACTAGAATTTTCTTCTTCAAAACATCGCTTTTTATCATTGAATAAGGTTATGTCAAAAGTGCAAAAGAGGATAATTTAATTCCAGTTGTATTCTAATTAAAGCCTAATGGTTAGACTTAGTGCATCTGATAGGTAAAATATACAGGCATCCTCTTCGGAATTTGATTGTAGAAGTTGGGATAAGTCAAAAGCAGAGAATGACGATATTACGCTTGAGTTCTCTTCATAAATAATAAAGGATACCTTATTTTACTCTTCGAAATACGAAAACGAAGAGTATATTGCATTTGATCGGCACATTGCTAAAACAGTAAATGTCAATCGTAGAGAAAACACTTTCATATCACTGTGTTGGTGATCAAATTTTGAACAACTTTCAAAATGTACGTCCGCCCGTCTGTCTGTCTGTCTGTATGTCTGCCTGTCTGTTTATCTGTCTGTCTGTCTGTCTGTATGTCTGCCCGCCCGTCCGTCCGTCCGTCCGTCCGTCCGTCCGTCCGTCTGTCTGTCTGTCTGTCTGTATGTCTGTCTGTCTGTCTGTCTGTCTGTCTGTCTGTCTGTCTGTCTGTCTGTCTGTCTGTCTGTCTGTCTGTCTGTCTGTCTGTCTGTCCGTCCGTCCGTCTGTCTGTCTGTCCATCGCGTATTTTCTAAGCACGATAACTTAATAACGAAAACTTCAATTGGACTGAAATTTGGACAGTAAGTTAGTGTTAACTAGGAACAGCCATATTTTGAACAAAATCGATCACTAAATAAAGAAATCGGTAAAGACAACTTTCCCTTCATTTATATAGGGCGGTCACTCTAAAAAATTACTAATTATATAGTACCTATTGCTATTTTTTTTATTAATTTTCAAAAATATTTTTTTTTGAGAAAGTTTAGAATGTCATAAAACGTGGAAATTTTAAAATTGAGAAAAACATTTCTTTTCCATCATCTGTTCTATAGTGGCAAAAAAATTTTGAAAAAAAAATCTTTTTTAATTTTCAAAGCATTAAAAAAAAGTTTTAGAATGTCATGAAAAGTGAAAATTTTAAATTTGATCAAAAACTAATTTTAAGTGTCCCATGGTAGTGGTAAAAAACTTTATAAACATTTTTTCTAAAAGTTCAGAATGCCACAAAACGTGGAAATTTTAAATTTAAGCGAAATTTTTTTTTACCATTATCTATTCCCTTTAGACGGTCAACCCTCTATATTTGCCAGTGAAAGTGTAACCATTTCCTCGGTGGCAGTAGAGTCAGCTAGACACCTACCAAAGACTGTTCTCCGTGGAGTAGTTTTCTAGTTAATGTACCAACAGACAGACCGACAGACAGACAGACAGACTGACTGACTGAGATAGATTTATTATGTATATTTTATTTCCCTTCAATATGTGAGGGAAGCAAAAGTTATATTTAAATTTACAAGAAACTCATGTTTTTTGTGTTTTGTAATTACATAAAAAAAAATCTAAAATGAAAGCAATCCCACCCCTCTGGGGAGGGTTTTTAAATTTGGAAAAATAGCATAAAAAGTAGAGAAAATTTTAAAATTTAAATTTCAACATAGCCACATTGACAATACCGGCTACGTATAAATTCTAATAATGTTTATAAACTTAAAAGTAATAAATTAGTCACAAAAACGATAAGATTATAGAGCAAGCTTGGCGGCTTAATTCATATCGCAGTAGACAAGGCCAAGGTCACTCGCTAACATAAACAATAATTATTCACGATAAAATTGTGAAGAGTATCCCAGAGAATGTACAATAATTATATACAAATTCACAGATTTCGCAATTCTTGCAACCATCGGGACATTGGAAATGATAACACCATACATAAAACACAGACTTTTTCTGGACTCGACTTCGCCTCATCTGGAAACTGCTACGGTCCACTCTCGATTGCGACACCGCTGTATTTCGACCTTAAATGAAAACTGGTAACTTGACCCCCTGTGATATATGCAACCCATATTACATTTGCATATATCAGCCATTACATATACGACAGTCTCACTCGACCGCGACACCGCCGTCTTTTGACCTTGAACGAAAATTGGTAACTTGGCCCCCATATACGAACATAAACATGTCCAATGATAAAAGTGCGATGATTCGGCGAAAAGTATAATGGTTAGCTTGTCTTTGCTGGCTTCTTAGTAAATATTTATTTATATAACGTTTTTACAAAAAATGTAAAGAACATTTTTAGAGCTAATAAAATCATCTTTTATCTGTTTTGTGCTTGTTTTTCTTCGATAGAAATTGACCGATACGTAATTTTTTCAAAAACATGAATTTTTAACCGAAGAAAAAACTTGTAGTTAAGTATCTTCGAAAGTTTTTGCTGTTTCAAAAAATGTCATTTATAATTTTTTAAAGCTTTTGAAGTTATCTTTATTTTGTTCTTCTAAATCACGTTAAGTACTGTTATTCATTACACCCCCTAGGAACTGAATACTGATCCGCCCATGATTTAATAGCTAGAATTAAGTACCAATGGTTAGGCAACCAGTAATACTTTTTTTTGGAAGCCTGCAGGTGGATCTAGAGTTCCATGTTCTTCTGGAATTGAGTATTTCTAGATAGATATAGAGGCAATTTTAGAGTGTATAATTTATTTATTTATTTATTTATTTATTTAGATACAACCACCCAACAGAAAACCAATTAAAGGGTGGGAATGTTACACTAGTAAGCACAAACAGTATAAGTATTATATATACCAAATTCACAGTACGTGTCGTACTGTGAAGAAACAAAATACAAATGTAATACTAAGAAAAAACTGACTTAAGATAATATATACACATCACATAACTCTAAAAAAAACATGAAACGGCAATAAGGGATATGGGGTTATACGCATAGTAATCTTTTAATTGATGCAGGACTACAATTAAATATATCAAGCTCATTTTGCACTGAATTATAATATAAGGCGAGATTCACGGCGAAGAAGAGGTTTTTTGAATGACAAGTGAGAGGTTAGAAATCCTAAGTGAACACAAAGTGAAAATATCTAGTAACGAACATTGTTAACGATTATTTTAGTCAGTAAAAGTGTATTTTAGTTGATTAAAAAGTATTGTGAAGTAAAGTTATTAAATAAAGTGTTCCTTTGCTTAAAATTATTTGGGAACCCACGGATCCTGGAGGGCGGTTCAGTGGTGAAAATACGCGACAGTGTCTTAAATAATACATGCTAAGATTAATTACCTTTTTACAGATAAATATTATTTATGGTATTTTATAAATGTTTTCACATATGTATAAAAATGTAGTTTGCTTTAAACTAGAAACTAATTTTAAAAAAATGCAGTATCACCAGAATTTGTCAGATTTAAAATCCATATGCTTTATTAGTACATAAATTTCAATGTCCCATCATATAATATATAACGATATTGAACACCGATAGCCCATAACCATTCAAAGAAATAAATCACTGTAAAGTCTTCTAGAATAAAATGAGTCAGCTTTTTATGCCTCGGCTTGCTCTATCCTCTTGGCAATCAGTTATCAGACATTGCATGCACCTATTTTTAGCAGAACATAAAAAGCTAAAAAAGATATTAGTGAGCTAACTAATGGAATTAAGAAGTTCTTGATCGATTAAACCGTTCTAAGGAACTTCACAAAAAGTCAGACTTTAGCTGAAGTAGAATAGACAAGCCGTAACGATTGCTAGTTACTCTGGTTTAAGGGCGGACCCAGAAAGACTTTAATTCAGTAATCTAGAAGCAAAAAGTGCTCCGCCAACATCTTACATGCAATTTAAACATCTCAATCCCTGATCAGTGTTGAATCTCGTGATGGATTGCACAATCAAGGACATGCTTATCACACGGCGATCTCCCATTTGCACGAGATAGCATCGAGACGTACGTCTGTTATCCGAACCTAGGGAGAAGGCCGTAAGTGTTTTTGCTCTGGGACAAATTCAGTTTGAGGAGACAAGTGGTGTTAGTTGGATCCTACGTTTTGATTGAGCGTTGCTATTTTTGGATTAGAGTTCCGCTGCCAGGATCTGAATTGAAGCGAAATAATTAAGTTCATCGTAATTACGTTTTTTGCCAATTCATCAAATAGTTTTAAGCGTTGTCCATTTTTACATTGTTTGGCGCGTACTTGGCGATATTTATATTGACCTACTACTGTCGCCAAGGATGTATAATATTTACGTGTTTAGGATTTTAATTTTAATTTGAGACTTAGGGCATTAGTTGTCACAATAGAGACAATAGAGATGTAGGGGGAAGTGGTAATATTTTATGTGGACTTAAAAATTATACGATGATATGGTTAAATACGTCCTCGTGAAAAGATTACTATATTCAAAATGAAAGCTGATAAGACGGTTGATTGATTGATTGATTTGCCAGCGTAGCATTGCTACCGATATTTGGATATTTTATTAAAATTCTATGACCAATTATTACCACATATTAGAGTGCAAATATTGTTAAAATATTTTCTTTGAGATTTGAATGGAAAATCTGGATGTGGAAGTGGTGATTCCTTAGGCAGAGTTTTTTTTATTTTTTATCATCTCCTGATAATGCTATCTTTATTAGTAAATCACCCGTGGGGTGTAGTGTTCAGAGCTTCGTAGTCATGAAAACTAATGCATTCTCTCGTCAAGAATATAATAATAATAATAATAGTAACACGTCTTTATTATTTTCCATCTTAAAAAAAAAAATACAATCTATTATTGATTTTATAAAATAGACAATGAAAAATAAATGGCGAAATTTTGTTTAATATAATTCCATGAAAAAGACAAGCTGTGTGATGCAATCTTCTGTTGTACATGTTAAGCCATTTTACCTCCTTGAGTTTATGAGAAATTCTCTGATTTCGGTAAATTCCATAGATGAGTCTAAGACAAGAATTTTGTAATTTCTGAATTTTCCTTGCATACAGTGTATTTATTTATACAAGGGCCATATAAACAGTCTGCATAATTTAATATAGATAAAACCAAAGTTTCACAGAGGAGAACTTTGGTATTATGTGGGAGGTAATGGCGATTACCATATATTAATTTTAATATGGAGTAACCTTTTTGTAGCATTTTATTTATATGGGCCTCAAATCTTAAATCACAGTCTAATATAACTCCTAAACTTTTTGCCTTGTCTACTTTTACCAAATAATCATTACCAATTTTAATATTTGTACGTTCTTTAATATTACTTCGCTGGTTCTTTGGACCAAAAATTATAATATTAGATTTAATGGGATTAATGACATTTGCAATTTTTACAATATTTTGAAGATCTTCATTAACAAATGAACAGGCGATATCAGCATCAGAGGGCCTGAAAGAATAGTAGAGCTGAGTGTCATCTGCATATAAATGTACTTTGCAGTAATTTAAGTGATTAATAAAATTGCTTGTATATATCGTAAATAGCAATGGACGGAGGATTGACCCTTGGGGAACACCAGATCTTAGGCCTAGGTAATTTGAAATATTATTATTTAATTTTACACGTTGCTCCCGATTTTTTAAGTAGGCATTAAATAATTGTATTGCTTCCTCAGAGAGCCCTACGTAGTGTAAAATATTATTAAGTATATTATAATTTATAGTATCAAATGCCCTACTGATGTCAAGCAAAATTAAGGTGGTACAAAATCCCCTGGTCAGTAGCCGCTATAATATCATCCACTATGTGTAAGAGAGCCGTAGTGCAACTGTGTTTGGGCCTAAATCCTGACTGAACCGAAGGTATTAAATTGTACTTTTCTGTGTGTTCTCTTAACTGTTGTTCCATTACTCTTTCAATAAGTTTTGACATGGTCGGTAATAAACTAATAGCTCGGAGATCTTTGAATTCTTCTGGATTATTTCTTTTAGGCAGCACAGTTACATCGGCCCTCTTCCACATTGCTGGAAAAACATTTTCAGTTAAACAGAAATTAATTATATGCGTCAAATATAAAATAATATGTGGACAACACTATTTTATCAGATTAACATTTAAATCATCACACCCAGCAGCAGTAGTTTTTATGTTATTTAAAATCTTATATACAGGGTGCGCCAAAGTTCTGATTTTGGTCGATTACGGCTGTATTTGAAATGGTGGAAATATATTGTCTATAGATTATTTTCTTGATTTTCAATTCTGAATAACCAGAAAATATGTACAATTATACAGGGTACTCCGTTTTCGTTGTCCGAGCAACAACTTCGTTATTTTAAATGGAACACCCTATATTTTTTTCCTTTATCGAGTTACCCATCTAATTATATTCATAATTCTATTAAGGTGGTAGGTACTTAAAATGAACCGTTTACGATATAAAAAAGATTTTTTGACAAAAAGTGAGGTTTGCGGATAAGTTTTTGAGTACCTCTGATTTCATAGACAAGAGAGTTTTCAAAATTCTGCTTATACTGTTATGTTGAGCATATTAAGGGCTAGTAGGGCAGAAACATTATTAATATTAATCTTATACAGAGTGCTGAAAAAATTGAGTTTAATGTTTCGCTAATAAAAAAGGCCGTAATTCAATTTTTTCAAATGGGACGTACTATTTTCAGTTCTGTCATCTAATGAAGTGTTAAATTATCTTTCCATTGATATATCATAGTAGGTATTTATCTTTAGGAGTTGCATAGATATTAAGGTTAATTGTCTGGATCAGTCATTTTTCTTGCTGGAACTTCATGAGGTTTGTACTGCACTTCACCAGTTTCGATAAATCTGTCTCTAAGATTACTAAATGCAGGTTCTAAAGGGTGTCTCCTTTCAGGATATCTGGTTTTATAGACTCGGGATGCTAAGAGGCTGTTCCTTGAGCACTCCCCCAGAATAAAAATCATGTCAACCATTTCTTCCCGCGAATAATTCATATTTAATATAATTATATGCAAATGCAACTTCCTGGAACTGTAAAAGCTACTAGTATTTTATTAAAGACAATCAAAACAAAAGCACTTACCGATATAGCAGTAACACAAAACTTTAGAACATCCACAGACACGTGTTTTGACATCTATGTCTCTTCGGTGCGGCTTTTTCCAAAGTTCACAATCAACTGAAATATGTAAGCAAATACTCGTGTTATAACTATCAAAGGATTACCAGAACAGGATATTAAAAATTAAAATTAGATTATAGGAAATTCCCCGTAAAGGGATAATTATCAATATAATTATATGCAAATGCAACTTCCTGGAACTGTAAAAGCTACTAGTATTTTATTAGCTAATAAAATACTAGTAGCTTTTACAGTTCCAGGAAGTTGCATTTGCATATAATTATATTGATAATAAAATATAAAAATAATTAATAAAATACTAGTAGCTTTTACAGTTCCAGGAAGTTGCATTTGCATATAATTATATTGATAATTATCCCTTTACGGGGAATTTCCTATAATCTAATTTTAATTTTTAATATCCTGTTCTGGTAATCCTTTGATAGTTATAACACGAGTATTTGCTTACATATTTCAGTTGATTGTGAACTTTAGAAAAAGCCGCACCGAAGAGACATAGATGTCAAAACACGTGTCTGTGGATGTTCTAAAGTTTTGTGTTACTGCTATATCGGTAAGTGCTTTTGTTTTGATTGTCTTTAATAAAATACTAGTAGCTTTTACAGTTCCAGGAAGTTGCATTTGCATATAATTATATTAAATATGAATTATTCGCGGGAAGAAATGGTTGACATGATTTTTATTCTGGGGGAGTGCTCAAGGAACAGCCTCTTAGCATCCCGAGTCTATAAAACCAGATATCCTGAAAGGAGACACCCTTTAGAACCTGCATTTAGTAATCTTAGAGACAGATTTATCGAAACTGGTGAAGTGCAGTACAAACCTCATGAAGTTCCAGCAAGAAAAATGACTGATCCAGACAATTAACCTTAATATCTATGCAACTCCTAAAGATAAATACCTACTATGATATATCAATGGAAAGATAATTTAACACTTCATTAGATGACAGAACTGAAAATAGTACGTCCCATTTGAAAAAATTGAATTACGGCCTTTTTTATTAGCGAAACATTAAACTCAATTTTTTCAGCACTCTGTATAAGATTAATATTAATAATGTTTCTGCCCTACTAGCCCTTAATATGCTCAACATAACAGTATAAGCAGAATTTTGAAAACTCTCTTGTCTATGAAATCAGAGGTACTCAAAAACTTATCCGCAAACCTCACTTTTTGTCAAAAAATCTTTTTTATATCGTAAACGGTTCATTTTAAGTACCTACCACCTTAATAGAATTATGAATATAATTAGATGGGTAACTCGATAAAGGAAAAAAATATAGGGTGTTCTATTTAAAATAACGAAGTTGTTGCTCGGACAACGAAAACGGAGTACCCTGTATAATTGTACATATTTTCTGGTTATTCAGAATTGAAAATCAAGAAAATAATCTATAGACAATATATTTCCACCATTTCAAATACAGCCGTAATCGACCAAAATCAGAACTTTGGCGCACCCTGTATTGTAAGTTCGTCAACAGGCTGAAATTTAAAATTATAATTATTTATATTATTATTTTTATAAAAGTCAATAACTTCAGCCGATGCAGTTGTCTGAGGAATAGCATTTATAAAAAAATTATTTATTTCGTCTACGTTCTGTAAATGAACCGGAATATTTTTATGTTTATTTTGAGGTACAAAATTATTTTCTCTGAGAAATTTCCAGTTCTGTTTTGGGGTAGAATTATTCATTTTGTGTTCGATATAGATTTTTTTCTCTTTTGTAATTGCTCGAGTTGTATAATTACGTATTTCCTTATAAAACTGAAAACGTACTGGGTTTTTGTTTTTTATAACGTTTCTCTGCTTTATGCCGCGTTTTCATCATCATTTTTATATTATATGTTAACCAAGGGGCATATGGCTTAGTGAATCTGGATGTGATAAAAGGTGCATGTATATCAAACAAGTCGTAAATATTATTGACTAAAAATTCTAACTTTTCATCAATATTATGTAAATCAAATATTACATACCAGGGAACATTAATAAGATCTGCTTCGAAGTGTTCGTAATCAAAATTTTTAAAATTTCTGTAAGTAATTAATTTTGGTTTAGTTTTTCACCATATACCTTTAAAGTACAAGATATAATTTGATGATCAGATAAATCATTATCTAAGACACCCTTCTCCAAAACTTCCAAACCCTCTGACACTAAAATGAGATCAATTAATGAGGAAGTAGTTTCTGTGATTCTAGTTGGAACGTCAATTATTTGTTCTAGATTAAAAGAGTTTAAAACAGAAAAAAAATCGTTAACAGTAATATTATGAAGATTTAGTAAATTTATATTGAAATCCCCTGTACAAAGAACATAGTTTACTGTGGGAAATATGAGTTGTCTTCTAACTCGTTCAGAAAACCTCCTGTATCCTGGGTGGGAGGTCTATAAACAACACCTATAGCTACAGAAATATTACTCAATGTTACCTTTATCCATAATTGTTCTATAGTATTGTTTGTAAGAATTAGATCGCTATTTAAACTACTTTTTAGATAAATGCATAATCCTCCCCCCCCTAGCTTCACGGTCACGTCGAAACACTTTAAATCCGTCAATCTGTATTAAGTTAACTGGTATATTTACATGCAACCAGCTTTCAGATACTAAAAAAATATGAAATGATTGTTGAAGAATAATTTCTTTTACTTCATGTACTGAAGGTAACAGAGATCTTATATTTAAGTGGCCGACTTTTAAGGTTTTTAAACTCATTGTTTTCATATTGTCAAGTTAGAAGTAATACACAGATCCAGTTATCTTTATTAATCTAAAAGTACACTCTTGTACAGTTGGGAAATAAGCTGCAGATTAATGACTGCTAAATATCCTGCAGTTGATTATTTGCAATATCAGGCTCTTGTTATCAGTGCTAAGACGAGTATGAGTAGAATGAGGAGGATTTGGGAAGAAGAGTGGATCCAGATAACTAGGTCACATAATTATCAGTAATACCGCCCACACTTCAGAACACCCTTTCTCGAGTTTCCAAACTATAGACAGCTGCTTGTCACATTTCTTTGTTGTTTACATGGTAACAGTGTTTATAATTCATTCCTGTTCAAAATGGAACTTCTTGATAATACATTATGTGACATGATGTGGCTATTGAATACATCAATCATTGGCCATTTCAATGTAACTAAAGCTTAATTGCCATTTCAAGTAAAATTGCCAAATTCGTGCTTCTTTACCTTTGGATAGTGTTTCATAAATCTGAGACGTCGATATGTTCCTATTTACCCCAACTCATTATTAAAATATCTCCTGATGTCTATATTAATAATACAATAAGTATAATAGACACCAACTTGCATTAATTATTTTCCCTTATTTATCCCTCAACCCTTCATCGGAGTAAGCTCAAAATATAATTAAGTTTCAGATCTCGTTATAATACGTACGTGTATCAAATTTGAAATGAATATCTTAAACCGTTCCCGAGAGAACGTGCGCACAAAAAAGGTACAGACCGACCGATGGACAGACAGACAGACAGACAGACAGACAGACAGACAGAAAGTTGTTTTGCTCTAAGTTAAAAACTCCATATTTAATGACATTCTGAACTTATTTCATTCAAATAAGAACTTGAATTTTTTTTTACGATTACTATACTTTCACTCCACTACGTGGATACTTATGATAATTATTATTATTAATAAGCTACGTTAATCAGGGTTAGTACCCGAACGAATGATCTCATAACAACATCGCCCATCTTCTAATCAGGGTATGCGCAGAAACTATGCAATATTAGGCGTAGTAGGTGTACCATCCTTCGGATGATAAAGCGCTCCTTCTTATAGGTAGAGGTTCGGCAAAACTTCTGGGTTGGGGGTGGCTCGTTCTTTGACTTCGGGATTGGCCTTAGTCCTAGAAGTAGACCGATATTTAATAAATAATAAAAAAACGCACACAACAGAAGATAAAAAAACCGCTGCCTAAGGAATCACTACTTCCACAACCAGATTTTTCATCCAAGTCACTTTAAAGGAAACATTTTGACTTGATTTGCACTCTAGTATGTGGAAATTATTGGTCATAGAATTGTAATATTTTTTTTCCTTCTTCAATTCTTTGGGACTTTCTGCCACATGTATATTTTCTTTTTAAGCGGTGCTAGGGGAATCTACAAAATATATCACAATTAACCAGTATGTTACTGGTAAATAACCTCTACGCCTGTGACGTTTACGTGTATTTGTCATACACAGCAAAAGAGATTTTTCAAAAAAAACCTTGAAAAGGGAAACGGATTAGATTTCCGAAACGTCGGCGAAATATTTAATTTCATGTTTTTATATTTATTTGTGTTGTTTATTTAAAAAATAAAACAACCTCTAACTGATCCTTTGACGTAAACGGAATAATGGAATATGGTATTGGGGGGTTGAAATATATTATAAAAAAATCTGAGGCCTTGGCTTCTAGTACATACACCGAATTTCAAGTTTCTGTACTCATACCAGCTTACTTTCCTTATTTTTTCCTATTTAGCCCTATTTAACTACCAACCCTTCAATGGGATCATCTCAAATTATATTCTAACTCCAGATGTCATTATAATACATAGGCCTACCAAATTTCAAGTGAATGTCTCAATTTTATTTTATCAACCCCTTTAATTATGGAGCAAGGGTGGTGGGGGGTTGAAAAATATTATTAAAATATCTGAGGCCTCGGCTTCTAGGGCACATACCGAATTTCAAGTTTCTGTACTCATAACAGCTTGCTTTATTTATTTTTCCCTATTTACCTCTACTTACCCCCCACTCCTTCAATGCAATCATGTCAAAATATAATCTAGTTTCAAATATCGTTATAATACATACGTGTACCAAATTTCAAGTGAAAATCTAAATGTAGTTTCATCAATTCTTGGATGGAAAACATTATAAAAAAAACTGAGACATTCGCTTCTAGTGTATACACCAAATCTCAAATTTATATACTCTTACCAGATTGCTTTAGTTATTTTCCCCTATCTACCCCTATTTAATTTCAAACTTTCAACGGAATCATCTTAAAATATAATCTAGTTCCAGATGTCGTTATAATAATACATACGCGTACCAATTACCCCCCAACCCTTCACCGGATCTCTTCAAAAAACAATCCAGTTCCAGATCTCGTTATAATATATACGTGTACCAAATTTCAATTCAATATCTTAAACCGTTTCGGAGAAAAGGTGTGGACAAAAAAAAGTTACAGACAGACCGACAGACAGACAGAAAAATGTTTTCGCTCAAATTTAAAATCTCGACATTTCATGACTTTCTAAACCCATTTCAAGAAAGAAAAAAATTTTTTTTTACGATTACTATACTTCCAATCCACTACGTGGATGTGGAAATAATTATATCCTTGATATATCGTTAGCGTAGAAGCAATGTATCGTATAGGAGCTTAGTCTAATTTTACAGAGGAGCAGACAACTTTGTATTTATTTGCACAGATACAAGCGTTTTTTATAATAACTCCATAGTGAAATACAACCTAGAAGATACATACATGTCAAATTTTCAAGCAGAATGATACCACGTGCTTAGATGAAAGATTTTGATACGATATAAACATATGAGATAGAAATAATCAATGGCTGTGGCAGTGCTTTTGTTAACAATGGCCCCAAAATCCTATACTTGAAAAAGTAGTGCTTTTACCCTAACGAAATTAAGTATGTACTGTCGTGAGCAAAAAAAACAATAGGACAAATATTTTTTCTGATGTAAATCTGTCTCTACTTGAATATGTAATGAGTAGCCGAAATAAAACAGTACTTTTATTATATTTTTTCTTGTAATGCTGTAGTTATTGCTAAAGCAGACGATGGATTGTCAATGAGACATATTGCACTGCGTTATAACATTAACAAGAATTCTGTGTTTAACATTTTAAAAAAGTGGAGAATAAACGGTACGATTAGTATCCTAGATCAGGGCAACAAAGGATATCCAACTTAACAAGAAACTAACTGTTCATATTTTGTTATTGCACCATTTCTATTTATAACTTCTATAAGTCTGTTTGACATATAATTAAATAAACTTATACAATAATCATTAGTAATAATATTTTGCCATGCATTATTTACTACTTCCAGTAATTCTTCGCCATTCCGTGGTCTCACATTTCGTTTTTGGATACTTCTTACGAGTAGTCCCCATACGCCTTCCACAGGGTTAAGATCTGGACTATGACTGAGCCAGTTAAGAACATTGGCTGCTATTTTAGATTATGCTATTTGTTTCTTTGTTTCAAGGGGATGAAATAAGCATGTAACATAATGCAATTTCAAAACATTATAAAAAAGAAAATGGCAATCGACTTGAACTGTGAAAAAACAATAATAATATGTTCGCTTTTAATAGATAAGTAACTTAGAAGTAAGTACTCCAAATCCTTTTTTGATATATTTAACCATTTGGGGAGTTGATACAAGGGGTCGAATAAGGGTAAAAGCGGAAAATATGCATACTATAAATTATTATGATTAAACATTTCGGGTACACTGAGTTCGAATTTTTGAGTGTTACAGCCTTTTCACCCCTCCAAAAGCACGTAAAAAGGGCTATAAGGGAATGAAATGATATAGTTTCAAAATAAGCGACTTTCATTACCCAGACCTGTGGCTGTTTGGTTTTCGGATAAGCTGAGTTCGAATTTTTAGGTATTGTAGCCTTTTCACCCCTACGAAATATTCAAATATTTCATCCTTTATGAGTGAGAAGGCTGTAAAACCTAACAATTCGAACTCAGCGTACCAAAAAACCCCACGTTTGTTGGTTTAATCCTGAAGATTTATAATATGTACAATGTCCCCTTTTATTCTTATACCACCGCTTGAATCAACTCACAAAAGGTTAAATGTAACAAAAACAGTTTTGGCGTACTTAATTCCATTCTAAGTACCTAACTTATTTATTAGAAGCGAAGACATTTTAATTGGATTTTCACAATTAAAATCGCTTGGAATACTTTCTTTATAACTATTTGAAATTACATTATTTTGCACCCTTTTTCCACCCCATTGGAGTCTTGCAGCAAAAAATTTATAGCATAATCTGAAAGAGCAGTCAATTCTACTAGGTGAGGTTCTTATCCTATTTTGACGCTAGGAGATTCCAGAATGGGAAAAGGAGCAGAATAAGTGCTACTAGACGAATACCCTAATAACTTATTTGACAAAAAATGCCACCACCCAACAAGCAAAATTTAAATGTTATAAAACTATTTTGTTTTAAGGCAATTTTATAAATGTAATAAAATAGCAATAAAACAAATTTGTTGTAGAAATGACAATTATAAAGCAAATTTGTTTGTTGGGCAGACTTCTCCAACTCGGAAAGTTAGACTAAAAGCTGATGATAAGCCTTTTTACACGCCATAACCCTCTGAGATATTATTTTAAAAATTAGGCAATGTAGACAAGGATACGTACCAGCTCGGTGGCGCAATGCTGAAGGTGTTTGGCTTGCGACCACGGAGTCCCGGGTTCGAATCCTGGCTAGGGGTATGGATGTTAGTGGCGTTTTTTCATGTGTTACCGAGACGGTAGCAGTGACCTAGACCACTGTTGGGTGGCACAACATGTCTAGTCGCTGTTATCTCTCCTGGGTTCGAGTCTCAGCTGCGGTAGATGGCAATATCGTAGGGAATGGTTGTTGTGTTGATGTCTATGTGTACGTGTCCTGGTTGAGTGGTAGAGCAGCAATAGCTGAACTCCGCCAGGACGTTAATATAAATAAGGCATTAAAATAAAATAAATAAATAGTGGCTGCCTAACGCATTTTTTTGTGAATGAAGGATGCTAGTCCACACTAGGTTAAAGTACTTACAAAAGGTGGAAATTACGCCTACAGACATAGAGAAATTAGACCCTAGGAAAATCACAATCTTTGTAAAAAGCCTGGACGACAACTATCTGTAGGGTAATTTACAAGAGATCTTTTAGGTCGATGTAAAGGATGCCTAATAGAGCCGAGCGATCCCTTAAACTATCTATAATCTATAAGTTCTGTTTTTTTTATGAATGTATTTATCTAAGTCCGATAGAATGAAGTATCCCTTATCAAAGTTAATTCGTATCTTTATATAATGAGATATAAATTCAAATCAAGTCGCTATGCTTCTGCGATAAATTGTAATTTGTGACAGTTGTCAAAGCGTTTGCGAGAAATGTTAGTTTAGCTGTGAATATGGAGCGTTCATCAAATATTCAACGTTCTTTTGCAGTTGAAGCTTACTTAAAAAATTATTACACTGTTGTATCGCCCAGCGTTTATTTCGTCGTCACTTTTATTTAAATCCACGCGATCCAGTTTCTAGTCCAATAATAATTGAAACGATGGTACACAAGTTTCGCAGTACTGCTTCATGTGCCAGAGAAAGACCAAAAGGAAGAGCTCGTTTTGTATGCACACTTGAAAATGCTGAAAGGATAAGAGCAGCTGTGCTATAAAGTCCTAAACGATCTGCAATGCGACAAGCATTAGCACTCAACATTTCGAATACCGTAGTTATCGCCGCATTTTGAAAGACTTACACTTCCATCCCTACAACAAAATTCAAGTCGTAAAAAAACTTCTGCCTTGAGATTTTGGAACACGCGTAGATTTTTGCGAACTTTTCAAAGAGTTGTTTGCTGAAAACCAGAGTATCAGCAGCGAGGAAGAGGTCATTTGACTGATGCAATATTTAAAAAGTAAAATTAACTTGTTTTCTCAAGAACTTTGGTGTTTAATTTTTGAAGAGAAATTCAGCCATTACTAAAAACAACTCAATTTAAACTGGATACTTCATTCTACTAGATCCGTTACAATACTAAATATCGTGGTTGAATAAAAATATGCAATAATTTAATAAATATATGTTGCTTTACAAACCAATCTTACACATATTTCTAGAAAATTGTTGCACTGTAAATATTATGACAGGAAATCTATAAAAGAAATACCCAGTACATGAAAACATTTAAAATGAATCCATCATGAGTATAGAAAAAACATCCATACGAATCTCTGTTACGGTTTGTGCTCCTATACGAAAGTAGAGATTAAGGTCATTTTTCATATCTCAATAACTTGACCATTGATATATCTATAACGGGCAATTCATTTTCTTATGATCATCATATGAATACCCTTCAAGTGATTATAAAAAGAGCTATTTTTCATGAAGGAATATGTTTAGTAAACAACATGCATTATTTTAAATTTCAAAGAATATGTTATACTATAAATGATAATAGCAACAATAGAATACGTCTTGAAGAATAATTCAGCTGAGAATATAGTAGTAGTAGTCATCATGTCGCCACGTCAGAAGACATAATATAGTAACACACTAAATTTTGTAGAAAAGAAAATCGGTAAAGATGTTGGCACAGGGTTTCCCTCTTTAGGATGAAAAGAAAACTGTTAATTAAGAACCGATATAAGAGAATCAGAATGTAGTGTTCACTATCACTACAAGACAATCCTGATAACATTTGGTTAAAAAAATATACAGGGTGGTCTTCCAACAGAAAAAATAAATAATAAATAAAATGTGCCAAAAATTTAAGGTTTTTATAAATACTTTTACAAATCACCACAGTTGAATTATTTCTTAGGATGATAACCCCGTATATTCCTCAATAAAAGTGTGATAGGTGTCTTGAAAATTGTATTAATTATATGCCAAATATTATGACCATCTCTCACAATTTTCTCTCCTTATTTTCTTTAATCGGTCCACCCTGTATATTTTCCAGTGAAAGTCTGCCCATTTCTTAACCAGCAGTAGCGTTAACTACCTAGCAAATTTGGCTGTTGTCGCTTAAATAGTTTTTTAGATACAGTGTGTGCCTCAAGGCTCTGCATTGGGACCTCTTCTTTATCTCGTCTATACAGTACACATGTTTGTAAACAGACAGCACTGCTCTGTGCAAGCATATGCCCGACGTCAAAATTCATCTTACGTAATTTACTAAATTTCAAAGAATATGTTATACTATAAATGACAATAGCAACAATAGAAAACGTCTTGAAAAATAATTCAGCTGAGAATATAGTAGTAGTCATCATGTCACCTCTTCAAAAGTCATAATATGTAATACACTAAATTTTGTATAAAAGAAAATCGGTAAAGATATTGTCACAGAATTTTCCTCTTTAGTTATACAGGATAATCACTATAGAAAAGTATTAATTAAGAACCGATATAAGAGAATAATCATCAGAATGTAGTATTCACTATTGCTGCAAGATAAACCTGACAACTTTTGGTTAAAAAAACATACGTGGTCATCCAACAGAAAAAATAAATAATAAATAAAATGTGCCAAAATGGAAGGTTTTTATAAATACTCTTGCAAATTTCCACCAAAGTTGAATTATTTCTTAGGATCATAACTCTGTATATTCCTCAATAAAAGTGTGATAGGCGTCTTGAAAATTGTATTAATTATATGCCAAATATTATCACCATCTGTCACAATTCTCTCTCCTTATCTTCTTCAAAGGGTTCACCCTGTATATTTTTTAGTAAAAGTCTGCCCATTTCTTAACTCTCAGTAGCGTCAACTACCTAGCAAATTTGACTGTTCTCCTTCAAATAGTTTTTTAGATATAGTGTGTGCCTCAAGGCTCTGTATTGGGACATCTTCTTTATCTCGTCTACACAGTACACATGTTTGTAAACAGACAGCACTGTTCTGTGCAAGCATATGCCGATAATACACAACTTTATTTCTCAGTCGATCCTAGCAATTACCGCACAGCTACAAAAAAAATAAATATTGATTTGCAAGAGATTTATAATTTCGCTACAAAACATGACTTAAAAATTAACCCAAATATATCGACAGTATTGATTTTTGTGAAAATATGTATATTTTATTAGATGATACCAGGCTCCCAACAGCAGAAATATCAAAAAATTTAGGTACCATCTTCGAATCAAAATTCAGATTTATAACACATGTTAACAAATTGGCTTAAAAATCACACGTTGCACTGAGGCTTCTTTATGCCAATATTCATATAATTAATTATAAACTAAAGAAAAAACTGTGTGAACCTTTCGTTTTATATCTTGATATGTTTATGTATTTTAATTCATTTGTAATTACAGGTTATCTCTCTTTATCCTGTAATTGGGGTTTGTGCCTGTTGGATATCGTAACAAATAAATAAATAAACAAATAAATCAATAAAAATAAATATATTTTAATGGTTCTCAGTAGGCCATGATCGACGAGGTAATTTTTTTTGGCAAATAAATAATCAATTTTGTTGGTCACATAACTGGCAACATTTTGATCTGAAAAGATTCACGATGACATATGGCTGTGAAAGTAATTGGTAAAACATACTATATAAGAAGGCGATGTTGATTTCATTATTTTTGTTACCCATATAACGGGTGGTCCCTGGGAACGGGAAGTTTTGAAAATGTTGTTATTTTGTAACATGTATAGCTGGCCTTGGATTTATTTGTCATATTGTCTGTCATTATGTGCCATTTGGTAATCATGGAACAGTGGCCCAGTGAGCAGCATGCTTTTCCAATTAAATCGTATTATAAAAATAACGATAGTGTAGTTGCTGTGCAGTGGCAATTTCGACTACCCGCAAGGTCACCAGACCTTACGGCATGCGATTACTTCTTTTGGGGCTACTTGAAGCATAGGGTTTTTGTTGATAAACCAAGAAATATTCAGGAGTTGAAAACAAGAATCCGTGAAGAAATTGCCAATATTCCGTTAGACATGTTGCATCGTGTAATAGATTTCACCAATCGTATTCAAGAGTGAGTAGAGATAAGGGGAAGACATTTACCAGGAATTATTTTTAAGAAATAAAAAATGCATGTAATTACCTAGCCATTGTTATATATAATTTTAAATAAGTAAAGTTAATTTCAAAATTATGATGCTTTCAAAACTTCCCGTTCCCAGGGACCACCCAGTATTACACAGCCACACAAAAAAACAAGCTTTCGCTTCCACCAACGAAACCTAGTACATCCTAGGTTTTTGGGGTCGCTGAATCCAAATCCGAGGTCGGTTTGTCGGCATCAGGTCGCGATAAGGTAATTTCAAGGTCAAATTATTAGATTTCGACAGAAGAATTTGAAGCAAAATTGTGTATAGGCTCTTGAGGTCGCCGAATCCAAATCCGAGGTTGGCTTGTCGGTATCAGGTCGCGTTAAGGTCATTTCAAGGTCAAATTATTAGATTTCGACAGAAGAATTTGAAGCAAAATTGTGTATAGGCTCTTGAGGTCGCCGAATCCAAATCCGAGGTTGGCTTGTCGGTATCAGGTCGCGTTAAGGTCATTTCAAGGTCATATCATTATATTTCGACAGAAAAATTTGAAAAAAAATTGTGTATGGATTTTTGAGGTCGCTGACTCCGAATCAAACATTGGTTTGTCGGTATCAGGTCGCGCTCAGGTCATTTCAAGGCCAAATCATTAGATTTCGATAGAAGAATTTGAGAAAATTTGTGTATAGGTTTTTGAGGTCGCTAAATAAAAATCCGGGGTCGGCTTGACGGTATCAGTTCGCGCTAAGGTCATTTCAAGGTCGAATGGTGGAAAACCAGACAAAAATATTCACCTGCTATTTCGCGATTTTTCCAACTGTCTTACTAAATCGTTAAGTTACTCTCACGTTGTGAGCTTGGTATATTTTTCAAATCAAACACATTTAATTTTTGACGGTATCAGGTCGCGTTAAAGTTATTTCAAGGTCGAATGATGGAAAACCTGACAAAAATATTCACCTGTCACTTCGCGATTTTTCCAACTCTCTCACTAGATCGTTAAGTTACTCTCACGTTGGGAACTTGATCTATTTTTCAAATCAAACACATTTAATTTTTGACGGTATCAGATCGCGTTAAAGTTATTTCAAGGTCGAATGATGGAAAACCTGACAAAAATATTCACCTGTCATTTCGCGATTTTTCCAAATCTCTCACTAGATCGTTAAGTTACTCTCACGTTGGGAACTTGATCTATTTTTCAAATCAAACACATTTAATTTTACGAGCTATGAACATTGTCGAGCGTGTCTTGTAATCGAGGGTTTTGTAGTCATAATGCCCACTTTCTTCTCATATGCTACAAATATGGATTCTTTTGCCTGCCTGAATCATTTTGCTTTTCTAGACATTTGGTAGAAAATAACTTATTTAGACAAAGTGTCCGATTTCAAGATACAGCTATTCTCGTAGCTTCAGCAATACCTTTTATGAGATCACTTTCAAGATAAATATACAGGGTGTCCCAGATTTAAAGTGACATAGACCGATGAGAGATAGAGCACACTTTTCTGAGTTCAAAACACCCCCACACTTACCCTTGAAAGTGAATGGTTTTCGAGATACAGGGTATTTTATGATTCTTGACTGAAACTAAAATTCACCATATATTTGGAATGGGTGGACGTATTTGGATTAAAGTTGGTACACATATAGTGCACTCCTAGTCCAATTAATAGCATAATTTAGTTTGTAAAAATTCCAGGGCAGGACTCAATTTTTATTATTTTGCATTTAGGGTCAATTACATCACCCTGTATATCAGTTTTGTGTAAATGGCGGATAACTATTGAAATAACTATGGATTATTGTGCAAAACACTGTCATAATATTCGATGGCACGTTTATGGTTACTTCCTAGCTAATTTTCGAAAATAATGGTGAATGATATTTAAATTCTACAAAATACGCAAACAACCAGTTAACGTCGCTATTTTATTAATTTTACTTAAACACTTGTTTAATAATTATTTAATGTATTATTGTTACTTAAATTTGATTCTAATTGCACCTAAAATTTGTACAGCCATATGCAATATTCCATAGAAAAACAGTTTGCTTAAAAATAAAAGTAGGCATGTGTCAATTCTGAAATTTATAGTTTAATACATAGTAATGTAAGTCACCTTTAGAAATTAAGTCTAAGTATTCAAATAAGTCGTTTGAGTCATTAAAATAAGGTTTTATATTAACAAATCTACTATAATAATTTTAAGATCCCATTCCAATTTACAAATGAAGAATATGCAGATATGATGTATGTGTATGGTTTTTGCGACGGAAATGGAAGAGCTGCAGAGAGAGAATATGAAAAACCAAATCGTACAACATTTTCAAAAGTGTATCAATTTAGTAAGGAACATGGGCAATTTCCCTCACAGGCAAAACATGAACATGTTCTCAGAGATTTTCAGCAGCGAGAGGAAGTATTAGAGATTGTTCACATGAATCCAACTGTAAGCGTGAGGAAAATCAGTCATCAATTAGAAATTCACAGAACATGAGTATGGCGAACTTTAAAAAAAGAAAATTTATATCCTTTTCATGTTCAAGTAGTTCAACGACTTGTAGACGGTGACAGCGTTCCGCGTTTTAACATCTTGTAGGTGGGTAGTTGCGCACAGACGAACAGTTTCTAGAATTCTGTTCACGGACGAAGCTCAATTCACGCGTAATGGAATAAACAACACCAGAAATCAACATCTTTGGGCAACTGAAAATCCACATGCTACGCTTCAGAAAAATTCCCAACAGAGATTCAATACAAATGTCTGGTGTGGAATATACAATAGTCATCTAATAGGGCCACACATTTTTGAAGGGAGACTAATGGGTGAAGTTTATTTAAATATCTTAATAGATGTGTTACCAAATTTATTAGAAAACATCAATGTCAGAGGTATGTGGTTGTGAGGGAGCATCTTAATCAACGTTACACCAACAGATGGATTGGTAGAGGGGGTGCAGTTAACTTGCCACCGAGATCACCTGATCTCACCCCCATGGATTATTTTTTATGGGACCACCTAACGTCACAGGTGTACAGTGAAAATATTAATACCCGTGAACAATTACAACAAAATTTTTTTAATTTATGTGACAAAATTAGACACAATCCGGCTATGATCAATAGATCGGTGAAAACGCTTTTTAAACGTTCACAAAAATGTGTTGACGCTGGGGGTGCTCATTTCGAAAATGTATTATAGTTTTAATTAATTGTACCAGTGCATAAAATAATTAGTGTCTTTTTAAAATTTGTGCTGTAAATTATGATTAAGCAAACTGTCTTTCTTCATTTTTTCCTTTTTTCTGTTTTTCGTTTTTCTTTTTAAGTAACAATAATACATTAAATAATTATTAAACAAGTGTTTAAGTAAAATTAATAAAATAGCGACGTTAACTGGTTGTTTGCGTATTTTGTAGAAATTAAATATCATTCACCATTATTATCGAAAATTTGCTAGCAAGTAACCATAAACGTGCCATCGAATATTATGACAGTGTTTTGCACAATAATCCATAGAAATTTCAATAGTTATTCGCCATTTACAAAAAACTTATATACAGGGTGATGTAATTGACCCTAAATGCAAAATAATAAAAATTGAGCCCTGTCCTGGAATTTTGACAAACTAAATTATGCTATTAATTGGACTAGGAGTGCACTATATGTGTACCAACTTTAATCCAAATACGTCCACCCATTCCAAATATATGGTGAATTTTAGTTGCAGTCAAGAATCATAAAATACCCTGTATCTCGAAAACCATTCACTTTCAAGGGTAAGTGTGGGGGTGTTTTGAACTCAGAAAAGTGTGCTCTATCTCTCATTGGTCTATGTCACTTTAAATTTGGGACACCCTGTATATTTACGGTAGATCTACTCCTATTTATGACATTGTTCCTTTGTAAACTTTTTAAAGTGCATTTTGATTTCATTAAGCATTTTTTAAAATGTTTAAGTCATTCCTTATGCATCTTTAAATTGTATAAATGAGTGATGTAATAAATAAGAACAAATTTTCTGAAAATCGTTTTTTCGGCAAATCAGTCTTTACCTGCTGTCTCGTCAAGTGCGATGTCGGTGACAACTGTCCTGAAAGGGAATGTGTAGAATGATCCGCTCATCAGCTTGTCGAGGTACAAATCAATATTTATGTATCACAAATCTAGCTCTTTACGCGATCGTATACATGTTATATATCTTATACATCCTCTGCTTATTCGTGAAATAACAGGTGAATATTTTTGTCAGTTTTTCCACCATTCGACCTTGAAATAACCTTAGTGCGATCTGATACTGACAAACCGACCTCAGATTTGGATTCAGCGACCTTAAAATCCTATATGCAAATGTTTTCAAATTTTTCTGTCAAAATCTAATGACTTGACCTTGAAATGACCTTAACGCGACGTAATACCGACAAATCGACGTCGGATTTGAATTCAGCGACCTCAAAAATCTATATACAAATTTTTTCAAATTTATTGTCGAAACCTAGTGATTTCGTAATAAATAAATAAATCAATCAATAAAAAATAAATATATTTTAATGGTTCTCAATAGGCCATGATCGACGAGGTAATTTTTTTGGCAAATAAATAATCAGTTTTGTTGGTCACATAACTGGCAACATATGTACTTGATCTGAAAAGATTCACGATGACATATGGCTGTGAAGGTAATTAGTAAAACATACTGTATGACAAGGCGACGTTGATTTCATTATTTTTATTACCCATATATTATTATTTGTTCCTAATGTCTATTATCTTTTTAGATATATATTAGTTTTACCTGTTATTTATTATTTTTTTTTAGTGGACATACTTTATATTTAAATACAAGACTATAATGATAGTTACTACTGTTAATTAAATCTAACGTTTAAATTTTGAAAGCCCCACTAACATATTTAATAAATTTTCTACTAAGCTAAGGAATATTTTCTTCAACACGTAGTTAAACCAAGTATGTGTTACTTTAACATGAACCTTAATGAACAACACGAACCTTTCAACCAGATCAAAAGAACCGAAATTATTATTTTATTGCGAATGATATTTATTTCAGACGCTGCAGGTTTGTGAATTATTAATCTGCTAACATTTGCATGTTTTGATAATAATGTGTTTTATAAAAGCGGAAGGTCTGTTTCTTTTAAAAATAGGTCAAGTAAAAGAACACAAAGCAATATTTAAATATCTCAAAGCTTCCGTAAAGAGTGATCACGGTGCCGTGAAATACATGCTACTGTATTTCAACCAAAGAGGAAGAAAATAAACGGCCCGGACGTCCATCATCTATGTTTGCATAATGCAAAGGAATATTTAAAACAAGGCACAGGAAAAGCATCATGAAAATTTTACATATGCCAAATCATATAAATCTTGTAGGGAATTCTTTTTAGATAGGAGATAGAGAAACCCTGATTTTGTCCTTAGGTTTGCCTAGTATTATCCGCAAGAAAAAGGGGAAAAAGAAAATTAACTTCAATCCTTTTAGAGCCATTTCTCCGTTTCCCTGGCTTAGAGTCCTGCATATATGCAATATCTGTTAGAACTTGGTCAAATAAAAAACGACGTGACTTAACTTTTCTCGTTACAAAAATATCTTATAATTTTATTGTTATTCAATAAAATTAAGTTCGCTTATTAGTCAATGGGCATGAATATACGCTAAAGCTAATGTCAAAAAATTAGTTTGTGTTAGAATATAGTTAATGTAGTTCTCTTGATAGTGTAAAACGCATATTAATGGGATGCATTCAAATTCTTTTTAAATCCTAAGTTATTGATGAAGATGATATTAAAATTAAAATAAACACTTATTGAAAAGTTCACAGTCTTGACCCATTTGCTTAATTTATTTATTTCATCTTATACTGTTACGATAGTATTTATTGCATAGCAACGAATTGCGTTATAAAAACGAAATTTTAGTACCATTTAATCATTACAGGACAGTAAAAAATGTCTTAATCTCATCTCTTGTAAATGTTCTGCCTGCTTTGGTACATGCCCTGCGCTACTACGCTTCATAAAAGACTGAACCAGATGAAACTTGACAAATTCGGATTATCTGACGGTTTACTTCAATTTCTTGAGAGTTACTTGACTGATAGAGTTCAGTTCGTATTTTATAATGTACATAAATCTGTTGAATACCGAACCACGTCAGGAGTACCCCAGGTATCAATACTTGGGCCCCTTTTCTTTAATATTTTTATTAACGACATCAGTGATTAATATATTCCGATGACGTCAAGATGTTGCATAGGATTAATGATTTTAATGACTGCGAAAAACTTTAAAACAACTTTACTAAGTTATCGGCTTCGTGCGATGGAAATGATCTTCACCTAAATGTTGACAAGTGAAATGTTATGAGTTATACAACCAAGAAGTCCCCAATTACATATAATTATAAATTTAATAGCCACACGCTGAATAGACCATCTACTTTCAAGGATCTAGGTGTAACTTTTGACACCAAATTAACCTTCACTAACCATATTGATGCTGTAATTTCGCATGCATACAGAATGTTAGGCGTTATTTTGCATAACAGCCATGATTTTAGTGATGCGAAAACCTTAAAAATACTTTCTTTATTTTGATTTCTCTCGGTCTATGCTTCACTTGTCTGGCAATCTGGTTATAATACTCATAATGATAAATTGGAAAATATTCAGCGCTTCCTGAAATTTTTAAACTGGAAAACTGAAGGTACATGTCCACCAAATGGAGCTTCTCAAAATCAATTACTTGAAAAATTTGATAATACCAGTCTTTCTGAAAGGCGTGAGTCCTTTGATTTGGATTTTCTAGATAAAATTATGCATAATAAAATAAATTGCAGTGAAATATTAAGCCAACTGAACTTTTATGTCCCGCGGATTAATTCTCGTCATTCTCATAGCTTTTATTTATCCACTCCTAGATCTAACGTATTTATATTTTCTCCTCTGTTTAATATTTGTACTAGTTATGAAACTCATTTCAGTTAATTGGACATATTTGCCTAGCAACCAGAAATTTCATCTACTGTTGTGCAGTCTAATCGCTTTCATAATTTCTATTTGTACTTCTTAGTTGGGCTAGGTTAAGTTAGTTTAGATTTTCATCCTATAAACGGCTTCGTACTGTTAGATGATGTATGATTAAATAAATAAATAAAAGACATGTGTAAGAAAAAATATCAACATTTTCGTGCGTCTGCAACATTATTTTTAACATCGATAGTTTTGTCCACACAGGTAACGGCTCATATTTCTTAGACTGAACAAAAGACACTTATTATGAATGTGGTCTGTATAACAAACACTACAATACTCACCAATTCTGAAAAGTATGCTAATATTATGTGCGCGTCATTACTTTGAACTGTATTAACTTGTTGCCAGTTTTGAAAACTTTCGATTTCTTTGCGATATGTGGCACTTGATTTGATCGGAAGGAATTAATTGTTTACTGGCGGCACCGGCGCTTTCTCTGACGAATTTGCTCAATTTTTGCTCAATACCACAGTCCAAGACAAATTCAGAAAAAGTTGTTGACAAACATATTTTTAAATAAACACTTCCTGAGATATTAGTTATTTCGGACACGTAACATATTGACTTTGGATTTGTCTTGTTCTTATGAAGGGATGTCATTGAAAAATTCTGCGCATTTTTTGAAAAAATTAGTGTAGGATTAAATAAAACGTGTTATGATACTGGTAACCTTACCTGCTTACGTTACTCGAGAACTTTAAAGAACGCGCTACGTTCGATTGTCAAACTGTTCTCTCGTAACTTAAAACGCATATTAACATTACTAGTTACTTATTTTCCCCTCTATTTTAATATTGGACTGCGGGGGCGATGGTGGAGATGGCAGATGTCAGAAACAAATTTGACTCTTACTAACTTGCTTTACTTATTTTCAACAAAAAAGAACTATTAGAATATCATTTGATTTAAGCTATAGACAATCATGTAGACACATATTTAAAACAAAAAAATTAGTGACTGTCACGGGAATTTATGTTTTTAAAATTTCTTGCTTCTTGTACAGTAATTTGAATAAATTTAAAACAAATAATGATATTCACACTTACTCCACTAAAAGCGTGCGAGAAATACACATTAAAAGTTTTAGTCTTAGCAGATATAAAAAATCACCATATTATGCTGGTAGTTATATACAGGGTGATTTACCACAACATGCGGAAAATTTATAAGTTGTCCCCATCGAAAGGAGTTATAAAAATGAAAAATTAGAAAACATGCCAAAAAAATAACCTCATTTTTTTGTAGAAATCCGCTACCTATGACTTTAACCAATCTGACGTAACGCGGTGCAGCCATATCACTTCCCTTCCCCTTTATCAGACTTGGGACTAGCAGCGGAGCTGGCGGGGTTAGAAGTGACTTTTTGGATTTAATCACACAACAAAAATAGCAAAAATTTAAATAATTTCTGTAGAGCAAAGCACACCAGAAAACTTAATAGTAAGGAAAAGTTAAAGAAAATGTTCGAATTTTTGACCACTGATACTCAATCCACTGTTCTAGGCGCAGACAATATTTTCGTGTATGCGATCATATTTGTCTCTTTCATCACGAATTAGATTCGAGGAATTATCAATGGCTTGTTGTAACTGCTCTAGGGAGTCTTAGCGTACACCAAACTTTTCATGTAACTCCACAAACAAAATCCGTAGGGGTGATATCTGGGCTCCTTGTTCTCCATTTGGCACACGCCTGCTGGGAAATTTTCTCTCATATTCTCGTACAGCGGCTGCAAGATTTTCATTCACTGCACTATAAGTTAAAATCATATCGCAGTATCCATGCGATGTAAACGCTGGCATATTGACCGGTATCGATCTACGAATACAATTTTCAAAACGTAAAAATCCAAACGGAAGCCAGAATGAAACTGACCATATGTAAACGTCGTAAACAACTTCTGATCGCTTGAACAAGACACAAAGCGGCGCACGCGTAAATACGCGTAAACAATTGAAGCATAAGGGTAGCCAAATTCCATGGTTCAGTATCATTACAAGTTTTAATGCAGAAAATGTATTAAATTATTTCGGATCACTCTAAAAATTTTGCAGGGGTTTCCCACATAGAAAACTAGTACACCATTTTATTTTTCGCCTGTTGTGGTAAATCACCCTGTATATATAACAAACTTCCTGCAGAAATAACGTCCCAAAATTGGTTCAAATTAATCAGAAACAGACTGAAATCACTCTTAACAGAACATTGTATTTATAACATGACCGAATTTTTTAATCGCTAATAGAATTTCTTTAATGCCAAATATTTCTTTTTAGTTGTGTATGACACGTACCTTATAAGTACATGTATTTTTAGTTTGTGCTTGTTTTTCTGTTTGTTGTATATTTTTAAAATCTTGTTTGTTTTATATACTTTTATTCTTATTGTATTCCATTGTATTCGATATTGTATTCCATATCTTTAAATCAACTTTTTGCTTTGTAATTCTCTTCTTTTTAACTTGACAGAACTAATATTGTTTATGTAACAAGATTTATGGCGAATAAATTTATTCTATTCTATTCTATTCTATTCTATTCTATTCTATTCTATTTACTCCTATTACTCCCCCCTCCAACCCTTCAACGAAAAAGTTCAAAATTTAATCTAGTTTCACATCTCTCTATGATACATACCTGAACCAAGTTTCAAGTCAATATCTTAAACCATTTCAGTAATTGTGCGCACAATGAAAGTGATAGAACTACCGAGAGGCAGACCCACAGAAGTTTTTCTCTCGAATTTTAAGTCTCAACATTCTTTGACATTCTAAACGTATTTGAACAGAAAAATCCAATTCTTTGTGGAAGTAAAAGTAATAATATAAATAAAAGTGTCAAATATTCTTCCCTGAATATTTATTTTATATTCAACGATACACGATTCTAAGAAATGGCGGAGGTTCCGGTTTTACAACTCTTCCCATTTAAATTAGCTATAAGTAAAATAATGCTGCATATAATTACGCATATTAATGCATAGGAAAAATAAACAATACAGAGGATGATAGAGGCGTAAGATGTACAATCAATGGCACGTTTTTAATATGTACAATCTAAATAATGGCGGGGCTACTGGAAACGGCTGGAATTTCTCCGTCAAATGTTTGTGAAAATTCGTTAATTTAGATAATAAACGAGCTCGTTAACGCTGAACTGTGTGATGCAGACCACCGTTTCGGAGGCGCTAGAACTAACACTTAACAACCCACCGTCAAGAAACTTAAAGAATTATTCTTTGTTGAAAAATGAAAGAAAGGTGAAGTGTAATAAATCGTCGTTGAAATCAAAGTAATATCTACTCACAAATGGTGCAATGTAAAAGTAAAGTGGATATTGTATTAGAAATTAAAAAATTATATGTGCCAAATTTCGTCTGGTTGCACCAAAACATTTTCAACACATGTAAGATAGATATCAATGTTATTCAAGTGCCAATTTCATCAAAATAACCGGTTTCGATATTATCATGTCCACATGCTTATATACGTACATATTATATGCATACTGTTTCCTGTTCACTCTTCAGTTTTATGGGCGGGGAGGTTAAAATGCTTCACATAATATTACAAAATACTATAAATATTCTTACAGCTTATCTTGTTGACACTAAGATAAACAATCTTTGCTTTATACATGAATATCTGATATAATGAAATTAGAAAATCCAAAAAAAATCCATTTGAAATTGCTAGTATTTTCCTTAATATAATAATGAACATTATATCGGAACAGCTTCTATTCCATATTTTTGTACTATCTCTTTATTTAAAAGTTAGTACACAGTTTGTAACGTCGAAGTATGACTTAAATGAAAAAAATCACGCAATCCAGAAAAATGATGAAATAATATACTCATGTTTTCTGAGAATTACGCGGAGTCCATAATATGCAGTTATAAAAAATTTAAGAAAATAGATGTGGTAGAAGTCCCACCAATAATTTACAGCAAGCAGTCAGAACCATAAGAGACTAGAGGATATAACTGTTTCCAGGCAAAGAGTACACAAAACGGAAAGTCTTCTGTTTATGTAATGTAATATAAAATACTCATATGTTACCAAATATCTCTAAAAGTGCGGCTGTGTGGGATACACTTTTTCAGAATTTCATAGAGCATATAATATGCTACTTAGGGATCACAGAAGGCAATTATATTTATATGGCAATAAAGTCTATATCGAAATTACAGTAGTAAGGTTGATATTAATTATACAATGAACATGCAAATCTAAGCTACATCGAATATGTATAGAATATATTTAGTCAAACTATTAAAATGAAAACTTTAGTTCTCCAGGTGGTGCAAAGTCGACTTTGCAACTCCCGATATCGGGAAAACTGTCCATTTTCCGATCTTGTGCCCTGGAGAAATTTTGATTAGGAGCTCGAGAGGAATAACATGTATCGATTCCTGCGAATCTCACCGGGGGCCACTTCCCATAAGAAACGAGCACCCCCTTTGCACCCCCAATATCTCTAAATTTGTCCATTTTCCGACCTTGTGCCCATCAGAATTTTTTATCATGAACTTGAGAGGAATACATATATCAATTCCAGCGAATTTCTTTTCCACTTCCCACAAGAAATGAGCATTCCCTTTGAACCCCCGATATCTGGAAAACTCGCCATTTCCGACCTTGTACCCATGAGAACTTTTGATCAGGAAGAAATTATCTACAATATACTGCGATTTCAGACGATTTAGCTGGGAGCCATTGTTCATAAGAATTGTGCAGGGTCCCTTGTTTAAAGTAATATATGTATAGTTTTCAAAAAATAGCTGAGTGGTGACATACCACAAACCTCTAAAATCGGTCTACTGAGAACCGGCACCTGAACGAGTTTTTGTTTTAAAATTTGGTATATTAAAACACAAAGCAAAGCTAAACGAAACAAGAAATTAATGCAATAACTTTACAAGAGATGTTCGAAGTGACGTCCATTTGTCTCAATACACTCTTGGGTACATTGTCTCATAGATGTTCTTACTCTACCAAATATTCCAGGATTCTGGCGAATTTGCTGGCATCCTTCTTCTATCCTATGAAGAAGAGTTTGTTCATCGGGAATAGGAACAGAATAAACAAATTGTTTTAGATGACCCCATAAATAATAATCTAGCGGATTCAGGTCTGAGGAGCGGGCTGGTCCTGCTATAGGTCCTCCACGACCTATCCATTTGTTGTGAAAAGTTTCATTGAGATATGCTCGTACGGACAAGGAGAAATGAGGTGGAGCACCATCATGCATAAAAAAATGCGTTGCCTTATGGCTAATGGAACAAACTCCATTAGAAGTGGCAAATTATCTCGAAGAAAATTTAGGTAAGATCGTCCATTAAGTTTTCGAGGTAAAACAAATGTACCAATTAAAAACTCGTCGACAATTCCAGCCCAGGCATTAATTGAGAAACGTTGTTGGTGCCTCGACTCAATTATTCCGTGAGGATTTTCATCGGCCCAGAAGTGGTTATTATGAAAATTTATAATTCCATCCCTGTTAAATCCAGCTTCATCCGTAAATAACACAGAAGAATGAAATAAAGTATTTCGAATACATTTCCGTGTAAACCACTCGCAGAATCGCATATGCGGTACTGCATCATCGGGATTCAGCACCTGAACCCTTTGTAAATGATATGGATACAATAAATTCGTTCTTAAGATGCGATGAACAGACATGTGACTTACAGGTTCCATTGCCGCAATTCTTCTTGTGCTTATACTAGAATTATCCTCAACTGTTTCTAGTATTCTTTCCACCCGTTGAATCGTTGTTACCGTATCCCTTCTTCCACCACCATGATTAACTTGCAAATTTCCCGATTGCCGTAGGTGCATATGAATATTTATAAACATTCTTCGATCTGAATGACGTCGGTTGGGAAAGCGTATACCATTTTTTAAGTATAAATCGACAATTCAGATCAATAAATTTTACTGGACGCTAATCATCTAAACACTGTTTGACAGAGGCTCACTTGTTTTTGTAAGATACAATTGGCGCATTATTTTATCAAACAATGTATCACTACGATTAAACTTTAATAACTTTAAAACTGTAAAATATGCGAAAAAATGTCAAGAGAACATTATTTTTTTAAATTAAATTTAAAATCCAAAAAAGCAAAAAAAAAAAAAAATTGGCCCAGTGACGTGCCATAACTTCATGAGAAAAGGTGCCTACATGCTTCAAATTTGCGTCACTGGTTAAAGCTTGGGCTCATTATTTTAAATTTAAATACAATATTAATCCTGTATTCTACACACAAAATTTCAGGTAAACATCTACATTTGTTTAAAAGATATATAGGGAAATAATTGTATTCTTGAAAACTACAACGCCCTGTATGTTGTGAGCGAAGGCTCTAATGACAATTGTTTATATGACAAAATATTCTTAAATTTGTACAAGGAATACGCTCCTTCATTTATGACATTCCATTATGTTACACCCTGTATTGATCGATTTAGTTCCCCGTGACACACCCCGTAAACTTGTTATCTAAAAGATAAATTTTATTTCTGTAGTACCTTTCTAGGTAAGAAAATCGTTTAAATTCAAATTATTTAATTCCAGAACTCAATATCCAGAAATAATTGGTGTACGTTTTGAACCTAATTTATGAAAGTTTTACAAAGATCTATATTTATGACGTTAAATAAAGATAATAGAGTCAGGAAGGAATTAGTTTAAATCATTCCGCGAATAATAATGGAACTAGAATCTAAATCGACCGTTTTAGTAATTCTCCTCTCGGTTACACTTGCCGCCTCGTTGCCCTTTTTATACAAAAATTCGTATTCGTTTTAAGTTAAATCTTTTGTCTAGACTTTAAAACATTCAGCTGAATTAGCGATTCGGAAACATTTTCAATAGGTGGCGAGCATTATAGAATCAGAAGCGGCAATTCAGCTTTGCTTCCGAAGTGTTAAAAGTATCTTTAAATATATGTTGCAGAAACTTTTGAATGCTCCGAATTTGTTTCACCGAACCGATATTCAACTTAATGAATTAATCTCCATCGCGCGTCGCATTCATTTACTACAAAGCGTCCAATGGATTTGAAAGTGTTACTGACATTCAATTAATTAGAGAGTTTTTCAACCATTTATTGACTTGATGAACTCCTTAATATTTTTTATAATAATTGCTACGATTTCAACGAAAGCTTTATTATTTATTTATTTATTTTCAATGCCAAGTGTCCCGAAAAGCAAATTTCTAGATCCACTGTAAGTAGATTAGTGGCTAGATATGGTGAGTCTGGCAATGTAACTGACCTCCCTCGATCTGGTCGCCCTAGCACAAGCAACGAAACCAAATTAAATATTCTTCTAGAAAGTGAGGAAAACCACCATCTTTCGACAAGGCAGCTGGGTTTAAATCATAAGGTGAGTCAAACTTCTGTTACACGTCTGTTGAAAAAAGAAAAATACCATCCATACAAAGTGCAATTAATCCACGAATTAAATGAGGACGATCCAGATCGGCGCTTACGGTTTTGTGAACAGTTGATGACCTTGTGCGATGAAAATCAAAATTTTTTAAATTGTTTTTTCTGATGAAGCTACGTTTTCTTTAAAGGGGACTGTACTTCGTCATAACTGCAGGTATTGGTCACGGGAAAATCCACATTGGACTCAAGAAGCCCATACATAGCGACGAGGCAAAGAAAACGTATGGGCAGGTATGATTGTTGATCGTTTATTGGGACCTTTTTTTTGAAGAAAATCTTACGGCCGCAAGATATTTACAGTTTTTGCGAGTTGAGTTAGTGCCAGCCTTAGCAGTTATGTTTCCAAACAATGAAGATGAAAATATTCCTGCTGAAAACCTGGTTTCACGTTCACTGACTTGAAATTTGGTACACATATGTATCACGACGAGATTATATTTTGCGCTTATTCCAGTGAAGAGTTGGGGGTTAAATAGGGGTAAATAACGCAAAATAAGTGAAGCAAGTTGGTAAGAGCACAGTAACTTGGAATTTGGTGTATATTGTACTAGAAGCCAGAACCTCAGATTTTTTATAGTATTTTCAACCCATCCCCCACCACTCACTACCCAATATTAAAGGGATCAATAAAATAAAATTGAGAAATTCACTTGAAATTTGGTACACGTATGTATTATAACGACATCTGGAACTAGATTATATTTTGAAAGGGGGAAAAGAACTAGCGTTTTGGCGTATATGCTAGAAGCCAGGGCCTCAGATTTTTTTACAATACTTTTCAACCCCCATCGCCCCTACTCCATTATTAAGGGGGGGTTGAGTTGATAAAATGATATTGAGATATTCACTTGAAATTTGGTACACGTATCGACATCTGGAATTGAATTATATTTTTAGATGATTCCGTTAAAGGGTTGTGGGTCAAATGACGGTAAATAGGGGGAAATAAGTAAAGCAACCTGGTAAGAGCACAGAAATTTGGGATTTGGTGTATCTGCTAGAAGCCAAGGCCCCAGATTTTTTTTATAATATTTTTCTACCTTTCACCATTCCTAGTCCATTATTAAAGGGGTTTATAAGATTAAATTAAGATATTCGCTTGAAATTTGATACACGTATGTATTATAACGATATCTGAATTATATAAATTCCTAAAGACTAATAAAAAACTAGCTTAGGCCAATGTTGTAGGGAGTTCTTTAGTTCAACCTAACCCTGAAAAAGTTTACGCCTAATAAACGAAACGTTGAAAGTTGTTTTATTATTCCGAACCGACGATTTCTCTCACCATTATATCATCCAAGGACAAAATTTCTAAATGAAATTTTTTTAGCAATAATATTACTATGTTTCACATCGTAAAGCACTGTAGAAAATAGTAACTAAATAATTTATATTGCTTTGCTTTATTACCTTCCTTTGGATCTGTCTTTACATTCGTGGGCATAAACAAAACACATGCAAGAAATTTCGTAGCTTTAAAGGTATAATCCCATTTAAGTTCAATTTCCTGAAAGAAAAATAGGGGTAGCATTGATTGTTCTGTTTTGATGAATAAATAAGTTCCTTGATTTATGAGATTAGTTTTTGTTTACTGAATATTCAATAGTAAAGGAAAGCTTAACATAAACGTAGTTCTAACCGTAGTTCTATATAAGGATTTCCTTATACTGGGAAATAAAAATGTTTTTATGTATACAATGTAAAAAGTTTAACTGGAATCAATTCTATGGCATGATTATTTGGAAAATCGACGTGATTTAGGATTTTCTATAGACATAATCCTAAAGCACGTCGATTTAACTTTTCTACTGGCTAAAACAACTACATCGTACATACCACCAACACAAGTCTTTATCAGGAAACCAAACAAGCAGCGATTGCAAAATTGTATTGATTTTCGTTTAATATAAGCGATGCTAACTCGAAGGCTAATTAAATTATAAAAACACTTTTTAAAACATTTTCTAAAAACTTCTTAGTTGTCAGATTTCATATAAGTGTGCAATAGGCATGCAATCATGGTAGTCTTATTAGATTCGATACTTTAATTCTTGACATCATATTCAGTATCATCAACTATGAAAATCCTAACTATTGCAACTTTTTTCCTTTGTCATAATTCAGTCGTAATTATTTTCAATTTTTTCCACCGTAGTAGTAAAAAAAATAATTTGGTTCACTAAGTACTATATAGTGGCTTTGTAAAAATTTACGAGGTGTATCATTTACAAAGATTCTAATTTTTCATCACGACTACTTAAAAAAAAAATATGGTAATGAGTTAATTTCAAATTACATGTAGACTTTATGTAGTGGTTGCGATGAAAAGTTGCATGGAATCTTCAATATTTATCTCCCACTATGTTTACAGATGAGACCATTTTTTTATAAAACGCCCACATGAATTTTCATAACAACTGTCTGTATGTGGCTAAAGAAAATCAACATGCAACGCAGCAGTATTTTTGAGCTATATTTCCGTGTAACGTGAGAGAAAAGATCATTGAGGACAATTTAATAGGATCACATTTTCTTCCTTAATTCTTGTCGATGAATGAATTGATGTGAACCTCAGCGCTGGCCAAGTAGAACATCTGCCCTAAATCCCTTATTTTTGGAGTCGTCTCCAATTATTGCTATACTCTAGTCCTACTAAAATTAAATAAATGCTATGGAACCACATTGATGGTCTCTTGTCAGACAATAAGAAACACTTCTGAAATTTTCAAACGTGTATGATACCTTAATTTATAGATAATGACTAACAGTTTTTACACTTTTGACCAGTTTAAGTCAATTTATTGGGTCAGAAATGGTTGTTCCAACGCAACGTATTGCAGTAAGTTTTATTATTCTCTACTAATTTCATGGTGATGTCTGTAATATTTTTTACGATTCTCTTCCAGCAAGATATGTGAATTAATTTTTTAATAATAACGGTGAAAGGAGTTTAAATAAATACCGACTCTATGAAAGATATCAAAGAAATTAAAGATACAATCATTGTCTCTAACTGAATGACTTGTCTTAAGATGTGATTGCTTTTAATTTTCTGCAAGCGGTTATTACTTTTTTTTATCAAATTTGTGACACTGATTACCCATATCATCAGCACAGGTTTATTTTAGAGCGTAACATATCACATCTTACGGCACCCAATTCAAACGTACCCCATACCCAATTTGGTTTAAATAGTTGTAATGACAACATAAGAAAAATTAAATATTATTTTTAAATTGCTACCTTAAAATGAAGAATTTTTGGACACCCTTCTAGATGATTTTCTTTTTTTTTTTAAATCAAATAACACATAATATGGCACCGTAAAATATTTTAGCATACTTACATTGCTCCCTGTATACGAAATTTTGTGGCATGAAGTAATATCATTACTAACATTTGTCGCAATTGTCACTATACCAAGGTTAAACCAATAGATTTTCTTTATATCCCTCGTGTCAGGATGTAATTCAGTGGTGGAAACGAATGTATACGAGAGAAAACGTCTATTATGCCTCCATTTGCAGAATCGTGTAAGACTCTTCCTGTTCAGTTAACTTGAACAATTGCGGAATTACGCTGTCATGTTCTCAGAATTTAAGACAGTGGAAATTGTTATGATCAAATCGATTTAACACAAAATCGGAATATTCTTTATGCATATCAGTATGATTTTACTTGGGAGTAGGTATTTGTTGTAGATATTGTACAATCAATCTGAATGTATCTCTACAAATTCAAGAAAACATTACAAAAATACCATTTTACAGCATGTTTCTTTAGAGACTGGCCACAAGCTAGTTGTCAATCTAGAAATAAAAAAAGGTGTTATAGGGCCACATTGTACAAAATTAGTGAAAATACAAATTGAGCACCAAAGTGCTATTGTATTACTTATTTGGTGAGGTTAATAACCCTCACTTGCAGACGGCAGAGTTTCGCTGGTAGAGCGTAGTGGATAAGCAAATAATTTTTGCGTAACTTTAAACTATAACAGTACAAGGGCGCCACGCAACAAAATAATATGTATTATACAGGGTATAATTAGTTTCATGTCATTAAAAAAAACTGGCAATAGGGACCGACTAGACAAACAAAAAACTTATATGACTTTTTTCTCTAGGGTCACTTTGAAAAAAACTGACCCTACGTTTAAAAATCTAGTGTTAAGGTAAGAAACATTTGAGAACCACTATTTTTTAGGGTCAATGGATGTTATAGTTACGAATATTAGAAATAATAAAAAACTGTAATACCCGACTTGTGTTCTCGCCGGAAGAAGTGCGTCACTTTGATGGGATAACTTGTACCGAACTTTTTATACCACTAATTATGAAAATGTAAATAATTCCTTCTCTTTCGGCACAACGCAAGCATAGCATGGCCGCAGGAGTTTAAATAAGATTTGCTTACATGTGTTTTTAATTTGAAACAAAGCTATTGTGGCTTTTATTGTCGTTTATAAGAATTTATAAAATTTAAAAGTGGTTTGTTAACATTTGTAACATTGTGTTAACAGCTTAAAAAATTAGTAATTATTTTATGAAATTGGAAAACGAACAGTTAGACGTCCGAAATACGATAACAGAAAATATTTGTGTATTTTAAGTTAGGAAAAAATCAGATTTTTTTAACGAATTGAGCGCATAGTTTTTCCCAGTCAGGTATCGATAATTTAAAATCGAGTCTTTGGTCTCTATGAAAATCAATGTAAACAATAATAAACAGATCAAAACAAGACAGCGAATAGGAATTATAATAATAATAATAATAATCATACCTTTAATGCCCAATAGGTAACACCCAATAACTGAACAATTGTTTTGAATTTTTCACAATGCACCAGCTGCATTTCCACCACTTTCTCCATACACCAAGTGCATATCCGCGAGCTCTGGATGAGGTGTAATCTCCCATAATGTCCAAAATCTGCGTTTTAAAACACCACACTAAATTGTGTTATTAATAATAATAATAATAATAATTAAATTAATGTTATTAATAAAGAAAACAAAAAGAAAAACTTGGTCCAAAATTCAAAAAGTAACACAAAAAGCACGAACGAGAAGTAGTGTCTTACGTAACCAAGTACTAACGACTTCAACAATAAGTCAATAAAATAAATCTTAACATAAGTGGCAAACTATGTTATTAAGTATTTTGGAAATTTTTGTTTATATTTTTTTCTCCACAGTGTGGTTTCAATATGGAAATAGGTATAAAATAATATTATTTATTTCTTTTGTATATTTTTCATTTCAATTTTTTTACCTTCCTCAATATTTTCTATCTATATAGGAAACTTTTCTACTTTCACGACGTTACTGATAACAGCTACAGGATTTGCTAAATTGATTATTTGTCTTTTTACAGATATTACAAATTTTCTTTAAAGCTGTTGGTTTCACAACAGTTTGTTTTCTGTGCTGGAAACAAAAATGAGTTTCAAATACTTTCAATGGAGACACGAGAATCACAAGATTATAGTTATAAATAAGGTAACTGTTAAGAATGCTGTTGAATAAGGAGTAAGGATGGACACAATTCAAGTTCTAGATAGCTTTTCACACTTATATTTTATTACAAATTAGAACAAAGTAAACATGTAACCTCCACGTATGAACTGGACAGTCATCTATCATTTCTGTAATTAAGTATTGTCAACTTAAAATCCTAAAAATATTATGTAACTAAATGTTCATAGGTATTTTATTCAGAAGTAACAGATACTGCTTCCGAAGAAAAGTTATACTTAATGGTAGAAACAGTTACTAAACTGCTGAGTAATATTGTTGTGCTATATGTAAAAGTTAAATAATTTATAACAATCTCAGAGAAATGTCAGAAACCTATATAAACCATTGTATCTCACATAAGTATCGAAATAATTACAAAACTGCTACTTGGAGAAGTACACCTAGAGCGCTTATACCCCCACTCCTCTCCAGTCCATTATTACGGGGGTTAATGAAATAAAATTAAGATATTGACTTGTTTGGTGCACGTTCAAGTTCTCAAAAATATCTGAACATGAGCCACACACATTATCACCTTGGGGCGGACAATTTCAAATATTATATTATTAAAATTTGATGAGCAATTATTTCCACTTACAAGAGTACCCATATAGTATGAAGATTCCATACAGCACAAGGACGTCCTCAGAACATACTGGGGACAACTTTTCAGGACATATGGGATATCCTGGGAAGATCCCATTATCACCTTAGGATGTCCGTAGATTATCCAAATGGGACAGTTCGGGCTTTGCTGATGACGTCCTTAGGACATCAGTACGGGTGTGTAAAGGACATCATCAGCTCTTATATGGGTTATGCCTGGGCTTTACTATGAACAACCTGAGGACACTGAATGGATTTTATATAGGACATCCCCAATTCTTTTAGGGTTTATTGGATATTTCTAAAGACAGCAAAAAATACATATTATTTTATAACATAGTAGATCATTACTTTTAAACTGAGCCAATAAGCAAACACAAAGGAATACAAGTTTATATAATGGCAGAGGTAAAATGACTAATAAAAATGTGATACATATATCCAATGAAATGGGTCGACATCAAAATTTTGAGGTAAATACTTGAATTTTTTAAGTTACTTTGAAGTATTTGAACATGATTAATGAAAGAAATATTTTTTTCCAACCCCGAGAAAGGGTGAAAAAAAATATAACAAGGCGTTTTTCCAAAATTACTCAAAATGTGTAAAGGCTACTAAAAAAGTTTCAAATAAAAATTGTAAAAGCATGAAATATTACATAAAAATTATTTCCTTTTTTTGGTATTATTAAAATCAACAGAGTTTAGGGTGGTTAGAAGTTATAAGGGATGATACGTACAACTTAAAAAATCATAGTTTGGTGCAAAATTATAATGAATTAAAAAGAAAATTATTCACTCATAAAAATATAAAGGATTACGTATCTGACAACAACATCTGCGGACAATAACCAATCACATTTGACCCTTTTAGATAATATAATAAATACAAAGATATAACATAGCAGCAGTATATTTATGAAATATTTAATGTAATCTGATTTGTCGAAAGAACTTTAAAGTGAACGTGGAAAAGACATCGACGCCCGGCGGATTTCTTAGAACTTTCGACACAAAAAGGCGGAATTCAGAACACAGTAAATGTATTAAAAACAATTATAAATAATTGCTATTTTAATGAGATATACATTTTTAATGAATTATTTGTACTGGAGGGGATTATCAAATTAAAAACAATTATAAATAACTGCTATTTAAATAAGATATACATTTTTAATGAATTATTTGTACTGGAGGGGATTAATAAAATTTTACAAACCAATAAAAGACACAATAAATAGCCTCAAAATAATATATACGCTTTTCATTATTTTTGTTGTTGAAATCTCCTAAATAATAATACCTTTAATAGGACGACTCTAGGACTTGCCCAGGATATTCCCACAGTGGATATTTTAATATCTTTACAGGATATTACTAGGACATGCTGCCAGGGTTTGTCTAGGATATCCCAATTTGGGATATTCTCAGGTTGTATATATTTTATTGGGATATCCTAAGAATATCCTGAGGAATGTTGTCCTCGATTGGGATATACAGGACCTAATGAGGATATCCTAGGGATGTCATGTGTTGTGTGGGATGTTTTCGTTTAGATACTTTTATTGGAAATCTGGATGTGAGGGCAGTGGTTCTTTAGGCAGCGATTTTTAATTGTATTTTGATTAACAAAACACTGTTATTTTTTATTCTAACCTAGATAAATCAGATTAGCAAAAATTTTCTTGGCCAAGTTACCTACAAATATCAACCTGTATATGAATTTTGCATTTCCCATAGCGATTTTAAAAATATTCGGTACATAAACCATGTATTCTCTTGTATGTGTACATTTTCAACGTTTCCGAAATTAACTGCTAAGCTTCACAAAAATCAATTTCAAAAATATTTGTCTGGTATATTGCTACAAAAATATTAGTAATATTCATGGTCGACTAAAATTTAATGCTACTCTTGATTGTTAGAAGTTAAGTAAATTTTTACTCAACGTTAGTTTAGGGTCCATTATGACATATTAAAGGCTAATTTTAACTGCATTTCGGGCTATTATGGGAGAAAACTAGGTCAAGGAAATAGTCCTAATTTACCCAGGACTTTGCCGTCAGTATGTCCTGCTAAAAAATGTATTCTTGTAGATAAAGGTCGAACAATTTACTCATATAAGTTATTACTGTTGTTTTTACATCTATACGGAGCTAATAATAACCCCTGGTATTCAAGCACATTTTATTGAGAACGAAGAAACAGAGAATAACAGAAATATACGCAAACCGTTCGCTCAAATTAGTCTACAGCTAAACATGGGTAGTTGAAAGTGTCTTGGACTGATCACTATCCTTTTACGTTGTCAGCATCGTACATCAGCCGTCCTACATTGACATTTATTTAAACAGGAAATATGAAATATGAGCTCTCTGATGACTCGGAATCTCCTTTTAATCTATCATATGAAAAAGTTCTTTTTAAAAATATATTTCTAGATAAGTTTTTGTGATGGATGTTGACTTGATATCAAATGCCACCTGAATTACTTCATACACATAAAAATTACTTTACTGCTATTACTATTACTAGTTTTTCGTGACTCTCTACCTACCTACCGGGTGACTCACTAGTGCGTGTATAGTCAATATCTCCTCAGTGCCTTAGACGGATTTTCTGATTGTCAAGTTTCAGACTACGTAGACCACGAAGATTTTTCAATTCAGTCTATCTGTCTGTCTGCTTGTTGGAGCTATATCTAATAAACTATTTGACGGAGAACAGTCAAATTTGGCAGGTGGTTGACGCTTTTACCACTGGAGAAATGGACAGATTTTCACTGGAAAATATACCGGGTGGACCGTCTAAGTAGATAATGAAATACCACAGACGGCAATAATATTTGGAATGTAGTTAAGACAATAGGCAAGAAAGACACCTATCACACTTTCATTGAATAATACACATGGTACGACCACATTGAAGTGCAAGAAAAGTAATAATTACTTCCACATCCACGTAGTGGAGTGGAAGTATAGTAATCTTAAAGAAAATTTCAAATCTTTATTTTTTTTTAAATAGGTTTAGTATGTCGAGAATTTAAATTTGAGCGAAATAAATGTCTGTCTGTCTGCATGTCTGTATATATTGACGTGAAATTTGGTACACATATGTATCATGATGAGATCTGGAACTAGATTATATTTTGCGCTAATTCCAGTGAAGGGTTGGGGTCTAAATAGGGGTATATAAGTGAAAACAAGTAAGGCAAGCTGGTAATGGGTGTACTAGAAGCCAAGACCTTAAGATTTTTAATAATATTTTCAATCCCCTCCACCAGTCCCTCTCCATTATTAAAGGGTTTAATGAAATAATACTGAGACATTCTCTTAAAATTTAGTAAACGTATGTATTATAACGACATCTGGGACTAGATTATTTTATATTGGTTATTCACTGCCGTGGAATGACGAAATTATATTCATTTGGTATATAGTCATTAATACTGTCATATAACTCTATGCCGATAATTTTGACAGAAAATATAAAAACACCATTACTTTATGCTTAATCTGAATTAACATTCGAATACAATTCTCTGCAAATAATTTGATTGCATTATAGTAGCATTACGTTTATTTGTCTTAAAACTTCATAGAATGGACACATTGCCAAATAGGAATGTTATTTGAATAATAAAGTGTACTTTAAATAGCCAAAAATTTAACTTACCTGAATGCATATTGTTCTTTTGTAAAAGATAAGCTGGTATTTTTATGAGAAAAAAATTATGGATTACTTCGATGGTTGTAAAATGAATTTAGACAGAATAACGAATGAATTTCTGTAAGAAACTGTGAATACCTCATGGTATTCAAAAATGCTTGTTACAAATATGTCTTATCAAATATCACTATTTAATATTTAAGTTTATACACATGATTTACTTCAAATTTCGTTGATATAATTCATATAGTCGATATACTATAATGTAAAAAATGTATTATTAAAGTATTATAATTATTGTACCATAGAAATAACAAATTATTTGTTACCAAACTGTGATGTTGTTCGAACTACATCATTTTTAAAATTAACTTAAACACAGTTTGTTACTGTATACAGGTTATAAATTATGTAAAAGTGTCTTTGCAAATGTAACAAAAATATTTTTCTGGTTTTCTATTACTAAATTATCTCGATATAAAAGGTAAATAAAGTTTTGCTTTTATACCATACTCTACTAGTCAGTTTTTTCATACAGAATCAATATAGTGGTAATATAAAGATCAAAGTCGAAACTTTTGACCAATGAACTGAATAAAATTGTATTTATCAGTTACATATGGAAGAGTGGACGAACGCATGTTTCTCCGAATAAGAATAACCAGGTTTATAAGAGAACAAAAAAAATGTAGATCATTTCTGCTTTATCAAACAGAAAAGTTTTAAAGTAAATTGTGGGAAATCAATAACGATGAAGCTATAAAAATTTTAGTCATTTTGTGGACAACTATTTTTAGGAGAGCATTATAACATTACTGTTTATCGTATTTATACAGGGTGAGGCTATAACGCATGCAACTAATTTATTAATTAAAATAAAATTACTTTGGTATTCCAATGGATGTGGATCCAATTTATAGCACCAAGCATAAACAATCTGTGTCACCCCATAGATTTCCACGAAGTTCCTACTTATGAAAAAGGGCAGTCTCCTTACATATTTCGGATAAAGTAAATAAAAAAATAAATAAGAATCGTATACTAGTTTCCACTCCAGAATTGCCCACAGAATAGCAGTTAATAATTTCTTTTCAAATGAAACTCCTATAAGACACAAAGACTCTCACACAGTTTAAAAAATTATCTGTACTTTCAAAGTTTAAATAAAATGTTGAACAGGAGTTGAACATTGTTCCATTAATAAGGTCTTATTCAACAATATCTCAATTCTATCACATGACAATATGTTTTTACATAGGATACCTGGTAACTCCATGGGCTCGAAGGCACACGCATTGCCCATTTTTTTTTTTAATTAGAAATTTTCATAAGATTTCGAAATAAAGGGGGGAGGGGAGATAAGAAAATATAAAATTAAGTTTTCGTTCCTACCTAATGCACATAGCATAACCAAAAAATATCTAGAGGGAGGTCAATTAGAATAATGCTGTCACAAAGTGTATGTATAGAGTACAAAGAGAATGTATAAACGCCTGATGGTGATATCCGTAGTGTTTTTTATCATCTACTCTGGATTGTACACATTTTTCTGAGCATTGTGATTTACCACAAATTATGTCTAAAATTAAGCAGCATCATGTTAATTTCTTTTTCTTTTAGAAAGTCACCGATTCTCAGTATTACTGTTGTATATTTAAAATTTAGTTGAAAAATAATGAAAATATTAGTTTTTTTGGATTTTCTATAACAAAGTAGAAAAAATATTACCAAGAGCAAGAAACAAGGTATTTAAATAATTTAAACATAAAAAAGGGGTAATTGAATTTGAATTTTGTAGGGGTATTTAATTACCCGAAAATCATTTATTTATCTACAGTGTGACTACATTTTGAATGGCAACACCCCTGTAAAAAAATGTGTTTTTTTAAAAGATATGCCATCGAAAGCTCTATTTTATGACAAAAATTTAGGGATAAATTTCAATTTTCAAGACCTACTATGATATTTTTTTCAATGTCAAAATGGACAAATTTGATTAGCGTTTTTTTTATAAAATCTAACTATACCACTGGATTCAGAAACATGTCAAATGGATAAATCCAAAATTTCGTGAAATAATATTAAATAATGACAGATTTATGACAAAATAAATGTAGGTAATATTTTATAATAACTTTTACATGATTTCTTCAAAAAATCGAAGTAACCCATGAAAAATAAACAATAGAAGGATAAATTAAGTGGATAGTTTTAATAATTATTGTCTTTTAAACAAACTTAATCATATTTGACTTAAAAACATGTATGAACAATTGAAAGTGTCAAATTGTTTTTTAATATTCTTTACGACATTCTGTAATTGTTGCCGGGTAACTTCTGCAGAAGCTTGTCTTATTCTTGCACACAAATCTTCTCTATTACTCGGGCGTGACCTGTAAAATTAAGATTTTATTAAACACCATAAAAAGTAGTCCTTCGGTGTTAAGTCTGGGGATCGGGGTGGCCATCCAATTAACGAGTTATGTCAACCTATCCATCGATTAGGAAAGTTAGCATTAAGCCATCTGGTAACCACTCTGGCATTATGAATAGGGCTGTCATCTAATTGAAAGTGTTGATTTACTCTTTCTTGTATTGGAAGTTCATGTAGCATATTCCAAAGTTCGTTTCATAGGAACTGTAAAAATTGCATGCTATTCATATTACTTTCAAAAAAGAAAAGATCAATGATTGTTTCATTCAGTAGCCCACACCAAACATTAACTTTTTGGGAATATTGTCTTTTACAATTGTTGACCCACTCTGGGTTTTCTGTGGCCCAAAACCTACAATTTTGTGACGACACCACCCCATTTGTGGTAAAAGTTGCCTCATCGCTGAGTAAAGTAGTTTTCAAAAAATGTCTGTTATTAAGATACTCTCATTGAGCCCATAAGCAAAATTCCATCCATGTTTCATCATCACCTGGTTCCATCGTATGTAAAAACTTTGGTTTGAATGGTTTTACCTTATTCTTCTTAAGGCATCGGCGAATATTTTCTCTAGATAATTCAAATCTAAGCTAGCTACTCTTACGCTGGCGTTTGGATTGTTGTTAAAATAATTTAAAACGGTCTGCTCGTACCTGGGTCTTCTTTGTACAATATCCGTTCTTATGAAACGCTTTGTCACAGCGTCAGACTCATTAAAAATTTTGTCTATTTTAGATACGATACTTTTAGTGATGTTGGGCCTATTCGGGTGCCTATTATTCAATATCTCACATACCTCTCCCAAAGTTCTATCATTATCTCCTCTAAGGCGTACAAGTTCAATTTTTCTACTACATTTAGTATCCATAATTTTAACTTCAAATTAATAAATTAATATAAAATTATTGATCAATTTTATAATTTCAATAACAGTGTACTCTGAGTATATGCGTATTTTAAAGATTTGACGTCCGACTTTAAAATTTGTTTTCCATGGCATTCTATTATTATCTGTCACTACTAAATAAAAAAACAATATTTATTAAAACTATCCACTTAATTTATCTTTCTATTGTTTATTTTTCATGGACTACTTCGATTTTTAGAAAATATCATGTAAAAGTTATTATAAAATATTACCTACATTAATTTTGTCATAAAATATTTATTATTGTTTCACGAAATTTTGGATTTACCCATTTGAGCAGTTTCTGAATCCAGTGGTATAGTTAGATTTTATTTAAAAAAATCGCTAATCAAATTTGTCCATTTTTGACATCATAGTAGGTCTTGAAAATTGAAACTTATCTCTAAATTTTTGTCATAAAATAGAGCTTTCAATGGCCTATCTTTAAAAAAGCCCCGTTTGATTCAGATGATAGACACATTTTTTACAGGGGTGTTTCCATTCAAAATGGGTCACAGTGTATATCAAAGCTAAAACATTACAATATTAGCTAACATTCCAAAAGGCTGCTACGTCTGCTCAATATCTAGAACAGTACAAAATTATATTTTAATTTTCTAATAATTAAGGTCGGGAAATTTAGGGATATTGGAAAGGCTACAAGATTTTGAGACATTCAACGGTTGAGGCTTGAACAAGGTGATTATGTGTAGAGCCTGAAAGACAATATCGGTCTATCTCTATCTTGTAATAGGCTGCTTAAATTGTAATATTTATGTACCTGTATTTTAAAAACTTTTCAACCCTGTCTTTCAGGCTTAAGGAAATATCTAGCCATCGCCGTGGGTTGGCAATCGAAAATAATGTAGGTACAATTATTTTGATTAATTTAAGTTTAATTAGAGACCATATTTATATTGTTGTATCTTTGTTTAAATAACTGTTGCTTCCTTTTTGAAAATCGCCTTTTTCAATTTACTGAAATACCTCTAGTGCACATGTGGCTTTGGAACAGCGCTCTTCTAACATATGGAGGAGGCGCCGGTACAAAATACATTAATATATCCATGCATGGAATAAATTCATTCTAAGAGTAATTATGATAATAGCACATCTGACGTTCACCCTCTCTGAATTATGACTACCCACTCCCCCCCATATTCTTCCCATTTGTGCTATATAATATCAAATTTCAGAAGTAACAAATGAATAAAAATAAATCATAGACTAAATCTAATTGTCATATTTTCTGAATTTACGTAACAGTAAAAAAATACCAACAACTGTTTTAGAATTATCTATTCAGTGACTTGGCAGCACCTATCAAATAACTGAAATCCTTGCTTTTGCAGCAAAAAAAAATCGACGTGCACAACAGCATTTAGTTGATTGCTATTCGAACCACTGTTATTGAGTTTCCGAATTGAATTTCCTTCATTGTATTATTGTTAACTCTATATGTAACCATTAGAGGCTCTGTCTATTATTATTCACTCTACTGTCTACTATATAAACTACACGATATAGCAGCTGTTTGCTTTTTGTAATTTTCTGTTTGGATCGGATAACGTGATACTTGTACCTAATGGTAAACCTGTATTCCATTTGAACCAAGAGGCTTTCTATTTCAAATTACTGGTTTCTATAACGAAATTTTATATAGTTGGAAGCTGAATCCCATGCGAGTAGATGTTCAATGTACATACTTGAAATAAAAGATCTCCTTACAAAAATTCCTTGTTTATAGCTACCGGCTTCGTCAATAGAAATTTGTTTTGCATCATCAAGCAACAAGACTGGAAAACATAAATATGAAATGTGCAAATTGTAATTAGAAATACTAGTTTACTTGATAAATATAAAAAGGTAAAATATGTCGTTACAAAAGTGTAACATGTAAATTAAAATTAATGTGTGTAACGTTCTTGTCAGTGCAATGCGTTTTAGTTTTTCTGTTTTGGAAGCCGTGCAATGGAAATTTAAAAAAATGTTATTAATTACACAGGTTTACAAAAAAAATCTTAACCTATACATGGAAGTCATCATTTTATATGTATTTTAAAGCGCTGAAGCGGGTAAAATCATTTTAAAAAATTCTTCCACGTAGATTTCTCACAAACCGCTTCTTAAGTGTAGTTAAGCGAAATTACTACATATGGACTGTCTGTTTGCAAACTCAAGCAAAAGCTAAGGTATTGTCCATATCTACCCGTTTTAGAGGTTGTAGAATACGAGGGTGGTGGATAAAATTGTTCTCCTTAAGATGCTAAAAAAAAACGTTTTTGAAGGTTTTCTTTCTGCCTTCCTTGTCGTCTAGGCATAAAGAAGTGCGGTCGTTTTTATATATAATTTAATATTTCACGTGTGTATGACGTGCTTTCTCTTTCTCTTTATCTTTCTCCCTCCCCCCTCCATCCTTTCCCTTCTTCCTCCCATCCTCAGTCCCTCGCTCTCTTCAACAACAGACAGTAATATTTCACGTGTGTATGACGTGCTTTCTCTTTCTCTCTATCTTTCTCCCTTCCCACCCCCATTAGTTAACTAATTTCCTTCCAGTCACGCACCCACTCATTCTCTCTCGCTCTCTATTTCTCTAACCCATTCACGCACTCACTCACTTGCGCTCGCTTGCTCATTCTCATTCTCTTATTTACTCACGAACTCTTGCTCATATTAGTCCTGTAGGGAGATTTATCTCCAAAGTAAATAAAAACACAACCTCAATCTCTCTCTTACGCCAACTCGACCCATTTTTTTTTCCTGAAATAGGCTTAGAATTCCATGAAACGTCGAGATTTTAAATTTGACTGAAAAAAGGATTTTTCTGTCTGTCCGTCGCACAGTGGGAAATTTGGCACTTTCTTTGGACAGTGTCCATTTGACGCACAGTTGTTGACCGATTTGAATAAATTTTTTTTAAATACTTGTGAACTATTCTAGTTTACCCTCCGATTGCTACAATTTAAATATCTATACTTCTGAAAATCGTATCTGACCCAATATCGGAACATCAGCGCGCTGGTGTTATCATATATATAATGTAATTAAAAATAACTATTATTTGAATTAAACACGCATGTAGGTAAGAAAGTAACCAAATTACTATTTTAGAGCTAAAGAAGCATAAGAAGTTGGAAGTACAACAAGCCCATGGATATGCAACCTCAAAGTTGCTTATCTGCTCCTTAATTGTAAACACAAATACATCTATTATATTTTGCATATCTTGAATTTAACGTCATCCTTGAGTAAATCTTCTTATTTTTTATATTTGTTAGGGTTTTTAAAATTAATTTTATTTATACATACAATTAATTAAACAACCTAGAGTAAAAAATTGTATATCGAAAAATCCTGAGAACCTGCATGTTTCGATATTGGGTCAGATACGTTCATCAGAAGAATAGCTATTTAAATTATAGCAATTGGAGGGTAAAGTAGAATCATTCACCAGTATTTAAAAAAAAAGTTATTCAAATCGCTCAAGAAGTGTGCGTCAAATGGACTTTTGTCCAAAGAAACTGCTAAATTTCCCACTGTGTGTCGGTCTGTGACTTTTTTTTGTCCGCACGTTTTCTCCGGAACGGTTTGACTTGAAATATTGTACACATATCTATATAACGAGATCTGGAACTAGATTGTCTGTAAGAGTACATAAACTTGAAAGGACCCCGCACGGAACATATGGAAATTGGCCCTCGGTTAAAGTGTTTGATACTCGGAGATATTATCCAAATATGTTGATCAAAAGTCTCTATGGGCTCAAGGTCGGAAATTGGACGGTTTTCCAGATATCGGGGGTGTAAAGGGGGATGCTCATTTCTTGTGGGAAGTGGCCCCCGCTCCAGTAAAATTCGCTGGAATCGACATATGCTATTCCTCTTGACCTCCTGATAAAAATTCTCAGGGGCACAAGTTTGAAAAATGGACAGTTTTCTAGATATGGGGGGTGCAAAGCGGGGCGCTCATTTCCTTTATAGGAAGTGACCCCCAGTGAAATTCACTGGAATCGACATATGTTGTTCCTATCGACCTCCTGATCAAAATTTTTCATGGGCACAAGGCCGGTACATGCACAGTTTTCCAGATATCGGGGGTTGCAAAGTCGACTTTGAACCCCCGATATCGAAAAAATTGTGCATTTACCGACCTTGTGTCTATGAGAACTTTTGATCAGGAGGTCGAGAGGAACAACATATGTCGATTCCAATGAAATTCACTGGCGGTCACTTCCTATAGAAAATGAGCACCCCCCTGCACCTCCCATATCCAGAAAACTGTTTATTTTCCATACTTATGCCCCTGAGAATTTTTGATCAGGAGGTCGAGAGGAATGACATATATCGATTCCAGCGAATTTTACTGGAGCGGGGGCCACTTTCCACAAGAAATGAGCATCCCCCTTTACACCCCTGATATCTGGAAAACCGTCCAATTTCCGACCTTGAGCCCATAGAGACTTTTGATCAACATCGATATTTGGATAATATCCCCGAGTATCAAACACTTTAACCGAGGGCCAATTTTCATATGTTCCGTGCGGGGTCCTTTCGTGTAAATACTAGGAGCTGGGGATTCAATTTCTTTTATAATATTTTCCATCCCCCCACCACCCCTCACTCCATGATAAAATAAATTTGAGATATTCACTTGAAATTTGGTATACGTGTATATTAGAATGACATCTGGAACCAGATTGTATTTTGGGATTATTCCGTTGAAGGGTTGGGAGTTAAATATGGGTAAATAGGGGAAAGTAAAGCAAGCTGGTAAGAGTACAGAAACTTGAAATTCTGTGTATCTACTAGAAGCCAAAACCTCAGATTTTTTAATAATATTTTTCAACCCCCACCACCACTACTCTATTATTAAAGAGGTTTATAAAATAAAATTGAGATTGACTTAAAATTTGGTAAAAGTATATATTATAACGACATCTCTTGGGGGTTAAATAGGGGTAAATAGGGGAAAATATTCCCTTATTAAAAGAGTTGATAAAATTAAATTGAGATTTTCACTTTAAATTTGGTACACATATGTAATATAACGACATCTGAACCTAGATTATATTTGGACATGATTCCGTTGAAGAAGTGGGGGGAATGTAGGGATAAATAGGGAAATATAAGTAAAGCAAGCTGGTAAGAGTACAGATACTTGGGATTTGGTGTATATACTAGAAACCAAGGCCTCAGATTTCTTTCTAATATTTTTCAACCCCCCACCCCCACCACCTCCACTCCATTATTAAAGGGATTGATAACATAAATTTGAGATATGTACTTGAAAGTTAATACACATATGTATAGTAATGGACATCTGATTGAGATGATTCCATTGAAGAGGTGGGAGGTGGTAGGTTGTGTATAGCGCAAAAAAGTACACCAACCTAGAAACTTAATTTTTAACGTATGTAGTAGAAACCAACGCCTCAATTTTTTCTATGATATCTGCCCCAAATATTATTAAAATTCTATGACCAATAATAATAGAGTGCAAATATAGTCAAGATGTTTCCTTCAAAGTGACTTGGATGAGAAATATGGATGTGGGAGTAGTGATTCCTTAGGCAGCGGTTTTTGCACTGGTGATACAAATTTTGCCCAGAACATTTTCCCGTATTATTATTATTATTATTATTATTATTATTAATATATTATAAAAAAATTAATAACTGTTTGACAATTTAGCTCAATTGAACTTGATCTTCTGATGTTGTTAAGTATTTAGAAAATAAGATATTATTATTATCAAGAGACTAAGTATTTCGTTCTTATTTGGGCTTAGTCTAACGTCTATTCTCAACTAATAAAATATGAATACAATTTATATTTCAATAGACAGGATGTATCAAAATTTTGTGGGGAGTGGGTATAGGATTTTGAAAGTAAAAAAATTAATTTATGGAACTATTATAAGGAAACAGTCATCGAGAAGGCCTTAAAGTAATTTAAAGATAATATTCTTTCCAGACAAGTCAAGATATGTACAATTTGGTGATGCGTTTTCGAATAATCTACTATATTTGGATGTAGAAATTAGCTGTCAAATACTTTTATTTAAGTGTATTTATTCTTTAAAATTTAAAAACGCAAATATTGACATCCTCTTGAGACCTGTCTATTTATGTTTTTTATAGAAGCATATAACCATTTGTGTTGTCATAACTATTAAACTGGATAATCTGCATTTGACAATTGTGTCGCATATTTTTGGTCTACTATTTCATTATAATTATTTGAAGATATGGATTAATGTTGTATAATTGTCTGACCTTAATTAATTTTACTATAAGAAATACTACATGATTGATAAATCATCCTGCTATATATATTAAGATACATGGCAACATAATTTTCAACGCAAATCGCAAATTTAGACTATGATATTAAAGCCTATTTATGTACTGTTATCTAGAGATAAGTTAATTCCAACAAGAAAGCAGAAGTTCTACAATGCTAAAGTAGTTCGTAATATAATGAAAATCTGCTAAAATAGAGGCGTTTCACAGGAACTATGATACCCCTAAATATGACAGTTTATCTGAGCATTATCGCGTATACTTCCCTAGGATATTGTGGCATAAAACCCCAGATTCGCTGCAGGCTTAGTCTGTAACGGAGAAGGGTAGATATCCAATATTACATAACTATGTTTTTTATTATTAACACAAAGCTAAATTGAAATTATGGTAAAGTTATAAAAAGTAGGATAATATGAGTTTAATAAATAGTAAGTAAGTGACTATGTAAACTAAAAGTAATGTAATCATAATGTTTATTATAATCTCTCTATTTCGTTCTTCAATTCTTGGAAACTCGTGTATGTTATATAGTTGTAAAATTGAGGATTTTATAATATAAGTTTCATTACTTCTCGTATGAACTTTGAACTATCTGGGACATAGGATATAGCTCATAACTGAGAAAAATCAATAATAATAGTAGTAATAATTTTATTCATATTTAGGCCGTATTACAGGATATACAGAGTGTCTCGTGTATATGTACAAATATCTTGCACGACAAAATTGGCCCAAGATTGTTTGAATGGGTAGCCAGCGTACGGTACACATTGCTGCCACTTCCGAATATCGAAACCCGATATCTTTTATCCCACCTGAACGGTCCTACGCCGGATTGGACTTGGCACATGTTTGTCTCCGGCAGCGAGAATCACACGACGCATGATGTAGGAATATAGGATGGGAAGCGTAGGTGTTTGTGAGATGCTTGCAAGTTTCCATTTATCATCATCTCCTTGCTCATTGTTATTCTCAGTCTTCTATTTCTGAATCTATCAGTGTGTATGTCCTTGATATTTCCTTACTGTATTCCTTATTTTGAATCTTTGGTTCTGTAGTAGGGAGATGATTTAGGTGTCATTTTTTGTTATTTTGTTGTATGCTCTAGCTAGCTTCCAGTTACGTTTGACCATAGTGGAGGAAGAATTTTCCCATGATGCTCTTATCGTCATGTACTTGGTATGTATACGTTGTAGTTTCTCTTTGGCCTTCATCTTTTTTAGTTGTTCGTATTCAGTGTGTGCTCATGGGTAATTTGTTCCGCATCAACGTTTTCCTCGTCGCTATTTTTATTCTTGAACTAATTTTTGGCCAGTTCTTCTCCTGCTAATTGTTTTCTATTTTCTCGCGGTATTTTAAATTCTTCCTTCTATAATAGAAAAATTTTCCGAGTGTCATTTGATGTCTTGTTGTATCGTTCACGGACTTCCAGTTTCTTTGTCTCTTGTTTTCCACGTAGTATTTTATGGACTATATTGCTTTTGTTGTTCTTTTTGTCTTAATATTTGTCTCCCTTATTTTTCTATTCACCAGGATACGGTCTATTTACGGGTTGCTGTTTGCGTTGTTCCATGTATGCTCCGTTAGTTTCTTATTGTCCCATCGAAGACATGTGTGCCAAACTTTTAGCGGGCTTCTATTTACGTTTGATTATGTGCGAGGAAGAATTTTTCAATAATGTATGCGTTCGATTGTAGTTGAAGTCAAATGAAAAAAATGCATTCTTCATTTGTTTGTTCAGAATAATGTACTAATTGATTTTACAGAATCTACACTTCACTTATTGTCTAACATTAAATTACCATTGACATGGATTTTTTAACTGATTAACTCATTTACATTCAACAATAAATTGTTTTCATGGCTCACTTAAGCTTTATTGAAGATTATTTGCTAGGGAAATGGAAGGTATGTACGAATTACAATTTTTGCCTAATAAAATAAATAATTATTTTACTCTAAAATAAATTCACACTAGTACAATACATTATTCTGATCAAAAAATGAAGTAACCATATTTTTAAATTTGAGAATATGTTTTACACATGAAAATTATTTTCAGTTAAAAAAATAGTTTTTTTGCCGTCCCCTATCTCAAACACCTACGATGTGTTCTTGTACAATCGTTGTTATTATACGAAATATACATTGCATTCGATGGGCATTTTTAAAACCGTAAATCAGAGAAAGAATTTTCTGATTGTCTGTCTATCCGTACGTCCGTCCGTCAAGTTTTTTTGAAGTACAATTGCTTAAGAGCTTAGTATGAGATTGTGTTGAAATGATAGCAAATTAGTGTTGTTCAGAGGAAGAGTCTTGTCACTTTTAAATAAAAATTAAAAAGTTATTATTTATTTAAATTGATACAAATTTTATTCCTTGTTTTGTAATTGAACCAACATATAAAATTAAAAATATTTAAAACTAATACTATTATAAAAAAAATGGGAAGAGCATCCCATAAAATGTGCAGCTATTATATAAATAGTTCAATAAATCTGTGAAGAATTCAATTTATAAACTAGTTAATCTTTAATTCTTTACGTTTTGCAATGATTTGCGAAATTGGTCAAAATTTGATTATTTTATTTCTGAAATGTTTCTAACTTCATTTGTAGGCTGGATTGTAAATTCAACTTACCTGTATTTATTGTCTACAGTTCAAAGAATCCTAGGCGCATTTCATCGATTTTTATTAGCATTAGCTAGTAGTGATAGAAAAGAAATTGAGTTACACTGACATGATACCATTTTCTTTATAGAAACATGAAATTTGCTGGCCATAATAGTGTATATCAACATTTCCGAGGATGCTTCCAAATTAATTTATGTTTATTACAAACAAAAAACCCTCCCTCATTGCCAAGTTCCGAACGAGCTATTATAGTGCGGCTTAAATGTCAAGAGTTATTATCCCTTGACGCCTTATGTGAAATACTACACTAGAGATAACATAAGACGCTTTCGCCGTTTACGATTCTTGGCAAGAAGATACCGAGTTTTTGTGCGGAAATACAATGTCATATTATATTATATGAGATTACTTTTATATTGTTATTTATTATTTGACCTGTGGAACCCATTATTTGAGATTTGTATAAAATATGCCCTAACCCGGATTCACAGATAAATCTTCAAAAAAACCGTGCGCTATTACTTTTTTCGTTAGCGGAATAGTTAGAAAGCAATGATAGTAAAACTTTGGTGAAAATTTCTATCGTTTAAAATAACGCAGATAGCGATACATGTAGTCGCAATCTGGAACACATTGTACTCTATTCCACTATGAATTTTTTTGATAAAGTCGATATTATTATTTAACTTTGGACAATGTGTCTGTAGAAAAATGTATGTACTTAGTCCAAGTAATTCTTCTGATTAGACAAAAATATGATTTTTTGAAATTGCACTGGTTAATTTTGGTCTTGTTCTACTATTTTAACTTCAACAAATATATGAGTATCAAGTAATAAAATCTCATCAAATGTTCACTAGCTTCTAGATCGTAATCTTTTTTGGCAACTTATCATCAAAATGAACACATTTGTTTATATTTTTGAATATCAAATTATAAGATTTAAATTAAACTGAGGGGGAATACCAGACAATAATATATCATATTCGAGCTTTCTGTTCCACAGCAGAAACTGAAAGCTTTTATAAAACATATCCGTGATAAATTGCATATCAGAACTGTCATTATTTGAATATAGTATTTTTTCCTAATACTATAGGTAATAAAATTTTGAGATTGACAAATTTATACTCGGGAATGAGCGTAATTGGACAATGGCCTCTTTTTTATGGCCGGGCAGAGATGTATTACCAGTCGTTAACTGCCTAACTGGCATTTTTTATAAGTTTTGTTAATTTGAACAGACCGAGCGTGTCAGTATATATGGGAAGCTAAACGTGTAACACATTTCATGAAACAAATTTCCGGTTTTTAAATGTCTATCGAATATACACATTCCAACAGAAAAACGTTGTACAAAATGAGCTTTCAGTCTGATATATTACACATTCGATATTTGCTTCTCGTTTTTACTGTGCGCTGTTTGAAAACTAATCGAGCTTTTGCCATAATTATCGTTTGCAGTTACTAATAGGGCACGGGATTCGAAATTCTGCGAAATTAATTTTTTTAACGTACCTACCCAGACTGGAAACAAAATTATGAAATGAACATTTTTTGGAATTACTGTAATTTCAACACAAGGTAGTTCTAGTAGTATTTGTGAATGCTCAAAATAAAAGCAGAATACATTTTATATTTTATTCTAGCATGTAGTGTATCAGTTTAACCAAAGCTATTCTTGTTAAATTTATTAATAGTTGGGACGCTGTAAGAATGTTAATGAAATTGTGTATGTCACATACTGGTCTATGTGCTTACAACAAAATATTTCACTTTCAGCTATGAGTGCCAAATTTTACACAGACCATATACATGTATTGACGACTATTCATCGGGAGACACTATCTCGGATGTGGCTACGTGCCGCTGATGACGCAACATACTTTTAGAAGCCGACATGCTTTGTTTAAACAATAGAGTACAATGTAGGTTTTCATGGCCGTTATCCAATGAAGTAGCTTCTTCTGGGTTTTGCCGCGGTCGTCGAACTTAACTTGACGTTTCGCTGGTCATGCCGTCAGCTTCTTCAGAAGGATTCCAAAGACTGAAGTTGTTGAGTTCGGCTCCTCGTTATATACCTGGGCGCTGCTACGCTTGTATCTCGTATTTGATCGTATGGTTCTCGTGGTGATGAACATGTTCTGCTACAGCCGACTTGTCTGTGTATCCGAGTCTAGTATGTCTTTGATGTTCCTTGATTCTGCACTGAATACTTCGCCCTGTTTGTCCGATGTAACTTTTTCCTCATATACAGTCCAACTGGTAAACACCTTTTGACAACAGTTTAGGGATGGGGTCCTTGTTTGAGGGAAGCAACTGTTGTATTTTCTTCACTGTTCGAAAACGTATGCCTATTTTCTTTTTTGATAGAACTCTTCTTAGTCTATCCGTGACTCCGTCGACAAATGGTACCATTTTCTTTCTTCTTTCTTTCTTTCATGAATTCTATCAAAAAAGAAAACAGGTGTACGTTTTCGAACAGTGAAGAAAACACAACAGTTGCTTCCCTCAAACAAGGACCCCATCCCTAAACTGTTGACGAAAGGTGTTTACCAGTTGGACTGTATATGCGGAAAAAGTTACATCGGACAAACAGGGCGAAGTATCCAGTGCAGAATCAAAGAACATCAGAGATATACTAGACTCGGTTACACAGATAAGTCGGCTGTAGCAGAACATGTTCATCACAATGAGAACCATAAGATCAAATACGAGAATGTTAGGATATTGGACAGAAGTGCGCGTTATTATCCAAGAATTATTAGGGAATCACTGGAAATGATGAAAAATAAGAACAATTTCAACAGAGAAGATGGGTATCGACTAAGGAATACATGGAGACTGGCTTTGCCAAGTACCAGTAATGCAATCGGTTACGATTAACGGAGTACGACGAATGTGCAACCAAGCGTAGCAGCGCCCAGCTATATAACGAGGAGCCGAACTCAACAACTTCAGTCTTTGGAACCCTTCTGAAGAAGCTTACAGTATGACCAGCGAAACGTCGTCAAGTTCGACGACCGCGGCAAAACCCGAAAGAAGCTACTTCAATATATTAATATTTAAATAATATGAACACCTGTAACAAAACTTCGCTTATTTACATTTTATGAAGACAATACTCTCCTCAATAAATAAATGGCTTTTTAGGGTCAAAAACGCCTTTCACAAGTTATATGTGTTGCGGGCAATGTCAACAAATATTGGTAAGCCAGTGTTAATATGATTCACTATATAAGTTATATTTTATAAGCACACTGTAACAGCTTACTTTGCATTTCTTACAAGTTTTCGAAGTTTTACAGAATTTAAAATTTCCACTTTCCGGACAATCTTGTTGTTCTGCAGCATTTTCAATTTCATAAAATTGTTCATACTCGCCTGTAATATATTTTTTTTAAATTCTTCCAACTACTCGCGAAATTCATTAGCTCTTCATATAGCCCTTCCTTAGTAGCATCACTATTGAATGTTACTAATTTCGAACATAATGTTTGTAATGCTTCTAAGCGTAAACTTCCCTCTTCTCTAATAATATAATTAAAATTTGAATGAAATAAAAAATTTAAACCTTGGTACAACTACTTGTCTTTAGAAAAGCGGTTAGTCATGCTCTCAATTACAATGTCTAATATAACATTGTGGACTTCTACAGTAAAATAGAAACTAGCCGTAACTGGATTGTCATGAGACACCTATCCGGGCATTTTCTTCACTTTTCTAACCATCCTGACAGGAAAGGTGTTTTCGATACAAATTGTTTCTTCTGCAGCTTTCTGAGTAAGCTCTTCTGATGCCCAATTTATAACAGAATCTGATGCTGATTTTATCCCATTAATGTCTCTTTGTTCACGTCCATGGGTTTGTAAGTATTTTGATACTAAATATTCTCAAATATATTTTAAACAATATTATTTTTTCAATCTTTTGCGGGGACTCTCAAATTTTTAGCCTTTACACTCCCATCTGCATTATATTTCTCACTGGTTTCAATATCAAATAGAGACAAAATAACGTCCAAGTAAAGTGAATCTTTATAAGGACTAATGCCCACCAGCGAATTTCTCCTATTAACTGAAGGTTTTTTAACATTTTCTTTTCTTTATTAATATTTCGCCAATTACTCATTCGTTGATATGTCTCTTTAAAAATACTGCCAAAGAATTGATTGTAGTAAAAAAAGATGCTGCAGGAACAGGGGAGGTAGCCATGACCTCCGAGGCCGTCTGATCTAAGTATTTACATTTTCGGGGATTTCTATTCTCTAGTAGAGATAGGTATTATAAAATAACCGTATTGGTGCTTATTTTCATAAATCTATATGTAGCGCGGCGTCGGCAACCAATAAAAGTAAGATCATATTTCATATTATATTAAACAATACCTTATCATCATTCCAATGCAGCTACCGGTAGGCGTTGGGTCATCGTACCAAGCCGACGGCGCCAGCGGCACACTATTGGAGCGGGCCACCGGGATTCGTCTCGTTGTCCCGGTGGCCAGTCCGCCCCTGCAGGGACATAGGAAAATATCATTGATTTCATAAATCACCAAAGATCTACTTATTTTCTAAGGGGAAAGTCATAAGGGACGTAAGTCTCTGTTTTACATGACTGTATTGTTTTAGGTCTGGTGCAGTGATATTATTATAAAAATGAATAATGTTAATCGTGATCCTGAGATATTCTTACATAAGAAAAAACACGTGCCTAAAAGCTTCATTTCCTTGAACGCTGACTCTAACAAGTACAAGGTAAGGTACACCTTACTTTAATCCTACATTAACGAGTCGGTAACTCCTAAGTTTATTTTTACATTTACTCACTATTACTTCGGAAGTTTCTCCATCATCATGTCATAGTTTGTAAATGAAGCAGATTCATAAGTTACTCAGATTTTCATATTGAAAACATATGTAACAATGATGTTTTAGTGGAAAAAACGCAGAAAACACAGAAAATTGGGCAAAAGAATATCTTTTACTAACACAAAACAAAAATATATTTAAACGTATTATGTGTAATAAATATTATGACACTTTAAAGTGTACATCTTCAATTATATAAAAATGGGCCTTTTCAGCATATTTTTTTTATTGCGGAATCATAAATTTTATGAAAAATTAAAATACCCGTATTTTTTCAATTTCTATTTTGATGCAGATTAGAGCCAGAAAAAAATAATTAAAGTCACCTATTTACAAGTCCAATTTAAACGAGTATCCGTAACGCGCCATTAATACGTCAGCAATCCCAAGCCAATAGTGTAAAAGGCGACTCGGCAACGTTATACAAAATCAGCATTCAATTGACGTTTGTAGTGATGGGCGATATTGCGATTTTCCAATCACTCCTTAACGTCGACTTATATTTTTCACTTCCGGTGGTTTTAAACTAACGCCATCACAATCTGCAAGCTGATATGTTTACCGTTCGCCGTAATTTGTTTGTGCGAATGTATGGCTGCATTAAGCAGCACTGGGCAAGTATGAATTGAAAGTAAAACGATATAAACTACACTTTATATTAATATTTTATATAATCACGGTGATTTAATCACCGGCAGTGACAGCTTGTTGATGTTAACATTTTGGTTTTGGGGTTAGCGTAAATTGAAAGCCTCCGATTTCGATTAAAATGTCTAGCAAGCAGTGTTTTGTTCCATTCTGTGAAAATACGACCGAAAATGCCCCAGAAAAGACGACAGCTCAAATGAAAGTTTAAGGTTATCCGCACGCTCGGTGATCGCAGTGTTGCCGGGTTTACAAATTCTTCTGTTGTGTCCTCGATGATGATTGGTGGGATTACGTGTGCAACTAAGGCGCGTGAAACTCGAGCGTTTGAAATACCCCGTGAAAGTTGTTGTATTTCGCTAATTTATTTCTTAGAGATTGCTGTTCTAAGACGCCTCATTTTTAGATAAAAAATTATTTTATTTTCCCCAAATGACACCCACCATATTTAAATGTCAAAATTCGAATGTACTGTAAAGGCCCATTGCCGTTTGCAAATTATCATCCAGCAAAAGATTTTGCAGGATTTTAATGACTTTTCATTATCTATGTAAATAACCGCTGCCTAAGGAATCACAATTTTCATATCCATACCCTCCATCCAAGTCTCTTTAAGCGAGAAGATCTTGATACTATATTTGCACTCCAGTGTGTGAAAATAGTTGCCCATAGAATTTTAATAATATATTTTGACTTGATGCAAAGAAATTTTGAAAATTGTTGTTCATTTTGAATCACATTTATGGATTCCTCTAATAATGGAGTGGGGATGTCACAAAAAGGCAGATGTCACAAAAAAGAGAATCCTTGGCTGCTAATATATTCACCAAATCCTACATTTTGTTTTGTTAACTCCTTTAATAATGAAGTGAGGATGGTGGCGAGGATATCAAATGTCATAAAATTTAAAACCTGGTTTTCCGGTACATACATCAATTCCCAAATTTCTCTCACTCTTGCTAGCTTGCTTTACTTATTTTTCTCTACCCCCAATCCTTTAACGGAATCAGCTCAAAATATAATCTAGTTCCAGATGCCGTTATATTACATATATAAATTTTTAGTATATACCTAAATATTATTATTTTACCTGCTTTAACAATGAAGTGGGGATGTTCTAAGCGTTAGCAAATGTCATAAAAAAAATCGATACCTTGACTTCTAGTATATACACTAAATCCCAAGTTTCTGAACTCTTACTAGCTTGTCTTACTTATTTCTCCCTTATTTACACCTGTTTACCCCCCAATCCTTCAACGGAGTGTTTGAAATATTCAAAGTTACAGGTCGCCGGTCACAGACCGACAGACAGCATTTTTTCTCGCCTTAATTTATAATTTCGACGTTTCATCGCATTCACCCCTACGTGAATGTGGAAGTAAAAATAGTAATGAATAATTTTCCCGTTTAGATATATATGTGTTAACTGTTGTACAAAATGTTCAGTTAGTTCAGCTTAAAATATTAAGTCATCTAGTTAAATCGACTGAACCTCTTAGTATAATCTAACGTAATGAGCCATTCAATACTTTGCTGATCTCCCTGCCTTTCACTCATCTTATTATACGTAACCGCATTAATTTTCATAGAGAGATTTCGACAAATGTAATCCAATTAGTTTTCTCCTTTCAATTAAACAGAACAATAACATTTTCGTTTTGCAGCGTAGAGAAGAACAAATGAACAACTGGTATCGATGTTCTCTCAGTGAAGAGAACGATAGTAAAAGTAAGAGGGAGTGAACAATAAAAAGTAGGGCTGATTGATAGACGGGGTTCGTGAGGTCAACTCTTGATGGATGGAGCCGTGGTCAAACTAGGAAGCTGACATTCTCCGGGCTTGTGTTGTGCAAAGTACGTAGACTGAAGGCACCAGTGATCAAGTCCAGTTATGGATATGCGTAGTATATCCAGTAAAATGTTGCTGCAATGCAGATATAATTTCATTGAAATTGAAATAAGTGGTAAGTGTACAAATATTTTTAACGTTATTCTATACGAGCATTACCTATAGCAAATAATTTTGCCACGCAATTTTTGTATGTAATTTAGCCAAAATCATAGAAAAAAGTTTATAAGGCAGATATGTGCCAAGCACTGATAAACAGTGATTGTAATTACGGAGCCTTAAACACTTTAAATAACGAAGTGTTTGCGATTACTATGCTTAGTAATAAAAGCGCTCTTTTATAATGATTCAAAATCACTTCTCTTTTTAAATTATTTTAAAGAAAGTCACTTAAATTGTAATACTTTTAACTTCAGGGTGAGCAATCAAAATTTTAAATACCGAAAACCTCAAAATATGGATCCAGAAAGAAGAATAAAACTATGGACTTGGTGGAGCCAAAGAAGATGGATGTGAGGGATACAATTTAAAGTCTGTTCGCTGATATAGTCCCGGTCGTATGGTATAAGGAATATCGTCCGGAGGTCTATCCTTCCTTGTCTATATTGAAATATTGTTTGTAACATAATATGTAACGTAACTTTTAATCGCTGTGATCAAGTTGTGACCTACGTGCGGCATTTCTATTGTTCTACAGCAAACCAATTTGCGTAACGCGTGTCGTCGTCGAATGCGGCTGGCGATTTCAGAGGCGGGTCGATTTTCTTGGAATTCGGGTATAGCAGGTAAAGTGCACTTATTTCAATTAGTGCCTAAAAACGAAATTGTATTCTTGTTCTATTGTTAACATTGTAAACACGCATCCTGGTGAATTTTTAAATCCGCAATCACAGCAGTTAGTTTTGAATTTGTTGGCATATTTTCAAAAGTAAAATGAAATGGTGGACCTTGGTTGTCAATGAAAACTATTCAAAGGCTTTACAAATCGATGAGAAGACTATAAGAAAAATAGCTATAATCGACAAAGAAAATGTGTATTCTCAAGCTTCGGTTAAATAGGATCGTAAAAACTCCACTACAGAGTTAATCGATGCTGTAAAATATGATATAAAAATGTTATTTACTAAATGCCGTCTGATTATAAAGATACTTCCGTGGCTGTCCTCTTAGAAGAGGTAAATTCTAGAGTAATAGTTTATATTGGCCGTACCAGTTTATATAAAATGACTAAAAATCCCACAGGACACATCTCCATGAACGGCGAGAACATCCAATGGCACGATATCGTCAAGTACCTTGGCGCTATCATGGATCGAAACCTAACGTGAAGACAGAACTCGGAAGCGATCATACAGAAAGCAAGGACGAGGTGGACTCTACTCTACTCTATGACAGGTAGTTAGAGCCAACTCAACCTGAGGACCAAGCTCACGCTTATCAGGACCCTCATTGCACCTACGCCTCTGTTGCCTGGGATGCCAATCAGTCACCCACCTAGAGAGGATAGAAGCCGTGGTCAGACAAGCGACTGGCTACAACCCCAACGACGCACCGATGCACAAGAGGCCCAAGCTCCAGATCCGGTATAACGGGTAAATATAACTGAACCGTTTTTCTGCTTCAGAACGACCTTCAAGTCACACCGCAATGAGACAATGACCAAACATACCCAAATCACCCGATCCTGGAGGTACCAAGCAAACAACCAGCTCGGTACCCTTACCCTAGACCGTGCCGGCCTCTGATGCTAAAATAAGCGTCTTTGGCCGAACACAATCCTTGAGCTACACAGTTTACGCTTCCTTCCGACGAAATCGGAGCACATTTTACCAATTGGCACCCTGGGTTTCCGAATAGTCAACAAACCCCTCCAAACTTCTAGAGGGCTCGGCAACAGCCGTTCCCTCTCACTACAGACGAAATACGCTCCCAGGTCAGCAGCGATGATTGGGGCAAAGAGCTTAAGCTGGATCTTTAGCGGAGGGAGATTGAAACGTTCTTGGCAAGACAATTCCAGTAAATCGAAAAGATGTCGTACAGCTACAGAAGGTAAAAGATTTATAGTTGTACATGCATCCATGGCTTTGCTGAAAATGCGAGTTTAATTTTCGCCACCAAGAATAAGTCAGCAGGTTACCATGACAACATGAATTCTGAAGAGAGGCTGACATATAGACTTTTGCCGGGGTTGAAAATCCAAGCATTACTCTTTTAGATAATTCTAAGTACCACTTTTGGGTTAAAGAAAAAAAACCATCACGATCTTGGATGAAAAAAAAATACAAACCAAAAACACAGATTTCAGTGATACCGCATTTAAAGCCGAATTGCTCCAAATAGCTCTAGTTAACAGAACAGAGTAACACTATATTGTCGACAATTTAATTAGAGATCGTGTAGTGCGCACCATATCACTCTCAGTTCAACCACATAGAACTTGTTTGGGGAATCTGTAAGGAGTATTACGACAGACACATCCTTGATCTACACAGTTTACGCTTCCTTTCGACGAAATTGGAGCACATGATGCCAATTGGCACCCTGGGTTTCGGACTATTCAACACCCCCCAAACCCCTTCAAACTTGTAGAGGGCTCGGCAACAGCTGTTCCCTCTCACTATAGACAGCTACATATGTTTCGGCTTGTTAGCCATTTCTCAAGAGCATTACAGATGAATACTAGTATTCAATATTAGTATTCATCATGTAATGCTCTTGAAAAAGGCCTAACAAGCCGAAACATATGTAGAGTGTATAAAAATACAGTTTTTATTTGAAACATCAAAAAGCATTGTTTCTCCCTTTTCTAAAAATAATGATTCTAAAAATGTTTCACAAGGAACCTACCACATACTCAATCCAGTGTATTAAAAAAGACTGTATATTTTTAAACTTTATCAAATTTTTCACAACTCGACGATGAATAGTAGTATTTCGCATATATATGACATAGTTTGCCAGACGGAGACATAACATCATAAAAAGAATTAATAAAAAGCAAAGTTGAAACGAGTTTTGCAAAAAGTGGCCTGTGGCGGAAAACAAGAGATAATTCTTAGTTCTGCTCTGCTGTTACACGGATGCGTGATCCTGATGTGTGTGCCTTAACTTTAGACACGGATAACTGGATAACTGAAAAACAAACTACTTCTCGTTTATATGTGTTATACCTTGCTAATATTAATAAAACATATCGCGTGGTGAAACTATTTTTTTATAGTTAAGTTTCTCTAAGGGAATGGTTTGACATGTTCAGTTTAAACATCTAGATAACACCCAAGGGGGAGGTGAGGTCTTGTCGGAGAATCCGTTATGGCAAAGAATAAATCAAACTGATAGGGAGAATAATCGAAATCTATTTCTTCCTCGCATATAGGGAGAAATCACTTAAGATGTCATCTACTGATTTGTTTTTCTGTCAGTTATTATCATATGGTTGGATAAATCAAATAACCTTGATAGGTGACAACAATTGGCGTGAGAATATTTCCTACTCAATATAGTTTACAGCAATAATCGTATTTATTTGTTTAGAAATAGTGCTGATCTGAGTTATAATGAGCAGGACTTTCAGAAATATATTTTCATAAACTGCAAGCCTTGATATGTTAATAGTGATGACATTTTTTACTAAATAATGCATTATACATTACGTTTGAAAGTATCAGTTTCATAATTATGTACAAAAGGTTCCTTTAAGTAAAGTACACTTTTTGATAAAGTGGACGTTAAGTTCTCTTTAAACTCAATTCTGTTCCATAAAGCAGATGGAATCACTTGTTAAATACAGTTCGAATTTTGGAATATTTTCATTTGTTAGCTACACTGACATAGTAGCGTGACATTTGCACCATGCAACATTATTGCTTTCTGACAGCATTTCGCCATGGTTATTTCGTGTTAACCTATCTGTTTGATATGGAACTATATTATATTTTGAGCTTATTCCATTAAAGGATTGGAAGGCAAATAGGCGTAAATAAGTAAAGCAAGCTTACATAAGTCATTTAGATAAATGATAAGCAGAATTGGACCAATTATACTGCTTTGTGGTATATTAATATTATTATATAAAATTTTTGACTTGACAGCTTCACCAGTTCTTATTATTTTTATCCTCTGAGGACGATCTGAAAGGTAAGATGTTACCCACTTTAGTGCGCTCCCTCCAATTCCATATTTTCTAATTTTATTAACATTAAATTTTGGTTCAGACAGTCATAAGCTTTAGATATACCCAAAAATTATTAAGTAATTATTATTAATATATTAATATACCTATGCAAAGTTCGTTGTAACTTGAGGGATATGGTGTATATGGCAGTTTCGGCATATTCAGCATTTTCGTGTTTTTGTGTTTAATCAAAATCCTTAATTAACATTAGAAATAAAATAATAATAATAAAAATAATAATAATGTATCATTATTTCAAAGAAATGTTTTTATAATTTTTAAAAAGAAAATTATAACAACATAACAATTGTAGTTGGTACAATTGTAGTCCTATATAAGACGTACATTTCGGAACTACCAACTTAAATTTAAGTAACAAACTGAGACAACGGCAGCCCCCCAAATGAGGCCCATTCCCGATAAAGTTGTTTAGAATCTAATTTTGGGCCCCAGTACCATTTCATTCATTATGAAATTCGCACTTTTAGTTTTTTCAATATTTTTCCGCAAAGCTCTAACACGGTTACAATTTTGGTTTTCAATTTAATAGGATGCCATGGAATTGCAAAAAAATTTATTGAACAAGTGTCGATTTGACAAAAAATACATTTTAGGAGAAAATAAAACAAGCAATTAACTTTTGGTAACTGAAATAAGTAAAAAAAAAACAACAGTTGAAAGTAACGATCAGTTTTTGAAATAATTACTAAATACATTTAACTGAAAATTTTTATTAATTATGGGATGTAGTCTTTCTCAACTGGTCCTTCAATTAGAATACATTTCTCAATTCTTTTACGCTTATGTTTGGCTACTCTTCTCAGCTCTAGAATGCTGATTTCGCGACACGCTCGTCTTAACTTAGCACAAAGTTCTCTATTTCTGGGCCTTGTTTTGTAAACAATTGTATTGCATTATATTCTTCACTGTTCCTCAGAAATAAAAATCTAATGATGCAATATCGGGTGACCTAGGAGGCCAGAGTTCAAAAGACTACAGCTTCCTATCCAAAGTGTGTAAATATTTTGGTTTATAAGGCTTGATATTATGACTTATGAAACATCTTCTAATTTTTTCCTTGTCGACATTCAGTTGAATTTCGTAGACTCGCTCTTGGATTCGCTCGATTTGCGGCTAAGATTACGTTATCTTCTGGATGCGGATGTATTCGACGGGGTTCTACATTCTAAGGTATTTTAATAACACTGCCAGTTTCATTAAAACGAGCATTTATGGTCGCTGCAGTTTCATGAGTAATATCGACTCGTAAAGGATATCTTCGGTTAAATTCGGTGGCTACTTCTCTGCTAGTACGAACCCCATCACCAAATAACCTTATTATTCGATTTTTTTCCTTAAATGAAGACGCATTTTACGATTGTACACTAGAACTTTACACTATAACTCAAAGTATTATCAGATTTATATTTATTTTAATCATAGCTTCTGTTTCCATGGCGGCCTATTAAATTAAAAACAAAAACTGTAACCGTGTGTGAACTTTGCGGGAAAATATTGAGAAACCTAAAAATTTCATAATGAAATTTGGTATTGGGGCTCAAAATTAGATCCTGAACAACTTTTAGTATTTAGTATTTTTGATATCTTCAACGCGAAGCAATATAACGGAAATGGGCCCCATTAGCGGCCTGCCATTTGCTCAGCTTATATCTTAAATTTAAGTTGGTAGTCTCGAAATGTATATCTTATTTAGGACTACAATTATACCAAAGCTCAAATTTTCACAATCTAAGAATTTATTTATTTGAACACTCAAAAATGTTGTATTTTCCACCGGATTTCTTCTCTCATTTTTCGAAGTTCCCATTTTTCTTGGTTTGCTCTAAATGTCATATTAGAATTTTCTCTGTTTAAGATAAACACATTTCTATGATACCATTCACTTGTAATTGATAATAAATCAATACATTCCTGTGTTAATTCAAGATAAGTTTCTGCTCCTACCAATAGTGATATTATTATCACCTGCGTAACTTGTGATACTATGAGACTCATTCCTGCAACGTATACATAGATAATAAACAGAATTGGACCAATTATGCTGCCTTGTGATATTCCAATATTATTATATAAAATTTCTGACGTGATAGTTTCACCATTTCTTATTATTTTTACCCTCTAACGACGATCTGAAAAGTAATATCTTATTCACTCTAGTGCGTTCCCTCTAATTCCATATTTTTCTAATTTTATTAACATTAAATTATGATCCAGACAGTCATGAGATTTAGATAGGCCCAAGAATTATGCTAATACGTAGCTTATACAATACGTGACTGTTTGTTAACTATACGCCGTTTCGATGATCCTGTATATCAGATATGGCCCAATAGCAATACGAAGTGTTCTACCGTAAGTATGTAAATATGAAACACAAATTATCAAATAGACATGATCCATTTACCAGAGAAGATCCACATGAATATTTATTTCTTTATTCGATATTTAAATTTGGCGAGTTGCGATGAATTTTTATACAGTTTTTCTATCCGCTTTATAATATTCTAACATATAAGGTCCGAAACAGAAAATGTCACTTTTATCTTAATTTACTAATTGGAATGACAAAAGTTTTGGAGAAAATCAATAATGACCACTATAGCCGAAACGAATCTGCGATATCTTATATCCTCCGCTGGCAAGGATTGATGAGAAAAGGAGTCAAGTGCAGCGCCTGCTTTAATGTGTGACTGTCGATAATGTAGATATCGCCAAGGGACGTGTCACAATAAATGATTGTGTTTGTATTAAAAGAGATACATCATATTGACATCAATGCTTAACTTTCCGGTAGGTATCGTACTACAAAAATAACAATAATACCCCACGCTTAGTCCTTTTGCAGGATCTGCAGGAAGGAGAAGGAATCACTTCCGCAAAAAGCTTTATTCTTTCTGGCGTCAAGTTACAAAGAGATGAACTGGGTTAGTGATAAATTAAAATCGAAATTCAAGGAAGAATATATCTTTCCATCTATAGTCAGGGAATACGTACACCCTATGGCATCATTAAGAATATGGCTTTGAACGATAAAAATATTATAATTACTTTCAAAATATTCCAAGAAATGATTTGTTCGCGCTACTGCTGTGGTTAGCATTTGTGTTAAAAAAATATTCTCTAAACCACTATAACCAAAAATACGTACAGTTGGAACCTTGATGGCTTTTTAACGGATCATGTCTATTTGGCAATTTGTGCCTCTTTTCATAAATTATTATTAAAAGCTCTTATTTAACTTACTTTGTTGCCTGTTTGTTTGTCTGCTACAAATTTTCCAATCAAAACTTCGACTAATTCTAATTAAACTAGAGCTTTGAAACTTTGCAGATGTATATAAGTCCAGTGACAATGCATATAGTATATCCAATATCGTTCTAAATCCAATATGGGGGACGTTCCAAGATGGCGAATTCATCTTTTCTTCAGAACCCTGTTGACATGAAAGGATTTTGTCTGTCGGTTTGTCAGTAAAATAAGGGGAAATGAGAAAGTGGAAAATAAAACTATATATTAAAAAATATTTAAAAAAGCCATTATTAAAAAAAATGCTTAACGATTTAAACTGTCACGTTGACTTTAAAATCAGTGGCGCGATGCTAAGGTGTTTCCCGGCCAGGGTATGAATGTTTAATGGTTTTTTTTGTGTGTGATATCGAGATGGTAGCAGTGGGCTAGACCGCTGTTGGGTGGCACAACAAGTCTAGTCGCTGTTATCTCTCCTGAGTTCGAATCTAAGCTGCGGTAGATGGCAATATCGCAGGGAATGGTTGTTGTGTTGATGTCTATGTGTATGCGTCTTGGTTGAGTGGTAGAACTGCATTAGCTAAACTCCGCCAGGACATTAATATAAATAAGACGATAAAAAAAAAATTAAAAGAATCATGTGTATATTTAAAAGAGTAGAAGCTCCAGTCGGTCATAGCGGACTGCGAATGCCTATATTTGATTAATATTTTTCTCGGATATGGATCGATTTACTTTTACGTGGTGCCACTGAGATTAAGTACATAGCCAATATTTTAATTTTTATTATTCAAATGGGTATTCGCAGGGGGCAACTCCTCATTGATTCATAATAGCCTTTTGAAAAATATCCTCTAACATCGCTTTAAAGGAAAACTGATATATAATATTTACGAAAATCTATGCAAAGTTTTAACTGAAAAACATTGTATTCAATATGTCCCAATTTGCATGGAGCCACCATCATATCTCACTTATCTGATATTTTGGTGGTGAATATAAGTTATTGCCACGATGGGCTTTTGGGGAGGGCCTGAAAACCAGGTGCCTCTGCAAACCGTTACGTTGGGTTAAAAGAGCGACTTTGATGGTTTACATGATTTTATTTAAAACACTACATGACAAACAATCAAAAGAAACAGTACACTACCATATTGTCTAAATGTTATTTGCGGCATTATCTTAATTTTAAAGTCTTTGGGACTTCCTACCACATGCATTTTTTCTTTTTAACCGGTGCTCTACAAAATATCACAATAACTAACCAGTATTTTACTGGGAAATAACCTCTAAGCCTCTGACTTTTACGTCAAAGGATCAGTTAGAGGTTGCTTTTTTTAAATAACGTATAAGTATAAAAACTTGAAATTAAATATTTCGCCGACGTTTCGGAAATCTAATCTGTTTCCTCCTTCAAGGCTTTTTTGAAAAATCTTTTTTGCTGTGTATGATAAATACATAGCTCTAAAAGTGTTTGTTATATTCAATATCCATAGATGCTTACTATTTACATAGAACTGTTGATTATAGTTAACAGTTTTTTAATTTTTGTACAATGTTAAGTTTGTGAAGTTCTTCTTTCAACATTGGCAACCAGGTTGTACAGACATCTACGGAACAATTCGACACGCATGTATCTTCATTCAATAATATTATCGCTGATTCTTTAACTTTTCTTTTTTTGCTATCCGCCTCTTTTGTTAAAATTTTTTCCGAATCCCAGTTTATTCTATGTCCGTTCTCCCAAGCATGTTCGCAAATCTCGGACTTCTAAATTTAATTTTTTCTGATATAATTTTTGTGTTCACCCAATCTTACACTAAACGGTCTAGATGACTCACCCACATGTTTGTTGCACTCAGACGGAATATTATAAATGCAGTTTTTTCAATTTTGCTCATATTTCCTCAGTTTCGCCTTTATCAGAATAGATCTTAAAGTGTTGTTTGTTTAAAATACCGTCCTAACATCAAATCTATCACCGGCGGAACTTTTCGGATAATCTGCATACATAAATAATTAACGCTGTGTAACGTTTTTCAGCTTTTTGTCGTATCTGATTGTTATTTTCTATATTTATGAAGGTTTTATCGACAAAACCCTCAGGGCTATTTATAAGAACTTCTTTTATAAACCGCTTCCCATTGTTTAGTATTTCATCATTAGAAGAAATTATTTTGGCCCTATCATACAAACATTTTATAACACCCCTCTTAACGTGCATCGACAGATTTGAGTTGAAATTTAAATATCTGTTGGTATGTGTTGGTTTTCTATAACTTGTATTTCAGTTGTACCATTTACTCTTTTAATTAAAACATTTAAAAATGGTAATTTATTTCTAGTTTCCGTTTCCCCTCCCTCCTCCTATGTCACAAGTTGTCACATTCGAGTCAACCTCTCCCCCCCTTTGTGACGTTTCACATTTTAAATTTTGAGGTAGAATTTTCTGATTTGTTTTTTTTAATTCCATTTAGTTAAAATAATGGTATATGTAGATGTAAATAATGTGATGTCACAGAAGTTTGAGACCCTCCTCCCCTCTTGTCACACTCTGTCACACTTGATGGACCCCTCTATCCCCCCTAAAAGTATGACGTAATTAATGGATGGCCCCTAATCAGTAGTGTCTCGAACTGTATCCAGCAAATTTACTGCGTCTGAAACATATTCGATACTCATACGATTATACCGCCTTACCTAATAGGATTTAAATAGGACCCTTTCTTTGATTTCGATTGAAGAAATATTACACTTTATCCAAGTAGGTAAATTCAGGTTTTTCCTACATGTGTTAAAAATTAAATCATGTTCTCGCTTCTCTTCATCTAGATTAATTACTTATACATTATATACTTATATACTATACAGGAAAAAACAAGTGTTCATCCTCAAAATGCCTGCTAGATTGATGCGCAAGTAAATAAATTGAATCCTGAGCACTTACATCAATGTGCGACAACAACTTGAATTACCTAAAAGCAATCAAGTAAGTATAAAATAAAAAGTGAAATCTCCCGTTGGCTCGTAATTAGTTTTATCAAAAATATTCGCACGTACTAGACTTCAACATGCAGGTTACATCCCATTTTGTAATTACGAGTTTCTCATCAATAGGGTAGGGGATAATTAAACACGCCACATCTTAGAACTTCACAGATCCGACGTTGCTGGCTGGGTAATTGTAAACTAATTAAAGGATTAGATACATTACTTTTAAAACACAAAAACCGCTGCTGGAGGAGAGTGAATGGTGCTTCAAATTTTGAAATTAAAAAAATACATGAGAGCTTGGTGGCAGAAAATGGTAACATGATGTTTTGAGAGTGTTTCATAAAATCAAACTTTTTGAAATGTTCTCAAAACATACAGCGGTGACGGAACTGACTGAAAATAGAGTTTTGACCAATTTTCAGTTCCCAAATAATAATAATAATAATAATAATAATAATAATCGTTTATTATCCAAAAGACCACATTGGTATAGGATTAGTCACAAAAGAATTGAGCATCTTGCTACTGAATGTTCTCATTATTGTTTAAAACTAGGTACAAAACAGAAAAAAAAGAGACATGTCATAAATGTAAATATGTATAAAGTTATATAGCGTAATATAGCATATCTAAACAATTAAAACAACCTACTAATTTTCCAAATATTCATCAACTGAATAAAAACATTTAGCCGTTAGGTATTTTTACTTCCCTCGCATATCGAAGGGAAGTATTGTATTCGAGAAAAAATCACCCTCCGAGATTTTTTCGGATTCTGACGTTTCAGAACACGTAGATTACGAAAATATAAGTTTTTCAATTCCGTCAGTCTGTCTGTCTGTCTGTCTGTTGGTGCATTTACTAAAAAACTACTTGACGGAGAGCAGTCAAATTCGGTAGGTAGTTGACGCTACTGGCAGCGAAGAAATGGTAGAAATTTCACTGGAAAATATACAGGGTGGACCGTCTAAACGGAACAAATAGTGAAAAAAAATTTTTTTTGCTCAAATTTTAAATTTCCACGTTTCATGGCGCGCTAAACCTATTTCAGAAAAAAAAATAATTTTGAAAAATTTGAAAATTTTTTTCACCAACATTTTTCAAAAAGTTTTTACCACTAAAATAGATCGAATTTTTTTATTTGCTCAAATTTAAAATTTTCACGTTTCATAGCATTCTAAACCTATTTTAAAAAATACGTGATTTTTAATTTTTAAACTTTTTTAGCACTACTATAGAATAGAAGGAAACTTTCCTTTTTGCTCAAATTTAAAATTTCTACGTTTGACATTTTAAACCTATTTCAGAAGAAAAAATTTTGAAAATTATTTTACCAACATCTTTTGAAAATTAAAAAAAAAATGAAATTATTTAACCACCACTATACTTCCACTCCATTACGTGAATGTTGGATTGAAAATTTGACAGATGGCAATAATATCTGGCATATGCACGTATTATACTTTTATTGAAAAATGTACAGGGTGGTCCTTCCAAGAAATAATTCAGTCATGGTGGACATTTGTAAAGGTATTTGCGCAAGCCTGCCATATGTGGCACCTGCTATTTAGTATTGAACTTTTGCTGTTGGATGAGCAATCTGCATATTTTTTTGACCAAAACTTATCAAGTTTTCTTTGTAATAATAGTAATAACTATATTCCGATTATTATTTTCAATGTCATTTCGTAATTATTAATTTTTTAGAGTAACTGCCATGCACAAATAACGAGGGAAGTTCTGTGTAAATACCTTTACCGATTTTTTTGTTTCGTTTTTAAATGCTTTTCTATTTTCGATACTTTTTAAGAAATTTGGGATCTTATACAATTTTATTCCGATGTATTTTGGGCTTTCTTCATATTTTGATAACTTATGTAACAAAGTAACATGTTATCATTTCTGCTGTCCGGCTCGCACGTGTTTACTAAATTCAAAATCTTAAGCGCCCTCATTGTCTCTCAGTAGCGATATGGACTCTTCATTTATGAGAATAATTTTTAAAGGAGGTTATTATCTTCCCAAAAAAACATAGTTTATTTTCTCTTATGTTTGGTAGTAAAATTGCACCCATCTCTCTATGTGTGTCTGATTATAAATATAACAAAAACACAAGTCCACCAAAAACAAAAGGTAATCTGTTCCTGGAACCCGATATAGTGATATAGTGGATGATGTATATTGACGTGTTAAACACGAATCCGATATCTGTTTAGCTCAGTTCAGAATTACAGAAAATAGTCCACGTCCACAATTCTCCTGTTGTTTTTTGTAAAAATGTGTTTTTGCCATTATTAATTACATTTAAAAAAGATATGCAGCGTTTGTATATTTTTTGCATTGAGACATTTCAAATTAACACAACTTTACAGTTGTCACCTGCCTCTCGGCAGAGCTGAATCAATTTGTCAGAATTTTAACTAGCAATGTCCCATTTTTCTGAAATTAATTTTTCCGTAATGTTTGGGTGTTTAAGAAAGCAGGGTGACCATTTCAGACATGACACAAACGTTTTGCGAACTTGGGCCCCACAAATTTAAAAAAAATTGTAATAGTAAAATGGCGAGACAAGCGACAAAATTTTTTCATCTAATCTCGGATATATACTATGCCATCCTGCCAAGTTTCAACTTGAAATTCGCTTTTTTTTTCTTTACAAATTTGCCTTTTTTTTTTTCAAATTTTTGATATGCTGGGAAATTTTTTGCAAAGGACGACATGTCTGAAAATGGGTTTCCCGTAACTTTGAGGTCTTACAGATGCTGTGAAATCATTTTCAGACATTACTAAAAATGCTTTTGAATGAATTAAAAATTTCTAATCTAAGGCGCTAGAGCGCCTCCCAGCAAAGCGCTAGAGCATTACTTCAGTGAACAAAGTTGTAAAGTGGGACTTAAACTCCACGAGAAAAAAAAATTCGTAATGTCGTAATATATTCGAATTTCTTGAATATTATCTAAAATATTGGAATTATTATTAAGAATATGTAATAGAGGGGGGGGCTGAAAAAAATTTTTCTTTTTTTTTCTTTACGCTATACCGAAAAAAACTTGTCTCTAGGATAGGTAATTAAAATGCAATAAAGAAAAAAAAATTGTACCTAACCCCCAGCTAGCGCATTACACTTGAAATTTTGAAATTTCACGAAAATAGCAAGATTTTATAATTTTTTTGAAAGTACCTAAACAGCTGCACATTGGGCTGCTACTGTAGTGAAAATCCTTTATAGTAGAGCTATAAAAACACACTAAATTATTGAAAAGGTAGTATTTTTTAAATCTGAGGTAGCGCAAAGCGCTTCAATATCGTTAATTTATCACTTTTTGAGTGCCCGCCGCCTGTGGCTCGGTGCGGCATGTAGCTTGTTTGAGCCCACCACTCTTGTGTTTTTAGCTTTATAATGTTAATACAACAAATACCTAAAGGATATAATATAAATAAATAGATAATACATAAATTTATTCATAAGAGTTTATTAATTACAAAATTCATTGTGAAATACAAATTTCCAATTCTCACACTTGGTGGAGAAAGAGCACTAGTAGTCCAATCAGTAATTTCGTAATATTCTTTTGCCTGGAAGTTGATTTTTGGCGGTTTTAAAGTTCGGATTAGCTTTTTTTTGGAAGCCACGGCCCTTGCTTTTATAATTCTTCTAAACTCCAACTCTCTGATATGGGCCCTTTCATTGACTATCATGTTAAGTAGCAAGTTCTCCAGATGCGCGAAGAACGCATTTCTTTCAATTACCGGGTCGATCACCTTAATCAAGTTTTCTGGCAGGAATCTAGAAGATTGTATTAACTCAAAAACATGTTTCGGTCCATCTGTAAGGTAGTTACTTTTTTAAATCTTAAACCATACAGGCACGTACGATTTAAATATGAAACATACCAAAATGTGATGCTCTTCAGAGGGATTGTCAACACTTATGTACAGACGAAGAACTCTGTTTGCTGTTGTCAGCCATCGAGAATGGGAAAGAAGACCTGGTTCACGAATTGCTAAGTCTCCCGTGCAGGTGCCTGACTTTACAGCAGAATTTATGTCTAGGAGATATTGCTGGTCTTTACTTAAAATTTTCCGATCGATATCTGGAATCTCACATTCAATGCTTTGAAATTTCACAACTGGAAGTTTTTCACATTTTGTAAGTTGTGAGCCGACAGGATCACTAAAAGATTTTGGCCCTGTCGTTTCACCATCCAAAGCTTGAAACAAGTGCCGGAACGGTAACTCATTAAACTCACTCGACGCTATAGAGCGCGATTTTCATGTCCATTGCGCTACCTCAGATTTAAAAAATACTACCTTTTCAATAATTTAGTGTATTTTTATAACTCTGCTACAAAGGATTTTCACCATAGCAGCCCAATATGCAGCTATTTAGGTACTTTCAAAAAAATTATAAAATCTTGTGATTTTCGTGTAATGCGCTAGCTGGGGGTTAGGTACAAAATTTTTTTCTTTGTTGCATTTTAATTCACTATCCTAGAGACAAGTTTTTTTCGGTATAGTGTTAAGAAAAAAAAAATAAAAATTTTTTCAGCCCACCCTAATATGTAATGCATTGAAATAACTGGATCGCATAGTGTACAGGCAGCGGATGTAACATTAGATTTCCGTTGCCTGTGCAATCCATCACATACCTATTGGCGTTTTTCTACAAGGCATTGCACTAGCAATGAACTGCACATTGCTGAGTCAGGAAGAACGCGGATAGATATTGATGGAAAAATGCGGAGAAGAATTCAATTGTTGTCAAGCCTCCGGAAGGAGATCAATTGTTGGTTAGGCTCCGCAAGGAGAAGTTGCGACAAAAGTTGAGTTGTTGCCCGAAAGGGTTGTTTTGAGAAAAGCAGAAAAGAAGAGAAAAGTCCCGAAAGGGTGAAATCAGAAAATAGTTGCCTCTTTTCGGCCGGAATTCAGCCATCATCCAGGGATGAGGAAAATATTGATGTAAGTACCCTTTGTTTCTTACTTGTCAATATATATATACATTTTTCACGGCTAAATTGGGTATTATTTTCTGTGTGTGTGTGTGTAACCCTACCACCCTCTTTACGACGTTAAGAGGACCGACCCGGCCTCTTGCAAATTTAAGTCGAGCACCAAGCGAGTACCCCGATAAGAAGGGGCGCGCACCCTGGGCTCGACAATACATTACTAATCCTGCCGCCGTTGTGGTAACCGTTTCTCTAACTATATGTCGGGTCCCAGGAACAGATCACTTTTTTTTGTGGGCCTATGTAATCTAAGTTACGTTTGTCTGAACCAATACCACATGTGAGAAAAATAATCAGTAGAATATACTTAGACTTATTACCAAGGATCGGAATTTTTCGTTAACAGAGTCGGACTTGATTTGATATTTCATTTTTCAAGAAATAGCATAACATAACAATGTTGTGTTTTGACAATTGTGAATTTGTAATTGTAATTTATTTCTCTATATTATCCCTATTTATAACATTAATATACTATCTTTCGCATTTCTGTAAAGTTATTTTATTGAGTAAAGAAATTGTTGGAGTTGGGTATTATAATACATCTTAATTTTATTTCTCGTATACAGTTCTCGATCTATGCAACTCATTTCGAAATCATCATCATTGTAGAAGAATATGTTTATAAATATTATTAATGATGTTTAAATTAAAATAATGATGCTTTCTGTATAGTCCGATTCAGTAAAATGTGTGATATACAACAAATGTATGAGTTTAAGAATCTACTTGATTATTCTTACGCAATCGATACGTATCAAAATTGTAGATATTTATAACTACAATTATAATAATTAACGTTCGCCTACATTAGAGTTCAGGCATTTCATTTCACAATTTCACTTTCAAAACTGATAGGGATAATGTTGTTAGACATCTACACCTTCTGCGTACAAGTTGTAACGCCGAGATCCAGGAGTATTACACGGGCTTATCTAACGCCAGGTTCTAAACAACCTAGTGGCAATTTTAACAGTAATACGGTTTGCCTTGTTTCAGAGTGAAGTTGCCATTCCATGCCACTCTTTCACTTAGAGTGACTTTATTTGCAGTAATGTACAGTGGCATCAATTTAACTACAATTTTGTTACAGTACTCCTCTTTCTGATCTTTTATATGTTTCATACACTGCATGCAGTTGTTCTTCATTGAAATTAATTTGTTCAGTTATTGTTTTTACAACTATTCTCATACAATATTTTAAAGCGATTTTCTTTTACTTATAGGTATGGTAAAAACATCGAAATCCTATGTTTCCTGAATATCAGATAAGTAATGAAAAACTTACGATAATCAAATATTAATTTCTAGTCTTTGTATCTTAGGAGCTAAGTGATTTGATGAGACAGAATAACAAATTAATTATAGATCTTAAAGATTCAGATAAGTTGTTTTAATTAAATTAATTTTGGAGCTCTTTGTTGTCTATAGGATTATAAACATAGATGTCAAAATATGTGTTGGCTCTAAATGATCAACTTGCAAGAATTTGAGGAAAAATATACTACTAATATTTAAGTATTATAAATGTTGTAAAGTTATACAAGCGTCTTTCATTTAAAAATCATGTTATACTGTCGACAGACAGTTATACCGTTGCATACTTTTGCAGATACGTCAGAATCATGTTTTGTCTTTAAAATATCTTTTTTCTTTCATTAAAAAAGTCCAGTACTTCTATCATCGTAAGAAATCCTTTGTTGAATTTTAAAACATTTTCGATTTCTGGTCTGCTGCCTCAGCAGTGCTGAAAATTCGAAAATGTAATGTCGTAGATTGAATAAAATATTCATTGGATCGGCTGTACTAAATGTTTATGTTTCTCGCTTATATTCAAGCTCCCGTGCCACTAGATTCAACATGAAAAATTTAGGAGTATAGGTTCCAAGTTTTATTTTATTTTTCAAACATTTTTGTGTTATTGTTATTATTTATCTTCATATCATGTTAAGCAGTGCCGCACGTAGTTACAAATGCCACTTTTTAGAGTCGCAGTACTCGGCACCCAGAGTCACACACACCCCACGCCAACGCACGGTTTAAAATGGTATAATCTACACTTTCAATAAATACGTTGGAACTTAACTTGTTTGTAACTATCGTTTCAACTTTGATATACTTATATACATCTGGAATCAGGCAAAACTAACCTGTAGCGGCACATGGTTTACATGAGTATTTTCACACAAAGAATCATTTTCAGTACTTCCAGCAATCCAAGTTATTTTGTGACCCGAATTTCTTTATTAAATATCACTATACTCTTTTCTGTTTGCAATTGCGTTTTCACAGCTACTGGACTACATTTTTAAGATCCGTGAATTAAACGAATATTAAACTGTGTTGGACAAATTAATTTTTAAGTATTACTATGCTTGGGAATGTAGTCCAGCGGGAATTCTGTATTCGTTATTTTTCATAATAGAATATCACAAAGTAACAGACAACTCGATTGATTTCTTTTCTTTTCTATTTCATCCATTAACTTCGACTTGAAATATTCAGCACTGCATTAATATCAGATGATCTGTTGATTTATTTACAGAATAGAAATAAAACCACCTGTCATTTAGGCACCGTAAAAACCAGACAATTTTATGGTCCCAGCGCGCTCAATACGAAATGGGGGAATTAGCCAGGGGTAGTACATGATATCGTGTTACTCAATTGCACTAAATTCAACTGAATAATATATTGTTTGCTGTTTGGACAAGCGATATGTCAATTTAGTTATTTATAGGGTAAAGCCGTCTATTGTTACCAGATCAATACTCAATATTAAAATATTGAAAAATATTTTTTTCTATCGACAATGAGCAGGTATTTTCTTTCACTAACCTTTATATTATTCAATCGAGCTGTCAGCAATATATGTAATTTAGAAAGAATGATTCATAAATGAAAATGCTAATTTGAAATATCTAAATGGTGGATTCTGATTCACCTCTTTGCTTCTTAGGAAATAGGCAATATTACTTATTCACAAGGAACTCTCAAAGATTCTATTACAAGTAAGAAAATCGCTTATATATAAATGAAATTTATTTCATATTCTTACTGACTGAAAGGATCTTTACTGAAAAATGAAAAATACTGATAAATTATTCAGAGTTAATGGCACTGAAATAAATCAATGTTTTCTTTAGCACTCTAATGTATATATGAATTTACTAACAAAATGAAAACTAGTTTAAAATATGGCACTAATTAGTAAGTAGCATCTATAAAATTAGTTATACGTAATAGACACAAAAATAAATGATACGGCCACTTTGAACTTACCGTCTCACGCACTGAAAAATTTTTTTCATCAGTAATGAGTAATATCATCGAGTCCATTTTCGAGAAAATCGAATGTTTTTCGCATTAGTAAACAATCTTAATGGCATATTGCTAAGTTTGTGAATATTATTTACGTCCAAAATTTTAGCAAAATTGTTAGTTAGTTTTTGAAACAATTCAGATTTTGGATGTTTTCGCATCAGTAAACCACCTTCAATTTTAAGGATAGGTAAAAATTTAAAAAACCGCTGCTTAATTGGTAATGGATGTGGCTGATGTCCAAAAATGTTTTGTTCTCATACACACGGTAAAATCCCAAATTTTTGGACACTTACTAGCTTGCTTTACATATTTGCTCCCCAACCCTCCAACGGAATTATCACAAAATGTAATCTAGTTTCAGATGTCGTTATAATACATATATTTACCAAACATGTGAATATCATAACTTTATTTTGTTAACTACTTTAATAAGGGAGTGGTGTAGGTTAAAAAATAATGGCCTTGGCTTCTAGTGTATACATCAAATCCCACAAATTTTTCCCCATTTACACCCTACCTTTAGCGGAATCATCAAAATATAATCTAGCTCCGCATGTCGTTATAATTTATACGTGTATCCAATTTCAACTGAATATCTCAATTTCATTTTGTTAACTTCTTTAATAACGGATTGAGAGTGGTGGTAGGAAGTGGCAGAGCTTTAAAAAATAGAGGCATTGGCTTCTAGTATATGCAACAAATCCCATTTTTTTTTAGTTTTACTAGCTTGATTTACTTAACTTCTCCAATTTACTCCCAACCCTTCAACGGAATCTTATCAAAATATAACCTAGCTCTTGATGTCCTTATTATACATGCATGTACCAAATTTTAAGTGAATAGCTCCATTTTATTTCATTAACCACTTTAATAACGGAGTGGAACGGTGGAGGGTGTGGCAAATTTTAGACGTCGGTTTTTTGTAAAGACACCAAATCCCAAGTCTTCAGACTCCTACTTATCAGCTTAGTTTACTTATTTTTTTCCAATTTACCCCTATTTACCCCCAACCCTTCACCAAAGTGAGCTCAAAGTATAATCTAGTTCAAGTTCTTGTTTTAATACATACGTATATCAAATGTCGAGTGAATATCTTAAACCGTACCGGAGGAAACGTGTGCACAGCAAAATTTACAGGTCAACAGACGTAAGCACCGACCGGCAGACTAACAAACACTTTCTTTATCTCAAATTTAAAATCTCGACAATTCATAACATTCTAAACCTATTTCACCAAGAAGGTTCTTTGAAAATTTGTTTGCGGTTACTACACTTCCACTCAATTACGTGGTAGTAGAAGTAATTAGAGGTATCTGTAACTACCATCTAAACATCGGTCAGTCCCATTTAACTTTTTTTTATTATTTCATGTGCTGAGAGACCGCCACTACTACTAGCTATGCCAAGAATTATAATTTACTGACACCGCTTTCATGTGCAAAAAAGTTTTAAAGATACGCCCAAAATTACTCGGAAAATCAAGTACTCGAGTTGTAATGTCACATAGCTGAGCCACCCAGATAGCAGGGTCAATAATCCAATTAAATTAAATTTAAAAATTGTCCAATTTGAATAAAAATTTTCACCCTGCTGAATTACTTCCATATTCACATAGTGGAGTGGGTGTGTAGTAATCGTAGCCAGAATATTTTTTTTGTTGAAATAAGTCATGAAACCTCGATTTGTTAAATTTGAGAGAAAAAAAATATCTGTCTGTATGTAACATTTTGTACTCTCTGGAACTGTTTATAACCTTACTCCACCCCGCCAATATTCCAATACACGTCGTATCACCTATTCACTATAGATGTCAAAGAGGAGTGGTGATAGAATGCAGCCCTGTCTGACGCCGTTGGCAACTTTATATTTGTCGGAGTTGGTATTGTCAATCTTTAATAAAGCAAACTTTGTTATTTCTGATAATTTGTTAAGGCTGTTCTTTTCTTTAGATTTTAACTGGAAGGAGCTGGCGATTGGCTTTGCCCACTGCGACGTCTATAGGTCTATTGTAGTACTCCTTTGTACCTTAGGGCTCCTTATCCAAACATGGTCCTTACTACTTGGCATAGTTATCAGCCCTTGGTTTCTTTTTCTCGCCAAGCCTCCTCAGTCTATTTTGCATTTTCCATTTTAATATATTTTATTCTCTTTAACTATGGGTTATAATACGTAACTATTCTATATATATTTCATTTCACAATCTTACATCACAGTATTTCAAACACAGAGAATGTGTGCAAATAAAGTGACCGCCGATGGTATGTCTCATATTCAGAAATAATGCATGTTACTTAATACGGTGACTGTACAAGGAACTGTAAATAATACTGTTAGATAAGGCATTTAGTGTTTTATTTAGAATTCCATTATTATACTCTTCGCAAATACAAAACGAAGAGTATATTGCCTTCGATCGGCACATTTCTAAAACCGGTAATATTGCGCGTAGAGAAAATATCTTCATATCACTGTGTTGGCGATCGAATTCTGAACAACTTTCAAAATGTCCGTCCCTCTGTCCGTCTGTCTGTCTGCATGTTCGTCCGTCTGTCCGTCCGTCCGTCCGTCCATCCATCCGTAACGTTTCTTGTAAGCACGATAAGTAAGTTAGTGTTAGCTAGAGGAAGAACTCCATTGGTTTTGAACGAGATCGATCAATAAAGAAAGAAGTTAGTATTTGAAATCACAAAAAAAAAATTTGTATTGTAATTAAACAAAACATGTTTGAATCAAATACCGTTTACAAAAAAAAACTGCGAAGAGTATCCTATAGAATGTGCAACAATTATATAACAAGTGTAGTAAATCGGCGGAGAGCATAATGGTTAGCTTGTTTATATTTTTATATTGCTTGGTAAATTTATTTAACACTCACAACATTAATATTATATTATATTCCTTTATAATTTTTCGGCGTAAGTATAAAGGATTAAATCCGTCGAGTTTAATTTTTCTAAACTAATTTGCTGTGAAATTGTCACCCTCGAGAATTTTTGTTACTTACTTTGGTGTCTGAAGTTGAAAATGAGTATCTGATTGTTGTGAAAATTTTCCAGAATAATTAAATTAAATAATACAGTATTTGCAAAAAGTTGGTAAAAATAGATATCAATTTGAAAATAATCTACCAAGTTAAGTCATTATAACCATAAATCTATAATAATATAAGTTCTTAAAGATTCATCTTTTCCATCGATACTTTTTGTCGAGCTGCATTTCACACCTGCGTTGCTAAATTTAGAATATAGATGTTTATTAAAAGTGATTTGGTTGCAATGGAATTAAAATTATAAAATACATATTCTGTGCAGTTGAGGCGTGGTACTGGTCGATGGCACGTGCAATGCGGGCACGTAATGCTCTCTGCACACATGGACGCGGTTGACTTACACAGTTCAGTTCGATCCCGCAGGTAATTTAGTCGACCATCATTAGACCGTCTATTAATTACAAGTGCACACGTGCCCTAACTTCACAGCATTCCTCCTTATCTCGACACTTTGGGAACAATATTGCACTGTAATTAAATTCTAAATTAGAATAGTTAAGGCCTAAAGCTGATAACAACGAATGGTAACTAATATAATTACCTTAATTTAATTTGCAGACTGTTATTAAAATGAATATATTTTTAGGAACACGAGAAAGTGGTTTTAAAAAAATGTCTTTGTGTATGTATGTATGATGAAAAGATGGCGCCGATAGTAGCGAACGGATTTTGATAGAATTTGATATAAGTATCGTACATGAGCTCAAACGATTCAGATCGGGTGACATTGAATGCACCTTTGACACATAAACCTTCTTATTTTTCACCATGTTTATTATACTTTTCGAAGGCAGATGTTATTTTTATTTCAACGAGATATCACACTTTACTTTTTCCGTATATTTTGAATTAAAAAAAGAATAATCAAGTCCTATGACGCCGGATCATTTTGAATATTATACCTATTACTTCATCTACGTGGGCCACGGTACAGCCACTCACCCAAAGTGTTCTACTGTCGTAGTTGATGTCAAAGTCAGAGTTTTGTTTTTGACAATTTCAAACATTTTCTAAAGTAACACAATGTGTTAAAGGTTGGTCTAGTTTTGATAGTATCTTAGTAGATCAAATCAAAAATATATGTATTTGTAAAATTTACAGTAGTAATAATATTTTTATCATTTGTACAATAAATATATGAAACAAACACGTAAGTGTGTATATACAAACTTGGTTGTGCAATAAAATTAACTAGAACGATACCTGGCAGACCTTCTTTGTCTTGTTTTAATATTAACTCAAATGATAATTAGTTAAATCAATTGGATTATGTATGATTGTCCTATCCAGAGTTAATGTGTATAATTTACTTGTTTTTTTCAATTTTTATTTCGGGTGTACTTGTTTAATAGCGGGCGCAAGTAAATTAAATGCTTTTGGTGGTAGAGAATAGCTATTGCGCGTCTTATGGTTTTGAGCATTTTCAGGACGGGTAAGTGGTCGAAGTTTCTTAATTCGTAATTACAATTATTATTAGTGAGCGCATTTTTTATAACATATGCCTTCTGCTAAAGATGTAGAAAATATGTGTCGGATATCCATAATCTGGGCTTCCATATATAATTCATCACAAGCGTAAGATGGTTCCTTTTTAAAAATCACATTTAATATCCTTTTTTGGACAATTTCCAAGTATTACATAACAGACTAATGAGCCTCTCCAAGTTACCATGCCATTATTGGAGCTGAGATTCCACAAATTTGTAAACATTTCTTTTAAATCAAATAAAATATGTTTTCAATATGGTTTAAGATAAAAGCTCAAAGTATTTATGATGTCAATGCGAAACATGCATGAAAATGGTGTCAAATTTTTCTTAACATATTATATTTGGTTCTAAAGAGCATAATAGTATATTGGATACCACTCTACTAAAAAAAACTGTTATATTTTGAGGTCAAAAATTAATTCGAATTTATTTTTTTAAATTATGGTTTCAGGTGGGTGTGTAAATGGAGAATGACATCATTAGCAAGCAACGCAAATTCAAATTGCAAATGCCTTTGTAATGTTGAAATTATTGTTAAAAACCTAATTCTGGAGAGGTACACAAGTACCGAGTCACGGCGGCGTTAAGTATAGATTCTGGCACCCGCGGAATGCAGGCCCGCATGACATAGCTCAGCGGTAACAAGCCCGGTCATTAACAAAACCAAGAAATGGTCTCAAATATTTGATGGGGAGGTTCCAGCCGCTTCCAGTAGCTATCTATTTTTAATTGAATCTGCTAAAGCCTAAAATATGGTGCAATTTAGTTCGATGAAAATTTTGTATTAACAATTTTGACAAACACTTTGATTTGAAGCTATCATCGTCTATAACTTAGGACGGGGCTGTCTGATTCGATTTAAGCAAGCATTGTGTGCTAACCACTGTAATATTGGCAAGGGAAATTTGGGGAGGTACAATAAACATCAAAATAAATAGTGACTTAAATATTGTCATCGCATATATTAAATCTATTTCGTCTCCCCACAATACAACGCCTGTAATCACTGCATATGCAGAAACTACGGAATCTAAGGCGGGGATTACTTTGCCTATTAAATGTTAGGCAAGTAAAAAATCTCTACTCTTCGATAGAGAATACTAGTGGTAGAAATAGGACGACGTTAAATAAGTTAATAATAATTTTTAAAAATCTACGCCTACATTTTCTTAATTTATTACCGCGGTCTAGAATTGTGAATTTAATATTTTAACTTCCGTATAATAATAATAATAAGTAGTTATCACTTGGACAAAAACAGATCTAGAACATCTAAACCGAAAGATACGCACCCTAGACACGAAGTTCAGAATACAAAACCCAAGAAGCTCGGTAGAAAGATTCCACCTCACTCGTGAGCGCGTTGGAAGAGGAATCGCTAATACAATTGAACTTCACAAGCAGCAACTCACAAGCCTCCGAAAATATTTTCAAGATATATCTAACCGTAACCCTGTGTATAGAGGTCTAGCCAACAGAGACAAGAAGCTCACAGCACTCAATCTATCGGACAATCAGATGGTGGAAATGGAAGATGTAGATTATGTAGGACAAGGGCATGCCAAGGAACTCCATGGACGGTACCCTGCAACTCTCAAACAAAACTACATTAACGAAATGGCCTCCTTGGAATAGTTGAAAAGAGGGTACCTGTTTCCAGAAACAAAAGGTTTTGTCGTGGCTATTCAAGATCAGGTGATAGCCACGCGCAACTACCAACGGTACATAATGAAAGAGCGAACAGAACAGATAGGTGTCTAATGTGCGGCGATAAAACGGAGTCCATTGACCACATAATTAGCACATGCAAGATCCTCGTGCCTACAGATTACACCAAAAGACATGACAATGTTGGAAGAGTGATCCACCAGGCATTGCTGGAAAGATTTATCGCCGGATCTGAAAAGACTCACTATTACAGATACCGCTCGATATCTGTCATCGACAATCCGAACTTTAAACTGTATTGGAACAGGGAAATAATAACTGATATACAAATACAACATAACAGACAGGGCATTATACTGATGGACAAGGAGCATAAACATACGGATCTATTGGATGTGGCAATACCACTGCCCGCTGACATAGAGAAAAAATGATCACGTAAGTTGAAATCCATGGTCCATGTTGGCCCATGAAATCAAAGAAATGTGGGAACAGGAGAAAGTCACCATTCTCCTAATTGTCATCAGAGCCACAGGCGAGATTTCATAGGCCACTAGAGAATCTGCAAAAACTGCAACTGGATGAGAGCCTGTTCATCGAAATGCAAAAGATAGTGCTGATTGAAATCTGCGGAATAGTTCGAAAAGTATTAAACATCTATGTCTCGCAAATTAAAAGTTTAAAACAAAGCATGGACTTTGTGGAACACGTGAATAATAATAATCGTAATCTCCGGTATGAGCTCCAAGTGCTATACTCAGGCTGCTCGATCACGATAGTAGTCCTAATAATCGGTGTACTCGGTGGTATGAAGTCCATACCGGCTTGCCAGAAATCAGCAGAATGGTTGACAGGCTAAATGCAGAAGGCGGTTATCTTGGGATCCCTCCGCCTGCTTAGGGCACACGATTCTGGCATTTATAGTCACTAACCCGACAGGTCGTGGAGAGCGGCTGTAATTATGGCCGGCGCGGCTCCCGTATGATATCAGTCGGAAAACACGGAAGCCCTGTCCGGCAACGAATAAACCGAAAAGAAAAGAAATAATAATAATAATAGTAATGAGAAATAAAAATGGTACAAATTGAACTGTAGAGCTCTTCTTCTGTTTGCCAAATACAAAAAACTTCATTCTAAGATTTGAAATAGGAAATGAATATCTAATATTGTCTTATGAATTTTATACTAATAATTGATACATTTTATAATAATAACAGCAATAGCACCACATAGCAATACTAACAGATACAGGGAACAGGCTGGCTTCACGAAATAAAACCAGAAATGCCAAAAATGGCTAATATAATAGCTAAAGACATCAAGTTAACCTCTGACCGATTAGAATGTAGTCTTTGACTATCTTTATGTATTTTTTTTAAGTTTGTAGATTCATTTAAAGGTTCATTCCAAAGATGAGACGTAAAATAGGTAAACGATCTTTGAAAAATCGAATTTTTGTGCTGAAGTACCAAGAAATCTTATATTTTGTAAGTGATATCTTGAACTTAATTTGCGCCTTAAGTATTGAGGTTCATTATTATAAATTATTCGCCATATAAGTGTAAGCATGTGCGATAGTCTACGATTTTCCATATTTAATACCATGTTCGTTTAGATATTATAGCGATATATGTTGTCTATACGGAATGCAGTAAATGTAACCCATGCATGAATTTTAAACTTTTTGAATTTTCTCTTTTGCTGCATCTGACAATAATTACCCATATACATCACCATAGTCAATTAGGGATAATATGAGAAAGTTACAGAATTTTGACTTACACTCACTGGACGTATATTTCGCAAAACATGCTAAACAATGTATCAAAAGCCTTTGAAAATACAATTGTACAAACCTGTCCATTGTCCACGATCAATGTTTCCTAGAAAATCATATACTAAATGTATTAATGCTGTTTATGTGGAATTATTCTTTTCTGAATCGCGATTGTATATTTGGAACTAACTTATTTTTGCCTAAGAACTCGATGATTTGAAAATGAATGTGCCTCTCTAATAGTTTGGATAAAACAGATAGCAAGCTATTTGGTCTAAAATCAGAAAAGTCAGTGAGATTATTGTTTTTGCAACAGGTTTAACTAATCCATAAGGCATTATAGGGTACTGTTTCCGCACAATTCATTCGCCTGGTATAAGAAATGTTAAATCTGTTTTTTACTTATTGGAATAAATATTTCTTACCAAATTTGTAACGAAATTTATCGAGTATTCAGAGAATATCGGTTACCAGTTCTCGTTTGATTGATTGATACGAGCCATTATCACTTTCGACAGTAAACCAAATTTCATTATTTCTTATTTGCGGTGTAGACTTATACGTGTCAAGTTCATTGATTTGAAATATTTTTAATGAAGTGTCTTCGGAAACATCTCTGAAACACTTCGTTATTAGATTGGCAATTTGGCATAATATAAAAAGGGGATTTCGGCGCATTCTTGAGATTTGCGACCCCAATTTGATTAGTTATGGAATCAGCGCTAGGCGATGTTCGTCTCGAGAATATTAAACTGTCATCGACGAAAAAAGAGGAAAACTCCGACTAACTTTACTAGCTTTTAATTTAGGGAAGGAATTTTAAATTTAAAATTTATCCACTCATCTTGAATTACAGGCCCCGCAAAAGGATATTAGTTTGCAATTTTTTTCTTGTTATTAAATTATCAGATCTGGAAGTGTAACAGCTGTACCAGCTCTTCTAATTTTTGAGGATTTGCATATTCCTTTAATTTTAAATTAAATTTTCATTTCAATCTTTTTTTTAATGAAACAGAATGCTGAATGTAATCCATGCTGAGCTTATGCCTAATTTATCCATAAATAACATTTTCAGTCAAACTATTATCTCTGTATTCTGTAAAATTAAATTTATAAATAAAATGAAACCAATTTAAAATTTAAAACCTTCTACTGCATAATTTTTGGAATGTTGGAGAAAAATTTAAATTTACTGTATTTACACATAATTTACGGGAAAAAAAATTAAAAAATCAATATTGAAATTTGACACATTTATTATAAAAAAATTGTTTGTGCCATATATGGCACACTATGGAACAAGAAGATGTAGGCAGTTGCACAGCTGACATGAATAAGCATGTACCTACTGATAAACTGTTAAAGTTCTGTTACAGATAGTGATAATGATTTCTCTAGTCGAGATTGTACAGAGTAAAAATTGGATTGATATACAATTTCACTGAAAATTGTAAACCTGATAAGGTGGTGGTTTCAGTTTCTTGAGGCAGCTTTTCATCTCCAAGGAATTTTATATCTGCTTCAGACACTATAAGATCTGATTGTGTCCAAATCGGTGGTTCTGATTTTGTTTTGGTTGGTTTGAAGGCCTTTACAAAATAACTTAGAGGAATGTCATCTTCACTATCTGGGTTGCTTTCTTCTTCATCTCTTTCATCTTCATAATCAGTTTCATCAATAACACCGTTTTGAGCTGTCGAATGATCGTCATCAGCCATATCATCATTTTCACTAATTTTTCCATTCGTTATATCTATTACATGCCCATAAAATTTTCTTACATTCATTATTTCTGAATCGATATTCGAATGAAATAATATTCAATATTTTTATTTGATGATTCCTTTACTTCATACTGAGCCACATATGGCACATATCTAATTTCCTACAGGTGATAATATCTGAAGAACATATCTTTTATTTCCCTTGTACATCACTCCATAATGGTCAAACTTCCCTACAATATTTTAAATTGTTGAAAACTAGTCAATAAAAACATTTTCAAATAAGCTGCAAATTATCGGTTAGGAAGAATCTGCCGTTACTGAGGCAGCTATTGAACAAAACCGATCACATTAGTTCATAGAATATATTTATTTATTTAACTAACTACCCAACAGAGGATACCAATTACAGGGTAGGAATATATTTAGATGGTAGTAATGTTTACAGATGACGCTAATAGCTTGATTATTGATGTGCAAAGGACATTCTAATGAAATTTAATAGATGGAACCACATAAACTGAAAATAACTCACTGTGCCATATATGGCACAGTATGCGGAAAGAGGTTTTAATGAAGCATATATTCTGTCTTTCAATTCAAGCGAACTTTACATAGATTTATTTAAATATCATATACATCAGTTTTAGTTTAAAACAAAGTTAGAAACTATTGTTCACATGACTATTTCGAATTAATAAGGCGTTGTCTATTGCCAATACCTATTTGAATAAAACAAAAATTGCTGTGTACTAAATTTTAGTGGCAGCACGTATTAAGAAATATTTATAACTATCATAAATCCATATGTTGTTAAAGCATTACATCCAAAAATAACAAAAATCAATAAAATTATTAAAATATTATTATTACATAAATTAGTGTCATCCGGCCTAATTCTGCCCTCATATAATTTTCCGGTATATGAATATAAACAATATTATTTGGAACTATAAAGTTACATAAGTTCCATTGAACTACTGACATTAAATTTTAGACCCTACGTATGAAACGACGAGTTATAAAAGCTACGGACAGTAATCCAACTCGACAACTAATTCGGTGAATTCCTCTGGGAACGAACTAACTGGACAAATGGGATTTTACATGTAACTTCGGAGATTTACATTATAGCAAATCCGATTCTTTTTTCAATAAAGCTGGATTTAAACTGAATTCAATTCTAAATTAAAGAAATTTGTAAATATTAAATGTGACAGGTAGGCTCAGAGGCGTATCATCTGTCAGTATGGCTTTATTTGAAGGCTTATGTGCTCCATTCTATAATTATTCAATTTGTCAGATACGTACTAAAATAAGGAAACCCTAATAAATTGCACTATGTATCATTTAACTACCCATGTAATATGCTTTAGTGTACTTGGTGATATGATACAGGATGAATTTAAAACACAAGTGAACATTTTAATCAATATTCCTTATAGTTTAGTTAATTAATTCGCCGCATTTTAATTACAAAATTTCAAATGTTATAAATTGTTTTAGCCAAAGTAACCTACCTCTGTCTTATAATAGAAACACTGACTTATCAACCTTTTTTATCATTTAAGAGCGAGCAAGGCCTAGTATCAGTGGGGAAGGGGGGTAACGCGCCAAGTGAATAGAGATCTCCCTAATAAGCAAATTTTGACCAAAAATATTCTTCAACAATCATGTGTTATTTATGTACAACTTACAAGTATTTGCAGTTAAATAACATCACCCAATTTGCCATACGCGGCTTATTGCTGTTAATAATAATTTTAGTACAACGCTGTTTCAGTAGATACAATTTAAAATTTAAGATGAGACATTCAAGTACTACTTCATTCGCACTATCTTTATCCGTAATATGAAACAAACATTGATATTTTACACTTATTGAATATACTTGTAAGACTAGATAACCGTAATCGCTAGCATTATCTAGGCGCAGAATTTAGGAGTTATCTTGTCATCTTGCGCACTCTTGAGATCATCCTATTTTCACGGCCAAGGCGAATCATCGGTATCAAGAGACGAGCTATTCCAACCTACAAATTTCGCCGAGCCTCTTCTTATAAGAGGAGAAGTGATTCTTTTATTTGCTCAACATCTAACAGACAAGGGACCAATTAGTTTACATGCCCCCGAAGGATGGTACATCCACGCGGCAATCGTCTAATATTGCATAGCTTCTACATATATGCTGATTTTTAAGCCACTGGATATTGGGGCGAAGTCGCTTTACTTCTCTAGACGTCACTCTTCCTGTTAATCTCGCCTTCTTGATAAATCTAAAAGTAGTTTTTCACAAGCAGACGTTGCCAAAGTGTATAAAAAAATGAAAGTATCATAATTACTTGAATCATATTTGCTACAATAAAGTGAAGACTATAACCTGACTCCTGGCTGTCAATTACGAAAATCCATTAGATGCCACAGTCCTCGAATTCTTAATTGGTAAAACCATCGTAATTGCTCTGGGGATAACCCTCAAGCAGATGTTGGCAAAGTGTCTAAAAAAATAAAAGTATCATAATTACTTAAATCAAATTTACTACAATAATTAAAGTGAAGACTATAACATGACTCCTGGCTGTCAATTACGAAAATCCATTAGATGCGACAGTCCTCGAATACTTAATTGGTAAAACCATCGTATTTGAGCTGCGGATAACCCTCATTGCATGCGGGAAACCCATACCCAGCTCCCACAAAAAGTAAATGTGTTTACTGGAATAATTAGTGATCGAGTAATAAGGTCAATATTTATCACTAATAAATCTTAGAGGACAAACATATCTTATTTTTCTGCAACAATATCTAGTTTCACACTTGGAGGTATAATTTCTAAGTTAGTTCAATTCAAACCCTACGAAACACTCTAGCAACAGGACGGAACCGTAGTATGCTCTGACTATTCATCGGTATTTAGTAATTTTCCCAGACAGGTGGATTGGAACAAGAGGTTCAAACGGGTGATCGGCAAGATCTCCGGAACTTATTTTATGCAAACCTGCATAAGAGCACGTATTGCATATTTAATCCTGTACAAATAGCATAGAAAAATGTGGAGTTCGATGTACGATGTAAGTATTTGGACTAGTTGGAAATTAAAGTGAGAAGACTTCGTGTAAGAATCTGGAGTAATTGTGTTTGACCTGTTGAAAAACTTGACTGTTCAGATATTCATATTCAAGAAAATAAAGAAATAATTATTTTATTTCATGTGATGACAGCTAATAATAATCGGTAACAGTCACTTTATTATATTCACGAATATAATAATAACATTTATCTCAGAAATGTAGTTCACAGGTGTAATGTATTCCACCTAGAGTTGAATAAATCTTCTGCGTTAGCTTATACTAATTTTTGACCACTGAGTAATATTTAATTAATAAATATTTTGGTGAGACAAAAAATGCTATTATTGTGCAGAAACGTTTGTTTAACTCACTTCATGTATGTATTAATAATATATTTATTGATAAGAGAAGTGTTTGCAGACATGATTATGTAAAAAATTATTTAGAACCATACCTAACTAGATCATAAATTCAAAAAAATAGAGTTCAGTAATTATTTAATTAATGTATAATAGTTCATGCCTATTGATGTTGCATGTTTTTCTGTGAGATTTTAATGCGTGAAATTATGAATTTACTGTGCATGAATCGTTTCGAATTCCATGGCGTTGCTGTACAATATTGTACATTAAGAATTTACAAATAACGAACACCTCAAACAGTAATGATGTCGTTATTTCAGAATCTAGAATGTTGAAAGAGCACAAATTTCACAAGAGTCATTCTGGAAAATCTATGAAGGAATAGTCTAATAACCTAGATTATATTAAAAATTTAATATAAACTTACTAATCGCCTTCATTAAAAAATAATAAACCTTATTTTTTTCACTGAAGCAATTTAAAAAGTGGTGAAATATCGTCTTTATTAGGACCGATAAATTTTTGGAATCACTTACAGTTCAAATTTGTAAATTATATTCAATTTATCTGTTTTACTAGTATTAGATTGGTGAAAACACGAAAAAGCCGCTGCCTAAGGACATACATTTCAAGTGAATATTTCAATTTTATTTTAACAACACCTACTAAAATGGAGTGAAGGTGATGGGAGGTTAAAAAATATTGAAAAGAAATCTGAGGCCTTGGCTTCTAGTATATACCAAATCTCAAGTTTCTTAACTCTTACCAGCTTGCTTAACGCATTTTCCTCTATTTGCCTCTATTTGTTCCCCACCCCTTCAACGGAATCATCTCAAAATATAATCTAGTTCTACATGTCCTTATAATACATACGTGTATCAGACTTCAAGTGAATATCTCAATTACATTTTATTAACCCTTTCAATGATGGAGTGGGGGTGGTGGAGGGGTTGAAAATTTTATAAAGAAATGTGAGGCCTTGGCTTCTAATATATACACCAAATCCCAACTTTCTGTACTCTTACCAGCTTGCTTTACATATTTCCTGATATTTAACCCTATTTAACCCCAAACCTTCAATAGATACCCATTTTAGATTTATTTGCTCGTCATATTTCTATCCAAATGTCCGCCTTTGCACCTTCAGCAACCAGAAAGTATGTCAATAGTATTTTTGTACTCAGTAAGTGGTAATAAATCAATAAATAATATTCACTTGTGTGAAATACTTACACCAACTATAAATAATATTTCGAGTTGTTGTACAGTGCAAGTTAATGTGATGTCATCGACATGTGTACGTTTTTGAAATGCGTTCTAAAAACACTGTCACATAAAATTTAGAGTACCTTCTGAAAGGGACAGTTGTATAAAAATAAGTTACTATCATTGAGCTTTTAAACTATTTAATAAATAATGCTGCTTCTATATGGGTTAAACTCAGTAGTAAAAAAATTTCAATTATTAACAATTTTATATTTACACTTCGCCTATTTTTTGCGGATTTTGATCTTGTATGTTATATTTAATTAAACTAAACCAGCACTCTTTCTGGTTTTTGCTATAGTAAACTACTAATTGGATTCCCAGAAGGGTATTCACTGGAAACAGGCCAACAACTTGTCGGTAAATTCCTTCACGGTCACCACATTCAATCTTCATTAAAACTCTAATTCGCCCTCTTTCACATAGAAATGCATGACATAGTTTTTTCACAAGTCGCACTTCAGCTTACTATGTCAATCTTGTGAGCATATTTACTATCCTATGCATAAATGCAAACAAACAAAACAAACTACACCCTCAAAAAAATAATCGCCATTATTTAAGTGAAGAACTACACGGTTGAGGTTTAGCTACACTTTTATACCTAACACTAGATATTTCCATGAAATGATAATGCTAAAAACTGCATAGCGATTTTAATATACTGCTCTTCTTATCTAATTTAAATTATTGAAATCGTACAACGAATGAATGAATGAACGAATGTATTATGTATATAGCTATATACGAGTCTGACCTACATGTCCCTATGTATGTGTGTACGAATGTGTAAATGTGTGAATCGGCAGAGATTGTTTCTTGTAAAGGCGATAATTTTTGTTATATTTTTAAAAATCTGTATTGTATTATAGCATAGTCAAGTACACCCTATTGAAATTGGACCATATCCGTTTTCAGTGTGATCGCCAAAGGTATGTAAATTGTCACGTTAATTATAAGCTGCTTTATTATAATTATAAAGCGGAATTATGGAGCTAAACTATTGATTACACACACAAATCTCCGAAAGTGTAAAAGATATTGAAATTGAAATGTACTTACTTTTTGTAGTTTTATCAGATTTGAGTAAACTTTACGTAGATTAACTGGTATCTCAATTTTAGTTCCAAATTTAATTTATTTTTTATGAAAAAAAAAGCAAATGGAAGTTCCAGCATTACCGATTGAGATAGTTGAGCAATAAAAATGAAACAAATTTACCTGTTTACTTAATCTCACAGTTCGTCATGTTCCACTGCAAATTCTACTGGTTTGTAATTTGCTTTAGGTTATTGTAGGTACAATAAAGTTTAAAGTCCCATTTGACGAATTTTATTTGTTTCATTGTACTCCAGTCAGGTTGAAAGTGTATATGGAGAACAATGGATTTAGGGTTTCCTTCTCATATTATCAATATCTGCACAGATTAAATCTGCCTATTATTATTAATCTGTTCATATGTTAATCGAGACATCAGTGAAACTAAATAGCTCGGAGATAATTGAATTCTTCTGGATTGATTTTTAGGCAACACAGTTACATCAGCTTTCTTCCACATTGTTAAAAAACATTTTCAGTTGGATAGAAATTCGTTATCTGCATTAAATATAAAAGAATATATGGACAACACAATTTTAACATTTAAACCATCACACCCACACCCACCTGCAGTAGTTTTACTTCTACATTCACGTAAAAAAAATTAATTTCTTTTTTTTTTTTTTTAATAGGCTTAGACCTCGGCTACGATACCAGCGGTGAGCGGTAAGCGGCAAAGCGGTATAAATAGAGAGCGGTAATGGGGTAAGCGGTGCCGGCTACAATACGGGCTGCGATACGCATGCGGCAGTCTCGATCAGTCCGAGCAACTTGTGTAGCTGTTGCTCTATCAGAAAGTAAATTATTATAGACATCAATTGCATAGACACGGCCTTCACTGCTCTTCCGATATCAGTTTGGTTTCACCATTATTTAGCTTACGTGCTAATTTCACCTTTCTATTTTCGTTTTTTAGACACCGTTCACCTTCAACTTGGATTTTATCATGTACAATAACTTCATCCTAACTTCCCTTACAAGATTTTCGTTTCGGGGAGGGCCCAATGCTTGTGGACGACATATCGCACTGTATTGCGGCGAGCGGCAACCTCCTAATTTAATGTTTGGACCCTGTGGTGGGCGGTACTCGGTACGCGGCGAGCGACGCCGCCCTGCCGCTTTAAGTTATCCTAGCCGGAAGGAAGTGTTTTCTATACAAAATCATTCAACTAAAAACTTTAGCGGCGCCGCTGAGCCGCTCAGATAATTGCCGCTTACCGCTCACGGCTCGTATCGTAGCCGAGGCTTTAGAGTGCCATAAATCGTCGAGATTTTAAATTTTAGCAAATGAAATCGTGTCTGTTGGTCTGTAACTTTTTTGTGCGAATGCTTTCTCAGGAATTGTTGAAGATATTGATTTGAAATTTCATTTCAATATGCTATTTTCCATGGGTGCTAAATTTGAAACGAGTATCTTCAGTCTAAAAGAAGTAATAGTTTTACAAAAAATGGTCTGCACACATACATACACACACCCACACGTACGCATACATATACGAACATAGACACATTCATGCAGATTATGATATTTGAATTCATGAATCGGATTTCACCATAAACACTTTTTTCTTCAATGGTTATTAAAAATTTATGTTACGTTATAATATAACTATTTGAATAATTCAAAGAGTAATATTTATGATTAGTAAGTAATTGCTTAATTAGAGCCTTGTCCATACATGTCATTGTTCACATTGTTGTTTTGATAAAGAAATGCTTATTTTTTAATACATCTCATCACTGCTAAATTTTGCAACTTTATTTTGTACAGTTAAGAAATGTTAACATTTTCTGAAACAAAACTTTCATCCAAAAAATACTTAGCCACGATGTTACCGATGTAGTCGTGTTACTTTGTTTTCTTTAAAGCCACCGTAAAGTTTACAAGTGAATTATAAAGAATAGACTTTGATGTTCATAAAATCCGATACAGAGCACGAAGCGACCGAAATATTTCAATCAAAGGAATTTAATTAAATACCCCGTAATCCGATATTTGCAACTTTTATTAAACCTTTGTTCAATATACAGCAAAAATATCTTTCGTTACAGTCCTATCGAATGCTACAGAAATGTAATTTTGAAAAGTTAAATGCACTTTGTGAAACTTTATATTCTTATACACGAGTAACAAATAAAATACTCTAGTTAAGTGTAACTATATAATAGTTTATTTAGAAGTATATTATTATAAATATGTAGGATGGAGGACAAGTATAGGCGAAATGCTAATTTTTCTAACTAAAAGTTGTAATAGCAAAAAAAAGTTGCTCTAGTTGACTGAAAATATTGCTCCAAAACATATCTTCTGCCCTCCATCACCATTTAAAGACGGTGATATTTTTAATTATTATTATTGATACATAGTAGCGAAAACAGTTGTTATTACATGTAAAAAGTAACTCTAAAATATTTTTGAAATACATTAACAACTTTTGTCCTCTACCGCCCTCTTAAACGGTTCGTGTACGGCGCATAGTGGAAAAAATAGCCATTTTTTGGACAAAAGTCTGCCTACAAGTCAAATCTTAATCAATTTTGATCTACCTTGGCTTAAAATGTAGATTATTGGCTACACTTCCTGAGTATACTGCCTAAATTGCAAACCCAGATTTTCTAACCTCGAAAAATGTATCAAATATAAGAGTAATCACTTTTTTCTATTTCTGCAAGTCAAATCGTAATCAATTTTGATCTAACTTGCCTTAAAATGGAGGTTATTGGCTACGCTTTCAGAGTATACTTCCTAAATTGCAAACCCCGATTTCCTAAAATCAAAAAATTCAACAAAACATAATTACCCTACTCGAAATTTGATTAACATGTTTTATAAATTACTTTTAGTTATTACCGCATTTTGTTATAAGAAAAATGTTTTTCGAGCCAATAAATTAAAATTTTCCCTACAAATAAAATAGGTTTGTAAATTATTAAAATAAAAAAATGTATACTGTAAATAAAAAGACTCGAATCTTTTAGTGACAATAATTGTGGAGATATATCTAAGACACTAATTAAATATTAGTATATCTATCTAATATCTAATATCTATTTAAAAGATCCAGTTGAATATTTTATTATTATTAATTATCTTGAAGATACATTGGAGAGGTTAACTAGATATTGATAATACCAATAGTCTACCAAATTTATTATTATAGATTAAAGTGCAAGCTTTATCATATTAAGCAGGGATCTGAATAATTGTATTTTATAAAAGAATGTATTATAATTTTGTGCAAATATCAAAAATTATGGATGCGATATTATTCTCGCTTTTCACTAAATGTAATTTAGTAATTAACTATATCTACAAAATTGTTAATATTGACATTGTATTGATTTATAGAAAAATATTTGAAGAAATAATCTTTAAATTTCAATTTTAAATGGTTTTATATAAATTAAACATTGTTACAAACATGAAATATAATATCAAGAAAAAAAGTTATGTGAAATTATTTGGAATGATCATAAACAAAAATATACAAAAAAAGATATAGAATTAAATAACATTAGGGATGCAGCTAAATTTGATGAAAATTAATTAAAAATGATAGATGAAAAATTGATCAATTTGACTTGTAGAAATAGATAAAAGTGATTACTCTAATATTTGATACATTTTTTTGAGATTAGACAATCGGGATTTGCAATTTAGGCAGACTCTGAAAGTTTAGCCAATAACCTACATTTTAAGCCAAGGTAGATCAAAATTGATTAAGATTTGACTTGTAGGCAGATTTGTGTCCAAAAAAGGCTTTTTTTTCCACTGTGCGGCGTAGTGTGCTTATTACTAGAAATATTTGAAAGTCTTAGGTTAAAAATGTCATCCGGATGATTTTTTAACTTGAAACATTCAAATATCTCAAGTAATAGGCATTCTACGAAAACGTTTTTCAAACAAAAGTTGCAGAATTGGATGGAGGCAGTTCGGCAGTATATGTCATTTTGACTTTGAATGAAATGGTTAAGGTCATTCTAGGTCAAATTCGTTTGTTTAAATGGGATTCCCTATCTTTTATTAGAAATTCGGATTGTCTGACTGAAAATAGACTACTTTTGTTAAACATTTTTTCTGAAATTGTCATTTTCTTTAGTTATCCGGTGAGGAAAAATCAACATTGTAGAAATTTGCGATCTTTGTATTCAAGTATTCACACCAAGAATGTAGAGAATTCAATTCTCTACAAGAAAGTCTTGAGAGACTTTCGGTTCTCAACATATTGTGGACAAATTTTTACAGCCCCTTTTTAAGATGGCGGACAAATAGGGGAGCGGGGAGGATTCAACCTCGAAAACTGAGTTTCATAGTCAGACTGATCCTCTCTTAACAACAAACGGAGAAAATCTGGTCCCACCCAAAATGCAAGGTTCGGTGAAAATTTTGTAACATTTCAATAGACCAATAGCTGAAACGATCTTTGTTGTAGTTTAATTAACAGTTTCATGGTAACGAACTTCCTTTTAGATAGATACTTTTTCCTCTTCCTTGATGGCGACAACAAGATCTCGTAGATTCGTGGGGCGTATGTGGAAGACACTGGAAACCTGCCATAATTTATCAGTCATAGACTTTGAACCACCAACCTATTGTTTGTAGTTTGTCAGACATAGTTATTTCTGAATTAAGCACACTACCAAATGTATTCTAATATTTCTACTGGTAACTGCTCCTTAGATCTATATAAAATGGAGCCTTGGATTTATCACCCAGTTCCAGCTGGTTAATTACAGCTAACCAGAGATTGCTACTTTATGTTGCCACAATAAATTCACTCTCAAAGATTTGACACAGTTTATTCAAATGGTCTACTCACCGATGTAGTTTGTGATAAAGTTTAACTCTCCATACAAAAGCTGTGCCAAACATGTCTGGAAAACAATTCAGATAAATCAATACTGGAAACAATAACAAAGAAATATTGTTGATCCAGTAATACAACACAATGCCTTTCATTCCCTTGGAAAAGCTATTAACAAGTGTGTTGCAAATGACAGAGCAATTATCGAAGAACTAGCATCAACATGTATACTTTAGTATACATTATGATGCTAGATTCTAAAGGCCAAAATGACCTGTGACATGGAGAGAACATAAAAGAGAATGTTCGTCATTACTAGAATAATAAATTTAGAGGCAAGCGATTACATCGACCTTATCGATTGGTAAACTACTAAAACTATAGCCCCATCTATTTCTGAATGATGTTAGTGATGAAGAAATTAAAAAATCAATCAATAGTAAAAGATTGGTAAATATCACTCTCTTTCTGCCATACCCAGGCACTGAGTAGTTGTGTCCAGTTAGTGACTGAAGCTTCACAAAACCGGTTCCGAAGAGCAAGATGGCTTTATTAGAGTTAGTATTAAATCCAGAGCAGCAATGCCAGCATTTAACACGAAAAAATATTATTCAGTAAAAACTAAGTGGTTAGGGGGTGGGTGGGATCGAAGTCACATAGTAGCCACCTCCTTATGGTGACTTCTGGATTTATTATTGTTACCTGATCAAACAAAGAGCTGGCTTTTAACCTCAGTTCACACCGGTTGGTGCTATTTAATTTCTCTCAGGTTACACATCTATTTTAAACTTGCGTAGATGGCAGAAGATATTATCGGATTTCTTTAAAAAAAATCAGGGTAGTAACTGAACTATAATAACAAATTTTTTCGCTATTAGAACTAAAAATAGAAAAATTGATTCTGTCGCTCCACCCTAATGTCTATAGCGTTGTTCAATGGTTTTCTTTAGCTCGAAATGTTGTCAATATTATGGTAGATTCAATATGGCGGCCAACACAAAACAGCGGATTACCTCTTTCTCGACAACCTCTCGACATGGTTCTCAAATGAAAGGTTATATAAAATAGAATAACATAAACTGTGTGACGTCATTCTAACTTCAATATGGCGGACGGCATAAAATGGCGAGTCACCTACCTTTTTACAGCCCCGTCGGCATGATTATCAAATGAAAGGTAGATGCAAGTAGACTACAATAAGCTGTGTGATGTTAAATCCAATATGGCGACCGACACAAAATGGCGGATTACCTATTTCTTTACATCCCCTTGATACGAGTATTAAATGAAAGTGTTTGACAAGAGTAAACGAAATGATGGCGTTTGAATAAATGAAAATGAGACAGACGGGAAACTAGTAAACTAAAGTAAGAAGTAAATAATTAAAAATAAAATGTTAAAAACAATGATTTTCTTTTAAAACTGAATTGCACTAAAAAATAGAAAATAATTTTTATTCAGTGATTAAATTACAAAATGATGATGAAAAAAGAAAGCCATTGGGCGCTGATAAAATACTGCTGTTGCTGTTATATTACAACATACTATTCATAACGTTTTATCACAATGCTGATTATTGATAAAGGTAATATATTATATCTTATGAGCGCCCATGCTAATGAATTTCCTGCATTGACGACGCAGAGGAAGATTATTCGCATGGTCACCTAGATCTCCAGATCTAACGCTATTAGATTTTTACTTAAGGAAATATATTAAAGTATATATTTACCAGAGGAGATGATATTTTGAACATAATAAGGAACATGTAAAATTCAATAGATCGTACCATATACAGGGTGCGCCAAAGTTCTGATTTTGGTCGATTACGGCTGTATTTGAAATGGTGGAAATATATTGTCTATAGATTATTTTCTTGATTTTCAATTCTGAATAACCAGAAAATATGTACAATTATACAGGGTACTCCGTTTTCGTTGTCCGAGCAACAACTTCGTTATTTTAAATGGAACACCCTATATTTTTTTCCTTTATCGAGTTACCCATCTAATTATATTCATAATTCTATTAAGGTGGTAGGTACTTAAAATGAACCGTTTACGATATAAAAAAGATTTTTTGACAAAAAGTGAGGTTTGCGGATAAGTTTTTGAGTACCTCTGATTTCATAGACAAGAGAGTTTTCAAAATTCTGCTTATACTGTTATGTTGAGCATATTAAGGGCTAGTAGGGCAGAAACATTATTAATATTAATCTTATACAGAGTGCTGAAAAAATTGAGTTTAATGTTTCGCTAATAAAAAAGGCCGTAATTCAATTTTTTCAAATGGGACGTACTATTTTCAGTTCTGTCATCTAATGAAGTGTTAAATTATCTTTCCATTGATATATCATAGTAGGTATTTATCTTTAGGAGTTGCATAGATATTAAGGTTAATTGTCTGGATCAGTCATTTTTCTTGCTGGAACTTCATGAGGTTTGTACTGCACTCACTTCACCAGTTTCGATAAATCTGTCTCTAAGATTACTAAATGCAGGTTCTAAAGGGTGTCTCCTTTCAGGATATCTGGTTTTATAGACTCGGAATGCTAAGAGGCTGTTCCTTGAGCACTCCCCCAGAATAAAAATCATGTCAACCATTTCTTCCCGCGAATAATTCATATTTAATATAATTATATGCAAATGCAACTTCCTGGAACTGTAAAAGCTACTAGTATTTTATTAAAGACAATCAAAACAAAAGCACTTACCGATATAGCAGTAACACAAAACTTTAGAACATCCACAGACACGTGTTTTGACATCTATGTCTCCTCGGTGCGGCTTTTTCTAAAGTTCACAATCAACTGAAATATGTAAGCAAATACTCGTGTTATAACTATCAAAGGATTACCAGAACAGGATATTAAAAATTAAAATTAGATTATACGAAATTCCCCGTAAAGGGATAATTATCAATATAATTATATGCAAATGCAACTTCCTGGAACTGTAAAAGCTACTAGTATTTTATTAGCTAATAAAATACTAGTAGCTTTTACAGTTCCAGGAAGTTGCATTTGCATATAATTATATTGATAATAAAATATAAAAATAATTAATAAAATACTAGTAGCTTTTACAGTTCCAGGAAGTTGCATTTGCATATAATTATATTGATAATTATCCCTTTACGGGGAATTTCCTATAATCTAATTTTAATTTTTAATATCCTGTTCTGGTAATCCTTTGATAGTTATAACACGAGTATTTGCTTACATATTTCAGTTGATTGTGAACTTTAGAAAAAGCCGCACCGAAGAGACATAGATGTCAAAACACGTGTCTGTGGATGTTCTAAAGTTTTGTGTTACTGCTATATCGGTAAGTGCTTTTGTTTTGATTGTCTTTAATAAAATACTAGTAGCTTTTACAGTTCCAGGAAGTTGCATTTGCATATAATTATATTAAATATGAATTATTCGCGGGAAGAAATGGTTGACATGATTTTTATTCTGGGGGAGTGCTCAAGGAACAGCCTCTTAGCATCCCGAGTCTATAAAACCAGATATCCTGAAAGGAGACACCCTTTAGAACCTGCATTTAGTAATCTTAAAGACAGATTTATCGAAACTGGTGAAGTGCAGTACAAACCTCATGAAGTTCCAGCAAGAAAAATGACTGATCCAGACAATTAACCTTAATATCTATGCAACTCCTAAAGATAAATACCTACTATGATATATCAATGGAAAGATAATTTAACACTTCATTAGATGACAGAACTGAAAATAGTACGTCCCATTTGAAAAAATTGAATTACGGCCTTTTTTATTAGCGAAACATTAAACTCAATTTTTTCAGCACTCTGTATAAGATTAATATTAATAATGTTTCTGCCCTACTAGCCCTTAATATGCTCAACATAACAGTATAAGCAGAATTTTGAAAACTCTCTTGTCTATGAAATCAGAGGTACTCAAAAACTTATCCGCAAACCTCACTTTTTGTCAAAAAATCTTTTTTATATCGTAAACGGTTCATTTTAAGTACCTACCACCTTAATAGAATTATGAATATAATTAGATGGGTAACTCGATAAAGGAAAAAAATATAGGGTGTTCCATTTAAAATAACGAAGTTGTTGCTCGGACAACGAAAACGGAGTACCCTGTATAATTGTACATATTTTCTGGTTATTCAGAATTGAAAATCAAGAAAATAATCTATAGACAATATATTTCCACCATTTCAAATACAGCCGTAATCGACCAAAATCAGAACTTTGGCGCACCCTGTATATCTATTTAAATACAATGGGTAAATGCTCTAGAACTAACGTTTTCTTGTTATAATTTGGATACCTATTTTTATTTCCATCACATTTTCAGCTTTCATTTATTTTTCTAAATGTTTTATTTGCAAAAATTGTTACAATTTATTGATGTAAGGCTTAGATTGATCATGGAGAGCACCCTGTAGAATTAATTTCAACTTTAGGAGGCCTAGTACATTATCCAAATCTAACATGAGTGGATAGATAATTTAAAATCAAATACAAATATATAAAAATATGTTGAGTATTTAATTTAAATACAATTAGGTTGTCGCCACTTTGTAAAATCGCCTATGGAATTCAAAATAGTTAGAAAATATGTCACTCTGGACTCACTCACTCGCATTTAAAAAAAAAATTGAAACGATTGAGAAGACATCGACCATCCACGTACTATTACGCTGTGTATTAAATTTTTTTATCTTGTAAAATACATATTTCATTAAATTAAATAGGTGTCATGGCAGTATACAGCTTGTTAGGGGTTCCTTCACTATTTACTAATTTTCAAGTAGCGTGCACAGTTCTGGTGTTACTTAGTAAATAATAATAATTTATGTAGGTCGAAAAAGTTTTCATTTTACTAACCATCTTGCAAAATATAGTGTAAATTATCATGACATGTATTGAAAAATACTTATAATTATGCAAAAACACCATCTACAATCTGGAAATGTACAGATTAATATAATTCTTCGCGCAAGGCTCCTGCTAATCGTCACAAAATATGCAAATATATATTTTCCATGCTTTAATTGTATCAGTCGTGTATATCTATCATGAGAGGAAGCTTATGAACCATATCTTCCGGTAAGTGAACGGTGAGTAGAAGACTGCCACCTATGATCGATGATGTAAAAGATGATAAAATACCCAAGTGAGTCGCATCGAGGACGCGTCATTTACTTCCCATTTAATATTCAATATCATGTCGCGTGAAGATAATCTAGTTTCCGAGGTCAATATATTGGTATAAAAATATTAGTTAAAAATATAGATTCTGCTATTAAAACAAGTGCGATTATTGCTTGTGAAGAAACAAATATTTCTGAAAATGATGTCTGAAAACACAACCGGAGAGGAGGATGAACAATAAATCAACCATTTCCAAGATCTACAGTATGGCACCATGATTGGTAAGTCGACTTTCCAGAAAGAGGGAGATAATAATAATTTATTGGCCACGATAGATACAAGAAAAGTAAATAAATATAATTTCAATAAAGCTTAGAAGAACAAAATGTTGACTACGTTTTCATAGCGAATGACTAGTGAAATATGTACCAAATGATCCAGCCTATACGGAAAGCCTTGTTATTTTCAACAAGTATATGGATTCTTTTAAAATTTGGTGGAAATTCCACAAGCCAGCGGCTCACACAATTCGAGTTTCAAATAGCACGTATTTATTTCAGCTGAGTTGAGATGTGACATCCTAATTGCATTAGTATTTATTAATATTATGTCTTGTTAAATAGTTCAAGACGGTCGCATCTTACTATAGGAATGCATAATTATTTTTAACAATAAAGTACTTTACTTCAAATTATGGTGGAGGCGCCCGGAACAACTAACCAAAATTAGAATTCTCAAACTAAAAACCGGATGTATCCGGGTATTAATGATATCCATCTTACAAACCACTATAATAAAAATAATAGTAGTAGGATGGTCCCAGGATACCACTTCCAATGAGTTATTCGCATGATATGAAAACATGGTAATATCTTAAATAGCAACGGGGTGGGGACTTACAGGGCTATTCGCGGAAAGCGGGTATTAAACGTTTCTCCGGATCTGTTCAGTTTAGAAATTTGCAAACTGGGCTAAGGGGGTTTTTGGATATGGCGAATCTAACGAAAATATATTCATGCATGTGTTACTTCCGCTTACATCGGATGTAGCACCTAACTTTGTTATTTTAAATGAATCATCCTATATTTTATTTCATTTTTGGATTCCTTATAAAAGTTTATCTTGGGTTTATGTACCATTATATACTCTTTAATCTACCAATTTTCGAGATAATTAAAATTTTTTGAGATTTTTTACGGTTCCTACCCATCCGGAAAAAAATCGATATCTTCTATCATGTGCCCGATTTATAGACTTTCTTTTCAAACTCATACAAGTACCCTACGATCTAACTAAAAATTATCTTATAGCTTCACAATATCACACCAGGGTCCTTTATTTTCACAGTCTAACATTGTTTTAGTGCAAACGGCCGAAGGTCAATTTTACTTCCACATCCACGTACTGTATTGAAAGTACAGTAATCGTAAAAAAAAATTAAATTTTATTTATTTAAATAGGCTTAGAATGACATGAAATGTCAATATTTTAAATTTGAGCAAAAAAATAATTTTTTCTGTCTGTCTGTCTATCTGTCGATCTGTAACTTTTCTTGTCCGCACGTTTTCACCGGAACGGTTTAAGATATTGACTTGAAATTTGGTACACGTATAAATGTAACGAGATCTGGAACTGGATTGTTTTTTGAACATATCCGGTGAAGGGCAGAGGCGTAAATAAGGGTAAATAAGGGTAAATAAGTAAAACAAATTGGTGAGAGTACATAAACTTGAAATTTAATGTATATGTACTAGAAGTCAAGGCCTCAAATTATTTTATGATATTTTCGATCCCCCCAACAACCTCCACTCCATTATTAAAGGGATTGATAAAATAAAATTGAGATATTCACTTGAAATTTGGTATACTTATATATTGTAATGATATCTGGAACTTCATTATATTTTTGGATTATTCCGTTGAAGGGTTGCGGGTTAAATAGCGGTAAATAGGGGAAAATAAGTAAAGCAAGCTGGTAAGTTTACAGAAATTTGAAATTCGGTGTTTGTACTAGAAGCCAAGGTCTCAGATATTTTTATAATATCCATTATTAAAGTAGTTGACAAAATAAAATTGAGATATTCACTTGAAACTTGGTACACGTTTCTATTTTTTGTTGAAAGGGTGGGGGCGTATTGTTGGCGTATGTGCTTGAAACCAATGCCTTATTTATTTTTAACATTGAGAATGTTTAACAAATCGAAGATGTAACGGTAACAAGAGGCCCAGTAGCGATTTGTGTAACGCTTGGAAATTCGGCTGTTTTATTTTTGGACACGAAAGCGTTCGATGCTGTTACATCGCATACTTTTTGAAAGATCCAAATTTAATTTTGAATTTGAAAAATCTTGATACTTAGAATCATGTTCTTGCATTTTTACGTCTCGACCTTGACCGACACCTAGCGTCGTTTTTGTAAAACTTGTGTATTAGATAAATTTTGATATCTAAATTTATATTCTTGCATTTTACGTCTCGACGCCGACCGACGCGCGACGCCTGGCTTCGTTTTTGTAAAACTCGTGTATTTGATAAATTTTGATTCCTATATTCATATTCTTTCATGTTTACTTCTCGACGCCGTCCGACGCACAGCGCCAATTCTATAAAACTTGTGAATTTGACCAATTTTGATAACTAAATTCATATTCTTGCGTTTTTACGCCGCGACGCCGACCGACGCCTAGCATCGTTTTTGTAAAACTTGCGTATTTGATCAATTTTGATATCAAGATTAATGTTCTCGCATTTTTACGAAACCCATTTTTTTGTCGAATATTAATGAAAAGCCTATTATAATGACTTCGAGTTGGGTAACTTTTTAAATTTTTCATCCGCAGCTTAATAAAAACATGAAAATTTCTAAAACTTTCTCTTTATCTCTACCCTCTGTACATTTTGCAGATTTTGTAAATATCATGCAGGTCTTGAACGTTAGCCAAGTTCATGTTCAATGTCTTAATGAAGTTTGCTAAATTGCAAATTCTGCAAATTTTTTTATGACACCTGCCTCAAATATTTATTAAGATTCCATGACCAATTATTTCTGCATACCAAAGTGCAAATACAGTCAAGAAGTTTACCTTAAAAGAGACCTGGAGGAAAATCTGGATGTGGAAGTAGTGATTCCTTAGGCAGCGATTTTTTCAAGTGGAACCCCCTGTATGTTTCCACAGAATTTAATACATCGTTGAATTCTGCATCGATTAATATTAGCATTCCCTCTACCTATCTCTCTCAGTTTTTCTTATTATAAACGGAGTTTTGTATAATGTAGATATACAATCAGTACTGTATAGTGCACATACAACACACAGGAAAATTATTTATCGCATTGCTCAAAAAACTTACAGCAAATGCGGAAAAAACACTTTTTCTAACTTGTACAAGTAGCTATTGTGTACTTCACCATCGATATTTTGTAAAAGAAAATATGCAAATAAAATCTAGTAAGAAAAACAGAAAGATTAAGACAACTCACAGTAACATTTGGACAATATTTATTCCAATATGTTGAACCGAGTCTGATGTATAATGGAGCCAACCTACAGACAGACCTGTAAATTCTTAAAATACATTTTCTGCCTTTGATATCAATAAACAATTTGAAAAATATCGAAAATTGTATGCTGCGTATTTTAACTGATCTACGAGACGGTTATCGATTACTAATAATAACAAACATTGCATCACATATTCATACTGCGTTCTTTTTAAAGCAAAATGGGTAATATACTTTATGGTTAAAATGTAATGCTGACTGAAGCTGGCAAGATAAATATTAATTAAGAGCTCATCAAATCCTAGTACTAGTATTGTATTAAGTACGTAAATAATGTGTATATGTGTATACACAAAAATTTCCTGATATATATCAGGAAATTTTTGTGTATACGTACACAAAGTTTTCAATGAATTCAGAAGCTTGTTAGAGGATTCAAGTTGGGAGTTGTCCGGGACCATTCAAAGTATCCTCTCAACTTAATTTCATGGTGGTTTATCACTGAAAGTCCGGTTGCAAATACGGGATTTGACCCGAAATGATACGGTATATCTTTCAAAGATAGCAATGAATAACTGGCATTATTTACTTTATAATTATGCTTAGACAAATGTACTTTAGATGGTAAATATATGAAAGTATATCATAGATGCATATTAAGTGTGGACAACTTAGAACAACACTTTAAAATAATCATTAGAAAATCAACTACCTGGGGTAAAAGTAATCTAGAACGAAACTATTTATTTATTTACCTTATAGTGGGATCAAGTTATGATTAAAAGGCCTTATGGATGAAATTCCACAATTCCTGACCGACATAATTGAAACATTTTGAAATCTGTTTGAAATGTCAAAAAGAACAAGATTTACCTACAAAGGCTTGCTGGTTTTCATTTTTTACAAAAATATTTTCCAAACATAATGCGCCATGCCGCGGTTCCTTACGTTTTCCCATGAAGTAGATGGTTCAACAGAATATTTTATACTCATTAAATAAATTCAACATTAAATTAGGTACAACAAAATATCGTACTTACATGTTTCCTAAAGAAGGAGCGCACATTTACTATATTTACACCTCGATATGAAAAGTTAAGCAAACTTAAGGCCGTACTCTGAAATGTGACCTTTAAGTACATGCAGTTACCTCGCTTGACATTCTTGCAGAAGTTATGCAATAATAAGCGAGGATTGCGTTCTACATAAATATAATCCTTTAAAGAGGACGTGGAGCAGTTGGCCACTTGTCTATTAGATATTAGGTAAGTGAAAATTATTTATTTCTCCGCCTTTTCTGCAGGGAGGATACAAATGTAAAATAGCTACCACCGAATCTGATGAATTATAAGAGAAAAAGATGTTCTACCATTTTTCATGAAAATATATATCTTCTAAGTGATAACGATTTGAAGATTACGATTGTAATTTTAAAAATTGGTACCTCGAGATTGTTTTTCGTAAATTACTGAAAAAGACCTACATTTACCTACTAAGCGATATAGTACCAAGAACAAGATTATAAAATGTTATTTATATCTGCATTATGAACAGTTCTAAAAATATAATAATTTTAGGATGGCTTTCGAATGTTTGTCGTGATCTAATGTTTAAATCTCAAATATGTCACAAACAATCAGTGTGATGTTTAAAAGTGAATTATTTATTATTTGTTTGCTTATAGTAATGAAACATTTTCTTTATAGGATTTTGCAAACAGTGGAAGGAAAAGCTATCTATGAGAACTAAAGGAAAAACTATATATATAAAAATATTAATGAAATCTTTGCATTCTTTCGATAACCTGACTTCTGGTTATGCTAGAAAGTAAAATTCTGATTTGCCATTCTCATTTTAACACTAGCATCCAACCTAGTCCCCTACGGCTAAGCAGGTTAAACTATTATCTACATGATCCCCTACGATATGTAAATTCAGTTAAAAATGAGAACAAAGGCCTGAAATTAATTTATTTACGTACCTTGTCTTTAAAAATTTTTTTTTTTTTTTCATTCAAATGAATTACATTTTCATAAAATCTCATTCAGTTTCTTGGAAATGCTTAGCCTTTGAAACGTTTTTCGTCCTTATTGGGTACTCTTCAGAAAAGCCTAAAGCCACTCATAACGATGTTCCATGCAAAACTAAGACATTTTCCATGAATGGTATAAAATAATTATAATTGACATTGACTGATAAAAAACAACAGATCTTCACCTATCTATTAGCTAACTAGTATTGGAGCCTATATACTCTATGCATGTTTAAAAGTGAATTATTTATTATTTGTTTGCTTATAGTAATGAAACATTTTCTTTATAGGATTTTGCAAACAGTGGAAAGAAAAGCTATCTATGAGAACTAAAGGAAAAACTATATATATAAAAATATTAATGAAATCTTTGCATTCTTTCGATAACCTGACTTCTGGTTATGCTAGCAAGAAACAATGAGATTTTATGAAAATGTAATTCATTTGAATGAAAAAAAACAAAAAAAAAAATTTTTTTAAAGACAAGGTACGTAAATAAATTAATTTCAGGCCTTTGTTCTCATTTTTAACTGAATTTACATATCGTAGGGGATGATGTAGATACTAGTTTAGCCTGCTTAGCCGTAGGGGACTAGGTTGGATGCTAGTGTTAAAATGAAAATGGCAAATCAGAATTTTACTTGCTAGCATAACCAGAAGTCAGGTTATCGAAAGAATGCAAAGATTTCATTAATATTTTTATATATATAGTTTTTCCTTTAGTTCTTATAGATAGCTTTTCTTTCCACTGTTTGCAAAATCCTATAAAGAAAATGTTTCATAATCAGTGTGATGTTCAAAGTACACATAACAAAAAGTAATGGTCTTTAAATTCCCTTTAGATATATTTTTTTTCTATCCCTACAGTTCGAAAAATAACTATGTGCGAAACGGTAAGTGCTTTGTAATTTCTTTAAAGAAAAAATTTTGAATTTCCCTGCTGCCATTGGCCATAGAATGGAAATATCAAATATCTTTATTGGTTTTTATTAATAGACAGAATCAATATTCCTTCTTTCTTTAGCCCGTTCTCCCCCACTCCTGGACATACGCCTCCTTCATATTTTTTTGACGCCGCGACATCTATCTTGAGCCCTCAAGATTCAATTTTTGCCAGCTTGCCTTTGTATATCATCTCTTTATCTTATGTGGGGCTCCCGACACTCCCTCTAGTTTCTCTGGGCCGCCACTGTATTATCGCCCTCGTCCACTTAATATCAGCCCTGGCGAAATGCTCTGCCCAGCTCCATTTATTTCTGGCGATGCAATTTATGACGTTAGAGATTCTTGTTTCGTCCATAATGACCTCGTTTCTAACTCGGTCTCTCCAGCTGATCCACAGCATTGCAGATTCCATTGCCCATTGGCAAACCCGGAGAAGGTGTGCCCTGTTTTGTATAAGGGATACAGTCCCGAGGTCGTAGGTCATAACTCATAATATACAGCCGTCAAAGAGGCTTTAGGTTAATGGGGACGGCTGATTTTCTGAGCATGCTACCATGGTTGCCAAATGCTGCCCATGGCAGGCCAACTCGCCTAGTGATTTCTGCAGTCTGGTTATCCCTATCAAGATTCATATTCTGGCCGAGATATACGTACTCTTTAACCACTTCATGCGTGTTGTTGTCGAGTGTGATCTGAATGTTATCTGGGCTTATAACTTTGATCTTCAGGGAGTTTCATCCTCAGGTCCATAGTCTTCGAAGCTTCCTTCAGCTGACGCAGCATTATTTTAGGTTCGTCAGCATTAGTGCTTATCCGAATGATGTCATTAACAAAGCGTAGGTGGCCCAACAACTTTCCGTCGATGTTTCGCGCCAAAGTCAAGTCTTTAAAAGTATCTTGCATAGCCAGGATGAAGACTTTCGGCGAGATAGTGTCGCCTTGTCTGACTTCTCTCTTGATGGGGATCCTCCCGGTGATTAAGTCTTCCTCGAGAGTGGCATGTCTAAAAATATTTTTAATGAGATTGAAGTGTCTTGCCGCGTCCATTACAAGTAGTACTGCCCAGATCTTCAAAGTGTCAAAGGCTTTCTAGTAATTAACGAACGCCAAGTGTAATGGTATTAATACCATGAACTAATTTTTTGATACTTTTAAGTCACTTAAAAAATATAAATTAAAGAAAATTTTGCGATTTAACTAGATATATTCCTTGTTTTTGCAAATAACTCCAAAACCATTACAACGAAAACATTGCAATATAGAAAAATGAAGCGTATAAGGTGATAGTTTAATGTTTTTTTTTGTTACTGTAGAATTAATAGTTTCGAAAATATGACAGCTCGAATATGTGGCTTGAACTTTTACTGGTTAAGAAAATATATAAATCTGACATTTATGAGAAAGGACGCTACTTTGTTTTCTATCACTGATTTTATTGTACCATACACGTTAGTACAGTTTCGGTACCTCAACGTACCATTTTCAAACATTCATTGATTTGAATCAACGTTTGAAAATGGTAGGTTAAGGTACCGAAACCGCAGTGACGTATACCAGGTGTAATAGGTTCATGGTATATCCCCCATTTCTCCTTTAGTTTTGAAGATAATTGATTGAAATTTGGGATATACTACATACATAGTAAGCGGCACTTTGACACAATTGTTTTTTTTACTTTCGGGTTCACCGAAAGTGACAACAACTTTCGATTTTTAAATGGAACACCCTATATATTATTGCATTTTTGAATTCTGCATAATTTTCTGAATCCAACGATGCCAGATAAGTGACATTTTAAATATCAATATTTTTTATAATATAATTTGTAGTTTTTCATTTAAATGTGCCATGACGGTTAAGATTTATTCTACATGACTCGTGTAATGCTACAAAAATCGAAATCTCATTAAAAACACTAAATTACATGATTTATGAGTAAATAAAATTCACCAAAATTGTTTTTGGGGCAAAACTCAATTTTTTCAAATGGAACCATATCGGTACCGTGGTACCATTTATTGGTACTATTAGTAGGTATTTATTCATATGTCGTATTAAAATTAATGAAAATAATGAAATAAAAATTAATGTTCTACCTTTAGAATTGATATTTCCAATTAAAATTTTAAATTCTTATTAAAATGTGCGATGAATACAAACAAAATTACACCTAAAAGAAAATATGAAAATACAATTTTGTTCTAATTAAATGTTAAGAAGTAAGTAAGGTCGCTTTGAAAACAATGAAATATTTAGCTTCTCAAACATTTGTTGGTTTAACGGTGTTCTTATTGTGTCTTTAAATATTGTTTAAAATTCTTGGTAATTGTGTTCAAAATGCCGCAAATTTATACAAGAGAAGAAAATGTGGACATGTCAGTTATTTATGGGGAGAGCAAAAAATATGCAAGTGGACCTTTATGGCCGACGATATCCTGATTGAAAATGTCCAGCGAAAAATCATTTTAAACGTCTTTAAAACCAATTCCGAAAAAAGCACAACAATAACCCCGAAGAAAACTGCATTATTGACGAAGGAACGGAAATTAATATTTTGGTTCCAATAGAAGTTGATAAGACTGTTTCTTTAAGGCAAGTTGGGTTTGAATTGAACATCAGTCATCAAACTGTAAGCCGAATTTTGCACAAATACCACTATAAATCTTTTAACTACCAATTGCACCAGCATTTGTACAAATGTGATTATGAACTTAGGATGAAATATTGCAATTGGATTTTGTGTAATAACGTGCAGCCAAACAATGATTTTTGGGACTGATTTTATTTTCGGACGAGTCAAGGTTTACAAATTTGGGCTTATTTAACCAACAAAATACAAAATATTCGTCACAAGAAAATCAAAATTTATTACTGGAGGGTAACTTTCTAGTGCGGTTCGGTTTCAATGTTTGGCTTGGAATAATCGGTAGTAGAATCGTTAATCCAATAATATTTGAAGGACCTCTGGCTGGTGCAAGATACTTGAGATTCCTGGAAAATGAGATTGAGGACATTTTAGATGAGTTACCTTAAAATTTAGGACAGGGAATGTATTTCCAACAAGATGGCTCTCCTGCCCATAATTCAAGGATAGTAATTGATTACCTTCAACGGAGATTCAGAGAAAACGTAATTTCGACGAATGGTCCTGTGAGGTGAACTCCAAAGTCACCTGATTTAACGCCCCTTGATTTCTCTGTTTGGGGTTATTTAAAAAATATTGTCTATACAACCGCCGTTACAATCCGTGAAGTCCTGGAGCTACGAGTAAAACGAGCAATTAATAGGATAACGACCCAACAATTGGCGAACGTTCTTCGAGAAACAGCTATGCGAGTTCAGAAGTACATTGACGTTAATGGTCAGCATTTTGAACAACTGTTGTAATGTTTTATGCTAATTTTTTGTATTACAAAACCACCTTATGTGTAACGAGGTAATTAGAATAAAATTGTATTTTCTTATTTTCTTTTAGCTGTAATTTTGTTTGTATTTATCGCACATTTTAATACGACATATGAATAAATTCCTTATTAATAGTACTAATAAACGGTACCACGGTACAGATATAGTTTCATTTGAAAAAAATTGAGTTTTGCCTCAAAAACAATTTTGATGAATTTTATTTGCTCATAAATAACGTAATTTAGTGTTTTTAACGAGATTTCGATGTTTGTAGCATTACACGTTAGAATAAATCAGAACCGTCATGGCATACTTGGAAAACTAAAAATTATATTATAAAAAAATGATGTTTGAAATGTCACTTATTTGGTATCGTTGGATTCAGAAAATTATGCAGAATTCGAAAATGCTATAATATGTAGGGTCTTTCATTTAAAAATCGAAAGTTTGTGTTACTTCCGGCGAAACCGGAAGTGAAAGAAAATCAGTTGTATGTCTAAAGTGCCGCTTATTATGTGTGTAGTATATCCCATATTTCAATCAATTATCTTGAAAACTAAAGGAGATGATTCTGTTACACCCGGTATGTTACCACAAATTCAGTGATAGAGAACAAATTAGTGTCTTTTCTCATATCGTAATGATTTACTATCACAAAGTAACTGCTTTCACAATCGATATGTAAATCTCATATTTTAAAAAAAAATTGACCCTCATAAAATTAATTAAAGCTCTGAAAATCTCACTAGTCGCTGGATTTAAAACAGTAAGCTGCAGAAGCCATGTAAAGAATTAAGCTCACATTCTTGTAAAATCAGCATAAACAACTACTATTCTAATTAACACCAAAGAATATTGAATTGCCCGATATTTGCTTATCTACATGTTGAAGATTATATTAAATAAGTTATCATTAATATGTAATACAAAAATTATAAACCCTTCGTGCTTTAAGCTTTTTATTATTAAATTCAAGTTTGTCTGGCATAAGGTAGGTTTCAAATTAAAACTTAGAACTTCCCTGGTCACAAAATTTTATATTTTTGTTATTTCCCTGGAGTGCAGTAATGTTTTACTAGATACTTGAATTCCGTTATTATAACAAAAGTGCTTTCTATACAAAATATTATCTGTATTCGAATAAGGCACTAGAATCATGATGACCCTTTAAAATGTGTTGTATTATAGGTGTGTATAAACATAGATGAAAATTTAATATTACCACATTAGAGTATATTGCGCAGGTTTAATATTCCAAATGGATATTTTCTGTGCCGTATAAGCTAACTTGTTTACCTAATAGCCGCATTACACCTGTCTGTGTTTGCATACGGTTTTTACTAAATGAGTAATAATTAAATGTAGCAAGAAAGTTAAAGTAATAATAATAATATGAGCAACACACTGTCCCTGTACTAGGTCGTTATTTCGTTATCTGCGTTTACCGAACATCAAACTATATCATGCAACAGTGCGAAATAAACATTTTAATTATCCTCTAGTTATTTGGTTTCCCAAAATAATAGGTTGAGCATTTGTTTTGCTGTTTTATATATACATAAAATTTGCGGCTATTTTGATTACATACTATGTATATATATTGTAGATATTACTGGTAAATGGTACCACGTCATGATATCCGAAACTATCTTGATCAAAGATGTCATGGCTTTGCAAACTATTGCCTTAACTTATATGATCCTTTTATAATGATTATGTTAATTTTTTTCAAATTACATCCCACAATGGGCACTATCAAAAGTAGACACCCTGAACAACCTTGGAGGTAAAAATGTTCACCTGTAATCTCCCAAGTGCTTGAATTATTGCCAGAAATTTTTTAAGTATATGAATTTTCTTAAAAAGTTCATGTACGAGAAAAATTTCCTGCAATTAATTCAAGTACGCTGGGGATTCGGTAAGAAAATTTTACACGAAGATAAACTAAATAAACACTTATTTCAACTTACATTAAGATTATTCTAAGACATAAGGTATAATATTAGTAGGCCATGAATGGGTTTTGTTTACAAAGTGACAGAAAGGCATCGGAATTAGTAAGAAGTATTGTTGTGTTTTCTTGTTTTTCTTGTTTTCTTAACCCCTTCTCAAGTCACCGAGGTAACTCCTTGAAAATCCAGAATTATTTTGTGTTAGATAAAGAGAAACGAAGCCCTACAGTTTATAGTGGAGTCCGAACCATATCTTGGAGATAATATTATAATTAAAATTATTTCGCGGTGAGCAGGGATTGAACCTGCTAGGTATGCCAGTATGCAAGCTAGACGCACTAAACTACTGAGCTACCGTGTGAAAAGTTAAAAGTATAAGAGTACCTATTTGAAAATGGAATACGTATAATTGATACATAATATCTTTTCCATCCATTTTAGTTTCAAAAAATTACCGAAAATTATTTGTGTGTTATGAAATTAGTTTTATTCACTAAAATAGGTGGAACCTTGTCTTCTTACTATATTTTCATGTTTTATACACATGGCATAGCTAAGTTTCAGTACATTTAACTTGACAGAGATGGCTTTGAAAGTAAACGTCATCAGTTATTTATCATTATTTCATTTACAGTGTAACTAGTTAAGACTCAATATTTCTATAGTTGAAGTTGTTTTCGAGATTTTTAAAGAATAAGATTATAGAGTATGGGAAAAGAACATTATATACAACATGTGCATATTGCGAAGAACTTTTCGTTAGTTAAAAAAGCCATCCAAAATTGAAATACTCATCATACCTGATTGAGAAGTGTAATATGGTGGAAAACCAAAATGAGAAGTTGTTCATGATCATATTTAAACACGAAATAAAATGTTTTTTCACAAAGCTCGACGATTTTTTAATAAATATCTCGTTTAATATGAAAAATAAAATTCCATTTTTATGTAAAAGCAAATGTCAGATATGATCATAATTATGTCAATAATTTGACAGAAAAATTTCCAGTTATTAATTTTGTTCAGGGTACCCTGGAGGATGAAAATTTCCGGAAATTTTTTGGGTTGCCATGGTAACTACACAAAAACAAAGTTTTGATTGGCTAAAAAAGAGACGTGTGAAATTTTCAAAATTATTTCTTCTTGAAATAGCTTTAGAATGTCATGAAAACTCGAGATTTTAAATTTCAGCGGAAGAAACTTCTGTCTGCCGGTCTGTCTATCTGTCGTTCGGTCGGTCTGTCCGTAACTTATTTTGTCCTCACGTTATCTTCACGTATATGTTATGACGAGATCTGGAACTGGATTGTTTTTTGAACATATCCGGTGGTGGATTTGGGGGGTAAATGGGGGCAAATAGGAAGAAATAAGTAAAGTAAGCTGGTAAGAGTACAAAAACTTGAAATTTAGTGTATTTCCAAGGCCTCAAAATTTTTTATAATAGAGAGTGGATTGGTGGTGAGGGGATGCCTCACCACCCCACACCCCCACTCCATTATTAAAGGGTTGATAAAATAAAATTGAGATAGTCGTTTGAAATTTGGCATACGTAAATATTATAATGACATCTAGAACTAGATTATATTTTTGGATTATTCCACTGAACGGTTAGGGGTTAAATAGGGGTAAATAGAGAAAGGTAAGTAAAGTAAGCTGGTAAGAGTACAGAAACTTAAAATTCGGTATGTATACTAGAAGCCAAGGCCTCAAATTTTTTTATAATATTTTTCAACCCTCAGTCACCCCTATTCCATTATTGAAGTAGTTGATAAAATAATATTGAGATATCCACTTGAAATTTGGTACACGTATGTATTATAACTTCTGGAACTGGATTATATTTTGAGATGATTCCGTTGAAGGGTTGGGAGTTAAATAGGGGTATATTGGGATAAATAGGGGAAAATAAGTAAAGTAAGCAGAAATTTGGGATTTAGCGTATAATTACCAAGAGCGAAGGCCTCTGAATTTTTAATAATATTTCCGATCCTCCCAGCATCACCTTATTAAAAGAGTTGATAAAATTAAATTGAGATTCCCACTTGAAACTTTGTACACGTATGTATTATAACGACATCTGAAACTAAATTATATTTTGACATGATTTCGTTGAAGGAGTGGGGGGTAAGTAGAGGTAAATAAGGAAAAATACGTATAGCAAGCTGGTAAGAGTACAAAAACAGCAAAACCACCCCCACCACCCCCACTCCATTATTAAAGGAATTGATAACATAAAATTGAGATATTCACATGAAAGTTAGAACACATATGTATTGTACTGACATCTGATGATTCCACTGAAGGGTGGGAGGTGGTAGGTTGTGAATAGGCGAAAATAAGCAGAGCAAGCTAGAAACTTCATTTTTAACGCATATGGTAGAAACCCAACGCCTCAAATTTTTCTATCACATCTGCACCAAATATTATTAAAATTCTATGACCAATAATTTTCACATATTAGAGTGCAAATACAGTAAAGGCGTTTCCTTTAAAGTGACTTGGTTGAAAAATCTGGGTGTGGAAGTAGTGATTCTTTAAACAGCGGTTTTTTAAAAAAAATTATGTAATCATTCCTGGGAAATAACTGTTTCATTAACGTTCCTCTTTAACGTAGATAGTGAACACGGGATACTATGTGCATTATGTAAATGTCAGAATATAGTAGTAACTAGCAAAATTAATATTGCGAACCTGAGAATTGCAGATGTCACAGCATTAATTGCAGCAAGTGAGAATGAGCTCATTGAGCTACTGAACAGTCATCAAGCAATAAACTCTGAGTAAGGTTTCAGCATAAATTACAACAAAATGTAAATAAGATCACCCAGACATGTTAAGGATAGGTACGTGTGAGATACTAAATAATGTGGTATATTTTGGAGTTTTTGTGGACAATATCAGTAACTGAGAAGATGAAATCTGACGAAGAACTAAGACGTTGTCTAGTCTGATGTCAGTCTTATCATTTGTAATAAGACTGACATCAGACTAGATAACGTCTTAGTTCTATCCACTCAGACACTTGTTAGGCATTTCCAGGACAACTTACCGCAAAACTCTCGAAAAGGTTGGATTCGTGTTACCATTGAGTTGATGGAAAAAGCTTTGATGAGACGGTGCGCGTAACAAGCATACAGTACATGGAGGCTACCTGTAACACAAAATTCAATGAAGACTTTGTCAATAAGAAGAAAATATTCTGAATTGATTCAATGGATGTAGTTGTGTTTTACTGGCACGTGACGTGCTTGTTAGACTACAAAATTTTTGAATCCTAATTCAAAATTTCAGATATTTCAAATAGTGTTAGGTTAGCAAATACTTGTTAGAATAAGGATACTTGGCGCCACTCCTCTAGCTTTGTCCTGGACTTCAACCGACTTTATTACCGTTTAATTTGAAATTATTTGTTTCTCATTTCGGAATTTCATAGAAAATTTATCACCCCGTACAATGTAAATAGTTAATAATACAATTCAGTCAATTTGTAACTCTCCAATTTAGATTTTAACACTACTTTTATTTCAAGACTTTGGAATGATGCATGTTTTGAAAAGTCGTTGAGTTTAAGAATGACAGTTTTACTGCAAATTTAAAACTATGGGTGACACTGACGTTCTATAATGTTACAGAATAAGGTAGTTACACTTTTACTGGCGCCATTCACGAAGATGATGTTCCGATTCGGCGAGAAATTACCGAAAATGCTTATGGCATAAAACTCCGAAACCTCCGGGTAAAGAAAGATCCAATTCTATCAAAGTTGCTATTAAGGCTTCTAAGTTCGTATCCATACACTGAGCATAAAGCTTCTTCTGTTATTTATAATAGCTAATAACATAAAATCCACAGAAGGAAAATGTTTGGGTTTACGGTTATTACACCTATTCGATTATAAGTACTACAGATGTAGATTATATGATATGATATGACATATTTACGATTTACCTACTAAAAGTTCGTAGTTATTTAAATATGGAAGGTAATCATATAATCTGGCTCTAATCTAGTTAATATTAGATTCTGCGAGGGTGATGGCCATCAGATAATTGGAATTAAATAGTTATGTCAACTTTACACGGGTTCATTGCCTACTGTACGTACATACAGGGTCCGGACAAACATGATTTATTTCCAATCGGTAAATAAATCAAAGTTAATATTTTCCATTTATAAGTGATTACAAAATATACAAATTGTCGAAGCGACTGCTTCTTTGAGGTAACCTTTGGAAGGTTCTTACCATAAGATATTTTAGAAAAATTGAAATGGCGAATTCGCTATGGCGACCAATCATTAAATAATTTAAATGATCGGGGTGGTGAAACACTTAGGAGGAATGGGGATGGTAAAGGCTGTGGCTGATGTCAACATTTTTGAAATATTTGCAATAAAATAATTCACCCAAAAACAGCAAGCAATGAGAAAATCACGTAATAAAGGTGAGAATAATAGCATAGGAGCCACATTTGTAACAGCTAAATAGGTGATTAATTCTTTGCATTAGATCATGGTGGACCAGAAAAGTGATACGAGAATTTTTCCTAATGATGCAAATTTAATTTATAAATGTTATTAGTTATTCAAAAATCAGCTTGACCAATTACTAATTATGGCTTAAAACTAGACATCAAGATCAAAATGTCTGCCGCTGTACATCCAATCATCGGGATGTATGTCTGCCTCTGGACCTCCACTAATCGGGATGTATATCGATTGTAGTTTGGTAATAACTAACAGGTAATTAATAACAAAGAAATCATTTTGATACTACTTTGTCATGCCGAATAACGTAGATTGCAGGATTAGAATGTCTGTCGATGGACTTCCACTAGCCAGGATGTATGCCAATTGAATTTTTGTATTCACTAGGTGGCAAGTAATCGACAAAAAATTATTCGCACGATACAAATACTTGCAATTATTATGAGACATTTTGAGTTATAGAAGGGTGTCCCAGATTTAAACGGACATACTCTAGTGGAAGGTAGAGCACACTCACCTGAGCTCAAAGCACCTTTATACTTACCGTTGAATGTGAAGATACGTGGTGTTTTATGGTTTTTGACCAGAAATTCAGTCCGCCATATTTTTAAAATGACTGTATTTAGATAAAATTCGGTGTACATATTACACTTTTTTATGTTAATGAATAACTTAAGTGATTTTGGAAAAATTCCAGGACCGATCTCCATATTTTTAATATGACTCTTATGGTCATTAACATCACATTGTATATATTTTTGGTAACTTTTAGAAAGCCTATGGACCAGTTTATAAGTTTATAATTTTATCTAAATACCCCGTAGAAGAGATTGTTATTTGTCTTTGTTTTGACATTCAGTGTTTCTAAGTTTTTTTCAGTTTAAATTTCATCCAAAATAACACATTCTATTTCTTTCATGAAAGAAAAATAATGTTAGCAAAGAAGTTAGAATTAACAAGTACAATTTAAAAAATTAATAAACAAATTTTGAGAATAACTTGAAAATATTAAAGACAAAAGTTTGCAATTTTATTTTGACAAAATAAATTTATTTAGAACTTTAAATAATTGAACAAAAATTTCAAAACGGTGCAAGTAATTAAAACTATAACAGGTTTTCAAAATGAATACCCCAGCGTCAATACATTTTCGAGAACGTTTTAGTATATACTTTACTGACCTATCAATCACTTCCGGGTTATTTCTAATGTTATCACATACAGTAATATTCTTTTCTAGAAGCTGTTCTCGTGCCTTGAACTCTACATTGTACACCTCTGACTTGATATGACCCCATAAAAAATAGTCTATAAGTGTAAGATCAGGAGACCTAGGTGGCCAGTTTACCGGACCACCGCGACCAATCCATCTGTTGGTGCAATGCTGGTTCAGATGATCCCGGATCGATACAGAAAAGTGCGGTCTAGCACCATCGTGCTAAAGCCACAAACCCTTAGTATTGATTCCTTCTAATAAATCTGGCAAGATATCCCTAAGAAAGTTTAAATAAACTTCACTAGTTAGCCTTTCTTCAAAAATGTGGGGCCCTATTAGATGATTATTGCAAATTCCACACCACACATTAATATTAAATCTGTATTGGGAATGTTTCTGATTCACTGCATGTGGATTTTCGGTTGCCCAAACATGGTGATTTCTACAGTTGTTAATTCCATCACGTGTGAATCGGGATTCATCCGTGAATAGAACTCTCGATATTGTTCTTCTGTGACCCAAAATCCACCTACAAAATGTTAAGCGGGGAACTTCGTCGCCGCCTTCTAGATGTTGAATTGTTTCAACATGAAATAGATACAAATTTTCCTTCTTTAATGTTGTCTTAGGTACTACTAACCCATTACTTATTTTTCTAACACTTATGGAAGGATTATTTTTCACAACCTGTAATATTTGCTCTTCTTGTGGAAAAGCTCTGGGAACATGTTCATGCTTTGTCATTGACGGAAATTGGCCATGTTCTCTACTAAATTGATATACCTCTGAAAACGTTTTATGATCAGGTACAAAACGATTTGTAAAACGCCTTTGATACTCTCTTTTTGCAGCTCCCCGATTTCCGGCGCAAAAGCCATACACAAAAATAATATCCGCATAATCTTCATTATTAAATTGAAATGGCATCTTAAAATTTTAAGTTTTAATAATTGGCTTTCTATCACTTAATATATAATAATTACTAAGAGCGAACAGCAATTCTCATTTATAAAATTACACATTTGACATGTGCTTACTTGGGATTTTTAATGCAACAATGTCATGTGTTAATCGCTTCGTCTTATTACTTATTTTCTATTCGTGAAATAAATGGAATGTACTTCATTCTGGACAGAAAAAACATTGAATGTCGGAACAAAAACAAATAACAACCTCTTCTACGGGGCATTTAGCTAAAATAATGATGTTAGCAACTGGATTGTGTTATTTGTAGAATGTCAAATTTGGTCCTTCAATACTATTGAAAATTTATTGAAAATTAACCATGAACGTGCCATCAAATATTATGACATTATCTTATAAACTGGTTCATTTCCTTTTTAAAAGTTTACTAACATTTACCAAAAAATTATATAGAGTGTGATGTTAACGACCCTAAGAGCCATACTAAAAAAAATGGAGATCGGTTCTGGAATATTTCCGGAATCACTTAAGCTATTCATTAACCTATGTATACCAAATTTAATCTAAATATGTGCAGTTATTTCAAAAATATGGCGGACTGAAGTTTTGGTCAAAAACCATAAAACACCCGTATCTCAAAAACGGTTCACATTCAACGGTAAGTATAGGGGTGTCTTGAACTCGGCTGAGTGTTCTCTACCTTCCACTAGAGTATGTCCGTTTAAATCTGGGACACCCTGTAGTGAAATTTGCACCACTAACAAAATTTCTCACATCAAAATCTTTGTTTGCTATGCGCTAAGAAACAGGATTAATAATATCTCTAGCTGTTACAAATGTGTCAGGGAACTGTACGCTGACTCCTGTACACAAAATTTGCTGCAGCGAAACAAATTAATTTCTGACGTTCTTGTGAAAATTATCTCAGCTAGATGTTTCAGAACATTAATTACATAATTTAAAATTCTGACAAAATTATAAGAAAGTTATCTGGCAAGGTAAGAGCAATATCGTAATTATCTATGTGTCTTAAGTTTAAATCGTGAATGTTATTCCTAGAAACGGCGAGTAAATGCAGCTTTTTATATCTACAATATTTTCCGTAGGTAATCAACCAAAATAATGAATTATTGAAGAGGTATGATGTAATTTCCAAGTGCGATACAAAACTGCAACAACTCCTGTGTTGATTTCAGCAACTCTATTTTTACAATGATATTACAATAATTTAATACAGAGAATAAAAGTAATTCAAACTCTAAATTTAAAATTAACATTTATATTCATGGGGGAATTTCAATGTAAAATAAGTTCTTTTGGCAATGGGCTCATTTAATTAATTTTATTTAGTAATTGTTACTTCTCGTCGATAAAGTATACTGATGGTTAAGTGGATACTGAAAACTCCAGATGAATCTGAATTTGCTAACATCGTGACGTCATTTAATAGGAAACGAAGCAGTCGCGTACCGTACCAACAATCATGTATTCTGCTTGAGATCGTCCACTTTTTCGATGTTCTGTACGTTAAATTAGGTACTATCTTTTGATGAGTTTCGTGATAATAAAAAAATGTATGAAACGAATTGTTATAAAACAGACTCTTCAAAACTTCCAGAAGTGGATTTATTTTTTACTGTTTCTTCGATTACACGGCGTTTGCTTTGACATCATCTTGGGCTTAATATTTATTTGAACTTTTTTTAGGTCATTTTAGTAGAATCTTCTAGATTTCCAGATTCTCTTGTTGAACCAGTTTCAAAGTGCAATCATTTATTTTCACCTCTACTCATTTTTTATGTTCTTGGTTCGTTACTTTTCTCAAGAATGGTTTTGAGATGCCTTTTGTGAAATAGTCTACAACGAAACATATTCTTTATAGGATTTTACAAACAGCAGAAACATTATCTATGAGAACTAAAAAGAAAAATTATATATAAAGAAATATTATTAAAATATTTTCATGCTGTCGATAACCTGAATTCTGGTTATGCTAGCAATTAAAATCCTAAAATGAATTTGTTTATTTTATTTGACAATTCTCATTGTAACACTAGTACCCACATAGTCCCCTACGTCTATGCAGATTAAACTAGTATCTGCATAACCCCCTACGATCATGAAGCCGGAAATATTCTAAACTAAGTGTTATTTTTCGATTTTTTTTTGATAATCAAAAATGTGTGACACAACATCAGGTCTCACTTATATTTGAACACTGTACATTAAGTTATAATACATGTAGCTTTCCGTGTTTTTTCATGCTAGAAATCAAATAATATTTTAGCTAACCTCCTGCTAGCCTTAAAGAATTTAATAAAAAAACAAATTATAATATTAGTATTAATAGTAATAATAACAAAATTTATTTTCTTTAACCGATTTACAATAAAGTACGCAACAGGTAGCGATGAGTTATTTGAAAATAAATATATAGATCTTACATAAAGACGGATGGTTGTTTATAAGCGTAAAAACATTTTAAAAGTGTGAATATAATGATCTTTAATAAAAGGGATATTAACAACTTAAATAAGTTTTAATAAGGGTATAGTTGAGTAGATAAAGTAAGAAATACACCAGAACCTTGCAAAAAACCACCCCTTCGGTGAAAAATGCCTTATTTACTGATAACTCGTTAACCGTTGAAGATATTAAAAAATGCTCATCATTAAATAGAAAACTTAACTAAGAGCCTAAAAAAAAGTCCTCTTGTAATTTTCTTGTATATGCCATAGTTTTCAAGAAAATCCATATTGACAAAAGTTGCAAAATCTGCATTTTTAATGCACGCGAATTTCGTTTCGCTAGGAAGAAAAATCAAAATGGGTTTCAAAAGGGATATAAAATACTCTCTTGTGTTGCCATTTTTGAGGGCTATTGATATTTATTAGTATATAAAAATGACAATTTAATATAGTTATCTCTTGATTTTTTTGTGCATCTAACTATTCACGGGCCCATACAAAATAACTGACTATAATATAAGTTATAAATGCATTATTTTTTAGTTCAAGGTAGTACTTCAAAGTAGAAAAAGTTAGGAATAAAAATATTTACATTTACAAATTTTGAAGTAGGTATGTTAAAGTTAGCCAAAAAAAGTCTAAAAAGACTGCATATTCAATTTTTTTATTGTATTTTTTTAATACAATTGTTTAACTATAATATTATTAGAAACAATAGTTCTATGATACATAAACTCAAAAAAAAATTTTCAGCTAAATTTTCAAGAGGCTTTAATGACCTTTTTTATTTTTAGGAAACAATAAAGAATTGGCCAAAATTTGGCAAAGTTCAACATGCTGGTAAATTTGTAAATGTGAATATTTTTATTCCTAACCTTTTCTGCATTAAAGTACTATCTTGAGCTAAAAGATAATGCATTTATAACTTATATGTATGAAAGTCAGTTATTTGTTATGGGCTTGTGAATAGTTAAAAGTGCAAAGAATCAAGAGGTAACAACTATATTATATTGTTATTTTTATATACTAACAGATATCAATAGCCATCAAAAATGGAAACACAAAAGAGTATTTCATATCCCGTTTAAAACCCATTTTGACTTTTCTTCCTAGCATGTTTGGTTTTCGAGCAAATCAATTTTTGCTCTAGGACGCGCGCAAAAAATCTCAAATAAGCGAAAATTCGTGCGCATTAAAAATACAAATTTTGCAAATTCGTTTCAATATCGACTTCCTCGGAGACCATGGTATATACCAAAAAATACAAGAGGACTTTCTTTTAGGCAATTGATCAAGCTTTCTTCACCGAAGGGGTGGTTTTTTGTGGGGGTTGCACGATACCCCTAGAACTGATTTTCATGGGTTTGTGATGTATAATCCCTCGACTAGCAGCTACTGAAGGAAAATCTGAGATAACATTTTTTGTTATGGAAATCTTTAAAATTGTTGGACTAGTATATAAAACGACCACAAGAAATTTGCAATTTTTCTCTACAATCAAAATTTAATAATTATTTGAAATATATCTACGTTACACACTATATTACAGCAACTCGGTGTTGAAATCAGTAATAGCGTTTTTATCGAATTTTTTAAACCGAAGTAAAAACGACCTATAAAAATTAGTAGTGATATTAATGTTAAAAAAATACATTTTAATTTAACGTTTAAATTTCAAAAATACTGCATTTAAAACGATAATAAATTATTTAACATATAAAACTTACATTGAAATGGTCCTCACAAACGCAATATATTGACTTAATAGTAAGCCCTTTCTCTCTTTTCATAGTTTGCTGCCATTTTTTCGCCTTTTTAAAGCAGTAGGGATGGTTGGTAATAAATGTTTATTAATGGTGTTTCAATACCAAGGAGCAATACAACATTTATATTATTCAATATTAATACAAATCGGTGAAAATAGTTTTATAAACCTAAATTCCTCACAAATAAGCTGAAGTGTCAACGCACACTGTGCTGGGGTTATGAATTTGTGATATTGGAAATCAGTAATAACTGTGGCTATAATAGCCGGCTTGGCTAGCGGGTACCTATTAAATGACTTCACAACCGAGATTCGGCAAGGCAGGTACGATCCATGTTAATGATTTTTTTTCAGATCATTTGTAGGTCTCACAAAATTCTAGTTCCCGCACAGTCTTACAATCATAAGATCTTTTCGAAGATCAAATAAAAAACAGTGGTAAACTATGAAATCAGTCGAGGAACTACAGAAGCTGTTTTGGCCACTAAAACTCTAAATTTAGTCAATTAATGAAAACAAAGTCATGCGAATGACTTGCTGCGTTTATTTTAGAGTTACTATATTTTGAACACAATTTTGTTGTTTTGTGTTAACTTATTGCTTGAAAGAGACAAGATATACTTAAAAATAATTAAATAATTCAAGGCTGAAATATGATTGAATTGCCTCATTTCTTCATACTTTCTTGAGCTAATTTAATACTCAACACTCAATGCATTTTCTCAATTAACCACTTAATTAATATCATGCCTTTGATCTATATAATATAGCCCTAATCAATAATAGTAAAAACGACGGCAAACTCCCTCATTACTTTCCTTCTGAGCAATAATTCAAGCATTTTGCTTGATAAAGCATAAAATTATTTTCTCGTACAACAAAAGCTCAAAGCATAAAGGTCAACCATTGAACGATTCCAGCACTAGTGGTGGTAAAATGAGGAAATAAGTGCCGCGTGCCCCTTTTCTCATTGGCGTGCACAGTCGAAGTATTTTCATTGAAAACAATGCAGCTCTAGCCTTATGAAATACATACATTTCAATCATAAATATACCATTATACATTACTTTTACCGAAATAAAAGTCTTATGCAAGTAGTCGAATGAATCTAAGTATCCAAAATACGATTTAAACGATTGTTTGAAGCAAAGGGGACAATTTTCTTATGGAAATATAATTTGTATGGGATTAGGAAATTAACATAATAGTAATTTACGTTACAAACAAATTTCAGGGTGACCCGCAGGCGAGTCCTGGAAGCTTGGAGAGACCTGCAAAACACTGTTTTTCGGTCGAGTAACGTACAATATTTTTTGAAGGTGTATTAATTTCATCAGCCTGTCTGTAGATCTGGTCTGTTGGAGCTATATCTAAAAAACTGCTTGGTGGAGGAAAGTATAATTTGGTAGGTAGTTGACGCTAATGCCAATGAAATAATGGATCTCGAAACTTTGATAAGATCAACTGGAGAAAATTCTCAGAAGGGCTCGACAAACGCCGTGACTGGATTCCCCCAACGCATAATAATTACCAAAGGCTTGTCGGAGCGATGATCAGCTCCGCGATAGAAAGTATTCCCAGAGGATATAGGAAAGAATATGTTCCTGGATGGAATGAAAGCAGCGAACAACTTTACAAACAGTTTCTCGAGAGCGGAGACCGAGAGATTAGGGATGAATTGTTACTCAGCCTGGATGCAGCCAGACGACTCAAATGGATGGAAACGGTTAAACAGCTGGATTTCACAAGATCAAGCAGGAAAGCGCGGTATTTACTACGCAAGCTAGGAGGTGGAAATAAAGTTACCCGAAATAACGCGCCCATCTCACCAAACTCAGTAGCTGCCACATAGTACACACCCTCCCCCAAGACCACGATCACACCATCAAAGTTAAACAGGAACTAAGCCCATAAAATGGCAGCTGATAAAAACACGACATATTCACAACCATTTACAATTGACGACGTTACCAGGGCGATCAAAGGAATGAAGCCGGGAAAAGCTTCGGGTTTTGATGGCATTTACCCCGAGTTCTTACACAACTGTGGCAAATATGCAAAGAAATGGCTTGCGAAATTCCTCGCTGATGTATTGCAATCTGACAACATCCCCCACCGACTTAAGTACAAAATATTGACCATATTAAAACCTGGCAAACAGAGCTACAGGCCGTACAGCTATCGTCCGATGATCTGTAAATTACTGGAGAGGGCTATATAGAACAGAATCAGCAAAAAAACACTAGAATCAATCCCACTAGAACGAGCTGATTTTCGACCCAAAAGAAGCTGCACAGATCAAGTTCCCTCCCTAACAACATATATCGAAGCTGGGTTCCAAAGACAATTAAACACATCTACTGTGTTTATAGACCTAACAGCAACGGCTGATTTGCAAGTTTCTTCGCATTATCCCCTGCCGCAAACTCGCAAAATTACTAAATGGAATGTTGACCAACCGAACATTTCGTTTTATTATGGGCAACACCAGAAGTAAAGAAATGAAACTCTACAACGACCTTCCCCAAGGCTCCGTGCTGGTGCCTTTGCTCTTTAATATGTATATTGCCGATATGCCGATAACAAGATCTCACAAATTTGGATATACCGACGATGGGCAGTGGCCAGACAACAAAGAGCATGGAAGAAATAGAGGAAATACAAACGATCTAGCTACCATGGGAAACTATTTCCGCAAATGGAGACTCCAACCTAGCCCAGCTAAAAGAGAGACGGCATGTTTTCCACTCTGTGAGCCCGAAACTTGCAACATCACCACTTCAATATGATGAAGCATTGGGAAGAAGAATGGAAGGAGGCTTCGCCAAAACTCGGTAGAGGACTGCAGTATATTTCTGATAAGCTCGCCGCCGCCGGTTTCGACCTCCCTAGGAAAATTTGGTCCAGTATAAATAGAATTAGAACCGGGCATGGAAGATGTGCGGATTCTATCCACAAATGGAAAGTTAACCTATCCCCACAATGCGACTGTGGTGCAGATAGACAGACGATCAGGTACATAGTGGAAGAGTGTCCCTTGAGAGCATATCCAGGTCAATTTGAAGATTTGTTGAACGTAACCGACAATGCGATTGATTATATTTATCACCCAGATGTTTGTTTGTAACACATATTCTGTTGTGGCCATGGTATACAAGTTTTTATTCATTTATTTATTTATTTACACGACTCAACAGGACGAAAGTCTCAATTACAGAGTCGGAATACTAACAATAAATATTGTGCTGTAGAAGTAGGTATTACAAATTATGTCCATATATACACTTTAACTCCTTAATTCTACAATACAATTTAATTCTACAATGAAATCCTTAGTTCTACAATAACAGAAGTTTCTATATATTTCATATATTTTAAATGTATCTGTTCTATATTTTTTCATACTGTATTTTTTTATTTTTCATATTCTAAATTTTGTATTATGACTGATATCTTTATTACTGTCTATGTGATTTGTATATGCCATACGATAAATCTCGAAAACTGACAGGTTTAAGAGCATATTACGGTACATAAATCTAAGCTAAAGTTTCGAAATAAAATATAGAATGATCCATTTAAAATAACAAAGTTAGGTGCTACATCCGGTGTAAGCGGAAGTGACACATGCATTAGATTCGCCACATCCAAAAACTCCCTTTGCCCAATTTTCAAGTTTCTAAACTGAACAGATCCCAAGAAACGTCTAATACCCACTTTCCGTGAATATCCCTGTATGTGCGGGGTCCTTTACAATTTACGTTTCAGCCACTTCCAGATGTCGTATTGACTTGCAATTTGGCATGTGTATATGGTTCACATAACAACATAACTTCGCATTTTATATAGAAAGTTCCAAAATGACCTTTCAAAGATCGCGGACGGTTTATTGTCATTTAGTATCCAATTCTGCTATAAATTGGTATCTGGGGATTCTTAAAGTCGCCGATTCCAAATATGTGATCAAAATTGAAAGATTCAAAATGGTGCTCTTAATATGGCGGATGGATCATTTATCGTCTGATTCGATCGAAAGTCGGAACCGAGGTTGCAGATTACAATTATCTGGTACAAATTTAGCAATTCAAAATCAAGGCGTCAAAATGGCGGATAAGGTTTGTAATTTATGGTTTAATGAAAATCGGTATCTGAGGATTTTTGAAGTGACAGATTATAAACATTTAGTGGAAAATTAAAAATTCAAAATGGCGGCATCAGGATGACGAATAAGTTTTGTGACTTATAGGGAAGGAATTTTATCAAACAAATGCACTTCAATCACTACACTAAAACTAAAACTAAACACAAAACTAAAAAGAAGAATATGAATTAATTATTAACATTATTTTCTTCTTTTTAGTGATTTTTTCAACAGTTTTACTTTGTTTTTTAAATTAAGTTTCTTAATTTTTTAAATTAATTATCTTTTCTTGCCTATATAGTTGGCAAGTACGTATTTCGAAAGATAAAACGTTTTCTGCTTGCTATATTTACCCTCTCACATTTTATCGACTTAGCCTGAGAACAGAATCATTTTCCTTACATACAGTCAAATTGTGCATTGGTCCGTAGAGAGAGAATAGAACACAACCCAGAGCGTTGTATTCTATTAATCTTAATATATGGCCAAATGTTACAAAAAGAAAAAGTAGGAACATACAACCAAAGATAAAGAGGCATATACCTTTATTTTCACCTACAAACAATTATCAATATACCTATTATATTAAGGTTTTTTCTATTTGGTTCCGTAGTAAAAGTGTTAATATTAAAAATATTGCATTAATATTGTTATTTATGTAAATTTTAGATTTACTTTCGAAATAAATAGATGGATATCTCTATCTTATTTTGAACTTAATTAAATACTGAAATCCGGTAATCAAATCATCATTTATCAATGTAAAATAATAACAGAAACTCAAAATTATCGTTTCATTTTTGTTAATAATCTGTATAGTAACTCAGGTCACCCGAACAATATCATTATATTTGCATCAAGATTCCAAACCACAAAGTGAAGGTATATTTAATAGTAATTAAAATTAATTTACGTGGCAGCCTAATTTAAGTAAAGATTTACTTGATACACTTTAGGAGATTATACATCCCTAAGGAAATATTAAATTTCAAGAACACGAGGCATACAATTTTTAAGCAATTCAGTCTTATCTTCTAAACATTGATATATAACTGGCACTTGGCAAATAACCCTGGATATAAAAATATGCATTACAGTGTCGTCGTATATTCTAATCTACATACTAGTAAAGTATATTCTCAAGAAAAATTGCAAGAGGGTTTTATGGTTGGGAAAAAATTATATTCAATTATTTAGTTCAGAAATCTAATAATATTCTGCACATGAATGTCTCATTGTTTTTTCTATATTTTTATTCATAACTGCGTCTTAGAATGTCAGTTACAAAATCTGTCAATACGAAATTCATAATGAAATTGTAAAAATAATTAGTAACATCTAGGAGCAATGACTACCTCAGAGGGTATAATTACTCTTAAGCCTCAATTTTTTTATTAAAAAGGTGGGAAAGAATATTATGTAAAATGTAATAATACAGAGGACGTTTCATTACATTAGTACAATTTTTTTTAAAACATATAAGAGTGATTATTATCGTGCCGTTACTACGATTCTAATTGCGATGCGTTCTTTGATAAAGCTTTGAAAGTTGTTGATAATAGTTTAAATATCTTCTTATGTATGAAAGCCTGGAACTAGCACTGTAATATTGAGTAGGCCGTGGCTGTCAAATTTTTCTAGGTTTTTCATATAACGTATCCTCAATTCAAGTCATATCTACTGCATATTGTTTACGAATTTGTTTACTTATTTCAGTACATTAAACAGTTTACTCACATAGTGCAAAAGTATCTTTTAGTGTAACTTAAAAAAGCTCGTTAAAAAAGTATCGTTATATAAAAGCTCTGTAGAGAATCAATGCATCAAAAAGGGCATTGGACAATTAAAAGAATAATTCCGGGTTGATTCCAAATTCTTTTTGCCTCTTGCCATATTTGTCCAAACTTCTTTTTCGTGTAAGAAAATCACAAATTCTAAAATTTTCATTTTTCCTCTGTTACAGGTCTCCCAGATAATAGGGGAATAGTATAAAAAATTTAACTTTAGAGGCTGATGTATCAGCTATACAGCAGGGCAGGGTGGTCACCCTGTGCACTGAACAAAATTTTTATGTTTTACGTGCAGTCCCCTCTCTGCATTCAATTGGTGGCGAAAGAGGCTCACACGGCCGACTGGTCAAGTCCTTGGGGGTAAATTCGAAAAATTGGAGTGTTGAATGTACACTGGTGAAGACAAATGAGCGTCTTACTATAACAGATTTAATGATCACATTTAGGTACGCTTACAACCATATCCCACAGAAAAAATATTATACACTCAATATACCTAGATGTGTATACACTCAATATACCTACCAGGGGAGCGTAGCTTCCAATAGAACCAGGCAGGAGAGTCTCACCGGTACAACTGAGGATTCCAAATCCAACCAACAGCTTGACAACCAAGTTTCAGCAAAACCGAAGTTCACATAACACCCACTAAAGTGTACAAATAACCAAAAAGGTAAGACGTAGGGTCAAACATACAGGAAACGATACCAGTAAAAGTTCAAAATAAAAGTAACATAGAGGTATAAGTGAAAATGAAACTAAAATGGAAATTAAAAGCCCTGCAATAAAGAATAATGAACATTACAAATCTATTTTTCAAAGAGATTTCAGAGGCATGCCTTAGATGTTAAGTGGGCTTAAAGAATTCCTTTGCCATGTACTTCCAGCAAATGGACTATATCCCATTAAAGGAGCAAATTCACAAAATTGCTATCCACGTGCTCAGCGACACAACTTATCTTCCGCAGGCAAAAGGTAAAAATCACCAAAAATGACCAAGACGGAAACCTCTGTCAAAAATCCGAGGATGACCAAATCTCTTCAAGGGTACGTTCCAAATGACCACTATACATCGTAACCCACAAATCTGATAAATCTACCTAACGGCGTTTATTTTCCACACATAATATTGTACTTCGTAATTCCATTAATAAAACAATAAGTTTAATTCACAATGACGGTCTTGAAAAGGTTATAATCGAGACGTTAGGAACTCGCGGGCAGCATTGATCGCAACGGTAGGCAATCAGTTACACTATATAGACTCGACTAAAACCACAACATTGGAACAATTACGATATTTAAATTTAAAAGTACAGATACGAAAATAGACTGTAACACCTCGCCTGATAACTAAGAAAAATGACAATTTCACAAAAAATGTGTATTTTTAGCAGTGTATTTTTAGTCAGACAATCCAAATTAGGAATAAAAATATGGGTTCCCATTTAATAGAACGAATTTGACCTTGAATGATCTTAACCCTTTCAAACAGTCCAAGTGAAATATACCGTCGAAATACTCCCATCCAATTCTACAACTTTGAAACATTTTTTCGTAGAGTGCTTGTTACTCGATATATTTGAACATTTCAGTTTAAAGAAATCAATAAGCAGTTCCTTGCTAATTGACAGCTGATTGACAGCTGTCAACTGTCAATATCGTTTATTTAACATTAGATTTGAATTCGACAACCTCAATAATCAAAAGTATGCGATATAAAAATTGTACAAAACTACTGAGAGTAGTACTTAAGATGCAGCTATGGAGCTTTGGTGCTCCATAGGAGGCAATGAAGACTTTTGTTTAGGATGGCAAACGCTACAATATACCAAAAATTTAGATGATTCTGCCGAATCTCAGTTCCCCTTATGGGGTGCGAGATCCTTTAGGATTTGGTGTATGTATATACTAGAAGTCAGTCTCAATAAATTTTGTTATATTTACCACACCACCGCCAGCCCCAACTGATTATTAAAGGGATTAAGAGAATGAAATAAAAATATTAACTTACCATTTGGTGCACGCATGTATTATAATGGAGCTAGATTATATTTTGAGCTTATTCTGGTGAAGGGTAGGGGTAAATGAGGATGAGAATGAGTAAATAAGTAAATAGACAGTACTGTCCCGAGATTTTGTGTTTGGTATACGATATACTACAAGCCTAGGTTTCAAAACTGTGAGGACAATAAGCAGAATATTGTCTGCGTATTTTGCATTTTGTCTATGGTTTACGTGATCTTGATATATTCCATCTACATTATGCTTCTTCAACTGAGTTGTGCTGAAAAGGAACAATAATTGCGAAACAGCAGCGCCTGGACTTGGATATTGTTTCTTTTTTGGAGCATATAGTACCAACGTATTTTCATATCTATCTGTAATGTTTTATCTGTTGTAGTAACGTTCGGAAGATCTATGAACACTTCTCGATGAGAGTAAGACACCTCTGTGGTAGTTAATTATATTTATTAAATAAATATACAATCAGAGCGTAATGGCCGCGTACACATGTCACAGAACATTAGAAGTAACTACTGCACGTGGACATCTCTAGCGGCGTTGCCAAACTTAACATTAATCTTTAGAACTAAATAATATAACAATACTTTCATACATAACACGCCCCTTTTTCAAGAAAACAAATCAAAATGATAAATTTAACCTAAGTGGAGGTTTTACCACCCGACCACTCCTAGTACAAATTTGAGAACTATTAGATTTTGTATTATTATTCGAATTCACATTATTATAATTATGTTCAGTAGAAACATTATTATTCACATTCGCAGTATCTGAGTTTATAGTAGGTGAAGGTTCAGATTGAGGCATAACGTCGGTTTCTTCACGTCTTGATTGGTCATCAGAACATTCCATATTCTTGGATTCGCCACTTTGTAACGATGTTCGTAGGGGTCTTATAGATTTCCTATTTCTGCGATAGTCTGCATCACCTAATTTAATTAAATAGTCATTGGGACCAGATTCTTTGACAATCGTACCAGGTTCCCAGCACCTTATATTACGTTGCCGTTACCGCTGCCACCATGTAATGTTTTATCTGTTGTAGTAACGTTCGGAAGATCTATGAACACTTCTCGATGAGAGTAAGACACCTCTGTGGTAGTTAATTATATTTATTAAATAAATATACAATCAGAGCGTAATGGCCGCGTACACATGTCACAGAACATTAGAAGTAACTACTGCACGTGGACGTCTCTAGCGGCGTTGCCAAACTTAACATTAATCTTTAGAACTAAATAATATAACAATACTTTCATACATAACACTATCAAACCTCACTTACTACTCTCACAGTGTTTTTCATAATAATAAAAATCTCATTGTATTGTAAGTGAAATATTTAACATACACGGAATAACTGGAAATTATTGTTTTTAAATTTTAGGTGTTTGGTGTCAACTGCAGTGAGAATGATATGCCACTGTTTTCCCCTCGCCCAATTACTGTGATTGGGACTTCCTCTTTTTCCATGTGTATATAGCAAGTAATTATTCAGACTCAGTACGTTACACAAAACAAGCCTGAGCTTTTGAGCACGGCCAGTTTCTCCCCTTTTTCGCTGCAGGTTTCTAGTTAAAAAGCACTTCAGATTTGTATTTTTAATTAAAAAGCTTCCACAGTTTATTTTTTATACCGGAACAAACTATATTGAAATGATTACACGGATTGTTTTAAATAAATTTTAAATGCAATCCTGGAAACTAGATTTCATTAAACATTTTCAGTATTTCATTTACTATATTAAAATGTTAGCTATGTACGTTTTTTGAATGAAATAGTTTTCTCTGCATAAAATCGAATAAAAAGGGGATTTCAAGCATACAGTGTGTCCCAAATTGGGACTGTATGTATTATTATCTCCACTATTATAAGATGTAGAGAATTTGGTGCAATTCTATAGTGTTATTAGATTTATTTTAAATTTTCTAATTTTTTAAATAATTGACACACAGTGTGACGTGCTTTCTTCCAGTTGCCTAGCGCATAGGCAAGTGGAAGCGTCACTTTGGCGCTGAGCTATATTTCGGTTAAATTCGGTAATCTCGAGCGCCACCTTTGCAATTTTTACGTGGGGCAAAGGTCCCACATTAGCCTCCTAAACGCAGCCTGTTGCAGTGGGGCTGGGATAGCTACAGTGGAGACACGGTATGTCCAGGGGTCTGGCCGGCAGATTAGACTTTCACTCACATTCAACAGTAAAAGGCAGATGTCGGTAAATAACAAAGTTTATTAACACACAATGAAATTTTTACAAAACAATAAAAAACGGTTAAGTACCAAAATACGGAGTTTCGGATAAATGCAATAACAAAAACTTAAGATATGTCATGTCATTTTAGTCTAACTTGAATTAGGTAGGGCGCCATTTTGTGACGTACGGGTAACCAGGCGGTGAGAAGCTAGTTAGCTACTAGTTACTCATTAATACGGAGGCAAGCGGTGGTAAGCAAGCAAACGATGAAAGCGGTGGAAAAAACAGCAGCAAAGCGGCATATTAAAAAAAACAGCAAACGGAAAAAACTACACAAGTAAGTAATTTAAAAAAAACGGACAGCGTGCAAATACCAGGCAAAATCAAGCAGTTATCAACAGCAATAATCATGCCTATATGGACGGTCAGAGTGTAAGTGTGAAGAACTTGGCAAAACTAAATAAGGCTGATACCAAATAAATAAAACGGTTGTCGGATTCGGTGCGGTGTGTAACCTAAGTCACACTCGGATCGGAAAATAAAACGGTTATCGGATTTGAAGCGGTGTGTAACCTTGGTTACACTCGGTTTGGAAAATAAAATGGTTATCGGATTTGGTATCAGCTTACGGCGGAGATTATTCTGCCTAGACGGACAGACAGTAATAATCAGAATGGTGGTATTTCGGTTCGGTTCGGATGTGTTGAAATTACATCAACACTTGATGCGGTGTTTGCCAAGCGCCTCAAACCCCACAGCTGGGTGCCTTCATTAAATGCATTTCGGTTTGGCCACGTGGTATCTTGTCGGATTGCGGAAAATGTCTATGTATCAGAATATAATGTTAGTTAATTTATTTACGGTAGCCTAGATTCTATTCTCAGTTCCCGGACTATAATAAATTTCTACGAATTATTTCAAAGTAAGGAATTTTGTTCCATTTCATATCAGTACAAAATATTGGAAACAAAATGAACGGTAAATTAAACAATAACACTACAATAAATTTCACAAAAATAATTTTTGCAAACACAGATTTTATTTTGCTACGACCTAGCTAAAATAAAATATACGGTAATTAAAACTTCTACCCATTTGGTAGAATAACATATTATTCTATCGTAGTACCATCACAAATGGTCTGGATTAAAATAATATAAACGGTGAACGGTACACAGTTTTCTCTCGAAATATCATCCATGTTCTTTTTCCCATTTGGAAATTCTTGCGAACATGGCTATTTGGATAAAATCGGAGAAGTTGACATGTCCTAACTCGGACTCTCTTACTATATTGTAATAATTTAATAAATTTATTTAATTTCGGCAAAGTCGGGAAATAATAATTATATTCTGATACATTTAAACGGAATCGGTTTCAAATTATTGCTTTAAACCACACATTTCAGTGAATTATTCTTATCGGTGTTAATATAAAAAGATCGACAAGAAACCAGCGGCGGTGATAAAACGGTGTACTTACATGTGCTGGATATACGGAATAATACCCGACTGGGCTGTTTGACGGATCGGACAGAAGTGATTTCAAAATGTGCTCTAATGAAACTGATTTACGCAGCTGGCTTATCAACGCCCTCAGTATCAAATCTTGTAATTAATATTAATATTATAGCCAGCCCTCTCACTGCCAGGTTTATCAAATTACCTATTTAAATTAGGAATCTGTTTCGCGGTTTCAGCTAGCTAAATTAGGAGAAATCTATAATAATAATTTACAATACCTATGATTCGAATGTAAGCGGAGCAAATAACGAAGTATATTGTTAATTTAAACTGCATTTTTGGCTACGGAAAATTCACCTCGTTACAACAGTCGTGTATTTTTGAAAACTCCTTTCCGTTTCCTTAATTTTAATTGTTACGTCACTTTAACTTGCACATTTTCCTGGTAACATTTTATTAAAGTTGCAGTAAGGGCAAGAGACAAAAATATAGTTTTTTATTTTTAAGATGTTGACTACCGCTTTCGTGTTTTATATGAACATCATATTTTATTAACTTTTCTATATATTTGATACTACCTTTAATTTTATTCACAATGACCTGCTCTAATATAGCATAACTGGTTTTTAATTAGATAATAGGAAGAAATATTTTTTTTGTGTAGGAGATGATTAAATCTACGTAAACCCAGTGAACCTCGTTTATAGTATGACTATAAAAAAATCAGGGGACTTAGGTCCAGGGATCTTGCTAACCACAAAACGTCACCAATATTAGGCATTATTTTACTAAAAAATATTTATCTGAACAGTTACTTGTTAACTATGCCATGATTATGAGCCTGCTAGTAGGCATTCATACACAAAACTAAACACGCAATTTATGAGACAGATAAACCGTTTTGCTATTAAACCTAGGACTCAATAATGAGATATAAGCAACAGAATAATACAGAGCAAACAGGCTATCCACGAGCTAAACTCGATTTAGTTGTCAGAGCAAATAAAGAAGCCGACAAAAGAAGAACTTATAAAATTGTTGTTCGGAGTATTCGTGTGGATCAGAAACGTGGAAAATAACAAAAAAATTAGAGAAAGGCTGCTTGAGGTGGAAATGGACGCATTAAGAAGAAACTGTAGAGTGTTTAGGTACTCACATTACAAAGGTAGCATTTGTAACTAAGTGCGGCCATTTAGGTCCACACGGCCAACTTTCCAGTATGACATGAATATGAATTATAATAATAACATGGAAAAGTAGACAATTTTCTAATTTTTTTTATTCCATTTTATTCCAGTTTATTGATATAAATGTTCTGGATGTAATGATTTTGGAAAGGCTCTATAAAAATGTCTGCATCCATTGCCACCAGAATAAATTAATTCGGCTAAAGTTTGTTCAAGAAATCCTAAAATACACTGTTTTGCATTTGTTTTGTTTAATCCAAAGAAAAAAAACGGCTGGACCAAGTGAAATTTCTTTCAAATCATATAGACATTAATACGCTTCGATTGGCATCACAACGAAGTCGACATCATTTTTCATCCGCGAGATGTCGTGCAGGAAAATGGTGTCCACACACATACATACACACACATATACTTCTATTCAAGAATAGTTGAAAAATACTTTAGTGACCTTGAAACACAGAGATATGTTGAAAATTTTGATTTCGTTTCTCGGGCCCATTACAATAACTTCTCTATATGCAGGGAAGGTTAACATTGATTTATTTAGAAATTAATGTTACCCTATTTTATACACCTTCGAGAACAGAATTAAAAGTGACACTTTCATCATAATACATACGCGTACTATATTTAAAAATAGTATCTTTATTTTATTTTGCTAACCCCTTTAACAGTGAGAGTTGTTGTGGGGTGGAAAAGTCATCATTCTTTGAGACCTTGGCTTTTAGTGTATACATTAAATTCCAAATTTCTGGACACTGATTAGTTTGCTTTACTTATTTATCGCTATTTATCTCTATTTCACCTCCAACCCTTCAGCGGAATACTCAAGACATAATCTAGTTCTTAATATAATAATAATAATAATAAATATAATATCTTAAACAGTTACAGAGTAATTGTGCACACAACAAAAAAGTTACAGAACGACAGACAAACCGACAGACAGACGACAGAATTTGTTTTTCCTCTCTCTAAAATTTCAACGTTTCATTAGATTCTTAACCTGCTTTAACACAAAAAAAATTAAAATTATTTTTACGATGACTATACTTTCACTCCATTACTTGGATATGGAAGTAAAATGACGATTGTCTGCGACACTAAGTGCAGGCACATTGACCTATAACAAGGCACACACCCAGCGAGCAATAGAGAATTATTACCAGAAAATATAATTTAAAGATATGGTGAATGCGCCGGTAAAAATAACAATTTTATGATCTTACCGAAAAGAAGGATGATAATTTTGGGCCCAATGCGCCCACCTTAGAAAGGCTTTTTAGCATGCTGATTACAAATATGACCTTCAATTTGCCGAAAACAGCGGTTTCAGAGATGGAGAGAGAAAACGACTAGAAGGATGTTGTGCCCACGTCAGGACTGTGATTTGGTACTTAGGATATGCTCAATATCAAGAATCAATAAGACTACCTGCCAAAGATTTATCGCTAGTACCAGTGTTACAAGAGTATTCTAATGAAGACGTATAGGGAAAAGAGATGAGGTACCCACTAGAGGATTACGCAGGCACACTAGCAAAAAAAAAAAGACCCAGAGGGTAGACCCTCCTTCCCCTATCTATTTTGGGATGCTGAAACCGAATATGATAAAAAATGGTTTTAATTATCCAATTTTCCCTTAGCATCCTCTTACAGCCCTCTTGGGGAGTTGAAATTCCAAAAATCTGCAAAAATCAACAGTACGCAGGAAGAGGAGAGAAATCGAATGGCGTAAACCGCAGCTTTCTAGCTGCTTTTGTTTTCGAGATAGGGTCTCCGGAAGCGCAAAAATACACTGTCCGCTATCTTGGAAATGTAATCTTGGATTTTTCTAGAATTTCAAAATTTATTATCTTGTGACGTGCAAGAGTTTAAATCAATACGTCGTCTGAAAGTGCGTCAACATTGATTTGTAACTTTTTTCATATAAAAATCAACATGGCGAACTGTAACTCCTATAATACGCACTCTAATAATAAAGCTTGTAGAGAATGTTATATTGTACAAGATTGAAAACAAGTGTTTTCGTCGCACCGGAAACGAGGTATTCCGGAAAACACGATTTTTTGAATATGTAGTACAATATGATGGCATTATCGGCGGACATTTTTGTCGGCAAAAAATGGACTCTATTTTGGAGAGCCGTTCTACATAACAAACCCAACATTTGAAAAATCTTTTCAATTTTCATTTTTACGTGTATTGCGTTTATTGATTGTGTTAATTAAAACTTATGGTTTCCTTACTTGGATTTTATTCCATTGGCGATAATGGTTTAAGGTTCATAATATGATTATACAAACACTAATAATATAAAAAACTAATTTCATCTTGTAATAATATAAGTAAAACATAATATTGAATGACGATTGTATCACGATGTTTCCTTAGACAGAAAATTACTTGTGTTGTAACAATGGCAATTTTATTTTCAATATATTTCCAGAGAGCCATTCTTATATTATTTGCCAAGCAATATAACGGATACAAAGGAGAGAATATCGTTATTGACTCACGTTGCGATTATTTGATCAAATGAGTGTGATTCCTCGATATGCTGGAAGGGTTGTGAGGGAAAGGAGAGTATTATATAAAACACTAGCGTGCTCAGAAATAAGATAACAGGGGAATCTTCAAATATCTTGAAATCAAAGCTTATGGTGTGTGGTCGTATTTATTTAAGGGATCCTAATAGACACATCCTTGTAAAATAAATGGGTATATTCTTAATTTTTATTTTTGTATATAAAGTAGCAATATTTAAAAGTGAATTATTTATTGTTGCATATAATTGAAATATTGAAATAAAACATATTATTTACAGAATTTGCCAAACATCAGAAAAAGTTATTTATGAGAAATAAAAATGAAATCTATCAAAACATTAATTTCCAATCTTTGAATTTTATTGATAACCAGCCTCTTAGTAACAATTAAAGAAATGTAAAAAACCGCTACCTAAGGAGTCACTACTTCCACATTTTTCACTTTAAAGGAAATATCTTGACTAGACTTGCACTCTAGTATGTGGGAATTATTGATCATAGAATTTTAATAATATTTGGAACAGATATAGAAAAGTTTGAGGCGTTGGTTTCTACTATACACGTTAAAAATTGAGTTACCAGCTTGCTTTAACTTATTTTCCCCTATTTAACCCCAAACGCTTCAACGGAATAATCCCAAAATATAATACATACATGTACTAAATTTCAAGAGAGTATCTCAATTTTATTTTATCAAACCCTTTAATAATGGAGTAGCGGTGGTGGGGGGTTGAAAAATATTATAAAAAAATCTGAGGCTTTAGCTTCTAGTACATACACCGAATTTCAAGTTTCAGTACTCCTACCAACTTGCTTTACTTATTTTCCCTTATTTACCTCTATTTACCCCAACCCTTCAACGGAATATTACCAAAATATAATATATTTCCTAATGTCATTATAATATATACTTATATCAAATTTTAAGTGAATATATTTATTTTATTTTATCAACCCCTTTAATAATGGAGTGGGGTGGTGGTGAGGGGATGAAGAATATTATAAAAAATTTTGCGGCCTTGACGTCTAGTACATACACCAAATTTCAAGTTTCTGTACTCTAACCCGCTTGCTTTACTTATTTCCCCCTATTTAGCCCTGTCTACCCCCCAACCCTTCACGGGGTATGTTCAAAAAACAATCCAGTTCCAGATCTCGTTATAATATATACGTATACAAAATTTCAAGACGGACAGATCGACAGACAGACAGTATTTTTTTTTTCGCTCAAATTTAAAATCTCGACGTTTCAGGACATTCTAAACCTATTCCAACTAAAAAAAAAATTGTTTTTTTTTTTAAATTACTATACTTCCTATCCACTACGTGGATGTGGAAGTAATTAATGTTTCTACTTTTTATTTGTAACCACATAGCCACTTACGACCATGAAGAGTAAACTAGCATCCACATAGTCCCTTACGGCCATGGCATATCATTTTTATAGTTAGTCGTACTTCCAGATCTACGTAGTAGATGGAAGTACAGTAATTGTAAAAAAAATTTAAAATGTTTCTTGTTGAAACCTTTTGAACTCATCAGGTGAAGGGTTGGGAATTAAACAGGGGTAAATAGGGGAAAATAAGAAAAGCATTTTGGTAAGACTACAGAAACTTGGGAGTTGGTTGGTTACTATTTATCCCAAACTTCTTGTCGGTATAAAAAATGCCGGTGCCTTTGTCGGCGCGGTAAAGAACAAAGATTCCGACAAGAAGTTTGGGATAAAGTATATATACTTGAATCCAATACTTTTTGATAACACTTTTCAAACCCTCCATCACCCTCATCCCATTATTTAAGGGGCTGATAAAATTAAAGGGAGATATTCACTTGAAATTTGGTATACGTATGAATTATAATGACATTTGGAATTAGATTATATTTTGAGATGATTCCGTTGAAAGAGTGGGGGGTAAGTAGAGGTAAATAGGAAATAATGAGTAAAGCATGCTGGTGAGAGTACAGAAACTTGAGAATTGCTGTATATACTTGAAGCCAAGGCCGCAGATTTCTTAATAATATTTTTCAACCACCAACCCCCCCCACCTATGCTACATTATTGAAGGGGATGATAAAATAAAATTAACATATTCACTAGAAAATTGATACACCTATGTATTGTAATGACATCTGATTGAGATGGGGGGGGGTAAATTGGGGAAAGTACAGCAAGCCAATAGGAGTACAGAAACATCTTTCGCGTATGTACTAGAAATCAACGCCTCACACTTTTTAATGACATAGGCATAAGCCTCAAATATTATTAAATTTCCATCATTATTTCCACATACTAGAGTGAAAATCTAGTCAAGATGTTTTCTCTTAAAGAGGCTTAGATGAAAATTCCGGATGTGGAAGTAGTGACTACATATGCGGTGGTTTTTCTCTTTATTTCTCATACATAACTTCTCTACTGCTTGCTAAAGCCTATAAAGAATAGGTAGTAATTGTTTCAATATAAATAAAGAGTAAAGTAACAAATATGTAGCAGCTAATAAGTATCGTTATAGTGTCAATGTATTTAGTGTGGTTTGTAGTGCATAAAAAGTGTATTTATGATTATTACTGTTATTACCATCAATGAATGCAGCTTTTATCTTCAGTACTCAGGCCTTTAGGCCCATTGTCCACTGGCAATATGTTGGATTTTTCTACGGAGGATAGCAGTCTCTTTCAGGCTAGATTCTGTTTATAAATATTGCCTATCGAGAAACCAGTAACTCAATGCTGCTAGTGATACTTGATTACTCCAAGATTTGAAGTAAACCGATAACTCAAGTACAAATTACAAATTTTGTGTACAACTGCTAAGTTGGGATAACATACTGAGAAGCTCTGTAGTAAAATTTAATATTTTTGTTATGCTCCGCTAAGGCTGAAAATATTAGTAATCAGTCAATTTTGTGTGAGTTCATCAGCTCATTTAAATAGAATTTTTAAAATGAAAAAAGAGCACTTACCATTATGTCAGATATCTTCCAATGAACATAAATGTAAATCTTGTTTTGAAAAGTTGAAATTGCTAACACTGCTATCTATTTTCATTTACGAAGTGTGTATTTACTATAGTTTCATTGGTCCTTTTGTTGCTTTCTTGGTATCTAGTTCCATCTTAACATGCAAGAGAGTAAGCCCAAGAAATGCTTCCATTGCAGCCTTCAGGGTGCTCTTGACTGTTCTTGTTATTCCTAGACATGCTACCCTTTAATCTTGACATAGGCAAGCCTTAACTTTGGGAGATTCCTTTTTTTATTTTTCCACCTACCAAAATAATAGAATTAAATTGCTGTTGGAAGGAAATGATTGGTTCATTGCTATATCATGTACAATTATATGGCGAAAGTGTTAGTTCATTTTCCCCTCTGGCTATTAGTTCTACACGCAGCTATGTGTTTCATAGATACGTTTTTTATAATGATTATATCACATATATTTTCCTGATTTCCTACTGCGTGTGAAATAGTAACGAAGTTATTTTCTATATACTGTATATACAAGAATTTTGTGGTAGTTTTTCGATTGACAGATTGTTTCTTCTTATCTCATATACTGTACATATTAACTTCTTCTGGTCCTTGGCCTCGGTATATGCTAGTTAAAGTCATCATATTCTAAGAACTGTATAATTAATACTGATTGTAATACTGACTTATTTTGTGATAATGCAACATTTACAACACGAGATAAATATCTCCATGAATTACAGAATACTTTTGATGAGTAGTTAAGATATTGGACTAGTGTTGTAGTATTTGTTATTTTCCATTAGTTATCCTTAAAATAACTAAACGGTTCTACGTTTGATATATCCATAGGCAGTAATCCCCTGTTATTATCCATGATCCGTGAATTTCTTTAATTTACCTACCGAATGATTGTAACAAACTTTCCAACTTTAAGATAAGCTTAAAGGTAATTAACTAAATAAAAGTAAAAACTTGAAATTATACTGTTTAGCTATTTTACCCGTAAATGTTTTCTACGTAAATATTCTGTTAGTACGCCCCTGCTATAGCGATTCCTAGACGCCGCTTCTATTGGTCTCAGATGAGAAAAGGCAAACACTGGACATATAGAGTTAATATTATAACATTTGTTGAACAAACAGACTGTTTGGTCTCTGATTAAATTGAGTTTGATTATTGCATGATCACGAATCCAGAAGGCTTTGTTATTACTACGTCATTTGGTAACCGTGCGTACCGTTAAATTTTGATGAGGTCTTTTCATTTGAAAATGAGTGCGTGCACGTCGGAAATAAACACACTGAAATATAAATGGAGGGATGATATTTAATTTTCGCTTGTTGTATATTGAAAAATGATATTGAAGCCGTGATTCTACAACTCGTGTGTACATCCAAAGGTCAAGTGAAACGTTTTTGCGTTTTATGACTCTCTCTTAAGTAATATCAATTTAGACAAGAGTGTTGTGCTAATTTTGTCATTCATCGTTAAACAATGGATATTTTTAAATTTATTATTAACGCGCCGCGTCGGCGTAATTTTTTTTTTAATTTGTTTGTTCCAATATTCCGTTTCCTATTTCTTTGTTTTAACAAATTTCACCTTTAAATAACTATCTATACATATCTAATATGCCCATAACAATATGGGACAATTTATTTTTAGGCATTACAGGACCCCGCATCAAATACTTGAAATTTTGGGTTTCATTGGATTTTGATGAAACAAATGGCATTTCAACAGGTTATGATTTCCTTACCATTATTATCTGAAATTCTATCATTCTTTTAAAAAATGAACTCCATCGGATTACTAAGAAAAGAAATAGAAGAAAATATTATACGCGACGCCAAGATCAAGAACATATCAATTGATAGAAAAATTACACAGTTTCACAAAGAAAAAGGCTCAGACCAGTGAATCAGACCCATATACAGGGTGATTCACGTAGGCCATTCATTAGTTTTTCAACTTGCAGTTGGATTAGAAACTTGAAATTTGGTACGCAGGCATAATCGATCATGCCCGTTCTATCTAAAATATTTTTAGTCCTCCAACTATACAGTGTGTGCCAAAAATTGGTACCAACTTTCTTATTTTAAATGGAAACCTATATTTTTCTTTACATGGTTCGATTGGTCTTCTAATTCTGATTTTAGAGAACCTAAGTTATGTTAACTTATCTATTACAATTTTTTACATATATCCAATTTTTTGAAAAAAATTGCCGCTGTAGTAGTTTACGAACAAATTTGTATCTCACAAACCTTTCAAAATTATGAAGCCTAATTTGTGAAGCAGTTAGCTGGAAGTCCAGGCTAACTTTTGATGTCCCATCGGTGGTCCCATTTTGCACCATATGGGCGCAGTCGATTTTCAAATGTCGCAATCAAGAATTGTCAAAAAGTTAATTTTTTCAAATGGCACCTACTATGTTTTTTCACAACATTCGAAAGAAAATTGAATTTTAGTTACTTAAGCATTCCCTATACCTAACTTCACCCCATATCGAGTTATTCAATAAAAATCAAGAAATACCTTATCTTGCCGAGAGATTCCTTACTTCATCAAGTATGCCATGGAAACAAAAGACAGTTGTAATAATTTTTAAAGAAAAATATGGATTCTTATTTAATTACACACAACACCAACAAATTATTATTAACGAACAAGAACAATGATGACGAAATTCTGTCAGTGAAAACGGTGCACACATTGAGCATTTGTATTGAAATAATTATTTTGTTAATCTGTTTATTTGTTGTTATTTTGTTGTTATTATTTATTATTGCAATACGATTTTTGAATAAAAATTAAAATGAAATGATTGTTTCCAAAGTCTACTACTTGAGACAAAAAAAAACAATATTTTTTTCAAAAAATGCCAATAACTCAAAAATGACTGTAGATAGACATACACAATGTTAATAAAAGTGGCCCTAAAATTCAATTTTGCATTGATTTCTAGCATCAGAAATGGTAGGCGCAAAGATGTGCTACGCAATCTGTTGAAAGTAGAATAATAAAGTATTTGAACAAATATATGGTGGTCACATTGAACATTTACGTCAGAATTTCGTCAACATTGTTCTTGTTCGTTAATAATAATTTGTTGGTGTTGTGTGTAATTAAATAAGAATCCATATTTTTCTTTAAAAATTATTACAACTGTCTTTTGTTTCCATGGCATACTTGATGAAGTAAGGAATCTCTCGGCAAGATAAGGTAGGTATTTCTTGATTTTTATTGAATAACTCGATATGGGGTGAAGTTAGGTATAGGGAATGCTTAAGTAACTCACCCTAAAATTCAATTTTCTTTAGAATGGTGTGAAAAAAAATAGTAGGTGCCATTTGAAAAAATTGACTTTTTGACAATTCTTGATTGCGACATTTGAAAATCGACTGCGCCCATATGGTGCAAAACGGGACCACCGATGGGACATCAAAGTTAGCCTGGACTTCCAGCTAACTGCTTCACAAATTAGGTTTCATAATTTTGAAAGGTTTGCGAGATACAAATTTGTTCGTAAACTACTACAGCGGCAATTTTTTCAAAAAATTGGACATATGTAAAAAATTGTAATAGATAAGTTAACATAACTTAGGTTCTCTAAATTCAGAATTAGAAGACCAATCGAACAATGTAAAGAAAAATATAGGTTTCCATTTAAAATAAGTAAGTTGGTACCAATTATTGGCACACCCTGTATAGTTGGAGGACTGAAAATATTTTAGATAGAACGGGCATGATCGATTATGGCTGCATACCAAATTTCAAGTTTCTAATCCAACTGCAAGTTGAAAAACTTCTAATGAATGGCCTACGTGAATCACCCTGTATATCTATGTATTTTGGAACGCTGAATCCTAATCCAAGGTCAAGAAAAATCGTATACCCCAGAATCATTAGCTAGAGCCAAGGAACTCCCTTGGAATGGGGTTAAGCTTCGAGAATAGTTGTTACATCTTAATCAATCGAATTATACAAATTAAGGTTAGTCAACAGCGTACATACAATAGATATGAAACACACCAGTAGGGAGGGGTGAAATCTACCCCTTATACAGGGCGTACCATTAAAAATAGGCCATAGTGCAGAGGTAGATCCTTTGGGCCAAAATATGGGGATATAACCAAATATGCTTTAGTAAAATGTTGCTGTGGAAAAAGATACAGGATGTTAAAATTCAAATAATTTTTTCGTTCTCGACTCGACAGTCTTTTGACTCATCTCCACCCAATTTGCTAGATAAACTTTTTTTATTCTATGGATCAATAATATATGTATTACACCACGTTAGATCATAGAGGGGGCCGCAGGACGTGTATCTGATGATGAATTTTTTTCACATTTATTTGAACGAAACGTTGTGATACTTCTGACCAGAAAATCTGATGAGGGCGCCATTTCCACGTATGAAAAGTACACTTAGTAGAACTTGATAACTCCAACCGTTTTCGAAGAAATTACCGTTAAACATTTCAATAATTTTTTGAAAGACAAATTCAAATTTAATGTACCTATTTATTGAAAAGTATGCTTTGGTTACGTATTAGTTCTATCATGTACGTCATTTAATCATTTTATTTTGTTCTGGTGTTCCTCGAGCTAACTTCTTTATTTAAAATGTCTTGACATAATAATCTTTCAAATGGGGAAATGAGGGATATGATATGAGTTTACGTACAAAAAAGTTTTAGCGAACGTGCTGCAGCGAGGAGATACCCATTTCAATATCCAAATAGAATACAGCCAGACCATAAGATTTTCAAAGATTTGTTTCGTCGTTTTGGAGAAATGGGTTCGTTTCGCCATAAAAATTATGTATTACGACCGAAACGAATTACTCCAGATCAAGAACTTGAAATTTTAATTCATGTGGATGAAGATCCTCAAGTCAGCTCAAGTCGTTTATCGGCGGCAACAGGGGTGAATAAACAATCTGTTCTAAGAGTCTTACGCAAAAAATCCTTCTACCCATGTCACTTCACTCCTGTACAAAACTTACCTTGAAGCGATCTTCCACAAAGGCTAAAAATTTTTCAATTTGTTCTAAATAAACACAACAGTAATCGAAATTTTCTTCAGCACATTTTATTTACCGACGAAGCAACTTTTACTTGCGTCTTTAACTGGAGCTATACCCACTACTGGGAAGTGGAAAATCCTCATGCCGTTAAAGAAAGGCATTTTCAGCACGAATTTAAGATTAACGCTTGGTGTGGTATTATCAGCGATCAATTATTGAGACCATTTGTGCTTCCTCCAAATGTAAATGGACAATCTTATCTACTTTTTCTTCATAATACTCTTGCTGATATATAACAGGCTTTCGTGCTAGACATACGGAATAGAATGTGGTTCATGCAAGATTGAGCTCCCCCTCATTTCTACATTGAAGTCAGGATTTATCTTGATGATATACCTGAAATAAATCTGGAATGTACAAAACTTAAAAAAAATGAAACAAGTAAAAACTTACCTCAGACAACATGTTGTCAGTATTAGAGAAATATCCAGGGAGCTAAACTATTTTCACTGATGGTTCTAAATTGTATCATGGTATAGGATGTGCCTTCTATACCGATGGCGCTGATCGAACTGTTTGTTGGACTCATCCTCACTGCACTTTCATTTTTACTTTACTTTTAATGAAAATATAACTCATGCACTTTGCTAAAAAAATAGTTAATAAAATAATTCGAAAATGGAACTCTTAATTTGTCAAAGCGAACCATTTTTTGGATACCTCGTATAAGAAACGGTGTCAATGTTAATGAAAATCTGGGTATTTGTTATTAATGTGAATTTCTAGCAACCCAGTTATAGTTCGGCACATAGACTGACTGTAAACCCTATCCCTGAAATATGACAACTCATTATCTTTAATTGAATAGCGTTGTAAAGTTAATTTATTTTAAATTAATATTGATGTACTGACGTATTAGCCAATTACATTTCTCTGAAATAAAATAATAAATAATGAATATGCCCTTGCCACCCAACATTCGGTCAAAGTGGAATGTCTACTTTAATATGCCATGTATAATCCATCGAATTGAAATGTAATAAAACTGGGAACGAAAAGTAAACCAAAAATTCCCCTGGAGTTTTGCTCTTGTTTATTTGAGTTGGTAAAAAATACATAAAAACGCAACCATCTGCGGCTCATTAAACTACCAAATTTAAATGTTTATTTTTTCCTTGGTATTTTTATTTTTCCCGCGAATTCAAACGTATTTTCGTTCGTAATGAATATAAACACAAAAATTTTCATTGAGAGATACCGTTTTTAAAAACAATTTGTGTTTTTTTTACTTAATAATTTAATATAATGTGTTCATCCGTGAATTTAGCCAGGAATATTTCAAAATTATTTAAGAAACACAGTAAAAGATTCCATTATTTGGAATTAATGCACAGTTCCCATAATGAAATATTTCCACAAACACCAAAATACTTCAACACTACACTCGGATACTAACATCCAACAAGCATTTCGCCTACCACATTGGCATCGTCGGGAGCTGATTACACCAAAGTTCAACTAAACATGTACCTATATTTACACCAAAATATAATATTAAAAACAATAATAACAATAATGAAAGTAGTTTATTTATTTACAGATAATACAAATACAAATACAAAAAATATGATCCAAAAAAATAAGCATATATAAAGATCTACATAGTAAAAACAACTTCTAGCTTAGGTGGAATGTAGGGCCTTTTTAAAATTTAATAGTTTAGACTTTAATTGTATAATCAATTTGGTGAGGTAGATGGTTGCATTGCACAACTCCATTATGAAATAAGCTAATCATTGAACTGCTTTTGAATGTTCTACTAACATTAAAGTTGCTATTTGTCGCCATTCGTGTATGACGTAGGTGTACATCAGTAACAGGTACCAACTGTCTCATGAGGTAATCTGGTAAAGCGTAATTGATCGTTTTAAAAATAAATGTCAAAGTTTGAAAATAAAGGTACTGTCTTATATTGAGAGTGAGCTGTACCTAGATTGGTGAGGAAGGGGAATAGAGCGCCACATCTCTTCAATGTCTCCCTAATAATCAAATTTTAGCCAATAATATTCTTCAACAGCCCTTACTTACACTTATTTTCTGCTAAATATCATCACTCAATTCGCAAAAAAAAACACCTTACTGTTAATGATAATTTTAGTACACTGCCATAAGAGACCCCAAAGTTATTGATCTTAGGCTCAGATAGCTTGTCATTAATTTTTTGTTATTTGATACCTATCGGTTATATAACTTCTAATCCTTTTTATAACAGTGTATCTTTAATTTCAATAATAATATGTTGCAGTCAATTGTTTCAAAGGTCGATAGTGGTGACCTAAATTCGAGCCAATCTTGTATGAAAGTTGTTTCAACTTAATTCCTGATGAATGAGCAACTGCCATATCTAGAGAGTTCTGAGCAACAAATTATAGGTCAATTTACAGAACACCTTTTAGATCGAAATATGGAAGGGGTGAAAAGCCCAGCGATCACTTAAAGAATCTATAATCTACAACTGTCATGTCTAAGTTTTTAAAAAACTTAACTAACTCTTGAGTTAACTGAGGTACAGATGAAGCTGATACAATTTTGAATTCGGTTTAGTTTGAAAGGTCGAGGAGCTTTCTTCAATCTTCATTACCGAATTAATTTATCAAGTATTGGTATTAGTATTGATTGATACTAGCTATATCATTAATTGAAGTTTTTTCCTTTGCAAGCCTCTGTTCAATCAGATGAAAACTTAACACACGACGAATCAAGCAATTTGGACAAACCATTTTGTACTAGTGTCAATGGTGTGAGTCATTATATGTATCCATTAGAATTCTGATGTATTCTCTAGTTCCAACTTAGTATCAGTATTCCTACTCACTAATGTGCCTAGAAATGGTAGATGTGCATTGTTTTCCAATTCATATATTTTTATTGTAGTGAAAGGGATATTTAATTTCGAGACAATGTTGTCTATATATGTAACCTTTGTGTCGAGTACTGCGAATACATCACCCACATATCCTAACCATACCGTAGGGAAATATTATTCGAATTTTTCCTTTATCTTTGTTTCGAACTTGGCCATGGATAGCATATTATAAGGCCATGGTCTTATATTGTAAGTGAATTTTATTCATGATCATGTAACATTATTTTATGTGACTTATTTCTATTATTATTCTTAGAAGAAATTTCCCATTTTTGACATTATCTATAGTTGTAGAAGTTTCGGAGATAGAAACAGTAAGATTGTCATTAATCTTGCCTGCAAAGTGTTTTCGATTCTGCTAAAAAGATGGTTCAGAAGTGTCTGGAGTTATAATCAGAGCCTTAAGTAAACATTTTGTTGACGTTTTCTTAAAAACATGCTATTCGATTAAAATGTTATTTATTTATATGATAACATGTAAAAAGAACGATAATAGAAAACAGTTAAAACTTTGCATTATTCATTTGAATGGCATAATTCATTTAACGTCCTTCACTAAATAAAATATTTTAGTAGTATTCTCTTCTCGCTCAAACACTGAGTTATATTATATGCGTTTTGTACACATTATTAATGATGTCATCTCCCTAGTTCCCATAAGTGCCTTGTATGTTCGCAGCTACAAAATGATTGTCTTTGTCAATGTATGTAAGTCAAAAGGAATCTTAGTAGTAGCAGATTCTTACAGTTAACTTGAGGTACACATGTAAAATTTTAAAAGACGAACTTTGAAATTGTTACTACGGTTTTTTATTAAATCCATAAAAGTATAAATATGTCGAACCTGCAATGTATAATTGTACTGTGTCTCTCAAGATCAACCGCAGTTTACGTAGACCAAGAGATATGTCAATTTAATGTTAAAATATTATTGAAATATTTTCAGGAGGACTCTCACAAAACGAATGATAGATGTAGCTCAATGAAGATATTAATTAAAGATTATAACTTCTTTCTATTTCTATTTCTACCTAAAATGTTTTTTCAAATTTGTAACATATGCAAGATACAGTGGCAGAAGAGTCTCCATTGTTATGCAGGATGATCATCAGAAGCATGTAAATGAATGTAGTGTAGGTAGATAAGGTTATATACAAGTTTTACTTTAAGATGGTGTTAATTTTGGTATTTCTTTATTTTGGGCACTTCTTGATTTTTAACTTTCTTTTGTACACATGCTATTAGCATATATTCATTAAGTGTTTTTGAGTAATATAAGGTTCCGCCAGAGCATAGAAAGCCAATAGAAAAAAAGTACTATACTTTCGCAAAAGTATCGTTGCATTTTCGACAGAATTAAGTTTTAAAGTACGAAAATTTCAAAAATTTGCATCAACATACTCTTTCCGGCTCTTTCCAGTAACATGTGTATATTTTGATATCGTTAACCTTTTTTTTAACACGGCAAAAGTTATGTCAAAGTATATGAAAATCGTATTTGTGTAAAGTACTGGGATTGCTTCGGAAATATATCATAATACATAGGATAAAAACATACGTAAATAACTTAATGTTTTCAAGTAAATAATTTTTTTAATAATAAAAATAATAATAATACTCTTTGTTTATGTAAACATACATTACATGTATATAAAAAAACGTCACAATAATATAGTATAAATACAACGGTTTTCAGTAATTAGATGAAAACCTAGTCAAATGTAGGTATGGGGAGCTACCAACAACAAATATTATTGATAATCTAGTCAACATAAAATCCCTGTAAACGTAATAATCATAAAATAATTTAAAAGGATTTCTAAGAAAAAAGTAAGAAAAAGACGACATACGAAAAGAAATAATATAAAACAGTAATACAAAATTTGTCACGTGTGTTAAAGGGTAATACTAAAAAATTCTTGTAGACTGTAAATTGCTTTTTGTAATAGTATTTTAATTTAAACAATTTTAAATCAGCTATTTCTTTCAAATAATTATGGAGATGGTTGTATTATCTTGATAGGCATAACTGTCACACCATTGCTAGCAGCAGAGATATTGTGTTTAGGCAATAAAAGGTCATTCGTGTGTCTTAAGCTATATTGTATATTTCGATCGGAAAACTAGATAAACTGACTAATATTGGACTTGATAAACAAACAGCATGATAAAATATATAAAGCTGGCAGCATTAGTATTCCAAGCAAAACTAACAAGTCTCTACGTGAATGGGTAGTACCTTTGAACAACATAGTCCTAATTAGCTTTTTCTATATGATGAATAGATCATTAACTCTACTGGAGTTGCCCTAGCAGAGAATGCTATAATTTAGTAATGACTGCATCTTTGCAAAATAAAAGGTTTTAAGTATTTCTAAATTCACATAAGAACGAAGTTGCCGGATGACGTAGCTTCTTACTGAATTTTTTTTTTAAGTCTTCAATATGTTGACACCAGTTTAAATTACTATCAATCGTTATGTCTAATAGTTTTACAGAGTGACTGTTTTCTATAGATAAATTATTGATTTTTACTAATAAGCTATAATCAGGACTATTGTTGGCAAACATCAATATTTGAGATTTGTCCCATTAAGTTTTGGTCCAAATTTATCGCAATAACTATTCATAAGTGAGGTGCAAATATTTGAGTTACTTAGCAACTCATGTACGTTGTCAGCCGCTGATGCATCTGCCACGTCATCGGCAAATTGAGTAACATGGAAGTAATTCGTTACTTTTAAGTAGCTTTACAGATCATTTATAAAAATAAGGAAGAGAAGAGGTCCTAAGGTCCTACCTTGAGGAACCCCCGTCGATACCAGCTTATCATCTGATTGATACGATATGCTGCCGGCTTTTAATATGACTTACGTTTACTTAGGCAGGACCTAATCCAGGAGTTAGGTACTCCTCTTATACCATAAGCGCACATTTTATTAAGTAGCAATTCGTGATTTACTGTATCAAATGCGCTTGACATATCAAAGAGTAGACATTCACACTCCTATTTTTGATCAATATTTTGAAGTATAAATGTGTATAAGGAAGTAACTGCATCCTGAGTGGAGTGTCCCTCCCTAAGGCCGTATTGACTAGAAGATAGTATATTATATATAAATCGGCATACAAATTCTTCTTTTTGATAAAATTATATTAAAACAGACAAAATAATCGAAGTAGGCTTATATACTTTAAATTTTGCATAGGACTATAATTATAACTTTCTTTAATGACATTTTGCTGTATCTTTTGCAGAAAATGTACTTTACCTAACAACAAATTCACTGTTGCTTAACTGTCATGGCCTAACATGATTTAAAGAAAGTACACTCAAAATTACTTTTTAGATAATAATATAAAAAAAATCGAAAATTATTTGTCCATTTCACCTATAGCACTCAATAGGAGGACACACTGCATACATTTGCCCAACACTTGATTGCCCAAAAACATGTAATAGACATATGCTAATAACGTGCGTACAACAAAAAAGTTGATAACCTAGTGTATAAAGTAAAAAATGACTACAAAAATATTAGCTCTCTACTTAATCTACGTGGCAAAATGTTAATCAAATACTTGTTAGGCAAATACAACTGTTACTAATCTTATTAAATTATATTCAATAAACAATTCCCTCTTGACTTATTTGTAAACTATTGTCCTCACGTCGATACCAGCTAAGAGTTGAGATAACTTCCCCTTATTATATAATTGTGGAAAAACACAATTTCACACCCTAACGCGGAACAAAGTTTCCAGCTACTTCCTGTTATATCCTACACAATTCGACCCTAAGTAAAATAAAGAAATAGTGTTCGAAAACCAAACAGAATGCAATCCTGCTATTGTATATGAAATCAAAATCCATTACGTTAGGGAGCTTTGCCACTGAAAGAGCCACGGACTGAAGAATTTCATGTTAAGCTGCTGCTCAAATAGAGGGCATTGTTAACGGCATGATGCAAGGGCATGTTAGTGAATACCGATAGTGGATAATCCCTCACTCTGTAGGGGAGATTGTACTCACTCACCGCACTGCATCTTTCCGAACTTTCATACTAAATCATCTTAGATTGTTCTCTTGTCACTTAGAAGTTTTCCAGATTTGCGCTCTCTTATAATTCAAACGACTTTTCAGCGCTAGTTTTTGCGGGATACTAAAATACAGTACACTACAACTGGTTCAGCTTCTGCTTATAGTTCCTGCAACCACATTGGCGTGTATGACGAAGTATCGGATGATATAAAAATATTTTGTGGAAATGTCGGGTTTTGCACTTATGACGCAGTTTCATAAGAGACATTAAAAAACAGTAATCTATAAAATTATAAATATATAGTTATACGATCAATATTAGCTTGTGACTCAAAAAGATAAGCGCTACAAAAAGAAGATGCTACATAATTTTCAACCAATTTTAGATTTTTTTAAAGGGAGGAGGTTTTCAATTCAAGCCATATGGCTTTTTCCTTCATTTCTGTTCAACGGTTTCTCTGGAATGCTTTAAGCGATTTCTGCGAAATCTTTTGCACCGTAAAGTTTGGTGGTATAGTTCCACATTTTGTTTCATCAAGATCTGTCTCGAATAAATATAAATTAATAAGTGAAAAATAATAGATTGATAATTGTATAACTTTTGTAGATTTACACAAAATTAGTCATCTAAAGGCAGTGAAAAATGTATTTTTTTAATTGAACTTTCTTTAAAAAAACTCCCATTGAAAATTTTGAAATAAAATCTTACCGCCGTTAGGTTCATTGAAACTTAACTAATATTGATTTTGAGGCAGATAACAAAATTGAACGCTTGTTTTATTTTAAATTTGCGTAAAAACTGTCATATAAATACAAAAATAAGGGATTTCAAATCTATGAGAAGTGTGTAGGCGAGTCACGGAAGGTTTTTACTTCTAAACCCTGGAAATCTGCCGATTTTTATGGTTTTGTTTCATATGTTAATTTTATTGTTTTATTCAAAATCAGAAACATTCCATCTGGCGCGCTAAAGTGTTTGTATGACTTAGACAATAAAAAATTAATACACTCTGTTTATCGATGGAATCTTAAGCAGAATTGACTATATCTGAAAATTGAAATTAAGAAACCGCTGCCTAAGGAATCACTACCTCCAACTCCGGATTCACATGAAAATAATTGATCAATGATTATGTAACCTTAATACTATTTGAGGCAGATGTCATAAAAAAATTGAGGCGTTGGTTTCTTGCATATACGCCAAAAATCAAGTTTCTGGGCTGTTATTAGCTTGCTCTACTTATTTTTCCCAATTTACAACACTACCCCACCCGTTTTAGGGAAATCTCAATCAAATGTTAGTAAAATACATACGTGTAGTAAATCGCAAGTGAACATCACTTTTATTTTATCAATTCCTTTAATAATGGAATGAAATTGGTGGGAGGGTTGAAAAATGTATCGAAATCTGAGGCCCTGATTCTAGTATATACACCAAATCTTAACTTGCTGTACCCTTACCAGCTTGCATACTCATTTTCCCTTATTTACCCCTACATACCACTTCAACAGAATCATCTCAGAATATAATCCAGTTCCAGATGTGATTATAATACATCCGTGTATCAAATTTAAAGTGAATATCTCAATTTAACTATATAAACTCCTTTAACAATGGGCTGGTGGAGGAAAAGTAATATAAAAAAATCACAGGCCTTCACTCTTAGTATATAAAGCAGATCCCAAATTTATGTACTCTTACCGACTGACTTCCTATACTTATTTTCCCCTATTTACCCCCAACCTTTCAACGGAATCATCTAAAAATATAATCTAGTTATAGATGTCGTTATGATACATACGTGTACCAAATTTCAAATAAAAGAAAATTTCAATTTTATTTTATCAACTGTTAATAACGGAGTGGTGGAGAGGCGGAAAAATGTTATAAAAAACTCTGAGACTTTGGCTTCTAATGCATGCACCAAATCTCAAGTTTCTGTACTCTTACTAGGTTGCTTTACTTATTATCCCTATGTATCTTGCAATTCTTTAACGGATAAGTTAAAAAAATCCAATCCTATATCTCGTTATAATACACACGGGTACAAAATTTCAGGCAAACATCTTAAACCGTTCCAGAGAAAACATGCGAACAATAAAGTTACAGAGCGACAGACAGATAGACGGATAGACCGACAGACAGACAAACATTTTTTTTCTTCTCTGAAATTTGAAATCACTACTTCCATGGCATTCTAACCCTATTTCAACAAAAATTTTTTAATTTTTTTTTACAATTACTGTACATTCACTCCACTATGTGGATCTGGAAGCAAAATAATTGAACACTTCAATCGATTACCTGCTTGATGAAGACATGCCCTGAAAAACTACCAATGAAAAGATTTTGTCCAATAGTAAATCTCCTTTACAAGATGTCGGTTGAAAAAAATATTCAGTGTAGTCAAGCAAAAGGTGATGCTGATAGTACAATTAGTTCTAGATTGTACAATTGATGGGAGCAATGTGAACACTGTTCGTCATATAGTTATTGTGGCAGAAGATATTGACGTTACAGTCTTATTAATGTCTTTATCATAGGATAGATGATAAAGAAATATATTTCTTCAAGCGTATTAAAATGTTTAAATTGTGCCACCAAAAACAGGATTAGAAGTAGGACATTGTTTTACTAGTAACAAAATGTTAGTACCGAACGCCACCGTGGGGGACATTCTTTTACTAGTAATATAATGTTAGTACGGAAAGCCACCACAGCGGCCGATGGCGCGCTATCTACAAATCATCTATCACATTTCATATCATTAGTCCATGGTCCGCGATTGCATTAGAATTATATATGATTGTCATGTAAAACGTAAAATATGTGTGAAGAATTACAGTGTACACCACCAGAATTAGTTAAAATTGCTAATTCTGCCGTAGAAAATTTAATTCCTACGAAATCTCGCAAAATTTATTAATTTGCATACGAGCGACTGATAAAATGGGCTCAAGATCAAAATGTTTGCAATTATTCCGTGTTTCTCGAATTTATCCGAAAAACATAAACTGAAAAGTTCAACTCTCTGGGCACAATATTCAATGCTTAAAACTGAATTAAACCTAAAAAATAATGTAAATATTGCAAAAGTCTGCTTTTTTAAAACATCAAGGGGAAGGTTAAAACCCGAAAAAATCCAAAGTGTTAACAAAAGGAGAGTTCGACAACTTTCTGCAAAATGCACGCAATGACACTTATTTAGCTACATAGGTAAGAAATTTAGCATCCTTTACTAATGAACAAATAGGTAATTGTCGATCAATTATAGGTTATGTTGATATTCGGAGTCACAGGCGCCTGCCGCTGCGATGAGCAATTAAAATTGAATGTAGAAGATGTCGAGGATTGTGGAACATTAATTTTATTAAAAATTTTAAATACAAAAACTAAAAGCCACGGTCGTTTACTATTGTCGGTGACTTTTACTTGAATTTGTGCCCCCAGTATACCAATCTTCGCCCGAAAGATTTTCAGCCCTCCCGTGTTTTATCAAGTATTAAAAAGGAAAATGTCACAAAGTAGTAATGGGCGTACAAAAAATTTCAAATACGGCAAGAGAAGTTGTTCTGTATTTAAATTTGTCAAATATATCCGAATATACAGGTCACTGTCTACGACAAACATCAGCAACAATTCTTGTAGACAATGGTGGAGATATTTCTTGTTTAAAAAGACATGTGGGCTGGAAGTTAAGTTCCATATTCCACTGGGCATTATATAAAGGAATCTATAACGAATAAAAACAGACAGCCTAAAGAATTCTAGCCTCGGTCAATTATAATAAGTCTAGTACTTCTAATGACACAAATTGGAGCACCCCTAATGAACTTGTTCCAAATGAAGAATACACCATAACAAACAACTTGGAAGAAACTAACAATAAAATTATGAATATAGACAATGAAACATCGTCCAGTGGTTTCAACATGCAACATTGCAATTTGAATAATTGTACATTTATAATAAATAAATAAATGTTTGCATTTTAATACGCTTGATGAAAAAAACCGCTGCCTAAGGAATCACTACTTCCACATCCAGATGGATGGAAAATATTTTAAAAGACTCTGAGGCCTTGGCTTCAAGTACATACACCAAATTTCGAGTTTCTGTTCTCTTACCAGCTTGTTTTACTTATTTTCCCTGACTTACCCCTATTTAAGCCCCAACCCGTCAACGAAATCGTCTCAAAATATAATCTAGTTCCAGAACAGAGGTCGTTATAATACATAGCTGTACCAAATTTTAAATGAGTATCTCAATTTTATTTCATCAACCCCTTTTATAATAGAGTAGTGGTGGGGTGGGGGGGTTGAAAAATATTATAAAAAAATATGAGATCCTAGCTTCTAGTACAAACACCAAATTTCAAATTTCTGTACTCTAACCAACTTGCTTCACTTATTTTTCCCTTTTACCCCTATTTACCTCGAACCCTTCAACGGAATAATACCAAAATATAATCTAGTTCCTGATGTCGTTATAATATAAGTATAATTTTTCTGCTGTTTGCAAAATCCTATAAAGAATGTTTCAATACAATTATAAGCAAACAAATAATAATTCATTTTTAAACATGCATAGAGTATATAGGCTCCAATACTAGTTAGCTAATAGATAGGTGAGGTTGTTTTTATCAGTCAATGTCAAATATAATCATTTCACACTTATTCATAGAAATTGTCTTGGTTTTGCATGAAACATCTTTATGAATGGCTTTATGTCTTTCTGATGAGCTCCAGAATAAGGGCGAAAAACGTTTCAAAGGCTAAGCATTTCCAGGAAACAGAATGATAGATTTCATGAAAATGTAATCCATTGGAATGAAAAATTTTTTAAGACAAGGTAGATAAATAAATTCATTTTAGGTCTTTATTCTCATTTTTAACTGAATCTTCATAATCGTAGGGGTTATGAGGATACTAGTTTAATCTGCATGGCCGTAGGGGACTGTGTGGATGCTAGTGTTAGAATGAGAATTGTCAAATAAGAAATTAGACAAATTCATTTTAGGATTTTAATTTGCTAGCATAACCAGAATTCAGGTTATCGAAAGAATGCAATGATTTCATTAATATTTCTACACAAAGTTTTTCTTTTATAGATAGTTAATTTTTCTGCTGTTTGCAAAATCCTATAAAGAATGTTTCAATATAAGTATACGTATACCAAATTTCAAGTGAATATCTCTATTTTATGTTATCAGCCCCTTTAATAATGGAGTGGGGGTGGTGTGGGGATGGAAAATATTACAAAAAATTTTGAGGCCTTGACTTCTAGTACATACACCAAATTTCAATTTTCTGTACTCTTACCCGCTTGTTTTACTTATTTCCTCCTATTTACCCCTATTTACCCGCCAACCTTTCACCGTACATGTTCCAAAAACAGTCCAATTTCAGATGTCATTATAATATATACGTGTACAAAATTTCAAGTCAATATCTTAAACCGTTCCGGAGAAAACGTGCGAACAAAAAAAAAAGTTACACACAGACAGACCGACAGACAGACAGATAGACATTTTTTTCGCTTAAATTTAAAATATCGACGTTTCATGACGTTCTAAACCTATTTCAAGAAAAAAAAAAAATTGAAAATTTTTTTACGCCGGCTTCGCCTCAGCTGCAAGTCCTGGGCTCAACATAAAAAAAGAGTGCATTTTATTCCTAGTAATATAATATACTATTTTAAGCCATCAAAAAACAATGTGTTATAGAGGAATTACTCGACTAAGTTTAAGTTGAAATAGTTTCCAAACCTGAGAAAAGAATATCTTTTGTTTATTCACGCCTTCACCAGTTGTATTACTATATCTTCTTTTTATAGAAAGGATGAAAGTAAATTTGAGGAAATTTTTAAGGATGCAGCAATTTTTTATGATTGAAGATCAAGATGAAGTACAACTGGTATGAACTCTACGACGCAAAAACAGCTAATAATTTAAATTCAAGAAGATTTGCTTAGCCATACATATTTATTTCAGATGTGTCACCTCTGGCCCCAAAAATCTTCACGATTTCATTTCTATTAAAACACCGCATTTTTCCAAATATTTCCAGGGAATTATCAGTTATAATATCCCTAGTGCTTAAATTTCCGGACAGTAATTTAAGCCCGTGGGATATTTCACACCTAAATATGTATTTTGATGAAAAACCAAATATCAAATTTGACAGACAAATTTCCACTTATTAATTTCGCTCAGGGAGAATAAAAATTTCTGGAATTTTTTTGGATGACTATGGTAACTTAACAAAAAACAAGCCTCTGATTGGTTAAAAAATAGTGGTGTGAAATTTTCAGCAAAATTCAGGGACCTCAAAAAATCACTATACCTAATTCTCTTAGGAAAAATATTATTACTCACAATTTTCAAAATTTACTAAGTAGAAAGGAAACATTTTTGGAAAATTTTGCTATAATTATAATTATAATTTTGCTAATTCAACTCTATGTGACAATGGAAACTATAAAGAAACCTGTAGCTGAAATTCATTAAAATTTTCCGAAAATTCTGACCAAATCTTTCTTTTGACAAACTGTAAATTTTTATGTTCCTAGAACTTCTCCTCACAGTGATGTGTTTTACCCTCCTACAACAAGAACGAATATATAAAAGTTCTGTATCAATCACATGATTTACAAAAATTACAATTTTGTCTGTGCTCTGAAATCTTATTAAACAACTGACTAGTCCGCCGTCCTTGCGATTCTTCCCATTTATTCGATATAAAACACAATTTCTTTTTTTTTACTGTATTATGCGTTTTATATACACATGTTCTTAATTTCTAAGTTAAGTTAGTATCTCCCTTGATATAATTTTTTATGTACTTACAATATTTGTGTGCATTCACAAAGTCTATCAGAACTGTCCTACACAGACTTAAACTGAGTGCCTGTTGAGCAGTCTAAAAAATAAATAAACAAATATTTTTTAATGAGTGAAATTTTGAGTCTCTATTTTATGTTGTTAGTAAATCTTCGGGTATTAAAGCAAAAATTAGTTTGTAGAAAATTTGTATAAATTTCGCCAATTTGTCTCGCCATAACCGTAAGTGTTATGCTCACGCGACTCTAATGTGTCTTTTATTCCAGACAAACTTTAACAATTAGGTGTAACTATGTAAGTTTAATAGTTTAGTATGTAAGAAAGCTTCTGAACCTTATCTTTTTCGGGATGAGCTGATGAAGGCAATTTAAAGTAAAACTGTAAGAGTGCCTAACCTCGTTGGCATATTTATGTGCGATAACGTCATGACTTCCTTTATTAATTGCACAATTATAACTCTTTTAATTAAAAAAATCAGCATAAAACTCACATAAAGGCAAATGAACAACACAATTCTCGCCTGAAATAACAATTAGAATTCCGGAAGTGAACAGAATAAATAATAATAATCTTCTTCTACCTCATTAGCGGTAAATATTAAGTGGTCCAAATTAGAAACAAAGTATAATCTAGAGAAAACTGAAATTGCGAAATCGGATCCCAGGTGAGCACTTCTATATTTTAATTAACCCGCATTAATTATTGTTGGTAAGATTATTATGTTACCGGTTCGGCTACGTGCCGCCTCGCCGCGCCACTTCCGAGACCCCTGCTGATAAGATGATACATACTTCTGCTTGGATTGAAAAAGAAGCAAATGAATAGTCCAGTAAAAATAAAACGTATATTACTTCCACATCAACGAAAATTTATTTTTGTTGAAATAGGGTTAGAATATTATGAAACGTTGAGATTTTAAATTTGAGCAAAGAAATATTCTGTCGGTCTATCTGGCTGTCTGTCTGTAACTTTCTTGTGTGCACGTTTTCTCTGAAAGGGTTTAAGATATTTGTTTGAAATTTATTAGGCGTACATACAATACTGACATATGGAATTAGATTATACTTTGAGATGATTCCATTGCAGGGTTGGGGGTAGATAGGGATGATCCTAGTATCGAATTAGAAAACAAATTCCAAATGCTTATCTACAAAATTTCTGAGACAATTGAAATCTGTTGTCCTCTTAAGTAAAAATCTATTAATAGCTTTAATAGTGATCATATAATAACTGGTTCAATGAAAATTTAAGAAATATGAAAAAGACGCTACATCTACTTTGTGAACTTAACCAAAGAAATCCTGAGTTAGTGTCCAATAATGAATTAAAAAAATTAAAAATCAATTATCGTCAGGAAATCTGTAACTCAAAGCGCGATACAGATGACAAATACATTCACAACTCTAAAAATACACAGTCTGCCATGTGGAATATAATCAAAAACAATTGTCAAATGGCTAATCCTCATGGCAATATAAATATTAATGCCAGCGATTTAACGATTTCTTCGTGAGTATCCCAGATAATATTATGAAAGACCTTGCTAAAACAAACATTAACCTGTTGAATTAAAGTAAGATGACTTATTTATTGTATGAATTCATTTTTAAAGAAATGACACTCAATGAGGTGAGGGATATTATTAATAAACTAAATAATACTAAAAGTAAAGATCCCTATAATTTCACTGTCAAAATCATTACAAATCTAATTATCATCAATTAATTGTCTTGTATATAAAAAATAATATTTTCCCTCCCTGCCTAAAAATTGCCAAATTAATTCCAGATAAATGCCTATTCGAATGAAATGTTCAGTCCAAGCCAATACGGATTCAGAAGCAATCTCTCTACATCATCAGCTATAAACAGCCTCGCTCAAACAGTCTTAAATATATTTGAAAACAAGTCTTATATCCTTCTTTGAATTAACCAAAGCCTTTGATAGTGTGTCCCACCACATATTACTCAACAAACTGACATCTTATAATTTCTGCAAAAACAGTATTGAGCTAATAAAGTCTTACCTTACAGGCAGATGTCAATATGTTTACTACAATCAAAATGCGTCAACTCAACAATCATGCAAACATGGAGTGCCTCAAGGCTCTGTGCTGGGACCAACCCTTTTCCTAATGTTTATCAACGATCTCCCTAACTTTAACCCAGGTATTTCCTCCACACTTTTTGCAGACGACACGACGGTTTTGAACCAAGGCAAATCATTACGTCAGCTGTGCACTCAGGTAGCGGACACACAGTCAAAAGTAGCAACATGGTTCCTTTCAAATTCACTGCTCGTTAATAATGATAAAACCCGATCCTTACATTTCAGTCTCTGCAATGGGCAAGAGCATACAAAAACTGATCTGGTTAAATTATCAGGTGTTTACTTGGACTCTAAACTAATTTGGCAAGATCATATTATATATCTGTAAAACAAACTTTCAAAAAACGTCTTTCTCATCCGACGTCTGTCTAAAACAGTATCTCAGAGAACTTTACTAACCGCATACTATGAATATTTTCATTCCAATATGAGTTATGTAATCATAAACTGGGGTCATTCAGCTCACGCATATAAAATATTCGCTATTCAAAGAGACTGCGTTAGAGTAATTGCACAAATAGATTACCGGGAGTGCTGACGAGACGGTTTCACAAACTTACTTTCCCTTATGTGTTCATTCTAGAATGCCTTTTATACATAAAGAAGAAAGAAATTCAATATATAACACGTAAAGACATACATGGGTACTCAACCAGAAATAACGAAAAAATTTTACCCACTTTCTCTAGACTGACAAAACCCAGAGTAGGCTGCACCTATCATGCAATAAAACTTTTCAATTTCCTACCAGAGCAGGTTAAAAATCTGAACTTGAACTTCTTTAAGCATACACTTAAACAATATTTAAAGAATAAAGCCTTTTATAGTCTTGAGGAGTTTCTCCAAAACGACTTTGATGATTGGATGACACTTTCTAAATAAGTTTTAGTGTATATAGTAGTGAAATTGTTTACACATTCTTTCACATTTTTGCTATACTTTTTTTATCAATTTTAATATTTTAATGTCTATATTATATATTCTTTGTACCATAGGACAAAATAAGTAAAGTTACCCCCTACCACTCCATTATTAAAGAAGTTATAAAGAAATATTAAATATTGATTTGTTTGGTACACGTATATATTATAACGAGATTTATAACTGGATTATATTTTGAGCCTATTCCACTGAAGTGGATTTAGTGTCTACATGGTGTACCAATAAAAACTCCCAGAGGTAATATTTTGGAAAATAATACAGATATTTGAGTTTGCTAGAAAGTGTAAATGGCTTCAGTTTTGGGTACAGATGCATTTTTAATAAGTCAAAATGTAGATGGCGCTGTGCTTATAAGAAATGTAACAATGACAGGTACTTTGAAATTAAGGGCATTTAAAGGGGCGTTAATTTTCATTAAAATTTCGTTGCAAGTGTGCAATACTGAACTAATTATTACAATACCTTCTACATCTTAACTTATGAAAAACGGATTGTATTTAGAGGCCAACAGAAGAAGCCTGAGAAGAGCTGAAAGGGACATTATCCAACTGATAGCAAAAACAGGAAAACCACAAAAACGACAGAAAACGTCAACATTACTAGAGGGAAGAACAATAATCAAAAGAATAGAATCATACGAAATGAAATACTGGGGACACGTCCAAAGACGGGACACGACACACCTACTGAAGAAAGCGCTGCCAATGAACAGCAACAAACTGAAAATAACGAGGCCATGCTACACATGGATTACAACAATCGAGAGGATTATGAATAAGCTAGGAAAGGATTATACACACTGGGAAAAGTTGGCACAACAAAAAATGGAATACAATAAAGAAATATCAAGGATATATGCACTGCCAGACTCAGAAACAGAAGAAACAGAAAACTCAGAAGTAGAATAGGCGAGAAGATGATCACAGACAGAAACTAAGAAGAAGCATATCACAAAAACCTGAAAGTAAAAAGAAGCACGAAAACCTAAAAGAAGCATGTCACACACTCCTACACTTTCCATCCGATGAAGACAGAAGGAAAACAAGAAGAAGCATCTCACAAACACCTACACGCTCCATCCTATACTCCTACCCCATGCGTCATGCGGCTCTCGCTGCTGCCAACAAGCATGTCCAATGTCCAGTCCAGCGTATGCAGCTGGTCCGGCGGTATATAAAAGCACCGGGGGTTTGTTCCGGCACACGGTGGGATGAGCGGTGGGCGATCGGGCTGCGTGGTGGAACAAATCTCCCTGCACCGGAATCGGCAGCAATGCCCACCTTACGCTGGCAAATCAATCAATCAATCAATCAAAATGTTAGCGTCTCTGAGATGTCGACCATAAGGGAAACAGGCAGACGATGTTTTAGTGTTTTCCAAATGTGGGTCTGAAGACGTTTACTATAAACTTCATGGACAGTTCACAGCAATAATAGCTCCAAGAAATATGTCTTCATAAGCGACATATTCTAACAGATTATCTTATTATTCGACCGTATCAACCGAAAAAAGAACAACATAGAACCTTTCATAGTTTAGGAAAACCAGATGAGCCGAGGGGAAGAGTATACCCTGAAAAGAGCTGAATAACGTGATGCTATCAGATATAATAATATACAGCAAATAGAGACCAACTACAATAATGCATGAATTACAAAACATCTGAATTATGAATAAAAAGAAGATTTTATATATTTTCATACATAAATTTCAGTAGCTTAAAGTCAACTAATAAATCATTACTTTTGATTTAAATCGAATATAATTTGATTAATCTTGTGGCATAAATAAACACGCTAACAACACACACTACCCTGCAAAATTTGGAAAATTTTGTGCCCCTGGATAATGAGTAGTGGTAATTTTTCTCGCTAAAACCAAATCCCTGCTCGTCAGGTGTTTGAGATATTCCAACCTAAAAGTGCAAAAACAATGTTTTTTTACATTTTTGAGTGTATATAGCATCGTCACTTTTTTTAAATAAAAAAACAAGACAAAGCATCTAAAAGTTCTGGTCTTACTCTTCCAAATGCTGTCGAATTTGTGCAAATATCTTTGTTTTCGTCGAGATATCGCATTTTTGTATTTGCATGTTCATGAATTTCTCGGATAAAGAAAACTTTATGGTCAGTTTTTAATACAATAAGAGAATTTAAGTAAAGATTCCATTCTTTCATTAAAAAAATTGTAACTTGAATCAACTCAGGTCGGCCGTATTGAATTTTCTTCGAAAAATTTTGAAAATCTGACCTTAGATTCTGAACGAGCAGATCTGTTGACATAAGAAAATATTGACTTGTTATTGACTTTTAAATATTTTTTACGTTTCTTCATAAAAAAAACAATCTTTTGATATACACGTGTCCCTAATGAGTTTTCAGGTATAGGGAAAATCACAAACAGGAAAATTTCAAAATGCAATATCTCGTTGAAAAGAAAAGATATTTGAGCAAACTCAACGACACGTGAAAAAGGAGGAGTTGTACTTTAAGATCCCACACATAGTTTTTTGAGAAAAAAAAATCGCGGTACTACATAACCTCAAATATATCAAGAAACAATGTTTTTGCAGTTTTAGGTTAGAATATCTCAAAAACCTGAAGTGATAGAGAAATTCTGAATCCGGATTTGGTTTCAGCGGGAAAAATTACTTTTTAAAGAACTATTCATTGTCCAGGGGAAGAATCTTGCAGGGTAGTAGCATTATACTCTTCGCCGATTTACTGCACTTCTTATATTAGTGTTGCACATTCTATAGAATACTCTTCGCAGTTTTTTTTAGTATATAGTATTAGTTTTAGACATTTTTTGTTTAATTACAAAACATAAACAAAAAGATTTTTTTTAAATTTAACAACTTTTTTACTTATTGATCGATTTTGATAAAAAACTATGGGTTCCTCCTCTAGCTAACACCAACTTACTGTCCGAATCTTAATACAATAGGACTTTTCATTCTTAAGATATCGTGCTTACAGGAAACGTGACAGATGGACAGACAGACGGACGAACCTTTTGAAAGTTGTTCAGAATTCGATCACCAACACAGCGATATGAAAACTTTTTCTCTACCAGCGATATTATCTGTTTTAGAAATGTGCCGACCGAATACAATATATTCTTCGTTTTGTATTTGCGAAGAGTATAATCAAAACACATGTTCTGTTATGTACTATGTTTTCTACCACTATGTATTCACAAAAATCTGTGACTGCAGTTTCAATTTATAAAGTCATTGTCAAAAATGGAATAAAAAAAGGCTGTTTGATAATGACATTGTAAGTTGAAAATGGTGTTGCAGATTTTTGTGAAGATGGTAGAAAACATCATAGTATGTTTTATTATACTCTTCGATCGGCACATTTCTAAAAGCGCTAATATCGCTCGTAGAGAAAAAAATTTCATATTACTGTGTGATCGAATTCTGAACAACTTTCAAAATGTCTGTTCGTCTGTGTGTCCGTCCGTCCGTCCGTCCGCCTGTCCGCCTGTCTGTCTGTTTGTTTGTTTATCTGTACCTGCGTCTGCCTATCTGTCTGACTGTCCACTCGTCACGTTTGTTGTAAGGAACGAAAAGTCCGATTGTATTGAAACTTGGACAGTAAATTAGTGTTAGCTAGAAGAAGAGCCCTATTTTTGAACAAAATCGATCAATGAATAAAAAAGTTATTAATTATTAAACTTTATTAAATTAATATATTTATATTATATAATATTGCTACATTGCAAATTAATTAGGCTAAAGTCCCTAATGTTTATCAACTTAACGGCAGTAAATCTGCCACACATTCTCTTAGATTGTGGACCAAGCTTTGACGGCTTTCATTCACATCGTAGTTAGACAAGGCCGTTGTTAATATGAACAAAAATTTGTTTTAATTTACGATAAAATGCGGAGAGTATACTACTATAGAATGTGCAACAATTATATAAAAATTGCAATTATTCGGCCAGGTTAGCTTATTTCTTTACTCATAAACTACCACAGAGTAACGGCTTCTTCAAGCGATTCTTTGATGGCTTCTGATTGATTGCCATTAATTTCTCTTCTGAGCACTCAATTAGCTATATAGAATAATTATTGTATAGTTCAGTCAAGCGTATTCGCATTAGATGAAGAGTAAAAGATTTACCTATTAATCACAAAATTAAAATATTAGTCGAAATTATTTTCCTGGTATTAAAATAACTACAAGTAAGCGCTTTCTGACACGGGAATAAATTATAAATTTGCCTATACATTTAAGTACATTTACGCCACATAGAAATATAACAAGTTTTGCTTCTAAAATGTTACCGGACTACAGTTGCGAACTTAATTTAATTTGCTCAAATTCACTTTGGTAGCTGAGTCTGGGTCTGATAAAATGAAGGTGCTGGAGAAGATATTTCCGACTTCTTCCACGTCTAACTCGAAAACTTTGAATAACTTCTAATTAATTACGCTGATGTTCCAGAATTATTAAATGATTAAGGTTATTCATTAAAGTTGCTTGAGGATGTCTGATAAAGCGACAAGTAGAAATAGTTTGCCAAGCAAAAAAATAGAATAGTTTCATCAAGGTTGCCGATGTGAGAACTATCTTGATTTATATTGGAATTTATTTTAGAATACCAAATGTTAAACCGTACAGTGAAAATTAGGTATATAGCAAATATCATTCCATTCTTTCAGTATGTGATATGATAATATGTCGGCTCAGTTGTACGGTGTTAAAGCCGCATGGATTGCAATCATGGAGTCCCTGGTTCGAACCCCGGCCAGGGTATGGATGTTTAGTGGCGTTTTTAATATTTTACTGTGCCACGTTATCTCAGGGCCCTATCAAGATATAACAAGAAAAAAAAACGTGGTTGCATAAATGATGCCCAGGCTAGCTCCAAAGGTATCCTGTTTCTCTTTTTTTTATACTAACTAAACTCCTATAGTCAAGGCCCTTTGCCGGTACAATGTCTGGCACAATTAATCTAATTTTAATTTAATTTGGACGCCACATGATTTAATTTTTGTTTTAGGTGCCTTGCATATAATTTTCAAATTCGAGATAAGTATAGCAGAACCACGAAAAGTAAGGCCTATGAGTATTCGTGCAAAATAACGCTAATATCTACAAAAGGGAAACGTTAATTTACGTGGTTATTCTGCTTACTGTAGAGCCTTAATAACTTATGATATAAAATAGTAAAAACAGGCGGTTTCAACGAAATGATATATTTCAGTACTTTTATTGACTATCAACGATGTTGTGGTTAAAATGAGACAAATTTATTTTCGCACGGCCCAAGTTTAGAGACGTCTATATCTTTGGTTAAGAGATAATAAAATTTACGGCGCAATACACCGCTGTTGATTGTTACTAACAATTCTTCAGTACACTCACAATGATATTTACAAATAAGTACTGAATGTACAAATGAAGTTTAATTAACTTAAATAAATAGATGAAAAGAAACTTATTATTAACTACCCCTTGCTCGTTAAAATCAAGCAAGACTTAAAAAAACAATTTAATTACTTAATGGTATTCGCGGTGATTAAAATAATTTAAGAATAATAAAACTTATCTGAAATCTTCTAATCGGCAACGCAGGACCACTTGTGGATATAATTTACAAGTAATATAAGACAGGGGTAGGTAGGGCGTAAGGGTCTCTCTCCCTATGCCCGTCAATGGATAGGGTGAAATCGAGGATGTCCGCCAACTAATGAAGAATATCTCCAACAAAACGACAGCATGCAAAAGGTTTTCCACCAAGAATTCCAAGGGATAAAGGGAAAAAAGGGAAACCCTAGAAATATATTTTTTCATCAACTCATTTCCCTGGTTAGGTAATAGGACATGAATACAAGAGATAATTGTAAAAGGTACATACCTCTACCACAGGGTTTTCCAAATCGTCTGTTACAGTAGACGCTCCAAAGTTAATAAAAAAACGTTCGTGGAGGCGTAATAATCCCAAAAAGGTCCGACTTTTCAACAAATCTTGATTTCAGATCAACTAGGAACTCGCCAAAGAAAAGTCAAAATGTAATAATGCGAAAAGCAACTAAATCCCAAGACGGTTATTTAAATTTCCACAAAAGCACTTTTCACAGAGACGTCTCCACGTCTTAGTACTTTTTCTAGTCAACTTTTTATTCAAAAAAACGGATTGGATGGAAGAAACAGACGTGCCAAATAGGTAGACATAAAAATCACCAGGAAACCAATATCGATAGCCTATATAGAAATTTCTAGTAGAAAATTATCGGAACATCGGGCTGGAAATAGGGGGTTTGTAAAATACAAGGTCGTTTATAACAGAACCATTACTATTGACTGAAGGAAGTACTTATTTCTAATAAGGGGCATTTATAAATTTTACTCGGGAAGTCCTCATATCGCGGCAGAAAAATATAAAGATCGCGATTTTCAGGACGGCGTCTATGGAGATGTGCCGCACCACGGACTTGAGTAAAGGTGGTGATATTTATTAGTGAATTTCGCAGGTCTCACAATTTACTGAGTAAATGTATTATATTTCTTCGTTTTTCAATCAATCAATTTACTTATTTGTTGTTTATTGGGAATAAATCCAACTATTTATTAAAGTAAATAAGTAGTCATTATATCATTAATATTACCATTATTCCAATCTACCGAAACTCATATTTATTAAATTAGTTTAACTAAGCAACCCACAAAATAGCGCTCAGTAATTGTAGTGATCTAATTAGGACCTATATTTCAACTCTTGCCCTCTATAGCTATATAGTTCAGCTTGTTCAAAATGGAACTGTTACAACCGAGATGGCAAATCACAGGGGTTGTTGTGTTGATATCTATATGTACGTGTATTGGTTCAGTGGATGTTAATATAAATAAGACCATTTAATTAAAAAATAAATAAATAAAGAAAAAGATATTTTTATTATTTTATTTTTTTTATTTTATTTTATTACTGCAACAATTTACAAGTTGTACATTTTTTGTAATATCTAGTTAATCTATTTATTATTAATTTATAATTCAATTTATTACCATTACGTGTTATGACACCTGAGGGGACCTCGTGTTGTGTCTAGCAGTAACATATATTAAATTATTTCATTGCATATTGTACTGTCCAATTAGAAATTGAACTGATTATTGCACAGAAGCTTACAATTCAGTTCTGCAAGAGTAATTATACTTAAAAAAGATATAGCTTTGCAAAAAGAAATTTAAGAAGATATTGACACAAAATATTGTCACGCAGGAAATAGCCAAATCCGGGAAATGTTTATATAAATAAAACACATTCGACCCTAGTCCATACTAAATCAAAAAACAATTAAATAATGTCAATGCTGATAGTAGAATTGTTTAATAACAAAACACATATGGGACGTTCTTTGTCAAGTGGAACAAGGCTCTGCCCAAAATTCATGCCAATGGATTTTAATGATCTTGAGCTTAAAATGTTGGTTATTGAACCCTCTTCATGGGCCAGTGTGGCCTTTTCAAAAAATTCAAAATGGCGGCTCGATATGGCCGCCGGAAATCAAGGAAAAATGAAGGTTTCGCAGTAAAACAGTAGCAAAAAAAATATGACGTTCAATTCAATCGAGTTTAGGTGCACAAAGCTTGTTATTAACAGGCCTAATAAGTTAATTAGGTAGGTTGGCGAAATCAGACATGTCCGATTCAAGATGGCGGCTGAAACCCAAAAATCGCCGAAAATCGCTATAAATCAAGTGTCTGAATTAAGATTTTGATCACATTTTTCATACGCAGGTTTTCAGAAACGGAAAATCCAAAATGGCGGCTCCAATAAACCCAAAAAATTCATAAAAACGGTGAGAAACTGTAAAATTCAGGTGAAATCAGTCTCGGACGAATATATTACACTTTACTGCCCACCAGATGTATGTTTTTAGTATATATCATGAAATTTAATTTCAGAAATACAACATGGCGGATCCAAGATGGCGTGGAAAATTGATATAAGTCAGGATTCTGTCTTATGATTTTAATATTTACACTCCTTATATTGATCTTAAATGCTACAATTGGATCACATACTTCATAAACAGGTTTTTAGGAATTTATAGTCAATTTTAAAATCGAAAATGGCGTCTTTAATTCTGCAGAAACTAGTGCTTATAAAAGCTCTCTGCGTTTAACAGGGTTGAGACTGTCTTCTTATAAATGAAGTCCGCATTACTTTTTCTTTTTTTTTCCTTTTTTTTTAATTTTTTTTATTTTTTTTCTTTTTTCATATTATTTAAAAAATTTTAATATTTTGTTGTTGATAATATTTCGGTTGCATCAGAATATCGAAATGCTGTAAGGGTTTTATTGGAGGAAATTTTAAAGCCATGAGCTTTAGAAATTTTCGATACTTTAGGTGCGGTATGAAACCTTTTTGCAAGTTTTCTAGAAACTCTATCATAGTCTTGTTGAGTGTAGTGATAAAATGTTATATTGGGAAATTTATTTTTGGCTCAGTTAAACAGTTGAAAAGAATTTAGAATAGCCTCATTCCCCTTGTATTGTAAGCTTGCTCTTGTTGCTTGACTCTTCAATACTGCCCCTACTCCGTCACATGACCCCTTGCCATGAGCTGTAGCATTATAATGCCATTCTGCCTTAATGGAGAAATCTTCTTCATGGTTAATTTAATTCACCAACAAAATATTAAATTTTTTTAAATATTATGAAAAAAGAAATAAAAAGAAAAAAAAATAAAAAAAGAAAAAAAAAGGAAAAAAAAAAGAAAAAGTAATGCGGGCTTCATTTATAAGAAGACAGTCTCAACCCTGTTAAACGCAGAGAGCTTTTATAAGCACTAGTTTCTGCAGAATTAAAGACGCCATTTTCGATTTTAAAATTGACTATAAATTCCTAAAAACCTGTTTACGAAGTATGTGATCCAATTGTAGCATTTAAGATCAATATAAGGAGTGTAAATATTAAAATCATAAGGCAGAGTCCTGACTTATATTAATTTTCGACGCCATCTTGGATCCGCCATGTTGTATTTCTGAAATTAAATTTCATGATATATACTAAAAACATACATCTGGTGGTCAGTAAAGTGTAATATATTCGTCCGAGACTGATTTCACCTGAATTTTACAGTTTCTCACCGTTTTTATGAATTTTTTGGGCTTATTGGAGCCGCCATTTTGGATTTTCCGTTTCTGAAATCCTGCGTATGAAAAATGTGATCAAAATCTTAATTCAGACACTTGATTTATAGCGATTTTCGGCGATTTTTGGGTTTCAGCCGCCATCTTGGATCGGACATGTCGGATTTCGCCAACCTACCTAATTAACTTATTAGGCCTGTTAATAACAAGCTTTGTGCACCTAAACTCGATTGAATTGAACGTCATGTTTTTTTTTTGCTACTGTTTTACTGCGAAACCTTCATTTTTCCTTGATTTCCGGCGGCCATATCGAGCCGACATTTTGAATTTTTTGAAAAGGCCACACTGGCCCATGAAGAGGGTTCAATAACCAACATTTTAAGCTCAAGATCATTAAAATCCATTGGCATGAATTATGGGCAGAGCCTTGTTCCGCTTGACAAAGAACGTCCCATATATATTTATATATAAACATAACATTGACCGGTATAAAGGACTGCTAAATAAACAAGTATATAAAACGAATAATCAAAAGAAACGAGGCTCTTGGTTTTTTTCATTTAATTAAGTTTCGACGTCTTAATGTCGACAGTCAGTCTTAGTTTTGGAGCCCTCATCTTAGGATGTGGGGCCCAGGCCCTTCAGGCAGTTTTAGTGATCTCCACCCTGGAGATCACAAGTTAAGTTGTATAGTGTAAAGTGACACCTTTTACTCCCCACTGTGTATGTTGGTAAGATCGTTTAAGTTGTTATGTGTATTTTTATTGTGTATTAATGTTGATTAGTTTTATTTGTTGTTTGTTTGTTATCCCTTAAACGTGTGTTTTAATAAAACCATGTAAATTCCTAAACTTGCCCTTCTTAACACATCTCTCCAGAAAACCCCCCGTCACGTAGGGCGCAGGGCTTAGGGCCAAGACCTTCGCCCTTTTTCCTGTAACATATAGTGGAGGCGCGGGGAATTCTTAAATATTTGTCAAAGTTTTTTGATTTAATATGGACTATAGTCGAATGCGTTTTATTTATACAAACATTTGCTACTTTCCCGGATTTGGCTATTTAATGCGTGACAATATCCCTCCTTTATTTACTACCAAAGATACCTATAGTCCATAACAACTATGAACTGGTTTCCTGAGGGTTGCATATATACACAAGGATTTATGTCTATACCCTCATACAAACACAGCAGCTGGTGCACTAGTAGTTATTTAAGAACACATTTAAATAATACTACATTGTTGCAATGTATACTGAATACACGCTATTTTAAAATGTACGTTTCAAATATTACTTTCCATCATCTTTTCTTAATTATTTTTAGGATGACCACTGTGTATATTTTCTACTAAAAGTATAGCAGATTTTATCCTCGGTAACAGTATTATCTAGTTTCTAATCATGTAATGTTTGGAGTGTTGTAAGTGACGACGGAAGAATGTATTATTTTTTTCAAGAATAGATATAGAATGTCATGAAACGTCGAGATTTTACATTTGAATCAAAAAATTTCTACCTGTTAGCGTGTAACTTTTTCTAGTGCTCGCATTTTCTCTGGAATGGTTTAAGATATTGTATTGTACGGAGATCTGGAACTATATAATATTTTGAGCTTATTCCGGTGAAGGGTTGGGGTAAATAAGAGAGAATAAGTGAAGCAGGATAGAAAGAGTCCAGAAACTTGGAATTTGGTGTAGGTACTAGAAACCAAGGTCTCATATTTTTTTATAACATCTGCCATCCCCCACCACAACCCCATTCCATTATTACAGGGGTTAGCAGAATATAACTGAAACATTCTCTTGAAGGTTGGTACACGTATGTATGTATAATGACGCCATCTGGAACTAGAATATATTTTGATATGATTCTATTGAAGGGTTGGGAGGTAAACAAGTGCGGATAGGGGAAATTAAGTGAAGCAAACTAGTCCAGAAACTTTGGATTTGTTGTATATATTGGAATCTAAGACCTTAATTTTTTATAACTTCTTCCAGATCCCCACCATCACCCCCACTCCATTAATAAAGCAATTAACAAAAGAAAATTGGGGTAATAACTGGAATGGGCGAGGATTCATAACGTATAAAAAATTACTCTGAAAACTGATGAAAAATCAAATGAGTTCAACCAAAATTCTAGCTACCTACAATTTTTAAATTCAGGACATATCTATTTGACGTTTTCATCAATATGTTTTTTACTTTATTAATATTTATATATGTTCTATATTTCCAAACTTGGGCAGTTTAAGACATTTTGCAAAAATCACCGACTTTTCATTAAATTCGACATGTTTTAACTATGAACGCAATGTTGCTACATTTTTCTTCCACATCCAAGTAGTGGATTGGAAGTATAGTAATCGCAAAAAAATTTTCTATTATTTTTTTCTTGAAATGGGTTAGAATGTCATGAAACGTCGAGATTTTAAATTTGAGCGAAAAATTTTTCTGTCTGTCTGTCGGTCTGTCTGTCTGTCGGTCGGTCAGTCGGTCGGTGGGTCGGTCGGTCGGTCGGTCGGTCGGTCGGTCGGTCGGTCGGTCGGTCGGTCTGTCTGTAACGTTTTTGTCTGCACGTTTTCTCCGGAACGTTTTAAGATATTGATTTGAAATTTTGTACACGTATATATTATAATGAGATCTGGAACTGGATTGTTTTTTGAAGATATCCGGTGAAGGGTTGGGGGTTAAATAGGGGTAAATAGGGAAAATATGTAAAGCAAGCTGGTAAGAGTGCTGAAGTTTGGGATTTGGTGTATACACTAGATACCAAGGCCTCAATTTTTTTTCTAATATTTTTCAAACCCCAACACATTCACTCCATTATTAATGGGATTGTTAACATAAAATTGAGATATTCACTTGAAAGTTAGTACCACTTTTGATTCAGATGATTCCATTGAAGGGGTGGGAGGTGGTAGGTTGTGAATAGGGGAAAATAAATAGTGTAAACTAGAAACTTTATTTTTAACATATATGGTAGACACCAACGCCTCAAACTTTCCTATGACATCTGCCCCAAAGTGATTTGGATGAAAAATCTGGAAGTGGAAGTAGTGATTCCTTAGGCAGCGGTTTTTTTATATTTACATATTTTATAAACCAGTTAATAACACATATCTAACATATTTATATCAGTAGCAAAGTGTATCAATTTAAAAAAATCACCTGTTTTAGTGGCCTCTTACGTAATTTCAACAAAGTAAAAATATTTGTCATTTTCAACTTTTAAGCTTTAACGTCAGATTCAATATTCAGAAATCCTTATATCTCTATGTACCAAATTCATGTATATTTGCAAATGGTAAAAGAGACCTGTTGTAAAGCTGTGTCCTCTGCCAGCTTAATAATTCTCGAGGGTGATAGTTTTCAACTGTTTCTTTTTGTCTTTGCTGCTTGGGTATTAATAATTACAATTATTATAACTAATTTTAATGTTATTAATTTAAAACTTATACATCTTCGTGATATCTGGGAAGCAGTTCGACGGAGCGACACTAGTATTTTAATACTATTGAACACTTCTTGATTGTTAATGCATCAAACATCAGAAGTTGTAATATTTCCTTAATGACAAAGTCAGTTATTAACTGCCTTCATTCACTTGAGTGAAAATAAATTTATGTAATGCTAATAAATTGCATTCTAAATGAAACATTTTATTTCATTAAAATATGAGGAAATTTCTTATCACTTTGTCTTAAAATCCACTGTTAGAATCTTTATAAGTTTTATATCACAAATCCCGCTAGTGAAGTAAAAATAATCAGTAAACCTTTTGAGCACCGTCACAAAATAATGAAACCCTCCTATGTTTGTAAAACCTGCAATTTGGTACGGATCTCAGCTCCCACAATTCGAAATTCCAGTTAGCTTTATATTCACTTAATATAAAAAAATATATAAGAAAATGACACTGAAATCCCCATGTAATAAGAAACCCCTTATTCCTTATTTAACATTTCCAGATCTATCCATTTCCTTTGAAATCAACACGAAAAAATGGCGTACAAGTGGAATATATGCTAAGACATTTTATTAGAATTTATAGCAAATGGAACAAGACCGCGAATATAGGGATCAAGAGGGCCTAGAGCGTAAACAGGCGTATGAATGAAGATGTTTCTGATGCTGGCATTGCAGGAGGAATATAGGCTAGGGGCTATACGAGTAATATCACCGCATTGGTTTTATGCCACAATAGGCACTTATTATTAGAATGTTTTGAATAGCGAAACTGAAGCCGCGTTTAATTACGTTAATATATTGAGTTTCATATACAATATAAAAGGCATACTCAAGTTATTAAAAATGTATGAATATTTTTTATTTGAAATACAACTGTGATTTAGAAAATATGGCAATATTCGTATTATTGTGTTTATAATATGAAATTTTGTCAAGTATCCTAATTAATGTTAATGGCGAGATTGGTGTGGAAGAGTTCTTTGTCGGCGTTTCTTGAGTCACTTCATTATTCCGCCCGTTCGATGCTTCTACACCCCCAAATCAATTCAAACAATTTTTATGGACAATAACAACCAAAACATAACAACCAAAAAAATTTGGAAAAACTTTTTGACTCTCGTTTTTTTTGCTCTAGCGGCCAAAATAATGAATATAGAGAAAAAGCTTTCTACAAAAGTTGTAGCTGGTCTCTACAAAAAAGATGTTTACAAATGAAAATGAAAATAACATAAAATGTAGAGAAAAGTCTCAGCTTTAATGTGGAACTAATCACAAAATTCATACAAATTTTTATCATAGAGAAAAGTGTTAGAAGATGGCTTAGTAAACATTATACAGTTGATTTATTCATATTTTTGAGTTATATGCATCCTCCCTGTTTCTTCCTTAAAAATAGGTGCTTTTTACTGCATGGATTCGATTCCATGCACATTGATCTATATTTCGTGAGAATCTCAATGACGAATGTTAAGAAACAAAAAAGTTGTCTGTTTTACTGTATAATTGTGCATTTTCTGAACATGTGTTAATAATGTAGGCATATTCAAAAAGTACAGCACGCATTTAAAAACTCTAAAGTCATTCGAAAGAATATGTTTTATTGCACCTATAATCCAAAAATGAAGACTGTGCTATTATTATTAAATAAGATATAGCGAATTGAACTCCAAAATTTGGAGGTGACTGATCGATGAGAAATATACCCTCTACTTTGATCGCAAGGTATATTTTTCCAACGAAAGTAATTGCAATAAAATGTTAATTAGATTAATATATCATTATATAAAAATGTATTAGAAAAATGAGTTATCATTCTAATGGGATATGAATAAATCTGTGGATAAACTGTTCAAAGTTTACCAAGCCATCGTCTAACACTTTTTCCCTATGAGTAAATTCTCTATGAATTTTGTGATTAGTTCCACATTAGAGGCGGAACTTTCCTCTGAATTTTGTGTTATTTTAATTTTTTTAGAGGCTCTGAATAGTAAGAATTATCGATCGATGAGTCCGGTCGTACGATACTCCCGGAGAATTAGGCTTAAATAAGACAAAAATTTGTAGACATTTTTTGCAAAGAAAGAGAGGAGCTACAGCTTTTGTTGAAAACTTTTTTATTTCTTTTCATTATTTTGGCAGCTAGAGCAAAAAACGAAAATCAAAAAGTTTTTTCAATTTTTTTAAAATTTTTTCCGAACTTGGAAGTGCATAGAATGCATCAACTCATTTTCTAGGTTATTACCTACTTAAATCACGGAGATAATCCTTTTATTAATATTTGTTACCCTAAATGGCTAATTTGCCTATACTCTTTATTTACTTATTACTTTTTGACATGACTAAATTAGTAGTGCGGAAATATTTTCTCCACTCTGGTTAAGAAAAGTTCGAATTTTCCTAACTCAAGTTAGTATTGAAATATAGAAAATTTCCAAGCGTCAGTAGAAAAACATATTTGGAATTTAGAGAAACATTTCATCGAATGTCATTGATTTGACAATCTGAACACAGATTGCTATCTGTGATCGGGATATAGGACTATCACAGAGTTTTTACATAGCGTAGCTATTATAGCTTTATGAACACTTGTTTCGCTAGGACGTAGATCGCATAGAGAATCTTCTTCAGGCCCTTGTAAAGGAGTGGGGTTCAATAAAAAAGTTTCATTTTTTATTCGATGCGGCCGAAAATCCCATTTCCGTTCTGATAGCGCCACTGTAGTGCTCTACAGTAATTACAAAGCCACATGGTTTTTCAATTATGTTCAAATGTATTTAAATCAGTGTTCAATATAGTCAATTTATTGTATGTGTTTAAAGTTCACTTTTATAATTCAGAGACTACGTGCCATTTGTAGCGAAAGAGAAAACATATATTTTGTAAAGATCATATGTTCCAACACACTATCTAATATAAATTCTTTTTTCTTTTGTGGTTACCCAATCAGTTGTGTTGCAAATTTTGTGACTAAGAGTCTATCGTTAATTAAGTAATTGACTAAAAATCTGTCAAATATAACTAATTAGTATAGTAGCCATCATTAATCTAGTCACTTGAGTAGTGATTTGGGGAGTCAGATTTGGAGAGTGAAATAGGATCCAGCAACTCCTCTTTGAAGACCAATAACGTAAATTTGGAAGACCCGAAGAACTTTTGAGTTCATGGTGGAGGAGTATCGCCAAATGCATTTTGGGAGACGAAAATATTAATCTTATACCATATCATTGAGTCGTGAGGATATAAACCACAACTGAGTCGTGGAAGGAAGATGAGTGTGAGAACATAAAACATAACTGAATCTTAGTCGGGAGAGTTACAGGACTACAGAACGACAGCGTGAACATACAGGCTGCCGTGTACTTGATGTACCGTGTATCTTCCACGATTTGGTAAGTACGTATCGATTAGCAAAAATTAGGTTATGTTAGGTTTGTGTTGGTTTGATAAACTTTAGTATATGTTCCCTCAAGAGTTCGATAAATTGTTATCTAGCAAAGAGTCTTATATTTGAGACAGCACTTTGTTTTACCTAAACGTTAAATCTTTATTTTTCTGACGTTCTACTTGCAATTTTCAAGTTTTGCCCATTAAAAGGTGTGTGTCGTGGTTCTGCGGAGGACTTTTGGTTTCAGCCCTACCACGGATGGTGCTCTTGGTCATTAATTTTGCGTTAGTCGACCACCGGAACTACGAAACCATTCATACTGGGATATTGTGAGAATTATTATCGACTTAAGCTCTGGCCCACTCAAAAGCTAGCCGTCAGCACCACCATGCCTTCTTGTTTTGTTTTTAACTTCCAGGCTAGGGATGTAATAACTAGGCATTATTTCAGGATGTAGTGCATATCGACGAAATAACAGGTCATCGCTTTGAATAAATGTAATAATTATTTTCGCCCGCCTCAATTCGAGTATGTATATTCGGATATCGGGCGCGTATCCCTTGTTTCAGAATATGTATAAAGACATTCTACGCCTTATGTGGTGTTAAACTTAGACTCTAAAAAGTTAATCTGTTTTCTTTTGCAGAAATATAAAAGAAGTAATGCAGCATATTGCAATAAAAGATGGAGCAGAAAAGGAAAAACAAGTGTTCACCTAACTTAAAATCCTTCTAATGTGTGGAAGGTATTACGGGATGTCTCTTGGCCTCAAATGGTGTAAACTTCGAAAAATATAACACAACACGTACTAGCATTATCCTTTGCTCACGGTCGACAAATAGACCTTCACTATTAGAATGAAAGGGTGGTAGTTACGGACAGTTGAATATGGACATGGCAGTAAATTAAAAAAAATGTAGAATAAAAAATTGATACTAAATTCCTGTTACCATAAGTACTTTGTTTTATATCATAAAAAGGAAATAACGCGTTTTTCATATTAACATTCCAGCAGAATTTAGTGCTAGCTGTTCTACTATATAACCACTTCTACCACCTCGATAACATATTTAAAATAACACTAAACTCTAGCTGGGATCTGAACGTGATACCTTGCAGTCAAAGTCCTATTTCACACACAACGGTTTTGGACGTACGTAAAAAGACGTATGTCCACATTCCTTTAGTGGAACTAGTGTATGAGCTTCACACAGGACGGCAACGGCACGGTGGCGTGATCATGCCGTCCAGCAGCCGTCCATTGCCCCTAAAATGGACGGCGACCGTGCCTTTCCATGAAGACAGTGGCCTACGTGACAAAATGTAGGTTTTGACACGAATTTTAGCCATACATTAACTAACCTACATGTGAAGACAAGAGAGTGATGTTTTTGATAACGCCAACATGTATACTGAGCTCAAATAACGGCAAGCAATGGTTGTGTGTGAAAGCAAATTCGCCACGATAAAACATCGTACGCCTTTTTTGCATACGTCCGAAACCGTTGTGTGAAAGGGGCGTGTGAAAAGGGGACGCTCGTCTCGCACTATACGGTTTTGATCGCTCTATAAAAAACCGTACGGCCGCACTCTCATTATGCGATGACAGCAGTCGGCCTCTGCCACTGGACTCAACGGCTGCCGAACGGCGCTTTTGACTCAGTGGTCGGCGTGATTGAATGCATACTGTCACATTCGACGGCTTTGAGTCTCACGGCAGTTTCATTGTTTTGTTGTATTAGTAATTATATTGACCACTGTGAATTAGATGAAGTGATAGTGAAGTTTTGATAACCTTGGTCTTGTGCTCTTGATGTTTACGAAGATCGAATTGCGACAAAAAATACCTGGCATAAAGTTTGCTTAAAACTGAAAGAAGGTGTAAAATAATCCTACTTCCTTCATGATTCCGTAGGCTACAGATGTTAAACATGCTGGGATGAGAGTGGTTGTAGTCAGTTTGCTAGCTTTCTTCTTGGATTTGTGCCTGGAAATTGAAAGAAATACGTCTGCAATATTATAATACTGTGTTACTATTATTATAGTTATATTGTGTAAAGTGTTCTGCACCTTTAGCAAGCAGTGCTTATCCGGCACGGTAGCTCAGTCAGCTAAGTGTCTTAGTGGACACCAGCGACTACCCGTCTTTTACGAAAGACGCTGACCATAATTTAACACGACAAAACCACGTCAATCACAAACAAACAAGGACACACAACTATTCTCTTTTTCATTTCACATCTTCTTTCACTCTAATTCACTTAACCCCAGACTCCGCTGACATAACGGCATTCACATAATCGGCATTTTATATGTCCCAGTTTTTATCAAACCGACATTGTTTATAGTAGGGTTTTGCTCGTTTTTCCGTACACATTCTGAACATCACTCACATATCCTGATTAAACCTTGTTTTATTTATTATTTTTATTTCCTTCTAGGGAAATATAACAAAATAACGCACAATAAATTATTGAAGTGTGCAATCCCCAGAGCTTAAATAATCAAATAGCGTAAGTCCCCAGCCATACTATCGGCGATCCCTCTATTTATATATGCTTCGCATATCTTAAATGGAGGAAGGAATGAATGTTTTCAATGAAGTATTTAAACTAGGTTATTGAAATGCATACATTTAAATAAAAAACATTTAAATGGAATTAATGCGTCTTAGTGGCGAGCGCGCTTGGTCAGACTGCCTAACGTGTACTGGGTTCGACCCCCAGCACTGGCAATGTTGGTGGGTAATGGATGTTTTCTGCGTTCTTTCAAATGTGTAGCCCCCTTCGGACAGCTTTGGACTTGGGGGTTGTCTACTATGTGTGGTGTATATGTTATGTTTATGTTAAAAATGCTAATCTGCCGTTTATCACGATTGACCATTTGGTTCATTATAACTAACAACGTGAATGTGTAAAACAAGATTAATTATTGCTTGTCTTTGTTGCTGTCATTGTTCCTTTTGTTGATAAACAAACTCAATCCTCATGGAGCCATTAAGGAAACAATGTATTTTAAATTGAGTTCTCATAATATTCAAGTTAATTCAGCAATCAGGAGGTACCATTAATCGAGAACGGCTCCCCAGTCAGCCTCTTTACTACAAGGAAATGTACGGTCGTACGTCAAGTGTACAGGGGGGGTTAATTTATGATGTTGCGCCAAGAATTAGAGTGCATCGAGCCCTGTAAATGTATTATTGCCATCTGCGTAACCAAACAAATTGCTTGTACTTAAATGCTTGCTTGCTGTTTGTTTGATTTGCATATATTGTGTAAATTTTCCGACGCGTCGGAAAACTTATTTTAAGCAATTAAATGATGAGTGGAATATGAGTGTTCTAAAATGATTAAATTTGCATAATACCGTTCCAAAGTTAAACGGTTGAAGCAACTAGTATAACTTGCCTAGTTTCAAGAAGGATCATAAATTCTTAAAATAATTTTCGAATACACGAAAAGCGGAAGGAAGAACCTTATTAACCATTATCTGCAGTTCCTACTGGGACTATTTAAATGCAGGTCTTTCAGTTTTCATTTCTCTGCGGGCATCATCATTTATTTAATTTTCATATAATAGCTATAATCGCGAAGTGGAAAAATGTAAATCAGAATAAATATTTGCCAAGTCTTCTTTTAAAATTCTCTGCAGCCGCGATATCATAACCAACACTCTTACACTGAATATTAAACTGCTTGAAAGACTTCAAGTTTCTATTTAATTTACTGTTGGCTGTCTTTTAGTAAAAATTAGTAATTAGGGCACAATTTTAATCGCCTAAAACTGTTTGTCTTAATATTGGGAAATTATGCTCCGTGCGATTTTCCAATATTATGAAGCGAATCATGTAGTAAACATGGACTATATAGTTTTCAAATAATGAAATTTATAAAAACTCGAGTTAATTAAGTAATAATAATAATAATAATAATAATATCCTTCATTTAACCTGGAGAGGTGTTAGCAAATGCTGGTATTAATACCAATTAGAAACTCATAAAAAATTTACATTATGTACAGGAAATAAGAGATAAGCACAAAACCAGTAATATAAAAAAAGATGTAGGAATACAAAGCACAGGCAAAAGATGTATTCAACTATAGTCTAGTCACGCAAGGATTTATCTACTAAAAGAAATCCAAATGAGCGGGAAATATGCATACACCTTTACTTTTACATTATTAATAATGTGTCAAAAGTCCCCACTGATATCTTGATTGCGTTATTCAAGGTCAAATATCACAGAAATCACTTTTTCGCACATATTTTTCTTATATATTAATATGTTTTGCACAAGATATACCAAATACAGTTGCCATTTGGACTTACAATTAAGCCAATTAATTTTTTTATACGCCTATGTATCACTACAGAAAAACGTAAGCATGAGTTTCGCAACTTTTGCAGTCTATATTGTTCTGTGGATTGACGTTTCCATACTCAAGTTAAGATATTATTTGACTGTCGTCTGCACACTGATGGAATTTACAGAATGTAATTTTCTCATGTAAATCAAATATAAAAAAGCACAAACAGTGTGGGGTCCAAAATTGAGCCTTGGGGCACTCCTGATATGACAAAGCTATCCTGTGATGTTAGTTGTTTTCCTGAGCAATAAAATTTCACCTGTTGAGTTCTTCTGGATAAATAACTTTTAAACCAATTTACCGACTCAATTCCTAAATAGGCAAAGTTTACCCAATAGCTTGTCGTGATGTAAATTGTTAAAAGCCTTTCGGTATAACTACTGTAGTAGTGGTAATTTGAGATTCATCAATAGCATTTAAAAAGTCGTCTGTAATTTCTACAAGTATGGTAACAAGGCTGTGATGGGCTCGGAAACCCGACTAATTTTGTGGTAATAAATCATGGGAGCAGATATGGTTTAATAACTACTTTAGTATGATTCTTCGAGAACAATTGACGTTATGATTAAAAGGTTGACAAGTATGATATCAGCATAATTTTCTTAGTGGTGTCACTAGAACATCTAATCAAAGTTTTAACGTATTTAAAGAAAATTGGTCACCACATCTTTTTCATCAACAGTGTGTAATTTTAATTTAGTATGAATGTCGGGATGGGCAGCGGCTTTATAGGCATTAATAATTTAATTGCCTACTTGAATGAAGGAACTAAATCCACAAAATATTTACTAAATACATGTGGATTATTCAAATGTTCTGGTATTACTAATTGATTTTCAATTTTTAACTTGTTGCACATATATAATTAAATGTGAAGCACCGTCTACTTAATTTTAAAACTAAATTATTTTATTAATAATTCGAGTAAAATTAAAGAAACCCCAAATTATAGACTGTGATATGAAGAAAAACAACAGCTGACTCACTTCTACATGCACAGAGCTAAAGCAATAACGCAGGCATGAGGCGCGTGCAGCACCATAAAGAGCATAATTGGAGCAGAGCACTCGCCCCAACAATTTTGCTACTATTTAAAATCAGTTTCATGTATGTCGGTAGAATTAGGTACAAAGCGCTGATTATATATTGAGTTGGATTTAACTTTATTTCCCCGAAGATATCAGGTTTTAAGCTATTTACACGAGTTACGCACACTATATAAATGTACACAGTTTCCAAGTTACGCGTTTCGAAACATTTTACTCAAATACATCTTAATTCACTTTTACGTGGTACCACTGAGATTAAGTCAACAATCAATATTCTTTATTTTATTATTCTAATAGTTATTGGAGTCGGAAATGTCTTCTTGCAACCTTCATTTGTTTCGTAATGATCTACAAAATACGTTTTAATATTTTAAAATCAAATTGTTGTAAAGTTCGTTCGAATGTGAGAGATACAGTTTAGATATCGTGTAAGGCATAGTATTCTATACTAAATTACCATATATTCCTTTTCACTAAAAGTATATCAGGTTTACCTTCTTTGCAATATTGTAAGTATTATTTTTCTTCTCCGTTTTCTCAATTAATTTTCCGCTCTATACATTTGTACTAAAAGCATAACAGTTTTATTCCTTGACACTGGTATTAACTAACTCTTAAATATTACTTTCCTCGATCATACTTTCTTCATTATCTTGTTACAGTGTACGCCCTGCAAATTTTTCACTTAAATTGCATGTTTTTCTTTGATAACAGCGTTAGCTACCTACCAAATATTATTTTTCTTCATCAAGTGGTTTTCGTATACTGCGCCAACAAAGAAACACATAAGATTGATTCGATTTATTATTACGTGTTCTATTTGGTTTTATTTCAATACAGTCGACCATATCCCAGTGGCGTGAAAGTAAATATTGTGATATAATTGTGTGAGATTTTTATATTCTTTCTTTCTTTATCATACTCAGATGACTCCGTTGTATATTGATTTATTGATTGATTGATTTTCCAGCGTATGGTGGGCATTGCTGCCAATTCCGGGCATCCATGGAAGTTCGTTCCAACACGCAGCTTGGTCCTCCGTCGAACACGCCCAACGGATGGCAAAACCGCGTGCAGGAACCAAATCTCGGATGTTTTATATACCGCCGGACCAGCTGCATACGCCGTGTTGGACATTGGACGTGCTTGTTGTCAGCAGCGAGAGCCGCGTGGGGTGGGAATATAGGATGGGAAGTGTAGGTGTTTGGGAGATGCTTCTTTTAAGTTTCCATGCTTCTATTAAATTTTCATTTATCATCATCGGCTGGGGTGTGATGCAGTTGTTTGCGACATGCTTCTTTTCAGTTTCCATGCTTCTTTTAAGCTTCCATGTATCGTCATCTCCTTATTTTTCTACTAAGTTTTCTGCCTCTTGTGTCTCTGAATCTGGCAGCTTTTATTTTTGTATTTTTTTCCCTTTTTTCCCTTTTTTTTTTTTATTTATTAACCGCTCCACAAGCAAATATCCATTTACGGTGGAGTTGCTGGGAAGGGCCCTATCTCGCGGTAACAAATTTTTTTGCGCGGTATGAGAAAAGGGTCCGAAGGGATAGTTTGCTCACCCTGTATGTCGTTTCCTTGAAACAATCGGTTTCAATTTTGGGCAGTTTTTCCATTTCATTACCTGTATATTATGTTTATTACCTTTATATTATGTTTAATATCTTTTTAATTTTGATCTCCAATTTTTGTTTAAAATTTAATAAAGACATAAATAAGCCAATGCTAATGCTATATAAACAAAAACTTATCTGTTTCATTCACACATCTGGCGTTGCTTATTTTATATCAACCACTTTAAGAAGGGACGAATCCAGATATAAAAATCTGCTGCCTTAACCGGTAATCAAATAAACAAATTCCCCATATAAAACTAATAACTCTGCAGCGAGAAACAAAAAGTTTATAGTAAATAAATTATTTCTTAAACAAAAGTACCCATTCCACATGAAGAATTCATGCATTCACGTATATGTGAAACAATGGATTTCCGAATCACAACATTCTTCCCATCCGTGAAGGATTAATAAATATATCTTAGAAATAAATAGAAATAACACTTATCATTCATCCTTCGTACTACCCACTTTGGGGAGGGTGGTCGGTTGTCTTAGGTACATGCACTTGTGGATAATTTACGGGTTTATAACCTGGTCCCATTCAACGTGTTTATTTTTTATCCGAGTTATGTTGCCAGATGTCTGTACCCTTTGTCGAGCTGCCCCTTTAGTGATGTCATAGTTAAATATCAAATATCAGCTATATGAATTAGCCAAATTTATGTTAATATATATCAACTAATGTAGGATTTTCCGCTCTTTAATTCAACACATTTTTGCGCGTTTCACACCGTGTTTACTTTAGTTTTTCGGGATTTCATGGGATCCACTTAAAAACGCGTCTGCCTTCGTCGACGACCGAATTGAACTCTCAGTTGACTCCGTTATATATTGACTAAAAATATCGGATGTAAATCTGAATAGGCATTTTCTGTTATTAATAATTTTAAAAAGTTGTCTGTTATTCTGTCGTACTCATTACAATGTGCTACAGATGTAGATATCAATACGACATTTCAAATTTAGACGAAATATAAAAAATTTGAAACAAGTAACATCATGTAATATAAAAGTACTCATAAAGCATATATTATGCTCAATAAATTTATGAGCACTCTCAAGATTTTATAAATTCTTACTTAAACCTTCATATCTTGGAAAAAACTTTTAAGGCGTATATACTGTGTATGTAACGATCTTTTATTAAGGATATAACTTCGCTTTTATTAAATATGGAGAATATTTATCTCAGCCGCTGTTTTATTATTTCTCTCTGGATGAAAAACGCGCTGTAAAAAAACCCATTGATAATGTTTCCAGATAATGTCTATCAAACCATTTTTAAAGGCACTCCAAAAAATTCAATAATAATATGGGATTTTTGTAAAGACGTTATCTACTCAACAATACCAATCTACAATATTCCTCGCAGAGCCTCTTTTTTGTATAAGTTCGTGTTCACTTAGCAAAAACATAATTCGTGTCGGTTGGTGGGACGGGAGGCGAACGCAAGTCCCTTAAAAGGCGTCTTGGCTTTATTGCATCAGCGTCACTTTTCCCTTATCTGTACCCTTTCGTACTCAGTCGCCCGCTCCACCAGCCAAACATTTAATATCGCCTTCGCTTTTTCAGTGGCTCACCAGAAAAATTTCTGATACCATCTAAATGATTTGCCCTAATTTTAATGACGTGAAAGTTGCTGACTAAAGGAGTCTTTTATGAATCATGATGGATGAAAATGTAAAAGTTTAAATGAAGGAAAGACGTACACAAAAAATTACATTCTTAGTTATCTTAAATACAGACATGATAGTAATAATATATTCTTCAGAAGTGATAATGATCAATCAACGAAAGCATGTAAAATGCAATTTAAGAGAATTTTTCAAATTTTATATACAGGGTGTTTGATTAGGCGATGCCAATCTGGAACAGGGTGATGCAGGGGTCATTTAATAATAATAATAATAATAAAAATAAAGGTCTTTATTTTTCAATAGAATAACGAACAAAGTATATAAGTAACAATAATATAATAAAATAATTATTATTCCAGGAAAAATGCCGAAGAACAGGTGGTCATGCAAGGAGCATGACCTCTGGATTTAATCTTAAGCAGAAAAAAAGAGTAAGAAAGGTAATACAATATTAATAAAAAGAATGTAGCAAGAAGTATACACAATATACACAAATATATAATATATAACTTATAGCTGAATATTATATGGGCACATACAGACACACACAAAAAACTAATAATAATTAAGCTTACAGTAGTTAAATTATGTTTATATTATTATCAGATATTATCTTCTTTTTAAACGCTCTTTTAAAGGATGGAACAGATTTGGTTATTATGCTTGGGGGAAAATTATTATATATCTTTGTTATTTGATATGAAAATGACATTTTGTAAAGTTGAGTACGGTGGACGGGAGGAGTTAATCTGCCTCTAAATCTTGTAACGTTATATTGCTTGATGTCTAAGTGATATCGATAACGTTAGCACACGGCAGTCATTAAATTCGGAGGCTGGGTCGTGGGCAAGGATTATTGTAATATAAAAATTTTATTCATTTATCTAGATGTTCAATTTAGCATTTAGATGTTATTTAACACTAATATTATAGCAAGTTATGCCTGAGCGCCAGTCGAATACTTCGACGAGGATAGAGGGGAATCAAGACACACAAAAACAATTATAAAAAAATGACGTTAGTAATATAAGTAAATTTAATAAATAATAATTTTACCATTAAGAAAACAACATGTACATAGATCATAGATGTTTGAAAAGCCAAACTATAATTTCCAAGTTAACAATTACTTTGTGGTGTATAATAGCAACAGGAAAGTAGACAAAAAGACAGGTATAAAAAATTGTAGAAAACTATAAGCAATGATTGGTAACAAACGACAAAGTATTATATCGATATAACAAACGTAAAACACAGGTAACGATAAATTGTAAATATGAACAAATATTTTTCTCTCTTACACAACGTACTTATATCACAGATATCAAATTAATTTAGTAACTAAGGTGTGCGCTAATTACCTGGATGATTTTTCTCTTATTTTTACTAAGCTACCAAATCTAAATTTAATTTTAAATAAAGCTTGAACCTTTATCGAGATCAATATATGTAACAGTCTCACAATACTTTACTATTTTCGAGTATAACATGCATTAAAGTTATAACACAAAGATATTAATTTATAGGTACCCAATTAACAGCTGTTAGTCGGTGAACACAAAAACATATATAAGCAATCAATAATTTTGTTTAAAAATTCAATGAATTATTTGAAATGTTTAAAGTTCACTTTTTATTTGCCAAAGGAAAAATCAAATGTATTCTTGTGAAAAAATAACGGTAAGCTCGTATACTTGGTAAGTTGAAATTGATAGACTGCGCAGAGGTTGAGGTGTTGACGTAAAGTCCAAGCAAAGTTACGTAAATTCTAAGAAGAGTTTACGAAGGTTACGAAGAGTCTAAGAAGAGTCTAAGAAGAGTCTAAGAAGAGTCTAAGAAGAGCCTAAGAAGAGGCCCTAGGTTTCATGAGGCCTCTCGAAAGTGTTTCCCTCGCAGAATTAACACGAGGTGCGAGTAGGTAATAAATGCCTAAAAATTCAAATCGTCTAAGCAAATTGCAGTGGATTTAACGCGATCAATAGGTAATATATGGATTTTTAAAATTACTCACCCTAGATTTTATGAGGCACTCGCGAATCTTTCAGATTTTAATTTAATTAATTAACAAATACGCACACCACGTACTCATTACCTCGATCTACCCAAAACGTGGAAACCTTAATCTCCCGGACGGCTCGATCAACTTTTTATACCAATACTTTTTGTAGTTTTTTATTTTATCATTTCACGCTTACTTTTTCTAAACTAATTTTTGTTAAAAGTTCTTTATGCAAATCAATAGAGTTGTCATTACATTTATTTATTGATAAATTTATAACAATTCAAAAGTCTTCTTCTCGAACTTTAAAACAAAAATAAATTATTTATATATGTGACCAGATATACCAACTAGCGAATTCTTAATATACAGTGTGTTGCATGATTCTTGCTCGAAAAATTTAAGACTTGTTCTATATGTTCTTTTTAAACCGCTACACACCCCCTGTTGCTGGAAAAAAAATTTTTGCATGGCAAAAATTTTTCCCTTGAAATCTAACTAGTCCTACTTATGCTAAACCTCATCACTAATACTAACCCATATTTATCTACTTACTAATCTATGCTAAAAGTTAGTGCCTAAGAAAATCTAACTATATAAATAAGACTAATAACTAGACTACCAGATAAAAACAATAAAGACTAATCGTGTCTTTATTATTTATGTTAACATAAAAAATAATCCGGATTGTAAATATAAATGTCTAAATCGGGAAAAGCAAATAAAAATATCTGCTTAAGTCGAAGTCAGGATATAACTTAGAAAAGTTTATTTTTTGTATTCTTTGAGCTCAAAATTACAGACAAAATCGGGTAATAAACAGATAGATAGAATCCTATTCATTCATCCTCATTCGCTCACATTCACTCTACTTTCACATCAGGATTCATCACCAGCATCGCCATCATTAAATGGTTTCAGGTCTTTCACATGCCAATTTCCTAAATTTTTGCCACTCTCAGCGTCTACCAACTCATACACCAAATTTGATACTACCTTTTTCACTTTACAAAGAGTAAATTTAGGTGCAAGCTTCGCAGCAAAATTATGAACAGCATTTGACAGGACATAATTTTTCTTCCACACACGTTCTCCTTTTGTGTATTGATCTGATGGCCGCTTTCTTAGATTATATGAATGAGAATTTTTCTCATATGCCTTCTTTAACCTGTCGTGGATATCCTTATATATCGACGGCAGTTTATTAATTTCCTTAACGTAATTTTCGGTATCAAAAGGATCTAAGTTGTAACCTTCAACTGAATCTAATTTCTCATAATACGTTCCATCAATCGGTACATATCTTCCAAAATTCAAGTAAGCTGGACTATAACCGGTGGCCTCATGTACGGCTGTTCTCAGTGCATAAGAAATTTTTGGAATTTCTACGTCCCAATTTTTGTGATTATCATCCTCAATATAGGAACGTACTGCACAACCTATCACTCGGTTAACACGTTCAACTTGGTTTACTTGTGGATGATATTTTGCATTGTACCAAATTTTAACACCATATTCCTTACAAAGAGACTTAAATTCCTTACTAATAAACTGTGATGCATTATCACAAGTTAAAACTTGTGGGCTACCGAACATCAAAAATACATTATCCTCTATGAATTTTAATATATTTTTTGCATTTGCCTTGCGTAAAGGATGCAATAATACAAACTTTGAAAAATAGTCGGATACAGCTAGTAAATAACTAAATCCTCTAGATGATCTGGGAAGTGGTCCTCAAATATCAACAGATATTGCTTGCCAAGGGTAGGATACTTGTTTCTGCTTACCCATGAATCCTGGTCGAGACAAATTACTAACCTTTTGCGCAGCGCAAATCCTACAGCGCCTAACATAGTTTTTTATGTAAATTCGCATTTTTGGCCAGTAATATAGTTCTTTGACACGAGAATACGTCTTAAAAACACCTAGGTGCGCTGATGTGGGATCGTCATGACAAGACACTAGCACATCCTTACGATAATTTTTAGGAACAACAATTTTCCATTCTGGTACATTCAGATTTACATGAGTATCCACAGTAACATGCTTATATAACAGATTATCTTTCACCATCCACTCTGCATATTTAGAAGGGGAATCTCGCACGTTACGCATCATCTTATGATACCAACTATCTTTAACACACTCTTCCGAGTTCAAAGATATAACTGAAACTTCCATTAACGGTGCTCTAGACAGTGCGTCTGGAACAACATTCTGTGATCCTTTCCTATGCTCGATGATCATGTCGTATTGTTGTAATCTTACGGCCCACCGAGCGAGTCGTCCTAGGGGATCCTTTAGACGATTAAGCCAACATAAACTATAGTGATCCGTTATGACCTTGAACTTAGTGCCCTCTACATAACATCTGAATTTTTCTACTCCGAATAATAATGCCAAAAGTTCCTTTTCGGTCGATGTGTATTTCCGCTCTGCTTGAGTTAGTGTACGGCTTGCAAAAGCAATCACTACTTCTTCGTTATGGTCATTAAATTGGGTTAAAACACAGCCAACTCCTTGGTCGGACGCGTCGCACTGTATTGTGAATTGTTTCGTGAAATCAGGACTAACAAGGATGGGAGCGGACACTAAAGCTTCCTTAATTTTTCGAAATGATTCTTCCGCTTCATCTCCCCAAGATATTCTTTGAGATTTCCGTTTTCCTTTTATTAGTTTCGTCAATGGAGTTGTCAAGTTTGAAAAATTTGAAATAAATCTTCTGTACCATCCAACCATACCTATAAACCTTTTTATCTCCGTCACCGTTTCTGGACGTGGATAAGCCAACATGGCAGACACTTTATCTGGATCGGTCCTGAGACCTTCACCATCTAATAAAAAACCAAGGTATTTCAGTGATGGCAAACAAAATTCACATTTTTCTAAGTTGATAGTTAAATGAGCTTCCTTCAGACGATTAAAAACTTCTAATAGAACTTCAGTGTGCTTCTCGAACGTAGACGTAGCAATAATTATATCGTCGAGATATACAAAGACGAATGGTTCCAACGAATAACCAAGGATCTGGTCCATTAACCGTTGTTGTGTTTGGGCAGCGTTATTTAAACCAAAAGGCATCACAACAAATTCAAAAAGTCCTCGCGAAGGTATAACGAAAGCGGTTTTTTCACAAGACTTCTCATCCAAGGGTATTTGCCAAAATGCAGCTTTCAAATCTATACTAGAAAGGTAACGTGCTCCGGTTAGTTTACTTAAAATGTGGTCGACATGTGGTAGCGGGTACGCGTCTTTCTTTGTCAGACTATTCAACTTTCTTCCGTCAAAGCAAAGTCTCATCTCACCATTTGCCTTTTTAACCAAAAGTACTGGAGAGGCCCAGGGACTGGAAGAAGCTCGAACTACTCCTAACTCCAACATTCTATCAAGTTCTTTATGTAAGTGTTCCAACATATAAGGTGACATATTGTAGTGTCGCTGTTTGACAGGTTCTGCTTCGCCTGTGTCTATCTTGTGTATTATTGCGTTCGTTCGGCCTAATTTTGTGCCTGCCATCCAAGAAAGTTCCTTGAATTTATCTCTAACAGACTCCAGCTCTTCCACTTGTTGCCTAGTCAGCTCTGATTTAGAAAGTACAGCTTTAGCACTACCAAGTTCACAAATGTGTGTATCTTCACGTGAGTTAAATAATGGTGCATGATCTCCTCCAACGAAGTATGTATTTTGACCACAATCTATTCTTACCCCAAACATCTTGCAAAAATCACTGCCTAGTATCAGACCATGTGCCAAAGACGGTACAACCAGAACTTTCATAAGTTTAAACTTGCACCCTATTTCCAGTGGTAAGTGAACAAAACCAATAATTTTTTGAGGAACACCATCAGCAGTGTTGATATTGATTTCTCTAATTTCTTCAAGGTCACGAATTTGTAATCCGAAAGTAGTTATAAGTTTTAATCCTTCTTTTCCAAAAACTGAATGAGTAGCACCTGTGTCCAGCAAAGCTATCACATCTTTGCCTAAAACTTTAACAGAGACATACGGCCGATTATCGTGCTCCTTTTGCACAAGCAGCATGTTTGACTCTGTATTCGCGCCAAAAGTACCATCACTAGTTCTTCCAAAAACTGCATCACTTTTACGAGATTCTACACTAGTTCCTAAATAAAATGACTTAACAACATTCTTCCAGGCATTCCATTCGTTACAGGTTGTTTTTCCAATCACAAACTTATTTCTCTTATCAGATATAGCGATTCTTGTGTTGCTTAATTTTTTCTCGCCAGAAGAAAATTTATAATATCCTGGATAGTTTTTCTTATTCTCATTATTGTATAACGGTTTTCTGTAGACCACTCTATAGTCAAAAACATTAGGGAAGCGCCGGTCTACATAGCGTCCCTTCTCCTGACGTTTTTTGAACATGAGCAGTTCGGACGGATAACTCCTTCTTTGCCGCAGCCATAACATCTTGGTATCTTCTTATTTCGAGACACATCAGATTTATTCTGTGTGCAATCCTTCTTCACATGACCACGTAGTTTACATTTGAAACAGCGCAACTCAGAGACTTCTCTTACTTCATTGCGATGAGAGTGACTTTTACTACCATTGTTCTTAAATTTTCTCTCGTTCGTGGGACATGTTGGTAAGTAGGCTAAATCTGTCTCATCAGTAGGGTTATTTCTTCTTGGTGAATGAGAACTCCGAGATTCTAATTTAATAATACCTGCCTGTTCTAGAGAACGACATATATCCACAAGCTCATCAATGGAGGTAATATTTCTAAGTGCTAAGTGAACATGGTACTCCTCTAACAAATTTTTCTTAATTATTTTTAACTTTTCTGAGTTCGTAGCTTTCATAATCAACCGGTTGAATAGATTTTCCATCGCCGAAATGAAAATGACCACACGTTCATCTATTTTTTGTTTACGATTTCGTATCGTCTCCCAAAGATCGTCATCTGAGTCTGCAGGTAGAAAATCTTTTCTCAATGCAGCAACTAAGTCATTCCACGAATCCACTTTATTCCTTATACGTCGATACCATATTTTAGCAGGACCATCAAATATTTCTATTGCTGATCGAAAAAGCTCATCTTCCGAAACTTTGCGTGAGAAACTTAGCTCCTCTAGTTCTTCCAAAAATGAATTGACAGACTGCTTGGTTGTATCACCATCAAATTTGATGCCCAGCTTGTAAACTGGAAAACTCTTGCTTGTTGTGGCAGTGGTTTCTGGAGGTGCCGTGAGATCTAAACGATTAGTTTCTCCTTGTCTGTGTTTCTCCATCACTTCCTCAAGGTCATCTTCTAGAGTACTGATAATAATCAAGTTATCACCACGATAGCCGCTAACCTCATCGCTGATATTTTCTGGAATTCGTTGAACTCTGCCCGTGATATGATTTATTCTGCTACGAATCCTCTTGTAAACGTCTTCGTTAATCCCATCAAAGTCATCTACCATCTTTGTAACTGACTCAATGCTCTCGTCAATTTCTTTTCGTTCTAACTCAATCGTAAAGTTTGGAGTTTGATAAACATGAACACCCGGTCTGGCCATATCTTTCTGTAGCTCTCTGCGTAAAAATCGTCGTTTCTGTGACATATCGGCATTGGTGGTAGTTACACTGCGTATCTTTAACTCATAGCTAACTTCGTATGACCGAAGATGAATTGGATCCATTTGGTAAATAGACGCCATTTTCGGGTAAATAATAAAGATAAAAAATAACTTTCACGTTTAGCACTAGTAGTTGTGAAAAGTGAACAAACACGGTAATATCAATTATAAGCAAACACTTATTATATGTAAAACAAACAATCACGTGAGCACACCCTGTATATAATTACACAAGAACTATAGTTATTTATGGTATATAATTTTTGGATACTATGCAAATATGCACTTAACTTAGTCACACATATACCTCAATAATAAATAATATTTAGTATATACACCCTGTACAAACACGTAGAGAAATTTAAAACTGTATCAAATACCACTTTTTCTTTTATAAACCCCGTAAAGTATAGAAATATTTTTAATACAGACACCCTGTATACTAAAATATAATATAAATATTAGAAATAATACACCTTGTATAAATGGCAACTGCGTAGTTTATATGCACTCTGTGTATTATTAAGTTAAATCAATGATTAACAGATAACCAAGCAACAAATGTACTCCTCGTATATTAACTATACGCAACACCCTGTATACTTCACTTACGAAATCATACATAAATCCGTTTCTCTATACTCTTATAATTTATTGCTAAATAAAAAATGTTCTGAATTTGATTTAACTCAACCACTGTGTATATTTTCTAACTTTAATTTAACTCAACCACTGTGTATATGCAGTACATAAATATAAATTGATTTTATCGCATAAAGAAATCCTTTAACAAACGTACCTATAGCTCAATATAGAAAATATTTATTACTTTCTTTAAATTATTATCGTAAAATAAAAACTCGCAAACTGTAAAAACAATGCTGTTGCTACTATACTGTCGTTTTTGTTTGTCTTGTTTGGGATATGGGAAGGTTAAGGGAAAAAACTTGCTATTTTAATATGCCGACTAGCAATTAATATTACATAAATAAACAAAATTATCTGGCCTGCACGTTGGTCGCCAATTTTTCTGTAACGTTATATTGCTTGATGTCTAAGTGATATCGATAACGTTAGCACACGGCAGTCATTAAATTCGGAGGCTGGGTCGTGGGCAAGGATTATTGTAATATAAAAATTTTATTCATTTATCTAGATGTTCAATTTAGCATTTAGATGTTATTTAACACTAATATTATAGCAAGTTATGCCTGAGCGCCAGTCGAATACTTCGACGAGGATAGAGGGGAATCAAGACACACAAAAACAATTATAAAAAAATGACGTTAGTAATATAAGTAAATTTAATAAATAATAATTTTACCATTAAGAAAACAACATGTACATAGATCATAGATGTTTGAAAAGCCAAACTATAATTTCCAAGTTAACAATTACTTTGTGGTGTATAATAGCAACAGGAAAGTAGACAAAAAGACAGGTATAAAAAATTGTAGAAAACTATAAGCAATGATTGGTAACAAACGACAAAGTATTATATCGATATAACAAACGTAAAACACAGGTAACGATAAATTGTAAATATGAACAAATATTTTTCTCTCTTACACAACGTACTTATATCACAGATATCAAATTAATTTAGTAACTAAGGTGTGCGCTAATTACCTGGATGATTTTTCTCTTATTTTTACTAAGCTACCAAATCTAAATTTAATTTTAAATAAAGCTTGAACCTTTATCGAGATCAATATATGTAACAGTCTCACAATACTTTACTATTTTCGAGTATAACATGCATTAAAGTTATAACACAAAGATATTAATTTATAGGTACCCAATTAACAGCTGTTAGTCGGTGAACACAAAAACATATATAAGCAATCAATAATTTTGTTTAAAAATTCAATGAATTATTTGAAATGTTTAAAGTTCACTTTTTATTTGCCAAAGGAAAAATCAAATGTATTCTTGTGAAAAAATAACGGTAAGCTCGTATACTTGGTAAGTTGAAATTGATAGACTGCGCAGAGGTTGAGGTGTTGACGTAAAGTCCAAGCAAAGTTACGTAAATTCTAAGAAGAGTTTACGAAGGTTACGAAGAGTCTAAGAAGAGTCTAAGAAGAGTCTAAGAAGAGTCTAAGAAGAGCCTAAGAAGAGGCCCTAGGTTTCATGAGGCCTCTCGAAAGTGTTTCCCTCGCAGAATTAACACGAGGTGCGAGTAGGTAATAAATGCCTAAAAATTCAAATCGTCTAAGCAAATTGCAGTGGATTTAACGCGATCAATAGGTAATATATGGATTTTTAAAATTACTCACCCTAGATTTTATGAGGCACTCGCGAATCTTTCAGATTTTAATTTAATTAATTAACAAATACGCACACCACGTACTCATTACCTCGATCTACCCAAAACGTGGAAACCTTAATCTCCCGGACGGCTCGATCAACTTTTTATACCAATACTTTTTGTAGTTTTTTATTTTATCATTTCACGCTTACTTTTTCTAAACTAATTTTTGTTAAAAGTTCTTTATGCAAATCAATAGAGTTGTCATTACATTTATTTATTGATAAATTTATAACAATTCAAAAGTCTTCTTCTCGAACTTTAAAACAAAAATAAATTATTTATATATGTGACCAGATATACCAACTAGCGAATTCTTAATATACAGTGTGTTGCATGATTCTTGCTCGAAAAATTTAAGACTTGTTCTATATGTTCTTTTTAAACCGCTACAATCTATCATTAAGGTTATGAACATCTGTCCTAAATGTGGGCTTTTTGTATAAATATTGTGGAGCTTTATTTTTAATAATTTTGTGAAACAAGCAAGCAGAGTGCAGTAGTCGTCTATCAGACATATTAAGCCAGCCAATTTCATACAACTTATGAGAAACACTTTCCCGTTTCCTTATTCCAAATATTAATCTTAGGCATGCATTTTGTACTGTCTGGATTCTGCGAGCATCAGTGGAATCAATACACGGCCCGTAAGTTACGTCACTAAAATTAAACCTAGATAGAACTAGAGATTCGCAAAGTATTATTTTTAATTTTTTACTAAGAAAATATCTATTATTATAAATCATTTTTAAATTTGCGTAGGCAAGACGTATGCAGTTGTTAACATGTAATTTAAATCTTAATGTTGAATCATAGATTAGTCCTAGATTTCTTGCATTATCTACAGTGCCAATTTGTTGACCATCAAAGTCTATTTTTAACATTTGATTTAACTCTAATCTAGCCTTTTTTGGCCCAAAGACCAGAACTGAAGTTTTTTTTGAATTTATACTCAAGGCATGATTCTTTGACCATTCAATAATGTTAGAAATATCATTATTAATGACATGCAATGCTTCAGCATACTCTTCATGTCGGAAAGAATAATAGATCTGCATATCATCTGCATATAAGTGTATTTTGCAATTTTTTACCACTTTTTCTATGTTAGATGTATAAAGCGTATATAATAAAGGACCTATAATGAACCCTTGCGGAACACCCGATGACATTCTTAAAGAGGCAGAGATGTTATCACCTATTTTTACTCTCTGAGATCTATTATGAAAATAACTGCGGAAAAAATTTATTGCATTTTGACTAAAACCTGTAAATTTAAGAAGAGCAAATAGAATTTCATGATTTAGTGTATCAAAAGCTTTCGAGAAATCGATGAGTATTAAGATCGTTAGTTGGTTTTGATCAGTCCCTCTAAGAATGTCATCAGTAATATTCAACAAGGCCGTGTCGCAGCTATGCTGAGGTCTGAACCCAGATTGTATTTCTGGCAAAATGTTGTATTTAGATGTATGAGTACGAATTTGCAGATCAACTATTCGTTCTATGACCTTGGACAAAGGTGGTAGAACACTGATTGGACGCAGGTCCTTGAAATTTTCAGGATTATTGATTTTTGGTATAGGAATTACAAGGGCCTCAGGGTATCAGGAAATATACTTTGTTCCAAACATATATTTATGATGTGCGTAACGTATGGCAAGATAAATGGACAACAGAGTAACAACATTTTAATATTTAAACCATCATAACCTTGAGCATTTGATTTAATGCTGTATAAGTAGTTTCGTATCTCACCCTCAGTTACTGTAACAAATTGAAAAGGTTGAATATTTGGTATAGAATTATTAAGGTAACAGTCAATGGTATTTTGGTCGCTAGGTAAGTTAGGAATGCAAGTGGCAAAATAGTTGTTAACTTCACAACATTACTTAGCTGTTCTGGTATACTCATATCTTGCTTACGCAAATTTAACAATTTTAAATCCTTCCACACTGTATTAAGTCCATGCAATCGTAATTTTTGCTCAAAATACGCTCTTTTTTCGTTTCTGCAGGCTAACGCCGTATAATTTCGTATCATCTTATAGTAATTATGATGAATTTCGCTTTTCGTACGCTTCCATCTACATTGCGCTTTGTTTCTGAGTGAAATGAGTAGACGAATATTATCGGTTACCCATGGATTGTAATTTCTAGTGACTTTTATTGTTGTGAGTGGAGCATGGGTGTTAAAAAGCGATAATAAGTTATCGTTAAGAAACATAACCTTGTCATTAACGCCGGTAATATCATATATTATTTCAAAGGGTATGGTTCTAAGATCTGATAAAAATTGTTCATAATTGAAATTTTTAAAATATCTGATGGTTTTATATACTGGAATATTTTTTTTATGAGTAACATTTAGAACACAGTTTGTAAGTTCGTGATCTGACATGTGATCCAGGGAAATTACATTTACAGAATGAACGAGTTCCTCACTTGTTGTTAAGATTAGATCAATTAGAGTTATGGAGGTGAGCGTAATTCTAGTTGGTGAATTTACCATTTGATGCAAAGTAAGTGCCTCAAATATCGAATTTAGTTTTCTAAATGCAGCTCTATTAGTTTTTAACATATCTACATTAAAGTCGCCTAAGCAAAGTATTTCATCAAAACTTGTAAATTTGTAATAATATCTTCAAACAGCTCAGCAAATTGATTTATTAAAAAATCAGGAGGCCTGTATATGACTCCTACTGCAACCTGTTGTTTCTTGATTTTTATTTTGATCCAAAGTTGTTCAATATTATTATCTGTGTTAATGACTGAGAAGGGGATAGTTTTTTTAATATATATACAGACTCCTCCTCCTCTCCCCAACGTACGATCTTTCCTTATCAAACTATATCCCTCTACTGAAATGAAGCTCTTGTAGGTTATAGAATTTTGGTACTAAGGATCTTATATTGAACTGTGCTACAACAATATTGTCAGTCATCCTTGAAAACAATTCTAAGTGTATAACAACAAAAATAAAATTAAATTTAACTACAACAAAGCTAATAGAATGTGTATATAATTTTGTAAGATTTATTTCCTATGTATGTGCCTTAACTTTGTATAATATACTTATTTACAGATAATAAAAAAATAAGAGTAATGAAAAGAAAAATAACGAAATCCCCATATCTACCAATGAAACAAAGTTTAATTGCAAATAAAAATAATGTAATATATTAAATTAATTTTTACCGATAATAGCGTTAAGTTGACTATTGTTAGTTACAAAATACTTTTCATTTTTCCAAATAAATGCGATCTTTCCATTTTTGGTCCAACAGTCGTTCTTAAATATTGCTCTAGCCTCCCTGTATACTTGATATCGCTGAGCAGTTAGCCGCTCGGAAAAAACATAGTTGGTTCCTTTAAATGATGACTTCTTGTAGAAAATATCATTTCGAATCCATGCATGAACAAACTCGATAACAACTGGTCTGATTTTATCACTACTTTTTACTCCATAGCGATAACAATCATAAACATCACTTTTTTGTAGATTTATGTTTAGTTGGGTATTTATTAAGGAAATTACTTCAGATGACAGGTCTTCTTTTTGTGATTCATTAATGCCATAGATAAGTAAACTATTTTTATACGAGACTTGAGTGATATTGTCAATTTGTTGATTTAACTCATTGAAACCCTTGGTGATCTCACTAACCTGCATTTTAAATTCGTCAATGCTCTTCTTAGTAGACTCCACAAAAATATTAAACCTGATTTCCAGATCATCTAGAACTTGGGGAGACCTCGCAGTGTTATCAATTTTTTTCAGATTAACAATTTCATTCTTGAAATCACTAAGTTGCTTCGCAAATAATTCTTCTAACTCGCCAATGCGTGAATTAATATCGACTCTTTCATCAGTTTTAGAGATAGTACCTTTTTTGGACCTACTCATGTTTAATGACAAATTTTTTCACGAAATACACAACTATAATTACTGCTAATCACTTGAGCTTAGGTATATCGGTTTATTATTTTAACTCAATTCGATAAAACCTTACAATCAACGGAGATACGGGAATGCGTGTTTACGCGCTGACTACCATTCTTACGCATTTGTCATCTATATGAACTAAACATACCTTTATGGATCCCTTTATGTAAGTATTGTGCAGTAAATTAAACCTTTAATATTCTGAAATACTATTTTTGTTTATCCGAAATACATAAACTTACAACCAGAAAAATTTCATAATTTTATGTTCCTAATAAAAAAAATAAAGCGATAATAATTGTATTGGTAATTAAAAGTGTCGATTTTCAAAGTCTTATAATTTTTTTTTAAAAAGTCATCTAGATATTACAATTACTTTTAGAACTTCTCTATTTTATCCTCTTTCAGCGTTATCATCATATACCGTGTGAATCTAAAGAAACGCACAAAATTCATATCTTTGATATGTCATTTAAATGCTACCATTTTGTCACTATACCAAAGTTTATGACGTCATTGGTTTTTGAGTTATGACGCCATCATAATTTTTTTTAGTGGAAACAGACATTTTTCTTTACTGTTTTTGGTGGTATATTCCTTTAGTTTTCTGATGATATAAAAAAAATTATATTACCTGAGCCATTCTTTTGGAAAAATGACATTTTATGTAAAAATAGCTTACCTTTCGCAAATTCACGAGTAATTTTCCACTTTCTTACGGACTGATAAATCTTGTTGCCTTCATTTTTGTTTTAACTATCATGAGAACATTTAACGTAAAACAAAACAACGAAAATAGTCAAAAAAACAATCACCTTAACAACAGAGAGATACAGGCCTTTTTGTGTAAAGTATCGATAACTTTTTTATTCCTGGCACGTGTAGAACGTCAGTTTTGTGACATTTCTGAAACAGTATAAAACTAGTGAATGCAATGCCACGTTTAAGTGAAAGAGAATGCGTAGAACTTTTGATGATGGTTGGATATGGTGATAGGCTGAGAACTCGTCAGGAAGCATGTGATGTTTTCAATGCCAAGTATCCCGAAATGCAAATTTCTAGATCCACTGTAAGTTGATTGGTGGCTAGATCTGATGAATCTGGCAGTGTGGCTGACCTCCCTCGATCTGATCGCCCTAGCACAAGCAACGAAACCGAATTAAATATTCTTCTAGAAAGTGAGGAAAACCATCATGTTCCGACAAGGCAGCTAGCTTTAAAACATAACGTGAGTCAAACTTCTGTTGTACGTCTATTGAAAAAAGAAAAATACCATCCATGCAAAGTGCAATTAATCCACGAATTGAATGAGGACGATCCAGATCGGCGTCTACAGTTTTGTGAACAGTTGTTGACCTTGTGCGATGAAAACCCAAATTTTTTAAAGAACATTGTTTTTTCTGATGAAGCTACATTTGGACATACATTGGACTCAAGAAGCCCATACACAGCGATGAGGCAAAGTAAACGTGTGGGCAGGTATGATTGGTGATCGTTTATTGGGACCTTTTTTTTTAAAGAAAATATTACGGCCGCAAGATATTTACAGTTTTTGCGAGTTGAGTTAGTGCCAGCCTTAGCAGTTATGTTTCCGAACAATGATGATGAAGATATCCCTGCTGAAAACGTCTGGTTGCAGCAAGACGGGGCGCCACCTCACTTTGGGATAGCAGTACGTCAGTATTTAGATGACATTTTTACTGGAAGGCACCCCCTTAGGTTTTTTTCTTTGGGGTCACTTAAAGCCAAGGATGTATTTCAACAGACCGGATACCATAGAAGAATTGAAAGACAGAATTCGCTTGGAGATGAGATGAATTGCCCATGAGATGATACAGAACAGCGTGCAAAGTCTCTACACCCGTCTTGGTCAATGCCAAATGGTTGGAGGGTCGCAATTTGAGTAATGGAGATGATTTTTTTCTCACAATTACTTATGTAAGGCATCAATCAATAAAAATATTTTTTCCAAAAGAATGGCTAAAGTAATATAAATTTTTTTCATGTCACCAGAAAGCTGAAGGAATATACCACCAAAAAGAGTAAACAAAAATGTCTGTTTCCATTAAAAAACAAATTATGATGCCATCATTACTCAAAAACCAGTGACGTCATAAATTTTGGTACAGTGACAAAATGTAGCATTGACAAAACTAAAATCGAAATGTTCGAGGATTTTTTTGACAAATGACACATACCAAAGATAATAAGTTTGTGCGTTTCTTGGGTTCACACTGTATACCATCAAGTTCCACCAGTCACTAAAAAAAGGTGAAAGGCAATCGATCGGCAATAATTTTTCATTTAATCAGTAATTAAATATTCGCGTTCTTTCAACAAAAACAAAGCTGTCGATTCAAATACTGTAATTAAATCAAAAATTATTATTTGAGAACAAATTTATTATTTTTGATATTTAAAACGAAACCCATTATCTCTAATGCATTTCTTCGCTCGACTTCAACAGTAGTTATCTTTAATATTATTTCTTGTCGAAGTTGTAGAGCAGCTCCCTTTATTTTCACTACTAGTTGAACTCGGCATTATATTTTCTCATTATATTCAAGTTCTTTCATCCTACCCTATACGTAATACTTCAGTAGCGTTAAACCTGGGACCTTGCAAGCTCCATAATAGGTCCACTACACCGAATCTACTGACCGGGTTATGTTCTGTATTAGAATTGGAAGACTGCCGCGTGGTAGTGAGCTGGGCATCGGTCGTTTTGGAAAATGATACAGAGGCGAAGGTTCACTGGCAAATCTTCCAGGAGCAGAGGAAGACCGTTGTGCAAGAAGTCCAGGTAAGAGTCTCTATTCAGGCTATCTGGGCGGTAATGAGGGCCAACGACGTGTCCAACAATATTTGGAAAGGAAGTTTGGTTTTTCATTCAAATTCTTTATTCGCTTTATGCCATAAAGTACATTTATGGATTAGCTTTGTCATGCAGGTACAGAAAGATGAGTAAAAAAAAGTAGTGTATAAAAATATAAATAAAATATGTAAAAACTATTCTACTAAAAACATATAGGAAAAAAGGTAAGTCTAGTTAAAATTACATATACACAATAACATTTTACAATATAAAACATAAACATAAGACATAAGTATGTGTAAATAAAAATACACTAATACATATTTATGTAGGCACATAAACTGGTTGGGACTGTCTAGCTGCAATACAATATTCTTCGAATTCTTTTAGACTATAAAAGCATTTCTCTAATAATAGATTTTTTATATTACTTTTAAATATACGAGCCGATTTGCTATTCTTTATTTCTGGAGGAAGCAAGTTATAAAACTTATGGCCGGCATAATATGGGGATTTTTTATAATATGTGTGGTCAAATTTATCAATATATATTGTTCTTATTTCGTGTAGAGTACATGTGAATATTTGTGTGTTTTTTATAATTGTTAATGTTTTCATGAATATATATTAATAGTTTTAATATGTAAATGCATGCAAGAGTTAGTATTCTTTTATTAGGTAATAAAAATATTTCTACAGGATTCTCTTAGCTTCACTCCAAATATTAGACGTATTATACGCTTCTGTATAGTAAATACCCTTGAGTATCCGGTTGTCTGTCCCCAGGAGATTATGTTATATGATAAAGTGGAGTATACACAAGCGTAATAAAAATTTAGCAAGGACCCTTCGCTCAAAGTATTTTTTAATGTTCTTAGAGCGAAGAACGATTTATTTAGTTTTGAGCATATGTGAGCAACTTGCTCATTCCAACTCAGGGTGCTATCTATGAAAATGCCCAGGAACTTGGTGGATTTACTAATTTTAGCTTCGCCTGAGCTATTGTCACAATTAATACGTAATTCTAAGGAAGTTTTGTATAAACCAGTGAATTCAATATATACTGTTTTGCTTGAGTTGTTTATAAGGTGGTTTGCTGTACACCACTTTGTAAACTCTTGTGTTACCTGTTCAACTTTGTGGGTTATTTCCTCTTCACTTTTTCCCGAAACTAGAATAGTGGTATCATCTGCATACATAAACACTCTTCCACCATGTATATAATTTGGCAAGTCATTTACAAACAGTATGATATAGTAGAGGTCCAAGGACACTGCCTTGGGGAGTGCCTAGTTGAACATCATATAGTTTAGACATGGAATTTTCTATCTTAACTGCAAGCTGACGATTTGTGGTGTAGGATATTATCCAGTCATTTATATTGCCCCTTATACCTAAATGATCTAGTTTCTTAGCCAGATATACCGAATTTAGGGTGCCAAATGCTCGCGACAGGTCAAAAAACACACCAACTACAGTTTCCCCTTTGTCAATACTACTAAGTATATGTTGTGTCAATTCAGTGGTTGCGGTCTCGGTTGAGTAACCACTTCTAAATCCGTGTTGACATTTACTTATTAAGTTATGTTTTAATAAAAATTCTTTCAGGCGAATATAAACGGCATTTTCAATAATTTTTGAAAACGGACTTAGCGTAACAATGGCTCTATAATTTTCGATTAATTCGGGGTCATTCTTTTTAAATATAGGTGTGGTTTTTGCTACTTTCAGCTTGTTTGGAAATTTACCACTAATGATTGACTTGTTTATTATATCTGTTACATAAGGGCTTAATTCTTTGTTACATTCTTTAACTAGGCGTGTGGGTACTTCGTCAAATCCAACAGATGGTTTATTATTTAACTGGGCAATTATTTTTTGGATATCGTCAACAATAAAGGGTCTAAAGAACATAGTGGAATTGTTTCTGATTGGTAACGTACATTCATCACCGCTTTCCGAAAACATTAGACTAACTTGTTCGGCAACCGAACTAGCGAAATATTTACCAAAGTGATTTGGTAAATATTTCGCGTTTCATTTACAGGTTGTCGCCCTCGTCCGCTCAATAATGAAGTTTATTTAAATTGATTACACCTTCACGGGAGAATTTGATTCATTCGTCCATAAAATAGATTTGAAGAAATGGGAGTCTTCAATATCAGCATTCAATAAAAAGCGAGAAAATACTATTCTCCGTGAAGGGTCGTCATCTCTAGGTCCTGTACTGAAGTATAGGATGTTTCTTCGCTGTATTCATCACTGATCACGTTCTCCAGATTGAAAGTCTGAGTTGCTGTGCAAGGCTTGTTATGAGATCTGCAGCAAGTGCGTCTAGAATATGTTCGTCATCTTCGGGGTAATGGTGTGCTGGTCCTGCAGCAGGCTCACGGCGATGTAGTTACAGGTTTCTGCCTTTCGGCGATAAGTGTTGTTGAATACACGCGGATCCAGAATTTTTCTATGTGGATAAAATCGTACCTACTACAATCTTGCAGCAAGGTAAGCATTCATATCTGCTTCGCAATAGTAAAAGAGTATGTTAGCATCTCCGTAACCCATCGAAAGCTGATCGTCAATTATTAAAAATCAGTTATACCCTTCGCCGATTTACTGCACTTTTTATATAGTTGTTGCACATTCGATAGAATACTCTCCCCAATAATGTTAGTTTGTATTAGCGAGTGTCGATCTTGTCTAACTGCCTAAAGCCGCCAACGGTTGGTCCATAATATTATCGCATTTGTGACAGATTTATTGCTGTTGAGATGATAAACATTGGGGACTATGGCTTAATTAGCCGGTTCTGCAATGGAACAATATTATATAATATAAGTATATAAATTTAATACATTTAAATAATCCTTATTATTATGCTCTTCGAAAATACAAAACGAATAGTATATTGCATTCGATCGGCACATTTCTAAAACCGGTAATATTGCTCGTAGAGAGAAAAATGTTCATATCACTATGGTAGTGATAGAATTTTGAACAATTTTCAAAATGTCCGTCCGTCTGTCCGTCCGTCACGTTTCTTGTAAGCACGATAACTTACTAACGGAAAGAACTATTGTATTTTTTACTACTGTACTTTTATGTCAAAGGATCAGTTAAAGGTTGCTTTTTAAAATGAACAAGATTTTTCAAAAAAAGCCTTAAAAAGGAGACAGAATAGATTTACGAAACATCGGCGAAATATTTAATTTCAAGTTTTTTTACTTATTTGTGTTGTTTACTTAGAAAAGGCATCCTTTAACTGATCCTTTGACGTAAAAGTCACATGCGTAGAGGTTATTTACCAGTAACATACTGGTTAATATTGATATTTTGTAGATTCCTCGAGCACCCCTTAAAAAGAAAACATGCATGTGGCAGGAAGCCCCAAAGAATTGAAGAAGGAAAATTTTTTTTTTTATGTTTTGTAATTAGAAAAAAATGTCTAAAATTAATATTATTTACAAGAAACACTGCGAAGAGTATCCTATAGAATGTACAAAAATTATATAACTTGTTTCTTTTACTACACATGTCATAACGGAGAGCGTGCCAATACATTAATAAAGATTGAAATAGGAAGTAGACAATAAAAAAATAGTGACCTATTTCTTCTTTATTTATCGATTTTGTTCAAAAATAGAGTTCTTCCTCTAGCTAACACCAACTTACTCACCTAATTTCACTACAATTCGACTTTTCGTTCTTAAGATATAGATATCGACAGACAGACGGACGGACATTTTAAAATTTGTTCAGAATTCGATCACCAACCCAGTGACATGAAATGTTCTTCGCTACGAGCGATATTACCAGTTTTAGAAATGTACCTGTCGAATGAATTATACTTCTCGTTTTGTATTTGCAGAGAGTGTAATAACTCTATTACGGACGCCGTGTACTACATAGCTGCTTCCAACTATGATCTACAGCAATTCATCCAAACTAATTTTGTCATCAATTGACTTTGAATCACTCGAGAAATTGTGTTGATGTCTACCATTCAAAAAGAGAATTGATTCCACTTCTGTGGCACCTAAATAATTAAGGGTATACTTTCATAAGATGTCATTTCTCGATTTAAGAAAGGGGAATGTATTGCTTAGTTTTAAAAAGCACGAAGCCGACCTGTTCAGTAGAGGACATTGAAATTTATAGCAAAAATGTTTGCATTTTCAAACAGGGAAATTACAAAATGAAGCAGTCCTTGTTGTTTGAGTAACAGACTTTTGTCATAACTAAAATAATCTGCTGCGGTCTGGCCCCTCCAGACGCCATGACCTGACCACATTTCTCCTATAACATGATGTGACAAATCATACGTTAGTTATATGATATCTGCACATTTGAAACATAATCTTATAATCACTATTAGACGTCAACGGCTATATCGTATCCGTGGGGTTCAGTGTACACGTCTCGAGTATAGACACTTCTCGGCTAAGGTGTATAATTGATAGGAGTCTATTAGATTGTTTAATATTGTCATTTTGTTCCTAATTTCTCAGTTCCATAAATATGACATGTAATTTTCTTATTCCATCCTATAATGGAATACCACAATTTATATTCTTCAGTGTAGTAGATCAATTTCCAAACTATACAAAAGCCTACACGGATGGTTCGAAAACAAAAGACCACGTTTTATGTGGTTTTCACGTACCTGAACGAGACTTTAGAAAATCTTACTTCCTGAATACCAACTTCTCTATATTTTCAGCCGAAGCCGTAGCTATATGAACGTGCCTTGAATTTTTAGATAGTAAAAACCTAGCCAAAAATATACTAATTATCTCAGATTCGGCTTCAGTTTTATCAGCCATTGATAGTTTCCCAAAACAAGAACATAAAAATTTTTTTGTTATTCAAATTAGTAAACAACAAGAATTAAGAACCAAAGCTGTAAATGTCACTTTCATGTGGGTTAAAAGCTACTGCGGCATGCAAGGAAATGATATAGTTGACAATATAATAAAATGTCAAGAAATCGACAATAGGCTACTGAGTATGGAAGTGGACAAAAGCGATGCAGCCAACACCGTCGAAAAGCAGTTAAAGAAAAATAGAATTTACATTGGAAAAATTACGGAAATTTAAAAAATACTTATTATTTTAATATACACCGGAGCACACCAGAAACAGCCTGGTTTATCAATCTAAGTATTACTAGGAAATTAACAACTATTCTTAGAATCAGATTTAATCATGGAAGATTTCCCGCCCACTTACATAAAATTGGCATTTTAGATAACCCCGCATGCCAATACGGATGTGACAATGCAGATTTACATCATATTCTTTTTAACTGTGAATTATGCAGACACCAGTCCCTCCCTACCTGTTGTTAAAACTCTTACCGACCTTAACTCTAAATATCCACTATGGTTACCAGAAATTTTAATAAGCAAGACTATACGTGCGTACAAAGCTATACAAACTTTTATTTCCATTGAAATGGATATTTAAATTTTGTCTCTTGTTTTTCTTACCTCATGTTTTTTTTAACCCATGTCAACCGTGGTCTCTATTTGTGTGTAAATACAAAAAGCCCTGATGGAGCCCTGGACGAGAAGAGTGTGTCCAATGTAATCCCCGCCCCCTCGCATTGCTTCTTTGTGAATGGTATTTTAACAAATCTACGTGGTTAATGACAATTAGCTGAAAGCAATAAAAAAAAATAACAAATAATTTTCTTATTCGCAGAGGTTAATTCTTCTCTTAAGTATTCTATGACGTGTGAAAATCCTCAGATTCGATGCTCTGTATCTCCACCATATGCTATCCGTAAAACGTGCTGAAAGTGTACAATATAATTAGAGTACGTAGGAGGGAAGTAATAAATTAAACTAGGTCAATTATGACAATAACATTTATTCGATAACAACAATAAGCAGTAATAATAGCACCAATGGTACAAGATTCTACCATACTATATATGTTCAACGCAGATATTTTCATAACAGAATTCGAAGCCTGGTGTATTTCCTTAATTAGTAAATATCCACATGCTAAGCATGTGTCCTAGTAGGAGCCTGGAGATTTCAACTTATTCTCTATAGTTTGATGGTAGGGACAAGAGACTAATTTCTATAGATATAACTTTTTTGAGTTAAGCACTGGTGTTATTCCAGTTTGGCTACAATTTTTCATTGATCTTTTAGGTTCCTATTAGATCGGACAGCGTGAACTTGTCATGTGTGTAAGTAGTTAAATTACTAAATTGTCTAATATGGGCATAAAGTTAACTTTGTTTTTATTTTTTTCTAAATGTAGGTAATTATTTATTAGTTACTTAGTTATTTAATACTAATTTTAGATATTTCTAGAATCGTATATAGTTTACCAATTGTTTGTTATCACTGTTATTTCTCCCAGAATTTATCTTAGGGCGTTTTGCAATTTTTTATTTTAATTTTCAAATTGTTCGTTCCATATTGTGTAATGTGTGAGGATATTCTTGAGTCACAGCAATATTATTAAAAAATATAGTTTTTTGAATACAATAGCGACTACGCTTATCTTTAACGTCCCCTACCCTTACTTTCGGCAACGCTACTGCTTTTCGGTCTTTGTTGTACAACAGATCACAGGGGAATGATATCCAATACCATTCTCGACGCGGCTATGCAACACCATCCCTAAGACAATAATTTACAATATGCTTGCGTTATCTTGCGAAATAAAATTTTTCCACCAGTTAAAAGTTAAAAGTTTAATGGTCGGGAAGACATTATTATGGATTGCTCTGATGGTTAAGCTCTATAATGGAATAAGTTGGATGTTCTCTAGATCCGCGTCCCGAGAATATGCATGAAATAGTTGGTCAGACACATAAAATAATTATTTATTGCGTAAGATTTTATCTCTAAATTTTAGTTATCATTACTTTTATGTTTGAATTTGAATCTGAAGAAAAATTGTTACCAATATCTCTACATATGTATTTATTTACACACTATTTAATGGATTACAGTACAGAATAGCATTTGCAAGACGTGTATAATACATGCGTAATACAAAAACGAGTAGAAGTTGTGATCGGGCGTGGCGGACTGTGAATACCCATTTGATTAGTATTTTGCTCGAATATGGGTCAATTTACTATTACGCGGTATCACTGAGATTATGTACAACGCCAACATATATATTTTTTGTTATTCAAAAAGACATTTGCAGACGGCAGCGCCTCATTAATTAGTATTAAATCTTTCAAAATAGCTTCTAACATAGTTGTACTTCCGCATCCACGTAGTGTTGAAATTAGGCTTAGAATGACATAAAACGTCGAGGGTTTAAATTTGAGGGAAAAAAAGATTTCCATCTCTTCGTCGGTCAGTTTGTTGGTCTGTAACTTTTCTCAACAACGGTTTAAGATAGTGACTTGAAATTTGGTACACTTGTGTACCATGACGAAATCTGGAACTAGATTATATTTTATATTTTGCACTAATTTCGGTAAAGAGTTGGGGGTAAAATAGAGGTAAATAGGGGAAAATAAGTAAAGCAAGCTGGTAAGAGTACAGTAACTTGGGACGTATATACTAGAAGCCAAGATCACAGATTTTTTTTTAATATATATCAATCTGTATATTTTAACCAAAAGTAGAGCGAATTTCTTTCTTGCTAATTGTGATAGTAACATGCCAAATATTACTGTCCTTCGTCACATATTTCTATAATTTTTCTAGGGTGCGCACCTTGTAAAGGACAAGGGTAGATAAGCTATATATTTACATCCACTAATTTTCTAAAAATAAAAGTTCTCCCTAAAATCGTTATTTATGTACAGTTGACCACATGACCTTTACATTTCTTTTAATTTTGCATTTGAAAAACAACAGGAAGTCGTAATAATAGCATTTCAAACTATTATGACACACTTGCAGTTGTTTTAGTAACTTGTTTTTCCGAAGGTATACATGAAACCCCATTGTTGTATGAATATGTTTGTTCATAGGACAGTGCATGTCAAGCTTACTATCCATATCATTTCTTCACTGTTGAGCCCAAGCAACCACCGAAGGATTGAGTCAGTCGAGGGTCCCTTTACATGGAGCCTTGACTGCCTCATTCGAGGGGCCTAAGCCCAATAGTTGTTGAACCTTGCAATGGCCCAGTCTCATAACTCTGACTGAATCAGGCTGAATCCGGGCCAGGGAATGGAGTTATTGTTCCTTCTCCCGCCAATCGATCTACTTCTCCGATGCCCTCCACACCTCTGCGCCCGGGCACCCACATGAGTTTGACAGAGCTGTGTTTACACAGTTCTGTCAAAATATTCCGACAGTTTAAAACTAGCCTAGAATTCACTTTGTTTGACGCAAGAGCCCTCAAGGCTGCTTGGCTGTCGCTGCATATATAAATATGTTTGTTCGTGAATCCTCGCTTGCACACACCAATATGGCGTATACTTCTGCTTGGAATACATTAGGATAATTTCCAAGTGGCATCGATATACAACCCCTTTTTTGCATCCGTGCATACCAGCACCAGTTCCCTCTTGAGTCTTAGATCCATCTGTGTATCTTCGGGACTCAAAAGACGATCTTTATTGCGCTCCCAATCCTCTCGACTGGGAAACACAACTAAGTATGGAATAGTGAACCTGTGAACAGGGAGACACCGGTCATCTTTTACTTGAGTGATGTCTCGATCTCTTATCGGCAGATCGGCCTTTGTGTGTCCCAACCCCCGACCAGTTCCGTTCCATATTCCATTTTCGAACAGCCTATTTGCTAATTTGCTGGGCATTCAAAATTAGGTCTGACAAGTAAGTTGTAATGGATAGAAGAGATCTTAAACTTCATTTTAAAACAAAATTCAAGGAGAAGTTACTTTCAAGAAAACAGTAATTTATAACAAAAGGTCTGACAGAAGTTAATTAACAAAAACTGTCAGACAGAGAAACTTTTTCAAGAATGGTTCACTATTTACCACAAATTGCGAAAATTTTAAGCAGGTGTTTTGAAAAGTAGAATAATTTTTTTAGCTAAATTCAAAAATTCATAAAAACTAACCATTAACAAAGTTTTACTAATCTGGCATATTCACATTTTAAATTTTAGGTATTCGATGGGGTATCTGGAGGATAACGAAATGACAGAGCACATTTTATGTGCCTGTCCTGCTGCAGAAAGAATCAGGTTCTCACTATTTAGCAAAGGGCAACTGGAGCCAGAAGATCTGGACGGTTTCCCACCCAACAATATTCTCGGCTTTATTAAAAGGCCGAACCAGTTTCGTTAAATATAATTAGGAGTGAGCCACAATAAACTTGATAGTCACAGTGGAGGCTCTGACAAAAACTCACTCACATGATGGCCTATCCTAACCTACTATAAATTATAAAATGAAATTTCACCATCGCACAGTGGTTCAGAAAAAACTTCGCTTTTATTTTGCAACCGATAGGGATAATCTTGTTTTTGAAATATTCGTCATTAAATTAAGATAGTCGCCATATTTATTTCGGCATCTTGCAGGTCAGTTCACAACAATTTGGGTATCAGATTCGTTATCAGCGACCTCGAAAACCCCCCGAGTAGCAAGATTTATATAAATTAGTTAAAGAAAAACAATTCGGCAAGATTTTTTATAAAACATGGTCATTTAGACACATTAACCATCTTCAGGTTTTCATATTTCAAAAATCGGCCATGACAGATTTCTACGTAATTTAATCACGAATATTAAAAAGAATTGTCCCTGGCGGTTGCAAAATAAGAGCTCTAGACAATTTTGAGCGAAAAAACATTTTTCTGGACCACTGTGCATCGCCCAATTAATTTTAACATTATTACCTTATATTGATTTTAAGATCGATTAAAAATACGTTTGATTTTGTTGTTTGATAATTTTTCCACAGCTCTTAATATCGGTATTTGGTGACCTCTTATGCATTTATAAAACTAAAGGAAAATATTTTCCCGTTTTGAAGGCGGCTTCATATATTTAAAATAAAAATAAATTTCCAAGCGTATTCAACCAAAGTAGCTCTACAAATCAGGTTAACTATTGTAACATTAAGAATATCGTCTTTATAGAAATAATACTATTGTCAATATTAATACTAGAAGAAACCCCCTCAAATCTTCCAACAATGAATGGTTATTTTTTTTTAAAGCGCAACATTCTCGGATTATAAAATTTATTACTTTTAATATTGTCATCTGGAAGCGACAAAGACAAACGTCTGGGGGAACTTCCGAAGGGCCGTGAAATAACCCTTCAGAAAATATGCAAGATGCCATTGTTAAATAATAGAACCCTAACGTTACTTTTAGGACACGCCAGAGATATGCACAAATGAATGATTAATCATTATATTAAAGACGCCTTCTTAAAATTCAAAGCTGAATGTTAAAAAATATACAACACATTTTCTTATTCTATACTTAGCACAATGTGAAATTTTTTAAATTTATTGGTTATTATTTATGCTATTTAATAGTACGTAATATATCATATTTAGAGATCTAACATAAAATTGCTTTATTGATAATTTCAGCCAATATAAATTCATATTGCATAATTCAGTAATATTCCTAGCTTACATAATTTTGCACTGCACCCAAGGCAATTTGAAATTTATACAAAGATTTTCACAAATTCATCTTCTATGTATATTTATTATCAAAGCCTAAGGTTATGCTAAGTTATAATGTAAGCAAGATAACTTTTAGTATAAACAATTATATTTAATTACAAAATAAAAACATAGTGAGTAAGACAGTACTGTAAGATTTGAATATAATTATTATTTATATTTTAGTACCGACAGTGAAATGAAAATATCTTACAATGGATTGATGTGATTAATTTTCAATTATTATGTATCCTGTTAAGCATCTGTTTTAATTATAATTTAGTTATGTGGATATAAGAACCAGACCACTGCAAAACGTGTCTTCGAATTAATTGCAATCTTGAGGACTTAATTTTAAAACTCGATTCGGCACAGTTCTCCGTGGCCATCTAAACGAGGTAGGCGTACACATCATATGGTTCGTGTTCTACTAGAATCCGTAATTGCAGATTTCTATAAAGTTCAAATCCACTGGTCCATGCACATGTGCAACAATGAGAAAAGTAATCCACTGTATCTAAAGGCATATTAGAAAAAAAATAGTGCGTGAACACTCACGCGATTGAATTGAAACTTCTGTGCGAAAATTATATAATAGGTCATAAAATCTATTTATGTTTCTTTAGAATTTAGAAATGACTGGATAGGTTTGTACTTTCAATCTTTATTTATTCTCATCGAAATATTAGTTTCCTCATAGTCCCCTACGACCATGAGGACTAAGGTTCAGACAAATAAGAACGACTCCGTTTTGAAGAAACGTCGGAATGTAACCAGTGGGGTTCAATCACTAATGGACACGTAAAACGTAAAACGTGATACGTAAATTATGTTATATGATATAAAAGCTCTAGAGTAAAGTTGGTCGTGGTATCTTGCAAATACTGCATCAAGTGTAGCTCCTAATCTCGTTGTTGTTTCGTTAGGTTTATTATTTATTTCTAATATTAATTTTTCTCTGAGAAAGTTGACTAAGGGTTGTGCTTCTTGTTTAGCAAAGTTAGCATTGATGTCGTCACCCAAGATCATGGAAATATTGCCTAAACGCCGGGAGAGTCCGTCACTTATATGGGTAACCATATCTCATTTCGCCGTCCTGGTCAAATGGTGGAATGGCATTACCTAAACTTCGTCAGGACGTTAAAATAAAATAAATAAAATAAAAAATTCTCATCCAAGAGAATAGAAGAGAATCAATTGTATATGCTAGTAATATTCTGTGCAGAAATTGTACAATATATTATACGGTATTTTTGGGAGGTATGTAAATTGCTACCATTATTAGAAATTTTTGGAAGTTTACCTGCCTCTTTCTTTCCACAATGCCTTCTCAGTTGAAGTGCACTGGGCGTTAAAATATGAAAGTCTCAATAAATGATTATTTTCTATCTTCAGATACTTCTCTCTTGATTGATTGATTAGCCAGGGTATGGTAGGCACTGCTGCCACGTCGAGATATCCGGTTACATACGCCCGATTGGATATAGGACATGTTTGTTGCCAGCAGTGAGAGCTACATGACGCATGGGGCAGAAAGTGTAGGTGCTTGTGTGATATCATGTCCTTGTTCATTCTTCTTCTGAGTCTTCTGTTTCTGAATTTAGCAGTCTGTACCTCCTTCTGCCTGCTTGCGTCCAGATATGGCTTCATGTTTCCCAGAAATCTGCGTTTTTGTTTCAATATCCTGCATCAGTGCGCCCACCTCCCTTGTTAGCCAAGACATACATCAGCTCACCGCAAGAAGTCTTATATATTAACCGTTCTACAGGTAAATAGCTATTTACAGTGGAAATGCAAGAAAGAGCCCCGAGAGAACATTTGAGACAACCTGTGTACCTATCTGCGAAGGTAAAGCAAAATAAAAAGCAAAATTTGCAAAAAACGAAAAAGAGATCTAGGAGAATATTTGGAACGCTCTGTAGATCAAGCAGACCCCCTACTACTTTGGACTGAGAAATATTTTTGTATTCGTAAATAAGCCCAATATATGGACCATGTGACTCGAAACCTTCCTATTGTGGGACCTGCCATATGTTTAAAACATTTTTAATTTGAAAAAATTCAATATGGTTTAATAATTAGTAAGGAATAGAACTTATCTTTTTCGTCCGTCTGTGTATGTTGGCAGCTTCCCTCTCTGTTCTGCAATACTTGCACTCACTACTTGTTTCACCCTTCTTACAAACCAGCTTGTTGTTATTCACTGAAGATAATTTTATGGTGCACAGTTTATATTATATTGCCAGATGTTTGTGACCCTTTTTCAAATTGTTTATATTCGCTTTTAGGTGATGCTGTAATCAACCAATATATCTTGATGAAATATGAACTATATGAAATAGCCAGACTCACGGTAATTTATATCAACTACTGTAGAATTGTCCACCCTTTTGTTCAACATAATTTCGTACGACTTCTTACAGTTTTAACCGAGTTTATTCGAGATTTCGTAGGAGCTACCAAAACGTGCTTCGACGCCATCCGAAACTGAGCCTCCCATCTTCAGATACTTCTCTCTTGTTATTTAATTCAGATATAATCAAACACTTGATATGAAACACATGCCCGTGAACACAAAAATTTATTTAATTTAATTCGAGTGTTGTGTTTAATAGTTTAGATATTTGCGGAAACTGCGCCTCCACATGTCATATCTTTACTCTGTGTCCGATTCCAATGATTTTGTTTTATGTAGAATAAGAAAGAATCTGTCTTGGAGATATTATTTTTGTTCACAAGAAATGGTCCCCTATAATTCGCGTTTTCTTTTGTTGAAAACCAGTAGTTCATGAAGAGGTTACAACCTTCTTTGTCTTTGATAAGATTCTATAAAAACAAAAATACTGTATAAATAGCTGATGAGCTTTTGAACATGGAAGCTTCCGTTATTAGCAGCTATAACAGAGATGTAACAATCACCTAAAAAATGTATTGTTTTCAAAACATTGGAAATGCTCAAAGTATACTTTTAATGATTGCAGATTTAGTATACTAAATCTGCAATCACTAAAAAATATATCAAAAGATGTAGAAATTATGGAATTTAAATTTGTGAATTTCGTTTTTATTTATTTCAATTTTATGACACATACGTAATATGCGTCGTTCTTTGTGTGTAATGGATAAAATATTCAGCATCTTTCTGTAGAGTTTTCATTGTAACGGATAATAAAATTTAACACAATAAAATATTTAGAAAATCTTCCAAAGTGTTTACTTCTGTATATTATACATGTCACCGAAAAATGACATTGTAACTTGGAAACAAAGTGAAATGTTATAAAACTAAAAAGCTGTCGTCAAACAAACGGCAATATTTCTCAGCACCCCGAATCAATCACGACAGTTCCTTCCTCCATTTTTCTTTTCTTATTATTTCCCTGGTGACACTGTCGCCAGATTCTGCTTTTTCACTGTCGCGGGCCATTCCTGTATGTGATGGATTGACGTTTATTCCTACTTCGACTTACAATACTTCATAAAATATATCGGTCTCGAGACTTGAAAATCAAATGAGTCGTATGATTTGTACGTTGCAAGTACGACATCGGTGTCCAATATATAACAAGTTTCCGCGAATAAGTTGACAGTAATATTTCATTTGAAATATTAGCTGAGACGGAAATTCTTTATTAAATCGGTATTTTCGACGTTCATGCAAATTCTGTCATTAATCAATGTTGCGAGGAGTATTTTAATTTTTTGCGTGGTCGTACAGAAATAGAAATTTAACCATAAACTGTAGAAGTTGCAGTAGAGCGTGGTCGACAGCAAATACCTATTTGATTATATTACAGATACGGCATAATTTACTTTTACGTGGTGCCACTGGAATTAACACGTTGACTCCCCGCAGTTCAAACCGCTTACATTCTAACGTCTTATTAAATAAGGGTTCAACGGATAAAGAAGAGAATGGGAAAGGAAACTCAACAAAAGAAATATGATTTCACAGTAAAAGTTTAATATGTCTACTAGGGTGGAACGAAAGTAGGCACAAGAAACAAATTATTGAAAAATAAGTTACCTGTGTATGCAAAAGATGTATTTTGAGATTCCTGATCACCAAATAAATCCAGATGTCCTAAAACTATCCTTCGGTTGCAGAAATGAACTTGAAAACTGGAAAAAAAGAAAGAAAATCGAAAATACATAAAACACCCAAACATGCAACTATCAGCTAGTTTTTCTTCAAAGACTACCCAGAACTCACCACATGAAGGTGGCTGCATCTCGACTTCCACCCTAACCTTCCCATCCGTAAAGTTAAAACTTCTATTTTGTGTTTCCTAGAAGTTGTAAAAATTATTTTCTATTTTTTCAAATTGAGGAAAAATTTGTCTTGATTCGATACGAGCCCTTATAGATCCGCCTCCTGCTTCGGGGCCATAAACTGCTAGAGAAGCTTCGATGACTGGTTTAAAGTATCGCTCCACTGCATGCGAATGGCAAGGAAATTTTAGTAATGGTATTTCATCCGAGACCAGCGAAATCGTCTCAGAAATCATATTGGTTAATTCTTCATTTGATATTCTTTGTTATCAGGGACTCGCTTGTAGTAACATGCTGCCGGTCAATTAGTAGTTTACTCGTCCGAAATACCCTGACACCCTCGGTTCTTGCAGTTGATTTTCTAAATTACAAAATTCTTGTTAAAGCCAACTCTCGAATGTGTTTCCTATCATCCCCTTACATTGCTATTAAAAGGTTTTGTGGATGACCAACATATACGTTTCTATTAATTATGAATCTATTACTTTCTTGAGTTCATCAGACAGGTGGCGAGAACTTCTGATCATGCTAAATAAATGCCGAGAAGCATATTTACAAGAGAAATGGCATTTAATTTCAAACCAGCATAAGGCATACACCTTGACTATCATTCCCGTTAATATTTTAAGGTTTTGAGAGAGCTCTTTGCTGTAAACATATAACCTTAGAACTCTGATGACTATGGTAAGCCATCTTGAGTGGGACTTTTCCTTGGTTCATTAAGTGACGCAGCGGTGATTTATTAGTGTGGAGTAAACAAATCATCTACTGCAACGGCTTCCTTAGATCCGATTTTAAACCTCAAATGACTCCGTTATTTAAACCGGTATTTATCACAGTTCCGTCACAACCAATGGCCATAATTTTATTTGAGTCAACAGATTTGGGAAAAAATTCCATCATCTATAACTAAATGCATTAAATACTAGTTATATGCAACAATAATAACATAAGCTGTCATTTTGGTGAAAGTTTGATCAAAATGTTAAATTCAAAAAAAAATTATTTCTAAAATTTGGAAGAGGTTTCGGCAGACGAAGATGTAATTTTTGGGAACTCTGATGACATAGGATGTCTAAGCTTCAGAATTTATAAAAATCATTCCACCCTAAAGACCGCTACTTTCCTCCATACGATTCATGAAAGTTCACCGCAAACTAAATAACACCATTGGTTCAAAAATAGTCTCCAGCTGCATCGATTTTTTGCCAAAGTTGGGTATGGTTATTTATGGTATTTATGCTGAAATCCAATGGGATAAAGTATGGACTACATGCTGGCCGAATAAATAGACTACCACAACCAATCCAGCGCTAATGCAAATGGGTGGTTAAATAAATTCGTACTTGATTGGTAAAATGTGACCAAAATAGGCATCATCCCACATGAACAACATACTTCATCTTAAATTCAGTGTTAGTGCATCCAATATATCAATGAAATCATTTTCTAATAAAGGTAAATAATTGTTACCATTTAAATTTCTTGGCAACTCGTGTGGTCCTAGAAAATGGTCCCCAATGATCCCACACCAAACATAGATTTTGAACTTCTGTTGGAAATGTCGTTCTCGCTTTACATGATGATTTTAAAACTTCCCAAAAATTACTGTTTCTTAAATTGAAGATACCTCGGAGAGTAAATGTAGTTTCATCAGTAAATAGTATTCTGTTGACGAATGGGTGGTCAATATTTTATCTGTTCCGAATCACTTGCAAATTGATATCTTAATAGAAGATCGGTAGGCAATAAATTTTGCACAGACGTAAAATAGAGTAGATGGTATTTTCCGAGTGCAATATTTTTCAAATGAAAGTCTTACTGATTCAGGTAGCTGCACATAATTGTCTTGTACTAGACTGTGGATCATCTGCAATGCGAACTAATATTTTGTCTTCTTGGAGAGGCGTAATAAATTTCGGTGGACCTAAACTTAACCCGGTCAAAATAGATATTTAAGGTTACAATAATTCGCACAGAGCTGGAAATTGTTACGAATATTGGGAGCACCATTATAAATAAAATGTGAAAAGTTCCCATCGATCCTACACCTGCAAAAATTTTTATTCAAGGTCAAAGTTCGCAAATATGAGTTCTTTACATTTTTTAGCCAAACGGTAAATTTATCATAAAAATAGGTCAGACAAAAATTGTAGATCATGCAATTATCGATCATGCAATTATCTATAAAACTTGTTCTTACACTTTCTTTTCTAAGAATCACCATTTCTGAGATATAGCGATTCAAAAAGTTGTGTTCTCCGTAATATGCACGAGTACGCCACCTATACACATTACCATACCTTTTTTTAAGGCATTGTTGGCCCTAGAAACTGAGTCTATTAGCCAGTTTTCTTTATTGTATCATTTAAACACAATATTCTCCATTTCACTTAATGCTAATTACAACATGTACAATTATTATTAATAAATATATAGTCTTTTTTGTTTTTTTATAGTTTTTTGTGTTTTTTTTAATACCTATATGCGTATATTTTTTCAGACGTATTTTTTGTTTTTTTTTTTAATTATTTTTTTTCTATATGTATCGATTAATACGTTTTTTGTCTTTTTTGTTTGCTTTTTTTTTGTTATGGTTTTTTTCTGTTCTGAATATACATTTTATACTTAATATCTATTTACAAGTTTAAATTGGATGATTTAATAAATTGCTAGATATACAGGTGTACATTATAATTGTTAAGTGATAACAAGTATCCCAAATTAAATGGCCGAATTAATTTCTCTTTACAAATATTTTGAAGAAAAATGTCCCTGCTGTCATTATAATATTCACAACTAAAGATAATATGCTCTATTATATCTTCCTCTCCACAAACTTCACATAGTGCCGTATCTTCTAAGTTTATCTTATATTTATGTTAGCAATACATCCCTTCACCCTTCAGGGGGCCTCTGTCTTAGTGACATCACGTAACTATTGGACGATCGTGCCTCTCCCGAACGAAACCGAGCCAGTGGCGTCAGCCAAGATGCGCGTCAAGCAGAATATAATATACCCTTGTCAATGAAGTACGCATGGCAATAAATTCGTACTAAATTGTGGTTTTTAGTCTTATTTGGGGTAGAAACCCTATTAACGCTAACATCAGAAGTGGGATGCTATCCAATGTGCCAGTGAAAGAATAATAAGTTGTACGAACTGTTAATTTTATTTGTTGTTACGTTGTGATATGGAAAATACCGAACATGACAGTGATAGTAATGTGAACACGTACAGGAAGAGCAGGAGATCTCATTACCAAACAGTGTAAAGTTGCAGTGGCAAAACATGTTAATAGTTGTAGTAGCAACCCAACAGCAACAATTTTCATAATTATTGTGCAATACAAAGATGGCTGCGAGTCCGCGAAGCCAACGCCCGTGCTGAACGTGGATGATTCTATTTGCGCAAGTGTCAACGTCATTCTCTACGTCCTTCCGGCGCCTTCCGCTTATTTGCGCAAGCGTCAGTGTCGTTCTCTGTCTTTTCGCTTAGTAGAATTTGGCCCTGGTTCGAGCACTAAATGGCGGAATGGCTGAAAGACGACGTCACAAGGTTAAAAGATGATTGTAACGTATTACCGGCGAAGTCCGTAAGAAAAAGCCGAATCAACACCACTCGTTTGTACCATTGCAAGAAAATCGAACATTCCGAAAATTATTGTTGGTATAAAAGTAAAACAAAATACCGACGATTCTACAACAAGGACGTGACCTAGCCGTAGCCACGTCACCAATAGCTACTTTGTGTCAAGAATCAAACCATTTGATTAACATTTGTATCAATAGTGGAGCTGACTCATCAATCTAAGCAACACCGCTGTCGAGAGATTCCATGTAGTGATCCAATCCGGTGCACGTGCTTTATTGAAATTTGAATTGACTCTTTGGTTAATGACAGAAATTTATTAACTGTTTATGACCTATCCAATATTTTAAAGTTGCTGACATTCAAGAATAACGATAGCCTAGAAATTAATCAGTCAGGACTGGACGAGCTTTAAAATTAGGCAACTACGACAGGTGTTGATTTTAAACCAAAAGAAAACACCGACCGATTATTTTGTTAACCCTGAAAAACTGTCATTGTAACATGGTTGCAAATGAAACGCAATGCTGATAAGTAAGCTCAATAGCAAAATGTACAACTTCACTGACTTGTTACTGGTATGCCACGCGGCAGTGGTTAAGTGCGTAATACGTGCTGTATTTAATTTACTGCGAACAATCATCACAAGAGAGAACGAAAAGATGTGGATAAAAGTATTACCTAAAATTGAAAATATTAACACTACGGTGCATTTATCGACTGGTTTGGCGCACTGTATTATGGTGTTTGGGATAAATCTGAAATTACAGCTACTCAGCAGTTTTTAGCTCTGTTGACCCTCACGAGGCCGTTCAAGCACAAATACAGCTGGCATAAGTACATCGAAACAAGCGAGTTAAGCAATTCGTAGTCTCGTTAAGAAGCAAAATTGTTTTTCATCGGCGATATAGTTGCCGTAGAGGATTCACAAGAAGTGAATGGAGGAAAATAAAACGAAGGTAGATAGGACCATCCACTGTACTGTTTTAAAGGTCTTTCCAAATGAACGCTGTCTCCTTGGTAAGAAAGGTAGCAGCTCAAGAACAGCTGTGTCTTTGTTACATGGGTATAGAATAAACAAATCAAAGACTACTGTAAGTACTATGATAATAAACTTGGCCTTCTAATTTTATTATAATGTGTAATAGTTGCATTTCTCTTACACTTTGTTGATTAATGGATGATTACAATAATAATAGTACACTATAGTACAAAAATATAAAGTCGCACATACGATATTATAATAATGAGATATAGTAAAACTAATGCAGTATGCAGTGGATTGGTTTTCTTGTTATATTTTTGTAATCATTTCGAGTTGTTGCATGTGAATGAGTAGTTGTAAAAACAATGTCGTGGCAATCCCACAATTAAATAAGAGAATTGCAGCAATCCTGCAAGTAAATTAAATTGAATTAAATTGTGTACTTTACTGCAAACTTATTGTTGATATAGGAAGTGTCGTAGTCTTTGTTCTTTACCGCATTATCATGGGCGCCGACACTTTTTATACCTCCTAGATAAATGAGAAGTATGCTTTGTGAAATAAAAGAGTGGCAATGATCCTGCCTGAAATAAATTGAATTAAATTGTATTAGTAGCAATCCTACAATATGTGAAAGAAAGATGTGGCAATCCCACATGACAGTTGACAGGTTGTACTACATACTGTGGCGTTCCCACAATATGTGAAAGAAAGATGTGGCAATCCCACATGACAGTTGACAGGTTGTACTACATACTGTGGCGCTCCCACAATATGTTAAAGAAGGATGTGGCAATCCCACATGAGAGTTGACAGGTTGTACTACATACTGTGGCGCTCCCACAATATGTTAAAGAAGGATGTGGCAATCCCACATGAGAGTTGACAGGTTGTACTACATACTGTGGCGCTCCCACAATATGTGAAAGAAGGATGTGGCAATCCCACATGACATTTGACAGGTTGGACTACATACTGTGGCGCTCCCACAATATGTGAAAGAAGGATGTGGCAATCCCACATGACATTTGACAGGTTGGACTACATACTGTGGCGCTCCCACAATATGTGAAAGAAGGATGTGGCGATCCCACATGACAGTTGACAAGTTTTACTACACACTGTGACACACAATATGTGAAAAGAGGATATGTGGTAGACCCACATTACTTAATCTGTGTCGTGACAACCTCTTGACAAAAACATGTGTGACAATTTATGTTTTAGTGCCAATCTGGATGAGGTGTACATCATTCTGCACGTCCCCCAATTATGGTCAAAGTTACGTAAGTCAGCACCATCAAATCAATAGTTGCCGTAGTCTTCTTCAGCAACAAGTGGCTGGTAGAGGTAAACTGAAACCAAGGTGTAAAGATCCCTTCAGGTAAACAGAATCAAGGTATAAGTAATGATCCCTTCTTTATTTCGTCGTTTTATTCCACTGAAAGGTAAAATAAAAATAAAAATAATAATAAAAGTCGGTGGGAGTACCACTCGTAAAACAGGGGAATACGAGAGTATCGTACTGAACCGAAAACGGGAGCACCGTTCAGACAATCAGATATGATATTAAAGACGTTCGAAAATGACATTAAATAAAATGCGAGAGGATCGCAGACGTTTTAGAACAGAAAGCGGGAGTACCGTTCAGAAAATACACGAGAGTATCGTGGTAATAAGTTTGAATAAAATACGGGAGTACCGGTGAGCTATAACAGCAATTCATGGAAAGATAAATGTTGTGGTAGTCCCACATAAACAAATTCTTTTTACAGCCGCTGAAATAATAAACAAACTGTAGAGACCTCAATCAAGGTTAACAGATGACATTGCGGGAACACTACATGAACACGTAATTGCCAAAGCAAAGAAAATGTGAAATCTGAGCTGGGTTACAATATAAACAAATTATTGTCATGTCAAATGAAATTTGAATCATGGTTTTCATATGCGGTCTTTCATAAAATCATAAGCAAATGTTTTGGAACTTATATGATAGAATATGAGTACCTATTTTGTTTTCACAGAAAGATCTCTACAATTTCAATCAACGTTATTATAACGTTGTACTAGAGCAGCCGACTCTTTGCTTTGTTTTGTTTCATTTTAGGTGTGTGGTAGTTTAATTCCGGTGCGAGGACGCACCTTTTGCAGAATGGCCGTGTTAGCAATACATCCCTTCACCCTTCAGGGGGCCTCTGTCTTAGTGACATCACTTAACTATTGGACGATCGTGCCTCTCCCGAACGAAACCGAGCCAGTGGCGTCAGCCAAGATGCGCTTCAAGCAGAATATAATATACCCTTGTCAATGAAGTACGCATGGCAATAAATTCGTACTAAATTGTGGTTTTTAGTCTTATTTGGGGTAGAAACCCTATTAACGCTAACATTTATATGATTTGCACATACAGTGTCCTGATCTAATTCTTGATATAGTTCTTATAAAGTTTCTGTTGAAGTAAGGAATTGTTGAAAACCAGGCTTGTGTAGGAACTGTTGGTTGAAAACTTTTATAAAATTTACCCTTTTCACTATTTTTAAATTGTTTGTTGTACTCTGCCTTTATTCTGGTTTTGATGCTTACGTGTTAAATTGTCGTAAGGCAATTTATATATATATTTTCCTCCCCCATATCGCAAGCCTTCTTTGCCAATTCATCCACCTGTTCATTTCCCTCTATGCCAATATGGCTCTTAATCCAAGCTATAATTACATTTTTATTTTGTCTAGCGCATTCGCCTAGATTTTGAATTATGTCCGCTGTGAGATTTGATATCTTATATATCCTTTTGATTACACTAAGAGCGTCGGTAAAAATGATAAAGTTCCTCCCGTCTAAGAGTTGTATGTGTTTCAGAGCCACTATAATAGCAATTTGTTCTGCTTTGAGTAGCTGTCATTGAGTTTTATACACATTATATGGTTGTCATTTACATTATAGAAGGCGTACCCTGTTTTTCCATTTTGCTTGGATCTGTGTAAGTCACGTTGTAGTCATTCCATTTTTGTTTTAAATCATACTTAAAAATTTTTGGCACTAGTTCGTGGTAAATTTGTATAGTTAGTTTCTGTGTAGGTATATTTGTTGTTCGTTTGTTATATCGTCATAATTAATGTTATATATTGGCGGTTTTTTATTCTTGTAAACATCATTTACTCTTCCCAGATATCGCATACAGCTGTCTAGTATGGGGGAGAGCGTTTCTTCTCCCAATATTTAGTAGTTTGTGCCAATAAAGGCGTCTGGAAAATCTTACTATAAATGATGTCGTTGGTAGAGTACATTTTTATGAGATATTTATCTGAATGATATTGTATCCGATATTCCAATGGTACCTCACTAGTTTCTGCATATATGATATCCAGTGGCGTAGATTTTAGAACATTACCATACACTGGACCTATTGAAAGAAAAATTTACCACTGAAAATATTTTTGTCAAATAAGCTGATAATGACGCTGATATCCTGATAATTGACACAGGAATTGAAGAATTCAACTCAACAAATACAACTATTGTTGTTGGTGAAGATGTTATTGGTATTACTTACTGCTCAAACTCCAGCCGAAAAAAATTTTTATTTTTTAAAACCTGGGAAGGCTCGATAACGATCCGAAATATATTCATCCAAAAGTTTATCGGCTTTTTCAAAATGCCAAAATCAAATACTATATTTACACGCAATAACTGGCTGCGATACGACATCAGCAATTTTCAGGAGGGTAAATTGTTTGAAAAACAAGATTTAGTTAATTGTGCTAAAGCCTTTAAGAAGAGTAACTTTACTCCACAAGCTGTAATCACCAATGGGATTAGCTTCCTTCTTTCTGTATATGGAGCTCCAAAAAAAATTACCTGCTTAGATAAGTTTCGATACTTATCTTTTGTAAAAAATACTCGGAACAATAAACGAGTGCAATTAGCTTGTCTTCCCCCAACTTCTGCTTCTGCTCATCAACGTGTATTTCGGGTATATTATCAAGTTCAAGTGTGGCTTGGTAATCAACTGGAACCAGAAGACTGAGGTTAGAAGTTAATTGACAATGCATTGGAATCAATCCAGACTTTACTCCCATCTGCACAGGAAAAACTCCTCAATACAATTTCTTGCAATTGCAAAAAGGGGTGAAGCGCTACGTGCGACTGCAAAAAAACTGGATTGTTTTGTTCATTAGCATGTACCAGTTGCCAAGATCAGTCGTGCTCCAATGTTGAATCGCCATCAGAAAAGGATTTTTAGGATATCAGCGAGGAGACAGACATCTGATGCATCGCTGTTAGAGCAATTTATTTGTATACAGCAGGAAGAAGAAGAAGAAGACACTGGAAGTTCCATTAGATAATTATCAATCAGACGAATAGTTTTCCCCATATACTCATAATTCACACCGCTTTCATCATTTCCAATAGTACTATTTTTAATTTCATACAATATTATTTAATTAAACAGGACCACAATAGATCGTGGAATAGGCCTACCGGGGAAACCACATTAAAAAAATGTGCCAAGTACACTACCTCACAGGTGGCGTGGAAATTGTGCATATTATTTAGAACACAACCTTTTCAACTTTTTGAATTGCTATATCTCAGAAATGGTCATTCTTAGGAAAAAAGTGTGACAACAATTTTTATAGATAATTGCATGATCTACAATGTTTGCCTGATATATTTTTATAATATAACTTACCGTTTGGCTAGAAAATGCCAAAAATCCATATTTGCGAATTTTGATCTTGATTAAATATTTTTGCAGATGTGGGATCGGTGGGGAATTTTCACATTTCATTTATAATGGTGTTCCCAACATTCGTACCAATTTTCAGCTCTATGCGAATTATTGTAAGCTTACCCCTATTTCTTGCACTGTTTCGATCTGGTTAATTATCATATTTAGGATGAAATAAACCACTTTCTCCTATAATTCTGAACAGATTCTGAAATGGTCTATGATCAGATTACAATCTTTTTGGAAATTCTCACAAATACCCACATTGTGCAGCACGTTCATTGTGATTCAGTTGACAATAAATATAAACCACATCTCTCATATCTCGGTTGGAATAATTATTATGTCTCATCATGTTCTGATTTTCGTTAATTAACTGATATTACAAAAAAATAGATAAATAAAATTGGAAAAATGAATGACTGTCACGAGCAAAATGTCAAATTAAATATATTACGTTAATATTTCTTCGAAAATAGTCAATTACTAAGACTAATGACAAGTATACTTTTTTTTCGCCAAAATGACACAGATTTAGAATTTTTTAATAAAAAAGCAATGAAATTACGGGCAAAAAAGCTAAGAGTACATTTACTTACTCCTTTAGCGTTGCTTATGTGGTGCCCTCTAGGATCTACACAAAAAATGGGAGCACATTTGAATTTTTCATCAACTATTATAACAATATTTGAAAAACTTCCAAAGTTTATGGGACAATTAAAAATATAATATTGACTTTAACATCCTATGTCACTGTTAGTATCAACTCTTCCACTAAGGTGAGTTTAGCTATAACACGATATTTTAATATTAGAAATTCACTGTTGTCTATGAACTATTACTTACGGACCATCTTGTATCACGTTTCCTTTAAATAAACAAATTTTTGCAAAATAATATACACTGTTAACTTAAAAGGTAGGTTAAATCTCGTTTAATCAGTGATTCTATGGAACAGGAAAATAAAAACAAGGTTTTTAGTTTGAGCATCTTACGAAATCTCGATTTTATTAACATTTCATCAGTTCCTTAATAATTTACTACTTTATTAAGTCCGCCAGTCTCTGACTGATTAAGGAAAAACTTTTAAAACAAACTTCAGAGATAAATGTTTACTTTCTGAAATTAAGTGGAAAATCCAAACTGGAGCGATTGGGAGCTCTCAAATGGCGAGCAAAGGAACACATAATAATAAAAACAATGTTGCTTGAAACTTACAATTGCGATTTCAAGAATGAGCAATTAAGCTGAACAATATAAACAATCTGGTATAAAGGGATAAGTGAACTTTCAGTCTAAGACATCTTGAAACCAGCACCATCCGGTGCTTCGAAATCGGATGAAATGGGAATCGACCTTTAGGACCTTTCCTCTCCACAATCTGTGAAATTAACAACAAAACCCACAAAAGCTTTTCTGTGTTCCAAATTACTACATGTGCTCGAATGCATATTGCGACGTATATTTATTTTCACTAATTTGTTACCGGATATGGCATTATCCTTTGAGGTTCTGTCTTGATTGCTTTTGTTAATTACGGGAATTACTGCAATCGAATATAGAACGTTTTAATTATCACTGGTCGCCCGAGATTACCTACATTAAATCATAAGTTGGGGTTTGTAACTTTCTATTTGACTTATGTTACGATGATAAATAAGAGTATATTGTGACCATACAAATGTTCTTAACGAGTAGAACTTACATTCAGGCGTACCTGACTGCAAATGGCTGTTTGGTTAATATTTTGGTCAAATACAGCTCAATTTACTTTTAAGTGGTGCCGCTGAGATTAAGTACATAGTTAATATTTTTATACTCTTCACAGATACAAAACGAAGAGTATATTGCGTTCTAAAACTGATAATATTGCTCGTAGAGAAAACATTTTCATATCACTGTGTTGGTGATCGAATTCTGAATAACTTTCAAAATGTCCTCTGTATGTCTGTCTGTCTGTCCGTCAGTTACAAAATAAACTGCGAAGAGTATCCTATAGAATGTGCAAAAGTTATATAACAAGTTTAGTAAAACGGCGAAGAGTATAATGGTAATGATTTTACTATTCAAGTAGACATTTGGAGTCAGCAACGCTTCATTGAATCGTAATATTCTTTTAAAAGATGATTTAGTTGACGTTTTAAATGAATATGGTTTTACTACTTGCATAAATAAGCCTACAAGATACTCCACTACTTCATATACCGTAATTGACTACATATGCACGAATTTCGTTGAAACAGAATTTATAGATTTGAACACAAACGTAATGTTCAATGGCATGTTAGATCACTCGGTGCAAGTTTTAAGTTGTAAAACCAATTCGGATAGGATGGCAAATTATAATTGCACTAGAACTTATAATCAGGAAAATTATGCCACATTCTTTTATTACTTAGGTAATTAAAACTGGTTTGATATATATCAAACTGAGGACGTCAAATTGGAATTTGGTAATTTTATTCACTCCTTCAAACATTATATTGATATAGCTTTACCTGTTAATAAATACATTTCAGAAATGAATATAAACATTGGTTAACAAAAGGTGTGAAAGCATTAGCTAACAAATTGTACCACCAACTTCTGCCCCCAGCAGGTTAGGAAGTTGAGGTTGCCCGGTTCTCGTTTTGTTTATGGAGACTGGGTCGTGTTTCGGAAATTATTCAGAAAAAAAATTTATTTTAGGTTAGGTGCCAGTAGTCATATAAAAAAGCATCTACAACGTACTTGTCTAACTGTACGACTGTGACTACTCAGAGATAATTAATACGTCATAGATACTCATAAAATTCTCAACGCTATGTTAAATATATCTGGTTTATTGACTCTATTACAAATTTTGAAATTATTTAATTTTGATTTTACACCTTATGGATCGGATGTAGCTACTTCCTTAGAGAAAGTTTATATATTTAATAAATAAGTATGATAAGGTTGAAGACCAAAAAAAATTACAAAATATGGCAATTTATCGTTAAGCTGTGATTAAATAATAGCTGAGGGCAATATATGGAGGAGTTGGCGATTGGCCTTGCCTACTGCGACCAGTATAGGTCTATTGTAGTACTCCATTTTATACCTTAGGGCTCCTTATCCAGACATGGTCCTTACAAGACTTCGAGTCTGTTGATAAGGAGCTCCTTGGTAAAGTTATCAGTCCTTGTTTTTATTGTCTCGCCAAGTCGTCTCAGTCCAGCCAAGGCTATTCAGCTCATGACATAGACTGACGTACCTAAACGAGAACTCACCCATCCATGCGCTGGACCCGACCGACGTAGCTTAACTTCGTCGATCGAGTGCCCGCACCTAAACCGGTGACAGTACAAGGAACTGTTAATATATAACATAAAACAATGGTAAAAATTTAGAACTGTTTGAAAGTTTATCGAAAGTTGAATAATGTAGTTGAATGTTGAAAAGAAATTCAGTTGATACTATATTACCACCGGTTGCGTTCTGCAGTAACCAACCCTGGTCCTCGTCTCACTGAATCTTCCCAGTGTATCACCACCACTCGATCATTTACTTCTAGCAGAGATATTAAGACTTTTCAGAATTTAGACGTCTGTGAACGGTTACCTAACCCAACAACTTGATGCTCTCATCCAGCGGGGACTATTCTATACCAAGACACTACAAACTTGGATTACAAAGACTCCTTCTTGGCAAATAATCTGGTTCTCCTAGATTAATAGCAGCAACCCAATTTTTTCTGGCACACGGTTAAGCCAAATTTATGGTAAAATTCCCAATTTTAGGGGTTAACTTAACACCTCATTCCATCCAGATGAGGTGTTAACCGGTCAGAAATACGTCTGCATCGCTCGAACTCGACAGGAAAATGGCTGTTTTCGGTCCCGGTCCCTGAAAATAATAAGAATAAACATCAAGTTACTGAAATTAGAACACAAAATGGCTTAACTAACGACTTTAAGCTTATTGAAAATTCTTTCAGTAATTACTTTGCAGATATTCACAGAGTCTTCGACATAATATTACCAACAAAAATGTAAATAATATGTATTTTATACAAACTAGGCAATATGATGCATTTTGTATGAACTCTGTATGTAAATATACAGTATATAATGTAATAATGAGATAAAAAAAATGTAATTTTTCTACAATTGATTCAATTAATATTCAGTATTTTTTGTTATTCAAGTAGACATTTGGAGCCAATAACGCTTTATAGAATCGTAATATTATTTTAAAAAATGGCTTCTAACGTCACTTTAAAATAAAACTGATATATGATATTTATGTAAGGTTACTTATGTAAAGCGGATTCAGACTGAAAGATATAGTAGGGGAGAGGGGATCGCACGTGGACATTTTTTTTCAAAATGTAATATATTTTTTGTTTTCTATTATGAGTTTCCTTTAAAGCAATTTTCGAGCAGAGCAATATAGTCTTAATAGTTTATTAGTAATATTAGAAGTTTAAAAAATACTTATTTATATTTTTTGGGCAACTCGAAAAAAAGTTGCAAATGTCCACAGGCACCCCAACGGTGGGTGCATGTGGACTGAGAAAGGGGTCAATGTGGACAGTAGTACTAATTTTTAGATGTATGCTTATCTATTTATATATTATATTATCATTACAATAATATTAGAAGAAACGATCAGTGTTGTGTAACATTGTAATATATTATTATAAGAAAATATTCATACAAAATTACACTTTTTTAGAGCCATACTAAATTCAATAAAAGAAGAGGATCTAGCTGTTCCTGTTGTAAAGGATTTGGCAATTTTAAAACCACGTCTTCTCCCTTAAGCACACCTTTGTCGTTTGTTGTAGGGAACGAGAAAGTGTAGGTAGAAGTGTGCTTTCGTAGAAACTCCATTTCATACTCCCCATCTGCTTCATATGCATTTTTTATTTGCGCAACGTAGTAAAGCAATCTTTTTTTGTTGCAGACTTGACGAGCACGAAATCATCGACATTTATTTTCTCATCATCTGAAAGCCCCTCTTCAATAACATCTATTGTATCGTCATCTGAAATTCTGTCATCTGCAATATCATTGTCATCGGTGGAATCCGTATTCTCTAGTTCAGAAAATTCATCCTCTGATGAACTTGCTTGAAATACAACCCCTTTTAAAGCTTTTTCCTTTTCTTTTTGTATTTTCAATGTCTTTTCATTTTCTTTCTGCATTTTTAAGGAATGTTTAAGTTTTTCTATTTCCGGTGTGCTGGTAAAGATACATGATTTTCCTTTCTTTCTGCCTGTTTTTTTCCTAGGTAAAGTCCTGGGAAATGGTCTGACAACTTCAGGTGTCACTTGCGATATACCAGATGGTTCAGGTTGTGCAATTGGTGTTTCAGTCACAATTGTGTTTACCGTACAAGCGGCCTCATTATTATTCAAATTTGATATTGGTCTATCGGTTACGTAAGAGCTTTCAAAATCAGAATCATTAAAAATTTAGCGGCCATAATCCTGATGCTTCAAATCCTTTAGTAATATTTTTTGGAGTAAAACTCTCAAGGAATGGTTCTTTTGACACAGTAGGATTATCATATATTGAAATTGGGTTTCCCGGGTGCGTCGCCATATGATTATTATGTTTTCAGCATGGATTTAAATGGTCCGTAAACTCCTACATCCAATGGCTGCAGTTTATGAGAGCAGTGCGGAGGTAGTGAAAGTAAGACGATTCCATTTTCTTTGCAAAAACATATAGCTGCAAGCAAAATATGCGTCTTATGGTTATCTATAAGTAGTAAAATTGGCTTTTCCCTTACAGGTAGGTAACATGTGATCCTTGATATGCTGTATAACCTATCATCCAGCCACTTTTATTTGCCAAAGCTAATGGTCTAACAGGTCCTCCGATTACAAAATGATCTTTAGCATTAACTCTAGGAAAGACATATACCGGTGGTAGCGCGTTGCCATTTTCCGTAATCATTCCTACTAGTGTTACTAGTTGACCACGCTCCGCTGAAACAATTTGACCGACCCGTTTTTTTCCCTTTCTGTGACACTACTTTTGGGTAAGGCAAAACTGTACTTATACCGGTTTCGTCTAAGTTTAGTATAGGATTTGGTTCCAATCTATGCAATTCTAAAACTTTTTTATAGTTCTTATAAAAAGTAGCAACATTTTCTTTGTTGAATGAAGTGGCTCGAGCAAGACTAGTATTTTCTGGCTTTCTCAATGATAAATTTTTGCTTCTTTTCATAAAAGACTTCATCCAATCAATTCCAGCTTGCTTTTTGTCATGCTATTTTGCGGGAAATTTTTTATTTAAACTGACAGCATACCCATAAGCAAGTGTTCTAGTTTAGCGGTAAGTTAAACCATAGTGAATAGAGGAACATTTGAGTAAATAAGTGTTCAACAATGTTTCCTCTTGTGCTGTGAACAATTGGTTACTAGCATATTTAGATTTAGTCTGTACCTCTGTCTCTTCTGTTTGGGCACCCAAGTTCTCTCCTCTATTTTCCTCCTTCTTTAATCGTTCATGTAACACTGACTTCTTCAAATTAAATTCTGCAGCTGCAGCTCGAATCAACATTTTTCCATTTTTTATTTCTGCTAAGGCTCTTGTAACACTGGATTCATCAATATCGGCCATATTAGTTTTACGTTTGAAAGTTTTCACCATCCTAAGAAAAATATATATAATAGAACCAAATATTCTAACTAATATGGGGCACATGTGGACAGTCCACATATGCCCCGTATTCACGTGTCCTCATGTGCCCCAGGTTGCAGTTTTAGGTTATGTAAGCAATAGCAAACAAACAATAAATCTTAATAAGAAAAAATTGGATCGTACTTACTTGAAATACTGAATTTACTGAGTAGTAAAAGATTTAGATTACGCACTAAAAACAATATATTAGTCACTAAATACAGACGTGTTAAACTGCGAGATTTCAAATTACAATATGTATACTAGCATAACTAGAGACATGTATCAGATTTTTTTCGAATTTTTAAACTTATGAACGACTGCCAAATTTGAACTGTGGACATACACCCAATGTCCACCTGCACCCCCCTCTCCCCTATATACATATTTTGCAGTTTCCATAACTTGCACATCCCCGTATTTTCTTTTGAGCGACCATTCTGTACATTTCTGTATTCACTAAACTTATATCAGATTTTCTTCTTTGGCAATATTGCCAACTATACACTAAATATTATTTTCTTCGCTCGTTTTCTCAAATAATCACTATTTTAATGTTACCACTTTATATAATTTCACTAAAGGTATAGAAGGTTCCTGTATTGTCAATTTTATTAGCTATATGTACTGTCCTTTATCACATTTTTTAATTACTTTTAGAGTGGCTATCCTGTAACTGTGTCGTTAAAGTATAGTTGGAATCTCGAATCTTGTCGATCACGTCACCAATTTATGTAGTTATCAAAGACATGATATTTCTCTATCAGCGTAATGACTTCCTATTTCCTCGCATCGTTTATGTAAGTTTGTAGTGTTTTTACTGCGGTGTTTTAAGTTTTCTGTAATTATCCTTGTTGCAGGGCTCCCAGATAAAAGGGGAATATGTAAAAAAAAAATTAACTTTAGAGGCTGATGTATCAGCAATACAGCAGAGTAGGGTGGTCACCCTGTGCCATGAACAAAATTTTTACGTTTTACGTGCAGTCCCCTCTCTGCATTTAATTAGTGGCGAAAGAGGCTCACACGGCCGACTAGGCAAGTCCCTGGGGAGTGGATTCGACAAATGGGAGCTTGGATGTATGCTGGTGAAAACAAATACGCGTCTTAATATAACAGATTTAATAATTATATTTAGGTACGCTTACAGCCAAATCTCACAGAAATAACATTACACACAATCAGTATACTTAGATATGTGGCCCACACTTAACCTAACACAAAATATACGACAACTTAAAACTAATAAAATCTTAACTAATAATAGGCAAAATATGACCTCCCAAAATATACTGGCTTAGACGGTTACATTAAAATACTGAATAATAACATAAAATGAACAAAATAATGTGAACTAGATAAGTGACAATAGGTTAAATTGACTAATGTGAAAAATTTGCAAGCGTGGTGTTCAAAACTACTAAAATTTAATTGGTCATATGCAAAATATTTACTGACAATTTACATTTAATGTGTAATTAGTACCGTAAGAAAACTGACGGGCTATCTATGCCTCACGTAGAAGGTGGGATGTGATATCAGGTCCCTCGTTAGGCTATTTAAAGACGCTTACCTCCAGCAGGTTTCACAATGTAACCACTAGGCCTACCAGGGGAGCGAAGCTTCCAATGGAACCAGGCAGGAGAGTCTCACCGGTACAACTCAGGATTCCAAATTCGACAAACAGCTTGCCAACCAAGTTTCAGTAAAACCAAAGTTCACATACAGATGTACAAATCACCCAAAAGGTAAGACGTAGGGTCAAACATACAGGATACGATACCAGTAAAAGTCCAAAATAAAATGAAAATGAAACCAAAAGAACAAAAGGAACAAAAAGAACAAAAAGCCCTTAGATGTTGAGTGGGCTTACAGAATTCCTTTGCCATGTGCTTCCAGCAAGTTGATTTATCCGGAAAATTCCGTAGCAGTACTTCCCAACAGAAAATAATAAAAACATCAAAATAAAATACTGCTAAATTTGTCACTACAGCACCATATCCCATTAAAGAAGCAAATTTACATAATGCTATCCACGTGCTCAGTGACACAACTTATCTTCGGCAGGCAAACGGAAAAAAATCCCAAAAATGGCCAAGACGGAAACCTCTGTCAAAATCCGAGAATGACTAAAACTCTGTCCATGGGTACGTTCCGAATGAAGACACTATACAACATAACCCACACATAATACAGTATTTCGTAATTCCATTAACAAAACAATAAGTTTAATTGACAATAACGGTCTTGAAAAGGTTATAATCGAGACGTTCGAAACTCGCTTCCTAAGAAATTAGGTACAGTTACTGTGCGTTGCTAGCAACGCGTTGCCAGGACCATCAACACTATGCGTGGCTCACATGCAGCCCGAACGGTAGGCAACCAGTTATACTATATATAGACTCGACTAAAACGATAACGTATTACGATATTGAAATTTAATTGTACAGATACCAAAATAGACTGTAACATCCTGCTTTAGTTTTACATTTTTTAAAAAAACTAATCTCAAAATGCCCAACAAAAGACTGAATGCACTAGCCAGAGACGTGGTGGTGAAATTAACTGAGTACTTCAGTCAGGAAAAATGCAGCGGAGGTCCCCTTTGCAAGCAGTTCATGAGGTGAATCGCAAAATTAAAAGTGGCAGATGTTTATAAAGTAAATTTTCTTTTAAAGTACTTCTAATGCATTGGGTATTTGTATGCTGACGGTGCAACGAATTTGTAGAGAAACCTGCCAGGAATAGGATGCCCCAAATACTGCTGTAGCAAAATATTGACCCAGAAAGAAAAATAAAAGTAAGTACTTGGTGGAGGCAAGGAAGATGGATGTGAATGATACAATTTATAATAGGTACTCCGAAAGTAAGTTTGTGGTGTAGTGGATTTTGTACTTTTTGAAGTTAATCTATCCGACCGCTGAAGTAGTGTTATCGCATGGCGAGAATATTTTATTATAATATTAAAATTGTATGAAACAGTAACCGTTATTTTACAGAAAATTTCTTTCTAATGGTACGCCTAGCCTATGCGACAACATTCGTGATTTCTAGTGCATGTTCCATTTTGTCGTTAGCAATGGCGTCAAATACTATTTCTTCCACCAAACAGTTTTGTAGACATAACTCCAAGAGATAGACATACGCCAGGCCGACAGGCAGAAGGACAGATAAACATAGACGGACTAATGAAATTGAAAACCTTTATTCTCATAATCTACATTCGGAAATATAAAAATCCAAACATATTTCGGAGAACGCTTTTCTTTCGATTACAATACTGCGTGGTGCGAGAAAGAAGCAAGGGTTAATCGCTATATCTAGGAGCCCTTATCAATAGACTTCGAAGTTCAGTATAAAGAACGAAGTCTGGATAAGTAGCTCTAAGGAAAAACAAACACGAGTGCAACAGTAGACCCATAGAGGTGCCGTGGTCAATGCCAATCGGCCAAATGGGGGTAAATAGAAGAAAATAAGTAAAGCAAGCTGGTAAGAGTACACAATTTTGGGATATGCTAGAAGTCAAGGCCTCAGATTTTTTTATAATATTTCCATATCCCCCAAACTACCCTCACTCCATTATTAAAAGGATTGATAAAACAAAATCGAGATATTCACTTGAAATTCGGTACGCGTACATATTATAACGACACCTGGAACTAGATTATATTTTGAGATGATTCGATTGAAGGGTTGGAAGTTAAATAGGGGTAAATATTGGAAAATAAGCAAAGCAAGCTGATAACTTGGAATTTGGTGTATATATTAGATGCCAAGACCTCATTTTTTTTTTAAATAAAGTAGTTGATAAAAGAGAATTGGATGAAAAATCTGGATGTGGAAGTAGTGATTCCTTAGGCAGCGGTGTTTTTACATGTTATGAATGTAATGAACTTAGCATAAAAAGAAAACCGGGCAAGTGTAAGTCATAATTGTGCATAATCCATTCGTTCCATCCCATCCGTACCATCAGTTGCTTTTAAGTATTTCCTTTTGTGTACCAACAAAATTATCTAACGTAATGCAATCCTGACAATGTTCATTCAATCTTATTTCCAATGTATGATTTTCTTCAGATTTTTATGAATTATGCTTTTGGAGATGGGGTAGGGAGACAGGATTTTTAAGCGTTTCTTCTCGAAAAAGTGTTAAATAAATACGTGAAAGAACAAATTATATATTTTCCAATTCATGTTTTAACGAGCCTTTCATTTGACGGCCACACGATAACCTCGATTCTTTTTTAACTTCCCATTTTAGCCGCTGCCCCCCCTCCCGAAAATTGCCCCCAATTTTAGTTTTTGTGCTGCATGACTGTAATTAGCCCACAGCATTCTACAACTGTACCGAATCTTAACTTCCTACGTCAAACAGTCTCTGAGATAAATGACTGTGTCAAACGGACGGACAGACAGGTGATTAATTAAATGGTTCATAGATGCAAATATGTCTTTAAATTAGTTTAGTTTGTCAATATTACTGACCTAGGCAATATAATAATTAATACTAGTAGTAAGATATTATAAATTCAAATTGACCTAAAAATATAGAATTTTCTGAAAATATTTAATTTAGTAACTGATATTTGCAAAAACTAACTTGTGAACCTTCTCCACCTCCGCAGATAATCATCTGTATAATACAAGACATAAAGATCTGTTGGTGATCCCATTGTATAAACAGCGACATTTCAAAAGTCACTGCACTATAATTGTATTATTTTATTTAACAGCGTTCCTAAAACTAAGAGACATTTAAACTTACCTTCATTTAAGAAAGAAATAAAAAACTCTTTAATGATAAATGCATTTTATAGCGATGATGAATTCCTGAATAGATATTTTTCTCTTTTCCCGTCTATTCTGATATATTTTTAATCAAATGTTTTTATATGAGGTTTGTCTTTTTTAAACGTGCTTATAAATTCTTTTATTAATGTATATTTTTGTGTATTTATGTGTTTTATGTGTTGATGTATTTTTCTGTGTCATATGTTAACTTTTTATTACTATAACGAGACTTAATTTGTATGAATTAGCTTAAATAAATAATTGTTTACTTAGACGTGCCAAATGTACATAATATTTGTATAAAAAAATCGGTAAAATATGTTCTAATTATAGTTCTAATTCTAACAAATACCGACGGAGCAAAGCAAAAACATTATAAAACTCTTAACTTCTTCTTGGTCAACGTATTGTCATGCAAAATATTGGTACGTATACACCAGACATCCCTGTATAGATTCTGTATAAAGAAGTTTGCAGGAACATAATTTTATCTTTCATAGTTCTAATATGCGAATTGTACATTTTGATTTTTTTGTATAATTAATTCAATTTGTTCCAATGTTGCTCGAAAACAAAATAAAACCTGAAGCACATGCAGCTCAAGCAAAATGGGGTCAGTACATAATTTCCTTAGAGAATTATACATAAGATGTTGTATTACATATTATTTTGTGCTGTTATGTTATAATAAGCAATGTTGCTTTTTTTTCAAATAAGAGTCGGTAAGTAAACATATATTTCATGAAATAACTACAACAAATGATAGACCTAGTTAAAGGTATTAAAACTGAATTATTGATTAAAAACAAATAAATAACGTCAGCTCAGGAAAATCAGCCCTTACATTAATACACCTAGAGGGCTCTTTTTTAGGGACAAGATACTGTATCAGGCATGTTTCCAAATGGATCTCTAAGAAGGGAAGTAAAGTTTGAAGGAAATAAATCGTTCGATTTCCACCCACAAACAACATTTTGTTGATGCTAACAAGTAAAAAAACTCTTTCCCAGAAGTTCTCTAACGCACAAATTTCTTTTGCCTGGAGACAAATTTTAGAAGTTTTACAGAAATTCCTTTAAAAGAATATTTATTAGGCTATCTGGAGTAATTTTATGATCTTGTTCGTCTCAGTTTTATTATACGTTAAATGGAGAAATCGTTATTTCATTTAAACTAATTTCATATTAAATTAGAAACAAGTTAACCATTACACTCTTCGCCTATTTTCTGCACCTCTTATATGGTTGTTGCACATTCCATAGGATACTCTTCGCAGTTTTTTTTGTAAGTAATATCAGTTTTAGACATTTTTTGTTTATTTACAAAACATAAAAAAACATTTAAATAAACAATAACTTTATTATTTATTGATCAATTTTGTTGAAAAATAATAGGGTTCTTCCTCTAACTAACACTAACTTACTGTTCAAATTTCAATACAATTAGATTTTCGTTATCGTGCTTCCAGGAAACATGACGGACGGACAGACAGACGAATATTTTGAAAGTTGTCCAGAATTCGAACACCAATACAGTGATATGAATATTTTTCTCTACGAGCGATATTACTGGATTTAGAAATGTGCCGATCGAATACAATACACTCTTCGTTTTGTATTTGCAAAGAATACAATAAAGCTCACTCAAAGTATAAAAAGATTAAATCAGAAACAATTTTAAATTAATATCAGCAATTACGTGATTACACTACATGTGCTATAGGAAGAGAAAATATGAGTATTTGTTAAAAAAATTAATATACCATTTTCATTAAATTTCAAATTGCATACAAATTTAAGGAACTCCAATTTATTTAATGACCATTTTATTTCCTCATAAAATTTATCTAAGACATTAATTAAGTAACTGAAAACGGTGTAATAAATAATTACCAAAATAATATTGGTCTGAATGTTACAAGTGAATTGATATTTAATTTGATAGACCTTATTGGGAATAGTTAATTCCATAAGAACTAATGGTAGTTGAGCGGATGGTCTCCCAATTGCATATCCGACAGCCTGCTATAAAGCAAAGAGAGACAAACAGGAACATTATGTGAATTACAAGGCGTCGTGAACAAGAAGATATGGGAAACACAGTGGGGCATGCACAATTCAAAGTCAACTATCGCATATATTGCATATAATAACCCAAGTAATAATAAAAAGTGTTACCAATATAATTAGATGCAAATGCCAACTTCCCAGAACTGTAAAAGCTCTATAAATATAGAATCAAATAAATAAAGTTATTACCAGAAATACACTAGTAATTATTCTAACTTTTATAAAATACTTATCGCAGGTAAGTTTCTCTAAGTATATCTCCTTATAGAATTATAAGAGAGAAAATATGCCCATTATGTACGACTATTAACATAATGTTATATTTAATTTAAATTATCCTGTTCAATGAAACCAAAGACAATCAAAACAAAAGCACTTACCGATGTAGCAGTAACACAAAAGTTTTAGAACATCCACAGACACGTGTTTCGACATTTATGTCTCTTCAGTGCGGCTTCTCTTGGAATTCACAATCAACTGAACTATGTAAGCAAACACTCGTGTTATAACTATCAATAGATTGCCAGAACAGGATATTATAAATTAAAATTGGATTATAGGAAATTCCCCGTAAATGGATAACTATCAATATAATTTGATGAAAATGCAACTTCCCAGAACGTAATAGCTTTATAAAAATAGATTCAAATTAACATTCCATAAATAAACTGGTAATTATGTGACGAGCTTTCTCCCGGTTGCCTAGCGCATAGACAAGCGGAAGCATCACTTTAGCGCTGAGCTGCATTTCGGTTAAATTCGGTTATCTCGAGCGCTACCTTTGCAATTTTTAGTGGGGCAAAGGTCCCACATTAGCCTCCTAAACGCAGCCTATTGCAGTAGGGCTGGGATAGCTACAGTGGAGACACGGTATGTCCAGGGGTCTGGACGGCAGATTAGATTTTCATTCACACACAACAGTAAAACGCACATTTCGGAAGATAACAACATTTATTAAAATATAATAAGTATTCACCAACAAACAATAATTATTAAAATAAATAAAACGGTCAGGTACCAAAATACTCCTATAGAGTTCAGATCAATCATATCACAACTTAAGATATGTCATATTATGAAAATTTACAAGTATAACTTAAGATATATCATTTCGGTTTATTTACAAAGTGAAACTAAGAAAGCAAGTGAAACTATGAAAAACAAATGAAGCTACGAAGACAAGGAACCAGGCGGTGAGAAGATATTAACTACTGATTTTAATATTTTCTTATTAATTCGGTTAGCAACAAGGCCAAGCAAATAGTGTGCAAAATGTTAGTAGGCTTGGCGGCAAAGCGGTAAAACGGTAAAAACGGTAATAATCGGTACGGTCGGTTATAACAGCAAGTAAGCAGTGGATGTTAAGATAAAACAAGTTAGCAGTAAAGCAGAAAGTAATTAAATTTTAGCAAAAGCAAACAACTATTTTTGGACAGGATTTATCATATCTGCATACATGTTAGATATGAGTCGGCAGCATGTGGTGTAAAGAACTTGGTGAAATTGTGGAGAACTGATACCGAATAGAATGGTAATCGGATTCAGTATCAGCTCCCTCGGTAGAGATCATTCTGCCTGGACGGACAGCCAGAATTAATCTCCACGGTGTCGGTTCGGTTCGGAGAGATTCGCCAAGCGCCTCAAACCACATGGTTGAGTACCTCTAATTGCATTCGGATCGGGATTAAGATTCGCCACGTGTTTCTTGCCAGATGTACAGTGAAAAGGTGTATGTATCAAAATATAAATATAATTTATTCATTCAGAGTATCTCCTAGATTTTCCCCTGAACTCTCGGACTATAACAAATTACTGAAAATCATTTAAAACAAAATGAAACTATAACAGAGCCGGAAAACGGAGTTCTACCAATCCGACAACATGTCGGATGTTGTCGGATATTATTTTAACCCAATAAATTATGAAACAACGGTTAAGTTAAAACAATAGGCTTTGGAACGGTTTTACGCGGCAAAATTCGGTTTACTAAAACAGAAATTTACAGACGGCGGGTTTCTATCATCCCAACCAACTTGGCGGATATTATTTTGACTCCACAGTTTGAGACAAAATAATAATTCTCTCGAAATATCTCTTATGTCCATTTTCCCTTGGAAATTATTTGGGACATAGCTATCTGGATTAAATCTTGAGAATCTAACAGGGCCCCCGATTGGACAAACATTAACAAGGAGAAATTTGTTAGGTCTATGATGTGCATCAGTATTTCGGAAAAATATATTTACACTCTGATGCATCAAATTTGAAATCGTTTTAAAGTGTTATTGCTAAATCACGCGTTTCAATGTTCTATTTCTTATCTGGTAATAGCGGATAAAAACGCCGGGCAAGAAACAGTTGCTTATCTCGGATCAAATAATTTTTATCGTACACTTCTCTAATATAGGCAAATCGGACCATGAATATTTAACAGAGATTTGCTAGTTTATTATGAAAGTATTATTTATGAAGTGTATCAAATAAAATAAATTATGAATTTACACCGCTGATATACGGGGCACAGTTAAGTAAACCCTCACGTGGTGGTCTACGGCGGGCGGTCGGTCGGTACGGTATTTTAGAACCCTCACGTGTTAATTCATTTAACTGTTAAGATGGAATTTAATTTTGAGATTTACGGAAATACCAAGAAATATTTTAAAACTTACATTGCTATTATATTTTGCGGCGATGGCAGAGACTATTGAACTACACACGTGGTGATCTCCAGGTAAGCGGTACGGTACGGTATATTAGATCCTCACGTGGTAATCCTTTAGGCTCGCAGAAATCAACTCTCGTTTCTGTGTCTGTTTGACTAGCTGGTTCCCCCAGAAAGTAAAAATCCCCTCCAACTTGGTGTTGAATACCAAGTGGGGAATAATTTAACTGTGGCCAACGCCATCCGGAATAATTTATCGGAATTAGTTAAAATTTTATTTTAGAAAACTTCTCATCGCTGTGGAACCTTACATTATTTTACTACAGAAAACTACATGTCGCGGGCTAAATAAAAATAAACAGAACAAATTCTAATCTTTCGGCCGTAAGATGGGAAAAGTGGCGAAGTTTATGATTAAATTAAATTACATTTTTGTCTGCAAAAATTCACTTCGTCACAATTATCCTGACTTTTACAAAATTCTTATCACAGATAAGTTTAGAACATGTATCCTTATAGAATTATAAGAAAAAAAACCGCTGCCTAAGGAATCACTACTTCCACATCCAGATTTTTCATCCAAGTCACTTTAAAGGACACGTCTTGTCTACATTTTAGTTTACCCTACATATTTTCCTCTATTCACAACCTACCACGTCCCACCCCTTCAATGGAATCATTTCAATCAGATGTCATTACAATACATACGTGTACTAACTTTCAAGTAAATATCTCAATTTTATGTTATCAAACCCATTAATAATGGAGCGGAGATGGTGGTGTTTGAAAAATATTGAAAAGAAATCTGAGGCCTTGGTTTCTAGTATATACACCAAATCCCACATTTCTGTACTCTTACCAGCTTGATTTACTTATTTTCCCCTATTTATACCTATTTAACCCTCAACCCTTCAGCGGAATCATCTCAAAATATAATCTAGTTCTAGATGTCGTTATAATACATACGTGTCCCTAATTTCAAGTGAATATCTCTATTTCATTTTATCAACCCCTTTAATAAGGGATTAAGGGTGTTTGGGGCTTGAAAAATATTACTAAAAAATCTGAGGGTTTGGCTTCTAGGATATACACCGAATTTCATGTTCCTGTTCTCTTACCAGCTTGCTTTACTTATTTTTCCCTATTTCCACCAATTACCCCCACTCCTTCAACGCAATCATGTCAAAATATAATATAGTTTAAGATATCGTTATACGTGTAACAAATTTCAAGTGAAAATCTAAATTTAATTTTATCAACTCTTTTAATAAAGGAGTGGGGTGGTGGGGGGATGGAAAATATTATAAAAAAAACGAGGACATCGCTTCTAGCATATACACCAAATCCCAAATTTCTATACTGCTACCAGCTTGCTTTAGTTATTCTCCCCTACCTACCACTATTTAACCCCCAACCCTTCAACAGAATCATCTCGAAATATAATCTTATCAACCCCTTTAATAATGGAGCAGGGAAGTTGGGGGGCTGAAAAATATTACGAAAAAATCTGAGGCCTTGGCTTCTAGTACATACACCGAATTTCAAGTTTCTGTATTCATACCAGCTTGCTTTACTTATTTTCCTCTATTTAACCCCCAACCCTTCAACGGAATCATCTCAAAATATAGTCTAGTTCCAGACGTCGTTATAATTCATACGTGTAAATGAATATCTCAATTTTATTTTATCAACCACTTTAATAATGGAACAGGGGTGGTGCGGGGTTGAAAAATATTATAAAAAATCTGAGGCTTTGGCTTCTAGTATATACACCGAATTTCAAGTTTCTGTATTTGTACCAGCTTGCTTTACTTATTTACCCCTATTTAACTCCCACCCCTTCAACGGAATCATCTCAAAATATAGTCTAGTTCCAGATGTCGTTATAATACATACATGTACCCAATTTCAATTGAATATCTCAATTTTATTTTATCAGCTGCTTTAATAATGGAGTAGGGGTGGTGGGGGGGGTTGAAATATATTGTAAAAAAATTTGAGTCTTTAGGTTAGGTCTCTAGTACATACACTGAATTTTAAGTTTCTATACTCTTACCAACTTGCTTTACTTACTCAATTTACCCGTATTTAACCCCAACCCTTCAACGGAATCATCTCAAAATATAATCTAGTTCCAGATGTCGTTATAATACACACGTGTACCAAATTTCAAATGAATATCTCAATTTCATTTTATCAACCTCTTTAATAATGGAGTAGTGGTGGTGCGGGTTGAAAAATATTATAAAAAATCTGAGGCTTTGGCTTCTAGTACATACACCGAATTTCAAGTTTCTGTATTCGTACTAGCCTGCTTTACTTATTTTCCCCTATTTACCCCTATTTAACTCCCAACCCTTCAACGGAATCATCTCAAAATATAATACAGTTCCAGATGCGGTTATAATACATGCGTGTACCAAATTTCGGATGATTATCCCAATTTTATTTTATCAATCCCTTTAATAATGGACTAGGTGTGGTGGGAGGTTCTAAAATATTATGAAACAATCTGAGGCCTTGGCTTGTAGAACATACATACAAATTTTAAGTTTCCGAGTTTCTGTACTCTTAACCAGCTTGCTTTATATATTTCCCCATATCTACCCTTATTTATCCCCAACCCTTCACCGGATATAGTCAGAAGACAACCCTGTTTCAGATCTCGTTATAATGTATATGTATACAAAATTTCAAGTCAATAACTTAAACCGTTCCGAAGAAAGCATGCGGACAAAAAAAAAGTTACAGACAGACCGACAGACAGACAGAATTTTTTTTTTTCGCTCAAATTTAAAATCTCTACGTTTCATGACATTCTAAACCTATTTCAAGAAAAGAAAAATTTGAAATTTTTTTTACGATTACTATACTTCCAATTCACTACGTGGATGTGAAAGTAAAATATGTCCATTATGTACACTACGACAATATTGAGTTCATTTAGTAATGTGTCATCTATTATAAGTTGCAAATGGCCCATTGTGGGGCACATAAATCATAAACATAAAAATACGAAAAATAAGGGAGAAATTTCGATTTATCGAATTTCTATCAGTAAAATTTCTTTTCAAATTATTTTGCTCTGCATGTAATTAATTGTGTCATCCCATCGTAATCCAATAAATCCGGTCAATAGCATTAAACATGGACAATTAAGCTAATGCTTTGTTTTATTTATAATTAGATTACACCATTGCGACATTTTAGAAATGTAATGAGCCGAAAAAAGAGCCCTTCACGTGAATTATAGCGACAAGTTGAAATTAATCCTAGTCGCTTGACGTCACTAATGGACAATGGCGTCCTGATACGACAGGCTATGGCCAGGCAAGTAGTTTCCAGGAAATAATTTCCGTCACTCTGGGAAATGCATCTTTGTCATGCGGCGCTTTTCCAAAGCGCTATATTTATGAAGCTAATATAATGTCAAGGTCGCGCTTTTCTTTTTATGAACTCTAATAAATTGCACTGTCGTATAAAGAATTTCTGGCTGTTTACTCCAATTATTTTATAAAGAATGACAATATAACGAGGAATAATACTCGGCTCAAGAATATATCACAGGAGAACGTCGTCGAGTTAAGCTGCGAAAGCAATCCGGAATATATTTTTCTTGGGGTTGAAGTCCTATAATGATGAGAGGCGTTATTACAACGTAATTTGCATAATTGCAAATCAATGGCAATGGCTCATTAATTATAAAAAGAAACCAAATCGTTAATAAAACTAAAAGTGCTCAATACGAAAATTGTGTTAACCAATAATAGTACAGGAGAAATAATTTTCAATTGGATAATAGTACATGGGTGGCTAAAACTTTGCAGCTGTAAGGTTATGTATACAGGGTGATCCAGAGTTAAACCGTCAAACATTCAGGATCGATTTTACAGGTTAAAATATGACATGTTTCTTCTATTAAGTTATTTCTAAAAATGCATCCCTTCCGAGCTAAAGCAAAAAGGAAAAACTGCTGCTTAAATAATCACTACTTCCACATCCAGATTTCTCGTCCAAGTCACTTTAAAGGAAACATTTTGCCTATATTTACACTCTAGTATATGGAAATTATTGGTCATAGAATAGAGGGGCGTTGAAAAATATTATAAAGAAATCTGAGGCCTTAATTTCTAGTATATACACCAAATCCCAAGTTTCTGTACTCTTATCAGCTTGTTTACTTACTATTCCCTATTAACCTCTACTTCCCCCCATTCCTTCAACGGAATCATGTTAACATATAATCTAGTTTCAGATGTCGTTATAATACATATGTGTACCAAATTTTAAATGAGAATCTCAATTTAATATTATCAACTCTTTTAATAAAGGAGTGGGGGTGTGGGGGGATGGAAAGTATTATAAAAAAAACCTGAGGCCTTCGCTTCTAGTATATACACCAAATCCCAAACTTCTGTACTCTCACCAGCTTGATTTACTTATCTTCCCCTATTTATCCCTATTTAAACCCCAACCCTGCAACGGAACCATTTCAAAATGTAATCTAGTACCTTGATGACATTTGCTGTATCTTTTACGGAAAAGGTAGGTATTTTGCCTAAAAGAAATTCGATTTTTCTTAACTGCCATGAAATACGTTATTAAAAAAAAGTACACCCAATTTACTTTTTAGACAAGCAGGGGTAAATTCCTAAATATGAGAAAAAAAAATTTTTTTTGCCCATTTCACCAATAGCGAACTCAATCGGAGAATGCACTGTATATCTCAAGATACAGATATTTTTAATATTGCTCTCGAACGGCTAATGAGATTTTCTAACCATAATTACGTCTCTAAATTGATATTTTCCATTTCTTTTTATATTTTTGCCCTTTGTAATTATGTAGTGTTAGTGGATTGGAAGTATAGTAATCGTAAAAAAATTTAAATCTTGGAAGTAGTGATCACATAGGCAGCGGTTTTTTCATTTTAATTATGCGTTGTTAGTATTTCTTCCCTTTTGATTATGTAGTATAGTTATTACCATACCTGCTACTGGTAGTTCAGATTTAAATGTTAAAAAATTAACATATAAATTTATTGTCATTCATTATTATCAATATTGTACTATTTGGGTGTCTAATCTGGTATGTACTTGAATGTCATAAATAAATAAATAAATAGTAATTATTTATACTATTTTACCCTGTATTATTACCCTGCTTTGCATTATATTGTGAAATATTTTTTACTTAATAATACTGTTTTAGTAACAAGGAAATTAATTACTGCGCTAAATTTAAGTTTAATATAATTTTAACAAAATCAATTTAATGTTAATATATACAGCGAAAGCTCTTGAAAATTTAATAAACATTTACTTTCTGGCAGCTAAAATTCCTTCAGTCAAATAAAGGTTTTATTAAAATAATAAAAACACAATTAACTTCATTAAAAGTTTCCATACTGAAAATATTTATCCCTTTATTATCGTTAGAAGTGTTATGAGAAATTACAATCGCTTCAAGCATAATATTTTCAGTCTACGTCGACTTTATCGAGTCTAGTTTTGATAATCCATAAAGAAGTAGCATTAGAGAAATCGTGAACCTTTTATTACGTCGAAAATGCCATTTGAGAAAATCATTTCCTTTAAGGCTGTATAAATATTTATTTAGTATTATTCTGGCTATATAACATTATGAGATATAATAAGCTAAAGAATTCATCTTAAATAAATTAGGTGATACTGAAAATACATTCTGTTCAGTCCACCACATATTATAAAATGAATGAACACTTTGGCCTGCATTTAACTAAAATTAGAAAAAGAAACAGAAAAAGAAAAGTACTCTAAAGTATAAATGTGAACAACTTAAACAGGGCGGACCATTAATAATAGGTCATAGTGCAGGGGTAGATTCTTTGTGCCAAAATATGAGGACATAACTAAATATGCTTTTGTAAAATGTTGATGTGGAGAAATATAGAAGGTTGTCAAAATTCAAATTATTTTTTCGTTTTTTGACAATAACTCAACAGCCTCTTGACTCATCTTCGCCAAATTTGCTAAAGTAAGTTTTTTAGTCTAAGAAATAATAATTTATGTATTTCATCACGTTAGATCATAGAGGGCGCCGCAGGACCTGATCTGATGTTGAATTTTTTTCATATTTTTTGGACGAAACGTTGTGGTACTTCTGACCAGAAAATCTGACGAGGGCGTCATTTCCACGTATAAAGGTACACTTGGTAGAACTTGATAACTCCAACCGTTTTCAAGAAAATTGCCGTTAAACATTTGAATATTTTTTTGAAAAACAAATTTAAATTAATGAAACAAAGTGTATTTATTGAAAAAAGTACAGGATGTAATGGAAAACAAAATCGTAATAACAGCGTAAACTCTTTCTCACTTTCTCATGAAATAATGGAGTATTTGCATGGTATTGAGATAAATACATAAATCAAAAGATTGTGTAAAATAATGATCTAATCTTATTAGAAGACCAAAAAATAACACAAAAGTTGAATTAATGACATTAGTATTTATTGGATATAACTTCCCCCTATGCAAAAACCCCATTGCTGCAACTTAGAATTAATTTTCGATATGGTCTTCACCTACTTCTATGCCTTTTCTAATTCCTTCCATAAAAGATTTTCTGACATTGAAAAATACATTTTCCTGTCCTTTAATAAAATTGGCTGCGTTTTGTATTTTGTCCCACAGTTCTTCTCTTGGATTGATATTATTAGAATAATAAATAGACTAAGGACTTGATAGTATATCCTCACACATAATAATCCAAAGGATTATAATCAGGACTCCTTGGTGGTCAAGCAAATTCACTTCTTCGACTAATTCATCTGCGGGGGAAAGTCTAATCAAAATAATTCCTGACTTCAATGAAGAAATGAGGGGGAGCTCCCATCTTAAATAAGTCACATTCTGTTCGGTATGTCTAACATGAAAACATGTAATGTATCAGCAAGAGTATTTTGAAGAAAAAACACATAAGACTGTTCTTTTAAACTTGAGGGAAGGACAAATGGTCCCAATAACTGATAAATGATATAGGTAGAAGCGTTCTTTGCGTAAGACTCTTAGAACAGATTATTTACTCACCCCTGTTGCCGCTGATAAACGACTTGAGCTGACTTGAGGATCTTCATCCGTACGAACTAAAATTTCCAGTTCTTGATCTGGAGTAATTCGTTTCGGTCGTCCTACATCATTTTTTAGAGAAATTAGTTCGAGGAACACAAGGACAAAATAAAATTATTAAATGACGTACATGACGGAATTAAAACGTAATCAAAGCACACTTTTCAATAAATACACTTTGTTTAATTAAATTTGAATTATTCAAATGTTTAACAGCAATTTCCTCGAAAACGGTTGGAGTTCTCAAGTTCTGCCAAGGTGTACCTTTGATACATGGAAATGAAGTCCTCATCAGATTTTCTGGTCAGAAGTATCACAACGTTTCGTCCTAATGAAATATGAAAAAAATTCATCATCAGATACAGGTCCTGCGGCATCATCTATGATCTAACGTGATGTAATACATAAATTATTGTTAGAATAAAAAAAGTTCCTCTGGAAAATTTGGCTAGGATCATTCAAGAGGCTGTTGAGTTATTGCAAAAAAACGAGAAAATAATTTGAATTTTAACACACTGCTCGTAATCAGAATTAACATCCTCTTTTCTTGGTTCTATAGATATGTATCGTTTAAACTCAATCTGCCTTTCAATTTATTCTCATCAATAGGTTGATGCTCAGCTGGTTTAAAATAATGAAGGAAGGTATCACCTGATATATGAAGCAATGGTTTTATTTTGTATAATTTATCGAAATTTGATCCATTGCTATTTGGTTGTACATTGTTGTCATTGATATGTAGGTTTCTCAAATGCCATGCAAATTTGTCTAGAGACATAACAGAATTGATGTGGCTATCACGCAGCTCACTTTTTGCTGACCAGTAATTTTTATAATTTAGCAAAACTTTTATACCCATAAATGTATTAACACCTAGAAGCATTTTTAATTCTTCAGATTTAATAGCAACATATTGGTTCCCACAATGATTCGCGTAAAGATTGTATTCTATCAAGTTGTCAGCAAATAAATTGAAAAATACATCTAATGGGCAGTCAGAATTTATAGAAATAGTTCGACATGACTCTTCACTAAATTTGTGTATCCTTGCTCTAGGTACATTTTTCCTCCATATTGTTTTCGGAAACATCTGAAATCAGATATATCAATGCTAAATCATCTGACTTGACTGTATTATAAATTTGTTCAACTTATTGTCGTGAAATTCTAAGGAATCTTTCTCTAAACTATGTTCAAGGAAATTATCATTTATTGGATTTAAATGATCTGTTTCTAAAATTTCTTCATCAGTGTTACTCCCTGGCATCCGGATACTAACAATATTGTCACATTTTCTTCCTCTGAATCTCCAAATTAAATATATTCTAAAGTGATTTTCACAAATCATCATCATTACTACACCAACTTAATTTGTCATCCAAATCAACAATTGGTGGCCTTACGCTTTTTCGCATACTGATAGCATAAATTGATGACAGGACCAATTTTTATGATTTATTACTATTAAGTGTAAGCTTACTTCCAATGAGCCGTTCATGGGCATTTTTCAATTTGATCAAAACAATTTAATCATTTACATTTAAGATAATTAAGATTGTATCGTCAGGAAAATGATATACGAAAAAATAAACAAACTGAATATAATTTATAAACAAATCCTTCGAGTACATCATTACTACCCATTACACAGCTTTTGTAGTAGGGAACATTTTTGGAGGAGTTGATACTGAATCTGACGTGAAAATATAAGAAATAAAGGCGAAATAGAGAATACAACAAATCTGCCGCAATTGCAAAACTTTTATAGATATATGTTTATATGAGAATTATCTGATAACTAGCATGACTTTGAAACTTTAAGATTCGAAGTGTCGAATATTTTCTTTCACTTTGCAGAAACTATATAAAAGGGCATTAAAAATTGTGAATTATTTAATTGATCCCATTATAAAAAGCAGCCACTAAAGAACTATGAAACAAAATTACACCATAGCTTTATTAATTAAAATTTACTACCTAATAGCAACATTGAAGGTGATGTAAAGATGAACCAATACTAAAATTGAATTTATTTTTAACCGACCGAATAGATATTAGGCAATAAAATTCAATCAACCGAACAACGCGCGACTGTGAAATTGTGTTTAATCATTTTTGGTTATTGCGTTCTTTAAAAACATTAAATTTTTTTCCAAAAATGTGTTTGGACTTCACCAAGAATTGCTTACGCTCCTAACTGTGCTTGGGAAATTTTCGTTTTCCTCTCGACTAAACTACTAATAGTAGCTAATTTAAAATAAAAACATTCCACGTGCCCCCATAATTTTCCTGCAGTTCACCATATATACACCTTTAAACAGAGTCATTTATATTCTCATGTATTTCATCAATAATACATAAAACGTTGGCTGGTTTCACACAATATAAATTGTTATGACAGATCCTTTCCTGCTTTCCTCCCTGAAGGGCCACTTCTAATAATGAATGAATGATTTATGTTTCCTCCATAATGGTTTTGAAAATTTGTTACAATACACGAGGATAGGGTGAAAGTGACAAGAACTAAAGCTAAGAAATGAAAGACGAAACCGTAAAAATGAGGCTTATTCTTTGTTATTGTTGATCTTTCAGTTATTCAGTCTTACGAAGTAGTTTTTTGTCTATATCATTTTTGGAGACACGGACCGAATTAAGTTTTAAAGCTGTTCTGCAACTGTATATGATTAACATTTTCAACGCGCGTGGCTTCGACCGGAGCACAGCGATAGAAAGTGCTATCTGACAAAATTCTCTCTGCCCTCCAATTTTTAACGATTTGCAATATTTTTTTTCATAATGCTCGTAAGAAATAGTACTTCAAAATATATCTAGCGATTTCCCCCTATTTACACCTATTTAAGCCCCAACCCCTCAACGGAATCATCTCAAGATACAATCTTGTTCCAGATGTTATAATATATACGTGTACCAAATTTCAAACGAATATCTCAATTTTGTTTTATCAACAGCTTTAATAATGGAGTATGGGTGGTGGGAGGTTGAAAATTATTATAAAAAAATCTGAGGCTTTAGCTTCTAGTACATACACCGAATTTCAAGTTTCTGTACTCTTACCAACTTGCTTTACTTATATTCCCCTATATACCACTAAATAACCCCCAACCCTTCAACGGAATCATCTCAAAATATAATCCATTTCCAGATGTCGTTATAATACATATACGTGAACCAAATTTCAAGTGAATATCTCAGTTTTATTTTATCAACCCCTTTAATAATGGAGGGGGGTTATGGGGGTTTGAAAAATATTATAAATAATATGAGACCTTGGCTTCTAGGACAAGCACCGAATTTCACGTTTCTGTACTCTTACCAGCTTGCTTTACTTATATTCCCTTATTTACCCCTAAATAACCCCCAACAGTTCATCAGAATAATCCCAAAATATAATCTAGTTCCTGATTTCATTATAATATACGCGTGTACCAAATTTCAAGTGAATATCTCAATTTCATTTTATCAACCCCTTTAATAATGGAGTAGGGGGTGGGGGGATGAAAAATACTGTAAAAAATGTTAAGGCCTTGGCTTGTAGTACATATGTCAAATTTAAAGTCTCTGTACTCTTACCAGCTGGCTTTACATATTTCCGCCTATTTTCCCCTATTTATCCCCCAACCCTTCACCAAACATCTTCAAAAAACAATCCAGTTCCAGATCTCGTTATAATATTTACATGCACAAAATTTCAAGTCAATATCTTAAACCGTTCCGGAGAAAACGTGAGGACAATGAAAAGTTACAGACAGACCGACAGACGGGCAGACATACCAACAGGCAGACAGATTCTTTTTAAAGTATTATTATTATAAGAAATTTGGTACACGCATGTGTTATAAGGACATTAGAACTAGATTATATTTTAACTGATTCCGTTGAAATGTTGGGGGGTAAATAGAGGAAAATAAGTACTGCAAACCAGTAATAGCCCAGAAACTTGGGATTTGGTGTATATACTAAAAGCCAAGGCCTCAAATATGTAGTTTTTGTGTTCTATGGTGAACACTATAATGAAAGTGATTCAAGGATTTATTTTATGATGTAGATCTGATGCCACAAAGGTGCTAGTAAACGAGAGCTTTCTTGAGACCGTGCGCTTTGAAGGAAATAGTGACAGATAGCGTGACTCTGTGGAACTTGCTATGCAGCAAAGAGATACTAATTTGAATAATGCATGATGGTTTACATCGCGTTTATCAAGACATTTTCAATAAAAAGAAGCAATACTGACACAATTTCTACAAATATTTCTCTTCCTGTATATACAATTTTGGTTCCTCGTAAACAAGTAATTATTTGTTAATGGTCGTAATACTAGCTATTGAAACATATATTATTCCCAAACAAGCATGTATCTGTGTACAATTACACGACAGAACAGCGGACATAAATCCAAACTTTTTAAGAAAAAAACATAAACCAGTAATTTCGTGTTGAAATTTGCAATAACAGCAATGCGTGGTAATTAAGATAATATACGAATGGGATAGGAGAGATATGGAGTGTTAAATGTGCACATGTCGGCAGTGCGACATTTTCCTGCACATGTTATTTCCCCGAAGGACCCCCTCGGGATTTTGTTCATACAGTGGACGTTACCATGCTCCGCTGATTTAAATGTTACACGTCAATGCACTTGACGCTGTTGTTTGTATAAGGGACTGCCATTATTGGTCTTATACAATTAAATTTGTATAGCACGGTGCTTGGTTGCGGAAGGAAGTTCCACTCAACTTCTTAATTGAATCGGTTATTTGGAAAAGACACATGTCCGCAGAGTAATTTTGCAGCAAACATTGATTAATTAATACAAACTGTGATGACTTTCCATTAGTTTATGTATATCTTACATGACAATTTGAAGTTTGTCTCCAAACAAACAAATGATTAGATAATTATACACGAGAAATAATAATTTTAATGTCTATTATACAATATAACGAGTAGAAGTTGTGCACAGGCCTGATCGACTTCGAATTCCTATTTGATTTTAATTTTGCCCATACACAATATTATGCAGTTCTATATGATGCCGTTGAGACTAAGTACCCAGCCAAAATTTTTAATTTTACTTCCACATCCACATAGTGGAGTGGAAGTATAGTAATCGTAAAAAAAATATATTTTTTTTATGAAATAGTCTAGAATGTCACGAATCGTCGAGATTTTTAAATTGGAGGGGAAAAAATATTTCGGTCTGTCTGTCGGTCTGTCAGTCTGTCTTTTATGTGCGTACGATTTCTCTGGAACGGTTTCAGATATTGACTTGAAATTTTATGCACGTGTGTATTATAACAAGATTTGAAACTGGATTGTTTTTTCAACTTATCCGTGAAGGATTGGGGGTAAATAGGGAAAAATAAGTGGATTTGGTGTATATACTAGAAGCCAATGCTTCAGATTTTTTAAATATTATTTCCGCTCATATCATTATAGGTATGCTTTAGATGCATGTTCTCAATAGACAACTTATGCAAAATGCGTGTCAAATTAAATCCGTCACTATTATCGTGCGACATCGCAGAACGATCAATTACATATTTACTCAGGTTACGCTACGCTCCACGATTTTATTTAAGTCTCATGAATACTCTAGCTTGATGAGAAAAGTGGTGTGGACTTAAAAACAAAGTAATCCGCCATTTGGTGGTGGCGGCCATCTTGGATTTAGATTTTTGGCATAGTGTACTGTAGGTATTCTACTCGTTAAGCTCTTTCATTTGATACACATATTGAGGGGGTTGAAAAAAAATGTGTTCCGCCATTTTGTGGCGGCGGCCATCTTGGATTTACAATAACAACGAATATACATAATTGTATTTCTATCAGAACTAAAGGTGTGTAAGTACCGAATTTCAGATCAATCGGTCGACAGGAAGGGGGTGAAATTTCAATTACTAGATTTGACACAGACAAACAAAGTAAGCTAAATAAAACCGTTTAAAAGGCAAGCTAGTAAGAGAACAGAAGCTCAAAATTAGGCGTATATACTAGAAGCCAAGGCCTCAGATTTGTTTATAATATTTTTGAACTCTCCACTACCTCCCACTTCATTATTAAAGTGGTTGGTAAAATAAAATGGAAATATTTACTTGAAGCTTGATGCACGTGTGTATTGTAATGACATTGTGATGATTCCGTTAAAGGGGGGGTAAATTGAGGAAAATATGTAGAGCAAGTTAATAAGAGTCCAACGCCTCAAATATTATTAAAATTATATTGCTAATGATTTCCACAGAACGCACATATTGTCAAGAAGTTTTCCTTTAAAAAGTCTTGGATGGAAAACCTGGATGCGATTTTTATTAGTCAAATAGGTCACAGCTAGCAAGACACTGCTACAACTCTTAATTGTTACATAAGAGTTTTAGGGTCCATTCAGCAAAAACATATATAGATTTGCTGTAAATTGATTATCTCTGTTAGATTTTGAATTCTTTTTCTTCAGAACACCTTGTCATGGCTTCATGGCAGATAATATCAGTTAAATATATTTCAAAAAATCCGATTTTTGATGTACTTATTGTATTGAATTTTGTAACAACATGCCTTAAAATATAATTGCATTCTGGCTACAATATGAAATTGTTAAAACTAGCCGTTTTTTTTTGTTATTTCTTCTTCCATTCAACTCAGCACACAACCGTTTTTTCTTTAATTGTAACTATAAACCTAATATCGGTCATTTTCATAAAGCTATCCCAATAGCGCGATTGATAATACCTCAGTCCATTCTAATTACGAGTATTTCTTTTTCACGATTAATCCATAGAATCCATAAGTAATCATGAGCGATCCATAGAAGATGATTATTAGCAGCAATCATCAACAATAATTACCAATCATCAGCATCAGCAGTTATCAACAATCACGAACAATTCATAGATAATCAACAATCATTATCAGTCATCAGCGGTCATGAACCATGAATAAGCAATCGTAGATAATGACAAACAATAATGAACCGTAATTAACAATCACGAACAATTATTAGCTGCCATCAGAAATCATCAGCAATCACGATCAATCAACATTATCATTGTCATTATCATTAATCATCGGCAATCAATAAGGAACACCTGTACCTTGTTATTATATTTTTTCACGTTTTTAATTTTCAAGTATTATATTGAGCCTCAGAACATTTCAAATACATCACGCCTAATAAACCTACTACGCAGATTGAAGTGGTGCCTCAGTTGAATTATTTCTTAACTTTATCTAAACCTCGTTACCGTCAAACCCTTCAATTGCCATGGCCTGAAACTGCAATATACGGATGGTATTACATACGCCATACAAGAAATTTTTTTCTACTGAGGCTTAGTGCAATCCATTTCTATAATAACTTGCGTTGTAATATACATTACAATGTAGCATTACTTTAAAATGCTTTTAAATAACTACTAGCGTACTATCTGTAGTGTTTGTATGAGGGCATAGAAATGAATGTGTATTTAATATAACAAATATTAAACAAAGTAGCAAGTAGTTTAACATTATGTTTAATAAGAATATACTGTATAATATATATAAGTGTATAACTTATTCTTACACGTACTGGTTACAGACAGAAGTTTACCTGCATCATAATTAGAGAAAGAGTTGAAATCGTCCTGTGATATATCTTGTTAAAACTGTATATCAGGAATTTATTTCTAATGACCATTTAGACCCTAATTGAGATATAACAAGAAACATAAATAGAACGTTTAATAAAGACCAAAGCAATTTTCTGTCCCAAATTCAACAACGTTAAATAAAAATGTATTTGAATGTTCATGGCTGGGTTCCCATGTCATCATGTATGTACATATTTTGCGTAGGGGTGGCATATATGTATATTAATTGGTGTGTTTTCCGACATGTACATATTTACCTGAATTTAATTCAACAAACCTGTTTAATTATGTGTATTTACGATCAAGCCAATTAAAAAATGCGGAAACGCCCGTTGCTTAAATTTGAAACATTTATTGATTTATTTATTCTCAGAGGATACCAAAATCAGAGAATTTGCATAAACAGAACGGTCCATGCTTTACACTTTAATATTCATTTATATAAATAAGTTAATTCCAGAAAATGATACGTTCGAAAACATGTCATATATAATTTATTTTGCTTATAATTTTGTTGTTAAAGTACATGTATTTGTCGGAATAACGCAAGATTATTATAGGCAGGTTGCCTGGTGAGAATCGGCAGCAAGTGCTACGCCACGTGTGGCCATTGCCGCGTGTAAAAATTTTGTATGCCAATAATGATTAGAGTCTAAGATCTAGGCCACTTTTACTTACCCTGAAAGCCAGCAGTGCCATAAATTTTTTTTGTTACTTCTGTAGGTAGGAGGTATAAAAATTGCAGTCTTGCAAAAATCTGGTGGCGGATAACTCAAATATGACATTATCAAGATGGCCACCACACTTGCTAATACATCACGCCCCCAGTTTATTTTTATCGTCGTAACTTGTCACCAATCTGAACTAGAATGGACTTATTGTTCTTTTAAGGCCCGGTTGTACAAACACGGTTCGATGCCGAGTTCAACTAAACCACGTTCAAAGATGAACTCGGCTCAAATCTAATATTCCGTTGTATACACAATATTTGAACTCGATTCAATAGAACTAAGCTCAATGAAAGAGTTGTTAGGTTGGTAGCGTTCGCACATGCGCAAACTGGCTAGTTCTGTCAAATGATATGTTTTGAAGGTTAACGGATTGATTTAACCCCAAATAGTTTGTTTATTTTGATAGTTTTGATTTTAATAATAATTAAAATACAATGGGGAACATTACGGCAAAGTTTCGGCACCAGAGTGCAGCACTAGCACATACAGTAAACAGTATTTTTTGACAAATCGTTCAAAGCGTGGTAAAAATTATTAAATTTTACTACAGTTAAGTTTAAAAACGTGAAAAGCATATTTTGTACAATAATGCATCAGTGCTGCGTATTTGGATGTAGGAATGAAAGGTGCAACTCATTTCCAAAAGAAGTAAACTATGGGAAGCGGCAATATTTTGGCGGACTTTCGGACAAAGAAACAGTCTAAAATGTGTTCAGCACATTTTATATCCGAAGATTTATCAGAAAGTTTTCAGGTAATATAGTTGCAATTACAGAATAACCTTCACTTTTATCACGTAAGACAAATGAATATGATTTTATTCTGAGCATATCCTAAAATCTTGTTATTTTCAGCACTAGAAAACACCAGGTGCATTTTGAAAAAAGGAGTGGGATGTCATAATATCACAAACGTACAGTACAGGTGCAATACACAAGAATATTTAATTAAAAAACTAATTTAGTATGTACATTTTGTGATGTTTTCACAGAACACGGTGCACCATGGCGGTTTGTTTACTGTATCTGCTCGTGGCGCCATCTACGCCGAGCTTTGTGTAATGTGCCCTATTCAAAAAATAAGTTACTGCTTATCAGTGGGTGTGTGTGAAATATTGTAGATAAGATAAATATTATAAAATTGTATTTCTTTAACCAAGTTTATTTATTCCAATTTTAGTTTTCTAGAAAATGTCGTCCGATACGAAAATTTTTGTTCAAAAGAACATAGTACGAATAGTTAGTATAACCTGAATTTGTACAAACAGTAGCAGTAATAATCCAAATATGAAGTTTGGCAACATACTACAACTACTTGCACTACCTATGCTTTCTGTTTACATATACTTTTCATTAAACAAAGTCTTCATCGGCCGTTAATTCCTCCATAGTTTCGAGATACTGTTCAGCCATTTCGTGTTAACTTTTAACAGAACCACAACAACAAAATAGGTGGGTAGAGAAATCAAACTAGAAAGTATTTTTAGGTTTCATTTATTTCGAACCAGGTTTAAACATAGAAATTCGACAGCTTACATGAACGTTCAAAAATGACAGGAAATAAACTAGGTTTAAAGCTAAACTTGGCTTGTGCAACTTAATCTTAAATTTGAATTTAGTTTAATCTTGAACTGGACGTGAACTTGGATTGTACAACCGGGTCTAATTCTCATAAAACTGTAAGGAAAATTTTATGTTAATATAATTTTACGCTATCCACAAGCGTTTTCTATTTATCATGTGAGAAACGGTAAATATGTTAGTTTTAATTTCCACCTTTAAATTTTCCAAATAAATAAGATACATTTTCAGGGCGATCAATTGAGCCCTTTATGGTTTTGTCTGGCTCTGAATTCCCTCTTCAGTCTGTTGAATAAGACAGGAGTTAGATATGTTTTAAAATATAATGAAATGGAGCGCGTCATATCACATCTACCTTATATGGAGGATCTTAAGCTTTATGCTCCATCATATGACTTAGTTAAGGGGTTGATTAGGCCACTGGGAATATATAAAAAAGACATCAACATGATATGTGGGCCGGACAAATGCAAGATTATTAAGGTGGTCATTCCCTAGAAAGAGACATCCGATAGGGATATATCTAGTATTTTTGCTCATAACTTTTATATCTTAGTACCAATAGTTTAAAAAACTATAAGAGTACCTAAGTAGAACTATAACAAGACTATTACTATGAATTTTCACTCAATAATTTCAGTTGTTTGCAAAATAGCTAGATTTAAAACTACGAAATAGGGAGATTGATATAATTCTTAAATTTAAATCTAGCTATTTTGCAAACTGCTAAAATTATTGACTGAAAATTCATAGTAACAGTCTTGTTATGGTTCTACTTAGGTACTCTTATAATTTTTATAAATATACGTACTAAGAAAAAAAGTTATGGCTAAAAATAATAAATATTTCCCTATTGGAGGTCTCTTTCTAGGGAATGGCCACCTTAACATAAATAAACTTGTTGGATCTGAAACTGAGCAAGGAGGAGTAATAGAGGCGTTGAATGAGAACGAGTTTTATAAGCATTTGAGATGTCAACAAGCTAGAAAAATAAATCATTCAGCTATAGAAAATGCACATATCAGCGAGTGCTTATCAAGAGAGAACACTATGTCAAATGGAATTGATTATTTTCACACACTGGAGTACAAATATAGTAACAAGATGTTCTCGATTAAAGAGACTTGGATGTGGAGATAGTAATTTCTTAAACAGCGGATCTTGAGGACTTTCTTTGTAGTTAAATAAATGTTTTGTTTTTGATTCTGACTTTTAATTATTGCTGAAAGACAACTAGTACCATTATAAAGTGCAGTATATCTTGGAACTACTTCATCATATCAACAGTTCCAACTCTTCAGGACCACTACTGAAAACTGTTGATATCTTTTGTCATATCAACTCTTGTTGACTTCGATTATGAACTCCAGATTAAAGTCACCAACAATTATAAATAATCTTAGTTGTTATTTAAGCAAAGAATAAACCAATTAACTGGACTATGCCTATGGTGAGGTTTCATTTCATAATTTTTAAAAACCTTTTTTTTTAATTCTTGTCTTTTCTGCGGTAAGCTACAAATGTAGCCCTAAATATGTTTTTATTAAATTAACAATTCGACAAAATTTATTGTTGACATAATGTTAAAGCTTACAGGAATTTATTTAAAAATTGATATTGAGTCACGAAATGTTTTAAATAATTCCGCGACAAATTGAGACGGGCTCTTAAGTGAGGTTATACAAACACGGTTAAATGCCGAGTTCAACTAAGCCACGTTCAAAAATGAACTCGGTTTAAATCTGACATTCCATTGTATACACAATATTATTTGAACTCGGTGAAATAGAACTATGTTCAGTGAAAAAGTTGTTAGGTTGGTAGCATTCGCACATGCGCAAACTGGATAGTTCTGTGAAATAGTATGTTTTGAAGTTTGACGGATTGATTTAACTCCAAATAATTTGTTTTGAAATTTTTCGTTTTAATAATGATTAAATGAAATTCAAACAAGTTACCATTTGTCAGTGTGCGTGTGATATATCGTAGGTAGTTAAATATTGTAAAATTGTATTTTTTTAGCCAAATTTATTATTATAATTTCAATTTTCTAGAAAATGTCCAATACAAAAAGATGTGCAAACTTTAGTTCAAAATAAGCGTCAATCCTCTTATAAACATAGAAGTAGTAGTAAGCATAATCTGAATTTACACAATAGTCTAGAGAAATTAGCATTTGATCTGGGCAAAATTAGTTAAAATCTTTTTTTACAGACGTTCTTTGAGGTGTCTCAAACCCAAATCCACAAAAATCCCAACATGGCTACATCGAACATCAAAGTTTTTTGCAAATACTTCGCGTACTATGCATCGGATCACCATGAGTAATGTGAAAGGGCGAGGTTTTGGGAAAAAAATACAAAATACTAATCTTGTAGATAACTGAATTTTCTAAAATGTTTAAGTTAACTCTATTGCTGTCTGATCTTTTAGGTGCGAGATATTTGCGAGGAACCATGTTCTTGAAACTTTGACCTTAAGTATCTCGAAAAGGGGAGGTTTGGAAAAAAATAAAAAAGATGACTTGTACATAATTTAATTCTCTTCAACTATCTCATTGATCTCATATGTATCCGATGCATAGGACACGAGATATTTGCAAAAAACTTTGACCTTCAATATCTTGTGTAGCCATGTTGGTATTTTTGTGACTTTAGTATGGATTCGGGTTTGTAGTACAGGAGCCCCTCGACAATAGTGGATCGGGCACCGCAGTTGCCGCCGCTTGGTGGAGATGTTGTAGGCATCTGTAGGTACCATTTCCCCCCAACAGTAGGTCACGTGACCACGCCCTCTTCGAGAGAAAAGGGCAGGAAACAACGAGCCGATTAAATATTGCCAAGGAATTCTGAAAAAATTCAAGAACATTTTTTGGGCAAAAATAAGCATCTTTTGTCTCTTGGTGTTTTTTTCAAATACTTCTCCCGGAAAAATACAGCAGGAAAGAAAATTAGTTATTTTGTAATTTCTTTACGGGAGAAGGTAGCACTTTAAAGAAAAAAATTAAAAGGCAAAAGTTGTTCATTTTTGTCTAAAGAATATGACTGATTGCTGAAGAAATAAGAAAAAAAATAGGGAACTTCTTGACCGAAATTATTTTTGCCTAAGAAATTCTGAAAACCAGCAGGCGTGTTCTTTGGAGAAAAATAAGCCATTTTTGGCTGCTGGAGTTTTTCTCTAAAGCACTTCTTCCACCCTAAACTAATGAATCAAAGTCTATGAATTATTTTTTTGCCATTTTTTTCCGGGAGAAGGGAGTACTTTGGCAAAAAAACAGATAAGAGATAAAAGATGCTTATATTTGCCTAAAAAATTTGCCTCAATTTTTTCAGAATATTTTGGCAACAATTAAGCGGTCCTCTGTTTTTTGCGTCTGTCTCTAGAAGAGGGCTCGGTCACGTGATCCACCGTTGGGGGGGAAATGGTACTTACAGATGCCTACAATATCTCCACCAAGCGGCGCCAACTGCAGTGGCCGATCCACTTTTATCGATGGGCTCCCGTACTATTGAGATACCTCAAAGAACGTCTGTGCAATATTTTAGATTTTTAAATTATGTAGAAAATATGCTTTTTAATGTTTCTATGAGTTTTGTTTAAACTCTACACGTATTTCAGCTTTTTAGGCCTTTGTTAAGAGTACAATGAATACTAAATTATAAAATTACTGTTCGTTGCTTAAATAATATTACATGGTATTATTAAGGGGGGGATGTAAAGTTATAAGACTATAATAAATTTAAATTTACCTTTAACTAGAATTATAATTTCAGATTTTTACTTATGTTATCCAAGTTTCCTCCTTTTGTTGGCTAATAAATGTTCTTTAAATCCAGATTTATTAGGATTTCCGCTGTTTGAAATTCTGATACATTAAAAGAATAATAAATTTGTGAATCATCTGCGTATTGATGTAAAGAGCAACATTTTAAACTATTGGACATATCGGTGACATATATAGAAAATTGTAATGGTCCTAAAATTGGCCCCTGAGGGACACCACTGTTTAGGGTTTTAGACTGTGAATAATTTTTATTAATATTAACACATTGTTTCCTTTCGCTGAGGTAACTGGACATAAGCTCTATTGCATTACTTGAAAAACCAAAATAATACAATTTTGCTAGTAACATTTTATGGTCTAGCGTATCAAAAGCTTTTGAAAAGTCTAGCAGTAATAATCCAAATAAGAAATTTGACAGCATATTACAACTACTAACATGCTTTTTATTTATATACTTCTACTTCTTCTTCTTTTAGCGAGGCGCCTAGAGGTCGCCGCACTCAGGCCTTGTGGCCCATTGTGCTACCGCAGTTAAGGAGCTCCCCCGTACAGACCGGATTTCAGCCAAAAGGCTGAGATCCTTTCCACGGAAGAACTCCTTATTTTCTCCAGCACTGAAAAGCCAGTACCGAAGTGTTTGTGCCTCGGGTTCATCAGTCCTGGGCATGAAGTGAGGACGTGGATGGAAGTCTCCTCCTCGTCTTCGCAGAACCTGAAATTGGGGTGGTCAACCACCCCCACTGTGTGCAGGTGTTTCCTAAAAGAGCCATGTCCAGTCAGGAGGCCTGTCACGGCTCTAATTTGCTTTCTGACTATACGCAGAATTTGCTTTGTTCTCTCCGGCAAGGGCCCTGAGATTCGGAGCTTTGCTTGCTGGAGTCCTGGATAGGAATCCCAGAGGTCAATGAACTGGGAGCGAGTCCAATTATCTATTAACCTCTTGGCTTGGGATCTAGGGTAGCCGAGAGCCGGCTCTGGACCAAGCAGAAGTCTCCGAGAGCCCCTTCTGGCCAGAGCGTCCGCCCGCTCATTACCCTCAATATTGCTGTGTGCAGGCACTCAGAGAAGCCTGACCCAGTTTGATGAGCCAAGTTCGCAGTGGGCCTGTTTAAAATTTTGAACTAATTTTGACTTGGTCCGACTTGATGCAAGGGCCTTGAGGGCCGCTTGGCTGTCGCTACATATGTATATATGTTTATATGAGTATTCCTTCCGGATGTTCTTCTGTGCGCTGACCAATATAGCGGTCTGGAATACCGTGGCGAATTTGCCCAGGGCATAAGAAAGCTCAGCCGGCCGGTCCCCAAATATGCTCGCTCCGATACTTTCCTCTAGCCTCGATCCGTCTGTGAACTAGACAATATCTGCAGGCCTGAGAATGATTTTTTATTTACATACACTTTTCATTAAACAAATAGTAGTGCTATTTTGAAACCCATGGTAAGTTACTTACTGTTCTGGTTGATTATAAATCGAACTCCCTACTTGAAAAATCTAAATCAGGGAAAAATGATTAGATCATTCTCTACATTTTGAGGTCATCGGCAAGCATTTCTCAACACTTGCAGATTTAAACTCGAACTTTGCTTGTACAACTCAACCTTAAATTAGAGCTTAGTTAATCTTGAACCGGACGTGAACTTGAATTACACAACCAGACCTTAGAGAATATTTTAAAATACAATAAACTGAAATATTTTAATACTGCCGGAGGTTGAAATATCTCATGTGACATTACCTGAAATAATTTCCACAACATTGAAATATTTAAAGACAACATTTGAATACTGTTACTCAATGCGCGTTTCACTAACTATGTTGGCATCATCTGGAAAGATAAAACTAGAATTTTGCCTTTCTTTAAGGTCTCTTTAATGTACTTCTGGAAATTACTCAGGAACTCTTATAAGCAATCGTTTATTGGAAAATTTGCCATAATAACATTAATACCATCAGATAAATTGCTCAATGTGCTATCATAGCATCCAACGATTTAGCAGTCTCAATTAGCAGATCCTGTATATATCTCACGAAAGTTTAATTATCACGAGATTTTCTAGTTGGCTTACAGTTAAATCCTTAGAGTTTTAAGCAATTTAATATAAAGTATAAGTAAATCCGGAGGCGACTTTAATAACTGCAGAAAACGCAAATTTAAAAGTCTCATATATCCACATAAGCTACGTAGTCTTGCCAAATTTCCCTTATTATGAAACTATCCAAATAAACCAAGAAAATTCATTTCCTGCTTTGCGAAAAAGGAAATTCGGAATATTAGAACTTCTCTGTAGACTATATTTATTTGATACAGGATCATCGATGCAGTCAATACAATATTGCACAGGCTCCCAAATTATGAAACTTCCAAAGTTGTATACTTGTGTAGAAGAGTAAATAACTTGAATAGGAAAACTTTCGAAACAATACATTTCCGAGGCAATCCTGGAATCTAGTAAATGGTTATAACACAATATTGAACCAACTTTGACGTTTCTCATTCCGCTAGCGGTAATCGGAGAGACAATGGTATCATTTCTGAAATAATTGAAAATGGGAAAATGTTGTTTAATTTCGTACCAGTAAGTTCGACAATGCACAGTAATGCCATTTGCGTATTTGCAAAGTTAACATTTACGAAGTCGTGCACAAAAATAATAGGATTTTTTAACAAACGTTAAAAATCTTCCTATAATTTTCATTTAATTGAATACATTTGTATAACAATGATTATAATAATAATGATCAATAAACTTTATTTAACCTGCTGGGGTGTCAGCAAATGCTGATATTAATCCCCATCAGAAATTCAGAAAAATTACATACACAAAGATAAGAAATAGGTACAAAATCAGTAATATAAAAGGAAGTAGGAATACAGAAGAATGGTAAAAAGACATAGCTATATAAAAATGTATGTATCAATGAATGGATAGAAGCATAGGTAAAGTGACTGACCGATTTGCTAAGGCGCGTGTTCTAAACTGTAGATAGGGAGATATTATTGAAAAAAATTGAAAGGATATTGCCTGAATTGCGTTGTACACATGTGGTTAAGTAGTTACTTGAGTGGCAGAACGCAAAAAGTATAGTATGGCGAGTATGTATCGACTGCAACAAGTGTAAATGTTGAGGAACCTCAGGGCAGTATTCTGGGGCCGTTATTATTCATTTTATACATTAATGACATAGCAGCTCTGTTTTATAACTGCTGTTATCATTTACTTACATATGATATGACTATTTATATAACAGAGCAAATCGGTGCGTCGTTGGTGAATAGAATGAATAAAGACTTCAAAGAAGTGAGTGAATGTCTAGAAGTCAAATCAAGATGGGTCTAAAATGAGATGTATGATTGTAGGAGAAAGAAATTTAGATATGAAATAGGGCAGCAGAAACTATAATTTCGAGTTTGTGGGAAAGTAATTGAAGTCATCAGGGAAATCAAATATCATATAAATTTAATTTAGGTAATCCTGTCAATTATGCGTGTAAAAAGATGGCTAAGAGGATCGGTGTCCTAAAAAGAGTTAGTATTTATCTATAGAAAGTAGAAAATTGGTATACAACACTATTATATTACCACACTTTAACTATTCTAGTACTGATCTGTATCTTGCAAACCAAGGTAACATGGATCGCTTTACAGAAGTTACAAAACAGTGCTATGAGAGTTATATTAAGATGCAAGTATTTATAATACACATGTTAAAAGCATTACGATGGATGAATGTTTAAATGTGTGGAGTTCAATATACTGGCTTTCATACATAAAACTAAATTGATTATATTACCTCCTTATATGCAAGAAAATGTATAGATTTTTGAAGATGGTCACAACTGTAACACCAGAGGTAGACTTAGTTTTCTTTTACAACGAGTAAACACAACTGCTGCGCAATGGTCAATTTTCTTCAGAGGTTTATTTATATACAACTGCCTTACTAGGGAACCTAACCAGACCCGTAGCATAGCTCCTTTCAAAGGAATAGTTAAGGATATTTACAAATAGATTTTCTGATTCACGCATTAATATTTATTTATTCATTTATTAGTCTATTTAATTAAGAGTGGAGTCACTTATTGTTACTGTTAGGTAAATACTGAACATATTATGCATATTGTATTGATCTTCTTTGTTACTTCCTAACATTGTGAACATGTATAGCAAATTGCTGAATAAGGGATTGTTATAATTTGAACAGTTTTAATTACTTACTTAAAAACATTTGTTTAGCATTTTTTTTTAAATCATTGTGAAGACAGGCTTTTGATGTTATCCGGAATAGCGTAATATAAGAAAGCAGCTAAATAAGTGAAGGACGATTTATATTCTTTGGAGCTATGACTTGGAATATTTTTAATTTAGTGTCTACGAAGCGTAGAGGACAGCCATGCAGGGAACCTCGAAAAATTAATTTCTTAATAAGATATTATGCTCCTTATATATCAATATGCTGTGCATAAGACATACTAGATGTAGTTGACATTTGGATTGAAAATTAGGCCAATTTATTTTTTTTGTAAAAAGGAGTGATATGATCAAGCTTTTAGCCCGAGAGCCCACTACATTTTGAGGGTAGCATTTCACCAAAGCTGAGTTTCACCCATATGTAAGGTATGTATGGTACATGAATGAAACGACCTTCAGCTGCCATTATTATTGTGGAGATGAGAGTAATAGAGCCATCTCCTTATTGGAAGACGTAAAAAAATAATTAATAGTGGGTACCAAAGCTGAAATTTTTGGTATACTTTATTTGTAACAATTAATGATGAAAAATCACCTTCAGCTGAAAAATGCCGATGGAAAATGCTTCTGCTGCGCGCATGAACAGGTGTAAAAATCATTGTAAAAAAATCTTTAGTACTAAACTTGAAATTGATTTTAATGAGAGTATTGTAAGTATATTTAATGAAAACAAACTTCAGCTGAGCATGTGTCCAGAGATTAACCTTCAGCTATGGTGTTTAACCATTATTCAAAATTAAGCTTTGGTATTATTACATAACTATTTTCAAAATTGAATGTTATATCTACTGTGGTCCGAAATAACTAAAAAGTTGACCAAAGTCAAATTTAGTAAGTGTGTTGTACAGCTTTCACGTCCCAGGCATACATTAGGGTATATCTCAGGTAATATTTCCCGGAATATTAACCCATTTGTTCGAGAAATCTACCTGCGATTACCCCTCAAACATGAATAATTGTTAAACTATGATTTTGCTTCCGTTTGTTGGTAGATTTCAACGTGTGACTGTGCTTCAAATATTTGTGCTTTTGGTTTGTAATTTTTACAAAAAAAACTTTAAGGCATGTACTTTATTTACATGTAAAATATTTCCACAAATTTTAGTTTGAAGCGGCTGAGTAATTTCTTTGGCATTTTGTAAATTCTATTAGACCTAAAAATAGTTTGCCACTAAATGCCACGGGGATTTTTTTTCTAAAATATACTCTAGGTATCTCTTTATGCCGCAGTTAAATAAAGTTTTGTTCGAAGTTGCTCCATTAGAAAAAAATCGCGTTTATTATTTCGATACAGGGCACTTCAAGTTATTTTCAAACCAAAATAAGATAGTATCGTTGCCATCGGTAGTATGGTAAATGCTATACTATGGAGACTGAGCGCTTTGCACCTATAGTACATATTGAAGCAATTACATCGTCCCCACCCTAAGCTACCCTAGTTTAAGCAACCACCAAATTTAAATTATTTATTTTAGAATGCCTACAAAAAGAGAACTGTTTGACGTTTTATCGGAAAAATCTGGTGAAATGCGTGTAGCACAGAAGGCTCATGTGGTGAATTACCTTGTCGATCACTATGGAAAGGCAGGGAATGCCCAAGCAATTGTTCGCATAAGAAACGCTGCATTTGACTTTTGCAACAAAGTTTTTTCAAGACTGGACAAATCAGAATCAGAAGCATAGCAAGTGGCTTGACACTAATTTTGATGTTAACGAAAAAGAAGAACTGAAGAAAGTGAATGTGAAACTGACACAGATTCGACTGATACCGATGAATAACTTACATTTCCCTCTTTTGTATTATTAATAGTATACGCATCTTTTGCGTTAAAAAGTTATATGCCTCCGTTAATAATTAGTGTTGTACTGTATTTTTTGCATAATATTTCTCGTATCTTGTGAGTGATTTAAATAGAATACACCCATAAAAACATGCAAATTGCCACTTTGTCCCAAAACCACCCCCTTAAAAGCCATCCCCGAATATTATATTTTCTTTCATTATTTACCTCGCACTCTTTATCTCGTCTCGTATTCTATTTTCATAGAATGCATGCATTAAAATATGTAAATGGTCACTTTGTCCAAAAACCACCCCTACGAAGCCACCCTGAGTTTGATATTTTTTCATTATTTTTCTCATACCTATTTTATGATTTTAATTTAAATCTTAAATAAAATGCATGAAAGAAAATACATAAATTTTTAGTTTGTCAAGAAACTAACCCTTACAAAGCCACCCCTGAGTTTGATATTATATTTTTTTCATACTTCATGAGTCATTTTGAATAATTTGCATGAAAAAATACGTGTGAATAGCCAAATAACTACCCCTTATAACCCACCCCAGATTTATTTAATTTTTTTCACTATTTTTCTCGTGACATGTACGTTATTCCTGATTTATTTATACAATAATCAAATTTTTTTCCACTTTTCTCTGATTTTGGACCACTGTACAGCGTTCGCGTAAGAGTCTCGAGTATACTTGCTATACAGATTCAGAAAGTGTTGGTATTGCACTAAAGCAAGAAAAACAGAAACAAATTAAAATGCCGCAGAGAGAGCTGTCCAAGCACATGTGGTGGGGAGAGCAGGTGTTGTGCTATACCAAAAACAAAAATAGCCGAGATGCTTAGCTCTCGCTTGCTCCTATTGCCATACCTGAATGAAGATTCTCCGAATCTGGCATCAGCAGATGTATTATATTACTAATTTGTGGGCCAATGCACATCGTTCAGTTCCAACGGACCTTGATCCATTAAATTATGGGTGGGAAGATATTAATAATAAATATTCTTTCAAGAGTTTCAAGTGGTTCACTGGCGAATAGTTACCGGTACTTCTTGAAGACATAACAGTTGGATCAGAAGAGGATACGAAATTAATGAAATTCAATTCTTATTATTTTTATTAAACTATTGTCTTTTTCAGAAAAAGAGCAAGAAGAGCAAGTAGAAACCAATTCGAGCGAAGATGAATGTAATGGTGAGGAACGTGACAATGAAAGCGACGAGTATTCTATCCATTGTCAAATATTCAATAAAAATACATTTTTTAAATAAATATCAATCAACATATTTTTACAATTTTATTTTGGTCAAAAAACCTACAATTTTTTATTTTTCAAAAATAAAATTTTGCAAAATTACATGCTTCTGCAGACTATAAACAAAATAATTTGTTGATTTTCTTTTTCAAGGGAAAAAGTCTTGCGGGAAGCCGTGAAATTGTTGGAAATGCACGGCACTCTAGCTCTCTGAATAAAGCTTAATCACCTTAGCTGAAGTTTAATCCACCGACACATGCTCAGCCGAAGTTTGTCTTCATAAAGTTCACTTACAATACTATCATTAAAGTCGATTTCAAGTTTGGTACTAAAGAATTTTTTACTATGATTTTTACACATGTTCATTAGCGCAGCTGAAGCATTTCGGCATTCTTTTGGCTGAAGGTGATTTTTCATCATTTATTGTTAAAAATAAACTATAGAAAAAATTGCAGCTTTAATACTATTGATAATTTTTTTATGTATTCAAAGCGGCAATGGCTGTATTACTCTCACCTCCACCAAAAGAATGGCAGCTGAAGGTCTTCTCATTCATGTACCATACAAGACCTTACATATGGGTGAAAATCAGTCTTGATACTATTGCTCACTAAAAAGCGTTGCGGGCTCTCGGGCTATTAGGTATCACTACAGAGAAACGTAAGTTTGAGTTTTGCAACTTTTGCAATCCATATTGTTCTGCAGCAGTCAGACATAGTCTATAAATGACTGCCATATTGAAGTTGTGATATTATAGAGGACTCTGATCATTTTAATTTAGTAGTTATTGGTAAGATATATCTAACAGCATATAGCGTTTTTAGTTTCGCATAACATTGTTGCAGTTGTTTGGTAACATGTGTGACGTTTTATTCGTGCGTCACACTTTGACACTCGAGCTTTCGGCACGGTACAGTAGCTCGGGCGCCACCTTTACAATTATTTCAAGTGGGGTAAAGGACCCACAGTAGCCTCTTGACATAGCCTGTTTCAGTAGGGTTGGGATAGCCTCAGAGGAGACACGGTATGTCCAGGGGTCTATAGGGATAGTGGACTTCACACACAACCAAAGCAAAAGGCAAAGTTCAAATTAGCTATATACAAATATTTATTATGTATATTAGGTACAATGCTAGCTACCTAATATTAATTACAGGTTAAACTAATACAGAAACAGAACAAAAGCGGGGTGACGGTAACGGTTAGTTAAGTGAAGCAAGAGGGCGGTTATCAACGGTTAAAAATACGATAGGCAACAACGGTAATGCGGCGGGGTATGAGTCGGTGCAGCAAGCAAAACTGCGGTCGGTACGGTACAATCCTTGTTGGGCGGTTACGGCGGTGTTCCTCGGTACTGCGGCAGTGCGGCGATCCTCCTGAATCCCTTAAACAGATCCAAGTGAATGGACCTGACGGAATTCAATAATTCACTGGCTTGGCGGAGAGATCGGATAAAGGGAGTCAAATCTGGTCGGTAGTGGGGCGCTAGCTCCATTTAGCGGTTTCGCAATGAGTATTCCGCTGGCTTGGCCAAGTGACCGATTACAAGGAACCAAGCCATGCGGCGGTGGGTCACTTGCTTCGCTTAACGGATGTTTCTACCTAGAATTAATGCTTATTTCCGAAGCAATAAAATAAAATACCAAGTTGTGCCTTTCAAATAAAGTATAAAATATAATATTAATATCCTATATTTTAACTACTAAAATAAATCATGAATTTGGAGTGCAATTTCCCTAGAAAATTTTGCTTCATTACACATGAGTTTCCAAACTTAAATGATTATCAAAGATAATTCCCGAAATCTTGGCGGATTCTACGAATAATAATTCCGTACCATTTATACTTAACTTACAGTAATAGTCAGGTGACCATCAGGTGATCACTCCTACCCGGCTTTAGTAAAATCAACGTCCAAATTATATCGAACTTTTTTCTAGTAACAGGATTTCGTCAAATAGCTATTATCTCAGCCACTGTTCGCATTTGAAAGCGGATATTTGGTAAAGATACTCTTTATTGTGTGAAATTCAATATGTTTGTACTGAGTAAGATTACGTAGTTTATTGTACCCAGTTTATTAACTGTAAATAAACTATCAATTTGCCACCCGAAAATTGTTCCGTTCACTGAATATAATTATCTTTATATTACTTAATTAGCAATAATAAAACATTTAACATTTCTAGTCTCCGGGTAATTATTTTCTTTTGCCAGCTAAATGAGTTCTGCACTAATTAATTTTCACAAATTGCCTCTACAGACGAAATCACGTTGAAACTTTTTTAATGTCGAATATCAGTAAATATTGAACGCCAAGTAAAAAGTAACGGAACACTTAAAACTTTATTCATCGGTGATGTTTATATTGAATACTTCAAACTTCCGAACTTATTGGCGCTAACAACGTGTTTTCAATGTATCGCGCTTTTAATGAGATATGAAAAGTGTATAATTGAATTAATTTCTAACCTCTTCCGTGTAAATGCCAATTTATTTATTTATTATTATACGGCAGAGCCATTTTCATTTTACAATTCAATAAATAGGAACATAATTAAAATAGTATAGAATAATGAATAAAACAAGACAAATAAAATTTTGTAAATACAATAAAATCAATATTATGCTACACCATGTCTTAGACAAGCTTTAATTACTTATACAAGATTTAACTTGGTTTTTAAATGTATATAGTGACGAGCCAAAGAGTTCTATATTTTTATGGAAAGAGTTTGCTGTGCGGAGTAATCTGCATATGGGCTCATTTTGACCATAATTTGTAACATGAAAAGGTACTTTAAAGAGTTCTGAATTTCTAGTTCTGCGGTCGTTTAAGTTGAAGCTGATCAACTGAAGTAACTCTGGACAGTTTATATTACAATTAATCAATTTATGCAAAAAGCATAAATCGAGTTGCACTCTTCTACACTCAAGTGATAGAAGGTTGAGTTCGTGTAAGATATCTATGTAGGAATATTCGCCTATTGGATGACCCATCTTGAATGCACATTGTCTAAGGAATCTAGATTGGACATTCTCAATGGATTGTTTATCGACAACATATGCTGGATTCCATATCACACAGCCATATTCTAGCAGACTCCTTATCAGAGAAGAGTAGAGCAATTTATATATGTCAATAGAAAAAAAGGTAGAGTCCCTATTGATGCAACCTAACACTTTCACTGCTTGTGCTGTGATATTTGATATATGAGGTTTGAATGTCATCCTTGAATCGAATATTACACCAAGATCTTTTATGGAATTTACCCTGTTTAAAGTAGCATTATTTAGATGGTAGTCGAATATTACAGGATTATTGCCTCTTGTGAAAGAAATTTGATTGCACTTGGCAGGGTTAAGTTTTAATAGATTGATGTCACACCAACGAACTAAATTATTGAGATCACTTTGCAAAAGAGAGGCATCGTAAGAGTTGTCAACGATTCTAAACAGCTTCAAATCGTCAGCAAACATTAAATAATTACTGTTAATAAGTTCCTCGCTAATATCATTAACAAATAGGTTAAATAATAATGGACCAATATGCGATCCTTGAGGAACGCCGGAAGTAACTTTAATAGAAGATGATACGGCTCCTGAGCATCTGACAAACTGTGTTCGGTTATATAAATAACTATGAACCCATTCAAGCATGCAACCCTCAACACCCAATGCCTTGAGTTTGGCTATGAGTAATACGTGATCAACACGATCAAATGCCTTCGTGAAGTCAGTGTAAATTGAATCTACTTGTGATCGATGTTATAATAAATAATATATAAAATTAACTTTCGATTGAAGATTGGTTTGATAATTAGTTGGAATTTTAAAAAAGCAGCGGTATCGGTAGTTAATTACTTGAAACTTAAAGGTCACTTTATTTATCTACTACGCAAGTTATAAACACGAGTTATCTGCTGAATTTTACAAACATAAGGTTATATGTTTTATGGAAAGAATATCGAACAATATGGAAAATAGGGGTAAAGTGTTACTCACTTGTGTCGTCCGTTCTTGAGTGCGACTTAAAATAGTTCCATAACAACAGTTCAATTAACATTGATTAATTATAATTAATTTAATAATTATTAGACCGAGTAAAGGCTCACTACAGTTTTTATTAAAATGTATGTATCTGATCTTTTATCCTAGTTTGCAATATTTTTTAATATAAAACTTTTTTTTTAACATAGATATGCACTCAAAAAATTAGAACTTGCCATGAAGCAAACTGATGCGAAGTTGATTAAAAACTTAAACATAAAATATTGATGGAGAGTGTTTTAATAAATCACTAATACATAAACCATTTTATACCATATCCAAAGTCAGTTTGAAAATCATAAAAAAGGCCGACAAAGACTAACGAGCGATGTCACTAACGTCGATTGAAAATTTTTAGAATCACTTTTTAATTATTGTCAATATTGTTTTATTATCTTATATTAAGTGATTGGCATGATGTAAATTATTTATTTATAATAAATAATGTTAGTTTAATGAACAGCTCTATAAATGATTTAATAAAAATTAATAAATATCATTTTACCTACGCCTATGCTATCGGCAATATTAAGAATGAACCAAAGCTAATAAGTTGTAACAAGGGACTTGTAATGGTAAGCCAGGTAAACAATCGAATACTTTCATTTGAGGTAAGCGCATAGCATATCTGGTTAATTATATTCGTATGCGGGTATCGTTTGCAACATTCAGGAACGCGGTCTCGGGTGTTAGTCTGTCACAAACAGGCTTTATAATGACCTATCCTGGTAGCAATGTTTTAGACTGAATTTTCAGAAACTATTTGTAATAAATATGTGTAGATGATGTTTAATGAAACTTGTTTATCTTCCACCTAAATCTGTAGAAATATACAGAGTATTTAAATTAACGAAGTTAGTGTTACTTCCACGGAAACTAGAAGTAACATTGAGAGAACTTATTAAGTGGCTCCACAATAATTCATCAAAATTCCTAGGTACTCTTTTAGATGGCACATTAAATTGGAACGTACAGATTTATCCAGTCTGTGCAAAAGTGAATAGTTTCTTATTTACATTAAAAACTCTAAAAGACACCCTAACCGAAGGTTCCATAATAAATAACTGAGCATTTACGAGTTTTCATTATTGAAAGAAGAAAAACACGTTTAATTTTTGACATGTCAAACTGAATCATGCAAACATATTCAAAACAAAAAAAGTGCTAACTCTTGCATGTATTTATTTATTAAAATTATTAATATTCGTTCACCGGAACTATGATACTCATAAAAAACATGCTGATGTCCACACATACGCTATAAGAAATAAAAACAATATCTATATCGATAAATTTAATTGAACCATCCATTTTATATGCCGAAAGTTGTGACACTTTGCGATAGGAGAAGGGGGCCGGGCTCAAGCAATTGCGATATCACAGTACAAGAAAATAATTCTATGTATATATTTTGACTTTTTAATACTATCAGCATCTTTGATAATATTAGTTTGCATAAAGGTAAGTGTGACGTGAGAGGCAGGGGGTAAGAGGGGATAGGGTGAGCGTGACAATGTATGACACAGAGGGGAGGGGTCCAAAATTGGCAAAAGAAGCGTGACCATTATTTATGGACGGACCCTACACAAATTGTAAATGTTTTTAATATTGTTTATTGTAGATGTCATTATTGTAACATTTTAATTCTACTTTTACCCTATTTATTTAACAATTCTACTTCTCCAATTGTATAAATTTAACATACATTTAACAGAAACAACACTGTACGCATGTGTCTGTCACTTTCATTTTTCTTAATTTTAATGACAAAACCAAAATTTTATGGTTACAAAGTTGAATGAAGAATTAGAATTTGAATTTGAGCATGCAAGTCAAGAATTGTCAGTTTAGAAATAGAAATTGACGGGTCAGAACATTTTTACAGAGAGAATATAGGCAATATTATATGGATGTATCCTCTTCATTACATCACATACATATTTTAAATGAAAATCTAGAGATAATTGCAAATAAACATGATCTAGCTCACAGTTTTAATAATCATTATATCAAAATGTGTAAACATCTCGCCAATAAGACAAAATGCCACTACCTACTAAACTTTCCTCAAAAATCATTTAGTAACTATTTTCTGCTGACACCAACAAATGAATCCGAAATGAAAAATTATATTAAAACCCTAAAAAATAAATCTCTAGGCAAAGATGACATTTCTTCAAAAAACTTTAATGATATACAAGAACTTATTACAAAACTTGTTGCCATGTTTTTAATATCAGGTTTGAAACAGATCAATTATAATATCTATATACAGACTGTCTATTTTACGAGGGCCACACCAAATATCTCGCTTAATATCTATTGTAGAAGAATAAAGTTTTAGAAACAGTTATCCCATTTTTTGTGAGCTATATTTCAGTAAAAAGAAATTTGAAATCCATAGCCTACTTTATGAGATATATTACAAAAACCTGAAAAATGGGAAAACCACAAACGGTTATAGTTTCCTTATTTGAGGATACGAAAAAAGTTAAAGGAATGAAAGTTGACGGCAAAGACAATAAGAATAATAACGTGTAACAAAAAAATCGAAACATGCAGTTGGCTTTGACATACGCTATTGTGCAAAAATGAAAAATACATATCTCAAAGTAGGCCATGACGCCATTAATTCCGTTATTTTTTTCTCATTCCAACGATATAAAACATGTCACAGAAATTTTAACCGATAGTGTCAATATTTAATATTTTACGAATACCACAATTCATATAATTGAATCGTAACAATCAGCTGTGCCATAATAGTAAAAATTCACTTTATAATAATTATAATTCCGTAATTATTTATTACAATTTAATACAAACCAATAAATATCTCATAAATAAAAATACAAGTACGAAACGAACATCCAAAGAAAAAAACGAAAAACTATGTAGAACAGTACTACCTACTACTATATTGAAAAGAAATTGTGGGTATTTATTTTTCTAACTACAAATGCTCAAATTGTGCACCATGCATTCTGACACATAAACGTGCTCTACGAGACACGCCACGCATTACATTTTGGAGCATTTCAGGAGTAATTGCCTCACATGCGTTTCGAATTCTGGTTTTGATGTCCTCAATATTTTCAGGGGCAGTTTGAAATACCTTGTCTTTAATGTAACCCCAGACGAAAAAATCCAAGGGAGTAATATCTGGTGATCGAGCTGGCCATAGAATGGGTCCATAGGTGCCTATCCAGCTATCTGGCATAACTTGATTTAAATAATTTGTACATTTTACAGCAGTCTGAGGTGGAGCCCCATCTTGTTTAAAATATGAATAATTTAATCTTTCTGCCACTGTTAATTCATAAAGAAAATCTTGAAATTCGTTTTGCAGGAAATTAAGGTATCTACGAGCGGTTAATTTGCCATCATAAGAATAAGGTCCAATTACTTTAGTCCCTAAAAGACCCAACCAAACATTCGTAGAAAATCTTTCTTGGAAAGCAGTCTCTCTGCACCAATGTGTATTTTCTCGTGTCCACTTATAATGCATATTTCTATTGAAAAATCCATTATTAGAAAAATTTGATTCGTCCGACCAAAGAATTTTGCTACATATCAGCGCGTCATTCCTTTTCTTATTTAATAACCATCTACAAAATCTTACTCTCCTTGGCTTATCTCCCTCATATAAATGTTGAACTTTCCTCATTTTGTAGCATCGAAATCCGTTTTTTTTTCAATATTTTTCTTGCACTGTCTTTTTTTATGCGACAGCTTCTCTGAATTTGTCTCAAAGAGGTTTCCTCATTTTGGTTAACATAATTCATTACTCTATTCACTTTTCTTACATTATCCGCAACATGCGCTCGACTTACTACTTTTTTTGAAAATGAACCGTGCGTTTTTAGATTTTGAACTAACTTCCTAAACATAGTTCGATTTGGCTGCGGAGCATCTGGAAATCTATCTCCGTAAACCGTGACTGCCATCTCAGCGTCAAAATTGCACTGACAATAAATGCTAATCATATCGAATTTGTTACTATTGGTGTACACCATAATTACTGATATAAAATTTGTCTTAGAACTCGACAACGCAACATACAACATACAACAGTGACAATCTGTCAAATTTATTAATAACTCTATACATTGTTTTTCACTAATTATGGCACAGCTGATTGTTACGATTCAATTATATGAATTGTGGTATTCGTAAAATATTAAATATTGACCCTATCGGTTAAAATTTCTGTGACATGTTTTATATCGTTGGAATGAGAAAAAAATAACGGAATTAATGGCGTCATGGCCTACTTTGAGATATGTATTTTTCATTTTTGCACAATAGCGTATGTCAAAGCCAACTGCATTTTTCGATTTTTTTGTTACACGTTATTATTCTTATTGTCTTTGCCGTCAACTTTCATTCCTTTAACTTTTTTCGTATCTCCTCAAATAAGGAAGCTATAACCGTTTGTGGTTTTCCTATTTTTCAGGTTTTTGTAATATATCTCATAAAGTAGGCTATGGATTTCAAATTTCTTTTTACTGAAATATAGCTCACAAAAAATGGGATAACTGTTTCTAAAACTTTATTCTTCTACAATAGATATTAAGCGAGACATTTGGTGTGGCCCTCGTAAAATAGACAGTCTGTATAAAGTGGGTTGGGCACCTTGTTGATACTTCCAAATCCCAAGTTTATGTGCTCTTACCGGCTTGCTTCATTTTCCCTTATTTACCCCTATTAACCGCCCAGCCAGAGTATCTCATTGTTATTTTTTCAGTCTCCTTAATAATGGAGGGTTGGTGAAGGGGTTGAAAAATGTTATAAAGAAAGTTATAGAAAAATCTGATGCCTAGGCTTCTAGCATATACACAAAATCCCAAGTTTATGTACTCTTACCAACTTTGTTTATTTATTTTACCCTATTTAACCCTCAACACTTCACCCGATTCATCTCAAATTATAATCTAATTCCAGTTGTCGCTATAATATAGACTAGTACCAAATTTCAAGTGAATATCTCAGTTTTATTTTATCAACCCTTTTAATAATGGACTGGGGGTGGTGGAGGATTGGCAAATATTATAAAAAAATCAGAAGCCTTTGCTTCTAGTATATACACCAAACTCCAAATTTCTTTACTCTTATCAGCTTGCTACACTTATTTTCCGTTATTTCAAGCAAATACGTCGACTAACGATCCGATAGCGAAACTCACTGACGTACGTTGTAAAGTGTGGTTGATTAGTCGAAACCTACGCTGTATGTTTTCTTACATGTAGCGAGGGCCTTTGATACGGTCACTCATATTGAACTTCTTAATAAATTAGAACATATTGACTATAGGGGAGCGGTGATAAAACTATTTACAAGCTACCTGAAACATATAAATATATAAATAAGGATTTTATTATTGCGGATCTTGTTTGGTAATCATGAGAAATGTATACGGAATCTTGTGATTTATGATTCCACAGTAAAGTATAATAACTATAAGTATTTCTGATATTAAAAACATTTTCCTCTTTGTATAACAGGGTGGTGTTATATAATTTACTTTTATTTAATATTATTTTTAATATACTATTTTGTATGACTTGTAAATTTTTTAAACAATTCCTAAATAATCCGCTCCATGCTACAATACAGTAGCCAATAATAGATGCAACCAACAAGTCATAAACAATAAATATTTTTTTTCTGTTCAGGATTCCTTTTAATGCATAGAATTTATGAGTTAGCATTCTAAGTTTTTTTGTAATATATTCAATATGCTCACTCTATCTCAGATGATGATCAACCATTATTCCGAGGTACTTTATTTTGTTAGTTTTTTTAATTTCAGGACATAAACATTCATTATTCTGTTGGTAATTTCTTTTATGAATAGTAAGAGATCTCCGTACTGAGAGGGTGAAAGTGAAAAATTTACTTTTATACATGTTTAAGCTAAGCATATTGATATTCAGATATTGAAAACCGATATTTAGACTGCTTTCGGCTACCGAATAAACATTGTCCCAGGATGATTCCACAAAAATCATATCTGCGTCATCTGCGTAAGATGTTATGTGACCCTGAAAACTTTTCAAACCAGCTATGTTATTTATGTATACAAAGAACAAGATTGGACCCAATACTGTTCTCTGTGGTATGCCCATGGTAATAGTTTATGCTTCACTTAAACACTTTTCAATTTTTACTCTTTGAGTTCGATTTGTGAGATAATTTTTTAGAATATTATAAGCAATGCCTCATACACCAATATCTTCCGGTCTCATTAATAGGACAGATGTGATACGGTGTATCTAAATTAGAAACTGTTTCATATATTAAATCTATTACCACATGTTCAGTGTTTTTTCTAAAACCAAATTGCCTATCCGTGAGCACATCGTGTCTATCAAAAAAACTAATTAGCCTATTTTTAAGGCCTTGTTCAACTATTTTCGTGAAGTTGTTTATAACTGGTATAGGTCTGCAGTTTTTTGCAACTGTTTTATCAATTGACTTGTAAATTGGTGTAGCTATCGACTCTTTCTATTGGTAGGGTAAAATACCCGTTGTATGCAAGATTTATCAAGTGAATTGAGAGGTTTATTATGTATTGGTGAATATATTTAATAATTTTACTAGATATGCCATCTGGACCTGCAACAGATTTATTTTTTAGGTTAGAGATAATAGATATAACTTCAGTTTCTGTAGTAGGGCGAAGGAATAAATTTGAACGGACTATCCTCAAAAATAGTTTCCGGGCGCTCGGTGTTTTTTTCGATTTTATTTGCCATTTTGCCACCGATGTTTACAAAGTGTTCATTTATATATAGCTTTGGCAATATTATTATTTATTCCTCTTCAACTTGCATCTTTTATATTGATGTTACTAGACGTTTGATTTGTAATATTTTTACTGTTTGTTGGTTTTTTGTTTATTGTTTCCCAAATCGTTTGTTCTTCTTATTAAGTTATATAATGTATTCTGTATTGTGTGTATTGTATTTTTAATACATGTGAAAAATTTCTTAATAATTGTTTCTTCATATTGTCCTTTTCCGAATAGAAGTTATTAGTCCTAGTGTTATCCATGGTTTTATTTTCTTATTTTTGTTACCTTTTACAATAATATTTGTGGTAGACACATTTATGAAAGATTCTGGTAAATGATTTTATCAAGAACTTCTCGTGAGTTCTGATATTTATGATCATAATATAATATAATAATTACTTACACGTTATATGCTAAATGTAAAATGTAATCCTTTGAGTACAAAGCCAAATAATATTAAACTAAAATATTATTATTATCGTGAAATCTCTGTGTATACATACCAAATTATCGGATTTATGTTAACTTGGGCAAAAGAATAAAAAGCATTTCATTGACTGCCTAATTAATTAGTGAAATAATATAAACTGAAGGATACTAAAATAAGGAAAGGTATTAAAATAATTACTTTTGCTTATATGGCTTTTTATATAAACATTCAAATTATACGTGACACTATTCGGTTCTTCCTTAGCGAAAAGTCAATTTGTTTTCTTTGCCTGAACGTTTTCAGATATTATCCAGTCAGTGCTTTCATACAAGTTCATAGTGAGTTTCATTTCCCACAGTTATTTATGTATTACTAGTCTACAGTATAATTTTAGTCATACTCGTATCTTTTCCCTTAGAGAGGATTTTCCACACTAAGATTGCATGCACAGATAGCTCTTTATCATAACCTATTCTGCAAGTGTATTACTCTGGGCCTCCTTGGGCTAGTTAATTGAACAAGATACCATAGATATCGATACTGCTTTATGCAATTACTTTTGAAATTTGTTTTATCAACCCCTCATCAGCCTTTAGGGTAGGCTATGAGTAACACGATGTTGGTGCTATAAATATTTGCAATTCATGGAGGGATGTATGATGAAAAATAATTTCCCGAACACAATTCTACAATGAAACATATTCTTTATAGGATTTTGCAAACAGCGGAAAGAAACTATCTATGAGAACTAAAAGAAAAACTATATGTAAAAATATTAATCAAATTCTTGCGATAACCTGACTTCTGGTTATGCTAGCAAGTTAAAATTCTGAAATAAATGTGTCCAATTTCTTATTTGACATTCTCATTATAACACTAGCATCCAACATAGTCCCCTACGGCTATGTAGATTAAACTAATATGTACATTACCCCCTACGGTATGAAGATTCAGTTAGAAATGAGAACAAAGGCCTGAAATGAATTTATTTACCTACCATGTCCTAAAAACGTTTTCATTCTAATGGATTACATTTTCATAAAATCTCTCATTCAGTTACTTGGAAGGGCTTAGCCTTTGAAACGCTTTTCGACCTTATTCTGAGCTCATCAGTTTTTTATCAATGTCAAATATAAATATTTCATACTTGTTCATGGATATTGCCTTGGTATTGCATTAAACATCGTTATGAGTGGCTTTGTGCCTTTCTGATGAGCTCGGAATAAGGGCGAATAATGTTTGCTATATTACATTATATTTATTACACATATGTAGTGCAGTTATTGAAGCATTTTACCTCGGACGGTTAAAAAGATCCATTTTCATGAAATAAACGGCATTCAATTCGTAACTGATAGTATTGCAAAGTCTACATTTCCCGAAGGTGTGCTTTTATCCTGGGGATAGATGCCAACCCTTCTCGGGGGTGGAAATTACTAAACCGAAAATAACTACAGAAATCCATAGAGGGATGAACTCTAAGCCAAGTATGCTCTATGGAGATTTTTGGATAAATTAATATTTTTCGAGTTACTTGAGGTTGAAAACGTTTATTTTTCATTTAAAAAATGAATGTTTTAGAACGATTTTTCAATAACTCGAAAACCTTACGTTTCATCAAAAAAATCATCAGGAGCAAAGAGAAACTTATAGAACAAAAAATTGATTGTTTTGTTTTTATTTCTGTAGATGCAATAGGAACAGAATTATGGATCGTTGAAAGTGGCTGATTGTTCGCCGAAAACTGAATTTGACTTCAACTTCAACTTTAAATGACGGAAAACGACGAATATTTGTAGGAAAACTTGTTCAACCTGTTTTAAAGTACCTGAAAAGACCTTAAATATGAGCTTTAGAAAAAGTGATGAGCATAAAAACTTACAGAGTTATGATGAAAATTTCACACGTCACTTTTTTCGTCAATCAGAAGTTTGAGCTTGGTTTCGTTACCATATCAACTCAAAAAATGTCCATACATTTTTATCTTCCCTGTACTGAGCGAAATTAAAAAGTAGAAATTTTTCTATAAAATTAGACATTTGTTCTTAGATAAAAATATATACTTAGGTGTGAAATTTTCTTACAGAATCCCCGGCGTGCATGAATTAAAAACAAGAGATGACCTTCAAATGATCTTCGACCTATCCACCTAATGAAAGTTTGATCTCGTCTTCTAGTAGATTTTCCAAAACTATAGAAAATACAGTTTTCGGGAAAATCGGCCATTTCCAGTTTTGGAGAACATCATATTTACATGCGAAGCTGTTTCTTATTATTACACAAATTCATCTCAGTTTCACGATTAAACATTTAATTACTGACAATTCACTACTAACCTCCTGCGAGTGTCATTATTTTTAAACAGATACGGTTTATTTTAGTACGTATACAGGGTGGGGCAATAGTGCGTCGGACCTCGATATCTCGAGTTCTACAATAGCTAGAAATGTTTTGAAAAATTGCAAGTAAACTAGATAAAAAAATTCTATAACTGGAATTAATTTTCGAACAAAGAGGGCGAGCCAAGACGAAATTACCGAACCAAGTGCCTTTTTTAAATGGAATGCTGGGTATATCAGTACATTTTTTTGAAGCCACTTTCTAGGCTCTATTGATTCCTATATTTGCATTGAATATCTCCCAGCCACTTGGATGTAATGAATTTTTTTGTTGAAATAATGAAATCTGCAGATGGATATTAAGAAAATCACCACAGTCACAATTATGGGTTTTAAGAAAAACTTATGTGAATACGAGTTACGAGACATCTAATTAATGTTTTTGAATAATTTTTATTTCCTAAAACTGTACAGGGTGGCCAAACATTGTCTTTCAATTAACAACTTTTTAAATTGAATTTTCTCAATTTTTTCAAATGGAACATCCTGTATATTTTTCAACAATGTGATGTAGAAATGAAAAACGAACATTTTTGTAAGTACTTCATTATGGCTAATTGCAACAATTTTCGTTTTATAAATAAATGTCAAATTCTAGAAGAAAAAAAAGAGGTTCCTTCAAATAATTCATTAGAAAAATTTATAATGGGTGTTCACGTGTTGCCCATTTTCATTGACACACGTCTTTATACAATTTTGAAACGAGGCCATTTAGTGGGACCATTTCTTCCAATCCATTGAAATAAGTAAATAGTATTTAACAGGTCCTTTATTGTAATGTTTTTTTGTACATTTCTTTGCCGTTTTCGTTATTCGATAAGCAATAGAACCTCAGATTGGTATAAATTGTCGTGTACAACGGAGCATTTATCACACTTACCGGTCATTAGTTACAATTTGTATATAATGTGATATAATATGAATTTTAAGTAAGCGGAACTTGTGGACATGACTTTGTATTGGGCGAGTCAGACAGAAATTGTATACTTGCCAATAGAATTTATCACCAACGTTATCCTGAAAGAAGTATTCCTGATGTTAGCAGCTTCCAAAACCTTCTCGATAGATTTCTGCAAACTGGAAATGTCGAATATAAAAAAAGTGAAAGGATAAAACGTGTTGTGAACGTGTGAATGAAGAAAATGAGTTTTCTGTGGTGCTGGCAACGGTTGAGAATCCCCATGTTAGTCAAAGAGAAGTGAGCTCATTAATAGAAATAAGTAGACGGTCTGTGGGTCGAATCTTAAAAACAAATAAGTTGCATGCATATCATATTCAAATGGAATTATCTGATGACGATTTTCAGAAGCGTTTACAATTTTGTAATTGGGCCAGAGGTAAAATGCAAGATGATGTCAACTTCCTCGATAATGTTTTATTCACTAATGAGACAACTTTTCATAAAAATGGATTTGTTAATAGGCACAGTTTCCATTATTATGCTTCGGAAAATCCTCACTTTTTTATGCAAGTTGATAACCAACACAGATGGTCTATAAACGCTTGGGGGGGAATTATTGGAGAACATGTAATAGGGCCACATTTTCTTAATGGTACATACAATAGACACATCTGGAAATCCACAAACATCTGTATATATATTTAACAGAACTTGCAATAAACTTAATTGAAACTCTAAAGACAGGCTGTACCGTACAGTAAGCAGTTTTGTGACGGATAATGTTGCCAATATGAATGCTATGAGAAACCAAATTAAAGAGTCAACAGAACTAAATGTTATTACTTACGGTTTTGCTCCACACATTTTAAGCTTGTTATGTAAGGATTTGGAAATTGGTGAAATTAAGGAACACGTTACGTTCGTTGTGAAATACTTCCGAAGCAATCATTTTGCCTCTGCGTGATACGCAAAAGATGGAGGAAAAAAACTTACTTTACCTTCTGACGTAAGATAATTTTTCTTAATTTTATTGACAAAACTAATCCATAATAATTGTATGGCTACAAAGTTGAATCAAGAATTTGAATTTGTTACATTTTGCCACGTGTACAGGTAATTCATTTATCATACACCATGTAATAATACGATCAATGTTATTTTGCTGTTCAAAGCAATTGTTTTTACACACATTACAAAAGAGTTCTAGATTATCCTCGTATAAAAGATAGTTAACAGTAAGATTTTCTACCATGTTGTTCACAAAAAAATTAAAAAATATGTGTACGTTTGCTAAAAAATGTACATACAATTAAAAATTACTCTGTACTCTAAAACAATTCATCCATTTCATGCATGTAGGTGTATACATAATATCTAACTTTTCCTGGCTGTGTTAACTGCACAAGTATCAGTGACCAATAAAAGTTGTGATAAAAGTGTATCTGTATCTCCATTTTTTGGAAAACTGTCTGCCACAATTGTTAGTAAATCTCCCTGAAAGAATTCGAAATAAGACGTGGTTTCAGCAAGATGGTGCTCCACCACATTATTTAAATGCAGCTAGAGACCACTAAAATAATACCTACCCTCATCAATGGATTGGAAGAAATGGGTGGGCCCATTTCTAAATGGCATGACAGATCCCCAGATCTCTTTTCAGATTTATTTTTATGGGGTTACGTGAAGGAAATTGTTTATAGACACATCAACAACAGTACAAAATATGAAGGAAAGAATAATAACTTCCTTTAGATCTATCACACCGGCAGTTTTAGGAACAGTGGAAACCTCATTTCAAAAGTGTGTCAATTAAAATGGGCAACATTTGGAACATTTATTATAATTTTTTCTACTGAGTTGTTTGAAGAAACCTCTTTTTTTAAGTTTATTTTTGAATGTTGCACTTATTGCTCAATAAAACGTAATTGTGTTGCAATTAGCCATAGGCAGGTACTTACAAAAAATGTTCGTTTTTCATTTCTACAGCGCACCGTTGAATAGTATACAGGATCTTCCATTTGAAAAAATTGAAAAAATTCAATTTAAAAAGTTCTTAATTGAAAAATACAGTACATTTTTAGGAGATGAAAGTGATTCAGAAACATTATCTGGATGTCTTGTAACTGGTATTCACACAAGCTTTTCTTAAAACCCATAATTGTAACTGTGGTGATTTTTTTAATATCCATCCGCAGATTGCTTTATTTCAACAAAGAAATTCATTACAACCAAGTGGTTGGGAGATATTCAATGCTAATATAGAAATGAATAGAGCCTAGAAAGAGGTTTCAAAAAATGTACACAGCATTCCGCTTAAAAAAAAAGGCACTTGGTCCTGTAATTTCGTCTTGGCTCGACCTGTATGTTCGAAAATAATTTCCAGTTATAGACTTCTTTATCTAGATTACTTGCAATTTTCTTTTTAATTTCTATCTATTGTAGAACTCGAGATATCGGGGTGCGACGTACTCTTACCCCCCCTGTATGTGTATAAAAACTCTAAATGTATGCCGTTCCATTTTATTTCTTTAAACTGATATCTGCGTGTTACACAAATCGCGGAACAGAAATCTTTACTGAATGCAATTATTTTCCCATTTATTTTATCACCCTACATCGGCCTTTAGGCGTCTGAACATATACAATATTTGTTTCAAATGATAATGTAATTCTTCCTAATGGTAGGGGATTCAAATGATATTAAAGATAAAAGGGTAGTCATATTACAGATTGTTATAAGCTCTGACAGAGGGATCTGGTCTAGCCATAACAGTAAATATTGGATTTCAAACTCGTTTTCAACCGCATATATGAACAGCAATTGCGCGCACGCGTCCAAAATGTTTCATATTGTTTGTCAATAAACTTATTATAATTTCAAGATCTATTCTGAATAAAAAATACCGAAATAAGCATTTTCGAACATTCTCACTTTTAACGAATTAAGGTAATTTTGATCTTGAATAGAAAAAACCGCTGCCTAAGGAATCCACAAGCAGCACATTTAGTTTATTTTACCAGTTTAAAGCCACAATGACCTAAGATAGTTGATATAACTTAATTGTAACTATTACTTTCAACTTTAAAGGCATATGGACTTAATAGTAATTAATTAAGCAATATTTAGGTAGTATTTTCTTAAGAAATGCCTGATAAAGTCACATTGACTTTAGTGTAGTTTTCGAGAAATATTAACGTAATTGTTCCTTTCAATTTAACTATAAAATTAAAGTGCATATTGAGGTCAATGTATAAGAAAATATTCGTAATTTTAGACCGAGTTATTAACTTTGGAGTCGCTGGAGTCGTTTAGCCCAAATGTAACCAATGTTTTGTCTTGTCCTTGCAGTCAGATTTTAGTTAAAACTTTAACCTCATGGTCACAACTAGTTCCAATTTTAGGTAAAATTTACGTTAATTTTACTTCCCCACTTACCTAGCATATATGTTTAACCTAAAGGTAAAAATTACTTCATATAATGTGCTATAAATTATTGTTACTTAAAAATAGAAGGCAAAATTACGTTTTCATTGTCTAAATTACTTCAAAGAACTAAATAAATGTTGCCTTCTTTTTCCCACCCATGTGGGACCTATTCAATTTCCATGGACGTCGAATTTTTCCTTCTTTGCAAAAGAGCAACAATCGTGAAACCTAATTGTGCAGATGACATTTCGATGCATCAGATTAAAAATTAATATATTGATAGTACAGAATACAGTAAAGAAAACTCACCAACCAGCTGTGCGTCGATGAATTCAATCGTATGTCATTTGCGTAAAAGTGATTGCACTTTTAGTCTAAAAAAGCCAAGTACTTACCATTTTGTAGTCGCAAATGCAAATCTCTATCTCCCGTAACATTATACTGTACGTTTTCATACCCATATATGTCACATAAAAATCTGCATTCCCCATTTTATCTTACAATATTTGAATTTGTCGTTTTCGATCTCTGACTACATGGTACAATGTATATATTTGTACCATGATTGAGCACACTTTTTGTTTGCTACAAAAAATGGCGTCTGATCCAGAAGCACTCAGTACAAAAAATTCCGTTAAGTCGATCTGCTCGGATGAACGCAGCTATAATTATAAATGTAAGCGAAGGGGAAACTGACAGTATTGATGTGGTGATCTGTCATCAGTCAATGAGGAAAGGTCCGGAAGTATCATTTCCCTAATCGGATTGTAGATGACGCGTCGATCTCTTGCCTTCTGTCTCGGCGAATACAAATAATTCTACTGTTCATTGCCACTTAATCTTTAAAAACATGTTTAACATGCTACTTTTCCACTTTTACCAATCACTTACCATTTTTTCCAATCACTTCAAGATACTCTTTTGTGAAAATGATTGCTACATACAACACTATATTTTCCTAGTTGCCAGATTTTGCCTCGTCTGATTCTCTTCTTAAAATTTCGTTTTGAAGAAAATTATATCATCCATTCACCCTCCCAAGCAGCATGGTGACGTCATTATTACCTCTTTTTAAGGTGATTTAAGGTCTAGGGCGTCAAGTGACCAATCTAGAGACGAACATATGACGTCATTTATATGTCGTCTTTGACACGTCATTTTTTTCTCGTCATTTAGACGTACTTTTTTAATCTAATGTTACTAATTCTTAAGACGTCATGAATTTGACGTCAACTTGACGTCATATTTTCGTCGAATATTTCTCGTCCCTTGTTCATTTATTTGCCTACAATTATTAACGTCATTACTAAATTTAAAACATAAAGAGCATTTTAAAGGTTATAATTACAAAATCGTTGTTGTGGCACCGTGACTTTTATAATTTTCCTTAAAGTTTCACGGAATCAACGTAAGGAGTCATTTTACCATCTACGTGGTAATAATGAAGGAGCGCCACGTTTTTAGTTACGATACCGTAATATAAGACATAAAGCTAATCTACTTTGTTATACAAATTGTTTACTTTTTATTAATTAATATATTTATTTATTTTATTTTGCTGATGGTAAGTTCATAAAAATTATGTTTGTTTATATGAGTTAATTAAGTCACAGAACAATAATTGTTTAGTATTCTGTGGTTAAGTATTAAAAGATTACGAGTAACAATTTGAATGTAATTTGATGTATGTATGATGTGTGATGTATGTATTCTTTTTATATTTGAACAAAGGATTTTTACGTTTCCCGCATTTTTTCAATCAATGAGAAATTGTTAATTACATCAAAAAAGCATAAGCACACAAGTCACAAATTAGCATAAGCCAGACAAGGAAGCAAACGTAAAGGTTCGATTCAGCCAGCGCTGCCAGATGTATCATTATTTTGGTATTTGTGCCACTATTCTTACATTTTTTATACATATTAGTGAAATTTTAATTTTCTAATTTTATAAAAATACAAAAGTTTCTAAAGTCATTTCAAAATTGAATCAAACTTTTTTTTCAAATCTAGGCATTCTAAACCGTTCAAACTTCCAGAACACATTGTTAGTACCTAAATTAAGTAAATTGTAATTTCAATTTTTACGGTTAAGGCATTGATTTAATTATTGATTTTTCCTCCGAAAAGGTCAGACAACCATTCTATTTCCATCATAACTCCATAAGTCTTTACGATAAGGACTTTTACTAAAGTTCATTTTAATGGTCCTTTGAAGCACTTTAAGAAAGATCTAATATGTTTTCCTACAAAAATTCATCGTTTTTCCTTTATCTAACGCTGACAGGCTCGAATTCAGTTTTCGACAAACATACGCTCACCTTCAATGAGCCATAACTCGATTCGTATTGCATTACAAACATTAAAAAAAAACCAATCGATTTTTTATTCTAGTCTTCATTTTTGCCTTCGATGATTTTTTGATGAAATGTAAAGTTTTCGAGTTATCCGTGAAAAATCGCTCTATAACATGAAATCTTTAGACGAAAAATCAACATTTTCACAAAAAGTTCATAGAATATTTTTTGCTTAGAATTCATCTCTCTATCTATTTCTGCAGTTATTTTGAGTGTAATAATTTCCGCCCTCGAGAAGGGGTGGCATCCAGCCCTGGGGCAAAAACGCACATCAGCACTATGTAACTTTTGTTCCTTGAGTCATTTCCTACTTACTATCCAACTTTCATGTCAATCGGTGTTATCCGAAAGAATTTTGAGGTAACAACCTATTTTAACCGCCAAACACTGGACTAATTTAACAAAACCTGTTATACTCCATCACAATAATATCGAACAACTACAATTCTTGAAATCCTTATTTAAAATTTAGTTCCAAATCCATAATGTATTAAAGTAGCACATCATTCAATTTTAGATCAACATTTTACGTTAAAAGCCTTGGCGTTATAAAGCCATAAAAGAAATGCAAACTGGAGATGAAAGAAATGTTTTGAATTAGAAAAGATACGATAATATTTAGCTTTCAAATATGCAGCATCTCGCAGACAGTTCGTGAAAATACGAAAGAAATAAAACACGCACGCCATCGAATCGCTATCGCATCGTAACTTTATAAATAAATTCAGAAATGATCCTTTGTTTTGCGACTGGTGTCGTGCAATACATATTCCGTACTGTAGAAATTCTCGGCGATAACAGAATATTTGCCCTATACATTCTTGGAACACGTAAAGAGATTGTGATACTAGGATTCATAAAATATGCTCTATGTTTGTCAGTTTCTCACTATCTTTGAATTTTTATACGTATCTTGAGAAATACTAATGTTGGCAACTCCTGCAGGAACTTTCATATTAAACGACTATAAAAGTTCTTAACACGTACACATCAGAGCCAGTTTAACGTTATTTACGTTATGCACAATTTACATGTGAACTTGCCACGGCTTTTAGGCATAATAAGGCTTTAAAACCACAATTATAATGATAATCTTTCTGCTCTACTTTTTTGTTTACTTTCTTGTGTTACGGCTCTAAATAAACCCCCAGAGAGATGCTACAGAAAGGTATTATGTTACAGTTTTAATAAAAATTAATTAAGATTATCCTCGTTTTTTATTTTAAATTAACCTAAATAATGAAATCTGTGACCTTTCGTACTTTTTCATTTCATATTTCGTACATGGTGTTATTGCTAGAACAATTCCAAATCAATAAGTTTATTTCGGTGGATTGTTTTATACTCATATATTTATTTTTAATCAGGGGAAAACGCGTTGCTAGCAACGCGTTGCCAGGACCAGCAACACTATGCGTGGCTCACATGGGGCACGAACGGTAGGCAACCAGTTATACTATGTACAGACTCGACTAAAACGATAACATATTACGATATTCAAATTTAATTGTACAGATACGAAAATAGACACTAACATTTTATTTGGGGTACTCACTTGGTGCGCGACCCAATTTTTATGCGAGACGGATTAGCTTGCTTATGGTCACAGAGAAGGACTGCTACACACACAACAAAAATACCCTCGTTTACTAAATTACTCTATTTAGCTAATTTTACAAATAAGAAGAAACTGTACTTACATGAAGGCAACTCTCATCTCTGGACGGTGGCTGAACTTCAACGTGGACTGTACAAAGCGGCAATCACTTACTTCACCCTCTTAGAACCTTTCTCGTCTATGCCGATGGCTAACTTCTTAACTTACTCTTCCGGGCAATAATACAAGAAAATAGTTAAAACAATTAGAAGATTACCTGTTTTATGCAGAATTATATCAGCTTTTTTCTCTCTATGCAAAAAAATTCAGTACTGAATTATTTCCCTATTATGCTGATGACGTGATAATCGAACTCTATAGTTACATCATTAATCGTCACCCAGTAACCCGAGAAAGCACAGGAAATTTATTCTAGACAATCACGTATATGTACTTCCCTTGTCGAGTTTATTTTTTTATAGTTATTTCTGCGAGAAATAAGTACTCAACATGTACTCTCCCCCAATTTCTTGATCACATAAACCGGAGAAATCCAGATGGAAGAAAGTGTAAATTTTTTTTTTATTCTATTTAACAGTACACCACCCAACAAAGCATTAAAATTACAGAGTGGGAAATAATAAGTAGTTACAAATATATAAGTATAAGAGTAGAAACAAAAGAACACAAAATAAACACATGAAACAAAGATAAAACCAAAGTTTTAATTTTTGCAGTCAATCTTTTTATCGCAGCTACGTTGCAGTGGAAAAATATCAAACTGGTCTTGTATAGTGGGGAAAATTTCTAGAGGTCAGTTCTGGGAGTCGGCAAATAGAATAACGAATTATGCCTGGAACCAGCTCTAGGTGTCAGAAAATTTAGTATCCTTAAGATAGCGCCGCAATTAGTTATATTATGTATTATTTTGAAAAGAAAAATTTGCTATCAAATAGTTCTACGAGCCTCTAGACTCGAGAGCGAAAATCTATTTAACAGTATGTACTGTTCCTACTCTGAGGAAAACCAATAGGAGGATAGACACCATTTTACATATGACTCAAAGTCTTTAAATAGCGCCTCTGAATTCGCTCCATAGTCTGTATATGTATGTTATAATGGGGCGATCAAATAGTTGACGAATATTTTAGATAAAAAAAAAATTGATATGGTAGTTTCAGTGTTTTAATGTCGTTAAAATTGCGAGAACGTCATATTATGACTCCTAGTGTTCTATAACTTTCATTAGTGATGGTATTTATATGACAATTAAATGATAGTTTGGTGTCAAATGTTACACCTATGTCGCGGAATATTGATGGACGTGTAAGGACTTGATCCTCTACTTGGTAATCAAGTTCTATATATTGGTGTTTATTAGTAAAAGTTAGAACATTACACTTCAATATACTCAATAGTAATTCGTTTAAATTACACCATTCATTAATTTTATCAAGGACACTTTGTAACACAATCACTGATATCGTTTACTTTAGTGTACAACTTCATATCACTTGCGCCATAAAGATAATTGACACCCAATCCCTCTGTTGTATCATTAATGAAGATATCGGAGAATAATGGGTCTAAAACAGAGCCTTCGGATATACCCGAGATAGATACGAATTCCGCAGATCGTTGTCCACCGTATTCAATATGGTGATGTCTATTTTCAAGATATGATTTGAAAAATAACGACAAATCTCTTGAGAAGCCAAATCTTTTAAAATTAGAACATAAAATACTGTGATCTATCTAGTCTATCAAACGGTTAAGTAAAGTCTGTGTAATTTACGCCAACCTGTGAGTTACCGTCGATAGCATTAGATATATATTGAGTTATACAAAAGAGATTAGTTGACGTAGATCGCCTCTTGAAGAAATTGTGATAGTATCCAGTAATGCGAATCTTTGCATAAGAAAATGTTGGTTCACATAACAAAATTTCGAAAGCTCTTCAGAAACTTTTGATAATCGTTATAGGTTTCTAATTCTCAATATTACTATTTCACCTTTTTATATACCTATAGGTATTTTTAGATAATTTTAGCGCACCAGGAAATATATTAGATCTATTGACTAAATTAAGTAAAAATGTATTGTAAATGTATCGTCGCGCCGATATTATCAAGGATATAATAATAATAATAATAATAATAATAATAAAGTTTATTGAAAATATAAGATTACAGTGAGTGCTTAGTTTACGTACAAGTTTGAGACTCAACAAACATTAAGTCCACAGAAGGTTGAACCTTTTGCGTGGACTAGGATTACCTTATTTTAGCTAGAGTGAGACTTTTTATTGTTTAGAGAGAATTTTAAACTAAGTAGTACTTCCCTCTCACGCTCGTGCGTACAGATATAGAAACAAAGTTGTAAGAGACATTCTACGTCGGGTGTACATAATAAGTATAACAATATAACTATTCTGAGATAGAAAAATAAAATTGATTAAATTGGTAAATTGATAAAATAAGTAACATAATCAAGTAATATAAATAAATGAAAAACTAAGAAAACAATAAAACAATAATAAAAATATAGTAGATACATGAATTAGTTATTTTTTAGATCTATAAGTTGGTGTATATTGCTCCTTGCTTGGCCAATTATCCAATGCTTGATTTAGTTTTAAAAAAGTTCAGACTTGTTATATAATCTGGTAAGATGTTATATAATTTAGGACCTATATACGAATAGCACCTTTGTCCTATAGTTTTACTAATTTTTGGTACTAGCAATGATTTTTCGTTTTGTCTGGTGCTGTATACGTGTTTAACTTTCCCTATGTTATTTCTGTTCTTGTACATTTGCAATAATACATTTTGACAATAAAGTTGTCTTGGGTCAAATAATTTGCCTTCCAAATAAATATTATCAGATGGGTATGTACATCTCTTGCTATATATTATTTTTAGGATCCATTTTTGTGCAGTTTCTACATGTTTTAAATAGCGATTGGTTGCACCACCCCATCCAATAACTCCATATGTAATATGTGATTGAGCCAAGGCATAATACATGATTTTAAGGTGTTTTTCTTCAAAAATATTTTTGAGATATTTAAATTTTGGTAATAGACTCCTCAATTTTCTAACTAAATTATTTATATGTGTATCCCATTTTAGATGGGAGTCAATAGTAATACCCAGGTACTTTATGGTTGTTGCAGACTTTATTGTAAATTCAAGATTATCATGTTTTATCGTGATACAATTAAATTTTGGCAGCCCACTGACATAACTTGAGAAGGGCAAGTAAAATGTTTTATTGATATTTATTGTTAATAGCCTACTGTTAAAGAAGTCTATGACCGTTTTAAAATCCTTCTCTACCTTGCTTCTTAATGATTCCCATATGCTGTCTTTAAAGAAGATTGCTGTATCATCGGCGAAGCTTATTATTTCAGCGTCGATAGGGACCCTGAAAAGATTATTGACATATATAGAGAATAGAATTGGTCCCAATACGGTACCTTGTGGGACTCCAAAAGTAACGTTTCTCGTGAAGCTCATACAATCATCTATATTTACAGATTGTTTCCGGTCTGTTAGGTAGCTCTTTAGCAAGTCATTAATTTTTCCCCTAAATCCAAGATTTTCGAGTGTTTTCAATAAATCTGGGTGACTTACTGTATCGAATGCTTTGGCCAGATCTACAAATATGCACAATGACGGCTCAGCAGCATCCATACTGTTATATATTTTTGCTGTCAAGTCTGCTATGGCATCATTCGTAGATCTGGCCTCCCTAAATCCATACTGCTTGTCCGATATAATATTGTATTTCTTTAAAAAACTACATACCCGGGTTTTTAGTATTTTCTCACAGATTTTAGCTAAATTCGAAATAAGTGAAATTGGTCTATAATTTGACACTACTTGTTTATCGCCAGATTTGTAGAGAGGTTTAATGATTGCCAATTTAAAAGCAGCCGGATATGTACCCGATTCCAAAGACTTATTTATTATATATGTTAGGGGTTCTACGATTTGCTCAGATATCTCTTTTAGCGTTTCTGTTTTTATCATATCCACACCAGGAGCTTTTTTTAGTTTCAACTCACTTATTACTTTTGTTACCTCCTGTACGTCGGCATGCGAAATTACAAACGAATTTACTAAGTGTGACCTTGGTAGATTTCGGTTATTTGTTAACTTAATATTTTCCGCTAATTTTTTTCCTATATCACTGAAGTAACGATTGTAATAATCCGCTATTTCGGTATTATCCCGAGTAATATCTCCGTTTTCGTTTTTTATACTCGCAATATTTGTTTTATTGTTTGTTAGTCCCTGAATGTCTTTAATACATTTCCACATCCTTGCGGGAGAGTCACCAATTTGGCTTATTATTTTTTTGTAGTGGTTTATTTTTGTTATTTTGATTAGTTCATTTAACTTATTCCTATATCTCTTATACTCATTCACTAAGTTTACATCATTGGATCTAATAAATAAGAGCTTTTATGAGGCTGTACGCATAACAAACAACCGCAACAGATGGCATGATGCCATCAGATGTGTTATACGGCAAACGTAGGCCAACTAGGATAACTTATGGATCATAAGAGGAGTAATTTATTTATTATATATTGTTAGTACATAAGTATCTTCAATGTTGAGCGGAAATTTGTTTACCATCTAGCGCGAGAATACTCAGATAAGAAAGAAATTCACACATTTATTTTATCTTTAATAAAATAAACTGAAGAAGGACGAGAGAAGACAATATATATACAATACATACATTTCTGTTATGTCAACAAGCTAGTCCATATCGCCCCATTGGCAAAGAAATAAAACTTATAAAACAAAAATGATAACAGAACAAACAGTCTCCCACTAATAAAAATTGCATGTCATCCCCGCTGTACAAGATATAAAGTTCAGCACAGACATGCTCATAAATACCTTATCTCTGGCAAATTCTCGTAAAAAATGTTCATGGGAAAAGTCCAGAGACAATTTTTAGTTCTTAATAAATCCTGTTTAGAGCCCCTCTGTGTAAAGTTTGCGCTTGACCCCTGCCATATTTCACGTACTAGTCTGGCTGATGGGATCTTGTCCAGTAAATTATAATTTGACCTTGAATTGCCTTCAAGACTCTGGCTTTTGCGACGTTTACAATGAAAATGTATTTTGTACTATGAAAATTTACGGTTATTGCTGCTATTAAAGATTAAATGAACAAAATATTGCCCCTTGGTTCATGTTGGTGTTTGTTAATATTGCTGGAGAGAGAAAATAAGATGACTTAATAATACTGGCCGGTCACTGTAGTTATTGCACTCATTATCACTATTTTAGAGCTAATTGGGTTAAATCGACAAACAGCTAATACGAAGGAGAAACAGAGGAGAGGAAAAAATAGAATTATGTCATTCAGTGAAATTTAAATAAATTTACGTGATACAGTTTTAAAGATCTACTTATTTATATTGAAAAATGTTCTACATTGCAAGAATATCGTTACCATGCCAGCTTCAAATCTCAGCAAATTCTACGTGAATAATATTATAGGCATCGATAAAACATAGCTTCTTAAATACAATGAAATATTTTATTTTAAAATTTCTGAGTTATTGTGAAAACGTGATCCCAGGTTTGCTCTATTATTTTTAGGTAGTTCAATGAATTTAGAATTTTCTATGTAGATATGATAAAACCCGAAAAGTTTTCCAACTTAACCCCTTGAGACCCAGTCCAGATTTCCCATTCTTCTTATTTATACCAACTTTACAGAAAAAATTAAGTTTTTTTAATTCGATGTTGTCCCATAATTTTTTAATGTAACTTGTAAAAGGGTCGATTTAACAAAAAAATTAATCAAAAAATTTCAGCCATCTGGGGGGTCATAAGGGTGTTTCTTATTGACCCGTGAAATAGCGTGAATTTATGTTTGTTTCGCAGTTTAGGACAACGCAATACTATGATCATAAAAAGCCATTTTTTTAACGTGCATAGTCGACTCGTGAGGCGGGTAAATGGGGAAGAAATAAATAAATAATAACCTAAAAGGTTAATTATAATGATCAATACGCTGTGGTTTTTTAATCATATTTTGTACACATCTTTTGATTTATGACGATATATCTCCACAAAACCCACCGTCAGATTTGTTGTAATGACATAAACATCTCTTTTATTTCTGTATCTTACTATCAACATATCTTTTCTAACAAGATACGATTGCCCAGGCTCAAGACTTATAGTTGTCAGTTATTTTGGAACCTCTAGGTTTGCTTTGATGGTCCCTGTTACATGGGTATGCCGCTGAAGCAGAAATTCAGCTAGTCTTCGAGACATATACCAATTATGTAAAAGTATCCTTGATCCATTAGTTCTTGGAATAGATATACCACAATCTTTTCTGACAGAATCAAATTTTCAGAATTGAGAATATGGTCTAGGTTATAAATATCTTTCCCAATATACAGACTGACATTGTACGTAGGCCCTCTCAACTTAGAATTGCTTGGGCAGAGACGAGAAAGCTTGAGTCCAAAACGTGCACATTTAGATTTTATGTACTGCCGAAAATGTAAGCGGCCTTTGTACAGAAGAAGACACGTCACTCATTTTATGTTTTGTGATTAGGTTGCAAATTAACTTTATATGCAGAAAACCTCTCAACGCATTGCAGAATAAAGGTCGACTAACGCGAAGTCGTAAAGATACTATACAGACAGGAATTGACAGTTATGCGCAGTAGGCATGCTCAGTCCTATTCTAAATATATTTTTGCATATGCCAATTCATTATAGCTGCTTAGCACACTAAGACCAACTTTGTATTTCAAAATAGTATTTTTCGCCACATGTTGCACTACTGGTATACAACGGTAAATTTGCTATGTTGCCACCATTGGCGAAATGGACCTCAAGGTGTTAACCCGTGTACAATTTTTGTAATTAACAAATTAGATACGCGAGTGTGGTTTTCGTAAATAACTTCATTTATTTGATTTTCTCGGAAGACGCACAGTGGGGCCGAAAGCAACATTTTTTGGAAAAAATTCAGAAAATTCTGAAGTCGGCCCAAAATAGTCTCGTGAGTACAGGAAAATTAATTTAAAAAATAAGACTTAAGTTGGGGTGGTTTTCAGGGGGTAGAAATCGAAATAACTCAGTAATGTTTTGAAAGTTCAGGAGTTTATAGAATTCGACCTCTGAATTAATGAAAAAATAGTGAAAAAAATCTCTTGTATAAGGAAAGGTAGTTTTTGGGGGTTGAAATCAAAATAACTGTAATAATCCGAAAATTTGGGATTTATATAGAATTTGACTTGCAAATTAAATGAAACTCATTTTGATGACATTCGTTAGCGTTGGTTCTTATCCGGGGGATGTACCTAACGTAAATACATTTAAAAAAAATAAAATAAAAGTGCTATAGTGCCAAACATATGAACATATTCTATCAGTGTAATAAAAATAAAATACATTTATAATTTAGTAAAATTTAATAAAAATATATCTAATTATTCACTTTCTAACGAGGTTCCTCAACTTTCGGAATCGTCAGTACTGATAATGGTAGAAACAGTCGAAACATTCGAAGTAATACTAACATTTGGCGGCATCAACAGGTCCAAAACATAGAATTCCTCCATTTGACACTTTGTACGTTCATCGACAAATTTTTTCATTTCAGACACTTGGACGGCACAACAGAAAGGAGCCAACCCACAAAATTCAAAAAATTTGATTCTTAATTTATTTAAATGTAGAATATCGTAATGTGTGTTCAGCTGAAAAAGTCCAACTCACTTTCCTTATAAGAATTTAATGGTGTAGTTTCAATATTGTAATTAAGATGCAAAATCTGTCTTTGCAAGCTTGTTTCTGGATTTTAGCTGAGGGTGTTGGTTCCTTTCTGTTTAATGCTGTCCACTTGATCTTCTAATTTAACGTATCCAGATTGTCTCATCATATTAAATAATGTTTGTCTAGTTAAATATATACCCATAGAACCAGATCCTGCAGTAAAAATAAATTAAATATGTTAAGTATAAGAAAGAGGGTGATTTTTCGATTTTAACTTTAATTTATTTAGAAATTTATAAAACAAAATGGCGCAAATATGCTCATGATTTTCTTTATTTTCCGGCAAGATCAACCTATTAATGAGCAAATAAATTCAAAATTACAGACATGATATTCTATGATATCAACTAAAACTCTCCCAACAAAAAATGTTAACATAGATTCTTAAGAATTTTTAAACTGTTTTTGTTAATTAAGATTAAACATTATTACTTAACATAATTTAACAACTATAATTATAAAATGATTAACTTACCTGTAGGTAATGACGCCATGTTAAAGACAGTAAAATATTTGTAAACACTAAAATAAGATTTCAAAAAGAACACGCGAGGAAGGACAAATTTCGACTGCCATGATAAGAATACATTCGTGTTTTCTGTTCTTCCTACTACGGTATAGTACTTAGTAGGCATTTAACTTTCGAATTGAGGCATTTATGCTGGCCTCTTATTATTTTTTTATTTGGAGTTTTTTCCAAGAATTTTATCTTGGCCCCACTGTGAGACGGTAGGAGAACAAAAAGAAAATTTCATGTAAAAATATATTATTTATAACTTTTATAACAATCCCAATATAATACTTGATATCTATTTCGAAAGATAAAGAAGACTTGCCATATTCCCAAATTTTATCAGTAAAGCCTTAGTAAAAAAAAACGTATTATATTAAAATCGTTGAAATTTGACCTGCTTATTAACAAATATGAAGTAACAATATGATAAAAAATATAGATCAATTAATTGTTCTGTTTTTGAGTTAGAGCAAATTAAAGGGCAGCATATTTGTTTTCTTATTTTATCATTAATGATTTTTTCACTGTCAAATAACTTATAATAATAAAATTTTCCGATTGATCATTATGAAATTCAATATGCATGATGGTAACCGTAATGATTTGAAACAAAATAAAATTGATCTGTTGGGTATTGCGACTAATCGAGTATTTCGATACTTACAGACCAACTGACAGAGACATACGGTAGTATAGCACGTCCACCGCTTTCACATATTTATTAGATAACTTTATTACAGGATTGGATGATGGAAAATGTACATGTGCAATACTGCTGACTTTTCAAAAGCTAATGTTACTAGCTAATAAATTGCATTATTTTGGTTTTTCAAGTAATGCAATAGAGCTTATGTCCAGTTACCACAGCGAAAGGAAACAATGTGTTAATATTAATAAAAATTATTCACAGTCTAAAACCCTAAACAGTGGTGTCCCTCAGGGGTCAATTTTAGGACCATTACTATTTTCTATATATGTCACCGATATGTCCAATAGTTTAAAATATTGCTCGTTACATCAATACGCAGATGATTCACAAATTTATTATTCTTTTAATGTATCAGAATTTCAAACAGCCGAAATCCTAATAAATCTGGATTTAAAGAACATTTATACATATGCATGCAATCATAATCTGAAATTAAATGGCTCAAAATCTCAATCAATTTTAATAGGTACTCCTTCAACGAGAAAATATTTCACTGCAATTGACTTTAATTTTGTGATAAATAATCAAAGCATCCCTATTGTTGATAATGCAAAAAATTTGGGAATATATATAAAACATGTTGTTAATAAAGTGAAGCTCTCAAATTTTCGACTAAAGAAATTGTATAATTTAAAAAACATTTTAACTTTAAGTACTAAACTTAAATTCTGCAATACGTTAATTTTAACTCTATTTGACTACGGCGACGTCGTATATGGAAACACTATGACTTCTCTAATGAGAAATACTGTTCAGAAAGTACAGAACTATGCGCTTTGTTTATAGTATTCCATACAGAAACCATATATTACCTTATTTACGTGAATTTAAAATATTAAATATGGAATATCGTAGATTGTTACATATGTGTACTTTCATCTGGAGAATATTAAGTACAGGTGAACCAAACTATTTACGTACAAAATTGGTTACCCAAGTTCATCACCATAATACTAGATATGTAGAGAATTTTTTGGTAAAACAACATAGAACCGCAATTTTTCAAAAATCGTTTAGTTTTATTGCACCTCATTTATGGAATGCACTTGATAATGACGTCAAACATTTTTCTTATAATAAGTTCACAAATACTATAAAAAATATGCTGTTACTTAAACAAAATGAACAACCTCGCTATTGACTGCCTCACCTGTATGCTTCGATGGGTATATACTGCGGGAGACACCACCAGAACTTCAACAGAGGTACACCTACGTATATATTTTTCTTTATATTCTTACAAATTTGTATAGGAACTTCAAATATTTTGTAATTTTTTAGGTAATATAGTATTTATTTTGCGTGTGTGTGTGGGTGTGTGTGTGTGTACGTGTGCAGGGCAAATGGAAGAACGGCTGTATGTGCCGAATTTGTACCTCTTTACTATGTATTTTGTACTGGTAAATAAATATATTATTATTATTATTATTCAAAAATGTCACAACTCTCTTTTCAGTTGGTTGCATTCACACTAGGGAAAGAATTCACTTTATCCTATGGTGAAAAATTTTCTGACCAGATGGCAGGTCTGTAATATAGTTGCTTTCTGCATAATATTACTGATGTGTTGGGGTAACTGTAATTTTTCCAAGTAACTTGGGAGCCTAGTCGAAACTACTCCTTCCACTGAGATGACTAATGGGATTATACTGATATTTTTTAGCTTCCAATTACATTTAATTTCGACGGCCAGGTTTTGGTATTTATCAATCTTTCGATATTCCGTTGTTATTAAATTAGTAGTGATTATTATTATTATTATCTCTAAAGTTCTCACACACTGAGGGTGGGGTTCGCTTATTATCGGCTCTTTAAAGCAAGATAATAAGTTTCTATTGTAGGTTTATTAAGTTGGTAGATTTAAAAACTTCCGGACTGTATTGCAAGTGCTGAGTATCGTAGCTTTTTGTATCAGACCAATAATATGCTGACTAAGGCCGAGTGTGTCTAGGCCCTTCTTCAAGTCATTAGGAACAACGCCAGTTGAGGAGAGAACGATCGGGACAATGGATACCTTGTCTTGCTGCCACATCTTTTTAATTTCTTCTGCAAGTTCACTGTATTTATTAAGTTTTTCCGCATGTGCATTATTATTATTATTATTATTATTATTATTGTTATTATTATTATTATTATTATTTAATAGTTGTTTTGAAATCTAAAAATTGTACCATTTTTGGGAATAGAATCTTCATTTTTGAAGAACTCCAATAGTTTCTAATGTTTATAAACTTATAAGTAATACATTTGTCACAAAGGAGGCGATAGGATTATGAATCAGGCTTGGAGCTTAATTTATTTCACAACAAACAAAGTCAAGGTCAGTCGTCAACACAAACTAACATTAGTTTTTACGTTGAAACTGATAAGAGTATCCCATAAAATGTGCAAGAATTATACGAGACGTTCAATAAATCAACGAAAACTATAATCGTTAGCTTGTTTCTTTCTTTATTTATCTGTTCCAATCATTATAATTAATTCACCGTTGATATCGTTTAATTCTTGTTTTTTTAAATACTTGTTTATTTAATTAGGAGTTCATGACCGAAAAGTGATTTTCGCCTCATCTTCAAAGTTAATTGAACAGAAAAGGTGCTACGTTCCAATTTTGGCCATAATTGATGTCGCTAGTGCTGGCAAAATTGTTGGCATATATCGAATGAAGTTAATTGAACAGAAAAGGTGGCACATTTTTAAACAATAACGAAAGGTATAGAGGTACAGAAAAAAATTGAACAAATTACCATATATGAAAAGAATATTCTTTCATACCGCTACAAAATTTTGCATAAAATTAAAAGGTCTAGGAGATGGCTACATATATGAAGCCTGGGCTATAACATGTTGGATTTGCTGTTATGTTTTAGCAAATGTTTCTCTAAGTATTTTATCTAATGTGAGTCAGACCTCCTGTCCTGCCCGTATTGGCGCTAGCCCCCCCAGAAATATTAGATTTTGGAACAGAGTATAACACTTTTGTACTTGGTGCTAGCTGAAGAGGATATATTGGCGATCAACATTGATATATGCGAAAAAAATTTTTCCGAGCTGTAACAAAAGTCAAATTAAGGGAAGCCAAGTCCGACCCTGTCGCTTAGAATCACCGTATTTTGGACAATAACGTAAAATACTGGTCATAGAAACATCTGTTTTATCTTGCAAACTTTAGAGCCCAGGAAACATGCTTTGTTAACTTTACTCTTTATTAGGTAGTCGACGTTAGCCACTTGTAAACAATAAATAACCATCCAAATTATTTTATGTCAATTCGCCTTTCTTACTTGCAGTTATGGACACTTGTTAAATACGAGCTCACCGGGGGTTCTAGTTAGATTTTCAAGACTAAAGCATTTGATGGAGGCTTCCAGGAACATATGTAATAGACCATAAAATAGATAGACCACTTAAGGCAGATTTTTCCCCCATACAAAAGCAAAGTCAGGAACAAAAGGGTTTTTTTTTCATCTGTTTTAGTGGTAATAAAAATGTTCAGATAGGCCATATGATAAATACCATGGTCCGTTAGGTAATTTCAAATAGGGGGTACCGTTTAAACTACAGAAGGTTTTAATTGGTCGAGGGTTTAAAGTTTACTGCCCACTTTTGAAGCGTCTTTTTTCTATTGAGATAACATCGTCACTTTTGGCTTAACTTCTGTTCGGTCATCATCTACCTACGGGGTATAATAAATTCTCGTTTTGCGAACCTTTCTCAATTTTAAAGTTTAAGTACATTTGCCCAGTATTTTGCCGGTTTTAATAAGTAGAAAATTATGTATTGTATTGATCTAGGAATATTCGGTCGCGATTTAGCTAACGATTTGAAATTGCCGCGGACCATTTCTTTTCTTGATATAGTGTAATTACCGTTTGTTACTTTATTTAATCGTAAACGTTTGTGATTGTCATTTCCATTTGTTTTCATTTTCTTCTGTAAATATAGTGGTTTAAGTGTTTTGAGAAATCACGTGTTTTATTTGCTTGTTATGCAATTGAGTTCATTTTATATTCAGTAAAGTTTGTTTGTGAAGTAACCTGGTTGAGAGGCACCATAAAGGATATAAACACCTAGAAGGAAAAGGGTAAGCACAGTTTTGATTTCGATGGATATACTATAATATCGACGGAGTCTGCAAAAGTAATTGGGACACTCCGTACTCTGCCAATGGTAATGTCTGATTAAATCATGTAATTATAGGAATAAAACCCCAGTTATTACAGAGCAATTAACAGCACTGACTGGCGACATCTCTCAATACTTTCTGATCAGGCAAAAAATTTTCGTTGTCAATGATCATTTCTGGAAAATCATATTCCAATATTTTCCGCTTGCCCATTTTCCAGATTTTTGGTGATCTTTCGGCCAAAAACGAGCCAAAACTGGTTCGTTTCAAGAAATAATGTTGGCACCTTCCCAAACTTGTAGTTTTTGTACCAAAGAATTTGTGTGTGCCAGCATTTACTCAATGTAACCCCCCAATGTAACCCCTAAAATCACACCTAAAACGTAAGAATTTAAATATCGATTATTATGCCAAAGGGGATACAAATTGTTACATTTGGTGAGTAATGGTCGAGAAATTATTTATTATTTATTTGTTTAGTATTTGAATGTTTGGGGGTTTTGGGGGTGGGTTGGGGGGTTATACTGAGAAGGAAATATTGGCACTAAGAGAAACTATTCTTTAGTACAAAATGTACAAGTCTAAGAATGTGCCAACATTTTTTCTTGTAAAGAACCTGTTTTGCCCGTTCTGGGCCAAAAGTCCTATTCTTGGCCAAAAATCTGGAAAACGACAAGCAGAAAATGTTGGCATATGGTTTTCCAGCAATGAGCATTGACAACAAAAATTGGTCAGAAAGTGCTATACTACGTTCCAATTTTGGCCATAATTGATGTCGCTAGTGCTGGCAAAATTGTTGGCATATATCGAATGTTGACCGCCAAAATATCATCTTCAACTGGCACCAAGCCCCAAAATGTTATACTCTTCTCCAAAATTGAATATTTTCTAGGGAGGTTAGCGCCAAAACGGGCAGGGGGAGGTCTGACTCACATAAGCTAAAATACTCAGGAAAAATATTTGCTAAAACACAACAGCAATGCCATCATGTTATCCCAGGTCCCAAACATGTAGCTATTTCATAAACAATATGGAACCGCCTTTAACGAAACAGTCACCAAAGCGATTAAATTAAATTTCACCGTCGAGCGTCGTTTCGATTTGACGTCAGTTAAAAATTCGTTCGATTTTATTATTTGTTCAATTTTACACCGACCACAAAATCGATAATAGGTCATAAGATTCAATTAACCGGATGATGGTGAAATTTCATTTAATAATTTTTAAAGATCGTTTTCTTAAAGCCGTTCATTTTCTTTACCCCATTTAATGACCCATGGAAATCTGCAAAAGTGTATGGAATTATGGAAGTTCCATTGAATTCTTCAGTTTGAATCGTTAACTTTCCACATCAGAATCAGAATCAGCTCTTACAAAAATACGCAACATTTAACTGTAACCGGCGCCTCCGCCTATTTTTTAATCTTAGCTAATTGGCCGTGCCTCTCTCCCACTCTCGTTCAACTTACTAGACATACCATGATGAAACTAAAACGGAATAACCTTCGAGTCATACTATCCAGCTTAAAAAATTTCGTAGAAATCGTTTAAGCCATCCCAGATAAACCAATGCACAAACATATAAAAATAACATAGTTACGGTTCGAACTAGGAACCTACTCCTATTTAAAAATGTTTAAAGTTGGTTAAAAATAAGGAAATTCCAAGAAATATTCACTAAAAATTTAATGTGATGAGAATCTCGTTAAAACTAGGTATATCTTCTGGTATAAATGAAATAATCTCTATAATGTATTAATCAAACTTATTAAAATGTCAGTTAGTGGTTTACAGGAGAAAAATAATGAAAACACAGTTTATAAAAAAGTTTTTTAATATTAAATAAAAAACGTTAAAATTTCACATTTCTGAGGACCGCAATTTATTTTAAGACATTTCTTTTACATTACATAAACATGAAAGTTTTCACCGAGATATATAAATTTCCAGTTCAAAACACATTCTTTAATGCTTATCTTTCCCTGACATAATATCAATAATCGAATATTCGTTACACCTTTTATTTATTTTATCGTCAAATAACTTTATTTTCCGCAGCTGGCACCCCCATTGAGAAAAAATTTATCTTTACACTTATTCAATTGAAATGTATGCCGCTGACATGTCAAACATACAAAGTAAGGCACAAAATGAAATGCAAAGAGAATAAAACATATCTAGAAATGTAACATCCAGAGATACGGCAAAGCCGTTCTACACTGGATTCTTCAGATGCTTTTACATTTACATCTTATTTATAACAAATAGAATGCTTTTTACTGATATAGAACAATTCAAGTGTTATCCGCAAATAGGAAAACGCACACGGTAAGTATTTGTCAGCCCTCTTCACTACTTACTACTATAAATAATTCACTGAATATAGACTCGTGTAATTGAACTATTTCAAATAACTTGTTTATTATTTGTCCAAGAATAACGGAATAAGCTTGGGAAAATTGCCTCCGATGAGATGGGAAGCCGTATTATAAACTAATTCGAGGTAAAGAAAGCTATTGAAAAATGTGTATGACATATAATGTGTTAAAAGTAATTTTATTTTGCTCGTGGAGTTGCTTAACTTGCTACGTTCGTTTTGCGATCTTCTTCATTTACAAAATAAAACCACACTTTTAAAAAACTAACATCATAAACGACTATTATCGATTGATTGTGATATATGTCCTTACATAATGTATGTTTATGATATAATAATGCCCTAAAATATTGTTGGCAATATGCGTGGCAATGAGTGTATAGCAAAAGACATTGTCACTATTTTGGGTTTGATTTTCCACAATTTACATATTGTCGTAAATAAAGGTCACAGTACAAATTAAGCATTTTGGTGTTATACCTTTGTTTATTTTAGTCACAGGCATGACACACTCATGAAACGTTGATGACCAGCGGTTTCTTGTCAAGAAAACTTGATAATTACCATTATTTTGATATTTTAATTAATTTATTGAAAACATGCCTTTTCTAGATGCAACACAACACTCCAAAAACAACCTTTATCAGCTGATTTATCACTTATTAAAATCATCTGTTTTAGATGACCATCCGGTATATTTATTCCTTCTTGTTTTGCACCGTAGCAAAATAAAATGACTTCATATAGACACTTACTTGAGCTATATTCCGGAACACCCCACAAATCTTTGGTTAGTTGCAGCTGATTAAATTATCTCGTGTGGTAAGTTAGTTTTCTTCCCGCGTGTTGAATGTGTCGAGGTGTGGGATTTAGATCCCTCTTTGGGCATATACTTTGAGTGCGGTGGACGACGGCGGTAAAGACACAAGGCGTCGGGGGCGCCACCTTGCCAGGCTAATTGGAACTAATGGCAAGTTCGTTGTGACCGAACCGTATACATCACCTTGCTTTGGACAGCCTAACCGGAGAAACTTGCTAATTTGGACCCCCGAGACCCCAAACCGACGATGCACTCTATGAATTATGTGATTCCGCTATCTTACAAGGAATTCTAAATTAGGATAGCGGTATAGAGCATCGATCATTTAAATATCATTCTCTGCTTTAACAGAGAATATTAATTACCACCTATTTATCGTGATAATTTGTTTATATATCTACAATATAACGTGGCATTACTCGAATACATTACTAGTTGTGGTATTAAAGAGTTACGTTTATACATTCTAAGTTAGAAAATAAGCCTCGTAAGATAGTTTGATAGTTGAGAAAACAGGAATTAATAGAAGACCCGATCAAATGAATGAAGTTCGTTACATAAATATCTCAAAAAATACTCTTTTCAAAATATGGTATTAAAGTCTGTCTTTAATTGTCCATTCCTCAAGTTTTACTAGAATTAATGTCCTAATAATAATAATAATAATAATAATAATAATAATAACCTTATCTCATATTCTCGTACAGCGGCTGCAAGATTTTCATTCACTGCACTATAAGTTAAAATCATATCGCAGTATTCAGCAATGTAAACGCTGGCATATTGACTGGTATCGATCTACGAATACAATTTTCAAAACATAAAAATCCAAACGGAAGACAGAAAGAAACCGATCATACGTAAACAACGTCTGATCGTTTGAAAGATACGAAGCGGTGCACGCGTAAATACGCGTAAACAATTGAAGCATTTAAGAATTCCATGGTTCAGTAGCGTATCATTATAAGTTTTAATGCAAACAAATGTATTAAATTATTTCGGATCGCTCTAAAATTTTGCAGATGGTTTCCCACCTAGAAAACTGGTACACCATTTTATTTTCCGCATGTTGTGGTAAATCACCCTGTGTATATTGAGTGGTAAAGAATCTTAAAGATACAAGTATGATTGAAGATAAAAATGGGGTTTATGAATGAAGGAGACATGATGAATATAGAGATGCTGGAGTGAGAGAAAGCTCTACAGAAGTGGATTCCCGTTTATCATCACTCTCAGATTTAAAAACCCCAAAGTGCGTCTTTAGCGTCCTTAAAATTTTCCAAACTCTTTTTGGAATTTTAGTCCCTTGTGGGGCGCGGTTAAAGCAATTGAAGGAGATTCTGGTTAATGCACTGCGAACATTCTGCAGTAAAAACAAGGAACATTTGCTCTCCCAGAACTCTCTCCACTCCTGTGTTCCTCAATCAGCAGGAGGTAGGTTATAACCTTCTCGGGGCTTGGTTCCGGAGCGGCATTCACCCTCTACCACATTTCATTTGCATTCTCAAGAGCTTGTAAGCTAGAAGCTTTTATGGTGCAGTTCCATGTCCAGAAGGGTATAAAAGGGGTGCAGAGGGAGAATTATTATCCCTCGCTGAAGGCCTTGGCATTAAGAAAGAAGAGTACGAGAGATAAAGAGTCCTCATTCATTCCTTAATGGTAGGTACCTATATACAAAAATTTACTTTACTGAAGGAAGGTTTTGCCGCTACATAATAAATTGAAGGGTATAAGAATTTTTTTGACCTCGGATTCGGAATCAGCGTTCAAAAGTACATAGGAAAACCATGGTCAGTCGTCCGAGTCAAGAACTTTTTTTGTGGGGCTGTGTAATAGTATAGAATTGCAGTCTGCTATAAATGCAATGAGAATACAAATATGTAACTCCTGAACAACTATACCTAAAATTATCGAATTTCTTACCTAAAGTACCTTGTAATATATGTATATGCTGCAGTGTAGTTATTAGCCCCGAAACTTCAGCAGTTTTATGAATCATATTTATTATGCCGTAAAATACTTCTAAGGGACAAATAATAGTTTGTGTTATACTTTTATAAAGTACACTGCGCACAATGTACACCCATTACAGTTAATAATATAATCCGCAAGAGAGCATAGTTTCATTTAAAGCGATATTTACTTTTGCGTTGGAACTTAACTACCAAAGTTTGAAAATATAGAGCCATACGAGGCAATGAATTTAACGATAAGAATATTTTAATGAAGAATATTCAACGCTATTTCACTTACGCCCAGCTGGCGTACACTAAAATATGTTACTGCAGTTATTTCACGCTTAGAATATTTTAATATAAAGTTTCTATCGCATTAATTTGTAGTGATACTATTGAAAAAGTTTCGCACTCCATAAAATCCTTATATTGTGCCTGTGTAGCTTAGATACGAATTGAAACTTTCTCCAGTGGGACTAAATATTTCTCTTATCCCGGTGGACACTCTTTTCTATTGCTTTTCCAATACCAAGATACTCGCTTCCTTACAGCTCGATTACAATATAAACTCTGTTTAAGGACGTCGTTATTAAAAAAAAGTACAGTTCAATTTCCTGAAAGGGATTTGAACGGTTATTAGGATAGAAGTTGTTTAATATTAACTTTGTCGAACTTACTTCATATCTGGCAAATAGTGAAAAATGCTGTTTGTGCGAGTATAACGTTTGAGTTGAAGATTAAAAGTATAGTAGAAGTAAGAGATATAGTGCCGCTATCGAAAAGCACGTCGATAAAGCAGTTAAAGCCTATAAAGCGACCGACAAAGGACACCGCCGCTCTTTTTGCTTCTTTGTGACACTATATGTATTTCGTTTACTATACTTATAGGAAAAATTTTTCAGTGTTGGAAATGTATGTGTTGAAGTTAGAAATAGTGTCCAGTATTACTCATAAGTAACATTACAGTCAAGCCCAGATTCAAAAACTGATTATGTTGTATCTATACGGCATATAAAAATCTCAAAGCTGTCGCTCGAGCTAATATAGGGGGAGGTCGGGTATTTCTCAACACTTTATTGAATAATAAATACAAGGTATTACTTAATAGATGAAACATCATTACTCTCATGTAAAGTATGTTCTGGTATGATTAAGATGAGAAATACACTGAAACATGTATCTTTTAAATAATATTTCTATCTCTTGTCATAAAGCTACACGAATCGCCCCTAACTAGAGCGTCATACCCAGGGAATAGATAAACAGAGTCGTTCTTTGAATTCATCCACAAATGTCGCGAAGGACGGGCAATGCGTCTATTAATGCAAAAAATATTCCTATCTTAACGCAATACAGATTTCTTTAATTTACCAGAAACGCCATAAAGTTTCTACCGTTATTTTGTTCATTCTTCATATTTTGATTACCGGTTTTTATGGCATTTTTATTTGCACTAAATAAATAAAGACAACTATAGTTTTAGACTATTTCACCGCCAAGAAAAGACATTTCTTTTCATTTCTTTTTAGTCACATTTTGTCCAAGGATAGTATGTGTCATTTATCAAATAACGGGTGCTCACGAGGTCAGATTCACATCGAATTTTTTCTTCATTTTTCAAGAAAGACATTTGAAATTATGGTACGGGATATTTGACATAAATATACATATTTTAATTTAGGCATGCCTAAGAATATTTTAACCTGAAAACTAATCTCTCGTTGGCAATTCCAATTCCTTTATGTAATTTTTTCGGATCAAATCTGCTATTGAGACTTTATTTTCGTTTTCAATAATTATTAATATGATTTCAGTCCTCTATGTAATTAATTTAGATCAAATATATTATCAACAATAGATATTTTAATAATTTCAATGGCATTTAACGTTTCTTGACTAAATTACTCTAACATAAAATTAGTTAATTGCGAACGATTACCCATGCAAGCTGGCATCAAAATGTTGTGTCCTAGGTTCTTCCTATCTTATGATACATCACGAAAACGGCGATCAGTAAAACAGAAATCGCCTTGTGGCAAAAGTGATTTTATTCCATTGGGAATTCCCAATGGAAAGCGATTATACTCCATTAGGAATTCCCAATTGAATAAGAGCGCTTTTGCTACAAGGCATTTTATGTTTTGTTGATCGCGGTTTTCGTGATGTATCTGAAGATATGATGAACCTAGGATATAAAGTTTTGATGCCAGCTTGCAAGGGTAATCGTTCGCAATTAACAAGTGAAGAAGGATAAAATAGAAACATTCAAAAACTCAGGAGTTTATAAATTGTCATGTTTGGACTGTAATGCCTTCTATATAGGTCAAACTGGTCGGTCCTTTGAAGCACGATACAAAGAACATCTACGCTCTTTCAGATTCCAAAAAATAGACTCCACCTTTTCAAACCATTTGTTAGAATCAAATCATTTTCCATATAAATACTCTTGAAATATTACACGTTTCAGTGTCATTCAAGTTAAGTCACGTCGGTCGAGTCCATCACTTGGATGGGTGACAGTATCTTATTTTGCCGTACTGGTTAAGTGGTAGAGTAGCATTAGCTAAACTTTGCCCGGACGTTAAAATAAATAAGGCAATTAAATAAAAAATTTGTAAATCAATAGGGTTTTATTCTGATAGCTGAGAAGAGCTTAAGAAAAACAAGTGAATCCGTTAAACACTGTGAACTGTAGAGTGTAAAAACTGATGAGATATATTTTCAATTTTCAATAGTAATTTTAGAGCTTAGAACATGTCAAATCAATTTAATAACGGAGTAGAGTTTTCCCTTTTCAAAGACCTATAATAACAATCGATTTATTAAAGATTTAACTAATGAACAATTACTTTTATCTGCGAAACTCAATGCTGCAGTGTTGATAGATAAATTGAACGATAATAGCTCACAAACAAGTGGGTTGTGCAATATGTATAATATTTAGTTAGAGGGAGTATATAATTTTATGAGCAAAGTTAATTAAAACAAATCTTAGACATGATTTTAACTGAGTTATACAAATTTTCAAAGTAATTTCTAGTTTTAATTGTTTCATTTCTCTCTAAACATTAAACTTAATTCCCCTTAGTTAGGTGTTCTATTATATTGTTTAAATTAAGTTTTATTATGTTTATCGAAATTTAGTAACTATGTAATATCTTGAGAGCTTTTGACTTGACGCTGAACAGCGCGCAGAGTCTGAATGTTTTCAGGACTTCCACTATTGAATAGTTTAGCTTTGAAAAGCTTATGCTACAACATCAATAGCATTTTGGTGGTATGTTCTCGTTTTAATAACTGCTAGTAAAACATATTATATAAATTTATGACATGGCATGGTAGAGGGTTTGGCTATAGATGTTACATTTCTAGTTATGAAACGAATGGAAATTCTAGGCGGGCGTGGCTACTGCAGCTACTACCTATTTAATTATCATTTTACTTCAACATAGCACAACTTATTTTTATGGAGATCCATAAAGATCAAGTACAAAATAAACATATTTTGCATTTTCATTGTTGAAATAAATGCTGCTTTAATGTTGCGCGCTAATAAAGCAATGCTGCATATTATTCAATGCAGACTTCAGCATTATCTATTTGGCAAATACGTCCTGAGCAAGCAGGCTTTGTTGTTAATAAAGTTCTCGCATTGACAGAAGCCGTTTAGTTTTTAATTCTTTGGCACTTTTAGAGTAAAATATGTGACTTTGCCAGATATGTGGCTTATACTCTCTAGATTAGGAATCCAGTTTTCGTAAAAACATCGTAATGAATATGAGGGCACAAATCAAAATTTTCTAACTAATCATACTGAGTGATAGAGTCAATCATGAAACACATTTTATCCAAAAATCAAAAAGTTTTCTGTGGAATTTCTATTTTCAAAATAAATAATGGAAATGAACTTTCACATAACTTATGTGACAGTAAAATCCTCATTTTTTTCGTTCGACTACGGCTGAAGATTATTTATTTTTTGTGTATTTTTCCATACACACCATCATATGTCCAAAATTATTAAATTTGTCAAATAAAATATATACAGATTGTAGTGGTTCTTAAATCAGATATTTTGGGAATCTAATAACCATGATATTTATTAATGTGTTTGTCAATTATCGAAGCTCATGGGCAGCATACATTCATTGCGGATACTCGCTCTCCCACTACTTTAAGTTTGTTTCAACAACCCGCACTACCCACCCTTAGCGGCCTATCGTTAAATGTATGTAATACTCGTGGTTTACTATATTTTGAAATTTAAGTCTTGATAATAATTAATTACTATGGAATAAATATAAGCATACTTGTTGGATATTGATTCAGTTTTATATGGACCTACATAAAATTATTGTGTAATGGATTAACACGTTATAAGAAATTCTCTGGTTCACTATTTGCAAAATACCTTCAGCTGGTATGTATTTTTTCAACAAAATTTTCTGCTATGTAGGTAACTGATGTATATACTTTTTAGAAGAAATTAAAAATCGAAAGTACTACAGATAGTACAAATTCAGAAATTGAGATCGAAACAAAAATAAAATTTAATGTAAAACAGATTTGTAAGAAATTATGCTTAATTTGTATGAAACCGGAACCTGTAATCAAATGTTTTGACAAATGATTTGCAACATTTATTGATTGTTTAAAAATCCATAAAAAAATAAGTAACCAAAGAAAAGATGATCTGTACCCTAGAATAACGTAATTTCAAAAAACAAACAATTTTGAATGTTTGATTTGTCATCGAAATTGCTATCCAGTTTTACTAGCAAAAGAGATGCAAGGAGAAACATTGAGAAAGAGAGAGAAATTGAAAAGAGTTCAGATGGATCGAAAGTCCGACAAGGACACACCTGAAGAAGTTCATTGACAGGTTTTCCATCTATCTGAACTCTTTTCAACTTCTTTCTCTTTCTCTATTTTTCTCTTTAAATGTTCTCTATTTATTTTCGTAGTAATTCTAGAATAGCAATTTCTGTCCCAAACCAAACCACCAAAATTATTTATTTTTCGAAAAAATCTTTAGAATATAGATCATATTCTCTTTGGTTACTTATTTTTTCACAAAGTTTTAAACAATAGTGAAATATTGAAAACGATTTCTCGAAACTTTTGTTTACAGGGCCCGGCTTCCCAGACCCCTCCTAACCTCGAGAGGGCTTGGCAATAGCCGTTCCCTCTCACTACAGATGAAATTCGCTCCTGGGAGCCGACATGCCAGCGAAGAAAGAAGACCAAGACAGAAGAGCGCCAGAAGAAACGACCCCCAGGGTCAAACAGCCAGGACCAGGAGAAGTCTGCTAACATCGCTTACACCGTCCTCATTTGCGGGTGGGGTAGGCGAAAAAGCAGGCCCTCCCCTTTACGAGGCCGGTCCAGGTCTTCAGCGATGATTGGGGCAAAGAGCTCATGCTCTGCCCCTAATCATCCAAGACCGTCATCTTTAGCCAAAAATATTTGCGGGCCCGGCTTCATACAAATTAAGCACAATTTCTTACGAATCTGTTTTAAATTAAATTTTATTTTTGTCCCAATCTCACTTTTAAAACTTGCAATATCAGAAGTACTTTTCAATTTAATTTCTTCTAAAAAGCACGTACATCAGTTATTTTATGTAGTAGAAAATTCTACTGAAAAAATACATACCAGCGGAAAGAATCTTGCAAACAGTGAACTAGGGAGTTTCTCATAACGTGTTAATCTATTACACAAAAATTTTATGTAGATCCATATAACACTGAATTAATATTCAACAAATATACTTATGTTTATTCCATAGTAATCATTTTCAAGATGTAAATTTCAAAATATCATAAACCATGAGAGTTACGATGCGCCAAACTATTTAACGATAGATCATTGCGGGTGGGTAGCGCGGGATGTTGAAACAGTTTTAAAGTAGTGGAAGAATGACAATCTGCAACGAACATTCTGATTCGAAAATTGATATCACCCTACATTAAATATCTTTGTTATTAAATTCGCAAAAAATCTTATTTAAGAACCATTGTAATCTGAAAAGTATGACAAGTATTTCATAAAGATTTGTTTTTGATAAATATAATAGTTTAGGAAATATCGTCGTATGAATGGAAAGGTAGACGAAAAATAATTAATTTTCAGCTGTAGTTGACCTGGGAAAATGAGGATTTTTGTCTTTTACTGCCTATGTAAATGTTCGTTTATTTATGTATTTTAAAGATAAATTTTACAGAGAATATAATGATTTTTGGAATAAATAGGCTTCATGATTGAATCTATCACGTGGCGTGGTTAGATAGAAAATTTGTATCATACATTTTACTCTAAAAGTGCCAACGGGCTGAAAGAAATTAAATTGCACTCTACTATAAGGGACATACTAGAGAACAAATATTGTAAGCTTCGTGGACGACAGTAAGGCATTTGACACTGTGGAATGGAATAAACCATGGATTGTACTATTAAAGATCGGAACACCTAGACATCTGGTCTGTATTATTCATCGACTGTACGAAGAAATCTGTGCTATAATGAAAATTGACAATACTAACTCCAACAAATGTAAAGTTGCAGAAGGCGTCAAACAGTATGCGTTCTGCTCTTACGGAAGGAAATAAAGTTTCTAATTTGAGGTTTGTGGAAGTTTCCACCTTAGTTGCAGAGAGCGAGGATGAGCTCATGTACCTGCTGAACAACCTCCAAATAATCAACTGTGAGTACGGCTTGAGCCTATATTACAACAAAGCAGAAGTTATGACAAGTTAAGCATAGGTGATTGTGAAGTAATCAACAAAATGGTTTACCTTGGGGCCTTATGTGAGTTTTAATACATTTGCTGTGAGTTTCCTTGAGAGCCCATTGCACCAACAGCTCGATTATTCAAGAAATACGTACCTCAAAGTGACTCTCCAGATCGTATTTTCTCGAATTCTCTCATTTCTGGCCAGATCAACCAGAAAGAGGACAATACAGAACGTGAATGTCCAGGGGAATTCAAATGGAAGGAGACGAAAAGGAAGACCACCAGAACGTTGGGCTGATACCAACAAAGAGTTAATGCGAAAAAGCCTTAGTGGTGCTGTGCGTCTAAAAGATAGCCGCGATAAATGGCGTGAGACATGCTATACAGAAAATAGAGGCCAACTAGAACGTCACATAGAATGCAAAACATCTGTCGGGACGTCTATAATAAGAATAATTTATAATCTATTATAAACAAATATCGTTACGTGCCTAGGGGCTGGTAGCTCATGAGTATTAGCCGAAATTAAGTAGCACTGGTGGTAGTCAATTTAAATGCAGTGCCACCAAAGCCTGTAGTGGGCGCTATCTCTGAGACACTAGTAGTACGTTTCTAGACGCTAGAAGCTTATAGAAGAGGGTCAAGAATTCTACATTGTTCTGGATTGCTGAACGTGAAGGTTCCATAACCTGTTAGATAGTTCTAAGAGAGTGAAAATATTAAATAATAAACATTGTGAAAGATTATCTTAGACAGTAAACGTGTATTTTAGTCAATAAAAGTGTTGTGAAGTTTTCAGTAAGTTAATCAATAAAGTGTGTTAGTGTTTATATCTTATAATTTCGGAACCCACGAGTTTCAAGGGGTGGTTTCCTAAGGGGCAGAAACAGATGGCCATATAATAAAAGCATGCACCTCAAACAAAGTTATCAACTAACACATTCTAAATATTCTGAATTGGGTAGACTAACACAAATATCTGAACTTAATAAAATAATGTAAACATTTCTAGGACCTTTATAAGGTATATCTATGTCTTTTTTAGTCATAGTGTTAATTTTCTCCTAACGATTCCTGCCAGAATAGCGATACGCATATAAACTGTAGCTACCATGTTTGTAAGAGTTATTTCAGTAATGATATTCATAATTTCCTAACATGTATGAATAAGGATCTGGTTATATTGAAGCGACATAAAAAATTTAAAAATGTATGCTTGTCGTTTTCAGTTTACTTCTTGAGGCGTATTTAATGACAGATATGCAGAAGAGAGGATGTTCCATTAATCTCGCAGACATATTTAGAAAAACATGTTACAAGACGTATTTCCTCCGTTATGACTGAATTCTATTTTCTAAAAATGCGGAACAGTTCTCTTAGGAGATTAGGCCGTAATAAATAATGTAGAAAGGGGCGATTGAGTAATAAAAACATTATATATGCAAAATATATGCCCTTACGAATCCGCGGCGCGAAAAATTCCGCAATAGGCGAGGAAATGAAATTATATTTTTTCATAAAGCGTCCCTAGACGGCATTTGTCTACAAGAGAACTTTTAAGATTTCTCTTCCTGCTTTTATTTTATTTTTATTCATGAATGTTTTTAAAAACATCTCTGAGCTGCAATAAAAGATTCATAAATAGTTCCTTCTTTGGTGGGTTCCTTTACTGAGTTCGCTTTATACGCTGCTGGGTGATAAAATTTCACTTTAATGACTGCTTCCTAGGTTTCTCCAATTGTTATTTTATATTTATTAGAAAAATCAATGACTAAAGTATAAAGACAAAGCACTTGGTAAAACTGTTGAAAATCCTCGTTATATATAAGAGATTTTATTTAAAAGAAGAAACTTGTAATTAATATTAGTAGGTTGATGTGTGTATGTTGGCAAAGGCGTAAGCCAGGGCTTTGTTCACTTACAAATACTCTTTAGCATCTATATTGAATAACACAGCCCCACAAATAAGAAAAAATATTTGGAACTGCTACCGAGACAAGTGTATCCCTATGTAATTTTCGATGCTGAATCCGAATCCGGGGTAAAAAAAAATCGTACACCCCCAGAATTAACCCCTAGCGCTAAAAAATACTCCCTAAACAGGGTAAAAATTACTTAACGCTCCACGAATAGTCTTAAATCTCAATAAATCGAATTAAATATAAACATTCAAGTATATAACGCATTAACACAGAGTTAACACTACTTTCCATTGAAAATCACCCTCATGAATGGGTGAAAACTATCCCTTGTTGCGTACATCTGGCAACTTTAAGTAATTTTATTAAATTATATTAAACAGAATGAATTTTTGAGAAATATGTACAGGTATTTACCATACTCTAGTAACTAAAACCTCAGACATTAAATTATCATAGGTAATCTGTTTAAATTTAGGAATGTACACATTTATTATATTTTCATGTTTCATCCATTTAACTCTTTTTGTATTCCAGTTTTTGCTAACAGCTCTCGTAGAACACAGAGGCTTCGATCGCATAGTAAATATATCTATTTCACAGCACAAATTTCTTAATTATTGGTTAAACCAAATATACTGCAGGAAGTATTATGGGTTGCATATAACAACGCGGACCCATTCTTAGTAATTTTTAGTTTATAGTATGGTAATATGTTAATTGAGACTTGAGAGGGGATATCTCTTTTATTAGCTAGCTGGTAGGAGAATGGCCATTTCTGTAGCCAATTCTGCAGCAGCAATTACTTTGACTTTTAAGTTTTTTGATAATCATTCAGTCGCGAGTTGTGACACATCTGCCGTTATCAAACTTTTTCTTAGTGATCTATCTAATAAAAGGTAATTACATTTATTTATTTGATTCCTCTCATTAGTGTTTAACGGCCTTTAGCCATATTTTTCATTTCTGCTAACTAAACAACCATAATTCTGAAACATGTGCTGATAATATTTTTTTTTCTTCCCAAACGTAGAGTTTTGCTGCCAAATAGATGATTATATAGCTGATTATATAGCAAATAGATGATTATATAACTGATTATTTTAACAACTGATTAAATAGCTGAATAGATGATTATATAGATGATTATATAGATGATTATATAACTGATTATTTTAACAACTGATTACATAGATAATTAACAAATAACTGATTAGATAGTTAATACAAATTATTTAAATCATTTACCGAAATAATTTGCATAATTAGTACAAATAGTCTACATAATTTACACATGGAAAATCATTTTCGTTTGATGGTTAAATGTCTGCTAGATTTCATAAGACGGATAGTCCAGTCAAACACAGTTTAGTAAAGTTCAGCAGTCGATTGAAATTCCGTTTAGTCAAGTCCAGTTTAGTCCAGTCAATCCCAACCAACAGCAAAACCCTAGCGTTATACAGGTTAGCAAGACGTCAAACCACGTCGAGGAGCAGTCTGTGTTCGGAGAGGCTGTTAGGAAAGGCTACCAGAACTCACCAGGAGCCCTCATCCACTATCTATCCATCATCAGGAGGATTGGTGAGATTCTGAGAATTTCATTGACATTTTTTTTGTTGTATAATATTTACTGTATAACTTTCATTGCACAATATATTTCTTTTCTTTTAATGATAAATTAATTAAGCTATAAATATTTTCTGTTGGAAATTGTGATAATATTACTTAATATTTCTATTTCATAATTGATAACATTATTTTATAATTTTTAAATTGATTAAAATCGCTGATTTGTTTTTACATTGATGATTTTTCTGAAGTAATTAATAAATAAGTATCTTTTATCGTAAAATTTAATTTTTCATTTTTTCTGTTTGTCTGTCCGCCATAAGATCAAATCTTTCCACGGCGGTTGGTTTCACCATCACAGGGGTAGTAGTAACTCTTAAATTTTCCGTGGATGGCGCTCATAATTTTTACATCATTTTAAGCTACCTCTGAGTGTTGGAACAAACTAGCTAGGCAAAATATCACAAAAATATTGGTTCAACCTCTGGCTGATTTAAAATAATTGAACCCACGAAATCCCAGCCACGCACCAGATCAGCTAGCCGTTCGCCGTCACTACTTGTGTGTTGGTTGAATTGCCTTTGGTTATCACCTTAACCGGTGATATCATTGTTAATTTTTCTAAGGCCAAGTAGTGATGTAACAATGGTGCCCAGTAACGTGAGGCCCGAATAAGGTTCAGTAAGTTTCATTTTTTTTAGTCAAGTTATGTAAGTTTCAGATTTTTAAATGAGTAGAGGTGAATTTTAGAGTTTTTGTGGTATCAAGCATAAGCTAGTTTGATCTTATGAGAGACAGAAATTTAGGTTTTGAGTTTGAAAATATTATTTGTGCAATAATTTTATGTCTGGAAGTTATTTTATGATAATTTATTTTATCAATAATATGGTAAATACTACGTACAGAAACTAAGTATAAAATTCAATATTTTATATCTAATTTAGAGGACTATACGAATTCTTCTAGCAGTATAAAACAGGCGATGTTTTGTTAGTTTTTATTTAACCATAAAAAAATCTTATCACTTTTAAGGAATTTAATATCCAGTGATAAGGATTAAGTTTAATACATTTGGGTTGGGTTTAAAATTACCTATTTGATTAAAAATATCAAGGTGATTAAAAATTAAAATAGCGAGTTAGCAACTCCGCTTATTTTAATATTAGGTTCAGTTGAGTTAGGTATTGCAAATTTGATTTTAAATCAATTATATTTTAAAATAGCAAGTAAAAAACTTTGCGTATGGTAATAAATTTGCTACATTGAAATTAACTCAAATTTATTTAGTTTAGTGAGTCAGCGATTGTACGCCTGTACAATCTTTATGTCAGTTTAGACTTTTTACGTTATTTTATAGAGTATTCTTTACTTGATAATTAAATTTCAGTTAGGTATTATTTTAATACCACTTATAGTTCGTTTTTCTTGTAGAGACGTATACAGGTATTGATTTTTAATTTGTTTTTGAGTTAGTTTAAGTATCTTTAGTGGACAAGATGGACTCACTGCTTGTCATAAACCCTTCTTATTTGACAGAGGCTGAGTTAGATTATGAACTTAGAATCAGGGGTGTAATAAGTACTCGTAGAAAATTGCAAGACAAGAAAATCGTTTTGAAAAGATTTTTAGAAAAGTCAAATGGGGAGATCAAAAAGTTAAAAGATCCAAACTTTGAGTTGGACACTGAGAAAAATGTGATTGAGACAACACTTATCGAACTCGAATCATTAATTCTAGATTTTTCAGCAACTGTAATTGATACTATGTACTTAATTATTTCTTCGCGTTTAGCTTCATTAACATATAGAGTGGATAGATTTAAAGTTCCAGAGGAACCACTTGAAGTTAAAACCTTGTATACAGAGTTTAAACAGGATGCTCAAGCCGCGTGTCTAGAGCTAGAAGCTAAACTAGCAAACAATATTATCAAAACGGTGGAGTTAGATAATAGCGACATAATTTTACCCTCAACCTCTGTCAATAAAAAGTCAATACCAGTATATAAGTGGAATATAAAATATGATGGCCGAACAAGCGTAAAAGCATTTTTAGAAAGAGTTGTGGAGTTGTCAAAAGCTCGCAACGTCACTTTTAAAGAACTTTGTGAGTCTGCAATAGACTTATTTGAAGGTCATGCTTTAATTTGGTACAGATCTGTTAGAGATAAGGTCACCTCTTGGGACCAGTTAGTTAATGAAATGCACAATACTTTCTTACCATTAGAGTATAATGAAACTTTATTAGATGAAATTAAATCACGTAAGCAGGGGCGTAGTGAGAAAATAACTATATATGTTGCCACCATGCAGAATTTATTTAATAGATTAGTATCACCTGTCAGCGATGCTGAACAGTTAAGAATAATTAGAAAAAATATTTTACCAGTTTTTGTTGAGCGATTGGCTTTAGTTGATGTTAGGGACACTTGTGAACTAGTGACATATTGCAGGAAAATCGATGATGCCTTGCAGGCCAAGAATAAATATTCGCCTCCAAGTGCAACTAATGCCCTTGAATCCGATTTAGCTTATGTGGAAAGTTCAGAACCTTCATCTTCGAAAAGGCAACATAAAATATTCAGGAAAAAATGTAAAACTTTTTCTAATAAGAACTTAGCTTCAGTTAATAAAGTAGTGCAGGCAACAACAACAAACCCAGTAAATAAAGTTTCAAGTATAAGCACGTGTTTCAACTGTAAGAAAGTTGGTCACGAATTTATACAGTGCAAAGAACCAAGAAAAAGGTTTTGTTTTAAATGTGGTAAACCAGACTGTACCGTTAGAACATGTACCATCTGTAATGAGGTTAGATTGGTTCCAAAAAACCAGTAAGGAGGTCTGTCGACTTAGGCCGACGACAGACGACTCCTCAGAATGGCCGTATATTTTATAATTCCAGATTAAGTCAAATAAAGAATATTTCTAAGTCTAGTAGTCATAATTCTCTCAATATAGTAAAACCAAAAACGGATTTATCCGATTGGAACAATTGGAAAGTAACAGTCAAAAACTTTTTAAAGTCTAGTAAGTCAGTTGTGTCACCAGTAGCAGAAATTGATACTTTGGGTATTTCTTTAAATAATCTCGAACCTTGGTATCTAAAACTTAGAGAGAGAATTATGAAAAATCCACATAAGTTTCCTCAGTGGATGGTCAAAGACGGGTATCTTTTCAAACATACCAAGAGTAAAATAATTTTGCGTACAAACATTTCAGAATGGAAATTAGTAGTTCCTCTAACAGAAAGGCAAAAAGTTATGGTTGACTGCCACGAGAATGAAAATTCTGGGCATTTAGGTTATTATAAAACGCTACACAAAGTAGCAGAAAACTTTTATTGGCCTAAAATGCGAAAAGACATACTAACGTACATTCGAAAATGTGAAATCTGCGGCAGAGAAAAGTCTCTGAACACGCAGAGGTTTGGGCAAATGGGCGCAGAAAAGAAAGCCTCTTTTCCTTTTCAGTTTGTAGCATACGATACAATGGGACCGTTTCCCAGAAGTACGAAGGGCAATAGGTTTTTGTTAGTAGCCGTAGACTATTTCTCTAAATTTGTGCTAATGAAACCCGCGCGTGAAGCCACTTCAAAAGCTATCACAACCTTTCTCGAACAAGTATTTTTAACTTATGGCACACCCCAAGTTTTATTGCTAGATAATGCTACAGCACATACTAGCAATATGTTTAATAACTTTGTTAAGAAATTTAAAATTTCTAAGTTGTGGTATAGTTGTTTTTATCATCCCCAAATAAACCATGTAGAAAGGGTAAATCGTACAATTGGCACTATGATCAGAAGTTTTCTCAAGGGTTCACATAAGAAATGGGACGAAAATATTTTAAATATTCAGTCTGCGATTAATTCAGCCGTACACGAGGTGACTGGATTCACCCCGGCATTCCTGAATTTTGGGCGAAAGCTGCCTGTAACGGGTGATTATTATGACGAAGTCGACGTTTCAGATGTGAGTGACCTTGGGGAGAGTAGAAGATCATATGCCAATGAAATGGATAAACTTCCTCAGTTATATAGGGATGTTCAAGTTAAGTTAAATGTTGCGTATCAAAAGGGTGCCAAATATTATAATTTGAGAAAACGAGACAAAGTTTTCAAAGTTGGAGAAAAAGTCTGGCTCAGAAATTTTGTGTTGAGTAACGCCGCAGAATTCTTTTCTGCTAAATTAGCTAATCGCTATGTACCGTGCATTGTCAAGAAAGTATTATCTAAAGTTGCATATGAGCTGAACCACCTAGACGGAACTCCAGCTGGTACTTGGCATGTATCGAAGCTCAAGCCTTATTTGGGCTCGAACGCCAGCTTGCACGAGGTCTAGAACCATAAGCTCGGACATGTTTTTAGTGCTTTGTAAAAATTTTGTATGCAGTGCACGTCCTTAAAGATTAATGTTTAGTTCAGTTTAGTACAACCTAGTCTCTTATTAAGTTTATTTAAGTTCAGTTAGTTTAGTTTGCCCAAACATTACAGTTTAGTCAGGTCTAGTAAAGTTTGCCCGTAAGTCTGATTATGCCGAGGAGTATAATCAGACAAAATTTTAGTTTAGTCAGGTCAGGTATGCTTTGGGACGCCAAGCATAAAAAAAATATGCGTTGGGACGCCAAGCATAAAATATTTCAAAATTTTCTATTTCAGAAAATGGAATATAATAAATTTAATCTGGCACAGTTTAAATTTAGTTTAGTTCGAGCTCAGTCTCGACAGTTAGGTTCAGTTAGATTTGAGTTGTTTAATCATACGTGAGAGTAGGTAAACAAAATTTCAGTCAGGTTTGGTTAGGGACGCCTAACATATTCTAAAATTTCTTTTGAAAGGAAATGGAATAAAATAAGCTTATTTTACAAGACATTAAAATAAATTTAATTTAAGACGAGCACAATCTCGTTAGTTCAGTTCAGTATGAGCGCCGTCTCGACGCTTAGTTCGAACGACGTCTCGATTTTAGTCAGGTCGGGTCAAGTAGGACAGTGACTTTCAGTCAGGTTTACTTTGCGGTTTCAACATTGAAAAATTAATGAAAATTTTTCAAACCGCATTTTCAATTAAGTTATAGTGCTTTTGTACTAATTTAACGCTTTTTGTGTTAACGAGAGGGTTGATTTGCAACCAAGCCTCTCAACCGCGGATCTTTAATGATTCTAGAACCATCTGTAGGTTTAACTTTGGTTTAGTTAGGTATAGTTAGGTATAGTATAGTGAGATAAGTTGCGGTAGAGCGTCGCAGTATTCAGAAAATATTTAGACGCCGCCATAACAGTCAGTTAGGGTAAAAGTAGGTAATTTTAGTAAAATACCTTAGTAATACTGTTACTTAGTGTTAGTTAGTTAGGTTTAAATAGATTTAGTAGATTGGCCGATCATTTAATTTTAGTAACTTTTAGGTTTAGTTCAGTTTATTCAATTTTTGAGTCAAGCACTCAAAAGTGCATAACATCGCACGAAAACTTAGCGACATAATTTTTTTTTCATACCTCATGCATCTACTGTGATACTTCTTGACAAATGCAAGAATTTTTAATTGTTTTTTTTATTTTGTCGCTGAGATTATATAGGGTGGTAGGGTGGAGGTTCTTTAAACAGGGCCACTTAAAATGCGTAACTTCCAACTTGGCCGCATTACAAAGCAATACTCAACATCAGATATCTGCTTTAAAAAAAAATCGTCAAACTTTTGGGTTGAGGTGACCTCACACTACCGAATAATTTCGCGTGAGGACACACACAGACAGACACAGTTCTGCCTTTTTAGTTTAGTTTGGTTTCGCAACTTGGTGTGTTTGGATCGATGCATATCCAATTACACTTGTGTAAATATTTTATTTTAAATTTTATCTGCGAAATTTCGGGTTTGACGATGTTAAGAGATTTTAGATTGACTACATGTTTATTGATACTTTAGAGAAATTTCATTAAGCATATACAAATTTTTAGTTTTGATTTTCACTTGATATCAACTGGATAATAGCCCGGGCGCTGAGTCCAAAATAGTTTTGAATGCGTAGTTTGTAATTTATATCTCGTAGTTGAATACTTTAATTCGTTGTGAATTTCAACAAACATTTAACCCGTAGTTGTAAATATTTTTTTACACGTGGTTGTATAATGTATGGCTCTAGTCTATGGGCATACAGGTTAGTTTCCAATATTTTCTTTTTAGAAATTGGACTTTGTGAGTTTGTCACCATTAAGTTGAGACATATAGTAAATAATTTTTTTTGTTTAATTATTTTTTTTTTTTTTTGGCCACGTATACGGGGTGTTTGCCATTTCACTTTAGCACTACGATGAAATAAATTTCACGCATTCATAATGTTTTCAATTTTAGTTTAGTACAGTTTACTTTTAGTACAGTTTCCTTTAGTACAGTTTGATGTTAGTACAATTCAGTTAGACATTTTGCTACTTAAATTTTTTTTTGGATCACAGCTGATCAAGAAATATTTCAGTAAGCTAAAATATTTCTTCCGGAGGAGAAGGGTGTGTTGCGTACATCTGGCAACTTTAAGTAATTTTATTAAATTATATTAAACAGAATGAATTTTTGAGAAATATGTACAGGTATTTACCATACTCTAGTAACTAAAACCTCAGACATTAAATTATCATAGGTAATCTGTTTAAATTTAGGAATGTACACATTTATTATATTTTCATGTTTCATCCATTTAACTCTTTTTGTATTCCAGTTTTTGCTAACAGCTCTCGTAGAACACAGAGGCTTCGATCGCATAGTAAATATATCTATTTCACAGCACAAATTTCTTAATTATTGGTTAAACCAAATATACTGCAGGAAGTATTATGGGTTGCATATAACAACGCGGACCCATTCTTAGTAATTTTTAGTTTATAGTATGGTAATATGTTAATTGAGACTTGAGAGGGGATATCTCTTTTATTAGCTAGCTGGTAGGAGAATGGCCATTTCTGTAGCCAATTCTGCAGCAGCAATTACTTTGACTTTTAAGTTTTTTGATAATCATTCAGTCGCGAGTTGTGACACATCTGCCGTTATCAAACTTTTTCTTAGTGATCTATCTAATAAAAGGTAATTACATTTATTTATTTGATTCCTCTCATTAGTGTTTAACGGCCTTTAGCCATATTTTTCATTTCTGCTAACTAAACAACCATAATTCTGAAACATGTGCTGATAATATTTTTTTTTCTTCCCAAACGTAGAGTTTTGCTGCCAAATAGATGATTATATAGCTGATTATATAGCAAATAGATGATTATATAACTGATTATTTTAACAACTGATTAAATAGCTGAATAGATGATTATATAGATGATTATATAGATGATTATATAGATGATTATATAACTGATTATTTTAACAACTGATTACATAGATAATTAACAAATAACTGATTAGATAGTTAATACAAATTATTTAAATCATTTACCGAAATAATTTGCATAATTAGTACAAATAGTCTACATAATTTACACATGGAAAATCATTTTCGTTTGATGGTTAAATGTCTGCTAGATTTCATAAGACGGATAGTCCAGTCAAACACAGTTTAGTAAAGTTCAGCAGTCGATTGAAATTCCGTTTAGTCAAGTCCAGTTTAGTCCAGTCAATCCCAACCAACAGCAAAACCCTAGCGTTATACAGGTTAGCAAGACGTCAAACCACGTCGAGGAGCAGTCTGTGTTCGGAGAGGCTGTTAGGAAAGGCTACCAGAACTCACCAGGAGCCCTCATCCACTATCTATCCATCATCAGGAGGATTGGTGAGATTCTGAGAATTTCATTGACATTTTTTTTGTTGTATAATATTTACTGTATAACTTTCATTGCACAATATATTTCTTTTCTTTTAATGATAAATTAATTAAGCTATAAATATTTTCTGTTGGAAATTGTGATAATATTACTTAATATTTCTATTTCATAATTGATAACATTATTTTATAATTTTTAAATTGATTAAAATCGCTGATTTGTTTTTACATTGATGATTTTTCTGAAGTAATTAATAAATAAGTATCTTTTATCGTAAAATTTAATTTTTCATTTTTTTGTTTGTCTGTCCGCCATAAGATCAAATCTTTCCACGGCGGTTGGTTTCACCATCACAGGGGTAGTAGTAACTCTTAAATTTTCCGTGGATGGCGCTCATAATTTTTACATCATTTTAAGCTACCTCTGAGTGTTGGAACAAACTAGCTAGGCAAAATATCACAAAAATATTGGTTCAACCTCTGGCTGATTTAAAATAATTGAACCCACGAAATCCCAGCCACGCACCAGATCAGCTAGCCGTTCGCCGTCACTACTTGTGTGTTGGTTGAATTGCCTTTGGTTATCACCTTAACCGGTGATATCATTGTTAATTTTTCTAAGGCCAAGTAGTGATGTAACACCCTCACACAACAGGAAATTAAAAAAAACTGCAGTGATGGCAAAAAAAGCTTACGATGCCCAGTTATTTTAGAAACAGTACGTATCTGCATTAGTCTCGATGCGACGCTCAAAAACAAACCCCCATAGAGTGGCGGAAACCAACCCTATATCGGGGAAAAAATTTTGTCATCGTGATTTCCATTTTAATCGATGCTAAAATTGACTAAATATATGCAGCACTGCAGTTTGGAGGTGAATACTTGCATTGCACCAAAGTCATTCAGTGACATCCCCATGAGAGGGTGAAAATTACTCCTCAAATAACAAAAAATTCAAAAAATAGCTGCAGTATCTTTTAGAAAAGCTCAAAACATCTGCATGTTCTTATTTAAGAAGAATCTTTGACAACGTACTTGAAAAGTACCCATATTATGAAGTAGCAAAAATTTACCCGTAGTCTTAACACAATTAAATTTATTCCTTCTTTTTTAATATCTTTTGGATTTGTTTTCGAATGATCTTCTGACCGACTGCTGTTTATGCTTTTCAGACGTCTCTCTTTTTAAGAACCAACAGTAATCTGCCATCATGTGTTCGTCCCATCTTCCTTAGTACAATTTTTCCATTTCTGATATATCTTGGTGAAAGCATTCACCCTGGTCTTCACTGTAGTCGCAATTTTCTGGGAAATAATCAAGATGGGAATCGAGAAAATGAAGTTTCATGCTCATATTGCACCCTAAAGATTTGAAACTTTTAATCATTTTATCAATTTAAATTTAGGGGTGGTTTCCGCCACTCTATGGGGGTAGTTTTTGAGCATTGCATCGAAACTAATGCAGTTACATACTGTTTCTAAAATAACTGGGCATCGTAAGCTTTTTTTCAATCACCGCAGTTTTTTTTAATTTCCTGTTGTGTGAGGGGTAGTTTTCACCCACTAGTGGTGATTTTCAATGGAAAGTAGTGTTAACTTTGTATTTATGCGTTATATACTTGAATGTTTATATTTAATTCGATTTATTGAGATTTAAGACTATTCGTGGAGCGTTGTCATTTTGACCCGGGAGTGTTTTTTAGCGCTAGGGGTTGATTTTGGGGGAGTACGATTTTTTTTGACCTCGGATTCGGATTCAGTGTCGAAAATTACATAGGGATACAGTTGTCTCGATAGCAGTTCCAAAAAAATACTTTTTTGTGGGGCTGTGTAATTGATGTAACGTGTATTGTAGGAATGACAGTACAATAGCTATAGATGGACAGGAAATGTCTAGATTTGAAGTTACAGTAAGAGGTAATGAGTATATAGTCCCGCTTGCTGGACAATCTTCAAACTAGGAGCTCTGATTATGATCAGGTGTAAAAAAGAACAATATAAAATTAATGATTGTACACCGAGTAAATGAAAACCATGAAGACCACGTTAAATATAGGTGATGTGAGGTAGTAAACAAGATGCTATACCAAAGAACCCCTGTGGACAATATCGACAACTACATGGTTTGACAAAGAATGCAGATGGCAAGACAAGTATGTTGCAAGTTGAACAAAATTGGGCGTGACGAAAATTTCACGAGACATGTAAAGATTAGACATACTGACATGCTAATTTTCTCCACATCTTCTTGCACCTCTGAAACATTTACGTTGCTTACTGGTGATTTTAATATGTCGGTGTGGGAACATTTACTGTGAATTCCCTGGACAATCCATCGCACCGACAGCTTGATCCTCTAAGAAATGCATCTCTCAAAGCGACTCTTCAGCAGCCTGATTTAATTCATGCAAAACAGCACTCTGCGTGTAAACTGAAATGAAGTGCAGTCGAAAATGTTTTATATTCTCGTGGGAATTCCTCAGGGATATTCATTAGGCCCGTTATTATTTTTAATTTATATCAACGATCTTCCAAATTTTATCAAAAATGGCTTCACCATTATGTATGTGAATGACACTACCATAACCGTAACTGTTACAAGCGAGGAAGAACTGCAGAAAAAAAATGCATATCATATTAAGTGAGATGAGTACTTGGTGCGATCGAAACAGACTAATTCTAAACGAGAATAAAACTATATTTCTAAATTGTAACATAAGGGGTATGATTATTTTATCTGGAATAATTTTATGTAACTTTTCGACATTTCTTGTTACCTTGGTGAAAGCAACTTATCTCGGGAACGGTAGATTGATCACGTATGCAAAAAGCTGAATAAATCCTACTTTGCATTATTGCAATTTGAAGACATGTTAAACGAAGTAGGACTCACTAGTGTTCATTATGCCACAGTATTGCTATTCACACATGTCACTAATTATTTGTATCTGGGATCGATCATCTTATGCCAGGTGGGGTATTTATTTTACAAAACGAATATTGAGATTATTATTTAACTTGCGGAGAAAGCTGCAAGACGACATTTATAAAGAAACAAATTTTGACGATGCCATGTGTTTAATGTGTTTATATTTATAAATGTTTAATTAACGCACTATTTATGAAATACGCGAAACAAGAATATTTTAACAATTCTCTTACATAGGACATCGAAGAATCACCTCAATATAACTCTACGGTAGCATATAACACCCCCTACCATACCAGGCGTTGCCTATCTTTCGGCAACCTCTCTAGCCACACTTTCCTTAACCATAACTTTTCTCTATCCCACACTTTTCCCTTCACACCTTTATATATTTATCTATCCTTTCCCCCTCTTGTCTGTTTGTCAATTGTTTGTTTTTTTTTTGTCTTTTTGTCTTTTTTGTCATTTTGTTCTTTTTTGTTCTAAATTCATTTTAGACCGAAAAACCTTTTAAAAATTGTAACTATTAAAAAATCTTAATTATTTGCCTTCCCTACCATCCCGACGGCGGGTAGACCGTTGGGTCCAATTGCTTCGAACGGTTTTTTTCGTTGAGTTTTTTCCCCCGTGCCCGAAATCAAAATTTAATAGTGCTTAGTACCTTGTGCCCCAATAGTTTTTAGAGTGTTAATTTTAAATGTTTTAAATCTGTAATACAGATATTATTAATTTTAATGTTAATTTTAAGCCACCACCGGCGGCAGGAGTTTTAACTTTTTGTATTCATTTTATTGAGCCAAACCGGTCGTGATTCGCCCAACCTTACGTACACCACGACGCTGCGCGACGTGGTTGTCTGGTTGGTTCCGAATCGCGATTCGGGGAGGCAATGTTTGTATATTATTAATTTAAAATAAAATTTGTTATGATGATGATGGTAGCATATAACAGACTGCCAATTAATATACAAAATATGAGTATACCTATGCTCATATTTTGATATTATTCAAAAGTACCATTAAGAAAATTCTGTTACAATTGATGAACTCTTATCCGACGGTATTGCTTAAACTACAATATAATTGTATTTATTTATTTGTTAAGCATTTTACACAATGTATGTTTTTACTATTTGTCTACTGGTTCATTGTTCCGTATAACTTATCATTTGACAGTTGAATATTTGTACATATATTTGTATTTTGAATGTATATACTGGTGTATATAAATCTATCGTGTAATGTGTTCTTTGGTTTACATGTTGGTTTTATTTATTTGTTATTTGTTTTTTCATTATGACTATAATAAATTATTTATTGTCTCTCTGTACCTACTTAACTTTTTTTTAATTCAAAATGGAAATCGAGATTTAAGATGTGTAGTCAAATCATATATTCAAGAAAATTAAAATGTTCGAATTTATGAGAAAAATGTGATATTATCCATTTTTCCCTTAAGGACTGTTTGTCACATTTCAGTTCAAGTTTTATTATACTTGAATGTTATTTAATGAATTCTATCGACAAAAACTGCAGGGTATTGATTGTTTATATGACCTAATTTGATAAGAAATTTTCAATTTTATAATATTTCTCTATTAGAAGAAATTACCATGTCATTTAAATTTTATTATGGTAGGGCAATAGTATAGTAGATCTTTTTTTATCAACGAAATCTGCCTTTGTTTGTGTGTATTTTTTGTGGTCCCAATATATTTCTTTTCGCAACTCCCAATATCAATTAAAAAAATTACAATCTATTTGTCTGATATAATTGATTTTCTTTTATTTTGAAAATAAATTATTATTTTACTAGATAAGTTATAATATTAGTGTTTTCAGATTTTAAATTATTTATTACTTGATTACTTAATCCTCTGACTGGCCGGATTTTGAAATATTTAATCTGTGGGTTTTTGGTGAGATCTGTTTTTCATTAAAATTTTTGTTTAATATCTTATTTACAAGAACTTCTAATTACTGTATTAGTCAAAACTGCTCCATCTCCCATACATACCCATTCGGCAGCGTGTAAAAATCTTCAAATAGATATTACTCAGAATAGTGCATTCTGTCGTTTTTCAAAAAGATTATCTTTAATACGAAGAGAAATATGAGAAGTCATATTTACTGTTAAAAACTGTGTTACTTTTACCCTACAACAGACTCAGTTTGTGACACCCTGAATAAAACTTTGATATTATCTCACTTTAATTTATTACCCATAAAAAATAATCATTGTAAGAAACCAACATTTTACCCCATCATTGACCTCAATAACCGCTGGTGATAATGCACCACTCTCGGGACATCGCGTATATATTTAGACCTTAAAAAATTGTTTGTATTGTAAATCACAGTTGTTTCATTTGAGCATAACTTTATCGTGGAAATAATTAAAAGAATTGTAACACTTTAATAGCTAAAACAACATAAATTTAAGTGAAGCAATGTGTAGCATTTAGAACGTGCTCTCAAAGAATACTTATTACGTTATTTATTTAGTGTATGACGGTCAGTTGCAGCAATAAAACCAACAGTTTTATAATTGCCATAAAACTTAACTGAAACTTACACCGCCTCCTCAAAATAAATACACATTTTAGTGGCGATTAATTTCTGTCATCGTAAACTTCTTTAATACGATACTTACCGCTTGATGGTGTAAAAAGTAAAAAGTATAGCTGTTGGCATAAATTTCTGTTTTTCGTAGCACCGCAAGGTGGTTAGTTCATTCAAGTTAGCAGGCCAAAATTACAATTACTTATTGCAAAATAACTACAAATAAATACTATTATGCCAATATAACGTAGAAATTTTAATTAAATAATTGTGACCGAAAAATAAACAAGTAGAAGTATCAGTTTGACGTTACTAACTAGAAATACCTATTTGATTAATATTTTGCTCGAATACGGCTCAGCTCACTTTTGCGCGCCAATATTTTTTAAAAGCTTTTATTTAACTTGCAATGTTAGTGTGTTAGTTTGTTTAAGCCAAATCTTGCAAGCTGAATTAGAGCCATTCCTGTTATTCTAAGGAATTGAAATTTTACACGTTGATTCAGTTCCGATGACAATGAATTTTTATGATAGGCATGACCTGATTTTACACCCAGGATATAAAATGTGGTCGATTAAGTATGCAACAAATTGAATTTTTTTTTAATTGCACAACCAAAATTTAAATACCGCCAAAAGTCCGATAACCGTTTCAGGTGCACTTAGAATGGCTTCAAGTTAAATAGTGTTCAGGGTGGGGTAAAAAATATGAAAATCGTTCGAGGGTAAAGTGCGCTTATGTCGAAATAAAAAGTATATCAAAAAAATGTTTTTAAGAAATGGCTTTTATTTTAAGAAATTGTTCTAAAAAGTAAAAAATATTATTTTTTAAATTCATACACCTGAAACCCAAAAGCTTTTTCTGTATATTTTCGCTGAAAGTGAAACTTGCTATGGTTTCTTCAGGGTAAATTGTTATTTAGGTCAAACGCTATTTCCCTTTCCCACATATTTTCATTTATTTTAAAGTGCTCATCCTGTAAATTTTTTGTTAAAGGTATATTATATTTTTTCGTTGGCAATGGCGCCAACTATCTACCAATATTATTACTTTTTGTCGCTAAATAGTTTTGTAGACATAGCGCCAACAGACAGACTTACGCCAGGCTGATAGACAGGTAGACAGATAAACACACAGACTGATGGATTTAAAACACATTTATTTTCATAATCTACATAGGTATATTAAATAAAAAATGTTAGTTTAATAGATGAAAAAGTTTTAGTATAACAGAAGTTATAATATTTACAAGAAACAGTCTACACACAAACACACAGACAACTTTTTTTATTTGATATTTCGGTTCAGTGTGCTATGATGCGGATTTCTGCGCAGACATTTGTTCTCCAATAAGTCACAGTGCCGCTGCGCTGAATACGTTCCCAAGCTCCGTATAGCTCAATCTGTGACGTGCTTTCTCCCGGTTGCCTAGCGCATAGACAAGCGGAAGCGTCACTTTAGCGCTGAGCTGCATTTCGGTTAAATTCGGTTATCTCGAGCGCCACCTTTGCAATTTTTACGTGGGGCAAAGGTCCCACATTAGCCTCCTAAACGCAGCCTGTTGCAGTAGGGCTGGGATAGCTACAGTGGAGACACGGTATGTCCAGGGGTCTGGACGGCAGATTAGATTTTCATTCACACACAACAGTAAAACGCACATTTTAGAAAATAACAACATTTATTAAAATATATTAAGTATTCAACAACAAACAATAATTATTAAAATAAATAAAACGGTCAGGTACCAAAATACTCTTACAGAGTTCAGATAAATAATATCAAAACTTAAGATATATCATTTCGGTTTATTTACAAGTGAAACTATGAAAGCAAGTGAAACTATGAAAACAAGTGAAGCTACGAAGACAAGGAACCAGGCGGTGAGAAGATATTAAACTACTGATTTTAATATTTTCTTATTAATTCGGTTATCACCAAAAACCAAGCAAATAGTGTGCAAAATGATAGTAGGCTTGGCGGCAAAGCGGTAAAACGGTAATAAGCGCTACGGTAATAAGCAGTGGACGTTAAGACAAAACAAATTAGTGGCAAAGCAGAAAGCAATTAAATTTTTAGTAAAAGTAAACAACTATTCTCGGACAGAATTTATCATATCTGTATACATGTCAGATAGGAATTGGCAGCATGTGGTGTAAAGAACTTGGTGAAATTGTGGTAAACTGATACCGAATAAAATGGTAATCGGATTCGGTATCAGCTCCCTCGGTAAAGATCGTTCTGCCCGGACGGACAGCCAGAATTAATCTCGACGGTGTCGGTTCGGTTCAGAGAGATTCGCCAAGCGCCTCAAACCACATAGTTGAATACCTCTAATTGCATTCGGTTCGGAAATAAGATTCGCCACGTGTTTCTTGCCAGATGTACAGTGAAAAGGTTCATGTATCAAAATATAAATATAATTTATTTATTCAGAGTATCTCCTAGATTTTCCCCTGAACTCTCGGACTATAACAAATTACTGAAAACTATTTGAAATTAACGGATTTTATCCTAATTCGCTAATCTATGAAATAGTTTAAAACAAAATAAAATAACAAAATAGCCGGAAAACGGAGTTCTACCAATCCGACAACATGTCGGATATTATTTTAACTCAATAAATTATGAAACAACGGTTAAGTTAAAACAATAGGCTTTGGAACGGTTTTACACGGCGAAATTCGGTTTACTAAAAACAGAAATTGACGGACGGCGGGTTTCTATCATTCCAACCAACTTGGCGGATATTATTTTGACTCCACAGTCTGAGACAAAATAATAATTCGCTCGAAATATCTTCTATGTCCATTTTCCCTTGGAAATTATTTGGGATATAGCTATCTGGATTAAATCTTGAGAATCTAACAGGGCCCCCGATTGGACCAACATTAACGCGGAGAAATTTTGTTATGTCTATGATGTGCGTCGGTATTTCGGAAAAATATATTTACATTCTGATACATCAAATTTGCAATCGTTTTAAAGTGTTATTGCTAATCACGCGTTTCAATGTTTTATTTCTTATCTGGTAATAGCGGATAAAAACGCCGGGCAAGAAACAGTTGCTTATCTCGGATCAAATAATTTTTATCGTAGGTACACTTCTCTAATATAGGCAAATCGGACCATGAATATTTAACAGAGATTTGCTAGTTTATCATGAAAATATGATTTATGAAGTGTATCAAATAAAATAAAGTGTGAATTTACACTGCTGATATACGGGGCACAGTTAAGTAAACTCTCACGGGGTGTTCTAGAGGCGGGCGGTCGATCGGTACGATATTTTAGAACCCCCACGTGTTAATCCATTTAACTGTTAAGATGAAATTTAATTTTGAAATTTACGGAAATACCAAGAAATGTTTTAAAACTTACATTGCTATTATATTTTGCGGCGGTGGCAGAGACTATCGAATTACACATGTGGTGATCTCCAGGTGGGCGGTCGGTACGGTATATTAGATCCTCACGTGGTAATCCTTTAGGCTCGCAGAAATCAACTCTCGTTTCTATGTGTCTCTGACTAGCTGGTTCCCCCAGAAAGTAAAAATTCCCTCCAACTTGGTGTTAAATACCAAGTGGGGAGTAATTTAACTGTGGCCAACGCCATCGGGAATAATTTATCGGAATTAATTAAAATGTTATTTTAGAAAACTTCTCATCGCTGCGGAACCTTACATTATTTTTCTACAGAAAACTACATGTCGCGGGCTAAATAAAAATAAACAGAACAAATTCTAATCTTTCGGCCGTAAGATGGGAAAAGTGGCGAAGTTTATGATTAAATTAAATTACATTTTTGTCTGCAAAAATTCACTTCGTCACAAATCATGTCAGAATTTTTCGTAAAGGGGCAAAGATGAGTCAAAATTTGGTCATTATAAAAAGTTTCCGGAATCGCAGTGTGGACCATAATTTCCCATGTATTTTTGCCGGCTGAACACAATTCCGACGTCTCTTTGGCTTCATGGCGTCAGGGTTTTCGGCAAATTGACAAAGATTTGTCAAAAATTTGGCCGTTTTTGAAATTTTCCCCAATCGACATATTTCCGAAGTTTGTTTAACTCCATCACTTCACCATTTTGCAAAAATGGCGAAACTGGGCCAACATTTGACCATTTCCGATTGTTTTCGGAATCACAGTGCGGATCATAATTTTTCATGTATTTTTGTCCGCTGAATATGATTCCGAAGTCTGTTTGGCTCCAGCATGAAGATTTTCCATAAATGGCTGAGAATGGGTCAAAATTTTGCCATTTCATGATTACTAAGTTTGCATATCTTCATCACGTCGGAATTTTCTATAAATTGCCTAAAATGGGTTAACATTTGTCCATTTCCGAATTTTCCACTGCAACAGGTTCAGCGCGCAAAAATAAATGGAAAATCATCGTTCGCGCTTCAATTATGGAAAAATTCAAAAACAGAAAAAATTTTACTAACTCTTGGCAATTTGCAGAATGCTCCGGCACAATAGACCCGAACAGACTTCGAAATCATGTTTAGTGCGCATAAATATACCGGAGATTAACAAATTTTGAACTATTTTCGGTCATTTGTAGAAGCAAAGCAAGCAAAAATACATGGGAAATCATAGTTGAATGAATGAATGAATGTTTATTGATTTAAGAAACTTTACAAGATAGAGGAATAAAAAAAGTCAGAGATGCACAACGTGCACACACAGCAAGGACACAATAAAACATACAATAGAAGAATTAAAAGAGTATAAAAGGCTCATCTTACGCTAATAATAAACACTAATAAATCGTTGCATATCACTATCGTTTAAGTATTCAGCTACACTATAAAACACTTTTTCTATCAGTAACAAGTCTTTTCTTAAAAGAATATATATTTTCAATAGATTTTATGCTATTAGGTAACTTATGGTACTAGTCTGGTACTATGGTGTGATCGACCCCAAAATATTAAGCCATACTTTAATCGCGAGTACATTGCTGCGTAGTAATAAGGTAATAGAATATTTGAATTTCCAACCTGTTTTAGCCTGTAAAGGGCAAAACGATCATGTGCGGAAAATCCTGTCATGCTGGAGCCAAACAGCCTCCGGAATTGTATTCAACGGGCAAAAACACATAGTATATCATGGCTCACACTGCAATTCGGAAACATTTGAAAATGGTCAAATTTTGACCCAGCGAGCCAAAATATTTCAGATCCATGGGTTGGAGGTGCTCGCACACGAGACTGTCTTGTTTGTCAGTGTTATTAAAAACGTTTGTCCGGTTATGTTGTACCTATTTTATTAAATCAAGTAGGTAAAAATCTAGCTATTGAGCACCATTTCAAAATTATTTTTAACAAATGAACCTATTTAAATTGTAACATCGCTTTCGTATGATGATACATCTATTATGATTATTACAATACCCCGTATTGATTAATTTTAGTAACAATACAAAGAAGATAAATATAAGAAATCAGTATCTATTTCTCATTAATATGGTTAAAGCATGTATTGAAAAAAGTGATGCAAATATTTCCCTGGATGTTTTATGTCAGCTACTTTTCATTCAGAGCCATCCTATTTAACAAACAGACAGATCGTGATAAATTAGGTTTGGAATACAATGGAAAAACATAAATAGAATACAACTAACAGTTAAACTATACTAGTAAGTCCTAATTTCGTTTTTCGTTCCGTCTGACATTCCTCAGTTTCCAGTAATGTTCCGTATTTGCCGTAAAATCTGAGAATATTAACTTTACTTTATCGTGTCCACTTAGGAGTAGCTCTCATTAAAATGAAACAATGTTAAATTTTACATAGAATGGTTTTTAGAACCTTAAATAAAATAAAATATGGGTTGTTGAGGCACTTCTTACAACATTTAACTTTAACAACAAAATCATTTTCTACAAATAACTGGTATAAGCAAAATATTCATCCCACGATATCTAAAGAAAATAATTCTACAAATAAAATATTTAATAATAACAACAAGTTACATTTTTCGTAGATGCAATGATTCTCGCACAAAACACAACAGTATTTTTCCATACGTATACTCAATATTCGCATCATACAAGTGCGAGATTACATAGGATACGTCGTCGTAAGAATGCTTACTCGCGTGTATTCCGACGAATACTGATCGGATGATCGACTGGTTACAGTGGATCTGTGTTCTAGGAAGTTTCTTACATTTGGAACATGTACGACAATGATTTATACGTGTTAGAGATTAGTGTTTTAAAGTATTTGATTACAGAAAAGAAGGCAAAATATTGTGAATGATGTATATTTGACACGAAATAAGGTAAGTGAATATGTGAGCGTCCACAGAAGTTCTTTCAATATTTCTATTGTGGATACTCTTTACATGCTTGATCCCATAATACATTATTGGTATGGACACATATAATTAATTTTTCAACATCCGTTTCGTCCAGAATTTAACTATATATCTAGAAGCACACACATTTGTTTCGCTCCGATTAACTGACGATGTCACACGTGCACCTCAGATCAACCCGCTATCAATGTATCCATAAGCGTTCGATTCCATGTGTTTGTTTTTAACTCCGTACACGCCCGAATCTGCATGAGTAAAAACTCTTACGACACATCCAATGTAACCTCGCACTAAGCCTTCGATATCACGGGACGGACGTGCGGGGGTTCCGCAGGGGCTGTGCCTTGTATCCAAGGAACATAACCTACATGTCTCCGATTTTCTTATTTTCCAGATTATGAAGCTTGCCAAATACACTGACGACACGGCCATGTATGTTTACAGTCGTCAGTGGTGGAGAACTAGATGCTGAATGCTTACGTGGCCCATGCACGGCTTGTTACTATAAATGAAATGTTTGGATGAATGCTGCCAAATAATCTTCACAGAAGCAATAGTGTTTAGCCAAGAAAATAAATTTCTGTGCCTCATTTCCAATTGTTCAAAGCATACCTCTTTAAGAGAACTACACTTACGCAGCAATAACATTACTCTCTTAGTCAACTATGTCCACATAATATTCCCAAATGTTTTACTGGTTTAAACGAGGTGATAGTCCCCTGACAAACAACATGACACAAATAAGGGAGCATAGTGCACCATTTCGAATTAAACTACCGTACCAAGCGTTGCAGATTTTCTGCAATCTCTTTAGTTAAAACCCATTCTTGAACTTATCGGAGTATTACAAACTTTCAAGTCTAGAAACGAGATATGCCGAGAAAACCATTTTTTGCACATGAAAACCAATATGGTGCCGCTATCGGTGGCGATTTTTGTCAGAAAAATATGAACTTTGTTTCAAAGAGCCATTCTACATAATATCCAAAATTTGAGAAATCGTCTCAATTTGCATTTTTACATGTTTTCGTTGAATGGTCTATCAGAGCTAGATCGCTAGATAAATATATAGAATTTATGAAACTTAGTAAGTAGTAGTAAGAAGATCCTTGAAGGGAGTAAAAATACAGCTTACTTAATGTATATCACTAAGTCAATTTTACATTGTATGACAAATCAGCTTCTTTGTATCACAACAAACGATACTTCTTGGCTGCTTGAAGCTCATCCATTTATTTTGATTTCCTTTCTTCCCTAATATTAAAACATTTGATTTCAACTTAATACAGGAACTTTAAAGTCGAACCAGCCGTTCAATAACGTAATAATAATTACAGGGTAGCATCCGTTCCATAAATTCGAACTAAATTAATCGTTTATAATTAATTATTTCCGCAGAGAACTCCTTAGCGACTAAAGCGCCCTTACAGCCTTATTATCTCATTCATTTCAATTTCCATGAGAAATATTGTCTCGTGGAGCTGTAATCTGCAATGGATCGATTTCTCCTATTATCTTTCCAATAATTGTCCTGGCTCATGTTACAATATATGCTACGTACTTATATTTACCATTTCAAGATAAATTGTTTCATAATAGACTTACTATCTTCTTACTTTTCTGGAAGTAACAATTCTTTTATATTATATCAATCTAGTATGTGTTTTCTTCTTGTCAGACTATATTAATTTAATTATATATATTGGATTTGATCACTTAAAGTTGCATCTCGATAAAGACATTTTTGTATTTAACGAAGAAATAATTTTTTCTACAAAGATCGAATAAAAGTTGCGAATGCATGTACTTATGTATGTATTTATGTATGTATGTATTTATGTAGACTGTTTCTTGTAAAGATCATTTCCGTTAGACTTAAAATTTTGATTTCACATTTTGACATGTGTAAGAGGGCATGGTAGAATATTTTCTACTGAAAGTGGGCTGTAATCGACAAACAAGGTAATTGCCAGAGGCATGGAAACTGTTAAGTTTTATATAAACTAAGTTTTATTACAATTTTGAACAAAATGTCATTAAGGATTTTGGTTTAGGCACGCAAAAATAAGATGTGCAAAATATTGAAATTGTAATACCTATATAGTCTGCTTCCCAGGTTCGCACGAAGTTAACGTTGATATGTTAATTTTACTTTGAATTTTAGGAATGCAATGATTATTATGAAACAGATAAACATTGTAGTCAGGGTCTGCGAATACCTTTTTAAACACGATAACTGTTAGATTGAAAATATTTGCATCATATCCGCCATACAGGTGATCTCCACAGTCTGGAAAACTATCATGTTTTTAAAAGTGCTGTATCTTATTGTAATTTTAGAGTAAATGTTACCCAGGTTTTCGATACAGCACACAAAAGTACGAATATGCACAATGTATGGAAACTACAATATACAGTATGCTTTAGGTTTGAACTAACTGTACATAGATAGTTGCAACCACAGCATGTTGGTGACTGCGAGTAACTCTTTTAAAAATAGAAATAAAACTTTGAAATGTGTACCTATTCGCAGTGATACTAGATTTAAAAAGTAACTGTGTTGTATTTGTGCAGAACGTTAATTTTACTCTTTAAAAGTTTTTATTTAACTTTCTATGTTACCATGTATGTATATATGTCTCTCCGGTTCAAAACCTGTACTCGAATTTTAACTCACTTTCTATTACCCGACTGAGTTGAAATTTGGTGACAATAGATGTTCTCGGTATCAAATATAAAAGGTTAAAGATGACAGATGCAATATGATATACAGGCATTGTAAAGGATGATCATATTAGCACGAAAATGAATCCACATGCGTTTTAGGTGGCGCACATGACGATTTTGTTGTTGAAAATGACTTTCCAATTAATTGTAAAATAAGAAACTAAAGATGTGGGCTGAAATATTGCGTATGGGTGTTGTAAAGAATGATCAATTCAGCATGAAAGACAGACAGACAGACGTTTTGAAAGTTGTTCAGAATTAGATCGCCAACACACTGATATGAAATTTTTTACTCTACGAAAGATATTGCTGTTTTAGGAATGTGCTGATCAAATGCAACATGCTCTTCGTTTTGCATTTGCGAAGCGTACAATACTGTTTGAAAAATACGTGTAATTTGTTGAAGGTAACGACCTTGTATTGGCACAGCAGTCACCGCTACTAAAGCGCTAAGTTTCAGATTTCTTCGCGACTGTTAAAATTATTTCTGACGTATTCATTCTGGGCTCAAGCTTGAATAGAGTGGATCGAAATATGTGTCAAAAACACACTCACTACTGCTTTGAAGGTCTTTACCAAACCTATATTTTAATCTATATTTTGAATTTAAGAAAAATTTTGATGACGTGGAGCAAATTGAACTACGATTTCGTATTCGGTGCACCAAAATACATCGGTGTGGGATGCTCTGCTCATTGGTACATGACCAAAAAATAATTTTGTGTGATTGTGTAATTAATCTTAATACGCAATATACCTGATATATTTGTATTTAACAGAATACAGAGTAGTTATCTAAAGAAAATATAGCAATACCTAAATGAAAGTGAGAAATCTTATGTAATTACTTTTGTAGATTTTTTTCTTGCTTTATATTAGTTGAGATTATAAAAAGTAACAATTATGCTTTGGTTTTACCAACATTACATAGAGTTTTGATAGTAAAACACATTTTTTTGTTTTTGAATTTATTTCTTATAATTTAGTACATCCTTGGCGTGTATAATAAGGATGATTTACAGGTGCACTATGTATGAAATAATTATAATAGTAATAATAAAAATAGTAATAAAACACTTTATTAACCAAATTAATACTATAATTATTTAAAGTAACGATTTTCTGGGCGAGGTTCTGTAAACTTTAAAAGCATCCTGTTCGTCCACCTAACACAAAACAAACAATATAGCCTGAATAGCAAAGTCGAATTTTCCCAACTTATGCTTATAAGAAAAAATTAAAACCTAAGATCAGGACAATGGGCATAAAATGTGGGAAACAAAAGAAAGAAATGTGTGAAATTACTGCCTGTTCATAATTAACTCAATCACATGTTTTTTAAAATCGGACGTACTTTTAGTTTTTAATTCTTGGGGTAATTCACTAATACACTTTGTAATATTGTACGAATATGACCTCTTAAATAATTGGGTATGAAGTACGGGAGAAGTACGCGTACCCTTAAATCTAATATTTAAATCGTGGTCGTCGGTCCGAAAACGTATTTTAGAATACAATTATGGCGGGACTCTGTTAATCAATATATTAAAATACTGACATACAGAGTGCAAATATCGTCTATTTTTCATGTTAAGCCAGTTATTTAGGTTTAGTGTGTGATTAATACGATTACACAACCTTATATCAAAAACTAGCCGCAAGCAGAAGTTCTGAAGTTTATGAATTCGATAGTATCAGTAGCATTTAAACAAGGTCCATAATTGTGTCACAGTAATGAGTGAAAATGCTAGAGAGTCACAGAGTACAGATTTAGAGGTTTTAGTTAATACAAATCTATTTTGATATATTGGTTTTAAATTTAAGTATGCCTTTTGTAGATATTTATTAATATGTGGTACAAATCTCAATTCTTGGTCCACAATGAGTCCCAAATTTCTCACCGTATTTTGAAATTAAATGGGCTCATCTTTTACTTTGATTCTTAAAGTCTAAACCGAATTTACTTCTTTCCGATTTTCTGCCGAACACAGTCACAACTGATTTGCTAGAGTTAAGTTGAAGACACGAAAAGTCAAATAAAGAGCTAAGGTCATAGTTTATGGTAGCGGTTGCCTGCTTACTTTCACCCGCATCAAAAGACAAATGCAACTGTGCGTTACCTTTATACAAATGTTGTTTACATGAGAGAAAAATGGATGAAAAATTAGACGAATAGATTATGAAAAATAGAGGGCCAAACTAGACCCCTGGGGCACACCTCTTCTAACGGTTAACATATCTGAAGATTTTCCTCCGTACATTACCAGTTCAGATCTATTTTTGAAATAATTCTCTAATAATTTAGTCGCACATTCAATGAAGTCGACGAAATGCAAGATGGATATTAATACCTTATGACTAATGGTATCAAATGCTTTGGAGTAGTCTAAAAGAATTAACACTGTTAGTTTATTTAAGTCACCTTCCGCTATAATGTCATCTGTGATGCTCATCAATGCAATACTGTAGCTGAGGCCTTGCCTAAACCTAGACTGATTTCATGATATTACCTGATTATTTAGGTGCTCTTTACTTGTATTTCCATAATTTTTTCTAATAATTTTGAGAACATTGACAAGATTCTAATTGGTCTTTAGTTACTTGGACATATATTGCTTGTAATTTTTGGTACAGATATTACTCTGGCTTGCTTCCATGTGTTGAGAAAGATAGGGTTAATTAAACAATAGTTCATTATATGCGTAACATATGGAAGCAAAAAAGGTAAACAAACCTGTATAGGTAAAATATATTTCATGTGCCATTATTGAGAATTATTTGTTTAGTCATAATTTGATTTATATTCTAAGTATGGAAAGCATATATATTTAATGTGTGCTACAGATTTAAGGAAAATATGTTCAGCAATGAATCTGCGAAAATTAAATTATTGTCAAAAATTCTAATTTCTCTGCACCGCTAAGTGGATCTCTTTGTTATTACATTATAAACTAAGTATATTGTTATCCTTTATTTTATCTGTTACAATAGCGATGAGAAATATGTGTTTACTTACTAACCTTTGCATACAATGAGCCCTAAGTTAGACGATTTGATACAAATTTCTTACCACAAAAAAAAGAGTACAAGAAAGACGTGCAAATTTTAATAGATAAGAAATATTCACAAAAGAGAAACCCTATTTTAAAATGATATACAATGAAATATCTTGCCCACTTGGGTTTTTCCTAAACTCGTCATTTCTGTCATCATAAACCACTTGGATGCGATACTTTACCTGCCCTACATTATTTATTCAGTAAATTACTTGCATCCTTCGCGTTAAATATGAAGGTTCTGCGTGCGTCGAATACTGATGCACTTAATAGACTCATGTACTGTAAATAATAAATGCAATTGCTGCGGAAATGGCGGAAACTCCGCAGGCGCTGGCTATTGACAGAGGGACTGCATTTGTAGTCGACGAAATATAATTCCTCTCCCTCTGCGCGAATTTGTTACTGAAACAAGTGCAGGTGATGAGGGCCGCGTTGGAGAGAAATTTTATTTATGCTATGTTTTAATAAAACATATAAACTTATATTTTGTATGCACAACTAGGTAAATGTTAATAAGAGAAGAATGGTGTAACTGAGTAAAATTACACTGATCTAAAAGTTTCCAACAATAATTATTTTCTTGTTGATGAAAGAGCATCTTCTCGATCGATAGCTCTGTGGGTGTTATTGAAGCCAACAAAAGTCCTTTGAGAAAGGATTTAAAAACTGTACTTAGAAAAATGTCCTTTATGCAAACTACTTAAACAACATCTCTGTCTAATGTTTTAGAAGTGTATGAAATTTGATTTTATGAAAACTTTTATGTTCATTCATTCAGTGAGGAACTGCAGTAAAATTGGATTTAAAAAAATGTTTTAGGCACTTTGCAGACAACATGTACAACATAACATTTAATATGAGAAACAATTAACTTACTGTGTATGCTGATGATCTACTTCTGAAAATATAACCATGCATCTTTATCTGAAAGATAATACTGAGTACCTGCCCATTACGACAGCTACTCTGTGAGTCTTAAATAGCCTTAACTAGAAAACACTTATTTATTGCGTATACCGATGATCCACTTATGATCATGAAAACACGCTACAAATGTCAACCAATTACATCATTGGGAAAATATAATAACACATGTTTATCTAAAAGATAATACTGAGAGACTTGCCCAGTCTTGTTTTTCAGATAGAAATGTAAAATTAGAGTAAAGTAAGCTTTATTATCCAATAGACCATAATACATAGTATTCGGCAACTGAATATAAAGATAGTAGTGAATAGGACAAGAAAATTAATTATTTAACATGAAAAATTATTAATAATTCAGATATTCTGTCATAGCATAAAAATACTTCCCTAACAAGAATTTTTGTAACTAATCTTTAATTTTTTTTAAGTTCTGAATACCTTTATTTGTGGAAGGCAACGTATATAACATTTAATACCTATGTAATTAGGGATTTTTTTAAATATTATTATGAGAAAGTATGGTTATTTCTTGTATTGTAGCTGTGAATATCCAGATTTCCAGCAATATTGTTTTCATTAAACTTTATATATAATACCAGTTCTGTAATATACATACAAACAAGAGGCAACAGTTTCAATTTTATATAAATACCACTACATGACTGGTAGTTTAGGCACCCGCAATATGTCTTACAATTTTTATTTTTGCAAAAGAAAAATTTTGTTAAAATACCTAGAACAACCCCAAAAAATTATTCCATACCTTACCCTTGATATAAATTCGACATGATAAAATAACAACATCACCTTCTGGTTTGTAATATTATTTAACCTATAAAAGGCAAAAGAGAGCGTGCATAACTTATTGAAAAAGTCTAGTATAACAGATTGAGTGTTTTTTCGTTTTATAAAACCATGGTGAGCGGGAATTAGTATGTCATGAATGGAGTTTTAATTGATTAAATATAATTTTCTCTAGTATTTTGGTACAGTATACAGCAATGATATTGAACAACAATTTTCTGTATTTATTTTATCTCCTTTTTAAAAAAGTGGTATTACTTTTGCTGTTTTAGATACGTTAGAAACAATTCCAGATTCCAGTGAAAAATTTATTAAAAAGGTAAGCGGAGAGATTATCAAATTAACAGATTTTTAAAAAATATTTGTTGAAATACCATCGAGATAAGTTGCATTTGAATTTTTCATTTCCATAGTTGCATTAAAAACTACATTCTCTGTAACCGGTTCTAGAAACATATTAGGGCAATTCTTACTGTATTTAAAATTATTGTCAACTTTATAGTCTTTTAATTTTTCATGTAGTTGTTCAGGTATATTTATGAACAAGTCATTAAAATAATTTGCGGCTCTGTTATCATTTTATCATATTTTACAATTTTACCAACCATATTTTTATTACTTTTTCGTTTCTTCCCTGCACCACAATTAATAATATTACATATGGTCTTACTTTTATTTTCAGATCTCTCATATTAAACTTATTATTCTGCAATTTTTTGCCAGCTGCTAAAACTTTTTTATACATTTTTTAATGTTCAATATAAGCAATAGTTTTTGTTCTAATTTTTATTTCATATAAAATTTTTATTTGTTTGTTGTATATTATTATAATTCTTAAAATGATGTAATTGGTTGACATTTGTAGTATCAGAAGTAGATCAGCAGTGTTTTCTAACTAGGGCTATTTAAAACCCACAGAATAGCCGTCGTAAGGGGAGATCTCTCACTAATCTATTCTAACTACATATCTTCTTTTACTACTATATAGAAAACCACTACAACGATTGAACTAGAATTTCGAGAAAATTGGATCGTCTTTAAAAACGAGTCACTAAAAACTGTAAAATTTAATTTCATTGTTGCTCGATTAGCATACTCTTCGCAAATGAAAAACGAAGAGTATATTGCATTTGAGCAGTACATTTCTAAAACTGGTAATATCGCTCGTAAAGATAAAAAAATTATATCACTGAGTTAGTGATCGAATTCTCAATAACTTTCAAAATGTCCATCCGTCTGCCCATCTGTCCATGTGTCTGTCCATCCGCCCGTCCACCCGCCCGCCAGTCCGTCCGTCCGTTCGTCCGTCTGATTGTATTGAAAGGACCCGGCCGGCACCATTCATATGGAAATTGGATCCCTCTCGATTTGACTGGAATTGTGTTAATTAATGGATAGGATGTCTCTGACATAACAAAGTACCCAGACTTGTGAATGTGCCAGTATACAGGGTGTTTTTAAAAAGTATGTCAATCACTTAACCACGGACTCAGCATGTCAAAAGAAGTTGATTCAGCCTAATTTACCTCTATCCAAAATCGCACCCCTATGAATATACAGCCCTCTAAAGTTGAGATTAAAAATATTTATTTTTTTAATATTGTGCAAATGGCTGTAGATATCTTTTTCAATTTCGGAACACTGAAATGTATGTCAAAGGGTAATAGTTTAAAGTAAAAACTGTTTAAAATCAAATTTTCTAAAAGGCCGATTTGGGGGTAAACTACCCTTCCCTCCTACCCCCTCTTTTAGTGGTACGCCCATGACTTTTTTGATATAGGGCATTTTATATAAAATTTAATTATAAAACTTTTCTTTATCTTGTTTTTTTTTCATTTAGATAACCATTTTCAAATGAATCTGAAAATACTAAAACCATTATGAAAGTGGAACATATGAAATAAAAAAGTTCTTCTGTGTAATTTTGGCATTTGAAGTTACTGGTATTATAATAAAAGATGTGCATTGCTATCATAAATTGTAAAATTAAAAACATGTTTAAATAGGTTTTTTTATTAAATAAAAATCACAGAAACGAAAACATCAATCATTAAAGCAACAAAGTAAATTAAAATAATATTAGAAGTAAAACAACAAATAATGAAATAAATTAAAAATAAAATAAAAAAATATCGAACATTAAAATTTTATTTCAGAATGTGCTCAAAATGATTTCCATTTTGTCGTACACAATACCTTGCCCTTTTTAGAAGCGAAAATCTCACATTCTGAAACACGGCAGGAATGTTTCTAAATTCCTCGGCTGATTGTTGAATTCTTTGTCGGAGATGTTTAACGCTCTCTATTGGAACAGAATAAACTTTTTCCTTCATAGCTCCTCAAAGACAGAAGTCAATTGGGTTTAAATCAGGGGACCGAGCAGGCCAACTGACTGGAGCATCAGCTCCTCGACCTATCCAACGTCCTGGAAGACGCCTTGATAAACATTGCCTGACTTGCAGGCTATAATGGGGTGGAGCACCATCTTGTAAATACCACATGTTTTCTCTAATATTAAGATTAACAATATCTAATTGCTCAGGCAATGCATTTTCCAGAAAATCTAGGTAGTCAGCTCCATTTAAACGACGTGGAAAGAAAACAGGTCCAATTAGATGGTTATCAACAGTACCTGCCCAAACATTAACAGAAAAATTACGCTGAAAATGCGTTTCTATCTTTGCATTGGGATTTTCTTCAGACCAAATGTGATAATTATGTTGATTTGTAATACCATTTCTATGAAATGAGGCCTCATCAGTTGACAAAATGGTGTTTACAAAACTTACATTTCTTCCATTTTTTCTGAGAAGCCAGTTACAAAATTCCATTCGAGAACCGTAATCTTGAGGTTCCAATGCCTGAACAGTCTGTATATGAAATGGAACTAGTAATTGTTCTTTTAATGTTCTCCATACTGAATAATACGATACTCCTACCTGAGAAGCTATTTTACGCACACTGCTTTCAGGCCGTTCTGATACAATATCTAAAATTTCCTCTTCGACCTCTGGAACTAGCACAGTCCTAGGTCTGCCACACTTCCCAGCACGATCATTTGATAGACTTCCAGTTTCCCTTGCACGACGATCGACTGCAAAAAATGTACGTCTATCAGGATGCCGACGGTTTGGAAACTTTTCCACATAACGCCTAGCTGCACTAGAACCATTTCCATTACAGTCGCCTAATATTCTAATCATATCCACCATTTCGGTATTAGAATAACTCATATTAAATGCCATTGTTAACAATTAATAACTGATATCTATTAAAGCAGTTTGACAAAAATGACAGGTGTCAACTACCTATTAAATTTTCACAGGTGCCTTTGATCATCATCTACATTAATTTTAAACATTATTTGTGTTATTCTACAAAGGCGTGGTAATGGTTTTAATATTTCCAGATTCATTTGAAAATGGTTATCTAAACGAAAAAAAAACAAGATAAAAAAAGTTTTATAATTAAATTTTATATAAAATGCGATATATCAAAAAAGTCATAGGCGTACCACTAAAAGAGGGGGTAAGAGGGAAGGGTAGTTTACCCCTAAATCGGCCTTTTAGAAAATTTGATTTTAAACAGTTTTTACTTTAAACTATTACCCTTTGACATACATTTCAGTGTTCCGAAATTGAAAAAGATATCTACAGCCATTTGCACAATATTAAAAAAATAAATATTTTTAATCCCAACTTTAGAAGGCTGTATATTCATAGGGGTGCGATTTTGGATAGAGGTAAATTAGGCTTAATCAACTTCTTTTGACATGCTGAGTCCGTGGTTAAGTGATTGATATACTTTTTAAAAACACCCTGTATAATGACTTATTTGGGTGTGTTCTGGGTTCGGTTAATGCCTAAAGCGCTCTTTTCAAGCACTGATTTGAATTCAGTATATAGTATATAAGTTGTGGCATTTACTTTTCAGTTTTAGAGAGATTCTATCCATTTTTCCGCTGTGATTGTGTATCTTTTAATGTTCTGAGCTGTACTTTCCTATTTAAGAAATATTTTGGCAGTTCGAGGTTAGGGGAAAGTCCACAAAATATATAGATTTGTGAATCAATCGCTCATATGGCACATTTATGGAAAGATTTCTAGCGATGCAACATATAGCTCTGATTTTATGATATCGTTTTACAGTCTTTCTTTCTTCTGAAGTGAAATGCTTTTCTATTTCAAACAAATTTCCGAAATTTTTAGCCAGTTTTTTGTTTTGTCTCAGGTTAAGAGTGAAATCCTCAGGCACTGCAGTATGTTTGAATCTGCAATACCTATCCCAAAAATATGAATATGCAGAGTTCTCGTCTGTACTTCGTTATTTTAAAGATATTTTATGCATATCTTAGCTGTTTTATATGGTTAGGGATGCAATCCGTGGCGATGGGGCATTTTTTCATACGCAAGCACACAAAAGCAAAATTTTTAATTTTTTCTTGTGTGTCTGCGTATAAATAAATAACTCGTGCCTATGAGAAAGTATTTTCGTGCGTTGCGCCCACGAAGAAAGTTTTTCAGAAAGATGAAAACTATCAAATTAACGCAATTCCAGCCAAATTGATAGGATTCTACTTTCCATAAAAATGTTTCGGGGTTCTTTGGACAGTAAGTTCATGTTAGCTAGAGGAATAATCCTATTATTTTTTAACAAAATTGATTAATAAACAAAAAAAAACTATTAATTATTTGAACATAAAAAAATTAATATTATTGACAAAAAAGAGTATTCTATACAATATGCAACAATTATATAAAATGTATAGTAAATCGGCGAAGATTATAATGGTTAGCGTGTTTGAACCTTATTTCCTGATTTAGCTACTGATATTATTGGTGTAATAATGAGCAAATAATAAAACCAAACGTGTTTCTAACCGTTTCGACATTAAGTAATAAGGTTTCATGAACAAAGCTACCGTAAAATTTCTTTCCATAGTTTTTGTTAACCTTTATTTGAATTCGTTTCAGTTTTTCTCAATTTATTTCAAGGGCAAGGTAGAAAATCTTAAATTCTTTTTGAAGAAAAATATGTGTTTTTATTAAAATTCAATTTCAGAATTACTGTAACCTAAAAATACTTCTTAGCATTGTTCGATGAAAAATAGTTTCCTAACAATAAAAATCTGTATAATATATACAATTGTAGACCAGTGGCTTTAATAAATTTGAAATTATTTATTTAACTGAGTGCCAGTTGAATTTTTAGTTTGATCTGTAAAGTGGAAAAACACCTTCCTCAACAATACAAAAAAAGTTGACAAATGATATTAAAACCTTGTGGAACTTAAATTTTCAATTTGGTTTATAAAGTGGAAAGCAGTTAAAGTAGAACGAAAAAGAAATCGCCGTTGTCTATTAAACCGTTATTCGATCTCAGGCTTAAGTGTAAAGATAGCAATGAAACAACATTAATTTTAACAGAAATCCAAGAATTAGCCAATTTGTTTGTGCAATCCTTTTATCCGTGGCGTCCCCTTGCAGTGTTTTATTGAGCATTATCATGCCAATCGGTTTTTTCTCTGATAGAGAAATATAGCGGAAGGGCGGACTCGAAATAAATTCTGATGCCAGAACTAAAATAAAATAGAAGACATAACAAATGTTCCGCAAAAACGACGTAAATGCTGCAAAACCAAATGATATATTTATTATTATGGAACTGATACTACCATAAATTTTATTGTTTGTCGACTTCCGCGATTTGAATAAAATTTTCTGAAATAGATCACCGTTGTTAGGAACACCCACATTTTGTGACTTTTATGTTGGTGTTGATGGAGGCTGTAAACATTCTAACACGGCCCTAGACTAATAAACAAATGGCATTATTCGATCATCAATAGAATATTTATGAACTCATCCACTTACACGTAAAACATTCAACAAACCCAGGTGAATAGTAGCGTTTATAAATACCCACACATCGATAAAAGCACGAATTTGTAGTTACATAGTATTATACAGTGCAGTCCATATAAATGGAATAACAGCATTTTATATAACAAGTGGCTAAAATTGTGTTTGTTTGTACAACATTTTTTGTATCGCCATTTGAAATTAGAAAGCAATGTAATTTTTTCTACTCCCTGCATAAATGTTTTTTGCTCCCTCATTTCAGGGAGCAAAGTAGTCCTTTTCCTCCCTCGGGGGGAAAATACTTCCTCCCTAGGGGGGAAAATACTTCCTCCCTAGGGGGGGAAATACTTTGGCTCCGTCTGGAAGCAAACAAGTAAAAACTTCAAATAGCTGTAATAGTACTGTATAGACTTCTTTTATTAATACACAAACCTCCTGAAAATGTATAATTATGCTTTTCTTTGAAACAGATTTTTTATTACTTATTCTTATTTATAAAAATTGAAAACAGTTTAAATCAAGGTCATCAGTAACTAAATATTGTTATAATTTATGATACAATTAGTTAAATTACTAATGGAGATTCCCCTGAAGAAATATTGGTTCTGCTGGTGGAAATCAGTTCCTGTTTGTGGTTTTCCAAAATCTTGGATGCTGATGAAGTACTTGTAGAAACAAAATTGTCAAAAACAAGACAATGTTTTTTGGTACTTGAAGTAGTACTTTCTTCCGTAATTATTTGGCTGACTACCTCACATTTTTTAGAAATACAATCATCTAAGTACCCTTCTGCTACTGCGTTTGTTCGCCATTACCCATGGCTTTTTAGAGTAAGAATGTCGCTTCTAACATTGACTAATAACGTAGCTGAAGTACGGCGGAAACTGTGTCCAGTATAGCCTTTCGAATCATCCAGATTTAAAAATATTTCTCTTCTGTATGGAATTTTGGCAATTGCGTTTTTGCCAATTACCTGGTTTGTACATTTTCCTTTAGCATAAGTTACAAAACATCTAGAATGACATGTTTTAGGGGACTTACAGTCCAGATATTTTCTACACATATCCAAGACAGATACTCCGTTTAAAATCTCATTTGTTATTGTAAATGTCCTCTTGATATTAGTTCTTGAGTCAGGTATTTGCACCACCAAAATATCGCCTTTATCACTGATATCCTCAAGTACCAAATTAACTAATTCATCGCTACGGCATGCCCCAGCAATTCCAAATATAAGCACGACCTGAAAAAGGAAAATGCACTTATGACAACTGCCTAAAGTGTCACTTAATTGTCATTTTATATATACTTTCTAATAACAAATGCTGCTTTTCGTTTTTATTTATTATTCAACAATAACGATCAATATTACCTTCATATGTGAGTAAGTTTCATCTGGAGCTTCTGCAATAAACTTGTTGATATCCTTTCTTGAAAAAGTATTGGCTTTCTTGGCTTTATATCCAGCAGATTTCCTTTTTAAAAAAGCTACTAATTTAGGAAACTTAATGTCGATATTGTCTTTAATTTGGAGTGTAGATCGCAACATGCTGTATTTGCTCCATAATGTTGAAGGCTTCAAATCGGCGCATCGGCGAAAAGTAAAATAGGACCACTTCTTCACATATTTTTCTTATTTGCCTAGTCTCCATCTAACATTTAAATACTCTTTTTCATATTTTTCACGAGACTTTAGCGGTAATAGATTTAACAAAACCACGTTTGCTTCTTCCAGAATATCTTGAGGAATTTCATCTTCACATTCGGAATACATTTTTATAAACTTTTTGGAAGTTTGTTTATTTTGAAAACAAGAAGCAACCTTAGCAACGTTCCATGTGCTTTGATCTTTAAAAATATTTACTTATCTAAATACCTATTATGACATTTCGACATATTTTGTTTTTTGATTGTCATGCATAAGAAAATATAATATAATATATGTAAAACCAATGTAAAAAACACTGTAAATGGTCGTAGGAAAAATCATATGTATTACACAGGAGCAAAGTGTCATTTCATCCCTTGGATACTGATCAAACTATCCGCGGGAGGAAATTATGCACTTTTCTCCCTTGTCATACAAATAGCTATTGAAAATACGGCAATTACTAAATTCTATTACTGCTTCCATAGAAACTAATAATAAAACAACGAAATATTTAACAATTTAAACGTCGCATTAGGTACATTCTACGTTGCAGTAATTATTATTTCGAGCAAAGTGAATGATAGTGAGGAAGAAATTGCTGAAACTTTATATTTATTACCAGCGAAATCTAGAAAATTGTACGAAAAAGAAAATGGATTTATTTATGCACCGGTGTAAGCAGGAAACTGTGAGTAACATATCTGAGTCTGTAACATATCTGAGTCTGTTCTTTTGTCTTATCTGTAGAACCAAAAATTTTCAAATGTTCAAGTCTCTGGTTCAAGTTTGCGATTCTTAAAGCAGTTTTGAATATAAGGAATAATGTATATGTATCCAATTATCAAAAAGTTAAAGCTTTAGTGAAAAGACAATTCACTGGGTATAGAGCAAATAGTTTTTGCAGAGCGCATGTCGAACGTTTTGAAAGTTGTATTAATAATGGGCTTGGCGGGCGCTTGTCGTCGAGAGTAACTCTGCAATATGACCATTGATGGTTTTGTGAGAAAATATTGCTGCTTGTTAATGTACCTTATTTGAAGACCCACATCGAAAAAACGTTTACGGAAGTTGGTGAAAAAAACAAAATGGAATAAATCCACTAAATTTTTGCGATAAATATGCAGCTGTCCGCTCTACTCATGTGAATCAGAAAGAGGCTTTTATTCAAAATCGGGGAGAAAAATGTACGGTCCTACGAGTTGGTATTAATACATTTTCAATAATACCAAGTATTATAGCTAAATGCCTTAAGTTATCTAATCATGTACTTTATACTGGTCACAGCTTTAGGAGATCTTCGGGATCACTATTAGCTGGTTCTGAAGCTGATATTCTTACCTTAAAACGTCATGGGGAATGGAAATCATCAACAGTTGCTGAGGTTGCTTCAGAACAAATTTCAAAAAAGATGTTTTCAAACAATTCTACAGAAATTACTATGTCTACCGATGCAGTCGTTGGTGAAAATCAGACCAACCATCATAATAATATAAATGAATCTAATATTTTTCGCACATCTGAACCTGTAATTCCAGGAATAAATATAAATAATGTTAGCAACAGTACTATTGGTATAAATTTTCGTTAAATCATGAATGAAACTGTTCATGAAATTTGTTAATAATTAATAAATGTTTGATGCAAGAACTTTAATTTGTTGTCTGTTGACTATTAAGTTTTATTTCACACTGTCAAATAATGGTATATTATAATACAGTATCCTAGTGTATTCCAAGCAGAAGTATATGCTATATTGGTGTGTGTGCAAGCGGAAATCTCAGGAGAGGTATCGCCAACAAACATATTTATATGTGTAGCGACAGCCAAGCAGCCTTGAGGGCTCTTGTGTCAAACAAAGTGATCTTAAGGCTAGTTTTAAACTGTCGGAATATTTTGAGAGAACTATGCGAACACAACTCTGTCAAACTCATATGGGTGCCCGGTCACCGAGGTGTGGAAGGCAACGAAGAAGCAGACCGATTGGCGGGAGAAGGAGCAATAACTCCGTTCCCTGGCCCTGAGCCAGCCTTCGGTTTGCCAAGAAGTCTGATTCAATCAGAGTTACGAGACTGGGCGACTGCAAGGTTCAGCAACTATTGCACTCAGGCCTCTGGAATGAGGCAGTCGAGGCTCCATATAAAGGGGCCCTCGACAGTCTCAACCATTAAGTGGCTGCTTGGGCTCGATAGAGAAAAAATGAGACAGATAGTAGGCTTGTTAATAGGACACTCTCCTCTGAACAAACATCTTCACACAATGGGGTTGAAAAACAGCCCTATTTGTAGGATGTGTGGAGTGGAGGATGAAACCACCATTCTGATCCTATGCAGTTGCGCACCCTTAGGTGAGTTAAGGTATAGGCATCTCCAAAGGCAATTTTTACAGCCGGACGAATTACGGAATCAACCACGGAATAGACCGCTATCCTTTGTGGAGAGCACTGGTCTCTTCTAGAAGATCCACCATGACGCAAATGCACAATGGGCCGACAGGCCTGAGTGCTGCGGATGCCACAGATCTGCTTGCGCTATAATAATAATAATACAAGTCTTTAAAGCACGCACGGGTTTAGGGCACGACGAACCACTACTTCCACTGCGTTATTAAAGGGATTGATAACATAAAATTAAGATATTCACTTGAAAGTTAGTACATGTATGTATTGTAATGACATCTGATTGAAATGATTCCGTTGAAGGGGTGAGAGGTGGTAGGTTGTGAATAGGAGAAAATAAGTAGAACAAGCCAGAAATATAATTTTTAACGTATATGATAAAAACCAACGCCTCAAATTTTTCTATGAGATGACATGACCAAATATTATTAAAATTCTATGATCAATAATTTCCACATACTAGAGTGCAAATATAGTCAAGATGTTTCCTTTAAAGTGACTTGGATGCAAAATCTGGATGTTTAAGTAGTGATTCCTTAGGCAGCGGTTTTTTTATTTTTCACTTGTCAATACTGACATTGTCTTGATTCATTAAAACTGTCACATAAATGTCAATTTAGGATATGGCTTTACCAAAAATTCATTTTAAGCATAATTATGTACTTTTGGGGAAAATCCTAACGCAGCCCAACGTTCTATCATTTTTTAGAACCCAGTTTGAATTATGACTACCTTAAAATAGAAAGGGAATCGCCATATACCTCATTCGAAAGCTATTTTGATTCTATATTTACCTGTATAAAATTCTTTAAAGGGGTATTATATACTAAGAAAAAATGTAAAATTCTTTGTAAGCTCAGTTGAGGTATTTTTTCTTAAATTGAAAAAATGTTGAAACTCAACTATTGTTATTTCTAAAGTTTTTAATACAACATTTTAATCACCAGAAAGCTTTTTTAAAAGTAGACACTAAAAAATTAGTGAAGAACACAATCGGTATTACAGAAGAAACCATAGCGTTTTTCATACAGGTCTGATGCGTTATGCCCCCCGGGGCGGGAGGCTGATACGCTCGCGAGGAATAGCTAAAATTAAGTAGCAACGGTTTGGCAACTGTAAAGCATGTAACAATACACGCCATCTCTGAGACATTAGTAGTAGTAATGAAACATATTCTTTATAGGATTTTGCAAACAGCAGAAAAAACTATCTATGAGAACTAAAACCAAAAACTATCTGAAAAAATATTAGTGAAATTTTTGCATTCTTTCGATAACCTGAATTCTGGTTATGCTAGCAATTAATATCCAAAAATGAGTTTGTCCATTTCTTATATGACAATTCTCATTGTAACACTAGTATCCGCACAGTCCCCTACGGCTATGGAAATTAAACTAGTATCTACATAACCCCATACGGTCATGAAGATTCAGTTAATATGAGAACAACGGGCTAAACTGAATTTATTTACCTACCTTGTCCTAAAAAAACTCATTATGATGGATTACATTTTCATGAAATCTATCATTCTGCTTCAAAGTATAAGCATTTTCAAGAAACAGAATGATGGATTTCATGAAAATGTAATCCACTATAATGAAAGATTTTTAAGACAAGGTAGATAAATAAATTCAGTTTAGCCCTTTATAGCCAGTAGAAGTGTATTTTAGTTAATAAAAGTATTGTGTAGTTTTCAGTAAGATATTACATAAACTGCTTATCTCTTGTTATAGTTTTTGGAACCCACGGATTTCTGAAGGGTGTTTCCTAGGGGGTGAAAACAGGGGACACAGTTATGCTTGTCCATATAAGTACAAAATAACCTCTTGTACTTCCTTGTTCGCGATCGGCATCGCTTGACCAAACACCCTGTATAATAAAGTATTTATTTAAAATTTAATTATTTTATTGTCTTTCACTACTATAATTTGTAAGACTGGATACTTCTGTTTTTATTGCAACATTACATTGTAATTATTAATAGAAAGATTGAAAGGTCAAATCTAACTTATCAATGTAGGGAAGCATTAAAGTATTAGTAATTTAGTGAAAATATCTGCAATATTTTTATTTCAATGATGGTGTGAGTACATCAGTAATATAATTCTACCTAAGAAATGTTACAAAATACGATTGAATCTTATGAGGCGTGCAAATCCCCATAACTTGATTCCATTTACCAGTCATTCTCACATGTAAGTTAAATGTGTCAATCAATCAATTCACAACAATAACGCGCTCCCTTGAATATGTATATAGCATTGCGTGGAGGGTGAAATCAAGGGTAAAGGGTCGCACTGCTATTTCCCATGTAATTGCATACATTTATTATGAGATCTGGACGAAGGTTTCCTGTTATAATTTTGATGGCATTACCAAATTAAGATACAGAAATACGTGATACGTATGGAATGGAATAGTAATCACTTAATTGTTATAAACTCTAAAATAAACATGTAAACTCATGAGATATACAAATTCTTGATTTATTTTCTCAAGAGTAATATTAGCATTTTGTTGGAAATACAAATATCCTCAAATAAACAAGTTTTTAATCCATTTAATTTTTTTGATGTCTAGAGAATTTGTTGTTTTGTAGTTTAGTAATAAAAGTGTATTTAATATGCGTAGAGTTCTTTATAACCGACTTTAAAAATGTTTAAAAAGGAATCGGTTTTCGAGTCGATAGTGCATGTTTTTTATGTTTCTTTCTTATTGGTTTAGGCGATTTCAATAAAATCTTATGAAAACTGTAAGTTTAGTATAGTTTGATGATGGTCCCAATATACTTTCATCAACATTACGATAGCACAGCGGGCTAAACCGTGTTAGTAGCGAATGCGCTTAGCTATGCTGTCTATCGCATACTGCGTTTGATTATCAGCTCCAACATTGTGATTTTTCAAATGTATAACCCTCTTCCGGACAGTTCTGGTTTTGGACATGGGGATTGCCTAACATACTATATGCAGAGAAATGTACTCCTGCAAATGACAAATTTTATGAAAACTGTAGGTTTAGTATAGTTTGATGATGGTCCCGATATACTTTTGTCAACATTACGATAGCACAGCGGGCTAAACCGTGTTAGCAGCGAATGCGCTTAGCTATGCTGTCTATCGCAAACTGCGTTTGATCATCAGCTCCAACACTGTGATTTTTCAAATGTATAACCCTCTTCCGGACAGTTTTGGTTTTGGACATGGGGATTGCCTAACATACTATATGCAGAAAAATGTACTCCTTCAAATGACATTTCGCCATGAAAATGATGTAAGGACGACCAACACAAGTTAATTTAGACCTAGAAGAAATTTTAGAACGAGTGGATAAAAATCCCCAAATCAGCTCAAGTCGTTTATCGGCGGCAACAGGACTGAGTAAACAATCTGCTTACACTTCACTCCTGTACAAAATTTGCTTCGAAGGGACCTACTACGAAGGGTAGAGTTTTGTCAATTTCTTCTCAATAAACGCAATACAAATCGACATTTTATTAATAACAATTTATTTGCCAATGAAGCAACTTTCACTCGTCGTGAAGAGATAGCCATTACTGGAAAATAGAAAATGCACATATCATAAAAGGAAGGCATTTTCAGCTCGAAATTAAAATTAACGGTTGGTGTGGTATTATCGACGATCAGTTATTGGGACCATTTGTCCTAACTCCAAATTTAAATGATGAATCTTATCTGCTTCTTTTACAAAATACTATCGCTGATATATTAGATTTATTACTTACTAGACGTAAGGGGCAGAATGTTGTTTATGCAAGATGGAGCTTCCCCTCATTTCTCCATTTCAGTCAGAAATTATCTTGATGAGACATTCCGTCACATATTCATGGGTCGAGTAAGTTAATTTATTTGGCCGCTAAGTAGTCCTGATATAAATGCTTCGAATTATTATATGTGGAAAAATATGAAGTCATTAGTGTATGGAAATTCCAGCAATTCAAGACAAGAATTTTGTGAACAAATACAAACGCATCCAGTTTTATCAGAGGACAGCAACATGTATTTCTTAATGCATGAAAATTTATTAACAAAAGAATTAGAAAATACATAGAAGTAGGTGGAGGCCACATCGAAAATTTACTCTAAGTTGCAGCAAATAGTTCACAAAAAAATGTCACATTTTGTAAAAAGAAGAGAAAAATATTGATCATCAGGTATAGCTCATGAGGTGTCCTCCATGAGATAGAGCCATGTGGTACATAAATTATCTTGAAAAATGTTTTACTATCAAATTTGGAGAAAATCGGTCAACAGGTAGTGTGATATTGCAAAAAGCAGGAAAAAAATACAACTTTTCCACAGCAACAAATTACTCAAGCATGTTTGGTTACATCCTCATATTTTAACCCAAAGACTTTACTCTTGAATTATGGCCTATTATTAATGGTCCACCATATATACATAATACCGTATTGAACGTAAAAAATTATCATCGTAGTAAATCCAAACGCAAGGTTTTTGTTTAAATTCCCGACGCATTCGCCATATTTGCAAATGATCCGGAAATATACAAATAAATGCCTCCAATTTTTGCTCACTTTAATCTAGACGTAGTTTAATGACACAATAATGGAACCACTTTCGCGTCATACTCTGCAGCCTGCAGTGGATTTCATAGAAATTGTTTGAACTACATCACAGATTGAACATATGTGAAAAAGACATAGATATGGTTCGAAATGAGAATAAGTCATACTGTTGCTTTACTGAGATCGGATACAAATATAATATTACAAATAAACCAAAAGTAGACCTGGGGACTCTAAGAACGTTTTCAGTTTTTTTAAATTACTGCCGAAGAACGAAGCATTTACTATAGTGTCCGCCTTAACGCACCGTATTAAGTTTATCACGAGTAACTTTGTCTATTTTATTAATTAGTGGTCTGGTGGGTTGGTCAAGTTTGCCCACCACTTGTGCGCAACTGTGTTAAACCGTGCATTACAATTTTGCGCACCTCCTTACGAGGGTCCCACTGTAAATCCTAAAAATATATGGGCTGTTCTCTCAGATAAAAATATATTATTAAACTTTTGATGTCTAGAGAATTTGTTGTTTTGTAGTTTGGTAAAAAAAATGTGTTTAATATGCGTACATTGCGTACAGTTCTTTATAACCGACTTTAAAAATGTTTAAAAAGGATGAGGTCCTCGAGTCGATAGTGCATGTTTCTTATGTCTGTTTCGGATTGGTTTAGGGAATTTCTATAAAATCTTATGAAAACTATGTAGGTTTAGTATAGTTTGATCATGGTCCCGTTATCTTTCATCACCATCACGATAGCATAGCAGGTTAAGCTGTGTTATAGCTTACTGCGTTTGATCATCAGCTCCAACACTGTGATTTTCCAAATGTGTAACTCCCTTCCGGACAGTCTTGGCTTTGGACATGGGGATTGCCTAACGTACTATATGCAGAAAAATGTAGTCCTTCAATTGACATTTCGCCGTGAAAATGATGTAAGCACGACCAACACAAGTTGCTGTAGACCTAGAAAAACGAATTCTAGATCGTGTGGATGAAAACCCCAAGTCAGCTCAAGTCGTTTATCGGCGGCAACAGAAGTGAGTAAACAATCTGTTCTATGAATATTTAGCAAAGAAAGATTACACTTCACTCCTCTACAAAATTTGCTTGGAAGAGACCTACCACGATGGGGAGAATTTTGTCAATTTCTTCTCAATAAACAGATCGACATTTTATTAATAACATTTTATTTGCCAATGAAGCAACTTTCACTCGTCGTGGAGAGATAGCCATTACTGAAAAATAGAAAATGCTTATATCAGAAAAGGGAGACATTTTCAGCTCGAATTTAAAATTAACGGTTCGTATGGTATTATCGGCGATCAGTTATTTATGACCATTTTTTGTCCTCCCTCCAAATTTAAATGATGAATCTTATCTGCTTCTTTTAAGAAATGCTATCGCTGATATATCAGATGATTACTTACTAGACGTAAGGGGCAGAATTTGGTTTATGCAAGATGAAGCTCCCCCTCATTTCTCCATTTCAGTCAGAAATTATCTTGATAAGACATTCCGTCACAGATAGATCGGTCAAGGAAGTGAATTTACTTGGCGCCAAGGTCTCCTGATATAAATGCTGTGGATTATTATGTGTGGGAAAATATAAAGTTATTATACACAAATTCCATCAATTCAAGACACGAATTGTGGGAACACATACAAACGCATTCAATTTTATTAGGGGACAGCAAAATGTATTTTTTAATGTATGGAAATCTATTAAAAACAGAATTAGAAAATGCATAAAAGTAGGTGGAGGCCACATGAAAAATTTGCTCTAAGTTGCAGCAAATAGTTCACAAGAAAGTTAGTGAGTTTATGTAGTTATCATTCTTTAGTTTTTAGTTGTTTCAATAAATGCAACTTGTCATTTTCAAATTGACTTTGTTTACAAGGAATTCTTAAAATCTTTTGTGGCAGTTTTCTCGAAAACGGTTGGAATTATCAAGTTCTATCAAGTGTACCTTTTTTACGTAAAGATGAGTCCTGCATGAGATATTCTAACCAAAAGTGCCACAACGTTTCGTAAAAAGGAGAGAAAAATATTCATCATCAGGTCTAGCTCATGAGGCGTCCTCCATGAGCTAGAGTGATGTGGTACATCAATTATTATTTCTTAGCTTAAAAAATGTTTTGCTATCAAATTTGGAGAAGATCGGTCAAGAGGTAGTGTGATATTGCAAAAAGCAAAAAAAAAATATTGCTAATGCAATGCCTTGTAGAAAACCGCCAATAGGTATGTGATGGATTGCACAGGCAACGGAAATCTAATGTTACATCCGCTGCCTGTACACTATGCGATCTAGTTATTTTCAATGCATTACATATTCTTAATAATAATTCCAATATTTTAGATAATATTCAAGAAATTCGAATATATTACGACAACACTTAAAAGCTTATGTAGAGCTGCAATAGTTATTTTTGCAATAGTTGCAAAAGGCAAGTGATTTTTATGAGTCATAAATATTGTCCAACGAGCGTTACTAATTGGACATTGACTAGTCAAAGAAATACTTATTTTTTGCCACGTATTGCATTGCATATAAAATATTTTGTAATTCTGTAATAAAATCAGGGACTTGATTGATTGATTTACCAGCGTAAGGTGGGCATTGCTGCCGATTCCGGCATCCAATCTGGATGTTTCATATGCCGCAGGACCAGCTGTATACGCTGGATTGGGTATGGCACATAATTGTTGTCAGCAGCGAGAGCCATATGGCGCATGCGGTAGTAATATAGGATAGGAAGTGTAGGTATTTGTGGGATGCTTCTTTAAATTCTTCTTCTGAGTCTTCTGTTTATTGTTTCCGAAACTAGCAGTGTATAACTCCTCCTACCCGCTTGCGTCCAGATATGGTTTCTGCGTCAGTGCGTCTACCTCGACCTCTTGCCAAGACATAAATCAACTCGCCGCAAGAAGATTTTCTTAATGAACCGTTCCACAGGTAGACAGCCATCTAGTGGAAGTGCAAGCAAGAGCACCTAGAATGCCCTTGGCGTCACCGTGTATACCGATCTGCCAAAGTAATGCAAAACACAAAAATAAAATCTGCAAAAGCAGAAGAAGAGATCTAGAACAACATTTGAAACCCCCTGTATATCCAGCAGACATCAACTATTTTGATTTCCATCCGACTCTCGACTATTTAAAATTAGATTTTAGGTTAATAAATTAAGTTAATAAAGTTAATAGAGTTAATAAATTAAATCAATACATTAAGTTAATAAAGTAAATTAAATTGAATTAATATAGCTTAGCTTTCTGTGAGCGCCAGGTTTGCGGTTGCTGGCTTATTCTCCCTGCTTGAATTTGTTTGTCGTTGCAGGGTAATTTATGGGTTTATGACTATGGTATCTATTACTGGGTTCCGTCGGTCCGATTGCACGTGTTTACTTTCTTTTAGACTTATATTACCAAGTGTGTTATTCTTTTTCAAGTTGTTTGTATAAGCTATTAGTGATGCTATAATCATATATCGGGTATATGAAATAGCCAGACATGCTAATTTATGTCAATTAATAGAGAATTGTCCACGCTTTAATCCAGCACAATTTCGCATTATTTAACAGAATTTTAACCGATTTTATTCGAGATTTTGTAGGAGATACTTGAAACGCGTCTGCCTTCGTCGCCGACCAAACTCGTTCTCCCTGTAATAAAATCAGAGACTTAAATATGAAATTCCCATTGATATTTTCAAATGATTAATATTATTTAGTTGTCATTGCTTTTGGTGTTCAAAATCCAATACGTCCCATTCATTTCAACAACTGTGAAAATGCCCTATCAATATTTCCAATAAATAAAGAATTTGAACATTATAAGATAATTGTTTCTAATAAATAAAAAACATCTTTTTAAAAATTGATTTGTTTAGACTCTCTAAAAGCTCAAATAAGAACTGCGAAAACCTAATTATAATGTATTCTATATTAGGGTTTGATATTCCAAGAATATGACTGTTATTACTATTATAAAATACTGCACTATATCTATGTCTATATACAGGGTGATTCACGTAGGACGTTCATTAGAAGTTTTTTAACTTGCAGTTGGATTAGAAACTTGAAATTTGGTATGCAGCCATAATCGATCATGCCCGTTCTATCTAAAATATGTTCTGTCCTCCAACTATACAGGGTGTGCCAAAAATTGGTGCCAACTTTCTTATTTTAAATGGAAACCTATATTTTTCTTTACATGGTTCGATTGGTCTTCTAATTCTGAGTTTAAATAACCCAAGTTATGTTAACTTATCTATTACAATTTTTGACATATGTCCAATTTTTTTTTTTAAATTGCCGCTGTAGTAGTTTACGAACAAATTTGTATCTCGCAAACCTTTCAAAATTATGAAACCAAATTTGTGAAGCAGTTAGCCGGAAGTCCAGGCTAACTTTTGATGTACCATCGGTGGTCCCATTTTGTACCATATGGGCGCAGTCGATTTTCAAATGTCGCAATCAAAAATTGTCAAAAAGTCAATTTTTTTAAATGGCACCTACTATATTTTTTTACACCATTCGAAAGAAAATTGAATTTTAGGGTGAGTTACTTAAGCATTCCCTATACCTAACTTCACCCCATATCTAGTTATTCAATAAAAATTAAGAAACACCTTATCTTGCCGAGAGATTCCTTACTTCATCAAGTATGCCATGGAAACAAAAGACAGTTGTAATAATTTTTAAAGAAAAATATGGATTCTTATTTAATTACACACAACACCAACAAATTATTATTAACGAACAAGAACAATGTTGACGAAATTCTGACGTAAATGTTCAATGTGACCACCATATTTTTGTTCAAATATTCTATTATTCTACTTTCAACAGATTGCGTAGACACATCTTTGCGCCCATCATTTCTGACGCCAGAAATCAATGAAAAATTGAATTTTAGGGCCACTTTTATTAACATTGTGTATGTCTATCTACAGTCGTTTTTGAGTTATTGGCATTTTTTGAAAAAAATATTGTTTTTTTTTTCTCAGGGGTATTAGGCTTTGGAAGCAATCATTTCATTTTAATTTTTATTCAAAAATCGTATTGCAATAATAAATAATAACAGCAAATAAACAGATTAACAAAATAATAATTTCAATACAAATGCTCAATGTGTGCACCGTTTTCACTGACAGAATTTCGTCAACATTGTTCTTGTTCGTTAATAATAATTTGTTGGTGTTGTATGTAATTAAATAAGAATCTATATTTTTCTCCAAAAATTATTACAACTGTCTTTTGTTTCCATGGCATACTTGATGAATTAAGGAATCTCTCCGTAAGATAAGGTATTTCTTGATTTTTATTGAATAACTCGATATGGGGTGAAGTTAGGTGTAGGGAATGCTTAAGTAACTCACCCTAAAATTCAATTTTCTTTCGAATGGCGTGAAAAAAAATAGTAGGTGCCATTTGAAAAAATTGACTTTTTGACAATTTTTGATTGCGACATTTGAAAATCTACTGCGCCCATATGGTACAAAATGGGACCACCGATGGGACATCAAAAGTTAGCCTGTACTTCCAGCTAACTGCTTCACAAATTTGGTTTCATCATTTTGAAAGGCTTGCGAGATACAAATTTGTTCGTAAACTACTACAGCGGCAATTTTTTTAAAAAAATTGGACATATGTCAAAAATTGTAATAGATAAGTTAACATAACTTAGGTTCTCTAAACTCAGAATTAGAAGACAAATCGAACCATGTAAATAAAAATATAGGTTTCTATTTAAAATAAGAAAGTTGGTACCAATTTTTGGCACACCCTGTATAGTTGGAGGACTGAAAATATTTTAGATAGAACGGGCATGATCGATTATGGTTGCATACGAAATTTCAAGTTTCTAATCCAACTGCAAGTTGAAAAACTTCTAATGAATGTCCTACGTGAATCACCCTGTATACCATGTCTGGACAAATCCTCAAAGATGTTGGTCAATTTTAAGCTCATTAACTTTGGGAATATCAGAGAAAAATAAAAAAACCTACTTAATAAACCAATTTCTTAAAATATTTAATGGAATATAGCAATGATCCTGTGAAATGATATCATTTCTATCTAATATCGTGTATTGTAAAATTAGGAAATAAAATTTCGTGAAAGACACGAACAAAGTACATCGGGTTACAAAAAACAAAGTAATAAATGGCCTCTTCGACATGCTCTGCCCCAGCATATGTATGTGAACAGAAGTGCCTGTTATTGTAAAGGGTAGAGTAGTCCCTTGTTCCAAGGATGAGTATGCTTATTTATAGGAGAGTGAAACATTCCTCTCGTGAGTAGAACATTCTTCAGGCTGACTACAAATGGCTAAAAATTCATTTGTTTTTCTAGAAACCACTGAAAGTTTTCAGACGCGAGAATACAAATGTTGAGTGAAAAATTCACTTAGTATGCTTATTGTCTTTCCGTTTCACGCACTCGAAAAATTGAAACATTTCAGATGTCTGGTGTGCCTAATGCACTTGATGATGATTGATAACCCTTGTACGAATATGTTTCAGAGATTTAAAAAATTCTGGTTTTGCTAAGAGCAGGTTAATTTTATATGGTTTATTTAACTACGTTTATTCATGACACAGATGATACGTAATCTATAAGAAATACTTGGGGTCGTTTTGTTACTGCATAAATGTTAATGTATCTCTATCAGCTAAATAAGCTACAATTAGATTATTAGAAAATATATAGAACACTGCATTATCTATTTACTAGCTCATTCTAACTCTATACGTACAAAAACAACTATAAAATAATTACAAAATAATTATTATAACTCATTATTAACTGAGTCAAAATAATCGGAATTCTTATTTAATATAACTAATATATAATTTATTGAAAGCAGTATATTTTCACATTATTTTATTTCCTTTGTCAGAGCATTCTATTATATTGTCCATTATTATTTTCGATATACACTTGCAATATTAATTTATGTTTAAATCATTGTAAATTTCATATGTATGCCGACGACACTCAAAATATCAATTTTCCACACAATCATTCAAATGAAGCTATTAGTATAATAAACTAAGATTTAACGAACCTTGTGGAATTCTGTAAAAAACGTAGTAAAAATTTATTTTTCAAAGTCATATTTATAATAATAATAATAATACACTTTATTCAATAAACGCATGAAAGGGCGAAGTTCATCTTAGCATAGCACAGACGCTATAACAGCTGTCCTTCCACTTAACCCAGAAAAGAAGAGGCAACCAATATACATACAAAAAAAATATCTATATATATATATACATACTTACTTAAAACAACAGAAACACATACACAATTTTCCTTCCTCTTTTTTTTCCTTTTTCATTAGGTTCTTAGTTTTGCATATTTTTCAAATTTGCTTGTTACGCTAAGATAGGAAAACTTTATGATAGGCAAGTTTTTGGGAAAAGAAGAATTAGGGAGAGACTTAACTGCAGAGGGGATAGAACTATACAGGTTAGAAATATATTGAGAAAACGATCTTTCAAATATCGCGGATTTATGAACTCGCGGTGTTAGAGTGCCCTTGTGTCTAATATTTATGTTATGTACATCAGTCCGAAATACAATTTTTCTGAATAAATAGCTAGGACTATGAAACAATATTATTTTATGGTATAATGTAGCGCACTGTAGCTTACGTCTGTTTTTCATGCTTATCCACCTGGCGTCTGTTAATTTGTGACTGATTGGCCTATGTTTTCTGATTACATATACGAATCTTAAGCAATAATTCTGAATTTTTTTTATCCGTTGGGAGGAAATTGCTGTTAGACAGGGCCCATAAACGGTATCACAATAGTTAAAAACAGAAAGAACCAGCGAATCACAGAAAAGTGGTTTAAGTCTGGAATTATAAAGCAATTTTAGTCTACATATGGTTTTTTTGATACAGTTCGAAACATGTTCCTGAAATCTGAGACCGGTGTCAATGTAAGTCCTAAATTTTTTATATAGTTTTTTTATGTGTATCGTTACGTTATTGATCTTAAGCTTAATATTTGGGGTTAGGTTAATCCTATCAGCCTGTCGGCCGAAAAGCATTACAGCACAATTACTCGGATTTAAATGAAGACAGTATTCAAGCGATATTTCAGATTTTTTTTTAAGTTCATGACTAACAATTTCACAACTGTTGTGAAAACTACTAGGATCAAATGAATAAAACAATTGTGTGTCGTCTGCGTACATCTGTATGCTGCATTTTTCGGTAAGTGCTGGTAGAAAATATTTGTATACTATAAAAAAAATTGGTCCTACTATAGACCCCTGTGGTACCCCGCACGAAAGTTGTAGACTATCTGAAACCTCCCCATTTAAGACGACTCTTTGCTCTCTTTCTTGTAAAAAATTCGCAATAAAAGTTACTGCAGTTGCATCAAAGCCTACATATTTTAAAATTAATAACAGAATATCGCGGTTTCTAGTATCGAAAGCTTTAGAATAATCAAGCAATACGAGCACAGTACACATTCCAGAATCGATGGATCTAAAAATACGGCCTGTAACATTTAAAAGGGTAGTTGCACAGCTATGTACTTTCCTAAAACCAGACTGTGTTCCTGGTAAAATCTTACTTTTTTCAATATATTCTATGATTTGACTTTGGGCCTCATATTCTAATATTTTTGATAAAACTGGCAGTAAACTTATCGGGCCCAAGTCTTTAAAATCCAGCGGATTTTCAGTTTTAGGCAGAGGAACAAAATGTGCCACTTTCCATGCTTTAAGAAAAACTGAATTATTAAGGCAGAAATTAACAATATGGCAAATATATTCTAGAATGAAAGTACAACATAATATGATAAAATTTACGTGTACACCATCGGCACCTATTGCGTCAGATTTACTTGATAGTAAATGTTTGGAAATTTCTACTTCTCTGGCAGTTTTAAATATAAGATTGGAGGTTATATTTTCTTTAGTATCATTGTAATAATTGGCAACTTTATTAATATCTGGCGTAATTTGTGGTATACAGTTAATAAAATATTGGTTTATAGAATTGACATCAGATAAATTAGGAGGCATAACTTTTTTATTTTGTTCATTGCGGATGTGAAGTTTTTTGATAGCATCCCATGCATCCTTGCTATTTCTTTTTTGCACTTGTTGATTTAGATAAGCTTGTTTCTCACGTCGAATTGCACCAGTAATATAATTTTTTAGATCCCTATGCTCCTGCCAAAATTGCGGAGCTTTGGTTCTTTTAAATTTAGGTACTTAAAGCTTTGTCTCTTAACTTCACAAGTTCTATGATATTATTAGTAAACCAAAGGTTGTGTGGCTTTTTATTTATAAATGATTTTAAAGGAGCATGCATGTCCATTAATATTGTAATATTTTCATTATGAAATTGTACTTTTCCGTCTATGTCATTAATGTCATAACTGTTACGCCATGGTATAGATTGTAGATGATCATAAAGTAATTCTTTTTCTATATCCTTGAAGTTTCTGTACATACGAGGTGTTACCTGGTTATTTTGTGTTGTAAAACTTATATTAGAGTAAACCATTTCATGATCAGAAATGTTAGGTAAAAAAATTTTACCACTTTCAGTAAAACTGCATTCCTCAGCCAAAATTATATAATCCAACAAAGATGCGCAATTTAGTGGGGGATATCGAGTAGGGATATCAATGACTTGTTTTAGACTCGTGCTATCTAAAATATTTAAAAAAAAATTACGGCTGTATTATTTATATTTAACAAATCTATGTTAAAATCACCCAAGCATATGAAAGTATCAAATTTTGGTATTGTGTTAACTAAAATGTTTTCAAATTCGTTAATAAAAAAATTTGAGTTTAAATTTTGGGGGTTTATAAACACATCCAACACATATATTTAACCTATTTAACTTAATACTTTCCCAAACATCCTCAATTGTTTCATTGTTTTGTAGCAAATTGAAATGTATACATTTTCTCAAATATATCCCCACTCCACCTCCTCTACCCCCTCTCTCTATCTCTTCTTACAAAAGTAAAACCGTCAATAGTTACCATATCAGAAGAAGTATTTTGATTTAGCCAAGTCTCACAGACTATGATGACATCGAAATCTGTTATACTCAAGAAATCTACAAGGCAAAAAAGTGTGCAGTTAAAGAACGAATATTAACATGAATTTAGAAAAAAGAGAAAAAGGAAAAAAAGAATTTGTTATATATAAGTGGAAATATTAAAGAAACCTAAAACTAAAATTTCAATTTATTTGCCTCTAAAAGATAAATGACAAAAATCAGCTACTTTCATGTTATTCGGGAAGAAGTTTATAAGAGACATTATTACTTAGGAGTTTGCCGTAAAAGTGGGAGATGAGATTCTGTTACAATGCAATATATGTAAAAATTTAGGTGCTTTATTAGATATGGATTTACGCTTCGAAGATCATATAACACGATGCATACACAAAGCGTACTGCAATTTAAAACTTTATCTGCAAATAAGTATTGTCTCAGAAGAGATTATAGAATATTACTCTGTGGTACCTTAGTATGATCGTGTTTCAATTATTGTGACTCATTGTACGACTCTTGCATAACGGAATCTGTTAAATCACGTATACAGAGGGGGCAAAATTAATGTATTGGATTATTTCTGGTCTACTAGAAGGCAACCGATATCACACACTCCTCAAACTGCAAACAAAAATTAGCCATTATATCTTCCGTTCTAATCGCCCGATTTGAACTTAGCCAACGCTCATTTCACTCTGGAAATACATGTACATCATAGGTGCAAAATTTTACAAAATGTAATATTTTGGAAAAAGTAATTAATTTGCTTATAACTGTGGACCAAGACATTTTTTATCATGATTTTTTGCGGGAAATTACATAGTTTTTCTAGTACGACCTACTCTTATTTAGTTTTTTTCTTCAATAAATTAACATTATTTATTTATGAAAAATAAAATTTGAAAAGAACAAAATTACAAAAGGTGAAAGCAACTTATTTTTTCCGACGAATCTAATGCAGTTTGAATCTCATTAAACTTTGCATAATTAAAAAGTTTACTGCAATTTTTGAAACTTGCAAATTTTATTTTTCACAAATAAATAATGTTAATTTATTGAAAAAAACGTTTTTTTGAATAAGAAACTAAGTACCTGTTCTTATTAAGTAACTAAACCATGTAATTTCCGGCAAAAATCATGATAAAAAAGTACCTTGGTCCAAAGTTATAAGCAAAATAATTTTTTTTTTGCAAAACTTCATATTTTGCAAAATTTTGCACTTATGATAAAACGGACACCGGGAGTTTATTTGGTTATCATTGATGTGTATGTAAAGAAAGTTTGTCCTTCCATAATTCATCATTTTACAAATAATCATAAGCTAAGTCCACACTTGAGTCTTCAACTTCGTTTTCAAGTTTCAATTCCATTGGCAGCAAATCCTTTAATTGTCCACACCTTTCTGCCAAAGCATCAATCACTTTCAATTTTCAGCAGTGGTGGATATGTGGTTTTACAATGGATGATAATGCTGTTATGATAGCGGGTATAAACGCTGCAATTTTAGTGGTGAAGAAGTAAAAGAAATATGTATAAACAAAACATTCATGCGATCGATGTGGCGATCAAAGTGGACGTACACGCTAACCAATTAGTCATACTTGAGTGGTGCTCCTGCACCGCCCTTTTCCTGTAACTTTTTGATGTTCTTTCGAAAAATATAAACGTAGTGTTTTAATTTAGTTTTTCACATTCCCCACAGTTATATTTCGAGACTAAAACAATGTTAGCATCATTTCTTCTAATCTTAATGGTATCTTCCATATCTGTAATGTCCTATAAAGCATTATGTGATAAATAAAAGACAGCAAGATAAGATAAATTTATTCATCGTTAAAAATATTCCAATTGCTATCCTTTAAAACTTATCAGACTAGTCAAAGTGATAACATTCATACTTCTTCCATACATTTAAGCATAATAACAAATTTCATTCAACTCATTCAGTAGATTACTACACCACATGCACACAGAATATAAAATGTGATGGAATATAATGTTAATATAAATGACATAGTAATAAGAAATAAAAATAAGAATAACATGGCAATGACATAGTAATACATTATACATTAATATATTACTGTCAGAAGAGAAAACAGCAAATTTTCTATATTATAGGTATTAAGAACTAATGGGTTAGAAAGTCTTCCACTATATAAAAAGCATTGTCTATTAAGTGGTTAGATAATGTCCGTTTGAATTTACTAAAATTATCAATGGCACCGAACATGTTCACAAAATGATTATAACAGATGATCCCTCTGTATGTATGCGAATTTTGACCTATACTCAGGCGTGAAAAAGGTAACCTTTTCCCATTCAGAATTTCTTTCCATGTCTCCCCGTTTTCCAGATAATGCTTGTCTAGTGCTGCGACACCCTGTATATGAATAATTTTGTATAAATTTGTTCAGATAAACAATAGATGTGTGGTAAAAATACATACGTTACATACGTGCTTAAATTCGTTTTTATTTTATATTTTCTATATATACTTACATGGTTGGTAAAAATAAAATAAATATATTATATAAGTACGTAATATATTAGCGTTTTTTTTTTTCTATTTTCTATCAAATTCACACTCCTTTATTTTTTACATATTATACTTGATTTTCAGATGATAAACGTGATTTATTTTTCGTCGGAAAGAAATTGTGTGTTTTGCACCCCTAAAAATTGATCTAAAAATATGAAAAAATACATGGGATAACTTATATCTATTTTTTGGCGTTGGATTCATTCGAATATCTGTTATGGTTTCAGAGAAAAACAAAGCGCCGTTAAGGGTTTTTGCCCCCATGCCTTCTTTATAGATGAAAGCAGAGACCTGAAATTAATTGTAGGAATACCTCGGGCAAAAAGCTACAATTAATAGGTTAAAGCATAACAATTAATAGATGTCAGTGCAATTTTCATATGCTAAACCGGCTAGAGCCTCGACCAGATAATTGTAATCTGCAACGTCTATAACTCTTAGATGCCGATTTTCAGTCGAATCGGACGATGTATGATAAAACCTATCCGCCATATTGACGCTGCCATGCCATTTTGAATTTCTGAGTTTTGATCATATATTTGTAACCTGCGACCTTAAAAATCCCCAAATGCCAATTTTAGTAAAATCGGATATTAAATGACAATAGACCATCCGCCATCTTTGAAACGCCATCTTGGATTTTTCTATAAATAATGTCAAATTGTATCTCCATGTGAATCATATACACATGTCATGTCAAATTTCAAGTCAATATGACACTTGGAAGTGGATGAAAAGTGAGTTGTAAAATTCTATTGCAATGATACAGATCAAGCTAATAGAAACGTATTATAAGACTTACATGTGGGTCGAATTGAAAAGCCCCTCCTTTTAATTTTTTCTCTAAAACGGATTAGAAAGGTAAAAAACTTGAATGTGCCTATTATCTCGTACTATTTTGCAAAAAAGCTTTAATATAATACACAATATTGAGGACATTAAGTAATCGGTAGCACACGAAATACCTACCGGGACACGCAAATTGTTTGAATAAGGGGGGAGATATTAAATCAAGCAGCGAATTTGAAAAGCACATTTCAATTTGAAACCTAAGTCAATACATAAATTTGCTGAAAGGCACTTATCAGAAAAAGCAAAAAGCCGTTCGGCAGCTCCATTAGTCAATAAATTGCGATGTATTTGGACTACTGATGTATTCCGTCACGAAGGTAAATAAACATAAAATGTTCTATTTTTCATATTTCATGAAATATCTTCGCGTATGTCGTAGGTATTTAACTGTAAATGTCTCCATACATTCGGATTTTAATTTCCATATTTTTATCGTATATCGGGAATATGGATCGAAAAATGCAGAACTTTTATCTTTCTTTGGTTATTTCAATTTAAAGTGGTAAACGTGAAATAGCAGCGTCGAAACCTTAAAATAATATGCAGTTGTTGAATGACAACAATAGTAAATGTTTAAAAATATATTATCTCTCATAAGTATACTCATTTAAAATGAACAATACTTCTAAAATTTCATTAAAAATGTATTCTTAATCTATTAAGTTTAGTAACAACAAAAGAATATAATTACAAGTAGCAAATATCTCAATAGTATAGATGCCTATATATTTGTATGTTTCACCAAACTGCTGCCAGAATTGTTAGTCCAACTGAATTAGAAAAAAAATCCTGATTTTCATTCACTTAAAAAACACATAGTTGCAATTCGTTAAAATAAATAAATTACAATATATTTAATTAAAGGTAATTGCGGCTAATTTCTGCTAGTCTACCCGGAACACAATGGGTCATTTTCGGGTATTTCTGGCCAAAACTCAAATGAACCAATTTTGACAGATTTCCGAGAAATGGGCCATAAATAAGCTTCTTGGTAAGGATGACCATTATACTTAGGAGAACAGAAGACCCCGAACCCTATAACTGCTTCATTTGCTGTTACATCATTACTTGGCCTTAGAAAAATTAACAATGATATCACCGGTTAAGGTGATAACCAAAGGCAATTCAACCAACACACAAGTAGTGACGGCGAACGGCTAGCTGATCTGGTGCGTGGCTGGGATTTCGTGGCTTCAATTAATATATATATTTTTAAATCAGCCAGAGGGAGAATCAATATTTTTGTGATATTTTACCTAGCTAGTTTCTTCCAACACTCATAGGTAGCTTAAAATGATGTAAAAATTATGAGCGCCATCCACGGAAAATTTAAGAGTTACTACCCCTGTGATGGTGAAACCAACCGCCGTGGAAAGATTTGATCTTATGGTGGACAGACAAACAAAAGAAATGAAAAATTGAATTTTATGGTAAAAATACTTATTTATTAATAACTTCAGAAAAGTCATCAATATAAGAACAAATCAACGAATTTAATCAATATAAAAAGTATAAAATAATGTTATCAATTATGAAATAGAAATATTAAATAATATTATCACAATTTCCAAAAATAAATATTTATACCTTAATTAATTTATCATTAAAAAAAATATATCTTGTGCAAAGAAAGTTATACAGTAAATATTACACAACAAAAAAAAACAATGCAATTCTCAGAATCTCACCAATACTCCTGACGATGGATAGATAGTGGATGAGGGCTCCTGGTGAGTTCTGGTAGCTTTTCCTAACAGCCTCTCTGAACACAGATGGCTCCTCGACGTGGTTTGACGTCTTGCTAACCTGTATAACGCTAGGGTTTTGCTGTTGGTTTGGATTGACTGGACTAAACTGGACTTGACTAAACGGAATTTCACTAGAGTATGTTGAACTTGAGTAAACTATGTTTGACTGGACTATCCGTTTTATGAAATCTAGCAGGCATTTAACCATCAAAGGAAAGGAGTGATTTTCCTTGTGTAAATTAGGTAGATTATTTGTACTAATTATGCAAATTATTTCGGTAAATTATTTAAATAATTTATTTATACTAATTATGTAAATTATTTATTAATTATCTATTATCTATTATCTATTTGGCAGCAAAACTCTACGTTTGGGAAGAAGAAAAAATATTATCAGCACATGTTTCAGAATTATGGCCATGTTTAGTTAGCAGAAATGAAAAATATGGCAAAAGGCTGTTAAATACTAATAAGAGGAATCAATTAAATAAATGTAATTACCTTTTATTAGATAGATCACTATGAGAAACTTTGACAATAGCAGAAGTGACACAACTCGTGACTGAATGATTATCAAAAACTTAAAGTCAAAGTATATGCTGCTACAGAATTGGCTACAGAAATGGACAATTCTGCTATCAGCCAGCTAATAAAAGAGATATCCCCTCTAATGTCTCAATTAACATATTACCATACTATAAACTAAAAATTACTAAGAATTTGGGTCCGCGTTGTTCTGTGCAACCCATAATACTTCCTGCAGTATATTTGGTTTAACCAATAATTAAGAAATATGTGCTGTGAAATACAGATATATTTACTATTCGATCGAAGCCCCTGTGTTCTATGAGAGCTGTTAGCAAAAACTGGAATACAAAAAGAGTTAAATGATTGAAACCTGAAAATATAATGAATATGTACATTACTAAATTTAAACAGATTACCTACGATAATTTAATGTCTGGTGTTTTAGTTACTAGAGTATGATAAATACCTGTACATATTTCTCAAAAATTTATTTTGTTTAATAGAATTTAATAAATTTACTTAAAGTTGCCAGATGTACGCAACATTGCGTGCTACTGCTCGAAAACGAAACATGCGTTACGTGTTAAGATTATGCAGAGAATATTTAGTGTTTTTCGAACTGTGAATTTTTGGTTTCTTTGTCTTCAATTGAATCAATCGGTAATTCCCGATATAGAACAAGGTAAGAGCTTTATTATAAGCAGTTAGTTGATTTTGTTTGTCATTTGACACCTAAGTTATAGCCTTTTATCGAATGAGCGGTTTTTGCCGTAAATTTTTATGAAAGTGAGACGTTACGTTTTTGTTACGCTTTACTTCCCTAAGCTTCCACGTTGTATTCTCTTTATGATATTGAATGCAGTGTTCAACACGTGTCCTGTGAGTTTCAGCTGCCTATAGCTGCCTTTTTGAGTTAAGGCGCTTTGAATACGTTGATACAAGCGAGAAACATTATATTTCAGATGTAAAAATAATCATTATTGAATATAATTAAATGTACAGGGTGGGCAACTAAGAATGGAGGTCGGCCATATCTCAGAAACCAAGCATCGCACAAATTTAGAGAAAAAATTACCTTAAGTAAAGTGGCCACGAAAAATCGCTGGAAAATATTTTCGAGTTTCTAAAATGGCCACTAGGGGGCGTAACAGCTATAGCCGAATAGAAAATCAGGTTTCTCTCAGTATTTTGCTGAATTAAGTGGCATTGAAAATACATGCGTCGTAATCCTGGGACAATTTCGAATCTTTTTAGTTTTCCATTTTTTTTGTATCTTCAAGAATAAAGTGGTGGGGAGATGCCAAAAACACATTTTTTCAAATGTCGATTACTCCGATTAGCCTTAACGAAATTTAACAATCTTGGTCTCATTGGAAAGTGCTTTTCTTAGTCTATCGAGTGCACTTTGCGCTGTTTCCATTTGATTATTACCGTCTCCGCTAGAGGGCGTTATTTGACATGACAACAAATATCGCGCTTTTTCTTAAAAAATTTAAATGGAATGGTATATTTATTTTTACACGCTAAAATAGAGAATTAAAAGCCTCAGATGTCAGTGAAAACCGCAACTCGATAACTTTTCTCTAACGGAAGATATTAACAAACAAAGTTGAAATTATGAATTATTGTCAGATCGCTACGACGGGATTTGCAAATTAGCTGTTGAAAACAAGTAAGCTGTGAAACTGACACAATGAAGAAACAACATATATCAAACATATTGAGTAGACTATATATATCATGATATAAAAATTAGTAATTAATTACAGACAACAATTCTAATAATAATAACAATATATTTATGTTGACAGTTATGAAAAGACTAATTTTACTTGACGAATGTAATATTTGCAAATTACGCGAGTCAAGTAAAATTACTGTTTCATAACGTGTTAAGAAAGACAACATTTTATCTAATCCTGCTCTAAAATAGAAAAGAAATTGCAATTAATATTGAATTTTATTTTGCGGTTTCAAACATTGTTACACCTACAGTGGTACAAATAAGTTTTGTGTTTATCGCTGTACCTGAGCATTAATATAGGTTGACATTTGTATTAACAAAGTTCATTTGTCAATCTACTGAATTTTTTGAAACAAATTAAGTCAGAATTTGTTGATTCAGGTGTGGATATTCCATCTGATATAAAAGAGTAGCAGTAAATTCAATAATACCTGATAAATCAAAAAGCATATATGAGGAAGTATAATATACGAAATTTGAAAACTGGTGTCAACAAAAAGGAATAATAAGATGTATGTGAAAAGATTCTCTTAGCGTATTTCGAAACGATGAAAACCTATAAAGCATATCACGATATGAATATTGAGTAGGAATCAATATTAAAGAATTAAATGCCAAAGGAAACATTGACATAAGGAATATACCATATTAATAGCATTTTTGAAGAGAAAATCTTCAGGTTATCACTATACATGATGGTACAGTAAATCGTCATAATATGCATTATTGGTCTGAGACGAATCCGCGCTGGATGCGAGACGTCCAATCTCAGGGTCGTTGGACTATAAATGTGTGGTGTGGAATTTTAGGTGGACAAATAATTGGGCCTTTTATTTTCAATGAAACTCTTAATGGAGTACGTAATCATCATATCGTGATGCTTTATAGGTTTTCATCGTTTCAAAATACGCTAAGAGAATCTTTTCACATACATCTTATTATTCCTTTTTGTTGACACCAGTTTTCAAATTTCGTATATTATACTTCCTCATATATGCTTTTTGATTTATCAGGTATTATTGAATTTACTGCTACTCTTTTATATCAGATGGAATAGCAAATATTACATTCGTCAAGTAAAATTAGTCTTTTCATAACTGTCTACATAAATATATTGTTATTATTATTAGAATTGTTGTCTGTAATTAATTACTAATTTTTATATCATGATATATATAGTCTACTCAATATGTTTGATACATGTTGTTTCTTCATTGTGTCAGTTTCACAGCTTACTTGTTTTCAACAGCTAATTTGCAAATCCCGTCGTAGAGATCTGACAATAATTCATAATTTCAACTTTGTTTGCTAATATCTTCCGTTAGAGAAAAGTTATCGAGTTGCGGTTTTCACTGACATCTGAGGCTTTTAATTCTCTATTTTACCGTGTAAAAATAAATATACCATTCCATTTAAATTTTTTAAGAAAAAGCGCGATATTTGTTGTCATGTCAAATAACGCCCTCTAGCGGAGACGGTAATAATCAAATGGAAACAACGCAAAGTGCACTCGATAGACTAAGAAAAGCACTTTCCAATGAGACTAAGATTGTTAAATTCTGTTAAGGCTAATCGGAGTAATCGACATTTGAAAAAATGTGTTTTTGGCATCTCCCCACCACTTTATTCTTGAAGATACAAAAAAAATGGAAAACTGAAAAGATTCAAAATTGTCCTAGGATTACGACGCATGTATTTTCAATGCCACTTAATTGAGCAAAATACTGAGAGAAACCTGATTTTCTATTCGGCTATGGCTGTTACGCCCCCTAGCGGCCATTTTAGAAACTCGAAAATATTTTCCAGCGATTTTTCGTGGCCACTTACTTAAGGTAATTTTTTCCCTAAATTTGTGCGATGCTTGGTTTCTGAGATATGGCCGACCTCCATTCTTAGTTGCCCACCCTGTACATGCAAATTCCCCAAATGAATATATTACTAGCAAAAAATACTTGTAATTAATTCAAACTCTTACTAAAGACTTATAGATGAGTACTGAAACATATACCTTTCTACACAAAATACTATGCTGGCAATATGCCACAAACATTGGATTATAAGAAAGAAATATGGATATTACGTACAGCATTTCTTAAGATTCTAGCTCTCATGTTCCATCTTATAAACCCAAGCGACTTGATTTATTCAAGATTTGGAGAGAAAAATTTGAAAAGTTCCAGTGAGAAATGCCAATAAAGAATTGTGACCAACAAGGATTGGTAATGTATGATTTTGGTTTCATCGGATCCTTCTTGCGACCCTCTCTAAGAAGAACAAGAAATAAGTTTTCTGCCGAAGTCAACAATATTACCTTCCGAAGTATTAAGTCTACTAGCAATACCAAAAGTACCTAAACCTCCAGCGACTTCGACGACACACACACCACAGGCAAGCACCTCCGAAACCACAACTTCTGATGACGACATCGATTCGGACAGTAGTGATTAGGTAGACAAGTGTGTATTCTTGATAGGTCTCACTTTATTTATCATTTCTATACAAAAATCTGTAAGAAATGTATCTTTTGAATGCCTATTTTCTCGTTTTATTCCACAATGTTAACAATATATAATTTTTTTGAATCTTTTGCTAAAAACACTGATTAAACAATTTTTGAACACTTATATATCACTCCCAGGTCGAGAAGGTATTTCAAAAACATTTTTCTCATAAATCCTGAGCACAATCAACACACATGCCAAGTTTGAAAAAAATCGTGCATTAAATATATTTTCAACCCTTATTACTCACCCCCAAGGGTTGATCATTTTTTCCCTTATTTTTTTTTATAGAAATTTAGGTATCAAAAGTACGTAAACTGAGTTTCAAAGATATCGAAGTTTGTTTATATTTTTACTACTTTTCCCTTGACCTATGCACAATAAGTATATATGCAGGGATTGACATTTTTGACCAGAAATTTTAGATTCTGACCCACTGTGCGGCAGTAACGTATTACATTATCATTGATCATTCATTTAAATCAAGTTTCATTAAAAAAACAGATACCTACAGAAATCAGCGACCGGATCTTAGACTATTGGAAGCTAATAACCAATTTTCAAACAATAATCGAATTTAAATTGAATTTATACAACCCATATAACACATCTCACTTAATCAGTTTAAGTGTAATTATGCCAATTAATCAATTGGCATAATTTTGCTTCAAGTTAGCAAAAATAATCATTTTTACTAACTTGAAGGAGTTTTTAGTATAATAAAATATTATCATCGTATGTAGATAACCCTTGAGTTTGAGAATTATTGGCAGTAACTACGATAATAATCTTAAAATGTGCCTTTTAATTGTGCTAATTATGATAGGGGTAATTAACTTAATCCGTATTCAAATGTCTTACGACTCAACCGAGAAATGATTTTACACGGTAATGTTCGTTTTAACGTTAATGGATCTGCAATCTCCTATGTTAACCCACTAAGTACCCTTTCATTCCAAGTATTATTTAAAAATTTCCAGTATTAAGAGAAACACATGTTCTGGTTTGATTTCCTTATAAAGACAAATTATTAAGGTGTCTATGAAATTTATTTTCATGATACTGAATACGATTTTTTTTTTTGGCATTGTGGAGCTAGTCCAATCAGCCAGAAGCAAAATATAAATGGTAAGGCCAATACTTGACTAACGATTCAAAATTTTATATATTTATTTAAAAAAGTATTTTAAAGAAAACGCTTTTATTTTAAAAAACTACTAAAAAGTAAAAAATAATTTTTTAAAATTCATACACCTGAAAACCAAAAGCTTTGTGGACAATCATATAGTACTATTGCATAGTTACTTTTCTCAACTGACCAAGCTTTAGGTTTCCAGGTGTATGAATTTTAAAAAATGATTTTTTACTTTTTAGTTTTTTAAATTAAAAGCTTTTTCTTAAAAATTATTTTTTACAAAATTTTTCTTTACTTTTTACTCTACTTATTTTGCCGACAGACAAAACCCTTTCATTTGATATCGATGTCAAGGAAGTTGTGAGAGGTAATCCGCCATATTGGATTTATAATGACGTTACATGGTTTATTGTATTTCACTTGTAAAACTCTTTCATTTGACCAAGAAGGCTGTGAAGAAAAAGATAAAAAGCCTATTTTTGACGGGGCAATGCGTCCACTAATGCATAAGATATTGACGCAAAACCTAGTGAAATTTACCAAAAACGTCATTAAGTCTCTACCGAATATACGATTTTTAAATCTCTAGTATTATTTTGTTCATTCTAATATGCAAAAATGTTGAGTACGCATCTGTAGTACTCTTGTCAGCAGTAATTGTGCCAATGTTGATATAAGAATGAAGTTTTAAACTGTAATAATTGTAATAGAAAAAGAAGTTCTGAAAATTAAGTTCTTTCTTGGATGTTTACCAAAAAAAAACTGAATTCCTTTGTAAAACGTCTATCAATTTTTAGAATAAAATATAGGGCGTTCCATTAAAAATATTATCGATGACGTCACAGATATGTGAAGCGTTAAAAAAAATCTCTTACGTATGGAGCAATCTGATATTACTAATTGGCATGTTTTTGTATTTTTGCGAATGCAAAACAGAAAAGTTGTAACTTTTATGCGTTTCTTTTGGGACACATTTTATAGGATTGTTAAAAGATTCGATAATGCTTTCAGATTGTAGGACGTCGCATGTTAAATATAATGTTAACAAGTCACCTCGAGTATGATTTGATTACATTATTTGTCTGCAATAACCATTTATTTGGGTAACATCACATGATCTACACCGACGGTCGACTTTATTTGATTTTTAAGCGAGTTCTAGAAGTAAATGCACAACACGCCCACTAAATACCGCCCGAACATTTCAAACTATTGACATTTAACAAATTACGTCTAAATTAGACGGTTCAGTTGGCAGCGAGTCTCGCAGAAGCCAGTTCGAAACAAGAGTTAATCCAAACTAGGAACACTCATTATGTTAAATGGGTCAGATGAACTGAGCTTTAATTCTACAAAGTTTATACACGCAGTGCGATTAAGGCAACAGCTTGATAATGTGACTGCGGTCGGTAATATAGCTAACTTCACCTAATATTGATACCAAGACGTTCATTCACTCTAGCATTGTTAGGGTAGAGTTTATAGTATGCTTAGTTCATTCTAAATGAAAGACAAATATGTGTACCTGGGTTGATCATCTTGTACATAAAATCTTAAAGCACTGACTTAAATTACTCTATTATTTCCCTGTAAGTTTAATCAAAACCAGAAATGTCCGTTTTATTTATTTTTGTTTATTATTTCGTCATAGTTCAGTTTCCAGGAAAAAGCAGCGGCAAGAGGTAGGAAACAATAATCTGTATAGGAATTTTTTATTTTTTGATAGGCTTCTGGTGGTATTTTAAAAAGTTTTCAAAGCCACCGTGGGCGAAACATAAAACAAAATGGAGTCATACTTCAAAAATAAATTTTTTTTAATAATAACTTAAAATACGAACCATGTAAAATTGTTATAGAGGTGAAAATTGAGAGCACAAAATTCTATTAAAATAAAATGGCATTACACAAAATTTCATACATACAATGAACGTGTCTTCCCTGTGTTTCGGCACAAAAACTTTAACAACTTTAGAATAAATAATCGGATCGTAATAAAGAAAAAAGCCGCTGCCCAAGAAATCTCTACTTTCACATCCAGATTTCCCATCCCAGTTCTTTTAAAGGAAAACTATCTTCACTGTATTTGCAGTCAACCATGTAGAAATAATTGGTCGTAGAATTTTAGTAATAGATTATTTGAGGCAGATGTCATAAAATATTGACACGTTGGCTTTTAGCATATACGCCAAGAATTAGCCTGCTTTACTTATTATTCCCTATTTAGATATCATTGTCATACATAAACGTATATCAAATTTTCAGTGAATATCTCAATTCTATTTTATCAACCCCTTAAAATGCAGAGGTGGTAGTGGAGGGTTGATGAATTAATGATATCTGAGGCCTTGTCTTCTTGTATATGCACCAAATCCCAAGTTTCTGTATTTACTTATTTTTCCTATTTACCCCTACTGACCCCCCAGCTCTTCAACGGAATCATCTCAAAGTATAATCCAGGTCCAACTGTCGTGTACCAAATCTCAAGTGAATATCTCTATTTTATTCCATCAACCCCTTCAATAATTGAGTGGGGTGGTGGAAGGACTGGAAGGGTTGAAAAACGTTAAATCTGAGGTCTTGGCTTCTTCTAGATACACTCAAGTACTCTTATCTGCTTGCTTTACTTATTTTCCCATATTTAACCCCCAACTCTTCAACGGAATCGTCTCAAAATATAATCTATCGCTACAATGTCGCTATAGTACATACATATAACAAATTTCAAGGGAATATATCAATTTTATTTTATTAACCCTTTAATAATGGAGTGGGAGTGGCGCGGCGGTTGAAAAAAAATTATTATAATGAATCTAAGGCCTTAATTTCTAGTATATACACCAAATCTCAAGTTTCTGTACTCTTACCAGCTTGCTTTACTTATTTTCCCCTACTTACTTCTGTTTTACCCCCAACCCTTCAATGGAATCATCTTAAATTATAATCTAGTTCCAATGTCGTTATGAAACATGCGTGTACCAAATTTCAAGTGAATATCACTCTTATTTTATCAAGCCCTTTAATAATGGAGCGGGGGTGATTGAGGGGGGGGGGGGGTGTTGATAAGAAGTTACTGAGCGACCGACAGACAAATTTTTTTTTTGCTCAAATTTAAAATCTCGACGTTTCATGACATCTTATATTAAAACTGATTTCTTGTAAAAACCCAGGAATCACTAAAGTATTCATAAGAAATAGCTAGCCAAATTCGAACTCTAATAGAACTGTCCAGGAGGATTGCATGCGGTTTTCACACCACTATGTAACACATTATCATAGAGCGAAACTCATCATTCCTGAAAGACTACCCTACCCTTCCGTAAAAGAGATCATTATATAATAATATGTTACTTTACTTCTTTTGATAAATTGAGCAAAAAATGTTTTTACTTCCTTAGTTGTAACAAGTACAGAAAAGCATTAATGCTAAATTCTCACTTGATTCTTTATCCATTTTAATTTTTTCGCAATTTTAATGGGGAGATTTTATTACCAATCTGTTCGGTTGTATTTTGATTTTAAAATTGAACTTCTACTGTCAATTTTTTTTTCTTAAAGAATGCTATTGATCACACGTATTTCTGTATGGGAGAAACACCGATAGCAGATTTGGTACATTCTTTGTTTTGATACAGTAAATACTTTTGATACATCTTTACCAAATTTTAATAAAATGCATCAATCTGGCGCTTAATCGATAAAATTATAAATTTACCGATACTTATCCACTAAAGAGTTTTTTATATCAGTTAAAATGTAATCCATTGGAATGAATTTCTTTTAAGACAAGGAGTATATAGGCTCCAATACTAGTTAGCTAGTACATCTGATGTTTTTATGAGTTAATGTCAAATATAATTATTTCATAATTATTCATAGAAATTGTCTTGGTTTTGCATGAAACATCTTTACGAGTGGCTTTGTGCCTTTCTGATGAGCTCCAGAGTAAGGGCGAAGAACGTTTCAAAGGTTAAGCATTTCCAAACACAGAATGATAGATTTTATGAAAATGTAATCCATTGGAATGAAAATTTTTAAGACAAGGTAGGTAAATAAATTCATTTTAGGCCTTTGTACTCATTTTTAACTGAATCTTCATTACCGTTGGGGGTTATGTAGATACTAGTTTAATCTGCATGGACGTAGGGGACTGTGTGGATGCTAGTTGTTGAATGAGAATTTTCAAATAAGAAATTATACAAATTCATTTTAAGATTTCAATTTGCTAGCATAACCAGAATTCAGGTTGTCGAAAGAATGCAAAAATTTCATTAATATTTGTATTTATATTAATTTATTCCTATAGAGAATATGTTTCAATACTGTTTCTGTATAAAAAAGATTGCTGGATCTTAGATTTGATCTCAGATCATTTTCTTGATATGAATTATCGTCAAAAAAGGTATTCATTATTCGTTGTAGAGCGAACTGCGATTTTATTATTTAAGTGAAAGAAATGTATGATTTGTTGTAGAAAATAGGTTTGTATCATAATTTGACATGTTGAGAGTTGAAACCTTTGTTGTTAACTTCACTCTGAAGTAATCCCTACAAACATCAAAAGAATTGAACGCCACACTTGAACATTAACACTCGACTCACATTTCGCCAACGATGTTGACATTATCAATAGATGACACCAAATTATCCTCTCTCAAAGTCAATTAAGAAAACAAACGACATTAATTCAGCAATTAAACATAACAATTAAATTTTTAAACACGCCGTAACAAAATATTAGGAAAAAATAACAGTTTCCCAACTCGTTTCATTTTTGTATCAACACTTTCATTTTATTAAAAAGGACAATTTCTTTAAACGGAACCGGCGATAAATTTAACTGTTTAAATTCCCAAAGTAATTTGCATGTTTGTAAATTTGTATAAAGAAGTTATAACAAGTTTTTCGCGACTACCTTAAACACGTTTTCTTATTATGATAACTTCGTTTCATATTCTTTAAGAAAATTGAATTAAACTGGAAGTTGTTAAAAAGTTTTCAAAGCTACATTAAAAGCATTCATACGTACGTTTACAGCTTTTTATTCTTAGCGCTGTGTCTGCATCATTACCTTCATATTTTATTTCATAGATAAAATATCTTCGAGGTGAAAGATTTTTATGTTTGATATGATTTTAGAATCGATTTCACCAATGGCTCAATAAAAATAAGGAATTATTTGGCAAGGTGCTATGATAACTAGATATAAATTATCTTAAATGTTATAAAAAACCGCTGCCTAGGAATCACTACTTCCACATCCAGATTTCTCATCCAATTCTCCTTAAACGATAACAAATGATACTATATTTGCACTCTAGTAAGCGGATATTATTGCTTATAGGATTTTTTTGATATAATATCTAAAATCATCTGCCCCGGAATGGTAATGAGGGTGGCTGATGTTCACACACTTTTTGAGAATTTCTGTTTTCATGTACACACTAAGACACAACTTTATTTTGATAACTTCTTTGATAACGAAGTGAAAATGTTGTAGGTGGCAGTGGGGTGGCATATGTCATAAAGAAAATTGAGACCTTGACTTCTAGTATACAGGGTGGCCACGAGTCAATGTACGCCCCCAATATTTTGGTTGCTTTTGTATTTCAAAATTTGGTTTTTGGTACAAATAAATTAAACAAAAATAGGCTACTTTTAGACTAACAGGAATGAAAATATCACTTCCGGCTGAACCGGAAGTGACATCAAGTTTTTTTTCTTAAATGGAATGACTATATTTTTTGTTGGTTTCTCATTAAGCATAAATTTCTAAGTGCAACAGTTTTGTCGGATGTAAAAAATTCCAAAAAATAAGTGAGATACGAACAATTTTTTTAAATTTTCCAAATGGCCGCGTCAGATCAATGCGATGTAAGAAAATTAAAAAAAAATTGAAAAAAATTTATTATTACTAAGTAGTCTATGAAAATTATTAGTAAGGTTGTAGACTTGTCTGTAAAGCAGAAAACAGTTGTTTCAGTTACTGATAGGTACCAGTATTTTTAGTTTTTTTTTCAAAAAAACGGAATTTCATTTTCATTTTCATTTCCGTAGGGGTCCTATGGAATTTTTTTTTAATGGAACTGTGCTATTTCTTTTATTAATCAGAAATAATCATTCATAAACTATAATTTTTTCGCCATTAATCATTTCTTACGATGTCCTTCGTAATAATAAAAGTATTTTTAAAAAGTAAACACAAATTAAACAAGAAATAATTTTAATAGGTATAACGTTACAACCATGAATAAATTACCAAGAATAACAAAACTATTTAAAACCTAAATTATAATAAACCATTATAAAAATTGTTCAAACTCTTCACCGTTATGATTAATACACAGAATAGCTCGATTTATCGTTGCACGTCTAACATTTTGTAACTGTTGAGGTGTTATTTGTGAAATTTCGTGTCGACCTCTTTCTTCCAGATCTTGCCTTGTGGTTGGAGCTGTCACGTAGACTCTATTTTTCAAACGCGCCCAAATAAAAAAATCGAGTGGGGTTAAGTCAGGCGACCTTGCAGGCCATCTGACTGAACCATGGTTCCCAATCCAACGATCTGGAAATAATTGATTTAAGTAATCCCTAACGATAATAGCATTGTGTGGTCCAGCTCCGTCTTGTTGGAAGTAAACCTCATCAATATTGGCATTGGGAATTTGATTAATCTGTGAAACTGTTATATTTTGGAGAAATTCTAGATATCTTGGTCCAGTTAGAGTTTCGCTAAAAAATATTGGACCTATGATATGGTCGCCCAGTACGCCAAACCAAACAATGAAGCCAAACCGCTCCTGAAACCCTGTTTCATAATGTGAGCATTATAAATTGCCCAATATCGAGTGTTGCTTCGATTAAATAACCTAAGGTTTGTAAATCTCGATTCACCAGTGAACAAAACGTTTTTGATAAAATTCTCATTTCTTAATTGGCGTAACTGTAACCAATTACAAAAGGTTATTCTTCGTTGATAATCATTCTCATACAAAAATTGATGCAATTGATATTTATAAGAACGATAGCCGTGTTTCTTTAAAATTTTTCTGGCTTATTCTTTGGAAACTGGTAATTCATGTTCAATTGGTCTTATCGAAATGGTTGGGCCAACATGCACTAAAGCTAATACATTAATTTCCGTTTCTTCATCCACAATAAATCTTTCTTTAATTTCTACATTAGGTTCAGTTCTAAATTGTTGCTCCAACCGGGCGAAATATTTTCTCGGAGGTTGTCTTCTTTCTGGATATCTCCGTTCATACAGACTTTGTGCTCTAGTTGCATTACGTCGAGTCTCTCCATAAATAATGATGATATCAACTTTTACATCTCTTGAATAATTTTCAGCCATTTTATATTAATTTTCTTGTTTATAACAACTTTAATACACTTGATTCAGAAAATTAGTGAGTAAGTCAAGACTAATTCAATTGTTGCGAATGTCTGTCATCTGCAATTTCGGATTTAAATGTAGATAGGTACCTTATTAAAATGATTTGTTGGCGCTTACTTTTTAAAATTACTTCTATTATTACGAAGGATGTCGTTAAGAAATGATTAATGGCGAAAAAATTATAGTTTATGAATCATTACTTCTGATTAATAAAAGAAATAGCACAGTTCCATTAAAAACAATTCCATAGGACCCCTATGGAAATGAAAATGAAATTTCGTTTCTTTGAAAAAAAACTAAAAATACTGGTACCTATTAATAATTCAAACAAGTATTTCTTCTCTACAGACAAGTCTACAACCTTACTAATAATTTCCATAGCCTACTTAGTAATTTACTTACATCGCATTCATCTGACGCTGCCATTTTGAAAAAAATAAAAGATTGTTCGTATCTGACTTATTTTTTGGAATTTTTTACATCTGAAAAAACCGTTGCACTTGGAAATTAATGCTTAATGAGAAACCATCAAAAAAATATAGTCATTCCATTTAAGAAACAAAAAAGTTGATGTCATTTCCGGCTCAACAGGAAGTGATATTTTCATTCCTGTTAGTCTAAAAGTAGCTTGTTATTGTCTAATTTATATGTACCAAAAACCAAATTTTTAAATACAAAAACAACCAAAATATTGGGGGCGTACATTGACTCGTGGCCACCCGGTATATACCATATCTGGACACTTACTAGCCTGCTTTACTTATTTATTCGTATTTAGTCCCCAACCGATTCAACGGAATAAGCTCAAAAAATAATCTTGTTGTGGATCTCGTTATAATACGAACGTTTACCAAATGTTAAGTCAATATTCTAACTTTATTTTCTTAACTCCTTTAATAGTGGGGTGGTGATAATTGTGGGGACAGCATATCATAAAAAAACTTGAGTCCTTGACCTCTATTATTTGAAAACAGGAACCAAGTGCTCTCATTGAAAATTTTTTTCGTCTTAATTTATAAAATAAACCTAGGTTTAAAAAAGAAACAAAAAATACACTGATACCTTGTGACTGCTACAATTATAACAAATAAGGGATCATTTCTCCAGCTTACCATCGGCACCTCGAGTCGTGTGCATATTTACATATGTAACGGGTCGGGTTATTATTTATTATTGTGAATACGAAATGAATGAAATGAAATAAATACCTATTTGATATGTTCAACCATAGCTAAAAAAATAAAGAATATTTTAATGGTAAAAATGGTAATGGTATACACCAAATCCCAAGTTTCTGCACTCATACTGCCTTGTCTTACTTATTTTACCCTATTTACCCACCAACCCTTCAACGGAACCGTCTCAAAATATAATCTAGTTCCATATGTCACTATAAATACGTGTGGTAAATTTCGTGTGAACATTTCAATTTTATTTTATTATCACCTTTAATAATGAAGTGGGGGTGGTAGCGGTGGGGAGTGTCAAATGTTATAACAATATTTGAAGCTTTGTCTTATAGTTTATACACCAAATTCTAAGTATCTGGATTCTTACCGGCTTGCTTTATTTATTTTCCCCTATTTATCCCTATTTACCCTCCACCTCTTCGCCGGAGTAAGCTTAAAATACAATCTAGTTCCAGATAAGATTACAATATATACGTATACCAAATTTCAAGTCAGTACCTTTAACCATTCCAGAGAAGATGTATACACAAAAAAAGTTACAGGCAGACAGAGCGATCGACAGACCAACCGCGAACGGCTGACCCACGGAAATATTTTTTCGCTCAAATTTAAAATCTTAACGATTCTAAACCGATTTAAAAAAAAAAAAAATTATAATTTTTTGTACAATTACTATACTCTCACTCCGCTACGTGGATGTAGAAATATGAAACAAAATTTCACTATCGCGCGTCGCACAGTGGTCTAGATTTTCAAAAAATTTTACAAAAGCATAGTGTGTTTTCCTATATGCTTGAAATTTTGGTAACAGTGATTTCTCACTATCAATTATTAGTTACCTGAATTTTCAAAAACAGAAACGATTTTTCGAAATACTTTTCACAAAATTGCGTATTCAGGTGGCTTTCACGTCACTGATTACGACTCAGTTATCACAGTTTTCAGAGACGAAATGGCGGATCCAATTGGCTGACGATTTTTTGAAAAGCTTTTCTGATTTTCACAAAATTGTGTATCCAGAGGGCATATCACGTCGCTGATTACGAATCAGTAATCAGAATTTTCAACAACAGAATGGCGGATCCACTATGCCAAGATTTTTCGAAAAACTAATACAATTTTTACAAAATGGCGTATTCACGTCGCCGACTACGAATCAGTTATCAGAATTTTCAAAAACAAAATAGCGGATCCAATATGAAGGACGATTATTAGAACATGCTGTATATTAATTTTAGCACTTTCGCGCGTGGACACCTATTAAAACCGAATGACTATTCGGAGAATCAAGAGCGATATTGGATCGGTTACGCGCCCTATTTCCGTCACATCTAGAGGCTCTAGGACGCGCGCAGTAGTGATTGACGGTAAACCAAATACGTTTATGCAAGCCTCGGCATGCAACTGTCTAGAATTTTTATTTACTAAAGTATTATCTATTTGATGAGCGTAAAACTAGCCTGGGCGGTAGTGGGCGATGAATCATTTGCACAGTTTCGTGTTATTTAATGGTTAAAAAAAAATTTTACTTGTAGATATTGGTTGCTTTCCTAAATTAACATGAAATATTATTTAATAACGACAAACATATACAACTACTCTACATTCCTTCAAGATTATCCCCCATTGAACAGAATTAATATTTACACACTCAAATAAAAAAGAACTATTATCAGATTACGTGGAGAACGTGTTTCGCAGCTGGGTCAATCAAACGTGGATATGTCGAAAGTAGGCAACTTCGAAATGCCGAGTAGCTGCAGGTTTAGAAGCAACCTGCTTTACCTTTCACTAAAACATGCAGGATGGCTCCCTCTTTTAGACACTTAACACAAGAAAAAATGCATTTTTTGAAACTTAATATTTTGATTTTTGTTCACTTTTTTGAGAATCTAGCCCACTATACGTCCTTTGGTTAACTTGTCCTTGTAATCAAACGAATTTTTACTTGACCTAAAAACCGATATTACGTAATAAGGTTCGATTAACCCAACGATTGGGAAATTTTATTTCATAATTTGCAGTGACGGTGTTTTTAATAGTTTTTTTTAACACATTTTTGTGTAAAATTTAATCATTTACTTTGTTCCTATTATTTTTTTCCTGCTCTTACAATTTTGGCAGCGTTTTTATTATAATGTGGATATTGCCTTCTATGTATTGTTCTATTCCCTAAGTGGTCTGTATAATATTTGATTTGAAAATTAATTTGAAATAAAAATGAATTTGTATTTTATAACAGAAATTGATGTTGGATGCCAAGTAGTTTAAAATCTAGTAAAATTATACACCACAAAATATTATTAACACGATTTACCTGTATTCAATAGGTTTACACTTCCCAGGGTACAAGAAGTCAGTGCAATTATGCTCAACGATCAGGATACCTCAAGCGAATAAATCAAACTCAATGTTGAACGAAGAAGTATAAATTCAAGATGGCTAATCCGGACATAGAGAGGACCCCGCACCATTAGCATTGGAAAAAATTATTTCGGTGGAATTCTTTCAAACTCTAGGAATAGGTAGTTCAAGAGCTTTCGAACAAAAAATGTCATAGTGAAAAATTGATTTAATGCCTTCCCTGCAGAATTACATTGACTGAAAGCCAAACATTTTTGAAAATTTTCTTTGGTGGAGTTTTTTTCAAACTGAGAATAAGTAGTTCAAAGGTTTCCGAACAAAAAATGGCATACAATAATTTGATTTAATGCCTTCCCTGCATAATTACAAGAAACTTGAAGTTAAAAGTCTTTGAATTTTCAAAAATATTTAAAATTAAATCAATTTTTTTCATATGATATTTTTTGTTCGTAAGCCCTTGAACTACCTATTCTCAAAGTTTGAAGAAAATTCCACCAAAATGTTTTTTCCAACGCCTTTTTTTCCAATGCGGGTTCTCTATGTCAGGATTAACCATCTTGAAATTTAGAAATTTGGTCTCGATAGAATTAAAAGTAATTTTATAACGAATAGTTGAAAAAGAAATAAGTTTCATTAATTCCAGGCCTTGGGAATTGTCGCTTGATTAAAAAATGAGCTGTTTGTCCCACTGTGTAATGTTTGAAATATCTCCAATTTCAAAACTGAAAAACTGTATCAACTTGGCAGATGCTTTCCTCTTGAACCTGCTTTAAAATGTTTTTCAATATTCATGGAACAAACTTCTAATTCTAATACAATATTTCAAGTATATGAAAAATTTAACTTGGATATCAATAAGTATATCTGGAAAATATGTAATTTTCTAACATTATTTAATTTTCACTTGCTTTTTGACTTTTATAAATTTATTAGTTATATTTCTTCCAATTTTACTTGTTGTCTTGTCAAAGGTCGATGCTTAACTGATTTGATAATTCAAGCTTTTTAATACGTCAATTTCCATATTCTCCACTATCTTAATTAACTTTTATTAAAAACCTATTTTTAATTTACTTTTCTAACTATCCCATTTTGCGTGTTCTTTATATTAATCGAATTGTTTAATGTTCTTGAAAAATTTTATATTCAACTTATCAATATTAAGTGATTACTTGTAATTTTTCCAAATATATTGACATATTACTTTTAAAGGTTTAAAATCTAATTACAACTACTAATATCTATTTCAGTCTAGAATAAAATACTATTTAATACATAAATATCAATAGTTCTCTTGATTTAAATTATTTAACTACCTATAAATATAATGTATTGTTTCAGATTGACATATTAAAATCAATTGGTATACTAAACTAAACAAGAACGTTAGTATTTCAATAAATATTATATCATGATCACGTCAATCATGCTTTTGCAAGCTGTAGAGCTCATTTCAGTCCCTCCCTATTTCTAAAGCAACCACGCTGCAATGCAACTATTGATAATTGTCTTTTATTTGAGATATATTCTGTTCGGTTTCAAAATGTTTTTACAGAATATTTTATAAAATCAGCCCTAAGTTCTGACATTGGATGTCACATAGAAATTTTGCTTTACTGTTTAAAAGGTTCATTCTAAATTATTTTGACTAGGCTGATGATCTATAAAATTTATACATGTTAAAGTTAAATTGATTCTGTTTTTTGTTTATTCTTAGGTTCGTCACTTGTGTTATTACCTTGTGAACTTACATTGTCTGGCCATCACATTTCACTGCGTTATGGTCTTGTTGCACTGGTGCTTCATGATCCTATAATTATACATTTTGATATTAAAACATATTACAAATTCTTAACTTATTTTAATTTTGTTTAATAATATTTTTAAAACAGCTTGGTTCAAATTCAACACCAAGCTCCACCTACTCGTTTCGCGCAAACGAAACTGAATCAAAATACAAAGTAACATGCATTCATGCTTCTGTATACTTTATTATATAAAAATTGTTATAATTGTATTTCAATATTATACAGATTTTGTGACTTATTCATGTTTCAAACACTATTTGGATGGTCTTGCTTGGTATACAGTTCATAGCAGTACATACTTGGGCTGCGATACAGAATTTGCTCTATATCCAGTCTGATCCAGTTCGCTTTCGTTAATAAAAAGTTACTGTGTAAATATTTAATAGGCTATTTCGTCGTATCACTCTGTAATTAATTAGTACCATCTCTATTTACTTCATCCGCGTCCCTTTGTTGCAGTCTTTTCTGTTTGCTATGCTTCTACAATCTAATCTTGAAGGGCTTTTTTTAGGTCGATGAACATTTTGTAGCCGATAGAGAGAAAGATCGCCTTAACAAACTTAATTTAGTTTCTTGTAGGGGTTTCCAAGGGTTGTTCCGGGTTAATTAACAACTGATTAGTAAAAATCGCACAGGATATTGGATGTTAACCTTGTTTTTGTTTTTATATGAGTACACTGATTGAATTGGGGGTGATTTATTTTCTCTAACTAATTAATATTAAATGTTTGATAGTCACTTAGGACTCTGATTGATGAATATGTTTATTTGCCTCATGCTGGTTGGATTCTTTAATTGCATTGGGGTTGACTGAAATACGCAGAGATCTTAATTGAGAACAAATTCAATACATTTAAATTTGTTTGTTGCTATTAGTTTTAATTAGTTGCTGGATTTTATTAGTTCCAATTAGCATTTATGAGGAAAGCGTTGTATATACAATTAAGTGACTCAAATGTTAAATTGTCAGTTTCTCAACACTATACTTCCTTTGTAGTAGTTTCTACAAACACCAAAAGACTTGAACACAACACTCGACTCGCCTTTCGCCAACCAAATTGGCATCATCGGAAAATGATTAAATAGTTTAAAAGATTTCAACAGCTTTAATCATCTTCCCGACGGTTCTAATGTTATTGGTGAAACTCAAGATTTTGAGTATTGTGTTCAATTGTTTTGGTATTTCTGGGAACTATTTCAGAGGCAGCGCCAGACTGCTATTTCTATACAGGGTAATTCAAGAGAAAGTACATTAAATTCAACTGTAAATTGGGGTGCCACAGAGACGAAGATTTTCCTAATAAATTTCTTTCCTACCGCCCCTCATATTCTACAGCCCCTTAAAGCGTTTTCTTCTAATAACTTTCAAGCGGATTGACGTTATGATAAAATTGAGGATCCGGCTCTTTATTTTGATGGGCTACATGCTCATTAAAGTAAGTTCGTACTGATATGCAAGATGTGTTCTATACAGGGTGGTTAGGTAAAGTTCAAGGTCAATATTATTGCATTTTATTGAAATCGGAATTGTGTTAACAAAAAAATACGCAGAATAATTTTTGTACTCCAATGTGGGGATAATGACATAACTGCTGATCATGTAATATTTGCCGCACAGGGAATTGGCAATGTCTAAGCTATAATAATAATAATATAATAATAATAATAATAGTAATAATAATAATAAAGAAACATCACAGAAATTTAGGACTGGCATGGATAGACTACAAAAAAGCGTTTGATAGCGTCCCTCACACCTGGATTGCGGAGGTTATGAAAATCTATCATGTAAGCCCAATAATTACCCAGTTCATGAATAAAACCATGAAAGAGTGGAAAACAGAAATGTGGTTGTACCACAGCAATGGCCACCTGAGGACAGGAGATATACATATTAAACGCGGAATATTTCAGGGTGACTCCCTATCACCTCTCTTATTTTGTTTGTCGCTGATCCCACTCACTGACTTACTAAACCGTCAAGGTATCGGATACATGATTAACGAAAACAAAGTCAGCCATCTCTTGTATATGGACGACTTGAAACTTATTGCAAAAGATGAATATCAGTTACAACAAGCGCTCTCCATCGTCAAAAAGTTTAGTGATGATATCCAAATGGAATTTGGACTAGATAAGTGCGCAACAGCAGTAATTAAGAAAGGCAAGTTAATCAGGAGTAATAATGTACAACTGAGTGAAAACACGGTGATAAGAAGCATGGAACCGGGAGAAGTGTACAAGTACTTGGGAGTAGAAGAAAGTGATGGGATCCAAAACGAAAAAATGAAGGAGAAAATACGCAGGGAATATTACCGCAGAGTCCGCCAAGTACTAAAAACAGAATTAAATGCAAAGAACAAAGTGTCCGCCATAAATAGTCTGGCAATTCCAGTAGTAGCCTATAGTTGTGGAATTATTGACTGGAAGAGAAGCGAAATCAAACAAATGGATCGAAAAACAAGGAAACTGTTAACAATGGGAGGCATGCATCATCCGAAGGCCGACACTGAGAGGCTCTACATTAAGAGAAAAAATGGAGGGCGAGGGCTTTTAGAACTAGAGGCTGCATACGATGTCGCAATCGTGGGGCTCAACGACTATATTCAAAAAAGCAGCGACAAATTCTCACAACTAATAAAGGAAGAAGACCTCACCGCCACAAAGTATTCACTGCACAAAGAAGCCACAAAAATACAGAGTCATTATTTAGAGAATGAAGACATAAGAGACAACATCAAAGCCAAGATCAAGAGTAAGAAAGAAATAGAAAAAGTCAGACTAGCACTACAACTAGCAAGGAAGAGACCATGGCATGGTTGAGAAGTTCACAATTAAAGGGGGAAACCGAAAGTCTAATAATAGCCGCACAAGACCAGGCTCTCAGCACAAGATATTATAAGAGGAAAATCCTTAATCAAGAAGTAGATCCTAAATGTCGAATGTGTGGTAATGCAGACGAGCATATAAGCCATATAGTAGCAGGGTGTACCACGTTAGCCCCAACCGAATATACACACAGACATAATAAAGTTGCAGCCTATATCCACTGGGTAGTGTGTAAACATATGGACATACCAGTCACCGAAAAATGGTACCAACACAAGCCAGAAACTGTTACCGAAGCGCACAATATAACAATAACATGGGATATGCCAATATCGACTGACCGCATGATATCAGCGAACAGACCAGATATAGTCGTGCATGATAGACAAACAAAATCCTGTCTGCTAATTGATGTATCAATTCCTGATGACGCTAATGTTGCACTCAAAGTGGCTGAAAAGCTTAGTAAATATAAAGACCTAGAGATCGAGGTTAGCAGAATGTGGAAAACCAGAACACGAGTGGTACCAGTGATAGTAGGCGCTCTCGGTACAATTAAAAAGGGAACCCAAGAATATCTAGGAATGATACCCGGAACACCGAACCTACACGATGTCCAAAGAATTGCTCTCATGGGAACAGCACACATTTTAAGAAAAGTTATTGGATAGGTGGAGATCCTTAGTTTTCTGGTAGAAAACTGGAGTACGCCATTAAATCGTCCGAGCCCACCCCCAAACAGGGATGGGCGAAAGTTAACCAGCAACATAATGCTGAGAAGTACAATGATAATAATAATAGTAGTAATAATAATAATAATAATAATAACGGAAGAGAGAGTGGTGTCTGGTACTACCAGCGTACCCTCTCTGGTAGCATCGGAGACAGAGAGAAGAGCGACTGGTTTGTGAGTAAAAAGTAATAATAATAATAATAATCGTTTCTTTCCACATTAAATGCATAGTCTTTCCAAAGTAAACAATACACAAGAATTACAGCAATAGTCAGAATTTTACAGGACATTAAATAGTATAAAAATAGAAACATGTCAGGCACTTAAAAATTGATAGAACAGGAACACATTACACACATTATACAAAAAATTCATCTACATTATAACAATTTTACTCAAAAGATGTTTTTTTAATTTCCCCTTAAAAACATGTATATTAGACAATAATGTTATATCATCACTTAAATGATTATAAAACTTACAGCCAATATAAAAGAAATTTTTTTGTTACATAGTTGTTCGATGTACATTAGGTTGCAAAGTGGCTTTGTGTTTTGTATGATATTCATGATTTAATTTATACCCTGAAAATGATGATTTGTTTTTATAAATAAAGGAGCATACCTCGAATATATACATAGTAGCGACAGTAAGGATGTATAATTGTTTAAAGGAGTTTCTGCATGAGTCACGATAGTTTAATTTTGCAATAATTCGAACAGCGTATTCTCGTAGCATGAAAATACGATGAATGTACTATGAATAAATGAACTATTGCCCCAGTTTATTATACCGTATCTCATATGCGTGGAAGTTTGATAATATTGCGTCATCAGAACATCACGGCTACAATGGTTAGCTAAAAATCGTAACCCGTAACAGCAACTTGTCAATTTATTAGTTAATGCCTCTATATGGTGGTTTCATTGCAAGTTTCCGTAGAAGTATACCCCAAGATTTTTGTTGAATTGGTCAAGATGATATCTTTATTAACAGAAAATCCATTCATAATATCCGGAGTTATCTTTTGTATAGAAGAAGGTAAATATACGGCCTCATTTACATTTAAATAGAGATTTTTTTTCTGTCTAGGTGGTGACCATTTTATAAGTTTATTGGGTGCAAAAGTCCTACTGATTTTTCAGTGTGCAATATGTTGGTATCGTCGGCATAGGAAGTAAGGAAATATTTTTTATGTAATTGGCTAAGTCGTTGGAAAATATTATGAATAATAAAGGCCCCAAACTAGAACCCTGGGGCACTCCTTTATCAGCTTAATAATTATTGCTAAATACGTTATTACGTTTGACAATTTGTGTTCTATTTTCCAGATATGAGCTGAAAAACTTTAGAATGATACCTCGTATTCCATATCTATTTAATTTCTTCAGTAATAATTATTCCAATGCATGATTAAATGCAACTTTTTAAACAGAATAACTTTTGCATTTAAGATTTCTCTCTGTCTCACCGCTTTTCAGATAATGCTGGTCTAAATAGAGCAAGAACAGCCTGTATACGCACTCCAGTATGTGGCCGATGCAATAAAAAAATGTCAGAACTTGACTTCTGTTATATACACCAAATCACAAGTTGCTGGACTCTTATTAGCTGCTTGCTTTACTTCTTTACTCGTATTTTGACGTTCAACGGAATGATCTCATTATAATCCATACGTGTACCAAATTTCAAGTTAATATCTTAAACCGTTCCAGAGAACAACAACAAACAAAGTAACAGACCGACCGACGGACCGACCAACAAACAAACAAATTTCTGTCTGTTTAATCTCAAATGTTAAATCTCGATTTTTCATGACATTCCTAAACCTATTTCAACAACAATTTAATGATTTTTTTTACAATTACTATACTTCCAGGAATGTGGAAGTAATATACACACTTGAGGTGTGAAAATAATATTCACAAAAATTTTCAGTGGCCACTTTGAAACTTTCATGTCACCTCGGTTTTTACAGTTGTAGATTTGGTGTTCTTAATACCCATTACTTGATCGTCAGTGTAGTTTGTTTTCATTATATTTAATTATTGCGTTTTGTATAATTATATTGATTTACGAAACTCATGCTTGCAATTAAACTACGATTATGACTGTATACATAATTTTCAATATACCATAATATTACTCAACATTCAACATAGTATTCGTCCTAAAAATAAATCTTTTAGATTACAACGTAAAATATCTCATCCTTTCAATCAAGATGGGTTTATCTAGATCGTATTTCCAGAAAACTTTTGTTTTACATCTCCAGATCTTTTTAGGTTCAAAGTTTCATGTTAAAGTTCAATCTTATCAACTTAGATATATATCTCTGGGTCATATAAAACAATTTATTTTACAGTTTATCGAGATATAATCCTGTTTTACAATAATAGTAAAAGAATCGAACTCTTAACTTGGTAATTGAATAAAAAGTTGAAGATATCTACCATTATCTTGTTTCTACTCGAGAGAAGTTACACCAACACACAATGTTGGCACAAATTCATAAAACTTTTATCATATTTTACTTCGTGAAGTTTATTAGTCTTTCCGTTAAATTCTTTGCTTACTTACGTCTAGCTTCTTTTATTTGTTGATTTTGTATATAATATTAACTACACAGTTCATTATAAGGAAGTTATGTACGTGGGAGGGTATGGGTGATTTAATATCAAATGTAACTCTGATGAAAAAGTTAGCTTAGGTGTGGAATTATTTTTTTTAATGTGGTCCTCTCGCGCACTCATTCTGTTCTAGCATTTCTAATGGGTAAAAGACATTTTTTCGTAAATTTGTGATAGATTTGTCAAAATGTTGTGTAATAAAAATCATACACAACTTTGCTCTTCAGAATTGTCCAGAGAATACGAATTAATCATTTTTTTAAATTAAAGCCTCCTAAGACACTTTGATAGGACCCCAAAGTTACTATAAGAGCAAAAGTAAAATATCGCATGATTTTGACGTTTATTATCGTTTATTTCAGATTCTCTTTGCACAAATTGTTATTAATTAGTTACATTATATATTGTTATTATTAATATTTGAGTGTTAATCAAATTGTTTAAACAATAATAATTTATTTAAACAATTAAATTTTACTATTTTGTAACGTTTTCATTTTTTTTTTAATTTCACAATTTTTCAAGGAATACGAATTAGTAATTCTGTTTGAAAATATACCTCATAAGAACCATTGAACTTGAAAATGACCTCATACGAGCAAAAGTAGACTATAGCGTATTTTTGACGTATATTATTTATTACTTATTTGCCATTACAGAAATTACTTGTAATTAGTCATATTTCAGCTTGTGTTGATAATATTATTGATTAAGATTCAACTATTTACAATCTATCTAGATAGGCAGCAAACCGATAATCAGATGAAATTGAAAATCCTTAACTTTCGTAATCTACATAGTCTAAAACGTGAAAATCCGAAGAGTGATTTTTTTACCATTATAGTAGTTGCTCTTAGCAAGCGAGAGGACTACGAAGTGAACAAGGTTTAACTTTTTCAAAACTGACCTTCACGCACCGTCTTGGTTCATAAGGAAAAATGTTGCCGCAGAACAAACATAAGGCTTACTTATGGAATCTAATTTATTTTACTTTATCTAAATAACAAGATTTAATAACACATGCCATGAATAGTTTTATTACAACATTTTTAGTTCTCCAAATAGACCAAGATGTATGTTTTCTAAGTTTCATTATTCAATAGATAATAAAGCTTATTTTCGATAATAACAAAATTGGGTATAATCTGAAGCTCTCATCTGTTAGATTAATGTGGAACGTAGAATGACTCATAATGAAATATGGCCAGAAATAAACTGAGCTCATTCATAAATAAAATCAATTCCACGCCTTGTTGGATTTAGAACAACTTTAATTAAGGTTATTGAAGTATAATAATAAGTATTGTTCCTAGAAACGATGAGGTATTAATAAGGCCCATATTTAAGTTTTACTGATGTATTTTCACTACTAGACTTAAAATGCGTGAGCAATAAAGAACTTATGCAATTATGGTCTAAATCTAAAAACGAGTGTTCTTATTATCACATTATTTTTGCTGGAATTTGTCGTAATATCACAAGAAATACAATTAGAGTTTTGAAATAAATTTCATTCCCTAACCAGGGACCAACCGCACACATTTAGGTGCACCAGATGTTCTTTTGACGAAGATTTCCTCAGATTTATTTCAGATGTCTTCAATTTCATCGAGATTTCCTTGAGATTTTCTTGAAATTTTCACGAGATTTCCTTGGATTTAAATCAGATTTTCTTTGCGGTTTACCCTAGGATCCCGGAATATCTTTGTTTCAATATGGGATTTTTTTCAAAATAGGTTTTTCTCGCAGTTCTTTAAATAGATGTTCGAACTATAACTTCTTACAACGCACAGTGTCCAGAAAAAATTATTTCCGTTCAAAATTGTCTAGAGGTCCTATTTTGCAACCGATCGGGATCAATTTCTTTTTTAAATATTCGTGATTTAATTGTGAAAAGATCTGTCATGGCTGATTTTTGAAATATGAATTCCTGAAGGCGGCTAATGTCTTTAAATGGCCGGTTTTTTAATAAAAATCTTACTGATAAATGATTTTTTAATCAGTTTACATAAATCTTGTTACTCGGGAGTTTTCGAGGTCGTTGATCGCGAATCTGATATTCAAGTTATTGTGAATCAACCTGCAAGATGGCGGAATCAATATGGCAGCTATAGAATGCTAAGAATTGATAAAAATATATATATTTTCGTTAAAGTTAATGCTGACAAGTTTCAAATGTTACTGATTACCATTTTTAAATTCAAGTTATCTCAGTAAGGAATTCAAGATGGCGGATTCAAAATGAAAATCAAAAAAATATCTAAATGGGCTACTTTTAAGCATGATTGTAAAATTTGAAAAGCAAAATGGTTGCTGTTTATTAATTATCATAAATATGCGATTCAATCCTCCATTAATTTTGGGCATTACATAACCTAATATAGGTAATGTTTATATTTTTTCATCAGCAAATAATGTGATAAATATCTAACGCAAAGAAACTTAAACCTTTGTGTTAGATATTTATTTTATTATTAGCTGATGAAAAAATTATAATAATAATTACTTATATTAGGTTATGTAATGCACAAAATTAATGGAGGACTGAATCGAATATTTGTGATCTATAATTAATAAATAGCAGCCATTCTCGCTTTTCAAATTTTACAATCATGCTTAAAAGTAGCCTATTTAAAATAATACATTTAAGTAATTTTTTGATTTTCATTTTGGATTCACCATTTTGGGAATACCTGCATCGGAATACATAGGTCTGCCTTCTCGCACTCGATTTGTTTTTGTGTGCCTGTGAATTAATAAATAAGAGATGGAAGTGTTGAGTAAAAACCTTTACAGATTTTTTAAAATTATATTCAACCAAATAAATAACGCTGTCTAGGCAACTCGCAAACTTGCATGGTAAAAATGTATTTCATCAAGAAATACACTAAAGCTACTCTCTTAAATCAAATTACAAATACTATATAATTTTAGTCGTGTAGTTTAAAATTAAAGCACAGCGGAAAATAATTAAATCATGCTTACTAATTTCCTACAATATTTACTATATCAATTCATGTTTCATACTGAAATTAAATTTGCTTTTAATATCCATACGGTTTGTATTCGTTATCTCGATAATATACAATCAAACAATCTCCCAAAGCTAGTTATGGTTACTCCCTTGTCCAGGGGGTGATTTCACATTCATTTTAGCGTAGTCTACGATAGTAAAACGGCTCCATTGGCACAAATGGTTCGAAATGATCAAATCTCTGCGTTTATTCGGCGTTTGATTGTTATGGCCCAAAGTTTCTTGCAGTTGCCTTTATTGTGATAGCAGGCTGCTTCATCCGCTTAAAGTTGTCCATTAGCAGATTAAAGTATTTTATCTACATTTAGTTCAAATATTGCACTACTATTCAGTTTATTTATCCGTTGAAAGCAGCTACTTCACACAGACTTAGTCAATGAAGGTAATATATAAATTAAGAGAAGAAATGTTGGCTATTATTTTTACTATTTATTCATGCGAACGAGTTTTATTTATTGAAACTAGGAATTTACTTTTCTAAATGTAAATGCAGCCTTCAGTTAGAATATTACCCAACATCTCTGAGCTAGAACTAACTCATTTTTATGTGAAATTTTGCATAGAAATAGGTTTTCATTATAGAGAAGTATGAAAAACTATCTCAAGGCTATAACTGCAGCGCCAAGTTCCCAATAATGTTTTTTAAATAACTCTCAACACCCAAAATACAAAAAAAAATATAAAGAGCGCTAAGTACTATACAAGAAATATCCTTGAAAGAAATTTTTTACATGCAGCTGCAAAATAAGAATCACTCATGACTGATTTGGCAACAAGACTTTAATTAATTTTAAGGAAATTATCGATTCATAATTAGAAACAAAAAGCACTAAAGGGAAATGGTGAGATTTCATTATTATGTATATTTTCAATCGTAACGTTTGGTTTCTTGCATTTAAAAATATACTTAAACATTTATATGATTTTTCAAATCTTTTCCGCAAGAATACACCATAAAAAGAACCTACTGCAATTAAAATTATTTGATCTACATATTTTTTTTAATTTAGCTGTTGCTATTCCAGGACACGTACACACAACAACCATTCCCTACGATATTTCCACCTACCGCAGTTAAAACTCGAATTCAGGAGAGATAACAGCAACTAGACATGTTACGCTGCTCAACAGCGGTCTGGCGCACTGCTACTATCTCGATAATACACTAAAATGCCACTAAACATTCATACCCTGGCCAGAATTCTCACCCGGAACTCAGTATACCAAATACCTTAGAAGGTAAATTGAAGAAATCTACAAATTCTAAGTGAGTTCAAATAACATTTTCAGTAATATAAATCAAAGGCAGGTATTAAGAAATAAATGGATTGGAAAGTTGAAAATGTTTCTTACTTTGTGTTAATTCGAAGATTATTAAAGATATTACATTTTCTTTCTGAGAGCGCGCGCAGTTTGGCGATTCAACGGCTGAATATAACGACTATTCATCCCCTATTACATACACAGTGATGAACCCACAATGTTTTTTAATTATTTTACAATAGTCAGTATGTATGAAACGTCTATGTAGAAGTCGACAATCATTCGATGTCAACGAATTTTTGGGACTTGTCGGGGGGATCATTGGTGAATTTTCGGCACGCTGCCCTACCGGGATTCGCCGCGCCACCATCTTGAGAAACTAAGAACCTCTTCTTTACAATATCTCGGGTTCTACTTTGGCATCATCTACGTTTTAAAGGACGTATAGTCTCTTATGTTTTATGTACTATTAATGTTTTTCGTAGGACTGATCATTTTTTATTTATTTCGAGACAAAGTTTAGTAAAAGTGGGCAGCACAGTTTTTTTGCATTTTTCTCGATATAGGTAGTTCCTACGAGAAAATTGTTCGGCATGAGAATTCTACAGCAGGAAAATATCTACAATTTCGTATTTTAACTTTAGTTTTCGAATAATAGTTTACACTAAGTCGTAAATTCGGCAGGTCAGCGCGTTACAGTAGAGCAGAAATGCTTTACATTAATGGTACAGTTACTGTACATTACGATTGATATTGAATGCGGCCAGGTAAAACACATTGAAATAATAAACACTGCTATTAGGCGTGTTCCAAATTACGATTCCGTAGTTAAGAATTTAGGGCTTGCTGGGGGGATGGTTGGTGAGTGTATCGTGAGTTTTCGATAGGTTGCGCAATTGGGGTTTGACGCCATTTTAAAAGAAGTGTTAAAAACAGTATTTTTCAAATGCTTCGGCTACTGTTAAGGATATATCAAAACTAAATGGGATGTTTTTAGGGGTATAAAATTTCCTATATTTTATGTGCTATTAACTTTTTTTCGTAGAACTGATAGTTTTTTTATTTATTATGAGAGAAAGTTTAAAATAAAAACCCGCTAATGAAAACATTGTCGAGAAACTTTATTTGATATCGAGCATTCCATACAGCGTCATAAGCAATAACATCCTCTTTCTACACGGCTTCAGCAGGTACAACACGACATCCTCCATTTTTAGATTTAGAAAATCGAGATTCATCATAGTAGCGCCACTTTAGCATGAAAAATCTGAAAACCTCTAAAAAAGAGTACCGGGTCAATTGACTTCATTGAGAGCAGAAGTCAGAGTTTATCGTTGTATAAACAGTCAAGAAAACTCTAATTAGATTTATTACCAATTATTACTTAACCTAAAACTGCATTGTATAAACTGCCATTCGTTGAGTTCAAATGAACTATATTTCTTGTAATACCTTCGTTACTCTGCATCTTCTTAGAATTTAAGGATTTGAACTGCAGTAAGCTTATTTGCCACATTCAAGTCATTTTTTAAATAAAACTCAGCTGTCATTAAATCGCATGCGAGATACAATATCGTGTGGTATTTTTCCACTCGAACATTCTACCAAAAATTGTAGAATGCAACATTGGAAAATGCGTACGAATTTCAGTAGACATTTTCCCAAAGTAGTATACGACTTTCGCTAATAGAGATTCGGGAATAGACCCAGAGTTATTTCTTTAACATTGTCAAATAGAGCACTAGCAGTGACGTCATAGTTATGCGGGCTGTCACGTGTGGTTGACAAACTCCGAAATTTGACATAAGACTAGGTGTCAGTTTTTGCTTGATAAAAATTAAAGTGGAGGATTTCTGAATATCAACTCTGTGTAGTGATGTTTTTTTAAAAGCCTAGTGTGAGAAAGAACTTTATTTATACTTTATTAGTGTTGTTTTTACAATTGTAAAATTTGATGTCAAAAACGTTGACATCTTTGTGAACCCATAATATAGTGAAAATAAAGACTATATTGGATTTTTGAACATTTTTGTACATATATAATATCACGACATATTTCTATAAAAGTTTAATTAATACAGGCTCAGTTACAGCTAAGCATAGGTTAAAAGTTGTCACAACATTCATTGATTCATGTCAATATATCAATCATATATTAATGGTTTTATAAACCTGTTGTGAAATTTACGTTTTTAGACAATTCAAACCATTTCCCATCAACTTTTTATTGATTATATCTTACTTTCATTCGGCTCAACAGTTTCTAATAAGTTTAATTAAATTAATAACAATAATCAAAGGTTTGCATTGTGAAATGCAGGAGTAATAGTAAATCTAATATAAAGATAGGACTGTGAGACCGTTTCAGTTTCCATTTTTAATTAAAATCATAAATATGCAACGTAATTGGTATGCTCGAAATACTTTATAGGCATAAGTATACTTACCTAGTTTTGTATTTGTTCTGATTGTTACAATTATAATCACAGATGTTTAAAATATTGATAATGCTTACAAGTAAAATATTAATGAAGGCAAGTGAGATAAAACGCGACAGAACTTAGAAAATAACACACTTTTACTGGAGGAAAATAACGTTCTTCAAAATGATGCTTATAAACATATCAATCATAATAGGGTGTTTAAGATCGTACACATTATAGATAATAATAAAGGTGAGTATGAATAATAATAGTCTTATAGTTTAGATAGCATTTTTATTTCCGAGAACGGTCACAATGGTTCATTAATTCAACACTATGTAGGAAGCAGTATGAATCTTCCACTTTTAAATCCTATAGGTTAACTCCATTAATATATTTCAACTTAGAAATGTTACGAGGAGACTCCTAAAATGTAGAATATAGATAAAATTATAATAAATTCACTAAAATTCACTTACCATATGGAAAAGAAATAACTTTTGACATGTAAACAAGATGACATGCCTATTTGAATATATAAATAAAGCATTAGATAAAAGTCAGTTCAGCAAATCACGAAATGTGTAATAGATAAAGAACACTAACAATAAATTTTACACAAGAAAAACGTTTCAAAATGCACAAAAAACTCTTTAAAAACTCAAATTATTTTATATGGTCACAAATGCAAAACTAGGTTATTGTCAAACAAACAGCTGTGGCGGCCATGTTGTGACGTCAGCTGCTACTGCTCAATTCTTTCACATATTCCATTTCTGTTAAATTACTTAATATCACGTTGGTTGAAGTTTATATATGATGGTATTTTGCTTTAACTTATGGTTGTCCTTTTTAAAAAATAAACAATGCAACATTCAAGAAGATATGTCTTAATATTTGCACAACTCAATTACATTTCATCACATTTTTAGTACGTACATGTTGTTTATTTTTTAGATTTCAGTACTTTGTTCTATCGTTGTATCGTTTTTTCTCAGATTTTTAAATGTAATCAACAACAACGTCTGATCCATCCAAATGTTATAGTAGATGAATCCACAAATGTATACGATGGCAAGAACCACAACCTGTACTACGTTTGGCATGATCTTAAATGTATTTATATGTGTTTATACATATTGAGTACTAGTTTATGTGCACCATTATGAAATTAAAACAACATTATATATAATTTCAGTGTGAGTTACTATTTTGACATAACTGACAGAAATGTGACATATACACAGACGCCTAGAATTTCTATTGTAATATTGAACGTATTGTACTTTATTCTTTATTTACTTATTTCTATAGTTACAAATATTCTAGGAGCTAGTGTCGAAAAGTGAAAAATTTATCAAACCACTAACCGAAGTGGTTTGATGGCAGTACTCATCCAAACAAGCAAACTTGTCTGTTGTGAATATGGGCCTTAAGGGCCGGCAAGTTATAGTGCGGGCCTGTAAAAAATTGAACGTATTATCACAACCACCGGAATGGTCATAATAGGGGCCACTTGGCTTCACTAGAGGTTGGGGTTGTCGGGAATTAACAAGACAGATGACGAAACAATATAACATTTATTTTCTGGCACTGGGCCATAAAATGGTTTAGGGACACACAACATAACAACAATAATTGTAACACTTTAAAATGGGCCTTACCATTGGTGCATGTTGGAGGGAGATGTGTCACTTCGGCTAAACAAAGTAAAAACTAACCGTCGATACTAAGACGTCGAAACTGAATCAATCAGCAGAACCAAGAGAGCCGTTTGTTTTGATTATTCGTGTTATATATTTAGCAACTACTTGTTTATTTAGCAGACCTTTATACCAGTCAATGTCATGTTTATATATGTTTATGTTTTATCATTAAACAATTCTACTCTCAGCCTTGGCATTATTTAATTGTTTTTTAATTTCTAACTAGACTAGGGTCGAATATGTTTTATTTATACAAACATTTGCTACTTTTCCGGATTTGACTATTTCGTGCGCTACAGTTTGACTGTAGTTGTAGGTTAAAGGATTGCATTGATACAATCGGCAAGAGTTTTCTCATTGTTCGTTGCGGTGCGGGCACTCAGAAAAAAAACCCGTATCACATTGTAATCAAACCGGTCAAAGTTTGTGGCAAATGTTTTCAATTGTCCAAAAAATTAAAGAAATATAATTGACGCGAATTTTGAAAGGCGGGAGGAATAATTATTGGGCTAAAATGCTAAAATTCTCGCCTGAATTTTCACATACTTCAAATACCCTATAAAACATTGTATTATTATTATCAAAACTACCTGATTGGGGGTGAATCGTAGTAACGTTAACTATTTTGCCGTCTATTGCAATTTCGAGCATTTTTTTGAGCAGAAATCTTTAGTGTCATTTTATTCTTGACTATTTGGCGGTACTTACCCTCAATAAAATGGGGACGAAAAGAATAGTTTCGATAGGATTCTAACCATTTTAGGCCCTTTTTCTCATTTTTAACTGAATCTTCATACCGTAGGGGTCATATAGATAATAGTTCAATCTGCTTAGCCGTAGGGGGCTATGTTGGATGCTAGTGTTATAATGAAAATGTCAAATAAGAAATTGGAATAATTTATTTTAAAATTTTGATTTCCTAACCTAACCAGAAGTCAGGTTATCGAAAAAAATGCAAAGATTTCATTAATATTTTTTACATGTGGTTTTTCTTTTAGTTCTCATAGACAATTTTTTCCGCTGTTTGCAATATCCTATAAAGAGTATGTTTCACTACTATAAGCAAACAAATAATAAATAATTCACTTTTAAACATTCTAAACCTATTTAAAAAAAAAATATTGATAAAAAATTTGTAATCTTTTACTACGAAATTTTTTTTTGAAATTTTAAAATAGAAAAAAATTTTGAAATTTTTATATAAACTGGATGATGAAGAAAAATGTTTGCTCAAATTTGAAATTTCCACGTTTCATGATATTCTAAACACATTTCGAAAACAATTTTTTTTGAAAATTTAAAAAATATGAACTTTTTTTATAAAATGGGTGTTGGAAAAAAACATTTTGTTAAAATTAAAAATTTCCACGTTTCGTGACATTATAAATCTATTTGAAAAAAAAGCAATTTTTGAAAATTTAAAATAGAAACAAATTTAGAAATTTTGAAAATTTTGTATAAAATGGATGAAAAAAACATTTTTTGGTCAAATTTAAAATTTCCACGTTTCGTGACATTCTAAACATATTTCAAAAACAATTTTTTTTTAGAAAATTTTACATTTTTTATAAAATGGGTCATGGAAAAAATGGTTTGCTCAAATTTAAAATTTCCTCGTTTCGTGACATTCTAAACCTATTAAAAAGAAAAATTGAAAACATTTTTGAAATATTGAAGATTTTGTACCATAAAATGGGTGAAAAAAAATGTTTTTTGCTCAAATTTGAGATTTCCACGTTTCATGACATTCTGAACATATTTCAAAAACAATTTTTTCAGAAAATTCAAAAAAAAATTGAACATTTTTTATAAAATGGGCGATGGAAAAAAATGCTTTGCTCAAATTTAAAATATCCACGTTTCATGACATTCTAAATATATTTCAAACAAAGAAAAAATTATATTTTTTAAATTTTTTTACCACTACAATACATGATGGCAAAAATGTGTTTTCTTCAATTTTAAAATTTGTACGTTTCATTATGTTATAAGCCTATTTCAACAAAAAAATGTTTTGTAAATAAAAAAAACACAAATTTTCAAAAAAAATTCCCCCACCACTGTAGTAGATGATGGAAAAAAGTAATCAGGTTTTCTTTGCAATAATAGGGCTAACTACATGGCGATTATAATTCTCATACGTCATCTCTTAATTAATAATTTTTTAGAGTGACCGTCTTGTACATACAAAGAGGGAAATTCTGTGTAAATACCTTTACCGATCTTTTTAGCCGTGGGAGACAGTTTTCGAAAAAATGTTGTTCGTTACTCGATCGCGAAATTCTTTGCATTCTCTAGTGTCGTTTCGCAATCTAGAATCAAAAATAACTATTCCAATATTTTTTGATAAGTGATAATTACTTTTTTCCACACCACACCTTACTATCCTCTTAGTGAGGCAAAACCTGCATTATTCTATAACCGAAAATTGTAATGTTTGTTTGTCATTAAAATAAATCTGTTGGCCGTTAAAATGTTTCACACCTCTAGAGAGGGTTGTTAAAAAATTAAGAATAAAAAGCATAATAATTGGTGCAAACTTTAGGGTTTAATTATAAATATTGTTACATTGCAAAACCGGCTACGCATAAGTTATGCAATAGTCCCTAATGTTCGTAAACTTAAAAGTAATAATTTGTCACAAATGCGATAAGATAATAGATTAAGTTTTGGCGGCTTAGTTCATTTCGCATTAGACAAGTCTAAGGTCACCTGTTAACACACACTCACATTATTTATTTAACTGTGAAGAGTATCATATAGAAAGTGCAGTAAATCAGCAAAGAGTTAGCTTTGCTTATTTCTCCAAATTAACTACGCTTTTTCACCAACTCTACCCAACCAGAGAAATTTTCATTAGAGTAGACAAATAATTCATGAGCCGAGATGACAATCATAGTAACTTTTAAACTATCTGTGTACGAGAAACTGCACAATTTCATTTAATTTTCTCCTTCTTTTATCAGCAATTTATCAACAGGAAGCCGGGCCTCTCTTTCATATCCAAACGTGCGCAAAAAGAAATTTAAAAGAATGCATTTCGGTTCTGATAAAGAATTCGATATATCTGTAAATATATGGAACCCCTCAGCTGTCTGTAATATTTCAGATTCACTCTGAAACAGGCGTGATACAATCTCATCTTGCTAACACGCGTATATGATCAATATGAGTAGAACATAAAATAGCAGCCCCTGCAAAGGAACACATGAATATGTGAACAGAATCTTAAAATTTCCAGTGGCTATGTTGTGCAATGTTTAAAATCATTTTTTTTGCAACTTATTTAATATTTAAAATATAAAGCGTTGCCATCGCATGTCGCTTTATTAGAGAGTCTGTAACACAAAGTATTCTAAAATTAATAACTAATATAAATAAAAACAAATAACTACTTACTTAACAAAATTAGCAAATGTTCACGAGTTATTATTTCAATGAACTGAATAACGTGAAAGTTTTTTTATTAATCTTCTCTGTCGAAGAGTAGGGATCTTTTACTTGCCTAACATTTAATAGACAAGGGACCGACTGCTTTACATTCCCTCCGAAGGATGGTATATCCGCTATGTAACCCCCGCCTAAAGTTACAATACCTTCTACGCATGCGCTGTTATATACGCCGTTATAAGATGGCGCGAGAACGCTGTGTTTCCCTGGAGAGGCGTACCCATCCAAGTACTAACCGCACCCGACGTTGCTGCTTTTGCGTATCAAAATCCAAGTATATGCAGACGTCTCTACGCTCGCTCCCAACATGAAAGTTAATTTCATTTGATTTTATTTGTGCTTACTTTATCCATAAGATGCATCTACATCATTCCATTAATAAATTGGGAATTTTGTTAAGACACTTTTAAAATGAATGGACAAGAAAACTACCTAGTTAAAAGGAATGTATTTTTCAATAATGAAATTGAACGAGCAGAAGTTGTAGTCAGTTATAGCCTACTACGAATACCTATTTGACTGATATACAGGGTGTCCCAGAATTAAGTTCCAGGACGGCAACCTGTGATTCCTGAGTTCATATTGGGCTCATATAACTCAACTTACCTTAATCTAAAAATGTATCCCTGAGCAAGTAGGTATATTCTCTTAACGCGAGATAGCAAAAAAAGTTTTCCAATGCTTTCCGTTATATTGAAGATAATATTTTCAAATTTTAATCAGGACTATAGATCTCGTCATGATACACATGTGTACCGATTTTCAAGCTAATATCTTGATCTGCTCGGGAAAAAATGTACGCGCAAAACAAGTTACAGACCGACGGAAATTTAAAATCTCGACGTTTTATGACATTCTTAGCCTATTTAAAAAAATAATAATAATTTGAAATTTTTTTTACTAGCACTATATTTCCACTCCACTACGTGGATGTGGATGTAATTACATAATTTTGAATTTTGCACTCACACAATTCTGTCATCGAATAATTTGATAGTTAATGTGAGTTGCATTGACTATTACTCCAGTCACTTTAGACAAAAATTTCGCTGCTGATCGAACAAAATATATCCTTCATTTTTTTCTTTTAATTAATATCTTTTGATGTGTTCTTGAGAATATTAAAAATCGAAAACGGGATCACTAAGGCATAAGAAATGATTCAAGGTCAAAATTCACAAAAAAATATTTTTTGCGAATATCGCGCTTTCTATGGCTCGGGGACCAATTTAGGTTATTATGAAAATGAAAAATAATGAAATTTCGCACGAAAATGAGCTCTTCCATTTTTTATGTTCAACGAACGGTTTTATCCAAAAATGTGCTTCGAAGTTTCCGCGCAAGGGAAGTGTTTTTCGAGAGGCCCGAATTCTAGGAGATGAAGATGAATATGCAAATTTCGATTGTATTTGTATTAGTTGGAGCAAGGGAAGGCATTACTTCTCTGTAAATTGTAAGAGGTAATATAAAAAAGTAAAATTGTATCGCAAGGAATTCCACCCCCCACTCTTCAAAATTATACCGAAAAGCTGGACGTGGGGGGCCCGCATGTGACTACCTCCGGGCGCCGATTTTCTCTGGACGGCCCTGCGTAAACACCAAGTACACAATATTATTAAAATTGAATTTCAGTGAGTTGTTTTTTTTACAGTTAAAACTTTGCCTAATATCTTGCTTTGGAAAATTAGGTACATTTTTGTTCATAACGACGGACGCCACAGGTGGATTTTAAAATATTTTACCGTGATACAATCTCCTGATGGATAAGTACCTTCCACCCAAATTTTATAAAAATCACATTGTAAATAAGAGTGTTGTGACATATGAGTCATGAAAAGTGAGACATACTGTATAAGAGTTAACATCTATATGTATTTTATTTTATATATCGATCAGCTAATAAATACTACATATAGAACAAACACGTATTCTAGGCATGGACTATATGAAATGGAGCATATTATGCCTTGCGCGGAAATTTTGAAGCACATTTTCGCCTAAACCGTTTGTTGTACATAAAAAATGACCTTGAATAATTTTTTATGCCATAGTGATCTCGCTCTCGATTTTTAATATTTTCTTTTAAACACCAGAATAAATCAATTTAAAATAAAAAACCGCTTCCTGAGGGATCACTACTTCCACATCCAGATTTTTCATCCAAGTCACTTTAAAAGAAACATCTTGACTATATTTGCACTCTAGTATGTGGAAATTATTAGTCATAGAAAAATATTAGAAAGAAATCTGAGGCCTTGGTTTCTAGCATATACACCAAATCCTAAGTTTCTGTACCCTTACCAGATTGCTTTACTTACTTTTCCTTATTTACTTACCCCTCACTCCTTCAACGGAATCATGTCAAAATATAATCTAGTTTCAGATGTTATACATACGTGTACCAATGATCAATTGAAAATCTCAATTTAATTTTAGCAACTCTTTTGATAAGGGAGTGGGGGTGGTGGGGGATGGAAAATATTATTTAAAAAATACAATCTAGTTCCAGATGTCGTTATAATACATACGTGTACCAAACTTCTAATGAATATCTCAATTGTATTTTATCAATCCCTTTAATAATGGAATAGGGGTGATTGAAATATATTCTAAAAAAATCTGAGGTTTTGGCTTCTAGTATATACACCGAATGTCAAGTCTTTGTACTCTTACCAACTTGCTTTACTTTGTTTCCCGTATTTACCCCTATTTAACCCCCAACCCTTCAACGGAATCATCTCAAATATAATCTAATTCCAGATGTTATTGCATACATGTACCAAATTTCAAGTGAATATCTCAATTTTATTTTACCAACCTCTTCAATAATGGAGTAGAAGTGGTGGGGGTTGAGAAATATAAAAAAATCTGAGGCCTTGGCTTCTCGTACATACACGGAATTTCAAGTTTCTGAAATCTTACCCGCTTGCTGTACTTATTTTCCCCTATTTACCCCTATTAAACCCCCAACCCTTCATCAGAATAAACCCAAAATATAATCTAGTTCCCGATGTCATTATAACATATACGTGTACCAAATTTCCAACGAATATCTCAATTTTATTTTATCAGCCCCTTTAATAATGGAGTGGGAATGTGAAATATTATAAAAAAAAATTGAGGCCCTAGCCTATAGTACATACATCAAATTTCGAATTTCTGTATTCTCACCAGCTTACTTTATATATTTACCCTTATTCACTCCCCAGCCCTTCACCGGATATCCTCAAAAAACAATCCAGTTCCAGACCTCATTGTAATATATACGTGTACAAAATTTCAAGTCAATATCTTAAACCTTTTCGGAGAAAACGTGAGGACAAAAGATAGTTACAAACAGACAGACAGACCGACAGACAGACAGAATTTTTTTTTTCGCTCACATTTAAAATCTCGACGTTTCATGATATTCTAAGCCAATATCAAAAAAAAAAAAATTATGACATTTTTTTTACGACTACTATACTTCCAATCCGCTACGTGGATGTGGAAGTAAAAATGAAGGATCTATTTTGTTAAGATCAAGAAAATCTAATTTCACGGGTTATATACACCTTGTCATTCTTGGTGTGACCAACCTGTTTCTCACAATATTCCGTAGACGTTAACAGTTGGTAGATAAGAAATTTTATTGGCTTTACCGATTTTATTTTTAATAATCATGATTACTTTAAAAATTTCAGCTAAAATGCATTTTAATAACTTATCTTTACGACAGTTCGCTGAAATGTTTAATACTGTTTCTGAAACCCTATTGTCATAAAATATCCAGAATTAGCTATAATAAATGTAGTACGTAAAATAAAACACTTTTATGTTTGCCGTATGAGTGAGTTTCCTTGTTTTTGGCACATTTTATTGTTCCAGGCAATCTCTCCCTTAATGTAATCCAATTCGCAATATACAAAAACCGCCAAATATTCGCAGACCATAAACACGCCCAAATAAATCAGAAACTACTATAAACTTTCAGATCATAAGGTTTCAGCAAGTCGGGGTTTCACCCTCAATCTGGACCAAATTCACCCTAAAACTATCTAAATATTCAAAACGTTAGACGGGTTGAATGGTACGGAAGTTGTAATTTACTGGCCTTTAGTTTTTCGTGCTGTCTGCTGTTTATTGTTTACTTGATCGAAATAATTAATCGTGTTTCAAATTTTATTTTGGGCGCATAATTTAACTGGTTTTTGATGCTTACCGTGGGCATTGCCAAATACGATACTTATATAACAATATGACTTTAATAATTAAAATCATTTTTATTTACCCATTTTTAATATAATATAATTTTTTTAAATTGAACCACTTTTAAACGAGTGGTCGCCAATAATTATGAAGTAAAATTTCACAGTCGTTTGGTTAGCTGAATTTTATTACCTAAAATCAATGTTGAAATAGCTTATAAATAACAATAACAATAATAATTTATTAATCCGTTTTGATCACATTACATGACATGGTCGAAATGTTACTTACAAATAAAAGTATGGTGTGTACAACTGAGAATAAAACATATACAAAATTATTTTAAAGAAAGGCAGAGAATAAGTAGACATCAAATAAAAGTGTACAGTAAATAATAAAAAATGATTATTTCTGTGATATTGTAGATGTACCTAGTATCGTTGGGTCTGATGGACCCGACAAGGATTATATACAATTTAGACCGGAGCCATGTCGCCGCTACGATATCTAACAACTCTACTCACAAGGGGGATTCAAGTTACCTTTCAGACCCCCCAAGACGAAAATAGACAAAATCTCATTCTCAATGGAATAATTAACTGGGGAACGAGTACACAAATAAGTAGAGTATTTTTAATACAAAAATACGCTCTCCGAATTATTGCCGAACTCGAATATCGTCAGTCATGTCGTAATACATTTCAAAATCTTAGGATACTAACTGTTGCTGGAATAAACATTCTGGAGGTTTGTACTTATGTTTACAAAAACTTCACCACGTTCTCGGCAAACCAACTGAACCACGATCACCATACGAGGTCAAGAGGGTTGTTGGCACTAAATAATTTTCGAACAACTTTTTACCAAAAAAGTTTTCATTATACTGGCTGTAAACTTTATAATGCGCTGAATGCAGAATTAAAAAATTTGCCCAATGTTTATGTCTTTAAAAATATGTTGAAAGAATTGCTGCTACAAAAAAACTGTTACACAATACAAGAATTCTTCTCGCCACCTAATATTTCTACTTGAATTTTATTTATATGTGCATGTTGATTTATACACGGGTATATTCTCCTATATATTTTGTGGATATTTATTTGTTTGTTTTTCTTTCTTGATGTTTGTAATATACATTTGTTTTTTTACACTTTTATATGTTTAATATTCTCACTTACATGTCTATTTGTGATTATACATTTGTATGCATATGTGTATGTATGTATGTATGTGTATATTTATATGTGTGTTTATGTATGTGTGTATATGTTCATATTAATTATGTTTAGACTTATCTGATTTATATTTGACCCTTTCTTCTGTTATTGTACTTGTACTTTTCAATGGAAGAAATACATATTATTATTATTGTTATTATTATTATTATTATACTTACTGTGATTGCTACAGTCTGCTCTCTCCGTCGAAATCTTATGTCGAGCGGTGCACTTTTAATAAATATATCTTATAATTAGCACTTTCTCAGAAACACTTCTTAATACGTAAGACTGTCGTTGGATTCTATGAGTATTCGGTTAGGTACAACAAAGTAACGGGATCAAAGGTGACCAGTAGTAAGTAATTATCCGGCTCACGCCACAGAATCGCACGTCGGTCGCCAATCTTATAATTAGTGGATCAATAAGAAATCGAATTCAAAACATATTTTCATTTATTGAAACACTTCATAAAATGTAAAAAATATAAATATTCAACACTTAACTAATGTATATAAGGCAAACATCAAAGAGCATCACCACTCGGTAAGCCGTTACCTCCCGTAGGAGTGTAACTCATCCAACGTCGAGAGAACTATGACAATCGACTGTACAAAAAGACTCCGACTCCCAGTTAGTTGTGTTTGAAAAATGTATGCGTAACTTTTTGAAAATTATTCTCTTTTGATTTTGCACTGAAATTATCGAATTGAAATTCTTGTCAGGATGTTTAAAGAAGCTATTTATATGAGTTCGATGGTTTTCCAGCTTTCACAAACGTACTAACGGCATCAAACGCAAATATCCTTTTTTTCTGTCAACTCGCCTTCGAGCGACTACTATGGCGATGTCCGCCTGAGCCTGGATTAAAAGTATTTTGGGTTCGTCGGAATCGACTCTCCGACTTTGATTTTTTTGACTAATTTTATGTACGTTCTAGTGGTTTGGACAAGGATTATGCTCTCCCACTTTGAGGACAATTAAGATTTTGGTTTTTATTGGAAAAACCGTCCCCCGTTTATTTTTTCCTAAATTTTGACATTTAAAATAGCTACTCGCTACATCCTGACTGAGAATTTCGCCCTATGAACCACTAAATTCGCGGTACTTTCGAAAAATTCATCTAGAGTAGCAGTCTTCCGCCCTGTGCAAGTCTCTTTGTTGTACTTTCGAAAAACTAAATTTGTGGTACTTTCAAATATTAAATTCGTTATACTTTCAAAAAATTTGTCAGACGCAGCAATTTTCCGTCCCGTGCGATTTTATTCGTGGTACTTTCGAAAAACCAAATTCGTGTCACTTTCGAAAAATGAGATTCGTGGTACTTTCAAAAAGTTTGTAGGGCGGAGCGGTTTTCCGCCATGTTCAACTTGAAATTTTTTGAGTACTTTTGAAAATTCGAACGACGGAACTCAAGGCGATTGACCGTTGTCCTCGAGATGAAAAAGTTAATTTTTTGGTTACTTTTAACGAAAACATTTTTTACGCAGATTTCGATGAAATGTGATGCCAAATTTCTTTTTTAATGTTTCAGAGCTGATTTTCATGGGATTTTTGGTCTGAATTTAATTTCTTAGTAAACTGGATATTTTTCAAAGTGACCGTTTTACTGGGTTCAATAACAGTATCCCGGACATAAACTCGTCAATGCTGTAGAAGCCGCCTTCTACCAAAATGTTTTTAACTTGATTTTTAAACAGTTTAGTACTGCTGATTTCATGCATAGTGTTGGGCAGTGCATTATATAAACTAACACAGTTGTACCATGGAGAATGCTTATATGTTGCAGTTTTATGAATAGGAATAGTTAGGAGTTCGCCATGTTTAATATTACAAGAATGGTTATTCGTTATTTTAACCAATTTATCAAGATTTTGTTTAGTGTACATTAAACATTTAAATATGGTACACGCACGGTAAGGTTAAAATTTTCTTTTCCTAGTCTTTTTTGTAAAATAAATACTCTATTCCTTTCTCTGCCACAACCCCATCTCATAATAGTTAATGAATTGTGTGAATATGCCAAAATATGCTTTATTTAATTTCTTACATACCGCATCTATATGATTATCCCATACTTCGAATCCAGTATAGTACTTAGATATTTTGTTTCATCATCCAGTTCGAAGTCCATAATTTTAAAATTAACTGGTAAAGATCTTCCAACATGAAAATTCACTACTACGGTTTTTTGCATTTAATATAAGTTTATTACTATCACACCAAGCGCTTAAAGTATTAATAATATTTTCCGCCTGTAACTGAATTTCCTTTATACTTGTTGCCATTGTTGTAACAACAGTATCATCAGAAAACATAGTAACATGTCCTACATTTTTTATGTAATCAGAAAGATCATTTGCAAATGGCATAAATAATAAGGGCTCTAGGACAGAGCCCTGGGGAACTCCTTGTTTAACTTTGTGAGCCCTACAACTCACATGATTGTAATTTGCTATTAATGATCTATCTTCAATATAAGATGTAATCCAGTTTAAGGCAGTATTTCTAATTCATAGTTGAAACAATTTTAATAAGAGTATTTCGCAGTCACTAGTATCGCTTTAGATAGGTCGAAAAACATTGATACAACATACTTACCATCATTCAAACAGGAATATACGTAATTAATTAAACGGCAAGAAGCCATTTCAATTGATCTACCTGGTCTAAATCCATGTTGCGATGGCATCAAAATATATTTTTTTCCACAGAATTAACAATACGGACATGAAAAGCTTTTTCCATTATTTTTGGTAAGGTGCTAAGTATCGATATCTGTCTGTAATTATCAATGTTTTCTGGGCAGCCTTTTTTAAAAAGCGGAATAATACTTGGAATCTTAAAAACATCAGGAAAATAGCTTCATAAGGTTCCGAAGTCGAATTGTAATTTAGAGTAATATTTTAATTTTTCTAGTTATTTCTACCAAGTTTACTATTTATAATATTCCATGTTTCCTTAGTTTTGTTTGAGGAATTTGCTATTTTATTATTAAAAAATTTTTGTTTTTGAACTTTTACATTTTTTTATATTCTTTTCCTCTTTTGATGGGCAATTTTAATTTCATCATTATTTACAGACTTCATTAGCCAACTCGTATTTTTTAATTTCTTACCTTCCGCAATTAACTCCCTGGTTATCCATCTTTTGTCAGTATGTTTGCTATTTATACATTCTTACTCCATGTACTTGACCGGGCAACAGACATCAAAATACCACACGATTTTATCAACTAAGAACCGAGAGCCATCATTTACATTTAAGTAAAAAATATAAAGCCAGTCAACTTGACTCATTAGTGTACATAAATATTTTATGTTTCTATAGTGCAATGCAGGTTTTCACGGCCGTTGTCCAATGAAGTAGTTTGTTCCGGGTTTTGCCGCGGTCGTCGAACTTGACTTGACGTTTCGCTGAGCATGCTGTCAGCTTCTTCAGAAGGGTTTCAAAGACTCCAAAGTCTTTGGAACCCTTCTGAAGAAACAAGAACCTACTTCATTTATGTTTCTAGTTGTAATGATACGTTTTTTAACTTTTTTGTTTGCACATTTCCACTTGGTTCTGGTGTTTATAATTATCTACTTATGACATATTTAAATATTCTTGCTCTATGTTGGGTATTTAGCCACGTGTGAAACAATGTGTAAAAACGAAGAGACCTTTACGTCAAATGGATTAGACAAGAATTGGTTTTAAATACTTGGTTTTTCAAAATATCTCAGCTAAACTATGTAAACTGAAATAAGATAAAAATTGAGAACCAAAAGTAAAGGCTGTTGACGTATTGAAAAAAAATTGACAGCTGACGAGATTAAAGGGCCACACACCCTCAATCTCCAAAATTAATTAAAATGAAATTTGCAGTTTTCGTTTGCTTTTTTCACTTTTCTGTGCTATCAGCTATTGAAATAAATAGTTTTATGTTTAGTTCTCATTTTACAGGGTGATATTTCCCGTATGGTCGACTATGGTATCCTACCATAGTCGACCATTGATTCCGAAAATAATAATTTCTAAATGGCACTTCCGAGAATATCGGAAGTCGATACCAACTTGCTTATTTTAAATAGAACACCTTATATATGTTTCCAAAAACAATAAAATTCTGAGTAGAGTCATATAGCACACCCTATACCTAAACCCAGCAGTTTCGAAGATATTTGAAAATTTAAAAAAAAATTACAGGTGCAACGGTTTGCAAGAACCGTTATATCTTTCTTCGTGTAGGAGATCCTCATTTACTCTTTGCCACGTAAAAGGAACACAAGATGAGCTACTCTCCACAATAAACATAAATTTCATAAAAATACACCAAGTGTTTCATTTTTCATTTAAAATGTTGTCAAATTCAATTTTTTTAATTTCAAATGGATCACCCTGTATTTTTTTACACCACATTATGTAAAATTAAATTCCATTTTTTCTAGTATAAGCATTGTAGGGATTAAAGTTGTAACTTTATGAAATATTTTCAATTTTCTTAAATGAATGTTTAGAATGTTTAGTAAAAATTGCCATCAACTAAGCCATGATTAGAAACAATCATTAATGTCAGTCATTCTCTTATATTTAAATTACACCCACGAAGACTTTTAGATTGATTTATTATTTATGGAGAATGTGATAAAGTAATACCAAGAGCACGTAATACATTTGCTACTTGATACCCACAAGGACAGGAACCATCCGCCATACACTGTAAAATGCATATTGAATAATTTTAAAATATTTATCTGCCAAGGCAGCAATTCTAAGAAGGAAGCCTTAGACATATTAGCTGAAGTAGAAATCTTTTTAACTTAATGTTTAAATTTTCCTCTAAAAATTATGATGGCACAATAAACATGAAACTGCTAATGCTCTCGAATATTTCGCTCCTTCAACACCTGAGGAATTAAAATACTCCAGTAATGGGAATTGTGTCGATTTAAAAGTCCATTTTAGGTAGCATCATCTGTCCGTATAATATTTCCCAAAAAATAATTGTCAATAATTTATTTTAAAAAGACATGAAGTCTTATTAAAATAAATTCAATTTCTTCTCTCGTCAGGAAACCCTTTTTTTTATTATTGAACCATATGAAACAAGAATGGATTTATGTTTTGACAAAATTCTGTGAATTGAATTCTTGAATAATTCCGATTCTAGAGCAGCTTGCCTTAATGATATAATGGGAAATACCCGAAAATACCCCAGAATTACTATTTCTATGTTTTCGTCATCCACAATAGCATTCGTTCTTAGAATTCCTGATTCGACAGAGCCAAATATTCTAAAATTATACAATATACGTTTTAAAGTGTATTGTAACAGCTCCTTGTACGGCCATCACTCTAGGCACTCAATCGGAGTAGCTAAGCACTGTCGGTCGGGTTCGGCACAAAAGACAAGGGCTGATAACTATACCAAGGGGCCGCCTTATCAACAGACTCGAAGTCTGGGAAGGACCATGTCTGTATAGGGAGCCTTAAGGAGGCGGTGCAAAGAGTATCTTCAATAGACCTTCTAGGTCGCAGTAGGCAAGGCCAATCGCCAGCTTTTTCAGAGTAAAATCTAAATCTAAATCTACAGTGTATGGAGAATGGTTTCTGTTCTTGTGGATATCGAGTAGCAAATGTGTTACATGTTCTTGGTATTTATCACATTCTCCATAAATAATTAACAAATCTAAAAGTCTTCGTGGGAATAATTTAAAAGCGCTAAAACTCTTTACCATAAGAGAATGGCTGACATTAATGATTGCTTCTAATCATGGCTAAGTTGATGGCAATTTTTACTAAGAATTCTTGAACATTTAAGAAGATCGCCAAACTTTAACCCCTAAAACGCTGATACCTACGATAAAGGGAAATTACTTTTACATAGTTTTATGTAAATAAATTCAAGGTGTTCTATTTTAAATAAAAAAGTTATTGAGATTTGAATTTGATAAAATGTAACGTAAAAAATAAAACATTTGGTATATTATTATGTAATATATCTTTATTGTGGAAAGTAGCTCATCTTATGCTCTTTCCTCGTGCCAAAGAGCAAATGAGGATCTCCTACACGAAGAAAGTTATGACGGTTCTTGCAAATGTCACCTGTCAAATTGTTTATAAAATGTCAAATATCTTCGAAACTGCTTGGTTTTGGACATAGGGTGTGCTATATGTTTCGACTCAGAATATTATAATTATTTCCTAGAGAATATACAGGGTGTTCCATTTAAAATAAGCAAGCATAAGCACTGATCGACTATGGTAGGGTACCAAACAAATATCTATCTCATCTGCAAGTGGGAAATATTCTAAAGACTGCCTTATAAGAATCACCCTGTATATAAACAATTACGTGTTTTGTACAATAATATTTCATTTCCTTTGGCGAAATGCGCATTGTTTACTTACGTGTATTTAGTTATTTTTTTCGTGTACAAACAATGGATGGGATATCATTATTACATAAAGAGCTTATCTAGATTATGTAATATTTAAAACGAAGCATATATTACATTCGATCGGCACATTTCTAAAACCGGTAACGTGGCTCGTAGGGAAAAAGTTTCATACCACTGTGTTGGTGATCGAATTTTGAAAAACTTTTAAAATGTCCGTCCGCCCGTCTGTCCGTCTGTCTGTCCGTCCGTCACGTTTTTGTTTTTTTTTGTAAATATGATAACTTAGGAACGAAAAGCCGGACTGTAGTGAAATTTGGACAGTAAGTTAGTGTTAGCCAGAGGAAGAACCCTATTGTTTTTGAACAAAATCGATCGTTATTAATTATTTCAATTCTTTATACTTTATACACGTGACGGAATTAACAACGGTAGAAATCAACATGTTTAGGCAACCGAAAATCCATATGCAGTGACTCAAAAACATTCCCAATACAGATTTAATATTAATGTGTGGTGTGGTATTTACAATTATCATCTAATAGGGCCCCACATTTTTGAAGAAAGTCTAAGTGGGTGAAGTTTATTTAAACTTTTTTAGAGATGTCTTGAAAGATTTATTAGAAGGCATCAATACTAGGGATTTGTGATTTCAGCACGATGGTGCTGGATCCCATTTTTCTGTGCCGGTCCGGGATCATCTGAACCAGCATCACATCAACAGATGGATTGGAGGTCCGGTAAATTGGCCACCAAGGGCTCCTGATCTTATACCTCTAGATTATTTTTTATGGGGTCATCTCAAGTCAGATATGTATAATGAAGAGTTCAATACACGAGAACACCTTCTAGAAAAAAATATTACTGTGTGCGATAACATTAAAAATAACCCGGAAATGGTTGACAGGTCAGTGAAAAACATATTAAAACGTTCTCGAAAATGTATTAACGCTGTAGAAATCAACATGTTTAGGCAACCGAAAATCCGCATGCAGTGACTCAAAAACATTCCCAATACAAATTTAATATTAATGTGTGGTGGGTGTGGTATTTACAATTATCACCTAATAGAGCCCCACATGTTTGAAGAAAGTCTAACTGGGTGAAGTTTATCTAAACTTTCTTAGAGTTGTCTTACCAGATTTATTAGAAGGCATCAATACTAGGGATTTGTGGTTTCAGCGCGATGGTGCTGGACCCCAGTTTTCTGTGCCGGTCTGGCCACCAAGGTCTCCTGATCTTATACCTCTAGATTATTTTTTATGGGGTCATCTCAAGTCAGATATGTATAATGAGAAGAGTTCAATACACGAGAACATCTTCTAGAAAAAAATATTACTGTGTGTGATAACATTAAAAATAACCCGGAAATGGTTGACAAGTCAGTGAAAAACATTAAAACGTTCTGAAAAATGTATTAACGCTGGAGGCATTCATTTTGAAAACCTGTTATAGTTTTAATTATTTGCACCGTTTTCACTTTTATTTTTCAATTATTTAAAGTTGTAAATTACTTTGACTATATATTTTTGAAACTTTTGTCTTTAATATTTTCAAGTTAGTCTCAAATTGCGTTTAATATTTTTTTAAATTGTGCTTGTTAATTCAAGCCTCTTTACTAACATTATTTTTGTTTCATGAAAGAAATGGAGTGTGTATTATTTTGGATGAAATTTAAAGTAAAAATAGCTTAGAAACACTGAATGTCAAAACAAAAACAAATAGCAACGTCTTCTACGAGGTGTTTAGAATAATGGTAGTAACTGGATTGTGTTATTTGTAGAATATCAATACTTTTGAAAATTTATTGAAGAATAACCATAAATGTGCCATCAAATATTATGACATTATTACTGGTCCATAGACTTTTTAAAAGTTTGCTAACATTTACCAAAAAATAATATACAGTGTGATGTTAACCACCCTAAGAGCCATATTAAAAAAAATGGAGGTCGGCCTGGAATTTTTCCAAAATCATTTAAGCTGTTCATTAACCTAAAAGAGTTTAATACGTTTACCAAATTTTATCTAAATATGTGCAGTGATTTCAAAAATATGGCGGATTGAAGTTCTGGTCAAAGACCATAAAACATCCCGTATTTCAAAAACGGTCCACATTCAACGGTAAGTATAGGGGTGTTTCGAACTCAGCTGAGTGTTCTCTACCTTCTACTAGAGTATATTCGTTTAAATCTGGCACACCCTGTATAACGTTGTTACATTACAAAACCGGTTTATTAGATAAAAGTTCCTGATGCTTGTCAACTTTCAACAGTAATAAATTTGTCACAAATTTATTTATTTCGCAGTTAGATAAGGCCGTCACTCACTAATACAAACTAAGATTATTTTTTATTTACAATAAAAATGCATAGAGTATTCTATAGAATGTGCACCAATTATATTAAACGTGCAGTAAGTCGGCGAAGAGTATAATGGTTAGCCTGTTTTGTTACCAGCCGTCATATTGTATAATATTTGGTTCTCGGAGTCGAGCCAACATTATAATTTAGAGCCTATTATGTAATATTTTAACAGACGTATGGTAGTATAATCAGTGCATGCACGAAAATAAATTTACAGTTATTTCAGATTGCCATCGATTTACACCTGAGAAGAAAAATTTGTGTTTAATCAAGAGAGCTCCGCTTCTGTCCCCTTGAAATCAAAATTTAAATAATGAAATGAATGAAATGAAATATGCGTAGGCTTTTAGTCCTATATTTTACGATAAGCCTCAATGGTAATTAATGTTAAAATTTAAATTAAGTAAATTGCAAAACCATGTTCTTAGTTAAAGTAAAATGATACAATTATATCATGATTAATTAAATCATTTGTACTACCATCAAAATATAATACAGTAATACGTAATACATATTTCATTATAATGTGTTTCCATCTAGATCCATTACTTTTTGTTAAAAGCAACATGGTAACATAATATAGAATGAAAGGAAGCATTATACATAAAAATAACCCAATACTGGCGTCGTAAAGTCATCTAAACATCCAAAGTTCTGAATTATTTGTCGTGCGTAGCCATTATGGAAATTCGTCTAAAATACAGGCAGATAAATGGGACAAATGGTCCAAAAAACGTCGTAAAGATTCTTTCCACCTTTTAAAATACATCTACGACGCCACGAGCAGTTTGAAAGAAAAAAGGAGGATTAGAACTAGATCACTTTTTTCCTAATACATCATGAGATAAATTGTGAATGAAATAGGGCCAGATATACAGCGGGAGTCATTTAAATGAAAATATCTTGACATGTATTTTTGTAAGTAGCAAGTAAAATTAAGCTAAAAAGTAAAATAGTAGAATTATAGAAAGACCAAACTAAAAATAGGAAAATGTACTTGTTTCAATTAGTAAAATAATTGACAAAAAATTAACAAAAATGCTAAAACTATATAGAAATAACAAAAGCTAGTGTTTACTTTAGAGAATTTATTGCAATCACATTGCAAAAAAGACATAAAAGGTAAACTGTAGAAAATTAAAGATTGCTCATGGGAAATATAAATAAACCCATAGTTTAACCATTTTAACCAATGAAAGGTTCGAAAAGAGCTAATAGAAGACATTTTAATGCATTTCTTGAAATTTTACATAGTTTTCTGTATTATGTCATTTTAACCAACACAGGTAAGAACCTAAAATAATACAGTATTAATAAGTTAACCTTTATTATACTATTTTAACTCCTAAGCAGTGGATTTAACTTTCACTTTCGTTTTATTTATTGTCAATTTGAATGATTTCCGGTATCATTTTCGCTGACCAAGTTACAGACTGCAAATTTACCAATAGAGCATAAAGCCCAAAGGTGTTTGAATGATGTAAAAATTTTAAACTTTGGACATTCAATTACTCCTTAATGTAACCTTTCAAACTCTTGAAAATCTTGAAAGATTAGACTGTTCTTTAAGTCTTTTTGTATTTATAAATGTACTGCTTTTTGAATATGTTATAAATGGGGGTATACTGTTGTAAAAGTACATTCACTGAAAAATCATCGACCCCAATTTACACAATTTTTTCCTATAATTAATACAAATGGTTCTCACTTTCAAAGGAAAAGGAGACAATAATAGTCATTCATTTCAGTAATTTATCACAAAAAAAAATAATAATAATTATATGATTCTGCCAGTGAGCAGAATCATACAATTAATCATGTAGTGACATGCAATGCACAAATAATTGAGGAATGTATACAAATCCTTTTCATGGCATTTTTATAGGTTTTGGATGAAAGAAATACATTTGCAATCTGGTAAACTTTTAACTTACGTCCAGGTAACGAATTTTGCTTTCTATAAAACAAAAAAAGCATTAAAATTACAGCTTCAAAGATGCTTTTATAAAAGATATGTGAAAAAATATCAAATCATTTATTTTTTCTTGGCTGGGAAAAATTGTTTTAAAAAATTATAAATTATCTTCAACTTGGTAGCAGAAATTGTTGACCAGTCTTGGCAGTCTGAAGGGTTAAATTAGTTCAAAGAAGGCTAAATCCACTATTTAGGAGTTAAAATAGTTAATTGTAGGTTTATTCATCTTTGAATTGTTTAAACGCTTTATAATGTTGTTAGTCAAAGTAAGTTAAAAATGAAATACGCTCATTCTCGCCAAAAATTGGTTAAAATGGTTAAAATTTTCACCATATCCTTCTTGGTCAGAGATTCGTATTCTAAATTTAGTAACCTTTCAAGTGCCACCTCTAGCATCAAATTACATCGAAGAATGCTTTGAATATTTAATTTTCTCCGTTTTTTTTTAATTTTAGCCCACAGTGTGACAGTGTCCGGTTAGTGCGCCCACTATTATCCTCAATGACGTTTCTATCACTACAACTTTTGTAAATTCTGCTCATCGTTCTTTAATAAACGACTCTCTCTATAGCAGGAAACTTTTTCACCATTTCCGAGACTTATTTTTAACACATCTATTAATGGATGTTCGTATGCATAGACACACCGCAAAAGAGTTCAGATTCTACTAGGACCTTAGATGAGCCTTCCCTGTCCTGTTCGCACATTGGATCGAGCGCATGCTGTGTCAGAGCCGAATACTTGTGCATATCGAGCGTGTGTAATCGCAGCATGTGTACAAAAATGCGCCCTCGTTTTAGGACTCTTTAGAACTGTGTAGAACTTTCAGCATTGAGAAGGGCAAGCATTTGCGCCACCTACTGATTTTCAACGGACGACTTTGGCCTATCTCAAACAACAGATCGTGCGTGATCGATTACTACTGACTCTGCTATAGCATACGCTCGATACGAATGTGTGTCCCGTTCATCAACCTGTTCATTTCTCTTGTACTTATCTCTCACATTATTCTAACTCCCTGTGTCTGTCTGTAAGGGTATTAAATAAAGCAGAAATTAGACGCACTACTTCCTAAAGCACACTAAAGTGTAGGTCTGCGTTTCTTATTTTTTTTTTCAACCTTGTAACATTACTTTAGTTTCCGATAGTACATAATAAATATTCATGTTTCAACTAAGTAGATAAATATAGAAACTGCTCATAGTATTGCATAAATAGTATGAAAGAGCGTGTAACATGGAAGTATAAAGGAAAACTTTTATCATTGATCTCTTCTACGATATGGCATGATATGCGGGTACTTAAGCAATATTTATACGTATTTGCAACGAAAATATTTTTAGCCACTTTGTTAGAAATTTATTTTAAAATTTCTTGTGTTATGATAAATGTTGCCTCTTTTATTATAGCATAATGAAAAAAACAAGGAAAATATACAGTCAGGTCCATAAACAACGGAAGAATTCATCATCTACCTAATTTTCAATTTGTGAGTAAAATCCTAAAACACGTCAATGTTTAATTCTAAAATGACATTGTTTTAGCTTAATATTATACGAAGGGGGAGCCCTTCAATCCTCTTGGAGTGTCAGCTACCTCTTTAAAAAATTTTATTGGAACGATGATGCGTGTGATAGCTCATTTTAAGAGGTTTTTAACACTAGAACGGTATCGATATTTTGCAGTGATACTTAAATTTTACGTACATATTATTTTTATAAGCTTTAAGTTAAAATTTGTTCAAATAAATTAATAAAACTCAACCAATAGTTTGCATAAAGATTTATTTTGCTATATAAACATATAATACACATGGTAACTTCAAAAGACGTACTTAGTAATAAACAAAGCATATTTTTTAAATAGAATTTAAGTACATTTTTTTCTTATGAGCACCGTATGTGGGTTTCTCACATTTTAAACAGTACGTTGTGGTCATGCTTCTTTTTGCAGGCTTTGATTTCTTTCAAATTTGTTTCAGAAAATATCAGTACTGTACTTTTACCTTACCAAACTACTGTTTTAGCTCAATCAACCAGTCACGCTCTATTTTTAAATTTACCATACCCGAAACAAAAAATATGGTTACATAGAACAAATAATTCTAAGAAAGATTTGTGTTTCGATGGACTCGATCTGAAGGGGCGAACTTAGCCTAAAAAATTTCAAAAGTTGAAAAAAACAGTTTTTCGTAAATAAAAATAAATCCATGACTCTAATCGAAAAAAGCTAAATAAGAAAGTTGGAGGAGCTAAAAAGATATTTCGATTACTATTTTTTGAAGTATCAGTTGCGATAACACATTTCGAGATATTTAGAAAAAATCGCCAAAAATCGGATTCTCTTGTTCTCGCTGTTTCCTTTTCAAATATACGTTTAAATACTTACTATCAACCGTAAGTGCAAGTCGAAAAAGTACGTTTACAAAGTTTTAAAATATCTTTTATTTTTTGAGATATATCAATTTTTCGAAAAAAATACGTTCTTGAAAATCGAATAGACTTGCTCCACGGAGGGTTCTACAGTAACGATCTTTGTCGCATTTTCTTTATAAATAGTTGTACTATCATACTGTGAAAGACTTGTAACGGTTTTATTAATTTTAAGGGTAAATAAATAGCCTTAAAACCATAGCATTTTTTTAGGTTAGGTTTTTAAAAAACAATTTTGCAAATTTTTGGGCTCTTGGAAGTCGTAGGACAATTTTTTTTTTTTAATTCTTTAAAAAAGTCTGTAATCGATTCCCGTATAAGCAATTTCTGTAAAATTGAAATTGGCGAAATTATTTAAAAAAAATAACCTAAAATAAAAAAGTGCAATTAATAAAGCCATTTATTTACCCTTAAAATTAATAAAACTTATTACAGTTCTTCATATCATGATAGTACAACTCTTTATAAAGAAAATGAGCCCAATATCGTTACTGTAGAACCCTCCGTGGAGCAAGTCTATACTTTTTTTAGAAATAGCGACATATGTCGAAAAAGTATTTTTTTTTTATTTTTCAAAAAGGTACTTTTTTGGCTTGCCGTGAGCTATCGTACGGTTGGTAGTAAATATTTAAACGTAAATGTGAGAAAGATACAGCGATAATAAGAAAAGCCGATTTTTGACGGTTTTTTCGATATATCTCGAAAAGTGTTATCGTATCTGATACTTAAGAAAATAGCAATCGAATGATCTTTTTAGCGCCTACAATTTTCTTATTAAACTTTTTTCGATTAGTGACAGTTTTTTTTATTTACGAAAAACTGTTTTTTCAACTTTTAAATTTTTTTAAGTTAAGTGCACCACGTCCGATCGAGTCCATCCAATCACAAATCTTTCTTAAGAATTTTTGTTGCTATACAACCGTATTTTTTGTTTCCGGGTATGACATTTGGTAAACCCGACTACCTATTGATTGAGCTATTTTGATTAGTGTATGCCACTAACTGATTTAGAACATCGTCTGATAAAAATATTTGAAAAGCACGTACGGGATTTATTATATTCGATAAAATAGGTAAAGGTCCAGGCTTCACGTGTGTTATGTTGATTTGGAAGACTATTTATAACCGTTTTTTCCAATCAAATTATCTTTTACTGGAGCTACGACAAAGTTGGAGATGTTAAGCATTACTTTCATGAGGTGAAAACTAAAAAGTAAAAATACATCGATAGATATTTCTACCAAATATAAATAAATAATTTACGTGTGTTTGCTTCTCTATCAATGTTTGCTATTTCTCCCCATATGCTTTTAACTCCTGTTTAGGAATGGATAAATGGTCGTTTTCCTTATTTTGTTTTGTTCAAACTTTTGAGACAGCAGCTAATACTTGCGATTCCATTTCTTCAGGTGAAAACCATTATGGAACACCATGTCTCTCGACCGATTCAATTTCTGTCTCAGAATCAGCTCTAATAAGAATATATTCCGTTTCACTGTCACTACTTTCCAACAATGCTTCCTCCAGCTTCTTATCTGTGAAGCCTAATTTCGACTTTGTAAACGTTTACTGGTATCGATACGTGAAAATTTCGTATACGAATTAGCGTGTATTGGTAACTATGCCTAATATTTACGTGTATAGCTTCAGAAAATAGTAAATGTAGCCTCTGCCAGGGGCACTTGTGAATTGGCAATGTAAACAGCCTATTGCTAAGATATTTAGACAAACATAGATGGGGCGTCGAGAAAATTTGCTGGCTTAGGGCTCTGCTAAATGCAGTCAGCTTTCATTTTCCGTGCCACTGGAGAAACGATATCCTCGGACTTCTTACTTTGGCGGCCGCTATCTCACTTATAAATTACCGGAACATATCATGCCTCACATCATCGGATTAGAAATCTAATTTCCAATAGATCAAGAACAAGAAAGGATGAGGTCAAGGTTGTCTGGAAAAAGTTAGAGCGGTTTATGCGAAAAGAAGTCGAAATTGCATACATTTTTACTTCCACATCCACGTAGTGGATTGGAAGTATAGTAATCGCAAAAAAATTTTCAAAAATTTTTATTCGTGAAATAGGTTTAGAATGTCATGAAACGTCGAGATTTTAAATTCGAGCGAAAAAAAATGTTCTGTCTGTCTGTCGGTCTGTCTGTCGGTCTGTCTGTCTGTAACTTTTTTTTGTCCGCACGCTTTCTCCGGAACGGTTTAAGATATTGACCTGAAATTTTGTACACGTATATATTATAACGAGATCTGGAACTGGATTGTTTTTTGAGGAAATCCGGTGAAGGGTTGGGGGTTAAATAGGGGTAAATAGGGGGAAATAAGTAAAGCAAGCTTGTAAGAGTACAGAAACTTGAAATTCGGTGTATCTACTAGAAGTTAAGGCCTCAGATTTTTTTATAATATTTTTCAACCCCCCACCACCCCTACCCCATTAAAGGGGTAGATAAAATAAAGTTGAGATATTCATTTGAAATTTCGTACACGTATGTATTATAACGATGTCTAGAATTAGATTATATGTTGGGTTGATTCCGTTGAAGGGTTGGGGGTTAATTTGGGGTGAATAGAGAAATATAAGTAAAACAAATTGGTAAGAGTACAGAAACTTGAAATTCGGTGTATGTACTAGAAGCCAAAGCGTCAGATTTTTTAATAATATTTTTCAACCCCCACCACCCCTGCTCCAATTTGAAAAGGGTTGATAAAATAAAATTGAGATATTCATTTGAAATTTTTTACACGTATGTATTATAACGACATCTGGAACTAGATTATATTTTGAGATAATTCCGTTGAAGGGTTGGGGGTTAAATAGGGGTAAATAGGGGAAAATAAATAAAGCAAGCTGGTAAGACTACAGAAACTTGAAATTCGGTGTATGTACTAGAAGCCAAGGTCTCAGATTATTTATAATATTTTTCAACCCCCACCACCCCTACTTCATTATTAAAAGTGTTGATAAAATAAAATCGAGATATTCATTTGAAATTTGGTACACGTATGAGTTATAACGACATATGGAACCAGATTATACTTTGAGATGATTCCGTTGAAGGGTTGGGGGTTAGTTATTTAGGGGTCAATAGGGGGAAATAAGTAAAGCAAGCTGGTATGAGTACAGAAACTTGAAATTCGGTGTACGTACAAGAAGTTAAGGCCTCAGATTTTTTTATAATATTTTTCAACCCCCCCACCACCTCTACCCCATTAATGGGGTTGACAAAATAAAGTTGAGATATTCATTTGAAATTTCGTACACGTATGTATTATAACGACGTCTGGAATTAATTTATATTTTGAGATGATTCCGTTGAAGGGTTGGGGGTTAATTTGGGGTAAATAGAGGAATATAAGTAAAACGTTGGTAAGACTACAGAAACTTGAAATTCGGTGTATGTACTAGAAGCCACAGCGTCAGATTTTCTTATAATATTTTTCAACCCAACCAACCCTACTCCAATATGAAAAGGGTTGATAAAATAAAATTGAGATATTCATTTGAAATTTGGTACACGTATGTATTATAACGACGTCTGAAACTAGATCATAATTTGAGATGATGCCGTTGAAGGGTTGGGGGTTAAATAGGGGCAAATAGGGGAAAATAAGTAAAGCAAGCTGGTAAAACTACAGAATTTGGGATTCGGTGTATATACTAGAAACCAAGACCTCAGATTTCTTTCTAATATTTTTCAAACTCTACCACCTCCGCTTCATTATTAATGGGATTGATAACATCAAATTGAGATATTCACTTGAAAGTTAGTACACGTATGTATTGTAGTGACATCTGATTGAGATGACTCCATTGAGGTGGTAGGTTGTAAATAGTGGAAAATAAGTACAGTAAACTAGAAACTTCATCCGTATATGGTAGAAACCAACTCCTCAAACTTTTCTATGACATCTACCCCAAATATTATTAAAATTCTATGACCAATAATTTCCACATACTAGAGTGCAAATATAGTCAAGATGTTTCCTTTAAAGTGACTTGGACGAATAATCTGGATGTGGAAGTAGTGATTCCTTAGGCAGCGGTTTTTATGTACGGTTTTCCAAAAAAATTAAAGTGCCCGTAAGACTATGAAAAAATTCAGGGGTACGTAGAAAGGCGAGAGAAATCGAATGGCGCAAACCGCAGCTTTGTATCTCGTTTCGTTTTCGAGATTGAGCCATTGGAAGTAGGTAAAAATCGCTCTTTTTCACCTAATTTCGATGGTTCAATCTCGAAAACGAAACGAGATACAAAGCTGCAGTTTACGCCATTCGATTTCTCTCGCCTTCCTACGTATCCTTGATTTTTTTCAGATTCTTGCGGGCACTTTAATGTTTTTTTTGGAAAAACTATACAATTAAAACATTTATGCGATTTCTAGATCTCTTCCGCTTCGAAAATGAGAGCTGACTGCTCGCTGTTCTATCACCACGCTGGCTGACGAACATTTTTGAATAAACTAATAAATAAACAAACTTATGAAAGGGTGAAAGACCTTTCTAAAATCCAATATTTATTTACTAATAAATATTAGATTTTAGAAAGCTCTTTCACCCTCGGTGTTGGACCTCTCAGGCTATAAGAACTACTATAGGTACCTCCATAGTAATCGTAAAATCAAATTAATTTTTTTTTCTAAAATTAGGTTCAGATTTTCATGAAACGTCGGCCTGTTCTTAACATGTTTTGTGCGCATTATTACTCTGGAACAATTCAAGTCGTTAGGTTCACATGTGCAATATAACAATCTAAAACTAGATTATATATTTAGTTTATTCCCTTGAAGGGTTGGGAGTAAATTAACTATTAGGAAACAGAGGTAAATAAGTAAAACAAGCTAGCAGAAGTCCAAAAATATTGAAGTCAAGTCACAGCCCATTTGTCCGACAAGCTTATTGGCCTTTCTGCTATATAACACTAACATTTACGAGAAATTTACAAATCCTGAAGTGAAAAAAGACCATTAGCACTAAATGCTTTGTGAATCCAGGAATAAGTGTTCATCTTGTTGTAAAGTATGTTTGAATATATTTCAATTAATCCCAAACTTATATTTATACATTGAATATTTAGTAATGTATGCATGTAATAGCAATTACGTAGACCATTTTATTCTTTCAAGGGAGACAATATTAAGATACAGGCTGGTGCATCGTATAGCGAAGAAGAGGCAACGGGTGCCCTCAGGCACTTTGAATATGACATAAAATATTAAGCAGATACTAAAAAACTAGCTTGCTTGGTTGCAGAATACTTCGCAATATGAACAGTGCCGGATCGAATTTTTTTGACAGAATATTTTCCTACAACTGCTTACTAGTGGTAGATTTTGACTCTCATTTTAATTTCAAACGGACAGTGTTTTAACCACTAGCTTAAAGCGTTTTCCTTAAACTTATGTGTAAACATAAAAGTAGTATTTAGTAGTAAAGTAAAAGAAATACTTTTAAAAAGCTTTGATTTAAAATAGGCGTGCTAATGTAGATGAACCTAGTATCGTTTGGTCTGATGGACACGACAAGGATTGTATATAGTTTGGGCCGGAGCCGTGTCACCGCTACGATACTGATCAACTCTACTCACAAGAGGGATTCAAAATACCCTTCAGACTCACCAAGACGAAAATAGACAAAATTATACTTACTGTGATTGCTACAGTTTGCTCTCTCCATCGAAATCTTATGTCGGGTAGTGCACTTTTAATGAATATATCTTATAATTAGCACATTCTCAGAAACACCTCTTAATTATTAAGACCGTCGATGGATTCTATAAGTATTCGGACAAGTACACAGACTTGACGGGATCAGAGGTGACCCGCGAAAAACAATTGACCGACTCACGCCACAGAATCACACGTCGGTCACAAATCTTATAATTAGTGGATTAATAAGAAATCGAATTCAAAATATAGTTTCATTCATTGAAATAATTCATAAAATGTAAAAAATATAAATATTCAATACCTAGTTAATATGTATAAGGCAAATATCAAAGAGCACCACCACTCGGCAAGCCGTTACCTCCCGTAGGGATGTAACTCATCCAGCGTCGAGAGAACTATGACAATCGACTGTACAAAAAGATTCAGACTCCCAATTAGTAATATTTCTAAAATGTATGCGAACATTTTTGAAAATTATTCACTTTATATTTGCACTAAAATTATCGAAATGATTGTCAGGATGCTTAAAGAAGCTATCTATGTGAGTTCGATGGTTTTCCTGCTTTTATGAACGTACTAACGGCATCGAACACAAATATACTTTTTTACCGTCGACTCGCCTTCGAGAGACTAGTATGGCGTTGTCCGCCTGAGCCGGGATAAAGAGTATTTTGGGTTCGTCGGGATCGACCCTCCGACTTTGAATTCTTTGACTATTTTTCTGTACGTTTTTGGGGTTTTGTGTGCGGATTATGCTCCAACCCTTTGAGGAATATTAAATGAGGATTTTGGTTCTTATTGGAAAAACCGTCCCATCGATTTTTTCCTAAATTTTGACGTTTAAAATAACTACACGCTACATCCTGTCTGAGGATTTCGACTTTCGTGGTACTTTCGAAAAATTCATCTCGAGGAGCAGTTTTCTGCTTTATTTACGTCTTCTTATTGTATTTTTATAAAAATAATTTTTTGGGACTTTCAAAAAGTTAAATTCGTTGTACTTCCGAAAAATTTGTTGTTCGAAGCAGTTTTCCATCTTATGCGATTTTATTCGTTGTACTTTCGAAAAACCAAATTCGTGGTACTTTCGAAAAGTCAAATTCGTTGTACTTTCGAAAAAATCTGTTGAATGGAGAAGTTTTCCGTCCCGCGTGACTTTATTCGTTGTACTTTCGAAAAACCAAATTCGTGGTACTTTCGAAAAATTCGTCGGGCGAAGTCAATTTTTGGAGTACTTTTGAAAATTCGAACGACGGAGCCCAAATGCGATTGACCGTCGTCCTTGAGATGAAACATTTTTCTAAGTCAATATTTTGGTCATTTTTAGTGAAATAATTTTTTACCTGGATTTCGGTTTAACATGATGCCAAAGGTGTTTAGAAGTCTTTTTACTGATTTAAATATTATTTTTTCAAGTGATTTTTGTCTGAATTTACTTCTTTAGTAAATTGGATATTTTTTCAAATGGATCATTTTGCTTGGTTCAATAACACTAACACTAAAAAATATATTTTTAAATTCATACATCTGGAAAGCAAAAGCTCTGGACACAGTCATATGACACGGTTGTACTGTTGCTTTGCTCAATTGGCCGCCCCGAAAGTTTTTGGTTTCCAGATGTATGAATTTAAAAAAATATATTTTTTGCTTTGTTGTACTTTTTTTAAATAAAAATTTATTTAAAAATATTCTTTTTATATATTTTTTTTTCCAATTTGAAGTGGAGCAGATGTATGATACCAACTAATAACATGAATAAGTAAAATGTGATTTTTTACTGCTTGCCAAAACTTTTTCGTGAATATACTTTTAATTTAGTACTAAAACGTTTTTAGACAGTAAAATTGTTGGTAACATAACTCCTATGCATCTTATAGCCACATATAATACTGTAGTAAAGTACACATTTTCCTTCAGGCTTACTTTAGCCTACCCATGAAATGGTCTATACTACCAAAAGAAATTCAGAAAAATATTTATTTTTTGCTAGCTTCAAAAAATTGCGAGTTTCCGAGATAACTGCGAAAAACTGAATTTTACCCTCTTTCACCCTCTATAACTTTTTTGCGGGGGTGCCAGGGTAGAGGTTTTATTTAGAACATAAAAATAAAAGCCCAGTCAAGCTGGTTAATAATTTTACATACTGAAAGTCTAATTTTATTAAAATTTATATGCTTTTATATTTTTATACTTATTTATTAAAAGAAATTCTCTGATTTTATTAAGTTTGTACCTCTGTTTGTATGGTGTATTTTAATTATATTTATTTGGATGTTTCCCGCTCTGTAATTTAATTCTGATTTGTCTGACTAGTAGTGTCAATAATTAAATAAACAGTAAACTAAATAATAAAATAAACCAATAAATAAATTATTATTTAGGAGAAATATCGAAAATACTCAATTTTGACATTCTTTTGTTTAATAAAATTTCTTCCGAGGAGAGGATTTATTGAAAAACTTCTTGTACTGTTTACAATATGTAATTTTGACGTAAACGTGACTAGTTTTTGGTCTTATCTGAAAGCAATTATTTTCCGGTCGCAAGAATGTTTGAAAATGCGAGGTTGCTTGAACAAAATTTGAGAAAATTATTGTCGAAAATGTCAACTCTGAGCTAATAAATGTAATCAAATAAATACTTAGGCTCTCTTATATTAAGAATAAGAAATGTTCTTGTCGTTAAGGTGACCACCAGTCATAATTGAAATATTTATGTACACACAAGTAATCTTTAATTTATGTTGAGTAACACCAACCATTTTATATTTATCAATTACCAAACAGGCTATACTTATACAGACTGTCTATTTTACGAGGGCCACACCAAATATCTCGCTTAGTATCTATTGTAGAAGAATAAAGTTTTAAAAACAGTTATCCCATTTTTGTGAGCTATATTTCAGTAAAAAGAAATTTGAAATCCATAGCCTACTTTATGAGATATATTACAGAAACCTGAAAAATAGGAAAACCACAAACGGTTATAGCTTCCTTATTTGAGGAGATACGGAAAAAATTAAAGGAATGAAAGTTGACGGCAAAGACAATAAGAATAATAACGTGTAACAAAAAAATCGAAAAATGCAGTTGGCTTTGACATACGCTATTGTGCAAAAATGAAACATACATATCTCAAAGTAGGCCATGACGCCATTAATTCCGTTATTTTTTTCTCATTCCAACGATATAAAACATGTCACAGAAATTTTAACCGATAGTGTGAATATTTAATATTTTACGAATACCACAATTCATATAATTGAATCGTAACAATCAGCTGTGCCATAATAGTAAAAATTCACTTTATAATAATTATAATTCCGTAATTATTTATTATAATTTAACACAAACCAATAAATATCTCATAAATAAAAATACAAGTACAAAACGAAGATCCAAAGAAAAAAACGAAAAACTATGTATAACAGTACTACCTACTACTATATTGAAAAGAAATTGTGTGTATTTATTTTTCTAATTACAAATGCTCAAATTGTGCACCATGCATTCTGACACATAAACGTGCTCTACGAGACACGTCACGCATTACATTTTGGAGCATTTCAGGAGTAATAATAATAATAATAATAATAATAATTTTATTCATCCACTTGATCACATTACATGATATAGTAATTGCCTCACATGCGTTTCGAATTCTGGTTTTGATGTCCTCAATATTTTCAGGGGCAGTTTGAAATGCCTTGTCTTTAATGTAACCCCAGACGAAAAATTCCAAGGGAGTAATATCTGGTGATCGAGCTGGCCATAGAATGGGTACATAGGTGCTTATCCAGCTATCTGGCATAACTTGATTTAAATAATTTGTACATATTACAGCAGTGTGAGGTGGAGCCCCATCTTGTTGAAAATATGAATAATTTAATCTTTCTGCCACTGTTAATTCATAAAGAAAATCTTGAAATTCGTTTTGCAGGAAATTAAGGTATCTACGAGCGGTTAATTTGCCATCATAAAAATAAGGTCCGATTACTTTAGTCCCTAAAAGACCCAACCAAACATTCGTAGAAAATCTTTCTTGGAAAGCAGTCTCTCTGCACTAATGTGTATTTTCTCGTGTCCACTTATAATGCATATTTCTACTGAAAAATAAATTATTAGAAAAATTTTATTCGTCCGACCAAAGAATTTTGCTACATATCAGCGCGTCATTCCTTTTCTTATTTAATAACCATCTACAAAATCTTACTCTCCTTGGCTTATCTCCCTCATTTAAATGTTGAACTTTCCTCATCTTGTAGCATCGAAATCCGTTTTTTTTTTCAATATTTTTCTTGCACTGTCTTTTTTTATGCGACAGTTTCTCTGAATTTGTCTCAAAGAGGTTTCCTCATTTTGGTTAACATAATTCATTACTCTATTCACTTTTCTTACATTATCCGCAACATGCGCTCGCCTTACTACTTTTTTTGAAAATGAACCGTGCGTTTTTAGATTTTGAACTAACTTCCTAAACATAGTTCGATTTGGCTACGGAGCATCTGGAAATCTATCTCCGTAAACCGTGACTGCCATCTCAGCGTCAAAATTGTACTGACAATAAATGCTAATCATATCCAATTTGTTATTATTGGTGTACACCATAATTACTGATATAAAATTTGTCTTAGAACTCGACAACGCAACATACAACATACAACAGTGACAATCTGTCAAATTTATTAATAACTGTATACATTGTTTTTCACTAATTATGGCACAGCTGATTGTTACGATTCAATTATATGAATTGTGGTATTCGTAAAATATTAAATATTGACACTATCGGTTAAAATTTCTGTGACATGTTTTATATCGTTGGAATGAGAAAAAAATAACGGAATTAATGGCGTCATGGCCTACTTTGAGATATGTATTTTTCATGTTTGCACAATAGCGTATGTCAAAGCCAACTGCATTTTTCGATTTTTTTGTTACACGTTATTATTCTTCTTGTCTTTGCCGTCAACTTTCATTCCTTTAACTTTTTTCGTATGTCCTCAAATAAGGAAGCTATAACCGTTTGTGGTTTTCCTATTTTTCAGATTTTTGTAATATATCTCATAAAGTAAGCTATGGATTTCAAATTTCTTTTTACTGAAATATAGCTCACAAGAAATGGGATAATTGTTTCTAAAACTTTATTCTTCTACAATAGATATTAAGCGAGATATTTGGTGTGGCCCTCGTAAAATAGACAGTCTGTATGTTATCATAAAAACTATTCATATACCAAAAATGCACATCGAAGAGATTTTAATGAAATGAAGATCTTGTTAGTCCTGCCCTGGAGAGAAAAATCACAAACATTGCCGTCTTTGCCTGCAACAAAATATCGAGTAAATTTTTCCTCGTTTTCTCCTGAAATTCCGTTGACAGTGTTCTAAGGACTCACTACAAGATCCTACTGTTCAAATGGGCTGTTTTATTTATTAATTTCCCTTCCGTTCAACAACGGAAGATATTTGTCTTAGTCGTATAGACGCGCATATTGTATAGATAATGGATTCACTTCTCTAGGTTGATGGTGTGATTAATTTTTGTTCACGTTATTAGAGTTGATGGATTCTCTAAAGATGCATATTAGTTATTCCTTTACAGTTCATTATCTCCCGAAAATTAATCGTTTGCTTGAGATACTAATTGAAAAATTGAAATGAATCGCTTTTTAAAGGTTTTACGTTGATAAATTTATTAGATTATATTGCTTTGTATTTAAAAATATACAACGCTGGTAAAACATGAATAGCAACGTATAATAAGGTTAGGTACTGCTTATATAAGATTTTTATTTATTTACTAGTGGCGTAGTAGCAATTGCCTATGTTAAATATAATAAACTTAAAAACATAGATACCCGAGTAAATGTTACAACTTTTACAAACATGTAAAATGTAGTCTCATAACTGTTACTATTTAGACAACTTTAATAATAATAGAATAAGTAAAACTTGTTGGTACATTAACAAAAATTGACAATTGACAAACTGGTAGAAAAATATTAGTAATTGAATTTGACTTGGTTATTTCCAGAGCTGGGCAAAGTACTCATTTAAACTACTTCAAGTAAAAAGTACTAAATAGTTAGTTGGCGTACTTGTTGCATCAAGTATCAGTTACTTTTAAAAAAGCAGAATTCTTCAAGTATCAAGTACTTCGAGGTAGCACTTGAAATTTTGGATGCAAGTACTACTTGTACTACTTCAATTAGTAATTTAATTCCAGCAAGTACATGTAAATACTTCAAGTATTTTCTTGTATCAAGTATCAAAGTACTCATTTAAACTACTTCAAGTAAAAAGTACTAAATAATTAGTTGGCGTACTTGTTGCATCAAGTATCAGTTACTTTTAAAAAAAGCAGAATTCTTCAAGTATCAAGTACTTCGAGGTAGCACTTGAAATTTTGGATGCAAGTACTACTTGTACTACTTCAATTAGTAATTTAATTCCAGCAAGTACATGTAAATACTTCAAGTATTTTCTTGTATCAAGTATCAAGTACTGTTTCAAAGTAAAACACGTACAAGTACATTTAACCACTTCAAGTACTTTATTTTTATCTAAATCAATCTTTATCTGTTAATATTTCTCTACATTGACATATTTTTTTTATATTTAGGGTATATCTAAATAATGATATAGTTTTTAGAATATGCTTTATTTATTTACTTAATGAGAAAACTTTGCTCCGAAAGAAAACATAACATTTCATTTCATTAACGTATTCTAAACTAAGAAAATTTCTTGAATATTATAGTCTAGAAGATAGCTCGATATAAGGGTTCTGGGATATAACATGTTTATAATCGCTGTTATGTTTTAGCAAATATTTTCCTGAGTATTTTATCTTATGTGAGTCAGACCTGCCCCCCTACCAATTTTGGCGTTAGCCGCCCCAGAAAATATTCAATTGTGGAACAGAGTATAACACTGGGGCTTGGTGCTAGTGAAGAGGGAACGTAGTAATAGTATAACTTTCTGACCAGGAGGACAATTTTCGTTGTCAATGCTCATTGCTGGAAAACCATATGCCAACATTTTCTGCTTGCCTGTTTTCCAGATTTTTGGCAATTTCAAAAATGTCTTGCACCTTCTCAAACTTGTAGTTTTTGTACCAAAGAATAGTCTTGTGGGTGCCAACATTTCTTTCTCAATGTAAAAAACATTCAAATATTTTGTTATGGTAAAAAGGATAATTTCTCGGTCATTACTCGTTAAATGTGTCATTTTGTACCCTTTTTGGCATGGTAATCGGTATATAATGGTATTTAATTGTTTTGGGGTTTTAGGGGTGGTTTGGGGGGTTGCATTGAGAAAAAAATGTTGGCACTGACAGAGCCTATTCTTTGGTAAAGAAACTACAAGTTTGAGAAAGTGTCAACATTTTTTTTGGAAAGCATTAGTGTTGGCCCGTTTTTGGCCAAAGTCCAATTTTTTACCAAAAACCTGGAAAACAGGCAAGCAGAAATATTGGCATATGGTTTTGCAGCAATGAGCATTAACAACGAAAATTTTCCGCCTGGTCATAAAGTGTTATACTATACTATACTAGACCGTCTAATGCAAACTAAAGGCAAATGCTCTTTTTAGCAATAACGAATATCACTCTCTGCAGGTTTCAACTGGATCGTAAACTTAAGAAAGTAATTGAAGTACAATGTATACTACTTTTACTTGAAGTAGTGCCCAGCTATGGTTGTTTCCAAGTATCATGTTAAATTCTTTGCCGCCCCAGTGATTTTCTTAACGCTTCTATAGTATGTAACTGTCTACTATTGCCACTTCTAAAAGCCAGAAAAACATTTTCCTCCACCATTTCAGTGACTTTCTGCAGTGTCATGGCTTGCAATTTAATGATCGGCATGATCAACGGCTTCCATATTTTTTTGTATAGTCGAGAATACAACAGGTTTTCTGACTTCTTCTAATGTCCTATTCGGCTTCTTCTCTGTACCAACTGTGTTTCTGTGTTATGATATATCGAAGGGATATGGACATTTTTCTTATCCTTCCAAGTTGGTACCATCATGTTATCGTCTGTTCTATAAGTGACTGTATCCTGTTTTGTCGGTTTCACCGTTTTTTTTTAATTTCTTCTGGTAAGCCTTTCCGATTGGGCGTTGTTTGAATTTAAAGATTCAGAAGTTCCATGGCGAGGTGTGTTTCTGTGTAAAATCGATCTGTGTATTAGTGATATCCACTGACATTGGATGTTTCCAGTGATCTATTATACAAATGTAACATTATTCTAGATGTGATCAGGAAGTTAGGACGAATGAGTCTTGCAGCTGTATCCTGCTCCATAATAAAGTAGTAATACACTTATATAGCCCCTTTTCGATTCTTCCAAAACATATAAGTACACTTAGTTTTTTTTTAGATTATACATCTTGAAAACTATTCATCCTTTTAATCCAACTGTGCTTTCATCCACAGCAATATGTTGAATAGGGCATAATATTCTCGATACTTATTATCAATGTAGTCAACAACATCCTTCACTTTCTATCCTCTAGTTGATCTGTTTGGATGTGCTGGAGGTGGGTTGAATTGGAAAGCCCAATATATTTGAAGGAATCGACACCTGTGAACAATATCTTTGAAAAAAGGTTGGTTTTCAGTCAACTCCTTACTGAAGTACTCTTTTATAGATGATTTATCATGTAAAGCCACATTCATGATGATATCGAAGAATGCCTTTATTTCTAGAACAGCAACATCTCTCCACTTACGCTATTTCGAATGATTCCGTAATGGTGTCGATTTTTACACCACCTCCAAAAGTGGTCCTCCTGAGATTTTAATTCAAATTCAAATATGTTTATTGGCTCTATTTGATCGTGTACATGATAAAAGTCAGATCATTTAAACACAATTTTAGGTTACATAATATAAAAGCTTCTACTAATAGCCAAATATAGTTTAATACAACAATACTCACAATTGTATATAACAAAAGTACTCAGGAGAAAGGTGCAGTAGAACGTAATATTTGAAAACAAAGTAAAAGTTTAGAGAAAGATATCCTAATAAGCTGCACCTTATATAAAAAACATTCTAATACAGATTTTATCTGACAAAAACAGTTTCAATTAAATTATTTCTTGATATTTTAATCGACACTATTATAATACATATTTAAAACGAAACTATTTCTATTTCTATAAACATACGTACAAATTTCAGATATTTAAATGCAAGGTAAGGTAAGAATTCTATTATCTCTAAAGATGTTTTTGCGAGAATAGGTATTAATTAGATATACCGAAAATACATCGCAAGACATGTTTTTGCGTAACGAGTATTAAATGTACTTGATATATTGGAATTTTCTCAAAACCAGACACCATACTTTAAAGGTGAATCAACTTGAGTATAATATAAAATAATCTGTTGTTCCCTTGACAAAACCCTTTAATATTTTGGGACAGATATGTTATGGATAAAGTTTTAGATACTAAAGTTTCACAATGATGCTTTCAGGTTAGGCATTCGATTCGTCCAGGTATACCTACTAAAATTTTTAAGATATCGTTACAATTATGTTCCAAAATACTATCGGTATCGGCATACATTGCAAAACGTGCGCTTGCTGGCAAAAAATCAAATATCGTTAATAAATTAATTAAAAACTACAGGTCCAAAAATAGAGTCATGTGGAACACCTATAATTAAATTTAAAAACTCTGAATTAACATTACATATGGTGTTTTCGCTTTTGTACTTTAATGTCGTTTTTTTTAAAAAGTACGAATTTTCTCACCTTGCTTTTTCTTTGTACACCATATCTAATTCTAAATATTCGCTTCAAACTGTACTCCCCTTTCCGTCCACATTCATATTAATTTCCTATCAATTATCTATTAAATGAGATTTTACTATTTAAAATTCCAGCACATTATGCTGAACGAACGAGAGGAGAGTGCGGTTATTCAAATTAGATCCTTAACTTAAATTTAACTTTACAAATTGAATATTGATTGCAGTTTATGTATTTATATTAAAACCCAATTAAATGTTAAAGCCTTCAAAGAAATTTCTGGGTTTCTGCTGATATGATTAATTCACAAAGGAAATAAAAAAATAACATCCTTATCATAGAATTCAATTACAGCAAATCTTCTGAAAGGACTCGTCGCTTAGCGAGTTTAAAATTGCTACTTAATTGGATCCTTGCACAATTTTATTTTGGACTTATTCAGATAAAAGGAATTTCCATGTCCAGCGCAGCGTTTTTATAATAACCTGCCTCGGCGAAAGCGGCTGTTCAGTCGACGGTGAGTCGTTCGTATTCAGACATATAATATAATATTAGCTTCATATACTGCACGGATATCTTACGAATGCAAGTTTCAGTCACATAACCCTTTTATGTTGAATTGTACTACTTTTTAAACATAATTTAATTTTTCCGTGACATTTATTTCAGCACAGAATTATTTAAATTAATTCTTTGAAACTTGCACAATGACCAGTAACAGTTCCTTTCTTTACTTTATGAATATTATTGTAATAGGTATTTATAATATGTGATTCACGAGGTAGGAATATTAACAATAACCAATAACACATTTTTGTAAAGACATGTTTTACGTACAAACGCTGATATAAATTAAAATTTTACCCTGTTCCCTTCCTAATTGGACCGATAACCTCATTGGAATTTGCTTCTCAAAGGTATCCATTTTAATGAAAATTGATTTTCTTTAATTAATTGCGTGTGCTGACGAAATTTTTTCATTGAAGTGTTTAATGTATTTTATACCGGGCGATTCAGTTTGATATTCGCCCCCTCTGTATCGTTTTTATTTAAAAAAAAGTACAACAAACTATATATATTTGTAAATTGCTTGTTGAGAACTCTCAAATGAAGACTTTAAATCGTCTCTGTGATCATATACGTCAAAGTAACGATAGTAAACTTTTTTCTTTCAAATGGTATGCTATACTTTTTTGCCTATTTTTCTGCATTCACCTATGTAAAAAAAAGCATACACTTCCATAAAAAGAATTTCAAGAAAATTAATAAAAATATGATAAAACTTCATGACAAATTTATCTGAGGCTCTAAATGTTGCTATGAGTATATCAAGTAATATCATTCTCTGTGGTGATTTTAACATTGATTGCAACAAATATTGTTTAAACACTAATTTTTAATGACATAATTAACGCTTTTGATTATTATGTAACATTGACAAATCCTACACGCATATTTACCAATGCTAATGGCTACACCAGTAGTAGTTGAATAGATTATATGATTACAAACATAAATTTTAACGCTTATAGCTGCACTATTAAATAACCAAACGTAACAGATCATCTAGCACATCTACTGACTGTGAAATTGACGAACCAGAAGTCACCTGTGACTAGCAATAACATCTCCTTAAAAAAGCAAATTTTCAAATAAAATACAATAAATAAATTTAACTACCACGTAAGTAGGGTAGACTGGTCAAATGTATATTTCTTAGATTTTCCTGAGGCGTTTCAGTTCTTTATTGATAGTATTGCTTGGTGTTTTGAAGTTAGCTGCCCAACCAAAAAAAGTAGGGTATTACAATAGAAAAGACAATAAAGAATGGCTTACTGAGGAGCCGATGCAGCAAAGTGTACATTTAAAAAATTTATTCTGGATTACAGTAAATTTAAGTTGTCCTGTACATACAAGATTATACGATGATGAAAAAAAGAAATATAAGGATAATATAAAACTAACCAAATAAATCTATTATAACATCAAAATAAATAAATCTTCAAACGAAAACAGAGAGACCTGGAAAATAGTCAATAAGATATTAGACAGAAATAAAAATTGTGCTAAGGGTAACATCACCCTCAAAGTAAATGACCGCGTCATAAACGATATTACTGAGGTTGTAACAATATTTGCGCATCACTTCTTTGATGCTGCTCCTAAAATAATTGAGGAACACTTTGGGTCAAATCTATCTCTGCCATGCTCTCTAAATAAGAATTATGTGTACTCAATGTACTTCAATCCTATCACTATAGAAGCGGTGCACAATACGATTATCCAATTAAAAAATAAAAACTCAGCTGGCTATGATGAACTTACGGCAAGAATTATAAAACTTATTGAAAATAATATATTAGAACCATTTGTATACTGAAATTAGCAACTGGCATTCCACTGCTAAAAAAAGGTGACCCCACCCTTTTGAATAACAATATACAACAGAAATTCTGAGTATATCGAAAAGAATAAGATACTAACTCTCTCGCAGCATGGGTTTAGATCAAACAAATCGATTGAGACAGCTTCCTATAATCTTATATAGTATGTTTACAAATGTTTGGATGAGGATAGGTAAGTGGTGTCATTATTTTTTGACCTCTCCAAAGCATTTGACACTGTTAATAAAGAAATACTGAATAGTATATTATATAGTGTCGGCATTAAGGGTAACATCCTGCTGTAGTTGACTTCCTATATGGAAAATAGATCTCTAAGGTTGAGGCTAAATGATCAGGAGTCGGATACATCGACTTTTTAAATATCTTGGACTTAGTCTTTTAATTGTAATTATGTACCAACTCCTTTCAAAAATCATATAATTACAATATATATGTGTGTGTAATATTCGAAAATATATCGGCATCTGTACTAGTCCTCGTTGTTTAATATATAGAGATTTAAACTAATAGCACCAACATTTTTCCATACACCTTTACTGTACATCATAGAACATCATAGAACAGGCTCAGTGGCGCAATGCTAAGGCGTTTGGCTTGCGACCACCGAGTCCCGGGTTCGAGTCCTGGCCAGGGTATGAATGTTTAGTGGCGTTTTTAATGTGTTACCGAGATAGTAGCAGTGAGCTGGACCGCTGTTGGGTGGCACAACAACATGTCTAGTCACTGTTACCTATCCTGAGTTCGAGTCTCAGCTGCGGTAGACGGCAATATCGCAGGGAATGGTTGTTGTGTTGATGTCTATGTGTACGTGTCCTGGTTGAGTAGTGGAATAGTATTAGCTAAACTCAGCCAGGACGTTAATTTAAATAAGACAATTAAATAAATTAAAATAATTTTAAACAAATTTCGTAACGTGTAAACTCGTCTCCATCTTAACAAACATTCACCAAATGAACTGATTAAGGATAATTGTGGATGTTAAATAATCCAAAATTAAGTTTTAAAACATTACGAAATCCGCAAAATATACGGTTAAAACTAGGCGTTCGATAAGCTGATCACAAACTGGCGGCCATTTGTATTTTAGTATTCTGGACTAGGGACCCTAATCTGGTAACATAGAAAATTAGTTTTAATAATGTACGTAGAATATAAATCAATTTTAATAATTTTAGTGACTTCTCCCTGTCACGTGACCTTCACTCTTTCTCGATCGCACAGTATATGGTTTGTTATACTTTTTATTGAAATAGAAAGAATACAAATCTGCTGTTTGCTTGGCAGTCCAAATGCAGAAAGCATCTTGGGGTCCCTTCGCCTACTTAGATTCTGGAATCTACAGTCACTAACCCCGTGACATGTGAGGAGTGGCTGTGGATATTTTGCTAGAGCTCTTTCCGTGTGGTGTCGGAGGCCACGGAAAGACTGTCTAGCGTCAGGAAACTGAAAAAAAAAATGACAAACATAGTAATGTATTATTAGTATTATTATTATATGCTGATCGAATTAAGCACTTTCCTCTTTAACACTATTACCTATAGTTAGCTCGGTAATAATTAGTTTCCATTGATTTTTAAATATGACCCGTATTTTAAGTGCACCTTGTATGAAAGGTGTGAAAGAGTTCCATTTGAGAAAATAAAAATACACAATAAATGTACCTATAATTTTATTGCGTTAAACAAAGTATTGAGAAAACTATAATTAGATGTATCGGTGTCAAAATCCTCGCTTGAAAAGTACTTAAGATTTAATGATTAAATAAAGTTGAGTATTTCAGTACAGGCGGACTTTCTTTCATTTCCTTTTAACATAAATGTTTTATGATGTTTTAACCTGTTCAAGTATCCCATAGTAAAACTTCTTAAAACTTTCCAACTTCTTAAATATTTATACTTAACATTCCCCTAAAACATTTTGTCCATTATTGTGGTAAACACCACTAAAACTTATTCCAACTTTCTCGAGATATTTGTATTCCCAAGCATTCTTCACTTCGGTGACAACTCCGGTTGCATCGATACTTGCAAAACAAATAAGTTTAATGTGTATATATGCGAAGCTGTGTGCGGCAAGCCGCAGACAGGAAGTGGGTTGGAGTTGTCTACCGGACTTCCGACCACTGGGGGCTCGGTCCGTCGGCCCATATCTCACGCGGCGCCAGAGAGCCCCCCGGGGAACAGAGCCACTTCTCAGGATGGGATAGGTGTGAGTAACTCGTGGTGAGATGTGTTTTATGTTCTTTCACTCCTCCGGAGTCTTTATTTCCGGGTACATGTCTGGCTTACTAACACACACTTGCTTTTTAAACCTAAACTTTAAATTGTTTATGCCGTGCGACACAATTTCCAAATTGATTTAGTGGTGGCGTATCTTACCGCAGAGTGCATTAAAGTAAATTAACTTTCGTGACTGAAAAAGTTACCTCTTCACCTTAAATAGACTGATGTTTCCATGTTTACTTAATGAAAATCTATATCTATTTGATTTAATCAGAAATATGTCATAGCTGGACAAACATTTGAAATAATTCACAGTCCTGCATTTGGATGAGTGAATATTGTCTGAAAATTGATAAGTGACTGTTATCCTCGTTGATACTAGGAGATTTTTATTATCTAGGAAGGATTTGTCACCAGTAAAAATAAAAACCGCTGCCTAAGGAATCACTACTTCTATATCCAGATTTCCCATCCAAGTCTCTTTAAAGGAAAATATCATGACTATATTTGCACTGAAATATGTGGAAATAATTGGTCATGTAATTTTAATATTACAATATTTGAAGCAAATGTCATTAAAAAACTGAGGAGTTGGCTTCTAGCGTATACGCCAACAATTAAGATTTTGGACTCTTATTAGCTTGCTTTACTTATTTTTCCTCAATTACCCCCTTCTTCCATCCCTTCAACAGAATCGTCTCAGAGTGAATATTGTCACAACCTGGGGGAACCCGGGGAGAAGAGGTTACCCATTTTAATAAATAAATTATTTTAACTTTTACATGTATTTATTCAATCTACTAGAACATGATGAAAATTAAAGAGAAATTAAATAGAACATGTCAAATAAAATCATTAATGATAAGACAATAAAATTGTTCAAAGATATACATGTAATAAAAGTGTTCTTACCTAACCATCGTAGCAGAGGATTTGTGCCTGAACGCCAATGGACTGCCTATTATTAATTGATTCGGGTATTTATATAAATGCTACTTGCTTGGTCGGCATATTCCATATAGGTAGAATATAATTTATAATTAAGTGAACTTTATTAATTATTATGTGTTTGAAATATGACACTGAGCGTCCTTTAAATATTGTAATATGCTGTAAGTTAAATAAAGTACATAAAATTCATTTGGAAATAATACAAAAATTATTTTACTAGATTTGGGAATCAATTAAGCCTACCTACAGAGAATATATCAATAAGTAATTTTGAAAAATTAACGGTCCTCGTGGCAATATCTCAATTTTATTTTATCAACCCCTTTAATAATGCGGTGAAGATGGTGGGAGGTTGAAAAATATTATAAAGGAATTTGAGGCATTGGCTAGTAATATATACATCAAATCCCAAGTTTCTGTACCCTTACCAGCTTGCTTCACTTATTTCCCCTATTTACCCCTACTTATCACATATCTTCAAGGGAATCATCTCAAAATATAATCTAGTTCCAGATGTCGTTATACATACGTGCACCAAATTTCAAGTGAATATATCAATTTAATTTTATTGGTCCTAGTGTGGTTGGTGTTGAAAAACATTTTAAAAAGATCTGAGGCCTTGGCTTCTAGTACATACACCAAATCACTTTCTGTACTATTACCGTTTTGCTTTACTTATTTTCCCTTATTTACTCCTATTTAACCGCCCTCTTTATTAGCGCGAATTATAATCCAGTTCCACATTTCGTCAGGATACATATGTGTACCAATAATGAAACATATTCTTTATAGGATTTTGCAAACAGCTGAAAAAAAATATCTATGAGAACTAAAATAAAAACTGTTTGTAAAATTATTGATTTACAATCTTTGCATTCTCTCGATAACCTGAAATCTGGTTATGCTAGCAATTAAAATTCTAAAATCAATGTGTCTTTCTTATTGGACAATTCTCATTCTAACACTAATTTCTACGCAGTCCCCTACGGCTACTCAGAATAAACCAGTATCCACATCACCCCCTACGGCTATGAAGATTCAGTTAAAATGAGAACAAAGACCCAAAATATCGTGTGAGTAGCTTTGTGCTTTTGTGATGAACTCAGAAAGGACGAAAAACGCTTCAAAGGCTAAGCATTTCCAAAAAACAGAATGATAGATTTCATAAAAATGTAATCCATTTGAGTAAAAAAAATCCAAAAAACGAGGTATGTAAATAAATTCATTTTCGGCCTTTGTTCTTATTTTAACTGAATCTTCATAGCCGTAAGGGGGTTATGTGGATACTGGTTTATTCTGCGTAGCTGTAGGGGACTGTGTAGAAACTAGTTTTAGAATGAAAATTGTCCAATAAGAAAGACAAATTGATTTTAGGATTTTAATTGCTTGCAGAATCCAGGTTACCGAAAGAATGCAAAAATTGTAAATCAACAATTTTACAAATAGTTTTTATTTTAATTCTCATAGATAGTTCTTTTCTACTGTTTGCAAAATCCTATAAAGAATATGTTTCATTACAAGTATAAGCAAACAAGACATAATTCACTTTTAAATATGTGTACCAAATTTCAAGTCAATGTCTTATATAGTTACTAGTTACTGAGAAAACGTGCGCACAAAAAAGTTACAGACTTACAGATTGATCGACGGGTCGGTTGGTCAGACGGACGCGTCTGTGTGTGTCCGACCGTACATTTCTGTCTACCGCAAGAGTTTGTTCCCAAACCTACATTAGATTGAAACCTGAAGCCTCAGATGTAGTTCGAGTTAGATGGCCTGCGGGTAGCTCAGCACTGAGCAGGGGATGCAGCAAAAATATTGGTAATAATTAACGATGTTAGTAGAAGTTTATTTATTTTCTTACTAAAAAAGGCTTTAAATTGTTTTTAAGATAGCTTACAATAATTCTAGTTGTTGCTGCACGTACCTACGGATAATGTTTAAAGTACGAAGCCTCGGTATGCGTGTCCTTCTTGCACATGACTGGTTTTAATAGTTTTAAAGCAGAATGTTAGTAATGTACTTTGCATATAATGTACAAAATCACAAATTTAATATACAGTGCTTAAGTTTGAACGAACTTAACATGCATTCGATGATATATCAATTTTACTTTAAAATTGTATTCATGTCTAATAATACTGATATGAAACACTAAAAATAAAAATGATATTAGCTGTATGCTTAATCTCAGAAACAACACCCAAACGTTAATTTCGAAGAAAATGTTAATAAAATAGGCTTTCGAGGCAATCACGTAAATATTTTAATTCTACTTAATTTGCTTTAACTAACGTCATAAATATCCCACACAGCACATGACATCTCTAGGATATCCTCATTTGGTCTTGTATATTCCAATCGAGGACAACATTCCTCAGGATAGCCTTAGATATCCCACTAAAATATATACAACCTGACAATATCCCAAATGGGGATATCCTAGACAAATCCTGGCAGGATGTCCTAGTAATATCCTGCAAAGACATTAAAAGCCTAACAAGATATCCATTGTGGGAATATCCTGGGCAAGTCCTAGAGTCGTCCTATTAAAGGTATTATTATCTAGGAGATTTCAACAACAAAAATAATGAAAAGTATATATGTTATTTTGGGGCTATTTATTGTGTCTTTTATTGGTTTGTAAAATTTGCTTCTAAAAACTTATTTGTTTGTTCTATTTGATAATCCCCTCCAGTACCAATAATTCATTAAAAATGTATATCTTATTTAAATAGCAGTTATTTATAATTTGTTTTTAATACATTTACTGTGTTCTGAATTAGCCGCCTTTTTGTGACAAGTCAAAAGTCTGTCTTTTCCACGTTCATTTTAAAGTTCTTTCGACAAATAAGATTACGTTAAATATTTCATAAATATAATGCTGCTATGTTATATCTTTGTATATATTATATTATCTAAAGGGGAACATGTGATTGGTTATTGTCCGCAAATGTTATTGTCAGATACGTAATCCTTTATATTTTTCTGAGTGAATAAATTTTTTTTAATTCATAATTTTTGAGCGCGCTATGATTTTTTAAAGTTGTACATATCATCCCTTGTAACTTCTAACCACCCTAAACTCTGTTGATTTTAATAATACCAAAAAAGGCAAGAGATTATTTTTATGTAATATTTCATTCTTTTAATAATTTTTATTTGAAACTTTTTTACTAGCTTCTACACATTTTGAGTAATTTTGAAAAAACACTTCGTTATATTTTTTCACCCCTTCTCGGGATTGAAAAAAATTTCTTTCGTTAATCGTGTTCAAATACTTCAAAGTAACTTATATCAAAAATTCAAGTATTTACCTCAAAATTTTGATATGTCGACCTATTTCATTGGATATATGTATCACATTTTTATTAGCCATTTTACCTCTGTCGTTATATAAACTTGTATTCCTTTGTCTTTGCTTATTGGCTCAGTTTAAAAGTAATGATCTACTATATTATAAAATAATATGTATTTTTTTGCTGTTTTTAGAAATATTCAATAAACCCTAAAAGAACTGGGGATGCCCTATATAAAGTCCAACCAATGTCCTCAGGTTGTTCATAGTAAAGCCCAGGCATAACCCATATAAGAGCTGATGATGTCCTGTACACACCCGTACTGATGTCCTGAGGACGTCATCAGCAAAGCCCGAACTGTCCTATTTGGATATCCTACGGACATCCTAAGGTGATAATGGAATCTTCCCAGGATATCCCATATGTCCTAATATGCTGTCCCCAGTATAATAATAATAATAATAATAATAATAATAATAATAATGTGTCTTTATTGTTTTTTTTTGAAATATTGTACAAAATATTAATAACAACAGGAATGGCGAGGTTCAACATAGTTGCTCTACCACCTAACCATTCCATATAAAATACAAGAGAAGAAAAAAAAATTATAATAATCATAAAATTATCAGTATAACATATAAATATGTGAGTAGATTACACTAAATTAATACTATACATTTCTGTTTGCAACAAGGTATGACTTGACATTTTTCTTAAAGGTATTGATGCTTGGAGAAGACTTGATGGAGGGGGGCAGCTTATTATAAATTTTAATGGCATTGTAGGTAAAGGACCTCTGGAATTGGGCAGAGCAGTGTCTGGGAACCGCATACAGATCCCGATATCTAGTGGTACGGTCGTGTCTATTATATCCTTTTATGAGCTTATCATGTAAATATTTTGGCATTTTTAATTTATTCGTTTTATAAACAAGACAAGCCATATGACTCACAAAACGATCGTTCAGATTCAGCCACTTAGATTCTAAAAATTTACTAGTGATATGATCAAATTTTCGTAAGTCGTAGCTGAATCTGAGACAAGCATTTTGAAGTCTCTGAAGGCTCTCTTTTCTTTATCTCTGTTTAATATAGCAGGCCAGTAAACTAAATCACCATAAGCTACATAACTCAGTATCAATGTATCACATAACCTTAACTTGACGTCTGAACTAAGAATGTCTTTATGAAAATACAGTACTTTTAACTTACTGAAAGACTTTTGTATTATATTAGAAACATGTTTTTGAAATCTAAGGTTAGTATCCAGAAAGATGCCTAAATTTTTGCAGTACTCACTATAAGGTAGGATCTTACCGTTAAGAGAAATGGTAAATACAGGATTGTTTAAAATTAATTCCCTGTGCTTGCCAAAAACAAGTACTTCTGTTTTGGTTTCATTTAAAATTAGCCCATGAGCAAGCGACACGGAACAAATAGTACTTAAGTCAAAGTTGAGGTTGTCTGCTGCCAGCTGAATATCTTGGAGAGAGAAGTGATGAAGTATTTGATAATCATCAGCATATTGGTGTGAATCGGAAAATTGTAAATATTTAGAAAAGTCAGCAGTGTAAACAGAAAACAATAACGGACCCAATATGCTACCCTGTGGCACACCCTTATTTACCTTAATAGTTTTAGAGAAAGTTCCATTTAAATACACTTTTTGTTGCCTATTAGAAAGATAATCAGTGAAAAACTTTAACGGTATGTTACCAAAACCAAAGTATTTTAACTTAATGCATAGAGTAGTAGAGTCTAAGGTGTCAAATGCTTTACTATAATCTAAAAGAACTAGACATGTGTTTTTATCTTTGTCCCTAGCTCTAAATAATTCGTCAGTGACATGTAACAATGCTGTTGATGTACTATGGTTAGCTCGGAATCCGGATTGAGTGGGAGGTAGAATATTATTGTTATTCAGAAAGGTAGTAATTTGCTCGTAAATAATTTTTTCTAAAATTTTAGAGATAGTGGGCAATATGCTTATGGGTCTAAAGTCACATATTTGAGTAGGACTGGTATTCTTAGGCACTGGGAGGACATGTGCAAACTTCCATGAAGTTGGAAACGAACCTGTTATTAAGCATTTATTTACTAAAAATGTTAGATGGGTACTTAAATGAGGGAGGAGTAAAGATAACATTTTAAGGTCAATTTCATCTGCACCTTTAGCATTAGATTTAATGGTGGTAAAAATCTTTTCAACTTCATCAACAGAAACTTCATGGAAGTTAAATTCTTCATCTAAATTAGGAAATAGTTTATTAACATACTTATCGGCTATAAAATCATCATCCATAGTAGCCTGAGGTACACTATTAATGAAAAAATTATTAAAGTCATCCGGACTAGCTAAACTGCCAACCGGATTAGTAACCTTAGAATGAATATGGAGAGACTTTAATGTACGCCAAAACGTTTTGGGGTCATTCTTAAACTTGTATTGTAGATAGGCCTTTTTTTCAGATTTCACCGCCATATTAACTAAATTTCTGAGCTCTTTATAGGCTACCCATGCCGCATCAGATTTCAATTTTTTATACTTAAAATACGCCTTATCCCTTAATTTCATCATGATTTTCAGGTTTTCAGTAAGCCATGGAGCAGGCGGCTTGGTAATTCTAATATTCTTGTATGGCGCATGGATGTTAAACAACCAAGTAATGTTGTCATTCCAAAACTGCACAACTTCATCAACAGTTTCTAACTGATACATCAGGTCAAAGTTAATAAGATTGAGGTCTTGCAAGAATAAATCATAATTGAAATTAGAAAAGTCCCTAAAAGTACGATATAAAACACTTTGTTTACTTTTTTGAAATTTTAAATTACATGCTACTAACCTATGATCAGTTATGTCATCTGCATTAATAACTTCGCAATTAACAATTACATCTTTACTATTAGAAACAATGACATCAATAAGTGTTCGAGTGCCGTCGGTAATACGAGTAGGCTCATCAACAGCTTGATGTAGACCATATTTATCAAAGAAATTAGCTAACAGAATTGAGGAAGAGTTATTTCTATTTAGTAAATCAACATTGAGATCGCCTCCAAATAAGACGTAATCAAAATCAGATAAACAGTCTATCAAAACATGTTCAATACTATCAAGAGCCATTTTTAAATTTGCATTAGGCGGTCTATATACGGCTCCCAAACACAGCTTCTTACCTTCAATTTTCAGGCTAATCCATAGTTGCTCAATAGAGCCGTTGTCTGGGACATTTAATAATTGAAAATTGATAGAATTTTTTATGTAAAAAGCTACACCCCCTCCACGAGTTTCCCTATCTTTACGAACTAGAACATAATTTTCTATATGTATAGTATTATTCTGAATTTTATCATTCAACCAAGTTTCAGAAAGACCAATCACGGAAAAATTTTCATTTATAATCAAATCTTTTAGCAAGTCAAAACCTGTGCAAACAGAGCGACAATTGAAGTGAGCAAAACTGAAACATGTATTATGCATATGAAGACATTAAGAGAGCTCCAATTACCTAATTTACATTTAACATTGAGTAGAAAAATTGTAAATAAAATTTGTAAATAAAATTTAACACTGTAATGTAAACATACCTATATGCTATTAAATATGAAAGAAAAATACATAAAACATTATCAAATTATCAAAAAGAAACAGATCATGTAAAAAAAAAGACATAAGAAATAAGTAGATAGTTTTAATAATTCACTCGAATTTATATTAACTTACAAGGACAGGTAAATATTAGATATGATACTGAATTGATAGGTACATGAAAAAAAGTTAGAAGAAATGGATCTAGTGCTAACTTTCAAGATAATATTCAGTGACCATTTAATATAAAATATATAGTATGTTCTGCGGATGTCCTTGTGCTGTACGGGATCATCTGTAGTCCAGTCACCGGGGGGGCACTGCTAACTTGAGTGCTAGTATGAAACCTTGTGCAAAGTGTGTTTGTAATGACGTTAATAAAAAAGCTGAAAACGTCTCTTTTATCACGGGTTCCGTAACTTGTAGAATTAAGTCAAAAATTAAAAAAAAATAATACGTTTACATTTTTGGGCTCAAAATGAGATGTTTTTATTCTAGTGAAGTTTTCGAGAAGTGCTTATTTTTCGACACATGGTCATTCGAAAATTCCTAAAAGTGGGGGAAGTTGAGCAAAAGTTGAAAAAAAACCCAAAGAATTAAGGTGAATTATCATCGCAGTACAAGACTTTCTTTTTTTTTCCTTCTTCAATTCTTTGGGAATTTCACTGCCACATGTATGTTTTCTTTCTAAGCGGTGCTAGGGGAATCTACAAAATATAGCACAATTAACCAGTATGTTACTGGTAAAAAAACCTCTACGCCCGTGACGTTTACGTCAAAGGATCAGTTAAAGGTTGGTTTTGATAAATAAACAACACAAATAAGTATAAAAACTTGAAATTAAATATTTCACCGACGTTTCGGAAATCTAATCTGTTTCCTTTCTCAAGGCTTTTTTTGAAAAATCTTTTTTTGCTGTGTATGACAAATACACAGCTCTAAGAATGTTTGTTATATTCAATATCCATAGATACTTACTATTTACATAGAACTGTTGATATAGTTAACAGTTTTTTAGTTTCTATACAATGTTAAGTTTGTGAAGTTCTTCTTTTAACATTGGCAGCCAAGTTGTACAGACATCTACGGAACAATTCGACACGCAATTATCCTCATTCAATAATATTATCGCGGATTCTTTTATTTTTCTTTTTTTGCTATCTGCCTCTTTTGTTAAAATTTTTGCCGAGTCCCAGTTTATTCCGCGATAATATTATTGAATGAGGATAATTGCGTGTCGAATTGTTCCGTAGATGTCTGTACAACTTGGCTGCCAATGTTAAAAGAAGAACTTCACAAACTTAACATTGTATAGAAACTAAAAAACTGTTAACTATATCAACAGTTCTATGTAAATAGTAAGTATCTATGGATATTGAATATAACAAACATTCTTAGAGCTGTGTATTTGTCATACACAGCAAAAAAAGATTTTTCAAAAAAAGCCTTGAGAAAGGAAACAGATTAGATTTCCGAAACGTCGGCGAAATATTTAATTTCAAGTTTTTATACTTATTTGTGTTGTTTATTTATCAAAACCAACCTTTAACTGATCCTTTGACGTAAACGTCACGGGCGTAGAGGTTTTTTACCAGTAACATACTGGTTAATTGTGATATATTTTGTGGATTCCCCTAGCACCGCTTAGAAAGAAAACATACATGTGGCAGTGAAATTCCCAAAGAATTGAAGAAGGAAAAAAAAAAAAAATAAGATAATGCCACAAATAACATTTAGACAATATTAAGACTTTCTTTATTTTCAACTTTTCTATATAGTGCGTTTTCAACGAGTTATTCCGGAAAAACATAGAAAATACCCCTTTCTTTTGAAATTAAAATTATCATTTTAAAATTTGAATTAATTCAGACGTATGCACTGAGGCCTACTAAACATTTTTTTTCCTCTTGGTTACAAATACATGTATTTGTAACTTGGTAATTTTTCGAGTTAAAGGCACTTTTTCACGATAAATAATGTACTGCATTTTTTGCAAATTTTCAATTAAGAAATACATGAACAATCAAAAAATGAGCGTGATTTATACATATTGTTATAAAAAAATATGAAACCTGATATAATTATACCAGTTTTAATGGAACAATATAATTTTAAAATTGAAAATGTACAAAAAAGTGAAAACTGCCTGTAACTGCCTGAAAATTAGCAAGTTACAATAGAATTCTAAGAGATAAAAAATATTTAAAGGACCTCAATGCATATATCTGGATTTTTTTAAATTTTTAAAGCGCTACAATTTCAAATGGGTCGTTTTCATGTTTCTCCGCAAAAACTCGGTGAAAATGTACTTTACAGAAAAGTCTCAAATAAAAAATGTCGTGTAGTTCGATAATACATTCACTTGAATTTTTTTATATTTTTTTTTCAACTTCTACATTTTCCTTTTATTCATTTTTGGAATGAACATATGGCCACAAATAATTATTTCCCTAAAAATTTCACCAGAGTAAAAATATCTTATTTTGGGCAAGAAAAAGTAAACGTATGTTTTGGAATATTTATGGATCTCAGCAAAGCATTCGATCTTGTTGATCATAATATATTGATTAATAAGTTAAATACGTATGGTTTCAGAGGCAAATGTGGTGATTGGTTGAAGTCTTATCTGTCCGATCAAGAGCAACAAGTTGCAATAAATGGTCACCTCTCTAATACAATGAACATGTATCGTGGAGTACCTAAAGGATCAAACCTAGAGCAACTCTTATTTGTATTGTTTGTAAATGATCTGTCAGGAATTGTAGGTGGTAAAAATTTGACTCCATTCGCAGATGATACATCTTATTTAAGTGTGAATACTGATATTGTAGGCCTAAGGGAGACGGCACAAACTAAGTTAAATAAGCTTACAGCGTGGTTACAACAATAAATTATTAGTAAACAAGGACAAAACAGTATTTATACATTTTACACTGAGAATAATGCAATATAATGAAAGCAGTTTGTTAAAAATAGATGACATGGCCTTAGAACAAGTACAGACAACAAAATTTATAGGAATGTATATAGATAACGTTTTAAGCTGGGAGTACCATATAGATGTTCTTTGTAAAAAACTGGCATCGGTTTGCTTTGCATTATATCATTTAAGGGATATTGTTAATAGACCCGTTAAAATGTCATTTTATTATGCGCAATTTTATTCTAGATTAACTTACGGTATGATTTTTTGGGGTTCTTCACATCATATGGATAGAGCTTTTAAAATGCAAAAACCGGCAGTTCGATACATATCTGGTACAAACAAATATTCTTCATGTAAAAATCTATTTAAAGAACTGAAAATCTTACCTGTTGCATGTCTTTATATATTAGAAATGGTATTGTTTGTAAACCTTCACCTAGAAGACTTCTTAATGAATCACTTTCACTACGATTACCAAACTCGTAATAAAAATTATTTACAAATTTCCATTCATATTTTATCAATACCTATATAAAAAGAATCCCAGATAAATGGAAATTAAACTGTTCAACAAGTTGCCACACTGTATTAAAGAAATTACTTCAATTAAAAGGTTTTAAAATGCTGTAAAAGATGTTTTAGTAGAAAATTGTTTCTATTCCGTGTCTGATTACTTACGTCATGAATTTTAATATTCACTAGTACTTGTTATTTCTATTTAATTATTTTGCACCATGTAAACATATTTTGTATTTGTATTTCGTATTTCGTATTTCGTATTTCGTATTTCGTATTTCGTATTTCGTATTTCGTATTTCGTAGTTCGTATTTCGTATTTCGTATTTCGTATTTCGTATTTCGTATTTCGTATTTCGTATTTCGTATTTCGTATTTCGTATTTCGTATTTCGTATTTCGTATTTCGTATTTCACATTTGGCATTTCGTATTTTGGATTTCGTATTTCGTATTTCGTACTTCGTACCTCGTATTTGGTATTTTGTATTTTGTATTTTATATTTCGTATTTTAAATTTTATAGTGTTGACTATTTATACCTAAATCTTTTTATGCCAATATTTTTCTCATGACTTGTCCCATTACCCGTAGTAAAAGGGGTGTTTTCTACTCCTACCGGTCGTTTCCTACTCTAATCTTTGTTTCAACATTGTTAATTACCTTCATTACAAACACATTGCACAAAGTTTCATCATCAATTTAGTCACTTTGGCACTCCGTTGACTGGACTACTGGAAGAAAACTGAAAAACACAAAATGAGAATGTAGTATAATATTGCAATAAAAACATCGAATCGAAAATATTTGATTTCAGCTGCATATATTCTAATAAAAACTGAAAGCTTTAATGCTGCGCTAACAGGAAGTACATGTACTGTTATTAGATGAGTACTCTACTTGTTAATGCTTAACAAATTTTTTATCCTCATTCATAATTAACCAGTGAACCCTTGAAGGCACCGCAAGAATTCCTGCAGTTGCTATAAAAGCGTTCTTAATTAAGAAACCCCTAAATTCCCATGCAACAAAGTAGTAAAAGTTACCTTCAGAACTCCCTAAGCCTGCTACACGTGTGTAACTTTCTACAAGGGATGCGACCCCTATTATATTGCTATAGTGAAAAGTCGCCAAGTCAAAGACATCGCTATGCCAAGGGCATTTCAATTAAAGTTTCAGTCCTCTAGGCGGCCGCATTTTTCAACTGCTTGAGCCACGACATATTGTTTCTTGTTCCTAGGATATATTTCCCTGTCTGTAAATAATATATTTTCCATTAGATCCTCTATTTGGGATCATGATGTCGAAGCAGAAGTTGAATATTTTATTTTAATTATTATTGATGGATAGTACTGTTGTATCTACCAAGTAAAACATGGGATCTAGTTGCTTGTCTGTCATGTCATCTTTCTTGAAAGCGTGCCCTGAAAATTTAAAACAAGGTAGTTGTTCTATTGCACGTAGGGGTGTTGTGACTATCGTTGGAAATACTCTTTCAGGTCATGCAGCATTTGCATGCAATTTTTAACTTTATGTAGACATGTTCAATTCTGTGAATGTAGTAAACTAAAAATAAGGGAAAAAACACGCATAGCATAATAAATATACAGTGACAATCTTTAAAGATTTCCCAAAGAAACATAGAAAATCGGTATAATTGTAATACTTACAAACTATGAATGAAAAGGTAATTTTTGTAGGGTCAGATAATGGAGGTTCCGAGGCAGACATATTGAACCTGCGAGGTCTACTATTAAGCCATGACTAATAAGTATCAAATTGATTCTTTTTTTACTAATAAAATTGTATTAAGTTTCCACTGATAAGAAAATTCCTCACGTGACTTGTGTTGTCTGCAGTGTCTTTTGGCGAAGAACTAATCATGTATCTAGCGAATACAATAGGCTGTTCAACGGCGTAAAGAAGATCGAAATCATTTAATGCAATTTACTTCCCGAAAGCATGCAATAAAAAAAATTTTAACGAAAGAACGCAACTTTTATGATGATTTATTTATTTTCAACCCCGGGCGTCATGCCCAAAATTCGATTTACTCATTTTATAACTGAAGATCAGGTTTAATAGATATGCGGTAGCATTGAACGCTTGGATAACACAGCCACACAAAAAAAATTTTTCTGACCTACGGATCTGACCATGTTTACTTTATGTTTTTGGGGTCGTTGAATCCGAATCCGAAGTCTGTTTAACTCCATCGCATCAGGATTTTGCCATAATCTCAAAAACCCATAATTTAAGCGATGTCGACATCTCTTCACATAAATCGCTGTAACTTTTCTAGGCAAAACGACCCCTTCTTTTTTGTACTAGATCGATTACAAATTAAATTTACAATCCGATGATGTATGGCACGGTATTTTTCCGGAGCTTTTTAAGTGAGATTTCGCTTCTCGAGCGACACGGCCCAACTTCGAGGTCCATTTCTTCCAAGCTAACTCTAGCAAAAATCTGAAAAAAATCAGGGGTACGTAGAAAGACGGAATAAATCGTTTGGCGCTAATTAGAGGTAGGTATGCGCCTTGGCTTTCGGGATAAAGCGGCTCGAAGTCACCGGAAAGTGAAAATTGAATTTCTTTACCACTTCCCGAGGCTATATCTCGAGAATGGAATGAGATAAAGAGCTGTGGTTTACGTCATTCGATTTCTCTCGCCTTCGTACATGCCTCTGAACTTTTTCAGATTTTTTCCGGCACTTTCATTTGTTTGCAAAATTTCTAAGGTAAAGCATCTAAAAAATTCAGAGGTATGTAGGAAGGTGAGAAAAATCGAATAGAGTAAACCGCAGCTCTATATCTCGTTTCGTCTTCGAGATAGAGCCTCGGGAAGAGGTAAAAAAATTCGGTTTTTTACCTTCCGGTGACTTCGGACAGCCATATCTCGAAAACCAAGACACGCAACGACCTCAAATTAGCGTCAAATGATTTGTTATATCTTTCTACGTACCCCTGAATTTTTTCAGATTTTTGATAATTTTCGTTTAGCAGAAATGGCCCTCGAAACAAGGTCATATCGCTCGAGAAGCGAGATCCTTGTACCTGTCAATTTGGCGGCCGATATATCACTTAAAAAGCGCCGGAATAACATCGTGCCCTACATCATCGGATTGTAAATTTAATTTGCAATCAATCCAGTACAAAAAGAAGGGGGTCATTTTTGTCTAAAAATAGTTACAGCGATATATATGAACAGATGTCGAAATCGCTTAAATTATGGGATTTTTAAGGTTATGGCAAAATCCTGATATGATGGAGTTAAGTAGACCTCGGATTCGGATTCAGCGACTCCAAAAACATATAGTGAGCATGGTCAGATCCCCAGGCCAGAAAAAAAAAATTTCTTGTCCCCTCCTGGGACCAGAGGACACCCCTTTTTGTTAAGAAGTCTGTGGCCCAAAAGCCACCTTCTTTCGTAAAAAGTTATCCGGCGTTGGTCTCAAAAGAAGCAAAAGGCACTGGGGTCAAAACACAACCCCTCAGAATTGGTAAATGGTAACCCCTGCCGTCAAAATTCATATTACATGAGAAGCAAATAGACTAACTTTAAATGATACTAAGTTGTATTCAAACAGGAATTAGTTCTGCAGTACTAATTGTACGTTTATTTTTTTAAGTATTAATTTCACATTTATGACAAGGCAATAACTTGCCACACAAGCTATGTGAATTTTGACGGCAGTGGTTACTATTTTTTATCAATTCTAGATTACTTTTAATTTTGAGGAGCTTATTTGGATGTGACTTGGCCCCAATGCGTTTCTCTTTGCTCACTGGGAGACCGAATGGCCTTTGACCCCAAGAGACTAACTATTAACGAGATAAGGTTGCTTTTCTGCCCCAGGGGTAAGGTCCCTGGAGTTTGTCCTTTACCCCAGAGGAGTGATTCGTCACCTAAGCTTTCAAAGTTACCCGCTCATATTTAATACACGTAATTTTTTTGTTAAAAACTGAAAAAATTGAATTTTCGGCTCGACGCACGCGGTTTGGAACTTTCTAAACTGCCTTAAACGTAGCGTATTTTTGTTACAAATAGTACAATGCAATAACATTTTCCGCACCTTTTTATCATAACAAGAATATTCGACTTCAAAAATTAAAGCATTCCTTTAGGGGCCATAATGGGGTTCAATAGGGCCCACAAGAATTCAGGACAAAGGCCTTTCGGACTACTATATGCATGCATTTTTTCAGAAATTTAAATTGCGTACATTTTTGTAAAAAAAAAAACATCAAAATAGGCCCTTTTTGGGCAGTAAGGACAATCTTGATGTACGGGCCCTTTAGACCTTATTTTTGGGGCGCAAGAAAAACGATCTTATTAGGTTTATTGGAAAATATTCGGGTCGAACTCAGGATTTCAATGGTATAATTGGGCCGTTAACTGGGTAAAATTTTTAGTAATTCTTTGCGGACCGGTTCATTTTAAAAAAAAATGAGACCTCCAGTTATGGGCCTGCTTAGAACTCGCTCCTCAACACCAAAATGTATTTGATTAAACTTTAATAAAAGACAGTTTTATTGTAGTTAATTAATAACAAAAGACGTCTCTATGCTTACATACTGTGTTGTTTGTTTAAAGAAATGGCGAAGGAGCCGGTCCTTCTCTGAATCTTTTTAATGTGTCAGGTAATTCCACGCTAGCTCCTATCCTATAAGGATAGATGTGCGATAAAATAGGATATTTTTATTTGTAAAACATGCAATTTCTATTTTGACCAAAATGTACAATTTGTATAATTATTGAACGTTGTTGGAATACATTGATTTGACTGGTTTAATTATCTTTGTTAGATGTCGATTCCGTTAGATGTCGGTTATGTACAGCATTGCCGCAATTTGAACAGAGTGACATATTACTAAGATAAAGGTAATAAAATGCTCTAAAACACACATTATTGAAAACTCAATTAAAATAACTACACTACGTATTATGTGAATTACACGATAAAATTTCTAACATTTTAAAGCAAACAATTTGACTTAAGATATTAAAATATTCTTAGTGCGTAGAGCTTTAAATCTGTTTTAACGTTTTGTTTGCATTAACATCCAAGTGGAGTTTAACTATGGGTATTTTACTATTCAACCAGAACATGTACACATAGATATCAACACGACAACTATTTTCTTCATTACCATCTGCCTCATCTGAGACTCGAACTCAGAAGACTTGGACTCAGGATTCGAACCCGGGACGTGGTTGCAAACCTAACAAGTAGGTACTGTGTCACTGAGTCTGTAATTAAGATTAATTCTTACTAATGGAATGAGAGAAAATTCGACTAGAAAGGCAAAGATATCAATAAAAAATTTACGGCAAATTCGTATTGACCAAAGTGAAGGGAGCGCAATTATGTTCTTTCTAAGACAGATTGTGTATAAGGGACAGATAGTTAAACTTTATATAAAAAAGCCTCACACTAATTTAGTAATTTTAAAGAAAATCAAGTATTTGTCGTCATGTTTAAGTAATATATGTGAAAACGTTAAAAACAGTTTAGTATTTTTTGTTTCATTAGTGATAATGGATTTTCACCAAATAAAGGTCGAGTCTATCAACCATTTGAAACAAGCCGATATTGGTTTTTTGATCTTACGGTACTTCAAACTACTTCTGAGATGTAGATTGGCTAACCAAAACATTTTGTTTTTTAATCTTTGTCTGAAGAACGATTTGTACCCTAGACACGTGAATTTGAAAACAAAAAATGCGAGTAATTCAGCGTAAATAGGTACAGAATTAGGGATGAGAAAATGGTTAAAAGAAGATAGAAAACTTCAGTTCAAGAAACCGAATATCTACAACATTTATCTCAAGGTAATACACTCTGAGGTAGCTTGTAGATTACATCGTATAGAATTTGAGTTTATTGTTTCTAAAGTTATATTTCAAATAGGAAAAATAATTAATCCTAAATTCTTGAGACACGAAAAAGAAACTTAAATCATTAACTTCCAAAAAACACGCGCTAATAAATTAACAATATAATAAACATTCAGAGAGATTTAAAAATTTTACAAATGTTGGATTTTCATTACAAAATTATTGGAAAAAGGTTTTCAACATAACGTTCAGTCAAATTATTCTAGAAAAACTTTCGAATATTTAGGTGTTGAAGCAGAAATGGCTTTAAAAGGTTTGGATAATGTCACAATTATATCTTCACCAATTATTAAATTTCAATTCACCCCAGATTACAAACATAATATTATTAAGCGGACTAAACATTTTACAGCATTATCTATAAAAAAAGAAAGCTAGAGAAAACATCACATTTATGCAAGCGGATAAGGGCAAAACAGTAATAGCAATAAATACAGAGGAATATATAGACAAAACAGAGTCTTTTCTAGATCCTTCGAAATGTAAATTACTGAAATCAGACTCAACCGAAAAATTCCAAAAAGAAATTAAATCAACAATTAATTGCCATGGTTAGAAACAATTAGTAATGTCACTTATTCTCTTGTGTAAAAAAATGTCAGCACATTTAAATTACACCCACAAAGACATTTAGGTAATAATTCCCTTAGCATTTTAGACAACAGCAGGTTAAATAAATATGTTTTGATGAACCACCAAACACCTAAGTCATATTCTTTAATTAAATTACACAAAAATAATGTGCCAATACGTCCACTTGTTTCTTTTGTGAATGCCCCTACAGTTAGGATTTCTAAATTTCTCTATTATTAAAGAAAAATGTAATCTCTCTTCAAATCATGGTATAAATAATTTTTCAGTTCAAAAATTAAAAACGTGACAATACCTAATAGTACACAACTAATTTTATTTGATGTGCAAAACTTATTCCCGAGCATACCTCTTAAAGACGATATTAATATAGTGGGAAAATTATTAGATGAAAATATAGTTAACATAATAGAAAAGCAAGATATATTAAATTTATTAAACGTTTGATTAAAGCAAAATTATTTCCAATTCAACAATAGTATTTATACCTGTACAGAAGGCTTAATTATGGAAAAGCCATTAAGCCCCCTGCTAGCGGAAATCTTTATGGATGATCTAGAACAAATTATTCATAAAAATGTGCTCCTACATAAAGGCTTCTTGTACTGGTATAGGTATGTAGACGATATTTTAACCTGTTTGTGGGCACTACAAGACAACTGGATGGTTTTTTAGATTACATTAATTCATTACATTCGAATATTAAATTCACCATGGAAAGGGAAAGTGGTAATAAACTTAATTTTTTAGATTTAACAATAAATAGAGTTGACAACACACACCAATTCTACATTTACCACAAACCTTCACATACTGATACACGATAAATCACATGTCATTACACCCTAGACAGCATAAGCATGCAGTTATCATAGTATGTTAGATAGGCTATTAAATATTCCATTATCAGATTACGAATTTAATAAGAAGTTTAACTTAATTAAGCAAATCGCGGTTAACAACGGATTTCAAGCCTCTTTTATAGATAACTTATTGCATAGAAAGCGGTACAATAACGCGGTGAATATAGCTTATAAAACTAATAATATTTTAGACCATATTATTAAAAACAGTAAAGATAAGAATAAAACAGAAGAATTGTCGAGAGTGTATAAGCTAACTTGTGGGACTTGCCCTAAGGTATGTGGGACAAATAGGTAGAAATTTTAAAAACGGATAATGGAACATAAAAAATATTTTTTGAATAATAAACATAATTCTACCCTTGCAAATCACCTTTTGGAAGAAAGACACGTATTTAACGACAATTTTGATATCCTTCATACAGCTAGTAAGGGACCAAAGTTGTCGTTACTTGAGATTAGAAATTAATAGGTATAAAAACTGTAATATTTTACTTAACGATCAATTAGATATAAATAATTCTACACTTGTAATATTTTAATTCCCTTTCTTAGTAGCATATTTTATATTATCGTAAATAATTAAAATTGTATGCAAATTAGTTTTCAAGTACCTCAATGTCATGTATTTAAGGTCCAATAAGTTCAGTTTGTAAGTAGTGTAGTAGTTCGCTCTTCTAATGTTTTAGCGAAACGGTCATGTTGACATAGTAGAGGTGTTTCAGAATCTCATGAACCGCGAAATGCGCAAAAGGCAAAGTTTAATCTGAGTTATAAGTATGTTTTTGAAGACACTGAAGGCTGCCTTGCTGTATACATAAACAAGAGCTCGGGATAAATTGTAAACAATAAATATAATATTTTTAAGAAGTGTAACTGAGTCAATAGGGCGGATTATGTCTGTGCGCATATGAAGGTCACGGCTCATGAGGTTTTAAAACACCTCTATATGTGGAAACATTAAAAACAGTTTAGTGTTTTTATTTCATTAGTTAATTATGACAATTTCCCACCGTGTGTAGACCTCTTAAGTTATTTTAAAGTTGATGCAATTCTATTTTCACTCCAAGTTTGGGATGCGGGTTAAATTTTTAACATATAATGGAAGGAATAATGGTCCTAACATACTCCCTTGAGTATCGTCTCCTCTGCAGTATTCATCCGGAATACCTTTATTGATTTAGATTGCTATTTTCTGTAGCTATAACTAGGAGTGGATCAACCATTCACACAGCCACCTACAACCAACCTCATTCTTTATTTAAATATATGCGATAACTCTGGAAGAACTAGAAACTGTAACTAATTTGACTCTTGATAAATTCAAGACATGGTGCTAGAAAAACAGATTGATCATCATTTATGAGATAGCCGTATGTGTCGTATTCAAAATATGGTCAGAAAATGTATACAAAATTGCTGTTTTTTTTTAAACGGTAATAAGTTAAGCTTAAAAAAAATACAAATTTTGCTAGGAATAATTCTTAACAAACATCTATGTTGGACTTAATTTATTGATCAAATTTGTGGTAAATTAAGTCAATCCTCTTTTGCAATTTCAATGTTCCTACATATTACATTTTTTTTTCTAATAACGCTTCTAATAAAACGGCTCCCAAAACTTAAAGTAAGTAAGACAACAAAGAAAATACACACCAATTTAGAATGGTAATGAAAAATCTACTTAAGAGATATTAGTAGGCTTTGATTCAATTTTAAGTTTGACAGTTATTAAACAAAGTTTGTAGTTGGTGCATTTCAATCATAGTTTCAAACAGAAATAGTGTACTTAGAAACAATTCAAAGCAAATTAATCCAAATAAGGCAATAAAAAAAATAATTATCTACAACCACTCCCCACATCCCCCAGGATTAGTAGTTGTAGATTCCAGAATCGTGTGCCCTAAGTAGATGCAGGGACCCCAAGACGACTGCCTTCTGCATTTGGCCTGCCAACTATTCGGATGATTTTTGGCAGGCCGGTATGGTCTTCAATGCTGAGAGCAGCGTAGGCCTCATCCCACCGAGAACGCCGATTATCAGGACGACCATCTTGACCGAGTAGTCTGGGTATAGCGCTCGGAGCTCATACCGGAGATCTCGGTATTTAGTCCGTTTCTCCTCCTCCTTCAAGGTGATGTTTGTCTCGGCAGGTGCCGAGAACTCGATGACATACATCACCTTGATCTGGTGGTCGAGGAGGATTATGTCAGGCTTGTTGGATTGAATCAGCCTGACGGTCGGGAACGAGTAGTTCCAATAAATTCGGCACTTCTCGTTCTCAACAACGGACTCGATCTTTCCGCGAACATAAGGCAGCACTGGTGTTCGGTCTACCTCGTACGACTTCCGAAGATGGTAATACAGGTATGGTATTGGTATTATTATTATTATTATTTTTTTTTTCGGTTTCACCGTTGCCGGACAGGGCTTCCGATACCACACGGTAGCCGTGCCGGCGATAATAACAGCCACTCCCCACGACCTGTGGGGTTGGTGACTGTACATTCCAGATTCATGTGCCCTAAGTAGGCGAAGGGACCCCAAGATGACCGCTTTCTGCATTTGGCCTGCTAGCCATTCAGCTGATTTCCGACAGGCTGGTTAGATACACCAATGAAGATAAGTTAAATATGATTTTAATATACGGTGAATGCAAAAGAAATTCCCGACAAGCCAAACGATTGTTTTGTTTACGATTTCCAAATAGACCTACACCCGATAAAAAAACATTTATCATGCTGTTTAAAAATTTAAGAAACTGGGGTAGTTTTAAGAAAACTATTCGTAACAGAAATAGGCCAGTTAGAAACGATGAAAATACAGCCTTGGTGTTAAATAGTGTTGTCAACAATCCTCAATGTTCTCTCCGGAAATTGGCATCGGAAACTAATCTGTCGATATCTTCGTGCCATAGAATATTAAAATCAAATAAATACCATCCATACAAATTAAAATTGATCCATCATTTAAGGCCTGGTGATTATGAACGAAGATTGCATTTTCTAGCTGAATTTTCAGTTCTTTCTGAAGAATGCCCAAATTTTTTAAAAAATGTGCTGTGGAGCGATGAAACCCGTTTTCACAACAACGGAGTTGTGAGTAAGCATAACTCCGATACTGGTCACAAAATAATCCTAGATGGATGAGAATGACCCGAAATCAGGTAACTTTTGGAGTTAACGTGTGGTGTGGACTATTAAATTCATATATTATTGGACCATATCTATTCCATGGGACTTTAAATGGAAGAAAATATGAGATATTTTTGAGAAATGCATTGCCAGGATTATTAGAGACTATCCCTCATAACCAGGAGAATATTTGGTTTCACCAAGATGGTGCACCACCCCATAACTCAGTACTAATCAAAGATTGTCTTAATGAAATGTACCCTCAGAGATGGATTGGTACTAATGGAGTAGTCAGATGGCCAGCACGATCACCTGACTTGACTCCATTAGATTTTTACCTTTGGGGGTATTTAAAAAGTGTAGTGTACATTGAACCCATTGAGGATATGGCCGATTTGTATAATAAAATATATGCAAGTGTTGCTGCTATAAATAGACATACGTTACAAAAAGTTTGCAATGAAGAGTTACTGAAACGGTACAATATGTGTATTCATGAAGAAGGGAGAAATTTTGAACATTTAATATAATAAGTACCTACTAATAAGAAAGAAATTAGTTTAATTTCATTTTTAATAATATTTCGATAGTTTTTAAATGTTTGTTTATAAAACTTTTGTTTACGTTCTTCACTGAATTGTTAATATAAATTTAGCCCATTCTAAATTAGTGTGTATTTTCTTTGTTGTCTTACTTACTTTAAGTTTTGGGAGCCGTTTTATTAGAAGCGTTATTAGAAAAAAAAATGTAATATGTAGGAACATATGGATATTGGTTCATCATGTTAGTTCCGGTTTGGCCGGAAGTGGTAAACATAATTTTATGATAGTGTATTATATCACTTTCCTTATCTTGAAAAAAAGTGTTTGGTAACCAATATTCTATAATAAATAATAAATAAATTATAGGGATGTATCAAAATTCACGTGTAGTGCCATTAATGAAAGAAACTCATGTAACTCCAAAACGGCTTGTTTTTTGTAAATTCTCTATGCCATCAAAATTATTCACAAATTATTGTTTAATCACATGACTTATGTTTCAAGGTTCCAGCCATCAAAAAATAGTTTTGCATCGCAGCGCCATCTCTGTGTGCTGTTGAGGAAAAATTCTAATCACCGTTATTTAAACCTTTCTTTGGTATCAATCATCTGCCATTTACAAAAATAAAATATCTTTATTAGCTTTAGAGATAATGACCTGGGAACTTTTAAGTGAAACACCCTGTATATCGGTCAAACTGATCGTAAATTAAAAAATCGTCTCGCTGAACATAAAAAATCAATAACGAATGGCATACATAGCACCGGTATGTCAACACACTGCATAGAAAATAATCATTTTGTAAATTTTAATGAAGTCGAATTACTCCATACAGAAAATAAAGGAAGTTAGATTTACTAGAACAATTTGAGATCATGAAAGCTGTCAAAAAGCATAAAAATGTAACTAATGATCAAACATTATTTATGGGTCATGATATTCTAGAAAAAATAATTTAACATTAAGAACTTATTTGTAGTATATTTACATAGGATAGGAATCATATAACTATTTGCATGTAATAAATAGATTAAAAGCTTTGCATAATTTACACCTTCCATTATGTATAAATAAGTAAGGAACACATTTTAAATTTAGTAATATCTTGTACTCTTGATAAAGGCCTAATAAGCCGAAACACGTGTAGAGTTTTAATAAAACTTTTTGAAACATTAAAAAGCATAATTTCCTGTATATTTAAATTAGTGTTTTTTATTTCATTAATTAAATATGACAATTTCCCACCCTGTATAGACCTTTAAAGTTATTTTAAAGTTGATGCAATTCTAATTTCACTCCAAGTTTGGGATGCGGGTAAAATTTTTAACATATAATGGAAGGAATAATGGTCCTAACATACTCCCTTGAGTATCGTCTCCTCTGCAGTATTCATCCGGAATACCTTTATTGATTTAGATTGCTATTTTCTGTAGCTATAAGTAGGAGTGTGGATCAACCACTCACACAGCCACCTACAACCAACCTCATTCTTTATTTAAATATCTGCGATAACTCTCGAAGAACTAGAAACTGTAACTAATTTGACTCTTGATAAATTCAAGACATGGTGCTAGAAAAACAGATTGATCATCATTTATGAGAAAGCCGTATGTGTCGTATTCAAAATATGGACAGAAAATGTATACAAAATTGTTAATTTTCTTTTAAATGGTAATAAGTTAAGCTTAAAAAAAATACAAATTTTGCTAGGAATAATTCTTAACAAACGTTTATTGGTCAACTTTGTGGTAAATTAAGTCATTCCTCTTTTGCAATTTCAATGTTGAATAATTATTTAGATCGAAGCTCTTTAATAAATATGTATTGTGCTGTATTGTATGCAAAAGTATTCTATAATATAATTGCCTGGGGTTAAGGTGTAGATCTGCAGATGGTATTTGTTCTGCAAAAAAGAGTATTGAGAACAATTTTTAATTTGGGGTACCGACATTCTTCTCGTAGTACTTTTAATAATAATAAAATTCTCACGGTTACATACATTTAATTATATAAATTACTTTCATATATCTATAGTATAAAAAACAGTTTATCACCGTTCATTATAGTTTATTACGCCGTGACAAACGCTAATAGAATACAAGACAGCGTAATAACATATATGTTAATAATTTCAATTTAGTGCTATATAGAATATCTCTCATTCATGCAGGGTAGCTATTTATTGAAGAAATACTACGGGTGTTATTATATATTATATAATGTTTGTAGTGTAAATAACATTTTCGTCTTAGTGATAAATAAGTAGAGTGGTCACCCTAAGAATCAATTGATTAAAAAAGTAAGTAGGAATGTGGTTTATACTATTGACTTGGAATAAACCTGCTATAATCTTAATAAAGGACATACCGGGTGATCACCATAAAAATTATTAATAATAAAAATAATCAATAATTAAAATATAATGTAGTCTTGTGAGGGTAAAATTTTGTATAAATACCCTTACAAGATTTTCAATGCTACGTTGAATAAATTAGTATGACTCAATTTAGTCTAATTTAAGACTATATTAAAAAATGCAGGCACCTGCACAATTTAATATTTTCCTTTAACTTCATTACTTACAACTGATTGAATTTCAAGTCCCTCCTGGTATACAACTTACCTAAAGAAGAAAACGAGACGTTAGTATATAATATTTCATAAAACATTGAAAATGTTAGGGACATTTTGTAACAAATCTGAGTATATTTATTTAGTGTTGCTTTAAAAGCCAAGATATATTTATAATGTACCACAGATGTGGAAAGCTGTATAAAACAAACTGCAAAAAACCGTAGAGAAATCTCTACTTCACAAAAGCAGTAATCCAATATCATAAAACCTTTATTTTCTTTTGTGTTTAATTTAGTTTCCCCTCGGAAAAATAGATCATTCACTCGTTTCTCGTGACAAACATATAAATCTCAGAAACAAGGAAAAATAAGTAAAAACATGATAACGGAAATTTTACTTGGACTAAAACAAATACCAAAATTCCTCAATCTAAGGCGGCCAGCTAGAAGTGCGGTCAGTGAAACAATGATGCACAGCCACTCGGAAAATTGCAAAAACCTTGGCGGATCCCTGGCGATTACGTACGACGGGGCCATCAGTCAACGGCTTAGGAGGTGTTGCGTCCATCCCGGCTCGTAATATACAGGAAGCACCGGGAAATATTGGACAAGTCTCCGCTAGACACAGCTTTATCACCTCAAATCTACCATCATTACAGTGATTACTGGGAAACTTCAGACATGTTTAAGGTGCAATATAAAAGGATTTACCTTTCGCTTTGGGTTGAACTAAAACCATAATGATAAACTGCTTTTGGGCACTATGAAAATACGTAAATTTAAGGTTTGCTAACTTTGAGCATGTAATTAATCTACACTATGATAATTAGCATTATTCCGCTAAAGGAAAATTATATTTACATAGTCAGCCGTGACCCACTGTGGTTACCGATTGATTAACATTTTGCTCGAATACGACTCAATGCAATTTTATGTGATATCGCTGAGATTAAGTACACGAGCAATATATTTTTTATTTTTCTGCACAGCATTCACAGTAAGCAGCGTTACACGGCAACTTTCAGTTGTTTCATAATAACATTATTAAAAATACATTCTAACACAATTTTGAAAGTAAAGCTGATATAAGACCTAACAGTCTATTTCTCAGGGAAAAAAACCGGTAAAAATTTGTACACAAAACTTTCTTTTTAATATACAGGGTGGTCACTATTAATAATTATTAATTAAGGAACGACACAAGAGAATAATAATCGGCTTATAGTTATCACCATTGCTACAAAGAAAACATGATAATTTTTGGTTAAACAAAATATACAGAGCGGTCATCCGGCAGAAGAAAATAAGGAACAAATTAAATGGGCCAAACATGGACGGCTTAAGTAAATACTTTTACATATTTCCACAATAGTGAAATAAAAACGAATGCTACAGGCTCAGATAAAATTTCTATAAAAGTGTTGATTTCAATTCTCTCATATTGTGGATCTGCATTACTAGATATCATAAATACGGCAATCGTTAACGGTTTATTCCCAAACAGTTGGAAGACTTGTATCATATTACTATTACTAAAAACAAAAAACCCTAAGTTTTCTTACTTTTTGTTGGGTATTCTGCCTCTGAAAAATATTTAAAAATTATTAATTAAAAAACCACCACGCCAACCGGATGAGGGTAGCTATTCTGTAATTTCAGTAAACGTGAGCATTTGTCGTGAGAGGAGAGAGCTCATATAACGATCCCTTCCCAGGGAAACAAAAATGCTATTCTGTAACTACAGTGACTACACGGGGACGTGAAGTGATCCTTCCAGCGTTGCCAACAGTTGCTCCTAGATTTCAACCAATAGAATTGCCGCAACGCCATGATCGAAGGTCGTGCGTTGTATGATGGGAAATGCATCTTGTCAAAATGCGAGTTTCTGACATTCAAAATGAGTGCAATATCTAATATTTTGTAAAAGTGACATAATTTTCTGTTAGGCTAGGAATAATAACATCAAAAATCCGTTTCAAGCCGATGAATAGTGACTTAAAATATATTTTGATTAAATGGGTGGAAAAACAACTAGAGCTTCTGTGGAACATTTACAAATCAGTTCACAAAAAGATGCCAAAAAATGTGAGAAAGAGTAACAACCACTTTTAATGCTGTCCCTGGAAACTAATAAAAATAATTCGGAGCAATGGAGAAAAGTAAGTTTAATTTGTAATATAATAATTGGATTGTACATAATCTAACTTGTATAATATATTGTATGATATCCCCAAGCATGTTCTTTATTTACTTAATTAAGCCCTATCTGCTAAATCGAAGGGTTTCTTCTTTTTGAGGATTTTTCCAGCAGTCTGAAGGTCTCATAGTGCCTCATTGATAATTTAGTAGATCGGCAATATTCATCGCAATTTAATCCCTACAGTTTAAGTAACACAAGCCTCATTGTATGATCTAACATAAAAATAACTTCAAATAAACAAATATCATGCCACCGACATCCAAATAAAAGGACAGTTTGCCAAAAAGTGAGGTTATACTTTCATCCTCTCACTGCGTGAACGGTCCCGTTCCCTACAATTTACCAAGACAAGCAAGTTCCCCAATTTTGGGCGTGATGTGACCGCTCCCACAGTTACAGAATACGCTATTTTGGTTTTCAAGAGAACTCCGCCCACTTTCTCATGAAAACATGTGCTCCCATCACATCACACCGATACAGAATAGCTAACCAGACAGAGGCTGTTTCTTGAATACTTGTCTGTTTCATAAAGTCCCACACCTAAAAATATATAAATTAGAATAATGTTATTTTTAGGTGTGAGACTTTTTGAAACAGTCAAGTATTCAAGAACCAACCTTTGTCTGATCCGTTTGGTGCAGAGGTTTTTTCATTAATAATCTTTAAGTATTTTTCAGCAGCAAAATACCCAACAAAAAGTAAGAAAATCTGAATATGCTACAAATAAACAATTATAGATAAAAACCCTAAAATGCTGAAAGATCTAAGGCCTATTTGTATACTGTCAGCAGTATCAAAAATTGCAGAGAAAGCTGTTTGCTCAATTAAAAGAGTTTTTTACAAGAGTTCATATGAATTTTCATTCATAAATTAATCTGAAAAGATCTTATTCCGGAACATACTGTATTACACCTCCTAGCAAAAATGAGTTGTTTTAAAGGAAAATACAGCAAGACAGGACTTTATCACCTTAAATCTACCACCATTACCGTGATTGCTTGGAAACTTCAGAAATGTTTAAGGTGCCGTAGAAAAAGGATTTCCTTTTCGTAATCAACTTAATTAAAGCCATTTTATGAGGAAAACTTTTTTAATATTAGCACCTGAACACTCGTATATGTGTTAGTCGTAAATCAGATTAAAGCAGAATGTCCTATAAAGCTAATTGACTTCCTTGGAAAAATCAGTAATTAATCACCTTGAAAGATATCCGGCGGAAACATTTCTTGCCGGCTTTTTGTAATCTCCTTTTCAATAAACGATGTTTGTATTCTGGGGATTTTCCTCTTTCGTATAATTTTTATAAAACAATGAAATGAAATTGATCATTCAAAGAGCATCCGTTCAATTATTAGAACGGGATAGAAACCAAAAATGTTATATAATATTAAATCTCACTAATTAATTGTTTATTTTAGAAGTCAGTTTATAGTGAACTAAAAAAAGGACATTAATATGCATAGTTTTTGACAGCAAAATTATGATTTGATACCTTTTGGTGTATATCTGAGTTTTGGACTTCGAAAGCTTATTGCGTTTTTTTTATAAAACAATTCCGTTTTTTGATCAGCATTTTTAAGGTAAAAATCGGTAAAGGTATTTACACAGAACTTCCCTCTTTATTCATACAAGACGGTCACTCTAAAAAATGATTAATTAAGAGATGACATATGAGAATTATAATAACCTTGTAATTAGCCCTATTATTACAGAGAAAACCTGATAACTTTTTTTCATCATCTACTGTATAGTGGAGGGATTTTTTTTTATTTTCAAAACATTTTTTTGTTAAAATAGGTTAAAAATATAATGAAACGTGGAAATTTTAGAATTGAAGAAAACCACCAAGGGGTTCTGCTGAAATTTGACGAGAAACTAATTAAAAGTTTTTGCGAGGCTATTGGTACATAATGGTGTTAACGACAGTTTCCTACAGAGAGAACTATACACCACTTGTTTTTGAAAGTAAGAAAAATTTCTTATTTGTCAATTAAAATTGTATAAATGTTCTTTCGAATTTCTGATGGCTTTGAGGCGAAATGCACTACAACATAAATTCATATTAAAAAATGTATCACCTTAGGATTTAATTAAAGACACACCTATCGCAAAAGGCAATGGCTGAAGTAATTGCCATATATTTACTTACTTACCACCACCAGTATAAGATATCTAACAAATACGCCTCGAAAGTTCTATACACTGAAATATCTTTCTCGGTTCGGCCAATAATTAAGAAAATATAGGAGGTGAATACATGCCAAGTGGGACACACCGTATAGTGAAAATAAATATTTTGCTTTACCTTTGAAAACCCATGATTCGTAAACGTACCTACATTAGTTAAGATGATTATATCGCGAAAGGATACATTCAAAGACAAGATATGAAGGAGTGTGTTGGACATGTTATAATGAATTTCGAATGAAAGACATCAAGAGGTTGATGTGAAGCAGAAAGCTTAAATTTAGTAGCGGCAACAAAGTTAAGACCCGTGTTAATTAACTCATAACTACTAATTATTTAATTAAAATATGATATATTTGGCTTTGTAGTAGATATTTAACCCCGGTTAGAAAAGCATTAATTGGTGTTTTGTAGGTAATAATTAATTTGTTTAATTTAGTTTTGTCCCAGTGTTAAAAATAATATTTTTTTATTAGTTTGCATTTGAACCCCTTGCGAACGTCTTGTATGGTAAGAACTTGAATAATCATTTACATATATCGGGTGTAACATGATCATGATATACCTCCTTTAGTTAATTTGTTAAATTAAAATAAATGCAAAAAGGTTAAATCGGTAAACTTTAAAAAATGTCATTTCTGCCATTCTAAGAATATCCTGCAAATTTTCAATGAGTACAGAAAATTTCCCAAACAAATGCAAATGCATTTAACTATACAGAATGTAACAGAATCGTGGTATACCCCCTCATTCCTTCAATTTTGAAAATAAATCATTGAAATTAGTAACATCCTATATACTTAATAGTTTTTGACATATAAATAATTTCTTTACATTTCTATTCTAACCAAAAATGACGATAAAATCTATTCGCTGAGAGAATCCTGGTCGTATATCGTCCGGAGCTCTATCCTTCTTTGTCTTTATTGAAATATTGTTTGTAACCTAATCTGTAAAGTTAGTTTTCATCTTTATGGTCGAGTTAGGACCGACGTACGGCATTTCTATTTTTTAACAGCAAACCAATTTGCGTAACGCGTGTCGTCGTCGAATGCAGCTGGCGATTTCTGAGGCGGGTATATAGTAAGTGCACTTATTTCAATTAGTACCTAAGAGAGCAATTTCAGTCTTGTTCTATTGTTAAAATGGTAAACATGAACCATGGTGAACATTTAAATCCGCAATCACAGCAGTTAATTTTGAATATGTTGGAATATTTTCAAAAGGAAAATAAAAATGGTGGACCTTTATTGTCAATAAAAGCTGTTTAAAGGCGAGTGAGTGAGGCTTTAAATATCGATGCAGACTGTAAGAAAAATTACTAAAAACGACAAAGGAAATGGGGAATCTCAAGTTTCGGTTAAATGGAATCGTAAAAAGTCCAAAACAAAGTTACGCGATGCTGTAAAATATGAAATAAAAAATGTTGTTTATCATATGGTGTCTGATCATAAACATATTTCCTTGGCAATCCTTTTAGACGAGCTAAATTCTAGAGCAGTAGTTGATATTGGCCGTACCAGTTCATATAAAGTGATTAAAGAATTCGGCTTTTCCTTTAAAAAAGATGATAATAGAAAAGTACTGCGTGATAGACCACTAATTTACCTAAATCGGCAAGAGTTTTTACGCAAATATGTAAAAATTTAAAAACTAATGACCCCAAAGATGTACTGTTCTTAGACGTAACTTGGATCTTTAGCAGAGGAGGATTAAAACGTTCTTGGCAAGACGATTCCAGTAAATTGAAAAGGCGTTGTACAGCTACACAAGGTAAAAGATCTATAGTTGTAAATGAGGACCTATTCATTAGGGTGGAGCGAAATTATTTTTATTTGCGGTATCGAAAAGCTTGAGTCTGCAAAAGTTGTATCGTTATGTGAGTATAAACTACTTCTTTTTATTTGCTAAATCAATCAATATCTTAAGATGCCACAAAGACATTAAAAATTCAAAATTTTCGGAAAAAAGTGTCTGTCTTTGTAATCAAGTCGGGTTGATTGCAAACAGCAATAAATAAAAATCTCAAACCTCTCAATTATCCTTAGATGACAAAGGAGGGTTCAAAATCAGAAATTTAATGAACATTAATTTATATTTACCGTATAACTTATAAACACGAAAGAACTCATACACATAAAAAGCAACTATTTATTATTTACATTTATTTTAATTTATGAACAAGAATAACAACGTGACAAAACTCAAAAATAAGAAACTCATGTCTTTAAAGTATTATTATAAATCCGTTAGTTTAATAAAAAATTTGAAACTAAAAAAACTTATAAACTAAAATGTACTCTTGTCGTAATTCTAATTTATAGTCGGACTATATTTCTAAATTTGGCATAACGTTTCTCGATTTCAGTCTTGCTCTGATGTATCCATCTATTTCTGAATCACAAACTGTGACAGCGTCCTCTGACACTAAATGACCGCACCTTTCTTCCTCTTGCGTGTGACATAAGAATTTCGGAGGAGTATCATTATTATTGATACATCTCTCCATTACTTCTTAGCACATTTCTTGAGTTAAAGGTGGTTCAACGTTGGAATAGCTCTCATGACTTATCATTTCGTAGTATTCCAAAGAATTAAAATTCAAGTCAGGTACCTTAAACTTTCTCACGCTCCCTTCAGTTTTTTATTTCCGTTTCTGGCCTTTACAATGCGGTGCAAAGCCAACTTTTAGATAGTTTCTCTGTTATCTGTAAGTATAGCCAACAAGATTTTTCCATGGTGAGCGAAATATAAATTTCTTTGAAGCACACCGTGAACACTTAAGATTTTCAGAAAGGTACCTGCTGAAACAAATCATTTTCCACAAGTGTCATGGTCCATTCCAACATTCTTATTGTGATTTTATCTGAAACCACAGTGGCGCATATAACTTTACTACGCAAATAGTTAACGTAACAAGATTTTCCGATGGGTTAGAGGTACTAATATATAAGCGAAGTATATGACTCGCAGTTGTCGTCTCCCTTGAATGTGCCATTGGGCCCAGTTAACGGTCTGCTAAATATTGGGCACACTTGTAAGTTGTAACAGCTTCGATAATTTTATAAAGATTCTTTTGATCGTTACTTAGGTACTTTAAGTCAATAAGAGGCAACGGCTTTCCTTCTAATGATCTGTAATCGACAACAGGTAGGACACAATCTTTTAAAGCTTTACCAATAGGTCTGGAGGAACAATATTCATGTGTTACGCCATCTACGTAGATTATCAGATGTCTTAGAGGAAGTTCATTCGTATGAAGAGGACATACAAACCAATGAAGAGCTTCTAATTTGCATATAATACTGTTTTTGGACCCAGTATTTACATGAGTACGATCACATCCCATTAAGACCAATTTTTCAGTTCGATGTCCTTATCCAGACAAGTAATAAGTAATAGCAGGGAGAATATTAAGCCAACTTCCTGATATAGGGTAACGCGACCCAAATAGTCCGAGTTTGGTTCATGAACTAAAACTATATGTTCTTCCATAATAATCAAAGGATGGTCTTGCGGTGTTCTACAGACTTCTTTTAGGTCTGAACTAATTTTTGGATATAAAAAACTATGAAATCTGAAAATTTAAATAAATTTGAATTGTTCAGTATTTTTCAATAATATTAGCTGTTTGTGACACCTCAAGATACTATTCGATTTTGGCGAATTTCTGTAATTATATTCGGTATTACATGTAAAAACTTTTGCATACCCAAGCGTTTTGCTTTTATGCTTTTTCACTCCACCCTACTATCCATGGCTTTGCTGAAGATGCGAGTTTAGTTTTCTCCACCAAGAATAAGTCAGCAGATTACCATGACAACATGAACACTGGTAATTTTGAAAAGTGGTTGACAGAGAGACTTATTGCGGGGGTTACAAAATCCAATCATTTTTATTTTAGACAATGCTAAGGACCACTCTCGGGTTGAAGAAAAACAACCAACCTGATCTTGGACGAAAAAAAAAAATATAGCCTGGTTAAAGGCCAAAAACATAGATTTCAGTGACACCGCATTTAAAGTCGAATTGCTCCAAATAGCTGAAGCCAAGTGCAACACTATGTTGTCGACAATTTAATTAAATGTCGACAATTTAATTAAAGAGCATGGACATGAGGAACTGCGGTTTCCACCACATCACTGTCAGTTCAACCCAATAGAACTTATTTGGTGAATTTGTAAGGGGTATTACGACAAACACATCGGGAAATATGGTTTTAGTGACGAAGCCGTTTTTGCTATGTGGAATGAGGCTGTATCTCAAGTGTAGAGCTCAATTTGGTCCAAATGGGTAGATCACACAAATGAATTGATTTTAGAGACATATGATCGAGAGGTTCATACTGAAGAAGTTATGCCACTCGTTATAAGTGTTTTCAATGAAAGCGACGATGCGGACTCGGAAGAATTGGACACTGACGAAGAATTTTCCGAATTCAATGATACCAAGCTCAAAATTTATTTTAATTAAATTTTTAATGTTCTACTTAAGTGACTGTTCCAATTTATTCTAGTAGATTCGTTTAATGCTAGATGCTAAATCTAAATTTATTTTAATTTAGCAAATTAGATGCACAAATTTGGTTTTTTGTAATTGCAAATAACGCTGGATACTAAGATCAGAGCTACGGTACTCAAACGAGCTACGCAGTGCGCGCGCGCTGCGCAAGAAGTGTTATATAATTTTTGATTGACCAGACCAACTTACAAAAATTAAATTACGTTTTAAAGTAGATATTACCGTGTACTTTGTGTATACATAATACATATTTATTTTTCAAAGAACATTTTTAAATTACTGAATATACAGGCACACAAAATAAAGCTCATGTACTTTTGAGCAGGGCGTGATACCCCCTTGTATTTCGAGCCGCTAAGTCTGATGCCGCCTTCAGAATTGTTGAATAAAATGAAATGCAATGGGCGTTATAAGTAGTACACTATTTTTCTATTCACTTGATATGACTTCGTCATAAGTTAATTCAATATTCGCAATAAGTTTGTGATGGTTGTAAACACATTTTTCATTGCTGGTATAGTCTGATAAAACCAAATGAAGTAAACCAGAGGTTGGTCCAGACTATAGCCAGGAAACGGAAACGCACTCCTTTGGGGGTACTGGGGAAAAACCTGCAAGGGTCGCGACACAATGTCTCGTGAAAAGTTTTTAGACAAATGCGTTGAAAATGAATGCTGTACTAAAAGTGACAATGGAAAAATGTTATTTGCCTTAAATAACGTGCAAGACGGTGACGAATTTTAATTAATGAAATGAATAGAATATTAAAATATTTTAAATAGCAATTACTTAGTAATTATTGAGGTAGAATACTTAATAGAATTTTACATAGTGAAGCAACAATAATAGGGGTGTATTAATTCTCAATTACAACTTCTTATAAAAATTTATAATAATTTTTAATTAAAGTAACTTAACGTGAATACACAACATATGTCTGATGTACGATAATACAAAATGATTACAATTATTCATTCACTTTTTAAATGATAAAATTGAAGATCTAAAAATTATTTTGAATGTCAATTGACAGTTCTTAAAATCCGAGTCGGTGTATCATAATGAATATGATTAAATGGTAGGTACATAAAATAAATCAGAATTTCTATTCCTTTTATCTTTCACGCGAAACTTTATGAAGCTGGTACGGCCAAGACACTCAATACAACTATTAAGTAATGTATGCAGAAAGCATTTATCAGCCTTCAGCTTTCTATATTCCAATTATGTTAATATTAAAAAGACTCATAATCATTTTCACCTCTCAACTACCTCAACTTAAATGTACAATGTATTAGAAACTTCTCTTATACACTTTATGTACTGTTGATATGAATATTAAACTTGGGACAGGTGGAAGAGTCTAATATTTAATGTATTAATGTGTATTAATATTAGTATAAAGTTTCTAATATTGTTTATTATTATATTAAATATTAGATTGTTCCACGTGTCCCACGTTTAATACTTTCGATGCAAAAATCTGATCCGGATGAGTGAACGAATCCCAATATCTTCAATTATTTTGATATTATTTCGTGTGCATGGACGCTACGGAATAATGTATTATAAGGAATAATTTCCAGATTTTTTACATGATTGGTCTCTAACATTAATCTTATAAAAAAAGTGTAAAGCGTGTTTATTTTCTCAAACGTAATCTTATAAGATTTATTCACAGGTCACTTTGAAACAATGCAGGATTAGCAAGATCCTAAATTTCTTTCAATTCCTTTAAATTAGTTACTTGCATTAAGATAGTACAATTTTTTCTTACTGAAACATGCACAAAGAGATTAATAAAAGATGGCCAATATTAGATCCTTATGGAACACCCGAAGTTACTTTAAGAGAATATAACAGAGAAATCATATTTTACACATTGTAACCAACCAGAAAATGACATTTGTCCAATGATCTTTGCGCGTGGATAAAAGTAGCTACGACCTGAGCATTGTTCTTGCTGATATCTCATATAACCAGTATTTATTTATTTCTTTAACCATATTCATCATGTTTTCGATATTTTTCGTATATAAGTATCCATGTATTGTTGTTTCCTTTCTTATTGTTCTTTTTATAAGACTGTATATAAGATCTGAAGCCCAATATTTCACCGAAAAAAAAGTCATAAAACTTTAATTTGATGTCATAAAATCACGGAATCCCCAGAGCAGTATCGAGGAAATTTAGTTGATATATTGTGGACTCTTAGGTCATTCTTATTTTAATATACAAACTATGCTTGTAATAATATACTTAATTTAACATTTATTTTTCTAGCTAGGTAGCTTTTGGGTATTGTTATAGAAGTTTAGATATTTTCGGAATATTATATTTTATGAAGCCCTGTATACTCAAATAGACGTCAAAGAAATCAACAGACGGTCCTACAAACAAGTGAAACAATATATTCTGATCTACGGTTAGTGGTAATTAAAATGTTATTCTATCGTTTTTCTGGTTTTCGAAATGGAACCATCAGCTATAAAATAAATATCAGGGAATTTCATTTAGAAATAAGCCTTTAAGGATACCCACGATTAGTTAAGTAGTAGACAAGCATAAAAGCTAGTGACTCAAAACAAATGTATCTGATAATTAATTATTCATTACATAGCCACGCAAAAAAAAAATCTTTCTGGCCTGGAGATCTGACCATGTATACCAAATTTTTCTGGGTGTCATTGAATCCGAATCCGAGGTCTATTTAACTCCATCACATCAGGATTTAACCATAACCACAAAAAACCCATAATTTAAGCGCCAAAGTGAGAGGTCCAGGGATCTCGCTTCTCGAGCGACACGGCCCAGTCTGAAGGCTATTTCTACCAAACGAATGCTAGCAAAAATCTGAAAAAAATTAGGGGTATGTAGAAAGAAGTAAGAAATCGTTCGTAGTATGGCCGTTCGAAGTCACCGGAAGGTGAAAATTTCATTTTTTTATCGCTTCTCGAGGCTACATCTCGAAAACGAAATGAAACACAGAGCTGTGGTTTACGCCGATTTCTCTCCCTACATACCTCTGAATTTTTTCAGATTTTTGCTGGCACTTTGATTTTTTGCAAAATTTCTAAGGTAAAGCATCTAGAAAATTCAGAGGTATGTAGAAACGCGAAAGAAATCGAATGGAGTAAACCGCAGCTCTATACCTCGTTTGGTTTTCGAGATATAGCCTCGGGAAGCGGTAAAAGTTCGATTTTCACCTTCCGGTGACATCGAACGGCCATACCTCGAAGACCGAGGCACGCCGACCTTAGATTTACGCTAAACGATTTCTTACGTCTTTCTACGTACCCGTCAATTTTTTCAGATTTCTGTTAACTTCAGTTTGGCAGAAATAGCCCTCGAGGCTGGGCCATAACGCTCGGGAAGCGAAATCTTCGGACCTCTCACTTTGGCGGCCGTTATCTCACAAAGAGCGGGAAGAATAGCGCCCTCGACATCATCGGATTGAAAATTTAATTTGCAATAGATCTAGTACAAAAAAGAGGGGATCACTTTTGTCTAGAAAAATTACAGCTACAGGAGTTACATGGACCTGGAATTCGGATTCAGCGACCCCAAAAACATATAGTGAGCATGGTCAGATCTCAAGCCAGAAAGATTTTTTTTTTGGGTGGCTGTGTTATTTTTTGTCGCTATACAGGGTAGGACAACTGTCTAAGATTCCTTTCTAACAGCGTTCTAACAGCGTACATATAAGGCATATCTTCAAGCTGTTTACACATTTAAAAAAATCTTTATAGAAAATATCAAGATTATCCGATTAGCGTACAAAAGGAAAGAAACTATAAGTAAATCGATATATATATTTCTGCGAAAAATCGTCTAAAAATACCTAAAAAAAATCACGTCGGGGAGGTAGACAATATACGGTGTGAAGCGCAGATCGATGTCTTGAGCGATCTTCGAGAAATCGATGGTCAAAGTCGCAGATACAAGAATTTCGTCTCTGCCGAATCGTGTCGCCTTTCCGATCGGATTTTCTCTGAAACGGCCTCTCACACGGAACAGAAATGTCCTCCAACAGTAGAGAGTCGAAGAGAAAATCGAATGGTGCAAGCCTGGATCCCTTCCCTTCCCTTCAGTTTCATTCCGCTCCGCTCCACTCCACTCCACTCCACTCCACTCCACTGCACTCCACTCCACTCTGTTCTACTCTATTCTATTCTACTCTGTTCTATGACAAATTGGTGATTGTATGGCACAGGAATAAATCATATCGAACAGCGGTGGGTGGGGAGTGGCGGTATGTTACTACCTCGGACCCCGATTCTCTCCCAATGACTTTATAGGGATTGTGAAATATTCAATTTTAAGCAAATAGGTGTTCATAATCGGCCACGCCCGACTGCAACTTCTACTCATTTGCTAGATAAAATTGACGTGATGTATCCAATATTAGGAACACCTAATAAAAGTAAATGCTGCTACAATTTTTACATTCTTTGATATCCCTAAATGGAATCTGACACCAAATTCATATTCCGAATTGATATGCGGATTGCTCAACTGCAGAGATTTATAGTTTTTATCGCGAGAGCCAGATTTACACAAACAAACGACAATCTTTAGGATTACTAAATTTCATTTTATTTTACCTTCCCCGGACATGAAGTAGTGTAGCACCAACAGGCAAACGAGCGATACATGAAATATTTATGTTGAACTTCAAAGTAAAGCAATTCAATTTCGTTCTTTAAATAGCACGAATCTGAAGTTTTCCTACGTGCTCGACAGTTATGTATAACTCATATATTTTATTATTATACATATCTGAAAGCAGTAATTTCGCGTTGTCTTTTTAACATATGCCTAATATATCAGTCATTCTTCAGCATGCTGCTGAAAGATCGGTTTCCACTTTTTTGTTAAATGAAATTTATATCCAACAATTTGGAAATAGAAGAATAGTTCGAAGTAATAACGTTTAAACATATTCTATGTATGTAAAAATATACTTTTAAAATACTTGAAATTTGTCCACAGCAGTGGTCAAAATTATCATTTGTTAATAACGTATATATGAGGAAATTGTTCTATTTTTGTAAACCGTGACTTGAAATTTAAAGAAATTGTAGCTTATTTTTAAATGTACTATAGTAATTGAAATGTTATTGAATGCATTGGACGTTTGGAACAAGAATGTCATGTTTACAGTTTTTTGTTAAAAAATGATATTCGGGCCTATTCGATATTTTATCAATTTCTCGGAAAATACCAGATCCAGAATGAAGCAACTCCTTCAGTAATTCGTATCTGTGGTCTCGTTTTCAAAATATAATACAAAAAAATAGGTAAAGGTATTTACCCAGAACCCTCTTTTTTGTCATCTTTTATTTATTATTTATTATTTCAGTCTGATGTTGATCACCTGTGCATTTTTTAACTAAAAGTTATCAGGTCTTCTTTGTGCAATAGTTCTGCGTAAATACCTTTATAAATTTTCATCATAGTTGAACAATCTCTTAGGATCATCAGCCCACTTATTTTTTTTTTTAAATATGCTAGAGATTAAGCAAATGTCATTGCCATCTGTCACAGTTTTTCCTTATTTATTTTATTACAGAATCCATCCTGTATTTTTTCTTTATAAAGATATCCCATTCTTCGTTGACAGTAGTGTCAACTACCTACCAAATTTTATTCTCTTCCTTAAACAGATATAACGCCAGATAGACCGATAGATAGGCAGATAGACAAGAGACCGACAGACTGATGGAAATGAATGACCTAAATTTTCGTGTATATAATCTGAAACATGAAAATCCAATCAAATCTCGGAGAGTGCTTTTTTCATGTTTGCATTTTACTTCCCATCGGAAAGCGCTATTAGTAACAGCTGCCAATGGTATAGTTGTCAATTCAGTTGGACACGGTATGTATTTTTTGTTCATACCCACGATTTTTTAGCATTTTTCATATTCATTTAGACAGTTTTTATCAATAGTAACTGTAGGCAACTGTCAAGCTCTCGATCAAGAGACACGATACTGTCTCGCGCCAAGTTCAATCCTCCACTCTCACAAAAATCATAAGCGAGCACTTGTATCTTTACAGTAATAACACGACCACCACCACCGCATATTGTATATTGCAGATAAATCATTTATTATTGAATACAAGTCACAATATTTCATCTAAAAATATGAGAAAGGAAACTTTCCCGTTCAATACTTATATATTATATGTGTTACTTATTTGTACATTTCACGCCATTTAGTAGCTATAATACACCTAACTCTTACTAAAAAAGAAATATAAAATGCTTTAATATGCTTCTTCGCTAACTTTCGCAACGCCGCCAAGTGGCAGAACCTTGCAATTTTTTTGAAATGAATTATTTATTATTTGTTTACTTATTGTAATGAAACATATTCTTTATAGGGTTTTGCAAACAGCGAGAAAAAACTATATATGAGAAAACTAAAAGAAAAACTATATGTAAAAATGTTAATGAAATCTTTGCATTCTTTCGATAACCTGACTTCTGGTTATGCAAGCAAATCAAAAATCCTAAAATAAATTTGTCCAATTTTTTATTTGACATTCTCATTATAATACTAGCATCCAATATAGTTCCCTACGACTAAGCAGTTTAAACCAGTATCTACATGACCGTATGAAGATTCATTTAAAAATGAAGGCAAAGGCCTAAAATGAAATTTATTTATCTACCTTGTTTCTTCATGCTAATGGATTATATTTTCATAAAATCTCTCATTCAGGTAGGTAAATAAAAAGGCCTTTGTTCTCATTTTTAACTGAATCTTCATACCGTAGGGGGTCATGTATATACTAGTTTAATCTGCTTAGCCATAAGGGACTATGTTGGATACTAGTGTTATACTGAGAATGTCAAATAAGAAACTGAAAAAATTTATTTTAGGATTTTTGATTTGCTAGCATAACCAGAAGTCAGGTTATCGAAAGAATGCAAAGATTTCAGTAATATTTTTTACATATAGTTTTTCTTTTAGTTCTCATAGATAGTCTTTTCTCCGCTGTTTCCAAAATCCTATAAAGAATTTGTTTCCTTGCAATTCTTAGCTCGTACAAAGTAATATTCTCGCGCACGGTTTTGATTGTCGGGATCAGTACCAATCGAAACGGGATTCATCCCCAGAATTTTAGTTCTATTATGCTTAGGATATATTTCGTCGAGATATTCCTTCGGGTTCTCTGCTTATTCACGTATCAAAATAAGTTATCTCATCAATGGAAAAGTTTTTCTAACAAAACGTAGAGACTTCCATATTGGAATACGAAACCGGAAACTGTCGATTGGGAATTGGCCAAAAGACCTGAAATGTCAGTTTTTGGAAGACGTTTTCAGTTTTCGAATTACATCTCGAAACATACCACGTACATCAAATACTACTTTGTAATAAGACATTGTTTTACTGTCTAGTTCCTGTAGTTTCTACGTCAAAAACGTATTCGAAATTTACCAGCTAATTATTGTACATCGCCGCCATGGAGCGGCGCGGACGTCACCACAATGATATACTAGGTTTGATTATAATAATTAAAATTTTCGGAAATATTTAAGTACATATACGGTATTTCTTCCTTGTTTAATAATGTGAATTTACAAATAATCTGTCTTGTCTGTAATTGTTTATTTGTGGCATATTCAGATTTTCTTACTTTTTATTGGGTATTTTGCCACTGAAAAATATTTAAAAATTTTAATGAAAAAACCTCTGCGCCAAACGGATCAGACAGAGGTTGGTTCTTGAGTACTTGACTGTTTCAAAAAGTCTCACACCTAAAAATGTATAAACTAGAACAATGTTATAAACTAAAAACTGAAAATCAAAGCTATAGGTAGTTAACGTTTCGGAAGAGAATCTACTTCCGTTCTCAAAACTTTTTTGGCCGTCAACCATGACAGTTTTTTGTTTATGTATTTCCATAGTCACGTGAGACATTAAATTATATTTATCTTATTTTTACTTACTTCGTCTCTAAGGATGGGCAACCAACTAGTACAAAAATCTATTGAATAATTAGAAACGCATCTATTCTCGTTTAATAAAATAATCGCGGATTCTTTAAGTTTTCTTTTAGTTCCGTTGCTCTCTTTTTGTGAGTGCGGAAAACATTACGTAGGTGAATCATTTAGACCTTTCAACGTAAGGCTTGGTGAACATAGAAATTACGCTAGAAGGGGAGAAAAATCAAAAATTTGTGAACACGCGTGGGATAATAATCATAGAATTAAATGGGACTCGGCGAAGATTTTGGAAAAAGAGAGCAACGGAACTAAAATAAAACTTAAAGAATCCGCGATTATTTTATTAAACGAGGATAGATGCGTTTCTAATTATTCAATAGATTTTTGTACTAATTGGTTGCCCATCCTTGGAGACGAAGTAAGTAAAAATAAGATAAACATAATTTAATGTCTCACGTGACTATGGAAATACATAAACAAAGAACTGTCATGGTTGACGGCCAAAAAGTTTTGAGAACGGAAGTAGATTCTCTTCCGAAACGTTAACTACCTATAGCTTTGATTTTCAGTTTTTAGTTTAAAACATTATTCTAGTTTATATATTTTTAGGTGTGAGACTTTTTGAAACAGTCAAGTACTCAAGAACCAACCTCTGCCTGATCCGTTTGGCGCAGAGGTTTTTTCATTAAAATTTTTAAATATTTTTCAGTGGCAAAATACCCAATAAAAAGTAAGATAATCTGTCTTATTCAATTTCTATCACAATGACACGGACAAGACCATTTTATTATCTACTTACAGAAAAATATTAATTATATTTTTGCAAAAGCTAATAATTAAACATATGTTTATTATATTGCGTACAAAAACGAACTGCTACCTCAATTTGTTCCACCTTCTACGTCCCACGGATGCATGATTTACTTAAGGAATTTTATTTCTTAGAGCATGCGTCACTATCTAAACGCTTGTCCTTATATTAGTAAGTTATTACATCAAATTATTGACTTAATTTACTATATTATAAGTATTATAAGTGATAAATTTTTAATATTATTATAAAAATTCTATGAAAAGTGTCTTCCAGTATTTATTTTCATTCATTTCCAATATGACTGGTATGTATTTCGAAAAATAAAATTGAGAAGCTTGCTGTATTTACCACTGTATATTTTTACATTTTATGGACGTGGCCTTAGAAAAATTTTGTGTTTTCTACACTTATTAAAATTTAATCTTCATGTTAACAGTTCTTGTTAACAAATATTTGACGCTAACACGGTATTAATTTGAAATCAATTGTGTACTTCGTTTTTAAGTTACAGCGAATTAAACTAGAAAATAATTTTTCTCCTATTTTATAATCAATTATGGTCATTACTATCATTAATAAAATATACGCCGGAACTGGAAAGTGATTCACGAGCATGGCGTTAAATAATTATTTTAAGTTCAGCTGTGTACAAAATAGTAAAAAAATGTGTTCTACCTTAATGTTAAATAGTTGATTAACCTCTTCGAAATATTTCACAATTACATATCAAAAATGTATGTAAAATTTCAAATATACATAAAATAAACGACAAAGATATTTTTCATTTTACACCCTACTGGGAAACCAAAAACTATGCATGTGATATTCTAATTCAGTTAAACTGAAATATACGGTGTACAACAAAAAATATTGACTACATGAAAATATATTATTTAAACGGACAAAGCATCAACCCACTTTCTAGTATATAGTTATCTCCCTAGAGAGTGACGTCTGAACAGTGCGTAACGCATCTTGTAGTGCGTAGAAAATCATCCCCGAGCGTATACCAGAGCATAACATATTAGGCGCACGTGGGGTAAAATGAAACTCGCTTGATAAATGGCTAGAACCTGGTTCACATAGCAACGGCGGTTTACTACCACTATTGAAAAACTTTCTTGAAAATGACCGACAAGCAGCATGTCATTTCCACGGAATTTTTGAAATTCTTTAGGCTTTTCATATTAAATTTTGTATGAATATCATATTTCCTCGTTATTGCATACGTGCGGGATGTAAAACGTTAGTAATATGAATCCGAAAATGATATGCAGAAAATACATTATACAGAGCAATCCAAGGAATTTATGAAATTGACAATTATCTAGTAAATCTTAAAATTCCTTTACGATGTGAGTTGTCCAGTGGCATTTTATTATTAAATAATTTTGAGTAATATCACATAATGGGCTCTTTTATAAATGTGTGTCCAGCATGTAAATATTAAATTGGTACATACAAATACATACACAAAATTTTACTGTTACCACAATTTATATCGGAGCAGTTTTATGAATACGTTTAAAAAATTATGGTCACCTTCTGATACTAGTTAAATAGAAATAAATATTAATACAGATACATGTAATATAAACCTTCGAAAATTTTTAAATTTATTTGCTTTTTGCTTTTAGTCTAATCAAAACCTTAGGGATTTACTCGATTAAATGTGTTAGTCAAGGAATAGTTAAGGGTGTATGGGAGGTGCAATCGGAAATAAGTCTGACAAAAACTTTTAATTCGTTAATATCTGTGTCTCGTGTAATGTAAATAAATTATATTAATGATTATAAGAATCAAATATTTATTATTAGGCAGTCGTTTTCTGCTTCTCAATGGTTTCTTCGTTTTATTTGCGAATCTATAGTTTTATGAAAAAATCTTTTCACAGTGAAAATGCCTTAATTCTAACTTGGTCTCGTGAATAATAACAATCATAGAACACATGTCGGTAACATAAAGTTGATTAGAAATGTAACAAATAACAGACAGCTGGTTGCTTTTGAAGACAGAAATTGAAAATGTGATAGCAGAATAGTGACAAATGACCGATCACAAATAGTAAACTCTAGATAGATAGATAAAGAGATAGATACTTTCTATTTCACCACTATACATAAAAGAACATTTGCAGCAAGTCATGGAAGTAACTAGTAAAGTAAAATACACGTTATGTATATGCGTATATAACATATCAATAAAAAAAGATACAACCAATTTTTAAAACACAACAACATTTTTAAAAATGAATTATTATTTGTTTGCTTATAATTATATTGAAATATATTATTTATAGGATTTTGCAAACAGCAGAAAAAATAACTATCTATAACTAAAAGAAAAACTTTATATAAAAATATTAATAAAAGCTTTGCATTCTTTCGATAACCTGAATTCTGGTTATGCTAGCAAATTGAAAAATTAATTTGTCTAATTTCTTATTTGACAATTCTCATTCTAACACTAGCATCCGCACAGTCCCCTATGGCCATGCAGATTAAACTAGTATCTACATAGCCCCCTACGACCATGAAGATTCAGTTAAAAATGAGAACAAAGGCCTAAAATGAATTTATTTATCTACCTTGTCTTAAAAAAATCATTCTAATGGATTACATTTTCATGAAATCTATTATTCTGTTTCTTGGAAATGCTTAGCTTTTGAAAAGTTTTTCGCCCTTATTCTGGAGCTCATCAGGAAGATATAGAGCCACTCATAAACATGTTTCATGCAAAACCAAGACAATTTCTATGTATAAGTCTAAAATAATTATACTTGACATTGACTGATAAAAGCAACCTCACCTATCTATTAGCTAACTAGTATTGGAGCCGATATGCTCCATGCATGTTTAAAAATGAATTATTATTTGTTTGCTTATAATTTTATTGAAACATACTATTGATAGGATTTTGCAAACAGCAGAAAATATAACTATCTATAACTAAAAGAAAAACGTTGTGTAAACATATTAATGAAATCTTTGCATTCTTTCGATAACCTGAATTCTGGTTATGCTAGCAAATTAAAAATGGAGTATGGAATAGTAACCCTGTAGACAGGGAGACACTGGTCATCTTCTGCTTGGCTGATCTTGGCCGATCCAGGGCCCCCATCCCCGGCCAGTCCCATTCCACATTCCATTTTTGAACAGCCTATTTGCTGCTTTTTTAGCTTCCAGTTGACAGTTGATTGTTGTGATTGTTGATTCAGTAGACAACATAAATTACGGAAAGTCAGTAATATAGATTAAAAATAAGAGCGGCCCTAAGATGGGGCCTTGCGGTACACCATTATTAATATGTAGACAGTCTGACATGTCAATTCCTATAACTACGCACAGCTGACTCTTGTACACATAGGAATTAAAAAGAGAGATAGGTAACTCTCTAACTCCATATAATTGCAATTCTTCGATTAGTTTATCATGCGATAATTTATTGGTTATTAGGTCACGGTTTGTTGAACCATGACAGAGTTTTAGGTAGGGATGACAGGGTTAGTTGAATTTGTTCATGACAATATTTTAGTATAAATACATGTTTGTTCTTAGTTCAGTCTTAGTTTTAGTCTTAGTTTCAGTTTTAATTATATCCCGATAACACGTGTTTTACTTGAAGGAATAGTTTTGCAATACAATTTGAGGTTAATATGTACAACTTGCACATTTCTAACTCATAATTAATACTTTCTTAATATTTCACTTCATTTATTACATATTTGTTAATAAATTATTTTTTCTGCATTTTTATTTTCTAAGTCACTTTTGACATGCCATTTTTCTATAAATGGAAAATTTGTTCAACCTTATATTTAACAAATATATAGGCACCTATCTAAATATATTACTTTCCTATCAAGGGAATAATTATAAAATATATATAATACTTAATACCCTCATCAAGGGGATAATTATAAAATATATATAATACTTAATACCGAGCAGTAGAGGACTGCTTATAAGCTAAAATATTTGAAATCTCCACATAAGGTTCTTCAACAACTATAAGTACACGTGCGTAAGTTACTGAATAATGTATTCGTATTCCAACTCTTAACGAGACTTAATTCTCAATTTAATGGAATAAGTAGAGTGTTGCCTTAATTCCACCGCGTTTGGTGGCTGTAAAACATAGTATATTAACATAGACGTACAAAATACTTTTTCAAAAATGTAAGTAAATAATGGAACCACCTTAAAAAAAAAGAGAACTGAAAATTATGAAATAACGTTTTATTCTGTCTCCCGGTTAATTGAACATTGTTATCTAATACCGATATTGAAGTCGACCATTATCATCATAAACAATTTATTACAATTAAAAACAATACAAAAAATACAAACATTGCCTCCTCGGATCGTGACCCGAAGCCAACCAGACAACCACAGTGCGCTGCGTCACAGTGTATGTGAGGTTCGCAACCGATTAAGCTAAATAAAATAATTTAAGAACAGTTGAAACTCCTACCACTATTAGTGGTCTAAAATTAACGTTAAAATTGGAACATAGTCTATACAGTAGACTTTAAAGTAATCATAAAAACTCGCGCACAACACTTTATTTAATTTTTGCTGATGGCATGGGAAAAACTGAACGAAAAGACCCGTTCGAAGTCTTTGCAAGCTTTCGTTTTATAGAAATAGCCCTCGGAGTTGGGTCTTGTAGCTCGAGAAGCGAAATTCTCGGACCTCTCACTTTGGCGGCCGATATCTTACTTGAAAAGCACCGAGAGAATATCGTGCCCAACATCATCGGATTTTAAATTTAATTCGCAATCGATCTAGTATAAACAAAAAGTGGGTCATTTTTGTCTACAAAAATTCACAGCGATTTATGTGAAGGAATGTCACAATCGCTTACATTGTAGGTTTTTTGAGGTTATACCAAAATCCTGATATGATGGGGTTAAACAAAGCTCGGATTCAGATTCAGCAATCCCAAAAACATTTAGTAAATATGGTCAGTCCCTCAGATCAGAAAAAAAATTTCTTTGTGTGGCTGTGTAGTCTACAAACCTGAAGTATACACAAGACATACTTCTATAACACTTTGAAGTCAAAGCGATATACAGTGTTAACCTAAAGAAACCCACAAAATTCATAACTTTGGTATGTGTCATTTGTCAAAAAAGTCCTCGAACAGGTCAATTTTAGTTTTGTAAATACTACATTTTGTCACTATACCAAAATTTATGATTTCATTGATTTTTGAGTTATAACGTCTTCATAAATTTTTTTAAATGGAAACAGACATTTTTGTACACTGTTTTTGGTGGTATATTACTTTAGCTTTCTGGTGAGATGAAAGATTACCTAAGCCATTCTTTTCGAAAAAAATGTTTTTATTAATTGATACCTCACATAAGTAATTGTGAGGAAACAATCATATCCATTGCTTAAATTGCGATCCTCCAATCATTTGGCATTGACCAAGACGGGTGTAGACACTTTGCACGCTGTTCTGAATCATCTCATGGGCAATTCGTCTCACCTCCAGGCCAATTCTGTCTTTTACTTCTTCTATGGTATCCGGCCTGTTAAAATACACCCTTGACTTTAAGTAACCCTAAAGAAAAAAGTCTAAGGGGGTTAAATCCGGTGAACGCGGGGGCCACTCAATCGGACGTTCCAGTAAAAGCGTCATCTAAAAACTGACGCACTGCTATCTCAAAATGAGGTGGGGCCCCGTCTTGCTGAAACAAGACGTTTTCAGCAGGAATATCTTCGTCTTCATTGTTCGGAAACAGAACTGCTAAGACCGGCACTAGCTCAACTCGCACAAACTGTAAATATCTTGCGGACTTAAGATTTACTTCAAAAAACAAGGTCCCAATAAATGATCACTAATCATACCTTCCCACACGTTTACTTTACCTCGTCACTGTGTATGGGCTCCTTGAGTTCAATAAGGATTTTCGCGTGACCAATACCTACAGTTATGCCGATGTACAGTCCCCTTTAAAGAAAATGTAGAGCTTCATCAGAAAAAACAATGTTCTTTAAAAAATTTGGGTTTTCATCACACAAGGTCATCAACTATTCACAAAACTGTAAGCGCCGATCTGGATCATCCTCATTCAATTCGTGGATTAATTGCACTTTGTATGTATGGTATTTTGCTTCTTTCAATAGACGTACAACAGAAGTTTCACTCACGTTATTATTTAAAGCCAACTGCCTTGTAGAAAGGGTGGTTTTCCTCACTTTCTAGAAGAAGTTTCGTTGCTTGTGCTAGAGCGACCAGATCGAGAGAGGTCAGCTACACTGCCAGATTCATCATATCTAGCCACCAATCTACTTACAGTGGATCTAGAAATTTGCTTCTCGGGATGCTTGGCATTGAAAGCATCACATGCTTCCTGATGAGTTCTCAGCCTATCACCATATCTAACCATCATCAAAAGTTCTACGCGTTCTCTTTCACTTAAACGTGGCATTGCATTCACTAGTTTTACACTGTCTCAGAAGTGTCACAAAACTAAGGTTCCACACGTGCCAGGAATAAAAAAGTTATCGATACTTTACACAAAGAGGCATGCATCTCTCTGTTGTTAAGGTGATTATTTTTTTATTATTTTCTTTGTTTTGTTTTTATTCCAAATGTTTCCATGCCAGTTAAAACAAAAATGTAGGCAACAAGATGTATCACTCCATAAAAAAGTGGAACATTACTCGTGAATTTGCGAAAGGTAAGCTATTTTTATATAAAATGTCATTCTTCCAAAAGAATGGCTCAGGTAATATCATTTTTTGTATATCATCAGAAATCTAAAGGAATATACCACCAAAAACAGCAAAAAAATGTATGTTTCCATTAAAAAAAATTTATGATGGCATCATAACTCAATAACCAATGACGTCATACATGTTGGTATACTGACAAAATGTAGCATTTACAAAACTAAAATCGACCAGTTCGAGGATTTTTTGGAAAAATACCAAAGATATGAATTTTGTGTATTTCTTTAGGTTCAGACTATATCTTCTAATCTACGTATAGTTTGTTTAGACCTAAGAGATACACCGTATATTAGAGTTCCGATATTTGGTACATGTTGGCATTTTTCTAAACTTGGTCAATAAACATTAGCAATATTTTGCTAAAAAATTATTCATAAATTATTGTTTACGTAGAGCAAAACGCATCTGACGATCATCCCATATGACAGTAATAAGTAAATGGCAACGCCAACTTAATTTAGCTTACATAGCTAAATTAAGTTGGCGTTGCCATTTAATTATCACTATTTGTAGATTGTTTAAGGGGCCCCTCGACACTTTTAGCACTTCTTCGCATTGACCTAAAACGTCTTTTGTGAATTACCATAAAATTAGTTGTTGTCCGGGACTCCCATTACTAAACTTGTGATTTTTCTGGGAGCTAACTTCCCTATGTCTTCAAGCGTTAATTCCACCTTTTCTAGGGTACTTTAACCTAGTCATTTTGCTATGTAAGACAATCTTCAATGGTATTTAGAGTTAAACTAATTTGTCAAAAACATTAGTAACATTTTGTTAGAATTATGCATGATATTGCACATTATATATAACATCTGATAATTTACACTCGTGTGGCGACCACCCTGTATAGCTGATATGGCTCAATTTCAATAGGGAGTATTTTATCATATTATGCCAAATTTGAAACATTGATGTCTAAAAATTTCACTGAAAATGATGAAATAAATTTGGTGCGTGGTGTCGTTCGGCTAGTTAGTGACGTAATGATACTGATGTCGATTAAAAAATATTTACTTGTTAATTTTTACACCGACCTCAACATCGATACTATATAGGTAATAAGATTCAATTAACAGAACGACACGACGCCGACGGTGGCATTTTATTTCATAAATTTTAGTAACCATTTTTTTAAGGCGAATCGACTTTTGAAATTATTTCTTAGTGGCCAAATTTCATATCAATCCACCAATGTTATGCAATTATGGCAGGCCCTACCGAGATCGCTATTTTGAATATTTAATTTCATCAGATTTAGTATTGACTACTTCGAAAAGACATAACCGCTTATTTTCCCGGCACCTTCGCCATAATTTTAAATTCAAAATATTTTCCTCGATTATTGACAACAAACATGAAAAAACATATGGGCTTTTTTTTAAATGTTGGAGACGATTTAAAAAAAAAAAGTCAACATGCATACATACATACATACATACATACATACATACATACATATATAACATACAGATGCACAGAGATTTTTTTTTTTCGATATTAGACTTCAACAACGGATTCCTCTGCAATTTTTTTTCTACGATAATTATTTTTAAAACGTTTATCCGGTTATGATATACCTATTTAATTAAATGGAATAAGTTTAATAAGTTAGGAGATTCTCAAATTTTAAATTTATCGATTATTTCTTGTCGAGCGTGAAAGCCAGGCTCTTGATAATTGTGTACTCATCTTTTTATACAATTCCGTCACGTTGATATGACGCTGTGAATTGCCAACACCCACCTTCATCCATATTTGATGTGGTTGATTAAGGTGGATCATTTCTTGAAAACTTTTATCTGTATATTTCCTTGAGTTTTTAACTTAGGTTTCTTAACTGCAGAAAATTATTAATTAAACTATTATTAACACAAAGTTTCGGACAACCATTTTATTGAGTTGCACACCTTGTAATTGATTTTTTTTTTTCAAAATTTACAGATAATAAATTACTTAGGGAAAATGTCTCTAAAGCAAACTCTTTACGGAAAGTAATCAAGAAATTAAGATCCCTTAATAAGATAATACGTCATTGTCATTGGTCGTCAGCGTAAATGAGTTGCAATGCCACACCACTGAATTTGACACTGTAAAGTGTCATTAATTTATTAAATAATTATTTCCTGGAGGGGCGTAGAACTTTCGCGTGATACTGACGGCGAAGTAGTTTCCACAAGTACCAAAATACTTGAACAGTAAATTCGACGTGCATTTCACTAACCATGTTAACATCACCTGGAGGTAACTATCTATATCTAAAAGAAAAACTTTGTATAAAAATATTAATGAAAAGTTTGCATTCTTTCGATAACCTGAATTCTGGTTATGTCAGCAAATTAAAATCCTAAAATGAATTTGTCTAATTTCTTATTTGACAATTCTCATTCTAACACTAGCATCCACACAACCCCTACGGCCATGCAGATTAAACTAGTATCCACATAACCACATACCATCATGAAGATTCAGTTAAAAATGAGAACAAAGGCCTATATTTAACTACCTTGTCTTAAAAAAAATTTTACTCTAATGGATTACATTTTCATGAAATCTATCATCCTGTTTCTTGGAAATGCTTAGCCTTTGAAACGTTTTTCGCCCTTATTCTGGAGCTCATCAGAAAGACATAGAGCCACTCATAAAGATGTTTCATGCAAAACCAAGACAATTTCTATGAATAAGTGTGAAACAATTATATTTGACATTGACTGATAAAAACATGGCCGCAGGGGACTGTGTGGATGCTAGTGGTATAATGAGAATTGTCAAATAAGAAATTAGACTAATTCATTTTAGGATTTTAATTTGCTAACAACCAGAATTCAGGTTATCGAAAGAATGCAAAAATTTCATTAATTATTTACACTAAGTTTTTCTTTTAGATATAGATTGTTATTTTTTCTGCTGTTTGCAAAATCCTATAAAGAATATTTTTCAATATAATTATAAGCAAACTAATAATAATAAATTTTTAAATCATCTGGAGATGCTTAAAACTGTCAGATTTAATTATTTGCAGATAATGTCAACATGGCTGGGGAAGCGAGCGTCCAGTACTGCATTAGAGTATTGTGTTCAATTGTTTTGGTGTTGTAACTTGCAACGGGCGCCTCTAGTTAAATTTAAGAGCACAAAAATTTCTCCAATAATTAAAACCGTGAAAAAAATATTTAAAAAATATAGACATTTTTAATAGTTTACAATGTTGGAAAAATTGCAATGAATTGTTCGTTTCAACCAATCTTTAGATTCATACCTCTAGTGATTACATAAATAGCGAAGTTTCTATGTGCATTCCATTAAACGAAAATAAAATAGTACACGCCAATGATATGGGTATGTACACATTTAGTTCCACACAGGAGAATTAAATACGTTCAAATAAGCGAGGCTTACATTTTCCACGTCAATTCATGTGCTTTTTGGGGTGATACTTGGTTTCCTCGGTTACGATAAACGCGACAAAATGAATATAAGAATTTCAACCCTAACTTGTTGTGTGGCAGCATTGATTAAATGAATTCCAACAGTCAACTACCCTTAACAAGATTAAAACTTGCATGAGCTATTATTTGACGTTTAGCAGGCAGCTAGAGCTTTTCGTTGTAGCGAATTTAATTTATGCTCGATAAAATATAAATGAAGAGTTAATTTATTAGCAAAAGTCTGCTACCTTGAAGACCTGTCACAACCGCGAAATCTAAATCAACCAGCATCCTCTGACAGGCTGTGGAGGAAGTTGCAAACTTTAATGACTGACGTTCAATGTTATTAATAACAGTACTAATTGAGATGGAATAAGTAGAAACATATTTGCAGATTCCACAGATTCCACCAAGGTATATTGTCACAATTTACTTGACACGTAGATGAATAAAAATTGAATATTATTTTCTTGATGTTTTTTTTGTACTCGCTTCGGTGATACGTATACTAAAATTGGAACGATACAGAGAGGATTAACATGGGTCCCGCGCAAGAATGAAACAAAAAAATCGTGAAGCGTTCCACATTTTTGTCCTAATATAACCTCTCAGTATCCGTGGTTTAGTAGTCCTTGTCAAAAATCGCCATGATGAACCCCTTGTCGTAATTGTATCCATGTGAAATTACTGTTAAAATTAGGGAAAAAATAAAAAATTAAAAAAAACAGAATTTAAAAATTCAATATTGTGAATTAGTGTATAAACGAGTACAAATATTCTAAATAATTTGTTGCATCACCCTCCATAATACCGTATTGGGAAAGACTGTTTCAGTTATTATGTAATTATAGTCCTATAAGCAATTATTTCCCATACTGGAGTGGAAATATAGTTCAAGGTATTTTTGTTTAAAGATACTCGAATGGGAAATCTGGATGCGCAAGTAGTGATTCCTTAGGCAGCGGTATTAACATGGATTTTCATCAAGTAAGAGCCGAATCAGACAACGTACTTCCAGTTAAATAATGACTTCTATCAACAGGGTCGGTATTATGGTAACGAGTTTTTTATCATTTCCAATATTAAATACCGTTTCTATGGGAACTTTTTGAAGGAAATTTTTCTTTCAAAATTAGATAGCACATACTAAACCAGTTTAGAGGTAACAAACAATAAATAAACACAGATAAATTATATTATTTCTTAAATACCTATACACATATTTTTTCATTGAATCATATTCCTTACAGGATTTTGCAAACAGCAGAAAAAATAACTATCTATGACGAAAAGAAAAACTATGTTTAAATATATTAATGAAATATTTGCATTCTTTCGATTCTTTCGAATTCTGGTTATGCCAGCAAATTAAAATCCTAAAATGAATTTATCTAATTTCTTATTTGACAATTCTCATTCTAACTCTAGAAATTAGACAAATTCATTTTAGGATTTTAATTTGCTAGCATAACCAGAATTCAAGTTATCGAAAAAATGCAAAGATTTCATTAATATTTTTACACAGTGTTTCTTTTCGTCATAGATGGTTATTTCTTTTGCTGTTTGCAAAATCCTGTAAAGAATATGTTTCAATACAATTATAAGCAAACAAATAATAATTCATTTTTTAAATATACTTTTTTGATATTTATTTTAAAAAGATTATTTTCTTTGGTATCTGTTTATTATTACACTTTGTCTATTTTTCTAAAATCAGAAAAAATATGTAATGTAATATTATTTATGATATAAAACTATTTACTTAACCTAATAATTTTGTTTTTCATTGTGTATACAATTATGAAAGATTTTTTTTATTTCTAGCAAAAAATTTTTCAAAACACTGTTATATATAGTTTTAAAATTTAATCTTCTGCCATTGTTTTTAATGTATATGACGATTTCATGAAATGAAAAAAGTAGTATTTTTTATAGTCCCTCCAAATTAGAAAAATTTAATGAAATTTTCCTACAGCTATGAATGAGACCTGTAAAAAGTGAAGCAATTGAGTTCCATAAACAAGATTTTCCCCTCTCGCAGTTCTACAAAACGGTGGTGTTTGAGAAATATATACATATAAGTATATGAATTTTAACGCTTTTTCGCCTTATTCTCTATTCTGAGGAAAAACTGTGCATTTTGGAGAAAGATATCTTTGTGGAGCATAAAATTTTCTACAAATTTTGTCTCTGGGTTTTTTTTTGTTTTCGAATTCCGCATAGTTTCACAGCTCGAGTACGCGAAAGAAATATATGTATATGTAGACTTCTGCGCCTTTTTTAGATTTTCAGCCAATATTATGCATTTTGGTGAAAAATATCAGGACAGCAAAGTTGTAGAGCATAAAATTTCCTACATATCTTCCCTTCACTATTTTTAAGTTTTTTTTTTCGAATTTTGCATGGTTTCGCCGCTAGAGGGCGCGAAAGAAAAGTATATATGAAACTTCGCGCTCTGTAGCATCACAACTATGCGGAATTTGGACAAAATGTAGAGACAGAATTTGTAGGAAATTTTATGCTCTACAACTTTGCTCTCCTGATAATTTTCACCAAAATGCATAGTTTTTCCTCAATACAGAGAAGAATGCGAAGAAGAGCTGATATTTCTCAAAAACCACCCTTTTTATGAACTGCGGGAGGTGACAATCATGTTTAGATAACCCAAATGCTTCACTTTTTACAGGTCTCATAGCTGTGGAAATGTATACACAAAACAGCGATTTTTTGACTAATTTGAAGGGACTATTATTAGTTCTCTCTCTTATTATCACTACAAAATTTGAATAAGTGTTCCACTAAAATTTTAAAATTTTCATTGATAAAGGAAATGAAACACACATCGAGACTTTTAATGTTTTTATACCCTTCGCAAATACAAAACGAAGAGTATATTGCATTCGATCGGCACATTTCTAAAACCAGTAATATTGCTCGTAGAGAAAAAAATTTTATATCACTGTGTTGGTGATCGAATCCTGAACAACTTTCAAAATGTCCGTCCGTCTATCCGTCTGTCTGCCTGTCTGTCTGTCCGTCTGTCTGCCGTCCGTCACGTTTCTTGTAAGCACGATAACTTAAGAACGAAAAGTTCGATTGTATTAAAATTTGGAAAGTAAATTAGTGTTAGCTAGAGGAAGAATCCTATTGTTTTTGAACAAAATCGATGAATAAATAAAAAAGTTATTAATTTTTTAAATAAAAAAAATCTTGTTTAGTAATAATTAAACAAAAAAATATTTGAAACTAATATCATTTCCAAAAAAAACTGCGAAGAGTATTCTATAGAATGTGCAACAATTATACAACAAGCGTAGTAAATCGGCGAAGAGTATAATGGTTAGCTTGTTTGTTATTTAAATGGTAAGGACTAACTGTACTGAGGGATAGCTTTATAATATTTTTTCTAGGTCAAATCCCAGACTTACTGAGGTATTTATAATTTTAAGTAGTTTATTAGAAATTGAAACTATTAACTATGTAAATATTTTAAAAAATTACCGCATTTTGGGTCATACTGCAGCTTTACCACCGTACCGATTAAACAATATTAATCCATTTATAAATAGATTATCATTGCTTGTAATCTTCCTGACAAGAATACATTTGAGATACACTATTCTGAAACACACTCTCATGCTATATATACGTAAAGATCCCTATCATAAATTTTAATTTTTGTGCGAAGCTAAATCTTTCTGTCAAAAGAAATGCACCGATGAAAAATTACTTCACATTTAGGTAAAGTAAATAAACTAGAGAAAATATAAGGGAAATGATACAGATTTTTCTTTCTCGAAGGAAACTAAATTAATATCACATATGAGCAAAACATCACCCTTATGAGAACGGGTCTGTTTTATAGCCAAGTATTATTAAAAATGGTCATTCGTTAGTAGATTAACATCCATAATGTATTTCTAGAAACAAAAACTGTATAAGCGTGAAACGAAAATAATGTTTGTTATTAGTTTAAACAGAAAAGGTATTTATTTGAACGCTTCTAAGATTAAAAATTAAAATATTTGTCTAATGCCTGTTGTTATTGTTCTAATGTCATGGAGGGTTATTTTTACTATCATTTTCTAAGAAATTATCTAGTTAGTGAACTTCCTGAGGCCAATTGCAAAAATATCGTCCACACGATAACCATAGTCCAAGCGACACAGCGCAAGAATTTCCTCTTTTTAACAAAGCTGTTCAAAAAAGAAACCACTGCCGCAGTGGTTTCTTTTTTTGAACAGCTTTGTTTCGAGATCAGGAATGACTCATTAGAAATGTGCAAACTGCAGAGGTAGGGAACCATCTTTAATTATGCAAATTAGGTACCAAAATCGAGCTTTTGTGCAATAACTCGTTTTCTATCGATCTTACGATCCAAATGGTGGTATCCAAAGTTAAAGATTAATCAAAGTTTCTATAAAAGAGGTAATATACACTCTTTTCTCCGACCAATAGTTTCCGAGCAGATAAAATGAATAAAGTAAAAGGTATAAATAGTAATTGTAAAAAGAATTCAAGATTTGTTCTTCTTGAAATAGGTTGACAATGTCCTGAAATGTCAAGATATTCAATTTAAAAAATATATTTGTCCGTCTGTCGGCCAGTCTGTAGGTTGGTTTGTTTCTTATGCACGTGGTAAGATACTGACTTTTGTACACATATGTATTATAGCGAGATCTGAAACTGGATTATATATTGAGATCAATCCGGCGAAGGGTTGGGGATAAAATGGGGATAAATAGGGGACATAATATGTAAACTGATAAGAGTCCAGAATCTTGGGATTTCGTGTCTATACTATAAGCCAAGGGCTCAATTTTTCCTATAATATTAAGACTAACAGTATAATTATATCAAATCAAATCAAATTTATTTACCAAGAGTTATTACATTTCATTTACTTAACTTTAGTCTAGCAAATTGTGTAATTTAGTATTATGGCATGTTTGTGGCACCTAGATGTGAAACCATCCGTATGTGCCGATTTAGAGGTGTCTTTATAACTTAAATAACTATATTGCACAATAACTAGGTATACTTATCTAAGCTATAGAAGAAATAAAAGAGAAAACAAAAGAGAGAAAGGACTTATATCTACTATTAGCTAAAATTTTAAAGTATTAACTAAAATAAAAAAACATAAGAAAATGAATTTTTAACAATTTGATATGTTCAATCATCATATTGAGCGTGGCGGTTATCAGGCATCATATAGTGTTCATAAACATAGAATAATTTTGAGTAATGAATTGGTTACTTCGGTGTATAAAGTTATTTAGATTTTTTAGTAGCTTAATCTCCAAAGGGATTAAGTTATACGGTTTGGGACCAAGGTAATTTAGAGATCTTTGGTGCATGTTCCTGTTACTGTGGGGAATTACAATATGTTTGTTACTCTTTTTTTCTGGTTTCATATTGATGTGTACAGTATATTTTTAGTTTTTAATTTTTTTTGAATAAAGGTGCAGGCTGATAGAAAGTATAAAGTTCTAACATTACGAATTTCGCCCGAGTATAGGAGTTCCGTTGGGTGTCTTCTGTTTTTTTTATATATTATTTTTAAAATATAGTTTTGTATCAAATTTAGTGGCATTAAGGAATTACTATATAGGCCACCCCAGACCACTATACCGTAGCGTAATAGTGACTCTACTAGCCTTTTGTATATAGTAAGTAATAATTTTTGGTTTAGTATTTCTCTGAGTATATAGAATTTATGTTGATTTTCTTAGTTAGTTGTGCTATATGAGTATCCCATTTTAGGCGTTTGTCAATTATTACTCCTAGGTACTTTATGTGTGTTGCTTCTTCGATCTTTTCGTTTAGGTTATCTATTGTAATAGTGTTAAAATTTGGTCGATTTACGTTGGTTATGAAGAAGGCAACATATTTTGCTTTTTAATGTTTAGGGATAATTTCATGGTGTAAAGCCAGTCTACAACTTTTTGCATTCCTTTTTCAACCAGATCTTTTGTTAAATTCCAAGTGTTGCTAGTAAATAGTAGGACGGTGTCATCTGCATATGATATAACTTTTCCATCGATTTGAAGTTTGGCTAACGAGTTAATATACAGGTTAAATAATATGGGACCTAGAACTGTTCCTTGCGGAATTCCGATTTTAATAAATAGGGGTTCACTGAGGGTATTTTTAATTTTTACAAATTGTGTTCTTAGGCCCAGGTAATTTTTAAAAATATCTAACACTATGCCTCTTATACCGCACCGTTCGAGAACTATCAGAAGTATGTCATGGGGTACAGTATCAAAGGCCTTTGCCAGGTCCAGGAATACTGCAATGCATTTTTCGTTGTTGTCTAGAGAGTCTGTAATTTTCTTAGTTACTGTATACAGTGCGTTTTCAGTGCTTTGGCCTTTTACAAAACCAAACTGGTTTTGGGACAGGATGTTATTAATGTTTAGGAAGTCAGTCAGCCGGTCTTTTAAGCATTTCTCAAAAACTTTTGCGAAGTGATTAATGAGACTGATGGGTCTAAAATTTGAAATATTCTTGTGATTTCCTGCCTTGTAGATTGGTGTGATAACTGATACTTTAAAATGATTGGGTACTATTCCCGTTTTAAAGGAGCTCTTTATAATATGTTTGAGAGGTGTACTGATATATGGATGTATGATTTTTATCATTTTTGAGGTGATTCCATCGATTCCTGGGCTACTATTATTTTTAAGATCATTAATATATTTAATCAACTCGTTTTCACTTATCGGTCTTAGGTACATCGATGAGCTACATGTTGTAGGTAGAATGAATGGGTTTTGCGGATGTGGTATGTTTTTCAACATATCTATACCAACATTAGTGTAGTATTGATTGCAAAAGTTAGCCATTTGGTGATCTGTGTTAAATTGTTTCTCATCGCTGCCTAATATGTGAGATCTGTGTTAAATTGTTTCTCATTGCTGTCTAATATGTGAATGTTGTTGTCTTTATTGGAATGTTCATTTGTTGCCTCTGAAATTATCTCATATATTTTTTTAAGATTTCCACAGGTAGCATTAATTTTATTTTTATAATAATCATTTTTAGTAAATTTTATTATTCTGTTTAGGTTGTTTCGGTATGTTTTATATTCTATTTCCCTATCTTCGCTATAGGTTTTTAAGAGACTGCGCTTAATTTTGTCCCGGTGTTTTATGGATGTTATGATTGCATTGGTAATCCATGGTTTGTTTTTTTTATGTTGCTTGTATTTCATACTCATTGTTATTTTTGATGATTGTATAGTTTCTGTAAGTTCTTTCACAAATGCAATCGTTGCTATATTTGGGTCATGTATGTTTAATATATTTTGAAATTTTTTTTCCCCCAGGAGTTGCGTTAGTTTGTTGTAGTCATATTTTGTTTTAGTATTTACACTGATATTGTTATTTGTTGCTCTGTTTTCTTGTGTGATATTTAGTATAACCGGGAAATGGTCTGTTATAGCGTAATTTGTTATGGCAGCATTAAATTTAATAATTCCTATGTTTAATTTTTTTCTGATGAAAATGTGATCTAAACATGATGAAGAATTTTTTGTAACCCGAGTTGGATTATTTATATAAGAAGTAAAGCCATGATGTGCAAGCATTGTGCTATATTCACCAGCAATGTTGTCGCTACTGTCGATGATATCAATTTTAACATCACCAGTGAATATATCAACTTACTCTCTAGTACTATTATTTAAGTATTCGTCAAAATCTCTTAAAAACAGAGGAGTATTTGTTGATGGTGGTCTATATAGGGTTATTATTTGATGGGCGATGTTGTTTGTTACGAACCTTATACTGTCTATACTAACCTGTGAGTTGGGTAATTTATTGAATTCAATTTCGGCATGTATTTCCGATTTTATAAATATGATGGTTCCATCATTTTGATTGTAGTCTCCTCCATTATAATATGTGGTATAGCCCTTAATATTGAATTGTTTAATGGACATAGTTTGCCAGATTTCGCTCAGTATGATGATATCACAGTTGTGTAGTTCAAATGTATTTAAGAAAATTAATAGTTCATCAAAGTTTTTACGAATACTGCGTATATTTAAATGCATGATATTTAATGTGGTGTTGTGTGTTGAAAATCCTAGCAAGGTCATCTGCACAGATTAGATTACTCTTGGGTTCTTTTTCGTTTAGTTGGTCTAGCATTTCCACCTCTTGCAGTTTAGCCATAAACGTTTCCATAATCGATTTTCGTTCTTAGAAGTTGTAGATGATATTTGTACATAGGACATTCTTGGTCAGTGGTTGCATGATTGACGTTATAGTTTACTTTATATTTATTGTTAGCGTTACAACAATTAATGCACTTTTTTACTGTTTTCGGGCAGTTTTTGTCATCGTGTTCTTCTGAGCAGTATAGGCAGGATTTTTTGCTGTTGCATTCTGTATTTTTATGATAGAATCCTTGGCACTTGTAGCATCTCGGTATGCTTATGTCTTCATATATGGGATATCTTCCCCAGCCTATGTAAATTTTCTTATCTCTCATAAGTTTGTGATATAAGCTTGGTGAGCATTCTGCAAATATTGTGGAGGGTTTATCGCTTCCTTTCTTTATATAGGTGACTTTGAAATGGTCTTCATCTTCAATAAGTTTTGTTTTGTTTTCTTATGGAACTTTCAATATCTTCTTGGTTTATGTCTTCATTGACGTGTTCGTATCCAGTAATTTTTATTCTTGGGTTTCTTAGTTTTGTTTCTTTTATCTCATATTTTGTATTAAGTTTGGTTTCTGCGGCGTCCTTTAATATTGTTAGATCCGTTTTGGTTAAGCATTTTATTATGATACTTCCATCTTTGTTGGTCTTGGTATTTTTTATTCCGATATTTAGTTCGGTGGGACTGATATTAGAGTCGATATCTCTTCTTGTTTTTGTGGCATCTTGCACTTTCTTTGGTTTTGTTATTAAAGTTGGTATACTAATCGTCTTATTTGTGTTTGTAGGGGTCATGTTTCCTGTAACATTTGCATAGCTTCTTGTCAAACATGTGCTATTTTTGAGGTTATTAAGTTTTTCTTTCAGTAAGTCATTCTTTTCTTCTAATTCAGTGTTCAGTTTAATTAGTAACATATTTTCATTAGTTTTAGCTTCATTTTCTTTAATTAATGATGTAATGAATCCCAAATTGTCTAATAGTTTCTCACCATAGCAACATAACTATATTTCTGTTGTAATCATTTTTAGAGTTTTGATTCTTGCTGAGCAGCTTCTGTGGTATGTATTACAGCACTTTATGTACTTTACACAGTCTATGGTTTTTTTGTTACAAGAAGCACATATTTTATTCACCTTTTCACTATTTTTATCCTCGTCGCTTTCTCCCGCGTGTCCGCCGGTCGGCGCCATCGCGAAACATATAAAAGATGCATCTGAATATATAGGAATTATATTAAGATTTTCGATATCAACAAAATAAATTTGCATTTATTTGCTCAAATAAATGTGCTGCCGGAGAACAGTATAGTTCAAGCGTCTTTAAGTTAAAATTATATTCACGACTAATTAGAATTTACTGTAATATTTGAAAATTATATAAACTGTTTATAGATAACTGTTACCTATTCAAAACAGTAGAGCTAAAGTTTAAAATTAGAATCACTCAATATACGAGGGGTACATACATTTTCATTCGAATTAACAGGAATTAATAATAACTTGTCCTTTAGTATATTTTCCTTTTACCTTGTCATAAAACGATGGTTAAACACAGTTTAAAGACTTCAAAGAGTCAACATTACGTTCGTTATTGCCTTAAAGCCGGAAGTAACGAGTATAATTACGGATGGAGAAAAGTATTTTACAAAGCAAACTTAATGGGAACTTTCAGAGTACAAATTAAGAACGACATTGGGTTGGAATAAGTGGTTTCTTTGGAACAAAAAAATGGATACTTTCCTTTGAAATGATAAATAATGCTATTGTAAATCACTGAGAAGCTTAATTAAAGCGATAAAAAAAACACAACGCTCTATTTTTGCACGCAGGGTCATTTTTGGTACTTCTCTATTCTCTAGGCAATTCTCTCGACAATTCTGAAGTAGACGATATCATTCCATATATTTCCCGGACGTATCTGGTGGGAGTGCAGTTACACGGGGCAGTACAAGATAGAGGGCGGTATTTTAGCCTACAGAAATATCAGTATTACCAACTGTGTAAAAATCATAGGAAACCTAATTATTTTCATATCAAATCTAGGGAAAAATATTTTTATGCAGCACCGTAAAAACGTAAAAAAAAACAAATAGATGCATAGGACACCATACAAAAGTCGCTGCACAATTATGCGGAAAATTCCGCCCCGACACGCTATTAAACATTTCGCCGATATTCTATCCTATCTTACACAGGGTGATTCGTGGGGAAAGGGTCGTACTTTACCAAAATCTAAAGCGACCTCGTTTTCGAAATACAGGGTGTTCTATATATCTTTTCGCCATATATCTGTAATGCGTAGGCGGAATCCAATAAAATTTTGTATTTTGATTACAGTAGTCATTCACCATCTAATGCCTCGGATATTAAAATATCAGGGCCGGACCCAGAAAATTTTTTTAAAGATATTCCTAGAAAATAACACTCTGTATACTGTTTATAAAATATTTGACATTAAAATATTAATTTACACCTAAAAAAATACAACATTCCGTAAAAAAATCTTTTGGCACCATTTCATTGCTTAAATAAAAAAATTAAATTTTTGAGGGCTCAATTTTTTTTTCTTTAAATGAGAAATTGAGAGAAAAAAGTCACTCTAGGGATTAACTACGTATATTTTTTTTTGTTCCCTATCTGCACTACCAAAAGGTAGTTCTCCAAACTCTGGTTTCAGCAATATTTAATTCATTGCAAGAGTAATTAATTGTTACAATCATCTAGTCTTGCCATTACATTTGTTTTAAAAGTTATGGCTACGTACTTTTTAATAATCAAGTAGGTACCTGTCAAAAATGGGTCATATTGTAATTAAGAGGTGTCACGTCACCACTGTTGCTTTTACTGGTTACAATATTGTCTTGTAATAATTCTAAATCATGCCGTTTACATGCACGAGTAGAGAATACGCAAATGTGGTTTTTGTCTATGGATATTGCAATGGCAATGCAAAAGCTGCTGAAAGGGAATACAGACGTCGCGTCGGTTTGGAAATCAACGTGTACCAGATTATAAAACATTTTATACAGTGTTTAGACATCTTTCTGAAACTGGAACCGTTCTCTCAATCATGAAAATAGAACGTCCTGTTAGGCAGACCCGGCAAGAAAAAGATTTGATTTTAAATATGGCTGATCAGAACCCAAAAATCAGCAAGAAGAATTGGTAAACAATTAAAAATTCCTCAAACCAAAGTTTGGAGAACTATTAAAGGCGAACAAACGCATCCTTATCATATCCAAATTGTCCAACGATTGGTGCCAGGTGATGAAGTATTTCGGTTAACTTTTTGCCGCTGGGTTTTATCCCATAGACGAACTATGTTAAGAGTATTGTTTACCGATCAATCTCAATTTACCCGTGACGGTATAAATAATACTCGACATTTTCATATTTGGAGTCACGAGAATCGCCGTGCAATAATCCACAAGAATTCCCAACATAGATTTTCTGTAAATGTGTGGTGTGGGATGTTCAATAATAATCTCATAGGTCCTCATATTTTTCAATGTCGCTTAAATGGTGACAATTATTTAGATTTTTTACAAAATGCCCTGCCAAATTTATTAAATAATGTAAACACAAGAGGAATGTGGTTTCAACATGATGGGGCTACGTCGCATTTTTCGGTGCGAGTCAGAAACTATCTGAATGAACAATATCCAAATAGGTGGATTGGTCGGGGTGGTCCCGTTACATGGCCTCCGAGATCACCAGATCTCACACCTCTTGACTATTTTTTGTGGGGCTGTTTAAAAACTGAAGTACATAAAGAAGAAATAAATACCAAAGAGCAGCTGATTGCAAGAATTGAGCATTTTTTAAATTAAATTAACAACAATTTAGAGATTGTTAGAAAAAGCGTAAATGAAATGAAAAATCGGTCAAGAAAATGTATTGAATTTGGCGGTGGTCACTTTGAAAATAGACTGAGATTCAAAATAATTTAATTGGATTTAGTAAGTTTGACTGATTTCTTATGTTCTAATTAAATTGTTAATTTTCGTTATTTATTATTTTGTTAAGTTTATTCATTACCAAATATTTTTTTTTTTATTTCACCAGGTATATGTGATGAATATTAATTCACCCTATTTGCACTACCTTTTGCTAGTGCAGATAGGGAACAAAAAAAATAATATGTAGTGAATCCCTAGAGTGACTTTTTTCTCTCAATTTCTCATTTAATGAAAAAAAAATTTGAACCCTCAACAATTTAATTTTTTTATTTAAACAATGTAATGGTGCCAAAAGATTTTTTTATGGGATGTTGTATCTTTCTAGGTGTAGATTAATGCTTTAATGTCAAATATTTTATTAACAATATACAGAGTGTTATTTTCTAGGAATAAGTTAAAAATATTTTTATTCTGGGACCGGCCTTGATATTTTATTAATATCCCAGGCATTAGATGGAGGATGACTACTGCAATCAAAATACAAAATTTCATTGGATTCCGCTTACGCATTACAGATCTATGGCGAAAAGAATAGTCTTCCAAAAAATACAAAACACCCTGTATTTCGAAAACGGGGCCGCTTTAGCTATTACTGTTTGGGGATTTAAGATCACCTCAATGTCTTGTATCTTTTGGTAAAGTATGACCCTCTCTCTCACCAATCACCCTGTACAAAATCAGGAGATCGTCGCGTCTACAGAATATACAGTACTATTTACATAAAAATAAACATTTTGAGGGCAAAATTTGTACTTTCATGGAGCATTAAATTCTTAGAAAGAACCCTGATCATTTGCTTTTCCTTGATCACTCCCTTGCCACAAGGACTTCTTCAAAGCGACGTGGTACGTTTCAAAACAAAAACATCTTACTTTCAATTTAATCTAAATATAGCCATCACGTGTCAAGCGAACAGCTCTAGTTAAATGGTCTTTAAGAATTTAAAATATAGTTTTTGTTTAAAATACAAGCTGAAAATTATAACAGGCAATTGTTCAGTGAAATGCATAATTACGCGCTTCTCCAGGAACTTGTAAAACATCATTCAGGATTTTAATCTATGATGCGCCCATCAAGTAAGTAAACAGGAACACTTTTACAGCAATTCCCTTTCATTTATTCTTTCATTGAAAAGAAGATGAGGAAATTCTTTACACACAGATTACCAGGGGTGTCGTAGGCCTTTCACTAGAATAATTGCTGGGAATGTGGGGGAGATAAGCGTAAGGAATTACTGAACTTTGAAACTGATATTTCTCATTGCTATCTATATTTTAGCTAAACAATTTCCGTGTGTATTAAAGCAAAAGTTGAACGTTAATGCAATGTACATAAAGGTTTACTGTAATCAATTAAGAGTTCAGTTCTCCAAGAAAGGTTTTTTTAGATATTCTTACCTATAAGTATTTGACCATTTTCAATGACGAAATCTCTAATATTTTTCAGTTACCAGGCAGATGTCACGTTGAATTGCCATTCTTGCTTTCCAACGTACATTGCATTGCTATGATCCTTTTTCGATGAGTCAGAGTAAATTAACTTTTTTATTGTTGAACATTAATGCTCCTTTTCGTAGCATGAGGAGGCGCACATTGAACATGACAGGGGACAATTTCAACAGTTTCCTTAAATTCGCTTTTTGTTAGTAAAAACGTTAATCGTCTTTTATTTAGGTTATTATTGCCTCTGGAGACGTAGTTCCACAAACACCAAAACGGGACATGATTAAAACTATGTTAATCATCTCACGATGGTGCTAAAATGGTTAGCGAAGTGTTGTGTTCAAAGTTTTTGGTGTTTGTAAAATCTACGTCTCAGAGGCACCATCCGCCGAAAGTTTCAGCCCCCTCCAGGACTAGTTTATTATTATACTCTTCGCAAGTACAGAACGAAGAGTACATTGCATTTGATCGGCACATTTCTGAAACCGGTTATATCACATGTAAAAAAAATTTCATATCACTGTGTTGGTGATCGAATTCTGCATTGCTTTCAAGATGTTCTTCCATCCGTCACGTTTTTTATAAGCACGATAATATAAGAAAGAAAACTCGGATTGTATTGCTACTTGAACAGTAAATTGTAACATGCGGAATGCTCAATAGCATCCTTCGTTACACTGTTAATATTTATTAGAAAAATTATAAGTTATCGGAAATATTATTCCCACACACTTTAGTACTAATAGAGTGCCCTTACTCCTTAGACTATGATGAACATACGTCATCTGTCAGCAGTTAATGTTCGCGAATACTAGATAGCGCACTAGGAATGATATTTCAACTAAATAACGCCGGGTGAAACTTTTTCTCGTTGAACCATTGAACTAGTTAGACGTATTTATAATTTCGTTTGACCTGTAATGGGGATGTTAGAATTTGAAAAACCTCGTGATGATCACATGAGGTAAGGTTTTAATTATTACACCGGTAAATGCCATCTAACATCTGAAATATTGTTTTAGGTTTTTCTTATATTCTTATAAATTAAGAATTAATTTCTTAATAACAAAACTTATTCACGTCTAATGATTTTAACGTATTTCAACGTTATATTATTTGCTTTAAGCAAGACTTGAGACTATCTACATTCAATTAGCGATACCTACCACGTTTTCCACTAAGCAAACAATATTCATATGAAGTCAACTTTTCTATACTACATTTTGAATTGGGATATACGAAAACATTCCGAGCGATGAGATTTTCTTCATTTTGTCTTGGCGACAAATCTTGTACGGACGTTTTTACGATTTCATAACCTCAAAATGGAATTAAAGCAGCCACATGTGAAACAACTTTAAACCCACAATCATCGGAGAACAGAATCACATTTAGGAATTTCCTTAATCAGGATAACCAAATAAAAGATAAGTGCTTTTGATTACTACATGTAAAAGGGATTATTTTAACATGATTGTAGTTTTGGGTCATAAACGCCAAGTGTCTAAATTTAAAATATGAGATTCAAGCTATAATTTTTTTGTTAGATTATATTTTGAATACGCTGTTATAATTAATCCGTTGTCGTACATTAATTCATGGTTACTTATATATCTTAAATTCATTGTCGCACATATTTCATCGTAGTATTAACTTCGTGGTTAATTTTATCGTGATTCCTTTCTGTAAATATTTTATCGTAGTATTGTAATGCATTTCTGTTGGTAACATAGTAAGTCGTGGTTCATTTTGATGGTAACGAGAGTGTTTAAGGTTTATGAACTTTGAGATAATGTTACGAGACATATTTGTTGTAATATAGTATTTTGTCTCTCGTAAAGGATCTCAAGTTCTAAATTTTGTTGTAATATAGGATTTTTAATTTTGAGATAAATGTACGAGACTTATCTTCTGTAATATAGTTATTTCGTCTCTTGTAAAGGATCTCAAGTTTATCTAATTTGTGTAATATATAATTTTAGTATTGAGGTAAAAGTTACGAGACGTATCTTTTGTAATATATTTTTGGTTCTCGTATACGCCTCAAATTTATTTTGCTGTTGAGCAAATTGTAATATAGTGTATCTTGTAATATAATGATATTTTGTAATATAGTTTCTTTCGTATATATTTCTGTCTGGTATTTTGCTATACAGTATCGTTGATGCTGTGATAGCTCATTCTTTTGTAATATAATATCTTGTAATATAGTTCTATTGTACATATATAACATTTGTCGTTTGTTTATCTTTATGTTTATCTTTAATTTTCCTTGATTACACTCAGTAATCAATGGCGCCCAAGCCTTGAACTCCACGCCCTTTTGCTCTCCTTATCTTTGCTGTGCTAGCCAGGTTAGACCAGTGACGCTAACCACGTCGCTGGTAGGGTGGCCCACACTAGAACACTTGGGCAATATTTTAACATCGAGTAAAACCTTCTTTTCTTATCCACAAAATTAATGCTCGCTAGAGGACGAGCCCTATTTTTGAATCACGTCGATCAGCAAATAAAGAAGTTCTTAATATTTAAATTTTAAATAAAACATAATTTTTTTATGTCGATAATGTTTATAAATTAAATATTAATAAATTTGTCACAAATGCTTGACGGCTTAATTCATCTCGCAGTGGACAAGATCACTCGCTAACATAAACTAATATTTGTTACTTACGATAAAAGTGCGAAGAGTATCCTACACAATGTGCGACAATTGTATAAAAAGTGCAGTAAATCGGCGAAGAGTATAATGGTTAGCTTGCTATTTTATCTCTAGAATTAAAAACACACGAGCGCATTATTGCAGATGATATCAGTGTGAAACGTAACTTAAAAGCCTCTGTCATAATCATTGCGAAAGGATGATATAAGTTACGACAGCAGTTTTTAATTCCATGATCATTTTTGCCTAAAATGATTTTTGGTATGATCACAGTACATTCATAATAATTTCTTCATAGCAATTCTAACAAGTTTTTGGAAATCTTAAAACAATCTAAGGTTCTTTATACAAATTATACATCACATAACAACAGCGCAAAACAATTTCAGTATCTTGGTTCAAGAAAATCTGAAAGAGAGTCAAAACCTCATCAGCAACTTGTATAACGCGTTATCCGTTTCATAAGTTGCACCGTTTTTATATCCACTTATTTTTCTCAAACGCATCCCCTTCGAGATAATTATGAGTCCTTGTACTTTGCACGTAGGTATATCCCTACACATTGTGGAGGACAAAAAAGAATGATGACCCTATCACGCGAAAAAAAGTCGAATCATAGCTTTTAGGTCAGGTCATCAACATTGATAAAATGATAATATTTATTTGATTCGATAATTTTCAAGTTACCTTTGTTTTATTCATTTATCTTCATTGGGCCCACTTATTATACTACTACGTCACAATCAAATCACGTAATATTCATTTATTTTATATTGGTATATGTTAATAAAAGCTTGTTTTTTAAAAAAAATGCGTATATTTACTATTTCCGTTTTAGTCACGATACGTCTACCATTTACCTTTGAGGAGTTGCATAGTAAGCTGACTATCTTAGCTGCAGCATCAGATAATTCTATTGTCATTGGTAGTACATTTGTGTGCAAAATTTCCAAGCAACAGATCAAGTAAAATTGTTTCAAAGTTGACTTGTAAGATTTGACCTAAACTTACTAACAAACATGTAGTATTGAATGAAATATCGTAAAAAAGTGGCAAACTAAGGTGTAAATGGCCTTAGAGGCGACATGTCATGTAAAGTCTATTGGTATCACTGTCACTGTTTTATTTTTGTCGAAGTCGCCGACGTTACAAACACAACCTTTTTCTTTTGTTGACTTACACAGTTAATTTTCTATGAATTTTATCAAAAAAAAATTTATATTGTTATCGGCGCTACATATCTATGCAAAATTGCAGGGAAATGTATCAAGTGTAGGTAGTTTAAAATTAACATGCAAGACTTGACATAAACTCACTGGAAAACATGTGAAATTAAATGAAAGCTTGGAAAATATGCAGGGTGGACAGTGGACACACAAACAAAATAATTAATGAAAAAATGTAATGAAGAACAATAATGTTTGGTATATGGTTAGTATAACTATCAAAAAACAAACGTGTTGTAATTTTAGTGAAAAGTGACCATTCTTGAAAAAATATTAACAATAATTGCGTCGGAATAATAACATTTAAAATATAGTTGGCACTATTACCAAGGAGGAAATATGTTATTGAAAATAGTGTAAAATATACACAGTCGCAACTCTAAGAAATAAATAAATAAGATGGGGAAGTTTCGCGTAAATATCGCAACCAATTATTTTTAAATGAGCAAAATTTTTTTTCAATTTTTTGTGTATGCTCAATATATCAAATTTAAAACCAGTCCCTCAATTTTATGTATTACAGTGAGGTAAATTAACAACCCACATTTAGTACAAGTAACGTTTAGAAAGTGCATAATGACTGATAGGATCAGTCTCCCCTACAAAGCATAGAATTCCTGAAATTGGGTATTGATTTATGCAGAAGCAATTACCCTCTCATGGTTAATTGATGCCGTATTTTGTGTATTATTTAACCCGTGAAATGGGGTAATTTTATACTATTTTAACATAAAAGGGTTTCCGATTGAAATCTTCTCGTTTTGCAATACCTGTGTGATGAATGACGAAGCCACGTGCGAACTATTGGGTTCGGTTCCAGCTTTGCACCAAAATGTAGGTGTAATGTATCTAGTGTCGATTTGAAAATCATAAAAAAGACTGACAAAGGAATAATTCATAATACAAACGCAGCGATGTCTTGAGCTTCGACCAAAAATTTTTAGAGTCACTTTTTAATTATTGTAATAAATTGAATATTGTTTTACTACTTTATATTAATTTATAGGTATGATGTTAATTATTTATTTATAATAAATAATATTAGTTTAATAAACAACTCCATAAATGATTCAATAAAAGTAAATAATAGCATATTATTTAACGAGCGATAATGTAAGTAATAACTCACGCAGATGAAGTTTGCAGAACGAGCCGCAGGCGAGTGCTGTAATTCATCAAGTAAGTTATTACCATTAACATTATCGCACCCAAGTAGCATTTTTACACACAGTTTGGAAACAAATTTGGTAGTGGGAAACAGTTTTGTAACTATTTCGATACTTTTCTTCAGAGCAATTGTTCGGAACAATTTCGAAACATGCTGCAGCATCTGTTACTTTTGAATAAATATCTAGAAACATTTAGTTATATAATGTTTTTAGGATTTAGAAGTTGGCAATAGTTAATTACAGAAATGACATGATTGTCAAGTTCATTAGTGAAGGTTACATGTTTACTTTGTTCTTATTTGTAATAATATAAAAGCGTGAAAAGCTATCTAGAAGTTGAATTGTGTCCATCCTTACCCCTCATTCAACAGTATTCCTAACAGTTAACTTATTTATAACTGTAATCTTGTGATTCTCGTGTCACCACTGAAAGTGTTTGAAACTCATTCTTGTTCCCTGCACAAAATAGATTATTAACAGAAACTGGGAACTTTTTTACAAATTAAGTATAACAATTTAACACGATTTGTAACTGTTATCAGTAACGCGGCGAAAGTAGAAGAGTGTCCTGTTTGGATAGAAAATATTGAGGAAGGTAAAAAAGTATACAAAAGAAATAAACAAAGTCCCTCAAAGTGCGCGTGCGCGTCGCCGGCCGATTAATATACATGTTGCCAACATTTGCCAAACAATTTAGAAACACAGAGGAAATAGTTTCGAAACATGTCCTTTCTTAAAATATGATCTAAATTTCCGAAACACGTAGAGAACTGTTTCCGTGGCCATTTTGGTTTTAAAGTGCTGACTTAATGACGTTTGTAATTCGACGGCCCTTATGGACAATTTTCTTTCGAGAGAAAACGTTGTTTATGCCAAAACTATCCATATCCTTTACCATTAGGATTCATACTCAGCTCATCAACCATTAAAGGAAATTCAACAAAATTTAGTTTTTAAGTTTGCGTTCTGTGTTATATTATGTACATATACTTTTATGTCTCCTGCCTTTACTTAGATGTTTATATATCTGTATCCTTAAATATATAAATAAATAAATAAAATATACGCACACTTTGAAACAACTAACCGAGTAAAATCCGAAGACATAAGCTAAAACAGTAAATTAAAACGAGCCAAATATTTGAGATTTAAACCCAGCAATACGACACTCAAAGAAATCGTGACTCTCCACTCTGCCTACATTATTTGAATTTCATGAAACTTGCAAGAGTTTTTTACTTTGACGTTTTATGTAAATTAGCCGTAAAATAAAAGTTCAGTTAATTATGAGCTTAGGCTTTATATTTGCATCCATATTTCATAACGTGAGGATTACATTGCACAACAAATTTAAAACTTTTTTCTACCCCCTGAATAAAAGTAAGTGAATTTAGTGAATTTTAGAGAGCTGAGAGCTAAGACACAGAAATACGTCCTACTATGTTTCGTTGTCGGGGTAGCAATAATTTAATACTGAGAACATAACTGAGTTATACAGTATTACTTATCACTATTAAGTCATCCTTTAATTGAAAAATAGAGAAACTGAAATGAGAGAAGCATGACAATATGGCATTGAATGAAATTTTTCAAAAGTCAAGTTTTTCGGACTTTACAAATCTGTTTAGTCACAAAGTACATTTTTCATCTCTCGGATAAATATATCTTCTTTAAAGTACAACAAAAATTAAAATTTTTCGCAAAGAATTAAAAATTTTATTTAGCGGACTTTAAAGAATTTTTAAATAGGTCGAGGTTCTAAACTCGACCTATATGTATGCTTTTTATATGTTTAATCATTTTTCTGAAATGAATTAAGATATTTCTATGGAAATTTTTTGCACACTGTGAAGTAAGTCTCGGTGTTGTTTTTGTGAAACAAACTGACATAGTAGGCCAACCAATTTAGCCTATGATTTATCAAAAACTGGAATTTGCAACAACAACCTCTCAACTGGATGCTGAGGAAGCTGTGAAAGAGCAGCAACCGGTTAGCTCAGGGTTGGTCGAAGGTCACTCTGTGGCGAGAAGAGCTATTTAATAATTTGAATGTTACAAAACAAAATAAACAGAGAAAGGGGGCGCTAGCGTATTCATACAACTGATATTCCTGCAACTATTTGAGGATGAAATTATCAAAATCAAAATTCACAAAAAATAACAATATATTAACAAGAAATAAAGTTTAAAATTTACAAAGACTACAACTGTATTAATGAAAATTTTTTAAAAAAATTTACAACAATAAAAATATATAAGCATAAAATTACTGAGAATGAAAATGTAAATACAAAAAAAATGATTTATTTGAATATTTAAAAGTACCTAATTAAAAAAACTCAAAAGAATTAAATTGAAAAATCAACTGGTTTAACAATAATTTTCTTCTGACCAAGAAAAGCTATGACGATAGGCAATAACTTACGTAACTTGGACGGAGAGTACGAAGATCCAAAGTGTCAATTCCTGAAGATGGCCACAGGTACCTGGGATTGAGGACTTATATTGTTTGTCCGGGTCAACGAGGAAGTTCCAGAATGACACAAAATTGGAAATGTTCAGCCAGTTACAACTCTCCTTCATCCAATAGCAAATCACCATGTGCCTGATCCAGGGTTGGTCGATCCAGATTATTACATGAAAAACAATGGTAATTCAGGAACCGGTTGATACAAGTTAATTTACAAAGTAGCAAAAAAAAACTGATTTAAATCTGAAACGACTAAATAAATTATTAATTGACTTTAAAACTTGTTAAAAAGAAAGGTCTAGCAGAGTAAACAAAACTGAATACCATTGGTTAAGCCAAGGTCACAAATTTTATAAAAACGACAAAAGAATTCAGAATTTGCAAGTTTAAACACTAAATTGTGAAGCAAATGGTTGAGGACCAATAAAAACAACTCTACTACTAAATTATCACAAAAATTTGACCTTGAGGCTCTGAATCAATAAAATTACTATAAATTATGACAAAATGTTCAAAGCAGCATAAAAGAAATCGATATTAAGGTATGAAATCAAGAAAAAATTAAGTAAGAAAATTAAGATTTTAGAGATGATCTCTCGCACTATATGACAAAATTAATTTAAAGAAATTGACTTTACGTCTCGTATTTTGATAAATTCAATAATCAGTATACTAGTCGTGAAATGAGATCATCTAACAAAGAATTTTAGAGTGACTCTAAATACAAAAAGAAAATATATGTAAGTATATAATATACTTAGTATTAAACTACTGGCAAAAATTATTGATATAATACATAAACATGAAATATCCAGCAGCAACTGTCCCAAAATGACAAATAAATAAACTACTGCTGTGGCAATTCACTAACAAGTGGTTTTTTATTAACCACTAGATTAACCTCAAATATAATATTAATAATTTAACTAAATGCCAGCTTAAAATTTAATATCAATTCAAAATAGCTAGGTCATTATTCTAATGAATTATAATACAATAATAAAAGTAAAAATTTCATCAAGTGTTATCGGATGGCTCTAATAATTCCAAATCTTTTAAGGAAAAAATTAGAATAATCTCCCCTCGGCGACGTCAAGACGGAAAGTACCGGTTTTCAATGGCTGTTAATTCCATTTCTCTCCAATATTCCGCTCCCGCATGGTCAGTGGTGACTTCGCATTGGTGTTTTTATCGCGGGTGATTCAAATTTTATGTAGCACGGGTGCTGAATGGAAAATATTTGGCAACTAGTTAAGTAACTGACAACAAGTTAAGGAAAAAACTTGTTACAAATTAATTACAAAACATTTCAAACTTTGATCAAAGTTGTATGTTCACGGAAGAACAAAATATAAAACTTTGCCCCCTCCTACGATGTCGGCAAGATTGTTTAAATTGCAAAAAATAAATCCGATTTTTACCATCCAGCCACTTTGACAGAGTATATCTCGGAAACGGGAGCTCTCACGAACTTGCATAGCGCCGTTCGATTTCTTGAGCCTCCGCGGTAGCTGGTTTCCGAGCAATGGGTCCTGAAACGGGCCTGTGTAGCTCGAGAAGCAAAATCCTCGGACTTCTTTCTTTGACGGCCCGTAACTCTCGTACCCGGCTCCGTAAAATAATCGTAATCCACATCATCAAATGGAAAATTTAATTTTCAATCGATTCAACTGAAAAAAAGGGGGACAATTGTGACTCGAAAAGTTAGGACGCTTTAAGCGGGGAAGTGTATAAATCACCATAATTTTTTAAATGTGAGCAAAAATGTGTGAAAAAGTGCAAGTGCCGACAAAAATCTGAAAAAAATCAGGCGTACGCAGGAAGGCGAGGGAAATTGAATGAAGTAAACCCCAGCTCGATATCCGCTTCCGTTCTCGAAATAGAGCCTCCGGAAACGCGAAAAAATCTAATTCTTATCTTCCGGTGACTTCGAGGGGTCATATCTCGGAAACTACGGCACATAGCGACCTGCGGTTTATGCCATTCGATTTCTAGTAAATTTTCCACAACGTATATTACCGAGCGTTAGTTTGGACGATATGGCCGTCGAAGCTGGGCTGCGTCACTCGAGAAGCGAAACCCTCGGACTTTTCACTTTGGAGGCCCACATATGGCGTCCGGAGCGGCGTAAGATATTCGCGCCTGACACCATCAGATTGGAAATTTAATTTGCAATCTATCTACCCCAAGAAAAGGGGATCGATTTTGTTTAGAAAAAGTTAGAGCGGTTTATGTGGAGAGGTATCAAATTATTTACATTTTGCAATTTAAACTCTCCTATTACGAACCAGGCAAGGTTTCGTAATAGGAGAGTTGAAATGTTTTGTATAAAATTTTTCTTTTGTTTTGAATAAAATGCTGTTTATAACACTGGTAGTACTATTTCGCAAAAACCCCTAAGGCCGATGCAATAAGCTAAAGATATCAATACTTGGTACGAGGCTGCTCTCGGATTATATTTCTTTACTCTAAAACTACAAAGCGTGCCACTCTGAATTTTTCGCAGTATATCTAGAATAAAGTGCTCTTTATAAAACTGGTAGTACCATTTCCTAAAAACCCGTAAGGCCGATGTAATAAGCCAAAGATATCAATACTTGGTACGCGGCTACTCTCGGATTATATTTAGTTACTCGAAAACTACAAAGCATGCCACTCTGAATTTTTTTCAGTATATCTAAAATAAAGTGCTGTTTATAACACTGGTAGTACCATTTCGCAAAAACCCCTAAGGCCGATGCAATAAGCTAAAGATATCAATACTTAGTGCGAGGCTGCTCTCGGATTATATTTTTTTACTCTAAAACTACAAAGCGTGCCACTCTGATTTTTTTGCAGTATGTCTAGAATAAAGTGCTCTTTATAAAACTGGTAGTACCATTTCCTAAAAACCCGTAAGGCCGATGTAATAAGCCAAAAATATCAATACTTGGTACGCGGCTGCTCTCGGATTATATTTATTTACTCGAAAACTACAAAGCATGCCACTCTGAATTTTTCGCAGTGTATCTAGAATAAAGTGCTGTTTATAACAATGGACTAAAGTATCGACCATTGAAAGATGACTGAGACTTGAAATGCCAAAATAACGGTTGTTTTATACACTACAGGGCCGTATTTGACTACCCCTAATTCAACTTCTGTTACAACGTCTATAACAGTATTCCGATTACTCAGTCTATTAATGGTTATTATAGTCTAAGAAAAATTTCTCAATTGTTAATTTGTAAGTCGCCGGTCTGAGCAGAGGTGTACCGCTAGCCAAGGAGATACGACGACGGAAGGCAGGATAGTAGTAATCACGGTAAGTAAACGTTTCCATATTCGTTTTAAGTCGTAAGAATCTGCCTGAGAGTGGAGATAGCCACAGACCGTTGCGAACGCAGGTCTGGCGCCAGATAGTTAAATAAATAAATTTTCATCCACATGTTACCGAAGTCGGCCGCACCTGGCTGCAATTTCTCGTTTACATTTAAAGTAAATAAAATAAATTGTAATATTCTATTTACGTTGAACTTATTTAGCTAGATGCTGCAGTTTATTATTGTACTCGTTTTCCAGTAAAAATTTAAATGAAAATGCATATTTCTCCAAACGCTTAAGTGAACTTTAACTAAATGCTTTGGCTAAAATTATAATAAATTAAATTTCTCAAGAAAGTAACGAAATTTCAAAAAACAAAAGCCTCGAGTGAGATCAAAGTAAAATGTAAGAATATTGTCGCTTGTGCAGTTTTCTTCCAGCGCTCTCTTGAAATATTCTATCTAATGAAATTAAATTAAAATCATACTTTGTGAAGTGAATGGTAGCAATTTAAAAAACTAAATTGTCAAAACTGTCTTATCATAATCTTATATACACTTAATTGCACTCATATACAAAGTCTGTTTACTTTCAAAATGTATTGTTTAGTATTAGCTTATTTTACAGTTAACTATAAGATGCATTCTATACAATCGAGCCTGAGTATGATACACAGAATTTTCAGATGTAAACAGCAAATACAGCTGAAGAAAAAAAATGCTTTAAATAGATTTCATGTTTTTGAATGTGCATTACAGTGCCTCAAGAAAGCAAGTTTAAAATTTTGTTGTTTTGTCTGACCCCAGATTATTCAAAATTCCAAAAAAAGTTATCTCCATATTTGAGCAAAATCGGATGATATTGACACGCGCCTTCGATTTTAAGTTTCCCATGTATTTCTTATAGGAAAACAAATTAATAATTCTCTTTTAAATTAAACCCTCGGAAGACCCTTTTACACAACTCCAAGGTGACCCTATGATGGCATCTCTAGAGTATCACACGTTTATTATTGATTATTTGAGATTCTTTTTTGTGTAAATAATGTATATATAATTTGCTATAAATTTGTAATATTTCCACAAATTTCTAATTTCACAATTGTCCAAAGAATACAAATTAATAATGCTTGTTAAATTAAACCCTCATAAGAACTGTTGGGCTCCAAAATTACCCGATCAGGGCGACAGTAAATCATCGCGTATTTTTGATGTTTATTATTATTTATTTCAGATTCTTTCTGCACAATTCTTTCTGATTAGTCATATTAAAGCTTGTTGTAATATTTTAATATTTTTCAAATTGTAAAAAGTTATGTATTATTTAAGCAATAGCATTTGTAACATTTCCTCCTTTTTGATTTCACTAGTTATACAGTTTTTTACATTAAAAGTTTACGAATGGAACCTGCAAATAATTTAAACAATTTATTCTTGTTTACAGCCTTCTTTCTTGAAGATAAAGCCAGAGAATTGCAGTTTTTACAATCTTTTCAACTATTCTTCAATTTTCTCCTCATATTTAAAATACGAAACATTTTTTAAACAACCGACAATTGTTTAAACAAGTATCATGTTATTACTTTAGGGTCCTACAATTCTCTGGGCAATTCTGAACGAGACATTTTTATTTCACTATATTTTACGCGACTCTATGGCAAATTTACGAAGAAAAGTCTTTTACATGGGAAACTTCTCGGTCTGAGAGGCACGTGATAATGTCAACCGAATTTGCTCAAATTTGCAGATCACTTTTTAGGGATTTCCAACTACTCTGGAGGTGAAATGGCGTTTTCTTTTAAATCGAAGGATATAGCAAGTAACCACTTGTTAACTCACTTAGAAGAATTTTTAAAAGTAGGAGGTCTTTTTATTTACTATACTATAATATATGTTTTATGTTCTCCATATTTGTGCATTAATTTCTTTGGGATGGCTCAAGTGATTTCCATGGAATTCTTTAGAAACTGTAGAGTATCCTTGATGGTAGTTTCATATTAGTTTCATGAAGTTATGTCTACTATGAGTTGAGAAAAATTGGAAAGAATATTTTCTGTGAGAATATTTAAAAATATGGCGGATGCGCCGCAGCCACAAGTTATATTCTCGAAGTAGTCCATTGAAATGTTACATTGACCAAGGTCTTTTTCTTTCCTGGTTAACGGGGGGGAACCCCTCGATTTTCGGGGTTGAGAGCCCCTCATTTGGCCGCCATCTTGAAAATGAGGGCGTAAACAGTTTTTTCGCGATATCTGGAGAGCCGTGAGTCTCACAAAAAATGATCTAAGACATTTTTTTGTAGAGAATTGAATTCTCTACAATCTGGGTCTGGGTACTTTTTACCGTAAAATTGAAAATGAAAAAGTTAAAATTAAAACTATACTAATATTTGTAAGAGAAATATCATTTAAGGGTTATAACTTTCCTTCTATTGATTTTATTGAAAACACATATCAGATGTTTCTTGTACATCATTTTATTGCGAACAATTTTCTCTACTCATTTTTTAAATTTCACTTCTTGGAGAGATGTTAAGACGCTGCAAATGAATCAAGTACACCAAAAAGGACAATTCTGAAATAATTTGAGAACATCTCTAGAATGATTCCAAACTCTTTTTGCCTCCTGCAATTTTTGTTCAAACCTCTTCTTTTTCGAGAAAACAAAATCGCAAAATACTAAAATTTTGATTTTTCTTCACCGGATAACTAAGGAAAAAATGTTTTGAACAAAAGGAATCTATTTTTAGTCAGGCAATCCGAATTTGCAATAAAATATAGGGTTCCCTATTTAAAAAAACGAATTTGACCTTGAATGACTTTAACTCTTTCACCCAAAGTCAAAGTGACATATACCGCCGAACTGCCAAATATCTCGAGTAACAGGAATAATTAATAATCACTCTGCGAAAAAAGTTGTAGAAATGGATGGGGGGCAGTTCGGCGATATATTATCCCCTTGACTTTGGGTGGATCGGTTATATTCATTCAAGGTCAAATTCGGTTTTTTAATTGGGAACCCCAATACTTCGTTGCAAATTCGGATTGTCTGACTGAAAATAGACTACTTTTGTTCGAAATATTTTTTTTGAAATTGTCATTTTTTTAGTTATCTGGTGAGGAAAAATCAACCTGGACTAACATTATAACTTATAATTTGCTGAGTATAATCAAAAATAAGTCGAAAGTTCTTCTCCTTTCATTAATTTCCCATTTTTCAACCAGCACATTTATTATGTATACTATTATTACTGAAGAAAGCTAACATTTCACGCACGGTGAGTCAATGAAAAGTTAATGCAGTAATATCTATTCACTTTGGTATCGTGCCATTATTGATTGCATAAACATGCGTGAGTAAAGGGGAAGATTATTCGAAACAAAAACAATTTCCTACAAAATTGGAGTCTAGAAAGGCATGCAAGAAATTGTGTTTGTTATCAAGCTCCCAAGGCACATGAATATAATTATGTTGTCTAATCTGAAATGGGACTGTATTCACTCGTATCCTGTAATCTATTAAAAAAAAGTTGACACATAACAGTAAATTTACATAGCAACGTAGTTATTTTGATCCATATAAACACAGTTTAAAATTAAAATAAATTACAAGACGAGAATTATTATTCGAGGCTATTTTATATTTATACACAATATAAATTTACTGCCTACTCCATATAAAATCCAATATCGATTCCTTTAACTCTTGGCAGGTTTTCGACAGTAGGATAACTAGTAATAAGTTACCGACCGCTTTAGTAAAATCGCACATTAACTCTGGCTTACGCGTTTATGATTTTCTACTCAACGAAATAGAAGATCGCGTTTCTTAGGTCAGTTTTAAAAACAGTTTAAAAAATCTTCTGGTTTCATTTTATTTCATAAATGAGTTTTAGTCCGGCGGGGCCAACAAAAGGAGCGGTAGTAAGACGAAATTTCAGCTTGTCGTTTGAGGTCTACAGAAGCAAATCCAATTAAAGCCGACATTTCGTAGGTCGTGGAACATATATTTATATGCACTTTTATGCAAAAAAATGCATTTTTCGTGATTTTTGCTCTTTTTTCGTTATGTTTTTAAATTTGTGTAGTCCATAAAACTTTAGGTTTGTTGAAAATGTATTATTCTATTATCATCTAAACTTCTCTTTCATATAGAGTCATTATAAGTATTTAGGAGTCGTTTAGGGTCCAAAACTACATGCATAAGTTCATTATATAGATGAATAATAAATTAATACTAGAAAAAACGGTTTAATATTTAAACTTTCTTGGAAGAAATTTACAGTCGGGGTTTCAAGGTCGCTGAATACAAATCTGTTGGTAGAATTAGAAAATTCAAAATGGCTGACTCGAAATTACGCGAATTTTAAACTTGAAAATGCGATCTCTGACGTTATTATCGGTTTTAACTGATAACCACGGGATGAAAATGTGTTTAGTGTATAACTTTGTAGTTGAAACTTGGAAAATACGTAAAGCAGCATGGTAGAATACTGCCATATCCTTTATGCAGGATGATTGTCAAATGCTTGTAAAGAGTCTGGCTTTATATGCGGGGAAAGATATACGTGTGTATAAGGTCAATATATTTCCAATATTTTGAAATTTGAAAAAATGTCTCATAAAAATTTTAAGAGATCAATAGCGGAATTCTTGAAAATTATTTTAAAATCCGCAGGGTGTTCACATAATTTTTTAAGTAAAATACCCAACATCTTTCTATATGTTTATACGCCACAGTGTAAATTCAAAAGAGATGGGCAAATAGACAATTAAGAACCAAATAAAAATACGTAAAATTCAGAATGTTCAATAAATAGGATTTCGCATTCGGCCATGCCCGACTACAACTTTCCTCGATATTAAATTACTTCCACATCCACGTGGTGGAAGTGTAGTAATTATAAAAAAAATCTAAAATTTTTCCTGTTAAAATAGGTTTAGAATGTCAGGAAACGTCGAGATTTTAAATTTAAGCGAAAAAAAATTCTGTCTGTTTGTCTATTGGTCTGTCGGTAATTTTTTTACACAAATTTTCTCTGGAATGGTTTAAGATATTGACTTGAAATTCTTTACACGTATGTTTTATAACGAGATTTGGAAATGAATTGTTTTTGGTATGTATCCGGTGAAGTGTTGGGGGGTAGATAGGGGGGTAAAACCAGCTGGTAAGGGTACAAAAATTGAGGGTTTGGTGTATATACTAGAAACCAAAGCCCCAGTTTTTTAAAATTTGTTACATGTGTGTATAATAACGACATCTGTAATTAGATTATATTTTAAGTTGATTCCGTTGAAGGGGTCGGGGTTAAATAGGGGTAAATAGGGGAAAATAGGAAAAGCAATCTGGTAAAAGTGCAGAAACTTGGGATCCGGTGTATATACTGGGTTCCTCTATAACATTTTTCAACCCCTCCACCACCCCCACTCCATTATCAAAGAGGCTGATAAAATTAAATTGAGATATTCACTTGAAATTTGGAACACTTATGTACGACATCTGAAACTAGATTATATTTTGAGATGATTCCATTGAAGAGGTGGCGGGGGTAAGTAGAGGTGTGTGTATAGGGTGAAAATGAGCAAAGCAAGATGGTAAGAGTACAGAGTCAGATCGCTCTATAATATTTTTCAACTCCTCCCCCCAGCACCTTTACTCCATTATTAAATGGGTTGATAAAATAAAATTGAGGTGTAAATTGAAGAAATTACGTAAAGCAAGCTAATAAGAGTCCAGAAACTTCTTATTTGGCGTATTTGGTACAAACCAACATCTCAATTCTTTTTATGCCATCTGCCTCATATAGTTAAAATTATGTAACCAATTATTTCCATATACTAGAGTGCAAATATAGTCAAGATGTTTTCCTTTAAAGAGACTTGGTTGAAAAATCAGGATGTGGAAATAGGGATTCCTTAGGCAGCGGTTTCCTAATATAATATTTTATTTATTTTCAAATGGTTTAATAGAAGTGTGCAACAATGTATCATTTATATTGACGGGTTTTTGTTATTAGTGACATCTTGGCTTCAACCACGTATGGTCGAAACTACGCAAAACACTGTTAAGAATTCCTTGACCGAACATCCACTAAATAAACATTAAGGTATTCGAGGATGGTGTGAAGACTTACACAGCAGAGTTTGTCATCATCACGCCCGCCGTATTTAACAACTCATCGACAGGTCGGTCACGTGTCGTCTCGACGTCTAACTTACCAGAATGCCTGCACAAGTAAACCTTATATTACAGATTCAGGATGAGAACAAATTTGCATTGAGCGCAAGGTGCTTGAGATTGGCTATAGTTATATGGATAGTTTACAATTTATATGTATCAAGGGAATAATAATATTGTAGGTTTAGCAACGGTGTATTGTATGTACGTACTAAATGAATCGTCTCTATGTCTTTATTAACTTGCCGATATATAAGATATATTTTTCTTACAGTCCTCCTGAATGAAGTTTGCAAACCATTTCCCCAAAAATGTGTATTAGTCGAGGATATGAAGCAGGAAAAAGGCCTAAACCCCAATATGAGACTCCGCCCCCACCTGATTTTTATGTGAGATAGTGCAAAATGATCCTAAAGATATACAGAACTAAGTCAGGGCCATAAGAACTGGAACTTTTTCGATTTGCACTCTATATTTTGGATAATTCTAAGAACTTTTTGACTCTTGACATTTTTAGGTGAGAAATGCATAAATATAATATGTATATTATGCAGAGTTTCCTTTACAATTCAAATGGACGTTATAATAATTACATTTTGTAAGACACCTTTAATATTGAAAGTGGATAAATAAATAAAAACTTTTCGAATTAAAACAATTGGTAGATTCTTATGGTTTCTTTTCAGAAAACAGGGCTGTATTTGCGTTTAAGATGAAACAAGTAGCCGAGCCCCAACCCACCAATTTAAATTTAATTTTTTTGATAACATTTTTTAATTTTAAGTATATTAATCAAGATACAGCAATTATGTTGCTTTTTAGCGAAAAAATGGATATAGTTGTCGGATCTGTGACATCAAATTTAACTAAAAAGGATACCTCACATGTATGCTTTGAAACAATATGAGTTAAAGTTTTTTTTTTCAATATGGCCGCCATCTTCGTTCCTAAGGGAAAGTGTTGACGTGCCCTAATCAAAATGAAATCACCTTAGAGTAAGGACCAACACCGCCAAATGACACCCTGAAGTGATGATACGCCGTATTCACCACATTTTTATCTCTTACCGCATCCACTAAATATCAAAAATAGATAAGAAAAAATGTAACTTTGTTAATTAAAACAATTGGCAGATTCTTGCACTTTTCTTTCAGAAAAAAAAAACTGTATTTGTGTTCAAGATGCAACAGACAACCGACCACCGTACCATGTTAAATTTGAAAATATACTTACATTTCTTTTTCATTTTTTAAAATTTTTTAGTATATTAATCAAATACACCGGCCATATTGCCTTCTATCGATAAATCGATACCATGTATTTTTTGGACTAATATGACTGACGGTAATTTAAAGTTTTTTCAAAAATAGTGGCCATATTGGTTCTTAAGGGAAAATGTTGACGCGTCTTAATCGAAATTTAATCTCCTTGGTGTAAGGACTGTACCGAGGTAAGGACTAACCAAATGGCACCCTGTGGAGATGAAATAGCATATTCACTGTTTTTCAGTCGAATTAGACGACAAATGATATAACGTATACGCCATATTGACACCAACAATTTGAATTTTTCAGTTTCGATCACATATTTATAATCTGAGATCTCAAGAATCACCAGATAACAATTATTAGTAGAATCGGATATTAAGTGACAATATACTGTCTGCCATCTTGGAAACGCTATTTTCGATTTTTTTGTAAGAAATGTTAAATTGTATTATCGGGTGCACCATATGCTTACTGGTTTTTTTTTTCCGAGGGGAAAAACCTTCAAAAGGTTCCCTACACTGATGGTCCAGCGTGCAGGGATATGTGAGATTTCTACTCACTAAAAAACCCCCTCTTCCTTCTCCGGAACTGTAACTAAACATTTCTTCGGAGGCTAGCGAGTTCTATGGGATTAACATCCGTGCTTCTTCTTCTTTTGCCTTCATGATGCTGCAGCACATGGTGTTAATTGCCGACCATTTCTCAGCGGTGGCAAGCATGTTTATCATAAAATTTTGTGGCGTGATTGTCAGGCCAACATTTCAGTTTGCCGTGTTCCTCTCGTCATTCCACCTAGGGCAGTCGAACATTGTGTGTTCCGGGGTATCCGGTGCTGGGCAGTAAATACACGTGTCTGCTTCCCGCTTGCCGATTCTATGTAAATAGCTGCCGAAGTTGCCGTGGCCACTTAGCGTTTGAGTTAGATGGTAATTTAAATCTCCGTGTTTTCGGGCAGTCCAGGCTCTTACGTCTGGGATAAGGCGGTACGTCGATCTGCCGTCTTCAAAGGTGTCCCATCGCCCCTACCAGTGTTCCATCAGCTGGTTGCTGTAAACGATCTTCGCATCTTTGTCTGCTCCGTGGCTGTACGCGCGCTCTTTGGCGAGCAAATCGGCGGGTGGAACCGCCGATATAACTTGAAGAGCCGAGGCGGAGGTTGTCCGGTAGGCGCAGCACACCCTTATCAACATAAGATGTTGTGTTCTCAGTATCCGGTTGCGGTTACGCGCGGTCTTTAACGCGGCATACAGTAAGATGGAATTTGCCACGGAGCTCAAAAGTTTCTGGGCCCTCCAATGCGTGGCATGATCTTGCGGAGGGCCACGGTCGCTTTCTCTGCTCTGTCGGTGGCGTATTCGACATGCCGGTTCCATGACAGCTTTTGATCGATGAAAACCCCTAAGTATTTTATAGCTGTTTTTTTTTGAGGGGAAAAACCTTCAAAAGGTTCCCTACACTGATTGTCCGGCGTGCAGGGATCTGTGAGACTTCTACTCACTAAAAAACCATATGCTTACACATGCAAAATTTCAAGTTATCACATCAGCTGGAAGTTGCTGACAATTAAGTTGCAAAATTTATTACGTACAAAGTTAAAAATAAAACATTAGAATATTAATAGTGCTAGTCAGTTTGCAGTATACTCCAAACTGACTAGCACTATTAATATTCTAATGCTTTATTTTTAACTTTGTATGTATGTATACATAAGCATAACAACAGTTAGGTAGTTATTTATTCATCTGAATTTTATATATACGTATATTAAAGTCATACAATTTGAAAGTTTGTCTACCTTATTATCCGCTACAATAATTCCTGTACCCGTCAGTTAAATATTAATTTCATTCTCAAAGAAGATTTGCATAAACTATATGCAGTGCAGTAAACAAACCTAGAACAAGGTGTCAGGTAACTGATATCACGCGAAGCTACCTGTCAGTCACGTGAGTCAGATTCTATTTCATATATTAACTATAAAAGTCCTGAAAGGCGGAAATATCACGGCTGCATTATAAATTCATAGAGCAGTTACATCGTGAGAGGCTCCATATTTTGTTATGTTTGAGATGTAAAATACATACATTCTAAAAGTTCGCAGATTTAAATATTAAATCACAAGTTGGCTAACATTTTTTTAAATATTAATAAGTTTATGGTTTGTACGGTTTTTTGCATATGCAAAGCGATATTAGAAGTTGTGTGCCAATCAGGAATACTGGAGAACAGACTTACTGAGAAATGTTAATATATAACTTAACACCTGTACCTCGTCCTCACTCTGGCGTAGCAATCCATCATTGCGAAATGCATATTTAATGTAAGTTGAGATTTTTTAAGTACAATGTGTACATAAATTCCAATAATGTTTACAAACTTAAAAAAATAAATTTGTAACAAATGCGATAAGATTATAGACCAGCCTTCGCGATTTAATTCATATTGCAGAAGACGAGGTCAAGGTCACTCGCTAATCTAAACTATCACTATTTATTTACGATAAAACTACGAAGAGCATGCTATATAATGTGCAACAATTGTATAAAGAGTGGGAATCGGGAAAGAGTGTAATGGTTAGCCTGTCTTTAAAGCTGTTGGATATAAACAAATACACTTTAAAGCGACTTTCAAAACAATAAATTTCTATCATATGTATTTTTAACGTCGAATGGAGAATTGACTAACGTCGTGTATAGACGTATTGTACGGCGCTTCCGGAAATAATGCTTAAAAGGACGGTAAGAACCCCGTTAAATTGACATTTGAGCCACCGGTGGATCGAGAAGTTCTGCGTGGAGTGAAGCGCCTTACCAAAAAAACAGAGTTCATGTGGAATTAATAACTACTTGTACAGTGTTTTTAAAAGTATCAAATAAAGCAGACATGTGAAAGTGCAGTGTCTCTCCCTTCGCCCAAGACGGTTATCTTGAATACCCTTTTTAAGTGGTTTATGGCGATAAAGAAAGCTGGGCAATAAATAGTGTCAAACTGAGACACATGTGTTTACAAAACAATATAGACATACTAGCTGTGTTGTGACTTAAAAGTAATTGTATGCAGTAGAAGTTTTTTAAGTGGACGAAATCAACCCAAGGAAGGACAGAAAATGAAACGGCGATCACAGGAGCATACACTACAGAGAGATGAACTATAAATTATTTTATTTTATTCTATCCTTTCTGATTACTTTAATAATTTTACCAACTTAATTTCTGCCATCTTAATGGATTAATTCAAAACATAATATTTTTAAGAGTTTCTTATTAGGCCAGGCGCGCATGGACGACTGTGGAATCGGGCGATCGTAATCGCCAGATCGCAGGTTTACGCGGGCATTGACGATTTTGCAGTCGGCCGATTGCTTTGGAGTAATGAAATCGGGCTATCGCGATCAGATCAACAATCTGTGTCCAGATACAGATTCTCAAGTTGGGTGATTTTGCGATCGTTCATGTGCGCTCTCCGTATATAAAGTACAGCTCTAACTACACGATAGTCCATGCTAGTATATTAGTTTATTTCTTAATCAAAATTGAAAAAAAAAAATAAAAGTAAAAGTGAAAAAGTATGAAACATGGGTAAATAGAAAAATACTCGGAATTGGAAAACGGCAGTTGAAACTAATTACTACAAAACAAACCAATATAACTGGGTGTACTAAATATTCTCTCGGGCCTCTTTCTCATAACCCGCTGTAAGAAGCTCTTTTTTACCGCAAAACAGAGCACTTCCTTGCACTTCCACCGTAAATGGATATTTACCTGAGGAACAGATAATAAATAAAATCTCCGGCGAGCGATTTTATGTATGTATGTCTTGGCAGACAAACGAAATGAACGCAAGAGGGCAGAAGTAGGTTGACACTGCTAGATTCAGATACAGACGAAACAAAAAACTTTGACAGAGAATAAATAAGGAGATGATGATAGCTAGAAACTTAAAAGAAGCATGGAAACTAAAAAGAAGCATCTCGCAAACGCCTACACTTCCCATCCGATGATGACAGATGGAACTAAGAAAGCAGCATGTAAACTTAAAGAAGCATCTCACAAACACCTACACTTTCCATCCTATATTCCTACCCCATGCGTCATGTGGCTCTCGCTGCTGACAACAAACATGTCCCATGTCCAGCCTGGCGTATGCAGCTGGTATGGCGGTATATAAAGCATCCAAGGTTTGGTTCCGGCACGTGGTTTGGCCGTCCGTTGGGCGTGATCGGCGGACGACCCAGCTGCGTGTTGGAACAAACCTCCAGACTAGATGCCCGGAATCGGCAACAATGCTCACCTTACGTTGGCAAATAAATCAATCAATCATATGTATTTTTAACGTCAAACTGATTATTTTCAAAATATTTGAGATTTAACTATTATATCTCGACTTAAAACACTCGAGCTCCTCTTTAAATGGCAATATTTCACCGTGTAGAAACTAAAGTATTTGTCATTTTATAGTCTTCTTTTGTGCTATACCACATTGACGAAAGACAGTCTAGAAATCTATCAATGGTAAAATTGCAATTTTTAAATCATTATAACTTGAGAAATATCCATTTTCATGAAAATTTGCATACCATATTTTTTTCTTACAATTAAATTAATGGGCAAGTAATGTCAAAAACCCATTCGAAATTATTAGAAATGTACTCATTGTACTAAAGATACCTCAAATTGTAATACAATACTATTTATTTCAATATAATACGCGTTTATTGCCTCAGCGGCAGTATATCATGACTTCGCGCTCGAATGAAAAAAATCATCGTTCATTCTACAAGAAAAATAATGAATATCTTTTCGGTAGAAAATGTTGTGACAAACAAATCAACATCACTAAAATTGTGTAAGATAATATCTAAGATCCGATAATCGGAAACAATTATGGCAATACAAAAAAACATTTGTTTTTTGTTCATATAGCAAGAACATAAATACAAAAAGGTCATAAAGGTCATAAAAAAGTTTTCTTGAGGCCACCCATGACATATGATATCTTTTTAATTTTTAACTGCGTCTTAAATAACCCGAGAAAAGTTGTGTGGTTACTATTAAACCATGCCGAAAAATAAGCGTTTTAGAACCCCATTCTGAGACTTTGACGGCCTCTACAAACTTATCTATCATCTGTACCATTGACATTGTTATAACAATTATTTTAGAGGATTTTATGCTTTACTAGAAAGGTACGTATAATATTTTCCCGCCTAGTTCTCAAGATATTGACAAAATAGCATAAAAAGTACCTGATTTTTACCTATATTTGTTGCTATTATTGTCGGATAACTTCCTATATTGTACCTTGAAACAATTCCATTTTACATGACAACTTGTATGGAGTTACTTCCGTAGATTCTCCTTTATTTACTTAATGTGCTTGGGCCGCAACTTCATTCTAATTTCCAAACAATTGTTTTTCGATAACTACTTTATAAGAACGTAAGAAAAATTGACTGCAGTAGGTAGCATTCTATAATTACCAGCAGAAATGACGTCTTTCTAAATGTGTACTTTCAGAAATTCAGAAAAATATTGAACTCTGGTAGGTCTATAAAAATATCGTAAAATTATAAATAGATAAGATTAAAGGTCTTCAATTTCGAAATAATTCCCAAATAAAGTGTAAACGACCTGAGGCCTATAATAACTTAATGGTTCTATTTCTATTCATTTACTTAAGTGGTATTTTATTAAAAATATAAGCCAGCCATCTTTTAGAAACTTTCTCATGTGCTTGAGTTGAACACCCTCTCATCTTAGGATAAAATGAAATGTCACATTCAGTATATCAACTGCCACAAGGTCTCTTGCATGCAGCTTTAATAACCTTTCCTGTCGCTCTAGTATAATGCGTTATATTAATCAAGCACAGGGAATTGAGATAAGTATGTTTAAGAATATCATGAAGGGAATGTTTTTGAAATTGAATTAAATAGTTGCCCTCAATTTGTTAAGTATTGCTTTTTTACAGTTTCACTCATTAACAAAATAATATTTTAACTACCTACCGTTATCGGTCCAAATTAGGTGTATCTGGTTAACAGTTTTAAGAACGTAAAATTACCTACTACATTTTATAATATGTTAATAATTTGCTTGGAAATTGTTCGTTGTGATGTTAATAATACCAACAATATATTTGTTCTAGGACACTATGGATGCTTCAAGAAAAGAAATGGCTTTGGGAATGTAGCTCGTATAACCTAGATAATGTGAATCATAAAGGTCATTATGTCTATTTTAACCTAATTGAAAAAAGAAAAGAATTAAACAAGAGGAAAACGATTCTAAGTCTAACTGTGTTCTTATTAAATAAAGCAAGTCTATTGCATTAATTATATACTGAAGAGTTTTTATTAATTATGAGCTTCACGTTTGATATATTCTCAGATTATTAGAGATAATTTAATTTCCAACTTAGGATTTCTACATCCGAAGAATATGTGCTTTAAGTCAGAATCAGCAACGTGCATTATTATGCAAAAAGTAATGTTAAAAAACTTCAAATGTCAGCTTTTTATTTGGAGGTGGTTTCCCACTTCCTTTAGGGAAGTGGAAATGAAGTAAAAAAATAACTAATGGACTTCATATAGAGTTAAGTTATAAGAGAAAAAGATGTTTCGCAATTTTTCATGAAAATGGATGTTTTCCAAGTTATACTTAATTGGAATTAAAAATTGCGATTTTACCATTTAGTACTACAGTAAACAAAGGAAATGACATGGAACATTTTTATACAGTTTGGGATATTTGGACCCTTTATATAAAAACATGCTCTGATCACGGGAAAAATAATAAAAAAATTCCGGAGCATTTTCTTATATAAGTATACATATAGCTATATATATATATTCTTAGCAAAAAATGCAAATACCTCGTAAAATCAGCATTTTCTTTAAAAAAATACAAGAATAAAAAGTTTTTAAATTCGCATTTTCCGTATGACCATGACCCTTCAGTTTTCCGGAAAAACGGAAGAACCACCATAGTATGTTAATTCTCCGTATTCCCGGAAAATAAAAAAAAAAATATTCTAAATAGCGTCGTTGTATAGAAAATTCAATTTTAAAATCTGTTATCATAATTTTTTTGAAAAAACGTATAGATATTAAGTTGTTATCAAGCTTACATAGAGTACCTTTAGAGATACAGGTCCCATGAAAATTGTTTCTTCAATATAACGGAAATTATTGGAAAAAATTTGTTCTGCCTCCCTTTATGAATGTACTTCCTAAGGGATGCATTTTTGGACTACGGTACGTTGGATTATGCGGTCCCAATATGATCTCAGGAAGCACAGGTTCCCGTCCGGGAACTCAATTCTGAGATACCCTGTATATATGTATATATAAGAACATGTTCCGGCATGTCTGGAATTTTTTAAATATTTTTCGCGTTTTTACAAACTATCCGAAATTTTCTCAGTTAGCCGCCATTTTGAGCGTTGTTTACTGTACTAATTGAAAAATTGGTATTCCAAGACTGACTGTACTTAGTAAATATCTCAAAAAATGTTACATATAAAAAGAAAGTGGTATGGGACAAAAAAAGTATAAAATGACAAATACTCTGATTTTTACCTTCTTTCTATATGGTAAATTGTTCAAAAAATATGATCGTTTAAAATGGCACTCGAGCGTTTATATGTCGATATAATACGTAAATCTCAAATATTTTAAAAATAATCAGTCTGACGTTATAAATACATATGATAGAAATTAATGGTTTTAAGACTCTAAGATTCTAAACATACTTTAAAGTATATTTCTTTATATCCTACAGCTTAAAAAATAACAAAGTTATGTGCAAAACAATGAGTATTTTGTGATTTTTATTTTAGTTTGAGAATTTTCTGCTGTAATTTATCGGTGGTAGAATAAAAGTTTAAAAAATCCCTATTGGTTTTTGGTAATACACAGTATTACCAACATGCTCTAAATTTTTTGTATTTTTGAAGTGGTCATCTTAAAAAATAATATACTTTCAATTATTCGGAAGTTTTGCGACTTTACTGGAAATATTCTTTTTGCTTCAAATAGGGGAAAAACTTGTATTAAAAGATTTTTTTTTTATTTGCTACGTAGTTTCCAAGTAGAGTCAGTAACCATAATTCTGCCCCTCCTACCATTTTTAAATTGCTGCATCTCAGTCAATTTTTATCAAATAACAACCAAAAAAAATTTAATTGAAGGATATTTCATCTACTTTAAAAAAGTTTTCTTGACATTTATTTGATTTAGTGCGTATTTGCATCTTCCACCCAATGTGCAGCCAGTATAGGAACTCATCGGCTTCTTCAAAGGTAGGTATTTTAGAGACATTCCTAAACAAAATTATACTACCCTTTCTATTCAGTATTGAAATTTAATTTACTTCTGGATTAAGATAAAATAGAATTATTTAGTTATGTTCCACGCTATTTATTAAGTTAATTAGTCAAAATAATATTCAATTGAAAAAATCACGAACATAACATCAACAACCAAGTTTGAAAGCACGGTTTCCATATAATTTATATTGCGCATGAATTGCCGCAAAAAAGTTTGCATTTAGAAAAAATGGCGCCACTTATTCGACATTTCAAAACTCTTCAACGTTTGTCCAAAATATGTTTTCGAGTTATTTGCGTAAAACTGTTGTTCTTAAACTTTTGATCTATAATGGGCTTGCATTTTTTTTTATTTCATAAATCGAAAATGCAAGTATAAATTAATGGATCTACAAAAAATCAGAATTCGGACGTTTAGTATCTTAAAAACCATTACAAATTTCCATCTCGCGAAAATGGGGCGTGGCCAGGCGCTACGTCACTATACGCATAGACTCAGCGATCTCAATAGACTTGATGCTCCTTATTGGTTATAATTATAAGTGTTTTCGAAGTATTGTTTGTTTTGCTTACTACTTGACAGTAGGGGAGTACAATTTGGTGAAATGTCAAAAAATTACAATTTTCTCTCGCTCCTGCCAGAACGAATTTTCGATTTTGACCCTGCAATTTACGATTATAATTCATCGCCGACCTTCTCCTTTCCGTAGACACATAGAACGAACTTCCACTTGACGTATTTATTTAGTTACCAGCGTTTAAAAATTCCATGTTTTTCGACTTTTCAGGTTAAATTTGAAAGGTCCCAGAAAGCCATTTTTCTTACGTCACTGCGTATAGTGACATCACAAATGAGCGCTCGGTTTTTGCAACTATTACTAATTTCAACTCCTTATATCTCGAGAACGGAAAAAGTTAATAATACGAAATTTTAACTGTATAATGAGAATATCGAGTACTATATGAAAAAGTATAAAAACCATTTAAAAAGAATATCATGGAACAAGCCCATTGGAGAGAAAGCGACTGCTGATCGATAGCGATTATTCAAAATTTCATTTTCAGGACTGAAGCTACCTATCCATGAAAGGACATACCTACTACTAGTTATTTGTTAGTGGGATACTAGCAGTAATGGACTACAATTCGTTCTAACTCAATGCAACATTTTTTGCAACTATTTATATAAAATGCTTGGCTTGTCACACAAAGTGTCAATTATAAGTACCTATTATCTGAAACACAACATTTTGATAGCACAAATAAACGATGCAGTTTATTTTTTAATGATCTACGGAAACCTTATAAGAAAGTAATTGGGTACAGAATCATTAGTGACAGTTTCCGTAGTTTACCACTTCAACTTTAGAACTTAACGTTATGTTTATTACCCTGCAATTCGCATCTGTTGGTTCAGCTCAAAATATACCATCGTATAGTTGAATGCTAACTACTTAAAATTCTAGTTTAATGCACCAACAGTTTTGCTTCAATGCAAATGAGCTAAAAGTTTGCGGTTTCTGCACCTAGGAATTTTCTTGCTACGTAATTTTATATGTGGTGCATGTATATTTTAGCGGTAATCTGCTTATACGCCGTAAAGAAAAATATTTGTGCGGAAACTAATTCCTGCATACTTCTATTTACTTTCCCAAGATAAATATGTGATCCAAATCGTAATTGTGTTGACACTCCGTGAGATATTAAGGAAATGTTTTATAATAACTGCTAGCCGAATCTACCCGATTTTTCTCGACGGCTAACCAGTAACTAAAAGGAGGCGAAAATAATGGTTAAACATTTTTTTCATTTCTTAATGAAATGGAATTTACAGAAAATGTTGTTGATAAAATCAAAAGTGTATATTACACACATTGTTTTATCTGGTAAGGGGCCATCCATTAATTATATCACACTTTGAGGGGGGGGAGGTCCATAAAGTGTGACAAGAGTGGAGGAGGTGGTAAAACTTTTGTGACCTCACATTATTTACATCTACGTATACCATTGTTTTAATTGAATGAAATAAAAAAAAAACAAAAATCAGAAAATTCCACCTCAAAATTTGAAATGTGTGACGTCACAACGGGGGAGGGGTGACTCGAATGTGACAACCTGTGGCACAGGGAGAAATAGAAAAACCATGAAATTTCCGTGACGTAATTAATGGATGGCCCCTAAGTATTATACTAGTTCATTAGTCGTATTATTATTATTATTATTATTGTTATTTAAATTTGTGGTCAATGTTTGTATGTAAATAATTTACCAGCAGTTTAGGAGCAACACTATTGAAGATTGAAGTTATTATAAAATACCGCAAATCACAACCCTACACTGAGCACTAGACGCATTGCAACCGGGTTTTATCTATCTCAAAATTTTGTACGGCGAACACTACACACCAAACTACTAGGCATTTATTTGGACTCTAAATTAACATAGGAGGAGCATATACATTATGTGGAAGGAATATAATACATGTTTAAAGAAAATTTGTTTGTCTTATTACATTTGATTTATATAGTACAATCGTTTACCTCTTGCGGTGATATATAATACACGTGTATCTATGTAAGTTATATGTAATATTCTTATATATAATATTCTTTTATATTACTGTATTGTACCATTTGACGCCATATATACTATGTATCTGGAATAGCTAATAAATTACTATTACTAGGTACTATTACTATAATGTGCTGATTTTATCTACATTTTACAAAATTTCGTCCGTAATAAAAAAAATCGATCAGAATTCAACACTATATTAAATTTTATGAAAATATACAAGGGGTTCTATTTGAAAAAATAGTCGACTAATAACACATGCTTGAAAATATTTTCTTTAGATCCACTAAATTCAAGAACCCCCTTAGCCCAATTTTCAAATTTCTAAACTGAACCGATACTCGCTTTCCGTGAAAGCCCTGTATAACTGTACACTGTGTACACCCAATTTCTCAAATAAAAAAAATGCACAATGGTTAAGCTAGTAGGCTTTTCGGGTTATTCTACTATTTTTGAAAGTATCCTTTCAAATTTTCAGCTAATTCAGAAAATTTCCAAACCAAAAATTTAAAGGCATTGCCACTATAAGCAAAATCGAAGTAATAGCAAAATACATGTGTGTTTAAAGTAACTTTTCCATTTAAAACTTTGATATGTCGTGAGTCAGGTAATTTCTTCACTGCGTTGTTAGTTTTAATTAAAAATATATTCAGCCAAGCATCCTGCATGCAAATCCGTTTAATAGAGTCTGTTATAGATGTTCAAGACAAGCAGGGACGTCTGCACGCATTTTGACCGAATAGATCCGTGCCTCGACGGTCGACCCTTTTACCAAATCCAATTTGCGGCGAATCAAAAGCTGCCCGTCATCTACCACGCAAACCGACACCAACAACCTCAGATATTACAAAGTTTACTACACCCTAAAAGACGATAGAATTTTAATATTTGATTTTCTAACCGCAAATATGTTCTCTAAACTCTCTCCTTTAATCCCAATTTCTCTTGTCTCACTTCTCCCCGTACCATATTAAGGGTTATAATAGATATTTATATTTAATCCCGGCAAAATGGTGCTATAGATGTAATATTAAGTCTTAATATGTATGTAAGGGAGCCCTAATATTATGGAAATAAGGATATTAAATGTTACAATGTGTTTAGGTTTTGTGTTTTTGTTAAACTATTTAATATGGTTATTAAAGGGATACGAATTAGCTTTAAGGTTACTCGAAATTGTTTTAAATGGAATATTCAACAAAATATTAAAGAATAAAATCCTTTATTAATTTTGTTATTTATTTATCAACAGAAAAACTAATATCAAATAACCAAAAACTAGAAATTAAATAAATAGTGGTGAAAGACAAATTTATTCGGAATAGAAAGTAAAATAAAAATGTTACTATTATCACTAATAGAAATTGACACTTTGAATACTTTTTTCTTTCCAATTCTTTGGGACTTCCTGCCACACGTATTTTTTCCTTTTAAGCGATGCTCGGGGAATCTACAAAATATCACAATTAATGTTACTGGTAGATAATCTCTACGCCTGTGAAATTACGTCAAAGGATCAGTTAGAGGTTGCTTTTTTTTAAATAAATAACACAAGTATAAAAACTTGAAATTAAATATTTCGCCGACGTTTCGGAAATCTGATCGTTTCCTTTTTCAAGGCTTTTTTGAAAACTCTTTTTTGCTTTGTATGATAAATACACAGCTCTAAGAATGTTTGTAATATTCAATAACCATAACTACCTACTTACTATTTACATAAAACTGTTGATACAGTTAACAGTTTTTTTTAATTTTCATACAATGTTAAATTTGTGAAGTTCTTCTTTGCAACCGCAACTTCTCAGCTGGCTGCTGAGGAAGCTATGAAAGCGTAGCAACCAGTTAGCTCAGGGCTGGTCGAGGGTCACTAGGTGGCGAGAAGAGTTATATATTTTTGTTTCTTAACAATTATTTGCTTGTCAACTTTACCAAACAAAACTTTAATAAACTATACAAATTTGGACGCCAGCGTATTCAGTAAATAACACTCTTGCAAACTTTATCAGGGGGAGAAAACAATCAAAATCAAATATAAAACAAATAATATATTAACATAAGTATAAAAGAGCGAAAATTTTACAACACTTTACAATTTAGTAGAAATATTAATGGTGAAATTTGATTTAATTAGTTAAACAAAAATTTAGTTTAGAAAAAAATTGAATTTGAATATTTACAAAAAAAAATTACAATGAAACGATCAACTGGTTTACAAATTTTCTTCTGACCAAAAGTTGAATTTTGCACATAAATTTGGCTACTTAGCTTAGCGGAGACGTGGAATCCCGACGAGGTCTGTTGCTGAAGATGACCACGGGTACCCAGGAAGGACGTAATATTCAGGTCCTGACAACGCTGATTTCCAGGAGACGCTGCGTCGGAATAGTATCCAATACTTTTAGGATAACTCCAAATATTCAAGTTATGCCTTGTGCCTTGCTTCAATGGTGGTTTGGTCCAGGATTTTACATGAAAAAGGGGAATGTAAAGAACCAGTTGATAATATAAAAACTTTAAAATGGTGAGAAAAAAGAGATACAAGAAAACTACAAAAAACTATGGTAACGAAGGTCACTGCAAAACCAAACTATCAGCAATTTAATAAAAAACCTGAGTCTTGATAAAATTTTACTTTACTCTACTACTGAAAATATATGAATAAACTACTGATTAATATAATATATGAAATTAATAAATAAGAAAACTCTACTCACATGAAATTTTAGCCGTTTACAAAATGGCTGAATGGTTATGACCAAAAATTTGAATGAAGGTAACAAAATTTAGTTAGAATTAGAGAGAAAATATCTGAATTACTATCTGAAAAAAACTAATACTGTAACAAATATAGCAAACAAAATTATGGGTCTAATCTCCCAAAAAAAAAATTAACTAATAAAAAATGATATCTTAACCTCTTGTACTAACACGAGGTTAACTAAATGCGACAAAATGACTTTAGGTTTCGACTTTTAATGAGATAAGATTGTCTACACACGATTAAGAAACAAAGATTCTAATTTATCCTTTGATTAATTTCCGAGTTTAATCCTCGTACAAATAATCTAAATAATGACAAAACACCACGGTATTGTGTCTCAAGCGACCACAAAATACAAAATTGCCGCGATAATTAATGAATTAGCATGTGTCCAAATGGACGCCGACATCACACAAACATGTGTGTTAATAAAAATTAATTATTATACGGAATATCCTTTAATTCCCAAAAATAACTATACAGCAACGTTAACTCAATAATATGACATCATTTAATAATCAAATATATTCAAAATATCAAAGGATTAAAGAAATAAACGTGAAAATTCGTTAAAGAACAAGTAACAAGTCTTCACTCACCTAGGTCGAAATCAAAAGTGAACTAGCAGGGATATTTCAAATGATGCTTCTACCGCGTTTGCGCACTTGTTGACTTCCGGTCGTTATTTCGGCGGGTAATTCAAATTTATTTAGCACGGGTGCTTAAACGAAAAAATTATTTTTTCGTTACATCTTTTAACATTGGCAACCAAGTTGTACAGATCTACGGAACAATTCGACACGCATCTATCCTCAGCAGCGATAATATTGTTGAATGAGGATGCGTGTCGAATTTTAGTCTACGATTTGTTTGTAAATTTTCACTGTCACGTTCATGTTAAACTACTGTCATAAAAGTTATGTAGCTGCCATTCTTTATACAAGCGGGAGGCTGCTAATAAATTTTACATTGCTTGAGAATACTTTAAAATTATGTACATTAACTAACTCCTCACTATGATCCATACGTACTATTTTGAGAAAACTGTGAAAGCTTTAAGTTACCTTTATAATATAAACGTCGAACAACACTGACCTTACAAAAGCCGACTGCCCTGTACACAACTATTACGATAATAAACTGTGACGTGAGTAATATTTACCAAGATAAAGTAAAGTTGGAAATCTGGTTAAACTATTAAAGTTCTAGATACTAACTAACAGGCAGTCAGATTTTAATATTGCACAGATTCTATTAGATATTTGTTGTTTGGATTTAGCACTCCCAACTGTCACCCTACAATCCAGGACACACAAATAATAGATGACAAGTACAATGCCCCAATAGCACCGAACCCTGGAAGAATTGCGTGAACGAACTATAGTGTCAGTGGCGAACTATAATTTGAACCGGGTGTGCCAGAAAACTTTATTAATGAACGAACCTTATGGTGAACATACGAAATCTTTGTGCGTGTAGATTTTCAGATATTTTAGGTAGACGTCGGCAAAGATCGCATTGTAGGAAATCATTGTTACAGGATGAAACGAGACTTTGTTGACGCTACCCCAGCTTAACTGTGATTCTAAAATAAATAAAATGCGTTCTATTGTTTATTTACTATTTAGGAATTGTTTGACCGTTGATGCTTCTAACTTTAGAGCTGGGGGCCAGCTCTGTTAGACGAGGGAGATGTGTCACGCAGGAAATATTATTAATCATTCAAATCACGGAAAGTAACAAATGCTTATACAAACAAACTTAATCGGCACTAGTTCATCTACAAATGTAAAAACAATAGAACAAAGTCAATGTCGACATTAGAATTATTTAATATTAAAACACGACAAATATATATAAACACAAATAAACAGTTGATAGTTATATAAATTGAATAATCAAAACAACCTTCAGTTCTGGCATTTTAGTCAGTTTTTTCGGGTTCCTTCCTGTAGTCAGTCAGTTTTGGGTCCTCATCCAGAGATGAGGGACCAGGTTCCTTCAGACAGTTTAGTGATCTCCGCCATGGAGACCACCGGTTAAGAGCTAAGTATGATCAAAATGACACCTCTCCTTCCCACTATGTATGTTGGAAAAATCGTTCAAACTGTTACTATGTGTTCTATTTTTATTATGCTTACTGTGCTGTTGTTATTGAGTGTTTGTTATCTCGTAAATCAATGTTTTAAATAAAACCATGTAAATTCTCCAAGTCACCTTTCATAAGACACCTTCTCAGAAAACCTACGTCACATATGGCGTAGGCGACTGGTTTTAAGTCCCTCCTCAAAACTTACCTACAGTATAAATTCCTCATCGAAGCATTAGCTCTTGGTGATATCAGCCCCAACGAATTGGAGGGCATTTTGTTTATTTTCTTGCCATCTGGTTGTTCATGAATTATAACCCGTTCTATAGTATTGTCCTCTCCCTGGTTGATGTGGCAAAAAATAGAGATGTACGAGAGTCGCTTTGAGGGACGTGCTTCTTGCAGAATCGAGATGTTGTGTTAGCGCGATAGGCTATTTAATTTCTATGTAACATTTATGATATTGCAAAATTAGTAAATAAATAATAAATTTCCTCGCTTTAATGTAATATTATGAACATAATAACTTTCTTATTTATCTACTGAAATATTCAAAAAACTACTGCTTATACTACACACATATTAAATATTTATCTATGTATACACATATTCATCTTCCGAATAAGAGCAAAATTTAATATCAAGAGTCTTAACATTATTCTGAACTTACAGCCAGTCAAGTTCGTTTCTATTCAAGTAAATCATTGTACAAATTTAAATTAAGGACTTATAATTCGGTTTCAGATTATACCTAAAATATTATTATATGGCTCTATTTTCTTTAATAGGATTACAATCATATACTTGAATTAACATTGTTCAGCTCATTTTCAGTTATGAAATAATTTAATTAGGTAAGTAATTTAGTAATATAGTCATGTCAATAAGACGATATGGAATTATAAATTATTTAGTACGAATTTAATCAGACATGAAGTTGAAATACGCGGTAAAGTACTACTAATTCGAATATGGGAATAATGGACTATTAGAGATACACGGTTACCCAAAGTTAAGTCCTAGGTTTTCGTATAAGAACATGAAATGAATGTACACGATATTTATAAAATTAGTTCCTCTGAAACACCAATGAATAAATGCTACAAGCATGGCACATTAAAAATATGATGAAATAGATTTTTAATAAATGACTCGCAAAAACTTTGCAGTCGAATAGGTAATAAAATATACTTCACGAAAGAAATTGTTTAAGCGAATCATTCACCTGTGGGACGTAATGGGTAGAAGAAATATCTGTTAAATTAATTAATTAATTTTTGCAAACAAATGCAATTAATTCTTTTATGTAGATAGTGAAATTACGTTTATTTTAATTTTTTATTTATTTATCTGCGATAAAAATTGACCGAAATAGAATTTTTGTCTGCAAATTCGCATTTTTAATCGAAGAAGGAATATGTTACTTGAAGTTATAGTTGTGTCCATTTGTTTAATGCACATTCCAGATATTCTTATCTTGATGCATGACGGAGTAATATTTTTTTAAATTGCCAGAAACGAGATTAAGTTTCTACCGAAAATACGATTTTTAATTTTCTAGTATAATATTTTGTTCATTCTAATACGCAAAAATTTGAAATACTGTAGGAGCTTATCGGCAAGTAACAGCACTGTTTTTGATATTTGGATGACTGGTTGTTATTGCCTTTTTTATGGGGATTATACAAATGGAGGCACCTATAACTTCAAGTAACAAATTTCTTCTTGGATTAAAAATGCGAAGAGGCAATAAAAATCACCACGTCGTTCCTAATGTCGATTTTGATGCCATAAGGCGAGCTACCCCATCCTGCTAAATTTTCCGAACCTCTTCTGTATCGACGAGTAGGGATTTCTTGCTTACATGACATTTAATAGACAAGTGACCAACTGTGTTACATCTCCTCCGAAGAATGGTATATCCGCTATGTAGCCCCCGCCTAAAGTTAGATACCTACTACGTGCACTGATATACGATCTGTTGAAAGGTGGAGCGAGAACGCTGTATTTCCCTAGACTCCCACCCAAGTATTAACCGCGACCTACGTTGCTGCCTTCCTAACGATACCTATTCATAAATTTAAATGACTGACTACGTTACGTGTTAAATATTTTATTGTATATTATCCCATATTTATATTATGTTTTATACGTAATCAGTTTCATGTCATTAAAAAAAAACTGGTAATGGGGACCGACTAGACAAACAAAAAACCTTTATGACTTTTCCCTCTAGGGGCGCTTTGAAAAAAACTGACCAAGGTCAACCTTTTTAATTTATTTTATATTAATGTAGAAAATAATTGAGAACCACTGCTTTTCTTGGTCAATGAACTTGTAGTTCCCAATTATACAACTTTTAAATTGTCATAAAAAAGTGCAAAGGCCTTGGATTATCGACCGCCTTTGATGGACCGCCTCAATCGAACTGAGGCAATTATAAAGAGGTAAATAATTCGTTATCTTTTCCTGCACAACTGCAAGCCAATAATGGTCGTAGAAGTTTAAACAGAGCATTTCTTTACATGTGTGTCTTTTAATTTGGGACAAAATATTGGATTAATGTTTATAATTTAAAATATTTAAATGTGATTTATTAACGTTTGTAACATAAATGAGTGTCCTGGGTTAAAAGCTTACCGAAGTAAATTATTCGAAATCTGCATCTGCATTAATACACAGTTCGATACGTCGAATTAAGGACATACGTACTCCCTTCAACACTAAACAATAAACTATGAACTAACGTTGTCAATAAAGAAAAATAAAAGAAAAACTTGGTCCAAAATCCAAAACGGAATACAAAATGAACGATCAAGTAAGTTGTGTCTGTACGTAATCAAGAATTTAACGACTTGAACGATAAAGTCAATAAAATAAACCTTCACTATAAATACACAGCGACCCGAAATTCAAAAATAACAAAAACAACGACGTGTGTGTGTACATAACAAAACACCCACAGAAACTAAAATATTGCACAAGGGAGAGTCAGAGTGTAGTTTTCTTCAGATCAGATCTACTTAAACACTCAGAAAACGTCGACGTCTTTCATCTTATTTACCTCACCTCTAAATACCGCCGACATTTTATAGCTATCTACACAAATATTGAGTTTCATAGGCAAAGACACGCGCGACGATCTAAACCTACCTCAATATTCCAGCAGTTCTCAAAAGATTTTATTGAAAATTTGCGAAATTTTTGTTTATTTTTTTTTCTCTCCAAAACTATGAGCTTTAGACCCCATGTTATATAAGGTTTTTTTGTTTGTCTTGTCGTTCCCTACCACCAGTTTTTTTTAATGACATGAAACTAATTACACCCTGTATATGTCTCTTGTTTTGAGGAAAGTAATTGACAGTGTTTTTATTAACTTTGTGTAATTATCTTACATTAATTAACTAAGGTTTTATCACTTGTTCTATCCATTGTTTAAATGGCAAATGAATTAATAAATTATTATTATTATAGTTAAAAAGAACCAATGGATTATATTTTGGACAATTCTAAGCATTTTTTGACTCTTAATACTTCTTACCTAACCTCACTCTTCTCGACATACAAGCGTTTAAAAAAAGTGTATTTTTTCTTTTCAAAAAACTAGTACATACGGTTGTTTTTGTGCGTTTATGATGAATTAAAACATGTGAATTTTATATTTTTTATTATAAACGGTCAATAATACTAGTTCTTAGAAATTATGTAAATTAAATACACTTTCCTATTTTCTTTTTTTCAACTTAGAAAAAATTTTTGGCGACCGGAAATAGCGCACTTTTGTCCCAGTTTACGACCGGAAATCTAAAAAAAAACACCAATTCCCATGACCCTGACTTGTACATTTTTGAGAACATTTCGCACCGTCTCAAATAAAAATTAGATGGGAAGCCTTTTTCTTGCTTCATTTCCTCCACTATCTATGAGAATAGCTATTTCACTAAAATTTTATCAAAGAGAAACAGACAAACGACCAAATTAAAGACAATAATTTAAGATTGTGAAATACATATTTTTATATTACAAGAAACTATTTTGGAATAATTTGTAAAGGAAGCTGTGCTGGCAGTAATACCTTGACAACAATTACACGACAATATTGTTTGTCTTCAATTCTTTCTCAAGTCGATAACAATAGGATCGTTTGCCTTTTAAGAAATTTTAAACTCTTCAATAAGTCAAAAATGAATCTCGTATATTGCATAACAATTTTCGGTTTAATTAACTGTATAATTTATCAATAAAACAAAGGACATTATTATAAGATAATATTTAAAGTCCCCATAAAACATGTTTGATCCAGCATCATTAACGATAATATCTTCTGCTCGGGTAATACCCAGGGGGACTCCCTTTCATGGTAATAAGGAGTCTGCCAGAGCGCCACCAGTAGCTGCTTCAATATCTTGTCTCATTTCGTGGCTCACTAACGTCGCTGTTTACATCTATCTTTCCATGAAAATCATTTGCATACATTAAAGCAATTAAAGCCCGACAGATTCCAGACGATGAGGCAAAGAAAACAACATTTTCCCTCGAGCTTTCACTGGGTAACACCAAGAATGAGAAATGCGGCCGCTTTTACGGATTCCCGCTGGCTGAAACAACAATGAGAGAAATGTCATTGACTTGGAAGTTAAAGAATATAATTGAATGCTGAATTGTATAACTGAATTTTTAATATCAATAAGGCTTGAAGTTGAATAAATATTTGCGGAAAGACGAATGAAATTGGCGCCGGAAAATACAATTGAAACTTATTTCTTCTGGTTTGTTTTCCTTATGACTTTCATCGATTAGTGTGGTATATAAATAACAAAGTATATAATTAATTCATACCTGTGAACTTTCCAACAATCGCTGTACAGAAAAGAAACAAAAATATTGCTGGGATTAAAGAACAAAATTCCATTTCCACATACTTGTAATGAAAATCTAGAAGTACAAGATACTTTTAAAACTCCATGGCTTAAGTAACTCTACTAATATCGTTGAATATTTGACATGCCTTTATAGATGTTTTCTTGTATTTATTCAATCATCACTATAGAATGGTTTATGCGATTTCTATGGAACGGATAAAATGGGGTTAACATTGATAGTTAAGTATTTTAAGAGTAGCAGATACTGAAGCTGATGCCAACAGATAAAAACTGAAAATGGCGAATCCAATATTGCTGTCATACTTGCATAACTTTTGGAGATTTACATGAAATTTGTTACATGAAAATATTTTTATTACTTCCCAAAAATAACATAAGAGGTTAGTAGAGAAGGTGAAAGAAACCTTTTGAAAACAATTGAGCCACCTTTAAAAAAATCAGTAAAGGCGTTTACACAGAACTTCCCTCCTTACAAGACGGTCCCTCTAAAAAATTATTAATTAAGAGATGACACATGAGAGTTATAATCACCAAGTAGTTAGCCCCATTATTACAGAGAAAACTTGATAATTTTTTTCATCATCTACTGTATAGTGGTTGGATTTTTTTTAATTTCAAAATATTTTTTTGTTGAAATAGGTTAAGAATATAACGAAACGTGGAAATTTTAGAACTGAAGGAAAAATTTTTTTCCATCATCTGTTCTATTGTAGTGGCAAAATAATAAAAAATAAATACATTTTTAAAATTTTCAAAACAAATTTCTTTCTTGATATATGTTTAGAATGTCATGAAGTGTGGAAATTATAAATATGAGCAAAAAAATGTTTTTCCATCGCGCATTTTATAAAAAACGTTAACATTATTTTTTTTCATTATTTAATTTTTTTTTTTAATATGTTTAGAATGTAATGAAACGTGAAAATTTTTAATTTGAGCAAACATTGTTTTCCATCATCCATTTTATACAAAATTTTCAAAATTTCAAAATTTTTTCTATTTTAAATTTTCATAAAAAAAAATTAAATAGGTTTAGAATATCACTAAATGTGAAAATTTTAAATCTGAGCAAAAAAAAATTTCCATCACCCACTTTATAAGAAATTTTCAAAATTTCAAATTTTTTTTCTATTTAAAATTTTCAATATTTTTTTTTTCGTTGTCTATTTATTCCCTTTAGATGGTCCACCCTGTATATTTTCCAGTGAAAGCCTAACCATTTCTTCTGTGGCAGTGGCGTTAGCTACCAACCAAATTTGACTGCCTTCCGTCTACTAGTTTTTTAGTTAATGCACCAACAGACAGACAGACTGACAGACAGACATATAGCTTATGCACATACTGGACAACTTCCACACAATAAGATCTGAGTTCGGTTTGACTTACTTGAGTCTCAACAGTAGAAACTGGTATATTTTATGGACACAAAGTTATTTTGTCTGTCCAATGATACTGAATCAGTGGAGGTTTTCTGTTGCCAGATACCGTAAATGGTTATACATATTTTAAGTGTTAATAGGTTTACGTTTCAATTTTTCTTCCTATAGTGTATATGCCTTTTTAAACCTCAAATCTTGATAGGAAGATTTGACAGAATTTACAAAAGAAATTCAAGGTTTTACACATAAATACCCAGAAAATATAATAAAATATTGTATTAATACTGATATGCTTAAGTCCATCGTTTTGCGGTTAAAAATGTTTGGAACGCGGAAAATTTAATTTTTCAAAGTTCATTAGCGGCGAAAGGTGGGTGCGGAGAAAAAGAAGGTTGGGACAGATGTTTATTTCTTCTTCGAAAATCGAAATATGTAATAAAAAGTAGGGGTTGCTATTTAAAATTTAAATGTTGCCCCCACCTCCGGACGGGGGAGGAGATGGGGAAAAAAATTATGATCAAAAGAGGCTCCCTTCTAAACTGAATAACTTGTATCTAAATCATTTTTTCCAAAATTGCCTCCCGTTCGAGACATTTGTAAGTTTCAGGTTACAAAATTCACCCGGTATAGGGTATCTCATAAGTGGACGATCAAATGAAGTGGAGTGATACGGGAGGTCATTTTCAATCGGAACAGCCATATATGTGGTTATCCAATGATCCTTTAAAAACCATTTCAAATTTTCTCTAAAGGAATAATACAAAAATCATTGAGTTGTTCGGTTATTTTTTCTCAAAAGTAGGTTTGGAGTACAGCTTTCCAACACCCGTTTTTTCACGAACTTTGCTATCTTCTGTCAGGTAAAAGCAACTTTTTTTCACGAAAAAATGTAGTTCGTTTTTAAGTGACGCTGACAGAAAAAATGTACTACAGAAAGTTGACCAACAGTCAGAAAAAGTTGTCCATTTAATGCAGATTCTGATGTGGTGTAATTCATAGAGTTTTAAGAACAGATTTTTTGAGTGTGTTATGCTACATGCATATCTGTATTTAATGAACAACTTCTTTCTTAGTTGATCAGCTTTACGTAGTACTTTTTTCTGCCAGCTTCACTTATATATAAACTACCCAAATTAAACAAAAAGTGTTCACAAATCCGTTATTTTTACTTGACAGAGGATAACTATGTTCATGAGAATACTTTTACTGGAAAGTTGTATCCGCATAGAATCTACTTATAAAAAAAACAACTGAACAACTCACACTTTTTTATTGTTCTTTTAGTGACGTACCACGCGATTTCAAATAAAAATAGGAAACATTGAAATAACTTTTACACCATAGACAATTGGATAACCACATAAGTATATGGTTGATTTAATTTTAAATGACCTCCCTTATCACCCCTTTCGTTTGATCGTCCACTTGTGAGAGACCCTACATATGTACGTATAATGGCACCGAAATTAGCGAGTCGATTTTACTGAAATTTAGTACAAAGGTAATGTTGGTACTGAATATGACGTTTAGTGCCCTTTTGATATAAAATCATTCTTAATTTTTAACGCATCAATTTTTTTTATCACACTTCACTGTCTTCCGTCCATTTTCTGCAAAAAAAAGATATTTGCCCAAGTACTGCCACGATGAACTTTCCCAAACATTTGATAGAAGGTTCCAGCTTCGTCCTGTAGCTACCCAATGTTTATACCTCCCTGTAGTAGTCAATTAAGAAAATATAATAATCCAACATTTTTAGTGTTTCAAGACAAAATGCTTTTTGTGCATAACTTTTTCCTTGGTGCTCAATTATTTGTTTCTTAATGGTATCGGATTCCTAGCAAAAATCTACTTCAAAATGGCATTTAAACCCCACATTTAACTTGAAAACTTCGACACTCTGTAAATATGGGGGTCTTTTGGAATCAGCTTTATGTTCTCTATCCTCCTCTAGAAAATACACAGTAATAACAGAAACAGATCCACAGACGTCGAAGGAATCTGAAAAGCGACGTGCGTAAAATTTTCTCATAGATTTTATCTGTCGTGGTCTTTACCAACAAGGTATTTTTCTGCGGGTTATCTAGGACGCCCCTGCACATAAGCATGTGCCTATTAACACGCAGTCAAGACTGAAATGTATTTGCAACATGAAATGGATAATAACTCGGATAATAATAACGTTTTCAAATATTTATGCAACAGTGTTTGCTGCGATAAGATCTTCAATTTCCTGTCAAAGGAGGATGAAGTTCTGAAGTTTTCTAACAAAGATTTAAATAAAACGAATATTGTGTTTCTTTTTCATTCAAAAAAACCATCAGTAATGAGCTCTTATGCATATTTATGTGTTTTATTCACTATCTGTTACTTTGTTTTTCGTGTTAGTTTGGTGGGTTATCGCTTTAAGAAGTTCAACTGTGCTGATATTAATGTAAAATAAGCCATTTGCACTTATTTTTAGTAAAATGTGTATAAAAACACTGCGACTTGTTTATATTCATGTGAAAGCCGTTATAGTCCGTGAGCTAAGTGCCTTTTTTGGAAACTCATCTTTACTTGAACTTTTTGTGTTGTCGAACATAAATCACAACAAAATACACTTCTGACATATGTCAGCCCGTCATTTTAGCAATAGTTACACTTGTTCTTTAAGTGAAATCGTCCACCTTCTCGCTTTTAAATATGTGCACAATAATTTTTTATTCATGAAACTCATAACAAGTTATTAAAATAAGAGGGACACTTTAATTACACAGATACATAAGAACATGTCGGTCATGTACTGATGAATAAAGGACCATATACGATGTATCTTGGCGCGCTCAATCCAAACTCGTGATCCAGTTTGCTCCATGTCATTAAAATTTAAAAAAAAGTTCTAAAGATTCATTAAAATTCTGTTTTTTGTAAGATAAAATGACGTAACTCCTGGAGAGTCCCTCATGGCAGGAGTGAGTGTGTTTCTGAGACGTATTTGAACTCGTTGTATTCGAACTTGAGACACCAGAATTCCAAATAAGTACGTCAAAAAAATTTGTAACGGTGATTAGTGTGCCAATGCAGTATTGCTACTATATCTCTCTCTCTCTCTCTCTCTCTCTCTCTCTCTCTCTCTCTCTCTCTCTCTCTCTCTCATACACACACAATCACGAATTCAGCTGTCAAAATACATCGGAATATGGTGCTCTGTTCATTAGTAAATAACCAAAATTTTTATTGCACCGATATGTAACGATACAGTTCATCTGAGATGCACTGGAAGCTCTACATAGCGGAAAATATTAAATTCCCCTGCAGTTAATAGTCCAGTCAGTAAAATAAAAAATACACCAGAAGCTAAAAAAAATGTTATCTGAGATTTTCCTTTTCCTTTTCCTTTCCTTTTCCCCCCAAAAAACTACCCGTTCGGTGAAAAGAACTTCTTTTACTTATAACTCGTTTACGGTTGAAGATATTAAAAAATTGCTCATTATAAAAAAGAAAGCTTGACTAATATCCTAAAGAAAAGTCCTCTTGTAATATTTTCGAATATGCCATGGTTTTCGAGAAAATCGGTATTGAAAAATATGGCAAAATTTGTATTTTTTATGCGTACCAATTTTCATTTTTTGCACGCGGCCTATACAAAAAGTTGAATTGCTTGAAACCAAACAAGCTAGGAAGAAAAATCAAAATGGGTTTTAAAGGGGGGATATACAATACTCCCTTGTGTTGCCATTTTTGATGGCTATTGATATCTATTAGTATATAAAAATAACAATATAGTATAGTTATCTCTTGATTTTTTGTGCTTCTAACTCCATAAAAATAACTGACTTTAATATAAGTTATAAATGCATTATCTTTTAGTTCAAGGTAGTAGTAAAAAAAGTTAGGAATAATAATATTCACATTTACAAATTTACCAGCATGTTAAAGTTAGCCAAAAAAAATCCAAAAAGGCTGCATATTCAATTTTTTGATAATATTTTTTATGCATTTTTTAACTATTAAATGATTAGAAACAGTAGTTATATGATACATAAATTTTAAAAAAAATGAGCAGAATTTTCAAGACATCTGGGTCTTTTTTTTTAAATTAGGAAACAGTAAAAAATTGGCCAAAAAGTCAGTTATTTTTTATGGGCCTGTGAATAGTTAGAAGTGCAAAAATCAAGAGATAACTATATTATATTGTTATTTTTATATACTATTAAATATCGATAGCCATAAAAAATGGCAACACAAGAGAGTATTTTATATCTCCTTTAAAACCCATTTTGATCTTTCTTCCTAGCTTGTTTGGTTTTCGAGCAATTATATTTTTTCTATAGGCCGCGCGCAAATAATTTCAAATAAACGAAAATCCGCGCGCATTAAAAATACAAATTTTGCAGTTTTCTTCAATATCAATTTTTTCTAAAACCATGGCATATACAAGAAAGTTACAAAAGGATTTTTTTTTTTGGAAATTAGTCAGGCTTTCTTTTTTATGATAAACAACTTTTCTAAATCTTCAACGGATAACAAGCTATCAATAAGAAAAGGCTTTTTTCACCGAAGGGGTGGTTTTTGGGGGGGGGGTTACGAGGCACCCCCAGAACTGATTTTTGTGGTTTTGTGGTCTATAACCCCTCTACTAACATTTGCTGAAAGAAAACCTCAGATAACATTTTTTGTGATGGAAATTTTTATAAATATTGGATTATAAGGGAATGTGATACTCATGTTTACAAGCACAGCTTTTTGTAAAAATTATTTTGTTGTTAAGAGAAGAATATATTTACGTTCAAAAAGAAAGAACTTATAACGGTCAGTTACAAGAAAAAAACAATCAGGTGCACCCCCTGGGAAAATTTGGGTACCCAAATAACCGGTAAATGAAAGAAAAAAGTGAACATCGTGATCTAAGAAATGTATTGGCACTCCCTAAAACCTCGTGAGCACTTCCAACCATTTATTTCTAGCTATAGTTCTGGTTTTCATTCATGAAGCGATATCTAGCGTCAGTATATCTATACTGACAGAGCATAAAACGATGGCACTCAGCTACTGTACCCTGTACTGTTAGTCTCTACTTAAATCGAGATAATGACTAAAATAGTTTACGTTGCTGTTTGTCACTAATTTAATTTAGCTATAAACAACAAAATAAAGCACTTACGTACTCTGGTAAAATGTCATGGAATTTATCAATAACCTAATACTTCAAATCCAACAAATTACCCCTAAACAAGGACTATACCGATCAGGCCAATAAATTCAATACATTCTTTGTTGAAAATGTTCCCAATCTAGTAAAAAATATGAGCCAACATATCTCAACAAATAATTTTAATGAGCTGATTAACATAAATCAGGAATCTATGTTTATATACCCTACTTCTGCCGAGGAAATATGCAATGTGGTAAACAAATTCAAACCTAAAACTTCAAGTGGTTTTGATGGTATATCATTAAAATTATTGAAACAATGCATAAATGCACTAGCTGCCCCACTTGCAGACATCTACAAATGCATCCTTCTCTCAAGGGATTTTGGAAAACAGAAAACAAAAAACCCGTATATATATAGACAAGAATAAATACGAATCAGATGTGCTAAACTTCAACTATGGTGTACCGCAAGGAAGCGTCTTGGGTCCACTTCTTTTTATAATATTTTTGAATGACCTAGTAAATGTTTTAAGTGATGAATCAAAAATAAACATTGTAAATTATGCTGACGATACCAATTTAATAATAAGGGGTAAAACCTTCACAGAATGCCAGCAAACTGCTATTCAGACATGGGAAAACTTAAAAGACTGGTCCACTTTTAATCAATTAATCTTGAATGAATCTAAATCAACATGTGTCATTTTTAATACTCACAAATCAACAATTGAAACTCCTGACTGTTTTACTAATGAGATACCCATTCACTTCAAACACCACGAGACTGTTAGGCGTGGTAATGGATAGCAAATGTAAATGGGTCGATCACATTGAGAATGTTTTACGGCTGCTATGCCCTCAGAATCCTGTCACGTACATTTAATGCAGATACTCTCAAAACAGTGTATTATGCCAACTTTTACTCAACTGTCAAGTATGGAATCGAAATTTGGGGCGGCTTCACCGATGTGTACAAAATTCATGTAGTGCAAAAAAGAGCTATACGAATAATTTTCAAGAAAAAGTTTAATGAGTCCTGTAGGGGGTGTTTCAAAGAAAATGCCATGCTCACAGTTCCAGGCATGTATATTTATTCCTGCTTAATGTATTTAAAAACAAACAAACCCGACTTTAAACCATCTCAATTTAGTCATTTTTATGAAACCAGAAATAAAGAAAATATATATACATATCCTAAACACCGTCTAACTCTGACTGAGAAGGGACCCTACTACGCAGCAATAAAATTTTTTAATAGACTCCCTACAAGCCTCAAAGATAATTTTCATCTCAACAGTTTCAAGAAGGAAGCTTTCAAGTATATATGTGATATTGAGCCTTACTCCATTCAAGAATTTTTTAATTTTAAATTGTAATGTAATGTTCTTTACTTATAGGTTCTGTATTTTTTTATATACTTATTTATGTGTTTCTCTGCTTGTCCGAAATTTTGTGTTTTATATGTTTTTACACTTACATTTTATGTGTTTTTTTTTATATTTATATTTTATTAGTTATGAGCTAAGTTTGTTTAACTGACCTGTTTTATACATCTGTCCAATGAAACGGAATAAAACTTACTTACTTACTTACTTTGTCTTACTAGAACAATTATTAACGATACAGTCTATATTTATTTACTTTCCACTGTAAATAATCTAATGAATAACTTTTATTGTGCCTTTTACTAAGTACCAGTGAGTCAGATAAAGTGTTCGATTTAACATTTACAGTGAAGTAAATGTCTTATGATGACATTAATGCTAAAGAATGTATGGTTTCCGTTCTGAGTATTCTCCATTTCAAGGCAACCCTTAACTTCTTCCGTTTCCCCTGGAGAAGTTTCGTAACTGTCACCCGCAGTCTTCCTGTTTCGTACTCCAAGTCCGCGGGTCTTCTGCCATCTGTTGAGGCCATCGTTAATTAAAACAGGGGCGGAGTAATTTTCGTTCTGCCATTAACATGTTTCTAGTATGTAGTGTAGGAGGTGCTATATTATATTGCCTATTTTACGTTTATATCAATTTACTAAAGGATAAAAAAACTTCAAGCAGGTGTGATAATAAGCTTGACTCATCTCCAAGATAGTTTAGAACATATCACCTAATAACGAACTAACGACAAAAAAATATGTAGATATTTATTTTTATTCCAAATCTTTTTGTTACTACGCTACGGTTGGTTTTTCAATGATTAGTTTGCTTTCCACCTATATTAGTTAATTATCAATAGTTACATCTCAGAAATATTTTAAGAGTGTCAGTAAACTAAGAACTGCAAGTTAAATATGGAAATGAACTAAGCGTGAATATTATCCATTACGTTCTTTACGGATAGCAGACTTATTGTAAGTTTAATATAGTTTTATTGTAGTTAAGGTATCATATACATATATTATGGTGTTCTTTATATCCAGTGAAGTCACCATTAGAGTAATTAGAGGAATTTCTTTAAAAAAGTTTAATATTTTCTGTATAAGCCAGTTCGTGTCATTCATTTTCATTTTTTCACCGCTCCCAGAGATTCTACTGGCGAGTGGCCGCGACCACTTGAACTAGATGGTTTGAGTCAGTGTTGCTGCATCTTAACTATTCTAGTATTTTGGTATGAAAAGTTAAACAACACCAATGAGCTTGTTCGGCATTTTTTTTTATTTCATAAATCGAAAGTGCAAGTATAAATTAATGGATCTGCAAAAAATCAGAATCTTATTGGCACGTTTAGTATCTTAAAAAGTATTACAAATTTCCATGTCGCGAAAAAGGGGCGTGGCCAGGCGCTACGTCACTATACGCATAGACTCGGCGATCTCAATAGACTTGATGCTCCTTATTGGTTATAATTATGTGTTTTCGAAGTATTGTTTGTTTTGCTTACTACTTGACATTAGGGGAGTACAATTTGGTGAAATGTTAAAAAATTACAATTTTCTCTCGCTCCTGCCAGAACGAATTTTCGACTTCGACCCTGCAATTTACTATTATAATTCATCGCCGACCTTCCGTAGACACATAGAACGAACTTGCACTCGACGTATTTATTTAGTTACCAGCGTTTAAAAATTCCATGTTTTTCGACTTTTCAGGTTAAATTTGAAAAGTCCCAGAAAGCCATTTTTTTACGTCACTTGCGTATAGTGACGTCACAAATTAGCGCTCGGTTTTTGCAACTATTACTTATTTCAAATCCTTATATCTCGAGAACGGAAAAAGTTAATAATACGAAATTTTAAGTGTATAATGAGAATATCGAGTACTATATGAAAAAGTATAAAAACCATATAAAAAGAATATCATGGAACAAGCCCATTGTGGTTGGCACTTGGACGGGTGACTCCCTAGGGTGTCAATACCTCCCAATTTTAAGCCGGAAACGGTCGAGTTTCCAGTTTAGACGCTCACGAACATTATTAAAAACTTTTGGTGAGTCAGATTTCATAAAGAACTTATTATACACTAATTTTTTCATTTTTTAAGAAATTTTAAAGTTTTTCGAAACTACTATGAAATTTCCAAAAAAAAAATTGAATTTTAGCCCACATACGCGCCTTCGGCGAGATGAAATTTATTAAGGACGTCGTTTGAAACCATGCAGAACCAGCTACTAGAACGGCAATCACTTGTCTTAATATCCGAAGATTCAATTCGAAAGTACCACGAAGAGTGTACATCTCCAACGACTTCGATTTTATCCATATCAAGGCAGTATCATAAACGTCGCACCTCTTAAATACTTGTGCTCAAGAACAGTCACATATCCGCATGGCCACTTATTGACAAACAGTCTCTTATGAGATATACTATTGTTTGTCAAGCTTTCGCCCACTTCGAAAATGCGAGCCGACCATGAAAATGTTGTGTTTTTAAAAAATTGCATTTACAAAAGATAGTTTAAATAACACACCAATCATATTTAAGCTCTACATATTCACTTCCATGAGCTACTTGATTTCTGATTTTTAGTTTAGCAAAAAAGAGATATTAGAACATTAACTTACTTTTTGTTAAAGCAAGTAAAGTTTAATCGTCATATCCATCTATTTGAATATAAACACTCAATATGTAGAGTTTAAATTAAATTACCTATAGGTCAGGGATGGCAGGGTAGGTAGTGCCCACCCAATTATCTAAGAGCATCATGGCCAAGCAGTAGTTAGTAATAAAATTTTGCCGCTAATTAATTTTAATATAAAACTTATAAAATTAAAAAGCTATTTTTACTTATAGCATTTTTAATATTTGAGTACATATTAATCCGCTTTCGCCAAGTTCACATACTAATCCGCTCAATCCTAATACCGGGTCGCTTGTCGCTAATGTTTTATATGCATGAGCCTAAACTCTAACCACTGGTAACCAGAGTGGGCAGCAGGCACTGAAATTATGTTCGACTACGTCTACGCATATGTTTGTCATTCTCTTCGATCTTACGCCAGCACTACGTATCAAAACGGGACGTATGTCTTGCGTCTTTAGGCGAAGAAAACTTAATAAACTCATGAATAATGAATATTGAATTTTTAATAGAATATGTTTACATTTAGACGAGGATATTTAGGACAAAAATAGGCGAAACTACTGAAAACCTGTGCAGTAAGATGGATCAAAATGCGGATTTTAATACTTTTATGTGCAAAATTTTGTGAAAAAACGAAAGTGCCTCTAAAAATCTAAAATGTCAGAGGTACGTAGGTAGGTGAGAGAAATTGAATGGCTCAAACTAGAACTCTGTAGCTCTTTAAGTTTTCGAGACAGGCCGTTGAGAAGAGGGAGAAATTGTCCATCCGATGATTTTGAGAAGCCGTATCTCGTAAACTAAGTACGGAAAAGATATCTGCTTTACGGCATTCGATTTCCCAATCTCTTTGGCGTACCTCTGAATTTTTTCAAATTTTTAGGATCTATCGGTCGGATACAACTGCCTCCGAGGTGGACCCGTGTCGCCGAAGAAGCGAAATCCTTACACCTCGACTTCGACCACTTCTAGCTTCCAAAAAAATTACCTGAAATCATCGAGCGGCCCAGCATCGGATTCGAAATTTAATTGGGCTAATTTACACGATGGATTACCGAATAATACATATTTTTTTAATTACCTCAAAAACTGCACTGCTTCTCGATACACAAGTGGAATTTCCCATTTGTATACGATTAAAATAGGTAACAAATTGAATAAATACACCAAGGAATCGAATGCAAAAAACCGCATTTTGATCCGACTTACTACAAATTTTTCGACAATGGAATGCTAGTCCTCGTCTGTTTTGACAATATATCAATATCAAACTGGAATATGAAAAATGACTAATTAATAAATGTGTTAAAATTGATTAAATTAATAATTAATTTCTTATATTCAGAATACTAAATAGAATATTAATTGTGTACCTAATTTCTAATTTGATAAATAATAGAAAAAAGAGGAAGTTAGTATGACATTAATTATGATTATTATTATTATAAAAATAATATTATTTTTAAATGATGAAATGCAAATTCAAATAGATATCGGGCTTTGTAGTTTCTGGGTAGAATATGGAAACTGCCTGCCTCATCTCTTCCCTTTTATTACAGTCGTAATTTCTCGCCACACATCGTTTTATTTTTGGAAGTATGTAACGTGTTTATTACGATCTGTTATTTATTTTTGTTTGTGCAAGTGCCCACCCACAGCTAAAAGCCACTAGCCGTCACTGCTATATGTTGCCTAAATCTTAAATCTGTATCAAAATACACCCCAAGATTATCAACGCAATTTTGCTGTCTCTTGTTTTATGCTTAAAATAAGTCTACTCTTTAGATAATCAGATAAGTAGCCCAATCAATAGGTAGAAATGTATACCAAAATTGATACCCGGAAACAAATAATATGGTTGCATAGAAGAGAAAATTCTAAGACAGATTTGTGCTCTGATGGACTCGATCTGAAGTGGTGAACTTAACCTAAAAAATTGAAGAAGTTGAAAAAAACAGTTTTTTCGTAAAAAAAAAACTGTGACTCTTATCGAAAAAAGTTTAATGAGGAAGTTGTAGGCGCTGAAGAGGTCTATCAATTGCTATTTTTTAAAGTATCAATTGCGATAACACTTTTCGAGATGTATCGAAAAAACCGTAAAAAATCGGCGTTTCTCGTTTTCCCTGTATCTTTTTCTAATTTACGTTTAAATACTTGCTATCAACCGCAAATGTAGCTCATGGCAAACCGAAAACCCTGTTTGTGAAAAATTTAAAAATATCTTTTATTCTTCTAGATATATCGATTTTTCAATAAAAGATGTTCTTGATAATCGGCTAATCTTGCTCAACGGAGGAGGATTCTACAGTAACGATCTTGGGCCCACTTTTCTTTATAAAAAGTTGTACTATCACACTTTAAAAGAATTGAAACGGCTTTATTAATGTTAAAGGTAAATAAATGGCTTTAAAACAATTGCATTTTTTGGGTTAAGTTTTTTTTAAACAATTTTGCCAATTTTAATTTATTCTAGATTCCAGAAAGTCGTAGAACATTTTTTTGTTTGTAAATTCATTAAAAATTGTCAGTAATCGATTTCCGTATATTTTTTCTGTAAACTTATTTTTTAAAACATAACCTAAAAATGCAATTATTTGAAAGCCATTTATTTACCTTTAATATTAATAAAACTGTTACAATTCTTTTACAGTATGATAAGACGACTCTTTATAAAGAGCTCAAGATCGTTACTGCAGAACCATCCTTTGAGCAAGACTTGCCGATTGTCGAGAACGTCTTTTTTTAGAAAAATCGATATATCTCGAATAATAAAAGATATTGATTGAGGAAGCCGTTACTCTGTGGTAATCCATAATTATAACGAAATTGAGTAAAACACTACTCTGTTCTTTACCACTATATTAAGTAAAGTGGTAAAAAACATCATGGTGTTTTACTCAATAAAAGATATTTTTAAATTTTTTAAAAATTCGCTCTTTTGACTTGCCGTGAGCTATACTTATCGTTGACAGTAAGTATTTAAACGTAAATTTGAAAAAGATACAGGGAAAACAAGAAGAGCTGAATTTTACGGTTTTTTCGATATATCTCGAAAAGCGTTATCGCAATTGATAATTAAAAAAAACAGCAATCGAAAGATCTTTTTAGATCCTACAACTTTCTCGTTCAACTTTTTTCGATTAGAGTCATAGTTTTTTTGTTATTTACGAAAAACTGTGTTTTTAAACTTCCCTAATTTTTTTGGACAAGTTTTCCACTTCAGATCGAGTCCATCGAAACACAAATCTTTCTTAGAATCCATTCTTCTATACACACACCCATATTTTTTGTTTCCGGGCATTAATTTTGGTAAATTTAACATTAAACCGTGACAGGTTGATTGTGCTAAAGTTTCTAATATCAAATAATACAGCCACAAACACTTCGGAATACATCTTTAGATTGCCTCCTTATATATACTTAGTCGAAGTCTGTAAAATTCGATTTAGGTTTGCAACTGCTTTTGTATATAATATTTTTAAACAAAGGAACTAGGGTTTATAGGAGACAAGGAAAATTATATCGCAAGGATGTACGCCTCTGGATTAAGCCAGACAGTTGCAAGAGTAACCCTTTGGGTAAAGAACCAAACGAACATGGAAAAGGACCTTTTTCAAGCTTTCATGTTTTTCCAAGCGTGTAATTGAGTAATGTTCTTTGCTTCTTGTATGCTGATTATGCGTGCGTAGTTTCAAACCTCAGGATTTTCTAATTAAAATATTATATCATCATAAATGATTTAAAATGCAATTTATTAGAGAGCGTTTCGTGCAATTTTTGAAATTAGTTAATTAAGTTTCATGAAAGCATGCAACCGGATATAGTTATCCTTGTGTTAAGTTTGGAAAGTATAGAACAAAATTCAACTGCATTTGTCAGATATAAAAGAATAGTATAATCGTTAGCCGAACAACAAAAAATAGTATCTGAATGAAAAAATTTTCAAAAGCAAGCTTTTGTTAAAAATTTTCTTCTTTAATTCAATTGCAGTGTAATGGTTATGCTTTAGACGCTAAATCTTTTTATTAATTTCCAAAGGACCATACAGAAGGTATAGGACTAGTCCTCAGCGAAAGCAATGCTTATTGTATCAAATTCTGCTGAAGCTTTAAAACGACAACAAAACACAAAGTGGAACAAAATAAATACAAATAATTATAAGAACGAAAAATATAAATTAAACCTTAAATAATCTATACTCTACGCACTTAAATATTCTTCAATACAATAAAAATTCATATTAGCCAAATAACTAACCATTTCTCTTTTAAACAATTTTACATTATGCACATTTTTAATGGAATTTATAATTTTGTTATATAGTCCAGTCGGTAAAGTAATAAATTCACCAGAAGCTCGCGAAAAATGTTATCTGAGATTTTCCTTCCGTAATTGTTGGTGCGAGGATTAAGCATCACAAAACTACATAACTCAGTTCTGGGAATGCCCCTCAACCCCCCAAAAAAACCACCCCTTCGGTTAAAAAAGCCTTATTTTACTGATAACTCGTTAACCGGAGAAGATATCAAAAATTGCTCATCATAAAAAAGAAAGCTTGACTATTTGCCTAAAAAAAAGTCCTCTAGTTTTCAAACTGCAAAATTTGTATTTTTAATGCGCGCGAATTTTCGTTTATTGAATTGCTCGAAAGCCAAACAAGCTAGAAAGAAATATCAAAATGAGTTGTAAAGGGGATACAAAATACTCTCTTGTGTTGCCATTTTTGAGGGCAACACATATATATTTATTAGTATATAAAAATAACAATATAATATAGTCATCTCTTGATTTTTTGTGCATCTAACTATTCACAGGTCCATAAAAAATATCTGACTATAATATAAGTTATAAATGCATTCTCTTTTAGTCCAAGGTAGTACTTCAATGCAGAAAAACTTTGGAATAAAAATGTTCACATTTAGAAATTTAGCAGCATGTTAAAATTAGAAAACAAAATCCAAAAAAGGCTGTATATTCAATTTTTTGAAGACATTTTTTTAATACATTTTTTAACTATTAAATAATTAGAAGCGATAGTTATATGACATATAAACTGAAAATAATTTTTTTGACCTAAATTTTCAAGTTGTTTGGATCACTTTTTTTTGTTTTTAGGAAACAATAAAAAATTGGCCAAAATTTGGCTAACTCCAACATGTTGGTAAATTTGTAAATATGAATATTTTTATTCCTAACTTTTTCGACATTGAAGTACTACCTTGAACTAAAATACAATGCTCTTATAACTTATGTTAAAGTCAGTTATTTTTTATGGACCTCTGAATAGTTAAAAGCGCAAAAAATCAAGAGGTAAATATATTATACTGTTATTTTTATATACTAATAGATATCAATAGCCATCAAAAATAGAAACACCCATTTTGATTTTTCTTCCCAGCATGTTTGATTTTCGAGCAATTCAATTTTTTCTATAGGCCGCGCGCAAAAAAATCAAATAAACGAAAATTCGTGCGCATTAAAAATACAAATTTTGCAATTTTTTTCAATATCAATTTTCTCGAAAACCATGACATATACAAGAAAATTACAAGAGGACTTTTTTAAGCAATTAGTCAAGCTTTCTTTTTTATAATGAGCAATTTTTTTATATCTTCAACAGTTAACGAGTTATCAGTAAAATAAGGCTTTTTCACCGAAAGGGTATGATTAAAATTATTACTTGGAAACCTACTAAAGTTTTTCTTAACATAGAGAACTATTTCTAAAATATAAATACACGGTAAAGTTATTACATGTAAATCTTTAACAATATTCCGACAATATGAATATTTAGAGATACCCGCTATGTAACGAATTGCTTTGGTGAAGTTTAAATATTCTTTCAAAATGATGTGAACATCCTCAAAACATAATTCCATATGATGCTCCAGAAACAAAATGTGCATAATAATATGACATAACAGTGAACCTACCATAGATTTGTGTTAATCGATATAATGCATAACGGAAGCAAGTTCTTTTGCCACTGCATCTATATGAGGCTCCCAGCGAAGAGCCTTATCTATGTATACACCAAAAAATGTTGTTGATGACGCTTGTTCCACAAGTTTTTCTTCAATTGTTATTAGATGACTTTTATTATACGTGGGCGATCTAGGTGAAAAAATAATAAACACAGTTTTAAATATATTTAAAAACAATTCACCTTCTTTAAAATGATTTGCAAACTTTACCATATTAGTACGTGTACTGTCTATGGCCGCTGAAAAAGTATTCCTGCATCATCTGCAAACATAATAAGAAAATCCTCAAAGAAATTAGGAAAGTCATTCGTATGAAATAGGAAAAGCAATGAACCAAGAACTGATCCTTGTGGAACTACAATATTCAATTTTATTTTGTCTGATTTGAACCTATTTACTTCATCTACTTGCATTCTACTGTAGACAGATAAGACAATAGCCAGTCATTTATTTTTCCTCTCAATCCGTATTTTGTAATCTTTTCAATAAGTAATGTGTGATTTATTAAATCAAATGTTTCACTTAAGTCCATAAATATACTGACACATTTATCATTTTTATCCAAGTTATTGTATAATTTGTTCAAAAATGAGATTATAGCGACCTTTTCTAAAACCATATTGTGACTCCGAAAGGATTTTATATTTTATCCAAGAGTCCTGAAAAGTTCAAATAATTATGTAACACATTTTTCAGATCTTAGTATATCTCCAGCTATTATTTTCAAAAATATGTGAGCAGAACCTAGCAAAGGAACTAAATAATCATTCACAAGGCGGAAGAAGTCCTCTTTTATCTCTCCAAGTAAAAGCAATAAAACTATCAAGTACAGCATAAATCTCTTATAAATTTTAAACCCATTGTTAACACAGGGTTCGAACAATGTATGAAATAGTAAACAATCTAGTGATCCAACGGATGAAAACAATTTAAACCGGACAAAAGGATTTGATGTCCTGCCTAAGACTCTGTCGGAAACAGGCCTGCTTCAACGGGAAATCCGCTAAAGTTGACTTTCCGCTTGATAAAATATGATGGACTTTGTCCTCCTTTCTATATAAAGAATTTGACGAGGGTGTTTTTATTGTTTTTTCTAAATAACTTGACAAACTTAAAGTTGGAAAATGGGAAATGAAAACCACAAACTTCATTTTGCTATCTTATCAGGTTCATTTTTAATTTAAACTTTAATTAAATTTGTTATAGATAATGATCTTTACATTTTCTTGATGTATTTTCTAATTATTATTAGCACGCCTGGTCGTTGAAAATTTAAGTGGAACGTCTTGATAAGTAAATATAAATTTATCATAGCTTCAATATTTTCTTTTGTAAATTATTATATCACATAATAAAATATTAAATTAGTAGTTTCTCTAAACGCAGGAACACTTCATCATTACATACTACTCGATGAGCGTCTCGTCAACCATGCTGGCAACATTTTTTTCAGATAATACGTTTATTTAGGCCTTGGCTATACATTAAAATACATAATTTACATTGCTGTTTTACATTGGTACCCAGCATCCACATATATAGGCATAAAACTAGAACTAAACTAAAAAACTACCTAAAGCCAACGCTACAAATATATATAATTAAAACTACCCAGAAGCAGCTAAAAAAATATAATGTAGACGGAAATATGTATATTATTGTGTATAATTCACAACAGAACAACTTTAATAGTCTTTTAAAAGTATGTAAATTAGTTTCACGTAAATCAATACCCAAACGGTTGTACTCAACCACTCCTTTATAAAAAATTGAACGGTGCATAGATGCATTATTAGCTTTTTTTTCTTACTTTTTATTGGGTATTTTGCCACTGAAAAATATTTAAAAATTTTGATGAAAAAACCTCTGCGCCAAACGGATCAGACAGAGGTTGGTTCTTAAGTACTTGACTATTTCAAAAAGCCTCACACCTAAAAATATATAAACTAGAACAATGTTATAAACTAAAAACTCAAAATCAAAGCTATAGGAAGTTAACGTTTCGGAAGAGAATCTACTTCCGTTCTCAAAACTCTTTTGGCCGTCAACCATGACAGTTCTTTGTTTATGTATTTCCATAGTCACGTGAGACATTAAATTATATTTATCTTATTTTTACTTACTTCGTCTCTAAGGATGGGCAACCAACTAGTACAAAAATCTATTGAATAATTAGAAACGCATCTATCCTCGTTTAATAAAATAATCGCGGATTCTTTAAGTTTTCTTTTAGTTCCGTTGCTCTCTTTTTCCAAAATCTTCGCCGAGTCCCATTTAATTCTATGATTATTATCCCACGCGTGTTCACAAATTTTGGATTTTTCAAATTCTCCCCTTCTAGCGTAATTTCTATGTTCACCAAGCCTTACGTTGAAAGGTCTAGATGATTCACCTACGTAATGTTTTCCGCACTCACACGGAACACTATAAATACAATTTTTTGAACTTTGAACAATATTTGGAGGTTTGGTTCTTGATAAAACCGATCTTAGTGTAGAGCCCGTTTGAAAAACCGTTCGTACGGAAAACCTGTTCCCAATTTTTCGTAATTTATCCGATAAACCATGTATATATGGAATTACTGCCATTGACCTAAATACCTCAGGTTGTGAGAGTATATTCTCTCTACTACCAATGTTCAATAACTGACTATTAACAAAGCTCTCAGGATATTGATTATTTAATAAGACAGTTTTTATAAATTGTTTTTCGTTCCTTAATATTACATCATTTGAAGAAATAATTTTGGCCCTGTCGTACAAACACTTAACAACACCTTTCTTAACACTAATATGTTGATTTGAATTGAAATTTAGGTATCTGTTTGTGTGTGTTTGTTTTCTATACACACTGGTTTGGTATGTGTTATCTAATTTTTTAATTAAAATATCTAAGAAAGGTAATTCATTATTATTCTCTATTTCTATTGTAAATTTAATTGAAGGTTCTTTTTCGTTAATCTGATTCAAAAAATTACTTAAACATTCTTTACTATAAGGCCATATAGCAAAAATGTCATCTACATATCTCCACCATACAATGGGTTTATAAGCTAGATTATTAATATTACTTTCCTCGAAATTTTCCATGAAAATGTTACTTAATATTGGAGATAATGAAGAACCCATGGCCATCCCAAAGTCTTGTTGATAGAAGTCATTATTTAATTGAAAGTATGTTGTTTTAATGCAAAGAGTAAGTAATTCCATTATAGTTTCAATGCTTAGCTTAGTTCTATTCGCCAAATTCCCATCTTGTTGCAATTTGTTTTTAATTATTATTAATGTTTTATCTACAGGAACATTTGTAAATAGGCTTACTACATCAAAACTGACCATTAGATGATTATTGTTAAAATGATTTTCTGACAGCTTTTCCAAAAAATGTTTGCTATTTTTAATATAAGACTCGGAGGAACCTGATAAAGGATTTAGGATTTTTAATAAATATTTTGAGAGTTTACTACATGGAGAATTAATTGAACTCACAATTGGTCTTAAGGGGATGTCAGGTTTATGAATTTTTGGCAAACCATAGAAATGAGGAGGCTTGCTGTGATGTGGAGTTAACATCTTTCGTTGAATATCTGTAAATTCGTTTTTGTGTTTAAATAAGATTCTATATATTTTGTTATATATTTTTATTTTTAGCTTTTTTTATTACAAAATTATTAATTCTTCGGGTATTGTGATTATGCAAATCTCGAGATTTAGTTAAAATATTTGTTAGGTAATGTGGAACTATGCCTTTATTAATTTTATGCATAAAAAGTAAAACGTTATACTTAAGAATGTTTTATATATTCATCCAAATTAAACAATTTAACATATCGTTTATTCTAGTATAGATATTGCATTTTAGTATAACTCTCATTGCTCTATTTTGCAACATTTGTAGTCGTTCTAGATCGGTCTGATTGGCCATATATAGTATCGTACTACAATAATTAAAATAAGGTAATATTATATAGTTATAGACAGTTTTTCTTACATTTATAGATAGGTACCAACTGACGCGTTTAAGAACACCGATTTTTTTAGATATTTTTTTACATATATAGTCCACATGGTTCTTAAAATTCAAGTTGCAATCAACAATAATTCCTAGATATTTGATTTCTGAGACCATTGTTTACCTCTTGGATCTTGATTGGTAAATTTATATCTTTGAATAATCTGGATTTCTTTATTACTTATGAACATACCTTTTGTTTTTGTAATATTTAATTTTAATGTATTTATTTCCATCCATTTAGAGACCAGTTCTAAATTGCAGTTTTTTTTATCCACTAACTCTCTAGGATCATTCTCATCGATGTAGATTATAGCGTCATCAGCAAAAAAGTGGCATTTACAATTTTTAAAGATTTTAGACATATCATTGACGAATGGTATAAATAGCAATGGCCCAAGTATGTTCCCCTGAGGCACCCCCATATCAATAGGTGGCTCACTTGAGAACATATGTTTACATTTCACTCATTGTCTCCTGTTTTTAAGTAACATTCGAACCATTTCAATACCACACCAATAATACCATACTTACTTATCTAATAAGATCTTTCTGTCATTCATCTCAAATGTTCTTTTCAAATCTAAAAAAATTACTCCGGTCATTTTTCCCTTATCCTTGGCTTCCCTTTACTCATTGATAACATATTGCAATGCACTTTCACAGCTAAAACCTTCTCTGAAGCCATATTGATATTTACTATGTTTCGATCCATTACAAAGTCTAGTAATTGCACGTATACTACTTTTTCTAATATTTTTTCAAAAGCTGGTAACATATTTATAGGTCTACACTCTTCAGCCTTAACAGTTTTGGGCACTTTTCTTACAGGAATGATGGTCGATACTTTTAATGAACTTGGCACAATACCAAGCTCTAAAGAACCATTAATAATGTGAATCAGTTGATTCGATAAGTGGTCGAAATTATCTTTATAAAATGCCATATCAATTTCATCTGAACTGATTTTGTTAGCTGGGTCAAGTATTATTGTTTTTAATTCAGTTTTTGTCAATAACTTAAAATTTTGCATTTTTACTCCTAACTCAGCAAGTTCAAACTGATAGTTGCTATGAGGTACACTATGCACTATATCGTTTATACTAGATATTTAGAATTCATTAAAATTTTCCGACAATAGATTTGAGCTTTTACATATTTCATTTTCAAATTGAATTTCTTTAAAGGGTTCGCATTATTTACCTGATATTAAAGATTTAAGCGATTGCCACAATCTCTTTGGGTCGTACCTATAATTATCTATTTTCTCCTTGTAATACTTACATTTTTCTTCTTTAATTACATTAAGAACTTTGTTTCTGCTAGATTTATAACTTAACCAGTCATTTTGATTTTCACTTCCCTTAAAATTATTGTATTTACTATCTCTATCTTTAATAGCTTCTAATACCCTAGCATTAAACCACCCCTTCTGTGCATTTGAATTATAACCTCTTTTTTTGGACAAACGTCATCTAATACTTTCAAAAGGCTACTATGCAGAAAATCATATGTCGCGTTCTCTATAATCAACTTGTATATTGCTTATTTTGTTCTTTAATAATCTATCATTACATCGTTTGCTTCTGAAAAAACATTTTCTTAGAACACAATATTCTAAGATGTCTATTTTTATACAACAATGATCAGATATAATTGGAGTATCTAATTAGCAGCAAGATCAAAATTATTTGTAATTATTAAATCTATTAATGTAGCGCCCCTCTCAAAAATGTTGATGATTAAGACTAAAATGCAACCAGTAATTTTATATATTTACACTAAAACTAATATCACATCTCAACGAATTCAGCCAATGCAGTTAATCCAAGTTACATCTAGAATAAAGTTAACAGAAATTGAAAAAGAAAGTTTTATATGTATAATACCAGCGTATTTGCAAATTTGGCGAATGCGCCGATAATAAGATAACAAGTAATTAAAATTGCAGACAGTGCGTTATTATTGCTCAACGATGATCTCATTATAATTTTTTCATCAAGCTACATCCACACCACAGTGGCCATGCTATTAAACCCAGGCAACGTCTTCAAAGACGAAATAAAAAAAATCGAAACTACACTAAAATTTGACGGGGGAAACAGAATTCAATACCGCCTGACCCCAGCCTGGTCACCACATCAATAGTCAACAGTCGGTAAAATAAAAAAAGAAATTTGGTGAAATTGGACATATAAAAAATATTCAGATAGAACTCCCCAATTTGATGAGGATAAACAATTAGATAGAGATTGAGGAAAATCCATATAAACCTACCAGACAACTTGCTGCCGACAATGATAATGATAAAATAAATTTGAAATATTCACTTGAAATTTGATACATGTATGTATTGTAATGACATCTTTCTGAGATGATTCCGTTGAAGGGTGGGGGTTAATAGGGGATATAAGTAAAGCAAGCTAATAAGAGTCCAGAAACTTCATTTTTGACGTATATGCTAGAAACCAATGCCTCAAGTTATCTGCCTCACATATTCTTAAAATTCTATGACCAATATTTTCCACACACTAGAGTGCAAATATAGTCAAGATATTTCCTTTAAAGTGACGGATGGAAAATCTGGATGTGGAATTAGTGATACGAAAGAACTTTGTTGAGGCCATGCGCCTAACAGGTTACCTTGATAGGTGACGCGATATTGTGGGACGCCTCATGCAGCAGAGGAAGACCAACCAGAACAAAAGGTGTAATAAAGACGTTATGAATAAAAAGCAAAGTGTACGGTACATAACTTTTACGATTCCTGAAGCTAACCTTATTAAATATGTTTTTTAATTTAAAAATGGAACAATTATTTTGGTTTCTTTGACTATATACCATGAATAATTTGAAAGATTATACAAAAAACACATCGTTAATTTTTCAGATCAGCGTTCATTTCATCAAACAAGATGCCTCTTATCTGGAATTCCCCACCTAATTTATACAGTATGCACCCTCCACTATAATGGCGTTAGCATGATCCAATTTTGCAGGAAGCTGAGACCCAAATTATTGCTGCTCCGAATCTTTTATGCGGCCCCCTAACCCCAATCCCTCGCACATGTAAGAACTGAAATCATATCGTACAAACCACAGAAAGGCATGGTCCTAACTTTTTATTATCGGATATAAAAGGAATGTTTTCAATATTTCTGTAAAAAAATTAATGTTCCGAACTTAATACTGAAAGCAAACGTTTGATGGCGAGGAGTTTTATATCTGGAATAAAAAGAATAAGATAAATATTGTCTTATTGACGAGGCACAGTATTAATAAAATTACGGAGACGTAGTTTTAGAGAATAGTGTATAAATAACAAGCTAAACATAAAATGTTTAGCTTGTTAGCTCTTCGATGATTTATTTAAATTAATATTTTGTATGAAAAACGGTCTTCGCTGGTTTACTACACTTTTTATTTAATTGTTGTACATTGAACTTTTTATAATAATTGTTGCATATTCTATGGGATAATCTTATCGCATTTGTGGCAAATTTATTACTATTTAAAATTAACAGAACTAAAATTAACAGCACTATCTAGAAAGTAATAAAGGAATTAAAAGATTATGAATTAAATATATTAAAGAGGGGTGTGTTATATAGGTCCAACTGGTCATTAAGTAAGTAATTATCTGTTTGATTTGAAAATTTCTAATGATTCTAATAAATTTAATTTCAAACCTTTCATTTTTACGTGTAATAGATCAAGAGTATTTGTATCTGGAAAATGATGAATTGATTCTAACAAATGCTTTGAAAAAAAATGGAGTCTGTTTTTTGGATTCTGAAAGAGCGTAGATGTTCTTTGTATCGTGCTTCAAAGGACCGACCAGTTTAACCTATATAGAAGGCATTACAGTCCGAACATGACAATTTATAAACTCCTGAGTTTTTGAATTTTTCTATTTTATTTTTTGCATTATATAATAAATGTGACTTTTGTTTGTGGTTTAAAGGCAACCTTAAGATTACGATGTGACAATATGCCTGCAATTTCTTATCAAATGTTATCGTAATATGTCAAAGATACAAATTTACTCTCACGTAGATTCTGTCACATGCTAATTAGTATTGCTTTTTATTAATTAAATTTTGCATTGTTTATTCTTGGAACTCGTAGTTAAGTGCTATTGTCTTTACGACTTTTAGCTATTTTTCTAAGGTGTTTTGTGAGAGAGGTAATGACAAAGCCCTATGTATCAATGAATTGTAAGCTGCTAATTTATGTGCATTGGGACTCAATGAGTAATTTGGAATAGTGGTATCTGTAAATGTGGGTTTCCAAAAAAATTCAAAATTGATTTTATTCTTGTTGTGTATTAACGTTAGGTTTATTTATACCTAGACTGTGAATTTGATATTGGGATGGATACGGTTAATAAAATTTAAGAATGTATTTAATTGTCTATGTGTACCTGTGAAGCAGGCTATTACAGCATACACATATCTGTATCAAAATTTTATATGACTTATGCCTAGTTGTGATTTCAATATTTTATCTTCTATATGTGACATAAAGATATCTACTAAAAGAGGACTCAAAGGGGAGCCCATTGCCAATCCTGCATCTTGAGTAAATTATCTGTTATTATATTGGCAATAATTTTGACTAAGACATAGATCTAAGGATAACATTAATTCGATTTTCTGAATAGTGTTAACGTGGGATTTATATAAAATATTTAAGATAAGTGGTTTACATTCTTCGGCAGGAATATTTGAAAACATGTTTGAAACATCGAAAGATACCAGAATATCGTGATCTGACAATGTTTTAGGTACACAAAGACAATTAAATACATTCCTAAATCTTATTAACCGTATCCATTCCAATATCAAATTCACAGTCGGGGCAGAGAAAGATGGCAAAATTAACTTTCTGGACCTAACGTTAATACACAACAAGAATAAAATAAATTTTGAAATTTTTCGGAAACCCACATTTACAGATACCACTATTCCAAATTCCTCATTGAGTCCCAATGCACATAAATTATCAGTTTACAATTCGTAGGGGTTTGTCGCTACCTCTCTCACAAGACACCTTAGAAAAAAAACATAAAAACAATAGCAATTAACAACGGATTTCAAGAAAAAACAATACAAACTTTAATTAACAAAAAGCAGTACAAATTAGCCTGTAACAGCATCCATCCCCCTATTAAAGAAAGTGAGAGTAAATTTGTATCTTTGACATATTACTGTAAAATTTCACAGGAAATTGCAGGCATATAGTCACATCATAATCTTAAGCTTGCCTTTAAACCACAAACAAACGTGTCACATTTATTATATAATGCAAAAGGTAAAACAGAAACATTCAAAAACTCAGGAGTATATAAATTGTCATGTTCGGACTGTAATGACTTTTGTATAGGTCATACTGGTCGGTCCTTTGAAGCACGATACAAAGAACATCTACACCCTTTCAGACTCCAAAAAACAGACTAAACTTTTTCAAACCATTTATTACAATCAAATCATCATTTTACAGATCTAAATACTCCTGATATATTTCACGTACAAAATAAAGATTTTAAATTAAATTTATTAGAATCATTAGAAATTTTCAAATCAAACAAAACCATAAGTAGTTACTTACTTAATGCCCAGTTGGACCTGTATACCACAGCCCTCTGTAATATATTTAATTCATAATCCTTTAACCCCTTTATAACTTTCTATCTAGTTCTGTTAATTTTAAATCCCCTACAGAACGAGGTTAATAATGTAAATCATAAATAGCTTAGGTTTTCTCATGTGTTCATTCATTTACTTGAGTCGCTTTGAAGATGATACGTTGAAGTATCGAAACTATAGTAGCGTTAAGTTACAATAAAATACAGTGGTAGAAACAAAATAAGTAAATTGGTTAGTTACTGCTTTACATATCTGCTGATAAATTGGAATGATGGCTTCAAAATACAATTTCGTGTTAGAATCTTTCAATTTCCTCGCTAGCAAAGATAGACAGACGTTCAATAGTATGATATGATTTTTGATAACTACCAGCCTGGCAGAAAATGGCACCAATAGTAACCAACATCAGTAAAACTGTGGTAACTGTTTAAATTATCAGTTTCCATACATAATAAATTGAAATTATTTCCTCTAGATTTATTTTCTTCTGAAAACCGAAGTAAACTTAATTAAAGTTTCCAATAAGTTTCGGTAAGATAAGAAAACGTTTAAGATTGTGGCTTTCATTTAAGTTTGCCTGTGAATTACATTTATGATAAATAATGAATTCGTTTAACTTATTTAGAGCGGTAATTGTGGGACAGAATTCTTAAATTAACTGTGTCAAGAAATATTTACCGAGAACTATTAGAGATGAAACGAAAGGAGAATATTTTCAGCTTATACATAAACAAATGTAGAAATAAGATACTTCCATGACAGAAAAATCTATCTACCAGGCCATCAGAACTTCTTACTTGTCTTAAAAAAGTTTCTCCTTAATGTGCGTAATAATCGAAGATTGGATAAATTCCAGAGACGATCTTTACTTACAAATCATCACAGGTTTACGAAAAAAAAACGTCGACTTTTAACCCATTTTTCTCGGTGTGTAAAATTTTAAACTCTTCGTTGAACACGTGACCTACTTCTATTAGGTGGTTAGCATAAGTTGAGTCTGTTTTATTACTGATGTAACTTCTTTTATGTTCTGATAACCGTTTACCAAAAGTTCTTCCTGTTTGTCCAATATATACCCTTAGGACAAGCACCACAAGTCAACTTATAGACGCCTGATTTATTTTCTGATGAAATTTTGTCTTTTGCATTTTTTAAATGTTTTCCTATTGTGTTATTAGTTTTGAAAGCTACATTAATATTACGTTTTTTTAAAAAAGAGGAAGTTTTTTCTGTTGGGTAGCCGATGTAAGTGAGAACTTTGAAACTGTTATTTTGATCTTTTATTGTTGGATATACTTCTTTAATGGCTTTATTGAAAGATTTTTTCACAATGATATTGTCTATTACTTCGGGGTTGTAACCAATGTTGAATGCAATGTGTAAAAGAAAAATACTTTCCAATCTTCTGTAAGTAAAATAGAATGTAGAGGACGCAGCACGATAAGCAGGGTTTATCTGCCCTCACGATTTTATCAACGATATTTTGGAAACTTCTTTGTATATGAAAATTTCTAGACTTCTTCATTTATTAGTTTTGGATAAAAAAAATGTAATGCAGAAAATAATTTTGTTTCTTAATTGACCTAATATTTTGTCAAAATAGTATGATCTAATCAAAAGTGATTTTAAAAAGTTTCACTTATTTGTAGCCACGGTATTACTTGAAGGGCGAATATTTTTTGTCATGTTTTTTTAAACAAAGATATTCTGCAAGCACAACTGCGAGACTTTGTCTGTATTATCTTCAAGTGTCTTCTATAACTTATCTTCTATCCAAAGTGATTAAAGAGGCACGACCTGATAAAAAAGAAATTAAATCTATTCACAGGCACACAAAAAAGTCGATTTTCTGAGATTTTACATTTACTCTCCCATGTATTCTTAATCGCAGAACATGACCCCGATGTCAGCTATATAAAATTTGGTTAGGGTTTTTTTAACTACAAAAAATGGGTTAAAATCCCTTCCTTCAATTTGGCATTTTTAATGATCCACAAATAAGGAGGATGTTAAGAGATAAGAAATTCATCACTACAATATCAGATACGGAAAAGGGAGCTTGGCAGAGCTTTAAGGAAGTTGTTGATACATTTTTAGGAAACAATAAGAGCGAATACTACAAACAATATCCAACATGGTAGAAAAATGCGGAAAGTTAGGTTGTCTAATGAATTTGAAATTACATTTCCTGAATTCTCATATAGACCAGTTTCCAGAAAATTTAGGTGACTATATTGAGGAGCATGGTGAATATTTTCACCAAGACAAAGGAAATGGAGTGTAAATATCAAAGTCGATGGGATGTTAATATGATGACAAAGTACTGTTGAACATTGAAAAGGGGTGTGAAAGCGAAAGGAATGAAGCGAAAAAGAAAACCATTACGCAGATCATTTGAAGGCAAAAAGTACGATGCCACAGAAAAGAATAAATTATTATAAATAAGAAGTCATAACCTGATTGGTTCAAACTGAGTCGGTCATCAATATATCGAATACATCTTTAATTTATATTTTAAACCCTATTCTGGCCAGATTTAACCTAATTTTCATGGTTGATTGATTGATTTGCCAGCGTAAGGTAAGCATTGCTGCCAATTCCGGGCATCCATGTAGGTTCGCTCCAACACGCAGCTTGATCGTCCGTCAAACACGCCCAACGGACGGCCAAACCACGTGCCGGAACCAAATCTCGGATGTTTTATATACCGCCAGACCGGCTTCATACGCCGGGTTGGACATTCGACATATTTGTTGTCAGCAGCGAGAACCGCATGACGCATGGGGTGGGAGTATATGATGGGAAGTGTAGGTGTTTGTGAGATGCTTCTTTTAAGTTTCCATGCTTCTATTAAGTTTCCATCTATCATCATCGGTTGGGGTGTGCAGGTGTTTGCGAGATGCTTCTTTTCAGTTTCCATGCTTCTTTTAAATTTCTATCTGTCGTCATCTCCTTATTTTTCTTCTTTTAAGTTTTCTGTTTCTGAACCTGGCAGCTTTCATTTTATTTTTTTAATCTTTTTTTATATTTGTTAACCTTTCCACAGTTAAATATCCATTTACAGTGGAGTTGCTGGGAAGGGCCCTATCTCGCGGTAACAATTTTTTTTGCGCGTTATGAGAAAAAGAGGTCCGAAGGGATAGTCTTCTCACCCTGTATGTCGTTTCTTTGAGACAATCGGTTTCAATTTCCACCTTCCAAATTAATAATAAAATCTTCTGTTTTGAATCAATAAATCGAGCTGATAAAAATTAAGATGGTAAAGATCAGATAGAAAGATAAAATAGAATAGTATTAATTAAATCAGATAAAGTAAAATAGATTAATTTATAGCTTATCTGTCTTTCTGCAGCGCTTGTGATTGCTGTTTTATTGTATGCCCTTTCCTTTTCTTTCTTGGGTTGAGTTGATTTGTCCACTTAAAAGCTATCCACTGTATACAATTACTTTAGGTCACAACACAGCTATATTGCTTTGTAAACATATGTGCCCCATTTTGACACTGACTATGCTATTATTTATTGCCCATGAACCACTTAAACAGTATTTTGTTGGGTCGCCTAGAGTGTACATAGGGACACTGCACTTCACTTGAGCTTGTTTGCTTTATTTGATTTAATGTTATTAGAGAACCTTGTAATTACTAATTCCATATGATCTTTGTTTTTCTATTGAGGCACTTCATTTCACGCAGAATTTCTTAATCCACCGGTGGTTGAAATTTTTTCGAGTTTAACGGGTTTTTTTTACCGCTTTTTACCGATTTTAAGAGAGCATCTTAAAAACGCGTCTATTCGCGGCGACACTTATCTCACTTCTCCTTAACCTAATTTTAATGGTTAACAAAAAAATCCTGACCTGATGGAACAAAATTGGCATCGGAATCATATTCAGCGGTCAAAAATACATATGGGTATATATATATCAAACCTCAGAAAATTGAATTTTTTTGTGTGGCTGTGTTATTACTATTATTTTCCAATTTAACAACTGCTGATGCACATTCTTAGGAGTATTTATAGAAAAGTTTTTCTAGAAAACATAACTGCATATGTACATCATAGTTATGGAATTGAAAAGCAAACCCTCATTTATTAATTGGTGAATAATACACTTAACTGTTCAGAGAAAATGGAAAATTAGGGATATTGTAAAAGGTACACTGGAATACGTCCCTACATTACTTTCCACGTTGTATGCTTACGCATAGTCTTTAGATATCCAGAGCAAAGAAGTTAGACACCTACTTTAACGCATTCCATCTTTTTCTAATTTTCGAATAGATGCAGTGAATGATCATTTGCAATTATGGCGAAGGCGCCAGGTAAAGTTTTACATAGCTTTATTGATGATCTCCACCGACTCCCTATCTGACTTCCGACATCCAAGCCGTCGCGTCGCACAGTTGGGCCAAACCGAATTTTAGACAACTTAACTTTCTGAAGGCGCTTTATGGCCAACCAAGCTGTTTTTTTAAATACTCAGATTCAAATTCCTTATCGATCCCTCCAGGCGAAATTTTAATTTTCATTATAATTCTCAGAATAAAGCGTTTAATTTTTTTTCAAAAAATGGACTTTCTCAGGTAATGTTTAACATTTTGAATTTGGAGCAATGCTCATACTAATTGATCTTCATATTTCCTGTAAATTTCAAGACAAGGGGACCTATACTTCTTGAGATATGATGTATTAAAATTGTAGTAATTAAACGCTAATTGCAAAAAAACTTAAACAAAGGTTGTTCTTCTAAAACTGCCCCTTCTGGGGAGAAATTCAAAGATCTTTTACTTTGACAGTACACTTGACAGAAGACTTGACAGCTGCCAAGTGTCAAGATTGCATTATGATATTAGATTCTTGATCCGTATTCTTCAAATTGCTAAATAGAGGACTTTTCCATTAAATCAGAGCTTTTTTGTGGGAAAATTCGGTGATTTTGTATTTTGACAGCAGAATCACAGCAAATTAGCAGCTGTCAAGTCTTAATATTTTATACTTGCATTGAATTCTTCATCAGAATTCTCAAGAGCCCCTAAATAGGGTTCTTGTTCCTAACTCAGATAAATAGACAGATTTTGTATTCTGACTGCAGGTAGACAGCTGCCAACTGTCAAAGTTAATTAAAATTCCGCCTGAAGGGATCGATTGGGAAAGTGGTTCTGAGTGTTTAAAAAAAAATAAGCTCGTTTCGCCATAAAGTACCTTCAGAAAGTTAATTTGTATGAAAAAGTTCTGTTTGGCCCCACTGTGCGTTGTTGATATTGCTGGAATACATTATTAACTATCGTGTAGGTGTGTGTTTGTGTGTGTAAGCACCTACGTACGTGCGTGAACACTTAATGATATCGACTTAGTTGCAGTGCCGATCGAAGCTTACCAACTAACCTCAGTATGATCTGAAAGAAATTTCATCACATTCGATCTAGCCGATTTTTTGTTTAACCAAAAAGATTGTTGAAATTGAAATAAATGTTGCACATTCTATAAAATACTCTTCGCAGATTTTGTATTTTTGTAAAAAATATTAGTTTTAGACGTTTTTTGTTTAATTACAAAACATTTTTTTTTCAAATTTAAGAAATTAACAACTTTTTTTATTTATGGACCGATATTGTTCAAAAACAATAGGATAGTTCCTTTAGCCAACACTAACTCACTGTCCAAATTTCAATACAATCGGACTTTTCGTTCTTAAGTTATCGTGCTTACAAGAAACGTGACGGACGGACAGACGCACAGAGGGGCCAATGCTATGAAAAGTTGGCAAAAATACGAAAAGTTCATTATGGTCATAATGGTATAACTGTACCTAAAATTTCTAGTACTCTTACCCGGCTACCTGGAACCACCCTTACCTGATCGATAATGGGCCATGAGCCTAAGTCCAAACTTGTCCTTTGTGTAAGTTGGTTATTGTGCTGTATTTATTTACGCTCATAATCGGTTACATTTGTTTTAGTGTTATTTTATGATGGAGACATTTACTTACTTTTTATTAACATGGCATCAACAAGTACGGGCAAGTCAACAAATATTTGCTAAAACAAACCTACTTTTCATACCTAATGTATAAAAAAAAATCACCAATAACTGTTATTTGTACATGGCGTGTGTTAATTGAATCGTTAGGTATCCATAAGAATTTAGTTGATTTCGGTGTACATCCGAGCACTTTCTTTTTCTCATTTATTAGCTAAAGTCATGTACTTTTAGTATGTATAAAAATAATTATGCCATATTTTGCCTTTTGTAAAAAAAAATCACAGATTTCGCAATCCTTGCAATCATCGGGACATTGTAAATGATAACACCATACATAAAACATAAACTTGTTCGGAAATATACAATATACGATCCACTACACCGCTGTATTTCCACCTTAAATGGAAACTGGTAACTTGGCCCCCTGTGATATATGCAACCCATATTGCATTTGCGTATATCAGCCGTTGCATACGATAGTCTCAGTCGACCGCGACACCGCTGTCTTTTGACCTTGAACAAAAACTGGTAACTCTACCCCATATACGAAAACATAAACATTTCCAATGTTAAATCAAAAAACAAATAGTTGTTACCTGAAATTCATATCGACATCGCGGAACATGCATAATTTTTTACATTCAGATATGTTTTCCTTAATAATTGGACATATGCTTTAATTTTGATATTTCATTGAAATTTCCTAGAAACTTTTGGGTGTAATCTGAAAGGGATTCCTACAATTGACGGTTTATCTCCGGCCAGATGTAATTAGAATCTTCTAATCTAAATGGTACTTTTTAGGAATCGATTTATCAGAGTGACCCAAGAATATTAATTATCTAAATATTTCCTGAATTTAAATAATTTTCAGTAGATAAATATTTTTATACAACTAAACTTAATTTCCGTCAACTATGCCTGCATTAATCAAATTTATATTTTAATTTAGGATCAAGCTGTATGGACCTATTTTTTTCTAGAAGATTACTTTATGATAAAATGAGCGAATCCGGTCTAAACCAGTTAGATGGTGTAGTTTCGTGTTTAAAAGAGTATTTGCAAGAGCGAACGAAATGTCCAAAATCTGGAGTGGCGAATCTCAAAAAAATTTGTTAGTTTGTCACAGACTTTAAAAAAGGTGGTGGGATTTTCACAGAATAAGAGAAAGATTTTTAGCTAAAAATACAAGTTGGTTAGAAACATCCATTTCCCATCCCAAGTTTCACAAATTATGGTGTGTCCGAAAAAAGTGAAGTCGGAAGTCTTTGGTACAACTTGAGAGAGGACTAAGCGACATAGAACCAAAGATTTACGTGCTAAATTCTCTCATGCAGAACTATCATATGCAACTCAAATGAGCTTACGAGCTTGAGGTCAAACGGATACCTCAAAATTAATTAAAGAAATTACGACTACATCTCCCAATCGTGCAACTCGGTATACGACAGCTTTTAAGAAAGTGGATACAAGTAAAAGTAGCCAGCTTGGACTGTGTTATTTAAATTCCGGCAATTTTTGAGTCGCCCTGTATATGCTTGTTATTATAAAATTAGTTATGGAACGTGGCTTTTATTCAACAATTTTTTTTAATTTTCAGGTATAAACTTTATGAAATAGAAAAAATTATAATTGAAATGTGCATAATGAGTCACCTTGCATATAATAAAATGCACGAAAAGTCGATTAGTTGTTAATTCTAAAACCCTCTATGCGTTATGTACAAAAACATTGATAGATAATCACTAAAAATAATTTTTGTGAATTTTTCATAGCATTGGCCCCTCTCTGAGACGGACGGACAGGCAGACAGACGGAGGGACGGATGGACACTTTAAAATTGTTCAGAATTCGATTACCACCACAGTTATATGAGAATTTTTTCTCTACCAGCAATATTATCCATTTTATAAATGTGTCGATCGAATGCAAAATACTCTTCGTTTTATATTTGCGAAGAGTATAATAAGCATTCAGCTTTTGTATATTATTATATCACATAGTTTTTCACGTTGCAAAAGCTGAGTAAGAGTCTATTAAAACCTATACAAATTATCTAATTCTCTAACTCTATTGAGTAAACAATTCAAGCATTTTTAATTCTTAAAACAGATTGAAACAGGCTAACCATTATACACTTCGTTGATTTACTTCACTTTCTATATATTTTTTGCACATTCTATAGGATCCTCCTCACAGTTTTTTTTTTGTGAATAATATTTTTTGTTTAATAACAAAATATAAGAATTTTTTTTTATTAAAAAAATTTATAACTTCTTTACTTATTGATCGATTTTGCTAAAAAACAATAGAGTTCTTCATCTTGCTAACACTAACTTACTGTCCAAATTCCAATACATTCGGACTTTTCGTTCTTAAGTCGTCATGCTTACAAAAACGTGACTGGCGAACAAACAGACAGACGGACATTTTGAAAGTTGTTTAGAATTCGATCACCAACGCAGTGATATGAAAATGTTTTCTCTACGAGCAATGTTACTGATTTTTGAAATGTGCCTATCTAATTCAATATACTTCGTTTTATATTTGCAGAGTATAATAATAATTAAAATTTATCTGATTTTTAAAAACATTAAGAAATAACTTTGTATATCTACTTTAAACAAAGTAAAATGGCACATAGAACGTTTTATCATAATGAAATATGATTATTTTTATTTGAATTTGAGAAGTAAGTTAAATCGATTAATAAACAAAAAAGTGATAAATGAAGAATCTAGGGATGTATTTCCTTTCGCCTCCTCTCTCAGCATTATATCATATTCAAGAGAGTATGATGTATCCAATAAATCTTCTACGGACGCATAGTTCAGTATAAAAAGAAACGCTTGTTTAGCATTTATAAATGTGATAAATAGCGTTATGCTGCAAGTATTTTACGACTTTATGATTTTAATATAGCTAGCTGGTAGTGAAGTGAAGTGTAAGAGTAGACACGTAGCTGAGGTACTTAAAAAGATAATGATTAATTTTCTGTCAAAAGTTGTACAAGATATAAATCTTGCAAAAGTTGGTTGCGTACATTCACTGCCTGAAAATTATCTCTTCAACTTATCCGTTTTACTTATTTAGACCGTGGTAATCCAAAAGCTGTGATAGAAGCAACTTTTGTGTCCTTTAACCAGTCCTCTTTGATTAACGAGTTCCTCCAACGAAAGTCATTACGTTTTCATAAATTACTTACCAAGTAATTTTCACTTTATAATGTCCCACTATCTCCCTTCCAAAGCACACTATTGTCTTTGCTCTGTTTCGCGCTATTTACCAGAAATACTGCATCAACTGTCTGGTGGCCCTTTGTGCTCGGCCTATTCGTTAGGAGAGAAAAAGAATTTCAATTAGCAACAGCATCGGTACAGTGCTGAAAAAAGAAACTTTGTCAGATTTTCAAAAGACGTTATAAAGCTACTAATTACGACCTGATTGAGCGATATACTGCGGTATATGGAAACCTGAATGCACGTAAATATCATACAGGGTGTAATATAATAGAAGGTCAAAATGGTCGAAGGGGCATATTTCTTCTCTATATTTAAGAATGTTTTATCGTGTGTAATATCACTATTCTCTGATTGGAAAAAACGACAAGTATAAGCAAAGAATAATTCACTTTTAAACATGTATAAAGTATATAGGCTCCATTACTAGTTGGGTGATACATAGGTGAAAATCTGTTTTTTCATTCAGTCAATGTCAAAAATGAATATCAAAAACTTGGTAATTGCCTTGGTTCTTGCTTGAAGCACCGTGTTAGTGGCTTTGTCTCTTTCTGATGAGCAGAATAAGGGCGATAAATGTTTCAGACATTTCCAAAAAATAGAATGATAGATTTCATGAAAATGTAATCCATTTGAATAAAAAAGACGAGGTAAGTAAATAAATTAATTTTAGGCCTTTGTTCTTACGGAATCTTCATAGCCGTAGGGGGTTATGTGGATACTGGTTTACTCTGCATAGCCGTAGGGGACTGTGTGGAAACCAGTGTTACAATGAGAATTGACCAATAACAAAGACAAATTCATTTTAGGAATTTAATTGCTACCATGACCAGAATTCTAATAAATACTCTAATAAATCAATCAGATAAAAATCAGTCATGGGCGTATTATTGTACTTTCATAATCATAAAAATTGTACTGAAAAATAAGCGATTAAATTATTTTATCCACTTACTCAATGTTCTGGTCTATTTTTATACGAAATAAATATCTGTTGTTAAATTCATCTATTTCCATAGTAACAGCTATTATTAATAATTTTATTCAAGTACGAAAAAATCCCTAAACTCGGGTATGCGGTTTGAATTTGCAGATGATAACCGGTTACGAGAGAGACCAATTATTGATAGAAGTAAAAATTTGAGAAAAAATGAGCCGCCCTTTAAAATCGGTCACCAAAAGTAAGTTCGATTTTGTTATTTGATCCAACTGATCCAACAATAGGCCGGGCTAGATAAGGGTTGGACAACAAAATAAGTCGTTACGGCAAACTGATAGTGGAATGTTGTAGAACATATCACAACTAAGGAAGGAAAAATAGTCCGAACCACCGCCGAGTTTCTAGGGTGAAATGGGGAGGATTTTTAGGGGCGAAAACAGTTCATTACGATTTCTGGCAAAATACGCATCCTATGGAAAAAAGTTGTAGGTAATAAAGAGATCTACAACTTTTGTGGACAGTAATCTTATCCTATTTCGAAAGATTCGCAAAAAACCGTTTTTTCGGTTTTTTTTATTTTTTTCTTCAAGAAAAATAATTCGATAAAAATCTTGTAGTTCTCTCTATTACCTGCAACTTTTATATTTAACTTTTTTCGATAGGATGCGTGGTTTAGCCGGAAACCGCAAAAACCATTTTTCACCCCTAAAAATCCACCCCATTTCACCTCAGAAAATTGCAGGTGGTTCGAAATATTTTTCCTTTTTTAGTTGTGATATGTTCTAAAATGTGCAGCTATCAGTTTGCTGTAACGACTTTTTTTTTTAATTCTAGCCTGATCTACAACGGTATTTAGTTCATATTTTTTATGACAGGTACAATTTTTTGCAATTTTCTTTTATATCAAATATACTCGGAGATGTATTATTGTTTCTATATTACAACAAGTTCCGTAGAAAATTCCCCTTACATATGAAATTTTATATAAGTAGAAATAATTAGCTCAACTTTCCCAAAATTAGTCTGATTAAAATCCAACAGTTTTTAATTTAAATTTGGTACAGTCATAGAATTTTACAGTAAGCTCTGATAAAAATAATGTTTATTCATAGAACGTAAACATTTGAAATTGAATATTTTTACAGCAAATATTAAATTCATTAAATTATTCATGTAGGGTTTTTTAAATAATGATTAAAGTATCACGAGTAAAACCATATTTTATATAATAAAATTTTAGTATTTATCTACATTGTCATAAAATTTTATGCAGTGGGCAGTGAAACGAATATAACCATTTAATAGAATTCATACATATAATACATCGATTTATGTTATATAGGTGCACATACAGAAATAATAGTTTTAGATACAAATCTATATGCAGTAAATTTATAAAGGTTGGAAAAATTATAAATCTAGGAAAATATATAGATTTCTAAAAAATCGATAATGGGCATGTACTTGATAGGGTTCCATTGTCGTATACCCACTAACATTCTCTTTAACCTTATAAATATCTACGTATTTCTAATTTCTCATAAAGCTCGTGTATTCTAAAAACAGTGATTTCAAAAGATACTTTTGCTACAGCGTCCTTTACAACATGCATTGAAAGTATTAACTAAAAGCTTCGATAGTTTAGAAATTACAGGGATGGATGCGTTGAAGGGCCAAGATTACAAGGTCCAATAACATTTTTTGTGCATTTTAGGACACCCCAATAAATGGGATAAGCTTAAATGTTTTTTTATTTATTCTTAACCTGCATGGTAGAAGGCTACTTTATTAAAATTATTGCTAAAGTTCAACTTTATCGGTATATCGTCATCTATGTGTGATGGATGACATCAGTTACATTTTATTAAAATAGCGACCAGTATTTTTCATAGACGTACTCAAATCATAAGGTACTTTAATAGAGAGATAACATAGAACTGAAACTTTTTTACTAAATCATTGTAGAAATATTTTAATTTACAATCATCCGATTCATAAAATGCTGAACTCTAATGTCGAATGTCGAACAGTATTTATGTGTACTATACAGTGAGGTCCATAAGTAACGGTTAAATTTATTATATATACCTACGCAATTTACAATTTATGAGTAAAATCCTAAAACAGGTCAATTTTTTATTCTAAAATAACATTATTTATTTATTTATTTATTTATTTATTTATTTATTTACGGGACTAGCCCTTTTTACAAAAACATACAGTATATTTATTATTTACAGTAAGGTGGTTTGAACACACAACATATATTGGACATTGTACAAATAACATAGTGGTTACACTTGTTTCATTGATTTCCTAAAAGTTAAAGTTGAAGATGCAAAAAGTTCTACATTATTTTGAATTGTATTGGCAGTCCTTAAAATTCTGGTTATCGTCTCAATTTATACCATAATTGGTATGATGAATAGGTACTTACGTGTAATATATCCGAATTGCGATTTCTTCTATCATTTACGTTAAACTTGATCAGATTAGTAAGGTCAGGGCACTGAATATAACCATTCATCATATTCGTCTCTCAAATACCACAACTTAAATGCACAAAACCTTAAATATTTCTTTTGAACACCTTTTCTATTATTAACATGAATATTATAATTAGGACACCAGATTATGGAGCAATATTCCAATACTCAACAGTATAACAATTTGAAACTGGACAGAAAAATCAGTACCAGATCTTTGAATGAAGTCCAGCATTTTCAATAACTTTGATATTATTTCATATATATGGATGTTATAAGACAGTTTATTATCAAAATTAATTCCCAGATCTTTTGCGCGATTGGTCTCGTGCAACATTTTATCATTAATTTTGTACGGATAACCATATACTTAAAGCGAGTTTATTCTTGCAAATGTAATCTTATTCACATTTAAATGTAGGGCATTTTCATCGCACCAATGGGATACACGATCCAACTCACTTTGCAACAATTCAGCATCTGAAAGATTTTTAATTATTCTGAACACTTTTAAATCATCTGCAAAAATTAGGAAATTACTATTTTCTATTACTGAAACTAAACCATTCACAGAGAGTTTAAATAATAGAGGATCAATGTGAGATCCCTGAGGAACTACTTTGATCGATGATGATAGGAAACTACCATATTTTACACATTGTAACCGACCATTAAGATAACTGCTAATCCATTTCAATATATTGAAACTGACACCTAACCTTTCTAATTTTGCAATAAGTACATCATGGTTGACTCTGTCAAACGCTTTAGAAAACAGTATAGACAGAGGCAACCTGAATTTTATATTTCAAGGAGTTGAGAATAAAATTGTTATAAATAACTAAATTGGTACATGTAGATCTACCCTGTGAAAAGCCATGTTGCTGATTTACAATTATGCTTTTACAATCCCATGATACATTTTTGGTTACTAAATAATCTAACAATTTTGGAATATCCGACTGTATGCAAACTGTTTTATAATTTTCGATGTTTTCTTTTGATCCAGATTTATGTATCGGTCTAGTAGCTATGCTTTCAGAAGCGGGGAAATATGCCTGAATTTAGAGATAGATTAAATATAGTATGTAGCATAATTTAATACCACCCCCTTCAACCCCCTTGGAGTGACATCTGGCCCTTTGAAATTTTTAAGTAACCCTCATAAAAAATACTCAAGCGGGGTTAAATCAGGAGAACGGATAGACCCCTCAATTTCTCCGCGTCTGCCGATCCGCCTATTGGGAAAAACTTGATTGAGACAGGTTCTTACTTCCAATGCAAAATTTGGTGTAGCTCCATCCTGCTGATGCCAAATATTTTTATCAATTTCATTACAGTTGTCATCATCTGGGAAAAGTACTCTTAACTAGGGAACTAAGAAATTTTGGAAGATATCAAAGTAACGCGCACCAGTTAAAGTGCTATCAAGGGAATATGGTCCGATAATTTGAAAATTTATAATTCCAGCCCAAACGTTCACCTTCTCAGGGTATTGAATACTTGAGTAGTGGCCTCCATCATCCAATGTATTTTTTGTACTCCAGTATCTACAGTTCTGTTTGTGGACTGTATATTTAACACGAATATTGCCTCATCAGAAAAAATCATGTTTTTTATAAATAACGGATCATCTTGGCGTTTATTTGCCATGATTTCGCAAAATTTAAATCAGCACGCGACGATCAGGTCATCGTCGTTAAGTTGGAACACAATGAATTTTATTTGAGCGGTATTTTTCGTTTTTTAGAAGACGCAATGTGAACGTTTTACTTACACCATTATCGGCGGCAACTGGTCTTGTAGGTTTATGTGGATTATCCTAAACGTCTAAAATATTTCCAATTTCATTGTCTAAAATAGGTTTCCTAACAGATTCAGGAATATCTCTGGTATTTTTAAATTCACGACATTTGTTTTCTACTCTACTAACCGTAGATTGAGGTAACCGAGAAACTCATTGTTAAAATAACAATCAACTTGGCAATCATTGATAAATAACTAGAATAATAAGTTTGTACAGATGTAGCAGATAAAGAAATTATAATATTTTCTGATACTTATGTAAAACGCAACCCTTTCTACTTTACATATTTAATATGAATTTTATGACGTGACAAAAAATTCATTATAAAAGTCAAATTTGACGGATATTTGGTACATAGGCATATATAGTTTAGGATACATTTTAAAATCTTCAAATTTAATTTTCTTGATGAGGGACACAAAATTCAAAAACCTTATATTGCTGTAAAGAGAATTGAAAACCGTTTCAAATGAGCTATCACACGGGCACCCGTTCCATTAAAAAATTTCAAAGGGTGTAGTTGTTACTCCAAAGACGTTGAAGGGGGAGGTACAAAATTATGTCCAAAAAATGTCATTTTAGAATTAAAAATTGACGTGTTTTAGAATTTTACTCATAAATTGTAAATAATTACGTAGATAATGTTATTAAGACAAACTAAATGGTGATCTAAACTTCAAAAATAGAAACACTTTTATTTCTGGCTAGTTAAACTAACAGGGTTTTCGTTTTCAAAATAATTTCGTATGTTCAAAATGATTGAATAACTATTCTCAACCTGAAGGAAATGTTAAAATCATGTACTAGTAATATACGATTCAAACGTAGTTAGGCAGATTTCAGTAAAAAAACAGAACAATTGTGCTATTAATGAAGAAAGCATGAAACTTTCAGGCATTGTTCTGTATACAATTCTAATCATTTAAAAATAAGGAGCCGTCCAATATGTCTTTAAATAACAAAATGGCGTCCATTTAAAGACGACGCCTACTCGCACATATAATACTTCAAATATCCTGGCTCCAGTTTGTTCGATTTTAATAATCTTTTCAAATTATGAATTCTCTTTAATGAAACTTTATTTTCAGTTATCAGAACTTTCTTCCCAAGTTTACAGTTTGAGATAAAAACTTCGAAAAAAAGAAACATTTGCAGTATATTATCTAGTTTTACTAATTCACTGTTAAACTATGTCATATAACAAAAATTAAAATAACGTAAATGGCTTTCATTTGGTATCTTTCTGCCGACCGCAAAAACGTGTTTTTTGTTAAACACCTAAAAGCAATGATTGCACGTTCCGACATGTCGCCGCGCTAACACCGTCCCCACTTATAATTAGGCAACGTATCTATTTGTTTAGTTTTTAGTTACTTTTACACAACCCGATTGTGCGTGACTGTGCTTTCATTATAACTAATTATAATTATATATACTAAATGCAATACATAAAATTAAATACCTAGGTAAGAAATTTTAGTTATGCATAAGTTTTAAATAAGTGATTTTAAAATTTGTTTGTTTACTTTTAGATGAACGAGCTTTTTGTGTTACAAAAAATAGCAGGATATATTTAAAACTAGACGATAAAGGTAAGACAACCCAACTTAAACAAATGTGCAGGGTGTTAGTAGTATATTGGCAAATTGTTAATATATTTTCTCCTTCCTCTAACTGTTACTAAGTAGTTACAGTAAAGGGATAGAGACATTTGGTTATTGTATCTGTTTTAAAAATAAATAACTAAATATAAAATATTTTAAAAAATCTGCAAAACGGCTGGGTGTCAAAATTCGTTCTACATCTGCTTTATATTGCTTGATGGGGCTGTACTCGTAAATATCGTTAGACCCACCGACTCTATGAAAGACTTTGCGGATTACGCAGAACAAGGATTTATTCCTCATGTCAAAACATATTTTAGACGTACTTCCAGGGTAGAAGTTATTTAGGATGCTTACCGCCCTGATTCATTAAAAGCAATGGCTTGTCAGAAACGGGGAACCGGTACTCGAACTCGTGTCACATCGAAAACACCGCTGCCAAAGAAATGGAACGAATTTTTGCGAGTGGATGACAATAAGGCAGAGTTATTTAAGTTCCTCGGAATGTATGTCAAAAATATAACTCCTGATATTGGAACTATCATAACAACAATGGAGGAGGATGTAGTAAGTAATGCAGACATCTGTCTTGCACCAGTATGCCCGTCTACTCACGAAGAGGCGGACACCAGGCTTATCCTGCATGCTCATGCTGCTGTTGGGCAGGGATGCTCTCGAATACTTTTAAGATCCGTTGATTCAGACATACCAGTATTGGCCATTGCTTTCGCTAGCCAATATCCAGTTGTAAAATTTTGGATTGAATTGGGGACAGGGAAGAATATACGAAAAATTTCTGCTCATGGGGTTGCTGCAACAATGGGATTTGAAAAAGCATCGGCGCTACCAGGCTTTCATGCCTTAACTGGATGCGATACAGTGTCTTCATTCGCTTCACGTGGGAAAAAAACGGCGTGGAAGGCATGGGAAAAATACCCGCATGTTACAGCAGCTTTCAGTTTTATATCACAACCATCCGAAGAAATAGAGCCAGATGTTTTCGACAAACTTCAACGCTTTGTAATTATAATGTACGATCAAATATGTTCAGAAACTGATGTTAATGTTGCTAGGCAATACCTCTTTACACAAAAAAATCGTCCACTTGAAGGAATACCCCCTACACGAGATGCACTTTTATTGCATATTAAGAGGGCAGCCTATCAGGCTGGTCATATTTGGGGCCAAGCAAACATTAAACAGCCAGTGGTACCTTCACCTACAGAATGGGGATGGGAGGCTGGTACAATAAGTTGGGAACCAATATGGATGACACTGCCAGAGGCTTTAAAATCCTGCAAAGAAATCATCGCTTGTCGCTGTACACGTAAAATATGTACAGGGCATTGCAAATGCGTGAGTTCTCATCTTCAGTGTACATCAATGTGTAAATGTGAGGGCAATTGTGAAAACTAACTCTGTCACGCGTATACCTTTTTCAGCAAAAATAATTATTTACATTAAAAAGTGTAATTTTACTTTGGGACTAAATGAAACTGATACTAAAATATTATGAGTTATCATTACATTGCGTTACCAAATGTCTAACAACTCTGTTGTAACCATGTCACAGCAACTTTTTTTTTAACAGCTGAAAGATACTAAAATTATACTTATCTTATTTTAAACTTTATTTCTTTTCTAACAGTTTAACAGAGAATTGGTAAATTTAGATTTCTTTTTTTACATTTTTCTCTTTTTCTGGATTTATCTATCAAACTTATAAAGTTAGGAAGAAAGTTCTAATAACTAAAAATAAATTTCCATAAAAGAGCTACCAAAATTTAAAAAATTATTGAAATCGGTAAAATAGGAGCCAAGATAGTCAGCGTTTCAGTTGAGCGAGTAGGCGTCATTTTTAAATGGCAGCCATTTTGTTATTTTGTGACATATTGAAGGGCTCCTTATTTTTAAATACTTACAATTGTATACAGAACAATCCCTGAAAGTTTCATGCTTTCTTCATTAATAGCACAATTTTTACTGAAATCTGCCTAACTAACGTATTGACCCCTTACTTTAACCGCGAATATCTCAGAAACGGAATAGCAAAAAAAATAAAAAAAATTATGTGTTCATTCTATTCTAAATCAATCACTGAAATTTGAATAAAGTACATTGAACACTTTTGAAGTGCAGCTAAGTTATTTTGAAAAATGTCCTACTTTTTAAGGAAATTTTGACCATACCAGTTTTAAATCCATTATATCTTGGAAAATATGCATCCAATGTAATTAATATTTTAGACACCGATAAAGCACGACATTTTTTGTACGAGGAAATTTCATCATAATTTTTTATTTTAAAATTTTGCAGTTATTCTCAAAAACGTGACGTCATGTTTATTCGGTTATTTATCAACGTATTTGAATTTTTTTTGTTAAAATAGTTAATTATATAAGATGTAAGTATTTTCGGAGAAAATGATTGGTATATATCAAATATTAATTTAGTTATCAAGCGTAATAGATAATATTATTGCAAACTTGCAATGATAATCCTTTACGCTTGATACCTAAATTAATATTTGATATAATTATACCAGTTCTTTTTTCTGAAAATGCTTAGATTTTATATAGTTAACTATTTTATCTAGTTTTTTTAAATACATTGATAAATAACCGAATAAATATGACGTCCCATTTTTGAGAATAACTGCGTGCTTTATCGGTGTTTAAAATACTATTTACATAGTATGCATATTTTCCAAGATATAATGGATTTAAAACTGGTATGACCAAAATTTCCTTAAAAAGAAGGACATTTTTTAATATAACTTAGCAGAACTTCAAAAATGTCCAATGTATATTATTCAAATTTCGTTGATTCGTTTATAGTACACTCATAATAAACACATCATTTTTTCAGTTTCTTCTGCTCCTCCGTTTCTGAGATATTCGCGGTTAAAGTGAGGGGTCAATACATTTGAATCGTATATTAGGTAGGATTTTTAAGAACTTAGAAATGATAGTTGTTCATACACCAGGAAACAAATTGCAACAACTTTTAGGCACCCACAGTAAAATATTGATTCTTACCATAGCAAAGGTCCGGGATTTACCAAATTAGTTGTAAGGGTTGTAATTTGAAGTACACTGGACAAACGAAACATCAAATTGAAATAAGGTTCAAGGAACACATCTCAAATATGGAAGAACTGAAAAGTCCATAGTGTTGCCCAGCATGCTCTTGATAACGATCATAAAATAAATATCAGTAAGTTAAAGTTAATTTTAAGTGTAACAAATAATAAGCTGGATGCTTTTGAAAAATGTAAAAATAGTGACAAAAGACCGATAGTCCGCTTTATTGGTTATTAGGCACGAATGGCGTCACCGATTTGCTGATGACAGTAGAAAACTAGCAATAATTTTGTTGAAGTTAGGTCTTCACGTATCTTTTTATGTTTTCAGATTGTGTGTTCACCAACATATAAATAAGCATACGCTATTTTTCGTTGCGAAATTAATATTAATAATTCCGGAACAAAATTGTGCGTAAGCAACCGTCGGACAAGTAATAAGTTAACTAATTTATCAAAGACAATTATTATAACTATACGAATTTTTTCTTAAATACATATTTCCCATTTCCTTCAGCTGAATAATGAAGAGCATACTTAAATCTCCTGTTTTTCAGAATTCTATACAAACTTCCTCTTAAGTGACGTACAAAAACTCACCCTTGGGTATTATTTTGCAAAAAGTGTGTGGTCGAGAAGGACGTACTTATCGCAAATCATTAGCTGTAGGGAGGATCTAGTAGGCTTAGATCAGTCTGGCGATTAGTAAGGGCCATGATTGATTACGCTGGGTTTTTACTTTACGTGATTGACGTTGCGTCTTAACGAGAGATAATATGGACCCAAGTAGCCGTACAATCTATTATTTAATGCTAAATAAAGCCGCTCAGTAAACCTGTCTGAGGATTTAATCAATAACTGGGAAATATATTAACAAAAATTATTTACGAGCACATACAGTAAATGATACTTGCATCTTACATAAATTACACAGTCTTCATATAGAATAATATACAGGGTTATTCAAGGCAAGCGGCCATTGAATGTTTTATGGGATCTGTGTTGAGTTTGAAAATTGGTCTAATAATGAGGTTCTTGAATGTGGCTGATCTAACGGAAATATTTTCATGCATGTTACATCCGCTTACACCGGATGTATCACCTAACTTTGTTATTTTAAATGGAACACCCTATATTTTATTTCATATTTGGATTCCTCATAAAATTTAAGCTACCGTTCTTACCCTTCCGAAAAAAAAATGATATCTTCTATCATGTAGCCGATTTAGAGATTCTATTTTTAGTCTAATTCACAAGTTCAAAAAGGTGTTAATTCTTGAAATAGCTCCTTAAAATATGGGCGATAGCTCATTGGATTCGGAATGACGTCTAGAAAAATGCATTCAAATGTTTCGTTAGCAAATTAAGATGAAAAAAAAATGGCATTTAGTTTTTCGCTTATAACTCAAAAACTATAAACGGTAACGGAAATCGGAAGTGATTCTTAAAGAGGAGGACATTTCCAATAAAAAAAGTCCCAACTCCCGGAACACTATTATTATTTATCATTTTAATTTAACGCTAAAAATAGGACTCCGCGCGACCATCAGGATGCACGCGCCGCCCTAAAAGAGAGTACGTCACAGAAAATAACTTCTTTATACTATTAAATAACAATTAAAAAATTTGAAAAAATTATGGTGTATTCTTAACACTTGAAAAAATAAGGTCCCGTTGGAAAAAAATGTTAAAGTTAGGCTTTTCTTAACTAAAGATATTTTATGGGACCTCCGTTGCCATTGGAGACAAAAATATTTTAAAAAATAATTGGCCTATAAAATGTTCGCTTCTTGGAGCCCTTCTTATACATATACTTATAGTACAGGCAATGAAGACAAAATTTTGTAAAAACTTTGCAAAAATTAATAAAAGGATCATCTCCGGGATTTAGGTAGGTAATAACCTGGAGAATGAGATGATGAATTCTTTACACTTCCAAGTTCTGGGAAAATTGAAAAAAAAAAGTTTAGAAACTTTTTGATTTTCGGTTTTTTCGCTCTAGCGGCCAAAATAATGAAAATAAAGAAAAAAGTATTTAACAAAAGCTGTGGCTCATCTGACCTCCTTGGTAAAAAATACAAAAAAAATGCGAGATTTTTGTTTTTTTTTTCAGTTCTTGTCGACTTTCATCCCTACGGCCTATTTTTTCAGCAAAAACAATTTAGTACTTTTTTAAAGTAGACTGAATTTCCTACAAGTTGTTACTAGAATGCTCTCTGTAGACCTAATACTCTCGGAGACACAGCTGCTCAAATTTCTCATATTTCGCCATTTTTACCGATTTTTCTGGTTTTAGGTACTTCATAAGATTGGTCCAAGAGAGCTAAAATTGTTTCAAAAATATAAGATCTGTTTGGAACTAACTTTTTATTTTTTTTTAAATATAATTCCTTCCTGTTTTCCGATCCATTGAATATAATAGTACTATTTTATTTAATTTTTTAAAATTTATTTCGCTCGGGTAAAATGAATTTTCTGAATCCCGTTATAGTAGCAGTAGGTACATAGTTCACAGATTTTTAAGTTAAGAATTGCTAAAAATGCCAAAATATGAAAACTGCAAAACATTGAATTGCTGTATCTCGGAGATTATTTGATCTGTAGAGTCCGTTCTGGTACCAATTCGCCGCAAATGTAGTGTACATTCAAAAAGTACTAAGCTGTTTTTGCCAAAACCGCAGGTCTTATGGGGGTCAAAATTGACAAAAACTGGAAAAAAGTAAAAAATCTTGGAGCATTTTGGAATTTTGACCAAGATCCGAAGGTATGCCGAGGTCGTAAATTTAAATTAATAATAATAATTTAAATATTAAAAAATCATAGATACTTTTTTTCATGTCAGGTAGGATGTATACAATTTTAAAATATATTTTTTTTAAATATAAAACTAGTCGATTTGTTTATAAACAATTTATAAACAAATGGCGTAAAACATTTTTTTAACGTTAATGAATGCTTTTCTTCAATGTAAAAATAATAATATGATAACAAATATGAAAAAAAATTTGTTTTACTACTTTACTTTGGTTTTCAATTTTTTGTTTACTTTAAAAAATTATAGTAAACAACATAAACGATTTTTAAAAACTTTTATAACGTGATTCTGTTAATAGTACCGGCAAATTAGCCATTTAGGATAACAAAAATTAATAAAAGGATCATCTCCGGGATTTAAGTAGGTAATAAAGAATGAAATGATGTATTCTTTGCACTTCCAAGTTCCGGTAAAATCTTAAAAAAATGTAAAAAACTTTTTGATTTTCGGTTTTTTTGCTCTATCGGGCAAAATACTGAAAATAGAGAAGAAAGTTTTCAACAAAAGTTGTAGCTCGTCTCTTTCTCCACAAAAAAGGTCTTTACAAATTTTTGTCTTACTTAAGCCATATTTAGAAGATAAATCGAGTTTTCCACTTATAGTTTTAAGCCGCTTCAAAATGCGCGAAAAATGAGAATTCTCCGGGAGTTTCGTACAACCGGACTCAGCGAATTGAACCGAAAATTCAAAAAAAATGTTAAAAACTTTTTGATTTTCGGTTTTTTCGCTCTAGCGGCGAAAATAATGAAAATAAAGAAAAAAGTATTTAACAAAAGCTGTGGCTCATCTCTTTCTCTACAAAAAGGTCACTACAAATTTTTGTCTTACTTAAGCCGTTTACGAGATAAATCCAGTTTTCCACTTATAGTTTTGAGTCGCTCCGAAATGCGCGGAAAACGAGAATTCTCCGTGAGTTTCGTACGACTAGGCACATCGATTGATAATTCTTACTGTTCAGCGCTGCAAAAAAAATTAAAATGTCATAAAATGTAGAGAAAAGTCTCATCTATAATGTGTAACTAATCACAAAATTCATACAAATTTTTATCATAGCGAAAGAAGTGTTAGAAGATAGTAAACTTTATACAGTTGATTTATTCATATCTTTGAGTTTTATGCACCCTTCCTATTTCTCCCATAACAATAGGTGCTTCTTCACCACGATCAGTAAACTATACGGTTACCTCATGTGAGACGGGCGACGTCACTTGTAGACCCTGGACACATCTGAGAGTGCGCGCAACATAAACATAATTGCAAATCAAGGACAAAGTTTAGCTACATCCAGAGCCGGCGCTACCCTTTAAATCTTTTTTTCATTAGTAATCTATGAACTCTTTAATATTTTAAGCTATCTGGTCTTTCTCCATCAGAGATCACACCCTAGAGAAAATATCGCAGGTCGCAGATATATGTTTTTACTGAAAACCGTAAGTAGTTATAGGTGCAGCTTTTATTAATTTTCGCTGGGCAGTAAAATATCTAGTGCCAGCTCTGGTTGGGTCTACAATACACGTCATAATTCCGTTCCCCGCTCCGCGCGTTTCCTTCACCATAATGCTGCTGATTGAGACAACCGTATAGTTTACTGATCGTGCTTCTTCACCGCATGGATTCGATTCCACGCACTCTAATCAATATTTCGTGAAAATGTCATTGAAGACTTATGTTTTATTGTACTTGTAATCCAAAAATTAAGATTATGCTATTATTAATAATTAAGACATAGCGAATTGAACTCCAAAAGTTGTAGATGACTGATCGATGAGAAATATACCATCTACTTTGATCGCATGGCATATTTTTCCAACAAAAGTAATCGCAATACAATGTTAATTAGATTAATATATCATTATATAGGAATATATTAGCAAAATTAATTATCATTCTAATGATTTCCGGCAAAGATATGAATAAATCTGTGGATCAACTGTACAAAGTTTACCAAGCCACCTTCTAGCACTTTTTCTCCATGATATATTTTTTTAAATTTTATTATTAGTTCCACGTTAAAGCTGAGAGTTTTCTCTACATTTTATGTTATTTTCATTTTTTTAAGGGCTCTGAACAGTAGAAATTATCGATCGATGAGTCCGGTTGTACGAAACTCCCGGAGAATTCTCATTTTTCGCGCATTTCGAAGCGGCTCAAAACTATAAGTTGAAAACTCGATTTGTCTTCTAAACGGCTTAAGTAAGACAAAAATTTGTAAAGAACATTTTTGTGGAGAAAGAGACGAGCTACAACTTTTGTTGAAAACTTTCTTCTCTATTTTCATTATTTTGCCCGATAGGGCCCGAACTTGGAAGTGCAAAGAATGCATCCTCTCATTCTCCAGGTTATTACCTATACTTAAATCCCGGAGATGATCCTTTCATTAATTTTTTTTACCCTAAATGGCTAATTTGCCTGTGCTATTAACAGAATCAAGTTATAAAAGTTTTTAAAAATCGTTTGTTTTGTTTACCATATTTTTTTAAAGTAAACAAAAAATTAAAAACCAAAGTAAAGTAGCAAAACAAATTTTTTCATATTTGTTATCATATTGCTATTTTTGCATTGAAGAAAAGCATTCATTAACTTTAAAAAAATATATTTTAGGCCATTTGTTTATAAATTTTTTATAAACAAATTGACCAGTTTTATATTTAAAAAAAAATATTTTAAAATTTTATACATCCTACCTGACATTAAAAAAGGTATCTATGATTTTTTAATATGTTTTATCTGATTATAAATTAATGTTGAATCCAAAATTGCGACCTCGGCATACCTCCGGATCTTAGTCAAAATTCCAAAATACTCCAAGATTTTTTACTTTTTTCCAGTTTTTGTCAATTTTGACCCCTATAAGACCTGCGGTTTTGGCAAAAACAGCTTAGTACTTTTTGAAAGTATACTACATTTGCTGCGAATTGGTACCAGAACGGACTCTGTAGATCAAATAATCTCCGAGATACAGCTATTCAATGTTTTGCAAAGTTTTCATATTTCGCCATTTTTAGCAATTCTTAACTTAAAAATCTGTGAACTACCTACTGCTACTATAACGGGATTCAGAAAATTCATTTTACCCCAGCGAAATAATTTAAAAAATATAAAATACAATAGTACTATTATATTTAATGGATTTATATTTAAAAAAAAAAATTAAAAATTAGTTACAATAGTACAGGCAAATTAACAATTTAGGGTAACAAAAATTAATAAAAGGATCAACTCTGGGATTTAAGTAGGTAATAACCTGGAAAATGAGATGATGCATTCTTTGCACTTCCAAGTTCCGGGAAAATTCAAAAAAATTTAGAAAAACTTTTTGATTTTCGGTTTTTTTGCTCTAGCGGCCAAAATAATGAAAAAAGTGAAAGAAGTTCCCAACAAAAGTTGTAGCTCGTCTTTTTCTCTACTAAAAAGTTCCTAAAAATATTTGTGTCTAACTTAAGCCGTTTAGAAGATAAATCAAGTTTTCCACTTTTAGTTTTAAGCCGCTTCGAAATGCGCGAAAATTGAGAATTCTCCACGAGTTTCGTACGACCGGGCTCATCGATCGATAGTTCCTACTATTCAGAGCCTCTAAAAAAATGAAAATAACATGAAATGTGGAGAAAAGTCTCAGCTTTAATGTGGAACTAATCACAAGATTCATAAAAAATTATATCAAGGAGAGGAAGTGTCAGAAGATGGCTTAGTGAACTTTGTACAGTTGATCCACATATTTATTCATATCTTTGCCGGGAGTCGTTAGAATGATAATTCATTTTGCTTATATGTTCTTATATGATATATTAATCCAATTAACATTTTATTGCAATTACTTTTGTTGGAAAAATATGCCTTGCGATCAAAGTAGAGGGTATATTTCCCATCGATCAATCACCTCCAAATTTTGGAGTTCAATTCGCTATATCTTAAGTAATAATAATAGCACAGTCTTAATTTTTGGATTATAAGTACAATAAAACATATTCTTTCCAATGACTTTAGAGTTTTTTAAATGCGCGCAGTTCTGTTTGAATTTGTCTACATTATTCATACACGTTCAGAAAATGCACAATTATACAGTAAAACATATACAACTTATTTGTTTCTTAATATTCTTCAATGAAATTTTCACGAAATATAGATTAAAGTGCGTGGAATCGAATCCATGTAGTGAAGAAGAACCCCATTGTTACGGGAGAAATAGGTAGGATGCATAAAACTCAAATATGTGAATAAATCAACTGTATAAAGTTTATTAAGCCATCTTCTAACACTATTTTCTCAATGACAAAATTTTTTATGAATTTTGTGATTAGTTCCACATTAAAGCTGAGACCTTTCTGTACATTTCACGTTGCTTTAATTTTTTTTAGCGGCTCTGAATAGTAATAATTATCGATCGACAAGTCCGGTAGTACGAAACTCCCAGAGAATTCTCATTTTCCGCGCATTTCGGAGCGGCTCAAAACTATAAGTGGAAAACTGGATTTATCTCCTAAACGGCTTAAGTACGACAAAAATTGGTAAAGCCTATTTTGTAGAGAAAGAGACGAGCTACAAATTTTGTTGAAAACTATTTTCTGTATTTTCATTATTTTGGCCGTTAGAGCAAAAAAACCGAAAATCAAAAAGTTTTTCCTAATCTTTTTGAATTTTCCCGGAACTTGGAACTGCAAAGAATGCATCATTCCATTCTACAGGTTATTAACTACTTAAATCCCAGAGATGAATCTTTTATTAATTTTTGCGAGGTTTTTACAACATTTTGTTTTCATTGCCTGTACTAAAACAGATCTTATATTTTTGAAACAATTTTAGCTCTCTTGGACGGTCAGAGATTTAAGACTGATATTTTACAAAGTTATTTTTGCTACACTCCCGCCAAGACAATCAGCGAATCGGCCCAGTGGTAAGCAGGGGGCTCTCCCTCTACCACATCACATTAAAATACTCTAATATATACAAGAAGGTAGATATATAATATGTATTTCACTTCAGAAACCTCCCTCTCACGACAGACGAAAGACGCTCCCGGGAGCCTACACATGCCAGCGAAGAAAGAAGACCAAGACAGAAGAGCGCCAGAAGAAACGACCCAGCTGGCAGGGTCCAACAGCCAGGACTAGGGGAGGTTTGCTAACATCGCCAATACCGTCCGCATTTGCGGGGGGGGGGGGGGTAGGCGAAAAAGCAGGCCCACTCCTTACGAGGCCGGTCCAGGTCTACAGCAATGATTGGGGCAAAGAGCTCAAGCTCGACCCCTAATCATCCGAGACCGCCATCTTTAGTCAAGAAAATTGGCGCACTTCAGAAAATTTGAGGCCAATCTTATGAAGTATCTAAAACCAGAAATATCGGTAAAAATGGCGAAATATGAGAAATTTGTGTCTCCGAGAGTATTAGATCTACAAAGACCATTCTAGTAACAACTTGTAGCAAATTCAGTCTACTTTAAAAAAATACTAAATTGTTTTTGCTGAAAAAGTAGGCCTTAGGGGTAAAAATCGACAAGAACTGAAAAAAAAACAAAAATTTCGCCGTTTTTTTTGGATTTCTTACCAAGAACTGGAGGTCTGTAGAGGTCGTAAACTTTGATTTAACATTAATTTTTAATCCTATATAACATATTCAAAAAACATGATACCCTATTTGATGTCAGGTAATCCTCCTTTTTGACAAGGTTACTGGACTAAAGTGCTGATAACAAAATTTCTTGACTTGACTATTGACCTTAAACTTACATGGGAAGTTCATATAAATAATGTCTGCTCTAAGCTTAGCAATATCTGTTACAATGTGAGAACATTAAGAGAAACAGTTTCCATTACTATTTTAAAAACCTTGTATTATGATCTAGTACAGTCAACTCTGCAGTATTCTTTGATTTTTTGGGGTTCATCAGCCTATCTAGAATGGCTTTCATAATTCAAAATAAGATACTCAGATGTATGGTCAACACTCATCCATGAACAAGTTGTAAGGCAATTTTCAAGAAACTCAACATATTTAATGTTACCTTTTCTATAAGTATATTTTACAGCTTATCCTGCACATTAGAGCAAACGAAAATAATTGTGTGAGAAATCATGAGAAACACTCTCATAACACAGGAAGTAATCAAATAATGTGCCAACCCTTTTCAAGGCTCGATATACGATAAAAATTTTCTAACTATATTGGAATAGTAGTAGTAGTATAAAGCCTTATTGGAAATTCCAATTGCTAACAACTGAGATCTTCCAGCCCATGTACAATATAATAATAATAAAATAAGTTATTTATTGATTGCATTAATATACAATGTAATAAAATACAATCAAAAGGCCATCGACCTAGGTCCTTCAGCCAAGGAGATAATAATAATATATTTAAGATTTTGTATAAAAAATATGATGGGAAACAAAAGGTTGATTACATAGATAAATTGTAAAAAAAAAAAAAAAATTAAATATGAAACGTAGCGCTTCAGTACTCCTGCGACATCAATATCAACTGGTCAAAAATTGGGCTTTCCAGATATGCGAATCTTGGTGTATTGTCGTTTCGAGCGATTATTAGAGGTTGCATTACTTCAATATTGTAGTTTCTCTGTGCAAATTTTTCGTTGAGAAGTTTTATTCTCTCCTCGATAGGCAGTATTTGCACCAATTCATACAAAAGTGCATTAGGAGGGTTGTGTAAAGGATTGTGTGGGTGCCGAATCTTTGTAATTTTCCTTAGTGCAGTCGTTTCAGCTGTCCTTAAATTTTTTTTAGCTGGATTTCTGCTGTTCATGTATAATGTATGTCCATATTCTAAAATAGGTCTACAAATTGTTTTGTATATTTTGGCAGCTGCTGTGGTTTTTATCCCTTTATTTTTGAATGTTAATACTCTGAAATGTTTCGCTCTGGACATGCATTTTTTTTTACCGTTTTAGAATGCATGTTGAAGTTTAATTTATTGTCTAAATAAACCCCCAAATACTTGACATTGGTTACTGGATGAATTTGGTGATTACTTATTTCGATAGAGGGAGAATTATTGGATATTGCGTGATTGAATAAAATGAATTGTGATTTCAGCGGGTATGTACAATATATTATTTTACAATCATTGATTTTTATAACAAATATAACACTTTTGTGTTCATAGTCTTACAAAAAAAAAATACGTATTATATATAAGTAGATGATTATGTGTATTAAAAAATTTAATTGGATCTGGTATAGTTCGCCATTTCTTCATCCAGAATATTGTGTTGTCTGAGAGGTGTTGTAGGTTTTCAACGGTTTCACTCAAATTTTTTCCATCGGATACAAGGCAATTATCGTCAGCGAATTGTAGGATATATGCGTTGTGGTCAATATTCTGTGGATGTTCCAGATTGTAAGTATATAGAATAGAATAGAATAGAATAAAATTTATTAACCTTCAATATTGTCAAAGTTACAAAAAATGGTTTCGTCAAAATCACACAAGCCCCAGCATAAGAATAATATGCCAAGTATTCAGAATATAAATATATAAATATATAACGATAATACAAATTTTTATACAAACATAAAACATAAAAAAGTAAAAGTATAACATTATAAACATTCATAGAAGTAGAAAAGAAAATAGAGAGCAATTTTTTGACTACTAAAAGCTGTTGTAAAATCATTCGTCAATATACATAAAGACATTAAATAAAACTACAAACCTAAAAGTAGTGACTAACAAAAAAAAAGGAAAAGAGAAAAAAGATCAATATGTAAAAATAACAAATATGCACACATAAAATATAATTAAAAAAAAATTATCCTGGTGACTAAATTGTGTTTTATATACCAATTATACATGATTTCCTATTAAACAGAATTCTTCACAAGAATAGAAACAATTTTCTAATAGGTAGTTTTTCAATCCTGTCTTAAACAATTTGTATGGATGTAATAATTTGATCTTGCTTGGTAATATGTTAAATAGATAGGCACCAGCGCAGTATGGAGATTTTTTAAATTTACTTAGCCTGTAATTATTGATATGTATGTCATTTATATTACGAGTTGCGTGATTATGTACTGCCCTATTGAGGCTAAATTTGTCGATATTATTATAAACGAAGCAGAGTAATTTAAATATGTATATACACGGTAGTGTCATAAATTTTTTATGTTTAAATGTTTGTCGACAAGAATGTCCATAAGGTAAATTAAATATGATTCTAATTATTCTTTTTTGCATGACGAATACTCTATTCACGTCCACTGCCTGCCCCTAAATGATGATATTATAGCTAAGAGTTGTATAAACCAGAGAATAATATGATGCAACTAAACCACCCTCATTGACTACTTTTTTAATATTTAACATAGCAAACGTACTTTTAGCAAGTTTTGAGCCGACACTATCTATATGACTGGAGAAGCCAAGTGTTGATTCTATAGTAGTTCCCAAGAACTTCGTTTCAGTACTTGTTTCTACATGACTAATGTTTGGAATGGATTTTGGCACTGAAACAGAAAAATACACGAACACAGTCTTATCTTTGTTGACAATTAGTGAATTTTGATCACACCATTCCTTAAATTTATTAAATATTAAATATGCTTTGGACTCTAACTCCTGGATACTATTAGCATTTATGACCACCGACGTATCATCAGCATACATGAAGATATCTCCCTCCGTTATAAATGAAGGAAGATCATTAATGAATAATAAAAACAGCAGAGGGCCGATTATTGAGCCCTGTCCAACTCCAACGTCCATGTCATATATGTCGGAAGTTACAGAATCTATAGATACTAATATTTTCCTGTTGTCTAGATACGATAGTATCCAATTTAATATATTACCCCTTATTCCTAAAGAGGACAATTTTAATTTTTAAAAATTTGAGTTCACACAGTCAAAAGCAGAAGTTAGGTCAAAAAACATTCCAGCAACTTTTTTGCCTTTATCAAGATAATTATATATTTTTTGAATGAATTCGAGACTGGCCAGTTCCGTTGATTTGTTAGATCTATACCCGTACTGGCAGTTGGCAAATAGTTCATTTTTCTCTAGGTAATTGTATAGTCGTTTGGCTACTGACTTTTCTGAAATTTTAGAAATATAACTTAGAATTATTATTGGTCTGTAATTTTCTAATAGGTTGTGATCATCTTTTTTATATAGGGGGACTAATTTGCCTAATTTTAAGACGTTAGGAAATTGTCCAAATTCGAAAGACTTATTGATTAATATTGCGATTGTAGTAGCTAAGGTATATTTACAGAATTTCAGAAGACGTAGAGGTATCTCATCTACTCCCACGGAGTTTTTAATTTTCATCTTGTTAATAATATCTGCGACCTCTGCTTCAGTTACCGGTTCAAGAAAAAATGAGTTAGGGCTAATTTGTTGTGGGAGTGTACAAATAGTTGACCGACTCTTGTTGAAATGTTTTTGAAGTTTATTCTCTATACAGGTAGAGAAATAATTGCCAAAAATGTTAGCTACATCTTGCTTGTTACTTATTAATTTGTCATTTATTTTAATTTCTATGTTATTGATTTTATTTCTGTTTTTGCCTAATCTGTCATTTATAATTTTCCATAGAGTTTTATTTTTATTTTCTGATATCATTATCTCTTCAGAATTGCTTTCAATTTTTATTTTGGATATGGAGTGGTTTATTGACTTTTTATGTCTTTTGTAGGATTTTAGCAGTTCATTGGATCCAGATTGCTTGGCTATATGATATAAAAATTTTAACTTATTGTATTCATTTGTTATTTTAGCATCACATTTTTGATTTTTTGTGTTTCTAATTTTAACTTTCCGCTTTGGGCATGTAACATTCATGCACCACTGAAAATGTGTAACAAACTCATTATAGTAGTCATCGATGTTATTATACGTCTTTGAAAAGAGATCGTATTGGTTAATGAAGACTTGTTCGAAACTGCACATATTTTGTTCAGAAAATACTCTGCTTAATTTTATGTCATTACAGGCTATGTTTTTATTGAAATTAGTTTCTATATTGCAAATAACTAATTGGCCTTTATGATCTGATATAAGTGAGTCAATAACACGACATTCACTATTGCCAATGTTTGTTGCAATGTAATCAATAGATGTATAGGTGTTAAATCCCTTGCATAAATTAATTCTGGTTGGTTCTTTCACGAGAGAGATAAGATTAAAGGAACATAGTGTATCAATCAACAGTTTGATTTCTCCAGTCATTTTAAGACTATCGACATTAAGATCACCAGTGAGTATAATATAATTGAATAAGGAGGTGACGTTAGATAAAAGTTCAGACAAATTTGATAAAAAATTATGATAATTACCTAAAGGAGACCTATAAACACAGATGATGCAAGTATTTTTGTCGAATATAACGGCACTTATTTCACTATCTATTTCCACACAATATTTTTTTACATTGAAAGGTTTACATCTATATGTCATAGCAGAAAATATTGTAGAGTAATGGAGAGAGAGAACCTTGTCGTAAACCTTGCTCAGGAGTAAACATTTGGGACATTTTATTTTTAACCTGGATTTGAATAGAACGATTTAACAGTTAGTGTTTTAAAATCCATATTATATAGTCCGGACACTGGATTTGGTGTAATTTGTATAAAAGTCTGTGATGCCAGACACTGTCGAAAGCTTTCTTGATGTCAAGAAAAATTGCTGCCGAATTGTTTCCTATAATTTATTGTTTGTTTGGATATTGTTTGTTATTTTCTTACTTTTTATTGGGTATTTTGCCACCTCCTCTTACATTGGTGTTCACGATATTCCCATGTTTTTGAATTGTATTCCATCCAGTACCTATATAATGGGTTCGTGTATTTATTGTTATTCCAGTTTTTGCTTCCACAAACAGGTTGCATTTAATATCATTGTGTTCCACATAGTAATTAATTAAGTGTTTTTTGTGTTGTAGCTATTGATGTTGGCATACAGTATTTTAATTTTAGACATCTCGGTGAATTTGAATACCTTCGGTTGGTTCTGTGGGTGTATCGCTGGAATCTAAGTTCAGGTCAAACATTAGAACATAAAGTCGATTTCCTACAAATGTGGGAATAGTATTAATATTGTATTGATCAATAAATCTTTTTTGTAACTTTATTAGAAGTTCCTGCCTGTTGATGTTTTTGGGTTTGTTTATTTTGTTTGTATAAGTGTCAATAATATGATCATGTATTGTGATGGTTGAATGGATTCTGTTGTTCTTGGTAACTTTTTTGTTCAGATCAGCTGATTTCTTATTTATAGAGCGAATTTTAACATTTGGTATTCCTTCTATGGGTTTTGTGGGTCTTTGTGGACATTTCACAGACCATGCAACATGTTCTGTCAAGCCACATGCTTTACAAGTTGCGGGAAGGTTGCTTTTGCACTCGATGTCCTTATGGTCGCCATGGCACTTTGAACATTTTACTGGAGTGTTACACTGGTCAGTGGTATGTGTGAACATTGAACATTTAGTACATGGGACTGGTAATGGTTCTGGTGGGAGGCTGAGGTAAACTGAGAAATACCTACATTTGTAGTATACTCCTTCGTTAATTAGTTTCTCATATGCTCTTGTCCCCTGTAATTATCCAGATGAACAACGAGGGTTTGCTGGCGTTTTTGGAAATTATTCTTTTACAATATCGATGTGTTATATTAGAGTTAAGTAGAGTTTCATTTATTTCTTTTTCGTCTATGTCGATGTCCACTTGAGAAATAACTGCAGAGTATGATTGTTTTTTGTGTGTTGCGTTTGGTGGAACAGTACTTGCCTTAAAAGTGGAAATTACCTTGTTTTCTTTTAAGAAATAATGCATTTACTATGTGTTCTTTTGTGTTGTCTGACTAAATAATAAAACCTTTCCTTGTTTGTATTATGATGTCTTGAATATTGGGAAACGTTGAGCACCACTTGTCTGCAAGTTTTATGCGTGTAGCGCCATCAGGTGCTGTAGCATAATAAACGTTTTTGTATGTTTTTCTAAAGATGTTTTGCGCAGGAATAGATACATTGATCTGTTAGAGTATTGGTGTTGTGTAATTGAATGGTTAGTATTTTGAGGTGTATTAGACGTTTCCATTCTTTGATGCATGTTTTGTGGAGATGAGTTTTTATTCAGTTGTGTCGATTGTTTTGAAATTATTGGTGCATTATCAGTTTGTTTGGATATCCCAGGTTGTGAGTTATCATTGGATTTTTTTGAGTGTGAATGTTTTTAGTCTCCTTCTTCGTTTTTTTCCTGTTTTTGTCCAGTCCTTATCTGATGACTTTTCAGGTTGTGTTTCTATCTCACTTGCACTTGTTGATTCTTCCGAAGTTCCGCGCGCTTCTGTTTGGGACATTTTCGCTGTGAAAAAGTCCTCAAATTCGGCGGCGGAAATATTTTTTGGTGGGCTGATGCACTTAAGTTTATAAAATATTGACTTTTTATCACGTTTAAAGGTTTTTAACCACTATTTAATTAGTTTAAAGAATTCACTAAATAACTGCTCTTTACTCGTCAGAGTGTGGCAATAAACTGTATATTGGAATAAAATGCTACAATAAAATAAACTTTTTTAAAACTGTGATACTACGAATGTCTGCTAAAATAAATGAAATAAATTTCTTATATCAAATTGTTTTTATTCGGTGGATGAATTCTTGGAATATCAGTAATGTTCTTCAACTATTTTTAATAATGTCCAAGTAGCATCTTTAGGCACAACAAATTTGGCCATGGGAAAGTTTTTTAACTATTTTGATACTTTCTGAAATTGTTACCAATTGTTTAACTTTTACATATAGCACAACAATATTACTCAACAGTTTAGTAATTGTTTCTACCATTTAGTAAAACTTTTCATCAGAACAATTTTGAAACATGCTGCAGCATCCGTAACTTTTGAATAAAATATCTAGGAACATTTAGTTATATAATGTTTTTAGGCTTTAAGTTGGCACTTAGCAATAGTTAGTTACACCCTGATGGTCGCAGTGGAGGGTCTGACAGGAGCCCACTCACATATGAACCTACACATAGTGTTGCAACCATCGAATCGAAAGTATCAATATTTCATATCGATGAAAACATCGAAAGAAACTATTGATATATATTTATCATGCAAGAAACATCAATATTACCAATTATCGACATTTGATAAATTGAAGTCGATAATGAAAAAATTCTGGCAGTTTTTTTTGTATTAGTTTTTTTTTTACTAGCTACAAATTAGAAACACGTTTCTCTTTATTTTGGAACCTAGCAAAGAAACGCGCAGTGCCACCAAAATAGAAACACGTACTACACTACCAGAAGAAATTGTGTATGCGTCGAACATGTATCGCAACATGTTGCAAACAGTTTCCATTTTGTACATAGGAACAGGAACACTGTTTGTAACTTTGACTAGTCAGATAAATTGAAATGCCTGTAGTGTGTTTTTTTATGATGAATAAACTATTATTATTGCACTTAGATATAACCGAAAAACCAGTATCCTTTAATGCCCCCTGCACCTCGCTCACCTTGTAAATTCGGGACTCTTAGTATGTATATCATTTAACTATTTCAAAAACAGTCCCGAAGTCAAAGATTCTGTTCCCGACCATGTCCCTCCTTTTGGACATTCACTGACTGGACTAAGGGCAACAACCCGTGTTCAAAGAGTGCAATGCACCAACAACGTTAAAAATAAAATAATGATTTTTAAAGTAATAACTTTATTAGGACGATAACAGAAATATCTGTAGAACACTGAAAAACCAGATGCACCAAATGTGTGTGAGGCTTACTACATCTACTTAAATACCCTAGTTTTAAAAATGAATTATAAGGAGTGGTACATAGAAAAAATATCAATTTGAAAACTTTTCGTACACTAACACCATATGTGATAAATATTAAAAAATAGTACAAACTAGCGCACCCTCATAAATTCTTTTTGAGTAATCTTTATACTACTCTATTAAGAGCACTTTTAACGGACAGAATAAAATATTTGAGTTAAGTTTACAAGTTATTCGAAAATTATATACAAAATGTATTGACTTGGATCTATTATCACAAAACTAATTAAGACAGTAACAAAAATATCAAAAACATAATAATTTTTACATAAATTCCAAAATTGGTATATATCACAAAATTAAAACAAAAATTCGAATTCCTGACTAAAAAAATGACTACATAAATCATACTGATACTGTTAGTTCGAGGCAATGTAGAGTAGAATTTTTAAATATTAACATTGTATCAGTATAAAAATGCACGTACTCTAAAATATATCACATAAAACATTTATCGGATTCGGTACATTCTTTAAAGTAGGAGATAAGACATAACTTATTTTAAAATGCAATTGGATGCTGAGAATGGATTTTATATGTTTATTACGAAAAGCAACCCCTCTTCATATTCCATGCAATCAGACTATTTTAATGTATTTTCAATATTTCCTTTACCACAACAGGACATAGCCCTTGGGGACCCCTGTTACAAACTAAAATTACAGTGTGTCCTTATATACCACTATTACTACATTCTTAATAATTACTAGGTAAACTAAGTAGTTAACAATATCTTAAAAATATCAACTTCTTAAATATATTGTTCTTTAGTGTTGTATCGGTAATAATTAATAAGTTTTTCATAGAAAGAGATCATAAAAACACATTTTTAAGCCTCCCAGAACTTCAGTATTTCCTTGTCTAAAAAACCACATAACATATAATAATAAGTTTGCATTATATATAAAATCACAATATATAAACAGAAAATGTTCTAACCTAAACGAAAAGAAGCACTTAACTTCATAAAATTAACAAGTGCACATCTTGAAAAGCAAATAACTTCATGCGCATCCAAGAAATGTTTGCTAAAAAGTACTAAACCCATTCTCAGCATAACACCATTATCTTAAATACAAAATTTAAATACTTAGCACTTAAAATGATTCTGCGTATTAGAGGGTGTGGTAATTTAACTCAGTACGAGCCTTATAAAATTTGAAAGCAACGAATCCAATTGCGACCAATCCAAGAGCTAGAACGATTCCTCCAATAAAACTTGGACCATCAAACCTAGAAAAATTGCGAGAATATTACTAGCTGAAAGTTTTTTTATGTATGATGCTTATTTATTTCTACTATATTAATTTTACTTTGATCTTGTAAAAATAACTCCAAAGTGGGATCCACTCACTATAAATTGAATTCTGGTTTAGGAGAAACATTCTGAAATTTTTATATACCTGGTGTAACAGGATCACGGTACACCCCCCTTCTCCCCTTTAGTTTTGAAGATAAAAATTATTTAAATTTGGAACATCCTATATACTTAATAAACGTCTTGACATAAGTATAAATGATTTTTTGTTCACTTCCGGTTTCAACGAAAATGACACTAATTCTTGATATTTAAATGGAATACACTACATATTATTGTATTTTTTATTTCTGTATATTTTCCTGAATTCAACGATATCACATATAGACCGAGAGATAGCGTTGCAACATGTGTACTATTTATAAATGGACACAATGTGCCTTAATAATCCATTGAATACCTGCCCCAACAGTCAACCAGAATGGTAGCGGTGTGTTGATCAGTGAGCAGCGGCCTAGTACCTTCTCATCTTCATATTCCCTCCATCAAACCCCCTCTCTGAAAATGTTAAATATTCTTTGCAAAAAAAAAAACACCCTGGATGGGTTATAACCATCACTAGTTATATCCCTAGTCACCTTCATCGAGCGGAGGCCTAGTACCCTCTCACCTTCATCTTCCTTCCATCAAACCCTCTCTCTGAAAATGTTAAATATTTAAAAAAAAATTTATTCACAGATACTACACATTTTATGATAATAGCTCTTAGTCGACACGATCGAGTACGGCGGATCCCAATTTTAAATTTGAATGTAAATCTCAAAAACATCAAATTTTCAAACATTAATTTCTAAATAAATATGTCTAGTGGATGATAGTGTGATGTCTCTATGGAAAAAGGAAGATTGGCATTTTGTCAGTATCGTAAATTGGGACTGCAAAATCGAAAATGCGTAAGTCATTTACAAGGCCGCTGTTCACTGCTCAACGCACCGCTACCAGCATGGCTGACTGATGGGCGGGTATTCAATGGATGATCGACAACCTATTAAAGCACATTGGCATACCTAAGTATGCCATAATCACATATTATGTGATTTATTCTAATTGACCCCTGTAATGCTAGAAAAATTGAAATCCCTTCGAAAATATTAAATTATGTGATTTATCAAATAAAGTTCATCAAAATGGTTTTTGGAACAAAAATTAATTTTTTCGACAATTTATTGGTACTATTAATAAGGAATTTATTTATATTCATATACAAGTCAAAATTTAAATATATTTACATGTGTATAAATTATGTTAAAACCAATTGGCCATTGAGATATAAAATACTGTAGAGTGATATAAACCATAATTACAGGTATTCAAGTGTAATTAAAAAAGATACGTAAATGAATTATGTATGTGTGTAGTCGTCTTATAACTGTATTGTTTTTGTGTTACATACTGTTTTCTTTCTTTGTAATGTATTGTATTCTCGATTGTAATGCTTAGCAATTTATAGCTCTCTGCATATATTTAAGTCACATAAAAAGTGTCAGCACCTTTGAGATTGTGGTAAAGATCAAACACCCCGACATTTTTTATTTGCCTTAATAATATGAAGAGAACTATATTATGCTAATAAATCTAATCAATCAATCGAATATGCCTTATTAAAACATTCGGATAAATACAACCAAAATTACAACTAAGAGAAAATAAGAAACCGCAAGTATCAAAATCATAACTCTCGCCCATAATTTTCTATTTAATATATGGAAATATAGTACATAGGTTTAAGTTTATTATTTTCATACATATAATTTTAGTATCATACTAGAGAAATTATTTACATTACATTTATCATTATCATTCCAGAACTGTACTCGGAGAGTACGTCAGTCTTTTGGCATAACACTGTCGATGTTATACATTTCTCACATTTTAATGCCAGTTCAATGGGTTAAATATAAATATTTGCTATTCATGAGCTTCAATCTATGTACACAACTGGCCAAAGATTAGATAAAAGTCAACAAAGTATATATACATTTCACACCAATTAACTATAAGTGATAAACTTCCTAAACACTACATCAAAATTTATAAACAAAGATTGGTCAAAGCAAAATAAAATTGAAAAGTATCATTTGACAATTTTCCAACAAATAACATGGCTTTATGGTGTTAGAACTACATAATTCAACAATTAAAATTAAATATTGAATATAATTTAATCATCAGGATTAAATATCAATTTTACTTCCACATCCACAGTGAATAGAAGTATAGTAATTGTAAAAAAATGTTCAAAAAATATTTTTGTTGAAATAGGTTAGACTGTCATGGAACAAGAAAATTCCGTCGGTCTGTCTTGTGACATTCAAAATTACCTGAATGCCACTTGTTAATTTTTATTCTAATAGCAATGAATTTTTGTAGTCTTAATCCACAATTCAGTAAACTTATTAATGAATTTTTCATTCCAATCCCGAAGCCGTCCTAGTCTTACCGAATCTGGAAGAAATTGTGTTCGTCAATCCAACTTTAAATTATAAATAAGCATACAAGCGCCATCTGTTACTTCTCTTGATAAACACCTACAAGTCATCTGGTACAACAAATATTTAAAAGAAGAAATCTGTATAAGTGAATAAATCCCAAAAATCAATAAACAAAATTATAAATCGATAATTCTGATTAAATTGGAACTCATGAATGCATAGGAATGATACAGTACAGTAATTGTGTAGATTTGTATTATAGAATATATTAAAGGATGATTTATGTTACCACTACCAGCGACATCTCGCGTATAGAAATGTAACTAGGTTTTTTTAGATCAAACACGGTATCCGAACAGGTCGTGATAGCCATTTTCCTTTTGACTTCGAGCAATACAGACGTTGCTGTCCGATTAACACCTCATCTGAAGTGGTATGTTAATAGATAGTTGATAATATAAATATAATTACCTTCTGTAGTATTTGTTGTACATGTATTTGCAATTCAATTGTTGAATTTATCATAATTAAACGCGATGTTTGTTGATCACAAATTACCTTCATTCGCGGCGTGTGGCTTGAAAGAGACGCGGTCATGTTAATGTATGAACGGGGTATTTCGAGACATGTGTTTAACTCAGTATTAAGATATATTTAGAAGTAAATTTTATTAATGAATAATTGAGGTTTAATAAGGGTTTAAAGACAGTTCGAATTTAGTAAATTACGTTTTCGTAACCTTGTCGAATAATTAAAATTCAAAGGAATTTAACTCGATATTAGTAGGGGCGAGAAGGGCATGTTAATGTAATTTATTTAGAGAGATACCAGTAATGCATTAACGTGGGGATTTTATCAAACGCACTAAGAGTGCCCACTAGTAAACAAGTAATTTCAAGTGTAGTAACAGATGATAACTCTTGTAGGAATGAGGTGTTTAAGCTGACCCTTCAGTTGTGATGTTTAAGCTGACCCTTCAGTTTTGATGTTAAGCTGACCCTTCAGTTTTGATGTTTAAGCTGACCCTTCAGTTTTGATGTTAAGCTGACCCTTCAGTTTTGATGTTTAAGCTGACCCTTCAGTTTTGATGTTAAGTTGACCCTTCAGATTTGAAGCTAAGTTAATCCTTAAATTGGGAATTTCACCATACATTTGGCTTAACTGTGTGCCAGGAAAAATTGGGTGGCTGCTATAATCCAGGAGAACCAGACTATTTGCCAAGGAGTTTTTGTAATCCAAGGTTGGAGTGTCTTGGTATGGAATAGTCCTCGCTGGATGGGAGCACCAAGTTGTTTGGTTTGGTAACCGCTCAGATGTCTAAATTCTTAGGATCTCTGCGGAGTCAATGATCGAGTGGTGGTAACACAAGAAGATTCAGTGAGACGAGGACCAGGGTTGGTTACTGCAGAACCCAGCCGGTGGTAATAGTATCAACTGAATTTCTTTTCAACGTTCAACTTTCAACGACATTATTCAACTTTCGACAAACTTTTATACATTTCTAAATTGTTCCCATTGTTTTATGTTATATATTGCCTTCAGCTAATTATTAATTTTCTTCCATTTAATTATTTAATCACAGCTTAGCAATAATTTGTCATATTTTGTAAATTTTTTGGTCTTCAACCTAATCATACTTATTAAATAATATATAAACTGTCTGTAAGGAAGTAGCTACATCCAACCATAAGGTGTAACATTTAAATTAATCAAAATTAAGTCATTTCAAAATTTATAATAGAGTCAATAAACCAGATATATTTAACTTAGTGTGTTTATCTGTGAGAATCATGAGTATCTATAACAAATGAATTATCTCTGAGTAGTCACAGACGTACAGTTAGACAAGTACGTTATAGATGTTTTTTAATATGACTACTGGCGCCTAACCTAAAATAAAAAGTTTTTTCTTGAATAATTTCCGAACCACGACCCAGTCTCCACAAACTAAACGAGAACCGGGCAACCTCAACTTCCTAACCTGCTGGGGGCAGAAGTTGGTGGTACAGTCTGTAACTTTATTTGTGCTCAAGTTTTCTCTGAAACGGTTTGAGATATTGACTTGAAAGGACCCCGCACCATTACCATTGGAAAAATAATTTCGGTGGAATTTTCAAACTTAGGGAATAAGTAATTCAAGGTTCAAGACCCTCGGAATAAAAAATGTCATGTGGAATTACAGTGACTGGAAGTTAAAACATTTTTGAAAATTGTTTTCGATGGAATTTTGTTCAAACTTTGGGAATAAGTAGTCCAAAGGCCTTCAAACAAAAAATGTGATTACAGTGTCTGGAAGTTAAAAATGTTTCAAAATTCAAAGGTTTTTAACTTCCAGTCACTGTACTTCCACAGGGAAGGCATTAAATAAATTTTTACATATGGCATTTTTTGTTCGGAGGCTCCTTGAACTACTTATTCCAAAGTTTGAAAAAAATTCCACCAAAACAATTGTGCGGGGTCCGTTCACAAAATGTACCCATTTGGTTTATCAGATAATAAATTTATACGTTTGTTTAGACTTTTTAAACCATTAGTGCGCTTATTGATAAACTCAGTCATACTTTTTTTTTGCTTCTGATTAATTGAAGTATATTCTAGGAGTGCTTCCATTTAAAAAATGTTATTGTCATACGACCGCTCGACTAGTTAAAAATGCATACAAACATCAAATATGAATCATCAATGACAACTGTTAAAATTTAATATCATTTAATTGGCTGTTGTTTTCATGGTAGACTTGGCAACGTTTACTATGTTCTATCGTTTCACCATGTTAACTCATGTTCAAGGATACCACCCAAGTAACATTTTTAGTCTTATAAAAAACGTAATGATGTCGTTAAGATGTAATATACAACTTACTTTTAGACATGACGACCTTGTTACAACCTTTTTATGACAAGATTTGGACGGTTTGAAAAGGGTTGTCACAACTTTTCAAATGACTTAACTGGATAAGACCATTTTAAGACTATTAGATCGTATGAATTCAAAGACTTCTTAATGTCATAAAAAAGTGATTACAAGGTCGTGACGACCTTTATTAGATCCTTCACACGACCAAAGAACCCTAAAGACAAGAAAAGAAAGTAACGACTCAGTGTGTACTTACATATTTTACCTATATATACGTATGTCTTATATTCATTCGTTTACAATACGGAAAATAAAAGATCAACAATCACACTCTTGAGCATGAACAACCCAAGTAACATTTTGATTTCTAATTTATAGTCTACATGCCCAATTAGTTGTACAATGGTCGTAAAATGGTTTTTAAAATAATTTTAACGACTGTAGATCGTATGAAGGTCATTATAAGGATATACTCGAGATTATCAAAACTCCATGTCGCATTAAGGTTATATGGTATGCATAAGGCGACTTAGATGCTAAAAGTGAATGGTCTTTAAGAGGTCGTCATGAGGTTGTAAAGAGGTTGATATCATCTACAGTACAAAGCTTAACACGACTTAGGAATATGGTTATATAAAGATCGTTAAAAAAATAGTGTCACCTCATGACGACCTTGTAGGAAGATAGTTATACTAAAATCATTAAAAAACATAACAAAACTTCAACAGGACCTTGACACGAGATAAGACCTAAAATTGAAGGGAAGTAGGTTATATTGATTTTGAATACGACGTCCATATGACCCATAAATCAAAATATGGCGCCTAAAGATTGATAATAATAACAGAAGTAATATCACTAATCAGTACGATCTCAATACAACCCACAAACAAGAATCTACACTTCAAGAAGTGACCGTTCTAACAGAGCTGCATATGACTTCAATACGAATGATAAATAAAAATATGAAGAAATTTTTGCGCCATCAAACGTCAATGTTACCGCTTATTCGAAATAATTATTCTATTCGATTAGGTATTCATAATTGCATAAAACGTCAGAAAGTACAATTATAAATAGTATCCATTCGGAATTGACCCATATTCAAGACCAGAACAAGACAAAACTAATTACTTTTATCGAATATTTATTCAATTCTTAATTCAACTATCGATACTGCGTCACACCACAAGCGGGTTCATTTGGTTTGTTGTTAATTGGACCAACAACCGAGTTTCTCTCAAAGATTTCTCGTGTAACCACATTGTAACTACGTATTATATATACATTTCTTTTAACCGCCCTTCTATAGGTCCATGACTGTTTATATTTACGCCAATCTCTTGTAAAATTCATCTTTAAAGTTTTTAAGAGTAAGAGACGTTCACTCTCGTACTTTTACTAACAGACTAACATAATCAAAGCATGCAATATGACAATATAGACATACGAAACGACAATTGAGTCCCGTGAACGGTGTGAACACGCCATGGTCAATCATTACTACTATATGGTGAATAAGACTCTATGTTCGTATCTAAAATATAAAACGACTTCAGAGTAATTTAAACACAGCCTTATGTCTGCTTTCACATAACATACAAATTTATAACTATTAGGTTGTAAGCAGTGTTGGCAATATTTTCTGTTGTAATTTCAACCAAATTTGGCGTCCATCTTTAACAATAAAAAATATTGAAACTTAAAATTTAGTTTGCAGGCTTTTTACATATAGTACAGGCAATGAAGGCAAAATGTTGGAAAAACCTCGCAAAAATTAATAAAAGTATTATCTCTGGGATTTAAGTAGTTAATAACCTGTATAATGGATTGATGCATTCTTTGCACTTCCAAGTTCCGGGAAAATTCAAAAAAATTTGGAAAAACTTTTTGATTTTCGATTTTTTTTGCTCTAACGGCTAAAATAATGAAAATACAGACAAATGTTTTCAACAAAATTTGTAGCTCGTCTCTTTCTCTACAAAATAGGTCTTTACCAATTTTTGTCTTACTAAGCCGTTTAGGAGATAAATCCAGTTTTCCACTTATAGTTTTGAGCCGCTCCGAAATGCGCGGAAAATGAGAATTCTTTGGGAGTTTCGTACGACCGGACATATCGATCGATAATTATTACTATTCAGAGCCGCTAAAAAAATGAAAGCAACGTAAAATGTAGAGAAAAGTCTCAGCTTTAATGTGGAACTTATCACAAAATTCATACAAATTTTTATCATAGAGAAAAAAGTGTTAGAAGATGGCTTAGTAAACTTTATAGTTAATTTATTCACATCTTTGAGATTTATTTATCCTGCCTATTTCTCCCGTAACAATGGGTGCTTTTTCACTGCCTGGATTCGATTCCACGCACTTTAACCTATATTTCCTGATAATTTCATTGAAGAATGTTGAGAATCGAATAAGTTGTATAATTGTACATTTTCTGAACGTATATGAATAATGTAGACAAATTCAAAAAGTACTGCGCGCATTTAAAAAACTCTAAAGTCATTCAAAAGAATATGTTTTATTGAACTTATAATCCAAAAATTAAGACTGTGCTATTATTATTACTTAAGATATAGCGAATTGAACTCCAAAATTTGGAGGTGATTGATCGATGAGAAATATACCCTCTACTTTGATCGCAAGACATATTTTTCCAACAAAAGTAATTGCAATAAAATGTTAATTGGATTAGTATATCATTATATAAGAATATCTAAGCAAAATGAATTATCATTCTAACGACTCCCGGCAAAGATATGAATAAATCTGTGGATCAACTGTACAAAGTTCACTAAGCCATCTTCTGACACTTTCTCTCCTTGATAAATTTTATGAATTTTGTGATTAGTTCCACATTAAAGCTGAGACTTTTCTCTACATTTTATGCTATTTTCAGGGGCTCTGAATCGTAAGAATTATCGATCAATGAGCCCGGTTGTACGAAACTCCTGGAGAATACCAATTTTTCGCGCATTTCGAAACGGCTTAAAACTATAAGTGGGAAACTCGATTTATCTTCTAAACGGCTTAAGTAAGACAAAAACTAGAGAAAAAGACGAGCTGTTCGGTACTTCTTTCTCTATTTTCATTATTCTGGCCGCTAGAGCAAAAAAACCGAAAATCAAAAAGTTTTTCCAAATTTTTTTGAATTTTCCCGGAACTTGGAAGTGCAAAGAATGCATCATCTCATTCTCCAGGTTATTACCTAATTAAATCCCAGAGATGATCCTTTTATTAATTTTTGTTACCCTAAATTGTTAATTTGCCTGTACTAATATAAATTTGACTAGAAAACATATTTTTTTTATATTTTATGTTATTTATGTTATGTTATTTATGTTATTCTCTATACAAATGTGTAGCCTTTTGAAGTTAATACTTAAAAACCTTTTATTTTTTGTGAATTCTCAAATCTTCCTTAATTTTCCGTATTGAGGGCGAGTTGAGTTTTTCGGGGTATCTTCGACACTTTCACAGTAAAAATTAATCCCCAGCAGTTTTGGCACCATGACATTGCTAGAAATCGATTTTAAACATTTAACATATTTTCTTAAATAAGTAACACGACTTGGTTCATACTTAGCAGCTTTATTGTTGATTTTTTATTATCCATTATGTAAATGAATGAATACGTATAAGTAAAATATGTACAGGACATACTGACTCATTACGTTCTGTTGTCATGCTTGAACGAAATTCACAAACACGCATGCGTACAATATCAGAAAATAGAGGTCATGTCGAAGTCATATCAGATTGTTATGACCTTATAACGACTATATAATAACATTTATGCGGCAATACTGCATTCAATCCTTAGGACTATTTGGTCGTATGAAAGTCCTAATAAAGGTCGTTGTGACCTTGTAAAGACTTCTTTATAACATTCAATTAAGTCATATAAATGTCATTTTGCAGCTTTAAACTTCCTTATGTTAGTCTGTTAGTAAAAGTACAAGAGTGAACGTCTCTTACTCCTACAAAATTTATAGATGAATTTTACAAGAGATTGGCATAAATATAAACAGTCAGGGGCCTATAGAAAAGCAGTTAAAAGAAATGTTGGGGCAGTGACAACAGTGAACCTGCCTACAGTGTTGGGCAGAATCGATATTTTTTTGTATCGATATAGATATCGATGCTTGAATTAAGATTCGAAGAAATATTCGATAAAAGTAATCACCATTTTTGTCTTGTAGTCTTGAATACCGATCAATACCAGAGCGATACTAATTTATAATTGTACTTTCTGACGTTTTATGCAATTATGAATACCGGATCAAACAGAATAATTATTTCCAATAAGTGTTTAGTCTAAGTGGTAACATTGACATTTGATGGCATAAAAATTGAGTGATATTTTTATTCATGAATCGTATCGAGGTCGTACGAACCTCTGTTACAACTGTCACTTTTTGAAGTGTAGTATTTATGTTTATGGGTCGTATCGAGATCGTATTGATTATTGATATAACTTCTGTTACTATTATCAATTTTTGGACGCCATATCTTCATTTACGGAAGTCGTATTTATGGAAGTCGTATTCAAAATCAATATAACCTACTTTATGACTCCCTACAATTCCCTATCTCGTATCATAGTCCTAAAAAAGTCTTATAAGCCTTATATGATTTTAATATAACTGTCTTCCTACAAGGTTATCATATGGTCACATTATTTTTTTAATGACCTTTATACAACTATATTCCTAAGTCGGGTTAAGCGTTGTATTGTAGATCATATCAACCTCTTTACAAACTTATAACGACCTCTTAAAGACCATTCACTTTTAGCGTCTATTTATTTATTTGTTTATTTATTCAATACATGTGTCCAACAGTACAAAAGAACCAATTACAGGACAAGAAAGTGACAGAATACAAAAAAAGTATATAAATACATAGCTACTTACATACATGAGAGACAAACAATCTACAATTTACTCTATTTAGTCGTCTTATGCACACCAGATAACCTTGATGCGACATGGAATTTTGAAAATCGTGAGTATAGCCTTATAACGACCTTCATACGATCTACAGTCATTATTTTGAGAACCATTTTACGACCCTTGTACAACTAATTGGGCATGTAGACTATAAATTGTAACTCAAAATGTTACTTGGGTTGTGTATACAAAAGATAGGGAACTCAACCATACAAAAGTTTCGAAGAGGTCTGAACAAGTATATTAGAAAATAGAAGTAATTCAGGAAACGCTTCATCTTTTCATTTAAAAACTCACAATCTAATTCAAGATATTATTTTATAAAGCTGAAGCTTAAGAGATACTAATAGTAATTCATTTTGTACTATAAATTATTTTTTCATCTGCACTTTGACTTGTGTAATGTGTAAGCACTTCGTGTATTTAACACCAATAAATCATTCTATTCTATTCTATTCTATAAACTAACCTTCTGTGAGATGGAACTGGAGTCGGTGGAGCAGTAGTAGGCTTCACTGTTGTCACTGGTATTGGTGTTGTCGTATTAGGAGCTATTGTTGTGACATTGGGCGCTGCTGTAGTGACATTTGGTGTAATTGTAGGCTTAACAGTAGTGGTAGGGACACTAGTAGTAGAAGCAGGAGTAGAGCTGGTAGTAGTAGGAGCAGTAGTAGTATTTGTACTTGTTGGTGTTGTGGGAGCTGGTGAAGAAGTTGTAACATTAGGGTTGACTGTAGGATTCACTGAAAAATTAAACACACATACATTACAAAAACAGCAGTAACTAAACATACTGTATTCTATTTAAAGTACATTTGTTAAGTAAAAATAATAAATGGTCCAATAGATTCAGCAAGATGACAGATGTCAAGTAAAAATGTTAAACGCACAACAAAAACAAACACTCAGCAACAATTTTAAATGCTTAGTAAGATAATATAGTTATTTAGTAGAACATTAAGCATCTGACAAAATATTAGATGGTAATTGACTATATCGTCGCCCTTATCACGTATGGGCGTATCTGAATTTTGCATATTTTACAGGAGAAAGCAAGAACAGAAATGTGTGACATTGAAATGGCCGTATCATTTCTGTTTCACAGTATTCTAAAATGATATCTTAGAGTTGATATAATAATAATAATAATAATAATAATCTTTATTAATTTTAGAAAACAAAGCACAAAGTACATTTGTTTAAAAAATTACGTCATAATAAAAGCCAAAAACAAGAAAAAACAGAACAATATAGACTATGGAACAAAATATAAGAGTAAGTATATAACAAAAGACAATGTAAAACGGTCAAGTCACAAATTATAAACTATTAACATACATATAATATAACGTCCTATATATACATACTTTAAAAAACTGATATAAATTCCTCCACTGTATAACAAGTTCTATCAACAAGTAACGCCTTTACAGCACGTTTAAATTTAAAAAAGTTTGACATATGTTTAATATGGTCTGGCAATACATTAAATAACTTACAGCCATTGAAAAGAAGGCTCTTTTGAAATAACGCAGTGTCATGTTTAGGAGGTAGCATATAATCTTTTTTTCTTGTATTATAGTGATTAATTTTATTATCACCAAATTTACTTTTATTCTTATATACAAAGCAAACTACTTCATAAATATACAAAGAAGCTAAAGTAAGAATGTTTTGCGATTTAAAAGCCCCTCTACATGATTCACCATATTTTATTTTAGCAATAATACGTACAGCTCGTTTTTGCAGTACAAACACTTTTTGTGCTTCATATGAAAGACCCCAGTGTACAATACCATATTTAATAGTGCTATGGAAACATCCAAAATACAATTGCCTGACGATCGCCTGACTACATTGTTTAGCTGTTACAGTGAGTGCAAAACAATTCTTGGCCAACTTTGAGCATACATTCTGTATGTGACTAGACCACTTTAGGTGACAGTCGATTGTTAAGCCCAACATTTTAGATTCTAATGAATAATTAACAATATTTGAGGTGTCAAATGTTATGCTGCTATCAGAAACAATGTTTGATTGAAGAGTCTTAAACACTACACACGTTGTTTTGTCAGTATTAACAGATAACTTATTTTTTTGGACCCATATAGTTAGTTTTGTAAATATGTCTACGGCACAGGATTCAGCTTCGCTGAGACTGTTACTTGTTATTAATATATTAGTATCGTCTGCGTAAGATGCTATGATACTTGATGGATTTTCTATGTAGCTTAGCATATCGTTAATATATAACAGAAATAGAGTTGGTCCTAAGACAGATCCTTGTGGTACTCCTGTATTTATCGCTTTTAAATCAGACATTGCATCATTAACAATAACTCTCTGGTAACGTTCTGACAAATATGACAAAAACCATTTGTGTGGCACACCCCTTATACCATATCTTTCTAACTTTGTGAGTAATATTGCATGATCAACGCAGTCAAATGCCTTGGAAAAGTCTATAAAAAGTCCTAAGGCAATTTGAGATTTATCTAAAGCAGATACTATGCCATTTACAAATTCACTGAGTGCAGTGTCCACACTTTTTTCTTTAGTAAATCCATGTTGATTTTGAGAAAGCATTCTGTTGATGGTAAAGAAATGTATAATTTGAAAATTAATACAATGTTCAAAAACTTTGGATACGCTTGGTGATAGACTTATACCTCTGTAGTTAATCATCAGACCCATGTCCCCTTTCTTATGAAGTGGTATTACGTTAGATATTTTAAGTTTATCAGGGTAGACGCCCTGTTCTAATGAAAGGTTAATGATGTAAGTTAAGGGCAAATATATGTAGGGAGATATTTTCTTTAATAAAAAATTCGATATTTCATCAGTCCCTGAAGAGTTAGAGTTTTTAAGATTCGCTATAATATCAAGAATATCTTCAGGAATAACTGCCTTAAAAAAAAGTGATTTACTAGAATTGTTAATACAAGACTCTATAAAATCGTAATCTGTACTTTGAGTAATATGAGTTGTAATATTTTTGGATGCTGATATGAAAAAATCATTGAAACTGTTAGCTGTTTGTTTAGGGCCTAACAACTTTCCATTGTCTTCAATTTTAATGTTGGACATAGCTGATTTTTTCGCTCCTCTGGAAACATTATTTATTATTGTCCACATAGCTTTATTTTTATTGCTAGAATTCAATATCATTTCATCATTTTGAAATTTAGAGGCAGTTGAGAGAACTTTGCGGTATTCACTGTTAGCTGCTGTAAATGTCTGCTTGAACTCTGGGTATTGTCTGCTGAGATCGGCAAATAAACACACACGATCTTTTGCCTTTTTGATTTCAGGAGTTACTTTAAATGTTTGTTTACAATGTGTTTTAATTTTCCATTTTTTAATTGGAAAACATAAATCAAAATAATATGAAATGACATTCATAAAAAAATTGAAGGCATCGTTACAGCTATTGATAGCAAATAGTTCTGCCCAATCAATATTTTGCAGATAGTGGCAGAAGTTTAAAATATTTTCATCGGTAAAAAAACGTTTAAAAGTAAAATTATCCTCAAATGTATGATTAGCGATTACTTTTACGTATTGAGCAAAGTGGTCAGAGAGATTACTTTTAATTATATTTGCCTCACAGACCTTTTCCACAGCATTCACTACGATATTATCAATACACTTACTAGTTTTGGAAGTAACTCTAGTTGGGTGATAGATTAGCCTACACATATTATTATACCTAAAAATATTTGTCAGATCGCTTAACATAGAGCTGCTTTCATTGAAATCAATATTAAAGTCGCCTCCTATTATTAAAAACTTATTTTTGATTATAAACATATCTAGTAGGTTGCTAAGTTGTCTAAGAAAAACCTTGTTACCTTCAGACGGAGGGTGGTATATGGACATTAACACTATATTTGAACCTATTATTTCCACACCGCAACACTCAAAGACATTGCTTACAGAGAATTCGTCGCACACACTTATTTTCTTGACGTTGAAACTTTGTTTGCAATAAATTGCCACACCACCATGTTTTCGTTTGGGACGACAAAAGGATGAACATAAACGATACCCTGGTAAATTTATACATGCAATTTCATCGTCAGTTTGCCAATGTTCACTTATCAGCAGGAAATCAACCGGATATTCAATTAGAAACATATTTAACTGCTGAATTTTATTTCCCAAGCACTGGATGTTTTGATGAATAACTGTGAGGTAGTCATCCGATCCTATTGAATTAAAGACATTTGAGACAGGCGAGGATATAAAAAATTGCCTGTTCGATTCTCAGATTCTTCACTGTTATCACTACAGCAGACGTGTATCGATGCCACATTCTCGTCCTTTTGTGGTTTATTGTTTTCAAAATAAACTTCAGAAGTTTTAATAAATGTTAAATTATTTCTTTGAAGAGGTTTGTTTAATATATTTATGATTCCTTCAAATATTTCTTCCCTTATTTGTTTTGATGTATTGTTATTATTTATTTCCATATACCTAGATTGCCCTTCAACACATTTATTAAATTTAAATAAAAATTCATTTAACCGTACATTGTATTTGTAGATGTGTCTATTCTTTAAATAATTTTTATAATTGTTTTTGTAGAATGGCACTGAGGAGAAAATTACATTTGTATGTGTACATAGCTTCAATTTTTTACAGATAATGCTAAATGAAGGAGTCGTTTTGGAGTCAATGTCATTAGAACCACCCAGAACTATAACATAATCATTGAGAGTAAAGTTTTTTGTTAAAAGCTCCATATTTTCCATAACCTGATGCAATAAAGCCCCAGGTTTTACTATAGCACATATTTTATATTTGCTATCACAAAAAATTTTCTTTAGCTTCAGAACTACGTTCTTGCCAAAATCGTCGCCTAATATTAAAATTTGGTTAACGGTTTTGTTCGATGCAACATTCACAATAATTGGTGCCACGTCTTTTGAAGCAATTTCCATTGCTTTATTTAAATTGGTAGTTTTGTCGGAGTTGCAATTATTTTCAGAAATTTCTGTGTTTATATTTACATTTTTATTGCCACTCTGTACCAATATATGTTCACTTACATCGGCGATTTCTTGCCTGTTGTTGATTACAATTTTTGTTGGTTTGTTTTCTAGTGACTTTCTATTGATGTTATCGGAATTTACTTCAGTATTAGTAGAGACATTCTTTTTAATCAATACTGTTGTTTGAGTGTCTACTGAATTTGTTTTTATTTCAGCCTTATCATTACTCTTTTTTTCGAGAAATTTATTTAATTGGTTTATGTGTTTCTTTAAGTCCTCGATAGTTTTTTCATGTGTTTTAATTATGTTACACATTTCATCTTCCCTTTGTAATGCTTCTTGTAAAAATGTCTCATAATCTCGTTTGATTTTTTGTATATGTTTATTTTTATTACTGTTATCTTCTGTGAGGTCGTTTATAGTTTTTTCCAGGGCACTTTTTTCATTGTCACTGTCAACATAGCTATCATCTTCACAACAAATAACCTTGTTTCCTTTAATGAATCGTATATTCTTTTTAAATTTAGATAAGCATGACTTGTGATAGATATTGAAACACCTAACACACACAAAATTAATAAAAGTTTTTGTCTTACAGCATTTAAATGTTACAATGCTGGAACTCTCTATACTGACACTTTTAACAGACGCCATTATACCATACCTATACCCAGAGAATATGTATTTTATGCTCATTTAATAATAGTTAATGTACCTATCATACTTTTTTTTTTAGAGGACTAAATTTGTAGATACGCCTTTACGTGAAAGTATATTTATTTCGTTACGTAAGATAGGTCTATAATAGAGACGATAAATAACCGTTAAAAAATTGTGAAAGTTAGTGTAATTTTTTTATTTAATAGCTTTTTACACAACTAGTGTACTTTACTTTTCAATTCCATTACTGTTCTAACAAAAAAGAATACTGCTATAAGTAAAAATGTAACATTCTGTAATGCTGACTGTAATGTTTGCAAACAAAGAAAAGAATAACGATGAATTAATTCACTGTTGGCCATGACGCAAAGATCTAAAAAATTCTTTACACAGAGTGAAAACAAATCTTCATATTTTCATTCAGGTATTTTTGGGATCATTATTTAAAGCATGAAGTTGCATATTGGATATGCTACTTTCTAAACATTTCAAAGTAATGTAGTCGTATTCTTTATCAAGATGGCTTTTTTTAAAAAAATATTATATTTGTACTTTTGGTCACCATTACTTCCATCATATCTGGCTACATCACATTGCCTCGATCAGTTTCTCTAATTGTCAAGATACTAAGTTGCTTTGAAAAAGACTTGAAATCTTTAAAGTCATTATAATTCATTGGTATAACTCTCTCTATAGGGCTGTTTCCGTCACACTAATCAAATACTAGGGTGAAGCTGGGCAGGAATACATATGTCCCCTGCAGAAGAAATTGCACTATGAGCAGAATCACCCTCGTTGTGCCCATGTGAAGTTTCGAAATATCATAAAGATATTTCTTCTAATGAGAAAGAATAGAGCAACTCTCGTTACAGGTTGCGACCTCCGAAGAACCACGCTTACTTATGGCCTTATTCCAGACAAAGTAGAAATCTTCTTTATTAGCAATATCGTAAATTGTCAAGTTTTTAATAACAATCGGCTTTTATAAAAAATTGGGCTTTCCTTTGAAATAGGCAGATATAAAACTTGCTGCACATCAACTATTCCATATAACATGCTTTTATCTTTTTGGGCTTCCTCTTTACATTTAGATTTAATTTTCCTGACAGCAGTTTTTTCTGCAATATGAGCATTGTCTTCCAAACTGTTTTTCGTCTCCTGTTCGAAAAGTTACACATAGTGAACATTGATCCCCCTTGGGTGACAGGAAAGATAAGTTTTTGAACAGACTTATCTGTTTTACGCCTTTACGTGAGAAACCATGTAGAGACTTTGGCAGATACGCCCTCAATTATTATATCATTTGTGACAAAACTATAAGATATACAGTTGCGCCACTTCGTGAGATGAAAAGCGCACCCATGGAAAGCCTAGAAACTCAATTTTGCATTTTTTGTTAGTTACGCCCATACGTGATAAGGGCGACGATATGTTTAGTTAAAAAAAAGGTAGGTAAAGACATGGTGTGGCATTAAAATGACGACAAAATGATATCAAAGTGATTTAACGTGTACCAAAATGGTAAGCAGCGCTATCCTACCATTGTTTCATCATTTAGTAAAATGTCGTCAGAGGATGAGGATACTCTTGCACTGGTTCAACTAGTAAATTTACGAAATCAATACAGAAGAAAAAATCATTGGGTCCATCCTCTATGGCAAAGAAATAGAGAGTACGGCATATATAATGTGTATAAAAAATAAATAAAGGAGTCGGTGTTCTTTATTGGAAAGATCCCTTCTGCCCGTAAAGTACTACAATATTAATGGAAATTATTATTCTAGATTGTGTACAATCATTATGTTCATATACTATGTAGCGTATAAAAAAAAAACAATTATATTAATTAGGATTGACTTCTTATTGTAGTTGTTTTATTTTCTCAATTAGGGTGGGTATATTCTGGTGTCTTATATTTAGCTCTAATGTTGAGATTTCGTATAGTGCAGAATTCATCTATTTTTTGTATGTGGTGTTGGGTAATGGCGAATTTTGTTTGTAGCTTAGTGAGTCGTGTTAGGTTAGGATTGGTTCTATTTTTGTTTTATGGTATAATTCATTATTTGATATATTGTAGAGTTGGTACGAGGGTGTGGTAATACTTCTAAGGACAGTTCTTTCCCCCACCTCTAAATTCTTCTTTGATAGTGGTCCGCTATTAAGGTAGAGTATATGTGTCCATACTCCAGTACTGGTCTGCAAATACTTTTGTAGATTTTTGCTGCTGTTAGTGTGGATATTCCGTTATGTTTGTAGGTCAGGGCTCGGAAGTGTTTAGCTCTTGTATTTATTCGTTTCCTGATCAGGGCTGTGTGCTGGTTGAGGTTCAGTTTGTGGTCGATCTGGAATCCGAGATATTTGGCTGAATTTTTGGGGCTTACTGTTACGTTGCCTAAGGTTACTGTGGGTGACCTAGGATTGGGATAGTGATTGAAGAGTACCAGTTGGGATTTCAGAGGGTTTGGTTTGAGTCGCCATAGATTGAACCAATTTTCTGTGTTTATTATTAAATGTTGCAGTTGTTGGATTGTGGTGGAAAAGTTTGAGTTGTGTGATATTAGTGCTGTGTCATCAGCAAATTGTAGTATGTAGGTTCCCCTGTTGAAATATCCTAGGTCCGGGTGGCTGTGGTTGTAAATATCGTGGCAATAGATGTTGTATAAAATGGGTGAAAGAGGTGACCCTTGTGGAACCCCCTGTTCTGGGGCAAAATGTTCAGAATAGCTATTATTGATTTTTACTTGTATTTACCGCATATCTAGGAAGCTAATTATTAAGTGTATTATGTAGTCAGGACATTCCAGAGATTTTAGCTTGTATATTAGACCCATGTGCCATACAGTGTCGAATGCTTTACTGATGTCTAAGAATAGGGCTGCAGATTTATTTCCATCCAGTCTGGCCCTTTGAACATTTGATGTCAGTATTGCGAGAGGGTGAAGTGTAGAAGACTCTGGAGTAAAGCCAAATTGATAACCTGGTATTTTATGATTAACATGTTCTTCAAGTAATTTTTTTATGATTTTTTCGAATATTTTTCCCATTGCAGGCAAGAGTGAATTTGGTCGATAGTTGTGAGTTTTGGCATGATCTGTATTGGGCTTAGGGATAGTTATTATGACTCCCTTTTTTCATTCTCTCGGGAAGTACATGTTCTGGATAAAGAAATTATAAATTTTGATAATGTGCTGGTGGATTTCGTAGTTCAGATGTTTTAAAATAATGTATGAAACGTTGTCGTTACCAGAAGCCGTATTTTTTGCTTTTGACAATAGGTCAAAGTAGGTCTCTTCGTTGATATTTGGGTGATTGTTGATGGGTATGTTGTTGCGATAGTTTTGGTACCAGTTGTTTATGGCCTTGTAGTTTTCTTCGTTGTATTCTGGGCTCTGTTCTTCAGAGTATGCTTTTTTAAAGTGCTCTGCAAATAGACTAGTTTTGTCTGAATCCTCTGTGTAATAGTTTCTGTTTTCTCCTAGGGTAGGTATGTCTATTTTCTTCTTATACCTTGATAATTTCTTTACTTCTTGATAGAAATTTCTCCCTTGTTTTTGATTGATATTGGCACACGTGTCTAACCATTTTTGAGTTCTATATTGCTGAATCATTCTATAGATGTTTTTGTATAATCGTTTATTAGTGTTTTTGTCAATGGATCTGGGTCGTTTCTGTATTCCCTGTACATTCTTCGTTTTGTTTTTATTAGTTTTATTATATATGGAGGCAGTTCCTGAGAGTAAAATTTAATGTTTGATTTAGGTGAGTTTTTTGTAACCGCGTTGGAGAGTTTCTCATTAAATTTTCTTACAGTTTCGTGAGTTATTGAGGTACATAAGCATTTCTTGGTTAACTTTTTCTACATTACACTTGTAAAAATTGTGTTTGAATGGTTCGTTATTTGAGGTTGGTTTCTGCAAGTCAAAACTGATTTCCATGGCTAAGTGGTCTGATTCTCTTTTATTCTAGCATTTGGATGTATACAGACTAGAAAAATGTGCAGTTTCTCGTCTTGAAAAGGAATTGACATGTGTAAGGTTTCGTTAAGAGGGTTATTTAACCGTGGTCGATTTTCCTTGCGCATTTCTAAATTGGGGTGGCTCTGAATTATGCTTCCTCCTCTTGCGCAGTTGGTGATTTGATTTCCATTATGTTCAATGTGTATAAAAGCGAGTTAAATAAAGTATTTTATCGAATGATGAAAAAAACATTTTGCAAATTACTCAATGAAGTACGCCCCATACTTCAGAAGAAAGGATACAAACTCCAGAAAATAAATTTCAATTTCCAAAAAATATAACAACTAATCGTTTCTTTTTAATCACATGTTATTTGTGTACACACAACGTTGGTTAGAAATGTCCTGTAAACTGCGGCAAGAATCAGTTTCCTCAATTCGAGACTGACCATAGCGACCACATGCTGTAGGGCATGCTGTGTACCATAGACATGTTGTGCCACTCAACAGTAGCCTATAGTGGTGTAAAATCAAGTCGAAAAGATAAGTTTGAGTGATACCGAGGTATAACTAAATGAAACCTACACCATCTTGTAAAGGACATTTCAACGCGTAGGAAATGGGAAAACGGCCTTTAAACCCGGTTAAACTTCAGTTCCAAAAACCACGTTTCTCATAACACTTATCGCTGTCCTAATTCAACAATATAAGTTATTAAAATGATTTTTTGCACACGTATACTTGAAACCTGACCGCTTCTAATTTGTATTTCCGGATAGAATGGAAGTCTTAAGTGACAATATATGCTCAGAAAAGTAGTCCTGTGTTTTCTTCGCCGCTGCCAATATTGCCAACACACCTTTTTTTGTAAGTTTATTAACAAAGTCTTTTCCCTGAGTCACAAGATTCTCCATAAATTAAACAACTTATTATATCAGCTAAATCAGCCATATTTAGACAACGGAAAGTTAAAAGTATGAAAATATTGAGAAATCTGTCTATAAAAAAATCACTAACTAAGCTAAAAAAAACAATAAACCGACTCGTTTTTCTTTTCATTTGGTAATGTCTAGTTATTGTGAGTTACTAAAATATTGTGCCTATGTTTGTTCTTGTGATTTCTGTGTAGCAGCCACAATTCAACGTAAGCGTTCATCCGCTCGCTCGTTGAAATAAATACCTATTTCAATATATATTGCAGCTATCGACTTAATTTTTTTTATTTTCAATTTTTTTTTTAATATCCTGACTACATTTGACTCGATATATGCACACAGAAATATTCAATAATTCACATAGATTACCACATAGTGAAGTTTTTGATGGGTATAATTGGTGGTTGTACACTTATTAAATATTTTTGGAAAAGTTTTCAACATTTTTGAAATTTCCAACTGACCATTAGAAGCGGTCAGGTTTCAAGTACACGTGTGTAAAAAATCAATTTAATAACTGATATAGCTGAATGAAGACAGCGATAAATGTTATCAGAAACATAGTTTTTCGAATTGAAGTTCAACCGGGTTTAAGGGCCGTTTTCAAAGTTCGGTTCTACTAAAAAAAGTTGTGAATTCCCATTTCCTATGCTTTAAAACGTCCTTTACAAGATGGCATTGGTTTCATTCAGTTATACGTTGGTATCAACTACCATTAGAAAACAGCGAGTTAGAGGAGCGATTACTCCACTACTAGCAGACTGCTACCGTCTCGGTAATACAATAAAAATGCCACTAAACATCTATATCCTGGCCAGGATTCGAACCCGGGATTTCGTGGTCACAAGTCCAACACGACATCACTGAGCTGTTGGTTATTTGTTTATTTTGCTAAATTTTGTTAAATAATGCCGTTATAATTTCCCGCTAAACAAAATCACCGTTTCAACAAATTATATATTGTTATGTGATTAAGCCCCCATGAGTACTAGCCTGGATTCTCTTCATAGAAACCCATAATGTGCTACGTCTGCATGCCAGGCACTAGTGTAGGATGATTTGTATGCTAAACTATAAACTTGTAGAAAACGGATTGAGTCTGCTAGATGGTTCTAGATGTATTTTTTTAGGATATATAAGGCGAGATTCACGGAGGGAAGAAGTTTTTAAATGAATTGACGTTAAATAAATCTGAAGTGATACAAAGTGAACAGTAGAGTCAAAATATCAAGTAATAAACATTGTTAAAGCTTATTTTGGTCAGTAAACGTGTGTTGTAAATAAAAGTATTGTGAAGTTAAGTTAATCAATAGTGTTAGTATTTATCTCTTGTTATAATTTTTGAACCCACAGATTTTAAAGGGCAGTTTTCTAAGGGGCGAAACACGTGATAATATTATTATGAAACTACCAAGTTAAATTTCTCTGTACAATACCTATACATAATTCATTGTTTCTGAATAACAAATTAATTAAATACATTTTCAATTATTTTCTGACTTTCCCTAAAACCTTTCGCTAACTGAGAAAGACCTGTCATGGATTTAGCTGCTCAAAAAACTTGTTCCTTGCTTTGTAATTAAAAAAAGTTCAAATACTAGACACAATTAGAACGATGGTGTTGTGTGAAGGGCTTCAAAGCCACAGCCATATGTTAGACTAGAGTATAGTTAGATATAGATAATTAAAACTATACAATGGACAAATTATATTAAAGTAAACTTTCGTGAAGGCAAAGTTCTTTAGTAAAGCAAGACTTAGATCACCAAAAAAGATTTCCAGTTTCAATCTCAGTCATAATTACTGAACTAGAAGGTGCAATGAAACTGAATGTCTCTAAACACAATACTGCTCTATATGGAAGATCTCCGTAATGTTTATATTTCAAAATTTAAACAGGCAGAAAGTGAATGGAAGCATTCAACTGAAACTTAAAAAAATACCATCATTAAAACTGTAATCAAGTAATTTCTGGATCATTAATTGCTACGAATAACATTAGTATTAATAAATAATTATGTCTAGACTTAAAACTAATTAGAATATAAATATTGATTAAGTGTCATAGGAACATGTAAAATTTAATTTATTATTATTAATCTTATCCTAATAACATGCATTTCTAAACAGCAGCAAATACAGGAAAGTTAACTTTTTTTATTATCTTTATACACTGAAGGGGTGGTAGAAATCAATAGATAGAAAATACTAGTTTGTGAAATTAGCTCAGCCAGCAAAAGCAAAGGGTCACTTTAACACCCATCTTATCTTAGGCATACTGTAAGTGAACTAGGGTCAACATTTAACTTAGACTTAGTGAAAATGATGGCTGTGTGTAATATTCCCCGGAATAAACTAAACAATGGGCTTTTTAGGGAGTACAAACCATATGTTGTGGTTGCATGTAACGGTGTATTCGACATTTACAACTCTAACTTATTAGCGTTTATTACTGTGTCACCACGAATGCAGCGTTGGTGTCCTAAGTGTTGTTATTGTGTACAGTCTGCCAAGTTTTCATCATCATGTTGACAAGGCATGATTGTATAATTTTTGCATATGAAACGCATAATTACATTTTCCAGTTAGTAATTTTATGTAAGTCTGTCTACTACTGTGTATTGTATTGAATTTCAACATTTTAACTTTACATAACGTAAGTTTTTCTATTTTTTGACCTATCTATATAAAATGTAATATTTTCTGAAGTAGACTTATAAGCGTGTCTGAGTTTACCCTCATAAATTATAAAATAGTGCTCTGACAATATATGGTTAGTATCCAAGAGCCTGTTCTGAAGAATTATCTAATATTTATATAAAACTGCATCTAAATTAGTGTATTTGTTTTAAAGTTATGAGAAACAGGCAAATAAACAACAACGTTCAAACCTCAAACACACACAGCTCCATTCTATCACAGGTAATAAGATTTAAATTTCTTTACGTTAATGATATATATTTAAAAGTACTTTCCAATTTTTTTCATACATTACATGATTAAACTTCACACCATTCGATTTGGGACATTCTGTATAAATCTCTTTATAGTTAAAAGTCTTTGACACGATAAAAAAAATTAAATTTAAACGAGTACAGATCTGTACTTGCTCCATTTAATGTCATAGGATTGGTATGTAAGACATAACACAGTATTAACAGTGGGCCGACCGACCTTTCTAAATCCAAACAAAATAGTTCAGTTCAGTTTTTATATAGTTTCATTTAGGTACGTATTCATACATAGTAGAGTGCAAATTAATTTCTATCTTTCCCCCCGTTGGCACTTTTAGAGTAAAATATATGACCTTACCAGATTTGTTACTTATGCCCTGTAGATTATGAATCCACTTGTCGTCAAAAAATCGTCACGAATATAAGGGCACAAATCAAAATTTTCTAACTAACCACACCACGCGATAGAGTCAATCATGAAGCGTATTTTATCCAAAAATCATTAAATTCTCTGTAGAATTTCTATTTTTAAAATAAATAAAGAAACGAACTTTTACATAGGCTTATATGGCAGTAAAAATCAAAAATTCTCATTTTCTCTGTTCGACTGCGGCTGAAAATTAATTATTTTTCGTCTACTTTTCCATTCCCACGACGATATCTCCCAAACTATTATATTTATCAAAAAAATATATTCTTTATAAAATATTTGCCATATTTTCTAGATTACAACGGTTTTTAAATCAATTTTTTTTGAGAATTTAATAACCATGATATTTAATAATGTGTAGCGTGATATCAATTTTCGAAGCGTATCAGCGGCATGCGTTCGTTAAAGATTCTCGCTCTCCCACTCTTTAAAACTGTTTCAACACACTCCACTTCGCACCCGCAATGGCCTATCGTAAGATAGATTAGCGCATGGTAACTCTCGTGGTTCATATTAATGAAATTTATATCCTGAAAATGATTACTATGGAATGAATAATATAAGTAGGTATATTTGTTTAATTAATAATTAATTCAGTGTTAACACGTTATAAGAAACTCGGCAGTTCGATGTTAGCAAGATACTTTCAGCTGATATGTATTTTTTTAACAGAATTTTCTACCATATAGGTAACTGAAGAAGAAATGAAAATAGAAAGTACTACTGATAGCGCAAGTTCGGAAAGTGAGATTGAGACAAAAATAAAATTTAAAGAAAAACAGATTCGTAAAATATTATGCTTAAATTGTATGAAACCGGACCCGGTAAACAAAGGTTTTGATAAATTGTTTGCAATATTTATTGATTGTTTAAAACTCCGTGAAAAAATAAGTAACCAAAGAGAAGATGATGTATATTCTAGAACTATGCGATTTCGAAAAACAAATCATTTTGGCTGTTTGGTTTGGCACCGAAATTGCTGTTCTAGTTTTACTGGCAAAAAAAATATGGGACATTGAAGGAGAAAAATGGAGAAAGAGAAAAAAAATAAAAACAGTTAAGATGGATGGAGTGCATGTCCAATAACTTCTTCAGGCGTGTAATTGCGTAAAATGAATTTTTTTTCTCAAGTAATGACCAGGAACACAGAAAGAAAAATAAGACTATTAGCCCACCAAAATCCCATAAGTTTCTAAAGAATTTGTGCTAACGATTTAAATGCTATAGAAACTAAATATCATGTTTAATATTTCTAAAGTCACAATAGAAAATGCAAAGTTTCATGCCTCGTTTTCTGAATTAACATATTTTTCGTTTCTCTTTGTAGATTTAACAATTTTGACTCCTTTGCCGGTAAATGTATTTAGAAGTAGTCTACTGATCTCTCTTTTAGACCTATATCTATCCATTCTAGATACTTCTCATCATAAATTGACGACATGCCATACCCTTTTTGCTTTAAAAACCGTTTCTCAAGAATTTTACATATTTTAGTAGAACACCGTTCGTTGTCTGTCCGTTTTTCACTTTTATTTTTATTGTTAGATAGACCTCTGCATTTTATATAGCGACTTTAGAAACATGAAATATGATATTCAATTTTCATAGGTATTAAATCGTTAGCATACATTTTTTCGAAAATTATAGTAGTCTTACTTTTCTTTCTGGTTCCGTGGTCATTACTTGAGAAAGCTTTATTGTTGTACTTCTGACAAAAGTACATTTCTCTATTTAAAAAAATTATTTTACGAAAATACACATAGGAAAAAGTTGATGGACAGGCATTGGATCCATCTGAACTCCAGGGTGTCTACTAAATCCTAATCTTAAAATTCCCTGACTTTTCCAGGTTTTCCAGATATTATTTTATCTAAATTCCAGGTTTTTAACATCCTACATTCGAACAAATATGAAAGTATGTATTCACCTCAAAAAAATTATCACTGACCCACAAGGTTTTTTTTTTCCTTAACCCAAATAAGTGATTTTGAAGGTTTTTGACGTGTACTGAACAAGATGCCGTGGGCCGTTTTGCGCCAACACGTCACAATTCTGAGAAAATCTAACCTAAAAGTGCTAAAAAGGCCATCTGTCTATATTCGTGCCCTAATAACTAGATTACGGTACGAGATTGAGTAAATCGGACCAGAACATCTTATTCAACTGCACAAGACTTTTAAAAACCAACAGTAACAATAAAAAAACATAACTATAGATGGCGCAAACATTATTTTATTCCTGAGTTTAGCAAGTAATATTAGAATTTTTGTGGTGCGTATATATGCAAGTAAATCGGACCTAAATAGGTAATTTCATAGGACTTTGATACGCTAAACACAATGCCGTTACCCGCCTTGCTCTATAAGGTCAGCATTTAGAGAAAACATAACTTCAAACTGGATAAAATAATATTTTCTATATTATTATAAAAAAATTCTAGTATTTCTTGCTAAATTCAGAAATAAAATTGTGTTTGCGCCATTTATCGAGGTTTTTTTTATTGCTACTATTGGTTTTTGAATATTTTGGAGAGCTGAATAAGATGGTCTCGTCCATTTTACCCTATCTCGTGTCATTGTCCAGTTATTAGGACACGAATATAGGCAGAAACGGCCATTTTAGCACTATTAAACTAAGTTTTCTGAAAATTGTGATGGCGTAACACGACCAACGGCATCGTGTTCAGCACACCAAAAACCTTCGGAATTATCTATTTGGGTTCTAAAAAAAGAAAAGTGTCTATTTTGCAAGTCTGTATTATGAAACAATTAGAAAAAATTCTTGCATTTTATTACTAAAATGTTTATATTCGAAAACCCAATTACGAATTGAATTATTTCTACAGATTAGCATTGTTTTTTAGTCTTTAGAGAAGTCTCTCTTTTTTAAATTAATCAGAATTAACAATAAAAAAACAGAAATAGTGAAATAATACAAATAAAAAATCTATCTATTCATATATTATATTTTCAACGTAAACTATAATTAGTTATGCAGTAGCAGAGCCGCAGACATTACCACACAGCGGCGGCGCTGATTGCGGCCAGACTATCTGAACTACCATACACAATCAATTCTGGAAATACAAGCAATAAATAATCACTGGAAAGGTGCGCTGGCGCATTCATATAGCTATATAAAATTTGCATCAAGAAGTGTTCATAATCTTCATCTGCGAAACATTTCTAACATATTAAATAGTTTGTATTAATAATTACCAGAAAGTACAAATTCCAGGTTAAACCGCTTATTTTAGCAAATTCCCTGATATTTCCAGGTTTTCCCTGACTAAAATAAATTCCCTGACAATCCCAGGTTTTCCAGATTAGTAGACACCCTGAACTCTTTTCAATTTCTTTCTCTATTTATCTTCTTAAATGTTCTATATTTCTTTGGTTAGTAAAATTAGAATAGCAATTTCGGTGCCAAACCAGTCAAAATTGTTTGTTTTTTTGAATGACATAATGCTAGGATATAGATCATCTTCTCCTTGGTTACTTATTTTTTTCATAGATTTTTAAACAATCAGTAAATGTTGCAAACGATTTCTCAAAACCTTTGATTACAGGGTCCGGTTTCATACAAATTAAGCTAATATGTTACGAATCTGTTTTACATTAAATTATATTTTTCTCAATCTCACTTTCAGAACTTGTGCTATCAGTAGTACTTTTCATTTTAATTTCTTCTAAAAAGCATATACATCAGTTACCTATATGGTGGAAAATTTAAAATACATACCAGCTGAAAGTATCTTGCAAACAGTGAACTATAGGGAGGTTTTTATAATGTGTTAATCTATTACACAATAATTTTAGGCAGGCCATAATTTTTATGGAAGTCCATGGAACACTGAATTAATATTCTACAAATATACTTACATTTATTTCGTAGTAATAATCATTTTCAAGATATAAATTTCAAAATATTATGAACCAGGAGAGCTACTATGCGCCAATCTATCTAACGGTTGGCCAGAGCGGGTGCGAAGTGGGGTGTGTTGAAACAGTTTTAAAGAGTGGGAGAGCGAGAATTTGCAACGAACGCATGCCGCTGATAAGCTTCGAAAATTGATATCACGCTACACATTATTAAATATTTTGGTTATTAAATTCTCAAAAAATCTGATTTAAAAACCATTGTAATTTGGAATATATGACAAATATTTTATAAAGAATATATTTTTTTGATAAATATAATAGTTTGGGAGATATCGTCGTGGGAATGGAAAAGTAGACGAAAAATAATTAATTTTCAGCCATAGTCGAACAGAGAAAATGAGGATTTTTGATTTTTACTGCCATATAAGCCTATGCAAAAGTTCGTTTCCTTATTTATTTGGAAAATAGAAATTCTACAGAGAATTTAATGATTTTTGGATAAAATACGCTTCATGATAGACTCTATCGCGTGGTGTAGTTAATTAGAAAATTTTGATTTGCGCCCTTATATTCATGACGATTCTTTGACGACAAGTGGATTCGTAATCCACAGGGCATAAGTAACATATCTGACAAGGTCATACATTTTACTCTAAAAGTGCCAACGGGATCGAAAACTAAGCGACTTTTGTCAACGCGAGCACTCTACTAACAGAGAACAAAGGCGAATGAACGGTTACAAACTAATTCGTTCGGGTAATGTGTAGGTACTAACAAATGCCACCGATCGCGTACGTTCGTCTTCGTCAGGGTTCTCTCACTGGGCGGTACATCAAAGAAAATTTGGGAAGAATTCGTTTGGCCTATTTTTTAGTGTGTACGGCTTTTAAGCAGTATTCATTTCTTCGGTGTTCTGAATGGATTGATTTTGTTTTAATTTATATTAATAATTTTAAATCAATAACGATGGAGTGGAGTAATTCTACTTCCTTACAACTCATCGAATTATATCGAGAACATGAATGCCCGTGGAATGTTGTTCACAACGATTATAAAAATAAAATAAAAAGTTAGATGCCTGGCACGAAATAAGTGGCCAATAATTATTAAGTCTTCATCCTACGCCATTTTTCTAACAAAAATGCGTATATACCCGCGAAAGTAAACGAATGACTCAGAAACCATTCGTTTAGAGGTCTGTAGACACAAAGCAAACTTTTACTGAATGCAGAACGAATTCGGAAGAATTCGTTCCATTGAATTCATTCGCCTTCGTTCTCTGTATGAATACGTACCTTTTGACTTATTATTACAGAAAAAAGTATGTACAAAAAAGGTCAAAGGGTAAGCAATATAAACGAGACACATGACACTTACATATTGCAGAGATAAAAGGTTAAAATTCTACACCAAGAGCAGAGCATATTTTAAGGAATTTGCACTAGGCGGCACTAGCCAATCAAAGGAACAAATTTAAACGGTACAGTCTTTTGAAAAAAATTTCTTGCAGAACTCATCATGTTTGTATAGGTCCTCATCAGGAAGTCTTCATCTCTGTGTGACGTTCATTTCAACGTCAAACAAGACCAGGTCGGATCTTGAGCAACGCACCATATACAAAGAACATCTCTTTGTAAATAATCCTTCAGATAGACCCAGAGTCCATTGTTTTTGCAAGTATTGGCATTTTCTCCATCAGTTGTAAGGCCTGTAAGTTTTTCTTTAGCCAACTGATCAATGTTTAAATCCTCACACAAAATCGTGATAGCTTCCAATTCGGCACCAGAACTAATTACATTTGTATTTTGACTTGTGCAAAAATTTTGTAATTTAAAGCATCAATAAACTATCTATCTATCTATCTATTTAATGCCTGCCACTAGGTGGCACTAGTGCCGCCTAGTTTATTAATTATATGCTCTGACTAAGAGTAATAAAGATAACATTCTTGGATTGAATATGGTTCTATATCACAGACATATTGGAAAACTTTTCCTCTGAAATCCTTTTGAAAAACTTTGTACATTAAAGAATTTGATTGCGGAATAGAATGGTCCTTTATCAGTTAGAGTTAAATGGTGCATCAGAAATGCATAACTGAAACAGAGTCAAGGATCTCTGAATAATTTATTACTATTAAAAAATTATGTATAGACGTCTCAAGGCTAGTTTTCATCGAAAAAGATTAATTTGTAACAGAATCAAATCATGTCAAAATGGTAAGCGAAAATTCGGTCACGAAAGGGGTGGCAAGCAGAGTTGAACTTGCACTTTTTTCGCAAAAAATTAACTGATAAAACTCATGCTTTCCAATTTAAGAATACGATTAAAACATTATTTTAAACATGCTGCCGTATCAGCAAGCAAAAATTCGGTTGCATAAGAGGTGGGAAGCAGGATTGAAATTGTAATTTAGCAATTCAGCTGCGATCTCGTGCCTTCTATGTAAAATTAATTTAATAAACAGTTTTATCCTATTAATTACACAGACAGACAAAAAAAAAAGTTATCAATTCCATGGACCAGACCAATCAGTTCTGGTGTATTTTGGCTTGCTGAATTCAAATCCGGGGTCAGTTTTGCCACACCACGTCACTTTATTTTTCTATCCTCAAAAAACAATTAGAAATATGGCAAAATTGCACAGTTTTTTGAGGATAGAAAAAATCAACCCTCCTTGCCACTCCTTTTACGACCGAATGTTCGCTTGCCATTTTGACACGTTTTGACTCTATCACAATTTAATCTTCTTTGCTGAAAACTAGCCTTGAGACTTGCCAACGAGTTTTTTTGCTGCAGGCCCACAGTCTAGTACTCTTTGAACTCATTTTATAAACACAATATCCATATGCATACATGTTATTGTGAAAAAAACTAACACTTTATAAATGAACTGTGTTATATACAGGGTTGGGCAAATATGTGGAAACACTGGATTTCTGGTAAAACTATAAGTTCAATTAAAAAACACCCTTAACAAAAGTTTTTGTATTTTTAATCTATTCAATGAGATACTTTGATTTCCAACAGCTGCCCTATTTTTCGAGATATGACATCATCGACAGTTTTTTAAAATGGATGACCCTGTATATTTTTACATTTTCGGATAAACGCCTTCTGATCAATTATAACAATATAAGGTTTATTTAGGTCTAAAATACCTGCAAAAAAATTGGAGATCTATTTTCTCAAACTAACAACAACAAAGGCTATTTTAAAGCACAAAAAAAAAAATCTGAATGTATAATTTAAAGAAGCAAATGAAATGCTGTGTCAGTCAAATCGATAACACCATTTCTTTGCCACAAATTGTATTCCCGTAGCAGGAAATAACAGGTAGTCAATATCAAGGACTTGCTATATGATTACGTAATTTTCTTATCATTAATTAACGTTAAAACCCATATAATCACGCAATTAATTTGTAATTTTTATATCGTTAAATACAAATAGAGAATAATTTTAAGTTAAACAAGACATGTTTCAATGTTATTAGATATCATATTAGACATGTTATTAATTACCTAGATTTTCTATAACCTTCCTAAATTCTAAAATAAAATAAAACTGGCCAACAGTAGCGTGTTGGGCAGACTATGTAATTGAAGAGGGAACTTATTCGTTAAAAGTACTTTATTGTTTCATATGTTCAATTGTATCCGAGAGATGATAATTCCACAAAGTGCTATTAAAATTAGGCTTGGATTATTGAGAAAGGAGTAAATTTGTCCACTTTTTAGTTTTTTAATTATAACTCACAAACTATGCATTTTTAGTATTTACACATATGATTTTTTGTAGAGAATCAAATTTCCTATGGAAATGGCACTTTGTAAAGGCAATACATTTTTTTGAATAAAAAAAAAACTATTAAAAAAAACGAAAAATTTCAATGCTATGTTTTTTTTAAATATTTGTGTATAACTTTTTTCTGAATAGATTTAGGTATAGATAGATAGATAGATAGATAGATAACATCATAGACAAAGAGGCACTTATTTCTATGGAATTGAACAGATTTTTTGTAAACAGTATTTCAGAAATTACTTGGATTTAAATAAAGATTTTGACAAAATATATTACAAGATATCACCGTAAGTTCAAACCATTTTGAAAGATTTACAACAGTAACGATGTGCTATTTACAGAAATGTATACAAAATCTACAAAATAGCAGTACAAATGGTATCACGACAAAAATATTGAAATATGCATTTGAATTTGTAGGAAATCAATTGTTAGATGTCACTGGTGCATCTTTAGAGACAGGGAAGGTCCCAAAAGATTGGAAAATATCAATAGTAGTTCCCATCGAAAAGAAACCAAACGTCTCAAACTGCGATGGGTTCCAACCAGTTAACATGCTGTTGTCATATGATAAAGTGTTAGAATTATTGGTAAAAGACAACCTGTGTAACTTTATTCAGAATAACAATCTGTTAACAAATTACTAAACTGGTTTTAGAAAAAATAATTCCTGCAAACTGCAATAAAGTCTGTGTTAGTTCAGTGGAAAAGTGCTCTAAACAAAAAGCTATATGTCGGTGCAATATTTTTAGACTTTAAAAGAGCTTTTGAAACAATAGACAGCTGTTATTGGAAAAGTTGGAGAGAATGGGTTTCAGGGGTACAGTTTTGAAGTGGTTCAACTCATATTTGATCAATCAAATGCAAGTGTGTAAATATAAAAATAGCATAAGTGAACCTCTAGAAGTTTTACTGGTGCACTCCAGGGATCTGTGCTTGGTCCAATATTGTTCATATTGTATTTAAATGATATTGTAACATTTATAAAGAATTGGATTGCAAATGTAGAAATACAAATGTTCACAGATGATACCTTGATTTATGTAACTGGTGAGGATATTGATTTCATAATGAAGCTTTAGAGCATACTTACAGATGGCTCACAAAAAAATTATTCAACCCTTAATACAGAAAAATCGAAAGTTATGTTCTTGAGTAATCAGTATTCTCCAATAAATAACTGTAATAGAAATGTAGAGATAAATCAACAAAAAATTGAGATAGTTACAGAGTTTAAGTATCTTGGAATTGTTATGGATCAGCATTTAACGTTCTCTAGTCATACCAATTATGTAACAAAAAAGTTTCCAAGAAAGTTTACTTTCTATGTAGAATAAGTTATTTCTTAAGTTAATAGTCAAAACTATTGGTACATAAAACAATTATAGCCCCTCATTTTGTATATTGCCCTATTATATTATTTATGGTTAACACAATAGTGAATTTTACAACTTACAGAAAATAGAAAATAAGGCTTTAAGATCCATATTAAATTGTAATTCATATACAAGTATAGGTTTCATGTTAGATCATGTTAAGGCTTTAAGATCCATATTAAATTGTAATTCATATACAAGTATACGTTTCATGTTAGATCAAGTCGAATTATTATCCGTTAAACAAATTCATATGTTAAGTGTTTTTATATTTTTGTGTAAGCTATTAAACAATACGTTACCTGTCTATCTACTTAACCATTGTTCGTGTGTCAATGATATACATGATCATAACACACGTAACAATCAAAACTTTTATGTAGAAAGAGTGAATACAAACTATGGACAAAATCACTTGTTTAATAAAAGTTTACAATATTATAATGATTTGCCCCAAGAAATAAAAATTCCTGCAATATTTTTATTTTCAAAAGTAAATGTAAGGAGTATGTAAAGGAAAAGTGGCCAATATAACAGAATTGTATTTTTTTATGTCTGATTTGGGTAATATTATATTAAATAATTTTGATTACATTGTGTGTTATACTTTTTACAATATACCATATTTATACATTTCTTTTTTTGTACCATTTGTATTATTTAGCAGAGCTAATAAAAATGTACTTACTTACTATAGGCACTGCTTCGCAAAAAAGAAAGCTGACATAATTCCCATCAAAATGGTGACCGATAAAAGTATTTTTGATAAAAATTGGCTGAGACACAGTCGTTCAAAGTTACCTACTTTTTTACGATTTTACCACTTTTTACCTTTATACCAAATTATTTTTAATTTTTACACGCAAAAATTATTTTATTATACTTGAATTATAATCCCTGTTTTTGAAACTAAAAAGTGTGCAAAATCGGGCCTTTAAAGCACTAGTGCTTTAAAGTTGCTTAGGTAACAACCAATTTTAAACAATGATAAATACACAGGTCATCAGAACTAATCTTTATTTACTTAAATGAATATGAATCGAACAATTGGGGTTGTTTGAAATTAGTAAACCAGAAGCATTAATCACGTCAAAACAAACTTCACAAATCAACAAATTTATAATGAAAATGTACATAACAACCAAACATGTTACCGATTAAAAATGAAATTCAGAGATTACCTTGTAAAATGAATCTACATTAATTTTTTTTTTTAATTTTTACTTCCCATTGAAGGTATAATAAAAAATAGCATATAATACACCTGTATAAATAGCCTTTAAAGCACTCACTTCTTTAGGACCCTCCTTGCTACGCTCGTCGTGCCCTAAACCTGTGCGTGCTTTAAAGGCTTACTTATCACTTGTATTATAAGGCAAACAAAAATTAAACAAAACCCACATAAATGAAATGAATTTAAATGGTGAACTTATAAAAGGTCCAGTATCAATCTGCAACAACTTTAATGAATACTTTAACAACACACCACTTAACCTTCAAAATAAAATTGAAAAAAGTGACTTACCTTCTCTTAACTTTAACAATAATAAAAGCTTTTATATGGCTCCTATAACTGTCTCTGAGATAAAGGAAACAATAAAATCTTTAAAGCCATCGTACTCAGCGGGCGTCGATGAAATCAGTTCAAACTTGCTAAAAAAGGTAGCAAACCAAATAGCAGAACCTCTTGCATATCTGTATAATCAATCAATAGCAACTGGAATTTTTCCTAATCAGCTTAAACACTCCAAAATTATACCTGTATTTAAAAAAGGCTCAGAGCTTCTTCTTGAAAACTATCGACCCATCTCACTTTTATCGAGTTTTTCAAAAATACTTGAGAAGCTAGTTGCAACAAGAATAACGATATTTTTCACAAAGTATAGAATTTTCACACCCCAACAGTTTGGCTTTCGACAAGGACTCTCAACTGCCGATGCAGTCACATCTTTTGTAAATCATTTGTATGATTGCTTGGATGCTGGTGATAAGGCGATTGGTCTGTTCTTAGACCTCAGCAAGGCATTTGACCTCGTGGACCATAACATTCTGTTATATAAATTGGAGTGTTATGGTGTACGGGGTGTGCCTCATGAGTGGTTTGAAAGTTATCTAACAGGTAGAACACATCATGTGGAACTTAATAATGTAAAATCTGCAACACTTAACAGTAAAATAGGTGTCCCACAAGGTTCGGTATTAGGACCATTGCTTTTTAATGTTTACATAAATGATTTTCCAAATAGTGTTAAATCCACTGAACTTGTAATGTTTGCAGATGATGCCAATCTCCTAGGTAGATCCTCAAATGAGGAAGACCTAAGAATTAAAATGGGTGCCATGGTTGACACCGCCAGCATGTGGATGTCGGGTAACAAACTACTTTTAAATCATGAAAAAACAATCTTCATAAAATTTTCAATAAATCATGCAGCAAGTGATCAAAGTATTCTAATAAAATGTAACGGTAAAAGTTTAGAACAAAAATCATCACATACATTTCTGGGAGTTGAAATCGATAATACTCTAACTTGGAGTCGCCACATAGACAATGTTTGTAATAAAATCTCCAAGTTATGTTTCACTTTGAGGCATTTAAAGACATTTGTCAATCATTTTATATTAAGAAATTTCTATTTCGCCCAGATACACTCGAAAATTTCATACTGTTTGATATGTTGGGGCTCAGAATCCGCAACCCAGAGAGTGTTCATAATGCAGAAGCGTGCAGTAAGAATTCTTGCCAATGTCGATAGCAGAACATCATGTAGACCTTTATTTAAGCATTATAGCATACTTCCACTCCCATGCATATATATTTATCAAATATTGATACATACTCACAAAAGCATCAATAACCATAAGAGACTGGGTGATAACCACCATTATGATACAAGAAATGTAAATATACTTGAAACTCCAGGACACAGAACATCTAAATTTGAGAAGTGTCCAAAATACAAAGGGATCATATTATATAATAAATTATCCGACGAGTATAAAAATCTGCCCATCAAAAAATTTAAACAAAAAGTAAAGAAACTGCTATTAACTCACTGCTTCTATAGTGAGGGAGAGTTTTTACTGCATGGTTTTCCATGAAAACAGATTTTCTATACGTTTTAACTTACAAATTTTAATGTGTTGACATATATTGTGTATTACCATAATTTGTTGAGAACTATTTTAAATATTTTTTATTTTTTTAAGTAATGTGTTGTTATTAAAATTGTATTTTTATAATTCTGAGATGCACCTTCAGTGCATCATATACTGTGACATGTCCTATAACTGTACAAGTTCCTTGGATGAATAAATTATTATTATTATTATTATTATTATTATTATTATTATTATTATTATAATGTACTATTATTCAATACAAAAATTACTTTAAGTTTATCACTGATAATGATAAAGGTATTTGTTTAAAATTTTGATTTTCATATGATCTTAGATATAAAAGAAACTTTGATGCTATACTAATTTATAGCTGTTTGAAAGACACTCTTTTAGAAAATTACATATCTATTATGTTTTCGAATTGAATATCAACATCTTCATCAATATCGTTTTCTTCCGTAACTTCTGGAACATCAGCGTTATCACAATTTTTTAAGCCCATACATTTGCAGAATATGGAGCAGCTAATTCCAAAATTTCTGCAGCCACAATTTCCATGACAACTTTTTATGCATCCGCAAGATATTTGCTCCAGTAACGTCTGCGGTGCAGGAGGTTTGCTTGTGCTAAATTGGCATTCATACATTTTTAGACTTTTTTTCCAACCCCACTCAAAAGGATTTAAAACATTTTCTTTCCATTGTTGAATTTGGTGGTACATCCTTAAGCCGTGCTGTTTAATGGCATCAGAAGTTGGTGGCAAATGGGTTAGAGAAAATTTTGTGCTCTTCGATACTTTGAAAAACTTGTAAGCGACAGCTACTCAATTGTTGGTCTTAATGCCATACAGAGAAATTACGATGTGTTCAAATGCAAAACTGATCAATTTTATCATTCTTGTTCATATCAAAGATCATCTAGGGCAAATAGCCCTAAAAAAAAATCAGGTTGTCGCGAATTTAGTTATAGAAGAATTAAATACTTGTGATAGAAATAAGCTAATATTAAACAATAAAAAACACCATTTACTTGAACTTTAACCTACAAAAACCTCTAAGAGAGGACTTGCTATCTATGATAAATATAAAGTTTTCAGATCAATTCAAATTTCTAGGTACTTCTTTGGATAAAGGATTGGCATGGAATACTCAAATTGAGCATGTTTGCAAGCAACTCAATAAGGGATTCTTTGCTATACTTGAACTGAAAAATGTGATGAATAAGCAAGTACTCCTGGACGATTATTACTCTCTCTGGTATTCACATATATCATATAATATTACGTCATGGGGTAGTGCAAGTGAAGTAAATAGAGTATTCATAATTAAAAAAGAATAGTGAGACTTATATTTGGATTGAAATATAGAGAAAGCTGTATACATGTTTAAACAAAAAAAATTCTAACTGTTCCCAGCATATTTATTTTTCAATGCATCACACTTTTTACTACACTGAAAGACAAATTTACAATGCTGTTTTCAAGTAATAATTACAACACGAGACATGGTGATCTTATTTCTATTTCTAACCACAGAACTAGTAATGTTGTTTTTACTATAACTGCACAGTTTGCTACAACGCACTACCAAATGAAATTCGTAATATAAAAAATTGTCATAGCTTAATAAAGGAAACAAAGAAATTTCTCTCTGAAAATGTTTACTACAGTGTGCAGTAATTCTTGCATCTAGTACGGTCTATGCCTCGCTTTAATGTGTACATGTATGTGTGTGTATTTCGATTTTAACAATATAAAATCTGTGATCAATTGTGTAAGTATATGGTCCTTTTAACTTTTATGTGATTAGTGACTATTTACTTAATGTTATTATAAGTATTATATCTATCTGTTTGTCTATTGACGCATTTGTTCATATGTTATATTTATAAACACCATTGAATTGACTTGCCATATGTACAAAAATTGTATCATCTTGTGGTAAATAAATAGAAATAATAAATAATACATACAAACAAATAATAAACAAGTAATAGATATGTAGTTTTCAAAAAAAGTATCTTTAAAACAGGGTGTCTACTAAATCTTAATCCCTAAATTCCCTGATATTTCCAGATTTTCCAGGCAATATTTTATCTAATTTCGAGATTTTTAACTTAGTCTCGAACTTAGTACACTCGAACAAATATGAGATTATGTATTCACCTCAAAAAAATATATGAAATAAATTCTATGACATTAATCAGTACCTAACAATTCTTGCAATTTTTTCAACTTTTTTTTTTCAAGAACCCAATTATATAAATAAATAGATTTATCATTGTTTTTAAGTCTAAAGAAGTCTCTCTTTTTTTTAAATTAATCAGAATAAACAAAAAAAAATTATAGCAGTAGTGAAATAGTACACATAAAAAACCTATACTCATATAGTTCATAATCTTCATCTGCGAGACATTTCTAACAGATTGACTAGTTTGTAGTAATAATTATCTGAAGGTAAGAATTCCAGGTTATACTGCTTATTTTAGTAAATTCCCTGCTATTTCCAGGTTGTCCCTGACTAAAATAAATTCCCTGATAATCCCAGGTTTTCCAGATTAGTATACACCCTGTTAAAACAGCTATAAATTAGTACAGCATTAAAAAAAATTTATGTCTAAAATCATATGAATATCAAAATTATAAACAAATACCTTTATCATTATCACTGATGAACCAAAAATAATTTTTGTATTGAATAAAAATTAAAATTAAAACTGAAAATAAAAACTACATGCTATAAAGGTAAAAAGTAGTAAAATGTAAGAAAGTAGGTATACTTTTAGGTAAAATACTTTTATCAGTCACCATTTTGACGGGAACTAAGTCAGCTTTCTTTTTTGTGAACCAATGCCTATACCTAAATCCACTCAGAAAAAAGTTACATACAAAAATGGAAAAAAAAAGAAACAAAAAATTGGAATTTTTCATTATTATTTAAATAGTTTTCTTTGTATTTATTGTTTTAAAAAAAAATGACTTTATAAAGTGCCATTTCAATAGGAAATTTCATTCTTTACCAAAAATCGTATTATGTGTAAATACCAAAAATTTATAGTTTTTGAGATATAGTTAAAAAACTAAAAAGTGGTAAAATTGACTACGTTTTCAAAAATCCAAGCCTAAATTTAATAGCACTTTGTGGAACTATGATCTTTCGGGTACAACTGAACATATGAAACAATAAAATACCTTACGAATTAGTTCCTTTTACCCCGGTTTTTTTCAACATAGTCAACAGCCTAGTCATTTCGGAGTTGAAGTGAGCACATTTAATTTGCCATGGAAACTGCCATCTTTTTCACCTTGCAACATTTTGTGCATGGTAATATGGGGCATTATGTGGCAATACTTCGGGAGGGTATAGTTTGGTTAAAATAATATTGAAAGTATCTATAACTTTTTTTCCTAGGGTGCCCTTTCGGAGTTATTCACCTCTAAAGGTTACATTTTGAAGACGGTTTTTGCTAATAGCTAGGAAACTACTTTATCGATTGTAATAAAATTTGGACAGTATAAATAAGCATCTTTGATTTAGACGTAAGGAGTCTTTTGCAACTTACAGTGGCATTTGTAAATTCTCTGAACAATTTTATAAAAAAAAGATATTCTTGTTCGACATCAACAAGGCGACTAGTTCTCGAAAAAAATTGTAAATTTGAGAGCCATCGATCATATCCAGATCGAATCCCGGCAGTCGGGATTATTAAATCAACATTAAAATCTCTAGGCGGGATCTTTCGATTACAGCTTAAATTTCCCCCTAACTAGGTCATCATTTGAGGTACGAATATTCTGGATTGACAGCAAATAGACAGGTACCTCTATGTCACAGACAAATCTTCACAAGCAATTCATTTTTCAATTAAGATATTTTTTCTAATAATCTGTAGAAAATTTTAAACTGCACTTAACGTTGGATAAAAAGACAATAAATTCCCGTGCAACCCTCTCTCTATTAGGATAGGTACCTACCATATTATTTAACTAAGATGAACGTCTTGAAAAATGTTACCACAAAATTCTCAGGTTAGATTGGGTAGATATGTAAGTGTACTTATAGTCAGACCCTCACTGTGACAATTAGGTCCATTGTGGCTAACTCTTAATTATATTTTACCCAACAAGTTCAGCTTTCTAATAAAGTTAATAATCTTGTTGGGTGACAAACTATCAAGGTCTTCTGGCACTAATTGCCCTTTGCCAAATATAAAAACCGGATTCGTTCTACAGCAGGGCTGGTACATAGAGTGTGCTCTGCCATTTTAAATAGAAATATCCAATAGAGGACTTTAATTAATGCTATCTCTAAATTACAAACAATAGATATCGCAAATTGTGCTCGTTATTCAGAGAACTGTGTGATATTTAAGTTTTTATTCGACCTTCTTGAACTTCTTATCTATTCTTAATATTTCACACTTAATTATACTCCTTAATTTGCTATTAAGTATTAAATTTGTAAAATAAAGTGAGCTTTGAAACTAATTTGATGACGTCACACTTCTCGAAGATTCATATCTGTGGACAAATAATAAGACATGGCGACAGTTTCTGTATTTCATCTCTACTCCCTGGATACATCTCTCAAACACTCTTGATGTTTCAATCACCCACCTGTGGTCTCGACTCATCTCCCTACAGGCGACTACCGTGAAAATACTAGTTAGAAGCATGGGGAAAAGAAAACCGCACAAAACAAACCTTTTCAAACTAAATTTAAATATTGCTTACCAGTTGGTTGTGGTGGAACATATGATCCATTATTTATTTCAGTAATGGGTGGTATTGGTTCTGATTTATTATTAATATCAACGGTAATATCAAGGGTAGCAGCTTTAAGATGTTCAGTTGCTGATGTGGTAAGCGCTAAAAAAATATTGTCCAAATCAGTATAATTAAAATTATCACAAAACAAAAGTAATGTCCAATTAGGTACAATTACACGAAATGAAGAGTAATATTAGAAATTACCTAGTGCAAAGGAACATGCGCCAATTATAATAAATACGGAAATTGCGACGTGTTTAACTTTATACATTTTGGCTAAAAATTAAGCTTTGGTTTCCTAAAAACAGCACAATATAATTGGACAGCAACAAACTTTTAATGCCGATTCAAAAATGTGGATAAAAACTGCCCACTAATGAAAGTCCACAAACCACCTCTAGAACGTAAAAATGGGAAGATTCTTGCTTAGTACGTCAGTATTGACGTATATGATCAATGAAATGTCCCTAAAACTGTCAAATTTACAATTTGGTAATTAATATTATTGCTAAGTTTCTTCCCTATTTGTAAAGCGTATTTAAAAATTGGCATAAGTAAATTCGAAACTACATTTATTAGTGTTTTAAATAAATGTTTTATTGCTTTAAGAAAGAGCAGTTTTTAAATTTTAGTAGCTATAATTCATTATTAATTTGTAATGTTGGCTGCAATGGAATGTTCTCAACACTTCCTATCTTCATGGTTTTCACCTCCTTCCCCCACTCCATCTTAAATTTACACCATTATTAACCATCTTTGACAGATGGTGACAACTGGAACTAGGGATATAAAAAAATAATAAACAAAAAAGTTTAAAATAAACAAAGTGAAGCCTATCCATTAATTAATAATGACCTCAACAGATGAAAGAGCAGTCTTTGCTAAATTAGAGGCTCTTAAAGAAATAAGGTACGCATTTGCACATTTTTTAAAAGAATACAACAAATAAAATCAATAATTTCAGAAGTAAAACAATACAGTTGGAGAAATTAAAGGCGCGTTTAATCTTCGAGGTAGAGGCTCAAGATCAAGAAGAAAAATGTTTATCCGAATACAAACAAGAGATGGACCTATTACTTCAGGAAAAAATGTCTCATGTAGAAGAACTAAGACAAATTCATGCGGATATAAATGCGGTAAGTTGACCATTCATGTTAAATACAAATATTATATTTTAAATTTATTTTTTCATTACATAGATGGAGGGCGTTATTAAACAAGCAGAGGAAAGTCGCACGAGGTCAATGAGTTCTGCATTACGTTTACATGAAGAATATTTACCGCTAAAGAATGAAATTGACAGGCTCAGAAGAGAGTGTTTAGGGTTAGAGAGACTTCCTGAATTGCATGAAGAAGAAGGTTCAACAATTACTCCAGAGTAAGTTTATCTACGTATTGCGTTATCAAAATTATGAGAAACATCTCCTTAAATCTAATACTTAGTCCTGTACTGCAGTGGCCAAAGCAGTTGATAAATAATTTATATTGGTTACTACTTGTTATTCACATATGTATCCTGCAAAATCTCTGATATATAGCCACTGACAAAAATACGAGAGGCTATCCAGTAGTCCAAATTTGTATACCTATTGATGCTTATTTTTAATTATTGCCGCATTGCCAAGAGTATTGAGACATTGCTGAGGGTATTGCCGCATTCCGATTTACTTTCAATTTAGCAAAACCACTGATTACAATAATTCCTTTAACTAAAAGTAAAGAAACAAAACTTACTTTATTATTAGTTTATTACAATTAAGGTAAAACACCCAATAGTTGACACTATAAGAATGCTTACTTTATTCATTTAATATTATAAAATTAATTTTTCGACCTATCCAAATTCTAACTTCACTGCACTAGTTTGTATAGTATGTTTAATCAATCCTAAAAATTAATATGACATATCTGTTGATTATTTTTGTACTGTATATTTTTATTTTAGTTTTTACAAAACACCCAATGACAAATTTTTAAGATTTCCAATGTTTGACACTTGCTTTTGCCCAATGCTTGACGCACATAGAAAAAAATTGGTATCACACAGAACTGAAATAAAACGTTTGCAATATCATTATTAGAGGATTTATTTCTAGTAATTTACACTCATTTTAAACTGATTCTTAACGTTACTAATACAATATTTTACAATTTTATAGAAACGGTTGTATGACCAACAGATGACACAGTATGTATCAATGCTTGACATATATGGGTATATATGGTAAATAAAAGCAAATCGTTTAAAATTCGTATATTTTCCTTAGAAAAATATATTAAATTTACCCATCAACATTTAATTCTTCAAAATATGTGTATTTTAGACGGTCGCCACTTGCAAGTATTTTAGGGAATTGCAGTTTTTTCAATATTTGACTCATTTTAATTGTGCTAACATCATTTTCATTCAGTTGAAATTGTTTTGAATCTGCGCACTGTTTCAGGGCAACAACTTCAGCTTCATTATCAGCTAACATTTCTTGTGTAACACACACATAAGTATTGGTTCTCTTCTTTCCCGGAAAATTAACAAGGACATAATCGTTTTCTTTATAATTATTGTCAGTATCAGGATTTTCATGAAGCACCATATTTACTTGTACATTCATAAAACTGATATCGTCAATACTACTTCCAGAGTCTTCCCACTCTTCTTCTTCCGACTCAGAATCGGTTGATATTACTTTTCTTTACTTTTGATTTTTTTTTCTTTTCCAATTGTTTTTGTTCCTTCTCTTTTGCCAGCATTTCCTTTTTGTGTTTTCGTTCTTCTGCTCTTATTTTTTTATTTTCTGCTTCTAATTTCTTTTTTTGTTCCTTTTTTTTCATGATACATCTGCCACTGCTTTGATGTAACTACAGAAGGAACTTTTTCTTTTATGGTTTCCTTTTTTTTTGATCTGGATAAAATAGAAAACTTTTAAATGGCGAGGGCATAATTTCAGCAGAATCATTATTGTTTTTTAGAACAAAGTTTTCAGATTTTTTGATCGGAGTATGTTGATCAAGATTTTCGACTATGTTTTCAGGATTTGCTGAGGTGATTTCTTGAACATCTACTTACCGGTACTCACTTTTTCATTAGTTTCAATGTCATCAATACAGTCGAACACTCTTTCTCGTCGGCGATACTCAAAAACTTCAGAAAACCATTTATTTAGTTGGTTTTTGGTAACAGAAGCTCTGGAAGCAGTCAAATTTTGGGGGGTATGAACAGAAATATTTTTATTTCTTTTCAAAAAGCTGCTGTACCAACTTTTACGGGGGCGATTATTTTTGAAGGTGTTATTTCTCTTTAATTCAATCATAATGTGTTGGACACTGTCCAACAACTGAGTTTTCCCTATAGGAAAGCCCGCTCTCGCCATAGCAACTACCCATGTTCCAAGAATATTTTCTTCATTTTTTGTTAGGTAAGAATCTCGTCCCATCTGGCAACTCATTGGGTTTTTCCCTTTTATTTTGTAAAGCAAGATAATTCTAGGAACACCATGTTTCTTGGCAGAGTTGCCACCGGCATCCCTCTTTGAACATCCTCAATTGCAGACAACATATGTTCCTCAGTGTAGTTTAATATTTTTCTTTGCTTAAGCGGTGGCATCCTTTCTGAAATCTGTAAAAACCCAATAGTTGACATGGCAGTATCAATAGTTGACATAGCTGTCAACTTTTGGTTCAGGTTGTGTAATTTGAGTTAAATTTGTATCAAAAGGTAGTTCTTGTTAAAAAAGTAATAAGAGACAGGAAACGTGTTGTTTTATTTTTACTAGTCATAACACCATTCGTTGACAGCCATGTCAACCATTGGTAAAGGGTAAAAATCTATGGACCACTAGTTGACACCTACAATTAAACCGTTAAAAATGTTTATTTTACAATTATTTCTGGTATTTCTATAGAAAAGATGATACCTACCTCCTACGCCCAAACTCACATAAAAAGACCAATAAATACACTATTTAAAAAATAATTACTTCTGTTACTTTCTTAAGATTTAACTTTAAAATTTTAAGAAAACAGTTACAGGTATGACATAACTACACAACACTAAACACCATATTGAATCTAATGACGTTTCTATCATTTAATTTTGCTACGTACTACTAGATATCGTAATTAGTTGGCTAGCATACATAATGGAGTGTTATAAGTAATTTTAATCTTAAGAAATACTAATTTAGCAGAACATGTCAACCATTGGAGGTATGTCAACATTTGGTGCCTTTACCTTATTAGATTATGAAGAAGAAGTTGTAAGTAATAACTGAACATGGATTTAATTATTTTTAATTTTTTATAAATCATAATTCTGACATATCATTTAATTTGTAATGGCTTAGACTCTAAAATGTTTACAAGGCCATAAAATTTATATTTGTTATCTATTACTTGTATTATATCGTCACTCCTGTGCCACACAAAATTGTCCAAGTTCTCTCAAAATTTTTATTTTAAGTACCTACCTATACATGTTTTCCTTAATTTTCAAAATTGTTCCTATCTATCTATACTTATGCCATTGATTGTCATAGTAACTAAGTACGTGATATTTTTCATTTGGAATAACGATTTTCTGTTTTGGATTCTTCCAAAGATTCTTGTTTCTCTGGAAAGCCTTCTGAAGGAGTTTCAGTCTCTTTTATATTCTTTACTTGGTTTATCATGACTTACCTATGTCACCATCTTTAATTTTTTATTTTTGACTTAGTGTTACTGTATCTTTTGTTTATTTCTTTTGACTGGTCCGTTTTTTCTAGTACCTAAAGTACTTCCTTTGCTTTAGTCCAAGTGACGGGGTGAAAAATTTCCTTTTTTGGCAAATTGAGGCGGCAGGGGTTTTTTTAACAGCTTTGTTTCAATATCAGGAATAACCTCGGGAATAACATATCGAAAATGTACAAACTGAAATAGTACAGAACTATTTTTAATTATGCATATTAGGTACCAAAATCGGGTTTTTGTCCAATAATTCGTTTTTTATCGATCTTAAGCTCCAAATGGTGGCTCCAATGTTTTGTTTAAAATTTTATAAAAAAGTTTAGTTACAAAGTTTATATACATTTTTTTCCTGAGACCAATAGTTTCTGAGCAGTAGCTGCGCAAAGTTGAAGAATTCTCTGTGAGCACCATGTGCATAGTTTTGCACTTGATCAAGGTGACTTTTTGTACTATATGGTAATAGTTTACTGCATAAACAATATAAGTCATCCAATTATATTTGTAAATACAATTACATCAGCGGCATTCTGTAAATTTGTGAAAGTATTTATATAATTTATTGTGTTTTGTTGTTTGTAATGATTATCTCTCCAACTACAATAGCTGTCCGTGTCTTAAGAGATCAAAGAGCCTCATTGTCCCTCGAGAGAGGTAGTTCATGCGCGATGCACATCAGAGGTTTTGTGGCATATTGAGATAGATAGAGGTAGATAAGATTTATTCATCCACAAAGCTATACAAACATATAACTTATCTGACTAGTCAAAAAGAAAACAGTAATTTGAAATAGAATACAAATATAATACACAATAAAAAGTTGTAAATTTAAATACAAATATAAATAGAAATACAAAAAGAGATTTAAAAGTACATGTATAACTAGAGGAAACATTATACTCTTCGCCAACTTACTGCACTTTTTATATAATTGTTGCATAGTACATAGGATACTTTTCGCAGTGTTTTTTTTAAATTATTTTTTGTTGTAAATAATGTTAGTTTTAGACAATTTTTGTTTAATTACAAAACAAAAAGAAAAAGGTTTTCAAATTTAAAAAATTATTAAGTAAGTATATTACTTTTTTATTTATATATTGATCGATGTTGTTGAAAAACAATAGGGTTCTTCCTCTAGCTAACACTAACCTACAGTCCAAGTTTCAATACAATCGGACTTTTCGTTCTTAAGTAATCTTGCTTACAAGAAACGTGACAGACGGACAGACAGACAGATGGACGCGCATTTTGAAAGTTGTTCAAAATTCGATTACCAACACAGTGATTTTTTCTCTAAGAGCGATATTACTGGTTTTAGAAATGTGCCTATTGAGAGAGAGAGAGAGAGAGAGTTTATTTGTGTCAGACAATTGTACATTGTATACACACGTCAGAAATTACATAAAATTACAAAGATTAAGATTAAAATTAAATATATCTATAAAAATAAGGAAGTGCACCTAGGAAAAACAAACAGGAAAATACAACATTTTAAAAACAGGTTCCAATATTATCAATAAACTCTTGGATGTTATAAAATACATTTTCTTTTAGGAGTGTTTTCACTTTTTTTGAAAAATATGCAGGAGGTATATTTTTCCACTCAACGGGCAACATATTATACAACTTTATGGATATTTTAAGTTTTTTGTTATTCGAAAATAAAGCGCAATTATGTGATTGTGTCTTGTCTCATATTGATTCCGATTTTGGTTAACAGTGAAATTTTTTTCGCGTAGTCTAAGCATTCATATATGTATTGATTCGTTACTGTTAATATACCTAATGATTTGAATAATGCCTACACGATTCATGATTTCTCGAATTTGTGTGTATTGAATCAATATACTCTTCGTTTAGTAAGTATTTGCGAAGAGTGCAATAAAGATAAATTTGCAATAAAAAAAAAGTTGTCCTGTGGTCCAAGACGGTACTACTGATTGCCAAGAGGGCTCTTCTAAGCAGGAGAATTACAATTAAGTTTTAAACTACTAAAAATATACACTAGAAAAAAATTTCGAAACAAAGGATATCTAATATCCCTTGTTTCTCTACCTGTGAATAAAATTCATTTTAGTGAATACAAAAATAGGTCTTAGTAGTGTAAAATCATAAACCAAGTCTCATAAAGCTGTTCCAAAGTAATTATCGAGATAATCAATAAAAACATATATTTAAGTGCCATACTCACAGCCGGTTTTACAATCGCTAGTTAACTTCCAGTCAAAGTTAACTTTCAGGTTATTATAAAAATTGGGTTTTACAATAGCTGGTCATTTTCAATGTGGTAGTTATCTAGTAGTTAACTTTACTAGCAGATGAGGTGTTGGTAAACTAGAAGTTGGCAGGTTACTGGCAATTTATAACCTATAAAGTAGCTGTCACAAAATAATTTTTTGATGTTTTGCCTAAAAATGGATATGTACGAAGTAAATGCATATAGCAGTGATGAGTAGCCAAGGTAATCCTGTACAGACCTAACTTACCTAGTAATAGTACCTACTTACTTAGTAATAGACCACTAACTCATAAATTGCTTCTGACATTTATATTTAATAGCAGGTGACGTGACTTTGGACCAAAATTCATACATTTTATGTATATTACCTATTTTTCCAGTACCAACGTTATAAATTTTATTCACAACCTCTCGTTTACAAATCATCACTTAACTTTATATTGAAACGTGTGTCGGTAAAGTTATAGTTAACCTGCAAGTAAAAGCCAACTAACATGAAAGTTAACTTGCGATTGTAAAACCGGCTGTAAGGGAGCTTTAGTTCTCTTAGGAAGCATTTTCATACATACGTTTATTTGAGCATTTCTTCTGCACTATAGGGAAATACGCGAATTTCGGGACACCTAGAGTAAACAATAATTTTCCCAAAAAAATGCATCAGGTCACGTTTTCGACAATGCTCCGAAATTTAAAAATAAAATTTTTGAAGAACCTGTTTTTTATCGATACATAAAATATTTTATTTTTCACCATTATTTGTTTATTATACCTTGGATACGGTTACCATAAAGATGCTCATAATGACCACGGGCATAAAGCGGGCGTTATAGCCATAACGCCCCGTTATTTGAGAAGCAAAGAAAGAGTAAATGTTTCATATTTCTTATCGTATAATGGTTTGAATTTGACCGACATTACATTTTCTGTAACTTCTCATGCATTGTTTTGGATATTTTGTGGTATTTCCATATTAATTTCCCTTTTTGCTATAACATCAACAAACGTCAAAATACCAACAACTGTCAGATACAGTTAATAAACGACAAGTACCAGCAAGTGTCATAGACTCCTAAATGTATTTGAAGAATGCAAAGTCAATTTTTCATTAGAAAAATATATATTTTTTGTGAAAAATAAAATATTGTATGCACCACAAGCATTATTAGATTATAACGCTCATCAGGCAACATGCATCCCTCGAGTCAAAGGCCCTCGGGCTGCATCATGATACTCTTCAGGCATTATAACGCACTTGATGCATAAATAAATATAACGTAAGTTATTAAAATTTCAATGAGTGATTAGAATGGACACAATAAATTATGAGTTATTATTATTTCTCCGGTTCTCCCTTTTATTTGAAAAATTTAAACGTATTCAGTATGTTTGATCCATGTACTAGTTTCTATTTCTATTTATTAGTAGAGAATATCATGTTGTAATTATTATGTTACTTGAGTGTGTTTACGATAGATCAATAAAAGGCATAAATAAATAATCCCATACCAACCATATATAATGTATTTGAAGTCAAAGTAAACAGTACAGGGTGGAAGGGGTTATGTCTATATTCGCCTGCCTACAGAAGTGTATAGTTTGAAGTGGGACCATTGTAAGAAATATGATCACAACATTACTAAGATACTTTGAAATAACACATACATAAATAGCTTTAGAATGTGACTAAACGCTAGTAGGGGAGTCAAATTAGACAAAGAAGAACCCGAACTTCGGAAAAATTCCCCAATCGATGATTTTTGTTTGAACGTGTTCAGAAATGTATGGGGAACAAAATATCAAAATGCCACCATGAGAAATTGTGTGCAAATTTTTTTATTAAACAATTTAGGTGCAAAAATACGACATTTCATGAATAAAAAATTCAATTTATATGAAAGAACTGACAGAGGAACAGAAAATTTTACGAAAGAAACATATATGGCATGTGTTTTACAAATTAAATTTGATCGAGCCAAAATTTGTTAACTATTAACGCTCCAAGTCGAGCTATGTCGGCCATTCGTTCATGCTGGAATAGCCTTGCGGGAGCGTGCGCGCTGTAGAGTAGTATTATTTTGAGAAGATGCTCGCAAAAAATAATGCACAGAAACGAGTTTGTGTGCATTCGTTGATCTAAGCCAATGAGAGCGATTTGCATCTTTTTTGACCTCGAATCCAGTGGCACCGCCAACCTGCAGTCACAGGGTCTGTGCTGCAGTATACTTGTTGTGTTCGCTGTTTCTGATAGAATTAAATGAAATAACCTTATTTTCAGTAAAAAATGTCTTTATCGTAAACACCAGAGTGTGACGAGGTTTTAATTTACTGCATTACACATCAGCTCTTCGACCTCGAACATTTGATTACAATTATTATACATCCTTCTACCCCAGATGATGCTGTCACTGGTAAAAATATTCGCGCACGTTGGCTCCGCCCCTAGCATCTTCTCATAATAATACTACTCTACATTAGTGGCAGCGACTTTTGATTGGCAAAAGCAAATGATATAAAACCAATTGGATATTAAAAAGTAACATTTTCTTGAAGTATTAACGTGTGTTGCAATAAATTTTTGAGTACTTTAATTATTGCATATATCACTTTACAGTGGAACATTGCGTGAATTCTCGATTATTTTAAAAATGCCTTGAAATATGAATAATTTATTGAAATATAAAAAATAAATACTTTGATAGCATGCCTAATGGGATTATCTAAAATGCACCTTTAGTAAAAAAAAATATATAAAAATTTATTTCAACATTGAAAATTACGTGGTTCTCGGTATAATAATAATAATAACAAACTAACCATTATACTCTTCCGATTTACTGTACTGTTTATATAATTGTTGCACATTCTATAGTATACTGGTCGCAGCTTTTTCTGTAAATAATATTAGTTTTAGACATTTTTTGTTTAATTACAAAATATAAATTTTTTTAAAATTTAAATAATCAATAACTTTTTTATTTATTGATCAATATTGATAAAAAACAATAGGGTTCTTCCTCTAGCTAACACTAACTTACTGCCCAAATTTCAATACAATGGGACTTTTCGTTCTTAAGTTATCGTGCTTACAAGACACGTGACTGACGGACAGACAGTATCTATGTATTTTATCGATCTGGGATATTTCCAAAAAAATTAACACGCAATTTTTTTCATTTAGGAAATTTTCTCAACTGTACAATTCGAACAAATCACAATCTTCAAGTTTCAACAAAACAACAGACTGGAATAGACCAATTGCACCATCAGAGAATTCAATAAGTTCGTTGGCTCCACCGTTACCACCAACGTTCTTGCCGCCTCCGAACCCTTTGAGATTAGTTACTAATAAACCAGATCCAGGACGTCCAGGAAGTATGGCACCATCTCCTCATCCAGGACCACCTACACCTACTTTCAGGTCGGATCTTAGTCTGAGGTGCCCCTATTTCTCTATCCTATTATTAAATTGTAGAATTCAAATTATTTGCCGAGCAGATATTTTATAAAAGTATTTTATCGAGTTTGCATATATTTGTTTGTAATATCTATGTATGGTATCAACATCAACGATACTCAACACTGACATAATCATGCTGTTAATATTAAACGAATAGGTTTTTTTTTTAATTCATCTCTGTCATATTATAAGAAAAGCATGTGTAAAACAGTACAGAAAAAAAGTATGAATGAAGTATGAAAAGTATAAACTGAACACGTATGATGTTTACAAGTATGCAATTAGCTAATTATTATCATAATATAAAATTTTTATTCAGATGATTTTGTAGTTAAAAATTTATTAAGATAGTGATTTGAACTCAGCCATCTGATTACTTTAAATAACTAAGTTTCAGATTTCCTCTTAATACCTAGTGTATCACTAATTATTGAGGTGAGGGGGTCATGCCCCCTGATCTCAAGCAGCTGTAGACAGTTGACTTTAATTTATAAAAGTGTTGTTGCTCTTAGCACACCGATTTTTTTTTTTTAAATGGTAAAAAATTAGCCGTATTATGAGGAAAATATTCTTGATGTAATTCATCTGCCCCTAAATTTGCTATTGCAAAATTGCCGCAAAATTCATAATTGTTTATAAGCCTTTATCTTTATAAGTTCCGTTATAATCGTCCGATTTGAACTTTCCAAAGCTCATTTTACTCGGGAATGCATGTACTTTTAAAGGAAATCGGTTCCATTATGTTTCAATAATAAATACTATTTTTACATAGCAAAAACTGGCGAATTTTTGTAAATTTTCCGTATTCTAAGTTGCATAACTATACGAATTCTTTAGTTATATTGCTCAACTTTGTTTTGCATACTACACTGTGGCGTTGTTTTGAAAGGTTTTAGTTTGCCCAAGTTGTTCAAGTGTGGGCCACCCTACGAACGACGTGGTTAGCATCACTGGTGTAACCTGGCTAGCACAGTAAAGATACGGAGAGCAAAAGGGCGTGGAGTTCAAGGCTTGGGCGCCATTGATTACTTAGGGTAATCAAAGAAAATTAAAGATAAAGATAAACAAAAGACAAAAGTTACATATATACAATAGTACTATATTACAAAAATATTATATTACAACAAATGAACTATCACAGCATCAACGATACTGTATAGCAAAATATCTCACAGAAATATATAACAAAATACTATATTACAACAACCGAAGCTCAAGATAAGCTTGAGACTTTTACGAGAGCCAAATTAAATATATTACAAAAGAGATGACTCGTAAATTGTCTCAATTATGAAACAAAAGTATATATTACAAGATAATAAAATACTATATTACAAGTTGCACTATATTACAAATTTGCTTAACAGCAAAATAAATTTGAGGTGTTTACGAGAACCAAAAATATTTTACAAGAGATACGTCTCGTAACTTTCACCTCAATACTAAAATTATATATTACAACAAAACTATGAACTTGAGATTCTTTACGAGAGACAAAAATAACTATATTACAAAAGATATGCCCCGTAACCTTATCTCAAAGTTCATAAACTTAAACACTCTCGTTACAACAAAAATTGAACCACGACTTACGATATCACTAACAAACGTGCGTTATAGTACTACAATAAGATATTAATCATGAGGAATTACGACAAAAGCAACTACGAAACAATACTACGGCGAAGTATTTGCGACAACAAATTCAAGATACAAGCAACTACGAATTAATATACAACAATGGATTTAATTATAACAACGGATTTAAAATGTAATCTAACCAAAAATATAATAGATTTAGCTTGAATCTAATATTTTAAATTTAGACACTTTTAACTCTCATAACTCAACGATCATGTGAAAATAATCCCTTTTATTGGTAACAATTAAAAGTACTTATCTTTTATTTTGTTATCCTGAAGGAGAGAACTCCTAGATACGGTCCTGTTCTCCGATGACTATGGATATAAATTCACATGTGGCTGTCTTAATCCTTAATCCCATTGGGAGGTTATGAAATCGTAGAAGATTGTCGCCAAGACAAAATGAAGAAAATCTCTTCGCCCAGAATGTTTTCATATATTCCAATTCAAAAAGTAGTATAGCAAGGTCGACTTCATATGAAAATTGCTCGCTTAGTGGAAAACGTAGTAAGTCTTAAAACTTGAATGTAAATAATCTTGCTCAAAGCAAATAATGTAGCGTGGAAATACTTCGACGTTAACAGCATTAGACGTAACTAAATTTGATTAAGAAGTAATTCTTTATAAGAAAATACTTATCAAAAAAAATTTATAAAAAAAATCAATTATGAGAAAATTATAAGAAAAACCTAAAACAATATTTCAAATGTTTGACGATATTTGCCGGTATAATAATTAAAACCTTACCTCATGTGATCATCACGAGGTTTTTCAAATTCTAATATCCCCTTTACAGGTCAAACGAAATTATAAATACGTCTTATTAGTTCAACGGTTCAACGAGAAAGAGTTTTACCCGGCGTTATTTAGTTGAAATATCATTCCTCGAGCGCTATCTAGTATTCGCTAGCGTTAACTCTCACAGATGACGTACGTTCATCATAGTATAGGGGGTAAGGGCACTCTATTAATACTAAAGTTTGTGGGAATAATATTTCCGATAACTTATAATTTTTCTAATAATTATTAACAGTGTAACAAAGGATGCTATCGAGTATTCCTTGTGTTACAACACTTCAATGGTTACCAAATAGACTCCCGGTGCCCTGCGTTCTATTATAAATGAAAAATTTTGCAAAAAAAAATTAATTTACTTTACCAAAGCACTTTCTTATCATGATTTTTGTGGGAAATTACATGGTTCGGTTAGTACTACCTATTCTTATTCAAAAAAAATTTTTTTCAAAAAGTTAACATTATTTTATTGTGGACCCTTGTTGAACCATTTTGAACCGAGATATCAACAATTTTAGTTTTGGCACTGTTGACACTTTTGTAATTAACATCTAACTAACTATCTATCTATGTCAGATATATTTTTTTATTAAAAATATATACCAATGCATCGCATCGAAAAAAACGGATGAGAACACTGGTAGGCGAAGATACACCTAACAATGCCACTAATATCAGCCCCATTACTGAACATGCGTACTGTTGTACGAGCAGTCGTGGTTGTTCATAATAATTTTTTTTTTTCAGGGTAATACGTACGAAAAAAAATTAAAAATGTAATTTCAGATAGTAGAGAGTCTGACATATTATAGCTTCCATTTCGAATTTTTAAAACATGTTAATTACTAAAGTCTCAATCATGCCAAAAGTAAATCGTTGGCTTAAAATGGTCCAAAGGTGAAATCAACATATTTTTTCCAACGAATCTAATGCCTTTTGAATCTCACTAAAATTTTCATAATTAAAAAAGTTATTGCTATTTTTGTTACTTGCTAATTTTATTTTTCATAAATAAATAATGTTAATTTATTGAAAAAATATGTTTTTGAATAACTAACCAAACCATGTAATTTCCTGCAAAAATCATGATAAAAAAGTGCCTTGGTCTAAAGTTATAGGCAACTTAAATTAATTTTGCAACACGTCATATTTTGCAAAATTTGGCACTTATAATAAAACAGATAATGGGAGCCTATTTGGTAACCATTGAAGTATATGCAAATAAATGTTGAGCAATCTAACTGAAGAATTCGTATAGTTATGCAACTTTGAATATGAAACTCAAAATTTGCAAAAATTCGCCAGTTTTCGCCATATAAAAATAGTATTTATTATTCAAGCACTGATGGAACCAATTTCCTTAAAGAGTAACATGCATTTCCGAGTAAAATAAGCTTTGGAACATTCAAATCGGACGAAAAGAAAGAAAAAGGCTTATAAACAAATATGAATTTTGCGGTAATTTTGCAATAACAAATTTAGCGGCGGGTGAATTACATCAAAAGTATTTTTCACATAATGTGGCTAGTTTTTTTACTATTTTTACAAAAAAAATCGAAACAACCCATATGGACTACGACATAGCATAACTCGCCCCGCTGGGGTGCGTATCGCGGAATTCAGTGAGTCTCTCCAATTAGAATGCCCTGCAATCCTGCCTACCTCTTTCGGTGAAGTTCCGCCATGGACCATACCAAATATCGTTACTAGACTGGACTTAGTCTCAGAACAAAACGGAACTCTTCCCACCGTTATGCGAAAGAATTTTTTAAAAATCATTGCAGAATATCCAGATTCTATTAATATTTACACAGACGGTTCCAAAACCCCAAACGGTGTAGGTAGTGCAATTTTGATATTAAACGAGCCCCATTCTTGGAAATTGTCTAACTCTGCATCAGTATACACCGCTGAACTATATGCAATACTTCACGCCTTAAAATTTACTGGCTTTGCCATGTACCAAAACGTAAATATCTGTACGGATTCGCTTAGCTCTATCCAGAGCTTAAACAACCCATTTATCTCTGATCCATTGGTACAGTTGGTCCACGCTACGATCCACAACTTGGTTGAATTAAATAAATCAGTGGTATTTATCTGGACACCAAGCCATATTGGAATATCAGGAAATGAAGCAGCCGATCTAGCTGCAAAAGAAGCTGCTAATAAAGAAGCCGATGTAGATTTTCATTTTGTACGACCCGATGATGCAATCGCATATATGAAAAGTAAAGTTGAAGACTACTGGCAGGAGCAATGGACACACAACAACTCAAAGCTGAAACCTATAAAACAAAGTATCAAACCTTGGAAATGTCCAACAAAATTAAGCCGAAGAGACCAAGTGGTCCTGACAAGACTTAGAATAGGTCACAGTAGCATTACCTCTTTACATCTTCTTCTAAGAAATGAAGCACCTCAATGTCAGCAGTGTAATACAGTACTTACCGTCGAACACGTTCTGCAAACATGCCCTCAATACAACGATTCCCGCAGATTATATCAAATCTCAAATAGGTTAAGTGTCACATTGTGTAACACTACCAGATCAATAAACAGTGTCTTAGATTTTATAAAACACATCGGCTTATATCATAGGATATGAGCATAAAGTGATATGCGGCAGATGACCTCAGCTGTTAGGGCCGCTATAATACAAAAAAAAAAAAAAAAAAAAAAAAAAAAAAAAAAAAAAAAAAAATCGGTGTGCTAAGAACAACACTTTTAACTTCTCTTTTGGTCTAAAATCACTGGTCTACTGCTTGACACTTAGAAATGAAGCTCGACATACTATTTTTCATATTGAACATTGCTAAAATAATTATTTTATATGAGTTACAGGAAATAGATTTGACTTAATTTCTAGATGACATATTGTACATCTCTCTCTACTACTTTCGTTAGACAAAGACAGATTCTGTAAGCTCTTATACAGGGAGCCCCAGAACTCATTATTAATAATTTTTCTTATATGCAGATATTTTTTTATTGCAACATTCGAAATTTTAAAATAAACAGCAGTCAAGATAATATTTGTTAACTAATATCTTGAAAACAACAGCTCTAAATAAATTTTGATTTACAGATTATTAATCACATAATTTTTTTTTTGCAAAAACTAAAAATGATAAAATATTTTGAAATTTATTCTATATTTATTTCAAATATAGAGAAAGTTTTTTCTGTATGACCCCCTCTGAGAAATTGGGCTGTATACGTGCCTGACCATGGAGTTCCGAGTTCAAATCCTGACTAGGGTAATGATGTTTAGTGGCATTTTTAATGTGTTACCAAGATGGTAGCAGTGGGCTGCTGTTAAATGGTACATGTCTAGTCACTGTTATCTCTCCTGAGTTAAAGTTTTTGCTGCAGCTGGCAGGGGGTGGTTATTGTGTTGATGTCTATGTGTGCGTGGCCTTGGTGAGTAGTAGAATGGCTATACTAAAACTCCCCCGCAACGTTAATATAAATAAGGCATTAAAAAAAAGACTTGGAGTTTTTTAGTCATACACGTATACACTCTGGGAGTTTGGCACTTTTCTTTCAACTCGCCTGTATATTATTTTTTTAATGATAACTCATGGCAGATATTATTATGTCTTTATACTATCTTTTCATTTTATAGGCAGCAACCGCCACCGATGAAATCCTGCTTGAGTTGTCATCAGCAGATACATCGAAATGCTCCAATATGTCCATTGTGTAAGGCTAAATCCAGGTCTCGTAATCCAAAGAAACCAAAAAAGAAAGATCATTGAACATGGCGAAAAATAAGACTTAGTATAACAAGGTGTATACTGTTTAACGATCAACCACTTTGTACAAAAAATGATTTTTTTCATTGAAATTTGACCAATTGGTATGCTATTGACGTATCCTAAGATTGTCTCTTTTAAATTGTGAACATTCGATTACGTATTTCAGAATATAATTATTGCTAGGTTCCCAGGTGGATCATGACAGATTTTCGAATATAAATATTTTTTATACAAAGTGACATTTTAGTTTAGTTTAAGAGTTTCATTTGTTCTTGTAATAAGATAGTATTTAATTTCGACGTCTCATTTATTTCCTTAATTATCATGGAAGTATTTATTACTTCCACATCTACGTAGTGGAGTGTTGGAAGTATAGTATTCGTGAAAAAATTTTCAACATTTCATGGTCTAGGCAAAAGTTTTCAAAATAAAACTCTTGTTTTATCTTTTGCAGCTGCTAACTGTCAAATATCACTTTTGACATCGGAATTGGAATCAGCGAGCATAAAAACCCCCGGGGTAGCTGTTCTGTAATTTCAGTGAATGTGAGCATTTCTTGTAAAAGGAGAGCGCTCACATCACGGTCCCTTCCCAGGGGAACATAGACACTATTCTGTAACTACAGTGACTACACGGGGATGTGATGTGATCTTTCCAGCGTTGCCAACATTTGCTCCAACATTTCAACCAACAGAAGAGCCATGATCGAAGCTCATATGATGAGAAATGCATCCTGTCAAAGCTCAAAATGCGATTTTCTATGACATGCAAAGTCAGCGAAATGTGTATTATCTCATAAATGCGAAATAATTTTCTGTTGAGTAGGAGGTAATGAATGACATCAAAACTCCGTTTCGACCCGATGGATGGTGCAGTAAAAGATCTTTTGATTGATGGGTGGGAAGACAACTACAACGTATGTGGTACAAATCAGTTCACAAAAAGATGCCAAAAAAACGTGAGAACTTGAATGTCTGTCCCTGAAGATAGCGAAGAGTAAATTTAAGTCTACAATACCTTTGTTTAATATATTTTGTATATTGGCAAGCACATTCTTTATTAACTCTATTATAAAAAAGTCCTGTCTGCGGCGACGAAGTGATAGGTTATGTAATGAAGTTAATGTTCTTTTTGAGCATCTTCAGCAATCTGAAGAACAAATGTCCATCGCTCTTTAATTCCTACACTTTAAATGACACAAAATTCCTCTTTAATCAAGGTAACAAATATCATCTCATCAACATCCAAATAAAATGACAGTTTGCCCAAAAGTGAGGTTATACTTTCATCCTCTCACGCTTGAACAGTTCCATTCTCTCACAATTTACCAAGAGAAGTTAAGTTCCCCGATTTTAGACGTGATGTGACCGCTCCCACAGTTACAGAATAAGCTATTTTAATTTTCAAGAGAGCTCCTCCCACTTTCTCATGAAGACATGTGCTCACATCACATCACACCGATAGAGAATAGCTACTCAGGTATATATTCTGAAAGATATTTTATCAAAAAATACAGCAGTATACTGTTATCGACAAGATCCCAGAAAATCGACTTTGCACCCCCGATATCTGGAAAACTGGCCATTTTCCAACCTTGTGGCCATGAGAACTTTTGATCAGGAGCTCCAGGGTAGCTATTCTGTATCGGTGTGATATGATGTGAACACATGTTTTCATGAGAAAGTGGGCGGAGTTCTCTTGAAAATCAAACTAGCGTATTCTGTAACTGTGGGCGCAGTCACATCATGCCAAAAATCGGGAAACTTGCTTCTTTTGGTAAATCGTAGGGAACGGAACTGTTCACGCGTGAGAGGATGAAAGTATAACCTCACTTTTGGGCAAACTGTCATTTTATTTGGATGTCGGTGGCATGATATTTGTTTATTTTAAGTTATTTTTGTGTTATATCATATAATGAGTTCTGTGTTACTTAAACTGTAGGGATTAAAGGGCGATGAATATTGCCAATGGACTCAATTATCAATGAGACCTTCAGATTGCTGGAAAAATGCTTAAAAAGAACGACAACTTCATTGCATGAGCAATCCCTTCAGCTTAGCAGATAGGGCTTTTATAATTAAGTAAATAAAGAACATGCTTGGGGATATTATACACATCAGATTATCTACAGTCCAATTATTATATTACAAATTAAATTTACTTTTCTCCGTTGCTCCGAAATGTTCTTTAGTTTCCAAGGACAGCATTTAAAGTGATTCTTACTTTTTCCCACATTTTTTGGCATCTTTTTGTGAACTGATTTGTAAATGGTCCACAGAAGCTGTAGTGGTTTTTCCACCCATTTAATCAAAATATTTTTCAGGCACTATTCATCGGGTTGAAACGGATTTTTAACTTTGTTAATCCTAGCCTAACAGAAAATTATGTCACTTTTATAAAATAATAGATATTGCACTCATTATTTGAATGTCAGATACTTGCATTTTGACAAAATGCATTTCCCATCATACAACGCACGACCTTCGATCGCGGCGTTGCGGCAATTCTGTTGGTTGAAATGTAGGAGCAACTGTTGGCAACGCTGGAAGGATCACTTCACGTCCCCGCGTAGTCGCTGTAGTTACAGAATAGTAGTTTTGTTTTCTTGGGAAGGGATCATGATATGAGCTCTTTCCTCTCACGATAAATTCTCACGTTCAATGAAATTACAGAATAGCTACCCAGACGAATAACATATATCGATTCCAGCAAATCAACTGGGGGCCATTCTGCATATTTTTAGTGGAGAGTCCTTTCTATCCGATTCCGGCATGGGCTACCATTATCCGAAACTTTGATATAAATTATTTTTAGTATAATGGAATATTTTTGTTGGATGAGATGTAAAAAAGTTGCAAAAAAACCCTAAAGTATACCTATTAAAATGAACAGATAAATACATAAATTTAAACATTTATGGGTGCATGAACAAAGTACTGTCTATATAGTTCAATATCGGGGAAACTAAAATCACTATGGTGCATATAGAACTACCTACCAATCAGACATGTAAAGTCAGCTCATTGTTTTGCCATCATTCCTTATAATGATCAGACATATAATACTCGGAGCTGATTCTACATACAGGAAAGTTCTTATAAACGTATTCAGTAATGCATCCTAAGGGAACTTCAGAACTAATTTTATCCGTAGGCAAGTAACAAGAGGTCAGTGTCTTTTTCGTCTGCATTTTGTCTTGTTCAGTTTAGTTATTTTAAGACTTTATCATGATTTTCCAGCTAATAGCACATATTATAATGCTCCACTGGACTCTTATTTCTTATTCACATCTTTGCAGGGGTTCATCCATTCATGCATTATTCTAATCGGTCTCCCTTTCCTGTATGGCACATCTGACCATACACCATCTGTCGTGGTTCCCTATTAGGCGCACATCCTCACAAAAGCTCTTTCCATCAGCTTTGGTGATAGCAATGTAACCTCTTGAGGGATGTTCTCTTTGCTTCTTGCTGTCTGATCTTTCCTAACCTATCAACCTTTCTATATTGAGCTCTCCTTGGTTGAAGTGGTAAAAATGGGAGGATTCTCTTTAGGCATCGTATTATCTGTTGGTGAAATAGGCTCTCCAGAAAATTTATTAAAAAAATATCTCCAGAGCCACATCTCGAAGCATCAAAATACTACTGTCTGCGTCCATGTCTCAGAGGCATAAGAAATATGGGGAAACTGGAAATTCTGGTCTCTATGTGTATTTTGTGATATTTCTATCACATTAAATTTGACTCATCTCGCAAGTTGCTGATCTTGCCATTCGCTCGGAATGGAAGTGGGGTTAATAATATTCTTGTCTAAAGTTGCTAATCGAACTATTTTGAATAACATTAGACCAATTAGCATATAACGAAATATTTTCGACAATACTGGAGAGTCATTGATCTATAATTATGAGAATTTTTAGTAAATAATAATGTAGTTTCCTTACTATAACATTATGCAGTTGTGTCACAATTCGCCAAATTAATTCAAAAATTTTAGATTGTGTGTCAGAGTTCCCTGAAATAGGTCTGAATGACAGCCTTTGAGATATAACGCTCCATCTTACAGGATCGGTCTAATAACGAGGTATGGTGTTTTCAAATTTATTTTTTTAAGTTTGATAAAAATGATTGCTGTTCTAGAGGCGAGTTCTGCTTAGTTCATATTTAATTTTATCAGACTGCGTGTAGATCGAGTAAAATTGAACGTATGTAAAATATGTGGTACTTACGAAAAAAAATGTAAAAAATTCGTGTATTTATTTTTTATACAATCTGATTCACGCAAAGTTTTTACAAATTTTAGTGAGTTTCGGAGGTGAAAATTCGACTGATTTGTATGATAAAATTAAAGGTGCTTTAACAATACCACATTAAAATATAAGCAGAAATTAAAGCAAATGTTGATACTTTTATAAGAAAAAATAGACAGTGAATAGGAGTTGCTGTTGGCTCGTTAAACTTCCATATAAAATTGATAATTTGCTCGAATTCAAATGATTCAAAATTCTAGGAGTATTTGCAAATTGGTTTTTGCATTTAACTTCTTAAACACTTCTCACTTACCAAGGTAATTCCTTGAAAATGCAGCAGATTCTTTCTTAAGTAAAGAGAAACGAGGCCCTATAGTTTCTATTGGACTCTGAAATACTGTTTGGGGTTACTTTTACAATTAAAATTATTTCGCAGTAAGCAAGTTTTGAACCCACTTTGTTAGGTAAACCGGTTTACAAGCTATACGTGCTAACCCACTGAGCTACCGTCCCCGTAGTTAAAATATTTCATTTCATATTTTTTTTAAATGATAAATTGCAATGTTCCAGTCCAAAGGAATTTGAAAATGCCTATAATTAAAGAAATAAAATGGAGATAGAAATTATGTGGCTTGCCCTAAAACTTGTATAACAGGCAGATGTCATGTTTACTTATGAATTTACACTTGGTCTCAAAATATTTTGATTTTCTCAAAGCATTTTCAGATTTAAAATAAAATCTTATTTATGTTAATCTATTAATTAGTGCCAAATGAAGGTGATATATATTAGGTAATAAAACTTTTTTTTACGTTTTGTAAAACTATAAGTAGATATATAGATAAGCAGTTGAATTTTTCATAAATGTGACATTTAGTATTTTGTCCAATAATATCGTGAGTTTGCACTGAAGGGCCAAAGATACATCCATGGCTTGTTAATTTTTGTTTGGTTGGCAGAATTACTGCCATTAAACATGGATTAGTGTTTGTAGTTAAAGCAATGGCACATAGTGAGATCATCTATGTCTAGCATTTGGTATCTGGTTTACTGTGTTGATTTCAAAACTCTTTTTCCTCTACGAAAACTTTCAGAAATGGACAAGAGCGGAGATACGTAGGGGGGGTAAAAATCGAAAAGAAAGAATTGTAATTATGAACGAAACCACGGTATTATGAACGTACACAACTCCACATCCACCCCACCAAAATGTTAGACGAGAGAGTCGTTTTTGGCAGGAATTTTTTTTAAATTTCAAAAAAATTATTTTGTAGTTACGTTAATGTTAGACGTTTTCCATGGGCAGTTTTTGAGATATAAGGGTCGAAAGTTGCTATATTATGTTGAAATAAGCAGTGGCGGCTCGTGATATTGTCTGCAGAGGAGGCTTGATATTCTGAAAGACAACTGATGTGCAATATGACTACAATTTGTACATTTCCCCACCACCCCTGAGGTATTACAACGGCGCGTTACATTTTTTTGCCGTGGGTTGTTCGCCAGGATACTGATTCACGACTTGAGAGAATACAACTAATAAAATAATAGAATGAAAAGGAAATAGAAAATATGATGAGATAAAAAAATCATTCTCATGAAATTCTCATTCCTACGACTCGAGTATCGGTATCCGAAGGAGTCCTACTATCCCACTTGTAATTAAATAATATATAACTTTTAATAAAAATAAAAATAGTTTTGGTAAAAAAATTAAAGTGTTTTTCTACAAACAAAAAATTGTATTCATTATCACTGCCAGGCGTGTAAAATTATAAGTTTTAATAGAAATTAAAATAGTTTTGAGAAAGAAGTTATATAAAAAAAATATAACCGCGGAACTCTATATTATGGAGAATTATAAAAAATATTTCCTAAAAAATAAATAACACAAATAAATATTTTTTCTAAAATAACAACTACCTATATTAATCTCTGCTTTAAAGCCTGAATATTTTTATAAATGAGTGGTAACCTGCGATTTTTGGAACTAGCAAAATGGTTGATTATTTCATCATAAAATGAATCGCGTTTCCTCAATTCTGACAAAAAACGTTTTTCTATTGAAATAAGCGATACATTTGAAAGGCGGTCTTGACTCATTTTGTTTCTAGTAAAAATGTTTTTATGCGTTTAGTGCTGAAAATGATCATTCTACAGAAGCTTACCGGAACTGTCTCAAAAAATAGTGGCGTTATTCAAAAAGTTCTCTAATTTTGGGTCATAAGTTTTTAAAAAATCTACCAGCTCTTTGAAATTTCCTTTATTGCACGATTCTCGTTTTTCGTCATGTCCTCGGAAAGAATTTTCTTGTGAAGATAACTATATAACGGCATCTATTAACCTCTTTAATATTTCCCTATTCTCACGGACCTTTTCGTTAACATTTTCTATTTCTCTCTTATGTGTAGAATCCAAGAAATTTACAATATTTTGTTTACCAAACATTTCGAATTTAATGCAAGATGAAATGTGCTCCTGGGATTTTTCGTGCCTTTCTAAACCTCGCGACAAATTTTGCAAATTATTAAACCCGGCCCTGCTCCAAATTGAGGATTGATCATTAGTAAATAATAAACATCTCCAATAATATAATTTGTTTCTAACTGTTGATGCCGTTAACCACTCGACTTTTTTATAATTGTTATCACAAAACCCTCCGTTTCGTTTACCACTTTTAAAAACTAACGAAAGCATTGCTGGTGTAGGCCTGGCATTTCTTTTAATTCTTACCTTTTCGTCATAAATAAGAGTAGTAAATCCATTTAATAACAAATAATCCACCACGTCTGGACAACCAGACATGTTGGGAATATTTTCACCTAGAGCACTTATTTCTAGCCCGCCTATCAAATGTTTTATGTATTTATACGTCAAGTTGTTCTTAACCGGCTGAACGCAACTGTCAGACGTCAGTTCGTTTTCTTTGTGAATCACCTGACTCTTGAATGACCTGTGCACATGCGCTCTGAGATCTGAGGCTAGCCTCATACTTGGCTATTCCAAGTGTTGCTATTTTACACAGCGCAAAGAAATTCAAGGTCATTCATGTTATAAGTAAATGCGGTAAAGTTGGAAGCTATTTCGTATTAGCCTCCAGCGAACCGCAGTGTTCATTCAGTAAAAGACCGGCCGACCGGGAAGTATGCATACAAAGACTATCCGGACTGTAACGTTATAGGTATGTTTGTGGAAAGGAAATGCAAAAATGTTATATATAAACTAAAAATAAATAATGAATAATAAACAATAAAAAATATTGAAAATTGAGATATACCTAATAGAAATTTCTTAAGATATTACTTTTGAAAATATGTGGTTCTTCCAAGGGGAGGCTCAGCCTCCCCTGCCTCCCCTAACGAGCCGCCACTGGAAATAAGGACCCTTATGTCTTAAAACCCTGCCATGGAAAACGTCTGACATTATTTTTCAAACATATTGACATTGAAATTTGCATTATAATGTTAACATGTATGGCTAGAAATATGATATAAAATGATTTGCTTTGGTAACATCCTATATCATAAATACAGGATGTTAAGGAACATCACATATGCTAATGTTTCAGGGTGTGATTCCTTAGGTCATGTTATGAAGAAAAGACCATATGAACATATGGGTGTTGAATTTTTTTTATTTTTTTTCTAATCGTTATGTTTTAATATCTCGGAAAGCATTTTAGATATTATTTTCAATTTTGGTATGTATTAATAGGATATAAAACCACATATTTTAATTAGAAAAATTATTTTAGATGCACAGTTCTTGATTAAAACAATTAAATTCATATTGAAACTAATTACACAGGCACACACAAAAAAAATTGCCGATTACACGGATCTCCACTGTATTTTGGCTTGCTGAATCCGAATCCGCGGTGTCAGTTTTACCCCGCCACGTCACAATTTTTCTCTATCTTCATGAAGTCGTTAGAGAAATGCAATTTTCCCTTTTTGCATTTTTCTAACTGTTTTTTGAGTACCTATAGAAAAAAATTGTGACGTGGTGGGGCAAGAATGAATCCGATTCAACAAAATTCACTGGAGATGATTGGTCTGGTCCGTATACTCAACAATTTTTTTTTTTTGTGTGGGTGCCTGTTTAATTTCAATATGAATTTAATCAAGAACTGTGCGTCTGACGAGAAAAACTCAAGATACCATTTTCATGTAGAATTGATCAGGCTAATCAGAAAAAATATCGACATGGAAAAATGACAGTGGCGTACCGCATTTTTGGTAAAGAAATATCAGAGGACATGCTCGCAGAGACACCACTGGTGAAGCGATAAAATAATTTTTCTAATTAAAATATTTGGTTCTATATTCTATTAACACATACCAAAATTGAAAATAACATCTAAAATACTTTCTGAGATATTAAAAAATAACGTTTAGAAAAAAAAGTTTTCAACACCCTCTAGCAAAAAATTGAAGCCATTGCGGACATATATTCATATGAACTTTTCTTCATAAAATGCCGTAAGGAATCACACCCTGAGATATTAGCACATCAATAAGGAACGCCCTGTATATTCTTATTCGTTTTTTTTAAGATTTGGAAAATGGGCAACACAGAAAAGTTGCTTTACTTATAATGTGTTCTATTACAACAATCTGCAGATTTAAAGTCATTAAGTATTATATCCTTGACTAAAGACATCTTTTGAAAATTTTGGGATTTGCTAAAGTCAGTGTGGCCAAGTCAACTCGAATAATTACAAGCATGTGGTACTTCTGGTTCTACCAGAAGTCGATATTACTTTGCTTCTTTTAAATGAAAGGCCCATATAGTTTTGACATATTGAAATGGGCATAAAACTCTGAGTCAAAAACAAGTAGCATATCCTATACCTAAGCCCAGCAGTTTCGGAGATATTGGATGTTTTATAAAAAATTTGACGGGTGCAATGTTTTGCAAAAACCGTTATAACTAAGGTAAGTTTGGCTAAATCCCATTATTTTTACATAAGGAGTCTGCTGTTGCCCTGTGTACCATTGCTTATCGGACACCTTGTATGCTGTAGAACTTAAAATCCATTACATGTTTGGCATGGACTGAAAGAGATAGACATCTCAGCCCATGAGAGAAACAAAATCGAAATAGAAAATGAGAGCTACCGGAGGGTTAATGCTGTTTTCATGTCATCGGAAATTGGTAAAATGAAATGCCTGCGGTGAGGGATGTTGAAGCTGCTTTTTCTTCCGATGTTTTACCACTGTTCTTAGCATGGTGTGACAAAGAGAAAATAAAACCCACAATATCTCTACCCTTCAGTTTCATCATCAATGCTCGGACTCAGTTTCTTTGTCTATGGCCTTTAAGCACTATATGGTTAGTATATTATGTACCTTCACTGCAAACACGTGAATTATATTAAAACTTGTTATCCAACGCAGAGTTGTTCCTTATTAGTACTGTAACGTGGAGTGAAGTTAACTCACAACTTACTCAGTCAGCTCCCAAGCAGCATGAAGTCAGCCATGTTTAATATTCTATTTTGTATAATGCTAATTTCATGTGATGATTTGATTAAATTAAATTTTGTCAGTAAGGTATTTATGCCTCTGTACCCCAGTTTCTTATGTCGACGCTTGCGTCACTCTGTATCGGCGACGCGCAACAATTAGCTATTTAGCAAACTAGTATATTTCAAATGTGTTTGAGGTATAGAAACTGCAGCAGTGCATCAGGACTGTAACAAAAAGTGATACGTTGAGACTTTCGGTGACATCTCAATTGACAGTTTCTGGTTTCGTATTCTAACATAGAATTTTCCATGTTTTGTCAGTAACATTTTCTCATTAAAGATATAGCTGACTTTGATATGTGAGTAACTGGAAAATTTGGAGGAATATCTCGAAGAAATATATCCTAAGCCTGGTAGAATATCGTCTCGCTTCGATCGGTATTGTTCCCAAGCAGCAAAATTGTATGCGAAAAATTTATTTTTACCAGATAAGAATTGCAAGATTCTGCCACTTAACGGCGCTACAAGAATTACTGGGGAAGCGTAATAATTTGACATAGTTATGATTCATGGGAAATTCCTTGGAATATTTGAACAATTGCTATTTCTGTACATGAAATTCGCTTTACTGGTAGATATAAAATAATTTTTGTAATATTTATAATTTTTTTATTTTAAATCAATATATGTATGAAACTGTATTTGTGTCCTAATAAAACAAAAAATGTATTAAGAAATGCGACTGCTAATTTCATTTTAACTTGCTAATAAAGCCACATCTTTAAATTTTTATTTAGATATGTGAATAAGACATACCATCAATAAATCTGTCGACAAAGAGGATGCATGCCTGGATCACAACTGAATTGTTCAATTTTATTTTCTATGGATGCTGAATTTAGCAATATGCTAATCACGAATGTTGTCACTTACGTCATCATCTTTTATGTATTATTCATCTCTAAAACGCATCGTTACGCTTGGAACTTCTGTCATAGCCCCATCAGACATTGCTTTCTGTTATAGACATTCTAATGCGGTAGTATTAGAAAGAAGTTGTGAGAAAAATCTTATGATAAAAGTATAAATTGATGACGTGAACGACAATGATTTAAAATATTGACTACATGGTAGTAGTATAAGCATAGTGTCAATTAATGCAGCCAAAATCAAGGTCGACACTTGGCTGTATAGCAAAGTTGTACATAGAGGTGTTTCAGAATCTTATGAGCCGCGAAATGCGCAAAAGGCAAAGTTTATTCTGTGTTATAAGTATTTTTTAAAGACACTGGTGGTTGCTTTGCTGTATACATAAACAAGAGCTCAGGATAAATCGTAAACAATAAATATAATATTTTTAAGAAGTGTAACAGGGTCGATGGGAGGGATTATGTCTCTGCGCATACGAAGGTCACAGCTCATGAGATTCTAAAACACCTCTACACTCTTGGACTGAATGTGTATTTCATACTTACTGAGCTGTATCTGAGAAAACATGTCTCGCCTCTCTCATACTAATCGATTCTAAGTGATAGAGAGCATAAAACTAAGAGAAAATGTTGTGAAAAAAATTAAATAACCTTTTAAAAAATCGCATAAGGTATTTCTTACATAGAACTTCCGTCTTTATTTATACAGGACGGTCACTCTAAAAAATTATTAATTAAGGAATGACATATGAGAATAATAGTCAGAATGTAGTTATCATACTTGTTACAAAGAAAACCTGATAACATTTGGTCAAAAGAATATACAGAGTGGTCATCCGACAGCAAAAATTCAATATAAAAGGTGCCAAACATGGATGGTTTGCTTAAATACCTTTACGAATTCACCATGGTTGAAGTACTTCTTAGGATGACCATCGCCTATTGCCATCTGTCACATTTTTAGTTGCACATCCACGTAAAGGAGTGGAAGTAGGTGGTAAAGAATTTTTAAAACTTTTTTTTCTTGAAATAGGTTTAGAATGTAGAAATTTTAAATTTAAGCGAATAAAATTATTTATTATCTATTTCCTTTAGACTGGTGAAGACGTACTTAAATTTTTTTTTTTTCCGATTTCAAAATGCAATATTACAAAAAAAAATGTCTAATGCACTATACTTAATGTTAATATAGCGGTGAAAGTTTGTCGATATCAGTCAACATCTTCCTCCCCTCCCCAGGGACCATGAATTTTTGAAATATTTATGATTTACGGCAATGATATAAAAAACATTAAAAAATATACCATTGGAGAGATGTTAATCTAATATTGCGGAAAAGCTTCCCTTTGTAGTACCTAGTGTTATGACAAAAGTTGGTGAGTATATGTGAAGCTTATCTGCCTCTCCAATGACCTTGAACAATTATTAATTTTTAAAGTTTTTTAAATATAATACCAAGCATGCAATTCTTAGTTTAACTCTAAAATATAAGTACATGACTAAATGTAGCCATTGTATAATGATACAATACTTACAATGTTCAGACTGTCCTAAAATAAGGTTCTATTCGTTTGGTTTTAATGAAGGTCAAGGAATCCTTAAAAAAAACTTGATTGGGAAGAGACAATAATATATAATGTATTAAAAATTGAAGATTAATTCTGATATATGTTATACAAACAACTATAGTAAATAAACACTTTAGAGTATTAGATACCTGGTTTTCTTAAAATTTGTTACTTATTCACAACGTATTCTGATTTCGTATTAAAGCAAGGCATGGTTTTCTTGGAATCGATTTGCATCCATATGAAATCATTTCTTGCATCGGTGCCACAAACTGCTGCACATGTTTCTGTAATTAGTTCCACAAGCCGCTCAACACACTATGTGTGACGAGGATACTTGCCAAAATTTACTGTTATGTCAGGGTGGTTAATATGTTCCCGTAGGTCTTCGGTGGGAATCCGGGTAATAGGTGTGGTTCTGCTAACTTACGTTCTTGCCAGTTGATAAACTCAAAGTAGTCGTTTGCTTCAAAATTTTGAGGAGACATTTTGAACATTCTAACCTTCTTGGAGGATGCCGCAGATATGGATGAACTCGTTCCCTTCAGAATTCAGAAGTTCTCAAATTTGGACCCTATAGTTGGATATCGTGGTGACTGAAGAATCCATTTCGTTGAATTACAGCATCAACACCTTTCAATTATTTGTTCAAGTAGTGAGACAAGTGAATGATGCGCCAACGGTGTTTTGCACCGGCTTTACAAGAGGGATGAGATTTTATATCAAACCACATGGAAGCATATACATTTTGTGGATTTGTGGAGGTAAATGGAATTATCAATCATCAAAGATATTTTACACAGTTAATGACTATTTTATCAAGTTAGTTTTGTGTGGTATTAGATCCAATTACTGTACCTTTTGGTCGTGAAAAAAATAGTTCCGAAATTAAAAAGAAAACAATGAAAATACTAACAAATAACATAGACAAATTTTGCACACTATTAGATTAAGAAATTCATACTTTCACTTTTTCCCTCCGCCCTACTGTCCACCCTGTATATTTTCCAGTAAAAGTCTAACCATTTCTTTGCTGGCAGCAGCGTCAACTACCTACCAAATTTGACTGTTCTCCGTCAAGTTTTTTTAGTTAATGCACCAAGAGACAGACAGACTGAGAATTGAAAAACCTTTATTTTCGTAATCTACATGGTCTGAAACATTGAAATCTCTGCGGGTGATTTTTTCTCAAATACAAACTTCCCGTCGGTATGCGAGGGAAGTAAAAACGATCACTAAAAATTATGGAAAAAAAATGTCACCATTATTCGATTATTTTGGAGTTAATAACTAACCTAATATCGATTTGAGGTCGAATAAAATTTTAATTTTGTTATTTGTTCATTTTTACACCAACCTCAAAATCGATATAGGTAATAAGGTTTAATTAACTGAATGACGGAGATATTGAATACACTGTTACTCTGAATCTATTCATCTGACAAAAAAAAACTACGTTAAGAAGCTCTACGATTTAAATAATTTTACCTAAAGATCTATTGGAAGGGAGATATGCAAGGACTTATTTTGGCCACCATGTTTTCAAGATGCCGACACAAGAAAAATTTAACTTGAAATATTATTTAGAACCCCTAGCGCTTATAAGCCTACACCAAAAATGAAAATTATCACACCTGGAAGGCAAGTCACTTTTGTGTCTACATTGACTGGGTTAAATATCGAATCTGCAACTGGGTGCTCATATATCTGCCATTTTGGACTATAATGCTTCACAAACCATACTGAAGTACTGTCAGATCATGTGCTCTCTTGATATGTTCAGCTCAAGAAAGTTTTGTTGTCCTCACCAGACCATACATTCCATCACCATCACATAAAAGTAATGAAACAAAAACATCTTGAAACTAAAAATTCTTTTATTTGAGAATGCTCCAAAATAATTATACTATCATGGTAATCTTAATAAAATTCATGAAAGATAAAAAATATATTTTAACTGAATACAAAAAGTTTTTATTAATTAATAACCGTGGCAAAAATAAATAATTCATGATAAAATATAAAAAGTTTTACAGACTTTGCTAACACAGACAGCCAACAAAATTATCTACAGAAATAAAATTACCTAAGTCGCATTTAAATATTCAATACTATTTATTGTACATAATGTAGATGTGGCCAAAAAATGTATTTAAAAATTGTCTACGTAAAGAAAGCTCCAAATCCGAATGCTTGTTTCATCGCATCCCAATAGTACCGCTGCCAGTTATCTTTGGTAACTTCTGCCTCGGCTCTTGGTACACCTACTTGCTTTAATATGACCTCAGTGTGATCACTCTGAAAATAAAATATCGGTGTAAGCCGTAATATGTACAGAATTTATCCTCAGATTTTTATTATGTAATTAGAGCTCATAAAAAAAAACGGCGTTTTTGTAAAAGTTAATGTTGCCATATGGAGAAAGATAACTTAAGGTAGTTATATCGCAATTCACGTTATTCGAAAAGGTTACGAAACTTACTGCAAATTTAATTCACATATCAATAAATGTTCTGGTAAAATATGAACTCCATTTATTGTTCCGTTTCCAAGATACATTTTTTCAAAGTTCACAGTTTTTATCGATATTTAACATTGCGTTTATGGACGCCAGTGAAATAAATTGATGTGACACTTATTTACCTCTTACGACTGATACTTATTCGAGAATGACCTCAAACACGAGGCAAACTGAAATTAACTCCTGACTAAGCACGTGTATAGATATCGAGATGATTCACCGTAAAATAACGAAATGGCAGCTAACCGAAAATTATTGAATAGAGGACATGAGTAGACGTGGTAACATTGCACTTTTTCTTTTACTTGGCGAGGATATTTGAGAACACTCTGCATTTATTTTAAATGCAATATAATATAATATAAGAAAGTAGAAGATTTACAAATTTTCATTCCGATTTTATTTATTGTATGTATAATGTTATATTTTTGCATTAATTGATTATAAATTATTTTTTAAATTTTGTCAAAAATATACAGATAAGCACCTGACTTAATATATAGAATTCACTATGAATAACAGTATAATTAATATATTTTGATGAATGAATAATTTTTTTTTTAATTGAAAAGTAAGAAAGTAAGAATACTTTATTATGTATTTATTATATAATGTTATAATCGGTAATTCCTTTTTATTTAAATATTATCTGTCAGGAACGATTTTGCATCTTTATTTAACACTTTACCACATCTCATATGCGACACTCCTTTAATCTAGCAGAAATGCCGCCGATGACCTCGGACTTTTACTGTGGATGTGACACGTCGGTAGCGGCCATTACGTTATGTTACGGTGAATCATCTCGATATTTATCCACTTGCTTAGGAATTAATTTAAATTTGCCTTATTTTTAGATCATTCTTAAATAAGGATCAGTCTTAAGAGGGAAAATAGTGTCACTGCATCAATTTATTTCGTTTGGCGTCCATAAGCGTAATGTTATATGTCGATAAAAACTGCAAACTTTGAGCGAATTCGTTTCAATTTGCCTCGTTTTTGAGGTCATTCTCGAATAAGGATCAGTCATAAGAGAAAAAATAGTGTCACATCGTCGATTTATTTCGCATAAGTGCAATATTAAATGTCGATAAAAACTGCGAACTTTAAGTGAATGAATCTCGGAAACGGAATGGTAAATGGAGTTCAAATTTTATGTGAATGTTTATTGATATGCGAGTTAAATTTTCAGCAAGTTTCATGACTCTTGAATACCATGAACTGAGATATACCTAAATAAAATCCAAAAGAAAAAAAAAAGAATTCATAAAACTTCTTGGGATCAAATGGGTTAAATTATCGACTATAAATTAATATTAATTTTACACATACCTTCTGATCTATATCAAGAGTAACTGTAGAATAATGTCCTTCAGGCCACTGTTTATACCGCCACTTTTGCACAATTTTTTTAGCAGGTATTAGTTCATCAAATGTGCCTATAATATTACCGCCAAATAACTCAAATCTGCCTCCTTTTGCAGGTTCCAATTTTACGTGGCCTCTAGTGAAAGCTGTTACCATTTCTATTCTTGTAAGAGCATCATAGAATTCTTGTGCTGTACACTGGAACTTATGTGTCTGTTTAATATTTGTGGTGTCAATCTTAAGGCCAACTGGTTTCTTCTCGGGATTTATGACTGGCTCCATATTAACTTTTTTGTTAAAGCCACTAGTCAAATTTTTAACGCTGTCTGCTTTGACTTCTCCTTTTTTCGGAAGTATCATGCCCTTTGAAAACTCTTCCCTCAGTCCAGATATATATTTTGCGAGCTGTTCTCTTACCAACGCTTTACCAGAGACTAGCATTATCTGTTTCAATTTTGATCCCTCTTCGTCCTCATCCTTTACGGAAATTTGAATCTGAAATATTAAGCAAATCAGTATGAATTTGTAAAAGCCTCACGACTATAAAAATATCAGTTGATAATACAAAATTCTATTTACACAGATAAATATATACAGGATGTTTGGTAAAGCGATGCCGTCCCTGAACAGGGAGGTATGGGTCATTTGGCATCTATATGACCCAACATACCTTTATGAAAAATATTTTATAATACCGATTTTGTAGATTTCTCAATATCTTCATTTTTTTTTTCATTAAGTAATATACACTCGGTTTAACTTTTGATAATTTGAAACTTTTTTTTTGTTATCTGAAATCGAGTCCAAGATAAATAAACTTTCAACAAAAAGAAAATTAAAAGTTTCTGTTTTCTAGAAGCAAAACCAAAAAAATTGTAATGGTAAGTTTAAACATCGAATTAGAAAACCTTGTAAAAAAAATTTAAAAAGTCATTTGTTACTATTATTTCGAAAACTCCTTTATTTTGTCCTCTATATATGTTATCATACATGTACCATCAACGGTACCAGTTACTAAAAAAGGACAAAAGAATAGCAATGGGCAATAATATTTTACGTAATATGTGGGATTTACTAAAATACCAAGGTTAGCATTTTAAAAACATTTACCCTGACCATGTTCGACGTTCATTCTGTCAAAACAAGTCAAAACAAATCATTGATTTGTTAAGGTCTAGTAACAAACACAGGACAACTATTATTCATGTCATAGCTATGGGCATTAGGGGCTGCACGAATGACTGGATTAAGTCTTTTCTAAGTAACCGTAAAGTAAGAGTTAGAATTGACCAAGAATTATCAGATTAAAGAGAGCTGAAATATGGTGTACCTCAGGGCAGCACTCTATCTCCACTTCTATTTACGCTATTTGTCAATGATCTGGATAAACATATAGGTATTACAGTTAATATGCAATTGGTTTTGTATGCGGATGACACCACAATTGCATTATCAGCCTCGTCAGAAAATGAACTCGCCAACGACGCACAGATATTGCTTTCTGAATTTGCAACCTGGTGCAACAAAAACAAGCTTATTCTTAATCCATCAAAAACGCATTATATGATTTTCTCTAAAAGACGCAAAATTCCAGAACTTACATTAAAACTCAATGATACTTTGCTAAACAGAGTAGACAATTGCAAATTCTTGGGTCTCTACATCGACTCTCAATTATCTTGGGAGGAACATGTCGGCTTTGTGGTCAGTAAATTAAATAGTGCATACTTTGCTACTGTTAATCTTAAAAACATCTTAGATATTGAAAACCTAATGAACGTCTATTATGCCTTGGCTTATTCACACCTAAACTATATGGTACTTTACTGGGGCCAGACAACTGAACTTAATCGCATTTTTGTGATACAAAAAAGAATAATACGCAAGATTTTCTCTGTTGGTCCACTTGAATCCTGTAAGCCCATTTTCAAAATGCACCATATTTTGCCACTCCCTTGCAGAGTCATTTACCAAGCGCTAATTTTTGTAAAAATGAACGAAGGAAAGTTTCCACAAAATAACTCAGTACATCATCATGACACTAGGTCAAACACTAACATTTATGTTTCAAATATAAATTTGTCTATGTATAAAAATTACTTTTGTAGTGATATGTACAATCACCTACCTAACTCTTTTAAACACATTGATTCGGTAAGCAAATTTAAAAAATATGTAAGGGGCTACCTTCTCGACAACTGTTTTTACTCTCTTCAAGAATACTACAATAAGTAATTTAAACTGCATTATTGCATTATGTTTTTACACTTTTGGATACGTACTGTGAATTTCTTACCTCTCTGTTTTATTTATTTATTTTAATCGTTTAATTCATAAGATTTTACATCTAGTGTTTATTATTGATCGTTTTATCTATTAATTATTGCTATCTATCTTTTATTCCTAATTAATGACGTCAATATCTTTGTAAGATGATACGGCAATAAAGTTATTATTATTATTATTATTATTATTATCTATCTATTTATACTTATATAGAGAAATTGCAAGTGGTCAGTTTTTAATAAAAATTTGGTGTGCCTTTCTTCATCCCGCTGTAACTTCTAGCACATCACCATGAAAGGGTAGTTCTCATTGACTTACATATGTCATAATAAAGCATATTTTAGCAATATTGGGTGCGTTTAGTGTATGCAACTGTTGGTAACTTTCCAAGAAGCTGTTTCCTAAACGAAAATGCTGAAAATAAGCTGACTGTTAACTGCTAAGTGGTGTTTTGTCATCGGAAAAATATCATGATTAGTTTAGTCTGCTGTGAAAGTTTACCTTTCGTTCATTCTTTGGTATTTGCTTCTTCTCAGAATCTATGCTGTTCGTTTTCTCTTTTCTTAATATGGAATAAAGAGGGATTAACATTAAAAGATTATTTATTAACCAATGACTATCTTCGGTCACCTGATTTTGACGTCGCTGTCTGGAGGGCACACAAAACCTCATCCAATAACGTAGAAATGCAAATAAAAACCGAGATAAAAACAATTAGAGATAAGTTGTTATTTAACAACCTGTTATTTTATAACTGTTATTTGTAAATAGCATTAACAATTGTTGTTTCTGTTCGAAAATAAGAGATAGCAGTAGTAGCCAAGATATCTTCTTGACTATTTTCGGTTGGCGTCACGCTGTCGTCAGCACCATATTGCGTGGACGGCAGACAACTCATTGCTTTCATTTGCAAAAATTACGAAAATGCCTTTGTTCTGTTCAGTAGTGAATTGTGGTAATAGAGGAGAAAGAAACAATGTTCGTTTCTGTAGAATTTCTGCTACTTTAAAAGGCCATGAAAATATAACAAGCTGTCAAAAGAACGCCAAGAAACATGGACAAGCAGGTCTCTATAACGAGGAGAAATAAGAGAAACATTTCTGAAAAACGCTAGGATTAGTTCGAAACATTTTACAGGGTTCAGACTCATATGGAAAACCTGGAGAACCTGGAAAATTCAGGGAATTTAAAAATCTTTAAGAGAAACTTGGAAATATCAGGGAATTTTATAAATTGTATAAAAAATCAGGGAATTTTGCATCTCAATATGGAAAACCATAAAGTTCTTTAGAATTTTCACTGATTCAGTTCAATTCAAGAAATTATTTTATGTCAAATAAAAAATTATTTCGCTAAAAAATATATGGAAATTAATATTTTTGGTTATTGAAAACCTGGAAAACTCAGGGAATTTTTTCAGCTTTGCGAAGTCTGAACCCTGTTTTATAATAGATATGTAAACTGCATGCTGCAGTATGCGAATGCCAGTACTTCTCTGTGATCTGTTATTTTTAAACTGTTATTTCAAAACAGTAGAAGCAGTTTAAACCCATTATTAAAAAATAACAGCTTTTACCCATCTTTAGAAAACAAAACTATGAGTTGTGTACCCTCCATGCAGACGGTGGATTATTCTTAGCAGTTGCATTTCCTTAACGTATTCATTAATTATCCATATATCTAAATTGAACAGTCTAGTTTTTAGTGATATAAAGCACTTTTTTGTGTATTTAATACTGTAGGAAATATCTAAGTTAATCACTTACATACTTATGATTCAGCATAAAATCATGACCTTAAGATGTCGTAGGTGAAGTTAGGCTTTATTCAGGGCCGGTCATAGGCCCAGGCAACTGCCTAGGGCGCCACAATTAAGGGGCGCCAAACGCCGAAAGAAAATTATAATCCGACAACTCTGTCCGGTATTAATTAATTTACACAACTGGCGTCTGGAAACAGTGGCACCAGTTGCACATGAGTCATGGCGCTAGCGAATTGTGAGTTGTTTTCATTTCACCAATCACGGCATGCTGTAACAAGTGGTGAGTGGTGCGACGCGCGACAGTTGGAAATTTTGATCCCGTTTGCGTTGTTTAGCCGATAGCCGATTTACTATTAGAATGGTAAAGGTTTTATTAATATTCTGCCATCTAGTAAACAAAGAATGGCATTTCGTGGCTCAAGTGACAAGCTTTTTGAGTCAAATAATGGACATTTGTTTGACAACATCATATCGAAAATTTACATAGAATTTCGAATAAAAAATCTCAAATTCACTATTTGAGCAAAGAGTACAAAATTAATTTATACAAATATTGGGCGATCGCATACAACACGAAATTATGTCTCGTATAAAAAGGTTCGTTGTTTTTCTATAATTGTTGACTGCACACCGGATGTGTCCCATATAGAACAAATGTCTATTGTTATAAGATATGTTACCATTGAGCATTTACGGAAATAAATATAGAAGAGACGTTTCTAAAGTTTTTACCTGTTGAGGACACTACTAGACGAGGTTCATTTAATGTAATTGCCCAGGAACTTAAAAAATTGGATTTAGATATAAATAATCTGAGGGGCCAGGGATAAGATAATGGGTCAAATATGAAAGGCAAAAACGTGGACCTCCAAGAAAAGATTTTAGATGTCAGTCCTCGAGCATTTTACGTTCCATGCAATTACCAGTCCCTAAATTTGGTACTGAATGATGCTGTACTTTGTTCATCTGACATGATATCCTTTTTTGATGTTATCCAAGAGGTGTATCATTTTTTTTCTGGATCCACTCATCAATGAAGTATTCTTAAAAACAACATTTCTACATTAACTGTTAAACCTTTACGTACAACTAGATGGGAAAGCAGGATTGACGCTGTGATGCCTTTTCGTTACAACATTGGGGAGATATATGATGCTCTTTTTCAAGCAAGTGTTGACAGCAAATTGGATGACCTTGCTAAAAACTAGGCAAAAAATTTGGCAGCTAAAATAAAGGATTTTAAATTTATATCCAGTGTAGCAGTTTGGTATGAAGTTTTATATAGGATAAATTTGGTTGGCAAGCTTTTATAACCCAAAAGTTCTGATATACCGTTAGCAGTAGACAACATCCAAAATATTCAAAAACAGTTGGAAGATTTTAGAAGTAAACAAGGGTTTCACTGTATCATTACCGACGCCAAGGAAGTTGCAGAGCAATTGGAAATCAATCCAACATTTACTAAGGAGTCTTTTGTGCGACCCTGGAAAATAAGCGCACATTTCAGTATCACTGCGAAGACGAACCCATCGTGGATCCCGAGAAATCATTCAAAATTTATATATATTTTTTTACCTTAGACACAGTAATTAATTTACTATCTGAACGGGTTTTACAATTAAAGGAGCACAGTGATGTATTTAATTTCCTCTACAATATCTCCGAACCTTTCCAACATGACGATTTATTGAAATACTGCAACAATTTATCAACTGTACTAACCGGTGGGGAAAGCTCTGATAGTGATCCTATGGAGTTATGTCAGGAAATCGCAGTTCTCTCTGGCACAATAAAAAAACCAGAACATAGAAGGAACACAAATTTGGAAATTCTTTTGCAGATTCTTTTGACGTTGCCAGTTAGCGTTGCGTCAGGAGAACGGTCATTCTCCAAACTTAAATTAATTAAAACATACCTTCGATCGTATTTGTCTTAGGAGAGATTGGACGGAATTTCTTAATTTGCCAGACGGAAAGCAAGACGGATTTAATTTTAGTTTTTATAGTAATCAGTTTTAAGAAGTTATTTTATTATATTAGTTCATTTCAAATACATATATTTTAAGAAGAAAGTGTTTGCCTTGTTTTACTCTAATGCCTGTGATACTGTGAACGATAATTTAAAATTATAAATCATAACATTGATAGGTAACTATTGTTTATTCCTTCGCTCTGTGACCTTTTTTACAAAACGATTTGAAAAGATGGGGGGGGGGGGGGGGGCGCCAGAATTAAACTTTGCCTAGGCTGATAATAGTCATTGGGCCGGCACTGGCTTTATTTTTAAAACACGCATTTCATGTAGGGTAATGTGTAGGATACGCGAAAACAAAATGTCAATTTCTTTAACAGAAACCCTATCTCAGTTTATATAAGAAAGTATTAGAGTGTCAGTACCTATTCCAAAAATGTATACGAGTTCATTAAAAAAAAAAAAGTACGTTACATGGGAGCAAAAATCTAATATTGTACCCAATGCACTTCTAATACTTTTGTTTCAGATTTATGAATTAGTAATTCTTCCTAATGGTAAATCTTATAAGACAATTTTATTTATTATAAAATATTACTTACCTTCTAATCTTATAAGATATTAGCGAAATGAGCTATACTCAGGTATACAAATTCGGCAATTGCAGTTCGTGAATGTAAACATGTACCTGAGCAGGTAAACCACGCCTTGTCGTAGATCAATGCAGGCATTGGTGTTCGCTCGTAGCACCACCGCTTGACCGGGTCAATGATCCCACACATTCTGCTTTCAATAGGAAGTTTATTCCCTATATCAAGAACTATATTTGCCGAATCTGTATAATGTTTCCTACAGGGCTACCAGGCAAAGTAAGACTTGGGAAAAATGTGTGTAAGTAAGTAAAAGATGTTAGCCCTTACAACTTGTATGCCTTTCTTTGAGGGAAAATTGTTTCACAGTACTTTCCAGCTATGTAAGCTAGATACCTTCGGATTTTATTTTGATTTGGCAGAAATTGTTAAACACATATGCAAGAAAGTGAGATATTTAAAAAGTAAATGTTCTTAAGTATTAAGTCCTCACAAAGTTCAGCGTGTTTTAAGTAAACGATATTATTAAAAAATTTCCACATCCTTGACTTACACAAAAAGTTTAGATTTCTAAAATTTTGAAGTCCACAGGAAAATTCTGTTTTCAGGCATATAGAAAATAACTTATATAAAAATTTGGCTTCACCACTTCACGTAATTTAAAATTTGAACTTACATCTAATTCTGAAACATCGTTCTCCTCCGATAAATTTGGTACTTTGATTTTGCCAGTAAATTCCCTATCTGTTCCACTATTCAGTTTTCCAGTCCATTTCAAGACAATGTCCCATTCATAGAAAAATATTAATTTTCCTTTTCTATTACTCGCAGAGGCCTCACCCTCCAACTTCTCGACCTCTGCTATATTAATAACTGCCTCATCAGAATTCACGGGAACATCTTTAAACAACTCCTTTATCCGTTCTTGGGACCAAGGGCTAGCATTCTTCTCGGTCCAATGCCAGTTGTTCACATTCGTGGCATCTGGTCTCTCCTCTACAATCCATCTAGGATCTCCTTCACCCCATTTGGCCATGTTTTAATTACTTAATATTTGGGATAATATGTAGTAGCAAAAAGTTATCTAATAACCAGTTAAACACCAAGCACCTAAAAAAAAAATAGAAAGAAGTCTCTGATTCCATATTAACGATGATTATGTTAGCAAACGTGAAAAATAGGTATTTTATTTCACATTTCGTACCTTTTTAGGTTAAATTTTAATTATCACAGAACTATTAAGTAATTAAATCAACAGTGAATCCTCAATAACCTAGAAATCTGAGGAAAATCGAACACCCGTGTACCTGCTGACATGAACCTAGAATGTTCGTTTCTTCCGGCACCGCAACTCTTAAATTTTTAGAAAATTCTAGAATTTATTGAGAAGTCATCTGTTGGGGCTGTCAGTTTAAACAACAGTCGCCTATCTTTATGTCCCTCGAATATAGATGCCACTGTGTGTTTGTCTATATTCTTCGGTATACGAGGGCAAACAAAAATTAACTGGTTAAGGTGACTATTTCCTAGAAAGAGACATCCGATAGGAACATATTTATTATTTTTGGCCGTAACTTTTTTTTCTTATTAGAAAAAACTATAGACCTAAAGTATAACCATAACAAGACTATTATTAAATATGAATTCACTCAATAATTTCAGTGGTTTGCGAAACATTTAAATTTAAAATGCTTATCTTCCTATTTCGTAGCTTTAACCTTTTCATTGCGGCACTGGTTTTTACATGTCGAGCCCGCAATACGGCAGCGGGAGGCCCTTGCGGAACCGTACGGTTCGGGTAAACTTATACGCGTATACATGCTTCATTTAGCCATGTAAATTCAAATAATCAATTAAATAAACATTAATTTTTTTCAAAAACATAAGAAAATATAGACTTTCACAAAAAAAATGCAAAATAAAAACAGATACGAACTATACAGTGTAAATATAACCTTGCGTAAATATCCGGTTTCCGCGCAGGGAGCACGAAAAGTTTTTGCGGATTTATCCGGTTCCAGAAATTAAAGGGTTAAATCTAACTATTTTGGAAACGACTGGAGTTATTGAGTGAAAATTCATAGTAATAGTCTTGTTATGGTTTTACTTGGGTAGAAAATAATAAATAGTTTCCTATCGGATATCTCATTCTAGGAAATGGTCACTTTAAAGTAGTTTCTCTCTGTCAACGTCCGAGAATAATGAATTTAGAGAAAGAAATCCGCGAACAAAAAGACGGGAAAACAAAAATCGGTGGCAAAAAAAATCGAAGGAGAAAAAGCCGCAGAAGAAAAATACGAAACGAAGTGAATCTGCGACAAAACAGAGTATGCTAAAATTCTGATATTAACGAGTTCTAGAATTACGTTGTAAGTGTAATAATAATGTCAATAAAGACTGAAATAGTATGTTATTTAACAAGAGATAATGTAAGTATAATAACTCACGCAGATGAAGTTTGCAGTGCGAGCCGTGGGCGAGTGCTGTAAATCATCAATTTAGTGTATTATTTCCATTATCGCAAGTTGAATACTATACTTTATCTACTATTATAACTATAAATATTAACATAATAGTTTGACAAACGTGTCAAATCACTTTCCTCCCCTCAATAATAATAACTATTTTATTTTGTGCGTTACATGGATTGGACAGGCTGGGTATGAAGTTAAAGGTGATTTTTGTAAAAATAAATCACTGGGGAGTTGAGGAAAGTAGTTGAGTAATTAATATAATCTAATAAGAGTAGATACAGTGCCGGCCCAATGACTATTATCAGCCTAGGCAAAGTTGAATTCTGGCGCCCCCCTCCCCCATATTTTCAAATCGTTTTGTAAAAAAGGTCACAGAGCGAAGGAATAAACAATAGTTACCTATCAATGTTATAATTTATAATTTTAAATTATCGTTCACAGTAAGTCAACAGGCATTAGAGTAAAACAAGGCAAACACTTTCTTCTTAAAATATATGTATTTGATATTTGAAATGAACTAATATAACAAAATAACTTCTTAAAACTGATTACTATAAAAACTAAAATTAAATCCGTCTTACTTTCCGTCTTGCAAATTAAGAAATTAGTTCATCAATATTGATACGATTGAGTATGTTATTTTCTATTGCTACGAGCGAAATTCCGTCCAATCTCTCCTAAGTCAAATACGATCGAAGGTATGTTTTAATTAATTTAAGTTTGGAGAATGACCGTTCTCCTGACGCAACGCTAACTGGCAACGTCAAAAGAATCTGCAAAAGAATTTCCAAATTTGTGTTCCTTCTATGTTCTGGTTTTTTATTGTGCCAGAGAGAACTGCGATTTCCTGACATAACTCCATAGGATCACTATCAGAGCTTTCCCCACCGGTTAGTACAGTTGATAAATTGTTGCAGTATTTCAATAAATCGTCATGTTGGAAAGGTTCGGAGATATTGTAGAGGAAATTAAATACATCACTGTGCTCCTTTAATTGTAAAACCCGTTAAGATAGTAAATTAATTGCTGTGTCTAAGATAAAAAAATATATATAAATTTTAAATGATTTCTCGGGATCCACGATGGGTTCGTCTTCGCAGTGATACTGAAATGTGCGCTTATTTTCCAGGGTCGCACAAAAGACTCCTTAGTAAATGTTGGATTGATTTCCAATTGCTCTGCAACTTACTTGGCGTCAGTAATGATACAGTGAAACCCTTGTTCACTTCGAAAATCTTCCAACTGTTTTTGAATATTTTGGATCATGTCTACTGCTAACAGTATATTAGAACTTTTGGGTTATAAAAGCTTGCCAACCGAATTTATCCTATATAAAACTTCATACCAAACTGTTACACTGGATATAAATTTAAAATCCTTTATTTTAGCTGCCAAATTTTTTGCCTAGTTTTTAGCAAGGTCATCCAATTTGCTGTCAACACTTGCTTGAAAAAGAGCATCATATATCTCCCCAATGTTGTAACGAAAAGGCATCACAGCGTCAATCCTGCTTTCCCATCTAGTTGTACGTAAAGGTTTAACAGTTAAAGTAGAAATGTTGTTTTTAAGAATACTTCATGGATGAGTGGATCCAGAAAAAAAATGATAAACCTCTTGGATAACATCAAAAAAGGATATTATGTCAGATGAACAAAGTACAGCATCATTCAGTACCAAATTTAGGGAGTGGTAATTGCATGGAACGTAAAATGCTCGAGGACTGATATCTAAAATCTTTTCTTGGAGGTACACGTTTTTGCCTTTCATATTTGACCCATTATCTTGTCCCTGGTCCCTCAGATTATTTATATCTAAATCCAATTTTTTAAGTTCCTGGGCAATTACATTAAATGACCCTTGTCTAGTAGTGTCCTCAACAGGTAAAAACTTTAGAAACGTCTCTTCTATATTTATTTCCGTAAATGCTCAATGGTAACATATCTTATAACAATAGACATTTGATCTATATGGGACACATCCGGTGTGCAGTCAAAAATTATAAAAAAAACAACTAACCTTCTTATACGAGAGATAATTTCGTGTTGTATGCGATCGCCCAATATTTGTATAAATTAATTTTGTACTCTTTGCTCAAATAGTGAATTTGAGATTTTTTATTTGAAATTCTATGTAAATTTTCGATATGATATTGTCAATCTTAGATATAGAATCTACAAGTTGTAAAAAATGTCCATTATTTGACTCAAAAAGCTTGTCACTTGAGCCACGAAATGCCATTCCTTGTTTACTAGATGACAGAATATTAATAAAACCTTTACCATTCTAATAGGAAATCGGCTATCGGCTAAACAACGCAAACGGGATCAAAATTTCCAACTGTCGCACGTCGCACCACTCACCACTTGTTACAGCATGCCGTGATTGGTGAAATGAAAACAACTCGCAATTCGCTAGCGCCATGACTCATGAGCAACTGGTCCACTGTTGCCAGATGCCAGTTGTGTAAATTAATTAATACCGGACAGAGTTGTCGGATTATAATTTTCTTTCGGCGTTTGGCGCCCCTTAATTGTGGCGCCCTAGGCAGTTGCCTGGGTTGCTTGGGCCTATGACCGGCCCTGAGTAGATAAAATGGATATAATTCAATTCAATAAAAGTGGTAATAAATTATGCTGTGAAAATTACATGTACGTTGTATATAGAACATGTATAAAGAGTTCATCAGACTGAGATATTGTAAATCATCGTCAATTAGGGTGGGTACCATTCTTAATCCTGTAGAAGGATTTCAGCAAAATTTTATTTACAAATGTTAATACAAATTTTCGGGCCCGTGTTTTAAAATTTTGAACTATTTAGGTACACTAGCATATAGGGGATAAATTATTTACAATTAAGCTCCCACTGTCAGTGTTAGGTTGGCAATATAATGTACAGGACATAGTGGGGGAACGACGACCAGCCAGTCGGTCGATAGAATTATAGATAGTAAGATGTGTTAACAAAATGATCTGTGATATTTTACATATAAAGACTAGTCAATATATATATATATGGAAATAAGCCTTTCATTAGAACCTTACCGACATAACAAGTGGCGACGAGGAAAAGTAAAGGAGTCGTGGGTGTAAGTACTGGAAATCGCGAGAGGTTGCAGTCACGCACGTGGAGAGAAAAATGGCGACCACTTCAATGGCACGTTTTCATGAATTCTGCCCTGAATCCGACCAGTGGGAAATATATATAGAGAGGCTAGAACAGTATTTTGAAGCTAATCAAATTAAGGAGGAGAAAACCAAGATAGCGACGTTGTTAAATTCAGTGGGACAGTCAACGTACGTATTGTTAAGAAATTTGTCTTATCCGAAATTACCAAAGGAAGTATCATATCAAGAGTTATGTTCGATGATGAACAAACAATATAATGTCCAAATAAGTGTGTGGCGAGAAAGAAAAAAATTCTATAATCTCAGTCAAAAAGATGAGACCGTATCCGAATGGTATGCCAAGGTTAGGAGTTTTTCGGTCAATTGCAAATTTGGCAACGATTTAATGAAGGTTTTGAAGGACAAATTCGTCTCTGGATTAGCCCAAGGAAAAGTCTTCGACAGAATATGTGAAGAGGACGAGTCGAAAAGTCTGGAGGATTTATTAGCCCTAGCCAAGAAAGTGGAAAATGTCGTTAGCATATCCAAGGTCAACTATATGAATTCAAATTTTACGCATCAAGGAAACGGAAGCAGGGATTCGAGTCGCAGGGACAGGCGCACGCAACACTATCAGGGAACATCCCACTACGGTTCGCAGCGCCATGAATTGACGAATCAGCGGACGAATCGAGGCAAGGACAATGGACGTGTTGGCAACATTGGAGCGACAAGATCGTCAAATGTCAACGGATTTACCCAAGCCCAAGACAAACAAAAAACGTGTAGAATCTGTGGAAATTCTCACAAAAACCCATGTAAATTTAAAAATGCAAGGTGTTTAAGATGTAATCGAATAGGTCATATATCCAAAATGTGTAAGGTAAATAAAAATTTTAATTTTATAACTGAAAATGAAGGTTATGTTGACACGATTTTAAAGGATGACGATTGTTTTTCTGTTGAAAATGAAAAGTATTTGTATTGTTTCAGAGAAAATGAGGAAATATACAATTTTGCTGACGCAAATATTGTAAAAGTTGATGACAATTTTAGAATTTCGCTAAAAATAAATGGTAAAATGCATCAGTTTAGTTTTGACAGTGGTGCATCGGTATCTGTATGTAGTTACGATTCATATTTAAGCAATTTTTCTAATTATAGGTTGCAGAAATCAAATACATTGCTAAGAGGATATAATGGGAGCACCTTCATGCCAGTTGGATATTTTCAAGCAAGAGTAGAGTATAACGGGAAAGAGAACGATATGAAATTCTATGTGGTGTCCACCCCAAATGGAGGGCCGAGCTTGCTAGGCAGGGATTGGTTAAATATTTTTAAAATTAAGGTAAATTTAATCAATAATATTTCACTTGAGGAAGAGGTAAAAGTACTCATAAAAAAATATGATAAATTATTTAGTGAAGATATTGGTAAATTTAAATATAGTACTATTTCTTTAAAATTAAAGGATGAGAATGCTGAACCTGTGTTCCACAAATATAGAACCGTTCCCTTAGCATATAAAAAAATTGTTGAAGAGGAATTAGATAGACTTGAAGCGCAAGGTATTATTACACCGACCCTAAATAGCGAATGGGCTACTGCCCTTGTTCCAGTGCTAAAGGCAAATGGCACAGTAAGACTATGCGGTGATTATAAAACTACGATTAATAAGCATATTCAAGAATGTAAGTACCCCCTTCCAAAAATTCATGAAGTTTTTGCTAAATTAAATAAAGGAAAGTTTTTCTCTAAAATAGATTTGCAAATGGCATATAATCAACTCCCTGTTGATGAGAAAACATCAAAATTACTTTGTATAAATACTCATAAAGGTCTATATTTTATGAACAGACTAGCTTTTGGCATCACTCCTGCTTCTAGCATCTTTCAAAAAACCATTGAACAGCTGTTGCAAGGTATTAATGGGTGTATCAATTTTCTAGATGATATTATTGTCACGGGAAGTTCAGCCGAGGATCATCTTGAGAACTTGAAGCAAGTTTTTCAGGTACTTCAAGATGCTGGTTTCACCGTCAGAAAAGATAAATGCGAGTTCTTCAAGAAGGAAATACAGTACCTGGGACATCGTATTAGTGAAACGGGGATGAGGAAAACAGACGAAAAGGTTAAAGCAATTGTGGAGGCACCTAGACCAACAAATCAATCCGAAGTCCGCAGATTTGTAGGTATGATTAATTATTACTCTCAATTTGTGCCAAGATTGGCCGATATTTTGAATCCAATTTACGAACTTTTAAAAAATGATACTCAATTTGTATGGACAAAGGAGCGTGAGGACGCATTCAATGAAATAAAAGATGTCATGATTTCTGATCAAATTTTAGTACATTTTGACCAAAACCTTCCAATTGTTTTATCATGTGACGCATCAAACATAGGAATTAGTGCGACATTGGCGCATGTGGTAGATGGAAAAGAGCGACTTATAGGTTGTGTGTCCCGTAAGCTAACACAGACAGAAATATCATATCCAACCAGCCATAAAGAAGGATTGGCCATAATATTCGGAATTTCTAAATTTTTTCACTATCTGTGTGCAAATAAATTTACTATAAAAACGGATCATAAACCTTTAACCACAATTTTCGGTGAGCACAAATCCATTCCGCAATATTCAGCAAATCGTCTCCAACGATGGAGCGCCTTTTTGAGCATGTTTAATTATAAGATTCAACACATAAAAGGGGAAGAAAATACAGTAGCAGATTATTTTAGTAGACACCCTATAAAAAATGATCACTTTTCAGAGGAAATCAGCACCAAAGGATTTATTAACTTTACGGAGACAGTGGCGGAGTGGCCAATAGACAACGCCAAGATTAGAGAAGAAACCGCCAGGGATAAAGTTCTGCAAGATGCTATAAGGTACGTGAGGACAGATCGATGGCCTAAGAACATCAACGAGGAGATCAAACCATATTATGTACGCAGGTATGAATTAGAAATAGATAATGACATTCTACTTTGGGGCCACAGGGTGGTGGTGCCAAAATCATTAAGAAAAGAACTATTGTATGAGTTACATGCCACTCATATCGGCATAGTGGCAGCGAAGAAGTTGGCCAGATCTATAATTTTTTGGCCAAATATTGATTGTGACATAGAGAACCTCATAAAGAGCTGTCATGCTTGTCTCAAAACAAAGCCTAACCAGTCAAAACACGAGCTAACATCATGGCCGGTAACATCGCAAGCTTTTGAAAGAATTCACATCGATTTTCTTGGACCACTTAGAGGAAAAATGTACCTGATCGTAATAGACTCATTTTCAAAATGGATAGAGGTTTGCAAAATGAAAAATACAACTTCTCTTGAAACAGAGAAAAAGTTAAGAAAAATATTTGCTCGTTTGGGCCTCCCAAAGGAGGTGGTGTCAGATAATGGCCCACAATTTGTATCAAAATCTTTACAAACATTCTTTAGGAATAATGGTATCAAACATATTTTGTCTCCACCTTACAACCCCCAAAGTAATGGCGCAGCCGAAGCTGCAGTGAAACTGTTTAAGATAAGGATTGGTACCGCTGTAGAGGACGTAAAGAACAGGGAAATCCCCATTACTACGTTAGTACAGAGATTTTTGTTCGCTTATAGAACAACGGAACAAAGCAGTACGGGTAAAACTCCATCATTCTTAATGTTTGGCAGAGAAATACGCACTAAATGGCATCTATTACGAAACCCGCTACAACAAAAAGATGAAGAAAAGGGTCAACAACAGACAAAAGTAAAAGAGTCTTTAGAAAAACAAAAGAGAAGCTATGGTGGCAGGAAATGGACTCTCCAAGAAGGAAGTGGAGTCTACGTGAAGGATTATAGGAGGGTTAACAAGGTAACATGGACAGCAGCAAAAGTCGTGAAGAAGATAGGACGTTCTACATGTTTATGCCAGCTTTTATCAGGAGAAGTCTGGAAGAGGCACGCAAACCAAATTAAGACAAGTCACGCAACAGAAGAAAGCATGCAGCGTTGCAGTAGGCATGGCCTGGAGGGGAAAACAGGTTCATAATTCTCACGTGTCGGGTAACAATGATAATTTTAGCTTAAGTTATAAAAGTTGTCTCAATGATAGTTTTGATTTACCCTTTCAGAATAAGTCAAATTTAGGTAACCAAGCTAACAATCTGCCTAGCACCAGCCAGCAAGCTCTGTCAGCTATGGGGGAGGATACCACTGTCGTAAGTGATGTAATGTGTAATCTCGATCCAAGTATTATCCCCACAAAAGTTCAAAGTTTAAATGACGATAACTCTCATGAAGGTGAACACATTCCTAATAGCAATGTTTCTGCCCCTAAACAGGTAAATGGCGAGTCTCCCAGTTCCAAGACGCCGGTAAATTCAACAACGGTTCCAGAAGGTTTGGAACAACAATCTACTACCAGTGGTCAGAACGTGGTGAAATCTACACGAGGTATTCCCAAAGAATCAATCAGCCGAAAGCGCAGGAACGCGGACAAATCTACAGAGATTGTCGTAAAAAGATCGAAACGTTCTATAAAAAAAACCTGCATTTTTAAAGGATTATGTAACCGAGTCAGAAAACGAATTAAATTAATATCTAAAGTTGTCACCAACTTATTATAGTCACAGTACTTATTATTTATGGTGTTAATTGTCTAATGTGTATTTATTAGTCCAGTTGATTTATTTATAACATATACAGTTTAAAACCCACAATTTGGCATTTTAATCGCATAAGTACATTAAGTAGGGCACTATACTTAAAAATGACAGAGTAGTAATTTTATTTGTATAAATAGGTTAGATAAGCATGTAGGAAACATTTTCCAGTAGGACCTAGAAAAGTAGAGTACATACTTTGTGATTTTATTGTGGGGGTGTTAGGTTGGCAATATAATGTACAGGACATAGTGGGGGAACGACGACCAGCCAGTCGGTCGATAGAATTATAGATAGTAAGATGTGTTAACAAAATGATCTGTGATATTTTACATATAAAGACTAGTCAATATATATATATATGGAAATAAGCCTTTCATTAGAACCTTACCGACATAACAGTCAGCACCTTTGGCCTTTGGCGTTCAATTATTTTATTTCGTCTCAAAGTGATGACGTACGCAAAAAACCCTAAATTTTAAGGAATTTTGTGGTCACTCTTTGGCCGGTAAATTAATGTTAGCTGAATGCTGTTGCTTGTTTTTTTAACATAATCGATGAGTAAATAGTAATAATTTCGAAGAGTATAATAATGTTGAGGGTAACGAATTTGTATTGGTACATTAATGAGTTTGTTCGCGACTTTTTGGCGGCTCAAACATTTTTTGACGGGATTATTCGAAATTCTGGCATCAGGTCCCACTTCAGTGCTTCGAAATATACCCACAGATGGATTTTGTTGAATAGTTCTAAAATAAGTGCAAAATCTTGCAGCCGGCGCCATCTCTGAGATGATTTCTGAACTTTCCGAAATATACCCACAGATGGATTTTGTTGAATAGTTCTAAAATAAGTGCAAAATCTTGCAGCCGGCGCCATCTCTGAGATGATTTCTGAACTTTCGCAGTACAGGCAACTAAAGAGTAGGGTGTCGCGCCATCATATTTTCAAACTGGGGATATTTAATTAAAATTTCAAAGGTTTTGTTTTTTCCCTACCTGCATATGCTGAAATAGTGTCGCAGCCAGTAAATACATTTAGAAACATGATATACTATTTTAATGTAGGTTTTTCAAAATAATTTTGAGTAAAATATTTATCATTGGTTTTGCTTAGGTTAGCTTTAAAGAAATCGGTTCGAAAAATAGAAAAAAGGAATGGAAAAAGAAAAATGGCAAAAAAGCTAATAAAACCATATTTTTGAGAGATACAAAAAGTCTTATACCGCCTTAAAGTGCATAAGAAGACATATATTTTGATGGAACGCCCGCTGTCCTAAGTTTTCCAAAAATAACGGACTAGTCAAATATTCGATATCAAAGTTATTTTGGATCCGTTTTTAAATTTGGCATACTTATTTATGATTATAAGAATTATCTTTTCGCAAATTATATACATATATGCTCACTGCAAGCTAAGTAATTTAAAAATCGAAAAAAATGCTGTTTTCATTTTTTCCTCACGTTACGTAATTCACTTAAAGAATGAAAACCTACTCAATTTTGAAGCAAAATATTTTCAAATTTGGTTTTTAACTAATTTGTGCTCGACCAACAGAACCTGAGATATTTACAAAGATGCAAAGCAGAAACAAAGAGAAGAGCGTTTTTCAAAAAACTCAAGCAAAAAGATGGCTTTCCGCATCGCGCAAGGTACCAATGTCGTTTTCGATTGTTTTCTCACGACGCGCGACGGGAACCTCCAGCAACAATGACTGTACTAAGGCACTTTGTGCCCAGCCCACAGCTCTCTGCCCGAAAACAAGCCGCAGCGCTCAGAGTTCCATCAGTGACTCTGAGTGCTGCGGCTGTAAAGGTCCTCTTGTCTCACTCTTTCAACAATAGACAGTGTTTTTACACTTCGACTATGACCAGGAGATTTTTGATTCATTGCCGATGCAGTAGTTCTGAAATTCTGAACCCATCTGACGATTGTGTCACGTTTCGGGACCGGACCATGGTGACAGATATTGAAACGTTGGCGGAAACGCCGTTGTACAACAATCACACACCCAATTTCAACCATTCCTATACTGACTGCGAACGCACAATATACCCTCATCCAGATAACCATTGTGACTAACAAATGGCGTATTTCCCCGAGTAGAACGGCTTTATCTACAAGGCTCTACTCCCCTCCGTTCGCGTATATCACCCGTCCCAAGAACACCCATTCTGCCGCACCCTGTATATGTACTAGACGAAACAATTATTTCCACTTAACATATGTAGTAATTATTTGATTACATATAAAACTCCAATCGTTTTGGGTCTAAAAGTCTTCAATTGCATACCTGTTAATATAAAGCAATGCACAACGCTTAATTTATTTAAGAAATATCTGTTGTAATTTTTGAAATTTAAACTGTTATATAATTGTCTTAAAGAAAATAAAACTATCTATCTATATAATATCAGCTATATAATTTTAAAGCAAGAACGGTGAATTCTTCTCAAATTATTCGTTAACCACTTGTCATTGCTTTCAAAACTGAGGAAAATCTCTCAACTGGGTTCCCGTCCACGTCTGCACTGAGGCTAGGATTTCTGAAAAATCTCTTAACCATATCCATCTATACCCTTGAATTGTCCACTATAAAGCATATTTCATTTTCATTTTATTACAATTGATATGCATTTGTAAGCGTTTTGGGAGACCCCAAACTTTAAGAAATGTGTTCTTCACAGTACCTATTAGCTTTAGAAAATGTTTAATGTTTGCTCGACAGTAGTTCACTTTTCAAAAATATCGAATTTTTTTCAGACGCTCGCTGACCTATGATAAAATATATTTAGCAAATCATCCAGCAATAGCATCACAGTATAAAAAGAAAATTATATAACTACAACAGATCTCACTGATGGTTTTTGATGTTTGTTCAACCTGAACACATTGACGATACTTTGATTCACAAGATTTGACCAAACATAACAATTTTCTAAATATGGATTTATGTAAAATAAATTATCGATCTAATTGAACTATAACACCACGATGTAGAATTTGCAAATCTTAGGGCAGTCTTTACATAGCATTTTCAACCTCTTATTAACAAGTGAAAAAAACTACATTTTGATATGCTTTTTATCCAGTTTGTTGGGATGATTCATTACATTTTCAGCAGAGGGTCGCAAGACTAAAGTAAAAGCTAACTACATTTTGAAACAGGGAAAGGGCATCGGTTCTATTTTTATTTAGTAAATGAAAATAAGGAAATGAATGATGATATTTTAAATATGACATTACATTATTTTTTTGCACCTCTATCGCACGGAGAATTTATCAGTTTGTAATATTTTTTTAAATAATTCTATGGAATGCATATTCGTAAATAACTCGTTTATTTTAAGTTTTTCGAAAAAACTCTATTTCAGATTTTTTGTCCAAAAAGGTCCGTGCCTTATACTGGTTATAGAGATCGATCGACGGCATAGTTAATTTTCGGTTTTTATTAGGAAACTATTCGGAATTTGTAGAATTTATCAAAAAAAATCAAGTTTTCCAGGATTTGTAGATTCGCTTTTGATTTCTCAGTCTAATAGACCTAATCGAGCCCTACAATTGCCATTTTTGAAAATCAAAATCGGACCTTCGGTTCGGGAGTTATTAATTTCTTTGAAAAATCATACTCGGCCTGGAAAACATACTTGCGGTCAACGGATTCGGGCCGCCAGCAATAGGCTTGATTTGTGGCCGTGTACCTTTGATCCCACCAAGTCTCATCAATATCGATCAATATTCTGGACAGTTATCGTGCTTTCTAGCCCGATTTCTAGAAAACCAGTTTTTTGCAAAAAAAATCAATTTTCGTTTGTTTTTCGACATAGTCTCTGGTATACTTATTTGTAGAGCTTTGCCAGCGGCACCATCTCTTTTTTGAAATATCTCGATCCGGCTACCCCTTATCGAGTTATTCAATTTCTCCGGAAAAATTCGAAACTTCTATATCGGGTACTTCCGGTTTCCGAACGGAGCCGAGCTTCTGGCGTTGAGGTTTTCTAAAGACCTCCTATTAACCACCCAAGTTTCATCGCAATCCGAAAACGGATTAGGGGGGGCTGGGCGTGACAGACAGACCGACAGACAGACAGACAGACCGACTGACCGACAGACGAAATTTTCTAAATTCGCTCTCAAATCGATAGATATGACTTTCACATCGATCCGACGTTTTTTTCGGGATTCGATGGTCCACCGGAAAACTGCAAAACCTATACTTACTACATTTTTTTTTCAAAATGTAGCAACAAGTAATCAACGCATGCAAATTGAATGGCATATAAACAGATTTGGCACTTGTGACCTAATGACTGCCTATAGGTACTCACTTTGGATTAATAGGTCAGTCACCATGGACATCTATAATGAAAAGTTGAGGCAATATTAGAGGAGGTAAAAAATAATAAATCCGGTTTTAGCACCCTTTTTCGCCCCCCCCGGAACACTGTTATATTAACAAAAAACATAAAGCAGTAACTTTTTGAAAATATCGAAATTTATGCAAACCTTGGAGAAAACTTTAATTATTAGATATATTTTATGGAGTTTGCATCCTGTTACGATGATCGGAACATTGCAAATAGTTGTTTATTAACTTTATTATGATATATTTAGTGGGAGAAAGTTGCAGAATAGAATCACAGACTCCCTTGTAATTTTGCATAACTTTACTTACCCCGGAAGGTTTTTTCACATTTTTTTTTATCTGGCACGGACACGATTTTGACGTTTTAAACGATAAGTGGGAGTCCAAATAATTGCGAAAGTCTTAAAATCAGGTTGCAAATATTTGTGACACAAATAAATGACATAATCTCAATTTGCAACTTCGTCAATTACCCGGAACTTAATTAAATAGCCCCTAATTTAAATAATGAAGTTGTGCTTGACTAAAAAAAAAATTAGAAAATAGGTACAAATTTTATATAACATTCCAAATAGGTATGTACCTATTTAAATTCTCCTGTGAACTAATAACCTCACAAAATATCCGGAATGTATTTTATCTGTTTTCGCTTTCCCTCTGAGACATTGCAAATTTATTGTCTTTTTAATTACATCGATATATACTGAGCTTGAGATCAATTTGTAACCCATATATTAATACGAAATATGATTTAAATAAATGAATTATTTGCAATGTTCCGGTCATCGTAGTAGGGTGCAAACTTGATAGAATATGTCTGATAATTATTAAAATGTTCTACAAGGTTTGCAAATGTTTCGTAATTTGTCTCAAGAAGTTATTGCAAATTTACAGTCTTTGTTAATTTGACAATGTTAGGAAAGGGGTGCAAAAACATGATTCATTGTTTTTTCACCTGCTCCAATATTATTTCAAAAATTAAAAACTTTCGCAATTTTTCATACCTTTTTTTGCTACAATGACTGGCCTATATAAATAAAATCGAGTTTTTGGTATTTCATCACCAGGTCGACGTACTGTGAGGTGGCTCAATTTAGAAAATTAGTCTAAATGCCTGTTTTTAACGTTATTCTCACTGCACTATTATCTTTAACGTATTTATAAATCATTATTCTATTTCGAGATTATATAAGTAATACAACTGAATTATAGGGACAATCTGAGATATTTTCTAGCTATACAATTTTCCCTGAAATAGCTCTATATAAATGATTGACTTTCTATATAACCAAGAGAAATTTATAATATACAAAGGGGTGAAGATAACATTGAATATTCTCGGTTTCTGTTAACTTACAAAACATTTATAGGCACCGAGGCAGCTATTATTGACAGCAAGCTATTTCAACGTATATTGTGGACACAATAACGGAGCAAAATCTAATAAATAAAATAAACCTTCAAATCAAAAGATATCACACAGAATAATAATTTCGATTTTTCCCATTTTTACGGGGAAATAGTCCAGATAACGTGCGTGAATGGAAGAATTGCCTTCGAGAGATAATACTTTTTTATATAAAGGTTGTCGCAGTATCATTTATTCCAAAATAGTATACATATTACATTTGGTGGTTTAGTAGCAAATACAATATAATATAAAACTTGAATTATTGCTAAATATTTCTTCACGTTTGGGACCTTTTTAGAATTAAATTGATAAGATCGAAGAATACATATTCAATCATAATCATGAAATAATATACAAGATGTTACGAAAGTAACTATACATAAATATTATGAAAATGTTAGTTATGGTGTTCTCTTAATGTTCTGTTTTTCTTTCTAATATTTTCTGCTTCATATGTCTTCATTTCTGAAGACGTCGTCCATATAATCGACATAATAATATTACCAGTAGAATGCTGCAAAATAACATCGGCACTTGTGACTTTTGCATCAAAGGAACACTCAGATGATGTTTTTGATAATAATATGAATGAGAATTAAAATTAAAAAATTATGTATTGTCCTAATCTTTCCGGAACAGAATCCGTTTCCCTGTTCAAAATTTTCTAATCTTTAATATATTAAATACACAGCTTTATAAGAAAATAAATATTAAACAACATGAAAACCGTTTTATCGAAGATGTTCTTATAAACCATCAATAACCTGAAGATGTTATTTATATAACTCTTATAAATATTGAAATTAACATTCAGATACCACTATAACATTATATGTATACGGATTAATTAAAAAGCTAAGCCGTATAGGCGATAAAAATGTCAAGAGGATATTTATGAACAAGCTTGGGAACAATCATAGAACAAACTGAGACTAATAATAAAACATAAAAATAAAAGAATTAGCAATAACATTATTGACTTAGGCAAAATGCATGTCTAATTATTGCTTTGTAGATATTTGTACCATCTGGTTACGAATGTTAAAAAAAAAGAGCTTAAGTGGTTGCTCTTTTGACAACGTATAATTCTTCATATTTTTAATCAAAAACCTTAACATTATTTTCTAAAATTTTAATAAAACGTAGTTTATGCCAAACTGTTTACATGTCAGTTTACAGGTCTCTGACGATTGGAGTATATGATGGACATAGTCCAATTTCAACAGAGCATTCTGCCATGCTTCTGAGATGAGGACCTGGATAACCGCAATAGGTCATGATGCTCCCAGGCGCGTCATACAACCAAATTGGTTTACCTAAAATAATTCATAGTTCACAAGGCGTCTGCCAAGATGTTGTGAATACGAAAAAGAATACGTTTCTAATAGAAATAAATTATTTATGCGTGTTATAAAAGCAAGAGGCCTAGAACACTTTCTTGTGAAATATCACGGTTAACTATTTTTGCGTTTCTCGTTGCACCATTTAGTTCCACAACTGACCTCCACTTTCTAAGTAACTTTTTACTAATTATAGATTCACAACCCGTACACTAAATCCTCATAGAGCACAGCAAATGCCTCTGCGAGATCTAGAAATACAGCTGGCTAAGACCCTTGCTGATCTAAAGCTTTATCATATTTTTTGTATAAAGGGTTATTGTACTAGGAATTCCATTGGGGCATTTCTGTCATCAATATTGTTTTTTTATATTATGTTATATATTTTGAAACAACAGGCTTCCCTATAATTTTCTGAAAAGTTGCTACTCATGTGAATGTTTGCAATACCCGAAAAGGTTCATGCTGCACACTTTCATATGCATAGAAAATGAGTAACATTTCGTGCTCGTAGTATAATATATTATTAAAATTGTGGAAACAAAAAAATGTAAAGCTTAATTGTTTACTATCTTCTAGTAGACAGCAATTTAGTTAACTTATTACATGTTAGGGTGGAGTGTTACTATAGGAGGGAATTTTATTTTTACTATAGAAAATTGTAATAGTAAAAAAAGGTGCTATAGTAGATTGTAAATATTACTCCAAAACCGTTTTGCACACAAACCATATCTTCTGCCCTCTACCACCCCACAAAAAGGATGAAATATTTAATAATTATTATTGATACGTAATAGCGAAGAGAAGTTATTATTATATATAAAACGGTGCACCCTATAATATTCTTGAAATATATTAACAACTTTCGTCATCTACCGGCTTATTGAAAGGTTCATGTACTCCACTGACCGTGCGCATGTTGAGAACGTTACAAAAGCAATCAAATAATTTACCTCAGACGGTTGATGGGAGAGTGGTAAATACTGGATCAGAAAACTGGAGCATATCTCAAATAAAGGCACAGTTAACATGTAGTTTGCAGTAGTTTTTTTGTCAGCTGCATGGTTACGAGCTTCCTTTAAGATATCTCCACTTTCTTGACGGTGACACAACTGAACCACGTAGATTCGTGGAACCTATAAGTAAAGAATTGGAAACGTGCCATAATTTTTTAGTTGTAGGCTTCGAAACAATTGTTTGTAGTTTGCCCGATGCGATGTATTTGATTCTGAGTTAAATACAGGCTAAATATATTTGTACCAAATGTGTTCTGCAATCTCTAATGGTAACTGCTCCTTAGATTTATCTAAAATGACCCTGCCAAACTTGGTTATTCCAAGTGGTTAACCAGATGGCATCTAATTTCAAAAGCTTGACAGTTTATTCAAATCGTCTACGCACGAATGTTGTTTGGAATAAAGTTTAACTCATCGTGCCAAAATGATGCCAATCATGTCTGAAAAACAGTTCAGCTAAATCGATATTTCAAACCAGAACAGAGAACTGTTGTTGATCCAATGACACAATGCATTGATTTTTTCATTCACCCCTATAACCTATTAGTAAATATGCTTCCAAATTACAGAATACATGTCCAGGAACTGGTATTACGACATATGCTAAAGGCTGAAATGACCTGTGTGATAGGCGAAGAGAATATCCATCATTGTGAAAATACATTTTGAAGTAAGTGATTATATCGACTTTATCGACTGGCAAGCTACTAAATTAGCAACCCCACTCGTTCTCATATTCTAAACTTTCCGATGACGAAATTAAAGGATCAATCAACAATAGGAAATTGGTAGAAATCATCCCCCTTTCCTGTAATACCCAGGCGGTGGAAATGTAGATGAACCTAGTATCGTTTGGTCTGAATGACACGACAAGGATTTTATATAATTTAGGCCGGAGCCGTGTCGCCGCTACGATACTGACCAACTCTACTCACAAGGGGGATTCAAGATACCCTTCAGACTCCTCAAGAAGAAAATAGACAAAATTATACTTACCGTGATTGCTACAGTCTGCTCTTTTCGTCGAAATCTTATGTCGAGTAGTGCACCTTTAATGAATATATCTTATAATTGGCACTTTCTTAGAAACACTTCTTAATAATTAAAACCGTCGATGGATTCTATGAGTATTCGGACAAGTACACAGACTTGGCGGGATCAAAGGTGACCCGCGGAAAGCAATTGTCCGGCTCATGCCACAGAATCGTTCGTCGATCACAAATCTTATAATTAGTGGATCGACAAGAAACCGAATTCAAAATATATTTTCACTTATTGAAATAAGTCATAAAATGTAAAAAATATAAATATTTAATACTTAGCTAATGTGTAAAAGGCAAACATCAAAGAGCACCACCGTTACCTCCCGTAGGAGTGTAACTCATCCAGCGGCGAGAGAACTATGACAATTGACTGTAGAAAAAGATTCAGACTCCCAATTAGTAATATTTGTAAAATGTATGCAGAACTTTTTGAAAATTATTCACTTTGAATTTTGCACTAAAATTATCGAAATGATTGTCAGGATGCTTAAAAAAGCTATCTATATGAGTTTGATGATTTTCCTGCTTTTATAAACGTACTAACGGCATCGAACCCAAATATAATTTTTTTCCTTCGGCTCGCCTTCGAGCGATTAGTATGGCGCTGTCCGCCTGAGCTGGGACAAAAAGCAACTTGGGTTCGTCGGAATCGACCCTCTGACTTTGAATTCTTTGACTATATTTCTGTAAGTGTTAGGGTTTTGTATAAGGATTATGCTCCACCCCTTTGAGGAATATTAAATGAGGATTCTGGTTTTTATTGGAAAAACCGTCCAATTGAATATTTTCCTAAATTTTGACGTTTAAAATAGCTACTCGCTACATCCTGACTGAGGATTTCGATCTGTGAACCACTAAATTCGTGGTACTTTCGATAAACCAAATTCGTGGTACTTTCGAAAAATTCATCTCGAGGAGCGGTTTTCTGCTTTATTTACGTCTCGTTATTGTATTTTTATAAAAATAAATTTTTAAGATTTTCAAAAAAATTAAATTCGTTACTTCCGAAAAATTTGTTGTGCGGAGCAGTTTTCCGTCTTAAGCGATTTTATTCGTTGTACTTTCGAAAAACCAAATTCGTGGTACTTTCTAAAAGTTCGTTGGCGGAGCGGTTTTCCGCTCCATGCAACTTAAGATTTTTGGAGTACTTTTGAAAATTCGAACGACGGAGCCCAAAGGCGATTGACCGTCGTCCTCGAGAAAAAGTCAATATTTTAGTCATTTTTAGTGAAATAATTTTTTACCTAGATTTCGTTTTAATATGATGCCAAATGTGTTTAGAAGTCTTTTTACTGGTTTAAATATTATTTTTTCATGGGATTTTTGTCTGAACTTACTTTTATAGTAAATTGGATATTTTTTCAAATGGATCGTTTTACTTGGTTCAATAACAGAAACATGATTGAAGGGTTTGTGAAAATGTGATCGGCTTCGAAACTCGAGATGGCTTTATTAGAGTTACTTTTAAATCCACAGTGGTAAAGTGGTTAGGTGGTAGGTAGGATGAGACTCACTTAGGAGCCACCTTTTTATGGTAAATTCCGGGTTGATTATTTACCTGATAAAGCAAAGTGCTGCTTTATAAACTCGTTTCGCATCGGTTGGTGCCAATTAATATTTCTCAGTTTCACATATTTTAAGGGTGCGTAGAGGCAGAAGATATCGGATTTTTCAGAAAAAAATCATAGTACTTAATAACTGCACAACTTTTTTCACTGCTAGAACATAAAATACAAAAATTGGGTTTTTTCGCTTCACCTTATTACATATATTTAATAAGTATTTGTTTGTAAACCTTTGTTGTTTCCCATTTTATATATTTACATAAAAAATTGTTATTATTATTATTACTTTATTATGGCTATGACCATCAGCTGCAAAAGCCAATCCGCATACGTAAATGTGGAATATATAATTAGTTGCTAAACTGCATTATTTAACTGTAAAGTATACAGTACAAACACAAGTAATGATAATATAACACAGCTGCCATTAACCCGTTACATGAGCTGTTAAAAGTATATTGCAGCTGATTTAGAAATTCTTATCCTAACGTTTTCGTAGCCAAAATTTTGCTGTGAAAACTTAATGGTCCATGTTGAGCTACTTGGGATTCGTTTCAACAAAGTTGAAAATTGTATTAATATTTATAATAAAGAATGTCCCTTTCACACGTTCAGTAAGTTAAAAATTATGACATAACTGTTTCTAATATAAAATTGTTTTTTTGGAAATTGGCGTGTTTAAACACTCTGGTAACTGAAAGAGAATATATTTTTGAGTGAAAAAGAATATTTTTCCCTAGTGAAGAAAGTGTGTAATTTTGATATTAATAATTATAATTAAAAAGTTGATATTTCCGTACAGAATTGAAAAGAAATCATGTGCGGCTTTAGATGAAATTTCATAATTTTTTCATAATAAAAATTATTACAGATTTATGAGGAGTATTCAGTAATTACCTAATGAATTAGCGAAATGCACCATACCTGATTAATTCAATTAAATTTCAGCAAATATGATATGATAATATTTCCAACTCTGTACAGGCTGACCCATTTCGACGAAGTATATAAGCGAGAGCGAAACATTTGTTTTAATATGGATGTTGAAGCATTGCCACTTGTGTTGAAATAAAACGGTATCAAAGCACATTAAATTAAATGCTTTATAACAATATTCTATTTACGTTTGTGTACATTAAATAGGGAAAGAACACTCCTTACAATTGTGAGCTTTCAAGTTTCCATAGAAGTTGGCAAACTTTGCAAAATGTCATTTATGTTATAACTTGAACATTTCATCAGTAAATATTGAGACTTCCTGCTATATTTATATATTTTTAAGTTAACGGCTCCGGAAGAGTTGAGAGGACGCTTTTAAATAATTACAAAAACATATCTTACGATAGGTACCTACCGGTTATATTTAATTCTCCAACAAAATAACGGGTGTTATAAATTTTCGTTTTGTCGAACATTAGAATGGAATTAAACTGGAGGTTGTAATGACGTGACCTCAAGATTTTTCTAAATAATTGTAAACTATGCGTGAATTATAATCCAAAAATCGTTTGTAAAATCAAAAGGTCAAACCGCGAAAACTGTTTTATTCGATAAATACTGTACGCACAACATTAGTTTTTTAGCAATTTTTTTAACGTGTAATTTTCCCGAAAACTGCTAATCCTAGAAAAATGTTTGAAAAAATTTTTCTTTATCATTTATATGTATTTCCTCTTAGTATACTCGGAATTTTTTTCAAAAAATAGGAAACTACCTCTACAATTCACACATTTTATTAACATAGACTTAGAAAACGTCTATTTTTTTCACTCATATATCTATTATGCAGTAACTAATAATACATCAATTAATTGCTTTCAAGAGTACTCCGTCCACTTTCTCATCAACGCCTGAGGTGGCCTTGTGCGGAAGCGGACTATACAAAGGACATACTTCCAGTATCCAAGTATGCTTTGATTATTTTCTTTTCCCGAAGAAAAATCCCAATGTCCCTAGCGGAAATCGGGCCCGGGACGTCGAGTTGAGGGTGCCTCTCGACCACGCAATCATACATTAAGTAAATATTGCATTATATTGTTTGTTACATTCAGTATCCCAATCCTTGATTTTTACAAAATCTTATTGATAGTTAGCTCTGTGAACAACTTATTTTCTTATGGTAAAGGTACTTACTTTGGACGTAAAAATTACATACAGGTTGGTGATTGACCGAAATGCAAAAATGATGTCTAAAATAAGGTATAAACATTACAAATGAAGAAATCTAAAAAAAATTGAACCGCCTTTAAAGAAACGGTTACTAAAAACTATCTAATAGCGACGTCATACTCTATATTTTGCAAAATATTTCATAGGTCATAGGTCACTTCGCGATAACGAAAGAGTAACCATAAAAAATTCTTTAAGAAAACAACTTATAGGAAAAGTAGAATTCTATTTGTTTTCTTCCTAGATAAATGTAAATTGATATGTTTACATATGTTTACTAATTTATCTTGCAAATTGTCAGACAATAGTTAAGTTTGAAAGTATGCTCCCAGGTGATAATTATTGTGTCTCTAGCCTTCAGTATATTTTATTGAAGAAAATATTTAAAAATAGGGTAAGACAGAGGGGCGACAGAGAAAACAATTCATATTATTACGCATTAGCACCCCCTAGGTGTGGGTGGCACAATTAATAAGCAGGAATTGTAATGATTAGCATGCATCCACAGTTCTACATCCAATGTACTGCTATGCAACTGTCTCTTCAGAGGTGGCGTCAGGGAATGAATTTTTTATATTATATGTTAATGATTTTTTTTCACTTTATCACACCTAAAAAATACATCGCTTATGCCGACGATACATCCATTATTGATTTTAATTTTAACATTGATAACCTAAATGAGGATAGTACGAGTTGTATAAAACAAGCTGGCGCTTGATTCTCTTCAAATAATCTTAAATTAAATGAAGAGAAAACACAAAAAATAGTATTTTCAGCAAATGATACACTAACTAAAGGTAACAGAGTCAAAATTCTTGGCGTTGTTGTTGGTGTTGAACGACTGTCACACAAATTATCATCTTCTATTTTTGTGTCACGCAAGTTGAAAAATCAATTCTGTTCTAAAACTTTAAGAACATGTTATTTTTCATTATTTCATGCTCACATGAACAATGCAATTCTCCTATGGGGTAGTTCATGCAATAAACATTTTTCGCCTTGAGAAGAAAGCAGTCAGAATAATTGTTTAGTGCTGTCTGGAGAGATCACTGTTCTCCAATATTTAAAAGTCTTGGTATAATGCTGGTTCCTTCTCTTCATATTTATACTACCTTACTATAAATTCATAAGAACACAAACTCATTTTCTACAAACTCAGATTTTCATTCTAACGACACCAGGTCTGCCAATCAACTCAGGTAGCCAGCCTCGCTTTAAATTAACTAAATCACAGAAGAATTCTTCAGTTATACAATCATATTCCTAATGACATAAAATCTTTTAATCTTAACAGTTTCAAATCCACAATAAAAAAACACATTTTAAACTATTGCTTCTATTCAAGTGAAGAATTGTTGAACACACAGATTTGTAATTAATAAGCATTTTATTCTTTTCTCCAGCTTGTTTGATGTGCTCTGGTCATTCTATCTCATTTTGCAATTTACCCCGAATTTACCTCGTCTTTTGACATTTCATTTATAATAGTATATTCAAGGTCTGTGCCAATTTTCAGCTCTATGAGAATTATTACGAAGTTTCAACTTTTATTGGAGTATACTGCCTTAGTTTTTACATCCAAATCAGTATTTCGCCTCTTTGGCTTCATTAAAGGTTCAAAAACATTCAGTAAAAAGATATACAACTGCTTTGACAATCTGAGCATGTTTGTTTCTAAGCTGTTTTAAAGTTAACGATGCAAAGGATTTCGTATGTCATTGTGAAATTTTTATTCCAGTGTATTTTCTAAATTATTTAACACAATAAGTTGAACTAAATCCGAGAAATAATTATAGTAACATTGGTACTATCAGAATTAGTTAAATGAGAGAATTTAACACACATTACACTTATAATTAGCTGTTCGAAGTCGATTTCTACCATTCGGTAACCGCCTCTTGTTTGGCGAACAAAATGTTTTGCCAGATGGTTAATAATTGTCCACTAGGTAACTGAAAACAATATCGCTGAATTTTATGTAACTTTCATATTATAGAAATGCGGACTAGTTTAACAACAGAAAAAGTATTTAGAAAGTTCATTAATTACACAATTCTTGGTGGTTTCACTAATTATTATTATGTTCCTTCGTATCAATACAAAATGAATGTACTTATCAACAAAGTTCGCGCTTTACGGATACAACTAAGTAATTATTGTGATTGGACTAAATAATATACACTAAATTGCAATTACATTAGTTTACTTGTGTCAGAGCAAGTCTGATAACACCCAACTAAACAACTTGTATAACGTAAATTCTATTAGAAAGTTTGATGTTAATTTCATAGCAATATGTTTCTGTTTTGAGGATACCACTTGTAGTTTAAACTTATAATGTAATTTAAACATTAATTTAAATTTAAAGTTTATTAAATGAGTGTCCACCGATTTAAAAACAAAGTAAATATTTGTGAAATATATTGAAAAAACTTGAAATATCTGACAAAATGATTGTTTATTCGAAACAGTGTTTAATGCATTATTATTATTGTTATTATCCGGATTTTCAGTCACTTACCTCTGAAGACGTCAATCGATATGGAATTTTCTGAACCAAATTTGATTCTATCGCCATTTAACATTTACCAAAATTGTTTAATAATTACCCAAGAATAAAATAAAAAATGCTGTTAAATTTAGGGGAGCATTATTGAGAATGGGGTGAAAAGAATGGTTTCTTGGTTCTTTTAATATAACTCGAAAACTAAGCGGAATTCGGCAAAATTATAAAAGTACTTTTTTACAGAAAATTGAATTTCCCAGTCATTTTTTATACGAAATATAAGCATAAACATATCTGTAACAAATGCAAAAATCGCGATATTTTTCTTTCTATATTTTTGTTTATAACTTTTGTTTTTAAAGGTGCTACGAAGAAAATTGACTGAAATATTGCCGTTCAAAGTTGGCTATTTTTTGTCAACTTTTACCGCTTTTGCTTATATACCCTTCTCTTTACAATTATTATCAATGAAAAATATGTTTATTGGGTACAATTTAATTTTAAGGTTGATGTAATGTTGTTGCAGAAGAAAGCAAATCAATAAATAACACAACCTTCCCCTGCACAGCCTCCAGCACCACAGACTGATCTAGCGGATAGCAGATAGCTCGGAGACTTTTGACTAGCATGTCTGAGCAAAATTTCAGCTCCTGGAAGTGAAATCCAAATTGCATTTATAAATTGAGGGGTCCTTTGAGCATTTAAGGCCCACTTTTTTACAAATACAAGCTTTGGCTTGACATCCAGTTTTGCAGCCACATGAAATTTGTTTTATAAGACAGTCGGGTAGTGGTTTAATTTTTTCCGACAATCCGATCTGCAAACCAATTCTGGCCATCTTCCAACCATGTTTTTTCGGCAATTTGTCGCTATCAAACATCCACTTTTGTATTAGTATGTACACTCCAGTGTTGTACAGCAGCCTCTTTAGTTGATGGATGAACCGTTAATTTGCAGTTTTATTTTTTAATGGTCTTATTTATATTAACGTCCTGGCGGGGTTTAGCTAATGCTATTCCACCTCTCAATCAGGACACGTACACATAAACATCAACACAACAATCATTCCCTGCGATATTGCCATCTACCGCAGCTGAGACTCGAACTCAAGATAGATAACAGCGACTATACACGTTGTGCGGTCTAGCTCACTGCTACCATCTCGGTAACATATTCAAAACGCCACCAAACATCCATACCTTAGCCAGAATTCGAACCCGGGACTCTGTGGTCGTCAAACGCCTTAGCATTGCGCCACCGAACCAGTTAGCAGATGTTTTTTTGTGCGATTAATAAACACTTGCTATGGCAAACTGGATAATTCCATTAGTACCATATTTTCCTGCAGACTTATTAAAAATATACGTAAGAACAGAATATAGTACTAGTTCAATATAGTTTCCCCTCCAGTTTTCGTGAGTGCTGAAACCGATTCCGGAGTCCAAAAAAGTTTTTGACCTCGGCTACCTGCCGAGATCGCCCCAAAACCACCTTTAAAGTCTCCTTCCCGGCGCAAACATCAACTCAACCCTGTATTTCGGCGAATTGGCTCTCCCTATAACTTAAGGTGGTAATTCTAGAGGGGCATGAACCCAATCACCCCTCGATTCAACCCCTATAGGGCATGGATTTAAAAAAAAAAATGTAAAAAAGATGGTTTGTTGGAGGGAAGTTGAATTATAACGAGGGGTGGTTACCACACCTCCAAGTAGTGCATTTTTTTGTAAAACATATTCAACAGTTTCAGAGATGGGGTTTGATAGAGTGAAGATGAAAGGCGACCAAGGTTGTAACAACCCTCAGGAGTAGAAATCCACCCCCTGGAGGGGTGGTAACCACCCCTGGTTATGACCTTGGGCACCCTCATGTTCCCTCCAACAAACCCTCTTATCAAAAATTGTACTTAAATATTTTTACAAGGTATCCACCCTCTGGAGGGGTTGTAAACAACCCCGGTTATAACACTGGTCTCCTTCATCTTCTCCCCAACAAACCCCCTTTTAAAAAGCATATATTTTTTACAAAAAAAATTCACCCCCTGGAGGGATTGTATTCACCCCTTGTAATAACACTGGTCACCTTCATCTTCCCTCCAACAAACTCCATTTTAAAAATTGTAATTAATTTTTACAAAGAAATCACCCCCTGGGTGGGTTGTAATCATCCCTGGTTATAACACTGGTCACCTTCATCTTCCCTCCAACAAACCCACTTTTAATAATTTTTAAATATTTTTGACATAAATAATCACCCCCTGAAGGGGCTGTAATTACCCCTGGTTATAACACTGGCCACCTTCATCTTCCCTCCAACAAACCCCCCTTTTAAAAGCATATATTTCTTAGAAAAAAAATTCACCCCCTGAATGGGTTGTATTCACCTCTGGTAATAACACTGGTCACCTTCATCTTCCCTCCAACAAACCCAATTTTTAAACACTGTAATTATTTTTTTTAAATCATCCCCTGGGTGGGTTGTAATCACTCCTGGTTATAACACTGGTCACCTTCATCTTCCCTCCAACAAACCCAGTTTTTAACATTTTCAAATGTTTTTGACAAAAATGATCACCCCATGGAGAGGCTGTAATCACCCCCTGGAGGTGTTGTAATCACCCCTTGGAGGTGCTGTAGTCACCCCCCCCCCCGAGGGGCTGTAATCACCACTGGTTATAACACTGGTCACCTTCATCTTCCCTCGAACAAACCCCCCTTTTAAAAGTATATATTTTTTCTAAAAAATTCACCCCCTGGATGGGTTGTATTCACCCCTGGTTATAACACTGGTCACCTTCATCTTCCCTCCAACAAACCCACTTTTTAAATATTTTTTACAAAAATAATCACCCCCTGGAGAGGCTGTAATCACCCCTGGAGGGGCTGTAATTACCCCTGGTTATAACACTGTCCACCTTAATCTTCTCTCCAACAAACCCACTCTTTAAAAATTTTAAATATTTTTTACAAAAAAAATACACCCCCATGGAGGGGTGGTAATCACTCCTGGTTATAACACTGGCCACCTTCATCTTCCCTCCAACAAACCTCCTTTTTAAAATTGTAAATATTTTTTACAAAAAAAAGTTCCGCGCCCTATGGTGGTTGAATCGAGGGGCAGAGATGATTGGGGTAATCCTCCTCTAGAGTTACCACCTTATGTTATGGGGAGGGCCAATTGGCCAAAATACAGGTTTGGATTGATGTGTACGCCAGGAAAGGGACTTTAAGGGTGGTTTTGGTACGACTTTGGGAGGTAACCGGGATCAAAAACTTTTTTGGACCACGGAATTCATTTCAGCACCCTCGAAAACGAAGGAGTGGAAAGAGATTGGTCCAGTAGCAGATATTTGTAATTTTCGAGCGAAACTCCGACTCCTGACTTCCACTATAAAAAGAATGGTTGTTCCAGCAATTTCCCTAGATCACTAAAATTTCTGCTCATTTGACTCCACTATTACCGAACCGGACAAAAATGTGTAGTCGATTAAATGTAATTTTTGTATATTGAACGAGGTAAGACGTTGTAACCTTTGTGGCGTTTAATATGAAAATTAGATGCATAGTCAGTATTTCTTATACCAGAATTGACTATCTTCTAGTCGTATGGAATTTCTGTAACACATGTGTTTTTGTTGTCAACTTGTGTTGTCATTTAATAATTATTTTGTAGGGCAAAAATTTGCCGGTTGATTTATTTGATGTATGACAGTTTAATAGTTTCCAGTTCAGTTAAATAGATACTTTATTAACTATTCAAGTGTTTGTTGCTCGTGTAAAAATTCTCCATTTTTAAGTAATTTTACCAGGAATGGTAGCAATTTGCAACGCTTCCTATCAACTGTAATGTGGCTGATTATTTATAAGATAATGCAACTGGCGAACCTTTACCCCTTTTATAAGTAAATATCGAATATAAAATGTTCAGATCGATTAATTATGTATTGTATGCCCTTATTTGTGGAAGTATGAGGCATTCAAATCTCTTGATTGACGCCTTCGTCATCAACATAGAACACCCACTTTACATTTCTTTATGCATATCTAATCACCCTGGTCCTATCGATTATTTACTATGTCGACTAAGCGACAAGTATTTATGTTATAATTAATACTTTTCTAATTACTTATCGAACGGCTGCTCCTTTTCTCTATCAAGGTCAATCCTCGACGCCATGAGACAGAATCAGTTTGCGTAAACAGTAGCACCTCTGACCTGGAAGATTATGCGGGCATAATATCTGAAAACCATAAAAACACATCGAAGATATCTTAAATACGTTTATTTACATGTCATTAAATCATCCCACTTTGTGATTTTCATAATCATTTTTAGACGATTTCTCTAACAACTTGTGTAAATTTTTAAGATGTCTACACATTCATTGAGTACAATGCGGTTACAGGCTCGAAAAACTCTCGAGAATTGTGTACTTTGAACAGTAATATTCGGATTAGAAGTTTTTTCACTTCATGGGAGTACCATAATTTTACTCATTTTTGTGCAACTTTTATGTGATCATTAAGAGCCTTTGCTATATCATTAGGAGCCTTTGCTATATCTTTATATTCTAAGAAAGTAAAAATGGGGTTTTTGTAACGGTACTTTTAAAAAATATTAAGACTACAACATTTAAAAAAATTGCTCAGAATTTTATTGCTATTACGCCACTTGAAACCAGTTTTAATGTATGACATAATGGAACCAAATTATTCATGAAAAAATGTAACAGAGGACGATAATATTTCTCATAACACAGCTATAAAGGAAAAAACTTATATCTTTATTGAAAACTATACATGGTGGTCGTCCTAAGAAATAATTAATTAAAAAACTATTGAAAGTCGGTTTTACAAAAAACTTCTCTGCATGTCATCTTTTATTTACTATTTATTTTTCTGTTAGATGACGGCCCCGTATATTTCACTAATAGTGTGGCAAATTTCTTCCTTTGTGGATGTGCTAACTACGTGTCAGACATCATTATTCTTCTTCGCATCTTGTCCTTAATTATTTATAGAGTGACCTCAGACCACTGGTGTATTTTAACCGAAAAAGATGAGTGGTCACCCAAAAAAAAAGATTATTTATGAAACATGTTCGAGATAATATCTGTAACATAACGGTTTAGAAAGAAATTATATTATTTCTAGCATAAACTATACAGGGTGGTCAATGTATAAAAATGACCAAGAGACGATGGTGTAAAGCAATATTTGGTATGTAGTTGCCACAATTGCCAAGAGAGAGACTGACTATGCTTTTATTGAACATTGTTTAAAACAGCCAATCTAAAGGGTAATTTCCGTACTGTATAGGTAGTCGTCTTTTGCACAAACGGTGACCCAAAAGATACGATATCATTTGGATAAACTTATAAAATGTTTCCCGAAATGGAGAACTAAGATAAACAAAAACAAGACAGAGACCATAACATTCCAATTTACTAACATTCAGACTATAACTAAGCTAAGAATCGACAAGACGGTAGTTGAGGAGCGCCACTTGGTTAAATATCTAGAAGTGACTCTATATAAGAGGCTCAATTTTTTTCCTAACATTGCAAAGACTATCAGCAGGACTCCGCGACAGTGAATAAATTATACTCGCTAGTAAACAGGAAAAGTCAACTGACAACGGATAATAAATTGATTTTGCACAAAGTTATACTCAAGCCCCTGTTGACGTATGCCCGTGCGTCCTGGAACTTAATCTCGGGCACATAGTGTAAACGTCTACAGACGACTCAAGAGAAGCTGTTATGCCTACTGTTGAATGACACAGGGCAACAGACATGCCGATGCTGAGGAACTTTATCGATGAAATTACCCAAATATTTCTTACCACCAAAATTCAACAAGTGGCGTTAACAATTGACTTATTAAATCCACAAGACGGTAGACAGACACAAACTTCTACAACATAGATTTAACGCACTAAACGTAGGACGGTGACCTTAAATTCAGACATAAAAAACACGAGGACGTACAAACAACAATCCCACATCCCACTTTTCTATCCCAAGACCCGCTGACATCCACATCACATAAAACTAGAGAGCAAAAATATGCATAAAACCACACTTTTAACAAACTGACACTTATCTTCAACGTCTTGTTTTTCTGTACATCTGAAACATAACTCAATGCACTGGATAGAAAATTCACAAATTAATTTGTTAGATTTGCTTTGCAAGAAAAAAAAAACAATAAACATTAATGCACTGAAACTCTGAGGAATGCCAAACCTAAAATATATATTGAAACAAACTTTGAAGTCTCCAGCGCCCGTCTTGTATATTCGTGCAAATATCTCAACATTATGGCATGTATATTTTGATAAATACTAATAATAAAAATACACACAAGGAACTTTAGAATAAGGTTTGACATGTAGAATAGTTAAAACAAATAAAACATATTGAAATGGTAAAAATATGGTAATGGTTAATGATGTGAAGACCGAACTCTATGTAATAAATCTACACGCATTCATGGGGGAAAACGTTACTTTGTCAGTAGTATACCCATTAATATAGGCAATGAATTCAGAATCACGCAAAATACAAACATTCTTACAGGTAGATATAATACGACCCACCCTTGTTTCGCATGTAGATAGCTAGCATAATGTTATTCAATTATTTAAACATATCCTCGCCCTCAATTTATTAAAGAAATCTTCCTATTGTAAGTGAAAATTTATTATGGGTGCGACCGAGTTAACGCCTAATAAATTTGCTAGTTTGGGTTCAGGGCCGACCGATCAACTACTATAAAAAATAACTGACAGTTTCTTCTCCTGAGGGTCATTCACTTTAGATCTCTGCGGGGAGACACTAACGATTTTATTCTGAAAGACGAAATGATGTAGATAGAGAAATTGTATATAGATTTCTTCGAAATAAAATCGTATCGTTTGAATTAGGAGGAAACTTACATTCGGCCATGAATCTTTTAATACCGAGTATATCGCAGAACTACACACGCCGGCAAAATAGGAATGGATATTAATTGGTAATTTTTTACATTTTTTTTTCTAACAAATTTGAACGGAAAGGAAAAAGTTAAGTAATAGCTAGATACTTGCAGTTTGTTTTGCAAAGTTCTATGCTATTTTGAAGCTTATGTGAAAATTTACAGAAGTTACAATTTAGCAAGCTTCGTTAAGGCATTGAAAATGATCGCCAATTTTCAAGTCTGATATCTTTACAAAATTTGCAAAATGTACAGGAGCTAAAAGCAAAAAAAAGTTATTAAAAATTTTCAAACTTTGATTAAGCCGCGGATAAAAAGTACAAAAGTTACACAGCTCATATTAATTGTAATAGGCTCTTTACATTAATATTACGCACAAAAAATGGGTTTGATTTTTCTAAATTAAGCAACATTTCAATTTAGTACATACTTATATGGAGCTATATTAATACCCTTACTTCTTTATAAATACCGGTCATGGCGCAAAAGACGTGAAAATGCAAGAATATGAATATATTATTATGAATTACACCCCCTTGGAACTGGAGATTGATACGCCTATGCCTAATAGTGACTGGAAACTTGTAGAAAGAGATAGAGTTTTCTAGACTGTGGTAGGAGAAGATACTAAAGTGAAGTTAATAGCGAAAGTGAGGTTATAAATTCGAAGTGTAAATATAAACATTGTAAAAGTTAGTTTGTGTAATCAGTAAATTATTAAATAAAGTGTTGGTGGTTTACTCCTTGTTAAAATTATTTAGAACCCACAGATTAATACAGGGTGTTTCCTAAAGGGTGGAAATCACGTAACAACATGTATCAAAATTGATCAAATTCAAAAGTTTTACAAACACAACGCTAGGCGTGGGTCGGCGTTGAGACGTAAAAATGCAAGAATATGAATCTAGGTACCAAAACTTATCAAAATTGGAAGTTTGACAAAATCGGCGCTAGGCGTTGGTCGGAGTCGAGGCGTAGATTTGCAAGAACATGAATCTAGGTATCAGAATCTATCAAATACACAAGTTTTACGAAGAGGACGCTAGGCGTTGATCGACTAATATTTATAATTTTTTTCCATTTTTCAATCCCCAAATCCAACTAGGCCAAAAATATATTTATTTATTTATTTATTTATTGCATACACTGTTTAACAGATAAGATTCCCAATTACAGAACAGGAATAAAGGCATACAAATCATTAATTACAAGATATACAACAACATAGGAAGAAAGTAAAATGAAGGCAAAATTTACTTAAATGTACGAACTATGAATAACTAATGATACGAAGAGAGAAAAAAAATAACATGGAAAATGTTTAAATGTAAAAACTATTTATACATATCTACATATATACACATATGTGATTCAAAGTAAATTAAGAAAAACAAAGACAATCACTGGTTATTCAATTTAGAACATTTTGTTTTATGTCACTAAGGCTGCAATTAAAAATATCGAAGTCGCTACATAATTTGTTAGAAGTACTGCAAATCGTGAGGTGAATTATTTAGTAGGTGAATTATTTAGTAGGTTGATACGCGGCGTAGGTAAATAGAAAACTTGGTGATTATGAGAGGTTAATCTGGGAACGTGAAAATTAAGCTTGCTAATTATTTCGGGTGCTTCAAAATCATTGTGTAGTAATTTAAACAAAAATACTTGAGAAAAGTACGTACGCCTATCCTCAAGAGTAGTCATAGAATATCTTTCAAGCAAGTTACTTTGCGGAAAACCAATCACTGGATAGGTACCGTCGGATTTGAACCACAGTAATTTAAGAAATCTACGTTGAACTGCCTCCAAGTTATTCTTGTGAACATCATAACTGGAACTCCAAATTAGCGATGCGTACTCAAGTTTCGATCTGACGAAGGATTGATAAAGAATTTTCAGAGTATCAGTATTAGTGAACTCTCGACTAGTACGAACGATGAATCCAAGGGCTTTGGAAGCTTCAGACACAATGGTATCGATATGATCAGTGAAGGATAATTTACCATCAAAAGTTACGCCGAGAAAGAAAAGGACATTTACCAGGATTCATGAATAATTTATTTACTATACACCAGGTGTTTATTTTGTCAAGGCAAGTTTGAAGTTGAAAACAGTCATCTATTTCATCAATTACTGTGAAAAGGTTTAGATCGTCGGCATATAAAAGCTGAGGCAAATTAATTTCGTTCACTATATCGTTAATAAATATGTTAAAAAACAAGGGCACTAGAATAGATCCCTGGGGAACTCCAGATGTGGCAGCAAATTCGATCGATTTGAACCCATTTAATGCAACGTACTGACTCCTATTCATTAAATAAGATTTAAACAAAAGGAGCAAAGAATATGAGAAGCCGTTTTTTTCTAATTTATTAACAACTGGTGATCAAGTCTAAGAAAGGCTTTAGAGAAATCGGTATATATGACATCTGTCTGCCCACTTTCATCTAAGGATTCAGAAATATATTGAGTTACCCAAAATAAATTTGTTATTGTTGAACGCCCTTTCATAAATCCATGTTGATTAATAGAGATTTTGGTGTTAATTTAATGATATATTCTATCATGCAGTAATATTTCTAAGACTTTACAGAAGTTACAAATTACAGGGATTGGTCTAAAGTTCTCAATATCTAGTTTGTTTCCCTTTTTGAAGATATGACATACTTTGGAATATTTCCATAGGGCAGCAAATAGGCAGTTTCTTAAGATTAAGTTAAAAATTAGAGTTAGAGGATATGCAAAGATGATAGCGCAATTCTTTAATAGAAAAGCTGGAATGGAATCAGGACCGGTCATCATTTTGGATTTAATTCGTTTTAGAGCCCGAATAACCTCATCTTCACTGAAGGAGTTTATGCTAACAATAGGGTTATTGTTAGGTATATCGGCCTCAATGTGATGTTCCTTGATGTCTAATGAGGACTCATTATAAGATTGACCGACATAATTGGCAAATGCATTTAGTATATCAGAGGGATTGTTTAGCGAAAATCTCTCAAAGAACATCTCTTCAGATACACTGGCCGGCCCTTTTCTACTTTTGATGAAAGCCCAAAATTTATTGGGATCATTTTTATATTATCTTCAGAGTTCTGCACGAAATTTCTGTAGGCTAAATTGGTATCATATTTAATTTCCCTTCTGATGTTTTTGAGGTTATTGTGCATAAGTGGATCACAAAATTCTTAAAAACCAACAGGTTCGTCCAGATACTGTCAAAAACGCAACTCGATTCTTTTTCACACCAAAACATCAGCATGAAACAAAATGTTCACCTCGACCTTCTCCCCCTCAAACCCCCAAACCACATTCGGTATTCTCTTCAATTACAATGGATTCATAAAAAGTTGCAAAACACCAAATATCACACAAATATCGATTTTCAGCTTTTTCGGATAATTGTAACTTTTTTCCCATTTTTCAACCCCAAAATTCAATTCGGCCAATAAATTCTTAATAACCCACAGAATCGTCCGCATACTGCCAAGAATGCAATTAGACACGTTTTGCTCATCCAAACATCGACAAAAAAATCACCTCTGACAACCCCCACAACCATATCCCGGATTTACAGTCGACCCGTAAAGTACCTAAAACACCGAATTTCATACAAATATAAATTTTCGGCTTTTTCTAATAATTATGACGGCCAAGAAATTCTTCAAAACCATCTGATTCATCCACATAACGCCAAAAACACAACTTGACACTTGATACTTTTTCTCACTGAAACTTTTTCCCAAGCACATCCCGCATTCTCTTAATAATTACAATTGACAGGTAAAAAGTCTCAAAACACCTAATTTCATATATATTGATATTGATTTTCAGCATTTTCCGATAATTATTACTTTTTCCCATTTTCAACCCCCAATTCCAACTGCCAAAAAACTTTTAAAAATCCACATATTCGTCCACATAATGCTCAAAACTCAAATCGATATTTTTTGCTCATCAAAACATCAACAACAAAAATCATCCGATTAAAAACGTGCCTACCTCAACTTTGCACCTGTGTAATTTCCCTCCTGTGCATCACAGACTCCAAAACCAATCCGCACGATGAGCGCTGGTTCATCCTCGTTCCAACTAGACCAAAATAAAATTTGGATCTTAAAAAGTATGCGATGTAACAGCACCGAACACTTTCGTGTCCAAAGAAAACGTTTCAACCCCCGTATTTTCAACCCCTCGAATTTTAGAATTTTTTAAACTATTTCCAATAGTTTACACTTCGAGATCTTCAAAATGACACCAAAAACGTCCACCTAGCATACATAAAACTTGCAAAAATTCGCAAAGACTGCGAAATTTCCAAACGTCACACAAATCGCTGCTGGACCCCCATATTACCATTTAACATTTTCAATGAAAAAGATATAAAAAGTATCATTTTTGCAAGAGATAAATGTTGACTAGTTTTAATCATTTAATTAACCAGCAAGTTTACAAGGATAGTTTTTTCAGTAACGTATGTGTTGCCCGAGCCCTTATGACTCATTCATTATTCTTCTCATACTTATGATCCCGTTATCGATCATTTCTTGAAGCATATTCTTCCATATTTCAATTAAAATACCTCTCGCTTTCTCTGTGCTCTGGACAGCAGACATTTTTTATCTATGTGGTCTGCTTAGCATGTATCATACATGTTCAATTGTATTCAAGTCCGGGGAGCGTGTAGGCCAAATCAGTGCCGGTATTTCCACTTGGTTTAAAAGGTCAGTTACACAGCAAGCGGTGTGCGGGCAAGTATATTGTCATGATTTAGGAGGAAATTTGCTCAGATATGTGGTGCGAGCTGTACCACATTGTCTCGTAGAACATTCCTTGTCTGCAGCTGAAGTGCCGTTATCAATCACCACGATATGTGTATATACTAAAAGCTAGTATTTGTATGAGAAACAAAGTTGTCAAAAATTTTTTTTGGCATTAGCCACCCCCATTATCACCTTAGGACAGACGATTTCAAATATTATATTATTTTCACATGCTAGAGTGCGATGCCTTCTTTTAAAAAGATGAATGAAAAACCTGGATGTGAAAGTAGTTATTCCTTTGGAAGGTTTTTTACTTAATTCTTCGCTAACAGTAGAAAACTGGAAGTATATTATTACTGTAATTATTAATAATAATAATAATAATAATAAAATTTATTTCCCAAATGATACATATGATAGATAATACAGTTAATACTTAACAATGACAATATATCTATTTCTTACACATGTAAATGACAGGTGTAACAAAAATATGTTTCAATAATAATTTTAGGGGTAAATAACCAAGGTGAGGGCTCACGAAAGTGACCTTGTAAATGAGCCCGTGATGAATTTTGATCTAAAATTAACATTGTACTGTTGATATAATTAAATAATAAATCTAAATAATATATCTAAAATCTACGACAACTTAATTAAGGACTTAATATAAATATAATTAATAAATAATTCAATTTAATTGTTTATATGAACGTTCATAACTTAGAAATAGAAACGAAACTAATATTGGAAATAGTTGCACAAGAACAAACCGTAGGAGTGATGGACAGGCAGGAACTATAGTGTTTCTATTTAGTAAGTATTTTTTCTATCTATTAATTGATGTATTTTTAATCTTGGTGTGGCGTCTAGCCATTTTTTTATTTCTTTTTTTAGCAATCCAATAGAGTTTATTTTCTTAAAGAATGATGGAGTTTCAGCGAAAATGATGGGACTAAGGTAGGTGTAACATCTTTGACCTATAGTTTTTTCAGCTTTGGGAGCTACAACGTATTTACTTTTATATCTGGTGTCATGCGGATGTGTAATCTGTGTCAAAGCCCCTTTATGTTTAAATTGTCGTATAAGCAAATTTTGAAGGAATAATTGCCTTGCATCTTATAAAAGCGTTTCACTAAAAAGTTGATCTGTTGAGTAACGATAATCCTTCCTATATATGATTTTAATAATCCACTTTTGCAAGCATTCCAATTTTTTCAAGTAATTATTTGTTACTCCACCCCATGCTATAATTCCGTAATTGATGTGGGATTGTACGAACGCATAATATAATATTCTCAGGTGTTGTATTTCAAATATATCTCGATAATATTTGAATCTACTTAACATACTTCTAAGTTTTTTTAACAATAAATTCAATTTGATAGTTCCATCTTAGATGCTTGTCAATAAATATGCCTAGGTACTTCACCTTATCGGCTATTTCTATTTTTATTATGCTTTGGCTCGATTTAAATTGTAGTGTATTATAATTTGGGAGAGCATTATTATAATAGCTAAATGGTAAAAACTGTGTTTTTGAAAAATTAATAGTTAATAGCTGATTATTAAAAAACTGTATTATGTTTAAAAAGTCATGCTCTACTACTCGCTTTAACTCTGACCAACTCTCGGCTTTATAGAACACCGCAGTGTCGTCCGCCAAACTTATGAACTTTCCCACTGAGGGTATTTTAAATAACTCATTTATGTAGATATTAAAAAGTATAGGGCCTAGTACCGTTCCTTGTGGCACTCCATACTGTACTGTTTTTTCAGAACTTATAATATTATTAACTTTTACCCGTTGTATTCTACCTATTGAATAACTTGTCATAAGTTTCAATGATATATCCCGAAAACCAATAGTTTTTAGTTGTTGAACAGCTTGCAAAATTTCATGTTCGTTAGTTGGTTCAAGAAAGAATGAATTACTTAATCGTAGCTGTTTATGAGTGTAACTTGGATCCACCGCAATTTTGTTGGCCAGTGTAGTTCCTATTTCACTGAAAAATGTATTAAAATGTTCAGCGATTTCTAATGAGTTATTATTTATCAATGAAACATATTATATTTCATGACAATTACAAGCAAGCAAAAAATAATTCACTGTTAAACAAGTAATTATTAACGTTACCACTATACGTCTTACATCCTCTATTTAATGATAAAGATACCACTCTCTCTACGAAACAATTATTTCGTCTCAGGCTAGAGATTTTCCCTTCCACATTAATGATTAAATTACATAATTTACAGAGAGCTAAACGCTCTATTAGAATATTAATGATCAATATTTAAATAGAGTAACACTTTACTCATTTTAATTACCGCCTAGCCACTAACTTCACTGAAACAATAATCTAATGCAAAATCAATATTGTATTACATTATGACTATCCTTGCTCAAATCGATTCTGAAATTTCCGACATATAAAGACGTAGAAATACACAAACACATGGGAAGAAGCAATCAAAATGTATTGCCGCCCTGTGCTGTTTAAGAAATTTAAATAAACTTCTATTATTTTATTGAAATTAAAAGCGGTGTTCCTCTGAGTTCAGTTCTTGGACCTATTTTGTTCTTAGTTTACATACATGACCTGCTAGTAAATATGATGTCGTCAAATAAAATCGTGTTGTTTTCTGACGACAAAAATTTTATAAATTTAGGAAAACGCATTGAAGTTTTAGACCAAATATCATAAAGTTTAAATGAATCTGCTTGATGGTTTGAGTCTAACAAATTAAACATGGACGCCAAAAGGGCACAAAGAATTTCTTTTTCGGGTTCTGATAAGTTTCAAAACTCAATAAAATGAAATGTAAACATTTTAGGTTATACATATGCCCAGAATTAAATTGGTATCAACATAGTGATCATCTGGCAGAGTCTAAATTAGTTGGTTTATCAGGTAAGGCAATTAAATAATTAATCCCTTTAGACACAACTTTATCGCTTTACTACAGCAATTTCTATGGTCTTAGAACGTATTATGGCGTTACTTCACCAAACAATGGTGAAGTGTCACTATGAGACTCAAGCGACGGCAGTCGGTTTATAGTAGAACCGGAAAGCTCGAGCACCGGTTCCCTTTATTATTACCCTCAAAGCCGGTTAGACAGGGCTTCAGTAGTTACAGTAGAGATACGGTAGTGCCCAGTGGGTCAAGGGAAAAATAGACTTAGTGAAAAACACAATTCGGAGTATCACAAGATTTATTGCCATATAAATTAATATTATTTACAATATATACTAACTACCCCATACTAACGATAACAAACCAAACAGACAACTAAGAACCAGGACTTAAGCCACCGTGAATCGAAGTTATCCCTAATGCTAGAGCGGTATAGTTATATTACCGTAAAATGGGCAGGTGGTTAATAGAATGGGAATACGATAATCAATTAGTGAGCGGAGCCAATGACCACAGGCAGTAAAATGGACGGTAACACAGACGGTGCACCGATAACGGCTTTGCTGAAGCCACGTCTGGCTCGAAGGAATGATCTGGACAGACGGTACTGCAGACAGTGTACGGATGCCAGGAGCGAGAAAGCATTATCGAGTAGATTTCCTACTACTTACGTCTGGCTCGGAGGAATCATGACGGCGGACGGCATGTGATCTTGAGTCTGGTAAACAGTGAGCGATGTTTCGTCGGAGTTCTTCTACCTATGTGTGTTCTTGTGGCCAATGGATCACGAATTAACTTTTAATATCCCACTAAATATGATGTTTAACTCCTCTGCTGGTCACGCAAAAGCACAAGTCATATTTTCGAATCTTACCAATTTCCACATTTACTTAGTTGTGGCGGCTTTGGACTGTACTAGGCACATCCACCTCATTCAGCCGGTTAGGAGCAACTGACGATTTTGAAGCCAGTTTTGTAAATTTAACACTCGGTATGCAGTGTGCTCCTGTAGTGGTTGTTTCTTCATGTAACTAAATACATATCAGCAATTTGTGGTACATATTGCATGAGAAAAATTGCTTTATTATACCCCCATTTTACATTGATAAAGAAAAAATTAAGTGACATTTTTCTTTCTGGGTTCTCAGAAATAGAAATTGCTCAACGGTTCCTAATTAAGTCAAGGCGCCCACTCCACCCCATGGTGGTTACTTAATTACAGCCTGTACAATTTTTTATCTTAGGTTCCTAACAAATAATAAATATTTTTTTTTAGAATGATCATCATGAATATTTTTCATTGAAAATATAGTAAGTTTCATCCTTGACAGCTGTGTTGACTACATGAGAAATATTATCATCCTTACACATTTTTTAGTTACTTATTTTCTTCTAAAGGTATAACACGTTCCTCCCTTGACAATTGCGTTAACTATATACATAATATAATTATAATGCGTCACATTTCTTTTACTCATAATTTTTTTAGGGCGTTCACTCTATATGTTTTTCACTAAATAAGTCTTGGATATCCCACGTTTTTGTTTAGAGTTGCATCAACTAACTACCAAATATCACTTCTCCATCAAATGTTTTTATAGATATAGCTCCATTATAATAGTCGAAATTGAAAAACCTTAATTTTAGTAATCCACGTATCTTGATACGTGAATATCCGAAGAGACTACTGGTCTTAGTGATTTTATGGCTTTATAAGGAAGTGGAAAATTTAAAATTTTCTATATATCTTTTTCTGTTCTCTTTATGTTGCTTAGAAGTTTGCAATATAGAATAACAAAACGGATATTATAGTAAAATATTACTTATCGAATCAAACGAATTTATTTAAAGCCAGAACATTAAACGGCGTACATTATTTCTACATGAATTCTCTTATGATCCTTAAATACTGAAACTAAATTGGTCACACATGGGAAATTTAACTGGTAATGGTAGCTAAGGTGCAATCAGAAGTTTGACTAATTAATGGTTAAGTGTTTAGTAAGTTTCCTCACCGCCAATGACTAAATTATGACCGAGAAAGAAGTTGATAGCGTAGGCAGGGAAATCCATCGATAAATACTAGTACTCCTTATGTAATATCCAACCAATTAGCTCTAGATTTAACAAACGCAGAGCTTCGGCGGATCCCGTTTAATTTAATGAGCAATAAAACTAAAAAGTTCCTCTCGCTCCAGGAACTGGTCGTAGATATGCGGACATACTTCGTGGTTTTCATATAGTCCCATATACGAACAATGACTTGGAACAATGTATTATTGGTCACTTAACAGAATTTAATTAGAAAATGGGTCAGAATTTCTATTTTTGCTTTTTTTTTAACATATTCGTTGCGTGAAAAAAGTGCCAAGTGTCTTAAAGAAATGGCCACTGAATATTAAGATATAAAATTTCACGGGTTAATTCAATGTATTACCTAATATTATTATAGAGGTCGAGGTCGGTGTAAAAAAGAACAAGTAACAAAATCAAATTATTCTTTATCGGAGAATTTGACCCTTGTGGGGGTTGCTTCAACCCCCAAGGATTTTAGGAGCCCTCTTCCTGTCACAACCTCTTTCCTGTTACTATGCCTCCGTGAAACTCCAAACTAGTTCTCTTCAAACACGCATTAGTTAGCATTACCGCGATAAAACGTTGAAATAGGGTGATTTTTGCCTGTTTGCAGAGGGGTGAAATTTTTTTATTATTTTTTTTCATGTTACTCGAGGGGGCGGAGGTTTCGTAGCTGCAGCAAAAATTAGCATGTTCTTCCATTCATTCATTGCCTCGTTCATTGCAATAAAATAATCATAAATATTATAAATCCATAACAAAGTTCTATAATTCCTGGCGCATTCGCCATATTTGCAAATGCCGGTTGTATAAAAACTTGTTTTCAATTTTTGCTCACATTACGCTGGACATAAATTGATGAAACTTACAGCTTGTAACAGATTCGGAAAAATGGTTTTTTCTATTTGGTCCCTAAAACAGCTATTATACGGACTCATTTGAGTCTTTTCCGGACTCAATCCCAAAAAGTTGCCATGACAACTTTTGAACATCATTTGGGTGAATAATGCCAAATTGTTCATACAATAATTAAACAACTTTATTTAATCTAATAGGTACAACAATATGACTGAATTTGCAAGTTAAGTTAATAATAATTAAATGATTATGGCCCAAAATGAAAATTTAATGAACAAGTTTGAGCACCTTCAAAACTATTACCCCCAAGGGAAATACGTGTTATTTTCTTTTGATGTTTTGGTAGTAGCTTCGGTAGTAACCGATGTTATGTTACTCAATGGTTCGATTTTGTTCTCCCCCGTTGATACTCTGCACACTTTCTTCTTCTCAATTGAATCTTCTATATATGACTCTGCCACTGAAGTCGATCTGGAATTAATTATAATTTAGAATAAATAGACCAAAATATTGTGAGAAAATTTGCTTCCATCCTCCTAGCCGCTTTAACAAGATTAAATTGACATCAGCATTTGCTGCAAGAGACGTAGAACTACGCCGGAAGCAATGCCCTGTATACACTGTCGGGTTCGGTAGTTTAAGAAATTCAGCAACGATAGAGGATATTTCCCAAAAGAATGGATTCCTGCAAGTGTATCGTTCATTTTCGCTTACGATAGGAAATAAGAAAATAATCGTGCTTAACATTCGCTGGTCGTTGTCGAACATATTTCTGGTATACTTCCATGGGATTAACAGCTTCACCTTCAGCTACCATGGGAAACACTCTTGATGTTGGTCTTAGTATCGGGAATTGTTATAAGAAGACATCCTGTGTATTTTTGGACTATATCTTGTATCTTTAGTGAATGTAGCTCTTCACGCCAATGAGAAGAGCAACCTGCCAAATTAAATATGAAACTGATGCATGTCATTAAAGTATGATATTAAACTTGACTAATGATAATACATAAATAACTAATTCTCATCGTCTTCCTTTATCAAAAATATATTAATTTCTTGGAGCGTTAAAATGTTTGATTTTGTGGGCTCGTACCTACTTCACTTCAAAAAAGCGAATCTGTTATGAAGATATAACCAAACATGCTTTAGTAAATTGTTGCTGTGTTCATAAGAGTGTCACTGAATTTGCGTAGTTGTCACATTTTAGTTTTTACTTATGTTGCGTAATTTTTTCAATACGTGCAATTTGTCCTCTTCAAACTGAGTTTATTTTCAACGAATTTTTGAAATATTTTGCGCCAGTTTTCTCGAAAACAGTTGGAATTATCAAGTTCTATCAAGTGTACCTTTTTTACGGAGAAATGACTCCTGCATGAGATTTTCTCATCAAAAGTGTCTCAAGGCTTCGTAAAAAAAGGGAAAAATATTCATCAGGTATAGCACATGAGGCGTCCTCGACAGGCTAGTTTGATGTGATATATAAATTGCTTTTTAGCTTACAAAATGTTTCCTTGCAAAATTTGAAGATCAGTCAGGAGGTAGTTAATATATTGCAAAAATATAGAAATAATACAACTTTGACTTGTTTGGTTGTATCCTCATATTTTGATCCAAAGAATGTACCCTTGAATTATGGCCTATTATTAATAGTCCACCCTGCATATTTTATCTTATTTATTATAAATTTATATTTTACCCCTTGGAAGTGCTCTTTCAACCCCCAAGGGTTGTTACAGCTTCCCTATTCCTCTGTCAGTAAAACTCTATGAAATTCCAAGTGATTATTTTCCAGCACGCATTACCGAGTATTAGCCCAAAGCGGCGGTCAAATAGGGTGATTTTTGACTGTTCGTGTTTCTCGCCCTCGAAAATGGAGGGAGTAGATTTCATAGCTGCAGCAAATATTAGCATGTCCGTAACCAAGTTCTATAATTCCTGGCGCCTTCGCCATATTTGCAAATATCGATTGTGTAAAAACTTTGCTTCAATTTTTGCTCACACTAGACAACTTAATGCAGCTACAATAATAAGACCTGCCTACTTTATAGTTTCTAAAATATTTGAAAATTAACGTTACGTCGGATATGCAGGGTGTCTCACCGGGAACTGAATCAATCGATATAGAGAAAAGTACGCATCAGAAATTTTTGAAAATTTAGATAGTTACTTATGTCGGTGTGGCCAATCCAACTAAAATAATTAGAAGCATGGGGTACTTCCGGTTATACCGGAAGTCGATACCAACTTGCTTATTTTAAATAGAACACCCTATATATTTTTTTCGAGATGACAATAAAATTCTGAGTGTAGGCATGTAGCACACCCTATATCTAAACCCAGTAGTTTCGAAGATATTTGACATTTTATAAAAAATTTGGTGCAACGGTTTGCAAGAAGTTATAACTTTTTCTGTGTAGGACATCCTCATTTGCTCTTTGGCACGGAGAAAGAACACAAGGAGAACTACGTTCTACAATTGAAATAAAGTCAATAAGTGTTCCGTTTTTCGCGTTACATTATGTCAACTTCAAACCGAGAAAACTTGTTTAGGTCAAATGGAACACCCTGTATTTTTTTTTGTCAAGTTGTGTAAAATTGAATTCCTTTTTTCTGATATTAGCATTGAGGGGTTAAAGTTTTCAACTTTTTGAAACATTTGCGATTTTATTAGAAATTCATGAATTGTTGTAATCATTTCATCAAAATAGCCATGATTAAAAACAATCAGTCATTATCTTATGTCAAAAAATGCCAGCACGTTTAAATTACACCCACGAAGACTTTTCAAATTTGTTTATTATTTATGGAGAATGTGATAAGGTAATATTCAATGTAATATGAAGGCGTCATATTAATAATAACTTACTTGTATATGGTTTATTTGAAAATTAACGACATAGTGATCACGCAAAAGTTTTTTGCAAATTGCACTTCATCTAATTAATATTCTCAAACGCCTAATTTTGTAGATCTATTGATAGCAAACAAAAAGTATTGAATCATTTTTCTGTGGGATCAAAGGGAAAAAAGATATAAGCAAAAAACGCAAAAATGGTTTAAAATCACATGTTTATCGGGTTTTAAACAATAATCTACTACGATTTGAAGTGTCGGTAAAATACATGTTGGTGTTTGTGATTTTTACTAGTTGTACACAAAAATCAGCTTTCTACTCGAAAAAAAACCTTATATCTCTATCACAACTGGCCGAATAGGTGAATCGGTAGACGTGGTAAAGTTGGGTGGCCAGCACGTCCTCCCGATTTGGCCCCGTTGGACTATTTTTCATGGGGTTACATAAAATCAAAAGTCTACTTCAACAGACCAAATAGCGTCGATGATTTAAATGACAGAGTAAGGCAAGAAATCTTAAATCACCCCGGAAACGATATAATATGTTTAGAAGAATTTCAGCAATGCCTTCATTATTGTCAAGAAGCAACGGACGCCCAGTTTGAACATTTGATGTAAATTGTTTCATGTTCTTTTGTTTACTTAGTAATATTAAAAACGTAAAATTTTTCAATAAAAAAATTTGAGAAATTAAAAGAATCTTATATTGCTGGATAGAGAATTAAAAACCCTTTCAAATGAGCTCTCACATGCACCCTCGTTCCGTTTAAAAATTTTAAAGGGGTAGCGTAGCTGTCACTTCAAGGGGGTTGAAGAAAGAAGTATAATAATATACTCAATAAATTTCATTTTAGAATTAAAAATTGACGTGATTTTATCCATTACTTATTGACCTCACTGTATATAAAAATAGATACATACTGATCGAACTGTAAGCCTCCTCCTTTTTGAAGTTTTTTGAAGTAGGTTTAAAAAATAATCAAACAGGATAAGATTATTATCAAATCTAATTATTCCAAGAGAAGTCCTACGATAATATATGACGTAAAGTGTTCTTATACGTATTTTTTGAATGTAAACAAGTAATGTGCGGAGACACATTATTTGTTTCCACCCAAAAATACATAAAAAAATCATTTACTTATCTTAAACCGAAACTTGAAAATAGAAAATAGTTTCCTGCAAATCTCTTTTATGCAAGATAAACTAAACGTAAGCAATGGTGCAAAAAAAGAAAAAAATACAAATTTGGCACCCTGCATATTTTTTAACAACAATTTACTAAAGTAATTGTTAATAAATTAAACACTGCTTTTAGATGAATCAACCAATATATTATAAATACTCTACATATGTTTCGGCTTATTAGGCCTTTATCAAGAGTATTACATAATATAAATTAAATCTTAAATAGCTTAAGTCATATGTAATACTCTTGATAAAGGCCTAATAAGCCGAAACATTTGTAGAGTATTTATAATATATTGGTTGATTCATCTAAAAGCAGTGTTTAATTTATTAACTATTATTTTCAAGAGGTTTCACAAGGTACCTACCACAAGTTCAGTTCAGTGTATTAAAAATGCGAGCAACGCAAAATTAGTGGTGTTTTACAAAAGGTGTCTACTAAAGTTTAAGAAGTACTCCAATCATATCTGGTTTATCAAACAGTGTTTAGCGAACGGTTTAACACCTAAACACATGAAAATTCAGTGCAATCATAAATCAGGCATACCACAAGAGGCTGTTAAATCCACTTACAAGACTTGGCTACAAATGGAGGTGAAATACTGGTTTTCCAGAAGAGACAACATAGGCCTACATCTAAAACTGATACACACAGAATTACTCCATAAACAGAATTACTTCGTTTTTGAATATTTAGACCGTCAAATAAGGGAATCCGTACAAGAAATAGTGCATGTTCTACAGCAGAGACAATTAGCCAAAGTTAATAGTTTAAAACGGGAAAAAAGTAATAATATCGCAGTAGCTAGGAATTCCCCTCAAACTGAGGATCATTTCACATTTTTTGCCAGAGTAAGTAAATTAGCCAATGTTAGTTTTTCGGACCAAGAATTAAACCTCCTACAAAAAGGTTTAAAATATTCTCCACATAATGTAAGTAAAAAAGATTTTGAACTTCTTGCCGTTAATACAGAGCCTAGCTACATTCTCAGTGGAGGAAATCTCAGAATTGGATAGACATAGTCTAGCCAATATATTTACCTCGACAAAATGTAACACTAACAAGGGAGAAATAAACCTGTTGAACCGCATTAAACAAAAACTGGTAAATTATGATTTGGTTCTCTGTAAAGCGGATAAAGGTAACACCATAACAATTTTAACAAAATCAGAATATAATGAGAAAATACAAACAATCTTAAAGAGTGAAGACTTTGAAAAAATCAATAAAAACCCTGCCAATAAATTCCAGTCCGAAATTGTATCTAACTTAAAGAAATGTAATACTGTTATTCAAAGTAATGAGGCGTATAAATTGAAAGTTATGGCCCCCATTCTCTATGGACTTCCAAAAATTCACAAAGTAGATAACCCCTATACGCCCCATAGTGTCTTACATCAATGCTCCATCTTATAAATTATGTAAAAAACTAAATTATATTCTACCAAAATTAATAAATTTTAAATCTAAATATTCCATAAAAAATTCTTTTGAATTTATTGAAAATACAAAAAATTTAATAATACCAAATAACGCAAAATTATTCTCCTTTGACGTTAAAAGTCTGTTCACCTCAGTTCCGCTCACAGAACTAAAATTAATATTAAATAATTTAATAGATAATTCACAAATCAGCGAAACCGAAAAAACAGAGTTAAAAAATCTTTCGAGAGTTTGTATTGAACAAAACTATTTTCAGTTTAATGGTGAATTCTTTAGACAAAAAGACGGGCTACCAATGGGTTCACCAATTTCTCCTTTGTTAGCTGAAATATTTATGTCAAACCTAGAAAATTTAATTTTTAATAGCAATAACAGTTTAAATACACATGTGTTTTATTGGACTCGATATGTAGACGATATTTTTTGTATATGGACCGGTACAGAAAGAAACCTAAGTAATTACCTTAATTTCTTAAATTCTTTTAATAGTAAAATTCAGTTTACAATGGAATCGGAGCAAAATAGTCAATTAAACTTTCTAGATATGAATATCAAAAAACATAACAATCAGTTGAAATTTAGCGTCTACCGCAAACCTACTACTACAGATACAGTAATACATTATAATTCGCAGCAATCATGGCAAATTAAGATTTCACCCTTTCATAGTCTAATACATAGACTGACGAATTTTCCTTTAGATCAAAGTGATTTTGATAGAGAATTAAATATAATTAAACAAATTGCAAGAAATAACGGATACAACGAGTCACTAATAGATAACATGGTCAAAAACAAACAACGCAAAATGCTTCAAAAAGAATTTTTCACTGTGCCTAACAAACCTACAAAATATAGTTTTATTAATTATGTTCCGAAATATAGTAACAAAATTTCTAAAAAATTGAATAATTTGGGTATCTCTACAATAAATGTGAACAAAACAAATATAGGAAACATTTTGGTTAATAACAAATAAAAACTAAATAAAATTGATAAATCAGGTGTATATAAAATTAATTGTAAGGATTGCGATGCTGCCTATATCGGTCAGAGTGGTAGAAGCGTTGTCAACCGGGTAAAAGAACACAAAAAATCAATCTTAAATAACAGTAAAAATACAGGAATGTCAACACACTGTATTGAAAACAACCATTTCATAGATACTGATAACATAAATTTACTTCATTCAGAAAGAAAAGGTAAACGTTTAGATCTGCTAGAACAACTAAAAATAAAAAAATCTTTCAAGTACAACCCTTGTACCACAAATGACCAGCAGAATTTCCTAAACACCCCTATAATAAACCAATTGTTAAGAAATATCCTTTGATTTATATAATCAGCTTAGGTCCACTCCAAACATTCAAATAATTAAAGATGTTAAATTAAATCTTAAATAGCTTAAGTCATAAATAGATTAAGACATAAATACTTTTAGGTATAAATTGAATAGGCACGTCGGAAACTTTAGTGTTCACTATGTAATACTCTTGATAAAGGCCTAATAAGCCGAAACATATGTAGAGTATTTATAATATATTGGCTGATTCATTTAAAAGCAGTGTTTAATTTATTAACAATTATTTTCAAGATGTTTCACAAGGTACCTACCACAAGTTCAGTTCAGTGTATTAATTTACTAAAGCTTGTATGATTATATCCTCATATTTTGGTCCAAAGAATGTACCTTTGAATTATGTACTATTATTAATACTCCACCCTGTATATTTTATTTTATTTACTATATATTTATATTACCGTACAGCTCCTCTCCTGTCATAACTCTTCCTCTATCGCTAAAACTACATGAAATTACAAATTATTATTTCCCTTCAAACACACATTACCGAGCGTTACCACGAAAAGGCTGTGAAATAGGGTGCTATTTGCCTGTATGCGGGGGGGGGGGGGGGGGGTGAAAACTTTGTTCGTGTTACTCATCCTCGAAAACGAATAGCTGCAAAATAATCATAATTATTATAAATCGATAGCCAAGTTTTATTATTCCTGGCGCCTTCGCCAGAATTGCAAATGCATATTGCATAAAAACTTATTGGTTTTAATTCTTGCTCATATTACACTAGACATATCTTGATGAAGCTACAGTAAGACCTGCCCTACTTTACAGCTTGTAACAGATTTGAAAAAAATCGTTTAAGCTACATCAGATGTATATAAAAACACTAATATACTGGTCGAACTGAAAGCCTCCTCCTTTTTAAAATTTTTTGAAGTAGGTTAAAAAAATGATCGAAAAGAATAAGATTTATTATCAAATCTAATTAAACCATTTGTTAGAAGGAGCAGGAAAAAGAAATCCTGCAATGTAGAGAATATATGATGTAATGTGTTTTTTGACGTATTTTTGAATGTAAACAAATAGTGCAAGTGGAAGCACATTATTGGTTTACATTCGAAAATTAGTACTTATCTTAAATCGAAATTTCAAAATGAAAAATATTTTTCTGCAAATCACTTTTATGCAAGATAAACGAAACGTAACCAAAGGTGCCTGTTTCTTTATTTCATATAATTCTGTGTGCAATGCCAATGCTTCTATTTAAAAAAAGAACAGTCTATAATATAAGGACGACGTGGTTCTCTAATATACAGTGTGGACGATTAATGATAGGCTATAATTGAAGGGTACATTCTTTAAACCAAGATATGAGGATATAACCAAACATGCTCTAGTAAATTCTTGCTGTGGATAAAGGTACAGGGTGTTGGAAAATGCATAGAAGTACATGGAGGTCACAACGAAAATTCACTATAAATAAGTTGCAGCAAACAGTTCATAAGAAAGTCAGTGAGTTTGCGTAGTTATTACTCTTTAGTTCTTACTTAAGTTGTGTAATTTTTTCGGTAAATGTAATTTGTCCTTTTAAAATCGAGTTCTTTTTTCAAAGAATTTCTGAAGTATTTTGTGGCAGTTTCCTCGAGAACGATTGAAGTTATCAAGTTGAATGGTTATTTCATCACATTTTGGTCCAAAGAATGTACCTTTGAATTATGTACTATTATTAATTCACCCTGTATATTTTGTCTTATTTACTATATATTTATATTACCTTACAGCTCTCCCCCTGTCATAACGTTTCCTCTATCGCTAAAACTGAAATTACAAAAAACTATGTCCCTCCAAACACACATTAGAGGTGTTTTAAAACCTCATGAGCCATGACCTTCATATGCGCAGAGACATAATCCGTCCTGTTGACTCAGTTACACATTTTAAAAATATTATATTTATTGTTTACAATTTATCCCGAGCTCTTGTTTATGTATACAGCAAGGCAGCCTCCAGTGTCTTCAAAACATCTTCTTCTTTTAGCGGGGCGCCTGGAAGTCGCCGCACTCAGGCCTTGTGGCCCATTGTGCTACCGCTAACAAATTAAGGAGCTCCCCCGTACAGACCGGATTCCAGCCCAAAGGCTGAAATCCTTCCCACGGGAGAACTCCTTATTTCCTCCAGCACTGGAAAGCCAGTGCCGAAGTGCTTGTACCTCAGGTTCATCAGTCCTGGGCAAGAAGTGAGAACGTGGATGGAAGTCTCCTCCTCGTCCTCACAGAACCTGCAATCGGGGTGGTCAACCACCCCCATTGTGTGTAGGTGTTTCCTAAAAGAGCCATGTCTGGTCAGGAGACCTGTTACGGCTCTAATTTGCTTTCTGCTTAGACGCAGAAGTTGTTTTGTTCTCTCCGGCAAGGGTCCTGAGATTAGGAGCTTCGCTTGCCGAAGTCCTGGATAGAAATCCCAGAGGTCAATGAACTGGGAGCGAGTCCAGTTATCTATCAACCTCTTGGCTTGGGATCTAGGGTAGCCGAGAGCCGGCTCCGGACCGAGCAGAGGTTCACGAGAGCCCCTTCTGGCCAGAGCATCGGCCCGCTCGTTACCCTCAATGTTGCTGTGTCCAGGCACCCAGAGAAGCCTGACCCAGTTTGATGAGCCAAGTTCGCAGAGGGCCTGTTTACAGTTTTGGACCAGTTTTGACTTGGTCCGATTCGATGCAAGGGCCTTGAGGGCCGCTTGGCTATCGCTACATATATATATGTGTTTATTGGAGTATTCCCTTCGGATGTTCTCCTGTGCGCAGACCAAAATAGCGAAGATCTCGGTCTGGAATACCGTGGCGAATTTGCCCAGGGCATAGGAAAGCTCAGCCCTGGGCCTTTCCCCAAATATACCCGCTCAGGTACTTTCCTCTAGCCTCGATCCGTCTGTGAACCAGACAATATCTGCAGGCCTTAGTATGTCCTCGAGTTGTGTCCAGTCTTCCCTTTTCGGGAAGACTACCTCGAAGGGTTGTGCGAAGGAGAAGGAAGGTATCACGTCGTCACTCCTGGCCTCCAGAAGTGAGTGGGCTCCTATCGCATCAGCTAGGGCCCTTGTGTGACCTGATTGTTCTCCTCCTTTCTTCCACTGACCTCCGCATTCCAGTCTGTAAGCCGCTTTCCTAGCCTCGGCCACAATCACTAGGTGAAGGGGCGCAAGGTCCAGAAGGACCTCCAGAGCTGCTGTGGGGGTCGTGCGTATTGCTCCTGTGACTCCTAAGCAGGCAAATCTTTGGAGTTGTGTTAGCTTCTGTCGTATGGTTGACCTGGTTGTGGCAGGCCACCAGACAACAGAGGCATACGTAATCATTGGGTCAAACATACTTATAACTCAGATTAAACTTTGCCTTTTGCGCATTTCGCGGCTCATGAGATTCTGAAACACCTTTACCGAGCGTTACCACGAAAAGGCTGTGAAATAGGGTGCTATTTGCATGTATGCGTGGGGGTGAGAAAACTTTTTTCGTGTTACTCAATCTCGAAAACGGGGGAGGGGAATAGATTTCATAGCTGCAAAATAATCATAATTATTATAAACCGATGTTTTATAATTCCTGGCGCATTCGCCAGAATTGCAAGTATATATTACATAAAAATTTATTGGTCACATTACACTAGACATATCTTGATGGAGCTACAGTAAGACCTGCCTTACTTTACAGCTTGTAACAGATTTGAAAAAATCGTTTAAGCTACATCAGATGTATACAGGGTGTCTTACCGGGAACTGACTCGACAGATATAGGGAAAGGCATGTAAAAAAAAATTAAAATTTTGGGAGTAACTAGAGTCAGTGTGGCCAATCCAACGAAAACAATTACAAGCATGTGGTACTTCCGGTTATACCGGAAGTCGACATCAACTTGCTTATTTAAAATGGAACACCCTATTTTTCGACTTTTCGAAATTACCATGAAATTCTCAGTTGACACATATAGCACACCCTATACCTAAACCCAACAGTTTCGGAAATATTTGACATTTTATAAAAAATTTGACAGGTGCAACGATTTGCAACAACCATTATAACTTTCTTTGTGTAGGATATCCTCATTTGCTCTTTAGGACGTAGGAAGAACACAAGATGAGCTAGTCTGAGCGATAAAAATAAATTCCATAATAGTATAGTATAGCAAGTATTCTATTTTTCACGTTACATTTTGTCAAATTCAAACCTCAAAAACGGCTTTGTTTCAAATGGAGCACCCTGTTTTTCTTTAAATCAAATTATGTAAAATTAAGTTCCCATTTTTCTCGTACAGGCATTGGTTAGAGTTATATTTTATTGAAATGTTGGCGATTTTTTTTAATGTTCAAGAATTTTTAATAAAAACTGCCATTAACTTAGCCGTGATTAGAAATAATCATTAATGTCAGTCATTCTCTTATGTCAAAAAATGCCAGCACGTTTAAACTACACCCACGAAAACTTAGATTTGTTTATTATTTATGGAGAATGTGATAAAGTAATATTAAGAATATGTAACACATTTGCTACTTGATACCCACAAGAACAGAAACCATTACCACACTCTGTAACACGCATTGAATAATTTTAGGATATTTGACTCTGTCAAGGCAGGAATTCTAAGGAGAAGCATATAGTTGATGATGAAAATATAGAAATAGCCATTCTGGGGTGTTTTCGGGCATTTCCAATTATTTAATTTAAATATACATGAAAATTATGCTTTTTAATGCTTCAAAAAGTTTTATTAAAACTCTACACGTGTTTCGGCTTATTAGGCCGTTATCAAGAGTACAAGATAATACTAAATTTAAAATGTGTTCCTTACTTATTTATACCTAATGGAAGGTATAAATTATTCAAAGCTTTTAATCTATTTATTACATGCAACTAGTTCTATGATTCCTATCCTATGTAAATATACTACAAATAAGTTCTTAATGTTAAATTATTTTTTCTAGAATATTATGACCCATAAATAATGTTTGATCATTAGTTACATTTTTATGCTTTTTGACAGCTTTCATGATCTCAAATTGTTCTAGTAAATCTAACTTCTTTCCTTTATTTTCTGTATGGAGTAATTCGACTTCATTAAAATTAACAAAATGATTATTTTCTATGCAGTGTGTTGACATACCGGTGCTATGTATACCATTCGTTATTGATTTTTTATGTTCAGCGAGACGGTTTTTTAATTTACGACCAGTTTGACCGATATATATAGCATCGCAGTCATTACATTTTAATTGATATACACCTGTTTTTTCTAATAAATCTCTTTTGTCTTTATTATTAACTAACATTTTCCCTAGATTATTTTTATTAACAGAAATAGTTTTACATCATAGTTTTTTCAGTTTATGACTAATTTTATCACTAATCTTAGGCCTATAATTAATACATTTATATATGTCGGTTCTTTGTGGAGTATCAGCATAAAATTCTTTAAGTAACTTTTTCTTTTGTTTATGTTTTATTAATTTGTCTATGAGGTTTTCACTATAACCGTTGTTTCTAGCTATTTCTTTAATGGTGTTCACTTCTTTCATAAAATTATTCTTATTTAAAGGGAAGGTTAGCAGACGGTGGATAAATGAATGGAAAGATGCCATTTTTATTTGTGATGATTGCTTAGAGTTCTTGTGAATGACTGTGTCTGTGCAAGTTGGTTTACGGTAAATGTCAAACTCTAAGCTATTATTTCTATTTTTTAAGTTAACGTCCAAGAAGTTTAAACCTTCCTCGTTTTCTATTTCTAGAGTGAATTGAATTTTATCGTGAAATGAATTCAGAAGATTTAAGAATTTATTAAGTTGTCTTTCTGTACCTTGCCAAATACAAAACACGTCATCCACATATCTAGTCCAGAAAAATACATTATTTATTAGGTTATTTTCGCAGTTAAACAACTTATTTTCAAAGTCTGACATAAATATTTCAGCTAATAACGGTGATATGGGGGAACCCATAGGTAATCCGTCTGTTAATTTATAAATTTCATTATTAAATTGAAAGTAATTTTGATTCGTACAGGTTTTTATTATGATGTTTAATTGATTTTTTAATTCTAAGTCAATATCAGATTGATTGATAAGTGTTTCTATTATTTCAAATAATGGTTGTAATGGTATGGATGTAAAGAGGCTTTTAACATCAAAGGATACTAATTTTGCGTTGTTCGGAATTTTGAGATTTTTTGTTTTTTCTATGAATTGGAAGGAATTTTTAATGGCATATTTTGATTCAAATTTTGTCAGAGTGGGTAATAAGTTGTTTAATTCTTTACACAATTTATAAGATGGAGCATTTACATAAGATACTACAGGTCTGATGGGAATATCTTCTTTATGAATTTTAGGAAGTCCATAGAATAAGGGGGGTAGGGGGTTCATTGTTCTAAATTTATATGTGTTTTCAGGAGGAATGATTAGTGTGCAATTTTTTAATGTATTTAGTATATCTGCTTGAAATTTGTTAGTAGGGTCGTGGTTTAATTTAATTATTTCATTTGAGCTTAAAATTAAAGATATTTTTGTATTATATTCCTCTCTAGTTAAAATTGTTATAGTATTTCCTTTGTCGGCTTTACAAAGTATTAAATTATTATCAAGAATTTTATTTTTAATGCTATTAATAATTGATGATTCAAATTTATTACTTTTATTAGTGTCTACCTTATTGAATAAACTTGATATACCCATTTTTTCTTCAATTGGAATATTACTTAAAGAATTCAATGCTAATTCTGTGTTTATTGCTAGTAATTCGACCTCCTGTTTATTATATAAATTCGGGGAATATTTTAATCCTTTTTCTAATAAACTAATTTCGTTCCTATTGAATTCGATTTCTGTTAGATTTACTAGTCTAGGGTAAAATTTAAAAGTTGAAGTAGAATTATTGCTCGTTGTTTTATTATAACAACTGGAAGAGTCTGACTTACTTTTTATTAAATTCTGGAGTTTCTTATATTGGTTGAGATATTGTATTTGGACTAATTCTTGAATTTCTTCTCTAATGATACGGTCCATATGTTGGAAAAGAAAGTAGTTTTCTTTATAGAGGAGCTCCGTATGTATTAGTTTTAAATGAAGTCCAATATTTTCTCTTCTTATGTACCATTGTTTTCGTCTGCTAACCTTCCCTTTAAATAAGAATAATATTATGAAAGAAGTGAACACCATTAAAGAAATAGCTAGAAACAACGGTTATAGTGAAAACCTCATGGATAAATTAATAAAACATAAACAAAAGAAAAAGTTACTTAAAGAATTTTATGCTGATACTCCACAAAGAACCGACATATATAAATGTATTAATTATAGGCCTAAAATTAGTGATAAAATTAGTCATAAACTGAAAAAACTAGGATGTAAAACTATTTCTGTTAATAAAAATAATCTAGGGAAAATGATAGTTAATAATAAAGACAAAAGAGATTTATTAGAAAAAACAGGTGTATATCAATTAAAATGTAATGACTGCGATGCTATATATATCGGTCAAACTGGTCGTAAATTAAAAAACCGTCTCGCTGAACATAAAAAAATCAATAACGAATGGTATACATAGCACCGGTATGTCAACACACTGCATAGAAAATAATCATTTTGTTAATTTTAATGAAGTCGAATTACTCCATACAGAAAATAAAGGAAAGAAGTTAGATTTACTAGAACAATTTGAGGTCATGAAAGCTGTCAAAAAGCATAAAAATGTAACTAATGATCAAACATTATTTATGGGTCATAATATTCTAGAAAAAATAATTTAACATTAAGAACTTATTTGTAGTATATTTACATAGGATAGGAATCATAGAACTAGTTGCATGTAATAAATAGATTAAAAGCTTTGAATAATTTATACCTTCCATTAGGTATAAATAAGTAAGGAACGCATTTTAAATTTAGTATTATCTTGTACTCTTGATAAAGGCCTAATAAGCCGAAACACGTGTAGAGTTTTAATAAAACTTTTTGAAGCATTAAAAAGCATAATTTTCATGTATATTTAAATTATTGAAGAATGTTTCACAAGGAACCAACCGTAGAATCAACCCAATGTATTAAAACTGCCAGCAAAGCAAAATTAGCGGTGTTTTATAGAAGATGTTTACTAAAGTTAAAAAAGTGTTCGAATCATATTTGGTTCATAAGTGAGTGTTTAAAAAATAGTGTTACACCGAAGCATATGAAAATATACTGCAATCATGGTTCAGTAGAAGCAAAACAGGCCGTAGAAAAAACCTTGAAAATTTGGCTAGTATTAGAACGAAAACAATGGTACATAAGAAGAGAAAATATTGGACTTCATTTAAAACTAATACATACGGAGCTCCTCTATAAAGAAAACTACTTTCTTTTCCAACCTATGGACCGTATCATTAGAGAAGAAATTCAAGAATTAGTCCAAATACAATATCTCAACTAATATAAGAAACTCCAGAATTTAATAAAAAGTAAGTCAGACTCTTCCAGTTGTTATAATAAAACAACGAGCAATAATTCTACTTCAACTTTTAAATTTTACCCTAGACTAGTAAATCTAACAGAAATCGAATTCAATAGGAACGAAATTAGTTTATTAGAAAAAGGATTAAAATATTCCCCGAATTTATATAATAAACAGGAGGTCGAATTACTAGCAATAAACACAGAATTAGCATTGAATTCTTTAAGTAATATTCCAATTGAAGAAAAACTGGGTATATCAAGTTTATTCAATAAGGTAGACACTAATAAAAGTAATAAATTTGAATCATCAATTATTAATAGCATTAAAAATAAAATTCTTGATAATAATTTAATACTTTGTAAAGCCGACAAAGGAAATACTATAACAATTTTAACTAGAGAGGAATATAATACAAAAATATCTTTAATTTTAAGCTCAAATGAAATAATTAAATTAAACCACGACCCTACTAACAAATTTCAAGCAGATATACTAAATACATTAAAAAATTGCACACTAATCATTCCTCCCGAAAACACATATAAATTTAGAACAATGAACCCCCTACCCCCCTTATTCTATGGACTTCCTAAAATTCATAAAGAAGATATTCCCATCAGACCTGTAGTATCTTATGTAAATGCTCCATCTTATAAATTGTGTAAAGAATTAAACAACTTATTACCCACTCTGACAAAATTTGAATCAAAATATGCCATTAAAAATTCCTTCCAATTCATAGAAAAAACAAAAAATCTCAAAATTCCGAACAACGCAAAATTAGTATCCTTTGATGTTAAAAGCCTCTTTACATCCATACCATTACAACCATTATTTGAAATAATAGAAACACTTATCAATCAATCTGATATTGACTTAGAATTAAAAAATCAATTAAACATCATAATAAAAACCTGTACGAATCAAAATTACTTTCAATTTAATAATGAAATTTATAAATTAACAGACGGATTACCTATGGGTTCCCCCATATCACCGTTATTAGCTGAAATATTTATGTCAGACTTTGAAAATATATATTCATACCTACAATCTCAGAGGCAGAAGTTATTAAAGGGTGCAAAAAATTAAAGCCAAAATTTACAGCAGGTCCAGATAGAATACCAGCTTTCTTCGTCAAAGATTGCGTCTCAATATTGGCCGGTCCCTTATCATATATATTTAATTTATCTTTAAATAATGGCATTTTTCCTAGCCTGTGGAAAATATCTAAAATATGCCCTGTTCACAAAAAGAATTCCAAAGAAGACATAAAAAATTACAGGCCAATCACCATAATTAATAATTTCTCTAAACTATTCGAATTCGTTCTCTACGACTATATTTTTCCTAACATAGAAAATAAAATATCAAGCCATCAACATGGGTTCATGCCAGGTAGGTCTACGACTTCAAATTTATTGTGTTTGACTCAGTATCTTTGTGAAGTCTTGGATGGAGGTGGTCAAGTCGACGTTATTTACACAGATTTCTCCAAAGCGTTTGACAGGCTTGACCACGGTATCTTATTAAATAAATTAACAAATTTTGGTTTATCATATGAGTTTGTTTCATTCTTTACCTCATATTTAAGTAATAGGTTACAATATGTTTATTACCATGGACACAAGTCTGTCGAATTTAATGCCGAATCAGGAGTCCCTCAAGGGTCAGTCCTTGGTCCACTTTTATTCAATGTCTTTATCAATGACATAGTTATAAATTTACAGTGCCCATATCTACTCTATGCCGATGACCTAAAAATTTACTACAGCGTTAGCTGCAGTGATGATATAGAATTGCTCAAGTCAGCTTTGGAAAACATTGATAACTGGTGCAATAAAAATAAACTATTTCTAAATGTTGAAAAATGTAATGTTGTCACCTATTCACGTGGGCATAATACTTTCATTAATGAGTATAAAATAAACGATAGTGTCATACAAAGAGTTGATAGATTTAACGATCTAGGTGTTACTTTTGATAGCAAGATGACTTTTATTTATCACATAAATAATATCGCATCTTCAGCTTTTAAATCATTGGGATTCATAATTAGAAACTCGAAAGATTTCAAGAATGTTGAAACTATGAAGCTTCTATTTAACTCGTTTGTCAGAAGTAAATTGGAGTATGCTGACGTAATCTGGAGTCCCTACTACATCGTTCATATTAATAAACTGGAGAATATTCAAAGAAAATTTTTAAAATACTTAAGCTACACCGAGGACAAGACCTATCCACTTGTTGGAATTAGTAATGATATTTTGTTAAACAGATTCTCACTTAACTCACTTCAAACTCGCCGGGAATTACACGGAATTGTAACTCTGTCTAAAATATTAAACAGTAAACTCGACTGTTCTGATCTTTTAAAACTCATTGACCTACGAGTTCCTTCTAAATCTACTCGACTCCACCAAACATTTCATATCAAAGCTTCACGCACCAATCTATTAATGTATTCACCTATTAATGTCATGTGCAGAAATTACAATCATATACAGAATAATATTGATATTTTTCATTGTAGAATTAAGGATATAAAGAATATATATGAACATAATTTGTAATACTTCTGTTATTGTAGAACTAAGGATTTTATTGTAGAATTAAGGATTTAAAGTGTATATATGGACATAATTTGTAATACCTAATTCTATCATAGCACAATATTTATTGTTAGTATTCCGACTCTGTAATTGGGACTTTCGTCCTGTTGAGTCGTGTAAATAAATAAATAAATAAATAAATAAATAAATAAGTTGTTTAACTGCGAAAATAACCTAATAAATAATGTATTTTTCTGGACTAGATATGTGGATGACGTGTTTTGTATTTGGCAAGGTACAGAAAGACAACTTAATAAATTCTTAAATCTTCTGAATTCATTTCACGATAAAATTCAATTCACTCTAGAAATAGAAAACGAGGAAGGTTTAAACTTCTTGGACGTTAACTTAAAAAATAGAAACAACAGCTTAGAGTTTGACATTTACCGTAAACCAACTTGCACAGACACAGTCATTCACAAGAACTCTAAGCAATCATCACAAATAAAAATGGCATCTTTCCATTCATTTATCCACCGTCTGCTAACCTTCCCTTTAAATAAGAATAATTTTATGAAAGAAGTGAACACCATTAAAGAAATAGCTAGAAACAACGGTTATAGTGAAAACCTCATAGACAAATTAATAAAACATAAACAAAAGAAAAAGTTACTTAAAGAATTTTATGCTGATACTCCACAAAGAACCGACATATATAAATGTATTAATTATAGGCCTAAGATTAGTGATAAAATTAGTCATAAACTGAAAAAACTAGGATGTAAAACTATTTCTGTTAATAAAAATAATCTAGGGAAAATGTTAGTTAATAATAAAGACAAAAGAGATTTATTAGAAAAAACAGGTGTATATCAATTAAAATGTAATGACTGCGATGCTATATATATCGGTCAAACTGGTCGTAAATTAAAAAACCGTCTCGCTGAACATAAAAAAATCAATAACGAATGGTATACATAGCACCGGTATGTCAACACACTGCATAGAAAATAATCATTTTGTTAATTTTAATGAAGTCGAATTACTCCATACAGAAAATAAAGGAAAGAAGTTAGATTTACTAGAACAATTTGAGATCATGAAAGCTGTCAAAAAGCATAAAAATGTAACTAATGATCAAATATTATTTATGGGTCATAATATTCTAGAAAAAATAATTTAACATTAAGAACTTATTTGTAGTATATTTACATAGGATAGGAATCATAGAACTAGTTGCATGTAATAAATAGATTAAAAGCTTTGAATAATTTATACCTTCCATTAGGTATAAATAAGTAAGGAACACATTTTAAATTTAGTATTATCTTGTACTCTTGATAAAGGCCTAATAAGCCGAAACACGTGTAGAGTTTTAATAAAACTTTTTGAAGCATTAAAAAGCATAATTTTCATGTATATTTAAATTATTGAAGAATGTTTCACAAGGAACCAACCGTAGAATCAACCCAATGTATTTCCAATTATGTTCCTGCTCTGGAATCGGAATTATCCAAGAATTAAATTCACACAATCTTGTCAAGTCTCATTCCATATGGTTCAACAAATAAAAAAAAACAGATTTCTTAACGAGAGAAAAGGTTTGTGAATTTATTTTGTTAAGACATGAATTATTTTTTGGGAAATACTATATGGAAAGATGATGATAGATTTACCAACAATGGATGTTTTAATCGACACAATTCCGATTACTGGAGTAACTCGAATCCCCATTTATTTAGGGAGCGAAATATTCATGAACATTGGCAGTTTAATGTTTAGTGTGCCATCAGAGACGATAGAATAGTGACATTATAATTTCTTGAGGATAATTTAAATAATCAGTTAAATATGTTTCATCATAAGCTAATGTCTAATACTTCCTCCTTAGAATTCCTGAATTGACAGAGACAAATATTCTAAAATTATCCAATACGCGTTTTACAGTGTATGGTGATGGTCTCTGTTCTTGTGGCTATTGAGTAGCAAATGTGTTATACATTCTTCATCTTACTTGTTCACATTCACCATAAATAAAAAGTATTCGTGGGTATAGTTTAAACGTGCTGGCATTTTCTGACATAAGAGAATGACTGACATTAATGATTGTTTCAAATCATGGCGAAGTTGATGGCAATTTTTATTAAGAATTCTTGAATATTTCAGAAAGTCGCCAATATTTCAAAAAGTTGTAACTTTAACCCCTACAGTACCAGTACTATATAAAAGGGAATTTAATTTTACATAAATTGATGTAAAAAAATACACAGCGTTCCGTTTAAAATAAAAAAAAATTTGAGGTTTGAGTTTGACAAAATGTAACGTAAAAAATACTTGGTATGCTATCAGGGAATTTATTTTTATTGTAGAGACTAGTTAATCCTGTATTCTCTCTACGTGCCAAGGAGGAAATGATGATCTTATACATACAAGAAGAAAGTTATAACTGTTATTGCAAGCCGTTGCACCTGTCAAATTTGTTATAGAATGTCAAATAACTCCGAAACTGCTTAGTTTAGGTATAGAGTATAGAGTGATTCAATTCACGGTGAGACATCCTGTATATATAGAGACACTTACTGGTGGAACTAAGAACCTCCTCCTGTTTAAAATTTTTTGAAGTAAGTTAGAAAAAGATAATCAAGCAGAAGAACATTATCTAATCTAACTAAACGATTTTTTGAAGGAGTAGGAAAGAGAAGTCCTACAATGTAGAGAATATATGAAGTAATGTGTTTTTTGACGTATTTTTGAATGTAAACAAATAATGTACAAGTGAAGGCACATTATTAGTTTACATTCAAAAATACGTACTTATCAAATCGAAATTTTAAAATAAAAAATATTTTTAGGCAAGATAAACGAGACGTAACCAAAGGTTTCTTTAATTCATGTTATTTTGTATGCAATGCCAATGCTTCAGTTAAAAAAAAAAACAATCTATAAATGGAAGGACGACGTGGTTTTCTAATATGCATTGTGAATCGTTAATAATAGGCCATAATTCAAGGGTACATTCTTTAAACCAAAATATGAGGATATAACTAAACATGCTTTACTAAATTGTAGCTGTGGAAAAAGATAGAGGGTGTTAGAGAATGAATAGAAGTAGGTGGAAGCCACATCGAAAATTTACTCTAAGCTGCAGCAGATAGTTCATAAGAAAGTCAGTGAATTTGCGTAATTGTCACTCTTTAGTTTTTACTTACATTGTGTAATTTTTTCAATAAATACAATTTGTCCTCTTCAAATTGAGTTTATTTTCAAGAAATTTTTGAAATCTTTTGCAGCAGCTTTCTCTATAACGGATGGAATAATCAAGTTCTGTCAAGTGTAGTCTAGTCAAAAGTATCACAAGGTTCCGTAAAAAATTGGGAAAAATACTGATCATCAGATAAAGCTCATAAGGCGGCCTCTCCCCACGGGCGTGATGCATAAATTATTGTTTCTTAGCTTATAAAATGTTTCCCTTGACACCCTGCATCTTTTCTAGCAACAACTTACTAAAGCTTGTTTGGTTGTATCCTCATATTTTGATCCAAAAAATGTACTCTTGAATTACGATCTATTATTAATGGTCCACCTTGTATAGTTTGTCTTATTTAGTATATATTTATATTTGACCCCTTGGGAGCGTTGATTCAACTCCCAAGTGTTGTTACAGCTCTCCCCTTAAACACGCATTACCACGAAAAATCAGTCAAATAGCGTGGTTTTTTCCTGTTTGGGTGGGAGGAGAGGTGAACATTTTTTGCTACTTCTTTCGTGTTACTCACCCTCGAAAATGGGGAAGGGAGCAGATTTCGTAGCTGCAGCAATAAGTAACATGTTCTTTCGACTCATTCATCGCACCAAGATAACAATGATTATAATAAATCGGCAACCACATTTTATAATTCCTGGCGCCTTCGCCAAAATTGCAAATGCCGATAGCATAACAACTTGGTTTCAATTCTTGTTCACAACACTAGACATAACTTGATGAAGCTACAATAAGACCTGCCCTACTTTACATGTTGTAGCGGATTTGAAAAAAATCGTCCAAGCTACATCAGACATATACAGGGTGAGGCATATAGGCCGTTCGTTAGAAGGTTTTCAACTTGCAGTTGAATTACAGTCCTGAAACTTGGTGTGCAGCCATAATAGATCATGCCCGTTCTACTTAATATATTTTCAGTCCTCCAGCTGTACAGGTTGTGCCAAATTTTGGTACCAACTTGCTTATTTTAAATGGAATACCCCATATATTTTTGACTTTTCAAAATGACCATGGAATTCTGAGTCGAGACATGTAGCATACCCTATACCTAAACCCAGCAATTTCGGAGATATTTGACATTTTATAAAAATTTTGACACGTGCAACGGTTTTCAAAAACCTTTATAACTTTCTTCATTGTAGGAGATCTTTATTTGCCCTTTATTGGTACTTAGAAAGAACACAAGATGATCTAGTCTGTGAAATAAAAATAAATTCCATAATTATATACCAAGTGTTCTATTCTTCGTGTTATATTTTGTCAGGTACAAACCTCGAAAACTTTTTTATTTCAAATGGAACACCTTGTAGTTCTTTACATCAAATTATGTAAAATTGAGTTCCATTTTCTCTAGTATGGGCATTGTAGGGACTAAAGTTACAACTTTTTGAAATATTGGCAATTTTCTTAAATGTTCAAGAATTTTTAATAAAAATTGCTATCAACTTAGTCATGATTGGAAACAATCATTAATGTGAGTCATTCTCCTATGTTAAAAAACGCCGGCAGGTTTAAATTATACCCACGAAGACTTTTTAGATTTGTTTATTATTTAAGAAGAATGTGATAAGGTAATATCAAGAATATGTAACTCATTTACTACTCGATATCCACAAGAACATAAACCATCACCATACATTATAAAATGCATATTGGATAATTTTAGGATATTTAGATTTAGAATTTTTTATTGTAGGGTCTAATCAAAGAGCAAATGAGAATTTCCTACATGGAGAAAGTTAAGCGGTTAAAGATATAGCTTCCTTTATTTTAAAATATTTTAAAGTAGATTTGAAAAGATAATCAAACAAAATAAGATCATTATCAAATCTAATTAATCCATTTGTCAGAGGGAGTGGGAAAGAAAAGTCCTGCAATGTAGAGAATATTAATGTGTTCTTTGACGTATTGTTTTTATGTAAACAAGTAATGTACTAATGGATGCACATTATCTGTTTACATTCAAAAATACATCAACAATATTATTTACCTATCTCTCAAATTTCAAAATAGAAAATATTTTCCTGCAAATATCTTTTATGCAAGATAAACGAAACGTAAGCAATAGTGTTTCTTTATTTCATATTATTCTGTGTGCAATGCCAACGCAATTCAATTAAAAAAAACATGTGATTTTCTGACATACATAAAGAATGAAGCCGATAGAGTATTCTAAAAAAAACATAATTTATTGAAACACCCACGTACATGATTAATATAATATTGTGTGTGTGTATTCCTTGAATACTGAAATATCTAACATTTTTTATCCTGTTTCCATCTTACATTAGTTCCGTGGAAATTGAGAGGAAACCTCTGATTGAAAACGTCTGTGATACCTTCGCGGTTTCAATCGATAAATGAAAGTCTCCAATTCAATGCCGTAATTAAATTTTTATGTGCTTCGGAATTTATTTCATTTGTGCTGTTAGTTCATAAATGACAATTACTGTTATGCCTGTTTATGAAATTTAATTGTTGATGTTAATTCTTGAAAATTATTTTTAATGTAGCAGGCGATTTAATAACACCGAAATTTGAATGAACGTTGAATTAGCTTCCAATGAATATTCATAGAAATTGCCCAATAAATATTTCGATAATTACAAGAGTCGATTTTAATTTTGTACCGTTGTGGAATAATGTAGTGCTTCAACAGATAGGAGATATTGAAAATTTATTAAATATTTTGCACAAAAAGAAAAATAATAATGTTTTTAATTAATAAGAGGTATTTATAAAATCCATAAGTGCTCTAGCTCCTTGACGGACACGAATAATGTGTGTATGTCAATTTACTTATACAAACGATTTTTTTAAAAAGGAGAAAAAACTAAATATTTACAATGAAGAACATGCGAGCATTTCTTGACCAGCCGTCCTAATTCGGCTTTCCAATTCATTTAGTCATTGGGGCTTATTACTATAGACAACTAATTTTAAACGATCACAAAGAAGACAGTCAATAAGTTGTAAAAATGGCAAAATGTCTGAATTTTCATCCAGTAAATAAATTCACTTGAAACCCTCTGCAGTTTATTTTAAGGATAACATATAATGATAAGAAAAACGAATGTCGGCTTTTGCTTCCAAGGGGCTGAAACCATCCTTAAAGATAACAAAATTAATAATAATAGGAAGATATGGAGAATTAGTTGTTGTGATTGTCTTTAGTTGTACATGACTGATTTTTCCAAAATAAGGTCTAAAGTTAAAAAAATGGCGAATTCAAAATGCACATCAAAGCATAGACGTATGTAGCCATCTAAAAAGTTGTTATGATTGACGATCTAAAGCTCTTGAAAATGGAAACGGAGTATTTTTTCGAAACGTTGACTGTCCTTAGTTTTTACTTTTAGTAATTCATTTTGTTGCGTTTTTAAATACTAAAGTACCCAATACACAGTAAGAAAATATATCTTAAATAAACAACTGTAGAAAATATAGCTGATGTTTTTACCAAGGAGGAAGCTTGACATATATTTTTCTATTAAAACATATACAAAACAATCATCCAAGAGAAATAGTAATTAATAAATAAAAGGTGGCAAATATAGAGGGAAGTTCTGTGTAAATATCATTGCCGTGTTTTATGCGTAACATCATTATTAGGTAGAGAGGCGGCTGTACAGTTTTTCTATGAATCAGATATATGAAAAACTTTGTATGAGTGAGTAAGTACTACCACAGACCTACAGGAAGCCACTTTTCATATAAGCAAATTTTGCCCGGGTCACGGAATTCTATCGGGAGTGACGTCAAAGGGGGAGGATGCGGGCAAATAAGAAGAGGCAGCCTATATTTTTTAATAACTAGAAGGCTTGTACTTTAACTTAAAAAAAATCATGTATTCGATGACTTAAAAAAACGCAAAAAAATTACTTTAATCGGGGGTTTCTCAGGGTTGCAGGCACATTAAGCCTGGCACTCGAGTACAATCTCATTGTATACCTCAAAACCTACATATGGACGTAAGTTTTATTCGATGACACAAAAATTCTTAACCGGAAGTGACGTCAAGATTCCATATATATAGATATATATAGATACAAACAGTGGCTCCCTGTGTGTGTGTGTGGAACTACTAACTCACTCACATAAAGTTTTTCTTGTCTCTTATTCATAGGAAATCTGTACAGCCGGTTCTCCATCTATATCATTATAATTACAATTATCATTTTCCTCAGGGTCTAACTTAAATAGGTAAATGATTGATACAACTGCTTCCATTCCATACCAGATAAATTAGAGTAAAATATATGCGTTTTTTCTGCAAACGCAAGCCGATTAGTAACCTGTTGTACATGTGTACAAAATTATTTTTAATAAATTATCTAGGACTGGTGCTTCATTTATAGTAACTAGCAATAAGGAATCACAATCATGCTTCCAACTCCAGTATTCTGCTGATAAACAACATCCTCAATAGGTATGTACGAAGTAAGCTAGAATACAATAATACATATTTTCGGCAAAAATTTTATTTCAGTCGAGACTCTGTTGTTTTAAGGCTGCAGATAATAAAAAAACATGCTTTAAAAGGAATGCTATTATTTATGGTTAGATTTCACTCGAAGGTCAAAAGTTTCCGAGAAATTTGAAATTTAAATATATTTTTTTAAATCAAGATAATCCAGAGTTCTCTAAGAAACTTTACTTCTCGACTTCAACAGAAAGCTATATTAAATAAGTTAAAAAAGTATTATGAATCTCATCAAACTTTCTACTTATATGAAATCAAGTATTGGTAAGACTATAGATCACGATATACATATAGACAAGAACTTAAAATGTAAATTGTATTAAAAGAAAAATTCATGTTTTCGCTAGTGTATCCAAACTAACTTTAATGTAAATTTTGCTCTCTCTGTAACCGAACAATGTATTTGTCAAGAACTCTGACAGTAGTTCCTCATCCAATATCGGATGTGCTGTCTCAAAGTTCTAATGTTCTCAGCTCATGATTGAAAACTTAACGTTTCAGATGTATCCTCATTAGAATCAAAATGGTTCTAACTTGTATTTTTAGGGAGCCACTCCAAATCGGAATTAATATGATCAGAGTATCAAGTAAAATCGAATTGCCAGTAAAATGGACGTTTAAATGCTCCAGGGCTTTTCATTATTACGTACGGCTACGTTTATCTTGTTCATATATAATTACCACTTTGGAATGCTATTTCCCTGAAGATCACTTGTACAGGGTAATTCAGATCGTATCTCAATTTTTCAAATTTTTTTAAGCTCTCGTGTTTATATAGATCCGTTAAACTTGTAACTGTCCTTCATCTGCTGGGTGGTACGTCTGACAGTCTCGTGGAATTTATCACGGTTGCCTTTACATGCATGGCTTCATAGTCCCTTCAAATTAGTAAAGAAATCACTGCTTTATGGAAAAATTCCCACAACGATGAGACCTGTAAAAAATGAAGCATTTGGGTTGTCTAAACATGATTTTCACCCCCTGTAATTCTGAAAAAGGGTGGTTTTTGAAAAATATATACATGTATATGAATTTTAGCGTTCTTTCGCCTTTTTCTTTATTTTGAGGAAAAATTATGCATTTTGGTGAAAAATATCAGGAGAGCGAAGTTGTAGAGCATTAAATTTCCTACAAATTTTGTCTTTTCGTTCTTGTTCGAATTCCGCATAATTTCGCCGTTAGAGGGTGCAGAAGTCTACTTATATAGTTTCTCCGCTAGATGGTGCAAAATAAATATGTTTCGCGCCCTCTAGCGGAGAAACTATGCGAAATTCGAAAAAAACTTTAAAGAACGTAGAGACAGAATTTGAAGGAAATTTTCTGCTCTACAACTTTGCTCTCCAGATATTTTTCACCAAGGTGCATAATTTTGGCTGAAAATCTAAAAACTCTATATATGTATATATCTCTTTCGCGCCCTCTAACGGCGAAACTATTCGGAGTTCAGACAAAAATGCAGAAAAAAACTTGTAGGATTTTATGGTGTACAACATTGCTCTCCACACATTTTTCACCAAAATGCATAGTTTTTCCTCAAAATAGAGAAAAATGCAAAAAGGAGCTAAAATCCATATACGTATATATTTCTCAAAAACCACCATTTTTTTTAGAACTGCAGAGGGGGGGGGGTGAAAATAATATTTAGACAATTCCTAATTTGGAGAGACTATCACCAAATATTTTTTCCATCAGCTCTTTGGTGGTGGCAGATATTATGAAAATATTTGAGACCTTCTTCTTTAGTATCTATACCAAATTCAAAGTTTCTGGACTCCTACTAGCTTGCTTTACTTATTTACCCTTATGTACCCCTAACTTTTCAACAGAATAAGCTCATTATATATAATTTACTTCCAGATCTCGTTACATATACACATACCAAATTTCAAGTTAATATCTGAATTTTATTCTGTTAACACTTTTAATAATTTAATGGGGTGTTGGTGTTAGTGGCAGATTTCATAGAAAAATTTGAAAACTTGGTTTCTAGTATATATGACAAATCTGAAGTTTCTCGACACTTCTTCTTTAGTCCGCTCTCATCCACTCCTGGACATAGGCCTCCTCCATAATTTTCCAACGGTATCTATCTTGAGCACTTAATATTCAGTTTCTTCCGGATTGTCTCTGGGTATCGTCTCTCCATCTTGTGAGGGGCCGCCCAACACTCCGCCTAGTTTCTCTGGGTCGCCACTGCATCATGATCCTCGTCCACTTTATATTATCTCAACACTTACTAGCTCGTGTTACTTATTTACCCCTATCCACCCTCCCAACCCTTCAACAGAATAAGCTCCAAAATATTATCTACTTCTAGATCTTATTATAGTACACTCATGTACCAAATTTCTTAATAATATCTTAAACTGTTTCTGAATTATTATGCATACAAGAAAAAATACAGAACAATCGATCGACAGACCGACCGACCCAAAGACCGACAGACACTTTTTTGGTCAAATTCGAAATCTTGATGTTTCATGACAATCTAAACCAATTATATAAAAAAAATAATATTTTTTACGGTTACTACTTATACTTCTACTCCACTGCGTGAAATTGTGCGCACAAGAAAAATTACAGAACGATCGACCGATAGACCGACAGATATTTTTTTTCGCTTAAATTTAAAATCTTGATGTTTCATGACATTCTGAACCAATTAAAAAAAAGAAAGATTTCTTTTTACTTATACTTCTACTCCACTACAAGTGGTTATGTATGTAATTATGAGATAAAATTTCATCCAGTCGTCCCGTTAATGGGACCTTCCATTTCATAATTTTTAGATACGTTTTTTACAGACTGCTCAATCTTTCACAAGAATAAATGCCCCAAAATTTTCCGACTTCGTATTCTTCAAGTTTAGGCCATATGAACGGAAAAGAGAATATAAAATATATAGTTGATGGTTTAAGGAATACCAGATAGCAATTGACGAAGAGGACGATTTCCAATACGTTGGTTGGGCTGAAGATTACTAAAAAAACAGGTTGCCTTATATAGAATTATTCATCGACAGAAAGTAATCCAATAATTTTGAAACTATTTCTGTGATTTATTGTTTAAAATAAATAAAAAACTGTTATACGCGACTGTCATCGAGGTTTACATATCACATAACACCTGCTGTCGATTCTTACCAGGCAACCTGTTTTTTAGTAACTTTTGGTTGGGTTATGGCGGGACCGTACGGCTGACAGGCAACCTCGACAGATGGCGTGATACTGTTAGATGTACCATGCAACAAAGGGTGTGTAATTAGAAAATTGCATTGGTCTCAAAACGTCTGCCAAGGCGTTGTAATTAAAAAGAAGAATGGCCAGTAAAAGTAACAATCAAAACCGATAAGAAAGTTGACAATTCAGCTTGACTAGCTAATTAATAAAATATTTTATATTATATGTAAATTCGAAACTTCACATAATAAATTTAAAAATTATAACGATAAACTGTACGTGCGATTTTCACTTTGGCGGTACATTAAAAGCATCGTTTTCTCATTTCAATTGAAAATAAAACAAAAAGACAGCTAGCTAATTGCTTTCGGGTGCAGCCAGACTAAATTAAACAAATCCAAATGAATTAATAATTTGCCAGGCGTGCTGTGGTGGAAGATTAACTCTTGCAGTTGAAAACATACTACCGCGTTATTGTTACAAAGAAATTAATTTATAGGATTCTACATGAAGCTATATAACTAGAATAATGTTGACAATTTCAAAATGTAATTTGTTTGTCGGAATTGGCCAGCTTCCTTCCAAATAAAATGCCTATTTTAATCAAAATAGATTTTGAGCTTTTGAAAAGTATGTAGTTGGGAAAGTAGCTTTTCAATAGATGTTTTGAAAATATCGAATCCACACCATGACCCGAAGATATAATTTTGGAAAAATATGTAGTGTTTGGAAAAACTCTGCGAATCTAAATATAGAGGGTGCCATTCTGTCCACGATTGCAATAAACCGTAATTTTATTTTCCGAAAGCGTTTGTGTTACTGAAAATTTTAAATATTAAGTAGAGTTATCATATAATCGTAAAAAAGTTATTGTTTTTTTGAATATCATGAAACTTGGAGATTTTAAATATGAGCGAAAGAAATGTCCATCTTGCGGTCTGCAACTTTCTTTATGCGCTTGGTTACTCTTGAACAGTTTAAGATATAGTCTTGAGAGGAGTTGGGTAGACAAGGCTCATTTTTGGCCCCCGGGAGTAAAGAAATAGATTTGACTGTTTTGATAAAATTTTGAATATAAATTTACTGGTTCTCTGATTGCTTCTTGTCTAAAGACTGTTTTAGTATGTTATACATGATCTGAAGCATATTATATTTACCAAATTTTAATGCATTTCGATACTTTCTATAATCATTTTGATTTCTTTTTAAAACAAAACAAGCGCTAATAACACCAGCCTAATATTATGTATGTTTTACTTTATTATTCAAATATTAACGTATATAAAAACTACGATGGTGTCTTTATATCGAAAAATGTTTTATTATCATAATTTCATAATGTTCCTGGAATAGTTTAGTTATTATAAACAATTATTTAACATTGTCTTCACGGGTCATCTCTCGTTTTCGAGGTTTATTGAACTTTGAAATATTAATAATAATTTTAAATTAAAATATAAAAACTGTTATTTTTTCCTCTAACTCGCTCTAATAGCTCAATTCTCAGGGGAAAAATAGCGATAAAAGCTCGGCGAAAATAATCCTTGTAATAAATTTTATTTCTTGGCAGGGTTTTAGTCGTAGAAAAGTATTTTTAAAAGTTATCAATGCAACTATGGGGGAATATAAAACAAAATGGTTTCAAACTTAAAAAACATTTTTTTATAAATAACTCTTAGAATGCGAAAAATACAAAAATTATTCTAGAAAGTTAAAGAGCACAACATTCTATAAAAAATATAGTTACAAATAATTTAGTATATTCAGTGTTTCTCGTGTGAATTAAATATCAAACTTGTGGCCTCACGAGCCAACGCACGAACGTCTCTTTCCTTGCATTTCGGTACAGAATCTTTGATAACTTTTGAAGAACTCGAATCGTAATAGAGAAAAAAGTTTTGAAGGACAAAGATGCAGCTGTCATTACTATGTAATAAAACATACTTCAATCTAATATTTGTTTCATATATTGAAAAACAATGCATTTTTTTTCTCTACTTTAAATTACACAGATCTGCAAAAAGACACTTTTCTTTTTTTTTTAATCCAAATAGGTGACTCCGAAGGTTTTTGGCGTGCTGAACACGATGCCGTTGGCCGTATCACGTTACAATTTTGAGAATACCTAGCCTAAAAGTGCTAGAAAGGTAATTTCTGCCTAAATTCGTGCCCTAATAACTGTACAACGGCACAGGATTGGATAATATGGACCAGACCGTCTTCTTCAAAAGCCAATAGTAATAATAAAAAAACCAAATTATAGATGGCGCAAGCATTATTTTATTTCTGAGTTTAGCAAGAAATACTAGAATTTCTGTGGTGAATTGGACCTAAATAGCTAATTCTATAGGATTTTGAGGAGCTAAACACAATGCCGTTACCCATTTTGCTCTATGAGGTTAGAATTTTGAGAAAATATAACCTCATAATGGACAGAATAATATTTTTGGAATATTATATAAAATATGATTTTATCCAGTTTGAAGTTATGTTTTTTCAAAATGCTGACCTTAAAGAGTAAAATGGGTAACGGCACTGTGTTAAAATCCTATAGAATTACCTATTTAGGTCCGATTTACTTGCATATACACTCACCACAAAAATTATACTAGTTCTTGCTAAACTTAGGAATAAAATAATGCTTGCGCCCTCTATAGGTCTTTTTTATTATTACTATTGGTTTTTAAAGATCTTGGACAGCCGAATAAGATAGTCTGGTCCGATTTACTCAAACTCGTATCGTAATACAGTTATTAGGGCACGAATATAGGCAGAAATGGCCTTTCAACACTTTTAGGTCAGATATTCTCAAAATTGTGCCGCGATGGCGCAAGACAGCCAACTGCATCGTACTCAGCACGTCAAAATCCTTTGGAATCACTTATTTGGGTTAAGAAAAAAACCTTGCAGGTCAGTGTTATCTATATCTTAAAACATATTCGTCAATGTAACAATTTCCGTTAGCTTTGGGATCTTCATAGGTCACATTTCGATATCATCCCAACTAGCAATTTGATATTTTATAAGAGTTGTAGGAATGTTTCTGATACAAATTTTATAAAACAATGTTACTCCCAGAAACACTTTCATAACGTTTTCACAGCAGCTATAAATGCAAAATTGGCACCATGTTATAAAATATTTCAGTCGCTGTTGATATTTTGTAACGCCTATTGGAACCATTACAAAATAATTGTATAAAAATTTCCAGAAACCTTATGAAAATTTAGTACCATCACTATATAGCAGTTTTATTAAAGCTTCATTTAATTGTTCTAAAATGTATCCTAAAAGTTTAAGAAGTATTTTTGACACTAAAGCATATGGCATTGTGATTTTTTAATACTAGGTACCTAATAACCTATAATAATTATTTAAGAGACCTGTTCTGGCTTACAACGACTGCAATTTTTGATGCGGAGAAAATTTTACTGTGCACATTTTTAATATATTTTTTACGGGCCTCACATTTATTGATGATTTCTAATAATTTCGATATTTAAATTATTAGACGATTTCTATAAAACGTCTATAAAATAATGCACCTTAGTGTAACTTTTTCGTGAATCTTATAAAATAGATCACTTACTTTTGCGATACTTTTGTAACTCTTATAATAAATGTCTTAGGGCTGAGTTATAAATGCAACAATGGAAACAGAATTTGTTCAATTTGCATAAATATAACCTAGAAATTAGTAGCAGTAAATCACCTTATTTACAGAGCTGTTTATTCATGGTTTATTTATTACCAAAAACACGTAGTTACTTTTTTACTAGTGGAAACAACAGTGCTTTGGCATATGACCTGATACGTTAACAGTGCAGTGAGTGAAATGCGTCGTTTCATTTTACAGCAGTATAAACTGTGTCTTATTGCCAAAACCACTACGCCACTACATGTACCTAATATTTTTAAAACCACTTTTTAAGTTTCTCCATTGTCCTAAATCTGCTGTTTTTAGTTACATGATCTGTTAAGATCTGCAACGCTGTTGTCAATGTTGGTAACCAAAATTTTGGGAGAATAATTTTTTATAAACTTGTGTACTATAATTATGACAAATTTTCATAAAAAGACGCAGAGTTTAATTATAACTAAATATAAATACACAGCTAACGCAGGAAATTAATTTTCTCAAATGTTTTATTGTACTGTTAGCCACCACATTTTTATGCTCAAGTAAACAATTTTGTTTTGTATTGCCTTTGTTGCTGTTTCCATATTACAGCAAATATAATGCTATATAATAATTATATAACATGCTCTAGAACAACATTTATTCTTAAAAGCAAAATTGTCACAAATAGATGTTTTAATATAACTGTTTTGTAACATGATAAGAAATGACTATAAAATAATTCGAATGTATATTTATAACGGTGCTAAAAATGCTGCTGAACAATACTAAAATATCGTTATAAAACGATTTAATTTTATAAGATGAAACATTAGTCTAAGTTAGTCACGAAAACGTTTATAAAATAATTTCTTAACTCCATTATAAGATATTTTATAATTCTGCTGTAGAAACGTTTTAATGATAAATTTATAAAATAGTTCAGTTGCAGACAACAAAATAGTATTTCCTGGAACTCTAACATAATCAATCAGTATTTAGAAGCATTAATAAAATAACAATAAAACAAAATAGTAAATAATCGTAGAACATTTAAATTATAAAACAAATTTGCTGGTTGGGATGGTAGTTACAAATGTTCAAATATTCTGTGCAGAAAGTAAGGTGACTCTAATTCGTTTGCAATTTTTGGGTATTTTATAATTAGTAAAATTTTTATTTGAAAATGCTCGCAAATGCTGAAAAATTAGCTTTGTCGCATGAAAAAAATGCAAATTAAAGCTAAGTGTATCTACTTTTAAGAATCTATATTATTTTTAACACTTTTTATTAGGTCGACCTGTACCTAACTATATAACAGAATCTAAGGAACTAAATTTCACCCACATCTAATTGTTTTATTTTCATAGAGCTTGGCAGTTGCGCGTAGCTCTGATGACAATATAATATAGTATACCCAATATTATAATACGTTCAATATGGCCGCCGTCCCAAGATGGCGGATTATAATTTTCTTTACAACCACCTGTGAAATTACGTCATATTAAATCCATCAGGAGTATCACGTATTTGGTAGACTAAAAAGACTAAAAAGTAAAAAAAAAATTAATATTTAAAAAAAAACTTAAAAAACACGCTATTATAAATACTGCACTAAAAAGCAAACAATAATAATCTGAACTAGTTTCTCTGTTTACCCCGTAAGGGTCTTAGTGTAATCCATGTTTCTAATTAAATGCCTATAGAACTTGAGCATAAATGCGTGGGGCGCTGTTTCGAACAGGTTCGAAAATTAAAACGCTGATGACATCTTTAGATTAAATGAAAAGCGCCCCATGCTTTTATACTCAACTCTTATACTTAATTACAAACATGGCCTACACTAAGCCCCTTAGACAGGGGGATCGGGTTCGATGATTATTTTTTGTTTTTTAGTGCATTACTTATAAAAAATTGTTATTTTAGTTTTTTTAAACTACTAATTTATTTAACAGGAAATCATATTCAATAGGAATGTGCAATATAGTATCTTATAATCGGAGATAATTTATAAACATATTTGCAGTATTGAACACTTGCATTTTTCAAATTGCGATCTAGGGTGAACGAAGGCTAAATATCAGTTCTTTCAGTACATAGTGCAATATTTTGTAGCGGTCAAGACATACAATGAGCAGGAGCAAAACTTCCAACGAATTTGTATAGAATAAAATTCGGAGGAGCTTCTAAGTGCAGCCTGAGGCGACGCTTGCAATGGACATACATCTTTTTAAGTCACTGCAGACTAATTGTTTAAATTATTGTACAATCTAATCATTTTTTCAAAGGTTATTAAATGAAACATTTTCTTTATAGGATTTTGCAAACAGTGGAAAGGAAAGCTGTCTATGAGAACTAAAGGAAAAACTATATATAAAAATATTAATGAAATCTTTGCATTCTTTCGATAACCTGACTTCTGGTTATGCTAACAAGTAAAAATTCTGATTTGCCATTCTCATTTTAACACTAGCTTTCAACCTAGTCCCCTACGACTAAGCAAGCTAAACTAGTATCTACATGATCCCCTACGATATGTAAATTCAGTTAAAAATGGGAACAAAGGCCTGAAACTAATTTATTTACGTACCTTGTCTTTAAAAATTTTTTCATTCTAATGAATTACATTTTCATAAAATCTCTTTCAGTTTCTTGGAAATGCTTAGCCTTTGAGATTTTATGAAAATGTAATTCATTAGAATGAAAAAATTTTTAAAGACAAGATACGTAAATAAATTAATTTCAGGCCTTTGTTCTCATTTTTAACTGAATTTACATATCGTAGGGGATCATGTAAATACTAGTTTATCCTGTTTAGCTGTAGGAGACTAGGTTGGATGCTAGTGTTAAAATGAGAATGGCAAATCAGAATTTTTACTTGTTAGCATAACCAGAAGTCAGGTTATCGAAAGAATGCAAAGATTTCATTAATATTTTTATATATAGTTTTTCCTTTAGTTCTCATAGACAGCTTTTCTTTCCACTGTTTGCAAAATCCTATAAAGAAAATGTTTCATTACTATAAGCAAACAAATAATAAATAATTCACTTTTAAAGGTTATTAAAGTTTGGATTTTGGCGTTCGTGCGTTGGTTGACAACCTCACAACTTTGATTCTTATTTTACGCGAAAAAGGTAATAGATGCGAAATTTTTCGTAAGTTTCTATTTGTTTATACAATTTTGTGTTAATTAGTTGTCATCTAGATGACAGCTTTTGAATTTTTCGTATTTTAAAAGTTATTTCCAAAAAACTCTTTTTATTATTTGATAACATTTTATTTTATGCTTCGCCTACAGTGGCCTTGACAACTTTTTAAAATACTTTTCTATTACTAAAAATTTACAAAAAAAATCAAAAGTTATCGTAAGGATTATTTAATCCTATGTCAAATCGTGCTAAGGACTATAACTCAATAACGACGGACCAATGAATTATTTTCATTTTCACCATGTTACTACTACATATTAACAAAATGTGTTATTATCATAGTCAAATTTTAATTGTCTGTAAAGAATATAATTATTTTCTAAGGCTATGTCGATAAAATATGAGAATTTGCAGGGGTAAATATACTAAGAGGGAAATTTTTGGAAAGATATAAATATAAAGCTTTAGACAGAACTTTCTTATTTTAAACTTTTTTTCTTCTAAGATGAGTAGTTCTAGAAAATATTACATGTAAAAAAATTTGGCAAATGGACTTATTAGCACATACCTACTATTTATTATCACATGGCACTTATTGGATAAAATAACATGCCGAGTGTACTTGTTTCTGGTTTTACCAACGATTGCTATTTTTCATTTACAAGAAATAAACTTAAGTTTATTTAGTTGCCCATTATTTTCTGCATCTTGTCAATATCTTTAGTTATGTTATAATAACATTTGTTCCTAAGTAAATTGTTATTTTCTTTTCTATGCTAACACGTTATAATATTTACGTGTGGGCCATTACTTTCAGTCTCTGTTAAACTTTAACTCTAGGTCAAACTTCTACTCTGGAAACAATTAATCTTTCAATGGTTTATCAGACGAATACAGTTTATTGCAGGTCGAAAGTAATGGCGTTAAGTATGTACTTAGAGCCATTATATTGTGGTGCAAGTCACTGATCGGTTAGAAAGTGCGAAACGTATAAACTCAAAACGGCAAACGGATAACATCGGAGGTGTACAAAAATAATAATGTTTTTTTATAACAGTAAAGCAATACTGGTAATTCTCTCACTAAAATTGCTCCATTCCTTTTACACATTTAATATTAAAAGTATGCGTCTATTTGTAATAGTTTTAAAAATGCCTGGGTGCTGAAATAAATACCGCACTTTTCAGATACGCTTTATTTAAACAATTTCTTTAACATTTATTCACAATAATTTGAAGAATAATTTGGTTGTATCCGAGTCTAGAAAGAAAAGGTTTTTATTAGTATTAAAGTGATTAAGAAACATTGAAGATAAGCCTGTAAATGCATTGTAAATATAAAATGAATAAAGTAATCTAACAATTAATCTCCTTTTAATCCAAATCGAATTTTGAGCTTTTGAAAAATACGTAGATGGGCAAGTGGTGGTCGTATTTATGACAGAACTTCTTTAAAGGCAAGCATGAGATGTGAGAGTAAAGGAGGAAAGTCAGAACTTCATAGGATGCTGGCGGATTTCAGGATTAAAAACCTTGAGAGTGTTTATAAACAATGTTGTTGTGGTGTGTCGTACCTGATTAGCGACTTGAAATAAAATTAAACGGGCATTGCGATAACAGAGTTCCCATAACATGATATTATATCAAAATAACATCCATAAGAGCAGGGCTCGCAGTTCAGTGTAAAATCAATGAACGCCATGCGCGTCCTGAGGGTAGGGCCGGCTGGAATGGTTTTGCTACCCTTCACCGAAAAGTGTAATGTTTACAAAACTCTCTCAGTGAATGAAAATATTAAACAACACCGTTTTACATATCAATAATTTAAATAGTAAATTTGTTCGTTTAATAGTACTACTACTAATAATAATAATAATAATAATAAGAAGAAGAGAAATAAATCAACTTTATTTTATAATTGATTGATTATAAGATTTCATTCAGCAAGGAAAAACAGGGGAAAAATTATACTGCCTACTAAACGACTTTTAAAAATTATTAAATAAACTTTTACCGTTGCCAGTAAATTGAATCTTATTAGGTATCTAATATTAATATCGAGGTCGATTAAAAATACGTTTCGATTTGATCATTTGTTCACTTTAACATCAACCTGAATATTATTATTAGATAACAATGTTCAATTAACCGGACGACGCGATGCTAAAATTTAAAAAAAAACTTTCATCCCAGCAGCCCTTTATGTAGCTTCTACAATGTTAACGAGAATATCTGACGTTTTGAATTTTTAAACTTTAACATCACACTCATTATCAGAAAGTTATGTAATCCGCATGTTCTAAATTCATTATAAACCTGCAAAAGGTTTACAATTATGGTGGTTTTTTGAATTCGTCAGTTTGAATTTTTAACTTTTTTTTATAGATATTGCTTTAGCTAATGATTGAACTTGAAAAAACATTAATATGGATCAATATGAAAAGCTGAAAAACTTTTGAAGTCAGTTAAAAAAAATATCAAATAAACTTCTTTGTAGCGATACTTAATGCTAAACTGCTCTTGTTTTTACCACAAACTATGTTTTATAAATATGATTATTAAATTTTAAAAAACTGACATGGTGATAGAAACGTAACACATCATATAACAAGCAAATATATCCCACTGACCCAATAGGTAGATAAATAAAATTATTAAAAGCTCTTTTTCTGTCGAGCAACACATCATCGCATTATTTCATTAAATACATTTATTTAACGTCGACCTATTTCTGCATTTATGGCCAATTGCCGATGCCCGGGACAAGCACCTCTCAGCCTGAAAATTTTCCTTCTTCTCTTCCTGTGTCAAGAGGTGGGCTTTTTTACTTGCCTAACATCTAATAGACAAGAAACCAATTACATCATATCTATTGTAATGATATATTCGCTATGCAAGTCTCGCCTCAAGTTGCATACCTTCTATGTATACGCTACTAGAAGGTGGGGTGAGGTTGGTGTATTTCTCTGGATATCACACTCCCAAGTACTAATTGCAACCAACGTTATTTATAATATAATATTGAGATGCGAGTACAGTCAAGATGGATCTACTACAATAATAAAAATAATAATTTACTATATTAAGAGAACCAGTACATGAAACGAATATATAAGAATTACAATTGATCTTAACTAAATACCTTAAAAGACGAAGTGTAGTACATAAAGTGTTGCTTTGCCACAACGATTGCAAATTGTCGCTCGTTTTATAGGTTTAATGTGCGCACGCTACATTTGCCGTCTGTCAAAACTATTTTATCAATGTTGCCACACTGCTACCGAAGGATTCTCTGCATTGGGGGAACATAATCTTACATAGCAGTAGCATTTACTGCTTACAAACTGGGGACGGCAACAAATGTCACTTACGTGAACCCATTAAATGCCATGTACTTAAAGAAATGGAGCATTTTTTTGTACTGTCTTCATATTCTAGGACGCGACAGCATGTCTTTTAAAACACGATAGAAAGTTAAACTGACGACAGAGCATAAATGTACGTACGTAACAAGGCTTCGCATCGCATCTTTGAGAGTCTACTTTTTTAGACAAAGAGATCGCGGCAAGTTTACAAGGCAGGATCAGCCAACGAGAGCAGTTAGTTTTATTGGGAGGCAATATGAAAACCATATTATGATTAAGCGTAGACAGTGAGGTCGACAAAAGCCTCATTGGGGGACGAAAGCACTATACAAAAATCATGGGCAGTCAATTTGAATGTATAGATGAGGTAGTCCCTAATTTTACTTGCATGGCGTGCACCTATGGCGTGTTTCTTGACGCTAACCATAACCAAAAAATTGGGGTCGGCCGTAATTGGTTTTACTGTGGTAAAGTTTTACGTGAAGTATCTTTGGTTCAATGAGGTAGTGAATGAAACACTATTTGAATTTCAGACTGTTTGTTGCTTTCTTCGACTTCCGGGCTCGAGTCGGCATCTGCATTTGCACAGAATATATGTAGTTCCTCTCGATGTGCTCGCCCATTTACGTGACCTGCCTCCTTTTTGCGATGCTGCTGTCAGCATCTCACTCGCTCAGTCGAAGTAATTTTGGACTTTTTTGAATTCTCTTGAAGTCGTCTTTTATTTTGTATACGTTCTCTATAGGCTTTCAGCCTCTTATTTGCCGTATATTTCGATATTTTTGTAAAATTCGCAAATTTCTGTAGTTCTTTATGCGCTAAATCGTCTGTAACTCTTTAATCTTGCACTCACTCTCAGTATTTATGGTACTATATGTTAGAGTTCGTCTATACAGGTCAAATAATATCTCATTTGTCACTGCGCGACGACACGTCCGTGTGCTAAGCAGCGACCGGCGGTAACTGGTTCTCGACCGTTCAAGATGGCTCCGATTTGTACACCACCGCTATGATAACATACACATGATCACATACTCGGCAGAAGTCGGACAGGTTTCGTTGTGTACTTCGATCCGTCTACTGTCTAATGGTATATTAACTATTCCCGTTGACTGATTTCAAGTGTTTCATTATTCGCTTTTTTCTTCGTCAGAATCTCAAACCACTGCAGGAAAGACGTTTCGTGTTAAAGCCGACAGTATACGAATCCCATCGAGGTAGCCTTGCAACCAATGCAGGTAACGATTTTTCGAGGCGCATCTCAGGAGGCCGATGATCGGAGCGGCCTCGCAAAGTCGATTCCAATGACCGTTTGTTTGTCGTGACTAGATTTACAATACACGCGGTAATATGTCGTCTGTAACACAACACAAAATGGTTGCATAAAGAACTCTAAGTTTCTAACTATCTGGCAAATACTTTTATACTGAACTTGAATTTATTTTGCTCCAGTTTTTTAAGTTATTGGGTGAAGATTGTGAAAATTAACAGCATTAAATAAAAAGTTTTTTTTTACCTGGTTGTGTGATGATGCTTTGCCTATCGAATGTCCCTGAGTAAACAGTTGATTTAGTAAAAACTTACTTTTAAGGACGAGAGACTAGCAGAGTGCAATTGATAAAATTATTATGAACATAGTAAGGTGATAAAGTTTTATATTTGTCATTTTAAGCCACCTGATATCCTTATTTTTTTCTTTTCGGGTAATGAATTAAATAAGCATAGTCCAAAAATTAATCTGCATCCGAATTGTATCTAATATATGTAGACGTGATGCCTATAAAGTTGGCATTATAAAAATTCTGTAAAAAGAATGTCCCACAAAATATTTTCTTTAGATTAAAATTCAGGATAATATGAATAATTTTTATGAACGAATGACATATTTGCATTAACTTTCTAACATGTTTACCAAAACAGAAATCTCTTTCTAGAATAACACATTGCTTTATCGAATTAATCAACGACATGTGTACTCTAGATAAGTAAATTTTATGTTTATTACCAAATAATATAAAAGAGACTTACAAGAATTAAGTTTAAGGTTGTGTTCACCTAAAATTTCAGTAAATCAGTGTTACTATCTTTAAATGCTTCGTGCATTTGAAATGTATATACAGTATCCTCAGTATAAGCTTGTATTTTGTAATATTTGGTAGAGGTTAATACGTCAGATGTGTAGATGGTGAATAAAAGTGAACCTCAAATTGAACCCTGAAGTACTCCTAGTAAAATGTTGCAACTTGAAGCAAGTGTCTCATTAAATGAAATTATTTGCAATTTGACTGTTTAGTAGGAGTTGATGAAATTCATTATTAAAACTAAAGTATTTAAATTTTGCACATGAAGCGTTGGTGATTACTTATATCAAACGCCTTGGAGAAATTTAAAGGCACAAGTAAACTAACTAATTGGTTAACATAAACAAGCATGTAATATGTGGTCTGTAACTTTTAGTATGCTGTTGAGATTATATATATTATTCTCCTTTATATTAGTAGTCAGGCATAAGTTTGTTTAATGCAATGTACTTACAAGTTTGATTATGTATCAATCACCTTTCAAATGTTTTTGAAATACTACGTAATATACTTATTATTCTGAGATTCGAATAAAACTGTGCTTTCTTAGATAAAAGATTACCTATCGTCATTGATCAGGAAAAAATTATTTCTCAATACAAGAGTTACCTATATGAGTTAAAAAATTATCGATATATGGGCTGCAACAATTTAACACTGAGCAGATATATCATATATGCCACAAGCATTAGATATTAAACTATCTATAATTTATTACCATCTGTATTGATGCCACTTTCTTCACTATGTGTTTCACGTATCTCACATTTATGTTTATTTCCGTCGATTCCATGTACAATTGATGTATATGTTGAATATGTACTTTGACCAACAATTTGTAGATTTCCTTTGTATACATGTGGAAAATACGACATCTGATATTTCTTGTAATATACAATTGATATACCTGTTGTTATACGCTAGAGCTCTCTCAGTATCATGGTAATGTCTGAGTATAGATAGATAAATAGATAGATCTTTGTTGGTCATAAATACCCAAATAGTGTTTTGACCGGTAAAGGCGGGTTTAGAGAAAATAAAAAGAACGTTACTAATGGTATGCAAGTAAACAACACATATGCACAATTAATTTAAACAGAAAAATGCATTTAAAATTTAGACAATGATGTCAATTAGAATAATCAATAAGATTTTTAAAAATAGTGTTAAGTTTTTACATAAGTATATATATTTTAACTCACTACTAAACTGTAAATGATAGGATAATGGTGATGGGTGACATGTTTATTATTTTCAGACGAAGTTGCAATAGAACATCGTGAGAAATACAATGGAGTCAGATACCTTAACGATTTTTATTAGAAAAAGAGTTATTGTGATTGCAGAAAAGTAATGGGGTATTAGGTAGGCAACATGAGATTGCCATAGTTATTGCAAAAAAATATCTTATATAGTTCCATAATTTTTGGAAATATATCTAAATAGAAATTTGTATTGCCATCTTCATCAACATACAGTATAAGCAAAATTTTCCAACTAACCTTTTTAAGCATAGAGTAACCTGGAGCACAAATTCAGCATGCTTTTAACAACCAAAAAAGCTACTAAAATGTACATTATTAGCTTATGTCATGTTATGTTGTTATTTTATGTTTACTTGATATATGTATTATGTATACATGTGTGTGTTATGTATAATTTATTTTATTTGTTAGCTGCATATATTATTTTAGGAGTTTATACGTTTTTTATGAAGGCCATTTTAGGTGTTTCTATATATCTAATGAAATCTTTTGTTCTTGTAACAGTTCTTATGGCAAATTTTTGTTTTATTTTTATCTTTTGATCAATTTATGCAATGAGTAAAATTACAATTTGACTATGAAAATAGTTCAAATGGAAACAAAAATGTTTATGGAAGTCGGTGGATTTATTTAAATATTCTCCGGAAATTAATATAAAAAGATTTGTGATAAATAATTTCTTAAACGACTGTATTCCGATCGACTTGATTGAGCTTATGATAAAACATCTCTATCATAATTAGGGTTTTGCAGGAATTCATATAGTTTCGGTCCATCCATCTGTCCATCTGTATATCATACCCCCTCCATTCTCCCACTTTTATGACTATTGAGATGAAGCTTGACATAGAGATTTAAATTGACGACCCAAAAATAGAAATTAAAGGATTTCTGGAAAAACCATTTGGTTGTATGGCTTTCGTGGGGCTGATGTTTTGTGTGCTGATTTCTATGACTTTCCTCGCTTTGAATGTGATAAATACTTAACGTTTCATGGCTGAAGCGACAAGCGTTCGTTGAATTCGACAAGAAAGAAGATACAGAAATCAAAGCACAAACCAAAAATTATTTGCAACTGTTTTATAAAAAATGTGTATTTTTATATATCATCACAGTGCACCTATTTGCTTTCTTAATATCTAACTTGAAAATGATCCAGTCATGCGTCAGTCTCAAAATATTAATTTTTTTATTAAATTGCATTCAGAGTAAATTGCTATAATTTTTTCATATGTTTTTTTCTCATTCACCGAGTCTCTTCTCTGATGACAAGTAGGAATGACTTACTTAAAACTGAACAGACCAGGGAGGATGGATTGTTTCGCATTTCCTCGAAATATGACTTGGCCACTACGCAATCGTCACCTAAGGCTATATAGCTCTTGTATTTGCGCTGATATTACTGCTAGACGCTGCGCTGGATCGAGAACACCGTGTTTCTCTGGAGGTCACCTATCCAAATATTAACCGCAACTCCGGCTGTTTAATTTTTCGTATCGAGTATGAATATAGTCAAGACAGAGTTACGCTGCCCCTTAGATGAAGATTATTTAATGCAAATAAAATAATGTTGTACTTAACCTAGGTATATAATAACTTATTGAAATGCATTTTACTAAATGTTCAACTGAATAAATTTTCACCTAGAAAACCTTCAAAAAATACTTGTTCAGTATTTTTGCCAGTTTCATTACAACCGTTTTTCAGATCGGATAAGATTCAATTTATCTACCAGTATTTTTCAAAATAAAAGAAGCCAAACATTCTTAACTTTTATTATTAACATGGAATATATAAAATTATAATTATTCGAAAAATTTGGTATATTGATAGAAAATTCGAAGGGACCAATAGAAACTGTTACTTATAACCTTATACGACTATATGTATCATGATACAAAGTATTACAGATTTCGACATATCGACTTTTTTTAATTTTTTAGTTTCAAGGAATCGCAAGCAGTAACGAAATGTAACATAAAAATGACAAGAAGATATAACGACGGGTTTCAAAAAATATCCGAATTTACTGTATGTGTGCAATTTCAGAAGAATTCCATTTAAATTCAAATTTAATTCTAAATCGACGCATCCAACAATTTTAATTTGTTTATACATTTTTTTAAATTACACTAAGGACTTATTTTTGTGTTATTTTGAGAAAATATCCATTGAAGACCAGGTAAGACCTTCCAATAGTGTATTGTTGTTTATGTTCCGTATTGTTCACTAACACAAATATTAATATACAAAAATTGTAACGTGTTTTGCTTGGGTAGCTGGTTTGGAGATGTTATTTCAGAATTCGGTTAGTAAATAAATGGTCCAAATACAAATAAACGGTTTATTATCTCAACTACAGGTAGATCATTGCAGTGTTACATAATATATATGTTTCCGTCGTGGTGACGAGAGCATGCGTTGGGTACCTTTCGCCGCACACCCACGTCGGATAAATAACAAGTAACGCAGTAGGTCCTAGCCCAGCACGCTGAAGGAGTCTGACGGTCAAAATATATTCAATCCAGCATGGTAGGTCGTAACCGAGTACTAACTGTAATCAACCCAATTCAGCACGCTGAAAGCCAATGCCAGAATAGCACTGATTTGTCTTGAATTTTATCAGGATTTTATATCCGATATCCTACACATATGACCCATTGGGAGCGTGTGCTACATTGGGACCGCGTGCAGATTTTGTGTACATCGGCGATTTATCATTATTGGATATGTGTGCAAAATGCTAGATGAACGGAAATCTAGAAACGTGGCATGAACTTATGAATACCTTATTACAAAATATCCAAATTGGTCGATATTGCAAAATATGTGATAACATAACCTATTAATAATAACAAATTACTGGTAACGCAACCCCCTTTATCCTGAAATAACTTTCTGTGTGAGTATACGAGTATAGAAATCCCAACTTATTGAAGAAATATCACTGTCATGATCGGGAATGGAATTCGGAACTATTGGATGAGAGTCAAACGTACTTACCTCTCAACAAAGCTGTTACATATATTGGACAACCCCCAAATTCAGAGCCTAGGCTACCCGAAAGAAAGTTACACACTTGAAAAATAGCTATTGCCCACCGACATCGCTGGTATCGGAGCTGGGAGTTGCACTCAATACAATAGACAACGTGATAAAACATGCTAGCGCTTTAGCCTGTTAATGTACTGTACTGGTGATAATTTGTATAATGACATATAAGGTCTCACATATTCTAAATGATGACTAATTTTACTTCTTAAAAGTTTCTATTAATGTACAAGCACTGATGTAATCCTGGAGAAATTTAGATGTGGCGCTGACATTGGAGATTTTGCATATACAGCAAAACTTTTAAACACAACACTAGAATATTCCATGGGCGTTTTGCTAAACTTTTGTAATTATCTCTCGATGATGCTAACATTGTTAGAGCATCGAGTGTTTATATTCGAGTGCTGCGTTGAAAAATGGTGGTGTTTGTGGAGACTATGCATTCACAGACTATATTATAGGTCACTTTTATAGTTAGCCTAAATCTAAATAAGTATATGATGAGATCAGCACTTAACATTCTTTTTCGGAAAGTCCTCGCCTAAATTAAATACGCAACCTAGTAGTGGTTTCTTTACCTTTCACATAACTATATTTCTGAGAAATGACATAATGATTTTATGCTAACATTAGAAAAAAAATGTATTCACAAAATATGTATTCCATTAATTTCACAAATAAATACTACATGGTAAATATAACATCAATAATTTGTCGTATTTACGAAGAGAACAAATGTGAACCAAAATATTGTAGTTTTTGTTCATATTTTAGAGAAAATGGTGTAACGAATTATCTATGTTTTAGTACTATTATTTTAAAGTGTTGATTTCTTTTTTGTATTCGAGGAAAGAAGACATTTTGATAATATAATCATTTTTAACACCTGTCGGTATGAAGGAAGTTTGGTTCTTGGTGGTATTGTTAGGTGTAGGAATTATTATGTAGTAATAGTATTAAGATAGTGGACAAAATGACCTGAGGCGGGTCGACATGAGAGACAACGCGAATCCAACGTCTAGCTTGTCAAGATACGTTTTAGCCTACTGAGGCCTAAGATTTTGCATTCACAAAAAGCATGTTCCGCAGTCTCCATTGTAGTATCACAGTATCTGTATGTATCATTTTCTGCCTTACTCGAATTTTTAAGATCACATCTTAATGGACTATGGCCTGTTAGAAAGTCGGTCGCCAGCCTTAAGTCGAACTTATCGATTTAGAAAAACCTTACTGTGGCATTCTTTGAAAATTGAGCCCAACTTATGCTCAATTTTCACTAAAAATGTGATCATTTTTGGGCCTCCTGATTGAAAAGTGAGCCCAACTTAGGCTCAAATTACTTCACTTGACATGTCAAACTAACAAATTGATTATTTGTGAGCCTTATAATTAAATACTGAGCCCAACTCATTTCAATCTACTTCACCTGAAATTTAAACTTAACATATTGATCATTTGTGAGCCTCCTGATTGAAAACTGAGTCCAAATTACCTCACTTGACCTGCCAAATTAACAAATTTATCATATGTGAGCCTCCTGATTAAAAACTGAGCACAGTCTACTTCACTTGAAATGTGAAACTAACAAATTGACCATTTGTGAGCCTCTCTTTCACTTGTCTTTGACCTGGAGTATTCCTCCAGTAGGAGCTTTCCTGTACCTTTTCCCATTTTAGGATTTCTTCCGTTATGGGTCCTTTAGATAAGCTACAATACAGTTCAAGCCCAAAAACAAGAGATTCAGCACTATTTTGAAGTTAAACTTGACATCGTCACAAAATCTGAAATGCCTGAAGTGGAGAATATTGTAAGTGTAATGAGGGTACCGGTACCCTCCTTTGTTAGTTTGTATTAGGCTGGCATCATGCGTATACTAGTGATATTTGTGTGCGTATGTATAAATGTTATATGAGAAGTGCTTAATTATGTCCGAATTAATTGAGATGAGCAAGGTATTTGAAGATAGCAATGAATCGTCTAATCAGACGCTTCATATTTTAACACCTAATGAACTTCGACTGAGAAGACATCGTGAAAAGAAAAAGATACCTCCAAAAGTTTTTAATAATGGTAGTAATATACATATCTTCTAATAATTATACTATGCAAGAAATTATATAGTTTCTATATAGAATATTACTAGCATTTACAACTGATTGTTCTATTCTCTTGGGTGAAAATTTATACAAAATTTCCATGATTCTCGATGGTAACTTTAATGCTAACTTCGCTTAGTAAGGAGTGCAGTCATTAATGAATTTTCTCAGAGAAATATTAAGTTCAGAAATAAATAATAACCCTAACGAAGCAACACCGAGTTCATGAACTACAATTTTTGCAGCATTTTCAAGATACCTCGACCAACTTCATTCTTGAGTATTTATGTAATTTTTTACGTATCACGAACTTATCGTGTCATTTTCAAATTCTGAAGAAACAGGAACAGAATAAAAGTAATAACTTCATTGAATATAAAATACTGTTTCATTCATTTTCATAATTTCTTACTCTTAAAATCCATGACATAATTTTCGCATAAAACTTTCACTTCAGTGTCGTGAGTTTTCAAGCACTAATTTTTTTTTAAATAATTTTAATTATCTACCCCCAAATCCTCTTTACCAGCTTCCTCCATAAAGAACCAATCATATCATATCATACTTATTTCAGGTGCGATAGATTTTGTTATTTTATCTCAAGAAGTTCCCGTCCAGAACACGCATGTACAATTTGACCAAAATTAACTTAAGCGGCGCATAATCGACAAGCAAACATTTATCTTTGTTTCCCGGAACATGTAAAACGTACAAATTCGGCAAGAAGTCAAAATACAATTTTACAAGACTACCACTGCATCACTCAGTATAGGGGATAGTAAAAACATCTAGTATCAAGATTTATATTCTACATGTTTTATAATAATTTTTATTTAAACACGTTGAATAATTTTTAAATAAATTAAGTGTACAAATTATTGCTCTAATGGGAATAACATTATTCTCCGCAAAGAGAATTATACCTTGCATATTTTTATTTACTTACTGCTCCATATTATTCACTCAAAACTACCACGTGGTTTTCAGGCAGCGAGACCCACTTTTCGTTCGAAAGCGAGCAACGTGCAATCTCTAGTTATGTAGTTGAGCCGGTCCTGTCCGGGGTGTGTTTTGGTGGGGTGAACTGACTGCTCCATAGGCGCCTACCCGGACAGTCCACGCCTATGGAGCCAGCTGCATCTTGCAGGAGCCCCAGGAGTTTGTGTGTGATGTGCTCGCTGACGATGAGATATGGACCAGCAAAATGTGACCGTTGAGGTGAGTCCCGATGCATGCAACATCTCCCATCCGGCTTCTAATTGCCTGGATCACCGATATTTCCGGTTTTATTACCTCGACGTTGCACGCTGGATGCTGGGCATCTTACAACTTACCCCGGTTCGTCTCGCTGCCCGACTTGTTTGATGTTTACCTCGAGCGGAAACCGTTATTTCGATAACTGATTAATCTGTGTGCAGTTCTCTGGTTTATATGCAAATTGTTTGTTAAGATTAAAGCTTAATACTGGCTGGTGAGTTTTTAGACTAACTTTCTAAATATATTTATTTAACTTAAATACATTATTTCTAAATATTAGTAAATATGTAGCGTTTTTATATCTCGCTTAAGTATGTAATAAACTTTTGCTGCCCAATTTAAAAAAGTGACTTAAATGCATTCCTTCTCAATTGGTGTTAAACTGTTCGCGCTTCGAATGTTTATAAACACACAATTTAAGTAATTCTAAGCCTACAGTATAGAGTATAACTGTATTGCATGTAGATGTAACACGTCCTAGGCAAATATCGTGAAAAGTTTTCTCTAAAAAGTTGTAATTCAGATTTATGTGATAGGTTAGAGTAAATAACTGAGGCGAAGTAAATTGGCACTAATTTAAATTAATTACCCAAGTTATTACCGACGATTTGCAAGTTAACTTCCTGTTATCCATGCGTTTACTTTTCAAAAATGTTTGTAAAATACTGTTTAGTTTACAAGATACCTGAAAGTACTTAAGGATCTACGAATAAAAACTAAGATTTAAGGTTTGTGCGCAGTTATACAAATTTATTTTGTTTATGTATTAGCGCTATGAATCAGATTCATCTTCAGTACTAACAGTAGTTTTATCGATAACTCAATAATAAATATTCTTAGACTCTCTTATTCTACTTTTTCTTCTAAGAAACTGGTAGCCGTATCTCAGTCGCTTCAAACTAGGTCATGTTGTCAAAACCACCTTAATGCAATGTAGGATTTATTCTCCATGCTCTAAGTTGCAAAAATTGTTTTTGGTCCTTTTATATAGAGCTATGAAAAATTGGATTTGTATTCGCCTTGAGAAATTTTTAAAGGAACGTTGATCATTACACGAAACATAGTTTATTATATGCTTGGCTAAATGCCTAACCTATATTACCTTTTCCTACTATCTGAACATATTTGAGGATTGTGCTATAAGGTTTATTTCACCTCTTCTCGTAAAAATGTGTTTTATTAGGGCAAAGAAGTTCGGGCTTTCAGCTGCGTGATCTTTATTTATCTATTTGGTGCCAGCGAAAATTTCATATTTGGCAAAGTAGTGGATCTAAACAAGAGTAGAAAAGGTTTCACTTTTTTCATTCAAACAATAAACATATTTAAAGAAATGATGGAGAAACCAATAAATAAATAAATAAATACTTTTATTATTATTATTTCTCAAACAGTGATGGTAATATTTGGCTATTTAATAATATACTGAGGAGTTCCATACATTTTAACTTATAACAAACAATAATGTTGTGTGTTTGACCTATTTGTATGTTTGTGTGTCCCCTACCTTCTGGTACGGCTGTTCCAATATTAATGTAGTTTCCTCTATTAAATAGAATAACTTAGTAACCAGGCTTTTAGTTATCTAGTACCGAGCAAGTGTTTTAGGAAGCAAAGTAGGAACCATTATTATCGTACCATAAGAAACCTTTAATTTGCACCACGTGACTTGTGTAAATAAGTGATTAATCCGTAATTCCACCTAACTTTTCATTAATATTTTATAGGAAAAGTAAGGTTTAGCCTGACCTGTCGTTGTTGCTATGCCAATACTCACCGACTCAACAATTATGCAAGTTTGAATTGTGATTCTTCAAATATTCAGAATTAATAGCTACACCTTTATAGTGAAGATAAGTTAAGTAGCAAGATTCTTTCATATGCGAATATGACAAATAAATATTAATAACGTAAATACTGTATGATATCTTTGATACTAGGAAACATGATATTGTGATATTTATCCATTTTTATTCTGGAAATAATGTGTACATATACCTGATGTAACAGGATCATGGTATATCCTCCTTTTCTCTAGTTTTAAAGATAAACGGTTGAAACTGTCAATTTCTGAAATAAAAGATTTTGTTCCATTTCCGGTTTCCCCAAAAGCACAGAAGACAGGAACTATACTGTCTTCTGTGCCAAAAGTTATAGTAACTTTTGATTTTGAAATTATTGTTGCATTATCGAATTCTGCATAATTCTCTAATTTCAATGATACTACATTAGTGGCATTTCAAACGTCAATATTTATTTTAATTTCTAGTTTTCCATTTAAGTGTACCATGACCCGTGATAAATCGAAATTTCGTAAATAACACTAAATTATGTGATTTATTTTCATAAAGTTCATCAAGACGGTTTTTGAGGAATGTTGGGAAAAGCGTAGAAATTAAAAAGATGCTTGAAATCTCACAAAATCCTTTTTAATTTTTTCACATTTTCCCGTAAACAAACTACACCACGGTATGTCAGAAGAAAAATACTACAAGAAACCACCTTGAAATTAAGTTTACATCTTAATTTATGTATATTGCAAGCTAGATATTGAGTTTTATTCAATTTCACTCGGGAATGACGCAGACTAGGTTTTGTGAGTTTTCAAACATTTCCTTAATTTTTTCACATTTTCCTAACATTTTGAAAGAGAGTAAACCTTCGTATCTGATGGGAAAGACGCTACAAGAAACCACCTAAATTTTGCGCAATAAGCTCTGAATATAAAAAAGTTTAAATTTTGAATATAACAGGCTTGAATTTCTCAATTTTTAGTAATTTTCTTCATTTTCGACATTTTTCGGCAAAGCGAAGTAGAACATCATATTCTATGAGAAAAATACTAAAAGAGACCACCATAATCTAAAGTAAAATATAATGGATCTTAAAAGTTTAACAGTACTAACATTAAAACCCAAAATATAATTTTTCAACTTCTGCCATAATACAATACCAATTAAACAAAATAATTTATCCAGATGTATAGCCATCACTAGTAACCAGTCAGCTCAATTCCTGGTAAGCTGCTAAACACAAATATCGTGTACTAGTTTAATCAATTAAGCTCAATACACTCAAGATATAACACAGAATAATAATATCCATGTTCCTTGCTTTGTGTGCCAATGTATAACTGGTTGTACAGTTTTAAATTCCACATTCAATATTTTAACCATTTTCCTGAATTTCCTAATTCCTAATTTCCTACATTATGAAATGAGTCAGTTTGTAACACAATTATCGGGAAGCCAATATCTTATAATACAGTATAAACAAAAAGTACGTTTAGAATCCGTGTCTTAAGTTCGTACAGATAAAGAGTAAGGTCTAGAATCAGTAGCAAGTAAAGAAATTTTGAAGTTTTAACTGATTTTGCACACAATATGAGAAAAGCTAGTGAATCGGAATAGAAGAAATACTGTGTTAAAATCATATGAAACTTTATAGCAAAACTTATAACTGAATAGTAAGTAGCACATTGTGTTTGGAAGACATTGGAATACATTAGTCATGTACAGTTTAAAGCACTTGATTCAACAAACACGAAGCGGGGAATCGAGGAGATGGTAAAAAATTAATGGAAACCAGTTGTGAAGCTCTAACACAACGAATACCACTTATTAGTAAGCAGCTATAATGAAGAAACTACTGAAGGATTACAAACATCTCGTCTTTCAAATTGGCTCATATGAAATGGAGGAGAAGCTGCTAAAATATCTACCGGCTTCTTCAAGTAATTAGCAACACCAGTAAATATGCTGGTAGAATAATCTATAATTTATCTCTTTAATATGTAATAAGACTTTCACTGCCAAATTAAAAAGATAGCATAAAAATATAAATATTTATTTGCCGTTAAATTAATCACACCTAGTATGTATGTTTGGTATTAAGTTTTACTGTTGATACCTCAATAGTAAATATTTCTCGACCTCTTGATTTTGCCTTTCCTTCAAAGAAACTGATAGCCGTATCTCAGCCTCTACAAACTAGGTCATGTTATCAAAATCACCTAACGCAACATAAAATTAATTCTTCATGCTCTAGTTGTAAAAATTGTTTCTAGTTCTTTGATATAAGCTACGAAAAATTGGGTTTTGTGTTCACCTTTAGAAGTGCCTAAATTTTAATCTATTTTGTTTGGCTAAATGCCTAACCTATATTACCTTCCCCAGGGTCAATAATAATATTTGAGGATTGTGCTTTAAGATTTATTTAAACTCTGCTCATAAAAATATGTTTTATTAGGGCGGGCGAGGAAGTTTTCATCGGAATTTCAGCTGTGTAAAGTACGTTTATATATCTATTTGATGCCGGTGGAAATTATATTTCTGGCAAAGCGCTGACTAAAACAAGAGAATAAAATGTTTCACCTTTTATTCATTCGAAGACGAATCCTTCTATTTAAAGAATGATATGTACATACATACTTTCTTTTTTCTTTTCACAAAATATTATAATTGCTCGACTACCGGATAATTTAATTAATTTGTTGAAATAAGAGTGTTGTGCGTTTGGCCTGTTTGTTTGTTTATGTACCTCCTTTTACATCTCGACAACGGCTATACCAATTTTAATGCTGTTTTCATTAATTAACAAAGTGGCTTCTCTAGCAAACTTCTAGATATGTGAGGCTAACATTTTAGGAAGTTGAGTAGTAACTATTAGTTATTAATAAGTTATTATAAGTATTAGTTTCCTACAGTCATGGCGAGCAAGATGTATTCTTTTCGTTGTACCTCACTAATACGTCAACCAGTTTCCGTGAAAATTTCTTTATATGAAAATTTTCTCAATAATCTTAAATCTTTTAACCAGTTTCTGTTTATCAAGTAGCTAAAGCAGTAAAAACAATAAAACATTCTAATTGCACTAGCATTTATGGTGTCAATGATTGAATTCTTATAAAAATTATCGATATAGTTCTACTTCCACTTCACAATGCTAATCAATGCTTGCATTAGTGGAGGTCTCTTCTCAGATATAGTTAAGGTTGCCAAAGCTTTACCTCTCAGAAATAGCGATATTAATGCTGTCGATAATTCATTCAATTTGAATTATCCCCTTTTTTCCTATAATTTTTTAATTTATTCTCAGAACTTCTTGAATGAATGGCGATCACTTGGACTTAATATATTTCAGAAATTAATTGTATGCTCAACGTAAAATTTTTATGTAATTATTGCCTCATCATGACTAATTAATATGCAGTAAATTTGATTTCATATTCGAGGGTCTGAAAGCATGCAAAAATATGCTAGTTTTCCGGTTGTTCTTTTCGCGGTCAGGTAGATATGTAAACAATACAATTGTGCAATTTTCAACAGATTACATTACATAGGGTTTACAGCTTTCTGAGCACGAAGATTTTAAAGCGCATAGTCATTATGTGATGACATATCTAGCAACATAACAGTTATGCACCTAGCACATTTTAAAGTTAGTATTTACGCTTTTTTCATTATGTAGATTTCTTACATTTTCTCTTTAGTAGAAAATTTACAAAAGAAGAATTAAAAGATTGCCACAATTTATGTTTAGACAATATATAAATGCAAATAAGCAAATAAATTAAATAAATATGTAAATATGATTGTATCGTTCAGCTGGAATCATTGCATATGGAAAATATAATTCAATTTAATTTACATGTTGTTTACATTGTGAAGGAAAAAAACATCAATTTAACATATGTAAAACGGTTGTATATTGCGAATACACAGGGGTACAACTATATTAAGCCTATAAAACATATTGTACCTTATATTTAACTAAATAGTTAACCAATGTTTGTTTCTAACCAATAACGAAATGACATGATAGTCGGGCGACCGACTAAGAATATCTACTTGGTTAACAATTTCTTCAAATACGACATAGTGCTATCACTAAGATTAATACAAAGTCAAATTTAAATTTAATTAATAATACTAATACTAATAATTTATTTATTCCAAGACACCATTTACATTGGTACAGGGAAAGTCAAAAAATGTGTGGCGCCTAGGATACCACTTTCCTAATAATAAATGTAAAGTATTATAATCCTATGTAAAATACAATCTTGCACAAATATATTACATAATTTTAACAAACAAATTAAGTTACAACGTTTAACATTTACACATTGATTTAAAAATTCTTCAACATTGTAAAAATTACGTTTCAACAGAAAATTAAAGACTTGCTTTTTATATATACTTATATTGGCAATATATTGTATTTCAACTGGCAATTTATTAAAACATTTAATTCCCATGTAAGCTGGGCAATTTTCAAATAACTTTTTCTACTTCCATCTTTAAAATTGCGTTTATCGTATACGTTTCCATGACGCTAAATAATCCTTTAAACACGCTTTCGACAAACCGAGACTTCGTGCATTTTAGTCACAGGCTGAACTTAGCAACGAGATATTAGTCACGGCTGAGGTTAATTCTAGATATTTTAATGGCAAAAATCAAGTCAGTTTTCCGTAATTCTTGTCATCAATCTGTCAAAATAAATCGACGCGTTGTGACAAGAGACAAGTAATTTTGTATTTTTTTGAAAAAAATGAGCCTAAATCACTTAGTTTTTTTAGCAATTGCCAAAATGTTTCCAATGTAACCATTAATATACACAATAAGCAGAACAATAGTTTAGTAATTTTTTACTGTTACCATGTTATTGATACGTTAATAAATGAAATATTAAAATAACTTCCAAATTTTTTATTTAGATATTTGTCGTAGAAAAGTATAGTATGCAGCACGTTTTATAAACTACGCGTCACTCGCGATTAATAAAACTCGTGACTAAAATGACGTTTATAAAACTTGTTACATAATATACTATAAAATTATGTGAAGGAATAGTTAAATTCATATTAAACCTGGTATCGTACTCGTGAAAATAGTTGTTTGACAAAAAGTTTTGGTAATTACTCTTGACAAAAAAGAAGAATTTCGTTTATAAATAGACAGGGTAAATTTAATAAATTTAAGTTTTTAAAAATGGTCCTACAAGATTGCAGTCTTGAAGCTCTCACGATTGTTCTAACTATTTATTCTGAAGTTTAAACAGTCTACTAAAGTGACCTGACATGACATACCCCAAAATATTGTACCATACCTTAACCTAGATAAAACATGAGAATGATAAAGAACTAAACAAACGGATCTATTTGTCATATCTCTCAGCCGAAACAATAGGGAAGTCTACTACATAAATAATCAATGTGGTCCTGCCAAGTTAATTTATTGTCTATATATTCCAAGAAATTGTGTTGGGGTTACCCGGTCAATGGATTTTTACTCAATTTTAAGTAAATGTGACTCACTGATTATGCTTGACCTTGGAGTAAAATTAATAAACTGTGTCTTAGATATATTTAAATGTTGCTTGTTAGATGTGAACTAGTTGGTGAAACAGTTAATCATAGTCTGCAATTTTATTAGAGCATCCTAGGTAGAGTCTATGCATAAGTAATTATTATCATCATCTGCACACATTATTAGATTTTTATCTTCAGAAACTTCTGGCAAGTCATTAATGAATATTAAAAATAACAGGGGTCCTATAGTGGAAACTTGTGGCACACCTATTTTAACATCGCGTTAGTATGACCTAATTCCATTGATTTCTACTACTTGTATCCTGCCTGATAAGTAATAGTTAATCCAGTTACTAATTTTACCCCTAAGACCATATTCGTTATGTTTTTCCATAAGAAAAGCGTGTTTGACCAAGTCAAAAGCTTTACTCAGATTCATGAATAAACCGAAACATGTTTATTTAAATCAAGGTCATTGTACAATTTATTTATGAAATCAAGTAATGGTGATTCTGTGTTCCTGCGCTTCCTAAAACCATGTCGTGTATCGTTTAAAATATTATGTGTTTGCAAAAAATCATTATTTTACCAAACATAGTTTTCTCCAATACCTTTGAGATAGTTCTCAATAAAGATGGTCTATAATTCTCAATACAGTGTCCTTTTTTTGTGTAATGGTATAACTTTAGCTGCTTTAAATATATTTGGAAATGCACCATCAGATATTGAGCGATTTATTAAAAAAGTTAAAGGATATGTTATGAAATTTACAACAGACTTTAATAAATTAGAGGAAATGCAATCCAGTCCAGAAAATTGGATTTATGCAAATCATTTATAGTATTGAATACCTCATTTTCTGAAACAGGTTCAAGGAATATGGTCGAGCAATTCTTTTTTTTTTTACTTAAAATTATTAGTTTGCCTAGAAAATATAGCATTCAAGTTATTAGGCTATAAAAAAAATTATTAAAACTACTGGCGATTTCTTTGACATCATGAATAGTATTGAATAATTGTGTCCCCTACTTTTATCTCACTCACCATATTTTAATTCTTATTTCCATCTACCGTATCCTTAATTAAGTTCTATATTGACTCATTTTCTAAACGTTTATATACCTTACATGTAATTTCTTTGCCTCTTTAAACACCTTTTTATGTTTTTTTCATAAAAATTAGTCATCATTGATTTTTTGCTTTATGAGCGATTAATTTTGTTGTAAGGAAATGACATTTCAAAATTTCGTTTACTGATTTACTCTCATACACATCTACCCAATTTTCCTTACTTAAATATCTGTAAGAATTATTATAATTGGCACTACTATACATCCTGGCATACAAACAATTATCAGAATTTGGCTCAAAATTTAACATCATATTCATAGTTTGTGAAGTCAATAGGTAGCCGACTACAACTTTCAGTTGTAATGGGTCAATTAAAAATACCTTAGTAATTTATAAAATTGATATATGATATATACTCTACGTTAACTTCATTCGAAACTGAAAGATACACTACATATTGCAGTTTTGATACATTACATATTATCGTATTCGTTTTACGTCATTAAAAATTTTAGTAACAGTTTGCTCTAAAATTATAATAAAATGTTGTTTATATGAAACATGATACACGCTGGAAATAATCTTTCATGATTAATATGGCCCGACAACAGCAGCGCTCGCCTGTAACTTTCATCCGTTTCATAATAGTCTTATTAGAAATACCTTAATATCATTCTAAAGTAAAATTGATGCATCACCTAACTTACGTAAAATTCATTCGAATCTGAAGGATACAGCGTATATTACAGTTTTCATATCCTGTACATCATCGTATGCTTGTGTGCTTAAAAAACGCATTAGTAGCATTTTGCTCGAAAGTTATGATAAAACATATTTTGCATTAATGATGGCAGTTTACACGCCTCTGGTAATCGCCTGTGAGATGGATATAGGCCAATTTCCATTTAGTGCAAAGAAATAATAATTTTAAGTCAAACAAAATTTGACGTTTTTCCAAGAAACGATCTACACACATATATATACATAAACATATACACAGAAAAATGTTTTCATTATTTGATACTTGAGCCAAAAATTCAACATCCTGTATAGACCAGTGACTGATTTTTTTTGTAAAAATAGTAAAAAGTTAGCCACATTACGGGAAAAATACTCTTGATGTAATTAACCCACCCCTAAACTTGTTATTAATATTCGTAATTGTTCATAAGCCTTTTTTTATAACTTCCGTTCTAATGGTCTGACCTGAACTTTCCGAATCTCATTTTACTCGGGTATATATGTACTTTTAAAGGAAATTGATTCCATAATGCTTGAATAATAACTACTATTTCTACATGGCAAGGACTGGCGAATTTTTGCAAATTTTGAGATCCGTATTCAAAGTTGCGTAATTATACGGATTCTTCAGTTAGATTTCTCAATTTTTTTTTGCATACACTTCAATGGTTACCAAATAGAATACCGGTGCCCGCTTTATCATAAGTGCAAAATTTTGCAAAATGTAACTTTTGCCACAAAAATTTTCTTATTTATAACTTTGAACCAAGGTACTATTTTTCATGATTTTTTAGGAAAATTACATGGTTTGTTTAGTACTACCTATTCTTATTAAAAAAAATGTTTTCAATAAATTAACAGTATTTATTTATGAGAAATAAAATCTGCCAACAACAAAAATTGCAGTAACTTTTTTAATTATGCAAATCTTGATGAGATCCAAACGGCATTAGATTCGTCGGAAAAATATACGTTGATTTCACCTTTAGTGGACCGTCTTTGGACCATTTTAAACCGAGATATCAACGACTTTAATTTTGGTACTGTTGAAACTTTTGTAATTAACATTTTAGAACAATGGAGGATATATGTCAGATTTTTACCATCTGAAATTACATTTTTATATTTTTTTCGTACGTATTACACTGAAAAAAAAAATTATGAACAACTACGACTGCTCGTACAACAGTATGCATGTTCACCAATGCGTACGAGCAGTCGGAGTTGTTGATAATATTTTTTTTTCAGTGTCATACCTTCGAGAAAATATAAAAAATGTAACTTCAGATAGTAAAGAGTCTGACATAAGGCCTCCATTTCGAATTCTTCGAAAATGTTAATAAGAAAAGTCTTAATAGTGCCAATACTAAAACCGTTAATAGCTCTGCTTAAAATGGTCGAAAAGGCTCCACAAAAGGTGAAATCGCCGTATTATGTATCCGATGATTCTAATGCCGTTTGAATATCATTAAAATTTGCATAAATAAAAAAGTTATTGCAATTTTTGTTACTTGCAAATATTATTCTCAATGAACAAATAATGTTAAGTTATTGGATTTTTTTTTTAATAAGAATAGGTAGTACCAACCAAACCCCCAAAGAAAATTTTGTTTGCAAGACGTCATACTTTGCAAAATTTTTCATTTATGATAAGGGGGAGTCTATTTGGTAACCATTAACTTGTATGCAAAAAATTTTGAGCAATCTAACTGAAGAATTCGTATAGTTATGCAACTTTGAATACGGATCTCAAAATTTGCAAAAATTCACCAGTTTTTGCATGTAAAAATAGTATTTATTATTCAAGCACAATGAAATCAATTTCCTTTAAAAGTACATGTATTCCCGAGTAAAATAAGTTTCGAAAAGTTCAAGTCGGAGTATTAGAACGGAAATTATAAAGAAAAAGGCTTATAAACAATTATGAATTTTGCAGTAATTTTACAATAATAAAAGCGGCGAGTGAATTACATCCAGAGTATTTGTCCCATAATGTGGTTAATTGTTTACCATTTTCATAAAAAAAATACGTGTGTTAAGAGCAACAACATTTATTTTTAGACCTAAAATCACTGGTCTAGTAACTATTAGAGAAAACGTACCTTCCGTTACGGCATTCACCAAACTAACGATACATTTTCATATACAGTCAGAAGATCACATCCTCTTAAAACATATTTTTACGCATATAAAATCTACAGTTAAATGAGTAAAATACTATGCGCTGAAACTCATCATTAGAACAAAAGGGTCAATAAAATATTTTGAGGGCTGCCAAACAACTCACCCTCGGGCCGAATGACCCAAAACTGTCCCTTTTCAAACTACTGAACCCATCTCCATAAACGTACTTTTTGAAATAAACAAGAAACTTATGTTCCAAATAACCCCTGAAAGTTTTTTCTCAACGGTCTCTTGAATATAACATTTGGTAATTCATCTTAACCCTAGTTACGAGCTTTCAACAAAAAAGGAAACGGCCTACTTGTTGCCTATCGGAAAGTAAAACTCTGATTAATGAAGTAATATGGCGTTAATCTTCGACGGGATTTTAACTCATATCGACGAATATACGTTCAGCAAATTAACATATTAGGAACGTTTCTGTCGATTTTCACGAACAAGCTTTGTCTATTTTTAAGAGGATAATTATAAAATAAAAATCAAGTACTATGTACTAATCGACATTATTTCTTCCTGAGGTAAAGTCTCTTAATAGTTCTGAAGCCAACTGGATTTCTTGCTTGCATTGTCGGGGCTAGGTTTCAAAATAGCTTCCCAATGAATGTTTTTCTCACCTGAAACAACGCAATATTTTCATAACTGATGTATACCTATACATATTACTATGAGTTCATATTAGCGGTTTATAAACTATTACTAAATGATTGGTTTATAGGGGTATGTAAAATAAATAAAATATATTAAAACCTTAGGTTTTATAAAGATTTTAATCACACACTCATACAACCTGTACTATGATATTTCTACTGTTAATTTGAAAATTCAGTCTAAAGCGTTGCTACCAGGATAAATCATTATAAAGCCAGACGCGATATCCGGAAATGAATATAGTTAACCAGATATGTTATGCGATTACCTCAAACGAAAGTAGTCGATTGTTTACCTGGCCCGCCATTACAAGTCCCTTATTTGCATTTTGTTCATTGTTAATATTGCCGGTAGCATAGCTGTAGGATAAATGATATTTATTTACTTTTGTTGAATCATTTATAGAGTTGCTCATTAAACTAAAATTATTTATTATAAATAAATAATGTATTATAAATAATTTACATCATGAATATCAATTAATAAAAAGTAATAAAACTATATTTACGATAATTAAAAGTGAGTCTAAAAATTATCGGCCAACGCTCATGGCCATCGTTGGTGTTATGAAGTATTCCTTTGTTGGACTCTCTTTATGATTTTCAAACTGACTTTGGATATCCTATAACAATGATATTGTTATTTGTTCAAGGTTCAACTAACAGAGCGACAGTGAAACTTTATTTTATAATTTCTACTGACCATTCTTTTAAAGGCGGTTGTTTCGTTTTTTTTTCAACCATTTTATTGGCCAAATTTTACGTAAATTTGCAACAGTTATTTAGTTATGGCAGTTCTATTAAATTCGTAATTTCTGACATAAGATTCAGTATCAGCTACTCTGGAAATACCTAACTACCGATTGCAGCATACTTTTTAAAAGCTTTTATCTAACTCCACCTGTTTGTATGTTAGGTACTTAGTATGTTTAAGTCATATCTTGCAATCAAAATTTCGATTAGTTCTAATTAAGCTAGAGCTTTCAAATTTTGTACATGTGTATCAGTTCGGTGACAATGCAACATAGTATAAGTTGTCTCCATTCGTTTAATGCACATAAAAAAGGCAATAAAAACCAGTCATGCAAATATCAAAGACTGCGCTATTGCCTGCCGCCAAGGTACTACAGAGCATTATTTCAAATTTTTGTGTATTGGAATGAACAAAACATTATACCAGAGGTTTAAAAATCGTATTTTCGATATAACCTTAATGAAGTTTTGGTAAATTAAAAAATCTTACTCTGTTTTGCATCAAGATAGGAATATATGATACATTGGTGGACATATTGCTCATCCTTCACGACATTAATAGATAATTTCAAAGTACATCTTTGTTTATCTGTTCCTTAGGTATGACGTTTTAGTTAGGGGTGATTCGTGTAACTATATCACAAGACTTGAAAATCTTAATTAAGGAAAGTGTTTTTGATTATTTCTTATCTTAAACACTCCAGAACATTTTTTACATGAGGGTAATGATGTATTATCTATTAAGTGCATTATATTTGTTATTTAATCTGGTCTTGAAAAATTCGGTCTCCCCATATATTACCTTGGTCGGCAGCTTTTAATTTTTTATGTGTATATATAATATCGTTCTAAATACAACATGGCGGACGTCGCAAGATAGTGGATCATCATTTTCTTCACAACCCCCTCGATGTGGGCATCAAATAAAAGGCTCTGACAAGTAAAATACAATAAACTATGTGACTAATATAGGAATAAGGTGTAGATTGAATGAAAATTATCAAAATTGCATTGTCTTAAATAGTTTTATTGGTACGCAAACAACTTTGCTATAGAAATGAATATATTGATTTATAAAATGTTATTAACAGCTACAATTTTATCAGCATAATATGTATAAATCTATTTAATCAATAATTGAAACAACTGATGTCTTGCACTTGGCTAGTTTTGTAATATAACGTGAGTTAAAAAAAATAATTTACATTTACCAATTTTTGCTCCGAATATTACTTTGTGTTGATTACAAAATAAAAGTGCCTTAAGAAATTTTTATTTGCAAAAATGATATATTTTGAAATATAAATGCCAACAAATTGGCCAAGTTTCAGGTGCACATAAAACCAAGGTTTTAAGTCTATAATATATTTCCATATTTTCCGTAAGACCCAAATATTAACATGAAATCACGCTCCAAGATGAGCACAAATTGTTAAATGAAGAATTTAGACTTGTTTATTTTACGTTCTTGCGCATATTTATAAATATATAGACTGATTTATCTGAAATTGGAAAGGTATGAAATATTTGTATTTAAAGACATGATTATCTAAAATATATAAATATTGAAGATTATCGACTATAAATAATATTCAGAGATATTTGCAGTTTGATATACAAACTGACTCAATTTTAAATCAGTTTAACTATACTAAAATCGTTGTACAGAGTGTCTCAATTAATTTATTTCGTTCGATTTTCTTTTTAGTTTTTTTATAAACATATGGTTCAAATGTTGTTATTCTGAAGTACTATTTTCCGAGAAATCTGATGCCTTTAATAAATGTACAATTTAGAATCAAAGGAAAAAGTTATCTCCCTGAATTCTTTTTTATTTTATTTCTTTATAGACCAAGCGAATTAGTGATTTTAATTCCCGATCATTTTAGGAAAGAAGGAGCTTCACTTTCCGGTACCTAGTAATATAAAAATATTATCAGGTTCGATTTGTACATCTCTTTGTGGCGTTTTCGAATTTCTGTTAAATAAAGTTGCAATATTATGTTTTCTAGTCTTTAACTTAAAACGCTGCCAAAATCAAGCTAGATAAAGAAAAATTGCTAAGAAACTTTTTTGCAGATCATTAAATTCCCTACAAAAATTAGCGACCGTATACCTGTGCATGTACAGTCCATCTGTCAGATGAGTTAATTAATCAACTGCATGATGGTCACCTGCATAGACGAGTTTAAAACAAACCGATTCGAGATTTGAACTGTACAGAATTTTACCTTCAAAAACGAACATTCCTTCACATTTTATGAGATAAATATTACTCTCCCCATTCCTTATACTAGGACCCAATGATCATGTAAATTTATAATTAAATTAAATAATGATAATTGAAAACGAATTCTACTCATGACTTTATTCGTACATGAAAACAGATCCATTTCGCCTAACTTCAAATTAATAAGTTGCCATTTCAATCCTGCAATTCATATTGCAAATTATGGCAACCAAATAATTTTCAATGATTTTTTTTTTCACAAACCAAATTCATTTATTCATTTTTTATTCCAGGAAACTAATAAAATTTTAAAGTAATAAGTGACCGAAGGGAAAAATACTCGCTTTCGAAGGTAAAATGAATAAAGTTCAAGTCTCGAATCGGATTCTTTTAAACTCGTCTGCACAGGCGGTCCTTACGCGATTGAATAATTTATCACACCTACACGGTGGACTGTGCAGATGGACGTCGCAGACTTCAAAAAAGGTATTAAGCAATTTTTCTCTTTGTAGCTTTATTTTGAGAGCGATTCAAGTTAAAGACCGAAGAACATACTTTTTGCAACTTTAATTAACAATAATTCGAAAACACCGCGAATTTGAAATGCACAAATGAAACCAAATAATATTTACAATATTGCCTACCGGAAAGTGAAGATTCTATGCTTCCCGAAATTACCCGCGGATTTTAATTGATTTTTGACTTATTCGCCTGGTCTATAAGTAACTTATATAAAATCTTTGGCAATCTGTAGAGTATAACTTGCCGATGGTCTTATATTTTGCATCGAGCAATGTCTGGTATAATGGGAAGAAAGCATTTTGTACACGAGATTATTTGAAATTATGGCGGAGGTGCCGGAGCCACCAGGACTACAGTTGGCTCTCAAGCATTAATTAGGTGTTTTCGGAATAGTTAAGGATTTAAAATAGCAAATCCAATAGGGTTGACATAATTGCATGGCTTTTGCCGATTTACATGAAACTGGGTCGCCAAAACGGGTGAAAAAAATTGAACCCTTAAAAGAACCGTCACTAAAAATTATGAAATGAAATTTCTCCGTGGCGTCGTTCAGTTAATTCAACCTTACGTAATACTGATTTTGAGGTCGATGTAAAAATTGACAAATTACAAAATCAAGCGAATTTTTAATGACCCCAAAATCGATATTACGTAATAAGGCTCAATTAACTGAACGACTGTGAAATTTTCTTTCATAATATTTAATGATTGTTTTCAAAGACAGCACATTTTTTTAAAAATTTGAAAACTTATTTTTGACGAGACAACAAAAAATTAATAACTATAATAATAACAAAGATATAAAAATTAACGATATCAGATGTCATAAATAAAAAGGTTTCTGATACGGTCGCTATTTTGCTGACGATCATAGGTGATTTTTTAGTTCTCCCAATTTCCATTAATTTTCTTCGTTTTATTTTCTGCAATATTGTCCAGGGGATTTTTAAAATTTCATGGAGAGAAGATTGGAATTAATTCTTCACACCATTCAACTGTTTCGAAAGCTTTAGATAAATATTTGTAATTTGTAAAGAGAATTTAGCGCTCTGCCTTTTATTATATTTATCAAATTATGATTTCATTTCTTTAGAAAAAAACTTCATTCCCAGCTAATAGTCCGAGGATGTTAGCATTAGAAATTACGATTTCTAGAAAAATTTTGGGACCAGCTAAAAACTGGTATCTCAACAGGAATAAAGAAATATTGTTGATGACTCAAAATGGCAGCTTCAATTGTTACTTAACTTAACAAAAATTCGTTTTGTACTTTAGTTTTGCTTATATTTTCTTTTTTAAAGATAGGAAGACGTTCGACCCATCAATTTCTTCTCTCCTATAAGGTACGTCTACGCAATCAACGAATCTGGTCAGCACGAGCGCAAAATTTTCTCGATTTTTTTCCATGGTTCATTGATATATGACCCTTTTTATAAGTTATAACACACATTTTGAAGAATATTTAGTTAAATTTTCAAGACAAAATATTTTCAATTTTCGCCGTAATCGCGAGAAAGGTAAATTGTTCATATCTCAACTTCAGAGCCTCGTGGAACTAACTTTTTTTTTAATTCGTGTTTTTTATGACGATTAAAATGCCGTCTGTTGCAATAAATTTTATGCAAAATCCACAGAGATGTTAACATTTTTTAAGTTTCAAAATTGTTTCTTTACGTAAAAAAGTTGAATATTTAGATTTTTTACAATATTCTTTTTGATTATGAAAATATACGTCAAATAAAATGTAAGAACCCAAGCAGAGTTGTAAAATATTAATTTGATCTTTCGTTATAAGTTTAACTTTTTAAAATTAATTTCAAAGAAAGTAATTAATATTACTATTTTTTTTAATATCGTTAACATGCGGATTTTACATTTGCTCCTACATCACTTCAAATTTAGAGGATCGAAAAATTATCTTTTTTATTATTAACAATTGAAATTTTCTTCATTACGTAGACGTACCTTGTAGTGGAGTTCAAGACGAAGACTAACGGATTAAACGTATTTCTATGACCTTTACAAGCAAAGATATAAGCAAAAAACTAAGTTGCAGAATGAATTTAAAAAAAATTAAATAGTTAAATAACAATTGAAGCCATATTGAGTGATCAACACTATTTTTTCCATATTTCTGAGGAAATTCTGTAGGAGATAGATCAAGCTTAGCTAGTACCAAAACTTTCCGTAACATTTTCCTAATTTCCCCGGACTATAAACCGAAAGTAAGATTTCAAGAAAACATGTATTTTTTTATTTCCCTTTAATGGTCAATTATGAAAATACAAAAAATTCTCACTTTTATGAAAATGTATTATTCAGCTTGAAGTTAACCTTTCATTCTCATTTGTTTTTTCTTAGTGGCGTTGAATTCTATCGAAAAAACTGCGTCAAAATGACATTTCCCATAAAATCTCAAAACCTACACAGCAGATCGGGCTCAGCGCAATAACTGGATCACCCTGTATATTACATGAGAACTTAACATTTTGGGCTTTGCTAAGCTAGAGCAAAAAATTGAAGCGTCCTTCTAGTAACTGACGTCATACATCCTAGTCACACGCACAGATACGTTTTGTAGCCTCGAGACGGTTCCCACAGTTAGTTTTTTGTTGCAGATGATTTCAATTAAGCCATTTCGACCTAAAATGCCAAAAACTACCAAAGTTTTACCATGGCTTCAATTTTTACAAACTTTTAGTGTAAAGAGTAAATGTACAGGTGTAAAAATGTACGAACTTTACTTTGCCCTTTTTAGGGAACAAGACGATGTGGTAGAGGAAAACTGACACGATAGAATTTTTATTTTCAAATTCGGCCTCAGTTCATAAACATTTAGATCAGAATCTTAGTAGATCTGTGTTACGTTAGACATAAAAACCTTGTTACGTATTTGCACCCCTAGGAAACACCCTTAAAAATCCGTGGGTTCAAAAATTATAACAAGGGATAAACACTAACACAATTTATTTAATACTTTACTGAACACTTTACAATACTTTTAATTACTAAAATACACTTTTACTGACTAAAATAACCTTTAACGATGTTTATTACTTTCTATTCACTTCAGATTTCTAACCCTTCCCCGCCTGTTTACATTATCTTATATACTCTAAGAATGCCTCTAGATCCATCTACAACAAAGTCCAGAATCTTCCGCGGCAATCTAGAATAATGTAGAAATCTCGATCCTCTTCTATGAATTTCTAGAAAACGTACTACTACCAGTGTCTTAGAGATGACGTGCATTACCGGCCATGAATAATCTAGTTACAGTTGCCTATCAGGATTGCTGCCGCACTTCCCATGAGTATCAGTCTCCAGTCCCTAGGGAGCGTAACGCGTATCAAACAGAGTATTTTTAAATTTTAGATTTTTATAACCGATTGAACAAATATCAAAAAACATAAATACGGGCCTTATTGAGAGCCTCCTCTGTTTGAAATATTCTTAAAGTCGGTTTAAATTATTTACTCTAAAGAAAATGATTTGTACTTATAAGAAACCATTGAGTCATCCGTTTTAACAATTGAACTTTGTACCAATAGTTTCAGTTCAGTTCTCTTTAAAAAAAAAGAAGGTAATGTATAGTTATCTGAATGCAATGAGTCGTAAAATGAGTCTATTTAGTATACTTAAGTGGAGGAAACACAAAATCCCCATGCTGAGTCTATTTACCACGTCATTCCAAACTAACGTTTTGTGTATTGTGATGAATAGAACTCAAATTGGGTGTTCATAACTTTTTGATTGGAATGCTTGATCTCATTCTAAATCTAAAAGAAAATCAATTTGAGGTTTAGATTGCGTGATAAATATTTCTAGCCATGAAAAATAACAGATGCTAAGAAAAGTTTCTATAAGAGACTTCCAAAACTTGCCTAATAATGTAAAAAACCACCAAGTCAGAAGTAATTTTTACGACTCTTGTGTGATTACTTTTACCAATATAGAGTTAAAATCGTTTTGTTGGAAGTTATGAATTTATATTTACATTATTGAGTTATGATGTAACCTAGTATATTAGTTTAAGGAGATCACGTTTACGAGATTCGTTGGGACATATTTATCAACATGAAATGCAAAAGGATTGAACAAGTTGTAGAAACATTCCAATTAGTGAAATTTTTGTAAAGGTTGTGTTTCCTCTCTCGTAAATGACAACATTCACTACAAACAAACAAAGTTTTGTTAAAATTATTGGTCAATTTGTCTTTTGTGTTTATACTTAGAAACACCTGTTTACACTCTTCTTTCCAGTCTAAACCAACTTTTACCATTCAAAATGATCTGCATTTGTCACAACCTGTTGTTGATTCCATTAGTCAATGTGAAAATGAGTAAACCCCTTAATCCTGTGATCGATTGTCCACTTTGTGCATACTTTTTCAAATTAACATGTGACAACGCTTTACTGTAAAATGACTTTCTTTTCATAACGTCAGAAATTACGGCTTTATTTAGACATAAAAGATTTTCAGTTCAGCGATTGTCAATATATTATCGGGTAGGCGCTTGAGGCATTATAAAGAATTTATATGAGTGGGTGTAAAGCGGTTCTACTAATATAAAATACAGTGCAATAACGATGAATTCGAGTGAAAGGAAGGCCCTTAAATTTAATCATTTCAATTCCGTATATGAGAAAGAAAGAAATTCCATTAAAAATGGTTAAGGGATATATAAAACCACATGGAGGTAGAGTTTAGGAATTCGGTGAGTTATTTAAACACATTATGCCAAACGTTTTAGGCTAGCAACTGGTGATATAAAGAGCAAAAATAAGGAGTAATTGAAATAAATCATATTATCTTTCTTCTGGTTAAGTTATTATTTGCACCATCTGTCACCGGGACTTGGTAGACATCTTGAAAAAATGACAGCTACAGGTGCCCTTTTGTAAATTTTTTCTTATGATTATTTTTAACCTACTGGAATATTTTTAAAAAGGAGCAGCGTTTCCATTCGACCCGCATACATGCTCTCTATTGTGTTTGTTCAATCACTACTCCAGACTGGCTTAAGTGACTTTCATGAATTATTTTGCCAACCGTAGAATATGGCTTGATGGTGGTTGCGTTACAGCTCCCCTAGATGACCAAAAATCATGAGATAATTTTTTAAACAAAAGTTTGACCAATGGGCTAGTGATAACGGAAATCGATTAATAATGTCTTTTGGCTAAGATATAGGGTATTTTGCTAAACGGTGGATTCATTGTAGTTTTTCATCAAGCTTCGACTATTCGGCTATCAAAAACTAGACAAAATTGAATGTTATTGGAATAGAGTTAAAATTGGTAACGTGTTATTGTCAAGGTAGCTGATGCTAAATCTGACGTCAAAAGTTACAAAATCAAAATGATGAATCCAATACTACTGCCGTAATTGCAATGATTTGTAGATTTACACGAAATTTGGTATATAAACTCTCCGATGGTGAGTGTAATGTTAAGGCTTAAAAATTCAAAACAATGGATATTCTCATTACTTCGAAGAGTCTACAAAAAGGCCCTTAAATGGGTATGGCTCTTCGATAATTCCACTGTAGTTTCATCTGCGTCTACGTTATCTTTAATAGCAAATTTGGCACTAGTAATAAAACACGATTTAACAAGCTAACCATTATACTCTTCGCCGATTTACTGCACTTGTTCTAGAACTGTTGCACTTCTATAGGATACTCTTCGCAGTTTTTTTGTAAATAATATTAATTTTAGACATTTTTAGGTTAATTACAAAACACTAAAAAAATTTTAATTAAAAAAATTAATAACTTTTTTATTCATTGATAGATTTTGTTAAAAAAAAATGTTTGTTCCTCTAGCTAACAGTAACTTACTGTCCAAATTTAAATACAATCGGACTTTTCGTTCTTAAGTTATCGTGCTTACAAGAAACGTAACGGACGGACAGACAGACGTACAGACGGACAGACGAACGGACGGACATTTTGAAAGTTGTTCAGAATTCGATCACCCACAGAGTGATATGAAATTTTTTTCTCGACATGTTACGGGTTTTAGAAATATACCGACCGAATGCAACATATTCTTCGTATTGTATTTGCTAAAATTTTAATAAGAACATTTTTTCATATATTGTAAAAACCTCACAAAAATTAATACAATGATCATCTCCGGGATTTAAGTGGGTAATAACCTGTAGAATGGAATGATGCATTCTTTGCACTTCCAAGTTCCGGGAATTTTCAAAAAAAATTGGAAAAACTTTTTGACGTTCAGTTTTTTTGGTTTAGCGGCTAAAATAATGAAAATACAGAAAACAGTTTTCAACAAAATTTGTAGCTCGTCTCTTTCTCTACAAAAAAGGTCTTCACAAATTTGTGTCTTACTTAAGCCGCTTAGGAGATAAATCCACTTATAGTTTTGAGCCCCTCCGAAATGCGCAGAAAATGTGAATTCTATGGGAGTTTCGCACGACCGGATATATCGATCGATAATTCTTACAATTCAGCTCCACTAAAAAAATGAAAACAACACAAAATGTAGAAAAAGTCTCAGCTTTAATGTGGAACTAATCACAAAATTCATAAAAAAAACTTATCATAGAGAAAAAAGTATTAGAAGATGGCTTAGTAATCTTTATACAGTTGATTTATTAATATCTTTGAGTTTTATGCATCCTGCCTATTTCTCCTGTAACAATGGGTGCTTTTTCACTAGATGGATTCAATTCCACTCACTTTAACCTATATAGCGTGAAAATTTCATTGAAGAATGTTAAGAAACAAATAAGTTGTATATGTTTTACTGTGTAATTGTGCATTTTCTGAACGTGTATGAATAATGTAGACAAATTCAAAAAGTACTACACGCATTTAAAAAACTCTAAAGTCATTCGAAAGAATATGCTTTATTGTACTTATAGTCCAAAAATTAGGACTGTGCTATTATTATTAATAAAGATATAGCGAATTGAACTCCAAAATTTGGAGGTGATTGATCAATGAGAAATATACCCTCTACTTTGATCGCAAGGCATATTTTTTCAACAAAAGTAATTGCAATAAAATGTTAATTGGATTAATATATCATTATATAAGAACATATAAGCAAAATGAATTATCATTCTAACGACTCCCGGCAAAGATATCAATAAATCTGTGGATCAACTGTACAAAGTTTAGTAAGCCAACTTCTGACACTTTTTCTCTATGATAATATTTTTTATGATTTTTGTGATTAGTTCCATATTAAAGCTGAGACTTTTCTCTACATTTCATGTTGTTTCAATTTTTTTAGGGGCTCTGAATAGTAAGAATTATCAATTGATGAGTCCAGTCGTACGAAACTCCCGGAGAATTCTCATTTTTTGCGCATTTCGAAGCGGCTTAAACTATAAATGGAAAACTCGATTTATCTTCTAAACGGTTTAAGTAAGATACAAATTTGTAAAGACCTTTTTTGTAGAGAAACAGATGAGCTACAACTTTAGTTGGGAACTTTTTTCTCAATTTTCATTATTTTGGCCGCTAGAGCAAAAAAACCGAAAATCAAAAAAGTTTTTCCAATTTTTTTTGAATTTTCCCGGAATTTGGGAACGCAAAGAATGCATTATCTCATTCTCCAGGTTATCACCTACTCAAATCCCAGAGATGATCCTTTTTTTAATTTTTGTTACCCTAAATGGCTAATTTGCCTGTACTATAACTTTATATTTGTAAAATTGTAAATGACCTCTTTTAAAGCAAAATAAATAAATATATTGTAAGACTCGATATCTTCAAATTTCAGAGAAACCGCGTTAACGCCAATTTAGTTTATTATAGCTACGAAGCGCCCTCGGAAGCCTCTGCTTAAATTCCGATATCCGAATAAATTCTGTAGTCTAACGTCTTTTGGGTATTACTTTAAACGTGATACACTGACTTCCCCCCATCCGTAGCATGTGTATAACAACTCTCGTTAACTTAAATTATTTGGTTTAAAATCGACCAAGGTGTGTTTTAATATACCCTGTCGGTGCTGCTGATGCTCATGTAAAATGATCAATGTTGCCAGACGTGTGGTAACAGCGATATGAAAGTAATGAACCATACAGTCTTGTAATGAGTCATAAGTCAACTACTCTAGTAACTCTTTATTACGTACAATCCTAAAAAGTAAACAACTGCTTCAAACTAGAAAACGCCAATTTTTTCTTAAGTGTTATATACAGGGTGTACCAAGAATGAAATGAAATGCTTTACCAAAGATTAAAGAATTAACAAGATAGGACAGCCGGTGAAATTCTTTGATGTTTTAGCAATGGCGCCACTGACCTCGACATTTACATTGGAGTTATAAAGTATTTGCCACAATGCCACAATTACACGGAAAAGGTAAAATTGGAGAGAGAGGCGAGTTGTGAAAAATCAATAACACTGTCCTAATAGAACAACCGAACTTAGCTGACTGTCAGAACCCAAGGTAACTAAAGAAACGGGTTATTTCGTAACATACGCCACATGAAGTATTCAGTATTTCTATGTTCATATATTAGGTACATATTTAATTAGGATAGAATTATTCATTGACACAATAATTTTGAAACTTTCTTTTATAATTTATTTCATGAAATGAAGAAAAAACAGCAAGCAACACCCTGCTATCATCGAGAGCTATACACATGATGTAGCACTTGCCGATTCTAACGAGCCAACCTGTCTCTTAGTAACATTGGTCAAATTCCTTTAATTCGTACTCGATAAATCTCGAAACCATTTCCGCTGGATGTCGTGTCCCTTTAATTTGGAGTTAACAATGATCTTCATCTATTTCGTCATCTCTGCCTGACTGTCTTATCTTGTTAATTCTCTAATCTTTGATTTCACTAGTTGGATATGCTGCCGAAAATAATGAAACGTGTCTATGAATTTGAGAGAAAACTTATCTCTATGTGATGCACAAACTTTCTAATCAATTTAAAAATATGTATACAGGGTGTCCCAGATTGAAACCGACATCCTCTAATGGAAGGTAGAGCACACTCAGCTGAGTTCAAAACACCCCTATACCGTTGAATGTGAACTGTTTTTGAGATACGGGGTGTTTTATGGTTTTTAACCAGGACTTCAGTCCGCCATATTTTTTAAATGGTTGCACATATTTAGATAAAATTTGGTATACATATAGGGTGCGTGCAAAATCTGACAGCTAACGAGAGTGGAGGGCATATAATCTCAATGTCCCAAATTAATTATCTGTTTTCGTTTGCTTTTTTAACTTTCTTGTGCTATCTGCTATTGAAATACACATTTTTAAGTTTAGTTTTCATTATATATAAACAATTACGTGTTTTGTACAATAATATTTCCTTTGATTTGGTGAGTGTGCATTGTTTACCTATGTGTTTTTAGTTATTTTCTTCGTATTTAAACAACGTGTGGGATTGATCTTACTGTTATATATAGAGCATATTTAGACTATTTAAAATTTAAATGCTGTTAATTATTCTGTTATCAGTTTACCACAAAAAGCCATCATATTGTATGGAATCTGGTTGTCAAAGTTATACTGAATTTCAATTTAAGCTTTAAAAGGTATGTGATTATTACTTAACATTGGAATTTAGTACTTATTATGTAACATATTTAATAAATACATAGTAGTATACCTAACGCATGCACGAAAATAAAGTTACAGTTATTTCAGATTACCATCGATTTACACCAAAGAAGATAAGTTTGTGGTCAATTAAAAATTCAAAGAGAAAAGTGGTTAAATGCTTTAAGGCTGCATATCCCATACATTTATTTGTTAGTCAATCCAGGTGAGTTACCTTATCTAGTTCAGCAGGTTTTCCTAAAATTTAGAGAGTATGAAATTTCAATGAAATTATTATCTATAAAGACTATTCGTTAAAATACTGTCTGAAACTATGACCATATTTCATCTTTGACTCAGTAAGATCGGATCTCTCTAAGGCTCTTTTCGCTTTGTTCTTTTGATTGAGCACAAACTTTTTTCTTTTGGTGTAAATCGATGGCAATCTGAAATAACTAACTTTATTTTCGTGTATGAGGTAGGTATAGTACTATGTGTTTATTAAATATGTTACATAATTATTAAATTCTAATGTTAAGTAATAATCACATACCTTTTAAAGCTTAAATTGGCATTCAGTGATACTTTGACAACCAGATTCCATACAATAGGATGGCTTTTTGTGGTAAACTAGTAACAGAAAGAATAATTAACAGCATTTAAATCTTAAATAATCTAAATATGCTCCATATATAATAATAAGATCAAGCCCATACATTGTTTAAAAACGAAGAAAATAACTAAAAACACATAGGTAAACAATGCACATCTCGCCAAATCAAAGGAAATATTATTATGCAAAACACGTAATTGTCTATATATAATGAAAACTAAACTTAAAAATGTTTATTTCAATAGCTGATAGCACAAGAAAGTTAAAATAGCAAACGAAAACAGCGAATATCACGTTAATTAATTTGGAACATTGAGGTTATATGCCCTCCACTCTCGTTAGCTGTCAGATTTTGCACGCGCCCTATTATACTCTTTTAGGTTAATGAATAGCTTAATTCCGAAAAATTCCAGGACCGATCTCCATTTTTTAAATAGGACTCTTGGTCGTTAACATCACACTATATATTACTTTTTGGTAAATGTTAATAAACTTTTAAAAATCCTATGGACCAGTTTATAACATAATGTAATAATATTTGATGGCAGTTTTATGGTTACTCTTCAATAAAATTTCAAAAGTATTGAAAGACCAAATTTGACATTCTACAAATAACACAATCCAGTTGCTAACATCATTATTTAATTAATTTTAGCTAAATACCCTCTAGAAGAGGTTGTTATTTGTTTTTGTTTTGACGTTTAGTATTTTTAAGCTTTTTTTAGTTTAAATTTCATCCAAAATAATACAAATTTCATTTCTTTCATGAAAGAAAAATAGTGTTAGTAAAGAGGCTTGAATTAACAAGCATAATTTAAAAAAAATATTAAGCACCTTTTGAGAATAACTTGAAAATATTAGAGAAGAAAGTTTGCAATTTTATTTTGACAAAATAAATTTATTTAGAAATTTAAATAATTGAAAAAAGAAATTAAAAAATGTGCGAATAATTAGGACTATAACGGTTTTTCAAAATGAATGCCCCCAGCGTCAACACATTTTCGAGAACGTTTTAATATGTTTTTCAATGACCTATCAATTACTTCCGGGTTATTTCTAATGTTATCACATACAGTAATATTTTTCTCTAGAAGCTGTTCTCGTGTATTGAACTCTTCATTGTATACCTCAAAAAACAATTTTCTTTTTGTGTGCCTGTGTTATTAATAGAGCTGGCTGTAAATAGGAACCATTTTTCGACTCATGTTTAGCAACTTTTTTCTAATTTTTTTATTATGAAAGTTAGTGGTAAAATGTTCTAAAGTATTTTCGAGACGTCGCGTATTTTACTAAACTTTAAGGATTATATAGGCTTTCTGACAGTACAGTGAGGCAAAAACGCAATTATTTAAGAAGGAACGTATCTGTTACTAATGTAGCTCTTAAAGCTGGAAGTGGCGCGTGGGAAATTCGCCTGATTAGGGCCGGTTTATCAAGGATAAAGTTATTCTATAGTTAAAGCACACAGTTTATTATATAATTAAAGTAGCCAAAACAATTGTCAAAACAATGCGTTTGTGTCTAGACTCATTCTTGTATAACACCTCCAATTTTTTGTTTTACGAATTGTCTGTGAAATCGGTATTTTCAGTAAGAAAATTTTGAAAATAATAATACTCGGAGACAAAAACTTGAAGAAAGTTGTTTAAGTACAAAGTATATACAGTCAATGTTTAATATTTTTTTATACCCATAAAATTAGTAGTAATTTTCTCCTAAAGTAAAAAAAAAATGGTTAATTATAAAAACATTGTCTCTGGCTGACAGTAAGACAAATTCTTAAATGGCCCAGAGGGGGGGGTGGCGATTATAAATTACCGCTGTTTTTAAAAATCTCAATAATAATTTATGAGATGGTGTTATTAAGTATTTTATACTCGAAGAGGGAGCCAATTTCATTGGAAATTCATAAAACAACTAATTGATCTTCAGTTTAAATAAATCTCTTGTGCTATTTTGTCAAGTAACTTGGCAACCATGGTATATTATATCAGTGGGAAGCTCCTTCAAGGTCCTATTTGGCATTATAGTATATAGGGTATTCAATTTTGAAAAAATTGTCAAATTACATTTGACGATTTCAGATCCGCAAGTAAAATTATCTTGACAATTTCTGGCATAAACTAGATCTCTGTTCTGTTACGTCATAGTAAGGGTATAAAATTAACATGTTCTTGGTAACAATCTATCATAGAATCACTAATTGGTATATAGTTTAAACCACCTTTAAGAGGAATATCCCAATATGTAATAATATGCCTAGTCTTCTATTTAAAAAAACATTACTTTATAATGCCACGTCTAAATAAATCATGTGGTAAATTTCAAAATATACACCTTTATGTCCTCTGTCGTTTGTGAAACTTTCTATACCTTTATAAGGGAGTCAGGATATTTCATGACGCTAGGTGAAAAGACCCTGTATATTTTGCGGGGTAAAAAACTTTTGGATTCTATAAAATATGAAATCAATGGTGTCGCCATCTTAAATAGCGTACACTGTAGATAGACAATTCGCAGAAAGCATTATTATCTTGTCCAAAACTGCTATAACTTTCTCACTACCCATAATACTACTAGTCAAGTTATCATAGACGAAATATTGCTCGAACCTAGGAAAATAAAAAACAGAATTGCCAAAATTCGACACGCGGTTATTTTTAAAGTGTATTAATTAAAAAAACACAACTGTTTCCAGCTTTATAGGAGGCGCTTCAATAGAAAACGTAAGGTTAATTTTGAAAATTCTATTTTTCTTAAAAATCTCGAGAAATGTTGATCCAGCCAAAAAAATGTCTTTTTTGAAAAAGAGGGGTTTTAAAAGAAAAAATGCTTCATGTTATTTTCTCGTAGGGCAAACGGTTTTTGAATAAAATGGAATTTAATAATTTATAAACGTACCATTTGCAAGAAAAATTATTTTTTATTTTCTTCCTTAAATTCGCTTAAAATATGTAAGCTAGTAAATTGTATAATATGTTTTATACAATTCTGAGTAATCTTTAAAAAAATATGAAAATGCACTATTATTTTGTCCAAAATGTTTCGTTTCTTGTCTAAATTACACGCTACGAGGAGGAGTGATATTATGCTGATCAACAGCGGAAACGCACGCAATTCAGCAGCAGGCAAATACAAGTGTTACACATGACACTTTTTCTTAGAGAAGTTTGCGTGCTTTTAGAACCATTGCACTTTTCTCTGACAGAACTATATCAAAATGTGCAATCCATGAATTAAAAGCATAGGATTTCATAAACAAAATCCATAAGTTACGAGTTCTGAAATTATGCCATTATCGAATACTGTTTAATAATTGTATATAATTGTTTATTTGTGGCATATTCAGATGTTCTTACTTTTTATTTTGTAGCAATCAAGTATTCAAGAACCAACCTCTGTCTGATCCGTTTCGCTCAGAGGTTTTTTCGTTAAAATCAATATAAGTAAGAAAAACTGTTTAATAATGTTAAAAATCCGCATTTTTGACGTTCCCGCATAAAAGTAAATAAAAAAAAAAGTTGTGTGAAGTTAAAAATTATGTTACGCACTACATAATATATAGCTTTATCTCTATTTTACATCTTTTTAAATTTTTTGTTAAAAATAAATTTCACGATCTCACAGATATTTGTTATTGAAATTTGGTGCTTAATTTCGAAACTGTCAAAATTCACAAATTTCAAAATGCTCTCTCTTAAAGTCAGTAAGCGAGAAAGGGTTTGCACTATTATTAAATAAGAATATTGTCACGTGTTTTCCACCCCTTAGGAAACCACCCCTTAAAATCCGTGGGTTCAAAAATTATAACAAGAGATAAACACTGTACCACCAACTTCTGCCCCCAGCAGGTTAGGAAGTTGAGGTTGCCCGGTTCTCGTTTAGTTTGTGGAGACTGGGTCGTGGTTCGAAAATTATTCAAGAAAAACTTTTTATTTTAGGTTAGGCGCCAGTAGTCATATAAAAAAAGCATCTACAACGTACTTGTCTAACTGTACGACTGTGACTACTCAGAGATAATTGATTTGTCATAGATACTCATGCAATTCTCACAGATAAACACTACTTTGTAAAATATATCTGGTTTATTGACTCTATTATAATTGAAATGATTTTAATTTAATTAATTGAAATGTTACACCTCATGGTTGGATGTAGCTACTTCCTTACAGAAAGTTTATATATATAATAAATAATTATGGTTAGGTTGAAGACCAAGAAAAATACAAAATGACAATTTATCGTTAAGCTGTGATTAAATAATTAAATGTAAAAAATTAATAAATAGCTGAAGGCAATATATAACATAAAACAATGGTAAAAATTTAGAACTGTTTATCGAAAAGTTGAATAATGTGGTTGAAAGTTGAATGTTGAAAAGAAATTCAGTTGATATTATTACCACCGGCTGGGTTCTGCAGTAACCAACCCTGGTCCTCGTCTCACTGAATCCTTCCTGTGTATCACCACTACTCGATCATTGACTTCTAGCAGAGATCCTAAGACTTTTCAGAATTTAGACGTCTGAACGGTTACCAAACCCAACAACTTGGTGCTCTCATCCAGCGAGGACTATTCTATACCAAGACACTCCAAACTTGGATCACAAAGACTCCTTGACAAATAATCAGGTTCTCCTGGATTACTAGCAGCAACCCAATTTTTTCTGGCACACAGTTAAGCCAAATTTATGGTAAAATTCCCAATTTTAAGGATTAACTTTCATCAAATCTGAAGGGTCAACTTAACAGCTCAATCCTACAAGAGCTATTATCTGTTACTACACTTGAAATTACTTGCTTACTAGTGGGCACTCTTAGTGCGTTTGATAAAATCCCCACGTTAATGCATTACTGATGTCTCTCTAAATAAATTACATTAACATGCCCTTCTCGCCCCTACTAATATCGAGTTAAATTCCTTTGAGTTTTAATTATTCGATAAGGTTACGAAAACGTAATTTACTAAATTCGAACTGTCTTTAAACCCCTATTAAACCTCAATTATTCATTAATAACATTTACTTCTAAATATATATTAATACCGAGTTAAACACATGTCTCGAAATACCCCATTCATACATTAACGTGACCACGCGGTCTCCATCTTACAAGCTACGCGCCGCGAATCAGGTAATTTGTGAACAACAAATATCGCGTTTAATTATGATAAATTCAACAATTAAATTGCAAATACATGTACAACAAATACTACAGAAGGCAACTATATACATATTATAAACTATCTTAACGTACCACTCCAGATAAGGTGTTAATCGTTCAGCAACCGTCTGTATTGCTACGAAATCGACAGGAAAATGACTATGACGACCTGTTCGGATACCGTGTATGGTCTAAAACCTAGTTACACTTCTATACGCGAGATGTCGCTGGTAGTGGTAACATAAATCATTCTTTAAATACAATGCAAATCTACACAATTACTTTACTATATCATTCCTATGCATTCATGAGTTCCAATTTAATCATAATTATCGATTTATAATTTTGTTTATCGATTTTTAGGATTTTGTTCACTTAATATAGATTTCTTCTTTTAAATATTTGTTGTACCAGATGACTTGTAGGTGTATTGCAAGAGAAGTATCAGATGGCGCTAGTATGCTAATTTATAATTTAAAGTTGGCTTTATAAACACAAATGCTTCCAGATTCAGTAAGACAAGGACGGCTTCAGGATTGAACTGAAAAATTAATTAATAAGTTTACTGAATTGTGGTTTAAGACTACGAAAATTCATTGCTATTAAAATAAAAATTAACAAGTGGCATTCAGGTACTTTTGAATGTCACAACACTTACAATATTTATTGAATAACTAAAGACAAATTTTTGTTAAAGTGATACACTGCCCCTATCAGGTTGAGAATAACCACCCCTAAGTTTAAAGAACACGAGAAAGACAAGAGAAAGCTTAAAATCCAAAAGGATTTCTATTTTCATGGATGCTATGATTGGCTGAAATTCCATAGTACTCTAAAATAGAACTTACGTATCATCAACGTCCCACAATGGCAACCCTCAAAGGATGTGAAAACTAACCCCTATATAAGATTTAACTATAAGAAGTTATAGTCACTTCTATAAGAATTCTGAACACCTGCGTTGTGTGGAAATGAGAAAAAATTAAACTATGTTCGATGCTGTGCTTCAAAACCACCCCCCGGGGTTGCGATATGCCACCCCTATGTCCGTAGGATGCTGGAAAAACAGAGAGATACTAACCGTATTTACATTTTTATGAATGCCATGATTGGCATGATTGCAGATTTTTCAGAAGCCACACTTCTTATAGTCGTTTCTTATACACAGGGAGTAGTTATCACACCCTAGGGGAGTGGAATTGAATAACCACAGTGTACGTGACTTTCTAACTCTGAGTACTGTGCAATTCTAACCAATCATAGAATCCATAAAAATGGAAATACTTTTAGATCAATGACTTTTCTCGTTTTTCTGTCATTTAAGATAAGCATAAGGGGTGATTTTTGGTAGTGCTGTTGGTGTAGTTTTTATTTATTGAGCCGAAGATACTGCAGACTCCTCTCACCTTTACAAACCTCCGGAGTTTCGAACTTTATCGAGAGTCACTGCAGCTTCTTTCAAGTTGAGTCTTGAATGTGGGTAGCTTTCACACCGTCTGAGGGTTGACACTGTAGGATGTTGATGGAACGTAAGTCTCTAGTTCTATTTTAGAGTATTTCACAATTTCAGCCAATCCTAGCATCCATGAAAATAGAAATCCTGTTGAATTTTACGTGTTTATTATTTTTCCCGTGTCCTTTAAACTGAGGGGTGGTTCTTCCCAACCCAATAGGGGTAGTTTATGAAGATTATGTCAGACCTGATGCAGCTTCTTATCACTTTAACAAAACTTAGGCATTTAGAGCTTCTTCAGCAGTCATTGCTGTTTTGGATCGATATTTTTTATATGGGGGGTAGTTTCACCACCTTTTTTAAAATTATTATGGGCCGTCTGTCATGCTGACTCCGAGGGCACTGCAGCTATATAGGCTTATTGTACCACTTCCCAGTCTTATCTATGTTGTACCAGTCATTCTCTATAGACTTGCAAGTGTTAACTATAGTTCTATGACCGGCCCGTGCGAGTCTGTAGTGAATTTCCTCGCATTCAGGCCAACAACGGTTTCGGCACGCGGTGTATCTCGATGGTCTGCTCACCCATCGAAACGGTATCCGCTCCGGCCGTTTCTTAACTTCAGCGAGACTGTCTAGGTTAGACTTAATACCGATCTGACTGCTCGCCTCTACTGACCACCTTGTATCGCTTCGGATTTTCCACCCTTTCCGTGTGTTTACATTGGCTGATAGTCTCTAAACACGCCTCTGGAACCATCTAGAGCAAAGACCATAACCTTCTCGCACGGTAGTCTAGAATATAGTAGAAATTTCGATACTCTTCTATAAGTTTCTAGCTTCGTGAAAATGTACTACTAGTGTCTCAGAAATGGCACACATGAATCCAGTTACAGTTGCCTATCACCATTGCTACCAGCCCCTAGGGGGCGTAAGTGCGTAACAATATATATACTACTAAGAATACATGTTGATCAATATTTCATGAATAAATAATATTTTAAGGAAAAATGTGTTTATTCCGCGAAATAATTTTTCTAAATGCATGTAGATTCTTCAGGGGCAAATCGGAGATGTGAGACTTCTTATGATGTTTCGTCTATGAAAATTAAGATTTTTTAGCTTCCCGCATAAAAGTAAATTCGTAAGTCACAGCGCACTTACACTTCATTTTACATAAAAACTATTACTCTTACGAGAAAAACTCCAACGACCCATTTTTTCTACATATTCTCTTTAGAAAATAATTTATATTTCTTCTTGGCCGATAAATATTTCACGAAATATTTAAAGAAACGAAATTTTCAGAATTCAAATTCAGTTGTTTCAACGGAACAGATCTAAACATTTTTATTTTTAAGAGTAATACCTAGAAAATATCATGGGCCAAATTTTAATCGTCCTAGTTTTTTCCGAACTTAAAGCGTTTGGTAATTAAACTGTACAGTGCGAACCTAAAGAAACGCACAAAATTCATATATTTGGTATGTGTCATTTGTCAAAAAAATCCCCGAACAGGTCGATTTATGCTATATTTTGTCGCTATACCAAAATTTATGACGTGATTGGTTTTTGAGTTATGACGTCATCATAATTTTTTTAAATGGAAACAGACATTTTTGTTTACTGTTTTTGGTGGCATATTCCTTTAGCTTTCTGGTAATATGAAAAAAATTGATATTACCTCAGCCATTCTTTTGGAAAAAAATATTTTTATTGATTGATACCTTACATACGTAATTGTGAGAAAAAAATCATCTCCATTGCTCAAATTGCGACCCTCCAACCATTTGGCATTGACCAAGACGGGTGTAGACGCTTTGCACGCTGTTCTGAATCATCTCATGGGCAATTCGTCTCATCTCCAAGCCAATTCTGTCTTTCAATTCTTCTGTGGTATCCGGTCTGTTAAAATAAACGCTTAACTTTAAGTAACCCCAAAGAAAGAAGTCTAGGAGATTAAATCCGGTGAACTCGGAAGCACTCAATCCTCGACGACCTATCCACCTTCCAGTAAAAGTGTCATCGGAAAACTGACGCACTATTATCCCAAAATGAGGTGGGGCCCCGTCTTACTGAAACCAGACGTTTTCAGCAGGAATATCTTCATCTTCATTGTTCGGAAACATAACTGTTAAGGCTGGTACTAACTCAACTCGCAAAAACTGTAAATATCTTGCGGTCGTAAGATTTCCTTAAAAAAAAGGTTCCAATAAATGATCACCACTCATACCTGCCCACACGTTTATTTTGCCTCGTCGCTGTGTATGGGCTTCGTGAATCCAATGAGGATTTTCGCGTGACCAATACCTACAGTTATGCCGATGATTTAAAGAAAATGTAGCTTCATTAGATAAAACAATGTTCTTTAAAAAATTTGGGTTTTCATCGCACAAGGTCATCAACTGTTCACAAAACTGTAAGCGCCGATCTGGATCGTCCTCATTCAATTCGTGGATTAATTGTACTTTGTGTGGATGGTATTTTTCTTTCTTCAATAGACGTACAACAGACGTTTGACTCACGTTATGATTTAAAGCCAGCTGCCTTGTCGAAAGATGGTGGCTTTACTCACTTTCTAGAGGAATATTGAATTTGGTTTCGTTGCTTGTGCTAGGGCGACCAGATCGAAGGAGGTCAGCTACACTGCCAGATTCATCATATCTAGCCACCAATCTACTTACACTGAATCTAGAAATTTGCTTTTCGGGATACTTGGCATTGAAAACATCACATGCTTCCTGATGAGTTCTCAGCCTATCACCATATCCAACCATCATCAAAAGTTCTACGTGTTCTTACACTTAAACGTGGCATTGCATTCACCAGTTTTACACTGTCTCAGAAGTGTCACAAAACTGAGGTTCCACACGTGCCAGGAAAAAGTTATCGATACTTTACACAAAAAGGCCTGTATCTCTCTGTTGTTAAGGTGATTGTTTATTTATTATTTTCTTGTTTTGTTTTTATGTCCCATAAGAAAGTGGAACATTACTCGTGAATTTGCGAAAGGTAAGCTACTTGACATAAAATGTCATTTTTCCAAAACAATGGCTCAGGCAATATCGTTTTTTTTTATATCACCATAAAGCTAAAGAAATACACCACCAAACATAGTAAACAAAAATGTCTGTATAAATTTAAAAAAAATTATGACGACGTCTTAACTCAAAAACCAATGACGTCATAAATTTTGGTATAGTGACAAAATATAGCATTTACAAAACTAAAATCGACCTGTTCGAGGATTTTTTTGAAAAATGACACCAAAGATATGAATTTTGTGCGTTTCTTTAGGTTCACACTGTATTTATTGTTGTTTTGAATAAGTCTTGTAGCAGTTTCTATGGATCGATATATTCGCAAAAGTAAACGTTTTAATACCACATAAAGGTCGATGTAGGTCCAAGGCTACATAAACATTTTAACGTTGCATTATTTTTTATTTACCGAAAGAAAATAAATAAAATATTAAATATCATGGTGATAAACTATATTAACATCGTGATCAATCTAGCTGGATTGGGAGGCACTAAAAGCTGTGACCCATATGAACTCCGCGCAGCTCATCTCCGGAAAGCTTTTCCAGGACGCCTTTCCTTGAAATGCAGCCTCTAATGCTAGGACCTACCTAAATAATATTAAGTAAGGCCTTTTTAAGTTATAAATTACTAAACAAACACATTGCTACTGCCGAGGCGCTTTTAGTAGGAATTGATTTTCCAGTACGTATTTTTATATCGGAAAATCAGTTTATTATACAGCTGTAATCTATCAGTGCTAACGGATCTTTTAAAATTATTGTATTCGTACTTTATTTACCTCTTTGGTTAAAATAATTTTACAATTAAAATTCACATTATTAATATCGCGTCCAGAACGATGAAAATTAATTGCGTAAATTAATTAATTTTCAAGAACGATAGTCGTTGTTATTATTGTTATTGGATTTTTCATACTGCTCGGTAAATCAGTTTTCAAATTGTTCGTATAATCAGAGATTCTAGAACACTCCACACGTATTCTCGATTATTTAATTGTATATGATTTAGGTGTGCAGCTTTATCTCTTCTCGTTGCAATTAATGTGCAATTACACAACTTATATACGTGTAAGAATAATTTACAGTTTGTCATTACCATTCTTGACTCTGCAACACAAACATTACGGATGTAATAAGCCTGGTATATGGCGGCGTCTAGAGTGAAAATGTTTCGATTTGTTGCAAATTTAATGTAACCGACCGGGAGAGATAAGGCCGCAAGAAGCAACATGCACTCGCTAAGTTGTTTTCCACCCCCAGGCGTATCTACTCAAGTGCAACTCTAAACGTAAAATTCCCAGCACTTCTTTCATTGTTCCTGGGACTGGAGAATGCCAGATGCTATTTTACAGTTTTCCAAGTAAAAATAATAATTATTCAATTCGCTTTGTGATTCTCTCCTTTCCACTTTTCACGTTTTCTCAAATTTGGCTTCACTTTGGTCCACTAGACAGCATTGCCTTATATAACCATAATAACTTATGAATTTATATATAAAGCGAGAGAAATAAAAAATTATTTATTTAGTTTACTATTTAACAATTTAGTTACAGAATAGAAAATGCAAAGTAACCTACTCACTAGTGAGTGAATTTAGTTTAATATATATTGTCCATATCTCTGAATTAAGCTAAACTGAATTGAATTATTATATAATATTTATAATTGTTTACAAATCTACAAAAGAGAAAAAAATTAAGTTTAGATTAGGGACAGGTTTTGGCATGTTCACAAAGCTCCGAGGGTATAAGAGCTTTCCACTTAAAACTCCAGAGGCCACCCTCTAAATAGGTGACTTGAATTCTCTAAAAGGCACTCAACAGAGCAATATACATGGTGTGATTAGTTTCATGTCATTAAAAAAATGGTGGAGGGGAATGACTAGACAAACAAAAAAACCTTATATATAAGATGGGGTCTAAAACCCATAACTTTGGAGAAAATTTTTTCATTGTGTTGTTTGAGAACTGCTGGTTGGAGTAGGCCATATTGTCGTTCCGTCTTGTGATATTCTCAAGAAATATTTTTGTTTTTAATTCATGTCGTTACTTGGCTACCCGTTCATTGTTTTGGTATGTTGCTTTGTTCTTCTTTAATGTTGTGCCACTTAAGATCTATTTTATGGTACCGTTTGAAGTCGTTAAGTACTTGGTTACGTACAAACACTACACTTCTCTTGGTGTTACTGTTTGGATTTTGGACCAAGTTTTTATTTTTTTTCTTTATTGACAATGTTGATAGATTAGTGTGTTAATTTACCAAATGTGTTGAACTAAGTGCGTATGTCCTCAGTTCGATGTGCTGAAATGTTTATTGAAGGAGGTGGAGGTCATTTCGAACAATTTTTTTGCCAAATTCAAAAGAATTGTTCTGTTATTGGGGAATCCCTGTTTGGCAATAAATGTATTATTGTTATTATTTTTATTCTTATCCTCTGTCTTGTTCTAACCTGTTTATTATTGTTTACACTGATTTCCATAGAAATCAAAGACTAGATTTTTTATTTTTGATACCTGACTGGAAAAATTTATGCGCGCAATTCGTTATAACAATCAGATTTTTCCTGACTTAAAATACACATAATTATTTTCGTATCTATATCATTATCGTACCTCGGAGGTCTAACTGCTCGTTTTCCAAAAAGTTCCTATAATTTTGTTCCAAATTAAAAAACATGCATATAAGCAAATCCTCTGTTTAAACCCCAGGCTCTGCGGCCACCCTGTGCTTGCGTTGTGCAAAAATAGATAACGAATTTTTACAATTTCATAATTGATACAAAAAGTTTGGTTCGAGCGGTTTCGTCAAAGTGCCGCGCTTCTTGCTTTGAGACCACGCGGCGGCGAGGGCACAAGTCGGTAGGTAACCTTTACATTTTTTTATGGCTTCTATATAATCCGGCACTATACGTCCATTGCCGGAGAAAAGCAGTGATTCTCAAATATCTCCTACTTTAACATTCATATATATTCGACCTAGGTCAGTGTTTCTCAAAGGGCCCATAGTGGAAAAGTCATATAGGTTTTTTTTTATCTAGTCGATCCCCATTGCCAGCTTTTTTAATTACTTGAAACTGATTACACCCTGTATATACCATCCGTTTGAAGTGAAAATGATCTTTTTACAAATTGAGGTGTTGTTCCGCAAACAAATTGTTCGATCCCAGGAACCTTGAAAAGAGATGCATGTGACGACTGTAATTAGACATCCATCACATTCTAAGAAACTTTTATGCTGCTAATAATTTTTTAACTATCTCTAATATTCGAAATTTGATACGTATTTTTTTAAGTAATAAAAAGTGCTTAGGATTTAGTGATTCTTAGTGAGTTTTTCTTTAGTGATACAATTTAAAGAATTTTTTTTCGTCCTTTTTAGTGACTCAGTTTCATGTAAATCTGCAGAAGTTATGCAATTATGCAGCCCTGTTGAATTTGCTACTTTGAATCCTTTATTTTTGATATCAGATTCAGTATCAGCTACTCCAAGAATATTTAATTATTAATTTAATCACAATTCTGGTTAGGGCGCATTCGTCACATACTCGCATAAAAATACCTTTTCCGATTTTTGTTCACCTTATATTAGACGCAGCTTGATGAAACAAATATGGGGCTCCCTGCCAGTCATACTCTACAGATTCCATAAAAATTTAAGCTATTCCAGTGAAGTCATTGAATAACTGAGAAAAAAATACGTACACGTCGAACTTAGACCTCCTTCTTTCTAATTTTAAAATCGGTTAAAAATGACTTTCATCAACAAAACTAAGCGCTGTCAGGCAGAGAAAGAGTGAGATGGAGAGTAGATAATACATCTAGGGGGTGTGCAATTATAATTTTTTTCTACATCTATTTAATAGGTAATTTAATAAATAATTCACTGTAGTCAATGTATAGACTTTTGTCGAGAAACTTGGAATTTGGTGTATACATATATCAGAAGTAAAGGCCTAAAATTCTTTATGACATCTGCTACCCCCGCAGCCGTCTATTATTAAAGGGATTAACAAAATAAACAAACTGCTTCCTAAGGAATCACTAGTTCAGTACGAGAAAATAATTCCTCATAGAATAATATTTGAAATCGTCGAACACAAACACTCATAAAAATATGTATCACTTTAATACCCTTTTGACTAACCGACGTTTAATGTGGTGGTGGGTGAGGGTGATACCAGCCAAAAAAATTAAAATTTTTGCTCTCGTACATAATAAATTTCAATTTTATTTTATCAACCCCTTTAATCATGTAGTGGGAGTAGTAGTGGTATCTAGTATATACACCCAATCCCAAATTTCTGGAATCTTATCAGCTTACATTACTACTTTTCCCCTGTTTATCTTCCAACCTTTCACCGGAGTAAGCTTAAAATATAATAGTTTTAATACATAAAGGCAAATTTCAAGTCAATGTCTTAAGCCGTTCCACAGACAGATCGATGGACCTAGTGACCGATAGACAGAAATTTTGTTCTTGCGAAAACTAAATTCTCGACGTTTCATGACATACCAAACCTACTTCAACTAAAAAAATCGATAATTTTTTTACTATTGCTATATTGCGGCTCCACTACATGGATGTGGAAGTAATTAAAACATGGGCTTGAAATGTATATAATGATGTTTGCAACTACCTATATTATATTTTAAGCTTAAAATTTCACAAACTTGGGATATGGAGGATATACTGGAGCTAAGGTGTCAATTTTTTTACATCTGCCATCTCCATCACCACCCCAAAACCACATCATTAAACAGGTTAGTAAAATAAAATTGTGATTTAGTGAATAATTTTTTTGGCATCAGCCACCCCCATTACAACGTAGGGGCAGACGATTTCAAATTTTGTAATATTAAATTTCTGTGAATAATTATTTCCGCATATGGGAATGCAGATATAGTGTCAAGATGTCTTCGCTTAAAGAGATTTGGACAGGATATCTTGATGTGGAAGTAGAAATTCCTTAGGCAGCGATTTTTTTAACACTTTAACCACACTGGTGTTCATTAACTTCATGTTAAGTTCGTAGCCAAACGCAGTATATATTCAGTGTCTGCAAAACTGTTTATTATACTAGTTTCATTTCCACATTCTACATTCAATATGTTTCATTCAAGAAAGCAAGAAACACAAACCCATGCCAAGTTCGAACTCTAAAGCGAAGCTTATTTCAACTATATCATAGATGAGCTTTACGTGCGTCTCTTACAATAGTCATAACATTCATTAAGATCTAGATGAGTTTCAGCTTAAAATAAATAGTGTATTATCCTTATTTCGTGACCTTAATATTAACCCCAAAATGTCTATAGAAAAATAGGAAACCATACACTATTCACTAAATAATAAAAGAATTTTTAACAATCATTGTACAAAAACAGGTTTTTTACAGAAATTCATCTCATAACACACTGAACTTAAAATATCAAATAATAACTAAAAAAAAATTGTCTTTGTATGTGTTGATATATTTATACGTTTACCTATTAAACATGATAATTTCTGTTAGATCTAAAATTGTTGTTTCAAATCTGAAACATGAACAAAATAGCATGGTAAAATACCCTGTTTTTTTCTGTTCATATCTGTCCTACAGGGCGATAGTTAAAAGGGTGTAAAAATTCATGATTTATATAAACTATGAAACATATTCCTTACAGGATTTTGCAAACAGCGCAAAGAAGAACTATCTATGAGAAATAAAAGAAAAACTATATGTAAAAATATTAATGAAATCTTTGCATTTTTTCGATAACCTGACCTCTGGTTATGTTAACAAGTTAAAATTCTAAAATAAATTTGTCCAATTTCTTATTTGACATTCTTATTATAACACTAGTATCCAACATAGTCCCCTACAACTAGTATCTACATGACCCCCTACGGTATGTATATTCAGTTAAAGGTGAGAACAAAGGTCTGAATTTAATTTATTTACCTACCTTGTCGTAATTTTTTTCTTTCATTCTAATGGATTAGATTTTCATAAAATCTCTCATTCAGTTTCCTGGAAACGCTTAGCCTTTGAAACGTTTTTCGCCCTTATTCTGAGCTCATCAGAAAGGCATAAAGCCACTCAGAATAAGGGCGAAAAACGTTTCAAAGGCTAAGCATTTCCAAGAAACTGAATAAGAGATTTTATGAACATGTAATCCATTAGAATGAAAACATTTTTAAAGACAAGGTAGGTAAATACATAAATTTCAGGGGCCTTTGTTCTCATTTTTAACTGAATTTACATACCGTAGGGGGTCATGTAGATACTAGTTTAATCTGCTTAGCCGTAGTGGACTATGTTGGATGCTAGTGTTATAATGAGAATGTCAAACAGGAAATTGAATAAATTTATTTTAGAATTTTGACTTGCTAGCATAACCAGAAGTCAGATTATCCAAAAAATGTAAAGATTTCATTAATATTTTTACACATAGTTTTTCTTTTAGTTCTCATAGATAGTTTTTCTTTCCGCTGTTTGCAAAATCCTATAAAGAATATGTTTCATTACTATAAGCAAACAAGTAATAAATAATTCATTTTTAAACATATAAACTATATTTTATTATTTATGATTTTGGAATAAAACGTTGATAACGTTTTTAACTAGGCACATGATGTAACAAGAAGATTTACAGAATATACAAACTGTAATATATATAGTGTATTTCTCAAATTCAAATGGACTCTAAGGTGCACCCGCATCAAAGAAACACGCAGGAACATTTTGTTGTCGGTTACTGTAATCGTTTATGGTTGCAAAAACAAAATTTCCGTAAACATTTTGTCTAAATTACGGAAACTCATTTTAGTAATATTTTTGTTGTGTTGCTGCAACAAGTTTCACTCTGTCCACATCAAACAACAGTTTTGTCTTAATATAGGTACATAATATTATGTTTTATTAAGAACTTTCTCGTACACGACAGACAAGAGAAGAAATAGCAAACATCGTGTTCACACAACAACATTTTTACCTAAGTATAGTAGTTTCCATAGATAATTCAGCGATACAAAAAAGCTCGCAAAGAAGCCTAAAGCAGACCGACCGCTTCTAATTAGTATACCGTCGGACAATAGTGTGAAAAATGTAATAAGTTTATACTTAAACTCGTATGACAAAGAAACAGTTACTCCACGTTGACTAAATCGCTTACTTCAACGAATCATCTATTTGGTATGACAAATTTCCACCAATTATATTCAGTGGGATTGGTCCGCGTTCTTAACTTGTTAGGAAATATTTATGACAATTTTGTGTTATGATAATAAAAGAAGCCGAACGCCTTCTTTATGACTTTTTTGTACATACATTGAGAACTAATTGCGGCCGGTCTCCTTTAAACTTTCTTGCAAGATTTTTATATGGCTGAATTATCTATGGAAACTACTATATCTACATTTCCTTTGATCCTTACCGACAGTTATGGAAACAAGCAATTAGTAAGAACTTTTGTTTGCCTCTGCAACCGTAAACAACAAGGAACACTTAAAGACCTTTGATAAACATTCAGGAACAGGTTGTCATAGTTATTGTTAAAACTTTGTTTTATTCATTTATTTAACGCCGACCTATTTCCGCTACTAAGGCTAATCACCGACACCAGGAGACGAGCTACCCCGAACCTGAAAATTATGCCGAACCTCTTCTCTATCGAAGAGTCGGGTTCTTTCATTTGTCTAACATTTGATAGACAAGGTACCGACTGCTTTACATCCCATCAGAAGGATTGTATATCCGCTATGTAATCCCCGCCTAAAGTTACATACCTTCTACGCATGCGCCGATAAACAAGCCATTAGAATATGGAACGAGAACGCTGTGTTTTCCTGGACTAGTTGACCCATCCCGGTACTAACCGCGCTTGATGTTGTTGCAGTTTCGTATCGAAATACGAGTATCTGCAAACGTACCTACGCGCGCTCCCCTTGTTAAAATTTAATAGATTAAAGTTATTGAGGTAGTTCCAAAACGGTTGTTAAGAAGCGAACCAAAGCATCAGTCGGGTGTTGCCAAATGCAAATACCTATTATCAAAGATAACTTTTAGACTGGACTATAACCAGTCTACGAAGCGCTAAAATAACTAAAATATCTAACTGGAGTGCTAGTGAATGGATTTTGATGAAACCTTATGCAATGAGTTTGTAATGACGTTGATAAAAGAGTTGAAAAATAGATTAAAGTAGGAAATGATCGGAAGGAGTAGAAAACACCATTTTTATCACGAGTTCCCTAACTTAATAGAATTAGGTCGCAAATGGAAAAAATATATGTTTACCTTTTTTTCTCCAAATAAGACGTTTTTGCTTTTGTGATTTTTTTCTAAAAATGCATATTTTTCGAGATATGGTCACTCGGAAAATCCTAAATGTGGGGAGGAGAAATGCAAAAGTTGAAAAAAAAATTGAAAAAATTCAAGTGAATTTATCTTCGAAATACAAGACATTTTTTTATTTGTAGCTTTTCCGTAAAGTGCGTTTTTATCGAGTTTTTGTGGAAAAACATGAAAAACTACCCCTATATTTGAAATTGTAACGCTTTAAAAATATGTAATTTAGAAATTGGAAAAAATTCAGACGTATGTACTGAGGCCCTCTAAACATTTTTTGTTTCTTGGAATTTTCTTGTTACAGGCAGTTTTTCACGATAAATAATGTACTACATTTTTTGCACATTTTCAATAAAAAAATACATGAAAATTCGAAAAATTAGCGTGATCTATATATTTTATTATAAAAACATATGAAACCTATATAGTTATACCATTTTAAAAGGTTCAATATAATTTTTAAATTGAAAATGTGCAAGAAATGTAGTACATTATTTATCCTGAAAAACTGCCTGGAACTCGGAAAATTAGTAAGTTACAAGAAAATTTGAAGAGACAAAAATGTTTAGGAAGCCTCAATGCATAATTCTGATTTTTTTCAAATTTTTAAATTGTATATTTTTGAAGCGCTACAATTTCAACGAAAGGGGTAGTTTTTCGTGTTTCTCCGGAATAACTTGGTGAAAACGCACTTTACGAAAAAGTTACAAATAATGGGATGATACATTCACCTGAATTTTTTCAGATTTTTTTCTCAACTTTTTCATTTCCGCTCCCCCACTTTTAGGAAAATTCGAGTGGCCATATCTCGAAAAATATGTAATTTTCGAAAAAATTCACAAGTAAAAACATCTTATTTTGGGCAAAAACAGGTAAATATTTAGGTTATTACAAACACATTGCACAATGTTTCATCAAAATCCATTCTCTAGCATTGAACTTAGAGGTGAAGCCCCACGTTGACTCCACTATTAAGTTTTAATTTGAAGTAAACATTTGTAAAATATAAAGTTGGAACTTATCACATTGAAGTTGGGGGTGTAAATAATCAAATTTTGTATATACACTATATTTTATTACAAGTTTAGAGCAAAGAACTAGACCTTTTGCTTACCTCAGGAAGTGTTGTAATAGTAAACAAGCACTCTTCGTTATTTCTTTAGATTTTTTTTGTTCCAGATTGTGAAAATCTGCATTGTGTTTATCTATTAATCTGTCTTGTTGTCTGTTAACCTGGCGTATGTCTATCTGTTCGCTATATATGCATACCTATTCGGTGGCAAAAAATGATATTTGGTAAATAGTTGGCGCCATTGCCAATGAAATATACTTTTAACGAAACATTTTCAGGGTGTACACTGTAAAAATAACGAAAAAAATGTAATTTAGCAAAACAATATTCGATATATAGCTAATATAATTGAAAATGATATATTTAGTGAAAATAAACAAATTGGTAATGCTAAAACGTAATCATTTAAGAATACAACAGACCAAAATAATATTTGGAGTAGAGTTGACAATATTGCTGAGGAAGGAAACCTGATATACTTTTAGTGAACAGAAAACTACACAGAATGGTCATTAAAAAGAAAATACGGAAACGTACAAGATACGGAAAATACAAAATATAAAGTATGAACGAACAGATTTATGTACATATCAGATATCAGTTTTACTTTAACTCATTAATTCCATAATCAAATTGCAATTGCAAATGCAAAAACTTGGCTGCCATTTTAAATTACGCTATCTGTTTTTTGCCTCCAACCCTCCAAAGGGGTGCAAGACTGGTATGTAATAACACAATTTCCAAAAGTTATAAGAGAAAAATTCCAAGTGATTTTAACTGTGAAAATCCAATAAAAATGTATTCGCTTTAAATAAATAAGCTACTTAGAATGTTACTAGGTAATGGCAATTTTGAAATTATCTAATTTCAGCCCCTTATAGTCCTTATTACGTCCCTTTGGAGTAATGAAGGGGCTGTAATACTTAATAATTCGAATTAAGCGTACCCGAAAACCCCATGTTAGTAGGGTTAATCCTGATTATTTACAATATGTAAAATTTTGCCCTCTTATCCTTACTTTACCATTTGCACCAACTTCTCAAAGGGTTCAATATATCTAAAATTGCTTTGGAGTACCTACTTTCAAAATCGTTTGGAATTTTTTCTTTTACAACTCTTTGAAATTGCATTATTTTACACCCTTCTGTCAGCACCTTGGAGGGGTTGCAGCAAATCTACTATAATCTGAAAGAGGAGCCTTTACTTTCTAGGTGAGGTTTTTATCCCATTTTGCCAATTGGAAGATAGTTTTCTTTTGTCCGTGAATGGACGCTAGGGACATCAATGGGTTAAAGTGATGTTAGAAGGTATTTTTTAAAGACAGTTTCGAATCAATGAGGCGTTGCAGGCTGCTAATACCTATTTGAATAGTAAAAATAAAGACATTGGCTATGTACTTAATCTTAGTGGCACCACGTAAAAGTGAATTGAGACGATTTCGAGCAAAATATTAATTAAATAGGTATTGGCAATCGGAAACGCCCGACTACAATTTCCACTCGTTTCATTCTATAATATGAGACAAACAAACTAAGCGGATGTGGATACTGTTATATATCTTAACTCCTATTGAATATGCAATAAGCTCAACTCTCTGTTTGTATTACTAGAGTTGCCAAATCATAGGTAAAGAATGGAAACGTGCCAAGAGGTTAATTAACTAAATCCGTTTTGGCAGCCGTCACTAGGCAGCAAGGAATTACATTAAGCAAGTTTTTATAACGTGAGTTATGAGGAGTATGTTCCCTCTGCAAATTACTTAGAACATAAACACCGTTCTAGAGAATATTGCTCATTTAAGTAACTTGTACAATGCACATTGAGTGAATTCGAGGAAAAATAGGTTTAGAATTACCGGAGGATAATTACACGGGGTGTGATTTATTTTTAGTAGGAGCAGTACGTGAATGGAGGGCGATATATTAGCTTGTACAATGAGTTGAGTATTTAATGTAGGCAGACCCAGACGAATTCGACCAGTAGCGAATAAATTCAGTAAGTTATAACAGAAAAAAAAATAAAAAATATTAATTTATTGCCGAGCATAAATTAGTCGAAGTTAGAGCACAATATTAGCTGACACTATTAAATAATTTTCAAGAATGCATAATAGTTATTTATTGTATAAGTATTGAACCGATTGGGCCGTTACTTGATGAAAATCCATGATAATAATTGGGAAGAAAACTATATTAGTTTTTGATTTTCACTTTATTTCTTGTCAACATGACAATTGTTTCGCCACACAGTGGCTTCTTCAGATACTGAGTACTGGTATACTAATTTTACAATACACAAACTATATGGTTTTATACAATTTTGATGTAATCCTAATCTTAATTGCTAAGCGGAAAAGTACAATATAATTTTAATTACTAAATGGAAAGGTACATATATTTTTAGGAAATTTATTGAATCTAATTTTAATAGTCTAAGTAAATAAATTTAGTATGTTTGTCCAATATATACCTTAGGACAAGCACCACAAGTCAACTTATAGACGCCTGATTTATTTTCTGATGAGATTTTGTCTTTTGCATTTTTTAAATGTTTTCCAATTGTGTTATTAGTTTTGAAAGCTACATTAATATTACGTTTTTTTAAAAAAGAGGAAGGTTTTTCTGTTGGGTAGCCTATGTAAGTGAGAACTTTGAAACTATTACTTTGATCTTTTATTGTTGGATATACTTCTTTAATGGCTTTATTGAAAGATTTTTTCACAATGATATTGTCTATTACTTCTGGGTTGTAACCATTGTTGAATGCAATTTGTTTTATTATTTGTAGTTCTTTGATATAATTTTCTTCTGATAAGGGGACAGTCAAAAGCCTGTGTATCATGCTGTTGTATGCTGCTATTTTGTGTTGGCGAGGATGTGCTGAGGTGTTGTGTATTGTTATGTCAGTGTGGGATGGTTTATGAAAAATTGAGAAATCATGTTTTTTATTGAGTCTTGTAATAGTCAAATCTAGAAAGTTAATAGCGTTTTCGGTTTCAGTTTCGAGAGTAAATTTAATTTTAGGGTGGAGTGAGTTTATGAAATTTAGGAAATTGTTGAGTTGTAGTTTAGTTCCTGTGAAACAAGTTAAAATATCATCTACATATCTATACCAATAAAGAAATTTAATGCTTTCTGGGTTTTTATGTATTTGGTTTTCTAAAAAGTCCATAAGTATTTCGGATAAAAGTGGGCTGAGAGAATTACCCATAATTAGACCCTCGTCACTCGTATAAATCTTAATATTAAATTGAAAATAATTTTGTTCTAGGCAAATGGTTAAAAGATTTATAATCTCCTGTTTTTTAACAATGTTTGTATTATTTTTATCTAAAAGATTTTCTACTTAGGTTATTGTCTCTTTTGGTGGTATACTAGGGAATAAGTTCTGTACGTCAAAGGAAATTAATTTTGCATTGTCCGGTAGTGTCATATTCTTTAGTTTGTCTATTAAGTCGTAAGCATTTTTGATACTATATTTTGGGGTGAATTTAGTGTTTTCTTTTATTACATCTATTAATTTGTGTGAAATATTAAATGATGGTGCTGTTAAAGACGAAACTACAGGTCTTATGGGGAGATTATCTTTATGTAATTTGACTAAAGAATACATGTTTGGTATTTGAGGATTCATTGTCTTTAATTTATATTTATCGGACGTAGTAATAACACTGTCTGAGTTTTTAATTGCTGATTGTATTTCTTTTTGGTATCGATTTGTAGGATCTTTATCGAGTATTTTATACTGTGCTGTATCTAAAAAACTGTTAGTTTTATCTACATAGTCTGTTTTGTTTATAGCAATAACTGTATTCCCTTTATCAGCTTTTGTAAAAATTATGTCATTAGTTATTGTTTTGTTTTTTATTGTTTTAATAGCATCGCGATCTTTGTTATGAAAATTTTTATTTGATTTTTTAAGATCATTTTTAATCATTTTAGCGGCTGAATATTTGTCTATTATGTTATTGGAAGAGTTTGATAAAGCTATATGTCTGTTTCTACTCCTAAGTATTCTATAAGTTGACTTGTGGTGCTTGTCCTAAGGTATATATTGGACAAACAGGAAGAAATTTTGGTAAACGGTTGTCAGAACATAAAAGAAGTTACATCAGTAATAAAACAGACTCAACTTATGCTAACCACCTAATAGAAGTACTCACGTGTTCAACGAAGAGTATAAAATTTTACACACCGAGAAAAAAGGGTTAAAACTCGATTTACTAGAATCTCTAGAAATAAATAAACTAAAGTCGTCTGATATTTTATTAAATGACCAAATTGAAACAAACTCATCTCCCTTACTAAATTTATTTACTTAGACTATTAAAATTAGATTCAATAAATTTCCTAGAAATATATGTACCTTTCCATTTAGTAACTAAAATTATATTGTACTTTTCCGCTTAGCAATTAAGATTAGGATTACATCAAAATTGTATAAAACCATATAGTTTGTGCATTGTAAAATTAGTATACCAGTACTCAATATCTGAAGAAGCCACTGTGTGGCGAAACAATTGTCATGTTGACAAGAAATAAAGTGAAAATCAAAAACTAATATAGTTTTCTTCCCAATTATTCTATAAGTGTTTAAGATAGCGTTTTATCCACGTAAGAAAGTTTAAACTAGAGAACGAAGTTCGAGAGTTTAATTTTCTTGAGTGGATAAAACGCGACTAAAACACGAATGCTATACAACGTTTTATCCACAATCACGGTAATTTAGAATTAGATTTCTTCAAAGAATGATTTGACATTTTGCTCTGTCAGCGGCTGTAACGTCAAAAATTATTGAAATTAATTTAAAAAATCTTGCAAGTTGCTGAATCGTGACTATTTAGTTTTGATTGTTTGTCGATTCCGTTTGTAAAAAAAGTTGGTGAAAAATGCAAGAAAATGATGTTGTTCGTGAGAGAATCCTTCGGGAAGCTGAAGAAGCAACTCTCCAATTATTGCCTGCGAAGTCCAGGGAACATTATGTAAACGCATTTCCCGCATTTAATGAATGGAAAGTAAAACCAGGGGCAATGACAATAAATGAGGAAAAGCTATCGCATTTCTTAAATTTGAAGAAGTATGCAATTTCATCCATGTAGTCGAAGTATTCGATGCTGAAGGCCACTATAAAGGTCCATAAAAACATAGACATTGGAAAATATAGTAAGCTCACAGCTTATCTGAAGACTGAGTCGAGAGGGTACAAAGTGAAGAAAGCTGCGGTATTGGAAAGAGCACAAGTGGAAGAATTTTTGACAAGGACTTGCGATAAAGAATATTTGATGATTAAGGTAATATCTCTTAACCATTTAGACATTGTAGATAATAAACTTTGAAACATTTTAGGTTGAACTAATAATGGGGGTGTCTAGTGCCTGTCATTGCTGTAAATTGACGAATTTGAAAATCAATGATATAGAAGACAGGGCAGGGCGCATATCTGCTTGTTTCTATATCAGATACCAAGACCAGCATCTCACCAAAATTCACAATTATGGAAGAAGGATTCTCTATCAATACTGTGGAGACGTGTAGAAAATACATGTCCTTACATTCGAAGAAGTTATCCAACGACAGATTCTTTTTACGATACACTAATCAGTAATGTACTTCACAACCTGTTGGAATCAACACTTTGTCGAAAATTCCTTCAAGAGTTGCTTTATTTTTGAATCTAGCAAACGTAGAAGCTTATAGCGGCCATTGTATGAGGCGCACTTCAACAAATTTACAGGCTAATAAAAGTACGGACCTCACAACAATTAAGCGACATGGTGGGTGGAGAAGTTCCGATATAGCAGAAAAATATATCGAGGATTCTATATCCAATAAGCTTGGTAATGCAAGAAAAATCCAAGGTACTCCTGGTGCTAGACGTTCCTTACAAGAGGAGACATCCATTGTTTCTACAGATTTATCAAAAACTTCGACAAGCACTATGCGTTCTGAAACCGATGACAACTACAGGTTTGTTATTAATGGAAACAAAGTGAAATATGATAAAACAAATAAGTAAATGTCTATTAATATAAATGTTAACATTTATATTAATAAAAATTAAATAAATTGTAATTGATTTATGATTGTGTTTTTCATTATTTCACTAGTGGAGTAAAGTAATTTCATTATTCCACTAGTGGATAAAGTGGTACTTTATATGCTTCATAAGTGTGTATGAAACTCCAGTTATAATATGATTGTGGATAAAATAAATTTAATTAAGTATTACTGTGGATAATTGGATATTCTCAGTCAGTGTCAGAGTAACCAAAATGTCTGTTTCATTAATTATTAACCGAATAATTTTTATTAACAATGATAACCCAGGAGCAGCGATTTACATAGTGAAATGTGAAATCGGTAGTGGTGGAATCGGTAATGTTTCGTATCGATATCTAATTCCAATTTTTGATGACAAGTGTAACTTGTAGCAGTTCGCAAAATAATAAAAATATATACCGCCGGTAAAATTGATAATATGAAGAAAGTCAAAAAGGAATACAGTGATGGCGATATACACAGATTTCGTTTAGGAAGTGATCACAACACATAGGCGTTAACAGAACTTATATTCAGAGAATTTTAGTAAGCAACAAATTGCAGCCATTCAAACCGATATTTAATCATACTTTGTTTGACGGAGATGATGGCTGTCGTTTGGAGTTTTGCTTACTAATGCGTGAAAAAATTGACACTGGGCTAAAGGGAATCCAAATTGAAGAAACAGGCAGAAATTTTGAAAAACGCATAAATGAACATAAAAAATCTTTCTTGAATAATAAAAATAATTCTGCATCTGCAAATTACCTGTTGAAAAAATAGCACTTATATGACGATATCCTTCATACAGCTAGTAAAGGGTCAAAGTTGGTTTAGAAATTAGTAGGTAAAAAACGCTAATATTTTACTTAATGATTAAATAGACATAAATAATTCTCCACTTGTCAATCTATTTTAATTACATTTCTTAGTTGAAATTTCACATTACCTGTAAATAATTACATTTGTATGCAAAATAATTCTCAGGTAATAAGATTTCAGGTATTTAAGGTCCTATAAGTTCATTTTGTAAGTAGTGTATGTACGCTCATCTGATGAATGTGAAACGTTAAAAACAGTTTAGTGTTTTACTTCCCTCGCATACCGAAAGGAAGTATTGTATTCGAGAAAAAATCACCCTTCGAGATTTTTTCGGATTCTGACGTTTCAGAACACGTAGATTCCGAAAATATGGGTTTTTCAATTCCGTCAGTCTGCCTGTCTGTCTGTCTGTCTGTCTGTTGGTGCATTAACTAAAAAACTACTTGACGGAGAGCAGTCAAATTTGGTAGGTAGTTAACCCTACTGTCAGCGAAGAACTGGTAGAATTTTCACTGAAAAATATACAGGGTGGACCGTCTAAACGGAATAAATAGTGAAAAAAATTTTTTTTTGCTCAAATTTAAAATTTCCACGTTTTATGACGCGCTAAACCTATTTCAGAAAAAAAAATTTTTTGAAAATTTTTTTCAATCATTTTTGAAAAAATTTTTAGCACTAAAAAAATTTTTTTTCTTTGTTGAAATTTAAAATTTTCACGTTTCATGGCATTCTAAACCTATTTAAAAGAAAAAAAAAATTTGAAAATTTTTTACCAACATTTTTGAAAACATTTTTACCACCAAAATAGATTTTTTTTTTCTCAAAATTTAAAATTTCCACGTTTCATAGCGTTCTAAATCTTTTTAAAGAAAAATAAAAAAATTTCAAAACTTTTTGAAAAAATTTTACCACAAATAGATGGAATTTTTTTTCCGATTTAAAATTTCCACGTTTCCATGGCATTCCAAATTTATTAAAACAAATTTAAAAATGTTTTAGAAAAATTAAAAAAAAATGAAAACATGTTTTAGTAATCTATTTATCATTATAGAATAGACGAAATATTTTTTTGCTCAAATTTAAAATTTCCACGTTTCATAACATTCTAAACCTATTTCGGAAAAAAAAACTTGCAACATATTTTCACCAATTTGGAAAAAAATTTAACACTAGAATAGACAGAAAACATTTTTGAAAATTTGTTCTATATTTTAATCACCACTATACTTCCACTCCATTACGTGAATGTGGGATTGAAAATGTGAGAGATGGCAATAATATTTGGCATATCCTATTATATGCTTTTATTGAATAATGGCATCCCAAGAAATAATTGAGTCATGGTGGACATTTATAAAGGTATTTGCGCAAGCCTTCCATATTTGGCACCTGTTATTTAGTATATTGAACTTTTGCTGTTGGATGAATACTCTGTATATTTTTTTGGCCAAAAGTTATCAGGTTTTCTTTGTAATAATACCAATATACAGGGTGTTGCATCATGAGAGGGACATAGCTTAATAGGAGGTAGAGAACATCAGTGGTAACCGGAACCTCCCATAGAAATGTCTCATTGGGCCTTCACTACGAAATTACAGGGTGTTAAATAATTTTTGGCCAAACCTGTTTTTTGTCATAACTTTGACAGGAAATGAAATAACGGATTCATATTTGGTACGGCTAATGTACAAACGAGCCCCAAGAGGTACATGTATAAAAAAAAAATATATCCAGGTCCGGATTCACTATAATTTATGTTTCTTCTTTGCATCAATAAAACATCACCCTGTATATATTTTTTTGAAATTTCGATACGATATTCGAAAAGAGCAAGAAAAAACAAACAAAATGGCCTATTTCATTTTTTTGTTACACCTTCGTGGTTATTTAAATACGTTGTTAAATGTGCAAGAAAATGGATTACAGAACCCTATTAAATGAGAGGCACGTGAAATAAATAGTTTTATAACTAAAATTTGCAAAAATTCTATTGAGCCTAGGTGGTCTGGGTGAATCCTAATTCCGGCACGTTTTAAAGGTCCATTTTGGTAAAAAACTGTGGTCCTAATAAGTAATCGGGTATGAAATAACAAAATTTTTAATCAATCACAGTAGGCTTGTTCAAAGAATAAAAGTGACAGATAATTTAAACCATTTAGGCCTAAGCAACCAGTTACTTTGATCAAGAAAATCATCAACATTTTATACTTAATAAAAATTGGAAGAGAACAAACTAAAATCTAAATAAATAAAATATTTTCCATTCAATTAACAATCCTAATAGATGGATTGGACGCGGGGGTCCACATGAATGGCCACCAAGATCTCCTGATTGTAACCATTGTGATTACTTTTTATGGGGCCACTTAAAAAACGAGGTTTATAGCATTGAAATTGAAAGTAGACAACATTTAATCCAGCGCATCGTTACAACCTGCGACGAAATACGGAATAATCCAGAAATGATACGTCCAGCAATTGGTGACCTTTCTAAACGCGCAAGAAAATGCACAGAATTTGGGGGAGGACATTTTGAAAATTTACTTTAGTGTCAATTACGTTTTATTTTTAAACACATTTAGTTATTGTTTTGTTATTTATTGTTAATTGAATGGAAAATATTTTATTTATTTAGATTTTAGTTTGTTCTCTTCCAATTTTTATTAAGTATAAAATGTTGATGATTTTCTTGATCAAAGTAACTGGTTGCTTAGGCCTAAATGGTTTAAATTATCTGTCACTTTTATTCTTTGAACAAGCCTACTGTGATTGATTAAAAATTTTGTTATTTCATACCCGATTACTTATTAGGACCACAGTTTTTTACCAAAATGGACCTTTAAAACGTGCCAGAATTAGGATTCACCCAGACCACCTAGGTTCAATAGAATTTTTGCAAATTTTAGTTATAAAACTATTTATTTCACGTGCCTCTCATTTAATAGGGTTCTGTAATCCATTTTCTTGCACATTTAACAACGTATTTAAATAACCACGAAGGTGTAACAAAAAAATGAAATAGGCCATTTTGTTTGTTTTTTCTTGCTCTTTTCGAATATCGTATCGAAATTTCAAAAAAATATACACAGGGTGATGTTTTATTGATGCAAAGAAGAAACATAAATTATAGTGAGTCCGGACCTGGATATATATTTTTTTTATACATGTACCTCTTGGGGCTCGTTTGTACATTAACCGTACCAAATATGAATCCGTTATTTCATTTCCTGTCAAAGTTATGATAAAAAACAGGTTTGGCCAAAAATTATTTAACACCCTGTAATTTCGTAGTGAAGGCAAAATGAGACATTTCTATGGGAGGTTCCGGTTACCACTGATGTTCTCTACCTCCTATTAAGCTATGTCCCTCTCATGATGCAACACCCTGTATATAATATTCCGATTATTATTCCCAATGTCATTTCGTAATTAATAATTTTTTTGAGTGACTGTCATGCACAAATAACGAGGGAAGTTCTGTGTAAATAACTTTACCGATTTTTTTATTTCATTATTAGTGATGAATTTTCACCAAGTAACGGTCAACTTTATCAACTATTAGAATCCAAATTGTCGGTTAGTAACTAGTGGTCGGTCAATAATTTAAAGATGTGTGTGATAATGTATTATAAAATAATTGATCTTTTTTTATAAGAGAATCGTATTCAAAATTCGTATGTGGAAATTATAAATAATTTTATTTTGGCAATGGGAAATTAGAGTTTAGAAAATGTATGTATCAACGAGACGAATGTGCTGCACACTCAACAATTCAAGTTAGAAAATGGTTTGATGTTCACTCCCTCAACACATGGGTCGGCCGCTATGAACCAACAGCTTGGCCAGCTTGGTTATCTGACTTGACTTCATTAGATTAGTTCCTATTAGGATTTTTAAAACAAAAAGTCTATGTCAATGATTTTAAAGACAACATAGATTTGCCGAATTAAAATTCGAGATGCTGTTGCACCATAAACGACGGCATGATCGTTTCTGAAGGACACAACAAAAATGCACGTGAACTGGGATCCAGTAATGCCTTCCTATTTCTACTCACCTTAGACTATTACTCTGCTACCCTGCATTGCATTCTGTAACTGTGAATGAACTTACGCCTACGCGTCTGTAATACCCGACAAGAATTTTTTACTGCCGGCAGCAAACGTGTCTACTACAGCGGCCGGAGCTATTTTCCACTTTCAGGGCGGATTAATGACAAAAATTTTAAATACAAGAAAGGAAAAAACTTACCTTTGATTGCCACTGCCTGCCTTCCACCATATCTCGTGAACAAATGATGCATTTATTTCTCAGATCGTCGTCTTAAAATTAACATTTTGGAAATATTGCTTAAAGTTAACCTCGCTAGACTCTGTGAATAATCCGTTTTCTGAAAGTAGACTTAATAGAATGGTAAGAGAACCGTTAAATCCAATTACCGGTTCGATTCACAGAATCTTAAACAGAATCTTAAACAAAGTTTTTCACTAAATATTCGAATTCAATAATATTTTAATTTATTTATTTTTTTTTATTATTTAACTTTGGACTTCGTAATCTTCTTAATATTTACATCAAAATTTAAAATTCGCTATTCTGTACGGTGGGAGCTGGACTCAAACGGCATCGAATTATTTTCCCCATAGCCTGGGACTGTGGAAGAATTCTGATCTTCATAGATCTAAAAAAACATCTTGTTGACATTAGCAATTTTCACGAAAAGTGTTTCTATGCTTCATTCTGACTCAACATTTTTGCCAAAGGCAGTTATCAGCTTTACGCACTATGGAAATACTTCATGTTTCATTTTTCGTGTCCGCTCCGTTGTGGTTCTTGACGAAACACAATTGTTATTACAGTTTCGGAAAAACAATTTTTGGGAATTTCTTTTCTTTTTCTGATATATATTCTAATGAATCACACGACACATAGTAGACAAACCCCGATTCCAGAGGGCTATCTGGAGTGGGGTTACATATTTGAAAAAAGGCAGACAACATCCATTATCCATTAACATTGCCAGTGACGCAACTAGAAATCGAATTCAGTAGATGGTAGACAGTCTGAGCAAGCGCGCTTTCGATTAACACGCTAGCCGCCAATTCCTAATCAATCAATGTGCAGTTGATATTGCAAGATGGCAAGGTAATACTTAGAAAAACTATTTTTGCTTTTAAAAAATAGTTTTTCTTACGTATTACCTTACCCTCTTGCATGCCGGGACGGGCTCCTCATAATTTGATAGCTCGACTCTTGTGATTTTGAAATAGACTTTGACTGTGCATTGATTGGTAGGGAATTGGCGGAAATTAACGTATTTTGCTATCGTGCCGGTAATACTAACACTTTTTAAACTAATCTCTTTAATTTCTGTGTTTTAATCAGGGTACTTAAAAGATGTGAAGAATCGTATGAGACCTCTTAAGAATTAATTTTAAGTATGAATCATAGAATTACCGAGGTATTAAATTTAAAAGAAGTAGTTCGTTATAGTAAAAATATTCGATATCTATCTAATAAAATATGTATAAAATAATCTGCGTATCACACATGGTGAGGATGGAACACCTCCCAAGGATGTTTAATGATAAAGTGAAGGTAATAATAGATAGGCACAATAAGTTCTTTGGTATTACTGTTATTGAAATTTCGGGTCGCCCATGTATAATTCCCTGTGGGCGACTGTATTCTCCGTCTGAACAAAACACTTAAAATGCTTTTAAATGCGCGTTGTATCAGTCATACGAGGCATTTAAGCTTTTGCTAATGGATTAACCTGAGAAGAATAACAGAACCTCAACTCGCTTTCCCTTATGGAGACGTCCGTTTCCTACTTTTGTGAGGTTTTGTTGCCCTTTTGGTCCCAATTAAAAAGTCGCCTTTCGGCATGGCTGAAAATGGCCCCAATTTCCAAAATGTTTGTTAACGGAGGAAATTGCTATTCAAAATTGTTAAAACCGTTACAATTCATAATGAAATTTTGTTACTATATGTCGTCTTCGATTACTCCGACAACAAAATTTACGTAAAGGTCTTTTTTACATTTTCTAAATAAAAGATATATCCACAAGTGCAATTCACTTGTACTTTGGTAATTTCCTCCAAAATGTACTTATTCAGCGTCATCGCTTCAACTGAGCTCTGTAAAAGTATCAATTAGATTTTAAGGATGTGTATCTCAAAGTTTTTGCATAAAATCTGAAACATCCTGTATAAAGTATTAATTAAGAGTGTTTGATCGACTCATTATATTTTTAAGATTCCATGCATATAGTAATAGCCTAGGCGCACAGTGTGGCAGAATGGACAAAGTTCACTATGAGGCTCAATTTTTGAGATATCGACTTGATTTTTTTTAAATACTCAGAAAGGAGTCTGGAATAAGGAGTAGCTGCGGCTTTTTGAAATTTTTTGTTTGCATGCAAGGATTAATTAAGGCCATTAAAGGTCAGATTTGTATTTTTAAAAGGGAACCCCTATTTTTTTTTGCAAATTCGAATTGTCTGACTAATAATAGAGTATTTTTGTTCGAAACATTTTTTCTCAAATTGTCATTTTTTTCAGTTATCCGGCGAGGAAGTCAAAATTTTAAAATTTTTGCAATATTTTTACTCGAAAAAAGAAGAAGTTTGGAAAAAAAGAGGCAAAAATTGTTTGGAATCATGTCGGGAATATTCCCAAATTTTTTCAGAATTGTCCAATGTCCTTTGCAGAAAAGAGCATTGTGGAGTTTTCAAGTGCATCAAAGAGGGCATTGGAAAATTTCGAGAAGAAAATTGAGAATATTTCCGAGATAATTCTAAACTCTTTTTGCCTCTTGCAAGTTTTGTCCAAATCTTTCGAGTAAAAGAATCGCAAAATTCTAAAATTTTGATTTTTCCTCGCCGGATAACTGAAAAAAATGACCATTTCAGGAAAAATGCTTCGAACAAAAGTAGTCTATTTTTAGTCAGACAATTCGAATTTGCAACAAAAATAGGGATTCCCTTTTAAAAATACGTAACTGACCTTGAATGACTTTAATCCTTCCTTGCAAACATTTTTTTTTTAAAAAGCCGCAGTGACTTCGTATTTCAGACTCCATTCTGAGTATTTAAGAAAAAATTCAAGTCTGTATCTCAAGACTTGAGCCGCAGAGCGAATTCTGTCCATTGTGCCACACTGTGAGGCGGTGTAGCTAATTTTGTATATAAATCTCAAATATTTCTATATGAGTTATCAGAACTGTAATTAACAAGTGAAAAAAACTGCATTTGGATATGCTTTTTCTCCAGTTTGTTGGGATGATTCATTACATTTTTAGCAGAGGGTCGCAAGATGACTCAGTGTTTTGACATGTTTTATTTTTCTTTTTTTTTTCTTTTTGCATTGACTAAAGTAAAAGCTAACTACATTTTGAAACACGGAAAGGGCATCGGTTCTATTTTTATTTAGTAAATGAAAAGAAGGAAATGAATGTTGATATTTTAAATATAACATTATCACTTATCAATTTGTAATATTTTATAAAATAATTCTATGGAATGCATTTTCGTAAATAACTCGTTTATTTTAAGTTTTTCGAAAAAACTATATGTTAGATTTTTTGTCCAAAAAGGTCCATGCCGTATACTGGTTATAGAGATCGATCGACGGAATAGTTAATTTTCGATTTTTATTAGGAAACTGTTCGGAATTTGTAGAATTTATCAAAAAAATCAAGTTTTCCGGGATTTGTAGATTCGCTTTTGTTTTCTCAAATTTCTCATAAACGTCAACTGATAGATCTAATCGAGCCCTACAATTGTCATTTTTGAAAATCAAAATCGGACCTTCGGTTCGGGAGTTATTAATTTATTTGGAAAATTATACTCGGCCCTGGAAAACATACTTGCGGTCAACGGATTCGGGCCGCCAGCAATAGGCTTGATTTGTGGCAGGGTACCTTTGATCCCACCAAGTCTCATCGAAATCGATCAATATTCTGGACAGTTATCGTGCTTCCTAGCCCGATTTCGAGAAAACCAGTTTTTTGCAAAAAAAATCAATTTTCATTTGTTTTTCGACATAGCCTCTGGTATACTTATTTGTAGAGCTTTGCCAGCGGCACCATTAGTTTTTTGAAATGTCTCGATCCGACTACCCGTTATCGAGTTATTCAATTTCTCCCGAAAAACTCGAAACGTCTGTATCGGGTACTTCCGGTTTCCGAACGGAGCCGAGCTTCCGGCGTTAAGGTTTACTAAAGACCTCCTATTAACCACCCAAGTTTCATCGCAATCGGAAAACGGATTAGGGGGTCTGGGCGTGACAGACCGACAGACAGACAGACAGACAGACAGACAGACAGACAGACAGACAGACAGACCGACTGACCGACGGACGGAATTTTCTAAATTCGCTCTCGAATCGATAGATACGACTTTCACATCGATCCGACGTTTTTTTCGGGTTTCGACGGTCCACCGGAAAAATGCTAAACGTATACTACATTTTTTTAAAATGTAGTAACAAGATCATCTAAAGTTTGCATATATATATTTTATATTTCGAAAACATCCTCATTTTTTTGTATTAAATATTATATTATAATAATTATTTTCTATTATTACTTCCAACTAACATTGTTTAATAGTGCAATTTTCATAATATATTTCGTACCCGGGGTAACATTTTGCGAATATACACGACGCCGGTTCTCACCTCACTTGCTCCACTGCTTCTATTTCAGTAGTTTATTACGGTAACCCTGTGACTTTAATAAAAAAATTAGACATTTTTTTGCTTAGAAACGTATGCTCTTTCTGAAAATATGTTTTATTTCCACATCCATCGACTCATGTTAAAAAAATTTTTAAAATAACGAAGAAAAATATTTTTTGATGTTGCCGGTTTCAAAATCATTCAAACCTTACGTAATGTTATGGTTTACCATCCAAAGAACTCATTATAAAATAATCATCCGCCTTCGGTTTGTTTTGATCTAAATATCTCTTATGACTAGGCCATAATGTCAGTGTATTATGTACCCACTTCACTTGTTTCATTTAAATTCAACAGGATAGTTAATTTTTTATACGATCTAGAGTCTAGGCACAGAAAATAATGCTTATAAATAATAGGTAATATTTCATAATAATATAAATTGTCCACAAGTTTTTTGGGCCCTCATTGTTTCGTGCTTAAAATATTCTTTGTACTTATCCGAGTCTCTATCCTTCCGAGAGAGAACCTTTTTCACTAGAGAAATAATATACTGAAATATTTTACTGCTTCCCTCAGGCCAATTTTTCAAGCATAGCATCTAAACTACGTTCTCTTCTCTTCTCTTTCCTCATCAATATCAGTCGAGGTGGATGAATTTTAATTAGGATGTTGCAGGAAGTTGAATCTGCTTTGGTATACGCCTCTGAAGATTATTTAATGCCGAATAAACTCAATTTGTATATACCTAGAAACGAGTGACGGTGCATTGCTAGTTTAGGTATGGACATTTCTAATTTAGCATGCATTACATAAATTTTCATTACAGTAGTGCCACTGTTTATACGACAGCAACGTCTTGTTTATTGGGAATGTGTCTATCAGTATTACTGATAAGGTAAATTAAATTATGATGGACTGATGGAAACATTTTTAAAATTGATGTTCAACTAAAATAATTTTCATCATTAATTCAATGACCCTTTTAATGTATTCATATAGGCATTTAAATGTAAATTGATAAAAAAAGTGTTAATTTCAAAGATAAAAATTATTAGCTTATTTTAAAACATATGGTGATTGACCGGAATTAGATAATTGGGTGGCCAGACAGACATCGTATTGATGATTTATAATAGTTTGGAAACGTTTCCTGCGAAAAAAATAACGCATTTTCAGAGGTCAACTGTAAAATCTACGAAAACGTATTTTCATTTTGGCTGTCTCGTCGTTTCGTATTGAATACCAGTCAATACCATGTACTGATTTTCAGCTCTCTAAAAGTTGAACATAATTCTACCGGGTGTTCTCCTTGATGATACATACCTTTACATTTCTGTATGTCATAGAACAAACACCCTGTATATTTTGTCCTAAAATGTTTCGGCAATCGATTACCGATCCGTTGATATCCATATCGACTTTGTGAAAAAGTCACTGTTGAATGTCATCGTGTAGGTAATTAATTGCTGAAGCATAATAACCTTTTCATGACAGGACACCACTGAAGTCTTATAAAATCTTCGTGCCTGTCTGACGGCAGATGACTCTAGTCGATAGTATGATGGTATGCGGCTTGCCGTCTAGCAAGTCACAAACTTTGTTATCGCTGACGTCCCGAAAGGGTTAAAAGTAAATTCTCAGAGTGTTCTATTTGAAAGAAATAAGTTGTGACCGTTTAAAAATGTAAAAGTTTGAAACATCGTGGATAGCACCGTTTGTAATTAGGTTCGACTATGAAAGGGCTAGTAAGTAGTATGTGGTCTTACTAACATTCAAAGTAAAACGGTGGTGTTCATGAAAATAGGTTTTTTACAGACTTTACTCTTCGCTTCCCTTTTATCGGAAAAGTAGAATAACATGGCAACGCCACAGCATAAGTCCAAGAATGAGTTATAACTGGATAGAAAATTAAGAATAAAATACAAATGTATTATAAAATGTTGGGTATTCTATTTAAAAATCTAAATATCAACCACCGTTATACGAGACACCCTGTAGATTTAAGAATAATTTCAAAATACGCTTCTCTTGATCTCCTACAATCATTATTTGAGCCATTTCTTAAAATTTCAATCAGTTTCGGAGATATTGATCATCCTCAGACAAGTGACTCACCCTGTATACATTCAGTTGTGCCTACGCGACGATTAGCGGCATCCATGTTGTTAGGTACTGTAAATATTAGTCTAATTCACAAGTTCAAAAATGGGTTAATTCTAGAAATAGCTCCTGAAAATATGAGCGATAGCTTATTGGATTCGGAAAGACGCATGACGTCTAGAAAAATGTATTAAAATGTATTATGTATATAAATAATTGGCTATAAAATTTTCGCTTCCTGGAGCCCTTCTTATACATATACTCAACAAGATCGCGTTATGAAAGTTTTTACAAATTGTTTATTTTGTTTATTATAATTTTTTAAAGTAAACAATTTTAAAACCAAAGTAAAGTTTTAATTTTTTTTTTCAAATTCGTTATCATATTATTCTTTTTGCATTGAAGAAAGGCATTCATTAACGTTAAAAAAAAATTGTACGCTATTTGTTTATAAATTGTTTATGAACAAATTGACTAGTCTTATATTTAATTCTTTTTTTTACAATTTTGTTGTCTTGAGAATATTATGATTTAAAAATTTTTTTTTCTTAAATCCGTTATCTTATTGTTTATAATCCTTTCCTTAAATTATCCATCATTTGAGTAATTAGGTAAGAAATCATTTTTTTCTTACAAATCATAACTAGCAATCCTCAATAAAGTAACAAAAACAAAGTTTTTATCAACAATTTTATTGTTTATTAACTTAACAATTTGTTATAAAGAAATTCTGACATTACTAATATTTTTTTTCTAAATCACAAAAAAATATAAAAACAGCCATATGTAACAACAACAACATATTGAAAAAAAAATTATATTTTTTATAGCGTTTCTCAATATTACACGATACAGAAGTTGAAACGGCCACTTGATTGGTCAACTAAAAAACTGATATAACGTTTAAACTATTAGAGATATCATAATATACATTTAAGTCGTCTTTATAGAGAATTAATTAATATTTAAATTAGTTTACTTCCAAGTTTGTAACTATTATTAATCAGTTATTACGCGCATTTGTTTATAAAATTAAATGTGTTTTCAACGTTCTTGAATCTTTTATGACTTCTAGCTTAACAAATAATGCAGATACGGTAATGGACCTTCAAGGCAATTTTGTTAAGTGATAAAATATCTGAAAGTTGCAATTGTTTATTTAAAAATAAGTAGAAAACACATTTTATTTTTGTAAAGAAATGCGCATAATAACTGATTAATAATAGTTACAAACTTAGAAGTCACTCATTTAAAGATTAATTAATTCTCTATAAAAACTACCCGAATGTGTATTGTGCCACCTCTAATTAGTCCAGTCAATGAACTCTCAAAAGTGGGGTGTAGAGGACATGGTTGGGAACAGAATTTTTGACTTCAGGGCTGTGTTTGGAATACTTAGGAGGTAAGCATACTAAAAGTCCCCGAATCTGTGAGGTGAGCGGAGTGCAGGGGGGGCCATTGAAGGTCACTTTTTTTGGATTTTCGCTGATATCTCGAAAACAGTGCATCATAGTTAAAATAGTAATCTATTCAAAATTAAAGCTGACAAAATTTCCTACAAGATTGTTATTATTCATTATTCTTCTATTCCTAATGGTTTTCGAGATATCCGCTGGCGAAAATCACCAATTTTCGAAATACGCATTTTTGCCTCACGCTTCTTGACAAACTTTGCCTTCTAGCACTTCAGCCTTTAGTTTCACGGTAATATCTTCACAGTAGAGCATTAGTTGTAGAGCATTCATTTAATTTTAAGTGAGTTGTTATTAATACTCCTCCATTAGCTTGACCTGTAACATTCTAAGCAAATCTTACAACTCAATTTTCACACACTTTCAGACGTAGGATTGACTTGAAATTTTGGACGTGTATACGGTTCACGTAACAATACAATTTGGCAACTTTTATAAAAAATCCAAGATGGCGTTTCGAAGATGGAGGGTAGTCTATTGTCATTTAATATCCGATTCTACTGAAAATTGGTATCCGGGGTTTCTTGATAGATTACAGACATCTGATCAAGACACAAAAATTCAAAATGGCGGCGTCAATATGGCGGATAGGTTTTATCATTTATCGTCTGATTCGACTGAAAATCGATATCTGAGCATTATCGAGGTTGCAGAGTACAATTATCTAGTCTAAATTTAATAATTCAAAATGGTGGCGTCAAAATGACGAATGAGTTTTGTAATTTACAATTTGGTTCGTCGGTATCTGCGAATTTTCAAGGTCGCAGATTATAAATATTTAGTCGAAATTTAAAAATTCAAAATGGCGGCTTTAAAATGATGAACAGGTTTTGTCACTTATAGATAAGGAATTATATCGAATAGATACACTATTCCAATTGGAACAGAACTAAAAAGAAGATAATAAATAAATAATTTAAAAAAATCAAAAACACGCTTTTAAACAGAAACTGTTAAAAAATGAACCAAAAAGAAGAAACTAATGCCAATTATAATAATAATTATATTAATAAAACGTAAAGGCATGGGGAGCTCAAAGTATCTGGATGAACAGAGAATTTTAGCCAACAGGCGTCCTACGCCATTTGCATTTATTAACATAGTTATTTTTATTATTAACATTATTTTCTTCCTTCCATGGCATTTTTTAACAGTTTCAGGGGGTTTAAATACGTGTTTTTTAAATTATTAATTAGTTTTTTTCGTTCTTCAATTCTTTGGGACTTCCTGCCACATGTATGTAAGTTGACAAATTGTATTGTTACGTGAACCATATACACGTCCCAAATTTCAAGTCAATCCTACGTCTGGAAGTGTGTGAAAAGTGGGTTGTAAGATTTGCTTAGAATGTTACAGGGCAAGCTAATGGAGGAATATTAAAAACAACTGACTTTAAAAAAAATTGAATGCTCTACAACTAATGCTCTACTGTGAAGATATTACCGTGAAACTAAAGGCTGAGGCGCTAGAACGCAAAGTTTGTCAAGAAGCGTGAGGCAAAAATGCGTATTTCGAAAATTGGTGATTTTCGCCAGGGGATATCTCGAAAGCCATTAGGAATAGAAGAATAATGAATAATAGCAATCTTGTAGGAAATTTTATCGGCTTTAATTTTGAATAGATTAATATTTTAGCTATGATGCACTGTTTTCGAGATATCAGCGAAAATCCAAAAAAAGTGACCTTCAATGGCCACCCCTGCACTCCGCTCACCTCGCAGATTCGGGGACTTTTAGTATGTTTACCTCCTAAGTATTCCAAACACAGCCCTGAAGTCAAAAATTCTGTTCCCGACCATGTCCTCTACAACCAGTTCATTGACTGGGCTAAATAGTTTAAAAGCTATATCAGTTTTTTAGTTGACAAATCAAGTGGCCGTTTCAACTTCTGTATCGTGCAATATTGAAAAACGCTATAAAAAATAGAAAAAAATTGTTTTCAATATGTTGTTGGATATGGGGCTGTTTTTATAATTTTTCTAAGATTTAGAAAAAAAATATTAGGATTGTTAGAATTTGTTTATAACAAATTGTTAAGTTAATAAACAATTAAATTGTTAATTTTTTTTTGTTACTTTATTGAGGATTGCCAATTATGATTTTTAAGCAGAAAATAATTTCTTAACTAATTATTCAAATGATGGATAATTAAAGAAAAACGATTATAAAGAATAAGATACTGTTTTTAAGAAAATCTTTTTTTTAAATCAGAATATTCTCAAGGCAACAAAATTGGAAAAAAAAAATTAAATATAAACCTAGTCAATTTGTTTATAAACAATTTATAAACAAATGGCGTAAAATTTTTTTTAGCGTTAATGAATGCCTTTCTTCAATGCAAAAATAGTAACATGATAACGAATATGAAAAACAAAGTTTTGCAACTTTACTTTGGTTTTTAATTTTTTGTTTATTTTAAAAAATTATAATAAACAAAATAAACAATTTTTAGAAACTTTTATAACGTGATCTTGTTAAGTATATGTATGAGAAGAGCTCCAAGAAACAAAAATTTTATAGACCAATTATTTAAAAAAAAAATTTGTATTCAATGACAACGGAGGTTCCAATTTTTGTTAGTTAACAATGGCCTAACTTGTTGAAAAATAAACATTTTTTTTTCCAACTGGACCTTATTCTTTGTTAGGAACATACCATAATTTTTTCAAATTTATTAATTGATATTCTCGATTTGATTATTGTAAGTGAAAACTTGAATATCTTAAGTTCCGGTGTTTTAGATCATAGCATTGCAGATCATAATACCGTATTCTGTGGCTTGAATATAAACTGTGAAGAAGTTAATACAACCTTTCGATCCTTCTCAAAATTTAACAGAGATAATTTTCTTTTGGATTTAAATAACATTGATTGGCATTGCATGTATACAATGACCGATATTAATGAGAAGGTTTCTTACTTTAACGCTCAATTAATAGCACTTTTTGATATCCATGCCCCGCTAAAAACTAGAACTTTTAATAGAAAAAAAAACAAATGAGCCGTGGTTTACCGATACTTTACATATGATGAAAAAACTCAAAACTAAAGCTTGGAATTGGTTTGAAAGGAGTAGAAGTCGTACAGATAGGAAATACTTTTGTGATATGAGAAATATTTACAATACTGCATTACATAATGAAAGAAAAGCTTTTCTTAACTTCCATATTGACTTAAATTCTAAAAATACCAAAAATCTATAGGCAACCCTAAAGTCTAACGGTATCGTTAAATGTAACCAAAACTCCTCATCTATTCCAGAACATCTTTGTGATGCAAATCGTATTAATGATTATTTCATTGATTCCATATCACGCGAAAAAGTACCGGACGATTATCTAATGAAATTCGAGAATAGCAAATTCTCAAATAGCAGTTTTGAATTTCAATTTGCCACCTTAGAACTAATTCATTCTCTAGCGTTAAAACAAAAACCTCACACAATAGGATGTGATGGTATCTCTGGAAAAATGCTCCAATAATCGTGGAACCTCTCACACATATTATAAACTTTTCATTTGAAACTGGAGCTGTCCCACTAATTTGGAAAGAAGTTTTAGTCAAGCCGATACCAAAAAACAATAAAATTAGTACCATATCTGAGCTTAGGCCCATTAGCTTACTGTCAGTGCCCTCAAAATTAGCTGAGGGGGTAATCCACCAACAACTATCGTCTTACTTGTTCAACAATAATGTGATACCCAAGACACAATCAGGTTTTCGTAAAAATTACGGCACATCCACTGTCCTAATATCTTTGCTTGACGATGTATTGACTTCAATCAATTCTGATAAAGTAACATCTTTGACCTTGTTAGACATGTCAAAAGCCTTTGATTCGTTAAACACTGAACTGCTCATAAAAAACTAAATTATTACGGTATTAATGACAGTATTTTAATGTGGCTTAGCTCCTCTCTACGTAATCGCTACCAGTACACTTGTATTGACACTGCAAGTGGGGAAAAAATTTCCTATAAACGCATGCTACTTTCTGGAGTGCCTCAGGGTTCTATAGTGGGGCCCTTGCTATTTAATATCTATACTGCAGACCTACCTCTCGTCACAAGGTACTGTTCTATTCATATGTATGCTGACGATGTTCAGCTCTATTTTTCGTTTGATGTTTTGCGATCTAAAGACGCAGAAACATGCATCAACTATGACTTAAAATGAAATAAAAAACTGAACCGTACGAAACTCACTTGTTCTAAATCCAAACAAAAGTAAAAATATTGTTTTCGGCACTTCAAATAAATTAAAAGTTCTCTCAAACTTTCAACTGTCAGTGGACAATGTAATCATTGAACAAGCTGATAAGGTTAAAAACTTAGGATTGACACTCGATAAGGACTTAAACTTTATTCCTCATATTTCGGAAGTATCCAGAAAATGCTTCTGCTCTTTTAGACAGATTTCAGGTCTGAGAAACATCCTAGGTAGAGATACTAAACTACTGCTATATGAATCGTTAGTTTTATCGCACATCAATTATTGTGATTATGTTTATGGACCTTTATTAAACGTAACAGAAGCATATAAACTACAAAAAATACAAAACATCTGTGTCAGATTTGTTACCAATAGTTCGTTTTATGAACATGTTACACCTTACATTAGAGAGTTAAATTTACTAAAATTAAATGAACGGCGTTTCGTGCACTTCACCTTCATGCTATACAAAGTGATCACATTGAAAAAACCCGATTGTCTATCTGATAAACTTCTCATGAGAAATTCTGTTCACAATCGGAATTTGAGATATACTAACGACCACTTACATACACTACGACCTAAATATGAAATATTTCGTTCATCTTTTACATATATATCAATGTACATTTACAATAATCTGCCCCAGCAGTACCACTTTATGTCTGAAAATACATTAAAAAAACAACTTAAGACTCTGATTTTAAGCAATGATTTGAATATAAATTTTAATATGTTTTAAAGTATGTGTTTACACTAGGTTTTTACATATGTTTTTTTTAGGTTAGTAGTTTTTACATCAGTGCATACTGTACTGCTAACCTTTTGTGTCCAATATGTATATTTTACACAATAAACTATTATTATTATTATTATTATATTTAATAGTATAAAAAAATTATTTTAAGTGATGTACTTTCTATTGAGGCTGCACGCGTATCTTGCAGCGGTCGCGCGGGGTCCTATTTTCAGCGTTAAAATAAAATTATAAATAATGGAGGTAGGGTTCCGGGAGTTAGTCCGTTAGTTTTTTATTGCAAATTTTATTGCAAATTTCCTCTTCTTTGAGAATCTTTTTTCCGATTTCCGTTATCGCTTATGGTTTTTGAGTTATAAGCGAGAAACTAAATGCCATTTTTTTCTCATCTTAATTTATTTATAATGTTTGCAATTTTTTATGTGCTAATACAATATTTTAATACATTCTTCTAGACGTCATTCCGAATCCAATGAGCTATCGCTCATATTTTTATGAGCTATTTCAAGAATTAACACGTTTTTGAACTTGTGAATTAGACTATATAGTGTTTTGGAGATTTTGTTTCAAATTCTGTTTTCAGCTCTCAAGATATTCCTAAAGGATATAAAATAATGCTGCTAACAAAATTGTTTGCTAAGTAATATAAAGCACAAAAAGTTTGAGTTTCTGAGTTCTTGTGATGGAAGAGAAAACTTTTACATAAATATTGAGAATGCGGTCAAGAGAAAAGTTTTCAATTTTCCAGTATTAAGTGAAGCAAAATATATAAATCTTAAATAACACCAAAATGACATATTAAAATATGAAATAATGTTTCTTGCTCTTGTGATATAAGCTTGTCTAATATAGATTAAAAAATGCATAGCAGTGCGATAAAAAATTGTTAAAAAAACTGAAATATTTTGAAAAAGATCACTATACATTATGAAAGGGTGAGCATTTCCGAGAAAGAAAATGTTAGATATACTTCCAAGAATATTTTCAAATGAGTTCTCTTAATAGTACAGGCACCGAAGGCAAAATGTTGTAAAAACCTCGCAAAAATTAATAAAAGAATAATCTCTGGGATTTAAGTAGTTAATAACCTGAATGGAATGATGCATTCTTTGCACTTCCAACTTTCGGGAAAATTGAAAAAAAATTGGAAATACTTTTTGATTTTCGGTTTTTTTGTTCTAACGGTTAAAATAATGAAAATACAGAAAAAAGTTTTGAATAAAATTTGTAGCTCGTCTCTTTCTCTACAAAATAGGTCTTTACAAATTTTTGTCCTACTTAAGCCGTTTAAAAGATAAATCCAGTTCTCCACTTATAGATTTGAGCCGCTCCGAAATGCACGGAAAATGAGAATTCTCTGGGAGCTTCGTACGACCGGACATATCGATCGATGATTATTACTATTCAGAGCCGCTAAAAAAATGAACATAACGTAAAATGTAGAGAAAAGTCTCAGCTTTAATGTGGAACTAATCACAAAATTCATACAAATTTTTATCATAGAGAAAAAAGTGTTAGAAGATGGCTTTATACAGCTGATTTCTTCACATCTTTGAGTTTTATGCATCCAGCCTATTTCTCCCGTAACAGTGGGTACTTTTTCACTGCATGGATTCGATTCCAGGCACCTTAATCTATATTTCGTGAAGATTTCATTGAAGAATATTAAGAAACAAATAAGTTGTATATGTTTTACTGTATAATTGTGAATTTTCTGAAGGTGTATGAATAATGTAGACAAATTCAAAAAGTACTGTGCGCATTTAAAAAACTCAAAAGTCATTCGAAAGAATATGTTTTATTGTACTTATAATCCAAAAATTAAGACTGTGCTATTATTATTACTTAAGATATAGCGAATTGAACTCCAAAATTTGGAGGTGATTGATCGATGAGAAATATACCCTCTACTTTGATCGCAATGCATGTTTTTCCTACAAAAGTAATTGCAATAAAATGTTAATTGGATTAATATATCATTATATAAGAATATATAAGCAAAATGAATTATCATCCCGACAAAGATATGAATAAATCCGTGGATCAACTGTACATAGTTCACTAAGCCATCTTCTGACACTTTCTCTCTGATAATTTTTTTTATTAATTTTGTGATTAGTTTCACATTAAAGCTGAGACTTTTCTCTGCATTTTGTGTTATTTTCATTTTTTTTAGGAGCTCTGAATAGTAAGAATTATCGATCGATGAGCCCAGTCGTACGAAACTCCTGAGGAATTGTCATTTTTCGCGCATTTCGAAGCGGATTAAACATATAAGTGGAAAACTCGATTTAATTTCTAAACGGCTTAAGTAAGACAAAAAGACCTCTCTCGTAGAGAAAAAGACGAGCAACAACTTTTGTTGGGAACTTCTTTCTCTATTTTCATTATTTTGGCCGCTAGAGCAAAAAAACCGAAAATCAAAAAGTTTTTCCCAATTTTTTTAATTTTCCCAGAACTTGGAAGTGCAAAGAATGCACCCTCTCATTCTCCAGGTTATTACCTACTTAAATCTCAGAGATGATCCTGTTATTAATTTTTGTTACCCTAAATTGTTAATTTGCCTGTACTATAAATAATATTATAGCTTGAAACAAGTTTTGTAAATACATTCAGTTTAGATCACTTTATTCCGTGGCATTACTAGATGTGGATTGTCACAGACATACAAAGTTTTAATACTGATAATTTAATTAGATTTTAATTTGTTATTGAATATCTAGGTTTTTTGTTTTTATTTGTTCGACTCTTACTCTTCACAGTCGTAAGGGGCCATGCGTTCACTAGTACGTTCCATTGGGAATTGGCAAATAGGGAATAGATAAGTTCATTTTAGAATTTTTTAATTTCTAGCATGAAAAGAATGCAAATATAGGAAATTAATATTTTTATAGATAGATTTTCTTCTTATTTGTCATAGATTACTTTTTCTGCTGTTTTCTAAATCCTGTAAAGAATATGTTTTATTGTATATAACAATATCATAATTTAGCAGTGAAGAACAAACCACTTAAATATACAAACAGATATAACCCTATTCACAAAAAAAAGAAAATATCTCGTTTCAAAATAGTGACGCTGGAATGAATTCCTGTAATTCTGTTAAGATGTTCTAAGCCAATTTCTATAGTTACTTGCAGTGGGGATGTATATTGACAATCTCTGCAATAAATTGCAAAGCATCTGTTATGCATTTCACTTTCTGGAAAACACTGCGGTCCTTAGTACTTGTCCTTATAGCACGTTATTGAGTCAATTTCTATTTCCATCTCAGATATGAGATTATAAATTCGCGAAATAGCATATTTTCTAGTCACTACTTCCACATCCAGATCATTCGTCCAAGTATCTTTAAACGAAAACATCTACATCTACACTCCAGTATGTAGAAATAATTGCTCAAAGAATTTTAATATCATGAGATTTGAAATCGTTTACCTCAAGATGGTAATGGGGGTAGTTGATCCCAAAATTTTTTTTGAGATCTCTTGTTCTCATACACATTAAATCACAATTCTATTTTGTTAACACCTTTACGCATTGACCTAGGATTCACACCACACGATTTCTTACATTTTCTTACGTACCTCTGAATTTTTTCAGATTTTTGCTAACTTTCGTTTGGCAGAAATGGTCCACGAAGCTGGGCCGTATCGCTCGAGAGACGAAATCCTTGGACCTCTCACTTTGGCGGCCGATATCTCACTTAAAAAGCGTCGGAAGAATATCGTACTCCACATTTTCGGATTGGAAATTTAATTTGCAATCGATCTACTACAAAAAGGATGTCATTTTTGTCTATAAAAAGTTACAGCGATTTAGGTGAAGAGATATCAAAATCGCTTAAATTATGTTTTTTTTGAGGTTATGGCAAAATCCTGACGTGATGGAGGTAAGTAGACCTTGGATTCGGTTTCAGCGACCCCAAAAACATATGGTGAGCATGGCCAATTCCCCAGGACAGAAAGAATTTTTTTGTGTGTCTGTGTTATGAATTATTCTGATTAACGATAAATCGCGTAACGAAGGCGATGACAATAACGATAACAATAAGGCTAACGATAGGAATAACAATAACTATAGCGATAATGATGACGCTAAAGACAACGGTAACGACAACGAGAACGATGGTCAGTTTAAAACTATGGGGAACTGGCCGAATGGTAGATGTTGTATATATAAATTAGGATATTGCATTACCAGGTATCAGACAAAAATAGTACTCTCCACTCATGTAAGGTATTCCAAGTATTATTACATCGTATACAGGATGCCCGGAAATTTCTGTCATCAATCTTAGGTTGAGATGGAATTTGCAAAAATATTAAGAAAACTACAAAAGTTATATTTAATATTTATAGAAACTTCTAGGCTCTAGTGATAAGGTTTAGTAAGTTTATTAGGCTATTATTTAATGACATAGGCAAAAAAAAATCAACCGTGGCCATAAGTTAACGACAGAAACTCCCGGATATCCTGTATGGTAAAATAAAAAACAGGGAAATGAAATATTGAAATAAGAAGTGAGACAAATTAAAGCAGCACATTAATCATTTATTGGCTTAAAATCTTGTAAATTTTCCAAATATGCGCGCAAGATAATCTCTTCCTCTTGTCAGCACCATGCGCCCACCTGCAACGAACAAACAGTGATTAGAACTTTTCTACAACTTCCTCGTTGCTCGAACTGAACTTCGGTTCAAGCAACGAGGAGCAGCAGTAGCAGCGGCAGCAGCAGCAGCAGCAGTAGGCAGCTTTCAGCGAGAACCTGAGGATATTTTAAGTTTTCAGATATTTTCAAATATCATTGCATAAAGGTGTTTTGTGAATGATATTTCACATCATGCTGAAAGAAAGGACTAATGGTATGAATGGTATGATATTAAATGTTTATTGGTGTATCAATTTCTTGTGTTTAGTTTAATATACCAATAGTCATGAATCTGTCAGTCTGGAACATTACAATATGTTTTTAGCTACTAGCAATTTTTGTTTACGATTACTATTCATCTAAATGTATGAAATAATAATTATTTGAGTTTGGAATTGTTAATTGTGGTTATAAGTAGATTTTAAAGAGAACATGTAATATGTCAATATATTTCGATTAATTATAATCATTCATTTATTCTACTTTTCATTATTAAGAAATTTATCAGGAAAATTAAAGAATTAGAAACAGTATTCAAATAATATAAAGAACAAACAAAACTGAATAGTTTAAAAATTAAAATAAAATTAAATTTTGAAACAGTAGATCAAAATAGAAAAAAACAATTGAAACATTGGAAATTAATCCAATTAAATGCTTTATATTACAAATCAGTTGATCATCGACCGCTGAACAGCGAACAGCTAAAAATATTCACCCAAGATAACCAACAAATTTATAGAAAAAGAAAAAGAAGTGAAATCATTTAAAGGTTAGAATAATATTACTATCCAGATATATTGATATCAAGTATTACGAAGAATATTATCCTGAAAGAAGATTTAGATTTGTTAATCCAATTATCCATAATTGATGGTGGAGAAATTCAAACGTCTATCAAGTGACTGAAATATTTCAACGAAATTTTGAAAATAATTTGGCGGTTATAAACAACCGTCAATCCAGTGACATAAGAAGAAAAAGAAACCTTGAGAGGTTATAATTAAACGTCACTCGAGTTATAAGAAACCTAGACAAGGTAAAGCTTTATATTACAAATCCATAGTACATATTTTTGTTTTAAATAAATTATTTAAATAAAACGCCATATTTATTAGTTTTTAATTAAGTTAGATATTGCTATTTAAATTTGATATTTACATCCCAAATTGAAATTTATTATTAAATTAATACTTTAAAACAAAATATTTCAGTCTATCACCTATATGAATCCTTATTTTCATAAGGATAGTAAAACCAAACTGCAACGAATTGCTAGTCTGGCCGTGTTAAGGATAAAAATCACATTTTACGACAAAGCGCTTGATTTTGATTGAATCAATAAAAACCAAACTGCAGCAGCAGCAGTAAGCAGCTTTCAGCGAGAACCTGATGATGGCAGATGAGATTCCGCCAAAACATCGTTCAGAGAACCATGGCTCCAACAGGAGTCTATTCACTACACGGGAAAATACCCAGAAGCACACCAACACTGGATTCAGAAACATCTCAAATGGGTAAATCCAAAATTTCGTGAAAAATTATTAAATAGTGACAGATTTATGACAAAATTAATGTAGCTAATATTTTATAATAACTTTTACATGATTTTGAAAAATAGAAGTAGCCCATGAAAAATAAACAATAGAAAGATAAGTTAAGTGGATAGTTTTAATAAATCTTGTCTTTTTATTGAGTAATGACAGATAATAATAGGGTGCCATGGAAAACAAATTTTAAAGTCAGACGTCAAATCTTTAAAATACGCATATACTAAGAGTATATTGTTATTGACATTATAAAATTGATCAATTATATTATCAAGTATTAATTTATTAATTTGATATTAAAATTATGGATACTCTAAATGTATTAGAAAAAATTGAACTTGTGCGCCTTAGAGGGGATAACTTTGGGAGAGGTATGTGAGATATTTAATAATAGGCTCCCAAATATTCCCAACATCACTAAAAATACCGTTTAAAATAAACAAAATTTTTAATGAGTGTAGCGCTTTGACAAGGCGTATTATAAGAACGGATCATGTACAAAGAAGACCCAGGTACGAACGACCGTTTAAAATTATTTTAACAACAATCCAAGCGCCAGTATAAGAGTAGTTAGCTTAGATTTGAATTTGCCTAGAGAAAATATTCGCCGATGCCTTAAAAAGAATAAGGAAAAACCATTCAAAACCAAGTTTCTACATACGTTGGAACCCGGTGATGATGAAACAAGGATGGAATTTTGCTTGTGGGCTCAAGGAGAGTATCTTAATAACAGACATTTTTTGAAAACTACTTTATTCAGCGATGAGGCAACTTTTACCATAAATGGGGTGGTCTCGTCACATAATTGTAGGTTTTGGGCTACAGAAAACGCAGAGTGGGTTATTAATTGTAAAAGACAATATTCCCATAAAGGTAATGTTCGGTGTGGGCTACCCAATGAAACAATCATTGGTCCTTTCTTTTTTGAAGGTAATATTAATAGCATGCAGTTTTTACAGTTCCTAGGAAACTAGTTTTGAAATATGCTACATGAACTTTCAATACAAGGAAGAGTAAATCTACACTTTCAATTAAATGGCAGCCCTGTCCATAATGCCAGAGTGGTTACCAGATGGCTTAATGCAAAGTTTCCTAATCGATGGATAGGCCGAGGTAGCTCGTTAATTGGATGGCCACCCCGATCCCCGGACATAACATCGATGGACTTTTCTTTTTATGGGGTTTAATAAAATCTAAAGCTTACAAGTCACGCCCGAGTAATAGAGAAGATTTGTGTGCAAGAATAATACAAGCTTGTGTAGAAGTTACCCGGCAACAATTACAGAATGTCGTAAAGAATATTGAAAAACGATTCGACAAGTGCATGGAAATAAACTTAGAGGCTACAAAAATTTAAGATGAATTGTATTATTGTGTTTTAGTTTTAGTGTAATGTTGTAATGTGTTGTTATTGTGTTTATTAAATTCCTAATTATTATTGCTTTCAATTGTTCAGACATTTTTAAGTCAAATATGATTAAGTTTGTTTAAAAGACAATATTTATTAAAACTATCCACTTAATTTATCTTTCTATTGATTATTTTTCATGGGCTACTTCGATTTTTAGAAAAAAATCATGTAAGTTGTTGTGAAATATTACCTACATTAATTTTGTCATAAATCTGTTATTATTTAATATTTTTTTCGCGAAATTTTGGATTTACCCATCTGAGATGTTTCTGAATCCAGTGGTATAGTTAGATTTTGTAAATAAAATCGCTGATCAAATTTGTAGATTTCTGTCATTGAAAAAAAATCATAGTAAGTCTTGAAAATTGAAATGTATCTCTAAATTTTTGTCATAAAGTAAAGCTTTCGATGGCCTATATTTGAAAAAAGCCCCGTTAAAATCAGATAATAGACACATTTTTTACAGGGGTGTTTCCATTCAAAATGGGTCACACTGTATATGAAGTGTAGGTGTGTTTCCGGGTGTTTTCCCGTGTAGTTCGTAGGCTCCTGTCAGAGCCACGGTTGTCTGAACGACGTTTCGGCGGAATCTCATCTGCCATCATAAGGTTCTCGCTGAAAGCTGCTTACTGCCGCTGCTGCTCCTCACCGGAACTGAACTGACGTTCTCCGTGCCAATATTCTTAACTTTGATGGCGGTCTCGGGTGATTAGGAGTCGTGCTTTGAGCTCTTTGCCCCAATAATCACTGTAGGCCTGGAGCGGCCTCGTACGGGGTGTGTCTGCTTTTTAAGACTGCCCCACCTACAAATGCAGATAGTGTAGGCGAAGATAGCAGACCACCCACGTTCCTGGCTGTTGGACCCTGCCAGCTGGGTCATTTCTTCTGGCGCTCTTCTGTATTGAGTTTCTTTCTTCGCTGACATCTCGGCTCCCGGGAGCGTCTTTCGTTTGTCGTGAGAGGAAACGGCTGTTGCCGCACCCTCTCGGAGTTTGGAAGGGTTTGGGGGGTGTGTGACCAGTCGGAGCTCAGGGTGCCCTCACTCTCTTGAAGAGTATGGCTTTGCTCTTCTCCGCATTGACTTTGACTTTCCACTTGTTGAAGAAGATCGCTCCTGTGACTTGTCGATGGTTGAAACCCTCCGTGATGTGTTCCGTTAGACGTAACACTTGGAGCCCGGTGGAGTGTTCGGTTCTGTAGGCGAACTGCTCATCTGGGATAATCTGCAGCTCATCGGTCAGGGTTTTTTTTTCAAGATGATTCTCTCTGCTACTTTGCTCATCGCCGGTGGACGACTGATGGGCCTGTAACTGAAAGGAAATGTTACATTCTTACCTGGCTTGGGAATCATGATGACGTCGGCTCTCTTCCACTTGGTGAGGAAATAACGTAGTCTCAGGATGGCGTTGATGATATTCACCATTACTGCTACTGCTTTTGCCACTGGTTTCTCGGATTCTTTCTATGTTCGTGGTTTGGATGGTTCTTGCGACTTCCGTATTATGTGCCTTGAAAACCCATTTCTCATAAGTGCTTTCTGCAGTGATGACATCTCTTCGTTGATATGGTCGCCGTTTGCTAGCCTTTGGGAGCGTGTCACTAAAGTATTTACTACTGAATTGAGCTGCGCTGGATGATGATGTGATGCTGCATTTAGATATCTGTCTGTCTGAGTGGGTTTTCTGTATACCGTGTGACCTAGTATTCCGTCTTGTTTCTTCTTCACTAATACGTCTAGGAATGGGAGCTGGCCTTCTGTTTCTACCTCCATCGTGAATTTGATTTTGTCGTGAATGTTGTTCAGGTGGTTTAGGAAACTATTTAGATGTTCTCTTCCACGAGTTCATATTACGAATGTATCGTCGACGTATCTATACGAAAGTTTTGGTTTGAGTAGTGCAGTTTGTATTGCGCGCGTTTCTAAGTCCTCCATGAAAAGATTAGAGATGAATGGAGACAAAGGTGAACCCATAGGTGCTCCTTCCTTCTGTTTGTAGCGCTGGTCATTGTATGTAAAGTAAGTGTTATTTAGACAGTGTTTAGTTAAACTTAGAATATGCTCCTCTTTATTTTACTTTTGTTTGATCAATTCGAGTGATTCGTTTACTGGTACGTTTGTGAACAGTGGCACTACATCGAAGCTCACTAGAAGATGTTCTGGTTGGACAGTCTCGATGAAATGTTGTGCATTTTTCACACAGGATGTTGCTTTTTCGGCGAGTGGCTGCAACTGCCTAGCTAGATATCTCGCTAATTCCGAAAACGATAACAAAATTGAGAGTTTGGTTTCTGGTATATATCTACACCAAGTCTGTAGTTTCTGGACCCTTACTAGCTTGCTTTATTTATCTACCCCTATTTACCACCCAACCCCTCAACAGAATAAGCTCAAAATATAATATCAGATCTCGTTATAATGCATACGTGTATCAGATGTCAAGTCAATATCTTAATTATTTTGTTAATCCCTTTAATAACAGATTGAGTGTGGTGGTCATATTACATACGAGTACCAAATTTCAGATCAATATCTAAATCTTTTGAGAGCAACCGTGAGCACTAAAATAAGCTACAGATCGACAGGCAGACAGACCGACGGAAAAAACTTTTTGCTCAAATTTAAAATCTCAACATTTCATGACATACTAAATCTATTTCAACAACAAAAAAAAAATTGGAAATTTTATGGATATGGAAAAGTAATGTGTGGATATGGATAATAACTTTTTAAACAATTCCTCGACGACAAATGACTTGTTTAATAAAAAGAAATCCCTAGTATGCATACTTACAACAAATAAAAGCAAAAATTCATAGAAAAAATAATTTAATTAAATCAAATACTCAAAATCATTACCTTCAAAAGTTTGTGCAAGCAAGAGAAATGAAAGAGAGTCTTAAGCTGCTAAACAGACGTTTTTTAAAAGAGACTATTAACTCAAATCACACCTAATCTCCTAAAAACTAATTAAATTAATCAATATTAAGAGATAATTAAAAGTAAGCAAACTAGAATTAAAAGCATCCAACTATCAGCCACCAACAGAAATTTCTTATATCTACCTCTACGACGACGAGACGGCGAGAAAGGACTTTTTGTGTATTCTGCATTAAAGGAAAGCTGAATTTTAAACGAAAAAGAAATTCTACAACAAGGAGTCAATTCTTTCAATACCAATCACGATATTTTCTTGTACATGGCGTTCCATTACGGGACCAAAAAGTATCTTAGACTTTCAGTGTTCAAGACACTATTATCAGGAACTTATATATTTTGTAACAAAGTTGTAAATCAGATTTTTCTTGTAATTGACACCTAACTAAAGAAGTTAGAGTTCCAATGCTCAAAAAACTATTACAGAATGTTTTCCTACTAGGTGTCAATTTGTTATAATGTTCTTCATTAATTGTCGATTCTCCGTTATATTTTTAATGGTCAAAGTAATTTTGCACGTAGTGGAGTGGAAGTATAGTAATCGTAAAATAAACAGTTTCCTTTTTGTTGAAATATGTTTAAAATGTCACGAATTTTAAATATAATATTTGTGCGAAAGAGGCGATTTTTGAAATAACTTATTATAATATTCGCAAGTTATAAGCACACGATTAACACAATTTCAGCTCCTGACTTTCATCGGTCCTTGAGATAACTGATAAAACATGCGCCGGTGAAACTATTTCTTAACTCGTTTATCTCGAGAACTATTTTAGAAAGACGCCAAGATACTTTATTACCTAATTTACATAATTTACTACTTATTTCAATTCTAAATGTTTATTGGTTCTAAGATCTGATTATTTAGTACCTAGAATAAGGTAATTATAGTACTTAGTATAAATATGCATAGACCTTTGTAAATTCATTCATTCAATTGAATCCGCGTTTAAAAATGGTACGTTAAAGTACCGAAACTGCAGTAACGTGTATGTTACAATAAATTCAGCGATAGGAAACAAAGTAGTCTCCTTTCTTATATCGTCATAATTTTTTGAATTATGATTTTGAAACATAAGACATTAGCAAAATTGTACATTTTCAATATTAATTTTGTCAGTAAATAATGCACCAAATTTAATAAACTTTATACTGCTCAAAGTTCTTTTCAAACGAGGTAGCGCTCGTCCCCCCTTATAATATAAAATTTGTGAGCAGTTGTCATATTTCGGAGGGGGTGAATGCAGGAGGTACTATTATCATGCTAAAGAATAGCAAATTTAAATTAAAGACGACCTGTTTCAGGATTTTTTCTAAAAGTTCATAATTACTCTTAAAATGATTTTATTCCATACGAATGAACCGCACTCTATATGTGTACACATATACTTACCCATTCCAAGTCTTTTTAGAAAACTTAGAAAACCTGCATCATCGGCAGCTAAAATATAGATATAAGATGTTAACATATTACATATTACATTTAAATTATACATACGTACCTACTACAACGGCAATTATCAACGTGAGGAATAAAGTAACCAGAACCTAAAAAGCAGATAAATATAATATTAACTTATGTGTATATGTATGATATATACAGGGTGTAATCAGTTTAATGTCATTAAAAAAACTGGTAATGGGGACCGACTAGACAAACAAAAAACCTTTATGAGTTTTCCCTCTAGGGGCACTTTGAAAAAAACTGACCTAGGTCAACATTTTAAATATATTTTTTTTAAAATATTAATGTAGAAAATAATTGAGAACCACTGCTTTTCTTGGTCAATGGACTTGTAGTTCCCATTTATACAACTTTTAAATTGTCATAAAAAAGTGCAAAGGCCTTAGATAATCGACCGCCTTTAGTGGACCGCCTCAACCGAACTGAGGCAATTATAAAGAGGTAAATAATTCGTTATCTTTTCCTGCACAACTGCAAGCAAATAATGGCCATAGAAGTTTAAACAGAGCATTTCTGTACATGTGTGTCTTTTAATTTGGAACAAAACATTGAATGAATATTTATAATTTAGAGTATTTAAATATGATTTATTAACGTTTGTAACATAAATGAGTGTCCTGGGTTAAAAGCGTACCACCTAAGTAAATTATTGGAAATCTCTGCATCTGCATCAATACACAGTTCGGTACGTCGAATTAAGGACATACGTACTTCGTTCAACACTAAACAATAAACTATCAACTAACGTTGTCAATAAAGAAAAATAAAAGAAAAACTTGGTACAAAATCCAAAACGGAATGCAAAAAGAACGAACAAGTAAGTTGTATCTGTACGTAATCAAGAATTTAACGACTTGAACGGTAAAGTCAATAAAATAAATCTTCACTATAAATACACAGCGACCCGAAATTCAAAAATAACGAAAACAACGAACGGCGGATTGGACGTGTGTACATAATGAAACACCCACAGTAAGTAAAATATTGCACAAGGGAGAGTCAGAGTATAATTTTCTTCAGATCAGATCTACTAAACACTCAGAAAACGTCGACGTCTGCCATCTTATTTACGACATCGCTAAAGACCGCCGACATTTTATAGCTTTCTACACAAATATTGAGTATCATAGGCAAAGACACACGCGGCGATCTAAACCTACATCAATATTCCAGCAGTTCTCAAAAGATTTTATTGAAAATTTGCGGAATTTTTGTTTATTTTTTTCTCCAAAACTATGAGCTTTAGACCCAATGTTATACACGGTTTTTTTATTTGTCTTGTCGTTCCCTACCACCAGTTTTTTTAATGGCATGAAACTAATTACACCCTGTATTTTAACATTAGTACTGTGTCAATACTCATCAACCGTCTAAAATTTGAAAAATTGTATCAAATAACAAGTGTATGAGGTCCAAAGTCGCACATTTTAACATTATTTTTAAGTCTACAGGGTGTATCACATAATCGTGGCCAGTTAATTGTTGTATTTTTTAAATGGAATTCCCAACATTTTTTTACATATTTATAACTGATTTTAAATGTTCTATCTTTTGTGGCGTTGCCATATTATTCCACTTTCTCTGATAAAAAATGCATTTGCAGAGGTCAAGAGAAAAATAAGCAAAAGACACATTTTCATAAATTTGATCGTTGATTCCCTTTGAATTGTTAATCAACGCCATGTACTAATTCCAGGCCTCTAAAAGTCGAATCTAATTCTGCAGAGCGTTCTCCAAGATGATTCAAATTTTAACATTTCTAAATTGTCACAACTCAATTTTTTCAAATGAAGTACCCTGCATGTTTTTAATTAATATGTCTCGGCAGTCAATTACCCACCACGCTAATATCAATAGTCGACGGTTTTTGAAACAGAACTCACTATTAATATCAGCGTGGTGGGTAATTGACTGCCGAGACATATTAACTAAAAATATACAGGGTGTTACATTTGAAAAAGTTAAACATGATAAAATTTGAATTAATGTGGAGAATACTTTGCAGAATTAAATCTATGAAAATACGTTTGTAGTAGATTTTCATCTTAACTACTGGAAATACATTGTTTAACGGAAAAAGTGAACTAACGTGATAAAGCAGCAGTGTAAGTTCAAAAATGAGACTTGCCTGGATAGAGAATTAAGAGTCAAATATAAACATATAAGAAAATATTAATAATAACGATGAGAATAATTTATTTATTCCCAGAGACCATTTACATTGGTATAGGAAAAGTCAAATAATGTATGGCTCTTAGGATACCACTTGTCTAATAATAAATATAAAATATTAACATCCTATGTAAAATACAATCTTACACAAACATATTACATAATTTTAACAAACAAACTAAGCTAAAACATTAATTTAACATATATACATTAATTTTAAAATTCTAAGACACTGCAAAAATTACGTTCCAATAGAAAATTGAAGATTTGCTTTTTATATATTCTTATATTGGCAATATTTTTTATTTCAAGCAGCAGTTTATTAAAACATTTAATTTCCATTTAAGTTGGTCAATTTTTAAATAACTTTAAATTGTGTTAAGGGGTAGTCAAATCCATATTAAACATGGTATCGTACTCGTGAAAACAGTTGTTTGATAAAAAGTTTTGGTTATTACTCTTGCCATAAAGGTGAATTTCGTATGTAAATAGACAGGGTAAATTTAATTTATTAATAATTTAATCAATGTGGTCATGCCAAGTCAATTTATTGTCTATTGTATATATTCCAAGAAATGTTGTTGAGGTTGCTTACTCAATGGATTTTGACTCAATTTTAATTAAATGTGACTCACTGATTATACCCGAAATTGGAGCAAAATTAATAAACTGTGTCTTAGATATATTTAAATGATGCTTTTTTTAAAGTGAATTATTATTCGTTTGCACATAATTGTAATGAAACATCTATCTTTTTATAGAATTTTGCAAACAGCAGAAGAAACAAGCTAACCATTATTATACTCTTCGCTGATTTACTACACTTGTTATATAATTGTTCCACATTCTATACAATACTCTTCGCAGTTCTTTTTTGTAAATGATATTAGTTTCAAACATTTTTTAATTACAAAACAAACGTTTTTCTTTCATTTCAAAAATTAATAACGTTTTTATTTATTGATCGAATTTGTCAAAAAATGGTTCTTCCTCTAGCAAACACTAACTTACTATCCAAATTTCAGTACAGTCGGACTATTCTTAAGTTATCGTGCTTACAAATAACGTGACGGACGGACGGACAGACGGACGGAAGGACGGACGGACGAACATACAGACAGATAGACAGACGGACGGACATTTTGAAAGTTGTTCAGAATTCGATCACCAACAGAGTGATATGAAAATTTTTTCTCTACGAGCAATATTACCGGCGTTAAAAATGTGCTGATCGAATGCAATATACTCTTCGTCTTGTATTTGCGAAGAATATAATAATTATCTATGAGAACTAAAAGAAACACTATGTGTAAAAATGTGTAAAAATATTAATAAAATCTTAGCATTCTGTCGATAACCTGAATTCTGGTTATGCTAGCAAATTAAAATCCTAAAATGAATTTATCTAGATTCTTTTTAAAAAATTCTTATTCAACAACTACCATCTAGACAATCCCCTACGGCCATGCAGATTAAACTAGTATCTACATAACCCCTACGATCATGAAGATTCAGATAAAAATGAGAACAAAGGCCTAAAATTAATTTCTTTGCCTACCTTGTCTTAAACATGTTTCATTCTAATGGATTACATTTTCATGAAATCTATCATTCTGTTTATTGGAAATGCTTAGCCTTTGAAACGTTTTTCGCCCTTATTCTGGAGCACAAACCCACTCATAAAGATGTTTTATGCAAAACCAAGACAATTTCTATGAATAAGTATGTACTAATTATATTTGACATTAATATATAAAAACAACAGATCTTCACCTATCTATTAGCTAACTAGTATTGGTATATATACGCTATGCATGTTTAAAAGTGGATTATTATTTGTTTTCTTATAACTCTATTGAAACATATTCTTTATAGGATTTTGCAAATAGCAGAAAACTATCTGTGAGAACTAAGCATTTCCAATAAACAGTATGATAGATTTCATGAAAATGTAATCCATTAGAATGAAACATTTTTAAGACAAGGTAGGTAAATAAACTCATTTTAGGCCCTTGTTCTCATTTTTAACTAAATCTTCATGACCGTAGGGAGTTATGTAGATACTCGTTCAATCTGCATGGCCGTAGGGGACTGTGTGGATGCTACTTATTGAATGAGAATTTTCAAATACTTTTTCAGGGTGCTTAGTGCTCGAAAAATACGCAAAACTGAATTGTTAAACCTATATTTTTTATGCCAAATTCGGATCCAAAATACGTGAGGGTTGGGGAGTGTCTGTCGTTTGGAAAATCAATTTTATTGTTTACCTGTGCAATCAAGAAGTTTTTATTTACTGCTCGATTTTGTTCAAAAACAATAGTCCTATTTCTCTAGCTAACACTAATTTATTGTCCAAATTTCAGTATAATCGAAGTCTTTTTTCTCAAGTTATCATAATACAAAAACGTAACGGACGAACGGACAGACAGACGGAGGTTTTGAAAGTTGTTTAGAATGCGATCACTAACATAGTGATATGAAATTTTTTCCCCTACGTGTGATATTATCGATTGTAGAAATGTGCCGATCAGATGCAAAATACCCTCCGTTTTGTATTTGCGAAGAATAGGAGGTCACTAATAAGGCTTAAAAAAAGAGTTTGAAAAAAATCAAACCACCTCCAAAAATTAAATGAATGAAACAAATTTCACTGTCACCCTGTTAAGTAAACTTTATTACTAAATATATTGAGGCGCTGCGCTGGTTTAAAAAATGGATAAACAAAATTATAACAAATAAAACCGAGACCAGTATAAATAATTAAGCAATAAAGTTCAATAATACGCGACGGCGAAATTTTATTTCATAATTTTTACTTAACTATAGTTTTCTTAAAGCGGTTCAACTAGTCACAATATGGCATATATTTTAAGTATTAAAACAACATGGATAAACGTAAACTTTTTAAACACTTACAACTTTCATGTTGAAAATATTACTAATACTAACTTTATCATGTTTTCAGATATAAACCGTATATTTATACCGTATATATTATTTAATTAAAAAGTTTTGACATAATTTATATTTTTATTAATATTATATGGCGAAAAAAATTAACGGTTTTATGGATTTAATTGAATTTTTATCAGCAAATTTATGTGATGAAATAATTCTTTACGCTAGAAATCATTTTCTACAATATAAACTTATTTAGTGTAGGCAATAAAATCAATTCATTGTGATAAACTTTACCAACAGGGACGTAGGTTAAATGTGTTCGACTTGGGCGGGGGTGGTTGGTTTTGCTCGCAAAGATAGCACGCGTTGGATAAAATCACATTTTACCACAAAACGCTTGGTTTTGATTGAAACAAATACCAGCCGAAACATTTGGCTGGTATTTTTTTCAATCAAAACCAAGCGATTTGTGGTAAAATGTGATTTCTCTCCTTAACGCGGCCAAGCTAGCAATTCGTTGCAGTTTGGTTTTACTATCATTATGAAAATAAGGATTCATAGAAGTGACGTTTCGGCTAAGTCTCATCTGCCATCATCAGGTTCTCGCTGAAAGCTGCCTACTGCCCCTGCTGCTGCTGCTACTGCTGCTACCCCTGCTGCTGCGGCTGCTACTGCTGCTCCTCGTTGCTCGAACTGAACAGCAGACAGCTTTCAGCGAGAACCTGATGATGGCAGATGAGATTACACCGAAACGTCGTTCAGACAACCATGGCTCCAACTGGAGCCTACCAACTAACCAACTACACGGGAAAACACCTGGAAGCACACCACCACTTCATATATAAATGTGAGATCCTTCTTTTTCTGTCATCATTTCCTTGTTTATCTTTTTTTAAGTCTTATGTTTCTTCTGTTTCTGAATCTAGTAATGTGTATATCCTTGATATTTCTTTATTGTATTCCTTATAAGTTCTTCGTTCTGAGATGTTTCAGGTGTCACTATTTGCTATTTTCTCATCCATTAGCGAGCTTCTATAAATGTCCGAGATCCTTTAAACTCCATGTTTCATGATATTCTAAACCTATATCAAAGAAAAAAAAATAGTTTTCCATTAATCTGCTTCAACTCCACTATGTGGAAGTAAAAAATAATGAATCCCAAGAGTATTGCAACCTTTGATAAACGACAAAATAATGTTACCGAATAGGTATATTGACTAGCATTTCACGCATGCAGCTGGCATCATCGGGGATACTAGAATTACAAATATAGCACATATACCTAAAAAATTTACTTATCCTGTAAAATGTGCAGTAGCTATATAAAAACAAAAACTTAAATAGACCGACAAAGATTATTTTAGTACTCAATACAGTTTTATTTAAATCGATTGTTTGGAATTTTGCATTAATAATAATGCTAATAATGATAATTCTAAACCACTGTGGAAAAAATTAAATGAGCTTAATATTTATAACAAACCTGTGACAAATTCACTGCCACAAATAAACCAACAGAAATTAATAACCACTTTTTACAATATTCTTCAAATAAAACACCAGCTGATTTGGAGCTCTTACAATTTTACAGTAATAATCTTAAAACAAATTTTACTTCTTTGTCTACTTTTACAACAGTCTAAACTGAAACAGTTAAAAAGCACTTGATGGAAATAAAATCTTTTGCCATGGGTGCAGATCAAATAAACCTAGAAATGAGTCTTTTATGCTGTCAACTAATTTTAAATTTTCTTACAAACATTATAAATTCATGTCTGCTTGACGGTGTTTTTCCTAACAGCTGGAAAATTTGTCGCATAACACCTTTGCCAAAAAAGAAAGATATGCTCTATCATACAATGATCTTCGCCCAATAAATATACTTCCAGTTCTATCTAAACTCATTGAGAAAATTATGTATTTCCAGATACGAGAATACTTGAATACTTACGACATTCTGTCGCAGAATCAATCTGGATTTCGCCCAGGCTTTATCCGTACTACAGCGCTGTCAAAAGTAACAGATGACTCATTGGGGCTAAAGATCAGGGTAAAACTATGGTACTGACACTTTTAGATTTCTCGAAAGTCTTTGATACAATTAGTCGCGAAATTTTGCTGTCTATTTTACACTTCGTTGGTTTTTCGGGAAGTGCAATTATGCTTTTAGATAGTTATTTAGTCGGTAGAGTTCAGTTTGTAGGTGAATCTTCCAATGGTAGTGTATCATGTGGTGCTCCGCAGGGCTCAATGCTTGGCCCACTTTTGTTTATATACGTGTAATTTAACGTCCTGTCTTAAAAGAATGCAAAGTACATCTTTATGCAGATGATACACAACTTTATTATTCATTCTTACCAGATAATGTAGATGTAGCAACAAATATTGTAACTGATGATTTGAAACGCCTGGTTGCATTCTCCGAACGCCATAAACTTCAGCTGTACCCAATTAAATCATCAGTTATGGCAAATGTCGACGACAAATTGAGAACGAGTTTGTAATTAAAATAGGAAACGAGACTTTACAATGCGCGCAAAGTGCCAAAAACTTAGAACTAGAATTAGATACAGATCTACGTTTTCAAAAAGATATAAAGAAAATAATTCAAAAAGCCTACTTCTCATTAAAAATGTTATTTCCAAATCGTTACTTAATATCTCAGTCCCTTAAAAGAAAACGTACAGACTATCTTGTTTTAGGCCATTTTAATTATTGTGTATATATGGACCGTGCTTAGATAAACTAGACATTAATCGAATAAAAAAAGTTAAAAAGTGTTTGCTGTTAATATATGGCATCCGCAAGTTTGAGCCAGTGTCATATAAATTAAAAGACTTCAAATTGGCTAAGCATGCAAGACAAACGAAAACTCCACTCTACAGTCTTGTTTTATAACATTATTTTAAATCAATGTCTCCCTTAGTTTTATAACAAAATAAAATAGAGGACGAATGTCCATATCTTAAATTTAAGATTTAAAGGACTCATTAGACCTCCACCTCACAAATCTGCAATGTTTAAAATATGTTTTACATATAATGTTTATGTTCTTTATAATAATGTGCCAGCATCCTTGATATCCTCAAAAACTAAACTCATTTAAAAATCAATTTAAGAAAATTCTGACATTAAACTTATTTATTACGTTCTTCCTTGTATTGGCTGCCTATTCTATTTTTCCCCTTTCTCTACCTTCAGTTTAAAAAAGATTTTAGTTTCCTGTATTACGCGAGTATGATTTTGACTCACTGTATAGTGTTCGTGTAGTTGTAATGTATCTGTTGGAGCTGAACCTTGAACTTTTTCAAATTATTTCCAGCTCTATTTTGCCACTTTGATTTAATTAACTATATGATAATACTTTGATTGCAAATAAAATTATTATTAATATTATTATTATGTCAAAGCATGAAAATTGTTTAAATCCTGATTTTTAATATTTCTCATTATGAGGAATGAAGGGAAACGTAAACAGCTCACGAAATTACAGCAGCATTACTGAAATACTAATTTCCATATTTTTACTCTAAAAGTGAAATTAGTCCATTGTTCTTTCTTCCTTCATTTTACAATAATCGTTTCGAAATGGAACATTCCATCATGCTCAACAAGTGCAAAAATCGATTAAAAAATATACACTTTCCCTACTAATTTCGTTGTGAGAATATTTTGAATGTGTGCACTCGTATGAGTAGCGATTGTTCAACGTAGTGTGTGCAAAGCGATATTATCGGCAGTTCTGCCCCTAGTCGAATTTAAACCATTCCAACTTGCAAGTTACAAGCACAGGTGGATATTTAAAAACTAATGGGCAATATGGCTTTTATGAAAAATGTTTTTAACGACAAGTAATTTGCAAATGGTGTCTGATAAAATTGTGATTAGATAATGCTGTGGTTAGTTGTTAAATGGTACACAGTGGCGTCCCACTTGGCTTATAGTTTTAAAGATGTTTTATGTCACGGAGGTAGTTCATAACATGCTGATCAAAAGTCTCGGTGGTCCCAAAAAATTTTAGTTGCATGATATCGAGATATTAGTCGAAAGAAATTGTAATTTCGTCGATATTAAGACCTTCTTCGGCCAATATCTCGTAATTCTGTCGTTAAGATTTTTTGGGACCATAGAGACTTTTGATCAGTATGTCATGAACTACCTCTGTGCAAAATTTCAGCTACCGGGAGTGAAAGCCAAACTGCATTTAAAGGGTGCGGGTTCCTTTGTCACATGCACGATGAGGTGTATACCTGTCTTGACGTCTTAATGCATATCGAAATAGGCAAGGCCAAGGTCACTCGCTAACATAAACTAACAGTACTTATTTGCGACGAGTATCCTACAGAATGTGCGAAAATTATGTAAAAAGTGCAGTATCGGTGCGAAGAGTATATTGGTTGGCTTGTTTATTATTAAACATAATAATTAAAACAGAAACAAATTAATAAATATACTACCAGAAAACACTAGTAATTATTTAAACTTTTACAAAATACTTATCACAGATAATATTATAAGTTTAAAACATATATCTTTCTTATACAATTATAAGAAAGAAAATATGCCCATTATGTGCAGTACAACTTTTATAATAATGCTATTTTTAATTTAAATTATCCTGCTCAATGAAACTCAACGAATTTTAAGAGCACTTATCGATATAACAGTAACACAAAACTTTAGAACATCCACAGACGTGTTTCGACATCTATGTCTCTTCGGTGCGGCTTCTTCTAAAGTTCACAATCAACTGAAATATGTAAGCAAATACTCCTGTTGTAACTGCCAATGGATTACCAAAACAGGATATTAAAAATTAAAATTAGATTATAGGAAAATCCCAGTAAAGGGATAATTATCAATATAATTAATTACAAAAGCAACATCCTAGAACTGTAATAACTGTATAACAATAGAAACAAATGAATAAATGTATTACCAGAAAACACTAGTATTTATTCAAACTTTTACAAAATACTTATCATATATCCTTCTTATACAATTATAAGAAAGAAAATATGCCCATTATGTACAGTACAACTGTTATCATAATGCTATTTTTCATTTAAATTATCTTGCTAAATTATCATGCTTTCTTTCTTATAATTGTATAAGAAGGATATATGTTTTAAACTTATCTGTGATAAATATTTTGTAAAAGTTTGAATATTTACTATATTGATAATAATTAAAGCACATTTGTCTAAAATAAACTACGAAAATAATTAAAGAAACCAAACATGAATAGGTACAACAATAGTGTTATAAGTATAGATAAACGCCCTAAAACTAAATACCTTTTAAAATTAAATAAAACAAGAAAAAAAAAGTATTAATTTTATGTCAATAAGTCACACAATAAATCTGTTTAGTGAATGCAACTTTGCCTTGGGACTGTTTGCTGCTACATAAGCAGCTGGTTTCTTGCGTTTTTCTGTGGCTGCTTGAAGGCGACTTCCAGATTTCGGCAATATTCTGTCTTACCTTCTAGCAATTGATGTGGACTGCACTATAATTTTTCTGCACTATCGTAGTTGCATTTACATTCAAAACACAGGCCTAGATCATTAGAGTAATGCGTATAGGTTGTCCAAAGTCAGTTTGAAAATCATAAATAAAGGCCGACAAAAGAATAGTTGATATAACGAGCGATGTCATGAACGTCGACCGACAATTTTTAAAATCACTTTTTAATTAACGTAAATATTGTTTTACTACTTTATATTAGTTGATACGTATGATGCAAATTATTTATTTATAATAAAAAATGAACAACATAAGTGATTCAATAAAAATAAATATCATTTAACCTACGGCTATGCTACCGGCAACATTAAGAATGAACCAAAAGCTTATAAGGGACTTACAATGGTGAGCCAGCTAATTAATCGATTATTTTCGTTTGAGATAAACGCATAACATATCTGGTTAACTATGTTCCTATACGGATATCGTTTGTAATATTCAAGTACGCAGTCTTTGGTGTTATTCTATCACAAACAGGCTTTGTAATGATTTATCCTGGTAGCAACGCTTTAGACTGAATTTTCAAATTAATAATAGAAATAGAATACATGGTTCCTCCACCCCAGGCGGTCCACGTAGACTATATGACTCATTCCAATGAATCATCAATTCGGTAGGAAAAATTTGAACCAATTATATTCAGTGGTATTGGCTACGTTCTTAACTTGTAAGGAAATATGTATGGCAATATTTTGTGATGGTTATGAAAAAAGCCGAGCACCTTTATTGCCTTTTTTTGTTAATAAACCGAAAATTGATATGTGGTATGCGCTTTAAGCTTTTTTGCGAAGTTTTTTATATTTATGAATTATATACGGGACAGACTATATGGCCAACAAATGTTATCTTTCGGCAGGCCAAAATCGTGTGGATATCAGAGACGATGAATTTTCCTAAGTGCACTCTGTCCAAGCCAGAGAAACACGAAAAAGAAACCCTTACCGGAAAATGGAAAGGCTCGTAATCTATGAAATTTAAAAATTTACCGACTTAACAGACGTATAGGTTAATATATTCTTTGAAATTTTGGTCTCTTGTAATTTTTTTTATCGTGCATATTTTCCGAGTTTTCGACAGTATTTCACAATAAAAAATGTCGAACACTTAAATTATACTATTGATCGTGGAAAACTGTTGAGAACTCGGAAAATATCCACGTTACAAAAAAAAAATACAACAGATAAAAATTTTAAAGAATGTATTTACCTATACGTCTGAGTTTTTCCAGATTTTTATATTTCATAGTTTTCGAGATCTTCCTCTCTTTCATGTTTCTCCGGAAAAACTTGGGCAGAGTGCACTTTAGGCCAAGGTCATAGAGGAGAAGAAGTCTTGTATTTTAATAGTATATTCATCAGATTTTTCCTTTATTTTTTCTCGTCACCTTTTATTCCCTCTCCTCTGTTTTGGAAAAATTCGAACGGATATATCTCGGAACATACGCATTTTTTTGAAAATTTTACCAGAGTAAGTAGTTGTTTTGTTTTTTTAATTCACCTAAATGTTCCTAGTTAAGAAATTAGCAAAAAAACTATTATTTATAACAATTGGGAGGCAATAGCGGCTATGAAACATATTCTTTATAGGATTTTGCAAACAGCGGAAAGAAAAACTATGTATGAGAACTAAAGGAAAAACTATATATTAAAATATTAATGAAATCTTTGCATTCTTTCGATAACCTGACTTCTGGTTATGCTAACAAGTAAAAATTCTTATTTGCCATTCTCATTTTAACACTAGCATCCAGTATAGTCCCCTACGGCTTTTTTCTCTGAGCTTGATCTAAACATCAAAACGAACAGAATCCACAAAGTTTCGTGACAATTCATTCATTCATACGGTAAAGTGAAGAACTTTAGGTCGATTTTCGTCTAATTTGCCTACAGTTTTACATTTCAAATCAACGTAATTCTTAGAATTGCAATCAACTTCAAGCAGTGTCACATTTTTTGAAAATTGTTCCCAGTTTATCTACAGCAATGGTTATGTCAATGTGAAAATCAAGAATCTGTTCACCTCCTATCAGTTTTTCCAATCATTTGGACTGTGTATCAGTGTCGCGCCTACCGAGCTTCATGCTTTGACAATCATTTAATTGAAAATTACTCGCAAATACTTTGTTAAATAGCTTTTTATGAAAATAATTAATCCGTCAAATACCTATCAAGTCCATTGATGAGAAAACAAATTAGTTCGACAGACTTTAACGTTACTTTTTGTAAATTAGAATTAGCACCTTTTGTCACTATCCTGACCTATAACAGTAACTGGGAATGTGATGTGTAAAATTTATGTAAATTTAAGTCACGTGTTCTCTCATTTATACGTGTGTATTGTGTAAGTTACTTTGTGTAAATGCCATCTCAAAAAGTATTGATGAGAAAATCCAAACAATATAGTTAATATTTATGATACATTTTCTTATACCTGTCACATTTTTTTGACTGAATTGACGATTGAATTGAATTGAAAATAATTGACATGATGAGGGTTAAAAATGAAACAATAATAACAATGGATATTAAAACATGTGAAAACGTTAGACCCGATATTACGAACGAGATGGCGATAAATGGTGCGAATATGGTATTTGGGGTGAGTAGATAAATTGGAATGATTTTTATTAGAAAATTAATAGACTAGTTTCCAGGGAAAAAAGCGGTAAAAGCTGGATAATCTTTCTTTGTGAAAACGTTAACTGTTTGTGAACTCCCTCCCACTCAGTGTTCACTTATTTTCGGTGAATTCCCTATAATCGAATGAATTTATTAAACGGTACGTAAGTGATGACATTGTTGGAAACAGAATTTTAGCGATACATATCAAATTGAAATGCTTATTGTAAAGTTATGTTTTCCTATTACTACTATTGTAATCTACTGTTCTATTATCAGTAAAACAGAACACGCCCACGTTATAACATTTATTGTTCTTTATTTTTCTCGTGTAGAATATAGACTGACTAGTAGAATATTTTGTACTTAATCTACAAACCTGTGTTTGCCTTTTTATTGCTTACATAATGTGCTGATGTCCTACAGCTATAATTGATGGATATGTATAAACCACCAAATCTTAACAATTAGACTATAACAGAATGTTTTGAGTATTTCTTGATTTAGTTATCTTAATTATTAAGTGAAAATTTAGTTACTTCAAATGTCGTTATTTTAAACAAGAGATTCGCAGAGTTTACTGCTATATTCTGTTCTATACATACAAATTATGGAAATGTTAATATAGAAGGAACGTATACGCTCCCGAAGTATTTCCCCATACTTCAAGAACACCTTGTATAACCTAAACTAGGTAAAGTTCATTCCATCCTGAGATACGCACTGTGTATGGCAGTATTCTACCATGATAATTTATGTATGTTTCTTGAAATTAAATATATTAAGTCCAGCATAACATGAAAAGGATTTGTATTTACTACCATAGTTATAATTAAAAATATTTGTCCCATTATAATATACCTACATACTTGATAAGTCAAACAGAATAAAAACACTAAACCAATTTAAAAACATGTATAAACATACATAAAAACATAACTTGAGGAGGTGTAGTTAGTTGCACAAATAAAATTTATTGCGCAATTTGGCTATTGTTAAAGATTTATAAATATATATGAATTGGAATTACTCGCTATGTTCCATTTCGTTAACAAGTTCGCTTATACTTTTCCAACAATGAATTTTTTTGTCTCAATTGTTGCATTTGCTACAGTCGTCCTTATCGCTCAGGTAAGCTATACAAATATTGGTGCACTTTACAAACGATAAAAAATCAATATTTTGAATTTAATTGAGTTCGTGTATTTTAAAAACAATACTTTTTATTAAACTAAAGTCAAATTAACATTCTCATGCTGAGTATCATATGTTTATAGATACTTATTTATATAGTTAGTGAGAGGAAATGTGAAAAAATTATTTTATATTAAATTATCAGGTCAGAAAAAAAATAAATTCTCCTCAAAGGATGTCGCAGGATGAGCATAGGTAAAATGGCCAAAGAAGCTTTTGGACTACATTCAGTGTCAGTAGATTGATTAAAGGAAAATAAATGTATATAGCCCCCTGTCTTCACTAGTAAGCCCTGTTCACTAATAAATATATATAGGTGGAGAGCCGGCTGTATCGATGTCCTATGAATAAGATACATGAAAATCTTTACGTGAGTGAGTAAGTACTACCACTGACATACAGGGAGCCACTTTTCGTTTTTGCAAATTTTGCCCGCGTCATCGAATTCTGACGTCACTTCCGGTCGCGATTTTTTGCGTCATCGAATACATGAATAAAACTTACGTCAAAATGTAGGTTTTAAGGTATACAATGAGATTGTAGTGGACTGCCAGGCTTAATTTGCCCGCAACCATGAGACAACTTCGATTAAATTTGTTTTTCTGTTTTTTAAGTCATTGAATAAAGTGAACTTCATATTTCTAAGTCAAATAAAAAATTCCCAACAAAGGAGTGAACAAGGCGCGAGAAACCCAAAAAAAGCCATAAAACTCGGCCATAAAAGTGTCAAAGCCGACGTAATGTTTGTGGCTCAGGACCGTACGTAAAATTATTGTGCCGTGAGTTACAATCTAATTAATTGAATGTATGGTTGATAAATACATAGTTATTTGTTACAGTGATAATGATAAATTTAAAAAAATTATTCTGTTTTGCTTGTGTTAAGATAGGAATAATATTTTATATATTGGTGGAGCATTGATGAATTTTATTAGTCTAAATTAAAATTATACCAAATATTCTTTTGTTGCTCAGTTTCGCTAATAATAATTTAATATACCTATCGAATTATTATTGTTGCCCAGCAAGGACCACGAGGAGGTACGAGCAATTCCTTGCCAAAAAATGTGGATTCAGAGTTAAGATTATCGATATTATTAAAATAAGTCAAAGAAATATAGTAAATTTTTAAATTCATTAAATAAAGAAAATATTGAATTTATGTCAATAACCCGTAATCTAATTAACCCAGATTAAATAAATAAATAAAATTCTAGAAAACAAACAAATAATTGAAATAAATAAATTAAATTCTGGATAGCAAATAAATAACTATAAAATAAATAAATTCATTTCTGAAAAAGAAACAAATAAATAATTATCAAATAAAATTTCTATACATATAATATAATAAATAAAAATCACGTTATACGCATTTGCGCGTATGTAAAACACTAAATGAAACGATAAATTCACAATGTACACTAAATAAAATCACATATAACATTTTATTTAAAACTCTAATCACTACACTCACTCAAGACTTCACAACCACTTTCTAAATCGGTATCATCGACGGTATCTGAATCTACAGATATTATTAAACGGTCTTGATTAGGGCTGATGCTTTTTAACTTAATAAATTCATCTTCAATTTTAATGACATGCTGAATACACTTTTTCCAATTACTTGGTGTTATTTCTCCGACTTTAGCTTTAATAAGGTCGACTACTTTGGCATCAAATTTGGGGAAGGGGTCATTTTTGCGAACACTTCTTTTCAGCTGACTCCATATTAGTTCTATCGGGTTAAAAATGCAAAAATATGGGGGTAACCGTAAAGCTGTATGTCCTTGAGCTTTAGCCATGCTATCAATCACATATTGTTTTGGGAAGTTTTGCTTCTTAACAATTTCCAAAAGATCTTTCTTCCTAAAATTTTTTTCAAATTCCAAATTATGTTCTCGGAGAAATTCTTGAATATCTTTTTTCTTTGTTCCCGTATTTGGTATTTTCTCAATTTGTCGCGAATGATACGAAGCATTGTCTACGCTGTTTTCTTCTATATTTGGTAACAATGAAGACTGAAACCATGCTTCAAAAATATCCGCAGTCATGTTTTGGTGATAGTCAACGTTGGATTCTTCCATTTTTTTTTCACTTAATTTGAGACCATTATGCACAAATCCATTTTTTGATCCACAATGTACAATTACTAATCTGGTTCCTTTATTTGCAGGCCTTTCTTTGAACCATCTATCCAGCCTTTTTTCACTGTATCATGGGTATCATACCAAGTTTTATCTAAATAATAAATAGGTGGTTGCTCATTTCGATTTTTTTTTATATTTTCCAAATATTCATTACGCCACTGCACAATTCTGAATCTTTCCATGCCCTTTTATTAATAATCTTGAACCTAAATCCTATCTTTATTATCCAGCGCCGAAGTGTTGCTTGACTAACTGACACTGCATCATTTGTTTTCAGTTCCATATGTATTGATTCCCCCGTTGGTACCTCATTTTCCATATACTTGCTGTAAATTAAATCTCTTAACAATTTCACCATAGATGCTGCTCCTTTATCCGATCTAACTTTTTGGTACCTACCACATCCTTAATTATTCTATAGATAGACCGTTCTAAAATTTCTGTTAAGTAGGCCGTTTTTTCCACGGCTCCTTTTTCACCTTCAATTTCTTTTATATTTTTATAAACGTTTAAAACTACTTTTTTAGCATGTTCGCATACATATTATCTAGAACTTTTCTCTGTAATTTGCGAGCCATTACCATTTCCCATATCTTCGTTAAATTCTCTGCTGGTGCTAGGTTGAGGATCTTCCCAAGACCTGAACATTATCACAATATTATTTTACCACAGCCACTAAAAAACGGAAAACACTCGAATATTTCACCATCCGCCGGAATATTTTTACACAACTACATAAAACACGCTTACGCAAAGAGCAATTTCACTTATCTGTTAAAGTATTATACATTCTAGGCACTCACAATCAAAATAAAATGTAAACACTGAACCACACACTGTATTATTGTATGAAGCACATAACCTATATATTCTAAATATAACAAAACTCGTTCGAAATATCGCGGAAGACTGTGGTCCGTCTCTGCTTAATACCTTTGCCTTTCTGCTTGCCCTTTTACAGCATTATGCATGTGTGTAAAAAATCAAGTAGTGACCGTTAGATTGTAAAATATTTTAGGAGTGAGTGGCGTAAATTAGAAATTATAACTGATACTGGCGAGTTTCCCTTAATTTCTTATTTTAATCCATGCCCCGCTCTATCCTAGTGGTAATAGGCGGCAAAGCTTTGAAATTTTTTATCTGACTTAGAAATATGAAGTTTACTTTACCTGAATTATATATTTTTTTAAGGTAAAGTACAAGCCTTCTAGTTATTAATTAATTTGTCCGCATCCTCCCATTTTGACGTCATTTCGGGCTCTCTACCTAACATGTTTTTTTAATTTATACATGTGCGTAAAATATGAAAAGGAATTGGTAATATATACATCTCAGGATGAAAGCTGGACTTGTCTTACTTCCTCATTCTAATTTAAAAAACTAATGTATTAAAGAAATTGAATATACTTTTTTCCTGAAAATTATGATTTTCAGACACGAAATTACCAAAGACAATACAATGCCTTGTCAGAAGAAGTATTTTCATCGTCGATCATTCGCGTAGTGGTAATTTTCTAAGTCAATTTATATATGTAATTTTGTGCTAAATTGAATTTTTCTTAAATATTTATGTCTTTTTGATTGGACAATTTGACTGGGTCCACTCTCATAGGGTGTGTAATTTTTGTTTGTTTTTTTCTATTTTGACCGGGAACTTCCTCCGAGGGGGATTGTCTTATGTTAATTTAGGTATCCTTCCCCTCCCACCCTCCAGCTAAAGGGTTGTTATTGGGTCTGACGAGCCCAGGTAGAAGTTTTTTTACGTACTTCTAATTGTAGGAATGGGCTCCGTCTTTTGGGCTAGCTCGATTCTTGCTTTCGTAACCTCCAATTGTAAAATTGCAAAATTCGGTTGTCTGTTCTACAAACCTTTATCCTTTTCTTCTTTCTTCCTTTCTTCTAGCAAGACAAAACTAGAGAAGCGGGCTCCGTGTATGGAAAGAGGCGCACAAAGAGTTAAAAGAGCTAAGATAAACAACGCGGTAGTACGAAGAAGAATCTACGTTAAAACAAACAGATACTGATATCTATAACGCGATTGTGTCAATTTTAGATAAGGTTTCTTATTTATTTCATTTGATCTAAGTGTCTATTGAAACTGGTGACAAAATATATGAATTTAATATGACAAATACACTTTTTTAGTAACAGATCCTTAAAGTAAAATAAGTCTGGTAGAAATATACTGATAAAACAATTTTAACACAGCCAAAATATTTTTTCGTTCTTAAAAAACTTACTTTGCTTATACTATTCACTACACGTTGCACGACAAGTTTCTTATTTATTTAATTTGATCAGAACTGCCATAATTGCATATATTTTGCTTTACATGAATCAGAAGTCCAAAAAGCGCTTTAATTGAACCACTAAAATACGAAACAATTTATTTATTTTACTAGGCTCAGCTAACTGATGATCAGAGCAAGGGTGTGAAACACTACCAACAACTATGCTTGAAAGAGACTGGGGTCGATCCCAAACTGATGGAAAAGGCAAAAAATGGAGAATTTTCTGATGACATCAAATTGAAGGAGCACCTCTTCTGCACCTCTAAGAAATTCGGTATTATGAATGAAGCAGGAGAATTTCTAAAGGATGCATTATTAAAGAGTCTTGGTTATGTCATTAAAGATTCAGCTACTATTCAGAAACTAGTTGATGAATGCGTTGTGCGAAAGACCACACCTCAGGAATCTGCCTTTGACACTATAAAGTGCTTTTATGACAATGCTCATGCCGAATTGAAAGATCTTTAAATTGTAATTTAATTACGAGAGATGGTGAAAACTGTTTACTTATTAATAAAATTTATAATTTTCAACTCTTTAGATTGTTATGAATTTCACTATTTTAAAGAATATTCATATCCTAATAATATGTTCCCCCTACCCGTATGTATTTTGGAACGCTGAAAGCGAATATGGCAACATTCTTTTTAATTATCGAAATTTCCCCTAGTACCACCCCGTAACAAACCTTATGGTGAAGTTGAAATTTCACTTGTTCCAAACATTTCAAAAGTACGTATACTTTTCGGAATACGGCCATAAAAAGTGATCTGCACCCAATCACCCCATAGCACCTCGTACAAGCCACAGGAGGGGTTGAAATTCCACTTGTTGTAAACAATTGAAAAGCATGTTTATTTTTAGGTTTTCTAGTGCGCTGAAAGCGAATGTAACGACAAAAAATGATTTTAACCATCCGGTCACTCCCTAGCGTTCTCTTGCAACCACCAAGAGTGGTTGGTATTCCACTTTTTATGAAAATTGAAAGTGTATGTGTATATTTTTAATATAATTATATGCAAATGCAACTTCCTGGAACTGTAAAAGCTCTATAACAATAGAACCAAATGAAAATATATTACCAGAAAATACTAGTAATTATTCAAACTTTTCCAAAATACTTATCACAGATAAGTTTAAAACATATGTTCTTCTTATAACAATTATAAGAAAGAAAATATGCCCATTATGAACAGTACAACTGTTATTATAATGTTATTTTCAATTTAAATTATCCTGCTCAATGAAACCCAAAGATAATCAAAACAAAAGCACTTACCGATATAGCAGTAACAGAAAACTTTAGAACATCCACAGACACGTGTTTCGACATCTATGTCTCTTCGGTGCGGCTAAAAATAACATTATGATAACAGTTGTACTGTTCATAATGGGCATACTTTCTTTCTTAATTGTTATAGGTTTTAAACTTATCTGTGATAAGTATTTTGTAAAAGTTTGAATAATTACTAGTATTTTCTGGTAATATATTTTCATTTGTGTCTACTGTATATTTTTAGGTTTTTTGGTGCGCTGAAACTAAATGTGACGATAAAAACTGATTTCAACCACCCAGTCCCCCCTAGCATCCCTTTATAACTCCCAGGAGGGGTTAAAATTCCACCACTTGTTCTAAACATTTGAGATGTATGTATATTTTTATTTACTTTTCAAGTTATCCCAAAATACATACGGGTCACCACTCTGTTTTTGTGTGCTTGATACTTGATACTTATTAGTCTTGGCTTAAGAGTGAACACCTAGACATTAGAAATGTCTGTGAAGTTGATCCCCCCATTTTTTAAATTAGAACATTTTCCAATGCGAGTAGTCTCTTAGTCGTTTGCTTGTAATTGCTTGTCGGTGTTGTTTGTTTGCTCGTTGCTTAAAATAGGAGAAACGTAGAGGGTTGAAATTAGTAACACTCCCTCCACCGTTCAGTTTTTCAATCTTCAGTGCCTAGTTCGTTTGCTCGTCATTTGGTCGTGTTTGCGCGTCTATTATTTTCGCTTGCTCGTCATTATGTACTAAAAAAAAAGAAATAATTAAAGGAGGGAATTATTTAATTGTACCTAACTAGCACATTTCTGCGTGTTCTTTATTTGCTCGTATTTGCTGGTCATTATTCACAACGAAAATAATAATAATAATAATAATTATTATTATTATTATTATTATTATTTTTTTTTTTTTTCGGTTTCATCGTTGCCGGACAGGGCCTCCGTGCTTTCCGACCGATACCACACGGTAGCCGCGCCGGCGATAATAACAGCCCCTCCCCACGACCTGTGGGGTTAGTGACTGTACATTCCAGATTCGCAGGCCCGGACTGGAGCGGCGGGCAACCGGGCAAATGCCCGGTGGGCCGCTGGCTCACGGGGCCAGCGCCGATAACCCGCTTTTTAAAACAAGCAAATATTAAATTAATATAAATTACACTCATACTGTTATCGCATATTTTTTATTGCTCTGTATAGGTTACGCCACGCCACTGGCCCTTGCCATATTCGACAAGACTCGGCGCGAATCGGGAATATCATCAGAAGCTTTTGTGAAATTAAGTAACTTGCTTCAGAAATTTGTGCCGGATATCACACCCGAAGTCTTAAGAATCGAAATGGTGGACTTTGCAACCAAATGGCAAGTTCTTTCGAAAACTCTGTGTGAAGAATATTCTGTTTTGACAGAAACAGAAATGCAATTAGATAACGATGAAGACATCAGCGATTTCTGTTCAAATAATATGAAGTGTGGCAAGAATAAAAATAAGAAGTGCAAGAAGTGTTTATACTGTTGTTATAGTTTGCTACTTAAATATAATCTATATTGTTCAACATATTCAAATTTATTTGCAGCGTATAAGTTAGTTCTGACTTTTTCATCTACTCAAGTTTCCTGTGAAACTGGATTTTCGAAATTAAAAATAATAAAAAAATAGGCTTAGAAGTTCAATGACCCAAGAAAAGTTGGAAGCGTTTATGTTAATGTCTGTAGAAAAGACACTTTTAAACAAATTAAAAAATTCTGACATTCTTGAGGGCGTAGCAGCCATAGCTCCAATTAAAAAAAAAATCTTACCTATACTTAATTGATTTTTTTCTGATGTTATTATACATACGTTATCGTTATTACTTATTATGTATTTTAGAGTTTTGTTGTTGTGATCATGTGATCATTTACCAGTTATTGTTTATTTATATTTATACTATTTCTGTTACAGTTTTGAATTTCTGTTTTCAAAGTTACTATCTATATTATTTATTTCTTAAATTTTGTACTGTTAAAAAATGAACAAATATGTTACTTTATATCTTTTTCGTTTTTTACTGTTATTTGTACTCATTATGTATACAAAAAAATCGGGTGTGGGTGAGGCCGGTCAAAAAAGTTGCCCGGTAGCAGAATGGGGTCCAGTCCGGGCCTGCAGATTCGTGTGCCCTAAGTAGGCGAAGGGACCCCAAGATGTAACCACTTAGTGGCACTTACTCATAGGCTGTATAGTGCAGGTGCTCAGAGTATTTTGCAAAATATGAGTGACACGTTATGTCTATTTATTGGATAGCTGAGGGTTTAACCTTCGAAAAAACGATGTTGGTCTTGACCGTTGTGGCCCAGTTACTCTGTGTAACCCCAGTCCATGCTGGTATGTTAGACAAGGCAAGAATTTTATTTGTATTACAGTATTAGTAAATATAATCACCGATTTGCGAGTGAAAGAATTTGTGATGATTTTGTTTCATTTTTTTTTTTTTTTATTAAGAATGTAATGTCTACCAATATGTTTCCTTTTAGTGTAATAAACTATAATTTTGTCGCAATGTGATATACCATTGGAAAGAGTATGCAACAGAGAAGTTTCTAAAGCTATTTGAATCTTTTGAAGTAGTACCGGTTTTGAGAAAATGTTGCATAAAATAGAGAAAAGAATTCGAACCAAGGTATTCTTACACAAATTGTTCTACACAATTTTTATACTAATACATCGGCATTTATGTTTATACTGTTTCGACAAAGCGGATATTGAGAATTTCAAAAAAAAATAATGAAGAACGCTGAAAGAATTTAGTGCCGAAGAAAACCGCTGCGTAAGGAATCCAAGCTTTTGAAGGAGTACATTTTGACTACATCTGCACTCTAGTAAGCGGAAGTAATTGGTCATAGAATTTTAATAATATACTATTTGGGGCAGATGTCATAAAAAAAATTTAGACGTGGCTTCTAGCATATACCTACGCGAAAAATGAAGTTTCTGGACTATTAGCTTGCTTTACTTATTTCCCCTATTTACCTCCCACCCCCATCCGTTCAACTGAATCATCTCAATTAGATATCATTACACTACATACGTGTACAAAATTTCAAGTGAATATCTCAATTTTAATTTATCAATCCTCTTAGTGATGGAGTGGGGGTGGAGGGGTTGAAATATGTTATAAAAAATTCCAAGACTTGGCTGCTAGTATATACACCCAATTTCAAGAGTACACTCTTACCAACTTTATTTGCCTACTTATTTAAATCTGATCCTTTCAACGGAATCATCTAAAAATATCTAATTCCAGATGTCATACGTGTACCAAATTTCAAGTGTACATTTCAATATTTTTATATCAACCCTTTTATTAATGGAGTGAGGGTGGTGGGGGTTGAAAAATAGTATCAAAAATATGAAACCTTGGTTTCTAGTATACAGACTGTCTATTTTACGAGGGCCACACCAAATATCTCGCTTAATATCTATTGTAGAAGAATAAAGTTTTAGAAACAGTTATCCCATTTTTTGTGAGCTATATTTCAGTAAAAAGAAATTTGAAATCCACTTTATGAGATATATTACAAAAACCTGAAAAATAGGAAAACCACAAACGGTTATAGCTTCCTTATTTGAGGAGATACGAAAAAAGTTAAAGGAATGAAAGTTGACGGCAAAGACAATAAGAATAATAACGTGTAACAAAAAAATCGAAAAATGCAGTTGGCTTTGACATACCCTATTGTGCAAAAATGAAAAATACATATTATCTCAAAGTAGGCCATGACGCCATTAATTCCGTTATTTTTTTCTCATTCCAACGATATAAAACATGTCACAGAAATTTTAACCAATAGTGTCAATATTTAATATTTTACGAATACCACAATTCATATAATTGAATCGTAACAATCAGCTGTGCCATAATAGTAAAAATTCACTTTATAATAATTATAATTTCGTAATTATTTATTACAATTTAATACAAACCAATAAATATCTCATAAATAAAAATACAAGTACAAAACGAACATCCAAAGAAAAAAACGAAAAACTATGTATAACAGTACTAGTACCTACTACTATATTGAAAAGAAATTGTGTGTATTTATTTTTCTAACTACAAATGCTCAAATTGTGCACCATGCATTCTGACACATAAACGTGCTCTACGAGACACGTCACGCATTACATTTTGGAGCATTTCAGGAGTAATTGCCTCACATGCGTTTGCGAATTCTGGTTTTGATGTCCTCAATATTTTCAGGGGCAGTTTGAAATACCTTGTCTTTAATGTAACCCCAGACGAAAAAATCCAAGGGAGTAATATCTGGTGATCGAGCTGGCCATAGAATGGGTCCATAGGTGCCTATCCAGCTATCTGGCATAACTTGATTTAAATAATTTGTACATATTACAGCAGTGTGAGGTGGAGCCCCATCTTGTTGAAAATATGAATAATTCAATCTTTCTGCCACTGTTAATTCATAAAGAAAATCTTGAAATTCGTTTTGCAGGAATTTAAGGTATCTACGAGCGGTTAATCTGCCATCATAAAAATAAGGTCCAATTACTTTAGTCCCTAAAAGACCCAACCAAACATTCGTAGAAAATCTTTCTTGGAATGCAGTCTCTCTGCACCAATGTGTATTTTCTCGTGTCCACTTATAATGCATATTTCTATTGAAAAATCCATTATTAGAAAAATTTGATTCGTCCGACCAAAGAATTTTGCTACATATCAGCGCGTCATTCCTTTTCTTATTTAATAACCATCTACAAAATCTTACTCTCCTTGGCTTATCTCCCTCATTTAAATGTTGAACTTTCCTCATTTTGTAGCATCGAAATCCGTTTTTTTTTCAATATTTTTCTTGCACTGTCTTTTTTTATGCGACAGTTTCTCTGAATTTGTCTCAAAGAGGTTTCCTCATTTTGGTTAACATAATTCATTACTCTATTCACTTTTCTTACATTATCCGCAACATGCGCTCGCCTTACTACTTTTTTTGAAAATGAACCGTGCGTTTTTAGATTTTGAACTAACTTCCTAAACATAGTTCAATTTGGCTGCGGAGCATCTGGAAATCTATCTCCGTAAACCGTGACTGCCATCTCAGCGTCAAAATTGCACTGACAATAAATGCTAATCATATCGAATTTGTTATTATTGGTGTACACCATAATTACTGATATAAAATTTGTCTTAGAACTCGTCAAATTTATTAATAACTGTATACATTGTTTTTCACTAATTATGGCACAGCTGATTGTTACGATTCAATTATATGAATTGTGGTATTCGTAAAATATTAAATATTGACACTATCGGTTAAAATTTCTGTGACATGTTTTATATCGTTGGAATGAGAAAAAAATAACGGAATTAATGGCGTCATGGCCTACTTTGAGATATGTATTTTTCATTTTTGCACAATAGCGTATGTCAAAGCCAACTGCATTTTTCGATTTTTTTGTTACACGTTATTATTCTTATTGTCTTTGCCATCAACTTTCAATCCTTTAACCGTTTGTGGTTTTCCTATTTTTCAGGTTTTTGTAATATATCTCATAAAGTAGGCTATGGATTTCAAATTTCTTTTTACTGAAATATAGCTCACAAAAAATGGGGTAACTGTTTCTAAAACTTTATTCTTCTACAATAGATATTAAGCGAGATATTTGGTGTGGCCCTCGTAAAATAGACAGTCTGTATATACCAAATTCCAAGTTTCTGTACTTTTACCAACTTGCTTTACTTATTTTTCCCTATTTACCCCTTTTTAACCCCAACCCTTTACCGCAATTAGCCCAAAATATAATCCAGTTCCAGATCTCGTCATGATACATATATGTACCAAATATCAAGTAAATATCTTAAGTCGTAGACCCGACAGATAAAGAGACACAGAGAAATTTTTTTTTCTCAAATTTAAAATCTCGACGTTTTATGACATTCTAGGAATATTTCAACAAAAAAAAAATGTTAACATGTATCAATAACTATATCGCATAAATATCTCAAAATCGGTCAGATTTTGCATAAGGATGAATATGATCATATAGGTTCCAAATGAATCCAAGTGAAAATGTTCTATCGATGTACCAAACACCCTGTATAATATGCTTGGCGGTGTACAGTGGTTTAAGGGAAATGTCACCAAATCTAACCTTATTTTCACCATAAGTGAATATAAATTGTTTTTAGGAAAACAAAATTTTAAATTCATCAAGAATCCCTGTTGAACTATCCGGAATAACTGTCCGTAGAAGGATGATGTCGCGCGTCGTACCCAGCATATTTTGTGAAAATTTAAAGTGAAGTGTCAAGTGCTCTCTCACGTGAACAATTTATTGATTGGTATTTTGTTTGTGCGATAAGTGTTTTATTGATTACTCATATCATTTAATTTAGTGTTCAGGGGCATGTAGAGCATGATAGCGGTAGAATACATTACTTCCACATCCACGTAGTGGAGTGGAAGTATAGTAATCGTAAAAGGATATTCAATTTTTTTTTTTTACTTAAAATAGGCTTAAAATGTCATAATACGTATAGATTTTAAAACTGAGCAAAACAAAATTCTGTCTGTTTGTTTGTCTGTCTGTCGGTCTGTCTCTGTCGGTCGGTCTGTCTGTAACTTTTTGTGTGGGTACGTTTTCTCAGCAACAGTTTGAGATATTGACTTGACATGTACACATACGTATCTTTAAGAATTAATTGTTATTTGTTTGCAAATAATTGTATTGAAACATATTCTTTATAGGATTTTGCAAACAACAGAAGAAATAACTATCTATAACTAAAAGAAAAATTTTGCGTAAAAATATTAATGAAATCTTTTTTCATTCTTTCGATAATCTGAATTTTGGTTATGCTGGCAAATTAAAATCGTAAAATGAATTTGTCTAATTTCTTATTTGACAATTCTCACTCTAACACTAACATGCTAGTAGCTAGCATGCCCACAGTCCCCCCGGCCATGCAGATTAAACTAATATCTTGTTACAGTCTATTTTCGTATCTGTACATTTAAATTTGAATACCGCAATATGTTATCGTTTTAGTCGAGGCTACATATAGTATAACTGGTTGCCTACCGTTCGTGCTCCATGTGAGCCACGCAGTGATGTTGGCAACGCGTTGCTGACAACGCATTGCTAGCAACGCACCGTAACTGTACCTAATTAGGAAGCGAGTTTCGAACGTCTCGATTATAACCTTTTCAAGACCGTTATTATCAATTAAACTTATTGTTTTGTTAACCGAATTACGAAATACTGTATTATGTGTGAAATATAGACGTCATTAAGGGAGACTTATCAGATTTGTGGGTTATGTTGTATAGTGTTCATTCGGAACGTACCCATGGACAAAGTTTTAGTCATTCTCAGATTTTGACAGAGGTTTCCGTCTGGGCCATTTTTGGGGATTTTTTCCGTTTGCCGGCTCGAAGAGAAGTTGTGTCACTGAGCACGTGGATAGCATTTTGTTAATTTGCTCCTTTAATGGGATTTAGTGCTGTAGTGACAAATTAGCAGTATTTTATTTTGATATTTTTATTATTTTCTGTTGGAAAATACTGCTACGGAATTTTTCGGATAAATCAACTTGCTGGAAGCACATGGCAAAGGAATTCTGAAAGCCCACTCAACATCTAATGTATACCTCTGAAATCTCTTTAGAAAATAGATTTGTAATATTCGTTATTTCTTTATTGCAGGGCTTTTTGGGTTTTTGTTCTTTTTGTTCTTTTTGGTTTTCTTGTTCTTTTTGTACCTTTTGTTCTTTTGGTTTCATTTTATCTTGGACTTTTACGGGCATCGCATCATGTATGTTTGACCCCACATCTTACCTGTTGGATTTGTACATCTGTATGTGAATTTGGTTTACTGAAACTTGGTTGGCAAGATATTTTGTGAATTTGGAATCCTGAGTGTACCGGTGAGACTCTCCTGCCTGGTTCCCTTGGAAGCTACGCTCCCCTTGTAGGCCTAGTGGTTACATTTTGAAACCTGCTGGAGGTAAGCGTCTTTGAATAACCCAACGAGGGACCTTATATCACATTCCACCTTCTACGTGAGGCATAGAGAGCTCGTCAGCTATATTACGGTACTAATTACAAAGGTAAATTTTCAGTAACTATTTTGCACATGACCAATTAAATTTAGTAGTTTTGAACACCACGCTTGAACCTATCGTCACTTACCTAATTCACATTATTTTGTTCATTTCATGTTAATTTTCAGTATTTTAATGTAATCGTTTAAGCTAATATATTTTGGGGGGGGGGTCATATTTTGCCTATTATTAGTTAAGATTTTAATAGTTTAAGTTATCATATGTTTTGTGTTAGGTTAAGTGAGGGCCACACATCTAAGCATATCGATTGTGTGTAATGTTATTTCTGTGAATTTTGGCTGTAAGCGTACCTATATATAATCCTTAAATCTGTTATAGTAAGAAGCGTATTTGTTTTCACCAGCGTACATTTAAAGCCCCAATTTTGTCGAAGCCACTCCCCAGGTGCTTGTCTAGTCGGCCGTGTGAGCCTCTTTCGCCACCAATTAAATGCAGAGAGGGGACTGCACGTAAAACATAAAAATTTTGTTCAGGGCACAGGGTGACCACCCTACCCTGCTGTATTGCTGATATATCAGCCTCTAAAGTTAATTTTTTTTACGTATTCCCCTTTTATCTGGGAGCCCTGTAACAATCTACATAACCCTCTACGATCATAAAGATTCAGTTAAAAATGAGAACAAAGGCCTAAAATGAATTTATTTATCTACCATGTCTTAAAAATGTTTCATTCTAATGGATTACATTTTCATGAAATCTATTATTCTGTTTCTTGGAAATGCTTAACCTTTGAAACATTTTTCGCTCTTATTCTGGAGGTCATCAGAAAGACATAAAGACACTCGTAAATATGTTTTATGCAAAACCAAGACAATTTCTATGAATAGGTGTGAAATAATTATATTTGACATTGACTGATAAAAAACAATCTCACCTATCTATTAGCTAACTAGTATTGGAGGTTATCAAATGAATGCAAAGATTTCATTAATATTTTTACACAAAGTTTTTCTTTTAGTTATAGATAGTTATTTTTTCTGCTGTTCGCAAAATCCTATAAAGAATATGTTTCAATACATATGTATCATGACGAGATCTGGAACTTGATTATATTTTACGCTAATTCCAGTGAAGAGTTCGGGACTAAATAGGGGTAAATAGGGGAAAATAAGTAAAGCAAGCTGGTAAAAGTACAGAAACTTGGAATTTGGTGTATATACTAGAAACCAAGGTCTCACATTTTTTGATAATACTTTTCAACCACCTCCCATAAAAACCATATACTAAGTAGGGGTAAATAGGTGAAAATAAGTAAAGTAAGCTGGTAAGAGTACAGAAAGTTGGGATTTGGTGGATATACTAGAAGCCATGGCCTCAGATTTTTTTATGACATTTCTCAACCCCCAGGCATCTCCACTCCATTATTTAAGGGGTTGATAAAATATAATTGAGATATTCACTTGAAATTTGATACAAGTATGTAGTTGAAATGATTCCGTTGAAGGGATGTGGGTGGGGGTAAATAGGGGAAACAGGTAAAGCAAGCTAATAGGAGTCCAGAAATTTCATTTCTCGCGTATATGCTAGAAGCCACGTCTGATTTTTTTTATGACAGCTGCCTCATATATTATATTATTAAAATTCTATGACCATTTATTTCCACATACTAGAGTCCAAATATAGTCCTTTCAAGAGACTTGGATGGAAAATCTGGATGTGAAAGTGGTGATTCCTTAGGCAGCGGTGTTTTAAACGTTTAAGTGTAAAAGGAGATTTTATTATCATAGAAATTTTGGAATGACTGACATTTTTTGTAATCATTACAAGAAGTATACCTAAAGGTGTTGGAATAAATCCTAGTGCCAGAAGACTTCTGTTGAAACAGAGGAATTTTCAAAGTGTGGTTTTATAGCTCTTCTATAAAAAACGAACAAACTTCTAGCCGACCTGAAAATAGATATTAATATTAATTTTATTTTATTTTAATTAATAAGACTAGCGCGAAATGAGAGCAAGTTACGGTCAGGTTCTACCGACATCTCTTAAACACAAATTCTTATATGTCGTAATATTTTATTTTAAAATTTGGAACATTTGTAATATGGTATGATAGAATACTACATAGTAAAATTGAGCAGGATCTGTCACATAGAGAAATTGCTAGAGGCGTACAAACTATCACTTATATGTAATTTGTTTTATTAACATTTTCGAGCAAAATATTACGGTTTTTATTAAGCACACATAAATACAAAGATGTGCAAAATATCGAAACTACAATATACAGTGTGTCTCTCAGATTGAAACGAATTTTGCGTAAATTGGGTCATATTATATCAGTTTTACTTTAAGACGGTGTTAGGGCTATGCCTTTAGTGATTCCTTTATTCTGCGGAAATAGTGTCCAGATACACCAAAACTCTGAACACAAGAAATTCTCGAATACCAACACTCGACGCGCGTTTCTATAACCACGTACGCATCGTTGGGGGATAATTAAAGCTGTTTCCTTTATTTATATATACAAGATTTTATAAATTAACACTTCAAGTATTTACTAATGCAAATTGTACATAAACTTCGCGTACATTTTTACATATTAAAGATGATATCTGAATTGTTTTGTTTGTAATTGTATGTTAATGAATAAACATCGAGCTCTTAAATTTAAAAAAGTAGAACCATTTAAAGTACTAAACCTTCCTTGTGAATTATTTGATTACAATAATGATGCCGTATAATCCAAACTTCAGCTCAAATTTTGCAAGTACGGGATACATTCAAAGCATTTCGTTAAGGAGAACTCTGTATTCAACAAGTAGTTCATATTGTCTAAGTCTGGGCGGGCGGTTGATGTAATATTTAAAATGCTAAATGTCAAAGTTCAGCCGCATAATACAAGAATATTGTTTTGAAGTCCTGCTTAGGACGTTAGCCACTATGTCTCAGTGTTTATCTTTATGCCAAGAAACATTTAATATATTCCCGTATCTTGTATACATGTACGGAAGAGAAGGGATTGGGATGTGGATAAAGTTAATAAGTAAATAACAAGTTTTAGTTTGTTAAACACATACATTGTCAAGAAAAGTATATATAAGGGTTTTTCGCAACGAATGTGACAAAAATTATTGACATTTTATTTCCAACGAACAATTTCGGGGTGCACGAAACGATGCTAATTGACTGATTGTTTATTTATTATATATCTGGCGTTTAAAAGAACAACGTAACCTAGTAGTACAGGCAATGATGGCAAAATTTTGTAAAAACCTCTCAAAAATTAATAAAAGAATCATCTCCCGGATTTAAGTAGTTAAAATAACGTGTAGAATGGAATGATGCATTCTTTGCACTTCCAAGTTCTGGGAAAATTGAAAAAAAATTTGGAAAAATTTTTTGATTTTCCCTTTTTTTGCTCTAACGGCTAAAATAATGAAAATACAGAAAAAAGTTTTGAACAAAATTTGTAGCTCGTCTCTTTCTCTACAAAATAGGTTTTTACAAATTTTTGTCTTACTTAAGCCGTTTAGGAAATAAATCCAGTTTTCCACTTATAGTTTTGAGCCGCTCCGAAATGCGCGGAAAATGAGAATTCTCTGGGAATTTCGTACGACCGGACATATCGATCCATAATTATTACTATTCAGAGCCGCTAAAAAAAATGAAAACAACGTAAAATATGGAGAAAAGTCTCAGCTTTAATGTGGAACTATTCACAAAATTCTTACAAATTTTTATCATAGCGAAAAAAGTGTTAGAAGATGGCTTAGTAAACTTTATACAGTTGATTTATTCTCATCTTTGAGATTTATGCATCCTGCCTATTTCTCCCGTAACAGCGGGTACTTTCTTTTTCACTACATGGATTCGATTCCACGCACTTTAATCTATATTTTGGGAAAATTTCATTGAAGAATATTAAGAAACGAATGAGTTGTAGATGTTTTACTGTATAATTGTGCATTGAATAATGTAGATAAATTCAAAAAGTACTGCGCGCCTTTAAAAAACTCAAAGTCATTCGAAAGGATATGTTTTATTGTACTTATAATCCAAAAATTAAGACTGTCCTATTATTATTACTTAAGATATAGCGAATTGAACTCCAAAATTTGGAGGTGATTGATCGATGAGAAATATACGATCCACTTTGACCGCAAGGCATATTTTTCCAACAAAAGTAATTGCAACAAAATGTTAAATGGATTAATATATCATTATATAAGAATATATAAGCAAAATGAATTATCATTCTAACTACTCCCGACAAAGATATGAATAAATCTGTGGGTCAACTGTACAAATTTCACTAACTTCTGACACTTTCTCTCTTTGATAAATTTTTTTATGAATTTTGTGATTAGTTCCACATTAAAGCTGAGGCTTTTCTCTACATTTTATGATATTTTCATTTTTTTAGAAATTATCGATCGATGAGCCCGGTCGTACGTAACTCCTGGAGAATTCTCATTTTTCGCGCATTTCGAAACGGCTTAAAACTGTAAGTGGAAAACTCGATTTATCTTCTAAACGGCTTAAGCAAGATAAAAATATGTAAAGACCTTTTTTGTAGAGAAAAAGACGAGCTACAACTTTTGTTGGGAACTTCTTTCTCTATTTTCATTATTTTGGCCGCTAGACCAAAAAACTGAAAATCAAAAAGTTTTTTCCAAATTCTTTTGAATTTTCCCGGAACTTGGAAGTGCAAAGAATGCATCATCTCATTCTCCAGGTTATTACCTACTTAAATCCCAGAGATGATCCTTTTACTAATTTTTGTTACCCGAAATTGTTAATTTGCCTGTACTGTATAGCTCATACAAGTGAAATCGTAGGATTTTGATCGATATGCTGCTGTACTTATTTAATTTAATCAAATATTGCTCAATAAATTTGTTTAATCATGGTCATCGGAAAAGAACTTTTTTACAAAAGTCAGTTACATAATACATTGAATTCAAACATCGAATAAGAAATATTTTTTAAACATACAGGAAAATTATGCTTTTTAATGTTTCAAAAAGTTTTATTAAAACTCTACACGTGTTTCGGCTTATTAGGCCTTTATCAAGAGTACAAGATAATACTAAATTTAAAATGTGTTCCTTACTTATTTATACCTAATGGAAGGTATAAATTATTCAAAGCTTTTAATCTATTTATTACATGCAACTAGTTATATGATTCCTATCCTATGTAAATATACTACAAATAAGTTCTTAATGTTAAATTATTTTTTCTAGAATATTATGACCCATAAATAATGTTTGATCATTAGTTACATTTTTATGCTTTTTGACAGCTTTCATGATCTCAAATTGTTCTAGTAAATCTAACTTCTTTCCTTTATTTTCTGTATGGAGTAATTCGACTTCATTAAAATTAACAAAATGATTATTTTCTATGCAGTGTGTTGACATACCGGTGCTACGTATACCATTCGTTATTGATTTTTTATGTTCAGCGAGACGATTTTTTAATTTACGACCAGTTTGACCGATATATATAGCATCGCAGTCATTACATTTTAATTGATATACACCTGTTTTTTCTAATAAATTTCTTTTGTCTTTATTATTAACTAACATTTTCCCTAGATTATTTTTATTAACAGAAATAGTTTTACATCCTAGTTTTTTCAGTTTATGACTAATTTTATCACTAATCTTAGGCCTATAATTAATACATTTATATATGTCAGTTCTTTGTGGAGTATCAGCATAAAATTCTTTAAGTAACTTTTTCTTTTGTTTATGTTTTATTAATTTATCTATGAGATTTTCACTATAACCGTTGTTTCTAGCTATTTCTTTAATGGTGTTCACTTCTTTCATAAAATTATTCTTATTTAAAGGGAAGGTTAGCAGACGGTGGATAAATGAATGGAAAGATGCCATTTTTATTTGTGATGATTGCTTAGAGTTCTTGTGAATGACTGTGTCTGTGCAAGTTGGTTTACGGTAAATGTCAAACTCTAAGCTGTTGTTTTTATTTTTTAAGTTAACGTCCAAGAAATTTAAACCTTCCTCGTTTTCTATTTCTAGAGTGAATTGAATTTTACCGTGAAATGAATTCAGAAGATTTAAGAATTTATTAAGTTGTCTTTCTGTACCTTGCCAAATACAAAACACGTCATCCACATATCTAGTCCAGAAAAATACATTATTTATTAGGTTATTTTCGCAGTTAAACAACTTATTTTCAAAGTCTGACATAAATATTTCAGCTAATAACGGTGATATGGGGGAACCCATAGGTAATCCATCTGTTAATTTATAAATGTCATTATTAAATTGAAAGTAATTTTGACTCGTACAGGTTTTTATTATGATGTTTAATTGATTTTTTAATTCTAAGTCAATATCAGATTGATTGATAAGTATTTCTATTATTTCAAATAATGGTTGTAATGGTATGGATGTAAAGAGGCTTTTAACATCAAAGGATACTAATTTTGCGTTGTTCGGAATTTTGAGATTTTTGGTTTTTTCTATGAATTGGAAGGAATTTTTAATGGCATATTTTGATTCAAATTTTGTCAGAGTGGGTAATAAGTTGTTTAATTCTTTACACAATTTATAAGATGGAGCATTTACATAAGATACTACAGGTCTGATGGGAATATCTTCTTTATGAATTTTAGGAAGTCCATAGAATAAGGGGGTAGGGGGTTCATTGTTCTAAATTTATATGTGTTTTCAGGGGGAATGATTAGTGTGCAATTTTTTAATGTATTTAGTATATCTGCTTTAAATTTATTAGTAGGGTCGTGGTTTAATTTAATTATTTCATTTGAGCTTAAAATTAAAGATATTTTTGTATTATATTCCTCTCTAGTTAAAATTGTTATAGTATTTCCTTTGTCGGCTTTACAAAGTATTAAATTATTATCAAGAATTTTATTTTTAATGCTATTAATAATTGATGATTCAAATTTATTACTTTTATTGGTGTCTACCTTATTGAATAAACTTGATATACCCATTTTCTCTTCAATTGGAATATTACTTAAAGAATTCAATGCTAATTCTGTGTTTATTGCTAGTAATTCGACCTCTTGTTTATTATGTAAATTCGGGGAATATTTTAATCCTTTTTCTAATAAACTAATTTCATTCCTACTGAATTCGATTTCTGTTAGATTTACTAGTCTAGGGTAAAATTTAAAAGTTGAAGTAGAATTATTGCTCGTTGTTTTATTATAACAACTGGAAGAGTCTGACTTACTTTTTATTAAATTCTGGAGTTTCTTATATTGCTTGAGATATTGTATTTGGACTAATTCTTGAATTTCTTCTCTGATGATACGGTCCATATGTTGGAAAAGAAAGTAGTTTTCTTTATAGAGGAGCTCCGTATGTATAAGTTTTAAATGAAGTCCAATATTTTCTCTTCTTATGTACCATTGTTTTCGTTCTAATACTAGCCAAATTTTCAAGGTTTTTTCTACGGCCTGTTTTGCTTCTGTTGAACCATGGTTGCAGTATATTTTCATATGCTTCGGTGTAACACTATTTTTTAAACACTCACTTATGAACCAGATATGATTCGAACACTTTTTTAACTTTAGTAAACATCTTCTATAAAACACCGCTAATTTTGCTTTGCTGGCAGTTTTAATACATTGGGTTGATTCTACGGTTGGTTCCTTGTGAATTTTCCTGTATGTTTAAATTATTGAAGAATGTTTCACAAGGAACCAACCGTAGAATCAACCCAATGTAAGAAATATTTGCTTATATACAGAGTGTGTCGAATAAGATCGCAGCGTCCCACTAATTTTGCCACGTTGCAGAGAATATAGACTATTTTCTGTCAAATGGGTGTCACTTATTTTGGTCAATAAGAACTTCCTGGTGAATTTCTAAGGCCTACCATGATTCGATACCTATAGTTCTCTTCATATATTCAAGGCAATTAAAAAATGTCGGGGCTATTGATCTTTACCGCAAAGTCAAACAGTCCGACACTTTTTATGTGCCTTAACTATATGGAAACAACTATAATAGCAAAAGCCAACAAGTCACATTAGGAATTCTTTTATTAAAAAAAATTATGAGAAAAAGTTATTCAAAATCACTAAAACCCCCAAAATCCCAAGTTTCATCAAAATCTGATAAAATTTAACTTTCCATGCATATAGAAATACTAAAAAATTGAAAATTGGAAAATCTATTTATTACTATAACATCCAACCTACAACCAGTCACCCTCAGACAAAATATTTTTTTTAATCCGTCTCCTTAAATTCAGTCTTACGCCTTTCTTGTTCTTCCGTCCAATTCTTCCCTGTTTGTTGGTCTTGTTTTGTAAACTCTTTCTTTAAGTGTTTCCCACAAAGAGAAATCTAAGGGTGTGATGTTCGGAGACCTGGGAACCCACTCAATGAGGGGGGCATTGCGGCCTGTTGTAGAAATGATCAATAATCCACTCCAGTAGAATAAGAGCGTTATGAATTGAAGCTCCACCTGATCGAAGATACATAAATTGAGGGGAACAAGTTCTTCTAGCTCCTCTGCAAAGGTAATCGTAAAGAATTACAAGTCCTAATGGCGTCAAATTTTCATAAAAAAATGGACCGATCAAATTATCATCAACAATCCCACAAAACACGTTCATCTTTTTCAGAATACTGTCTTTTGCAATTAATTACCCACTAAGTATTGTCAAATGACCAAGATCTACTATTTTGAGCAGATACGGTGCCATTAGTAGTGATAGTTGTTTCATCATTATTTTTAAATCTATAATCGTTTAAGATTTATTCTTGAAGCCATAAACAAAATTCCAACCTCCTCACCAGATCTCTCTCCTGCAGGGTATAGAGAAACTTTGGTGTAAATGGATTTATTTTATTTGTTTCGAAATAGTCACGAATTTTTTGAATATAAATAGCTAAAATTCGAGACAATTGCCTAAGACTCATCTTTGCATTATTTTCATCATTTCTCAAATAATTTCATTACATTTCATCATAAACCTGATTTCGGTTTCGGTTTGTAACTTGTTTATTCCTCTCTGTATAATTAAACATTCGATTTGTTCTAAGTACTGTCATGTTAGATATTGAGAGACAATTTGGATGCTTCCTGTTAAATTGTCACCTACTAATCTCACTATTTCTACTTTTTCTGCAATTGTAAGACAATTTTCATGCATTGTCAATAATAATGAATAACTCTTGACGATATTTTCAAAATACCATAGTTAAAAATATGGAAAATGTCACCTGTGACTTTCCTTTATTGGCAAATAAACAAATAACAGGCGACTTGACATAACTTTTAATAGTCGCGGCACAATCTGTAAACAATAGGCCTAACCTAGACATTTTAGGTACCGAGCTGAATTTTTCAGAATATGTAGTTCTTGATACGTATAATAACATACTAAAAGTCCCGAAGAATCCGAGTTGAGCGTTAGCCACCATATTAAAAAATTTTTTTCTTGCCTTATCTATTAATCGATTTTAATATTTTAAAAAACAAATTAAAGCCAAAGAATGTGAGTTTGATACGAATTTAAGAAACTATCAAAAATTGTTTATTAGTAGTGTTACAATTAGATAATAGCAAAAATTACTTTTTGAGTATTTGTATTTTTTCATTTAAAAAAATACTCGCTCATCCTATAAAAATATTTTTTAAATAAATGTTGTAGGTCGTTAAAAAATAAACAATACTTTTTTGAAATTTTTCTCTAACTTAAAAAATAGCTGAGATGTGAAATTTGTAATATTTAGGGACACGCGGAAAGAGAGTGAAAGCCGTTAATATGTTTACAGAAATGTTCATATACCTATCGACTACCACACGCTCTTTATTAATATGTATTAGATATTATATTTCTAACACTCTACACGTACATTTGCGCTGCATTGTTATTAATATAAATAAGTTGCTAAGTTGGATTATCTCAAATCGAGTTTAGAATATATAAAATTTTTAAATATATTTAGTAGTCTCATCGGTTTTTTTCCAGGATATTGTTTTAATTTAGTTTCATATCGAATTTGTTTTCTTTTTGATTTCGTTATTCTTTTACGAATTGTTTGATTTTTTTAATTAGTATTTTGTTTTGTACAAGGATTGTTTTACTTTTATTATTGTTTAGGTTTAGGTTTATTGTTTAAGGTTAATTTTATTTTCACATTTTACCCGTTATTATGGAAGGTATTTGTATTTTTTATCAAATTCCATTATCCGCGGAAGAAACGATAGTCGTGAAAAGAGGATTAGACACGATAATTTCAAAGAGTATCCAACTTAATGACGATATTCATAAAAAAATTATTTCTAAAGAACTAACAGTTCACAAAAAATGTAGAAAAAATTACACTCGTAATAAAACCAAAACAACCGCCTCTACTAGTAAAAATGATTTCACAGTTGTGACACAACGTCGTACCCTTACAGGAAGGGCAAAAAAAACAATATTTAATTGTCTGAGGAAAAATGTTGATCTAAACAAACAATTAATTTTGTTTAATAACGAAAACGCAAATAAGCAGGATTTAGTTAAATTGGGAATTAAGTTTTTCCTTTGTATATATGGATGCAAGTCAGATGATATAGATATCGAGAGATATTTTCTATTTAAAAAAATTATAAGCAGACAAAATTTAAATAAAAATTTTGATTTAGCAGTTTTACCATCTACTTCCAAAGCTATTGAACAACATGTTTATAGGGTATACTTTCAGGTGCAAATATGGCTTAATAAGGAAATTAATTCATCTGACTGGGGCTGGGAATTGAAAAACGATATCACCAAACCCGTACCAACATCTTTGTCAATTGTACCCGACAATATATTAAAACTTCTATATTGCAACTGTAAAAATGACTGCAATAAAAATTATCCTTGCAATTACACAAAGTGTTCTGACATGTGCAGTAATTGCCGTGGCATAAGTTGTGTTAATTCAAACACTCTAATTATAACCGATAGCGATATTGAAGATGAAAATTAATTATTAATTTTTTCCTTTTACCTCATTATTATTATTATTATTTATTATCATTATTATTATTATAAACCATCCAATTCTAAAAACTGAACTTAGTAATCCTTTCTGTTCGGGGTTAATTGTGCCGTGACGAAAAGTGCACATTTTAACTTTTCAATTTTGATTTTGCTATGTTAATATATACGGTATTATAATAATTAAAATGTTCTATCTCCGTTATTTTTAAAGCTATAAAGGGGATTTAAAAAACGTTCTGTTCGTTTATCGATGGCCTACAACTTTTACTTAAAACATATTTTCATAAACCCTACAATTTTCTTTTTAATCATATAAATAGAATTTGCCAAAATTTTAATTTTCAGTTTAAGTAAGTTTTTTACTACACGGACAAAGTTTAGTAAAATGTGTAAAATATATGTTAAAGCCACATTTTTGGCTATAATTATCTGTTTAGAATATTAAAAACGGATAATAAATAAGGCAAGGAAAAAATGTTTTCTCCGTCTTCGCGCGCGTGCCATTTTTTCAACATGGCGGCTAACGCTCAATTCGGATTCTTCGGGACTTTCAGTATGTTATTGTACGTATCATAGGCTACATATTCTGAAAAATTCAGCTCGGTACCTAAAATGTCTAGGTCCAAACAGATTGTGCCGCGACTATTAAACTAATTTTTGGTAATTTCCATGGAAATTTACATTTTCTCAGTTTTTGATGAAACTTGGGGGATTCGAGGGTTTTAAACGATTCTGAATAACTTTTTCTTATAAAATGTTTCGATATAAAAAATCTAATATGACTCCTTCACTTTTCGTATTACATATCATTGGAAATTCACCAGGAAGTTGTTACTGCTCAAAATAACTGACACCTAGTCAACCTACCATTTTCCAGAAAATCGTCTATATTCTCAGCAACATGACAAATTTAGTGGGGCGCTACGATCTTATAGGGCACACTCCTTCTATTAAAGAATCGCTAGATACACAATGTGTATTCGTTTATTTGGCGTTGAGATAATCACCGTCCGAGGTACTTCAGTTGTAAACATTCCCGACGTCCTGATTGGCTAGTCGATATATTCACGGCTTTAACCTTCATAGTGGTAACATGATGTGGTTCTGTTTAGAGATTTGTTATAAGGTGAAATAAAAATTAAATTTTAATATGCTTTCAATACATAAATTCCCTTAGAATAAAACGTGTACTCTCTACCTATTATATTTATTAAATCCGCGGTTATGTAAGTACATAGAAGTTTATGAAAATGTAACCAACAATTAGATAGGTAAAATTAATAGTAATAATAAAAATAGGGGTAAAGGGTGCTTGAGTAAGTTTTACGAACCTTCGGGCAATGCCGGCGGGAGTTTTTACTCCTGGTAGGGCCACCCAAGCCGGTAAGGCCGTGGGGGAGAACTGAAAAGAAGCACCCTGGTAAGTGTTACGCGCAACCTACAGCCTCTGCACTTGCAAGACCATCGTGCGTGGTGAAGAACCACATCCGACTAGAGGTTACCCTGTTCCTACAGAACACGATGGATCTAGGGGAGTAAACCCCGAAAAAATAATCCGAAATCCAAAGTGTTTGCCGTGCTGATGGATGAATGGCTCTTCGTTAGTGAGTCGCAAACGGCTGCCTCCGGATACCTGGCGACCTCCGGTTGGAATACAGTCCTGCTGTAGTAAGGGAGCACTGCTGCAGTCGACTGTTTCTTCTTCCCAACTCGTGGGACTATATATGATCCAGAAAAATAAAAAACGTAATCAAGAGATGTCCACCTCTATAAATATGGATGTGGCTGGAGGTCCACCCCAAAATACCGCCAACAACAACACGAGCCAAGAGACGTCGGTTCCCCCTCGGTTCTTGGTCGTGAAAAGAGACGAAGGTGACTTCTCGAAAGTGAGTCCCTTCCTAATAGAGAAGCTTTTATATAGTTTGATTGGTACACCAAAAAAAGTAAGGAAAATTAATGATGGACTTTTGGTAGAAACAACATCGGCGGCTCAATCAAAGCGGTTACTAGAGGTAAAGAAGCTGGGAGAATTTATAGTTGAAGTAAATCCACACCGCAACCTCAACACCTCAAAAGGTGTGATATACTGCCGAGATCTGTTAAACTGCACAATAGAGGATATCTTAGATGGTCTAAAAAACCAAGGAGTTATAGAAGTAAGACGGATCAAAACAAAGAGAGACGGTACACTAGTTGATACACCCAATCATATTTTGACATTTAACACGCCTCTTCTCCCAAAACGCATAAACGTAGCATTTTATTCACTGGAAGTCAGGATGTATATTCCATCACCAATGCGATGCTTTAGATGCCAAAAGTTCGGACATACATCTCTTCGATGCAATCAACCACAAGTATGTGTATGTGGTCAACCTCTACATGAAGGTCAACCGTGTAAAGAGCCAATTACCTGTGTTAACTGTGGAGACTCTCACTCCGCATGATCTCGACAATGCCCAATATTCAAACAAGAATCAGCCATCCAAGAAATCAAAGTTAAAGAAAATATCTCATACATAGAAGCAAAAAGAAAAGTAAATATTCCTCTACCTTCCCCGGGGGTGAGCTACGCATCAGCAGTATCCACTCCAGCCAAGATTGATTTTTCAGACCTTATTAAACAATTAGTTCCGAAAATTGTAGATGCCTTATCTACCACACAACCCCCACAACGTCCACCTCAAGAAAAGCGAAAGAGAACTGAGTCCCCAGAACAGCAATCCCTATCATCGGGAGACGAAACATCATTAAGTACTCAAGTTGCTGAAATAAGAAAGAAAAAGAAAAAAGTGGGCTGGCCAAAAGGCAAGGCCCGCAAGCAAACATCTGATCACTCAGGATTTTCTGCACCGTGATACTTATCTGTGATATTTATCTCTGACATTTATCTGTGATATTTATCTGTGATATTTTATTTTATTCATATTTATTAGTTTTAATTATACATAAATTTATTTGCTTTATTTGTACATATTTAAAAAAAAAAAAAAAAAAATGGATACGATTATCCAATGGAATTGTAACGGATGTAAAACCCACTTTCCAGAATTGAAAAGTATAATAGCAGAAAAACAGCCCTTTTGCCTATGCTTACAGGAAACTCATCTAAAACCCCAGGAACAATTCTCAGTAAGAGGTTTCAATCTATTTAGGAAAGAAGTCATCCCTCAGATGCGAGCTCGGGGTGGTGTTGCTCTACTAATCAAAGAAAACATAAAAACTCAAAGAATATTAATTCAGACTCAACTGCAAGCGATAGCTGTGAAAATTGAATGCCCGATAAATCTAACAATATGTAACATATACTTACCCGATTCTAATTGGAGGCTGGAAGACCTTACTAATATCGTCCGACAACTACCCTTACCATTTCTAATTACAGGAGACTTTAACTCCCATAATCCTATATGGGGCTCTCGCCACTTAGATGCAAATGGCAGAGCAATTGAACAATTACTGGAAAATTTCGACTTAATAGTATTAAATACAGGAGACGGTACTTACCTTAACTCTAGATCAAACAATTTTACAGCTATTGATCTATCAATCTGCTCACCTGAAATAGCACATCTCTTGTCATGGAACGTCCTTAAAGACCATCTTTTTACCGACCACCATCCAATATCCATAGAACTACCCACACAAAATGTTCAAAACACTTCTTTTCGAAGATGGCGACTAGAACGTGCAGACTGGTACCAATTTGCAGAATTACTTAGTCAAATTGAAATTAAAGATATTGCTGAAACGGTCGATGCTATTACTTCAGCTATAATACATGCTGCCGAATTAAGTATTCCCTTGACAAGAGATACTCAATCAAAACCAACTGTACCATGGTGGAATGAAGAAATAAAAAAAGCAGTAAAAGAAAAGAAAAGAGCTCTTAACATTTTTAAAAGATCCCCTACACAAGAAAACATGATTAATTTCAAACGTCTCCGATCAAAATCTCGCCGCCTAATCTTAGCGAGTAAAAAATCTTCGTGGGAACAATATGTAAATTCCATCACTCCGGACACAGCAGTAACAGAAGTATGGAAAAGGGTAAGAGCAATAGCTGGACGAAAATTTTCTAATCCCTCGCCAGTACTTCGGGTTAATAATGAATTAATATCAAATACAGAGGATATAGTAAACGAGTTGGCAAACAACTTTCAAAAAGCAAGTGGGTCAGCTAATTATGATCCAACTTTCCTACAACAGAAACCAATACTAGAGATAGAATTAGATTTCTCCGAAAACGACATCTCACAATACAACGATTCGTTCACCATGAATGAACTGGAAACTGCCCTTCAAGATGTAAGTAACTCCTCTCCGGGACCAGACCGCATTCCATACGAAATGATCCGCCAACTTCCAAGACATGTTAAAATTCTACTGCTTAACTTATTCAACAGAATATGGTCAGAAGGAAGTTACCCAGACCAGTGGAGAGAAGCTACTATTATACCACTACTCAAGCAAAATAAAGACCCCGAGGATCCAGCCAGTTATCGTCCTATATCTTTGACCTGCTGTCTTAGTAAACTCCTTGAGAAAATGGTAAATATTCGTATAATGTGGTATATAGAGAAAAATCATCTTCTATCAGACTTTCAAATGGGCTTCCGAAAATTCCGCTCCACCTCTGATCAATTGACATACCTTGATAATGCTATTCAAACCAGCTTTGCAAACAGAAATCATCTTATAGCGGTATTTTTCGATTTGGAAAAAGCATATGACATGACATGGAGATATGGAGTAATCCAAACCATCTATAACTGGGGGCTCAAAGGAAATTTAGCTCGTTTTGTCTGCAGTTTCCTAGCAAATAGGAAATTTAGAGTGCGGATTGGAAACACCTTTTCTGATGCCTACACCTTAGAAAATGGAATCCCTCAAGGCTCAACACTCAGTGTCACTTTGTTTGCCATTGCTGTGAACAATTTACTAGAAGACATTGACCCAAAAGTCGGAAAATCACTATATGTTGACGATCTTGCCATTTTTTACGATGACAAAAGTATGGAAGAAGTTGAACAGACGATGCAACATACTATAAATAAAATTGTCGATAAAGCCGAAAGTCGAGGCTTCAGGTTTTCAATAACAAAAACCCACTGCGTTCATTTCTGTAGGTTAAGAACACCACATAATAACCCAAATTTAACAATGAAAGGTCGTCCGTTAGAATTTAAAGATTCCACGACATTTTTGGGGCTAACTTTTGACAGAAAACTCTCTTGGAAACCACATATTGATAATCTGGCACTAAAATGTAAAAAATCTTTAAATCTGATCAAATGTTTATCTAGTATCAATTGGGGTGCGGATAGAGAAGTTTTACTTAAACTGTATGAATCCCTGATACTATCAAAAATGGACTATGGGTGTGCGATTTACTCCGCTGCACGAAAATCTCACTTAATAGTACTGGATCGCATTCAAAACACAGCGCTGAGGTTAGCTACGGGTGCTTTTCGTACAAGCCCGGTAGCATCCTTATGTTGCGAGTCCGGAATACCTCCATTAAAGTACAGAAGACAGCGATTTCTACTAAACTACGGAATAGGAATAAAATCACAACCAAACCATCCCAACTATGATGTTCTATATAATGCACAGTCAGACGTTTTCCACTCGCGACCCACAATAACAAAACCGGTAGGTATACGCATTCAGGAACTGTTAAATAATTTAGATGAAGAATTCCCAACAACATATGAATTAACATATTGTGAAATTCCGCCTTGGAAAATTGTACCTCCAACTATACACTTTGAATGTTCTGTTTTTAAAAAAGGAGAAACCTGTAACACCATATATCTGTCAACATTACATGAAATAAGAAATAACTACCCGGACTGTCAGGTCATATATACAGACGGATCAAAGACAGACCAAGGAGTTGGAAGTGCATTCGCAGTTCAAGATAAAACATACTCCTGGAGTTTAAATCCTAAAACGAGTATCTACACTGCCGAGCTGTATGCAATCTGGCAGGCATTGCGGTATACAGAATTTGACAAAAATAACAACACGTTTCTCATATGTTGTGACTCTCTCAGTGCATTACAGTCCATTTCTAATAATTTTAGTTACAATCAATTGGTTCAACATATTCTGTCACTAATTGAATGGCTAAAAGATCAAAATAAGTTCATATATTTTGCCTGGATTCCAGGACATATAGGAATACCAGGAAATGAACTTGCAGACTCAGCAGCCCGCCAAGCAGCTGAGAACGAAAATGAATCCTGGGAAAATATACCTCTTGTTCCAGATGACGTAAAAACAGCATTAAAACTGAAAATTAACAACACTTGGCAGAATGAATGGACAGCAACAGAAGTTAAATTAAAAATAACTAAACCTCTGATAGGGAAGGAGAAACAGTACAAAGGACTCACACGAAGAGAACGAGTAGCGCTGACCCGCCTAAGGATAGGGCATACTAACCTAACATCAATGCACATGCTACGAGGAACCAGACAACCTACATGTTTGACATGCCAAAGTCCATTGACGATAAACCATATCCTCATGGAATGTACAGACTACGAAAATGTGCGTCTACAACTACAACTGCCTGATAATCTGGCAGAATGCCTATCACACAATAGAGAATCAATGTTAAAACTAATTCAGTTCTTGAAGATTACTGGACTATTAACGAAATTATAATTTGATAATTACGTTCTTTAAATGATAGTGTAAGAAAATAGACCTAAATGAAATGGTGGTGGGAGCGGCCAATGACCTTAGCAGTCGACGCCGCGAGGAACATTTAAAAAAAAAAAAATAATAATAATAAAAATACTTTCTTCTTGGGACTTCCTACCACTTGTACTTTCACTTTTAAATGATAGCCGAGGAATCCATAAATTAATAGAATTAACTAGTATATTACTAAGAAATAACTTCTACGAATGTGACTACATCAAAGGAGCAGTTAGAGGTTGCATTTTTGACAAACAATAAGTGTAAAAATATAAAAATAAAATATTTCGCCGAAGTCCCAGAAACCTATTCTGTTTTATTTTCAAGGCACTTCTTTGAAAAATATTTGGTGCTGAGGATGTTAAATACCACAAGTCTGGCAATATGTTTGCTATATTCAATAGACATAGATACTTACTACTTACACAGAATTGTTGATGTAATTAGCAGTTTTATTTTGCTTATTCTGCTTTGAATATTCATATTAAAATGCTCGAAGTAACACAAAGGAGATTTTTAAAGATAATGCTGAATAAAATACCAACGTATCCGACTGATTTACTTTTTACAGAATCCAGTCTCTTTGATGTTAGGCAGATATATTTTTTTCAAATTATCGTTAACAAATATAAACATAAAAATAATTTGGAGTTACTCAGCCGTGCAAATACAACAAGAGGTAAAGCTAATTTGCAAGCAAATATTCCTCTCTCTGCTAAAACCATAGGTCAAAGAAGATATATCTTTCTCTCGCCTCGCCTTTATAATAGTTTGCTCACTGATATGAAACAATATAATTCATTAAAACATTTTAAATATAAATGCAAATGTATATTCTAAACTCGGACAGAGATTTTATCCATTCCCTGTTCAGCGTAAAGAAAATTAACAGTCATGCTTAGATATAGTTTCAGAAATATTTTGAACAGTTATAGAGTAGCGGCAGAATGACTACTAGCGCTTCAGTGGAGCATTTCCGAATTAATCCCTGTGGCTTTTATATTTATGTGTATGCGTCGATTTGTTTTTTCCTGATTTAAAAAAAAATAAATAATTGTTTGTTGCCGCGACTGTCATATACAGTCAGTACAAACAATTCCGTAGTGAGTAAATGTAATGTTCGAGTGAATATTATTTTTTTGTTATGTTAAAACATTTTTTTCGTAGGTGTGATGACATCTCATTTTTTGTAATACATTGTATATGTGACTAAACAATGAATTATTAATACTCAATGAAAATTTACCGTCGTTTAGAGTCTACCATTGACTTTTCTGTCGGGCCCTTCTTTGAGTAACAAGATGGAAAAATTGGTGGCGCGAAACTAGGGCTTAATGGATACTCCGATTTTGTATTATTTATAAAATGTGCAAATCTTTTAGCACTTATTCGGTTGCCATAAGGATCCCCTTGAGCTATAAAATTAATTAACAAAATTAGTATTTTCTCCGAGTATTTTGAATTGCGTACTACACACATATCTTGTATTTTATGCTTTGATCCACTTTACCCTCTGCTCCAGTTTATACAGACTTGTTAAAGGCGATTTTCATTTCGGAAAAATTGCCCTATCGATGATTTTTGTTGAATCGTGTTCAGAAAGATGTGGAGAACAAATTATCAAAATGCCACCGCGGGAAATTACGTGGATTTTTTTTTATTAAACAACAATTAAATTTGGGCGAGCAGTAGTTTGTTAACTAACGCTCCAAGTCGCGCTACGTCGTGCGTCGTCCGTCCTCTCACACTGAAATAGGCTTACATAAGTACATAAGTGGCTATAACTTTTGATTGGCAGATTGATATAAAACCAGTTGGACATCAAAAAGTAACAGTTTCTCGAAGTATTACGTGTGTTTCAATAATACTATTCAATTTAGATTCAAACGTTTTATTACTGTCGTCACAATACTGAGAGTCACGTATTTTTCAACGTTTTAATGTATATTTCATTAAAAACGATAAAATAAAAATAAAGCCGATGTGTAGTTTTGAAGACTAAAACGTAAGCTTTCACCTCCAAAAGGTGGGATTGTCAAAAAGTATATGTCTATTAAATTATTTAACTTACTTGAATTTTCTGGTTTATTCGCTGCAACATTAAAAAATCGTCGTGGAAGACAAGCTCGAAAACTTATAATTATCGCAGCATAAACCATTGGCACTTATAATACATATTCAGATTTAATTTGATCACCTATAAAGTGTCCATTTCACTTTTCAAAACTTTGATATTAACGATCAAAGTTAGATGATCGTAGCGAAAAGCTGCTTTTTTCGAAAATTGACAAATTTTGAAGGCCTAGATTTTGTGAAATACATTTTTCTAATTTTTTCTTACTAAAGACGTATTGCAGATAATCCATTTAAATGTGCTATCCAAGCATGTATTTTTCCCTTTTCAATAAAACATGTTTCGACGAATTTTATGAAATAATCGAAGTCATGCAATGCTCCACTTTATAGTGATATATGCAATAATCAAATTACTTGAATAATTATTACAACGCACGTGATACTTCCAGAAAATGTTGCTTTTTAATATCCAATTGATTTTATATCATTATGTGCTTTTGCCAATTAAAGGTTATATCCACTTATGTACAGCTCGCGCGCTCCGCCAAGACTATTCCAGCATTTCCCGCGTGAACGGACGGCCGACGTAGCACGACTTGGAGCGTTAATTAACAAATTACTGCTCGTCCAACTTTAATTTGAAAAACACATATCATACATGTTTCTTTAGTATAATTTTCAGTTCTTTCCAATGGTTTTATCAGTTCTTTCATGCAAATTTAATTAAAAAAGTTATTCATGAAATATCGTGTTTTTGCACCTATATTGTTTAATAAAGAATTTTAAACACAATTTCTCGAGGTGGCATTTTGGGTTTTTATTCTCCACATCTTTCTGAACACATTCCAACAAAAATTATCGATGGGGGAATTCCTCCGAAGTTCGGGTGTTTTTTGTCTAATTTGACTTCCCTATGTGGGAAATGAATGAAACTTTATATTTTTAATATTATTCGATCTATTTCCACAGTTGACTTGGGGCAAAGAGCTCAAGCTCGACCCCTAATCATTCGAGACCGTCATCACAGTCAAGCATATTGGCGCACAGTTAACCACGCAACAAACATCTCCGCACGATTTTTTCATGATATTAGCCGGAAGTTATGTTACACAATAACAAACGCTAAACTGCTGATTTTAACAATATCAATTGTAGCTGCGGCGTTCCCAACACTTCCCACTTTGGTTGCATTAAAGTAAACCCAAAGATTTGCGCGTTTTTAAAAAGCTTATAATAAAAGATTTATTAAAAATAAGGTTTCTCGTATTCACGTACGTGTAAACGACACAGGAATTAACTTTCTACTTGGCCACTACTAGCGCTAGCTGTCACGTACAGATAAACTCCGCCTTTCTGCCGCTAGTATCTGTTATAACATAACGAGAAATCACATGAATTCATTATCTATGATTAGGTGAACCCACGTACAAATTTTTGTAGATTTTTTTCTGTATGTTTATAAATATTACTTTATTGTTTCTTATTATATGTTAGTTAATTAGGTATTGTTCTGTACTTATGTATTTACTTATTCAAATTTAATATATACAATGTTAAGTTTGTGAAGTTCTTCTTTTTCTTATGGCCTTATTTATATTAACGCCCTGGCGGTGTTCAGCTATTGCTGTTCTACCACTCAACCAGGACACGTACAGATAGACATCAACACAACAACGATTTCCTGCGATATTGCCATCTACCAAGCTGAGGCTCGAACTCAGGAGAGATAACAGCGACTAGACATGTTGTGCCACTCAACAGCAGTCTATCTCACTGCTACCATCTCGGTAAGATATATGAAAAACGCCACTAAACATCCCTGGCCAGGATTCGAACCCAGCACTCCATTGTCAAGTCAAGTCAAATACCTTAGCACTGCGCCATTGAGCTTTTAACATTATCAAACAAGTTGTACAAACACCTACGAACTAATTCGACACGCGTCTATCCTCATTCAACAATATTATTGGTGATTCTTTAATTATTTTCACATCCACGTAGTGAAATGTGAGACATGAAGATTTTAAATTAGAGTGAAAACATTTTTCTGTCGATCAGTCGGTTGGTCTTCCTGTCTGTCTGCCTGTAACTTTTTTGTGCGCACGTTTTTTCTGGAACCATTTAAGATATTGACTTGAATCTAGGTACACATATGTATTTATCTTTGTGTTTATTCCGTTGAAGGGTTGGCTGGTAAATTAATACAGACAGCTAGTAAGAATCCAGGAACTTGGGATATGGTGTATATTTATATGCACTAATATACAGGGTTGGGCAAATGTGTGGAAACACGTGATTTATGGCTAAACTATAAGTGCGATTGAAAAATACCCTTAACAAAAGTTTTTGTAGTATTTTTATTCTATTCAGTGATGTACTTTGATTTTCAACAGCTATCCTATTTTTCGAGATGTGACGTCATCGACAGTTTTTTTAAATGGATAACCCTGTATATTTTTACATTTTCAGATAGACAATTTTTCATCAATTATAGTGATATAGGGTTTGGTGGGTGTGCGGCTTGTGGTTTTTTAAATATTAAATAAAATAATAAAATAAAGTGTAATAAATATTTATTAGTTAGATAATTCAATTTCTTATTACAAAATATTGAGCACTTTAATATTGAGAAACGAAGAAAATATTCATAATAAATGTTCAAATTGGAAACCTTCAGCAGCCTGACAATATCCTATTCGATCAACGAAAGCTCTTAAAGAGTTTTGAATAGCATGCTGTGATATTTCTTGAACAGCCATCCTAATTCGATCTTCCAACTCTTCTAACGACTGAGGCTTGGTCCTATAGACAACGGATTTTAAATGACCCCAAAGAAAATAGTCTAAAGGACTTAAATCTGGCGATCGCGGTGGCCATTCAATATGTCCTCTTCGACCTACCCATCTCTGTGGAAATATTTCATTAAGGTATTGACGCACGTCAACTCCATAATGAGGCGGAGCTCCATCTTGCTGATACCAAATTTCATCTGAGAGTCGTTCAGGATTTGCCTGGTTTGGAAATAAACGATTTAATACTGGAATAATTTGCTCGCGTAAAAGTTGTAAATAAAGATTGGAGTTTAAATTTTCTCTAAGAAAGAATGGTCCGATGATGTGTCCTCTGATTATCCCCGCCCATACATTTAATTTTTGAAGGTATTGGGTGTGACTTTCTTCCATCCAATGAGGATTCTGATCAGCCCAGTAGCGACAGTTATGTCGATTTACAAAACCACTCAGGCAAAATGTCGCTTCAACGGAAAAGATTATATTATTGAAAAAGTTACCATTAATTTCAATTGTATCCATCATTTCCTGACAAAACTGCATCCTTCTATCAGGATTATCTTCATTTAATTCTTGTAGTAAATGTACTTTATACGGATGAAATTTATTTTTGGACAATATCCTTCTTAATGATCTCTCGCTAATATTGTGATGTAAGGCTAGTTTTGGTACTGAAGTTATTGGTTCTTCTTGTAGGCTAAGAAGAACATCAAGTGAAATATCTTCATTTGTAGCCGATTTACTTCGACCGGATTTTGGCCGATTTTTAACACTTCCCGTTTCGTGAAACTTTTGCACAACCTTTGAAACTGTTGATTTCGAAATATGAGAATTTCTATCAGGGAATGTTACATTAAAAATATCGCATGCATCTTGTAGAGATCTCTGCTTGTCTCCAAAACCAACCATCATTAACAACGTAATTCTTTCACGTTCAGTTAGTTCAGCCATAATTAAAAAACAATGTTAATTTTTCACACCGAAACTCTCTAACAGTATTGACTGCAATCGACAGTAATACGAATGATTTGAGTTCGGTTAAAGACAGTTTGCAAAAAGCATGGCAGGAAAAAAACGAATATTTTTTTATCAGATGACAATAATTAAAATGTAAACAGCCATGTCTTTGCTTTACTATTTTATTTAATATTTAAAAAATCACAAGCCGCATACCCACCAAACCCTATATCACTATAATTGATGAAAAATTGTCTATCTGAAAATGTAAAAATATACAGGGTTATCCATTTTAAAAAACTGTCGATGACGTCACATCTCGAAAAATAGGATAGCTGTTGAAAATCAAAGTACATCACTGAATAGAATAAAAATACTACAAAAACTTTTGCTAAGGGTATTTTTTAATCGCACTTATAGTTTAGCCAGAAATCAGGTGTTTCCACACATTTGCCCAACCCTGTATATTAAAAGCCAAGGTCTCAATTTTTTTATGACGTCTGCCACTCCCACTCCATTATTAAAGAGACTAACAAAGTAAAATTGTGATTTAGTGTGTGTACGAAAACAAATGTTCTCAAAAAATGTTTTGTCAGCAGCCATCCCCATTTCGGCCACGTGAACAGAACCACTGAATACAAAACAGTTTATTGAGTTAACAATATTAAGCAATCAACCGAAATTAATTCATTACTCAAACCGAATTCGATAATTCGATGTAAATGTACTTTTCATTATAATGCTTCATTAGGTTTAATAATGAATCTAAAATACCAAAATAATAATTTATGGTGAATGCGCCACCACCAAACAAGCAAAATAATAATTTATTCCTCTTGAAAACACGTAAAGGTATGTTGCATATTATCTCTTTAAATACAGGGTGTTTCACGAGAAACCATACATGCTTTAATGGCAGATAGAGGACATCGAGAGTGATCAGAATCACCCACAGAAGAAGCTAGTTGGACCCTCGTTGCTGAAATACAGGGTGTTTTATGTATTTTTGCCAAAATTTCTTTTGGTTGTTATTTTGTAACGGAATGGAATAACAAGTTCATATTTGGGACATGTAATATGCTAGTGATCTTGAATAAGTACTTGTTTCACACACAAAAATCCGCATTCAAAAAGAAATGTTTTTGTTGTTCTTCAAGAAAACAATATCCTGTATATATTACTTCCCTCGCATACCGAAGGGAAGTATTGTATTCGAGAAAAAATCACCCTCCGAGATTTTTACGGATTCTGACGTTTCAGAACACGTAGATTCCGAAAATATAGGTTTTTCAATTCCGTCAGTCTGTCTGTCTGTCTGTCTGTCTGTCTGTCGGTTGTCTGTCTGTCTGTCTGTCTGTCTGTCTGTCTGTCTGTCTGTCTGTCTGTCTGTCTGTTGGTGCATTTACTAAAAAACAACTTGACGGAGAGCAGTCAAATTTGGTAGGTAGTTGACGCTACTGACTGCGAAGAAATGGTAGAAATTTCACTGAAAAATATACAGGGTGGACCGTCTAAACGGAATAAATAGTGAAATTTTTTTTTTTTTGCTCAAATTTAAAATTTCCATGTTTCATGACGCGCTAAACCCATTTCAGAAAAAAAAATTTTGAAAATTTTTTTCAAACATTTTTGAAAAATTTTTTACCAAGATGAAAAAAATTTTTTTTGCTCAAATTTAAAATTTCTACTTTTCATGACGCTCTAAACCTATTTAAGAAAAAAAAAATTTTTGAAATTTTTTTTCAAACATTTTTGAAAAAATTTTTACCAAGATGAAAAAAATTTTTTTTTGCTCAAATTTAAAATTTCTACGTTTCATGACAAGCTTAACCTATTTCAAAAAAAAAAAAAAATTTCACCAATATTTTTGAAAAAATTTTTACTACTAAAATGAAATATTTTTTTTTATTTCTTCAAATTTCAAATTTCCACGTTTCATGGCATTCTAAACCTGATTAAAAAAAAAAAAAATTTGAAATTTTTTTTAAAAAATGAAATTTTTTAACCACCACTATACTTTCACTCCATTACGTGAATGTTGGATTGAAAATGTGACAGATGGCAATAATATCTGGCATATGCACCTATTATACTTTTATTGAAAAATGTACAAGAAATAATTCACTCATGGTGGACATTTGCAAAGGTATTTGCGCAAGCCTGCCATATGTGGCACCTGCTATTTAGTATTGAAATTTTGGTGTTGGATGAGCAACCTGTATATTCTTTTGACCAAAACTTATGAAGTTTTCTTTGTAATAATAGCAATAACTATATTCCGATTATTATTCTCAATGTCATTTCGTAATTATTAATTTTTTAGAGTGACTGCCCTGCACAAATAACGAGGGAAGTTCTGTGTAAATACCTTTACCGATTTTTTTTTATTTAATTTTAATATTAAATTCGAAAAGTGCATTAAAAACTGGACAAAGTGGCTTTAATTTTTTGCCACACTTGCCGCATTCGAAATATATGTATAGAAAATACAGATGAATGATACGCGCAAGAAATGCTTCCATTATTAAATTAGAGGCATTTACTTTTTTTTCAGTAATAATTATTATATTCTTATTACCAATTTTTACGGAGGGGATAAAATAGGTAGAATAATAAATAAAGATTCTGTTTCACTCGTCTCATTAAGAACTAAAACAGCAACAGACCATAACCGTTAACAATAACAAGAACGGTAGCAACGAAGTTGCATAATAATGCGCATAAAAACAAACTATCAACATAATAAGTGTACGAAAAACAAAAAATGCAGATATAGTTCTAAAATGTATCCATCAATAGGGACAAATAGCTGATTTAACGTTTAAAGTCATAGTTTAAAATTGTCACTATGTTTACATTTTTACCCGTACCATATTCAGCTAGTCTTGCATCAGGTAATTAAGTCAATCGCCGGAATTTTAGTCGCTAGGTATATGAAAATCGACGAGTAATTTACAAAACTTTATTCATAGACGAGGTGCAGTTTACATGGGAGGGTATCAATAATTCTAGAAATGCTCACATATGGACCCAGGAAAAGCCACATGTAAAACGTGAATGCCGTTCACAACATAGATTCTCTATCAACGTTTGGATTGGACTTGTAGGCGGTCACTTGTTAGGACCACATTTGTTTTTAAGGCACACCAGCTGGTAATGTAAGATGTAAATATCCGAGGTATGTTTTGTCAACATGATGGAGCCCTACCGCATTGCTTCAACCAAATTAGAAATCATTTGAATGATACGTATACAAACAGATGGATTGGTCGGTGAGGTTCTCATTTAAGGCCGGCAAGATCTCCGGATTTCAACCTTGTCGATTATTTATTATGGGGTCACTTAAAAAGGGAGGTCTACAGTATGGACATGACAGTGATCAGATAAGTCAAAAGATTGTTGATTGCTGCGGCGAAATTAGAAACAATCCAGATCTGATGAGAAGATCAGTTGGACATCTCGTGGACCGCACTAGAAAATGTACTGAAACTGAGGGGGGTAATTTCGATATAATTTAATTATGAGTATGATTCTAATTTGTAAATACACTTTTTAACAACATCTGCATATCTGCATGTTTTGTAAGTAATAATAATAATAATAATAAACGTGATTTACTGATTAACAAAAGGCCATTGACCGCAGTCCTTCAGCCCATAGTATTTGAACAAAATTAGTATTTTTAATACATAGATACAAAATAAAGATGTATAAATAACCACATGTATAAAAAAAACGAAACTATTCAGGGATGTCTTCTGCCCATTCTAGGACTCTTTCGTATAGGGTCTGTTCTGGAAATTTATATCTGCAATGTTGTTGATGTTTTGCTATTTACATTTTTTTATGCAAGTTAGCGTTATTGTTGTTGTTAATAAGTCGAAAGAATGAAATAGGTGCGGTGGCTTGTATCATTATTTTTTTGTTTATTTTACCCCATTAAAAAAAATTGCGCTCAAAACATAATAATTATTGATGAAAAAAAGAGTAAATGCCTAACTTATTAATGGAAGCATTCTTTGCGCGTATCATTCATGAATAATTTCTAAAGTCACATATTGCATTATTTATTGAAATTTATTTAGAATACGGCAAAAGTGTGGCAAAAAAATTATTGAAGCGGGTTTGTTCCGTCTTTTATTTTCGAATTTAATATTGAAATTTTAAAAAAAACACATACAGGGTATTGTTTTCTTAAAGAACAAATAAAACATATTTTTCCAAGTCCGGATCTGAATTTTCCTTATGTGGGATACAAGTACTTATTTAAGATCACTAGTATATTATATGTCCCAAATATGAACTTATTATTCCATTTCTTTACAAAACAACAACCAAAAGTAATTTTGGCGAAAATACATAAAACACAGGGTAGGGTGTATTTCAGCAACGACGGCCCAACTAGCTTTTTCTATGGGTGATTATGATTACTCTCAGTCTCCTCTATATGCCATTAAAGGATGTCTGTTTCCTCGTGAAACACCCTGTATAATATACATAAAATTAGAGTCTGGCGCATTTATTTCCACATTCAATATTAAAGGGGTTGATAAAACAAAATTGAGATATTCACTTGAAATTTAGTTTACGTATGTACTGCAATGACATCTGATTGAGGTGATTCTGTTGAAGGGGTGGGTGTGTGTGTGCATGTGTGTGGGGGGGGGGGGTAAATAGGGTAAATTACAGCAAGCTGATAATAGCTCAGGAACTTTGTTTTTGGCGTACATGCTAAACAATGTCTCAGATTTTTTTATGACGTCTGCCTCAAATATTTTAAAACTCTATAGCCAATTATTTTCACATACTAGAGAGCAAACATAGTCGAGACGTTTTCTTTAAAGAGACTTGGATGGGAAATCTGAATATGGAAGCAGTGATTCCTTAGACAGCGGTTTTATGATTATTTACACTGAGAAAGATATCAAATTCTAAGTACCTAAAACAGATAAATCTAATATTTCTCTCACATGAAAGTTTAAAGTTTTGGGTTCCACAAGTAAAGTCTTTTATTTGTCAAAATTTTCAATATTAAAATCAACAATAGCCATTACGGAAAACATCAATATATGTAGGTTTGCCTAATGAAAAGCATTTCTAAACTGGCAGTCTATTAGGTGCAGATTTAAAAAGACGAAAGTTTTAATAGGTAAGTGATAACCATACTTTTGCTAAATGCGTTTCAGGAAGGTTTCTGTTAATAAAAGTTGTTTATCTTGATAATATTGTCGAATAAATTAACAGAATGACAAATAAGATAAAGTGTCATTTCAGTAGTGATGATTTGAGTCGCAAAGGAAATTCATCGGTTGTTAACAATTTCTAATAGTTTACTGAAAAAAAATGAGATGGACTTGAACCCAGACAAAAGAAAAACTTTCTGAAAATTACTGTTTATGAACATTTTTACATGTCTGCAGAACGCTTCATTGGAGAAATTAAGTTTCAATTTTGGATAAGCCTTTAATAAAATGTACTAAACCGAAGAAAGTAAATATTACGTGATTTATTTGAGGCAGGACCGTAGTCCAATAAATGCGAGTATAGTTGACTACATATATTTAATGCACATAATATACCTCAAAGCCTTGCCTCTTACGTATAGGTGGGAGAGCGAGATATGCTCTATTCTTGTAGAAAATGTTAAGCCGAAAATATAATGTGTTACTTGATACATAGAACGACATTGTTCTCATGTAAAGTATGTTCTGGCATGATTAAAATAAGAAATTAACCTAAACATACCTGTTATTTTATTATAGTTACCCGACTCCCTCCTACCAAAAATATTTTAGGATATAACGGTTTACAGTAGGTATGTAAATCATATCCAAGACACAATCGAACCAAATATTTTCAGTGTATCATGGAATACCGAATTTGTCAATGCTCCAGAAACATATAAGATGTTATTCCTATCTTGACACAAGCAAATCAGAGTAAATTTTTTTAATTTATCACTGTACCAAATAACTATTTATTTACCAAAGACAATGCTTCTAAATTTCTACTGTTATTATGCACAAATATTTCAAGTACGGCTCTGTGGAATATAACTTATACTAACGAGACAGAGATTTATGGCCGGTTTTTATGCCGTTTTTTATTTATAAGTGGATGTTAACAAAAGTGGGTTAAGAATTAGGGAATCATACAAACAACATAATAACATTATCGATGTTGACGACCTGACCTAAAAGCTTGTGGCGAGATATACATTAAGGAGATAATCCTATTTCTGTCGAACTAAATACCTATGAAGTTTTCGCCACAAGTTTTTAGGTCAGGTCATCCACATTGATAAAATGATGTCACTTGTTTAATTCGATAATTTTTAACTTACTTTTATTAACATCCACTCACCCACACTGAGTCCACTTACTGGACTAGTGCCCTGCCCAAGACAAATCAAATAATTTTTTTCTTCGTTTTAGTGCATTTTACAAGTCTCGTGTTTAAGATGTTGTCTTTATTTAAAAGCGAATTATTATTTGTTTGCTTAATTGTATTGAAACATATTCTTTATAGGATTTTGCAAACAGCAGAAAAAATAACTATCTACGAGAACTAAAAGAAAAGCTATGAGCATTCTTTCGTTAACCTGAATTGTGGTTATGCTAACAAATTAAAATCCTAAAATAAATTTGTATAATTTCTTATTTGAAAATTCTCATTCAACAACTAGCATCCACATAGTCCCCTACGGCCATGCAAATTAAACTAGCATCTACGTAACCCCCTACGGTAATGAGGACTCAGTTAAGAATGAGAACCAAGGCCTAATTTTTCATACTTATGCATAGAAATTGTCTTGGTTTTGCATGGAACATCTTTATGAGTGGCTTTGTGCCTTTCTGATGAGCCCAGAATAAGGGCGAAAAACGTTTCAAAGGCTAAGCATTCCCAAAAACAGGATGATAGATTTCATCAAAATGTAATCCATTTGAATAAAAAAAAAAATAAGTCAAGGTAGGTAAATAAATTTATTTTAGGCCTTGGTTCTCAATTTTAATTGAGTTTTCATTACCGTAGGGGTTATGTAGATGCTAGTTTAATCTGCATGGCCGTAGGGGACTGTGTGGATACTAATTGTTTAAAGAGAATTTTCAAATAAGAAATTACACAAATTTATTGTAGGATTTTAATTTTCTAGCATAACCAGAATTCAGGTTATCGACAGAATGCAAATACTTCATTATTATTTTTACCTATGGCTTTTCTTTTATTTCTGATAGATAGTTATTTTTCCTGCTAATTGCAAAATCCTATAAAGAATATGTTTCAAGTTGTCTTTACTTAGACTTTATTTACCTTAAACTAAAGATATATATTTCTACCAGATTAATCGTCCAACATTAAGTTACTAGAGTAGCCTTGCCAAGTTTTTTTTTGTAATAATTGTGAAACGGATCTATAAATGTGGATCGTGTACAAGTACCTACAAATGTGTCAACAGATTTGAAATTCCAAAATATTTTAAATGAATATAGTTCTTCAGTAACTTGAGGGCAATATTTACTGACTACGCACTTTGACATTTACATAACATTAAGATGCAAATTTATTGCTTTAGTTAAATTGGGGAAATTCTAGCTCCATCGTTTTAAACTAACGCTTTCTACTTTATACACTTAAAAACTAATTTGAAAGTCAGTAGTTACACATTATATGACTTGAAATAGTTTCCATAATTTATCATACACTTTTTAGAACGTAAATCTTACTTTTCATTATAGCTGAACATATTTTCTACGATTGTCAATGAAAATATACTTGAAGTCGAGTAAACTTTAACTTGTCTTGTGTATGAGTTAATAACTGCGCGTACAACTTCATTTTCTCTTGCACACAAAGTTAACGCAATAGCCTAAAAACATTGTTCACTTATGTCGACAAAGCTTAGTTCAGTCGACCAAACGACCTTTAGATCGGCCAAGTTAAAGTATACTGGACTATATCTAAGAGTTAAAAGTTGACTTCTGCAAATAGATGAGATTAGAGTGAAAGAACTTATATAATTTCGATGCAATCTGAGGCGTTTCGAGGCGATATTATATTTGTTAAGACTTGGAGCGAGTGCAGATTATTTATTTTCATTTCTATTTTTTAATAATTCTAAATTTCAAATCAAGCAAATGTTCTGTTGCACCTCGTAGAGGTCTTTCAATGTGATTTTCAGTTAAGAAAAATGTTTTATTATAATTTCAGAATTGTGTCATTGATTGATTTTATTGGTATACTAGCGGGATTGGAATAAGACCCACAGTATGCATAATGAATAAATAATTTATTATTTTTCATATTTAACATCATATATTCACAGTATGAAAGTAGTCTGCAAATAATATTGAATTGAGAAATAAAAGATATTAAAGTTAAAAGAGAAAATCAAATATAAAGATAATTTTATTTCGCAGAATCGGCAAATTAAATAATGTAGGTATAGGGTAAAATATACAAAAAATAAGTTTGAAATTACTTGTATATACAGGGAGTTTGGCCGAAGGTTTGCCAAATGGAAAAGGACCCCACCCATTCAGTGAACCCATTTGCAATATATTTAGCTCCAATGACCTCTATACAAATTCTTTTGAAGATATGAATGTTTTTGTCAATTTTGAAAATTTACCAAAATTTAGATTTTCAACCATTATAACTCATTTTTTTTATGGTTCTAGCTGCTAAAAATCTTTGTCCCGATGAAATATATACTTAACAACGATGAAAAACAAAAAAAAATTAAGTCTCGACAATGGGTAGAAATTATTTTAATATAATAATTTGCACTGCATGAAAAAATTAAAGCAATAAAGATGTCCAAATGCTTCTGAAATGCTCTCTAGTTTATGGCGTTTGGAACATTCCATACAAACTTTCAAATGAAGAAGAAATCGATAATTCTTGTTTACAAGGATCTTTGAGCTACATTAACAATTACAATTAGGTAATTTTTTATGCACATCTACCTAAATTATTAGAACATGTCTATAAGACTGTCCATTGTTAACAAACACAATTATAATAATTTTTCTATACAAAACAATCAAATAAATCTGTGATTTATTGTTATGTTCACTTTCGCTTTAAATTTGCTCTCCGATCCATGTGCGTCTCATAATAAAAGGAATAATTATTCAACAAATGCATTGTACATCGTAAATGGTGATCATTGGAGTCGAGTACAGTTTTGTAATTTTTTATTACACGTAGATATTAAACTTTTTAAACAGATCGATATATTTTCAAGTCAAATTCAGCGTAAACTTTTGAGCAGGTGAATTTTTGCAAAATGACCTCATGGAACTATTGAATGAGGTACTACTTTTCGAGGAAGAAATTCCAATTGTATGAAAAAGTGACGGATGTTCGGCTCACTACCAATTACCGTCAGGGAGCATCTAGATAATGCATTTCACAATTCCTGAATTGACAGAACTGGTCCCATTTTATGGCCCGCACAGTCCCCAGACCTAACACCACTTTAATGTTACGTCTGGGGCCATGCTATAGCACTTGTTCATAACGCAAACATTCAAAATCTGGAGCATTTATATAATAATAATAATAATAATAATAATAATAATAATAATAATAATAATAAATTGACTTGATTTTTTAAATTTACAAATTTAAAAAAACGGCGCTGCTCTTACAATTAACTGCAAAAATTAACGCCACACTCATACAATGGAAAAAAAGGTGCGGCTTCGTACAACTACAGTTGAAATGCGAAGATGTCGCACATGCGTTAGAAACGGCGGAAAGCAATTCGAGCAAGACTTGTAACAAGTTTTAAAAAAATAATTTGTTGTTTTCCTTTAGTTTTATTAATTTTTCCCAAAGCATTTTTTAAAAGTATTTGAACATCTTTATCGATTTTTTTAATGCAATGTAAATTTTTGTTTTAAAACAGTTTCTACCAATTGTCGCGACTTTGTTCGCACTTACTTTTTTCTGTTCTTTATTATCGTTAATTATCTATTTCACTGGAACAGGTATACATTAAATATATAGATAATAATTATTTTTAGCTGTTGAAGCCATCAAAAAATGAGTTATAACAGTTAAAAGGCTGAATTTTGGGATATTTTAAAAAATAACAAAGAAATTAATATTTCGAGAACTACACTACAGAGGTCTTACAGGCTAAATATGTTCCCAATGGCCTAATCTATTCACCCTTTTCATCTGGGAAACCACCCACCAAATACCCTGTATAATACAAAAGAAAATAAAATATCACAGATTTACACATTTTTTGCTTAATTATTATTAACTAAAAAATCCATACCAAACAACGCAGCAACAGAAGATTATGCCAGACCACACAATTTATATTTTATGTTATTTGTGTTCTAAAGATTTTGGTCCTCAACGAAATAATTGGAAAATATGCTTTAGAAATATAAAACAATTAAAAAAATACCAAAACGAAGAAGAAGGCATAGAAAAGAGGTAAGATCGGAAATTGCGTTTGTGAGTTTCTATAATTAGATAGGGAAAGAGGCTGTCGCTAAATACGTTGCCGAAAAATTGGCAATGCCAAGTATGGTAATTTGTGCTTTATGTAAAAGGTGCATTATGCTCTCTGATTGGCAAAATGTTGTTAGTTAGCGAGCTACCACTTTTTCAGATGTAACTCTGATGTTATCCCTTAATTAGGTTGTCGTGACAATGGGCGTAGAGGTCTCTCAAGGAGATGTATCGTAAAAAATGTATAACGTTGTCGATGGCTGGCAAAGCAAGGTTTTGGAATAAACACTAGAAACATTCTAACAATACAATGTTAATTTCATATCAATCTTAATACCTCGTAGTTTACTTAGTGTGGCAAATTTTTGACAACGCTCATAAAATTCAGGAATGTCAGATCTGGCGATGCTAGCGGCTACCCAATAGCTTTCCGTCATCAGATCCATCTATTCAGAAACATTTCGTGTATGTGTCTTCTTACAATATTAGCATATTAGAGCGGTACATCGTTTTGCTGATATTACATAGTATAAACATTAAACAAACTAGAACTAAGTTTAAAGTTTCTTTAACAGCATGAACTTTAATACATCAGGTAGACAATCTTGAAAATGCAATGATACTCAAGATGATTTACTATTTTTAAATGCGTTCTATAATTTGGTAGGCAGAACTAGAACAGAGGGACAACTAGGTTATGAAAACTTTTCTTATTAATTTTAGTTCTGAAACACCTTGCATAAATTAGTTGTTGTATCTTAAGTTTACTCTATATAGTACAAGATAATGAAATAATGAGAAAATACTATAGACAAGTAGAGATAATCGTTATACAAATTCTCTTTGGTATCATTTAATGTCTATAAACAATATTTCAATAAAAACTCCAGTGACAATACAATATTCAGCAGTAGAACATCAAATACATATAAATTTTATTAATGGACTATGCTTGAAGATAACAATAGTAGTCTAAGGAACTGGACAAAAGGACACTCTAGGTGCCTATTATTAAAGTCTCTTGAGTACTCCTGCTGAACCAGCGAACACTGAATCCTACGGGACTAATTATGTCCACTTTTCGGTCAGTAGTGAAAATGGCTTTTACTAGACAACATTATAACTCTCAATACAAATACGCATTCTCTACATTTATTCGAATTGTTTTTTTAGTACAAGGAAGAAAATAATCGAAGAAACCGTACAAACATTTAATAATAACATATACTGCGACGAGTGAGAACAAGAACTTCATAATCCCTTGGACTTTAAGAATAATAATATGATATTTCTTATTCCTCTTTAAGAAAATAGGAGGAAAAAGTGACTTCCGCCAATTAAGCTGAAATTCAAGTATACTGTACTTTTGTGATTCTAAGAATAAGTGGCAATGACATGGGCGAAGTAGATGCTCCGGCAAATGTTGTGTTAATATTGCAAGTGATTGATAAGATGAAACATTTTGTCTAGCAGGTAACCATGGCAAATTATGAGACATATTAGTCAAATACTATCACTAAAGATAATTACGCTCATAGAAAAATTACACAAAAAATGGCTAATGAAATTAAAGTGGACGAAAGTGCTTTAATAATTAGTACCTGGTGAAGGAAGACAGAGGCACAATCGGAAATCGCATAATTCTATACTATGATCACGATATTGTATCTTAGTAAATAGTATAGTCGTTTTGTTAGTTCTCAAAACTGGTGGTTCTTACATTAACAGTTTAACATTGTTCTTTATATTAATACAGTGTTCTTATTTACATCTTGAGAGACGTTTTGTGATTCTTGAAATGTGTCAGTTGTAATTCGCCTTCCTTTGCTGTATAGCATGTCCGATAGCCACACATCACCTATCGTTGCTGACTGTTAGGTGCACTGAGTTACCAATGCTATTTCCCCTTAAATACTTGATGATGTCAGCCCAAAGTTTTGGTTTCGTCTCTTGCCTTCTGATTTTCCCTGAACAATCTATCCCTTCTATATCATCATCTCCCTGATTGATATGGCCAAAATGAAAGGATCCGAGAAAACACAATGTTGTTGGTGCGATTGGCTGCCCATGGAACTTGCAGCAAACAGAAGTCACGTTTGAAAGCATTTTAATCGTATATTAGTTGATCCCACGTTCTGCCCTATCAGGTTTGTATGATATAAAGGTTTTCATGAAGTTTGATCATCCATTCCTATTTGTTTAAATATTTTGTTACGATAGCCACTCTTTGGAATGGTCTCAAATACTTCTGTTTCCACCATATATGCTTCATTTCTCTCATTGCTCCCGATATCCCTCTGAATGCTTTGGAATTTTTTGGTTTTTCTTTTCTTTCTCCGACTGTGTGCCTAGATCAGAGAGGTGATGTTGATATCACAATCCTTTCTTGTACCCATACCATACCATACTTGGTTGTATTTTCCTAGATCTTGCCAATCATGCCTTTTGCAGATCCATGAGAATGTCACAGCTTAACTTGTCACTGTATCTAGATAAAATTTAATCTGATATCCAGAGTCAGCCACAATTTATTTGAGCACATTGTTTACCTTTAGTTCTTTTGATACAATTTTCGCAGATTCTGGAGTTCCGCTTCTTCATGAAAGTCACCATAATCTCTGCCATTCCCTGGTTTCACCACTAGAGCTTTCATTTGTCTACTGCATTGATCTTAATTTCCAATATCAAATTCTTCAAATTTTCCTATAAATGAATTGACAATATTCTTCCACATACTCCTGGTTATTCTAATTGTGTTGAAAGTTAATCCATCAGCAGACTTCACAAGAACGGTTACGAAGAAATACCTATTTTAAATACAAAGCAAGTTAAAAGAAAACAAGCAAGGGTGTGTTACCTAAACACAGTTAAATTTCGACATCGACCATAATTACGTGAAAAAATATCTGAAAGCTGATAGTTTTATCTAACACGAATTTAAGTTAAAAATCATAAAAATAGGCGTAGAAAAGATTGGAACATTCTATATGGTCCTTCCTTTAAAGTACTTTCCACAATACCAAAACTCTTGAGGATTGGACTCGAATACGGTCATTCAATATGTTTCACTAACCATCATCATGATTAATGCTAATTTGGATGCTGTAATTATCTTCAGTAAATACCAATATGATTGGCAAAATGTACGTGAATGATAGTATTCGAGTTTAGTATTCAATTGTTTTCGTGTTTGTGGAAACGGCGTTACGGACATAAAAATAAATAAAGAAGATGAGAAAGCTAAAACTAGTTATTTTTACTTCCCTTCCCTTCCCTTCCGTTCATATTTTAGTCTATGTACATTACGAAAATTACCTCCGACAATTTGTCTGTCTATCGGGCTGTCGCAAAATGCCCGGAAACGTGGCTAAAACCCTTAGAGCTATTTCTATATTGCTGAAAATTAATATATAAGGGTGCCCGAGGTAGCTGATTTCAATTTTCATATAAATAAAAAACAAAAGCAAATGGCTGATCCAATATGGCCGATTTATTTAAAAAAAAAATAGTTTCTTCAGGTGAAAGTCAGTTTTTCTGAGGTCGCTGATTTCGATTGTGATATTATTAAAAAATAAACCAAATGGCTGACATTTTTATTAAAAACTTACTTTTTTCAGCTGAATGTCAGTATGTAGGGATTTTCGAGGTCGCTTGAATTTGGAATTATTAAAAAATTTTAAAAATGGCGGATCCAATATGACTAACCATCTTATTAAAAAACAGTTTTTCAGCTGAAAGTCAGCAGATAAGGGTTTTCAAACATTTGTGTTAAAAACATAGATATAATTGATTTTTTATCAAGTAGGGCATATAGTGGGATGAAATAGAAAAGTGCATACATAAAAAAAATGTTGTTTTCATACAATCTTATTACAACTGCTACTGTCGCCGAACGAAGAATCACTTTCATCATAGCTACTTTGCATTGTTGAATTCTAACGCTTCATATGACAAGGATTTAATTTCTTTCGCGGCTAAGATCGTAGGCTCGAAATAAGAGGATCTGACACTACCATGGGCCTCAAAAAAACATCTTCCTTGTGTTTGGCTCGACTGGTTTCTTGTTGAGTAATGTCAACATCGTTGCTTTTATAAAGGTGATTGCTAAGTCAAAAATGTCCTTCCTGGCGAAGATAATTTTCTTATGGCCAAAATAATATTAGTACAGGCAAATGAACAATTTAGGGTAACAAAAATTAATAAAAGGATCATCTCTGGGATTTAAGTAGGTAATAACCTGGAGAATGAGATGATGCATTCTTTGCACTTCCAAGTTCCGGGAAAATGCAAAAAAAATTGGAAAAACTTTTTGATTTTCGGTTTTTTTGCTCTAGCGGCCAAAATAATGAAAATAGAGAAAGAAGTTCCCAACAAAAGTTGTAGCTCGTCTTTTTCTCTACCAAAAAGCCCTTTACAAATTTTTCTCTTACTTAAGCCGTTTAGAGGATAAATCGAATTCTCCACTTATAGTTTTAAGCCGCTTCGAAATGCGCGAAAAATGAGAATTCTCCAGGAGATTTTTGCGACAGGGCTCATCGATCGATAATTCTTACTATTCAGCTCCCCTAAAAAAATGAAAATAACATAAAATGTAGAGAAAAGTCGCAGCTTTAATGTAGAACTAATCACAAAATTTATAAATAATTTTATCAAGGACAGAAAGTGTCTGAAGATGGCTTAGTGAACTTTGTATAGTCGATCCACAGATTTATTCATATGTTTGCCAGGAGTCGCTAGAACGATAATTCATTTTGCTTACATGTTCCTGTATAATGATATATTAATCCAATTAAAAATGTATTGCAATTACTTCTGTTGGAAAAATATGCCTTGCGATCAAAGTAGAGGGTATATTTCTCATCGATCAATCACCTCCAAATTTTGGAGTTCAATTCGCTATATCTTAAGTAATAATAATAGCACAGTCTTAATTTTTGGACTATAAGTACAATAGAACATATTCTTTCGAATGACTTTAGAGTTTTTTAAATGCGCATAGTACTTTTTGAATTTGTCTACATTATTCATACACGTTCAGAAAATGCACAATTATACAGTAAAACATATACTACTTATTTGTTTCTTACCATTCTTCAATGAAACTTTCACGAAATATAGATTAAAGTGCGTGGAATCGAATCCATGCAGTGAAAAAGCATCCATTGTTACCGGAGAAATAGGCAGGATGCATAAAACTCAAAGATGTGAATAAATCAACTATATAAGTTTAATAAGCCATCTTCTAACACTTTTTTCTCAATGATAAAAATTTGTATGAATTTTGTGATTAGTTCCACATTAAAGCTGAGACTTTCCTCTACATTTTACATTGCTTTCGTTTTTTCTAGCGACTCTGAATAGTAATATTTATCGATCAATATGTCCGGTCGTACGAAACTCCCAGAGAATTCTCATTTTCTGCGCATTTCGAAACGACTCAAAACAACAAGTGGAAAACTGAATTTATCTCCTAAACGGCTTAAGTGAGACAAAAATTGGTAAAGAGACGAGGTACAAATTTTGTTGAAAACTTTTTCTGTGTTTTCATTATTTTAGCCGTTAGAGCAAAAAAAACGAAAATCAAAAAGTATTTCCAAATTTTTTTTAATTTTCCCGGAACTTGGAAGTGCAAAGAATGCATCATTCCATTCTACAGGTTATTAACTACTAAAATCCCAGAGATGATTCTTTCATTAATTTTTGCGAGGTTTTTACAACATTTTGCCTTCATTGCCTGTACTATATGTCATATTGTCTGTAAATAAAACATAAAAAATGAAATTATTACAGTTCGATATTAAATTCTAACAATCAAAAAGGACTGAATTTTGTCGCTATTTTACTTTAAAAATTTAGAAGTTGCAAACATTTAGATAAATACATAATGGTATTATAAATACAACGTGTATTAGTAAAATATTTAACATATTTAAGGAACAAAAATATTTTTTGATATATTTTTATTCATGTACTAAATGTAATTGTTTGATTTGTCAAAAACCATAAGAAAATGGAGCGTACGGTGACATGAGCTTCAACGCATTCATGCATCGCGACTGAAACAATTCAATAAACAAAAATGAGAAAGCTGCTGGAAGCTGATTTTTACAGACAATATGAAGGAGTCTATAACGAACACGGGGAAATTGGTTTCTGGGTGGGAAACCGTAAGAAAATTAATTTTTTTTATTTCGCATTTTTTGAAGCAGGAAGGAATGACATTCATAATTAACATGCTAAATTTGATGATAAATAAATTAGTTTTAATAAATTTGAAGTATATAGTTAAAATATACTTACTCTCAAGAACAGAATCCATTTTTCGGAATAAAATACGGACAACTGCAAAACACACAATAAGTATTTGAAGGGGGCGTTATTTTCACGAAGCATTATCTCGAGATGCAACATAATCGATGCTCGGTTTTACAATGGATTTTTGGGTTAAATATATACATGTGGGCATCGTAAACAACCACGGTCATATACTAGACATATCACGCTGAATATCTAGGGCATAAAGTGTCCCTAAATCGAATTTTCGATCTGGGTGTTTTGGCCACGTTTTCGAGCATTTTGTCCACTGTGAGTCGGTCGGCTCTCTATTGGTCCTATGATACCAAAACTATTCGACTGAGAAAATAATATTCTGCAGTTAATAGATGCTAAATGGGACATGCTCAATACTCATCGTGAAAACCATACATTGTGGACACCGAGTGCTCACCCTGAACAATGACTAAATTGAATGATATAATTGACCTTAACACAAAGTATGCCTTCTTAATAAATAATATACGGGGTGGTCATCCAATTGAAAAAATAAATAATAACTAAAAGACAGAAGTTTTGGTTGTAGATTTTTCTATTATCCATAATAATGTGGAAAATGATAAATTAATTTTAAAAAACACTGTTCTTAATCATTCTTTTTGTTACAGAGAGGGCGGAGCAACATGCGGCGTCTAGCCTGCAGGTCCTCGTGACAACATGAACTCGTCGACGACGGAAAACACGTCTGACATCTTTGCTCCGCACGAGGCTACCTACACAATCACACAAATTGTCTTAATCGGCACTATAGGTAATTAATTACACCCATTAGGGTTACATAATAACGTAATTAGTTTCATTAGCGATATGCTGCCTCCTGCATTTGTCTCTATGAACATACAGATCAATAATTCAAAATAAGAAACAATAATATACCTACCTGTATTGGTTCATTACAAATTGTGTAAGCAACTTAGCACACGGGTAACTAGGTTGGAATCTTTGATTAACAGTAGATCAGTGAATAATGAATATGAGTAAACAAATAATTACTCAATAAGAAGTGTTAAAATTTGTTTCACTTATTTGCGGAACATATTAATTATGTTACCTTAAACAATTTGCCGTCTGTTCTCTCTGTTTATTTTGAAGCTAAAAAGTTTTGTTTTCTTCCCAATAATTAAAATAAACGCTTTTCTTATCAAACTTGAGAAACTTTATGTATAAATGCGTAAACTGAAATATAATTAGCTTTTTTGCACATTTGAGATATGTAGTAGTGTAGTACACACACATTTTATTACAGGATTTGCGAATAAAGTAGATTGTCTTACAAATAGGCATCGTTCTTTGATAAAACGAACATAAATTATAAAACCTCAATTTAATACGATTTTTTAAACATTCAGATTTATCACAATACAGTGTGAATCTGAAGAAACACACACAATTCATATCTTTGGTGTGTGTCATTTTTCAAAAAAATCCTCGAACAGGTCTATTCTAGTTTTGTAAATGCTACATTTTGTCACCAAAAGTTATGACGTCATTGATTTTTGAGTTATATCGGCATCATAAATTGTTTTTAATGGAAACAGACATTTTTGTTTACTGTTTTTGGTGGTATATTCCTTTAGCTTTTTGGTGATTTAAAAAAATGATATTATCTGAGCCATTCTTTTGGAAAAATGACATTTTATGTAAAAATAGCTTACCTTTCGCTAATTCACGAGTAATGTTCCACGTTCTTATGAACTGATAAATCGTGTTGCCTGCATTTTTCTTTTAACTAGCATGAAGACATTGGACATACAAATAAAATAAAGAAAGTAATAAAAAAACAATCACCCTAACAACAGAGAGATACTGGCCTTTTTGTGTAAAATATCGATAACTTTTTTATTCCCGACACGTGTGGAACCTCAGTTTTGTGACACTTCTGAGACGGTGTAAAACTAGTGAATACAATGCCACGTTTAAGTGAAAGAGAACGCGTAGAACTTTTGATGATGGTTGGATACGGTGATAGGCTGAGAACTAATCAGGAAGCATGTGTTGTTTTCAATGCCAAGTATCCCGAAAACCAAATTTCTAGATCCACTGTAAGTAGATTGGTGGCTGGATATGATGAATCTGGCGGTGCAGCTGACCTCCCTCGATCTGGTCGCCATAGCACAAACAACGAGACCAAATTAAATATTCTTCTAGAAAGTGACGAAAACCACCATCTTTCGACAAGGCAGCTGGCTTTAAATCATAACGTGAGTCAAACTTGTTGTACGTCTATTGGAAAAATAAAAATACCATCTATACAAAGTGCAATTAATCCACGAATTGAATGAAGATGATCCAGATCAGCGCTTACAGTTTTGTGAACAGTTGATGACCTTGTGCGATGAAAACCCAATTTTTTTTAAAGAACATTGTTTTTTTCTGATGAAGCTACATTTTCTTTAAATGGGACTGTACATCGGCATAACTGTAGGTATTGGTGGCGCCAAAATCCTCATTGAACTCAAGAAGCCCATACACAGCGACGAGGCAAAGTAAACGTGTGATTGGTGATCGTTTATTGGGACCCTTTTTTTTTAAGAAAATCTTACTGCCGCAAGATATTGCGAGTTGAGTTAGTGCCAGCCTTAGCAGTTACGTTTCCGAATAATGCTAAAAACATCTGGTTTCAGCAAGACGGGGCCCCACCTCATTTTGGGATAGCGGTGCGTCAGTTTTTAGACGACACTTTTACTGGAAGATGGATAGGTCGTCGAGGTCCGATTGAGTGGCCCCGCGTTCACCGGATTTAACGCCCTTAGAATTTTTCCTTTCGGATCACTTAAAGTCAAGGGTGTATTTTAACAGACCGGATACCATAGAGGAATTGAAAGATCAAATTGGCTTGGAGATGAGACAAATTGCCCATGAGATGATTCAGAACAGCGTGCAAAGTGTCTACACCCATCTTGGTCAATGCCAAATGGTTGGAGGGTCGCAATTTGAGCAATGGAGATTTTTTTTTTCCCAATTACTTATGTAAGGTATCAATCAATAAAAATATTTTTTTCTAAAAGAATGGCTTAGGTAATATCAATTTTTTTCATATCACCAGAAAGCTAAATGAACATACCACCAAAAACAGTTAATAGAAATATCTGTTTCCATTAAAAAAAATTATGATGACGTCACAACTCAAAAACCAATGACGTTGTAAATTTTGGTATAGTGACAAAATGTAGCATTTACAAAACTAAAATCGACCTGTTCGAGGATTCTTTTCACAAATGATACATTCCAAAGATATGAATTTAGTACGTTTATTTAGGTTCACACTATAAGTAACTAGGTATGAAATGTTAATGGCGGAGTATTAGATCCTCTTCTATATAATAACACACGTGTAACTGAAAGATCAGATGATCTTATTGCAAATGAAGATATGTAGCTTCCACCTCTTTGAATTCCATCGACAATACACTTGAGTCATATTTCAAAAAAATTACTTTTCCTTAAAATTTTCTGATGTATATAAGTTTAGCAGATATTATAAAAATGGTGCGTCTGTAACTTCTAATATTTACATCAAGTCCCAAAAATCTAGAAAAAAATTTGAGGTCTAGCATATACACAAGATCCCAAGTTTTTGCACTATTACCAGCTTGCTTTACTTATTTTCCCCTATTTATCTCCCAACCCTTCACCAAAATTTGCTCAAAATATAAACTAGTTCTAAGACATGCTAGTACCAAATTTCAAGTCAATATCTTAGCAAATTTAAAATCTCGACGTTCTAAATTTATACAAATAAAAATGTTTTTTCACGATTAGTATACTTCCACTCCACTACGTGGGTGTGGAAATATGAGGGAGGATTCATCAATATATCCCACATCATAAACACTATATAGACAACTGACAGACATCAAACAATTTGTAAATTCAATAGATGTCATTTGCAAATTTTTAATATTCATCATCCGGAAATAATCATTTTAGTGATAACTACTCGGTAATATTCTGATAAATATTAACTTTTCTACCGAAGCTAAAGTACTAGTTATTCGAAAAAATTCTAAAATAACAGTATTCTGACAATATTCCAATATTTCCAGCTGATTGTGCTATTGCAGCTATGTTTATAATTTTATATAATTTGTGAGTTAGTACTGCTGCCTCTTGAAAATTTGGAAATACTTTAGAGTAAGTGTAGTTTTGCAAAAAATCGTTTGCAACATTTCCGCTATATCATTCTATTTATTGCCATGTTCCACGACATTACCAATATACCAGAGAGGTTTTGTGCCACAACCAACTTTGTGTTATCATTATTGAACGTATCAAGTGTTCTCTGATTAGGGCTATTTAAGACTCACAAATGGGACATCGTAAGGGGCTCTTAGTATTGTCTTTCATATGAAAATATATTATAATTTCAGAATAATGCCATTGGTTGACATTTGGACTGCGCTTGCATGGTCAGAAGCAGATAATTAGTACACATGATGAATATTTAATTTGTTGTTTCATATCAAATGTTAGAAGGAGTGTTTGAAAGTTGTAAAATTTCCAGAAAATGATTTTTCTCAATTTCAATAGTAATTCTAAAGCTTAAATACATTTCAAATAAATTTAAAAACATAGACGCATTAAGTTTCAACTGTTGGATTTTAGGCACAGTCGTTATACATTCTGAGAGGTACATGTTTCCTCTGAAAAATCCTTGTTGGCATTTTTTCTGTTTTGAAACAGACCTTTTCTGCCTTTTTTGCCTAGGCTAAAGCTATAATAATAATCGACTCTACAGATTTAACCAATTAAAGGCTGCTTTAATCGGTAAAGCCGTATGTTGGAGTGTTGACATATAACTGAGCTGATTGGCTGTTTGTGGAATATAATAGATTTTATGGAATAATAAGGATGGTTTTTATATTAACTCTGATTTTATTAAATTAGTCAGTCGAGGACATTACCCCGGTTAAATGACCTTTGCCTGAGGCTAAGAAATGGGAGATACAGAGAAAGAAAGATAATGTTCCTAGATTACATTGATACGAATTATTAAATGATTTTATTAAAATAGAATTTCAACACATAAAATGCTAGCAACTAAACCACCTGTATCTTGCAAATATTTATCAGTTGACCAGTTCGCGTTTTACATCATAACTCATAGCGATCCGAGTATGTACTTGATTTTACATCACTGAATGCAAATGGTTTAAATTGCGAACTTAGAAACCAATTTTCATCCACTAACGTAAACCTACACGATGTGATGGATATTTTTTAATCATTTCCCAAGGAAATCTTAGTTGAGTGGCATTAATCGAATTTGTTCTAATTAAAGCTGAATTGTGTTAATCTGTGAAATGAATGAGAAGTTTCTACGTTGTTGAAACTTCTTATGGTACTTGAATGATTCAAAAATTAACATGCTAAAGCTATGCTCTCTATTCAAGGAATATTTCTTACATTTAACATTTAATTACTCTAAGGGTCGGTTTATCAATACGAGATTAAAGTTATCCTGTAGTTAAGGCCTAGACATATGCATAGACTTAACTCTATAGATATCCTATGATATCCTCGCGAGGATATCCTATGGGTAAAGCTAATGCATCTGTCTATGTTTCTATACTCTAACCATATGATAACTTAACCTCGCATTGATAAACTGGTCCTAAGATATGTGTCGTTTTTCTCAAGTCGATAATGAAAATAAGCTTATTTCAATTTTAAATCATAACACATATTTAACTGATTGTAAATAATAAATAAATTGTTAAGAACTATCCATTGATTTATATAATCAGTTTAGGTCCACTCCAAACATTCAAATAATTAAGAATGTTAAATTAAGTCTTAAATAAACTGCTGGCCACTCGAACTTACACATAGAGACTTTTAGGCAAAATTTAAAGTTCAATATTTTCAACAGGAATCCAAATTTTTGAACGCGGCTTGCAAATTTTAAGAGCTAGTTTTATTCGGATTAAGCTGCATGACGTATATTTATCGTAGGACCATAAGTTTATTATATACGGGGTGATCAACGAAGTCATGCAAAAAATCAAAAAGTTTGTATGAGTGAAATTTCCGCAAAAAATTTTTTTGGTCGTTGCAATATGGTTCCTTACTAAGGCAACATCAATATCTCTAGACGGTTTTGTCAGTTTTTGGATTAAGGCCCTTAGGCCTTGTACACACTACTCAACATAAAATTTGGATACCGAAATCTTTAAAATGCTATAACTTGACATTGGATTGACGGTTCTTGATGATTTTAGCGAATTTGGAATCCTTATTTCACGTAGATTTTCTATGGTCTAAGCATTTTATTTGAGGGTTGAAATTTACACGTTATACCGGGTCGATAATAAACAAAAACGTAGGGTACGACGCGCTCTAAAGTTTGGCATTATTTAAGTTTTTGTAAAAATAAATTCTCACCTCAAGTTGTTTTTATTTAATGTTCTTCTCACTGTTCTGTCCGAAACTCACACCCCAGTTTGTTGTCTCAAAGAATCATTCAGTTTTACAGAGTTCTTTGTCCACCCCCATGCCCATAATTATGATCGGGTGTAATTTCTACGCGACGCGTCAATTTCAAAGTAGGCATTGGAAAAACAAATTTGTTGCTATGGAATTAAAAACTGTTTACATTATTTTAGAAATAATCTGACATATTTCAATGTTATAATTTTGTAAAGTTTAATTAATATGAGGCGTTTACCCACGGCAGAAAGGCAAAATTGCATTCGACTTCTCAACGAAGGAATGTCAAAACAGCAAGTTGCGCACATTTACAATATCAGCCGAAAGACAATTTATAATTTTAACCGCCTCGTCGAAACTACTGGTGATCATAATTATGGTCATGAGGGTGGACATACAAAAAAAAATAAACCAAAGAACCGAAAGAATTTTAATGAGAGAAACTATGCGGAATAGAACAAAGAACTCTAGAAAACTAAATGACTGTTTAAGACAACAAACTGGGGTGAGAGTTTCGGACAGAACAATGAGAACATTAAATAAAAACAACTTGAGGTGAGATTTTTTTTTAAAAACATAACATAATGCCAAACATTTTAAATTATAGAGCCTGTCGCAGAGCAAAATGTGTACGGTTATTACAACGCCATAGAGCGAATAGGCGGGCATGGGCAAATCGGCATGCGAATTGGGGTAATGCAGAGTGGTGCCATTGTTTATTTACTGACGAAACAAGATTTAATTTGTTTCACTCCGATGGCCGAATGTTAGTTTGGAGAAGGCCAAATCAGCGATATTTGGAGGAAAATATGGCCCCTCAAGAAGCATTTGGTGGCGGAGGTGTTTCAGTGTGGGGAGGTATCATAAGAAATGGTAAAACCGAGCTATTCATTACCAACCAAACCATTAATGCTACTGTTTATCAGGAGAAAATTTTGGAACCTATTGTTGTTCTTTTGCTCGACATTACGGCCCAGAAATTCTATTGGTGGATGACAACGCTCGACCTCACAGAGCGCGAAGGATTACAGAGTTTTTGCAGGCACAAAACATCAATAGGATGGCCTGCAAAGTCTCCGGATCTTAATGTCATCGAACGCTTTTGGTCTTATTTAAAACTTAAAGTAAGATCTCTTGATGTACCCCCTAAAACCTTAGAAATGCTTAGTGAGGCCATTCGTGAAGAATGGGAGAATATTCCACAAGATTTTATAAATAATCTTGTGGATACTCTACCAAATCGATGTCGGAAAGTAATATTCCGAGCAGGAGGACCAACAAAATATTAGCTTCTCTTTTTTTTAATTAATGTACCTAATTTTAATTAGGTAATTTTAATTTAATTTTAATTTAAGTTTAAATTAAATTAATTTTTAATTTTTTAGTTAATTTTTTTTTCAGTTATTAAAAATTACCAGAATTAGAATTATAAATTTTTTAAGAATTGACTTTTGGTCGTTGTTAAGCAATGTTGTATATTGTAGAATTTAATGTAATAAACGTGTTCTTGTCGCTACGTTTTTGTTTATTATCGACCCGGTATAATGTGTAAATTTCAACCCTCAAATAAAATGCTTAGACCATAGAAAATCTACGTGAAATAAGGATTCCAAATCCGCAAAAATCATCAAGAACCGTCAATCCAATGTCAAGTTATTGCATTTTAAAGATTTCGGTATCCAAATTTTATGTTGAGTAGTGTGTACAAGGCCTAAGGGCCTTAATCCAAAAACTGACAAAACCGTCTAGAGATATTGATGTTACCTTAGTAAGGAACCATATTGCAACGCCCAAAAAAATTTTTTGCGGAAATTTCACTCATACAAACTTTTTGATTTTTTGCATGACTTCGTTGATCACCCCTTATATAATAAACTTATGGTCCTACGATAAATATACGTCATGCAGCTTAATCCGAAAAAAACTAGCTCTTAAAATTTGCAAGCCGCGTTCAATAATTTGCATTCCTGTAGAAAATATTGAACTTTAAATTTTGCCTAAAAGTCTCTATGTGTAAGTTCGAGTGGCCAGCAGTGTAGATTAGGTCATAAATAGATTAAGACATAAATACTTCTAGGTACAAATTAGAATAAGCACGTCGGAAACTTTAGTATTCACTATGTAATACTCTTGATAAAGGCCTTATAAGCCGAAACATATGTAGGATATTTAAAATATATTGATTGATTCATCTAAAAGCAGTGTTTAATTTATAATTAACAATTATAGTCTTCATTATCCTAAATTTGACCACAACGAAACTTTTGGCAGCCATTTGAAAATAATGTTATTTCACAATCCCAAATATTTTTTTCTCATTTTTTTCGAGACATCCGTTATATTTTTTGCAGCCCTACTTCGTGCGCCAAAAAAATCTCTATAAAAGGTACATACAACGAACATATTTTCACAACTTTTAAATTGTTGGTCCTCATGTCTGCTGGACTTGCCGACGCCCACTGAAAGCCCATGCCTCGTCCTTCGCAAAGATACCTTAATATAAAATGGGTCTAAAATTAAAAGTCACTGTATTAGGTGAAAAAGCACGTGTTAGCACTCGGGCGTTTTTCTCATGTGATAGCTTCAGAACTAACACATACGTGTATCAAATTTCAGATGAATGTCTCAATTTTATTTTATTAACCCCTTTAATGATGGAGTGGGTGAGGGGGGTGATGGTCAATGTTATAAAATAATTTGAGACCTTTGTTTCTATATATACACCAAATCCCAAATTTCTAGACTCGTACCAACTTACATTACTTATTTTTCTCTATTTACCCCTATTTATTTTTCACCGGAGTAAGTTTAAAATAGAATCTAATTCCAGATCTTGTTATAATACATAAGTGTACCAAATTTCAAGCCAAGATCTTAAACCGTTCCAGAGAAAACGTGCGCACAAAAAAAGTTGCAGACAGACCATACCGACCGACACACCGAGAGACAGACCGACCCACAGACAGCCACAATTTTTTTTGCTCAAATTTAAAATCTCGATGTTTCATGACATTCTAAACCTATTTCAAGCAAAAAAAAGTGTAATTTCTTTTTCTTCCTTCTTCTTTCTTACTTCCACTCCAGTACGTGGATGTGGAAGTACTAGCTTAAGAGCTACTTTCAGGAAATCTGTCGTAAACTATAGAGTATAACTTGGCGATGATCCCATATTGTTTCATCGAGCTATGCCTTAGGATGAACTGAGCAAAAAGCGGAAAGAAAAATATGTGTAGGAAAACATTCAATGTTATGGCGGAGGAGCGGTTGTAGGTAAATGGTATTTTCGAAATTAAATATTCAAAATGGTGAATCCAATAGAATTACCATATTGTAGATTTACAGGAAATTGGACCACTAAAAAGGTGAACAAATGGTTTAAAACAAATTGAACTGCCTTTAAAAAAACGGTCACTAATACGATGTTATGATGAAGAATAACAGAATCGAACAAATTTTTACCCGATGTAAAAATCGATGTTAGGTAATAAGATTCAATTAACGGCGAAATTCTATTTCACAATTTTAATGACCTTTTTATCAATGGCGGTGCAATTAAAAAAAAATTTCTTAGTAACTGGTAAACTTTGATATAATAATATCACAAAAAGAGTATAAATCGGAGTTTTCAAAATAATTATAACACAATATTGCAGAAAATCAAAAATTAAAGTAAGTGTTTAATATTAATATAAATGATGAAAAATTGATATATTTTTTTTAAGTGCTATATCGGTATTATAATAATAATCATAGCATTTTTTTACAGACACGTATGATTAGTCGTGTAAAAGCCAAATAACCTCATATTGCTCCCTTTTCAGAAGTGATATTACTTTATCAAACACCCCGTATAATGCAAATTATAAATATAAAATTTTCGACGGCTATGCCCATGTGATTTTAATATAATGCTGTACAGTGTATTATATTTAAATAATTGGTGAGAATAAGAAATAAGACCTGTTCTAATCTCCCTCATCATTAATTATAATAAATATAAAATGACATTTCTTCCAGCATTCTCTCAAGAAAGTGAATATAAAAGTTTGGGCTTAGGTTAGAGATCCTGGAATTCCTTTTTATTAAAAAAAAACGAGGGTTCCTTTATGCGACGATTAAACAAAGCATGTTTGCTTTAATAAGAGCTGCAAATATTGCACAAAATGCACAGCTATTTGCAGTTCCATCGTATTTGCGGCCGCTTCAATCCAGCCCTTGTAGTTCGCTTAAGCTGGCTCCATACGACATGCCAACCTCAGCCGATGTTGTCAGTGCCCTTTGATCTTTTAACAAGACGCCTCTACAGAACACCAGCATAATTCTCTTTAGCTGAAGTTGACACGTCATCCGGACCAACCCTTAGATTAGTAGTGATTTGGCAGATGTGTGATTCATTTACTTATTTATGCGGTTTAAAAACTACAGAAAAACTAACAAAATATGCGCGTAATGATAAGATAAAATCAGAAATTTCGAAATCCAAATCTATATTTCGGCACTTAACCCAAAATTAGCAAATAGTACAGTTTGACTCACTAAAGATAAAGACACCCTCATATCTCGCTTATCTGACATCTGAATATTTTGAAATTTTGTTGGTGAATATATATCTATAAAGTGAGTCTAAATACGTAAGCATATTTGGTTTCAGTCAGAGGCGTCCAACTCTAGAATGGAAAAAGTGGGTCAATATTCAAAATATCAAAAATATTAACGATTTTTTTAGAAAAAGGACTAGTAGAGTATTATTAATCAGCACCTTTAGAAAATCCTTTCTAAGAGGTTACGTCGTAGTGGGTCAACGGCGTTTGAGATAGGGTCCATCAAATTAATAATTGTTTCAAGTAAAAATAATTTTTATTAGTCCAGTCGGTAAAGTAAAAAATACACTAGAAGCTCACAAAAAATGTTATCTGAGATTTTCCTTCCGTAACTGTTAGGACGAGGATTAAACAACACAAAATCACAAAAATCAGTTCTGGGGGTGCCGTGCAACCCCCCCCCCCCCCCGCAAAGAACCGCCCTTTCGGTGAAAAAAGCTTTATTTTACTGATAACTCATTTACCGTTGAAGATATAAAAAAATGCTCAACATGAAAAAGAAATCTCGACTAATTGCCTAAAAAAAAGTCCTCTTATAATTTTCATGTATATGCCATGGTTCTCGAGATAATAGATATTGACTAAAATTGCAAAATTTGTATTTTTAATGTGCGCAAATTTCCGTTTATTTGAAATTTTTTGTGCAAGGCCTATAGAAAAAATTGAATTGCTCGAAAACCAAACAAGCTAGGAAGAAAAATCAAAATGGGGTTTAAAGGGGAAATAAAATACTCTCTTGTATTTCCATTTTTGATGGTTATTGATATTTATTAGTATATAAAAATAACAATATAATATAGTTATCTCTTGACAAAAAATCATTGTATCATTATATTGTAGTTTTTATGTACTAATAGATATCAATAGTCATCAAAAATGGAAACACAAAAGAGTATTTTATATCCCCTTTAAAACCTATTTTGATTTTTCTTCCTAGCATGTTTGATTTTCGAGTAATTCAATTTTTTCTATTGGCCACGCGCAAGAAATATTTCAAATAAACGAAAGTTCGTGCGCATTGTAATTACAAATTTTGCAATTTTTTTCAACATCGATTTTGTCGAAAATGGCATATACAAGAAAATTACAAGGGGGCTTTTTCTCAGGCAATTAGTCAAGCTTTCTTTCTTATAATTATCATTTCTTTTTCTATCTTCAACGGTAAACGAGTTATCAGTAAAATAAGGCTTTTTTCACCGAAGGGGTGGTTCTTTGGGGGGGTTGTGCGGTAGAGTAGTATTATTATGAGAAGATGCTCGCAAAAAATAATGCGCAGAAACGAATTTGTGTGCTTCCATTGTTCTAGGCCAATGAGAGCGAATTGCGTCATATTTGACGTCGAAGCCAGTGGCACCGTCAACCTGCTGTCACAGGATCTGTGCTGCGATATACTTATTGTGTTCGCTGTTTCTGATTGAATTAAGTGATATAACCTTACTTTCAGTGAAAAATGTCTTCATCGTAAACACCAGAGTGTGACAAGCTTTAATATTCTACATTACACAGCTCTTCGACCTCGAAAATTTGATTACAATTATTATATATCCTTCTACCCCAGATGATGTGTCACTGGTAAAAATATTCGCGCACGTTAGCTCCGCCCCGAGCATCTTCTCATAATAATATTACTCTACCCCCAGAACTGATTATTGTGGTTTTGTGATGTACAATCCTTCAGTAACTAACAGTTACTGAAGGAAAATCTCAAATAACATTTTTTGTTATGGAAATCTTTATAATTATTGGACTATATCTGTAAAACAAATTCTCAAATGAGAAAACATATTCTTCATTTTTTGTTCAGAATAATGTACAGTATAATATTTCTATTGTCGATTTAAAAATTCAGTCTAAAGCGTTGCTACCAGGATAAATCATTACATAGCCTGATGTGATAGAATGAGAGCCGAGACCGAGCTTGAATATTGCAAACGATATCCGTATACGAATCTAGTTAACCAGATATGTTATGCGCTTTCCTCAAACGAAAGAGGGATTGATTATCTGGCTCACCATTATAAGTTCCTTATAAGCAGAGCTCGGGAATTTTATCCCAGTCATGTGAAAATCAGGGTGGCTCTCTCAGCGCGGAAAGCTTGCAATGCAAGTATAACACATCACTGTCACTGTCAGTAGAGGCACTAGCACTCATGTTCCAGATGTTCAAGAAATTGTTTTGTTGCAACTTTTACAATTAAGATTTGTTCCATTAAATTGCAGTTCTTAAAAATCTCGAATTCGCAAGTGTACTGCAGCCTCAGAAGCACTACACTCTGCATAATTTCACATTAGGTTTGTAGCTATATATGGCTAGATTTATGCTACGTTGAGAAACCGCGTAACTGCGGTATCGATATACCCTTTACTAAATGTTGACGTAAATGCCAAGAATTGCCACAGCGTAGGTAAAAGCGGATCGATATTTCACAGTTAAAGGAGATAATAAAACCGCATTAGTAAAAAACATATAAGTACCGCCGTACACTGGAATCTAATGTTGACACTCTATCAGGGTCGAATATCTTCAATATTGCAAAAAATGTAAAAGAATCATATACTTTTTAAGGTAACTGTCAGTATGTTTCACAAATGTTGTAGGTTCCGACAAAAGTAGGTTATACGTATTAACATTGTAAAATGAAATAAAATGTAATTTGTCACGTTGTATGCATTTGTGATGCACACGGTACATGGCATTTTTATGCCAGTAATCCTTAACTTTGTTTGTTATGTATGATTTAATATTATTTAAAAATGGTTTATTTTATTGGGAAAAGTGTTTTATGTTGCCAGTAGTTAATTGGGTTTTCACATTTAATTATTATGAAAATAAACAAAATAAACGCGCCAAACATTAAGCAGAACAGGCAAGTATGTGTTTGATTCCAAATTTTCTTTTTATTTGCTAGATATGTATTGCATGTTTTTGTAAGAACGATTACCGTTTTTCAGTTAAATTTATTGACAAAAATACAGTGTATTTATCAATAATGAATACTTCACCACTTTGTCGTTTTTATGATTGTTTCAGTAGATGTTTGCAATGTAATATTGTCTATATGAGAGCCGTCTCTGGAGTCGAGATGAAATTCTCCAGCGTTGCTTAAAAGCTCTTAGTTCATTCTTAATATTGCCGGTACCATAGACGTAGGTTTAATGATATTTATATACTTTTATTGAATCATTTATGGAGTTGTCCATTAAACTAACATTATTTATTATAAATAATTAATGTATTATATATCAATAATTTACATCATGCTTATCATCAACTGGTGGCATTAAACAGAAAGGAGCCAACCCACAAAATTTTAAAAAATTGTTTCTTAATTTATTTAAATGTAGAATATCATAATGTGTGTTCAGCTGAAAAAGTCCAACTCATTTTCCTTATAAGAATAATGGTGTAGTTTCCATATTGTAATTAAGATGCAAAACCTTTCTTTGCAAGCTTGTTTCTTGATTTTAGCTGAGGGTGTTGGTTCCTTTCTGTTTAATGCTGTCCAACTAATATAAGGTAGTAAAACAATATTTACAATAATTAAGAAGTGATTCTAAAATTGTCGGTCGACGTTCATGACATTGCTTGTCAACTATTCTTTTGTCGGTCTTTTTTTATGACTAACTTTAGATAAACTATACTAGATGAATTGATTTTATAACAAAGTAATTATTTATTTTAAATTTTAAAAATAGAAATCGCATTCTATAAATAAGTGTCCTAAAATAAATATAAACTTACTACGGAAGGTTGCGAATACACGTTTCTTTAAATATATTATGGAAAACATATATGATTTCAAATATCAAAATTATCTTGAATAATTTTTTCTATAATATTTTTAATTGAAATTTCTACAAAGATCTTACGTTGGTAAATGTATTGATTTCAAAAGGCATGGATTAAAATTGGTGATTTTTTTCCAATATGATATTATAATTAATGTGTGAATATTTTAATTGTTTGAATTCTCTATTCCACATCCTTCTCTTCTATTTATATAACTATACTATTTTCGAGGATCTTTTTTCAGTTTGTCTTACATTAAATTTTTGAACAAGTTTGAAGTATCCAAACCCTCTACACTTTATTTATTTGCCGTTTTTAATAAACTACCAAGAATACTATGCCTATCTAATTTAATTAAGGTGTATATTACAATAGGACAAAGCATCACAGAAAAGAATTGTACAAAACTTGTTAGATTTAAACATTTTATTCAAAATCTAGAACATACACAAAATAGCATGGTAGAACACTCTCTATTGAAATTGAACCATATCCATTACACAGAATGTTCACCAGAGGAACCTAATGAATCACCTTTTATATAAGCTGCATTACATTATAATTTTGCAGCTAAATGTTTCAAGGTGCTTTTATTAAGTACAAGCACACAAAAATATGAAGATGTACAAGATATTAAAATTGCAGAAACGTAATTTACATTTCTCAGGTTAATACCTAACATTTTAAATAAAAAAATTGCTGCCTAAGAAATCACTACTCCACATCAAATCTCTTTAAGCGAGAACATCTTGATGCTGAATTTGCATTCTAGTAATTGTAGATAGTTGCTCATAGAATTTTAATAATATAATGAAAAAAGTTAATATATATATATAATATATAATATGAATAACACTGGGCCCAATATTGATCCCTGTGGAACTCCCATACTTAAAAGCGAACATTCAGAATTGGCTCTGTATACCATATTTTCACTAACATGTTGTATACTCACATACTGTCGACGATTGGTTAAAAATGAATTAATCCAGTTTAGTGGTTGTCCTCTAATCCCATAGTCATACAGTACAGTTAACAGTTTTCATGACTGACACAGTCAAATGCCCTGCTGAAATCAAAAAATATTCCAACAGGGCATTCCCCTGCCTCAATATATTGAATTATATTGTTATAAAATGTAGATATAGCTGTTACAGTGGATTTTCCACAACGAAAACCATGTTGTTTCTCGGACAAAATTTTAAATTCAGTTAAGAAATTTAACAAACGGTCAAGATAACAATATTCAAGTAATTTAGAGAAACTAAATGGGATTGTTACTGGCCTATAATTCTCTAAAGAATGAGGATAATTTTTCTTAAAAATTGGTACTACTTTACCCACTTTTAGGGATTCTGGAAACGTTCCCGTTTTAAAAGACATATTTACCAGATAAGTAAATGGTGTCAGCAGTAATTTTAAGACTTTCTTAATTAAAAAGCCGGGTACATCGTCTGGTCCAGACGACCTTTTATTTTTGAGTTTAATATTTAATAATGAAAACATCTCGTCTTCAGTAAATGGTCTTAGAAACAATGTATGTTCGATAATTTGGGGTTTTGTAGGAAAATAGGTATTATTAGTAACTGGTATTTTGTTAGCAATATTTATTGGTGTGTTTATAAAAAAATCGTTAAATAATGAGGCAACCGCTTCCGGATTTTGAATGGTATTTATTATCTTCATAGTGTATTTGAAAGTTATTATGTTTTTTATTTTTATTTGATAATTCAGAAATTGTTTTCCATGCAGCTCGTGTGGGATTATTTGAATTAATAATTTTACTTTGATAATATTCTTTTTTTGTGTTATTGATAAGATTGTTGTGCGCCCTTTTTGCCTCATTGTAAACAGAAGTCAAATCAGGATATGTTCTTTTTAAAATATATAAATCTTTCAAATGTGTACTAGATGATCTAACTGCATCATTTACCCATTTTTTGTTATTATGTGTGTTAATATAGTATCTACGTTCAGGAAAAAAACAGTTAAAATAATATAAAAATGTTTCATAAAATAAATCCTCTCCACTACGTGGATGTGGAAGTAATAATGAATGCCTTATTCGTCAACAATTTTGTGACATGTCTCATTATGTCACAGAAATTACCTCACTTGATTTATTTATATAGCAACATTATAAATGAAAAAAAGTTTAAAAAATCTCTTATGCCATAAAAAATATTTTTGGAGTTCACAGATGACGTGTGATTTTTTCATATTCTCAATTGCGTTTTAAATGACCGAGAAAAGTCATAAGATTACTGCCAAGCAATGACGAGAAACAAGCACTTTGGAACCCCATTATGGGAACTTTGCGGCCTGTACAAACTTAATTATCATCTGCACCATTGATTCTGTTATAACCAATTTAAAGAATCTTATGCTCTACCAAAAATGTACATATTTTCCCTAATTTCCATTACTTTTCTAGATATTGAAATATAATAACTTCTTCATAACAAAAATGGGGTTGTCCGTACCTGGCAATGAGTATGGTACTTTAAGGCAATTCCACTTTTAAAAGTGTTTATTTAACTTCAGTTCTATGTATGTTAGTTAGTTAGTATGTATATATTTAGGTCAAATCTTGCAATCAAAATTTCGACTAGTTCTAATAATTTCACAGAATATTACACACTTTTTAAAATCATACTTGTCAGATTGAAAACAGTACGTCGCGTAAAATGGATTCAGGTCTACTATCTCGTTCCGGTGTACCTCAGGGGTCTGTTCTTGAACCACTCTTATTTAATATATTTATCAATGATATAGCATATGAGCTAGATGTTAATTTTTTAATGGACGCAGATGACATCTCACATTAAACGTGAAAATATCTAACGTAATGACATTTTCCACGAAGGACATTTAATTACTCCCTCGAAAATGAATCTTTAACACGACTGTGTTCGACTGAAGACCTTGGTGTAATTTTTGGCAAAAAGCTCATCTTTGTCAATCATATACATGCCTTAATCTGCGTAAATAGAACTCTTGGTTTTCTTATGCGCAATGGCCGTGATTTCTCGAATATTTCAAAGTTAAAACTATTATAATTTTATTTTTTACCATCTAAACTAGAGTAAGCGTCTCTTTCTTGGCGATCCTGCTATAACATTCATAGTTTTAAATTAAAAAATGTGCAAAGCCATTTCCTTAAATTTCTATATCTAAAATCTTACGATATATATCCACCAATGGATTTTCCACAAAGCGATTTACTCCAAATGAGTAGCCTATCTGAAAGGAGCAACGACGATATTGACTGTAGAGAGATACTCCAGATATACTCCATATTCCGCGAATAAATTCAAGACAAAACCAAACTTTCTACCTTGCTATAGCCCGGACTAATACTTTAAAGTTTTCACTAATCTACAGCATGCGTTCTAGATATAACCACAGCCAGTGTGATATCGACATCTTTAATAAATATGAGATTTTATCTAAATCATATATGTACGTATTTTTTCTCTCTCTTTATTGTAAGTAAATTCAACTCTCTGTTTTCTCTATTATATTGTTTTATTGTTGTATATCTTTATTGAAGTGTAAGCTACTGAATTTAAGTCATTTTTGTATGACGTATATATTGTTACCCATCTTGTAAATGGTCTTATATTATTAGATGGTGCATGAATAAAATAAAATAAACTAAAACTAAGCTGCAGCTTTTTGAAATTTTGCACACATCTATAAGTCCGGTGACAGTATAATATGGTATGACTAATATGGTTTTAAATCCAATATGACGAGCGTCCCAAAATAGCGGATCTCCTTTTTCTTCACAACCCCTTTGACTTGTGTAACAAATGAAAGGATTTCAAGAGTAAAATAGGACAAACTATGTGACGCCATTCTAAATCTAATATGGCGGACGCCCCAGGATGGCGGATTACCTATTTATTTACATCCCTCTTAACATGGGTATCAAATGAAAGGGTTTTGCTGTCTGTTGTCCGTAAATTAAGTAAAGACTAAAAAATAACAAATTTTATTTAAAAAAAATGTATTAATGTGCTTTCAATTCGTACATCTGGAAACCAAAAGCCTTGGAAACGGGACACTATAATATTATTGCACTGTTACTTTGCCCAATTGGCCGCCCGGAAAGCTTTTGGTATTCAGATGAATGAATTAAAATGAAGTATTTCTTATATTCGAGTACATTTTAAATAAAAGTTATTTCAAATATTTTTTTTATATAATTTCTTATGACGATAACCTACGAAGGCCTATTTCTGTAGAAATTCCTTGGTTCTGTTTAATTTAACTGTTCTAAAGGTTGAAATTTTGTCTGTGGAGAGATGCACCGTCATATTGCAGATATTAATAATTTTGTTTAAAGTATCATATTATTAAAAATATTAGAATATAGCAATATAGAAGTTGACAAATATTACAACCTACAATCCCTTGACAGACCAGCAATGCCAAATTAACTTAGATGAACACTAAACTATGTACAAAGTTCTAATGCTGACTACTAAAATACAAATTTCCTGCTGCAAGATTAGTTTCCCATCTGGTTATATTTAGTACAAACTCTAATCACACATTAGTCTTTTTCTCTTAATTATTTCGCAGTTTGATCATTTGCTAAAATACTATAGAACTGAAAATACTTTTATGACAAATACGCCAAATATACCGTTTAACGCATAATCAAGTATATATAGCGTCACAGAACGCTTAGAGTAGGTAATATAGAGAAACGGTTTTTGGCTTTATTCCAAAAGAAATATCGTTTGTGCAACAAGAAATCAATCACCCTCAAAGCCCAATAAAGCTAAAATTATTGTGGGACTTTATCCGACATATTTATTGACACATTTTTAGTGTTTTACTGCACAAATGCCTCTCACCGATGCACTTAACTGCTAATTGTAATTCAGCCACATTCTAAACACTTCAGTTGTTGAAGTCCTCATTAATCATGCATGTAACGAATCACTAAAGCTGCACCGCGACCAGTTGATAATTACTAAACATTTGTTTTGCTAATATACTTACAAAAAAATTATTTTGCTTCAATTTCCTTTAATAATAGATTACACAGGCCCACAAAAAAAATCTGTTTGAACTGGACATCTGAATATACTGTTCTTTGGTATTTTTTCTGTCTGATTACGAATCTAAAGTCAGAATAGGGGGTTATTGCGCAGATTACAGAGAAAAGTCCAAAAATATGTCCAGAAATGCGTTTTTTGTGGTTTTTGGGGTGGTAAAATATACATGAGGCGTGTTCGGCTAGGCTGCATGTATTTTTCTTATATTGTTTTACCCCACTAACCTCGAATCTATTGTTAGAACCCAGGGCTAATTGTCAAAATGTTGAGGAAAATTTAGAAAAACTATGTTTTTTTATAGATATCACGTTTCTCTCATGAATACATAATGTGTTACGATGGCCAGCGTACACCTTTTTCGAGTACTTTTTCCCGCTGATGACGTATGTAGAGTCAAAGGTCAGTGATGAAAATACTGAGAAAAATAAAAGAAACTGTCAAAAATCGGGTTTCTTCGTGGATGTCGCGTTTTTTCATGAAAGCATAGTGTGTTCCAATGGTCTGCATATACCTTCATCGAGCAATTCTTTCCGCTGGTCACGTATCCGGAGTCAAATTTTGGGGTCAGTGATGAAAACACTGAGAAATATCAAGAAAACTGTCCAAGATCGGTTTTCGAACGCGCTTATCTTCAAATGATCTGTATACAAAGTTTCTTCGTCGTTTCGTTCCTTTTGCTTCACTTCTCTTTGTAGCATCCAACAGTAATTTGCTAACATGTTGACATTTCATTTACTCTGAAATCGACGTTCAAAGTCTTTTAAATCTTGGTTGATGCTTTCCCCTTACTCTTCGCTGAAGTCACCATTATTTTCTGGAAACTTATTCAGGTGTGAATCGAGAAAATGCAATTTTAAACTCATCGTACAACCTAACTTTTCGAAATTCTTTATCATTTTTGATAAAATATTTCTGTAGTCTGGATCTTTGGTATTACCGAGAAATTTTGTGGAAACGTTTTTAAACCATGCCACCTTTTCTACTCCATTCAACGAATTCTTTTTCGCTAAATAAAGTTCGAATCTCAGGCCCAACGAAGATACCTTCCTTCAATTTAGCATCAGATTTGTGACTCATCAACTGACTCAAATATTTAAAAATTGACCTTCTTTGTCAAGAACTTTATTTAGGGACCAAGAATTCATTGATTCTATTATTGAAGTAGAAAAGGCTGCGTGGTTAAGTTTTAAAGACGTGTCCACAAAGATTCTCCGTAATACCAAAAATCCAGACTACCGAAACATTGTATTCAAAATGATAAAAAATTACGAAAAGCTAGGTTGTATGCTGAGTTTGAAATCGCGCTTTCTCGATTAACATCTGAATGAGTTTCCAGAAAATAACGGCGACTCCAGCGAAGAGCAAGGAGAAAGATTCCACCGAGATTTAAAAGATTTGAACGTCGATTTCAGGGTAAATAAGATGTCAAAATGTTAGCAGATTACTATTGGATTCTACAAAGAGAAGTGAAACTAATTGGAACGAAACCATGAATATACCCCTTATACAGAACGTTTGAAGATAAGCGCGTTCGAAAACGAAATCCCATATAAAATTTAAATACTATATATCACGCACAGTGATTGGGTATCCTGAAAAAACAGATTTTTGACAGTTTTCTTGATTTTTCTTAGTGTTTTCATCACTGACCCCAAAATTTGACTCCGGGTTCGTAATCAGCGGAAAAAATTATTCAATAAAGGTATATGTAGACCATTGGAACATGCTATGCGTTCATGAAAAAACGCGACATTCATAAAAAAAAAACAATTTTTTGATAGTTTCTTTATTTTTCTCAATATTTTCATCACTGACCTTTAAATTTAACTCAACACTAGTGATCAGCGGGTGGGGAGGGGGATAAAGCACCAAATTAGGAGATATCTCCCTTATAATCAAATTTTATCCAAAAATAGTCTTCAACAATCCTGTAGTATTTATTTATGTACAACTTACACATATTTTCAGTTAAATAATATCACCCAATTTGCAAAAAACAGCTTATTGTTAATCATTAAAATTATGATTAACAATAAGCTGTTTTCTGCAAATTGGGTAATGTTATTTAACTGAAAATACGTGTAAGTTGTACATAAATAAATACTACAGGATTGCTGAAGACTATTTTTGGATAAAATTTGATTATAAGTGAGATATCTCCTAATTTGGTGCTTTATCCCCCTCCCCACTAGCCTTACGTGTTGTTCCCTCTTAAGACCCGTCAACTAGCAATTTGATACTTTATAAAATTTGTATGAATGTTTCGGACATAAATTTTATAAATCAATCTTACTCTCACAAACACTTTGATAACGTTTTCACAACAGCTATAAATGCAAAATTGGCACCATCCTATAAAATATTTCAATTTCAGTTGATATTTTGTAACGCCTTGGAACCATTACAAAATAATTGTATAAACATTTCCAGAAGCCTTATGAAAATTTAGTACCATCGCTATATAGCAGTTTTATTAAAGCTTCATTTAATTGTACTATAAAACATACTTCACTGTTTGTTAAATTACTGCTATAAAACAATTAAACAACTGTTTTATAAGAGCATTTAAATAGTCATTTTTTTTAATGATGCTTTATATATACTAATAAAATAAAATGTATCCTAAAAGTTGAAGAAGTATTTTTGACACTAGACGCATATGACATTGTGATTTCGTACTAGGTACCTAATAGCCTACTATAATTATTTAAGATGGTGTGACTTACAACGACTGCAATTTTTGATGCGGATAAAATTTTACTGTGAACTATGGCCATATTTTTAATATATTTTTAACACGCCTCACATTTATTGATGATTTCTAATAGTTTTTGAAATTTTATAAATATAGATTTTATGACTGAGTTTTTTTGGAATGTAACACACTAATTTGTTTTCGTAGTCATAACAGTTAGCACGTTTCTGGCCTTTCAAAATTTCTTCCCCCTATAAAATACTTTTGTGTTAATAGCACCCATTTCACGATATTGAAATTATTAGACGATTCCTATAAAACAGCTATAAAATAATTCACCTTAGTGTAACTTTTTCGTGAATCTTATAAAATAGATCACTCACTTTCGCGATACTTTTGAACTTGTGTAGCTCTTATGATAAATCTGTTAGCACTGAGTTGTAAATGCAACCATGGAAACAGAATTGGTTCAATTTGCATAAATATAAAGTAGAGATTAGTAGCAGTAAATCACTTTATTTACCGAGCTGTATGTTTATGGTTTATTTTTTGCGAAAAACACGTAGTTACTTTTACTAGTGGAAGCAACAATACTTTGACATATAACCCGATATGTTAACAGTGCAGTGAGTAAAATGCGTTGTTCCATTTTAAGGCAGTTTAAACTGTATCTTATTGCCAAAACCACTACGCTGTTAATACATGTACCTAATATTTTTACAACCGCATCTTAAGTTTCGCCGTTATATGATCTGGAAAGATCTGCACCGCTCTTGTCAATGTTGGTAACCAAAATTTTGGGAGAATAAATTTTCGTAAACTCTTTTTAAACATTTTTATTGAAAGAGACACTTTAATTTTGACTAAATATAAATACACAGTTAACGCAGGAAATCAATTTTCTCAAATATATTTTATTGTATTTGTAGCCGCCATATTTCTATGCTCCAGTAAACAATTTTGTTTTGTAATGACTTTGTTGCTGTTTTCATATTACAGCAAATACAATGCTATATAATCATTATATAACATGCTCTGGAAGAATATTTATTCTTAGAAGCAAAATTGTCACAAATAGATCTTTAATACAACTGTTTTGTAAGACGATAAGAAATAACTATAAAATAATTTGAATGAATATTTATAACATTGACATGACCTTTTTTTATTTTGTGAGCCTGTGAAATCAAAAATATTTTCTGTGTATCTAATCTCAGTGGCACTACATAAAAGTGAACAAAGTCATATTCGAGCTAAATATTAATCAAATAGTCAATCGTAATCGGCCATGCCGTTGCAACTTCCACTCGTTTATACTTACATTCATGAAATTTTTTTATTGTTTCAGCTGCCCTTCTATCAGTCATCACCGTGGTAGGAAACATTATGGTAATGATATCATTCAAAATCGACAAGCAACTACAAACAATAAGCAACTACTTCCTATTCTCTCTCGCCGTGGCCGATTTTGCCATAGGACTGATCTCCATGCCCCTCTTCACCATATCCACACTGCTCGGTTACTGGCCGCTCGGCCCTCTCGTCTGTGACACCTGGCTGGCCCTGGATTACCTCGCAAGCAACGCCTCTGTGTTGAATCTGCTCATCATCAGCTTCGATCGCTACTTCTCAGTAACCAGACCTCTCACCTACCGTGCTAAGCGTACCACCAACAGAGCGGCTATCATGATTGCGTAAGTGTATTGATATCATGCATGAGTGAGTAGTTGACGGCACCTAAGAGACTCAATAAGATAATGGATAAAATCATTTAAGATTACATGTCAACCGTCTAAAATAAACGATGCCAACGATGTACACTGTACACGTCTCCTATTACATAAAATATATATGTTAGATTTGCAAACATATACGTATTTTAAGTTAATATAATACATGATTTGTTTGTTTAACTCTCGAATAGAAAGAGCATACACAGTAGGCTAGTCACCACGGATTTCTATAATGAAAAGTTAGACAAACATTTCGAAAGTTTTTAATCTTTGAGGCAATATTGGAAGAGTAAAAAGATAATAAATTCGGTTTTTGCACCCCCGAGACATTGTTAAATTGACAAAAAACGTAAAAATGCAACAACAATATACATTAATAGGGAACATGATATAAATAAATTAAATCTCCCTCAATCACGGGCTCTAGCTTAGCAACTTCTCTTTTGTTTACCACCCGTTAAAATTTCGTTAATTATGTAAATGTATATACTGCTGTGTATCCACACTGTGGAACACTACCCAAGTATCGTGTTTGAAATCATAAATAAAATTCACAAATTTGTATGTATTTTGGAAAATAACCATAACAGTTTTACTTTAACGGATCATACAGAAGCAGGAGTATCTGTGGTTTATTTAATTGATTCAAGTTCACTTATTCTCAGCGAGTAGGATGCAGAGAATGAAACTTGATATTGAATACGAACAAAATATTTAAATAGACATAAAATGAAGTTATTTTAGTTTAACAAGGTTATTCTAAATAGTATATAATAAAACATGAACTTATAGAGAATCACAATCTCATTTAAAATGATTTAGAATGAAATTGGAAAACAAAAAAAAAGTAAATTTTATAAAATCTGACACTCATGTCAAAACTTAGGGCTGAAAATCATAAATTGTGTAGAAACATTGTAAATCTAAACAAAATGAATATTGGATGAAAGACTATTAACAGTAGTTGCATTGCAGCGTGATTATTTTAGAAATAGTAAGTCCATAGATTACAAAACACTGAATGACATTTTAAGTTTTCAGATATTTTCAAATATCATTGCAGAAAGGTGTTTTGTAAATGATATTTCACATCATGCAGAAAGAAATGACTAATAGTATGATGTTAAATGTTTGTTGGCGTATCAATTTCTTGTTTTAGTTTATAATATCAGTATTATGTCAGTATGGAAACTGCAGTACGTTTTTAACTACTAGCATTTTGTGTTTATCATTGCTATTCATCTAAATGTATGAATTAGTATTTATTTGAGATTGGAATTGTTAATTGTAGCTATAAGTAGATTTTAAGAAAGTGTATGTAATATGTCAATATATTTCGAGTAATTACAATTATTCACTTAATCCTGAAAAGTAGAATAAGAAACTTATCAGGAAAATCAAAGAATTAAAAACAGTATTCAATTAAGGTAAATAACAAACAAAACTGAATAGTTTAAATTTTAAATTAAAATTAAATTTTGAAATATTAGATCAAAATAGAAAAAACAATTGAAATATTGGAAATTAACCCATTGAAACGACTAAAAATAACAAATCAGTTGATCAGACACCGCTGAACAGCGAGCTGCGAAAAATATTCATCCTCGAATAATTAATAAATTGAAAAGAGAAGAAAAGTGGTGAATAATTTGAAGGTTAGAAAATTACAATCCAGATATATTGATATCAAGAATAAATTGTAAAAGTTGATTAAATATAAGAAGTGAGTATACTTTGAAAGTATTACGAAGTAGATTATCCGGAAAGCAGATTTAGAAGAGGGAAGTATTTGTTAATCCAGTTAGCAAATTTATATGGTGAAGAAATTTCAAACGTCAATCAAGTGATAGAAATACTTCAAGGAAATCTTGAAAATAAATTGGAGGTTAGAAACAAACGTCAATCCAGTAAAGAAGAAGAAGAAGAAGAAGCCTTGAGAGGTTAAAAAGTCAGTCAAGTGACATAATATTTCAAGGATTATAATAACCAGTTAGAGGTTATAATTTAACATTACTCGAGTCGAAAGAAAGACAAGGTAAAGCTTTACAATATCAGAAATCCATGGTACATATTTATTTTAAATAAAGGCCATATTTATCATTTTAGTTAAGTTAGATTTTGTTATTTAAATTTGTTAATTACATTCCAAGTTCAAATTTGTTAATAAATTAATACTTTGTTCGTTCAATACTGAGTTTGATTTATTTAGATTGTTATCTTGATCGATGAGCATTTATTGAACCGACTTCGTTGGACCTTGAGTAAGAGTCATTCTATAGATTGTAGATAGTCATGCTAATGGTGTTCTATGGTCTATAATATTAACAGCTTTTAAGAAACTGTTTGGCGCCCAGTAAACTCATTTCAATTTACTTTTAAGAAGTAAAATTCGAACGTATAAAAATATAAAATAGATATCAGAATATAGAACATTTATGGCTTGTTAACGTGGAGCGATCAGGAAAGCGATTAAATAAATACAGCTTGAGAATAGTTTATCATTTCAAGCATACATTTGAAAGATAATAGATCAAATAACATTTTGATAGTTTTGACAACAAGGCATTGTCAAATTAAATACAAATATAATTTATATGAGGTTAAAGTCAGGTAAGACAACAATGAATCAAGAAGAAACTACACCAGGTACATCCACAGTTCCACAAACACAAGTTGGTGACACAAACACACAACCAGACACAAACATGTTCCAGAAACTCATGGAAATGATGGGTGGAATGAAGGAACAAATGGTACAAAATAACCAAACTTTGAAGGTACAGATGAATCAAAATAACCAAACTTTAAAAGAAGACATTAGTCAAAATAACCAGCGATTAGAAGAAAACATGGACAAAAATAACCAACGACTAGAAGAAAAAATTGGTAACATAAATACACAGATGGTACATAATAATCAAACTTTAGAAGAAAACATTAACAAAAAAATAGAAGAAAGCAATAAAGAAGTAAGAAATAAGATTGAAAATTTGGAGAGTAAATGGGAGAGAATGGGAGAGACAGTCAACGAAGAAATTGGTATTAATGTAAATGAGGCAGTAAAAGAAATAAGAGAGGAAGTAGTAACTATGTTTGAAGATGGAATGACTGCAGTAGATAGTAGAATGAAGAAACAGGAGGATAAATACGATAGCAAAATAAAAGAACAGGATAGCAAGATAGAACAGAACACGAAGTTGTTGAAGGATACCACACGTACACAATTAACACAAGTACCCACACATTCATACACATGCAACAAAACACCATTTTATTTTTACGGAGATAACCGCATACACCCTAAAATTTTCATTTCACGTTTGAAACAACACATGGAAACACAACACGTAAATGCAAATCTAAAAGCAAACATACAAGACATGTTAAAGGGAGAAGCGGAAATCTGGTACTCAGTTATAATGGACAGGTTTGAGACTATAGAGGAATTTGAAGCTCTAGTCTTAAAACAGTATTGGAGTGATTACACTCAGTTGAAAATAAGACAAGACCTATTTAATGGTAACTATGTAGAAAATAAAGGTATTTCTAGGGAAAATTATGTACTTAGAAAAGTATACAATATTAGACATCTAGAACCAAAATTCACAGAAAGTGAAATGGTCAGATATTTAGCTAGACATTTTTCAGGGGATATCCAGAATGTTATTATTACGCAAAGAATTGCAAAGTTAGATGATTTAATTGATTATTTAAGAGAATTAGATGATTATCATCAGAGTTTTGATAGGAAGTCTAGTCAGAATAGGGAAAATAATAGTAGATATTATAATAAGTGGGGTTATGATCAGAATAGGAATGAGAATGATAGAAGAGAAAGACAAAGTTATGGTCAATATGATAGGAAGGAAAAGCAGGGTTATGGTCGTCAATATGACAATGATAGAAAGGAACGAGGGGGTTATGAGAAACGTCAATATGACAATGATAGGAATGAAAAGCCGGGTTATGAGAAACGTCAATATGACAATGATAGAAAGGAACGAGGTTATGGTCAATATAAATATGACAATTATAGGAATGAAAAGCAGGGTTTTGAGAAACGTCATTATGATAATGATTGCAGAGAGAGAGGGGGTTATGTTAAAAATAATGAGTCATATGCACAAGTGGCTAATACTAACATTCAAAGGGGAAATAGAGTAGATGAAAACACGCACTCTAATATAAATAAAATAGAAACAACAGCACAAATAAATGATAATAGAAATCAGGATTTTTAGATAAAGTTGTTTTAAATTTATATACCAATAGTAAAAACATAGGCGAATTTATTGGAACAAAAAATGTAAAATTACCCATAATAAAAATCGAAATAGATAATATAAAGTTAAATTCGTTACTCGATACTGCTTCGGAGATAAGTTTAATTAGTGAAACGATATTTAAAAATCATCTGAATAAGGGTAAAAATAATTTCATAAAAATAACAAGAATTAATTTAATAAATGCAAGTGGGAAAAAGTTCGCCGAGTGTAACAAGGTATTAAGTACTACTTTCAAGATTGGAAATCAAATATTTAATGGTGATTTTGTTATTGTAGAACAAATGAATTTTGATGTTATATTGGGAAAAGACATCTTATCAGAAATAAAGGCAATGATTATGTTAGGAGAAAGAATCCTAAAAGTAGAGGGTGAAAGAATACCTTTCTGTAGTGTTAATGAATTGAATGGCAAAGGTGCCGAAATAGTTAATGAATTGAATGGCAAATGTGCCGAAATTGTTAATGAATTGAATGGCAAAGGTGCCGAAATAGTTAATGAATTAAATGGCAAATGTGCCGAAATAGTTAATGAATTGAATGGCAATGATGCCGAAATAATTAATGTATCAAATGGCATAGAGTCCAATAATGATAATGAATTTTGCGGTGAGCATATAGTGGGAACCACATGTGTTCAAATAAATAATGATAAGAAGCCTGAAACCTTTCTGATAAGTCGTTACTCCAAATATGATAAAATTTTTAAAAATTTGCTCAAAAATATAAAAATTCAATTGATTATGAACCTACAATAGCAAAGGGCTATGCGCAACAACTTGAAGTAGGTAATATTTTAAATGAAAACGAAAATGTTTTAAATTTTAATAAGGAAGAATCATTACCGGGAAGTTGTCACATGGGGATAAATTATCCATATGATCCAGGATGGATTACTCTTAAGTTATCCAAATGATCCTGAGTAGATCACTTTTAAATTGTAAATAAACTTTGACAGTGTGAATGTCACATCATGTTGTTAAAGCTAACAAAATTTTCACATGTCAAAATTCTATTAGTTTAGGGGGTTTTATGCTGTGTATCCACACTGTGGAACACTACCCAAGTATCGTGTTTGAAATCATAAATAAAATTCACAAATTTGTATGTATTTTGGAAAATAACCATAACAGTTTTACTTTAACGGATCATACAGAAGCAGGAGTATCTGTGGTTTATTTAATTGATTCAAGTTCACTTATTCTCAGCGAGTAGGATGCAGAGAATGAAACTTGATATTGAATACGAACAAAATATTTAAATAGACATAAAATGAAGTTATTTTAGTTTAACAAGGTTATTCTAAATAGTATATAATAAAACATGAACTTATAGAGAATCACAATCTCATTTAAAATGATTTAGAATGAAATTGGAAAACAAAAAAAAAGTAAATTTTATAAAATCTGACACTCATGTCAAAACTTAGGGCTGAAAATCATAAATTGTGTAGAAACATTGTAAATCTAAACAAAATGAATATTGGATGAAAGACTATTAACAGTAGTTGCATTGCAGCGTGATTATTTTAGAAATAGTAAGTCCATAGATTACAAAACACTGAATGACATTTTAAGTTTTCAGATATTTTCAAATATCATTGCAGAAAGGTGTTTTGTAAATGATATTTCACATCATGCAGAAAGAAATGACTAATAGTATGATGTTAAATGTTTGTTGGCGTATCAATTTCTTGTTTTAGTTTATAATATCAGTATTATGTCAGTATGGAAACTGCAGTACGTTTTTAACTACTAGCATTTTGTGTTTATCATTGCTATTCATCTAAATGTATGAATTAGTATTTATTTGAGATTGGAATTGTTAATTGTAGCTATAAGTAGATTTTAAGAAAGTGTATGTAATATGTCAATATATTTCGAGTAATTACAATTATTCACTTAATCCTGAAAAGTAGAATAAGAAACTTATCAGGAAAATCAAAGAATTAAAAACAGTATTCAATTAAGGTAAATAACAAACAAAACTGAATAGTTTAAATTTTAAATTAAAATTAAATTTTGAAATATTAGATCAAAATAGAAAAAACAATTGAAATATTGGAAATTAACCCATTGAAACGACTAAAAATAACAAATCAGTTGATCAGACACCGCTGAACAGCGAGCTGCGAAAAATATTCATCCTCGAATAATTAATAAATTGAAAAGAGAAGAAAAGTGGTGAATAATTTGAAGGTTAGAAAATTACAATCCAGATATATTGATATCAAGAATAAATTGTAAAAGTTGATTAAATATAAGAAGTGAGTATACTTTGAAAGTATTACGAAGTAGATTATCCGGAAAGCAGATTTAGAAGAGGGAAGTATTTGTTAATCCAGTTAGCAAATTTATATGGTGAAGAAATTTCAAACGTCAATCAAGTGATAGAAATACTTCAAGGAAATCTTGAAAATAAATTGGAGGTTAGAAACAAACGTCAATCCAGTAAAGAAGAAGAAGAAGAAGAAGAAGCCTTGAGAGGTTAAAAAGTCAGTCAAGTGACATAATATTTCAAGGATTATAATAACCAGTTAGAGGTTATAATTTAACATTACTCGAGTCGAAAGAAAGACAAGGTAAAGCTTTACAATATCAGAAATCCATGGTACATATTTATTTTAAATAAAGGCCATATTTATCATTTTAGTTAAGTTAGATTTTGTTATTTAAATTTGTTAATTACATTCCAAGTTCAAATTTGTTAATAAATTAATACTTTGTTCGTTCAATACTGAGTTTGATTTATTTAGATTGTTATCTTGATCGATGAGCATTTATTGAACCGACTTCGTTGGACCTTGAGTAAGAGTCATTCTATAGATTGTAGATAGTCATGCTAATGGTGTTCTATGGTCTATAATATTAACAGCTTTTAAGAAACTGTTTGGCGCCCAGTAAACTCATTTCAATTTACTTTTAAGAAGTAAAATTCGAACGTATAAAAATATAAAATAGATATCAGAATATAGAACAATACATTCTGTTTTGATGGAAATTCTATGCTTTATTACTTTCAGTAAGGGTGATAGTGATTATTTATTATATTCGATATTTTTCGCTATTTTAACTATTGACGGACAGTTTCATCTTGAATATTTACATGAGAGCAAGCGATTAAACTAAATGTTATACAAGGTGGTTTTTCCAGGTGCTCTATTTAATGAAAATAATGCCACATATGTGACACTTCCGGTTATACTGGAAGTTGGTATCAACTTCCTTATTTTAAATGGCATATCATATTTTTTATGCCGGAATTGAATTCTATTCATTATTTTAAGGTCACTGTGAATAGGATTCCCTATCTCAAAAATCAACACTTTTTGAGATATTTCGATTTTAAGGAAATTTTACATGAAAACCTTGGGTAGGTACTTGAAAATTAATAACTTCCCCTGTATTAGGTTCCAAAAACCAGTTTTTCTCTCATGTATCTGTGAGAGATGGAGCTTATGTGGGCATGAACTACAAATACTCGAAAATGTACAGGGTGTCCAGAAAAGAAGGTCGAACTTCGACAACTTCTACCTCAATTAACTCGCTTATTTCAAACGGAACATACTGTATTTTGTACTTCTATTCGATTCCTTTTTTTATTACCTTTCAACCCATGTAGGTATTCCCTATAGCTAAAGTGTACGGTTTTTGAGTTATTTGAAGTTATTTAGAAACATTGTTAAATTAACATCAATATCGAGTATACGCGATATAGTGTGTCATGGATATAGTGTGCCAAAAAATATGGTATGCCATTTAAAATAAGGAAGTTGATACCGACTTCCGGTATAACTGGAAGTGTCACATATGTGGCATTATTTTCATTAAATAGAGCACCCGGAAAACCATCTGTGTGCAGATTTTCAGTTTCAAATTATTTGTAGTTTCTCGAAGACGTCTAATAGGCCACTCACGGTGAAGCACCCTGTATACAATAATTTTTTACCATAAACTGCAACTTTTATTATACATCATAGTTCTAATTTTTAATTTCAGTATTTTTCAACTGAAATATATACAAGCGCACAATTGATAGAATTATGTGATATTTACTTTTTACTTCCCTCGCATACTGAAGGGAAGTATTGTATTCTAGAAAAAAACACCCTCCAGATTTTTTCGGATTTTCACGTTACAGATCAGATTACGAAAATATAGGTTTTTACATTCCGTTAGTCTGTCTGTCGGTCTGCCTGTTGGTGCATTAACTAAAACACTACTTGACAGAGAACAGTCAAATGTGGTTGGTAGCTGACGTTACTGCCAGCGAAGAAATGGTTAGACTTTTACTTGAAAATATACAGGGCGGACAGTCTAAAGGGAATAAACGATGAAACAATTTTTCTTGCTCAAATTTAAAATTTCCAACTTTTATTTAACCACTATGCGTTCACTCCACTACGTACACTTGCAACTAACAAGGTGACAGATGGCAGTAATAATTGGCATATAGTTAACAAAATTGATAAGGAAGCCACCTGTTATAATTTTAGTAAAAAATATAGAAATAATTCAACTATGTTGGAAATTTGTAAAGGCATTTACGCAAGCGTTCCGCATTTGACATATTTTATTTAATATTGAATTTTTGCTGTCGGATGACTACTCTGTATATTTTTTAGACCAAAAGTTATCAGGTTTTCTTTACAATAATAGTGATAACTGCATTCCGATTATTATTAATCTCCTCCGATCGAGAACTTATCCCTAGATACGTAACGTGTATTCGTTTGTCGCTGAAGTAATCACCGTTTGAGGTACTTCAGTTATAAACATTCCCGACGTTCTGATTGGCTAGTCGATCTATTCACGATTTTTACCTTCATAGTCGTAACATGAGGTGGTTCTGTGAAGGTGAAATAAAAATTTAATTTTAATACTCTTTCAATACATAATTCTCCTAGAATTAAACGCGTACTCTCTACCTATCATATTTGTTAAATTCGCGGAATTATGAAAATTTAACCAATAACAATTATTATATAAAATACATAGGTACAATATTGTCATTATTTTAATATATGCATATCTATTTTCTTGAGTAAACCTCAATGCATCGAAATTACACAAAAACAAATTTCTATTTGTCACACAACACATGATGTGTCTGTCCACTATGTTAATTTCATCTTTTTAGATCCTAGACAGTAAAACAAATAATTTATGTTTTTGCTGTGCTAATATATAAACAAAACACAATAATTAATAGTAATAATAAAATTAGTTTATTGGGAATAAATTTTTACGAAAATTAAAAGATAGAGGAAGAAACAGAATAAGAAGTATTTCAACAAAAACTGTACCTACTGTTTAAAAATCAATAATTTCTGTTTTGATGTATATAGAATAGAGATAGATGCTTTGCTACAATATATTTTTTTCTTTAACTTTCTGTATATCGGTTGTCAAATTTGACCGACTTGGTAATTCGGCGAGCTAAAGGGTATTATGGGTGGCATATTTGATCCCATTGCCTAACAATAACCGAAGTCAATTTTCAGCTTCTACAAGGTAATATTGCCTAGTAACGAATTTATGTCTGTGTTATTTGAAATATATAACTCCCTCCCAGACAACCTTAACACTGTATTTGAGATTTGTCTAACTTGTGGTGTGTTAGATATGCCTTTCCATATATAAAACTCACAGATCTCGCAATTCTTGCAACCATCGGGACAGAGGAAATGATAACACCATACATAAAACATAAACTTTTTCCGGACTCGGCTTCGCCTCGTCCATAAATTATAATGAGTGACCAATATTCACTATTAACAATTTAGCCATGTGAATATGTACAGTTTGCCCTCTTATTATCTGTAAACGTTAAAAAATAATAGAGAAGTATAATTTTTATGAATACATTTTACAGTTTTGTGCCAATAGATATGTTTAAAAGTGTAGGTTAATTAAACTTGAAATATTTAAAGCATTACGTTACTGTAATTTTACATGCCTATACATCACATTGTTGTATAAAGAGCGGATAATGCAGGAATTACAATAATTTATTTTGATGAAAATATATACCCTTCTACACATACTCGCCACTGTTGCCTCGGGTTGTTATGATTTCTATTATTTTTTATGGGTATATGATGTGATTATGTTGGGAGCAAACAAGGTATGTATTTAAGAGATAGCTGTTATGTATCTAGACTTGTTCTTTGATCGGAGAATAATTTTTTAGAGTGACCACCCTGTATAAATAAAGAGGGAAGTTCTGTGAAAATACCTTTACCGATTTCTTTATTATAAATTCTATCCTCTACATTCTTTAACGTGATAATTAATAGTCTACAATTTATCATTTTTTTCATATAGATAATACAAATTTGTAAATCATTTCTGTACAATTTCTTCAATTAAAAAGTTAATGATACGTAGTTGCTGATGGTATTAAAATAAGTAAAAGAAAGTTTGGAAGAGGAAGGAATATAACAAAGGGACATGTATAAGAAATAGTATATTCATGTAAATTGAATTACAACTAATCTTCGAAATTAATTATGTATGTTAGATTAACAAATGAAAAATTCTTCCACCTATTATCTGCCAATCCCACAAATGACGTGTAAAACAATGAGACTTTGTTTAGAATAGAATTTATCGCACTAAATATTAGGTAGTAGTTTTATTTTTCATACCTTTTTTCTTTGATGACTTGCCTAACAGTACTCCATATGCATAGGGCAATAATAATAATGAGTTTTATTCTTCTTCTTGTCATTAAAAACTAAATGGATAAAACAAGTCACAGATGTCCTTGCACAGGCTTACAAATTAATATACGTACAAAAAAAGCGAATATTATGAAATAGTTTATAAGAGCTTGGTAAATAACTGTATGTGATTTTTTGGTCTAATGGATATATATTTATTTTGTTGACATAACTTCACAAAAACAACAAAGATAAATTGACTTAATGTATTATAAGGGTATCTCATTGCAGACTTCACAAATGGTAAAAAAATAACTTTTATTAATAAAGAATAACAAGAAATTTATTTAAAATTTCTTAGCATATGCCTTCATTATAATAAATTTTAACTTATTTATTTCATCAGTCATCAGCAAATTTGAACATGACATATTATATACAGGGTGTTTCCTCAGTGATTGGCCATACGCTAGTGAGATACAGTACCCTGAGATGATTTCAAAATGGCTTTTATTATATCCTAACGGTTTCTGAGATATAGGAAGCGGAAAATGGGATAAAAGATCAATTTTTGCGAAAATCATGGTAGTACAGGCAAATTAACAATTTAGGGCAACAAAAATTAATAAAATGCTCATCTCTGGGATTTAAGTAGGTAATAACCTGGAGAATTAGATGATGTATTTTTTGTACTACCAAGTTCCGTGAAAATTCAAACAAATTTGGAAAAACTTTTTGGTTTTCGGTTTTTTTGCTCTAGCGACAAAAATAATGAAAACAGAGTAAGAAGTTCCCAACAAAAGTTGTAGCTCGTCTTTTTGTCAAAGTTCCACATTAAAGCTGAGACTTTTCTCTACATTTTACGTTGTTTCATTGTTTTAGCGGCTCTGAACAGTAATAATTATCGATCGATATGTCCGGTCGTACGAAACTCCCAGAGAATTCTCACTTTCCGCGCATTTCGGAGCGGCTCAAAACTATAAGTGGAAAACTGAATTTATCTCCTAAACGGCTTAAGTAAGACAAACATTTGTAAAGACCTATTTTGTAGAGAAAGAGATGAGCTACAAATTTTGTTGAAAACTATTTTCTGTATTTTCATTATTTTAGCCTTTAGAGCAAAAAAACCGAAAATCAAAAAGTTTTTCCAAATTTTTGTGAATTTTCCCGGAATGATGAATGATTGCATAGGAACAAAAGAGTGGGCATATTTATATAAATCATGATTTTATATTATGAAAAAATCAAACAAAACCAATTTTTCTTATTAATATTAATGGAATACAAGTAGTTTAGTATAAACATGGACAAGTTTATTACTTTTAAGTTTATGCGTAGCTGGTATTGCAATGTAACAATATTCATATCTAAACCTTAGAATTTTCTCTAATAATTTCTTTTATGCTTTTTTCTCTAATTTTTTTTAACAGCCCACCTCAGAGGGGTGGGATTGTTTTCATTTTAATTTTTTTTATGTTTGATTACATTTCATAAAAAAATCATTTTTTTTAAATTATAATAATTAATAACCTTTCAATGTACTGATCGATTTTGTTAAAAAACAATAGGGTTCTTCCTCTGGCTAACATTAATTATTGTCCAACTTTCAATACAGCCAGAGTTTTCTTTCTTATGTTATCGTGCTGACAAAATGCGTGACGGACGGATGGACAGACGGACATCTAGAAAGTTGTTCAGAATTCGATCACCAACGCAGTGATATGAAATTTTTTTCACTAAGAGCAATATAACCGGTTTTAGAAAAGTCTAATAATTACATGAACTTGATAAATATACTCGTTGCAATACAAAATACATGATACGCGTGTTATACGCGTATCATGTGTTTTGTACAGCATGAGAAGAAACTTTGACGCACGCCAACTTTACGACAGGAGCCGAAACGCGACAGGCAGTCAACGTTTGTCATTACGTCTTGGTCTGAAATTACACTAAACCGTGACAATTTACTCCATCTGACGATCATCATGAATGACCGCTTTGCCCAGTGTCTGTAGGGATTGCGATGTGTTAGAAATTTGAAATACAAATTTTAGGTCTAACTTATCATGTGTATAATAAACAGTATATACACATACACATGGGCCTTACATAGCCACACAAAGCTGAGAGAAATACTCTGTAGCGGAAATTAGACCATCATTTTCCTATGCAGTTCCTATGTACAAGCACACTTATCTCTCACCTTTTAATCCTGGGTTCGACCGGAATTATTTCGAAAAAAGAAATTAATAATGGTATACCCGAATACTGGGTATGTGTCCCCTGTATCCGTCCTCCTCTACAAAAAGTGACATAGTAAAGGGGATCGTTATTTGTTTTGTGCCATTATTACTACCTACTATTTATTATACATAAACTTACATGTTTTTATTTAAAAATATTTCTTTTATTGCTATAGCAGCATTGCTTTCATTGAATGTTTGTAACCAGATTTCTTCTTTAGTGTTATTATTAAGTTTTGTATTTTTTAGCGGAAGGATGCAGAATTTAATTCAACTTTATGTTTTATTTCTGTTTGCATACATACAATATTGTAACATTTTACATTACTAACAAAACTGAAATGGAGCTCATATTAGTTAAATAGTAAAGCATTTAACTTTAGAGAGTATTAAAGAACGCAAAAAGAGCAGCGGGAAACCCCTTACCACTATATTATGCTTTTGTTACGACTTTAACACCCAGTGGTGTTTTTTACGTTTATTTGATCCCGAGATACTTTTCATATCCTCTTTTCCCATCTTCTACGTCTATTACATCTAGATTTGTGTTTAATATTTTACAACTCAAAGAGTAACCATATATTTGTTTTTAATTAACGTGTACGTTTAGGTGAATCTATTTTTATTGAATGTTCTACTACTTATATAAAAATGGCAATTCAGATCGATAAAACTTGGCTGATATACAAAAACGCTGAGAGGTGTTGAATTGCATGAAAAGTGTAAAGACTTAAAAGAGCTCATTAGAATGAAAAGCAAGAAAATAAGCCATGCTCTGCTTAATAATTTCTTTAACTTAAATTAAAAATTTTTGAAGTGGAGCAAAAGCAATGGCATCAAATTAAATTATATTGCTGCCTCCATTATTTAATATTATAAACTGTAAGGATTTAGTGTGTGTTAAAGTTTTTAAATGCTGGCGTGAATCGCGTAGTAAATTAAAGCTGTCACTATAATATTACTACACAATATTTAAATTTATTTCTCATCTTTTATTTTCACTTCCAGACCCACATAGTGGAGTAAAAATATAGTAAGTGTAAAAAAAATAATGTTTTTTTGTTTAAATAGGTATAGAATTTTCTTACTTTTTATTGGGTATTTTGCCACTGAAAAATATTTAAAAATTTTAATGAAAAAACCTCTGCGCCAAACGGATCAGACAGAGGTTGGTTCTTGAGTACTTGACTGTTTAAAAAAGTCTCACACCTAAAAATATATAAACTAGAACAATGTTATAAACTAAAAACTGAAAATCAAAGCTATAGGTAGTTAACGTTTCGGAAGAGATCTACTTCCGTTCTCAAAACTTTTTTGGCCGTCAACCATGACAGTTCTTTGTTTATGTATTTCCATAGTCACGTGAGACATTAAATTATATTTATCTTATTTTTACTTACTTCGTCTCTAAGGATGGGCAACCAACTAGTACAAAAATCTATTGAATAATTAGAAACGCATCTATCCTCGTTTAATAAAATAATCGCGGATTCTTCAAGTTTTCTTTTAGTTCCGTTGCTCTCTTTTTCCAAAATCTTCGCCGACTCCCATTTAATTCTATGATTATTATCCCACGCGTGTTCACAAATTTTTGGATTTTTCAAATTCTCCCCTTCTAGCGTAATTTCTATGTTCACCAAGCCTTACGTTGAAAGGTGTAGATGATTCACCTACGTAATGTTTTCCGCACTCACACGGAACACTATAAATACAATTTTTTGAACTTTGAACAGTATTTGGAGATTTGGTTCTTGATAAAACCGATCTTAGCGTGGAGCCTGTTTGAAAAACCGTTCGTACGGAAAACCTGTTCCCAATTTTTCGTAATTTATCCGATAAACCATGTATATATGGAATTACTGCCATTGACTTAAATACCTCAGGTTGTGATAGTATATTCTCTCTACTACCAATGTTCAATAACTGACCATCAACAAAACTCTCAGGATATTGATTATTTAATAAGACAGTTTTTATAAATTGTTTTTCATTCCTTAATATTACATCATTTGAAGAAATAATTTTGGCCCTGTCGTACAAACACTTAACAACACCTTTCTTAAGACTAATATGTTGATTTGAATTGAAATTTAAGTATCTGTTTGTGTGTGTTTGTTTTATATACACACTGGTTTGGTATGTGTTATCTAATTTTTTAATTAAAATATCTAAGAAAGGTAATTCATTATTATTCTCTATTTCTATTGTAAATTTAATTGAAGGTTCTTTTTCGTTAATCTGATTCAAAAAATTAATTAAACATTCTTTACCATGAGGCCATATAGCAAAAATGTCATCTACATATCTCCACCATACAATGGGTTTATAAGCTAGATTATTAATATTACTTTCCTCGAAATTTTCCATGAAAATGTTACTTAATATTGGAGATAATGAAGAACCCATGGCCATCCCAAAGTCTTGTTGATAGAAGTCATTATTTAATTGAAAGTATGTTGTTTTAATGCAAAGTGTAAGTAATTCCATTATAGTTTCAATGCTTAACTTAGTTCTATTCGCCAAATTCCCATCTTGTTGCAATTTGTTTTTAATTATTATTAATGTTTTATCTACAGGAACATTTGTAAATAGGCTTACTACATCAAAACTGACCATTAGATGATTATTGTTAAAATGATTTTCTGACAGCTTTTCCAAAAAATGTTTGCTATTTTTAATATAAGGTATAGAATGTCATAAAAAGTGGAGAACATAAATTTGAGCGAAAAAGAAATGTCTATCTCTCCGTTTGTTTCTTTTCTTTGCATACACGATTACTCTGGAATGGTTTAAGATATTGAGTTGAAAGTATGTGCTATAATGAGATGCGAAACTACATTATATTTCGATGTTATTTTACTGAAATGTAAATAAGTAAAGCAAGCTAATATGAGTCCAGAATCTTGAGATTTGGTGTATATACTAGACGCAAAGATGTCAATTTTTTCTATGACATTGCCACCCCCACCACGACCACTACTCCATTATTAATGAATGGAGTTAACGAGATAAAATTAAAATATTGATTTGTTTGATACACATGTGTATTACAACGAGATGTGGAACTAGTTTATATTTTGAGCTTATTCCGCTGAGGGGTTCGGGGTAAATAAGTAACGCATACTAGAATCCAAGGTCTTTATTTTCTGTATGACATCCATCATGTACCAGATTTGATGTAATGTACACTACTTCTACATCCAGAATTCCCATCCAAGTCTCTTTAAAGGAAGACATTTTATCTATATTTGCATTCTAGTAAGTGGAAATAATTGGACATAGGATCTATTTTCATCGCAAGATTTGACACAAACATACTATCTAACATACAAAGCAAATTGGCAATTTAAAATGAACTTTCTGGACTCATGTTAACTTGCTTTACTTATTTCTTCCGATTTACCCCCCCTCCCCTACCACGGAATCATCTCAAGCACATGTCATTACAACACATACGTATACCAAATTTCAAGTAAATATGTCAATTTTATTTAATTAAGCCATTTAATAACGGAGTGTGGGTAGTGGGGAGATAAAAATATTATAGAAAAATTTGAGACATTTATCTTCTACTAGTAGTATACACACCATATCCCATGTTTCTGTCCTATTACTAGCTTGCTTTACTTATTTCCCCCTATTCATCCCTATTTAACCCCTCCACCCTTCAACGGTATCATCTCAAAATATAATCTAGTTCCAGATGTCGTCATAATACATACGTGTACCAAATTTTAAGTAAATGTCTATATTTTATTTCATTAATCCTTCTAATAATGGAGTGGGGGTGGTGGAGGGTTGAAAATATTGTAAAACAATTTTCCACTTCTCGTCATTGTACTTATATGTACCAAATTTCAGGTCAATATCTCAAACCGTTGCTGAGAAAGGTGCGGACAGGAAAAATTACAGATAGACCGACCGACAGACAGACTTTTTCACTCAAATTTAAAATATTGACGTTGTATGACATTGTAAGCCTATTTCAACAAAAAAAATATTTTTTTTACAGTTGCTATATAGACGGAAATTAAAAATGATAAGGTGCAGTGAAAATTTCTATGTAAAACCCTCCTTACTAGCTGAAAAGTACACAGCTCTGCAGCCAGAAGTCCACCCCGGGGAGGGAAGCGTGGATCGGCGTTCAAAGGCGTTAATTTTTAATTTAAACAAAAAGTTTCAAGTGCAGCTCTGAAATTTTGTGTACTTGTGTACTAGTTTTTAACAGTAGAAATAAATAAATAAATGCGATGTAATTTTAGAATAGGAAATATCAGCCAAAAAGTTCAAAATAAATTAAAAAAAGTATACTCGTACAGAATTCAAACCGCTGTGAATGCCATCGCTTAACGCGATGTGCTACTTCCAGGGTGGGCATGAAACTTCGATTAGTCACGTCGGAAAAAACGAAACATGGCTATTTTTAAATGTTTCTAACATTCGCAACAAACATACATCACCAGGAAGGCTTCCTAGTGTCGATATCGATAGATCGAAATTGACATTTTTACGGCATCGTTAATTGCATGGGCGAAATCGAAAATTCGAGTCTACAGAACTGAACGAAAAATAGCATTTTTTGACATTTCGTGAATTTGATTTGTTTCTTGTTCCATTAATGTCACTGGTACGTTATTAACCGAAAACCCCGGAAAAATGGGGATATTTTAAATATAAAAACAAAATCGCCAGTACTGCACCTTGACTAATGTCAAATTTTAATAATTTGAACAATTTTCTTATAACTTTACCGTCTTCTGGCAACGTCTAATGCCCGACCTAGACTTCTGGCAATAATTTTTCGCAATTTCTACAGTAAAAAACAATAACTATACAAAATTTCAGAGTTGCACTGAAAGATTTTATTTTGATTAAAAATTAACGCGATTGACCGCCCGCATTGAGAAAACAATCTCAGTATGTCCACTGATTAAGTAATGTTCGACATTGTAGCGAATAATCTTGACAAAAAAAATATCCGAGTTTTAGCTATAATTTACAGTGCACTTAAAAAAGATCATGACATTGTACCTGGCCCTCTGTTTCTTCGATCGCATTAAATCTGTATACAAATAGTTTTCACGCCTAACAAAATAAAGAAAAGCATTCCGGAAAAATGTATGGAAATAATGACCTTATTACTATATCCTAGAATATCTGGGAATTCTTTAATTTATGATAATAAAAAAACACATTTTTCCAATAAATTTAAAAATGTTTCTTCGGAGAGACATTCTGGGCAGGCTGTAATAAAGTTGATCCATTATAATTTGCAGGAAATGATCTGACGGTATTATTAATGTGTTAATTGTTAATTATCGCATACTATTTCCAAAATATATTTACAGTTTACATGTACTTTTATCATACGTGTTGTAATCTTTTGTACTGTTTGTAAAATCGGCAAAACAAAATATTGCTTCTGTAAAAATTCACAGTACTCTGAACAACTCATTAAACAAACCGCTGCCTAAGTAATCATTCTTTCCACATCCAGATTTTTCATCCAAGTCACTTAAAGCAAACATATTAACTACATTTGCACTCTAGTATGTAGATATTATTGGTCATAGAGAATTTTTATAATATTTGGGGTATGTGTCATAGAAGAACTTGAGGCGTTGCGTTGGTTTGTAGCATATACGTCAAAAATTAAGTTTCTGAACTCTCGTTAGGTTACTTTACTTATTTTCCCCTATTCACAACCTCCCACCCCCCAACCGCTAAACGGAATCAACTCAATCAGATGTCATTACAATACATACGTGTACTAAATTTCAAGCTAATATCTCAATTTTATTAAATCAACCCCTTTAATGGATTGGTGGGAGAGGTGGTGGAGTTGAACAATATTAGAAGGAAATTTGAGGCCTTGGTTTCTAGTATATCCACCAAACCCTGGTAAATATTATAAAAATATTTAGGTCTTCGCTTCTAGTTTATACACCAAATTCCCAATTTCTTTCGTTAAACATACAAAAACACCAGCTTGCTTTACTTATTTCCCCCTATTTACCCCCTAACCCTTCTCCATATAAGTTCCAATTACAATCCAGTTCCAGATCCCGTTATAATACATACGTGTACAAGTGAATATCTTAAACCGTTCCTGAGAAAACGTGGGCACAAAAGAAGTTACAGTTTTTTTACGCTCAAAAAACCTCGACGTTTCGTAACATTCTAAAATTATTTCAACAAAAATAAATTTTCCATTTTTTTTACGGTTGCTATACTTCCACTCCACTATGTGGACGTGGAAGTAATAATCACAAACAAACCATCTTCCCACCATATACCCACACTCTATAGCTGAACAACATTTCTTGTTTTGAAGAAACTCCATCATAAAATCCGGATGTTAAAGCTACGCGTCGAAATTGATAGTTATTTACGTCTCACCGGCACCTTCGCCATAAATTTAAAATTTAAGAGAAATGCTGCTTAAGTCATCTGTTCAACGTCTGGAGACTACTCCAAGAATTATGTGGTAAAATGGGGAGGGGGGTACGTGAAAAGTTTTGCTGGAGTTTTGATACTTGACATTTTTATAAATTTTGAGACATTATTTTGTAATCTATAATTTGCTGCTTTGAAACTTAAAAATAATATATTAAGAAAATTGCAGATTACTCATACTTGAAAAATTATTTAAAAATGAAACAAACAAACGACAAATAACTCTATTAAATGAGCATGAGACTTCAGGGGTGAGTGAATAACAAAACACTTTCGTTAAACATACAAAAACAATGTAGCACAAACAATAAATACATATACAAAAAATTATTAGATGGAAATGCAAAATGTAAATTCAAATATTCGCGTCTGGCCAGTTCCGCTTAAAATAAATGTTTTACTATTATAGCAACAATAGTTAAATGATAGCAATTTTTACAACAATATCAAAATCTATAAACTAGTTAGAAAGGGAAACCGAACTAACATATATTTTCGCACACCAAATTTACTTGAGACACGCCGAGGTTTAAATTCGAACACTCATGACGTTTTCACTAATCAGTTTTCAGGGAAATCATCGCTGAAAAATAAGTGTTTATAACAGGATGCAATGTCCGAAAATTATAATTCTGATTACCAAACATCCAGGGACTACAAGATCATGACTAAGTAAATACGTTAGCAAACATTGTTTATGACATAGGCCACTTTCAATGCAGAAAAACGAAGTAGAAAGTTTATTGTAAACGTACTTACAGTTTTATTCTTCTGTAACAGGGTACTACACTACTTCACTTTACAATTTATGATACATTGATAACATGAATTATGGGTATCAATTTACCAAAGCATGTAGACTGGATGACCTGTATTATAAACTTTTTAAAGTGTGTTATCATTATCCACAACTGACCCGGCAGGGGTCTGCTGAATAATAATGTATTTCGATGCGACGCTACTCTCAGTGCCTTTTTGGTGGGAGGGATCGTTTTTTGATTGGTTGTTTATAAAGCCTCAGTTGATATACCGCGCAATGGATCTATTTCTAGCGTACAAGCAGGGTAGGCTTAAGGTAATTTTAGAACAAAACATTAAACAAAAGCAGTGTTTTAATTGAATTACTCTTAGTATCGTAAAAGTGACCCGTTACAGCTTGCCGTCCTATTGGAATCTTCCTCTTCATCTTATTCACAACGTCTTGCCAGCTGTTCTGTGAATCATGAATTATTATGTATATGGACATTTAAGATTTTGCATAAACAACCCTTCTCTCGAAAGAAGATTGTTCATAGTTACCGCTGAATTACAAACGTCATCAACGCCAACACTTTAAAATCAAAATGGCCACAGAAACATTTCCCCATATGCTTCAGAAGTTTAGATCATATTTTATGAAAGGAACATGATTCGATACTATTTCTTCTGTGTTTCTAAATTATTTCGGGAATGTTAGCAACATGTAAATCGGCCGGCGTTGCGCACATGTACTTTGGGGATTTCTTTCTTGCATTTTTCATTTAAACTTTTTTACCTTTTTCAATCACTTCTATGCAAATACGACAATTTTCTACTCTCGCCATATTACTATATTACTGATCAGTTAAAAGATTTGTTATTGCTATTTGTCTTGTCATGCAGGTACCACACCAATTTCCTTTATAGATGTGGTTGGTTTAACAACGATTGTTTTTGTATCACCTAACTATTTCCAAACTATGCTATTTTTGATGGTAGTAATTGTAAAAGATGAGATTATAAATATAAATATTTGTAAAAAAAAGTTCCCATTTTCTGTTAATAATCCATTTTGTGCTGGAAACAAGAATGTTTTAAATACTTTCCGTGATGTATTGACACAAGATTACAGTTATAGATAATGTTACTGATAAGTATACTGTTGAATTAGGGGTAAGCAGGATGGACACAATTCAACTTTTAGATAGCTTTTCAGACTTTTATTAGAAATAAGAACAAAGTAAACATGGCATCTGTCATTTCTGCAACTAACTATTGCGAAGCTGAAAAGAATATTAAGCAACTAAATGTTTCTAGATATTCTACTTAACAGTAACAGATGCTGGAATATGTTTCGTAATTGTCTTCAAACAATTTCTCTGAAGAAAAGATATACTTAATGGCAGAAACAGTTACTAAACTGTTGAGTAACATTGTTGTACTAATTTCAGAAAAATGTCGAAAATATATGTGAACCATTGTATCTCATATTAAAATCGAAATAGTTGCAAAACGGTTTCCCACTACCAAAGTTTCGAAATTGTGTCTAAAAATGCTACTTGGGACCCGAGTCTACGAAAAACTAAAGAAATGGTGGCCGGAAAGTGAACTCGTTGACACAGAATGTGCGACAAACAGTAACGATATATTACAGACATTTAATAGCCAGCAACATAGTAATTGTTAAAATCTAATTTCATTGAGCTTCCAGCAAATATTGTACCAATATTAATTATTAATGACCAAAACCGACTACGTTTTTAAAATATGGTTAACAAAGCCTGCTTTCGTGTTTAGTTAATGGAAATTAAATTGGGGTTTACCTCAAAATGGCGACAGATGATGAAGTTTTAATTAGTGATGTAATTTTGTATGCGCTTATGAACGCTTTAAAGATTTATTAACATTTCCCTGTGGGTGCATATAGTCGTGTTACTCATTAACGGGGTATTAAAATAAAATATAACGTATTACAGGATAATAAAGAAACATTTATAATATGAAAAACCGCTACCTTAGGAATCACTACTTCCACATCCAGATTTTTCATTCCAGTCACTTTAAAGAAAACATTTTGACTGTATTTGCACTCTAGTATGTGAAAATTACTGGTCATAGAATTTTAATAATATTTGATGCAGATGGTATAGAAAAATATCAGAAAGGAATCTGAGAACTTAGTTTCTAGTATATATACCAAATCCATAGTTTCTGTCCTCTTGCAGCATGCTTTACTTCCTTTTACCCCATTTACCTCTACTTACCCCCCACTCCTTCAACGGAATCGTGTCAAAATACAATCTAGTTTCAGATGTCGTTATAATATATACGTGTACCAAATTTCAAGTGTTAATCTCAATTTAATTTTATCAACACTTTTAATAAATGAGTGGGAGTGGTGGGGGCATGGAAAATCTTATAAAAAAAACTGAGGCCTTCGTTTCTAGCATGTACACCAAATCCCCTATTTCTGTACTCTTACCAACTTGCTCTACTTATTTAACTCCCTACCCTTCAACGCAATCATCTCTAATGTAATCAAGTTCCAGATGTCGTTATAATACAAACGTATACCAAATTTCTCAATTTTATTTTATCAACCCCGTTAAATAATTGGGTAGGGGTGGCGGGGGGGGGTGGTTGAAAAATATTGTAAAAATCTGAGACCTTGTCTTCCAGTACATATACCGAATTTCAAGTTTCTGTACTGTTACCAACTTGCTTTACTTATTTTCCCCTATTTAACCCCAACCCTTCAATGGAATAATCCCAAAATATAATATAGTTCCTGATGTCATTATAATATATACTTATACCAAATTTCAAGTGAATATCTCAATTTTATTATATAATGTAGTCGGGGGTGGTGGGGGATGGAAAATATTTTTAAACATTTTGAGGCCTTGGCTTCTAATGCATACACCAAATTTCAATTTTCTGTACGCTTACCAGCTTGCTTTACTTATTTTCTCTTATTTACCCATATTTAACCCTCAACCCTTCAACAGAATCATCTTAAAATATAATCTAGTTCCAGATGTCGTTTTAATGCATACGTGTACCAAATTTCAAGTGTCTCAATTTTATTTTATCAACCCCATTAGTAGGTACATAGTAGGTACATACACCAAATTTCAAGTTTTTGTACTCTTACCAACTTGTGTTACTTATTTCCCCTTATTTACCCCTTATTTACCCCTTATTTACCCCTCAACCCTTCAACGGAATAATACCAAAATATAATCTAGTTCCTGATGTCATTGTAAAATATACGCATACCAAATTCCAAGTGAATATCTCTATTTTGTTTTGTCAACCTATTTATTGATGGAGTAGGGAGTGATGGGGGGGGGGTGGAAAATATTATAAAAAATGTTGAGGCCTTAACTTCTAGTACATTCACCAAATTTGAAATCTCTGTAGGTACTCTTACCCGCTTGCTTTACTTTTTTCCCCCTATTTACCCCCCAATCCTTCTCCGGATATGTTCAAAAAACAATTCAGTTCCAGATCTCGTTATACGTGTACAAAATTTCAATATCTTAAACAGTTCCGGAGAAAACGTTACAGACAGACCGACAGACAGACCGACAGACAGAACATTCTTTATTCGCTCAATTTTCAAATCTCGTTTCATGACGTTCTAAACCTATTTCGAGAAAAAAAATTTGAATTTTTTTTTACGATTACTATACTTCCAATCCACTGTGTGGATGTGGAAGTAAAATGAGAAGTAATAATTGACAACGCGGAAAAAGTAGAATAGATTTGATAGAAGCTTGATTTTTGTGAGCTTCTAGATATATCTTACAATCACTCCCTAAAAAGTTTCTAAACTCAGGGGGTGTGCGTTTTGAGTTACATCCTTCCAACCAGCCTTTAAATAAAATCCATAACAATACCAGATTCTTGGGATACCAAAAATGTATTCGTCAAAATAGTAGTAGAAAACTTTATTTATGAATATACGGAACCATTAAAACAGTTTTTGGATAAATCCACTAAGATCCAGTTAAATCCTTACGTGTACTATTACATCACGAGACACTATGTCCCCGAATCGAGTACCACACTTTAGTAAATATTGTTATTGTTGGCTATTCGAGGGATTATTGTTTTTTACAAAACGTTATGCTTTTTCTGAGAAACCATGATAAGGGATCAGAGTTGTGTTGTAATATACGGTGTATTTAAAAATTTTAAATATGTGAAGTTTTTTTAAATTTTTATTGTCTTTACTTTTTTTAAATTTTATTTAACATAACGGGTGATAAAATTGTTGAAAATAGATTGCATCATCGAAATATTCTATTTAGTGATGAATCAACATTTTTAACTAACGGGGAATTTCTTGACAACATTGTAGATACTAGGCTAAGGAGAATTTAAATTTTCGGTTAATAACTAATAGTCAACAGTTTAAGAAAGTAAATGTATGGTTTGGTCAAGTCAGAAAAGGGCTTCATGTTCACTTCCCAAATTATTGAATCGGCCTTATGGACCAATAGTTTAGCCTGCGCGGTCACCTGACTTGACTCCATTAGATAATTTCTTATTGGAATATTTAAAACAAAAAGTCTATGTTAATGATTTTAACAACAATATTGACTTTCTAAAATGAAAAATCGGGATGCTCTTGCCACCACAAGTGAAGGAATGATAGTTTCTGTATAAGAGAAATTTAAAAAAAAATCGAAAAATGGGTATCACTTGGTGGTCGACTCGTTGAATAGTTTTTGCTTTGATTAGGTAAACTGGCGCAGGTCTTTAATCTGATTATTAATTCCAGTTCTAATTTTTTATTCTTTTACTTTCATTTTTCGTGTCTTGAGAAAACCGTGTGCCAATAATTTAAAGAAATATAAAGTAATACTTGACCAATTTTTTATAATAGTTGTCTTGATAAAATAATATGAACATCTTCATTAAATTCCTTTTTAAAGGTTAGAATGGCTTCTTATAGCAACATTATAGATGTTGTAATGTAGATAAGATCATTAAATAATAAAAAAAAATAAAAATAAATTATAAGCTATATTTCCACAAATTTCTGATACAAAAGTCTAATCCTTTATGAGGTGCATTACGAAGTTTCTCTTCTCGCTATAGATTGGTTTGTTATTAACGTTAATTATTGTTTTCTGTAAATAAATTAGAGGCAACAATACATACATTATAAAAGAATGTGAGATTCTCTCGAAAATATTTAGTGAAATAATTTTCCTCGTTAGCTTTGCCGGATAATTTGAATTTCTTAACGAACGATCGAGAAAATAGTTTTACTTTACTTGTTATAAGTGAAGAATGCAAATACTTTCAATAAAGAGAGACGAGGTCGCTTAACGATCGTTTATTTTCAAAATTACCGCCTACGTACTTTAAATGTTTAACAAAAATCGATACAACATAGAAGAGAAATGGTTTGATAAATACTTTAATATTGAATTGAATTAACTCAGGCTTCTTTCGGCTTATTGGACAATTAAATAGGGATAAAAATTGCATATTGAGAGCACAGCCTTAAAAACTAAATATTATACCACAAACATGATCTGAACCTAAAAATGTCGTAGCCAGAGCCAACTCTAGCTACACTTTCATTATACAGGTTGGGAGGAAAGTACGAAACTCCGGAAGTATAGGTATATTACACATAACTGTCTTTCTAAATGACCCAATTGTGGTCAGATTTTTATTTGCCTTAGAATTATAGAGTCTTAAATGATTTGTTTTCCTCTTGACTCCTGGCCTTGGAAACTAGTCTTTAGCCACATACATTACATATACGGGGTGGGGCAATAATGCGTCCGACCTCGATACCTCGAGTTCTACGATAGCTAGCAATTTTAAAAAAAGTTGAAAGTAAACTAGGTAAAAAAATCGGTAAAGGTATTTACACAGAACTTCCCTCGTTATTTGTGCATGGCGGTCACTAAAAAATTATTAAATATGAAATAACATTGAGAATAATAATGGAAATATAGTTATTGTAATTATTACAAAGAAGTCCTGATAACTTTTGGTCAAAAAAATAGTGCTCATCCAACAGCAAAAGTTCAATACTAAATAACAGGTCTACCATGAATTATTTCTTGGAATAACCACCCTGTATATTTTCCAATAAAAGTATAATAGCATATGCCAAATATAATTGCCATTAGACACATTTTCAGTTCCACTTTCACGCAGTGAAGTGGAAGTAGAGTGGTGGTTAAAAATTTCAATTTTTTTTTGAAATTTTTCAAAACTGTTGGTTAAAAATTTTCAGTCTCTTTTCTTCTGCAATAGGTTCAGAATGTCATGAAACACGGAAATTTTAAATTTGAGCAAAGAAAAATAATTTTCCATCTGTTTTAGTGGTAAATTTTTTTTTAAAAAATGTGAAAATAATTTTCTATTTTTTTTTCTGAAATATGTTTAGAATGTCATGAAACGTGAAAATTTTAAATTTCAGCAAAAACAAATGTTTCCGTCTATTCTAATGTTATTTTTTTTTCCAAAATGGTAAAAAATGATGCAATTTTTTTTCCGAAATAGGTTTGGAATGTCATGAAACGTGGAAATTTTAAATTTAAACAAAAACATTTTTTCATCTATTCTATAGTAAGTAGTGAAATAGATTTTATCATTTTTTATTTTTAATTTGTTTGAATAGGTTTAGAATGCCATGGAAACGTTGAAATTTTAAATTTGAACAAAGAAAAAAAATAATTTTTTTGAAATTTTTCCAAAATGTTGGTTAAAAAATTTTCAAAATTTTTTCTTCTGATATCGGTTTAGAATGTCATGAAACGTGTATATTTGAAATTTGAACAAAAAATTTTTTCCATCTATTCTAGTGGTAATTTTTTTTTCCAAAATGGTAAAAAAATGTTACAATTTTTTTTCTTCCGAAGTAGTTTTGGAATGTCATGACGCGTGGAAATCATAAATTTGTGAAAAAAAAAATTTCTTCTATTCTATAGTAAGTACTTACAGTGATGAATACATAAATTTTTTCAAGAAATTTTTCAGAAAAATTTCTAAATTTGTTTTATACGTTTATAATGCCATGGAAACGTGGAAATTTTAAATTTGAACAGAAAAAAAATCCACCTATTTTTAGTGGTAAAATTTTTTTCAAAAATGTTGGTAAAAAAATTTTCAAAAAAATTTCTTTTTTGAAATACGTTTAGAATGCCATGAAACGTGAAAATTTTAAATTTGAAAAAAAAAATTTTCTTCCTATATTTTAGTGGTAAAATTTTTTTCAAAAATGAAAAAAATTTTCAAAAATTTTTTTTTCTGAAATAGGTTTAGCGCTTCATGAAACGTGGAAATTTTAAATTTTGAAAAAAAAAAAAATTTATCTATTTTGGTGGTAAAAATTTTTTCAAAGCTGTTGGTAAAAAATTTTCGAATTTTTTTTTCTTTTAAATAGGTTTAGAATGCCATGAAACGTGGAAATTTTAAATTTGAACAAAGAAGAAAATTTTTTTTAGTGGTAAAAATTTTTTCAAAAATGATTGAAAAAAATTTTCAAAAAATTTTTTTTCCTGAAATAGGTTTAGCGCGTCATGAAACGTGGAAATTTTAAATTTGAGCAAAAAAAAAATTTTTTTCACTATTTATTCCGTTTAGACGGTCCACCCTGTATAGTTTTCAGTGAAAATTCTACCAGTTCTTCGCTGACAGTAGGGTTAACTACTTACCAAATTTGACTGCTCTCCGTCAAGTAGTTTTTTAGTTAATGCACCAACAGACAGACAGACAGACAGACAGACAGACAGACTGACGGAATTGAAAAACCTATATTTTCGGAATCTACGTGTTCTGAAACGTCAGAATCCCAAAAAATCTCGGAGGGTGATTTTTTCTCGAATACAATACCTTCGGTATGCGAGGGAAGTAAAAAGTCTATAACTGGAAATTATTTTAGAACATGCAGGGCGAGCCAAGACGAAATTACAGAACCAAGTGCCTTTTTTTAAATGGGATGCTACATATATCAGTACATTTCTGAATAATTTAAATATACAGGAAATTATGCTTTTTAATGTTTCAAAAAGTTTTATTAAAACTCTACACGTGTTTCGGCTTATTAGGCCTTTATCAAGAGTACAAGATATTACTAGTAATATCTTGTACTCTTATAAAGCAATCTGCAGATGGATATTAAAAAAATTACCACAGTCACAATCATTGAAAAATATACAGGGTGTTTCATTTGAAAAAATTGAAAAAAATCAATTTAAAAAGTTCACACTTGAAAAATAATTTTTGGCCACCCTGTACAGTTTCAGGAAATACAGATGATTCAAAAACATTAATTAGATGTCTCGTAACTGGTAAAAATTAAATATTTTCCTTTTGTTCCAAAAAATTGAAAAAATTCAGTTTAAAAAGTTCATAATTGTAAAATAATTTTTCGCCATCCTGTACAGTTTTAGAAAATGCAGATGATTCAAAAACATTAATTAGATGTCTCGTACTGGTAAAAATAAAATATTTTCTTTTTCATCATTTCTTAGCATTTTATAGCCGCCATTGATTCCGCCATCTTGCAGGTGTAGTTTATAGTAATTTGGATATCAGATTCGTAACCAGCGTCCTCAATAACCCCCGAGCAACAAGATTTATGTAAATCGGATAAGAATTTTTTTCTATTAAGGTTTCAATATCACATGGCCACTTCGGCTAACTTCAATAATTTTGGTCGGATCCCTTACGTTTTTTTGAAAATTAAGTGACGAGTATAAAGAAATATATATCCCAATTGGTTGCGAAACAAGTGCTTTACATAATATTGAGCGAAAAACTTGCGATTCGTGCCACTGTGGGTCGGTAGAATTATATGGCTGTATACATATTGGCACTGGAAATTTCTTAATTTTTTGGTATATAATCTGCTTTCTTATTTCATTTTAAATGATCAACAACCAAGAATCTGAAAAACTAAATTTGCAAAAAATTTTCAAATATCTCCATGAGCTTCCAGATTATTATAACTCGTTTGCTCTCTCGACTTCACCTCAACGTTCCTTTATCTGAGCTGCAGTATTTAAGATACAAAGAATTAATACATCGCTATCGGCCCCATTTTTGATTTATGCACCTCATTTTTCATCCACTCCCACAAAAACAAGTCTAACGGAGTGAGATCTGGAGACATTGCCGACCAACTAATTGGACCACTGTCCTGGAAATGTTCTATGTGAAGGAGGCTTATCATGCATATCATTTCTTACGTTGAGAGGAGCATCATCCAATAATACTTATTATCATTAATTATCAGCGATACCACACCACGTTTCGTTAGACCATCGATGAGAGTTACGGATATTTATGATGCCGTCACGAATGAGTGCGGGTAGCCTCATCGGTAGAACGCGTGCAAGGAATCAAAAATTGATTAGCATTTGTCCACTTGCAGAATTGCATGCGTCTGGCATGGTATCTCTGTTGTAGATACTGTACCTATCCGTTCTAAGTGGGTATAAGCCCTACTCATATAGTGTGCGAATTACTTTTGTCTGAGGAATTTCAAGTAGAGTGGCAATTCTTCATGAGCTAGTACCAGGACTCTATTCCACTAAATCAAGGATGGTTTCTACAATATCTGAATTTTCTTTCTCTTCCTCAATTCTTTGAAACTTCCTGCCACATGTATTTTTTCTTTTTAAGGGGTGCTCGGGGAATCTACAAAATATCACAATTAACCAGTATGTTACTGGTAAATAACCTCTACGCCTGTGACTTTTACGTCAAAGGATCAGTTAGAGGTTGCTTTTTTTTAATAAATAACACAAATAAGTATAAAAACTTGAAATTAAATATTTCGCCGACGTTACGGAAATCTAATTTGTTTCCTTTTTCAAGGCTTTTTTGAAAAATCTCTTTTGCTGTGTATGATTAATACACAGTTCTAAGAATGTTTGTTATATTTAATATCCATAGGTACTTACTATTTACATAGAACTGTTGATATAGTTAACAGTTTTTTTTAGTTTTTATACAATGTTAAGTTTGTGAAGTTCTTCTTTTAACATTGACAACCAAGTTGTACAGACATCTACGGAACAATTCGATACGCATCTATCCTCATTGAATAACATTATGGTGGATTCTTTAATTTTTCTTTTTTTGCTATCTTCTTCTTTTGTTAAAATTTTTGCCGAGTTCCAGTTTATTCTATGTCCTTTCTCCCAAGCGTATTCGCAGATCTTGGACCTCTGAATTTCATTTTTTCTGACATAATTTTGATGTTCGCTCAATCTTACACTAAATGATCTGGATGACTCACCCACGTAATGTTTGTTGCACTCACACGGAATACTATAAATGCATTTTTTTGAATTTTGCTCGTGGTACTTCGGTTTCGTCTTTGTCAGAATAAATCTTAAAGTATTGCTAGTTTGAAATATCGCCCTAATATCAAATCTATCACCGATGTGGCGCAACTTTTCAGATAATCTGCATACATAAAGAATTAACGCTGGGGAACGTTTTTCAGGTTTTTGTCGTACCTGATTGTTATTTTCAATATTTAAGAAGGTTTTATCGACAAAACCCTCAGGGTATTGGTTATTTATAAGAACTTCTTCTATAAGCTGCTTCTCATTGTTTATTGTTTCATCATTAAAAGAAATGATTTTGGCTCCATCATACAAACATTTTACAACACACCTCTTAACGTGCATCGACTGATTTGAGTTGAAATTAAAATATCTTGGTTGCCAATGTTAAAAGAAGTACTTCACAAACTTAACATTGTGTAAAAACTAAAAGAACTGTTAACTATATCAACAGTTCTATGTAAATAGTAAGTATCTATGGATATTGAATACAATATTCTTAGAGCTGTGAATTTATCATACGCAGCAAATAAGATTTTTCAAAAAAAGCCTTGAAATAGGAAACTGATTAGATTTCCGAAACGTCGGCGAAATATTTAATTTCAAGTTTTCATACTTATTTGTATTATTTATTTTAAAAAAAGCAAACTCTAACTGATCCTTTGACGTAAATGTCACAGGCGTAGAAGTTATTTACCAGTAACATACTGGTTAATTGTGATATTTTGTAGATTCCCCGAGCACAGCTTAAAAAGAAAAAATACATGTGGTAGGAAGTTCCAAAGAATTGAAGAGACGAAAAAATTAAGATAATGCCACAAATAACATTTAGATAATATTTGCATCTTATCTACAAACACTTTCAGATGTTTAACCATAGCACAAGCATATTCCCTGTGCAAAAGCCATAAATAAATACCATATTTACACATTTAAGATGAAGAATCAATATGTGGCATTGTATTGAAAAGAAATAAATACCGGATTAAAACTTTACAGATTCTTAGACATACATATTCATGTATATTCACCGTGTATAGATGATATACATACACAGATTTCCAACTTTTTCAAAGTAATCACAGATATTGCCGAGCAAATTGCTGAAGATAATTGAAAATAGTTTGCTACTAGTAGTAGCGTAGAAAAGAATACGATTCCTCAGAAAACTCCAATCCACCGCACACCGATATACGAAGCTAATATACAGCCGCCTTGTGGATATTATCGTCGTTACAAGGAGACATAAGAATGCTACAAACAGTATCCCTAGGACTGAATGTAGCAAATTTAATTGCGCCTTGGTGATTTCCTTCAGTGGATTCTTCGATTGTGGCTTTTTATACACTTCTTAAATTATTCCTAAGGATACTACTGACCGCATTGGATTGGATATACGCCGTATAAGACTTGTATGGTTGCTAGAGAAACATCGGGCCGGCAATTTTATGCCCATTTCGTATAAAACCCTAATACTCTCCAGTCTCTAGTGACCGGTATCATGAAATTTACAGAAAATGCCATCTATAATCCGATACCTAGTGAAAAGTTAAATAAAGTTCTGTAGATAAGGTAAAAAATAGCTACCTTAGAAATCACTACTTCCACATACAGATTGCCAATCCAAGTCTATTTAAACGAAGACTTCTTGGTACTATATTCGCACTCCAGTATTTTGTTACTATAACGAAATGGGCTTGTTCAGCATTTTTTTTTATTTCATAAATCGAAAGTGCAAGTATAAATTAATGGATCTGGAAAAAATCAGAATCATATTCGCACGTTTAGTATCTTAAAAACTATTACAAATTTCCATCTCGCGAAAATGGAGCGTGGCCAGGCGCTACGTCACTATACGCATAGACTCGGCGATCTCAATAGGCTTGATGCTCCTTATTGGTTATAATTATAAGTGTTTTCGAAGTATTGTTTGTTTTGCTTATTACTTGACAGTAGGGGAGTACAATTTGGTGAAATGTCAAAAAATTACAATTTTCTCTCACTCCTGCCAGAACGAATTTTCGATTTCGACCCTGCAATTTACGATTATAATTCATTGCCGACCTTCTCCTTTCCGTGGACACATAGAACGAACTTCCACTCGGCGTATTTATTTAGTTAGCAGCGTTTAAAAATTCCATGTTTTTCGACTTTTCAGTTTAAATTTGAAAGGTCCCAGAGAGCCATTTTTCTTACGTCACTTGCGTATACTGACGTCACAAATAAGCGCTCGGTTTTTGCAACTATTACTAATTTCAACTCCTTATATCTCGAGAACGGAAAGAGTTAATACTACGAAATTTTAAGTGTATAACGAGAATATCGAGTACTATATGAAAAAGTATAAAAACCATATAAAAAGAATATCATGGAACAAGCCCATAGAGTAAAACACTACTATGCTTTTTACCACTATATTTGCACAAAACGTGACTGCTGTTTCAACCCTTTAGGTCATTTTCAAACAATGATTCAACTAAGAATGAAATACAATGTGTTTCTAGAAATAAACAGATTAGAGAATTATGAAAGTATACAGGTAGTTTATGATATCCTAACAATCTAAGGGTGGGGCTTCTCAGAAATATTAATTACATCTTGGTAGCAGTAAAAAGAGGTGAGTACATAATATCTAATTGATCATTTAACTAAATTAAATCATCCTTATTATTGTATTTGTATATTTCCAATGATTCTAACAAATTAAGTTTCAAACCTTTGCTGGCATAGTGTAGGATTTACATATTATTAATATCTGGGAAGTTATGTCCAGTCTCTAATATACGATTAGAGAAAGCAGAATCTGTTTTTTGTAGTCTGAAGGACCTATCATGATCGAGGTATCTGGTTTTAAAATTACGTCCGGTCTGTCCTATATATATGCTATTGCACTTTGAGCAATTTAACCCATAGACTTCAGATTTTTCGTATCTATTTGTTTTATCCTTGGCGTTGTAAATTAAATTTGATAATTTTTGTTGGGGTTTAAATGCTATCTTGATGTTATGTGTTTTGAGAATATTTGATATTGTCTCTGTTAGTGTATCACAGTATGTGATGGTAGCGTAAGGTGTTTGTTTTTCTTCTCTAACTATGGGATAAATTGCTTTAAAAGTATACTGGATTTGTTTTTCGTTTATTAATTTGGCGATAGCTTCTGTGGGGAAACCATTGTTCTTGGCTATTTCTTGAATCATTGAGAGCTCTGTTTTTTTTTAAATGTTGGGTCATCGACTACTAAGGTCATTAGCCCTTCATCTCATAATAAGAGATACCTGTACAATATACATGTACTTTACTTTAAGTGAATTGGTAAGCTGATCATTATTAGATATCAGATTGCTAGGACTATTTGAGGTAAGTTAAGAGATATTTTTCAATAAGAATTAACACCATATATTAGATCAAGTTTCCAATATACTCATCAAATCTTTTGGTATATATTTGAGCGGTTTAAAAATTCAACTGTGTTCATTAAATTCACATGACGATTGTTAAGACATACGTTAATTTGATTTTATAGGTTCAGCGCTCTTCTATGTTGTCCAAATATAGGACACTCTATTAAAATATGTTTCACCGTTAATGCTTCATTGAAATTATTACAATTCGGTGGTTGATCTCCTGTGAGCATATAGCTGGATGTTAAGTTGGTGTGACCTATTCTCAGTCTCGTTATTACAGATTGTTCCCTTCTTGTCAATGGTGTACTAGCTTTCCATTTATTTACATTGTGCTTAATTTCTTTTAGTTTGGTATTAATTCCGTTCCATTCCTCTTGCCAACTATCTATAACTTTCTGTTTCAAGTATATTTTCAAGTCACTATTACGTATAGGTATATCATCTGATTGGTCAAACTCTGCTGCCCTTTTCGCTGTGTCGTCTGCAAGTTCATTCCCAGGAATACCCCTGTGGCCTGGGGTCCAAATCCAAATTACCTGTTTGTCCTGAGTTTGTAACCAATGTGTAAGTTCGAGGATGGATTGTACCAGTGGATCGGTGGAGGAGCAATCAGACAATGCTTGTAATGCACTCAGCGAATCAGTACAGATCACGGTCATGGGAAGATTTTTCATCTCGGAATATCTCAAAGCCATCCAGATGGCATATAATTCTGCAGTATAAATGCTTGCTGATTTGGGTAAAGACCAGCTGTAGGCATTATTGTCGTCTGAGAAAGCACTTCCTACACCTTGATCTAATTTAGAGCCATTTGTATATAATACATGGCCTCCTTCGTAAGAATTCACTATTGAGTAAAACTCCGTTAAAAGTAGCTGCCGGTTAACATCACTCTTTTTGAATTTAGTGCATTCTAAATGAAATCTTGAGAGCATCAGCTTCCACGGTGGGATTTCAGTTGGATGAAGGTTGTAAACGGGAGTTAAACTTTCCTGCATTGAATTTAAGAGTTCGTATAATCTTACGCCAACAGGTCTTGAGATAGTGTTTCTATTCTGGTACGGTAAATATCGGTTTCGGCTGAAGAGTATCTTATAATTAGGATATTCTGGTTGCGCCCAGATAGAATAAGAATAGGAAACTAGGAACTGCTGTCGCCGGTATTCTAAGGGAGGAATTCCGGCTTCACAGCAAAGTGTCTTGTATGGGCTTGTGCGATAAGCCCCTAAAGCCAGTCTTAGTCCGATACAGAGCTCTGTTTTTATTTGCGTTTCTGATAAAGTCAACGAAAAAACTCTATGTAGCATTTAGTTAGGATATCATAAACTACCTGTATACTTTCATAAGTCTCTAATCCGCTTATTTCTAGAAACACATTTAAATAGGGACCAAATCTTTTGTCTTTCATTCTTAGTTGAATCATTGTTTGAAAATGACCTAAAGGGTTGAAACTGCAATTACGTTTTGTGCAAATATAGTGGTAAAAAACATAATAGTGTTTTACTCAATTTCGCTATAATTATGGATTACCACAGAGTAACGACTTCCTCAATCAATTTCTTCGAGCTCTTACTACTCTATCCTCAAATCCTTCAATGGAATAAGCTCAAAATATAATCTACAAGCAATACATTTTGTACCATTGCATAGAATAGATACGAGATAAGAACCAATCCTACGTCAATTATTCTATCCACCCGGTTTCTACTAAGCAATATAACATGAAAATGAAATTTCTGATTATATTGAGTAGGAAGTATTAGTATTAGTCCGCGGAAGAACACTATTGGTTCCGAGGAAATAAAAGTCAGTATAATAGTTAATAGTAAGTGTCGTCCCGTAATATAGTTTCAGTGAAGAAAAACGTAGTAAACTGACATATTATGAATTAAAAAATTACGAAATTGAAGGTATCTTTTGCAGTAACTGTCGCCAATTTTAGTAAATGCAGTTATGTTTGAGGTAGAAGAAAAGAAAAATATAGGGTGCGATAAGAGTTTTATATGATGCCATTATTTCTTCGTTTCAGTAAAAAATTGTTTGTTCGCTACATATATATATCTTCTCTTGTATGTTTTAAAACTTTCAATAAATATTTTGTAAAGTTTTGTAATAGAACAAACAATATCAAGGGTAAATACGGATCAAATCATGTTCTGCTATACATAATGGAACACTCCCTTGACAAGATTTGACGATTTAACAAATCTTCGAATGTCCAATTAAAGATATGTCTGCCTAATTTATACCTCAATTTTCAAGGTTTATTAACTTTGTAACTTTGCATGTAAGAAAATCTTACAACTTAATTCTCGCCCACTTCGAGATGGCCATTGTGTATTGACTTGACGTGTATTGACTTATTAGCTCCGTACTGGTTTATGTATATGGTTCTCATGATAATACAATTTGACATTTTTAATAGGAATATCCTAGAAACTTTGTCAAACCTCTTCTCTATCGAAAAGTAATGACTTCTTCCTTACCTAACATTTAATAGACTTTAACCAACTGTTTTACATCTCCTCCTAAAATTTCATAACTTGTACGTATGCACTGATATACACGTCGTTAGAAGGTGGAGCGAGAACGCTGTATTTTTCTGGACTCCCATCCAAGTACTCAAGTTGCTGCCCTTTCGTACTGAAATACGACTATAGCCAATGGCGGCAGGTAGCTGATTATAAATGTAATCAAAATGTTTTATCATTTATATATGTATTATATATCATAATAATAATTATTATTAGGTTACACATTTTACCTCTTTTCTTTTCCCAGAGAAGCTTTTTTTTACTTAAAATTAAAACACATTTCTTCTTTTGTTGAAATATGTTTAGAATGTCACGAAACGCCGAGATTTTAAATTTGAGCGAAAACAAATCTGTTTGTCGGTCTGAAACTTTTCTTGTGCGCACGATATCTCTGGAACGGTTTAAGATATTGATTTGAAATTTTATACACGTACGTATGAGTATTATGAGGTCTGGAACAGGATTGTTTTTTGAACTTACCCGGTAAAGGGTTGGGGGGTAAATAGGGAAAAATAAATACCGCAATCTGGTAAGAGTACAAAAATTTGGGATTCAGTGTATATACCAGAAGTGGAGGCCTCAGATTTTTTTTATAATATTTCTATCCCGCCCGTACCACCCCCACTCCATTATTAAAGGGGTTTATAAAATAAAATTGAGATATTCAATTGAAATTTGGTACACGTATATATTTTAACGACAACTGAAACTGATTATAATTTGAGATGATTCCGTTGAAGGGTTGGGGGTTAAATAGGGGTAAATATTGGTAAATAAGTAAAGCAAGCTGGTAAGAGTACAGAAACTTGGAATTTAGTGTGCATGCTAGAAGACAATGCCTCAGATTTTTGTATAACATTTTTCAACTCCCCTACCACACCCACCGTTTTAAAGCGGTTGATAAAATAAAATTGAGATATTCACTTGAAATTTGTTGAACGTATATTATAACCATACCTGGAATTAGATTATATTAAGAGATGATTCCGTTGAAGCGTTGGGGTTTAATAGGGGTGAATATAGGAAAATAAATAAAGCAAGCTGGTAAGAGTACAGAAACTTGGGACTTGCTGTATGTACTGGAAGTCAAGGCATCGGATTTTTATAATATTTTTTAATTCCTCCCACCACTCCCACTCTATTATTTAAGAGTTGATAAAAGAAAATTGAGATTTTCAGTTGAAACTTGACACATGATACGTATTATGACGACATCTGTATTTAGATTATATTTTGAGATGATTCCGTTGATGGGGTTAAATAGGGGCAAATATGGGAAAATAAGTAAAGCAAGCTGGTAATAGTACAGAAACAGATTTGATGTATACTAGAAGCCAACCTCTCTGCTGCCCCCGACCCATTATTAAAGAGGTTAATAAAATATGTTTAAGATATTCGCTTGAAATTTGGTACACGTATGTATTATAACGATATCTGAAAGCAGATTATATTTTGAGACGATTCCGTTGAAGTGGTGGGGGGTAAGTAGAGGTAAATAAAATAAAATGAGTAAAGCAAGCTGAAAGTTGAAATTTCGTGTATAGTAGAAACCAAGGCCTCACACAGTTTTATAATATTTCTCAACCCCCTAACCCCCTCTCACCACCACCAGTTGCACTATTATTACAGGTGCTGATAAAACAAAATTACGTATGTATTGTAACGTCATCTTATTGAGATGATTTCGTTAAAGGTAGGGGGTTTTAAATTGGGAAAAGCAGGAGTCCAGATACTTCATTTTTGGCGTATATGCTAGAAACAAATACCTTAAATTTTTTTATGACTTCTGCCTCAAATATTATTAAAATTCTATGACCAATAATTTCCATATACTAGAGTGCAAATATAGTCAAGATGTTTTCCTTTCAATAGACTCGGATGAAAAATCTGGATGTGGAAGTAGTGATTCCTTAGGCAGCGTTTTTTTTTGGGTTTTGTATATCTAATGGAAACCAATATTTAAACAAAATTTCTTTATCACATCTGGTTTCTTGCAAAATGAAATGAAGAACTGAGCTGCATTTAAATACTTGCAAGAAATTTTTCAAAGTTTATCCGAAGCAAAATTTAAAGCATAAACAATTTTCGTTGGTCAAAATTAGAAAAGGATTAAAAGATGACAAATTAGTAAATTTTGTATCAAAGGTTTAAAAGGCTGCATGAATATCTTTTAAGATGATGGCGAAAGAACTTTTGGGAAACAGAAAGTAAGAACAGTAGACAAATTACTTCCAAACTTTTGGTTAAATAAAATGGATTAATATGTCTTTAATAATCCAATTTCTGCATTCACATTTTGATTTTTCCTGAGAATCTAGGAAGCACGAATCATGAACAAGGACTTAAAACAATTTAAGCACGGATACCAGGAATTCTGGGATGAGCATGCGTTAAAACATTATTGTTGGCTCGCGATAAGAGAAACAGACTCAAATTTATACAACAAAACAGTAAAGTAGTACATTTTTAGTTTTTTTTAGCTGGTTATTTGTTATAAAATACAAATAAATATGTGTTTTAAAAATGTGACGTGATAAAATTATTCAGACTTTAAATTTGTATTAAGCAATTCCTGAAATTCCCAAAATAGGCATTTTCGTTATTGGGTTAGAAAAATCGCAATTTCGTGTTATTATTAACACTATTTTCTTCTATTCAATGCATTTCTTGACAGTTGCAGTTGAGTTCTAAAAACGTGTTTTTTTAAACTATTTGTTTATTTCTCCTAACTCTTGACATCTATAAATACATAAAAAAATAACTCTGCCTGTACACTAATTAAAACGGAACATACATAGCAGAACCTGAGGGCTATGTTCTATGATATGTCGATTAAAGTTCAATTTCATATGTTATTTTCTTCGAACTAATATGAAAATGCATGTAAACTAAGAACAGGTAACCTCAGGCCTGCATTCTCTGAAACTGGTATCTGACAATATCCATTCCATGTTGACGATAACACAGTCCTCTACTACACACAAAGAATGACACAAATTCAAAGGAAATCCATAATCCCCGTGGCACAGAATGCATAGCGAATACAAAATACTACATGCAGACCACGACACCTCAATTTCGATATCGATTGTCAAGTGAACAGATCATCAGAACATCTCCATTCAGTAAACCTGAATTTCTTTCGAGGCCAATAAAGTGTGCAATGCAACTGCAGTCTAAAAATCGAGCAACGTACTATACACCGTTCATTTGTCACATATAAAAAGTATAAGTATAGAAATACAGGTAATAAAAATTGTGGAGTAAAACTAAAATTGCTAGGGAATTGTCTTACTATAACAATTTTTTGCTGAAACTTGTTGAATACATTTCAAGAAGTATAGTAAAATGTTTTGGATTAAATACGTGTGGCGGAAAGCTTTTGTTTAAACAAAAGAATGTTCAGAATTCTGTTTCTTCGCAGTTTTTCTTAAATATCTCTGGTTGTATAACCCATATCGCAAAATAGAAAGAGACATAAATTATTCAAAATGAAATTGCGAAGAGAACTATATTTGTCCGAAACTATTTGGTCAATTTGTCAAATCGTAAAACATGAAGATATTTTAGGGAGGTAATTTTGAAACAATTGATGATAACTTGAACAATAATGCACATATTCTAACGAAACTTTAGAACAGTATATCTCTTGTGAAGTTAAACCTTCAAGCCTAGTTCCAAGTCAAAATGTTTACAGTAACTCCTAAAAAACAACTACAAAGTCGAAAATCGAGTCGTCGATTGTTTATGGGCATCAAGTCGTATTTCAAAAATTTGTATTTCAGATTATAGTTGTCTCTATGTTCTTTGTGGTGGCATAAACAAAAATATATTTTAATTTTTTTTAAGACCAATTTTATTCAATTATTCTATTTTCTTTTTTTTAAGAAATAAATTTTACTCAAGAAAATTTTGCCCAAAAATTAAAATTATTGGTATATCTTAAAAGTACATAAAAAACGAGCTATTAAAAATAAGTAGTTTTATCTCCGGTAATTGGGACCCTGGAGATGACATTTTATTGCATTATGACCATTCATAAGCAAGCTAATAGACATGATTGGTTTTGGTTTTAAAAAATTTTAAATTAATTTTTGTTTATACTACCACAAAGAACATAAGAACAACTATAATCTGAAATACAAAATTTAAATATACGGCTTGATGCCCACAAACAATCAACCATTCGATTTTCGACTTCGCAATTGTTTTCTAGGAGCTATTGTAAACATTTTAACTTGCAACTTGGCTTTATGGTTTAACTCCATAAGGGGTATACTGTCCTAAAATTTCGTTGGAATATGTGCATTATTGTTCAAGTTATCATCAATTGTTTGAAAATGGCTTCCCTAAAAAGCTACATTTCTTGAAATGTTTTCAATAAGTTCCAGCAAAAAAATTGCTATAGTAAGATTTCTAGGTAATTCTGACCCTTAGATTTACTCCACTAAAAAAGTATTCTGCTATTACTTCCACATCCAGGTAGTAAAATGGAAGTATGGCAGACGTAAAAAAACAATTCTTTTGTTAAACAGGTTCAGAATGTTATGATACGTCGTGATTTTAAATTTGACCGAAAGATAATGTCTGTCAGTCTATCGGTCTGTAGCTTTTTTGTGCCCTATTACTGTGGAACGGTTTAAGACATTGACATGAAATTTGGTACACGTGTGCACCATAGCGCGAGTAGAAAATATTTTGTGATGATTTCGTTGAAGGGTGGAAGGTAAATAGGGAGTCAAGAAACATAAGATTTGGTTTATATACTAGAAGCCAAGAACCCACATTGTTTTATGTCATATGCCACCCCCACTACAATTATTATTAAAGAAGTTGACAAAATAAAATTAAGATATTATCTCTTGAAATTTGGTACACATATGTATTATATAACAAGACCTGGACCTAGATTATAGTCTTAGCTTATTCCGTTGATGGGTTGGGGTACAAATAGGGATAAATAAGTAAAGCCAGCTGTTAAGAGACTAAGAACTCTGGAATTGGTGTATGTATACACTAGAAGCCAAAGTGTCAATTTTCATCACTCCCACTCCATTATTGAAATAAAATTAATTATAAATTGACTTGAAATTTGGTACACGTATGTATTATAACGAGATCTGGAACTAGATTATATGTTGAGCTTACTCTGTTGAAGGGTTGGGGTGGTAAGTAAGGGTAAATAAGTAACACAATGTGTAAGGGCCCATAAACTGGGGATGTGGTATACAGACTGTCTATTTTACGAGGGCCACACCAAATATCTCGCTTAATATCTATTGTAGAAGAATAAAGTTTTAGAAACAGTTATCCCATTTTTTGTGAGCTATATTTCAGTAAAAAGAAATTTGAAATCCATAGCCTACTTTATGAGATATATTACAAAAACCTGAAAAATAGGAAAAGCACAAACGGTTATAGCTTCCTTATTTGAGGAGATACAAAAAAAGTTAAAGGAATGAAAGTTGACGGCAAAGACAATAAGAATAATAACGTGTAACAAAAAAATCGAAAAATGCAGTTGGCTTTGACATACGCTATTGTGCAAAAATGAAAAATACATATCTCAAAGTAGGCCATGACGCCATTAATTCCGTTATTTTTTTCTCATTCCAACGATATAAAACATGTCACAGAAATTTTAACCGATAGTGTCAATATTTAATATTTTACGAATACCACAATTCATATAATTGAATCGTAACAATCAGCTGTGCCATAATTAGTGAAAAACAATGTATACAGTTATTAATAAATTTGACAGATTGTAACTGTTGTATGTTGTATGTTGCGTTGTCGAGTTCTAAGACAAATTTTATATCAGTAATTATGGTGTACACCAATAATAACAAATTCGATATGATTAGCATTTATTGTCAGTGCAATCTTGACGATGAGATGGCAGTCACGGTTTACGGAGATAGATTTACAGATGCTCCGCAGCCAAATCGAACTATGTTTAGGAAGTTAGTTCAAAATCTAAAAACGCACGGTTGATTTTCAAAAAAAGTAGTAAGGCGAGCGCATGTTGCGAATAATGTAAGAAAAGTGAATAGAGTAATGAATTATGTTAACCGAAATGAGGAAACCTCTTTGAGACAAATTCAGAGAAACTGTCGCATAAAAAAAGACAGTGCAAGAAAAATATTGAAAAAAACGGATTTCGATGCTACAAAATGAGGAAAGTTCAACATTTAAATGAGGGAGATAAGCCAAGGAGAGTCAGATTTTGTAGATGGTTATTAAATAAGAAAAAGAATGACGCGCTGATATGTAGCAAAATTCTTTGGTCGGACGAATCAAATTTTTCTAATAATGGGTTTTTCAATAGAAATATGCATTATAAGTGGACACGAGAAAATACACATTGGTGCAGAGAGACTGCTTTCCAAGAAAGATTTTCTACGAATGTTTGGTTGGGTCTTTTAGGGACTAAAGTAATTGGATCTTATTTTTATGATGGCAAATTAACCGCTCGTAGATACCTTAATTTTCTGCAAAACGAATTTCAAGATTTTTTTTATGAATTAACAGCGGCAGAAAGATTAAATTATTCATATTTTCAACAAGATGGGGCTCCACCTCACACTGCTGTAATATGTACAAATTATTTAAATCAAGTTATGCCAGATAGCTGGATAGGCACCTATGGACCCATTCTATGGCCAGCTCGATCATCAGATATTACTCCCTTGGATTTTTTCGTCTGGGGTTACATTAAAGACAAGGTATTTCAAACTGCCCCTGAAAATATTGAGGACATCAAAACCAGAATTCGAAACGCATGTGAGGCAATTACTCCTGAAATGCTCCAAAAGGTAATGCGTGACGTGTCTCGTAGAGCACGTTTATGTGTCAGAATGCATGGTGCACAATTTGAGCATTTGTAGTTAGAAAAATAAATACACACAATTTCTTTTCAATATAGTAGTAGGTAGTACTGTTATACATAGTTTTTCGTTTTTTTCTTTGGATGTTCGTTTTGTACTTGTATTTTGATTTATGAGATATTTATTGGTTTGTATTAAATTGTAATAAATAATTACGGAATTATAATTATTATAAAGTGAATTTTTACTATTATGGCACAGCTGATTGTTGCGATTCAATTATATGAATTGTGGTATTCGTAAAATATTAAATATTTACACTATCGGTTAAAATTTCTGCGACATGTTTTATATCGTTGGAATGAGAAAAAAATAACGGAATTAATGGCGTCATGGCCTACTTTGAGATGTGTATTTTTCATTTTTGCACAATAGCGTATGTCAAAGCCAACTGCATTTTTCGATTTTTTTGTTACACATTATTATTCTTATTGTCTTTGCCGTCAACTTTCATTCCTTTAACTTTTTTCGTATCTCCTCAAATAAGGAAGCTATAACCGTTTGTGCTTTTCCTATTTTTCAGGTTTTTGTAATATATCTCATAAAGTAGGCTATGGATTTCAAATTTCTTTTTACTGAAATATAGCTCACAAAAAATGGGACAACTGTTTCTAAAACTTTATTCTTCTACAATAGATATTAAGCGAGATATTTGGTGTGGCCCTCGTAAAATAGACAGTCTGTATATGCTAGAAGGTCTCAATTTTTTTATGACATTATTTACAAGATAAATATGTTTTTACTTGATATGAAAGAGATATGTTAAGAAAGGAAGAATACTCTTAAACGTAAATGTTGAGGGATCGGTTCTGACCTTTTCGTCTGTAGGGATTAGCAAGGAAAATAAAAGTAATTTGTTTTCCTAAAAATGCAAACTGTTACTGTCAGATTGCTTGCAATTGCGATTACTGGAGTAGAAAATGACTCATATAGAAATTTCGTTATTAGATGATTCTTTTTCGGGTTGTGGTTGCTAGGGAACATTATTATTGTTATAAATTTTTATCAGTTAATCACTACTCCTACTCGCATGTGCAGTGAAAAATTAAATTGTTAAAGTCTATCATATGATTGCCGACGTGCATCTTTATAATTAATTTATTACCTTTACTGTCTATGTCGAGAAAAAAATTTCGGCGAACTTGAAAATCAAATTATCCTATTTGAATATATGAATAAGTATCAATATATACACTGTGATAATACAATCATGATAACACAATTATGCAGTCTAAAAATAAATCCGAAACCACAAAGAATTCCACAATAAAAAATAAAATTGTTGTAAAAATGTCAAGCATTATATTAGTAGATAACAGTGTAATTACTAACAGCAAATAAGTTGCAAATATATTTAATGAACGTTTTATAATAAATATGTCAAAAAATTGTGTTAATAATAGTCCCACATATAATAGTCCCATATTCTTTCCTTTACAATGATGAAAATACCGTAATTCTTTGCAATTGAATCAGATGACAAAAAATGATAAAAATCAAAACACATCTTCAAGTAGATGTTATTGTTTTTCAAGAAATATTTTTAACGAAAAATACTAATCCTAGAAAAAAAGTTTTAAATAAGAAATTTCCGTTGAATTTTTTATTTTTGTTTCTTCTCAATTGCTTGGTATCCATTTCGAAAGATTAAAAATTTCTCACTTACTGTATTTACTCGAACAAATTCTCAAAATTTATCGATACAGCCATAGAACAAAATCATATTCTCTATATTTATAGAAATCTACCTTCATATTTATACATTCTGTTAACAACTATGCACCGTAAAAATACCAATTCATAGTTTTGTTCTTATGTTAGAGCGAGTTAAACTAGAAAATAGCATAGCAGAATAGCAGGTCGTGTCGAATTTTCGAGCTGGGCTCGAGATTGGTCAAAAATCCTGGAAAATCGGTCTATATTTTTGCGAAAAATCGTCGATCAACGATTTTGAAAAAATTCATAGGCGTTGAAGATAGGGTGAAGAATGGACGGTGTGAAATCGATATCTCGAACAGTTTTCGAGAAATCGGCGATCAAAACCAAAATCTTCCAGCAAAATTCTGAAGAAATTCAATTTCGTCGAAATTGAAAATGCCGGATAATTTTTAAAAAATATCAAGAGTAAAGAATACGACGAGAAAAAACAATCGGCGTAAGTGAGAAACCTATATCTCGACCAGTTTTCGAGGTATGAGCTGTCGAAGAGGAGAAAAAATAGAAAATTTACCTTTTCTCAAGGTTGATGGGCTGTATTCGAAATCGAGGTTTGGATCGTTTGATTTTTAATTCGATTTTTTACAAAAAGAGAATATTCGACTTTGACTATCGATTTCTCGAATACCGTTCAAGGTATCGATCCGTGCTTCACAGCGTCCACTCTTCGCTCTATCCTTGAAATCCGTGAATTTTTTGAAAATTTTTGCACAATTTTTTACTTTTTGCGAAAATATAGATCGAATTCTTACTAACTCTTGCTAGGTCGAGAACGAGAGAAATGGCTCGTGAAAATTGGGTTAAATAATCATCTGTAAAAATTAAACTACTTTGTGGATGGTTATGAAATTGAATAAAGTTAACTCTAATAATAGATGACTGGTTTAGAAAAACTCAAGTTATTTTGATCTGTAGAGCACATGTATGATTACATGAATTTGGGTTAGCCATTTTGAATCCACTATTTTAAATTTTGAAATTATATCAAAATCACAATCAGCGAGTTCTTGATTTTTTCATAATTTTAACACATGAGTTATTGTTATAGTTCACTACACATATTTAATGCACATACAAATTCAAAGCTGCCGATCGAGGTAATATAAAGGGAGATCGGAGCATGCTCCTTTTTTATAATACATTACATAATACATATAATGTCTCACTTAATAGATAAAACATCATTACTCTTATGTAAAGTATACTCTGGTATGATTAAGATAAGCAAGAAACGGAAACAAGCCTCTTTTAATTAAAATTTCTAACTTTTAAAATATAGTTACACAAGTAACCCCTAACTAGAACGTCATACCCAGGGAACAGATAACCAGCGCCGTACTTTGAATTTACTTATCAATATCGCGTAGGACGGGCAATGCGTCCACCAATGCCTAAGATATTCCTGTCTTACCGCAGAATAGAGCATGATTATTTAATTTACCAGAAACGTCATTAAATTTCTGCCAGACATGATTTTTAAATCTACAGTATTATCTTATTTAATATAATACTCAAGAAATTTGAAGTGCGGCTCTGCAGGACGTTATTCGCGGGTTAGTAGCCGACCTTGATAATTCAATCGCCTCCATTGCAACTTTCAATTTGATATTTTATAAAAGTTGTAGGAATGTTTTTGACACAAATTTTATAAACAACATTATTCCCAGAAACACTTTCATAACGTTTTCACAGCAGCTATAAGTGCAAAATTGGCACCACCCTATAAAATATCTCAGTCGCTGTTGATATTTTGTAACGCCTAATGGAACCGTTACAAAATAATTTTATAAACATTTCCAGATGCCTTATGAAAATTTAGTACCATCACTATATAGCAGTTGTATTAAAGCTTCATTTAATTGTACTATAAAACACACTTCACTGTTTATTAAACTACTGCTATAAAACAACTAAACAACTGTTTTGTAAGAGCTTTTAAAAGTCATTATTTTTTAAAAATGCTGCTTTATACACACTAATAAAATAAACTGAAGAAGTATTTTTGACACTAAAAGCATATGGCATTGTGATTTAAAACTATAGGTACCTTACAACCTATAATAATTATTTAAGAGACTTGTTGTGGCTTGCAGTTTTTGATGCGGAGAAAATGTAACTTACACTAATTTGTTTTAGTAGTCAAAACTGTATAGTTAGCACGTTTCTGACTCCATAAATTCTAATAAACATTTGATAATTTAAATTTTCATATCTTGTCATATTTACCATCACGAATGCTGGTCTTTCAAAATGGCCCCTCTCTAAAAAATACTTTTGCGCATTTCACGATATTTCAATTATTAGACGATTCCTATAAAACATCTATAAAATAGTGCGCCTTAGTGTAACATTTTGCGAATCTTATAAAATAGATCACACACTTTCGCGATAATTGTGTAGCTCTTATGATAAATCTGTTAACACTGAGTTGTAAATGCAACCATGGAAACAGAATTGGTTCAATTTGCATAAATATAGCTTAGAAATTAGTAGCAATAAATCACATTATTTACAAAGCTGTTTATTTATATGGTTTATTTATTGCCAAAAACACATAGTTCCTTTTACTAGTGGAAACAACTTACTTTGGCATATGACCTGATACGTTAACAGTGAAGTCAGTGAAATGGGTCGTTTCATTTTACAACAGTATATTTTTACAACCACTTTTTAAGTTTCTCCATTGTCCTAAATCTCATGTTTTTAGTTTCACCGTTATATGATCTGCCAAGATCTGCACCACTCTTGTCAATGTTGTTAACCAAAATTTTGGGAGAATAATTTTTTCATAAACTTTTTTTAAAAATCTCATTAAAAGACAGACTTTAATTATGACTAAATATAAATACACAGCTAACGTAGGAAATCAATTTTCTCAAATATGTTTTATTGTATTGTCAGTCACCACTTTTTTATGCTCAAGTAAACAATTTTGCTTTGTAATGACCTTGTTGCTGTTTCCATATTACAGCAAATACAATGCTATATAATAATTATATAACATGCTCTAGAACAACATTTATTCTTAAAAGCAAAATTGTCACAAATAACTCTTTAATATAACTGTTTTGTAAGATGATAAGAAATAACTATAAAATAATTCGAATGTGTATTTATGCTAAAAATGCTACTGAACGTTACTAAAAAATCGTTATAAAATGATTTAGTTTTATAAGCTGAGTTATTGCATAACTTGATCACGAAAACATTTATAAAATAATTTCTTAACTCCGTTAAAAGATATTTTATATTTTTATTTTCTGGAACTCTAATATAATCAATCGGAATTTAGAAGCATTAATAAAATAACAATAAAACAAAATAATCGTAGAACATTTAAATTATAAAACAAATTTGCTGATTGGGCTCATTTTATGGTCTTTATTATGAGCATTAAATATGTGTAGTAAACTATGTCACAGTATAAATTTTTACGTAAACATTGATTTTTTTAAATATTTACATTTTTTTTTATTTGTACACCTTTTAGCAAGTAAACTTTAAAATTTCTCATTTTTAGAGTATATGGCAAAAGGTTTCATTCAAATCCCTGGAGTTCACAATGTTTCCAAAAATGCCTCTTTCATGTAAATGCACTGGATTATCTAGTAAAATTTTGTATCCCTACTGTATTTGCCCCAACCGGGATAATTTAAAATTATTGAACGGAATGCTCCTGCGAACATTCTAAACCTTCTCCCAAGATACATTAACGGAGCGTCTTTTTGTCAAAGCAGTTCATTGTGCAACTACTTGAAAAGTAAAGCGATATATTTTTTTCCAGATGTGCTTGGGGAATAAGCCTTCTACTCTGGCCACCTTGGATCTATAGTTGGCCATATATCGAGGGCCAACGGACTGTACCCGACAACGAATGCTACATTCAATTCATTGAAACGAACCACTACATCACTTTCGGGACGGCTATTGCGGCCTTCTATGTACCAGTCAGTGTTATGTGTTTTCTATATTGGCGAATATGGAGAGAGACAGAGAAAAGACAGAAGGACCTGCCCAATCTTCAAGCAGGGAAGAAGGACAGTAGTAAAAGAAGTAATTCCAGGTAAGGGAGTGATAAACTAGGTAGTATATTAGAGCTCTAACTCGGCCTTGAATTGAGATAATTTAAGTTAATGTACAGGGCGTCCCAGAAGGTGACAATGTGGCGGAAGATAGAACACAATTAGCTGCACCTTCAGATTTACTTCTTAGTGATAATCGTTTTTGATATACTGGATGTTCAATAATTCTTGATTAACAGGCCCACAAAAAAGTCTGTGCTGGGGTACTGGTCGCACCTGTCCCTCCTATTTTGAGCTGCCGAACACGAATCTGATCTTCGTTTGGGTTTTTAACACTAAAAGAGTCTGTCTGGGTCACAATATTACTTATAGTCCATCCCGAACTAGTATCTTTCATTAAATTTCGCTGAATGCAATGAAACCTACGTCCCACCCTCGTTTTCGAGGTCGGAGAATCGAAATTAGATCAATCGTATTTCCGCAAACCCCTGGAACAACCCTTAAAATGCAAGAAACCACCGTTTCTCCGCTAATTGTGTGACAAGTTTTCACAATGATTTTGAGAGGGTGGACCAACCGCCACCCTCGGAACATCCACCCGCCGCCCACTGAATGGAACTGCCCCCCTTTGAGGGAGAGTTTTTTAATATGTTATTTCATTTCTTTTTGTGATTTCACTTAAACCCATAATGGAAAACTTTCCCTTTAAATACTCTCTCGGAGGGTAATTCTTACTTCCCAGTAGGTGGGTGGATGCTCCAAAGATGGCTACTGGCCAACCACCTCTCGAAACCATCGCGTAATATCCAGTAGGTACGAGCTAGAGTCAGGCATGTGCTCTATTGCCTACCTACTGTATATCATGCGGTATACGCCGATAGCCACAAGTGGACGGGGTCATAGAAAGAAACATTTTTTATCGCCATAATTTTCAGCGAATTTTCAAAAAAGCGAAAAAAACGAAAAACAACACCCCTCAGAGGGGGTAGTTTGCACCCCCTGGGCTGGGTGGGTGATCCGAGCGTAGCGGCTGGTCTATCCCGTAGGAATTATCATGAGAACCCTGTTCCAAGAACTCTTCACATAAGCTATTTTGAGTTTAAATAGGGTTGTTCGGCATTTTTTTAATTTCATAAATCGAAAGTGCAAGTATAAAATAATGGATCTAAAAAAAAATCAGAATTTTATTCACACGTTTAGTGTCTTAAAGTCAATTACAAACCTCTACCTCGCGAAAATGGGGCATGGCCAATCGCTACGTTACTATACCCACAGACTCGGTGATTTCAGTCGACTCGTGGCTTTTTAGTTGTTATTATTTATATACTTATCGTGATGATCTGCGCCCCTTTAAAATCGCGGATCAATCAAAGGCTTTCCGTGGGGGCAATTTTTCGGAACGCGGCCGGTGTCATTCGATTCGGGAATCTCTCTCGCGTCTTGAATATAGGATCGAGCAGTCGATCGTAAATGAATATGAGTTGGAGAAATGTTACCAAATGTCAAAATATGACGTTTTGCCCTCGTACCTGTCGGGCCGAATTTTCGATTTTAACCTTGCAATTTGCGATGTTAGTTTATTTCCGACCTTCTCCTTACCATAGAGACATAGAACGAGCTTCCAATCGCCGTATTTATTTAATTACGAACATTTGAAAATTCCGTGTTATTCGGTTAAATTTGTAAGGTCCCGGAAAACCACTTTTGTCTCGCTCACGACGCGACGAGCGACGCGCGACGGGCCGAATTTTTTATTTTTCCGACACAACTTGGTATTGCAAGAAAGCGCCACTCTCCCTTTTCCCATAGAGATGTAGAGCGCCGTTCCACTCCGAGAATTTATTTCGTTGCGAGTTTTTGAATTACTGATGGGTTTCAATTTTAACAAAAATATTTTATTTCGCACACATCTAGCAGGAATTCCAATTTCCATTCTGATACTTACAATGCGGTTAAAATGCCAATCTTCCCTTTTAAATAGAGACTAAAATCGATTCTCCACTACGAGAATTAACTTAGATACGAACGTTTGAAGATTTTATGTTCCGAATTTTTTTTCTCGCTCTTGTAGAGCCGAATTTACCTGTACAACTTGATATCAGAAGAAAGGGCCAATTTTGTTCTTTCTATACAGACCTAGAACGGACGTCCATTCCACGTATTTACTAAGTTATGAATTTTTGAGAATTTGATGTTTTTCAATTTTTAATAGAAAGCGATCTTTCGTTCGTCAAGCCGGATTTCCGGTTTTGGGCATTCACTTTGGTATCGGAATCAAACGTTACTCTTCCTTTTTAATTAGACACCTAAAATAGCCCTCAACTCCACGTATTTACTTACTGCTGAACGGCTGTTAGTGGTCGCGATATCTCGGTAGATCTTCGAGTTCAAAGTTACGTATGGTGACGTCACGAACAGACGCACTGTTTTTGCAACTAGTACTAACTTCAACGCCTTATATCTCGAGAACGGAAAAAGTTAATAATGTGATATTTTAAGTGCACACTAAGAATATCGAGTGCTATATAAAAATGTGTAAAAATCATATAAACAGAATATCACGGAACAAGCCCATTTTCCGAATGGGATTATTAATTCTGGTGGAAAACAGAATTAATAATCCAAAGTAGGCATATGCCCAATTTGTCACTTTCTTAATATATTCAAATATTGGCAGTTTTTAGTAATTAGTATAAGTTTCAAACGATAAGTCACTAGCTTTTTAAATTTACAAAACTGAAAATGAAGCAGCCGATTTAGTTCATTAATAAGGATTGCGCGGGTATTATTTTCGTGCGTGGTTCTTGGAATGGAAATAGAAGAACTACAGAGGGAAAGTAGCGAAGATATCTTCCAAATCATCGTGTACTAAATAATAAGTAATATTAAGAAAGTTCAACGATTTGTCCGACGTTCAACACTCTGGTACAGAAAAACAATATCTAGAGTCCTAGTCATAAATAAAGCCCAATTCACACCTGGCGGAATCGACACACTAATTAGAACTAAGCATATTTGAGCGAACTCAAATCCAGTGTTTCAAAGAAATTCCCAACGCAAATTCAACATTACTGTTTGATGTGAAACTTACAATAACCATCCAATAGTGCCTCACATTTTTGAAGGAACGATAACTGATCAAGTTTACTTAAATCAGTAAAATCTTATTAAAACCTACTCTAGGTGTACATTTTGAATCCATATGAATATGTGGTAATTTTAATTAAGTGTATCAACCGTTATCTACTTCAATTAAATGTTCTTAGTTCTAGTTCATACTTTAAATATAAATAATAAAATTGTTAACGTTTTCTTGTAGTTTAATGTTATATTCTGAAGGCGTTATGTAGCTGATTTTAATTGTGCCTGTTAATTTCAAGTTTTATTATTAACTGTTTTCTTGAAAGAAATGGCATGTAATTTTAAACGGAGATTGAAACCTCAAAAAGCTGAAAATCGCTGCATGTGAAAAATAACCAGATAGCAAATTCTTCTGTCGAGTGTTTAAATGATATTAATAAATAATAATGTTAGTTGACTCCATTATTTGTAATACAATATAACATAATTTAAAATTTGATCAATCACTACTTTCAAAAATTTATTACCGAACAACCGTAAAAAGGTAATAAAATATTATGACATTATTTTACATACTGGTCTATTGAAAGCAGTATTGTAGAAAATGTGGTCCTGAATTTCGTCAAAAATAAATTATACTTGATTAGAGTAAAAAAGTATATGTGTATCAAATTTTATTCACATGTGTATAACCGCTATGGCATAAAATATTGGCCAATAATCATACCGTATTTCAAATACTGTTATTATCATTCAATAGATACTTTGAGTTTAGCTAAGTGTACTTCTTCTACTACATTATGTTCGTTGAAATGTGGGACACCCTGTATATAATTAAAAGTCGCATGTTATTTTATTGTATGTTGTAAATTTCACCAGTTTTCACATTTTTTCTATACGTACAATGTATGTTCACGTCTAATTAGAGATGTTAGTTACAAGCTAACTTCCGTCATTACCGAAAAATTGTAATTATCATTCAGGAAAAACCGGCGTCTACTTAGTACAATTTAATTATGTGGGGCATCCTATAAAGGCTTTACTGTCCTTAGTGCTAGCAATACAATAGACAGAATTCCAGTTTTGTAATTCAGTTACCATACCTCTTGTCGATTTTCACGAAATTCATATAAGTGCCAATATCTCAAAAACTACAAATTTTTTACCAAGGTCATATTTTCATATTCTTGTCAGTCTTGCTCATGACTGATAAGAATATGAAAATATGACCAGAAAATGACGTTGAGTTTTGAGACACCTTGTATGATTATAGATTATAAATTGGTAGAATTTACTAAAACAATTAAATATCGTATAAATCAATTGTATACATTCAAACATGCATGTATTATGATGTAGTTATTTAAACGTAATGCTAGATAAAATACAGGTAACTATTTTTTGCGTGTCTCACATAAAATACAGATTAAATGACGATTTTTGTAAGTGAATTAAAAAAGACAAATAAAAGGACGTTTTAATTTAATCCTTTCAATCGTTAAATTTAAGTTCAATTTCCTTTGCATCGGTCGTGTTTTTTTTTTAAACTCAATATAGTTATTTCAATGCTAAAGTTTGTTCAAAGCACTTATAACTGATTAATGCACGTGGTATAATCAAAATCATATGAGAGTATACTGTTTCTTATCACATCGAAAAATTTGTCTTTCAATGTATCTACTATAGTAAATAATATTTCTTATAGGATTTCTCAGAGGAAAAAGTAATCTATGAAAATATTCATTTTATTTTTTGCATTCTTCTCATAACCTACATTATGGTTATGCTAGAAATTAAGAAACTCTAAAAAGAATTTATTTATAAAATACCTACCTAATGAATCAAAATTGGAAATCAAATGAAAGCATCAATTTTTAATATTCTTTAGCAAACCACATCTGGTCATGCTTGAGAACAAAAATCCTTAAAATGAATTTAATTATAGAGACACAAAAAAAAAATATATTTAAAAGAGCTGACCTTGATGTAAATCTGTTATTCAATCTTTTAGAAATTGGCCAGGTGTTGAAACAAATTTCGCCCTTATAATGGGAAAAGCGATTTCTAACAGGTATAATACAGCTTATCGTTAAGGCGAGTCAATGTGCACATTATAGTTTGCAATCTTTTCCCTCCGTGTTATTGCATTCCTTTGCCTCTCTAGCTGTTTTCTTCTATTCTGTTTTATCTTCAGTTTTCCTCCTCCAGCCTCTAGTCTCAGATCACCTTCTATATCATCCAGCTATCTCAAACGTGGATCTCCTTTTAATCTTCTAATAGGTTTCCATTCAGAAAATTTCTTTGCTGATCTTGATTTTCAATATTAATTAAATTGGTTTGGTTAATTTCGGTTCGGAATATGTGGCAACACTCCCGCTCGGAGCTATAGTTTTCGATTTCAATATTGTTGTTATTGTTGATTGGTATTCTTTTGACTTCATTATACTCTTCGCAAATACAGAACGAAGCTAATATTGCATTCAATCGGCACATTTCTAAAACTCGTAGAGAAAAAAATTTCATATCACTGTGTTGGTGATCGAATTCTGCACAACTTTCAAAATGCCCGTCCCTCTGTTTGTCTGTCAGTCTGCTTGTCTGTCTGTCCGTCTGTCTGTCAGTCTGTCCGCCCGTCACGTCTCTTGTAAGCACGATAACATAAGAACAAAAAGCATCAAAATTTGGACACTTAGTGTTAGCTAAAGGAAAAACTCTATTTTTGTACAAAATCTATCAATAAATAAAAAGTTACTAATTTATTTTTATGTTTTGTAATTAAACAAAAAATTGAAACATATTCTTTATATGATTTTGCAAACAGCAGAAAAAATAACTATCTATAACCAAAAGAAAAACTTTCTGTAAAAATATTAATGAAATCTTTGCATTCTTTCGATAACCTGAATCTGGTTATGCTAGCAAATTAAAATCTTAAAATGAATTTGTCTAATTTCTTATTTGACAATTCTCATTCTAACACTAGCATCCACACAGTCCCCTACGGCCATGCAGATTAAACTAGCATCTACATAACCCCCTTCGATTATGAAGATTCAGTTAAAAATGAGAACAAAGGCCTAAAATGATTTTATTTTTCTACCTTGTCTTAAACAAATTTTCATTCTAATGGATTACATTTTCATGAAATCTATCATTCTGTTTCTTGAAAATGCTTAGCTTTTGAAACGTTTTTCGCCCTTATTCTGGAGCTCATCAGAAAGACATAAAGCCACTCATAACGATGTTTCATGCAAAACCAAGACAATTTCTGCATGGCCGTAGGGGACTGTGTGGATGCTAGTGTTAGAATGAGAATTGTCAAATAAGAAATTAGACAAATTTATTTTAGGATTTTAATTTGCTAGCATAACCATATTCAGGTTATCGAAAGAATGCAAAGATTTCATTAATATTTTTACAGAAAGTTTTTCTTTTGGTTATAGATAGTTAATTTTTCTGCTGTTTGCAAAATCCTATAAAGAATATGTTTCAATACAGTTATAAGCAAACAAATAATAATTAACTTTTAAACAAAAAATGTCTGAAACTAATATTATTTATAAAATAAAAATCGGTCTTCTTACATATTTCGCAAGTATCTTAAGAGTATTGAAAATACCAGATGCAACTATACTGCTGTTGCAGTCCAAGGATGGATGGCTAGGATGATAGGTATTTTCAGCATTTGCATTAGGTACTATTAGCGATTAATGATGAAATAAAAAAAAACAACTTTTATCAAATTTAATAATACCACTTGGGTTCATTGTAATTGGACCCATGTTCATTGATAAAAAAATTTTAGATTAACCCAGCTATCGTCTGTCAAATTTTGTCATAAAGCTTGTAGAACACCCTGTATAGTGCATTTCTACTGTACTTTTTTATATCAAACTTAGATGTATTTGAAAATTTTATTTAGTCCATGTTTTATTGGATTATTTTGTTTTTTTAATGTTAATTTGAAAGTGACGGTGTTCTGTAAGAAATAACGCAAGTTATGCAAACTAAGTGACATACGATATGGCATTGTCGGCATGTATCACAAGAGATCATTAAGTTTAAGAGTGTTTATGTTTATATTTTAGTTTCGGGATTGGATTGGATTGGATTGTTACTGAAACGTGATATCCCTAATAGCATGGCGTTGAGTGAACGGTACGGTTACAAGGCCGGCGCAGCGGCCTACACAAATCTGTCGCTCTCGATATGTTTTTCGTAAGATAGGTCCTATATCGTGCGCCCAGCAGTATTTTCAATAGTAAAAAGCATACTATAAAATGTGCAACAATTATATAAAAAGTACAATAGATCGGCGAGGAGTATAATGGTTAACTTGTTTTGTTTTCTTCATTAACTGTAAGACATCTTTTTCATGATTCTCGGTTAATATTAATTCATTCGGCATTCGTTCTAAATTTGTTCTACTATGCTTATAATAGCTACGTCGTTAGCATAGGTCTATGAGATGCTTTGATTCCTTTATAAGCTTTGCAATATTGAGATAGATATTTGTAATTAAATTGAATAATTCATTAATTTCTAGTATAACCATCTAGTATCTAATTGTGCAGATAATCAAAAGAACAGAAAGATTAGAAATTATTATTTTCAAGAGCATATTCCCTTTTTTAATTTTTCAGTAATTTTTTATGTTCTAATTTTAAATATTTTTAACATAACTGTAAGTAAATAAAAAATAATTCACTTTAAGCAATACTGAATCGGATAATTTTTTAAATATTTCCATTCCGTAAGTAAACTTGATATTATTTATTCAAGGCAATACAAAACCACCTATATGTCGCCGACAGTCCACATCCTTCTAGACAAGCTGTCTAGGTTCAAGTCAAGTGGGTCCAAACCTATGAAGTATAGTGAAGAGCGAACCTGTTCTTGTCACTATGTTTCGAAAATAACATAGCACTGTGGGACTGTGGGTTTCTTATACTTGCAATGTTACACAGTAGAGATCGGCAAAATGTCCAGATTAAAAGTGTCAGTATTTATATAAGCAGACATTCTGAAAGGGTTCGACACCTTCGATGTAAGTCTGATACATTCTCCTCAACACGAAAACACTAGAACATTATTACTCAGCACTCCTTTCACCAATCATATCACCATCATCTGGAAATGACTGAAACTTATCCCGATGATGCCAACATGGTCAGAGAAACGCGCATGGGGTGAAAGTACAAACGGGGGCACCGAGCCTTAGTTTTAGTACTGGAAATTAGCCGAGGTTAAATAAATGATTTAAATAAACGTAACAGAACATTAAGGATCTTATTTAAACCAGCTTGAAGCTGTAGGCGATTTGATTAAAAGAAATTAATTAATTTATTTCCTTAGTAGTATTTTTAATTGTAAGAGGCTGCGGATAATTAATCCTGACAAATGAAAATGAGATAAAATGTACTTTTATAGCTATTTTAAGTGAGACACGTCATACAGAAACGTATTAAGTAAAGTATGTTTATTGTAATTAAGAGGTCGTAAATCTTCGTCGTATATTTACTTTTGGCGCATCATTCCGTAGCATTATCCTCATGCTTGATATATTTGTCAATTGGAAAATTGAAGAACTCTGTTGGATGCGTATATTGTGCTATTTACGGATTCACTTCAATCTGTGAACTTGTTGGATGCCGAGTTGTGTACAAAGTTGATGGAGGAATAAATTACTTGAAGAAATTTCGGAAACCAATATGTATAAGATGTGGTGGATACAAAATACTTAATTCAAGATAAATATAATTTTATAAGAGTTAATTTCTAATGGAAATACTTCCAAATTAAAAGCAAATAGTACGGCCATACGGTATTTACATTCTCGTATTACTGAGAAAGGTTTGTTAATCAGTAAACTGCTGTCGGAGGCAAATAGCAAAGATTTTTGTGAAAAAGGAATTGTCTTGTAACAGCAAGATTTTTTTAACATATTCTAGACATCATAGAGTGTCTACAGAGAAAATCTTTGCTTTGACCGTGAGATGAAAGTCATCCTTTTTAAGCTTTTCGAAAACACGTTTCTTTTCTTGTTTCTGCTTTGCATTTTTGTAATTATCTCAGATTTTGCTAGTCAGATCTGAATTTGTCTAATACCAAATTATTGAGAAGAAATTTTACGTAAATATTGTGTAGGTTTTCACAATTTAAATATATAATAATAATAATAATAAATAAAATACGTTTTGCCCGTGATAATACACATATTTCTAAATTTTATAAGGTATAAGAAGAGGAGTCTATGAGATCACTTTTAATTAAAATTTTTCAGAATAACTGGCCTCATATAACGATGTGATTATGCATAGCATTTTCGTCTACATTGTAATATTGTATACACTGAAAATTATGGCCAAAACCTGAATGTCCTGGGAATGTAACAATGTAATTAATTAACAGTTACACAGACTTTAATGCTTGCCTATAATTTACGTTTTATCTGCATTGGGAGATTTAATTAATCAGTTTTATAACTCCAATATTTTGCGAAGTTTCCGAATCTGTGAATTATTGAAAAACACAAAAATTTATTTTGGTTTCAATTTTACACATCATACAGTTATTAAATAAATAATAATTTTGACACATGGTTTGTGTGGTATAATATGAATGTTTAGATTGATATGTATTTCAATTTAATTGTTTATGTTATATAAACTAAATATATGTAATTGATGGACTTTAGTGGTTTAGTGGTAATATTAATTTCGTAATCAAATTGTTGCATTTTGAACTAAATTCGAATTATATCAAAATTTACTAACAAAAATAATTTATTTTTGTTATGTATACAAGATGTTAAAAACTACACATGCTTTCAGACAGCTGGATTAAGTTGCCTGTCTCATTTGGTATCTTAAACTTTTCTTTCTCAAAATATTGTCAGCTATGCTCTCCTTTATGCTCCAAAATAATTAGCATTTGTCTCCGAGTTATTAACTATTGATAGTCTAGGGCAACTTAATACTTTTTTCGGTCAGGTCAACAAGGAAATACAGCTTAAATACCAGGTGAGTCACGAATTGCGCTCGCCCCGATATTTCCTAAAATATTTGGAATAGAAAATTGAAATTTGGAGGCCTTATTACACGACTAAAATGCCATCTTTTCAATACAAAATCAAGTTTGGTGCACATCCAGTTTGACCGGAAATGCCCACAACTTTCGATTTTTAAATGGAACACTCCATATATTTTTACATTTTTGGAATCTAGAGGAAATTTTGAATACAATACATTTATTTTGGTCACTTTTTGATAAACATTAAAAATTTTATTGAAAAATCTATTTCTGAATCCAGAGTGCTGTGGTGCCCAAAATATATTTTAGTTTGTGTGCTACGTTACTATAAAAATAAAAAGAGCAATATGATTGCATTACTTAATTCTCTAGAGGCGTTTAAAATTTTTAAATGTGATTTTTACTCACTAACTCGGTTTTTTTAAATGGGAATTTAATCGTTCACCAACATTTTTAAATACCTCATTTTCATACGAATCTAATGATACCAAAATTTTGAAAATCCGCTCAAAAGTATTTGAGATTTCAGCCAAAATACAATGCAACCAACCTTTTAGAAACATGCGGCTAATAGATAATAGATTAGTGGGCTTTGGAAACTAAAATGGCACATTTCTGTGTAAATCTGGTAACCTAATAACATTGGAAAAATCACAGTAGCCATTGAATGTAATAAAACGATATCAGCTGTCAGACAGACTCGTGTAGTTATAGGCAATCTTGAGCTATCAAACATTTAATAATTGTGAGCGCAAAGTACGTTACAATTAAGTTTAGCATAGGTATGTGGTGATAAACACAATTACATCCACAAGGACATTTGCAATAGAATGCGACATGAGTTCGGTTTTCAGAGTTTTATTTAAATGAACATAAATATCGGGCCTATAAATAAATAAAAATCTATTCCGTTTGAACAATTAAACATAAACTAGGCAACAGTAGGTATATTTAAAATAATTAATATAAATTAAACCATAAATTGACATTTATAGATATTGTTCAAAATGTCCACCATTTTTTTCTATACACAATTGTTCTTGTTCTTTGCGCTCACAATTATTAAATGTTTAATAGCTTAAGATTGCCTATAACTACACGAGTCTGTCTGACAGCTGATATTGTTTTATTACATTCAATGGCTACTATCATTTTTCCAATGTTATTAGGTTACCAGATTTACACAGAAATGTGCCATTTTAGTTTCCAAAGGCCACTAATCTATTATCTATTAGCCGCATGTTTCTAAAAGGTTGGTTGCATTGTATTTTGGCTGAAATCTCAAATATTTCTGAGCGGATTTTCAAAATTTTGGTATCATTAGATTCGTATGAAAATGAGGTATTTAAAAATGTTGGTGAAAGATTAAGTTCCCATTTAAAAAAACCGAGTTGGTGGGTAAAAATCACATTTAAACATTTTAAACACCTCTAGAGAATTAAGTAATGCAATCATATTGCTCTTTTTATTTTTATAGTAACGTAGCACACAAACTAAAATATATTTTGGGCACCACAGCACTCTGAATTCAGGAATAGATTTTTTAATAAAATTTTTAATGTTTATCACAAGGTGACCAAAATGAATGTATTGTATTCAAAATTTCCTCTAGATTCCAAAAATGTAAAAATATATGGGGTGTTCCATTTAAAAATCGAAAGTTGTGGGCATTTCCGGTCAAACCGGATGTGCGCCAAACTTGATTTTTTATTGAAAAGATGGCATTTTAGTCGTGTAATAAGGCCTCCAAATTTCAATTTTCTATTCCAAATATTTTAGGAAATATCGGGGCGAGCGCAATTCGTGACTCACCCGGTATAGTTAATAGGGGTAAGTAGTGGAAAACAAATAAAGCAAAATAAAAGGAGTTCACAGACATAGGATTTGAAGTAAATAGCTGAAGCTAGAGCTTCAATTTTTTCTATGACATCTGCAATCTCTATTATTAGAAATATTCACTTGAAAATTGGTACACGTATGTATTATAACATCTGGACATAGTTTGAGCCGATTGCGTTGAAGGATTGGAGGGTTACTAAGAGTATATAGGAAAAAAATAAATAAAGAAATCTAGTAAAATTTCAGATATTAAAGATTTGATGTATATAGTAGAAGTCAAGGCCTGAAATATTTTTGTGATATCTGCCCACCCCCACCATCACCATCAGTATTAAAGGGTTTAACAAAATAAAATTGAGATATTGCTTTTTACATATATGAGCCCTATAAATTATAGTCAAACCTTTTATCAGATTGATTTAATTTGGACATTTTCAAAAATCACCATTTTTTTAAACCCGAAAAATCATCGTTTTACATTATCTTTTCTAATGAGTAATAATATTTTTTAAACTAAACTAAAATACGCATACAAATGTTTTGTTTACGTATCACGATCTCTGAGGCTTATATCTTGCTCCTGCACAACTAACACATATTTTCTGTTTTCTAGACAATCTTGTAGATGATATTATGACATTTTGCTTTAACCTGTCAATATTTTGTTTGTTTCTGATGTACGAGGTTTTCTTCTTTACAATAACATGTGTGCATTTTAGCAAGGAGATCTGGTCGTGTATAGCAAGAACAAAATCCATTGTTTAGTGTAAGAAAAAGTGTTATCATCATTATTCAGAATTTTTCGTTGAACCTCACTTGGTCATTTTATTTTCCATATTAATTACTCCCATGTAAGAAATTAATCTATATAATCTGAAATATATAGAGAATAATACAGACGTGCATTATTACCCTAATATAAATTAATGATTAATGATAACAGTTAAATACTACTTTCCATTATCATTGCCACGTTATTTTAAATTTCCGTTCTCGAGCAGAAATTTTCTTATAATTGTACATTGTAATTGTTAAAAAGCGGTCAACAAAGATTAAGAAATATGATTTTACCGCATTTTGTTAATTGAATCTTATTGCTTAATATCGATTCCACGTAGAGTGGAAGTATGATAACGATAAAAAAATATTTTTTTGTTGAAATTGGTTTAGAATGCAATGAAACATGGAAATTTTAAATTAGCGATGTGGCTGCCTATTTGTAACTCTTTTTTATTTTCTTGAAATTTGGTACACGTACTTGTAAATAGGGGTGTATAAATATAACAAGCTGGTGAGGGTCCGGAAATTTTAGATTTCGTATATATAGTAAAGGCCAAGGTTTCAAAATTTTTTATATTAAGACAACCAGGCCTTGACTTGTTTATTAAATGAAATGATGTTAAGAAGAAGTATAATATTCATGGGTATTTCAGAAATACTTTTATATATTAGGACATGATATACTTATTTCCATCTTATATTTCATCGACTACTCTAACAATGGTGTAGTTAATTATTTGGAAGAAAGGGGACAAAAAGTTATTAGTAATTATATTCCAAGAATTATAAAGATTATATTCGGTGTACTTCAAACTTCAATCCTGGATTCTTTGCTTTACAATATTTACACAGTCGATTTTGGATATAACCATCATCATTTCCAATATTATTTTTATGCTGATGATGGCACCAAATGTTATCTCTAGTACAATTATTAAGATGTTCAGTAGTCAAGGCAACATTTTAATTAAATTTTGACTGAATTATATGAGAACATCCTTTACTATTGCCCGATATTATGTTAGGGGGCCTATGTCGGCTATAACATTCATATGTATCACTAAATAAATAAAGGAAGCTAGTAATAGTCGAAAAATTTGGGATTTGGTGTATACTACAGACTGTCCCACGACGAACTACGGAGATCGATATCTCGAAAAAAGACATTGGAAAATTTTGAAAATTTAGTAGTAAACTAATGCCAATGGGGGCAACTCGGCTAAAATATTTTCAAAATCCGGTTATATCGGAAGTCGGTACCAGCTTGCTTATTTTAAATGAAACACCCTATACATTTTCGACATTTTGAAATGACCATGAAATTTTAAGTCGAAGCTGTGGACAACCCATACCTAAACACAGCAATTTCGGAGATATTTGATATTTTATAAAAATTTGACAGGTGTAATGGCTTGCAAGAACCGTAATAACTTTCTTCTTGTAGGAGGTCCTCAATTGCTCTTTAGCACGCAGAAAGAACACAAGATGAGCTAGTCTCTACAATAAAAATATATTTCATAATAGTATACCAAGCGTTCTATTTTTCACGCTACATTTTGCCAAATTCAAACTTCAAAAACTTTTTTATTTCAAACAGATTACCCTGTATTTCTTAACATCAAGTTGTGTACAATTAAATTCCCTTTTTTCTAGTATAGGCGTTGTAGATGTTAAAGTTACAACTTTTTGATTTTCTTAAATATTCAAGAATTTTTAATAAAAAATCCCATCAACTTAGCCATAATTAGAAACAATCATTAACGACAGTCATTCTTTTATGTAAAAAAATACCAGAACGTTTAAATTACACCCACGGAGACTTTTTAGATTTGTTTATTATTCATGAAGAATTTATTAAAGTAATATCAAGAATATGTAACACATTTGGTACTCGATACACACAATAACAGAAACCATCATCATACACTGTAAGATAGATAATTTTAGAATATTTGGCTCGGTCAAGGTAGGAATTCTAAAAAGGAAGCCGAAGAGAAAATCTTCTTAACTTACTATTTAAATTTGCCTGAGAAAATTGTAATGTCACCACTTTATCGTTTCTCATGGCACAATAGACATTGAACTGCTTGTGCTTGAATATTTCGCTCCCTGAAAACATAAGGATTCGAGGTACTCCAGTAGTAAGAATTGTATCGATTAAACAATACATTTTTGGTAAATTTGACATCATCTTTCCATATAATATTTAAGAAAAATAATTGTCTCCTTCATGTATCATTAAAATAAATTCACAAAATTTTTCTCTCGTCAGAAATCTGTCTTTGAATTGTTGAACTACATGAAACGAGAATGGATTTATGCTTTGACAAGATTTTGTGAAATGAATTCTTGGATAATCCCGATTCCAAACCAGCTTGCCTTAGCGACATAATTGGAAATGCCCGAAAATACCTCAAACTTGCTATTTCTATGTTTTGGTCATCAACAATAGACTACTTCTTTTGAATTTCTACCTTGGCAGAGCCAAATATTCTAAAATTACCTGTTTTATAGTGTATGGTGATGGTTTCTGTTGTTGTGGGTATCGAGTAGCAAATGTGTCACATATTCTTGATATCACTTTATTAAATTCTCGATAAATAATAAACAAATTTAAAAAGTCTCCGTGGGTGTGGCTAAGTTGATGGCAATTTTTATTAAAAATTCTTGAATATTTCAGAAAATCGCCAATATTTCAAAAAGTTGTAACTTTAACCCCTACATATCTGATACCAGAAAAAAGGGAAAAAGGGAATATAATTGTACACAATTTGATGGTAAAAAGTACAGGGTGTTTTATTTGAAATAAAAAAGTTTTTGAAGTTTGAATTTGACAAGATGTAACGTAAAAAATAGAACACTTGGTATAATATTATGGAATTTATTTTTATTGGAAAAACTAGCTAATTTTGTGTTCTTTCTACATACCAAGAAGCAATTGAGGATCTCCTATACGAAGAGAGTTATTACGGTTCTTGCAAGCCATTGCACCTGTCAAGTTTTTTATAAAATGTCAAATATCTTCGAAACAGCTATGTTTAGGTATAGAGTGTGCTACATGTGTCGACTCAGAATTTCATGGTAATTTCAAAGAGTTGAAAATATATAGGGTATTATTCCATTTAAAATAATCAAGTTGCTAACGACTTCTGGCATAACCGGAACTGCCACAATCTTGAAAATACTTTAGCTGAGTTGCCCTCTTCAACATTAGTGTACTTGTAAATTTTCAAAATATTTGAATGTCTTCTTTTCGAGATATCGATAGCCGCAGTTCGTCGTGGGACACCCTGTATACAATTATCTCCATATACTGGCGTGCAGAAGTAATATAAGAATGTTTTTGTTTGAAGATGTTTCGATGAGAAATCTGGATGTAGAAGTCATGTTTCATTAGGCAGTGGTTTCTTACATTGACCTCAATGTCAATATTAGGTAATAATGTTCAACGTAGAAAGATATTTCCTAAGTTTGCTAATAAGTTTAATATCCATATAATCACAGCTGTGTATCGATCAGTAATGATAATGAAAAATAAAATTGCATCACACTCGACAACTTCGCTCCACCCGATTAAATTATAATTATACGCTATCGTTCTATAAAACAGGAAAATCAAACACGCCAACAGGCGTAAAAAATAATCTTGGGTGTGGTTAGCATCCGCAAAGATGATACTTCTTTGTCTAACGCCATTCAAAATATGTTTGTTCTTGTCCCGTGCACTATAAACAATTTTGAATAGGCAGGATGGCCAGCACTGTACATTCGAGTTATAAATGTAATGATTGTATCATCAAATATTATAATATGTTATACCCTATAGAAAAGCGAAGATGGAACATAAAACTATTAAAATTAATTTTATCTATTTTTCTCTAATCAGCTTGCGTTCAAAATCTAAATATTATTAATATTTTTATTTAACATCGCTTTTACCACTTTCCTATTTACACAAACTATCTCGATGAAGTAGATTATACAAACAGGAATTAATTATAACACACAATTAAAACTATGTAGTCGCTGACGAGACTTAACGAAACATATTTTCGAGGGAAATTGAACGGGATAGGATGAAGTTTGAGCTTATGATTGACTCTAAGGAAAGTTAAAGCATACCAGGCAATATCTATGTAAATTATTTTAATGAAAGTTAATTCAGTTGAAATTGGAAGTAGGACTTTTTTGGATGTAAATGAACGAAATAGAAACTATATTGCAGAGTGAAATGACAGGAAATTTTCCTTTTTAGATTGTCATTTGCTGCGTTTATCGGATTATACTTTAATAAAAACGTACGGTTAAAATTTGCTCATTACTTTGGAGAAAATTACAAAGGCAAGAAAACACAAAGTTTCAAAAGCTTTTACACTAGTACATGCGCTTTTTTTCACAGTGTACAGGAACTGACATTATTCAATTTCTTTATTTACTACCTCACTCATATAGTTGACTACACATATTGAATGCACATAAAAAGCCGTAAAAACCGGCCACAAATCTCTGTCTCGTTAGCATGAGTGATGCCCCATAGAGCCGTACTTAAAATTTGTTGCAAAATTCAGTAGAAATTTAGAATTATTGTCTTTGGTAAATAAATAGTCATTTGATACAGTGCTGAATTTAACAAAATTGCTGTGTTTTGTTTGTGCCCAAATAGGAATAATATCTTATATATTTGTGAAGCGGTGAAGAATTCGATGTTCCATGATACACTGACAATATAAAGTTCGTCTCTGTCGACATACCTGCTGAAAAACATTACATCCTAAAATATTTTTGATAGGGGGGAGTCGGGTAATTACATCAAAATAACACAGTCCCACAGAATAAAAAGTTCTGTACCAGAGACATGAGTATATAGATTTTGTGTATTTCTTTATGCTTTATCAGGAGATTTTTGAGTAAGACGCAAAAGCATCCCCTAAAATAGAGAGGATAAGACAAAGCTTTCTAATGAGATTCAACAATTCATAAATACTTTGAAAAAGCATTTTAGAATAAAATTTTGAGCATTATAAAGAAATATACGCAAAATAAATCCAAACTCACCCCTACGAAGAGGTTAATAAAAGTTCTGTACTAGAGATATGAGTACATAAATGTTGTGTACTTTTTATGCTGAATCCGAATCCACAGCCCAGATTTGATAGATAATTTTTTGGTAAAACGTAAAACATCCCCTAAAACAGAGTGAAATAGGGATGGTAAGGTAGAGTTTTATAACGAAATGCAACAATTTATAAATACTTTGAGAAAACATTTTAAAATAAAATTTTGAGGTTTATATAGAAATATATGCAAATTAAATCCACATCCACCATTATCAAGGGTTTATTTCCACCTTTAACCTACATTTATATACTTGAAATCAAAAATTGCAAGGCTACGATTTTTCACACTATTTTTCACTGGCATTCGTTATTTGATCTTAGAGGTGGAATTAACCCCCTCGTAGGTGTGGTTATAGATTTCATTTGCATATATTTCTTTCTAATGCTCAAAAATGTAATGTTAAAATGTTTTCTCAAAGTACATATACATTGTTGCATTTCATTATAAAGCTTTACCTCCGTATTTCACTGTATTTTAGGGGATGTTTTGAGTTTTACTAAAAAATTACCTGGTAAATCGGTTTTTGGACTGCGGATTTGTATTCAGCATAGAGAAATATACACAATATCTATGTACTCATGTTTCTAATACAGACTTTGTGGGTGTAGATTTAGTTTGCATATATTTCTTTCTAATGTTTAAAATTTTTATTTAAAATGTTTTCTAAAAGTATTTACGAATTGTTGCATTTCATTCTACAGCTTTACCTTACCCTCTCTATCTCACCATGTCTTAGGGGATGTTTTGCGTTTTGCTAAAAAATTACCTGGTAAATAGGTTTTTGGGCCGCGGATTCGGATTCAGCATTAAGAAATACACAAAATCTATGTACTCATGCCTCTAGTATAGAACTTTTTTTACCTCCTCGTAGGGGTTGGTGTGAATTTAATTTGCATGTATTTCTTTATAATGCTCAAAATTTTATTTTAAAATCTCTTCTCAAAGTATTTGCAAATTGTTGCATTTCATTAGCGAGCGTTACCTTATCCTCACTGTTTCATTCTATTTTAGATGTTTTTGCGTTTTAATAAAAAATCTCCTGGTAAATCGGTTCTTTGGCTGCGGATTCGTATTCGGCATAAATATACACAAAATCCATGTACTCGTGTCTCCGGTACAAAACTTTTTTTTCTTTTGTGGGGCTGTGATAATGTGAAATTATAATTCAAACGGGTGTATTTCCGTTAATTTCTTAATTATGCCAGAACATACTTTACATGAGAACTATGTTATTCTATGTATTAAGTAGTACATTATATTTATGATTTAACGTTTTATACAAAAACAGAGCATACCCCGCTCTCCCATCTATACGTAAGCGGCAATGATTTGAGGTTCTTTATGTGTATTAAATATATGTGGTTAATTTTACAATCGAGCACTAATATCGGTATTCCTGAGATAATTTTTTATACCAATTTGATTTTTCCCCCTCAACTTACTGGTCTTGCAAGTATTTTGAATAGCATTTGATTAAATTGATACATTGATTTCTTTTTGAATATTGAACTACACTTAAAGGAACGGTTACTAAAGTTTATGAAACTAAATTTCTTCGTCGCCCTGTTAATTGAACTTTATTTCCTAATATCGATATTGAAATCGGTTAAAAATACTTTTTATTTTAATACTTGTTCATTCTTACACCAACATTAATATCTGTATTAGGTAATAAGGATCCATCAATCGGAGGGCGCAGTGGTGAAATTTTACATCATAATTTTTAGTAATCGTATTTAAGGACAGTTTAATTTTTTTCAAAAATATTTAACACCCTTTTTATTATCTTTTTATGCAGTAAAGGGTAACGTCCGTCCATCCTTTGGAATTTTCAAACATCAAATTGGCTATAAGGGAATCGTGATATACCAATGTAACAAATATCGTGCAAAGCCGCAAATGTTATACAATTATAGCAGCCTTATTGGATTCGCTATTTTGAATTGTTCATTTTCAATACATGATTCAGTATCTAACCACCAATTTTAATGCAATGCCGTCACTAGCACACTCGTCAATTTCTCGAATAGAGGAAACTTTTTCAAATTTTTGCTTACTTTATAGTGGACGCAGCTTGATGAAACTAATATGGGACTACCGCCGAGCTATATATTACAGGAGTCAGTAACACCCAAAAGTTTTTTGCATGTACAGTGATAGATATTCTTATAGGCTGATTCAAAAAGGTACCGAGATACTCTGTTGAAATGTATAAAGTGTTCCCTATCAGCGTTTCCCTATAGTGGGGATTATTTAAAAGTCTACTTCTCATACAAACCCAACTGATTTCAGTAAAAATGCCTACTTCTGTACAGGAGTGATTCCAAGTAAAAGCCGAAAGAAATAGAATTCCTGCCTTGACAGAGCCAAATATTCTAAAACTATCTAATATGAGTTTTACAGTATATGGTGATGGTTTCTGTTCTTGTGAGTATCGAGTTGGAAATGTGTTACACGTTCTTGATATTATCCTATCACATTCTCTATAAATACTAAACAAATCTAAAAAGTCTTCGTGGGTGTAATTTATTTTTTTGACAAGAGAATGACTGATATTAATGATTGTTTCTAATCATGGTTAAGTTGCTAGCACATTGAGAACATTTAATAAAAGGGTCAATATTTCAAAAACTTGTAACTTTAACCGCTACAATGCCTATGCCAGAAAAAAGGGAATTTAGTTCTACATAATACCTGGGTAATGTTATATCAAGAAATGTCCTGACAGACCCCTGGACGAGGAGAGAGTGTCCTTGCGAACTACCATCCTGTGTATATTGTTTTGCTGGGCTGTTTTGTGTTAGGTTAGGTATTAACGAAGGAATTAAGCAATAAATATGTAATATGTAACTGGCTAATGGAGAAATCCAGTGCAAAAAAAAAATTCTACGTAGTTTTTGAGATTTGAATTTGACAAAATGTAACGTGAAAAATAGAAAACTTGAAATAATAGTATGGAGATTTTTTTATTCTAGAGACTAGCACATCTTGTGTTCTTTCTACTTGCCAGAGCACAAATTATTGCAAATCATTGCACCTGTCAAAATTTTTATTGAATGTCAAATATCTGGGAAACTGCTGGGTTTAGGTATAAGGTGTTCTACATGATTCGATTCAAAATTTTATGTTTATTTTAGAAAGTAGAAAATATATAGGGGTGTTCTATTTAAAATAAGCAAGTTCGTATATTTTCAAAATTTCTCATTACGTACATTTCCCGATATCGATCGAATCAATTCCCGGTGTGACATCCCCTATTTAAGTACATATTGGCCCATTTGGACTCTTCTTTGGTCGAATTGAGAACCTCCTCCTTTTTAATTTCCGACGCAAAAAGGAGGGGTGTTATAAGTTTGAAGCCATTGTGTGTGTGTGTCCTCCAAAATGGCTGATCCAATTTCAGCGGTATTTTTCTTTCAAAAACTGGTATTTGCGAGCTAGTCTTTAGCCTTGTTTGATGAAAATCGGGTACGTCGTTTCCAAGATTTTCAGGTTTCATTGTTAAACTCTCTGTGCAATAGGAGGTGTGTTCTAAGAAATTGTGAAGAATCCGGTGTTATTAAATTTATATTTAACTGAAATGTATTTAAACAGTTTTAAGAAAGATATTGAACTTGATACGTTTAAATTAATAATAAAAAAAATTTGAAAATAAAAGTTGAAATTAACATTTTAAAAACTCCTGGCGCAGAAAAAAATAAATCTTTAACAAGGGACAAATGCTTTATATTCACTGGCCGAAATACTGGTTCTTTCTTTTTCCGTTTTCGAGATAGTGCCTCGGGAAACGGTAAAGAAATTCAATTTTCACCTTCCGGTGACATCGAGCACCCATATCTCGAAAGCCAAGGCGCGCACCAACCTCCGAACAATTTCTTACGTCTTTCTACGTACCCCTGAATTTTTCCAGATTTTTGCTAGCTTTCATTGGGCAGAAATGGCCCTCAGAGCTAGGCCGTGTCGCTCGAGAAGCCTAATCCTCGAACCTCTCAGTTTGGCGGCCAATATCTCACTTAAAAGGCTCCGGAATCGAATTGGAAATTTAATTTGCAATCGACCTAGTACAAAAAAGAGGCAGGTCTGGAAAAAGTTCAAGCGATTTATGTGTGAGGAGATGTAGACATCGCTTAAATTATTGTTTTTTTGAGGTTATGGCAAAATCCTGATGTGATGGACTTAAATAGACCTCGCATTCGGACTCAGCGATCCTAAAAATATATGGTAAACATGATCAGATCTCCAGGCCAGAATTTTTTTTGTGTGGCTTTGTTATAAATGATATTTATTCTACAAAAAATCATATACAACATAATAGCAGTAAAACCGGAGTCGATCGAAGCCGGTACCTATCTACAGTGCTTTGTATTATATACAGGTAGACAAATGTGCCTTTCCACTATATATTATGTATATGTGATACTCTTGTCTACTTATTCTTTAAGTATCAGAATTTATATTATATTTTTTACTGAACTACCTTCCCGAGACTGTAAATATCGATATTATTGCTTATCACGAGATACACTGAATATTTATAAAAACATGTAGAATTACATTTTTCATTAATATTTGAAAAGCTGATATGTTTTATTTTATAACTGAATTTGTTTTATGTATCTAACTATTTTTTTGTTTGAGTTCCGATGATATGTATATTTATGTACATACATATATTTGTTTCACAAATTCTGAAATTACGAAGTTATAATAATTTCAGAATTTACTTGAAATTATTGCTTACCATCCAAAGCCATTAAGAAAAAAACATTCGACTCCGATTTGGTTAGAGGTAAATATCTCTAATGCCTGGGCTCATCATTATTATTGGAAAAGAATTCCATAAATGCGTCGGGGAAGTCTTTAAGTTAGCCTTCGGAGAAATCTAAAATGAACAACTCGAGTTCTGAAAACAATATTGTTTGTAGCATTTTAGGCTAGTTCAGACAGTCAGTGAGCTATACACATTTTATACAAAAATTTCAATACATATGCTATTCCATGAACCCTAAACAATTCTTTGTACACAACTGGTAATCCGCAACCGAACAGCCGATATGGAATTATTGTGGATGTTGTTTGATCTCTAATAGGTTCCTTAGATGTTCGATGTTAGTAAATGTGACAAAGCAAACTATTTAATCATAAGTTAATTATGTGCATACAGTGTATTCGTGTGCAGTGACGAAGCGAACAATGCCTGCTCCACGGTCGATCTGGAGGACTGGAGGAGGCCTCGATCGGAATCATCGACGGGAGCTGACACGGATTCTGTGTACATGCACGGCTCGGTCTGCGCCGACCATCACAGGAGAAAAAGACCGGTGAGTATTTTCTGATTTTATAGGGCATGCTTACTCAACCCACTAGTTTAGATCGTTATAATCTCAATAGGTACAATGTCAATGTTTTAGAACAAATCGTTTGTTTGATATGAAAAGGTCGTTATGTTAAAATACGAAATTCGTTAAATCGAAGGTAACAAATCGAACATGGAAATTCCTCTCAAAGCCAGCATTAAAATTGTTACTTGTAAATACTAATTTACTGCTGTGTTGAAAAGCATTTTCTCGGTATACGTAGTTCAAGAATGCTTACATTGGCTATGGAAATATATTAATTTCGTGCAAGTTTATAAAGTTTATTTGTTTTTTCTACATCATTATGTGTCTAATGACACATAATGATGTAGAGAATTAATACGCTCAAGAAGAAATTATTCAACAAATTATAGTCTAGGCAAAAGGGAGTTTTACAAAAAAAAATGCCAATCGGGGTTTTTCAGCGGAAATGTGTACCTTTCAGTATGCACAACTTTTTACCTAAAATCCAACAGCTGGAAATTAGTGCGTCTATATTTAATTATTAAGTGAAATGACGGAAAACAAGTTTTTGGCTTGTATAAATTTATCCTTAGGGTTTATGAAAATACGTTAAATTTCTACAGCTTAGGAATGTCGTAGCGTAACATGGTTGGGATTATCTTCGTGTCGCAAAATTGGGTATAAATAGTGCTTACTTTCAAAATTGAGTGCCAGCAGGCGCAAGGAACACTGTACTAGGACGTTGAAAATCATGCGCTCTCGCAAAATCATCATTATCAAAAAGTACCTTTTCAATAAACAAATGCTTTTTTGCAAAAATTATACAAGTACACATTTCCCCCCAGAAGTTACAGTCATTCTACACAGAAAAACCTATAATCTATCAAAGTTTGTTGCGTCTACGTAACATTACATTAAACTACATTATTTTTAAAGTTAAAAATTAATTAAGAAACAACATTTTTTAGCCGTATTTTGAATTTTACAAAAAAAAATTGTTTTCCGTAACTTTACTTGTTAATTAAACATATACGCACTAATTCTCAGTTGTTGGAGTTTAGCTACAACAGTTATACATACTGAGAGGCATATACAGACTGTCTATTTTACGAGGGCCACACCAAATATCTCGCTTAATATCTATTGTAGAAGAATAAAGTTTTAGAAACAGTTATCCCATTTTTTGTGAGCTATATTTCAGTAAAAAGAAATTTGAAATCCATAGCCTACTTTATGAGATATATTACAAAACCTGAAAAATAGGAAAACCACAAACGGTTATAGCTTCCTTATTTGAGGAGATACGAAAAAAGTTAAAGGAATGAAAGTTGACGGCAAAGACAATAAGAATAATAACGTGTAACAAAAAAATCGAAAAATGCAGTTGGCTTTGACATACGCTATTGTGCAAAAATGAAAAATACATATCTCAAAGTAGGCCATGACGCCATTAATTCCGTTATTTTTTTCTCATTCCAACGATATAAAACATGTCACAGAAATTTTAACCGATAGTGTCAATATTTAATATTTTACGAATACCACAATTCATATAATTGAATCGTAACAATCAGCTGTGCCATAATAGTAAAAATTCACTTTATAATAATTATAATTCCGTAATTATTTATTACAATTTAATACAAACCAATAAATATCTCATAAATAAAAATACAAGTACAAAACGAACATCCAAAGAAAAAAACGAAAAACTATGTATAACAGTACTACCTACTACTATATTGAAAAGAAATTGTGTGTATTTATTTTTCTAACTACAAATGCTCAAATTGTGCACCATGCATTCTGACACATAAACGTGCTCTACGAGACACGTCACGCATTACATTTTGGAGCATTTGAGGAGTAATTGCCTCACATGCGTTTCGAATTCTGGTTTTGATGTCCTCAATATTTTCAGGGGCAGTTTGAAATACCTTTAATGTAACCCCAGACGAAAAAATCCAAGGGAGTAATATCTGGTGATCGAGCTGGCCATAGAATGGGTGCATAGGTGCCTATCCAGCTATCTGGCATAACTTGATTTAAATAATTTGTACATATTACAGCAGTGTGAGGTGGAGCCCCATCTTGTTGAAAATATGAATAATTTAATCTTTCTGCCACTGTTAATTCATAAAGAAAATCTTGAAATTCGTTTTGCAGGAAATTAAGGTATCTACGAGCGGTTAATTTGCCATCATAAAAATAAGGTCCAATTACTTTAGTCCCTAAAAGACCCAACCAAACATTCGTAGAAAATCTTTCTTGGAAAGCAGTCTCTCTGCACCAATGTGTATTTTCTCGTGTCCACTTATAATGCATATTTCTATTGAAAAATCCATTATTCGAAAAATTTGATTCGTCCGACCAAAGAATTTTGCTACATATCAGCGCGTCATTCCTTTTCTTATTTAATAACCATCTACAAAATCTTACTCTCCTTGGCTTATCTCCCTCATTTAAATGTTGAACTTTCCTCATTTTGTAGCATCGAAATCCGTTTTTTTTCAATATTTTTCTTGCACTGTCTTTTTTTATGCGACAGTTTCTCTGACTTTGTCTCAAAGAGGTTTCCTTATTTTGGTTAACATAATTCATTACTCTATTCACTTTTCTTACATTATCCGCAACATGCGCTCGCCTTACTACTTTTTTTAAAAATGAACCGTGCGTTTTTAGATTTTGAACTAACTTCCTAAACATAGTTCGATTTGGCTGCGGAGCATCTGGAAATCTATCTCCGTAAACCGTGACTGCCATCTCAGCGTCAAAATTGCACTGACAATAAATGCTAATCATATCGAATTTGTTATTATTGGTGTACACCATAATTACTGATATAAAATTTGTCTTAGAACTCGACAACGCAACATACAACATACAACAGTTACAATCTGTCAAATTTATTAATAACTGTATACATTGTTTTTCACTAATTATGGCACAGCTGATTGTTACGATTCAATTATATGAATTGTGGTATTCGTAAAATATTAAATATTGACACTATCGGTTAAAATTTCTGTGGCATCTTTTATATCGTTGGAATGAGAAAAAAATAACGGAATTAATGGCGTCATGGCCTACTTTGAGATATGTATTTTTCATTTTTGCACAATAGCGTATGTCAAAGCCAACTGCATTTTTCGATTTTTTTGTTACACGTTATTATTCTTATTTTCTTTGCCATCAACTTTCATTCCTTTAACTTTTTTCGTATCTCCTCAAATAAGGAAGCTATAACCATTTGTGGTTTTCTTATTTTTCAGGTTTTTGTAATATATCTCATAAAGTAGGCTATGGATTTCAAATTTCTTTTTACTGAAATATAGCTCACAAAAAATGGGATAACTGTTTCTAAAACTTTATTCTTCTACAATAGATATTAAGCGAGATATTTGGTGTGGCCCTCGTAAAATAGACAGTCTGTATATCAGCTAAGAAATCCGGGTTGGCTTTTTATTTAAATAGACCTTTTCTGGCTCAGTTGCCTAGGCTATTAACGATTTTTAGTAAATTATTTAAATTTATAGTACAATAACTGCAATTGCGTATATTTATTACTGAGAACCCCATAATAAATTTAGGGAAGTTTCATTGCTGTTGGTTCAGGAGGAAAGTTGTTATTTCTTTTATAATGATCTTATCTAGATTCAATTTCTGGCGGAATTTATATAGTCATAAACTATTCCACCATTCAAATCGGACACGAAAATACACACAATAGCACAACAACCATTCCCTGCAAAATTGTCACCTGTCGCAGCAGATACTCGAACTCAGAAGAAATAACAGCGACTAACTGTGTTGTTTCCACAAGCCACGATTTAATCAACTGCTACCGTTTTGGTAAATTTATCTTAACACACATATAAAGATATTGTTTTGAGTTAAAAATCTTTTTTTTCATACACAACGCAAGTTCCTTGATCATACAGAAATTGAGCTCAACATAAACTATTCCACCATTCAAGCCGGACACACGCAAATACACACAATATCACAACAACCATTCCCTGCAAAATTGTCACCTGTCGCAGCAGATACTCGAACTCAGAAGAAATAACAGCGACTAACTGTGTTGTTTCCACAAGCCACGATTTAATCAACTGCTACCGTTTTGGTAAATTTATCTTAACACACATATAAAGATATTGTTTTGAGTTAAAAATCTTTTTTTTCATACACAACGCAAGTTCCTTGATCATACAGAAATTGAGCTCAACTTACACGTACCTAATCTAATCCCTATGTCATAAATGTTCACTGTTGGCAGATGTACTTTATTTACACATTAATAAAATTGTTCTAACCTCAAATTTGGTAGAATCTGATTTTTATTTGATTAAATTTTGTTTTATGTTTCGATAATTTTATATTAAACTAGAGTAAACATTATACTCTTCGCCAACTTGCCGCACTTTTTATATAATTGTTGCAAATTCTGTAGGATACCCTTCGCAGTTTTTTTTAAATGATATTAGTTTTGGACATTTTTTGCTTAATTATAAAATATAATAAAATGTTTTCTTCAAATTTAAAAAATTGAAAACTTTTTTGTTTATTGATCGACACTAACTTATTGTCCAAGTTTCAGTCGGACTTTTCGTTCTTAAGTTATCGTGCTTACAAGAAACGTGACGGACGGATAGATGGACAGACAGACGGACAGACAGATGAAAGGATATGCAGACAGATGAAAGTTGCTTAGAATCCGATCACCAACACAGTGACATGAAATTTTTTTCTCTACGCAATATACTTTAAATTTAAAAATGTGGCGAAGGTGCCGGGGAAACATTAGCAGATTTCGAAGTAGTTAATTCTGAATCTGATGAAGTTAAATATTCAAAATAGCGAATCTAATAAAAGTTTGCCATAGTTGCGCAACTTTTCTGGATGACATAAAATTTGGCCACTGAAGAGGGTCAAATTAATAATAAACTAGAGTAAATATTATACTCCAACTTTTTATATAATTGGTGCACATTCTGTAGGATACTCTTTGCACTTTTTTTGTGAATAGTGTTAGTTTTAGACAACTTATTTTAATTACCTATAAAACATAAAAGATTGGAGGGGACTGAGGTGTAATATTATCAGCAACCGCTAGAATTCTTTCTTGAAGCTCTTGTACCGTGGCAGGTCTTGTGCGATACACCACAGACTTCAAATGACCCCAGAAAAAGGGGGTTAGGTCAGGTGACCTAGCTGGCCATTCGATATGACCCCTTCTACCTATCCATCTCCGGGGAAAGACAGTGTCCAAAAAATTTCTTACAATTCTGGCGTAGTGTGGCGGAGCTCCGTCTTGCTGAAAGTACACGTCATTTGCGATCACCTGAGGATTTTCGCGGTTGGGAGATATCTGAATTACAGCGGGTATAACTCTTTCGCGTAATAAAGTTAAATAGGTCTCAGCAGTTAAATTACCATTTAGAATAAACGGCCCTATTACATGTGTTCCAATTATACCCGCCCAGACATTTACTTTTTGTGGATGTTGTGTGTGCATTTCTTCCATCCAATGTGGATTCTCAGCAGACCAATAGCGACAATTGTGACGATTGACAAATCCATTTAAACAAAATGTAGCCTCATCGGAAAACAAAATGCAATCTACAAACTGTGGTGTCCCGTCTAAGAAATTCATAATTTGTTGGCAAAACTGCATTCGACGGGTCATCTTCCGCAAGTTCCTGAAGTAAGTTGACTTTATAGGGATGTATTTTATTTCTCCTGAGTATTCTTCGAATGGATCTTTCACTGTTACCAGTTTCTAATGAAAGTTTCGGAATTGACGTTTTAGGCTCCTCCTGAATCGCTAACAGTACATCTAAATCTCTGTCGACGTTTGTCGCTGTTTTTGGGCGGTCAGTTTTTGGCAAATTCTTGACATTTCCCGTATGTTCAAAATCATGCAAAATTCGACATGCTGTCGACTTGGAAATCGGGTTTCGCTCAGGAAAGGTATCGTTGAAGAGGTCACTTGCTTCCTGAAGGGATCGACACCTCTCTCAGAATCCAATCATCATGAGTAAAGTTATCCGTTCAGTGTCGTTCAGTTGAACCATTTTAAAGACACGGTTTTAGAATCATAAATTAGTAGTACAAAAGTAATGTCACAGTGACGTTTATACCACGACTTACTTAGATAAACTAGTAAAATAATGAGAACAATTTAACTCTGACCTGTGTTTTTATTAAACGACTACAAAAAAACTTGTTTACGTGGGTCTTAGTTTTGTAAAAAAAAATGGTAAAAAGTATCTTTCTTGGATACAGCTGTTTGGATATCCACTGTTCTCTGTTAATTACGATTGTAATTTCTAATTTTCCCTTATTGAGACCACATTACATAACAGAATCCATACAAACGTTACATCGTTGAATTCGGGACTCCTTAAAGTATACAAATATGGAAAAATATACCGGGTGTTTCATTTAAAAAAATTGACACTTATGTCACACCTCCGAACGTAATGACGTCACGGTCCTGAAATACATGTGAAGAAGTTCTAAAAATTCCGCTGAATACAGTGTTGAAAACCCGAAGTTGATACGAGGTCCCGTTCGGCTGTAATCGAGCCGTTCTGGGACTATTGCCCAACCCTGTATATAAAGTTATAATAAAAAATCATGTTAAAGGAAAATGGGTCCAGACTTAAAAAATATGTTTAAATCAATTTTATTATAAAACACTATTTAAATATAAATAGTTGACATTGAAGAGTCGGACTGTTTTTGGTAAATAAAACAAAATAAATTTACCTTAACACACATGTCAAGAAATTTTCTTTCATACACAAACAACACAAGTTCTTCGATCATAGAAAAATTGAGCTCAATTTGCACGTACATACCCAAATGTCATAAATATTCACCGTTGGCAGATTTACTTTATTGATACATTAATAGAATTGTAATAACCTCAGATTTTGGAGAATCTGATTTTTATTTGATTAAAATTTCTTTTGTTTCGATAATTTTATATTAAACTAGAGTAAACATTATACGTTTCGTCAACTTACTGCACTCTTCCTTCTTAAGGTATCGTGCATAAAAGAAACGTGTTGGACGGACAGACATACGGATGGGCGGACATTTTGAAAGTTGTTCAAAATTCGATCACCAACACAGTGATATGATATTTTTTTCACTACGAACAATATTACCGGTTTAAAAGTTAATTATTATTTGTTTGCTTAATTGTAGTGGAACGTATCTTTATAGGATTTTGCAAACAGCACAAAAAATAACTATCTACGAAAACTAAAAGAAAAGCTATGTGTAAAAATATTAATGAAATCTTGGCATTCTTTCGATAACCTGAATTCTGGTTATGCCAGCAAATTAAAATCCTAAAACAAATTTGTATAATTTCTTATTTGAAAATTCTCATTCCACAACTAGCATCCACACAGTCCCCTACGGCCATGCAGGTTAAACTGGTATCTACACAACCCCCTACGGTAATGAAGATTCAGTTAAAAATGAGAACAAAAGCCTGAAATGAATTTATTTACTTATATTGTCTTAACAATTTTTCTTTCTAATGGATTAAATTTTCATGTAATCTATCATTCTGTATTTGGAAATGCTTAGCCTTTGAAACATTTTTCGCACTTAGTCTGGAGCTAATGAAAATGTAATCCATTAGAACGAAATATTATTAAGGCAAGGTAAGTAAATAAGTCCATTTTAGGCTTTTGTTCTCATTTTTAACTGAATCTTTATTACTGTAGGGGGTTATGTAGATACTAGTTTAATCTACATGACCGTAGGGGACTGTGTGGATGCTAGTAGTTGAATGAGAATTTTCAAATAAAAAATTATACAATTTTTTTTAGGATTTTAATTTGCTAGCATAACCGGAATTCAGGTTACCGAAAGAATCCAAAGATTTCATTAATATTTTTACACATATCTTTTCATTTGCTTCTCATAGATAGTTATTTTCTCTGCTCTTTGCAAATTCCTATAAACAATATTACTGGTTTTAGAAATGTGCAGATCGAATGCAATATACTATTTTGTATTTGCTAAAACTAAATAAGAGTGCCAAATATGAAATGTTTGAGTACAAAATTTTCACCATAGTTGAATTATTTCTTAGTATGACTACCCTGTATATTATTTAATAAAGCTATAATAGATATGTTCCTTGTCAATTGTATTAGCTATACGCGAAATATTATTGCCATCTATTACATTTTTACTTTCACATTCACGTAATGGAGTGGAAGTATAGTAGAAAAAAAAATTGAACTTATTATTCTTTGAGATAGGTTTAGAATGTCATGAAACGTGAGGCTTTTAAAATTGAAAGACCTTTATTTTCATAATGGTTTTTTTGGGGTCTCTCTGTATTTGTATGTATATACATATATGTATGTATGTATGTATGTATGTATGTATGTATGTATGTATACATGTTGACCGTTGCTTGTAAACACGATAACTTCTATTTAACCGTCTCCAAAATTTTAAAAAAGGAGGCCCGTTTGTTTTTCTCATGCAATAATCCTGAAAAGTATTTTCAATTTAAACATATGGCGGAGGTGCCGGGGAAACATTAGTAGTTTTCAAAGTAGTTAATTCTGAATCTGATAAAATTAAATATTCAAAATAGGAAATCTAACAAGGCCTACCATAATTGCATAACTGTTCGGGATGGCATGAAATTTGGCCACTGAAGAGGGTGAAAATAATAATAAACTAAAGTGAACATTATACTCTTCGCCAACTTACTGCACTTTTTATATAATTGTTGCACATTCTGTAGGATACTCTTTGCATTTTTTTTGTAAATAAGATTAGTTTTAGACAACTTATTTTAATTAAAAAACATTTAAAAAAATGTTTTTCAAATTTAATACATTTATAACATCTCTATTTATTGAACTATTTTGTTCAAATGTCATAAATATTCACTGTTGGCAACTATGTAATATGCACCTATATAATAATATATGAAGTTATAATAAAAATTCTCATTAAAAGAAAATGGGTCAAGACTTAAAAAATACGTTTAAATCAATTTTATTATAAAACACTATTTAAATATAAATAGTTGAGATTCCAGATTCGGACTTTTTCAGTAAATAAAAGTTAATTTATCTTAACACCCATATAAAGATATTGGTTTGAACTAAGAATAATTTTTTCATACACAAACAACGCAAGTTTTTCGATCATAGAAAAATTTAGGTCAATTTGCACGTATATACCCAAATGTCATAAATATTCGCTGTTGGAAGATTTACTTTATTGACACACTAATAAAATTGTAATAACCTCAGATTTTGGAGAATCTGATTTTTATTTGATTAAAATTTCTTTTATGTTTCGACAATTTTATATTAAACTAGAGTAAACATTATACTCTTCACCAACTTACTGCACGTTTTATATAATTGTTGCACATTCTATAGGACACCCTTCGCAGTTTTTTTTTTTGGAAATGATATTAGTTTTAGACAGTTTTTGCTTAATTACAAAACACAAAATGTTTTTTTCAAATTTAAAAATTTGACAACTTTTTTATTTATTGATCGACTTTGTTCAAAAGCAATAGGGCTCTTCCTCTAGCTAACAGTAACTCATTGTCCAAGTTTAAATCGAACTTTTCGTTCTTAAGTTATCATGCTTACAAGAAGCGTGACGGACGGATAGATGGATAGACAGACGGACAGACAGATGGACGGATAGGCGGACAGATGAACGGATATGTTGAAAGTTGCTTAGAATCGGATCACCAATACAGTGATACGAAAATATTTTATCTACGAACAATATTACCGATTTTAGAAATATGCAGATCGAATGCAATATACTTTAAATTTAATTATATGGCAAAGGTGCCGGGGAAACAGCACTATTTCTTGCTATGACCACTTTCTCTATTTTTTAATACAACTTTAATAGATATGGTCCTTGTCAATTGTATTAGCTATATGTTAAATATTACTGCCATCTGTTATATTTTTACCTCCACATCTACGTAATGGGGTGGAAGTATAGTAGTAAAAAAAAAAATAAATAAATTTCTTTGAAATAGGTTTAGAATGTCATGAAACGTAAGGATTTTTTATGGAAAAATATGTTTTTCATTGCCTTTTCCCTCTATTCTCTATTTTCCAGTAAAAGTCTACTCATTTCTTCGCTGGCAGTAGCGTCAACTACCTACCAAATTTCACTGTTCTCCGTCAAACAGGTTATTAGTTATAGCGCCAACTGACAGACTACAGACATACAGACGGAACTGAAAGACCTTTATTTTCGTAATGGTTTTTTTCTCGGATACAATACATCCCTTCGCGAGGGATCTTTGTGTATCTGTATGTATACATATATGTATGTATGTATGTATGTATGTATGTATGTATGTATACATTGTTGACCGTTGCTTGTAAACACGATAACTTATATTTACCCGTCTGTAAAATTTTTAAAAAAGGAGGCCCGTATGTTTTTCTCATGCAATAATTCAGAAAAGTATTTTCAATTTAAAAATATGGCGAAGGTGCCGGGAAACATTACCAGTTAGATCTTTTCGAGGTGGTTAATTCTGAATCTAATTAAATTAAATATTCAAAATAGCGAATCCAATAAGGCCTGCCATAATTGGGGTTGGGTAAATGGGTTTATAAAATATAATTAATATATTCACTTGAAATTTGAGATGATCCCCTTGAAGGATTGTTGTAACTAGGGGTAAATAAGAGAAAATAAGTAAAGCATATTGGTAAAAGTACAGAAACTTGGGATTTGGTGTATATACTAGAAGCCAAGGCATCAGATTTTTTATCATTTTTCATGTTCACTTGAAATTTTGGTCCACTTATGTAATGTAATGACATCTGATTGAGATTATTCTGTTGAAGGGGGGTAAATAGAGGAAAATAAAAAAAACTAAGCTAATAAGATTCCACAAACTTCATTTTTAGCGTTTATGCTAGACGCCAACGCAACGCCTCAAATTTTTGAATCACATCGACCTCAAATATATTAAAATTCAATGACCAATTATATTATTATTTCCACATACTAGAGTGCAGAATAAATATAGTCAAGATGTTTTCCTTTAAAGAGTCTTGAATGGGAAATGTGGATGTGGAAGAAGTGATTCCTCAGGCAGCGGTTTTTCACAATACAACTGCATATTTAGTTAAAAGCGCCGAAGTTTAACTCCGGATCATTTAAATCCAATAGAAATTATATTTTTGCATTCTTATTGTCCGTAATGACTACATAAATTTGTCAGTGCTCCTGTTTCGGGCACCAATAAATACATCCAAACTTTCAATTGCTTATAACCCTTTCATCTTAAACAATACGGAATTTACTAAATACAGTTACAAGATATGATAACATCATTTCATATCGCTTAGAGCCGACTCTGGTACTGAAGTCATGACCACCTCATATCCGTTCTATGCAATTAAAACCCCACTAAATCAGAAATCAAACTCAGAACCCCTTCATCTTAACTTTCAAATCCTGTTATTTTGTGAATTCGCATTCTAACAGCAAATTTGGTTTACGTATCATATTCTTCATTCCCCATCAGAGGAATTATTTGCTACGCTGGGTCTGTTTATTGCCTGAATGGCTTAATGATGTTTAAATGGTGGTGTTATGAGCCAGATTGAATTAAGTGTCCCTAATACACGCAGGAAAAATAAAGTAGAAACCGGCTACCAATAATTATTTTGTCATGTAATAAAATCCTGTGGTTTCGGGAAATTATCTCTCTCAATTTCGTGCCTTTGTGGACAGTATGAGACAAGGGGGGGAGTCTTATTCTAATTCATGTTATATATCAAATTATATTGTTTGTTCCAGTTTTTAGTGTTTTTTACTATTTCATTTCGGCAGGTGGAAGGGGGTTTGCGAGAGGAGAGGAGGATTTTTGTAAGATGGTTTATTATATTCTTCTCATGTTGTGGATATCAATTTTATACAGGGTGGAGCATTAATAATAGGCCATAGTGCAGGGGTAGATTCTCTGGGCCAAAATATGAGGACATAACCAAATATGTTTTAGTAACATGTTGATGTGAAAAAAGATACAGGGTGTTAAAATTCAAATTATTTTTACCCTTTTTTGCAATAACTCAACAGCCTCTGACTGATCTTCGCCAGATTTGCTAGAGGAACTTTTTTTATTCTAAGAAACAATCATTTATGTATTACATCACGTGAGATCATAGAGGGCGCCGCAGAGGTTATAAAAAGAATGCAAAGATTTCATTAATATTTTTATATATAGTTTCTCCTTTAGTTCTCATAGATAGCTTTTCTATCCACTGTTTGCAAAATCCTATAAAGAATATGTTTCATTACTATAAGCAAACAAATAATAAATAATTTACTTTTAAATATGCATAGAGTATATAGGCTCCAATACTAGTTAGCTAATAGATAGGTGAAGATCTGTTGTTTTTTATCAGTCAATGTCAATTATAATTATTTTATAATTATTCCTGGATAATGTCTTAGTTTTGCATGGAACATCGTTATGAGTGGCTTTAGGCTTTTCTGATGAGTCCACAATAAGGACGAAAAACGTTTCAAAGGCTAAACATTTCCAAGAAACTGAATGAGATTTTATGAAAATGTAATTCATTAGAATGAAAAAATTTTAAAGACAAGGTAGGTAAATAAATTAATTTCAGGCCTTTGTTCTCATTTTTAACTGAATTTACATATCGTAGGGGATCATATAGATACTAGTTTAGCCTGCTTAGCCGTAGGGGACCTAGGTTGGATGCTGGTCTTAAAATGAGAATGGCAAATAGGAATTTTTACTTGCTAGCATAACCAGAAGTCAGGTTATCGAAAGAATGCAAAGATTTCATTAATAGTTTTATATATAGTTTTTCCTTTAGTTCTTATAGATAGCTTTTCTTTTCACTGTTTGCAAAATCCTATAAAGAATATGTTCATTAATATAAGCAAACAAATAATAAATAATTCACTTTTAAATACATAGCTGTTTTTAAGTACCGTGGCATTACCTTTATCAGCTGGTAAAATTTTAATGCTATGATCATTTTTTAGAGATGAAATTAAACGTTTTTCATCGGATGTTAAATTATCTCTAGTCTTATATTGTTTCCCTAATTCAATTTTAGAAAGAATTCGGTGTTCATCAGCATCATCTAATGGTAGTTTCTGTGCAGCCTGTTCAATTGCAGTTATTATGTCAATTTAGGAATAGCCTTTGGTGTTAAAGCATAATTCAAGCCTTTATTTAATATTAGTTTCTCGGATATATTTAGTTCGCGATTTGACAGGTTGACAGTTTTGCCAATTAAAGGACTATTTTAAAAGTTTTGTAATTCAATATGTTCTTTCGCTATATAAATTTCTAAATTTGTTTAAATGTCTATTCTTTCGTGAATTAAAAACTAGTAGATTTTCTTCCGAAACGTTAACTGCCTATAGCTTTCGTTTTCATTTTTTAGCTTGTAACATTGTTTTAGCTTATATATTTTTAGGTGTGAGACTTTTTGAAACAGTCAAGTATTCAAGAACCAACCTCTGTCTGATCCGTTTGGCGCAGAGGTTTTTTCTTTAAAAACTTTTAAATATTTTTTAGTGGCAAAATACCCAACAAAAAGTAAAAAAATCTGAATATACCACAAATAAACAATTATAGACAATAAGTGTATTTATTGAGAAGTGTGCTTTGGTTACGTTTTAGTTCTGTCATGTACGTCATTTATTCATTTTATTTTGTTCTTGTGTTCCTCGAGATAATGTATTTAACTTCTTTATTTAAAATGCCTCGACATAATAATTTTTCAAATAGGGAAATGAGGAATATGATACGTGTTTACGTAGAAAACAATTTTAGCGGACGTGTTGCAGCGAGGAGATACTCATTTTAATATCCAAATAGAATATAGCCAAACCGTCAGATTTTCAAAGATCTGTTTTGTCGTTTGGGAGAAACGGGTTCATTTCACCATAAAAATGATGTAGGATGATGTGATACATACATTGTTTCTTATTTTAACTTCAGCGACTGTTTTGTGCTTTCTCCACAACGATATTGCACATAAAAGTGACTATAGTTACCAACTTACCAAAGGATATCTTTGAGGCATAGTGTCTAATTATTTCAATGATTTTTAACAAGTAGCTCTGAAAGTATATAGATGTTTGACCTCCCCATCAAGGGGAATTACCATATGTATGAATCCAGTATCTTGAATATCATTAATACACATCCTTACTAATTCATCCCCATGATATGCCCACATATTTATTCCAACTGCCAGCGTAAAGTATAAACTTAATTTGGAAATATAAGTTTAACATTCATGAATATTAGTCCTCTATCCTCATTAAAAAAATTTATTACGCGTGTACGTCAAAACATACCTGCAAACTTGCATAAAGAAAACGTTTAACTATTTTTCCCAGTAATCCCAATATTTTCTCTTTCACGAGTACCCTCAGTTTAACAAATTTACTAACATCAGTCATTCCTTATCTTAGCAGTAGATGTTAGTACCGAATTTTCCTCTTTCGTTTTCCCTCTTCCTCTCCCTCTCCCTATCCCTCCAATTGTATTGTATTACATTAATGTAAGTGTCAAGAAATCGGAAGGAAATATTCGCTTCATACAAATACTTGTAACAACTGTAAGAAATATTTTAAGTTATTTCGTAGATTATCCACCACTAAGACTTTCTCACATCACTTTTCTTATCTGCCATGCTCTAAGGCAAAAAGTTGATCTGTCTCGAGTTTACACAAATGTGTCAGGTAATTGCACGCTGACTCTTGTACCATTACTTTCTGATGCAATTCTTGCAGGTTTTTAATTTAATTTTATATCAACGAGGAAAGTCGTAGGGTTATTATGAAGACACAATGAAAAACAAGCGTCTCAGAATCCCTTTTTTGATATTTTGACGGCCAGTATAAAATTAAGTGTTAACTGTACCATTTTTTTTTTTGTTATAATCATTACCCTGTAATTGGTTACCTGTTGGGTGGTTGTATTCAAATAAATAAATAAATAAATTACTATACTCTTTATTATGAAAATGAAGAGTATATTGCATTTGAAAGGCACACTTCTAAAACCGTAAACATCTATCGCAGAAAGAGATTTCAAACCATTGTGTTAGTGATCGAATTCTGAACAACTTCAAAATGCCCGTCCGTCTTTCTGTTCATCTGTGTCTCCGTCTGTATGTCCGTGTCCGCCCGTCACGTTTTCTGTAAGAACGATACCTTAAGAACGGAGTGTGCGGTGATGTTGAAATTTGGACAGTGAATTAGTACTGCCTAGAGAAAGAGCCTTATTGTTTTTAAATAAAATCTATCATCAACTAAAAAAGTTATTAATTATTTAAATTTGAAAAAAAAAAATTTGTGTTTTGTAATTGGACGAAAATATAAAATGAAAATATTTAAAACTAACATTATTTACAAAATAACTACAAAGTGTATCCCATGGAATGTGCAAGAATTATACAGAATTGAGTTCCTCGACAGGAACCTGGAACTTCTGAGTTCATATTGGGTCCACATAACCTAACTTACTTTAGTCCAAAAATGCATCCCCGAAATGCATCCTCTTGAAGTGATACAGAGAAAAACTTTTTTCCAATGATTTCCGTTATATTGAAGAAATCTTTTTTTAATTCTCATGGTGTTCTTCTGTTTGGGTACTATTGCCTGTATCTCCGCTGAGAGGCTTGAGAGTTATACTTCATTTCTCCATATATCAAATGCATATCAGCATATTCTTCATGACTAAATTGATTCACAATACAAAATTACAACCCAACTCGTTGCTGGTGGATTACCGAAATTAAACATATAGCTACTTACTGTTTTTTGAATTTATTAATGAATTATTTTATTGCCATGACAACGCGACAGGTTTTCTGTTTCGCAAGCACCTATGATCTATTCTATAGGGAGAAAACGATAATACTCGATTTTGTGTTGATATTATACAACATTTTAAAAGTATTAATTTGTGTACTGAAACAGGTGGACATTACGTGGAGCATTTGTTGTGAACGTATTTTTTTTTAAATAAACTGCTTTTCCGTTATTACAAAATTTTCTTCTGGAATTGTAAATAAATGTTAAATGCAAATAGGAGAAAAGCCGATAATTTCTTGTATTTTGATTAATATTACACAAAATTTTAAGAGCACCTTTTTTGTAGCCCTTTCAATGCTCTGCAGTAATGTTCAAGTATTCTGTAATTTTACAGAGTAATTAAAACCATATAGTCAGTCAAATATTAATTATTATGAGAAGAAATTGACCTACAAAAGATATTTGGTTGTTATCAAGTTTACATAGAGTACTTGTAGAGATACATCTCCCATTAAAGTTTGAAAATTGTATCTTCAATGTAACGGAAATTATTGAAAAAAAATGTTTTGTTCTATCTCACTTTAAGAGGATGTACCTCCTCAGGGATGCATTTTTGGAGTAACGTAAGTTGGACTATATGGGCTCAATATGAACCCAAGAATTACAAGTTTCCGTCCGACAACTCATTTCTTGGGACACCCTGTATATAAGGTTCAATAAAACAGTGAATATAAGATTTACTCTAGTTTGAGGGAATATTATGTTCCACCAATGGTTATGTATAGCATTTTGCCCTATCCCGTTTAGTATTTAAGACATCACTGATAAAAAAACATATGCTATCATTTTTCATAACCTTGTAATCTGGTCAAAAGGAAGTACATACCTTGCAACAAGTATAGAACTCTGAAACAGTTTCATTTTTTACGACGGAGACTTGCAAAAGCGAATAATAATGACTACAAATAGCTAACTTAATTTCCATTGATGTAAACTCGTAACTGAAAAATTGAATATATAATTATTATTGAACTTCTGATTGTCACATACTCCATTCCTGAAAACATTTCTTTGAAACTACCACTTTCCACTGAAAAGGACCTGTATACAGGGTGTTGCATCATGAGAGGGACATAGCTTAATAGGAGGTAGAGAACATCAGTGGTAACCGGAACCTCCCATAGAAATGTCTCATTGGGCCTTCACGACGAAATTACAGGGTGTTAAATAATTTTTGGCCAAACCTGTTTTTTGTCATAACTTTGACAGGAAATGAAATAACGAATTTATATTTGGTACGGCTAATGTACAAACGAGCCCCAAGAGGTACATGTATAAAAAAATATATATCCAGGTCCGGACTCACTATAATTTATGTTTCTTCTTTGCATCAATAAAACATCACCCTGTATATATTTTTTTGAAATTTTGATACGATATTCGAAAAGAGCAAGAAAAAACAAACAAAATGGCCTATTTCATTTTTTTGTTACACCTTCGTGGTTATTTAAATACGTTGTTAAATGTGCAAGAAAATGGATTACAGAACCCTATTAAATGAGAGGCACGTGAAATAAATAGTTTTATAACTAAAATTTGCAAAAATTCTATTGAGCCTAGGTGGTCTGGGTGAATCCTAATTCCGGCACGTTTTAAAGGTCCATTTTGGTAAAAAACTGTGGTCCTAATAAGTAATCGGGTATGAAATAACAAAATTTTTAATCAATCACAGTAGGCTTGTTCAAAGAATAAAAGTGACAGATAATTTAAACCATTTAGGCCTAAGCAACCAGTTACTTTGATCAAGAAAATCATCAACATTTTATACTTAATAAAAATTGGAAGAGAACAAACTAAAATCTAAATAAGTAAAATATTTTCCATTCAATTAACAATAAATAACAAAACAATAACTAAATGTGTTTAAAAATAAAACGTAATTGACACTAAAGTAAATTTTCAAAATGTCCTCCCCCAAATTCTGTGCATTTTCTTGCGCGTTTAGAAAGGATTATTCCGTATTTCGTCGCAGGTTGTAACGATGCGCTGGATTAAATGTTGTCTACTTTCAATTTCAATGCTATAAACCTCGTTTTTTAAGTGGCCCCATAAAAAGTAATCACAAGGGTTACAATCAGGAGATCTTGGTGACCATTCATGTGGACCCCCGCGTCCAATCCATCTATTAGGATACACATTGTTTAAGTGTTCTCTTACTTGAAGGTTAAAATGTGGTGGGGCCCCATCATGCTGAAACAACATGCCTCTTATACCGATATTTTCTAACATATTCGGTAAAATGTTTTGAAGAAAATCAAAGTAAATTTCACCATTCAATCTTTCTTCAAAAAAATGTGGCCCTATCAAATGTCTATTCACAAGTCCGACCCAAACATTTACAGAAAACCTGTGGTGCGAACGGCGTTGGCGTACCGCATGTGGGTTTTCCTGTGCCCATTTATGATTATTTCGAGAATTGTTTACTCCATCCCTTGTAAATTGTGCCTCATCCGTAAATAAGGTTCTGTAAATGACTGGGCGATGATTAGACAACCAACGACAAAATGCCAGGCAGGGATATCGTCGCCTTGTTGAAGACGCTGTACCTGCTGGATATGATATGGATGGTAACGTTCTCTTTTTAGGGTTCTCCATACTCGCCAATGAGGAATACCAGTTGCCAAACTGATTCGTCTAGTGCTCATATTTGGGTTTTCTTGAACTACGTTTATAATATTGTTTTGTTGCTGCACACCTTGTTGTAAAACACGCTCCACAACTGCAGAAGTAGGAAACTTTCCGTGTTGTCTTGCATACTGGAACACCGTACTAAAGGTTTTATAATTAGGGCATCGACGACCAGGAAAACGCAGCCGATATTCTCTTTCCGCCGACCTACCATTTCCATTACAGAAACCATAGATGAATATTATGTCAGCATATTCCCCGTTTGTAAATTTTACTGGCATAGTTAAAATACATATTTTCACAAGTTTTCACTAACTAAATGCGGATTATTGACACATTAAATTACTAACAAACAATTATTCAACTGTTTAGGAGATTTCTTTTTATTATCTGTCACTTTGAACAAGCCTACTGTGATTGATTAAAAATTTTGTTATTTCATACCCGATTACTTATTAGGACCACAGTTTTTTACCAAAATGGACCTTTAAAACGTGCCGGAATTAGGATTCACCCAGACCACCTAGGCTCAATAGAATTTTTGCAAATTTTAGTTATAAAACTATTTATTTCACGTGCCTCTCATTTAATAGGGTTCTGTAATCCATTTTCTTGCACATTTAACAACGTATTTAAATAACCACGAAGGTGTAACAAAAAAATGAAATAGGCCATTTTGTTTGTTTTTTCTTGCTCTTTTCGAATATCGTATCGAAATTTCAAAAAAATATATACAGGGTGATGTTTTATTGATGCAAAGAAGAAACATAAATTATAGTGAGTCCGGACCTGGATATATTTTTTTTTATACATGTACCTCTTGGGGCTCGTTTGTACATTAGCCGTACCAAATATGAATCCGTTATTTCATTTCCTGTCAAAGTTATGACAAAAAACAGGTTTGGCCAAAAATTATTTAACACCCTGTAATTTCGTAGTGAAGGCCCAATGAGACATGTCTATGAGAGGTTCCGGTTACCACTGATGTTCTCTACCTCCTATTAAGCTATGTCCCTCTCATGATGCAACACCCTATATAGTGTTTTCTTAAAATAGAAGCAACTACCAATAAATAAATTCCATACATAAAGACTTTCAGCACCTCATAATTAGGCATTAGTTACGTGAGAACTTTCAAGGTATATCCTCACGGTGACACCTAACATAAATCTTAGTCCTGCATACAAAACCCACACATATAGGGGAGATTTATGTATAATGTACCAACCTCGACATTCTATAAGCAGAAGTTTATGTACAGTATGAGCAATCTTTCGTATCCGGTTCCATTGAGCCTGCATTTGCACCAAAAGTTATAAATCAGAACAATATACGTTAAGTAGAAATTAATTAAATTATCAAAGCTATCATTTGTTTTGGAAAAAAATGTGTAAAAAACCTTTCCATTAATTACCGTGTCTATTTACTGGTTATTATAAACTTAAATATGATTTTCTGCCCAATGATTAATTATATAAAATTACATTGTTCAATGTCATTTATGATTCGATTATGATCTTGAAAAAACCATTGTAAATCTAATTTACGCCTTTATTGCACAAGAATGAGAAATATACAGGTTGTTAATTAAATATTTGCCACTGTATCTCTCATAAATGAGACGTACGCCGACCTCTGGACCGTCATTTGTCGGGATGTTAGTCGAGGAAATTAAGCAGGAAAAAGGCCTAAACCCCAACATGAGACTTCACACCACCTGATTTTTATGTGAGATGGTGCAAAATGTTTCTAAAGGTGTATAGAACAAAGTCGGGGTCATGGGAACTGGTGCTTTTTCGATTTCCGGTCGTAAACTGGAACAGAAGTGTGCTATTTCCGGTAACCAAAAATGTTTTCTAAGTTGAGAAAAAAAGAACCATTTTGGACAATTCTAAGCATTTTTTGACTCTGAACATTTTTTACCTAACCTCACTCTTCTCGAGATATAAGAGTCTAAAAAAGTATGTGTACTTAAGCTTTCTTTTAAAACAATATTTGTCTTTGATTATCAATTAGAACATTGGTCAAAGACTAATAATCGTAAATACTAGTTTTTTGACAAAAAAGCTTAAATACTCGTTTTTTTTAACTCTTATATCTCGGGAAGGGTAAGATTAGATAAAAAATGTCAAGAGTCAATGAATGCTTAGAATTATCCAAAATATGAAGTTCACGTATTACAGTTCAAAATAAACGCCCATAAATAATCGAAAATACTAGTTACTAGCTTAAATATATGTATTCTTATTTTTAAATGCCTATATCTTGAGGATGAGGTTAGTTAAAAAATGTCCAGAGTCAAAAAATGGCCTTAAATAATCATAAATTCTAGTTAAAAAAAGCTTAAGTATACGTTTTTCTTTTTAAACCGCTTATATCTCGAGATTGGTGAGGTTAATTAAAAAATATCGAGAGTCAAAAAATTGTTAGAATTGTCCTAAATATAAAGTCCACATTAAACGCCCAAAAATAGTCGTAAATACTAGTTTTTTGAAAAAGAAAACCTAACTACACATTTAATTTTATACTCTTATATACCGAAAAAAGTGAGGTTAAGTAAGAAATATCAAGAGTCAAAAAATTCCTAGAATTATCCAAAATATAGAATCCATTGGTTCTATTTCAACTTAAAAAAATAAGTTGATCGGAAACTTCTGTCCCAGTTTACCACCAGAAATCGAAAAAGCACCAGCTCCCATGACCTATAGTTCTATACGTCTTTAGGAACATTTTGTACCATCTCACATAAAAATCTGGTGAGGCAGAGTCTCATGTTGGGGTTAAATGTTTAATTTCTTCGACTATGTATGGCGATCGTATTTTTGTAATAGCTAAGTAGTAATTAAATGATAACAAAGAAATCGGCTTGATATTTCTTCGTAATAGCTAGTGACATAGAGTAAAGGTTTAGAATGATTGTCACAGGACATCCACTAACCGAGGTGTATACCAACGGTGGTACTCTTGTATTCACTAAGTGGCAGGTAATCAATAAAAAAATTACCTTGGTACAAATACTTGTACCAACTGTAAAAGAAATTTTGAATTATTTAGTGAAGTTTCCACTACTTAGAAAGAAAATTTCCCGTCATTTTTATTGTTTGCCATATTCTAAGGCAAAGGATTGATCATGTCTCTAGCTCAGTGGCACATTGGCTCCTGTAATGTAAGGATTCACATAATATATAACAAAAGTGAAAATTCGCAACTGCATGAATACCTAGCAAAAAATAGATGTATCTATATTATAGTTGTATAGAGAATGGTTTGAATGGCACAAAGACATAAAAAGATCTATTGGTAATAAATTATGCAAGCAAGTTAACTAGAAACTACTCTTTTATAGTAGTGTGATGGAACTTATGACCTGATGAAGAAAGTTACACTACGTTTTTATTGTACAACTGATCCCTCATAAGTTCCCATGAATATGATTTGAATAGTCAATCAGCAGAAAAAAATCAGTAGCCTATTCTTTTGTAATTCCGTAATTTTCTAATTTTCCAAATGTCCTACGCAAGGTTTAAAGTCCGTTACGAACGAAAAACGACACGGACGCTGCCCCCTGCCCCCCACTGAACCACCTAGGTGGATCTTCAGCCCCTAACATTTTTCGCTCGAATTCGAAATTTGAAACAGTTCTTTTATCTTAAGTTGAAATAATGATAATATAATAATAATGAGTTTATTCACCATTTATAACGATACAGATTTTGTATATATGACAAGTCAAGAACAAAGATAGAATAAATAATAAAATAGTATACAAATGAATAAATAAATAATAAAGGAATAAATCCAACATGCAAACCAGAGAACACAATACACGATAATTTCATTCATATACACCAGTATATACACATGCAATTTACATTCATAATACAAATATATGTACAAAAGAGATAATAAACTTCCAAAAGATAAGTTATAACAAGCAATAAACCAATAGAGAAAGAGTAAAAACATACATTGGGTAAAATGCCTAACAAATAAATAAACACAAATATATTAATATAGTAGTTTAAGTAATAATGTCGGTTAAGAATTCGTCAATTGTGTAGTATCCTTTTTATAACAGAATTTTTTTAGCGGCAATTCACCTGTACTCATATTTTGGATATTATTTGGAAATCTGTTATATAATACAATAGTTACATTGAGGTAATTCTATTAAAGTCGATGTCCTATGTAAGGAAATTGTTAAGATATTCTTGTTTCGTGTATTATACAAATGATGATCAGATAGATTCACAGAAGCGTCTATGTTATTTTTGACGTTAGTTAAACATTTATAAGTAAAAATACGTCGGGATATGATTGTTTATAAATGCCGCTTTGCAGCTTTCTCTGCAATCTAAGTTAAATAAGAATCTCAATATTCATTTTTGTATAATAAATACCACCCTGGCATAAGATGATCGACCCCAGATATAGTGACGTGTGAATATGCTAAGCATAGTAAACCCTAGTGAAGTGAGTTCTACTTCATTTAACATATCTTTAAGTTGCAATAATGCAATGTAGGCTTGAGCTTTTTGCATAAGTGATCAATATACCATTCCCAAGTAGGTTGCTATTTACCAATGTGCCAAGAAATTTCGAGAATTTACTTAAAATTATTCCAGGTAAAGTAACCATGCGCCTTAAGTTTAAGTTTAGAAACATGGTTTTATTCTCGTTTAGCATTAGTTTGTTTGATCGCATCAGGTACTCATCTCACTTAATACGATATGTATATTATTGGATAGTTCTTCCGGGCTTCTAGTAGCTACGCTTATGGTGGTGTCATCCACATACATAATGGTACAGCCATTTTTGATAAAATTTGAAAAATCGATGGCATTAATTAAAAAGATTAACGGGCCTAATATAGATCCCTGAGGAACTCCCAAGAAAATATCAAAAACGTTCAGATTTAGCGGTCAAAATACATAGGGATACACTAGTGTGGTATCCAGGCCATTCCGGAAAATTTTTGTGTGTACCAATTTTTTCTATCCAACATAACACTTGACTGCTTTAAATTCTAACCAGACTATGGTAAAATTATATATTTTTTAATTATAACGAATTGGGTGAAAGATCCGTATTTGGGCTCATCCATTAATTAATTTAAGATTAGTGCAATTATTTATAAACTTCTTTCAATTTATTTATAAAATATAACAATATTAGCTTTACTCTCCGTCCCCTATAATATTATTCCACAACACCTACGTCCTCGTCCTTTGTCCTTCGTATCCGATGGTCAGTCGAACCCTGAATAAATCCAATAAAACACGCCTCAGCAGCCATTACTAGATTGTCTCTGGAAACAGGAGTTAATCTTCAAATGGCGTTAAAACATTTTCACTTCGCAACTGATTTAACCTCAACAAGGGAAAATCTTATCCCGCATATCAAGATTTGTCACGCACTCGAGATCCATACCTTACTATCAACAAGTGTTTAATTTATTAAGATGAATATTAATCTATATTTTTCTACCAATATTAGCGGATTTATGAAGGTTAAATGAATTGCGTTAAATTGTCTCATCCCGTAGCAATATGATGATAATTTTTTCTCGTTTGAAGGGAAGGTTAAGCAACGCCTATGGAAACACCACCCGTCAAGAAATTCAGCGGAAACTGATTCTATTGTCTTCAGTTAAAACAAATTTGTCAATTTCGAAAAAAGAACATTTCCGTCCGCTATCGAAAGTTTTCAAAAACTTCCCGAGAGTTTTGTAGTTCTTTAATTTTCTATAGCCAAAAAGTTCCGTCATGACTTGCATTCGTGTCCTATATAAAGCATCACGATAAATTCACGAGAAATCACATTTCCTTATCCTTCCCATGTTAAAAACGCGGACTTTCATGTATCACAGCTGGAAAAGTAAGCCCAATATCGTTCGATGTTAACGACTTCCTCGGTAGAAATGCCTTAATTTTGGTTAAATTGTTTAGAAAAAATTCTGCCTCAGCTATTTATTCACCAAAAAAGTCCAAATGCTTATAAAATTAACTCTTACAAAACCGAGTTAAAGATATTACAATCTCTTTCCTAGGCTGAATAGTCTAATTTTAAACAGCTAGGAGATAAGGAAAGTACTTTTCTCGCAGCGGAAAGTATTATATTATAATTAGATGCCCCCGCAGTCACACCAGGGTGTATTATTCTCAGATTTCTGAAACTTGATCTCATTATTCATCAAATGATTAATTTACTATACGATTAGTGAAACTAAGATCCACGTAAATTATTCACATCTGAATAATCTTATGCACTACATCTACTTGAAAGCTGTAGTCACTAACATAGATGCTTCAACGTGCAATGCCTTGTTCATAAGAAAAACCAGTCAGAACCTACTGATAATAAAACTATCAAGGCTTATTTATCCTTTTGCTGTCTATATAATGATCAGAATATATTAACATAATATTATATAGAGTAAGCTGTAAGGGCACATGAATATCGAATAAATTTCTGATACAGTTTCCTTGCTGCAATCAGTTCAGGCGACAGTACCGATTATTAAAATCCATGTTACTAGAAGGTGACCTAGTCTTGCATAATTCAAAGCAATTTTGTTTATAACAAAGGAAAATAATAAATTTATTCAATCAAACAAATTTTTTAATTATTTTCGGACCAATTTCCAACAAGAAATGTATAATTTTTTTCCGTAAATTTGATATTTTCAATATTGTAAATTTTTCTAAAATCAAAAGTTGTCAATTTCTCGTTATTTGATGCCCTGGAAGGTATAATAAATACATGTTTTTTTTACAATAGATATTTTTTTATAATACCTTTAGACCTTGCATATGAACATGTCGATCAAAAATTTGTCATATGGATCTGAGTATGTAAATAAATGATTCCTGAAAAATTTTAAATCAAAACATACAGGGTGTTCCATTTGAAAAAAATTGAATTATTGTGGCTAAGAAAAGAAGGTTTTATGTTGCCCTAGTGTTCAAGTGTGGGCCACCCTACGAGCGTCACTGGTGTAACCTGGCTAGCACAGTAAAGATACGGAGAGCAAAAGGGCAGTGGAGTTCAAGGCTTGGGCGCCATTGATTACTGAGTGTAATCAAGGAAAATTGAAGATAAAGATAAAGATAAACAAAAGACAATAGTTACATATGTACAATAGAACTATATTACAAAATAACTAAATAAAACACACTACTATGTTTTCTACCACTATGTATTTATAAAAATTGCGACTGCAGTTTCGACTTACAAAGCCATTGTCAAGCAGTGAATCAAAAATGACTGATTTACAATTATACAGAAATGTAATATATAGACAATATTGGTTGGATAGATAGGTACAATAAGAGGCTTAGGCAGGTAGATGACAATAATAAACTTAATTATGAATATTCAATTATGGGTCTGCCGGCTGTAAATAAAGGTGAATATATCAGATCTAATTGATCATTTAACAAATTATAATCCTTGACATTATTGTGTTTATGAATTTCCAGAGATTCTAAAACGTTTAATTTAAAGCCTTTTGTTGAGAAATGTAAAATTTCAATGTCGTTTAATTCTGGAAAACTATGGTTGTTTTCGAGGCAGTGGTTCGCGAAAGATGAATCAGTTTTCTGTAACCTATATGATCTAAGATGTTCTTGATACCGTATTTTGAAATTTCTACCGCTTTGCCCTATATAGATACTATTACACTCTGTACATTTTAACTTATAAACTCCAGATTTGTTAAATTTACGTGTTGGGTCTTTTGCATTGTATAATATGTTTGATAATTTACTCTGTGATTTAAAAGCTATTTTTAGATTGTGTTTAGATAGAACATTAGCTATTTTTTCGGATAAATGGCCACAGTAGGTAATTGTTGTGTAAGTACATTTTGTGGTTTCTTTTATTTTTGGATATATTAATTGAAAAGTGAATTTTTTCCGGATTTTGTTAATTAACTTTCTAATGACATCTTTACCAAAATTATTTTTAACTCCAATGTCCTCTATTATGTGTAGCTCTTCATTCAGATCCGCATCAGACAGAGGTAGTGAAAATGCTCTGTTTATCATAGAATTGTATGCTGCCATTTTTTGCTGATATGGGTGTAATGAGTCATAAGGAATTGTGGTTCCTGTAAATGTTGGTTTTCTATAGATTTTAAAAGTATATTGATTATTTATGCGTGACACTGTAAGGTCTAGGAAATTAATTTTATTATCTGACTCTATTTCTAATGTAAATTGTATTTTCGGGTGTATGTTATTAATATAATTTAAAAAATTGTTCAGTTGTCTGGTAGTACCTTTGAAACCGGCCAAAACATCATCAACATATCTATACCAAAAATTAATATGTTTCTTGCCTAACGTAGAATTTAGAATTTCTTTTTCTAAGTGTATCATAAAAATATCCGCTAAGAGAGGACTAAGTGGAGAGCCCATGGGTAAGCCTGAGTTTTGTAAGTAGAATTTTTCCCCGAATTGAAAGTACGTTTGTGACAGGCAGATCTCGAAGGCTGATAAGATTTCGTAAGAGATTATATGGTTAATTTTGCATGTATCTAAAAGGTTTTTGATGAGGTGTAGACATTCATCCGTCGGGATATTAGAAAACATGTTTTTTACATCGAATGAGACTAAAACAGAATTTTGTGGAGTTTTAATATTTTTTAATTTTTCAACTAATTCCGTCGAATTTTTTAGGCTATTGTCTGATGAGAATTTAGTTATGTTCTTGAATATATCATTCAAGAACATAACTAAATTCTCATCAGACAATAGCCTAAAAAATTCGACGGAATTAGTTGAAAAATTAAAAAATATTAAAACTCCACAAAATTCTGTTTTAGTCTCATTCGATGTAAAAAACATGTTTTCTAATATCCCGACGGATGAATGTCTACACCTCATCAAAAACCTTTTAGATACATGCAAAATTAACCATATAATCTCTTACGAAATCTTATCAGCCTTCGAGATCTGCCTGTCACAAACGTACTTTCAATTCGGGGAAAAATTCTACTTACAAAACTCAGGCTTACCCATGGGCTCTCCACTTAGTCCTCTCTTAGCGGATATTTTTATGATACACTTAGAAAAAGAAATTCTAAATTCTACGTTAGGCAAGAAACATATTAATTTTTGGTATAGATATGTTGATGATGTTTTGGCCGGTTTCAACGGTACTACCAGACAACTGAACAATTTTTTAAATTATATTAATAACATACACCCGAAAATACAATTTACATTAGAAATAGAGTCAGATAATAAAATTAATTTCCTAGACCTTACAGTGTCACGCATAAATAATCAATATACTTTTAAAATCTATAGAAAACCAACATTTACAGGAACCACAATTCCTTATGACTCATTACACCCATATCAGCAAAAAATGGCAGCATACAATTCTATGATAAACAGAGCATTTTCACTACCTCTGTCTGATGCGGATCTGAATGAAGAGCTACACATAATAGAGGACATTGGAGTTAAAAATAATTTTGGTAAAGATGTCATTAGAAAGTTAATTAACAAAATCCGGAAAAAATTCACTTTTCAATTAATATATCCAAAAATAAAAGAAACCACAAAATGTACTTACACAACAATTACCTACTGTGGCCATTTATCCGAAAAAATAGCTAATGTTCTATCTAAACACAATCTAAAAATAGCTTTTAAATCACAGAGTAAATTATCAAACATATTATACAATGCAAAAGACCCAACACGTAAATTTAACAAATCTGGAGTTTATAAGTTAAAATGTACAGAGTGTAATAGTATCTATATAGGGCAAAGCGGTAGAAATTTCAAAATACGGTATCAAGAACATCTTAGATCATATAGGTTACAGAAAACTGATTCATCTTTCGCGAACCACTGCCTCGAAAACAACCATAGTTTTCCAGAATTAAACGACATTGAAATGTTACATTTCTCAACAAAAGGCTTTAAATTAAACGTTTTAGAATCTCTGGAAATTCATAAACACAATAATGTCAAGGATTATAATTTGTTAAATGATCAATTAGATCTGATATATTCACCTTTATTTACAGCCGGCAGACCCATAATTGAATATTCATAATTAAGTTTATTATTGTCATCTACCTGCCTAAGCCTCTTATTGTACCTATCTATCCAACCAATATTGTCTATATATTACATTTCTGTATAATTGTAAATCAGTCATTTTTGATTCACTGCTTGACAATGGCTTTGTAAGTCGAAACTGCAGTCGCAATTTTTATAAATACATAGTGGTAGAAAACATAGTAGTGTGTTTTATTTAGTTATTTGTGCAAAATGATTAACTACCACAGAGTAACGGCTCCTTCAATCAATTTTTTATATTACAAAATATTATATTACAAAAAATATGAGCTATCACAGCATCAGCGATACCGTATAGCAAAATATTAAACCGAAATATGTACAAGAAAAACTATATTACAAGATACACTATATTACAAGTTGCTCAACAGCAAGATAAACTTGAGGCGTTTACGAGACAAAAAAATATATTACAAAAGATACGTCTCGTAACGTTACCTCAATTCTAAAAATCATATATTACACAAGATATGAACATTTACGAGATTTAAACCGAACTATAATACAAAGGTATCTCGCAAATAATCCGACAAACAAACTATTTACAGCACTAGATATACTAAAGTGCAACACAAAATATATTACAAAGGAAGGCCTGGGGGCTACTTGAGAATATTACGAGAGACAAAATAACTATATTACAAAAAAAATGTCTCGTAACGGTTTCTCAATACTCACAAAACATATAATACAACGAAATGCCCCATGGCTTTACCACATCAACACTAAATATACTCGTTACACAAAATGCACCATGACTATTACCATATTTAACCAAACAAAAGTGCATATACAATACCACGATGGAAAATTTCAACAATAAATCAAGATAAAGGTAACTGTGAATTAAAATATATTACAACGAATTCACAAAACAAAATCTTACAAAAGACGCTTGATTCTACGATTTAAACTTAAGATACTTGGCTTTATGAACTAAAACTAGATACCTTGCTTTCATAAAGCAAAAACTACTATAAGTGAAAATAATCCCTCTTATGTGAGGTAATAATCAAAAGTACTTATCTTTTGTTTTAAAAGTCCTGGCGAGAGAAATTCCTAAATGCGCTCCTGTTCTGGGATGAATACGGATTTATGTAGGCTGATGTTGGGTACCTCCATTTTGCTGACTTAGAATGATTTACTTAGTAGTAAAATCTTAAAAAATGCGCCATGTCGAGAAATTCCATAATAAAGAGAAACGTAGCATTGTAGAATTTATTTACTGATTATTAAGAAAAGCTGAATATAGGTAATTGTTCACGAAGCAAAGGTGTAACATCGAGATCACTTCGAAGTTAAAATGAAATTTGTAATTGTATAGGAAAAGAAAAAGAACCTAAAACAATATTTTTATACGTTAGATGGTTTTTAACGATATATAATTATTTAACTATTACCTTATACGTCTATAAGGTTCCTTCCTATTTTAATATCCCCATTAGGGTCTTACAAAATTTCTATTACGCCCACCTCGCAGGACGGCTCAAGTGAAAGAGAAGGAATTTAGTCTAACGCGGCGTATTGTGACATATGTCCCGGACCGACAGTAACGTGGCTCCGCCCCAAAAAGTAGTTCTTTTATTTTAGTGAAATATTTAATTAGCTGAAGGATCTATATTGTTACTGATAGTTCTACGTTTCATGTGACTATCCGACGTTATTATAAATACTCGACTCAACTTCATTTTTCAGTTAGTTTGATTTATTTGCTTAATTTAATTTGAATATCATCGAGCGTGCGCTGTTCAACACACCGATGCATAAGCATAAGCTACTACCAACTTCTCATCTGTTTAGGAATGTTCGTTATAGTACCAGAGCATAGGATAATAAAACGTTTGATTATTAAAATTTTTCTACTAAATGTTAGAAAATGTAACGAAGAAAGCTTTTGTGCATTCCGCACGTTACATTATGACAGTTTAAAAATGTAAACATTTGAATAATCGTGGAAAACAATTAATTACCTACACGCTGAAATTCATATGACATCTTTTCGTCGACATGAATTCTTCAAGAACCGTCGAAGAAAAGTGGTCGCTATAAGGCAAAGAATTAAAAATCGCCAATTCCGTTTTCTTATAAAATAATACGTATTGTAAAAAAAATTGGGGATTTTTCAAAATTTACAAATTAATTAACATTAAAAATATCAACCTCTCCAAAGAATTATCGAACATTTCTTATTGGAAGTCAGTAGAGGGATAATAGAACGACAGACTGACAGACTTGAAATACCTTATTTTTTGTGATCTACAAACGTGAAAATCCAAAGCTATTTCAGAGATTGATTCTCAGTCAGAGATACGTAATATAGGTAGCCCTAAACTTTTTTACAACTTTTTTTTAATCTCTAATATTAACAATAATAAAGGAGTGGCCAAGATACAATGAATAACCCTGTACGTAGGTATTTAAATCGCATTATTCTTGAGTATTTTTTTCAAAAAAATTTTACTGATACAAATAAAGCGATTATTAGTTATTTTATTCAACCATGTAGGAATGTATTTATGAGTATACAGGGTGTCCTAGAGGTCGTGATCCAAAAGAAAGTGGGCGATAGGCGAGGTCATTTACAATCAAAATTTCTTCAATAATAAAACAAAAATTTGAATGAAGTTTACTGAAAAAAAAATTACCACTGAAAAGTGAACCAGCATACTAAAAACTTCTACAATTCACGCCGATTCCAGCAAGGTATAGTTCATTGGTATTCTTTAATTGAATCATAGTTGTCGGTAGTATTTCATGTAGAAAGGAACTGGTCAACAATAAAAAGGCATATAATGTATTAAGCATTTATTGCATATTTTCTTATAACATATGTTCAAAATGTCTTTCATCGGTCATAATACATAAACGACATCTCCTTAGGAAGTTTCTTCTTAGATTAATCATTGCACGATAGTTGTTCCGAACAGTCAATGCTGCAGCTTGCAACTTATCTCGTAGTTTTTGTTCGTTTTGGCTTTCTTTGCTCCAGGGGATTGAGATCTGGCGAGTGTGCTGGCCAGCGTATCGTCCCCCCCTATCCCCATCCAACGATCGGGGTAAACATTATTTAGGTGCTGTCGTACAATGAGGGTATAATGCGCTGGTACACCATTGTTCTGCGGTCACATTATATCCCGTAACTCAACTGGGACATTTTCTAGAAGCCCGTTTAGGTCCTGCTGCAGGAACTGCAAGTATCGCCTTGGCGGTAGTTCAAACGGTCCAATGGGCCTTCCGCCGAGTATGCCCACCCACAGGTTCACTCCGAACCGATGTTGGAAGCGGTGGTTCCGTATAACTTTCGGATTTTGTAACGCCCAAGAGAGAAGATTGTGTATATTAAATATCCCAACCCTATTGAACGTTGATTCGTCGGTCCACAGAATTTTATTGAAAAAATGTGGATCCTCCCATGAACATCGGAGCATTTCTCTGCAAAACGCTACCCTAGGTGCATAGTCGTTGGGCAGGAGCCCTTGCACGCGTTGCACGTGATAGGCATGTAACTTATACCGTCGCAATATTCGTTGCACAGTGGACTTGGAAATGCCAGAATCTCGCGAAATGCAACGAATACTTGTAGGTTCCTCCAGTGCTATGGTGTAGGCCATAGGTGTTTGTGAAACAGCAAGCATGTGGTGTTGTCATGACAAGAAATTAATTCATTAATAACGCCAAAAAATGCATGAAATTTCAGGTGGTGCCAATACCTCCATAATTTAGAAAAATTTACAAACTGGGACTATTCTGTATATACAAAAAAAAATTCCAGCCTGTCAAATGAATTTATTATGAAAAAAAAAAGAACAACCTGAAAAACGAGATATTTGGTTGTTATCAAGTTTACATAGAGTACTTCTAGAGATACATCTCCCATCAAAGTTTGAAAATTTTATCTTCAATATAACGGAAATTATCGAAAAAAATTTTTTTGTCTAAATTTAAGAGGATGTACTTACTCAGTGATGCATTTTTGTACTACGATATGGATTATATGGGCCCAATATGAACTCAGGAATCACAGGTTCCCGTCCGGGTACTCACTTCTGGGACACCCTGTATAAATAACAAATAAATACGAGTCGAATGGAGAACATACACCTTCTTAATAGTGTTTAAAGTCTGTTAAAAAACAAGCTAGGTTTATATACGTGTTAACGCCAATTACATCAGTTCTGAATTCTAGCTCGAGCCATCGTCTGGATAAAGAAATCCACTCTTATTCAATTTCCGATTAGATTTCATTACCTTAGAAGAGGATAGACGATATTACAGCTTGTTACGGAAAATTCACTTTTGATGTCTTTCTGAGCTGGGACTTGTAATGACTTTTTAATAAATATTTGTAGAGGCAACACCGGGAAATAAATTCACTTAAACTTGAGCGCTGGCTGTGTTATTGTTGGTCACAAAGAATAGAAATATTAAATTCCAAGAATATAAAGGAAATATAAGAAAATGGTCAGCCTACAATTTATAGAAAAAAAATAATATCAGGAACCAGGAACATTATGTATAAGTCCAAGGTAAGGATTCAACAATTTTTTTTCCCACAATACAAAAAGAGGTGCTTGATACTACATTTTGAAAAAATATGTAGTATAGGTTTTGTATTTTTCTGGTGGACCATCGAAACCCGAAAAAAACGTCGGATCGATGTAAAAGTCATATCTATCGATTTGAGAGCGAATTTAGACAATTCTGTCCGTCGGTCAGTCGGTCTGTCGGTCTGTCTGTCTGTCTGTCTGTCTGTCTGTCTGTCCGTCTGTCCGTCTGTCTGTCGGTCTGTCTGTCACGCCCAGCCCCCCTAATCCAGTTTCGGATTGCGATTAAACTTGGGTGTTTAAAAGGAGGTCTTTAAAAAACCTTAACGCCGGAAGTACAGCTCCGTTCGGAAACCGGAAGTACCCGATATAGACGTTTCGAGTTTTTCGAGAGAAATTGAATAACTCGAAATGGTGCCGCTGGTAAAGCTCTACAAATAAGTGTACCAGAGACTATGTCGAAAAACAAATGAACATTGATTTTTTTGGCAAAAAAACTGGTTTTCTCGAAATCGGAAGCACGATAACTGTCCAGAATATTGATCGATTTCGATGAGACTTGGTGGGATCAAAGGTACACGGCCACAAATGAAGCCTATTGCTGGCGGCCCGAATCCGTTGACCGCAAGTATGTTTTCCAGGGCCGAGTATGATTTTTTAACGAAATTGATCACTCCCGAACCGAAGGTCCGATTTTGATTTTCAAAAATGGCAATTGTAGGGCTAGATTAGTTGACGTTTTTGAGAAATTTGATAAAACAGAAGCGAATCTACAAATCCTGGAAAACTTTATTTTAATAATAAATTCTACAAATTTCGAAGAGTTTCCTAATAAAATTCGAAAATTAACTATTCCGTCGATCGATCTCTATAACCAGGACCTTTTTGGACAAAAAATCTGAAATAGAGTTTTTTCGAGAAATTTAAACTAAACGAGTTATTTACGAAAATGCATTCCATAGAATTATTTAGAAAATATTTTAAATTGATAAATTCTCCGAGCGATATAGGTGCAAAAAAATAATATAATGTAATATTTAAAATATCATCATTCATTTCCTTATTTTCATTTACTAAATAAAAATAGAACCGATGCCCTTTCCGTGTTTCAAAATGTAGTTAGCTTTTACTTTAGTCAATGCAAAAAGAAAAAAAAAAGAAAAATAAAACATGTCAAAGCACTGAGACATCTTGCGACCCTCTGCTGAAAAGGTTATGAATCATCCCAACAAATTGGATTAAAAGCAAATCAAAATGTAGTTTTCTTCACTTGTTTACATGCGTTAGTTAGTACCATGTTAGTCTTGGTAAGCAGTATATTGCGTACCAAGTCTGCAAAGTGTCATTTTACTGGACGAATATGAAATTGTCAGGACTTATACTCGTACTGGACGTTTACGAAGCTAATTATAATAAAAAATGAGGTAAATTTTATCCAAATATTTATAACGTCCAGCTACGAATTTCAAACCGTCAATTATTTCAAACATTTGAAACCAGTATGCGGTTTGAATTAATACTTTTCAAGAAATGTGGGTGATGCGATAATTCTCGTAGGCTGTGTATAAAATCATCTCTAGCGTATTGACATGTGGTTCTTCACAGGCATTGTCCCATCTGCATTGAAAGCTGCTGTTATCGTGCCCATATATAATGGTAACAAGCTAATTATCAATCAATTTCCTTAAACTCAAACATTGCAAGAATATTTGAACAGATGCTAGAAAAGAACAACTACCTACTTGGACAAACCAAAGTGATGTCCGAAAAGTAATATAGGTTTAGGGTGGGCACATCGATACAGCCACATATTGGAACTAGTTGGTTTTAGGAGTACCTTATATAAGCTCAAGAAATTGATTGAGGAAGCCATTACTCTGTGGTAATTCATAATTATAACGAAATTGAGTAAAACACTACTATGTTCTTTACCACTATATTTGCACAAATCGTGACTGCAGTTTCAACCCTTTTTAGGTCATTTTCAAACAATGATTCAACTAAGAAGCATTAATAAGACACAGTCAGACCCACAGACAAAGAAGAAATTTTCTTGTGGCTGTGTAATTTACAAAATTTTAACACGTTAGATTTTAAATTAAATAGAACAAAATCAACATCAACAAAATAAATTGGGAATTTATTTGGACTGTCAGTTGAAATGCAATGTACTTATAGATTATGATGAACATCTAAAGTTTTATATTACGCACTAGTAGAGACATATATTCTATACGGAACAATATAGGGGGTGGGTCCGCAAATTGCTTATGCTTATACAATACTTATAAGACAATAAAAAAATTAAAATGAACTGGTGCATATCAATCATAGCTACCAAACAAAACGCAAGCCTTACATTACTATAATACCAAATATAGTCAAAACAATAACTCTAAGAACTTTTGAATAGCTAGGACCAATATTACAAAATGGCTGTACCTAATTCCAAGAATAGAAATATATATAATAATAATATAGGAAAAACACTTATAATATAACATAAATAATCTTAACATAAATAAAAAATATTTCAAATTTTTATGGATCAAAAAATTATCTTTGAATTAAAAAATTCACATGAAATGTTTATGAGGTTGTTTCTGATTCTTTGTACAAGTTACGGCTTTTTAGAATTACGCTTGTAGTGCAGTCAACGGGGGTTTTCACCTCTAAGTTGACTGCTAGAGAATGGATTTTGAAAAAACCTTGTGCAATATGTTTGTAATGACACGACGTTAATAAAAAAGTGGAAAAAATAATTAGAGTAGGAAGGGGTAGAAAACACCCCTCTTGTCACGGGTTCTGTAACTTGTAGAATTAGGTCGAAAATGAAAAAAAAACTAATATATCTACCGTGTTTGTCCCAAAATAAGATGTTTTCACTCTAGTGGTTTTTTTCGAAAAATGCATATTTTTCAAGATATGGCCGTCCACTCGAAAATTCCTAAACGTGATGGAGGGGAAATGCAAAGTTGAGAAAAAAATCAGAAAAAATCAGATGAATGTATCATCGAAATGCAAGATTTTCTCTCCCTAAAATGCATTTTCACCGAGTTCTTCCGGAAAAATATGAAAAACTACACCTTTATTTGAAATTGTAGCGCTTTAAAACTATGTCATTTAAAAATTTGAAAACAGAGACGTATGCGGTAAGGTATTCTAAACACTCTTTGTCTGGAAATTTTCTTGTAACTTGCTAATTTTCCGAGTTACAGGCAGTGTTTCACCATAAATAGTGTACTATTTTTTTTGCACATTTTAAATTTAGAGATTATATTGAACCCTTAAAAATGGTATAACTATATAAATTTCTTATTTTTTTATAATAATATGTATATATAAATCACGCTAATTTTTCGAATTTTTATGTATTCTTTAATTGAAAATGTGCAGAAAATGTAGTACACTATTTATCATTAAAAACTGCCTGTAACTAGAAAAATTAACAAGTTACAAGAAAATTCCAAGAAAAAAATGTTTAGATGGCCTCAGTACATAAGTCTGTTTTTTTTCAAAATTTTAAATTACATATTTTTAAAGCGTTACAATTTTAAAGAAAGGGGTAGTTTTTCATGTTTTTCCGGAAAAACTCAGTGAAAACGAACTTTACTGAAAATCTGCAGATAAAAACAGCCTAGTATTTCGACGATACATTTACAGAATTTGTTCAGATTTTTTTGTCAACTTTTACATTTCCCTTCCCTCACTTTTAGGAATTTTCGAATGGCCATGTCTCGAAAAATAATTATTTCTCGAAAAAATTCGGCAGAGTAAAAACATCTTATTTTGATCTAATTCTACAAGTTACCCCTTCCCATCATTTCCTACTATAATCTTTCCTCCAACTTTTTTATTAACGTCATTTCAAACACATTGCACAAGGTTTAATCAAAATCCATTCACTAGCACTCAAGTTAGAAATTTTAGTTGTCTTAGCGCTCCGTTACTGGACTATTGAATCTAGAAGAATTTAGTGTATAAAAAAACATAAACTAAACTATACCTTAAGTATCTATATTGCCATCGCTCATCCCACATTCAAGGGACTGCCTTTGTCGGTTTAACTATTTAATTATCTCCTATGTAAATTTTACAACATTTATGTATTTAATGTACGCCATTTCAGTAAACATATTTATTATTATTATTATTGTTTCTTTTTTAGTCTCCGTTTTTAGACCACTATAAAGAACCCTATGTGGGTCATAAAATAAATGACATGCGAAATAAGTAAACAGAAAAATCACAGATTTTCATGCTTTCACGTTACATTATGCCCATTTTCAAGTAAATAAAATTTAGTTCTCACAACTGAACACTTCAAATGCATGTGCTACCCTTAAGTGTGCATGAGAGGGTTGGTTAAATCACTATCCTAATACACCCTTTCAAAGCTCGCACGCAAATTTCTTATTTATGAGAAAGAAGTGTCTAGAACTTCCCTGTAATATCCTCTCCAGACATTGAAATTTTATAGCTTTGCGTGGTATTTTAAATACATTTCGTATCATCAGGCTCTTCAACTTTATAATTTTTGCCATCCAGTTAATATTATTAAAATAATTTTCCAGGGATTGGAATAAAGGTATTTTTACGTCGCTTAATTTTTTAAAAAATATGCTTCGTAATAATGAACATTCGAAAATATAATATATTCGAAGTGTCAATGTCAATATTGTTTTTGGCATCGAATGTAAAATATTTTCAATTTTTGGTTTGCAAGAGGAATATTATGATGGATTAGCAGGTATGGTGTCAGTTGAGCCAAACAGTCATGTAATTCTCGTTAAGTGTGGAATCCTCATTACCAACTCAGAAGCACTTAGGCAGAAAATTCTACGAGTGCAGAGTTTTACTGGTCGATGTTATAAATACAGTTTTTACAAGTCTATAAGGTCAGTTAGGGTGTCTGGGCCCAGGGGGTAACTGCGCCATATGTTTTTTCCGTAGAACTTGTAGGGGTAATTTCACTTCAAGCAGTTGGCAGCACTGAAGGACAATGTCATCTCACTACAACAATTAGTCTCATGTTTCTGAGTGTTGTTGCTTTCATGTAGCAATTTTTCAAATTTGGTAGTGCAAAATTTTCATAGCAACGTGATGTAATCTTGATTTTTATGAAATATCTACAGGTTTACTGTATATATTATCTACGTTACAGTTAATTTAGCATAAATTAGAAGCATGATATATCCCTAAAATGTTATTGCAAGCATGTATTCTGCGTTAGGTCATAAGCTTGAGTGGGTGGCCTAGTTACCCCCACAATTTTTCAAAAATGGGATAAGTGGGCCAGTTAATTGGGGCATCTGGGCCCAGCTGGGACCAAGTTACCCCAAGCACATTAAGTATGTTGTTTTTGTTTTTATTTATTAGGTAGATGTAGATCACTGCGCACAGTCACACAAAAAATAGCGATCTGAACCCGGGACCCGACATATTAATCCTTATGCATTTTGATGTGTTGAACACGAATCTGATGTCCGTTTAGCTCCATCACCCACCATGTTTTTGCAAATTGCGAAAATAGCCTAAGCAACCTCATTTCTTTAGATTATTTTCGCGATTTACAAAAAGTCGGTGGGTAACGGAGCTAAACGGACATTGGATTCGTGTTCAGCACGTCGAAATATATAGAATTACTAGGTCAGGTCCCTGGTGCAGACCACCTTTTTTTGTGGGCCTGTGTTATTTATGCTTACTTGAAATCGGATGTTTTTTACATTTAATTTTGCCCTTTTCACTTTAACAGAAGTTGTGTTATTCCTAAATTTGAATAAATTTCACACCTAATTGTTATGTAGTTCTCTTACATCGTCGACAACTCGACTATGGTGTGGTTTAAATGACTTGTGGTAATTTTTGTACGAAGTTTACATGTTTACCAACACGCCCACTTACCCCAGTTAAAATAACAATCGTTTGTATGAAACCAAGACCCGTATGGTCCAATTGCCCCAATTTCTAGGGGTAACTGGGCCCATCAGACTTTTTATTATGTAATTATAATTATAAAGAAAATTGAATTTGACTCGGGATTTGAATATTATATGTTTAAAGACTGTATACTGTATTATATATAAAAAAATATTTTAGATATTAATATAACTAATTAGTGGTTCTCAGGCAAGTTCAAAGTATAATCTTCTCGCCCAGGTTGTAAAATCATGGCCCAAATAGACTGATACAGACTTGTAGAACACAAATCTTTAAAAATGATACCACCTTTTTTAAATGGTTTTGATTTTTTTTTCAATGTTTCAAACTATAGAATATGGCACGGCTATGGTCCCATATTGATTTCATCAAGCTGCCTGCGTGTCACAAAAGTCAGAAACGAGTTTTTTCTATTGAAGAATGTGAATTTAGCGTATGGGCCTTAGATAAAATTATGTTCAAATTCGTAGTTAAGAGTAACAGTATACTGGGACATAATAAATAAAAATAGGCATAATAGAAACAAATTTTATTCAGTAGACTTAAATCCAGATGAAGCAAATAACTATTTTGTAAATGTAGGTGAAAATACAATATCAAATTTGCAAACGACAAATGATAGTTACTCTGATTATCTGATAGGAAATGCTAACTGTAGAATGTTTATATTTGAAAATATAGGTCATAATATAGTAAGAGAAGTTATAAATAAACTAAAAAATAGGAACTCTAGAGACCACTATAACATGAATGTTAGCTATTATTATAAACATTTCCATTAAAAAATAGAACTAATCTTGCTATTATTGAAAGTCAGTTTACCTGTACTAGTGATATAACCGAAATAACTGATTAAGTAAGACTATCATACGTTTAAGAACAATTATGGGACAGATTATTTTCAACTTACAGGATGGAATGGCATTCATTTAATACAAGCTTAAATAATTGATGCTGTTGACAAAGTAGTCATTAATAGCATCAGCATTTTTCAAAGTGTTTGGTATGCTTTTCCCTTTATTTTTATATGTTAAATTAAAGGAGTACCGATTTTTCCAAGAAAAAAATTATCTCAGCTGCAAAAGGTCGTAAAATATTTTTTTTCTCTTTAAACTTGTAGTAAATTAGCAGCTATCGATTGGCGGTGATGAATTTCACACTAAAAAGATAATCAAAGTTTTTGAGGTCAAACATAATTTTCGATGTTTTGGTCATTCTTTCGCACATTTGCAATTGTTTAATAATGCGCCCACTAAATGCACATGTTAGTACAACTCTTCAAGAAAATTTTAAGCCCGAAAACGTTTCGGTAAGTATTCAGGAATCTGAATAACAGGAATTCTACAAATCCGTCTCTTTTTGTAAGAAATCGATTATTGCTAAAACTGACCAATGTTTTGCTACTTTTCAAAGTACTCGCCAAGGACTTGAAGAGAGTACAATTTTTAGTGTTTTTTTTAAATAAATAATTTATTTGTAAATTAATTAATATCGAACTGGGCGCTTATATTTTATTGCTATTCAAAGTTCTACTTTTGCAAAACTTTTTTTTGTACCAAGTTTAGATTTTTTAAAACACGATAAGCTGTTTTGGGCCTCTTTTGACCCCATTTTGAATAATGCCTGCGATGGACCGCCTGTCCCAAAATAGTTCATCAAATTCCACGCAATTTTTTCTACCTTTTCCGTGGTTTATCTTACGGATGGCTCGGTTGACAAAAGAACGATGTATTTTCGACAATTTGACTGGCCTGTAATGCAATATTAATATATTAAATTAAGAGGTTTGGTTTCCTTTTTTGTTTATTAACGATTTACTATTGCGTTGAATACTTGAAGAAAAGACCAACTTAATTAAAACGTATATATTTTCTTCAAGTATTTGCATCAGAAACATGGCAAAGACACTTGGAATTTTCCAAGCGTGTGTATGAAACTTCAGACGGCCTGTGATGGTACAGCTAGATACCAGTATGCTAACGTTAATAATGCCGAGAGTCTGACAATTACAGTGACATTTATTGTATAAAGCTGTATTATCTGGCAGAGCATTTGCACGAATATAGTAAACATATATCAAGCGGAAACTGTCACAGTATTGACTGTAATGGAAATATAAGTCTGTTGTTATTTATTGTATTAAAATCCCAGTAAAGCTCAGTGTATACCGTTTTATTGTTCCGTAGATAATTAAACACATTTAAATGAGGCCAACTTAAATGTAATCTGATAGTTCTTGGGTATTTAGTAACTGAATTTGTAATTTCAGATATAATACGCAATTGGTTATATAAAACAATTAAACCAAATTGGATAGAATCTCTAGCAATTTTCGTGGTTTTTATAACAAATAACTACACTCGAGTGTCGCCGATTGCATATTAACTTTGAAGTCGGGTGCAATTAGACACAAAATGTAAGAAATCTGGGAACCCAGTTATTTTATTTTTATTTTATTTTTATTTTTACATACGCCATCCAACAGGTCGAGAGACCCAATTACTGGATAGGACAAAAAAGATTACAAAAAAAGGAAAAGAGTAATATACAATTAGAAACAAAGATGTGCATAAATGTACAAGCAGATCGATTAAGTAAAATATTAAAATAATTATAAGAACATTTCAGGAACACAAAGTACAATTGTTACAGTAATGAACAATAATCAGTTAATTATTATTAAAGATACATAATTTTAGAGAGGCAACGTTGCAGTTGAAAATATCTTCGCGGCCGTGTATATCATTGTACGCAGTACACATACCTTGAAGTGGTGAAATTTTTTTTATGTTTGTCCTGGGCGTGTTTAGTTTAAACAAATCTGTTTGACGTGAAGCAATTCTGTGAGCATGAAAAGGAAGCATATTAAGTATATAAGTGCTGTCGGTGATATTATGTATCAATCTATAAAGAAAAATTAGATAAGAGACTTTACGGCGATCTTCTAATGATACTAATGAGAACCTCGATAATAATTCAGATTGGGGAGTACCAATAGGCGGGTATGTTCCATCAACTTTAAATGTGGAATACTTCAAAAACCTGCGTTGAATATTTTCTAAGTTATCTATATGTGTCTTATAATATGGTGACCAAATGATTGAAGCATATTCCAAATTAGATCTCCCAATAGAAAAATACAGTAGTATGAGACCGGAGGCGTTATTAAAGTTAAAAGTATTCCTAATAAGGAATCCAAGAGATTTATAGGATTTTTTGACAACTTGATTAATATGATGGGTAAATGACAGCTTTTCATCAAACACTACACCTAAATCAGTAAATGTTTCAGGTCTAGAGAGTACGTTATTTTCCAGCGCATAATCATATTTTATGATATTCTGTTTAGTTGTTACTGATAGAACATTACATTTTGACGAGTTGAGGAATAATTTGTTTCTTATACACCACTCATTAATTTTGTCTACATTGTGTTGCAAAATCAAACAGTCGTCGATGCTCGAAATTCTACAGAATAATTTCAGATCATCAGCATATAGAAGACAGTTCAGGGTGATATCAGTAACAATGTCGTTAATAAACATAATGAACAAAAGTGGACCTAAATTAGATCCCTGTGGGACGCCTGAGGTTGATAAAACCTCGGCAGATCTATGGCCACAGAATAAGACAAATTGGGTTCTATTTTTTAGGTAAGATGAAAAATAGTTAATGAAGTCATTTGAGAATCCGAAAAGAGTACTATGGTTAAGTCTAGTATCATAGGGTCCGCTCGCGTCGATGTCCTGCTAAGTTTGAAAAGTTTTTATTTTATGATTACTTAGGTCTACTGGATCACCAAATGGCATGTTGGCATTTCTGAAAATGGATCTTTCTTCAGTAATATACAAATGAAGATGGCGGATAGGTCAATTTGAAAAAAATTCGTATCTCCCGCCGTAGTTGTCCGATCTTCTATAGCAAATAAATGAAATACTTCAAAATATGTACATTTTACTAGAATACAAGATCTAAGAATATTTAATATCTAAATGAAATTTCTGCAGAAAAAAATAAGATTTTGGTTTTCTAACTTTATTAAATATTTTCTATTTGCAAAACAATAAGTTATATGGAAAAACAATTTAAACAAAAAATGTGTAGAATTTAATGCTGAATGCAACGATATATAGTTTATTGAGTATTGGTTAAACAATAATGCTCTAAAATTTAAAAATCATGGCGTGCTACAGGTAGCACGGTGCGCAAGGTGAGTTTGATCGGGCACATAGTTAATTAATGGGATACTTATACGATAATATAGCTTATCTAAGTTAAAAATTGCATTCAGGCGAAGTCAGAAATGTTTTAAATTTTTTAGTGGCAAAGAACTATGTACAGCTTTTTCAAAACGATGGATTAAATAAGCATGTTTTTATTATTAATATCATAACATCATAAAGTAATAGTTTTGCATAATCTTATATAATCTAACGACCTAAATTGCATTTTTAATTGTCTTCTTCGACGTATAATAATTCTTAAGCTATCTGCATGTCTTCGTCTTCTAAAATATATTTTTGGTTATCCCCAATATGTTAAACTAAAAATACCACAACTTTCCTGATTTATCTTCATATTTTTCCATAATCCATGGAGTTACTAAATTTGGGGTATTTGCATAAAAGAAGTTTCCTGCAGAACACTGACTTTTTGCAACTAGATTTGACAAGATTAGTTTTACAGCTCTTCAGGCGTGTGGGTTAAGCATGAAGACTGGTTCTGAATATTCGTGACTCTTTCTCCACCCACAGAGACTAGAACCTGGCATATTTCGGATATTTTCATTCGCACTTTTCCATATTGTTGCAATATAATGGACCCTAAAATAGAATAACAATAAACCCCAAACCCATCAACTGTGGGTGGTAGGTTATCTCCTTCTTGATTTTTGGTAGAAAACACCAGTCAGTTACCTTCTTTATTAATTCATTCTCATAGAGCAAACATACTAATTCGTGGGAATTGTCTTCAAGTTATATGGTAGTTGTGTTCAGAGTTCCCAATAATACAAGCGATTTCAATATTGCTGATTATTCCTACAGATTCAAAAATACTTTAGTGAAATTTTTTTTTAAATCTGCCGGTTATATTTGTCCCAGCAAAGGCATGGAAAAGATTAATGATGCATCTGTCCGATACTTATTGATTTGACGACTTTTCCTATATCTATTTCTTTTACAGTTTTTCCTCGACTGGTTACCATTACGACTTTCTTTGGTAAATGCTCATCAAAACTAACCAGAAGCACAAACACATCTGTATACGGATTGTGAATAGAAATTTTTATGTCTTTTCCATACTGTTGAGTTACACGAAATATTAGAATAGTATCAGCTTCTTCATGGTTATTGCCTTCTATGTTTATGAACGGGATATATGAAGTTACAACATGTTTAAATTTTTCTTAGTTCCCAACTTTCTTGGCGAGGTATTCAGTGAGCTTCTTTTTGGTATTTATGTTGGATAAAAAATCTTGTGAAATATTGCCAGAGTATTGTTGACATCATTTTGACTTTGTGCTGTTTTTTTAACGAGCCTTCCTTTCCTGTCCTACATGTTAGCAACAAAAGACTCGTTGTGTAAGATTAAATCTTCCAGTCTTTAGTTGCTAGCAAGTTTTACAACGGGTACTTGACACACAAAACATGTACTAAAATTAAGTTACATTATTATACTCTTAGCAAATGTAAAACGAAGAGAAATTCACTGCGTTGGTGATCGAATTCTGAACAACTTCCAAAATGTCCATCCGTCCGCCTGTCTGTCTGTTCATCAGTTTCTTGTAAGCGCAATAACTTTCGAAAGAAAAGTCCGATTGTATTAATTTGGACAGTAAGTTAGTGTTAGCTAGGGGAAGAACCGTATTGTTTTTGAACAAAATCGATCAATGAATAAAAAAGTTTTTAATGCGAACGATGTAAACATCAACAGCGAAAATCATCCGTGCTGGCTTGTCACTAGTCGATCATTACTATTTAAAACATGCGCTGCTTGCATCTTCTTTGTCTTTTGTAGCATGCCTTATTACAAGGAGAACTACCGTTTAAATGAACCGTTTACTTTAATTTCAATGTTTATAAATTTCTTTACATTATTCCTTACCAATGTGGTATAATTTCAATATCAGTTTATTATATGACAATCATTTTTTAATTTATACCATATTTGTTATAATATAATTTTTAACTACAATTGGAATTATTGAAATGTTTTAAAATACTCCTACTGTTTTATAAGACGTTGGTTTTTCACCTTCTATTTGATTTATTTAACAAATACGAAGTAAAAAAGATTATGAAAAACCTAAGATGAAATTAATTTTTTATTTCGATTTTATTAATTTAGTTTCGTTTTTATTATTTGTTTCAGTTTTTTTTGAAGATGCTTAAATTTTTGGTAGGTATTTTTTATTATTTGTTTTTTTTTATCATTACTTATCAAAATATTCAGTGATTGGAGTAGCAGTAACATAATTATAATTGTCGAAAAATTTCTACTAATCAAGTTTGCTGTTAAGCCCAAAATTAATTTTTTTGCATATAAGAATTCAAGTACAGTTCAGTAGTAATGAAATTATACTAATACTTCCCTACTATACTTGTCAGAAAACAACAGCATTATTTTTAGAACTAAACAAGAAAAAAGTTTTTATTGTGGCTCTTCAGTTTATCTAACATGAAATAAGTAATATTCACTATTTCACTGTCTCCCTTAACTATCTTACCATCTCCCCTACAATCCCGTCATCTGCCTCAGCTTCCCACCATCCTACCGTAGCATTTCATCAACTTCCTTGACTTTTTCACCGCATGCTTCACTTTCCCATAGGAAACAAACATTCAGACAGACATGCAAAGACAATAGTTCCAAAAACGTATTTTAAAACTTTGAAATCATTCCATAAACTCGAAGAATGTTGAGAATTCTAAGAAACAACAAAATTACAGTATAATTTTAATTACTTTTCATGTAGATTTTTAAGAAGTTCGAATTGTTATTCTCGATATTTTTGCAAACACCAGACAACTAAGCTACTTCACATAAGCTTTTCACCAATTAAATAATGGCGATAGTTTCAAATGCCAGTAAAACTTAAATCTTTATATTTTACTTCCCTCGCATACCAAAAGGAAGTATTGTATTCAAGAAAAAATCACCCTCCGAGATTTTTTCGGATTTTCACGTTTCAGATCATGTAGATTATGAAAATATAGGTTTTTCAACTCCGTCAGTCTGTCTGTCTGTCTGTGTGTCGGTCTGTTGGTGCATTATCTAAAAAACTACTTGACGGAGAGCAGTCAAATTTGGTAGGTAGTTGACGCTACTGTCAGCGAAGAAATGATAGAAATTTCACTGGAAAATATAGAGGGTGAACCGTCTAAACAGAATAAATAGTGAAAAATATTTTTTTTTGCTCAAATTTAAAATTTCCACGTTTCATGACGCGCTAAATCTATTTCAGAAAAAAAAAATTTGAAATATACATATAAAATATACAGGGTGGACCGTCTAAAGGGAATGGATAATGGAAAGAAAATCGGTAAAAGTATTTACACAGAACTTTCCTCTTTATTCATACAAGACGGTCACTATAAAAAGTTATTAATTAAGAAATTACATAATATGAGAATTATAATCGCAATGTATTAATAGCCCTATTATTGCAGAAAAAACTTGTGGATTTTTTTTTTAATTTTCAAAACATTTTTTTTAAATAGGTTTAGAGTGTAATGAAACGTGGAAATTTTAAAATTGAAAACAATTTTTTTCCATCATCTATTCTACCGTAGTAGTTAAAACTTTTTTTTTAATTTTCAACACAATTTTTTTTTAGCGTATTTAGAATGTCACGTGAAAAATTTTTTGAGCAAAAGAAATTTTTTTCCATCGTCCGTTTTATAAAAAAATTTAATTTTTTTTTATTTTCAATATTTTATTTTTAAAAATAGGTTTAAAATATCATGAAACGTGTAAATTTTAAATTTGAGAAAACAATATTTTTTTCCATGATCTATTCTATAGTAGGTGGTGGTAAAAAGTGTAAAAAATGTGTTTTTTTATTTTCAAAAATGTTGTTTTTTTTTAAATATGTTTAGTATGTCATGAAACGTAGGAATTTTAAATTTAAGCAAAAAAATATTTTTACATCCATTTTATACAAAATTTTCAAAATTTCAATTTTTTTAAATTTTATATTTTCAATTTTTTTTATTGGAATATGTTTAGAATGTCACGAAATGTGAATAACAAACTAGCCAATAGAGAAAATTATATTACTCATCATTTTAGGAAATATTTGACATTCACTAACTTACATGATTAAACGTGATATTTTAATTAACATTTCTTCAATTATTTAAGCATGTATTAAATGAATGCCATTATCCTGTAAGTTGAAAATAATCCGTCCAATAGTTGTTCTTAAACGTATGATAGTCTTACTTAATCAGTTATTTCGGTTATATCACTAGTACAGGTAAACTGACTTTCAATAATAGCAAGATTAGTTCTATTTTTTAATGGAAATGTCTATAATGATAGTTACCTTTGATAAAACCGATGAATCCCTAGCTGCACATTGGACGAAATATACTTAAGAAAAGTTCATTATCGGTGGAATTACAGTTTATCGTCTTTTACTTGAAAACTACACACAACCAAAAAATATCAAGAAGATAATATTTTTTTTACTATATTTACTACGAAATGTCAAGAAAAGAAATCAAGTAGACACTTACTAGCATAGTATTGAACGACAAAATTCTAAAATAATAATAAATTAAATAAAATTGTTTCCTTTTTAAAGAGGTCTCTTAATATTTTTTTCTTTAGAGCGTATTGTGTGGCGATAAAAGAGAGGTTTTCGAATGCCCAAGTTATTCAAGTGTGGGCCACCCTAAGAGCGACGTGGTTAGCGTCACTGGTTTAACCTGGCTAACACAGCAAAGATATGGAGAGCAAATAGAGCAGTCAGTTCAAGGCTTGGGCGCCATGATTAACTAGGGTAATCAAGGAAAAGAAAAGCTAAAGATAAACAAAAGACAAATATTACATATATAAAACAGCATTATATTACAAAAAAATGAGCTATCACAGCATCAGCGATACTGTATAATATCAAACAGAAATATATACAAAATATACTATATTAAAATTTGCTTAACTGCAAAATAAATTTGAGGTATTTACGCGAGACAAAATAAATATATTACAAAAGATACGTCTCGTAAATTTACCTCGATACTAAAAAATCATATATTACAACTAAATCTGAGCCTTTACGAGATTTAAACCGAAATATATTGCAAAGGTATCTCGCAAACGATCAAATAAACAAAATATTTACACCACTAGATATACTAAAATGCAACACGAAATTTACACCATTACACTAAAATGGCAACACAAAATACATTACAACGATAACATAATAAAACTTAGCCTAATAAAAAAGGTATGCAGTTTCGCTCGAACCTGATATTTATTTAAGCCTACCAGTATATAGCCTCCCCGCTACGTAATGCTAAATTTACTTTAAAACGGGACACCCCATGTTATATAACTAAGAAAAGTTAATACTAGGACTTCGACGTTAAAAGGAAATTTGTTATTTTATAGAAAAACCTAAAACAACATTTTTAAACGTTAGATGGTATTCAACGATACATAATTATTTAAAACTATTCCCTTATAAGTCAATAAGGTTTCTCCATCTAACATCCTCAGAAGTTTAACAAAATTTGAAATACGTCCATCTTCGGATTGACGGCTCGAGTGAAAGAGAAGGAATTTAAGCCATTGCGGCGTATTGTTAGATATTTCCCAGACCGGTAGTCACGTTGCCCCTTCCAAAAAGTAGTTCTCTTTTATTGGGGAGTATTGAATTAAATAAAGTTTCTATATTTGTGCTGATAATTCTACATTTTCATGTGGCTAACAGGGTTTATTATAATTATAGTTTAATCTACTCAACTTCATTTTAAAGTTAGTTTGATTTATTTATTTTATTTTATTTGAATATTATGGAGCGTACGTAATCTATTATCCTGAGGCGTAAGCATAAGCTACTGACAACTTCCCATCTGCCACAGGAATAGTTAGTAATAGTACCAAAGCATAAGAGAATAACATTTTCGACAATTAATATTTATCTAATAAATGTTAGAGAATGTAATGAAGGATGATTTTGCGCATTCCCCATGTTACAATTGACCAAGTAAAAGACCAAATACTATAATTTAACCTCTAATTACTCTTAAGTATGCAGCTAGCGACACTCTTATTCATTTATAGGCAAGTATTTTTATAGACATTTCCAAAATAAAAAAATGGGCTACCACGTCTACTCCCTATTGAGTGGTATTTGCATCTATTTTACCTGTAAAATACGTTCTATTCAAGATATTCGAAATTATTATTGGCCCAACATATTTTGCATAATTTAAACGGTGAGTAACTACGTGCTATTATTTATATTTTCTACATAGATAATCCTGATATCTGAACGAAGGCGAGGATGGCTGGCCGGCATTTGGAGGATACGGGCATGGTGCGTCGCATGGTGGCATTCAGGGAGAGAAGACAGCGACACGGAAGAGGAGAGCCCCAGCGAGCAGGGTCAGGGATGCATCACCCCGGTCTCTCTGGATACTCCTCTGCAAAGCTCCGTATCTAGATGCACTTCGCTCAATGTAATCAGGTAAGGTATACAAAGTAGTTGTTTTTTTCTCCTGGTTGTTTACTCTCGAGGAATAGTAACTTAGATAATATTTCAACTAAATCTAATTCCTCGCTTTCGTGACGTAAATAATTCTATCCTGGTAATGAAATTTACAAGTTTTGTTTTGTTTTCAGTTAGCGGATTAGTTTTACGATGTATCAAGTTATATAAACTTTTAGTAGAGATTTGAAGGTGCTAATTAAGGTCTGGACGTGAAATATTGAGATTCAGAGAAATTACTATATTTTTAATCTTACTTTCTCATTAATGTCTGGATATATTAATGTTTTACAGCAGGTCATTTTTTAATCAGCATAATTTTTTGATTTCATTGGGTTCATTTCACCGAGATAAAAGATATAGGAGATATAAAAGATGCTACAAAATTACAAACGATAGTTTATATACGATGCCGGACTAAAGTTTTCTAGTTCGCCTAACTTTTGAGAGACTTTATTTGAACAATCCGGACTGCAGTGGGGATTAAATCAAGTAATTTTTAATAACAAATTTCTGTACGAGAATTCACATATCGTATCAGAGACACTACCAATTCGAAATTTTTAAATTGCTGAGGCAGGAAATAAAGATAGGAATTAACAAAAAAATTTATCAAAATAAATCACCTTGTACTTCCTGGTAACACATGAATTTATTGTCAATCTCCAAGTCTACTCAATTGAGTGTTTCTTTAGTGATGGATACAGATTTATCAATTATCATCTGCCACAAATCCAAAATACTCCCTCTAGTTGAGTGAGATTTCAGATGACTCCCCAAAAATGGATGTTAAATCTAGAAAATTTGCAGGCCACTCAATCGGGTCACGATAACGTATAAAGATGCAGATTTCAAGAAATAAATCTATGCTAGAAAATAGGTAATATTTTTTGTTGAGTGAAATTTGTATCGTTTTCCGTTGTACTTGTTTTAATAATATTTAATTTTGTTTTAAGAACTGATCCTGAAAGGAGCAGTGATAAAGCTCTACTCTATTTCAGAACAAGCCTTAAAAGAAAAGTTGATATTCTTTAAAACAACACCTTTTAAAAACAGGTTTCAACAGGAAACAATATAAATGTAGCTTACCTCAAGAATTATCTCTTGCAATTATCTACCGACATAGTAGTTCAGCCGGTTAAGCGAGTTCGATCCCCAACTCCGACACTGGCAATGTTGGTGGGTAATGGGCGTTGTCTGCGTTTTTCAAACGTGTAACCCCCTTCCGGACAGCCTAAGCTTTGGATTCGGGGTTGTCTACTCTGTGTGATGTGTATGTGTTCATGTTATGTTTAATTGTAAAAAAAATTATAAATACGGTTCGCTTAAATACTATCAGAATGTCTCGGAAAAGTCGTTTACGTCTCGTCAGTGGATATGCTATGAGAATTCTGGACCAAAATCTCATATTATTTCTTATGGCGGTTCATTATAGTCATTTTTGACCGATTTTACCCCCTCTACTTTAAGCCCCGCCCTGGACCAATAGGGCCTTCTACTACTGCGCCCCTCGACTAATAGAACCTTCCTGAGGGTAGGGCTTAAAAGTGGAGAAGTAAAATAAAAAATGCTTGAATGAACCTCCATAAGAAATAACATGGGATTTTGGTCCACAATGCCCATGACCTATCTACTCTGGTCAAACCATTATTTAAAATTTTAAATCACAGCCAAAATGCATATATTTTGTTTAATGCCTAACATCAAACTAATTATTGCCTAAATGTTATTTGTGGCATTATGTTAATTTTCTTTTTCCTTCTTGAATTCTTTGGGACTTCCTGCCACATGTATGTTTTCTTTTAAGCGGTGCTAGGGAAATCTACAAAATATATCACAATTAACCAGTATGATACTGGTAAATAACCTGTACGCCTGTGACGCTTGAAAAGGGAAACAGATTAGATTTCCGAAACGTCAGCGAAATATTTAATTTCAAGTTTTTATACTTATTTGTGTTGTTTATTTAAAAAAAAACAACCTATAACTGATCCTTTGACGTAAACGTCACAGCCGTAGAGGTTATTTACCAGTATCATACTGGTTAATTGTAATATATTTTGTAGATTCCCCTAGCACCGCTTAAAAACTAATTAGTTAGGGAGATGAGTGCAATTTTACTACCAATCAGCAGGAAAATAAATGATGATTTTTGGGAAGATAATAGGCTCCTCTAAAAATTATTCTTATGAATAAAGGGTCCATACAGCTGCTGAAAGACAGCGGAGGGCGCCTCATATTTTGAAATTAAAAAAGAACATACGAGCCGTGTGGCAGAAAATAGTAACATGATATTGAGGGGATCGAGAATCTCAATTTTCTGTCAGTTCGGTCACTGCTGCGAAGTTTGAGAGCATTTAAGAAAGTGAGACTTTTTGAAATGTTCTCAAAATCGTACATAACAGAATGTTTATTTAAATATTGTCTAAATGTTATTTGTGGCATTATCTTAATTTTTTCCAATTCTTTGAGACTTCCTACCATATGTGTTTTTTCTTTTTAAGCGGTGCTCGGGTAATCTACAAAATATCACAATTAACCAATATGTTACTTGTAAAAGTCAAAGGCGTAGAGGTTATTTACCAGTAACATACTGGTTAATTGTGATATTTTGTAGATTCCCTGAACACCGCTTAAAAAGAAAAAGTACATGTGGCAAGTCCAAAATTGGAAAAGAAAAAAAGAATACTAATTGTTTCAGGGACCCCTACGTAACCAGTCTCTCTACACAACGTGATCACGCACTCACTCAGGCCAACATGACCCCAACACGATTGGCACCTAGAGATTCTCGCAGTCTGCCAACGGGGAATCGCCTAGCTGGACGCTCCGTCTCCAGTGATAGCGTCTACACAATCCTGATTCGACTGCCAGGGGAGCCAGGGGAGGGGGCCAACTGCAACGAGGGTCCCTCTATAAAGATGATACCAGAAGTTCCAGCAAGGAATCATACCGACGGAGATTTTCCTCTAAGTCAAAATCAAAGTAATCATCTCAACAGGAGACCGTCTGCTATGCCGGACATCAGGATACCTCTAAATGCGAAGATCATACCAAAGCAGCTAGCGGGTAAAACATTACTTGCAAACGCTACTAAGAATCAAGGCAAAAAGAAGAAAAAAACACAAGAGAAAAAGGCTGACAAAAAAGCGGCTAAGACCCTATCGGCTATACTGCTAACGTTTATAATAACATGGACCCCTTACAATATTTTGGTGCTTTTGAAACCTGTGACGTCTACTAGTGCCCGCATTCCACCACAACTTTGGGATTTCTTTTATTATCTGTGCTACATAAACTCCACGATTAACCCTGTGTGTTACGCCCTGTGCAACGCCAGTTTCAGGCGAACGTACCTCCGAATTCTCCAGTGTAAATGGCACAACAGAAATCGCGCCGCCATGAATCGGGGTTTCTACAATTAGCAGCGTCGTGGTGCGGAAGTGGGAATGGATTTGCGGATACACTTCGGCTGCTAAAAGGGTCACTTCCGGTATTTGTGCAAAGTGGATTTCGCAGGTCAATAACGCCTCCCGCGCCTCAATTCTTCCCAGAAACCCCCACAGGACTAACTGATGTTCATAAACTCTTTCTAGATGTTTTTATATTTGTAAATGTATTACCGCTCAAACCGTGTTCTAAATCGTGCGTGAGGACTGAGAATATGGTAGGTTATAATAATAAACAAAATGATATTTATACATACTATAGAGGCTGTGTGTTAGATTTAGTTTTATTTGTTCGTGGTAAGACCAATCTATGGACAATTAAAATAGTTAATGGACGCGCAGACGGCAGTCTTCCACATTCCCGACCTTGCAGAACTGACAAATGCAGCTGGCAGGACCAGGATTTGTCAGCGAATATATCCACTCTGTTTGCCACGGCCGTTGGTCTAGGACATATTTTAAAAGGGATTTGGTGCATGAAATATGTTTTGTAACTCACATAATGAAACGACTATATGTTTCACACACTAAATTTATTTTGTTTGAAATGTTTTGTACAAAAAAGTACGTTTATTAAATCTATCATGAAATGAATTATTTATTGTAATAAATTGGCTTACATGTTAGTTTTAAAATTTCCAGGCATATCAAATTGTTTTTCAATCTGTCATTTAGTAACTGAATAAGTGTACAAGCTTGTTTAAAGGTTTAGTATAAAGTCTGCAACAAAAAATTTAAAGAAAAAGACATTTTAGTTTGATAATGTTGTATAAACTACATACCTACTATAAGCACACAAAATGAAAATATTTTAAAGAAGTATTTAAGGAATTGATTAAAACATTTCTTAAATTTTTGTACACGTGCTTCATTGTTTAAAATATTTCTCTTCAGTCTTAGAGATCAGTGAATTTTTTTAAAGATCCACAACAATATATTTTTTATACTATGCAATTTAGAAATATGTTCTATAGCTTTCTCTAAATATTTAGAAACAGAAAAGATGATTGGCTAAAACTTTGTAGTCGTGTAGATAATAACGTATAATTTAGGGGGGTAATATTATTAAATTTAATCACCCCTGTGTAGGGGGTGGAAGAAATAGGGGTAGAGTGCAGTTTTGCTCACCTTTTTTGTAAATATCTCGTTTTTTTTTTTTGTAAAAATCGCAATAAAGCTATTTTGTAGATAATAAAATGATCCTTCACCTGTTTCTCATTTTGTTTCTCTATAGACAACTTTATTGTTTTAGAAGAAAGCTGTAATTATTTGAAAATATTACTCTTTATTTTTGTAACAGTACAGGCAAATTAGCCATTTAGGGTAACGAAAGTTCATAAAAGGACTTAAGTAGGTAATAACCTGGAAAATGAGATGATGCATTCTTTGCACTTCCAAGTTCCGGGAAAATTCAAAAAAAAATCTAAAAACTTTTTGATTTTCATTTTTTTTTGCTCTAGCGGCCAAAATAATTAAAATAGACAACGAAAGTTGTAGCTCGTCTCTTTCTCTACAAAAAAGGTCTTTACAAATTTTTGTCTTACTTAAGCCATTTAGAAGATAAATTGAATTTTCCGCTTATAGCTTTAAGCCGCTTCGAAATGCGGGAGAAAAACATAAAATGTAGAGAAAAGTTTCAGCTTTAATGTGGAACAAATCACAAAACCCATAAAAATTTTATCATCGAGAAAAAGTGTCAGAAGATGGCTTAGTAAACTGTACAGTTAATCCGCAGATTTAGTCACATCTTTGCCGGTAGTCGTGAGAATAATAATTAATTTTCCTTATACATTCTTATATAATGAAATATTAATTCAATTAAAATTTCAGTGCAATTACTTTTGTTGGAAAAACATGCCTCGCGATCAAAGTATTTCTCATATTGGAGTTCAATTCGCTATATCTTAATTAATAATAATAACACAGCCTTAATTTTTGGACTATAAGTACAATAAAACATATTCTTTCGAATGACTTTAGAGTTTTTTAAATGCTTGCAGTACATTTTGAATTTGTCTACATTATTCATACACGTTCAGGAAATGTACAGTTATACAGTAAAACATTACAACTTATTTGTTTTTTAACATTATTCAATGAAATTTTTACAAAATATAGATTAATGTGCGTGGAATCGAATCCATAGTGAAAAAGCACCCATTGTTACGGGAGAAATAGGCAGGATGCATAAAACTCAAAGATATAAATGAATCAACTGTATAAAGCTTACTAAGCCATCTTCTAACACTTTTTTCTCTATGATTAGTTCCACATTATAGCTGAGACCTTTCTTTACATTTTATGCTGTTTTCATTTTTTTAGCGGCTCTGAATAGTAAGAATCATCGATCGATGTGCCCTTTCGTACGAAACTCCCAGAGAATTCTCATTTTCTGCGCATTTCGGACCGGCTCAAAACTATAAGTGGAAAACTGGATTTATCTCCTAAACAGCTTAAGTAATAGAAAAATTTGTAGGGAAAGAGACGAGTTACAAATTTTCTTGAAAACTTTTATCTGTATTTTCATTATTTTAGCCGCTAGAGCAAGAAAACCGAAAATCAAAAAGTTCTTCCTTTTTTTGAATTTTCCCGGAACTTGGAAGAACGAGTGCATCATTCCATTCTACAGGTTATTACCTACTTAAATCCTGGAGATGATCATTTTGTTAATTCTTGCGATGTTTTAACAAAATTTTGCCTTCATTGCCTGTACTATAAATTATTAAAATACCTTTTACTATTTTTATTTTTTCTTACGATGAAAGGTCGGTAGCTTACTAGCGTTATAGGACTATAATATTGACCTAAAATTACCTTCTCTTTATACTGTTAAAGAACCGATACTAAACCTTTATACTTTGCAACTAATTTTTTTCTAAATCGATACGTTCCTGGAACTTTGAAAAGAAACTTGTGCCAAAGTCAGAACCATTGAGTATTCAGCACTTCTATATGCTGCATTTAAAATAATATACAAATAATGTGTAAATTCCTTTCTTTAAATTTTTCCTAGACAATGCGCTGTTAAAACTACTTTAGCTAGTATAATCATTCTAACATTATGTCTCCTCCTATTATGGTGCGCAATATCAAGTAAATGAACGGAAACTTTTTCATTTCAGTTGAATTACCCCTACTTATTTTTTAATAATTCACATACAAGAGACTATTTACTACGTACAGTTAAAGTTTTATAAAACTGATATCAGTCACTCGTTTAATGGAATACTTCCAAATTGGCAAAGAGAACGAAAACTTAAATACAAATTAAGCAAAGTTGTTATTCTTGAGGATTTATTGTTTCATACACTGCAACACAAAATTAATGCACTACTAGGATATAACGTAAATTGAGTGGCTGTTATTACTAGGCTAATATCATCAAGTTGTTTTTGTTAGCAATGATGTGGCTATAATTTCAAGACAGGACAGCTGTATGGTGTGCAAAACCACGTCAATATGTTTTCAATCAACACTTTATATTTTTCCGTGAGATCTTCTAGCTGTTCAAAGAAACAAAACTATTAATTTACAATTATAATCCTAATCGGTTAGAATTTAAAACAATCAATACCCTTGCTGAGGTTTTCTTCTTGGAGAAAAGTAAGGTGGTTCTTTTTTTACAAGTAAAACGAAAACACATAATAATGGGATGAAATAATTATCGGGAAAAACAAAAGCAAGCTATTTAGCTACGCTACGTTGATGAGGACCAATAACTCCGAAATACTTGTTCGTAGCTGCACTCTTGTTCCTAAACAAATTATTTCTATTTTTTGAGAATTTACATAATTATGAGAAAGAAAGTTGATAATATGAGTACGAGTTATAGGATGTTTTTAAAAACTATATCAATAACTTAGCCACATATTTTTGACGTCATATAGTTCAATTCAGTTTATTAAATTATTATGTCTATTGGTTCAGTGAAGTTGTTGACCTAGGAGGATATTCTATATGTTTTGTACAATTATACAAATAACGTCGAGCAAGTTTTCATAAACCACCTCCAAAAGGCAAAAGGGGTTTAAATATCTCAATATAAGCAGATATTAAACAATCAGATACTTGAATCCATTCAAGAAACAAATGTTCAATGTTATTAAGGTCTGGACTACGTACTGGCCACTCGGATATGGAAGTATTTAAATTCCGTTTAAATGCTACCACTGTAGATTGCAGATGGTTTAAGGAGGTACTTGACTTTTTAGACTTTCTTCACCGTGACTTTATTATTATTTTGCAAATTACTCTACATTTGGTTGTTGTCTAGGAGTTTCAAGATTTCCACAAAGCTTGTAATTTTCCTGGTAGGTCATTCCCAATGTTTTCAGGAATTCTACCTTTTCTAGGTTTTTTAGCCCAATGAGCATCTACAAAGTTATTTTCCATACTCCCTGTGGAAAGGATCGAAGTACCTCAATCTATTATTTCCTGCCTTGTCCATATTCCGGAGATGATATTTCAAGGGGGTATATTAGAAGTCCGGTCATCAGCCTTAAGTCGAACTCTTCATGTTCTAGAAGTTTTACGACAATTTTTGTCGAGTAAGTTAAACATTTTTTTCGCTTGTCCTTGACCAGAAGTATTCCTCCAGCACAACTTCTTCTGCTGCTTTTAATATTTTGGAAACCCTTCCGTTACCTATGTCTTCCTTAGATAAGCCAGAAAACGGTTCGAACCCGAGAAACGGGACTTCAGAGCCTTTCTTTGCAGGGCTGTCAGCTAATCCATTACCTTCAACTCTTTAGTGCCCTGGTACCCACATGAAAGTAACCTTGTTGTTTTTGTTCCCTCACTATACGATTAGTGTTGAGTCTGAGCATTGTCGTGTATAACATGAATTATAAAATGATCTGATTTTTACCTACAGGTAAAAAGATTGTTGCTACTATCAACGATTTCTTTTTATAATTATTAATTTAATGAATTCACAGGAAAACAAATAAACATTTTTAGCTGCTTTTATTCAAAAGTGTTTCCTTAGGTTTGTAAACAAATGAATCTTCAGCAGTAGAACATAATAAAAAATAAGATAATTATGATTATCCCTGAACGACTAAGATGAGAGTATAGTAGATATTTGTTTCCCACAATTGAGTGGGCTAGCAGAAAAATATAATATATTAAAGAAACCCGCATTATTCTTAGGTCCCTGTAGGCCAGTCAACGAAACCCAAAAAAGACTGAAAAGGGGAAATAATTCGCGTGGTCGCCAATTTTTGTATAGTTATCGGAGGGAGTGCCTTGAACAGCATACTAAAAATCCTGGCCAGTGGATGGTGAGCGGGAGGGAGGTGGGGGTCGTTTAAAGGTCCGCTTTTCACGTTTTCCCGAATAACTTTAATAACTATTCAACTACATGAAATTTCCTACAAATAAGTTCCTATTCATATTTTTTTCTAGGATCAATACTTTTGCCAAATTTTTTTCCATCATCTAAGTATTCTATAGTAGTGGTAAAAAATCGATTTTATTTTTTTTTTATATATTTAGAAGGTCACGAAACGTGGAGAAAATTTTTTTCATTATCTATTCCCTTCAGACAGTCCACCCTGTATATTTCCTAATAAAAGCCCAACCATCTCTTCGGTGGCAGTAGCGTCAGCTACCTACCAAATTTGAATGTTCTCCGTCAAGTAGTTTTGTATTTATTGCACCAACAGATAGACTGACAGATAGACAAACAGATAGATGGACAGATACACGAAATTGGTAAAACCTGTATTTTCGTAATCTACATGATCTGAAACATGAGAATCCGAAAAAATCTCGGAGGGCGATTTTTTCTCGAATACAATGCTTCCCTTCGTTATGTTATTTTTCCACCGTATGTATCTTGTAAAGTATTGATCCTAGAAAAAAAATATTAATAGGAACTTATTTGTAGGAAATTTTGTCTAGTTGTATATAGATGCTTTTTCACTAGAGGGCGTAGTTTTAGAGTTATTCGAGAAAAACGTGAAGACGGGAACGTTAAACGACCCCCAACCCCCCCGCTCACCATCCACTGGTCAGGACTTTTAGTATGTTGTTCAGGGTACTCCCCCCGACAACTATACAAAACACTACACTAATTATTTCTCCTATTTTCCGTTCGTTGACTGGCCTACTGTGTTATGATGTTTACAACCATATTACTGAGTTATATGCTAAAAATTATAACATCGACCCAACGCAGTTATGGAGATTAAAATATGTCCCATACTTTCTGTACTACATAAAGGATGAGGGTCCTCAACGTAAGAGAAACTGCTGTGAATAACGAAAAGTCGGCGATTCTTCGTTATTCTTGTCGTTTTAACTATGAGCGCAACATTGATACACTTTTATATTTGCATATATTATATTATTAATCAGTTAATTACACATAATACATATTATATAACAAAGTGTATCACGAGTCAACAATTTAAGAGTAATTTTTCTTATGTTATGAAAGCTCATCCTTTTGCGAGGCAGTCTATATTACCAACAATATGATACAGAAAGTGGAATAAGAGTGAGGCAGCCACAACAGGAATTGAATATGCCTTGGAATCTCTTATTTCTAAAGAGTTAACAAATACACTGACACAAACTGATAGTCACGTCACTCCAAAAGTTTTGTTCCAGAGTTGACCCTATTTGAAATATTGGCAATATAATTCATCTTTCTTACATGCCGCAGTTTCCAAGAATCTTATTGATTTTGAATCAAGCGGTGGGTCATAACAAATTCAGAAGCTTTAATTTCATAGTTCGTGTTAGGGAACTTCCTTAATAGCGAAATCCACCACGTCTTGAGGTTCTATAATGACTCCACAGTGACATGTTTTAATGTCCTCACTTAATTAGGAAACGGTTTAAACGTCGATAACAAATGCCGTGTATATAGAGCACAGCCATTTTAGGCATTTACGTTATAATATATTCAAATTTACGGATTTGTTCAAGCTGATAAAATTATATTAAAAGAGTTCTACTGTATAATTATACGATTATCAGCACCACATATTTCTTTTTTACTTTGATCAATAGCTTGTAAACCAATGGAGTTTTTTTGACGTATCAAATGTTCTATGAACAAACTGTACCATTAGTTGTAAAAGTATCTTGACAAGAAAACATTTTTTTTAAATACAGAATTGTTCAAAAACTCCCCTTGACAATATTTCAGCAAAATTTCTTCATCACCCCCTTCAATTATTGTAAAAATGTATGCTCGTGGAACCGAAACTTATGTCGATGATCACCAAATTTTACTTCAAAAAACTACAGAAATTCTTCTTCCTAAAAATTGTATTTTTTCTAACAAACCGAAGAATGTCATCGTCTGCATGGTCTCTTATATACTTTTCTTTTTTGTTATCCACTATGTCTGGGTCCTTAAATAATACGTTGATTTACCAAACTTGCATATTAGTTATTGGTGGAATGTCGATTATTAAATTCCTCAGGAGTTTCCTTTGGGAACCTCATATTGTTACCACCTAATCTAGATTTTTTTTCGCAGTTGTAAGAATTTTCTGTGTGAAATTATATTTTTATCAAAAACTTTTTTTTTTAATATCAGATGTTTTTCTTCAATAATGCAGCCTAAAGTTCGTTCCATTCCAGATTGACTTTTCTGTCTAGCTAATTAAATAACTATACTTGTGTTTTTAATTGTATGGCACGTTGCAGTTCAATGCCTTTAATATTGTGTATTTTTTCTCTTAAATACCATCAATTTCATTCATTAAGTAAATGCGTTTTTAGTTAAGTGAGAGTATTGCAGAGCTACCCTCTCACATAAATCGCACCAAGTCTCGATCAGCGTTTCTCGTATTTATTGATACTCAACTAATTCAATATGTTTAAGCATTTTTGCAGCCTCCGCCGCCGCCCGCACTATAAGAAATATTATTGACTCTTTATACACAAAATATGTTTAACGTCCTCCAGTGAATGATAGGGTGAGGGTGACAGTTACCCCACTGTACACTTCTATATGAGTGTTTGCTTTTGCTCATAAACAACCCCTAAAATGTTAAGGTGGCGCTAACAGTTTTGCAAGCACTTCAGTAAACCATTTTGGAATTATTCCACACAGCGAGGTATTTTTCAAAATTAATTTAATTGCACATATAGTCTAATTTATGTACCTGACAAAAAATAGTAGGAGGTTTAACTGATTCAAATCTACCTTAGGCATAAGTCAAAGAAATATAATACAAAAAGCACATGACAAGAAATGTTTGGAGTACGTCATTTAAATTAAAGAATAATTCATTGTGTATATTCATATAAGGGTATTTATCATATGTATCATTTTAATGATAGTATTGTGCCTGTGCTCCACTCATCCACACTCTATTGTACAACAAAAGGCTCTTGTATTATTTGTTCAGTTGCTGAATGCCGCCCTATTTGGTTCATTCACTAGATATCTGGCCAGTCAGGAGCTTTGTAGCGCCTCGATGTATAGCGATTCTGTTTAGAAGCAATAATCAACGTGTGGAACAATAAGTTCTCAGTGTTGTAATAAAAAAGGTGCCAAGTATCGCAACGAGTAGTTCAAATGAAAATCTTTATTAAAGGCAATTTTATAACAGAAGCGATGTGATTTAAGACTGTCATGTTAAGGTGGGCAAGAAACATTGAGATATGTCAAGAGACGATTTTTATTTTATTTTTTTATCCTCCAAGACCATTTACGAGATGGAAAAGAACACATACATTATACAGAAATGACTTAAATTTATGCTTCAATAAGGATATGCAATAAAACAAAACAATCAGTAGAAAGAACAGAGAGTCGAATTCACCTGTAACAAAGAAAAAAAAATAGATATACACATATATGATTTTAGATTACATCTGCTGTTTATTAAAGATATCGGTATCATATTAGCTGTGATGAAACGCATTCTTTACAGGATTTTGCAAACAGCAGAAAAAACTATCTATGAGAACTAAAAAGAAAAACTATATGTAAAAAATATTAATGAAATATTTACATTCTTTGGGTAACTTGAATGGGCCTGTTCGGCATTTTTTTTTTATTTCATAAATCGAAAGTGCAAGTATAAATTAATGGATCTGCAAAAAATCAGAATCTTATTCGCACGTTTAGTATCTTAAAAACTATTACAAATTTCCATCTCGCGAAAATGGGGCGTGGCCAGGCGCTACGTCACTATACGCATAGACTCGGCGATCTCAATAGACTTGATGCTCCTTACTGGTTATAATTATAAGTGTTTTCGAAGTATTGTTTGTGTTGCTTACTACTTGACAGTAGGGGAGTACAATTTGGTGAAATGTCAAAAAATTACAATTTTCTCTCGCTCCTGCCAGAACGAATTTTCGATTTCTACCCTGCAATTTACGATTATAATTCATCGCCGACCTTCTCCTTTCCGTAGACATATAGAACGAACTTCCACTCGACGTATTTATTTAGTTACCAGCGTTTAAAAATTCCATGTTTTTCGACTTTTCAGGTTAAATTTGAAAGGTCCCAGAAAGCCATTTTTCTTACGTCACTTGCGTATAATGACGTCACAAATAAGCGCTCTGTTTTTGCAACTATTACTAATTTCAACTCCTTATATCTCTAGAACGGAGAAAATTAATAATATGAAATTTTAAGTGTATAATGAGAATATCAAGTACTACATGAAAAAGTATAAAAACCATATAAAAAGAATATCATGGAACAAGCCCAGGTTATGCTAGCAATTAAAATCCTAAAATGAATTTGTCCATTTTATTTGACAATTCTCATTTTAATACTAGTGTATCCACATAATCCCCTACGGCTAAGCAGCTTAAACTAGTATCTACATAACCCCTACGGTCATGTAGATTAAGTTAAAAATGAGAACAAAGACTTAAACTGAATTTATCTACCTACCTTGTCTTAAAAAACTATCTATCAGAACTGAAACATGCATAGAGTATATTATAGGCTCCAATACTAGTTAGGAAATAGATAGGTGAAAATCTGTTGTTTCTATCGGTCAATGTTAAATATAATGTCAAAATATTTCATATTTACGGAATTTGTCATGGTTTTTCGCATGAATCATCTTTGAATGGCTCGGTCTCTTTCTGATGAGCTAGAGAATAACGATGAAAAACGTTTCAAAGGCTAAGTATTTCCAAGAAACAGAATGATAGATAACATGAAAATATAATCCATTAGAATGAAAAATTTTTAAGACAAGGTAGGTAAATAAATTCAGTTTAGGCCTTTGTTCTCATTTTTAACTTAATCTTCATGACCGTAGGGGGTTATGTAGATACTAGTTTAATCTGCATAGGCGTAGGGGGCTATGTGGGTATACCAGTGTTAGAATGCGAATTGTCAAATAAAATAGACAAATTCATTTTAGGATTTTAATCGCTAACATAGCCAGAATTCAGGTTATCGAAAAAATGCAAATGCAAAAATTTCATTAATACTTTTTACATATAGTTTTTCTGCTGTTTGCAAAATCCTGTAAAGAATACATTTCATGACAATTACAAGCAAACAAATAATAATTCACTTTTCAATATTAGCTGTGATTATAGCTGCAAACTGGTGAAAAGTTCAAAATGTTAGTTCGGGCTATTTATAGCAAGCTGGAAAGTTTGGTTACGTCTTGAATTTATTCGTGGAACATGGAAATTAAGTCTCTGAGGTATCTCACTACAGTGAATATCATAATGAATCGTCTTTTTTTTTTAGGTTTATGGCAAAGTCGTTGCGTCTTTCAGATAAGCTACTCATAGAAAACCTTTGAAGTAAATCGCTTTATGCAATGCCCATTGGTGGATATACTTTAAGATTTCAGATATAGTTTAAGAAAACGGTGTTGCAGATTTTCTAATTTAGAGCTATGAACGTTATATCAGGACTGCCAAACAAGAGACGCACACTCTAGCTTAGATCGCAAAAAAGAAAAATATAGTAGTTTTAATGTTGAGATATTTGAGAAATCACGCCCATTGCATACAGTTTTATTTACGTCACAAATTAACCTGTTTATATGATTGGCAAAGCTGAGTTCTGGTAAAAAATTACTTCACGATCTTTAAGTGGGGACAGTCGGGCTATAGGTTAAGTTTATAGAGAGTAATTAAATGTATAACTGATATCCTTGGAAAATATCATTACGTTATATTTTTTCTCGCTTAATGTGAGACTGTTCTCGACACACCAACCATAGGTTTAGATATATTATTTTGCAATTCGATGCAGTCACTTCTGTCGGAAATTCTCTAGTAGTTTAACGCCATCACCATACATTAAAAAACAAACATCTAGCTCATGTGCTATATCATTGGTAAATATATTAAACAAAAGTGGTCCAAGGACAGACTCCTGAGGTACACTGGAACAAGATACTTAATCAATAGACCTGTGTTGATTGTACGCGCCATACTGTTTTCTGTCTGATGAATATGACAGTTTGACAGTTCTTTAAGAATATTATGATTGAACATGTCGAATGATTTTATGATCAAAATATATTACATCCGTTTGAACTTGCGTGTCAATTGACCAAGTTTCTTGAAAATAATCTTGATTAAAGTATTACTAATATATTTTACCATTTTCCTGCTTTTCCTTAAAGTACATTCTTTATAATCAGAGTACAGTTCAAGTTTGTTAATTAGAAACCAACATTTGTTCCCCCTTTTGTTAAATATATTAAGAGGTACAAATTTTAATACTTTAGTAAAATAATGGCTTGATGTCTAAACAAAGTAAGAACATATTACATCAATAGAAATTATACATATATTACGATCATTTCAGTGCCTTGTACATTAAAATTGTTATATATTTATATTTTTATATAGTTTTATATGTAACATAATATTTAACTTGTCATTTATTATCAAAAATCACTCCTCTATAGTTGGATTCACAGATTTGGTGAATGTAAATTAGCATATATATTACTTAGTTGAAAAGAAAGGAACCTATAAGAGTAACGAAATTTTAAATTTGCAAGGAAAAAGCTATTTCAGTGAACTTTCAGGTTGCATTTTTCTTCAAAATTGGTCGAACATGAGAAAAATTAATTTCTTGCTCGTATTTGCAAAATGTTCAAGAATGTATAAAGCCATGGATATTTTTTTACATAATGACCCACATACCCTTTCACATTATCTGTTACAACTTTTAATTTTCTTTGGTAAAAGATTTTCAAATTTTGTTAAATTTTGGTGGAGTCGACCTAGACATTAAAAAATCACAAAGTAATGCATGCTTCCGTTAAACTGGTCATACTATTAAAATTACACTTGAAGCTGTAGTAAATTTAATCAATTATTTTGGTCATGGATCTTAGCTCTTATCTTCGCCGAATATACGAGAACATAAATAATAAAAACACTAATGGTCTCTTAAATGAATTCTAATAGATTAGTCAGTAAGTAATGTTGTAAGAATTCATTTGGGAGAAGCTGAGGGGAAACTTCACTCTGGATTTGGCCGCCATCTTTTTAAATTACCGCACAAAACGAGCTTTTGTAAATGTCTCAATTGAAAAGCACTAGAGTACGCAATTTGTTATTATAATTTTACTTTACACAAAATTATTCTTTATATGTAATGACCTACACACGATTTCTTTAGGACTAAAATATACCGTGTGGATGCTAAACATACTAGTAAATTCTTTTTTTTTATAAATCCAAAAAAGTTGTTTTTGAAACTCTGATCGCACATAATGCCCAAACCACCGTATCAATTTTCCCCAAATTTTGTATGCATATTCAAGACGATTACATCTCAAGGTGATATCCACACCTACCACAAATATAGGAGAAATAGTCTCCATAAAACCTCTAAGAACAGATTAAAGTAATTTCTTTCTTTTTAACGACTGCAACGATACAAATTAGATTTAACACACGTACCATTATGAGATGACATGAGTAGTATCTCTTAAAAATGCAGGATTGGAGGCTGTGGAAATATTAATACATAGTTTTGTAAGCCCTAGATTACAAATTCAATAATATTAAAAATTTATCATGTTAAAAACTGTATGCGTTAAATCAACATAAATTATACAAACAGAATGTTAAAGACGCATTTTTTGGTACGAGTTTGTGTACACGTATACATAGTCTCACCCAAACTGAGATTACTATATTATTATAAAAGACAAAATGCCGATTAAACGTAGAAAGATTTTCAAAAATTCGTGATTATGATTTTCCTAATTCAAAATTCAAAATTTAAAAAGTTAAATCAAATCTAAGCACCTCGAAAATATTAAAAAATGTCTAAAATTTTCTGTATTTAATCGACTGTCAATGTTTTATAATTAATCCAGGCAAATAAAGAGAAAACTCACAGAATTTTTCGATAAATTAGTAGCCGCAAAATGGCTTTGGAGGAGGTAATGACAGAGGCCTCTCATTTCGTGAGTTAGAAAAATTTCATTTGCATCATAGTTTTTATCAACAATTAGAAGGGAAAATCAGTTTCTTAAAATATCGGTCGTGATTTGTACACAATTAAAATCCCTGCATAATTACTGTCCAAATTAAAATCGCTCCAGCGGTGAAAAAGTTATTGCAAAATTTAATAAAACTATTAAATAAGTGTGTTTTATAGTGCTTTATAAGTTCACTATCAGTGCAATAGTTTTTGGTATTTGTTTATCCTACCGAGGGAAATAATGGACAACTTTGACCTCCCAGGAATCTCGCAATTTTCAACTAGAATTGGTTCACAAAACATTTTTCTAATTAGTCCCTTCAAATTCGGAAGAATTAAAGAAATTTTTCCTACAGCTATGAGACTTGTAAAAAGTAAAGCATTTGGATTGTTTAAACATGATTTTCACCCCCGCAGTTTTAAGAAGGGTGGTTTTTAAGCAATATATACGTATATATGAATTTTAGCGCTTCTTCGCCTTTCTTTCTATTTTGAGGGAAAACTATGCATTTTGGTGAAAAATATTAGAAGAACAAAGTTGTAGAGCATAAAATTTCCTATATAACTTGTCTCTACGTTTTTGTCTGAAATCTGCATAGTTTCGCCGCTCTAGGGTGTGAAATTCTATATATATTTTTCTTTCGCGACCTTTAGCGTGGAGACTATGCGATATTCGAAAAAAACTTTAAAAAACGTAGAGACAAAATTTGGAGCAAGTTTTGTGCTCTACAACTTTGATCTCTTAATATTTTTCACCAAAATGCATATTATTGACTGAAAATACAAAAAAGGCGTATCAAGTATATATAAATATATTTTTCGCGCCCTCTAGCAGCGGGACTATGTGGAATTCAGATAAAAACGTATAGACAGTTTGTAAGAAATTTTATGCCGTAGAACTTTGCCCTCTTGATATTTTTCACCAATATGCATAGTTTTTCCTCAAAATAGAAAGAAAGGCGAAAAAGCGCTAAAATTCATATATGTATGTATTTCTCAAAGACCACCCTCTTTTAGAACTATGGGGGGTAAATTTACAGGTCTCATAGCTGTAGTAAGTTTTTCCATAAAACAGCGATTTTCTGACTAATTTGAAGGGACTAAGTATTGAAGATCTAACTAACCTCTTTGCAAAAAAGAGCAACCAATTTTTGCAAAGCATGGCTGTGATATTTACCTTAAAAAAGAGATTGATTTTCGCTAATAAACAAAAGGCAATCTTTTTGTTATTTTAAAGTGCGTTCTTGCTAATTAAACCTATGAAAACTTGGTTAAAACACGCACATTTTAACAATAAGTAATGAAGTTGACAGTATGAAAATACCGGGTGCCAAATTATATTTTGACCCTTTCTAAACTTATATAACTTTTGAACTAGTTAAGATAATGAAATGCGGTCTTCGCCAGTCTTCTGCTAATTTTGATAAGTTTTCCCTGAGCAATCACCTTTTTTGCTCACTTCCGGTGTATCCGGAAATGACAGCGTATTTTCGGGGATAGGGCAACTTTGTTATTTCAAATGGAATACCCTGTATATTTTTTCACAGTGGATAAACCCATTATTTCCCCTTTCCGAAAATGCCATATTTGTCATGGAACTTATACAGAGTGATGGTTTTATAAGGTTTTAAAGTGAATACTGCGTTTTATTGAAATGGTACGAAAAAATTATGATTCACAAAGTGGACTATGGAAACAAAAGACAACATCACTTGTAAACGTAAAATTAGTCTATTGGGTACTTGAGTTACTGTAAGAAAAATGTTTACTTTAAGCGAAAAAACTAAGTGTATAATCTTCTTTGCTGAAACTAAATCTTACAATACACAAAGAAGATTTAGAACTATGTTTAACAAGGAACCTCCAACAAAAATTCAGTCAGAAAGTGCTATATAAACTTTTGGAATTCGGGTTGTATTGACCGTAAGAAAAATTCCAAATAATGAAAATGGGCTTAATAATGCAATTGAAATTTTGGAAATGACACAAAGTGATTCTTCTTCTTCTACGAGAAAAATTTCTTCAGCAACAGGTATTCCGAAAACTACTGTTCATACTGTTGTGAAAATTATTCTAAAATTGAATGCTTATCAAATTCAGATTCATCAAGAATTAAAGCAGACTGATTTTCCAAAACGAGTACAATTTTGTAGAAAAATTTTTGATTTACATAGAAGAGGTTGACATTTTCTTGATAAGTTAATCATGTCAGACGAAGCATCATTTCACTTAAAGGGTAAAGTGATAAATAATAAAGGAAAAATAAGTAAAAATAATTGTAGAATTTGGGCATCAGAAAATCCCAAAAATGTCCATCAGTATGTCAGATCCTCGCCAGTTCGGTGTACGGTATCAAAACAATAGATTTGCAGTCCCTTTTTTTTAACAATCCAATTGTCAATGCCCCATCATATTTGGACATGACAGAAAATTTCTTTTATCCGCAACTTGAACAGGATATATCGAATTTCATATGTACATTTTCAATTATGCAATTTTGAAGTACCTAATATGCAACTATTAATAAACTAATTTGTCGTTTACAAGTGATGTTGTTTGTTGTTTCCATAGTCTATTTTGTGAATCATTATTTTTTTCGTAGCATTTCGATATAACGCAGTATTCACTTTAATACATCATAAAACCATCGCTCTGTATAATTTCCACGACAAATATGGCATTTTCAGAAAGAGGAAACAATGGGCTTTCCAACTGTGAAAAAATATACAGCATGTTCCATTTGAAATAACAAAGTTGCCCTATCCCCGAACATACGTTATGTCATTTCCGGTAAAACCGGAAGTAGGCAAAAAAAGACGATTGCTCAAAAAAAACCTATTCAAGATTAAAAGAAGACTAGTGAAAACCACATTTTATTATATCAACTAGTTCAAGAGTTATATAGGTTTAAATAGGGTCAAAATATACTGGGGCACCCGGTATTTAATTTTGAGGCCTCCAAAATTTTAATTTATACACAATGCAGGTATTTTGCAATAACTTCTTTACTTCTGGAGCGACATTGACTTGGAAAGTCTTAAAATGTAGGGCTTTTAATTGCGCATAAATCCCCCATTCTTCAGTTTTCTCTACGACCGACCGATAGTTTTTCCAGTAATTTAAGAAAATTGATTTTCCGCTCTAATTGTTGATAAAAAACGATAATGTAAATGAAATTTTTTGACTCACGAAATAAGAAACCTTACCATTACCTCTCACAAAGCCATTCTGCAAAGACATTGCTGCTAATTCATTTATATACGTCAAAACCTTTATTTGCCTAGCCTAAATAACAAAGATAGCAATATAGCCACCTCAGTTTGGAACACACTGTATATATATCTGACGTATGCTTTACACCAGTGTAAAATCAGTTTCTGCCTGATTAAATCAAGTGCTCCATTGTAATTCTTCCTAGCATTATACAGGGTGTCCAAGAATTGAGTTCCCGGACGGGAAGCTATGCTTCCTGAGTTCATATTGAGCCCATATAACCCAACTTACCTTTGTCCAAAAATGCATCCTCTTAAACTGAGAGAGATAAGATTTTTTCCAATAATTTCCGCTATATTAGAGTTAAAATTTTCAAGTTTTCATGAGACTTGTATCTCTTTAAGTACTCTACGTAAGCTTGATAATAACTAAATATCTTTTGTTTCTCAGTCGCGACAGGTTTTCTGCTTCACAAACACCTATGACCCACAGAGAAAAAATGAAAATTCTTGATTTTTCGCTGATATTACAGAAAGTTTTAAAAGCATTAATTTGTGTACTGAGACAGGTGGACGTCATGTGGAGCATTTGTTATTAATGTATGTTTTAGAATAAACTATAATTTTTTGTTATTACAACATTTTATTCTAGAATTGCAAATAAATATTAAATACAAATGGAGGGGAAGACGTGCTGGATATACGCGGTATGAGGAAGGTCTCTGTAATGCAAACAGAGTTGGAACTTCGGCTCCAATTCGGCCGCCAAGGCTTGCACAATCCATTCTTCGTCTTTAAGGCTGTAACAAGCGAATCCGTCGTATAGTTTGTCTCTGTCCTCAAACTTGTATTTTGATTAATAATACAAAAAATTATAAGCCATTTAAATGCTCTGCAAAAATATTCAAGTATTCCGTAATTTTACAAGGCGATTAAAAACATATAGCCAATCAAATAGTAATTATTATGAAAAAGGAATAGAGAAACAAAAGATATTTGGTTGTTGTCAAGTTTACATAGAGTACTTACAGAGATATAGCTCCGACCAAAATTTGAAAATTTTGTCTTTAGTATAACGGAAATTATTGGAAAAAAAATGTTTTTCTCTGTCTTACTTTAAGAGGATGCACTTCCTCAGGGATGCATTTTTGGACTAAGGTAAGTTGGGTTATACGGGCCCAACACGAACTCACTAATCACAGGTTCCCATCCGGGAATACAATTATGGGACACCCTGTGTATATGTTCAACTTCTAACATTATACATAGTTCTGATGGCCCTTATTTGTATATAAAGTGGGCCCTAAATAGTGGACAAGATGTATTTGATGTCTATTTTTTTAAGTCATATTTGTATTATTCCTGTTATAAAATTGCCTTTTTCTCATCGTGAATAAAGCTTTCACAATTTTCTTTAAATTAAATGTGTTCTTTTTATTGGAAACTGGGTACAATACCCACAAATTAAATGTAACTTCTCTCATCGCTCTTCTCTATTTTATATGAATGTGTCTACATATTATCATTGTAATAAAACGTTTAAAACTAAAGTATGTAATTTTCATAAGATTTTCACTATATATTGACAATCTGTATATCATCTTGCTATTGTTCAGCCTTCCCTTATCGACAAAATAAGTTGTTTAAGGACTCATTTACGTTGGTGGAAATGATATTGATTTCTAGATTGTTTTATGTTCAAAGCGTGTTTTACAAATGTTGCATTGAAGTCTACTTGGGAAATATGTAAAACCGACTCTTGAAATATATATTTTGAGAACGGTGTTAATAATGGGTAAAATGATAACATATTATATAGATTATAGATTGTATAATAATAAATTAACATAATTAAATATTTTATAAACTTTTTTTAAGATCCATGGTCGAGTAGGTGGAACATGTGTTAATAATAATAAGTTTTAGATTAATTTTCAATGACATTGTAATTTTTTAAAAATATACTGTGTAAATAGTTGCATTGTAAAGTGCCATATGAATTGCATGACAAAAATATTGCTCAACAACTATTTAATAGACATAAGTTTATACATGTATTTATAGTTTTTCCGTGCCTATTTTTAATTAGTAAAACACGCTTCTTACTTGATAATTATAACTATTTTCGTCAGTTTTATTGTTAAAGTTGTAGTTATTTTTGCACTCATTGTGTACTTCCTACACTATATCCTACAAGAAGCTAACACCACTCAATATGCAGGTAAATTTAGAAATGAATTTCAGAATTCATTCTTCCTACTTAGTGGCATTATGTGCATATTAATTGCATTATCTATATAGATAAAACCATTAACAACGACTGTAAATTAGTGGTTTAGATTCTAGTCTGTCATTGACAGACCGATGAAAATCATGGAGAATAATTAAAAATGGTGGTTTACAGCAGGTGCTAAATCGACATTATAAAAAAACGGTAGCAATTGTCGTATAAGTATGTTTGGTCATACTTAATATTATCAGTGTATCATGGAATATTGAATTCGTCAATGTTGCACAAATATATAAGATATTGTTCTTGACATAAGCAAAACAGAGTAAATTTTTTTAATTTATCACTGTACCAAATAATGATTTATTTACCAAAGACATTACTTTTAAATCTCTACTGTTATTGTGCACAAAAATTTTAATTACGGCTCTGTGGGATACTTTCATGATAACGAGACAGAGATTTGTGGTCGGCTTTTTATGTGCATCAAATATGTGTTGTCAATGACACATACAACAAACTACGTCGTAACGACGATTTTTATGTTTTGATTGGTTAGTTCTTCATTAAGCACTTCTTAATTTACCCCTCTTTGACAATTACTAAGGTACGTTTTTAACTTCCTAATAGGCCAATAATTTTACTTACGGAGTTAAATTAAAGATATTCATATACAATAAACCCATCAATATTTGGTTAAATTTCAAATTTTGGTTTAAAAATAAGTTTCGCCCCACGGCTCTGAGGGTGCATACTCAGCAAGCACAATTCGTAAGAAACAATTCACGCCCTGTATGTATAATTGAAAGTGAACACAACTCGAATTTTAACTCTGTATAACATCAAAAAGACTTCCATTGTCTTGTAGATAACAATCTCGCACCCTTATATAATTTCTATTATTAGAAGTACTCTCTATAAAAGAATATTACTTGGTTTATTATGCTCATAATGAAATCTTAATTGTATTTAACGTGACAGTCTTAATGAAATAAATTCATTTTGAGTGGTGTTAGCTTGGAAATGATTTTCCTTTATGTGACGCAAGGCCGCTGTATTGTTTCCATGAACAAATTTAAATGGAATTATATTAATTCGTTAGTAGTACGGGCGCTTACAATTTGAGCAGCACAAATTATAAGAAGTTGATTTAAAGAATTGAAACAATATTACAACAATAAAAGCATACAATAAAAAATGTGTATTACAATACAGTTAACTAATATATAATGTAAACAGTGATTACAATGATTGTAAATAGCAAGTCTTTTTATAAAACAAACATTAGATTAAACTGATTTGTTTACTATACCGGGTGGGCTCAGCCGATAGGGACACCCTTGTAACTTTTGAATGGGAAAATTGATTCTTTTCAAAATTGGTGTGGTGATATAGGATGAAATTTCCAATCATGTGATGTAAAAAACCAAAATGGTTTCGATGCAATTTATATAAAAATCTAATTTTTAAAAGGGATAACCTGTATATTTGGATCCTACTGGCCAAAATACATATGATCTGACCTTCAAATATTATTTTGATTCTCAAAAATACAGATTTTTTAATTTTTATTTTTAATCATAAACGGCCGCGATTTAGTCAAACCTGTTAAAAATCGGTCTGCAAGCACCCTTAAAATATTATTATCTCCGCAAATACTAACATTAAACACGATTTATCCTTCATTGAGTTCAACGATATTGGTTTTAGAACGTAAACTATTTTTTTTAATGGAACTCCTATGGGACAAACTGTTATTTAATGATATGCATAATGTTTACCATCTCTTTGTACTAAATTTATAATTAAAAAAAGATATGTTTTGAAAATCGATTTTTTTACAGTAATTATTTTGAAAGAGTTGACCCTGAGTAGGTTTGATAAATGATATGAAATAGGTAAAACCATAAAAATACCAACTTATTAACCTCTGGATACCAAAAACCTAAGTTTTTCTTATGAGTAACTATGTGTAGTCTAAGATCAATACTAACGAAGAAATTTGATGCAATTAGTAGGCGTTGAAAACAAGATATTTATTTAGTTGTCAAATTTATCATTCATTTTCAATAATTTTAAGTGTTCGTTTACTCGTCAAACCCATTACATTTATAATAAGAATAAATACCTAATATACGATTCAAATGTATTGACCCCTCAATTTAACCGCGAATATCTCAGAAACGAAGAAGCTGAAAAAAATTGAAAAAATGTGTTTATTATGAGTCTATTCTAAATCAATCACTGAAATTGGAATAGTGTACATAGAACACTTTTGAATTTCTGAAGTTATATTCAAAAATGTCCTACTTATTAAGGCAATTTTAATCATACCAGTTTTAAATCCATTATATCTTTTAAAATATTCCTACTATGTAAATAATATTTTAGACGCCGATAAAGCACGGCATTTTTTATACGAGAAAATTTTTTCATAATTTTTTTTGTCCTAAAATTCTGCAGCCATTCTCTAACACGTGGCGTCTTGATTATTCGGTTATTAATCAATGTATTTAAAAAAAATATGTTAAAACAGTTCGTTATTTAAAATGTAAGCATTTTCAGAAAAACTAATTAGTATATATCAAATATTAATTTAGTTATCACGCGTAATAGATAATATTCTTTCAAACTTGCAATTATGTTATCCTTTACGCTTGATAACTAAATTAATATTTGATATACACCAATTATTTTTTCTGAAAATTCTTGCTTTTTATATAATTAACTATTTTAACAAAATTTTTTTAAATATATTGATAAATACCCGAATAAACATGACATGACGTTTTCGAAAATAACTACAGAATTTTACTATTAAATATTATGAAAAAATTTTTCTTACAACAAATGCCGTGCTTTATCGGTGCCTAAAATAATATTTACATAGAAGGCATATATTCCAAGATATAATGGATTTAAAACTGGTATGTTCAAAATTTCCCACAAATGTAGGACATTTTTCAATATATTGAAACAAACAAATAATAATTCATTTTTAAATTTTTCAATATAACTTAGCAGAACTTCAAAAGTGTCCAATGTACATTATTAGAATTTTAGTGATTGATTGAGACTAGACTCATAATAAACACATAATTTTTTCAATTTTTTCTGCTACTCCGTTACTGAGATATTCGCGGCTAAGGTGAGAGGTCAATACATTTAAATCGTATATTGGGTATAAATATTTAAAATATAAAAAAAATGGAAAATCAACAAAATTGCAAATTTACAAGGAGTGAACAAGTAGATTTCTTGCTAATTTCAGGGGAGAAAAAAATACACGAGCTGCTTCTGACTTATACGACGAAAGATGTCGAGAGAGAAGGCAGGCAAGAAGTTACTTTCATAAAGTTGAATCGAAATTTAGAAGAACCCGAACAAAATGTCAATACGTTTATAGTAAGTGAGGAAACAGAGATAAATGTGCTGGCTTATGTCGAGTTTTACCTTAGTGTTTCAATCAGAGAGCTTGAACAGCAAGTAAATGTGAATAAGGAAAGTTATAGGATTAGAAAAAAATGCAAATGCAGTTTACAGCAGTATCTCTATGAGGATGATTATTAGCGTAAACTATTATAATTGGTTTTTGACTCAACAAGCACTAATAAAAGATTTTGAGTAAAAAATTCCAGATTCACTAATAATGGAATGTTTGACTGCAACAAGGTAAGGTATTGGGAAAAAGAAAAAACCCCTACTGAGATGAGAAGGAGCATTTCAAGAACGTTTCGGATTTAATGTATGGATTAGGATATTAGGTTTAAAAATAATAGGACTAATATTGTTTGCTGGAATATTAACAGGTCAACGTTATTTATCTTTCTTGGAAAATGAAATTGAGCAGGAACTTACAAATTTACCGACTGAAATAACAAGAGATATATATTTCCAGCAAGATGGCGCAGGACCTCATAATTCAATTATTGCAACCCAATTTTTAAATAACAGATTTGAAGAAACTTTGATAGGAATGCATGGTCCCGTTAGAAGGCCACCTAGGTCTCCGAACTTAACACCAATTGATTTTTTTATAGGGGGGGCTACATTAAAAATCGTGTTTACTTACGAGCTTCTACCACTTTGCAGAATTTAAAATAGAGAGTTGTGGAAGCCGTGCGTAGATTTAATAGAAATGAATTAAGAGAGGTATTGCGATGTATTGTAAATAGGGTCCAGTTCTGTGTCAGGCAACATATTGAGCACTCAATTAGGCATTAATAGTGTACTATTAGTAATGTAGATGTATCTTAAATAATGAAATTCTATTTACTTTTATAAAATATTCGTTTTGGTAATTTATTGGAATAATAAAAATCGACTATCAGATCATTTCTATTTATAATAATAAATTTAGTACAAGGAGAAGGTGCACAATATGCATATCATTTTTTTCCCGTAATTTAGATGACTAATTAAATAACAGGTTGTTCCACAGGAGTTCCATTAAACAAAATAGTTTTCATTCTAAAACCAATATCGTTGAACTTAATGAAGGATAAATCGTGTTTAATGTTGGTATCTTCAGAGATAATATTCTAACGGTGCTTGCGGACCGATTTTTAACACTTTCAGCTAAATGACGGCCTTCTATGATGAAATCTAAAAATTGAAAAATCTGTATTTTTTTGAAAATCAAAATAAGTATTCAAATATGCCAAAATATGCAGGTTGTCCAATTTATAAATTTGATTTTCATGTAAATTTCATCGAAACTGGAAGTCGGCCATCTTGGTTTTCTAGATCACATAGTTGGAAATTTGATCCCCTTCACCACACCAAATTTGAAAAAGATCCATTCACCCATTCAAAAGTTACAAGTGTCCCTGTCGGCTGAGCCACCCGGTATACTGCAATGCATGTCATAATAATATACAGAGTGGTAACATCTCAGATATAATATAGCAAATCATTTTAGTTGTAATATGCCAGAATAATAAAAATTCTGATAATAAAATAAAATGATATCAGATCCTTAAAGATATTTAACTGACTGTAATATCTTTTATTTCTGCTTTCAGACAGAATGATTGAAATTTGTTTTTTTTAAGCATTTACCTATTAGCAGGTGACTTTCATAGTTTCATGCACTCAAATCTAGTATTTAATATGATAAACAGTACTAGCGTCGTCAAAATTCGATCATCAGTATACATGAAGAAATAAAGAAGTAATTTATTACGTCCTTTTAAACATACATTAATTGGATAATGAGCGAAATTTTGTATTAGATTTTCACATTTGAAAATAATTATCCTTGTTCTGAATTCTTTTCATCAACTTCCCTGAAGACAATTTTTTTTCATAGGCGCCCCTACTACAATTTAATAACAGCTTGTTTCTTTTAGAAGAGACAACTGTGTGCACAGTTTACTAACAAAATTGAGTTATACTCAATGTTGGGAAATAGCAATTGTTTAAATTAATGTTTACCTTACTAACAAAAGACAACCGTGGTATGTCTCAATTTATAGTCTAATTATTTTGAATATTTTAAAGCTATCGAGATACTATTTCATGCAGCATAAGGTAAAAATTAATATGATGAAAATTGTATCTACCGCGCTAAATACGGAGCAAATATAATGAGCAAACCTTTAAAACTGTACCGATAAAAGCATTGCTCGCCCAACCTTATTTTCCTGAAATTATATTCATTTATTTTATAAGTTCATCTGGGTAATTTAAGCACAGTTTTTATATTTTCTTATCTGACATCTGGTGTTAATTTTCTTGTAACAACCAGTTTTTGCAACGTGATTGACACTGTAAGAACAATTCATAGCTAAAGCTCTATGATTTTGTTATTAATGGGTTCCAAAACATACAGTAATATATATATTATGAAACATACGTCTACTGTAAATCATTATATAAATGCACCCTCGACGCGTATTTCGCCATCCCAGCTGGCAGTATGGAGTGTCAGTTTAATATAAAAATTCATCTTCCCATTAAAGTTCATGCATATCATCTATTACTGGTCATAGTTAGTTTAAAATGGAATGTCAATGTTTGCTTTATAAGAGTAATTTAAATTTAAACTGTACTTAAAAAACCTAGGTTACCAAAAATTCCCTGAAATGTACAATGTGAAGGAATCACACTGTTGCAATAACTATAGTGTGAATCATAATGAGTTTCTTTTGTACACTCAAAGAAACTTTAAAGGTGTAACTATTTACGCACATTAGGTACAATTTATTATAAAATGAAACCACATGGACGAGACTTTTGTAACATTTACCATTCCCGATATAAAATAGTTTGTAAATGATGTTAATAAAATAAAATGTTGTTTTATATACTAATATAATAAAGAAATTTTATTAAAATTCCCATTAAATCACTGAAAAATTTACGGGTATTATAAATATAATGTTAAAGTAAAATTGTATAAAACTAAATGAAATAATAAAGCTAAATTAAAATAGACTACAAATTTTACTTGATGTTTTGGATGTTATAGTTTTAAGATCAATATACGAGCGTTTAAGGAGAAACAAAAGCTATCATCCACTTCACCTTTTTCTGTAATTCCTCCACAAACGCTCGCTTATTATGCTAGAAATAATTTAATAATCTATTCTTCTAGCTCTCTTATGACCTTTCTAAATTACAAATATAATTCTATGTGAATTTATTATATAGTTTTTTAAATCAAATCCTCAAAAACAGAATCTAAGTTTAATAAAATTACTTACATGTAATAGCTATACTGGATATTCCTATGGCTATGTTACAAAGTTCAGAGAAGAAAGTTCAATATTAAGCGTAATATCTTGCAAAACAGAATGTCCAAAATACATCGTTAATGAGAAGCAGGATGTTAAAATTACCTAGATAATTCGTTTTGTTATTGTTTGTTATTAATATCCGTAGAACGTATGGACCTACCGCTGTGCTTAAACGCAAAGCTATACGTATGCAAGATATTGCAAGAAGTAAGACGAGATAACACTTACTTCAACTAGTGAATGTAGTGTCATCGGCGTCGGCATCGAGAACAAATTATGACTCATGTTTTAGTCTTCTGCCGAAACAGAAGTCGTTTGAGCGCAAGAAAATAGTCTTCTGCCGAAGCAGAAGTCATTTGAGCACGAGAAAGTCTATATAAGAGGACACTTTTTCTCAGCGAGCAAGTAGTGATCGATCCTTCAAGTAGTAATGTTCCAGCCTTCAGCAACTAATAGTCTTCTGCCGAAACAGAAGTCATTTGAGCACAGAAGCCAACGCCAATGCTGATGAGGTTATCCCTTCCTCTTGTGTTGTAACCAGACAGTGTGTTTTAATTGAGTTTTATTGTGTTGAGTGTCAAGTGGCAATGCATACCCGGAGTGGCAAGGCAGTAGGCACTGGGGTCGAGAGCGACGTCTCCACGTCGGCCCCCCCTCACTGCACGATGCCCCTCACAGCATCTGACCACGAAGTGCTCCGCCAACACGACGCCCTGACAAGGGGTACGGGGGTCACGCCCGACGTCTCCACGACGGTGGCCCCACACTGCACAGCAAGCAACACAGCAACCCGGCTCGGCGAGGTAAGCATGTCCTCTGATTTCTCCACAGGCACAAGTGCTACGCATGGCGTCGCGACGACGGCGCCCCACTACTGTGCGTCGCCGGGCTCCGCGCCTAGGCATAGCGAGGCAGGACTCGCCACCAACATAGGACACGACACTGGGGTCACGCATGACGTCATCACGACGGTGCCCCCTCGCTGCATGGCACGCAGCGCAGCCACCTGGCACGAAGCCCAGGCAACAAATATGGAATGGAGTAGCAACGATTCTCAGGCGATGCCCCCCTACTGCATGGAGCGCAACGCAGCATCGTGGCATGGAAACTCGGCGATGGAACAGAGATTGGGCGGTGATGATGATATGGTGATGCCCCCTCGCTGTATGGTGGACCCAACAGCATCCCGGGCCAACGACGATTCCTCGACGCTGGGAGATCGCCGCTTCGCTGGATTCGCTTCCACACATGGGGAAGCCTCCCACTCTGGCTCAAGGCTGCCCAGCGGTCAGTACACCATTGCTGCCACACCCGACTGGCCCCAACTCTTCAGCGACGCCTCGCTGACACCTCGCCGCCAGCTGGCCACCCCTCACTGCATGGTACCACCAACAGCAACCAGCCCAAGTCCAAGCACGCCGCCCAACGCACAGTACTTCGTCACGCCTACCTCGTCGGCCGGCGCCTACCACGTCACCCCGCCGTACCAGACGGCAAGACCTAGTGCTACGCCCCAAAGACAAATAGTGCTCCAAAACCAAACGACTGGAACGATCCCAGTCCCCTCTGCCGCCATAACGGACCAACCCCAACCGAGCTTGGGACTACCCAGCTATGAACAATTAGCGCAACTCCTGGCTCTGACCACTTCAAACCTAGCCTCCATTACCCGGCAGCAAGAAAATTGCCGGCCACCCATTACTGCACGTAACGAATCACAGCCGTACGCCACGGAAAAGGCTAACTTACGTGGACATGCCGACCAACAACGTGAGGCCAGATCTTTCCGGAGGGAAGAGGATCCACGACGACCCGACTACACAGATTCTGGGGAAATGGACCCCCAGTGGCGCCCAACACAAAACCTAGCAGAGAGCATGACAAGACTAATGGAGGGAAGCGTTCAAGCCGCAATACACGCAATACAAGGTCATCACAGGATGTCCACAAGAAGAACGAGAGCGCTGCCCACTTACTCAGGCCTGGAATGGGAGGATCCAGTCAACTTCCTGGATGAGCTCGAGGAGGCGATGCTCCATGAAGACATCCACGGCAGGGATAAAGTGAGAGTAGCTATAGAACAGCTCGAGGGTCAAGCCAGACGCACCCTGGAGATGTGGAAGTCCCACAACATCACATACGAGTTCTTGAAGGAAAAGCTCTTGCGGCAGTTCAACGACACTGCCACCCTGGGGAAGCTACGCTCCAGGTTACACGGTGAGAGACAGAAAGACGACGAACCCGCCGCCGTTTTTATACAACGCAAAATTGGACTCTGGCTGAGGGTAGAACGGTATACGCCGGAAGAAGAGATGGTTATGGAGGTGCGCGAGCTCCTGCGACCGGAACTAAGATTCGCAACTAGAAATGTCCCAGTGGCCACGATGGAAAGCTTGAGCCGAGTGGCTGAAAACGCCGAGGGTGACTACAGGGAATTTCAGAGGCAACTCCGACCGCTGCCGAGGCCAGCCACCATCCCGCCTGCGAGTAATACTACCAATAGTCTACCAAAGTGCCGCAAGTGCCCGGGATTCCACTATCACCGAGACTGCCCCACCAACCAAACTCAGTCAGAGCCCCAGCAAGGCAACTCCAATTTCCGCGGACACGACTCCAACCAGCGAGCCAACCCCAATTTCCGTGGACACGACTCCAACCAACAGGGAAACCCTAACTTCCGCCAACAAAACGTCCAGACAGGGGGTAGTAACTTCCGAGGGCATGGCACCAACTTAAACAACCCTAGCCAACAAGCAGGTCCAAACAGTAACCCAGGCCCAGGACAGACATCCACGGCACCACCACAAAGAAGTCAGTCGAACACTAGGCAACAACCCCGCAATGCACCGCCATCGGGAAACTCCCAATGGGTCGGGCAGAACTAGGGCGCCCGGCCCCACCGCTGGAAATTAACAGCCTAGAATTACCGATCCAGACAGAGGACGCAGTGCTGCAACTACAAGCCCAGCAACAAGCCACAACCTTGGTGTCTCCACCACCGACCAAGAAGAATGAGATTGACGAAGCTACAGCCAAGCAGGAGCAGGACACGCATCAACCACGCCCGTTGACACCACGGCAACAAAGCAACAGAGCCGCCGCCTTTGCTTTCCTTTGCCCGGGCCGCCTGGACAGGCGGTCACCAGTCAACACCGTGACGCAAGATGCTACCTCCCTCAGCTCAGACCAGTCAACCACGCTCATTCCTCAGCCTCAGCCAGGTGAACAGGAACCCAAGGAAGTAGCGAGTATGGACGCCTTCCCGGACCAGCAGGATGCTGGACTTTCCCGGAAGGATAAAAGGTCAGTATTGCCAACCACTGCCCCACTAATAGCCTCTGTATTTTTGGACAAGGTATTCCCGCCATCTCCCCCGAGGTCACCTCCACTCGGCCTGCCAGGCCCCGAGCCGCCTCCCAGGATTCAATCCAGCCAGACTGACCTGCTCAGACAACCTCTGCAACAAATCACGGATACCGAAGATGACGATCCCGAAGATGACGATACCGAAGATGACGATCCCGAAGATGACGATACCGAAGATGACGATCCCGAAGATGACGATACCGAAGATGACGATCCCGAAGATGACGATACCGAAGATGACGATCCCGGAGATGACGATACCGGAGATGACGATACCGAAGATGACGATACCGAAGATAACAATACCGATGATGACGATCCCGAGGGTCCAGGTCATCCAGCCCCGCCAGAACCAGCAGCACCTGCTGTCACAGGACACCAGCCCGCTGCCCCAGAGCCAGCAGCACCCGCTGCCCAACAGCCAACCACGCCTACTGTCACAGGACCAGTAGTGCCCGTTGTCCAGAAGCCAGTCACACCTACTATCACAGGATCAGTAGTGCCCGCTGCCCAACAGCCAACCACGCCTACTGTCACAGGACCAGTAACGCCCGTTGCCCAGAAGCCAGTCACGCCTACTATCACAGGATCAGTAGTGCCCGCTGCCCAACAGCCAACCACGCCTACTGTCACAGGACCAGTAGCGCCCGTTGCCCAGAAGCCAGTCACGCCTACTATCACAGGATCAGTAGTGCCCGCTGCCCCAAAGCCAGATGCCAACGCACAAGTCTACATCCGTGGATCTGGTACCTACTTCCGTGGACATGGCGACTATCTACGTGGACATAGCACCACAGCCGCCGCTAAACCAAAATTTCCAGCCCGCCGACTGCCCCCAGTCGTGCCTGGCCCATCCACCTCAGCCAAGAGGAGACAAACAAACAAGAATGAGAAGTCCCCGGCGCTGTCAGCCGCACCGCCGCCGCCAGCAGACCCTGGGCCTTCTACGTCAAGACAAGAGCAGCCGCTCGACACGACGCCGATACTGTTCCCGATGCCGTTCTGGGCGAAGGCCGTGACCACGCCTGGCCACAACCGACAGCAGCCATCCGCCAGCCAGATGCCTGTCCCAGTCCGGACACGAGTATTCGTCAACTCGAACGCCAGCCCGAGCTCAGCCGGCTCCGGCGCACCGCTCCAGGATCCCGCTACCTTAGCACGTAGCACAGCAGGACCTAGCAGCCCCCACGAGGCGCTCCAGTATCCCACTGCCTTAGCCCGCAGTACAGCAGGACGTTGCAGCCTCAATAAATCGCTCCAGTCTCCCGTTGCCTTAGCAAGCAACACAGCAGGACGTTGCAGCCTCACAGGTTCGCTCCAGAATCCCGTTGCCTTAGCGAGCAACACAGCAGGACTTAGCAGCCCCCAATTCACAACAGGATCAGGCAGCCCCGGGCGTCGCGGAGACGACGTCCAGAAAAACGAAACGTGCGATAATATACCATTGTAAATAATTCAACGCCACAGGGCGAAAACTTTGTTCAACTAGAATGCATTTATGATTTGTCACATAAAATACTTTAATTTTAAATATCTTGTTTTATCTAAAATATCTTAGTGGACCTATTATTAGTTACTTAGTTAAATATCTTACCACACTTAATCTTAGTCTATATATGTTAAAATATCTTAGTTGTTGAAATATCTTAACACTTACTCTTAGTTTATCGTTTTGAAAATATTGTATCCACTCACTCTTACATTATATAATTGAAATTATTGAACTGAAACATAACCTGTATGCCTTTATTAATGTTCAATAAAGTCACAAAAAAGGGGGGTGGTGTCATCGGCGTCGGCATCGAGAACAAATTATGACTCATGTTTTAGTCTTCTGCCGAAACAGAAGTCGTTTGAGCGCAAGAAAATAGTCTTCTGCCGAAGCAGAAGTCATTTGAGCACGAGAAAGTCTATATAAGAGGACACTTTTTCTCAGCGAGCAAGTAGTGATCGATCCTTCAAGTAGTAATGTTCCAGCCTTCAGCAACTAATAGTCTTCTGCCGAAACAGAAGTCATTTGAGCACAGAAGCCAACGCCAATGCTGATGAGGTTATCCCTTCCTCTTGTGTTGTAACCAGACAGTGTGTTTTAATTGAGTTTTATTGTGTTGAGTGTCAAGTGGCAATGCATACCCGGAGTGGCAAGGCAGTAGGCACTGGGGTCGAGAGCGACGTCTCCACGTCGGCCCCCCCTCACTGCACGATGCCCCTCACAGCATCTGACCACGAAGTGCTCCGCCAACACGACGCCCTGACAAGGGGTACGGGGGTCACGCCCGACGTCTCCACGACGGTGGCCCCACACTGCACAGCAAGCAACACAGCAACCCGGCTCGGCGAGGTAAGCATGTCCTCTGATTTCTCCACAGGCACAAGTGCTACGCATGGCGTCGCGACGACGGCGCCCCACTACTGTGCGTCGCCGGGCTCCGCGCCTAGGCATAGCGAGGCAGGACTCGCCACCAACATAGGACACGACACTGGGGTCACGCATGACGTCATCACGACGGTGCCCCCTCGCTGCATGGCACGCAGCGCAGCCACCTGGCACGAAGCCCAGGCAACAAATATGGAATGGAGTAGCAACGATTCTCAGGCGATGCCCCCCTACTGCATGGAGCGCAACGCAGCATCGTGGCATGGAAACTCGGCGATGGAACAGAGATTGGGCGGTGATGATGATATGGTGATGCCCCCTCGCTGTATGGTGGACCCAACAGCATCCCGGGCCAACGACGATTCCTCGACGCTGGGAGATCGCCGCTTCGCTGGATTCGCTTCCACACATGGGGAAGCCTCCCACTCTGGCTCAGGGCTGCCCAGCGGTCAGTACACCATTGCTGCCACACCCGACTGGCCCCAACTCTTCAGCGACGCCTCGCTGACACCTCGCCGCCAGCTGGCCACCCCTCACTGCATGGTACCACCAACAGCAACCAGCCCAAGTCCAAGCACGCCGCCCAACGCACAGTACTTCGTCACGCCTACCTCGTCGGCCGGCGCCTACCACGTCACCCCGCCGTACCAGACGGCAAGACCTAGTGCTACGCCCCAAAGACAAATAGTGCTCCAAAACCAAACGACTGGAACGATCCCAGTCCCCTCTGCCGCCATAACGGACCAACCCCAACCGAGCTTGGGACTACCCAGCTATGAACAATTAGCGCAACTCCTGGCTCTGACCACTTCAAACCTAGCCTCCATTACCCGGCAGCAAGAAAATTGCCGGCCACCCATTACTGCACGTAACGAATCACAGCCGTACGCCACGGAAAAGGCTAACTTACGTGGACAGTAGTTATAGCAGGCTTTATTTCAAACATTTGCTTGTTCAGATGTCAATTTTCAGGCTAGATAGTATTGGTAGAGGTCTACGAGATATCCATGAATACTGTGTGAGAGGCTGAAAAACAAATGGAACCAATCTACCCTTTGACAGTCAGGACCACACTAAGAATCTGCACGGTAGTATTACTAATCCAGGACAATTAGCTTGAAAATCATGCAATCTTCCAAAAATCAACCTCCCCGCAATTTCGATTTTTTTGAACTGCTTATTATGATGTATCGATATATGCCTGAAGTTACTCCACCGACGCACTGGAGTTTCGTGACATATAAGAGGTCAAAGGTCACGGATTTTGGTAGCTCGCTTCCTATCGCTCCAACGTGAAAAACACCTTACAAAAGTTGAAGATGTCAATTTTTAATACATAAAAAAATATATTTCACGTAAATAGGCCTAACCATTCTCGAGATATGAAGCTGAATATGTGTAAAAATGCAAAAATAGCCAAATTCGTGTATGCAACGTGTAGCCCCTCATTTTTATCTCTTACTACTGCTCAAACGGCAATGACACCTATATAATAGTATTTTTATAGATAAATGCCCTTTCTGAAAAGTCCAGTTCGGTTTTCGTACACGTACCTGTTCTCGAGATATAAGACGAAAAATAAGTTTTTGTCAATAAATACTACATTGTTTAAACTTGTTATTTCGCTCTATATGGCTTACACAAAAATGAAATAAGTTATTGCTGTTAGATCATGAAATTATCTAACTAAAAAGTCCCATGCACTTTTCACATACACCTTACCGTTTTCGAGATATGATGCTGATGAGTTTGCGGAAGCATTCAACTCCACACCACCTTTGAGGTAGAATGCGCGGCACGTTTTTTTTACATGGTTTCTCCAGGAGGACTAATCCATGCGATGACATGACGTTTGTCTGTGAAACATCTTCATTGGAATTTCCATCATTTTCCACGGTTGTTCAACTAAAGGAGTGTCCCCATTTCATCGTTCTCATGTCAGTGAACTTTGCGGCAGCATTGAGACATGATTGCCCATGGCAATAGCCACAAGCAGTGGAACATTTTAGTCCGACTTTCTTGTACCCACAATTTCCACCGCAACCCTTTGCACATTTACAAAAATGTAATGACAGTAATATTGTCGGTGCAGGTGGTAATTGCGTTGGAATCGGTTCCAACATGCCATTTTCCCTAATCCATCCTCGCTGCTCAGAATCAAGGTCATTTCCCTTCATTATTGAAATAAGAATGCTGATTGGCTGATGATGGTTGGAAACTGACTCTCGATTATGCACCAATCACAGTTTTGATTTTAAAACCTCTAGGGTATGATATAACAGCAATAACTTGTTTCATTTTCGTATCTTATATCTCGAGAACAAGTAGGTCTACGAAAACCAAACTGGACTTTTCAGAAAGGGTGTTTATTTATAAGAACATAATTATATAGGTGTCATTGCCGTTTGAGCAGTAGCAAGAGAGAAAAATGCGGCGATACACGTTGCATACCCGAATTTGGCAATTTTTGCATTTTTACACATATTCAGGTTCATATTTCGAGAACTTATAGGCGTATTTACGTCAATTTTTTTTTTTAGGGATTAAAAATTAAAATCTTCAACTGTTTTAAGGTGTTTTTGACGTTGGAGCGATAGGAAGCGAGATATCAAAATCCGTGACATTTGACCTCTTATATGTCACGAAGCTCCAGTGCGTCGGTGGCGTAACTTTCAAGCGTATATCGATACATCATAATAAAAAGTTTAAAAAAACGAAATTACGGGGAGGTCGATTTTTGGAAGACGATTAGTAATTGTCCTGGACTATACGGTTAATATTAGAAAGAAAGCAGTGTACTGTCATTATACGTAACTTTTTTAATTCGGGTGATATAGTACAAATTATTGAATATTATGGATGAACCCATTAAAGGTATTTTTAACACTAATATAAACAGCCAGTTCCATCATTAAAATAAAGTCACTAATCTAAAAGGCCCGGTAAACTGTTAAAACCTGTCCTATAATAATTGATTTTTAAATAAGACATAACGAAAAAGCTTTTATACCCATCGATGGTAAGCATATCTATTTATTTTAGTATTTTACAGCTGCAGTATTGGGCATTAATATCGAACGCAGTATATGTCAACTCTAAAGTCATCTTCAGAATAAAGCATACTGCAAACATAGCTAGTATTTAAATTTAACTCCTCCATTCTTCGACAAGCAATGATGCAAATCTTATATCTCTTGGAAATTGCAGAAGAGAGATTTTCAAATTTGGTTTCTTAGCATTTCCCAAGTATTTATTCAAACAACAACGGCACAACTTATTACGAGCATATTTATCTATCTGGTACGTACTGTTTATGCAACAAAAAACCTGAGTAAGCTCAATAAAACAGACTGAACAACAATAACAATAACAATTTAACAATGGTAACAGGTAATTGAACAAACAAAAACAACAAATACCTTATAATTATAGAAAAATCTCAACAAATACCTTTAACAAACATGAAATGTCAACTGTTAACAGTCTCTAAAATCACAGAAGGTATTCAATTACAAACATCACGTCAAAACATGCTGTCACCGTTACAATGGGCTTGTTCGGCATTTTTTTTTTATTTCATAAATCGAAAGTGCAAGTATAAAAAATAATGGATCTGCAAAAAATCAGAATCTTATTCGCATGTTTAGTATCTTAAAAACAATTACAAATCTGCACCTCGCGAAAAAGGGGCGTGGCCAGGCGCTACGTCACTATACCCATAGACTCGGCGATCTCAATAGACTTGATGCTCCTTAGTTGTTATACTTAATTATAAGTGTTTTCGAAATATTGTTTGTTTTGCTTACTTCTTGACAGTAGGGGAGTACAATTTGAAGAAATGTCAAAAAATTACAATTTTCTCTCGCTCCTGTCGGGACGAATTTTCGATTTTGACCCTGCAACTTACGATTAGGATTCATCGCCGATCTTCTCCTTTCCGTAGAGACATAGAACGAATTTCCACTCGACGTATTTATTTAGTTACCAGCGTTTGAAAATTCCATGTTTTTCGACTGTTCAGGTTAAATTTGAAAGGTCGTAGAAAACCAATTTCTTACGTAACTTTCGTATAGTGACGTCACAAATGAACGCTCGGTTTTTGCAACTATTACTATTTTCAACTCCTTATATCTTGAGAACGGAAAAAGTTAATAATACGAAATATTAAGTGCATAATGGGAATATCGAGTACTATATGAAAAAGTATAAAAAACATATAAAAAGAATATTGTCTGTAATTGTTTATTTGTGGCATATTCAGATTTTCTTACTTTTTATTGGGTATTTTGCCACTGAAAAATATTTAAAAAATTAATGAAAAAACCTCTGCACCAAACGGATCAGACAGAGGTTGGTTCTTGAGCACTTGACTGTTTCAAAAAGTCTCACACCTAAAAATATATAAACTAGAGCAATGTTATAAACTAAAAACTGAAAATCAAAGCTAGAGGTAGTTAACGTTTCGGAAGAGAATCTCCGTTCTCAAAACTTTTTTGGCCGTCAACCATGACAGTTCTTTGTTTATGTATTTCCATAGTCACGTGAGACATTAAATTATATTTATCTTATTTTTACTTACTTCGTCTCTAAGGATGGGCAACCAACTAGTACAAAAATCTATTGAATAATTAGAAACGCATCTATCCTCGTTTAATAAAATAATCGCGGATTCTTTAAGTTTTCTTTTAGTTCCGTTGCTCTCTTTTTCCAAAATCTTCGCCGAGTCCCATTTAATTCTATGATTATTATCCCACGCGTGTTCACAAATTTTGGATTTTTCAAATTCTCCCCTTCTAGCGTAATTTCTATGTTCACCAAGCCTTACGTTGAAAGGTCTAGATGATTCACCTACGTAATGTTTTCCGCACTCACACGGAACACTATAAATACAATTTTTTGAACTTTGAACAATATTTGGAGGTTTGGTTCTTGATAAAACCGATCTTAGCGTGGAGCCCGTTTGAAAAACTGTTCGTACGGAAAACCTGTTCCCAATTTTTCGTAATTTATCCGATAAACCATGTATATATGGAATTACTGCCATTGACCTAAATACCTCAGGTTGTGATAGTATATTCTCTCTACTATCAATGTTCAATAACTGACTATCAACAAAACCCTCAGGATATTGATTATTTAATAAGACAGTTTTTATAAATTGTTTTTCGTTGCTTAATATTACATCATTTGAAGAAATAATTTTGGCCCTGTCGTACAAACAAATAATCTAGCTTATAAACCCATTGTATGGTGGAGATATGTAGATGACATTTTTGCTATATGGCCTTATAGTAAAGAATGTTTAAGTAATTTTTTGAATCAGATTAACGAAAAAGAACCTTCAATTAAATTTACAATAGAAATAGAGAATAATAATGAATTACCTTTCTTAGATATTTTAATTAAAAAATTAGATAACACATACCAAACCAGTGTGTATAGAAAACAAACACACACAAACAGATACTTAAATTTCAATTCAAATCAACATATTAGTGTTAAGAAAGGTGTTGTTAAGTGTTTGTTAATTAATCAATCTCATACGTTGTTTAAATATGAAGAAAATAACTAAAAACACATAGGTAAACAATGCACATCTCACCAAATGAAAGGAAATATTATTGTACAAAACACGTAATTGTCTATATATAATGAAAATTAAACTTAAAAATGTTTATTTCAATAGCTGATAGCGCAAGAAAGTTAAAAAAGCAAACGAAAACAGCGAATTTCACGTTAATTAATTTGGAACATTGAGGTTATATGCCCTCCACTCTCGTTAGCTGTCAGATTTTGCACGCGCCCTATTAATTCACTTTTTTGAGGTTACAAAGTGAATAATAACATTTATATCTTAAATTATATGAAAGTAATATCTCTTATGAAGAATTTAAGCCCAGGTTTGATTCTCTAGGCCATCCCAATCGTGGCAGTGGCCGATTTACGAAAAATGTTTTCATAATTGCTCGATAAATCGCGTATTTCTAATTTTTTTGAAATTTTTCAAAAATGCTCTTTTCCTACTCAACAGAGGCAACAAGGAGCAATTTAAGTCAAAATTGTAATAAGCACGACAATGACAATAAAAACCGATTTTTGACGGTATTTTTAGGTTATCTCGGAAAATAAATAAGGAATTTTTATTCTGCTGGTTGCATTAGATAGGTTTTGTCATGACAACTTTCTATTCTATTTGTAGGATGCTTCGTTTTTTCTTAAATTGTAATAAACCGTGTTTTCTACTTTGTATAATTTCTTAGGTTATGTTCTACATCAGCTAAAGCGATGCAAAAACGCTTTCTTAGAATCAGTTCCTCTACACGACCCTATTTTTTGTTTACGGGTAGCTTCATTTTTGCATTTTCCCGTAGAATGGGCTTGTTCCATGATATTATTTTTATGTGGTTTTTCATATAATACTTGACATTCTCATTATGCACTTAAAATTTCGTATTATTAACTTTTTCCGTTCTCGTGATATAAGGAGTTGAAATTAGTAATAGTTGCAGAAACCGAGCGTTCATTTGTGACGTCACTATATGCAAGTGACGTAAGAAAAGTGATTTTCTGGGACCTTTTAAATTTAACCTGAAAAGTCGAAAAACATGGAATTTAGAAACGCTGGTAACTAACTAAATACGTCGAGTGGAAGTTCGTTCTATGTCTCTACGGAAAGGAGAAGGTCGTCGATGAATCATAATCGTAAATTGCAGGGTAAAAATCGAATATTCGTCCCGACAGAAGCGAGAGAAAATTGTAATTTTTTGACGTTTCACCAAATTGTATTCCTCTACTCTCAAGAAGTAAGCAAAACAAACAATACTTCGAAAACAGGAGCGTCAAGTCTATTGAGATCGCCGAGTCTATGCATATAGTGACGTAGCGCCTGGCCACGCCCCATTTTCGTGAGGTGGAGAATTGTAATGATTTTTAAGATACTAAACGTGCGAATAAGATTCTGATTTTTTGCAGATCCATTATTTTATACTTGCACTTTCGATTTATGAAATAAAAAAAATGCCGAGCAAGCCCATTATTAGACCAATAACCTGAATTGTGGTTATGCTAGCAATTAATATGCTAAAATGAATAGCTCAAGGACTATTGTTGATAACTTTTGGTATGTTGTTCCTGACGTGTTCAGAGATGTATTCTCAAAAGTTACCGCTTCCCGGAATTATTGAGAAATAATGCATATTTTCAGCCTCAATTGACTCCACTATAAAAATAAATTGAGTTTTCTATCGAACAAATATTTCTTTATTGACAGAAATACAAGTAAGAAATAACAAATCGTTTAATATTGTCATCATTTTTATTTCTAGTTTTCTTAAAGGTCTTATAATACATTCTTCAAGAGATACATACTTTTGTATTGTATTGTTGTTCGCTTTCCTACTTACGCAATTTAGATATTATTTGTATTTTATGGGATTTAATTTGATTTACGTTTAAAACACCGTTAGTAATTTGTGCCCATCCTGGTTTTTAAATTCAATTTTCAGAAAACTAATATCGATCTGCGGATTTCACGAAGTGATAGTGAAACTATCTCAATAATTGTTCATTAAATCAAAGTCTGCAAAAAAGGTAACATATTTTTCCAATACAGCTCCTTCTCAGCTCAGTCCCTTAAATGCCGTGGACACTATCTTATGCGATAAAGGTTTTTGCTTGCCATATAAATCAGTACACCACAATTTTTATCCCCCGAGGATCATATTTTCCTCTAGCAACGCGCCTAGACTTAAGAATTATATTTGTTGATAGTTAAACTTCAGTCGTCAACTGTTTGTTATTAGAAGAAATTGTTTCAAATCGTGAGTTGGATATTATTTTCTCTTACTTTATCAGCTCAAACTTTGGACTCTTTCATTCTGTTAACTCTTGCGTCATTTGTTTGGTTCTGTATTAGTTCCGAATGAAGATTTCAGTAGTTCTGATTGTAAGTTATGCAATGATTTGCACCTGATGAATCTGCCTGAGGTATCAAATTCATGTTGTAATAATCATATGGTACAATGGCATTACATGTATTTTTTGTATATGCTTTTTGGTTCTTCTTATCTAATAGGTAAAGTAAATTTTCGAGTATTTTCTTTATTCCTTTTCCTGTCTGTTTTATGCAATCAACTGCTCCTATGTCCCTAATGGTATTCAAGCTACCTGTCGATCTCTTTTTATCTTTAGAACTGGTCAGTTCATATAAAGGGGGGCACACATCTTGCGAAGCTGGAATAAAGATGGGTAGGTTTGAGTTTACTGTTTCTTGATATATAAGTTCGAATTCTCCGGTACCAGCTTTCTTATTCTTTTCGTAGTCAATTACAACTTTTATAACATCTTCTTCGACCATTGGACACATTTTTGCTGTTATTGGAGTAGAGGCATGTAAAGCTGGATTTCCATTTATTTCCAATAACCAAGGCTTAAAATCTTCTGTCAATATAAAGTCAGCTCCATACAGTTCAAAACAATTTTTTCTACGTTCTAGTGTGCCTTGGAGCATTAGTATAGCTGCAATTATACATTGTCTCATTCCTGGATAAATTATATCATCAAATACAGTCGGGTAACCAATCTCGATTAAGTGCTTTTTAAATTGACAGGAATTCCACATATTATACGCAGGCAATGTGTTGTTTCTGCGTTTCTTTGAATATCGACATTGCACGGAGTTATTAGTCAAGTGGATGGATTCGTGTAATTTTCGCAAATTGTAAATTTGGGAACTGAAACGCAAATAGCACGATTTGTACATCCAAATAGTTAATGGTATCGAACTACTAATTAGAAACCATTGTCTTATGTCGAATTTAGTATTGTGTATTAAAAGTGGACGTTCGATATATTTTTGGATAATATATCTCCTGTTTGGGTTTAATTTGACCACATCGAGAATATATTTTAGTGTGCGACAAATATGAATTCCAACTCCTTGACTTCCATTCGCCGGTTTCAGTATCCAAATATTCATCATGCCGTCCATGTCCAGGTATGGCCAAATCTCTGTCAATTTACTTAGAATGAAATTTGATTTCCTAACCATTTCAATTTCCGTCGTCGTACCATTGTCTTTAAATTGTTCGTCCATATGTACGGCTTTGTAAAAGTACTCTAAGAAGTTAGTCCATTCATGTTCAAAAGCTTCTTCGATAATATCGTCGTCGATAAATTCTCGTCTGGCTTTTTTAATAACTTTGCAACATTCATTTACAGCGAAATTAAATACTAACACTGGTATCCTCCCCTTAGGGCTTAGTAGATTGTAATTTCGCTTCATGTTATTATGCACTACCCATTTTAATAACGACATCGTTGCTGTTATGTTGAAATCATTTATAAAGTTTGGCGTATCTCCACTTTTAGATAAACTGTATGTTCTTGGGTGGTTCATCTTGGATGAGCCAGGAGATTGAAGAAAATATGATTTTTGGTAAGCGTTACACAAACCTTGCTTGCTGGTGTAACTGAATCCTGTTCTTCTGAATTTATTAATTTTTGTCAGCTTAACTTTATCTGAGCATTCTCTGAAACAGTCCCAGTTATAAGCCCAATAAAAATCGACTTGGTGATTTGCAAGCAATTTAGATTTAATTAGTCTCTTGCAAATTTCTGTTAATTCCCGAACTCGTATCAAATTCATTAATTCCAAGATGGAGTGATGTTGAAACTCTTTTAATTTTTCATTGAATCTAAGTCTGTAACAAAGGAAATGTATCTTCTCGATCCATCCTCTTCGAGTGAGTGCCCTTCGAATGGCAGGGTAGTTACCTTGCACTGTAAAGGTCTTTCTTTCTGATATGGCTCGTTGTACCTCGTCCTTTATTATACCCAAGGGATCATATTTCCCTCTGACAACGTCTAGACGATTAACATTAACTAATTTCATTGATGGTTTAGGTCTTAGAAGTCCTGGAGAAGGTCTTGAGGAAGGTCCTGGAAAAGGTCTTGCGGAAGGTCCTGCACACTGTTTAGATGATCTTACGCATACTGGCATGGCTGATTTAGGGGTTGACCATTTATTGGTAGACACAGTTGGATTAGTTTTATTTTTAGCCGATATTGGCTTGGTTCGTGGCTTGGATTTATCATTTTTTATGGTTTTATCAGCATTAACATTTGGTTTCTGGGTAGTTGAAGGTCTCGCTGCATTCGGTGGGTCCCTCAATAATTCCAAATGATTTCTGAGGTTATCCAAAATACCGGACATGTCTTGAGCAATATTTTCCAGTGTTATTTGTGACTCATTTTTTTCTATTTCTTTTCCGCCTTTGGAAATTACACTTTGATGATTTTTTAAAACACTGTAATTTTTTTGGACTATAGAGTTGCAATTTGATATTACTTCTTCCAGTTCTTTTTCAATACCCATTTTTTATTTTTTTTGGTTAATGCTTGATTTTTAAAATTGTTCGTACATTGAGTTTCGTACTAGAAACCATTCTACCAATAATTTTAATTAGTTCCTACAGATCCACTAAAACTAAGGATTTTGAAGGCAGACATACTGCCTGATGACATAATTAAACTGACATACCTTGACAAAATAAACGGTTTTGATCTAGAATGTTTAGGATCCAAAATATTTACTGAAATAGTGTACTAAATGTGACATCACAAATGTCTTGTAATGAAAGACTAGTATGAAACTATGCATCTAAAATCATAGTGCAGTAAAAAAAAACAAAAAAACGATGAGATATGTAAAGTTTTCTAACAGCACAATTATGATTTCATACTTTCTGGGGTATCAACAGGAGTATATATCTGAGTTTTGGACTTCAAAAGCCTGTTGCGTTTTTTTTAACCTCCCAAAAAATAAATGTTATTGGTCCAAAATCGAAAATTAAAATAACATCAAATCTTTAGTTTTTGAGGTCCCAGGGACCCAAAAAAGTGGTTTTTAAATAATGTGTGTGTGTGCACGATAGCGGCGAAACTACTAAACGGACCTGGATGAAACTTTGCATGGTGGTTTCTTTAGTACTCTAGAAGATCTGCAGAGGTTTTGGATAAGATCGAATTACGTTTTGTGCCGTTTTGGCACAACAACATAGCAAACGTGAAGCATAATAAGATCCATCCATTAGCGTGCAGAGGAAAACGACTACGAAAAAATGAGATGCGCCATGCGCACATAGTCATTTTCTAGGCCTGGAATATGGATAAAAGAGAATATTCGCCGATCCGGCGGCGTGTGGCGGGATCGAAATCGCATTCCGCGTGGAATTGGCTATATTTACTTAGCGTATTCGTTCGGGTCGATTTTTTATTAACACATTAAATTCGACCATCCGCTTTTATTTGGAGTTTACACGATTACACATTTATGCGGGCTTACGATAAAATGCCCGCAAAATGTCGTTTTTATTCCGTGCAAAAATCGACAGACGTCGAAAAAGGTTATTTTCTGTTCGCTCCTACGGCGCCGAATTTTAGATTTACCCCTCGCGATTTACGACGCTGATCAACTAGAACTTTTGATCTTTTCGTCGCGACGCCGTACGGTTCCTCAGAAGGTGCATTTCGAAGAATATGAGCGTTTTAAGATCGCACGTTTTCGCACTCTTTTCGCCTTCAAAGAGCCCGTTTTATTTTTGCGGTTTTTCGCCTATATCTCCGAAACCGTTGGAGTTAGCACGAAAATAAAAAATCTCCGAGGACAAGTTCGTTTCGTAACGGATCGTCCAGTTCCATTTACAATTTAGTTTTTTGAACAGCGTTTATTTAGGTAAGAAGGTGAATATCTCTGGTTCTAGAGGTCCCATCGAGATAAACAGAAAACCAAAATCTTCGTAATTAAAATTCCAACAAACTTGTCTTGGCTTTGGATTGCTTGAGTACGCACATAACATACAAAATTGAATAAACTGGCTAAAAAATGTTTTTATTTTTCATTTTAACGCCCAGGGATTTTAAGAGTTCCGATCAGCTCTCAGAAAATATTCTTTTTGTTGAGAACAAAGCAGCCTGAAATTTTGGAGCCAAAGTATTGAACCTTGTGGACACAAATGAATTTGTTATCTAAAATTTAAATTGTCCGCCATTTTATGCCATTAATCAAAATGTAGATCACGACGCCAGCTTTTCGATGACAGTATGGGAAGTTTTTTTAAGTAATTTTGGCCACTTTTTTACATTTATTTATAAACCAAATAAAAACAAATGCATTTTTTCGGCTATTTGTAAAAAAATCTCAAAATGTTTTTATTAGAAAGAAGAGAGAATTGCGAGAACTTTAATTTAAAAATGGTAAATTTTCGTCCATTTGAATTATCTGAAAAAAATCATTTGTTGTTGTTTGGTTTATAAATAAGTGCAAAAAAGTGGCCAAAAGTACAATACCAAAAATTTTCAGAGAGAAAAAAAATTCGTAGTTATATCAAAAATTAACAAGATAAGACAGTCAGACGGAGAAGACGAAACAGACGAAGACAGTTGTGAACTCCAATTTAAAGGGACACGACAGCCTGCGTGAGAACATAAAATACATATTTTTATCCTCTGAGAATCTTGCGGAAACGGTTTCGGGATTTGTCGGGTACGCACTAAATGAATTGGACCAAGTTTACTAAAAGACAGGTTGGCTCATTAGAATCGGCAAGTACTACGTCACGTGTAGACCTCAATGACAGCCGCATGTAGCTGTTTTCTTTACTTTATAGAAAAAGAAAGTTTCAAAATTATTCTGTCAATGAACAATTCTATCCTAACTAAATAGATATCTTACATAAACATAGGATTACTTCATGTGACATATGTTACGAAACAACTTGTTTCTTTAGTGAACTTGGGTTCTGGCTGTCAGCTGAGTTCGGTAGTTCTATTAGGACATTGTTGTTGATTTTTCACTATTGGCCTTTCTCTCTAGTGTTACCTTCTCTGTATGATTGTCACATTGTGGCAACTGTGCCAGAACTCCAATTTAAATCTCGAGGTCAATGGCGCCATTGCTAAAAGATAAAAGGTTTTTCGCCGCCTGTCCTATTTTATAATTCTCTAATCTTTGGTTATATGTTCTCTTCGGTCACTAATGGCCGGTTTCTTAGTCCTAGTTTAATCCAAAAAACTTTGGGTTAACTGGAAATTTTAATGTTATCAGTTTTTCAGTACGCGTTTAAATTTAACCGCTGTTCTTGACCAACAAACTTTATTGCAAGATGGGTTGGTTCAAACAAAAAAATTCTGGTGTAACTAACGTCACTTATGTTATGTCATGTGTTGTACCATTTCATTCGTGCGAATCCCGTTTGCAGTGCATGTGCATTTGTGTAAACAAGTATTGTTACATTATCTTCAGCCCTATGATCTTTTATTAATAATTTTATCCTTTTGTGCAAAAAGGGGTCAAAGAAGTAAATATCTGCGCTAAATATTTCTAAAATGAAAATTATCTGGTTTTAGATCAGAATAATTTGAATACTGCCTTGTGTTAAATGGAACCTTATATGAAAATCATGGTCATCCTATATAAAAATGATCTTTTTGATCGATTTTTCTGAGCCGTCGAAACCTTCTCGAGGTGTCCAATAAGAGATACAATGTTCTCGTCATCATCGGAAATTTGCTGAATATGAATGATATTACTCGTTAGATCTACATTGTAGACCGAAAAGCAACACTTTTTTATCACATAAACAAACTTAACCTCAAAAATCTGTTTTGTCAGGTCTGTCAGATTAGTCAAAATTAGTTAAACAGTATTGCCACCCACACGAATACTAGAGTTAGTTAACCCAGCTTTCTAAAATGAGGGTTAATATACTGAAAAACAAACATAGCGCTAACTAGTTTAAAACCCGGGTTAAAATTTCGTTTAGTTAACCTAAATTTTAACCCGGCACTGAAAAACCGGCCCTAAATGGCAGACGGTAACCTTTCGTCGTCGATTTTGCACGCCATTTCCTAGACTATATATTTAGATTATATTGTATAGACCATTCTGGATTGACGTCACATTGGTGGCGTGGAGAGCACACTACTCATTGTTTTGTTTTCTAGAGATGGGTAAAAGTTGTTAATTTTTAATGACAGGTTTAAACTGCTTATGCTGTTTTGAAATAACCGTTCAAAAATAACAGATCGCTGAGAAGTACTGGCATTCGCATACCGCATCGCGCAGTTTGTAGTTTGCACATTTTTCGGTCACGTGATTTTGATGCATACAAAACCAGGTTTTCTGTTTATTTATCATTGTACGTAGAAGCTTTTCACAGTGTATTTCCAGTTTTCTTTACTTTTGAAATAAATAAGTGTTTATTTTGATAATGTCTCGTAGTGAGTATAATTCAACGTCAGAAGCTGATGTGGTATCGTTCCGATGAAACAAGTGGCTATACTCGACGGTATCGACCCTTATACTCTTAGTTCCTATGATTTTTTGAAGGACTTAGATTTTGTAGCTAGTGCTGGGATAATGAACATGGTAAATTACCTAATCCTAACAAAGCATTTAAACTGGACAGCAATCAAAGGCCTAAGATTGCTCATTTTAAGGTATTATTCGACTGATTGTCAAAATTCAAGTGTATTTAATCATAATTAAGTATTATCTTCACACTCAAAGAGAAATTAAAATTTGTGAAAACATCTAATTGTTTAGGTTGTAAAAGTAAAAATAAATATGCTTCAACAAAAAGCTTAATTTGTTTTACTTTTGCATATTTTAAAAATGTTCTTGGCGTTCTTTTGACAGCTTACTGTTATTTTCTCAACGGTCCTTTAACAACGAATGTTGTCTCTTTCTCCTCTATTTCCATAATGCGCTATCGAACAGAACAAAGGCATTTTCGTAATTTTTGCAAATTATACGAATGCAAAAGAAAATAATAAGTTGTCTGCCCTCCACGCAAAATGGCGCCAACGATACGTGACGTCAACTGATAATATTCAAGAAGATATCTTGAATACTGTTATCTGTTATTTTTTAACAAAAATAACAGTTTGTTAATGCTATTTACAAATAACAGTTATAAAATAGCAGGTTGTTAAATAGCAACTCGTCTCTAATTGTTTTCATTTGCATTCCTCTGTGATTGGATGAGGTTTGTGTGCCCTCCAGACTGTTTCAAAATTAGGTGACCCATTGTCTATTGAATTGTAGAAGCTAGGTAATCCGTGAAAATATTGGAATTGTAAAGGCGTGCGCAATGTAGTTTGTCATGTACCATATACTTGCATTTATTTCAATTAGTTATTCAGTCTATGCTGGAGACTCATCGCGAACAGTTCATTCTCCTACCACCGCCTGCAAAGCACCTGCTCCATTGAGTTGGAAGGTAGGGAGACGACATCCTATACAAATTTCCTATACAGAAACAGCATCAGTAGGCGTCGATAAGCGTGGTAACAATATGGTGGTTTTGCCAGACCCGGACTAATTAAAATAATAAGAACTTTGTAAGAATAAAGGCGAAAAACGTTTCAAAGGCTAAGTGTTTCAAAAAAAAAAAAGAAAACGATGATAGGTTTCATGAAAATATAATTCACTAGAATGAAATTTTTTTATGACAAGGTAGGTAAATAAATCCATTTTAGACCTTTGTTCTCATTTTTAACTGAATCTGCATATACCGTAGGGGATTATGTAGATACCAGTTTAACCTTCATGGCGTAGGGGACCGTGTACATGCTAGTTGTTGAATGAGAATTTTCAAGTAAGTAATTATACAAATCCATTTAAGGATTTTTAATTTTCTAGCATAACCAGAAGTCAGTTTATCGAAGGAATGTAAAGATTTCATTAATATTTTTACACATAGCTTTTCTTTTAGTTCTCGTAGATAGTTATTTTTTCTGATGTTTGCAAAATCTTATAAAGAATATGTTGCAATACAATTAAGCAAGCAGATAATATAATCACCTTTAAATACACTCTTACTTCTTACTAAACGAGATTTTTTTACGGAAGAATTTAATTCAAAAGTACGCGGGCACGCGACGGCGAAGAGTACACACAGAGATGTTATCTGTTACAAATCATCCCGCGCAAGATCTCCGCGTCGCCACTTTTACTGTAGCTGGTCCACGTGTAAGATTCCTTATCTGCGTCCACTAGCATAAAAACAAGAACTCAGTTACTCTTAATGCCTACACGACTGATCTCGTGGGGAAGATCCAACATCACCATCGAGCTCAGCATCCTCGAATACAGGGGGTAACACAAGTTTGACTGGTAAGAGACGGCCTATCCGCGGTTTACCACTTTCGGGGGCAGTTTTTGGCCGTTTAGGGTTGGCGGGGGTCAAGAAGGGGTCTCGACAACACCATCATGCTCAGCATCCTCGAAGACGGTTTAGCCGAGAGAAGACGGTCTGTTCGCTTTTCGCCCCTTTGGGGGGTGGTTTTTGGCCGTTTGAGGGGTTGGCGGGAATAGAAGAGGAGTCTCAACATCATCATCGTGCTCAGTATCCTCGAAAACGGGGGAACACCTGTTTGGCTGGTAGAAGACGGCGAATACGCGGTTTACAACTTTCGGGGGTAGTATTTGGCCGTTTGGGGGTGGGGTGACCTTGGAGAGAGTTAGCTACTGCCACCGTATTCAGCATCCTCGATAACGGGGGGAGGACATAGTCTCAATTCAATTCAATTCAATTCAAATTTCTTTTATTCAATTTAGTAATAACATATTATATCTACGTACTCAGAGCCAGCCAAACATGCGCGGCGCGAAGCGCCGTGGCAATTGAATGGTTGGATGGGTGAGTAAATATAAAACTTAAAATAATTAACAATGAAACTAACTCCTATCTTTAAAATAAAAGATTTACAAAAGCTGATGGCAAAATTGAACATATAAAAGTGTATGTTTAAAATAATTTGTAAAACATGTATATAAATATGGTTAAAAAGACAAGCTCAGTCGTTGGTGGTAGACATATACAGGTGAGTGCTAAGGCGTCTCACCTGCTCCACGCAATTCGTTCAAGACTTACATTGCTAACAGTCGACGATGCCGCAGAGTTTTTGGTTTAAAATAATTTATGTTTGGATACATTTTTGAATTAATAAAGTTCTGATTAAAATAGGATTTTCTGAAAAGGATTTTGAGAAATAAATGAATTTAAAACAAAAATGTACAAAAAGAAAAGAAGGGATAGATAGAATTATACAATTTTGTAATGCGAATGTCCAGATATTGTGGCTAAAGTGGCTGCCGAAAAATGGGCAGCGTCTGATATGGTAATTTGTGTTTTATTCTAAAAGGTGCATTATAGGCCAAGCAAATGGGTAGGTTAAATCGCAAAATGTGTCCGGAGGGAGATCTCTACGGGAAAAGTTGTATTGAGCTGAGATGTAAAAAAAAGCCTAATATACTACTAGCCCCACCCTTTCCTTAAGGGCAGAAAAAGGGTGAAATAGTTTATTTTTGCGTATAAATCGAGAACGATGGGAGATATGGAAAAAGGTTTCAGATAAAAATTGTAGAGCTTAAAATTCTGCTTAAAAAATGCCATGTGCATTTACACCGTATTTCTGATGGTTTGGCTGTAAAACCTGTATGACGCTTAGGGGCTGAATCGATTGTTAAAAAAAATCGTAAAAAATCTAAAAGTTGATATTTTTCATTATTTCTTTTTTGAATCTCCTTAGAAAAATCCTCAACTATCTTTACAGAGATAAAGTATCTTTGTCAACTTGTTTATATAAAAGTTATGAACATCTGAATTTTTAAATTCACGATTAATCAGAGTTAAACGTAGCGAAAAATATTTTTTTAAGCAACACTGTCTTCTTCGTGAAATTTGCTTACAAAAAGTCCTTTACCGTTTTTTTATCTCACATACCAACGTTGATATCTAAATAAAATTACTATAATTCCTACAATTTTTATTTCACTCGATGCCACTGCTATATAGTCTAAGAGCTACTGGCCTCGGCAACCCATTGTCACAATGCTGGAAATATGTTAAAATGTTAGGTTAGATCTCCCCCGATATTTATTTATTGACTTCTACAAACTTCTGACTTACAGACCTCAAATAGAGTAGCGGCAACAGAAATACTTTACACACTAGAGGTCAAGAGTTCAAATCCTGTGTAGCAACAAAAATATTTTTTTATTTTTTTTAAATTTTTCGACCCAAATCTCTTGCTCGAATATTATATTACCTATATTTCACGTCTATAAGTGTTTCTTTGCCATAAAATTTTATATTAGTGACAGAAAGTGGATTCGATTAATGAAGTATTTTTGAAATCTACAATTATACATTGAAAAAGGTAAGAAAAGTTCATACATTATTTTCATTTTCCGTTTACTCACACTGAAAAAAATTAAATATATTATAAAATAAATTCAATATCCCAAACAATCAAAAATGAAACCAGGATTTTTCAAAAACTCGACATATTGACATATTATACCTAGTAGTCAATGAGGCTGAAAATATGCATTACTTAATAATTCCGGGAAGCGGTAACTTTTCATCAAAAGTATAAGGGTTATAGCCACCCCTGGTTATAACCCTGGCCACCTTCATCTTCCCTCCAACAAACTCTATTTTAAAAATTTTTAAATATTGTAAATATCTTTTACAAAAAAATAAATTCCACCACCTGGGAGGTTGAATCGCGAGGTAGGGTCATTGGGGTCATCAACCTCTAAAATTACCACCGTAAGTTATGGGGAGGGCCAATTTACCAAAATATAGGGTTGGATTGATGTCTGCGCCGGGAAAAAGCCTTTAAGGATTTTTTGGAGCGATTTTGGGGGGTTGCCCGGGTCAAAAACACTTTTGGTCCCTGGAATCGGTTTCAGCAACCTAGGAAACGAAGAGAGGATACTAGACTGGCCCGGTAGCAGATACTTGCATGTTCTTCCGACTCCTGATCTCCAGTACAATGTGAGATTATTAAAACATTTATAGTAATCAGCAACTGTATAATACTAAATGAAATCTGACATCCAATTTTTACTTTGTTTTGACTTATTACGTGCATTGCCATAATGAGAATGTTCTCAATCCGATCATGGCTTTACGGCAAGAATTCTGAAGTACGTATATGGATTTGGTCTAGGCGAGCTATCATGGTGGCCAGCACGGGAGGTGTCAATATTACTAATCAATGTACTGTCCATCTTATTTTACGATGTTTGTGAGGCTACAGTTCTCTAGACTTCGCGGAAAAATTGTTTACACCACCTTTTTCAAGATGGCAGCCAAATGAGGAGGCTTTCAACCGTGAAAACCGAGTTTTATACTCACACTGACCCTCCCTACACATTAAAAAAAATCTTGTCCTACCCAAAATGCAAGGTCAATGTAACATTTCAATAGACTACTAAATTATATTATATATTATCCATTTATATTATGAAAACATAACTTTTTGCACTTGAGCAGTACAGGTGGACATTTATATACCTACCAATAAATTATTTATATTAAATTAATGGTTTCCGTTGTATTCCTGTAACAGTATTTCCGCCATAAATGACAACTGTGAATTCAAGCGGAATTAATCGGGCAATGTGCCCGATTCCAAGAACAGAACAGCCCCAATTTACTTACTGAATAAATATGTAAATTACACAGTGGGGTAAAAAGATTTTATTAAGTTAATTGAATATCTAAGAAACTTCATCTTCATAAATTTGGGGTGTAAGGAGTGTACAGAGCTATCTGAAGGCGTCTTGAGATGATCGAGTCCGTCTTCTTCGGAACTGGATAGACTGCCTTTACATTCAGTTTAGGTTTTGCAGGCTGAAGCAAATAGAAAAACATTTATAACAAGATATACACTGATTGTAACAATTGATGAAGTATCGGCGCATTGATATTTAAATTTATAGATAGCACATAGGGAGATGACAGTCAGATTTTTTAAAGTCTTACTTATATTAAAGTTCTGCTAGAATTTAACAATAGTTATTACACCATTTAACCAGGACACGTATATATACAGACATCAATTGCAAATTGAAAATATACAACAAGATATACGGATTCTGCCAGCTTAGCTAAACTGAATGCCATTACATTCATATTTGTATTTAAAGAAAGCACATATAGTCCAATAATTAAAAAGATTTCCATAACAAAAAATGTTAATAATCGTTAATAAATTAAACACTGCTTTTAGATGAATCAATCAATATATTATAGATACTCTACATATGTTTCGGCTTACTAGGCCTTTATCAAGAGTATTACATAGTGAAAAAAATGTTATCTGAAATTTTCCTTCAGTAACTGTTAGTGGAGGGATATACACCACAAAATCACAAAAATCAGTTATGAGGGTGCCGCGCGACCCCCCCAAAAAACCGAGCTTTTAACTATTTACAGACCAATAAAAAATTACTGACTTTAATGTAAGTTATAAATGCATTATATTTTAGTTCAAGGTAGTAACCTCAATGCAGAAAAAGTTAGGAATCAAAATATTCACATTTACAAATTTACCAGCATATTGAAGTTAGCCAAATCTTGGCCAATTTTTTTATTGTTTCCTAAAAATAAAAAAAGACCCAAACATTTTGAAAATTAAGCTCAAACCATTTTTGTTGAGTTTATATATCATGTAACTATTGTTTCTAATCATTCAATAGTTAAAAAATTGCATAAAAAATATCATTAAATATTTGAATATGCAGCCTTTTTTTCACTAACTTTAACATGGAAAATTTGAAAATGTAAATATTTTCATTCCTAACTTTCTCTGCATTGAAGTACTACCTTGAACTAAAAGATAATGCATTTATAACTTATATTAAAGTCAGTTATTTTCTATGGGCCTGTGAATAGTTAGGTGTACAAAAAATCAAGAGATAACTATATTATATTGTTATTTTTATATACTAATAAATATCAACAACCATCAAAAATGGCAACACAAAAGAGTATTTTACATCCCCTTTAAAAGCCATTTTGATTGTTCTTCCAAGCTTGTTTGGTTTTCGAGCAATTCAATTTTTTTTATAAGCTGGGCAAAAAAAATTTCAAATAAACGAAAATTCGCGCGCATTAAAAATACAAATTTTGCAATTTTTGTCAATATCGATTTTCTCAAAAACCATGGCATATACAAGAAGGCTTTTTAGGCAATTAGTCAAGCTTTCTTTTTTATAATGAGCAATTTTTCTGTATCTTCAACAGTTAACGAGTTATCAGTAAAATAAGGCATTTTTCAACGAATGGGTGTTTTTTTTGGGGGGGGGGTTGCGTGACACCCCCCAGAACTGATTTCTTGGTGGTTTCGTGGTTTTGTGATGATTAGACCTCCCATTAACAGTTACTGGAGGAAAATCTCAGGCAACATTTTTGCAAGCTCCTGGTGTATTTTTTACTTTACCGAATGGACTAATAGGGAGATGATACTGTCAGCATTTACAGATTTGCAAAATTTTGCACAAATTTTATGCATGTACTGAGCTTCGTATGTCACGCGCGTCCTGGGTGCCGCTGGTGACGTTATCAAAATAGTCGCCTCGGCGCGACGCCTTGATTCTTGTAAGTTGTGGTATCTCGACGACCAGGTCGTGGTATTCTTATGTTTTGTTTTGGATCTATTGAACTGACATTTTTACAGAAATAAAACATATATTATAGTCCTAAATAATGTTCACACAAGAAGAAACCTGTGTACCTGAAACGTTCATTACCTTATACCACTTGTGACTCTCACAAGTGAAAAGTAGGGTACACTCTACCCATGTCCAACTATGACATATCGGCATCTGTTATATTTATTTTTCCATCTACATCTACATGCTTTGAAGTAACTCCAGCTTCCAGAATTAATAGCATGTATATGCAAAAATAAATGTAGCAGATGCCGATATGTCAAGGCGTCTTATTGAAGGTCTCTGTAGAGCTTGAAGTCTGCTTGAGCTGGTACAATAACACTACAGAATGCTGGAGAATTGAAACAACATGAAAGTGGACATATCAAGCGGCAAGTTCAAGTACGACGTGGGAAAGCGAAAGTAGATCGTAATGACGCGCGACGTCGCGGTCGAAGATATTGAAGTTAGTCTTAAAATGTGTAGTACTGCTAGCATGCAAGGTATGAAAGAAGAGACGATCAGCTTCTTAGTGGAAAGTTGGGATCTAAAATCATACGATTTGCTTTGTTTGCCACGATAGTAGTACTAGAAACTTCATGATTAACATCAAAACAGTAGACAATGGCGTCTGTTATTTCACTGCATGCCTTTCCCCAACTGGAGGATATTAAAGAGCTTTGGATTGTTTGGATTGGATATATAAATACCTTTAACATCTAATGTATCAAATGAGCGATAATATTCTTTCCGGTGTATCCAATCTACTTTTTTCCTGACCTTCACGGGTGTAGATGCGGTTTTCAGTTTTAAAACTGTTGAAGAAACCAGTGCCTGGAAAGTTCACGAAGCTTTTGAAAACCACTCTAAGATTCCACTTGATATATTTCTACTACACTTTTATATATGAAAAACCACAGACTATCAAACATAAGCAGTTCTCAAATTATATTTGCATACTTAGTCGCAGTCCTCTGAAAACCAGGCACTTTTTCAGATGGAAAATGTTAATAAATTCAACAAGAATTATCCTGTAGATTATATCACTGAAAAGATGTTATTTCATTTATTACGTTATCAAAGAAAAACGTAAATATCTAAAAAATGTACAATATTTTTGAAAATATTTCCATATTTATACAATCTATGCAAGTGGAATCTCTACTTTTGTGAAGCATTCAATAAGCCTACATATTCCAAAAGCCAAAAACACCCAAAAGTGTATTGCGTGCTAACTAACAGTCATTATTAGAGACTAATTCAGAAAAATATAGACCCAGCTCCCATGACGGTATAGTTCTCTCCATATATTTAAAGCACATAAAAAGTGTCGGCGCCTTTGACTTTGCAGTAAAGATAAAAAATCCCGACATTTTTTATTTGCCTCAAATATATGACGAAAACTATACCTCATCGAACACCTCAAATTTAAAACGTGAAAAGGCTTGCGTTTTAAAATAAAGTTTAAGATCTCTCCTATCTATTACAACTTGTTTGGCTGACAATTTTTGTTACTTAATTTATCAGACTTAATTCTGAATGCGCAGCAACAAAGCATCAGAATCAATCACTGGCAGCTCATAACCTCCTTAAAAAACCAACTGAACTTTAAGATCTCCCCTATGCCTAAAAATGTGTCATTGAAAGAACGTTTTTCACCATGCCAGAAATTAAAAAACGTGTTCGCGGTACTTAATAAAAAATGAAGTCTGTCGTAGTGAAAAACATGTTTTCCCTGACTGATGAATTTTTATGTATAAAAGAGATCTCAAACTTAATTAGAGAAGAAAATTAAGGTGGTGTTTTGACGCGGTCATTGTAAAAGCTTATTTAAAAAAAAATGTTGTCACGGCGCTTAAGAATTAGGTCTGACATGGTGAAAAATATTTTTTCAATGACAGACAAATTTTTATGCACACAGGCGATCTTCAACTTTTTTTAAGGAGGTGCTATGGGATGGCAGTGATTGATCCTGATGCATTGATGCCGCTCATTCAAAATTAAGGCTGACATATTAATTAACAAAAATTAACAGCCAGACAAGTTGTAGTAGATAGGAGAGATCTTAAACTTCATTTTAAAATGAAAATCGAGGAGGTGTTATGAAGTGCACGTTCATAAAAAAGTTTATTTCGTAAAAAATTAAGACAAATTAATTAACAAAAATTGTCAAAAATGGTTCATTATATACCACAAATTGCGTATATTTCAAGCAGGTGTTTTGGAAAGTATTTTTTTTTCTACAAACACCATTAAAAACTATATTTTTAACACGGCATACTTGAATTAAAAATGTAATATTATATAAACTCGCGTTAAAAATGATCACACGATTTACTTCTATAGTACAGGCAATGAATGCAAAATTTTGTAAAAACCTCGCAAAAATTAATAAACGGATCATCTCCGGGATTTAAGTAGGTAATAACCTGTAGAATGGAATAATGCATTCTTTGCAATTCCATGTTTCGGGAAAATTTAAAAAAAATTGGAAAAACTTTTTGATTTTCGGTTTTTTTGCTCTAGCGCCTAAAATAATGAAAATACAGAAAAAACTTTTCAACAAAATTTATATCTCGTCTCTTTCTCTACAAAAAAGGTCTTTACATATTTTTGTCTTACTTAAGCCGTTTAGGAGATAAATTCAGTTTTCCACTTATAGTTTTGAGCCGCCCTGAAATGGGCAGAAAATGAGAATTCTCTGGGAATTTCCTACGTCCGGTCACATCGATCGATAATTCTTACTATTCAGAGCCGCTAAAAAACGAAAACAACCTAAAATGTAAAGAAAAGTCTCAGCTTTAATGTGGAACTAATCACAAAATTCATACAAATTTTTATCATAGAGAAAAAAATGTTGGAAGATGGCTTGGTATACTTTTTACTGTTGATTTATTATTAATATCTTTGAGTTTTATGCATCCTGCCTATTTCTCTAGTAACAATGGGTGCTTTTTCACTACATGGACTTGATTCCAGGTACTTTAATCTATATTTAGTGAAAATTTAATTGAAGAATGTTTAGAAACAAATAAGTTGTATATGTTTTACTGTATAATTGTTCATTTTCTGAACGTGTATGAATAATGTAGACAAATTCCAAAAGTACTGCACGCATTTAAAAAGCACTAAAGTCATTCGAGAGAATATGTTTCATTGTACTTATAGTCCAAAAATTAAGACTGTGCTGTTATTATTAATTAAGATATAGTGAATTGAACTCAAACATTTGGAGGTGATTGATCGATGAGAAATATACCCTCTACTTTGGTCGCAAGGCATATCTTTCCAACAAAAGTAATTGTAATAAAATGTTAACTGGATTAGTATGTCATTATATAAGAATATATTAGCAAAATGAATTATCATTCTAACGACTCCCGGCAAAGATATGAATAAATCTGTGGAACAACTGTACAAAGTTTATTAAGCCATTTTCTGACACTTTTTTTCTATGATAAATGTTTTTATGAATTTTGTGATTAGTTCCACATTAAAGCTGAGACTTTTCTCTAAATTTTTTGTTATTTTCATTCATTTAGGGGCTCTGAATAGTAAGACTGATTATTGATCGATGAGCCCGGTCGTACGAAACTCCCGGAGAATTCTCATTTTTCGCGCATCTCGAAGCGGCTTAAAACTATAAGTGGAAAACTCGATTTATCTTCTAAACAGCTTAAGTAAGACAAAAATTTGTAAATGCCTTTTCTGTAGAGAAAGGGTCGAGCCACAACTTTTGTTGGGAACTTTTTTCTCTATTGTCATTATTTTGGCCGCTAAAGCAAAAAATCGAAAATAAAAAAGTTTTTCCAATTTTTTTTGAATTTTCCCGGAACTTGGAAGTGTAAAGAATGCATCATCTCATTGTCCAGATTATTATCTACTTAAATCCCAGAGATGATCCTTCTATTAATTTCTGTTACCCTGAATGGCTAATTTTCCTGTACTATTAACACTAGTGCAAAAAGTAAAATGACAAGTCGTTTGTCATAATGACATTTATATATTTATTAACAAAAAATTACGTTATTTAGAAACATTTATATTAATTGTACAATTGGAGCAATTAGTAATATTTATCCCTTGTGAGGAAGCTACTTCACAAGAAGAAATTGTTGAAGTTGAACTTGAAGCAGTGGAGGAAATACTATTAATATGCTCTGTTTCTGAATTGTTACAAGAAGGGCAATTATTTGGAAGAATGTGACAAGCAATCCTCTTTTTGTTTTCTAACGAATCTTCCAAGTATCCTTCTGCAACACTCGAACTTTTCCATCCTACATGTCTTTTTATTGTACCTACACCAATTTGTACCAGAGTCTGCTAACAAGCTAGCGGATGTCCGCCGGAAACAATGTCCGGTGTAAAGTTCACTATTTGGTATTTGGTAATTTCAAAAATCTTGCAATATCTGTAGGCATCTTTTCAAAAATATTTATTCCAACAGGTTGAATCGCACATTTGTTACAAGTGTATTTAATAAATAGACGTTGGGATTGACATGAGCTGGACGTAATGCTAAGCACTTATGATATAAGTCAATATAAGTCTCATTAATAACAGTAAGTTCTTGAAACCATAGTCTTGCTATCTGGAATGTTTACCACTAGTGTATTTCCTAAATCCTCAATATTGTTTAAACTCATTTGACAAAGTTCTTCACGGCGACACGCGCCTATTATACCCATTACAGCAACTACTTTAAACATCAAATACTTATCATCTGGCGCCTTTGCAATAAACTTATCAATATATCCTCCTTTCAAAAATGCGATGAGTTTATGAAACTTACTTATATCTTGATTGTCCTCAACATTTAACATAGCCTTTACTATTGAAAAATGTGCCCAAAGCGTCGAAGACTTCCAAATTTTAGAATTTTGCTCGAAATAGGCCAATCTTACATTTTCACTGTACTTGCCTGCAACATTGTCCCCATCGCATCATTCCACAAAGCGTTTGTACGCTAATTCATATTGTTTTTTGGATTTTGTGGGCAACAAATCTAAAGTTGCCCTTGTAGCTGCTTCTTCAATTTCTTGAAGAATCGATTCGCTTCCTTCTGGACTATAATTAATATTGGGACTCATCATATTGCAATAGTTTTTCAAATTTGACAAGCAGGTGTCAAACAACGATCAAACTTGATTTATTTATTTCATAAATCATACAAACTCATTAAAAGGATGAAACTTTATTGTTCTTTTAATGGTGTTTGTAGAAAAAACATTGTATGATACACGTGTTAAAAATGACTTTATTTTGTTGGTGGAGTTGCTTTACTCGCTTATGCTCGTTTCGCAAACTTCTCCACTCACAAAATAAAAAGTCATTTTTAACACTTGTATCATAAATAACTATTATCTAAATTAAAAATTCATAAAAAATAACAACTATCAAAGGACCCTGCAGTTTTTTATAGTAAAAATGGGTTTCAGTCGATTGTTCTGAAACTTGGAGAAAACGTTCTCCCGAGCCACCTGATTAAATTTCTCTGTGACCACCAGACCGAATTCGATTTTTTGATCTAGAGGCGATTGAAACTGTGAACATCTACGAAGGTCTGCTTAAATGTTCCATAAAAATTCTGAAAATATTCAGGCTCATTTTTTGGAAAAGCAAACAAAAACAATTTTTTGTAATTTTTGTACGGGAAAAGAAAGCAGTTTGAAGAAATAGTTGGGGGAGCATAAGTTGATTTTTTTTTACCTAAAGAATATGCCTGAATATTCTGGGATCTTTCTGAAGTAGAAAAAAATAAAAATCTAGGGAAATTCTTGGTCGAAATTATTTTTGTCTAAGAAATTCTGAAAGGCGGGCGTGTTCTTTGAATAAAAATAAGCAAGAGTGAAAGAAGCGTTTTAGAGAAAAATGCCAAGAGCCAAAAGTTGCTTATTTTTGTTCAAAGAACACGCCTGCTGGCGTTTCATAATTTCTTAGAGAAAAATAATTTCGACCAAGAATTTCCCTAGATTTTTATTTTTTTCTACTTTTAAAAACCAGATTTTTCATCTCATACTATGTTGAATATATAAACAAAGAGTTAACCGATCGAGCAGGCGCTTGATTTGGCGTAAAAGGATAATAAATCCGACAAAATGACACCATTAACAAGTGGTTGGGGTATAACATAATTTTTCACTTTTTTTCGGCTTTTACATGGAATCACCCCTGTATAATAGCAAGTAGATGATTTTACCGAAATTCTTATATTTCCTCATTTGAAGATATTTCACAATTGCCTATCAATTGGGGTCTGTATAAAAAGTAGACTTTTAAATAATCACCACTACAAGGAAACGCTAGTAGGGAACACTTTATGGCTTTCAACAGAGTTCCTCGATACCTTCCTGAATGGGCCTATAAGAATGACTGTTACTTAGCATACAACAAACTTTTGGGTATTACTAGCTCTTGAAATAATGTAATAATATAACAGCGCACATAAACAAATCGGTTAAATATAGATAGACAGTGAGCACATAAAGGTAGAAATAAATTCATTAAAATCGATTTTTAAATACATTTCTCAATCTGTTTATTTAAAAAAAAGTGCTGCAAATATTTTTTTAAAATTATAACGCCATCGCCATTTTTTTAAATGGCAACCTCCATTTTTTAAAATGTCATTTGAAAGAGCACATTTTTCTGCATACAGTACGTTAAATTCTAGGGAGTATTGCATGACGAAATTATCGAGAAAAAAACATTTAACATTAATAGAACACATTCATTACTTATCGTCGAAACTTTTCACAACTTACACTTTTTTGTGTTTACGCTTTTTTTCATTTACTTAGCAACGTGGACCTAACACAGTAGTTGGTTACGCACCTTGTAGTATTATACCTAGAAAAATATATGTTTTGAATTCTTTATGGTAATACTAAGAATTTTTTTGTACCTACTTTTTTTACGCCGTGTGGGTCGAGCGCGACCCGCATAGAGACAGTAGTATGATAGTAAGTACAATAGTCACTTGCGCCGCAGAACGCTATAGTTATTTATCAGTGATAAGTGAATTATAACTGTCCTTTCTTAAATTAATTTAATAATTGTTACGTTAATTGTGTGTGTCGGAGATTTGTTCCTTTTCCTTTTGGCCCCCCTTCGTCCCTCCTATTGCCTGCGCCGACATCGACGACGGAGAATCCATCAAACCTACTGTGTAAGTTTCCGACACATCCTTTTTTTTATTATACCTGAATACACTAAACTATATTAGCCTCAATACGCTGAAAGGGGTAGGCCCATTCGTTGGTATTTACTTGTGATATCATATTGAAAGTGCCGATAATGGAACGTTTAAGTGAGACAGAACGAATTGAAATTTTGATAATGATTGGCTATGGAGACAAGTCCCGAACACAAACTATGATTTATGAATGATTTAATGGTAAATACCCTAATCGACCTATCACACAATCAACTGTTAGCAAAATAGAAAAGAAGTTCCGAGATTGTGGTCATGTAAGAGATAATTTTACGAAAGGTCGTCCTACAATTTCAGAAAATAAACAGTTAGATGTTTTACTGACAATGGACGAGAATTCTCACAAACCAAGTTGCGAAGTCGCAGCAGAACAGTCAATTAGTCAGTCGACTGTTTTAAAATATTTGAAGAGGAATAAATGGCACCCATATAAATTGAATTTAGTTCAAGAGCTTAACGAAGATGATTTCGACCGCAGAGTAGATTTTGCGAAACCATGATGAAACGATGTAATATCAATCCACATTTCTTAAGTCGAGTACTTTTTTCTGACAAGGCCACCTTCTGTTTAAATGGCACTGTGAATAAGCAAAATTATCGATATTGGTCACGTGAAAATCTACACTGGATGGTGGAGGCCCATACTCAGTTTCCACAGAAAATTAACGTCCGGGCTGGAATTGTTGGCACTACAATATTGGGTCCTTTTTTTATTCAAGGTTCATTAGATGGCGAAAAATATTTGGATCTGCTCCAACAAAACATAATTTTAGAACTTGTCGCACTGTATCCAAATGGTGGAAACCCTAATGTACCGGAAAACTCCATATGGTTTCAACAGGATGGCGCACCGCCATATTATTCGGTAATAGTGCGTAATTATTTAAACGAAATTTTCCCACGCAGATGAATAGGTAGACGCGGATCAATAGAATGGCCAGCTAGATCTCCGGACCCAACCCCATTGGATTATTTTTTATGGGGCTACCCTAAATCCAAAGTTTATTTTAATAGACCGAACAATATTTAGGACTTAAGACAGAATTTCTTACGAAATTGGAAGAATTGGACCCGAAACAATTATTAACGTTTTGCGAGAATTTCAGTTTCAACTTTGACATTATCAAGAACCAAATGGCGCGCAATTTGAATATTTAATCTAATTATTTTTTGCTGTATTCTTAAATTCTTGTATTTTTGTTTTATTACATTGTTATAAGTAGTTAAGATTTTTTTGTCGATAATTTCGTCATGCAGAAATATGTGCTCTTTCAAATGATATTTTAAAAAATGGGGGTTGCCATTTAGAAAAAAAAAAGGCGATGACGTCATAACATTAAAAAATATTTGCAGCACTTTTTTTTAAATAAACAGATTGAGAAATGCATTTAAAAATCGACGGATCTGAGGGAATTTTTGTCACTTGTTTTTTAACTATTTTAATGAATTTATTCCAACCTTTACGTGCTCACTGTAGATTTATTCGAAGACAAATAGGTAGCGGGGGATGGGGAGACCATTTTAATAATGTATTGTACACCATGAGAGAACGACAGCATGCATTTTTTCATTTTTCTTAAAGTTGTTTTAATTGACCCACCTCAATTCGACGAAAATTTTATTTGTCACTTGGATGCTATTTTGCATTTAGATTTTATCACGTGACGTCAGACGCTGTCAACGTTATTTTTAAATAGAAAATTAATATTTACCATCTTTTTTATATTAGGGGAGATCTTGAAGACAACATACTCCTTGTTTAGATTTTACTCTCACTGGAACAGTTTTTTTATCGCCAAGTTGTGAGGGAGTAATTTGTAACCTGGGTTTTAATTTATTTCTCACTTTAACAACATTTTGATTTGATTCGGGGTTAGTATTTTGCTTTAATCGAGGCTTCTCAACGTTTCCACCATTTTGCTTCATTACTTTCAAATGTTCTTTAAGCGTATTCAAGATGTTGAACAGATCTTGAGTAACGTTCTCCAGCGAAAGATGTGTAGAACTTTTTGAAATTTGCCTCTTTTCATTGTATTCTTCCTTTTCTCTATGTTTTAAAACAGCGCAATTACTTTTGATGACATTTCTACAACTGGATATTACTTCTTGTAGGTCCTTTTGAAAACTTCCTTTCTTTTCCAAGACTTTTGTCTTCGACAAAAGTAGTCTAGCACGTCTTGTAATCTCCATTTCTAAATTGTGCTTTCCATTTTGTTTATTTTCTCTCTCACAGCAATGACTTCTAACGACATCTCTGCAACCGGATATTACTTCATGTAGACCATTTTCAAAACTCGCTTTTTTGTTCATACTTGTTGAATCTTCCAATAGTAGGTTTTAGGCTAGAAACCATTTCCACTGATAATTTGGCATACTTTGTAAATGTGTATTAAACTGAAAATTTTGAAGGCAGATGTTCTGCCAAACGTATGACAATGTCTGTAATGACAAATTCATTTCATTCATTTTTATCTAGAATGTGACATTTAGAATTGAATTGCTACAATCAAGTGTCAACAATTTTCATATATATCTACACTATTCCTAGTTTTCATTAGTCGAGTTAGCGGTCAAATAATTTGGTCAAGTACTAACTATTCCTCTAACTCTACCAATGAAAACGTAACTGGTCTAATCAAGTACTAGATCATAGTCGAGTAGAGTAGGATTACACGGTGGTAAAGTAACCCGCCCACTTGCCTTCTCCTACCGATCTCTACTCTACTTGACCGGCTCTATAATAATGAAAATAGGTACGAGCAAATTTAGTATACTCGAGTGTCTAAAGTGTGTATAGACATCGCGTTACGATTACTTATGTATTGTTGTGCGTTTCAAAAATGAAGTGGTCTGAGTTGGAGACAATAAAGTTAATTGAATTATATGGAGAACTTGAATGTTTGTGGAACATAACTAGCGTCGATTATAAGAACAAGCATAAAAGAGATTCAGCATACAGAGAAATAATTCGTGAATTGAGTAAACACAATTTATATTCTTCTCCGTCTTCTTCAGCTAGTTCTCTCAAAAGAAGAGCAGAGGCTCCGTGACTATGCCTTCTTCTGATCCAATCTCTCGTCCATACTTTCTTTGTTCTGTTCTGTTCTGTTCTGTTCTGTTCTGTTCTTCCTCACAACAAAATGACGATGCCTGATGTTCATTGTTGTAAATTCAATTTTGCACTGTTTGACTCGACCACTATTTCAATTTGTGTGAAAACATGTACGCTCCCAAATCCGGTAGAGTAGAGTAGTTTGGCTGAAAAGCATGCCACTCTACTCTACCGCTAACTCGACTAATGAAAACTAGGCTTATAGTCGACTCAACGGGGGGTTTCACATGTAATTGGAGTACCAATGAGTGGATTTTGATGAAACCTTGTGTAATGTGTTTGTAATTACGTTAATAAATAAATTTAAAAAAAGATCGGAGTAGGAAATAATCGAAAGGGGTAGAAACACCCCTCCATAGCTTATAGAATTAGGTCAAAAAAGAAGAAAAACAGCATATACAGGGTGATTTACCACAACATGTGATATCCGAGGTGGTTTGTAAGAATTGTAAAAGTACTATGTAAATAGTTTGTAGCTTGTTACCGTTAGTTATGAACATGCAATTTTTTGCTAATAAGGGTATTTTAGATAAACAGTAAGAATAACGACTTTTTAATTACATTACATGAGTGAAAAAATATAGTTTACTCGATGTTAAGTTTGGGGTCCGTTTAGACCCTGGCCCGCCTTTTCAGTAAGTATTGTTAGCCCGCCTTATAAAGGTTAACTGTCAAATAAATATGATTTTGTAGACACATTTTTGAATATTAACCTATTTGGCATTCAAGAAAGTTTCTGCCACTAGCATCTTAGATTAATATAGACCACATTAAATTGCAAATTATTTGAAAAAAAGTCCTTCTCCCAAATTTCAAAAATCTGACCTCAGCAACTAACGCCACCACTAAAGTTTCTGCTAAAGCTATTTTTGCAATCTTCAGGATATATGCAACCATGTTTTCGTGTTGGCGGAATCAAATTACAATACTCCTGTTTAAAATTTTGAATAGAATTCCACACTTTGAGCACTTGGGCATGTATCCCGTACTTTACCCCCTCCACCTCTACCGCTTCATTACAGTGGCAGAGGAAAAATAATTGCATGTTATTTTTGTCACCGGAGTTCTAAACTAAAACTCTAAAATAAAATATTTTCATAAAATTTCCAGCCATAATAATTTGGAGTCATATTTACTAAATAATTCAATAGAGACTTTTAATCGCGAGATGATAAGTATTTAGTGAAGCTTCTGATACAGAACGCTGGTGTCGTGCTGCTATTTCTTGAAAATCTATATCTTAAAGCACCCTCCTGAGAACAGTAATAATTTGTTAAATTATTTTAGTAACATTTTGTCTGCCATCATATTGGTATTTAACTTAATCTAAATTTACATTTTCCTCTTTATTTCTATTCTATTTCAACCATAAAACAACACTTAAATTGAATAGGATTAATTATATACAAATCAGTGTGTCTATAGATATATAAAAACAACCCTATTCTATTGCTCATTTAAAATTTCAGTCTTAAACAATTGATTACTGATCTACTTATTTAAAAAAATATACATTCGTGCACAATTTATATAAGTTAACAACAAGGTAAGTGTAGTCGATAAAAAATAATTCTAAATGTAGGAAACATCATAAGGATTTGGTGTGCGAGGAGGCTCTTGTGTGGGCACTTTGAGATGGTCAGGGTCGTCCTCTCCATGGCTTGAACCTACGCTAGACTGTTTCTTCAATTGATTTCTGTATTTTGCAGACTGAACTCTCTGTGCAAGTATCTGAAATAAATCGTAAATGTATTATTGAAGCGTATAAATATGTAACATAAATAAGCAATTTTATTAAATTTAGAGCTTGTGTCTATCGTATCATAAAATGATACTTAGGAGGAGTATTGTACAAATGCGTAGAAAGGACATGGTGTAAACTATTTTATAATTGTCAGTTTAAAGTGATAACTGTAAGTTTGAATTGAATTTATAATAGTTATTTATTGTATAAGTGTTTTATGTAGTGTTTTATCCACGCAAGAAAGTTTAAACTCGAAAACGAAGTTCAAGAGTTTAATTTTCTTGAGTGGATAAAACGCAACTAACACGCGAATGCATACGACGTTTTATCCACAACCTACGGTCATTTTGATGATTTGACATTTCGCTCGTCAGTGGCTGTAACGTCAAAAATTATTGAATTAATTAGAAAAAAGTTGGAAGGTGTTGAATGGCTGCTATTTAGTTTTGATTATTTATCGATTCCAGGTAATTTGTGAAATTAGTGAAAAATGCAATGCTATCGTATTTCTTAAACTTGATGAAGAAGCGTGCACTTTCATCCATGTGGTCGAAGTATTCGATGCTGAAGGCCACTATAAAGGTCCATAAAAACATTGGAAAATATAGTAAGCTCACTGCCTATCTGAAGAGTGAGTCGAGAGGGTACAAAGCGAAGAAAGCTGCGGTATTGGAAAGAGCACACGTGGAAGAATTTTTGACAAAGGCTTGCGATTAAGAATATTTGATGATTAAGGTAATATCTCTTAACCTTTTAGACAATGTAGATAATAAACTTTGAAATATTTTAGATTGCACTAATAATGGAGGTGGCGTGTCTGGTGCCTGTCGTTACTGTGAATTGACGAATTTGAGAATCAATGATGTAGAAGACATGGGCGCATATTTGCTTGAAATTTTGGAAGAAGGATTCTCTATCAATACTGTGGAGACGTGTAGAAAATACATGTCCATACGTCCGAAGAAGTTATCCAAATTCTTTTTACGATACACTAATCAAAAATGTACTTCACAACCTGTAGGAATCAACAATTTGTCGAAAGTTCCTTCAAGAATTGCTTCATTTTTTAATCAGACAAATGCAAAAGCTTATAGCGGCCATTGCATGAGGCATATTTCAACAACTTTACTGGCTAATAAAGGTGCTGATCTCACAACAATTAAACGACATGGCGGGTGGAGAAGTTACGCTATAGCAGAAAGTTATATCGAGGATTCTATATCCAATAAGCTTGATATCGCGAGGAAAATCCAAGGTACTCCTGGTACTAGTCGTTCCTTACAACAGGAGATATCCATTGTTTCTACAGATTTATCAAAAACTTCGAAAAACACTATGCGTTCTGAAACCGATGACAACAAGTTTGTTATTAATGGAAACGAAGTGAAATATGATAAATCAAATAAGGAAATGTCTATTAATATAAATGTTAATATTATTATTAAAAATGAAATAAAATGTAATTGATTTAAGATTGTATTCTTCACTATTCCACTAGTGGAATAAAGTCATTTTATTATTCCACTAGTGGATAAAGTGGTACTTTATGTGCTTCATAACTGTGGATAAAACTCCAATTATAATGTGATTGTGGATAATAGTATATTATTCAACGAGCGTATAATGATGGCTATTATTCACAAATCGAATAATAGCCGTTTTATGCGAGTAGAATACTATACTTTATCCATGACTATTCAATATTTAACATTTATTTAATACATGTCCATTTCACTTATCCAATAGGGATTAATACCCCATCATATAATTTTCTCGATTTTTCGAACAACAAGTTTGATGAGGCGATTTCTGCAGCTTCCCTTACCTCTGGCGGTGTCAGTATAGGTGTTTTCACAAATTTTAAATTCACTTTCATGGTGAAAATAATGCTTTATTATAGTCAAAAACACTTGAATTTTGAGAAACAGTCGAATAATACCTTAAAATAAACCATTTTAATTTTGTATTGAAATTTTTTCACCAAAAACACTACATTAATTCACTACGCCATGACGCCACCAGTTATATTGTCAGTATCATTTTGTGTTATAAACACGTTATTTTGCAGATAAATTTTCTAAAGTAGCTTTTACAAATCTCGTATTAGGTAGACGTTACTTATTTAATCACATGTAAAACCTAAATAAAGTGAGTAAAATGTTATGTTTAACAATTTTTAAACGCGATTTACGAAACTAATATAACCGATGACGCCACCGCGTGTTTTGCGTACTAGTTCAATTACTAACACTTTATGTTAATTACTTGTTGAAATTTTAATTTAATGGACGATAGAATGCTGTTTAAATATCAATAAGTCCTTTAGTTTAACCAGTGCTTCATTTTAATAATATCAAAAAAGCAAATTTGCACATAGTGAAAACACCTAATTATTACTCTTTTTGAGTAATTTGTAAAATGGTTGTAAATAATGTTAACATTTAAAACGCACAAATTTTTAACGTTTCAGACCAATAACAGAATTACGCTTTGACACATTGTCATGCCTTACAAAAAAAAAGCAAAAAAAAACATTAAGTTCGAACTTGCAATTATAAATTAATAATGATCAATTTAAATTTGCAAATTAAAGTGATATCATAATTGAATGCCCACAGAACAGATTTTTTGTAATAGCGCGCACCAAGTACACTCTGTCCAAAAAAAGTCTTTCCTCTCTACAAAAATATAAAATAATGTGATCTCTCCAAAAAAGCTTGAAATCGGTTGAGTCCGGTATCTATTTATAAAAAAAAAATATGAGAAAAATTTGGATAATACCGTCGAATGTAATACTTCCACATCCACGTAGTGGGAGTTGTTGAAATGGGCTTAGAATCTCATGAAACATCGAGATTTTAAATTTGAACGAAAAAAATTCTGTCTGTCTGTCGGTTTGTCTGTAACTTTTTTTTTGTGCGCACGTTTTCTCTGGAACGGTTTGAGATATTGACTTGAAACTTCATACACTTATGTATTATAACGAGATCTGAAACTGAATTGTTTTTTGAATTTATACGGTGAACGGTTGAGGAGTAAATAAGGGTAAATAGGGGAAAATAATTGAAGCAAGCTGCTAAGAATACAAAAATATGGGATTTGGTGTATATACTAGAAGCCAAGGCCTCAGATTTTTCTGTAGTATTTTTCATCCCCACACACCTCTCACTCCATTAATTAAGGGGTTGATAAAATAAAATTGAGATATTCACTTGAAATTTGGTACACGTATATATTATCACGACACCTTTAACTTTATTATATTTTGAGACGATTCCCTTGAAGGGTTGGGACTTTAATAGGGGTAAATAAGGGAAAATAAGTAAAGCGAGCTGGTAGGAGTACACAAACTTGAGATTTGGTGTATATACTAAAAGCCAAGGCCTCAGATTTGTTTTATAACATTTTTCAATCCCTCCTCCTTCTCCTCACTCCATTATTAAATGGGTTGATAAAATAAAATTGAAATTTTCACTTGAAATTTGGTGCATGTATGTACTATAACGACATCTGTAATTGGATTATATTCTGAGATGATTTCGATAAAGGATTGGGGGTTAAATAGGACAAATATGGGAAAATAAGTAAAGCAAGCTGGTAAGAGTACAGGAACTTGGGATTTGGTGTATTCACTAGAAGCCAAGGTCTCAGATTTCTTTGTAACATTTTTGAACCCCTTCTCCAGCCCCACTGCATTATTAAAAGGGCTGTTAAAATAAATGAGATTTTCACTTGGGACCCTGCACAATGGGCTTGTTCAGCACTTTTTTTTATTTCATAAATCGAAAGTGCAAGTATAAAATAATGGATCTTCAAAAAATCAGAATCTTATTCGCACGTTTAGTATCTTAAAAATCATTACAAATCTCCACCTCGCGAAAATGGGGCGTGGCTAGACGCTACGTCACTATATGCATAGACTCGGCGATCTCAATAGACTTGATGCTCCTTAGTTGTTATAATCATAAGTGTTTTTGAAGTATTGTTTGTTTTGCTTACTTCTTGACAGTAGGGCAGTACAATTTGGTGAAATGTCAAAAAATTACAATTTTCTCTCGCTCCTGTCGGGATAAATTTTTGATTTTGACCATGCAATTTACGATTAGGATTCATCGCCGACCTTCTCCTTTCCGTAGAGACATAGAACGAACTTCCACTCGACGTATTTACCTAGTTACCAGCGTTTGAAAATTCCATGTTTTTCGACTTTTCAGGTTAAATTTGAAAGGTCCCAGAAAGCCACTTTTCTTACGTTACTTGCGTATAGTGACGTCACAAATGAGCGCTCGGTTTTTTCAACTATTACTAATTTCAACTCATATCTCGAGAACGGAAAAAGTTAATAATACGAAATTTTAAGTGCATACTGAGAATATCGAGTACTATATGAAAAAGTATAAAAACCATATAAAAATAATATCATGGAACAAGCCCATTCTTAGATAAAAGTGGTTTCCGTTAAATTGGCTGGATTTTTAACATGTTCTGTATTTTGGACCGCTGATCATGAATATGACATCGGATTTTCAAAATCCAAAATGGCGGCGCAAAATGGAGGATGAATTTTTTCATTCATAGTCCTATACCGCTGAAAATCGTTGTGAGTAGGTTTTTATGGTCGCTGATGACGGGTATGAAATCGAAATTGAAAAATTAAAAATGGCGGCACGAGCTGGCGGACAAATTTTTTCACTTATGGTCCAATTCATCTGAAAATCGGTGGGTGAGTGTTATCCGGATCACAGGGGAATATTAATCATTTACTATAAATGCCTTATTTGTCGCCCGATTCCACTGAGAATCGGTGTGAGGGGGTTATTGAAGTAGCAGATTACGAATATAATAACGAAATTGAGACATTCAAAATGACGGCGTCAATATGGCAGATGACTTTCATCATTCCGCCTATTGACAATCGGTATCTGAGGGTTCTTGAGGTCAGAGATTACGAATATGAAATTAAAATTGAAAAATTCAAAATGACGGCGCAATATGGCAGGCCAATTTGATCATTTCTGATCTGATCTGACTGAAAATCGGTACCTGGGTGTTTTTCAGGTCACAGATCACGAGAATGTGATCGAAACTGAAAAATATTAAAAGCTGAAAAATTGAAAACTTAAATACCAAGCTCTCTACATTGATCCTAGCTTTACATAAATTGATTGCGAAGCAATCACATTGATTGCGAAGCAATCACATTGATTGCGAAGCCGTTTTGAATTTTTGAGCAACGGTCACATATTCGTGATCTGTGATTTCGATAACACTCACCCGTCGATTTTCAGACGAATCGGATGGAAAAACGTGTCCACCAACTCGTGCCGCTATTTTGAATTTTTCAATTGCCACTTCATATCCGTCATCAACGACCTTGAAAACCCCCGACACCGATTTTCAGCAGATAAAAATCATCCGCCATTTTGGCGGAGAGCAAATACAGTCAAGAAATTTTCCTGTAAACAGACTTGGATGGAAAATCTGGATGTAGAAGTAGTAATTCCTTAGGCAGCGGTTTTTTTCTTGAGGCAGAGTTAGTAAATAAATTAAGTTTAGTGCATTTCTGTTTTCTAGCACAACCAGATGTAGATTGTCAGAAAAAATATATATGCTTAATTCTAATATTTAAATACATTTTCATTTTTTATTGAATAGATCATTTTAAACTTACTCCTCATGATCGTAAAAGGCTATGTAGATATTAGTGTTACATATCAGAAATAGATAAATTCATTTTAGAATTTTTTAATTGCTAGCATAACCAGAATGCACGTTATCGATAGAATGCGAGAACTGGAAACTAATACTTTTATAGATAGGTCTTCTATTTATTATTCATATATTACTTTGTCTGCTGTTTACCAAATCATATAAAGTATATGTTTCATTATAGTTATATGCAAACAAAAAATAATTCACTTTAATAAATAATGTAACGGTTTCTCTATCTCTTCTTATAGTAATAGGCTAATGTGTTACAGACCACCCAGCAGAGATTTTTAGGTGCATTTCTGAGTCGGAAGCAATGTGTTTTGCCACCAAACACTACGCGTACTTCGTAAAACGTGTACTTATTTTTTAAATCAACAATTAAAAAAACTACTTTTCTTCACGTTCTGCTTTATATCTGCTCTCCTGCGTATTTTTCACCATATGCATCTTATTAGTTTTTGGTTCCTCATTGAATTATCTAAAAAATAAAACTGGTTTGAAGTCGCTAAGTGTCTTTTTTTTTATTTGCAAATAGTGTTCATGTTTGAAAAATTGCCTCTTTTTTAATGGTGTTTAGCAGCAAATAATTCATAAGAATCAATCAAGACATTACTCCCGGCTCAAGAATGCACTGTTCAATACTTTTTTGTCCCTGTCTACTGATCTAAGCCTGTATGTGTATATACAGCTTACGTCTCACCTGTTGTCGCCTAATTTCGGCCTCTTCCAACTTTTCTTGTAATTTATCTAATGTAATTGGACTCGTTGGCGGGTCCTCGAGGCGCTGAAACCTCCTAGGTGGATGTCTCTTAATTATACTTTCTTCGACTTTTTCTTCCTCAAACGCTATTTCGAATGATAATCCATTGGCTGAAATAACATATTATACTGAGTGATTCGTAATCATGGAGCAATACTATAGGGGCTGATAGGTCACAAAATAAAATGCAGTTTATTATACAGTAGTTTGATAGAGAAAATAAAGAAGAGTTTGTCAGCAGCATTAGAGCATTAAATCGGCGATATATAAGAATATCTTTTTGGCGATTACTTCTAGACGGTTTGAAATAGCAGACTGTAATTTCGTTATTTTCAATTTCTTAAATTTAAATGAACGAGGAACATTATTTTGCCCAATGGGCTCGAGAAACACGATCTTACTGACATTCTATAGAAGATATAAAGAAAATTGTCTCAGGTAATATTTAAGACTAGAAAACAAAAAAATTATGGAAGTAAAGTCATTTTACTTCCCTTACTTACCAGGGAAGTATTATTTACATAGCAACAACTTAAATAAAAATAGTGTAAACATTTGTTGTGCCTTGAAACGTGTTTTTCGACTCTACAGATATCATGTGATCTTTTTCAAATGTTTAATTGTGTTATAAATAACTGAGAAAAGTCGTGAGGTTACTGACAAAGAATTACGAAGAACAAGCGAGTCGGTATATTATTTTTGACACTCTGACGGCCGGAATAAACCTAACTTCCAACTAACTGTACTAGTTTTTTTTGTTATACTCATTATTTTAGATAATTCTATCTATAATTTATCTACCAGAGACGTACGTTTAGCTTTTGTACTTATTTCGTTTATTTTTCAAGATACGGACGAAAGATCATAAAAAGTCCTCTTATTATTCTCTTCGCAAATACAAAACGAAGAGTATATTGCATTCGATCGGTACATTTCTAAAACCGGTAATAACGCTTGTAGGGAAAACATTTTCGTATCACTGTGTTGGTGAATTCTGAACAATTTTCAGAAAGTCCGTCCGTCTGTGTCTGTTCGTTCGTCTGTCCATCCGTCTGTCCGTCGGCCCGTCCGTCACGTTTCTTGTAAGCACGATAATTTAATAACGGAAAGTGGGGTTGTAGTGAAATTTGGACAGTGTTGGCTAGAGGAATAACCATATTTTGAACAAAATCGATCAATAAACAAAAAGTTAACAATTATTTCAATTTATTAAATTTGTATTTTTATATTATATAACACTGTTACATTGCAGAACCAGGCTAATTATGCAATAGTTCCTAATGTTATCAAATGCCAGCTCGGTGGCGCAATGCTAAAGGTGTACGCTGACGACACAGCCATGTATGTGCATTCGCACAACGCACAAGCAGCAAATATGCTGCTGAAGGCACACATGGCATGTGCCACAGCGTATTACGACAAGTGGAAGATTCGGGTCAACATCGAGAAGTCTGAGACCGTACTCTTCACGCGCCGAGCTACAGAAAATCGTATTTTAACGCCAATTTCGATCAGGGGTCAAGAAATTCCAATTAAAAGGTGCGTGAAGTATCTGGGGGTACATCTGGACAGACGGCTGACCTTCAACATACATACTAACGAGACAGTACGGAAGGTCTACTCCATGTCCAGGAGTCTGTATCCGCTCCTGGCAAGGGGTAGCGGATTAAACAGGACAAACAAAAAATTATTGTACACAATGGTGATCAGGCCGGCCATCACATACGCGGCACCGGTGTGGTGCAGCATCCCGGTCACGACAATGAAAAAGTCCTGGAGCACAAATTTATGCGCCTCATCTCTGATTCGGGCAGATACACCTCCCTCAGAGATTTATATGATCGTTGTAACGACATAACACCACTAGCGGACTTCATCCGGGACACATCACAAAAATTCTACGAGTTTCGACTGGGTGACAGTCCGCTTACACGCAACATTACCCAAATAAGAATGCATAATGCCCCATTCCAAATTAAACACCCATTACCATACCAGGCGTTGCCTATCTTTCGGCAACCTCTATAGCCACACTCTTTCCTACCAAAACTTCCAACTATCATACACTTTTCACCAACATATCTTTTATTCTATATCTATCTCTTTCCTTCTTCTTGTTTGTCATATATTTGTATTTTTGTAATTTTTGTTATTCTGTACCATTTGTTTGAAAAATTCAATTTAGACCGATAAACTTTGTAAAAATTTTAACTATTTTAAACTCAATTTTCCTTTCCTAAAACCAAAAATTCCTAACGGCGAGCAGACTGTTGGGGTAATTTGTTTAAATGGAGCTTTTCCAATTGAGTTCGTCTCCATCTCAACAACAAAATTTGAAAAAAGTGTTTTTTCCCATAAAATAGATTAAGGATTTTACTCATTGTTTAGAATTAAGTTTTTTAATATGTCCAAATTTATCGATAATTTTAAGCCGCCACAGGCGGCAGGAGTTTTATCTTATTTTAACCATTTTATTGAGCTAAACCGGTCACGACCCGTCCAACCGCACTAACACCACGGCGCTGCGCGACGTGGTTGCACGGTTGGCTCCGAGTCATCATCCGGGGAAGCATTAACTGTAAAAACAAAGAATAAATATGTTGATGATGATGATGTTTGGCTTGCGACCACGGGGTCCCGGGTTCGAATCCTGGCCAGGGTATGGATGTTGGTGGCGTTTTTTCATATGTTACCGAGACGGTAGCAGTGACGTAGACCGCTGTTGGGTGGCACAACATGTCTAGTCGCTGTTATCTCTCCTGAGTTCGAGTCTCAGCTGCGGTAGATGGCAATATCGCAGGGAATGGTTGTTGTGTTGATGTCTATGTGTACGTGTCCTGGTTGAGTGGTAGAGCAGCAATTAATTAGCTGAACTCCGCCAGGACGTTAATATAAATAAGGCATTAAAAAAAAAAAAATGCGATAGTATTATGGACCAAGCTTCGGCGGCTTTCATTCATCTGCCAGTTAGATAAGGCTGTCACTGTCAATTATATAAAAAGTGCAATAAATGGGCGAAGAAAATAATGGTTTGCTTGCTTTATTAATAGTATCATTGTTAATAGCTTATAATGGCTATAACTCGGAAAAACGAGATAATACATGTGTTACAGTAACTATGGTACTTCAAAACTTTTTCAGTTTTACGGCGGTGAAGTGTGAAGAAAGAACATGTGTAAAATGTTTAATTTGGGAACTAACAACATTCTTTGGTACCATAAAATAACGCAAAACAATTTGTTAATGTTGTATTTACATATTTTAAATACCTACAATGCTTGATAATATTGATATGTTTTGAGGATTTACAAAATTTTGTGATGTTCATGAGAAATTACCTAAAAAACTTTCTGAACTATGAAAAAACATATTTGATTTCTAGATGGCCGGTGGAGAGTAGAGGAGAGGGAGTTCAGGAAAGGAAGTGCCCATGTCACCTTAATCCTTCATTGCATAATATATATGTCTGCGACCCTTGAGCATCTGTACCACAATAAAACGAGATCATTTCCAGCATTTCTTTCCTATAGACTGTTATGCAGAGATTTTCGATGATAACTTAGTTAGACCGTTAATATTGCCAAATGGGATAGATAGTTTTCAATATCTGGAATTTATGCGCAATAGACTTCTGCTTTGTCTTCTTGAATATATGCTATTAGATGTCTGATTATGAATGTGATTCTTACACAATAGAGTGTCACGTCACTTTCATCTAGTAGTTGGAGATTTTCTTAATTAAGTCCAATGACTAAGAAGGATCAGACTGGGTGGGCCTGTAGCATTAGTTGATTTTGAAAGTTTTATTTTACATTTTGTTAGCACACGTGTATTTGTATTGATCAATTTTACATTCCCTAATTATTTCTACGATACAGTCTTAATCACCCTGCATAGACAATAGATATCAAATTCGGCTTAAGACTATATAGATCCTGCAACTTAATTTTTACGAACTAGAAAGGTGCAAATTCTTGAAAATAAGCACTCGAATATAAATAAATATATTCAGCACGCTTCATTTTACCACATATCAGTAGAAATGAAATTTTTAGACCTATTAGAAAAAAAAATATTCTTGTCGATGTTTGTTTAAAAATTATAAAACAAGAAAGTTTGTGTGGGAGAGACCATTCTTCAACTATTAAAAATGTGGGAACAATTTCAGCATGTTCGCTCAAAAATAAATTCTACTACACTCTATTCTCGTCTAATATTAAAATTTGACATATAAAGCCGTTGGAAATTATTAAAAAACATATTTTCATCAGCACCATTTGGAAGTTCGTATCACCCTTATTATGCAATATGCCACTATGGCCTGTGTAACAAACTACACTTTATTTTTTGTCTAACATCGCCCCATAAAGAGTGACCTCGTTATTATGGATCATCCCATATACATAATGCATATTATTATGTGTTATAGGACGTATTTTCAAGTTCACTGTGGCAAAATTGTAACAAATATGGTAACAATATGCGCATAGTAAAAATAAATCTTAAGGTTATATATTATAATGCCGCTGAATTTCCACGAAACTAGTTCTTGGTAGCAATTTACTAGATTAATTTTGTTATCAGCAGCATTATATATAGGAGTAATAAGCAAAGATTATATTTTTTAACATTGTGGCAACGGTGAATTGTCATAATTGAATTTCAACTTCATACTCACAATAAAATCAAGTAAAATTAAAATTTGTAGGAAATTGTCTTCCTATTACAATTTCTTTAATAGAACTGTCGTAGAGAATGTATCTTCTTCATTCAAATAGATAAAGAGTTCAATGAGCTCACTTGTAACAACTTTTACGGCCAAAATTACAAATTTCAGTACTTTTCGATTGTAGCGCCATTTACTCATTGTGAATAAGACTGGGAAAAGTCAAAGACAATCTTCAGGAAAAATGACATATTTTTATTTTAACGCAATATCAAAAGAAGGTTTCTTGGTCCTAGAAATTTTATATAATTCAAAAATTGTATTATAGGAACTTACTTTACTTAATCGTACTGAATCGGTAAAAGAAATCAGGGATATTCTTTATGGTCCTAATCATAATTTTCCGTACGAAATTAGCCCAAGAGAGTAGGGTGAGAATAAAAAACAAATTTCGAATTTTCTTCATTATATTGTATTTTAAAAAAATATTTTTTCTCTCGACGTATATTCGCTGATGAGAAGAGCGTTTGAAAAATTACTTACTACTTCGTTTTTTCTTTTTGACAACTTTAATACACATACATTTTTTTACTTGATATTTAAGTTCAGTGTATTATGAAAAGGATTTTTATTTCTTTCTTCTACGATGATTATTAAAATTGTGTGTCCGGTCATTATTTAAGTCCAATAAATAGAAATATAAAAAGGGGATTTACCCTGCAAAAGATCAAAGAAAGTTTATACTGAGGTAAGAAATCACTTTTAGGCGAGTATCTCGGCCCGGTGAGAGTTACGTGGAAAATAGTCGAGTGAAATACGTAGAGCATACAATTCCTATATTTCTGTCTAAATCATTTTTCCCCGGCCGAACAGTTTCCGAGATACAGAGTAAATTAGAGTGTTTTTCCAATTTATCAGAATATTCCATTTTTCTCTTGAGATTAGTTAATTATCATATATTTTTTAATTTTTTATTAATTTTCAAACCACCCTTGTAAACGTAATCCACATTGAGCTGTCTCAAGGAAGTTCAATGTCCCAATCTTTTTCATTTAAGAGACGTACCAGGATCAACCTGGAGATCAATATCTTGCTGACAATTTTCATTTCCCTCCTCGGTCTCCTCTTCCGTAAAATTATGTTGCGTTTCGATAATAAGGACTTGACTGATATCAGTGGTTTCATGACCTCCGCCGTTACTCTGACAAAACTCTTGCAACATCCTTTCTTACATTTACGCAAGAATTTAAATTTTGATATTGCTTCAGGAGCGGAGGCATTTAGCGTTGCCATTGGTGCAAGGACAATTTAATTAATTTTCATTCCCCATTCTTGTGTAATTACTATGCGTTCAAGAATATCTCGCCAGTGGACTTCGCAGTCTGCATTTTGATCCTTGAAAAGTTGTATGATTTCTTTGAACGAATCATATTTGTTCTTCACCTTCAGCCACTGAATGCATGCAGGAATAAGATCTTGTTCGCTGCTATATATTGCAAGCTTCGAGTAGAGTATATTTTTCCACTCTTTTGCCAGGTTTTCGAAAATACACATGTTGGAACCTCGCCAGTGCATTGCTATCAAAAGGACTAGAAAATCTATATATTACCCTACAAGAAAACAGGATCATACTATGAGGACACACTGATCGCTGTGTTGATAATTAATAATTATTATAAAGATAAATAATATAAACAGACCACATATTCTAGGAGACATATTGTGACAGCATATTCCAGGGCCTGCATCACTGCAAAGTTGGACCAACTACATAAAAGAAAAGGTCCACGTTTAGGCTACCTACATAGTGGTGTGAAAGTGACTAAGAAGCAAAAAATATATGACAATTATCACTAATTTTATGAGAGAAATTGAAGATTTTAACAAATTTTTACCCCGCTATACTTCCGAAAGAAAAATGTTTTACACAAAAAATGTAGAGAATGTTATGCCCTATACACTTTGATAATAAGCACTATTTTTCACGTAACTCGCATCGCAGACGAGATATTAGCGAGAACGTGATTTCTTGCTTAATTTTTTTCAATATGGCGGTGAGAGAGGCAACGCCTCAAGGACAAAAGTCGAAATACTGTTTAATATATCAAACTTAAGAATTGTGCCAAGTGTAAACCTTTCTTGGCCTTTTGCAATGTAAAACCTGTCTATTGCTTGGATTATACAGGGCGGCCCAGCCCTTAGGGACACTTGTAACTTTTGAATTTACAAAGGTATTATTTTAAAATATGTAGCAAAACTCTGACTGTAAGGCCAGTAATCCGAGGGAAAATTTTTTAAATTTGGTGTTAGAGATATGAGATCAAATTTTCAATTATTTCATGTAAACAACCAAAATGGGCGACGTCCAGTTTTGATGTAATTTATATTAAAATCAAATGTTTAAATGGGACCAACTGTATATTTTTGTATATTTGGATGCTGGTATCCAAAATGCATGTAATCTACTTCAGATGTTATTTTTATTTTCAAAAAGCGTAATTTAAAAATTTTACTACCACATCCACGCAATGGATTAGAAGTATATTCGTAAAAATAAGTTCCATTTTTTTTTTCTTGAAATGGGTTTAGAATGTCATGAAACGTCTAGATTTTAAATTTGAACGAAATAAAACTTTCTCTCTGTCTGTCTGTAACAATTTTGGTCCACACGTTTTCTCCAGAACGGTTTAAAATATCGACCTGATATTTTGTGCACGTATATATTATAAAGAGATCTGGAACTGGTGTGTATTTTGAACATGTACGGTGAACGATTGCGGGGTTAATCGGGGTAAATAGGGGGAAATAAATAAAGCGTGCTGGTAAGAGTACAGAAACTTGAAATTTGGTGTACGTACTAGAAGCCAACGTCACAAATTTTTTTATAATATTTTCTATCCCCCCCATCACCCCCCCACCACTCCATTATTAAAGGGGTTGAGAAAATGAAATTGAGATATTCGCTTGAAATTTGGTGTGCATATATTTTATAGTGACATCAGGAACTAGATTATATTTTAGGATTATTCTGTTAAAGGGTTGGGGGTTAAATAGGGGTATATAAGTTAAGCAAGCTGGTAAGAGTACAGAAACTTGAAATTCGGTGTATGTACTAGAAGCCAGGGCCTCAGGTTCTTTATAATATTTTTCAACCCACCACCACCCATTATTAAAGGTGTTGATAAAATAAAATTCACATATTCACAAATTTGGTACACGTATGTGTTACAACGACAACTAGATTATATTTTGAGATGATTTTGTTCAAGGGTTGGGGGTTAAATAGGGGGAAATAAGTAAAGCAAGCTGGTAAGAGTACAGAAACTTGAAATTTGGTGTATGTACTAAAAACCAGGGCCTCAAATGTTTTTATAATATTTTCCTTCACCCCTGCACCACCCCACCCCATTATTAACGGGGTTGTTTTAATAACGAAATTGAGATTAATTTATTTTATTCCCACACGTCTAAACAGCTACGCTATTAAAAGCAGAATGGGTGCGCTCGCGCTGTTCTCAACTCGTCGCGGTCAAGCGATGACGCTATTGTCTTATACCAATGCTCTGCATTGTTCTATGACAAGGCGTGGTTTATCTGCGCAGAAACAAGTTTACGTACCTAAAACTAAATTTGCTGAATCTGTATATTAATTATAGTCCTCTTTACTTTACTTAATAAGAAAAATCATTTAATTTTATTTTTAAAGGTAAAATAGTATTCTGTTTATCTAATCGGATGGTCGACCATTGGGATGCTAATGCTGATATATCTGACCCCTTGTAGTGACAGCTTCTTTTGTAGGGAAGCCTAATAGACACTATGGTCGATACTGGTCCCATGTAGAGACGCGTCGCACAAGCCGTATCGTCAACCTTTTACGCCATCTCCGCGAAATGACAACCAATTAATGACAAACATAATTATAATAATGGTGTATATTATAACTTGTCTACGGATTCAGATTGCTCGGAATACTTCATTTGTTGCAAAAAGAAAAGCTTACTAATACAGCTATGTTATATAGACTTTAATAAATACGGGATATTTATATTTAAGTATTAAATTAAAAAAAAAAAATAAATAAAAAATGCAATGAATTCTCATTCTTTAATTATGGCGAAGGCGCGGGTATCAAAAGCTAAAGATTCAAAATGGTGAATCCAATAGAGTTGCTGTAATTTCATAATCTTTACAAATGAAATTAAACCACTGAACTAATGAAGATGTACATGAAATTGAGCCACTAGAAAACGTGGAAAAGAATGTTTGAGACAAATGAACAAATAACAAAATCGAAATTGACGCAAGGCAGTTTGGGACATGTAAGAGCCCTATTGGAATCAAGTTATGATAAAGTCTCCTTGCTTTCATAACTGTTCAAAAACTCCACAGAATACATTCTAAACACACTTGAACAAAATGAACTAGAGAATGAGAATTAATCGTATCTCTTCGAAAATTAGAAAAAGCAAGAATGCAATAAAAAGGGTGCATAACTTCTTTACTCTGGACATCTAAAAACTATGTAAAACATACAACACAAAAAAAATTCATGAACTTGTTTCTGTGTATTTTTTATAATATCCCTAATTTTCTTAATAACACAAGCACACAAAAAGAGATACCCCCTGTGTTTTGATCTGCTGAATCCGATGCCTTCGTCAGAATTACTCCATCATGTCAGGATTTTTCCTAAGCCCCTCCTAATTAAGATTTTCACTGATTTTTAGCTACTTTTTGGGGTTAGGAAAAATGGCAGAGCAATTCTGTCGGCCGCATAAAATTCAGCGCTCAAGGTACAGGGGGGTATCATACTCTAGTCAAAAGTACATGGACCTTTTTTATTTTGTATGCCTGTGTAATTGGAAAGTTTATTTAGCATCACCACACCAAATTTGAAAATAACCCATTCGCTAATTCAAAGATTACAAGTGTATCCCTAGGCTGGACCACCCCGTATTCCTATTTAATCAAATCAGGTAATGTCGAATAATAAGATTTACTTACGTCCTTTTTGAATATTATTAACAGTAGCTGACTCCAACATTTCCGCTTGAAGATCTTCTCCTTCTATAGGTGGAACGCCTGATGGTATAGATACTTTTCTTACTCCATTTCCATTCGATACATTTCCATTCGATACCCTATTACCATCCAAAGGTTCTACAGCTAAGTTCTTGGCCGCGCTACAACCCATACCTGCAAAATGTTCATATTATTATGGAAATAGGTCTGCCAACTGCTTTATGAATATTTACATGCTTTATGATTGGGGGTAACAAAAATTGGATCTATGCAGTACTAGCGAAATCGTATATGATATAAGTTAATAACTATGTTATTTATTTATATTTCAGAATTCTTCAAATCGGTATTATTTTCTATGGTTAGAAAAGTTAGTGTTTATGAATTATATATTATATTGTAATAAAATATGCTAAAACAGAATATAGCTTTAACTAATTGATGGAATGTATTAACACTAAACGAAATCATGATACGATATAATATGTATAGGGTGTCTCAGCACTATTTAGACAAGCACTATCTGGAAAACGATGAGACATAGAAAGATTTATTGTCTAAATGTTATTTGTTGCATTATCTTAATTCTTTTTCCGTCTTCAATTCTCCGGGACTTCCTGCCACATGTATGTTTTCTTTTTAAGCGGTGCTCGGGGAATCTACAAAATATCACAATTAACCAGTATGTTATTGTCTGTAATTGTTTATTTGTGGCATATTCAGATTTTCTTACTTTTTATTGGGTATTTTGCCACTGAAAAATATTTAAAAATTTTAATGAAAAAACCTCTGCGCCAAACGTATCAGACAGAGGTTGGTTCTTGAGTACTTGCTGTTTCAAAAAGTCTCACACCTAAAAATATATAAACTAGAACAATGTTATAAACTAAAAACTGAAAATCAAAGCTATAGGTAGTTAACAGGCAATATCTGGATCACAGGTATGGGCCTAAAATCAATAGATTTTTTAGAGATTTGGAAATTTTACATAAAAAATTAGCTCACACCGAAAATAGTACTACCTTTTTATGCAAGTGTCGTCAACATGATATTATTCCAAAAGGGTTGCGTTTAAGAGCATCATATACCAGCGATAGATGCAATAATATCTTAAGAAGCGCCAGTGCTGCAATTGTTCGGGAAAGAATATAGTTCCATAGACAAAATAAAGCACACATTGTAAGAGACATTGAAATTATCTTAGAAAATTTATGTCACTGCGTCGAAGAGGATGATTACAACCAAATGTTTAATAGTGTCTTACGTACGTACAATATAATTTTTGATTCACAAAAGAATAGACATTTAAATAAATTTAGAAATTTATATAGTGCAAGACAACATATTGAATTACAAAACTTTCAAAATAACCCATTAATTGACAAAACTGTCATCAACCTGTCACTTCGCGAACTAAATATATCCGAGAAACTAGTATTAACTAAAGGCTTGAATTATGCGTTAACGCCAAAGGCTATTCCTAAATTTGACATAATAACTGCAATTGAACAGGCTGCACAGAAGCTTCCATTAGATGATGCTAATGAATACCGATTTCGTTCTAAAATTGAATTGGAGAAACAATATAAGACTAAAGATAATTTAACATCCGATGAAAAACGTTCCATTTCATCTCTAAAAAATGATCATAGCATTAAAATTTTACTAGCTGATAAAGGCAATGCCACGGTAATCTTAGATACAGCTATGTATGATACAAAAATTACGAACTTGATAAATAATGGAAATTATTCCAAATTAAATAAAGATCCTACAAATTCTTTAGGAAACAAAATATATAGAGTCTTATTTAAACACAAAAACGAATTTACAGATATTGAACGAAAGATGTTAACTCCACATCACAGCAAGGCTCCTCATTTCTATGGTTTGCCAAAAATTCATAAACCTGACATCCCCTTAAGACCAATTGTGAGTTCAATTAATTCTCCATGTAGTAAACTCTCAAAATATTTATTAAAAATCCTAAATCTTTTATCTGGTTCCTCCGAGTCTTATATTAAAAACAGCAAACATTTTTTGGAAAAGCTGTCAGAAAATCATTTTAACAATAATCATCTAATGGTCAGTTTTGATGTAGTAAGCCTATTTACAAATGTTCCTGTAGATAAAACATTAATAATATTAAACACAAATTGCAACAAGATGGGAATTCGGCGAATAGAACTAAGTTAAGCATTGACTATAATGGAATTACTTACACTTTGCATTAAAACAACATACTTTCAATTAAATAATGACTTCTATCAACAAGACTTTGGGATGGCCATGGGTTCTTCAGTATCTCCAATATTAAGTAACATTTTCATGGAAAATTTCGAGGAAAGTAATATTAATAATCTAGCTTATAAACCCATTGTATGGTGGAGATATGTAGATGACATTTTTGCTATATGGCCTTATAGTAAAGAATGTTTAAGTAATTTTCTGAATCAGATTAACGAAAAAGAACCTTCAATTAAATTTACAATAGAAATAGAGAATAATAATGAATTACCTTTCTTAGATATTTTAATTAAAAAATTAAATAACACATACCAAACTAGTGTGTATAGAAAACAAACGCACACAAACAGATACTTAAATTTCAATTCAAATCAACATATTAGTATTAAGAAAGGTGTTGTTAAGTGTTTGTATGATAGGGCCAAATTATTTCTTCAAATTATGTAATATTAAGGAACGAAAAACAATTTATAAAAACTGTCTTATTAAATAATCAATATCCTGAGAGTTTTGTTGATAGTCAGTTATTGAACATTGGTAGTAGAGAGAATATACTATCACAACCTGAGGTATTTAGGTCAATGGCAGTAATTCCATATATACATGGTTTATCGGATAAATTACGAAAAATTGGGAATAGGTTTTCCGTACGAACGGTTACTAAACAATAAGAAGCGGTTTATAAAGGAAGTTCTTATAAATAACCAATACTCTGGGGGTTTTGTCGATAAAACCTTCATAAATATTGAAAATAACAATCAGGTACGACAAAAACCTGAACAACGTTACACAGCGTTAATTTCTTATATATGCGGATTATCCGAAACGTTGCGCCGCGTCGGTGATAGATTTGATATTAGGACGGTATTTCAAACAAACAACACTTTAAGATCTATTTTGGCAAAGACGAAACCAAAGGACCACGAGCAAAATTCAAAAAACTGCATTTATAGTATTACGTGGGTGAGTCATCCAGACCTTTTAGTGCAAGACTGGGCGAACATCAAAATTATATCAGAAAAAATTAAATTCAGAGGTCCAAGATCTGCGAACACGCTTGGGAGAACGGACATAGAATAAACTGGGACTCGGCAAAGATTTTAACAAAAGAGGCAGATAGCAAAAAAGAAAAACTAAAGAATCCGCGATAATATTATTGAATGAGGATAGATGCGTATCGAATGGTTCCGTAGATGTCTGTACAACCAGATTTCCAATGTTAAAAGAAGAACTTCACAAACTTAACATTGTATGAAAACTAAAAAAACTGTTAACTATATCAACACTTCTATGTAAATAGTAAGTATCTATGGATATTGAATATCATACACAGCAAAAAAGATGTTTCAAAAAAAGCCTTGAAAAAGGAAACAGATAGATTTCCGAAACGTCGACGAAATATTTAATTTCAAGTTTTTATACCTATTTGTGTTGTTTATTTAAAAAAAGAAACCTCTAACTGATCCTTTGACGTAAGAGTCACAGGCGTAGAGGTTATTTACCAGTAATATACTGGTTAATCATAATATTTTGTAAATTCCCCGAGCACTGCTTAAAAATAAAACATACATGTGCAGGAAGTCCCAAAGAATTGAGGAAGGAAAAAAAAATAGAAAGAGATGTTAAATGGAAAATTAATTTTATTTAAAAAGATGCATTTAATCATATTATTTTCAAATGTACAAGGTGTCTTAAAAAGAACCCTGGAATTTCATAATTATCCATCGAATAGTTTAATTATTGCAAATATTTTGTTAACACCGTTTTTATTTTATTTATTTATTAATTCATACATCGTCCAACAGTACAAAACCATTTGTAGGATGGAAATCTGAACCAGCTGAATCTAACCTAACCTAAATAAGAAGTACAAGTAGAAATTTTGAAGGTGGTTCGACTGTACGGCAGTAAATACAATTTCTGGCTGCTAGGCAAATATGTCCAATTCACTGCAATGAGTTTCACAACTGGTACAAATATTATAAAGAGGAGAAAATTTTAATTCGTTAGTTTTAGGAGTGGATAAATAAAAGCTATGAGAATGACGAGAGTTAATCCGTGGGACATAAAGTTCAGTTGGCCTAATATTTCACTACAATCTATTTTATTATGCATAATTTTATCTAGCAAACGCAATGCAAAGGACTCACGCCTTTCGGACAGACTAGTATTATCAAATTTTTCAAGTAATTGATTTTGAGAAACTCCAATTGATGTATATGTACCTTCAGTTTTTCAATTTAAAAATTTCAAGAAGCGACGCTGAATGTTTTCCAATTTATCGTTAAAAGTGTTATACCCAGATTGCCAGACAAGTGGGCTAGTGAAGGTTAATTTATTATCAAAGTACACCTAGATCCTTGAACGTAGATTGCCTGTTAGGCGTGTCGCCATTAACATTATAATTATATATGATTGAAGACTCCTTGGTTGTATGACATATAACATTGCACTTGCCAACATTTAGGTGAAGATCATTATCATCGCACCAAGCCGATAACTTAGTTAAATTGTTTTGGAGTCATTAAATTCATTAATCCTATGCAACATCTTGACGTCATCTGCGTATATTAAGAAATACACGTCTAAGTGATCACTGAGGTCGATAATAAAAATATTAAAGAAAAGAAGTCCAAGTATGGATCCCTGGGGTACTCCTGACGTGGCTCTGTTTTCAACAAATTTATATTCATTATAAGATACGAATTGAACCCTATCGGTTAAGTAGGTAACTCTCAAGAAATTGAAGTAACCCGTCATATAATTCAAATTTGTCAAGTTTACAGAGAAGTTTTCTATGGTTCAGTCTGTCAAGCGCCTTTAAAAAAGTCAGTATAAACTGAATCTACCTGTATGTGAGAATCAATTGATTCAGCAATGTACTGAGTAGCGCAGATTAAGTTCGTTACGGTGGAGCGACCTTTCCTAAAACCGTGTTGTTGCGTAGATATTTCCAGTTGAACATGTGCATAACTGTTATCATACAGAAGGATTTCGAAAGCTTTACCGAAGTTACATATGATTGTTATTGTTCTATAATTGGTAACATCATTTCATTCACCTTTATTGTACACTTTGGAGTATTTCCAAATATCAGGAAAATAGCATTTCCTAAGACATAAATTAAAAATTATGCAGAGGGGATATGCAAAAATGCTGGCACAGTCTTTCAGTAGAAATGCTGGAATTCCATCTGGGCCCGCAGTAAGTTTAGGTTTAATTCTTTTTAACGCCATGCATACTTCAGCCTCGGAAAAGCGTTTAATGTCCGAACAGTCGAACGAAAGATTATTAGACTTGGTTACTGGGGCGTCCGAAATATTAAGGAAGTAATATTGCGGTTTGTAAATTTGATACGTAATTTTAATGTCCGACTTGATTTGTGATCTAAGTCTACGAAATTCAGTTAGCGATTCATTATTACCATGGCGTTTAAATAATATCAATTTCTTATGCTTTAGCTTTATATTTTTTATAATTTCGCCGTTAAACCAAGGCGGAAACTGTCTTTTATTTTTTGGAGTTTTGAACTTGGGTATGTTCTCATTAAAAACTTCAGTTACAGTTCTTACAAAATAAATAAACACAGATCATCATAGTCATTTAAGAATGACCAGTTAATGTGCAGTAGATGTTCATACAGAAGAGGAAAAGTTGCCTTTCGAAAGTTGAAAGAATTAATAGATTTCACATTTGGATTCACAAACTGGGTTTCGAGGTTAACAATAAGAACAGAATGTATATCTTCTGAAACCAATAATTAAATTGATTTTTCAACTACGCAATGTACCTTACATATAACCAAGTCTAAAAGTCTATTGTTATTATTAAGAACAGAGTTGTATTGACACAAGTTTAGAAAGTTTAGAAAATTGATAAGTGGTGACACTTTAGGACATATAATCCAAGGAGGAAATTGTTTCAAATAGGCTTTCATAAACATTAAAACTTGACTCAGGAGCAATATATAGTACAAAAATATAAGTAATTGTCGATTAATTGCAAGTTTGGCAGCTATTATATCAATGTTCTTAATAGAAAGGAAATAATAATAATAATAATAATAATAATAATAATAATAATAATAATAATAATAAAACGTCTTTATTAAGGCGAAGTTTAGCCATAGGCTACTCTTACACTTAACCTTAGCCAAAACGTAAATTTAACTTTTCGGCATGTAAGTTGTAATCGATCGTGAGTAAAATTCCTCCACCTCTAAACTTATTGCTGTAAGTTTTACACACCATTAATACATTTTGTTAAATAAATGAGGTATAGTTCCAAGATCTAAGTTGTTTTTTTTGGTCTAAGTTGGTCTTTTAATTTTGAGGTTAGATTTCATTGTTTTGATATTGGATCTGCGCAAATCGATAGATAGGTTTATTGTGTAATACTATTGTCTTAAATATGCTTTTCTATATTATCCAAAAAAACAAAAGTCTTTTGGCTTAAAAAATAGACAGGAGATTTTTATTCGCCCATCATAAAATCTGCCAATCCATCTCCGGCGCTTAGTCTATTATATTTATTTATATAAATATACTCCTTTGTTTTTTGAGCAAGTTTTTGCTGGAATCCTAATTAATATAGATAAATTTATTTTCCGTATACCTAGTGGTATATATGTAATAATTTTGATGGGCCGTAGAGATATTAGGTACATATAATCATACAATCTCATTTATTATTCATCTAATGTGCCTTTGTAGCAACACCAGAAGTTAAAGTTAGGTCCTAAATTTACTGCATTGTCAGATAACGGATAAAATATAATTATACCTTTATGCTTGTCATAAATACGTTACTTTTTTTATTTATTACGTCATTGCACGAACACTGTAGTTCTCCATCAGGTAAATTTAGATTCAATTCGAAATTTATTCGAATTAAACGCGATCATACCACCTAGTAATTTTTTTGACAAATGCAATATATTAATAATAATCAATTTATTTGACCAAAAAGCCGTTGTAGTATTATAGCTATCACGAAAGGGTACGTCGGGATAAGATAGGTGAAGTGTCTCTTGACACTGATTTTGGAATAAACCTAATAAAATAGTTCCTTGGGCCTAAAAAATAAGATCTACAGAGTCTATATATCAAAATTTTTCAGTTTTTATCTTTTTCACAAGAATGGGACAAATTTAAAATTCTGAAAAAAATCATGCATGTGGTAATCCCAAAGACCTACAGCCGCAATTTTTTTGGGGTTCTACTGGGTCCCACTAAGGCCCTGAAAAATATTTTTAAATTTTTTAAATTCGAATATTTTTACTATGATAAAGATGTGCGAAAAATTTAATTTCAATACATTGTTTGTGACCAAATAACGCAATTTTTAAGGTAGTTTAGAAATTTTCAAACCCCGTGCGTCAGGCCCATAATTCAATGATTTCATACTCTTTAACGAGAACTCACGTTAATTAGATAGGAGGAATCGTTTTTAAAGCGTGGGTAATGAGTCAACCCCTGGGACAAAGGACACTCCCTGGGACCAATGTTCCCAAGTTGGGTTGACCCCCATTTTTTGTAAAGAGTTTATCTCTTGAGATAAAAGTCATCCAGTATGAGTGAATAGTCTCCTTAACAGCATGAATGCACGCATTGAGCTAATCCCCCCCTGAGGTAAGTAATCATTATGATATACAAGAAATTAACAGTAGGAAACAATTTTTGCCAAAATTAAATTTTATTATAAAAAATATTCAAAAACTAAAATATTTCAACACTAAAAATAATAATACATATCTAACTAAATATTCAAAGATATATGTACATTTCTTACGCATCCATTATGTTCGGACAACACAACTGTGCATTTTTTGTTTTGTTTCTCCGTAACTAAGTTTTTAATTTTCTCATAGCAACAACAATTATTATTGAAATAACATATATAATTCAAATACTTTTTTTGCAATAAAAACGAAAATAATAATAATTCAATTCTCAAACCGCGTTTAAAACCATATAAAAGTGCTACCACATTCAGAATAATAGTGTTTCTTCTTGTGAACTACCACTGGACATTGTTGGAGATTGTTGGACCAAACCAGAAGAAAGCCAACATCAGTGAATTTAAGGTAGTTCATGTCTATAATTTTTGCCGCTTAATTTAATTACTCTTGTTGTCAGTGCATTAGCTGACTGGTCCTTTGCCGAGATTATAAATCCCGCGTGATATACACATTAGCTGTTACCTTTTAAATTGAGAACTTAATTTCATTTGATTATTAGTTATTGCCTCCCCATAAATGTGAAATTAATATTTAAAAAAATAAAAATACAATAAGTATCATGGTGATAATCCCTGTTACTTACAACATTGTAAAGTTAGCCTACTTGCTATACATGCTATATGAATATTGACCCTAGGCCGCCCTAGGTGTTACTATTTACCAACTCTGGAGGACTTCTCACCTCGAGGGCGGGGCTTCTTTGGGTGACCTTTGACACCAGGGGATGTCTTTTCACCTCCGCTTAACTTTTTGATCTCTGGGAGACTATTCAACCATGCCAAGTGGCTTTTGATCCCAACAGGATAACATTTTACGAAAGAAGGTGGGCCACAGGGGATCTTTTTACCCCAAGGGGCTATCTTTTGGTTCCAGGGGAATGTCCTTTGCACCAGGGGTTGAATTATTACCCAAGCTTTCAAAGCCAATAATATCTGGAACCGGAAGCCGCAGAATCTTGATGGATAAAAAACGCCGCTGTTGTAACATATTACAAGTGCCCAAATTTTATCACTATCCACCAAAAAATTAAGAAATGGCGACCAGATAGTGCTCTCGCTAAGATCTGCTATATAATAATTACCAGCCACTCTTTCAATGATGATTAAATTATTCGTATGAAAAATAAACTTTTATTGGTGAAATCTTTAGCAATTAATAAAATAGAGTAATGGTATTGATTAATTTTCAATTTGAAATAAATATCTCACAATGTTTAAGTACCTAGGAAAATATTATCTTAGAAATTATTATGGTACCTACAATTTTTATTCTATTACGTTTTTTTGCAACTACCTATAAAACATCTATTTGAACCGTTCGTACAATAAGTGTCTGATACACACTAAACATATATTTTAATAATAAAAAGCTGTTTTTTAGCAGTTCCCAGTTCGATAACTTTTTTTATATTAGGATATCTCGTTAGATCTTTAGGTCATGAGTTCACTCCAAATGACTAAAAAATTATCCTGATCTTGAATACTGTCAGATAAAAAGGCAGACACAATTCAGTAACATTACATTTTGTCATGCCATTCATTGTACGTACATGTTACATTACATATTTTTCCTGAAACAGCACTTCAATCGATTTTAAAGCTCCCACACTCACAACAAATACTTGTCAGCAACAATAGATGATAAATTATAGTCTAGTTGTTTGAATTAATTAGTTTTAAGAATTGATGAACAAAATTTCGTTCGTTTGCATTTTGTCCATTTTTTTTTCTCTCATTTCATTTCATTTATAAAGAGGGGTTAATGAAACTTTGTCGATTAATTATTTGTTTCGTTCTTGGTATAAGATATTCTATTTTTAGTATTGTAGGTTCAATGTGGTAATTATTGTACAGACAAGTTATAGGTTATTGACTATGTACAAAAAAGAGAGGAAGTAAGGAGCAATTGAGTTAAGGGGTTTTAATTGTTTCATCCGTTAGTTCGTCACATAAAATTAAAGTTAGGGGTGCATTTTTGAGAACGGGTGAAAAGGGTGATTTTTTTATTTTTTTAATTAACTCAATAACTAAGCGGAATTCGAAAAACTTGTTTGTAGAAAATTGAATTTTCCATCGAAGCCCTGTAACCTTAAAAAAGATGTAAAATATAAGCATAAACAAATCTGGCTAGAATCTCGACAATTTTTTTCCTTACATTTTTTTTATTACTTTTTTCTGAGCAAAGATAGATAAGGATTGCGATAAAAAATAAAGTAGAGATTTCAACTGTTTAAATGAGCTTCAAAAAGAGGTTCTACGATGAGAATTAACTGAGATATTGCCGTTCAATGATGGTTATCTTTTGTCGATTTTTACCGCTTTTACTTACATACCCCTTTTTTATAATTATCAACGAAAAAATTGTTATACTGTTATTGAGTACAATGCAATTTTATAATTATGGGATAGCAATAAACATGTCTTTTAAGTTGCAAAATTAATTTGTAGTTGCAAAATAAGATAAATAAATGAATAACATACAACTTTTGACCATTTTTTCAGTTATTAAGATCCCTCAACTTTGAATAGTTTGTGTTACAGTACCTTTTCTATTTCTACGTTATATTACTAATTTTCTACCTATAATGAGTTTGTTAGGCCACCGTGGGTCATTCAAAATTCTGTCAAGAAATACAAAATTTACTTTGTCGCAATTATCCCCTACAACTGACGCTACAAAATTACATGGGCAGCGATTATATTGACAAATGCAGTAGTGGCAAGGAAACATTTTATATCCCCTGCAATGGGGTTGGTTAGACATAAAAAATGGATTGATGCCTGATTCCCAAAACACAGTCTCCTGCACCACAAACTTTGCTCGAACGGATAGCTTGTGAATGGTTGAAAGCCTGCCGTGGAAACTGTGGATACAGGAAGTTGGGTATTAAATGCTCCATTTTTTGCAAAGAATACACAGGAGTCAACTGCGAGAACGCAAATGAGACAAACATGTCTGAAAAGAACGTCGATGCAGACATCGATGAAGAAATTGGTTTTCAAATCGACAATTGCAATTTTGCAATTAATAAGAGGAGGACTATGTTCTTTCCATCCTTTTTTCTATCATACTTACAGTCTCCATATGTTCGCGTACGGAAACTCCAAAAGAGCGTAGCAGGGTAAGCATGGTCAGATGCCCCTTTTACTGATTGTTTAACCTTGACATCACATTACTATTCAGCAAGATATTACACCCCTGTCCCCTGCGGTTTTTAAAAGTAGTTAGTTAATCGAATTTTAGAAAAAAAAAATTTTCTCTTTAACAAAGTAACCAATTCTTATGATTTCTATATATGCGGTAGATATACCAGAGATATTACAAAAACTTATTGAGTATTTGCAGTAGTATACAAAAATATTTGAATTAAAAATTTTAAAATTTAATCATGTGTATTAGAGAGACAACATCACCGATTTTTTTTTTTTCAAAAACGCTCTGTAACATATATCATTATTTTTGACGACAGAAGAAGACATAACATTGTGCCAAAATGTGTTACAGACAGACCCCTGAAATCATTTTTCCAAATAGTGCGGCATAGGGTGCCTGTCTCATAAAAATGTATAAGCGAAACATTCAGGGGTTTTCAGCAAAATCGATCTAGGCAATTAGAAGCATTTCTAATACCTCCTGTTGTAGAATATCTCGAACCTGAATCTCCTAATATGCAAAAGTAAACCGCATTGGTTATAAGGATAAGAAAACCAACCGAATGATGTATCACTTGACACATGTTCCCATTTAAAATTGGAATTGTGTGAAGATTTGATGTCAAAAGATGTTTCGTTAAAAATAATAATCCACCTGTGCCAGCATATACATAAACATATTCGTGCTATTGTGCTCAGTGAATAAATATTTAATACCGAAATTCCATGAATTTTCTATAACTTCGTTGTAAAGGTGACATGTGATTGAGTCCAAATATCTCAACGTAAATTATTACATAAATATAAATGAACCCCCACGTTTTCCTCGGTCCCTCACGCCCTAATCAGTTCACGCTTAACGCATTCACATACATACGGGGCCTTTGTCAATTATCTCCATTAGCTGTAATGATTATTTTTTATTATTTAAATGTATTTTAATTCAGTTTGAAATTGTTACTAATTAGAAAAAAGTAAAAATCAAAATTTCCATTTGAATATATTCTATTTTGGATATAAACAAATAAATAATTTCAGTTATTTAATAAGCAGTTATAGTAAGAAACTCTGTGATAAATAGAAATCTTAGATGTGTTGGATGTGATACGTTTTTACTTAAAATACATGGCCAGAAGAAATAAATTGAAACTGAAGATGTGACAACCAATTTTTCTAACAAAATTGAACGAACGGTACCTTGGGTTCAACATGCCGAGTTCTCCAATGTAAAAAGTAAACATTTGACGTTGACTGTTCGATTTCTGTTCTATTAGACTCAAATCTAAAGTGTAAGAATCAAATATTGAGACGATTAAAATTCAAATTCAACGAACTGCTTTAACTCATAAATACTGTTGTCTTTGTTCTCCCACAACGAATCTTGCACTTATTCCAGAAGAAACTCGTGATCTTATATTAAGACGAAAATCAAAATCCAGTTGGAAATCGATTTTGTTGAATTTATCGATCAAGGATCGATTTTATGATGAAGATCTTGGTATTTTGAATATATACTCCTACTTGTTAAATATGTCTTTGGGAATTATTGAAAATAATTTAAAACCTCGCAATTGAATGCGGTTTCACCCTCTATGATGAGCATGGAGATTACACTTTTCCGAAAAGCAACTTCCTCACATGATTAAACTGGCACTAATAGTATTTCTTTTTAAACTTCGCACTGACGCATGACGATTCTAATAAAGTTGTTGCTTCTATATAACAACTAAGAAATGAACAACTTATCTCGAAATATTCATCGGCAATAGTCAAGTCACTTGAGGAAGATGAAATTCTCCAACAAAAACGACTTTATTCAAAATCATACAACTGAAATTGCCAAGAGTTTGTTTAGTAGCTATCAAACTCTACTGTAGATCTGAGATGGAACGTATGCTCATCATCAATAAAATATGAATGAGTTTCAAAGAAAATCATTTTCTGGACAACTGAAAGACTCAGTCGCAAGCCTTTCACAATTTTCACCACTGTGATTGATTTGCTAGGACCATATCCTGCAGATGTGGAATGATGCAGAGATCCTAACAACTCACCTACGAGGTCCAAACAACTTGGGTAAGTTCTCGAAAGAGGAAGACCATTCAGTTTTATCGACAGATTTGGAATCAATGGCTTAGACAACCATTGGTAATCATGCGATGCTGAAAGCAATTCACAATTATCGTCTCTATACTGAACCCCTACTTTGAGTTTTAAGTATTTTTAAAAATTTGACCAGTTACTTAAGTATCCTTAGTCACAAAGTGAATTATAAGCTGCTGTTGCATACAGAGCGAGACACTGTCCAGTACGCCATACGCAGTAAGTGATGCGTACAAGGTCTTAATTTTTCTAAACTATGTACTACCGCTCCGATTGTTTTAAAACTTGGATTATTTTAGAATATTTAAAAAATGTTAAAGAAGAGAATGGTGATAGTGCCTCAAGTGCATCCGATAAGAAAAAATTCGAAACAATTTTGAACATATTTTTTATTCTTATTTTTTTTAAAACACAATATGTGCTGTTCGATCCCGCTTGGATCTATGCATACACATTATGCTGCTATACCCTCCATTGAAACATTGTGGTCCAAAGCTTCATGAGTAACGGAATAGAAACTAGCCATATTCCCAGTTAGTCTAAAGAACTCTATTGCGATGAAATTCAATAGGAACAATCTTTAATGTATTTGTATATAAATATTATAATGAACTTGATATGGGTCAACTTTGAACACTAAACCTCAATTATTCACTAATGAATCCATATATCAATAACTAAAGCAGAACGTGACTCTAAAACCTCTAATTATTGATATCATGAATCCGTATAAATATTTACGACAACAATTAACCTCAAAAGGGAAATTGAGGCAGTGGATGTCATTTATATTCTTATTCTATATTACTGCCCCGTTTACCGAACGGAAATATCGTAATCGTGGAAAATCATTCTTCGAGATTTCTCTCAGTTTATCACGTTTCAGACTAAGTAAATTACGCATATTAAGGCCTTCCAGTTGTGTCAGTCTGAGTATCTGTATGTCTATCTGTCGGTCTGCTCTTTGTCTGTTGCCACTATGTCTACAAAACGATTGGACTGAGACAAGCAATATTTGTAAGTAGTTGACATTAGTGCTAATAGACCGAGCCGTGATAAAAAAGGTGCCCCATCGAACACCTCAAATGGTAATTAATTTGTCAGACTTAATTTTTTATAAATGACTTTTTTCATGAAAGTGCACTTCACAACACCTCCTTGATTTTTATTTTATAATAAAGTTTAAGATCTCTCCTATCTATTACAACTTGTCTGGCTGACAATTTTTGTTAACTGCCAAACGTAATTTGTGATTGGGCAGCTTCAATGCATCAGGATCAATCACTGGCATCTCACCTCTTTGAAAAAAACAACTGAAGTTCTCCTATATGCATAAAAATTTGTCTGTCATTGAAAACACGTTTTTCACCATGTCAGACATTAAAGAATGTGGTTGCGGCACTTAAAAATGAAGTCTATCGTAACGAAAATCATATTTTCGCTGGCAGATTAATTTTTATGCATAACAGTGATCTCAAATTTAATTACAGAAAATAATTAAGGTGACGCTTTGACGCGGCCATTGTAAAATCTTATTAAAAAAAAAATTATCACGGCGCTTAAACATTAAGTCTGACATGGTGAAAAATATTTTCCCAATGACAGACATTTTTTTATGAATAAGGGAGATCTTAAACTTCGGTTGTTTTTTCCTTGAAAGAGGCGTTATGAGATGCCAGTGATTGATACTGATGCATTGATGTTGCGCATTCAAAATTAAGTTTGAGAAATTCATTAACAAATATTGTCAGACAAGTTGTAATAGATAGGAGAGATCTTAAACTTAATTTTAATACAAAAATCAAGGAGGTGTTATGAAGTCCACTTTGGTGAAAAAAAAATTCCAACATTTTTTTTCCGAAATAGGTTTGAAATGTCATGAAACGTAGACATTTTAAATTTGAGTAAAAAAATAGTATATAAGAGCATATAATGATGGCGCAGGCGAGTGTCGTAAATCACCAGAGTGAATAATAGCCATTATATGCGAATAGAATACTATGCTTTGTCCACGACTATTATATATTTATTATTTATTTAATTCATCTTCATTTCATTTCTCCTATTTAAGAAAGATTCATATGTCATTATATATAAATATTTACATTTTTCGGACAAGTTTAATGAGGCGAGTTCTGCAGCTTTCTTTATCTCTGGCGATGTTAAAGAAATCTCGTTTTCACTATTAGTATCCATTTATTTAATTATATTACTCTTTTTGGGTACCTAATATGTAAAATTATTGTAAATACCGTTGGCGTTGAAATCGCACAAATTTTGACGTTTCAAATCAATTACAGAATTACGCTTTGACACATTGTCGTGGCTTACTACTAAAAAAATACAGTTTGCAGGCACCTAGATGAATGGTTTCAAAAACAATGTTGGGGATTGCCGCGTGTTGATAATAGATAATGCCTTGAAAAAAACTTACTAATGTACTTTTTGGGTGTTCATTAAAGTACTTCCTCGGCATGTACCATTTGAGTGCTTCCTAGAAAACTTAGAGAAACAACACTTGTCTTTTGGTTCCTACAATTTTAACATTTTATATTTTGAGTAAAAAGTCAGTAATGTCATTTCTTATAAACAACTGACTGTCCTCATTATTCACTGCAATCAGTGAATAATGAAATCATTAATAATAATAATAATAATAATAATAATAATAATAATGTTTATTGTCCCAAAAATTACCAATACAAAATGTACATATGGTGTAGGACTGGTCTAAAAGATACATATTTACAAAAAACGAAAAATACAATTTAAAAATTACCAAGACAGACATGACTCCAAAATATTTATAAATTCATGTATTCGTCAATATCATAAAATGAGTGGTGAATTAAGAAACAATATAAACTGTTTTTGAACTGTTTCACACTTCCAATACTTTTTATATGATTAGGAAGTTTATTAAAGAATTTAATACCTACATATATTGGATTAGTTTCATATAATGCTAAATTATGTTGTGGTATAGTCAAAGCATTGGAATTCCTGGTGTCATAATTATGATTAAAATTGTTAGTCACAAATAAAGAATAATTAGATTTAACATAATTTAGTATTTCATAAATATATATACATGGTACCGTTAATACTTTATATTCTTTGAACAAATTTTTGCAAGAATGAAATTTGCTTACACCTGCTATATTACGTAGTGCCCTTTTTGCATTCTAAAAACTTTTATCCACGAATATGAAGATCCCCAAAATAAAATGCTATACGTTACCCTAGAATAGAAATGTGCGTAATAGTAAGAAAATAATATTTGCTTGCTAGTTAAAAATTTAAGTCTATAGAGTACATAACAAACTGATGATAGTTTTGAACACAAATCTCGTATATGATCATCCCAATTTAAAGACTGATTAATATTTATACCTAAAAATTTTACAGTGTTTGCTTGTTTTATAGATGTTCCATTTATTTTTATTAGTTGGCTTTCAGTTTCTGGAAAATTCCTAGGCTTAAACAAAATAAACTCTGTCTTAGAGATGTTTAAAAATAGTTTGTTTTTATTAAACCATTCAACAAAAACATTTAGAATACTTTGGCTACTTAATATAACATCATCTTTAGATTGACCTGAACAAAGAAAAGAAGTATCATCAGCGAATAATGTTAAACTATTTTTATCAACGATATTTGCCAAATCATTAATGTAAAGAATGAATAATAAGGGTCCAAGGACTGAGCCTTGAGGTACACCGCATTCAGTATTTAACTTATTTGATCTGTAACCATGAATCTCAACAACTTGACTTCTTTGAGAAAGGTACGAACTGAGCCACTCATTTACTTTACCTCGTAAACCATACATATTCAACTTATCAAGCAGGAGTTCATGATTAACAAGATCAAACGCTTTACTTAGGTCTAAAAATATACCGATACATTTATTCTTATTATTCAAACTTTCGTGAAGAGACATTAAAAAATTTACTACCGCTAATTTGGTACTTTTATTTTTTTGAAAACCACTGCAGGCAATAATAGACAGCATTATCCTTGAGGAAACACATACGTAATGAGTACATTATTTAACAGTCGTGGACAAATGTTTTTGTCCACGACTATTAAATAATGTACTCAATATGTATGTGTTTCCTTAAGGATAATGCTATCCATTATTCTCTGCAGTGAATAACGATTTCATTATTCATTGATTGCAGTGAATAATGTGGACAGTCCATTGTTTGCAAGAAATGACATTAGTGGCTTTTTACTAAAAATTTTAAATGTCAAAATTGTAGTAACCAAAAGAGAAGTGTTGTCTTTCTAAGTTTTCTAGGAAGCACTCAAATGCCGAAGAGGTATTTTAATAAACACTCAAAAACTACATTAGTAAGTTCTTTTCAAAGCATCATCTATTTCTATTAGCAACACGCGGAAATCCCCAACATTGTTTTTGAAACCATTTACCTACATGTCTACAAACTGTATTATTTTATTAGTAAGCCATGACAATGTGTCAAAGCGTAAATTGATTTGAAACGTCAAAATTTGTGCGATTTCAACGCCAACGTTATTTACAAAAATTATAATTAAATAAATCGGTACTGAGAGTGAAAACTAGATTTCAAAGATACCGCCAGAGATAAAGGAAGCTGCAGAAATCGCCTCATTAAACTTGTGGTCTGAAAAATCGAGAAAATTATATATGATGTCTGATGACATGAATTTTTCCTAAATAGGAGACATTGACTGAAGATGAATTAAATAAATATTAAATATTTAATAGTCGTGGACAAAGTATAGTATTCTACTCGCATATAATGGCTATTATATGCTCGTTGAATAATATACTATTATCTGTTCTATAGTAAGTGATAAATAAAAAAATGTTTTAAGTTTTTCAAAACATTTTTTTAATTTGTTTGAATAGGTTTAGAATGCCATGGAAACGTGAAAATTTTTAATTTCAACAAAGAAAAAAAATTTTCATCTATTTTAGTGGTAAATTTTTTTCAAAAATGGTAAAAAAAAATTCTAATTTTAGAAAGCTATGAAACGAGGAAATTTTAAATTTGAACAAAGAAGACAAAATTTCTATCTATTTTAAAAAAATGTTCAAAAATGTTGGTAAAAAACAATTTTTTTTTTTTTTAATGGGTTTAGAATGCCATGAAACGTGGCAATTTTAAATTTGAAGAAAGAAAAAAAATTTCATCTATTTTAGTGGTAAAAAATTATTCAGAAAATTTCCATTTTTTTTTTTTTTTTTTGTCTGAAATATGTTTAGCGTTTCATGAAACGTGGAAATTTTAAATTTAAGCAAAACAAATTTTTTTCTTTATTTATTCCGTTTAGACGGTCCACCCAATATATTTTCCAGTGAAAGTTTAACCATTTCTTCGCTGACAGTAGCGTCAACTACCTACCAAATATGACTGCTCTCCGGCAAGTAGTTTTTTCAGTTAATGCACTAACCGAGAGACAGACAGACAGGCAGACAGACTAACGGAATTGAAAAACCTATATTTTCGTAATCTACGTGATCTGAAACGTCAAAATCCAAAAAAATCTGGGTGATTTTTTCTCGAATACAATACTGGGTAAAAAATGTAGTTAAATCGTTTGCTCGTGACATGCCCATTGCAGCGTGTACTTAATATCCAAGACACATCTTTTTGAAAAATTTCGAAATGTAAACTTTTTATTCATTTACCGCCACGAAAATTTGATGGAGGAAATGACAAAAACATTATTCACACCAACTCTAAAGCTACCAGCTGAAATTAAAATATGGTAAAAGTTAATAGTGTTTACACTTGACTATTAAATTGTCTTAAATCAATTATTCTCAAGCTTCAACTTTTATTTATTAATAACCACAATAAACAGGAAACACCAGACTAAAGTATTTTCCGGCTTGTTATTATCGCTCACACTGAATAATGAAAGACTCTGTATATATACAAATTTATGGTAACAATCAAGAACTAAATTAATCCCAAAAGCAAGTTGGGTATACTTAATGTGCAATATTCGCAGAAATTAAAAAAACAGAGAACCTAAAAGTAATTCAACCGTTTAATAATAACTTACCTTCTAATTGTGAAATATTAGAAAAGTAGCAAAATTGCGAGTTGTTGAGTGGATGGGACACCTATCTGCTATTTAATCACCATTGTACGATGAGTCGCGCTTTTATAATGCAGTGATGGGTAAAATAATGTGCTATCGGTATAGTGCACGCACTTACTAAGAAGGGTTAGTTATTTCAACGAAAGTGTGGGGTAGCGCGCTTACTTGCACACATGCGCCTGTAAATGTTTACATTCACAATTGCGTTGAAAAATTGCCGGTATTATTAATTGATTCGGTAGAAACTAGACTTTTAACATGAATGTATTTATTGCTATCTATGTTTTTATGTAAAAAATCGTTATTCTAGCAGTTTTGCGGTAATGAATAAGTTTGGTACAGAAGTATGGTTTAAAGTATATACGTACACTATTATTATACATAATAATAATATTTATGTATACCAAAATAATAATACGCTATTACAGTAATTTATTTATTTATGTCTAAGTATGTCCCAAGTACGATAGTTTTGTATTTAGTGTTAAATTATGAAAAGAATTGATATTGGATATAAATAAGGAAATTTGAACAAGTTTTTAATAACATTGCAAATTATTAATTATAGCCGTGAGCTTTGGAAAATAATATTATATATGTTAATGGATATCTTTTTAACTGAGGCAACTGAAATATAAACATGGAATATTAACATTTGATTTAAATATTTTTTTAATTAGTAAGGAAAACTCACTGATATTCACGGCAGTTGCGCGGGCCTGGTAATATAATTAGCAGTCGCTCAAGAGCGGCTGTCAAAAGACTTGTTTACACGTTGCCAGTTACTGGAAATATTTCAGGCAAATAATAAACAATAAATTAATAATTAATAATCAAATTCAAACCCCTGGTGATATTGACACGGAAGTTGCCAAAATTACAGATTTAATTCAAACGGCTAGAAATAAAACTACCAGACAAATCATTTTTAAACCTCGCACAGAAATTATACCGGATGATATTAAAAAACTTATTACTTTTAAAAACCGAATACGGAGAAGATGGCAGATGAGCAGGCGAAACATTGATAAACTTCGAATGATAGAACTTCAGAACTCTATAAAAGACAAATTAGCCAAACATAGGGAGGAGTCCTGGAATGGCAAGATTGAGGCCTTGTCAAGAAGGGACAACTCCCTATGGAAAATGGCTCGCCTGTTCAAAAGACCCTTCTCCTCCGTCCCAACCTTAATAGAAAACGACATAACCTATAATGAAGACCTTGAAAAGGCAGAAATTTTGGCAACTCACCTGCAATACACAAATACTACTACTCCCAACAGCTTACCCTTTCATGACCAAGTTACGCACACGACAACGACGACTCCAGACAGATTCCCCATTCCCCCCAATAAATTACCAAAAATTTTAACAAATCCCGCAGAAATTAAAAAAATCATAAAGACATTTCCCAACAATAAAGCTCCCGGCCCCGACACTATCCCTAACCTCGTCCTCAAAAACCTTCCCAATAAAGCCATCTGTCAAATAACCTACATCATAAACTCCATCCTCCGCCTGCAATATTTCCCAAAAGACTGGAAATTAGGCATCGTCGTCCCAATTCTGAAACCAAAAAAGCCGCCACATAGCCCCGCAAGTTATAGACCAATATGTCTATTGAATACCCTCTCCAAACTAACGGAGAGGGTTATTCTTAGAATATTAAACCATATAGTTTCAAAAAATCGGCTGATACCGAATATACAATTTGGTTTCAGAAAGGGACACAGCACGACGCATGCCATATGCAAAGTCGTACAAGACACTTACCACGCTTATAATAAAAAACAGTGCTCAGTCTTATTGCTCCTCGACATAGAGAAGGCCTATGACACAGTCTGGCATAACGGGCTGCTGTTCAAACTGAGCAGCATCCTGGGGTTGCCCAATTACATCGTTGCCTTAATTAAATCTTTTATTAGGGGTAGACATATAACTGTTTGTGTGAATAATACTTATTCTTCCAAAAAACGTCTATCGGCAGGTGTCCCTCAGGGGGCTATCCTTTCCCCACTCCTGTATAACCTCTATACCTCAGACGTCCCATCCTACCCCAATTCCAATATCCTCCTATATGCAGATGATACCGTGCTTTATGCACAGTCATTCTATGCGCAGACCGCGACCCAGAAAGTACGGTATCATCTGCAAATCCTACAACAATTTTTCCTAAAATGGAAAATTAAAATCAACAACAACAAGACCCAGACAATTAACTTCAACAGGAAATTTACTAACATAAAAACTTTCAACAAACTCACGATAGACGGACAGACAATTGAGGAGCGCAAGACGGTCAAGTACCTGGGGGTAACCCTGGACAAACGACTGTCTTTCGCCCCTCATGTGACCCAGACACTAAACCGTACGTACGCTGCACTCAGCAAACTGTATCCTCTTGTCAACAGGCGGAGCAGGTTATCCATCAATAACAAATTAACGCTGTACAAGGTTATTTTTAGGCCATTGATGACCTATGCATGTCCAGCATGGAATAACCTCTCTGCCACACAATGCAAGAGGATACAGACGACTCAAAACAAACTAATACGATTACTTACGAACGCTGACCGGTACACGCCGATAGCTGAACTCCACAGGGCGACGGGTCTACAAATGATCCGAGATTACATCGATGAAACTTCCCAAAAGTTTTTCGCCACCAAAATTCAGCTATCGGCTCTGACTTCGAACATCACTGACGTCACTATACACCAAAGACCGACTCACACACACAGACTCATACACCAACGACTCCCCGTCTTCTTCGGAAGACGGTGACAATAACTCACGCCACAAAACACACGAAACACAAAAATCCCAAATTCCTCAAAACCCATTCCCATACCAAGCCCCCTGATCATCCGATACCTACATATACCTTCTCACAAAAACCGTCTTCATATTAATTGTGTTTTAAATTTTATTTAATGACAACGTTTTTAAGCAGGTTTTTTGCAACCTTATTTTCCTGCATTTTATAAAGATAATTTTTACCTTTTGCTCACTTAAATCATTTTTATTTTAATTATCTTTAAAAATCTTTAAAAAACTAGACAAAAACAAGCATAAATTATTAAGAAGTGCTTAATGGAAGTTGATAATTATAATATACAAAACAGGTGCCCCAGTCAATCCAACGACTCCCATCGTTTATGTTTTTATCGTAGATAAAATATAAATGATGTAATGCAATAAATATATTGTAGTATCACATTTTGGCATACCCTAGTATAAGATAAATATGTATTAATAGGCAATAAACTATTTAAATGGAAATAAATGGAAAATGGCATGCCAGTTGAGGTACTTTTGGCAATGCCAGCACTAGCATTGTGAGGGACGGGCAGTTAACTGTTTACACGGTGCCAGTAACTGGCATCTAAGTTAAGGTACTTTACTGGCAGCTGTCTACCGTTACAGTTAAAGAAAATGACGTGTGCATATAAACAAGTAATACTTCAAAGATCAGTGCGTTTGATTTCCTTAGTTGTCTGTGAAGAACTTTTACAGATATTGCTACAAGAAAAGAGAAGAAGAACGAAAGGGAAGTAGGTACGAGCTTGGTTGAGTAATAAAAGGATGGGAACATGGGAAACTATTCTAAGATAGCTAAATTCAACTGATCCTCAGGAATCTAATCCTGTTATTAGACTTGTACCAGAACAATTTAAAGAGTTACAACACGACTGGTGAGACCTGTTGACACAGTTAGGTTTGTTCTGGTTTTGAGGAATACCCTGTCCGAGGATGTCTTCGGACGTCAGGCATATGCGCAGTTAGTAAAACGCGTTCTGAACTTACTAACTGCGTATGTTCCTGACATCCAAGGACTGGCATTTCCAAAACTTGAACAAACCAAGTGCAAGCAACAAGGCGAAAGTCCCAAATAGTGGGGGGGGGGAAGCTCCAACCCGCCAGTAAAACAAATATATTTGTTTCACTGGCATCAACACCGGCTGGCCCGCTGGCCTTGCTAGTCTCTGGCAACAAGGTGTTTATACGTTGCCAGTCTTTAGGCTAGGCGCGCACGGGTGACTTTTTGTCACGCAACTGTTTTGTCACTGTCACCTAGTCATTAATGAGTGCGCTCACGAGTGGTGATAGTCACCATAAAATACTGTATTGTCGATATGGATTTCGTGGAGACTGCAGCGGTGTGTGCTCTTATTTTACGAAATAGAAAAAATAAATATAAAAGACGTTATTGGGTCCATCCGCTTTGGAGCAACAGACAACTCAAAGGGAAATTTAATTTATTATTTGAGGATCTTCGAAGCCATCCAATGAAATTTTTTGGATATTTCCGAATGAGCATCAACAGCTTTGACGAATTACTTCAAATTTTGAAACCTACAATAACTTTTCAAAATACAAATATGCGTTGGGCTATTCAACCCGAGGAGCGACTTTCTGTGACATTAAGGTAAGGTGTAAAATATCTGTTGTATTGATTTACTACTTATTTATTATTTTAAAAAACGGTGGAGAAATCTATAATTTTACTCAACATAAACATTATCATTATCCTGAGAATATATGTCATATATTTCATCAGAGTTGTTAGAATCAACTGAAAAATTAGAAATAAATAATCTAATAGAAGGATTGGAATGTTGAGGTGAAGGTGAAGATAAGTTCAGGTAAACTGGGCTCTGCGGACTCATCGGGGGTAAAGAAGTTGAACTTGAGGGGAAACGGACTCGAGGGGAAAGTGTTGGTGGAGAAACGGTTTGAACAGAAGACGACGGCGAGGGATTATATCTAAGTTCAGATGATTCATTTTCAACTCTTTGATATTGTTGGAAACTTCTTTGAGGATGATTTCCTGCAGGGGGACCAGTGTATTGAATCCTTGTTGGTCCTGGTTGCATTATCGGGTTGTATGTACTTCCTTGCAGTTCTTGTACTGTGGTGTGGGGGTTGGAATTAATATTTTTGAAAATTTGTAGTATTTGTATCTGTGCATCTATTTTCTTATCTAGTGGTAATGCTTTTAGCATTGGTACTATAGACAAAGCAAAGTTCGTTTCTTGGTCTGCACCTTCAGTTTTCTTTTTTTGGAGTATTTCCAACAGAGATTCTTCATAACTTTTTTTTTCTTGGTTGCACTTTTTGGTCGAACTCGTGTTTCTCTTGCGTCCTCTACAGGTTCCTCTACAGGTTCCTCACTGTCTTCCTCAACAGGAGGAGCATTTCCACTCGTTTCACGCATGTCCATGGTTGGTAAAAGAAACAGAAGTTTATCGAAATAAACATATTTTCGGCGTTTTGGCGCCGCTTGGCCTGATTTGGTTTCTTTTTGTGCCCGTAGTTCTCTTGAGAAGCATGCCCTTATATTCTTCCATCTTTGTTGCACAAGTCGTCCTGCACAACATAATAAAATTAGGCACAATCCCACATATGCGCGATCGTGATTATAATATACACGCACACGCAAACTGTAGCTATATTTTTTTCAATAATGATATTTTTTTCATTTCAGATACCTAGCTACGGGTGAGAGCTTTTATTCTTTATCATATGAATTTTTGATAGGCGCAATATCTTTAAGAGAAATAGTGAAGTCTACATGTGACCAAATATGGAATGTCTTACAACCGTTATATATGCCAGATAAAAGTGAAGAAGACTGGTTAAAAATTGCTGATGAATTTTATACACGGACGAATTTTCCAAATGTAATTGGCGCTATAGACGGGAAGCACGTACGAATCATTAAGCCTCAGAATAGCGGTTCTGAATTTTTTAATTACAAGAAATATTTTTCGGTAGTACTAATGGCATGGGTTGATGCTGACTATCAATTTGTCTATATTGACGTTGGCTCTAATGGAGCAGCAGGTGACTCTGCTATTTTTAATAACTCTAATATGGGTAAAAGGCTACAACGAAACATGCTAAATATACCAAATGGTCGCATCCTACCAAATGATGTCAATGGTAAAATAATGCCGTTTTGTGTAGTTGCTGATGAAGCATTCGGTTTATCGAAGAAAATATTACGTCCTTTTGCTAAAAAATCTCTTACTTTTTTGAAAAAAATTTACAATTACCGTCATACAAGGGCACGTCGGATGGTAGAATGCACATTTGGTATTTTGTGCAATAAGTGGCGTATTTTACATAGACCTGTTGACGTACATATTGAATTCTGTGATAAAATAATTAAGGCATGCTGCGTACTTCATAACTACGTACGTCGCAAGGATGGCATTCTATTTGCAGATACTGCATATGAGTGCTCTCTAGAAAGTGTATCAAGTAGCCCAGAAACAAGAACCACGTTGGCTGCAAATATACGAAATTATTTTGCAACATATTTTACGTCACCTCAAGGCTCTGTACCATGGCAATATGAAAAAATTTCATAATTTCATACTTATAAACTCTATAATCATATACGAGTAACTTATTGTAAGCATTATTCCTAAATAAATTAAAAATAATAAACAACTTATTGTATTTTAAATATTAAAAATAAATAGATTAAAATAACAACCTGTTTGTATTTTTTGTGTCGCCGAAAATCCTCCCCAGGTGTCCACAAACAATATAACACAAATTTCCTCCCATAGTTTCTTCTTTATATTAATATCGGAATATTCTTTTAACGATTTATTATATAACTGTGGGCGAGCTTCCACTGCATTTATTAGATTTTCATTATCAATAATACTGTCATTTAAATCTCGTTTAGATGACGTCTCCATTTCGGTATATTCTAAAAAATGTTTCTTTGTACCGTATTTCACGCAATATTTGTGGTCTCGCGGTGACTTTCTGTCACTCGTGCGCGCTGGTTCATAGAAATATTAAGACGCGGTGACAGTTTCGTCACTCAATTGTTGCCGGCCGGCGGAACTAAAAAGTCACCCTCCTGTCACGTCGCTTCGTGAGCGCATCTCCATAAGACTCTATGGACTCCGAGGTAGGTGACGAAACAGTTGCGTGACAAAAGTCACCCGTGCGCGCCTAGCCTTACTTGCCAGTCATTGGCAACTTCAACTGGCACGCTTACCGGCAACATGTAAACGATACTTAACTGGCAGTCGTGCAGGCACGGCAGTTACGGCGGGCAAGTCGACTGTCTCGGCTGTCCATGTGCAAGTGTTTACATGTTTTGACCCCTCGTTTCTAACTTATACAAATAGCTAAATAATACCCATTCTGTCGCCAGTCCTTCCTGGGAATCTATAGTGATTACGTGATACGTGTGCTGGAGGACTGGTAAAGTAAAATACGTATAGGCGAAATGAAGAGTTCCAATTTGAGATTTGCAGATGATACCTCCTTACTTGCAGCAGGCAAAACGTTTTTACTATTGTGACATTTTCCTGATTTTAATATCATACTGATGTTTATCAATAGTGGTATAAATATGTACGAAATGCTCGTAGTATTAGTTATTATATTAATATACAGGAGAGGCATTTCAATAATCTTACCTTATACTAAATAGTTCGAATTTCTGAAACAGCATTTCTCTTAGGTAAATATGTTTCGGTCGTGGATATTTTTTTCTAATCGTTTCTGTAAGTTTTGAATTTGCGTTAAATACGTTATTCCTGCTCACTTAAGGCGGACTCCATCAGTACTCCATAAATGTCTATTAAAGTGGATTTTGCGAGGGATTTTTAGTTCATTTTCAAGTTACTTTTTATATCTTTGATCTTTTGGAAAATAGATTATATCTAATGTTACCATCTTAGAGGTAATCTGCATAAATTCCCAAATATCTTCAAAAGTAAGATTCATTTTTTTGCTTTGGGTTCTATTCAGTTATGGTTTCACGAATTTCCTATGATGTTGCTTCCTAAAACATAACTGTGCCATCTGCAAAAGGGGTAATAGTTCCAGAAAGAGTAAGTGTAAGTATATTGTACATGTAAACTGAGAATAGTATGGGCCCTAGCGTTGTTCCGTGTGGTACTCAATATGTCACAATGTCGAGTTCACTCCAAATATCATTAATTTTTATAAATTGTTTTCTGTCATTTAAGTAACTTTTGAATAATTCTACTGATATACATCCGATACCAATGTCTTGTAATTTACTTGTAATAGTGGTGTCAATAGAGGTTTTCACTTCGGAAAGATTCCCGGAAGCGGTAAGTTGTGAGAATGCATTCAGTCAGGAACAACGTACCAAAAGTTAACAACAATAGTTATTGAGCGTCACTTGTTATTAAACTAATTAGTTGCAAAATGCCAGTTTTTGTCAAACATCTCTTGAAATAATTTTTTCTTAAAAATACTAATTACGCAATTACGCTAAAAATGTATATGAAGCTTTTTTGCACGATCAAAAATGTAGACTCCAGATTTTTTTGTTTAACGCACCAAAATGGAACGCGGCGGCGGCGACATGTAATAACTTTGAAACAAATTAATAAAATTGAGCTCAACGAAGCATAACTGAAAGAACAAACATGTGGTTATTCGATCACTATATAATATAAAGATGAATGTATGTAGGAATAGTACATATATGAAGTCAGAACATAAAGAGATTTCCGATGAAATCGGTAAATGCTCTACCATTTCTAAAATTTTTAAAATAAAAATTTGGAACTTTCACATATTACTCTTGAAGTAATGTATAAAAAGATCCCATGTGTCAAAAAAATCTCAAAAACTAATTTTTGAAGATGTTCGCTTCCAAGCCTTCAAAATTTTGAGAAAGTGATAAAGTTTGATATGTATAACTAACTTTTACCACCTATTACTCTAGTTTAAATTGCGTTATTAGATTTCGGTAGGTGCGATGTTTAAACCTTGAAATGTGTACTTTAAGATTCTTCAAGGGGACTTACCTTGAAAATTAAATTATCCCTCTTTATTTTACGAAAAATAAACAACATTTTTTTTTTACTTCAAAATTCGTGAAATTAGGGATAAAATAAATATCAATAACTTTGATAAAAGAATTAAGCATACCTATCCATCATATGTTTATAGTAGGACCTCAAAATCAGTAAGTCTGATGTAGAAAAAAGTTATGGAATATATATAAACCTACTTTTCAGGAAATATTGGAAAAATCAAGTTTTTTCGAAATCGACTCGATGTTGTTGTTTCCAAAATTTTTATTCTGTTTAAAATGTCGAAAACATATTCAACATATTCCCAAGGTACAGAGGCATGAGTCAAATTATAATTCCTGAAAAACAGAAAGAGATAGAAAGCAAAAGATCGATATTTAAAAACTAATTTATATCGTTCAATATAATTCGAATCATTCATTTTGCGGAAATCATTTTACTTTTTATATCCAGATATGCAGTTTCTTTGAGAAGCTTCCCGTATAATTATGCATATTTTCAGCCTCTATTGACTCTACGTAAGTGTTTCATACGTGTCAAAACCAATATTATTCAGTTAGAAAGAGAGAAAATATAGTGATATCTAACAGAGTACTGTTGTGTTCGTTATTTTTTATTTTATTGTTTTAAATTCATAAATTATTCTTAAATCTTTGTTAAAGCGCTCTAAAAATAGCAAAGTTAATTAACATGATGTGGTGAAATGTCTTGATTTTACATCAAATAGAAATACAAGTGTTTCTTTACCTAATAAGGAAAACATTAACTCATTACTCTTTGTTTTGGTTAATCAATCACTGGAAATAATAAAAATACATAACTTAATGGTGCTGCTATGACATACGACAAAAAGAAAACTAATAATACTTTATGGCAGAGGGCATAAAAATATACAACTTTAAAACATAATTTTTACATTTCATTTGAAAACCTAAATCAATGAAAGTTTAGTTTTATCATAAGTAGGTACTCTCACACCTACAAACATACATTTTATTATAAATTATGAACTTTGAACCTTAACTAGCTCGTGTTCTATATGGAAATCGATAATACTAACACGGTAACAATTTATCTATGAAAAATATGTCTAGACAACTGATTTATGTATATGATCATTAATAAATAATATTTTACAGTAACATATGTTAAGAACTGAATAATTCTTGGAAAAAATAATTATAAAATTTTTAGATTCATTTCTAATACTGCAATTTATAGTATATCAACTCTCTTCAGGTTCACAAGTTGCTCGACAGCTAACCATAACCCCCTACCTTGCAAATAATGATCACTTATAAAAGTTCATAAAATTTTAATTGATTTCTATCGAAAGTGATAAAGTGTTATAAGACTACACTAAACATCCAATAAAATATTAATATTTGTCGAATATTTTTACAAGAATGTAGAGCATTTTTCTACATCAAAAATTGAATCGCATTTATAAAAGGCAGTTATAAATTATGAAACCTGTTTAAATTATATTTAGAATTCTCATCTACATTCCCATAATGCTATCAAAGTTCTAGAATGTATCCGTACAAGGATATAATGCTCACACTAACCAAACTGATAAGGACATCCCGTAAAAACAAGGGCCAAAATATTCCAATAAAAGTCATAAAATGCCTCTAAATACCTCAGTATCTATTATTTTTCAAATCCTACAGAAAGTAACAAAATTATTCGATAGAACACCTTATGTAGATTCATAAGATTTTACAATCAGGTCCTATTACAAATTTTAAACTTCAAATTTCAAACCTCATTCTTCAAGTATCGAATTTCGAGTTTCAAGTTTCAAGTTTCAATTTTCAAGTTTCAAGTTTTTTTTTCAGATTTCAAATTTCAAGTTTCGAGTTTCAAGTGTCAATTTCAAATTTTAAGTTAAACTTTTCAACCCTTTTTTGTATTATATCTAATTGGTCGAGTGGGTGCAGAATTTACAGTTTATCAAAAAGACTGCATGTATCAAAAAGACTACATGATGGTGGTAAGTTGCTTTAGTTTCGAGGTTCAAGTTTCAAGTTTTTTTCAGATTTCAAGTTTCCAGTTTTGAGTATCGAGAGTCGAGTTTCAAGTGTCAAATTTCAAGCCAGACATTTTCAACCCTGTTTTTGTATGATATTTAAAAGGCCGAGTGGATGGAGAACTTCGGTTATTTCTACAGTACTTCGTAATATCTTTGAATAAATAAACATTTCCACGTATATATACAACTTTTTATCTACCAAAAAATTCTGGACCATTGCGATGCGATGGCCAGCTAGATCGCCATATTTAAAATCGATGGATTTCTTTTTGTGGGGTTTTTTCCGTAACTTGTTGTCAATTATTTAATTAGTTGCCAAATATTTTTCATTCAGCACCTACTAGGAATAAATTCGTATAAATTCAATTTGTTGCCGAAAACTCATGTTTAGCGACCGTGCTACAATAACTGAAATAAAATCCAAGTTAGAAGCAAGTGAGCATGCGCGAGCGGAATATCAAAGGGAGATGGGCTAAAAGCCATTGAAAACTGACACCTTCCGTCTTGACGTCGCTGAGGTGAGACCATTATAATTTTTTTCTTAAAAGATTTGGAGTTATTAGAGCCATCGTACAATACCTTGTTGAAATTTTTACTTTTATTATTGGATTATAATTCATTAAATAATAACCTAGTTATTTTGAATTAATATTAAATTTTAAGCTGGCATTTAGTTAAATTATTAATATTATATTTGAGGTTAACCTTATGGTTAATAAGAAACCACTTGTTAATGGATTGCCCCAGCAGTAGTTTATTTATTTGTCATTTTGGGGACAGTTCCTGCTGGATATTTTATATTTATGTATTATATCAATAATTTTTGCCAGTAGTTTAATACTATATTATATACTTACATATACATAAATTTTTTTTATTTAGGGTTGCTCTAAAATTCGTTATTAGATAATCTCACTTCACGACTGATATACTACGTTATTGAATTTGTCGAAAAGCGAGACGTAAAGTCAATTTCTTTAAATTAACTTTGCCATAGAACGGAGATCATCTCCAAAATTTTAAATTTTATTTAATTTTTCTTGATTTCCTATCTTAATATCGATTTCTTTTATGCTGCTTTGAACATTTTGTCATAATTTATAGTAATTTATTTGATTCAGAGCCTCAATGCCAAATTTTTGGTGATGATTTAGTAGTAGAGTTTTTTTTATCGGTCCTCAATCATTTTCTTACATTACTACTTAAATTTTACAAATTCTAATTTTTTTTTTCTGTAGTTTTTATAAAATTCGTAACCTTGGCCAATTTTTTTATTGTGTTCAATAAGTTTTAAAATCAATTAATATTTTATTTAGGGTCATTTTAAATTTAAATCATTAGTTTTTTTCTTTGTGTAATTTAACTAAATTTGTATCAACTGGTTCCTGATTTACCACTGTTTTCATGTAATAACTGGATCGACCAACCTTGGACCAAGTACACGGTGGATTTGCTATTGGCTGGATGAAAATTGCAACTGGCTCGACATCTTCTCAACGTTTCCCTGGAACATCATCGTTGAACAGGACACGATCAATAAGTCCTCTCTCCCAGGTACCTGTGGCCATCTCCAGGGTTCGACCTCGTTGAACTCTACTCACACCGCCAAAGTTATATAAGCCACATTCACCGTGTCTCTTCTCTTTTTCTCTTTTTTGGTCAGAAGATAACTATTGTGATTGTTAAACCAGTTGATTTTTTCAATTTAATTCTTTTGCCAGAGATTTTTTTTTATTACTTTAAATATTCAAGTAAAGCAATTTTTGTTGTATTTACATTTTCAATCATTTTAACTCTAAACATTATATATTTTTATGGTAGTAAATTTTCTATTTTTTTCTATTAATACACATGTAAAGTTTTTGTAAATTTTAATCGTTATTTGTGTTAATATATTATTATTTTGTTTAAATTTTGCTTTTGATTGTTTCATCCTTAAACAGTTGCAGGAATATCAGTTGCATGAATACGCTGGCGCCCTTTTCTTTGTTTAGTTTGTTTAATAATACTCAAATTATTTATTGAAAAAAAAAATAGATACATAAATAACTCTTCTCGCCACAGAGTGACCCTCGACTAACCCTGAGCTAACCGGTTGCTACTCTTTCATAGCTTCTTCAGCACCCCGCTGAGAAGTTGTGGTTGCAAATGCACAACTGTAAGGTCTGGATTTTTTTTACCTTCTTGAATTAAGTTTAGAAATAAGCATTTATCTAAATACAGTTTGGGTCAAATATTATAATTCAATCTTTCCTGTAGCGGAAAATAGGGGATGATTTTACCCCTAGAAATGCAATTTCCTATTTAGTACATTTTAATAAAAAGTTGTTGCTGTCTTGTTACCACATTTTGAAAAAAAAATGTAGTATAGGTTTTGCATTTTTCCGGTGGACCATCGAAACCCGAAAAAAACGTCGAATCGAAATGAAAGTCTATCGACTCGAGAGCGAATTTAGAAAATTCCGTCCGTCGATCAGTCGGTCTGTCGGTCTGTCTGTCTGTCACTCTCAGCCCCCTAATCCGTTTTCGGATTTCGATGAAACTTGGGTGGTTAATAGGAGGCCTTTAGAAAACCTTAACGCCGGAAGTTCGGCTCCGTTCGGAAACTGGAAGTACCCGATATAGACGTTTCGAGTTTCTCGGGAAAAATTGAATAACTCGGTAACCCGCAGTCGGATCGAGATATTTCAAAAAAGAAATGGTGCCACTGGTAACGCTCTACAAATAGGTATACCAGAGACTATGTCGAAAAACAAATGAAAACTGAAATTTTTTGCCAAAACTGGTTTTCTCGAAATCGGGTTAGGAAGCATGATGATTGTCCAAGATATTGATCGATGTCGATGAGACTTGGTGAGATCAAAGGCACGGCCACAAATGAAGCCTATTGCTGGCGGCCCGAATCCGTTGACCGCAAGTATGATTTTCCAAAGAAATTAATAAGTCCCGAACCGAAGGTCCAATTTGGATTTTCAAAAATGGCAATTGTAGGACTCTATTGGGTTTATTAGGCTACATTTGTGAGAAATTTGACAAAACAAAAGCGAATCTACAAATCCTATTTTTTTTATAAATTCTACAAATACCGAACAGTTTCCTAATAAAAATCGAAAATTAGGTATTCCGTCTATCAATCTTTATAACCAATATAAGGTACGGACCTTTTTGGACAAAAAAATCTGAACTAGAGTTTTTTCGAAAAATTAAAAATAAACGAGTTATTTACGAAAATGCATTCCACAGAATTAAATAAAAAAATGTTGATACATTCTCTGTGCGATACAGGCCCAAAAAAATAATGTAATGTAATTCCAACTTTATAAAGTAGAAAAACTGATTATGATAAATTTGTATCTTTTGTAAAATTTTGATATTTTAATAGTTTTAGTTTAGTTTTTGATAGTTTAATCAGAAAAAAATAAATTTCAATTCTTGCATTGTGCCCATTGTAAAAGAAACATACGAATGCAAAACAAAACAGCTTTCACTATGAAACAGATTTTGATATCGTGCCTTCTCAAAAAAATCTCTATTTTGGTTATCCACGAAATTATCCATTGGTGTCCAAACCAAAAAAAATTAAGATCATACCGGAGAAACTTAGAACCGATGCCCTTTCTGTGTTTCAAAATGTAGTTAGCCTTTACTTTAGTCAATGCAGAAAGAAAAATAGAACACGTCAAAATGTACTGAGCCATCTTACGACCCTCTGCTGAAAATGTGCTGAATCATCCCAACAGGGACAAAAAGCATATCAAAATGTAGGGTTTTTTAGCTTGTTATTTTAAATATTGTTATGGATAAGACTTCTCCAAGTAAAGCATAAAATTATTATTTACAATAGTTTCAAAGTTATTTTAATAGAATTCAGTTTTGAATCAGAAAGTGTTATTAATTCTTCTTAAAACCAAAAATAATGACGTGATAATATAAATTGAAGCTAACTAAAACTTTTCTAGTTAACACAGTTCGTGTACAGGGTGAGGTTAAAAAATATTCAAGCAAATTAAGTTCCCTATCCTAACAATTTTTCCAAATTTTTTCCCAATCACATTATGCATGTTTAACGGCCTTAAAATATCTACAATTTGATGTGCCCAACATGGTCGTCGCTTAAAAAATAAGAATGTTACAAGTCTAGGGAGTTTTAAGTAGCGCACCTTGTATAGCCGTTTGCAAATTATCTGAATTTCCTGAGTATTCACATCGAGTTTAAACAGCTTGTATTTTGCCCATGTCATACCAATCTGTGTGCATTTAATAAATGTCTGGGATACTATGTCTGAGCTTATACAACTCTCAATACAGCAGTGTGTTAATTCTATTATGATAGCATATAGTTGGCACTCATGTTCTCTTCTTTGTATTTTTGGTGCATGTTTAACTGCCTAACCTTTTCCGTTACAACCAGCGCATCCTTAGAACCATATTATAACTTGAAAATTATGTCAGAAAAGGTTGCATAATCTAAGGCTACACCATTGACGTATAAAATATACGCCCACGAATGCCACGAATTACACTAATCTATCAAAATCGAGCTTTTTCAACTTGTTTTAAAGTTTCGCATTTGCTGCCTAATATTCCGTGATACATTTTTAATGGGAATTCTATATGGAATATTCTACAATAATAATTGTTTATGGAGTTTAGTATATAATATTTACTTGTTGTTTAATTTTAATTTTAAGATTCTAATTCTAAGTTTTACATATATTATTAAAATTTCAAGAAATGATGAATTAAAAGACTCATTTTACTTAATTCTCTAACATAAAAAATAAATTTTATTCTATTAATTACTTTATATTATTGTAACAATTATGTATCCAAATTATAAAATAGGAGCATCATATATCCTATTATATATTATATAGGAGTATAAACAAGACAGTTGTGTATATATTTTTATTTTTTATTACAAAAGCCAATTTCAATTTTAGACGATGCAACTAAAATGCAAACAGTTTTAACAAATATTCAGCTTTAAAGTTAATTACTTTTTGTTTGCATATAGTTAAAATAAAGCATATTATTTATGGGACTCTGGAAACAGCGGGAAAAGTAATATACGAAAAATAATTTAAAAAATTTTGTATGAAAATATTAATGTACAATCTTTGTATTCTCTTAATAATCTGCATTCTGATTATGCTAGAAATTAAAAAAATTCTAAAATAAATTTATCTACAAAATTCAATTCAATAAAGAAATAAAAATAAAATTATCAATATTAATAATCTAGATTTCTCTGGTGTTAGAAAACAAAAGTGCTTTAAACTGAATTCATTTAGAAAACTTGTATCACGTTTTCTTCGAGTTCCCTGGATAGCCCATCGCACCAACAGTTCGATTCTCCAACAAACTCGTCCTCCAAAACAGTATCGGGTCGTGGGCCGACGCAAGGGCCCACCGGGATAAATATGTAGGGTTGCCCAGACCAGAGATGGGGAAAGTCTTTAGAAAATTAATGTAAAACTGTAGGAAAAAAATTACATAAATGCAAAACTTGGTAGCACCAAAATATGTTGATTTTTCTCTGAACATCAATACATTTTATTTTAAAATAAAGTTCATTTATACATAAAAATAAGCATACACAAAAAATTGCTTTCTATAAAATACATATATAAAATAAAGAAAAGGAAACATAAAGAAACAAACCATTATGCGCACAAAAGGTAACATAACTATATTTCTTTAAACAAATTTTAGACTTTTCATTAACATAAACTTTTCGTTATTTTCAAATTAAAAGTAGTACAGAAAACTTCTCTAGTTTTTTAGCCAGGTTATTAGTTATTATTAATTCATAGTGCAAATTTTCTAATAAATCAAATTCAACACTCATAATTACAAATGCTTCTAACCTTTCCTGACCCAGTAACGATCTTAATCTATGTAATATAATTTTGAGCTTGCTAAAACTCGTTCGCAAGACCATCACCACTATATACATGTTTGTCATCTTGATTTTGGGCTGATGATGTTGATTAGTATAACTGATCTTTTAAAAGTTTTATTTTTTAGGAAGAGTAACAACACAATAACATTGAGGGTCTGCAACGTACGCCCCCTGAGGGTTGCGCCCCTGGCGGCCGCCCGTCTGGCCAGCCACTAGCTACTAGTCTGTTTTTTCATTCATATTTCTCTAAGATTTTTTAAAATATGATAATCTGTAATAATATAAAAGTATAATCCCCCTCGAAAACGTTAGGGGGGGAGATGTCTTGCACTGCAGTGGCAATATTTTTGTGATAAAAATTTATTTTAAGCGGACAAGTATACGTATCGTGTTGTTTGTGTGTGTGTATGTTCGCACTTCTCTTTTTTTCTGATTTTTATATAAGCGCAGTAGGCCAACACTTTTATATTCATATATATATTATTTATTTCAATTTATTTCAATGTGCTTCATCATATGTATAAGAGACAGAATGTTGGGATATTGCGCTCATGGAATAAAAATGTGATAGCCACAAAAATAAGCTGTTTTCGAAGAAATTCTTGGACAATGTATATACTGATGGTTTAGAAATGAAATTTTAATAACGAGAGAAGTCAAATAGAACCAATACAAGAAATGGACCACTGGCCTCTGGGCAAGCCACCGTCAAAAGACAAACTACTAGAAATAATGGCCAGAGCTAAAAGAAACACGGCCCCGGGAATAGATGAAATAAATAACGAACTACTATACTATGGACCGGACAACATAAAGCAGCTAACCCTAGAAATCATCACCAACGCATGGACGGAAACCACACCCCTGCCTGAGGAGTGGAAGACAACCATACAGATACCGTTCCCTAAAACCAAATCACCACAAAACGTGGACGATTACAGAAGAATAACACTCTGCAGTGTAGGGTACAAATACTACGCACAATTCCTCCTCGGAGAAATGGAAAAATACATCGGCAAGCTACCAGATTATCAAACGGCATTTATCAAGGGTAGATCAACAGACGACCATATGTACACCACCAGACGGATCCTGGAAAAAAAGTAGAAAGAAAGAAGGAACAAAACTATATATAGTCTCAATTGACCTCCAAAAGGCGTTTGATACCATAAGGCATGAGGCTATAATCAACACTTTGCTCAACAGGGGAGTACCGCACTACTTAATAAACAGAATAATAAAAGCATGCCTACACGAAAACACTGCAATAAAATGGTTTGGACAGAGACGGAATCAAAAATGAAGAATATAGGAGTCAAACAAGAATGTCCCCTATCCCCCCGACTATTCACCGCAGTCCTGGACCAAGTGACAGAAAGCACAATAAAGGAGAATCAGAATTTTAATGGAAACGATGGAAATGATCGTACTTGCATACGCTGACGATATACTCATCATCACCGAGGAAGAACAAGACATCGTTAAATTTCTAAAAAACATGACACCACATCTGTATTCCTCTGGAATGAATACAACTTCAAGAAGCCTAATAATGGTGCGAGACCCATTGACAAAAACAAGTCCAACAAGTGGGGAAGAATACAAAATAGGAGACTACACCCTGAGAATCACGAATAGAATGAAATACCTAGGAACATACCTAGCGAATCAACTAAAAAGGAGGGAAACAGTAAGGGAAAGAATCAAAACAGCCTACAGAGTCACAAGAGCTCTACTACCCATCATTGAGGACAACAAACCACGATGGTGCCTAACCAAAAAGATATACGCGACCATCATAATGCCTACGATGATATATGGAATCAAAAACGCAGCAACGACAAAGGCCAAGGCCAACAGAAGAAGCCTGAAAAGAGCTGAAAGGTACATTATCCAACTGCTAGCAAAAACAGGAAAACTACAAAAACGACAGAAAACGTCAACATTACTAGAGAGAAGAACAATAATCAAAAGAATAGAATCACATGCAATGAAATACTGGGGACACGTCCAAAGACGAGACACGACACACCTACTAAAGAAAGCGCTGCGACTGAACAGCAACAAACTGAAAATATGGAGCCCATGCTACACATCGATAACAACAATCGAGAGGATTATGACTAAGCTAGGAAAGGATTATACACACTGGGAAAAATTGGCACAACAAAAAATGGAATACAATAAAGGAATGTCAAGGATATACACACTGCCAGACTCAGAAACAGAAGAAACAGAAAACTCAGAAGCAGAATAGGATAGAAGATGATCACAGACAGAAACTAAGAAGAAGCATATCACAAAAACCCGAAATTAAAAAAGAAGCACGAAAACCTAAAAGAGGCATCTCACAAACGCCTACACTTTCCATCCGATGAAAACAGAAGGAAAACAAGAAGAAACATCCCAAAAACACCTACACGCTCCATCCTATACTCCTACCCGATGCGTCATGCGGCTCTCGCTGCTGACAACAAGCATGTCCAGTCCAATGTCCAATCCAACGTATGTAGCCGATCCCGCGGTATATAAAAGCACCGAGGGTTTGTTCCGGCACACGGTGGGATGATCCGTTGGACGGTCGGGTGGAGCCGCATGAATATGTAATAGACGACTGGGCGTCTGCAGATGAACGTTCGGCGGGCAATCGGGCTGCGTGGTGGAACAAATCTCCATGCACCGGAATCGGCAGCAATGCCCACCTTACGCTGGAAAATCAATAAGTCAATCAATCAATGAAATGTAATAGTCGAGGAAATGAAGCAGGTAAAAGGTCTAGACTCCAACATGAGACTCTGCGCACCTAATTTTTATGTGAGATGACGCAAAATGTTCCTAAAGGTCTATAGAACAAAGTCAGGGTCATGGGAACTGGTGCTTTTTCGATTTCCGGTCGTAAAGTGGGACAGAAGTGCACAATTTTCGGTCACCAAATATTTCTTCTAAGTTGAAAAAGAATCCATTGTATTGCACAATTCTAAGAATTTTTTGACTCTTGATATTTTTTACCTAACCTCACTCTTCTCGAGATATAAGCGCTTAGAAAAAAAAGAACGTGAACTTAAGCTTTTCGTTTTTTCAAATAACTAGTATTTACGATTATTTCTGGTCTTTGATTATCAATTAGAACATTGGTCAAAGACCAATAAAAATCGTAAATACTTGTTTTTGAAATATGAAGTCCATATGTTTCAGTTCATAATAAACGCCCACAAATAATCGCAAATACCAGTTTTTTGAAAAGAAATAGCTTAAATACACTTTTTTTATTTTTAAATTCCTATATCTCCAGAAGGGTGAATTTAGCTAAAAAAATGTCAAGAGTCAAAAAATGCTTAGAACTGCTCAAAATATAAAGTTCATATGTTTTAATTTATAATAAACGAGCAAGAATACTAGTTTTTAGAAAATATAGAAATTAAATACACTTTTTATTTTCTTTTCAACGCTTATATCTCGAGAAAGGTTGAGGTTAGGTAAAAGATGTCAAGGGCCAAACAATGCTTATAATTGTCCAATATATAAAGTCCACATATGCCATAATAAACGCCCATAACCCAACTAGCAATTTGTTATTTTATAAGAGTTGTAGGAATGTTTCTGATACAAATTTTATAAAACAATGTTACTCTCATAAACACTTTCATAACGTTTTCACAGCAGCTATAAATGCAAAATTGGCACTATGTTATAAAATATTTCAGTCGCTGTTGATATTTTGTAACACCTATTGGAACCATTAAAAAATAATTGTATAAACATTTTCAGAATCCTTATGAAAATTTAGTACCTTCACTATATAGCAGTTTTATTAAAGCTTCATTTAATCGTATTATAAAACACACTTCACTGTTTAGAAAAATGCTGCTTTATGCACATTAATAAAATGAAATGATTTCTAAAATGTATCCTAGAAGTTTAAGAAGTATTTTTGACACTAAAAGCATATGGCATTGTGATTTTTTAATACTAGGTACCTAATAACCTATAATAATTATTCAAGAGACTTGTTCTGGTTTACAGCGACTGCAATTTTTGATGCGGAGAAAATTTTACTGTGCACTATGGCCATATTTTTAATATATTTTTAACGGGCCTCACATTTATTGATGATTTCTAATAATTTTTGAAATTTTATAAATATCGATTTTATGAATTTGAGTTTTTTTACAATGTAACTTATACTAATTTGTTTTAGTAGTCATAACTGTATAGTTAGAAGTTTTCTGACTACAAAAATTCTAATCAACATTTGATATTTTAAATTTTCGTATCTTGTCATATTTATCATCACAAACACGGGCCTTTCAAGATGGCCTCCGTCTATAAAATATTTTTGTTTTAGTAGGAATCATTTCACGATATTTAAATGATTAGACGATTCCTATAAAACGTCTATAAAATAATGCACCTTAGTTTAACTTTTTTGTGAACCTTATAAAATAGATCACTTACTTTCGCGATACTTTTGTAGCTTTTATAATAAATGTGTTAGGACTGAGTTGTAAATGCAACCATGGAAAGAGAATTTGTTCAATTTGCATACATATAACCTAGAAATTAGTAGCACTAAATCATCTTATTTACAGAGCTGTTTATTCATGGTTTATTTACTGCCAAATACATGTAGTTACTTTTTTACTAGTGGAAACAACAGTGCCTTGGCATATGACCTGATACGTTGAAAGTGCAGTGAGTGAAATGCGTCGTTTCATTTTACAGCAGTATAAACTGAGACTTATTGCCAAAACCACTACGCCGTTAATACATGTACCTAATATTTTTAAAACCACTTTCTAAGTTTCTCCATTGTCCTAAATCTGCTGTTTTTAGTTATATGATCTGTTAAGATCTGCTACGCTCTTGTCAATGCTGATAACCAAAATTTTGGGAGAATAATTTTTTATAAACTTGTGTACTATAATTATGACACATTTTCATTAAAAGACATACTTTAATTATAACTAAATATAAATACACAGCTACCGCAGGAAATTAATTTTCTCAAATGTTTTATTGTATTGTTAGCCACCACATTTTTATGCTCAAGTGAACAATTTTGTTTTGTAATGACTGTTGCTGTTTCCATATTACAGCAAATACAATGCTATATAATAATTATATAACATGCTCTAGAAGAACATTTATTCTTAAAAGCAAAATTGTCACAAATAAATCTTTTAATATAACTATTTTGTAAGATAATAAGAAATAACTATAAAATAATTCGAATCTATATTTATAACGGTGCTAAAAATGCTGCTAAACGATACTAAAAATCGCTATAAATCGATTTAGTTTTATAAGATGAAATATTAGTCTAAGTTAGTCACAAAAACGTTTATAAAATAATTTCTTAACTCCATTATAAGATATTTTATAATTTTGCTGTAGAAACGTTTTAATGATAAATTTATAAAACACTTCAGTTGCAGACAACAAAATAGTATTTCCTGGAACTCTAACATAATCAATCAGCATTTAGAAGCATTAATAAAATAACAATAAAACAAAGTAATCGTAGAACATTTAAATTATAAAACAAATTAGCTGGTTGGGAAGTAATCGTAAATACTAGTTTTTGAAAAAAAAACAATAGCTTAAGTATAGAATTGCTTAGAATTGTCTATAAGACTCCAAATACTTTGATTCATTTTATTCAAGTGCCCAAAAATAATCGTAAATACTAGTTTTTAGAAAAAAACACCTAAATACACGTTTATTTTTATACGCCTATATCTCGAGAAGAGTGAGGTTAGGTGAAAAAAAGTCAAATGCTTAAAATTATTCAAAATATAAATTCCAATGGTTCTTTTTCAACTTTAAAAAAAATTGTTAGTGACAGGAAAAAGCGAATTTCTGTCCCAGTTTACGACGAGAAATCGAAATAGCACCAGTTCCCATGACCCTGACTTTGTTCTATACATCTTTTGCGCCATCTCACATAAAAATTAGGTGGGGCAGAGTCTCATGTTGCTTCATTTCCTCGATTATAAGAACAATTGTCGAAATCGCATGGAGTATATAGTTTAGTATTGAAAAAGCTCACTAGCATGATTCTGTGGCATTATTAATTTTTTGGCGATTTTTAGGCAAAAATACTAAAGTAAATGGACACCGATCCTTTATTGTTAATATTGATTTAGTACTACTTTCTTATTTGCAGTAAATATCTGCAAATCAAAATAACCTAATAAGAATCCATTGACGGCGTAAATTTATCTTCTTTCCTGCTTGCATTTCTAAAGCAGTGGGCCAAGTAGTGGACCATCTAAGGTATAATACCCAGTAGTCGGACAAGGTTACCAAAATGAAGATATCGTCTATATGCCAAACAAAGCAAATATGGAAATGGCATTTTACAGTCTGCACGCATCATCGCACTTCTGATGAGAATACTATTTGTTCTCTTGACTTTCGAACGATTTAAAGCGTCGGATGATTTGTTGATGTCTGTGCCAATGTACCTGTCGGAATTTTTGATTAATGCTCTTCAAAGACAATATTTTAATGTAGCGTATAGATAGATATATTTATCGGACATGAATATTAACGATAGATATGTTGTCCTGTTCCTGTTGAACTAGTATTTTTGTTTACAATAAATAAATGCAAGGATAATTTATAACGTTTATAACAGTTACAATTCAGTTTTTTGATTGTTCATTTCTGATAATAAATTATTTTCCCACTAAACAGTGATGTAATTGCCACTAGGATTGCCTACATTTTTGTACAGAATTTTATTTTATTTTTCAGAGATTTATACAAATACACAGAGTAAAAATATTATTGGCTTGTAGTTATGATGCAATAGAAGATTAATATTGGAGTATGGTATACAAGATAGAATATATAAATTACACATAATTAAATTTAAGCACAAATTTGGTACTTCCCCTAAAAATGTTCGAAACTATATAGCTGAACACCTTGATAGGTACATGAAGAATAATTTACGTTGAAACTTAAGTAATGATCATAAGAGCTGATATACGTTAGACAGTGTTGACCTACATTTTGCACTTGTTCCGTTGGTGCTAAATCAGGAAATTTGTTTGGACATCTTCCACATTTTTTATTTTTTGGTTGCTATATGTGGTCATTTTGGACATTTCGTTACTAAAATTACTTTTACCATTTTTGATCAGTGCTGGGCTAGGTCAAGCAAACCTCTAGATCATGTTGGCTATGGATACAATTATCTACGAACTTACCCTATTATTTATTTTATGTACAAGAATTATCACTTTGCGAGAGAGGATTCTTTATTTTTGTGTGAATCTGAAGAAGTTTGCTGCGAGCTCTCTGGGCAGATATTCTTCCAGGGCAGACAATATAGAACAGCTGATAGTTCAGAGAAGAACAGATGGTGAGAGGTGAAGTGGAAGCCTTCCAAAACTAGGCTGATGGAACATGTTTTGTAGAGGTCATATGTCTAACAAGCAACTGCCACGGATAGCGTATTGCTGTCAGACGTACCTTACAGAGGTCAACTATAATATTGCATGGTTCATAAAATATCTAGACGTTATGAATATAAAGAAGACCTACATCAATAAAATCAATAGGACATATTGTGAATTGAACTGAACTGAAAAAACCGCTGCCTAGGGAATTTCTACTTCCACAATTAGATTTGCCACCCAAGTCCCTTTAAACGAAAACATCTTGAAGCTATGTTTGTACTCCAGTGAGTGGAAATAATTGTTCATAGAATTTTAATAATATAATATTTGAAATCATCTGCCCGAGGCGCGGTAATAAGAGTGGTGATTTGAGAACTTTTATGCTCATACACACAACAAAAGCCAAGTTTCAGGACTCTTACGGGAGAAACATGAAATACTTACTACCCCTTGAAATTGTAATTTAAAAATTTGAAAAAATTCAGACGTATGCACTGGAGCTTTCTAAATATTTTTTCTTTTTTAAATTTTTTTGTAACTTGCTAATTTCTCGCGTTATAGGCGATAAATAATGTACTACATGTTTGTACATTTTCAATTTAAAATACCGCTGCCTAAGGTATCACTACTTCCACATCTAGATTTCTCATCCAAGTCACTTTAATGGAAACATCTTGACTATATTTGCACTCTAGTATGTGGAAATTATTGCTCATAGAATTTTAATAATATTTGGGGCAGATATCATAGAAAAATTTGAGGCGTTGGATTTTACACCATATATGTTAAAAATGAAATTTCTAGCTTGGTCTACTTATTTTGCGCTATTCACAATCTGCCATCTCCCACCGTATCAACGGAATCATCTCAATCAAATGTTACTATACATACGTGTACTAACTCGAGTTAATATCTCAATTTTACGTTTTCATTCCCTTTAATAATGGTGTAGAGGACAGTAGAGGTAGTGGGGGTGGGGGAGTTGAAACATATTAGTAAGAAATCTGAGACCTTGGTTTCTATACACCAAATCCCAAGTTTCTGTACTTTTACCAGCTTGCTTTACTTATTTTTCCCTATTTACCTATACTTTCCCCCAACTCCCCCCAAATTATAAAAAAATTTGATGCCTTGGCTTCTAGTACATACACGGAATTTCAAGTTTCTGTACTCTTACCAGCTTGCTTTATTTATTTTCTCCTATTTACCCTTAACTTAACCCCCAACCCTTCAACGGAATAATCCCAAAATATAATCTAGTTCCCGATGTCAATATAATATACGTATACCAAATTTCAAATGAATGCCTCACTTTTTTTATTAACCCCTTTAATAATGGAGTGGGGGGTGGTGGGGGATGGAAAATATTATTAAAAATTTTGAGGCCTTGGCTTCAAGTACATACACCAAATTTCAAGTTTTTGTACTCTTACCGGCTTGCTTTACCTTTTTCCCCCTATTTACCCCCCAACCCTTTACCCCCCTTCATATGTTCAAAAGACAATCTAGTTCCAAATCTCGTAATATATAAGTGTACAAAATTTCAAGTCAATATCTTAAACCGTTCCGGAGAAAACGTGCGGACCCAAAATAAGTTACAGACAGTCAGACAGACAGAAATTTAAAATCTCGACGTTCCATGATATTCTAAACCTATTTCAAGAAAAAAAAAATGATTTTTTTTTTCAATTACTATACTTCCAATCCACGACGTGGATGTGGACTTGTGTGACATTGAACCCTCAAAAATGGTATAACTATATAGGTTTCGTATTCTTTTATAACAATATATATAAATCACGCTCATTTTTTGAGTTTTTATGTATTTTTGAATTGAGGAACATTATTCATCGTGAAAAACTGACTATAACTCGGAAAATTAGCAAGTTACAGAAAAATTCCAAGAGACAAAACATGTTTAGAACGTTTGAATTTTTTAAACATTTTCAATTAAATATTTCTAAAGCTTTACAATTTCAAAGAAAGTGGCAGTTTTTCAAGTTTTTCCAGAAGAACTCGGTGAAAGCGCACTTTACAGAAAAGTGCAAATAGAAAGTCTTGTATTTTGATAATACATTCACCTAAATCTTTTCTTTTTCAACTTTTACATTTCCCCTCCTCCACTTTTAGGAATTTTCTAGTGGCCACATCTCGAAAAATAAGCATTTCTCGAAAAAATTAACAAGAGTAAAGAAATCTTATGTTGGGTCAAAAAAGGTAAATGTTGTTTTCATTTTATTTTAGACCTGATTCTACAAGTTACGAAACCCGTGATAAAAGGGGTGTTTTCTGTCTCTTCCGATCATTTCCTACTCTAATATTTTTTCAACTTTTTTATTAACGTCATTACAAACACATTGCACTAGGTTTCATCAAAATCCATTCACTAGCACTCAAGTTGGAGGTGAAACCCCCCGTTGACTGCACTATAAGTTGTTGTAATTTATTTAATGCTAGAAATTTATTATAATCAATGTTAGTTGCTGTCACCATATTGTCCAAGTAAAATAAAACGGACGAACAAATAAATGACCATGAGGAATTTATATTATTTTTCTAAACTTTCGTTCACCTGCTGGCTTTCTTTAGCACACATCAAGTAACAGTTCGGCATCCTGCTGAGTAGGAATCTATTCGCACCCTGAGAAAGCCACATTACAGGACTGGCCCTAATTAAAGCTCTTTTAATTACAAATTGCAACTCGTAATATCAATTTGCCAGTTTATGATACTCAGCTCGGAGCGTAATTCTTAAAATTATAAATAATGCATCGCATCGGTTGTAATATTTGTAATAGTTGGTTAAAGGGAATGTGCCTACTTCTCAGGTTTTGTCCAATAATAGTAGTATACTTAATTTTAGCAATGTAAACAGAACTGTTGCAAAAAATAATAATAACAGTCATTATCTTAACATCAACTGGCACAATTTTTTTCAAGTTGAAGTTTATTAATACGCAAATTTGATTCTTGAACATTTTAAATGTTCGCCAATTTTTAATAATGGTTAGACAACTAACAGAAATTCAGAAGATTTGTATTGTTTCCAAATTGGAAAATGGGATAGTCTATAAGAGCATTTACGTTTGATTAGATAAATGCCGTGTAATGAAAGTTAAAAAAGACGGGAAAATGAAAAAATTATATCCAGCAAACATGGACCTAGTTAAAATAGCATTCTGAAGTGTAGTTCTGCTGCTAAAAACACAAATTAAGGCGAAAATAAAACAAGGGCTAAGTCAACCACATATTGAACAATGGTCAAAAGGTAATATTTTCTGATGGAAATGAAAATGTTTTTCAGTCATGTTATGATGGACATATTCGTGTTTATCGACCTCGTGGGCAACGATAAAATCAAAATTTTACATTTGATCTAATTAAATCGGGACGTTTTTCTGTTAATACCTAGACACGGATGAGTCAAAGAGGATTGGGAATGTATTGGTTTGTTGGTGGTCATCATAATTTCACTAAATATTTTGAGATACTTGAAAATGTCATGTTGTCGTCAGTAAGGAAACTAGATCCAGATGATCATATTGTTTGCAAACAGGATAATTGCTCCATACATACTGCGCGTAATACAAACCAATAGTTCAGGGATAATATTGTGGAAGAGCGACCATGGCCTTCTAAGAATCCCGACATTAATCCGTTAATCCCACTGAGAACATTTGGAGAATTAGATGCTTATATAAATAAATTATCGCCTTCAAAATGCGTGCCTGCTCGATCGATGAACCCTTTGTTAATTTATTCAATATATTATGCGATGAAAATTTATTTTTTTAAACATTTTTGAAGCTTTTGAAAAATGAGGTTGAAATGCACATTAAGATTCTAAAATTTATATACATGCTGTAGAGAGAATTTTCAAGTGCTTTACCCATAATCTCCCACATTAGCATCACTTTGACCCCTAACCTAAGTCAAACCCCTATTTGCTCTTATTGCCCCCCCCCCCCCCTGGGCACGAAGGGGGATTATTATATCTTTATATTTAAGATGACTGCTATAGGATTTAAGTAGTCAGCTGTTAACTCATCTAATCCGGCGATCCTTTTTATTTTTAAAGTATTTATTTCATATTGTATCGTTTAATTATAAAGGGAACAAGAAGATAATTAGATTGATTCGTCATTTTAGTACAAAGCAAAGAAAATTTTTTCGAAAATGATTTCGAAATTTAATCCATGATGTGCTATTTATTTTAGCGCGTATTTGCAATTTTTGTATGTTATCAGTAAATCATTTATAACTACCTGCATTTTGTCTTCTTTATTTTTAACCATGGCTGTTTTCATTTACCGTTTTCAACATTTAATTTTGGATAATTTTCGACGATAATAACAACTGCTATGCTTAAATCAGTAAAATTTGTATTTATAATTTAAGAAAATTACAAATACAAATGGACGTATAAGATATATGCTAATGTAGATATGAAAGTATACATAGTCTATTTCATTTGTCAATTTGAAATCTCTCAATATTTCCTACACAACTATGGGCGAATCGTCATCCTCGATATATTTAAAAGCAAACTTATATTCGTGGAATCCGCTATGGTGTTTAGAAGATAAATATGCATGAAACATTCGCCAGTACATTTTCCAACAAACTTAAGAAATCTATATACAAGGTGATAAGGATTCCTTAAAGGGTAATTGCCTCCACATATATAACATTCCAAGCACAATCCATCTTAAAGAAAGCTACAAATGAACCAGTGTATTTCACGAAGAGCCGGCAATTCTAACCAGCGCTGCGTTCCTAAAATCCAATTTATAAAGATCAAACCAACACAAGTCCAAAGTGGTAAATATGTTATTTCTGTGCGCTCTAGTCAACGCGGCGCACTGGCGGGTTATTGAAAGGTGAGAATTGGGGGCTGATACATTGCCTAAATCTATCATTAAACATGATTCTCTGAATTTCACATACATAAAAAAATGGCTGCCTTAGGAATCACTACTTCCATATCCGCAGTTCCCATCCGAGTCTCTTTAGCCGAAAACATATTGATACTATATTTGCACTGCAGTATGTGGAAATAATTGCTCATAGAATTTTAATTACACAATATATGAAATCGCCGGCCCCCTAGGTGGTAATGGAGGTAGCTGATGTTCAAAAACGTTGAAAACTTCTATAATAATTTAGTGGAGATGTTGGAGGTGGTTGTGGGGTGGCAGATGTCATAAAGAAAATTGAGACCTTGATTTCTAGTATATGTACAAAATCCCAAGCCTCTGAACTTTTACTAGCATGCTTTACTCATTGTCCTCTATTGCCTCCCCCCCCCCCCAAACTAGCAATATGAAATAATAGTATAATTTTATTTTATTAGTGTTATATTACTTCTCTGCAAAAGTTTTATTAAAACTGCCAAAGTGATTATTTAGTCTTCACAACTAAATCGTCATATAAATAAGGGCTAAGAATTATAGAACATTTTGTAGAATTTGTTTTTCATTGTTTTATAAACATCTATGCAGCAATTATTATAGGATGTTTTAGCTCACGGAGCAAAGTTGATTTATAATAGATTTACAGTAATGACCTCCGAATTTTTTTGATCAATTTGCAAACATTTATAAAACTATTCTTTAAACATTTAGCTAAGCATTAACATAGCAATTTTATTGGGATTCTGCTTAACACAATATTAGTGCTGGGAGCATATTGTATTTGGCCGCAGCTGCTAAAAATTGTTAAATAAACGAAGCACACATTGCTCTCATAAAACACTCATAAGTAGTTAAGAAGCTAAAAATTATCCTTAAAGACTATAGTATGTTCTGTACCATTTTTTATAAAACATGGGTAGGTGTTTATACACCATATTGTTTTCTCATTTACAGTAAAGTCTGTTACAGGACTCAGTTTCATAATGTGTAATAATGTCGAAAGCAGTACATTAGATTAGATTGGGAAGGAGGATCTAGCTGATTGGCCTTGACCACCGCGACCCCATGGATCTATTGTGGTGCTCCTGATTGTTTTTCTTAGAGCTCCTTATCCAGCTTTGTCCTTTGTATCAGACTCCACAGCCTTAATAAGGACCCCGTAGTGTAGCTATCAGCCCTTGGTTTTTCCTCACCAAGTAGTTGGAATCTCAGTCTAGCAAGGCCTTCGCAATGGCACAATACGTGGACTGAGGTTTCCTCTGCCCCTTGGCAGAATCTGCATGTTGCGTCCTCTGCCAGACCCATTCGACTCTAATGTCTATTAAGTCGGTAGTGGCTGGTTAGAAGACCCACTATTATACTAATGGCCTTTCTGTTTTGGCATAAGTCCTCCGTAAATTTGGCCGATCGTTCTTTAATGAACTCTTTGGCCTCTCTCTGTCGTGGGAAATTTTCCCATCATTTCAGACATTTGGTTTGCACCCATTTGTTAACGGATGCTCGTATGCATGGCTTGGTCACACCACAAAAGGGTTCGGGTCCTATGAGGGCGCCACCCGCGCCTTCTCTGGTCAGTTAATCAGCCTTTTCATTTCCCTTGTGTCCCTTGTGTCCTGCTACCCACGCCACGGTCACTTTACTCTGACTTTCTAGATCTATAGGGGCATTTATGCAGTGCCATACAAGTCTCGATTCGACTTGCATGGAACCGATTGCTTTTAGTGCAGTTGGCTATCGGAAAAAATGGAAATCGACTGATTTACAGTTCTTTGCCTTATGATTTCCTTTGCGCACCTCTGTATTGCGGCCACTTCAGTCTAGATTACTGTGGTGTATTTTCCTAGACTTATTGGGATTTTCGTTTTTGACCTTATCCCACAAATCTCAGCTCCGACTTCCTGTTCTGTCTTAGAGCCGTCTGTATACCAGACTGTTTGTGCCGGTATCAGAGGACCGTTTGTCCAGTCTTCCCTGTCTCGTATCTTAATTTTTAAATTCTTACTAAAGTTATATTTTGGGACTGTAATGTTCGTGGGCATTCCTAGAATGGGATCCGCCTACAGCTCTAAGTATAACTTTTGGTGCACTTTTCCGTGCTGCCTTATTGGTGTAAGGCCTTGCCTATGCAGCAATGAACCAGCTTCTTCTTGGATAAATATGTGTAGTGGTGGCAAGTCCAGAAGGACTTCCAGTGCTGCCGTTGGAGCAGTTTTTATCGCTCCCGTGTATACAGGCAAGCAAGCCTTTGTACGCCACTTAACAACCGTAATCAGTATGATCTATGAATTTAAGAAAATGTTTTTTTTCCCTTTAGCACATTTTAAATTTTCCATTTTTTTTTGTAAATTTTTTGAAATAACATCTTTTTTCAATACTTTCCTTATCATTATATTTTTTACTTGTTAGTCTTTAGTTCTGTACATTTTATACCAACCAGATTGTTCAGATGTTATTTTGCACATATCGTATTCTACTCGTTATGCCCTCTCTTTTGAAACCTACATTAAGGGGGTTTTGAAGAAAAAGTTAATCCGCCTTCTTAGAGCGTCCGCCATGTTGGATTTAAAATAGTGTCACATAGTTTATCGTATACTACACGTGTGCAATATTTCAAAGCTCTAGCTCAGTTAGAAGTGGTCAAAATTTTGATTGCAAGATTCACATTGTTACAAAGGAAGCTAAATAAAAGCTTTTAAAATAGTAACATATATGAAGATATACAGGAAAATGTTATTTCATTAATACTTGTATTGCTACTCATACTGACCGTTGTTTTTTGACGGGAACTCCTCGTAGTTGATTGAAAGGTAATATCGGGCAAAATATTAATGGAAATTACCTTTGCTTTTTGCAGCACGTCCCTGTTTAATTTTAAAAAAAATTGGTATATAACAATTTTTCGGAAAATATATTTGTTCTATAAGTGTTTTCATAGTTATAATTATGGTTTATAAGATGGACGAGTTATCTATGTTTGAACCATTTGTATGGCGGCCATTTTGGACTTTAAAATAAGAGTATTTCAAAAACAACAATTATTTGAACAACAATCTTTTATTGTGAAATAAGTTATATACGAAACACAATGGATGCGGTACCATAAAATGATCAAATACAAAAAGTTTATATTCACATCATATTTTTAATTTTGATAAATATTTGTTATTTTTAGAGCCCTCAAAAATTGCATTGTATACAGGGTGTCCCAAAAGTCAGCGTCATCCCTTGGAGGGCGGATAGGCCAGCTCATGATTAACCAGAATATCAAAATATGACCTCAGTAAAAAGTTGTTAGTTTTTGAGATATTGTCACTTTTATGAATTTTGTGAAGTTCGACGCCTTAGTGTTTCGAGTGCCACAGCTACAAAATGCCATATTCTAAGATTCTAATTTTTGTTAGGCAACCCTGAATAGCCCTGCTATTGAACACAGTCCAAAATAAAATTAATAGTGCCATACATTCGGGAAAAGAAAACATTTTTACTCAATTCATGAGTTAATTTTTTTTTAATAGCTAACTTAGACTCTTCATACTGTAAAGAAAATTACCACGTTAACCTGGCAAGTTATTTAAGAAAAAAATGCACATTTAATGTGGTTTTTAAAGTGATATAAACATTCTCTATATTTTACATTGGAAAAAAAGATATTGCTATTTTACTGCAAAAGGAGCTTATTGTGAAATTATTTTAATAATTAGGAATTAAATCAATGTGACAGGTATTTATTAAAAACTAAACAGAACACAAATAAAAATCAAATAATGTGTTCAAATTGCCTGCCACCAAGTCGAATGCAAGCGCGGCATCTTTTTAAAAAAGATCTTTTTTTCCGTCTTGCACTTGTTGCGACATTTATTTGTTGTGCGGCTTCATTAATACGGTGTCTCAATTGATTTACGTTATTTATTGGTTTTGCATAGACCTTTTCCTTTATGTAGCCCCAGTAGAAAAAATCTATTGGATTTAAATCCGGAGACCGGGGAGGTCACAAAATGAGACCTACACGGCCAATCCATTTCTGTGGATAGGTTTGGTCCAAATAATTTCTCACACCTCGTGCGTAATGAGCTGGACAGCTGTCATTTTGAAGCCACATTGCCTCACGTGTGGCCAAAGATGTATCTTCCAAAAGATTTGGCAGTTCATCTTCTAAAAAATCGTGATAAATTTCCCCGTATCGAAACTACTAGGCAACAGACAAGTCCAAAAACAAAACAAAATACAAAAAAATCAAAACAAAAACCGTAATATCGGTACAAGAACAATACGAATGTGAAACGATGCACAAGACACAAGGTAGGTAGTGTAAATTCTACTAAACACATAAACACAATAACAGCCAGAAGTGTCACTTCACGCTAACTCATGTCAGTCATGTCATGTAGTCTAAAGGTGGGTTTACACTACGCGAAACCTTAACGCATGTAAGGGGGTGCTATGTGAAAATTGGGTAATTAATTTTTTTTTTATTATGATATTCGGTTTCAGCGTCCCAAAATACATAGGGGTAGTGGGGTCTACCCTCTGATTCTCGACTTTTTCAAATATTGTGTGCCTGTGTTATTATTGAAATAATTTCACAATAAGCTCCTTTTGCAGTAAAATAGCAATATCTTTTTTCCAATGTAAAACATAGAGAATGTTTATATCACTTTAAAAATCACATTAAATGAGAAATTTTTTTAAATAACTTTCCAGGTTAACGTGGTAATTTTCTTTACAGTATGACGAGTCTAATTTAGCTAATAAAAAAAAATTAACTCATGAATTGTGTAAAAATGTTTTTTTTTACCGAATGTATGGCACTATTAATTTTATTTTGGACTATGATCAATAGTAGGGCTATTCAGAGTTGCGTAACAAAAATCAGAATCTTAGAATGTAGCATTTTGTAGCTGTGGCACTCGAAAAACTGATCCAAGGTGTCGAACTTCACAAAATTCATAAAAGTGCCAATATCTCAAAAACTAACAACTTTTTACTAAGGTCATATTTTGATATTCTATCAATCATGAGCTGGCCTACCAGCCCTCCAAGGGATGACGTTGACTTTTGGGACACCCTATATATATCACATATTTCACAGAAAAATTTCCTTCGCAATCCAAAATCGCTTTTCTGTTGGCAAAACGAAGTCTCAATTAGTTAACATTTATCTTATTACATTACGCCGCCATGTCACATAGAATCTATAAGTATATCTTTGTAATATTTTAAATTTATTTTGAAAATTATTATTGTCTGCAAATACATTTAAAAAATAAATAACTTATGTTGTTGTTGCTGAACATAAAAAAGTATCACTGGAAATAATAACACAATGTTTATAAAAATGTTTTGTCGTATCTCGAATAATTTTGTAATTATCGTCTACTATTTTTTTAATCCTTTGTAAACATATATACAATTATTTTATAACGCCTGAGAGCCATAATAAAACAAAATAAAGAACCATTTTGTTTTACAAACTGTGCCAATTTATACTAACGTTTTGAAAATGTTCGTATCAACAATCTTGTTTTATAACAAATGTTCCATAAACATTCTTTCAGCTTCTACAAACCATCAAACTGCTGGTTGGGCCACAACCTGTCTAGTTCCATATGTCGTTATAATATATACATGTACCAAATTTCAAGTGAATAGCTCAGTTTTATTTTATTAACCCCTTTAATAATGGGGTGGAGGTGACAGATGTTATAAACAAATTTGAGGCCTTAGTTTCTAGTAAATTCATCAAGTTGCAAGTGGTGATCTTAATCATATCATCTTAATCATATGTTTTAACTATCGAAATAACCAAGTAGGTACATACCAAGTGGCTCTGTAATGAACTAAGAAAAAAAGGAATAATAGACCCGATGTGGCTACCCTCTATATTGATCACAAACGACTCTTTTGTATTTAAATTGATTATAAAGTTTTTGGATAAAATCAATATTAAAATAGTGGAATTTATAGCTTAGCTTCGTATATCCTACTGCGTAATCTTTGTAGAATAATAACCAATTTATCCGAGGTCTAGCTGTGTATGTCTCAAAATGCCCTGACCGACCCCTGGGCAAGAAGTGTGTCACCCTTGTTGTAGATCCTGTTGGTTCATCTCGTCTTAGGTTCCGGTATCGATGTTGTTAGGGTATATAGGTATAGTTTATTTAAAAAAAAATGGTATAATGATAACAAACAAAATTGAAAAATACGTAAGTGGCTAAAGGACAAGTTCTCAAGGCCAAAGAGCTAGAGGAAAAAAAACATTTATATATATCTTACAACAATCAGCAGTAAAATTTAAGTGCTTGGATTTGAAATTAATGGCAACGGATTTCTGAGCATTGAGCTTTAATCCATGATCACTTTAGTATTTAAATATAAAACCAGTACTTACGTCAGCGATTGCCTGCTCTGCGTCAACAGGATTGTATGCAATATATGATATGTAGTCTGCATACTGATGGTATTTACAATGTTTTATTTTCTCATGCAGATCAAACATAAAAAGGACAGATAGTTTGGGGCCCAAGATTGACCCTTGGGGCACCCTGATGCGACGAAGCTATCCTGAGACATCACTGGTTTTTCCGAGCAATATCATTTCACCTGTTAAGTTCTTCTAGATAACCAATTTACTGACTTGATTCCTAAGTAGAGCCAATAGCAGTTCGTGATGTAAACAATCAAAATCCTTTGTGTAATCCAACATTACAGTAGTTGCAACTACTGTAATGTTGTAACTAATTCTTTATTTATAAACTTGAAGTTCATATCTGTTCATACAGAATTCAAAATACTATTCGTAAATTTATTATTTAACAAATCTAAAAGCATTAACGTCGAGGGATAAAACCTTTTTAAAGTGCGCCAGTGCTACATGTAAGCATAACACGAGTATTGGATGCCTCTAGAGATATAACTATTACAAATATGTGAGAGGTTGGTGTAGTATATCACAGCCTACTAGTTTTCGCACTTTCTCGTCCTAGTAAAGGTATGCGCCAACTCTGATGGGCCTGAGTAATTAACAGGGGAGCGATTGCAGCATAGCCAAGCGCTTGTAGCTTGAGATAAATAAATTACAAATTTTTAATGGTAATTACATAAAGAAAGTGCCGCTAGTTGCGGGAATCTTACACAAAATACATGTATCGGAGAAAATACCAGTTGACAAGTTGTAGCAGCGGTTTAGTTGTTTATGTTCTAATTCTCGTTCCATATAATTTTTATTTAATATGAGTTAATAAAAATATAAATTTATAGAAGTTGCAGTCGAGTGCGACCGGCTTCGAATTCCAATTTTTCTCAAATGTGCCTCAATTCACCTTTACGTCGGGTCACAAAGATTGAGACACATCCAATAACTTTTCATGGTTATTGTTCAAGTAGATATTCGCATCCGGCAACTTCCCACTGCAACTTTTCTTATTTAGTAATACTCTTAATAAAAATATTGAAAAACATTAATTTATATAGTTTGAAATGTTAATATCTAATAGCTCGACTAAAATTTAATCATCGTCGTTTCCCGTATCATTTGAAAAAAATAAAGATTATAAATAATAACTCATGTTCGTGTATAAGAGTGGGGGATATAAATCACATGTTTTTTTTTTAATGTATACTGTTCTCAGCAGCACGAGCCCAACTTACGGATAAGCTCCTTACGTTGGAGCTCCAGTTACCAATGAACATGAATTATATCCTGTGCTCTGAAAATTTGCCAGCATATCAAGCATTGTTCGAATTTGTAAACTATACCGGAGTAGTGTAATTTCTTTGACAAGTCTTTAGTTAAAAAAAAAGAAACTAAAAAAGAAAAAAGATGTAATATATAGAGGGAAAAAAGTAATAATAAAATAATGAAGAGAGTAAAGGGGATAATTAAAAAAAAGAAAGAAAGCAAAGGAAACAAAAAAAGAAAAGAAAAAAAAGAAATATGTAATACCGAACTAAGAACTTGTTATGGTGGTTAACGATTGGTCTTCTTTTTTTCCGTTTTTTATTTATTTATTTTTATTTATTATTTTGATCTTTTTTTGTCCCCATATCTCCACACCGTTAGCTTTGGGTGATGCTAAAGGGAATTATATTAAACATTCCTTTCTACTCGTTTAGGGCTAGACCAATTAGGTTATGATAGGTAAAGAGCTTGAACTGTATAGCTAGCCCCATTAAATTACATTAAGTTTCGGGTTCTTTGCTCATTCCTTTCTGCTCGTTTATGACTAGACTTATTAGGTTATTTCTGCTCGTTTATGACTTCACCTATTAGGCAATGTTAGGTTTAGAGCCTGTGGTGTTTGTCTCTCCTCTTATTTATGAATATTTCATTAGGTGTAGGTACGTTTAGTACCTCTTAAGTGTATTTCTTTACCAGCTTAGCTGCTAAACTTGAACAAACATTTGATAATTTTTTTCCACGATATGCACCTCATCAGATTTTCAAGTTATTAACACCTAAATCTATTATAAATAGCCTATTTTCACTTTGAGGTTATGTTTTCTCTATATCGTGATCTGATAAGGTAAAATTAACAAGGGCTTCGTGTACAGCACGTAGAAATTCATCTGAAACAATACCTCATATTCCGCTTAGTGATTAAAACCTGAATAGCTTAAATAGCTTAAATAAAAATAGCATTAATTTAGTTTCCTTTTCTGAAGAAGACGTCCTAAAAGCATTAAAAAAAATGAAACCGAAGCTCACCATGGGGCCGGATGGTATACCTGCATTTTTACTGAAAGATTGTGCTAATATATTCGCCCATCCACTAAAAATTTTATTTAATTTGGCTATACAATGCTGTTCTTTTCCTGATATCTGGAAGTATTCTAAAGTCTGTCCAGTTTATAAAAAGGGCAACAAAAATGATATAACAAATTTCCGACCAATCACTATCATTTGTAACTTTGGCAAAGCTTTTGAAATTTTGCTGCATAATTGCATATATCCGCATGTCAAAAACAGTATATCCTCTCAGCAGCATGGATTTATGAAAGGTCGATCTACAGCCACCAATTCAATATGTGCTACCCAATATATATCTGAGTCCATTGAGATGCAAGTTCAAACAGACGTAATATATTTCGATTTCACAAAAGCATTCGACAGGCTTAATCATAACATTCTTATTAAAAAACTGTCCAAAATTGGAATGTCACCGAATTTTACACACTTTTTAAAATCATACTTGTCAGATAGGAAACAGTACGTCGCGTTTAATGGATTCAGGTCTACTGATTACTTATCTTATTCTGGTGTACCTCAGGGGTCTGTCCTTGGGACACTCTTGTTTAATATATTCATCAATGATATAACATATGAACTAGATGTTCATTTTTTAAAGTACGCAGATGACCTCAAGCTACTACATAGAATCTCGAACATAAATGAGTGCAGTAATTTACAAAATAATATATCTAAACTCAGCGATTGGTGTATCGAGAACAGTCTCATAATAAATGTGCAAAAATGTAACGTAATGACATTTTCCACAAAGGATGTTAATTTTACATTTAACTACTGCCTAGAACCATTAACTCGACCGTCCTCGTTTAAAGACCTTGGAGTAATTTTTGACAAAAAACTCAGCTTTGTCAATCATATAGACACGTTAATTTGCGACGTAAATAGAACACTTGGTTTTATTATACGCAATGGGCGTGATTTCTCTAATATTTCAACGTTAAAATTATTATATTTTTCTTTTTTGCGATCTAAACTAGAGTATGCGTCTCTTGTTTGGCAGTCCTGCTATAACACTCATAGTCTTAAACTAGAAAACGTGCAACGCCACTTTCTTAAATTTCTACATCTAAAATCTCATGGTATATATCCACCAATTGGTTTTCCACAAAGTGATTTACTTCAAATGTTTTCAAAGCGTAGCCTATCTGAAAGACGCAACGAATTTGCAATAAATTTCTTAAAAAAGGTGATTCATTATGATATTGAGTGTAGTGAGATACTCCAGAGACTTAATTTCCATATTCCGCGAATAAATTCAAGACAAAACCAAACTTTCTACCTTCCTATAGCCCGGACTAATACTTTAAAGTGTTCACCAATCTACAGCATGTGCTCTAGCTATAACCACAGTCAGCGTGATATCGACATCTTTAATAAATAGGAGATTCTGTCTAAATCATATATGTATTTTTTATTCTCTCTTTTTATTGTAAATAATTTCAACTCTTTATTCTCTGTAATATTTATATTTTCTTTTGTTATATATCTTTACTGAAATGTACGCTAGTAAATTTAAGTAATTTTTGTACGATGTATGTGTTGTTTCCCATCTTGTAAATGGCCCTGTACTGTTAGAGGGTGTATGAATAAAATAAAAAAATAAAATAAAAAATAAATAAAATAAAATATTATAGAAATATTATTTTTTTTCCATTTTGAGGTTACGTTTTCTCAATATCCTGTCCTCATGGAGCAGAACGGGTAACGGCATTATGATCACCGTGTCAATTGGTTTTTGAAGATTTTGGACGTTTTCCAGTTATTAGGGCATGAATGTAGGCATAAACGCCCTGTTTGACACATTAGCATTAGGTTTTCTCAAAACTGTGACGTGATGGTGCAAAATGGCATTGTGTACAGCACATCAAAAACCTTCGGAATCACCTATTTAAGTTAAAAGAAAAGCAAAAAAGTGTTTTTTGCAGGTCTGTGTAATAATTTGTTTACGATTACCCCAAAAAATTATAATAAAATATAGTATATATAAAACTTGACTGTTTACATGTTTCTGACGATTACTCTCTATAACGGATACCGCCAAATCTTAGCAGGGAGTACTCTACCATGATATTTTGCATATGTGGTCTAAAGAAATAAAAATTTGGAGTTTAAGAGAAGTTATCGCGTTTCATAGAAATTTTAGTTATTTCATACTAGACTTTTGAAAAATAACTAATAAAATCTTAAAAAAAATAAAATTGTCATAATCTAAAGAGAATTGGTTCGAACCTGAAAGTAATATCGTATATTAATTTTAATGTCCACATCTTGTACATCTTCGTTTTCTGTGTATTTAATAAAACACTTGAGTAATATTTTACTCCAAAATTGTAAACGGCTTACGTGCTCAATTTCAAGTATTCCACCAGGCCATTTTACATATTTTCCATTCAAATAAAAATTTTAGGCAACGTCTGTTTTGTAATTGTCTTATTTATAAAGATATTTCAGTAATATTTAAAAATTAAACTGACATAATATCTTCTAATCCACATTGAGTTTGTTCGAACCAAAAAAAATATATACTACAGTTCCAATATCTTGTGTATCTTCGCAGTTTTGAGTGTTTAATCAAAGACATTAGTAAGATCTGGCATCAAATTTATAATGAAATATTATTTCTATATAAATTATATTTTACACGCTTCTGTCGATGGCCCTGTATAACGCATAGACAAAATTTCAATAACGAGTATTCTTCCACGCTATTTGACATAAGTATGTTCTTAATTTTAAATCAAAATTTTAATTCTAAGAGAAGTTATTGTACCAACTTTTAAGAGAAACAACAACACACATACGTACACACGCAGACACAAATTTTTTATTCGATATATGGTTTCAGTGTATTGTAGGGTATTATGAAGCAAATAGTGTATAGAGATCCAGTTAACATAGTGGAAGAATTAAAATCAACACCGAAAATGATATCCAAAACGATCCAGCAATGTTAGGTTTTACTCCATACTCCAAATGGCACTTCGAGTAAAAGCTGATTTACTAAATGATGGTGGACCTTCTGAAAAGTTAAATTAAAAACGTTAATTCTTTTTTATAAATTTCGTTAATAAGAAATTATAACAAATTATAGAATGCAAATTTAAAAATAATTTCAAAGTACTGGCACCCTCTACAAGAATCAGCAAAAATGTGAGCAAATTTGAATTCATAGCGCGTAAAAAAATTTTCTAAAAGGTTGCTTCTAAAAATATTAAATAAACTTTGATACCCGATAATAATAATAATAATTTTAATGCCTTTATTTCCAATAATATTTTACAGAGAGAATGAGAACATATGCAAACTATTCTTCGGAAATCTCAAGGGGAAGTTCACAAGTGTGCTCTGCCACTTAACACTTGCTATATTTAAAAAAGACACTAAAATAAAAGTACAAAATATGTATAGAAAGCTAAAATAATATATGTTTAAATAATACAGGCACGCAAAAAAAGTCAAGTGCGAGAAGGCAGACCTATGTATTCCAATGCATTTTGACCTACTGAACACGAATCCGATATCCGCTTTGCCCGATTGGCTTTTACATTTTTCCTAATATCAAAAAACACCATCAGAATGTCTAAATATTCTAGAACAAGTAAATGAAAAACTTAAATGAGCTAACCACCATTTGCATACATACTTTGGGGCCCTCAGACCGAATGTGGACGCGGCACAATGATCTATGGTCATTTTTAAGGGAGATACACACCATCAAAGTCAAAGGTCCTAGGATTTCGCTTCTCCGGTGCCATGGGTCCACCTCGAAAGCAACTGCATTCGAATGGGGCACCACAAAATTATTAAAAAATTCAGAGATATGCAAAGAGAATAGAGAAATCGAATGGCATAAACCATACATCCCTACGGTACTTCGTTTTCGAGATAAGGCCACTTGAAGTCACCAGAAGGAGATAATCTCTTTTATCCCCCACTTTTCAAGACTCTGTCTTGAAAACCAAAAAAGCTATAGGCTACCAGTTTACGCCATTCGATTTATCACATTTCCTTACGTACTCCTGATTTTTTTAGAATTTTAGGGCTCCTCGTTTAAGACCAGCGGCCACGAGGTTGGGCCGTGTCGCTTGAGGAGTGAAATCCTCGGACCTCTTATTTTAGCAGCTTGTAACTATCTCGCTAAAAAATAATCGGAGATCATCATGCCGCCCACCATCGGATAGAAAATTTAATTTTGAATCGACTGGGCACAAAAAAGGCGGTTATTTTTGTCTCGAAAAAGTTAGTGAAATATGAAGAGATCTCGATAACGCGTACATTTTCTAGACACTCAAAATTTTGGGACGAAATTAAAGTATCGCTAAAAATCTGAAAAAATTCGGAACTTCGTAGGATGGTGAGGAAAATCGAATGACGCAAACTAGAGGATTATAGCTTTTTTGTTTTCGAGATAGAGTCTGGACAGGTGGGGGGGGGGGGGAAGAGATTTTTTTCCTTACGGTGACTTTGAGCGGCCCTACCTCGGAAACAAAGTATCGTAGGGATGTCCGATTTGCTCCATTCGATTTCTCTGTTCTCTTTGCATATCTATATCCATTTTTTCATAATTTTATTAATCCTCGTTCGGATGTAGCTGGTCTCGAGGCGGACCCATGTCGCCGAAGAAGATAAATCCTCGATCCTTTGACTTTGGCAGTGTGTATCTCCCTTAAAAATGACCATAGATCATCGTGTCGCCCACATTGAGTCTCAGCACCCCAAAATACATATGGAAATGGTATTCAGCTCATTTAAGCTTTTTATTTACTTGTTTGAGATTTTTCGGGCCTTCTCGCGGTGTTTTTTGAGGTTAGGAAAATGCACGAGCCAATTGGACAAAACGGACATCGGACTCGTGTTCAGCTGGTCAAAACTCATGGGAATACATAGATCTGCCTTCTCGCACTCGACCCTGTTGTGTGCCTGTATAATGAACAAATCTCCATTATTATCAACTTTTGGACAAATTGCTTAATCGCAATATTTTGGGGTAAGTAATATGCCATTTCCATTCCATCACTTCTAAATATCTAAATATCGTGTTACTGTGTAACTGTGGTGGCATTCCCTTAATTCTTCTCTTTTTGTTTAGATTTCCTACATCATACATCTTCACTACACAAGTAGAACTAGCAATGTCGGTGAAGTAATGGTTATGCGCCCGCGTTTTTTTTTTAGTTAACCAAGGCCGCCTTGACTTTGAGGAATGTATTATTTGGCGATTATGTACAACATGTAACCTATTTATGTTTTATGTTTAATTGGAGTGCTGAACTTGAAGCATGGTAAAACTGTTTTCATAGGACTGGCACCAAGTATAAAAATACATATTATATTTTGATGTTTAGTGGTGTCGATTTCCTGACACGCTGAAAACATGGGCGTCTTATAGCCGAGTAAAAACATTTATTTTATTTCTTACTTAAATAGACGCGAAATATATAAATTATGTCGTTTACATGTTCCTACATCAAAGGAAAGAATATTCGTTTTCGTGCTTTTCGTTAGGCTAAGTTCCATTTTAAAGGAATGTGGCGTACGAAAACACCGGCACAAATTTATCTTCGCGACCTATTTGTAAGAAATGTACCTATTATTACGTATATGCATAATGTCTTATATATTTAAAATTTTGGCAGCATTCCGAAGGTTGTAAAACAAAAATAAAAAAGTTTAAATGTATGCACTCATATTTATTTGGATAATGAAAAGTGTTTACGCCTAATACATTTAACGCAGAACATAGACACTAGAAATAAAAAAAACATATGTGCTAGTCTATTTTTGAATTTAATTCGTAGGCTATAGCATCAAAGTGAATTTATGGAAAACTTCATTTAGATATTCAGCAAATTGTCGAAACGAGAATTAAATTGGAAATGTGAACGGCGGCTATTAATATTTCATTATTTAAGACCCTAGTTTTATGTTACAATCGTTAGAAAAAAACATTTGGTAGAAAAATATGTTTTATAACAGGCCAAACTCAAACATCGAATTTAAGAAATTCACAGACCTTGCATATTGTGCAAGTATCAAAGTATTGAAAATAACCGACAGAATTGATAGTTTCCTGATATAAAGTAAATAAACATTTTAATTGTAATGCCCGAAATATTTTCTTATTTTGCCTCCTGTGGTGTTTAGAGCCACGTTAAAAAACATTTATAAAACCAAAAGTATAAACAACCGGCGACTGTGGTTTGCAACATTTATAATTATTAGTTGAATGTTTATCCACGTAAAGGAGTGGAAGTATGTGATCCTAAAAAAAAATGTTGTTGTAATAGGTTTAGTCATGACATGTGGAGAATTTAAATTTGAGTCTGTCTGTAACTTTTTCTGATGCGCACAATTTCTCTGGAACGGTTTAAAATATGGATTATAAATTTTTTACGTGTATTAGTCCATTGAAATGTTACATTGACCTTGTATTTTGGACAACACAAGATTTTATTTTTTGATATGTAAGGAGGTCCAGTTTGAGTTTAAAACTCGATTTTCGGGGCTGAAAGCCCCCCATTTGGCCACCATCTTGAAAAATATTTTTCCACGATATCTTGAGAACCGTAAGTCTCACAAAAAACGTTTTAAGATTTTTTTTCTAAAGAATTGAATTCTCTACAATCTTGGTCTAGAGGTCTCTTCCGTAAAATGGAACATGAAAAAGTTATAGTTAAGAATAGACTAATATCATTTAAGGGTTATAACTTTTATTTTATTGATTTTATTGTAAAAACACATCAGATGTTTCTTGTAGATCATTTTATTGCGAACAACTTTCTCTGCTAATTGTTTAAACTTCGTCACTTTGGAGAGGTGTTAGGGCGCTACAAAGGGATCAAACCAATACTCCATTCAAAACGCGCGAAAGGGTGCAGGAAAGAACGCCGCCCTGAAACTACTTTGACTATACGTTTCTTGAGTCGCTGATTACGAAAATCGAGAGCCCGCAATCCTAAAAGTTGGAGAACATCCCTAAAAATGCCAAAAGCATTCCTTTTAGAGGGTTCTCCGATATAATTTTAATAAAAATCAAAAAAGGATCCTATGAAATCCCCTTTCTCTCTGAAATTAATTTGCAAGAGTGGTTGATTTATACCAGATATAGCCAAATTATATCATTAGGGATAATCGGAGAGTGTTAAAACCACCCCTATATCGACGTAAAAGTTAAAAAATTGGTAAGAAAATAATTTTTTCTACTTTTTGAGGGTTAAACTCCTACCCCTAAATTGAAGCAGGCTTTAAAAAACGAGGTAAATTTTCATTTTTTTTGCATTTTCATTTTATTTTTGACGAGTATTTTTGTATAGTTGTTATCCTGACTCTTTTCACGTTCTTTGAGTAACTCGAGAACCATGCTCTATAGGGAAAAAGTGTTTATATACAATATTAAACTGCATGAAATTTAATAGAAAATGCATGCAGTTCCGATTCGTTTTTTTTTCTTCCAAGATCAACACTTTACGAAAGCAAACGTTCTCAAAAAATCGGTAAATGTATTTACAGAACTTCCCTCTTTATTTATACTCACTCTAAAAATTATTAATTACGAAACGTCATATGAGAATAATAATCGAAATATAGTTATCGCTATTACTACAAGGATAACCTGTCATCCAACAGCAAAAATTCAATATTAAATAGAAGGTGGCAAACATAGACGGCTTGCGTAAATACAAACTTCATTATCTATTCGATCCACTCTGTATATTTTCCAGTATAAGTCTAACCATATCTTCGGTGATAGTAGTGTTAGCTAGCTACCAACAGTCAGACAGACAAACTGACGGAAAACCTGTATTTTCGTAATCTACATGATCTGAAACGTGAGAATCCGAAAAATCGGTATGCGATTTTTCCCACTCTCTGTATCTCGTAAAGTATTGATAATATAAAAAAATTAGTAGGAACTTATTTGTAGCAAATTTGTAATTTATATAATATAGACAATTTTTCGCTAGAGGGCGTAGTTTTCGAGTTATTCAAGAAGTGAAAAAGGGACCTTTAAACTACTCCCTACTCCCCGCTCACCATCTACTGGTCAGGACTTTTAGTATGTTGTTCAAGGCACTCCCCCCGTCAATTTTACAAAAATTGGCCTCTACAAAAATTATTTCCTCCCTATTTTTCCTTCGTTGACTGAACTATCATGATAATACGGTTCAATTAACCGAAGACGGTAGAATTTTATTTCATAATTTTTAGGAATGGTTTTTTAATCAAGAAATTTGTTTTCACCCTTTTTAGCGAGCCAATTTCATGTAAATCTACAAAAGATATAAAATTATAGCAACCCTATTGGATTCGCCGTTTTGAGACTTTAATTCAGTATCAGTTACTTTGAAAATACCTCCAACTGGCACCTTCGCCATAACTTAGAAAGAAAATACTGCTTCTAACCTGCACCTCCGATATAGCTTCGAACATTTTTTAATTTAAAGTACTTCCTTCCAATATTTGCTCATCTTCCCTCGCCTCAAATCGGTTAGGCCTTAATTTTATTTTTAAATCTATCAAAGCCTTTTAACTTCTTATATTTTATTATATAAACTAGCTGAATGATTAGAGAACGGTGACTTATATTGAATAATTTTATACACAGGAGTATGAAGAGTAATATCAACAAAACGCAGCTGATTATGAAGTGGGGCATGAAACACCAATCTCTCATACAAATAGTTAAACAATCCTTTACCACATATAAATCCCATAGTGATGTCAATATATTACCTACCCGATACTAAATACCCGTTACTGGACGAAGTACCTATTACCGGGTAGCCAGTATAAAAAGTACCCGTTACTTCGGTATTACCTTAGTATGAGTATGAGTAATGAACTAATGAATGAGAAACTGTAGGAACAATAGTATAGGTAAATCTAAATCGGTATTGGTATTAGTAAGAGTGTGCGCGTGCGGGTATCCGAGAACTTTAAATATTGCAAATGTAATGCCGGCGGCTGGCTACCGACTACTCGATTAGCACAAATATTCCCAAGTTACTGACAGTATTGACTGAATAACGTACCTAATCCAATAGTTTCTTTCTTAACTTTTAGGTGATAACAAAATATAAAATGACTTCGTTATAATTAAATGAACAAACACAAGCATCAAAAATAAAATACATGCATTTTCAGTTCTAATAAGTAAAAATAAATAAACAAAAGTACTAACAGAAATAAACAAAATTAAAATAACATTCCGAAACAAAATTAAAAAGAGAAGACCTAGGAACAAATATTCGTCGGGGAAATATATGAAATATTCCACAGAAAGTCGCTCTTTGTTAAGGTCGATTTTCGTGTAACACCATTGAATATGTACGTGGGCAAGTGATCTCGTGCCTTATTATTGGCAACGAGCGCCATCGGTCCTACTAAACGTATTCCCTATGTATGCATTCCCAGTATGATAAATATACCAGTACCGGTACCGGGTACAAAGTAACGGGTACTTGTTGGGGAAGTACCGGGTATCATAAATACTCGAATGTGTATTTGACATCACTAAAATCCCATATGCGACACTCCTTTGATCTAGCAGAAATGCCTCCGATGACCTCGGACTTTTACTGTGGATTTGACACGTCAAGATTAAATACACTCGAGATGATTCGGATAATCCTAATCGGAATTTTAGTACCTGATTGAAATAGGTAATAGAGGATTTTAATCGTATAATTATAATATCTACATCATATAATAGTACATTTACCTAAATCGCATAATTCCTTACATTACCTATTTGTATCATTTGTAAGGCTTATTTTAAAATAATAGTGAAATTTGTACGTCTTACGAAATTTCAATTTTTTATTGCAGCTAAACTGTTAGTTGACGTTCAACTGTGTATGAGTCTCGACTCTTTAACCTGGATATATCTCTGCTAGTGTTGCACAAAATATCGCTGTCCTTTTCAGTGTCGCATACGGGATTTATGTGTGCCTTTACCAAGTATTTTGTGAGCCATTTGCTAGTTGTCATTTTTGTCACAGATTATACCATATTAGCTACTGCAAAATACATTCACTATAACGCCATACTCTACAATAGGCGTTAGAATGATCGATTCTAGGTTCTAACGTAATAATTAAGGTAGGTGGCCAATGACTAGGCGTATGATTTCTGTAATATTATTAACATACTTTTCCTATATACACCTTGTATATGGGAAAGTAAACAAACATATAGGCGCTTAATTTTATGATTAATTTTCTTTATTTTTAAATAGCTGACGTACTCTACCACTGCGAGGAGGGAATTGTTTTTTAATAAAAAAAATTTAATAACTTATTTTTAACTTATATTAATAACTCAATATTTATGAGAAAAGTAAAAGAGGGTTTACCAAATATCGGCAAAATTATTTACTTTCACCAGATCAAATCTCTGGTGATAAGCAAAATAGGTGTTAATAAATATGTCTAAAAATAAGAAAAAATCAATTACATTCTCGCGGATTTACACAGAATATAAATACTCATTGTATTCTGTAGAGAAACCGTGACATCAGTTGCATACCAATGTGAGAGCAAAAAACAAACTAATATAATATGTTGAATTTGTTCTTTTTATAACTTCAAACATTTTAACAGAAAATAGAAATCGTTTTCATTTCGCTCCGACAGAGCATAGTTACTATAACTAACTTGCATAGCACTCGGATCACAAAAGCCCTTGTAAGATAAACCACCGAAAAGTGCCCCAGCACCTATGAAACTGGAATGGTCCTAATATTGTATTTTGTAGTGGGGATTACTTCCACAGAGTTTCGTCCCCGTGTGACTGCTAAAGGGGTTGAAATGGCTGATTTACCCCTAAAGTGGTAAAACAGGGTAAAAAAAATAATGTGTTCTAGTGTTTTGTAAAACTAATTTTTAATTTATTGAGATTTTTATCATATTATAACATAAAATATATGCAGACTTATTTAAAAATATATTAGCTTATGATTTACGTAAACTACAGGGTACAGGTACCCCTCACCCCTTCAACGGAATCATCTAAAAAAATAATCAAGTTCCAGATGTCGTTATGATATATACATGTACCAAATTTCAAGTGAATGTATCAATTCTATACTATATAATACTATATAAACTAATGGAGTGGAGATGATGATGGATGATGAAAAATATTATAAGACTCTAAAGCCCTGGCTACTAATGTACCGGGTGGATATGAGTCAATGTTCGCCCCCAATATTTTGGTTGTTTTTGTATTTAAAAATTTGGTTTTTGGTACCCATAAATTAGACAATAATAAGCTACTTTTAGACTAACAGGAATGAAAAAATCACTTCCGGTTCAACCAAATATTTCTGAGCGGATTTTCAAAATTTTGGTATCATTAGATTCGTATGAAAATGAGGTATTTAAAAATGTTGGTGAACGATTAAATTCCCATTTAAAAAAACCGAGTTAGTGGGTAAAAATCACATTTAAAAATTTAAAACGCCTCTAGAGAATTAAGTAATGCAATCATATTGCCCTTTTTATTTTTATAGTAACGTAGCACACAAACTAAAATATATTTTGGGCACCACAGCACTCTGAATTCAGAAATAGATTTTTTAATAAAATTTTTAATGTTTATCAAAAAGTGACCAAAATGGATGTATTGTATTCAAAATTTCCTCTAGATTCCAAAAATGTAAAAATATATAGGGTGTTCCATTTAAAAATCGAAAGTTGTGGGCATTTCCGGTCAAACCGGATGTGCACCAAACTTGATTTTTTATTGAAAAGATGGCATTTTAGTCGTGTAATAAGGCCTCCAAATTTCAATTTTCTATTCCAAATATTTTAGGAAATATCGGGGCGAGCGCAATTCGTGACTCACCCGGTATAGTCATTCCATTTAAGAAAAACAAGTTGATGTCACTTCCGGTTCAGCCGGAAGTGATATTTTCATTCCTGATAGTCTAAAAGTAGCTTATTATTGTCTAATTTATGTGTGCCAAAAACCAAATTTTTAAATACAAAAACAACCAAAATATTGGCGGCGCGGCGTACATTGACTCGTGGCCACCCGGTATACCCCAAATCCCAAGCTTTTGTAGTCTTACAAGCGTGCTTCACTTATTTTCCCCTATTTACCTCTATTTGACCCTCAACCCCTCAACGAAATCATCTCAAAATATAATCTAATTCGAGATGTTATAATACATACGTGTGCGAAATTTGAAGTGAATATCTCAATTTTATTTTATCAACCCCTTTAATAGTGGAGTGGGAGTGGTGGGGAGTTGAAAAATATAAAAAAATTTGAGACCTTAGCAATCATTATAAAAAATTACATAGACATTTTTGTTCTTCAAAATATGATTATTTTTCAGACTAAATGTTTGTTTTTAGGTGCCACTTCTGAAAAGGAATGCATCCTTTCCCTATACAGTAGCAAACCCCCACATAATACAAAAATATCTGCATTTACTATTTATTATGTTTAAAAAAGAAAATACCCGTAAATGTAAACTTTTAGAATTAAAGATATTAAAACACAAAAGCAAAACTCAGGTCGTCTCGTAACTTGTCTTGGAACGATTATTTTTTTCCAGATAGACTCGTTTAGATGATGGGATTTATATATAAGCAAATCAGGTAACACGCAGGTGTGTTTTATAGACAGATTAAACGTTCAATTTTGTTTTAAGCAAAAGTTTAATTAAAAATTGCAAGATAAATTCGTTACTAATATTAACATATAAAACAGACAAGCGACAGATAATTAAAGTCCGCAACAAAATTATTATGCATGTATAATAAGAATAAATTAATTAAAATGATCTATTGTAGCGATAAGATCGCTGAAGCGGGGGGTTTTGGTCGGCGGTGGTAGGTCGTACCTGAGGACCGATATGGTCAACTTCCGGCAGGACATTTCCTAACCTGGAGCGCGCGTTTGCCGCATCCTAAGAAGCCGGCATATCTGCACGCAGCCGACCAGCATGTATCAGTCGTCCCATACATCTGGAAACATCGACCTGGACGTCATGTCGTATTTATCATCCCGTACGGATAACATGTATAGGGAATGGAATCTAAACTAAGCTATTTTAAATTTTCAAGAAATATCTGCTGATACCGTACAGTATGTTATTAAATTTTGTAATTATGAAAATCCAATAGTAGTTGAAATCGGAAACAACACGGATATAAAAATACCGCTGAGAGATAGCTCTGTCTAAGAGTTCTGAGACGTCCTCTCATGTATTCTTTGAGGACAGATTTGACATGTGATGAACAGGGAAAAATGTTTACTCATTTCGATTACTAGACAAAGATCTCAAAATTTCTTAGAGGAATATATTTAATAAATAATGTTATCATATAGTGTATCCGTTGTTCATCTTGATACCCGAGTGTTTACTAATTTGCAGTTTACTCACAATGTGCCAGCTGTTTCCATTTTTAGTCGGTATTAAAAGAAAAAGTTTATACCCAATTTGATTGTTACATCCCAATCAAACCGCAACATAATAAACAAAACAATTCTTAATGGAATTTAGGGCAATTCTTTTCTCATAATCCTGTATATTTGTAATTTATGATATAACTTTTACTTACACATCCCCGTAGTGGAGTGGAAGGACACTAATCGTAAAAAAACATATTTTTTTTGTTGTTAAAATAGTTCTAGAGAAAAATTCTGTCGGTCTGCATGTCTGAAACTTTTTTTGTGCGCACGTTTTTCCTGAAACAGTTTAAGATATTGACTTGAAATTTAGTACATGTATTATAAAGAGATCTATTTAGAACTGGATTATATTTGGAACTTATTCCGTTGAGAGGTTGGTGGTAAATAAGGGTAAATACAGCAAAATTAGTAAAGCAAGCTAGTAAGAGTCCAGACATCTGAGATTTGGTGCGTATACTAGAAGCCAAAGTATCAAATTATTTTATGATATTTGCCACACCCACCACCATTATTAAAGGAGTAAACAGTGTAAAATTGAGATATTTACTTAATATTTGGTACACGTTTATATTATAAAGACATCTGGAAGTAGATTTTAAGCTGATTCCATTGAGGGGTTGAGGAAAATAGTGATAAATAGTGGAAAATAAATAAAACAACCTAGTAAAAGTGCAGAAACTTTGAATTTGGTGTATATACTATAGAAGCAAAGGCCTCTAATTTTTTGTAACATCTGCCAGACTCAACTTCCACTCTGTTATTTAAGGGGTTAACAAAATAAAATTGAAATACTCACTTGAAATTTGATACTTCTATGTATTATAACAACATGTGGACCTAGATTATACTTTGAGCTAATTGCGTTGAACGGTTGGAAGATAAATATGGAAAAGTAAGTAAAGCAAGCTAGTAAGAGTACAAAACCTTTGGTGTATATACTAAACAACTTGAAATGTCTTCTATAGTTAGTGCAAGTATTTGTATCTAGCAAATATTTCTTTACCGATGACTTACTACTTAGTAAATAAAATAATGAACCTCCTGAAGACCAAGGTTATGAGCCCAGATAATATTCAGATCACACTCGACAACCACACGCTTGAAGTGGTTGAAGTATACGTCTACCTCGGCCCCAATATCAAGCTAGGTAGGGACAACCAGACCTCAGAAATTACCAGGCGAGTTGGCCTGACGTGGACAGCATTTGAAAAACTTGGTCACATCTTCAAGAAATGGGCCATTCCCATTAACCTGAAGCGAGAACTCTTCGACGCCTGCATATTACCGGTTATGAACTACGGCCTCGAGGCTGCATCCCTTACACTAAACAGGGCAAACCTTCTCCGGGTTTGCCAATGAGCAATAGAACGTGTAATGTTGGGGATCAGCTTGAGGGACCAAGTTAGAAACGAGGTCATTAGGCACAACACAAGAGTCTCTGACGTCATAGAGCGCATTGCTAGAACTTAATGGCGCTGGGCAGGGCACGTCGGTAGAGATAATACAAAGTGACGAAGGCTATAATGCAGTGGCAAAAAATAGGTAATCCACCATTTTGTGCCGGCCGCCATATTGGATTTAGAATGACGTCACATAGCTTATTATATTCAACTTTATATACCAATTTGTTTAATACCCAGTCGAGGAGGTTGTCATGAAAAAGGTAATCCGCCATTTTGTGGTGGCCGCCATATTGGATCTACCATAATGTTAAATATACTATATTGTACTGTCTTCAGAACCAAAGTTGTGTGCAAAATTTCAGCATGATTGGATATCGGGAAGTGGTGAAAAATTCAATCACCAGATTTGAACATACATACACAACATTTCGAGCTAAAGAAAACCATTGAAAAATATTATCGGCGTGCGACCCGGTTAATGGAGGTCCAGCGGCAGACATTTTGTGTGCATAGCTAGTGGCTACTCTAAAGCCATGACTAATAAATATCAAGATGATTTTGTTTTTACTAATTAATTTGATTTATTAATTAATTTTCCACTAAAAAGTTATATCTCTTTTGTTCTATCATCGATAATTGTACGCTAGTTCCTATACCATAATTCAATACCAGTGTTCGGGTGTCAGAACGCCATTTCACAATTTATGAGGGGCCTACCCAGACGCGTTTGTAAAAATGCTTGATAAACACAGATAAACAGAACCAAAGTTTCGCAAAAGTAGTTACTCCGTTCTTGCAACGTGCTACTGACTAGAGATGGACCGTTATTTGATCGAGGAATTTTTAGGTAACGTACCGTCGAGTTAGTCAAATAACTGGTTACTTGTACCGATGAACGACAGGAGCTTGGCCGCACTGGTACGTCTTTTGAGAACATATATGATGCGTTCCTAAAAGTAATCGTCTGGATTGTGAAACAGACAGTGAGTAGTGGCAAGGAAAACGCGACCTTCACTCGGACGATGCAATTCAACAAAGAAAATACATTTATCAAAGCACTCTCTAAGATATGAGTTCTACATATAACACTGCGCAAATTCGGGAAAATAGTAAAAAGACAGCATATTATAGCATATTTTAAAGTATCTTCGGTTGTTCATCCGTACCTAAATAAATTAGTTACTCAATTAATTAAAAAAATCACGTAAAGAAACAAGTTATCTTAAACATACTTAAAGTAAACTAGAGGTAACAATTAACTTAGATTTAGTGAAAATGATGGCAAGATGTAGCATTCTGTGGAATGAGGTTCTTTGGGGAATTTGTACAAAATTGCGTGCGTGCGAAATATGAAACCGTTAGTGTTTCTGCGGTGTCAGTGAGAAGGATAAATTATATGTCGTGGTTACATGCAATGGTATGTTAAAGTCAAAACCTATTTTGGACCTTAACATTAGAAAACCAGACATTTGGCAGCTGGGATGTCATCGCTGCTTTAGTTGTCTCATTAGGTTTTTCATTAGGATTTGGCTTTATCAGCTATCAAAATTTAGTAAACAATATCTTTATCTCTTTTACTTAGGGTAAGCATTAATTGTATAGTTGTCTCCACATATTTAATGCAAAAAAGACTATAAAAGCAGGCCATTAAAATATCAAAGTCGGTATTTTTATCTGCCGAGGGGGTCCTACAAAGATGTACTTCAAATTTTTGAGTATTAGAATAAACAAAACAAATACTAGAGAATTAGAAATCGTGTTTTCGGCAGAAATATTATGACGTTTCTGGTAAATTAAAAAATCTTACTGTGTTTTGCGATAGGATATCTTACGCATTGGTGACGTATTGCCCGTCCTTCGCGATATTGATAGATAAAATCAAAGTACGGCTCTGCTTATCCGTTCTCTGGATATGACGTTCTAGTTAGGTGTGATTTGCTCCACGATATTTCAGGAGTTAAGAGATTTTAACTAAAGGAGGCCTGTTTCCGATTATTTCTTATTTCAATTGTGCCAAAACATTCGATACATGAGAACAATGTTGTTCTATGTATTAAATAATACATTATATTTATGATTTACCATTTTTTACCAAATTTGAACGTGCCCCGGTCTTCCATCTATACGTAAGTGGCACAGCTTTGAGGTTTTTTATGTGAAGTAAATATATGGAGACAACTATACTGCATCCTTCTTTTGGATTTTTATATATGTAATTACTGTTTTTAATCCGCTTCTCTAATGGAAGGAGCTTCAGTTTTATATTTACAATTTTGTAACTCCGTCTAGCCTCTCAATTGCGATGGCGCTGCGCGCCGTGTTTCGCCGGCTCCGGTCGAGTTCTTGGAGAGGCCATGTGATACACTTTTTACTATTTAATAAAATTATTTTGATTGATTGGTGTCTTCAATGTTCAACTAACACTTATTGACTTTTGTTGCATTATGTATATTCCATCAAGATTTGACATCATGACATAGACAACGTACGTTTGTATGTTTTTGCACATGAAGTACTTAAATACAAAGTATAAACATTCTTACAAACGCGTCTGAGTACGCCTCTCATGATTTGTGAAACGGCGCTCTAACATCGAAACTTTGTATCGTTAGAAAAAATACAAAATACTGTTCTCACAAATATCACAGGGTCACGAAATTAAAAATAGGCTTACTTTTGACCAGAGTATGATCCCTGCTTATTTTCAGCCGTCAGAATTGCTCCACCATATCAGAATTTTTCCATAACCTCTAATAATAATCTAAAATGAGTGAAAATCTTAATTAGGGGTGGATTAGGAAAATTATGACGTGATAGAGTAATTCTGACGGCGGCACTGGATTCAGCGGCTCAAAATACAGGGAGTATGCTCAAAATGTACATGGGCATTTTTTCTGTACGCCTGTGCTAATTAAAGCTTTAACTTTTGATATCTGCGCCTTCGCCATAAATAAAGAATGCTAATTATTTGCGTCTATTAGAAAATTATAAAAAAACATTAATTCCATAAATAACGGGCATAACTTCTTTACTCTGAACATTGCCAATATTCATGGCTAAAGATGACGGTCTCGGATGATTAAGGGTCGAACTTGAGCTCTTTGCCCCAATCATCGCTGTAGACCTGGACCGGCCTCGTAAGGGGTGGACCTGCCTTTTCGCCTATCCCCCCCCGCAAATGCAGACGGTGTAGGTGATGTCAACAGATCTTCTTCTGGTCCTGGCTGTTGGACCCTGCTAACTGGGTCGTTTCTTCTGGCGTTCTTCTGCCTTGGTCTTCTTACTTCGCTGGCATGTCGGCTTCCGGAAGTGTATTTCGTCTATAGTGAGAGGGAACGGCTGTTGCCAAGTCTTCTCGGAGTTTGAAGGGGTTTTGGTGGTGTTGACTTGTCGGCAGCCCAGGGTGCCAATTGGCGTCATGTGCTCCGATTTCGTCGGAAGGAAGTGTGAACTGTGTAGTTCAAAGATTGTAACCCTTATTTTAGCGTCAGAGGCCGGCACGGTTAGGGTAAAGGTACCGAGTTGGTTGTTTGCTGGGTACCCCCAGGATCGGGTGATTTGGGTGTTTTTAGTCATTATTTCCTTGCAGCGTGGCTTGAAGGTCGGGCTGAAACAGAGAAACGGTTGTTATACTTACCCGCTATCTAGGATTTGGAGCTTCGGCCTCTTGTGCCTCGGAGCGTCATTGGAGTCGCAGTCAGACTGACCAGCGGATTCCCATGCTCTTCTTCATGGGTGTATAGATTCTTTGCTCTGTCCTGGATGACCTCAGTTACCAGGGTGTGTTCAAGGTCTCTGAAGATGTCGGATTTTCTGACAAACCATGGTGCATCCACGGCGCACCCAAGTGCAACGTTTTCCACGGCTCGTATCTTCTTCAGGTGGGTGCTTGGTATCCCCAGCCAACAGAGGCGTAGGTCAGAATAGGTGCAATGAGGATCCTGATAAGCGTGAGCTTGCGCCTCAGGTTGAGTTGACTCTGTCTACCTATCATAGGGTAAAGTAGAGTCCCCTAAACATAAAAACCATGCAAAACATACAACACGGAAAAAAGTCAAGGGACTTTTTACAATATCCCAAATTTTCTGTACATAGTGGATTATTTAATAACACAAACACACAAAAAAATGGTCATGTACTTTTCAGCAGAGTATGACACACCCCCTGTATGTTGTACCGCTAAATTCGAAGCCGTCGTCAGAATTGCTCCATCACTTCGGAACTTTTCCTAATCCTCTCCTTATTATGATATTAAAATTTTCACACTTTTTAGCAATTTCTTGGGGGAAAAAATCAGATGTCGTGCAGCAATTCTGACAGCGGTATAAGATTCAGTGGGCTCAAAATAATGTGTAAGTGTATTTTTTATAATTATAGCTTCCGGTTTTGTTTGAACAAGGTTTGTCAGTTTAATATGGCAGAAATTATGATTACGTGAAGATGTGAAAAAAAGATGTACTTAATCAGGAAACCAATAGCTATTATTGAAACAAACGTATGAGAAATATTTTGTATTTCTATCAACTAATCAAACTATCAACTATCAAAATATAATTCTTAATTATGTCTCATTTTTCAGTCCATATGTAACAGTTATATGTACTATCGGATGGCATTTTAGAAAACTATAAAGTTATTTCTCTTTCACCACGCTTTCTTAATCATCCATCAAGTAAAGTCTTTTCTAAGAATTGAGTCTCTTTTAATTTCTATTGTGATACTTGAATACATATGATTAATTAAGCAAATGTGGTGCGAAAATCCAATAAAATAAATGTAAATTTTAATAGTCGATTTTTTTTCTAATCCAAACATCAACTAATTTAATTAGGATTGCATGTGAAGTATAATGACCAGATGTTAGATTCTAGAAACCAGTATTAATCGTTCAAATAATTTAACAAGTCTACAAATTAGACGTTTGTTAAAAAGTAAAATCGGCTTTTTAATTTATTTCAGTTTAAAATAATCCATTCATTAAAATCTTAAAGAGTTTGTTAAAATAATTGATATACTTTATATTCTACCTTTTGCCTCAAAATTAAACTTTAAAATTCCTGTTTTATCGAGGAAATAAATTATTTTAATCATTTAATTTCAGGCTGAGTGCCGGTGTAAACAAAACAGGATTCTGTGGTAAAGTTTCCGCATATTTATTAGCAATTTCAGAACTTTGTAATTAGCGTAATTAATGTAATTAAGGATTAGCATTTTGCAAACATTATTCTAAGTGTATGTAATAAATTATGTATATTATCAATTTTCAAATCTAAACATTGACTTCATATTATTTTAATAATGAATATATAGTATGTAAAATCATATACATAAAATATTACATATGTATCACAGTGTTACAAGGGAATAATAGCACAGAAATTACTTATTGATGCTAAATATAATGGTTTTAAAGTGTAATTAGTATATTTACAAAGAATATTAGGAACATTGGTGTTTTATGTCTGGAGTGTCATGTTTCATAAATACATTTGAAGAATTTTGAATTTTTCAAATGGTACCGTCCTGCTCCATTTATCTTACTATGTCTTTTAAAGCCACTTGAATCGGATAAAAATTATATAAAAAATAAAATATTACAGTTATTACTAAATTCTTTTTAGCCCAAAAAAAAGTTTATGTAGTTTCCTACATACTATTAGTTTTTGAAAGATCACGTCAACTGGTAATATTAACCTCCCCACAACATTTATTTATTTATTTATTTATTTATTTTTTATTTAATCGTCTTATTTATATTAACGTCCTGGAGGAGTTTAGCTAATGCTATTCCACCACTCAACCAGGACACGTACACATAGATATCAACACAACGACCATTACCTGCGATATTGCCATCTACCCCAGCTGAGATTCGAACTCAGGAGAGATATCAGCGACTAGACATGTTGTGCCACCCAACAGCGGTCTAGTACACTGCTACCATCTCGGTAACACATGAAAAACGCCACTAAACATCCATACCCTGGCCAGGATTCGAACCCGGGACCCCGTGGTCGCAAGCCAAACGCCTTAGCATTGCGCCACCGAGCCGGTGGGAGGTTACTAAAATTAGTCTAAAATCGAAAATAAAGATAACACCAAATCTTTAGGTTTTGAGATCCCAGGAACCCAAAAAGAGGTTTTTGAAAAATATCTGTGTATATATGTGTTAGCGCGATAGCGCCGAAACTACTAAACGGATTTAGATGAAACTTTGCATAAGGGTTTCGTTAATGCTCCAGAAGATCTGAAAAGGTTTTGCTTAAGATCGGATTACGTTTAGTGCCGTTTTGGCACAACAATTTACTTATTTTCACTTGCACTCTTTCGATTTGGTTTCCGTGAAAAAAATTCATTTAAATAAGTTTTGTTTTTTTTTAATACTTAAGAAAAGCGCTGTAACTTTGTGACTACATATTTATTTAACTGTTTCGATTAATTTGTAATGTTTTTGGTGTTTAATCATTGTGTTTCTTAACAAGACGAGACCAAAAAAATGGATTTGGTAAAGGTACGTACTTAACTATTGATAAGTTACAGATGATTGACTGTATGTTCATAGCAGTGATGTTCACCAGTTGGGGAGGTTCCAGTCGCTTCCAGTAGCTGCCGATTTTTTTTAAGCAAAAACTATTGACAAAATCTATATTGACTGATGTTTTAAAGGATGCCCCATTAGATTGTAGTAATATTTAAAAAAAAAAATAATAATACGATTTACTTACCTAAAAATTAACCCCATTTTGACCCGTCTAATCCGCGCATTTATGGAAAAATTAAATAGGTATTACGCGCTAGGTTACTTTGAAGGGGTGTACAACTTACCCAAATTTTAGGCATTGACCTCTAGTATATATATACTAACTGGAGATTTGGTGTATACACCAAATCCCCAGTTTGGTGTATACACCAAATCCCCTGTTTCTGAATTCTTACCAGCTTACTTTACTTGTTTTCCACGATTTGCCTCTCCTTATTCCCATTTATCCCCCACCACTTTGCCAGAATAAGCTCAAAATATAATCTAGTTCCAGAATTCGTTACAACACATACGTACAAGAAATTTTAAGTCAATATCTTATACTGCTCCAGAGAAACCACGCTGACAAAAAAGAGTTACAGAAAAGCAGAAATTCAAAATTTCTACATAAGAATTTTTTATTTAATTTATTTTACGATTACTAAACTTCCACTCCGCTACGTGAATGTAGAAATAATTATTAATAACTATGTAACAATATTTGTAACTTGACATAAAATATTTATTAATACCTACTTGCAAGATATTGGTATTTTTAACCATTTTGGATTCATCATTAACTACTTTTATGCTTTAATGCCCTGTAGTTCTTAAAATCACTAAGAATTCATATGTTATAAGATTTAAACTTTGGTATAAAATAATGTATTCATATTTATGGAATTTTGCATAATATAGGTGTTAAGTTCGGCTTTGGAGCCACCACCTTATTTATCAAACTCTCTTTAATACTAGATTCGCAATCAGTCACCTCGAAAAACCACTACGTGAATATTTTCAGGTCAACATAACCAAAATTTATAACATTTGAAAATAACTTTTGTAAAACATTGCAGTTCTAAAATGAAAATTACCTGGCAAAAATTGGTAAAAATGCTTCATTTATGATTGCTGAAAATCTTTAAAGAAGTTTTTAGGCAACTATTCCTCCAAGTACACTCCACCAAAAAGCTAAATTACATTAGGATATGAGTGCTAAAAAATATTTCCGCATTCATTTAAACCTAAGGTTGATTATAAAACTCGAACTTGGTTTAGTTCAAGTTATCATTAAACTTAAGAACATACCTAATTTCATGTTACAACATATTTCAATATAATTAAATGCAATTTTCAAGTAATATATGTGTTCTCAACATTTCATCGCGTGAAGAATGTGAAATAATAAAATTTTATAGCATTTTATAAGAATGTTTCTGTTGCTTCCAGTCTTGTAAAACCTTAAATTATAATGAATGTCCACTCTATTAAAAGTTACACGGAAATTTGCCTGCACATTTTTTATCGATTTCAATGTTACACAGGTGTTGTTCTATTGTTTATGGCTGTTTCATTGAGCGAATTTCTAAATACAAACAATAATAGTTCCTATTAAAGACAATAAATACAAGGTAAAAAGGCTGAAAGTAATTCTGAAGAGTTTTTCTCGCATACCAGGCCTAGATAATCTGTGGAAGATCGCGATTATTGTGTTTAGCAACTTGGAGGTGTCTTGTTTCACCTCGATCCACTTTGTTTTTCTATCCATATTGCACAGCGTCTCTTGAATTTAAATCTTTATCCTTATAGGAATTCCCTTATTTAGACGACCACAATACGAATTAAATATTTTTCAAAGCGGAATTCGCAGATCTCAACACATAATCATTATACACTGTTGGAATAATTTGTCACATCATTTACTTGCATCGTGACAAGTATTACAAATGGCCCTATTGTTTTTTAATTCTCCAAACTATCAACTACAGAAGCGACCAGCGTATGGCAGTAATTTGTTGGGATAAACCTAAACAAAAAATATATACGATGCCTTATGCTATTGCATTATAGTTCTAACGCAAGATATTTCATGATAGTAGGGAATTCAAAGACCGTTTACTTTCAGTCCTATGCATGTCTTGGGCATACTTTTAAAATTAGGTCTACATTATGCAAAATTATCTGTCGAATCCATTTCTGGAGGGTGATTTGCGTTGTAGGCTTGCGTTTATCCTCTAAATTAATTTTACACCTCTTCTCTGTGATACACGATATTTTAAATTGTTCGAATATAAGTCGCGCTATCTAAATTAAGTGAGCTAGACGGAGGTTAAGTAATGTATAGCGTTGAAATAGTATTTTGGTTATTTATCCTCCAAGAAAAAATAAAGAATGCGAGGGTGCTGAAAAATTATAGAGAAATATCAAGGTACCTTTTCTATTTCTAGAAATATTATATAGATTGTTGAACGATATGGTAGTAAAAGGTCCAAATTAAATTTTAATGAAAGGATTCTTACAATCGAATTATTCTAATGAAAGATATCGATTTATTTCGAAGAACTATAGACAACGCGGGTCGAATACGAACCATTTCCTTCAAATCCGACAACGTTCAAAACTGAGTATGAATTAATTTCCTGCACTATGCCCAAAAATATCAAAACCATAATTGCAAGACGTATGAAGACATATTTTCACGATATTATCCACCGTCACAAGTATGCTAATTGCATAATATTAGTTGGGGATAGACATGAGCATGAGCAGCTTATTATTCAATTAACTCCTAGTTTCTTACAACAATACCTACTACTGCACTTTACATTTACAAGTTTTCACATTTATTTGTTCCGGTTTTGGATGTTTAGTGATTATGATTGGAGTGAAAATGTTGTGCTCTATGTTTCAACCATATTCGTGAATGTTCAGTAAATTAGGGGATGGATCACAAGCATTTTTTCACACAACCAGTGTGTAGGCACTTCGCTTTACATGCTGAATAAAGGTATCTTGGAGTGGGTGGCAGTATGCTCAAATCCATTTTGAAGTCTTTGATAAATGCTCGTAATTGATCTAATCTACGTTCAAAATTGCGACGACTATACAAGGATTTGAAAAAGTAAGAAGCTGCTACCGTAAATTGGCACACATCCGCTTGTTCGCGACATCGTTTAAAATTGCAAAAGAGCCAACAGTTGACAAAGTAGTTGCAGATCCATCGATAATCATTCCTACGGTTGTCAACGCAACATCATTTCCCAAAATGGGGAGATGTGTCAAACATTTCGTAGCAATATAATTCTGTAGACTGCTTATTGTTAGAGTCATAAACAACTTCCACTCAGGCATATGAACTCCAAGCTCGAACTCTGCCGATAATTTGGTTATGTGTCGGGTTATTTTATAATCTTTTAATCCATGTTCACATATCTATCCCCAACTGCAGTTGGCATATCTGTGACGGTGGATAATATTTCTTATGTATTGGAAATGTAAATCTTCATACGTCCTGCAATCATGGTTTTGATATTTTTGGACATAGTGCATGAAATTAATTAACAGCACAGTTTTGAACGTTGCCGGGTTTCAAGGAAGTGCCTCTTATTCAACCCGCGCTGTCTATAGTTCTTCGAAATAAATCGATATCTTTCGCTAGATTAATCCGATTGTAAAATTTCTTTGACTGAAATTAAATTTGGACCCTTTACTACAATACCGCTCACACAATCGATATAATATTTCTAGAAATACAAAAGGTTCCTCGATGCTACATTTTTCTCTACAATATTTCAACACCCTCGCGTTCTTTATTTTTCCTTGGAGGATGAATAACGAAAATACTAGTTCAACGCTGCTACCGTAATCACCATACATTATTTAACCCCCGTTTAAAATTTGATCCTTATAGCTCTTATGATTTTCGAGATAGCATGAGTTATATTCGAAAAATTTTAAATATCGTGTATCGCAGAAGAGACGTAAAATTAACATAGAAAATGAACGCAAGCCTACATCGCAAATCGCCCTCCAGAAATGGATTCGGCAGACAATTTTATATAATATAGAACTAATTTTAAAAGTAGGTCCAAAAGTGGCGCAACAAGGGAGAAATAAGCGGAATTTCGATTATTGGATCCTTGACTATAATCGAAGGTCGGGAGGCAGCGATAAATGACGTCAAATCCAGAGCCGGCTCTAGGCGAAGTGTCACTGCTTTAATATGTTCATGACAGAGTATCTTACCTTGTGGTTCCTTTCGGTGAATTCAAAATTCTCAAAAAGGAGAATCTCTTTACGCAATATAATGCGGCTGGTGTTAGTGCTCGTTGCTGGTTTCGTTCTACCAAAGAACCAACCTCGGTTTCTAACGCTCCAATTAAAAAAATCCGACGCTCAGAATATTTGTTTCAATAAAATTTAGTAGACTATTGCAATAGAGGTGAAATTTTGAAAAAATGATAAATCATAGAGCAATTTAAAAATATCCCGAGAAGAAAAAAATGTAAAAAACTTTTTTTTTTAATTTAAATATTCTTTCATTAGATCATGAAAGTATAGATAAAAACATACAATTTAAGCCTAAGAACGTCTACATTAGTGTCCGATTCCAAAAATTACCACGATTTGTTACTCCCTTGAGGTTAAGCCACGCAAAAATTTGTTTTTTAAGTCGGTCCCCATCGTTTTGAAAACACTTTAGCAATAATTTTCTAAATGTTCTCTATGCACATTTTATTGTATAAAAAAATTGGGTGTAAAGTAGTAAGTTGGCTTTTCAGCAATTTTGAGGTTAGATTTCATTATTTTAATTTGGCTTTGAAGACTTTTTCATCTTAAAAAAAAATATGATATAGAAATATGCTTCTTAGTATACCTCTCTGAAAACACTATATTTACATACCTATTTAGCGCATGGAAAATGGGATTTTCTTGTGCGCTAATTATATTAGCTGACTACTTGCCAGCCCTAATAAAATAAAATATTACTAGAAGCGGCAAAAGTAAGTGCAGAGTCTCGTGAGAGATATGAAAATGAATACCATCTATTTTGCAAGTGGCGCTAGCAAGAAAAACACGGTAAGTGATGATACTCTTTCGTATATTTATCCGAGAAAACCAAATCAACGAAAGCTTCAACTTTATGGAGTTGATTTTCAATGTTAAAAAGTTGTCTAGTAGTAAAAGAAAATGTGACTGTTAGTAATTTGCCGAAAACTACTGCATTTCTCAAACGACAAAATGTTGGTTATATAGAAATTTCACAATTACAAAGGGAAGATGTCCCTTTGATGCAGTTTTTATCGTAAATATATTAATTTAAGACAAATATGGATAGTAGACGATTACTTATTGCATATTTCAATGGTAGATGTTATGCTCAACATGCAGGTTTCCATACAATTCTAGAACAAAAGTTATATAGTATGGGTATAAGAGGAAACTTACTATCCTGCTAGTTGTTTTTCTTCATTCCAGCATGGATTTCTCAAGGACAGATCAATCGAAACTGCAATATTTGAATTTACAGAGGCTATATTGAGTGCCTTGGAAAGCGGATAACTTCCTTGCTGTGTTCCTTGACCTCTCCAAACCTTTGACTAAACCATAATATTTTATTAGACAAATTGTTTAAGTATGGTGCTAGAAGAGTGGCATTGTCTTTGCTAAAATCTTACCTTACGGACATATCCCAAAGGGTGGTATTAAGGTCCTTCTGAGGTCCTTCCTAGGTCTATTCAAGTAGGGTGTATAACAGCTTGACCGTTCCTCAAGGGAGTATTCTTGGACCACTACTATTTTTAATTTTTGTTAACGATTTACCCACTACACTTACCACTATACCAATTTACAAAGTACAATGATTAATTATGCCGATGATAACAATATTTTAATTAGAGGGGAAAGCATACCGTCAATAATTACCCTAAGCGACGAACAATTCTGTCAAACTGATATGTGGTATTCCAACAACAAACTTACTTTAAACAAATATGAAACACAATACATCTTCTTTAGAACTACTCATAATAAGTCTTTGTTCCCGACAAGATAAGCTTAAAAAATACCGAGATAACTACAGCTAACTGTACGAAACTCTTGGGTATTTATATCGATTCATGTTTAAAATGGAATTACCCTATTGAAAACACTTCTAAAAAATTATCATCTGCCTGCTATGCTCTACGTGTCCTAACCAAATACATGGATTACAAACACTTAAATTGGTTTACTATGGGTATTTTTACTCTATGCTAAAATTCGGTATACTTTTTTGACATACAGCAGATACTCAAAATCCAAAAAAAGCCATACTTATAATGCTTAAAATGAACCCTACTGAAAGTTGCTGGGGAGTATTTCGAAAGCATGATCTGATAACGGTCATAGGTGTGTACAATTTACATGTTTGAATGCATACTTTTTCTAAAAAACCATCCTGAAATATTCAATATCAACTCGATAAGCCACAAGAGGAAAATTAATTACAATTGCACATTCTTTAATTTTAACCGAAAAGGGGAGTTACTACTCATGTATTTATTTTTATAATCATCTTCCCGAACGAATAAAAAATATAAACAATATTAAATCCTTTAAATCAGAGCTTTTTATATAATATTAGTTGAAAGCTTGCCAGTCGTAATAAAATAAAATATAAATATTACTTGAAGCGGCAAAAGTAAGTACATAATTACTGCCCAGGAAGTCTCGTGAGAGATATGAAAATGTATACCGTCTATTTTGCAAGTGGCGCCAGCAAAAAAAAGTTAACACGATAAGTGATGATACTCTCTCGTATGTATTTATCCGAGAAAGCCAAATCAATGAAAGCTTCGTCTTTCGATTTTCAATGTTAAAAAGTTGTCTAGCAGTAAAAGAAAATGTGTAATTTGCCGAAAACTACTGCATTTCTCAAACGACAAAGTGTTAGTTACATACCGAAAAAGTTAACTGCAGACCAAGTCGCCAAATTCATATCTGAAGCACCAGATGAAAAGTGGTTATTAACTAAAGTAATTTTAATGATTTACGGTGCATGCCGAAGAGATGACTTGATTTCTTTATCTTTGAAAGACGTGGAAGATAATGGCCGTGTCTTGCTGGTATTTCGTCGAGATGGCAAAAATCATAAACCAAGAAATTTCACAATTACAAAGGAAGAATGTCCCTTTGATCCATGCAGTTTTTATCGTGAATATATTAATCTAAGACCTACAAAAATGGATAGTAGACGAATACTTAATGTGGTAATGTGGTAAAAATTAAAAATAGAGGTTTTTGTTCGTTCATTTAAAGTAAAGTTTCTAAAAATGTAGATTTGTTTGTATTATTTCCTGTTTTTAGAGAGGTATAATTTATTTAGATACAACCACCCAACAGAAAACCAATTAAAAAATATCGTTCATTACTCGTCCATAAATGCTTTTCCTGTGCTTGCATGACTTCTCGTGTTCACCTACGCCTCTCACGAGAATTTGTCACGCGCGCACGAGAAAAGCCTATTTTCTGAACTTCCAATCTAGCCACTCAGTAACCTCCTGTGTTATTTTGACAAATATTTTCTGGAACTTAAAATAATGCTAGGTGAAAATGCATTTTTAACTAAGTTGCAATAGTTCCTTCTGGGTTAGAATTTCTAAGTTCGTTTCCATGTCGTAATTGTAAACATGTATGTTTGTAATTACGTCTCCTGCAATTTGATTCAATTAATTGGTTCAAGAAAAGTATAGGCTCTAAATACAAGTCACAGATTAAATCCTTATCTGATCAACATATATTTAATTAATTCACAAAAAAATAATTAATCACTAATCACTACTAATCTGCCTTCGGTCTCGCAACTGTTTCATTTCTCACAATAATGAGCAAATCAAGATTTATTCACAGAATTGAAGCCAGCACTTTTTTACTGAAAATAAACTGTCGATTGCGGTGATCTCTTTTCCGCTTAATGAGCGCTTCGGAAATTCACTAAATGAGTCGAGTTTAATAGATGAACTGTAATAATTGCTTCCTAATTTGGTATTCGCACCTTTGAACAAGCTTTAAAACTAAATTATGCTATAATTCTTTCGTTATTTCAATAAGTATATACATCTGCAAAATAACGTTCGGATTGTCATTTGGACTCCGGTAAATTTATGTATATACAAAACAATGGGTAAATATTTTGTTTTGTCAAGCCCTTATTCTGCCTATTGTTTTAATTAAAATAAGAATAAGAATTAATATATTATTCTGTTTCGATTGTCGATGTGTGTAATAATTAGTTCGTAGAGGACAATAACCCAACTTGTATTGTCGGCGACCCGTTTAGTTTATTTTTATATTATTTATTTGCATTTACCTACTTAATACGGGAGATGCATAAATATTTGATTCTGTGATTGAAACGCTCATTCGGTGGGGAGAATTTCAAGAAAGTTGCCTTTGCAATAGATGATTGCAACTTTTTTTAAATTTTTAGAGGAAATTGAACCTTCTCATAAAAATTGCCATTATTTCATCGTTACCTAGTTAATTAGACCTAATTATCTAATATTCATGTTGAAGTTAAAAGAACTAACAAAATCTAATGTATCATTAACGTTAGATTTTGCTGGTTCTTCATTTTTACGGTGCATTCGATGGTAATGTTGAGTAATACTGGTTTTGATGATATGACCAGCCAATCTATCAAAGGATGACATGTTACACCAGTTAGTCTAATTGTATAACATATTAGTTAACCAGGATTGTTTCCCTGATATACTTCAGTTAGCTAAGGTTTTACCTATTTTAAAAAAAGGACCACCAGAGGAAATTGAAAATTAAATTTCTATATTGAATGTAATGTCAAAGTTATTTAAATGGATTGTTTATAATAGAATTATATCTTTCAGCACAAAATATAATATCCTAAAAGCTTCTCTACATGGTTTTACAGCTGGCAAATCAACAGAAACAGCAACATGCCCTTTATTATATACTACATTACTACGTACACACCTCCTTAGATGATGGCAAGTACGTTGTCTTAACAATGTTTGATTTGTCAAAAGCTATTTGCTTTCTAGAACAAAAGTTGTATAGTATGAAGATAAGAGGAAACTTACTATTGTGGATAATAGTAGATTATTCAACGAGCATATAATGATGGCTATTATTCAGGAGGGTGAAGTTTAGTGTCGTAAATCACCAGAGTGAATAATAGCCATTATATGTGAGTAGAATACTATGCTTTATCCACGACTATTAAGTTTTTTATTTAATTCATCTTCATTCGATTTCTCCTATTTAAGAGAGATTCATATGTCACCATATATACTTTTTTAGATTTTTCGCGCAACTAGTTTAATGAGGCGATTTCTGCAGCTTCCTCTGGCGGTGTCTCGTTTCACTGTCAGTATCCATTTATTGAATTATATTACTTTTTTTGAGTACCTGATATGCAAAATTATTGTAAATAACGTTGGCGTTGAAATCGCACAAATGTTGACGTTTCAAATCAATTACAGAAGTTTGTAGGCACGTAGGCAAATGGTTTCAAAAGCAATATTGGGGATTACTGCGTGTTGCTAATAGACGATGCTTTGAAAAAAACTTAGTAATGTAGTTTTTGAGTGTTCATTAAAGTACCTCTTCGGCATGTACCATTTGAGTGCTTCCTAGAAAACTTACAGAGACAACACTTGTCTTTTCGTTGTTGCAATTCTAACATTTTAAATTTTTAGTAAAAAGTCACTAATGCTATTTGTTATAAACAACTGACTGTCCTCATTACTCACTGCAATCAGTAAATAATGAAATCATTATTCACTGCAGGGAATAATGGATAGCATTATCCTCGAAGAAACACATACATAATGAGTGCATTATTGAATAGTCGTGAACACATAGTTATATGAGAGGACGAAGAGCTAAAGTTGAGTTCAATAATGTACAATCAGATGCGCAAAATGTAATGTACGAGGTCCCTCGAGGATCTGTTTTAGGGACGATATTATTTATTGTATAGCATATATTGCAAGCTATTTACCCACTGGTCACTTAACAATGTGTGCTGATGGTATAACTATAACACTACCACCGGATACAGTTAAACAACTCAATCTATTGAACGCTCAAACATTTCAGGAGGTGAGTATCTGGGCTTAGAGATACATTGATAATGAATGAAAAGAAAACAGTTATTATAAATTTTGGACTACAAAGACAATAGCCGCATGGTATAATGTTGCAAGATAATATTCTAATATCTCATAACACCAAGTTACTTGGTATATATTTGAACAATAAGTATTATGGGACAAGCATATCGAGCATGTATGTTTACCGTATTGTAAATAATGCAAAGTGCATTTGATAAAGCCGGTCTATTGAGCTGCATGCTTATTCGCGTATTGCATACAATATTATCGCCTGGAGCAGTGCGATAGGTAAGGATAGGTATTTATAAGCCAAAAAAGGCTTAGTAGGCTTATATCCGACGTGAATTAGTAGAAAGAGAGGACCTTAAGAAATTATTCTTATTCTTAATCTGTACAAAATTGTTAAAACAAACAATAATTTTATTTTATTTTCCTGTGTTTATACTTTTTATATTTATGTGTATGTCAATCAAATGTCTATTGTGTATACTTATATCTTTGATTAATGCGGTTGCATATATAATATTTATTTACATCTGTATATTGTATCATATTTTATGTTGTATGTTTCTTTACTTTTACTTTTATAGATAGCTTACCATATACACATTTTGTATGTGAAGTCATCAATACAACTGCACAATTTTAATTCATAATTTTTAGTTACCCTTTCTTTGAAGGCTTCTTATCCATTTTTTTAAATCAATTTCCGTGGGTTGTTGCTTGGCTACTAGAGAGGAAAAGAAAATATCAGTCGTTTTGAATTTTTATGTATGAACATCAGACTTAATTAATCAGAAAAATTTGATATCCCAAGTATCAAATTCACAAAATCTGCAAAGCTGAAGGACGGCTATTAGAGTGCTTACGAAGGTGTGTTCCAAGAGTGGCAGAAGGAGAAGACACTCATAGAGGATAAAATTGTTCCTGCCTTAGTTGTTTATCGATTTTGCTTATTTATTGATAGAGTCGCTTCTTATAATTTAGTTCGATGTACGTACGATGGATTGACCAAAATGAATGTTAATTAGTATGAAATTTTGTTCATCTGATATACTTATAGCACTTTTATGGACAAAATAAAATTATATTCCTATAATTGAGAATTACCATACATAATTTTACAATTTTGTTACGGTAATTTTCAGTTCCCTTAGCACTTACCCAAAAATTTTACTAATACTTAAATATCTTAATTTATATAATGTTATACAGTTACCTGCTGTGGATGCGTTATTACGCGTAAAATTATTAATTCCATGCCAGCGCTTTTGAATTATTTAGTACAGTAAACAGCACTATAAATAATAAATTAATTAAAAATGTCCTTAATACCAACACGTCCATTATTATGACCAAGCGTATTAATATTTTATTTGTTATATTAAATTGCAATTACTGTATGACCACATACGAAATTTAATAACAATAACTAATGAATCATTTCATAAATGGTATCGACACAAGAATATTAACGCATCTTTAAAGGTATTTAACATTCATTCATAGTGCCAGGACGCCATCGGCACGGTTCTGCTAATCATCAATACGCACAAAGACTAAAAATTTCTAGTAATAAACACCATGACACAATTATTTACTAAGAATGCATTGCATATAAAATATTTCCACTTCCGTTTTGTAACTTTTCAAAATTATTATCACCGAACAACAAGGAAATAAAGCGCGCATACTCTGAATATATTAATTTAATATTTTATTATCGATTAGAGCGATACAAAATGTTAATACGTATTTCGTTTGATACTATAATGAATTTTAAAGATAGGTAGTTCGAAACTTTTCAGAATGACATCGTTAAAGGGAAAGTAGAATGTTAAAAGCTTTTATTTAGCTTGCTTTGTTGTCTGTCTGTCTGCTGCAAGTCTTGCAATCAAAATTTCTACTACTTCTAATTAAGCTAAAGCTTTGAAATTTTGCACACGTATGCAGGTCAGGTGACAATATATTATATCTAATACAGTTCTAAATCCAATATGGCGGACACTCCAGGATGGCGAATTACCTTTTTCTTCACAACCCTCTTGACATGGGTATCAAATGAAAGGGTTTTGTCTGCCTGTTTATCTATACAATAAGTAAAGACTAAAAAGTAAAAAATAAAATTGTATATACAGTCTGACCCACTTAAGATCGCAAGACCTATATACCTGTTAATTAATGCTTGATTAACTTCAAACTTGAATGGTAAGAAAAGATCGATATGGCGATTCTTTGAACTCTGTAATATGATATACGACTGTAGCGTTCAATTTTAAGGGAGTCCGAAAAGATGAATTTTCAAAAAAAAGTATTTGCGATTTTTTTAGAAAAAAACTAGTAAGGTATTCTTAATCACAACCTTTAGAAACCCCTCTGTACAAGACTGCATCGTAGTGGGTTCAAAGGTGTTTGAGACAGTGGCCGAACCGAAATTAATTTTGATCTGAAAAATGGATTCTCAAATCAAAAAAATATATTCTCTAATTTTTGTTCAGAGTAGTATTGTAATAGTTTGAATTGATTTTACAAGAAAATAATTATTTATTTAATAAAGCCGAAATTCTAATTCATACACACCTACCATTTTTCTAACGAGGAATCTTCAATAAAAACCTAAGTAAGTCATGAAAATAAAAGTGTCAATTTGTTATTTTTTTGTATTTTTTTTTTCATTTTTGTATTACTTATGCCTTTTATTTATTTTCTTGTAAGATCAGTTCAGTCTAGTTGTCTAGTACAATGCATTATTCTGAAGAAAAAAATGAGGAATCCTAATACTACTTTTTGAAGAATCGACAGTTCAAACCCTCTTTAGAATTGCACGCTACTAACATGTACCACATATTTTTAAGTTCAAAGAATCACCTTATCGATCTTTTCTTACCACCACTGTTTGAAGTTAATCAAGCATCAATTAACGGATGTACAGCGGTGTTGCGGTCTTAAGTGGATCACACTGTATATATAAAAAAAATTGAAACAAAACTTTTATTTAAAAAATGTACTAAAATGTAAACAATAATTTTTAAATTCGGAAACTAAAAGCTTTGGGAGCGGTCAATTGAACAAACTGTACACACAATAGTGTTAAATGAAACATCAATGAAACTACAAGTATTATTACAATTATACCTAAAAAAAATATTTTCAAAAACTGCAAAGGCTATATTATAGAATGTTCAACAATTGCGTGGAAAATTTAATATCCGAGGAAGAGTAGAGAGTTTACAGCTACTTATTTTTGAATTTCCTAACATTTGGTTTCCAAAGATAGTAATATGTTATAGTTTATCTAAAGGAAGTTTGAAAATTATAAAAAAAGACCGACAAAGGAATAGTTGATAATACGAGGCATGTCGTAAACGTCCACCGACAATTTTTAGAATCACTTTTTATTTGTTGTAAATATTGTTTTCCTACTTTATATTAATTAATTTATAGGCATGATGTAAATTATTTATTTATATGTTATTTATTCATAATATATAATGTTAGCTTAATGAACAATCCATAAATGATTCAATACAAGTCAATAAATATCATTTAACCTATGGCTATGCTACCGGCAATATTAAGACCTTATAAAGGACTTGTAATGGTGAGCCAGGTAATCGACTACTTTCGTTTGAGGTAAGCTCATAACATATCTGGTTAACTCTATTCGTATACGGATATCGTTTGCAATATACAAGCATGGTCTCGGCTGTTATTCTATCACATCAGGCTTTATAATCATTTAGCCTGGTAGCAACACTTTAGACTGAATTTTTAAAGCGACAATAGAAATACTATACATGTAACAAAAGATTGCTCCCAGACAGCTTCTCATGATTATTTTATATATTAGTTTAATATCATTGTAACATTTGTGGATACATTCCTAGAATGAATCAATTTTTGAGAACATATATTTCTTTTAAAGCCACCAATTTCTTTTATCGTCGTAATAATTCTTGTATAATAAGTTTATTTTAGATATTAAATATTAAATAAACAAATATTAACCATGTATAAACGAGCTAAATATTTTGATGTTCTATTTTTCTACATCCTTTTACATCTATCTATTTTTCTTACAGCTTCCACACGGTGTTTATTTTTACACGCGACGAAAATAGTCAAACGCGCGTCTGCTGCTGTTAGTTCTAAAGATATGTTTGGAATTAGATTCTCTTGACTGTGTTAAGAACATTTCCTTTCAGCTTTAATATTACACTCGCCAGTTATTTTAGGAAATTCGACCTTAGCTGCAAAAATAAAATGTAGTTTCTACGTAATTCTCTCTTATTTATTGGTACTAAACAAGATGTTTTGAGATCTGTGTTAGGCTGATGCGTACCGGTCTAATTATATTTTACCAAAAAATATCGCGGTTGTTTCTTGGCAGTTCCTTTAATTAAGTATTAGACAATATTTTATATTTTATGAGAAGGAATCATTGCATATATTTATTTAATTGGAATTTACACTAAACATTCGTGGCGAGCCATCTTTTAGCAGTAATCTAAATTGTGTGCAGGTAATTGAATAATCTCACATCAATATACGATTCAAATATATTGACCCTTCACTTTAACAGCGAATATTTCAAAAACGAAGTAACGAAAAAATGTTCATTACATGTGAAGTGTATATCACTCATTGGCATTTTAATAATTTAGGTTAAAACGTTATGAAAATTATTTAATTTACACCACAAAATGTATCCATTGTTAATGAGATTCTCGTTATATTAAATTTTAAGTGGTCATATCTCGAAAACCAATCATTATATTTGTGTAAAATTTTGGTATGGCATGAATGAATACGTTTTTTATATGTGGTAATTTTTTAAAACATTTTTGTCCAAACTCCGCGTTATTATTTACAAAAATGTGGCGCCATGTTTGTTCAGTTATCTTAGGAAACGAGACAAGAATTCTGTTTCGCATGTTCACTTGTTCCGAAAAAAAAAAAATAAAAAATATCATTAATTATAGCATCAAATAAAGAAATAAATTATTCAATCCCAAGTGGTGAGATGCAGTGCAGCGCAGGCTTGCTTGCTTACTACTTAGGCGTTCTGTCGACTCGCTATCTTATCTGCATCTCTCTCTCGCATTAGTATAATCTATTGGGATTAATAACTCAATTAATACTTGATACACCCAAATTCTTCTTTCTGAAAATGTTTATAATTTATGTAATCGGTATTTAAAGTATTATTTACATAGTACACACACTTTCCAAGATATAATGGATTTAAAATTGGTATGGTCAAAATTTCAAGCAGGACATTTTTCAATATAACTTAGCAGAACTTCAAAACTGTCCATTATGCAAATTTTAATGTATGATTAACAATAAACGCATAATGAACACATAATTTTTTCAATTTTTTCCGCTCTTACGTTTTTGATATAGACGCGGTTAAAGTTGGGGGTCAATACATTTAAATCGTATATTAGTTTTTCTTTTTTGAAAAATTGTTATGAAATGGCCATTTTGTTTTTGAAGCGTCTCAATGAATAAGTGAAAATATTATGGATTAAAATCGGACAATTTAGAATATTTGTGTACTTACTATAATATACATTCTTGTAATGTGTTCAGTTCAGCCACTCTCTTGATCTACATGGAGGGTTTGGTGATCGTTAAGTTCGATTGTTTAATTCGACAACATGGAAGCCAATGAAATCTCATTTTTTTATATTATTGCATTAAGCAAATATCATTTTCAGTAGTAAATAAAACTAGATCGACATTTTATAGCTAACGTATGCAGTATTAAGACTGTAATACTGTCGAAACACATTTATCGCAGTAATTCACGTTGTAGACACTGACATTTTAATTCGTGAAATATTTTCCGCAAACATCACTTGTACACTTAAATTGTATCTATAGTTTTTTCTTGAGTTTATGCCAAAGTTAACATAACTCATACAAGTAGAAATAATACATAGGCTCTTAAAATTTAATCAAAGAGAAACACCCTCAGGCAAAAATTACTTTTGGGTTTTAATACGCACACCAAAGAGACGAATCAATTATTACATATGTAGACACAATAGCACTTAGTCAATCAGAAAGTATTGTCAATAGATTAGAAGATGGCGAATTCCCGGACTTGTAAGTTCTACAGCTGCATTTGTTAAATTGTATGCCTAAGTTGTTTTTATCGAAGGAGTCTTGTTGAAAATACATCTTTATGTGACATATAAAATGGTATTGAAAAAATAGGTTAGTAAACACAAACAAACATCAAGAACGCACCTGTAAGTAAAAACTGATATTAAAAATACATTTTATGTATTTAATTGGTTTATTCGTGACATATTTTCCTCAAATATCAATCGTGCCTATAAATGTTATCTACTTTTTTCTCAAGCTAAATTGCCAAATAGCAGTGTAATTCATGAAAATTGGTAGTTTATTGTCAAGAAATAAATCCCTTGCAGGAAAATCACATGCGTGGAAACAACTGGTGCAACAAGAAAAATTTAAAATAAAATTTGATGGCATAATTATAAATAGAATCAATACTGAATTAGGTATATACAGGGTGTAATCAGTTTCATCCCATTAAAAAAAATTGGTGGTAGGGAACGAAAAGACAAACAAAAAAACCTTATATAACATGGGGTCTAAAGCTCATAGTTTTGGAGAAAAAAAATAAACAAAAATTGACAAAATAATTAATAACATAGTTTGAGAACTGCTGGCATACTCCTGCAAATAAGTATGGTGCGTCTAAGAGATCATCAAAAAGCATGCCGACGAAGCAGTTAAAAGCGACCGACAGAGGACACCGCCATGTTTTTTGCTTCTTCGCGGCCAAATTATCTTATTGGGAGTGCTATACTCTCCCTTGTAATATTATCAAGTAATAATTTCAGTTTGTGTCCTTACTAGATAAATAACGTACATACGGCGCGCGACCTAGCCGTTCCTTGGCTTTGTGCCACTTATGTTAAGATTTATTTTATTGACTTATTGTTCAAGTCGTTAGTACTTGGTTACATAAGACACTACTTCTCCTTCGTGCTTTTTGTGTTACTTTTTGGATTTTGGACCTAGTGTTCCTTTTTGTTTTCTTTATTGATAACGTTAAATCACAGTTTAGTGTGGTGTTTTAAAACGCAGATTTTGGACATTATGGGAGATTTACACGTATCCAGAGCTCACGGATATGCACTTGGTGTATGGAGAAAGTGGTGGAAATGCGGCTGGTGCAGAAGAGCTTTATCGTTTAAGGTTCCCCAATCGACGTCATACTTGTCCTCGTACATTTGATGGTATTGACCAGCGTCTTCGAGAAACAGGTCGTCTCGATGGACATGGAGGAGAACGAGGTCCACAACGTGAAGAAAGGGTAATTGACGCAGAGGTTCAAATTTTGGAACTTGTAGAAGAGGATCCAACTTTAAGCACCCGCGATATCGCAAACCGTGTGGAAGTATCCCATTTTGTGGTATGGAGGACATTGAGAGATATGAACTTACATCCCTATCACTATCAACGTGTCCAAGCACTAGAACCTCAAGATTTTGCAGAGCGAATGCAATTTTGTAGGTGGATTTTAAGAAAACACGCAGCAAATGAGGATTTTTTAAACGTTCTGTGTTTCTCCGATGAGTCGTGTTTTACTAGAAATGGAGTGTTTAATTTTAAAAATATGCACTATTGGACAGACGAAAATCCACGTGTAATAAGAAGGGCTCATTTTCAACGACGGTTCAGCGTTAATTTGTGGGCAGGAATTTGCGGCAATGAAATAATTGGACCTATAGAATTACCCGCTAGATTAAATGGTCATGTATACTTAAATTTTTTGCAACAAACATTGCCAAATTTGCTGGAAGATGTACCCTTGGCTACGCGCAGAAGAATGTAGTATTTGCACGATGGCGCGCCAGTCCATTTTAGTTTGGCTGTTCGAAATTTTTTGAGCAGAAAGTTTCCTCAACGATGGATTGGACGTGGCGGACCAGTACCATGGCCTGCTAGATCGCTCGACTTAAATCCGATGGACTTTTATTTTTGGGGGCATTTTAAATCTCTGGTTTACCGTGATCCAATTGACACTTTAGAACAATTGCAACAACGTATTTTAATGTGCATAGAAACCATAAAAAATGATCATAATTTACCAAACGTATTGAACGGAGTGCGTATGTCCTTAGTTCGACGTGCCGAAATGTGTATACGTGGAAATGGAGGTCATTTTGAACAATTTTTGTGAAAAATTCAAAAGAATTGTTCAGTTATTGGGTGTTACCTATTGGGCATTAAAGGTATGATTATTATTATTATTATTATTCGCTGTCTTATTTTGATCTGTTTATTAATGTTTACATTGATTTTCATAGAGACCGAAGACTCCATTTTTAGTTTTCGATACCTGATTGGGAAAAATTATGCGCTCAATCCGATCAAAAAATCAGATTTTTTCCTAACTTAAAATACACAACTACTTTCTGTTATCGTATCTCGGACGTCTAACTGTTCATTTTCCTATTTCATAAAATAATTACTAATTTTTTAAGCTTTTAACACAATGTTACAAATGTTAATAAACCACTTTTAAATTTTATAAATTCTTATAAACGACAATAAAAGCTACAATATCTTTATTCCAAATTAAAAAACATATGTAAACAAATCCTATTTAAACCCCTGCGGCCACGCTATGCTTGCGTTGTGCCGAAAGAGAAGGAATTATTTACATTTTCATAATTAGTGGTATAAAAAGTTCGGTACAAATAATCTCATGAAAGTGCCGCACTTCTACCGGCGGGAACACGTCAGGTTTTACAGTTTTTTATTATTTCTAATATTCGGAACTATTGATCCATTGACCCTGAAAAACAGTGGTTCCCAAAGTTTCCTACCTTAACATTAAAAATGTAAACCCAGGTCAGTTTTTTCAAAGTGTCCCTAGAGAAAAAAGTCATACAGGTTTTTTGTTTGTCTAGTCGGTCCCTATTACCAGTTTTTTTTAATGACATGAAACTAATTACACCCTGTATTTAAACTGAGTAAAGAGAAAGAACAGAAGAAAATAAACAAATAATCTAAGCAATTGTAATACTTTCGAAAACAAACCGTTGTGGCAGACATACGAACGGATGGACATGAGTCATCTTATAGAGTATTCACTGTTGAGAAGGAATCTAATGTAAGTATTTATGCAATACTTTACTACGCGTTCGATATTTTAAGAACTCTTAAACTATTACATTATTGATAGATTTTAATAATAATATTGATCTTTATCGATTAACAATCAACGAGCAATTAACCGAGGTCATTCAGCCCGATATCCGATTTTTCAGAAAATATGACCTTTCATGAATAATTATTCGCTGAATGGTATATGAATTGTCATAGACGTCATCCAGTCTTTTTAATATTATCGGCGCTAGAGTTATAAAAAATGTTATTGAACCGACAAACGTTACATTATGTAGTCTGTAAATAAGTCTAAATACGATATGAACATGCTATAGAAAGCCATTGGAATCGTGCCAAATATGTCCCAAGTCTGCTGAATAAATTTCAGTTTTAATACTTTTGAACGTTGATGTCCTAGAGAGGCTTGAACTAACCGTTTGTTGTCTATGAAAATATTTTTCACTTATACCCAGAGATCAACAAAACTACAATCAACGACATCAAATTTGGAATGTCTTTAGTCCAGGAGCCAGCCGTATGTCTGCTGGAGAATCGGCGTATAGGGTATTTCTCTTCTGGGATGCAGTATAGGGTAGTAGAGGATACTTTTTGAATAGGTCACATATTCTAGAACCTCTCAGTTTATTTTCAAAATGGACGCCAACCTATAATACGTCCTCAGAAACTACGCTATACCGTGTAAACCTTTGGGTTTAGGAAACAGAAAAACATTTCCAAGACGATTAGAACTAATTTTCTTTTTAAATTATTTTCCTAAAGTCAACTATTTTCATAAAAACGGACTTTTTTTAAACAAAATTCAGTAAATGGCAATATTATGATTAGTCTACTGTTTATTATTACAGTAATAGCTGTTTACGTTACAAGTCCGACAAATGAGTTTTTACAGTACGAATTCTATGTTCACCGAATCTGGAAACGAGTACTGTGAAAGATCATTTACCGGACGTATAACAACATTTTATTCGATACTGTGTCGCTTCTCTTATTTCAATGATATTATTGCAAACAGTCAGGTAAAATCTTTAATGTAATGTTGCTGTTAGCTGACTGAAATCAGTATTGTAAATAATGAAATGTGACACAATATGAAACAGAATATTTATTGTTTTCAGATAATGACGCGTAAGCGGTGTAAGTAAGGATTTTGAGAGCAAATGTAATGGAAGGAACTCAGTTGTTGCGGCCCCAAGCTAACAATAAGACGAACGCGGATTCCGAGGGAGAGCCTCTATGTACTTTGTGCAAACGCCATTTTCTTGGAAAGCGAATGGTACAAACAATGGTCGTAATAAGTTCATTTCGGCTTCTGAAAAGTTCCACGATAATCTTCTGAAAATGTGGATAGAAATAGTGTGTTACATAAGGAGTGTTACAGACCATATGTGCTGAAGGGAAGTCACACCCCAGAATCATCCCAAAATGTGGATGCTGGAGTTTCTGATATGGAAAAGCAAACAAAATCCTCTCGAGTGTTAGGTAGTAGGAATCAAGGCAGCTCTGCTAGTGACTGATGCATTATATGCGATAATAAGTCTAACAAGGGTGACACGAAACTTTATAGAATTTGCGAAAATGACAGAGCTAACCAATCCTTATCTGCATCTCAATATTTCCAAGAAGATGTATTCGCTAGAACAAGCACTTCAGTAGATGAAAACAGTGTTTTTGCTAATGACATCACGTATCATTTCCAGTGTATGAGTGGTTATTGGCTTAAACACAGATGATCTATAGGACAAAATCAGCCCTATTATTGCAGCTGCTTTTCAAAAGCTTCTTTAAAGGGTTAGATTTTGTTTAAAAGAATATTAACTGACATGTGCTCCTTTGTGAATGTAGAATGTCACCCTACTAAATATTTAACTATCAAGCAGCTCAAGGCTTTACTAATTAAGCATTTTGGAGCACAAATAATGCTCTCATCCTAGAGAAAGGAATAAGTCCCAGCTTGTATTTTCTTCATGTTTTCAACTACCAGATCTATGGATAAAGTTAAAAGTACAGATACCTATATAACGCCACAAAAATTGCATCAAGTATATAGAGGATAAGACTTTAAGCTTGATAACTCTTTTTGCGATGAGCAAGATTTAAAAACTTCTTTGTCAACATACAAAGAAAATCGCCGAAATGAATGGGATCTGTTTATTTCTGATTTAATACTCATTTACAAGAAATCTTTGGAAGCACAAAGAAGGCAATATGCAATCTTTCAGATCATCTACTATGTAATTCATGATGGGAAGAAAGAAACACCTCTACATGTAAGCATTGCTCAGTAAGCATTGCTCAAACCGTCCACGGAAACATGACACGTTGAATAAAATTTACACGCGTTTTCAGGTTGTCGACATTTTTTTATGAAAACAGTTAACTTTAGGCAAATATTTGTAATAACAAAATTTGCTCAAAACTGATTTCTAAACATTTTTCTGTCAACAATAGTCAACAAGTTCTGGAAAAATAGCCAGGTTTCTCGGAAAGTAACACTTATGAATATTTCATAAGTTGACGGCCATTTTGAAAATAAATGACAGGTTCAAGAATATGTGATCAAGCCAGAAACTATCCTCTACTACTGTGCAATGCATCCCAGAAGAAAAATCCCATATACGTAGATTTTCCAACAGACATACAGCTGGCTTCTGCTACGTCATTTCATCAAGGCTGATTTTCTCAGGTACTATGCTATTATAGTCTACGAATATAAAACCGGTAGCCAACCTGCCTGCTTGGAGCGGATGCATTACGACGTCGCAGCGCTAATCTATTATTTATTGATTGTCAAAATTTGCAGTAAGCAGTAAAACATTAAATTTTTCAATAATGGAACCTTTTGAATACGTTACCGGGAAAGTTCTATATCTATATCGAAAGACCGACATTGACATTTTGACGGCATCGTAAATTGTACGAGCTGGATCGTAAATTCAAGCCGACAGAAGGTTTGACTCCAATGCTAAATTACTACAGCTACACTGCGGCAGAATGGCCAAATTTTAATTTTGAAAGCAAATTTCACCATGTCCCGAATTTCTTCAAAAACATTTTACGGACATTTCCACACAGGTCGCTCGAATGCGGAGGAATTTACCCGTAGAACCCAATTCTACGCAGTTAGTATATTTGACGAAGCCGTAGAGTCTCGTAGAATTAATAAACGCTTCTTGTAGCAATCAAAAGTTTATCATCCTAATAAATTATATAATTTTAGAGCGAAATATAAGCGAAAAAAAAAATAATTCAAATATACTGTCAGTTCCTAAACTTTTCTACCAAACTCAAATTTTACCTACAATTCTATCTTGGAGTCTAAATCTTTTTCATCTAGTAGCTTATTACGATCCTCTCGCCGCTGTATGAAGTTGCAATAATATGTCCTCGCGACCTACGTCCTGGAGGCATGACCCACTTGCCGAGGGTGGTGTACTCTGATCTGCGTTGTTTAATATTCCATTAGCTAGATAGGTTCTAGCATTTATCATTTTCATACTTATATTGTTTACAATCAATACAGAAAAATATTATTGCGTTCAACTCTGTCACTGGCTACTTAAGCTGAGATTGCCGACCGTGCGACTCTGTGACACCAATCGACAACTGAGTTTTACGGATCTCTTATGATCCTGTCCCATGTGTCTCAGTATCCAGATTATTCACAAAAAAGTCTATAAAGTAGCGTCTTTGGAAGAACCTTCATACTTGACCCTAGGAATATAAAACATAATCAATGTACTAAAGAATCAACTTTTCCTATTTAATGGCGGTAGCCAACAGTTGCCGTATAGTTGTGCTGTGCGTACCTACCTGTTTATATTGTTTATAATACGGAAACGTCGGGGCGCAAGTTCAATTCGCACTTGACCGATTTCGTAACACAAATCGGTTTACTAAAAACTAGTTATGAGATTAACATCGTGATACTAGCAGTGACGTATCCAACATCATATTTAGCCCTATGGAATAAATATTCACCAAAATATAGTACGTTAATGTTAAACATATATGGGGAACATAATTTAAACAAGGTAGCCATCATACTCTTCGCCGATTTACTGCACTTCTTATATAATTGTTGCAAGTTCTATAGGATACTCTTCGCTTTTTGTAAATAATATTAGCTTTAGGAATTTTTTGTTTAATTACAAAACATGAAAAAATATAACTTTTTTACATAATTAATACCTTTTCTATTTATTGATCAATTTTGTTCCAGTGGCGGCCCGTCAGGGTAGGCAGTGCACACCCAATTATCTAAGGGCGTCAAGGCCAAGCAGTAGTTAGTCATAAAATTTGGCAATTAATTAATTTTAGTTTAAAAATTATAAAATTAAAAAGTTATTTATATTTATTATCACACTTTTAAAATTTTGCTGCATATTAATCCGCCTCCACCAAGTTCACATACGAATCCGCTTAATCTTAATACCGTGTCGCTTGCCGCTAATATTTTATGCGCATGAGCCTAAACTCTAACCACTAGTAACCAGGGTGGCCAGCGGATACTGAAATTGTGTTATATTACGTCTACGCTTATGTTGGTCATTCTCTTCAATCTTACGCCTGCAATACGTTTCGAAGCGGGACGTATGTCTATGTCTTTCGTCTTTAAGTGATTTATATCCAGGAAGAGCATGCCACGCCTAAAGAAAACTTAATAAACTTATGAGTAATGAATATTGAATTTTGAATTATTGAATAGAATAGGTTTAAAGTTGACAATATATCGAACTCAAACTGGAAAACGAAAAACGACGAATTAATTAACTTCTTAATCTTATGAGAATACTGATAATATTAAATAGAATATTAATTGTGTACCTAATTTCTAATTTGATATTTGATAAATAATAGGGGAAAAAGGAAGTAAGTGGTGACATTAATTGTGATTATTATTATTATGAAAATAACATTATCTGTAAATGATGAAATGCAAATTCAAATGGATACCGGGCTTTGAAGTTTGTGGGTGGAATGTGGACACTGCCTGCCTCATTCCTTCCCTTTCTTTTACAATCGTAGTTTGTCGCCAAACAGTTTAATTTTCGGAAGTATGTAACGTAATTACAATTTGTTATTTGCTTGTGTTTGTGCAAGTGCCCTCCCACAGCTAAAAGCCACAGGCCGCCAAGGATTCTTCGTCTAGTTAACACCAACTCACTGTCCAAATGTCAATACAATCGGACTATTCATTCTTAAGACGGACAAATAGTCAGATGAACATTTTGAAAGTTGTTCGATCACCAACACAGTGAAATGAAATTTTTTTTCTCTACGAGCGATATTACCGGTTTTAGAAAGGTGCCGATCAAATGCAATATGGGTGAAATTTTTCAAACTAATTTATTTGGAATATGAAAATATTGCAAATTAAAAATTATCGTATGGGATAATCCTCGAATAGTTTAAATGAACTAATGTTGAATGACGGAAATCATAGAAGGATCAGACTTAATTTTTGATTACGCAGGTTTTAGATCAGTTTTTTTTTTAAATCGGACCAGAGGAATGATGTTAATGGCAATGGAATGACATTTTTTAGATTTTATATCGTATATTCTATATTTTAAAAATAATACAAGTTTCTTATGAGAAGACAACATTTTAAGAAATCTTAACAAGAACCATACCAAAACTAAAAAATGTATATACATATATTAAAGGGGACGGTAGCTCAGTGGTTTAGCGCGTCTAGCTTGCATACTGGGCATACCTAGCGAAGCAGGTTCAATCCCTGCTCACCGCGAAATAATTTTAATTATAAAATTATCCCCAAGATGTGGTTCGGACTCCACTATAAACTGTAGGGCCTCGTTTCTCTTTACCTTACACAAAATCATTCTGGATTTTCAAGGAGTTACCTCGGTGACTTGAGAAGCGGTTAAGAAAACATTTTAAGAAAACATTTTTTTTTTAAGAAAACATATCCTGCTTGTTCAAAAACGTTAACTTCATTTGAAAGTGTGTAACAAGTTTTGTTCTTTATAATAGAAATTGTTGAATGGGGTAAAATTTTCATCATCTGATCATTCGAGATGAATACTAAATCATTCTCATCAAGTCTAAAAGCTTGAAGACCTTTAAGTTCAAATACACGAAGAAAAGCTACCTTGACTTCGTGGTCTTCCGTTAAATCATTCAGTGTGACAGCCATATATCTGTAATTGTTTTTTTTTGGTCGCCAATTCAATAAGCACATATATTCCACTCGAAACATTAAACTGATGCAGATTTATCTGAATAGGCAGAAGTTATTTGAATAGTCAGAATTTGGTTTGTTATTGGTTTGATAGTCTAACGATCCAAGGAAGTACTTCGTCGAAGTATTTTGGACTGGTAAGCTTAACTTATGAAAATGTAAATTGGTTAGACAAGATCCACAAGAGATCTGATGGACCTGCATTTTTCCGCGAAAAGGCTTTATCTCAGATCGGCTAATATTTTGTGACATATTTTCAATTTGTTCACAACTTGCATTAAAATAGTCACCCCTGGAACAGTTCCTTCAAGACGACGAAATAATGTATCTAAAGACGCTACATCGCTCAATTGGGCGACAAGCCTATCAGCAGTCCTTTCCTTTGGATATTAGTCATCCCTCTGGCCAACAAGGAGCCAAAGGAATGATGACTTTTAATAGTTTCCCTCGAATATAGCATAGTACTCTTATTTCAAAACCTCACATTTTGCTACCTGTTGCTAATATAAATTGGTTGATAATATTTTAACATTAATTTTACGTACGACATATCTAAAATGTATTATACCAGAGGAATGAAATTTTTAAGTGTGACTTACTGCGATTTTCTTTGATGTTCGCTATTAAGAATTAACAGTTAACCGTAATTTTACAAACAACATTACTTTCAACTCACAAAACGTCAAATATGTTTGCCAAACAGCAACTTAGATTGTATCGCCATCTCACGTACAATTACTGAATTTTTAAAGTGTGACAGAGGAATGAGGATATAAAGCTAGGGACAAGAATAAGAGACAATTTTCTTAAAATCTGAAAAGAAAAATAGCAAAATATTTAATAAAGTTCCTTTGCGGTATATTTATGTGTTATTATTAATACTTCACTTTTATGAAATTTATTAATATATACCGTGAATACACTAATTTGCACTCTATATAATTTAAGGGACACCCCAGAGGAATGATTTTTGAGCACTTTGGTTCCACAGATTAAATACTTATTTTCAAAATTTATCAATAACTGTGAGTGGGTATATTATGAATTTATGTTTAAATAGTATATCCTAATAACTAATCTGTGGAAGTTAACAGTTTTTTTTAGCGGCGCAGGACATCAAATATGATAGTTTTGACATTTTTACCCATATATTCTTGTTTTGTATTTGCGAAGAAGTGTAATAATACAACTGATTATAAATGACTCAAGTGTTTATTATGTAAATTTCATTTTATCAAAAAGATATGCTATGTATATTTTTATATAAAGGCACATTTTCAATCAAATCAAATCGTTTGTTAATATAAATACAAGATTTTTTTTACAAAGATACTTAACAACTAATTTATCTGTTAAACCTAGCGTTCTGTAAAACATGTTTTTTAAAATTTATCAATAAATCCGTAAGATAGCGCATGTCTAATTACAAACGCAAATACATAACTGAAGTAAATCAGTACCGTAAAGTTTCATCAGCAGCAAACTTGAACGTTTTAATGTAAAATGTATAAAAATTAACAAATAAGTGTTTAACTGGTCCTTATTAAAACGTCCATAGCTGCAAAGAGAAAATGACATAAATGATGATTTAACAATATTACCACTTTGGAATGATTTATATGTGATGAATATTTACTAGGTGTAACTTGCAAGCAGGTCAGGGTTACTACTATTGTTCCTTATGAGCTTTTTAACTCGTTCCTTTAATCAATCAACATTAGGTACTGGAAAATAAATGAGTTTTTATCAAATCCCGATTATGTCAACTTAGTAAGTGAAATTTACATTGAGTATGGTGTGAAATGTAGAGTTTATGTCGGGTTACAGCGTAAAACTAGCATCACATTAAAGCTGAAATTCTTTACTAACAGAAAGAAATAAGTTGTCATCTCTTACATTGACCGCAATACCAGGCAGCCTACTTCAAAGAAAGATTTGAAACACGTACGAGGTATGTTTGGTACAACTTAGGCCCTATGTTATACCAAAACTAGGTATAGAGACACTTGAGTTTGTGAAGATTTTGAGTAAGACAGTTATTAAGCGGTATCTAAATCAGTTCAATGATCGTTAAGAAATAATGCATTGGTGTTATCTTGAATATCGCGAGTTCCATAATTATATTTTGGAATTTCAACTTTTTTATAATGACTTTATGGTTAGCTCCTCTGCTTTCATACGTTTATTTTAAATTGCAAACCTTAAATAAACTATTATTTAAATTGACTTTATAAAAAATATATATTATGATGATTAACATATACTACATGCAAGGCATATAGTACACTACATGAAGTTGCTCGCCCTAAAAAACAGGTATTGTGATCGATGTATGAGAAGGCAACCTATCTCTTTCTGTTAGCGGAGGACTTCAGATTTAATTTGGTGTCAGTTTTATACTTTAACTCGATAATGGTGGTAACTACACAAAAAAAGGAAAATATGGGTTAGCAATAGAATCGATCAAGATTTACTTTACTAGGTAACTAAATAAATTTAAATTTAAATAGCTCCTCGCAACCTATACTTTGATATACGTTTCAAGCTTTACGCTCTAAGGTCAGTAACAGTACCAAAATTAGCAGAGGAAGTGAGATTCCCTCAATCATCGGATCAGATTTTCATAAGGCAACCAAGGCACGTGGCTAGTGTCACGATAAATACTCTATTTCTTAAAAAATTCACCCTTTTTGAAATAAACTCCACTTTTATACTGTCGCTTCTCCGCCAAATACGGGCCTGGGGAGTTTTAAGTAGCGAACCCTGCCTTACGCGCTTGCCAAATTCTAGTAAGCATCATAAATTAAATGATTTGTTTTTTAATGCAACGATTCTAGAGTTTTGTTGTCTACAGTTACACCCTAGAACAGGCTGATGAAAATTCACGAAAAATGATTCATGAAAATTATTTAAACTACAGTGTATTAAAATGGGCCCATACAGTATTTGTATAACGTCTACCAGCTCAAAACAGTTATTAAAAGATATGTTTGTGCTAAAAAGATATAATACGATAATAACTATTGGGGATAATGGCTAAATAGTTTACATTTTTTGTTACAGTTACGACTGTATATAAAGGCAGTTCTGATTAAACTGTACATAAATATTATTTCGTCTGTTCTGTACTAACAGTTTTCAGTTGGCAGACTTACAATATCAAACAATTCTATAATTTTATTATCTACTACACGTACAGTCAAGAAGTCCTTAACAACTATAACACAAATAAATTAATGCACTAGCAAATGTGACTAGCATATGTATTAACACAAGCAAAATAGAGATTAACAATATCTTTCACTCGAGTATCATGCTGAAAAATGGAGTTTTGAATGTAAAAGAAGAAAGGTGCTGCAAAAATTCTATAAATTGGGAAGGTTAATCCAATGTGAACAGGGTCTCACTAGACAGGCGGGTTACCGGAAAATTTCTCGCGGGAACCCCTTATTACGAGGCTTTCTAACAATTGAGCTTAATACAATTTTCCTTCACGTCCGCAGACCAATCAGACTTCTATATAAATGTAAAATAGTTTCATTAAAAGCAAAAGCAAAGATGAATATCATGAAAATATATAAATCAGATACAAGATATCAGTTCAGCCACTTTACAACTACATTAAGTGTTTAAATTTTTGCTGTGCACAAATAGCAAAATACACTCGAAAACTGGCGTCATTTGTAGGTTATGAAAATGAATGAGCCTCTTTCCGATGGTCTCCTAGAGACAAGTCCGGTCCTGAATATGAGTTCATCAGAGGACAAGAAAAAAAGTCTATTTATTACAATAATTCTTTTTTGACAGAATCTATAAGAAAATTGCCTACTAAAAATGTTTGGTAGGGGGTCGTATGTACAGAGATTTAAGAGTCAAATTTAAATATATCAAAATAATTTTAGGTATTCCATTTAATAAATCTAAGTATTACCTCGTGAAATGTAGCATATTCTATTTAAAATTTCAAGTATATTAGCTTACCACCATTAGCTGAAACACCCTGTATATCAAGATTAAACATACCATTTTCAAGATAATTAATACTTTTGGAGATTGGAGATCATGTGGCCGATTTGGCGACTTTCTTCTCAAACTCATACAAGTACCCTATGGTCTAACCAAAAATTGTCTTATATTTTCAAAATATCATACAGGGTATTTCATTTTCACAATTGAACATTGTTTTAGTTCAAAGGTTCAAAAGTCAGTTTTTTCAAATGGTATGTTTTTACATAATTTAATAGAGTACTAATTTGTGCATCAATTGATGTTGATACCCATCTCCCTTTGTTATTTTTTTTATTATGGACGCAATTTTGTAAAATATAGATGCAAAGTCAGCACTGTTTGTTATTAGCCAGTACAAGTCACCTAGCTTGTTTTTTTTTATCACGAATGAGAATAATCATGTAGATAATTGATAATTATTTATTTATTATCAAGATCATAACATCAAAAACAAGAGATCTTTTTATATTAGATTTATAATAAATACATTAGAACAAAATTAATGAACATATTGAATATAAATAGTTAGTGCGATAACTGTTCAAAATGTCCCCCACTTTGCTGCTGACAAGCCAATATCCTGGAATTTACGGCACTTATAGTGGCCCAGTGAATTTATTTGCTGAAATGCAGCCCACTCTATTCTTCAGAACTTCTTTGGTAGTAGCCGGGGTGCCATATACATATTTTTAATATTGCCCCAAAGGTAAAAGTCTAAGGGGATCAAATCAGGGGACCTTGTTGGCCGTCTCCAAGGTCCTCGGTAGCCAAACCACCTAAATCGAACGATGCTACTAATTCGTCATACACTATGTATTACGTGGACCGCCACCATCCTTTTGATAATACATGGAATTATAAATATTTAGGGGCAAATTATCAATAAAGGTAACAACTACTGTTCACCAAATTTCCTCCGTGTATTTATTGCTATTTAAATTCTTCTAGTAGACGTTAAAACTAAATTTGTCCTGCAAATTTGATTCACACACCGCATGAGAATCTTGTTGTGCCCAGTGGTGTACATTTCATCTGTTGAAAATTAAGCTTCGTCAGTTTAAATAATCCTTTTAAAAAAATGATTTCATGATTCTCTTGAAGACGTACGATCACATGCTTACAAAAATCTGTCTAAGTGAACAAATATTACGTTCCTGTTTTATCACTACCACTGGGCAACACTAATACGGTTATAATACTGATAACACAAAACATTCTGACATTTTTCATTGCCTACTATGTATGTAGCTGTAACTACATTATACAGTGCTGATTGTATATCTACATTTTACAAAACTCCGTCCATAATAAAAAAAAAAACGAGAGAGATAGGTACAGGGAATGCTAAAATCAATCGATGCAGAATTCAACACTATTAAATTATGTGTAAATATCCCGTTTGAAAAAATTTACTTTTGGAAGTTTGAACTAAGACAATGTTCGATTGTGTGATATTGTGAAAATGTAAGACAATTTTCAGTTAGATCATAGGGTGCTTGTAAGAGTATGAAAAGAAATTCTCTAAATCGGTCACGTGATAGAAGACATCGATTTTTTATTTTTTTTTGGAAGGGTAGGAACCGTAAAAATTTCCAAAAATATTAATTTTTCTGTGAATAGTAAGTTCAAAAATGATATATGTCTTAATAGAAAATTAAGAGACAAAATATAAATATGTACAAAAATGTTGGGTATTCCCTTTAATATATAGGTATTATGTTGCCACTACTATGTGAAACACCCTATAGATTTGAAAGTAATTTGAGAATGTGCTGCTATTATCCTCTCATAATTTCTATCTGAGGCATTTTTATTAAATTTCAAACTCTATATAATATCTAAGCTTTCTTTGATAAAATTTTTCTAACTTCTCTAAAAATTATATTTGCATCTCTTCAGCTTTATTTATCTTGTTTTACAAACAGATTTTTTCACTAGTGGTTAGAGTTTGATCGGTATATTTTTTTCCAGTTTTTGACACTTTATCTGATTAATACACTGGATTTAATCATTCATAATAAACTGTCCAATTGGCACGAGTTATGTTACTTTAAGCAATTCAGATTTTATTTTGTGAGGGAGGAAAACGGTGAAATTAATCGAGTTATAGTGTTAAAAGTACTTTAAATGCGCGATTAGCGCATTGAAATTACAGTAAAATTTAATTTCTAATTAGAAACATCAAAATTTAATGATAATAATTGAAGACAAATACAAAGCGGTTTTCTATTATTTTCACTGACAGGATTCCAATAGAATTCATACAATTGGTGCATGACCTACGATGAAACACTAGCTGTTCTGTCTCATGGTGAGATTGATTTATTACATTTTTTTATAATCATCAACGTTTACAATGTTGCGAAGTCGAAAACAATAAATAACATCTGAACATTTGTCGGTAAATCATATGTATAAAATTAGTGTAACTACCATTTTGAATCAACTTTTTATCGACCAGTTAGAATGCTCATTTTAAAATCACGCCCAGATTTTGCGATCAAGCAGGAAAAAACGCTTTAAGCATCGTAATGAGAACTGTAGATTGCATATTTCATAAACTGGAAATCTGATTTAGTGGCCAAATAAGAATATTTATAAAGAGAGAATGATAAAAGTTTTTAAAATGTCGGTAGTATGAAAACCGCCAATGACAATTGTCTTTTTATTCAATCACATTTATATGTATTTATTGTATGATATACGAGTAATCGTAGTTGACATTTATATGGAGCTGAATTGCAAATAAATCACACACTACGTACTATGAAAAGAATTTAAAAATATAAATTTTGTAGAAATCGAAACATAAGGCCGCTGCTTGGTTAGTCATCATAGATATTCTGCAAAACTTTTAAATTATCGTGCCATGAATATAATACAATAATTTGATATCTTCTAATTATCAACTGTTTTGAAACTATTCAAAATTCAACGGCTTAGGAGGGATCCAAACATGTACCTAAATTATATCTATACTAAATATGTAAAGATGACTAATATACGATTCAAATGTATTGACCCCTCACTTTAACCGCGAACATCTCAGAAACTGAGGAGCAGAAAAAAATGAAAAAATTATGTGTTTATTATGAGTCTATTCTAAATCAGTTACTGAAATCTGAAGTTATATTGATATATGTCCTACTTTTTAAGGAAATTTTGACCATACCAGTTTTAAATCCATTATATCTTGGAAAATATGCATACTATATAAATAATATTTTAGAAACCGATAAAGCACGGCATTTTTTGTAGGAGGAAATTTTTTCATAATTTCTTATTCTAAAATTTTGCAGTTATTCTCAAAAACGTGACGTCATGTTTATTCGGTTATTTATCAACTTTAACAAAAAAAATTTAAATACATTGATAAATAACCGAATCAACACGACGTCACTTTTTTAAGAATAACTGCAAAATTTCAGAATAAAAAATTATGAAAAAATTTCCTCGTATAAAAAATGCCGTGCTTTATCGGCGTCTAAAATATTATTTACATAGTATGCACATTTTCCAAGATATAATGGATATAAAACTGGTATGGACAAAATTTCCTTAAAAAGAAGGACATTTTTCAATATAACTTAGCAGAACTTCAAAAGTGTCCAATGACCATTATTCAAATTTCAGTGACTGGTTTAGAATACTCATAATAAACACATAATTTTTTCTGCTCCTCCGTTTCTGAGATATTCGCGGTTAAAGTGAGGGGTCAATACATTTGAATTGTATATTAGTTAATTTTTATGTCAATTTGGTACTTCTTCAATCGCTGATTTTATTTGGGAGAAAATCTGAAAATAATACAAAGATGAGGAATATTCATCAAATATTTCGAGGATTTGCTATTTAATCAGCTATATAAATGAGTTCGAAGATACTTCCTAAGGGAGCTACGGGCCCTCTGAAGATGGCGCCCAAATAGAGGTTTAAATTAATTATATCGGAAATAATGTAACATAACTTTTTGAAATATGCTTCATGGTTGTGTATTGTTAAGGCTTACCTTCATCAAACGAATCATCTACATTTTATTTGAACTGATTTTCCTTGAACAGTTGTACTACTAATTGCCAATTGGGTGCTTTTTTACGTAATATTAAGCGGGGAAGCATAAACCTTCAACGAATAAAAACAGAAACTAGAAAAATAATGTAGAACCAAAGAGTAGCCATCCCTCGCTTCATCGCATATGGATAAAATTAGTTTTAGTTAATACCACACAAAAGTCATGAACCTCAAAAGTTTGTTATTATCTCCGAAATAAGCACATAAAACCTCTATTTAGGCGCCATCTTCAGAGGGACGTGTAGCCTGCTTACGAAATTTTTTTACTATTTTTACACGTAGAATTAACACCTAATGGGTAATTCTGGTATTTTGGAATACCCTGTATTGATTTTGAATATGTTTTAAAATTTCTAATTTTATTAGAATGAACGACATTTTGTTTACAAGATCATGTCGCTGTTGATTATTATAACACTTAAAGTAAAATATATCTATGTAAGCTAATAAATACTTCTAGCGTTTTTGCAGCACAATTCCTTATTTAACTCAGCAATGTAGGCGTATACTTAAATGTATATAGGTAAATGAATATAATCTGCTTGACGATCTCGAGTATTATGTTAACTACGATATTATTCAGTCTACTTTATATTTAAATTGTTAACATTACAATAATAAGTACAACTTTAACAATGTTTGGCAACATGTTTCATTTATTGTCACAAATAAGTAAAATTTATTGCTCATTATTAATATACGTCCTCCATAACAATAAGTTTTAAGATATAAAACAGGCAGTTTTTACCTAAATATAGGCATTTTCATTTTGTAGGGTTAAAACGTTAATAAATAAATACAATAAATTAAAACAAACGTTTTCATGGAAGACGGAGAAATTTAAAATTCCTGTGCGACTTACAATAGGATACAAATCACGAAAAAATTAAACAACTCTTATAATACAAAACAACACAGCGGATGAAACAAACAATTTGCACCAATCAATTTATGTACAAAAAACAAAAAATAATAAAAAAAATAAATTAGTTAATAGTCCGAGGAAATTAGTAGATTGATGTGCACTACGTCGGAGCTGAAACAGTCCACCCTGCATAAATATGTATACGACAGATTCCACGAAAACCGACGACACACGTCAACAATATTTTGATGTTGTCATATTTTATCTATAAAGTTGTCTACGCTAAATTATTCTTCTTAGCCTAAACATCTAAATCGTCGAAAATATAAATTGGCAAGATGGCTAAAGAAGTCAACGTCAAGTAGCCCATGTAAAAGAAAACGTTGAGGCTTAATGAGGTCCTCTTGATTTTTTCTAATTCTTCTCTCTACGGAACAATTCGACACGCATATATCCCCATTCAATAATATTAAAGAATCAGCGATAATATTATTGAATGAGGATAGATGCGTGTCAAATTGTTCCGTAGATGTCTGTACAACCTGGTTGCCAATGTTAAAAGAAGAACTTCACAAACTTAACATTGCATACAAATTAAAAAACTGTTAACTATATCAATAGTTCTATGTAAATAGTAAGCATCTATGGATATTAAATATAACAAACATTTTTAGAGCTGTGTATTTATCATACACAGGAAAAAAGATTTTTCAAATAAAAAGCCTTGAGAAAGGAAACAGATTAGATTTTAGAAACGTCGGCGAAATATTTAATTTCAAGTTTTTATACTTATTTGTGTTATTTATTTTTTTTTAAAAGCAACCTCTAACTGATCCTTTGGTGTAAAAGTCACAGGCGTAGAGGTAACGTACTGGTTAATTGTAATATTTTGTAGATTCCCCGAACAACGGTTAAAAGGAAAAAATACATGTGGTCGGAAGTCCCAAAGAATTAGAAAAAAAATAAAATGCCACAAATAACATTTAGATAATATTTAGGTCCTCTTGCTCTAAGAAAGAGGACTAGGAGCAGAGCTCAACCCGGTTTAATTCTGGACTTCATTTAAAATTCAATTCTGGCAGAAGTAACTTTAAATATTAAAACATCTCATATTTTCTAGCGACAAGGCCATACGTTTGTATATAGATTTACAAAATATATTTTTTTTTGTCAAAATCTTGTTTTTTTAAATTATACAAGGCATCTATTTAGGCCCGACGTACGGCGGAATTAATGTATTTTGTCATTAAATATGTGTTTTGAGGAGTACAAAATCAGCCATAATCCCTCTTTTCCCTAACTGTCAGCATGTATAATAACCAACAAATGCAAAATATTAAAAATGTGTCACACGAGGGGCGTGGAGGAAACTTTCCTCTTTCGAATATATTTCGTTTGAAATGTCTATCTTATTTATTTTAGTAGAAATTAGATGTTTTCTGACACTCTGTAATACGTCGTGTGAAAAGGGCAAATGTCCTCTTAAGTACTGATTAGGAATGCGCTGCATATTCCAGTGGATCCGCTTCTTTACAAAACAAGAAATTCTTGTTTAGAAAATGCGCTTTAGCCTAGAACTGAATTTGACAGCTCTTTGGTTATATGTTGACAGTGTTGAGGTTAGAGTAAGCTAGCGGATTACATCAAACATGTGTCTCAAAAACCCATGTATTTCAACCGAGTGATACTGGGTTAATACCACATACTAGCATCTGGGTAGTAAGTTTATTAACGGACCATCACACAGTGATATGAGAGGATAATGCCTCCTTTAGAATAAAGCACAAGTGATTTTCATTCTTTACATAGTTTTCTGTGATAACATAATTCTTAAACGGTGACTATGATGTACTTAATAGAAAGTGCTAAGAAAGAGAGCGATTAATAGCTCAGAGTGGAATAAGATATTGTATTATCTATTCGCGCACAACACTTTTTTGAAAGAAACTAGATTCCAAAACATATATAGTTAACATATAATATAAATTTCCTAATTTTGTGAGAGCACTTTTACACACTGCTGTATATAAAAAAGACATTTAATTTCACGATATATGAATGTAAGCCTTACATCAAAACAGCTGATCATAGTCCAGGAGCTAGGTATCTTTTTCGGTACGTCATCATTTTATGTTTTATGAGTAATTTCCATCATTTCATTTAGCGACTCCCAATTAGATTTCTGGAGTGACACTTATCAGATACGTCATAATCGCCACTTAAACATCAGTGAAATTATATGAGTGGTATAAAGCTCATTTTTTGTGTGCCTAATCTAAATAAAATCTCATCGCCAGAAAATGTACGACGTTAGGAAGCGCAGTCAGAAAGGTAAAAGCAAAAATAATTGAGTTATAGCACTTGATATTTCCAACCTTTTTCAAGGTTGAGAACATTTATTTAAACATTCTGAACACACAAAACTATAGGACTTTGCAAACAGTGGAAAGAAAAGCTATCTATAAGAACTAAAGGAAAAACTATATATAAAAATATTAATGAAATCTTTGCATTCTTTCGATAACCTGACTTCTGGTTATGCTAACAAGTAAAATTCTGATTTGCCATTCTCATTTTAACACTAGCATCCAACCTAGTCCCCTATGGCTAAGCAGGCTAAACCACTATCTACATGATCCCCTACGATATGTAAATTCAGTTAAAAATGAGAACAAAGGCCTGAATTTACATATCGTAGGGGATCATGTAGATACTAGTTTAGCCTGCTTAGCCGTAGGGGACTAGGTTGGATGCTAGTGTTAAAATGAGAATGGCAAATCAGAATTTTACTTGTTAGCATAACCAGAAGTCAGGTTATCGAAAGATTGCAAAGATTTCATTAATATTTTTATATATAGTTTTTCCTTTAGTTCTCATCGATAGCTTTTCTTTCCACTGTTTGCAAAATCCCATAAAGAAAATGTTTCATTACTATAAGCAAACAAATAATAAATAATAACACAAAACTATTCCCAGAATGAAAATCATCTTTAACTAGATAGAAGAAGAAACGGACTTTTTGAAGAAATTCAGATTATTATCAGATATTTTATCCCATAACTCTAAAAACATCCTTACAAGTTCTTTATCTTTTTACGCAAATATAAGTTCCCTTGACAGCAAAATAACCTCCTCGATGATTATTATAAAAAAGTACCACATGCCCTTAACTGTATCGGAATTGAACATTTTTCGCTAGGTTGTGTTTGTTTCTACCGCATCTTAGACATATCGTATCATTATTAAAAGGCGATTTCTATATTTAATAATTTGTTATGACCCCTTAATAAGTAATTACGTATCTCAAAATCAAATTTCCATCGGAATAATTTCTACACGCGTATAAATACGAAAAAATTAACGCGGAATTAACGTTAACGTGGTTAAAAATCACTGTTAAAATTTCAGTATGCTTTATAGAATGACATATTTACAAAAACAAAATAAACACAGAAAATGTATTGTAATCTGACCATTTCAGCTTCCGTATGATCTCAGAATTCAGATATCATTGTTAAACATTCTGTATATTTTTTATTCCTCTGAACAAAAATATATTTCTTAGATTGATTTTAAACATAAAAATTGTCCGTATCTACACAAAATGTGAGCCTCATAATGATGATACAAGTTTTTTGTTTTCATTTCCTGAACTATGACCTGGGAGTTGATGGGCCGGCATATGCCAGAAATCAATTTTGTTGTGATGCATATTTAACACTTAATTGACTCAGAAAAATCATATAACGATGAGTCTCCTGCAACTATCAGTATCAGAAGTCGAATGTGTCTTTCAAACTCATCAGTGACTGAATCTTGAGCTCTACTGAGATCAGAATTTACCACCGCGGCGCTGGCATCACCGGCAATATGGCCGCTAAGTTGTGATATTTCATATTTGACATTTATTTACAAAAGAAATTTTATTGGTAATATGCCTTTAATGCCCCATAATATTGTGTCCTACGTACAGTCAAACTCTAAGTTCAGAAACATAAGTGAAGGACAGCAATTATTAAATTCCAATATGTTGATGTGTGGCGCGAGCGAAAAGAATGCAGAGAAAATAAAATAGTTTTCTTTATGTCTACAAAACGATTGCTCTCACAAAAGAACTCCATGAAGTGGTGGGCGAATTCATAATGGGTGAAGCGGTTGAAGATATCTCGATAAATAACATGGTCTGTTCCTGCAAGGCTGGAAACAATTAAATCTCTCTTTCCTCCTTGTGTTGGCTTCTATGCTTTCTTTATCACCTTTCATGGGAACTGCATTTTTTCTCAAGAATCTTTGTGAGAACTCGACCTCTTTAACCAAGAACACATTGATTAGATTTTTTTGCCGATTATTTTCTAATTCATAACTTGAAAACAAACTTATCAGGAAAGAGATAAAATTCTTCGAAATGTAAAGAACAGACAACAAGAGTATTATCGTCACTTTATTTTAGGTTAAGAAGCCGAAACCACCCTTTTACTATTTACTACCTCATCATTGTTAAATTCATTATTTCGAATGCCTATTCTGTTTGCTTGTGGAATTTTATGAAAGCGTAGCACAGTAGGTGAAATTCACATACGGAGCACAACAGTGCGACTGCGTGCTTAGGTTCTAGGTGAAAATTTCATTTTCAATCTCTTAAATAACAATACACTTTTAATCGAAAAAACTTTAAATTTCTTTGTTTACTAGGAAGCTTACAGTGACACACATCGCAAGCTAGCCGCCATCTTATTTAGTTACACAACCGGCCGCGCGTTGCGCATATCCCAGTGCTGTTGTCAATAGGTATAATAATATACAAACTCGATTCTCTTTATCTTTAATTAGGCTACTAATGATATTACAATATCTTTATCCGGAAAAGAAAAGCAACTTCTCGATCCGCTAATAACTTCAAATCTAATTCATATAAATACCATTTTCAAAAATATGGAAAAAATTTAAAACCCTTAAAATTTTAACCGGATGACGATCTCAAACCAAATCGTTCTAAATGTTCACAATTCACGAACCTAGCGCAGATCTCATAATCGTATGCTCTATGTAAACAAAGCCCAGAGCCTACGAAAATGAGCACACGCAAGCAAAAATTTTATGGTACAATGTGAATTCCCTGTTAACTATCTCGCCGATTTTTTGGAATCGATTATCCATAAATTCATTCAGAGTGGACTGTATTGGCGGGCACATCCTGTATAGAGGAACTATTTGGAAATTCTATTCTAAACATTACTATTTGCGCAGCTATTAAACATAAAAAATTTATCTTATATCAAAATGCCAAACGTGCTTACGTCTCCGTCAACCCAGCAGAAGAAAAATATGAAATTGCACCGATCATAAAACAAGTTCCGCTAAGCAAACTAACTTCCACGGACTATAATGATGAATATAATACCTAAACAATAAGATGATTTACAATTCAATAAAACGGTACTTTAATATGTAAAATAGTATATGCATAGGACACATCGAATAAAATATAAAACGTACGAAATGGCCGGAAAAGGAAACAGACTGAGCAGGAGCCTATGTGAAAAAACTTCAAAGGAAGAACTGAAACGTGTCACTTCCGCTTTGACAGATCTAATTCTCCCTGTCCGTTAGTCGCGACCATAGATAACGGTATTGTGATGAACTGCGGATGGGACGAGTTGGGGTCGCCTTGCGCTAAACTAAGAATAACGCCGCCAGTGGACGGCGTTGCGTACATCATACCCTGAGGAGTCTGATAGACTAATGGAGAGAGAATGGGAGGCTGCGATGACGTGCTCGACTGGGTCTTCGTCGATGTGGAAGAAGATGAGGGTGTGGTGGATGGTGTTGGGGTGGCCGGTGAGGATTGTCTTTGTTGGGGTTTTTGTTGGAAAGGCGAAGATGGAGGCGACATTGTGCTGAAGGAAGGTGTGTCCGGGGAAACAAATACCGAAAGCGGAGCTTCCGTGTCCATTTCTCCGTCGCTGCAGCTGTCACTGGAGTCGCCACCAGACATATTTTCATTCTGAAACAAAAAAAAAAGTGTTAAAAAGATATATTTTAGATTTCATTATTATTTATTCGTTACAAGAATCAATTAAACTGCATAAACAACTTAATACGCATAAATTAATATATGAGATGAAATTAAAATGATATAAATGTAGTTTATTAAGAAGTAACAAAGGACCACGCACTGATCTTGTTATTGAACTCAGTAAAACGATCCATTTGAAAAATATCCAAATGACTAAGAAATTAAATTCAGACCAAAAAATCCACTTTGAAACAGTATCACATTACAAAAGAATGATGTCGTCTTTCATCCTAATCTACATAAAAAATTATTTCACTAAAAATTTTCCATCTCGAGGACGACGGTCAATCGCCAGTCGGGATGTAGCGAGTAGCTATTTTAAGCGTCAAAATTTAAGAAAAAATCAATGGGACGGTTTTTCCAATCAAACCAAACTCCTCATTTAATTATTCTAAAAGTGACGGAAAATAATCCTTGTCCGAACCACAAGAACGTTCATAAAAATAGTCAAAAAATTCAGTCGGAGAGTCGATTTCGACAAACTCAAAATATCTTTAATCTAGGCTCAGGCGAACATCGCCATAGTAGTCGCTCGAAGGCGAATCGCCGGAAAAAAAGTATATTTGGGTTCGATGCCGTTAGCACGTTTATGCAAGCAGGAAAACCATCGAACTCATATAGATAGCTTCTTTAAGCATCCTGACAAGTATTTCAAGCATTTCGACAATTTCAGTGCACAATTAAAAGTGAACAATTTTCAAGAAGTTACGATTACATTTTACAATGATAACTAACTGGGAATCTTTTTGTACAGTCGATTGTCATAGTTCTCTCGACGCTGAACGAGTTACGATCCTACTGGAGGTAACAGCTTGCCGAATGGTAGCGTTCTCTGATGTTTGCCTTATATACATTACTTAAATGTTGAATATTTATATTTTTTACATTTTATAAAGTATTTCAATAAATGAAAATATATTTTGAATTCGATTTCTTATTGATCCACTAATTATAAGATTGGCGACCGACGTGCGATTCTGTGACGTGAGTAGGATAACTACTTACTACGGGTCACCTTTGATCCCGTCACGTTGTTGTACCTATCCGAATACTCATAGAATCCATCGACGGTCTTATTTATTAAGAAGTGTTTCTGAGAAAGTGCTAATTATAAGATATATTCATTAGAAGCGTACCGCTCGACATCAGATTTTGACGGAGAGAACAGACTGTAGCAATCACAGTAAGTATAATTTTGTATATTTTCCTCTTGGGGAGTGTGAAGAGTAACTTGAATCCCCCTTGTGAGTAGAGTTGATAGATATCGTAGCGGCGACACGGCACCGGCCTAAATTATATAAAATCCTTGTCGTGTCATTCAGTCCAACGATACTGGGTACATCTACAATCTCATGGAAGAGTAGTCCTTATCGAATTGGCTGAAATTTTGAACTTTTAAGTAAAACTCAAACGCCGGAACCATTTTTATAGTACAATAGTTTAATCTTCGGGCGACTGTAGCGACGAAACTAGCCATAGCAGAGGTTTGTGTCCATTGAGACATTTAATCAGCATCACCTGAACTACAATTTACCAAAATTTCAGCCAATTCGATAGGGACCACTTTTCCATAAGATCAGTGCGTAGTCCATTGTTCATTATTGAGCTGTCACATATAGAAGTGGTTCACTTGTTGAGTGCGAATTGTTTTTAATCTCTCTCAGAATATGATTCCCAACTACAAAATGGTGGTCATTTCTTTTTGAAGTGGGACTTCTATAGCGAGAGGAAATTCGTTTGACAACGCCACAAAATCTGAAATGCCTAGAATGGAGGATATTGTAAGTGTAGGTACCCTGGCTTTGTTAGTTTGTATTATGCTAGCATCACGCGTATACGTAGAGTGATATTTGTGTGTGTGTGTGTGTGTGTGCGTGAACATAATACTGAAAGCGATGGAGTGTTTGTGTTTGAATACAAATTATATAGTTTTAAATATCTGTTGAAGTATTTGTGTTTACGGGCAAGTGTTTCATTCAAATTAAACAACAAAAAGTATCTGAAGATGTAGTTGAATCGTTTTATGAGACAATTCATACTTTAACACCCAATACACTTCAACTGAGAAGGCATAGTGAAAAGAAAAAAGGCAGATAAACCTCCAAAAACTCTTAATAATGGCAGTAATTTACATATCTCCCAATAATACTATACAAGAAGTTATAATTTGTACATAGAATATTACTAGTATATACAGTTGATGGTTCTATTGTCTTGGGTGAGAATTTAGACAAAATTCCGATAGCTCACGGAAATTAACTTAAAAAAGCAAGAAACCTGGACAAAATTAGTAAAAATCTGAATTTTTGCACAGACGTTCTTTAAGGTGTCCCAAACCTAAATCCACAAAAATCACAAATATCCCAACATGGCTACCCAAGATATTTAAGGTCAAAGTTTTTTGCAAATATCTCGCGTCATATGCATCGGATGCCCATGAGGTCAATGTGTAAGCTATAGAGAATTAAATTATTTACAAGATGTTTTTTTTTATTTTTTCTCAAACCCCCTACCCCATTCCGAGATATTCAAGATAAAATTTCAAAAACATGGTTTTTCGCGAATATCCCCGTCCTTTTTGAGATATTCAAGATCGAAGTTCAAAAAAGGTTTTTTTGCAAATATCTCTGTGTAGACTTCGTCGTGGTCTAATGCATAGCGGGCGAGATATTCGCGGAAAACCGATTTTTTGAAAGTTTGACCTTGAATATCTCGAAAAGGGCGAGGTTTTGGGAAAAAATGCAAAATATCAATCTTGTAGATAATTGATTTCTCTACAACTTTATTGCTGCTCGATTTTTTTTGCGCGAGATATTCACGAAAAACCAGGTTTTTGAAACTTTGACCTTGAATATTTCGAAAAGTGGTGGGTGATTTGGTAAAAAATAAAAAAGTGAGCTTGTGGGTGATTTCAGTCTCTACAACTTTCATATTGACCTCATTGGCATCCGATGCATAGGACGCGAGATATTTGCAAAAAACTTTGACCTTCAATATCATGGGTAGCCAAGTTGAGATTTTTGTGGATTTTGGTTTGGGACACCTCAAAGAACGTCTGTGCAAATTCAGATTTTTACTAATTTTGTCCAGGTCAAATGCTAATTTCTGTGGGATACCATGGTCCTGGGTGGTGACTTCAATGTTAACTTTTCTAAGCAAGATGTACAGCCGTTAATCAATTTTCTCAGAGAAAAATTAAGGTTAGAGCCTAGACTAGACCTAATGTTAAAATTATTGTTTATTCAATTCGCTTCTTAAATATTACAATATCTAAATTGCTCTATAAACAAACGATATTGACATGTCACTTTATTGTTAAAAACTTGATGTACCCAGCTCCCGCACCATGACGCACGAATAGCATTATAATATCTACACTAGCATTGCTTTTAGCTCTTGGAGGAACGGCCTCTGAAGTAGTTTCCACAAACACCAAGACACTACACTAGATACGCTTGAAGTCAATTAATATCAAGTTTTAATCAACCCCCAATGATGCCAATGTGGTTGGCGAAACGAGCGTGGAGTTTTAGTGCATTGCCACGTCGGCTCACCGCACACCACACATCGCACAACGCCTCGCCTGCATCATATAGAAGAAATTTTTCATATATATATTTCGACTATTTCCTTCCATAATTTTATTGAAAATACGGTATCGCTCGTGCTGAAGGCTGTGCGATGTGCGAGACTCAAGTTGTTGATTTAGTCACTCTCATTTAAAATAATGATTCTATTTACTTTTACTGTGCGATATGCACTATGCGGTGCGTCGAGATGGCCATGCACTTAGTGTTCAAGTGTATCGGTGCTTTCAGCTGCTCACATAGTTTACAATAATTACTATCGATACATACCACTGTCCTTTTAAAAAATGTAACCCCGGACAGCGCAAAGTATTAATTCTTCGGTGTTTTTAATAATTGTGAAGCAGTTTGTCGCTGCTATACGCCATCTGCCATGGATTGGTGATCGGTTTTTGAACTAATAGGACCAACTTGGATGAGTAAAATGCCCCCGTATTAATGCTTATCGCCCAGGCGAAACCGAAGTACACTAGCATGCCCAATATAGGTGTGCTCCTACTTTAAAAAAACGTGTTTTTCATCATTCTTAGAAATAGAATTTCAGCGTTGTTCAGTTAAAACCCTCAATTGCACAATGTTTCCAGGTGGGAACACACTTTTTTAAATTTGTCAGGAAGCGCCACCTTACATTTCTTTATAAAAATTTTATAGAATCCATCATCTTTTGACATAGTTTGTTACATTATATCTTCCAGTCAGATAGCTCTGTTTGTGTTTGCCATTCATTTGTAAACTTATTGTCAAACAGTCCTTGTTTATTCTTTACAGGGGAATTATAAGTTTCCAATGATACTGAAATTCATCCGTGGAATAATGATCCAGACAATATTCCAGATGATGTCCCTCTCTCTGTTATTCAGTCTTCCCCCAAATACAATATTCTTTTTTTGAGGATATAATCTGGAACTCCTCAAAAACTAAAAGAGATCAAGAGAAGAGTAAGTTTTTGGGGGAATGTAATCTTCCACAAGATATTTCTGCAGCTGGGGGACCTTTATAGTTTATTCAAATGTTTCAGACAGTTTCTTGTCCGAAATTGTCGAGCAAATACGTTTGTATAGTACTCAATAGAGACCAAATAAGCCATTAAAATTTGATTCTAAAGAGCTTGAACAATTTTTGTGTACAATGGTATGGATGTCCCTTATCAGACAACATTCGACGTGCAGATATTGGTGCAGGACTCCGCAAAGTCGCAATTGCAAAGAAAAATCAAGAATAATGTGCGAAAAAAGTAGGGTAGATCTGTGTTTCTACAAAGAAAATGACTGTTTTAAAAAATTTCTGTTTGTTCAACAATTAAATTTTGCAAAATAATATGTAGATACGTTCAAAATTGTTACAATAAGCAAGAAAATGCAGAAAGAAAATTTTTTTTGAACATAAATATATTGTGCAATAGAGAGTTTTAATTGAACATAATAACATAATATCGAAATTGAGGCCGATTAAAAATACGTTCGATTTTGTCATTTGTTGTTCATTTTCTGGTTTTACAGTGTCAAGGCTGAGTCACATGCCCACATCCATAGACAGACCCTCGACTGGGCCTAAATGGATTCTTTCCTTATATTTATTTACGTTTTATTCTAAAAATTATTACCATGTATTTTATCTATATCATGTATATTCTGTAAATAAGTAAATATTATTATTATTATTATGATTTTTTCCGGTTTATTCGTTGCCGGACAGGTCTTCCGTGCTTTCCGACCGATACCACGGTAGCCGTTCCGGTCATAATTACAGCCACTCCCCAGGTTAGTGATTATAAATACCAGAATCGTATGCCCTAAGTAGACAGAGGGTCCCCAATTATTATTATTATTTTTTTTTTGAAAAGTCAGTCGCCCTTCTATCTGTCTCCGATGCTACCAGAGAGGGTACGCTGTTCATACCAGTGACCACTCTCTACGCCGTAGAGTCAGTGATCACTGGGTTCGCGAATCATGTGCTCTGAACAAACGTAATTTAACAGTGTGGTCTGGATAGAGTCTGCTTAGTTCGTAGAGAAGATCTTGATATTTCGTCCGTTTTTCCTCCTCTTTCAAAACAATGTTTGTCTCCGTTGGGGCGGAGAATTCAATAACAAACATTGTCTTGAGTTGGTGGTCAAGGAGGACTATGTCAGGCTTATTAGCTTGTATTTGCCTGACGGTAGGATTATTATTATTATCAATATTATTATTTTTATACCGACGCGCGACGTGACCTCAATATCAACATTAGGTAACACAATTCAATTAACCAAACAGCAGCGCCATTTCATTACACAATTTTTGGAAAATATTTTTGAGGGTGGCTTAAAGTTCTTCAAAATGTTTGTTCATTCTATTTAGTGGCCAAATTTCATGTAAATCTGCAAAATTTATATAATTATGGTAGCCCTATTGGATTTCCGTTTTTTTTTTTAGTTTTTAACTTTTGACATCAGAAAAAGTGTCAGCTACTCTAAAAATACCTAGCTACGAGTTTTAACATATTTTTGTTCATAATGCATTCGTCATATTTTCGACTAGACAAATTTTTTCCGCTTTCTTCCTACCTTCTACTAGACATAGCTTGATAAAACTTGTTGAAACCATCGACGAGCCATACTTTACAATTTGCAAAAGATTTCCATAGCAACTGCTTCAGCCATTTCAGAGTAAGGATTGAACAAACATAAAGAACATACACACAAGTCGAATTGGGAACCTTTTCCTTTTCAAAAAGTGTTTACTTATTTTTGAAAATGTTTTTTTGGAAAAAGGGTGCTTAATAAAACAAGTGAATATATCAATATATTTATATCTTGTAACAAATTACACTAAATAATTTCAGGCTCACATTAAAGTACATAACACAGTCAAAGGCACCATAGTTGTAATTCCTAATAAATATCAAGTTAAGTATTTTTGACAAAATCAACTAAGGAGCAACAATTACTAGTTTCTTGTATTAAAAATTAATACGAAAAAACAATTTTAATTCATTTAAAATTATTAGCTCCTCAGTCTTTCCAAATATTCCTAATATAAATTACGATATCACATTTACCACATATTTTTTGGTCACAAGCCCATTTCTATACCTTTATCCCAAATATGTACAAAAAGAGAACAGCAATGGAGAAGAGAGGCAAGCATGTTTAACGCTCAATCGTTTAATATTTATTTAAGGGAAATAAGTAATTAATAAATGGACAAATAGTTTTTTCTATATGCCAGTCTAATAATGATTTACCGTAAGTACCAATTTTGTACCAAATTCAGTTGTTCTACTCCTACTCCTTTGAAATCAGACATTATGAGACAGTTAATTACATATATTGGTATAAAATAGTTATTAGAGGTGTTTCAGAATCTCATGAGCCGCGAAATGCGCAAAAGGCAAAGTTTAATCTGAGTTATAAGTATGTTTTTGAAGACACTGGAGGCTGCCTTGCTGTATACATAAACAAGAGCTCGGGATAAATTGTAAACAATAAATATAATATTTTTAAGAAGTGTAACTGAGTCAACAGGACGGATTATGTCTCTGCGCATATGAAGGTCACGGCTCATGAGGTTTTAAAACACCTTTAATATCTTGACGCATCTTCCTAAATTACAATAGTTTACGAAACACATGTTCTAGTTACGAAACAAGGCGGATGGAAAGACGGACGGACAATACGGACACGCGCACAAACCGACAGACAAACGGACAGATGATCTATATTTTGAAAATTATTCAGAATTGCATAAACAATACAACGATATGAGAAAAGTGTCGACCAAATGTTGGTCTTTCTTTTTCGAAGAGTATAACGATAAATACGAAAAAAATGTATGACATTTTCTATATAGAGTTTTATAAGCTTTATTTTATGTATAGGACATAATTTCATATCACTAATGGTTAACAAGAAACTGAATTTGAACATCATTTGTTCACGATGACGGATCCAGCTCGACAGATAAAGATGGGGACTTTTAGTATGTTTAGTACGCCCTAATTAACACCTTTTGCGAAGTTGCAAAATTTCATCAATTTTTAAGTAGAAGAGCTCTAATAACTAAACTGCCCTTGATGTACTCTTATTATACTCTTCGCAAATACAAAACGAAGAGTATATTGCATTCGATCGGCACATTTCTAAGGGAAAACATTTTTATATCGCTGTGTTGGGGGATCGTATTCCGAACAATGTTTAAAAGTTAATTATTATTTGTTTGCTTTTAATTGTATTGACACATATTCTTTATAGGATTTTGCAAACAGCAGAAAAAATAACTATCCATGAGAACTAAAAAAAAAAACATGTGTGAAAATATTAATGAAGTCCTTGCATTCTTTCGATAACTTGAATTCTAGTTGTGATAGCAAATTAAAATCCTAAAATGCATTTGTATAATTTCTTATTTGAAAATTCTCATTCAACAACTAGCATCCACACAGTCCCATATGGCCATGCATATTAAACTAGTATCTACATAACCCCCTACGGTCATGAAAATTCAGTAAAACATGAGAACAAAGGCCTAAAATGAATTTATTAACCTACTTTGTCTTAAATAAATTTCATTCTAATGGATTACATTTTCATTAAATCTATCATTCTGTTTTGGAAACGCTTTTCGCCCTTATTTTGGAGCTCATCAGAAAGGCACAAAGCCAGTCATAAAGATGTTTCATGCAAAACCAAGACAATTTCTATCAATAAGTATGAAATAATTGTATTTGACATTGACTGATAAAACAACAGGTCTTCACCTGTATATTAGCAACTAGTATTGGAGCCTATATACTTTATGCATGTTTAAAAGTGAATTATTATTTGTTTGCTTTCAATTGTATTGAAACGTATTCTTTATAGGATTTTGCAAACAGCAGAAAAAATAACTATCTATGAGAACTAAAAGAAAAACTATGTATAAAAATATTATTGAAATCATTGCATTCTTTCGATAACCTGAATTCTGCTTATCCTAGCAAATTAAAATCCTAAAATGAATTTGTATAATTTTTTACTTGAAAATTCTCATTCAACAACTAGCATCCACACAGTCCCCTACGGCCATACGGATTAAACTAGTATCTACATAACCCCCTACGATCATGAAACTTCAGTTAAAAATGAAAATTTTCATAACTATGAATCAAAGTATAATATATGAATGAACTTTCTTGTACTAACAAATATATCGACTTGCAGAAATACCTGGGGCCTAACGCAGCCACATCAGAGCGCTGCCAAAGAACAAGACCTGTTCCAAGATAAGCTTACATTAACGTCATCATTATGATGGCGTATATATTCAACGGCGCTGTCAAATGCTTGTCGCCCCAAACACAAGACCCTCGCGTTATCCAGCAATTGGCCTGATATGCCAAGACCCGGCTTCCTGCCACTAGCCCCACCGAATTCGGGTGCTGCCGAATGCAGACCCATACCAGCAAATACCCTACCTAGACGAGGCTCACCACACTGCATGGAACGTCTCGCAGCAGTATGCCACCCAAGAGATGCTCTTCCGAGGACATAAGAAATATTTAAAACCAGATTGATACAGCTGGACATTGTATTTGTGTATACAAGTATTGTGTGCGCGTGTCTGCATGCCTAGTATTTTCATATATCGCGCCTGTGATTGCTTATCTACATTATATTTCTAAAGAGTCTTTTTATACTTCATGTTCTTATATTTTAATACTACCATGTGTGTAGTGCGAGTGTATGGTTTACGTATCTTTTATATGTTGTACTTTTAGTACTGCATGTCCATGTGAGATCGGGAATTTCATCTCGGTGAAGTAAAAGTCAGGGTTGGTTCTGCCGGCGCGGAACGATTTTTATGCAAGTATGATACAATTTATCTTACCTTTAATTTTTTTTAGAGAATTCCGTAATATCTAAAGTTAATATGGTCAGTTTCTTTTAAACACTCACTCGAAGAGGAGGTAATGGGCGATGTAACATTGAACTAAAACACACACGTGCATTTTTCACTATCTTAAAGTAACCCACACATATGTAATTTGTCACGATCTATAACGAATATAAAAGTATATTATTAATATTTGTTCTAAATGCTCTGAAGTTAACCTTCGCCGCCTATCATTAAAAATACATTTATATTGAGAAAAAGACCACTCAACGTCAACAGATCAAGAGAGCGTATTTAAAATATGTGTAATTTCTTAAAATTGCCGTATTGGCGCCTGGTGTAGAAAAGTCTACTTATTTACCATTTAAAAGGTCTGTAACATCGTTACAAATCCGGGATTAGTTTTGGAATTTTGTTTGAACCCTTTCAGCGATTTCTCTATGTAATTGAAAAATATATTGCCGGAGATCGAACACGATGCTTATTGCATCAACTGCAGTAAATTTTAATGTTGGCATATGTTGAAGGTCCCGTATGTCTAGAGGAATTCACGTGAAACTTACGTGTATGGTCTTCAGATCTTCTTGAACCGTTGGATTCATAAATGCCTGTTGAGCCTGTGCAATAACAACAGCGTCATCTGGATTCAACTGCAGTACTACTAGTTTGACATTTTCAAAATGGCAAAAATAGTATGATGCCGCCTCTAGCCAAATGCCCCACCGTGTTATAATGGACGCTAGAGGTAATGGTGTATTTGGAAGTATTTCTTTAAATAACCGTACACGATGTGGTGTTTTCAGGAAAACTTTCTTTACACTAGACATTAAGTTATCAACATTAGCGTAGCACCCTCTAACAGTTTCAGCAATTCTGTGGAGTCCATGTGCTACACATGTTACATGCAGCATATTGCGATATGTTTCCTTCATAATTCGTCCTGCAGCTTTCATATAATTCACTCCATCAGTAAAAAATAAAAACCTTGTCCTTATTTTCTACATATTTGTCACCTCATAACTCTTCTAGACTTGAATTCATTGCCTTCACTATAATGCTTGATCGTTTCTACAACTGTAGAGGCGATCAAGTGTCCACGCACTGAATAATTTTCCTCCAATGCACCCACTTAAACATTCGCTACCTTCTCACCGCATTGGTGGTTTTGTCCACACTTACCCAGATGTATTTCCCAGTAAGCTCAGAAGAAATTTTTTGTCTAACATTATCACACTCCGTTGATACATATTTTCTTCTGAGTGTCGTTTCCGACGGCATCTGAACGTTGTTATATTTGCCACTAATACAGTTCTCCAAAAATTGTCTAAAAAGTGGATTATCTAGTTTTGACTACGGTATGCTACATCTCGCCATCACTTCCACTAATTCTAAATTAAAACTGCGTTGACTATCACTATCAGTAGAGTCACTACCACTAATATGCTTTTGTGAGGAAGTATGTCTATTAATGTTTCAGATGTCCAAGAAATTGTTTTGTTGCAACTACTACAATAAAGATCTGTTCCATCAAACTGCAGTTCTGGGAAATCGCGAATCCACAAGTGTATTGCAGCCGAAAAAGCACTAGACATTTTTGTATACCGCCGACTCTGTATAATTTCACACCAAGTTTGTAGATACATACGTACATACACAGGGCTAGATTTATACTACGGTTTGCAAAATTGCGATCTGGGATGGTCTACCCTTTCCCTTTATTAAATGTTGACGTAAATGCCAATAATTGCCACAGTGTTACCTACAAGGCGATTTTTAAATGTTTCACAATTTCGGCAGCGTCATATAATTAAAGGAGATAAAGCCGTACAAAATATAAAAGTACCTCCGTAAACTGTAATTTATTGTTGACACTCGGTCGGGGTCGAATGCCTTCACTGCAAATATAAAAAATCAACTGTGTTTTTAGGTAATTGTCAGTACGTTTCACAAATGTAGATTTCCAATAAAAGTAGGTTATACGTATTAACATAAAATGAAATAAATACGCCACACATTAAACAAAACAAGAAAGTGTGTGTTTAATTCAAAATTGTCTTTTTACTTGCTAGATATGTTGTACTTGTTTTTGTAAGAATTATTACTGTTTTTAAGTTAATTTTATTAACAAAAATACATGGTAATAATAAATGTTTCACTACCGTCGTTTTTCTTATTGTTTCAGTACGTGTTGTTGTCTATTGAGAGCCGTCTCTGACGCCGAAATAATCTTCCCGATCTCTGGTGGTAAAGCATGTGGGTAATGTGATTTTGATTTTTTTTTTATACATTTTTAATAGGGTTTTATACATTTATATATGTATGTGAATGTGTGTACCCTCACACATACATAATAAGTATATCTGCATATTGCGTATGTATTTCTGCCAGGTCCTGTTCTTCGGCAGCGTCCTGATGTAGCTGCGGTAGGCCTTTTCTGTAAGTCTATATACTTTTTAAGTGAAAGTTAATTAATACATTATACTTTGTTTCGTAGTTATAATGAAAAGCTTTCGTAGTATAATTCCAAAAATCACAGCTTTAGCAATTTCCAGGGGTTGTAGAAGTCACGAAATTATTGAGACTTTTATTTGCAAGGGTTCAAAGAATAAAATACTAAAATTTTTAAAAATTAGGTCGAAAGCCACTTTCCATAAGAAAAGTGCGGGGTCCTTTGGCTTAAATGTGATAAGATTATGGGCCAAGCTTTGGCAGGTTTCATTCGTCTCACAGTTAGACAAGGCCGCCATTCGTTAACACAAACTAACATTATTATATTCTTCGCAAATATTTTTTTATTTACGTTAAAAATGCGGAGTGTTCTATAGAATGTGCAAATGACTATAAAAAGTGCAGCAAATCGGCGAAGAGTATAATGCTTAACTTATTTATCTTGTTATAGTATTACAATGTAATATATGTGCAGTGCATCAATAAAGACGATTATTATTATTATTATTTCCGCAAAACGTTGAAATATGTTCCTATTTGACTCGATTTAGAGTAATAATCTATTCCGAACTTCTACATTGAGAAAAAATCAAATTAGTGACGGTTTGCTAGAGATATCCGGCAAAATCGTTACGAATGGAATATTAATAAGGTATCTCTGCAACGTTAACTATTTTAGTTCATCCGATGTTAAATTAAGCGTTTTAATGATGCACCATTAAAATGTTACGTGTAAGGTGCATGTGTGGGCACTTTTAGGTGTTTAATACGGCGTCAAAATAATTAATCCCATCACATCTCAAATGACATTGTACTTTTTATCAAACAAGAACAGCTGACAACTTATATAGGATCAGGTACACATAGATCTGATAAAATTCACATGTAGGTCCATTTTCGTTATCTCTACATAAATTAGGCCCCGGTTAATTATCATAACTACAACTGTCGGTGTAATGGGACAAAGTGTAATTAATGGCGCAAGAAATTGATTTGGAAGTGAAATAATCTTTTAAATGTGAAATATCGTACTGATATCGTGAATTTCTGTTGTCACCTCGTGGAACAGAGCTGTTATTACTCAAGTGTAACAGTCGGTAAAGTGATTCCTTGTACCAAAGTAAGGAAGAGTATTCCGAAGAACATTTGAAAATATCTCGCACTTGAGTGTACTCATTTGAATGAGTAAGTAAATATCAATTACTAATTACTTTCACATCCACGTAGTGGAGTGGAAGTATATTAATGGTAAGAACAAATTCCAAATTTATTTTTTCTTGAAATAGGTTTAGACTGTCATGAAACGTGTCTATCGTTCTGTCTGTCTGTCTGTAACTTTTTTTTGTGCGCACGTTTTCTCTGGAACGGTTTAAGACACTGACTTGAAATTTTGTACACGTATGCATTACAACGAGATCTGGAACATGAAGGGGAGGGGGGGGGGGTAAATAGGGGTTAACAGGGGGAAATAAGTAATACAAGCTAGTAGAGTACAGAAACTTGAGATTCAAGCCAAGACCTCAAAATTTTTTATACTTTCCATCCTCCCACAACCCCCACTCCATTATGAAAAGGGTTGATAAAACAAAATTGAGATATGCACTTGAAATTTGGTACACATATATATTATAATGACATCTGGAACTAGATTATATTTTAAGATGATTCCGTTGAAGGGTTGGGGATTATATAGCGGTAAAGAGGGGAAAATAAGTAAAGCAAGCTGGTAAGAGTATAGAAACTTTGGATTTGATGTATATAATAGAATTGAAGGTCTCGGATTTTTTATAATATTTTTGAACTCCCCCACTGCCCCCCACTACATTATTAAAAGGGTTGATAAAATAAAATAACAATTTGACTTGAAATTTGGTACATGTAATATAACAACATCTGTAATTAGATTATATTTTGGGTTGACTCCGTTGAGTTAAAAAGGGGTAAATAGGGGAACATTAGTAAAGCAAGCTGTTAAGAGTCTATAAATTTGCGATTTGGTGTATATACTAGAAGCCAAAGCATCTGATTTTTTATAATATTTTTCATCCCCTCCAACACCCCCACTTCATTATAAATAAATAAATAAAATTGAGATATTCACTTGAAATTTGGTACACGTATACCTATATTCTAACGACACCTGGAACTAGATTATATTTTTTGATGATTCGGGGAGAAATAGGCGTAAATAAGGGAATATAAATAAAGCAAGTTGGTAAGAGTAAGAAACTAGGGTTTTGGTGTATATACTAGAAGCTAAAGTCTCATATTTCTTTATAACATTCTTCAACGCTCCACCACCCCCACTCCATTATTAAAGGGACTGCTAAAATTAAATTATCCACTTGAGGTACATGTATCTATTGTAAGGACATCTGATTCCATTGAATGGGTGGCTAGAACCAATGCTTCAAATTTTTTTATGACACCTGTCTCAAATATAGGATTGGAAATATAGTAATCGCAAGAAAATTTCCAATTTTTTTTTCTTGAAATAGGTTTAGAATGTCATGAATGTCGAGATTTTAAATTTGAGCAAAAAATGTCTGTCTGTCTGTCGATATATCTGTAGGTCTGTCTGTACGTCTGTCCGAACGTTTTCTCTGGAACGGTTTAAGATATTAACTTGAAGGTGAAGCGTTGGGGGGGGGGGGTAAATAGGAGTAAATAGGGGGAAATAAGTAAGTAAGTACAGAAACTTGAGATTTGGTGTATATACTAGAAGCCAAGGTCTCACAATTGTTCATAATATTTTCCATTCCCTACAACCCCCACTCCATTATTAAAGGGGTTGATAAAATAAAATTGAGATATTCATTTGAAATTTGGTACACGTATATATTTTATGACATCTGCCTTAAATATTATAATTCTATTACTAATTATTTCCACACAGTAGAAGGCAAATATAGTCAAAATGTTCTCCCTTAAAGGGACTTGATGGAAAATCTGGATGTGGAAGTAGTGATTCCTTAGGCAGGGTTTTTTTTTACTTCCCTCGCTTACCCAAAGCAAGTATTGTATTCGTGACAAATCACCCTCCGAGATTTCTTCGGATTTTCAGGTTTCAGACTATGTCAATGGAATTTCGTAGGTATAGTAGATGAGCTATTGTCAGTGAAGACATATGTACTTTCATTAGAAAATATACAGGGTGGAGCCGTGGTTGCTTAAACGACGTTTCAGCAGAATTACATGTGTCATCATCAGGTCCTAGCTGATAGCTGCGTTGCTATAAATGAACTGTTCATTTACTTGAAATATTACACAGCCACACACAAAAAAAATTCTTTCTGGCCTGGGGATTTGACCATGTTAACCACATGTTTTAGGGGTCGCTGAATCCGAATCCGAGGTCCATTTAACTTCATCACATCAGGATTTTGCCATAATCTCAAGAAACCCGTAATTTAAGCGACTTCGACATCTCTTCACATAAATCGCTGATACCTCTGAATTTTTTCAGATTTTTGCTGGCACTTTCATTTTTTTGCAAAATTTCTAAGGTAAAGCATCTAGAATATTCAGAGGTATGTAGAAAGGCGAAATAAATCGAATAGAGTAAACCGCAGCTCTGTATCTTGTTCCGTTTTCGAGATATAGCCTCGGGAAGCGGTAAAAAATTCGATATTCACCTTCCGGTGACTTCGTGCGACCATATCTGGAAAACCAAGGCACGCCTCGACCTCAGATTAGCGCCAAACGATTTCTTACATCTTTCTACGTGCGTACCCCTGAATTTTTTCAGATTTTTGTTAACTTTCGTTTAGCAGAAATGGCCCTCGAAGCTGGGACGTATCGCTCGAGAAGCGAAATCCTCGGACCTCTCACTTTGGCGGCCGATATCTCACTTACAAAGCGCCGTAAGAATATTGTGCTCGATATCATCGGATTGGAAATTTAATTTTCAATCGGCCTAACACAAAAAGAGGGGGTCATTTTTGTGTACGAAAAGTTACAGCGATTTATGTGAAGAGATGTCGAAATCGCTTAAATTATGTTTTTTTTTTTTTGAGGTTATGGCAAAGTCCTGATGTGATGGAGTTAAACAGACCTCGTATTCGGATACAGCGACCCCAAAACATGAAACTCCCAGAGTAAAATTCCATAGACTAGTTTTGAATATTATATTTGACTTCAAGAGCATAAGTGAATTCTGGTACTCGTTTTCTATTTCGGTGTAGATTATACTGGAAATACTCTAGTATAAACTACACAAACTTTACAAAAAGGATCGAAATTGGTACAGAAAAAGAAAATTCTCTAGTTCTCTTGTTAAAATTAAAACCTACCGAATTAAATGATTTTATTATGTGATGCACTCTGTAACTAATTTTATAATTTATTTAAAATATTGCACAAATACAAGTGTCCCTAATTCTCTCGACTAAGTACACTGAATTTGAAGTAAAAGTATGAGCTAATAAAATTAATAGTAACAAATTTAAGTAATTCGGCCACATTTCCTTTCTAAACGGAAAGATTAAGAATAGAGTTAATCTTCTATAATTATTAAATATATTTTTGTCCCACACATGTCTATTCTCTTAAAGAACAAACTCTGACTAGAGATACATAGATTATTTGTAAAAAAAATATGTAAATATATTTAATTAAAACTGGTTCCCTTGTAATACAATTTTTTTTTACATAAATAGGCAGGCACATATAAAACTGCGTATGTTAAGGGGATATTCTCACGGCACTATTACAAAACATGTTTTCTTTTAGTTCACCATGTTTTTTTTAATAAATTTCATATAGTATACAGGATGTTCCGAACTTCCCGCGTTTCCATTTAGATGCTAATTATGTCCACATACACGTAGTGGATTCTGAAAGAGTCCAGAAACTTCATTTTTGGAGTATATGCTAGAAACCAACGGCTCAAATTTTTTTATGATATCCGCTTCAAATATTGTTAGAATTCTATGACCAATTATTTCCACATACTATAGAGCAAATATGTCTAGTAAATATATTTTCCTTTAAAGAAAGTTGGATGGAAAATCGGAATGTAGAAGTAGTGATTCCTTAGGCAGTGGTTTTCTATATTCTAAAAATGCTTACTAAGGCAGCTATGATTGTGAGACTGGTGCCTAAATATAAATTTTTACGCATTATCGCAATACTTGATTGATTGATTAATTGATTTGCCAGCGTATGGTGGGCATTGCTGCCAATTCCGGGCATCCATGGAGGTTCGTTCCAACACGCAGCTTGATCGTCCGTCGAACACGCCCAACGGACGCGACGGCCAAACCGCGTGCCGGAACCAAATCTCGGATGTTTTGTATACCGCCGGACCAGCTGCATACGCCAGGTTGGACATTGGACATGCTTGTTGTCAGCAGCGAGAGCCGCATGACGCATTGGGTGGGAAGTGTAGGTGTTTGAGAGATGCTTCTTTTAAGTTTCCATGCTTCTATTAAGTTTCCATTTGTCATCATCGTCTGGAATGTGGTGCAGTTGTTTGCGAGATGCTTCTTTTCAGTTTCCATGCTTCTTTTAAGTTTCCATCCATCGTCATCTCCTTATTTTTCTTCTAAGTTTTCTGCTTCTTGTGTCTCTGAATCTGGCAGCATTTATTTTTTGTACTATTTTTGTAATTTCCCCCCCTTTTTCCCTTTCTTTTTTTTATTTATTTTTTTAATTTATTAACCGCTCCACAAGTAAATATCCATCTACGATGGAGTTGCTGGGAAGGGCCCTATCTCGCGGTAACAATATATTTTTTTTGCGCGTTATAAGAAAAGAGGTCCGAAGGGATAGTTTGCTCACCCTGTATGTCGTTTCCTTGAAACAATCGGTTTCAATTTTGGGAAGTTTTTCCTATATATTATGTTTATTACCTATATGTTAGGTTTAATATCTTTTCAACTTTGATCTTCAGCTCTTGTTTAAAATTTAATAAAGACATAAATAAGCCAATGATAATGCTATATAAACAAAAACTTATCTGTTTCATTCACACATCTGGCGTTGCTTATTTTATATCACCCACTTCAAGAAGGGACGAATCCAGGTATATATTTTACAGTCACGCACTCAAGCAGTACATTTTTCTCGCGTTGTTTATATACACTATTTTGTGTTGCTTTATTCAACCAACATAATTTAATCAAATATCAACTATATGAAATAGCCATACTCGCGGTAATTTATATCAATCAGTGCAGAATTGTTCACGCTTAAACTCAGTACAATTTCGGCGTTTTGTTGCCGCTCTGTCCGGATTTATCTCGATATCCCGTAGGAACCACGAAATATGCCTTTCACCGAACTCGACACATTTTGAACTCCCTACGCATTATAACAATACTTTGGGACAAATTGATATGCAGAAATAATAAGAAAAATGTCTGTAAACATGTCTCCGGAAATGCCTTCCAAAGCGTTTAATTTACAAACTGGCGTGCCTAGCGGAGCGGGTTTAAGCCCTGCCTACTGAGAAATAATTTTAACGGGCTTGTTCCATGATATTCTTTTTATATGGTTTTTATACTTTTTCATATAGTACTCGATATTCTCATTATACACTTAAAATTTCGTATTATTAACTTTTTCCGTTCTGGAGATATAAGGAGTTGAATTTAGTAATAGTTGCAAAAACCGAGCGCACATTTGTGACGTCACTATACGCAAGTGACGTAAGAAAAATGGCTTTCTGGGACCTTTCAAATGTAACCTGAAAAGTCGAAAAACATGGAATTTTTAAACGCTGGTAACTAAATAAATACTTCGAGTGGAAGTTTGTTCTAGGTGTCTAAGGAAAGGAGAAGGTCGGCGATGAATTATAATCGTAAATTGCAGGGTTGAAATCGAAAATTCGTTCTGGCAGGAGCGAGAGAAAATTGTAATTTTTTGACATTTCACCAAATTGTACTCCCCTACTGTCAAGTAGTAAGCAAAACAAACAATACTTCGAAAACACTTATAATTATAACCAATCAGGAGCATCAAGTCTATTGAGATCGCCAAGTCAATGCGTATAGTGACGTAGCGCCTGGCCACGCCCCATTTCCGCGAAATGGAAATTTATAATAGTTTTTAAGATACTAAATGTGCGAATATGATTCTGATTTTTTGCAGATCCATTAATTTATACTTGCACTTTCGATTTGTGAAATAAAAAAAAATGCCGAACAAGCCCATTATAAAATTATCCGCAAAAAGTGGTTTTGACTTCACTAAAAATTGTAGAGCCTCGTTTCTCTTTACCTAACATAGAATCATCCTAGAGTTTCAAGGAGTAAACATCCTAGACTTTCTAGGAGTAAACTATAGAACCGATGTAAATCTCAAATGAGAGCTACTATATACGCTCCCTTATCTACCTCTTAATCCTTTAATTAAATGAGACGTTAGATGTTCTCTTTATGTACATATCCACCACCCCTAACTTTATTGTTTACTTATCTAACGATTATACCTAAGAGTATCTAAACTAACGTCACAGCGCAATTTTAAATACATAATCACATAAGTTTGCAATAAAGTGACTTTCCTATATGCCATTTTTGGTACCACTGATACAAAATTACATACACCATTAACAAAAAGAATCTTAATTGCATAATATTGTAAATTCATGAGTATGTCCAATACACCAGTCGAAACTTTCACATTGTTTTTTTATCATTACTTTGATTAATTGTGGGTGCACTAGGCACTGGTATCGCCACTAATTGGGGTTGGCCTAAATTTGTTCCCTGCAGTATCCCAAGGATCATACCATCAGGAGTAGTAGCATAACCGATTCCTGAGGGTGTTTGAACCCATAAAGGTAACGCCTGCATTTGGGATTGTGCGATTGCTGCAGAGGAAGTTGCGGAAACTACGGAACCAATGGACTGTGTCATCATAGACAATGACGTGGCTAACGGTGTCATTGTAACCTCTGGAGAAGAACTGGCAGTCGTAATTTGAGATTGCGAAGGTAAATGTGCTGTTTGTTGTTTCTGATTTGACGCACTATTTGCAGTTGTGGAAGCAGTTTCCTTATCTTTATTGTCATTTATTAGCGACTTAGATGGTGTACTAGATTCAGCAACCTCAATCCTAGACTTCTTAGAATTTGTGGAGGAGTCCCTGTACGACATTTTCTCTTTTATTCTTGAAGAAAATAAAGAGTGGCGTGATGGAAGATCATCAGGAGGATCCGAGTTGTCTCCTGGTGGTTCCTCATCTTCACTACTGCTGCTAGTGTCGCAAAAACCGTTCTCGCCCTCCTGTAACAATAAAAAATACAATGTTAATCTAACACCATATACATTTTATTAGTGTTGAAAATTATGAGTGAAAACTGCTAGGATATTAGAAGAAAGCGAGTATACGATTATATTTATGATAAATACTTTCATAAAAGTGATGCCACCTTAGCCAGCTAACAATTAAAAATAATAATAATTTGTTTTAAAATTAATTTCAAAATATTTTTTTTCAACGAACAATTTGCTAGAGAACTTATAATACGCAATTAGAGATTGCTCAGACATCTCGAGAAAAGTAATCGCAATTATTTTAAATGTCGCTCATTAAAACGATAGTTGACTTTATTGATATTAATAAATAGAAAAATTATGTTTTTATCTTGTATATAAAATGGAAGTGCAATTGTTTTGAAAAGTAGTTTGTTAGGCAGATAAGCACAAAATAGTAGTGAAACGCGACTACAGACAGAAAGACCAGCATAAAAATCAAACCATGCAAAATATAAAAATTTACGTACCTTTCGAAACTGGTCAAATGTGTACAATTAACACAAAACTATAGGTAATCTGAATTGTTTGTCCATCAAACATAAATTTTGAAAATCACAAGTATGAAATTTCTAAGGCTGACGAAATTAGTGAAAATTTGCAAAATTAGAGACAGATTGCCATAAAATTATCATGTGTTGATTACGAATACCATTTGATTCCATATTTTAATAGCAAGCTTAGAAATCACAAAATGTAAAAATAGTGCAAACACAAATATTTTTTTTGTAGGTAACAGTTCATAGACATTTGTATGTTATATTTTCGAAACTGTTACAAATATTAAAAAAAAATTAATATATCGCTTCTTAAGCTTTATTTTTCTATATTATCATATTTTCCTTTATTGCAATTGTTTTGGTTATTTACAAAAAAAAAAAATGGAATTTTTTCAGCAGTTCATAGGTAAAAATGTAATATTTTTGAGACTATTTATTTGGCCATGGTTTATCGAATATGAAGTGTTTCATTCGAAACTTTGAGACCTCGTGATGTATCAAGCAGTGCAAAAAATGGCATGGGGGCATTAACGAACATAGGCGGGTTAATAAAGAAACAGAATAAAGAGAGAGAGAGAGAGAGTTAGTCTGTGGGGCAGCGGAAGTATTTGCCTCTTACTCTAGAAAGGTAATTATTTACTATTAATCTCAGAAAAACAAACATCATCCCACAGCAGTGCGTATACAGAGAATTATCAAAATCTGAAGTTGTGAATTTGTGTTGTGAACCTCATTATTTGTTACAATACGGAGCATTTTTGAAAATTTAAAGTAGGTATGTTTCGAAATTTGCATTATACACGCGGTTCTCTCTTCAAATCGAAAAGGGGTGGTGGTGTGTTCTTTCACGAATGCTATCCATGGTTCATTTAAAGGCGATTCGTAAAATATACAAATGTATTAACGAATGTGATTTCTATATTTTATGTAGATTACATGTGATTTTCGTACCGATATCAATCAATTAGAAGACTGGATTTAGTTATCTTGTACAATTTCTATAATACAAAATCTACTATACTACATAATACACATAAACGTCGAATGAAACATGTATGCGTGTATATTTGTAGATCGATAGAGCACTCTCTACTAAAATTGGGCCATATACGTCATAAATGGCGATGACCAGAGGTACGTAAACTCCCATGTTTTATATAAACTATGTTTTGTTATAACTTTAGAGTAAAACGTTAAGAGGGTTTTCATTAAACAAGCAAAAATAGGAAATGTGCAAGATACCTAAACTGCAATAACACACACACCACAGACAATACAATTTCCTTTATCCCGGAAATGACCAAGCGCGGCAGGGTCCTACACATTTTAACGCAAGGAACATACCCCCAATGTCAAAATACACTAGGATTAATTTGTCTTAAAAAATATCCAGTGCCACAACTGTGAATCGAACCCCAGACTTCAGGGTGAGAGACAAGTGGACATGCCCTTCGACCACACAATCAAACGATACGCGGTGTATCTCTCTATAGCGAATTTTACGTAGGTTAAGTGTTATAACAGTTTTACTTGTTATTAAAATATTTTTAATAAGAATATTATGATACGAATTAGATCTGTAATCAAGCTTGCCGTTCTACATTATTTGAGTGCCGATTGAACTGTAGTACGAGAAAAATGGATAACGTCTTTATGTAGAGAATTAAACGTGCCTTGAATTCGTATATTATCACTTTGGTCGAAAACCTTGAGATTCGCGGAAACGCACTTTTTAACCCTTTATGGTGGTATGTCCTAGATAGGCAAACTCGAGTCTTAAAAAATTTTTAATATTACATTTTATGTAGTTTTTTCATCAAAATTTTATAAAATAAAAATTTTTAATATGATTAAAAAATTCGCATAAAATGAAACAATTATAAATAGTTGTAGTGCCAACAGGAGATAGGATATTTTTAGCTCGAAAAGAAATCTATCTGTTCAAAAACGCACTTAAGAAAAATTTTGCTTGTTAACACCATTGAAAAAATCGGTAAAGGTATTTACACAGAACTTCCCTCTTTATTTGTACATGGCAGTCACTTTAAAAAAATATTATTTACGAAATGACATTGAGAATAATAATCGGAATATAATCATCACTATTATTACAAAGAAAACCTGATAACTTTTGGTCAAAAAAATATACAGTGTGGTCATCCGACAGCAAAAATTCAATACTAAATATCAGGTGCCAAATATGGAAGGCTTACGCAAATACCTTTACAAATGTCCACCATGTTTGAATTATTTCTTGGGATGACCACCCTGTACATTTTTCAATAAAACTGTAATAGGTGCATATGCCAAATATTATTGCCATGTGTCATATTTTCAGTTCCACATTCACGTAGTGGAGTGGTTGAAACATTTCTCTTTTTTTAATAGGTTAAGAATGTCATGAGACGTGGAAATCTTAAATCCAAGCAAAAACAATTTTTTCCTGTCATCTATTTTATGGTTGTGAACAATTTTCGAATTTGATATTTTTTAATTTTCAAAACTTTTGGAATAGGCATAGAATGTCATGATACGTGAAAATTTTAAATTTGAGCGAGAAAAGAAGATTCCACCAATTCTATGGTACCTAGGTGGTGTAAAAAAAAAGATTTTTTCAAAAATAGTTTCAATTTTTAGTAAATAGGTCTAGAATGTCATGAAACGTGGAAATTTTAAATTTGAGCAAAAAATTTCTTCTACATCTATTCTAGTTGTAAATTTTTTTTCAAAAATATTGGTACAAAAATTTCAACATTCTTTTCTCCTGAAATAGGCTTAGAATGTCATGAAACCTGGAAATTTTTTAATTTGAGCAAAAGAAAAATGTTTCATCTATTCTTATTTTATCAATAGTGGCAAAAAATTTTTTCTTTAATTTTCAATTTTTTTTTTTAAATAGTTCTAGAATATATATTTCATGTATTCTATAGTAGTGGTAAAAAAAAGAATTTTTTCAAAAAAAATTTCATTTTTTTTTCTTTTTTGAAATAGGTGTAGAATGCCAAGAAACGTGGGAATTTTAAATTCGAACAAAGAAATTGTTTTTTTAGTGGTAAAAATGTTAAAAAAAATATTTTTTCTGAAATCGGTTTAGAATGCCATGAAACGTGGAAAGTTTAAATTGGAGAAAAAAGAAATTTTTTTCCATCTATTCGTGGAAAAAAAATTTCAAAAATGTTGAAAAAAGAAATATATTTTTTTTAATTAGGTTTAGAATGCCATGAAACGTGGAAATTTTAAATTTGAACAAAAAAAAATCTATTTTAGTGGTAAACATTTTTCAAAAATGTTGAAAACAATTTTCAATTTTTTTTTTTCTGAAATAGGTTTAGCGTATCACGAAACGTATAAATTTTAAATTTGAGCAAAAAAAATTTGTTTCCATTATTTATTCCCTCTAGGCGGTCCACCCTGTATATTTTACAGTGAAAGTTTAACCATTTCTTCACTGACAGCAGCGTCAACTACTTACCAAATTTGACTACTCTCCGTCAAGTAATTTTTTAGTTAATGCACCAACAGGCAAACAGACAGACAGGCAGACAGACAGACAGACGGAATTGAGAAACCTATATTTTCGTAATCTACGTGATCTAAAACGTCAAAGTTCGAAAAAATCTCGGAGGGTGATTTTTTCTCGAATACAATACTTCCCTACGGCATGCGAGGGAAATAAAAATATGTGAAAAATATCTACATTCAAAGAAATATTTTTCTAGAACTCGATGTATATTCCTTGTCAGATATTTTGTCAATTCTGCAAAAACATATCTAGGACTTTAATGAAAAAAAACCTGTGCGGCAAATGAATTAGATAGTGGTTGGTTTTTGGATAATTGCTACAAAATATCTGTGTCACACTTAAACATCTATAAACAGAAGCAAATTGTTTAATTAAATGTAATTAAAACACTTTTAGAAAACAATTAATCTGGCTTTAAAATAAACGGTTACTAATAATTATGAATTAAAATTTCTTTCTCATCCTGTTAGTTGAACGTTGCTAACTAAAATCGATTTTGAGATCGATGAAGAATACTCCCGATACTGTTATTTGTTCATTTTTGCACTGATCTCAATAGCGTCTGTAGCAATAATAGATAATAAGGGTCATATGACCGCGTGACGATCAAATTTTATTTATTTTAGTGACAGTTACCTTTTTTGAAAAACAAGTTTTCACCCTTATTAGTGACCTCATGTGTACTTTCTACAAAGCAAAGAAAAAAATCCGGTGTTTTGAATTTTTACGCTTTAACATTAGGCTTGTTATTAGCGAATTCTCATAACTCCATGTAAATCTCCACAAGTGCTGTAACTGCAACATTTACAAATACAGCTTAGCGAAAATATACTGCTTGACACAGTACGAGGTCTCCTCAGGTGTCACGTTTTCATTGTAAACTAGGGTAAGACATTCTGTTACATTAATTCTTGTTGTAGTAAAAATAAAGATAAATAAATAATGTGTAAATCTATAGATATATAAATACCTAAAAGAAATGAAACTATGGCAGACCGATGGAATTCACAGTTTTCAATTTTACCTTTTGATATCAGTTACTTCGAAAATAGCTAACTACCCATTTTAATGACAGCAGATTTGGCGCACTTGCCAAATTATTGAATAAAAAGCTTTTTCAATTTTTTGCTAGCCATTTTATTTCAATTTTTTATTACATTCGGGAAAACAATTACATTTCCTTTTTAAAACTTTCAAGGGTATTTCATGCACCAAACTTGAAGTTTGTTGTTTATGTATTTCCATAGTCACTTGAGACTGTTATTATCAATTGTTTACAAACGGCCAATCTAATTTTTTTATCTTTCACTAAATTCGACTCGGTGGCACAGCTTAGTTCCGGATTCGAATCCTGGCCAGGATATGGATGTCTAGTAGCATTTTTAATGTGTTACCAAGACAGTAGCAATTGGCTAGACCGCTGTTGACTGACATAACAGGTCTAGTCGCTGTTATCTCTCCTAAGTTCGAGTCTCAACTTCGGAAGATAACAATGTCGCAGATAATGGTTGTATTGATGTCTATGTGTGTGTTCTGGTTGAGTGTTGGAATAGCTATAGCTAGACTCTGTCAGAAGATTAATATAAATAGAGCGTTAAAAAAACTGACCACAAAAGTTGGGACAGTTCTAGTTTCCTTCACGATTTCATAATGAGAGATTTATTTTTATTTAATGCTATACAAGCTATACAACCGGATATATTTAAGTAAAAGGGCGAAAAACTCCAACTCGAAATTATCTTGTTTAAAGGAGTACTTTTTGTGTTTTAATTAAATAAGCTAAAAAAATATTTACAATATAAGCATAAACTGTCTCGTAAGGAAAAAGTCCAATTAGAAGTTATTCGCATTAAACACAAGCACAATAGCAACTCGATAAAATAATGGATTAGTAGGTATATATATTTCCGCATTGTGCACTAGTCGAGTTCTATTTTTAGTTTAATATGTGAGTATTGCAGAGGAATGTGAATTCAATATATCGCATCGCTGCCATCAAGCAAAAAATAAGGACGAATCTAAGAAGACTCGCAGAGAAATTTCCATGAGATAACATAGTTTTTCTGCCGTTCTCCGCATTTGGTGTAAGCCAGTTGCTAGTCGGCAATAACACTATAATAGGCAAGCAAAGCCACGCTGTCTGCGATTTTCCATTGGAATTGTAAAACCCGTCTTTGTCAAATTTGGTATTGAATCCGATGTCGGCACACGCGTAAATCTAAACTCGATGCCGAGCTCAGACTACTAATTACATGAATTAATTGTTATTTACTTTGCTCATTGTCCTGTACTCTTTGGGGATTTGTATTTATCGATATATTCAGCTAATTTTATTGATGACGTATTAAACGCGGCTATTTGTATTGGATAAACCTCGAGAAGCAAAAGAAGCTGTGTTTTATTAATGTTCTAACATCGATGATAAAGAAGACACATTGAACAAATAAATAAATAAATATTCAATGCGTTTATTTTTAACAGATTCGCAGAAACTAGAGAAATATAATTCTAATAATATTACACATCTGGAGATAACTGTAAAATATCTAAAATATAATTGAAATAAAATTAATGTTCAAAAATTACTTATTACTTTTATTTGGGGGTTATTGCCACCCTTTCCAGGGATGTGGACAAAAAATCAAAAACTAACTAATTGACCTCATAGAAAATTAAATTGAGAGAACAAAAATGTATACAATTTTTCATGATAACTGATATTTTCTAAAACAACTAAGTATTTGTAAATTGCAATTTTGCCATAAAACATACTCCTGATAGGACTTGGTAAACCCCAGAAGAATTTATCTATGAGAAATAACAAGAAAAACTATCTGTAAATATATTAATATCCAATTTTTCCATTCTATCGATAATCTGCATTCTGATTATGCTAGCAATTAAAACATTCTAAAATGAATTTATCTATTTCTTATTTGTCAATTCTTATTGTAATACTAATATACACATAGCCCCTTACTACGATGAAGAGTAACCTAGTATCCTTTCAAATCGAGTCTTGTATGAGACTGCATAAATCAACTTATAGACCTAGGATGTCAAAATAAGGCGCGGGTACCAGGACACAAGGGACAAATTGATAAACGGGTACAAACTAAATCTCTCGGATGGTGGAAAAGTTTCCCATGACAGAGACAGGTCGAAGAGTTCATTAAAGAATTTACGGAAGACCTATTGTGCCAAAATAGAAAGAATAATAATGGATCTTCCAACCTGTCACTGCCGACCTCATAGACAGTTGAGTCTAATGGGTTTGGCAGATTGTGCAACATGCAGATTGTGCCAACAGGCAGAGGAAACCTCAGTTCATGTACTGTGCCATTGCGAAGGCCTTGCTAAACTGAAATTCCAACTACTTGGCTATACTAAGGGGTCCTTTTATCAAGGATGTGGAGTCTGATACAAAGGACAAAGCTGGATAATGAAATCTAAAGAAAACAAACAGGAGTACCCAATAGACCCATGGGGATAACGATGGTCTAGGTCAATCAGCCAGCTCCTCCTTCCTAAATCTAAATCTAAGCTAGTATCCATATAGCGCCTTGCGGTCATGAAAGTTACGTTAAAAATAAGAACAAAAAGTCTGTCTATTCAATAAAAAATCTACTTAAAGCAAAGCTTTGTTTTTCTCTGACAACCTATATCTGGTTGTGCTGGACAACAAAAAAGCTCTAAATTGAATTAATTTACATACATTGTCTTTAGAATTTGTTACATTTAAATGGACTATGCTTCCAGGAAGAACTTTTATCCATTATTCTATTTCTTGAAAGCCATTCTGATAAGTGGCCTTATGTCTTTTTGAGGAGCTCAGAATAAGGGTGCAGAACTTTTAAAAGGCAAAGCATTTCCAAAGTTTTCTCAACTGTTATAACATTTTTCACATGCATTTCTTTCTTAAAATGTTTCATAACCTTCATATTTTCGAAAATCGGCCTTTTCTCATATAAATTATCATGCTCACAAGAAACTTGACGGACGAAGAAACAAACAGACAGATGGACACATTGACAGACAGACAGATAGACATTTTGTAAACTATTCAGATTCTATGACTAACACAAGTGAATGATTTTTTTTTCTCTTTGGGAGATACTGTTTTAGAAATGTATCGATTAAATTTAATATATTTCTTCGTCTTCGTATTTACGAGGTACTTCGTAATTCTAATAATAGATACTGGAAAAACGTATATAACATTTTATGTAGAGAATTTTATAAACTTTATTTTTTATATAAATGAATGGTTAATAAAAAAATCGGTAAAGTTATTTACACAGAACTTCCCTCGTTATTTGTGCATGACAGCCACTCAAAAAAATTATTAATTACGAAATGACATTGGGAATAATAATCGGAATATAATTATTGGTATTATTACAAAGAAAACCTGATAACTTTTGGTCAAAAAATATACAGAGTGTTCATCCAACAGCAAAAGTTCAATATACTAAATAACAGGTGCCAAATATGGAAGGCTTGCGCAAATACCTTTATAAATGTCCGCCATGACTCAATTATTTCTTGGGATGCCATTATTCAATAAAAGTATATAATAGGATATGCCAAATATTATTGCCATCTCTCACATTTTCAATCCCACATTCACGTAATGGAGTGGAAGTATAGTGGTGATTAAAATATAGAACAAATTTTCAAAAATGTTTTCTGTCTATTCTAGTGTTAAATTTTTCTCCAAATTGGTGAAAATATGTTGCAAATTTTTTTTTCCGAAATAGGTTTGGAATGTTATGAAACGTGGAAATTTTAAATTTGAGCAAAAAAAATTTTTCGTCTATTCTATAATGGTGATAAATAGATTACCTAAATATGTTTTCATTTTTTTTTATTTTTCTAAAACATTTTTAAATTTGTTTTAATAAATTTGGAATGCCATGGAAAAGCGGAAATTTTAAATCTGAAAAAAAATTCCATCTATTGTGGTAAAATTTTTTCAAAAATTTTTAAATTTTTTTTTATTTTTCTTTAAATAGATTTAGAACGCTATGAAACGTGGAAATTTCAAATTTTGAGAAAAAAAAATTCATCTATTTTGGTGGTAAAAATTTTTTCAAAAATGTTGGTAAGAAATTTTCAAAATTTTTTTTTCTTTTAAATAGGTTTAGAATGCCATGAAACGTGGAAATTTTAAATTTGAACAAAGAAAAAAAAATTTTTTAACGGTAAAATTTTTTTCAAAAATGTTCTCAAATGGATTTAGCGCGTCATGAAACGTGAAAATTTTAAATTTGAGCAAAAAAAAAATTTGTTTCACTATTTATTCCGTTTAGACGGTCCACCCTGTATATTTCCCAGTGAAATTTCTACCAGTTCTTCGCTGACAGTAGGGTTAACTACCTACCAAATTCACTTGACTGCTCTCCGTCAAGTAGTTTTTTAGTTAATGCACCAACAGACAGACAGACAGACTGACGGAATTGAAAAACCTATATTTTCGGAATCTACGTGTTCTGAAACGTCAGAATTCGAAAAAATCTCGGAGGGTGATTTTTTCTCGAATACAATACTTCCCTTCGGTATGCGAGGGAAGTAAAATGAGCAACAAACTTAATTTCAGCACCATTTTTCCAAGATGGCGGCTCGAGCGCGACATATTGAGTTGGGGTCTTAATATGTTTAATAGTAAGTCTGAATAAACATCTTTTGTCAAGCTTCAAAGCTTCATCAGTTCTCTCTAATTTTCCCCTATTTCACTGTATTACAGGAGCAAAATGTTATTTTAGCAATATATTTTTTAACAAAAATATTAAGGAATCTGGCAATATAGTCAAAATTCTAACAGAAATTTTCACCTTAAGTCCAAATTGCCACAATTTTACAGATCAAATAGAAAATGTTTTAAATGTACTGAAGAAAAGACGTAATATACAAATACAATAAATGATAAATGCCCGAAATTCAAGATAAATTCTCTGAAAAAAGAAAGCAAATTTGATAACTTAAATCAATTGTTTGTCTTTGTCAAACTGTCAATTGAAACTAATAGGTGCTATGTCTGTATATTTATAGAAATATTTTACGACATAGGACAATGTCAGTTCTGTTTCATTTTAAAACAATTCCATTCAATACAATCAAAATGATTTATATTCATATATTTCCTTAACAAAGCGTTTGTATGACAATGGATTAGATATATCAAATGAAATTAATAATAAATAAACAATTATATAGTAGTAGATATACCGCCCACCTTGAAAATTAAAAGAAATCCGTACTAATAGGCAAACATTTAATAAATAATGACAGGCGTTGATCGTAGGCGACGTGAAAGAAATAACTGCTATAGTGTTTTACATTTGCTAAAGTATTTAATTTGAATAACATATCAGTTGGTTCTCTTCTATTCAGGGAAAGAAAACGTATAGCCTAGTAACATTAATCGAAACAACGGGAGGTCTCTTCGAAATTCGCATCAAGCTGGATTTTTGCACATACTTTTATTAAGACATTATAAGTACGGTGAAAAAAGTTCCCATCAATGCCACGTTTACTTCGAATGATATTTAAGGTCTAAGGTCACGAAAATTGGATTTTCGCGAATATCCCTCTTCTTGTTGGTCGGAAAACAATGATTATTATGAAAATCAACAGTATAATCTACTACATATAACATTACTCCTCTGCATTAGTAAATTCATAAGGCGTACAAATTGGTATATATGCACAATATACATATCATAAGTCTGTTTCTGAAAATTGAAATAGCTCATTGGAAGAAACGGATCTCTTAATAAATCCCTCAGTTAGTTATCGATGTTTGAGCTTCTCTAAATCGACAAGACAATACACCTGTTAAACTATCCATTTGCACTGACAACTGGAGCCACTTAACAACATCTATATGCTGTCTACTACAAGGTACACACTAAGTTGGTTAATGAGTTAAATTTTGAACAAAGGGAATGAACAATTAATAATAATTTTTTGAGTCCATGATGACGTTACTATCGCCTGCGCCAAATTATTTTATTTGGAATTGTATATTATATTGTGGCTGTAACTGTGACTGTAGAAAAGTTGGATTTCCAAGCTCCGCAGTTTGTAATCGTTGTCGTGGTCAATCGTGCCTCGATATTACTCCTGATCCTGATTCTGCTGACACTTTTCATGCTATTAATATAGAAAACACACATGTGACACAATGAACTCCATCAATTATTTAACATCCAATTTCTCAGCGAAAGGTGATGCTGAAGAAGATAAGGAGACAAAAGTGCCAAAGGTTTAAGACAATGACAAGGAAAAGTCATAATTATTTTATAAATGCATTATTTATAAAATATGGTAGGCCTACCAGGGAAGCCATGCAAGAAAACGCGCCTTGCATTCTACCTCAAAGATGATGTGGACACGAATACAACGCTATTATTTTTCTATTCTATGCAGCTAATACCTTGTGGGACGTACAAGGTGAAAACGGTTGTATGTGCGAAAATTTGTGATATTTTTTGTAAAGACTTATTCAATCTAAAATTTTCATAATAGCAACAATTATCATGTCAATTGCATTTTCGTGATTTTGACCTTAAATATGTCTCGAAGCGAACATGATATTGATGTGGACTATTTGCACTTTTCTTACACCTCAATAAAAATATGAGCAAAAATCCAGCTTGTTGTAAATTTTTCCGAAGTAAAATTCTAATGTTACTGGGCTAGTAATAATAATATCCATTTATATTCTACGAATAATTTATAAAACCAGTAAATCTCTGCACTAGACTGCTCCATTACATATTAAAATTAATGTGTGATTTATATGTTAACATGAACTGACTCCTTAAATGTAGATTTACATGAAAACGAGTAGAAGTTACAGTCGAGTTCAGTTAATTCTAGATACTTAAAGAATATGTGAAAAATAGTTTCATATTTTTTGCAAGATAATTTTTTTAAAGTGACATTAGTAGACGTAATTTTTATAATATGATTTATTACACAAAATACAACAAGGCATTCTTCAACACATAAACTAACTCTACAGTCTATATATTTTTAGCCTATTTACATCGACCCATATCAGAAAACATCATTAATTAAAAACCTTATCGGTGAAACGCCATGGAAAGCAATGGTATACAAACTGACCCGATATTGTCCCAGTGGACTTAGTTACATCGATTTATATGTAAACGAACCTAAAATTGTCGATAAAACATAGAAAGTAATGTAGCACAAACTGATGCGATTGCTCCTCAATTGATCATTTTTTTTTTCCTTTAAAATATATTAAGTTTTGTGTCAACTACAAGCCAAATATTATTTTTATCCGTCATTTTCTTATGAATTATCTTTTTAACCAAGTCACTCTGCACGTCTTTCACTAAAAGCATTTTATCAGATTTCCTGATGATGAATTTGTTAGATTTAGCAATTTTTAATCGTCTTGTTTATAATAACGTCCTGGTGGAGTTTAGCCATAGTTATTCCATTATTTAACCAGGACACACACACGCACGGACAACAACACATAGCCGTGTTGGTCGTGCCACTCAAACACTAGCCCACTGCTACCGTGTCGATAACACATTAACACATCCATACCCTAGCCAAGATTTGAACCCGGTACTCCGCGATCTGAAGCTTAACGCGTAAGCAACTGAGCCGCAGAGTCGGCCAATTGTCAATATGCCTCTAAAATCTATTCAATGTCAAAATCAGAAACCAATTCGTCCAAAATTATTTTTCCAAACATCATTTTCTCAATTCGAGTTTTTTTAGTAGAATACTTTTACCGAGAAATCATAGGCATGATTTTTTGACTGGGGTCATCTGTCTCATATACAGGGTCATCTAGGTCAATATTTTTAATATTATGGTAGGCAACTATTGAGAACCACTGTTTCTCTTGGCCAATGGACTTGTAGTTCCCAATTATACGACTTTTAAATTGTCATAAAAAAGCGTTCGCCGGCACACGCAGTGGTCTCCGGTGTCAAAGGATCATCGACCGCCTTTGATGGACCGCCTCAACTGAACTGAGGCAAGTATAAAGAGGTAAATAATTCGTTCTCTCTTCGTGCACAATTGCAAGCAAATCATGGCCATAGAGGTTTAAACACAGCATTTCTTTACATGTGTGTTTTTTAATTTGGGATAAAATATTGTATCGTTTATAATTTAGAAAATTTAAATGTGGTTTATTAACATTTGTAACATAAATGAGTGTCCTGGGTTAAAAGCTTACTACCTACCTAAATTATTCAAAATCTCTGCATCTGCACAGTTCGGTACGTCGAATTAAGGACATACGCACTTCATTCAACATTAAACATTAAACTATCAACTAACGTTGTCAATAAAGAAAAATAAAAGCCAAAAAGGAATACAAATAGAATGAACAAGTAAGTTGTGTCTGTACGTAATCAAGAATTTGAAAACTTGAACGGTAAGTCAATAAAATAAATCTTAACTATAAATACACAATGACGCGAAATTCAAAAATAACAAAAACAACGAACGGCGGGTTGGATGTGTGTACATAACGAAACACCGACAGTAACTAAAATATTGCACAAGGGAGAGTTAGAGAATAGTTTTATTCAGATCAGATCTAGATCTAAACCTACCTCAATATTCCAGCAGTTCTCAAAAAGTTTTATTGGAAATTTGTGAAATTTTTGTTTATTTTTTTTTCTCCAAAACTATGAGCTTTAGAGCCCATGTTATATGAGGTTTTTTGTTTGTCTTGTCGTTCCCTACCACCAGTTTTTTTTTAATGACATGAAACTAATTACACCCTATATAAACTTTCATTAATATCTCAAATATTAATAATCGAAAATTCGTTAATGTTTTCCTTACATTTTCTCACAGTCCTTGATTTTTTTCAAAATACTTGACCTAGTACTATCGGAAAGAGTAAAAATTTATATTTTTTTATATATAAAGTGTGACCCATTTAAAATGGAAACAGCTTTATAACTTCTTTATTTTCTGTCCGTCTAGAATCAAATTTTACCAAAATATAGAACAAATTAGGATCTACTTATGGTTAAAAAAACGTTCGCCTCCTACAAATGCAAAGCCACCTGCGGTGCCAAAATCAATGAAAAAAATAAAAAACAATATTAACAAACTTTATTAGTGAAAGTTGTTCAGAATTGTCCAAAAACCTAGAGTCCAAAATTTCAGCAATATTAAGAAATATTGAATTGTGATTTTGAAGTCCAAAATTAAAAAAAAATACAAATCACTTGACAGCTACCTGACAGCTTACGTTTAATTTCAAACAAAATTGTCATAGCACAATTTTCTAAAGGAAAAAAAAAACAATTAAAATTACATTTTCGGACTCGGACATTGTTTTAAACTAAATTTCAATAGTCTTTAATATTGCTGAAATTTTGGACTCTAGGTTTTTGGGCAATTCTGAACAACTTTCAGTAGTATTAAACTGTACAGTTTTTCGATAAAAAAATGCCTAATATGATTTCTTTATTTTTTCCATTTATTTTGGTCATAAGTAGATCCTAATTTGTTCTATATTTTGGTAAAATTTGGTTCAAGTCGGACAAAAAAGTTAAAAATGCATAAAGGTGTTTCCATTTTGGGTCACACTGTATATAAGGGTTCAATTTTAAATTTTTCCGGAATCCTAAAAAATCGGAACTCTCGATTAAAGAAAATGTTATAAAAAACTTGAGGCCTTAACTTTTAATATATAAGCCAAATCCCAAGACTCTTACCAGCTTGCTTTACTTATTTGCTCCCATTTACTCCAATTCACCCCCAGCCCTTCACCGGAAGTTTTTAATATATTCTAGTTCCAGATCTTAATACACAAATGTACCAAACAAGTGGATATCTCAATTTTATATTGTTAACTCTTTTAATAATGGAGTGTGGGTGACGATAAGGGTGCAAAAGTCATTAAGAAAATGATACATTTGCTTCTAGTATATACACCAAATCACAAGTTTCTGGATTCTTCCTAGCCTGCTTTATTTATTTACTCCCATTTCACTTCCAACCCTTCAACGAAATCATCTCAAAATAAATCTAGTTCCATATGTCATTACAATACATACGTGTACCAGACTTCACGTCAATATCTCAATTTTATTTATTAACTCCGTTAGTAATGGAGTGGGGGTTCATGGTGGGGGTGGTGGAAAATGTTATAAAAAAATTCAAATCTTGATTTCTAATGTAAAAACCAAATACCAAGTTTATTGAAAGCAAAATGGTAAGAGTCCAGACTCTGCTTGTTTTATTCATTTTCCCCATTTACCCCAATTTACTCCCTAACCCTTCACCGAGATAAGCTCAAAATATAATCTAGTTCCAGATCATGTCAAGTGTACAAAGTTTCAAGTCAATATCTTAAACCGTTCCAGAAAAAACGTGTGCGCACAAAAAAGTTATAGACTGACAATTTTTTTTCGCTCAAAAATCTCGACGTTCCATGACCTTCTAAACTTATTTCAACGAAAAGAAAAAAAAAATGGACATTTTTTTACGATTAATATACTTCCACTCCACGACGTGGATGTGGAAGTAAAACTATTATAAAGATAATAAATTTATTTATAATAAAGATACAATTTGTTTAATTTCGTAAATCATTCCCAGCGTCAGCGTCGGGCATAAAAACGGTATCTAAATTATTCCATCTTTTAAACGATGCATAAAGCAACGAGCTGGCATTTATTAAAGTAAAAACACCGTTTCGGAAAAAAATTGGCACGTGTCACAAGTTATTACAAATTATTTCTTGTCTTACAACGTGGAAATTGCAGCTGGCCCTGCAGAGTCAATCATCCATGAAAACATCGCCGCTACTGCAAAGCGCAGCAGCCCGTAATATTATTACCCTTGCGGTGTCAAATATGCGTGCGTTCTTATGTACTTAAATACCATTGCTGATGCTCTAATGATATGGTTGTAATGAATAATTATTGTGGCTATCTGATACATATTTATGGTTTATGAATTTTGCTACCGGAGAAATTCGGACAGGCGAGGCAGACCCTACAACCACTATTACTGAAATCTTATGCAGCGAGCACGTGAAGGCTGAAATAAATTCGATAAAATCTTTCTTGAGCGTGTAGAAAAAAATGTTTGGACAAGTGAATTTCAATTTTTAATTGCCCATCATTTGATATATTAATCTTATTGTGATGTCATCATTGTTTTGGATGCGGCCTCATCAACAAATTTTTCTGTTCTTCTGTTCTGATAGTATACCAAGAGAAAATAATAATTTTGGGGCATGAACTTACCTAAACAGTGCAGAACTAATTTATTGAAGGCTATAAAGGCTACATATATAAATACACAGAAATCCTCTTCCATACTCTCATGTATAGCTACTAATAGTTTTTAAAGAGCACATGGTACATTATTGCAAAATATATTGAACAATGCATATTATTTCAAATTAAGCAATACATACATAAATTATTTGCAATAAGCCACAGTAGAAAAAATTATTCCGTATAGCAGACATTATACCATTTATTTACATACTGCAGTTTCCAGCTTGTTGGCGTTCATCAGTACGGACTAGGTCAAACAGATTGTGTTTCCTCTCTCCTCATGCAAGTCCGTGTTTGTGGGGTATATATGTGTGTGCGTGTGCATGTACACAGTTGCTTGCACACACGATAACTTTTTTTGTTCAAAATTTGGCGTGTATACAAAACAGCACGGTAGAATATTCCTCGTTGCAACTGGGCTGTGTCAGAAAAGGCGATCGACAGCGGCGTGTAAACCATCAGGTTTTATATAAAATGTTCATATTAGATTATTTTTTTGAAATTTGTAACTTTTGTACAATAGCATGGTAGAATACTATCCCTATTGAAAATGGGGCATATTCGTCTGACGAAGCGACCTCCGGCGGCGTATAACTGTCATTTTTATATAAAATATGTCTTATTGTAGTTTTAGAGCAAACTGCACTGATATTGAAACTGAAATATATAGTGTTTGATAGGTACGAACAAACGTTGATTAGGACTTACATCAATTCAACTTTAAATTGTTACTGAAGCATGTTTAATAAGATTCTTATGAAGCGATTTAAACTTGCAGCCGGGCGTTGTCGAGTAAAAATATCTATTAAACACGACGACTTCTGTTATTGCACCTAATGATTTTATTTCAAAGGCCGTAAAAATTAAGTTGGCTACCCATTCTCATACATGTATATTATGGACAAAAAATGTTTTTTCTTACACTATGAAGTAATCCTTGTATCTATCATATCCCAAAAAATATATCTTGTTGCTTTTGATATGAGTATATTACAGAAAAGAAATGGCTTTGTACCAATAAAGAATTCATTAGAACGAGTTGTATGACTGTTAATTTTGTTTTCAGTTGTCTTAATATCCTGCACAATATATGTTAGATCACAAAAGACACAACTAACTTTTTTAAAACTTCATTTAAAATTAAAGGTACTATCCTGATAATGAAGTGTAAGAAACAAAGTGAGTATTATAACCGAGGAGCAAACGTTCCTTTACATGTATTTATAACTTTAAAAGTGCTGACTTGAAGAGTCCTAGAACAAAAGAAACAGCTACCACATGTAATATGATACGCCTGATAAGGCTACTTTCATATGACTCTAAGTATTATAAGTTACTTCGTAATATTTTATATAACATCTTCCCCCTTATAGAAAAATTGGTAATTATACAGCAACTTTTGAAATTGAAATTAAATGAAAAGTATGAAATACAAAGTAAAATAAAATATGACAAAAATGTAAAAGGTGCAAAAACGTAAAATTGTAAAAGTATAAAATGTCAAAATATACAATAGTAAGCGTAAAAATGCAATACAGTGCATGCATAAAAAGCATCAAAATATTAAAATAAAATTGAGTAAATTTCACTGAAGAGTTTCAGCACGAAAGTTAACAGATAGGCACAAACTGTTTTAACTCCATGTTCATACGTTCCATGTCTTCGGATTCTTCGTCTTCTCTTCTTAGTGGAGGTCGTCCTCGTTGAGGGAGTAAGCTAGTAAATGTCCTGGAGAATTTACTAGGTCTCGGAGAAGCTGGGGGCGATGTAGGGACAACGGTGGTTGAATTTCTTCGGTATATTCTATACGTATAGAATAGGTACACAAATAATAGTTCAAAGATTAAAACAATTATGAAGTAAGTGAACCAAGAGACGTGTTTGGTGACAAAGGGTTCATTAATTAAGTCGTCTAAGTCTTTTGAGTATTGGTCCAGTTTATGTTTCACGATTTCAAGGACCTCGGTGTACAGGTTCTCTTTCTTCTTAAAGAATTGAAATTCACCACTCCTGTCCTAAAGTTCTCCTTGTTCTTCCAGTCTTTCCCTCCAGTTAGGCACCTTTTCGTAGATGTTGTCCTTGTTCTCTAGGGTAGTTTCTGGTAGTTAGGCTCCGGTACAGGGTGTTTCGAAGATCCGTTCCGACTGCGCCAAATTTTGTTAGATCACGACACAACTAACTTTTTAAAAACTTTATTTAAAATTAAAGGATAGTACGTACTATCCTGATAATGAAGTGTAAGAAATAAAGTGAGTATTATAACTGAGGAGCAAATGTTCCTTTACATGTATTTATAACTATAAAAGTGCTGACTTGAAGAGTCTTAGAACAAAGGAATATTGTGAACGAGCCTGTGCATCAGGTGATGTTGAGTTAGCAAAAGGAGCAGCTGCCATATATAATATGATACGCCTGATAAGGCTACTTTCATATGACTCTAAGTATTATAAGGTACTTCGGAATATTTTACATAACATATATACTTGAGCCATAAAAATCGGTTTAGCCGATTTTGAAAAAATCTAATTTTTTTCTTCAAATTTTTCATAATTTTAAAAAAATATATATTAAACTAGCATTTGGGGCAAATTATTCTTATAATGATAGATATTCACCTCCCAACAACCGGCACGGTAACTCGGCCATCTAAAGCATGTCAGTGGCAAGCACGTTTGATCTGACTGTGTATCCTGTACTGTGTTCGATCTCCAGTTCTAACACTGGCAATGTCGGTGGATAATTGACGTTTCTGTTTTATTTAAGTTGTATAGAATAAATTGTAGCCGATTTTACTGAATTGAAATAAATTGTCATGATTTCTTAAATTACATTTTTTCTTAAAAATAGTCTTGCGTAACATAGAATAACATTTATTCCTTATGTGAAAAAGTTGTCTTTCAAATAGCAGTGTCAAAAATGACGTAGGTATATCTTGGGGTGTATGTGCCAACTAATCTATTAGTTAAATGGTCAATTAAATCACACTTCCATCGCTGTTTAAATAGGTAAAAGCCACCAAACACGTAAGCTTTGAACAACAATATAAAATTTCATGGTCAATTTCTTTCCCATTTTGACTAATTAGGCGAAGAAAATGCTACTAAAGAGTCTATTATCATTACATTACAAATATTGGTTTGTAATCAGAATACGAGATGGGATCTCTCTGACCTCTAGGCGTTATTAAAAACAATTTATATTAAAATATTAATAATATACTTTTTTATCAATCTGTTATGCTAATATTTAATTGTACACCACCGATCATTTTTAAGCCCGTAATTAAAATATGTATGTAGATAGTTTTTGTAAAATACATTTTATCGGTAATATCATACAAGATCTTTGATTAATGTACGACGTAATTGTATACAAGGTGTGGCAGAAGTCGGAGGTCGTTGCAGGTTTCGAAACAAAACAAATTTTACAACAATTTTTTTTAAATAATATTTATCCTTTGTTCTTACATCCACCTCGTAAATACACATTGGAATAATACATATTGAATTTTAACATAGATTGCATGTTACTATTAACAACACCAGCACAAAAAAATTAACACATGCAAATTACCTCGAAAAGAGACAAAGAGAAAAAAAGTCATGAAAAGCTTATATTATAAGGATATATTCTCAGGTAGCAGTAAATATTTCGAAGTTCATGGATTAAAGCGAAACCTTTTGCAATGTACTCTAAAAATTACCAATTTAAAAGGTTACTTATTAAAGTGTGCAAATTGAAATTTTTGGAAAACACTCGAATAATGTTTAAAAGTGAATTACTATTTGTTTGCTAGTATTGAAACATATTCTTTATAGGATTTTGCAAACAGCAGAAAAAATAACTATCTACGAGAATTAAAAGAAAAACTATGTGTAAGAATATTAATGATATCTTTGCATTCTTTCGATTGAATTCTGGTTATGCTAGCAAATTAAAATCCTAAAATGAATTTGTATAATTTCTTATTTGAAAATTCTCATGCAACAACTAACATCCGCACAATCCCCTACGGCCATGCAGAGAAATTTTTGAGGTCGTTAATTACAATTTTGATATTATGCTTTCAAAATTCAAAATAATGGATTCAAAATGGCTAATCAAAATTTGAAAACCATGCAACCATGAGCACAGTCTGCTTTATAAGTCGCAATCCACTTGAATATTTTTAAATTATTGCATCTAATATCATAATAGAATCCAATTCAATTTCACAACGATCATCACTAGTGCATTCGCCAAATTTACAGTTAATCATTTTATTCCGATTTTTTTCTCGCCTTATACCAATCAACTTGACGAAATGCACAAACAAAAAATCAAGGGTCTCCATAAACTCTTGTATGAAGAATGCGATATCTGTTACATCGGCCAAACAAACAGAGTATTTAGTATAAGATATACTGAACATTCAAAGTTATTTCAAAATGGGAAAAGTAGTACACACCATGTTTTAGGGACCGAATATATTTTTTTTGCTAATATGCAATCTGAAGGCTTGACATTATTCTACGAAATATAGAAAATTAAAAATATTAGGAGTAAATATTCTCTCCTTAATGACCAACTAGATATAGAAAGCTCCACTTTATTTACCGTCTTGATATAACTACCTGCCTACCTGCACTGTTTATCTAATTATAGCTTCTTAACATAATCCCTTGCGGTGTATTAATACCCGACAATTTAATTTGCATATTCACTGTGCTTGAGAATATAGTAAATCCACTACGAAACTGCAATTGCGAATAGAAAAATGTAGCGATATTTTGGGTTCGTTGTAATTTCTTTTCATATAAAGCATATCTTTATACTTAGTAGTAATAATACTTAGTGATACCTCTAGAAACATGTTAATAAATACATATTATTCACGATCATAATGATTCATCTCTGCTGTCTCTTCTGTTTTTCATCGCAAATTAAAGCCATTAAGGCTATTAGATAACATGCCATCATAACCTAGGGATATATTTGACAAGTGGTATATTTAAAGAAACTTGCATCGCTGCAACTTTAATTTATCTATGATGGGAAGGCTATTAGACGATAATATGAGCTTTGTGTAGTTATATGTGTATAATAATTTTGCAAAAAATTTATGAATAAGAGACTTCGTTGAAGATTTTAATAATTATAACAGTTCTGAAGTAAAGTATGTGCCAACATGATTAAACTGTACCTTGGAATGGATAAGGTACCAGGTGACATTCTTTCACAAAATGAATAGACATGTGACAAGGTTCTATTTTAAGTAATTGTGTCAATTTTGATATTACCAGTTCTATCCGATCGAACTATCGATAATTCCAGTTTCGGATAACAAAGTTGGATCTGCTACTTTCCTAATGACACAGATTCCATGCAGACATGTATCTATCAAGATAGAGATTTATAATACTTAAAGTGTAATTAGAACTTTGTATTGTGAATGATTTTCGTGATACTGGCGGATATATGTTAGCAACGTTCTAAGTTGTAATAGTATATTCCACTAGTTATGGAATGGCCCATGTGTATATTCCACGCGAGCGAAAAGTTTGTTCCGAGCCGAAGGTTATACTTCCTCTAACAAGATTTTAGAAATGACAAAAAAAACTTCAAAACTGTTCAAAACGTTAAATGCGAAGCAAAAATCAAACACCTTTTGTTCGACTTAACCATAGCAACCGTGTAACGAAGTGTATTCTCCGTTACCAAAAATGCAATTTAAATTAATATTTCGTTATTTGCAACACTTACGTTCGAACGTATGTTAAAATCATTGCTAGAGCTTTCTCCTAATTTAGCCAGCTTAAACCATGAAACAGACTACTATTTATAGAAAATGTAGTAAACCCGACTCTGAGCAGATTACCTGTAATATTGGCCAAGTTGCAAAAATTCACACTGAGAAGCCAGCACACATCATTTTGCACTGAAGTAGATCTGAACACCAATTCTGTCCCGTCCGTTGAATAGTTAATCACGCGTTGACCATTATTCCCGAACCGTCCTCCAGTAAGTACATACCGATTTGCAATCGCCACCGTTTCTTCTCACTGTTTCTATAGTTACAAACATAAAAATAATTCACTGAAACGCGTATATAAAAGCAAGATTTTAAATAATTTTAGATTCAATGTACCAGAATATAATTACTGTTTTCCGAATTATCGAAGTAACACGGGAGTGGGACCTTTATCCCACCTAAAAAATTGTAAAGGTGGCGCTCGAAATATAACTCAGCGCTAATGTGACGTTTCCACTGGTCTATACGCTTGGCAACTGGAAGAAAATACGTCACAACCGAACCACTAAATGTGGTTTAACGGCTTCTGATTTGTCGATATTATTCTCGCACAGTGTATTGGAATGATACTTATTCCGACACAGTTTTTAGTTGTGGAATTTGTAGCTTTTGAAATAGTGTTAGAGAAAATATATTATTCACCAAGAACTGCGTTACTGATACTTTTCCGAAACATGAAAAGTCACTTACTATTCGCGATTAGTAAATCAAATCGAACTGCATCAAATTCAGTTTCTGTGAGGCGTCTAAAGTAATGATCTGGTAAAGTAATTAAATGTCTTCTCAAAATTCGAAACTACATGGTTCTAACAGGCACTTACAACCTTATTTAAAAAGAAAATAATGTACCTAAAATGTTTGGACAAAGCTCAATCTGCATTACATTTCATTTCATTTCACAGAATTTAGTTAAAATAGTGATATGGATGTAATGATGAATAAGTTCGATCAAATATAAAGCACAATTTTTTAAATTATTTTAACGTTTATTTGACAATAGGGAAAAAAGCCATCGAACCGGTTTCTCTAACAGCACAGCAGCTCTCTTTGCACAAATGAAGCTTTGTCATTCCAAGGTACGAAATATGTATTTTTACATTATTAAGCTATTAAAATACAATAAATCCATCTTAAATTTGTTCCGCTTCATCGATTCATACTGATTTGTTTATCAAATAAGTGCAATTTATGTTACAATATAACACATTTCATTGTGTTGATTTAGGAAAAATCATTTCTGTGCAGCGAATGGCATTTTGTATGCCGCTAATTTTACCGAATTGGGATAGTAAAGCTTTGAATGATACTACGAATTACAATATTTTCAGAAAATCCTAAAATGAATTTGTCTATTTCTTATTTGACAATTCTCATTGCAACACTAGTATCCATAGTCCCCTATGGCTATGCAAAGGGAACTAGTATCTACATAACCCCTTACGGCCATGAAGATTCAGTTAAAAATGAGCCTACCATGTCTGTCAAAATTTTTCATTCTAATGGATTATATTTTCATGAAGGATTGCTTATCTATCATTCTGTTTCTGCCTTTAAAGCGGTTTTCGCCCTTATTCTGGAGCTCATCAGAAAGGCATAAAGCCACTAATATGATGTTTCATGCAATAACCAAGTTAATTTCCTCACATATGAAGAATTAGACATTGAATGTTTGACATTGACTGATGGAAATAACAGATCTTCATGTTTATCTATTACTTAACTAGTATTAGAGCCTATATACTCAATGCAATTACACCTAGAAATTAAGCAATTTTCAAAAAACCGCGAAGAGTATATTATAGTTAACAGTTATACAGAAAATTGAAAATTTCGATGGAGCATAATGTTTACATCCAGTTTTACATGCATTTAGATGAAAAAGTAATGCCGAAGTACAAAGTAATGGAGATGTTCTATCTGTCTTCTTATATTACCACTTTACGTTATGAAATCTAGATGGAACTAGTTTGTATGTATAATTATGCAACCATTTATATATCATACATATTTAGATTACGAATAACGCCTCTTTGCATATACAGTTACATATTTGAATGGCAAATATACAACAAGTTGGCAGAGAAAACTAAAGATGCTGAATTATTTATTTATTGTTTTCCAGGAACAAATATGTTTATCAACAATATACAAAAATACATACATCGATAGTGCAACTCACCAACTGGCACTAGAGCTTGAAGTAGCGCTTTGATTGAACAATGAGTTAAAAACACTTGACGGTTGAACTGAAAACATGCGTTTCTGAATGTCACTACTATAGCTTTGAGCCGCCGGTACCGCTTGGGAGTCATAGTCAAAATTCTATGGAACTGTTTTGCATAAGAGCTAGTCCAGTGCATCTAGATCAACAAGGTGCGGTATTACGGAGTTACTTAGAACTTAAGATATATCAATGAAACCTTTTGCAATGTACTTTGACAACGACCGATTTCAAAGTTCACCTACTAGAAAAGTGTGTGTGCGTGTGTAATCAAAATTATTTGAAAAAAAAAATTTATCAAAAAATAATCTTATGCTGTGATAAGTCAAACAATTTAAGTGATATAATTACTAAAAAGGGGTTTTCGAAGTCGCAGATGAATTTCAATATTCAAAATGGCTGACCTAAACCAAATTCATGCAAACATCGTACAAAAATGCAAAACAGTATATTACACTGGTATTTTTAAGGTCGATTATTACGCATTTCTACACCTAAAATTAATATGGCAACATTAATTATTATTATATAATTATATTGATTCAATTTCTTGTGAGTCTTCGGTATTTCTGTCATCATCGTCTTCATCACTCCCTTTATAAGAGCAATACAGACAGCTCCAACATTTGCAACCAACTTTATTTGGTTGGTATTTACATTCAGCTTTAACAAAATATTTACATGTATAAAAAATGTAACTCAGAGTAATTCAGAATTAAGTGCCCAATTTAATGCTAAGATGCTTAAACCAGCTTCAATGATATCCTCAATAAGCTTTTCCTTAAGTTACTGAGCAGCTTCTTGCAGATTAATTCTCTTCTATTTACCAAACTTAAGAATATTTATTTTTACTTTAGCTATAGAATGATGAAATTGTGTCGCAGCTAGTAAGAATGTGGTGAAATTGAATATTTTCTTTAATATCTGGGACACTTTCATTCAAGCACTTTTATGTGATACATATTGAACTATATCCAACTTACAAAAAAAATTATAATAAATATAGGATTCGAAAGAGGAGACCTTTGGCTATAAGATCCTGACATTAAAAAATTATTATTTGTAAAAGTTACAGCCCTGGAAATTTACTGCATGCAATATTCGACCCCGACTTCTTTCAATTTCGTGTACATTTTAAGTAAATTGTTGTTTTTATTTAAAAAAAACTGATACGTCTCTAAGTACATCATTCAAACTTTGGTATCCTCCTTATGAAATTTAAATCTCTTATTTATTAAGAACGTTAACGCCATTTAAAGTTAACGTATGAAATGCAGAAATTGTGACAAGTTACATAACTTCGTTGCTCGAAGAAGGAAGTATGGTTCCAGCAACCTTTAAAAGTAATGGACGAGACAATAGCTTACTTCGCTTAGTAATGACAATGATAAAAAAAGATACATGTATTTATTTATTTAACAATATTATGTATTATTATATATTATGTATTATTTTAAAAAGAAAATTTTGCTGTGAAATAGTTCTACGAGTCTCCAGATTCGAGAGTAGAAATCTGTTTAACAGTACAGTCTAAGGAAAACCAATAGCAGGATAGACACCATCTTTCTTACGACTCAAAGTCTTTAAGCGCCTCTGAATTGGTTTGTATGGTCTGTATATGTATGTTATTATGGGGCAACGAAATAATTGACGAATATTCCAATTTGGATCGAATAAAAGATTGATATAGTAGTTTCAGTGTGTTAATGACGTTAAAATCTTATTACGAATCCTAGTGTTCTAAAATTTTCATTAGTAATGGTATTTATATGGCAATTAAATGATAGTTTGGTGTCAAATGCTATACCTAGGTCGCGGAATGTTGATGGATGTATAAGCACTTAGTCTTCTATATGGTAATTAAATTCTACAGATTGGTGTTTATTAGTAATAGTTAAAACACTACACTTCCTTATACTAAACTGTTTTTGTTTAAATTATACCATTCATTAATTTTATCACACAATCACTCACATCATATACTCACACAACTTCATATCATCTGTATACAAAAGACAATTAACACCCAATTCCTTTGCGATGCCATTAATAAAGATATTGAAGAATAATGGGCCTAAAACAGAGCCTTGGGGTACACCCGAGTTATGATTTGAAAAATAACAACAAATTTGTTGAGAAGCCAAATTTTTGAAGTTTAGAACAAAGGATACTATGATCTAGCCTAACAAATGCTTTAGTACACTGTGTCTAAATTACATCAACCTGTGAGTTAGCGTCGATAGCATTAAATACCTAGTTACATAGTTATATGAAAGAGTTTAGTTGACGTACATCATCCCTTAAAGAAACCGTGCGGATGATGATTATAATGATGACCACAATAGAAATAAACTTGTAAGAACTAAGTAACCAATCACTAGCATTGATTCTGGATCGAATTCAAAACAACCAACGGGCTAGGAAGCATTTAGTTTTGTACAAAATTTATTTGGTTAACAGTAACATATGTCTGTGTCAGACAAGATTATCGCATATTGTCAATTAGGGTACAGATATCATTAGGCGAAGCGGCCAAAATTTGAAAACTAAAGTTTACGAATTTTTTACTCAAAAAGAATCAAGTTATATAAGAATTCCGTAAAGACAAAAATTCTTAAAATTAATCATAGGACATGTCCAAATTTTTTCAGAATTTTTTATCAACTGTTTTTATATTCCCTCCCCCTCTGGCCCTCCTGCAACCCGGACTGACATTGAGATCATGGCTTGGGTAGTACCATCACCAATTTTCAAGCTTAAGCGACGATCATAAGATTTTTGCTGATGGGCTCTTGTACTAGAACTACCTTCTTCATTTCTAAGACTGCTGAAAGCGTCATCTATCAGCTACATTTTACGTTTAATATCAATGTGTGAAATTTATTCGTTCTCGTGTATCGTTATGTTCAATTTTCATACCTTGAATTCTTCGATAAATTAGAAGTCTGTGATAATATTTTAAACAAGGCAAGACATTCCAAGGGCCTAATCAAAATTACCCAACTATTTGATTATAAAAACATAATCGTCATTATTAAATGTATAAGCGAGTTACCTTTGATTTGATAAAAAGCACTGTCGAAGGATTTTGAAAAGTTCGGCAAAAAGTGCATTATGCCGCGAATTGTATCACGCGTGAACCCGTTTATTTATAATATGGAATAAAAAGACCCAGAGAGTCGCGGCAGTAGACCATGCTGCAAAGATATTTAGAGCTTCATGATACTTGGTATTTTCCCATGGCATACAAAATCAATTGTTTTGAGCTACTTTAATGTTAAAATTATATTTAACATTTTTAATAGTCACACATCTAAACGCGCTTTATAAACAAGATATACATATAATTAAGTTGATTGTTGCATATAAACTTTTAGCCAAAAGTAGTTCATAAGAAAGCCTTAAAGTGCCAAGTCAGTTATTCACACCTTACATCATACACGGTGTCTTTTTAAGACAAAAAATTCGTCTACATTGGCGCCAAAAAATACTTACGGGAGCTTATTCCTTATGTCCCATACTACTCAAAAATGTTTTGGTGAAATCGAAGCTACATAAGTAATTTTTTAATTTAAATCTAACTATTTTGCAAACCACTGAAATTATTTAGTGATAATTCATAGTAATAGTCTTGTTAAGGTTCTACTTAGGTAGTCTTATAGGTTTTTTTTAAATATACGTACTAAGAAAAAAAAAGTTATAGCCAAAAATAGTAAATATTTCCCTATCGGATGTCTCTTTATAGGGAATGGCCCCCTTAAAAAGACACCGTGCATACAAACCATCGAACCGTATTGGTTGGTATTCATGTAGTGATTTATAGCCCCTCTCCTAGAGGAGTTTTGTGGTTGGAATACTAGAGGTCTAAATATTCAATGAGAATAAACTAAAAATGTAAACATTGTTCTAGCTATTTCCATTTATGAACAGATTGACAAGGTGGTAAATTTCTGAAATCAAAATGATTTGTTTAGTCGTTCTTTGTCCATCGGTATACTTTATTGAATACAATATGTCTGACTTTATTCACGATCTCATAGCCCATTAGTACATAAATTCTGATTGCAAAATATCTCAATATATTTCTCCACCTTATCCGATATTTATTGCTCGGCAAATGAAAAATTATTTCTTTGAAATGAACATTTTCTTCCAGAAGTTTCAAAGGTCTTATTTTGCATTAAAAAAAAGTGCGTTGTTAAAAAAAAGCCACGATAAATTATTTATTCAACAAAATTCGAACAGAAACTCAAATTGTCAAAAGTATTCTCTTTGAACTGGCCCACCTTCACGTATGATGCATTTTTCAATTCTTTTGTAGTTATTGGCAACTCTCCTGAGTTCTGGTATATTTATGTCAAGATAGGCCTGCTTTATTTTCTCACATTGACAATTTTAATTGTTTCCATGGTTTACTAATGAACAGTGACAATAAATTCGAACTTCCAAGTGAAAAATGACAAAAAATTTCAAATTTTATTTTGTCTCGAAACTCGGTATTCAAGGTTAAAATGCGATTCTGAACAACTCTTCCAGTAACTTTTTTCGATGTCCAGTGTGACATAATATATTGAAAATCTGTCCTATTCACGAGGTCGCCGTAGACAGTAGGTTACATTTGACATTTAAGTTGAGTACTCTAAGAAATACAACTCCTGAAGTTCTACCTCAGTACCAAAACTCAAATCTCTATTTCTGAAAATAAATTAAATACAGAGGTGTCTTTTTCTTAAATGTATCACACGGTATATTCATTTTACTTTAAAATGCTACTAAGGCATTTTTAATAGGAGTATGATAAAACGAAAATACCGATTTGTACAACAAATATAAACGTTATATTGGCTGTTCACATAATCTCAGTGACACCACTCTTACTCAATTGTGATATTACTACCGAAGATATACTTAAAACAATTTAGATGAGGTCAGGTATATCAAAGAAGCTAACCGTTATACTCTTCGCCAATTTACTGCACTCTTTATATAATTGTTGCACATTCTATAGGATACTCTTGGCAGTTTTTTGTAAATAATATTAGTTTTAGACATTTTTAGTTTAATTACAAAACATCAAAAAATTGTGTGCTATTTGACACATTAAAAATATTAGTTTCTGTGTATGTGTGCTTTTAGATTTAGGAGCCTTTTGTTTGTTAACCAGAAAAGGAAAGCATTTTAGTTGAGTTATTATCGTTAATATTAATTTAATGAATGTAAATTGTTCCTAGTCAAAGTAATGACGCAAATAATGTAATAGCAATATTAAACGTACCTATATAAAACAATAATTGAATTATTTGTTTGTTGACGACGGTTTGTTGCAATGAAAATACAATGAATGTTTAATTCTCATTAGTGTTAATTATTATAATCATTAAATTATTAAATACAAGTAGCAGCAAAATATAATGGCCACTGAAAACTAGTAGCAGTTAATATTTTTCTAATTAAAATTAATCCTCTAGATGGTCTGATGGAGAAAATTCATTTGAAAATTAGATTTTAATTTTAATAATGAATTACCGGGGAAATAGGTATACCAATAGTATACGCGGTACGCATAAAAATCTGACGAATCATGCAGAAAGCAAGTCCTTTGGCATGTATGCTTTGTATATTTATAGAAGTAATTTGACCCGCAGCACTTTAACCCCTGACCTCATGGACAAAAATGGCAGCCATTTTCAAAAATTCGGGTAAAATGTTTAAAAACAAAAGAAGAATATATCCAAAGACTGTTATCAAGCTGTAGGTTTTAAGGTTAGCAAATGTAACAAAAATTGTCATAGTGCAAAAATAATAGAATTTGTTTAAAAACTCGGCGGCTATTTTAAACTTTAACTTTTTTTTTTAATAATGCAATATGTTATGTGAGGTATCGTTTAAGTATAATTTGAGGTCGCTGATTCCAATGGTGATGTCAAAAAAATAAAATTCTAAAGGAATTATAACAAAAATACAATTCTGAAGTTAGAAAGATGGCTTTTATTAACAAAATACAAAATAAAATCATAACAGTTTCCTCGTCATCGCTACTGGAATCATATGGCTTGTAATTAAAAAATGAAATTAACAAGAAAGTATTTTAATAAATCTGGAAGGCCCTATACCTTTTGCTGCTACATTTTCCTTTGCATTTCTTGCACTTAAGGGTGCAGGGGAAATCATTTTTTCTGCATAGGCAACGCATGGTATTACAATCGCTTGAACAACCGCATTTTTTAGCTCTCTACAACCTTGCCAGATTCCTGGCAATTTGGACCAGATGGGCTTCCATCCATTTTCAATAATTTTCCATCCCCATTCACTTGACTCTGGTGGACTTTCCAAAACATCAGATCTGTCCTAGATTTGACCTGCTTGATATGCTGCTCTAAGGGCCAGTTTTACAATACCAGGTTCAGCTTAGGTTCAACTGAGCCACGGCTCAAGCTGAACCGGAGCTCAGGTATATTCCCGTTCTGTAAAGCGTAATTCATCCAGGTTCAGTAGTGCTAGGTTCTGTTACTTTCAAATGTCAGTTGGTAGTGTCGGCGTTTTCACACTGTAGATTTCGAAGAATTTGTGATGTGACATTAGCACAAACTAGTGGGTAGTTTGTGGACATTAGACATTCCGCATTCATGATAGTTACCTATGATTCATATTCAAGAGTTTTACAATACAATCGTGAACCTTAGTTTCTGTTTTGAGAGAATATGGATGATAGAAAAAGATCTGCAAACTTTTCTGCCAAAGAGGACTCTGTTAATCTCCTCGGTAAGAAAATATAGAAATATCGTCGAATTCAAACTTTCTGATTCCCAAGCAAATTTCCAGAAAGGAAAGACTTGGCGAAAGATAGAAAGTTAATTTAATAGTATTTCTGGAGAGAGTTCCCGTAATGATAAAGTTCTATAAAAAAACGATAATATTAAAAAGAGAACGAAAAAGAAGTTCCCTGATGAAAAATTGTATGTGCGAGGACCAGGTGGTCTTTATCGAGAAACCAAAGTTACGATACTGGATGAGGAAGTCAAAGAACTTCTTGGCTCGAGCAAAATTGTTGGAGATATTTCACAGTTTGATGGAGATACAAATAAGTTAATACAAATATACTTTGAACATCTCTGTTTAAAAATTGTTAGTCTACAATAATAAGTTTCTTTTGCAAATCATTTTCAACATTTTATTCCTGCAATAATGGAGCAATCCGATGGACAGAATCAAGCTCTTAAGTCTGTTTCAAGCCAAGAAGATTTGAACGAAATATTTATTGAAGAAGCTGTATCTCTGGACGTTTTAGAAGACCACAGTAAGTTGTTCGCACTACTTATATAAGTCCATATTCGAGTTATTTCCTTTTCAGTATATGCCTGCACTTCAAGCCCATGGCAGCTCCATACTGAAGTTCTACCCGAAAACAGGAAAGAAATTCAGCCACAGATAGAAATTACAGTAGAAATTAGCAAAAGTAAATAATAGGTAAGTACCTACGTCACAGATTTTCTTACACTTTTTATTTACTTTTGTAGTGTCTCAAAGTCAAAATTAATCAGGAAATTGGTGAAAGTACAGTCCGGCCATGATAAGGGCAAGTAAGTCTAAAGCCCTTAAGTAGAATACTCGATGCAAGTCTGAAGTTGCAATTAGCAGAGTTTCCCAGTGGGCAGATGCAAAATCTGCTGTAGAAGCAGCAAAGGCACGTTTTATGGAAGAAGAACAATGCCAAAAACTCAAATTTATGAGAAAAGCATGAATTGGAGATGATGAATATGAAGAGGAAAGCAGATGTGGAAATAGAGCTTATGAGACAATATCATCGAGCAAAATTGAAAATATTAGAAATTCAAAAGGCCACGTTACTTAACAAAAAGTTATAAATTATTTACAAATTCACCTCTTATAATTGCATAGGGCCGTGTTCTAGAAAATTACCTTCATTTCATATTTTTTTATTATATCAATTATTTATTTGTATTTACACATTTTGTACGATATTAAGTAAAAGCTAAGTTCTCTTAAAATAAAAAATAAATTTTTAAAATATTTCTTTATTTTTTACACTCACGAACAAACATACTCGTCACCATATGATGTACAATGGGTGTTAGGACTGTTACATAACATTTTTCACAGAAGTCCATTAAAATAGTTTATTAACTGTAATGTGACTGTATCATTGCTAATCACCCGGTTATCCCCCATATTCTCCACCACCACTTCATTGACAATGTTAATAGCTTCTTGCTGTTGGTCATCAACTGGTGGTATTTCCTCATGGCGCAAACATGCTATATTGTGCAGTATGGCAGTTGCTGCAACAATGGCTTCTACTTTCGATCTACAGTCGAATCCCCAAGGAAAGAACAGGAAATCGCATTTTCCAAACACCGATGCACCTTTCAACTGGATTTCTTGTTCTTACTTGGGGCTCGTTAAAAAGGTGCTTTGCAGGAGGGAATAATATTTATTCGTTCGGTAGGGGGTAGACCTGGGCTAGCACTATACTCAAATGCTTCTATTATATCATCACCCCAATTATAACGCAATTTTTACATCGTAATAAAAGTTACTTTTTTTCAAATTGGCCACATTTTGGATTTACATGTCCGGAAATCGAAGTGCTGCGGGTAAATTTAATACAATGAATGTGTACAAATCATATGCAAATTTTCTTGCTTTCTGCATTAACCGTCAGATTTTGCCCATTTTCTCGATGTACCGCTTAAACTACAACTGTTTCAATAATACATTAAAATAATAGATCTATACACCCCTAGAAATGGGCGTTGGGTATCCCCAATTGCATAGGCCAAACTTCACTAAGTAATACAACTTTTCAACATAAGAAAAAAAGTTCCTATAAACATGGGTCGGGAAGTGATTAATTTCCAAGATACAGGATGTTCAAGTAATTCTCCTGAAAATGCCTTTTTATGAATATTTTCGAAATGTCTAAAGATAAACAAATGATAATTTACACAGGAATTTAACATTTTATGCTTTTTAAGGAAAAATGACAACTATGTACGAAAATCATTGAAGAACGGGTGAAACTGGGGGGGGTCTAGGTATAATCTAGCCCCAACTTTATTGTGTGACACTTTTAAATTAAATTATGAGCAGAACTTAAAATTTTGAAGTTTTCTACAAAAAAAAAGTCTCGTGTTTTTCTCTAAAATTATCAGTTTTTGAGTAAATCTTATCTGAACTTTATTCGGGAATAGTTTTTTATGAACAATTTTGGCAGAACAGAAAAAACAATGACAGTAAAACAAAATTTGATTACATTATTTTTCATAAGACAACAATGAATTAGATTAAAGTAAGGTAAATTACAAATTACAAGAGTGTTCAAAGTGCATTCCGCCAGCTTCAACACATTTTTAACATCTGCGCCGTAAAGAGTGTGTAGCTTTACGAATGAAATCAAGATTAGCCCGGAAATTTTCACGTTCTTCGAGAATTCTTTCCATTAACTCTTTTCTCGTGTTTACAGGGATTGCGTAGACTTTGTCCTTTAAATAGCCCCAGACAAAAAAAAACAACTGGAGTTAAATCCGGTGAACGGGGTGGCCAGGATCTTGCACCTAATCGACCGATCCACCGTTCAGGATAATTATTGTTTGCCCGTAAACGGTTGTCAACAGCAAAATGTGCAGGAGCTCCGTTCATTTGAAACCAGCATTCATTTCTTAAATTAAGAGGAATATCCTTGAGATATTGAAAAAAATGGTTATTTAAAAAATCATTAAACAATGGTCTGTTTAAACGGGGAGAAAGGATGTGGGGCCCACAAAAAGTCCCGTTTATAACACCACACCATACATTAACGCTAAACTCCTGTTGAAATGCCCTACGGCGAATTACATGAGGATTCTGATGAGCCCAGATTCTTAAATTATTAAAATTAACCGATCCATTATGGTTAAAGATAGCTTCATCAGTCCAAATAATTTTGCTTCCGAAATCGGGATCTTGTTCCATGGCATTTATAAACCAATTACAAAAATTGATACGCCTTTCGGGATCACCTGGTTGAAGCCTTTGGACTGGCTGCATTCGAAAAACTTTTCTGTGATCTTTTTTCAGAATCCAAAAAACTGTGTTTTTGGAAACATGCACAGCTTGCGCACGCAGCTGTTGGACTGCTCTTCTGATACTTAATTTATTATTATTGATAAATTTGGCCAAAATTATATTTTTAAATCGCCCATTTCGCTGTTCTTCATTTCTTGGGCCTCTTTTAAGTCCAACATTTCTAAATTCTAGGTGGGTTCGAATAAAAACATCTTTAGATGGTTTCCTTCTATTAGGAAATCTTCTGCGATATTCGCGTACCGCGGCATTCGCGTACCGCGGCATTCGCGTTCCCATTACAATATCCATAAACAAAATGAATATCCGTGTACTCCACATTACTAAACGTTCCCATTTTTTACTTTTCAATACAATACTTTTTCCAAAAGGAAATAGTAAAAGTACAGAACAATGAATTACAGAAAACCAAAAAACGACAATGTCATTATTGTCATTCTGACATTGCATGCTAGATTATTTTTCATTTGTTACAAACATTACAATCATGGCACACTCCTGCATACCAGGAATGCTGGTAATAATGGTTACTAATTAATAAATTTCAGATAAGATTTACTCAAAAACTGATAATTTTGAAGAAAAAAGACAAGAGACTTTTTTTGTGTAGAAATTTTTTAAGTTCTACTCATAAATTAATTTAAAATTGTCACACAATAAAGTTGGGGCTTAATTATACCTAGGCCCCCCTGTTTCACCCGCTTTTTATTTAAAATTTACCCTACATTAGGGGTTTTTATTATATTTTAATAATAATAATAATAATAATAAATTGCCTTTATTCAGTATTACAGTATATAATACCAAGGGCGAAGTCTAGCCGAAACTACTCTACTTAACCCTAGAGGTTGTACGTAAAAAGGGACTTCAGAAATGGAAAAAGGAGACGAAAATACCTTAATATGGTCCATTTTGAGCCTCTAATATTCATTTTATCTGTTATATCAAAAATTCACCCTCCCAAAGAGGGTGTGTATAATTAGTTTGCATGTGTATGACTATTTTACCCCTGTGACCTCTTTCTTAAATGCATTAACTTTGAAAATGATTTTGAAATTTTTAAAATGTCCCTATTTTTTAGGGGTTGATGAGGGGTTGCACATGATAGATTATGAGAAAGTGGCAATTACATGTCAAAGAGTGAAACTTTTCAAGCATTTTAAGCCCAACCGTATCAAAATCCGTCAAAATTGAGCGACTTTCAGAATTTTGGAAAAAAGGAGGAGCAAAATCCAACACAGCGCGGAGTGGGCGGTAAAATATTCCTTCATAAATTTTGGCGACAATTTTTTTTCACAATTGTAAAAATCAGTAAAGGTATTTACACAGAAGTTCCATCTTCAATTATAGAGGACGGTCACTCTAAAAAAATATTAATTAAGAAACGGCATACGAGAATAATACTCGGAATGTAGTTATCTCTATTATTACCACAGAAAAATATAAAGAGTGGTCATTCGGCAGCAAAAAATGAATATTAAATAAAAGGTGCCAAATATGGAACGTTTGCATAAATACCTTTACTTTCCACTGCAATTAAATTATTTCTTAGGATGACCGCTATAATAGGTACCTTCCTTGCCAATTGTGTTAATATTATTGCCATCTGTCACATTTTTACTTCCACAGCCACGTAGTGGAGTGGAAGTATAGTAATCGTAAAAAAATGTCAATATATCTTCTGTTGAAATAGGTTTAGGATGTCATGAGACGTGGAGATTTTAAATTTGTGCGACATTTCTTCTTCATTTTCTATTCTCATTAGACTGTTCAACCTCTATATTTTCCAGTAAAGTCTATCCATTCCTTCGCTGGCAGTAGCGTCAACTACTCATCAAATTTGAATGTTCTCCGTCCAGTAGTTTTTTAGTTATATCGCCAACAGATAGGCAACAGACCGACAGACAGACTGACGGAATTGAATGACCTCCATTTTAGAAATCTACATGGTCTGAAACGTGAAAATCCGAAGATATCTCGGAGGGAGATTTGTTCACGAATACAATAGTTCCCTTCGACAAGACAGGGAAGTAAAACAGTTACCAAAAGTTATGAAATAAAATTTCAAAGTTGTTCAATTAATTGAACGTTATTATTCAATACGGATCTTCATTTCTTTCAAAGATATAGCGATTGCAAGTTTTCAACTTGTCACCCTGTATACTCATACGTAAATTTCGATGTTCCAAAATTTTCTCAATCATTTTATATTACGTTTGCCATCAAAGAGATACAAGTTATATTCAAATTGACAGCCATCCAGATATAGTGTCGCGCGTTTATTTTCTTAATTAGAACCATCTATCTTTTTAATGCAGGTCGTCAGCGAAGCCCATCATTTACGCTATTCATATCCTGATAATTAAGCCAGACTGGGTCGTTGGTAGACATTGAGAGTGTTTGCATAAGTTCAGAAGAGCAGTTCATACAACATCAATTACCTGTGAAATAATTTCATTATAATACATTTCGAAACCTGCACGATAAAACCGCTAAATGGGATCGGAACTCTTGCTGTCAAGTGTTTTGGCGCCGGGGTCTTTGATCACAAGGGCTATTGACCTGGCCTCCCGTATAGAACGGGTCATCGCAGACGGCGGACCATCTGAAAACTTTAAGGGCTCTAAAACCGACAACCCTCGTTCCAACTTTTTTTACGTCATTTTATTTGAACTTGTCTGGTAAAACTTAACAACCCTATCTTGAAATGCACTTAATTTTGTCAAATTCCTCTGTAATTGGTATTGGTTGAAAAAAGTACCATGTGTGTGCCGTTATTACATAGAATTCCATCAGCTCATTTATATTATTAAAGAGAAATCAGGGTTCGGAGTTTGATTTATTATATAAATTATTTGTGCTATTAATTACTTGCACGCTTCTCTGAACCACAGAAAAGTGACACTTTTATTTCTTTAAACAAATTTATTATACCTAGAGCAATTTTTAGCTGTAATAGTGAAGTTAATATAAGCCTAAAAAGTTGAAACAGAAATGAAATTTGACTTGGAAAATCTGATTAGTTAGAAAGCACATTTAAAAACAATTTTTTGCAACAAAAATTATATAATGCCTTGGGAGAGTTTTGACAATTTCAAAGAGAAGTGTTTATCTACTGATCCAGCTCTTATAATTCAGAATGGCGATATTTTAGTTTTAACAAAAAATTTTGGGTAATTCGAAAAAGAGACGAAATCTTGTTATTCTTTTCAGGTTATATACCGTTCCATCAAAATGATTCAATCTGTTCGTCTCCATCTTTTCTAAATACGAAACAAATATAAGATTCAAATGTATTGATCCCTCACTTTAACCGCGAATATTTCTAAATCGGAGAAGCGGAAAAATTTGAAAAATGTATGTGGTCATTATGTATCTATTCTAAATCATTCACTGAAATTTGAATAATGTACATTGGACAGTTTTGAAGTTCTGCTAAGTTATAAAAAAAAATAAATAAAAATTATTAGATTTTTTTTACATCGTGATTTTTTATTTCTTTTTTTAAATCATGATTTTTATCAACCCTGGTTAAATATCAATTATCTTGTGTTTTCACCTTCCTCTGGTGTCGTAATCACCAAGATTTATTCCGATTTATCATCACATAAATCAAAAGACAGTCCTTTAAATAATTGAAGTTGGTAACGCGTTATGACATTTTCCGATGCAAATAAATTCTTTCACGCAATTCATGTCTAGGTATAATACGTTATTTACATGTCTGACAATGCCTGCTTTTATTTGGACTTAATCTCGAATTGCATCTAATCGAATTTTTATCACTGATGTTTCATCGTAAATATTATATGTAAAGTAGTTATTCTATTGAAATTAAGCGTTATTTTATTAAAGTACTTAACTATTAAACCAATTTTTCAAACAGCGACGTATTCAGATATTACCTTAGGGGGTCTAGCCACAGTAATAGTACCATATGGTACATTTTGTACCGTACAACTAAACTTTTATCAATCAAGATTGCTTAGTTTTCGTGTAGGCAACGTTAGGATGATTTAAATTATTTTGCACTATCAATAAAGCTATGTTGAGAAAAAATGTTATGTTAATTTTACTACATATAAAATTAAAATTACATAAAAAATATGTTAATCATATATTATGTAGATTCTCTTTGTACATGCATACATTTCATGAACAACTGAAATTTGCTGTGCAAAAAGTGCGCATAAATTAGTCTTTGTAATATTTAGTTATTAATTTTGCTTAGTAATGTTGAAAAGCCAGATGATTCTATAACCCCTATTGATATTTTTGTGTCAGGTTGAATCAAATTACAAACGCATTCATCGAAACATTTCGTTTTTGTATATATTGTATTTGTGATTGCCTAGTTTAGGACGTAACTTTCAAATACAAAATATACAAGAGAAAAATGTAATAGTGGGATTACTGAAGATAAAAATAAAAAAACCGTTGCCTAAGGAATCACTTCTTACACATCCAACTCTTCCATCCAAAAATCTTGACTGTAATTGCACTCTAAGATGTGGAAATAATTGATCATATAGATATTTAATAATACTTGAGGCAGATATCATAAATAAGTTGAGGCTTTAGTTTTTAGAATTTACATCAAAAATGAAATTTCTGGAATCTTATTAGCTTGCATACCCCTTACCCGCCCCTTTAACGCTATCATCTCAAACAGATGTCAATATAATAATACATATGTATACCAAATTTCAAGTGAACAACTCAATTTTATTTTATCAACCCCTTTAATAATGGAGTAGAGGTGGTGGGGGGGGGTTTGAAAAATATGATAAAGAAATCTTAGACACTGGCTCCTAGTATATATACCAAATGTCATGTTTTTTTATTCTTACCAGCTTACTTTGCTTTGGCTTCTCGTATTTTCACCAAGTTTCTGTACTATTACCAGCTTGCTTTATTTATTTTCCCTTATTTACTCCTACTTACCCCCGAATTCTACGCCGGACTTATCACAAAATATAATACAATTACATGTGGTTATAATACATACATGTACCAAATTTCAAGTGAATATCTATATTTTACTTTATCAATCCCTTTAATAATGGAGTGGGGTGGTGGGAGGAGTTGAAAAATATAGAAAATCTGAGGCCTTGACTTCTAGTATATACACCAAATCCCAAGTTCCTGTACTCTTACCAGCTTGCTTAACTTATTTTTTCCTATTTACCCTTATTTAACCCTCAGCCCTTCAACGGATAATTTCAAAATATAATTCAGTTCCAGATGTCGTTATAATATATATAGGGTGTAATTAGTTTCATGTCATTAAAAAAAACTGGTGGTAGGGAACGACAAGACAAACAAAAAAACCTTATATAACATGGGGTCTAAAGCTCATAGTTTTGGAGAAAAAAAAATAAACAAAAATTTCTCAAATTTCCAATAAAATTTTTTGAGAACTGCTGCAATATTGAGGTAGGTTTAGATCTAGATCTGATCTGAAGAAAACTATCTCTCCCTTGTGTAATATTTTAGTTACTGTGGGTGCTTCGTTATGTACACACGTCCAGCCCGCCGCCGTTCATTGTTTTTGTTATTTTTGAATTTCGCGTCATTGTGTATTTATAGTTAAGATATATTTTATTGACTTACCGTTCAAGTTGTCAAATTCTTGATTACGTACAGACACAACTTACTTGTTCGTTCTTTTTGTATTCCTTTTTGGCTTTTGTACTAAGTTTTTATTTCAATTTTCTTTATTGACAACGTTAGTTGATAGTTTAGTGTTTAGTGTTGAATGAAGTGCGTATGTCCTTAATTCGACGTACCGAACTGTGCATTGATGCAGATGCAGAGATTTTGAATCATTTAGGTAGGTAGTAAGCTTTTAACCCAGGACACTGATTTATGTTACAAATGTTAATAAACCACATTTAAATTTTCTAAATTATAAACAATCCAATATTTTGTTCCAAATTAAAAAACACACATGTAAAGAAATGCTCTGTTTAAACCTCTATGGCCATTATTTGCTTGCAATTGTGCACGAAGAGAGAACGAATTATTAACCTCTTTTTACTTGCCTCAGTTCAGTTGAGGCGGTCCATCAAAGGCGGTCGATAATCCTTTGACAGCGCAGACCACCGCGTGTGCCGGCGAGTACTTTTTTATGACAATTTAAAAGTTGTATAATTGGGAACTACAAGTCCATTGACCAAGAAAAGCAGTGGTTCTCAATAGTTGTCTACCATAATATTAAAAATATTGACCTAGATCAGTTTTTTTCAAAGTGCCCCTAGAGGGATAAATCATAAAGGTTTTTTGTTTGTCTGGTCGGTCCCCATTACCAGTTTTTTTTTTAATGACATGAAACTGATTACACCCTATATGTGTACAATATCTCAATTTTATTTTATTCGCCTCTTTAATAATGGAGTAAGGGTGGTGGGGGATGTAGAATATTATTTTTTTTTAAATGAGGCCTTGGCTTCTAGTACATACACCGAATCTCAAGTTTCTGTACTCTTACCAGCTTGCTATATACATTTTCCCTTATTTACCTCTATTTGCCCCCCAACCCTTCACCGAATATGTTAACAACCAGTTCCATATCTCGTTATAATACATATGTATATATTTCAAGTCAATATCTTAAACCATTCCAGAGAAAACGTGCGGACAAAGAAGTTACACACAGACCGACCGACCGACCGACCGACATACAGACAGAAATATTTCTTTACTCAAATTTAAAATCTCGACGTTTCATAACATTCTAAACCTATTTCAAAACAAAAAAAAAATGAAATTTTTTTGAAGATTACTACACTTCGAATCCACTACGTGGATGTGGAAGTAATAAGAAAACATTTTAAAACCAAGCTTTAATATCACTTGAGTTAATTAGACCAGGCCAGTGGTCCTACTTGATCTAATACGGATGGGAGGATGTTAACTAAGATCAAAATTATCTAAACAGACAAATCACAAATCAATTTACAGATGTTTATCAATATATCTGTAAGCTTGTCGCGATAGCTTCATTGTAACATTTTTATTTCGCGACAAGCTTTAAAATATATTGATCATCATCTTTCAATATGATTTGTGATTTATTTGTTTAAATAATTTCAAATAATTAACCGGGGCCTTTGCGCTTAAAAAACAATTTTCACTTCTATTGAAGTTGATTTGCTGGTAATATTTGTGGCAAGGGACAAGGCAATTGTCGAATATAAAGCATCTGTAGTGGTTACCAATAAACAAAAGAATGTTTCTTGGGATAAATTAGCTGTTGATTTTAACGCCACTTTAGGTTCTGAGTTTTCACTCGAGCAAAATAGAATTTCATGATTTGGCGTATTGAGAACATCTTGCGTTTTAAATATATCAGATAGATAGTTAATAACGACTGTTTCTCATAAGCTTATTGATACAGTTCAGAAGTCTACTGTAGCTAATAAGTATGTTGAATTTCTCTCAGTTCTTCACGAATTTTCTGCACGAGCAACTTAACGGCAATTATCATAATATAACCCAACTTAAACACGCTTCACCCATCCATAATTTGACGGGTTAACCACCAATGACTGGCTGACGTTCAAACCTCGATCTAAAAAAAAGTAGTTTGCACTAATCAACGGAGAACCGCTGTTAAAAATTAATTTACCAAGTGGTTAAAATAATCGATTAACGGAACATTTTTAACATGTATTTTTTTTTATTCTACTAATTACGCCGACTAAAGAGAATAGTAAATTATTATGTCCGATTTAAAAATTCCTAAAAAATTCGGGCTACACGACTAGTAATAAAAGAAAAAAATAAGCAGCTAAAATATGGGCATTTTTATAAATATTTTGATTGCTGCAATTTATTAATGCCGTTGTTACTTCTAAGCGTTTTAGGTAGTTAGTAAGTATTAAGTGTACAAATAAAAATTCAATTAGGGTACGCGACGTGACGTATGCTATTTTTAACATATCGACAGTAACCTGACAATACCTCCTAACTGATATTCGATTCAAATGTATGGACCCCTCACTTTCACCGCGAATGCCTCAGAAACGGGGAATCGAAAAAAATTGAAAAAATTATGTGTTCATTGTGTCTATTCTAAATCAATCAGTGAAATTTAAATAATGTACATCGGACAGTTTTGAAGTTATATTGAAAAATGTCCTACTTTTTAAGGAAATTTTGATCACACCAGTTTTGAATCCATTATATCTTGGAAAATATGCATACTATATAAATATTTTAGATACCGACATCATTTTTAAATGCATTGATAAATAGCCGAGTAAACATGAGGTCACGTTTTTGAGAATAACTGCAAAACTCTAGAATAAAAATTGATGAAAAAATTTCCTCGTACAAAAAATGCCGTGCTTTGTCGGTATCTAAAATATTATTTACGTAATAGACATATTTTCCCAGATTCAAAACTGGTATGGACAAAATTTCATTAAAAGTAGGGCATTTTGCAATATAACTTACCAGAACTTCAAAACCGTTTAATGCACATTATTCATATTTCAGTTAATGATTTAGAATAACATAACGGACACTCAATTTTTTTCATTTTTTTTCCGATCCTCCGTTTCTGAGATATTCGCGATTAAAGTGAAGGAAGGGTCCATACATTTAAATCGAATTTCAGTTAGGAGGTATTGTCAGATCGCTAACGATATATTAAAAATATATACAATTTGTTAATTGTCCATTTTTACTCCGACTTTAATATCAACATAAGGTAACAAGACTCCATTAATCAGACGAGGGTGAAGTTTTATTTCATAATTTTTAGTGACGGTTCGTTTGAAGATCGCTCAATTATTTTTATAAAATCCTTCTTCATCCAGTTTATAAGAGGCCACACGTAGTTTCTACAAAATTAAAGAAAATGTCCATCCGTTTTAACCTGAGACTTATCGTTCTTGCTTATAACGATGTTAAAACTTATAACTTTAAAAAAGCAAATTTTTTTCATTCGTTTCAAGACATTTTAAATATTGACTGACAGCTCGGGATAAATAAGTGATGTCAATAAGGCTTATATATTTTTATGAAATTTTGTAGAGTACGTTAGATTGTTGTGTAACTGTGTTATCAGTCAATAATAAAAACGCAACAAGGAAGTTATTTCTGATGTTAGACAAAAAAAAACCCTGCCTAAGAAATCACCATTTCCGCATCTAGATTTTTCATCAAAATGTCTATAAATAAAATATCTTGATAATGTATTTTCACTCTAGTATATGGAAATAATTGTTTACAGAATTTTAGTAATACAATATTTGAAATCATCTGCCCTAAGAACCCATAAAACGATATACCACTTCAATAACTTTTCGACCGATCGACGCGACGTTTAATGGAGGCTGGTGGCAAAAAAATTGAGAACTTTTGTTCTCGTACACACACTAAAACTTAAAATTTAATTTTATTAACCCCTTTAATAATAGAGTGGCGAGTGGCGGTGGCAGATGTCGTAAAAAAAAATTAAACCTTAAATTCTGGTATATACACCGAATCCCAAATTTCTAGACCCTTACTAACTTGCCTTAGATATTTACCCCTATTTACCCACCAACCCTTCAAGAGAATAAGCTCAAAATATAATCTCTGTATGATGAAGTAATGCATAAAATGACTGAAGTTAAGTGTAACTATGGATCCAGATAAAATGCTATCTTAAATCGCGACTATACCCTTTTATGTCCTCCACCACCCTCCAACTTTTCGGCCTTTTATAAGAGAGTCAGGATATTTGGACGACACAAGGCTGAGATTTTCTAGCACTGTACATACAAAAAACACTCTATATGGGAGTGTGTTGGAGAGACTGGCCATTTGAAAATTAGTTATGGTTTGGAGAGGTTTATGTTTGAATAGGCATATATATGGGTTAGGCTATTAAGCAGAGTAGTTAATGTATGGGTCAAGCTGGTTGGTGCAGTCATTCTGGTTATTTGAAGGGGTCCAGTATTTAGAGGAGTAATAGGAGGAAGTCTTTTATTCAGATATTTGGTCTTATGTGGGTCCTGCTAACATTTAGAGAAGTTTTGGTTGGAGAGTTGTTCGCAGCAGTCTCCAAGAGATTTAGGCAGAAATTTTGGAGCGACACATAGTCTTAGTCGCAAGCAACATCGTGAACGTCTATGAAGTGATGACAGGTCACGCTGCAGTCGTCACAGAAAATGCCAAGGCTCTAATCAGGTTTTATTGTTTCATTTTAGTTACATAATTTTAAAGAAATTATCATGGTTTTGGTCAGTGATTTTTTTATTCAGATATTAGAGTAAGTTACACTACGATCTTGCAACTACAAGTTAAACTCTAAGTTTATACCTAGTATGATCAAATATCTTAAGATTATTTACTGTAAGGCAACATATGGTACCATGTGATACTAATTTACCTTCTACTATGTTACATATGAAGTATTTTTAATAGAACATACTTGTTTTAGATCATTCTTTAACATTCTAGTGCACACAGCGAGCATTGCAAAAGTTGGCTCACAGAATTTCGTTTATTACATGATATTCTAGTGGTGAGCTGTAATTTCACACTTTCTTATGGCAATTTGTTAATTTCATATTTATTTACCTTCGTGTTTCCTAGATGTTTGTCAATTTTACATACAGGGTGGGGCAATAGTGCGTCGGCTCTCGATATCTCGAGTTGTACGATACCTAGAAATTTTTTAAAAAATTGCAAGTAAACTAGATAAAAAAGTTTATAACTGGAAATTATTTTTGAACATGCAGGGCAAGCCAAGACGGAATTACAGGACCAAGTGCCTTTTATTTTAAGTGGAATGCGATGTATATCAATACATTTTTTGAAGCCTCTAATATAGGCTCTATTCATTCCTATATTAGCATTGAATATCTCCCAACCACTTGGATGTAACGAATTTTTTTGTGGAAATAATGCAATTTGCAGATGGATATTAAAAAAATCACCACAGTCACAATTATGGGTTTTAAGAAAAACTTATGTGAATACCAGTTACGACAAATCTAATTAATGTTCTTGAATCACTGATTTCCTAAAACTGTGCAGGGTGGCCAAAAATTATTTTTCAATTAAGAACTTTTTAAATTGAATTCTTTCAATTTTTTCAAATGGAACACACTGTATATTTCTCAATGATGCGATGTAGAAATGAAAAACGAACATTTTTTGTAAGTGCTTCCCTATGGCTAATTGCAACCAATTTCGTTTTATTGAGAAATATTTACAAAATCCAAAAATAAACTTGAAAAGGAGGTTTCTTCAAATAACTCAGTAGAAAAAATTATAATAAATGTTGCCCATTTTGATTTGACACACTTCTCTATGCGCTTTTGAAATGAGGTTCCCATTGTTCCTAAAACTACCGATGTGATAGATCTAAAGGCAGTTATTAATCTTTCCTTCATATTTTGTACTTTTGTTGGTGTGTCTCTATAACAATTTCCTTCACGTATCCCCATAAAAAGAAATCCATTTTTGTAAGATATGGGGATCTAGCAGGACATTTAATGGGTCCATTTCTCCCAATACATTGATGAGAGTAGGTATTATTTAAGTGGTCCCTAAATGCATTTAAATAATGTGGTGGAGCACCATCTTGCTGAAACCACATCTTATTTCGAATGGACTAATACACCAATTTCCATTGACTACGTTTTCAGATAGTATTTGATAAAAGAGACTTACGGATTTTTTTTCGATTTTTTTTTCTTTACCGTTTAGCCGGAAAAAAATAATAAAGCTGAAAAACTTATGGTTATGATAGTCAGTAATATTTTTCGATTTTTTTCGTGTTAAAATACACTAACTTTGGGTCTGTATTAATTCAATTCTAATTTCAAAATATGGAAACAAAATCATGTTTTGTGCCATGTGCCATTCTTTTACGCAAAAATTGGAAAGACAAAACTAAATATTAAAATGCAAGGTTATATTAAAGTAGCTCAAATAGTTCAATGTCACAGAATCTATTGCGATGTTGCCAATTCTTGTAATTGATAAAAATTTAATAATTTAAAACCCAATTATTTGCCTTATTTGTAAATTATTTTGATATCAATAGAAAGTAAATGCATAAAAACTTCATAGAGATTATGTTTATTATAGGATACTTGTAATTAAAGGGCAATTTAATGCAGGTAGAATTACCGGGGATAATGACGTCACGACCACCAATTTATTTAATTTTTGTCTAATCCAGGTATTAAAAAATTGGGGTAATAATTAATTTGGTATTATTTTGACCTTACCAATGGGTTCATATAATTAAAATATTTAAAAAATCTTAAGTGTATTAGTCCATTCTTTCAGGGAGATTTCCAATAATTGTGGTAGATAGTTTTCCAAAAAATGAAGATAAATAGCTCCAGTTAATTTACCATCAAAGAAATGTGGCCCTATTACATGTTCTCCAATAATTCCTCTCCAAACGTTCATAGACATCTGTGCTGGTTATCAACTTGCATAAAAAAGTTACGATTTTCCGAAGCATAGTAATGGAAATTGTGCCTATTAACAAATCCATTTTTATGAAAATTACCAAAAAAGAGCAATTTTTCAGATGATTGCGGCAAATGTTTTAACGTAAAAGCCGACAACCTCATCTTCTTTTTATATCACGGTTAAGGAATAAATGAACGAAGATATCATAAATAAAGAATATTACCGCGTTAATATTGTGGATTAATTGAACAATAACCGAAGGAGCAACAATAAACTACAGCTTTATGAAAACCATAAAACACTGACGCCGTGACCTTTTAATTTAACGGGGCATATTACTTTACAATTTCTATTCATTCCGATTTAATTTGCTAAGATTATGGAGAACGTAACAATATTCATAATAAAAAGAGCATAACATAATTTATATCAATAATATAAAGCGGTTGCAGTGATTTGTACTTCAAAGTTGTTAAGTTAACATTTATTTGCAATATGACATTGTTTATGAGATATTCATGGTATAGAAAAGTGAATTATGGGTTACTGTTGGTGGATATGAATCACAACATATTTAATAACTCTCTCTTTGACGTTAATGTTTTGTGGTTAACTGTAAAAAAATTATAAACAACCTTTTTTTACAATTCGTTATAGCAGTAACGGTAGTAGATTTTTAAAATAGATGAAGGATTATTAAAAATAGATAAATTATATTCGAATAACCTAAGACAATACCGGTTGTACTGTCTGGTTTTTTAAAAGCTATATGTTAATTGAAAAGATGAAGAGATACGTTAAACAGGATCCAAGGAAGGTTTGACGATATATCCAAAAATGCTCCCTAATGCCCCCCTCCATTAAAATCATACCTAGCGTTGTTAATAGTATATTATGTAACAAGTTTTATAAACGTCATTTTAGTCACGAGTTTTATTAATCGCGAGCGACGCGTAGCGGAGCGAGTGTTTAATAAAATGAGTGACTAACAAATTTATAAAACGTGTTGCATACTATACTTTTTCTACGACAGCAAATATCTAAATAGAAAATTTGGAAGTTATTTTAATATTTCATTTATTAACGTATCAATAACATGGTAACAGTAAAAAGTTTATATGCACGTTCGTATTGACTTTTAGATTTTTCTGGCAGCAAACTAGCAGTTGCCGATGCCGCTGCTTGAGTAATTTCGGGCGGAGTACCAATGAAAACATCTTCTTCACTTTTACTGTCGTTTAGGCTCATTTTTTTTCCAAAAAATACAAAATTACTTGTCTCTTGTCACAACGCGTCGATTTATTTTGACAGATTGATGACAAGAATTACGGAAAACTAACTTGATTTTTGCCATTAAAATATCTAGAATTAACCTCAGCCGTGACTAATATCTCGTTGATAAGTTCAGCCTGTGACTAAAATGCACGAAGTCACGGTTTGTCGAAAGCGTGTTTAAAGGATTATTTAGCGTCATGGAAACGTATACGATAAACGCCATTTTAAAGATGGAAGTAGAAAAAAGCTTTTATTTAACAATGTTAGTTTGTTAGGGTCAAATCTTGCAAGCTGAATTTCGACTAGTTCTAATTACGCTAGAGCTTTGAAATCTGGGACACATGTATAAGTCCGGTGACAATGCAACATAGTATAGCCATTATCGATCTAAATCCAATATGGCGGACGTTCCAAGATGGCGGATAGCCTTTTTCTTCACAACTCCCTTGATAGGGGTATCAAATGAAATGGTTTGGCGAGTAAAATACCTATGTATACTGTGTAGTCATTCAATTCAATTCAATTCAATTAATGTATGAACCATTTAACATACACAGTACATATCGCAAGTCAACAAGTTACAAAGTAGAAAATAAATCGACAAAAATACACAAATAAAATAAAATAATATACATATACTCATATACAAGCATGTAAACAAGGAGGTACTTAAATCTTAAACTATACTATCATGCAACAGTTACATGACTATATTAAAATCACACATAAATCTGGTAAATAGAATATAAAATATGAAAACCTATCCACAATTAAAACTTCTGTTTAAAAAGTCACTTACAGAATAGAAAGAATTTGTGAGAAGTAATTCTTTTACTTTTTTCTTAAATATATTTTAATTCACAATGTCTCTGATTTCATTGGGCAATTTGTTACATAACAATATTCAGCTATAAAACGGAGAATTGATAATAATTGGCCATGTCTTGTACTGTAGACATGATTTGCAGATCTAGTCTCAAACAATTCTAGATTTTTTTTAGTGAAACATAGGGATTTTAATATGTAGATACACGGTGTAGTGAGAATATTCTTGATTTTAAAAATTATCTGACAAGTTTCTCGAGGTAACAAGTTAAAGATAAGTCTAATAATTCTTTTTTGTGTTATAAATACACGTTCTCTGTCTTTAGCATTACCCCAACTGTTACGAATTTTGTCTTTAAAATTCGAACAACAGGATAATTAATCTAAAATGCAAGTTGCGTCAATTTTCTATCACCCTGTATATGGTAAACTGCATATTCGGTACATAAGCAGTAAATGCAGTTTAGACAATTAATAACTATTTATATTTTTTATTAGTTACTACTTTTCCTACGGGTTTTTATTGAGAACTCTTTTTTTTTAAACAAAAAGTATTATCGGTTTGATAGCGATCGCCGAGTCGAGCCACGATTAGTATTCTGCGGCGAGAAGTAAAGAATAGAAACTAGTGAAGGAATAAAAATCAAAATTTACGTTTCAAACGGCTTTATCACTAGAATCTAAATAGGGACGATATAATTAGGTGGATATTGGTAGATGGGTGAATATATCGTCTGTAAACATTAAAATTTGTGGATCTTTTCTTGAGAGGAATTTTTGTGGAAGTCTTAAAACGTCTCTTTTGTGCATAGGGCCTATCGCACGGGAGGTGAGTTTTCCTTTAATTCCTTATCTTACTTAAAATTTGCTTCATATGAAAGTTTTCGCGATAATATTTGGTTGTAATGCATTTTAGGCGTTTTTTTGTTGTTGTCTGGTCGAGGGTGATGGACAGGGGTACCTGTGTTTAAAGGATAAGTTATATGAAAATACCTCAATTGGGCTGTAAGGAGGAATAATACGGCAGAAATTTGGTAGCAGTTGCCGCCCCAGAATAGGATCCCAGCGTAAACCTCACGCCTCCGCTTCACTACGATAAGTACCACCTAGTGGAATTTTTTTTTTAAATACTATTTGCTGAAGATATCTCCCATTTATTTAGATATTTTTTATTCATGATTTAATAGGCCTACAAAGCGAGCCCTATGCTATATTTGTTTTAGATACCCACGTTTGGTATTAGACTAATTATTTTTTTTAAATAGCTACCTAGTTAATTTTTGTAGTGTGTCAATCTGGGCATAAAGGCATTGTATAACCGATCATTTTTTTATTCATGGGGAGTTACCTTTATCCTAGATTGTCCTCTCGAGAGACAGGGGAGTTCTAGATTTTTTTGTTGTTGTTTGTTACGTAACCTAGATAAGTATATGGACATAGCTGTGTATATACTTCCGAGATTTACTTAGGGCGTATGATTTTATTCGGTAGCTGTTAGTTATTATATGTTTTTGGTGTGCAATAAATATACCGTATTTTAATTTTGATTTGGGTTGTTGATTTATTAAAGCCTAATATTTTGTTGTTGTTTAGCCACATCTAAGTTTAGTAATTTCAGTCAGTAGGTAAGGTATGTGATGTAAGGAAATTACTTGGCGCCCAGATAATAGTTTTTTTCGGAACTAACTTGAGAAATAATAACGTAATACCCACTCCCGACTCCACTGAGTCTCTAGTCGGACATACCTATTGTTACCAGCGCTAAATAGCACGTAACAATTAATTTGACGCCCATAACGTTGGGGCTATTTTTTTAAATACCACTTTTTTGATAATAAGGTATATACTTAAACTTTTTATAGTGAAGTAAATCGTTCTAAAATCACAACCAAATTAAAATTACCATACTGAGAATTTGCGAAATATAATTTACTTTATTAAATAGTTTATAAAATAGTAATAAATAGTTTATAAGTGAACTTGGTAAAATATGGGGTATTGTTTCAGATGTTCCTTTTTTCGATATACTGATAAGTATTTGATAAAGCAGGTATTTCTTGTGGGATATTTATATTATTTGATAGACCTATTAATTACTCTGAATTTAACAAGAAAATATTTCATGGTTCAATACACTTATACTTTAAAATTTTTTTTGTAACTTCAACACTATTTGGTACTTATTAATGAATGCATACGTGAGGCGGCCCTTACTGAGTTGATAATTATTAAATTTCATTTAAATTTACGGTGGTAAAACGTACAGTAAATAATTGATATATTTTTTTTTTCTTTATCATTTTTAGTCTTATTTGTTTTTGCCAGTTATTGTCGAGTTTTTATTGTCATTTTATAATGGATAGTAATAGATTAAGTCGAGATGAATTACTTTATGAACTAGAAGTTAGGGGCTACTCTGATATACAGTCATTAACAGTGGCGGCGATGCGGAAAAAGTTGCGAGAGGAATTGCAAACCGAAAATTTTGGTGAAGTCACTACTAAGGAAAATTTTCAACCGGATATTGCTTTTGAAATTAATATATGTAATACAAAAATCGTAGAATTAGAGGCGTACATAAATAGCAAAGTAGTGAAACAAAATAGTAATGAAGGTCGGTATATAGAAACAAAATTACAACATTTATATAGTAGGTTAACCAGATTAAAACCAGGAGAAAACGAAGCCGCTAGAGAATTAAATAATTCCATAAAAAATTTATTTGATCAATTAGGGGAAATAGAGCGAAACTTAGATGATAAACTGTTAGCTTCAGAGGCGACCAACGTTCCTGTATTGTCGGTTGGGTCAGACTTAAATGAACCCCAGTATTTACAATCAACTTCGGTTCAGGTTCATAATAAACTTTTTGTACCGGTTTATAAATGGAATATTCATTTTAGTGGAGACTCGAATGATAAGGAGGCTTTAAGTGTTAATGCTTTTATTGAACGTGTTGAGGAGTATCGCGAGGCTCGTGGCGTATCTGAGGATGAACTTATAAAATCTTTATGCGATTTGCTCCGGGGTAGCGCTAGGTTATGGTATAGTTCTATTAAATCAAAAATTAAAACTTGGCCTCAGTTTGTTAAACTTTTGAAGGAAGAATATTTAGATGCCGATTATGACTATGAACTTCAAAATGCTATTCGGAAACATTATCAACGTCGTGATGGTACCGAACGTGTAGGCTCTTATTTCGCATGCATGTTAAATCTTTTTAACAGATTGAGAAATCCTCTATCAGAAGCTGAAAAATTGTGTATATTACGTAGAACTATTGATCCATATTATATTCATAGACTTGGTCTTGAAGAAATTCATAGTGTGGACAATTTGTTAACCACTTGTAAAAAGTTAGAAGCGTCCTCGCAATTTAGCTAATCAATCAAATAGGTTACCTGATGACAGAATACCTATACTTGAACCTGATTTAGCCTTTCCAAGTTCTTCTTCGTCTTATAGAGAACGTTTGTTAACTTCAAATGATCATATACGTCGTCATCGTAATATCCATGTAGTAAACAGTATTATTTGCTGGAATTGTAAAGAATCGGGGCACAGTTTTACTGATTGTCAAAAGCCTCGGGAAGCAAAATTTTGTTTTCGATGTGGTAAAGAAAATTTTACCAAATATACTTGTCCTTGTTTTCGGGGAAACGCGCTAAGTGGTCGTCAGCACACCGGTCGACGGTCCACTCCAGAAAACCGGTGAATGAATCGTGGCAATCATGGCTTGATTTTGTAGCAGTTGAATACAGGATTAATAAAATTAACGCTTTATTTTCTTCATATAAAAATGATCCTAGGCCCTATTTAAGTGTTACCATTTTAGATGTACATTTTTCGGTTTACTTGATTCTGGCGCATCTCAAACGATTATTGGCAAGCCAGGTTGGGAGAAACTGCAATGTTTAAATGTTAGGTTAGAAAAAAATAAGTCTTTAGTCACAGTAGCAAATGGCGGAAGGTGTGATGTTTTAGGATTAGTTAGTTTACCTATTAAATTAGAAGGTAGGATTAAAGTTATTAGAGCTTTAGTTGTTTTAGATATAGATGTAGATATAATTTTTGGTATTGATTTTTGGAAAGATATGAACATTATTTCGGACTTTTCTAATAATTCGTGGCATTTTGGAAATTCAAAGAATGAGGTAGATTTATCAACTTGTAATAAAATAATTAGTTTGCTTACGGTTACGACAGAGGAACGCTCTCAACTTGATCAACTCGTTTCTGATTTTTTCAATAAAATGGGTACAGATTTAGGTTGCGCAAAAGGTGTGGCGCATATAATTGATACTGGTGATAGTCGTCCAATTAAACAGAGGTACTATCCAGTTTCGCCATATATTCAGGAAAAAATTAATAATGAGGTAGATAAATTACTACGGTTAGGTGTTATTGAGCCCTCGAAATCGGCCTGGTCTAGTCCTATTGTTATGGTCAAAAAGCCTAACAATGAATATAGATTTTGTATCGATTTTCGTAAAGTAAATCAAGTCACTAAGAAAGATGCATATCCTCTTCCTTATATAAATAGTATTTTGGATAGGTTGAGGGACGCAAAAGTTTTAAGCTCAATAGACTTAAAAAGTGCTTATCACCAAATTTTATTGGATCCCTCTAGTAAAGATAAGACTGCTTTCACTGTTCCAAACCGGGGTCTTTTTCAATTCAATCGTATGCCTTTCGGCCTACATAATGCGCCGGCAACATTACAACGTTTTGTTGACACTGTGTTAGGTGCGGACTTGGAAGGTTCCGTATTCGTCTATATGGACGATATCATAATTACTACAAAAGATTTTGCTACACATTTAGACATTCTTCGAAAAGTTTTTGATCGTCTGTTGTCTGCCGGTCTAACGGTAAATAAAGAAAAATGCGAATTTGTCAAATCCGAACTTAAATTTTTGGGTTATGTAGTAGATGAGCATGGACTTCGTACCGATCCTTCGAAGGTGGACAGTATGCTTAACTATGCCACTCCCAAATGTGCTAAAGATGTACGACGCTTTATTGGTCTTGTATCTTGGTACAGGCGTTTCGTACCTAATTTTGCTTCTTTAGTATCTCCTTTAAGTAAGTTAACTAGAAAGCTTGAAAAATTCTTATGGGGTGTGGAACAGGAATCAGCGTTCCTACAATTGAAACAATGTTTAGTATCATCACCTATATTGTCCTGTCCTGATTTCACTCGACAATTTACAATACAGTGTGATGCATCTCAAGTAGCATTAGGATGTGTCTTAACACAAAATTTTGAGGATGGTGAACATGTGATAGCCTACGCTAGTAGAGCATTAACTACCCAAGAAAAGAAGTACTCAGTTACAGAATTAGAATGTCTTTCAGTATTATGGGGTATAGAGAGATTTAGATGTTATATAGAAGGTGTGAAATTTAAGGTCATTACGGACCATTACTCTTTGTTGTGGTTGCACAAACTTCAAAATCCCTCTGGTCGTTTGGCTCGTTGGTCATTGAGAATGCAAAGTTATGACTTTGATATAGTCCATCGAAAGGGAAAATCCAATGTTGTTCCCGACGCACTTTCTAGGGCGGTCAGTTACATCGAGGTTACTTCGGACCAATATGATCCTTGGTATCGCAATCTTCTGAGTAGAATCCAGTCAGCCCCTCATAAATATCCAGGGTGGTGTATTCGTGAAGGTCAGGTCTATAAATTAGTAGGTTCGTCTTCGTCGTCTAGGACTGATGATGATTGGAAGTTGGTGATTCCAAAACCGCTCCGTAAGGCTGTGTTTTTAGAGAACCATGATGCTCCACATTCGGGTCATCTAGGGTATTTTAAAACTAAGAAGAGAATCGCTTCTCTATATTATTGGCCTAAAATGAATTCCGATGTAGCTCGATATATTCAACAGTGTGATATGTGCAAGTCCCAAAAGCCAGAACAAAAATTACCTTATGGAATTATGCATAAGAGAAATATTTCTCGTCCATGGGAGGTAATCTGTACCGATCTCATGGGTCCTTTTCCTTTAAGTAGAAAACAGAATAGATATATTCTGGTGGTGGCGGATCTTTTCACAAAGTATGCCCTAATGTTTCCTATAAAGTCAGCTACGAGTCAGAGAATTGTGGATCATTTAGAAAAAGATGTGTTTATGATTTATGGCGTTCCAGAACGTATTATTTGTGACAACGGTCGTCAATATGTCAGTAATAATTTTCGTAAAATGGTTACCTCGTATGACTGTAAAATTATGTTCAATGCCTACTATCACGCTCAAGCAAACCCAACGGAAAGAGTAAATCGAGTAATTAAATCAATGATCCGTTCTTATGTTAATAATGATCATCGTACTTGGGACGAAAATTTACATAAATTTGGTTTTGCTATTCGAACTGCGGTGCACGAAGTTACGGGATTCAGTTCAACATTTCTTAACTTTGGTCGAGAGATATATCTATCGGGTAAATTACATAATAAGTTTGGTCAGGTTAAGGAAAATCAAGAGATGGACTTTGACAGTAGAGAAAATTGGGCTTCTCATGTCAGAGAACTTAAAGATATTTGTGATAAGGTAAAGATTCGTTTAGATAAAGCATATGGCCAAAGCGCGAGTCGCTATAATTTAAGGAGAAGAACACCTATATCATTAATAACAGGTCAAGTCGTTTGGAAACGAAATTATGTTCTGTCCGACGCAGCTAATTATTTTTCCTCGAAATTAGCGCCAAAATATATAAAATGTAAAGTCAAGGAAAAGATATCGCCAAACGTGTATGAGTTAACCGATTTTTATTCAGGGAAATCTTTGGGTAGTTGGCATGTTCAAGACATCAAAGTTGATTAAGAAACAAAAAATGACATTTTTTTTATCGAAGTGAAGGGGGAGTGTTACGAATTTTGTCTTTAAAATTCGAACAACAGGATAATTAATCTAAAATGCAAGTTGCGTCAATTTTCTATCACCCTGTATATGGTAAACTGCATATTCGGTACATAAGCAGTAAATGCAGTTTAGACAATTAATAACTATTTATATTTTTTATTAGTTACTACTTTTCCTACGGGTTTTTATTGAGAACTCTTTTTTTTAAAACAAAAAGTATTATCGGTTTGATAGCGATCGCCGAGTCGAGCCACGATTAGTATTCTGCGGCGAGAAGTAAAGAATAGAAACTAGTGAAGGAATAAAAATCAAAATTTACGTTTCAAACGGCTTTATCACTAGAATCTAAATAGGGACGATATAATTAGGTGGATATTGGTAGATGGGTGAATATATCGTCCGTAAACATTAAAATTTGTGGATCTTTTCTTGAGAGGAATTTTTGTGGAAGTCTTAAAACGTCTCTTTTGTGCATAGGGCCTATCGCACGGGAGGTGAGTTTTCCTTTAATTCCTTATCTTACTTAAAATTTGCTTCATATGAAAGTTTTCGCGATAATATTTGGTTGTAATGCATTTTAGGCGTTTTTTTGTTGTTGTCTGGTCGAGGGTGATGGACAGGGGTACCTGTGTTTAAAGGATAAGTTATATGAAAATACCTCAATTGGGCTGTAAGGAGGAATAATACGGCAGAAATTTGGTAGCAGTTGCCGCCCCAGAATAGGATCCCAGCGTAAACCTCACGCCTCCGCTTCACTACGATAAGTACCACCTAGTGGAATTTTTTTTTTAAATACTATTTGCTGAAGATATCTCCCATTTATTTAGATATTTTTTATTCATGATTTAATAGGCCTACAAAGCGAGCCCTATGCTATATTTGTTTTAGATACCCACGTTTGGTATTAGACTAATTATTTTTTTTAAATAGCTACCTAGTTAATTTTTGTAGTGTGTCAATCTGGGCATAAAGGCATTGTATAACCGATCATTTTTTTATTCATGGGGAGTTACCTTTATCCTAGATTGTCCTCTCGAGAGACAGGGGAGTTCTAGATTTTTTTGTTGTTGTTTGTTACGTAACCTAGATAAGTATATGGACATAGCTGTGTATATACTTCCGAGATTTACTTAGGGCGTATGATTTTATTCGGTAGCTGTTAGTTATTATATGTTTTTGGTGTGCAATAAATATACCGTATTTTAATTTTGATTTGGGTTGTTGATTTATTAAAGCCTAATATTTTGTTGTTGTTTAGCCACATCTAAGTTTAGTAATTTCAGTCAGTAGGTAAGGTATGTGATGTAAGGAAATTACTTGGCGCCCAGATAATAGTTTTTTTCGGAACTAACTTGAGAAATAATAACGTAATACCCACTCCCGACTCCACTGAGTCTCTAGTCGGACATACCTATTGTTACCAGCGCTAAATAGCACGTAACACAACAAATGGTATACGAAATGTGCGGATAAGCCAATGCATAATATGTTCGCAATAAATCATTTTCATTCAGCACATCTTTTAGTTGCAGAATTGCAAAATAAGCTTTGTTTAAATTTTTTACAAACAGAATCAATATGGACATCGAAAGATAATAGTGTATCAAGATTGGTACCTAGAAGTTTACCAAATTCAGATAGGGTTATATGGTTATATATTACTGTTGACGGTAGCACCCTTTGAAGTCCAAAGTTTAAACATATAGTTTTTCTACCATTTAAAATCAGTCTATTTATTTGACACCACGTGCTTAATTCATCCATGACTTTATGGACTAACTGCTCAATTTCTTTGGGGTTTTCTGCAGATCCGGTAATAGTAGTGTCATCTGCGAACATTTTTACATGTCCACTTTTAATATAATTAGGCATATCATTTACATAAAGCAAGAAAAGGAATGGTCCAAGCACAGGGCCTTGGGGAATTCCAAGACTTATAATTAAAATATGACGGACGCAGCAGGATGGCGGATTACCTTTTTCTTGACAACCTCCTTGACATGGGTATCAAATGAAAGAGCCTGTCTGTTTGTCTGTAAAATAAGTAGACTAAAAAGTTAAAAGTAAAATTATACATAAAAAATATTTTTAAGAAAAGCTTTTATTTGAAAAAACTGTACTAAAAAGTAAAAATAATTTTTTTAAATTGTGACCTATATGACCGTATCCAAAGCTCTTGGTTTCCAGGTATATGAATTTAAAAAAATTAATTTGACTTTTTACTACAGTTTTTTTCAAATAAAAGCTTTTTCTTATTTTTTTTTTTTTTAATAATTTTATTTTTCACCTTATCTTTTATTGAAAAATAAGGAAGCAACACATGTATTTCAAGGGAGTCAAAGGAATTAAATATACAACAAAATGAATAACTGCTTCGATATTATGCTCTATTCTCTAACAGTGCGCCAATTCTCAGATTCGCTGATAACAGTCAATTTAAATTGAATTTGAATTGCAAGGAATTATAATTTATGCTAATCAGACCGTATTTAGATGTATTTAGATTTCCAAAATTGCACGTGAGTAATAGCTACTCAGAACAAGTGCGAATTCCTTAATTACTGAGTTATAAAAATAGCATAATAATGCTTGTAATGAATCGATGTAATATTAAGGGTGGATGGTTTTATTAAAGTAACACGTGTTGTTTTCATTGATGTTATAACGAAAATTAATATTAAATAATTTTTACATGCACATTATTATCAAGAGTGGATATATTACCAAATAGAAATAAGAACAATATGAGTTAAGGAAATTGATGCTTTAGAAAGTTATATAAAAATATAAAGTTATAAATTGTTATACATTAAAACGATATTTCGGTTCTGTTCAAGTCATTATTAAAAATGTTCAGATATTATTTATTTTTACTATATTAAATAGTTGAATGTGACCTTACCCACCTTAAATTTGTATTTTGCTGATCTAACAAATTTATTTGAATTTTAATAGATAATATGGTTTTTTGAAAATAAAGTGTGAATAACAATGAGGCACCCTCGATTTAATTAAAGTATGAGCCTTGTAGTTATTAAAAAATGAGCGTACCTCTTTTATTTGCCCGCGTCCTCGTGGCTGCTTCGTTTTTATTTACTATAAGATCTATAAGCATAGGCTAAATCTGTGAATTAGAAATTTTATTTTTTATAATATACATATATCTAGGTAATTTGTGATTTTTCATTATTAGTCTCAATTCAATTCATTTTAAATTAATTATCATCAATTAAGTCACTAGTGCATAGATGGTCAATAACTCCCTAACCGTGCGAAATTTGAAGAAATGTCTGAGATAAAAATTGAGGAAGATCAAAAGTGGCATGTTATAAAATTGTTTTTAAATCTGCAAATATAAATACATGAAAGAATGTTCGGTATTCCATACAAAAAAAAGCAATGAATAGCTTACCTCCGCTATATGAAACACCCCGTAGATTTAAAAACAATCTTGTTCATAGGATATCTGTACATAAGTCTCTCCACCTAACAAATTTAATACTGAAATACTGCTGGCCATTGAATATTCCCTCAATAACTCAGTCTTATATTTTTTCTCTATTTTCTCTACGTCTAGTAAGTTTACCTTGGATTAACATAGATTTTATACATTTACTTTCTTGGCGTAGCAAATAAACGACAATAACCTATATTACAGCACTATTTAAAAAATCTATAGAAATATTTACACAAAACTTCCCTCTCTATTTGATACCGTTGGATGAGCTAATCACCCTGTACACTTTCCACTAAAAGTTTATCAAGTTTCCTCTCCGATTACAGTGTCACATATATTCCAAATATTATCTTCCACCATCGTTTCTTAATTATTTTTCACAGTGACCACCCTGTATATTTTTCACTAAAGCTATATATTTTCCTAGGCAATTGTACCTACATGCCAAATGTTATTGGATTCTGTCACACTTCCTTTATCAACAATTTTTCTAGCGTGTCCACCCTGTATATTTTTTGCTAAAATATATCCCATTTCTTTGTCAACGTCAACTACCTGCCAAACACAATTTTCCCCATGAAATTCTTTCGTAGATATAACGGCAATAGACAGATAGACACTAAATCAACCGACAGACTGACGGAATTGATAAAACTTAATTTTCGTAATCTACATGTAGGAAAAATGAAAATCCGAAGAAATCTAAGAGTAATTATTACACGATTACAATATTTCGCTTCGGTAACTGATCAAATGGTCTAAAATTTTATCGCTGTCTAGTTAATTGATTACCTAATATTGATATTGACGTCGACTAAAAAAAATTAATTTAGTTAAAATAATTTGGTTACTTGTTCATTTTTATACGGCACTAAATAAATATTTTTTTTTTTCCTTCTTCAATTCTTTGGGAATTTCACTGCCACATGTATGTTTTCTTTCTAAGCGGTGCTAGGGAAATCTACAAAATATATCACAATTAACCAGTATGTTACTGGTAAAAAAACCTCTACGCCCGTGACGTTTACGTCAAAGGATCAGTTAAAGGTTGGTTTTGATAAATAAACAACACAAATAAGTATAAAAACTTGAAATTAAATATTTCGCCGACGTTTCGGAAATCTATTCTGTTTCCTTTCTCAAGGCTTTTTTGAAAAATCTTTTTTGCTGTGTATGACAAATACACAGCTCTAAGAATGTTTGTTATATTCAATATCCATAGATACTTACTATTTACATAGAACTGTTGATATAGTTAACAGTTTTTTAGTTTCTATACAATGTTAAGTTTGTGAAGTTCTTCTTTTAACATTGGCAGCCAAGTTGTACAGACATCTACGGAACAATTCGACACGCAATTATCCTCATTCAATAATATTATCGCGGATTCTTTTATTTTTCTTTTTTTACTATCTGCCTCTTTTGTTAAAATTTTTGCCGAGTCCCAGTTTATTCTATGTCCGTTCTCCCACGCGTGTTCGCAGATCTTGGACCTCTGAATTTCATTTTTTCTGATATAATTTTGATGTTCGCCCAATCTTACACTAAAAGGTCTGGATGACTCACCCACGTATTGTTTGTTTTACGTGGGTGAGTCATCCAGACCTTTTAGTGTAAGATTGGGCGAACATCAAAATTATATCAGAAAAAATGAAATTCAGAGGTCCAAGATCTGCGAACACGCGTGGGAGAACGGACATAGAATAAACTGGGACTCGGCAAAAATTTTAACAAAAGAGGCAGATAGTAAAAAAAGAAAAATAAAAGAATCCGCGATAATATTATTGAATGAGGATAATTGCGTGTCGAATTGTTCCGTAGATGTCTGTACAACTTGGCTGCCAATGTTAAAAGAAGAACTTCACAAACTTAACATTGTATAGAAACTAAAAAACTGTTAACTATATCAACAGTTCTATGTAAATAGTAAGTATCTATGGATATTGAATATAACAAACATTCTTAGAGCTGTGTATTTGTCATACACAGCAAAAAAGATTTTTCAAAAAAGCCTTGAGAAAGGAAACAGAATAGATTTCCGAAACGTCGGCGAAATATTTAATTTCAAGTTTTTATACTTATTTGTGTTGTTTATTTATCAAAACCAACCTTTAACTGATCCTTTGACGTAAACGTCACGGGCGTAGAGGTTTTTTTACCAGTAACATACTGGTTAATTGTGATATATTTTGTAGATTTCCCTAGCACCGCTTAGAAAGAAAACATACATGTGGCAGTGAAATTCCCAAAGAATTGAAGAAGGAAAAAAAATTAAGATAATGCCACAAATAACATTTAGACAATACTAAATAAATATATTTTTAAAGGCTCTCAAATCTTTTTTCTTTTCTTCGTGACCTCTTGTATAGTTTCTACACAACAGAAGAAAGAATCCGTCATTTTAATATCAAACTAGCAACCAGACCACATCTCCCCCTCGTCAGGGGGGCACTGAACACGAACATCAGGGTAAAAAGAGTTCTTATTCAGAGTAACCCCTTCAAACGGCCAAAAACCACCCCTTTTATCGATTTTCATGCACGAACGCAAGGGTTTTAGTGCGAATTTCTGGAGATTTGACAGGGACATAATAAACGACGATGATTAATGTCCGAGACATGACCGTGACTACCCTTGGGGGTTGTCTACCTTCCTAGGTGGTCGGAAAATGATAAAATATATCTCTTCTCGTTGAATCGTCGAAGCTTTCACCCTCCTGATTTCGAGGATGCTAATGACGTATAAACTATTAGGCGACTTCGGCCCTTCCTACCCCCTCAATTGACCAAAACCCAATCCTTTCGCGTGTATACTTTCATTAGTGCTCGGCAATACTTAGAGGGGAATGTATGGAAATCTAACAGTAGTCGAACTATAAAGGAACGGTGACGCTCAGTTCGAGACAACTCTTAAGGGTGAATTCTACCCTCCCCGGGGATGGGATTTTACTCCTGTTCTCCGTTTACACGTTTACCTCCCCTCTTCCCGTTTTCGAGGACGCTGATAAAGAAAAAAATACTTTCACACTCGTTGACTAAATCCACGCCGTCAAGCAGTAGAAATGTCAAGGGCACTACTGAAAAAAAGCTCTTGAAAGGGGTGTCTTTTATCATTTACCGGAGTAGAAAGAGTCAAACTTATTCTGTTTGTCATCAGCATCCTCGTGAACGGGAAGGTAAAAATAAGAGCTGCCCCAAACTTCACTCTGATAATATACAAGCGAAAGGGGTGAGTTTTGGTCATTTGAGGGTGTAGGATGGGTCAAAATCGTCTAAAAGTATTTTATTCGTCATTAGCATCCTCGAAAACGGGGGGGGGTAACAATTTCAACGAGAAGAGACATATTTTATCATTTTCCCACCCCCTGGAAGGGTATATTCAACCCCCAAGAATGGTCACGGACAAGTCTGTGATATGAATCTTCTCCTTTATCATGTCCCGATTAAATATGCAGAAATTCCCATTAAAACCCTTGCTGTCGCGCGTCCCTGTACGGAAACCGATAAAAGAGGTGGTTTTTGGCCGGTTGAAGGGGTTGTTCTGAATAAAAACTTTTGCTACCCTCAGCACTCTCGAAAACGGGGGGAGGAGGTGGTCAAACTCATTGACTTCACTAATCCCCATGTTAAAAATTTCATGTAAATCTGCTAAACTATGGAATTATGACAGCCATACTGAGCTTGCCATTTTCAATTTTTAACTCTTGACTGCTCTGAAAATACTCAACTACCAATTTTAATACAATCACGACCAACCACATCTGTTTGACTTATCACTGGCGCATTCGCCAAATTCTCGAATGAAAAAAATGATTTATATTTTTGCTAATCTAGAAATAGCTTGATGCTTGATCGCCGAACTCTACTTTATACTTTCATAGAAATCGCTTAAACCATTCCACGGTTGTGATTGAACAAACTTAAAAAACATACACATAGGTCGAACTGAGAAACGCCTTTTTCAAAATTGTAAAAGTCCGTTAAAATTAAACATTATTTGTTAATGACAAAACGTTCTTCGGCATTTAACCTCAAGTCATTCGGTATAAAATAGCAACATCAAAATATGACATACATGCAAGTTCACTTTCCTTGTTTAATATATACTAAAATAAAAAATCTATGAGTCATTTCAAAACAAATTCAAATTGACAAAGTATGAATAAATCCAGTTAATAAATATTATTCAGCATATTATGAGCATTAACTTGCAATTTTTTTCTACTTTACTGTTATAAGATTTGCATCTAAACAATCTAGGTCTATTAGTCCAGCAGAATTTGCTTTTTAACACATCAAAAAACGATCCATTGAAAAAATGATTATAAATTCTAACTCGCTTATCTGTCACATCTTGTGAACATGGCAATTCTTCGAATTCTATACATATCCGATCATCTGCCAACTGCCTATGTAATCACAAAATCCCGGATAAGTCGAATCAAAGAACTGAATATGAAATTTATCAACCAGATTTACGATTAAAAGATTTTGATAACTACATTATGCGGCATTTTACTAGCAACGGTGATGTGTAGCTATTTATTATCAATAAAATATTTACATGCATACAACATATTGTTGATGTCTTGATTTTTTTTAGTTGGGTTGGAATCTCATTTACGTAAAGTATGTGGATAAATATCTAGGAGTGAAGAATAACATTATTTATTCCAAAGAGTGCTGGATACGTATGTTGTAGTCATCGCTCAAAGATATGGTTGAAATATTGTTTGAAGTTAGACATCATTTTTCAAATGGCATACTGGGAACGTGCTATAAGCAGGGTGGTAAATATCATGAGTTTAACATAAAATTATTTCTTATTCATTGGATTTTTAAGTAAATTTTTGAATTATTTATAATTAATAGAGAACATAGGCCACTCATTTTTAAACAACAAACTGGAATTAATTACAAGACATTTGAAACTTTGTTGAAAGTTGTATGTTCCCGTAAGAAAAAAATATAAAATTCTGCTCCCTCCTACGGAGCCGGCAAGATTGTTTAAATTGCAAAAAACGAATAATTCGACACCTGCCCACATAAACCGATCTAAGTTTTTCTAGACAAAATTGATCACCCTTTTCTGGGCTAGATCGATTGCAAATAAATTTCCAATTCGATGATGTCGGGCGCGAATATCTTACGCCGCTCCGGACGCTAGATGTGGGCCGCCAAAGTGAAAGGTCCGAGGATTTCGTTTCTCGAGACGACCCAGCCTCTAGAGCCGTATCGCCCAAACTAAGGCTCGCAGAGACTCGATAGTATTGATATAAATTGAACGAGAAATCGAACGGCGCAAACCTCGGGTCGATACGTGTCGTAGTTGACCCCTTGAAGTTACCGGAAGGTAAAAATCGGTGGGTTTTTTTTTGCGCTTCCGGAGGCCCTATCTCGAGAATGGAAGCATCGAGCTGCGGTTTGCGTCGTTCGATTTTCCTCTCCTTCCTGCGTACCCCTAAATTTTTGTCGGCACTCTAACGAGTATGGGAGGTATGGTCCGAGGATTTTGCTTCTCGAGCGACACGGGCCCGCTTCGGGACTTGCGCGGAAACGAGCTAGCGCGGAGGCTCGAGAAATACTCTTATTGTAGAAAATCGAATGAGAAATCGAACGGCGCTATGCACAAGTTCGTACGAGCTCCCGTTTCCGGGGCTATCAAAGTGGACGAATGGCAAAAATCGGATTTATTATTTGCAATTTAAACAATCCTGTCAGTTTTTTTCGTCTATGAACTTTTTTTTTCCAAAAATGCACCCCTCCGACCTAGAGCAAAAAGGAAAAAGGAGGCAAAAATGCGTTTAGTTTCGTGGCATTTATTGCAAAACGGAGAAGTTTTGAATTTTCACAAAAACTGCTTGAAATGGCTGCCACCATTTCCAATGCAAAGCTCACACCTACGGAGGATAGACCGAGCAGCTGCACGGCACTCTGATGGTGAGTTCTCCCCGGCTCCGCACAAACTTTGTCCTTCATCTTACCCCATACAAAAACGTCCATCGGAGTCATGTCCAGAGAGCGCGTAAGCCAAGGGCGGGGGCAGTCTCGATCGCGACCGATCCATCTTCCTGGAAAATAGGCATGTTGTCTAAGATTGGTTGAAAATCATTTTCCAAAAAATGAAGAAAAGCTGAACCATTTAGGTCTAGAGATAGAAAAATTGGACTGAAACGTGAGTCGTTGCGCGATCTCATTCAAAAGTGGTACCAAAATTGATATTAAAAATGGCATGAGGATTTCCGTACTCCCAAATGTGAACGTTATGCTGATTAAAGATACTCGCGCGGGTGAAAGTTGCTTCGTCGGTCCGAATCACCCCCCGATGGAAAAAAGCATTATTTGTTGTTTGCCGCAAGAACCACCCGGAAAATCCTTTTTGCTGGAACTCTAATTTGAAAAGAACACTTATAAAAGCCACTGCGGCTAATTGGACGTACAAAGGCAGTTTGGTAAGACTTGGGGTCCAAAACCGAAAATGATCTACTGATCATATCTTTCGGTACAGGAGCAATGGGCTCCTGACCAATAGGAGGCAATGCTAAGTCTACTTCCTCTACATCTGCAAGTAAGGAAGGAGGCAGCACTTAGTGCCCTAAGGTTGCAGCAGGTACTCTATTTCAAACCAGGCGATCTGGTTGGTCACTTACAGGATTCTGGGGTTAATTCAATTGGAACTCACGACCAAACCCACTGACTCAACGCCAAGCAAGCTGGACTTTGACTGCCCGTTTGATGTGCTAATTGGGAGCCATCAGACGAGCAGAGTCGATGTTCTGCAGTTGGAGAAGGGGTCATTCATCAGGTACACAGATGGTTCAAAGATGGTCAAGGGAGTCGACGTGGGTGTAGCGGTACTTAATTGCAGGTTACCCATAGCCCTAGGCTTGCCTAGGGCTCTTGACCCCAACCATCTTCCAAGCAGAAATCCATGCTACAGATCTATGTGCCTAGTATTGCATAAATAAAAGCATTCGAAGGCCAAAGATCTAACTATATACTCTCAGATAGCCAGGCAGCGTTAAAAGCTCTCAGGTTCTATACGTTTAAGTCTAAATCTGCCTGGGAATGCAAACAATCCCTGAAGCAACTAGCAAAAAATAACGAGGTTACCTTGATGTAGCTGCCAGGGCATGAGGTAATAGAAAGAAATGAATTAGCCGACACCGACGCCCTTGCAAAGATGGTGCTGAAGCCCCATTTTTTGGACCCAAACCGTTTTGTGGCTTATCCAAGGGACACATAATATAGTAGATCCTAAATTGGGGAAGGAGTCCTACTTGCGAAACACACCAGGCCAAAGTTAAGCGAAAAAGTTCATCAAATATTCGACAAAAAATGCCACAAGGCTTCTCGAACTCGAAAAGTGCGATTTAAGGCTGATAACAGGCCTCTTGACAGGCCATTGCCCCTTGAGATATCATCTTAAGAATATGGGCAAGGCAGACAATGATATATGCAGATACTGTGATACTGCAATAGAAAATACGGAACATATTCTTTGCGAATGCAAGATGTTAATCCGCACTATAGGCCAGGCTAGATAAGTGTTAGAATTAAAGAAAAAATAAGTCGTTACAGCAAACTGACAGCAAAATATTTTAGAACATATCACAACAAAAAAAGGAAAAATAGTCCAAACCATCTGAGATTTTCTGGGGTGAAATGGCATGGATTTTTAGGGATAATACGTGGTTTTGCGATTTCTAGCTAAACTGCGCACCCTGTCAAAACAAGTTGAATGTAAAAGTTGTAGGTAATAAAGAGATCTACAACTTATCTGGAGTGGATTTTTAGCCTAACCTAAAAAATTTTCGATAAATATGCAAAATACATTGAAACATATTCTTTATAGGATTTTGCAAACGACAGAAAAAATAACTATCTATTTCTGCTGTCTGCAACATCCTATAAAGAGTATGTTTCAATACAATTATAAGCAAACAAACAATAATTCATTTTTAAACATGCAAAAACCAGTTCTTTCGGTTTTTTATTTTTTTCTTCTATAAAGACAATTCGACTTGGCTCAAACTTGGTGAAATGTTGGAGCCAAATGGACATCGGATTGGGATTCAGCACGTCTAAAAACATAGGGATTATTATGTCGGATCCCGGCTACAGATTACTTTTCTGTGTGTGGACCTATGTACACGGGGCCAAAAAAGTGATCTGTAGTCGGGACCCGACATAGTACCGGATAGCGTGCTGCAATACATAAATTATTGTTACTTAGATTAAAAAACGTTTCCTTACCAAGTTTGGAGAAGATCGCTCAAGAGATATAGTCTAGGTGTCCGCGTACAAAAAATGAATTTATACATATCCTCTTGCAACTTCTTGTATGGCTTAATTGCGCCTAATCTACAACTTTTTTTCGCTGCGAAAATTTTCGAAAACGCGGCGTTCCCCCTCCGAAAGATTTCCACGCGTTATACTGGCAAATCGGATATTTTGTCAGACAATTCGAAAATTGGATTCTACATGTTACTATTAAGCAATCTTGAAAAAATCAGCTGGTTATCAATAAATCTGTAAAAGTTGTTAATTCGGAATGTCTATAAAAATTAGGAATTAATAACTTTTACAAATTTATTAATAACCAGATGATTTTTTCAAGATTGCTTAATAGTAACATAGTAAGCTCAGCCAGGTACAACGAGTAGCCTGTTTAAACACAATTGGAGCTATGAGAACGACACCAACAAGAGCAATGGAAGTGATGCTGTGCCTGCCACCACTAGACATATATCTAGAAGAGGTGGCCCTAACTATTATGGCACGTCTCAAATCCGTTGGCATACAGCCAAACATAGGATGTGGAGTGACCAGATGCCGGCTGTGGAATGAGGCAATTAAACAAATGCCACTTCTGCAGGTACGTGCAGATGGTATTTCTCCACAGTTCATCTTTGATAGACCCTATGAAATACACACCAACAGTAGCAGTGAGGTTGTCAGTGAAGGAACAGTTAACATCTTCACAGACGGATCGAAAAAGAAAGAAGGAACAGGTTGTGGGATATACTCCAGGAACCTGCAAATTCAAATTAAATGGGCTATGGACAAACAAGCCAGTATAATACAAACAGAACTGGCGGGAATAACCATAGCCGCAAAACAAATTTCCCGTAGACAAATAACGGGAAAAACAATAAGAATCTACACTGATAGTAGACAATCACTACTGGCCCTACAGAGACACAAAATAACAGGGTCAGTATGGGAATGCCATCAGGCACTCGTGGGCGCCTCCAGCATGAACAGTGTCATTCTATGCTGGGTCAAAGGGCATGCACAGTGCAGAGGAAACAGGGAAGCTGACAGTCTGGCTAAGAAGGCAGCCAGTCTAAGTATACTTGGACCTGGCCCTTCCAACATACTGCCGACCTCAGCAATAATGCTAATGATTAAAGAAGACACCCACAGAAAATTTAAAAAACTGTGGGATGGAACTCATAGTTGTCAGTTGGCCAGGGATCTGCTTAGATACCCTGACAAGGATACAACGATGATCTATCTGGGAATGTCCAGGAAGAACCTGCGCTTCGCGACAGGAATTCTTACTGGTCATTGCCAGCTGAGGAAGCACCTTTATAACATGAAGTTAAATGACACACCCCTATGCAGAGGTTGTGAACAAGAAGACGAGACTGTCCAACACGTACTCTGTGAGTGCCCGGCAGTCTCCTCTAGCAGAGAATCCATTTTGGGAGAACGTTGGCCTACTTTGGCCGACTTGAGGGATATTCCCCTAGGCAGCATCACCACCTTCTTCACAAGATTAGGATGGTTGGAGGCCTAGGGGTAATCCTGTATCCCTCGGGAGGACGTACAAGGGGCCCAATGGGGCCTAGGTGCTGCGGTCACCTAAATGTGACTGCCCTCCCACAAACTCCAAACTCCAAACTAGTAACATGTAGAATCCAATTTTCGAATTGCGCGACAAAACAGATTTCCCGATTTTCCAGCACGATGCGTGGAAATCTTACGGAAGAAGTGGAGGGGGGAACGCCGCATTTTCGAAAATTTTCGCAGAGGAAAGAAGTTGTAGATTAGGAGCAATTAATCCATACAAGAGGATACGTATAAATTTTTTGCAAGCGGACACCTAGACCAATAGCTGTGTATTGTAAAAAAGAAAAAAAACAACTCTGACACACTCTATTGTAATTAGCGCATTTCTTTTTTTTTTTTTTTTTTCATTTAAATACATATTTGCTCCAAGGTGCGCAAAGTTTTCCAAATCTGCTGCCATTTTCTTACAGTTTATTTACTGTACTAATGTCAATGGCTTACGACGCTATATACAGCGATAACATTTTTAATATAGTCTTACGATGCGAAAACTGCATGATCGTGATACCAAAAGTCGATCTAGTTTGTTCTACTACCAATAATGACATCTGATTGGTGTAATGATCTTAAAAAAATGATTTTTTCATTGGATTCCATCTGAAAGAGTGAAAACAATAAATACTACCTAACTATACAAATAGTTTAAATCCCAATTTTATTTCAGATAAATAATAAAATTATTTGATTTTGCCAAAAAGTGCACTGTAAAAGGATAATTAAGTAAGTAGATAATGTCTATGGCCGTAACTAACCCTAGGAAATTACTCGCAGCCTACGTCTTTGCGTATGTCCATACATTTGAGAGAGCACGTTCACCACGTCCAACATAGGCATATAACAAGAGTTCAATTATGTTCAATAAATAGGAGATAGTATCTGGGATGTTAAAATCTTGGTATCGGTCGGGTATATCATGGATATCTGGATGTGGCAGAGATGGTAATCTGGCGCTCTTGCCGGGTCGCCGTTTGCCGCGACTTAAGTAATGGTCGCTTATACCACAATTACACCGAACAATGGCTATTATATTGTTATCGAGTTACTTGGCAAAAATATTGACTTATTATATGCAAGCGTTATATCTATTGCCCACAGTCGTGTAGGTGTATGGGTACATCGCTCGGACATGCGTTGTGCGCCGGCCACATTTTTACCATCTCACTGTTTGCATTATGATATATGTACACGTATACATATGTATGTGTGTTCCAGCAACAAACGCATGTCATATCCTATGTTAAATTGGCCGAGAGCTTTGCATTATTTAAAAGGTATTTTTCAGTGCCTCTCACAAAGCTGCATAGCTCGCTGCTTTCATGTCTGTATTCATTTCAACTCAGGAATGAAGAACTGGCGGTATGTGATTTGATATTGTTTTATACAAATCTTGGCTTTTGTCTTTCAAGTAAATTATGCGCGGCTTTGACTTGTGATTCTGCAAATTAAAGAGGAAATACAAATACGGCAGCGTTAGTCTCTTAAACAGTCGCTAATTACACACAAGTCATTAAAAACTTAAACCAATTCTTTGAGTAAGTAACTGATCACATGGCAACCATGAAATAATTTATTTAAATTATCTAAGGAAATGGGTAATATATTAAGATGCAGAATGATTATAATTCACAATGAATAGTTTTATTGTATAATTTTATAAGATAACGTAGTCATATTAGCTTTAATTAAAAGTTATCATGATTAATAACTATAATAAATCATTGTAATGAAAAATAATACAATACCCTTATGATTATGAGATTCCTCGTTCTTTTATTCATGTATTTATTTTGGCGAAAACTAACATTTCTTTCATCTTTTTTACTCAAATGGGTACTCACTGTCCTATTTGCTGATTTACTCAGTTTTAAGGTTTTTTGTTTAACTAAACGATTTCTTTTGGTTTTTCAACAAATTCAAAAGAACCCCACACTAACCTTATGGAAAATGGCCTCGGTGAAATTCGCTCCATTATGTTATTCATCTCGAGTTTCTGATCAAAAGTTCTTATGGGCACAAGGTCGGAAAATGAACAGTTTTCCAGATATCGGGGGTGCTAAGTCGATTTCCGGGAATACAATGCTTTTTGTTTTTTTCTTATTATTTAGGAATTGTTAGGCCGTTGTTGGCCCTAACTGTAGGCTGGGGCCAGCTCTGCTAGACGGGGGAGATGTGTCACGTAGGAAATATTATTAATAATTTAAATCGCGGGAAGTAGCAAATGCTTATATAAACAAACATATTCAGCCCTAGTCCATTTATAAATTTGAAAACAATAAAACAAAATCAATGTCGATATTAGAATTGTTTAATAATAAAACACAAGTATATTTAATTACGACATTGACATTGTTTGCAATTTTTGCAAAATAAACAGTTTTTAGTTACATAAATTGAATAAAAAAAAACAAATCGGTGTTCCTTTCTGCAGTCAGTCTTAATTTTTTCTCCGTGCTGGAGATTGATCAGTAATCAGTGCAGTGTAGCCGAAGTGACACCTCTCCCTTCCAAAGTATTGTAACCATTATTGTTGTTGTGTGTCTCTAAGCAGTCTTATCGCAAAGTGCCAAAAATAAATGTCATATTTTTCATCTGTCTCGTTAATTCCCGACAACCCAACCTCTAGTAAAACCAAGTGGCCCATGTTATGGCCATTTCGGTGGTCGTGACAATGATGTTGTTGCAATGGCAATTGAAGTGTATTCTGAAATATTGATACCTGATATCGGCATACATAAAATCTTACACGATGCTCTGGATTTCTCTGTATGCTCCAGTCACATTAGGATCCGCTTGTCGAAAAATCCAAGTTAGCTGAAATTTTGCATACGCCTTTACTTTGACCTTAGAAGCAACGTCTCAAAAATCCCCATCGATACTGCGCTTGCGATTTCAGTCATTCAAGGTCAAAGGTCACAGAAATAAGTCTCGTAAATATCTTCCTACAACTTTCACAATGGGCTTATATCATGTTTTTCCTTGTCTTAAGTACGCTCTACAGCTCATCCTCGTTCTCGTCCTCTCCCTCCTCCTCCACATTTTCCTCTTCATTCTCTTTTCTGTCTCCGTTAACTTTTTTCTCATCATTTTCTTCCGCTTCTGTAATATTTTGTGTGATGAGATCAACAAGATTAATCTCATCATATTATTCATCTTCAATATTTTCTATTGAGTCTTCAATAGCACTATCGACATTTGAGTTGCGACATGACTGACCGCAACAAAGTATAGAACAGAACAGCCCAACTTTTCTGCATCCGCAATTTGTGTTACAACCTCTTGTGCAATTGCAGAATATGGTGTTTAGAAGTACATCCAGCGCAGGTGACAATAATGTCTTAATGGGCAAAATATCATTATTGATCCTCCACCCCCACGAATTTCATACTCGCAGTCCGGTGTCGTTCACAAGGACTCCATTTCTCCTAGTAAGCTAATATTTGTGCAAATGCATGTAATATTAAATTTTAGTAAAACCAGCTCTTCTGACATGTCGACTTTCTATGTTGTATTCCTTTTCTGCTGCATTTATGTACTTAAATCAATAAATTCTTATTACGATGAAAGATAAAAGTGTCTGCCATCTTCAATTTTATCACCGGATATTACGACGCACTTTGTTTCATTATCCAAACGTACAGGTATAAAAAACTTTTCGAGGCAAAACAACCTAAAACTATAAAATTTCGATTATATTTATGGCTAACATTTCATTTTCCAAATTAATTCAAGTACCTGTAATACCTACGAACACGAGCAATATTAATTGCGAGGCCTGTAGAACAATATTTATTAACGAAATTTGAATGCCACTTTTTCTCTTTTATTATTTCTCGCCAATTAATAACGCGGGTCAGATGCGGAAGTCGATGTGTAAAAAAGAATTAATTATAACGTTGATTATATTCATCGAAAACCTGATCGCAGGTGGATGGGCAATCATTCCAGAATTTAATGGACATTGCCAACAATTTTGAACTAGTTTTTCACGGCAGCATGTTTACAGAGTCGTCATTTGCATGGTAATTTCATTATTAATTCTGTGTTTTTAATTCGCTTATTTATGATTTTTGACAAAAATGCATATGTTACTGTTTCAAATTTGATAATTTATGGCTACAATTACAATAAAATGACGTCCCGCTTGAATACCATTATATACTAAGTAGGTAGTTCATGCAAAAGTAAAAATGCCCTTAACTGCATGTGCCGTGGAACAAAGACACTTCATTTAAATTAACATGTTATGCAAGCATTCAATTTTACTTTTGATACTGTATCGGTATACTAATGACAGCCACTGTCATAATTCTTCTTTATAATTAAAATTTCAAATTAAAATGAAAAATTATACAGTAACATGCATTATTATTGATGCCACTAAATATTTTAAAATGTTAATTGCAGATTCAAGACCATACAAACCGCTGCCCAAGGACTCGCTATTTCCACATTTAGATTTCCCATCCAAGGCTGTTTAAACGAAAAGATCTCGATAGTATATTTACACTCTAGTATGTGGAAACAATTACCCACAGAGTCTTAATAATATAATATTTGAAATTGTCTATGCCAAGGTAATGGCCGATGCCAAAATATTCATACACACATTAGATCACAATTTTATTTTATTAACCCATTGAGTGAGGGTGGTGGTGGACGTGGCATATGTCATAAAAAATGTTAAGACCTTTGGTTCTAGCATATATACCAAATCCAAAAGTTGCTGAACTTTAATTAGCTTAATTTACTTATTTACCCCTTTAGACCCCCTAACCCTTCAACTGTAGAAGCTTATAATATAATCTAGTTCCAGATCTCCTTGTAATACATAAGTGTACTAAACTTCAAGTCAATATCTTAATTTAATTTTGTTAACCTCTTTAATTATAATGTGGGGGTGGTGATGGCAGATGTCATAAAAAAAATTTAAAACATATTTTTTCGAAATAGGTTTCGACTGTTACGAAACGTAAAAATTTCAAATTTGAGTGGATTTTTTTTTACATCACCTATTCCCTTTAGACCCTTTATATTTTCCAGTGAAAGTCTAACCATTTCTTCGGTGGCACTAGCATCAGCTATCTACCAAATTTGACTGTTCTCCATCAAGCAGTTTTTTAGTTAATGCAAAAACAGACAGACTGACAGACAGACAGACAGACAAAATCGAAAATCCTATATTTTCGTAATCTACATGATCTAAAACATGAAAATAAATCTCGGAGGGTGATTTTTTCTTGGATAAAATGCTTCCCGTCGGTATGCGATTTTTCTACCCTCTGCATCTAGTATTGATCCTAGAAAAAAAAATTAATAGGAACTTATTTTAATACTTTTTCGCTAGATGGCGTGGCTTTCTTCGAGTTTTTCAACCTACCCCCTACAACCCCCCACCCCCCAAGACCATTCACTGGTCAGGACTTTCGTATATTGTTCTGGACACTCCCTCCAACAACTATACACAAATTGGCAACTACACGAATTATTTCCCCTATTTTTCCTTCGCTGAACTAAATCTCTTTCTAGACTCCTACTACGATTTACTTAGTCGCCCCTATTTACCCCCTTTTACCCCCAGCCCTTCGACGAAATAAGCTCAAAATAAATCTCTAAATAAGCTCCAGATTCCATTATAATGCATACGTGTAAATTTCAAGTTAATACCTTAAACCGCTTCAGAGTAAACGAGCGCACAAGAAAAGTTACAGACCGATCAATCGAGAGACAGAAATTTTTCTCGCTCAAAATTTAAAACGCGACGTTTCATGCCTTTCTAAACCTACTTCTGTTGAAATTATGTAATGATACAGTATGTTTATAAACACCATACGATAACTGAGCGTGAAAGTTTACATTATTAGTTTAAATTTATGGTTCTGGGAACAGACCTTAGTTAAGAATATCACGCTCAAGTCTCTAGTACTTTAAAATTGCATTTTAATAAAATAGAATATTTTTAGTTATTCTGCCTGCACTCTTGTGATTTAAACACGTAATAAATGCTAAATCGTAAATTGGTATTTTTATTAAATTACAACCCAAACTTAACAACATGTTATGAGCCCAGGTATTACGCGAAACGTTAGTGCGTGTGTGATTAAACAAATATATTTGACTGTTTTATTTATTAAAAATATATTTATTGAATTTTCTGTTCACCTGATACTTTTTACAATTACTATACTTCTACTCCACCACATGGATATGAAAGTAACTATCGCAATAATATTGATGAATATGAATAGGACAAAGGGAGTAAATATGAAAGAGCATTGCAGGATAGGCATATGTATGCTGCCCATCGATTTGGTCGAAGTATGTTGGACAAACGCACCTCCAGTTATAACAAGTTCCAAAGCAAATATGGTACGTGTCAAATATGGAAGAACTGAAGGATTTAATGTGGTCCAATATGTTTTCGATAACAATGACAGAATAAATGTTAGTAACTTAAGGTTAACTACAAATGTAACCAATAAAAAATGCTTATGAACGCTAGATTGACACATAAAAACAGTGTGAAGAGATCCCAAATAGTTTCATTTATTGGTTAATAGGTCCCGGTTCATTGAATGGTTAAACAGTAAGTACTAGGTATGGATGATAGGATTGGTTCAACTATAACAATATTTTAATCGGTTGATCTGTTCTCGAAGAAAAATATTTATTCGATTATTCTTATAAACCTCATGAAACTATTTTTCAAATGTAATATCTGGATCATCTCACACTACTATCAACTTATACAAAATTTGGATCAAATTTGTATTGGGAGGCAGCATACACATGCTTATCCTGCTCCGTCCTTTAGTACGATATATTATAATTTTATTTATCCTAATTTAATAAGTTTTCAGTAAACTAGTCAAATGCACCTTTTCGAATATTGACTCATACTCAATGACTAATAAACGGTGAATGGAAGATAACGAGCATAAGTCAATTGATTACAATAATATTTCATTCAATATTAAACCTACCAACAGGGGGTTTCTGGAAGTCACGCCCGGAGCTAGCCAGACATCCACGACACTCAAAAACACAAACGCCGTGGCAATTGAAAGACTGGACGGGATGAGTAAGATCAACTTCTCTTGCTATTGTCATAGGAAAATACGACAAAAAAATACTGAATTTAATGATTAGGAAAAATAATTTACAAAAACAAACACAAGGAACAAAAATGTTTAAAAAGAATTGCAGTATAAGTCAGGTTACATTTGGTGCTAACAATGAATATATAGACATTGTCTACTGAATAACGTATCTACAATGCTGCTCTGAAGAATTATCTAACGGCTACAGAAAACTAGGTCAAAATTAGCATGTACGTTTTAAAATTATAAGAGAATAGACAACCAAGATCAGATCACACTTTTAAGGCAAACACTCGCTTTGTACTGATGTGGATAAGAGTCAATGTTTGCAAAAACCTCCAGTATCTGGATGTACTTCGACCCAGTATGTTTTTTTTTCCTCTGTAAAAACTTTATAATCTTTAATATGTTTTGGAATGGCATTATAAATTCTGGAAGGTGTGCTGTGTGTGTGTTGTTGGTATGGTATGGTTGTTTAACATTAAAGTCACTGTTAAATAATAATAATGTTAAAATTAATATTAACTTTCATAATTGTTAACATTCTAGTATGGTACTATTATTAATAGTATCTACCTTCTTATCAAGAGGGGAGTGATAGTAGTTTTTGTTTACCACAATTTTTATAATACATTTTATATTTATTCATATTAATAGTTTTATCGTAATTTCTGTCCACCACCTTCTAATTTTATCTAATTGCTTAACCCAAACACCATTCACAATATATGTTCTTACCATTCTGATTCATTTAGAATCAGATTTATTATTCTCACTAAATTAAGAAAGGGCTTTGATATACCACTGGAACTTATCAATATCTTCATTATATCTTATCGTGTCATAAACTTTTAAGTCACCCTCGTACAGCATTGAGTGTACTTATTTGATATAATCCGACATATTGTTAATATTCAGGACAAAAAGCAATGGTCCTAGTATAGAGCTCTGGGGAATGCCTGGAGTGGAAATATACACATTTAAATTGTTATCGTCGAACCAAACAAAATTAGTATGGTTGGTTAGATATGGCTCTAAGAAGTAGGAAAATGACTTTTAGTTTCTCTTACAAGACGTTATGACTCATTTGATTAAATGCCTTTGCTACATCAATGTTAATTTGTATCTTTTGCTATATAGTCGCTGAATGTACACACATCTGTAACAGTGGACCTTTTGTTGATACAACCATGTTGTTCTTCCAAAAGTACTGGCGATATATAAGAGTATAACTCTATCAAAGATAACACATTAAAAGTTTTAGATGCTAGTAGCAGTATTCTAATTACTCGCTAATTTATTATTAAACTAATAAATAGTAGTAGATTTATGCATGGAAGATATACGGCAAATATTTAAATTATCAGGTAAAATATTAGTGTTTAAAAATAATTATCAGAAACTTCCAATATGGTTGTAAATTTTTGTTTCAACTCTAGATAATGTTAACTTGTCTATGAAATGCGCCTCAAGTCTGTGCTTTGGTGTTTGTAAAGACTAGCTCAGTGCCAGGCGAACAAAGATATAGAGACTTTGGTGAACTCTATTATCTACTCGAAAATTTTCAATCCATTTTTTAAATATATTTATTTATATTTTTTGATGAAAATAATCACTATTTTGTTGAACGTTACTTTTAAGAATATTTTCTAAAATACTCATTGCACTATAAGAGAATATATATTCTGGGAAGCGTGTAATTGGTTGCTTAGTAAAACTGTATAAGATAAAAAAAATGACAAAACTCTAACCGCTATGCATTCATAAAAACCAAGACTTCTAAAAAAATATTTACTTTACTTTTTTAACTACCGCTTTCGTGAACAAAAAATGTTTCTTCACAGTCTCAGCAACCAGACTACAAATGGGAAAAGTATGATAAACTATTATATTCTGGTTGCCTGTGAATTTGTTTTAAGACAATTTATTACTAAAAATAACATATGAGAACAGAATAGAAATTAGTAGAATTCATATTTTGTTAATGATGTAAATTTTCGTTGGTATTAATATGAAAGAGGTCACTTTGTATGTAACATTATATTAGTAATTAACGAACTTACCATTTATAACGTTAGGAGCACGATAACACTTACCTGCAACAAAGAACATTAATTAGTCAAAGATTTGTTTTCAAATTAAATAATTTAAAACGTCTTATTATAATTACATTTGGAGATATGCACAAGAATTTGAGAATCATGACATAACAGCTTGACTAAAAATTACATCAATAGCGGAAATCTAAAAATGTGGACTCATTATTTTCATAACAAAGCATTCTAACCGAGCTGCCTGCTGTCGAATGAACACCATCATGCAAACCATTCAAATAAGAATATAAAAAGTATATTTCGACTAATTAATTAATCACCTAACTAATATATTATTTAAATGTATATCATCATATATGCAGTTTTCAGCCGATTATATAAATTGGTAGTTAGGTATTTCTGCAATAGATGATACGAAATCTGATACCCAAAGGTAAAAATTCAAAATGGCTGCCCTAACTGCACAACTCTGCTACTCTGCAAAATAAAAAACAATCGTATTTTTAACCGTACTTTAATATCAATATAGGGTAATAATGTTCAGTTAACAGGGCGATGTTTTAATACAACTGTATTTGCTTTGTTTATTTGAACATCTGCATTTTTCTGCTTACATAGAGTAGCTAGTTAGCCATACTTTGCCAAACATAGCGGAGCTTCTCAGTTAAGTCTTCTGATATTTATTTTCTATTTGTGTTATTTTATTATTATCAGCGTGTTCTTTCTAAACCATTAAATACCTGTTTCTAGACCCTCTGGTCATTGGCTACTCGAAGCTCTTCAACAATGACGATAGACGACAATGAGGAAGGCATAGGCCTCCGCATTTTTGTCTCAAATGCCTCAGATTCATTACCATCGAAGTCCTCTGTGACTTTCGGTCATTGCCGAAGACTTCTTGCAGAAATTCTTGGTGATTATCTTTGCCTACAAGAAGTTTTCAGCTATCTTTCCCCTCACTAATAATAGTTTAGAGCAACAAGAATCTTATTTTGCACGATTGTATCATCGAGATGTAAGCACATCTGGCTGTCATCTTGGAGGTCTGGAATATCTTGTCTCGAAATATGAGGCCTCTTTCGCCCAAAGTCATTTTAAGGTTTTTAGGGACAAGGGAGTTATTGTACTTACTACATATGGTGTGTTATTTATTATATTAAATGTAATTTTTCATTTAGTATTATTTACGAAAGGTAGAAAATTCCGAAACAATCTTCCATTATTTAAGTAATACATTGAGAGTCAAAAGTCCTGCCGAACTTCGCCCGTTTACTTTAATTTTAATAGACCGCCACTGATGTATATAACGATTATATTGTATGTGAAAAATAACGATTATCAGTTTTATGTAATATTAATTAGTGGCTACCTACGCATATATTTGTACAACCAATGGTTTAACTGATACATTTCCAAATTAATACATAAAAACTAAGCCATAAAAACAAAAACGTAACTTTACAACTTCTGGCAGTTAATTAATACTCTACCAATGAAAATTAGTTCACCTTAAATTACTACTTTTATTGCTTTATTAATTTCAACAAACTTTTGAACGAGATAATTTTACCTTATTGCGTAATGTTATTTATTACGGAATACAAGAATGTTGTTTTCACATAAAAATGTCTACAGCGAAAAGTTTGGTTTACAGTTCGGTAGGAAATTTACAGATCCAGTAATATTACTGTGTAGGTAGCATAAAAATTACATTGTTATAAATGTTTAATCGCAATCTTAACATAAAAGAGTTCTTCGGGAAGTCATTATATACGTAACGAATATTCATGAATACTCTTTGCTAGAGTTGTCCTATTCGATTTCTCAAAGCTTTTATTTAACTTCAACGGTCCTGTTTATATGTTAGTATGTTTAGGTCAAATCTTACAATCAAAATTTCGACTAATTAAGCTTTGCAATTTTGCACACGTGTATAAGTTTGGTGACAAAGCAATATAATATCAAATATCGTTCTAAATCCAATATGGCGGACGTCCTAAGATGGCGGATTACTTTTTTCTTCACAACCCGATTGATATGCGTATCAACTGTAAGGGTTTGACGAGTAAAATACGATAAACCATATAACGTCATTTTAAATTCAATATGGCGGGCACCCTAGGATGGCGGATTGCCTTTTTTCTTCACAACAAAAGTGACATGAGTATCAAATGAAAAGGTTTTGTCTGTCTGTCTATAAAATAAGTAATGACATGCAAAATGTAAAAAAGATAATTATATAAAAAACCTTTTTAAGAAATCGGTAAAGGTATTTACACAGAACTTCCCTCTTTATTTGTGCATGGTGATCACTCTAAAAAATTATTAATTGCGAAATGACATTGAGAATAATAATCGGAATATAGTTATCACTATTATTACAAAGAAAACCTGATAACTTTTGGTCAAAAAAATATATAGAGTGGTCATCCGACAACAGAAATTCAATACTAAATAAGAGGTGCCAAGTATGGAAGGCTTGTGCAAATACCTTTACAAATGTCCACCATGGTTGAATTATTTCTTGGGATGACCCTGTACATTTTTCAATAAAACTGTATAGGTGCATATGCCAAATATTATTGCCATCTGTCACATTTTCAGTTCCACATTCACGTAGTGGAGTGGAAAATAGTAATGGTTAAAAAATTTCATTTTTTTTTAATGGGTTTGGAATGTTAGGAAACGTGAAAATTTTAAATTTGAGCAAACAATATTTTTTTCCATGTATTCTAGTGGTAAATTTTTTTTTATCTATTCTATAGTAGCGATAAAAACATTTTCTTTGAAATGGGTTTAGAATGTCATAAAACGTGGAAATCTTTAATTTGAGCAAAAGCAAATTTTTTTCGTCATCTATTTAGTATTTTGTAGTGGGCAAAAATGTGCAATTTTTTTTTCCAAAGTTTTTGGAATATAGGTATTTACACAGAACTTCCCTCTTTATTTATATAGGGCGGTCACTCTAAAAAATTACTAATTAAGAAATGACATAAGAATTATAATCGCAATGTTGTTAGCCCTATTATTACAGAGAACACCTGATCACCTTTTTCCCATCATCTATTCTATGGTGGTGGGGGACAAAATTTTATTTTTTTTTAATTTTCAAAACATATTTTGTTGAAATAGGTTTAGAATGTAATGAAACGTGGAAATTTTAAAACTAAAAAAAAAATTCCATGTATTGGGACAAAAATTTAAATTTTTTTTTTTTTATTTTCAAAGCAACTTTTTTTAAAACTATGTTTAGATTAGAATGTCATGAAACGTGGAAATTTTAAATTTGACAAAAAAAAATGTTTCCATCCATTTTACAAAAAAATTTCAATTTTTTTTCTTTTTGATTTTCAAAAAAAAATATTTTTTTTAAATATGTTTAGAATGCCATGAACCGTGGATATTTTAAATTTGAGCAAACAAAAAATTTTCACCATCATTCATTTAATACAATATTTTCAAAATTTCAATTTTTTTTCTATTTTAAATTTCAAAAAAAAAAAGTTCGAAATAGGTTTAGAATGTCACAAAACATGGAAATTTTAAATTTGAGGGACGAAAAATTCAATTATCTATTCCCTTTAGACGGTCCACCCTGTATATTTTCCAGTAAAAGTCTAACCATTTTTTCGGTGGCAGTGGCGTCAGCTACCTACCAAATTTGACTGTCCTCCATCAAGTAGTTTTTTAGTTAATGCACTAACAGACCGACAGACAGACAAACGGAATTGAAAAACCTATATTTTTGTAATCTACATGTTCTGAAACGTGAGAATCCGATAAAATCTCGGAGGGTGATTTTTTCTCGAATACAATACTTCCCTTCGGTATGCCAGGGAAGTAAAAATTTTATTTAAAAAAAAATGCAATATAAATTAGAAAATAATTTTCTTAAATTACTACATCTGGAAACCAAAAGCTTTAAGGGCGGTTATATAATACTCTTGCACGATTACTTTACTCAATGGCCGCCCCCGAAGCTTTTAGTTCCAGATGTACGAATTTAAATAAAACATTTTTTTACTTTTTAGTACCTGTTTTTTAAATAAAAGTTTATTTTTAAATGTTTTTTATATAATTTTAGGGAAAAAAAACATGGGAGACGGCTCATTCGATTCGGCATGAGAATTTCTGGAGAGTTCAATAAATTAAAGTCGAGACTTTCTTTGCGGGAATTTAGTGCTCTTCAAGAATCCTTTCGAAAATTTACGCTATCTATAAAACTTTTCCGAGAAATTGGCAAAAGACTACAACTCTCATTTTCGTTAGCTTGATTTGTTTATAACTTTCATAATTTTTGAGGGCGTGTTTTTTAATGTATTGTACCCTCCAGGGATTCTCATTTCGAATCGAATGGGGCGTCTCCCATTTTTTCTTTAGATAATAAAAATCGTTTGTTTTAACTCCTTGTTTAAACTATACTGGTCCTTGTTGGTTTTGTATTGCTTGTTCTAGGTACTGTAATAATTTCGGATACAGCACTAGTTAAAAATAAAAATTCAGGTGCTATATACAGAACCTCTCTCAAGTTTGGAAAACATACACAATTCTTCTCAAAAATATGCGAATCGGTATTGTTTCCAATTGAAATCGGATACGATATTTAGAATTTGGGTCAGCTTGTTTTATTGAATATGAAATTTACGCCAAAGAAATGCATCCAGTTTCCAAAATATTAATTTATCCCAATACTAAAATCGAAAAATTCAGTGCGCATGTATACCTTATGTGGACCACCCTGTACGTATGCAATCTGGTAAACAATGAACAATTATTGAGTTCGCAATGTATACGTCCTGTTTTTAAAAATCAATACCGTAATGCGTTAAAGTTAATGATGCCATTATCACTGTCGACTCTGCTCAGGTACAAGTATGTACCAGCACTGCTCATAATTTATCGATTTTAACGATCATGAATAACTGCAGGCACCATACCAATATTTCCGGACACTAACTTCGACGCAACATCGAGTTGTCAAAACCCCATTGAGCTTGAAATGTTTCCTTCATCTAGAATACGTTACTTCAACACTTTCGAGTCGAGATATAGCCCAGGAGGTGTAGATAATTTTGTCTATAAATCTCAAACATGTTCGGAGGCAGATGATTTATTTTTTTATGAGTTCTCCTGAAGGGTAATTAATAAGATCATCTAAAGTTTGCATAATTTCCAGATCGGCAACATAAAAAAAATCAAAAACTTTTTTTTTGGTATTTTTCTAAATTTTTAACATGATCCGATATATGGGAAAATATTTTTTTTATAAAGAGCATACATTCTTAAAGAAAAAAAATGTCTACAATTTTTTTATTAGTGTCACAGGATTTTCGTAAAAAATTATTGAAGTAGAGGCAGTGAAGCAAGCGAGGTGGGTCGTCGAGAAAATAATCATAAATCATAAATGATATTTTTTCTATATCAAATGTGAATGAAAAAAGAATTAAAAGTAAAACTGAAAAGGTATTAAACATGGGTAATGAAATAGATAAATGCCCGGAATTAGAAAGCGATAGTTGAAAGTAATTGCTACAAAAACAAACTAATATAAAGGGTGTGCAAATATTCTTTCGCGCTTCTTTCTCATAATCCGATGTAAAAAGCTCTTTCTACCGCAAGACAGAGCTCTTTCTTGCACTTCCGCAGTAAGTGGATATTTACCTGTGGAACGGTTAATAAAGAAAAACTCCCTGCGGCGAGCGAATGTATGTATGTCTTGGCAGACAAACGAAGTGAACGCAAGTGGGCAGAAGAAGGTGTACTAGATTCAGAAACAGAAAAAATAGAAAACGTAGAAGTATAAATAAGGAGATGATGATAGATGGAAACTTAAAAGAAGCATGGAAACTAAAAAAAAGCATCTTGCAAACGCCTATATTTCCCATCCGATGATGACAAGATGGAAACTAAAAAGAAGCATAGAAACTTAAAAGAAGCATCTTACAAACACCTACACTTCCCATCCTATATTCCTACCTCATACGACAAGTGGCTCTCACCGCTGACAACAAGCATGTCCCATGTCCAAACCAGCATATGCCGGTCTGGCGGTATATGAAACATCCAAGGTTTCATTCCCGCATACGGTTTGGCCGTCCGTTGGGCGCGCCTGGGATCGGCAGCAATGCACACCTTACGCTGGCAAATCAATCAATCAACTTTTGTCCTCATACACACATTAAAACACAATTTTATTTTGATAACTCCTCTAATAATGGAGTGGGGCTATTGGAGGTGATGGTGAGGGTAGCAGATATCATAAAGAAAATTGAGACACATAATAGCACTAAAATCGGAGTCGAGCGAGGCCGACGTTCCCGCGCCGGTACCTGAAGACAGTACTTTACATTATATACAGTAGACAAATACGCCTTTTCAGTATACGTGATACCCTTGTCTACTTATTCTCTAAGTATCAGAATTTATATTATATTTCTTAGCAAACTACATTCCCGAGACTATAAATATCGGTATTTTTGCTTATCACCAGATGCACTGAAGATTCATAAAAATAAGTAGAATTACATAATTTTTTATTGAATACTTTAAAAGCTGGTATCTTTTATTTTATAGCTGAATTTGTTTTATGTATCTAAATAATTCTTTCTCTGAATTCTGATAACATGTATAGGTAGGTACATATATTTGTCCACAAATTCTGAAATTATGAAATTATAAAAATTTCAGAAGTAGTGTTTATTTAAATTACAATAACTTAAGTAAACGTAAGTTAATGAGGTTCAAACTGACACATTTCTCGAAAGTTCCCGTAGACCAACAAAAAGTTCGAACACTTCCTGCGGATTATCATACAAGATACGAAAATGAGGTCATTTTCAAATATATGTTCATGATTTGCTTCTATATATAATTAGCCTGATATTAATATACAATTATATGCATAAGAAAAGTGATTTCCAACTTTAAAATAATTCCTTAGTGTTTAGTTTGTGTAAATTTTGTTTCAAACGAAGGGTTTTTCGCGCTTCAAGTACTACAAAACGCGCGTTAGGTTGCGGGTAACCTTGCACCTCGCTTCATCCAATATCTCCACTTCATTCATTTTTATGGGATATTTATGGCATTAGACGAAATTTTTGTAGATACATTTTTTGTGTGAAAATGTATGGCACTTTCTAAATATATTTTTTCTATTTTCTCCTACCTCGACTCCTTTTCGGAATTTTGGGATAACGCCGGAAAACAAAGTGTTTCAATTTTTTTTTAATGTTGCCCGTTCAGAAATCATGCACATTTACCTGAGGTTACTGCTTTCCATCCAAAGAACTCATTAAGAAAAATCATCCGCCTCTGATTTGTTTAGAGATAAATATCTCTAATGGCTGGGATAAGTAGAAATACTGACTTTTGGATATCAGCATATTTGTTTCGGTATATAGAGTGCGTATATAGGGTGATACTTGTGAGAAATAAATTTTCGGTTTCTTTTCTATCACCCCTTTGTTCGAAATACCAAAGAAAAATGACATCCTCCTAATTTTAATAAAATCGGTTTATATTAACACGTGCCTCCTTCACCATGAAGTTTCCCATGTATTTCTCATGGGTAAAAACATTTTATCACAAATTTGCGATAGAATCGTTAAAATGTAGCGAAATAAAAATCGCACGTGAGTCTCTTCTTCAAAATTGTCCAGAGAACGAGCCGAATTAAGAACCTCCTCTTTTGTAAACATGTTTAATTGTTTAAAGTCTGTTCAAAAACTTAATAAATCTATAAATTCTCTATGATTGTAATTTATCTAAAGTCAATTTCAAAATCATAAAAAAGACCGACAAAGGAATAGTTGTTAATACGAGCGATGTCATGAGCGCCGACCGATAATTTTTAGAATCACTTTTTAATTATTGTATATATTGTTTTACTACTTTACATTAATTAATAGGCATGATGTAAATTACTTATTTATAATACATCATTTATTTATAATAAATAATGTTAGTTTAATGAATAACCTCATAAATGATTCAATAAAAGTAAATATCATTTAACCTACGGCTATGCTAAGAAGAGCAGGTAACGGACTTGTAATAGTGAGCCAGGTAAACAATCGTTTGATGTAAGCTCATAACATATCTGGTTAACTTTATTCGTATACGGATATCGTTTTCAATATTCAAATACAGTCTCGGGTGTTATTCTATCACAAATAGGCTTTGTAGTGACTTATCCTGGTAGCAACGCTTTACACTGAATTTTTAAATTAACAGAAATACTATATCATGTTTGACTTAATCTTTAAATTAAAAATATTTGTACAGTCGTAGAAATGAATTATGTCCTGAAGCTCGCCTAATTTCTGTAAGCATCACCTAGGATTTATGAAAAATCAATTCGATTTTTACACTTTTACAGGACTCAAAAAATAATTACAATTATACATATTGATACACACGCATTTTTCTAGCAGTTCCGAGTATTCAATTAATAGTGAGTGAGTATCATTTTATATGACAACGATTGAACTTTTAAATAAAAAAAATGGAATGTGTCTATTTGTTTTTCTCTTGGATGACATTTGCAACGTTTAAAACAAGTAACGGCAATAACGAAAAGGACCTCTGGTGTACACAAAATAATTTTGATTTTTTTTTAATTAAAACATCGCTACAGAAAATTTATTTCGTAGCATTATTATTTTAAACTCGACTATAAGCAAAGTTTCTAAACTTTACACATCCTTATTTGCAAAAAAAAGTAGTTTTGCACTAGAGAATGTCGAATGTCTAGACAAAAAACTGCTCATTAAATGAACCTTACTGTTTTTTATACAACAAAAAACCTAGTTCCTGTGGGTGGTACTCCCAAAATTGGAAAATAGGCATGTAACTTTTTCCATAACAAGACACGATCGCTACTTTTACATTACATATTCTTACACGTGTCGGTGAGTGTCTCTGAAGGACGTTAATCTAGAGAATTAACATTTTTATATAGCGCTCACTAATTGAAACTGGAATAAAGACTGTGTGCCAGTATCTCATGATATCTTTGCTGGATAAACATTGATTCCGAAAATATATGCACATTTAAATGAACCGCCTTCAATGATGAGAACCTCCTCTTATTAAAATTTTTCGTCAGTTAAAAATCACAAATACACTATTCTCTCAAAAAATATATTAAACTTAAACATTTTCGGATAAGTATTTGTAAATAAATTAATACAGTTGATGGACACGACATTTACTAGGTGAAAATCTATGTCATTACAGCTGTACGAACAAATAAAATAATGTACTATTACTTCCACATCCACGCTGTGAAGTGGAAGTTTAGTAATCGTAAAAAAAATTTATTTTCTTTTTTGAAGGACTGGGATTAAATAGGGGTAAACAGGGGAAAATAAGTAAAGCAAGCTGGTAAGAGTACAATAACTTGGAATTTGGTCTATATACTAGAATCCAGGACCTCGGACTTTTTTATAATATTTTGCAAACTATGGATTATATAGCTCGGTGGTAGTTCACTTATAGTTTCATTATGCTACGTCTAGCATAAAAGCAACAAAATTTGAAAAAAGTTTTTCATTCGAGAATTTGGCGGATGCGCTAGGTACAAAATTGAAATTTCATCAGAATTGCATTAAAATTGGTAGTTAGTTATTCTCGGAACATCTAAGCCTGAATCTGATATCGAAAGTTGAACATTAAAAATGGCAAATTCAATAGTGTTGCCACAATTTCAAATATATTTAAATCAAATTTGGTACATAGGGATTCTGTGATAACGAGTTATTTAATAGAATTTCACCATCGCTCAGTTACTTGTACCTAATGTCGGTACTGAGGTGGCTGTAAAACTTGACAAAAATTACAGAATCGAATGTATTTTTAACCGGTGTTAATATAGTTATTAGGTAATAACTTTCAATAACTGCAGACGGTGACGTTTTATTTCATACTTTAGTAACCGTTTTTTTTTAAGGTGGTTCACTTATTTCAATTTTTTTGTATATTTCGGTAGCAAAATAATTTAAGTGTGGGATTTGGTGTATACACTAGAAGCCTGAACCTCGGCTTTTTTTTATAATATTTTGCAAACTATGGAGTATAGCTCGGTGGTGGTTCAATTATAGTTTCGTTAAGCTACGTCTGGTATAAAGGCAACAAAACTAGAAAAAAGTTTTTCACTCGAGAATTTGGCGGATGCGCGATCGAAAGTTGAACATTAAAAATGGCGAATCCAATAGTGTTGCCACAATTTCAAGTATATTTAAATCAAATTTGGTACATAGGGATTCTGTGATAACGAGTCTGTTGTAAAAGCTTAAAAATTCAAAACGACACAACTACATAATGGGTCTCTTAAAACCGAGGAAAAAAATATTTTGAAAAAATTAAATTACCTTTAAGAAAATGGTTAATTTATTAAATAGAATTTCACCATCGCTCAGTTACTTGTACCTAATGTCGGTATTGAGGTGGATGTAAAACTTGACAAAAATTACAGAATCGAATATATTTTTAACCGGTGTTAATATAGTTATTAGGTAATAACTTTCAATAACTGCAGACGGTGACGTTTTATTTCATACTTTTTAGTAACCGTTTTTTTTAAGGTGGTTCATTTATTTCCATTTTTTTTTATATTTCAGTAGCAAAATAATTTAAGTGTGGCTGATAATAGGAAAAACGATTTTCAAAAAAGTCGAGGTCTCTTTATTTTAAGACATCCTCAGTACTTGGAAGATACATATTAACACACACAAATTTAAAATATTAAAAGTATTTATTTAAGTTTGCATATTCGAAAAGCTTTGTTAGACTGTAATTTTTTTTTCAGAATCTGAGGATATTTTAAAATAATGACAAAACGTCAACTTTTTTAAAAATCGGTTTTTCTAATATTGACTATACTCCATGTAGTAATGAAACTTAAATATTAATTTTCTTAAAATGTCGTTATTCAGAATGTTTGGTCCAATATTTTTGTAAATAAAGGGGGAGGAACGGTAAACATTTTTGAAGATATTTTTGAAAGTCTAACATTTTTCAAACGGTACCTCACTTGCCAATTAAAAGTTTTCAATTGTTGCAGTGATTGCGAATGTAATACTGTACTTTATGTTGCCATGCGGTATAACGTATGGCAAAATAAATTAATGGAACAAAAAATACCCATCTCATTGAACGAAAAACAAATGATTTTAGTTTTATATTTGGAATCAGAATTAAATTTCTCATATTATATATCATATTTACTTATAACATAATAAATATTAGTTTATCGAGGATTTTAATTTTGATTCCGAAATTGAGACCGCTTATTTTTCGTTCAATGAGGTGAATATTTTGTTGCTCCAATAATTTATTTTGCCATACAGTTATACCACATTCACTTTCATTTTAATTTTAATTTCTTTGTTTTAAAATTGTTAAGATTTTTTCCTTAAAATTTGACAAAAACGGTACAAGCAATAGTAGGTAAAATGAAATAAAACATATAGCAACTGATTGTGTCCCAAAGCTTGGCGTGTTGTAAGACTGAGCTTTAAAGAGGCATTTTCTCGTGATTTTGATGTATTATTTGTGAACTTTTGCAGTGCATTTAATTTTTTCATATGAATTAAATGTTCTGCTTGGAGAGTTATCAAAACGGGACAATTTCATAAGCACCAGAAACTTTCGTTTAATTTGAATGTTTGAATATGCCTCCATCGATACTTGAAAAAATAGACTAAAGAATCAGTACTAATATTATTTATTAAGGAAAAATGGGTATCGAATTGTTCCGTAGATGGCACTGCCTGACTACCAATGTCAAAAGAAGAACTTAACAAATTGAACATTATTAAAAAAAATATATCAACTGTATCAGCAGTTCTTTCTTCAGTAGTAAGTATCTATAGGTATTGAATATAAACAACATGTTCTTAAATCGGTGCATTTAAGATACACAATACATAAAGGATTTTCTACTTCGACTTCTAGACTGGGCTCCCATGACAAAAAAGGTACCCCATCGAACACCTCAAATTTAAAAGGTGAAAATGTTTGCAAAACATGTAAATATCATGTTACGCTCACCAGACCATTAAAAATTTGTTAATTGTTATTTTTTATGAATTTTTGAATTTAGCTAAAAAAATGATTTTACATTTCAAAACACCTGCTTGAAATTTTCTCAATTTGTGGCAAATATTGAACCATTAAAAAATGGTCTGTCTGACAATTTTTGTTAACTAATGTGAGAGACTTAATTTTTTATAAAGCATTTTTTTTATGAAAGTACACTTCGTAACACCTTGATTTTTTTTAAAATGAAATTTAAGATCTCGCCTATCTATTATAACTGGTCTGTCTGGCATTTTTTTGTTAATTAATGTGACGGGCCTAATTTTTCATAAAGCATTTTTTTATGAAAGTACACTTCAGAACACCTCCTTGATTTGCATTTTAAAATGAACTTTACGATCTCTCCTATCTATTACAACTGGTCTGTGTGACAATTTTTGTCAATTAATTTCACAGACTTTTCTATATATTATTTTTTTTTTTGGCGAAAGCAAACTTCATAACACCTTGATTTTTGTTTTGAAATTAAGTTTAAAACCTCTCCTACCTATTACAACTTGTCTGTCTGGAAATTCTCGTAACGATCCATTTGGTCATTACAACAACATAACGTTCTCAGCAAACAACTAGGTCCACCGTTTGTAAATTTGGTTGCTTATTTATCGATGAGTCCCTCTCTCTCCAATACAGTTCAGATTAAATTAGAATAATTCCACATCTCATTAAGCGTAGCATAGTTAATTTGGTTGCCTATGTGGGACATAAATCAAACTCGTAGCGCTCCACCTTTATATTTACCGACTGATATGAGCCTTTTTTTTATGGGAATTTGTATCAGGATGGACGAGGAAGAAAATATCTTCTATCGAACATCCTAGAATGCGAAGGTGATAAGGGAAAAAGAGAGTAGGCCATTTTTAATTATTGGAGTGACCTAGTAAAGTCTTGACGTGTATACGCAATTTGTTGCCATATTGTTGGGATTTTCTCGTCAGGGCTAAATAAGCCAGTTTCCGTTGTTTTGGAGTTGCCTTGTGGCGTATTGTGAAGTGAGTTTTGGAAACTTGTATCTCTTTTATATAGGAGCCATATTGCTAGGCCACATTCCGCTTGAATCATACTGGTTCATTTGTTCTGTGAACGAAACCCTCGAAAGAGGTAAGTGCTGAATTTGCTCATGTCCCTGGTGGTTGCGTAACGTTTTAGGGTTTTTAGGTTCGAGTATTTTGCGCTGGAGTAATTTAAGTTATAGTCCTGATAAGTTCTAGAAATTATTGGTATTGAGTTCCGTAATCGTAGAGTTACGTATGCTTGGGCGTACCTGGTTACCACATGGTTATCTTTGCATAGTTACGACGACCTACTTCTACAACGTCGTGTGGTTCCTGGATATCGAACGAAGTCGAGGTATTCTTATAATTTGGGAGAGACGAAAGGATTCAGATAAGGTTGCATAAATTTTTATTTACATAATTAATTCGATTATTTAGATTAATTTTTTTTGTTACGTAATATTCAGTAGAGATATTTTTGAATCAGTATTGATTTTATAAGTTCTGATCGAATGTAATGTTGATTCTGAATATCTACGCAAGATCAATTTTTATATTCATTTAGTGAAAGAATTTTATTTCCATATCTCAAAAAAAAGGCATAGCATAAATTTTATATTTGCGGCTCCGTCCTTGTGTGAAGTCGTATTTTAAAATATTGTAAAATAATTTGTAAACCTTACGTGCGCACGTCCGGTAATTTCCATGATTTGTTTAAGAACATTTGTTATACACTGCTTATAAGAATAATAGGTAATACACTGCCCGTCTACAATACAGGGTATATACACTAGTTTTCACCAAACTTTTATTGCTTTTGTCACTAATCAGGAAATAAACAATTTTTAAATTTAAATGTTCATTTATTCAAGTCAGTATGCAATGTTATAGTATAGAATCTTGATCTGGGGAGCCTAGATACCAAGGTAAAGACTTGTTGATGTATTACAGATACTAATATTGTTATTTTTTTTCTTTTGGGAACGGATTCCTTTTACAACAGGGGCTTTTCTAGGTTAGGGCCGAACATTTAAGCTAGTGGCGCCCTCATATGTTTTTTTTAACCCACCCTACTCTCTACTGAGCTCGGGCAATATTTTTTTTTGCCGCGCTATCATCAATCCGTGTCCAAATTAAGTACTATTGTACGAAAAGCGCGTCGCATTCTTATAGAAAAAAAAAGCGTTGTCGCGGTGCTTAAAAATTAAAACTGACATAGTAAAACACATTTTTTCAATAAAAAAACGTATTTGAATACATATAAAAGGAATCTGCAATATTAATTTAGAAATGAAAAAAAATTGTTTCTTTTTTTTAGTTAGCAACGGTCGGTCATACCACATTTTTTAATTAAAAAATGTGATCGCGGCACTTTAAAATTTAAGTTTGTCGTAGTGAAAAACATGTTTTCGCTGACAGACCAATTCTTATGCATAGAAGACACCTCAAACTTAATTACAGAAATACATTAAGGTGGTGTTTTGATACGGCCATTGTAAAAGCTTATTTTTTTCAAAAATGTCGTCACGGCGCCTCAAAATTAAGTCTGACATGATGAACACACTTTTTTTTAAGGAGGTGTTGCGAAATTCCAGTGATCTTTTTTTAAGCTAAATTCAAAATTTCATAAAAAATAACAATTAACAAATGTTTAATGCTCTGGCGAGCGTAACACGATATTTACATGTTTAGCAACCATTTTCATCTTTTAAATTTGAGGTGTTCGACGGGGCTTTTTTGTCATGGAAGCTCAGTCTATTATTGTCTACTCGCTCATGTACATTTTTAAATGAAAAGTCACTAACATGCGACAATTTTACAACAACGGAAAGGGTGTGTTTAATTTGAATTAGCTGTTGCACGCCATTTTGCACAAGTCAAAACCAACAGATGTTGATCACATTACGAGATCACAACAACAGTTTCTTCTAGTACAATTCTTTAAATTAATGCCAAATAAAAGGCTTGGGTTTTACATGACGACATTAAATTCTCTATCTGCAAATCTACATTATCTGTTGAAGAGTCGCTAAAACAGGATAATTTTATAATAAATGTTTGGTTACTTCAAATTAAACACATCAAACAAATCAGCCAAAAACTAACAGATTTTCGTGATATTACGGGAAGACTAGTTTTCCCAGAGCAACTTGATATAAAATTCGACTATAATTACCTACGTTGAGAGTCCCAAATCCTTTTTGAGGGCAAAAATCATTTAATACGTAATTCGATGCGCTGATAGAAATCTGTCCACCAAAATTGGCTCTCACGTCAGAATTTTAAGATATCCTGTCTAGACGTGACAAAATAATTTTTGGTAATATTTGGGATGAGATATCTCAGAAACCAGAGGTGATACAGGAATTCTTTAAACGAATTTGAATTTTACATCAAAAAGTCTAAAGAAATAGATCACAAAACCTAGGAAAGGACCTGGGCCTGTATCAGTTGCCTTTTTATGTATGGAGAGAACTCACAAAACCTGTATGTGTAGCAGCGATAGTTAAAAGGGTCCGCAAGGTCGCTGATTTCAAGGACCCTCTCAACTACTACTGGAATTTATACAGGATTTGTGAAAGAGCTAAACTCATGTTTTCGTTTTTCGAGTGCATGGGTTCCGTGGATACAGATTTAGGTTATGGGCCCAGGTCCTGTCCTAGATTTCATGATCGATTCCTGTAGACTGTTTGATGTAAAATTCAAATCTCAAAATCCTGACGTGATAACTAATTTTACTGGGCAGATTTGGATTCAGTGCATCGAAGTATGCAAGAAATGAACCCTGTCTTCAAAAATGAATACCCTTGCAGGTCTGCGTATTGATCAATTGCATACATTAAAGATTATTATGCGAAACAATAAACAATTAGAAACGTAAATAAGCTATTTCATGTCCTAACTGCATGTGTCACAATAAATTGTGACGTTTATTAAATACTAATAAAACAGACGGTTAGCCATATCTGTAAAATATAAGAATCGCTACGTAAAATCGCATTCTACCGGAGTTCAGCGAAATATAGCATTCGGATGGACATAACTCTTCTATAAGCGTATATATCCCCAAGTTTGATTTCAAGAGAATCGAAATAAATTTAGAAAACGAGCCAGATAACATAAAAACTCTGAATTCCTGCAATCGCATGAAATTGTGCGCTGCTATCATCATTTCTTTAAAAATGAGCAGGAGAAACAATAGCACGTGCCGACTCCATATTTTTTGTTCTTTCAGCGGGTCTCCAAAGCCCGGTAGCCAGTATTTTGCAACAATACACGACCCATATATGGTACCTTGCCCATCTAAGGCTTACAGGCGGTCACTCGGCTCCCACCGACGACCACCGACTCTGACTCATGGGTTCGCAGCCAAACAGTTCTTCCACGACAGCCGTAACTATGTGACCCTCTTGGAACCTGAAGAACTCGCTGTCCGTCGCGCGGCAAATGGTAAGTACATTTTGATTTTTTACATGCCATAGGTATATTTTTGCCTAACTGCTCACAAAATCGAACACAACATTGTGAAAATTAAGTTACAACGCAACACATATGCCCAAAAAAAATTATTTTCTATTAAAAATAATAGACAATTTCTGCACGCGTAAATTTGTTACCAAAATAAATGTTCATTAATTAACTTAATATTAGAGCTGTAATCGTTTTATTATCATTATATAAGTATGCGCAATATTTTCAAGCGAAAAGTTGCAAATTTGGCTCCGGCAATTGGCCAATATTTTCGCATTGACCCGGAATAAAGGTACTTTACATACAAAAATACAAACATGTGATTCACTCTTTCAGTAACAACGCTATAGATAGCGTCCGACGACCCGGAGGACACCTGGTTGCGAATTGGCCTGTCCCATCAACAGTCCATCAAATTTTGGGTGGTTCACGCCGCCCCATAGTGTTATGGACCGGAAATAACACCCTGGCAGAGTCGTCGGCACCCTGGGATGAAGACCAACCCCAGTAGGGGGTGAAAAGCGAACAGGTGCGTGCTGCCGGTCCCCCACTCCGCTCCTCAACAAGTCGGTCAGCGCCAGAGTTGATGTCGAAAATCTCAAGCGGACTGATTCAAAGGTATCGTATGTCATTTTGATGTATTATGTGATAACCATTATTACTATGCCTCGTTTTATCTAGAATTTGTTAAAAATATTGTTCGGCCTGATTTTATATTTTTATACTATTTGGTTGTAAAGTCGTAATTACATAATCTCGTTACGTATTTAATTTTTTGTATTTTTTTAAATTTAGCACCTACTAAACTTACAGAACATAACAATAATTATCACTTTTAATAAATTAATTCTTTTAATGATATTTAATTCTAACAATTAAAGAACATCATAACCACAATTAGCAGTGTACGTAAAATTTGTCGGGATTCTTAAGGTTCATTTGATTGCCAATTTTAAACATCACACACAATGCAATTATTAGTTTTTATATTTATTAACGGTAAATGAATTGTAATTAAAATTTTTCTACTTTGTAATTTTAATAACTTATTAGAAGATATAATACTATACACGTTTTTTACGTTTTAATTAAAACATATTGGGTGTAACATCAGTTATTAAGGAACTTTTTCGTTGTGATGTTTTTCTTTTAATTTGTGATCTATTTTATGACGCTACTTCTGTGTGAAATTCATTAACGCTATCCGACGGAGGTTTTATTTCTGACTGATTTTAAGTTAAATATCAATAATATTATATGCCCTTTTCAGTAGAAATTAAATATTTCAAATGTAATAATCATCTTGCCTATACAAATTAGTAGATTTCTGTAGATCTAGTTTGAGCTCAACTCAAACTCTAAAAATAAATCGGGGCACCTTTTAATATTTTTATATTTTTTGTGCTGGAAAAAATATATATTTCAATAATTCGTTAGTCCCTAATATTCACTTAGCTTTTGCATACTAAAAAAAAATATGATCAAGGAATGTGTACATGCGTTCTCGCATGAAACGGGAAAAGCAAAACGTTTCATCACTCAATGACTACTTATTTACAAAATTTTGTTAGGATTTTTTATATGTACGGTTGCAACAAATCCGCTCGGGAGATGACAACTTTCTCCTTTAAAGAAAACTTTGACAAATTTAAAATTTTCCCCTCATTTTTATGAGGACCCCAAATTTTAATGATATGATTCTACTGGCAAGATTTCTCACGCAGGACAAGACTTCTTGTATGCACAAGTATTAATAGAGTAAACATATTTTGAAAAAATTGAACTACCTTTAAAAAATGGCCACCAAAAACATTATGAAATAAAATTTTAAGGTCGCTCGATTAAACTGAACCTTTTCATATTGAGGCCAATTAAAAATATAGTGAGTCTCACCGCTCGCCTACACACCCTCGTATCTTCAGTTTTTATCAGATCAAATTCAGAATATTGTCGGTTATGCTATCTTCAATGGTAGGTAATTATTTTTTCATCGATTAAAAAATATGAAAATTTAAAAAACGTAATAGACTTGATTTAATAAAAGAATTCCATTAAGAAAACATTTTCAGAATTCAAACAGTCTACATAAAAAATTTTGGGGAAAAAATTGAAGAAGTTACTCCTCAAGAATTGAGAAAAATTATTAAACATGTGAAAAAGTGGCTCGATAAATGTATTATATTGGATGGTGGTTTGGTGGACGCTATTTAAGTTGTTTTTGTTAACTTTTGTTAATTTCTTGATATTAGTAATATTAGTGTGTGTAAAAATTGCATATTTTGACCACTTGAATAAATTAAATACTAAAAATAAATATTTTTTCCAAAAATTTGCATATTGGCTAAGACTGCAATTTTGAATATTTTTTCTTAATGAAATTTTTCGATTAAACAAATGTGTTCTTAAATTTTTATATTTTTTAACCGTTCTCAGTAGGCCAGGATCAACGAAGAAATTTATTTTAGGCACAAAAATAATCCATTTAGTGTAGTACGGAATCGGCTTCGAAATCCTTTGTAACAGGGCGGATATTTTTCCACCCTCTTCTAAATTGTGTCCATAATGCCGCTGTAAAGGTTTTTAAACAAAATAGGTGTAATATAACGGTTTTTCACGAATAACTTTTAAAACCTAATTTTTTTTGAAAAAAAAAACTGCTTACACCAATCAAAAGTACGGGAAATTTCACATCAAAAACGTATATGATTTTTTTTTGTACGATCAAAAATGAAGACTTCAGATCTCTCCACTAAATTTGTTATAACTTTGGAACTAATTAATGAAACTCAGCCTAACAAAGCTTAAATGAAACAAGAAACATTTGACTATTGGATTATCATATTTTCAAATATAACAATGAATGTATGTAGACACAGTACATATATGAAGTCGAAACATTAAAAGATTTCCGATGAAATCGGGTAAAACTTCTACTATTTCTACAATTTTTAAGATAAAAACCTGGAACTTTCATACATTACTCATGAAGTAATGTATAATTGGATACGATGAGTGAAAAAAGTCTCAACAATTTATTATTGAAGACATGCACTTCCAAAATTTCCAAATTTTGAGAAAAAGTGGTAAAATTTGATATGTATAACTAACTTTAATCACCTATTACTCTGGTTTAAATCGTGTTATTAGATTTCTATAGGTGCGATTTTTAAAACTTGAAGTGTGTACTTTAAGATGATTTAAAGGGGACTTAACTTAAAAATGAAATTAACCCTCTTCATTTTACGAGAATAAAAGGAAAATTTTTCTTTGCTTCAAAATTCGTGAAATTAGGGGTAACATAAACGTTAATAATTTAAAAAAAAAACACACCTATCCATCGAATCTTTTTATACATTACTCCAAAAGTAATATGAGAAAGATCCATATTTTTATCTTAAAAATTGTAGAAATCTTTTCATGTTTCGAGTTCATATATGTACTATTCCTACATACATTTATTTCTATATTTGAAAATATGATAAGCCAATAGTCACATATTACTTCTTTCATTTAAGCTTTGTTGAGCTCAATTTCATTAATTAGTTCAAAAGTTAACAAATTTAGTGTAAGACGTCCGAGATCGCGCATGCAAACAAAAAGATCTGGAGCCCACATTTTTGATCGTACAAAAAACTTCATTCATATACGTTTTTGATGTGGAATTTCCCGAACTTTCGATTGGCGCATGCAGTTTTTTTTTTTTTTTCGATAAAATTAAAAGTCATTCGCGAAAAACCGTAATATTACACCTATTTTGTTTAATAACTCTTATGGCGGCACTTTTTACGAAGAAGACTTTTTACCACATATTATTGATATAATTTAGAAGAGAATGGAGAGAAATCCGCCCTATTACAAAGGTCTTATTATACTGTAATTTTGTTGAATGCATAACTGACCAAATTTTGAAGTTGATCTGAAAAAACTGAGGACGCAGCGAGGGTGCGTAGGCGAGAAATGAAACACTGTACTTTTGATTCTTATTCCAAGAGCCCGTGACACCCAAACGTTTCTTGCGTGTAAACCGAGTCATTCTTATAGGCCCATTCAAAAAGCTGTCGAGATGGTTTGTTGAAAATTATAAAGTGTTTCCTATCAGCGTTTCCTTGTAATGGGAATTATTTAAAATTCTAATTTTTATACAAACCCCAAAGGTATTTGTGAAATATCTTCAAGTGAGGAAATATAAGAATTTCGGTAAAATTGCCCGGTTGCTGTACAGGAGTGATTCCTTGTAAAAGTCGAAAGCAAAAAGTTAAAAATTATGTCATATCCCAATCACTTGAAATCGGTGTTATTTTGTCGGATTTATCCTCTATCCTCTTACGCCAAATCAAGCGCCTGCTCGATCGGTTAACTCTTCGCTTATTTATTCAACATATTATGAGATGATTTATTTTTTTTTAATTTTCTGAATGTTGAATAAATAAACAAAGAGTTAAACGAACGAGCAAGCGCTTGATTTGGCGTAACAGGATAATAAATTCGACAAAATGACAATAAGTGGTTGGAGCATGACATAATTTTTAACTTTTTTCTTTCGGCTTTTACATGGAATTACCCTGTATAGCAAGCAAGCAATTCTTAAATTCTTAAATTTCCTCGCTTGAAGATATTTTACAAATGCATACTGTTGGGGTTTGCATGGAAAGTAGACTTTTAAATAATCCCCACTACAAAGAAACTCTGATAGGGAACACTTTATGATTTTCAAAAGAGTATCTCGATTCCTATAAGAATAACTATCAGTTTACATGCAAGAAACATTTGGGTGTCACTGGCTCTTGGAATATTTGTAATTTGTTTATTTTTACACCGGATATCTCGATATAAGATTCACTTAACCCACCGCCATGCCAGTGAAATTTTATTTCACAATTATTCGTGATAGCTGTTTTAAAGGCGGTTCTATTTTTTATTCAAAATAATTGTTTCACCCTTTTTGGCGGCATCTTATGTAGTTTTTACAAAGTAAAAGAAATACCTCTTTGTACCAAATTTTATGTAAATATGCAAAGATTATGAAAGTATGAACTACTCCGAAAATACTAATTTTAACAGACTTATCATTAGCCCATTCGCCAAATTTTCGACTGGACTTTTTCTAATGATTCCTCAACTTATACTAAAATGGGACCGCCGCGCCGAGGAGCCAAACTCTATAATATACAGTGATTTCTATAGAAATCGTTTAAGCCATTACAGAGAAATAAATGAATACTCAAAGAAAACATACAGGTTGAATTGAAAACCTCCTCCTTTATTGGAAATATTATTTTGAAAGTTGTTTTAGTCTTAGTAATATCATTTATAAACATTTTGAAATTTTAAATTTTTATAATTAGGCACTAGTAAGTACTAAATGTAATTTTAATAAAGTTCAACTCAAATTTACTGTGGACAAATTTCGTGACAGTGTTGTCGACATAAATTTCAGCTCTTCTGGTATTATTAAATATTTAAATTGATAGTTTTTATTAAAGACGTAAATATGTTGCCATGTAATAAATTCAGAATCCACCGTTCTGAAGTAATCTTCAAATGTTTCCTCTTTCCTTCAAACGTGCTTGTTACCTTCAAAACTCAGTAAATTTTTAAGTTACTGTAACAGAACGAAATAAATTACAGGTAATTAAATAAGTTTTCGACTTTATATGACACAATTTTTACGTAGAACCGCACAATATTTGAGTAAATAATAAAAACGCGAGAATGAAAATTCTCCAGAAGAAAGAAAAAATTAAGAACTTTCAATAAATTCCACCTAAGTCAATTTTCTAGTACAGCAATAAAATAAATATATGAAGTTTTTTTTCAGCTTTATGAAACCCCGCAAGTTTCGTTTAAAATAATGTATTTTAAGATATTTGTAAAACATCTCATTTTGATCCTTATTACTCAGTCTATTACATTCAAAGAAACTTATGTTTGCTCGAGACTCGTCTATGTCTTGTGGAGTACTTTGTCCGCGAAGAAAACAATCGGGTGCAATTTTGTTCTTTATTTAGAGAAATTTATACTGGTCTTATTGTAATATTGAGCGAAGTGTTAGTGCTTTTATTCAACAAAGGGCTAAAAACTCAATAGCAGAGCAATTAATGTCGTGCTAAAATGACATAATTTGCATCCTTTCCAAAAAAACCAGATAGATAAAATAGTTTCAGAATCCACGGAAATAGCATTTGATAATTTTTAAAGGCGTTTAAAAATTACAAAACTTGCTGAAAATAAATTCTAATGTTGCAATTGCCAAATTCTAGGCTCTGGCTGATAAATATCGATATCGACCATATAGCCATATCGGGTCGGTATTGAACAAAAAAAAAATCAGATCAGTAGATTCCTGCTGTACCTACGGGGGCAGATGGACCGATATTTCTCGCTTTCTCGGTATGATAAAGCCATAAAATATGTGAACTGAAACTGAAGAAAAAGACTTTTTTCACTCATATAAAAGTAAAAATAATTATAATTTCTTTTCGCTTCTCCATTTACTCTGACAGTTCCCTCAGACGTTGAAATTGTCTCCGTGTTTTAAAAATAACAAATAGAAACAAGCTAACCATTATACTCTTCGCCGATGTACTGCCCTTTTTATATAACTGTTGCACATTCTATAGGATACTCTTCGCAGTTTGCCTTTATAAATAATACTAGTTTTAGACATGATTATTTAATTACAAAACACAGAACAAAATATTTTTTTATTTAAAAAATTAATAACTTTCTTATTTAAAAAATTAATAACTTTTTTATTTATTGATAGATCTTGTTCAAAATCAATAGGGTTCGTCCTCTAGCTAACACTAACTTACTGTCCAAATTTCAATACAATGGAAATTTTCGTGCTTGGTTATCGTGCTTACAAGAAACGTGACGGACGGACAGACGGACGGACGGACATTTTGAAAGTTGTTCAGAATTCGATCACCAACACAGTGATATGAAAATTTTTTCTTTACGAGCAATATTACCGATTTTAGAAATGTGCCGATCGAATGCAATATACTCTTCATTTTGTATTTGCGAAGACAAGAGAAATACTCAAGAGATCGATAAAACTCGGCATTTTTTATATAACTGCTGCACATTCTATATGATACTCTTTGCAGTTAAATAAACGAGCTTGGTCCATAATCTTATCGCATTTGTGATAGATTTATTTCTCTTTTGATAAAAATTGGGGACTATCAACTAATTAGCCGGTTCTGCAAAGTAACAATATTATATAACATAAATATATAAATGTATAAAATTTAAATAATAACTTTGTTATTTATTGATCGATTTTGTTCAAAAGCAATAGGGTTCTTCCTCTAGCTAACACTAACTTACTACCCAAATTTCACTACAATCCCACTTTTCCTTCTTAAGTTGTCGTGCTTAGAAGGGACGGAAACACAAACAGGCAGACAGACGAACATTTTGAAAGTTCTTCAGAATTCGATCACCAACACAGTGATATGAAATTTGTTCCCCTACGAGCGATGTTACTGGTTTTAGAAATGTACCTACCGATCGAATGCATTATAGTCTATGCAACGAATCTGAAAATAAAATAAAAAGACATGTAGGTCCGAATCGATTTTTTTTTGTATTCGTTCCTGGTGTGATATGGATCATTCATAGCCATTAAAATCGATGCTTATTAATTATGAAAAAAAATAGCACAGATATTTAATTTTTTATTACATTCTTTAATTGACTGTTTCAAATTTTATTGCATATATCAATACAAATAATATCAAATTATAACTATGCTCTTTCCTTACTTTTTATACCATAATTTTATATACAGTTTAACGTAAAATACATTATAATACAAATAACCAAATATAGGATTATTTACAATGAGTTCAATCATATTCATCGTCAGATTTCTCATTTTCAAGAATTGGATCACCTACATTGAAATTCTCCCGCGAATCTTCATCTTCGCACTCGGTAAATACTATATTCGAAAGAGTTAAAAATTTTTAAAAATTGGGCCACATTGTGTGTGACTGATAAGGTTTTAGTGGCTATGAATGATCGATATCATCCCAGGAATCGAATGCAAAAAGACAAATTTTTCTATTTCGGACCTACACGTCTTTTTTATTTTATTTTAGCTTTTTCCCGGCTTATTGCCTGGATTATTATACTTCGTTTTGTATTTGCGAAAAATATAATAATTACGTGTATTCTCCACAATCAAATATCAGTTAATACACTAGTTTCCATTACTACAAAATAATTTAAAAACTTAACTACCAAACAAATTAAACAAATAAAGAGTTATTACTTTCGACGCCTATTCGAGTAATCAGTATCATTTATAAAACAAATAGCTTTTTTAATAACAACACTTTTTAATTACTTTTTACGCAATAAATACACATTGAAGCTTCATAACTTTGTTTTTCTATATTAAAACGTTGTTTAAAAAACCATTCTGCTTGTTTTGAAGATGTATTAAATTGCCTGTTAAAAAGTTATGCTTTTTTCTAACTGAATTGGATGGTAAATATATTGGCTTGCGTAAATTATAATATAATAGACTGATTCATTCTCCATGTGAAATACTTACAAATTCGTTATTAGGCAACAGTGCTGGTGAAGTATGTATAAGTAAATAAATTGAGGCTATTATATTTTTGACAGGATCTAAATTTCATCTTTTATTTTGTTTATACCATTTACAAATACCCATGTGTAAAAAAAGTTTATTACTTTACGCTACCAAAAGGTGACAAAACGGATTCAACTATTAATTTAAGAGTATATGGGGCGTTTTTTTTTTTACTTTTCGAGTAAAAGTACTGTGATAGTCAAATAATTCGGCTTCCGAGTTTCTGACGGTTTTTAATTATATATTACACCCACAATATAAAAACAGGAGAAAGGGGAGAAACCAGTTGACCGAACTCGATATCTAAAGTTCACTTCTAATATTTCCAGGCGCTATTTTTTATTTTCCGCCTACACACCCTTACGATTTTCATTTTTTTACCTTAATGGTAAATTGCAAACCTAATGAGACCCCATTAGTAGTTTTCCCCGCAAAATGTACATACGGTAGTTTACTGATATGAATAAATCGATAATCTGTATGTATTTCCTTGAAAGTGGCTTTAAGGATTTAGCTTGATACATTAATAAAACCTACCAATATTCCATTATTGCGGGTTTTCTCTGAAAATTCACATAAAGGCAGTTACGCGAGAAAGTAAGTTCGGCGTGGTCGTATCATTTATATCACTAAATTAACTGTCGTTTTTCGTGTTAATACAAAAACAATGAGATATCATTTGATGTAACAAATATCGGATGTTTCGTAAGTGGACATAGAGCAACCACATGTAAAGATGATTTAACGTAATCCACGCCTGGAAAAAATTGCAACTCCCTAAAATCTCCGCTAAACTCACATTTTTTTTTTTTTTTGAAATTCTTGACAAGCAAGCTGAGCTAATTGAAGTACTACAATATTTTTGTCGGGATCGAGTCACTTAAAATTTCACAAAAAAAAAAATTGTTCACCTAAATAATAATTTGGAGGTTGATACCTCCAAATTATTTCTGCAAATTTGATCGATAAAAATCGTAGGAATTTTATAAAAATTGATGATTTTTTTGAAGACGCAAATTATGCAATTTAACAAGACCTTAATTGCTCTGCTATTGAGTTTTTAGCTCTTTGTTGAATAAAAGCACTAAAACCTGGTTCAATAATACAGTAAAACCAGTATCAATTTCTCTAAATAAAGATCAAAATCGTAACTGATTGATTTCTTCACGGACAAAGTACTTTGCAAGACATCGACGAATCTCGAGCAAAAATAAATTTCTTTAAATATTAACAGTGGAGTAATATGGATACAATTGAGATGTCTCCACTAATATCTTGAAATACATTGTAAACAAAAAATTTCGCTCAAAAAAAAAATTTTAAATATTTCTTTTATGGCTGTACTATAAAATTGACTAAGGCAGCATTTATTGAAAATTCGTAATTTTTTATTTCGTACGGAGAATTTTCACTCCCGCGTTTTTCATTGTTTACACAAAAGCTGGGGTTCTATGTAAAAATTGTGTCATATAAAGTCGAAAATTTATTTAATTTTCTGTAATTTTTTTTTCTGTTGCCGTAACATAAAAATTCACTGAGTTTTGAAGATGCCAGCACGTTTTAAGAAAACCGAAAACGTTTGAACAGTACTTCAAACCGAGGGAGTTTAAGTTAAAAAAAATACCCCTAGGTTTTCTACATGGCAACCTATTTACCGTTTTTAACAAATACCATCAATTTTCATATTTAATAATACCGTAAGAGCTGAAATTTATGACGACCATTTTTGCGTCAATGTTCGTTTTGCTGAGAAATGTGCAATTTCCGATTATATGAGCCAAACTGCCACGAAAATTGTCCACAGTAAACTTGACTTGAACTTTATTAAAACGATAAAATTTTTATCTTCAGTAGGTACTTACTAGTACTTAACTTACTAGTACTTAATAATTAAAATATAAAAGAAGATGGGTAAAGATCGACCTTTTTGCGTCTATTACAATCATAAAAATAAAAAGTTTTTATTTGAGCCATTCTTTGATATTTATTTTTAGTTCAATTGTTCAACATTATGTTTAAATAAAATTGATATAAACATTCTACAGTAAATTGCATTAAAAATATCTCAAACCGAGCATGTTTGTTGTTTTCCTGACACATTCGACATTTTACGAACTTTCAGTAACTATTTTATTATAAAGCGCTCAGTAACCACAATTAATTCACGCTTAGAAAAAAGCTAAATAAACTCTACTATAATATATAAAATTGTAGTGGTTCGTGGTGCGCTTTATAATTAAATATCATTAAATGCTCGAAAAAACGTCTAAAATGTTATAAAACTAACAAATATACTCTGTTTTAGACACTTCTATATGATACTTTATATTAATTTTTTCTAAGCATAATATAAAAAGAATTGCTCAAATAAAAACTTTTTATTTTCATGATTGTCATAGGCGAAAAGGGCCATCTTTACCCACCTCCTTTCGCAATGTTTATAAAGGACGGTACTAAGACTAAAACAGTTTTAAAATAAAATTTCGAATAATCTAAATCTATGTGCTGCAGTTGTCCACTTACGAGACGTTAGTTACAGTGCCATAAGTAATATTGCGAACTTTAGAATTACAATTTGGCGTGATACTTTTATATTTTTGTCTAAATTTTCTATATTTAAAGTAGATTTTGACTTTGTAAACAATAGTTTCTAAGGGCAAGATCTCTCAAAGACTATCAGTTTTAAAACACAACCCGTCAAAACCCGACTGTTTCCAATATTTTAGAACACCAAAGGTTTTTTCAATCAATAACAGGAAAAAATTGCAAGAGTAAAAAACCATTATACATCGGAATTTTTCTACGAATATTTAATAAATATATGTGCATATGGCAAATATTTTTTTGCACAAAGCTAAAAGCTGATAAAAAATCACTAAGCTTACGTTTTCTATTCGTACATTTTTTCTCCAAGTCAGTGGTTTAGGGGTAAAAAATTGTTGAATGTCTAAAATTACAGAGACAGTAGGTATAACATAATATAATTTCCCAAGCTAAATTTCAAACATTGTTTGTTCATGTTTGACCATCGTGCCCACTGAAACTTTTGTTCAAAATTCACACAATTCGACCGAATTGGAGTCCAATGCTCAGTATAAATCTGTGATAAAAAACCATGATTAATATTTGAAAAGTATGATCTCAATAAATTTGAAAATCGCCATTAGCACATATGTAAAAACATTCCCGCATTTTTCAGCTACGCACTGTACATTTTTTAAATATTTGTATAGACAGAAGGAGACATAACTTTCCGTAGGTTTATAAACAAACAATATTCTCCTTGTTTATTTTGAACAAATCCTTTAATAACCAATAAATAAATAATAAAATACAAATTACTGTCAAAACAAATAGTAAATTTGTTTAAATATTTTCTAAGCAGTGGCGCCAAGCAATTATGAGGCCTGCCCATTCACTGCTATTTATAAATCTCTTTTAACATAAATAATGTATTATTTTACGTTGTACAGATAAAAAAATACATTGCCCGCTGATAAACGTGAAAGCTAAATTTATAGTTTTACTTGTATGTATGGTTTATAAATAACATGAATAACCATGAATAGTCGCAAAGAAAAACACAGGCCTGAATTGCATATTAGTTAAGAAGCTGGTGGCAGAAATTTTTAAATAATTTGTTCGTTCGGCAGAAGTTAAAAAGTGTAAAGATCTACAATAAAAGAAATTATATACATTTTCTGTAAGTACGGCATCTCTGCATTTTCAATTAACAGTTAATTAAAATGTAATGAAAAAAACTCTCTAATATTTTTTATTCGCTTCTGCAATTTGTGCTAAAAGTTGTTCGTCAATATAACATTATTGTCAATACAATTTGCAGAAGCGTATGTGTCTGCGTTAATAAGTAATTTTTTTGCCAGTAAATTTCTGATATACCAAAAACTGAACGATTTATTCGTCGATCAACCTTATATAGAAATTTTCTTTAAGTCGTTAGAAACAACAACAAAAAGTCTGCCGCTTGTATACCCCTGTGTTTAAGATTTTAAAATGTAAAAAAATTGCTGTATCATCAGTTCGATTCTGCAGCTTCACGTGCGTTTCGTATATATGTCAAAAAAATCACAGTTGTAGAAGTCAACTTTTCTGATTTTGCATATGCAGAAAGTTTTTAGTAATTATTCGTAAGGTAAATGCCCTCTCTATTGGTCACTTTTTTTGTTAGAAAATTAAACTTCGCATCAATTTACCACTTCGAAATTGAAATGAATTAAATTGATCTGTCTCTTAGTTCTACTTTTGATTCATTCATTGATTCGAAGTGATATAAATGCGTTGAGGAAGATAATTAATAGGATTTTTTTTTGTAAAAACTGTTAAAATGATTTTCTATTTTTATACAAATTTAAGTGGTCATAATTCATTTGATTTATTTTTTCATTTTTTGGAGTAAATCAGCTTCTGCAACTGTTATTTTCTAGTTCTGGGTATAAAAACGAACAAATTAAAAACAAAAAGAAATACAAACAAATGATTTAGTAGAGCTTTTTAACTACTTAACAATTTTTTATAAAAAAAAAACTCAGAGACTTGGTGTTCTGCAAATCATGTTTTTGTCATTAATACTGGTAAATGAACATTTTCAACAATTGCAGAAATGAACTTCATCATCGAGATCTCCTTTTCAATTATTTAAATAATCAGAGGCATTTAAGCACAAAGCCTACTCTGATCGATTCATTATATCTAAAACATCATTACATGTCGCCGTCAGGGACGTATTAATCATATACCCATATTGCCCTAACTATATATAGTTTTGGGCTATGTATTTCGGTCAAGTACTACTTAAGCACTGAGTATTAATATCATACAACAGATATATGTGACAAATGATACTGATACTGAATCTAATGTCAAAAGTTAAAAATACAAAATGGAAAATCCAATAAGGCTGCGATGATTGCCAAACTATTGCAGATATACATGAAATTTGGTAGATGAGATTGTGCGAATTCTATTAAACGGAGTTCATGTTAAAGCTTTGCTTTTCCTACAATTCTTTGGCTTTGGTTTAAACCCATTCAGCCATGATTAACGTGTTAAAGCTTAAATATTCAGAAGCTATACAATACTAGACGTAGACTGCGTAGTGGAAAAGAGGTTCGGCAAAATATCCTGGTTACAGGTAGCTCCTGGCGATTAGCCTCAGTCGCGGAAATAAGCGGACGTTAAATAAAATAATAAATTTACAAAAAGCATTATCGTGACAACTATTAGCTCACCCAGCGTTGGACATAAGCTCTTCAATATTTGTTACCATTTCCAGTTCTTATTTTTTATTACTAATATTGCAATTGCAATAAAAAGTTAAATCATACCTTTTAGCATTGACATTCACATATTAAATATGAGTTAAGTATTTGAAAAATGCTTGGACATGTAATAGTTCAAAACAACTGCCTATAGATTCAAATAATTAACAGTTAGAAATATAGAATACTTTCTCCTTGAGGTACCAATAAAACGTATATTTTGCATAATTAATGCAGATATAGATCTGCATAAATACATCACATCTTTGAAATTATTTCCTGCAGTGAAAAAAATTGACAAAGTTAAAACTACACAGGTCGAACTTCCAGAAATACTTTATCTTTTGCAGCTTTTGTATATCTTTCCTTTTCTATCGTAAATCTGTTTTGAATATATTAGCAAATACAATTCGTTAATATAGAATTGCAAAATGAATAATATCCAACTGTGTAAAATTTAACGATTGTTTTTTACTTGTGCAGAGTGACATGAAAATCGTCACTGAATATTTTTTAACAGGCTTTTTTCAATTCGATCTGCATGCAAATTGTTTCGTTTGTTCTAATATTACTCTGGAATTACCACCTCCATAAATTATATTGCAAACTGTCGAGTACGGCTCGACGGAGGTCCCATATTAGTTACATAAAATATATTTATTTAGTTTAGTATAAAGTGAGCAAGAATCGGAAAAGATTTTAAAGAAACTTAGTATATGGGGATATGAGGAATCCCTCACAATAAGTTTTGATGTTTTTATAGCTTAAACATTCAAAGAGCGAAAGAAATTCTCTCAAAAAATTGCCAATATCCATAATGAGCCCGTTGACGATGAAATTTTACTTCATACTTTTTAGTGGTCTTTTTTGAAGGCAATTTTTCTTAAACCTTTCTTTATATTTTCATTATACCAACTTTTTCTCTTACGGATAGTAGATTCTTACGTAAAACTTTTATTAGTAGACTAATAATTTTATATTTCTCCAAGTGCAAATCACAAAATATATGTGGAACAGTGATTCGCCTAAATAATTTAATTTGAACAAAATCGAAATTTCTAAGAAACAGAAGGATCTCTTTATTGAAAATTAATAAATAACGGAATACTTCGTCTAATTTTAATCTAGGAACTTGTTTTAAATTTAAATCTTGTTAGAGTAAGAAGCAAAACCCGGTGTTTAAAGTTTCGTTTTAAGCTACGATAAAATGCAAAGTGCCCATTATCCTATTTTAAATTGAACACGTCCAAATGCAATAAAACGCTATTTACAAACAATTTATTTACCATACCAGAAATCTGGGGATAGTAACAAATGTTTCAGTGTCAAAGATATTGATAGACATATGCATATGATTAACGCTGGAAGAATATTTTTCATTTTTATTTAGTACCATGTCTATGACTTAAGTTTTTAAACAGGTACTTTAAAAATGTGAAACATAAAATATATTACTTCTATCAACAATCAACATTGCGATAAAACGTTAAAATAGTATGTTGTAATATAACAGCAACAGCCCAATGATTTTCGTTTTCATCATCATTTTGTAATTTAATCAAATAAAAAATATTTTCTGCTTTTTAGTGCAATTCAGTTTTAAAAGAAAACCATTGTTTAAAATTTTTTATTTATTTTTTAATTTTTACTTTCCCGTCTGCCTCATTTTTTAAATTCAAACGCCATCATTTCGTTTACTCTTGTCAAACTCTTTCATTTGATACCCATATCAAGGGGGTTGTAAAAATAATAGTTGATCCGCCATGTTGTGCCGGCCGCCATATTGGGTTTAGAATGACGTCACACAGCTTATTGTATTCTACTTGTCATATCCCTCCATTTGATATCCATGCCCAGGGGGTTGTAAAAAATACGCGATCCGTCATTTTGTGTCGGTCGCCATATTGGATTTATACTGATGTCACACAACTGATTATATTCTACTTTATATATCCTTTCATTTGATACCCATGTCGAGGGGATTGTCAAAGAAAGGTAATCCGCCATTTTGTGGTGTCCGTCATATTGGATCTACCATAATACTGAATATACTATATTGTATTGTCTTCAGAACCAAAGTTGTGTGCATTTTCAGCATGATTGAATATCAAGAAGTGGTCAAAAATTTGATAACGAGCTAAAAAAAAAGTCATTGAAAAAATATACCGGAAGCTATTTGAAATCACGGGAGACGGCTCTAATTAAATCGGATGTGATAGCAAACTGTCGATAAAATGGTCAAATATTTTTATCAATAGAACAAAGTGCATCCAGTTTTGTGGCTACCAGTTATATCATTTGTTTAATGCATACGGTAACATCACAGGGCAACTTCCAATTCCGCAGTTATTTTAAAATACTGCTTTGTATGATAAATAATTCTTCATGTTTAATATCAGAGCCGAACAGTAACTCTTGACATCAAATTCAGTATCAGGTGCTCCGAAAAGACGTTTATTAATTTAAATGCAATTTCATCATATAATTGCACATATAAAATAGGTGTATCTAAGTTATAGCAGCAAAGCTGTCATGTTCTGGCAATTAACGTACAAACGTCAGCTATCTCTTTAATGTAAGCTGAAAGAAAGTAGAAGCTTCCATGCTGGAAAATGAAATCGGAAAAAATCAAATTAAATTATGTCGAAAGTCAGACGATGTCATTTTTCGTGCACTTCTGTCGCATATCGCCTAGAATTTTCGGTATCGCCTGTGCAATTTACGACGCGATGAAATGCCACTTTCAATCTTTCAAAATCGGCATCACGCGGACTTCCCGGTAATGTATTTATTAATTTATAAAAGTTTAAAGTTTCATGTTTCGCCTTCTCCGATGGGATTATTTGAATTTTTAAATCTCTCCGGCCGCCCCTGAATGTAAGACCTGCCATCCTCTGACCTAAACCTTTGTGGGTGTTTTTTACTCATTTCCAAGCTAGTAGAAATATCTCAAATAAATCCGCCTCCCACCTCTTGGTCTAATATATATGAGTCGAATTAGCAACCTCCTCCTTTACAAGATTTTAATTAATACTTTCCTCAAAATATTCTTGTCTTTAAGGGACATTCTTTATTTCAATTCATTATTATATAAAATGAGTGCATTGTATTCGATCGGCACATTTCTAAAACGGGTAATATTCCTCGTTTTCATGTCACTGTGTTGGTGATCGAATTCTGAACTTTCACAATGTCCGTCTGTCCGTCCGTCACGTTTCTTGCAAGCACGATAACTTAAGAACGAATGGTCCGATTGTATCGAAATTTGGACAGTAAGTTAGTGTCAGCTAGAGTAAGAACCCTATTGTTTTTTAACAAAATCGATCAATAAATAAAAAAGTAATACATTTTTTTAAATAAAAAAAAAATACATCTTTTTTACGTTTTGTAATTAAACTAAAAATATCTAAAACTAATATTATTTGCAAAAAAACTGCGAAGAGTATCCTATAAAATGTGCAACAGTTATATAAAAAGTGCAGTAAATCGGCGAAGCGTATAACGGTTAGCTTGTTTTACCTATATTGTTCTATTACTGTTTTGAAAATTTAATGCCACTAAAAAGTTAATATTTTTAAGACGTATTTATCAAATACTAAATACACAGGGTGATTAATAGTGGATGGAGTATTAGAAGTATATGGGGAACAGGTAAACATATCCATTTGAAAATTTTGGGAGTTACTAAAGTCAATGTGACCAATCGAACCAAGATAATTACAAGCATCTGGTACTTCCGGTTATACCAGAAGTCGGTACCAACTTGCTTATTTTAAATATATATTATCGACTTTTCGAAATTACCATAAAATTCTGAGTCCAGGCATATAGCACACCCTATATTTAAACCCAGCAATTCCGGAGATATTTGACATTTTATAAAAAAAACTCGACAAGTGCAATGGTTTGCAAGAACCGTTATAAATTTCTTCGTGTAGGAGATCCTCATTTGCTGTTTGGCACATAGAAAGAAACAAGGCGAGCTATACTCTACATTGTAAATAAATTCCATAATAGCACACCAAGTGTTCCATTTTTCACGATACATTTTATCAAATTCAAACTTCAAAAACTTCTTTATTTTAAATGGAACACTCTGTATTTTCTTACATCAAGTTATTTGAAACAAAATTTTCTTTTTTCTAGTATATCCATTGTAGGCGTTAAAATTTCAAGTATTTGAAATATTGGCGGATGTTCAATAATTTTTAGTAAAAACAGTTGATGGCAATTTTTACTAAAAATTATTAAACATTTATGAAAATAGCCATGATTAGAAACAATCATTAACGTCAGTAATTCTTTTATGTCAAAAATCATCAGCACGTAAACCCACGAAAACTTTAGATTTATTTATTATTTTTGGAAAATGTGATAAAGCAATATCAATAACTTTTAACACATATTCTACTCTATACCCACAAGAACAGACACCATCACCATACACTGTAAAACGCATATTGGATAATTTTAGAATATTTGGCATTTTCAATTATGTCATTAGGGCAAGATGCTCTAGAATCGGGATTATACAAGAATTCAGTTCATAGAATGTTATCAAAACATAAGTCCATTCTCGCTCCATTAGGTTCAACAATTAAAAGAAACAGATTTTCTGACGAGAGAAAATTTGTGTGAATTTATTTTAATACGACATGAAGGTGAAATTATTTTACGGGAAATATATGGACAGATAATGCTAAATTTATCAAAATTGATTTTTTAATCGACACAATTCCCATTACTGAAGTAACTCGAATACAAATGTATTCAGGGAGCAAAATATTCAAGAAAACTTAAATAGTAAGTTAAAAAGATTTTTCGGCTAATATGTTCAAGGCTTCCTTTTTAGGATTCCTGCCTTAACAGAGTATATATTCTAAAATTATCCAATATGTATTTTATAGTCTATAGTGATGGTTTCTCTTCATGTGGGTATAGAGAAGCAAATGTGTTACATGTTCTTGATATTATTTTATCACATTCTCCATAAATAATAAACAAATCTAAAAAGTCTTCGTCACCTGTCAAATTTCTTATAAAATGTCCAATATCTCCAAAACTGTTGGGTTTAGATATAGAGTGTGCTACATGCCTAGACTCAGAATTTTATGGTCATTCCGAAAAGTCGATAATATGTAGGGTGTTCCATTTAAAATAAGCAAGTTGGTATCGACTTCCGGTATAACCGGAAGTACCACATGCTTGCAATTATATCGGTTCGATTGGCCACATTGATTAGTAACTTCAAAATTTTTTAAAAGGATATGTTTACCCGTTCTAAATATACTTCTAATGCTCCAGCCACTATGAATCACCCTGTATAACCTAATAAAACGTACAGTAAATATAAAAGGAAAAATTTTCCAATACACAATATTATTGAAATTTAAATAATTTTGCAAAAGACAAACGAAGTAGAAGTTTATTATGTTTATCGATATATATTTTATGTACCAGACAACATCACACTGCAACTTCCAATTATGTACTTATTTTAAAAATCTGCCTTGTTTGCAATATAATTTTTCACGTTTAATACCAGAGCAAAGCAGTATATTTATGTACGATCAGCGAGCTAATAAACTTACTCAATTACCCGTGCATAAAAAGTGCAAGCGAGTACGTAATATTCGCTTAATAATTCACGTTTATGATAGCAACCAGAATTAATGGAATCAAATCTTAATGATTTTCACGCAGCAGTAGCAAATTATCACACCAGATCATACATAAAATTGATTGCAAAATTATGTATCTAATAAATAATTCCCACTAAGGTTCAATTACACACTGTCATCTGTAAATATTCATCAGCAAAACGTGCTTCAAAAATAATGATACAAAGAGGTGGTTCTTTATTCTTAGTAAGATAATTTTATTAAAATACAGTTACATATCACATTTTTAATAACAAAATATTACACCAAAACATCACATACCATACAGGGAAATACTGCAGGTTTAGACAATATGAGCCGTTCTCTGGAAATGTAAACTAAAAAGTTATGCGTTAATGTAAACTTTGATTCGAGATGCAGTTTTCACATGTTCCAATTACTTTATTTTTCAGTCTTAGTTCATAATGTAGAAATAACTAACAATTCTGTATGTTGAGTATTTGTTACCAATATTAGTAAAACTAGTTAATAATTGTCTACATTTTCAAATAATTTTAGGTAATTTAAAGTATTTCTATACGTATATGTACTACGACACAACCAAATAAACAAAATGTCAAAGTTTTGATTTATGTTCAAATTGCTTAAATTAAACTTAGATTAGCTGGTAGTCGGCATTTGAATAGTAAATAGTAATTAATTACACATATATTTCTCAAGTAGATGCATATATCAAACTAAATAAATAGCCAATTATCTATATGTATATTCGCACCGTTTTGTTAGAAACATACAGACTGGACGGTCAATATCTACTCAACCGTTTGAAATTTGAAAACAATCTCAAAGATAAACCTTGTGAATCAAGAGCGGCATATTATTTCTAAATCTACAGGGTGTTTCACATAGTAGTGACAAGCCAATAATTGGACTTTTAAATGGAGTGCAAAACATTTTTAATATATTGATATATTTGACTCAATTTTTTATGCAAGCATATATCATTTTTGGGTTTCCACTGCAGCGTTGCGTTGTCATGTTATTCCACTTTTCCAATAAAAAATGTATTTGCAGATGGTATTTTTATAAATTTCGTGGTTGTTTCACTTTGAATATTAGTCAATAGGTGGAGAGCCGGTTATACAGATTTCCTATGAATAAGACACATGAAAAACTCTGTGTGAGTGAGTAAGTACTACCACAGACATACAGAGAGCCACTTTTCATATAAGCAAATTTTGTCCGCGTCATGGAATTTTGACGTCACTTCCGGTCACGATTTTTTGTGTCATCGAGTACATGAACAAAGCTTACGTCAAAATGTAGGTTTTGAGGTATATAATGAGATTGTAGTGGGGTGCCAGGCTTAATTTGCCAGCAACCCTGAGACACCCTCGATTAAAGTATTTTTTTTGTGGCTCTCTACCTACAAGAGCATTTGCTAATTTCCAACCCTCTCAAAATCGAGCCTAATTATACAGTGTGTTCTCCATGATTAATCAAATTTTTATATTTAATCTGTCATAACACAGGTTTTCAAATCCTGTCTGTTTTTCCGAATACGAGGTCAAAAAGTACCGTACACCCCCAAAATCATTAGCTAGAGTCAAAAAACACCCCTGGAATGGGGTAAAAGGAAGATTAAGCTACGAGACTAGTTACACCTCAATCAATCGATTTATACTAATTTATGTTAAACAGCAGCGTACATACAATATATATGAAACACACCCCCAGGGAGGGGCGAAAACTACCCTCCATATATAAAAAAAATCTACCCAAAACAGCAATGACTGCTGAAGAAGCTCGAAATGTCTAAGTCTTCTTAAAGTTATAAGAAACTGCATCAGGTCCGACGTAATCTTCATAAAGTGCCCCTATATAGGGTTGAAAACAACCACCCCTAAGTTTACAGGACACGAGAAAAACAAGGAAAAACGTAAAATTCAACAGGATTTCGTCGAAACTGAAATAAAAAGATATTATAAAATGAAAGAATGAATCGGCTGCCTTTTATGCTTTGTGGGGGACGGGGAGGTTTCAAGCACAGCGTCGAACTTGGTCTAATTTCTTCTCACCCCCACAAAACGCAGACGTTTCGAGTTTTTTCAGATGTTACTGTAACTTCATATAGTTGTTTCTTACACAGGAGGTAGTTTTCACCCTCTAGGGGAGTGGAATTGAATAACAACAGCGGTACGTGACTTTGTAAGTTTAATTCTGAGTATAACGCCATTTTAACCAATCATCCATAAAAATGGAAATACTTTTAGATCGATGTTCTTTTCTTGTTTTTTCTGTGTCATTTAAGATAAGTGGTGATTTTTGGCAGCGGTGTTGCGGTAGTTTTCAATAATTGAGCCAAAACTACTACAGACTCTTCTCACCTTTACAAACCTCGCTTCGAGCTTTTTAGAAAATCACTGCAGCTTTTTTCAAGTTGAATCTTGAATGGGGTAGTTTTCATACCCTCTGAGGGTTGACACTGTAGCTCGTTGATGGTACATAAGTTCTATTTTAGAGTACTACAGAATTTCAACCAATCATAGCATCCATAAAAATAGAAAAGCTGTTGGATTTTACGTTTCAATTGTTTTTCTCGTGTCCTTTAAACTTAGGGGTTGTTATAGGGGTAGTTTATGACGATTACGCCGGACCTGATGCAGTTTCTTATCACTTTAACAAAACTTGGGCAGTTCGAGCTCTTTCAGCAGTCATTGCTGATTGGATCGATTTTCTTATATATGGGGGTAATATTCACCCCTACTGGGTGTGTTTCATATTGAATGTATGTACGCAGCTGCTTAACCTTAATTTGCATAATTCGATTGATTAAGATGTAACAACTATTCTCGTAACTTAATATTCTTTTTACCCCATTCCAGGGGTGTTGAGGGGCTGTGTTACCTACACACTGATACCACACGGGGACTACTTGTTTCTTGAAATATTCAAGTCGATAATAAATATATTCTATCTGCGTATAAGTAATTGATTGCTGAAACAATTTAAGTAAAACATACAGGATGTTCCATTTGAAAAAAATGAGTTACTTTACAATTTAAAAATGTAAAAAGTTGAATCATCGCTCCGTAAAATTAGCTTACGATTTTGACAGGGCTGGAAGCTAGTACATGATCTTGACTAACAATCAAAGTGAAATGACGTGATAGTTCATTACAGGTTTTATTTTTGGAATATGCAAAGGCGTTTTATTGGAAAAAGTGGAATAACGAGCAACGCCACAGTATAAATCCAAATATGATATACGGCGGAATAGAGAATTAAGAGTCAAATACAAATTCATAAACAAATATTAAGTTCTATTTAAAAAATCAAAGTACTAACTTGCCACCACTATGTGAAACTCTCTATAGGTTTAAAAATAATTTCAAAATATGACACTCTTGATCTTCTACAACTTTTATTCGAGGTTTAACTTTAAGTTTCTAACGGTTAAGGTGATGTTAATACCTATTACTGATTTACGTTAACGATAATTTTTGCCAAGCATGATTTTTTCTTTTTTGTAATCTTGGAGATCTTACATACCCACATAATGCCAAAAAATCACCAATCAATTTTTATGCCAAGTGTTTTCACAAAAAAACAACAAAATACCTGTTTTTGTTATGACATTTTGAATCTATATCACAGCTATACCTCGGTATTTTTGCTAATTAAAGATCAGGTTTTCTATTTATTAATGACATTTTTTCATTAATATTATATTAGAAAGAGGTTGTTGTATTATTTAGTTAATGTAAATAATTAAGATGAATGAGACATAGCTATAGATTTAGTCTCTATTTTAATTCTCATGCAAGGAATTATTACAACGTTCAAGTTCAAATTCTGCACATTTAGCCAAGATTTTCTCGGGAAATGTGACTACTGCATATGTTTGATAGCTGGAAATTGGACAATTTCAAAACTGACAAAAGTAATGAAACAAAAGGTAGCTTTCAACGTTTTATAAAATTTTGTCGATGAACATAAAAGTATTGTAGAAACTCGTTTTGTATTTGCCAGAATGTTACAAATGTATTTATTAGTTACATAGACCTAAAACTAAGGCACATATTATCTATAATTGTTCATTTGTGGCATAATCAAATTTTCCTATTCTTTGTTGAATGTTTTGCCATTGCTGTAAAAACATAGTGAACGTTTCTGAAAAATTATCTATTCCCGTTGTCAAAACTTTTAGACCATAATCCATGACGCTATGTTGTTTATGTATTTACATAGTCGCGTGAGACATTATATTGTCTTATTAGCCATTAAAATCACTTTCAATTTCTATTTTATAACTGTATTTTAGTTTGTGTAATTTTAGGTGTGAAACAATTTGTAACGATCTAATAGTCAACAACCAACCTCTGCATGATGGTCTCTTATTAATTTCTTAAATATTCTTACAGAAATAGCAAAATATACAACAAAGAGTAAGAAAACTAAAACACATCATCCGAAAGTGCTATTAACACAATTTTATTTTACTTATATACCAAACTATCTTCTAATTTGGTAAAAATTAATCAAAAATCTGACAGAAGAAACGCGTAAAATGTAATAAAACTAGACAATTATATTTTTACTTTTAAAGAGAATCCGTTGTATTCTAATCATTTGTAAATGAATGAAAGTGAAAATATCGAAGAAATCATTCTTCCATAATTACATCAAAATTCTAAATATTCGACATTTGGACAACCTCATATTTGCATAAATACAGCAAAAATTCAAGTGTACAGTGATTATTTAAATTCAATTTTCTTTCAACATATATTGCTATGTATTTTTCACAGGATTCTAAAAGGTCAAAATCCTTGTTCAACTTTTACACACACAAATTTATTCCGAATCAATTCGATATTTATTGACAGTATTGCTATATTTATACACAACTATTTTTGTTAAACTTCCACTGCATCCTGACATCCAAATATGGTTCCACTATTTGGAAGGTTGTCGCCTACATTTTTTCACACATAGTTTATAACAAATATATGCAAACAGCCCAACCAATTTGACGCAAATAAATAATAATAAACTAGGATGCGTCATACAATTTTATAATTGATCGGTCGCCTCTAATCGATACATTTTTAACTCGATACTGACTGTAAATATTAATGAAATAGGTAATTAGAAAACATTCAGTGTACCACAATAAAATTTATTATAACTAATTCAATTACTAATTATTTACTAGTTTCATGTGGTTGACTCTACCTCCAACCGATAAGGCAAAGCCAGTGCCATACGATTTACTAATAGTTATAATTACATTACTTTTAAATTTGCATTAGAAGGAAGACGATAAAAATATTTCATTCAACTTCAAATACTATCTGCCAAATATACTTTAGTTTTGATTCAATTTAATGTGTTCTAATAATGTTTTAATTATATTTGAAATTCAAAATATCCGACATAATTCAGTTCATGTTTCTGAAATTTGTATGGCAAGAAATAGCGGCCTTTTTAAAATGTTTAGATAATATTGAAATGTTTTCGTACAAAAGCAACGAAATAAAATAAGTATAAACAAACACTGATATTACATTCAACTAGCGTATACCTGTAGATTCGCTCGCAATGAATTATGAAGTTTACGTATTTTTGCAACACCCTGTATAATAAAAAAAATGCAAAAATTGACATATCTGATATATTTTTCAAAAAGCTAATCTGTTTTTAAATAAAAGATATTTTAATACTTTTTCGTTTTACCCCACTTAAAAAATATTTTCTGTCTCGCGCCTTGATCCAAAAAAGAACATTTTGATTTGTCATCATTTACTTGTTTAATTTAATTTTTAAAACACAAGACCTTCATTGAAGCTTCCTTGAGACATCCTTTTTCTTAAGGCATAAATTCATATCTTCAGGGCATCTCAAATAGATAATCTAACAAAACTTAGAGTGAACATTGAGGGAAAAATTGCCTTATATACAGGATATCACCAAATTCCTCCATTTTCCTTTAGACGCTGATTCTACGAGCAAAAATAATAAAAGTACTTCTCATAAATGGCAATATTTCCTAAGCTAGCTACGGTTCTCTCAGGATGGCAAATTAACTTTCTGAAGTCACCTTATGGCCAAACTAGCTGATTTTTTTTTTAATACTCAGAATCAAATTCCCAATCGATCCCTCCAGGCGGGATTTTAATTTTCATTATAATTATTAGAATAAAAAGTGTTAAGTGTTAGTGTTTTTTTCAAAAAATAGATTTTCTCAGGTAATGCTTAGCATTTTAATTTGAAATTTTGAGCAATACTGATACTAACTGACCTTCATCTGTCCAGTAAATTTCAAGGCAAAGAGACCTATACTTCTTATACTTTATGTTTTAAAATTTTAAATAAAAATAATTAAACGATAATTGCGAAAAACTAAAGGTCGTTCTTTTAAAACGGCCACCTCTGGGTAGAAATTCAAAGATATTTTACTTTGACAGTACACTTGACAGCTGCCAAGTGTCATAGTTGCAAATTTCTAAATGGAGGATTTTTTCGTTAAATCAGCTTTTCTCTTACAGCAGATTTGGCAGCTGTCAAGTCTTAATATTTTATAGTGACATTGAATTCTTCATCAGAATTATCAACAGCCCCTAAATAGGGTCTTTGTTTCTAACTCAGATACCACTGTTCGAAAAATACACAGATTTTGTATTTTGACAGCAGGTAGACAGATACCAACTGTCGAAATTTATGAAAATTCAAATTCCGCCTGGAGGGATCGATTAGGAATTGGGTTCTGAGTATTTAAAAATTCTAAGCTGGCCAAAAAAGCTTTTTATTTAAATACTCAGAACCAAATTCCTAATCGATCCCTTCAGGCAAAATTAAGAAAGTGCCTCCAGAAAGTTAACTTGCCAGAAAAAGTTCGGTTTGGCTCCACTCTGTGACGTCTAAATACAGGTTATAACTAATTATCTCTTAAATAATTTGACACGAATTTTTAAAACTTTAGGTTAACTATACCTCCGCCTATGAGTAAAATTAGTTTTCCTTAATACTGTACAAAAATAAACCTTAATATAAATAAACCGAATTTCTAAAAGTTGTATAAAATTATTTTCGATATAATCAGTCGAAGCCTCTATTTAGATGCCAATATCAGACGGCCGTAGCTCCTTTAGGAAGCATGTCCGCACATATTTTCAAGGAAGTTTTCTTACTATCTTTGCTTGTAGGATCGGTACTTGAATTTGGGAATTTGTTGGACACCCTGTATATTAGCATCAATTTCCATGCTTCATAATTTATTTGTCTACAACTCTAAACATATGAATACTTTTCGTATCTTTTACGGTATACACAATTGCTCGGACTAGTATAATGGGTAATTTCTCCTTCTTAGACTAAAGGGTTCGTCGTCTGACCTAGTATTAAAGGTTCCAACAAACGTAGGTTATTTCAAAATCTTTAACTACCATCTTAAATTTGAAAATAGTATTCATATTCAATACATTTTAAAGACAATGTTAAATATGCAAACAAAAAATTGTTTGTTTCAATTTTAATAACATATTTTTAATGAATTGTCATACGATAGAATAGATCTTTATGTGCTTTGTTATGTCTTATAGTCGTTGAGACTTAAGTTTTAGGTATACAAAAGCTAACAATTGTGAAATACCATAATTATAATTAATCTATAAACACGTCTGTAAGAATTGCTGTTAATAAAAAATGGCTCACAATGATAACAAAATTAAAATAGCGTCTAAGTAAATTTCAAACAGCCGTACGAAATACAATATTGTCAGTTATGTTCTTTCAAATTTAAAACAAGCCAAAACGAACAAAACCTGAAGTCTAGCCTAAGCTATCTTGCCATCGGCGACAGAGGAATGCCATATGAGCAAGACTGACTACTTGCCTACATGCCTACGCTAAAAAAATTGCGCAGCTATTTTCACATTAATTAATTTTTTATGGCTTTATTTTATTTTCTACACGTTCAAGAAACCTCTACAATGTAGGAGGCTGAAGCAATTAATGATTCAACATTTATTTCAAATTAATTTCACTAAAATTATAACTTTCAATTTCGTATGACTTAAAGAGTAATCTTCTGCGAATAGACAAAAATGTGTCTGCCATATATATTTAAATAATAAAATTAAGTACATAGTGTCGGAAGCTTTTTTAAATTTTATAAAAATTACAACATTGTTTCATGATGATAAAGTTCTGTTTTCTTTATATTATTTTTACTACACACAATGCATCTGTTTATCATTCATTAAAATTATTAAGCGTCACGAAATAATCAAAAGAATACAAAGGCAAATATTTATAGTGGTTTCCGATTTTCTGTTTTATGATTGCAAAACTTATTTTATGCAATTTCATCTGCTTAAAATAAACGACGAGTTTCATAAGTGAAACTGTTTTATGATCATTTAAAAGAAAATTTATTTAAATACCGGAGTTGCTGAGAATATTTTCCGCGCAATTCAAATGCTTTCACTTTCTTCTAGACGGCAGTCGTAAATACCGTTCTAAAGGAGAAACTACGATATTTTGAAACAGATTTTAGATGTTCACTGAAGGTTAGAATGCTAAATTTTTACTCTGTTAAAACACACTTGGCCTTTGCCCAATGTAGCATAAGTTTACGGCTAGATTTAGAGAGAATAATGTTCTTGACATTAAGGTAGGTCTGTATCATGTGTGTTAAATATGCTAAAAATAAAAGACTTGATTTGACGGTTATTCTCTCTGATATCAAATTTATTATTTTGGAGGTACACCGACAGATCCTACTGATATATGAAAAACCAGTTTAACTATGACGAAACATTTGATGCCATCTAGATGTGCAATTAAGTGGTGCATACTGAGCAACTAGATGTTTATCTTGCACTCTTCATTGCTCTTTTGACTTAAGGCGTTGATAAATTTGTGAGATGTGACACAAATCTCCGCTAACAGTCAGTTTTGCGTAACTGCATACTAACACTTCGAGAACAAACCAGTTTGAAATTTCTTTAGAGAGCTTTTCGTTTCGTTATTTTTAAATGCCGTCAACTTTAACGCTTATGAATTTCCTACTTAACTCCAGTTATTAGGTACCTAGACCTTATTCTTATGTAACGTAAGCAAGAACGTATGTCTTTAGAGCCATAAAAAATTGTACTCGATTGTAAAATAAAAAATGTTTAAATATTTTGATGGGTGATCGATTCTTGTGGGTACTTCAATGAAATTAAAATATACTTCGATTTTTAAAAGCCTTATTTAGATTAATGTTCTGACGGAGTTTAGTTATAGTCGATTTCACCACTCGATCGGGACGCCCACACAAACAACAATACGGCAACCATTCTCTGCGGCGGCATTGCTATCTGCCGTAGGTGAGATTTGAACCCTACCACAGTTTACCTCACTACTATCCCGGTAACAAATGAAGAACACCACTAAACATCCATATTATCACCAGAATTTTGAACCCAGGACCTCTTGGGTTCAAGCATATTATGCGTAAACACTGAGTTACTAAGTAGATACATTTGATAGATTTTAATAGATATTTAGAGAGTTATACATTCCCTCTTAATATGGACGTGTACAATAGAAATGTCCAAGTCGGTAAATTATGTTTTATGGCATTCTGTTAAGGTGGCCATTCCCTAGAAAGAGACATCCGATAGGGATTATTTTTGGCCGTAACTTTTTTTTCTTAGTACGTGTATTTAAAAGAAACTATAGGAGTAGGTACCTAAGTAGGACCTATTACTATGAATTTTCACTCAATAATTTCAGTGATTTGCAAAATAGCTAGATTTAAGTTTAAAAATTATGTTAATCTTCCTATGTCGTACTTTTAAATCTAGCTATTTTACAAACCAGTGAAAATTCATGGTAATAGTCTTGTTATGGTTCTACTTAGGTACTCTTAATTCGTAGTTTTTTTTAAATATGCGTACTAAGACAAAAAAGTTATGGCCAAAAATAATAAATATTTCCCTATCGGATGTCTCTCTAGGGAATGAACACCTTAAGAGCACCATGATAAATATATCGACTCGGTGGCTCACTGTTTACGTGTTCGACTTCAAATCGCGGGGTCCCGGTTCGAATCTTGATCAGGGTATGAATATTCAGTGTGTTACAGAGACGCCAGGGCAGTGTGAAGGGTTACGGTTAAGTGACACAGCACGGCTAATTGCTGTTACTTCTCCTTCGAGTCAAACTGCAACAAATGGCAATATGGTAGGGAATAGCTGTTGTGTGTCCAGGTCGAATGATGGAATAACTAGGGACATTAATATAAATAAGGCGTTGAAAAAATAATAAATTAAAAAATTAGAATAGAATTTTAAGAGAAATCTTTCTTCAATTATTTAATTAAGTAAATTATATTCTAACAAATTAGTAAAGTTAATCAAATAAGATTTCTAGTCGGTAATATCAGTTATTACGTTTCACTACACCTTAACTGACCTATGATCTCATTCAGTACGGCGCGCTGCGTGCAGATCATATTTTGTTATTTGTACATTACATGTGTTACGTATTACTCAAACTAGTTTACACAATACGATATTAATTTTCACCGCCTGACAAGATAACAGAACCATTTGTAGTTTCTTTTATTCGTCGTATATGCCGCCGCGAAAAGTCCACTCATTAGTGAGTAAGGTTAGAAGTGAAAAGTATTTTATCCCCTCTTGGGGGGCGTATTAGGTAAAAAATGGAATCCTCGAACGTTTCGCATGTGTTGCGATCATAAAGAACACTTACATTTGACACAGAAAAAGGTGTCAAAAACTATTTTTGGGCAATCGAGTACTCAGCCGCCTACCAAACTCTAACCATATGTGAATATTCTAGCTATGTAATAGTTTTGGCATATACCGCTGTGGCAGCCACACGGATGAACAATCGAGTCTCTTTATAAGGATTCTGTTTTTTGCTTTTGAGTAGTTTCCCAGTAAAAATGTAGGTAAATAGTAGTAATTTTGAACATTTGCTAAAGAAATTTGTATTGTTAGAACTTTCTAGCTTTTTCGCATGTTTTCTTTTTAAGAAATAAAGTTATTGTTCAAGTTGATATGTTTCTGCCTCTTCCTATATAACTTGGATACATACATATAGGGCGATGCAAAAAAAATTATTTTTCACAAGTATAAATTTGACCCACCCTAATAAGCAAACGTTAATATAATAATAAAAGAATCAACAGTTGCTTAGGTTGAGTCTTTTACACTCGTCAGTATAGTGTTTCCGGTCGAGATAAACGATAAACATGACATATACTAGCTTACATTTTACTGTCAGCATTGGAGTGGGTGTTAACTACACATTATTTTTTTCGTAAGATACAGATACCAGAAGTATTTTGCCAATAAAAAGAACAAGAATTGGCTTGTTGCAACCATTTCAACCACCGAATTAAAATGCAGATAAGAACTGTATTAGTTCCTTGTTAATTGAAATTATTTTTTAGCCGTATATCAAGTTACAAGCCACCTAATTATAATTTATCCTAGGGAAAATAAAAAAGCGAATATTTATAAAATATTGTATGTAAACCTTTAGGTGTGCGTGTAAACACGTACTAAACCATGAATATAAGTTTGCATTTTAATTAAATAAATAAACAAATAATAAAACAACCAAATAACATTAAATCACTGCTATAAGGCAAAATATACTGGCTATAACAAAATGATTTACACAACTATCCTAGCTAATTTGCTACATCCAAATAAACAACGTACTAAAATTTTAATTAAACAAAGTTTTACAGGCTAATCTTATAAAACACAAGATGGGCGTAGCCATTTAATTAAAATGGAAATTTCAAAGTGTCATAATCAGGTGGCGTTTTGTGAAAACAAGGCTAATACCAGTAGCTAAGTAATTATACAGTAGAACGAGACACATTATGCGCTTTCTGTTGCAGATACGTGGGCGAGATGCTGGGCGCACATCCGTGGAGGACCAGAACCTGTCCCGTGACCAACGACCACTGACATTAATGTAATGTGGATCGCCGACAAACGCTTTAATGCGTTTATTTCAAATTTATCCCAGTCAATAAATCAACCAGTTACATTAATTATAACAGTTTGTGTAACTTGTTTATTTTAGAGCTAATTTAATTTTGAATTGCAATTTGTTTATACATTTGTGGAATGTGGTAGCGCTGTTAACGTAGTATACTGTTGTTTTTTGTCCTATTTCAAGTGTAGGCAATGTATAGTGTTACATTGGAATATGTTAAATTTATATCGTTATTTGTCGAATACAAGTTACTTTTGCATACCTGTATATTAGCGTAAGCGTATTAAATTTTAGTGACATTTACATCATTAAAGAATGAGTATCGTAAGGTAAGTAGGCATATATGTAACTTTTTTTAGATGCTTTTATACTTTATCTTTTATACTGTGAATATTATTTCAATTTGGAAGACCCATGTATTTTAAAAATACAAAACAGCGTAACCACATAAAGAGTATAAAATAGATTTCACTTCGGATTTCCACTTATTATTGGTAGATTTTGCTCCTTCTGTGGCTATCTTCATGCCCAATTATTAGCTTCCAGAAGTTGGTAGTTTTTGAAAAAAAATCTTTTCTAAAGACTGATAATCGTGAATTAGTTTCAAACTGTGACGTATTATAGAAGTTGAAATAGATGCACCATTTCCCCCTTCTATAGGTATAAGTAAATATACGAAACCAGGGTAATTTTTTGCAATGTAGAAACAAAAAGTGTTACGTTGTAGTTAAGGGACAACTACAGATATTTCTTGAAATAATGCTCATAATATAAACTGAAAAGTATTAGAAGGATCGAAGTGGGAGAACATTTTTACTGATTTTTTTTTTAAGTATACTCTACCACTTCAATCTTTCTGAGTTTTCCTAAGTCATGTAATATTTTACAGTGTGTATTATTAAATTATACCGATTATTTGATGAATTGCTTGTAGCTATCTCTCAACTACAGCACATTTTTTTTTACAAAATTGCAAAAAAGATATTTTTGCTTGATGGATAAGCGCGGCCCTTTGAAAATATTGCCTGACATGTACAATTCCAACTCCAATAATTTATCCAAAATTTGAAATTCATTCAAGATGTTTGTTACAAAAGATAATTTTTGAAAAATTTCCAATTTTTTTCCAAAAAATGACAATTTCAAGACGCTAATAATTGAGCACGAACACATTTACATAAGAACGAACATCTACAAAAAAATGAGCGAAATTAAAACTAAGGTCGATTTTAAAACGCTTATCTAGCTATAGCCATTTTGTCGTTACTAATGTAAACTGAATCTGCTCATTTAAGTAACTATTATTCCTTTTTTGACATTTCAATATTAGTGACGTGGCGTCACTAATCATGACTGACGTCCCTTGTTAGATAGGATCAACGCATTTCAATATGTTTAAGGAAAGGGAAACAATGTGAGGAAGCATATATCTATCTTCTATCTGACAATGTTATAAAAAAGATGCATTTTCTCTATTATTCATTTTCTTTGTTGTTAGCATCAAACAAATTTATAGTTGATTTGAGAACTGATTTGTCATATAGAATGTATTATTCATATTTATCTGCTAAGCATGGCTTATTACCTATCGATTTAAAAACTGTTGCCAGATACTTTCATTCCTCATTTAGCAAATAAATTAATGGTTTTAAATGAATTTATTTAATTGCAATTTATGCCCCCCTTGTGCTGTATCAATAAACGGGTCTAATCATATCAAAACAACTTTGTCGCCAACATTATCGGTAACAGTTTTTCTGAAATGTTGCCCTACATCATACAGGATGTTGTTTTAAATCACGTCCAATTTCTTGAAATTTAATTTTGGAAGTCAAAATGTCCAAAATTAAGAATGACTAAATTTCGTTTGAGCCTATGTAAAGAAGTATTGCCAAAATAATTCCATACTTGGATGATCTTTAGATACTAAAACATAGAAAACTAACATAATCAACTACGATGTTAAACAGAATAGCCCACTCATAGTATTGGCCTATTTTTGCTTACTGTATTCGGAGAAAAACATTCTCCTGAGTTTCAATTGATACCGAACAGACCTATTCTAAAACATGAAAAAAACAATCTCAAGGCACGAAATCTGGAGATCTGGAGGGCCAACGAACTTATCCTTCTTTTCAAAAAATTTTCATTGAGAAAATCACGAATATGTTCTTCAAAATGTTGTGGTGTCCTATTTGGTGGTATCATATTTAAAGGTGCATTATCAAGCAGTTCGGGCCAGTTCTCATATATAAATTCATGATGGGTTATAGTAGAGAAAGTATGCGGACAAATGCATGGCACAATTACTGAATTATTACCTGTTCCACGGCAGATGGTTATAGACCATCGCATTTAAAAAGATCTTTGACGATACTGATGCAAATTTTCGTGACATCAATAATGTAAATTCTATAGTGATGGCACTTTCTTGAGAAAATATTGCTTCACAACTTCAAAGAATATGTGTGGGGAAAAGTTAGCATTGGACCTTCTTAACTACTGAAAGTGATACAGGTATGACAAATTTGATCAGTTTGTTACCCCAATACAATCAGAGATAAGTTTTAAGATTAATAAATGAATATTTGTTGGGGACTGAGCGTTGCCACATACCATTTTTTACAGAATTGTTCTATACAATAATAATATGTGATATGGGCCTCCAATTGAAACACTATCAGAAGTAGAAGGATGATTAATTTTTACGTAGATTCTATATAGATTGCAGTAAAAACAACCACGGCTTTGCTTAAATTCTTCAAAGGATATTTTATTTATAAATTTGAGATTAAGATTTACGTTTTTAGCAACCATGTATAGTTCAGCTGAAGCACGGCGGTTATATGAAATGCGTGGAGCTTCTTGCGTACAAAATGAATATAGTTAACTTTAACATTATTTGCGCCCATATGTAAGCTTGTACTTCAATGCTCTAAATTTGGCAGTCTCTTCATTAAACGGCAGTCTTCTGGCACCACCAAGGGACTTTACGTATTGTTTTTATTGTAACTATTGAAGAGGTCTCAAACATAATTTCGTCAGTCCTAATATTTTAATTTCATTAACACACATTTTCTTGAGACCATTCCATTTTTACTTTCGACGGCACAGAACGACCAAGTTCGGATATATACGTATGAAAGACAGACTGTTTGTTTTTTACATGTTATCTTTGTAATGCATGAAAATATTTAAATGAGGTTGTCAGCATACGATTTGATACATCTACAAGAAAGTCTACAGGTGTGTAAAAACATTTAATTTAGGATTTCAGTTGTCGTCTTTAATTCTCCACAGAAATATAAGGACATGATTAGATCGCGATGATACTGAAAAATTCTATACGGAATCCAAACATCATAGCTTTTTCCCCCTCTTTAAAAGTCAGTTTGTTCGTGGAGTGGTTTTTAAAACGTTTAATTTCGTTTGGTTCATTATATGAAACACTATATATAACAGGCTATAGAATCACAAACAAATATATTTTCGAAAAACTGATAGAAAACTTCCCTTTAGATCAAATAATGGGAAAAAAATGTTGGTGGCAAAGTTGTTATGGGACCAGTTACAGCACGGCATTTTTCTTGTTATTCTGGATGGGCTTTAAAAATATTTTACCATACATTTCTTTAAAATACTGTTTAAAATACTTGAGCAGGGGGCCTTCTGGCAACAACAGTAAAACAGCATTCGACAAGCATGGGTAAGTCGTTGATTCAACCATAGGGTAAAATTTCATATTCTAAGTAATTCTTCCCACCATTTTTACACCCTATTGCGCAACAGTAACCTCTAGGATATATACCCTTGTTACTAGTATCTTTAACCTGGTCTCTAAATATTAAAGAGGTATAAAACTATAATAAAAAAAATGGAATCGTTTATTTTGTCTTGTATGGCACTAATAGATTATCTTATTCAATTCAATTGAAGTTTTCTTAGCTGAAAGCAATATATCTATATTTATTTGTGTTATGTATATTTATTTTACTGGATAAATTATGTACATTTAACTTAGGTTTTTTTCGTATACAACTTAGAGGATAACATTTCTAAGATAAGACTGTAGAATCAACTAAAGCTTTTACTGATACTATTCTGTGGAAGGTTAAAATATGTTACAAAACGTATTTTCCAAATTAATCATTATTTATTTATTTTTATTTATTTATCATTTGTTTCTTAATTTGCTACCACTCTTTTGAATATGCACATTACACTGTTGATTAAATTAATAAAACTCCATAATTTTTCTAAAAATGTATTTTATTATTATTGTTTATTAACAAAACAATTGAAATTAAACAGTGATTCACACTGCTAAAACCAGCTCCACATGAAATAGTGACATTGTAAACTAAATATCATCAACTTTATATACCCATAACGTCTATTGAATTTTATATAAACAAGACACTACACTGTAGGTACATTTTGTAACAACAAAGCGACTCCAGCAGGAAAATCCACAATGTATGTAAAGACGACAAACGTAGTTCCAACATAGGATTTTTATATTTTTTAAAACTTCTTCTTAAATACTTTTAAGCAGTTTATAATTAGTTAACAAAATTTAGGTTTATGAAAAAAATTCAATTGGAATGTGTTGAAATATTTTATATAAGTTGTATTGAAATTGTATTTAAATTACAATCTTATCACATCATCTTAAGCGAAAAGATGTAATGATTTTTAAGATAAAGGTCACGTTTTAGTCGTTTATTATCATGAATGTCTGGCATCAAAGATTTCACTTATATACGCAACAGTTCATTATCCAGTTAACCTAATCCGGATCCCATAAATGTAAAATTAACTATAAATTATTATCAGTAAAATACATATTTTTGAAGTGTAGTAATTGGCAAAAATAAATGCCATGTTAAGCAGCATCATTTACATGAAAAATTTGGGAACCACCATGAATTGTACTATACTTCATTTTACTTGCAAATTCAAATTAGAAACAACAATTAGCCTATTCAAGTTAAAGTAATTTCACAATAATTCTATTTAAAATCAGTACAAGTGATCATTATAATATAATATTATCTTTAAATTGGTGACCGTGAACTTCAAATAGGTATAATTATGAACACGTTATTTTTAAAGTAGTACCAGGATTGCAAAATTTTTCGAATGTGAATGGTAAACAGCTCTACTTGATATTCTATCGCACCTACCCATTAATTTGATTTTATGAAACTTGATTATTTCTTCTCTGTAGGAAAAATGAAGTATGGATCAAGGTCCCTGCCAATCATTGTGTAAATTTTGTAACCTACGCAATTAACTAGTGAAAAACGACGTCTGAAATACATTTTCCGGTTTTATATGTTAGTACTTGGTAGTCCACAAGGTATATCCAATCCATGTGAAATATAGTTTGCACAGTAATCACATCATGTGGTAGACTTACCACAACAGCCAAAAAAAGAATTTTACTCTAATATCTCCCTAAATAGGAAAAACACGAAGAATAGTTCTAATGAAAATGAAAAAGCAGAAAATTTTACATGAATTTACATCAATTTTTTTCTGTGCAACGGTTTTGGCGTAAAATGAAATCAAGGTTTGCAACAATATTGTTATAAAGTTATAAAAGAAGTGGACGATGTTTGTTTTTGTTTTTCGTTGCACATATGATTTCCATATAATTCATTCAAGAGCAAATGTTTTTCATAAAATATTGTGAAAAATGTTTTCATAAAAAATGGATTTTCAAAAATATTTCTGTAGATATTGAAAACTCACAAAACTTTATACATGTATTCTAAAGAGCAGAATACACGAAACAGGTCGTTGTTATTGTTTTATTATGCAACAGTTTCCGTATAAAACGGAATAGAAAGTTAAGTAAATGTGCGGGAAACGTGTAAAAATTGTTTAAAGCAGGAGAAGGTTTAAGGATTAAACGGATCACACAAGCTTGATTTAGCAATTAGTTTATTAAAGAACAGTCACGTAGAGGTGTTTTAAAACCTCATGAGCCGTGACCTTCATATGCGCAGAGACATAATCCGTCCTGTTGACTCAGTTACACTTCTTATAAATATTATATTTATTGTTTACAATTTATCCTGAGCTCTTGTTTATGTATACAGCAACGCAGCCTCCAGTGTCTTCAAAAACATACTTATAACTCAGATTAAACTTTGCCTTTTGCGCACCTCTACAACGAACATTCACGTGGCGGCGCTGTACGCGACACATGTCGTTTCCGTGTGCATCCCCAGTTTCCCTAACTTACAATTGTGCATCCTCGTTCGTCGTATACTCAAAAATCAAGATAGTATTTTATTTTAATGTATTAAATGTAAGAGTACTGATTTATTTTCAATAGTTTTTTTTTCTTTAATTGAATAGTTTCATGCTATTAGAAATACGAACTAATGCCTCTACGACCAGAACTGGGATGTATCGAGTACTATACATAAGTACATTCCAAGTATTTGGTACTCGTAATTGAAGCATATTGCCTAATATGCATTTTGAAGTTGTAAAACTAATTTTCAGTCCTTTGTCCCATTTAAGAGCTAGTACTTACACGAGTTCAAAACTGTTGCGTGTATATTAGCACTGTTATAGTGACTGTGTGTTCATATGCAACAATTGTAAATGCTCCAAAGACGAAATGGTACTGAGCGACGAAAATTAAAAGTTCACCTTCAGTTGCGACTTCCTCTTTCAGGCATTAGCACTTTTTTTTAAATTTTCACACGATTAATATAATTTGTTGTTTCAATTTGTTTTTCCACTCTATATTTTACTTTTCCAAGATTTGAATTTTATATTTTTGTATTTATACGATTCAAAGATTTTCTTCTTTACGCCCACATCGTAAAGGTATCCTTAATTTGCTCGAATATGTAATATGCATAGTTAGAAAAAAAACGTACATGCTATCAAAACTCGTTCTCCTCTTTAAAATTAGTTGTCTTCTGTACGATAATTTTTACAGTTGTGAGATTTTTTTTTACGTCATTGCCCATGAATTTATAGATATCCTCGTTTCGAGCGATTACAAAATGGACAGAGGACAGAGGGAACTTTTGATTGCATTTTAGACACATTTAAAAACATTTTTTACTTTTTCATATTTGTCCATACTATTTTATTTCTCGCATTTCCGGAAATAATAGCGAAGAATAGATTTCTGGAACGTTTTCCTAATTTTCCTCTATGAAGTGGTCACGCTGCCTATGCAAACTTTATTGTACATCATTTTCAGTACAAAATTCATGTGAACTGGATATAATTAAAAGTTGAAACCCTGGGACGTACCATGTACCTACGTGTATAACTTTATTTTGATAATGATTATGCAGGATTCAGTTACATTAGTTTAGATATTAGACATCGCCAGCAGCCGGCATTTTTTTTGGTAACACGGTGTTTCTTCAAAGGCAGCTGCAATTCTACTATGATTATGTGCGATCGCAGGTTTAGCTTTTAATTTTAATGTTTTTTTTTTATATTATAAAAAATCTGGGAAGCGTGCAACTATTTAAGTTTTTATTCTTAAGGTTCGCAAGTGCCATTTAGCTTTAAGATATATTATTATAGTTTGGTAGTTTTTCATCGTGCCATATGTGTTTAGATTTAAGGAAATAGTGTTATGAACTAGTTTTCAAAATTTTAGGAAAATTTAGTCCTGTTCCCATGAGTTTAGTAAATCATAGACGAAACTACTCCTGGTCATCGTATTTATTTATACATTCAGTCGTATTATGTACCGATCATTTTAAAAATGTTGTACTGCACACACTGTATATATTAGGCTTTAAACTACTTGCTAACTTTATATTTAAGAACTATTAACTGGGTTAAAGCGGGAATTTTTCATGCTGTGTATTCTATATCAACACCAAGAAAACTATGCTGTGTTTAGTCCGACATCCATCCATGTGCTTCACAGCATTTTTAAATATATCTTAATGTGAAAGTTTTGCCTTAAAAATGCAAAAAGAAATTAATTAACTTTTGCACTATTAAATGTAATTATTCGTTCACCACTATTTTGCGCCATTTATTTGGTAACTATTAAGGGTATGCCTAAAATGTTACACATATCTAAAGTTGAAAATATCAGCTATCCAAGCAATATTTTGTTCGCCGTGTTATAGAGCTTAGCACTGGTCAATTTCCGGATTCTTCAGGTCTTGTCTCCAAATTTGGTATTGTCTCGAGATGAAAATCACTTAACCCGATTGGATATTTACATGACACATTTTGTATTAAACTTTCATTGAAAATGAGTAAAGTGATAAGCCTGCTAATGTGGTGACCACACATGAGGCAACGGGAATTGTAACTCGTGCGAAGTTGCCTATTGCCTTGTTAGTGTGTCTAATTTTTACCATAGTATAAATCTGCAACAACAATTTATCACAATGTTTTACCTTTGTTATTCATCAAAATTTTGTTACAATATTATACGGTCCGTTAAATTCCTGTTAGTATATGTTTCTACAGAATCCAAAAATTTAAGGATTATATTTAACGTTTTTTTTTTAATTAAAATTTGATAAGTAGATGTATTTCATGAGAAATGAAAATTTGGTACAGGCAATTACTAGTCACTTTACCTTCTGGGGTCGATAATGAACTTGATATTGCAAATATAGCGGTGTTAAAGACCATATTTAAAATCATTGCAGAGGAAGGAAGAGGTAACAACTGCTAATAATTTCTTTTTAAGGCGAAAGATATTTTATATTTTATTTAAATGTCTATAAATCTTAACCTAATATTGACGCCTTTTCAGCTCGAGGATTCTTTCTTAGATTGCATCAAATATGGCCGAATGTAGAGAAAATAATTTTTACTAGAAGCGGGACAACTATGCAATTTTGGAAAAATATTGCACATATTTACTAGATTTTCAAAGCGCTGTAGAATCTGTTTTCTTAAATTCATTCAGTTTGTACATACAATTAGATTAGATTACAGTAAATCAAAATCACTTCTCAAGTTTTACATCATATCACACAAATCAGCCTTAAGTGTGCAACTGCAACTGAATAACTGAAAATATGTCCAACACAGTCCAAACGTTGTCACATACTATATTGTCAAAGCTACTCCGAATGAAAGGTGGGAAATTATACGGGAAATCTGAATTTTACAGAAACTCGGAATAAACCACAATTGCCCAGAAAAATCCACCAGAAACCCACCTAAATACCCCGTGAGTCATCTCTTTTTAAAAAAGGTGAACTTTTGCACAACCCTGCAAATACCTATTTTTTAAACTAAATCTTCTGGAATGATGCACATTTTGAACTATTCGGACCTAGTCTCATTTGTTATTAATTACTTATTTAATGTAACCACTAAATACATATTTCGCTAATTGTTTTTTAATGTGATCATTCTGAAGGTACTCTCCTAAACTCTTTAAATACTTTACCATATTCTCTTGTTTGAAATAGTGTCAAGTACATATATTTCTATTAGGTATTTATTTTCGATTTGAATGAAAAATCTAGTACTGGCAGTTACTAATAGTAGTTAGTGATGGTAGTGACAAATACTTGCATTTTCTATTAAATCCACAGAAATAAAGCTTCTCAATTAAAGAACAAATAAATAAACAAAACGACAATTTTGAACGGAGACCTGTATAATTGTAAATAGTCGACACTATTTTTATTCAAATTTCAAGCCTCAAGTATAGAGCTAATTATACAGTTATCCAACATGGCAAGCAGATACAACAAGCGCAGCTTATATCAACATTTTAAAACAAACAATGAAACCCTATTAAAACTACGATGACCACGGTGAGAACCTGCGTGTGAATCGGTCCAGTTTCGTCTATAATTTGTATAGGTAGTTCCTAATTACTGCAAGCTAATCATTAAAGTCGGTCTATTTGGAATCGATTATTGAAATTTTAATCAGGAAGCTGTATTTAAAGATGATACGATTGATAGATACATAAATATATGATTGATATTTAAGTTCGATACAGCAAGATTTATAAATTTAAATTCCTCGTTCGAATGCTTAATGTATTTTTGATTATAATTTTATATATGTATCATGTCAAAAGATGTACGATAAGGTCTATTGATGTTTGATTGACAAGTTTGATATACTCGCTACTAGTTTTTAGATCCTAATTACAAAGTTTTATTAGGCGCTTTCGAATAATTATTGTATTATCTTTATATTGTTCTAGTTGTTGTGTATTTTTTGTTAGGTGATACCACATGCTATAAATTAGGCTGAAACATAGCTTTAATATATTTTATAAACTTTATCTGATCTGTATATTTTTAAATAAATTTTCTTCCAAAGACATTTTTTATTCTTTCCACTTGTGTTCCCTTCATACCATACATGCTACTGAGGCAATCACAACAAGCTCATTATTAGCACTCAATACTTCCAAAGGAAAGTACAAACTTATATTTATCTGCACTTATCTGCTTAAATCACTGATGGTTTGTTCCCATGGTAACTTTTTAAGTTTCCATGCCTCCATTAAATTCACAGTTGCTAGATTTATTCCGGTGGTGGTAATTATAAAATATTGAAACAAAGCGGCAGCAATAAGGTAGCGTCGAAGCTATCGTCAAAGCACGCAATACAAACCAATGATAATTGTCTTTACCCTAATCACTCGTTGGTGGATTGGTTAGAATACATATAACTTAATTAGCTTTGATTTTATCCACTCGAAGGTCAGTCGATCACAAGGCCAACCACTTTTTATTTTTAACACAGACCAAAATGGTATATTGGTACTTTCTGGTCCAAAGTTTTCAATCACTGGCTGGAGCAAGTCGAGTTTCTAGTAACACTTTATTTAGACACTTTATACGAGTAGTTTCACTATTATTGGTGATATTGTGAACTGTTGCGCATTGTAAAAATAACACTGTAGTCAAGAATCAGGAGCCACAATTTCGATCATCGATGATGTAGTTTCAAAAGTACGTTATCCGGAATGACCTTGTCGGTCTAAATGTGGAGGGTGTCATTGTGCCCACAGCTGCAAAAAAACGTAATTTTGTTTCCCACCATCTTTATATTATTGAAAATTGATTAATTTCGTATTTACATCGCATTTACAGGCTTTATTATTCATATTTCTTAATGAATCTCAAACCACGATCTTCCTTTCCAGTTTTAGGGACTGCCAATTTATTCTCGAAATTTTTGTTAACAAATGCTACAGAAATCGTATGAACAAAATGTACCCAAAAAGTGCAGTGTGCGGCCATTTTTAAAACCATTATAGGTAGACGCATACTTCTATGTTATGAAATCTGCAGAATAGAATAAAACAATTTTCAGTGAAAGAACATATAATTATTCATGTGTACTGAGTGTAATCAATATTTTTAGTTATAATACAGAAATTTTTGCTCGTAAGTAAATTAATCTTAACATTTTGCAGTGAAGGTATATTGTGGCGCAAGGCACAAATCGTTCTGAACGAGAGAATTGTGCACAACAGTAATCATATTTTTTAGAATAATAAAGCAATGCAGATAATTTGTTCTGCAGATTTCATATTATAGAAGTATGCATCATCTCCAATAGTTTTAATAATGCCTCCATGCTAAAATTTACACTGTACTATTCGGATAAATTTTGTTTAAACAATTTCTGTAGTACTTGTCAAGAACAACTTGGAGAATAATTTGTACATTTTAAGGCTTTCTATTGGTTTAAAATAATTTAAAAATATACCCTTCAAATATGGTGGTAAACGTTAAATTACTCAATTTCCAGTAGCAGAAAAATTTGAAGATTTCTCTTTACACTTTTTGCAATCCCGGACAGAATGTCGCTCTCTATATTTAGATGCGCAAGGTCTTTCCAGATAATGTAAGTATTTTTCAAAACTATACCTTCGAATCGTGAGTAGACCTCTCGATTAATAAGTAAAAAACTAGTAGTAAAGTTGTATTAATATATTTTCCATTTGCACTTCTTGGAAAGAAAGTAATTTTAAAGTAATCATTCGGAAAGCTCCTTTCACCGCCCACGCTTGGTTTATTATGTTTTATGCGTAAATCATTTACCGACGTCTTTAAAGGATAATAATTAAAAGGAACAAGGATATTGTGTAATTCAAGAAATCATTATGGCGGGTAATTATTACATTAATATTTTGTTTAATATTCATTACTTCTGTTCTTTGCCAACTACCAGCTAGCATTTTAATAATATGCTTTTTGTTTTCAGTATCGTGAGAAAACATTGACATTTTGTTTAGATGTAGTTCAGTTTTAATTATTTCTGTTGTTTAGAAAAATTTCAATATGGCATTAGACTGATTGCAGCCAAATCGTTATGATAATGTTACGTTAGTTGGAGACATAGTAAGAGTTATCATAAAAGGGTACAAAGATACATTAAAAACATGTTTATTATCACATTTACGGAACAAGTACGAAGAAAAATCACTGGCTTTATTGTCAGTATAAAATAAGAGCGCGAAAAACAATGATTTCGCATTTCAAAATAGTAAAAATGGAGACCAAGCCAAGCAATTATGGTTGGTACGGCATACATTTTCCACATACCACTTATGTTTATTTTTTAATTAAGTTATTGTCTACAATTAGTATGTAAAAAACATAAACCGATACCGGATTGGCTTACCAAACCAAAACTAATTGCAAATTAACAACATATAAACTAAAATAAATAACAACCATAAATATCGATCTAAAAAAACATGCTTTCAATAACTAACTAATACAATCGTCGGTTTTAAGGCACACAGTCAGCTGAATTTCATTATTATACATCACAAATAATTTTTTAAACATTGAATACAGGCGTTAAACACTAAATAATACAAATACTAACCATTTTGAACATTTCCTATTACTACTTGGACTAGATGATGAAATAGCCACGTTACAAAATATCATATAGTAACGCAACGTGAATAAATATTTTATTATTTCGTATATTTATAAGTACAATAGCGATTATCTTTAAAGAAAACGTAACGTGTTCAAAATGGTACAAATAAAGCTTGCTGCTACTCCACCTCAGAATCACCTCAATACCGAATGTGGCTCTTAGGTGAGGCGCAGGTATTACAAGAAAAACATGTCCATAGAACTGCGTGTACCTTTAAAATCTCATTACCTATCTAATATCCCTTCCGGGATACATAATTTAAAAAACTTCTCCATAAAATTAATAATTAATAATTAAAAAAGTTTGTACAAAATATTAATTGATATAATATACTAGATTAAATTCATAATAGTCTATATACAAAACAAAGTGAATTTACGGCACAAATGAAAAATTATGGCCGCCAAACCGAACTGCTTGCGATTCTCTTTATCGAACCATTCTTATGCCACGAACAAAGGGACATTGCACGTGTTCTATTCTCTACAATTAAACAACGAAATGACAAAGTAGTAAGTCAACAATGTCCATGAAATTATATATCAGCACCACATTGTTAAACACTAAAAAATAATGACCCAATTAAAAAAATACTTGATACGGCTGCAATTATAACAACTCCTAGAAATTTTTACAGCAATTCACTATTTATCACATGAGTAAAGGTCTCGTAATCGTTTTATGCCTTACCCCGTTATCATGATTTAAATTAGAGCTTCGAAGCTCTGTTGCTTTCATCACAAAAATGCACACATCGACGTCATAATCATTGATCAATTTCTTCATATTAAGGTCGACACGTTCAAGACCTATGTAACTGAATGGGAAATATCTCAGCACATCCATATTAACTAAATATAGCCCCCTATATCCTCGCTTAAACAGTTATTGAGAGTAATAGCAACAAAATAATGGGCCTTTTTATACTTTTTCTTTAGTATCCTGAAAACTAAGCCAGATAGGGCGAAACACTATATGTACATAATATATACATAATATTCTCTAAAATAATGGTTATAGCAAAAATAGCAGCACAATTGATAATTAAGTTCGTATTGACCGCCAAACTATAAAAAATGGGTTTCCGAAGCGTTTGTATTTCGCCATTGTTTGATAGTAACCCTATGATTTTTATAGATCATTTAATATGCAACTGAAAATTTGAAAAAAATCACACCTTTGCGGAGTTCAAAAAACACTTCATGCTCTTAAATATTATCTGGGACAACTTTCGATGAAAGAGGTATTAATTTTTACTTCCCTCGCATACCGAAGGGAAGTATTGTATTCGAGAAAAAATCACCCTCCGAGATTTTTTCGGATTCTGACGTTTCAGAACACGTAGATTCCGAAAATATAGGTTTTTCAATTCCGTCAGTCTGTCTGTCTGTCTGTCTGTCTGTCTGTCTGTCTGTCTGTCTGTCTGTTGGTGTATTTACTAAAAAACTACTTGACGGAGAGCAGTCAAATTTGGTAGGTAGTTAACCCTACTGTCAGCGAAGAACTGGTAGAATTTTCCCTGAAAAATATACAGGGTGGACCGTCTAAACGGAATAAATAGTGAAAAAAATTTTTTTTTGCTCAAATTTAAAATTTCCACGTTTCATGACGCGCTAAACCTATTTCAGAAAAAAAAAAATTTTGAAAATTTTTTTCACATATTTGAAAAAATTTTTACCAAGTTGAAAAAAAAATTTTTTTGCTCAAATTTAAAATTTCCACGTTTCATGACGCGCTAAACCTATTTCAGAAAAAAAAAAATTTGAAAATTTTTTTTAAACATTTTTGAAAAAAATTTTACCAAGATGAAAAAAAATTGTTTTTGCTCAAATTTAAAATTTCTACGTTTCATGACACGCTTAACCTATTTCAGGAAAAAAAAAATTGAAAATTTTTTTCACCAATATTTTTGAAAAAATTTTTACTACTAAAATGAATGTTTTTTTTCTTTCTTCAAATTTAAAATTTTCACGTTTCATGGCATTCTAAGCCTGATTAAAAAAAAAAGTTTTTTGAAATTTTATCACTAAGATAGAATTTTTCTTTCTTTGTTCAGATTTTAACTATCCACGTTTCCATGACATTCTAAAACTATTCAAACTAATTTAAAAATGTTTTTGAAGAATTTTTTTAAAAATTTGAAAACATTTTTAATCCATTTATGTATCACTACTATAGAACAGACGAAAAAATTTTTTTTTGCTCAAATTTAAAATTTCCATGTTTCATGATATTCCAAACCAATTTCGGAAAAAAAAATTTGCAACATTTTGTTACCAGTTTGGAAAAAAATTTAACACCAGAATGCTCAAATTTAAATGACATTCTAAACCTAGGTATTTCAGAAAAAAAATTTTGAAATTTTTTTTCACCAACATTTTTCAAAAAGTTTTTACCACTAAAATAAATCGATTTTTTTTTTATTTGCTCAAATTTAAAATTTTCACGTTTCATAGCATTCTAAACCTATTTTAAAAATACATCATTTTTAATTTTTAAACTTTTTTTAGCACTACTATAGAATAGAAGGAAACTTTCCTTTGTGCTCTAATTTAAAATTTCTACCTTTGACATTTTAAACCTATTTCAGAAGCAAAAAATTTGAAAATTATTTTACCATCTTTTGAAAAATTTAAAAAAAATGAAATTTTTTAACCACCACTATACTTCCACTCCATTACGTGAATGTTGGATTGAAAATGTGACAGATGGCAATAACATCTGGCATATGCACCTATTATACTTTTATTGAAAAATGTACAGGGTGGTCATCCCAAGAAATAAGTCATGGTGGACATTTGTAAAGGTATTTGCGCAGGCCTGCCATATGTGGCACCTGCTATTTAGTATTGAACTTTTGCTGTTGGATGAGCAATCTGTATATTTTTTTGAACAAAACTTATCAAGTTTTCTTTGTAATAATAGCAATAACTACTCCGATTATTATTCTCAATGTCATTTCGTAATTATTATTTTTTTAGAGAGACTGCCATGAACGAGGGAAGTTCTGTGTAAATACCTTTACCGATTTTTTTCTTTTTGCAGAACGGACGCTGATAGCTTTTACTTCCCTCGCATACCGAAGGGAAGTATTGTATTCGAGAAAAAATCACCCTCCGAGATTTTTTCGGATTCTGACGTTTCAGAACACGTAGATTCCGAAAATATAGGTTTTTCAATTCCGTCAGTCTGTCTGTCTGTCTGTCTGTTGGTGCATTAACTAAAAAACTACTTGACGGAGAGCAGTCAAATTTGGTAGGTAGTTAACCCTACTGTCAGCGAAGAACTGGTAGAATTTTCACTGAAAAATATACAGGGTGGACCGTCTAAACGGAATAAATAGTGAAAAAAAATTTTTTTTGCTCAAATTTAAAATTTCCACGTTTCATGACGCGCTAAACCTATTTCAGAAAAAAAAATTTTTTGAAAATTTTTTTCAATCATTTTTTAAAAAAATTTTACCACTAAAAAAAAAATTTTTCTTTGTTCAAATTTAAAATTTCCACGTTTCATGGCATTCTAAATCTATTTAAAAGAAAAAAAAAATTGAAAATTTTTTACCAACATTTTTGAAAAAATTTTTACCACCAAAATAGATGAATTTTTTTTTTCTCAAAATTTAAAATTTCCACGTTTCATAGCTTTCTAAATCTATTTAAAGAAAAATAAGAAAATTTAAAAAAATTTTGAAAAAATTTTACCACAAATAGATGGAATTTTTTTTTCCGATTTAAAATTTCCACGTTTCCATGGCATTCCAAATTTATTAAAACAAATTTAAAAATGTTTTAGAAAAATTAAAAAAAAATGAAAACATGTTTTAGTAATCTATTTATCACCATTATAGAATAGACGAAATATTTTTTTGCTCAAATTTAAAATTTCCACGTTTCATAACATTCTAAACCTATTTCGGAAAAAAAAAATTGCAACATATTTTCACCAATTTGGAAAAAAATTTAACACTAGAATAGACAGAAAATATTTTTGAAAATTTGTTCTATATTTTAATCACCACTATACTTCCACTCCATTACGTAAATGTGGGATTGAAAATGTGAGAGATGGCAATAATATTTGGCATATCCTATTATATACTTTTATTGAATAATGGCATCCCAAGAAATAATTGAGTCATGGTGGACATTTATAAAGGTATTTGCGCAAGCCTTCCATATTTGGCACCTGTTATTTAGTATATTGAACTTTTGCTGTTGGATGAACACTCTGTATATTTTTTTGACCAAAAGTTATCAGGTTTTCTTTGTAATAATACCAATAATTATATTCCGATTATTATTCCCAATGTCATTTCGTAATTAATAATTTTTTTGAGTGACTGTCATGCACAAATAACGAGGGAAGTTCTGTGTAAATAACTTTACCGATTTTTTTAATTTAGGCGCGAAGTCATTACGTAGAGCGGCCGAGGCAAGAAAAGCGCGTTTTACAAAAAAAATATTTTGCATTATAATTTGAGGTTTCTTATGTACATTATTTACAAATCGAAAGCGATTTTAAAATCACCAACTCTCTATTTTTTACTTATTTGTTAACGAATTAGCTAGTAACTAATTCTTTCAGTAAAGCACGCATTTCCTTATTCGGCTCGGTATAGCATGAAATCGTCAGCGTTCGTTATTCAAAAAAATTAATAAACACCTTTTCGTCGAATGTACACATAAAATCCATATCAAGAAAATTGTCTCAGATAATATCTAAGATCCCAAAACCGCAAAAAACATACAAAAATGACACGATTTTTCAGATTTTCAACTGTATTTAAAATGACCGCGAAAAGTCGTAAGGTTTACTATTAAAGAAGCACTTCGGAATCCCATTTTTAAGACTTGCCGATACAAACTTAATTATTACCTGTTATGATTAAAATGTTATGCTGTACCAAAAAGATACTATTCCCTATCGTGCTTATTTTCTAGGATATTGACGAAACGGTATTGAAAAAATGTTGCTATTATTATTAATAACTTTTTAATCCAGAAAAGAATAGAGGGGTACATTCTTCACAATGAGTATGTTTTATAAGAAACTCAATAGGTGTTGCGACTGTACACAATACTTTTATGTTGGCTACTATATTATATTAGAAAACTACTAAAAAATTATATTTAAAATATTTCAGTATTCTTAGAATTCAAATATTTTTTCTAAAGTCAAGACTAATATACCAAAGTTTTCACCTTTCTTTTCAAAATGGGGTAGTTTAATGCTATTTAAATTTACAAAATGATTCTTTCCTAGACAATGCGCGACATTGCCTATACAAACTCTGCATAAAGGACTTTGTGAATTCCTTGACGCGTTTTTTATACATCAACCAGTGCCACCAATTCATTTAGCACACAATTATTACAATTCAATCGAGAGGGAAAATTTTATATTAGTCAACAACACCGCTTAAAAATTTAAAATCAATATTGTCAATATAAAAATTGTGTCCTTGAAGAGGACAATGGAAGGAAAAAATCATCGGATTAATATTCCTGAGTATGCAGCAAGTCATACTGCAACTCTTAAATTAACTTTCTCCAAAGTACTGAAATATTTGTGCCAGTATCAATTAAATTTATTGTCTTCAATTGTGCATTTACAATAGATAATAACAAATAAACACAAGAAGTAATTTTAATATAAATGCTAGAACTAATTGACGGTTTTTGCGTTTCTTCAGTAACCATTGTATGTACCTATCTCTTGACTTAACTGCCATCCAAAAAAGATTTAAATTCTAGTTGGTTGTTTCCCATATGAACAATAGTAAAATTATTAAAGAACTATGTTTACTTTGCAGCTTCCGTGTTGTGCTTGAAATAAGTCGCATGTTTTTCAAATTGAACAGTTTTGAATATTGCCCACTATAATAAATAACCACAGTACAATATTCTCCGCTTGTGTTAAGTATGGTTTAATATTAATATCACTCAACGAAACTTGTTTTTTTACCATATGAATCATTATGCCGCCAGTGCAGAGATAAATGTGAAAAAAGCAACCAAATTAGAAATTTAAGAGGGGGGCAACGACCTAAAAATAAGCTAACTCCAACGCAGATGTACGTAAACCTCCTACACCTAACTTTTACCTGGCCAATAAGATTTCGTAAAGGCCTTAAAACCTAGTGGGCTGTAATTGCACGACTAACAAGATCTAATAATAATAAATAATTATAATTAAAATTATAAGTTACATGATTAAATGTTAAGTTCGACAGTCAAGATAGATGTATATTTTATTTTAATTTTAGCCTTATTATATTGAATATTTTCAATAGCCACAAATACACAATGAATGACTGTGTTCTAAACTCCGCACTTTTTACGTTGAGGCATCTTAAAGAAAATAGCAAGCAGGTATTAATTCGATTGAACAAGGATGATGCTCAAGCCGCTGTAAAACTGATCGACGCGACGTTTGTATACCCTGAGTTTTTTCAGTACACATTGCAGACAGACCTTTAGAGAAGTATTGAACCCCATTTTTATACTTACTTCTGCTCAAAAAACATATGTACCAACCGGATCGTATGTCACCCTCGAATAGATTGCTAATATTTGTTAAACAAAGCCTCCCACGTGGTTTAATGTGGGACGATGTAGGCTACTAAGGTTATATTAAAAGTATTATTACTTCATATGTGATTTGAGTAAAGAGATAATCATATTTTATGCTTTCATATGTATTTTTGGGGAATTACGGTGCAAATTGTAAGAAAGTACAAAATGGCAAATCATAAGTGAAAATAGCATTAATTTGTTCTTGATTAAAATTGGTAAAATGATTTTTAAACCGATTGTATAAAATGTGTTTGGAATATTCAAATATCAATATTAGTATGAATTTTGCACAGTATAACATCTACACAACATTAATAATAATGTATCAAATGTTTATGTTTATTTTTGCAGGAATTTTGCACTTTGTGATACCAATAAGAAATTTGGCACAATGGTAGATTGATTTATTGATTACGAATGATTATATACAAATCATTGTAAATAAAAAATTTAAAAAGAAAAGAGTCCATAAAAATATTCAGAAAGTATCTTGACATTATTCAAAATTCAAATTAAAACAATGTTTTCATATCTTTGTCTGCCTTACAACTGGGTTGCAGCTACGAGAAAAATTGTTATAATAGAAAATGTGTATCCTTTAATGCTCTTTAACTTTTTTCTAATTTTTCACCATAAAAGTCCGTGCTAACACAAATAATACTTCGGAAATTTGCCAAATTTAATGGCTAAATGAACACCAAATAATAAACAAGATTACTTTCTAACTTACAAATATATAGACATAACCTTCAAAATCGTGTTTATATCATTTTAGCTACATTAACTGAGCTAAATACTAGTTACAACGGTAACTAGAATTAAACAAATTTGAAAATTCTAAACACTATTGTCCTTAAAGCACCGTTTGTTACAAATACACGCAAATACATTTATAAAGTTTCGAATACCGATATGGTTTATTTATTACTTCATCATACCTGAATATTTCTAAAATAATTTTCCCTGAAAAAGCAAATAATGGCAAACATATTCGAAAGTGACACACATAATCTGTAGCAATTCTTGTGGGATTACTTAAAATGTCCTTTATATGGCGCTATTTATATTTTTTAAGTACAGCGACATGGAAACTGTACAATAAGCTACACACTACAAAACATCATGCAAATAACTACAGAACAAATAAGTCAAAACTATTACAAAACAAAAACAAAATCCCGCATACACACAAGCAAAATATGGAAAAAGGAAACATTAACTGTCAGAAACCATTTCATAATTTATCATGTCACAGAAATCAATCAGCTCTTATTTTGCCCCATACTGGGAAATTACAACTTATTTATGTTATCGTGACTTCTACAAAATAGTTTCTGAGCAGAGCTGACGAATGATATAAAAGTTTGAATCAATTTTGTCACCTTTACACGTGGTAAACAAAGTTACGTCTTTATTTAAGCCATATCAAATCTCTCTCGTGTAACCCAGTAGCCACTTCTAGCACACATATGAAACAGTTGAAGCACGATTTCGTGCTTCCGTTTCCGGATAAAGGAAGTAATGACAATAAGCGTATTTGAACTCTTTGAACGTTACAGGAAAGGCACGAACCTTTTACCGTAAGGATATTAGTTGGTGCAGGGGAAATCTTAATATTTTGCCAGTGCCGAATTAATTATAAGTTCGAAACAAAGAAAATAATTATATTAGCAAAAAAATACGAGTAATAATTTTTTAATAAATTATCACAGTATGGAACACATATTCTTGTCAACAACTACATGCCGGCTACATGCTACAATTAACGTTAGGTTACAGGAAGGAAAATATGCACATTACGAACAGTATGGCTGTCACAATAATGTTGTTTTAATTCAAACTACACTGTTCAATAAAACCAAATACAATTACAAAAACAGCTCTTGCCATGCTGTACCTAGTGTGCATATTTTCTTTATTGTAATTCAATGTTGAACGTGGCATGTAGCCGGTAAAGTAGTTGTTGAGAAGGATATATGTGTCGATCACATCTGTGATACGTTTTTATTTTTATTTTTATTTATTTATTTGCCTTATTTTTAGTTAAAGAGGTAAAATAATTACTAGTATTTTTGATAGTAATATAATTATTTCGTTTGTTTCTATTTTGGAATTTGCACTTGCATTTAATTGTATTTTGTAATTATAAGTTGTTAACGTACTTATAATGTATTAACAATTTGGAGAACGTTTGATGTTATTTCGGAACTAAATTTAATACACTGGAATCTTTAATTATTAAGTAAATTGCCAAAAGCCTAAAAGAAAGCTGAATATTATATACACAGCGATTCACTATATTTTGACCACCACTTTATCTTGCTATCGGAGATTAAAAAATTTCTTATGTAAGTTGTGGGTTTATACCTGTATTATTTAAAACAAACCAAGTGATTTTTCTCACAAATATTATTCAGTATTAGCTAAAATAACCCACATATTTAATGAACAGCCCTGCATTTCATCTGGATTGCGTATGGGACAATACAAATTATGGCTTTTTCCATCTGTTAACTAAATAAAGTTCTTACAGAATGAAGTTTTTTCTGACTACCACTAGTAAATCAGATTTTATAGCCAAAATAATTTAAGCGATGCCGGGAGTCGTCATAAAATTTGAAACGCAGACTCCCCGGTGGCAGAATTAATTAATTGACCTAAGTTTACGTGTAGTTTCATTTAAATTATTTACGCTCTCGTCTCTATTTACACAGGTAATATACACAACACACAACGCATTAATGATTTTTAAATAACAGTTAGAAAGATGACTTGCCAAGGCATAATCCTCGGTGAGTCGTCATCAATCTTCATTACACATACGTAATTATGGTCACATTTTATAAATTAAAATTAACAAAATATTAAAATTTCCAATGTAACCTACAACCACAGTCGTGATAGCCCGAATATTTCGCTGTATTCCCGGAAATGTACAAATAAATCAAACAGCTGTTTCTTGAACGGGTAGCCCGGTGGGAAACAAAATAAATCTCACACATCAAAATACGCGTGAGGTCTGACTTTGGATGAATTATTCAAGTCGGTCATCGTTCAGTTTTTAAATTAAGTTCTGGTTCCACCGACACGCCAAGTGGAACATATGATATTTCGCGTGCCGCCAGATCTATAACATTTGGGCAAATAAATAGACACGGATTATGCTCACTTATGGGACAGCGGGTCGGGCCTTTATGAGTTATAGCTCACCGCAAAACCGCAACCGTGCTCAGAGTTTTGAACTTTTTCGTTGTACATTTAAATTTGCTTCTTCGGTGATAATTAATTGCTGTACAGGACGGTCAGTTATCGCTTGCTTAGGAGAAAATTCCTAGGATCAAAATAGGCCAAGGACTAAAATTACCTCCTGATGGAAATACAACATTTCAAAATAAATATGAGGCGATATTTACTCATATGCGTATTATTTTTTGTCAGTTCAATCAATCTCGATTTCTCGGTTAATGGATCTAATCTCTATTTACCGGTAATTTATACAGTATGTCACAGACCGTTACAAAAAGAGCGAACATTTTTTTATTATAAACTAGATCATTTTCGTAAGAAACTTTGTTTATTTTTAAAATTCAGTTAATATTTTTAAATGTTCAAAAATTGTACGGAATGCTCAAAAATATGAAAATTTTGAAAGTAGCTTAAGAGAGAACTACAACTTTTTTTCATTTTGGAGAAAAACGTTACTAGAAAAACGTATTTGAAATGTTAAAACAAGCCTCGATACTAAATTGCATTAATATTTTTAATGTCAGATTTTTTTACAGAAATTAATTTTGTATTTCTAAATTAAAAAAATAAAAAACAACATAGAGAACATTTGAATTAAAAATGGACTTTCTGGAGTGTAATCTCTTTTTGTTCAGATATAATACAATATTGAATAATATTTAATGACTCCAAAATATTTTCTCTTACTGGTGTAATTCAACGCATACATATTTAAAGATTTTCTTTAAAATTTTTGGTATACATTGCCTAACTGTTGCGATTCAATTCTGATTTTTGTTTTAGATATTCTTCAATCCCCAAAAAAGTTCAAATCATACGGTGACAACTAATAGCATGTGAAGAAAATGAACGAGTTGTGCGTCGACGTTACGACGGATCTTATTCTTCTGAAAACACTGACGGTGTTTTAACCGTAATGTTTAGAAATTTTAAATTTTATTTGAAACATTATGTTTAAAAAATCTGTGAAATGCAGTATCGAGGTTTATTTTAACATCTCAACAACATTCCCAAATAAAATAAAAACAAAGTTAGTTTATCTTTCAACATTTTACATCGTTCATGTTTTTGAACAGTAGATACTTTTTAGACTTTTGGTCATATTAACTTAATCTTAAGCAACATTTCTTATGAAGCAGGTCTCATTTTTGAAAAATGTCAGTTAAGAATAAAATTAGGATATTATATTTATCCAAATCGGTGAGTTCTGAGGTCAGAAATCATCTCCTAAGCTATAGCTTATTTTCGGAATGAATGTTATACACATGGTTACTTTTAATGTTCATTACAAAAGACACTGCATGGCTTCTTAAAAATAAGGAATCACTAACAGGAAAATATAATTTCCGTTTATTTGTTTCATTAATTACTAAACGCACACGTGCTCTCTCTGGTTTCCAAGATGAAAGAATCTATTTCAATTATCACGAATTATCCAAAATAAGGTTAATAACCACATATAAGGTGTTTTATAAATATCACGCACAATATTAGCTGGATATTCGGGGCAGATGGTAAGGTAAAAGTCAGTGGCTCCGTGCTTATGTGATAGATTTGAAACCGCCGAGTCTCGGTTTCACCCTGGCTAAGGCATACGGATGTTTATTAGTGCTGCTTTCAATATGATACCGAAACGATAAAGGTAAGTTAGACTGCAGTCGAGTGAGACAAGACAGCTGATCACCGTTATCTCTCCTGAGTTCGCAGGGAATGGTTGTTGTGTTATTGTATGTGTATGTGTGTCCTGGTCTAGAGATGAAATAGTATATGGCTAAACTTCATCAGATTCGTAATGTAAATAAAGTAAAAGTTAACCAAAAGAAATTATTGCTTCAAAATGTTATATAAAAGAGTTAGGTGCTTCTCAATTTCTTTTAAATCGCCTTTTATTTATTAATACTCTTGGTGAGATGTATCATAAGAAATTTCTAATTATTATATCCGATTAAATTTATTCGATAGGGATAGAAAAAACGACAAACCTACTAAATATTTTAAATGGAAAAATATATTCCATATGTTCTGACAAACTCATTTCTACAAATCTAGGCTGCATACAGGATGTTTCAAAAATGCATCGTACAAATTCAGGAGCTGTGCGGCAAGAAGTTCCTATGAAGATCGGTCAGATAATGCGACAAATGTACATTCTCGTATTTTGACAAAAATATATTTTATATCCATGTCTGGAATATCAACTTTGGGATCTAAGCAAGCATATGCTTAATTACAATCAGTGAAACACCACCAAGATAAAATGCACGATACAATCTGCTCTTAAGAACCTTAAGAAATGGTCCTCAACTTTTGTTCTTCAAATTGCATGTCCCAAAAATTTTACACTATAATTGAGTCCCTAGTTCATTGTGAATACTATTCATTTCTAAAATTTTAAGAATGATTTTCCCCATAGAACACAATAGATTTTTGGCTATGATCACTTGTTTGCGCAAAGGACCTATCATGACGGTTTAGAGTTTATGTAGAGTCCGGAGGAGCGTAATTTGAACATCTACTAAGATGTAATTGTAAAAAGCCTTGTTTCTTATTAATTCTTATTATAATCTGCGTAAATACAATTCGCAGCACTTCGACACATTTCTAATGCCGGTAATATCGCTCGTAGAGAATTTTTTTATTATTAATTGAATTGGTAATTGAATTCTGAACAACTTTCAAAATGCTCGCCCGTCTGTCTGTACGTCTGTCTGTCTGTCCTTCTGTCACGTTTCTTGTAAGCACGATAACTTAAGAACAAAACGTCCTATTGTTTTAAAATTTGGTCAGTAAGTTAGTGTTAGCTAGAGGAAGAACCTTCGAAGAAATAGATCAATAAATAAAAAAGTTATTAATTATTTAAGTTTAAAAAAAATCTATTTTGTATGTTTTGTAATTAAAAAAATACATCATTTGCAAAAAAACTGCGAAGAGTATCCTATAAAATGTGCAACAATTATTTAAAAAGTGTAGTAAATCGATGAAGAGTATAATGGTTAGTTTGTTTATAATTACTATACAACTATACAATATTGACAAGGTATGCTACGGTATCTGCAATGGATATTCCATAGCAGTATAAAATATTAAGGGTGCAATTTGAAAAACCAAAGCTGGGGGAGATCTTTCAAGAGTTGTAAGAAGAAAAACGGTTTCGACGATGTAATCTGAAGAACTCATTCACAACCCTTTTTGATGACTTTTTATCTTCTCAGATAACGGATATTGGCTTGTTAATGGAATTTCGAGACACGATTTAAGATTCTTCTGGCAACCTGCGCTTTAACTACGTCCCGCTAGTTATACACCGCTGAGCCTCTTTATCAAAACGTTAAAGTCTATTTACTCGTCGTTTAACACCATGGATGTGTTAAGAAGTTTGATAAATTTCCCACGCAATTAAGAAAGCCTTTATCGAGGTCCTCCGTAAATACATAATCAGATTTTTTAATATCCGTATGTTTCTTGTAAGGAATTTGTAGATAAATATTGCGGCAAAAAGTCAGTAAAACTGTTAAATCGAACTGAAAACATCCTGAATTAAAAAATTACTTACTGATATATATCAAAGTGACCAGTATAGATTAGTGAAATTAAACGCATACATGTTGGCTAATAATGTAAAGCAAACAAAAATGTTTTTCTAAAGGACTGTCCCCCCTCTACCCTTATGTATTTTTACCTAATGGATCCGAATTTTGCATCTAATTTATAGGTTTCACGATTCAGTTTTTCGCTAGCTACCCAAAGACCACTTGTGAGACCCTTCAAACCCCTGAAACTCCTAGTTTGATCACTCACTGCCGGAAAATCGTTGTGGAGATTGGAGATATACATAGAGCCCTATTTGTACTAAATTTTATATAAAATATATTCAAGTACAGAATTTTCGGCGAGACCAATCATTCCATGAGAAAAAGCGGAAAACCGTAGGGAGATGAAGGTTCTTTGCATTTTAGGGTAGTATTTGGAGGGTAGTTTTTGAAGCGTAGTTATACCTTGTGCATTGGAAACTTTTTCGTTTCCTAAAAGACTTCCTCTGGAGAGTAAAATCCTCAAAGAGCACAAAATTATAATGTATTTCCTCTACTTCCTTATTTTAGGTGTAATGTCAATGGACTAATATTAAATTTGTTGAAAATATTTATGACAAATGAAATTCAGAATATCAAACAAAACAGAATGAGAGAGTGAATAAAACTGACCTGGCAGAACAAATAAAAGATTTATGTAATAGATTAAAAAGTAGTAGGTGAAAGTGCAAGGTCATATTGCATTTCGACTAATTTTTAAGAAGGATTACAGACTTCGACCTTCCAATAATTGACTGTTGCGCAACTACTTTGAATGCATACATGACACCTTGACAAATTGTTCTGTTATAGAATAAAGAATACAAAAGTATACACCACATCGAAAAGATTTGTCTATTATCTGTCATAAAATTAATTAGGTTGCCGGATGGTAAAATTACGCCCAGTTATCACCAGAAATTGTTCGAACTACACTATAGATTGGAGCCTTAGTACAGAACAATAGGCAAAAAATATGTTTTTTATGTTTTACATTTAGTAAGTATTTCTTCTATCTGTTAATTGATGTATTTTTAATCTTGGTGTGGTAGCCATTTTTTTATTTCTTTATTCAGCAATCCGACAGAGTTCTTCTTAAGGAATGAATGATGGAGTTTCAGCGAAAATGGTGGAACTAAGCTAGGTGTAATATTTTTGACCTATAGTCTTTCCAGCTTTGGGAACTACAACAGATTTACTTTTATATCTGGTGTCATGCGGATGTGTAATCTGTGTCAAAGCACCTTTATGTATAAACTGCCGCATAAGGAAATTTCGAAGAAATAATTAACTTGTATCTAATAAAAGCGTTTCACTAAAAAGTTGATGTGTTGAGTAACGGTAATAATAATTTTTCCTATTTACATTTCACTTTTATACGAATTCCATTTTTTTTTGTTATTATTCGTTACTCCACCCCATGCCCCCCATTCCGTAATTGATATGGGATTGTACGAAGGCATAATATAGTATCCTCCGGTGTTTTATACAAATATATCTCGATAATATTTGAATTTACCCAACATACTTCTAAGTTTTTAACAATAAATTCTGATAGTTCCATCTTAGATGCTTCTCAATAAATATGCTTAGGTACTTAACTTTATCGGCTATTTCTATTTTTATTATGCGTTGACTTGTTTTAAATTGTAGTGTATTATAATTAGGAACAGCAATATTATAATCAGGGACATCATTATTATAACAGCTAAATGGTAACAGCTGTTTTTGAAAAATTAATAGTTAATAGTTGATTATTAAAAAACTGTATTATGTTTAAGAAGTCATGCTCTACTACTCGTTTTAATTCTGACCAGCGCCGCAGTATCGTCCGCGAAATTTATATTTCCCACTGAGGGTATTTTAAATAACTCATTTATATAGATATAGGTCCCAGTACTGTTCCCTGTGGAGCTCAATACTGTACTGTTTTTCAGAACTTACAATATTATTAACTTTTACCCGTTGTACTCTATGTACTCTACCTCTTAAATAACTTGTTACAAGTTTCAATGAAATACCTATAATAATACATAAAATTTGAATATTTATTGCAATCAACTTTTCTTAATATTTATCTTTGTCTTAAAAATTAGTACAAAGGAACGAAAATATAATTTCCCCCTTAGGAAGAGCATACGACAATTTTACAATTTGTTATCTGTTTGTTGAGTAACATTTATTTTTGTAAAGACAATATATTATCTTTGACACATTGATAATTAAAAATTTCTCGTATGACTCCAACTTCTTTATATATACACTGTATGTGAAAATATTGAAACATGCATGTAGCATGTATCCGGTACATGTAAAAATTAACCAGAGATGGCTATGTGCAAAAAAACTTCTTCAGTACGGTGACAGCTAAACAAGCGAAATTTTAAACAGATGGAAATTAAAAACCATTTTACCAATTAATGTTTCATCATATTATACAAGAGGACACACATCATTGACAATAACCATGTTAAGGAACACTATATGTTTTGACATTACATGTAGAGGTAGGAAACGATTTAAATAACAAAATTTTACAAACAAAATATGAATGACAGCTACAGCCAAACAAACACGACATTTGACATTGTCTAAATGAAAGTACGCATGTATAATGAGGTATATTAGAAATTATTATTACTGTTTACTTTGGCTCAGTAATTATCAAATTACAAATGTATATCGTACTGCAGTCAAATCACTTTAATTTACAGGAATTAATAGAACTAATTCACAGTGAGCTGCATTTTGAACATGATGTTCGTTAGTAGTTTACAAATCATATACTAAAATCTCCACCACATCTTATGTTCCGTCCGCCTTACTGGAATACTGGAAGAACGGCAGCCGTCTTATGTTTCCCCCAATACCTTCATTAGACTGCGTTTAACAGAAAAATTCTCAAACAAAAAGTGAGGATGTTACTGTCTACAAAACATCATTTCTACGTTTCCTATCTGCAATATTTCCATCGGTATAAATAATTTTGCAATTACTTCCACATTCAAGGATGTCGTAAAAAAGTTTCAATTTTCTTTTGGTTAAAACAGATTTAGAATATTACAAGAAGTGGATATTTTAAGTTTAAGCGGAAAAAAATGTGTCGAACGATCTGTAACTTTTTTGTGTGCATGATTAGTCTAGAACAGTTTGTTAACTTGGAAAGTACACGTATGTATTATAACGGGATCTGGAACTAGATTATACTTTGAGCTTTTTCTGTTGAAGGGTTGGGAGGCAAAATAGGGATAAATAGGTAAAGCTCGCTAGTAAGAGTAAAGAAACTTGAGATTTGGTGTATATACTAGAAGACGAGATTTCAAATTTTATGACATCCGTAAGCAAGCTATAGAGCAGTGTTATTACCAACGAAACGATCGTGTCGATCAATTAGGAATCTTTTTTTCAAACTCAGAAGATAAACCAATATTTATTTTGAAACCTACAGAAGGAATGCATGAAGTTGATGTAACTGTTAAACAGTTGCACCAATTAATGTATGAGAATACATTCATTGTACAGCAAGCTATGGAATGGAAATAACAATGTTTTGTTTTTAACGCCTAGTCGAAGAAAAACGTATTTAGAGCTCTATGAATCTACAAAAAAGTTTTAACAAAAATTAAGGAAAATGTCATGTCCATGCGTTGAGTGAAAGAGGGTGTTACCTCTACATCTGACCCAGGAAATCTAAAATATTCCAAAATGCTGCAAGAACGGGGTGACCGGGATGAATTACTGATGGCTGACGATACGTTTCTATAAGCTGTATATTGTGTGTTTGAATTTTTATCATCTGTAAATTATTTTAGATTGACCCAGGAGATTTAAATTGACACAGATTGAACTGCGAGAAGTAGACGAGAAGTTAAATTGGAAAACTTACCACTAACATCAGCAGTAGCTAACCAGCATTTTTCAGGAGTTTATCATCAAATTGAAAGAAGATAACCAAGTGAACTTCATGAAAGTGGGGACCTATTATACTAAATTCGTAAAATGAGGATAGTAATAGATGCACGTGATCAGCGCGTGCAACTATTAGGGTTTGAATTTGGAGACGATGTAATGCAAAGTTAGATTACAAAGGCAACGCTCTGTTACATGTGCCGGTTGACAATCTTAACAGCTTCGGTCATTGCAGTCTTCCTCGTACGAATTCAATATAGTTTAATAACTTCCACTCAGACGCTTGCTCCAAATAATCTCTTGAACCTACTTGTACGTAAAAAATTGTAGTGGGGAATATACGCATACGAACAGGGTTAAAACGTTCACTATGTGGAAATTGCCGTTGCACATCTTGTTCTGATAGGTAGTTAACCAGCATAACTCACCTCTTTCCCCTACCCTATCCGGAATTCCTCAAGGATCATCCTACGGACCCATACTAATCAACATATACATTCGCTACTTACCACTTCCAACCGAACACAGGACAAGCCTCTGTTTATTTGCTGACGAAACCGTGATCCTGACTACTTCGAAAGAATCAGACATTATTGCACGTCTGTTACAAACAAACAAGACACTAACCTTCTACAAAAACTGGAGACTACGCGTGAACATACAGAAGACACATATACTTCACCAGTCGTTCAACTAAAATCACCACGTCAATCACGCTGGTAGGTCAGGCATACAACAAGCAAGTCATATTAAATATTTGAGGGTCAAGAAATTGTTATTTAATCCTGCACCAGAACTATCCTATAAAACGCTTTTCCACCTTGTTTCCACATCGTAACTCTCCTCGTCATGTCATCACCTTTATTTACAAGTACAATCTACGTCCTATCCTAACCTACGCAACCCGCCCTCGATTAGCATGAAGTCCCCCCCCCCCAATCCAATTCCTCCACATTTTCCGCACTCCTCTATTTCCAATCTTATTCTAAACATATTCCTCCCCAATCCAGCCAATATCTGGTGCAACCAGTTAATCTATTCCTGTAAATTCCCTCATATCAAATTCCTCCATCCATCCAAACACCCATCCCTAAATGACATCTATACCCCCTAAAACAAAATTATTTTAAATTGTAGCAAGAAAAAAATCGAAATACAAAAAATATTAAAACAGAATATACAGACATCTTTAAAATTCACAAAACAATTATAGATAACTATTTCAACATCGCAAATCTAACAAAAAAAATGTTATTGATCCCAAAAAAGCCATTCAAACACGCACACAAGAGAACCATAACTACCGTGCACCCACATAACCTACACTAAATTGATCCAATATCCACTATCACTTCTCAACTGTGTTTAATATAACATACTAACAACTCTAACTTTCTAATACAATAACAAAACCATTACCACCGTTAGCCTCATCCTTACCATTATATATAACAACAACTCAAGGCAAGCATCACGTCGATGGAAAGTCTAAGGCATTGCCACGCATTCCATTCTGCCTACCCTAAAGAATATCATAATATTCCTAACGAAAGAGCAGCATGTTGAGAACAGAATCAGAATATGATAGTATAACCGAATTTGACTTTCACACTGAAAGCGACGATGACCTTTAGCAACAAGTCTTTGTGGAACAGGCCTCCTGAGGATACCACAATATAAAAAAATGTGCCATCTTACTTTGGTATGGTGTGGAAACACATACTTTCTATAAGTATGCAATGTCTGTTGCCGATGTGGTAGACAACCAAACTCACATTTTGCAAATTACGACCAAAATTGAATAATATTTAAGAATTTCATATGAAAATAGTTATTTTCAGCTTTCTGTCCATAAAATTGCCTGCTATCTTGGGTTTTTTCTGAGTATTACTCGTTAGAAACATTTGCTTATGTAAAATTATATAGAATCCTTTTGGTCTTTACAATCGTACTCATCATTTTTGTTAAGATGTCTCGTCGGACGGAAATATACCCATGGGTTTTCAATTCAATTTGCTAGCCGATTTATTTTATCATTTTTAAAGTGTTATAATTAGGTTCTTGTTTAAAAGTGAATTATTTATTATTTGTTTGCTTATAGTAATGAAACATATTCTTTATAGGATTTTGCAAACAGCGGAAAGAAAAACTATCTATGAGAACTAAAAGAAAAACTATATGTAAAAAATATTAATGAAATCTTTGCATTCTTTCGATAACCTGACTTCTGGTTATGGTAGCTAGCGAAAGCGAATATCTCAAAAAATTTGTATCAACCACTTTAATAATAGAGGGGGAATGGAAAATATTATAGAGAAAAGCAATCCAGTTCAGATCCCGTTATAATACAAACGTGTATAAAATTTCAAGTTAATATCTTAAACCGTTCCAGAGAAATTGCGCGAACAAAAAAAAAAACAGACGGACACAGAAAATATTTTTTTGTTCAAAATTAAGATCTGGACGTTTCATGGCATTTTAAACCTACTTCAACAAGAAACATTTTTCATTTTTTTACGATTACTATGCTTCCAATCCACTGTGTGAATGTAAAATATATATATTTTGGAAAATTTTGCGGTTCCGTAAAACGAACAACTTCAGTATTTAATACAATAGTTCATGAAAATATTATAAACGGAACCAGTATGGAACCTAAAAATTAATATAATTCTTTAACTTCTCAAACCAAGTAAAACGTAGAAAATATATATTCCAGCCTTTAGTTTTGGTATGTTTCACATCAATCATAATAACTTGATCTCGTCTTGACATTAAAATGTTACAAATCGAAAGAAAAAATACTTCTCGGTAAATATTGTACAAATAAATACTACATTTAATGAGGTTGCAATTAAGTTTTCAGTTTATACGAGCCGGAGAAATACGTAGCATAATATTATCATAATTATTATGAATCTATATACATTTGTTAATGGTTTTTTCATTGAGCCTGTATAATTCCGGTTTACTGGTGAGATTTTCCGATTAGATACCGATTTAACGCAGTCTCTAGTTAATTTACGGATTCATTTACTGCCAATAAATTTGTGTATTTGGTCGGCTAACATTTTCATTATAAGCTACCTTCAAGCTACGCAATTTAATATGTTGCAAATACCGAACCATAAATCTAGCTGGCTTCGCATGTAACGATTACGAAATTTTGTAACATATTTTTTTCTCGATAAATTACTTTTGACTTATGCCAATAAATATTATTATTTACTTGTCATGAATCTCCGGAGGTGATATAAACTCTTGTAATCTACTGCATAACGGAACGGAACTTGTTTCATGGCGATGCCTTCTGTTTGAACTGTTCTCTCTGTCCCCTAAATACAGTTTTAAACCACATAAGGAATAGTATCCTGCTGTTTTTGCTATTGAAAATACTCGGACCAAACTGTGTTGACGCCTAAATTCAATAAAAACATTTAAACGATATTCATTTTATGAAATCAACGAACAGAAATGCTTTGCTTCTGTTTGTTGAAAGCTTTTTCGAAATTTGGTACACTTAGTCAATATTAGATACGGACGATGTTATTTTTAGTCTTGCACTTTTCTAATGAAAACTCTTCCATACAAGTCAATATTGATTGAAAAATGTCATAACAGTTGACAAATAATCCTACTGTATTATACAGTGTGATTTCTAAAAGCAGTTGCATTCCTAACAGGTTACTAACAGATTACTATTGAAAAGTGTTATAAAAAATCTGAGGCCTTGGCTTCTAGTGTGTACACCAAATCCTCTTACCAACATACTTTACTTATTTTCTCCCCTACCGACCCCCGCCCCTTCAACGGAATTATCTGAAAATACACTCAAGTTTCAAATATCGTTATAATATAATACTTGTACCAAATATCAAGTGGATATCTCAATTTTATTTTATAAGCCCCTTTAATAATAAACTGGAGATGGTGGAGAGGTTGAAAAATGTTATAAAAAATCTGAGGTCTTGGCTTCTAGTATAAACACCAAATCCTAAGTTCCTGTACTCTCATCAGCTTGCTTTATGTATTTACCTCTATTTACCCCTATTTAACCCCAACCCTCCACTGGAAATAATACAAAATATAATCATGATACAAGTGTGTACTAAATCTGAAATCATTATCTCAAACCATTCCTGAGAAAACATACGCACAAAAAGTTACAGACCGACCGACAGACAGAAAAATTGTTTCCGTTTTAAAGTTTTAAAAAATTTGGACGTTTTATAGTATTCTAAGCCTATTTCAACAATAAAAATGTTTGCACTACGTGGATGTGGAAGTAAAACTAGTAAACCGTAATTGAGAAACGCCCTGTATATAGCAGAAGCAATAAAGGAACAATTAGCAGATTCAGGTATGCGAGAAAATAAGTAGGCAGTAGCATGTGGTCAATAATTGATTTTGTTCGATTAAGTACATGAGTTCAAAACAACATTAAAGCTATTAATATTTGCAATATACGTTCCTCAATCAACAGAAAAGCTCGCCCATTAATCGATCGAAGAATTATCAAATAAATCAATAATTACCAAACAGAAGCTACAAATTCCTTACAATATCAGATGCTTTTTTGCTTTTAACAGGACTCGTTATAGACTTGATCGAGCCCCGACAACAAGAACCTTTCGAGTGATCGGTTCGGCAGCAGATTGAAGTGAGCCTAAATAAAGAACCTGCCTGGTATATCTAACATAATATCAGAACGTGTCGAAAAATCCGGCTGCAATAAATCTACGGTTCTTTAATCGCCTTGGCGCATCGTCGAATTCGAATTTCTACGCGCGGGTTTCACTTATTTGCGACGGGACAACAAGAAACGTAAATGCCTGGTACTAGGGACATGTAAAATAAAATGGAATATGCATTAATAAATATTAACATTTGTGTGCTAATGTCACAAAATAGTTATTACAAGGTCGACTGTTTCTAAATGTGGATGATTTTTTAGAACACGAAAGTACATTATTTCAAGTATCTTACACAGAAATTAAATAATAGTATGCACTATGATTTAATAATACTCTTGATAAAGGCCTAACAAGCCGAAATGTATGTAGAGTATTTATAATATATTGTTTGGTTCATCTAAAAGCAGTGTTTAATTTATAATTAACAATTATTTTCAAGATGTTTCACAAGGTACCTACCGCAAATTCAGTTATTATATAATATATGCTTTACTAGCCGCCAAAATGTCTTATAAGCCTGCAGCTCATCCTTATTTTTTCATCAGAACTGGCGACTTCAAGATAATTCGTTGTGTCGTAAAAGTATACTAAATAAGAACACTTTCAGTCGAATTTACCCACAAAATAACTGCCACCGAAATTTAAAAATAACGTTTGCAACTTGCGTGATCTTGGCCTTTTCCTGTGTTAATCGAAGTCAGTAGCAATACAATATGCATATTTAAAATTTAGTGTTTCCGTGGACATGTCACTCAATAACTGAACCCTATTACCTATTGAGGTTGGTTAAATATACGTTCGATTTCGTCATTTGTGCTAGTCAACAATCGTACGGATTGAACTGAGAAATTTTTAAAAATTCTGTTAACAAAAGGAAAACCTACAAGAAGACTTGGGAAGAAAGACCTTAAAGGAAATTGAACTACAAAAATCAGAAATGGTAAGTCATTAACCAGTAAATTGTCATTTGTCCAAAAATACGTGAATAATATTCAAAGCAGTGTTTAATTTATAATTACTTAACAATTATTATGTTTAATCGCTGTTATTTCTCCTGGGTTCAAGTCTCACTTGTGGTATATAGCAATGTCAATGGGAATGGTTGTTGTGTTAATGTCTATGTGTACGTGTTCTAGGTGAGTGGTGGAATAGCTATGGCTAAACTTTGCTATGACGTTGACATATACTTTGCCATGACATATAAATAAAGCGTTTAAAACAAAGTAGAATTCCAAATGTTAGAAAGATAAGCAGAAATGGAATTTAAAATTTGAAAATGTGGATTAAAATTTTCCGGTGACAGTGGAAAACTTAAATGGTAATGTATGTGTTATTAGTTCACAAATTTAAATCGAAATTATTCAAAAAATTGCACCTATTTCACAGTCTGGATGAAGACTGGGAAAACAATGTGTACCAGTATTTACGAAAATAAACAACGTCAAATAAAGTAATATGCGATTTTTCCAGTTGTATATAAGAAACCACTAATGCCGTATGTGACAGTTTCCAATTCGAATCAAGGAAGGAAAAATATGTTCTAACAACTACAGAAAAGGAAAAGAATATAAATGCACATTTTGTAAAATATATCCATTTCAAAAGTTTGGATCTTGACAAACATTGGAAATGGGTAAAAACAACCAAAGTGTTTTTCTTACATTGGGAAAAAGGTTTGCAGAAGAAAGAAGACTTGTGGAATTGATAATTGTACCAAAACGTTCATTTAGTACCATGCACTGATAACAATCCCAGAATCATCGGAGTATGGTTGGCTATTGTGCGAGAGACAAATGAGCCCCATTTATTTGACTGGACAAACCAGCCTAGAAATTCTCAACAATCTCAACAATATATGCGTGATTGCAGTACTAGATCATCACCATGTATGTTTATACAATTGTGTACGCGTCGCGAGGTAAATTTATTATGTGTAAATGCTGTGCGAAATATAATACTAGATATCAAGATTATGTGAAGATGATTGATCGTTGAAATTGGTTATAATTGACATTTACTTCGAATTAAAACAATCGCCGAAGACTATAACGGTTAATACTCTTCGGCGATTTACTGCATTTTTTATATAACTGTTGCACATTCTATAGGATACTCTTCGCAGTTTTTTTGTAAATAATATTAGTTTTAGATATTTTTAGTTTAATTACAAAACAAATTATGTAAAAAAAAAATTAGAATTTATAACTTTTTTATTTATCGATCGATTTTGCTCAAAAGGGGTTCTTCCTCTAGCTAACACCAACTTAGTGTCCAAATTTCAATGCAATCGGACTTTTCGTTCTTAAGTTATCGTGCTTACAAGAAACGTGACGGGCGGACGGACAGACAGACGGACAGACGGGCGGACGGACATTTTGAAAGTTGTTCAGAATTAGATCACCAACACAGTGATATGAAAATTTTTTGCTAGGAGCAATATTGCCGGTTTTAGAAATGTGCCGATCGAATGCAATATACTCTTCGTTTTGTATTTGCGAAGAGTTTAATAATAGCAGTAATCAGAGTGTCACGCATTTTACAGGTATCATTTTGGTATGTTCTGCAGCAGTTATTTTAAGTAATTATCGTCTAAAATATTCTGACCTCATATACTTTCAATTAAAATTTGTTAGAACCACGTGAGTTATCTCCAACTTGAAGATTGCTTCTGTTTTTATACGATTATTTATAGGGTGAGCTGAAAGCCTATTATTTCTCTTTTAGCTAAGAGAATGTTGACATTTTTGCAATATCAAAAAGTGATTTTTTTTTTAAGTCAAAAAATTGAGATTCTTGGAGATTTGGAAGATTTTAACCACAACTTAACGCGGTTACTAAATACTGATAATTACATACGTCCAGCTCTCTCCACGAGTGGAAAGGCTTTCTTGTCTTTAAAAAGTAACATGCCACAAACACAGCTAAAACTAGATTTCAAAAAAGTATTCTAACACGATAGCATACAGGTTCACATTGATTTGACTGAATAAATAAAGAGAAAAATTAATGAGATATCATTACTTACTCATTTTTTCTCCAAAAAATGACACCGAACAGCCATACCCCGGAGAGAGGTCAATTATATTAAAGTACTTCTTACAGGAAAGATTTATAATATTTAAAAACAGGCCTTTTACCTTGGAAACCTTATTAGATCAAGCGCCAGAGACGAAAAAAGACCAAAATGATTCTAATTGAGGCAGAAGGATGCTGTTTTTTGAGTCGGTAAAAACAGGAATTATTCGCGATACCATTTTTTTCTTGAAACGAGAAAAAAATTGTTTCAGATAAAAGTTGTAGACAACAAAGTCATCTATCGATCTGGTCAAACCCGATGTGAGAATAATGAAATTTAACCTCGAAATTAAAAAAAAAAAAACAAGGAAAAAATCAAATTCCTTTAAAGCAAAAAATTTTTTCGGAAAAAAATGAATTAAAAATTTCCAATTAGAGCTAAAAGTAATCTGAAGAAGGTGACATGGTGTTGCTTCCTTGAGCGACTTACACTAGAGAGAGTGAAAATTGGGAAAATCAGTAATTGGGATAATGTAGACGTTCTAAGACTCAAATTTTAATCCTCTTTTTTCACTTCAAAAGTTTTTAAAATCGCTTGAAAATTCATCAGTTTTTCAAAGTTCAGTGTCTTTCCCAATGGTTTATTAAATTTCATTGAAATAAATATTTTTTTGCTTTTCAAAAAATCGATTGTGGAAGCCGTTTCTTTGTGATAGTGCACTACTTGGTTTTCTATCACTGATTTATTATATTATAACATATGCGTTAAGTTTCGTACCTTAATGTACCATGTTAAACGTTGCGTTGATTTGAAACAATGCAACCTTTGAAAATGGTACGTAAAGGTACAAACTGCCGTAACGTGTATTTTATAACAAATCAGTGATAGAAAACAAAGTATTGTCTTTTCTCATATCATTTCTTGCTCTGGATTTTTAAAATTCCACTATTAAAACCCAATATAGATACTTCTGAGAAATGACTTATTATGACAAAACTTAGTAAAATTTTAACGCGGGGTTCAGTTTAAAACATGTTTTAAACTTGTTTCTACTAGAAGGAAATTTTTAATTTTTCTCCCGCCCATGTATCTTTGAGAAAAGTGTATATAGTCGTTGGTAAAAGCAAACATATACACCACGTCAGTTATTTTATTCAATATGTGCTATGATTATAGCACTACTTCAGGGGTCAAATTGTTTCGACTGTGACGTTCTTAAGATTTGCTAATCCAAGGAAAAAAGTTTCCTCTATCCTTGATCTTTCTTCTCTCCAATATTCCTACTCGGTATCTATTTCGAAAAATAAAAAAGTTTCTCGCTTGCTATGTTTACGCCTGCACATTGTCGATACAGCGTTAGAAAGAAAAATCATATTTTGTACACTCTACACATTGAATTTAACTTTCACATAACACGGAAAAATAATTATTTTCTTAATTTTATAAATTCATGTTTTCAAAAACATAGATTGTAATACAACTACAGGCTGTCTTCACGATAGCAGTAGTATGGATATCAACGAATTTATATGAATAGAAGCCGAGATAAAGTGTAAAACTCATACGATACTGTTGCCAACATGTCCAACATTCCTTTTTTTCACCATTTCATTCTAAGATACAATATTGCTTATGGCGCTATCTCTGTTGCAGCCTGTTCATGCTCGTGGTATGAGTGTAGCATAGAGAATAATAGACATATGTGGAGTTTAGTAATTTAAGAACTGTGTCTGTTTTAGCTACCCTAACCTCAAAATTATTTCCGTGATTTGTAAGTTTAAACAATTATTCTCACCGAATCGTCAAAATAGTGAAATGTGTTGTTTGTGGTGTAATTGAGGATAAAAATAGCCATGTTAAAATCAGTGTGACAGCAACAAAGATGGGGGCTATGGTAATTTTTGTCATGAAGAAGAAAGAGATAGTTATAAAATGTAATGTCTGAACTTGAGTACGAGATGTTGTCAATACACTTATAAATGTGTATCTGAACTTGAGTACGAGATGTTGTCAATACACTTATAAATGTGTATCTGCTTCTATTTATATATATTCTTTGTATGATAAATTTCTCCTCCTATACCCTTCGTCGCGTGAAGAAGCGAGCGAATAAAGAACTACGCTCAATTATACACATATTTTTAAAAGATTGTATGGTTGTAAGATAAATAAAAAATCTTTTTGTAGGCAAAAGTTTAAAGAATCTGTTAAACCGAATCCCGCGTCAAAATGTATTTACTTAAAATGTTACCTTTTACATAACAGGTTATTCCTCAATAATATCGATATCTCGGGTTCTACTCAGGTTTTAAGAATTCAAATATTTTTCAATAAAATTTAATAAACCACGGGAAACAAAACTAAATTTTGGGAAAAAAATTAAGTTTGGAGCTAGTCAAACATTTTTGAAGTAAAGAAAAAAAATGTTAAGTAACCCAGAATAAATAATTTCTCTTCAGATTATGCAAGCAGAGATAGAAACTTGCAATTTAACCCTGAGAATATCTATATTGGCGGTCGATCCCAAAAATTAGATCGATTTTCCGAATTTCCATTGTTAAGATTAAGTCACGCAAAAAACTGTGTTTTCAAAATCGGTCTACATCATCCTTTAAAGACAGTTTTAGCTGTTATGGGCTTTCCCACTCAATCCAGTATTTTTTGTAAATAATTTTGGGATTAAAGAAGTAGTTAGTTTCTTTGGTTTCTTTGAAGATTTGAGGTTAGATTTCATTATATTCACATCGAATAAATAATTTTATTGTCTACAACTTTAATTTAAAACATACTTTTCTAAAAAAGAACAAAGTCATCGCGAAGAAAACAGCTTTTTCAAATTTCTTTTGGCTGTGAAAAATTAGCGGCACAGATTTTTATAGGCCAATTTAAGTACTTATTCACAATAATAAAATGCAGAAATTTAAAAAAAAAACAGCAACCTTCTACTTTATTTTGACACAAAAAATGCTCTGTCGTTGGCCTAAACCAAGCATTTTATTCATAATTATTGACTGTTATAAATTGTAAAGTATCAAATTTAGAATGGTTTATACCGATATACGCATTGTCACAAAAATCTTTTAACAGCGACACAATTATCGACCTAATATTTTCAAACCACTGAGCAGCGAGAGAATCCAAACTCGAAGTCGCGGTTGCCTTGTCTTGACGCATCATCAACATAAAAACATTAAATAAAACTAATTCATGACTAAGACGGTCCCAATTCGGGACTTAAGTTCTAAGCTCAGTCTACCGCTGAGGGTGGGAGTGCATGTGTGAATGCGGGTGCTGGGGGTGGCCGTACCCCTGATGAGGGGGCGGTAGCGGACTAGGGCAGGCCTGCGAATAGCCACCGTGCTGTGGCGACCCCCCCAGCCCCAGGTGACTTTGTTCTAGGTGCGAGTAGTGACCCTGGCCCGCGAGAGAGTGCGGGTGTGCGTGTGTATGCGGTGAACCGTACACCATTTGTCTTACTTTAGAGTCCTCGTCGCTGATGTTGTAGGTTAGCTCGGTCTCCTCGAAGCCAGTCGCCGACATGCGCTGGTCTCCGCCTGCTGAACCAGCTGGAGGATCTGGAGAGTTTAGGCAGGTCTGGATGAGGGCCTTCCCTGTAGAGAGACCAACAACTGTTAAAGAAACAATAGCGTATTGTCTTTTGGCGAAAGTCGTTTCATACTCGTATTACTTTAAAAAATTGGCAAAACAATAATTACACAGGCACATAAAAAAAGATAAGTAGTCTGTTTCTGTACCCCTATGTATTTCGACGAGTTGAACACGAGTCCGGTGTCTATTTAGCACCATCACCAGCCAATTTTCAGTAAATTTCGGAACTTCTAGATTATTTCTGCGATTTACTAAAATCTGGTGGGTGACGGAGCTAAAGGGACACCGGATTGCATATTCGGAAGTAGCCGAATATTTGTGCATATCGAACGTGTGTAATCGCAGCATGTGTGCAATAATGCGTGCTCGTCTTGAGGCTCCTTAGAACTGTTTAAAATGGCACTTTAATTTTGTATTTTAACTTTTAGCATTGAGAATGGCAAGGAGCATTTACACTGTTTTCGCAATTTATTTTCAATTGTAAAAATGGCGCAAATGTTCCTTGCCCTTCTCGGACAACACCTACTGACTTTCAACGGACGAGTTTGGCTTATCTCAAACAACAGATCGTGCATTATTAGTTACTTCCAACTCCGCCATATCATACGCTGGATATGCCACCGGATTCGTCGAAATACATTGGGGTTATTCCTAAAAAAAAATACCGTTTCCCCTAGAAAATATTTGAGAAACTTCATCATCTCGAAGGCACGTGATAATATTAACTGATTTTGCTCAAATTTGCAAATCACTTTTTTGGGATTTGGTACAAATCTGGAGGAAGTGAGACAAAAAGAAGTTATTTTTTTCCAGTCGCTAGTATAAATTTAATCTACCCTATTATACGAACGCCGACAAGTAGTGTTTTCTTCTTAGTTATACTAACATAAGGGAAAAAACAATCGTGTTAAACAACAGTCTTTAGATATCGGCAATTTTAATTACAATACAAGTGCTAATAAAATGTTGTGTTTTAATACTTCTCATGTATCTTCAGGAAGTATCTTCAAAATTGTTCAAAGCACAAGAAAACGAAATCGAAACGGTCCTGTCACATTCACTCCAAAACTTATGACATTTACATCATTTTATTCGAACCAAAGAATTTATTCTTGGCCCCACGCCGCACAGTCTGGCAGAATGTACAAAATTCGCAGAGGCTTAATTTTTGACATATCGACTTGAATTTTTTTTAAATATTCAGAAAGGAGTCTGGAATAGGGAGTCACTGCAGCTTTTTTGAAATTCTTTGGTTGCATGGAAGGGTTAAGGTCATTCAAAGTCAGATTCGTATTTTTAAAAGGGAACCCCTATTTTGTATTGCCAATTCGAATTATCTGACTAAAAATAGACTACTTTTGTGCGAAACATTTTTTCTGAAATTGTCATTTTTTTCAGTTATCCGGTGAGGATAGAATTTCGCGATTTTCTTACTCGAAAATGAAGAAGTTTGGACAAGATTGCAAAAGGCAAAAAGAGTTTAGGGAATATTCTCAATTTTTTTCGGAATTTTCCAATTCGCTTTTTTGATGCACTTAAAAACTTCACACTGCTCTTTTCTGCAAAAGGCATTAGGCAATTCCGAAAAAAAAAATTGGGAATATTCCCGGAATGATTCCAAACTCTTTTTGCCTCTTACATTTTTTTCCAAACTTCTTCGAGTAAAAAAATCGCAGTTCTAAATTTTGATTTTTCCTCGCCGGATAACTGAAAAAAATTACAGTTTCAGAAAAAATGTTTCGAACAAAAGTAGTCTATTTTTAGCCAGACAATGCGAATTTGCAATAAAAAATAGGGGTCCCTTTTAAAAATACGAATGTGACCTTGAATGACCTTAACCCTTCCATGAAAACAAAAAACTTCAAAAAACTGCAGAGACTCTCTATTCCAGACTCTTTTCTGAGCATTTTAAAAAAAATCAAGTCGATATCTCAAAAACTGAGCCTTACTGCGAATTTTGTCCATTCTGCCACTGTGTGCCGCGTCGTTAAGGTCTTTAACATTAGAACATAACCATTACTGTAACTTTTCTTACTTTTAATTTCATAATTTGGATATTATTAACATTAACATTATCATTAGCATCAAAAGAGGAGATTCGCGCTACAAAATATTGCACTGTTAAAATAAATTTGTTTAAAATGAAAAAGAACACAACTGTACATTTGAAAATTTAAAAATAGTTGATTAGTTGCGTAAAATTAAATATAGTGTATAGTGTATAGTAGACCAAACAGTATTTGATCCATTAAAAATGCGAAAAAAAATGTGTATATGAACATAGCTTTACTGAAAGTAACGTACAGCTTTTTTGTGGCTGATGTAAAAATTTGGTCTACAGTTTCGAAATTAGAAAGAGAATATTTTCACATCATGAAAGAAATATTTTGTCTTAATTAGTAATTTCGACAAATTTTGGTCCTTCCTAATACATTCTTCTTCCTTGATACGTTCTGAACAGGGTAATTTATGATAGAAATATATAATGACATTATTATATACTAAAATTACATTTGAGAATATATTTTAATACTTTCCTTGATGACCCATTTACACGAGGCCACTAGGTAAGCCAGTCCAGTGCGATGAGAGAGAAGCTAGTTCATTAAATCGTCTGATTAAGTTTACACCTAAGCCAGTAGTGTCTAGTCTAGACAATTCAACATAATCGCAATCCAAAGTATACATATACAGGATGGTCAATTTGGATGCTCAAAATTGGGATCTCGGAAACCGCAAGAAATAGAGTCTGTTAAAGTTGCGCAATGTAGTTCTCGATACTATGGCACAAAACATTGGGAAATACTCCTGTGGGGTCTGAGATATTGGATAAAAAATCCAAATTATGGATTTCTGATTTTCAAGGTATTGCGGTTGTTAGAGAACTTATTAATATCCAGTAATACTTTCTTGGAGTACTTTGCGTTTTATTTATTTAGGACCATCATCAGCTTCAAAATTTTAAATACGGACCTGAAGTTTTTACCTCATCTTTGGAAAGCATTTTGTAATACGAATTTAATAATATGTCGCATTTAAAAAATTAGCAACGTTTCATTGCCCTTAAACCAATACATAATTATAACAGCTTGCCTGAATACGGTCCTGTAAGTTTTGTTTTTTGAATTAGATTTCACGAGACCTTGTATTGTTAGTAAGTTGCTACTTTGATTGACAATGTTTATAACTCAAAATCATTAAGACTAACGAAGGTAACAAGATCTAAGACCATCATTGGATCAACAATTTCCCGGTCAGACGATTGATAATAAAGGTGTAATGAGGTGGCCTGCCTGGTCACGTGACTTAACACCGTGTGATTATTTTTTTGGGGTACTTTAAGAAACAAAGTGTACAAGGAATCCACAAATAATATTGAACAATTGAGGCTAATTATTACAAATTCTTTTGCCTCCTCGCCCAGGAATGACGGTGGACTTGCAGTACATAACATCAACAAAAGAATAGACGTATGCCTTAATGAAAATGGGAATTTAATTGAATAGCTTCAGTAACTTGTTACGCTTAGTTTTTTAAACATTTTGATGGAATTATAAAAATCAATAAACAATGTTAAATAAATAAACAGAATTGCTTATATTCTAATAATACAAGGTCCTGTGAAATCTAATTTAAAATACAAAAAATTTGCAGGACCGCATTCAGGCAACTTAAGTAATGGTTTAAGTGCAACGAAACGTTGGAAAATATTTAAGTGTGATGTATAATTGAATTCGTATTACAAAATTCTTTCCTAAAATGAAGTAAAAACTCCAGGTCCGTACTTAAAATTTTGCAGATGATGACGCTCCTGAAGCAACGTAATATCGCGAAATAAAACGGATGCTATAGAAATGTTTAGCATTGTAAAGTGATCTATGAAAGTATTCTTGGATTTTCAATAAATTCAATAATAACCGAAATATTCCGAAGAATCAAGAATCCATCATTCGGATTTTTTTCTAATATCTCAAAAACCAACAGGAGTATTTCCGATTTTTTCATGCCATATTATTGAGTACTACATTGCACAACTTTGTCGCTCTTTAATTGACTCTCTATCTCTTATGGTTTTCGTGATCCCAATGGCGAGCCTCCAATTTGGATCAGCCTGTGTCTGTATATATGTATGACGCGAGGCGTAACATCTAACTAGTATCTATATTGGCCTACTAGGCCAGGAATACACGTTCAGTCAGTAGATGATCCATTCCAGCACGCGAGTGTTGGGAGAGCTACTGGCCCCCAAAGATAGGCAACCGTTCTATTAGCTGGAATGTCCTGGGTATACACATACTTAATACACATAAAAAAAGGCCATTAAAACCGACCATAAATCACTATGTCGTTAGCGTGAGGGATATCACACAGAACCGCATTTAAAATTTTTGTGCACAATAACAGTAGAAGTTTAGAAGTATTGTCTGTGGTAAATAATAGTTATTTGGTAAAGTGAAAAATTTAAATGTTTTACTCTGTTTTGCTTGTCACGATAGGAATAATATCTTATATATTTGAGGAGCATTAACGAATTCAATATTCTATGATACACTGACAATATTAAGTTCGACTCTGTCGAGGGTAGGGTTTACATACCTACTGTAAACCGTTACATCCAAAAATAATTTCGGTAGGAGGGAGTCGGGTATTATTCGAAATTATAATTCAAACAGGCGTGTTTCCGTTAATTTCTTATCTTAATCATGCCAGAACATAATTTACATGTTTTTGTATGTATTAAGTAATACATTATATTTATGAATTACCATTTTCTACAAAAATAGAGCATGCCACGCTCTCGCATCTCTACATAAGCGGCATGGCTTTGAGGTTTTTTAAGTGCATTAAATATACGTAGTGAACTATAACGGCTTGAGCATGCTCCATTGTGTCGGAATGACTATTTACACGGTGCCATTACTGGACTGTCTAACTCGACTGGTTCACCTACTGGTCTCGTATAATTGAGCCAACATCATAATTACATCGGCATTATAGTTTTTTTTTTTCAAATTTCTGTTGGGTCGTTTGGTCTACTATACACAATTTTTCCCAGCGGCTGGATACCGAGAACAACATACATCAATATTGTTACTTCAAACCCAATTGTTTTTTACCTTTGAATATATCCATATTTATTGACGGGCCCTGTACAATTACATTAGTTATTACACCAATTTTTCAAAGAATTACAAGTACACAACGGATGTTAGCATTATATACCTTGTTTGACATTTGATAAACCGTAGAATAGCTGTTTATGCAATAAGTGCGAAAAATTAGTTTTTTATACACCATACGTAAAACCCGTCGAAGTGCGCAAATGCACTTATCGTACGTACTGTATATAAAATTTCTTCTAAAACCTTTAAAAAGAATAGAAAAATATTGCAAGACATGACGTTTCTAATCATTTTTAATCAATCTGTCAAGACATTATTAGTTTATTGTTTATGAAATTATTAGTAGGATTAATAGGCAGGTGAGAATTAAAACATGTTGCAGTTGTCTTTTTAAAAGTTATGGCTCAAAGATAAGTTACTTTTACGTGGTCCGTAAAGTATATAAATTTTACACACTTTCTACTGAGTACTTGTGCATAAAATAACTTCTCATGTTTTTAATATTTGTCATTACATCCATTCTTGTCGCGTAGAAAATATACTTAGGTTTTTACTTTTCAAGCCTTTGAACAATTTACTCGCTATGACCATTTTTAAAAGCAAATATCATTTCATTAGATCTAAATCAAGTACAATAAATTAATTGGTTTGGTAACCATACACATGCAACTATGGAACTTAAAAAAATAAATAATTGGATAACAATTATAGAATAGAATGGAATGGAATAGAATTGAATGGAATGGAATGGAACGGAACGGAATGGAATGGAATGGAATGGAATGGAATGGTATGGAATGGAATGGTATGGAATGGTATGGAACAGTATGGAACTGTATGGAATGGTATGGAATGGTATGGAATGGAATAATATGGAATGGAATGGGATGGATTGGAATGGAATGGGATGGAACGGAACGGAATGAAACGGAACGGAACGGAATGGAATGGATTGGAATGGAATGGAATGGAATGGGATGGAATGGAATGGAACGGAGCGGAATGGAATAGAATAGAATAATCTTTATTTTCCAATTAGACTGTTACAGCAGTATGGGCATCATCATTTGCATCACTGCATATTTGCAAAGTTACAAGGATAAAAATATTCTAAAATTACAATTTAAAAAAATAAATAAATTCTAATCTAGGTACCAAGTAGTTGTAAAAAACATGATTACGTATTAACTAATGTAAGATAAAGATATATTATCTTGCATTACAAACTGCTTATAAAAATAATTAGGTGTGTTGAAGAAATCATCTATAGAAAGAAATTATTTATTACGTATTATTTATGTAGTCAGCTACTGAATAAATGCCTGAGTTTGAAGATATTTTTTCAATGAATGTTTAAATTTGTAAAATGTATTTGATTTCCTTATATGGTCGGGAAGTTTATTAAAATATTTACTCCAGAATATTAAAGGCCTTTTTGTTGTTGGTTGCAATTGTGTTGTATGTCTTGTTTCATAAGTATGATTTTGTGAATTACGATGATATAAATGTATATTATTTCGAACAAACGTTGCGACTTTGTAGATATACAATCAGGGCAAGGTCACTATTTTTAGAGATTGAAATAAGTGTTTACATGTCTGTCTGCTACTAGATTTAGTAACAATTCTAACTGACTTTTTGAACCCTAAACACTTCAATTGTTCTATTACTGGTTTCCCAGAATTTAACACCATAAAACTTAGTGGACTTAAATGATCCGTGGTAAATGTTAACCATCTTCCGTGTCCTAAAATATTATATCACTTTTCGCAAAGAAAAATGAATTTTTGATAATTTTTTACATGTTTTCAACTTGTTCGTGCTAATTAGAATTATTGTCTATATAAATACCTAAAAATATTGCACAATTTTTTATGTTACTTCAGATGTTACTATATTACTTTTATAATTCAGATTATCTCAAATGTCAAATAAGATTAATTCTGCTAACAAATCCTGACATTTTAAAAGTTGAGTTGTACTTGCCTGCCTCGCTGGTGATCATCGGCTGCAGCTTTCTGGTTGCGAAGGTGTACACGTGGCCGGTCTCGGATGCCACCAGGAGCATTACTTGGGTCCCGGTCAACGTCGAGAGCTCGTACGCCTGCAACAAAAGCCATTTTATAGCCTCAACTCGAGCTCGTCACATAAATTACATACATAATACAATGTTTCAATTAAGCATTAGTAACTTAATACGCTACGATCATAAAAGCCATCGCATGGCCGTCACTCGAACTGAGCCATCTTCCTCCTCTTTGTTGTCATATCTTTATTTACAGGCGCATAATGAACACTTTATGATATTATGCAAATCGAAACGGTTTTTTTGGTATACTTGTCTGATGTGATTTATACTTTTACTATTATTATAAACAAATAAACGCCATTAATAGTTTTCCGATTACATTTTTTTTTGTTCGAAAAGATATACGATGTCAGAAGTATCCGGCAGAATTTCCGGTTACCTTTCGCATATTCAAAAGAAAGAGGATTCGATGGTAAGATGTTTATTATTTTTGTTTTCTTTTTCTTAATACATTTGATGTCCGTCCGGAAATTCACGTCGTTAACTTTAAGCAGAGACTATCGTCAGATAAAATTAGCAACATTGATTTCCTGACACCCTGTATATGTGTATTGTCAAGAAACTATAAAATTAGCAGAAAAGCAATAAACGTGGCAAAACTTTTTAAAATAACAAGTCTTTAATAAAATGTACCGAATCGAAGATGGTTTGACTGAGTCAGAGCCGTAGTCCAATAAGTGGAGATTGGTTGCATTTGATATACACAGAGTGACCCATTTAAAGCGGGACATTTCTCTAAAATGTTATTTGTTGGCCGATTTAAACAATTTATTTTTTAATGATAGAGCTTCAATAACTCTACTGTGGTGCAAAATTTCAGAGCGAAATTTAAAATTTCAAGGCCTATTTCGATTTTTTTTCCAATATCAAAAATCCAAGAAGAACAATTTTTTAATCTCAAATCTGACTACACCACTGGGTTTAGGATACCTCTAATTGGATGTGACCGAAATTTTACAGAAAATATTGGCTTCGAACAGAAATATAGCATAATTAAAATTCATATATATAATTTATGTTATCGAGTTGAATGTTACAAATTTATAACCATTAGTTATTCAATACTAGCAATATTTGATTTCTTTACGCACGCAAAAAAATCAATTAGAACCAATCTTGGGATACCGTGAAAAGAATTCCTACCTCAAAATTTCTGCTGCATCAGTAGTTATGCTATAGGGATTCGGGACCAAAATCCCATGTTATTTCTTATCGAGGTTCATTTTGCACATGTTTGACCAATTTTCTCCCCACCACTTTTTAGGCTCCGCCTTCGGGGAAGGTCCTACTGGTAGAGGAGATATTATTGGTCGATCTGTACGCTTTAAAACAGAGTTTGAATAGCTTTTAAACAGGTTTGTACAGCTTTTAAACAGGTTTGTACAGACTCTGTTTTAAATCGTACAGACCTGTATACAGAATCTGTTTAAAAGCTGTTCAAACTCGGTTTTAAAGCGTACATATCGACCAAGAATATCTCCTCGACCAGTAGGGCCTTCCCCGAAGGCGGAGCCTGAAAAGTGGTGGGGAGAAAATTGGTCAAAAATGTGCAAAATGAACCTCCATAAGAAATAACATGGGATTTTGGTCCCGAATCCCTATAGCATAACTACTTGCATCGACTGTTATAATTTTCATCGGAAGTACTAATCCAAAAACTACATTCATGAATTTTTTCAGTGATAGTTCAGAAATTAGTAGGAGGTGGGAAAAGGCTGGTGGCGGCGGTGATAACGATTTTGGATGCGAGTATTTCGTGAATGAAGAATTAAAATTACAAGACTCCAATACATTTTTTGTTGCATTTTAAGAGACCTATCCAACGACACCCCCGGGTAAGTGTATTTTTTCGGATTTACTTGTCACTGTATGCTGTATGGGAGATGCGGGGTGTTTTAATTATGCACATTTAAAATGCGATTTGTGAGAAATCTACGTGGTAGACACTTCTTAAATAATTTCATCGGCTTCTACGTGTCAAAATTCCGTGGGAATTGATAGCTTCCATGCATTGATCAAGACTTTTTTGTAAATTTCTGTTATTTAAATAAAAAGACATTTTCATATTTTGTACTTAAACAAAGACATAAAATTTAAAATGTTTAAAACTAACATTATTTACAAAAAAAAACTGTGAAGAGTATCCCATAGAATGTGCAACAATTATGTAAATAATTTAATAATTCGGCAAATAATATAATGATTACTCTAGTTCGTAGGGAAAAAAATATTCATATTGGTGATCGAATTCTGAACAACTTTCAAAATGTCCATCCGTCGGTTTGTCTGTCTGTCCGCCGTCCGTCTGTCCGTCCGTCCGTCTCTTTTAAGCACGATAACTTAAAAAGAAACATCGGTTTGTAGTGAAATTTGAACAGGAAGTTAATGTTAGCTAGAGGAAGAACCCTATTGTCTTTTAACAAAATCGATCAATAAATAAAGAAGTTATTAATTATTTAAATTATTTAAATTTATATATTTATATATTAAATAATATTGTTACACTGCAAAACCGGCTAATTAGGCAATACTCCCTAATGCTTATCAATTTAACAGCAATAAATTTGTCACAAATGCGATAAGATTATAGACCACATTCATCTCGCAGTTAGATAAGGCCGTCTCTCTCGCTAATACAAATCAACATTACAAATATTTTTTATTTACGATAAAATTGCGAGTATTCTACAGAATTTGCAACAATTATATAAAAAGTGCAGTAAATTGGCGGAGAGTATAATGGTTAGCTTGTTTTATTATTAAATTAAACCTCTAGTAATTCATTTTTGAGGTTGGCCACATCATTTCTAAAATACTCGCATTTCAGTTCCAAAATGACAGATGGAAAATACCTATTTTCAATGGCAGTCATAGAAAAAAGAAATTAGAATCCCGACGAGTGTCTACTCATTCAATGAGGTGAATAAAGTATTTTTAGTAGAAAAAATATTGATTAATATTGGCAATTTTGATTTTTTTAATTCCCATGTATATTACTCCCATTCTTCAACTGATTAGAATTTTAGATAGGTAGTTTTAATTTAAAATTTCGAACTGCTTACCGAAGTACTACACGGTACTTAATCAAATATATAATTAGTTCCCATTTTTCAATAAGAATCACACTGCGGGAAGTCAATTAACCATCATAAATCGCGATTGCGGATACTGGTCAATAAATTAGGAGGGTTTGTACAACCAATCTAGATTGAATTTATAGTGATAGTTGTATTCGGGCGATGCCGGCAACGATTAGTTATATAAATTGGTGACATTTTACTAATATGACAATTAAAACCGTAGACTCTAGAAAGATCCCGAATTAATACCAGACGTTGAAAAATCGTACAATTCTTACATAATATTTAACAAAAAATTAATAAATAGCAAGCTAACCATTATACTCTTCTCCGACTTACTGCACTTTTTATATAATTGGTGCACATTCTATAATATACTCTCCAAATTTTATAGTAAATAAAAAATAATGTTTGTTTATATTAGCGACGGCCTTGTCTAACTTCGAAATGAATGAAACCCGTCAAAGCTTGATCCACAATCTTATCGCATTTGTGGCACATTTATTGCTGTAAAGTTGATAAACATTAGGGACTATTACCTAATTAGCCGGTTTTGCAAGGTAGCGATATTATATAATATAAATATATGGATTTAATACATTTAAATAATTAATAACTTTTATATTTTTTGATCGATTTTGTTCAGGGTTCTTCCTCTAGCTAACACTAGCTTACTGTACAAGTTTCAATACAATCGGACTTTTCGTTCTTAGGTTATTGTGCTTACAAGAAACGTGACGGACGGACAGACCGATTGACGGACGGACATTCTGAGTTTATTTTGGTTAGGTATGCATATAAGTGCAATAAAAACGAAAAGTATCATGGGAATAAATACTTAGATCCACCCCTGCCTGAAGTAACTCTTGAGCTGAAGCCAACCCTGTCTATCGCAAGGAACATTCTGCGCATATTCTAGACAGGTATACGTCACACGACTAAAAATGAAACTGTGGACATAGGAAATAGCATTGAGTGGAAACTGTATTACTCTGGGCCAAAGTATCTCGTCACCAAGTGACTGACATGTTACTCTGCCAGCTCACCCATCCTACACTTGCTGTCAACAGGCTGCTTCAGGATCATTCTCTGGTGGTATCTAGCGCTTGCTCTTGCGCTGCAATTATTAAACTTTCTGTTTCCAATTTTAAGCCAGTCAACCACTTGAAGACGCCTCTCTGTCCACTGCTAGTCGGTCTAGATCACGAAACAATTTTCCATGCATTGGCTTTACGCAGAGTATGGTTCTTCTCATCTGTATGGTGGGTTGAAAAAACGTGACAAGAAAACCTTAAAGATACCAGCGTTTCAACTCATCATCATCATAACAAAGTTTATTTAAATTGAACGGTACATAAGCATTGCCTCCCCGGATCAAGATCTGGAGCCAACCGCACAACCACGTCGCGTAGCGCCGTGGTGTTAGTTCGGTTGGATGGATCGTGACCGGTTCGGCTCAATAAAATAAAATAGAAAGTTAAAACTCCTGCCGCCTGTGGCGGCTTAAAATTAACATTTAGGTTGTTCATATTTAAAAACTTCAATTCTAAGGCACTGAAAGATTAAAACACTATAAAACTAAATTTGGAGAAAGAAATACTGGATTTGATTTGGGTTGCTAAGACGGGGAAAAACTCAATGGAAAAACCCGTTCGAGGCAATTGTGCCCCAACAGTCCGCTCGCCATTGGGAAGATTTGGTTATGGAAAGGAAATTTGAGTTTTAAATAGTTAAGATTTTTATCAGTTTTATCGGCCAAAAAAGAATTTTAATCAAAAGAGGACAAAATAACAAAAATTACAAAAATACAAACAGATGACAAACAATGGGAAAAGAAAGAGGATAGGTACGGAGTAAAATTATGGTGGTGAAAAGGGTATGATAGACAAAAGTTTTGGTAGAGAAAGAGTGTGGCTAGAGAGGCTGCCGAAAGCGTTTCGACTAGTTAGGCAAGTATCGAAGAGGGACAGGGTTGGCTTTAGTTTTCTTAAACATTGACAATTAAATTTGAACCATACATGATATTTCAATAATTAATTATTTATAAGAACTAGAGAAGTATTAAAACAAATAATCATTAATTTAATACTGTAGACGTTTAGTTTTAATTTTAATCATAAGAAACTGATCTAAAGCGTTTAAATCTTTTAATTGCACCATTCAGCCAATAACAAATAATATAGATACCTTAAGGTATTGAAGATATTATTATTATAAAGATCTATTAGTATAATACTAGTAAAAATAATATTAATAAACAGTATATTACTGGCAAACGAAAATAAATATTGTGTGTATTTATCATTTTACATTTAAAACCCAATTTCGAAATCGGATTTTTTGTTATTTATTTTTTATTTAATCGTCTTATTCATATTAACGTCCTGGCGGAGTTTACTCAACCAGGACACGTACACATAACAGCGACTAGACATGTTGTGCCACCCAACAGCGGTCTAGCTCACTGCTACCATCTCGGCAACACATTAAAAACGCCACTAAATATCCATACTCTGGCCAGGATTCGAACCTGGGACTACATGGTCGCAGGCCAAACACCTTTGCATTGCGCCACTGAGCCGCTAATAGTAATCCTATCATTTTCTCGAAATTCGCTGTATATTGTTGGTATTCATTGTAAATTACCATTGGTCATTGAAGGATCTACCTCCTTTGATACTTCCTTTCTCTTCGTATTTTCCCAAGTGTCGATACCGATACTTCCGCCAAGTAAGCCGTTTTTTCGAATACTCTTCGTTCTCTTTCACTCGCTACTATATTTTTTTTTAAACAGTTAGTAAGGTCTTTTGCGATCTTTCGCATAAATATTTTCTTCTTGGTTGTTTAGGAATTGCAATATTCGTGTCTTCTACATTTTCAACGAAGCCGATTTTGTACTATGCTAGCATGTGCCTGTTTGTACACAAGGCCATATATCACACTATGTGATACGAGACATAGGGCGACTGGCGCAATAGTATTGAAAATGACTTGCAGTAGAATTCATCGCGTATTTTACGTTATAAAGGTAGGTAAAGTACAATGTAATTATTCTTTTTTAAACAATAATACGGACATTTTGTAATATTTCACTGCGAAATTAAGGTACATACTTGTCATATTTCAAATTGCATATGCGAATGAGTCCACTTATCCCTATTTCAGAGCGAGAGAGGAAGTTTCGGCTTTCTTTGCAACTTTTTCAAACAGTTATATAGATGAGAAGAACTATACTTCTATGTTTAGCTTTTCAATGCTGCATTTACCAGATATCCTTATTCATAATTTCATATTCCATTTGTCCTAATTGTCCAACAGAAAGATTTATTATTTACAATATAATTACGTATATACTTTCTGATTTATCAGCGTCCATTGCGACTCACTGCATTATTATTATATTTTCATAGTAATCAGAATTCATCAGGCCATTAGGAATGATTTCCAAATTACGTTGTAGTATATTCTAATGTACCTACTTCCAACAGTAAAATATGTTAGACCAGCCACAATTAGAAAACCTTTGAAGTTGAACACATCAGTATCTTAATTCTATTACACAATGTCTCAGCATCCTTTATAACGCAGATTAATTGATGTGTTTTAATTTTTGTAGCTGAAACATAAACTATAAACTCCATATTTAAAGTTATTTTTGACCGATCGCTGGTTTTAATACCGTTTTTCAAAGTAAGAAAGTATGTAACATTAACTTGTTTGTAAAAGGGTTTATGGGCATTTTATGAGAGCCGTCGCAAAGAAATCACTTGAACTGGCCACCTTCCTCTTTTGTCATATCTTTATTTACAAGCTCATAACAAATGCTTTATGGGATTATGCAAATTACATAATTTTTTGCTATGGTATATTAACGCTTTTTACGCTTATTATACAAACGAACGACAGGTAATAACTTAGACGCTTTATCATTTACAATAAATTAGAAAATATGAGGCCTATGAAAGTAGTGGAAAATCTTTATTACTTCCTTAGTAGACGGGAAAATTTTAATGTATATACTTGCAAGGACAACAATCAACCTTGTGATCAGTAAGAACATAACTTGCGAAAATTTCGAAATAAACATAACACAGTGGTGAGATATTAATTTCTCTCCATTCTAACCGACTGCAACAATTTTTAAAAGCTTTTATTTAACTTGCAATGTTAATGTGTTAGTTTGTTTAGGTCAAATCTTGCAAACTGAATTAGAACCACTTCCTCTTATCCTACGGAGTTGAAATTTTACACGTTGATTCAGTTTCGATAACAATGATAGGTATGGCCTGATTCTACACCCAGGATATACAGTGTGGTCGATTAAGTGTGCAACAAATGGAAAAACATGTTTAGTTGCACAACCAAAGTTTAAATACCGCCAAAAGTTATTGCATGTCCGATAACCATTTCTGGTGCACTTAGAATGGCTTTAAGTTAAATGGTATACAGGGTAGGGCAAAAAATATGAAAATCGTTCAAGAGTAAAGTGCGCTTACGTCTAAAGAAAATTATATAAAAATATTTTTAAGAAAAAGCTTTTATTTTAAGAAACTGTACTAAAGAGTAAAAAATAATTTTTTAAAATTCATACACCTGGAAACCAAAAGCTCTGGGGGTGGTCAATTCAGCAAAGTAACAATGCAATGGTGATATGCAATATGACCGACCCCAAAGCTTTTGTATGAATTTTAAAAAAACATTTTTTACTTTTTAGTACCGTTTTCTAAAATAAAACCTTTTTCTAAAAAATATTTCTTTAAGAAGGAAGAGGTCCACAACTCAACTAGTATGTATGAGATTTTATGTTCATTCAATCATTACCTAACCGATTTTAATGAAATCTCTTTGAAATTATAAAGTATGGCTCGGCTGTGGTATCGTACTACTTTCATCAAAAATCGGAAAAGAAATTGTTTTATCGAGAATCTAGTGAATGAGATTGTGTTAATAAAAAACAAATTGTAATAGTAATATTTTTTACAAACTACAGGGTAGTATTGCTCGAGGGTATTGATTGTTGATTTTTCGACCAGTATACAGTGGACTATCAGAAACAAAATTAAAATATTAGGTGTTTTCGAAGTAGCTGATACTGAATCTGATATTAAAAAATAAAAATTCAAAATCTCAAATTCAACAAATGAAAAATTTTCGCAGTTTTACGTGACGTTTGAATTTACAACCTAAAAATTCAAAAAGACGGATATTTTCTTTTCCTGTTATTTTTTGTTTTGTATATTTACTGTTTTATGTGTGAGAAGTCAGGTAGGTATGAAACGACGAGCGCTAGAAAAATAAAATAATTACTGTAGAATATCAATCGTACAATTTTTACAGCTGAATCCAGTCAAATCAAAGTTAATGCCATTGATTCAATAAGAATTTAAGACAGAGGTGTATTGGAGGTAATGGTCTTGTCTAACGAAGCATATACATCTATCTGGAAACATGAATTTCCCAAAATTACATAAGATGGCAGGTAACTCGAAAATCTGCGTACATTTGCCGAAACCACTTTTTGGTATTTCGATGATAAGGTTCAGAAGAGGAATAGGGTTTACCAAAATTTGTATAAGTGAATGCTGAAACATATATTACACAGGGATTTTTCAGAAGATGCTGCTGCTCCCCATGAAATTTCATAAACCGCCAGATTTTTTAACCAACTTGCCATTTATGGATTGTTTTCTATTTGGTCAAACAAAAAGAAAAGTTTTCAAAAACAAAATTGATACACTGGAGAAATCAGAGAAGGGAATCTCTGTTTACACAAAGAACAGTTGATACTGCTCATAAAATTTGACCCAAGGATAATATTGGTACCGTAGAGGAGCTGTAAACATTCTGGTGCATAAGATCAGATCACGTTCAGTGCCATTTTGGTTCATTGATTTTATTATTTTTCAATATAGTAATCATTTCTTTATCGTATCGTTCGAAAATATATTCTATTCTGATTTCGGTGATATGACACTTCACTCCTTTCCGTTCATTTTCCATTAAAAGGTCTTATTCTTATGACGGTGAAAACCGTGGAAAACCTGCATCGCATAGCTCGGCGACAACAAGCCCGGTTACTAACTAAATTAATAAATTCTCGTAAACACTTGGTGCCCATTTTTAAAGAGCACACTTAAAATGATACATAATTACAAGATACCTACATTGAACCATATACATTATTTCTAAGTGCCCAATACAAAACAAATTGGCAGTTTCCCAAAGCCATTTCCTTCGGGAAGAAAAGCCCCTGTAGAATATTTTTTACTGTATGTAGTAAATATTATATCATTTTTATATTGTAATTTCTGGCTTATTAATCATAATCAATATCGACTAATAATAACTTGTGAAGTGAATTTTGGTTTGTCATGTTAATAGGTAGAGAGCCTATTTTCTTTAATAACTAGAAAGCTTGCACTTTAACTTAATTCATGTATTCGATGACTTAAGAAAACATAAAAAAAATATACTTTAATCGAGAGTGTCTCGGGTTTGCGGGCAACTTAAGCCTGGCAGTTCACTACAATCTCATTGTATACCTCAAAACCTACATTTTGACGTAAATTTTATTGATGTATTCTATGACACAAAAAATCCTGACTGGAAATGACGTCAGAATTCCATGACGCGGACAAAATTTGCAAAAATGAGAAGTGGCTCCCTGTATGTTTGTGGTAGTATTTACTCACTCAAAGATTTTCATGTATCTTATTCATAGGAAATCTATACAGCCGGCTCTCTACATCTAAGTAATAAAGTTCGAGTCAATAAACATTTCTTCGTGTTTTGGACGTAATACTGGATTGCAGCCGTGATCCAACATAACAAGAAAATCAGGTATGAGTGTCCGTAATTCAACTAAGAAAGCTTTTATGGGTCGTTGAAAATGACCAATGCTTTCTTTATATTTGCACCATTAGGGTAAAATATCTTAAAAACGTCGTTACCAGGACATCAAAATCTTCCGGCAAAAACTTCATTTACTTTAAGGCTAATTTTTTTTTTATCGAGCAATGTAATTTATATTAAATGACCTTAATTCAACCAAGAATTTGACTTATTGACAGTTTTATTGTAAACGCTCATCACTGATTTAGGGATTAAAGTTTAGAAACGTAATTTTAAGGAAAGGTATATAATGGAAAATAGTCGCCACAAAAAGTAAGTTAAATGCTACCATTAAATTCTAGCAACCCTAATGCCTACCATAATGTGGCACTTCACTCATAATTTAAAAAAATATACGAAGTATTACAGTGTTATGTAATATTATATATAAAATACTATTTTAATACCGATAATAGTACATGATATACCCTTGTCTATTTTTTAAGCATGTATAGTTTTTTTTTTAGATACATTTTTCCATTATAATTATGTACTCGTGCCGGCGCAAGCGTCTGTAATTATAATTTTCTTACTTTAACAATATTGGGATCATTAGTACATGATGATATGCAGTTTTTACTTCTTTTGTATTTTTAAAGCATCAGGTATAATAATTTCCACGCATTCTTTAGTTCAATATGCATATAGCCACTAATTATAGGTTACGAAAGAATTAAAATTTTACTACAACGTGCCTCTTCTTTCGGTTTTCTCAATTCACTTGCATACAGTACCGTCTAGCGTTATGCGAACGTGGTTAACACTTCATATCTATACCAATGTTTATGTATACCAATTGACGATTACCCGTTAAAGATATTATTGCCATGCGTGGACTATAGGTCGAGAGGGATGTAAAAGCGATAGTTCTAGACGTCAACCCAATAGTAAGTACCGTTCCGGTAGTAATAGTAGTATGTAGGGGAGACTACCTTGGAACCATTTTTAATTTTTAATTTTTTTTTTTAGCATAAAATTTAATTTGTTGGGGTAAAAATGTCAATTTCACACGATTTTGAAATTTTAAAGATACTCGTTCCATGGTACATTATACACATCCTCATGTACCTTGGAACACTTGCGTTTATCTCAATAAAACCTTACACATCCTCATGTACCTTGGAACACTTGCGGTTATCTGAATAAAACCTGACAAAATAGTGTTCCTCTATGTTGGTAAGGTAAGATAAATTAGGCAAATGCTACTACTTTGAAAATACAACTTTATTGATATATCAAAATTATTAAAAGTTTCGAATATGAAAATTTTAAAAAAGTGATGGATAACTCTCCATAAAAAGACGCACCCATTCTTCTCCAGCAATGCGATTTTCTTCCCATGTTTTGGATTTATTTTCCGTTTGCTTTGGCATATTTGTATGCAAGTTCTAGAACTACCTTTTTACTGAGACCATATCGTATGTTTGCAATATGAATAATGTACTTTGATAAATCTGATTCTTATCCTTCTTCACTAAAAACTTTATTAACATCCATTTTTGCTTCATAAGTGAAATTTTTATCTCCACTTTCCTTAAAGCGATTTAAATATCGAGATAGTGACGAGTTTCACATCACAAACCTTACGAGCCTCACGAAAAGAAATGTTCCTGTCACATAAAACAGCAGCTATAGCATTGCATAAACTTTCGGAATCCACTGAAGCCCTTTTCAGGCCTACGTTACTTCGTGGCATTGTGAACCTATAAACAGCAAGTTAGTAGCATTCTTTACCTCAACAGATTGTTCCAAGGTACAACATGTAGATTTGTTTCATGGTACACGAGAGTACACGCAAACTAAACTGCCTAGCTCATCTAGCTTATGTCAAAACTAAAAAATAATATGCTCATTTACTCACCATAAATATGTATATCGAAGACACCGATTTGAAATTTTCTAGTTGTATTACACCAAGAATGAAGAAACACAAAACCGGCCGTTTTAATATGCAATAATAACCAAATTGTTTGAAAACCACACCAAACAATGTAAATTAGTAAAAATACGTTTTATGAAGTTTCTTTACACTTCCCCATAATACACTTTCAGCAATAATTAGATGTAATGGTAAAACCAGTTCAAAATAGGTAATGTTCCAAAGTACACTATACTCAAGGTACAACAGTCTCCCCTATCTGAAAATAAAAATGTTGCAGTGTACGAAACAAACAAGTAATTTTACAAACACAAAATTAATTCTAACGAAATAAATGAATGATTTTAACAAAGGAAACTAGATATTGCATTAAAATTCAAAGCATTAAAACAAATGCGTACAAATATCTATCTATCTTGAAAAAGACAGTATCCCAATTTACAGTAGAAGCTTCTCCTGATATCTGACGGTTGCACAAAATATTATTCTACAATTTCTGTCATTATCAATGACAGAAGCTCCTTATGTCGGGAGATGGAAATGGATCCATATTGTTCAACGTAGAGAGAGCCTATTTGCAAATGTCGTTACAATTAACTCTCTTATTCCCCTCAACGTATTATTTATGTAATGCCTTAATAATTTAATTGTTTGCTTTCTTTCTTCTAACTTATAAACTTCTATTTTGCTTAGAAACTAGTGATGTTCGTTCGTGAACGATTCGTGCAGAATCTTTCAGAAGACCTGTGACCAAGTCAATCACTCTCTGTGATCCTACCGTCCCTATTGCATAATGTTAATATGTGGAGAGCATCTGACGAACGAGAACTACGGGCGATTTCATATGTTTCGCAAAGTACATCAGCCAACCTATTTATATGAAAGAATCTTCGTGAACAAGTTATTTGAGTGAGTCCTAGTATGACCTGGTTCAGTGAAATGAGCCAGGTCTTGCCATCACTATTGCCATCATTTTATATTTGTAGAACTCACCTACACCGTTTCTCAGAGTAAAATGAATAGCGCTGCAATGTACCTATAAGCTGGTATGTCGCGCATCGGAAATCGTCGTATCCCAAATCGGCTCCTGGAAGACAAATGTCAACTGGACTTATTGCATCCTTTAGTAATTGACCGGCTCGATCTGTATACAAATATGTGCTGTACAATATGACATCATGCTGTTGACAAAAACTATAATGGATAAAAACCGTCTGACATTTGAATTAGAATTTAAGTGATGCGTTGTGTTTGAGCTACTAATTAATAGCCAATTTTCAAAAAAAAAAATCACTAGTGTAATTGTCGGGGTGTGCTCAATGTTAGAACAGAACCAATTTTTTTTTAAGTCATGTCCGTTTTTATTTAGGATAGGGCTAGTTTAGGGTTTTCCTTGGAAAACTGCATGTTATAATATTAAATATAAGCAATGATACTAATATATTAGGCAAGCAATAACTAACTAGACTTTTGGGGCACCCAGAAAGTCTATACAAATGAAGAAATATAAAATTTTATACAATTTTTGCATAAAGGTGGTCGCTTTTCTTTCATAACTAGAACTTGTATCTCTGGTTGCTCAATTATATTATAACAAGGATTAATTGTAATGGAAATAAAGTATAGTTATTTGCTATTACGTGGTGTAAGTACGCGAATATTTTCCCCATACACTACCATAACGTGCATATTTAAAACAGTAAAAAACCCAGAATATACATCAAAAGATCAAGATCACATTCAGTAAACAGGTAAAGAAAGTACTGTGAAATATTGCATGTATTTTGTGACTGTGTGTATTCTTAGATTTTTGACAGGAAACGTCAAATGTTGAAACCCAAACATTTACATCAACTAATACTTACTTTTAATATTGTGCCGCAACAAATGAATGATTTGGCGACGTAAGTGTTGTATAGTGAAAGTACAATCTGAGATACTTGCTCTGTTTATAACTCATACAGATAATACGACCCCCTTTACTCCTGAAGGCTCGGGAACGGTCCTATGTGGTAGGAGCTATACATTTACAGACAAGGGACACACAATTAATACCCGAGTACAATGCGATTAATTTCTTCTATTTAAAATGCAATATATTCACGTATTTTATGTTAACAAAGAATTATATTTAGTATTTTATACAAAGTCTCCAAAACATGAAATTTCACTTCTGTGGATGTTCCTGTTTGATGATTTGTATATATGAATTTAATTACTTGAAAATGCATATATTATACGTACATTTTAGTATTTGAACATATAGTGCCAAAAAATGTTATACAATTTTTGAGTAATTTCAGTTGGGTATAGTCCCTTCTTAGGCAAAGAGAAAATAGTATAAAAGAAATCCGCACAATATACATGGGATTTTTTGCTTCTGAGGATAAACAGATAGAAATTCCACATCATGTCACAATACCACATGGGATTTTGTATTTCGTTGGATTTTGATGGAACAAGTAGCATTCGACAGATTATGGTTCCCTGATTAAAGGTCCTTATGGGCGCTAAATCCATTATTTAATGGCATTTGCAGATTATGTCCCCCTAGCCAAAAGTCCTAATGGCACGAAGTCTGTTGTGCTACATTTATGGAGCTACGGACCTTACAATTCACGTTATCGAATAGTGCAAATTAGCCATTTTGTGGTTACAAAATTGCAGATAATTAAAATTGATATAGCAGTCTCATTGGAAAATGTTATTTGGGTATTTTGTGGACAACTTTTATACACAATATATTTATAGACAATTACCATACATAAAGTCAACTTCATAAAACCAAGAATATTCGAATGCAGAAACAAATTCTTGGGAGAGTTGTTGGATACATCATTTTAATTTATAGTCGTAACGTACCGATATAAAAACTTAATTATTTACTGAAATTGTGCGTGCAAATCCTGAATTTTAATGTCCCCATTTCACTAATTTCTCTTTTATATTTACATTTTTTGTCGTACAATTTCTCTGTTTTCCTTTTTGGTAGTTAATGGATGTAATGGTATAAATATTTTGTAGCTGCATACGGTCATGCATTTATAAGATTTATTATCTTATCGTTTAATGAGTGTCCCATAAGGTATACACTAGGCAGATTCTCTCGAAAAAAAGTATCAAAGAGAAAAAGTTCATAAAAACATGAAATTGTAGAATTAGTTAGTATCGAATTTGTTACGTCCTAGGTATTAAACAGTATAAAATGTTTTTAATTAAAAATGCTATAAAACTGTCTATGTGCTCACAACTTCATTACTTCCCCATTCATAAAAATATAAACAATATAATTATTAGTTGTTAGTATCAATAAAACAGTCAGTTGAATTTTATCGTTAAAGTCGAAATTCAAGCAAAATACAAGAAGAAATGTATGATAATGTTCATACCAGTTACAAGAACGAATTGTAAATGACAAAATTGGTATATAACTACACAATGTTATGTATAAATCTGCGCAGGATAATAATACCTAGCTGCTCTTATTAGCGATGCCATGGTTAGGGAAATTATTATCACATGCATCAGATATATCGTTGAAGCTGTTACATATATACGATGTTAGTGCCCATCATTCATCAGAAATGCACGAAGGATTTATCACTTACATTTGGAATATATTAGTAAATAATACAATGAATTTTAGTATTACCATGAACAATTCCTAACATTTTTTTGTATGTAATATGTTTAGAACTTTAACAGTAAAATATTATCGAAAACGTAGTTGCTTAGCAATATAAACCAGTTAAATGGGCAGCCGCAACAGATGAGGTGAGACTGTCGGACACGCTATACAGCAAATGGAGGCCAACTAGAACATTGCGTGAAATACAAGAGACGTCTGTCAAGATGTTGTGAATAAGAAGAAGGTATTTATGGAAAACATTTCACCAATGAATAAATTAAATATATAAAACATATCTTTAATATTAAATCTTCACTTCCCGATGCTTCCTTGACGTTTATTATATTTACTACCCTATTTTTTTTAAATTCTGTCATTTATATCACATGAAGAGGTATTTCCGAAGCGACTCATCCAATAAAAAGCGAGGTAGGTAGAAATACTTACAAATGCAGCTGCAAAAACTTAAAAGTGCGCGGATTCACCATATTTTGAATGTAACGTAGTATGTATATTAGACGAACCTGTGGCTGAAGTGTTTCCTTGTTAAATACAGATCGACCAATCAAATGACGAGTAGGGATATAAGTGCACTGTCTAATGTACTCATGGTGTTATTCACTCGGCAGTGGCGCCATCTAGTGCTGCTACTAGCCACTACATACTCTAGACGGTATTTACGGCTGTGTGTGATGTAATAATTAAGAGTTTATTGGCATATTGTTATGTATTACACCCCCTTGAAACTGGAAATTGATACGCCTATGCCTAATAGTGACTGGAAACTTGTAGAGTTTTCTAGACTGTGGTAGAAGAAGATTCTTGATTGGTTCTCGATGGATCTAGAAGGTAATTTCAGAGTATATAAGACGCGATTACCGGCGCAGGAGGAGAAGTTTTATAAAAGGGAAGAAGATTATTAAAGTGACGTTCGGTAAAAAGTGAGGTTAAATATCAAGAAAACAAAGTGTAAAGGTTATTTTGAAGTATTGTATAGTCAGTAAATTATTAAATAAAGTGTTAGTATTTATCTCTTGTTGAAATTGTTTTACAACCCGCGGACTCATACAGGGTGTTTCCAAAGAGGTGGAAATACGTAACAATATTTACCTATTCACAGTTTATTTTTAATTTGAGGAGTTTAAAAATTAAGTTAAGGTTAATTAGTTAAGCAGAGAATATTTCCTGAAATATTGAATAAGTGCTACAAATAATTGTAGGTAATTCAACAGTGCAACAATGGTTACTTTTTGATGATACCGTAAGCTTATAATTTACAATAGTTATATTAACTTTGGAATAAGCTCAACAAAAATTTAAAGATATAATTTAAAAGTGTGGCCCAAAAAATTCACAGATTTCGCAATTCTTGCAACCATCGGGACATTGGAAATAATAACACCATACGTAAAACATAAACTTTTTCCGGGCTCGGCTTCGCCTCGTCCGGAAATATAGCTACGATCCACTCTCGATTGCGACACCGCTGTATTTCGACCCTTAAATGACTCGTCCGGAAATAGCTACGATCCACTCTCGATTGCTACACCGCTGTATTTCGACCCTTAAATGAAAACTGGTAAATTGACCCCTGTGATATATGCAAACCACATTACATTTGCATATATCAGCCGTTGCATATACGATAGTCTCACTCGACCGCGACACCGCTGTCTTTTGACCTTGAACGAAAACTGGTTATTCGACCCCCATATTAGAACATAAACATTTCCAATGTTAAAAGTATTGAGCTGGATACCACAACAATACAGAAAGAGAGGAAGGCCACCGAGGACCTGGAAAGACGACGAGGAAGAAGAAGCCATGGGCGCGAAATGACTTTAAGGAGATTTGCAAAATAAGAATTATTGGAATGTTAAGAGGCAAGAAGCGGTAAAAGCCATAAAACATCGCTTTGTACATACATATAAATTTAAAAGCACAAGTGTTACGAACACGAATCCTGTGTTTAATTAGCTCCGTCACCCACCAATTTTTAGTAAATCCCGAAAATAACCTAAAAAATTCAAAAACCGGATTGGTTGTTACGAAATTGTGAAGAGAACTTGACCTGTTGAGACATTTTTGGTCAATTCATTAAGTTGCAAAAAATGTAAACAGCTGGCCATTTTTAAACTAGTGATAATAACAAAATAATAGAATAAGTAGGATTAAATCATCATGACAAGTAATAAAAAAAAAACTATCAACTTTTTTGAATACCAAAAGTACATTGTTGTTACAAGATCTTCTAATGCGTTTATTATTTACTTCTAAGGTCTAGTGTGGATCAGATACAATGACAATTACATTTACTCTAAATGATTCTCCATTAATCTACTCTAATTACACTGATTTAAAAAAGCCACAGCGATCTAAATGGAGCTTATAGTGATAGTGCATTCCTACGATAATTTTGGCGGATTATCTTTTCGTCACAATACATTCAATATAAGAATAATACAATAATACAATACAATAATATACACATATAAAAACTTTTTAAAACTGTGCTTTTATAAATGTACTAAAACTATTTTTCTGATATTATAAAATTGTGTTTTGTTTCTGATATTATAAAATTGTTTTTAATATTGTATAGAGTATTGAAACTAAAAGCGTTGAACATCAATTGAAACAACTTCTACAGCATCTTTTTTGCTCAACGCTTTTAGTCTTAATAATTTATATAAATGTTTTAAAAAAAATTATAAGATCAGAAAAAAAACACTTTTTTCTTTTTAGTGCATTTATAAAGAAGTGTTTTTAAAAGATGTTTTTTGTATATTTTGTGTAGATTTATTTTAGATTCCTCCGCATACCGAAGGGTAATATTTTGATTGTGCAAATGCAAATTCAGCAGCAAGTAATAAATCAGAGAGTGACGAAATTCTAATATAATTTACATACACTTACTAAGGAAATACAATTTTGATTATATAGTACCTACTCCATTCAAGAATTTAATTACGTCTCGTATCTTTACTATGCGTTCTTTATTATCTACCTGACAAATTAACTATATAATAATACATCACAAATTATTCACAGATAACAAAGTTGGTGATTTAATCGTGCCATAAAATTTCTTCGTGGAAGAAATTGTGTTTTATGTCTGAATGAATTTATACAAATGTATATACATGACAACATTTATATTTACAAGCTGGACAAATCGATTTGCATAGGAAGAAAAATTATCAGGTAATATCCATAATCTGCTGTCAGTGGTATACGAACAAGAACTTATCTAGGCACTAAATATGATTAATATGTTTAGGAGGTGCATAATATATTATCAAATATTTATGTTTATGTATCGTGCTATAAAAGTTTCAGAATTCATTATTTGCATTTTTCATATGGAGATACATGTTTCCATTTAAGAATACGACTTTTCGTGTATATGCAATATACGAGGGTACTACATCAGTATATACACATTGATAACCATCACTGAAGGTTACGACCCTCACACCCGTTTATTCGATCAGTGATAATTTATCAATATGCAAGTACATGTTTCTAAAGGTGCCACCCTCACAGTAAAACCTAATTTTTTGATATCAAGTAAGGATAAAGCCTACAGATTTTATTAATCTTGTAGTAACTAAGGAGGAGAGTTTTGTTGATAGTCAGTTATTGAACATTGGTAGTAGAGAGAATATACTATCACAACCTGAGGTATTTAGGTCAATGGCAGTAATTCCATATATACATGGTTTATCGGATAAATTACGAAAAATTGGGAATAGGTTTACCGTACGAACGGTTTTTCAAACGGGCTCCACGCTAAGATCGGTTTTATCAAGAACCAAACCACCAAATATTTTTCAAAATTCAAAAAATTGTATTTATAGTGTTCCGTGTGAGTGCGGAAAACATTACGTAGGTGAATCATCTAGACCTTTCAACGTAAGGCTTGGTGAACATAGAAATTACGCTAGAAGGGGAGAATTTGAAAAATCCAAAATTTGTGAACACGCGTGAGATAATAATCATAGAAGTAAATGGGACTCGGCGAAGATTTTGGAAAAAGAGAGCAATGGAACTAAAAGAAAACTTAAAGAATCCGCGATTATTTTATTAAACGAGGATAGATGCGTTTCTAATTATTCAATAGATTTTTGTACTAGTTGGTTGCCCATCCTTAGAGACGAAGTAAGTAAAAATAAGATAAATATAATTTAATGTCTCATGTGACTATGGAAATACATAAACAAAGAACTGTCATGGTTGACGGATAAAAAAGTTTTGAGAACGGAAGTAGATTCTCTTCCGAAACGTTAACTACCAATAGCTTTGATTTTCAGTTTTTAGTTTATAACATTGTTCTAGTTTATATATTTTTAGGTGTGAGACTTTTTGAAACAGTCAAGTACTCAAGAACCAACCTCTGTCTGATACGTTTGGCGCAGAGGTCTTTTCATTAAAATTTTTAAATATTTTTCAGTGGCAAAATACCCAATAAAAAGTAAGAAAATCTGAATATGCCACAAATAAACAATTACAGACAATATCACTATTAACTAATATGTTACTGGGAAATAACCTCTACGCCTGTGACTTTTACGTCAAAGGATCAGTTAGAGGTTGCTTATTTTTAACAAATAACACAAATAAGTATAAAAACACCGGTTAAAAAGAAAAATATGCATGTGGCAGGAAGTCCCAAAAAATTAGAAAAAATAGTAAAATATACAGGGTGTTTCACTTAAAAGTCCCCAGGCCAGTATCTCTAAAACTAATAAAGATATTTAATTTTTGTAAATGGTAGATGATTGATACCAAAGAAAGGTTTAAATAACGGTGATTAGAATTTTTCCTCAACAGCACACAGAGATGGCGCTGCGATGCAAAACTATTTTTTGATGGCTGGAACCTTGAAACATAAGTCATGTGATTAAACAATAATTTGTGAATAATTTTGATGGTATAGAGAATTTACAAAAAACAAGCCGTTTTGTAGTTACATGAGTTTCTTTCGTTAATGCCAGTACACGTGAATTTTGATAAATCCCTATAATTTATTTATTATTTATTATAGAATATTGGTTACCAAACACTTTTTTTCAAGATAAGGAAAGTGATATAGTACACATCATAAAATTATGTTTACCACTTCCGGCCAAACCGGAACTAACATGATGAACCAATATCCATATGTTCCTACATATTACATTTTTTTTTTCTAATAACGCTTCTAATAAAACGGCCCCCAAAACTTAAAGTAAGTAAGACAACAAAGAAAATACACACTAATTTAGAATGGGCTAAATGTATATTAACAATTCAGTAAAGAACGTAAACAAAAGTTTTATAAACAAACCTTTAAAAACTATCGAAATATTATTAAAAATGAAATTAAACTAATTTCTTTCTTATTAGTAGGTACTTATTATATTAAATGTTCAAAATTTCTCCCTTCTTCATGAATACACATATTGTACCGTTTCAGTAACTCTTCATTGCAAACTTTTTGTAACGTATGTCTATTTATAGCAGCAACACTTGCATATATTTTATTATATAAATCGGCCATATCCTCAATGGGTTCAATGTACACTACACTTTTTAAATACCCCCAAAGGTAAAAATCTAATGGAGTCAAGTCAGGTGATCGTGCTGGCCATCTGACTACTCCATTAGTACCAATCCATCTCTGAGGGTACATTTCATTAAGACAATCTTTGACTAGTACTGAGTTATGGGGTGGTGCACCATCTTGGTGAAACCAAATATTCTCCTGGTTATGAGGGATAGTCTCTAATAATCCTGGCAATACATTTCTCAAAAATATCTCATATTTTCTTCCATTTAAAGTCCCATGGAATAGATATGGTCCAATAATATATGAATTTAATATTCCACACCACACGTTAACTCCAAAGGTTACCTGATTTCGGGTCATTCTCATCCATCTAGAATTATTTTGTGACCAGTATCGGCAGTTATGCTTACTCACAACTCCGTTGTTGTGAAAACGGCTTTCTTCGCTCCAGAGCACATTTTTTTTAAACTTTGGGCATTCTTCAGAAAGAACTGAAAATTCAGCTAGAAAATGTAATCTTCGTTCATAATCACCAGGCCTTAAATGATGGATCAATTTTAATTTGTATGGATGGTATTTATTTGATTTTAATATTCTATGGCAGATATCGACAGATTAGTATCCGATGCCAATTTCCGGAGAGAACATTGAGGATTGTTGACAACACTATTTAACACCAAGGCTGTATTTTCATCGTTTCTAACTGGCCTATTTCTGTTACGAATAGTTTTCTTAAAACTACCCCAGTTTCTTACATTTTTAAACAGCATGATAAATGTTTTTTTATCGGGTGTAGGTCTATTTGGAAATCGTAAACAAAACAATCGTTTTGCTTGTCGGGAATTTCTCTTGCATTCACCGTATATTAAAATCATATTTAATTTATCTTCATTGGTGTATCTAAACATTTTTTAATATTTTTTTTTATTGCCTTATTTGGATTAATTTGCTTTGAATTGTTTCTAAGTACACTATTTCTGTTTGAAACTATGATTGAAATGCACCAACTACAAACTTTGTTTAATAACTGTCAAACTTAAAATTAAATCAAAGCCTACTAATATCTCTTAAGTAGATTTTTCATTACCATTCTAAATTAGTGTGTATTTTCTTTGTTGTCTTACTTACTTTAAGTTTTGGGAGCCGTTTTATTAGAAGCGTTATTAGAAAAAAAATGTAATATGTAGGAACATATGGATATTGGTTCATCATGTTAGTTCCGGTTTGGCCGGAAGTGGTAAACATAATTTTATGATAGTGTATTATATCACTTTCCTTATCTTGAAAAAAAGTGTTTGGTAACCAATATTCTATAATAAATAATAAATAAATTATAGGGATTTATCAAAATTCACGTGTACTGGCATTAATGAAAGAAACTCATGTAACTCCAAAACGGCTTGTTTTTTGTAAATTCTCTATACCATCAAAATTATTCACAAATTATTGTTTAATCACATGACTTATGTTTCAAGGTTCCAGCCATCAAAAAATAGTTTTGCATCGCAGCGCCATCTCTGTGTGCTGTTGAGGAAAAATTCTAATCACCGTTATTTAAACCTTTCTTTGGTATCAATCATCTGCCATTTACAAAAATAAAATATCTTTATTAATTTTAGAGATAATGGCCTGAAGACTTTTAACTGAAACACCCTGTATAGTTCCTAATGTTTATCAACGTAACAGCAATAAATCTGTCACATGGGATAAGATTATGGACCAAGCTTTGGCGGCTTTCATTCATCATTCATATCGCACTTAGACAAGGCCATCACTCGCTAATACAAACTACATTATTCTACAGAATGTGCAACAATTATTAAAAAAAAGTGCAGTAAACCTGCGAAGAGTATAATGGTTTCCTTGTTATAAATTGTAATTTGCCAGTTGCTATATAATTAATAGTAATTCCTGATTCTATGCCCAAATATAATAATCAAACATGGAGGTATTTGTCAAAACTGAAATTTATCTTTTTAACAAATTTCAGTTTTGACAAATACCTCCATGTTTTATTATTGGTCTGCAAGATATCATTAAAATATATTTAACTCTTTCACGGACAAAGTCGAGACGCGACAAGGATTTAAAAAGATGATATTAAAAAGAAACAGACATTTTTAATAACCATTTATAAGATTAAAACTACAACGAATTCACGAAAAGCACAATGAAACTAATGAAAAGATTATATAAAATATGTTTTCAAAGATAGTATTTGTTCTGCTTATTTCGTTGAAAAGACATGTCAAGAAACTGAAAAAGGAGATAATCAGCCACCTACAAAAACTACAATAGCAACAAGTGCTCGTGAAGCATCAGTGGTCATTACTACAATCTTGTTTATTCACAACCTGTCACGTTACGGAATATATTATAGTCCAAGCTCCTACAACATAACTTTGTACCTCATAGAACACCAAATATTAAACATATGAATATGATAGGAAAATCTGTTAAAAACATTTTAAACCCGTCAAACTACGTTACATTTGCTATTTTCAATTTTTTTTTAAGTTTTGAAATCGACGAAAATAAAATGCATTTACAAATGGAAACACCAAATTGAAATTTTTGCTATTTATTGAGAAAATTATAAATTTTTTTAAAAACCGTGTCTGACTGACCGATTTTGCTAATTAACACCTGTCAAACCTCTTTAATACCTCAATTTTACACGAAAAATACATCTCAGAACACCATTCTTTGCCTGCTTTTTAGTGAAACTTAAAATCTCCTCTATCTATTGAGATTAGTCTGACAATGAAAAACGTTTTATACTATGTCTGATTTCATTTTATTTGAACAGCGCTCACCCATGAGATGAATTGAAGATATGACCGTTGATATCACATAGCAACTTCTTTTTATAATATTCCAAATAAAGTTCGAAACCCACTTTATGGATTAAAATTGGTCTGTTATCAAAAAAATTTTATTACTATTCAGACTTAATTTTTTTAAGCGCCGCGTCCAGGTTTTCTATGAATATAGTAAAATCAGACCACTTACATGAGATAACACCTTAAATTTTTATGTTTTCAAATAAGCTTTAGATCCCCTTTATGCATTAAAATTGGTGTTTCATAAAAAACATGTTTTTTACTAAGCCTGACTTAATTTCTTTAAGGACACTAATATGAAAATAATATAAATGGGACGTTGCGCGCGTCACCTCGGGCGGCTGCGTCGAGTTCGAATTCTTTACAAATCGTCAAAGTTTTGTTCCTCCTCATTTTCCTTTAAACTCCGATTTTAGTATATATTGCAAGTTCTTTATTCATGCGAATTATATTGAAAAACTACACATTACCAATAATGAAAAGTAGATCATTTGAAGGTATTTTGAAACAAAAATTTTGCAAAGTATAGATTTCAAGAAGATTGCAAAAAGCTAATTTGCTACACAGAACTCATGCACATTTTTAACCACCATGATGTAGAATAGTGCCATTAATCGCTAAATTGTTAAAATGATTTGAATATAAAAATGATGCTTGATATAAAAATGAGGTTTACCTAATCTTATATGTATATGGATATGCTATTATTCCTCCGTTTAGTGTACACCTAGACTACATATGCAGCCTATGTGTGTACCATTGACGATACTTATTTAACAGCATTCGTATACACATATACATGCAGAATTATGGGGCTGTATGCTTTGTAAGTTTGTTTAACCACCTGCCAATAGTTTCATAAAACTAACTTTATTAGTCCTTAAGAATTCCGACACTTTATGAGAAAATAAACCTATATTGTTGAATTGTTTATAATGTGTTGGTAAAACATTGTAAAATTTAGGCTCGTAATAACTTATAAATCGTTGTTTATACCTGTTTTGAGGTATTATCACATTTAGATTATATGTTTGCCTTGTATTATGTTCATGTTGTGCTGTGTTAATATGTTTTTGTGTTTAAAAGTAAATATGAGAAGTAAAAGTTGCAAATTAAATACATTGCATTGTTTGAATAATAGTTCCGAGGAGTATTGTTTATTTTTTCCTAAGATAATTTGGATTATATATTTTTGTGATATATTTAAAGGCTCTAAATTTATTTGGATAGGCACTTCCCCATATCAATCATATTCCCCATCTAAAAATTGATTCGACTAAGGCGTGATACACTGTTTTTAAGATATTGAAAGGCATTGTATTTTTTAAATGGTAGAATTTCCAAACTAACTTATGGATTTTATTATTTAATTGTTAGATATGCTTAGTTCATTTTAAGTTTTGATCTATTATAACTCCAACTTTGTTTGGAATAACTTCATATCACATTCACAGTTGTATTTTTCTTCATTTAAGCACGTATACGTATGTAATTGCAGTGTATGTATATTTGGTATGTTCTTATCTTAAATACTGAAGCACATTCATTTAGTTTTTTCCAGATTAACTGTTAAAAGGTGTTCGGGTGTAGCCACTAGTTTATAAAATTCTAGAACCGCTTTGTTTCTTACATCTTCCCAGGAGTAATCTTCAACCAGGAGAACAGTGTCATCGGCGTAAGCTGTAACTTTTCCGTCCAGTGGGATATGAAGTAATCCATTAATGTAAATATTAAACAGAACAGTTCCTTGTGGTATTCCATATTTCATCGTTTTTTTATTTTTACTTTCACCAATTTTTACACACTGTTCTCTATTTGGAAGATAACTACTAAACAATTTATTAAGAATACCTTTTATACCATATTCATTGAGTTGAGTAATTAGTAAATCGTGGGACACCGTATCAAAGGTCTTAGCCAAATCTAAAAATATTGCAATTTTTTGTTTGTTTTTTTTTTACCATCTACCGAGATATATATAGTTTTTACTACCTCATACATGCCGTCCTCTGTACATGTGTACAGAGGCCGGCATGTATGGCTTTAAAGAAGGTATTGTACCTTCTTTAAAGCCATATTGATTAGGGGAAAGTATTTTATTATAGTTTAAGTGTTCTAATAACTTAGATTTGATACATTTTTCTAATATTTTCGGGATGTTATTTATTACAGAAATAGGTCTGTAATTACTTATTAGCGTCCTATCACCTGCTTTGTATATCGGTGTTACAACAGAAACTTTTAACATATTTGGAAAGCAACCGTTTTCAAAACAGAAATTAAATATATAACACAGTGGTGTAGCTATAACAGGATCCAGTAACTTTAATATGGATGAGGATATTTTATCTTCTCCAGAGGACTTATTTTTCAAAGCGTTTATATTCTTTATTATTTCTTCTTCGGAGAAATATGTTTTTACAGTTTAGGTTTCTGCGTTTTAATGTTTTGTTAACGTTTATTTTATTTGCCATATTTTCACCTACATTTATGAAACAGTCATTAAAAATTTTACTAACTTCAGTAAGTATCATTTATTACGTCTATATTATTATTTTTCATTATAATTTTGTTGTGGTTTTTTCTCATTCAGACTTTCACTCCAAGGCACAGATAATAATTTAATAGGCTAGCAGCTAAAATTGCGAAAAAAGTTTGAATTTGCTTTCAAATGCAAAAAACAAATATTTAAGTACAAAAGACCACCATTCTTATAGAAAATTGGCTTCCGTTAGAATTATCTACATTTTTACCATGTTGTAGATTTGGACCCCCTGAATAAAAGTCTCGGGGGCACGATCTTGAATAATCAACATGATGTTCGCACGTTAACTCGGTATCCTATAATTTTGAATTTTATTTTACAAGAAGACGGCTTCTTTACAAGAAGAACGAAATGTTTGTAATGATATTTTTATGTATTTAGTGCTCTTTTAATTTTCACCTAAACGATTTTTGTTTCCGTTTTGAGTGCAAAAGTTATTTCCTAAAAATCAATGTTTGAAAAGATAGATCTTTTAGAAAAATTCACCTAAGGATTATTTCATCCCAGCTCAAAAGCCGTGGAGGATCTGTGCTGACTTTACTCATAAACTATATACTGAAAAATTGAAAAAAAAATACATATTATGAAATAAACCAGGAAATGAATTATTATTTGTTTGCTTGTTTCAATACAATTGTATTGAAACATATTCTTTGTATAGGATTATTAGTTATATATAGTTATTTTTTCTGGTGTTTGCAAATACTATAAATATATTTCAATAAAACCAGTAAAATTTTATAAGAAACATCCCGTAATAAGTGTTGAATAAGTAAATCTACAAACTATTTATTTGAAATATTCATTGTCTCTTTCTTCAAAAAACCTCCGAATTTAAATGTTATTATCTTACTGTTTTACACTTTTTGCCATACTTAATAATCCAATTCAAAAACATTCAGCGTGTTTTCTTTGGTACCTGCCGGTAACACCCGTTTAAAAGTTAATGAATAAATAAATTATTCAGTGTTACAAAGGTGATACAAACAACAACATATGTTATACCAGGATTGGCTAATCATGTACAAATCTAACATTTTCATGATGAAATTATCGTAAAATATCTAAAAATTCGTAATGTTTCGGATAAAAACAAACGCAACTGTTCCTATCATCTGTATATAAACAAATTAAGAAAATCATTCCCGCGAACGTGGTCATTGCACACGCTTACGATCAGTCTCGGTAGGTTGTAAAGGCACTGGCCGATCTGCACAATGACTCGACAAGACTACTAAGCAATTTCGGTTGGTTTAATCCCACACTGATGTATGAGTACCATAAGGCAATTCCTCTAACATAATATTATCTGGGCTCTTGAGGCTTCACATAACCCCTGTACGGTTTATCTGGCGTATGTACTTCCGTAAATGTTTCAAATAATTGTCTCAGTAATAAGTTACATACGTTTCACATCCGTGGAAAATAAGTTGAACACCTGATACTTCGAATATAATTTTTCCTATACACACAAAAAAATATCAGGAAATTTGCAGTTTCAATTTATGTTTAAAAGTGTGTAAATATTTTGAAATGCAAGAAACGTCAAAAAATGAAATTTTTGACTTTTCCACCCTTCTTCGGGAATGAAAAACGTAATCGCTCGATTGTTTTTAAAATTGTTCTAAACAATTAATAACAAATAAACTATTCAAAAATGTTTGTTAAGGACTCGATCAGGCTTAAAAATACAAAATCAGACACTTACACCTATTTTTATAAAAAAATGTGTTTATTGTTGAAACTTATGTTTAATTTGTAAATATAAACAATGAATATTAAAGAACGAAAAGACCATACTTCATGACTGTGCATCCTCTTTCTGACAGTGCTATTAAAAAAATTTAATTTTTCTCTATCATTCTTTAAATAAATATACCGTCTTGTCATTATAAATAATTTGTGCACCACATCATATTTTTTTAAATTGCAAAACAACTCATATTAAAGTTTTGATACGAGAAAAGAAATGCTTAGTACAACGATGTTGAAGGAATTTTTTTTCGACTACAAATTTTTTAAAAGGGCGAACATTACGAATTACAGAAGATATCATAAAAATCATTCAGTTAATTAAAAAACACATATTCTGTGAGGGACACTTAAACGAATACATTCGAAAAATGGACTATTCGTAGCCCCCCCCTGCCTTGTAACATTTATGGGACCCACACTACACAAAGGTTCGTTTGAAAATCCCTCCTCTACATTTAAGGGCAAAAATTACATTTTCTTTAAGAAAATATTTTGTTAATTTTTGAGAATTTCCCCCGTCATCATTCACATTGTCACCTTTTCGACGACCCCCCGCCCCTAAAAACAAATGTATTTGTAGAATGATTCCTAAGAATTTAAACAAGAGTAGCAGACAATAAAACAGGTAAAGTTACAAAAGAAGTAAAAATATTACTAAAAATTAAGAATAAATGTACTTCGTCACCCATCGGAAAGCAATTAGGAAAAAACAATATTGGATAAAGGTCAACACACCGAAAAAAAACTCTGATACATGCCACCGTTTACCTCGTTGACTGAAATAATATTTACTTATCTCAAGGTAATATCGAGAATTATTTCATATACCTATTTAAATCGTTCATTCATATTATACGACTGTCCTTCAAACACTTATGAATAAACTTACAATCTGCATCCTGAATATAGTTGCCAATGCAAAATTGTAAAAGTGATTTTATCCAACGCAATAAATTAATTTATTACAGTTTTGTCTTTTGTATAAAAACAGCCGAAGTTAAATCAAGATGTAATTTTCAACACGCAATTAACGTCAACATTAATAACAAACAAATTATATGCACAAGTTATTTTACGAGGCTCAACACTGAAAGGGACGTTGATCATCAATTTAAAAAAGCGAATGAATTTATTAGTTTATTATAAATTATAACGCTGTGTATGATGTTTCTATTTGAATTTTATATTAAACGTTGCACAACTTGTGAACATACTATTGTGAAAAGCATTAGAAAGACAACTCGCTTTCATTACAGGTTGCACTCTGAAATACAAGACAAATCATTTCAATTAAAAAATTATACAAGTGTAATAAATTATATTATATAAAGGTATAACGTGAGATAGACTAGGCGACTGGGCGAAAAAAAATATTTTTTTTACAATGTTATTGCAAACTTGCAATATTATCCTTTACGCTTGATAACTAAATTAATATTTGACACACATCAATTTTTTTTTTCTGAAAATGTTTACATTTTATATAATTCACTATTTTATCAAAAAAATTTTAAATACATTGATAAATAACCGAATAAACATGACGTCACGTTTTTGAGAAAACTGCAAAATTTTAAAATAAAAAATTATGAAAATATTTCCTCGTGCAAAAAATGACGTGCTTTATCGGTGTCTAAAATATTATTTACATGGTGTGCATATTTTCCAAGGTATAATGGATTTAAAACTGATATGCTCAAAATTTCCCTAAAAAGTGAGACATTTTTCAATATAACTTAGCAGAACTTAAAAAGTGTGCAATGTACATTATTCAAATTTCAGTGATTGATTTCGAATAGACCCATAATAAACACATAATGTTTTCAATTTTTTCTGCTCCTCCATTTCCGAGATATCCGCAGTTAAAGTGAGGGGTCAATACAATTGAATCGTATATTAATCCATCGTGTTCTAATTTTTAATCATAATATCTTTTTTTCTCTATGCACTACCCTAAAACAAAATTATGCAACAATGTTCATACATACTACTCATACGTGTGTAAATGCACATATACATACACCAATGCGTACCAATCTATCCATCACCGGGATATGCGTAATTAATAACATGTATTTTTTGTGTTCATAATCTGATTTGCGGAGACGCAGACGTTCACAGATTAAGTATATAGCCATAGGTAAGGGCGTTTATATCAACATAGTTTTACAAACCTTTTTTTAAATATATTTAACGGTTACGCAATATTTTGATTACAACCTCAAGAAAATCTTACTTTCACAGTCAAACAACAAAAGTACCACTTAGTACTGCTTTTTTTCTTTGTTAATATGCAAGCCTTATTACTCGGTAATGTTTCTGTAAAAAAATTGCTATCACTGTGAATCACTTTCTAAAATAAAATCTATTATTTACAGGTAGCCGTTCCGAGGTGTTACAACGACTTCAAAAAATGAACTATTTTTAATTTTAAATGAAGCATTTTTTTTAGTTTGAGCAATTCTACGTGTAACGAAAGACTTTTTCTGCCTCGTCTACCTTCTAGTCTAGACAAATATAGTGTTACGTAATCTGGCTACAAACTCTAGGACGAGCTTAAACGTTACATTAAAATGTTTTGTCTCAAAACTGATTTCGAAGTGGAAAGACAGTCGAAAAGTTTGTGAAAAAGAACTCTAAGTGGCTTGATTATTCATTATATCTGTCGTCTCTGATGCCGACTACTCCAATCAACTACGGTTCAGCCCAAAGTGACCCAAGAAAAAACAAGGAAGACCGAAGAAACTATTTTCAGAAGGTTGTGAAGAAGTAAAAAATGTAACGCCAGCTCCTACGTATCAGAAATAGAACATGAAAAACTATCTTTTTCATGCAGAAGAGTCAGGAAACGGACAGCTGCTGATGTAGTCAAGCTTGCGACCTAATTAAGTCCACGGGGTTTGGGAAAATGAACTCAGCACAGGAATCAATCAGTTCTTTTTTTCGTGTGTGCGGTAGTGGGTTTTATTAACAGCTTTATTTCGAGATCAGAAATAACATATAGAAAATGTACAAAACTGCAGAGGTACAAGCCAATCTTTAATTATGCAAATTAGATACTAAAATACCAAAAATTTGTGCAATAACTCGTTTTCTATCAATCTTATGATCCGAACGGGGTGCGGTGGTATCCAAAGTTAAAGATAATCAAATTCTCTATAAAAAAAAAAAGTTACATGCATTTTCTCCCTTAGACTATGAAGAATGTTTCTATAAATTATTCAATGTTTTTTTGTTCATATGTTTTAACTTTTTAAATTTTAATTGTAGCCCTGATGGAGGTTTATTAAATATGTCGAAGCATTGGCGATTTAGTGACAATTAAATTTTTATTTTGTCCTATACCGACAATACTCCCCCGCCTCTCTCAAGCACATACTTTGCCTTAAATTATCTCAATTCTAATACGAAAGTATTTTTACCAATTTTCGTAACACTACTATTGTTCTAATTCCTACCAAAATATAGATTGTTACCAAACGTGTTTAGTGAAAGTTATAAGAGGATATTGTCACATTATTTGTACTTCCTGCTTCAATTAAAGCTTTGATTTTTTGCCAACAACGTCGAATCCAAAATAAATTAATAATAACAGTATTGAATGGTTAATGTTCCATATCTATAATTAAATGCAGAATATATTCATGTTAGCATTGGCATTTTGAATTATGTGTTGGTGTAATGCAAACGCAATAATACCTTGTAGATGATTTATCTGAACGAGAACAACGAATACGTCGGTTCATTATATCATACAGGTTCAATATGATATTCAACATCCTCTTATACGAGGTTAAGTCAAAACGGGTGTACGTTTATAAGTAAAGTTGTCACATTTGATAACTCTGCATTGCTGACAAATTAGGTAAGTCGAACTTATTTCTTTCTAGAGCTCTCAAGTAAGTATGCTGGCAAGATAATTAACGACAAAAACCAAACCATACTGACTAAATACAAGTATAGTTCTCTCATCAAAAATTAGTCGGTTGTACATAAAATACTTCAATGGTTTTAAGCCAGAGATAACTTTAAAAGAGCTGCAATTTCAACGATAAACCTACATATTATTATTCAACTCACTTTAATAGTGACTTTTAATCAAAGATATCATTGATGAGGTGAAGATATGGTCTAGATTGATTGATTAATTGATTGATTTGCCTGCGTAAGGTACGCATTGTTGCCGATTCCGAACATCCAATCTGGATATTTTTATATACCGCCGGAGCGGCTGCATATAAGCATTCTTTACTGTCCTAGGGATATAGCAGTATTTGCGAGTATTTCATTGGCTTGACGCCTATGTAAATAAAATGTTATATATTTAAAAACGAATTTAACTCGTGTAACTTCTACCTATAATAATAAAATTTTTAATAAATAATAATAAGTTACATGTAATATAGCAAGGTTGTATAATTTTTAAAAATGAATTATTATTTGTTTGCTTACAATTCTATTGAAACATATTCTTTATAGGATTTTGCAAACAGCAGAAAAAATAACTGTCTATAACCAAAAGAAAAACTTTGTGTAAAAATATTAATGAAATCTTTGCATTCTTTCGATAACCTGAATTCTGGTTATGCTAGCAAAATAAAATCCTAAAATGAATTTGTCTAATTTCTTATTTGACAATAATTCTCATTATAACACTAGCATCCACACAGTCCCCATGCCATGCAGATTAAACTAAAATGTCTTTATTTATCTACCTTGTCTTAAAAATTTTCCATTCTAATGGATTACATTTTCATGAAATCCATAAAGGCTAAGCATTTCCAAGAAACAGAATGATAGAATTTCATGAAAATGTAATCCATTAGAATGAAAAATTTTTAAGACAAGGTAGATAAATAAAGTCAATTTAGGCTTTTGTTCTCATTTTTAACTGAATCTTAATGATGGGGGGGTTATGTAGATACTAGTTTAATCGGAATGGCCGTAGGGGACTGTCTGGATGCTACTATTAGAATGAGAATTGTCAAATAAGAAATTAGACAAATTCATTTTAGAATTTTAATTTGCTAGCATAACCAGAATTCAGGTTATCGAAAGAATGCAAATATTTCATTAATATTTTTACACAAAGTTTTTCTTTTAGTTATAGATAGTTATTTTTTCTGCTGTTTGCAAAATCCTATAAAGAATATGTTTCAGTAAGGTTGTATAATGTATGTAAATTATACAAACATATATTTAGCGGAACGTTTTAAACAAGAATCTGTGAAACAAGGATATTACATTCCTGTCTGCGACGCTAATGCTACCTGCGGCGCTGATAATTTATTGACAATTAGCAAAATAAAAATCAACCTAACTAACCTAACCACCTAACCATCACATGAAAGAATGAAATCATTATAAGAAAATGAAGGAAAACATTATTTCTGCCGTCAAATCAAACCTAAATTTACGAAAAAATGCATTAGTTGAACCGGGGATCTCTCGCGCCCTAAGCGAGAACGTTAAGCATGAGCCAACCATCCAGTTAACAATAACCGCTATAGCACAAAATAAATAGATAGTAAACGCATGGTTTTTTAAAGTTCTGGAAACGGCCAATGAAATCGGCGCAAATACTGCCATATCCGTAGGACAGTAAAGAATGCTTATATGCGGACAGCTGCATACGATAGATTGGATATTGGACATGCTTGTTGCCAGCTGCCACATGATGCATTGGGTGGGAATATAGGATGGGAAGTGTAGGTGTTTGTGAGGCGCTTCTTTTAAGTCTCCATCTGTCACCACCGGGTGGGAAGTGTAGGCGTTTACGAGATGCTATTTTAAGTTTCCATGCTTCTTTTAATTTTCCATCTATCATCATCTCCTTATTATACTCTTCGTTTATTCTCCTTCTGAGTTTTCTGTTTCTTCTGTTTCTGAATCTAGCAGTGTGCTTCTCCTCGTGCCCGCTTGCGTCCATATATGGTTTCAGGTTTTCCAGAAATCTGTGTTTTCGTTCAACGTCCTGCATGAGTGCGTCCACTTCGTTTGTCAGCCAAGGTATACATACTGTTATGAATTACACCCCCTTGGAAAAGGAGATGGTACGCCTATGCCTACTGATTGTGACTGGAAGCCAAGAGAATAAAACGGACTTTTCTGGAATGTTGTTGGAGAAGATTTTGATTGCTTCTAGATGGATCTAGAGATTCAAATTCGGAGTATATAAGGCGCGATTACCAGCGCGGAAGGGGAAGTTTTAGGAAGATAAAAGTGAACAAGTAGAAAAGTGAAAAGTGAAGTTAGATAAATAGTAAATAAAGTAAATTTGAAGTATTGTAGTCAGTAAATAGTTAAATAAAGTGTTAGTAGTGTTTATCTCTTGTTGAAATTATTTAGAACCCACGGATTCATACAGGGTGTTCCCAAAAAGGTGGAAATCCGTAACATTTTGGTGTCGGAAGCGGAATTTTGACAAGAGGATTTTTCGGGAGTGTTGAGAAGACTGGGACAGTATTCTCGGAGTTAGTGCTAACACAGGAAGGACTAATTCACTGGACATTGTTCGAGGTTTATTTTCGAACAGGAAAAATAGTGTCAAGTGCATTTTTTGAGACATTTTTGGAACATTTTATTTGGACATTAGAGGTTAAGTGACGAAGACTCTAGATAAGACTTTTTCGTGCCGTTTTGAGGTTTTTCTGAACAGTCCCATTACCGATAGTGACGTAATTATTAAACTTATTTGATTTCAACGTAATTGTATGCCGGTAACGACCAGAAGCATGGCATCCGAACAACAAATGCAGGACTTTATGGCCCAAATGCAAAAGATGATGATGGATCAGGAAAGAAAGCGCCAAGAAAAAGACGAACAAGACCAAAAACGTCAACAAGTCCCTGGTCATCGCCAGTAGTTTTGGTTGCCAAAAAGGACGGAACGTTAAGATTTTGCGTCGATTATCGGAAATTGAACGATGTGACGAAGAAAGACAGTTACCCATTACCCCGGATTGACGACACGTTAAGTACATTGTCGAGGCATCAATCGTAGTAAGCGAGAGTGCGCGTTGTACCGGAAGTAGGCAACTTACTATCGAACGCTGTTGACCGGTCACCGGTGTGCAAAGTGGTTGAATAGTTCGAACACAAAGAGGAAGGTTATCTGGATACTGGAGTTAAGAGATTTGACTATAAATCTGTCAATTTGGCATTGAATAACTGTTAGAAAAAGGAGTGAGATTTTATTCCGAACATGAACGGAATAAGCGAGCACACCAACGGAAGCGATATCAATGGTTGCGGCGACATAATCACTGAAAATCAACAGAAAGTGTGCTCGACTATCGGTCTAATCAACTCGAAATTTCGTTACCTCACCGCGGAGACTTTTGGTTTTAAAATTAATGCCAATGGTACCTCCCTGAAAAAGAAACAAATTTGGACGAGTAAGGAATGCACACCTGAAGTTGAACCCGAAGAAGTGTTTACTATTTCAGAAAGAAGTTAAATTCCTTGGGCACGTAGTGTCTTCAGAGGGAATACAAACGGATCTCGATAAAATCTGCCGTACGAGATTGGCCAAGGCCATCTAACGTTCATGAAGTACGAAGCTTCCTTGGCCTTTGCACTTATTATAGACGCTTTGTGGAAGGGTTTGCTGACATTGCGAAGCCATTACACCGGCTAACAGAGGAGAAAGTTCAGTACCAGTGGACACCGGAGTGTGAAACAGGATGGAGAAAATTGAAGGCAGCTCTATGCACTGGTCCTGTACTAGCATACCCACAACAGAATGGACTTTTTATTTTAGATACAGATGCCAGCAATTCTTCGATTGGTTGTGTGCTGTCTCAAATTCAGAACGGAGAGGAAAGAGTGATCGAGTACTTCAGCAAGGTGCTCTCCAAACCAGAACGAAACTATTGTGTAACCAGAAAAGAGTTATTGGCCATCGTCAAATCAGTGGACCATTTTCATAAGTATCTCTATGGACGACATTTCAAAATCAGGACCGACCATGCTGCGTTGAAATGGCTGTTGCAGTTGAAAACCCCGGAAGGTCAACTGGCTCGTTGGATAGAACGGCTGCATCAGTACGACTTTAAAATCGAGCATCGACCAGAAAGATCTCATAAGAACGCAGACGCTTTATCTAGAAGACCATGCAAGGACGACTGCAAGCACTGCCGCCATGTGGAGAAACAGCAGGGCACGGGAGTAGTCAACACTATTAAAATAGACGTTCCAGATGATTGGACAACTGACGCCCTGAGACAAGAACAACTGAACGATGCAGAGATTGGGGCTATATTGAGAGCAAAGGAAAAAGGAATTCGACCAGAGTGGAAGGATGTTTCAGACAAAGCAGTTGGATTGAAGGCTTTGTGGGCACAGTGGGACTCACTTAGAGTTATGAACGGGTTGTTAAAAAGAGCATGGGAGAGCCAGGATGGAAAGCAAGTTGTTATGCGTCTGGTGATTCCCAGGTGTCGAGTACCGAAAGTACTTCAGGAAGTGCATAATGGAGCATCCGGTGGACACTTCGGCGTTAACAAGACCCTGAATAAAGTACGTGAACGATTTTACTGGGTAAATAGTCGTCAAGATGTTGAAGCGTGGTGTCGTAATTGTAAAATTTGTGCAGCCAGTAAAGGACCACAGACTAGAAGTAGGGGTGCAATGAAGCAATATAACGTCGGGGCTCCTTTTGAGAGGATTGCGATCGATATAGCCGGACCATTCCCAGTAACCAAGGATGGTAACAAGTACATACTGGTTGCCATGGACTATTTTAGTAAATGGCCTGAAGCCTACGCAATTCCGAACCAGGAAGCGGTTACTGTCGCCAAAGTCTTGGTAGATAACTTGATATGTCGGTTTGGTGTACCCCTGGAGCTGCATTCAGATCAAGGGAGAAATTTTGAGTCAGGGGTATTTCAGCAAATCTGCAAGTTATTGGGAATACACAAAACACGGACGACAGCCCTTCACCCGCAATCAGATGGAATGGTGGAGCGACATAATAAGACTATGAAAGAACATCTCTCTAAAGTCGTTCATAAAAATCAACGTGACTGGGATCTCCACATACCGTTTTTCCTCATGGCATATAGAGCTGCTATCCACGAAACTACAAAACAGACTCCGGCTCGTGTAGTATTTGGACATGAGATCAGACTGCCATGTGATTTGATGTTTGGAACACCAGGTGGAGAACGGCTTCCTGTGAACAGCTACGTAGATGAAGTGAGTGAACGGCTAAGGAATGTCCATGAGTTAGTTAGAGACCAAATCACCATAGCCAGTGACAGAATGAAGGCTCGATATGACCGTAAGGGTAGTTCAGAAGGATTCAAGGCGGGAGATCTGGTTTGGCTGTACAACCCACAGCGGAAGAAAGGAAGGTCACCGAAACTTCAACCGCCTTGGGATGGACCGTACACTGTTATTACCCGAATTAATGATGTCGTCTATCGGATTCAACGAAGCAAAAAGTCCAAGATGAAGATCGTGCATTTGGACAGATTGACGAAATACACCGATGATTCTGGGTTGCCTGATCGGGACGATCAGGCTTAAGGAGGGGGCAGTGTTATGAATTACACCCCCTTGGAAAAGGAGATGGTACGCCTATGCCTACTGATTGTGACTGGAAGCCAAGAGAATAAAACGGACTTTTCTGGAATGTTGTTGGAGAAGATTCTTGATTGCTTCTAGATGGATCTAGAGATTCAAATTCGGAGTATATAAGGCGCGATTACCAGCGCGGAAGGGGAAGTTTTAGGAAGATAAAAGTGAACAAGTAGAAAAGTGAAAAGTGAGGTTAGATAAATAGTAAATAAAGTAAATTTGAAGTATTGTAGTCAGTAAATAGTTAAATAAAGTGTTAGTAGTGTTTATCTCTTGTTGAAATTATTTAGAACCCACGGATTCATACAGGGTGTTCCCAAAAAGGTGGAAATCCGTAACAATACATACATTAGTTCGTCGCAGGGAGTTTTTATTTATTAACCGTTCGACAGGTAAATAGTCATTTACGGTGTAGGTACAAGGAAGAGCCCTGTCTTGTGGTAAAAAGAGCTTTTTACAATGGGGATATTTTGTCTATCCTGTAATATACAGAGTATGCAAAATATTTCTTTTTGTTGTAATTAGTTGCAATTGCCGTTTTCTAATTACGTGTATATTTCTATTTTATTACCTATGTTTAATACATTTCCAATTTTTTTTCAATTTTAATAAGGAAATAAACTAATTAGAAACTTATTTTTTGGTCCACACCTGGTATGTCTATATTGTTTTATAATCACATTTTGCTCATATCAATAACCATCCACTTGAAAGAGTCCCAGGTATAAATGTGTGGGTCGGTTTGTTCCATTTACAACCGCTCAGCTAGGTACTGTATCAGGCAAGCGTTTACTTTTTGCTACTATTAGCAAATACCTTACAGTATTTTGTACTTCTATTATTATACTTCACTTTTAAATAATTTTAAAAAATTTAAAAATACGCTTTTAAACAAAAACTTACATTGTTAAAGAATCCACTAAAAAGAAGGAAATAATATTAATAATAACAACAATTATGTTAATAAACGTAAAAACGTGGAGCGCCTGATTAGTAAAATTTTCTGTTTTTCCAGTGCCCCACGCTTTTACATTTATTAACATAATTGTCATTATTATTAACATTATTTTCTTCTTAAAAGTTCATTTTTTAACAATTTCAGTTTGTGTTTAAAAACGTGTTTTTATAATTTTTTAAAATCATTTTTCATATAAAATTTACAAACAATTCAATTTCAGAATAGGAATTATCCTTTACATTCTTGTAAGTTATCAAACATACGTTGGCCTTCAAATGACCTTAAACATTTTTAACATGGATAATTTCATCACTATCCTATAGCTCTTCGAATCCCTAAAAATGTGTTTATCATGTTTTTTCCCAATATGCCTTATTTTAGAAATACTCAATAGTTCCGGGACCTTGGGGTAGACTCTATATAACAAATGCATCGACATCAATTTGGCTAAAACCGCACTGGAGGAAATTTAATTTATGTCAAAATTTGATTAACTGGCTCGTGATTTTGGTGGTCGTCGTGAGCAAAAACTACTAGTTTAATAAATACAGCTTAATAATGTAGCGTTGCCTTGTAAAACTAATTTATCATTTATTAAAGACCATTATCATAGAACATAATATAATATGCCAGACACCCAACGTTTTTTTTTGTTCCAAATTTGGTAATCATTACACACGATCAGTAGTAACACTTAACGAATATTAAAGTTTAGTAAGTACACAATAAATCTAGAGAAATGCTAATTTTTTCATCGAATTGTTTAATGGTTCAGAAGCTACTTACAAGTTTACAACACAAGTCTATTAAATTGCTATCTGATTTTAATTGTAGTCTATAAGGTTTTCTAGCTATAATTGTAAGTTAAAAAAATACAACTTGAATCGAAATTACTAGCAGAAAAGTTCAGAAGAGAAATGTAGCTTTCGTTCTAGTATGGTTTAAGCAAAAAATAATTATAATATATGCAGAAAATGGTCATTTTGCAGGTAAGTGTAGAAGTAACATGTTGGCTTTAGACCTAAGGAAACCTCAAATTTATATGAAGTGGGACAAAACTCACTCCCGATGAAGGCAAAAATATTGGTTTATTGTCTGTAGTCAAATTCATTGTAATTATAGAAGTAACTGCGGCCAGTTGTGAGGGTATGATCATGAAAATGACAGCTGACGACGTTGGTGATAAAGATACAATTTTAATTAAAACAACACCGGATTTTAAACCACACACTCTGCGAATCTTTTATGTAACTGGCGGTTGTGAGAAGGTGCAAATTGTCAGAGAAATGCAAAGTATAGATTTCAGTACATTCTAATTCTTTATTGAATAGATAGGTCTTTTTTCTAATAGTTAACTGCATCTTCATGACCATAAGAGGTCATGTAGATACTAGTTTACTCTGCATGGCGGCTATAGGGGACTATGTGGATATTAGTGTTACAATGAGAATTGTCAAATAATAGACAAATTCAATTTAGAAGGCCCACTTAAGGATCACTCAACACGTTTATAGAGAAAGGTAGAGAAAATTTGACAAAATGAGCGATTGTGGGAGGAGCGGGTTAATAAGTGAACATTTTGAAAAATTGCAAAAATAGCTACTTTCAACAACTTAAGTTGGTTTGTGTAATTGTTATTCCTAAACATTAAGGGGGTGAGAGTTGGCAAATAAATGATCATATAACCCGGGGGGCTCACAAATGTTATAAAATATTTCAAAAGGGCGTATTGAAATTAGCTCATCTTTTGTGGAGGTTTTTGTTGAATAGCTACCTATGAAACTGTTTTAACCACGAGTAAGCTATCAAAAACCGTAAATAGATTTAATTTGTCGAAAAAAAAACCTATTTTGTCTAGTTGAAATCTGAAATTTGATCTCTGGACAACAATTGCTTTAGAGACTAACAAATCACAAATATATTTTTAAACTCATAAGGCAGCAAATAATTTCATATAACCTAAGAATTCTCTAGTTCCGGTGCTCTTTTTTCCAAAATCTTCGCCGGAAAAAGAGAGCAACGGAACTAAAAAAAAACTTAAAGAATCCGCGATTATTTTATTAAACGAGGATAGAAGCGTTTCGAATTATTCAATAGATTTTTGTACTAGTTGGTTGCCCATCCTTAGAGACGAAGTAAGTAAAAATAAGATAAATATAGTTTAATGTCTCACGTGACTATGGAAATACATAAACAAAGAACTGTCATGGTTGACGGCCAAAAAAGTTTTGAGAACGGAAGTAGATTCTCTTCCGAAACGTTAACTTTCATTTTCAGTTTTTAGTTTATAACACTGTTCTAGTTTATATATTTTTAGGTGTGAGACTTTTTGAAACAGTCTCTATCTGATCCGTTTGGCGCAGAGGTTTTTTCATTAAAATTTTTAAATATTTTTCAGTGGCAAAATACCCCGAAAAAAAGTAAGAAAATCTGAATATGCCACAAATAAACAATTACAGACAATAACTTTAACTGGATATTCCCAAAATGTTATGTTGTTAGATTTAACATGTCAAATCTATAAAATAGAAGGATAATACACTCTATAATGTTTCTTTACAAAATTATGTATAACATATTTGATTGTCCTCATATTTTGGAGCAACTATATGCTCACATACCTCGTATAACAAATCAGAATTATGAAACACATCGTCTTCTTACTCCTCCAACTAATCTATTAAAATGTTCCCCGTTATATTTTATGTGTAAAAATTATAATCTACTCCAAGATGATATATTCAATTCTAGTATTCAATCAATTAAGCAGCTTGATTTATAATAGCATATAACCGTTGCTTGTGTGCTATTCTAGCGAAATTCTATTCGATTATAATGTCACATTTATTTCACTGTAATGTTTCACACTCTGTAATTGGTTACTTGTCGGGTGGTGTATCTAAATTCTAAATTAATTAATTAACAGTAATACAATTTCTGCACAACATTACATTAACAGTGTGGAAATATTTTAAAAAATTGTCCACTGAAAAAAACATTGAATAGTAAATTTCGGTTTCTTCTCAACAGTCATCAAATTGCCACCAAATAAGGTCTAATGCAATAATATAAACAAACCATTTTTGGAAAATTAAAATAATTTTATGGTGAAGTTATGAATATTTAAAGCAAATAAATCAAATATAATAGTGAATAAACAACTTTAAATGTGTGTCATATCTTCACAAATATTCATATTCTTCAGTCAATTTTAAGTCTACAGTATTTATTATAGCCAAATATATCATTTATAGCGACAATTACATCCTCATCCACGTGAAGTGGAAGTACAAGTTGTAAATAAATTTCTTGTTGAAAGGGTTCATGAAATATCGAAATTATAAATTTGAGCGGAAAAACTGTCGATCGGCTGTCTGTAGCTATTGTTATGGGCACGATTACTCCGGAGCGCTTTAAGACATTGGCTTGAAATTTGGTGCACGTATGGACTATAACGAGATCTTGAACAAGATTATATTTTGAAGTTATTCCGTTATAGGGTTGAGAGGATAAATAGGGGAAAATTCGTAAGCTAGTAAAAGTCCAAAAACTTGGGATTTGGTATATGCACTAGAAGCCAAGGTTTCAAATATTTATTAATTGACACCCAACACCAACACATTACTAAATAGGAGTAAATAGGGGAAAATAAGGAAAGTAAGCTAATAAGATTCCAGAAAATTGGGTGTTGCTGTCTCTATGTTTTTTTTTTTGAGATGCCACCCACTCTCCGTTATTAAAGGAGTTAACAAAATTAAATTAAGATATCGACTTTAAAGGTACACGTAACGATATCTGGAACTAGATTATATTTTGAGCTTATTCTGATTAACAGTTGCGGAGGAAATAGGGGTAAATTAATATAACAAGCTAGGAAGAGTCCGAAAGTTGGTATTTGGTAGGATATACTAGAAATCTAGGTCTCAATTTTTTTATGACATCCGCCACCTTCACCACCTCCAAGATCCGCACTCCATTATTAAAAGAATTATCAAAATAAAATTGTGTTTTACTGTGTGTATGAGAACAAAAGTTCTCAAAATAATTTGGCCACCGGGCACCCCCATTGCCACCTCGGGGCAGATGATTTTAAATATTTATATTATTAAAACTGTGGAAGCAACGGTTTCCACTTACTAGAGAGCAAATAGAGTATCAAGATTAAAACAAATATCTCCGCTAAAATGAGCTATTTTTTACCCCCTCCCACAATACAATACTAAATTTCTGCTGAATAAATTAATTTTATTTTTCGCGTTCAATAATCTTTGATAATATTGATGCTTTGTGAATTTGCCAGTTGTAAACAAGGACAAGGCTTCATCTTTGGTAAACTTTTGGCTTTCATTGTGTTTGGAACGATAGGCTGGACATATTTTTTTCGCACGTGTAGGTGTAGTAGAAGGCTCTTTTAAAAGTTTTGCACTACTTTAAGATGCCGGCCGATCTTAAACTCTGCCGGCGGCAAAACTTAATTCTTCTGGACTTAGTTGCTCTCTGAGATCCTCAGTTCTTCGTTGTTTACTTTGCAGTAAAATTTCTGCGAAATCTCTTTTAGGCCAGTCAGTTAGATTTGAACTATAAAATTCTCGAGGTAACATAAATTCTTCGTTTAACCATTCTGAAATAGTTGCTACGAAACGGTCGCGAACAAGGTTACTTGCCTCCCAAATTGACGTGAATTTCGCATAAAATAATTTCAATGAAATTATCAGACTTAATTCTAGACGTGAAATTATTTTTTAAATGTTTCTTCGTGCTATTAGAAAACTAAGTAACTTATTAACCATATGGGACACATTATTTTTCCCTCTTGTCGGTAAGGCGTCCAATAACTCTTTTCTTGTACACTTGATACCTCAAAAGAATGTTTTAATCACACAATCTCATTATTAGAAATAGTAAAATAATTATGATTTATAAAAAAAGAGCAAAATCAAGCAAACAATTTTATAACACCTCGTTTCACAAACATAATATACTGCAACTGAATAAATTATAATCTGAAAGTACTATGGGTACTTTTGTTTATAACTCTATGTAAAGTTAAGAGCAATAAAAATGGAAATGTCTTTTTGTCCACATTTTATACAATCGTATATTTTTACTAATATAAAAAAGAAAAAAGGGAATTTTACGAATGATAATAATACGTATTTACCTGAATAATGACCCCCTATAATAAAATTTATTAGAAGTTACTTGATTATAAAAATAATAGTTCATAAACTTTAATAAAGTGCACACTAAATACGTCTATTAAAACTACGTTTGCAAATCGACTGCTTTATAATATGCCTGTAATACGTAAGCAAATGAAAAAAACAGGTTAATTTCTTGGAAGGGCTGTAAAGGGGATGGTTGTAAAACAGTAAATATAGTAAATACTCATTGAAATAAATATTTATTTTCACCCTTTCTGTCGTGTTTTACATGGCAATGTATTTATTTAATGGCCCCTTAAAGATGCTCGGATAGGAAATCTGGATGTAGAAGTAGTGATTCCTTAGGCAGCGGTTTTTTTTTGTTTTTATTCTTGTTCGTGACATTTGTCAAAAAACACCCTCTAAACGTTGGTTTGACGTAAAAGTCAGATATTGTTTTCTAGTAATATACAATTGTATTGTTCTGTGTATTCCTCAGGCATTATTTAAAAGTGAAGGCATATGTGGCAAAAGTTCCAAAAGAGAAAGTAGAAGAATTAAGAGAACAAAAAATGAGAGGGAGACCTGGAAAAAAAAACTGAAATTCGAAAAAATCAATCTATTGGGTTATACCCCCTGGAATTAGAATTACATACTTAATTGATCTGAATAAAATTTTCAAGAACATAAAAAATAATACTTCAAAAAGTGATTGAAACACCTGCTATTTCTATTCTTTGTTAGATAAATACATTTAATAAAGACATTGTTTAATTAAGATATGCTTTTTATAGCTTCTGACTTAAGTTTATCGACTTCATCTCGTGGCACATAAAGATGTGCAATAAATTTCTTAAGCTGATAATTTTTAAGTAGGTATTATACTTTATAGCAAGGTATTTAACGAGTTAATTAAAATAGAAAAAACTTGCTAATACAGGCGAAACACATTTAAAAGAAATAAAAATGTTAATCCGAAACGTTTAGGACTATGTTAATTTTGGTAATTATATAAACAAATAAAAACATAATAGGTTTATTTTACAGCAAATTATTTATTATAAATAAATATCCGGTGAAACCAAAAATGGCATTGCCTCCTTAAACAGAAGCTTAGACCTATTAAAAGATTATTTAAATTATCTAGATATATCAATTATCTATTGTTTTCCGATCTATGCAATCCTGTAATTTTCAGTGTCCGTTCTTTGAAGGTTCTTCAAGTTTTTGGAAAAAAAAAATTGACACGCTTTTTAATGGCCTTTTATCCTGTATCTCATCGTTTCAAATTTTGAAGCTTTAATATAAAACTTGTCTCTCATTCTCCTGGGAATACCATGTACCAAATTTCAGGCAAATCTATAGAAGCTATACAATTATAAACACTCATACCACATATAGTACACAACCCCCAAATTCAAAGCCAAGACTATCCGGAAGATTATAGATTTGAAGAAACGCAGGCAACATCCATTAACCACCGACATCGCCAGTGTCGGAGCCGGAGATCGAACCCAGAACACGATAAACATTGTGACTAAACGCGCTTACCAGTAAGACGTACTACCGTGCGGTTGTGGCAGTCATATTGGATTCGCCATTTTGAATTGATTCGCAATTAACTACGCCCGAGGCTACTTCTAGAAAACCTATCTACCAATTTTACGCGGCTTCGGCGAAATTTGAATTATGTCTAATGTTTTATACTCCGATCCGCTGTACACTGATCTTAGCTTATTGAAAAAACCACAACGGAACCATCGCCGAGCAAAAATACCCTATAGTTTGTTAAAAATATTAATATTATGAATAATTTTCCATAATCCCTGCGCCTTCGCCATATTTTCAATTATAGACATATCTTTACCGATTTCAGTTCATCTTATCTAAAGAGCTTGGCGAAAGTATTATGGGAGATGGGGAATACTGAGCGGACTCGTCCCATTAACACAAAAATCGCTTATGCTAATCCAGAGTGATAATGAATTAATAAACATCAGCATATACGGATCAAGATATTGTCTGTAATTGTTTATTTGTGGCATATTCAGATTTTCTCACTTTTTATTGGATATTTTGCCACTGAAAAACATTTAAAAATTTTAATGAAAAAACCTCTGCGCCAAACGGATCAGTCAGAGGTTGGTTCTTGAATACCTGATTGTTTCAAAAAGTCTCACACCTAAAAATATATAAACTAGAACAATGTTATAAACTAAAAACTGAAAATGAAAGCTATAGGTAGTTAACGTTTCGGAAGAGAATCTACTTCCGTTCTCAAAACACTTTTTGCCGTCAACCATGACAGTTCTTTGTTTATGCATTTCCATAGTCACGTGAGACATTAAATTATATTTACAAACTAGTACAAAAATCTATTGAATAATTCGAAACGCATCTATCCTCGTTTAATAAAATAATCGCGGATCCTTTAAGCTTTCTTTTAGTTCCGTTACTCTCTTTTTCCAAAATCTTCGCCGAGTCCCAATTAATCCTGTGGTTATTATTCCACGCGTGTTCACAAATTTTGGATTTTTCAAATTCTCCCCTAGCGTAATTTCTATGTTCACCAAGCCTTACTTTGAAAGGTCTAGATGATTCACCTACGTAATGTTTTCCGCACTCACACGGAACACTATAAATACAATTTTTTGAATTTTGAACAGTATTTAGAGGTTTGGTTTTTGATCAAACCGATCTTAGCGTGGACCCCGTTTGAAAAACTATTCGTACGGAAAACCGACTCCCAATTTTTCTTAATTTATCCGATAAACCATGTATATATGGAATTACTGCCATTGACCTAAGTACCTCAGGTTGTGATATTATATTCTCTCTACTACCAATGTTCAATAACTGACTATCAACAAAACTCTCAGGATATTGATTATTTAATAAGACAGTTTTTATAAATTGCTTTTCGTTCCTTAATACATCATTTGAAGAAATAATTTTGGCTCTGTCATACAAACACTTAACAACACCTTTCTTAACACCAATATGTTGATTTGAATTGAAATTTAAGTATCTGTTTGTGTGTGTTTGTTTTCTATACACACTGGTTTGGTATGTGTTATCTAATTTTTTTATTAAAATATCTAAGAAAGGTAATTCATTATTATTCTCTATTTCTATTGTAAATTTAACTGAAGGTTCTTTTTCGTTAATTTGATTCAAAAAATTACTTAAACATTCTTTACTATAAGGCCATATAGCAAAAATGTCATCTACATATCTCCACCATACAATGGGTTTATAAGCTAGATTATTAATATTACTTTCCTCAAAATTATCCATGAGAATGTTGCTTAATATTGGAGATAATGAAGAACCCATGGCCATCCCAAAGTCTTGTCGATAGAAGTCATTATTTAATTGAAAGTATATTGTTTTAATGCAAAGTGTAAGTAATTTCATTATAGTTTCAATGCTTAACTTAGTTCTATTCGCCAAATTCCTATCTTGTTGCAATTTGTTTTTAATTATTATTAATGTTTTATCTACAGGAACATTTGTAAATAGGCTTACTACATCAAACCTGACCATTAGATGATTATTGTTAAAATAATTTTCTGACAGCTTCTCCAAAAAATGTTTGCTATTTTTAATATAAGACTCGGAGGAACCTGATAAAGGATTAATTATTTTTAATAAATATTTTGAGAGTTTACTACATGGAGAATTAATTGAACTGACAATTGGTCTTAAGGGAATATCAGGTTTATGAATTTTTGGCAAAACATAGAAATGAGGAGGCTTACTGTGATGTGGAGTTAACATCTTTCGTTCAATATCTGTAAATTCGTTTTTGTGTTTAAATAAGAAAACTTAAAGAATCCGCGATTATTTTATTAAACGAGGATAGATGCGTTTCGAATTATTCAATAGATTTTTGTACTAGTTGGTTGCCCATCCCTAGAGGCGAAGTAAGTAAAAATAAGATAAATATAATTTAATGTCTCACGTGACTATGGAAATGCATAAACAAAGAACTGTTGGTTGACGGCCAAAAAAGTTTTGAGAACGGAAGTAGATTCTCTTCCGAAACGTTAACTAAGTACCTATAGCTTTCATTTTCAGTTTTTAGTTTATAACATTGTTCTAGTTTATACATTTTTAGGTGTGAGACTTTTTGAAACAGTCAAGTATTCAAGAACCAACCTCTGTCTGATCCTATTGGCGCACAGGTTTTTTCATTAAAATTTTTAAATATTTTTCAGTGGCAAAATACCCAATAAAAAGTAAGAAAATATGGATCAAATTGAGAGTTTTCTTCTTTTTCAAAAAATGTTAAAACAGGCCTAAAAAATAATTTTCTGAAGTTTCGACTTACTAAGTCATCACGTTATAAATTATATTTATTTGTATACTATATCGTATGTGTTGTATTTATTATCATTCCATTAACAATGCTTAAATGCAGCCATCACAAGAACATCCGAATTTCCCATCCAAGTCTCCTTAAACGAAAGCATCTTAACAAAATATTTGAAATTATCTGGCCAAGGTTGTAATGGGGGTGGGCTCATGCGAAAAAAATTGTTGAGGACTTTTGTCCTCGTGCCCACATTAAATCACAATTGTTAAGTCTTTTAAAAACGGAGTGGGGGCTGCAGATGTCATAAAGAAAAAACCGCTACCTAAGGAATCACCACTTCCACATCCAGATTTACCATCCAAGTCTCTTTAAAGGAAAACATCTTGACTATATTTGCACTCTAGTATGTGGAAACAATTGATCATAGAATTTTAATAATATAAAATTTGAGGAATGTCATAAAAAAATTTGAGGCATTGGCCTCTAGCACATACGCCAAAAATTAAGTTTCTGGATTCTTATTAGCTTGTTTCACTTATTTTCCCCTATTTACTTCCTCCCCCATCTCTTCAACGGAATTATCTCAATCAGATGTCATTATAATTCATACTTTCAAGTAAAGGTCTCAATGTTATTTTATCAACTCCTTTAATAATGGAGTGGAGGTGGTAGGCGGTTGAAGAATATGATATAAGGTTTGTTCTGGTTTTGAGAAATGTCAAGCACATGCGCAGCTAGTAAGTTCAGAACGCGTTTTACTAACTACGTATGTTCCTGACACCCGAGGACATCCGAAGACAGGGTATTTCTCAAAACTAAAACAAACCTATAGAAATCTGAAGCCTTGGGGTCTAGTATATCACCTTGACTGCCATACATGCCTTTTTCGACATGTGGCCGTCGAGAGAAAATCGGGGCCCGGGGGTAGTAACATACAACTCCCAGCAATTTTCAATATAAATTTCGAAGAGGGGGCGGGGCGGTGGCATTCCTGATAATAAATTATTTATCTCAATAAAAATTTCCTCAATTTCATATTCAAGCATTCAAAACTCATTGTTATTTACATCACACTAATCATTTAAAAATATACCTTTCTCATTTCACCTAATGCAAATGCTTCTCTAACTTCAAATGATACCAAGGCCCCCGGGGGGAAACACCCCCCTCAATGGGTCTGTTTACCGGCTTTTAGTACTTGGGAATGACTTTCTATCGTAACGAAAAAATTTTAAAAACTGGCAAGATCAAAGAAAAATGAAAATAAAATTGATTAACTGCGAAGATCACATTTCCTTAGACCCCCTCCCCCTTGTCGCATCTCGTCACGCTAAGCAATACCCCTCCCTCCCCCTTATTTGCGAACGTATTTTATGAAGGGCCCCTAAGATCCCAGAGCCGCCAGACCTACGTCATTTTAGCAAAGCTAATATTTTGACCAATAAATAGTTAGTGTGGGTATGTAGTTAATGTATGCATATTTGCTAGCTTGAAAGCGGGGCCCTTTTACAGATAATAAGTACAAAAGGTACAAGTAAAAGTATGATAACTCATTCTCACATATGTTTGACAGAATACTGTTAAAAACAAACATTCATTATTGCCACACACTTTCCGTGGGCCCTAACTTCCGCCAGACACTTTTAAGCTCGAAAAAAAAACCAACAATAAGAAATTATGAATTTTTTTTTACTATTACTCTACTTCCACTTCAGTACTCCCAAATTTCTGGACTCTTACTAGTTTGCTTTACTTATTTACCCCTCAACACCTCCAACGGAGTAAGCTCAAAATATAATTTAGTTCCATTTCTCGTTATAATAAATACAAGTATCAAATTTCTTAAAAAATGTTTCTTAAAATGTTTTCTTAACCGCTTCTCAAGTCAACGAGGTAACTCCTTGAAAATCCAGAATGATTTTGTGTGAGGTAAAGAGAAATGAGTCCGAACCACATCTTGGGGATAATATTATAATCAATTAGGTAGAGTAGTATTATTATGAGAAGATGCTTGGGGCGGAGCCAACGTGCGCGAATATTTCTACCAGTGACAGCATCAACTGGGGTAAAGGGATATATAATAATTGCAATCAAATTTTCGAGGTCGAGGAGCTATGTAATGCAGTAGATTAAAACCTCGTTACAGTCTGGTGTTCACGATGAAGACATTTTTCACTGAAAATACGATTATATCATTTAATTCAATCAGAAACGGCGAACACAACAAGTATACTGCAGCACAGACCCTGTGACTGCAGGTTGACGGTGCCACTGGATTCGAGGACAAATATGACGCAGATCGCTCTCATTGGCTTAGATCAATGGATGCACACAAACTCGTTTCTGCGCATCATTTTTTGCAAGCATCTTCTCATAATAATACTACTCTAACTCCTTTGATAATGGAGTGGGATAGTGGTGAGAATGACAGATGTCATAAAAGAATTTGAGACCTTGGCTACTATTTGAGGACTCTTACTAGCTTGCGTTACTTATTTGCCCATATTTACTCTTATTTACCCCCAACCTTTCAACGGAATAAACTCAAAATTCTCTAGAGCAGATCTGGTTATAATACATACGTGTAGAAAATTTCAAGTCAATACTTAAACCGTTCCAGAGCAATCGTGCGCACAAAAAACTACAGACAAACCGACAGACAAGACATATACAAATTTTAAATCCTCACGTTTGATGAAATTCTAAACCTGTAATTGTATTTTTTTACGAATATTACACTTTCACTCAATGACGTGAATGTGGAAGTAAAAAGACAACATAATATTACATTATAATACACTACACCTACAAAGTTAAAATTGCAATGTTTCATAGAAAGATAAATATTAAGAATTTGGCATAATAAAATCATCGTGGGAGTACGTGCCATACGTAGATATGAAATATTAAATGTTTTTAAATAATAAACACGTAAATGACTCAGCAGAATAGGACACCGTTAAGATTTTTATTGTTAAAAAACTAATTCAGCGTAAAATGCAAAAACTATGGTTTACTTGGTAAAAAAAATGTTAATGTTTAAAGGTAAGCAGCTTTGCTACTTCGTGACGGAGGTTTTATCACCAGCCACCTAAATATTATTATGATTTTGTTTCTAACTTGGTTTGGCTAAGCTGTTTTTTATCGGAATTACGTAATCTTGGTGCATGACCCAATGTGCCAAATATTTTTCACAGTAGGTAGCTATTTAAAAAAAATGTTTACGGTATTTATTACATTCCATGTTCACTCTGATTGTATATTAAAATTTTAAATGCATCTATAATTGTACGTAAAATACAATTTCATGTTGAAAACTTTGCAACGAACAGAAGTTAAGGCCGGGCATGGCCGACCACGAACATATATTCCATTACATTTTTTACGGCACAACTCACACATACGCGGTGTCACTAAGATTAAGTAGACAGCCCATATATTGTTTATTTTTATTGTTCAACAAGGTATTCGCGGGCGGCAATCTCATTCATTTTGTAATAGTCTTAACCTTAATAACATTTTCAAATAAAATTAATGCATCACACCTAATAAATGCACAGTTGGCTCAGAACGGAACGATACATGGCAAAGGAAAAGACAAGACAATAGTTGCAGTCAAAAAAAGACATTTAACATAAGTCGAGTTTAAAAATTTGTTAAGAATGACTATGAAAGCATTTCAAAATGCATTTAAACGAGCCTTTGTAAGAAAATAACGCAGGTGAAAAAATTGGGAGTAGAGTCAACACCATTTTTGATTACTGCTCAAGGCCAATCTAGGCAACATGTTGTCTTAAACACACTTATTACAAATAAAAAATCGTGATATTTGTGCTATATTTTTTTAAATCTTGAAAAATGTAATGGTTTAGGAAATGACTATTTATTTTTAACATCCGGCCCCTTATGGAAGGTTGAAGGAAATTGGTACAAAAATTGTCCTATGGGAAGAAACACACTTGCAAGCTGGATTGTTACAGTCTATTTTCGTATCTGCACATTTACAATTTGAATATCGTTATGTTAATATAGTATAACTGGTTGCCTACCGTTCGTGCTCCATGTGAGCCACGCATAGTGATGTTAGCAGCGAGTTGCTGGCAACGCATTGCTAGCAACGCACCGTAACTGTACCTAATTAGGAAGCGAGTTTCGAACGTCTCGATTATAACCTTTTCAAGACCGTTATTATCAATTAAACCTATTGTTTTATTAATGGAATTATGAAATACTGTATTATGTGTGGAATATAAACGTCATTAAGGGAGATTTATCAGATTTGTGGGTTATGTTGTATAATGTTCATTCGGAACGTACCCATGGACAAAGTTTTAGTCATTCTCAGATTTTGACAGAGGTTTCCGTCTGGGCCATTTTTGGGGATTTTTTTCCGTTTGCCGGCTCGAAGAGAAGTTGTGTCACTGAGCACGTGGATAGCATTTTCTTAATTTGCTCCTTGAATGGGATTTAGTGCTGTAGTGACAAATTAGCAGTACTTTATTTTGATATTTTTATTATTTTCTGTTGGGAAGTACTGCTACGGAATTTTCCGGATAAATCAACTTGCTGGAAGCACGTGGCAAAGGAATTCTGAAAGCCCACTCAACATCTAAGGTATACCTCTGAAATCTCTTTAGAAAATAGATTTGTAATATTCGTTATTTCTTTATTGCAGGGCTTTTTGGATTTTTTGGGTTTTTTGGTTTTCTTGTTCTTTTGTACCTTTTGTTCTTTTGGCTTCATTTTATCTTGGACTTTTACTGGCATCGCATCATGTATGTTTGACCCCACATCTTACCTGTTGGATTTGTACATCTGTATGTGAACTTTGGGTTTGCTGAAACTTGGTTGGCAAGATATTTGGTAAAGTTGGAATCCTGAGTGTACCGGTGAGACTCTCCTGCCTGGTTCCCTTGGAAGCTACGCTCCCCTGGTAGGCCTAGTGGTTACATTTTGAAACCTGCTGGAGGTAAGCGTCTTTGAATTACCTAACGAGGGACCTTATATCACATACCACCTTCTACGTGAGGCATAGAGAGCCCGTCAGCTTTCTTACGGTACACATTAAATGTGAATTATCAGTACATATTTTGCATAGCACCAATTAAGTTTTAATAGTTTTGAATACCACTCTTACAAATTTTCACAGTCAATTTAACCTATTGTCACTAAATAATTCACATTATTTTGTTCATTTTATGCTATCATTCAATATTTTAATGTAATCGTCTAAGCTAATATATTTTGGGGGGTCATATTTTGCCTATTATTAGTTAAGATTTTATTACTTTTAAGTTATCATATGTTTTGTGTTAGGTTAAGTGTGGGCCACACATAAGTATATCGATTGTGTGTAATGTTATCTCTGTGGTATTTGGCTGTAAGCTTACTAAATATTATTAAATCTGTTATAGTAAGAAGCGTATTTGTTTTCACCAGCGTACATTTAAAGCTCCAATTTGTTCGAACTCACTCCCCAGGTACTTGACTAGTCGGCCGTGTGAGCCTCTTTCGCCACCAATTAAATGCAGAGAGGGGACTGCACGTAAAACATAAAAATTTTGTTCAGGGCACAGGGTGACCACCCTACCCTGCTGTATTGCTGATACATCAGCCTCTAAAGTAAATTTTTTTTTACATATTCCCCTTTATCTGGGAGCCCTGCAACAGGATGAACCTATTAAACTCCTCGGAGTACATTTGGATACTAAACTTTCTATTTCATTTTCAAAACTAATCAAAACTGTTACTGACTCAGTGACAAAATTGCAGAAGACTGCTTAAGAGTAGCCTACTTTTCCACTTTTCACAGCATAATGGCGTACGGATTGATAATGCGGAGGTCATCCTATCATTTGAATAAAATATTTAAATTAAAAAAGAAAGTTAGAAGAATAGCAAGGTAACCATTATACTCTTCGCCGATTTACTGCACTTTTTATATAATTGTTGCACATTCTATAGGATACTTTTCGCAGTTTTTTTGTAAATAATATTAGTTTTAGACATTTTTTGTTTAATTACAAAACATAAAAAAAATATTTAAAAAAATTAATAACTTTTTTATTTACTGATCGATTTTGTTAAAAAAACAATAGGGTTCTTCCTCTAGCTGACACTAACTCACTGTCCAAATTTCAATACAATTAGAATTTTCGTTCTTAAGTTATCGTGCTTACAAGAAACGTGACGTACGGATAGGCAAACAAACAGGCAGACAGGCGGACAGACATCCGGACGGACGGACATTTTGAAAGTTATTCAGAATTCAATCTCCACCACACGAGCAATATTAGATTAGGTTTTAAAAATGTGCCGATCGAATGCAATATATTCTTCGTTCTGTATTTGCGAAGGGTATAATAACTTGAGCTAAATACGATGACCATTTAAAAGTCTCCACATACCCTGCCATCTTGTTATATACAGTGCATGTCAATGAATGCTATCTAACCTAGATAAATTTTGATATCGATATTTACAAAAATCGGAAAAACACGTCCTTCAGCGGTTCTGTTCAATTTCCTCAGGTTCAGGCGTTGCCTTCATTATGACCTTCGAGACTGCGATAGATCTACTAGCTTCTTCTTGAGCTTTGTTATCTTATTGCATCGTTGCAATCTGGTAGTCTTAAGTCTGCACATTTACCAATCAGTTTGATAGGTTCTCCTTCGGCTGCGATCTATTTAGGTCTACATGTTTTCTCCGACACATTTCGCACATTTGACCTCCACTCAGTGACACAGTCGCATTTCAAACGCCTGTCTAACATTATAAAAAAATTGTAGCGTTAGATATTGATATTCTTGAGTAATCCTTTGTTGTAAATTATCTAGGGACTCTGGTTGAATTGCATATGCCTTTGTCTTCAAATGCCTCCACACAAATAAGTCTAGAGAAGCCAAACCCGGTGACCGAGATGGCCACACCATCATCGGACCTCGTCTGCCAATGTATCATTAAGAAATGGACGAATTGAAGATTTTTTTCTGTAGCTCTCAAACTATTCACTTTAGATCCCACATTGTCACATTTGCAGCTTTTCGAAGGGAAAACTAATGATTTAAAAAACTTCGGGTGTTCCATTAAACAAAATGTAGAGGTGGCTAAAATTAAACCTGTTGCAGCGAAACTTCGGTGTGGCGCTGCCTGTAAAGTAGTTCCCACAAACGCCAACTACAGTGGCATCATCTGGAGATGATTTACACTATTATTATCCCATACTGGCTCCCGCGTTGCCCTGGAAGTGATTAAAATTGTTTTTATTGCAGATGATGGCAACCTGGGTGCCGAAACTCGCGTTGAATAATAATATTCGAGTGCAGTGTTCAAGTGTATTGGTGTTTATTGAATTACGTAAACGTCCACAACAAATAGTGATTAAAATTGGCAGAGAGTTTCCATACACCACTGTAGCATCAACCGTGAGATTGCATGGAATAACAACATTACAGGCTAGAGATTCAGGTGATAAAGACGTCCTTAACATTACGAGTAGTAAATCTTAGGTTGAACATCAATACCAGCATAGAACATTAGCATCTCGATTAGCATGCGAACTTCTATCTTTCCGTCAACCCCAATCAGTCTCTCTCAAAGCACAACTCTAACCATAAACTAAGATGTCATGAAGACGGATAAGTAATTATAGGTGCATCTGCATATAGGAATGAATCTTTTAATTGTAGTTGCGCTGATTGTAGTTTTATGCACGATTTTGTGTTGATTGCGACACCTTGTATTGAGAATATGGGACGGAAATATGCCGCTAATTACATAGATTTAAGACATAAGTAAACATCGACTCTTCATATTATTATACTCGTCGCAAATACGGAAACGAAGAACGATTTGATCGGCACACTTCTAAAATCGTTAAGTGTCCCTCGCAGAGAAGAAAATGTTAGATCATTGTGTTAGTGAACTAATTCTAAACAACTTAAGTATCCGTCCCACAAATTTCTGGTAAGCACGATTTAAGAAAGAAAAATCCGATTGTATTAAAAGGAGAATGCGTAAAAAGTGCCGATTTCTGTCCCCGAGTGTGAAGTGAATGAATAGTTTCAAAACTTAATCTTTGGGTTCTAAAATGACAGGAAAAATATTTTCATTGCTTAGAAATGATGGGAACATATAACGGCCTAAATAGGATTAACAAATGCTATTATTTATGTCTGTCTAAGTAATACTAAAAATGCATAAGTGCTATAATTCTCTACACATTTAAGAGAATATTTGTTCTTTTATAAATTGCAAACCAATGAGTTTTACAACGACGGAAAATAATACTCTTATCTCGTATAATATCATTGCCATAATGTGCTAATTATCATTAACAAAATGTTATTATTTATGTATCTTCAGTGAATATTGAAAATGGATATCATAATTCTCCACAGATCTGATAGTCCAATCAACGAAGGAAGAATAGGGGAAATAATTCGTGTAGTTGCCAATTTCTGTCTAGTTCTTGGGGGCGGTTGCCCAGAACCACATATTAAAAGTCCTGACCAGCGGATACTTTGCAGGGGGGTAGGGAGTTGTTTAAAGGTCCCCTTTTCGCGTTTTTCTTGAATAATTCGAAAATCACGCCCTCTAGCGAAAAAGTATTTATACACAATATTAAAATAAATGAAATTTCGAACAAATAAGTTCCTATTCATTTTTTTTCTAGGATAAATAGTTTACGAGATACAGAGGGTGGAAAAATCGCATACCGAAGGGAAGTATTTTATCCGAGAAAAAATCACCCTCCGAGATGTTTCAGATCATGTATATTACGAAAATATAGGATTTTAAATTTCGTCAGTCTGTCTGTTTGTCAGTCTGCCTGTCTGTCGGTCTGTCTGTTGGTGCATTAACTAAAACCTACTTGACGGAGAACAGTCAAATTCGGTAGATAGTTGACGCTACTGCCACCGAAGAAATGGCTAGACTTTCACTGGAAAATATACCGTCTAAAGGGAATAGATAATGAAAAAAAATATTTCCACTCAAAATATTCACATTTCGTGGCATTCTAAACCTATTTGAAAAAAAATGTTTTTGAAAATTTTTAACCACTGCTATTGAATAGATGTTGGAAAAAATTTTGGAAAAAGTATTGGTCCTAGAAAACAATGAATAGGAACTTATTTGTAGGAAATTTCATGTGGTTTAATATTGTATATAGACACTTTTTGCTAGAGGGCGTTGCTTTCAAGTCATTCAAGAGAAACGTTAAAAGGGTCCTTTAAAGTAACCCCCACTCCCCCGCAGACAATCCAATGGTCAGGACTTGTAATATGTTGTTCAGGGCATTCCTCCCAACAACCGTACCAAAATAGGCTTCGAATTATTTCCTCTAATTGGCGTTTTTTGGGCTTCGTTGACTGGACTATGGAGGAATAGTTTTTTGTATAATTGCGGACCAATGGGTCCTGAAATGAGAGAAATAGTATATTACATACCAAGGTGGAAAGAGTGTCGTTTTTGTCGAGAGTGTAATGTAATTTTTCACCAAGGTTTGTATGCTATTTTACTCACAATCATCTCCCTGAGATAAACAGCAAGAAGCCAATAAACCGTTTACTAAATTTTTAAACAGCATTTTATGGTTTTTGTTAAGTAGGCATTAAACAAAAAATTCTTCTGTCAGAAGACAAATGTCAAAGTAACGTCGCGTGCTCTTTTTAAGCTGATGTCACCAAGGAGCTAATGGAAAGAGCATCGGTGAAATTGTGCAGGCAACCACGACAGTTGGAAGGAGACAGTCAGGCGAGCTGTACAGCAAACAAAGGCCAACTAGGATAATTCAAGGATCACAAAACATTTGGCAGGACATTGAGAATGACAATAATAGTACAATGAACCTAATAATACGTACTCTTCAACACATTCCCAAAACTCAACCAGCCTCAACTGTTCATGGTATTTTTAAAGCGAAATCTAATACGAGTGTTTATTAAAGAATGTTCGCGTTCTAAGTCTACTAATACTTTTGATCTTTCAATACCTCGAGCAAACATACACATATATAACATTAACAATGAGATTTAGTTGTTCGGAAAATATGTTAAAATTGCACGTGTTTCTGTAGTGTACGCACCTCAACACATTTTGTTTTCTCAGCCGAATGTATTTTGTTTTCTTAGCCGACGAATTAGTTAGGAATGTGCTTTTAGCGATTTGCATTCCGATAATCTGCAAAGACTACAACATATTTGGATATAAGAACATTTATTATTGATCAGAAATAGCACTTTCCCATGAGCAATTAATAGCTAATAAAGCGATAAAAATTAAAAATGTTTAAATGTATAAAGGCAGGTCTCGTAGTAAAGTGAGTTCATTAAACGGTATGCCGTTTACTGAACTTTTAATATTGCTTGCAGTAAAATTAGTAAATCCATTTTCCGTCCATCTTATAGGCTTACGATAACGTTCAGGTTCAGTAAATCTGAAAATTGAGAACGTAGGAGACAAAATCTGTGAACCATGTAAGTAACATTCTAGATTCAAAAAATGCACCACACTAATAGTAATACTTTGATTTTTTTTATAAATATCTATATCTGTATGGAAAATATTTAAATGAATAAATATTTACAGAAAAACTGAAATATCAACATGGTTTATACAAATTTAAGAAAATTAAAATAAAATCATTACAGTACTCCTCGAACATGACGTAGGTATCGAAAGAAGACTTTGGCAATTTGAATGCCCTTGTATCCACCTCTGCTGATTTTGCTACCTATCCAAATGTGTGTATAAGGCATAAGGCAATAATAAAACTATTTTTTATGATGAAGCCACATGAATGCCACAAAGACAGATTTACACTAACGCAAAAAGAGAATCTTAGGTGTGATATCTGTCAGACATAATTATAAATACAAGTTTTAACCCTAACATTATCTGCGAATAAAGGGGCCATGAATGTTATTGGGCCACTTTGCAGCATTACTCTAAAGTACAAGGTCTGAAGGGTATTTTGCATTTTTCTTTTAATTTAAATTGATTGATATATCTACTGCCGGCAGGTTTTTGTTCAAAAAGGGCACATGTTTGCCACTGTGTACCGTGAAGACATACGGATTCAACGCACAGGCATTAATTAGGGCAATATTACCAAATCACTTCCCCAACAGCACCAGAGTACCCCAAGAATGAACTCGAGCAGGAAGGCAGCATCCAACAAAATGAATTTAACGCTTTTGGCTCCAGATATATCGGGCGCGTAAACATGGTTCACCTGTTAATGTAGAAAAATATCTACGCTCTTGAACCGTCAGTCCAAACTGATGAAACTTTCGAAGAAATCAGAAATCCAAACTCGTCTGAATTTTAACAAAGTACGCCAACACTCTCGTCCACAAACACACACTCTTGGAAGGTTCATCAAAGATTACTACCTAAGTAGTGTTAAAAACTGAATTATTTATTATTTGTTTGCTTATAGTAATGAAACATATTCTTTATAGGATTTTGCAAACATCGGAAAGAAAAACTATCCATGAGAACTAAAAGAAAACCTATATGTAAAAATATTAATGAAATCTTTGCATTCTTTCGATAACCTGACTTTTGGTTATGCTAACAAGTAAAACTTCTTATTTGCCATCCTCATTATAACACTAGCATCCAATAGTTCACTTTTAAATATGCATAGAGTATATAGGCTCCAATACTAGTTAGCTAATAGATAGGTAAAGATCTGTTGATTTTTATCAGTCAATGTCAAATATAAATATTTCATACTTATTCATGGATATTGCCTTGGTTTTGCATGGAACATCATTATGAGTGGCTTTGTGCTTTTCTGATGAGTCTAGAATAAGGACGAAAAACGTTTCAATGGCTAAGCATTTCCAAGAAACTGAATGAGATTTTACGAAAATGTAATTCATTAGAATGAAAAAATTTTTAAAGACAAGGTAGGTAAATAAATTAATTTCAGGCCTTTGTTCTCATTTTTAACTGAATTTACATATCGTAGGGGATCATGTAGATACTAGTTTAATCTGCCTAGTCGTAGGGGACTGTGTTGGATGCTAGTGTTATAATGAGAATGGCAAATAAGAATTTTTACTTGTTAGCATAACCAAAAGTCAGGTTATCGAGAGAATGCAAAGATTTCATTAATATCTTTACATATAGTTTTTCTTTTATTTCTCATGGGTAGTTTTTTTTTCGCTGTTTGCAAAATCCTATAAAAAATATATTTCATAAATAGTGTTAGTTAACGAACACCTGCAATCCTGGCTCGCCAGGGATTTGGGGTCCATATTTGGAGTGCGATGCGCCAAAACCTCCCTTAAGTCGTTATGTATGTGGCCTGCTAATTCAAGTTTTCTATATGTTAATGACAACAACTATAACTGCAATGGAGACTATACTGTGCGTTTTCCTTTTCAATGTATTCATAATGGCAGTAGCGTTGAGGACTGCTCCTCGATTATTATGTATAGGTAAATGGCATAAAAAGGCACAGATAAGAGATATCGCCATAACTGAAGAGATCATAATACTAAGGCAGAAGTCACACCAAAGCGATAGGCAACTAGCAACCAGCAACACGCGATATGCAACACATATCGCTTTCAAAAAATACACACTGTATCGTGTATCTATTCACATCGAAACGATAGCGATATCGCATGGAATCTGTCGGCAACATGCGATTTCTATCGCTAGCAACATCGAGTGTCAATTGCTAGAGACACATGTTGCTTGTTCGGTCAAAGTTTTCTTGCGATTTTCTTGAAATGGATGAGAAAGAAAATATAATTTTTATGGAAATTGTGGAGAAATACCCATGTTTGCATGACTATACAAAACCTGAGTATTCCAAGCGACAAGTTACTGCAAAAATATGGAATTTAGTAGCTAATAAAGCAAAGATTTCAGTCTTCGGCACACACTGCCTCTCGGTAATGTGCATCTTTTTTCGTAATTGATAGGGAAACTAGTGCAAGTAAAAAAAATAATCTTAATTCATTCTATAGAACCTTTTAAATTTTTCGCTGTTCACATTTAACTCCCCAGCAACCATATTTACACTGGATTTTAAGCATCGTACATTAAATGGACGTACACAATAACGCCGTTTTTGTTTCTTTTTGATGCACCTTCTTCTGCGCATCCATCGAAGCATATAATATGCAAATAAAACTTTATCGACGGACACCTTTGGAGTGTGTGAACGAATTCGCGTATTTCTAGTTGACGGTAACAAATCGTTAGTCGTTCTGATGTGAATTCAGAACCGACACTACATCGCACGTTGCGTGTTTCTAGTTGTTGGTTGCTAGTTGCCTATAGCTTTGGTGTCACTTCTGCCTAATACGTCTCCTATGAATGGATTCTCCCTCCTGTAATTTTAGCAAAAATTGCAAAGCAAGATTTAGCATGTCAGGAAATGACAAACCTATGGTGTCAACCTACAACGATGGACGATGGATTTGAACCTGGGATCTACTCCGAAGAACTAGAACTAACCCCGATTTTTTAAATGATGCTAAAGACATCAATTAAACAAGAACAAGAACAATTGAGCCGAATCGACCAAGACTGTAGCCTATTTGGTTAGTAATTTCTGTAGCAAAAATTAGTTTTATACTTTTGGAAATAAAATAACGAACAGTTTGTAACAGCAAATTAAATTCCTGCTAACGCTTAACTGCTGTAGGTACTTTTACAACGAAGGGGATACAAATACTGTAGGAATTAGGGTATGAGAATCGATTCCATTTTGAAAACAAATCTGTTAAGAAATCATGTTGATCGGTTTTTTAAATCATATTGACCTCGAAAATATAAACAATATTCTAATGTTAGCGTATACCCCATTAACAGAACCAAACCCTTTATTATTAGAACGGTTTTTCTGATATGAAATATTTTCTTTTCTTTTTTTAAGGATATACTATATGATGCAAGGAATAATACTAATTTATTAACCATATCACTTGATCAGGAAATTAAGATGGGACCTGAAGTAGAGAAAAATAGATCCAAAACAAAAACACTTATTTTTTATTACAACCTGCTTTCCTTGATACAGATGTTACCACAGGTAATACCTACTGGCAATTATAAGACGAAGGGACATCTCTTAATTATTTTTAAGTTTCAGTAACATCGAAAAAAATTAATCAACTTGGCTGGCTAACATTTGAAAATACATACAAATACCACACATCAGTAATTGTTAAACGTATACTCACTTGTTCTTCACCACCGTATTTACGGGAAATTTTTTTATTTAGACGTGATCTACATAACGTAAATGTACGACATGTTGGTCAAATATCCTTGCCTAGATTTTATTCAGCTTTGTTTACTAGATCGTTTACGTATAGCACAGCCAAAATATGAAATAGCTTAAGCGATAATCTGAAAAACCTCTCCTTATTCAATTTTCTAATAGAGTTAAACACACATTTCCAGAGTCACAAAGTTAACCGAAATTATTGGTTATTCACGGCATCATCTCTTATAAATCTCTGTTTAACTGTTTTATGTTATTTTTCAGTTGTATTTGCAACTAAATGCCCTTTATATACATCTAGTCTCATATATGTATGTGTTCATGTCTTTTCCGTTTCTCTCTATTATTTCACATATATTTTGTAACAACTATATTATATTTTAATATTTCTATCATATTTTGTAAAAAATAAAAATATGTAGTTTAGTTTTAACCATACCTGTTGTTAACATTATCAATGTTATGTTCGGGTAGGGTTAAGCATAGTAGCTTCGGCTAGACTTCGCCATATATTGTAATACTAAATAAAGGCAATTTATTATTATTATTATTATTATTATTATTATTATTATTATTATTATTATTATTTAATAATAATTCATACTTAATGTATGAATGTCGATTTTCTTATGATTACATTTGTTGTCGATCATATTCTGCTTCAAACTCGTCGATTACGCATACGGTAATAAATAAGTTAAATAACATTTCAAAACACAAAATACGCACGTTTATATTACATCAGGCTATATCATATTGTCCATTTAAGAATGCGTGTCTTGAAGGTACAACTCTAATCTTGCCTGAGCAAGATTGTAGACAAATAAGACCAGACAAATAAATTATTGCGCGCGCTAGAACCTCTGTAATATAATATTACCGACGGAGTCAAGTAGTTTCCTAGTACCGGTATAGTATTTGATACAATTAGATACATGGGCATACCCGAAGGTATTCTGAAAGTTATATCTAGTGCATAACATAAACTACATATTATAGCTTGCAGTAAATGTACCAGTTTGAGATAAAAATAGCGTCAATATATTTTTACGCTCCCGGGCTAAAATACAACATTTTAGACTTAAGGATAGGAAGTGAACTTCATCTTTTACGCTTTATGGGGCATTGCGTTTTCGGGATTTGTGTCTCATTCACTTTAAATACCTGGACATGTCTGTAGCGATTTTCAGGTCTGTAGTTGATTAGAAATTCCCACAAAAAATCCTGGACATTTCTTGTTAACAGACAGAACTAACTGCACGTCAGAGACAATATTATACGTTATAAGTTGAAAATAACTACCGCACTAAAACAAAATTGTCCAAATAGTTAACATACTTAGGCATAATTCTGGTACATATTAAGGACACTGCCAGATTCAACATATATCTATCTGAATATATTTTAAAATTAGAAACGTAAGAAAGGAATGTCACGTAATGTTTCATCATTAGATTTGTAATATACGACACTGACATATTGAGGTATCTTTGAGCTTTGTTTAGGAATAGACTGCCATATAAACGGGAACAGAGACATCGCCAACTGTCTATGAGATCCATATAGATTCGGACTATGCATATCTTGAGTGGTCCCCATATTCCTTACAGCTGATTTAAAATTCTTTGTTGCTGCTTCTTATTGAACATTAGAATACCATAGAAAAATACCATCTGAACCTCTGCAAATATAACCCTGACAGGTGATTCCATCATGTCAAAACTATTTGTAATCTTGACTTCTAGTATATACACATACTCTTACTATTAGCTTGTTTTGCTTATGTACCCCTCAACCCTTCAAAGGAATATGTTCAAAATAAAAGTTCCAGATCTCGATAAATACATACGTGTATTAAATTTCAAGTCAATATCTTGATTTTATTGTGGTAAACTCTTTAAAAATGAAGAGAGGGTGATGGCAGGAGTTTCAGATGTCATAAAAAACCGAGACCTTGGTTTCTACTATATACACCAAATCCCAAATTTCTGGACTCTTAGTGCATGGCCACGTCGGCGCACCGCACAGCGCAGATCCCATCGCACATCTCACAGTAAAATTAAATAGAACCATTATTTTAAATGAGAGTGGCCACATCGGCGCCCCTCGCACATCGCCCAGTAAAATTAAATACAACCATTACTTTAAAATCAACAACTTCAGCCTCGCACATCGCACAGCCTTTTTTTTTAATAATCTCCCGGATTTGGGTAGAAATAGTGAAAATAAGGTCACAACACAACAATAAAAAGTGAATTATTTATTATTTGTTTGCTTATAGTAATGAAACATATTCTTTATAAGATTTTGCAAACAGCGGAAAAAAAACTATCTATGAGAACTAAAAGAAAAACTACATGTAAAAATATTAATGAAATTTTTGCATTCTTTCGATAACCTGACTTCTGGTTATGCCAACAAGCAAAAATTCTTATTTGCCATTCTCATTATAACACTAGCATCCAACATAGTCCCCTACGACTAGGCAGATTAAACTAGTATCTACATGATCCCCTACGATATGTAAATTCAGTTAAAAATGAGAACAAAGAATTAATTTATTTGCCTACCTTGTCTTTAAAATTTTTTTCATTCTAATGAATTACATTTTCATAAAATCTCATTTAGTTTCTTGGAAATGCTTAGCCTTTGAAACGTTTTTCGTCCTTTTTCTGGACTCATCAGAAAAGCCCAAAGCCACTCATACTTATTCATGGATATTGCCTTGGATCGCGTTATAATAGATACGTGTACCAAAGAGAATATTTTGGGGATAAATAAGTACAGGAAGCTACTGAGTTCAGAAACTTGAGACTTGGTGTATATACTAGAAGGTCTTATATTTCTTTGTGGCAACTATCATCCCCACTTCATTATTAAAGAGGTTAACAAAATCAAATTGTGGTTTAGTGTATAGAAGAACAAATGTTCTCAAAAAATATTTTAGTATCAGCCAACCCCCACCTTGGGCAGACGCTTTCAAATAATATATTATTACAAACTTATGGGCAAATATTTCCACATACTGTGGAATGCTAATATATCAATACGTTATCGTTTGAAGGGACTTGGATCTAAATGTGGAAGTAGTGATTCCTTAGGCAGCAGTTTTATATGTTTAATATCACAACCGAGATAATAGCGCAGTGGACTTGAATCACAATTGAGTGACATAACACGGCTAACCACTGTATATATCTCCCGAGTTTGAATCTCTGAATAGTTTTGTGCGGTCACTGATTAAATAATGGAATTGTGACTAAGCCATGCCAAGATGTAAATGACTGTTTTTTTTCACAACGTCTTGCCAGAATTTTTGTGATCCAAGAATTATTCTAATTAACCTTCATTTGTTGTATAACACGTCTAACGACATGATGTCATGTCTCGATTGTCTGTTAGTCATTTAAGCTGAAAAGCTCTTTTTCAGCAGAAATAATTGATGTAGTCTTTATAGAAAAAAACAGGGGAGTTATAATTCAACTTATGGGGAATTGCACTTTACTATCATGTAGGACTTTCTAATCAGTATAAATTAATTGAGAAGTAGAGGATATTACATGCAAAATTATAATATTTTGTACCTTCTATAGTATGGCAGTTTTAGAATGCAAAGCTGTATCGAAGTAAAATATTTGTCAAATATATATATATTCGAAGCCAGCAACTTCCGCTTTCAACTATTATTAATACTAAACTAAAAAATAAAATTATCTATAAACAATAGTTAACGCTATATTAAATAGCAATATAATAATTCCAGGTATACACGTTATCATTATGTACTGATTGGAAAGAAGGGAATTTAAACTGATATCTAACCACAATGCATTACGAAAAGATTGTTTTATGGTGATGAAGTCATAGGAAAAATCATAGTATATTACCTATCAAGTCGCAAGGGTATGATTTTATTTCATGAGTAGGCAGTTTTCACTAATTGTCTACAGCTAAATGCATGGCCATACCGGCTTACCGCACATCGCATATCGCCCAACGCACATCGCACAGCATTCGATTCATCGGTCTTTCGTCTTTCGTGTCAGTTTTACTGTGAATATTCACGAGAGACATGTTCTATCGTGAAAAACTGTTGAGAACTCTGAAAATATGCACGTTACAAACAAATTACTAGAGAGCAAAATTTTAAAGTATATTATCGTAGACATCTGATTTTTTTTCACATTTTTAAATTCCACGAGATTTTCCATTTTCCAATAAGTGCCTTTTTTACAAGAAAAATTTGCTCCCAAATTGTTTTTTGGATCATTTTCATTATTGTTGCAGCGTTTCAGGGGAAAAGGTATAACGCACAATAATATTTCATAGTTTTTATTTTTCTTTGTATATTCGCCAGGGAGTTATGTCAGTTATGATCCCCTTAGTATGCTTGCTTCTCTTTATTCAGTAGAATTTTTATTTGAAAATATTATTGGGTTGGCCTATTTTGTATTTTAGAATTATTATGTTAGTTTCGTTTTAGCTTGTATTTACAAAATATTAAATATTTACGTAATACGGTACCAATACTTTTCTATAAAAATTCATCGCCCTTCGATTCACTGAGAAAGCATTTTATAACCTCGCCTAAGGCAGCAAAAATATGTTTCACAAAGCTGTAAGTATTTGAGGGTGGATAATCTTGCGAGACACTGTATATGCATTTCCATTTTGGTAACCGGCTGTAGGAATGACAAGAGGAGGGGGCCGGGGGGATAGTCCTGGGCCCGAATATTTTAGAGGGGCCCGTGAACGCCTTCGGGCCTCTGAAAGTAGAATTTGAGAATTTTTGAAAAATAAAAACGTATGAAATAATAATCGTATCTGATCTATGAACTACTTAACTTGGGCTCTAGATTTTATAAACGATTTCTGCTCTAACAATTTATGGTATGAATGAATTTACGCTGCGTACAATTCGAAACACACAATATTTTATTCAGTACACTATTTGGAAAATGATTAGTAGACATACCAAAACCTTAAACAATGTTTATTATTTAGTATTTCACTTTACTGTCCACTTTGGATCACTTAGGATTTACCTGAACTTTACTGAATTGAACTCTTTTAAAAACTGCTTTCCGGCGTGAATTGGTCGCTCAAAATGCATCCGGAAATTTCCAGAAACCATCCATACCCTCCTACAGGTATCTAGAACCATCTGGCAAAGACCCTATACGCTATCTGTACTTTCCTAGAAGTTTCAAGCTTCTAGAAAAGACGTACTACTAGTGCCTCAGAGATGGCGCACAGATAATACATTACAGGTTTCTATGAAGTAAATAAATCAAGTTGTGGAGATATGCTAATAATTAATTATTAATTCATGCTACTCATGCTACCAGCACCTAGAGGGCGCAAATAATATAGCGAAATCAGCTAAGCATATTTTCGGAAATTGTCGACCTCGAGGCGACCCCGGTACGGATTTTCGGACAGAAAATGAAAAAAGACGACATTTTCTTTACTAAAAACTGATTCTCTCAATAACTGTTGGACCTCCTCTTTTCCCCCCGGGGCCCGTATTTTATCTGCACGGCCCTGACCGTTGCATATATCTGCAAGTTTCTTTCAGTGTAAATGAAACTTTTTAATGTTATGGGTATTTTGAAATCCGTTAGAACCACATCTGATAATCATCATCGTTTTTATTCAGTTCTAAACCCATACCCACACAATAGTAAACTCTCCACAAGTAAGCTTAGTTCCCGAATTAAACCGGCGAGGCAGTTATTTTAAAATAGCCGACGCGTGCATGTTTTACTCCTGTTTATGAATGTTATATACGGAAGGTATTTATACCAAATTTAGAACATAATGACGAGGCGGTAGAAAATTACACACATGTTCTCTTCCATATCCACCCGCATAACATCTCATTTTAAATAAGGATTTATACACATGCCGATTGCAGTCTCACTTTTAAAGCAACTATGAATGATCAGTTTGGTGTTTCAAACCGGTGTGTTGGTACAATGTAATTCTAAAATTAAAATTTGGCACAAACAAATTTTCCTTTACGGTTACAAATAATGGTTGTAAAATTCCTGTTAATGAATGTTTAGGATTTGCGTAATATAGAATTCTGAGAAAATTTTCACTTATTACGGAGTCAAATTTTAGAACGTTTTCATTAGTAAATGTATTAATTCCAATTACCTTTCCAGCAGTCACGCTATTTGTACCCCTTATACTTCATCTATGTGACGTCTACTTGATGATAAACCATATTACAACTCACCTGAAACACAAATTTATTTAGTTAATTTTCATACATTTTTAAACGAGACTTAAAAGTAGGAGGTTCTCAATTCAATCGTTTTGTTCTTTTCTATGGTTTCTTAATTATTACCCTTACGTAAAATGCGTGATACTCTAGCTAGCGTCAAAACAATCTGTAATGTAACTAGAAATCCTATTCACTGTCAAATATACAAAGATTTACTTAAAAACTACAGGCATGAAATAATTAAAGCAAAGAAAACAGCTTACGACCATCATATTGCAAATTCTGACAACAAATCTAGAGACGCCTGGAAACTAATAAATTACGAACGGAACAATAACCATTAATCAAAAGTTCAAATAGATTCAACTTTGTCACAGGACGACTTTAATAATTATTTCAGCACTGCCGCAGATAATATTCTTACATTCCTTCCAAATAGTGATATAAGCGTCAATGATATAATGAGAAGGGTCCCTGTTATCGCTCGCTCTTTTTTTCTTAGGCCAGTTACACATATGAAGTACTCGATACAGTAAATGCGTTGAAAAATTCCCCTAGTACCGACGTCTACGATCTGAATAGTAAAATAATTAAAAATACTATCGATATAATTTTAGGTCTTCTTACATTATTAATCAATAGGTGCTTCACTGAAGCAGTTTTCCCTGATGCATTTAAAATAACTAAAGTGATTTCGGTGTTTAAAAAGGGTGATATGGGAACTCTAGACAACTACTGTCCGATCTCGATTATTCCCATCTTCGGTAAGCTAATCGAAATTCTTTTAAAGTGTGCGCTGTCTGAGCACCTTGTGCATAACTCAATAATTTCTGCTAGCCAATTCGGTTTTCGTCCCAAGCTATCCGCAACACAGGCGATACAGAAGGTAGTGGACCACATAGTTCGGGAGCTTGAGGAGGGAGAACACACAGGAATCGCTTTGTGCGATCTCTCCAAAGCATTCGATTGTGTACCCCATGATCTGCTACTACAAAAATTAACGCATTATGGTATAAGAGGTTTGCCGCTATCTCTGTTTGCATCTTACTTAAGAAATAGGAGACAATATGTGAGTGTTAATAATATAAACTCCGATTTAAGTGAAGTGAAACACGGCGTGCCTCAAGGATCCGTCTTGGGACCAATCCTTTTTATATTATTTATAAACGATATCTGCCATTTTCTAGAACCTTTCAAATATGTCCTTTTTGCAGATGACACAACTCTAATGACCTCAAATAGAAATTGTATGGATCTTATGAATAACTTAGATCAAATTGAAAAAATTGCTGACAAATGGTTTATCACAAATAAACTGAAACTTAACAGCGATAAATCACAAAAAATGGTCATATCGGCAAATCGCAGCATCACTGAGGGTAAGAGTGTGAAACTATTAGGTGTTGTTATAGATGACAATCTAAATTGGTATGGTCATGTTGACTATCTGGGAAAATCTCTCCCAAGTATAATATTTCTACTACGCCAATTGAGGTTGATATTAGGTATAAACACACTACTATCAACATATTTTGCGCTGTTTCATTCCCGTATTACTTATGCAGTAATTTTATGGGGGAATTCAAGTCATGCCTTAAACATTTTTCGACTCCAAAAGAGAGCACTCAGAGTAATTGCTGGAATCAATAATACTAGTGAACACTGTCAGCCACTATTTCTAAAATTTGATATAATGCCTTTACCATCAGTGTATATATAGTTTTCCATACATAAAAACATTAGTAGTTTTAACACTCAATCTGACTCTCACAGTTATAGTACAAGATCTGCAGATTTATTAAGGACCACCCGTTTCAGGCTGAAAAAATCTGAAAATAATTCCCTAAATCTTAATCTGTATAACAAACTACCATCTGAAGTAAAATCATTAAATCTAGATCTCTTCAAAAAAACTGTTAAAAAAATTATATTGAAACACTGTTTTTATTCGGTTGACGATTGTCTGAGGGCATCACCCCTATAAAAACCTAACTATCAAACAATAATATTTAGTGATTAAATAATCACATTAAATGCACTTATATTGATGTGGAACAGAATTACTTCGTATTTTTCTTTGTATACACATAATTGTCTGCATCTTATATACACGTGTTTGTAGGTATGTATGTACCATATAATGTTTTCGTCTTGATAATGTACAGTGTACTATGCTATACTGTTTGTCTTACTAGTCAATGTATTATGTAGATTTGTTTTTGTATGTATAGAACTACGACTGATTGCTGGTTGATATAGTTGGAATTTATTAACCATAGGATAGATTCTCTTTTATTTTGTTGACTTGCTACAAATGTACATAATTGTATATCATGTGGTTAAATAAATGCTATCTATCTATCTATCTATCTATAGAATAGCTTAAACGGTTACTTGACGGTGGTCCCATACTACATAAAAAAAGTTTGTCCTAGCATGCACCGGAGCCAAAATAATAAAGTAATAAACCGATCTTGCTGAAATTATTTGTACATTATCGGGATAACATAAACACCAGCTTCAAGAATTTTTAGTCCTCTCTATGCAGTTGTTTTCGAGTAAAGAAATAGTGAAAATAACGTGTTTTGAAAGCTTTGGAAATTAACAAGCAAATTAACAATTGCACCTAGCGACCTCCATCTGTGCTCATTTTTTAGAGAATTTCATAACGAACAATTTTCCTAATACATATGTTATACCAAAAGTTAGCAGGAACGGAGGTATTTAAAGAAATATAGAAAAAGGATTTTACTCACTAATTGTTTATAATAAAATCGAGTGGTTCACTAATTTGAAAGCAATCTTAGAGTGTTCAACTACACCCCAAAACGAATCGATTTCAACAATAATCTCGTCTATGCATAGTGGGTCAAAATTTTTAAAAGCTGGCCAAAATTGCAAATTACCAACTTCTCAGAAGGTTCCCAAACAAGTTTGACCACGAAAGAGAAATCTCCAGAGCACCCAATACAAAGGGTGGTAGGTAGGCAAATTTGCCCTGTACAGGTAGGGGAGTTCAGCAGTTCTTATAGTGCTATCGGTGTGTACAGTTCGCTACTTTAAGACAAGTTAACTTTCGCTGTGTCGTGAGTGAATTTGAAAGACGTTATCAAAGAAATTTAAGATGGAACATCTTCCTCTGGGTAAATACAACACAGTATTACATGTTTTTTAAATAACCTATCACTTCTAATTTGGCAAAGGTGCCTTAAAAGTACTTAATGTCGACGCTTTTAAAATTCACAAGAAATAAAAGTTTCTGTTGAGCTACAAATCGAAACCCGCTATACCCCCCCCCCCTGTGTTTTTTACATCAATTGATCAGTCATGGAAGCTAGTATCTGCAAAAAATGGCTTTTAATACGTGCTATTCCGGGAGCTTCGATTTTTTTAATACAGCATTGACAATTTTAAAAAAATCAGATATGTTACAATTTTGAAACGTATAGGTTAAGTAGTGAGTAAAACATATATTTTAAAACAGGAAATTTGCAATTAAGCGTTGTTATATAATTAAAAATAATAACAACCCTAAAGTAGTAATAATAACAACATAATAATAATAATTCACTTCTGTCATCAATGAAAAGATCTTCCAGCATTACGAAACAAATAATATTTTCACAGAGGAGCAGGGATGCATACGAGGAGCACTAGGCTGTAGACAGCAATTAACAATAGGTGCGGTAATACTAAAACAGGTCCAAGCTAAGCACCGCAATCTCCACGTATGTTACATAGACTACAGCAAAGCCTTTGACTCCGTTCAACACGACTGGTTGGCAAAGATTCTAGAGACCTATAAGATATGCCCAAAAATTAGGAGTATTCTCTCACACCTGATGACAATGTGGAAAACAAACATCTGGATACACAACAAAAGTATAGGGAAAGTGCTCATAAAACAAGGAATTTTTCAAGGAGACTCCCTCTCTTCGGTGTGGTATTGTTTCGCCCTAAATCCGTTATCAACTCTTAAATAGGACGGACTGGTGATATAAGATCAGCAAAGGAAACCGAAAGAGGCTGTCCACTTATTATATATGGACGGCTTGAAAATGTATATAGAAACCCAAGTCAAACTTCGCTGTCTAATCTACATTGTCAAAACGTTCAGTGATGATATTAAGATGTCGTTTGGGTTAGACAAATGTGCGATAATTCACATTGAGAAAGGAACAATTGAACACGAGGTACAACCAGCAATACACAACATCTCACAACTGCCACCAGAAGAATCATACCGATACCTAGGAACTCCTCAAAATCAAAGAATTGACCATGCAAGCCTTAAAACAGCATTTCAAGAAAAATGCAGGAAAAGACTCACCATCTTACTTAATACTAAGCTCAGTGGGGGTAATTTGTGTATGGCTATAAATTCGTGGACAGTGCCAGTTCTAACTTATTCCTTTGGGATAGTCAAGTGGTCAAATACTGACCTGAATGAGCTTGACCGTCTTACCCGGAGACTACTAGAAAAATTTCGATGCCTGCATCCTAATTCATCTGTAAGTAGGCTATATACCCCAAGAAGAGAAGGAGGTAGAGGGCTTCTAAACATCAAGAATCTGTGCTTTCAGTAGGAAAGGAGCATGAGACAACGTTTGCTGATGGATGAAAGCGAGTTGATAAATCTAGTAGCTCAGGAAGATAGCGGATATACGCCACTTAAGCTCAACCTACACAATTACATGCTAGAAACATCATCAGTAGCAGACAATATAAAACAATGGTCAGATAAAATTCTTCATGGTAGACATATATCCCAAATTACTGCAAGCGGACGGTGTTGACAAATCCGCTTCATTCAGATGGCTTATGCGTAGACAACTTTACCCAGAAACTGAGGGGTTTGTAATGGCTATTCAAGACAGAGTTATTAAAACACGAAACTATGAGGAACACTGTCTGAAGAATGACATCGTTGACAAATGCCGAAAATGTGGAAATATTGGAGAGACTATCGAGCACATCACCGCTGGCTGCCCCTCTCTTGCCGAGTCTGATTATTTGGGACGACATAATCAGGTTGCCAAACTAATACACCAGCAACTGGCAATAAAACATAATCTACTAGATGAGGTACCCCCTCCCTACTACAAGTAGACTCCTACACCTCTTTTAGAGTCTACAGAAGAAGTTTTATATTGGGGTAGGCCAATAATAACAGACCGATCTGTGGACCAAAAACTGAAGTGTTTCCTCACTATATATACCGCACGCCACAAAATTAGACAGAAATATGAAAGAAATAATAATAATAATAATAATAAAGGCGGCTGACAAAAGTTACTCCCCACTAGATCTTGACAATGATAATGTAGAAATTACATCAATATCGGATGCGGAAAAGCAAGAACGGTGGAAACAAAAGACATTACATGGTCGACATCACAATGACCTAAATCAGCAATACATAGACAAAGCATCGAACAGGTGGTTAAGTCATGGATGGCTCTTTCCAGAGACTGAGGGATTCTTGATCGCAATTCAAGATCAGGTGATCAACAAAAACAACTATAAGAAGTTCATAATAAAAGGTCCCAATATTGTCTGTGACAAATGCAGAAAATGTCAACATAAGTCGAAAACTATCCAGCACATAACATCAGGGTGCACATATTTAGCAAATACTGACTATCTGCACAGGCATAATCCTGTCTGCAATATCCTTCACCAGAAGCTGGCAAACAAGTACAAATTACTTAACACCTAACCACCATACTATAAATACCAGCCCCAGTCGGTGATGGAAAATGACTCTTTTACACTATATTACGATCGGGCAATTATCACTGACAGACAGGTGATGAATAATCGGTCTGATATTGTGTTGGTGAACAGGAAAGTCAAGGTTGCATATCTGCTAGACGTTACAGTACCAGACCAGACCCTTAAACAATTATTTTATTATTTTCAGCCAAATAAGAAGCAGGGGTATTATTATAATCATTTTAGTAATTAATTAATTCTTTTTACAGAAAATAAACCCATCAAATACCAGAAGTACCCAAACCTTCAGCGACTTCGATGACACAAACACCACAGGAAAGCACCTCCGAAATCACAACTTCTGATGACGACATCGATTCGGACAGTAGTGATTAGATAGACAAGTATGTATTTTTGATAGGTCTTACTTTATTTATTATTTCTGTACAAATATCTATAATAAATTTAACTTTCGAATGCCTTTTATCTCTTTTTGTTCCACAATGTTAACAATATACGATTTCTTTGAATCTTTTTCTAAAAACATTGAATAAATAATTTTTTGAACTCTTACATATCAGTTCCAAGTATTTAAAAATATTTTTTTAATACAATTTACGCATGCTAAGTTTGAAAAAAATCGTGGAATATTTATATTTTCAACCCTTATAACTCATCCCCAGGGATCATATTATTGTTTCCTTATTTTACTCATAGAAATTTAGGTACCTATCGAAAGTACGTAAACTGAGTTTCAAAAATATCGAAGGTTGTTTATATTTTCAACCCCTAGATCTCACTCCCAGAGGGTTTCAATTTTTTTACTATTTTTCCCTTAAAGACCTATGCACAATAAGTACATTTGCAGAGTTTCAGAATTTTGACCAGAAATTTTGGATTCTGGCTCACTGTGCTATGGACCAAAAATCAATTTTTTAGCATTTCTTTCTCCCTGCCGTCTAGCCTAGAAGTGAAAACATGCTTCTTTCGTACGAGAAATTCAAATCATACTGCTAAAAACTTCCCATACTCTTTTCACCGCACCTGGGTGGCCACCTACAATCGCTTTTCAAATACCCTGACTTTTCACTGACATCCCTGACTGATAAACTTCAGTTCCCCTGACTAATTTTTATAACTCAAACGCCATTTGCAACTATTTTTTACATTTTAAATTGTGACCGAACATAAAAATTAGTTAGTGTTGACCAGTTTGTGCTAATTTTCTTTTCGACAAATAACTTCGATTGACTCGCGTAAAATTCTCAATGAATAGAACATTTTTGACTGCGAGCAAGAATATGAATGAATTAAAATAAGAAGGCCGTTTTCCCTGACTATTTCTTAAAATTCTTAATATTCTCTGATTTTACGTTCAAATTAGTACAAATATCCTGATTTTCCTGAGCAACATGAAATTCCTGACCAGCCCGTTCACGTAGCCGTAATTTATTTGCTGTTTCTTTTTCATGGACATTCCTTTATACCTTAATCACATTTGGTTCCATTATGTAAGAATTTTCTTTCACTGCGCTCGAGATGTTTACTTTCTGTGTTCCGAAATTTTTGACATATCATGCTGCTTGAAACGCCGTATATTAGAAAATCCTTAAAGTAATTGGGTCGTTATTGCAAATAGGTAGTTAGGTATTTTCGTAGCTGATACTGAATCTGATGTCAAAATTAACGGGCGGGCGGGCGGATGGACAGACGGGCGGACGGGCGGACATTTTGAAAGCTGTTCAGAATTCGATCACCAACACAGTGATATGAAAATTTTTTCTCTAAGAGCAATATTACCGGTTTTAGAAATGTGCCGATTGAATGCCATATATTCTTCGTTTTGTATTTGTGAAGAGTATAATAACCAGTAATAATGTGGAATCGCCGCCGAGCCATACATAGAGTTTGCAAAGATTTCACAAAATGGCTCAAGAAAATTCAAATTACCTAATGATTAAACAAATTTATAAAGAAGACACCTATGGGTCAAAGTATGAACCTCCTCATTTTTAAACATTTTTAAAATCAGTTAAAAATACACCTAAAATCATATTACTTAAGTTATTCATTCAATAATTTGTATCACATGATTAAATTAAGGCGTTATGAGTCAAGCAAGAATGGGATACGAGATTAAAATCAGAACTCTCTAAATTATTCATAATGAAAATATATCTCATCCTAAAGTTTCACTATGCACTTTGTTCATTTAACACAAACATTTAACTAAATAAGTATTTATTAAATCTATTAAAGGAGCGAACAAATGTGATATATCTAGCAATGGCCTGATTGGTATATAATTATGTGGACCTTGCTTAATGGGCTTTTTTCACGTGTCTTGTATATAGTTACATCTTCACGGCTTCCGAACACATTATAAAGATAAGGATGACGTTAATGGCGATGATTTCTCAAAGAGAAATGCCGATTTCATAGAATAAATACTGTAACCAAACATCTGGCTTTTTTGTAAAATGCTCTGAATTCCTGATTTTCTTCGGGTATTAGCCACACGCAATTCAAGTACATAAAATCTAAAACAGAAATCGTTAGCTTAAATTTAAACCCCGATTTAAACTAAGCTAAATCGGAAAATCGTTTATTTTACAGAATTGTGTGGCTTGATTAATTAATTTTATTGCATTCGCGGCAATAATAATAGGATTGGTTCTCCATAATAAACTGACAGATTTATATTCTTAACAAAATTAGAACGACATTTTTAAATAATAATGATTTATGTCTATTTGATTTAATCAAGCATTTTTTCGGTTTTAGTATACTAAGAAACTGTAGGGCCATAATACTTGTACATTTTACGTTTTCTTCTTATTTTGGAGACTTGGTTATAGAAGGAGTTTGAAATAAAATACATATTTTTATAGCAACCCCTGGAATGACATCTACCAGAATGTAAGAATATGCTGGAATTATTTACAATCTTTATCAAGAGTGCTGATCGGACCCAAGCAAGAATCATTTCAAGCAACGTATTTAACAAACTGCTTAGTTATTAAGCCAATTAGAGAATCTATGAAATTTTCCGAGCGTATAATACGAAAAAAATTATTAAAAAGGCTATTTATTATACTATTTAAAAAGAGAAATGATTTAAAGATATTTCGGGAAAGTTTATATCGAAAAATTATTTTAAAAAAAAGTATTATTTTAGCCGAGAGTGATACCTACATGAACTTTTCTACCTTGTTGGTTGCCACATTCAAAATATGGTGAATTCTAAGGACTTTTAAAGTTTCTACAGATGCAATTGTTAAATATTCATACCTACATTGCTTTGAGTCACTTTGGAAACATCTTTATGTTTTCTAAATAGTGAAAGTAAGAAGATCAGTTAACATCGAAAATGCCTATAAAGCATCCAGAATCAATTAACGGCAAAACTTAATATATGTAATTCATTCATTCATTCTTGATATATTCTCCCCAAATGCTACTTGTGGTTTCAAATTGTATCTATAATTGTTTCCTCGAGCTAAGTTTCCAAAAGTAACACAATCTGTGTCAATTGACAGTTTATTATCAAGGATTAAATCCTCCGAGCTAAAGTGCTCGGGTTTGAACCAGACAATAAACTGATAAACTGTCAATTTAAACTCCTTAGGGCCATCACTTTCGGTTTCCGTTCACCATTGAAAGCACTATTATTTCCATGGTACCTGAATCGGTCTGGCCCACGGTTAATGTAGACCGAAAGTAATGACCCTTATATTACTTTGCAACCACGCTCTCGAAAAAATTGTGGCTGTAAAATTCTAAACATTAGTGATATTACATACAAGAAAATTTCGGTTAGAACACCCGTACAAAAATATTCGAATAAAGGCATTAGTCTCCCAGTTCACTGAATTAAACAGGAAAACTAATATTTAAATAAAGTTACTTCTTCGCTCTGATGCAGTTTATAATATTTTGTTTTTAATACGAGAAATACGATGCGAGAATAAAAAACACCGGCAGGTGTTGGCAAAGTATGGTGTGCGGTAACAGCATAGTTATGTCAAAGGAAGAATTACAATATTATATTAGTTGTACGAATTTAGCTCAGTTTACCTTAGACATCATCGTATACTTAACAGCTAAGTGTTTTCTTTATAAACATGTTAATTTTGCAGTTTGTCGAGTACACTGTGCTATCATTCTCTGTTATTGAACTCCGTACTTCTCGTCGTAAACAAATATTTATTTTAGCCACACCGTTTAGTATAAATTAAATTTATTGACAAGAATTCATGGGAACAAACTGGCTTCCGTGAAACCCACAGGAGGAAAATTTGGATTACAGCTGTGTGAAGTGCATACTTGATATACTATTTGTTTTTCGTGATGATGAGGTTTGTCGTTACGTCTTTTCCTAATTAGATACTCACTCCAGCAAGTGAAATCTTTTACTGGTTTGAATCGTGTACTATATATAACTGATAATCATTTTAACCAAATGAGTTTTTAATTTATTCTTATTTTGAGCTATTAGATCAGACAATTACAATTTCTCCTAAAATAAATAAACTAGACAGAGAAAAGAACCTTACAAAAAACCTATACCAGAGGAGATGAAAACTAATTATAAGTAGCACAAGAGATAATGATATTAAAATAGCACATACCGTTCTCTTTTCGCGAGTTTTGCTGATTTTGTGGATCTAGTTGTAGAAAATGTCTGTGGCATATCTGAGAGCTGGCTTTAGCATAACATTTCCTGGGATGCAGTCTCAATACCGGGATATAAACTATATAGAAGGATCGGCTAGGCAGAGGCGTGGGTATTTACGTCAAAGCAGATATAAATTGTCAATTATTACAAACAGAGATTATAGAAGGAGAAGCGGCACCTGAACATCTTTTTATATAATTTTTACACATTCTAAATAATATTAGTTTTAGACGTTTTTAGTACACTTACAAAACAAACCAAAAATTATGTAAAAATGTTATTTATCGATCGATTTTGCTCAAAAACAATAGGGTTCTTCCCCTAGCTAACACTAACTTAGCTGTCGAAATTTCAATATAATCAGACTTTTCGTTCTTAAGTTATCGTGCTTACAAGAAACGTGACTGACGGGCGGACAGACGGACAAACAGACGGACGGACGGACAGACGGGCGGACGGACGGAAAGACGGGCGGACGGACGGACAGACGGGCGGACAGACGGACATTTTGAAAGTTGTTCAGAATTCGATCACCAACACAGCGATACGATAATTTTGTCTCTACGAGCAATATTACCGGTTTTAGAAATGTGCCGATCGAATTCAATATACTCTTCGTTTTGTATTTGCGAAGAGGATAATAATGTAGGCTGTCCTGATATAGTGAACAAATGTGGAACGCTAAATGCTGACTTCCTCAACCATCACAGACTGTCTTACCGTGTTACATAAATATTCCTTATTTAAAAAGCATTCAGAAATGTATTACTTATAGAAATTTCAAGCAAGGGAGTTTTTGTTATGATCTAAACAAGATGCTCTGGGATAACCATGTCAATAATGTTGACTATTAAGTTTCATTATTAACAAACTACATTACAGAAGTATTCAACAACGTATTAAACAATGGAAACAGTAAGAGTAAGCAAATCCACAGCACTTGGCTAACCTGCCCCTTAAGGTTGATTCTAAAAGAAAAGGACAGAGCACTGTCTGTTTACAACAAAAACAAGGCAGAAGAAAACTGGTAAGCTTATAAAAATATCCGTAATTTTGCCTTAGCATCAGTGCGGAGACAAGAAACCGCGTATGATAGTTCGTTATAAAATCAAACTTCTAATGAGTTTTGGAAACAGCTGCAACAACTAAATATTCGATTCGAACGTGATAAGACTAATTTACAGAATGCTGCAGATATTAACGATTTCTTAGAGTATCCTCCAAGAATGATAACTACAACAGAGCAATAAACTTCTATACTAACACAAAATTTAAAGGCAATTTAACATTCACCTTGATACTTGTTAATACCGATACTGTTTATAATGCAATTAGGAGTATAGAGTTGAATATTACCGGAAATGATAAAATAACGTTAAAAATTATGCGTTAACAATTTTGTGTCATATCACCTATTGCAACATTGGGTCAGGAAACTAGAAGAAGGAAACGAAGAGAGAAGTCAAATAGAGCCAATACAAGAAATGAACCACTGGCCTTTGGGCAAACCACCGTCAAAGGACGAACTACTAGAAATAATGGCCAGAGCTAAGAGAAACACGGCCCCGGGAATAGATAAAATAAATAACGAACTACTATACTATGGACCGGACAGCATAAAGCAGCTAACCCTAGAAATCATCACCAACGCATGGACGGAAACCACACCCCTGCCTGAGGAGTGGAACACAATCATACAGATACCCCTCCCAAAAACCAAATCACCACAAAACGTGAATGATTACAAAAGAATAACACTCTGCAGTGTAGGCTACGCACAATTCCTCCTCAGAGTAATGGAAGAATACATCGGCGAACTACCAGATTATCAAACGGCATTCATCAAGGGCAGATCAACAGAAGGATCCTGAAAGAAAAGTGGAAAGAAGGAACAAAATTATACATAGTCTCAATTGACCGCCAAAAGGCATTTGATACCATAAGGGATGAGGTTATAATCAACACTTTACTCAACAGGGGAGTGCCGCACTACTTAATAAATAGGATAAGAAGAATATAGGAGTCAAATAAGGATGTCCACTACCCTCCCCCCCGACTATTCACCACAGTCCTGAATCAAGTGATAGAAAGCACAATAAAGGAAAATCAGAATTTCAACGGAAACGATGGAAAGATAAAGCCCCCATCGTGCTTGCATACGCCGACGATATACTCATCATTACCGAGGAAGAACAAGACATCGTTAAATTTCTAACAAACATGACACCACATCTGGATTCCTCTGGAATGAAAATAAACTTCAAGAGGAGCCAAATAATGGTCCGAGGCCCATTGACAAAAACAAGTCCAACAAGTGGGGAAGAATACAAAATAGGAGACTACACTCTGAGAACTACGAATAGAATGAAATACCTAGGAACATACCTAAACTAAAAAGAAGGGAACAATAAGGGAAAGAATCAAAACAGCCTACAGAGTCACAAGAGCTCTACTACCCTTCATTGAGGACAATAAACCACCATGGAGCCTAACCAAAAAGATATACACGACCATCATAATGCCTACAATGACATATGGAGTAAAAATCGCAGTAACGACAAAGACCACGCTGGTAAATCAATCAATCAATCAAATATCACCTATATTGTACACGCAGTCTGTCTCAAACTTATAGCATCCTAAAATCGCAATATAGAGAATCGCTCGATCTAATAAAGACATGACATTCGTCTGCTCGACGAGAATTTGAAATATTAGAATTTTGTTTTACACCAAAGCTGCAGATAATAATTCCAAATATCAAAAAGCTCTCTTCATGACATGGACATGACACTGAAAAAATGCAATATATTAATTATATGCAGACCTTTCCAGCTCCAAGTTAATTGGAGAACGAATTACGATGAATTACAAAACTTGAAAAACCATTGAAAAACAGTTACTGAAGAAACCGTGGTGGGAAGACAATTCCTCCAACAGTGCAAGCCAAACATTCGACAGTGTTGCACTTTTCTATCTTCGTCGTACAGCTGCATTAAAATGGAACGGAAGGAGGTACACAGTTTAATGACAGACGAAGGGATTCATTTGTTGACGGCATTTCGTAGCTCGGCCGGACACTTTTACGACTTGAGATGCTGTACGTTTGAGACGGGTTATAAACTGCTGTCTAAACCGCTGTACTTTCATACAGAATGAAAAGATGTAATTATTTGTCCAGTATCAAAAGAAGCATATACTGCATTCATGGAGGATTTGAGACCTATCAAATTGCTACCGATTCTTTCCAATATACTAGAAAGAACAGTTCACGACCAAATTTCCACATATCTATTACTACATAACTTATATTCATTAGGTACATCAATCGGGATTTCGCAAAACACTTAGCACCTTTACTGTTTTGTTAAACCTTAGTGATAATATCATCAGCACGCTAGACAAACGCATGGTAGTTATTCTTGTATCGTTAGACCACTCCAAGGCATTTGACACCACACGCTTCTTTGTGCAAAGCTAAACTACTATGATCTCGACAGGATATCTCCGCGGTTTTTTAGTTCTTATTTGAGCGAACGTCGTCAATGCGTATCAGTCGCAGGAACAATATCTATCATAAGTGTCTGTAATAATTCTTGGACTCTATAAGGATGTAACTTCTGATTATGTAATATTCGCCACACAGAGGATTGGCGAAGTCCCAGTTGTAGACCCAACCTTCGAGTGCTAATTTCGGGGTCTTCCTCAACTGCCTCTAATACCACCTCTTCAACCTGTGGAGTTAGGATATTCCTTGGCCTTCCTAGTATAGACCTTCTTTCAACCCCAAGAAAAGTTCTTAAATTTGTAACACGACGGTTGGGATATCATCTACGATACTCCCTTACTGCACCTGCTGCATTCCCTTGGTATGATGTCAAGATAAGAAGCATATTGGTATAGTCTTCGAAAGTATAGCGCACCATTTTCAGATCAATAATTCTCAAAAAATTGCGCTACTTTGATTAGACAACTCAAAAATCTAACAACTCAGAATATGACAAACGCTGCCTTTGTTTTTGGTTAAAATTGTCAATAAAACTGCTTCAGCATGGATCTGGTTTTTTGCAATTTGCTCGAAACCAGCCTAACTAGATGAAAAATCACAAGAGCAAAAAAAGTTTCTAAATTTAATGACATATTCAATAAGTAATTGAAATTCTTAATTTGGCACAAGGCAGAAAATACCTGACCTTGAACTTTAGCGGACCACCCTGTATAGGACACATCTTGCATATCAGTACGAACTTGCTCTAATGAGCATGTAACCCCTCAAAATTAAGAGCGGGATCCACAATTTGATCATCGTACGTCAATCCGGTTGAAGGTTATTACAAGAAAACTGGTTGCCCGGCACCCACTTTAAGGGACTGTAACTCACTTATGAGACGCGGTAGGAAAAAAATTTATTAGGAAAATCTTCATCTTTGGGGCACCCCAATCTACAGTCGAATGTACTTTCTTTTGAATAACATGGAATGTATGCGAAATTTCAAGTAGAAGTAGTTCAAAATAGGCGTGTAATATTTGACCTAAACTGACTAACAGACATGTGAAATTGAACAAAAGCGTAGCAAAAAAAGTGGCAAATTAGCCTTGTATTTCATGTAAAAACTCAATTCCGACATCACTTGATTTTTTTTAATTCATGCCGGAGTCGCCGCTGACGCAAACACCATTCCATTTTCCATAGATTTTTCCTAAAATGTTGTATTGTCATCGATACTATGTATGCTAAGGAGATCAGTTGAAAGTGGCAAGAATTCACAGACGTTCTTTATTGAAATTAAAACTTTTAAGTCCTATGAAGTTGGGTCCTACAGTGCTTTGATTTCGAGAAAAAATCGGTAAAGGTATTTACACACAACTTCCCTCTTTATTCATACGAGACGAGACGGTCACTCTAAAAAATTATTAATTAAGAGATGACATATGAGAATTATAATCGCCATATAGTTAGCCCTATTATTACAGAGCAAACCTGATAACTTTTTTCCATCATCTACTGTATAGTGGTGGAGAATTTTTTTTTTCAATTTTTTTTTTTTCAAAACGTTTTTTTGTTGAAATAGGTTTAGAATATAATGAAACGTGGAAATTTTAAAACAGAAAAAAAAATTGTTTTTCCATTACCTACTGCAGTGGCAAAAAATTTTGTTTTTAATTATTTTTTTAATTTTCTAAGAAAATTTATTTTTTTTTGGAACATGTTTATAATGTCATGAAACGTGGAAATTTTAAATTTAAGTAAAAAAAAAATTTCCCTCATTCCCCCTTTTCCCATTAAGTATACAAAATTGTCAAAATTTTCAAAATTTCAAAAAATTTTTCGATTTAAAATTTCCCAAAAAAAATAAAATTTTTTAATAGATTTAGAATATCACGAAACGTGGAAATTTTAAATTTGAGCGAAAATTTGTTGTTACATTATCTATTATTCCCTTTAGAAGGTCCACCCTGTATATTTTCCAGTGAAAGTCTAACCATTTCTTCGGTGGCCGTGGCGTCAGCTACCTACCAAACTTGACTGTTCTCCGTCAAGTAGTTTTTTAGTTAATGCACCAACAAATCGACAGACAGACCAACAGACAGACAGACCGACAGACAGACAGACTGACGGAATTGAAAAACCTATATTTTCGTAACCTACATGATCTGAAACGGGAAAATGCGAAAAAATCTCGGAGGGTGATTTTTTTTCGAATACAATACTTCCCTTCGGTGTGCGAGGGAAGTAAAAATTGACAAATTCGAGAAAAAATTCAAAATATTTTTTTATTTTTTTGATAAATTTTCGAGAAATCTTCTACGATCTAACTTACGGTGGTGACCCTAAAAAAAATCATGAGAGGGGTAATTTTTTTGTTTTTTCAAGAGAAAGATAACAGAGTAATAAGATTTTCTTTAAATGTAATTTATTCTTCTTTTATCACCTTTAACGATTTTTTTGTCCTCTTCGAGGAACCAAAAAAGGTCCTTAATATAAAATTTTTACGAATAGCCACTCAGCATTTAAAACCTAGCGTCTTTAAGCTTTAATTTGAGTCCCCACGTGTCTTTATATTACATCGATGTTTGGACAGTGGGGGTCCGCTCGGAGGTCCTGCTCCACCTATGTTTACGTATGTCTTTGATTTATTCGTGAAGTATTTTCCTCAGATACCAATCGTGCTTTTAAATTTTAACCACAAATTTCTTCTCGAGCTAAGTGGCCAAAAGTAACGTAATTCGTGTAAAACTACAGTTTATTATCAAAAATTAAGTTAATGGCGCTAAAGCGATCGAGATTGAATCAGATAATAATCTACTAATTTATACTCTTTATACTACTAGGCAATTGCCTAATCGAACAAACATTACCGCTAAATTCAAAGCTTCAGTAATATTACGTACAATGAAATTTAGCCCTAGTGATATTACTATCAATATATGTCAGAGCTCACATTATAAATGGAGAAAGAGCTATAACCTCTTCAACGCAGCTTAACAAAACCGTCGTTTCTACATATCAACTTGTAGGAGGAAGATATATTTTATACTTAACAGTTGCAGGTGCCCAGTTTTTTCTTAATATCTATACACGAAAATTAAGAATATATTAATAATTCGCAATATGTGCAGATTAACAAAGATAATAAAAGTTTCAAGACAGCAGGTGGTTTCACACCCAAAATTGCGTCTACAGAATTTTACACCCAATCAGGCCGACATTTTATAACCGTAATTTCTTACTGAATATATAATAGAATCAACTGATATATAAATTGGCCAGTGCTTAACTTAAACCAGATAATTTCCTTTTATTAGGGCTATAAAGGGTGTTATAAATGTTATAAAGACTGAATCGAATCCAAAACAAGGCTTCTTTCGAAAAGAATACCTTTAAACTGAGTACCGCATATAAAATATTTAATAATAATTAAGATGCCCAAGGTGTACAAAACTACATCGACAAGTCTCGTTTACATAATTTTCCTGTCACTCAAGAAAATAAATTTAAACTTAAATAGACAACTTGCTTTTATCGTCAGAAAGGGGGTGGGCAGATAAGACTCATTTTTGGCCGCCGGCAGCACAAAAAAAAATATTATTTCTTCTAAAATGTTTGGATAAAAGTTAGGATTTTACAGGTTTTTCGTCTGAAGACTGTTTTACAATGTTATACAAGATCTGAAACATAGGTTATTTAGCAAATTATAATGAACTTCGATATTTTTTAAAACAATTTGATTCTTTTTCGATAAGAAGCGCTATTAAAATCGTCGCGTCGTAGTATTGTTAATATTTGAAAAAATTGCAAAACTTTATGGGGAAAGGTTTTTTGTTAGCGAAGTTAAAATTTATATTAAATATAGATAATGATAAAATAATAGATAATTAAGTTAATCTCGCAAAAAGCCTTATTTTATCAACATGGAATATAATTTAGTGTCCGGAAAAAGGGAATATTTTTCTTTGAAAAGGTATTTTTATAAATTGATAAAATACCGCATACATTTCCAAAACATGTGTTTATTTTACGAAAAAATTACAATTAATGCGTTTAATACCTGAAAGATTACGGTTTCGTCCTCGGTTTCGTCCTTTTATGGTTTTTTGCATGTCAATATTCGACGTCAGGAGTTGTCCTAAGACATTTTATTTTTTATGAGTTATTTCAGTCAGTATTGTTAAAATCTATGTTAATTTTAGATTATATGGTAATAAAACTGAAAATAGAACGCTTAAATAGAGAAATTATACAGCTCCCTATTTCACACCGGGGGTAAACGTGAAATTTCCGCGCCCGTCACCTTTCACTTTTTATATATTAAAAAAAGTCCTGCAAGCTTGAGACAATCAATTACTCTAACCCTTTGCGATGTAAAAATACGTATGAATTCGATTTTTTCACATGGCCTCCCACAAGAATGCGCGGAGAGTAGAAAATAGGTAATTTTTTGTTACCTTATTTCGAGAGAAACTTATTAATCGTGTCATTAATAACGATGGATAGATTATTGATCAGCATATTTTTGGAAAACAGAAAAAGCTCATATATGAAACGCTCAGATATTAATAATAATAATCAATCAAATCGTTCGATTATTTTCTATCTAGTTATCTCCGGTGTCGGTGAACTCTTGACCCAAAATAACTGGAAATAATTACTTATCTTATCTACCGATTGATTCTGAATATCATAGTAACATCATAGTATTTTATTCGAGAACGAGGGTAAATACAGCTTGGTGCCATTGCTGAGAAAACCAGATGCTAGTTGCAATACATTTTAATTCTGGCATTGCAGTTGTAAAACTTTTCTACATAATATAAATAAATAAATAAAATAAATAGTAACTTTACTTAAGGCGGAGCTCAGAACAGATTGGTTTAGCCCAACATACTAAATTTTGTTAACATACACTGTTTTATATTTTATGATAACTAATTACATAATTATGTACTTATGCATTATTATTATGTAAAGGTAGCAATGATAAAACTGTTATTTTTATATGCTAGTAGATGTAGTTACTGGTGACGATGAAATCCTTAACTATATTTATATATTTAATGTCCACTAAAATATTTTTTTATTTTACTTCCTGTGGAGTGGAAGTATGGTAAATCGTAAAAAAAATGAAAAAAATTTTCTTTGAAATAGGCTTAGAATGTCACGAAATTTGAGCGAAAAAAAATTTTCTGACTGTCTGTTTGTCGGTCTGTAACTTCTTTTGTACGCCCGTTTTCTCTGAGACGATTTAAGATATTGACTTGAAATTGTGTACAAGTATGTACTATAACGAGATCTGGAACTGGAATGTATTTGGAACTTATACGTTGAAGGTTTGGGAGTAAATAGGGCCAAAAAAGTAAAGCAAGCTGGTACGAGTACAGAGATTTAGGATATGGTATATATAGTAAAAGCAAAGACCTCAGATTTTTTTATATTTTCCATCCCTCCACCACCCCCTTTCTATTATCAAAATAAAATTGATATATCCACTTGAAATTTTGTACACGGATGTATTCTAACGACATCTAGAAGTAGATTATATTTTGCGATGATTCCGGTGAAGGAGTGGGGCGCAAGTAGAGGTAAATGGGAAAAATAAGTATAGCAAGCTGATAAGAGTACAGAAACTAGGAATTTGGTGTATATACTAGAAGACAAGGCCTCAGATTTGTCCCCCTCCCCTCCACTCCAATATTAATGGGGTTGATAAAATAAAACTGAGATAATCCCTTGAAAGTTAGTACACGTATGTATTGTAACGACATGATTTCGTTGAAGGGGTGGGGGATGGGATTTTGTGAATAGCAGAAAATAAGTAGTGCAAGCTAATAAGAGTCCAAAAACTTAATTTTCGACGTATTTGCTAGAAACCTACTCCTCAAAGTTTTCTATGACATCTGCCCAAAATTATTAAAATTTTATGTCCAATAATTTCCACATACTAGAATGCAGCAATAAATATAGTCAAGATGTTTCCTTTAAAGTGACAGATGGAGAATCTGGATGTGGAAGTACTGATTCCTTAAGCAGCGGTTTTTCTTTTGAAACTAGCATAATTTTGTATATTTGTAGAATTTGGAATATTTTTTTAATTATTTGCCAAGCAATATGAAAATGATCCCTTGCATGAAGTACTAGAGTGACGAGTGATGTGTAAATATGTGTATATTTCGCAAGGAATGTGGCTTTTTCAAAAATGATTTTAGAGAGTGAATTATAAAAAATAAGACATAAAGTAATAAATGGGAATTCCTTGACTCCAGATATGAGGATTTATTGCGATTTAAAAAAATATTGCAATATATGTTGTTAATATAGTATTTTGATTTTTAGGGTTCTGCATCTCAAAAAGCAAAATTAAACATTTAGGGGTCACTCGTTTGTCCGTCAGTATGCCTGTCAGTCGATTTCCTTAGGACTCAATAGGGGTATCAAGTTGAAACTTGGCAATGTTATCAAGCTTGTTACAACGCTTACTAATCCAACAATTATGGCAGCCGCCATTCTGACGGGCAGAAGATATAGAGAAAAAAACTATTATTAAATTCTACGTAAAGAATGATATATAGATTATTGGCCTATTCCCCACTCTTTTCCTACTGTCAGCCTTCAAAGTAGAGGGGGTGGTTTAGAGCGCACGGCGAAATTCGGTTCTACGCCATTTCTGACAGCGAGGTATCCTCTACCAGATTCGTGTATTATTTTTTTGCTTTGATCCATTTTTGCCGATTTTTTTCACATATTCTGCAAACATGCATTTTATAATTTTACGCATTATATGCATTTCCTTTCGTCCAGCTCTATTCAAACGTTGAGCACTGTTAGAATTAACCTTTGTAGTTATGTTGTATTTTATTTTTTTAGTAGCGTTATTTTTGTTTAATTATTTCTTTACTGTTTTTTTCGTTTAATTCTTTTTTCAGTATATTGTATTGTAGCAACCTTCAGAAAAGACAATCTATCTGGGGTTGCCCTGGCAAAAGCGATTGGTTCGTCGATGTCCCACTACTGTTTGCGCTTGTTTAAATAAATAAAACACTGGATAATTCTTACTAGTTGTTGTAGTAGTAGAGAAATATAATCAGCATGAGACCGTCATCATCATTAGACAAGACATCGATCTCCTCGTGCTCTGTATAGCCCTTCCTCATAAAAATAAAGATATCCAATTTTTGAAAGATGCTCAAGGGAATATAAAGAAAAGAACATACGGTTCCAGCGATTTGCAGTCTTCGAATGTCCTACAACGTTACAAGGAAACTGCGTTGTTTGCACATGCATTCAGCGACTGTGATAATACTTCTGCTTTGTTCGGCAAAGGCAAAGCGCAAACTATAACTTTGCTAAATAACAGAAACGATTTAGCAGATGCTGTCTCCACATTTAATAATCCAGAGTCAACAAAAGAAGAAGTCCCAACTGCTGGAGAGCGTTTCATGCTAGCAGTATATAAGGCTCCGAAGAGAGAGAAATCCTTAAATCATCAAAGATTTCTTACAATTAGTAACTTGGTTGGAAAATCAAGTAATACCGTAATTGTATCAAGACAGCCGCCAACATCTGCAGCTTGTCGTCAACATTCATATCGGGTTTTCCATCAGATTCAACTGTGGCAAGGAGTTAAAGTTGATCCAAAGGAGTGGGGTTGGAAAAAAATTAAAAACATTCTTTCATCCATATATACAACTGAGGCGCCAGCTCCACCTTCAATCCTTAAATGAATATCTTGCAATTGCAAATTGGGTTGCGGAAGACGATGCGGATGTGCAAAAGTTGGATTACGTTGTTCGGCAATGTGGTCCATCTGTAACGGACAAGGTTGTCTGAATTCGTCAACTAAAGTATATAGGGCATGGAAGAAAACCCTACTGACGAGTGAAACCGTCCAATATGTTAATGGGCCTACAGGGGAAACCACTTAAAAAACGCACCGAGGGTGTGAAAATGCGTGTTTGCGGAAAATGTGAAAAAAATCGACAAAAATTAATGAAAACAAAAAAATTATAAATGAATCTGGTAGAGGATATTCCGCTCTACGAGTTCTATTCTAATCATTTTGTAGTACTTAACCGTTTTATAGATATTCGCTGTGAAAAATGGCGTAGGACCGATTTTGGCCGAGCGCTCCAAACTACCCCCTGCTTTGAACGCCGATGGAAAAAAAACAGTGAGGTAATCCCCACCTATTGGTCTATAATCTATATGACATTTTTTACGTAGAAATTAATGGACAATTTTTTTGTAATATCTTTTCCCCGTGAGAGCGGCGGTTTCGAAGAAAAATGGGGTAGTTTTTCGCGAAAAGGGGTGGTTGCACCCACGGATAGGGTGGGAACTTTTCGGGTTCTTATTTCTACTCCTATAAACTATTCTTGGACGAAATATCATTTGTATATAAATTTTTACTTCTAAAAAGTCTTAATTACCGTGGACTATAAGGGAAGTAATAGTAATGTCATTGATTAATATTTTAAGGGAAATAGTGCCGAAAACCTTTTTTTTAATTAGTGGAAGGCGTTCTGTTTAATTTTCTCCAAAAACATAAAATGATTTAGTGATAGTTATTCGTGTAAACGGATTAAAACAAGAACACAGTACGAATAAGTTAAATACTTATAATTACTTTAATTTAAAAGTTGTGTTAAATTGTATAAATTACAAGTTATCACGATTTTAAACATATTAATATGCGAGTAAATATTTTAACGCAATCCGTCATTCATTATATATAATTGAGTGTTTTGCAAGGTGTACTTATTTAATATATACCTGCTTACTTATTTATTATACGTACCTCATTGCGAGCTTATTATTAAATTGAAAACTCGATTGAAAATTAGTAACGCTCTACTGAACAGATGAATTCCCCACGTACTATCGGTACCGATTTGTAATAATTTAAATATTTTTAATCCAGTCAAAGAAGCACGAAAAATGTCAGTCGGATAGAACTCAAAATAATACCCTAAGTTTTTATGTGTAAAATGGCAAAAAAAAACATTTGGCAAATAACTACACCTGTTGATCATTAATTAAACATAAAAAATACTCCGTATCAATTTAAAAGTCTATTAAAGTTTATTACAAATTATTATTTTTGCTACCGGGAAGTAAGTAGCATTTATCAGCGGAGAACGAATTTGCAGTCCGAGACGCAATCGAAGGATGGCAATAGAGTGTTATCAAATGTACTATTTGTAACCTTAAGAATTAAGGGGTTGGTGTAGACATAACAGGGTCTAACTAAAGGCTATCTAGAGCTTTAACCAGCACCTCAACCATCTTCCAGACAGAAATTTATGCTATAAATCAATGTACCCAGGAACGCATAAACAATGCCTTTCTTAAGGTAAAGATCTTTCAAATAGACAGGCAGCATTAAAGGTTCTCAGGTCTTGCACCTTTGAATTTGAAACTGCCTGGGAGTGCCAACAATCTCTGCAATCTTTGCAATCAGCAAAATAAAAATAAAGGTTACCTCTTTGTGGGTGCCAGGGCATGAAAGAATTGACATAATCTGTCGGCCTTACAAGCTAAAATTCCCTATTTCCAGCCCAAACCGTTGCACAGGGGCTAGAAAATTTAAAAAACGGAAAAAATTGAATATTCAAGGCATTTTTCGATGTATTTTGATGCTGGAGGTGGCGTTTGAAAGGTTGCTAAATGTAGAATACGAATCACTCCCCAAGAAAGATGGTAATGGTTAAAATGTTAACCATTTTCTGGCGAAAATGAGCGTTTTTTCATTTTTTACAAAATCTTATCTTACTTTGACAAACAACACTGTAAATCTAAATTCTTCTCACTTTGAAAAGAAAAGAAAATTAGTCATAAACATTAATTTTTCACAAAAAAATAAAAGTAATCATATGATTTTGCTCACTACATGCAATGCATAAATGATTGAGAAATGTATACAAATCTTTTTCATAGCATTTTTATAAGTTTCGAGTGAAAAACATATTTTTGCAATCTTGTAAACTTTTAAGTTCTAGCAACGAAATTTGCATTATTTAAATGTCCTTAGATTTACAGTGTTGTTACTCAAAGTAAGGTAAAATCTAGTAAAAAATTAACAAACGCTCATTTTCGCTAGAAAATGGTTAAAATGGTTAAAATTTTAATCATGACCAAGATGGTCATTTGTATTCTATATTTAACTTTTTAAATGCCACCTTCAGCATCAAAATACATCGAAAAATGCTTTGAATATTTAATTTTTTCAGTTTTTTTTTTTTATTTTCTAGCCCACTGTGCGTTGTTTGGCTTATTTAAGTGACACATAACGGCTAAGGTCCTAAAATTAAGGAAGGAACAGAACAATTCCTTATTTGACAAAGCATGCCACAAGACTTCTAGAACTCGAAAATTGTAGGGAAATTAGCAAAAGATCTTTCAGGTCGGGATAAAGAAGGGTTGAAAAGCTAAGCAAACCCTTAACAATCTACAACCTCCCGAGTTGTATACTATTTTTTTTTCTCGTTCTCGAGTTCAAAATAAATACAGTAGAAAAACGTGATATGAAACCAATGTTTAAATACTGCTAAAATGTATGATTGAAGAGCAGAAGAACTAGCAAGTATTATGAAACACCAGGGATTTTCTTATAAACACCTTAAAGATTGATATCGAACAACAACATACGCCGACATTTTAGAGATCTTACTTTTGGAATATTTTCCGGGAAAATCTACTATACCTACTGAAGTTTCCATCAAGCTTATGATGGTAATGCTATCTTAAACAAGGTTCCTTGTGGGAAATAAACTCATGTGTTCATCATGAGGGTATTTCATCATTTTTTTACGATATAATAATATATTATAATACAAGTGTAAAGTAAACCACGCACGAGTTTAGGACACGACGAGCATAGCGAGGAGAGTCCTAAAGGAAGAACTGCTCCGTGTGCACTTTCCTGGATCTACGATTATTGAACAATCACTTGAGGAATGGCTAAGTACAGAACTTGTGACAACTGGAAACAGGGCCACTAGGACGGACTGGTCAGTAACCAAAGAAGTGATCAATCCTAAATCAGATGGGCAATAAACTCATTTGAGCCTTACAAATCTCCAGGACCGGACGGAATTCTGCCAATAATGCTTCAACAGGGTATGGACCTGCTAGCATCTAAACTCTGCGCATTGTACAGAACCAGCCTAGCGCTGGGATACATACCAATGAGGTGGAAACCAATTAGGGTGGTGTTGATACCAAAGGCTGGGCGGAACTCGTACACCGAAGCCAAGTCCCTAAGACCCATCAGTCTTATGTCATTTCAACTTAAGCCGATGGAAAAAATGCTCGACAGACATATTAGGGATGATGTTCTTGTTAGAAGTCCACTACATCCAAGCCAAGTTGCATACAAAGCAGGCATGTCCACAGAAACAGCACTTCATCTAACTCAGAAGGTGGAGAAAGTTCTGGAACACAAGAAGGTGGCACCTCCTTGACAGAGAGGGGAGCATTCGACAACACGTCAGTTGCAGGAAGCTGTCCGCAGGGGGGTGTTTTGTCCCCCCTGCTATGGAATCTTGTAGTTGACAGCCTATTACGGAAACTCACAATTGAGGGATATGACGCCCAAGGATATGCTGACGATATAGTCATCATAGTAAGGAAAAGTTAAATAACATAGTCAGGGATCGATTACAGATGGCACTGAACATGGTCAAGAAATGGACCGATGAGGAAGAGCTGAAAGTTAGCCCATCAAACACCCACATCGTCCCATTCACCAGAAGAAGTGTGGAGGACTTAGGTCCTTTAGTCCTTCAAGATACACAACTGCAGATGTCGGGAACAGCTAAATACCTTGGAGTTACTATGGACTCCAAGCTTACCTGGAACCAACACCTAGACAGGATAATACATAGATCGGTAGCCACATTGGCAACCTCCAGATGATCGTATGGTAAAACATGGGGGCTCAGGCCTAGTGTATTGCACTGGCTTTACACTAGCGTTGTAAGACCCACCATTACGCACGCTGCTCTAGTCTGGTGTCAAAGACAACTCAGACTACAGCGGTGAATAAGCTGAGGGTACAAAGACTGGCCTGCTGAGAAATTACGGGTGCTATGAAAAGCACCCCCACGGCAGCCTTGGAGACTCTACTAGACCTCTCCCCACTTGGCATAGTGATCCAGGGAGAGACCAGATTGGTATCTACGGGCAAACACGAACACACCCGGAATTCATCAGCACCCGCCCGACCATAGACCTGTATCACCTGATAGGGGTAGAGGGGTACTGGAGTGGGCGGGGTGAAGCACGACAGGGAGAATACAATAAGCCCAGGAGGCTGCAGTGCCCTCGGAGTCTTCATTAACAGACGAGCCCTGATAGGGAAAAAAAAGGCTTTAAAGGCTACTTATACACGTGTATTATACGCTATTTTTTATTTTACCTGCACTGCAAAATAAAAATTATAAAAAATTAATTAATGCAGATTCATTTTACAAGGTAATCTCTAATTTTTATTTTTAATCGGTAACATGAGACGGTTAGAATTTTTGTTTGGTTGCTAAATACTTGTGTATTTATCATTGTTTAAAATAGGTTGTTACCTAAGCAACTTTAAAGCACTAGTGCTTTAAAGGCCCGATTTTGCACGCTTTTTGGTTTCAAAAACAGATATTATGGTATAACAAAAAAGACTTTACAGTTTTAAAATCCCAGGTACTGATGATAATGAGAATTTCTGAAGCATGTACTTAATGAATTGTACAAAGTAAAATGAGAAAACCTAAAAAACGGTTGTGTTGTTATTATCAATATCTCAGATAAAAGAATTGGAATGTCGTGTACTCCTAATTACTGCACATGATATAATGTTTATTTGCAAATCGTAAAAAGCATATTAGCATATTTAGATCCAAGATCAACATTACTAATTTACGTTCTCTTATAATATATCAAGCAGGGAAATATTATAACCAACTTATCAACAAATATTATTTTGCTCAAACGCATTAAACAATTGTAAATTTCTTTAATTTAGAAACTTGAAAAACATTCACACGGTATTGCCAGAATTCTCCTGTTCTATAATAGTTAAGTCAAATACCAGCAGGGTGTAATGTAATATATGAACTAACATCATACTCTTCGCTCGGTTATTGAACTTTTTATACACTTGTTGCACATTCTATGGGATACCCTTCGCAATTCTCTTGTAAATAATGTTAGTTTTAGACATTTTTATTGTCCAAACAATTCATTCGGACTTTCTTTTCTTAACTTATTGTGCATACAAGAAACGTGACGGACAGACGGACAGACATTTTGTTCAGAATTCGATCACCAATACACTGATATGATTTTTTTCCCTGCGAGCGATATTACCAGTTTTAGAAATGTGCCGATCGAATGCCATATTCTCTTCGTCTTGTATTTGCGAAGAGTATAATAAATAGCGTCCACAAGTGGGTCTCGCTCGTTAAAGGAAACTGTATCAAGCAAAAATAATGGTTTTAAAAAAATTTCAGCTGTATCAGTGTAATCGAAGTACTATTTGCAAGCTAGTTCGAGGACTGGACTATTTAAAACCATTCAACCAGGTGCTGTAAATTCGAGAATCAAAAAGTTTGATCTGTCGCTTTAATTAGATTTCCTCACATCAAGCTGTCAATGTTGATTACTTCGAATGACCTAAGATTGGCTAGATCCTCACAGAAAAGGGAGGGATACAAAAGCGGCATTTAACTAATTGGAATAACCCCAAGTTACAGCATTATATGAATATTTCAAAAATAATTAACCATCTAGTTTAATGAATTGAAATTTATCTATTAAATCGCCATCATATAAATTACCGTACATAATGAATTCCCAACAGCCTCGATCAGAATATACGTATAAAACTGGATGTACATATGTATAACAGGTCTAGAATAAAATTGTTCGTCAGTTGGTCTACGAAAATTAAAAAATCACTTCTCGTGGGATCATAAAAAGCGAGACGTAAAGCAAATACAAGTGCCTTACACAAATTTATTGTTATTATATTTGATTAAATTTCAGTTATCCTAGGTACCCACCAAGTATACTTCTTCTCATCTATCTGGTCGGTATGTGTCGTCGCATTTGACTTTGCAGTAAAGATCGAGGACCCCGACACTTTTTATACGAACAATAAGTCTGCAAAAACTATAACAGATATACTAGTAGCTCAGACAGGATAAAATGCATATGACATGTATCGCAATTAGTAGTCATCATTTCTTTAGTCTCTTATTTAGTTAGTTAACTAATATCAACTACTGAATTTTCATCAAACAAAAAGATAGTCATAATGCTACACTTCCCGCAGTAAAATCTAAATTGAAATAATAATACAATATAAAAGAAATATGCCACTCCACTTTCTCCAAAATTTGGGGCTACAAAGACCTAGAAAGACAAAAAGGTTTTTCAAAAACATGTTTGGAAAAACAAGTTGGAAAAATGATAAAAAATTATTACTTCTTTTATTTTTCGAACGGCATCTTATTTTTTCAGTAAAAACAAAAAATAAATGTCTCATGAGATTTTTTCTAAACAGTTAGCCTTTAAAGTAAGATTGTGTCAAAAATATCACATTAATTTGAAACTTTGAAAATTTTTAACACCAAAACAACGTACTTTATGAAAAAAATTATAGAATAAAAAATGTTTGTAGGGGATCAAAGAATACTATGATTTTTTTTCAGAATTCTTTGATCAATTTTTGGAAATTTCTACCAATAATTGCGATGGAAGAACATAATCAAAAAAATCTGAAAGAGTTCAGTTATTCTTTGACCTCTTACAAGAATTTTTGTTCTATAAATTTTTCTCATAAAGTGCGTTGTTTTGGAGTTAATAATTCTCAAAGATTTGAATTGAAGATTTTTTTGACCCAGTTTTTTTTATTTCTAGGGCCGAATCAGTTATAAAACAAAAATTTTAAATTGCGCCACTCAGAACCGTCCGTAGTACGTAGACATTTTTTTCGATCTTATCATGGCTACAGCAATATTTTTGTAGCTTCGAATTTTAGAAAGAGTGGGGTAGCATTTTCCCGGAGAATGGCCCATATTATTATATATTACAAGATTAAGCAAAATACATTAAAGGTAAGAGCTAACCATACTCTTGGAGTTGGCGAAAACGCAACCAGAACCATACGTACGTACCTACTATGGTAAAGAATAAATATTAGAACAACATTTTTTTAGTGTAAATTTATCTTTATTCTAATATGTATTGCGTAGCCGAAATAAAACAGATATTAACCGTATTTTATATTTAGTTTAAAGCGGATATGGTAAGGTTGGAGTTATTGCTATAGCAGAAGATAGATGGTCAATGAGACAACTTGCACTACTGTAGCCATAACACCCAGCTTTAACTACTAGTCTAGTCGAGAAGTGATTTTCTTGCGAAAAATAGTTCAAAGAGTTCAAAAAATATAAGCAATAGCTCATTCGATTCGGAAAAATACTCCAAAAATGACGTTTTCTTATTTTTCTTCGCCAACTTAGTTCTCTAATCTTTGGTTATATCTAGATCAGGTCTGATGCATTTTAATTAAAAAAAGGTAATTTATTACGCCACCATGTTTTGCTTGCTTATCAGAAGCAAAATATAGTCATCATAAGGAATTATCAATTTAATATTTTTATTAGGTACTTACACCTATTATACTTTTGGCTGAGTAGAACAATAGACGTCCCAGCTTCAAAAGCTCGTTAAAAAATAATTAGACCTTGAATATATTATCAAATAGAACAACGCACAATAGTGTGGATAGGTTAATACATGAATTATAAACATACGCACAGCCAAGAATAAGTATTGCAATTTGACAAACTGACGACGGAAATAGATTTATGAAATTCCTACCAGTAATATAAGTAAATTTCATTTGGTTAACCATTCAGTATGTTACCGAAATAATACGACCCAATTTCGCGAAATGTTCCTGCCAATGAACACAATACAGAATTTCTAATCTCTATGCCGGCTGAAGCTAACTAATGTCGCTGACTTATTCACACGTTTTACTTTGTCTAATTTTCTATGGTCCTTTATTATTCTCTTCGCAAATAAAAAACGATGAGTATATTTCTAAAACCGGTAATATCGCTCGTAGAGAAAAAATGTTCACATCACTGTGTTGGTGATCGAATTCTGAACAACTTTCAAAATGTCCGTCCGTCTGTCTGTCACGTTTCTTGTAAGCTCGATAACTTAAGAGTGAAAAGTCCGATTGTATTGAAATCAGAGCTGGGTATGGATACCTGATGAAAGTATTTGAATAACGGATACGGATACTATACCGGGTGAGTCACGAATTGCGCTCGCCCCGATATTTCCTAAAATATTTGGAATATAAAATTGAAATTTGGAGGCCTTATTACACGACTAAAATGCCATCTTTTCAATAAAAAATCAAGTTTGGTGCACATCCCGTTTGACCGGAAATGCCCACAACTTTCGATTTTTAAATGGAACACCCTATATATTTTTACATTTTTGGAATCTAGAGGAAATTTTGAATACAATACATCCATTTTGGTCACTTTTTGATAAACATTAAAAATTGTATTAAAAAATCTATTTCTGAATCCAGAGTGCTGTGGTGCCCAAAATATATTTTAGTTTGTGTGCTACGTTACTATAAAAATAAAAAGAGCAATATGATTGCATTACTTAATTCTCTAGAGGCGTTTAAAATTTTTAAATGTAATTTTTACCCACTAACTCGGTTTTTTTAAATGGGAATTTAATCGTTCACCAACATTTTTAAATACCTCATTTTCATACGAATCTAATGATACCAAAATTTTGAAAATCCGCTCAGAAATATTTGAGATTTCAGCCAAAATACAATGCAACCAAGCTTTTAGAAACATGCGGCTAATAGATAATAGATTAGTGGGCTTTGGAAACTAAAATGGCACATTTCTGTGTAAATCTGGTAACCTAATAACATTGGAAAAATCGTAGTAGCCATTGAATGATATAAAACAATATCAGCCGTCAGACAGACTCATGTAGTTATAGGCAATCTTGAGCTATCAAACATTTAATAATTGTGAGCGCAAAGAACGTTACAATTAAGTTTAGCATAGGTATGTGGAGGTAAACACAATTACATCCACAAGGACATTTGCAATAGAATGCGACATCAGTTCGGTTTTCAGTTTTATTTAAATGAACATAAATATCGGGCCTATAAATAAATAAAAATTAATTCAGTTTGAACAATTAAACTTAACTAGGTAACAGTAGGTATCTTTAAAATAATTAATATAATTAAACCATAAATTGACATTTATAGATATTGTTCAAAATGTCCACCATTTTTTTCTATACACAATTCGGCTCTGCGTACAGTTGCTTGAATGGCTCTACGCAATTACGCCGGCGTTATTTCATTAAGAGCCCGTACAACTTTATTTTGCAGCTCTTCACGGGTATTTGAAGAAGTTTTATAAACTTTATTTTTGAGAGTGCCCCATACATAATAGTCGAGGGGTGTTAAGTCAGGTGACCTAGGAGGCCACCTGATATGACCTTGATTTGCGATAAGGCGTTCACCATGCAAGTTGTTTAAATATTCCATCACTCTTCTGGAATTATGTGGGGGAGCACCATCTTGTTGGTAAAACAGATTTTGTAAATAGGCAAGAGGAAGTAAGTCAAGAAATTCTGCTGTCTGGTTTCGTAAAAAGAATAAATATCGTTCGCCAGTAAGTGTTCCATCAAAAAATATGGGTCCAATTATTCGATCTCCAAGTACTCCAAGCCAACAGTTAAACCCAAATCTTTCCTGAATATTCCCCCGCCCTACCAACCTCGGATTTTCTTGAGCTCAGTACCTAGTATTATTTCTGTTAAACATACCTTGGTTCGTAAATCTACTTTCATCTGAATATAAAATATGAAAAGGAAAACCTGGGTTTTGTTGTACTGCATTTAAGAACCAGTTGCAATATACTAGCCTCCTGTCGTTATCATCTCCATAAAGATGTTGGTGTATTTGGTATTTATAAGACCGAAACTTATGTTTCTTTAAAATTCTGCAAACCGAAGACTGACTAATGTCGCATTCCATTGACAATTCCCTTCTTGATGTTGTTGGGTGTACCATCACAAATCCTAATACATCCATTTCTTTGTCCTCACTTACAATAAATGTTTGATGGTCATCTTGTTGATTGGGTTCGTTTCTTAATTCTTGTTCCACTCTGGCAAACAAGTGTCTGCTTGGATGACGTCTGTTGGGATATCGCTGCTGATACAGTTCTACAGCTGCAGTTGAATTTTTGAGACGCTCTCCATATATCAGTAACATATCGACCTTTTCATTTCTACTAAAATTATTCATTTTCTTTAATTTTTACTCAAAGAGATTTCCGCAACGCTTTATTTTGTATCTGTCTGACAGCTGATATTGTTTTATTACATTCAATGGCTACTATGATTTTTCCAATGTTATTAGGTTACCAGATTTACACAGAAATGTGCCATTTTAGTTTCCAAAGCCCACTAATCTATTATCTATTAGCCGCATGTTTCTAAAAGCTTGGTTGCATTGTATTTCGGCTGAAATCTCAAATATTTCTGAGCGGATTTTCAAAATTTTGGTATCATTAGATTCGTATGAAAATGAGGTATTTAAAAATGTTAGTGAACGATTAAATTCCTATTTAAAAAAAAACGAGTTAGTGGGTAAAAATTACATTTAAAAATTTTAAACGCCTCTAGAGAATTCAGTAACGCAATCATATTGCTCTTTCTATTTTTATAGTAACGTAGCACACACACTAAAATATATTTTGGGCACCACAGCACTCTGGATTCAAAAATAGATTTTTTAATAAAATTTTTAATGTTTATCAAAAAGTGACCAAAATGGATGTATTGTATTCAAAATTTCCTCTAGATTCCAAAAATGTAAAAATATATAGGGTGTTCCATTTAAAAAACGAAAGTTGTGGGCATTTCCGGTCAAACCGGATGTGCACCAAACTTGATTTTTTATTGAAAAGATGGCATTTTAGTCGTGTACTAAGGCCTCCAAATTTCAATTTTCTATTCCCAATATTTTAGGAAATATCGGGGCGAGCGCAATTCGTGACTCACCCGGTATATGTCGTACGGATAACAGATACTAAAATACAAATACCCTATTAAAAAATGTATTCTAAATACATGTATTTGAATAAATTGTTAGGACAACAGATATAAAGATTCTTCTATCTGCATCTTAGAGGTAAAGAAGTGTATGTCCAGTTTAGTGATAAATGAAAATAATACTTTTTCTAAAATGCGCCAAGAACCTTAAATTTCATAGTGGTCAAGGATCGTATAGTTGGTAACAATACGACCATTTACCACTATGAAATTTAAGGGTCTTAGATTGGTCAACTTCATTTATCACTAATCTGGAGATAAGTTCCTTTAACTCTAAGGTACAGATATAATGAAGAACAATGTAACAATACATATGTTTTTCTTACTTTTTATTGGATATTTTGCCACTGAAAAATATTTAAAAATTTTAATGAAAAAACCTCTGCGCCAAACGGATCAGACAGAGGTTGGTTCTTTAGTACCTGACTGTTTCAAAAAGTCACACCTAGAAATATATAAACTAGAACAATGTTAAGTATAAACTAAAAACTGAAAATCAAAGGTATAGGTAGTTAACATTTCGGAAGAGAATCTACTTCCGTTCTCAAAACTTTTTTGGCCGTCAACCATGACAGTTCTTTGTTTATGTATTTCCATAGTCACGTGAGACATTAAATTATATTTATCTTATTTTTACTTACTTCGTCTCTAAGGATGGACAACCAACTAGTACAAAAATCTATAAATTAGAAACGCATCTATCCTCGTTTAATAAAATAATTGCGGATTCTTTAAGTTTTCTTAAGTTAACTACCTATAGCTTTGATTTTCAGTTTTTAGTTTATAACATTGTTCTATTTAAAAATGAATTATTTATTATTTTTTTGCTTATAGTAATGAAACATATTCTTTATAGAATTTTGCAAACAGTGGAAAGAAAAGCTATCTATGAGAACTAAAGGAAAAACTATATAATATTTTTATATATAGTTTTTCCTTTAGTTCTCATAGATAGCTTTTCTTTCCACTGTTTGCAAAATCCTATAAAGAATATGTTTCATAACATTGTTCCAGTTTATATATTTTTAGGTGAGACTTTTTGAAACAGTCAAATACTCAAGAACCAACCTCTGTCTGATCCGTTTGGTGTAGAGGTTTTTTCATTAAAATTTTTAAATATTTTTCAGTGGCAAAATACCCAATGAAAAGTAAGAAAATCTGAATATGCCACAAATAGACAATTACAGACAATAATACATATGTTATTAGGAAAAACCGTGTACTGTTATTTGCAAGACATATATACAATTTTTAGGTAACATTATTTTAAACCTTGCTTGTTGGAGTTTGAATTCGTCAAAACCAGAACCTGAAAATTTTCATTGGTAAGGGCGTTGCGTCGGAGTGCATCAATCATGAAGGCAACCATGTGTTGTACTTGATAGACAACTTATTCAACAGTGGGTAATCATTAAGCATGTGGATATTTCTTTATCTTTAAATGCGTAAAAAATATCGAAAAGGCAATAACGAAAAATATTAAGACGTGTAGGAAATGGGTGGGCATTTGCCACTTACTTGTGAATACTCTAAACAGTCTAAATCTAAAACATGCTATTCTTAATTTGCGATTGATTCCAGATTCCCACTACCAATAATCCGCAAGAAAGAACAGCAAGTGGTCATCTTAACGTCTGTTCTAGAGATGCGTCACGAGTATCCGAGGAAACAAGAAAGTATTCGAATACGGATATTTTCCAGATTACCTTTCGGATACGGATAACAAATACATTTTTCTTTAAGGATCCGAATATAGGCTTCGGATACACCAAAAGTATTTCAATACTGTATCCGAATACAAAAGTATTCGGATACTACCCAGCTCTGATTGAAGACAATAAGTTACTTAGTGTTAGGTAGAGGAAGAACCCTATTGTTTTTAACAAAATTGTTCAATAAAGAAAAAAATATTTACAAAATAAGAGTATCCTATAGAATGTGCAACGCCTCTATAGAAAGTGCAGTAAATCGGCGAAGAGTAGATATAATGGTTAGCTCATTTCATCACATAAACAATATGCGGAAAGTCCACATACCCTGAAATTATACTTATTATTAATGCTATGTTTTTACATGCATATGCATTGCAACGTTCTTGTTGTCTTAAATATTACAACGAGAAATATAATACCTTACGATGTACAAATTGGTTTAAAAAAAATGTAAGATATCAATTACATTTTCACAGACCCGTCGAGAGGGGGGGAGGGGATCGGGGGGGGGGTGTTTGGGGGGGCCGAATTCTAGGAGATGGAGATGCAAATTTCGGTTGTATTTGTATTAGTTAAAGCAAGAGAAGGCATACTTTGTAAATTGTAAAAGGAAATATATAAATTTGTGATGTGGAAAATCGTAGTTGGAAGTAGTATTGAATCGTAAGAAGCACTATTTCTCGTTTTTCGAGATCGAGATAAAATTGCATTGTAAGGAATACCACCCCTCGCTCTTCAAAAGTTCTACGGACGTAAAAGTATCGCAAGGAATCACCCCCGGCTCCTCGAAATTGCAGATAGATAGACCGTGAGAAATGCCACCCCCCTCTCTTTAAAATTATATCGAGAAGCTGGGACTGGGGGGACGGCATGTCCCTACCCCCGGGCCCCGATTTCCTCTCGACGGCCCTGCATTTTGATAATGTTCAAACCGAGATACATCAGAAGTTTTGAACGAATTACATATTTTTTTAATTCTGGAAAATCCAAGAATACTGTTAATAGTGTTGCCGATGATATTAGCTGTGATTATCCGCCGACTGACATGAAAATATCCGAAAATGTCCAAGAATGTCCGATTCGGTGATGCCGCACCCTTTCCGGCTATGTCGATCTTACTTGCAAATTTTGAGAACGGGGGGGAGATTTCTCTGGTGCACATTTTTCCCCCTCGGTCGAAATTTTGGAGAACGGGGGGGGGGGGGCGATATCTCTGATGCACATTTTTTCCCCGCTCTCGAAATTCTTTAACTTTCTTAAGGGCGGGGAAAGAACTTTCGACGATTATTCACTATTACACGAAACAAATCGTCATCTCCACATTTAATATTAGAATAGCCCGAAAAAGTCCGAATTTATATAACTGGATTGAAATTATCCGTTTATTATCCGATTTTTAACAGGGTGAGAAAATTATCCTCCACCTTCCTAAATTATCCGCAAATCGGATAATTATCCGCCAATCGGCAACACTGACTGTTATGCATTACACCCCCTAGAAAGTGGAGACTGATACGCCAATGACTAATAGTGACTGTCCTAGAAATTTGTATAAAGAGATCGAGTTTTCTGGAGTATGATGGAAGATTCTCGATTGTGTTCTAGATAACTCTAGGGGCAATTTTAGAGTATATAAGGCGAGATTCCAGGGGGAAGAAGATGAAAAGTGACAACTGAGAGATTAGAAATCCGAGGTAATAGAAATACAAAGTAGTGAACATTGTTTATTGTTATTTTAGTAAAAGTGTATTATTGTGTAGTTTCAGTAAGTTATTAAATAAAGTGTTAGTGGTTACACCTTGTTGAAATTATTTTGGAATTCACGGATTCTGGAGGGTGGTTTCAGGGTAAAAATACGCGACAATGCCTACACTGGGTACTATGGAAGAGAAATTAAATAAAATTTAATTTCTGTTCCATATTACAATGTAGGTATTCATGGATTTCGCAGAATTTAAAAAATATGTAATTCGTTCAAAACGTCTTATGTTTTATATATAAAAAAAATTGCTGTCTTCCACATGATGCGACAATCTTAATTTTTGGTCATTGCTCGGGTCATCGTGTCATTTTCTCCATAATAATTTTGTGTAAATTTTAAATTTATAATTGTTATATGGGCGTCCAATCAGTGTAGGTGTCATCTTGTGACGCCAATTTTTCCGTAAATATTTCACAAACAACGGGACTGGGCTTCAGTTTGCACTTTAAAGAAAGGTGAGGGTGGCGGACGGTTTGAAAAGTTTGGACACTGTTGGAATAAAGTAATAAACTTATTTCTCATATTTTCTTGTTTGCTTTGCATATTAAATAATTGCAGAGCAATAACTGGAGAAAAATACATGTACGAGTAAACATAAAAGGGAGAAATAATGCTGGACAATATTTAAGTAAAATACCTAATACATTATTTAATAAACAATAAAAGGTTTATATTCATCTGAAAAAACGTATTCCAGTACTTATGCCTTGTGGAACTGGTATTGCATTTATTATACTATTCTGGATATTATGCTGAAAAATATTAAGTGTCAATGACAAACGGCAACCCTCGGTTAAACCTACACGTTCGGGCCTACGTTCAGTTTTTTTTTATTTACCTCCTTAACTATAGTTATATGAACAGCAATATTAAATTACGCAAACTTTGAATTACAAAAAAATCGAACTGAGAATAACAATCTTAACATAAATATAAATAAGTCAGGAAAAAAAATTGGTATGAGTTAAAAAAAGCAAAAATCTATTTAGAAAATGATAACTACTGATTTAAAAAAATTTAATCTTAGGTATTACTTTCTGGGACTAACATTTGTAATGTCACGATAACAATCTTTCTAGAACAACTTAATATTGTAAACAGAAGTGTAGCACAAAGTTTTGGAATAAGGCTCTGCGAAGGCAAAAAGGAATTTTCAAAATTGTTTCTTTTCGTTAATTATTTCTGTTTTATACCGATACCTAAAAAAAACTTCTTTTTTTTTGGAAATTTGAAAAAAGAAATAGTACTTAAGTATTCGCTTTTGGAAACTTTTTTTTCCCAACAATTAAGTATACACAGTAATCCAAATTCCAAGTAAGACTTTTTTTCATCTAAAAAGTCTTTTCCCTGCGCCCCCTCCGAGCTAGAGCAATCGATCGGTAAACAAAGAAGTTATTAATTATTAAATTTGAAAATTATGTTACTTTTTATGTTTTGTAATTAAACAAAAGCATACACCTAATTAAAACTGTTTAAAACTAACATTATTTACAAAAACTGCGAAGAGTATCCCATAGAATGTACAACATTTATATAAATAGTTCAATAAATCAGCAGAGTATAATGTCTACGCTAGATAAGGATCCCTAATTAATCTGTCTGTCTGTCAGCATTTCTGCTTGTCTGTCCGTCACGTTTTTTTTTTTGTAAGCACAATAACTTATGAGGAAAACTCGGATTATATTGAAATTTGGAACATAAATTACTATTAGGTAGAGGAAGGGCCCTCTTGGTTTTGAACGAAATCAATCAATAAATAAGTAAAGAAGTTATCAATTATTATTACACTCTTCGCAAATACAAAACAAGGACTACCTGTATTGCATTTGATCGGCACATTTCTAAAATCGGGTATATCGCTCGTAGAGAAAGAATTTTCACACTGCCCGTCATATTTTTGTAAGCATGATAACTTAAGAAATCAAACTCCGATTATATTAAAATTTGGACAGTAAAGAAAAAGGTTATTGATTATTTCAATTTTAAATAATTTTTTTATGTTATATAATTGCTTAAACAAGAACAATTGAGTTGTTAAAAAAAAAATGAGAAAAAAAAAAGCATAATACCTAAACATAATTAGAGAAAATTTTAAAGTTCAGATACGAATATGGTTATATTGCAATAACGGCTACGCATAAATTCCAATATTGCTTATAAACTTAAAAGTAATTTTGTCACAAATCTTGGCTTAATTCATCTCGCAGACAAGGCCAAGATCACTCGCTAACATAAACTAACATTATTTATTTACGATAAAACTACGAAGAGTATCCTATAGAATGTGCAACAATTATATTTTAAAAAATGCAGTAAATCGGGGTATAATGGTTAGTTTGTTGTTAGGTATGTAGTTTTATAAAAATTTTCCACTTGGTACAATATTGGTAAAATATTTAATCAATAAATGCAAGTACCTCATTATTAGTTCAAAGTGTGAAAAAGCCATCATATCGGAAGACTGTGGAAATTGAGGGTAATATAAATCAGTGTCATAAGTCATAAGTTAAAAAATCTCCATCAAATCAAGTCAAGCCTGAATATAAAAATCAAATTATTGTTAAACTATTTTTTAAATGATAATCCCAATTATAATAGTTTGTGGTGGAAACAGTCCATGACTTTGTCCGTATTTAACTTAAATATTCAATTGCACTACAACTGAGAGTAAAGACCTCTTTTTTAAATATTTAGAAAAAAATAATTAAGAACTTGAATAATAATTTTATCTGTTATCTAGAACTAGATTGAGGCTCGGATTGAAGATTATGTAAGTACCTACTTACTTAAATAATGTTTTATCTGTCTACAGATTTTTATTTACTTACGGAATCTATACATATCTAATTAATTATCAACAATTATTATAGGTACTTTTCGCAAATACAAAACTAAGAGTATACTGCATTCGATCGACACATTTCTAAAACCGGCAATATGGACATAGAAAAAACATTCATATCACTGTGTTTGTGATCGAATTCTGAACAACTTTCAAAAAATCCGTCCGTCTGTCTGTCTGTCTGTCCGTCCGTCACGTGTTGTTGTTTTTTTTTTTTCTACGCACGATAACTTAAGTTCGAATATATTGAAATTTGGACAGTAAGTTAGTGTTAGCTAGAGGAAGAACCCTATTGTTTTTAAACAAAATCGATCGATAGATATAAAAGTTATTAATTTTTTATGTTTTGTAATTAAACAAAAAATGTCCAAAACCAACATTACTTACAAAAAAACTGCAGAGCATCCCATAGAATGTGCTATAATTATATAACTAGTTTAATTATATGTACCACATGGTTTAAATATGTTGACCACGCCCCTTTTTTTAAAAATCTGCCACACGCATTTGTGGCCACACCAGCGCTATTTTCAAAACTGTCAATTTTTATTTTAAATTCGAGGTTAATTCACATCCACATCCAATAATGAAACTTGTCATAAATGTAAAATTCGTTGAATTAAATAGGCAACACGAATTAAGTAATCTGGGTACCTGCTTAGTATCTTTAGAAACAGATTAATTGTAATCCATTTAATCCTAGTGACAATTAAATAATCCGTATAATAGGTATAATCCCAAAGATAAATTATTTATTTACTTTAAGTTTTGGTATCAACTAATGATAAGTTGATTAGATACCAAAACAATTCACACAGTTGGAAATTAAAACCGGTGCAAAACCTATTTGTAAAAATTTACCTGAAAATTTACAGTATTCCCACATTTATGAAAGAATTACAGCGAGGTATGTGTCATATGTTTTATTTTTAAAGGATACAGGTAGGTGCCCTACATTATGAATTCAATTTTGAAAACATAAACACAACTTTCTAAAGTTCAGGTATTGTTTTGTTTTCATTAATTCTGACTCACTGTCTTTATTTATTTTCGTCATAATCCGTAATCCATAATCCATATGTTCGAAACAAGTTTAAAATTTAATGAAAACTTTAATTAAATTATAATCAGAAAAGATAAATCGGAAGATAAAACGTGTCTGTCTAGAGCATCACGTTACACTTATCGGTTTCTAAGAAGTTACCGCAATAATAGAATAGAATATTAGTAATAGCAGGCTAATTCATTGTGGCCAAATGCTGGCCCAAAGGGTTACGACATCATTAAGCCGAGGCGTTGTAATTATCGACACGGTATCTCCGGTCTCAAGTATTAGCTGTCAAAAAGAACATATGTTTGTAATTTGAATACTGTATGCAGCGCGAGCGTCTTAACAATGTAACAGTACTACAATGCCTGTGCCCATAATTATCGCAGTCACGTGTTTCTATCTTGGATCATTACTCGGGCACCCGCCACCGGCCAGCGAAAAACTCCGTTCAGACGCCACTGTTATAAGGTAGAGAATTAGTCATTATAGACAAAAACCACGCAAATCGTATAAATAAGCGAGAATTTAGATAATTGTTGGCAGATGTATATCTCATGTTATTTTTTATAGGAAGGATGGTCGACAGACGGTCCAAGTTGCGCGCGCATAAACTCACGTGCATGCGCTAAGCTAGGAGAGCACATCACGTAAAGAGGTTATCTCACCTTCTTCATGATTCCAGTTTTTCTCTTTGAGAACGTCGTGTACCGCCGCAGCTTGTTTTCTATATATTCCATCTTGATCTTAACTCTGCCTTTGGTCTTTTTGCCGTTGCTAGGAGGTGATTTCTTAGACTGTAACGAACTATAAGTGTCCTCAGAGATGTCATTCACACCGCAGGCCTCTAACCCCATGTTCTGCGAAGACATCCCCCGCTCGTCATACATGTCGGATTTAAGTCCTCGGCCGCCACAAGCACTAGACACCATCGTATGCCGCGGCGAGAGCTGTTGCAAGCTAGTGGACGGCCGGCCCAGACTTGGGTTGCCGTAAATCTCAGGAGCTGTTTCACCACTTAACAAATTCATGCTGTATCCCAGGTTAAAACGGGAATCCCTCCCGCCAGGTGGTTCCATTTCGCACCACAGTTTGACAACTAAATAATAACAATCACGCGTCACACAAGTGTACACACTAGTATACACAATCACAGCTGAGCGCACAATACAAAATACAACCCAGAGACCAAAACTGACTGCGCCGCCCAGCGCGCTCATGCGGCCAATGCTCGCACTATCGCATTGCGCAGACTCTCACCGTAGACGTGCCACTCGGCAACTTCTCTGTCTAACCCATGTGCCAGTGGCGGAGACACCCTTCCTAGCTTATCGCTCCGTAACCTGACCTAAGAGGCGCATAGTTTTATTTGGAATAAACAAATTCTTCCAAATATATTCAAATTTCCAACAGCATCCCTCCGAACCACACGGATTGTCTTGAAATAACTCCGTACCATCGAGCAGTATGCTATTTGCCCCCCGTCGAGCTGCCAAAAGATGACGACAATAGTGCAAAAGTGGGCTGTAAACACACACGGTTAGGACAGCCCAATGCCATATTTAGAATCGCTCGCCTCCATATAAGGACAAGTTATCCTTAGATGGAGAAACGAAATCCCTCCTTCTAAAGATCGGCACACGCTGTCAAAGACGTCTGTCAATGCGTACACGCGTAATTCCGATATGCTGAATTGTTTGTTACCCTGTTAAAAATAATGGGCCCATTTCAAAGCTACCTTGCGTTGTATTCAGAGGCGATCGTAGTTTTTGCATGGTCCCGTGCGCTCAGGAAGCGACCGTCGGCAGGTACAAGCGCCCGGAAGTGTAGCCGGTTTAATATTGCGCTTTAAATATTTTATTAATTACCGAATGCGTCATGGTGCCTGGGCGTACCGCTAATAGCACTTCTTTTTACGGGCAACACATTATATTCTATGCATATTTAGTTCCTATTATTATATGTGAATGACAATTTGTAAACAACTACCTGCCTAATGAAGTATTTAACTGATTTTACATCTATTTTTACCTTTTTCAGTGAGGTGTTGAATAATAATGTGACTGTCTGTCGTTTATTAAAACATAATAATACACTATTATTGTTGCAGTAGGTATGCGTTATACCTATATTATGAAATTTGGCTACAATTAAACAAAATCTTTTATTACCTAAAAGTAAAATAAATATTTTTAAAACAAAGCTTTTATTGAAAAATATGTTCCTATTAAAAAGTAAAAAATAATTTTTAAATTCGTACATCTAGAAATTAATCTGCCATCCTGAGGCGTCCGCCATATTGGATTTATAACGTTACCTAGTTTATCGTATTTTACTCGTTAAACCCTTCCATTCGATGCCCATAGCAAGGGGCTTGTAAAGAAAAAGGTAATCCGCCATCTTTGAACGCCCGCCATATTGAATTTCGAACAATATTAGATATGCTATATTGCATTGTCACCGGACGAAAAATTTCAAAGCAATGGCTTAATTAGAACTAGTCGAAATTTTGGTTGCAATGTTTGTAGCAGACAGACAGACAACAAAGCAAGTTAAATAGAAGCTTTTAAAAAGGAACAGCAAGTTTAATAGAAGCTTTTAAAAAGGAACCTCATAACACAAAAGGTAGATAGATAGATATAGATACATTCATTTAATTCTGTGTGCCAATTACAAAAATTGAATAGAATACGTCAAGTAAAAATTTGCAAAAAAAATACAATAAATTACAAACATTTTACAACAATTTCTTATCTAATGAAATTCGAGAATAGCAAATTCTCAAATAGCAGTTTTGAATTTCAATTTGCCACCTTAGAACTAATTCATTCTCTAGTTTTAAAACAAAAACCTCACACAATAGGATGTGATGGCATCTCTGGAAAAAAGCCGAGTTACTCTAGCAATAAACGCCCGGCCAGCAATAAATCCTAAATACTTTCTAATTTTTAATTGCTGGAATTTGTATCATACAGATTTCAAATTTTAGTATGATCTTCTACAAGTCTCAGGAAAACAAATTCCATTGCCACATTCGATTATCGGGTCGTTGGGGGCGGCACAAATTTTTTTATTTTATTGTTGAATATCGTGCACATTTCATATTTTAATATATCATTTCTGCGGTAAATTCGAAGTCAATGCCGATTACAGATTCGTTTTTCCGAGGGGGGGAGGCGGGAGCGGTATAGGTACTCTAACTTTCTTATTAGAAATCGTGCACATTTCATATTTTAATATGTCATTTATGCGGGCCATACAAAGTTAATACCGTTGGCGGATTCGTTTTTCCGAGGGGCGGGGGCGGTATAGAAACTGTAACTTTTTTATTAGAAATCGTGCACATTTCATATTTTGATATGTCATTTCTGCGTGCCATACAAAGTTAATACCGTTGGCGGATTCGTTTTTCCGAGGGGCGGGGGCGGTAAAGAAACTAACTTTTTTATTAGAAATCGTGCACATTTCATATTTTGATATGTCATTTCTGCGGGCCATACCATGTTAATACCGTTTGCGGATTCGTTTTTCCGAGGGGCGGGGGCGGTATAGAAACTGTAACTTTTTTATTAGAAATCGTGCACATTTCATATTTTAATATGTCATTTATGCGGGCCATACAAAGTTAATACCGTTGGCGGATTCGTTTTTCCGAGGGGCGGGGGCGGTATAGAAACTGTAACTTTTTTATTAGAAATCGTGCACATTTCATATTTCGATATGTCATTTGTGCGGGCCATACAAAGTTAATACCATTGGCGGATTCGTTTTTCCGAGGGGCGGGGGCGGAGTAGAAACTCTAACTTTTTTATTAGAAATTGTGCACATTTCATATTTTGATATGTTATTTCTGCGGGCCATGCCATGTTAGCACCGTTGGCGGATTCGTTTTTCCGAGGGGCGGGGGCGGTATAGAAACTGTAACTTTTTTATTAGAAATCGTGCACATTTCATATTTTAATATGTCATTTATGCGGGCCATACAAAGTTAATACCGTTGGCGGATTCGTTTTTCCGAGGGGCGGGGGCGGTAAAGAAACTAACTTTTTTATTAGAAATCGTGCACATTTCATATTTTGATATGTCATTTCTGCGGGCCATACCATGTTAATACCGTTTGCGGATTCGTTTTTCCGAGGGGCGGGGGCGGTATAGAAACTGTAACTTTTTTATTAGAAATCGTGCACATTTCATATTTTAATATGTCATTTATGCGGGCCATACAAAGTTAATACCGTTGGCGGATTCGTTTTTCCGAGGGGCGGGGGCGGTATAGAAACTGTAACTTTTTTATTAGAAATCGTGCACATTTCATATTTTGATATGTCATTTCTGCGGGCCATACCATGTTAATACCGTTTGCGGATTCGTTTTTCCGAGGGGCGGGGGCGGTATAGAAACTGTAACTTTTTTATTAGAAATCGTGCACATTTCATATTTTGATATGTCATTTATGCGGGCCATACAAAGTTAATACCGTTGGCGGATTCGTTTTTCCGAGGGGCGGGGGCGGTATAGAAACTGTAACTTTTTTATTAGAAATCGTGCACATTTCATATTTTGATATGTCATTTCTGCGGGCCATACCATGTTAATACCGTTTGCGGATTCGTTTTTCCGAGGGGCGGGGGCGGTATAGAAACTGTAACTTTTTTATTCGAAATCGTGCACATTTCATATCTTAATATGTCATTTATGCGGGCCATACAAAGTTAATACCGTTGGCGGATTCGTTTTTCCGAGGGGCGGGGGCGGTATAGAAACTGTAACTTTTTTATTAGAAATCGTGCACATTTCATATTTTGATATGTCATTTCTGCGGGCCATACCATGTTAATACCGTTTGCGGATTCGTTTTTCCGAGGGGCGGGGGCGGTATAGAAACTGTAACTTTTTTATTCGAAATCGTGCACATTTCATATTTTGATATGTCATTTATGCGGGCCATACAAAGTTAATACCGTTGGCGGATTCGTTTTTCCGAGGGGCGGGGGCGGTATAGAAACTGTAACTTTTTTATTAGAAATCGTGCACATTTCATATTTTGATATGTCATTTCTGCGGGCCATACCATGTTAATACCGTTTGCGGATTCGTTTTTCCGAGGGGCGGGGGCGGTATAGAAACTGTAACTTTTTTATTAGAAATCGTGCACATTTCATATTTCGATATGTCATTTGTGTGGGCCATACAAAGTTAATACCATTGGCGGATTCGTTTTTCCGAGGGGCGGGGGCGGAGTAGAAACTGTAACTTTCTTATTAGAAATCGTGCACATTTCATATTTTAATATGTCATTTGTGCGGGCCATACAAAGTTAATACCATTGGCGGATTCGTTTTTCCGAGGGGCGGGGGCGGTATAGAAACTATAACTTTTCTATTAGAAATCGTGCACATTTCATATTTTGAAATGTCATTTGTGCGGGCCATACAAAGTTAATACCATTGGCGGATTAGTTTTCCCGAGGGGCGGGGGCGGAGTAGAAACTGTAACTTTTTTATTAGAAATCGTGCACATTTCATATTTTGAAATGTCATTTGTGCGGGCCATACAAAGTTAATACCATTGGCGGATTCGTTTTTCCGAGGGCCGGGGGCGGAGTAGAAACTCTAACTTTTTTATTAGAAATTGTGCACATTTCATATTTTGATATGTCATTTATGCGGGCCACACAAAGTTAATACCGTTGGCGGATTCGTTTTTCCGAGGGGCGGGGGCGGTATAGAAACTGTAACTTTTTTATTAGAAATCGTGCACATTTCATATTTTGATATGTTATTTCTGCAGGCCATACCATGTTAGTACCGTTGGCGGATTTGTTTTTCCGAGGGGCGGGGGCGGTATAGAAACTGTAACTTTTTTATTAGAAATCGTGCACATTTCATATTTTGATATGTCATTTCTGCGGGCCATACCATGTTAGTACCGTTGGCGGATTCGTTTTTCCGAGGGGCGGGGGCGGTATAGAAACTGTAACTTTCTTATTAGAAATCGTGCACATTTCATATTTTGATATGTCATTTCTGCGGGCCATACCATGTTAATACCGTTGGCGGATTCGTTTTTCCGAGGGGCGGGGGCGGTAAAGAAACTAACTGTTTTATTAGAAATCGTGCACATTTCATATTTTGATATGTCATTTCTGCGGGCCATACTAAGTTAATACCGTTGGCGGATTCGTTTTTCCGAGGGGCGGGGGCGGTAAAGAAACTAACTTTTTTATTAGAAATCGTGCACATTTCATATTTCGATATGTCATTTGTGCGGGCCATACAAAGTTAATACCATTGGCGGATTCGTTTTTCCGAGGGGCGGGGGCGGTATAGAAACTGTAACTTTTTTATTAGAAATCGTGCACATTTCATATTTTGATATGTCATTTCTGCGGGCCATACCATGTTAGTACCGTTGGCGGATTCGTTTTTCCGAGGGGCGGGGGCGGTATAGAAACTGTAACTTTCTTATTAGAAATCGTGCACATTTCATATTTTGATATGTCTATTCTGCGGGCCATACCATGTTAATACCGTTGGCGGATTCGTTTTTCCGAGGGGCGGGGGCGGTAAAGAAACTAACTTTTTTATTAGAAATCGTGCACATTTCATATTTTGATATGTCATTTCTGCGGGCCATACCATGTTAATACCGTTTGCGGATTCGTTTTTCCGAGGGGCGGGGGCGGTATAGAAACTGTAACTTTCTTATTAGAAATCGTGCACATTTCATATTTTAATATGTCATTTATGCGGGCCATACAAAGTTAATACCGTTGGCGGATTTGTTTTTCCGAGGGGCGGGGGCGGTATAGAAACTGTAACTTTTTTATTAGAAATCGTGCACATTTCATATTTTGATATATCATTTCTGCGTGCCATAGAAAGTTAATACCGTTGGCGGATTCGTTTTTCCGAGGGGCGGGGGCGGTAAAGAAACTAACTTTTTTATTAGAAATCGTGCACATTTCATATTTTGATATGTCATTTCTGCGGGCCATACTAAGTTAATACCATTGGCAGATTCGTTTTTCCGAGGGGCGGGGGCGGTATAGAAACTGTAACTTTTTTATTAGAAATCGTGCACATTTCATATCTTAATATGTCATTTATGCGGGCCATACAAAGTTAATACCGTTGGCGGATTCGTTTTTCCGAGGGGCGGGGGCGGTATAGAAACTGTAACTTTTTTATTAGAAATCGTGTACATTTCATATTTTGATATGTCATTTCTACGGGCCATACCATGTTAATACCGTTTGCGGATTCGTTTTTCCGAGGGGCGGGGGCGGTATAGAAACTGTAACTTTTTTATTAGAAATCGTGCACATTTCATATTTTGATATATCATTTGTGCGGGCCATACAAAGTTAATACCATTGGCGGATTCGTTTTTCCGAGGGGCGGGGGCGGAGTAGAAACTCTAACTTTTTTATTAGAAATTGTGCACATTTCATATTTTGATATGTCATTTATGCGGGCCACACAAAGTTAATACCGTTGGCGGATTCGTTTTTCCGAGGGGCGGGGGCGGTATAGAAACTGTAACTTTTTTATTAGAAATCGTGCACATTTCATATTTTGATATGTCATTTCTGCGGGCCATACTAAGTTAATACCGTTGGCGGATTCGTTTTTCCGAGGGGCGGGGGCGGTAAAGAAACTAACTTTTTTATTAGAAATCGTGCACATTTCATATTTCGATATGTCATTTCTGCGGGCCATACTAAGTTAATACCGTTGGCGGATTCGTTTTTCCGAGGGGCGGGGGCGGTAAAGAAACTAACTTTTTTATTAGAAATCGTGCACATTTCATATTTTGATATGTTATTTCTGCGGGCCATACCATGTTAGTACCGTTGGCGGATTCGGTTTTCCGAGGGGCGGGGGCGGTATAGAAACTGTAACTTTTTTATTAGAAATCGTGCACATTTCATATTTTGATATGTCATTTCTGCGGGCCATACCATGTTAATACCGTTTGCGGATTCGTTTTTCCGAGGGGCGGGGGCGGTATAGAAACTGTAACTTTCTTATTAGAAATCGTGCACATTTCATATTTTAATATGTTATTTATGCGGGCCATACAAAGTTAATACAGTTGGCGGATTCGTTTTTCCGAGGGGCGGGAGCGGTATAGAAACTGTAACTTTTTTATTAGAAATCGTGCACATTTCATATTTTGATATGTCATTTCTGCGTGCCATACAAAGTTAATACCGTTGGCGGATTCGTTTTTCCGAGGGGCGGGGGCGGTAAAGAAACTAACTTTTTTATTAGAAATCGTGCACATTTCATATTTTGATATGTCATTTCTGCGTGCCATACTAAGTTAATACCATTGACAGATTCGTTTTTCCGAGGGGCGGGGGCGGTATAGAAACTGTAACTTTTTTATTAGAAATCGTGCACATTTCATATTTCGATATGTCATTTGTGTGGGCCATACAAAGTTAATACCATTGGCGGATTCGTTTTTCCGAGGGGCGGGGGCGGAGTAGAAACTGTAACTTTCTTATTAGAAATCGTGCACATTTCATATTTTAATATGTCATTTGTGCGGGCCATACAAAGTTAATACCATTGGCGGATTCGTTTTTCCGAGGGGCGGGGGCGGTATAGAAACTATAACTTTTCTATTAGAAATCGTGCACATTTCATATTTTGAAATGTCATTTGTGCGGGCCATACAAAGTTAATACCATTGGCGGATTAGTTTTCCCGAGGGGCGGGGGCGGAGTAGAAACTGTAACTTTTTTATTAGAAATCGTGCACATTTCATATTTTGAAATGTCATTTGTGCGGGCCATACAAAGTTAATACCATTGGCGGATTCGTTTTTCCGAGGGGCGGGGGCGGTATAGAAACTATAACTTTTTTATTAGAAATTGTGCACATTTCATATTTTGGTATGTCATTTCTGCGGCCCATACAAAGTTAAAACTAATGACGGTTTCATTTTTCCGGGGGTAGGGGGCGGTATGGAAAGTCTATCTTTCTTACTGAGAATCGTGCATATTTCGTATCTTAAGATGACATTTCTGCGATCCATACGAAGCTAATGCCTATGGTATATTCGTTTGTCCCATCGTGTCGAGAGCGGTATAGAAAATCTAACTTTCTTATTGAGAGTCGTTCATAGTTCATATTTTGATATAGTATTCCTTCTATCCATAAAAATAAATGACATTGACAGATTCTCTTTCCGGTTGCCTGGGGCGGTGAGGCAATGTTAATTCTTCTTATTGTAGGTCTTATTTCTGTTAAATAAATATTACAGACTAGGTCTAGTCTGTGCTTCAACTAGATCATTTGCTCTTCTGATAGGGAAAATTTTACTTTTTTAATTGTTATCGAGTTATCATTATTATTTTTTTTTTGAGAAAGTTTAAGTAAATAATTTGGATAAAATTTATAACGTCGTATGCGGAAATCATATAGTCTATAAAAGACACGAAACTAAACATACCACATTGGTTGGTTGTGATCCTGGGTCAAACGAATGTAATTCCAATGTTGACGAAAATGTTCAGTTATCACATGGGTAAGTTAAGAATGACTTGAGCAATGGTTTAGGAACAGTTAATAACAACAGATAGGTACGTGATATGATCAAGTGGTTTGCAATGACTTGATTTGTTTTATTTGTAATAATGCCGATGCGATGCACATAAAATAGACTTTTATACTTTATTTAAATATTTCCTACAAAATATACATATATAATCGCCAATAGGCAATATAAATGTTTGCTTATTATGAAGGCTTAGACATTGTATATGGTAACAACGATCACATTTGTCACAAATTACCCAATCAGCGGTTTCGTCTAACTCAGCTTTGTTACACATAAAACATGTGTTTTTCATATCATCCGAGTTTTTTATTAGCTGTTCTGCTATTTCGCGCCGAAACTCGTTTACATTAAAATCAGAGGTTGGTAATAACTCATTGTTCAAAATACACAGTGCGAACTTTAGTACAAACACTCCACAATTGTAGGTATCAGTTTGCTTTACGTGTGAGACGACTTCTAATGTCCAACCCCTTATCGGTATGGATGAACGGTTCGGTACCTTTCTCGCTTTTCTATTGTAAATTGTAATAAAATGAATGAATTTATTGAAGTAAATTTCAGTTTTTTTAATTGATGAACCTACTGGATCAAAATATTTAAAAATTAAAGTGTCTATGTCGGCGAAGGCGAGACACCAATGAGACCCAACATTGATGGGCATAATAATTTTTCTTTTTAATAATTTTACATATGCTATATCAAAAGACTTCGCTTCTTTAAATATTAAGGAATAGGTTAATTCACAGGACAGTATTGTAAAATTAACTTTTAAATTAAAATTTAGAAAAGAATCTATAATGGTCTCACTTAGCCACATATCCTGAGTGTTAGGGAGGTTATTTGACAATCTGTAAATGTCTTCAAATCTTATTGTCTTATTCGGCAAATCCGAATTTACATATTGGCAAATAATGAAGGGGGAGTTGTTGAAAGAGACTGAAATATTAATGTAATATAATGGATCAGACACTAAACCGTTAGGTAACTTTGGCAAGATTTGGTTATTTCCATCCTTATCTGTATCTGTATTAATATTTGCATCATTCGTAAAAAGTTTGTTCAACAATTTTTTTTTGAAATACGTGTGTCGGCGCTTCTTCGCTTTATTCCAATTTTCCGTAATATTTTTTCTTTTATTAGAGCACTTGCTTTTAGGAATATTTAATATTAATTCCTTGTGCAGAGATAGGACCTTTTGTCGTATGATTCTCAAAAATCTGGTACATTTGTAATTTGGAATGCTGTCTAGCAAAACATTTTTTACCATTCCAAACCAGTTTTCGACGATTGCGTTACTGCACCGCTCCGATTGGGATGCATCTTTTGAGTTAACACCACACCAAAGTGGGTAGTAACTTAGGTATCTGTTCAGAAGATACTTTAAGAATTGAGGACTGAAAAAAATATTCTTTTCCATATCCTTACTTTTGTTTATTTTAGAAATGGTATCGCCTGTTAACTCCATAATCCTATGAAAATGCGCAGAAAAGTGAGTAGTATCGATAATGGATTCGTTTTCATCAGGAGATAAATTTATTTCCAGAACTACATGTTTTTTTAAATACTTTATATCAGTTTCGTTACACGATTTGTTAAGGATGATGGACTGGCAATATTTTATTGCATTATTTACTTCATCAGATTTATATTTGGATAATAAAAGTATACACATATGTTGGAACCAAACCGAAGAAACCCAAATTGAAGAGAGGTCAAACAGGCCTGCTAAACTTTCCTTTAAATATTCTGCGACTTGGCAGTTGTTTGGTGTGGTTTCGTTAATATCTCTGGTAATATTTTTCATCAAGTGAGCGCAACAAATTTTTAAAATTATGAAATTTCCTTCTACCAAATTTTCATTTTTAATCAGCAATTTATAACATAAATTTAAATATTGCCTAACTGTCATATTGTTCCATGCCTCCAAAATAGCGTTAATTAGAGCATGGCTGAAGTCAGTGACGACCCTTGAAAATAAAGGCCATTTTCCAGACGTTCTGCAAAAATTTTTAACATTTAACAACCACCGGGATATAGCACCTGTGTCGTGTTGACAACTTACCATTTCAAATACTGGAAATGGTCTACCTGAATTTAAGTGCGTTACTCCAGCGTAATAAAATACTCTTTTTTTTATGTGGTCTGGTCTCCTTACTGTGCTACCTGTAGCATCAATGTGTATATCTACGTGGCCAGTTTGCTTAAAAAGTATTTCTGCCACTTCAAATTGTTCGTTGCTAATAACTTCTACAAAAAACGGCTCTCCAGCAAATTGAATGTAGGAAGATTTTTTGTCATGGGATCTTTTCATTAACATTACGTCAAACAAATCGTCCTCATGACGGTCCTTCTTCGATAAAATTTCCATACGAACTCGTTTGTAGACTGATTCTGAACGTATGGAATCTAAATTACCCTGTTTTATTAGTGCCGAGCAGGAACTGTTTATATCCTCAGTTCTTATTACGGACGGTTTTTTCACTTTTAATCTCTGTTCAAGAACTGTTCTCTCAACTCCTCGAACATGACGGTTTAATGCCTGCGGACTATGACAGAAATTCATATTACTACTGTACACATACACAATTATATCATAACTACATTCGATAATTAACTTAAAAGATTTACACATATTGTGTTTGCAATAACCATAGACCGTAATTTTGGTATTATTTTTGCACACATTAACAGATTTTATATTGAAAATACAGGTATTGTTTACCGCTTTAATTTTTTTTGTTATTATGTAATTATAAGTATTTGCTTTTAATTTCTGTCCTGCCCATATGTCATTCCACTCCAGCTGGGATATGCCAAACGATCCTTCCAAAACGCAGCATTCTTTGAAACTAAAGTTCCTTCTGTGGACTTCGTCATGCTCGCTATTCCATATGTTTTTAGCACCAAGAGGTAATATTTCTTTAAAGTCTTGTCGCGACCTAGACAATGCAAAGACACCTGGCCCCATATCATCCTCGCTATCGCTACTATTAATTTGTGGTAATAGTGAAACTTGAGAAGAAATGCTGGATAAGTTTTCGGAAAAATTCAAATCATTAATATTTGTGTTACTTGTTAAGGGTGTGCTGCATCGATATTCGCTTTTTATTATATCCAAACAGCGTTTCTTTAAATATTTTCTATTTTTAATAGAATTTTTTATTTTAAAATCACGGCAAAGTATTCCAAAAGTTAAATTAGACGAACAGTAAGTTTCTCTCAATAGAGACTCTTCGATGATAGAACTGTTAGTGGACGACAGAGCATCTTTTAATTGAACATCCTCGATTCGCTTATGACATTCCCCCTTGTTATGCTTTAAGAGTTTCGTATTGCCTTGAGTAATTAAATTAATATTGGAACATACGTTTTTAATTCTATTGACAATGTTACGTCTACGTTCGTAGGACGTATCAGCAAAAAAGTTGGTCGCTGCGTCATAAACAATAGAATCCTCGATATTTACATTCTTTAACTCTGTTTCCAAAGTGAAACCCTTAGCTTCCAAGAAATCCGTTAGAGCATCTAGCGGAATCAACGATTTTCGCGGCATGGCTGTAAACTTGCCAATTAAGTAGGTACTTCTACAAACAAAAGTGAGTATGGAATATATCAGCACCACAAAAACAAATTTGCCTACCAAATAAAATTAAACTAAAGGAAACAATTCTCTTTCAAAAATGACCAAAGATTAAAACTTAAAATAAACGAAAACACTAAAAACCCTTTTTACTAAATTAGAGATGTACCTATTGTACCTATACTTAAATAAAATAATATAGAACCTATAAACGTAATAAACTAAAGAATTATTTAATTTATTCGTCTATAAATACAGATGCAAGTCCGTAAAATACGGTATGTATGAAAATAAAAAACACCTCTCTTTATAAAACGAGTACAGCAATTAAAACTAAAAAGAAATTGTTAAAACACAAACGTTGAAACCATACGAAATTAAATATAAGTATATTTAGTAAGCGCCGCTCAGACTGAAACTTCAAATAGGTAAGTATAGCACACGCACAAAATTCATTTACAATCACATACAGCGATAGATACCTAATATAAAGTAAAAGTTGGACTCATAGCGCTTACTACTCTGGCAGGGAAGGCTATTCTTTAAATTCTCATATTCGCGGTTGTAAGCTTGTGTGCAATTTGGAGCGGCGCTTACTAAATATACTTATATTTAATTTCGTATGGTTTCAACGTTTGTGTTTTAACAATTTCTTTTTAGTTTTAATTGCTGTACTCGTTTTATAAAGAGAGGTGTTTTTTATTTTCATACATACCGTATTTTACGGACTTGCATCTGTATTTATAGACGAATAAATTAAATAATTCTTTAGTTTATTACGTTTATAGGTTCTATATTATTTTATTTAAGTATAGGTACAATAGGTACATCTCTAATTTAGTAAAAAGGGTTTTTAGTGTTTTCGTTTATTTTAAGTTTTAATCTTTGGTCATTTTTGAAAGAGAATTGTTTCCTTTAGTTTAATTTTATTTGGTAGGCAAATTTGTTTTTGTGGTGCTGATATATTCCATACTCACTTTTGTTTGTAGAAGTACCTACTTAATTGGCAAGTTTACAGCCATGCCGCGAAAATCGTTGATTCCGCTAGATGCTCTGACGGATTTCTTGGAAGCTAAGGGTTTCACTTTGGAAACAGAGTTAAAGAATGTAAATATCGAGGATTCTATTGTTTATGACGCAGCGACCAACTTTTTTGCTGATACGTCCTACGAACGTAGACGTAACATTGTCAATAGAATTAAAAACGTATGTTCCAATATTAATTTAATTACTCAAGGCAATACGAAACTCTTAAAGCATAACAAGGGGGAATGTCATAAGCGAATCGAGGATGTTCAATTAAAAGATGCTCTGTCGTCCACTAACAGTTCTATCATCGAAGAGTCTCTATTGAGAGAAACTTACTGTTCGTCTAATTTAACTTTTGGAATACTTTGCCGTGATTTTAAAATAAAAAATTCTATTAAAAATAGAAAATATTTAAAGAAACGCTGTTTGGATATAATAAAAAGCGAATATCGATGCAGCACACCCTTAACAAGTAACACAAATATTAATGATTTGAATTTTTCCGAAAACTTATCCAGCATTTCTTCTCAAGTTTCACTATTACCACAAATTAATAGTAGCGATAGCGAGGATGATATGGGGCCAGGTGTCTTTGCATTGTCTAGGTCGCGACAAGACTTTAAAGAAATATTACCTCTTGGTGCTAAAAACATATGGAATAGCGAGCATGACGAAGTCCACAGAAGGAACTTTAGTTTCAAAGAATGCTGCGTTTTGGAAGGATCGTTTGGCATGTCCCAGCTGGAGTGGAATGACATATGGGCAGGACAGAAATTAAAAGCAAATACTTATAATTACATAATAACAAAAAAAATTAAAGCGGTAAACAATACCTGTATTTTCAATATAAAATCTGTTAATGTGTGCAAAAATAATACCAAAATTACGGTCTATGGTTATTGCAAACACAATATGTGTAAATCTTTTAAGTTAATTATCGAATGTAGTTATGATATAATTGTGTATGTGTACAGTAGTAATATGAATTTCTGTCATAGTCCGCAGGCATTAAACCGTCATGTTCGAGGAGTTGAGAGAACAGTTCTTGAACAGAGATTAAAAGTGAAAAAACCGTCCGTAATAAGAACTGAGGATATAAACAGTTCCTGCTCGGCACTAATAAAACAGGGTAATTTAGATTCCATACGTTCAGAATCAGTCTACAAACGAGTTCGTATGGAAATTTTATCGAAGAAGGACCGTCATGAGGACGATTTGTTTGACGTAATGTTAATGAAAAGATCCCATGACAAAAAATCTTCCTACATTCAATTTGCTGGAGAGCCGTTTTTTGTAGAAGTTATTAGCAACGAACAATTTGAAGTGGCAGAAATACTTTTTAAGCAAACTGGCCACGTAGATATACACATTGATGCTACAGGTAGCACAGTAAGGAGACCAGACCACATAAAAAAAAGAGTATTTTATTACGCTGGAGTAACGCACTTAAATTCAGGTAGACCATTTCCAGTATTTGAAATGGTAAGTTGTCAACACGACACAGGTGCTATATCCCGGTGGTTGTTAAATGTTAAAAATTTTTGCAGAACGTCTGGAAAATGGCCTTTATTTTCAAGGGTCGTCACTGACTTCAGCCATGCTCTAATTAACGCTATTTTGGAGGCATGGAACAATATGACAGTTAGGCAATATTTAAATTTATGTTATAAATTGCTGATTAAAAATGAAAATTTGGTAGAAGGAAATTTCATAATTTTAAAAATTTGTTGCGCTCACTTGATGAAAAATATTACCAGAGATATTAACGAAACCACACCAAACAACTGCCAAGTCGCAGAATATTTAAAGGAAAGTTTAGCAGGCCTGTTTGACCTCTCTTCAATTTGGGTTTCTTCGGTTTGGTTCCAACATATGTGTATACTTTTATTATCCAAATATAAATCTGATGAAGTAAATAATGCAATAAAATATTGCCAGTCCATCATCCTTAACAAATCGTGTAACGAAACTGATATAAAGTATTTAAAAAAACATGTAGTTCTGGAAATAAATTTATCTCCTGATGAAAACGAATCCATTATCGATACTACTCACTTTTCTGCGCATTTTCATAGGATTATGGAGTTAACAGGCGATACCATTTCTAAAATAAACAAAAGTAAGGATATGGAAAAGAATATTTTTTTCAGTCCTCAATTCTTAAAGTATCTTCTGAACAGATACCTAAGTTACTACCCACTTTGGTGTGGTGTTAACTCAAAAGATGCATCCCAATCGGAGCGGTGCAGTAACGCAATCGTCGAAAACTGGTTTGGAATGGTAAAAAATGTTTTGCTAGACAGCATTCCAAATTACAAATGTACCAGATTTTTGAGAATCATACGACAAAAGGTCCTATCTCTGCACAAGGAATTAATATTAAATATTCCTAAAAGCAAGTGCTCTAATAAAAGAAAAAATATTACGGAAAATTGGAATAAAGCGAAGAAGCGCCGACACACGTATTTCAAAAAAAAATTGTTGAACAAACTTTTTACGAATGATGCAAATATTAATACAGATACAGATAAGGATGGAAATAACCAAATCTTGCCAAAGTTACCTAACGGTTTAGTGTCTGATCCATTATATTACATTAATATTTCAGTCTCTTTCAACAACTCCCCCTTCATTATTTGCCAATATGTAAATTCGGATTTGCCGAATAAGACAATAAGATTTGAAGACATTTACAGATTGTCAAATAACCTCCCTAACACTCAGGATATGTGGCTAAGTGAGACCATTATAGATTCTTTTCTAAATTTTAATTTAAAAGTTAATTTTACAATACTGTCCTGTGAATTAACCTATTCCTTAATATTTAAAGAAGCGAAGTCTTTTGATATAGCATATGTAAAATTATTAAAAAGAAAAATTATTATGCCCATCAATGTTGGGTCTCATTGGTGTCTCGCCTTCGCCGACATAGACACTTTAATTTTTAAATATTTTGATCCAGTAGGTTCATCAATTAAAAAAACTGAAATTTACTTCAATAAATTCATTCATTTTATTACAATTTACAATAGAAAAGCGAGAAAGGTACCGAACCGTTCATCCATACCGATAAGGGGTTGGACATTAGAAGTCGTCTCACACGTAAAGCAAACTGATACCTACAATTGTGGAGTGTTTGTACTAAAGTTCGCACTGTGTATTTTGAACAATGAGTTATTACCAACCTCTGATTTTAATGTAAACGAGTTTCGGCGCGAAATAGCAGAACAGCTAATAAAAAACTCGGATGATATGAAAAACACATGTTTTATGTGTAACAAAGCTGAGTTAGACGAAACCGCTGATTGGGTAATTTGTGACAAATGTGATCGTTGTTACCATATACAATGTCTAAGCCTTCATAATAAGCAAACATTTATATTGCCTATTGGCGATTATATATGTATATTTTGTAGGAAATATTTAAATAAAGTATAAAAGTCTATTTTATGTGCATCGCATCGGCATTATTACAAATAAAACAAATCAAGTCATTGCAAACCACTTGATCATATCACGTACCTATCTGTTGTTATTAACTGTTCCTAAACCATTGCTCAAGTCATTCTTAACTTACCCATGTGATAACTGAACATTTTCGTCAACATTGGAATTACATTCGTTTGACCCAGGATCACAACCAACCAATGTGGTATGTTTAGTTTCGTGTCTTTTATAGACTATATGATTTCCGCATACGACGTTATAAATTTTATCCAAATTATTTACTTAAACTTTCTCAAAAAAAAAATAATAATGATAACTCGATAACAATTAAAAAAGTAAAATTTTCCCTATCAGAAGAGCAAATGATCTAGTTGAAGCACAGACTAGACCTAGTCTGTAATATTTATTTAACAGAAATAAGACCTACAATAAGAAGAATTAACATTGCCTCACCGCCCCAGGCAACCGGAAAGAGAATCTGTCAATGTCATTTATTTTTATGGATAGAAGGAATACTATATCAAAATATGAACTATGAACGACTCTCAATAAGAAAGTTAGATTTTCTATACCGCTCTCGACACGATGGGACAAACGAATATACCATAGGCATTAGCTTCGTATGGATCGCAGAAATGTCATCTTAAGATACGAAATATGCACGATTCTCAGTAAGAAAGATAGACTTTCCATACCGCCCCCTACCCCCGGAAAAATGAAACCGTCATTAGTTTTAACTTTGTATGGGCCGCAGAAATGACATACCAAAATATGAAATGTGCACAATTTCTAATAAAAAAGTTATAGTTTCTATACCGCCCCCGCCCCTCGGAAAAACGAATCCGCCAATGGTATTAACTTTGTATGGCCCGCACAAATGACATTTCAAAATATGAAATGTGCACGATTTCTAATAAAAAAGTTACAGTTTCTACTCCGCCCCCGCCCCTCGGGAAAACTAATCCGCCAATGGTATTAACTTTGTATGGCCCGCACAAATGACATTTCAAAATATGAAATGTGCACGATTTCTAATAGAAAAGTTATAGTTTCTATACCGCCCCCGCCCCTCGGAAAAACGAATCCGCCAATGGTATTAACTTTGTATGGCCCGCACAAATGACATATTAAAATATGAAATGTGCACGATTTCTAATAAAAAAGTTACAGTTTCTATACCGCCCCCGCCCATCGGAAAAACGAATCCGCCAACGGTATTAACTTTGTGTGGCCCGCATAAATGACATATCAAAATATGAAATGTGCACAATTTCTAATAAAAAAGTTAGAGTTTCTACTCCGCCCCCGCCCCTCGGAAAAACGAATCCGCCAATGGTTTTAACTTTGTATGGCCCGCACAAATGATATATCAAAATATGAAATGTGCACGATTTCTAATAAAAAAGTTACAGTTTCTATACCGCCCCCGCCCCTCGGAAAAACGAATCCGCAAACGGTATTAACATGGTATGGCCCGTAGAAATGACATATCAAAATATGAAATGTACACGATTTCTAATAAAAAAGTTACAGTTTCTATACCGCCCCCGCCCCTCGGAAAAACGAATCCGCCAACGGTACTAACATGGTATGGCCCGCAGAAATAACATATCAAAATATGAAATGTGCACGATTTCTAATAAAAAAGTTACAGTTTCTATACCGCCCCCGCCCCTCGGAAAAACGAATCCGCCAACGGTATTAACTTTGTATGGCCCGCATAAATGACATATTAAGATATGAAATGTGCACGATTTCTAATAAAAAAGTTACAGTTTCTATACCGCCCCCGCCCCTCGGAAAAACGAATCTGCCAATGGTATTAACTTAGTATGGCCCGCAGAAATGACATATCAAAATATGAAATGTGCACGATTTCTAATAAAAAAGTTAGTTTCTTTACCGCCCCCGCCCCTCGGAAAAACGAATCCGCCAACGGTATTAACTTTGTATGGCACGCAGAAATGATATATCAAAATATGAAATGTGCACGATTTCTAATAAAAAAGTTACAGTTTCTATACCGCCCCCGCCCCTCGGAAAAACAAATCCGCCAACGGTATTAACTTTGTATGGCCCGCATAAATGACATATTAAAATATGAAATGTGCACGATTTCTAATAAGAAAGTTACAGTTTCTATACCGCCCCCGCCCCTCGGAAAAACGAATCCGCAAACGGTATTAACATGGTATGGCCCGCAGAAATGACATATCAAAATATGAAATGTGCACGATTTCTAATAAAAAAGTTAGTTTCTTTACCGCCCCCGCCCCTCGGAAAAACGAATCCGCCAACGGTATTAACATGGTATGGCCCGCAGAAATGACATATCAAAATATGAAATGTGCACGATTTCTAATAAGAAAGTTACAGTTTCTATACCGCCCCCGCCCCTCGGAAAAACGAATCCGCCAACGGTACTAACATGGTATGGCCCGCAGAAATGACATATCAAAATATGAAATGTGCACGATTTCTAATAAAAAAGTTAAAGTTTCTATACCGCCCCCGCCCCTCGGAAAAACGAATCCGCCAACGGTACTAACATGGTATGGCCCGCAGAAATAACATATCAAAATATGAAATGTGCACGATTTCTAATAAAAAAGTTACAGTTTCTATACCGCCCCCGCCCCTCGGAAAAACGAATCCGCCAACGGTATTAACTTTGTGTGGCCCGCATAAATGACATATCAAAATATGAAATGTGCACAATTTCTAATAAAAAAGTTAGAGTTTCTACTCCGCCCCCGCCCCTCGGAAAAACGAATCCGCAAACGGTATTAACTTTGTATGGCCCGCACAAATGATATATCAAAATATGAAATGTGCACGATTTCTAATAAAAAAGTTACAGTTTCTATACCGCCCCCGCCCCTCGGAAAAACGAATCCGCAAACGGTATTAACATGGTATGGCCCGTAGAAATGACATATCAAAATATGAAATGTACACGATTTCTAATAAAAAAGTTACAGTTTCTATACCGCCCCCGCCCCTCGGAAAAACGAATCCGCCAACGGTACTAACATGGCATGGCCCGCAGAAATAACATATCAAAATATGAAATGTGCACAATTTCTAATAAAAAAGTTAGAGTTTCTACTCCGCCCCCGCCCCTCGGAAAAACGAATCCGCCAATGGTATTAACTTTGTATGGCCCGCACAAATGACATATCGAAATATGAAATGTGCACGATTTCTAATAAAAAAGTTACAGTTTCTATACCGCCCCCCGCCCCTCGGAAAAACGAATCCGCCAACGGTATTAACTTTGTATGGCCCGCATAAATGACATATTAAAATATGAAATGTGCACGATTTCTAATAAAAAAGTTAGTTTCTTTACCGCCCCCGCCCCTCGGAAAAACGAATCCGCCAACGGTATTAACTTTGTATGGCACGCAGAAATGACATATCAAAATATGAAATGTGCACGATTTCTAATAAAAAAGTTACAGTTTCTATACCGCCCCCGCCCCTCGGAAAAACGAATCCGCCAACGGTATTAACTTTGTATGGCCCGCATAAATGACATATTAAAATATGAAATGTGCACGATTTCTAATAAGAAAGTTAGAGTACCTATACCGCTCCCGCCTCCCCCCCCTCGGAAAAACGAATCTGTAATCGGCATTGACTTCGAATTTACCGCAGAAATGATATATTAAAATATGAAATGTGCACGATATTCAACAATAAAATAAAAAAATTTGTGCCGCCCCCAACGACCCGATAATCGAATGTGGCAATGGAATTTGTTTTCCTGAGACTTGTAGAAGATCATACTAAAATTTGAAATCTGTATGATACAAATTCCAGCAATTAAAAATTAGAAAGTATTTAGGATTTATTGCTGGCCGGGCGTTTATTGCTAGAGTAACTCGGCTCTGGAAAAATGCTCCAACTTAGTTTACCAATAATCGTGGAACCTCTCACACATATTATAAACTTTTCATTTGAAACTGGAGCTGTCCCACTAATTTGGAAAGAAGTTTTAGTCAAGCCGATACCAAAAAACAATAAAATTAGTACCATATCTGAGCTTAGGCCCATTAGCTTACTGTCAGTGCCCTCAAAATTAGCTGAGGGGGTAATCCACCAACAACTATCGTCTTACTTATTCAACAATAATGTGATACCCAAGACACAATCAGGTTTTCGTAAAAATTACGGCACATCCACTGTCCTAATATCTTTGCTTGACGATGTATTGACTTCAATCAATTCTGATAAAGTAACATCTTTGACCTTGTTAGACATGTCAAAGCCTTTGATTCGCTAAACACTGAACTGCTCATAAAAAAACTAAATTATTACGGTATTAATGACAGTATTTTAATGTGGCTTAGCTCGTATCTACTTAATCGCTACCAGTACACTTGTATTGACACTGCAAGTGGGGGAAAAATTTCCTATAAACGCATGCTACTTTCTGGAGTGCCTCAGGGTTCTATACTGGGGCCCTTGCTATTTAATATCTATACTGCAGACCTACCTCTCGTCACAAGGTACTGTTCTATTCATATGTATGCTGACGATGTTCAGCTCTATTTTTCGTTTGATGTTTTGCGATCTAAAGACGCAGAAACATGCATCAACTATGACTTAAATGAAATAAAAAACTGAACCGTACGAAACTCACTTGTTCTAAATCCAAACAAAAGTAAAAATATTGTTTTCGACACTTCAAACAAATTAAAAGTTCTCTCAAACTTTCAACTGTCAGTGGACAATGTAATCATTGAACAAGCTGATAAGGTTAAAAACCTAGGATTGACACTCGATAAGGACTTAAACTTTATTTCTCATATTTCGGAAGTATCCAGAAAATGCTTCTGCTCTTTTAGACAGATTTCAGGTCTGAGAAACTACTGCTATGTGAATCGTTAGTTTTATCGCACATCAATTATTGTGATTATGTTTATGGACCTTTATTAAACATAACAGAAGCATTTAAACTACAAAAAATACAAAACATCTGTGTCAGATTTGTTACCAATAGTTCGTTTTATGAACATGTTACACCTTACATTAGAGAGTTAAATTTACTAAAATTAAATGAACGGCGTTTCGTGCACTTCACCTCTATGCTATACAAAGTGATCACATTGAAAAAACCCGATTATCTATCTGATTAACTTCTCATGAGAAATTCTGTTCACAACCGGAATTTGAGATATACTAACGACCACTTACATACACTACGACCTAAATATGAAATATTTCGTTCATCTTTTACATATGTATCAATGTACGTTTACAATAATCTGCCCCAGCAGTACCACTTTATGTCTGAAAATACATTAAAAAAACAACTTAAGACTCTGATTTTGAGCAATGATTTGAATATAAATTTTAATATGTTTTAAAGTATGTGTTTACACTAGGTTTTTATATATGTTTTTTTTTTAGGTTAGTAGTTTTTACATCAGTGCATACTGTATATTATATAATATTATGTTTTTTTTAGGTTAGTAGTTTTTACATCAGTGCATACTGTACTGCTAACCTTTTGTGTCCAATATGTATATTTTACACAATAAACTATTATTATTATTATTATTATTATTATTATTATTATTATTATTATTATTATTATTATTAATTTACGAACATTATAAAATACATATATAAACAAGCTAACTATTATACTCTTCGCCGGTTTACTGCACTTTTTATATAATTGTTGCACATTCCATAGGATACTCGTTGCAGTTTTTTTTGTAAATAATAGTTTTAAATTTTTAGTTTATTTACAACACACATATTTTTTTGTAATGAAACATGTTCTTTATAGAATTTTGCAAATAGCAGTAGCAGTAAATCAATAATTTTACAAATAGTTTTTATTTTAGTTCTCATATACAGTTTTTTTTTCTACTGTGTACAAAATCCTATAAAAAATATGTTTCATTACAAGTATAAGCAAACGAAACAAAACAAAAAAATCGCTTTTAAATATTTTTTTTTATTTAAAAAATTAATAACCTTTTTATTTATTGATAGATTTTGTTCGAAAATAGGGTTGTTCTTCTAGCTAACAGTAACTTACTGTCCAATTTCAATACAATCGGACTTTTCGTTCTTAAGTTATCGTGCTTACAAAAAACGTAACGGACGTACAGACAGACGGACGTACAGACAGATGAATAGGCAGACGGACAGCCAAACGAACAGACAGACGGACAGACATTTTGAAGGTTGTTCAGAATTCGATCACCAACACAGCGATATGAAATTTTTTTCTCTACGAGCAATATTACTGAATTTAGAAATGTGCCAATAGAATGCAATATACTCTTCGTTTTGTATTTGCGAAGACTATAATAATAACGCAAGCAGATACAATTTAGGAATAACTAGTACTGAACGGTTAAATTAGTAATATTTCTGTTTTGGATAAAATCGAATTTTTTACTATTATTATTATTTTAATTAATAATAACATTGCTCTATGTCTGGCTCTTATCTATGTTGTCATGCATCGTGACCTGCAGTCTTGAGGATTGTGTATCCAACGGTCACCCAGCCTTTGCTTCAAATCTTTGTTATTGTGAATTTTTTTCCCGTTTCCAATAATCGATCTACCCATAGATGTTTTATGATCTAAAAACTAGTAAAGGTATACTGTTTCGATATACCTACTATTTACACCCCAGTGTTATTATTAAGTAGCAACATTATCATGTTAAGATGAATATAGCTACTAGTTCAAACATTACGTATTTATATAACCAGACTGTCACATTTAATTCGCTTTCATAACAAATGGCACCCCAGACCATAGCGTCGAAGTGAGGCAACGAGAGAATGTTGGGGGTTGCAATGAAATTATTAAAAATAGGAAAAATAAATTACAATCTTTTGTCGTCTAGAAATTATACCGTGACATGGCTAGTTTTGAGAAGCAAAAGTGTTCCCAAGACGTAACTGGTCGCTTCACCCTCAAGAACCACCTCTTACACGCCACGTTGTGGTTTTCCGCATTTTCCCATGAAATAGTCCCACAAGAAATTTTCTACTTGGTGAAAATATTCTATATAAAATTTATTACATATAAAGTTCTGTGCATTTTGCTGATAGGCACTATGATTTTCGAGTAATGAGTGAACGAACTAGTGGGTTGGGCGCCAATTGGCATGCACTACACATGGTTTTAATTATATCAAAGATATCTTATTCGCATAAGGTCCTGGCGAAGTTCTAGCTACAGCTATTCCACCAGTCAACCAGGACACGTACACCTAAACATCAACACAACAACCACTCCCTACGACATTATCATCTGTCACAGCTGATACTCGAACTCGGGCGAGATAATAGGGGCTAGACATATTCTGCCTCTCAACAGCGGTCTAGCTACTGCTACCGCCTCAGAAAGACATTAGATATGCCACTAAACATTTATTCTCCATCCATACTTAAGCACTGTACCACTGGACTGGCTGATGTTAGGAAAATAGGGAAATTTCAAGACTCAATTGGTAAGTTCGTCCTCAAAAACCACCCCTACGTCGCCACGGTGCATTTTCTCGAAATAATTGGTTCCACAAGAAATTTTATACCCATTGTTAATGTTCTATAATATAAAAGCTACAAATAAGGTACTATGTATATATACGGTAAGTGTAATAGTTTTCGAGTAATGAGTGATCAAACTAATAAGTTGGGCCCTAATCAACGTTCTCTTCATTACAGTGTGCTAGGTATACTTCTGTATAGACCCTTGCACCTCCTCTACCCACATTGTAGGAAAGGGCTAGCGTTACATTCGCGTCCTCTGTTAGTCTTACCAATTACGCAAAATTTGGGTACTATTAATAATAATAATAATAAATTTATTCGTTCCTTTGGCCATTAGATGGAATAAGTCTACACACTATCTATAAATCTATACACTTAGAGAATTGTTCAGGTCCAAAAAAATTCAAATCTTGTGTCTGGCTCTCAAATTTTATCGGGGATATTAAATTTGTTTCTCTTTTTTTTCATAATCTATTCTTGTAAAAGCTCCCCTTTGAAATGGTAAATTCATTAATTAATTTAAATTTAAAATATTTGCTGACTGTCACTACTTCTAGTAATAGATAGTTGTAATTCTATAGATGATCTGCTAAAACAGGGAGTTACTTTCACTTTATGAGAGAGAAAATCAATCTATTTTTTACCAAAATTTTATTTTGTTGCAATTAGTGAAAGTATCATTGAGGATATTTAGTAGATTGGAAATTAAGTTTTCAGTAGGAACCAAGAATATGCTCATATTTATATTGTCCGTACTGCCATCGAAAAATTCGAGAAGAATGAACAAATGGCGTGATTACTGATTAGACAAGACGTCGATCTTCTTGTTTTATTAATAGCCGTCGCTCCGGAGAATAGGAACGTCTTATTGCTGAAGGAGGCACAAAGCAATGCCAGCAAACAACTAAACAATCTACGAGGCTTCGTCAAGTATCCTTCGTAACTGCAAACAGTCGATATTTGCTATAAGGGTTTCCAAAGTCACTGTCGGCAAAATTTTTCAATGAAAGAAGAACTTTCAATGAAAGAAGAAAGAAGAAGAATGTTCAAGTACTTCAAAGATGTCGGAGAACGGTTCATCCCGGCATTCTACAAAACTCGGCAACCGGAAAACGACCTGCATTGGCAACAATTTCATCTGCCAAGAGAATAACCCCGCTCACATCAGCTGCAGTACATCAGCACTCCCGTCATGGTGTAGACAATTTTTGCAACAAATATGACTTGTGTTATGGGATTGGAACAAATTAACAACGACATGTTACCCTATCTACACTATAGAGATACCAGTCCCAGGTTCTCTGTCATCATTGTCTACCTGCAACTATAAGGAAGACTGTAGTAAGCGATGTGACTGGAGAGGCGGAGTTGTGTTAAACGACCATGTGCACAAATTCGGACACTGCGGATAATGATATTTAATAATTACGTCAAATGTCAAATAGCTTCAGTAGATTAGGCCTATTGAGGAAACTGCTAAAAATTCGCCAAAAGTTCTGCTTTAAAGATGTTAGAAATGAACTTCTGCTGTGAGAGATGATGTAAAGTTCAGTTTGCAAAACAGACTAAGGGAAAAACTGTATAATTTCAGTCCTGTAAAATACTATGCCCGTAAACACTATAATTTATTTCCTCTATTCACCGATTTTCGGTTTCAATAGACTATTATAGGAGTTGTGTCTTATTCGATAGGTATAATATATACCTGTTCTTTTATCATAGCGTTAAAAGAGAATCCAGATTTATCGATAAATATATAGCCACATTATTCCAATTATGTCTTTCAGTAAGTACACCACCGTGGAAAGATGTAAGTGGGAATCTTAGAGATATGATACCCAAAAACCAAAACTTGTGATTCTCCTACGATTACTAGATCCAGATAGATATATATGACCTATTTCCTAACAGCCATGTTTGACCAGATCTGTTCGTCGATGTCTAGTTAAAAGAACAGCGATAGCCAAGGTATTGAATAAAATAACCATGACTACAAAGTAGTGAAATTATTCAAAGTTTAAGAATTGCGCAAAGGTAAAAAGTAAAGAAGGTTTTGTATCGCGTTAATTATTGTGTTACCTCTCTTGGTTTAATTTATACCGACATAATTATACGTCCGGTGGGCAATGGCGATGGTTGGCATTATCCACAGCATCTGGTCATCTATTCCTTGCATAGAATCAATATATAACACGATTAGTGTACTTAATATAAGTGACACATGTCCGACTGTAATGAATTCTATATGTTAAATGTTTTCATATTTTTTCTTTCTATCGCCAAGTTACGCTGTTGGTTTTTTATTTTCTAAAACAATTTTTGATGCATGCTAAACTTTCCGTCTTGGTGTTACTAAAATTGAGCTTCGATAATAATTATTGTCGAATTCATGAAGGCTGCCATAAGTGCAAAATTTCTGAAAATTACATATGTTTGGTATATGTTGATTTCAGTATTCTCTGGTAACGACTTTGATGTTAAAGTTAAAAAAGAAGAAAAGTAAAATATTTTCTTTTACTATGTAAAAGCTAAATGAGAAGCAGCCTTGAAAGAGACTTGAGTGGCTTGGAGTGAGAAGAAATTGTACCCCTCTTAAAAAATTATTAAATACACCATCGCCCAATTAATTGAATATCACCAAAGTCATACAATTATTGATAAAAGATGCATAATATACTACATTGTAACTGATAATAGAAAGAGCAAATCATCATAAGGCACAAGTACCATCAGTAATATAGATTTATTGGATTAAAAAAAATGAAAACAATTTATTGAGTAATCTATGAAGGAAAACTACAAAGAATGCATGATATTAATCGAAAATAAACAATTGCTTGAAGGCAAAGTAAAATATTTAATGGAAGAATATTTAAAAAAACGTGCCAATTTGAATATAACCCTGGAGGAAAAAAATTATATAAAAAAAAAATTAAATGTCAACATCGACTGTAGTGACAGACCTGAGTAAGGCTCCAATGATAAAAATAATGAAGCTTCTCCCTTGTGTACAAAAACTAGATGATATAGACTTAGAAATTAATGAACTTGCCTCCAGTTGTTTAGTGCACATTAAAAACTCCATAATAACCGGCCATCAAAATATCAAAGTCGGGCACAATTACTCCTGACAAGGGACGATAAGGGTACTACAGAGCCGTACTTCAAATTTTTGCGTATTAGAATGAATAAAATAGTACTAGAGATTTAAAAATTATGTTTATGGCAGAAACTTAGTGACGTTTCTGGTAAATTGAAAAATCTTACTCTGTTTTCCGTCAAGCTAGAAATACCTTATACATTGATAGGCGCACTGCGCGTCCTTCGCGACATCGACAAATAAGTTCAAATTACGGTTCTGCTTATCTGTTCTCTGGATATGACGTTCTAGTTAGGAGTGGTTTGCGTAACTATCACAAAAGTTAAAAATTTTAATTAAGAGAGGCATGCTCCTGTTTATTTCTTATCTTAATCATGCTAGAACATACTTTACTAACGCGTAATGGTGTTTTATCAATTAAATAACACATTATATTTATTATTTAATGTAGAGAAATAAAGCAGGCACCGGTTTCCCCTTATCTTAGCTCGGTCGGCAGCTTTAAGTTATTTATGTGTCTTATAATATGGAATGAACTTGGAATGAACTACATAAATAAATAAAGAAACAATAAGAAACAATAATAGTCCGTACTCTGAAGGCCTGAAGTTTCTATATATAGTACTTTTGTGAATATTGCGAATAACAGGTACAACAAAAACCTGAACAACGTTTATGTATGTATACAAATTATTACAAAAAAATACCCCTTGTAAGTGATAATTTTGATAGGAAGACTGTATTTCAAACAAGCCACGTGTTGAAATCTATTTCGAAAAAACATAACCCCTAAGCCGTCAACAAAATCTAAATATCAGACGGACTTTCTCATCAATTCCAAAATTTTCTGTAAATCCCTAAAAGAGAGAGTGGAATTTTATTACCTAAGAATGTAAAGATTAGAAGACTCTAAGTACTAAAATACAACTTGTAAGTTAAATAGAAATAAACAAGTGAAAATAATTTAATTGTTTTTCTTCATTGGAGGTCATTAATAAGGATAATAAGAGTTTAAAGGATCTTGAATTATCCTGAGAATTTACTGGTACAATCTTAGTCAAGAAGTTGTTAAATATACCAGCGTTCTTAGATGTATTATGTATCCCTAGTAATAACACACCACTCTGTCCAGCCCTAAATGATTGATCTTAATATGTATATTAATTTATTCTCTATTAAGTTTACCTTGATATTCAATACTCGCATTGTTTGGAACACAGACCCGTACCTACCTCAATCAAACAAATTGTCAAGTCAAATTGATGTCAGGCTCTATAACTTCTTAGGTGTATTTCTTAGCAATAATCTAAAACTATATATGTAGACGTAATCGAAAGTTCAAGGATTTAAGCCAGTTTTTAAAATTAATATAGAAGTTAATCAACCATACGATAAAATGTAAATAAATTGTTAGTCGGCGCCGTTTAATTAATGTTAGTAAAGAATTATTATTTTGGAATAATTTACATAATTTGTATAAAACTGCTTAACAGATGTACCAATTTCAGCTTTGATGTAGTACTTAAACATATATAATTTGTAATTACAGAATACCACAACAAAAAAATCAGTTGGATTATAAATTAGTGCATGTTAGATCTCTCCTTGAGATTCCTTCAGTGTTGAAAATGGTCGTGAAAAATCACTCGTTTATGCAAATATGTTCAATCCACGTACACAGCTAGATTAACACTAAACAGGAAGGTACTGAAAGCTACAGAGTGATGAAATTAAAAATATGAATAGGGTTATCGGCCAATGGAGCAGAGGAGTTTATCAGACTCCACCTATAACTCTGGCTCAATAAAACTGTAATAATGGGGCTGCTATAATTTCAAAACTTTTGCAGATTTACATAAGATTTGGTACATGAGGATTGGGGATATTAAGATTAGTTGAAAGTGAGCCTAATATTAAAGCTTAAAAATTCAAAATGTAGAAACTACTTGAGAGGCCGTGGGTGATGTTACCACCTTGCATCTTAAGTACAGGACGATATTTAGATGACAAGGGCGCCACTAGTGCCTTCTGCAACATCTATTGGTTCCTTTCATTCTAAAGGCGTTTCGTTGCAACTATCTTAACGCGATAAAGACGTGAAAGGAAAACTTCTACCTACCTTCGATTGTAACTTTGCTGCTTCTCATTGTATCTTCATTATCATCGATGCACTCCTCTGATTCTTATCTTGACGTTTGGAACTTCGTCATGTAGCGAGTGGACTTCCCTTAAACGTTCCTTAAATTTATTTTGGAAAGCTGGACCATTAGTTATGGTGGACAGATGATTTTGTATTTGCGTTCGACAGGTTTTCAGATTCAAGGATTCTTTATTTACGGCGTGCAAACCTCAACTTCCTGCAGATGAAGAGGGGTTTCGAATAAACACTCTTAGATATTAGACAAAGATAATTTCCTCGCTAGTATTTGCGTAGAATCGGTGCCTGAACATATATGAACAATAATATGAAAGTCTTCTAAGTCAGTTGTCGATTAGAAACACAGAATCGGCCTTTTCGCTAAGAAATAAGTAGTCAATTAATAGAATTTGATTAATGCTTTTATTTGTGGCTGATTGACAAAATCATAAGTGTAAGGAAGAGCACTCAAAATCCTTTTAGATAATTGTATATAAAACAAATCTAATCAGTATAACATCCATGGCAAGTGGGACTTATCTCAAGGATGCGAAGGGTGCGATTTGAGCTTTTAAATGTCTAGTTTTCAATTAAATCATTATTTATTTTAGTTTAGACTTCCGCAGAATTTAAGGTACATAATAATAATAATAATGATAATACTTATTAATCCAATAGATCAAACAATATTGATATATCACAGGTCAAAAATAAAGTATATTAGTAATGATCATTTACACATAATACTACACGAAAAAAAATTAAAAAGCTAAATATTCATCTATACTATAAAAGGCATTAGTAAGTAACATATTTTTAACAGAAGATATAAATTTTTTTAAACTACAATTTTTTATGCTTAAATCTAATTATAAAGAACCGTACCGACATAGTAAGGATTAGATTTATAAAGTTCTAATCTGTGAAGTGAGTTCTGCAAATTCTCTCCATGACGTGTGTTGTATTCATGTGATATATTTTGAAAAGTAAACATGTTCAATTTTTTTTTACAAAAGTTAATGTTTCAAGTATATACAAACATGGTAAAGTTAGTATTTTTTGCGAAATGAATGTCTGTTTGCAAGATTCCCGAAATTGTAATCCGTACATAGAACGTAAAGCTCTCTTTTGCAGCACAAATACACGACTGGCCGTGCTTGAAAAACCCCAGCAAATCACTCCATATCTAATTGTCGATTCAAAATTTGAATAACAAAATATTTTCACAACGTTTTTACTTGTAATTTGGGATAACCTTTTTAGAGCAAAACAAATACCTGCACACTTTTTACATACATAATCGACGTGAGCTTCCCAGTTTAGTGACATATCTACATAAATACCCAATAGCTTAAAATATTTTACTTGTTCAATTGTTTTTTGCTGAAGTTTAATAAGTGGTCTAGATATGTAGTGGGCGCTAACAGGATGAAATTGCATCGAAAACGTTTTTTCTTGATTCATTGCCAGACTGTTTGTAGTGAAATAATTAGAAAGGGAAATCAGATTTTCCTGTAGAAGGTCAGACATTATATTAGCATCTTGATTGCAAGTTAAAAGAGACATATCGTCTGCAGTGAAAAGTGGAAATAAAGTTTTCAATATCATTAACATATAATAAGAACAGGAGCGGGCCCAGGACACTGCCTTGGGGAACTCCAATATTAACGTCCATTTCCTCCGATCTCTTGCCATAATATTCAACGAACTGTTTTCTGTTCATCAGATAGGATCTTAAAATTTTTTTGCATTGACCAAGCAACCCATAACCCTCCACTTTTTTAAGTAAAGTATCATGGTCCACGCAGTCAAATGCTTTAGATAAATCTACAAACAATGCCATGACTTCGTTACCCTGGTCAAGATTTTTGTAAATGTGATCTAGGAAACTTAGTATAACAGAAATTGTAGAGCGGTTTACTCTAAATCCGTGCTGATTAGTTGACAGTATATTATTAGATTCTAGAAATAATGTTAGTAAAGATATGGGACGATAATTACAATTTTTTTTTTGAATCTCCTTTCTTAAAAAGGCATATTACTTTAGATATTTTAAGTATATCTGGAAAGTGACCTTCAGCAAAGCAGCGATTTATAATGTTACACAATGGTCTAGCAAGAAAATGAGCACATTGTTTAATAATTTTTGATAGAAAAATTATCATGTCCGGTTGAATTTGAATTTTTTAGATTATTTATTACATTAATAATTTCAGACATACATTTATTCACCTTAAAGATACATACTAAGCGTCGGACAATGTTTTGTAGCAAATAATGCCAATATTAAATAACAGCGACTAGAGCCCTGAGGCACTCTAGTAAGATGTTTTAATTAGAAATGCATCGAGTACTTGAGGTATCTCAACACTGACAGCAATTAAGACATGAACCAATTAAACATTTTAAAAGTTTTTCAAAATTTTGGGTTTTTTGTCAGCAGTTTAGTATTCAGAGAAATGTTTCTGCCATATCTCTTAAAATCAATTAATAGTTCAGATTTTATCGAAAATCGATATTTAGTTTCGAAATACCTGAAACTATGCAAAACAATTACTTACAATACTTAGTTATTTTCAAGGAAACCAAAAGCGAACTTCATATACCGCCATAAAAATGTTGAGTTATCATCCACTACAAATTTCGGAGTCTTTAATTTCTTTATACTAATGAGTGAGATTTTATCTTAACAATTAATATTTCCTTGTGATTAATTTAATAATTACACAAAAATAATAAAGCTCTGCCGATAAAGATCACGTGATTAATTGAGTCATCTAAAATATTCCAAAGACTCCGACTACATTTCATATAGAGTCGGGTTTAAAAATAACCAGTAACGAGATTAAATGACCGTGTAATAATTCAACATTGTGACACTTGCAAGCATCTACGACGGGGAGGTTTTCAGTCTGGAATATCGTTCGACAAATCGCTTCTTAGTTGAATATTCCGCGAAGTCGTATTAGTAGTGCAGGTGAAACAAGTAAATATTTGCAGAATGTTTTTGTTTTGTCGATTTATTTACCATCCTGGCATTGCCAGAAGAACATTACATTCAAATTTATTAGTTTATTTTTTTCTAAGCCATCGATACCAGAAGACAATCTACTCTCAAATTCGAAATCAAATTTTTTAGCGAATTTCTTCTCGTAAGAATAGTGCTAGGCCATCCAGTGGCATGGTGGGTGAACTTATTGTTATTAGATATATTACACCACTACTCTATAGAAGCGTGTAGTGTGTACTCCTAGAAATCAAATTGATTATTCTGGATTTCAATACCAGAAAGGAGGAAAGAGACGCCATCTCTGGGGTATATAAGGCGAAAAAGTCAACAGCGGTAAGTCAGTTAAGTTCTGATAAGTTAGGAACGATCACAATAAACTAGAAGTGAAGTGTCAAGTAGCATTAGTGGCTATCTCGTATTATTATAATTTCCGTTCCCACAGTTCTGGGGATATTTATCAGGGGATGTAAATGTTATTGAACCCAGTAAAATGATCCATTTTAAAACATCAAAATTACTAAGAAATTATATTCAGACCAAAATTCCCATGAAAAAATCTACTCTGAAACATCATCACTTTACAAGAGACCGATAACCACCTTTGGCATCGTCTTTCATCGAAACCTGCATAAAAAATTATTTCACTAAAAATTACCAAAAAATTGACTTTTTCCTCTCGAGGACGACGCGATGGTCAATCGCCTTTGGGCTCCGTCGTCATAAAATTGACTTAGAAAAAATTTCAAGATGCACAGGGCGGAAAACTGCTCCGTTCGACAAATTTTTCTAATTTAATTTTTGAAGGTGCCACGAATTTGGTTTTTCGAAAATACAACGAAGAGAATTGCACAGGGCGGAAAACCGCTCCTCTCAACAAAAATTTCGAAAGTAACAGAATTTATTTTTTCGAACGTACCATGAATTTGGTTTTTCGAAAGTACCACGAAGAGGATTGCATAGGGCGTATTCCTCAGTCAGGATGTAGCGAGTAGCTATTTTAATTGTCAAAATTTAAGAAAAAATCAATGGGACGGTTTTTCCAATAAAAACCAAAATCCACATTTAATTATTCTGGAAGTGGCGGAGAATACTCCATGTCCGAACCACAAGAACGTTATGAACGTTCATATAGTCAAAAAATTCAAAGTCGGAGATACGATTCCGACAGAACCAAAATATCCTAATCCAGGCCCAGGCAGGAATCGCCATAATAGTCGCTCGAAGGTGAGTCGCCGGTGAAAAGGTATATTTGGGTTCAAGGTTAAGCAACCTGACAAAGATTACAAACAATTCGAAAATTTCAGTGCAAAATTAAAAGTGAATAATTTTCAAAGTTCAACATACATCTTACGAACCTTAGGCGTTGAATATATTTATAATTTTTTTTTATGAATTATTTCAATAAATGAAAAGATATATTGATCCACCAATTATAAGATTGGTGACCGACGTGCGATTCTGTGGCGTGAGTCGGATAACTACTTACTACGGGTCACCTGTGATCCCGTCACGTTGTTTTAACTATCCGAGTACTCATAGAATCCATCTACGTTCTTAATTATTGTTTCTGAGAAAGTGCTAGTTATAAGATATATTCAGTAGAAGTGCACCGTTCGACATCAGATTGCGACGGCGAGAGCAGACTGTAGCAATCACAGTAAGTATAATTTTGTCTATTTTCCTCTTAGGGAGTCTGAAGAATAACTTGAGTCCCTCTTGTGAGTAGAGTTGATAGATATCGTAGCGGCGACACGGCTCCGGCCTAATTAATATAAAATCCTTGTCGTGTCCATCAGACGCTCGATACTAGGATCATCTACATAAACACGTAAAAATATGAATATTTTACCTGTCTAACATCTAACAGGCAAGAGACCGACTGCTTTACATTTCCTATGAATGGTGGTATATTCGTTACGCCATTCTCGCATAATATTGCATAGCTTCTGCTATATGCAGACTGCTAAGAGGTAAGGCAAGGTTGCTATATATGTCTGGAGATCACCCTTAAGTACTAACTGCAACTGTCGTTGCTTCACTCTTCACATTGAAATACTATTTTCACCACTTTACACATTCATTTGATGTTTCTTGTTCTTGCAATATATTTTCTTATATATCTTATTTATTTCGTTTTGGTTTATTACATAAAACTATACATTACAAGAAGCGGTACATATCACGTACACGATGACGGGAAGCTTCAGCTGATGTAGACATCGGAGATATAGGTATGCTTTTGCAGAATTTTTGCTTCTCTCCGCGTACGTTTCAGTGCCTTATCAATATTAATGCTATAACTCTACTTAGTTCTTATTGTCAACTTTCACGTGTTTAAAGTGTTCTCAAATATTATGCGCGGGAAAGTTGTCATAAGCCAGAATTAAAGATAACTAATGAAGTTACTGTTTTGTAATAAGTTGTACATTGTTTAAGGAGTCACTTGGATGTTTCTCCTTTCTTCGTCTTGACCTAAAATATCTTTTGTGGAGTATTTTATAAGTAGTTGCTGCCCTGGATTTCCCAACTATGGACAAATTTTATAATTTTCCTGAGAGCTAGAGCACAGTTAGATGTTCCGGTCTCTTGCCTATTCGGGAGTGCGTTTCAATGTCGTAAACAAGGTATTTGAGCAAGTCCCCTTTTGAGAAGTAATGCGCGATCCTAGGTCATTAAATAATTTATGGTATTTCACTCGTCCAACTCTTTAATTTGATAATCATGTCAAGCGTGTTGTAAAGAGAAAGTTAAACCGCCATCCTAGGGCATCCACCATATTAGATTAGGACTGACGCCACTTAATTTATCATATTTTATTCGTCAATCCCTTTTATTTGATACCTATATCAAGGTGGTTGTGAAGCAAAACGTGATTCGCCATTTTGGGACGTCCTCCATATTGGATTTAGATATGCCACATTGCATTATCACCGGACACGGTGGCACGTCTGCAATAATTCAAAGCTCCTTAATTAGAACTAGTCGAAATTTTAATTTCAAGATTTGACCTAAACATACTACCTAACTGACAAACAGATGAAGTTAAGTATATGTTTTTAAAAAGGGAAAGAGTAAGTGGATGTAAACAGTTACTCCGAGGAAATTCGGAAAATGTTACGGAAAGTCTTGGGACTAGCTAAAAATTGGTCTATCCCCTACATAATTTCCTCAGGCATCCGAAAAAGATAGTATTGACCACTCAAAATGACTGCTTCAATTGTTATTCAACTTTCATTCCTTACTATTTTGCTTATATCTCGCTTGTAAGGGTCCTAGAAAGACATTTGACTCGTCAGTTTCTCCGTTTTAAACTCCCATATAAAGTACGTCTACGCAGTGAACGAAATTTCAATTGTTAATAACATTTTGTGGCAAATAACTGAAAAGATGTAATTTCTCTATCCTCGAACTTTGAAGTAATGTAGAAGCAAATGTAAAATCAGTATGTTAACGATATTATAAGAAATAGTACATCTTTTACCCTTAAAAAGTGCACTTTGTTCCGTTGCAAAATATTAATTACTTTTTTGCAATAACTTTTTTTTTTATTAAACTGAGACTGTTATAACAAAAGATCAAATTAGTATTTTCCAATTCTACTTGAGTTCACACATTCTGTTTGACGTATATTTTCATAATGAAAAAAATATTGCAAAAAAAAATGTCGACTTCTTTAGGCAAAGAAACAATTTTGCAACTTAAATGTAAACATCTCGGTGGATTTTGCATAAAATTTATTGCAACCATTTTAATCGTCATAAAAAATACGAACTTTAAAAAGTATGTTCTACGATGCTCTGAAGCCGAGATATGAACAAATTTTATGCAAAATCCACCGAGATATTTACATCTGTTTAAGTTGCAAATTTTTTTTTTTTACGTAAAGAAGTAGAAACTTGAGTTTTTTTGCAATATCTTTTTTATTATGAAAACATTCGTCAAATAGAAATAATGAACCCAAGCAGAATGGTAAAATATTAATTTGATCTTTCGTTATAAGTCTCAATTAAAGAAGAAAATAGCTTAATTGCAAAAAAGTAATTTATATTTTGGAACAGAACAAGTCGCGTGTTTTTAAGGGTAAGAAGATGTATTATTTCTTATAATACCGTTAACATACGGATTTTATATTTGCCTCTATATTACTTCAAAGTTCAAGGACTTTATATTTGCCTCTACATTACTTCAAAGTTCGAGGATCAAAAAATTAAATTATTTCAGTTTTTTCTCATGAAATGTTATTAACAATTGAAATCTCGTTCATTACGTAGGCGTACCTTATAGGGGAGTTCAAGACGAAAAAACTGAAGAGTCAAACGTCTTTCTACGACCTTTACAAGCGAAGATATAAGCAAAGCACTAAATTGCAAAATGAATTAAAAAAAAAGTTAAATAACAATTGAAGCCCATTTTGAGTGGTCAACACTATTTTTTTCTGATTCCTGAGGAAATTGTGTAGGGGTTAAGCCAATGTTCAGCTAGTCCCAAAACTTTCCTAGAAATCGTAATTTCTGAAACTAACTTCCACGGACTAGTCTATAAATCTAGATTTCATGTAAAATTTGCCATTTCAATTTCTGCCGGAGTCGCCGGTGATAGACATGAACTATTTTTTTTTTCTCATCTTTTGACTTATATAGTCCATTTTGTGTGAATTTTATCGTAAAATATTGTATAGTTATCGGTACTACAAATGTATGCAAAATGTAAGACGATGAGTCAAGTGGAAGTAGTTTCGATAGAGCAGTTATTTGATCGATTATAATTATTATTGAATTTAATTCCTATAAAAGTATGTCTAAAAATGTGGCGTTCATATCAGTTTGTTTTCATCCCTGTTATTACATTTTGCTCAGTTTTGCATGTAGACAGGGTGTCCCAGAATTGAGTTCCCGGGCGGGAACCTGTGATTCCTGAGTTCATATTGAGCCCACATTGCCCAATTTACCTTAGTCCAAAATTGCATCCCTGAGGAAGGACATCCTCTTAAAATGAGGCAGAAAAATACATTTTTTTCCCAATAATTTCCGTTATAATGAAGATAAAATTTTTAAATTTTTATGTTGTTTTTCGGTTTGGGTACTTTTGCTTGTATCTCCGCTCAGAGGCCCGGGAAACCAGGACACGTACACATAGACATCAACACAACAACCATTCCCTGCGATATTGCCATCTACCGCAGCTGAGACTTGAACTCAGAATAGATAACTGCGACTACACATGTTGTGCCACCCAACAGCGGCCTAGTTCATTGCTACCATCTCGGTAACACATTAAAAACGCCACTAAACATCCATACCCTGGCCAGGGTCGCAAGTCAAACGCCTTAGCATTGCGCCACTTAGCCGCATACATATCTGCATACTCTTTATTACTAAACTGATTCATAATAATATAATACAAAGTTACAACCCAACTCGTTGCTGGTGGATTACCGAAGTTAAACATATAATTGCTATTTTTTAATGTTACCAATGAATTCATTTTTGTATTCATGACAATGCAATCGGTTTTCTGTCCCACAAGCACCTATGGCCTACAGAGAAAAGACGATAATTCTTGATTTTTGGTTGATATTACACAAAATTTTAGTATTTAAGTATTAATTTGTGTACTAAGACAGGTGGACATCATGAGGAGCATTTATTATGAATGTAATTTTTTTGAATAAATTGTGTTTTTCTGTAATTGCAAAATTTTGTTCTGGAATTGTAAATAAGTGTTAAATGCAAATAGAGAAAAATGTTCAAGTATTCCGGAATTTTACAGGATGATTAAAAAATATAGCTAGTGAAATATTAATTACCATGAAAAAAAATTGGGAAATAAAAGATATTTGGTTGTTATCAAGTTTACATAGAGTACCTATAGAGATACAGCTCCCATCAATATTTGAAAATTTTGCCTTTAATATAACGGAAACTACTGTAAGAAAATGTTCTTTTTTTTCTCGCTTTAAGAGGATGCACTTCCTCAGGGATGCAATTTTGGAATAAGGTAAGTTAGGTTATATGAGTCCAATATGGGAATCACTAGGGAGTCACAGGTTCTCGCCCGGGAACTCAATTCTAGAATACCCTGTATAGAAAGAAAACGTATAACTTAATTATTATTTGAAATTAACATTTCAGCTCGAATCTAATCATTCCCAATTAGAGGAAAATTTGAATAAAGAATTGAATTGCAAATTATCTAATAAAATTTAATTCAGGATATTTACATATCTAAATGAGGCATACAATTCGAATTAGCGCCTGCGCTACCGCCATACCACAGGCGAGGAACGAATGACAAGAAATAAACTAGTGAAATTCTCTTCAGCAGGTAACTGTCAATAGTGATGTCCCTGCGACGCTGCGACAAGCGGAGAGCGCGCTGCAATGCCCCATTTGGTAAGAACACGAGGAACAAGCCGCTTATCCTTTCATGGTGTGCTTGCTTTACTTCATCTTGTGCGATATATGTTAATATGTAAATTGTATAATTAATGGATTGTTGAGATCGGCCGCGTGGGTTATATCGCCATTAGATTAACGCGGTGCGTGTCTTTGTACTCTTGATTGCGAATAACAGTGGCGGTGCTGTCTTTTTTGGGAATATTTAAGTGATTTACATAAATATGTTAATATAATTACAGAATGTATTAATAATATATTTAGATACTCTTTAATAGTATTATACCAATGACTAAGTAGTAGCAACTTTTTTGAGGAGCCACAAACAATTTAGTGTTTTCACAAATTTTAATACCTCATTGACTGTGAAGGTAGTGCTTAATTATGGAGAAGCACATTTGAATGTGAATAAAAATTTCGCAACTTGTGTAACTAACTGAGTATCAGGGGCTACTCTAGGTCTCTTTCCGCCCTGGGCGAAATGGCATTTTGTGGCCTCTCTGCCGGGTTGTAATTATACAATACAGAAATAATGGAACCATTTAAATATCACTCATTTTCAGTTTTGTTCCCTCTTATAAAATAAGCAAAATTCAAATGCTTCCATGCATGCGACAGGAACGATATGTACTCAACTTTAAATTATACCGGATTTGGCGGAGGTTCCAGTAAAAACAGACCAAGATGTTCTCAGGAGTTAAGTTTATTAATAATGACCATCAACTTTGGTTTCCATGTACTACAAATAATATTGTTATATATTTTAAAGTTGCAATAAGACATGTACATCATTATTTAAGTGACACAGTACAAATTTTCTTGTAATGATTTAAAGTTCAGTTTAGTTTATTTATGTTTTGTAGTCTAGTGATATATTAAACGTTAATTCATGATTTATACAGATTGCCGGTAAACTACCGATAACCCTGAACCTGGTGATAAACCAGGTCATGATCTATCAAAATTCGAAAGCTTCGCCTTAACAGAAACCACACAATTTTCGAGATATGGACATTTCTTACAATTTTAGTTCCTTAGAAATACATGCCTAGAAATGGAGTTTTATTATAATTCTTTTTTTGCTACATGTATACTAACAAACGTGCAGATCAGACTTTCGATGGTAGGTATTTTCAGTCTAGGATAATCCGTTGAAGCTATTTACACAGAACTTCCCTCTTTATTTAAATAGGGTGGTCACTCTAAAAATCATTAATCTGCACAGAATAATGGTAATCGGAATGTAAGTAACACTATTACTGCAAAGAAAACCTGATAACTTTAGTGTAAAAAGAATATACAGAATGGTCATCTGACAGAAAAAATGAATAATAAATAAAAGGTGCCAAATATGGAAGATTAGCGTAAATACCTTTACAAAGGACAATGAACCAACCTTATGGAAAATGGTTTTCGGTGGAGGATTCACTAATATCACTTGGAACTACTGAATCTCTGTTTTTCTTTTTGACATTTTTGTTTACTGGCTCTTTAGTCAATGAAATACATATATTCTGATTTTATACAAATGCTAGAAAGACCTGTTTGTGAAGATAATTTAATTATATCAAATTAACCAAAAAACATACTAAAGAAACAGGCGTACATAAAAACATTGTAGATAACTCTTCTAGAAACAATACCTACAGGAATTGCAGCAATTTTCCTATACAGTCCTTCGCTCTTTCCGAACTTGTTACGTAAAGCACTATTATTGACCGAATAATTACATTTTGTGGTTTGTTTAATTTCTATCTTTATTTGTTTTCTCAAATAGAATAAATTATTTGGCGATCGGATGCTAAACTATTATGTTTTCAATTATTTAATAAAAGACTGACTGTTAAGTTATTATTTATGGTGAAAATTGCTGCATACCTTCCCATATTTTGGTCTGTATTTATACTTGTAATTATAGTAAATAGGAAGAAATCTTCTCATGTAACAGAAAAGAGATTATTTATAAATATTGCCATACAGATGCAAAAGTTAAATGTGTTAATAGTCCATTAATATACAACCTACACACCTACAATAAACATAATATGCAAACAAGTATGTCTGAGGATAATTAGTTATTATGTATAGAAACAATTAATACTAAAATGTTAAAATATCCTATTAAATGAGTTCATAATTGTTGGGATTAATAATTGTTGCCTTATGCGTTGTTTTTATAAATCACTGTTGTATAGTAGAAAGGCGATTGAACTTGCAGTTTTCATGTTTTTTATAAATCTGTTACATACAATTTTGAAATGTTCAAGTTAATGAAGTAATATAGGCGTCTCAAAATATCATACAAATAACATAGCCCCACAAAAAAAAGTTTTTGACTAGCCATGGTATATCTATGTATTTTTCGACGCTCAATCCGATTCCGAGGTGAAAATTCCTATATCTCTCAATTTTTGTGTAGAGCAAAAACATCCCTTCAATAAGATAACATACATATAAGTATCATTAAGGAAAGAAGCATGAATAGAGACTTTTTATCTCTCGTGCTCTTCTTTTTTAATTCCAAGGGCTTCAACGAGGGGGTAACAATTCCCCCGAGGGGGTTGATACACCCTCTGCATCCATTATGTACCCTTCTGGATATACAGCTGCGTCATACAATCTTCTAGCTTACAAGCTCTTGTGAATGCAAAGGAAATATGGTAGACTGTAAATGACGCTCCAGAACCAAGTCTCCAAAAGGGTATAAGCTACCCCCTGCTGGATGAGGAACACGGGGGTGGAGGAAGATCTGAGAGAGCAAGTGTTCTTACCGCGGAATGGTCGAAGTGCAAGGAACGAAAATTACCCCCCAGACTCCCAGACGGAAAGATGCACTTTGGGGTTTTCAATTCTGAGAGGGAAGATAAACAGGAACCCATCTCTGTAGATTTTTTTTTTCACTCCAGAATTCAATGCTCTATTCTCTCATTCTCTACCTCCCTATCTCATTATTATATTTTTTGTTTATATTTTTTGTTGATATTGTTTCTAGTCGGACCTGTGTTTTTACTGCGGGATGTGTAACTGGGGCTATTGGTTGCACCTACAGCCAGTATCTCAAGTTGCCGCTGTGAGTTTGCTCTACCGTTTGCAAGGAAGGGATAGAATACATAGGGCAGGTTTTAACCTACCCTAGATATTCTGTCCCTGTCCCTACTATAGGACTAAATCCGAGAGTGTGAATGGTTGTAAGGGAACATTATATGGAGTATAAGAAACGCCCAAAAGCGATTATACATTGAGTAGAAAAGAATCTTGGAGAAAGTAGTATGATTTAAGTAAAAATGGGGTTTATGAATGAACAAGACATGAAATACAGGTGATACCATAAGGGATATAGAGATACATTGAATGCTGGAGTGACAAATAAATCTACAGAGATGGATTGACGTTTGTCTTCCCTCTCAGAATTAAACACCCCAAAGTGCATTTTTCCGGAAGTTTTCTGGACCCTCTTTGGGGGTTTGGGGGGTAGTTTTCTCCCTTTGCAGGGTGCGGTCAGGGCAATTGAAGGAGATTCGCGTTAATGCACTGCAACCATTCTGCAGTAAAAACAAGGAACACTTGTTCTCCCAAATCTTCCCCCATCCCTGCGTTCCTCGTCCAGCAGGGGGTAGTTTATACCATTCTGGAGGCTTGATTCCGGAGTGGCATTCACCCTCTACCATATTTCCTTTGCATCCTCAAGAGTTAGTGGGCTAAAAGCTTTATGACGTAATTTCAAATTTTAAAATGGCTGACCAAAACTTGAAAATCATGGGTAATCTTAAGGAAAATACATAAAAATATATTACTTTATGGTTTTTGGAATCGGGGAATACGAATTTCAACACACGAAATAAGAATTTTACAGCATTCATTACATTGATCGATATCTTATGAATCTTCACTATTACTATCTTTATTGTCTTCATCAAACTAAAAGAAGGAAAAATACACTCTCTTCAAATGTTCCATAACTGCATCCTCTGTATGATATAATGATGCTAACATTACTTAGTTGCTTTTCTCTACAACTTTAACAAAATATTTATATTTGTATATATTAAAATTCAGTTTAGAATTAGATACACCATATAATGCCAGCATCTACTTCAATTTAGCTTCCATAGTAATCACAAAAAATAATTCAATTTAACAAACGCACATAGTTCATTGTTAATATTTTTTGCTAATTTGTTTTTTAATGTGATTTTCTAATCTTATAGACTACAATGACAGAGCCACACACAAAAATTGGTCATGTACGAATGAGCATAGTATCATACTCCGATGTATTTCGACGCTGTTTCATACATTCAAATAGAGGTCAAAGTTCATCAAAATATGGTTTTCGTAAAGTTCTTAATATCAGAAGCAGTCCTTAACAGCACAAGCGAACCTGAGACCAGATACCTAATGATTACTTCAAAGGATTGTTTAGTCGCAAAGAATGCGCCGCAGGATTCACCGAAAACGAAATATTCCGAAAAAACGATATTTTGCACATAAAAACCAATATGGTAGTGTTAGCGATGGTCATTTTTGTTAGAAATCTTTGCATTTTTACATGTTTTCGTTTATGGGCCTATAACACCATCCGTCTCTTTGTAGTCCTTTGATATCATTAGATCTCAACTATAGTACTATATATTTAACAAGACACGTCTAGATGTAAATAAAAAAAGAGAAAGAATTACCGTTTTAAGAATGTGAAAATTTCAATCAACTCTCAAAATGCTGTTACCTCTATTGGCAAGAACCTTTTGCAAAACATTAAGTAATGTAGTGTTAAAATAGTTTTCAAAAAAAAAAAATCCTCCTTAAATAAGAGGTGACTACAATTGATGAAATAATATTTTACCGTGGTGTGAAGCTAACGTTGGTTACAAATACGTTCTATTTTGTTGTTTATTCCTTTTTAAACCGACTTGAATATCAGTATTAGGTAATAAGGTTCAGTTAATCGGGCAACGATGAAGTTTCATTTTAAAACTTGTAGTAACCCTTCTTTTTAAAGTTGGTTTAATTTGTTTCAAAATTTACATCTTATCCCTTTTATCGACAAACATTTTCAATTTCTTGTTCTCGTACTGATTCAATTTTCTCGCTTATATTCTTATGCATAGGAAATTTTGATGAATGTTATTGGTAGTAGTATAACAATGGGAATGCAGATATCGTCCAGAATCCCATAATTTGCGTTTGTCTTTTATAGTTTTTGCACATCGTAAGCATAGACTGTTTAAAAGACGCACCCACGAGTCGCCAATGAATACGACAGCTTTTGCCATTATCTACCTAGCTACTATATGCATTGTTTCCCTATGGATGTTTATTGTTCACGTTCTTATTTATATTTTGCAATTACACGCGCTTTATCTATTAAATTAGTATTGATTTAATGGGTTTACTTTGTCGCTCTTGTTGTTAAGAAAGAACCCGCCACGACCTTAATTTACGGCTAATAAAATTCAACGGCATCAATGGCGTATCTGAGAAGCTTTGAATATAAACATTTATAAACATAAGCTGCTACTTAGAAGTTGGGGACATCGAACACCCCATATTACTTTGTTGCTACCAAGAACCTGAACTCCAACGCTATTTTCCGAAAACCAGACCACAGTTTTTATTCTTTTTAAGACCGATACCGTAATCGAGCCCTTATTTTATTTTACATTGATGTCACGGACCAAACTGAAACCCTTAAAAATAATTTCTCTTTTTACAAGCTGTCATTCAACCTCACATGTCAGTCAGTCAATTTACTTCAAATCTTGCAAGTCAATTTTGAGCCACTCCCACTGGAGGTATTGCCTTGAAATTTTGCATACCTCTGTAGTACCGATGACAATGAAGTTTTTTAGGATAAAATCTATAGAAAATAAAGTAAATAAGTCAAATCATCGCAAAAAAAGTCGGCGACTCCGACAGAAAAATTAAAAGTCAAGTGATAGTGGAACTGAGTAAATTTTACATGAAATGCTAGGTCAAAACAGGTACAGAGACTTTGCTTAATATGAAGAGGAAACCGTCATCACTAGTGCATCTCCAACATTAGTCCTCTTTGGAAATATGATATTTAAGGAATTTAATATACATATACAATGCATTCTATAATTTTATGACCCTTTGTTTTATTGAAACCATTATTACTTTAAAGAAGGAAGAGTGTGATAGTAAGAAAACGAAGAATCCTTACTTCCAAAGGTAAAAGCTCCAGCCTTTCTGATATCTCTTCTAGCAGAGAGGCCAAATACTTTGAAGGCAAGAATGCATAAGAACGCCTTATAATCAGCATGATGTCATTAAGATCGCAACTAGTAACTAGTGTATTTTATATAAGTTAAAATAGTTTCAAGGTACAGCAATTCAAAGAAAAATTAGTATGAAGGAAAAAGAAAGGAATAATGGAAAGATTCTGCTCTGTTACAGCTAGGGTGAGTGCGTTAACGTTCGAACTTTGAATCTGATCTAATCACTCGATTATATTGGGAATGGGGAATTCTTAAGCATACTAAGAACAGTGTCCTATATACTTGTATAACGCCAACCGTGATTGAAATATTAGATGCATTAATTACATCACATCACATTAGATTGCATTACATTACATCACAGCATATACATAACATCACATTATTGCATTACTATACGTTACGTTACACTATTACATTACATCACACTCTTACAGCACATTATATCACATTATGTTAAATCACAACATATCGCATTATGTCATATTATTATATTTTTTCAGATCTTCTATTAGTGATGTCATCTGCCTTTAGACTCTCTAATTTTTTTAGAATATAGCCCTCTAATCTTAATGTGGTATCAAAGATTTATTCCCAAAAATGCTAATTTATAAATCTGTATATTTTTTGATATTCGGCAAACTAATAAATCTAGTCTTTGTTGGCTTTGAAATTGAACAGAAATCTCGTAAAATATCACTCTTATAATTTCTTATAATTTAATTATGCATTTTACTAATATATCTTTTACAATGATATTATTAATATCCAACCGTCAAAATATAATTCTCAACTAGACAGTTATATTTTAACATTGTAATGAAGAGGCTAATGGTGATCTAGGGATGAGTTTTCGACTCGCAGATGAGTTTTCGACTCGCAGAATAAGGGACCCGGGTTCTAAATCCAAACTAAGTGTAATTTTTTTATTTTATACTGAGGAGTTTTTCACTAATGAGGTTGGTTTCATAAAATTAAACATGTCTAAAACTAATATTATTAACAAAAAACTGCGAAAAGTGTCCCATAGAATGTGCAACAATTATGTAAAAAAATGCAATGAATTAGTGAGGAGTATAATGTTTACTCTAATTTGTCTCACCTTACCTCGTAATTGGAATATCCCTTTAATCCGCACCTTAGTTACGCTACTGAATAAATACTCTTATTTATTTTAGAGCAAAAATTAAAATTAGATGAAGAACTGTCCTCCACTACGCAATAATTCAACGAAATTATGATAACATGATTCCATCGAAAAAGGTGAAATGTATGTATACGTTTTTTTCGTAGTAGTAGGTTGACGCCTACTTTATAATACATGTTATTTATTTCTCATCGCCGTCGTAACCTTCACAAGTTTATATGAAAAATATATTTCAAATTAATTAATATAACGGATCGAACAAGTTATTGATATGCAAAACAGTGACGTACTAGTTTGGAACATTTTTCGCGTAACATTTTTGTTGATTTGTGTGGATAACTTTGGAGCAAAGTGAGATAATATAAAATTATTTTCTTTGTTTCTATTTGTTTCAATTAATAGATTCTGTGCGGACAACATTAATTCAATGGAAAATTGTATTACATTGATATTTCTAGAAAATAATTTGAAACAAAGAAGTTGCTTCGACCTCTATCTTTATTTCTTCCCAATATGCTTAATTGATTTTAAAGATTAAAAAGTTCCTCTGTTGCAGATTTTCATATTTTATCAACATAGCATTAGAAGAAAAACATATTTTTCACTCTTATCAAAATTCCACCTTCATATTAACACATTATATTGCCAAATAGGTATTGATACAGGGTAAAAATTTGGGGCCAGTTTATTGCTCCGGTTTTCAGTTAGCTTGTTACTGAAATTAGTGGCATGTTTTATAAACTTTTGTGTTGAAGCCCTATAGGCTAATTCATTTGAGATAACTCGGATTGCAGAAGGGCCGTCTGTTTGTTTTGTTGACATGAAGGGAAAGCACACACCAATATTCTACCCTACTTATATCAGAATGTATTTATTTCTAAAGAGTATACTATTTTTTCTTTGTCACAATATAGTAACATTTACAACTTTCCTTTGATATCAATTTCAGTCAGGTCGTTAATGTATAACACAGATAACATTGGTCCACGAACAGAACCCTGCGGCACCTCGTGACTTGTATTAAATTTGTATTGAAACACATTCTTTATAGGATTTTGCAAACAGCAGAAAAATAACTATCTATAACTAAAAGAAAAACTTTGTGTAAAAATATTAATGAAATCTTTGTATTCTTTCGATAACGAGAATTCAGTTTATCGAAAGAATGCAAAGATTTCATTAATATTTTTAGACAAAGTTTTTCTTTCAGTTATAGATAGTTATTTTTTCTGCTGTTTGCAAAATCCTATAAAGAATGTGTTTCAATACAATTATAAGCAAACAAATAATTCATTTTTAAACTTGTATTAAATTTGTTACAATAGGTTGAATTCTTTAAATACATAACTGCGATTTGTCAAATAAGATTGAAGTCAGTTTAAGGTAATCCCTCTAAAACTATGGTTTTCAATTTCATGCTGGACACAAAGGCAAAGCATAGAATATTGCCGCAGCAAACTCTACACCATTGATTTTGGCGTAAGCCATCTTTAAAAATGAAACCCTAGTACTATTGGCATTCTTAATTCCTTGAGAACCAAATTTATGTTTACTCAATCCTGTAGGCGGACAAAAATTCCATGACTCTTTCTTTACCGATTTTTCAATAATTAAGTAAAATGGATCTTCTAAACTACTTTTGTAAACTAACCCGATCCTGCATAGTTGAATCGCAATATGTGTTTTTAATAAAGAAGGAAATAATCATGATTCAAACGATACATTGATTATCTAAATTAACACGTGGAGAGCAGGTTTACAAATATCTTTAAAGAGATTTCAATACCAGAAGGTTTTTTATTTTTAATTTCATTAATAATTGTTTTTAATTCAATTATATTTGTTTTGCACAAACATACGGTATTGCAATTATATATTCATGTAACTCAAGGTATCATTTGGACGAATTATGTTTTTAGTTAGTCTACCTGCAATTGGGTAATAATGATCGTTTATGGCATTAGGATTTAAAGGGGCTGTAACAAGCATTTGGCATCTTCGTTTATGATTACCCAAGTATCTTTTATCTTGCTATCTGCCGATTCTCGTTGTAGTAATTTTCTTTTGTCTTCTTGATATGATTTCTCTTTATACATATTGCGGTATTTGCAGTAGTAATTAGAAAATGATCGTTTATGTATTATCTCGTGTAATCGAGATATCTAATATACTTTACGTTTTCATGAATGAGACCCATGGTTTCTTACTTTTTAATTTAATTTTCTGAATGAGTGAAGTTTTATTAAATGCATGTGTTAAACAATTTTAAAAAGACCAAAGGGATATTTTTCAATTATAGAATCGACCATTTTAATTCTAAGAAATTTTGAAAAAACATATTATAATTAGTCCTGAGAAGCAAATGTCTAATTTGTAGGACAATAGTATTTGAATCTGTTTTTACTGAACATTATACTGCTCCATAATCACATAAAAATTGTGAATGCAATGGTCGGCGGTATTTTCCACCGGTAAGGCGGACTCTTTACTCTCGTAAAGGTTTTAAAGACGAGAGAGAAAATCTATTTACTATCGATTGCTACCATTTGCCTCCGTCGCGTCGTATCTTATAAACTAGCGATGCGTTTACTGATCTAATTTTTGTCCTAAAATTAGCACTTTAGTGACACTTCTTAATGTTAATAACCTCGTTAGACTCTGTGATTAATCAGGGTGCTGGAAGCAGACGATACAAGATTGTGTGATATCGATAAATCCAGTTGCCGATTCGCACCACAGAATCGCACGAAGGTCGTCATATATTAAATACTCAAATAAGGATTTTAATTCAAAAATACTTGTGTGTTGATTGTTGAGTCTAAGAAATGCAGTATGTACGTGAAAAATCAAATATTCAAGCCCCTCTAGCTAAATGTATAGAAAAGCAGATGAGCGTACACCACCCATGGTAAGTCGATTTTCCGTCTTTCGCGAAGTTATATTTTACTACAGTTTCAAAAAAAAATGCCCAAAGTGTTGCGTCTTTCGCGATGCGAATAAAGATTTCAGTCGAATTTTAATGCAGTTTCTATATTCTGTTTTGTTCTAATTTCGTCGTTGAATACGTTGAATAAAAAATATTTTTTTCTTATTGAAATTATTATTTTGGACATTTAGTATATTTATATATATCAAAAGCAATTAGGTTACTACTAATGGGCCGTATTTCAATAATTTTGTATAAATACACATTTAAATCGATACTGTTACTTAATCAAAGTCGAAGGAATTACTTACTTAAATATTTTGTAAATTATTTTGAAAGTGTATATGCATTATATTTACAATAGAATCAGTACTAGTGTGATATACGTTACGCCACTGTATTGCTAAGTAATCCCTCAAGGATTTTTAAAACCTCTTACTGTAATGGGTGACTAATCCTTTCTAATTTTGTTTATTTACTAGACAGATTCCCAAATAAGTACATTGTTAATTTGTAGCTTATTATTTGATGTTTTCTTTTTAAATCCAAAATATGTGAAATCTAGTAATCCCACGTTACCAATACAGAAGACCTTATGCTGTGAGAAATATTTTTATCCATTATTGCCAACTAATTTTGAAAATTAGCAGTTTTTCTAATAACCAATAGACGTCATATTTTACTTCTATATATTATTCAAATATTGTTAATATGTTGTTCGGAACAACCTGAATAAAATATTGGATCAATTCATTTGCATGTCTATCAATATTTGGCATGTAGATAATGATACATCAAGAAACCTGTTATAGTTTTAGTGAAGAATATATGGAATAGTCACCCTAAAAATAATTAAAAGATGATTATGGAACATAATTTTTGGAATATAATTCACACCATAACCGAGGAGGAAACCTGATACAGTTTTAGTGAAAAATATACAGGGTGGTCGCTCTAAAAGAATAATTGGGAAACGACGAAGGAGAATTATATTTGGAATATAATTGTTACGATCGTCAGAAAGGAAGCCTAATATACGTTTAATTAAATACATACAATTTGTCTGTGTGCTTTTATTAAACCACCATGCAGATATTTCATTAAAATTACTTGTGTTTTAAATACCGCGTGCCCCATTATATTTTGACTCTTTTAAAATCTATATAACTTTTGACATAGTTAAGATAATGAAATGCAATTTTCGCCAGTCTTCTTCTAATTTTGATAAGTTTTTTCCTGATTAATCATCTTTTTTTGTTCACTTCCGGTTTAACCGGAGCGTATTTTCGGGGATAGGGCAACTTTGTTATTTTAAATGGAACACCCTGTATATTTTTTCACAGTTGGAAAACCCATTGTTTCCCTTTCCGAAAATGCCATACTTGTCATGGAAATTATACATAGTGATGGTTCTTTATAAGGTTTTAAAGTGAATGCTGCGTTTTCGATAAATACTACGAAAGAAATAATGAATTACAAAGTATGGAAACAAAAGACAACATCACTTGTAAACGTCAAATTAGTCTATTGACAATTAGGGTACTTGAGTTACTGTAAGAAAAATGTTTGCTTCAAGTGAAGAAGCTAAGTATGTAATCTTCTTTGCTGAAACTGAATCTTACAAAACAACACGAAGAAGATTTAGAACTATGTTTAACAAGGAACCTCCAACAAAAAATCCAATTAGAAAATGGTATAAAAACTTTTGGAATTCGGATTGTATTGACCGTAAAAAAAACTCCTCCAAATAATGAAAATGGGCTTAATAATGCAATTGAAATTGTTGAAATGGCACAAAATGTTCCTTCTTCTTCTACGAGAAAAATTTCTTCCGCAACAGGTAAGTACTCCGAAAACTACTGTTCATACTCTTATGAAAAATGTTCTAAAACTGAATGCTTATAAAATTCAGATTCATGAAGAATTAAAAAAAACTGATTTTCCAAAACGAGTACAATTTTGTAGAAAAAATCTTGATTTGCTTAGAAGAGATAGGCATTTTCTTGATAAGTTAATCATGTCAGACGAAGCATCATTTCACTTAAATTGCAAGATGAATAAGCATAATTGTAGAATTTGGGCATCAGAAAATCCCAGAAATTTCCAACAATATGTCAAAACCTCTCCGGAAGTTACAGTTTTGGCGTGCAGTATCAAAATTGTTTAATAAATATTCTGTTACACTTTGTTATATCGAATTTCATATGTACGTTTTCAATATTAGCAATTTTGAAGTAATATGCAACTGTCAATAGACTAATTTGACGTTTACAAGTGATGTTGTCTTTTGTTTCCATAGTCTACTTTGTGAATCATTATTTTTTTCGTAGCATTTCGATAAAATGCAGTATTCACTTTAAAACCTTATAAAACCATCATTCGGTATAATTTCCATGATAAATATGGCATTTTCGGAAAGGGAAAACAATGGGCTTTCCAACTGTGGAAAAATATAGAGGACGTTCCATTTGAAATAACAAAGTTGCCCTATCCCCGAAAATACGCTATGTCATTTCCGGTTAATCCGGAAGTGAACAAAAACTTATCAAAATTATAAGAAGACTGGCGAAAACCGCATTTCATTATCTCAATTAGTTCAAAAGTTACATAGGTTTAAAAAGGGTCAAAATATAATGGGGCACCCGGTATATTTAATTCACTTATCAATACACAGATCAATATTAAAATATTGCTGTATTATCTGGGAACCATACTAGCAATCGGGCATAGACAGACTCGAAAGTGTGCAAAAGAAAATGGTAAATATCATTTTATTTAAGTTGCATATTAATAAAACCAATTATTCATACGAAGGACTTCAGTTGCTGGGTATTATATCGCTTAAAAAAAGTCGTCTTAAAATGATACAAAAAAATTGGTTTTAATATTATCAATAATAAAATAGATTTCTCAGAAATTTTGTAATTATTTAATTTTAGAATTCCTGGATTTAATACGAGAAATAAAAATTTGTTCTATGCTGATCATTTTTATTCAAATTACAACAGTTATTGTCCTGTTGCAAAAGTCATATCGGCTATGAATAATTTACCAGCAAATATTGATGTTTACTTTTGTTCACCAACAAAATTTTAAATTGCATCTCTGTTAGTAATAATCTGGCTTAGTATGTTTTACTTTTTTGTCTTTAATTTATATCTGTCTGTGTTATTTTATAATATACACTGACAATCCTCTTTTCTCTATACAATATGGCATTATATTTTTTTAATATCATTTGGGATTCTATTCTGTAAATATTTTTAGTACATACATAAATAATTCAATAAATAAATTTGCGGTAAAATCAGAAGTGAATTTACCACCAGTAAATTATTTTCTTAGAACAGGCACAAAAATTACCGAGAACCTACATTAGAAAACCAATAGTAAGAAAGTTACAGCAATTAGAAAAAAATGTGGCACTAAAAAATTAAGCAATGATTACAAAATATGTCAAAAACTACTGCAAATCTGAATTTTTCAAATAAGAAAAGTTTTGCTTTTGCAAACTATTGAAATTATTGAGTGAAAATTCTTAGAAATAGTCTTGTTAAGGTTCTACTTAGGTAGTCTTATAGTTCTTTTAAATATACGTATTAAGAAAAAAATTTTATGGCCAAAAATAGTAAATATTTCCCTATCGGATGTCTCTTTCTAGGGAATGGCCAACTTAAGTAATTGACCATGAGAAACCCAAAGGATAAAATTGAGTCAAACAAAAGAACTGGAATTTATGACTTCAGTTATAAGAATTGTAATTTTAAGTATTTTGGACAAACGAAACGGGATGATTGAGATTAATTTAGTATTTGTCTTTACTTTAGTTTAAATTATCTTTGAATTTTGTGCCTCAAGTTTAATATTCGAGCGTAGTGTTCGAGTATTTTGGTGTAATATGAATAGATAGCATGGTCTCTCTACGTTTTCGTAAAATTATTTGGTATATGTATACACCTAGACAATATGCTTCTATTCCAAAAATCTCGTATGGAAATCTTACTAATGTACATGAACGTTACAAACTTGTTGAATTATTACTTTCGATGCTTGATTGTGTTAACTGATAGTGAATTTTTACCATTATTCTTTGAGAATGAGGCACAATCGCGACGCCTTTATGTATGTGTTATTGAAAAAGCGTATAAATAACACTTTAATAAGATCTATAAAGCTGGGATAACTAGCCAGGAGCCCTGAAGTAAATGGTTTATGTTGGAATAAACAAATAATCTAATAAATCGAGGCTTGTTTAATAATTATGGATTGATTTAGTAAGTCTATTGTCGGAGCCAGGCCGTCTACCGATACCCGCTCGCCGCAATTTACCACAAAAGGAGATTTGTATTCTCCATAGATTCTACAATTATAGATGGCCTTACTTACCTACCTTAGTTACCTCACCGACAACTAGTTTATGGCCGTGTTTATTAATAGTATACAATGCGTTAGGAGAATTAATTATACAATTACTGCATGAGAAACAATTTATTGATTTTGCAATTGCTAATCAGCTTGTCACTAAAAACAATCGTAACTTGGATAATTTTTCATTGTATTGTTTTTTGTAGAGATATGTGCTGGAGGAATTTTATACTACATGCTTTTATCCCATACAAATCTTCAACATTCACTTATCTTTTATAGAGCTGACTAACAAATGGACTTAGTTTTGTGCAAATGTATAAATAGATGTTTGCTCTCAGTTAAACCGATTTAAACATTTATACTTTAAATTGTTCTGTTGTGTTTATTTTATATCTGATCTTTAGAAAACTTTTCTGTGATTAACGTTCAAGAATTGTTGCTTAACAAGTCGAACTGAAATTGAAGCAGCTTTTAGGCGATGTTTTTTTTATCTGTTAAGACATTTATCATGTCATATAGTCCAGTTTCGAGGGGAAAACAGCAGCAATAGTTGGGAAAATACAAATTTATGAAAACTTTTTGTACACTTTTAGTAAAAGAATATTATTTTAAGTTATCAAGGCCACCGTTTACGGAACATAAAACAAAATGGCGTCAAACTTTTAAAATACGATAACTATAAAATCTGTAGTATTGGTTTAACTTGACGAACACAATATTCTATAAGAAAGCATCTTTACAACAGACTTTGTACATGCAACGGTTCTCACGTAAAATGAGAATAAAAATGGCGCCACCAGCGGTTGCCCACCGTACTGTATAATAATACGAATTTCAACCTTAACATTTGTTTCTTGTACTGAATAACACATGCAAATTTATTATTGTACTTTGGAATCTATATTATCTATTCTTGAAATATATTCGTTAATGTAACAAGTTCTGTGGGTTTCGGAACTTCATATGTCACATTTGGATATCATGTTCTAATGTTCTGGACATAAATTGTTCGCATTATTTGTAATTTTCGTGAATTTTGTCACTGATACATTTTTATTTCAAAATGCTTGTAAATGAAGAAAAACTAACTTTGGCACGTGAAAAAAATGCAAATTAAAACTAAGGGCACATACTTTTAATAAGGTATATCCATTAATGTTATAATTCACATTCAATAGAAATGAATATAGTGCATGTATCTTAAAATTTGATATATTTTATAAATGGGAAATGGCTTCAACCAATCTTATACAACAGAGAATTCCAGTTAGATGGATGTCCAGCCCATTACACTCTCCACTGATGGATCGGTCGCTGTCGATACTGCCCGCGTCCTTGGCCTGTGCGCTCTCCGGATATGACTCCTATTGAATTTTTTGTATGAGGTACGATGAAGGACAATGTTTATGCGGAGCCCGTTAACGACGAAGCTGCCCTCCAGGAGACAATCCTTCAAGCAACCCGGGAAATCATATCATCAGAGTGCCGTGCACCTGCTCAGTCTATCGCCCATAGGTTTGAGCATTGAAAACGGTGGCGGTGGCAGTCATTTCCAACAGTTTCTGTTAATTTTCAAAACTCCACAGTTTTGTAATAAATACCATGAAATGAGATGCACCATTCTCTCTTTTTTTCTTTTCACTCTGGCGCGGGGTGGGGCGTGCTTTTTAGGAAAAACTTTATGGATCAAAAGAGACTTATTTTAACCCGAAAAATCGATCCTGAACGTTGGCGGCTTAACTCTGGATTACCCTGTATGCGGTAATTATTTTGTAGCGGTCGAGACATACAATTAGCAAGTACAAAACTTTCAAAAGAAACTTTGTATGAAATTTAAATTCGGAGGAGCTTTTCCAACCCACAGCGCGCGTTCTTTGCTTTTAACCATTTTAGAATTCCATCATTTTTTCTAAAATTACTAAAATTTCTGTGCCAATACGCACGGAAGAACCTAATTTTAACGTTCGCACATTTACCGGCAACGCGAAAACGGTTATACAATGTGAACCTAAAGAAACGCACAAAATTCATATCTTTGGTAGGTGTCATTTGTCAAAAAAATCCTCGAATATGACGTCTTTTTTTTATGGAAACAGTCATTTTTGTTTACTGTTTATGATGGTATATACCTTTAGGTTTCTGGTGATATGGAAAAAATTGATATGACCTAAGCCATTTCTGGAACAAAATATTTTTATTGATTGATACCTTACATAAGTAATTGTGAGAAAAAACATCTCCATTACTCAAATTGCGACCCTCCAACCATTTGGCATTGACTAAGACGGGTGTAGACACTCTGCATGCTGTTCTGAATCATCTCATGGGCAATTCAACTCATTTCCAAGCCAATTCTGTCTTTCAACTCTTCTATGGTATCCGGTCTGTTAATAGACACACTTGACTTCAAGTAACTCCAAAGAAAAAAGTCTAAGGGGGTTAAATCCGGTGAACGCGGGGGCCACGCAATCGGACCTCGACGACTTATCCACCTTCCAGTAAAAGTGTCATCTAAGAACTGACGCACTGCTATCCCAAAATGCGGTGGGGCCACGTCTTGCTGAAACCAGACGTTTTCAGCAGGAATATCTTCATCTTCATTGTTAGGAAACATAACTGCTAAGGCTGGCACTAACTCAACTCGCAAAAACTGTAAATATCTTGCGGCCGTAAGATTTTCTTAAAAAAAAAGGTCCCAATAAACGATCACCAATCATACCTGCCCACATGTTTACTTTGCCTGGTCGCTGTGTATGGGCTTCTTGAGTCCAATGAGAATTTTCGCATGACTAATACCTACAGTTATGCCGATGTACAGTCCACTTTAAAGAAAATGTGGCTTCATCAGAAAAAACAACATTCTTTAAAAAATTTGGGTTTTCATCGCACAAAGTCATCAACTGTTCACAAAACTGTAAGCGCCGATCTGGATTGTCCTCATTCAATTCGTGGATTAATTGCACTTTGTATGGATGGTATTTTTCCTTTTTCAATAGACATACAACAGAAGTTTAACTCACGTTATGATTTAAAGCCAGCTGCCTTGTCGAAAGATGGTGGTTTTCCTCACTTTCTAGAAGAACATTTAATTTGGTTTCGTTGCTTGTGCTAGGGCGACCAGATCGAGGGAGGTCAGCTACACTGCCGGATTCATCATATCTAGCCACCAATCTACTTACAGTGGATCTAGAAATTTTCTTTTCGGGATACTTGGCTTTGAAAATATCACATGCTTCCTGATGAGTTCTCAGCCTATCGCCATGTCCAACCATCATCAAAAGTTCTACGCGTTCTCTTTCAGTTAAACGTGGCATTGCATTCACTAGTTTTACATTGTCTCAGACGTGTCACAAAACTGAGGTTCCACACGTGCCAGTAGTAAAAAAGTTATCAATACTTTACACAAAAAGGCCTGTATCTCTCTGTTGTTAAGGTGATTGTTTTTTATTATTTTCTTTGTGTTTATGTCAAATGTTTTCATGCTAGTTAAAACAAAAATGTAGGCAACAAGATTTTATCAGTCCATAAGAAAGTGGAACATTACTCGTGAATTTGAGAAAGGTAAGCCATTTTTACATAAAATGTCATTTTTCCAAAAGAATGGCTCAGGTAGTATCATTTTTTTTATCACCAGAAAGCTAAAGGAATATACCGCCAAAACCAGTAAACAAAAATGTCTGTTTCCATTAAAAAAAGTTTATGATGGCGTCATAACTCAAAAACCAATGACGTCATAAATTTTGGTATAGTGACAAAATGTAGCATTTACAAAATTAAAATCGACCTGTTCTAGGATTTTTTTGAAAAATGACACATACCAAACATATGAATTTTGTGCGTTTCTTCAGGTTCACATTGTATATACAAAACTATTTTTTTTATGTAGAATATTGTACTCTTTAATTTTCTCTTCCCAAATTTTGTTTGTATTCCGACCATGGCGACCTTGATAATTATTAGTAATACTTTTCTACTAGCGATAGCCTATTTCTGTACAAAATTTTACATAACAATATTTCGTCCTAGGTCAAAACACCCTGGGAACTGAGCTATATGTGATTTCTTTGTGAACTGCAGAATAGGGTTCGGCGGTGCTCCCATGTTTATTGTATTAAGCTATGTTTAGTATAAGAATGGGAACAGGGTTTTCCCATTCGGGAATTTGGCGGATGCGCCGGGGATAAAATTGTGTTAAATAGTTTCGAACTAGCTGACACGATTCAAGATCCCATAGCCGCCAGACCTTCGTCATTTTAGCAAAGCTAATATTTTAACAATAAATAGTGTGATATGTAGTTAAGAACGTATGCATATATGCTAGTTCGAGAGGGACCCTTTTACAGTTAAGGGACGGACCGTTCATTAATTATGTCACACTTTGAGGGGGGAGGAAGGGGTTCATAAAGTGCGACAGAGTGTGACAAGAGGGGAGGAGGGAGTCAAACTTGTGTGATATCACATTATTTACATCTACGTATACCGTTGTTTTAATTGAATGAAATTTAAAAAAGTGCAAAAATCAGAAAATTCTACCTCAAAATATAGTGCTGTAAAATATGTGACGTCACAACGAGGAGAGAGGGGTTGACTCGAATGTGACAACCTACGACATATGAGGGGGGAGGGGTAGAAAAAGTTTGCGTGACATAATTAATAGATGGTCCCTAACAGGTACAAAAGGTACAATAAAACCTCATAAACCTACGTTAAAGTATGATAGCTGGTTTTCATACATGTTTGACAGAATACTGTTAAAAACCAACATTCATTATTGCCAGACACTTTTCGTGGGCCATAACTTCCGCCAGGCGCTTCAAAGCTCGAAAAAAACCCAACTTAACCTAACATAATAAAAGTTTTGTTTTGTTTCGTTTTTTACATAGTTGGTAGTAGATATGATTCCACAGTTATGTTAGGTTAAGTTGGGTTTTCTTCAAGCTTTAAAGCGTCTGGCGGAAGAACGTAGGTTAGTAAGGTTTTTTGTACCTTTTGTACACCTGTTATCTGTAAAAGGGCTTCGCTTTCAAGCTAGCAAATGTGCATACGTTCTTAACTACATATCACACTATTTATTGTCAAAATATTAGCTTTGCTAAAATGAGGTAGATCTGGCGTCTCTGGGATCTTACTGTATTAGATTTGGAAGATATCTAAAACAATTTGGTATGGTGCCACCCATTGAAATTGGGCCATAGACGGTGATTGCCAAAGATGCGTAATCTATAATGTTTCGTATAAATGATGCTTTATTATAATTTTAGAGCAAAATGTTGCTAAGGTTCTTCACAAAACTACGAAAATGTACAAGATATTGAAATTGCAATATACAATGTATCTCTCAGGATCAAATTAACTGTACGTAGATTAGTGATATCAATTTTAATATGTTTGAGTTAGTAAGACTACTACCAAATGAATAAGAAACGACTAGTGACTAGTAGTCCGGAATATCAACTTGGCAAAATTTAAATTCTATCGGAATTGCATTAAAATTATGAAACTGTAGAGTATAGCTTTTAGCCGTGGTCCCAAATTAGTTTCATCTAGCTATGTAGGCGAGCAAAAATCGGGGGGAAAAATTCTATTCGAGAATTTGGCGAAAGCAATCGTAGCAATTTTAAAATAAATTTCATATTTCGTCGAATTGCATTAAAATTCGTATTAAAGTATTTTCAGAGTAGCTGATGCTGAATTTGAAGTCAAAAGTTAAAAATTCAAATTGGCAAATCCAATAGGGCTGCCTTACTTGCATGACTTTTGCAGATTTACATGAAGTGTACATGGAAGTAGCAGGATTCTCCGATAACGAGCCTGATGTCAAAGCTTAAAGTATTGTAAGAAAATATTAATCGATAATTTTGTTTGAGTACGTTGAAAATTACCCTCATTATAGCAACTGAGTAGTAGATTTCTTTAGTTTTTAAACGTTTAGTGATGTACTGAAAATAAAGTCTCGAAGTAAAGACAACAATCGCATTGTTAATTAAACTCGTTTTTCTTTATCAAATGGTTTACATGTACAACTTTTTATGTTGTTCGATCAATACCGAGATCAATAGTTGCCAACAACCGCATATTTCGGTCGGCACAATACATCTTGAGCACAGAACGATACCGAGAATATATGAAAATGCGGTTAGCGAGTTGTAAGTGGATGACAATTCATGTCATTTGATCTATAACAACAGGTAGGTAACATTTCTGATTTCTTGTAGCTCCTGGAAGACCATAAGAGGAGATGTGGCCGATGCTGCAGACTGCTTGGCTCTGCGGTGAGAGAGTTCACCTGCCCATTATTGCAAATAAAGAGGATTCTACAAGAGATGCGACGTGCATATCGAAACACCACATACTTTATTACCACGCAGGTTGTGAGAACTTACCATTGCTACATAAAAACTAGCGAGGACTAAGGATTAGACGACCAGTACAATGATGCTTTACGCATTCGTTGGAATACGATTGTCCTTTCAGTGCATAGCTATTAGATCAGGAGTTGCGGCGGAAATTTATACGGGATTCATAGTCATTATATAACCCACTCTTAGTTGGTACGGTCAAGCAGCCCGTTATGGAAAGTCTTGACAGGGTATTATATTTATTAACGGTCAGAAATATTACTAAAATAAAAAAGTTGCTCAGGTTCTAAATTCCAAAAGCACACAAACTGCAAATTGTTTTATCCAATAAGTGCTCTACATATAACATTAGTTTATTGGTTAAATTTGTTCACATGCGACTGTCTCTGCTAATCCTAGAAGAACAAGACCATCCTATATATGTATGTCTTCTCATTTGATAATTGTTTTGAAACAAAATTGCGCGTTGAAAATTTTTTAGCGCTTGGTATACTGACCCATGTATATTCTCAGTTTTATTGACAACCTCAGAAAATAAAGGTGTTTTCTAGACTTATCATTTTATTGAAATTTGACCTTGACATTAACACATTTTGTAAACAAATAACAAGCCTGTAGTGATAATGTTATTGAACCAAGTAAAATGATCCGTTTGAAAAAATATTCAATTTACTAAAAAAATTAATTCAGACAAAAATTCCATGAAAAAATAATATTTAAATCGGTAAAAAGACTTCTAAACACCTTTGGCATCATATTAAATCGAAATCCATACACGTAAAAAAATATTTTGATGAATGACCAAAATACTGACTGAAAAATTTATCATCTCGAGGACGACGGCAATCGCCTTTAGGCTCCGTCGCGTCGTTCGAATTTTCAAAAGTACTCCAAAATTTAACTACTGAAAAAATTTCAAGTTGCACGGAGCGGAAAACCGCTCCGCCCGACGAACTTTTCGAAAGTATCACGAATTTGGTTTTTCGAAAGTACAACGAATAAAATCACGGGGGACGGAAATCTGCTGCGTCCGACAGATTTTTTCGAAAGTTCAACAAATTTGACTTTTCGAAAGTACCACGAATTTGGTTTTTCGAAAGAACAACGAATAAAATCGCATAAGACGGAAAACTACTCCGCACAGCAAATTTTTCGGAAGTACAGCGAATTTAATTTTTTGAAAATCTCAAAAAAATATTTTTATAAAAATACAATAACAAGACGTAAATAAAGCAGAAAACCGCTCCTCGAAATGAATTTTTCGAAAGAACTACGAATTTGGTTTTTTGAAATTACCACGAATTTGGTGGTTCACAAGTCGAAATCCTCAGTCAGGATGTAGCGACTATTTTAAACGTCAAAATTTAAGAAAAAATCAATGGCACGAATTTTACAATAAAAACCAAACTCCTCATTTAATATTCCTCAAAGGGTTGGAGCATAATCTTAATAGAAAACCCCAAAACCGTACAGATAAATAGTCAAAGAATTCAAAGTCGGAGGGTCGATTCCGTCGACCACAAAATACTTTTTATCCCGGCTCAGGCGGACAACGCCATACTAATCGCTCAAAGGCGAGTCGTCGGAAAAAGAGTATATTTGTGTTTGATGCCGTTAGTACGTTTATAAAAACAGGAAAACCACCGGACCCATATAGACAGCTTCTTTAAGCATCTTGACAATCATTTCGATAATTTTAGTGCCAAATTCAAAGTGAATAATTTTCAAAAAGTTTCGCTTACATTTTACAAATATTACTAATTGGGAGTCTGAATCTTTTTGTACAGTCGATTGTCATAGTTCTCTCGACGCTGGATGAGTTACACTCCTGCGGGAGGTAACGGCTTGCCGAGTGGTGGTGCTCTTTGACGTTTGCCTTATTTTTTACATTTTATGAATTATTTCAATAAATGAGAATATATTTTGAATTCGATTTCTTATTGATCCACTAATTATAAGATTTGTGACCGACGTAGCAATCACAGTAAGTATAATTTTGTCTATTCTCGTCGTGGGGAGTCTGAAGGGTATCTTGAATCCCCCTCGTGAGTAGAATTGATCAGAATCGTAGCGGAGACACGGCTCCGGCCTAGATTATATAAAATCCTTGTCGTGTCCTTCAGACCAAACGATACTAGGTTCATCTACAATAACAAGGTAAACTAATTCATTGTTCTGTTTTTGAGTCAAAGTGAATTAAATTGAAAACAAAATTGTTTCATTATTTTTTTTATTATTTACCAACAGATGACAAGAACGAGAGAAGTGGTCCGCGAAAACTCATGATGATGTTAAATTCGTAAATGGTTAAATTCCTCAAAGAATCATTATGAAATAGAGTTCTATTCTAACAGTAATAAAAACGACAAACAAGTAGATCCTCTAAGAATTGCGACCAAGTTTCCAGGGAGGATTGGTGCCTCTGAGGATAAACATGCCCTAACAAATGCCCCACAGTAACTAGCTCCATTGTTCCATAACTAAGGTTAGACACTAGCGTCTGCATCCGCGGGCGGGGGTAGTATTTGATCAGAATGTTTCCGTGCGTCCGGACGTAATACTTACAGACCAACTGATGGAGTACCTAAAGCAATATTAAAATGTTAGAAGAGTTAATATCAACATAGAAATGGTACCATTTTTTTAAGTAATGTTTTTCCTTTTTAAAAAACTTGAAATCTTTTTCGTTTAAAATTTTAACCAATTAACCTTTTTAAACAATTTCCTTTAACAACACGATTGTTAAAAATCATGACATAAAATTTTACCCTTCCCCGGTTAACTGGCCCATGATGTAAAGGCAAAAGGAAAAGAGAGTATCTGTCGTTTTGAATTTTTAAGTTTTATTATCAGACTTGTTATCAGAACTTCCATACATCAAATTTCATGTAAATTTACAACAGTTTCTTTGTATTTTTTAACTTTAATTAGATTCATATTAACTACTCCGAAGATAATTTACTAATTTTAATGCAATTCGATGAAATTTGAAGTATATTTGAAGCTGTTTCACTAAATTCTCGAAGAGAGTTCACCTTATAATCTAGATAGCTAGTTGAGTCTTATCTTGGACCTCCGCCAAACATATTCTACAGTTTGCAAAAGATTTCATAGAAACTGCTGCAGCCATTCCGTAGTATAAAGAATGGAAATTTGGAAAATATATATATTACATACGGGGCTGCATTGAGAAACTCCTCCCTTATAAAAGCTTTTATTTAAATTGCAATGTTAGTGTGTTAGTTTAGTTCAAATCTTGCAAGCTGAATTAGGCCCACTTTCTCTTATCCTACGGAGTTGAAATTTTGCGCGTTGATCCAGTTTCGATGACAACGCATTTTTCTGATAGGCATGACCTGATTCTACACCCAGGATATACAGTATGGTCGATTAAGGGTGCAACAAATGGAAGCAATTTTTTTAGTTGCACAACCAAAGTTTAAATACCGCCAAAAGTTGTTGCATGTCCGATAACCATTTCAGGTGCACTTAGAATGGCTTCAAGTTCAATAGTATAGAGGGTAGGGCAAGAAATATGATAATCGCTCAAGTGTAAAATGCGCTTATGTTAAAAAAATTTATATTAAAAAAATGTTTTTAAGAAAAAGCTTTTATTTTAAAACACTGTACTAAAAACTAAAAAATAGTTTTTAAAATTCGCACACCTGAAAACCAAAAGCTTTGGGGGCGGTCAATTGAGCAAAGTAACTATGCAATAGTGCTATATGACCGTTCCAAAGGTTTTGGTGTCCAGGCGTATGAATTCAAAAAAATGATGTTTTACTTTTTTTTAAATAAAAGCTTTTTCTTAAAAACATGTTTTTATATAATTTTTTAATAATAATTTTTGAAATTTGTTAAAAATGATTTTTATCAGAAACTGAGTACTGGTGCACTGAACGAAAATAGAACATGCACCATGCGGGAGGTGCATAATTATGATATCAAACAATATGTCAACAAACAAACAAAATTTGAATTTATTAGAACAAATACAAAAAAGTAACAGTTATAACAGTAAAGTAACTGAGGAACTAACGCACCTGATATTTAGTTTAATTAATTAAAAATTAGTTTATGAAAAACAATCACAGAAAATTACAATAACACACCTAAAATGTAATGAACAAAAATAATACAATAATAATCTCCACAGTGTATCCTAATAATATAATTGAACCATGAGGTTAGTCTTTTGGCACATCTTTAATGGTTTTGGAATTAACAGCCAAATGATACAATAAATTCTTTTCGAAAATCTTTTAAGCCTTTATAAACATTTGCCACAGACAACATTTAGCGTACCTGTCAAGCGTGTTACTTATTGTTTGAAAAAGCACAGAAAGTACTTTTTAAAGTTAAAAATGTCTTATTCTAACGAGGAGTACGTTGATATCAGTTAGGCTTATGGTTTTTATGATGGGAACTCCAGGGCTGCCGTTAAAGAATATCGTCGAGCTTTTGTAATCGAAGAATAAATCAACATTTTCTTCTGTTTATATTTTTACCTTTTTACTTTTTTGGCAAACGACATGATATGCTAAAATTCAATTTTTTATCACAAGATTAAAGCCCTATATAATTACTGATGTTTTGGTAGCCAGAAGATTCCCAAATATTTTTGAAATTGGTTTATTGTAACTCAAGTATGCCAAAAAAACTAGTTACATGGTTTATAGCTATTGATCTAACGAGATTATTATGCGCCTCATCGCCTTGCAACATCCGAGATGGTTTAGATCGCTAATAATCGAGTTACATTGAAAGCTTTATCGTATCATTGACAATGATGACAAACGACAAACTTTAGCAAAATCATGGAAGATATTGATATTCCTGAAAATATACTTGCGGCTGCTAACACTGTATGATTAGATTTGCTTCCGGATAAATCAAAAATCCATTACGAAAAAGAATACCTTCAGTTTTGTAAGTGGCGAGATAGATAACTGGTTCAAGGTGCTGGAGAAACGGTACTACTTGCTTATTTTGTCAAATCAATACCCCCCCGTCATCTTTGTGACCTAAATATTCTATGTTACGAGATTGTTTGGAGTCGAAGGAAAGAGTGAAAATCGACAAGTATGGCGCTTTGATACAATTCGTTAAGAAAATAAATGTGGGATATAGAGCTAAACAATCCAAAGTATTCACGAAATAGCAGGTTAGTGAATATGTTTGTACTGCCCCAGACGAGGCATTTTTAATGATGAAACTAGCTTATTTCATTGAATTTGGAGGAGCTTGTAGAACCAATAAATTAACGAAAATGTCCATGGAAAATATTGAAATTTTAGAGAGCAAGCTAGTAATCACAATTCCTGACTCAAAAACTTACAAGAAAACGTTTTTTGAGGTTATATCTGACGGAGACATTAATCCTGTGGATTTATTTAAAAAATATTTAGCATTACGTCCGACTCGTATTCCGCATAGAAGATTGTTCGTATCATATAGAAACGGAAAATGCACCGTTCTGCTTTGTGGCATCCATTTCTTTTCAAAAATACCTGAGAAAATTGCTATGTTTCTCAAACTTAAAAATCCAACTATGTATACTGGTCTTTGTATTAGAAGATCTTCAGCAACTTTTCTTGTTAATGCTGGTGGAGACATATTTATTAGATTTACAGGAACTTGATGGTTGGGAATCGGGCAATGTTGCAAGGGGGTATTTAGAAGACCACTTGAGTAAAAATGTCTCCATTGCACGAAAAATTCAAGTTGGACACGTTTCCGTAAACAGTGTATTATGTACTAAAGAGACCATCAAACTGAAAAAGAATATTGCTGGGTAAGATTCAGTGGATATGCCCATCATTTTGGACAAGAATAGTGCATCTATCAAATTTGAAGACTCTCAAAATATTCACGTTAATGTTCATAAATAATTGTTTTAAAATAAAATTCGTATCAAGGGTATTATGATATGGTAACTAACGTATTACTAAGTTATTGTGAAGTTGTTATGATGTTATGATATTAATAATTATCAATAAAGATTTAACTTAAAGGAAACTTAATTTTCAATGATATGATAAAATTCATTATTAGAGTAGTTTTAAACTTGATATTGAAAATTGCCAAAATCTATGTACAAGGTAAACTTCAAATGAAAATAACTGAGCCCGTTCCTGATATACTTGATGAAGTCAATAAAAAAATATGGCCTATCGACATTTGGCCAAAAAAATACGAAACACGCTGTATATCAGAAATGAAGGGCACAAGGGATACAATAAAGAACATTTTGAAATCGTCTCAGGGTGCGAAGGAAAAGTGCAGTTTTTTGGAAACCCAAAATAATATATATATTAATGTAATATTAAACTGTCAACATTTTTGATGACCCTTTGGAAAAACAATAACAATTTGCAGAACTAGTGAAGGAGTGTTTACAACAAAAAATAATATACAATGTTTTATATGGTATTCTGCAATAATATTAATCCTCATTAACGGCAAAACAACTAACGGAAATGATTTTGCTCTTACTATGTATTACTGAATTTTCAGAATGATTGTGCATAATGCCTGTAATAATTTTAATAGATAATTTTGCATAAGCCACAGTGAAGTGAGAGTGTGATTTTATGTACCCACAAATTCTATTTTATTATCCTGATAGGAAGTAAATGGGGACATCGTGTCAAGCATGTGCATATAATGAACTTTTGCTGCAGTCTGATGAAAATATTACAAATAAAAATGAAAACTCAAAGTTTGCGTCTTAAATTAAATGCAGGTATTTTACACTGCTTATTATCTGGCTTTTTAAACGCAAAAGGTTAGTAAATTAATTGAAAATAATTAGTGACATACTTTTTAATCAGAGGTTTATTACTAGCACTACGTATAAGCATAGAAACGTAGAATAATAGTATAGTAACCACCGAGTAATTACCCGACACATTAGTATCAGATAGGGACATTATTCTTATTCCTTAGGGCAGGTTAGACAAGAATAGTGATATGAGAAATTTTCTTAAAGGTGTAAACATCGCTAAATAACTGGAAATGTATTTTGCAATTAGCGCAAATGTTTATATTAAGCGAATATTTTTTTATCGATTATTGTCCACTTTATTCTCTCCCCGTTGGATGAACCATCGGCCAGCAGCTTACTTCCAACTTAGTGAATACAAAAATCCGATCTGCATGCATATCCCGTTTAGTGAAGGTCTGGAGTCAGGCATACATCGCAGTTAGTGGAATTTTTTTAATAATGACACAAGTATTTCAGGTACTTAGACGCAAGTTCCTATACAATAATACAAGCAATTGAATGCAAAATAGTGAGTTCATAAGTACTATCTTAAAAATCGTAACAGGATGACGTACAAAGTTCAGCATCAGACGCAAAAGGAAAACTACAATTAATAAGAAATATTTATACAGTGTGCATACTGTGTGCAATTGTATCCAATTTAACACTTAGAAGTATCCCAATTATTTTAAATTTTTTCTCTGAATATCGTACCTTTTTTCTCTACAGCCCTTCGTAAACCTTGGCCTTCTCCAATTTTCTGCAGACCTTCTTCAGCTTTATCTGAAAGTCGTGTGTTTGGTCTTCCTCTTCTCCTTGTACCCTCTGGCCATCTGAACATTTTTTTAACTAGGCCCTTTTCCTCCTATCTCATAACATGTCCAATCCAGTTGAGACGTCTAATTTTAACAAATTGGGTTATGATTTGTTCTTTATATATTTGATATAGTTCAAATCTTTCGCCATAGCCCATTTTCACATACTGCTCCATACATTTTTCTCAGATCTTTCCCTTTAAAACATTCCAACCGTTGTGCTTCTTTTTGCTTCATGAGCCAAGTTTCAAACCTGTACATTAAAACTGGCTTTATGAAGATTCTATAGATTAGTATCTTCTCGAAATATTTTGAGAGGCAAGCTGAGGAAGGAGCCCACAGTAGCATCTGTTCTTTAGCAGTATCCTCCTTTTGATTTCTATGTGAATATTGTTGTAATTAGTGACCCAAGACAAATTCATCAACATATTCAACCTCGTACTGGCCGATATCAGTAGGTCTGGTTCTTGCGTTTTTCGCTGATACTAGCATGTATTTAGTTTTAAAATGATTGATCAGCAGCCCGAAGATCCCAGCTTCTCTTTCTAAAGCTAGAAAGGCCTCTGTAGCGTCTCTTAGATTTAGAGCTATTATTTAGACGCCATCAGCATATTCTAGGATTTGAACACTTATATTAAATATCGTACCTTTTATTGTTATTTCGGCTTCCCATATGATTTTTTCTAGAGCGAAATTAGAGAATATACAGGCCAATGCGTCTCCTTGTGGTAGCCCTCTACTGGAGGCGTAAGATCTGGAGAGTTCACCTTGTACCCGTACTTTACATTCTACTCTATCCCTAGTCATCTTTACTAGTCTTCCCAAATGCTTTGGTATTCCAAATTCATTCATTGCTGAATAGAGTAGTGCTCGTTCAACTGTGTCGTATGCTGCCTTGAAGTTTATGAAAATGTCATAGGTATCTATATCATACTCCTGTGTTTTTTGTGGCATCTGTCTCAGGGCTGAAATTTGATCACCTGTTTGGTAATGTACAATTGTTCTTTCGACATATGGTTTCAGTCTTGATCAGAGTAGCGCGGACAACACTTTGTAGACCACATTAAGAGTGTTATATGACCCTATTGTTTGTACATTCCTATATGTCTCCTTTTTTACGAGTTGACATGCTATTCTAGTTTCCAGGATAATGCATAAGAACTTGTGTAGGGTAGTAATGCAGTTTTCCCCGGTATTTTTCATTACCTCAACAGGCATATTATCTTGTCCTAGAGCCCTTATTGGCTATTGTTTGAAATATTATATTCAATTTTTATTTTATAGGTATTTAAACCGAATAGTGCTTAATATGGTATAATCAACCCATTATTCAAGTTCACCTCCTGAGCTATCCCGCTATTGTCTGTATAATTTAATCACTATAAACTATCAGGTGTCCTTAGCATATACAACGCTACTAAACTATGTAACTATTCTATAGCTAAATATAGAAAATCTATTAAATTAAATATTGGTTTATTGCTGATGGGTGCTGTAAATAAATGCGAAATATGTTTAAAGTTACATTTATTGCTCATCGGGTTTAATCCTGAAATTAATTAAAATATTTATTTTTATTGGCCTACAACTTTTATTCCGCTTCATAGTTGTTAACGTAATATTAAAGCAAAAGCAATGTATTTTTTATGCATGAGTAAACGTAGTGGCGATTCGTGATTAGTGTTGTGTCGGTGTTAATATCGGCACCTATATCAATAAAAGCATCGAACGTATAAAAATGTAGAACACTGAAAAAGTTACAACGCTAATGATTTTTCTCATCAAAATGTTAATAATGCTACTAGGGTGAAGCAATAAAATAAAAATTCACCTCCACCAACCTTGGGCAAATGGCAGCTAAAAATATTTTTTTCTGATTTTTATTTGTAACCCTTGCCCTAGCAAGAGAAATATCTCAATATGAAATTAAAATGTACCTATGCCACAGTATTGTTAAGAAACTAAATAACTGAATTAAATTCATAATGCAGTAAATATGTAAGAATACGATTGAACCTGATTGAACTCACCTAAGAACTTGCTTTCTGTAATCACGAGGGAAGTATTCTATGAATTTTTGTCCAGAAAAACCCATTCTATTATGAAAAATTATTTTGAAAATCATATAAACCGAAAAAAGACCACACACAAAAGCATTGGGATTTTGTCGTACGGTTAAATTGGTTCAGATTTGGATACGTTGTCTATTCTGGCGTCCTAATCAAAAGTGTCTACGGCACAAAGCTGAAAAGACTTCCCTGCGGGCTATAGCACCCTCAGAATGTAGTGGAGTCACTAAGGTGGAGAAAACTGAAAAAAAGCAAATTCCGTCTAAAGTTAGGAAACGTACCCCTCGTTTTCGAGGGTGATGAACAGGAATATGACGGCTATTTTGCTTTTTGACCCTTCCCACCCCCTCAAACGGCGAAACCCCTCCCCTTTTCATGGTTTTCTTATAGTACGGGAAATGGTTCTGTTTCCATCAGAAGTGATTGAGGGGAGACGGGCACTGACAGCGAGGGCATCCTTACAACCTTTGGGGGCTAATTCTACCCTATCAGGGGGTGTAAAATATTGATATTACCTACATTCTTAGTTTAAACATATATCCCCTGCCCCCCGTTTTCGAGGATACTGAACATGAAACAAATATTGCCAGGGCTATTTAATTATTTCTACCTCCTTAAACGGACACTAGCCACCCATTATCACGGTTTCTTAACATTAATGATCAGCAAACGTGCTTGGATGAAAATGACTCGAAATCTACGCAATTCGATGGTACAGAAAAGTGCGCTCACGAGAAAGGACTCTGACAACCATCTGCAGATTTTCTATCCTCCAAGGAGGCGGAAAACTGACATCAACTACATTCTTAGGTTAAACTTTTACCACCCCCGAAAGCGGGGGTAAGTATGTTTCGTAACTTTAGAGGGAATTTGATTTTTTTCCAGATTTCGACTCCACTACCTTCCGAGGATGCTACAACCAATAGGGAGGTTTTTTCAGCTTTACCCGTGGACACTATTGATCAGGACGTTAAAATAGACAAATCTGGACCAATTTAACCGTAGGTGAAAATCTCATCACTTTTGTGGGGGTCCTTTCTTCCTAAAAGTATTCACATAGAGGTTTTCGAGGTCATTGATTACGAATGTGGTGTTTAAAAAATTAATAATTAGAACCAACGCTCGAGCGTGAAAATGCAGCGAGCAATGCATCTTAGCGGCGAGCGTGCTTGATCACAGTGTCCATAGTACACTAGGTTTGATCTCCAGCTAGGACGCTTGCATGCAGCAATGTCGCTTGCGATTTTTCAAATGTGTAACCCATTTCCAGACAGCCTAAGCTTTGGACTTGGGGTTTGTCCATTATATGTGTGTATTTATGTATTTAAGAAAATCGGCCCAGTTTCAAATCATAACCATGCATGTTCTATACGTATTACCCATAATTTTGAGGTCGAGTAAAAATTCGTTCGATTTTCTTGTTTGTTAATTTTTACACCAAACGACGCGTGACGGTGAAATTTAATTTCATAATTTTTAGTGACAGTTTCTATAAAGGAGGTTCAATGTTTCTCAAAACATTTTTCCCCCTTTTTAGTAGCCCAATTTCATGTAAATCTACAAAAGTTGTGCAAATATGGCAGCCCTGTTGAATTCACCATTTTGACTCTTTTATTCATTATCAGTTATTGTGAAATTACCCGACTATTTACCTAGAAACGCACCTCCACCATAACTTCGAATATTTTCTAATAAAGTATTTCTTATAACCTGCACCTTCGCCATAACTTCGAATATTCTCTATTAAAAGTCTGTTAAGTAAATACTTCTTTCGATGTTTTGCTCATTTTATACGACAACTTAACGAAAAATTATTTAACCACCATTGAGTCATTCTCTGCAATCATTACACACAGTTGTAGTGTAAGCTCCATACTAGTGATGGGAATAATCGAGATACGATAATCGAATTAGTCGATTATTAAAATGTCTTGAGATAATCGATTATGACTCTGAAAATTAGTATATATAGATGTAAAGTTTAAAGATTTAAAGCGTAAAATAAAATCCGATGTGGACAGTAAATATTTACAAGAAAATATTGCACAGAATCCTTCAGAATTCTGGCGATATATTAATTTCAAAAGAAATACGTCCAATCTGCCCAAAAATTTCAAGTCTAACGATTTCCGATCCTAAAATAATTAGTAACTCATTTGCTGAATATTTTCAACAATATAGTTCTACTCTGGAAAAATGCAATGTCGATGATGAACATAATGACCTTCTAAATAACTCTTGTCTAAATATTCGTAATCTTACAGCAGATGAGGTTTTCAAGCCACTAAAGATGTTAAAGCCAAAACTAACCAGTGGTCCTGATAATATTCCATCTTTCTAAATACGTGACTGTGCAGCGTATTTGCTAAACCATTATGTATACTTTTCAATCTATCTCTTCAAACATCAACATTTTCACAATGTTGGAAACAGTCCAAAATCATAGCAGTCTTTACGAAAGGGGATAGAAGTTTGATAACTAATTACCGGCCCATTGTAATTTTGAATAACTTTGCTAAAGTCTTCGAAATATTATTGTATGAACATATATTTTGAACGGCTTTTTTAAAGACCCATCTACAGTTACCAACTTATTCTAATTAACTGAGTTTTTATCTGATGCAATTGATGATGGTAGTCAAGTTGACATAATCTATACAGATTTTTCTAATACTTTTGACGTGCTAAACCATAGTATTCTTTTGCAAAATTTACACGTTTTCGGAATCTTAAATGACCACATTAACTATGTTTCATCTTACCTAATCAATAGAACTCAATTTGTTTTATTCTGAGGCCATAGATCTGTCGAAGTTTTACCGACCTCAGGCGTCCCACAGGGATCTACTCTAGGTCCATTTTTGTTCATTATGTTTATTAACGACATTGTTACTGATATCGCCCTGAACTTTCTTCTATATGCTGATGATCTGAAATTATTCTGTAGAATTTCGAGCATCGACGACTGTTTGATTTTGCGACACAATCTAGACATAATAATTAATGAGAGGTGTATAAGAAACAAATCATTCCTCAACCCGTCAAAATGCAATGTTCTATCAGTAACAACCAAACAGAATATCATAAAATATGATTATCCGCTTGAAAATAACGTATCTACTCTCTAGACCTGAGACATTTACTGATTTAGGTGTAGTATTTGATGAAAAGCTATCATTTACCCATATTAATCATGCTGTCAAATATCCTATAAATCTCTTGGATTTCTTATTAAGAATACCTTTAACTTCAATAACGCCTCCGGTCTCAAACTACTTTATTTTTCTATTGTGAGATCGAATTTGGAATATGTGTCAATCATTTGGTTACCATATTATAAGACACAAATAGATAACTTACAAAATATTCAAGGTAGATTTTTGAAGTATTCCACATTTAAAGTTTATGGAACATACCCGCCTATTGGTACTCCCCATTCTGAGCTATTATCGAGGTTCTCATTAGTATCGTTAGAAAATCGCCGTAAAGTCTCTAATCTAACTTTTCCTTACAGACAGCACTTATATGCCAGAATTGCTTCACGTCAAACAAATTTATTTAAACCAATCACGCCCAGGACAAATATAAAAAAATATCACCACTTCAAGGTATATGTACTGCGTACAATAATATACACGGCCGCGTTGATATTTTCAACTGCAACGTTGCCTCCCTAAAATTATGTATCTTTAATAATAATTAACTCATCGTTGTTCATTATTGTAACAATTGTACTTTGTGTTCCTCGGATTGTTATAATTATTTTAATACTTTACTTAATGGATCTGCTTGTGCATGTATGCCTTTCTTTGTTTCTAAATATATATCTTTTCCCTTTTTTGTAATCTTTTTTGTCCTACCCAGTAATTAGGTCTCTCGATCTGTTGGATAGCGTATATAAAAATAAAAATAAAAAAATGAAATTAAATAAAATTAGTAGTATTGAAAAAATTACTTATATTATATTATTAGTTGGCGTGGCATACACATCGCAGTGCACAAGTAAAAACGTAGCGTTTTTCTATAAATAGATAATTCATGAGTTCAATTTAAATTTGTGTGCAATTGTTTGTTTTAAATTTAAATAAGTAATTACTCTTACCCATTTGTAAAGTAAACAAAACACCAAACCTTAATTATTAAGAGTACATATATAAAAAACAAATCAGTTTAGTGATGTTGTAGGTATGCCGCAACATGTCAAACTGCAAGATGCGAATGAATCGTCGAATTTGAATTGTCAACAAATAGGCATTATATTGCATGCGCAGTCTGCTCAGTGGGCGTAGACAATGTTACGATTTTTCGTTTGCGCCTTGGAGGGGGGAAATGCTGCATTCACCTCAAAAAGTTCTGCTATAACTACATAATGAAGTTACGCTTCCAAAATTTAGTAGATATCGCTTTAGCTATCCCAGAGATTTCGCAGAACAAACCTACATGAATAAACATATATACGTACTTGATAAAAAGAAACATAAGGGTCAACCTGAGAACCTCAATATTTTTATTGCCAATATATTGACAATAATTTTGTTTAGCACTCACACCATCAATATTCGATTTAAACATAAATAACAATATTTAGTTGAGTATAAAATTTAAACATGAATATTAACAGAAAACAGTGGAATAAATTATGGACAAAAAAGCGTGGAAATATAACCATATAAACTTTTAAAACGAAATAAGATTAACAGAACCTGAAGACTATCGGAATTACTTCAGGGTGGATGACAACGTGTGTCAAGAACTGCTTGGATGTGTGGTCACAAATCCAAAAGTGGGGTCTTTTCAATACTAAACAATAATTATTATCAATACCTCCCTCACACGATCAATACTAATAATAATAATAAATTTATTCCATAGTACTAGAACAAGTCAAGTTAGAAAAATAGTGCATAATGCAGGTATAAATAAAAGAGTAATTTTATACATTAAGCTCATCTCGCTAAGATGCGACAATACAATAAGATGTTAAAAAAACATTTATAAATTAAAAGTTTTGAACTATAATGTGTCTTTAAATATTTTACTACATGTCTCCCTTCTCTTTAGATGAAATAAACTTCTCAGGCTCATGACTTTTGGAGCCTGAATATTCTAGTAGCCTCAGATGAATTTCCCCAAAAAATGATGCCATGTTTAATTCTGGAATTTACATATGCATAATAGGCACTTAGTGCAGATTATTCGTTGATTTCATTAGATATGATACGCAGTGCATAGATGAAAGAATTTATTTTACCAGCAAGGTATTGGATGTGGCATTTCCAATTTAACGGGGAGTCTATCTCTACACCAAGTAACTTTCCATGATTTGTAAATGTGAGACTTTGGTTGATGTGGGACATTATTAGCGGATCTTCTTGCCTTAGACTAAATTTTATTAAGTTTATTTTTCCGATATTCAGTTGTAAATTATTCCGTGAATACCATTCTTCCGTTTTTTCTAGGGCATTAGTTAGTTCTATTGTCAGCTATTCTTTTGATTTAGTTTTTATTATGAGTGAGTTGTCGTCTACGAATAGATTTAACAGATGATTAGTTATTTCGGGTATATACTTTCTTCAATACCTTAAGCTATTGATGAAATATTTTCGAAGTTCTGAAAATCCGCCAATATTCTTTTACTGGATTGACAATATTTAACCTCACACCATCAATATTATTGTCATATTTTCAAATATTGTCATTATTGATCGTCTGAGGGCATTTTTAAACTGTCATGTTCCAGGACTGTTTGAATTTAATTTCACTGCATCGTATTTGTAATTGTGATTTTCTTTTCAGTTTTAACATTGTCCTGTTGGAGAACATGGGATGCAGATGAGAGGTTGGATGGAAGGGTCATCGAAATCTTTGGAGGAAGAATGTGTACATCAGTAAACTTATAAATAAAAATATTCTATACTATAGTGACTTTTATTTTCTCTTTGTGGGACGTGTTGGTAACCTTCATATTGTAGCTCCAAAGCGTTATCGACCGAAGTATAAAAACAAACTTTAATAAATAAATATTAATTTATAAATTCAGGTATCAGAGCTTCATATTTTCCCACTAAAAATGAATATAATAAATAAATAATCACTCGATGCAGACCTATTAATTTACGTAGACAATAAAAATGCATGGATTGATTACTACAGATGATAAAAAACGCAACAAGACTAGTCCTATTTATTTACCACACTAAACCCGTCCGCGCTCCTGGTTTATCAATTACAGAAACGAGTGGTTTCATTAGTTACTTAGAAAATCATACTTACTGCCACCAATTAAGTACTCTATACATATATTTGCAGAAAAATATTTTCTCGTGATTGGAATAAATATATCTTTAATACTATATATCTTTTTCATATTAATGATTTTTCATAAGCGCCTCATTACTAGATCTTGATCTGAAACCAGATGTCATTGTTTGTTACCTCCAGCAAAAGCAGAAAACAGTCGAGGTATTATTGGTATATTCTTAATCCGATGTCTTCAGTTAGATCCGTACGTACGCTTTTTTTTTATTTTTGTTCAATCAATGCTCTGGGATGGCTTCTGTGATTTCTATTAAATATTTTGCAAAATGTAGAGTATGGCTTGGTGGTGACCCGGTTATGGTTTTACCAAGCTACGGCCAGTGTAAGTTGAGCAAAAATCAGAAAGAATTAATTTGATAATTTGGCGGATGCGTGGGGACGAAATTCAAATTACGTAGAAATAGTATTAACATTAGCAGTTAAGCCTTTTTGGATCAACTGACTAATTTTTAATCGGATGTTTTCAATTAGATCCGTACGAGTGTTTTTTTTATTTTTGTTCAATCACTACTCTGGAATGGCTTCAGTGATTTCTATTAAATATTTTGCAAACTGTAGAGTATCGCTCGGCGGTGGCCCGGTTATGGTTTTACCAAGCGGTGTCCAGTATAAGGTGAGCAAAAATCAAAAGAAATAAATTCGATAATTTGGCGGATGCGCCGGGACAAAATTCAAATTACGTCGAAATAGCAGTTAAGTCTTTTTGGGTCAACTGACACCGAATTTGATATTAAAAGTTAAAAATTCAAAATGGAAAATCTAGCAGGGCTACCACATTTGCAAAATTCTTGCAGATTTTACAAGAAGTATGATTTTTTTATAGCAAGCTTTGGCCCAAAATGTCATCTACATATTTCCACTATATAATGTGTTTATAAGCTAAATTATTAATATTACTTTCTCAAAATGTTCCATGAAAATGTTACTTAATATTGGAAATAATGAGGAACCCATGGCCATCCTAAAGTCTTGTTGATAGAAGTCATTATTTAACTGAAAGTATGTTGTTTTATTGCAAAGTGTAAGTAATTCCACTAGAGTTTCAATGCATAACTTAAGTTTTATTTGCCAAATTCCCATCATGTTGCAATTTGTGTTTAATTGTTACTAATATTTTATCTACAGAGACATTTATGAATGGGCTTACTACATGAAAACTGACCAATAGATGATTACTGTTAAAATGAATTTCTGACAGTTTTTCAAACAAATTTTTGTTATTTTTAATATAAGACTCGGAGAAATCGGATCATGGATTTAGGATTTCTAATAAATATTTTGAGAGTTTACTACATGGAGAATTAATTGGCCTCAGGGGAATGTCAGGTTTATGCATTTTTGCAAACCATAGAAATGAGGAGGTTTACTGTGTGTGTGGACTTAACACATTTCGTTCAATATCTGCAAATTCGTTATTGTATTTAAATAACACTATATAATTTATTTTCTGAAGAATCTGTAGGATCTTTATTTAATTAGGAATAATTTCCATCATTTATCATGAAATTCTATGACCAATTATTTTCAAATACTAGAGTGCAAATATAGTCAAGATGTTTCCTTTAAAGAGATGGATGAAAAATCTGGACTTGTAAGTAGTGATACCTTAGGCAGCGGTTTTTTATATTTTTTTCTGTCGGATGACAACTGTATATTTTTGAACCAAGAATCATCAGGTGTTCTTTGTAATAGGTAATAGTGACAACTACTTTTCGATTATTATTCTCCAATGGCATTTCTTAATTAATAGTTTTTTATACTGACCAATCTGCATAAAGAGGAAAGTTTTGTGTATATACACATATACCGATTGTTTTTTTTTTTTTTAGAATGAGTATTTACAAAAAGGGAAAAAGGTTTATACTGCGATGTCTGGGCATACTAATGATTCAGTTACAGCCGCATTCAGTTTTATAGACATTAAACTCCATCTTTCATGCAGTCCAATCTAGATCTATTATCACTGTCGCGTTCTTGTAAAATATAAAAGGTTTTGGAAGACAAAATTTATCAATATTGATAATAATTAGTTTCAATTTGAATTTAACTGTTTTAATCAAAAACTGTGCGTCTGACGAGAAAAACGCAAGAGACCGTTTTCATGTAGAATTCAGCAGGCTAATCAGGAATCCACATGGCAAAATGTCAGTGGCGTACCACTTTCTTGGTAAAAAATATCAGAGGACATATTTGCAAGGACGCCACTGATGGAGTGAACTTTTCTATCTAAAATATGTGGTTTTATATCCTATTAATACATACCAAAGTTGAAAATAATATCTAAAGTACTTTCAGACATATTAAAAAAATAACGATTTAAAAAAATTCAACACCCTTACAGCAAAAAAATTAAGCCGTTGTGGACATATGTTCATATAAACCTTTCTACATAAAATGATCTAAGAAATCACATCCTGAAATATTAGCACGTCATTAAGGAACACCCTGTATATAACATAAAATGTGAAAAATATATTCGATACATATATTTTTAACGAGGTAATATTTCAGGTAGGAGATAAGTACGAAATGATGTCTTAAATAATTAGTTATTCAGGTAATTAACTGAATACCTGTATACATTATTATTAATAAGTCGTGAAAACGTGTTTTTAATTTGCACCTTTCTTATGCAGAAATCGCACAATGCGTTCCAATTTTTAAAAGTCAGGCGTACACGTAAAAGTTATCAATAACGGCAACATTAATAAAGCCCTACCAAATCAAATAATTTAATTCATTTTAATTAACAAATTTTCCAATCGGCTAAGCAAAACAACTTCATACAACGCTGGCAGAAAAATTTCAAGCATCCGAGCAACAAAATGTTTCTTCTCAAGTCAACAGGTTGTCTTATTTAGGATTTCAAACACGTAATACGTATTTATTCGCAAACTGAAAAAAATCCTTAAAATATCCAATTAGTTGTCCGTAATGTGCAAGATAAGGTAGTTTTTCAGATAAGTTTGTTACGGCGTAAGCGACAGATAATCCGCGCTAGTAGCAACCGGGTGGTGAAGACCACTTTTTTCGCGGGAAACGACTATACGTATCGCAAAACAATGTCCGCGCGGTCAAAGGACTCGGTACAACCAGTACTCACTACTATTGTTTACTTTTATTTGTCGCATAAATAATTGTAACCTGTTATATGAGTCACAACTGATCTGATCGATTTTTTACCCATCGATTGCTGCTTCTGAGGAACCTGATCGATATAAATAACGCCAACATCTGGTACAATATTTGTTATTTTATTAACTAGTATTCACAATTCTTCATTTATGCGTGAATGATTGGCTTTTGTTTGTGGTTGTTAGACGATGGTGGTAATTTTAACGTGAGAATATTACTACAAATTATGTAGGTAATACTGTTGTCGTATCCTTTCCCGTTTCTATACAACTTTATCATATGTCACAAGACCAGGAAAGAGTAGACTTTTAGTCTGCTCTAGACAGTTGCGGAATATTTAAAAGTGCCTATTCTAGTTTTACTCGCATAAAAGTGTTATAGACTTCCTACGCGGATTCATTTCTATTCTATTTTTTTGTACGGCGTTCCTATTAATCTTCTTGAAAATCGATGACTCGTCACTAATTGCTTATAGATTTGTACAAGAACACATCGTATTTGTATATACTAATTAATGTAATAGTCGAGTTAATTACTTATACATTTATTAGGCTAGGAAATTACGTGCAAATTCGACGACGAAATGTTACCGTTTGGCAGTTGGTAATCGCAGAAAGCATGTAACTACGAAACTTTATTCTCTCTGGAAATTTTTGGTATGGTGGGCGGATATTGAGGGGGGCGCCATTTTTTTTTTTTAATCAAATGGTTATCGATATCTTTTCGCATAATCTTTAGTATGTGTATCTCACATACCGGTGTTGCGGTAACCGGAAATTCAAAAGAACACAAAATGTTTGTTTTGGCGTGTACAGTACTGTTCTGTAGTAGCAGGCATTTCTGTCGGGCGGTTTTTGAGCAATTTGCCATCGAACGAAAAATGGCGAAAAATTTGAAACTCTGACAAAAAATAGTTAAAATTGAAAAATAGAACGTCTGCCAGGCCAGCTTATGGTTCACAAGGCACTAAAGAACCCTGACCTTGGCTGACAGACGCTTTTGTCAAATTTAATTAAAAATAAATTGTGAATTCCTCCTATTCGCTAAGAGTATACCTGGTTTCCTTCCTTGGCAATATTGTCAACTACACTCTAAATAGTTTTCTGCCACTGCGCCATTTTTTAAGTAACTACTTATTTATACAGGGTGTTTCAAAGTTAAAGGTACATACGTTACTTGTGGATAGAGGGCACTTTGACGGTTCCAAATTATCCTGTATTAATGCATCCATCGTCCTTCCTTACTGAGATACAGGATGTTATTGCTTTTGGCCAAATCTTTCTTTGATCATAACTATTGAACCACCCTGTATAATCGGCTCATACTTAGAACATATGTTTCACTTGTTTTTCTTGATAGAACTTCATAATAAACCAAAAAGAAATCCAGGTCCAGCTTAATAAAAAATTGACAATAGGTATGTTGTATGTCAAAATCAACACCCTCCCTGTATGACAAAATTTTGTAGATCTTTTTCGATATTCGAAGAGAACTGAAAAAATTGAATAGAGTAGCTCACTTAATTTGTTTACGGATTTCATTCATCAACCTTGATTACTTGCCGTAAATCCAATCAAATGATTGTTGAAAACACCGCACCAAATACATACATATTATAGTTCTCTTCATATATTCAAGGCAAATAAAAAATGCCGGGGCTTTTGATCTTTACCGCAAAGTCAAACGCTCCGACACTTTTTATGTGCCTTAACTATATGGAGGAAACTATAACTATCACATCTGTAAACAGACATCTGTTAAGAATTATCAATTTTCAAATAGTGAATATGCGGATATAATCTATGTGTATGGATTCTGTGATGGCAATGGACGGGCTGCTGTGAGAGAATATCAAAGAAGATTTCCGGGACGCCGAATTCTTGATCATAAAACTTTTGCTAGAGTTGTCAATTATTCTAAAAATCATGGTCGGTATCCAACGGCCACCTGCTGTAGAAGAGAATATACTAAATCTGTTGCAAATAATCCAAAAATTAGCACAAGAAGAGTGAGTCATGCTTTAGGTGTTCCACATGTCAGTGTTTGGAGAACACTGAAAAAAAAATAATCTCGAAAAATAATCGGAATCGAAGAATTTTTAACAGATGTCTGTTTACAGATGAGGGACAATTTACAAGAGATGGTGTTTAAAATTTAAGAAATTCACATGTTTGGAGAGAAAGGAATCCACATGCTGTAAGAAAGAATAAATCCCAACATCGATTTGCTGTTAATATTTGGTGCGGTGTTTTCAACAATAATTTGACTGGGCCACATATCCTCCCGGATAGATTGTCAGGTTTATTTTGACTTTTTGTAAAAAAATTTACCCGCGTTATTGGAAAATGAAAATATTGTGGGAATGATGGCGCTCCACGCCATTTTAGGAATATTGTGAGAAATCGCCTAAACGACAATGTTCCAAATATGTGGATAGGTCGAAATGGAAGTCATCATGGGCCTTCAAGGTCACCGGATTTCAATCCTGTTGATTATTATCTTTGGGGTCATTTAAAAGCAAAGGTATATGACGTAGCCACTAATAGTAGAGAGGAACTTTTGGAACGTGTTAATAACGCTTGCGTAGAAGTTAGAAATAATCCAGATATGATTAGACGTGCAATTAGAAATATTACTACTAGAGCAAAGAAATGTATTCAACGAAATGGAGGCCACTTTGAACAATTATTGTAGTTATTTATTTATTACTTTCACCAGTTATTGTTATTGTACATACATGCATTAAAAATAATATTATTTTTAAATGTAGACTCACAGAATTAAGTAGTATTTTGATTCATGTGCGCATATCTACATTGTTTTCAAAATTATTTTACAATAGTTCACTTACCTAGTTTAGAAGTGAAAGAATTGTCACTGCTGCAAGTTAAATTTTTTCTTTAATTACCCCTAAAATAAATATTCAAGTTCCAACTGTCTGCACCATTTTAATAAAATTGGATTTACGGTAAGTAATCAAGGTTGATGAATAAAATGCGCAAACAAATTAAGTAAGCTACTCTATTCAGTTTTTCCGCTCTTTTCGAATATCGAGACAGGTCTATAAAAGTTTGTCATACAGGGTTGATTTTGACATACAACATATTGTCAATTTTTTATTAAGCCGGACCTGGATTTTTTTAAGTTTATTATGAAGTTCCATCAAGGAAAATAAGTGAGACATATATTCTAAGTATGAACCGATTATACAGAGTAGTTCAATAGTTATGATGTTTTATAATGTTTCTTATAATGTTTTCTTAACCGCTTCTCAAGTCACCGAAATAACTCCTTGAAAATCCAGAATGATTTTGTGTAAGAAAGATCAAAGAAAGATTTGGCCAAAATCAATAAAACGTCCTGTATCTCAGTAAGGAAGGACGATGGATGCATTAATGCCGGGTAACTTGGAACCACCAAAGTGCCCTTCTATCCACAAGTAATGTATGTACCTTTAACCTTGAATCACCCTGTATATGCTTTGTATTAATTTGACATCTAACATTGTAATGGAATCTTATAACTCACTTTTCACCCACTTCCAGATGTCCTATTGACTTGAAATTTGGCATGTGTATATGGCTCAAATAACAGTACAATATGACATTTTTTATAGAAAAATCCAAACTGGCGTTTCAAAGATGGTGGACAATTTACATTATCAATTAATTTCCGATTCTACTAAAGATTCCTCTTGGAATTCTTGAGGTCGCAGATTACAAATATGTAATCAAAACTCAGAAATTCAAAATGGAGACGTCAGCATGGCGATTAGGTTTTATCATTTATCGTCTGATTCGACTAAATATCGAGGGTTATCGAGGTTGCAGATTACAATTATCATGTTCAAATTTAACAATTCAAACTGGCGGCGTCAAAGAGGCCTATAAGTGTTGTAGTTTATGGTCTGATTCGTATGAAAATCGGTATCTGGGAATTTCGAGATCGAAAATTATAAATATTTCATTAACATTCAAGCATTTAAAATGGCGGCTTCAGGATGACGAACAGGTTTTGTCATTTATAGGGAAGGAATTTTATCGAACAAACACACTATTCTAATTGGAACAAAACTAAAAAGAAGAAAATAAATAAATAATTTATAAAAATTGAAGACACGTCTTTAAACACAAACTGAACCTGGTAAAAAAATGCTCTAAAAAGAAGAAAATACTGTTAACAATAACAATAATTGTGTTAATAAATGGAAAAGGGTGGGGCGCTCAAAATACCTGGAAAATAGTAAACGTTACTCGAGCGCCTTAAATAAATACCTCAATAACATTTTAAACTAAAATAGATACATATCTTCGAACCTACGCAAATATTGCTTGAACATGTGATGAAATGGGATATATCCTCCATTCAAAGAACTGACTGGCTCTTTGATGGAAGGACATACCTTTAGTGAAAAATACACAAGGACATCATAAAATTAATAAGTAATGAAAAATGAGATGGATGACAATATCTGCCAAAATAATTAACACAATTACCAAACAAAACATCTGCTATACCTTTAATGAAAAATATTCAGTCTAAGAAATACTGTAACTATGATATAAATCTGTGAAGGTATTTACATAAAATTTTCCTATTTGGTACCTTCTATTTAGTTTTTTTTTCCCAGATGACCACCCTGTATATTTCTTTAATTAAAAGTGTATCAGATTTTTTTCCAGTAAGCAAGAGCACAGTTTAATATTTCTCTACTGTGGCAAGAGTAGTTGTAAGTATTTTTCTCCTCTGTTGTTTCTTAGTTATTTTTTAGAGTGACCACCCTGTGTGTATATATATTTAATTCATAGGATTTTTAAATTTGTTATTATCTGATTATCCCACTCTGGTTCTTGTAGCACAGAAGAGAAGATCCTCTTGGGTTGTTCTTATAGAGCTCGCTGATGTGCATATTACATATTCTTACCACTCATGTCATAGCCCAGTTTCCAGCGGTAAAAGCTGGGAAAAAATAATCTTATGATAACTTTTGATTTTTTGGTAGGTTGTTAGTAGTAGAAAAGTATTCTAAAAAATTATCAAAGACAATGTGGGTGGAAAATAAAATAAAATAAACTTAAAAAGTATTTTTTTTGGATTAGAAAATATGAAAAATACAAAACTATCACGGAGATGAAAATTAAGGAACAGAAAATTCTGCAAAGAAAATGACTACAAAATATTTCATACATACAACGGTTCTGGCATAATATAAGGATCAAACTTATGGCGTTATGAGCCAACGCACAAACGCAATTTTTCTTACGTTTCGATACAAAAGCCTTGATAACCTTTGAAGAAACAATCGGATCGTACTAAAGAAAAAATATTTTAAAAAGTAAAGTTGCAGCTACTATTACTAATTATTATATAATAATATATATTTTACTTGTAACGTTTGTTTCTTAGGTATATTGAAAAACAAATGCAATTTTTTTTCTGTTTTAAACTCTATATCTATATCTTGAAATCTACTCACTAATGTTCCATTGGTTTTAGGATCTTCATATGTCACATTTCCATATCATGATGTAGGTAGTCAAAAATGTTCAAGAATTCTGGACAGTAAATGAGATAATTTAAAATTTTTGCAAATCTATTTTTAATAAGTTATATCAGTATCATATTGTGATCAACGGTGAACGAGAGATATACAGGGTGATTCACGTAGGCCGTGAGGTGGCGCTCACAGCATACGTACTTTTTTTTAGTCATTGTACAGTAAATGTTTAAATTATTTTCCAATCCAATAATTTTTCCAAAGGTTATGAAAATTGTGGTTTTTGCAATGGGAATGCTTGTGCTGGAAGAATGAGAGGCATCCAATATACATATCGATGGTTGTGCCCTGCAAACAGTTAACGAATTCATATATTTAGGGTCACTAGTCAGCAGCGCAAACATCCTAAGAAACAAAGTGAAACGAAAAGTTCTCCTAGCCAACAGATACTACTACAGTCTAATGAAACACATATCATCACCAAGCCTGTCAAGAAATATCAAATGTACTCTGTACAAGACAGTAATTATACCTGTACTTATAGCTCAGAAACCTGGACACTCACACAAAACGATAAGGCTCTCTTAGGATGTTTCGAAAGGAAGATCCTGAGGAAAATATTTGGTACTGTAAACGATAACGACTTGTGGCGTAGGCGCTACAACTTTGAATTATACCAACTTTTCCATTACCCGAACATTGTAAAACACATTCAACTGGCACGTCTGAGATGGATAAGCCACGTGCAATGTTTAGACCCGAATATCACCCTGTCGATGGCATTCACTAGAAGAGGCCCAGTGAGTAAACAAACAATAGGAAGACCAAGACTACGATACTTAGACGACGTAGAACAAGACCTTAAGATAATGGGAATAAGATGGAGAATGTTGGCAGAGGATAGGAACGAATTAAGAAGAGTATTAGAGGAGGCCAAGGCACTCAACGGGTGTAGCTGCCAATGATGACGATGATGATGCTTCTGCTGTGGTTAAGGAATATTGACAACGATTTGCACATCATAGAGTTTCTGGTAGAAAAGTTTTTGCTATGGTCTTCAACGCTCTAGACAAGGGGTAGTTGAAGTGTAAAACATTATCGCAGAAGAGTTCTGATACTAGCTCAAGAAGAACTGTCGCCTAGCTTGTTGCTCCTCAGACAAGAGTGATCTGCACACTACATGAGGAGGGTTTAGAACCGTACCACTTACAGGGAGTACAGTGTCTGCAACTAGGGGACCATGCTAGATGCATGCAATTTAAGCAAGTGGATAAATACTAGTCGTTACTTGGTTCCTTGTATACTTTTTACCCATGAAGCTACATTCACTCCTGATGGTATCAACAGTAGCCATAATGCTAATTTATGGTCTCACGTAAATACATGTGCAACAGTAGAATCAAATTTTTAGCATAGTTTTTCAGTTACTGTGTGGTGTGATCTCAAAGAGTCTGTATATTGTCTTTGCTTACTTGGTGAAGACCTACTGAATTGCCAAACTTGTGTACTGGAACAGATGTCCAAGGCAACATAATTCATCATATTATTTCCTAAGATTAATCATAAGGCAATCTGAATCCCTCTGCAGTGTAGATTAAACAGAGAATATTAACTTTAAAGGTTGATCGAAGAAACTTTCTCAGTCAATACATATGAGGTACACCCTTAATCCAATCTAGAACAAATGCAAAAACTATAAAACATCAAAGCTACCTCAAGATCTGCACCCATATGTTAGTTCACGATACACATTTGAGCATGCTGACACCTCCTTCACGTTTTCTCTGTGCGTAAGATATGGTTTTATCATAGCACAATACAAATATTCAAGATGAGTTGATGTATGGGAAAATAAGGAATATTTTCATAAGACATATTTAAGCAAAAAACGACTCTACAAAAATTTTCATTAGTCAGAGGTTTTCCATGGAAAATTTTTGAAGTAGAAGTAGTGGAGCAAGCGAGGTGTGAATCTGCGTCATGCTATATTTGCAAAATATTACCTCACCTACATTTTTTTTGTGTGGGCCTGTGAACAGAGGTCCCAACACAAAGAAAAATTATCTGTAGCCGGGACACGAAGTAGTAATTCCTATGTATTTCGACGTGCAATGCCCTTTTAGCTCACAACCAGTTTTTTGTAAGTCGCGAAAATAGCGTAAGATTTTTTTAGGTTATTTTCGCGGTTTACAAAAAATTGGTGGGTGATGGAGCCAAACGGACATTGGATTCGTGATCAGCATGTCAAAATACATGGGGATTACTATGTCGGGTCCCAGCTACAGACCACTTTTTTTTTGTGGGCCTGTTATTGGGTGACAATTCCATTGATTTTTTTGTGACTAGCATACTGATGAGCAACAAGAATAAGAAAAATAATAACAAAGTTCGCACAAGTCATTTTTTAGTGAAGGAACGAATTGTAGTAGTTAGATCAGAATTGAGAAGAGAATGGGGTAACGAAATGTTCAGAGAAACCCATCTGACTAAAAATATAAAGAAATTATAAAAAATACACATTATGTAAATTAAAAAGTGAAAAGCAAAAGAGATATTTATGTTGGGCTTTGCATTGTATAGTTTTCTTTTGTGCCATACTTTACATCTGTTCTTTTTTTTAATGAGATCAATGCCGTGAAATAAATAAATAAACATACAAATGCTCCGGATTCAGCTAAGTGCCGTTTAGGAGCAATCGTGATATTTATTTTACTTTATTGTTATTGTTACGCAATTGCGCCCCTCTAGGGGCTGAGTAGTAGCCGGAAAGGGAGCAATGGTGATAGGCAATTACCAGCTACCTCTGCACGCCATCTTTGAGTTACTATAGTGTAGGATGACTTGTAGACTAAACTAAAAACTTGTAGAAGATGGTTCAAGACTTTACTAGAAATGTATGAATGTAGATACTGTTATTTACTGATGTGGCAAACTAAAGATGAGAATGGTAACTTTAACATGTTCACATATGACTATATATGCTTCAATTCACTGTGAAATGTATAATATTGTATTGTTTAAATTGTAATCACATTCTTTTATTTTGACATGTTCTATACCCGTATGGGTCACTTATGAGAACTAATAAAGAATATCTATCGATCTATCTATCTACCCTCTGGGAGCAAATGTGTTCCGGTGTAATAAGGTCAAAGATTGGTTTAACTCTAAGTTGCTTTCTCTTAATGCCAGCAAAACAAATATAATGACCTTCCATTGTAATCTAATAGATATCCCACTCGGTAACCAGATACTTGAAAATAAGCTCAAAAATTTCTTGGTTTAAATATCAACTGCAACTTAAAGTTTAAATATCATGTTATTAACTTCAGTAATAAGCTAGCATCTGGTTGCTACGCCATCAGAGACATTTCAAATGAATTGGGCTTCATGACTCCAAAAACTGCACATACATTTGAGACACGGTATTTCGTTCTGGGGTGTAAGCAGTCATTATTTGATAAATAGGAATCTTGTAATTCAAAAGCGTGCTGTTCATTATCTGTGTAAAGAAAGAATTCATGATTCGTGCAAACCACTTTTTTGGCAAATGGAATTATAAGTTATTTCCATTTTCATTCTGGAAACAGTATGTTTAATTCATAAGCACAAAAGTAATACAAGTGATAATTCTCCCCGTTATATTACTCATCAAACAATAATCTTACTACGCCAATTCCGAGTTCCTCATTGGTCAAAGACTCTATTATTTACAATGGTTATAAGATGTATAATCACCTACCAAATGATGTTAAAGATATTAATTATTAATTCGTATACTCATTTCAGGAAGGCAGTAAAAAGTAAACTTGTTGTAGAGGTGTTTCAGAATCTCATGAGCCGCGAAACGCGCAAAAGGCAAAGTTTAATCTGTGTTATAAGTATGTTTTTGAAGACACTGGAGGCTGCCTTGCTGTATACATAAACAAGAGCTCGGGATAAATTGTAAACAATAAATATAATATTTTTAAGAAGTGTAACTGAGTCAACAGGACGGATTATGTCTCTGCGCATATGAAGGTAACGGCTCATGAGGTTTTAAAACACCTCTAAAGCCTTATTATCATTAGAAAGGATTTTTTGAAGATACACTGTAATGTATTCATTATTATACAAAAATTTTGGTCTGTTAACTGTTACTATTTAATTAATTTTTGTATTGTTTTTTTTATTGTTTTTATTGTCTTTACTCTTTCACTTTTATCTATTTTACTTACAAGTTTATTTACTTTTCTCCGTTTTATATATCTGTTTACACAGCACTTTGTCAAAAGAAATGTTCTTCTTCTCGACAATAAAGTATATTTGGTTGATTGATTGATTGATTGATAAATCTGAAGTGATACCAAGTGAACAGCAGAGTGTAAACGTTACGTAATAATCATTGTTAAATTGGTCAAAGACTCTATTATTTACAATGGTTATAAGATGTATAATCACCTACCAAATGATGTTAAAGATATTAATTATTAATTCGTATACTCATTTCAGGAAGGCAGTAAAAAGTAAACTTGTTGTAGAGGTGTTTCAGAATCTCATGAGCCGCGAAACGCGCAAAAGGCAAAGTTTAATCTGTGTTATAAGTATGTTTTTGAAGACACTGGAGGCTGCCTTGCTGTATACATAAACAAGAGCTCGGGATAAATTGTAAACAATAAATATAATATTTTTAAGAAGTGTAACTGAGTCAACAGGACGGATTATGTCTCTGCGCATATGAAGGTAACGGCTCATGAGGTTTTAAAACACCTCTAAAGCCTTATTATCATTAGAAAGGATTTTTTGAAGATACACTGTAATGTATTCATTATTATACAAAAATTTTGGTCTGTTAACTGTTACTATTTAATTAATTTTTGTATTGTTTTTTTTATTGTTTTTATTGTCTTTACTCTTTCACTTTTATCTATTTTACTTACAAGTTTATTTACTTTTCTCCGTTTTATATATCTGTTTACACAGCACTTTGTCAAAAGAAATGTTCTTCTTCTCGACAATAAAGTATATTTGGTTGATTGATTGATTGATTGATAAATCTGAAGTGATACCAAGTGAACAGCAGAGTGTAAACGTTACGTAATAATCATTGTTAAAGGGCATTTTAGTCAGTAAACCTATATTTTATTTATAAAAGTATTGTGAAGTTTTCAGTAAGTTATTCAATAGAGTGTGTGTGTTTTCTTGAACTCACAGATTTTAAAGTGTGGTTTCCTAAGGGGTGGAAGCACGTGGCATTATGTAGTAATGATGTAGTATAAATATTTACTGTTAAATGAAACTAAACGGATTATCACGAGTATGAATGCTCAAGAATATTTTCTGTGATGTCAGTTAAGCATCTCCTACAGATCTTTCAATACAATGATGGCCTTAAGGTAGCCGTATAGTAAAGTCGATTCCATCAGATCTTGATGAAACTTAGTTAGTTATATTTCAGCCGCTTTTACCGCGTACTAATAAAGGTATCAAGCTCCAAAGATGGGAAATTTAACATGGAGAGCATAGGGCAAACGAAAAAGATGAGTGTAATATTATTGCCAAAATCCGTAAAACCAGTTAGATTCTGACAAAAAACTGACCACATATGGCTGAAAACTTGATAAATAATATGAGTTTTTGAGAAGAGCATCTGTCCATCTAATTCAAGATTTATTTAATAATAAAGATAAAAAACAGATGGAAGTTGGTAGGACTGACATCGAGCGTGCTGCTGATGAAATTCAAAAGGTGTATATAGTTTTTCATGTGTCACATACAACAAGAGATAATACTCCTGAACAACTGACATTTGAAATTTCTCGCTAATTCTTCGATGCTCACAATTCGGCGTCCGACCAGCAGAAAAGCACCACTTTCTGCATTATTTTCTTCTTTTTTTGTTACTACTCCTATCATTATTCCTTTGAATTAATCTCTGTCTTTTATTTATCACTGACTGTTTAGCAAATAAACCTCGAGAACCCCGAATTCTTTTCATTGTTGCAGGGGAAAACCGGAGCAGAAAGTAGCAGCAGACGGCTACCTTAAGCAATTTATAGTCAGGTTCTGTACAACTCATCTTTGGTATATATTCCACTTTAATCGTCACCCAACTGAATGGACTAGACTGCTCTGTAGCATTTAATGAAGACAGGTGTCCCTTTAGCCCAACGGCCTGATTCCATTTGTCCTAACATATTGCATAATTATTATTAATAGGGATAACAATAATGGAAAAAATAATACCAAACGGCACATAATAAAACCATATATTAAATTTAAATATATAATTTGACTTCCATTTACAACATATACAAAACATTAAATAATATATAAAAAATTAATAAAACATGTAAAAAAAATAATATTTAACCCTGGTTTAAAAATCAGTACAACAATAAAATATCTACAATATTTACAATTATGTATCTACAAAATTAAATAATCCTTAAAATACTATTTACAAGCTGCCAATATCGTTAAAGCGTTTCAATTTTTCTGGGAATGGATCTTTGAAGAGTACAGGATCTGCCCGGAACTCAACTGTCTTTAGAGGCATTCTGCCGAATGCTTTCGCGAATCTATTTATACACTGGGATCTCTCCACCATATGACCAAGATCAGCGGATAACATTTCATTATTTGTACATTCGGGACATTTAAATTTCTTCCTTGGAGTCACCTAGAATAAAGAACGTATTATGGAATGTTTCTAAAAAGAAATGTTGAAATAGTATGCAAATTAATTAGTGTTTTGAAATATATAATTTTAAGCCGGGAACGCACAGAGAGCTATACTATAACATATATTATAGCTTTGGGGTGGGATATAATATAATAACACATGAGCAAAGACATTTTATGATATATTTTCCATGACTGTAGTTTGAAAAGAAAAGTCCCAGTGGTTACTCGTAAACTTTTGGATTTAATTGACGGCTTATCAGGAGATGAATTTGATACTGAGTTTGATGCATTGAGTTAGAAGGTAGGGAGAAGCTGTCACGTGATCAAAAATGGCATCATTTCGCCATCTTGTTACTACTTTTCCGTCAAATAGTGACAGTTTTTTTTCCGTGCGATTTATTGTGATTTTTACTGATGGTTTGTTAAATTTTAGACAATAAACATTAAAAGGACTATGGTGTCGTGTGCTAAAAGAAGTTGCTCTTCTAGAGATGGTGTTGACAAGAAGAAATTAATGGGAATAACATTTCATAGGTAGTGTAAACAACAAACAGAGCCGTATTAAAAAAAACAGCCAATTAAATGTTAAGAAACAAATGGTTTATTTTAGGATAAAATTGCACATTTTGTATATCAAGGTAAATAAAAACTGTTAAAACTCTTGCATTTATTGAATTGAACATTTATTTACTTTATTCAGATAGACTGTCTCGTTGGGGTACACAGTTCTTATTATTTTAATTAGTCTGGGTCTGGCAAAACCACATATTGTTACTACATTTAGCCACGCCTACTGATGCCGTATTTCTGTAGAGGAAATTTGTATAGGATGCCGTCTCCCTACCTTCTAACTCAATGGTTTGATGCCACCTTAGCTGTGCTAAGTATCAAGTATAAAATAAACAAAAAATACTGGATAGCAAATTATATCAGACTGAGAAAAGAACGTGGTGAATTTGCGCTTCTTAAGGAGTTAGATGATGAAAAATCTCTCAATGAAATGTTCCATTTTAAAATGTCTGCCCCAACACAACACATAATATAAACAGACCTCAAACGACAAACACGGGTTATTCAGTAGGCGCAAAATATGTGTATATAGGTGCAACGAGACATAGGGGTGTATATCATCAAATATCGCACAGGCAAGCGATGTCGACCTATGTTAAGATATATATCACCCGATTATAAATATATATTAACATTCAGTGCGTTTCACTTCATTAGAAATCATGTTGAGCTATATTTTTGTAATATATGAGGTGGGGTACAGTACCGATTCCAGTGGCGAGATCTCGATCGGCGAAGTTAAGTCATGTCGGTCGAGTTCATTACTTGGATGGGTGACCGTATCTCATTTCACCGTCCTGGTTAAGCAGTAGAGTAGCATTAGCTAAAATTCGCTAGGACGTTAAAATAAATAAGGAAATTAAATAAATAAAAATAATATATATTATAGTATAGCTCTCTGTACGTTCCCAGCTTTAGTTCAAAATAGAGGTAATATTTCAATTTAATAGCTGATAGATCGCTTTTGTAATACCACTAGAGGCTTAGCCAGACAATTTCTTACTTTTTAAGAGAACTTGGGGATTTGTGGTATAACTTAATGAACAAAACTGAAAAAGAAAAAGGAATTAGATTAGATATTTAGTTTTACAACATTTGTGTCAGGCTTCAACGTTATTTGAATTTACATCAGCTTATCGAGAAAGCAAGAGATTATTATGTGCTTTTGTACCTTTATTCCTAGAATACCACACTTTGACAATATATATGGGACAAATTATAGGCTGTATTACTCGAAATGAAAATACACAGACATCCAGTCTTTATTATTTATTGAGTGCATCTAGAAAACTCTTTGATGAAACTTGACAGTATTAACTCCAACAAATGTAAACTTGGCAAAGGCAACAGACATGCCATAGATATGTTACCAATTTTCTGCAACATCTATAAATAGTGAACATGTGATGCAATGTGTGCTGAAGAAATGGCAAGGAGTAGTAATTATGGGCAGGACTAACATTTCTAATTTGAGATTTACGAATGAAACGTACCAATTAAAACTATCCAGACATATTAGGGGTAGGTGACTGTATGGCAGTAAAGAAGATGGCTTATTTTGGAACCCTTGTGGACAATACTGAAAACTGCAAATATGAGACTCAACAAACAAATATAAATGGCAACACCGCCAACTTGCCAGTTGAGCAAAATTTGCAACCAGCCAGATGGTGTATTGATGATTTCGAGATGTAGGTATGAAATGTCTGCTATGAAATCCCTGGAAAAACCATCACACCAACAATTCGATTCTCTAAGAAATACATTCCCCGCTCCAGCATCATATTGCCCATAATCCTCTAATTATTAGCCCACATCAACCAGAGAGTGGACAATGTCAAAATACATTTAGACACTCAAACACTGTCTATTTAGAATAGTGTACAAATTTAGATTTATGTCACGTTTCCATGAAGATGTTATCTTAGCAACGAAAAAATTATTAGAAAAAGAAGAATTGTTATTTTAACTCTACATAACCAAGAGCTGATAGCTATACTAAGCAGTTCTTATCCAGGCTGTGGAGTCTGATAAAAAGAACAAAGCTAGATAAGAAGCTCAAGGAAAACCAACAGAAGTACCACAATAGATGGGAGTCGTGGTGGTCAAGCCCAATCATCCAGTTCCTCCTGCCTAAATCTAAATCTAACTATATATTTTATTACAATCCATTTAGCCAAAATCAGTACATATTGTATAATAAGCTAGCCATCCAAAAGCTATACATAATAAAGAAAAATATACAAAAGTGAAATTTATTATTCAAGGTTTTTTTAAAAGGTATATCTTTTAGAAAACATACTATTATATCAAATCAATGAAGGTAATACTAGACTCTCTAGACTTGATTTCTATACTTACTTTTATAGGAGGTTTATTTGTCATATTGGCAACTAAAAAATTCATGGCAATGTCTTCACAGTTCATATGCTCATCTACCCAGTCTTTTACGTTAGAAGGCAAGTCTTTTGTATACAGGTAACTCCAATATTTATGTAAAAAAGCTGCCCCTGTTAAAACCATTGATATTTCATTTGTCCACTCAGATTCATACTTCCACGTATTCGTTACGTTGTCCCAAATATGGGTCCGAGATGGAAAACCTAAAAATGCATACAGATTAATTTGAATAATATTTCATTTTTGTTTATAAGACAGTGTTTAATAAACATATTGAACATTTTCCGGGTATTGAAGGCACTTTCGCCAGGTTCAACAACAATATAAATTGGTTTTAAAATATTATAAAATGCACACCTAATGAAATTATAATTGAGTAAATTTGATGTACATTCATGTTTTAATAACATCAGGTAGAATTTTAACAATGTTTCAAAACATGTCAAATAATTAGAATACTTCATTTGTTCTGTTTTTTTACAACCTCTCAGGGGATATAGAACTTGCCAGTAATTTACAAGAGAAGAATATAAATACTTATAATATTAGTATAATACAATTGTACAGTTAAGTATTGGAGGTACAATCGGAAACAAAAGTACCAAAAATTATTATTAATTCATTAATATCTGCATCTGTTGTGTAATATAGATGAATATTATTGAACTAAACGATATTAGAATCAAATATTTATCATTATGCAGTCATTTTTCTGCTTTTCAACGGTTTTTTCGTTTTCCTTGTAAATTCTTTGTTTATATAACAGAAACTTTTGACCCTGAAAATGCCCCGATTTTAACTTGGCCTAATGATATTTTAATAAAATTATCATTATAATTGTTTATTATCAACGAAGAAATTTAAGGTTTGATGAGAAAGCGAAATCGTGACAACACTGTAATACTGTTCATTTATTATTCCTAAGTTGGCATCAATGCACAATGTACAGGTTAGGTACATTTAGTAGAGGTGGGACAAACGATTCCACTTACATAGCTTTGCAAGCGTGACCGCTCCATAAAAACATTGTGACAAAATAATGCTATTTTGGAACGACAGGAAGGAAATGATCCGACTATGTCAAACATAACACGAGTAGAAGATCTCGTTTGTCATGTAACACTGTTCAAACTCAGGTATCTACGAGGGTAATGTAACGTAATCCGAGTGTAATGTATTTACCGTTTCCATTGCTGACCTGTTTATATTGAAAACTCCATATAGTGGTTGTCTCGATTTATTTAATCTTATTCTAATGCATTTTTTCTATTAACACTATGGCTTCTTAAAAGTGTATTAACAAAAAAATCAGAAAAGTTAAATTTTAAAAGTATAGTCTACAATAACTTTTCTCCATGGATCTCCAGACATTTTATGGTTTGATTACGAAAAGAGTGAGTTGCTCTCTCGAGTTTATCTTGATGTTCTTTTTAGAGTAAGATGCCAGAGCCGCCAGAAAATAAGAGTGTGATATGTAGTTAAGAACATATGCATATTTGAAAGCTTGAAAGACGAACCCTTTCACAGATAACGGGTACAAAAGGTACAAAAAAAAAAACCTTACTAACCTACGTTTAAGTATGATAGCTGGCTTTCATATATATTTGACAGAATACTGTTAAAAACCAACATTCATTATTGCCAAACACTTTCCGCTAGACTCTTTAAAAGTCGAAAAAAACTAACCTAACCTAACATAACTGTGGAATCATATCTACTACCAACTATGTAAAAACGCCGTGGCTACGGGCACGTTAACGTGCCGCGATTTCACAAATTTAGAGGCACGTTTATTACGTCATCAGTGTGATACGTCATCCTATAACGTGCCGCGGCACCGCTAATTTTGGTTTTAAAGGCACGGGTTAAAATTATCTTTTACAAAATATAAACATATAAATAATGATAATTATGGTTTTGCAGTCATGTAAAAGTATAAAATAGAACTTTAAAATACGTATTTTTTGCATTGTATAATTCTTTTTGTTGATATTATACCTACTCTTTATATCTTTCAAGTTCAATGATTCAATGAGCACATACATTCAGTAGAAGCAGAACAGTGAGAGCACGGCAACAGTCCGTAAAAATGCCCTAAAACTCAGAAGAAGTAAACACTACTTTGTCATTTTAAAACTGGACATTTTTGCCTATGAAAAATAGAAATTTTAAACATTAATACAATTAAGCAAATATTCACTGACTATAAACATTGAAATCAATGCTATAAGTTTCTACAATTTTTTTCTGATCTTGAATTGTTATTATTGTACCTACTTAATTCGTATTATACAGAAAGAATAATACCAGCTAAAATATTAAATATGGTATTACTAAATATTATTATATATATTAACAGAGGTGGGTACAGAATTTAATTAACTTTAAGAAATGGTCAAAATGTCTTCAATGTCTTCAAGGTAGGTATAATAAAAAATCTAGTGTCTATTCGTCTATGGTCTACAAAAATGGAGGCGTAAACAAATTTAAATAGGCAGGTATTTAGAACTTGTTCTCACGTGCATTTAAATAAAATTTACGGCACGCTACAGGATGACGTAGGCGCAGTGAGGACGTAATAAACGTGCCTCCAAATTTCTGAAATCGCGTCACGTTAACGTACCCGTAGCCACAACGAAACAAAACAAAAAATTTATTATGTTAGGTTAGGTTGGGTTTGTTTCGAGCTTTAAAGCGTCTGGCGGAAGTTAGGGCTGACGGAAAGTGTTTGACAATAATGAATGTTGGTTTTTACCAGTATTCTGATTTATACTATTCCGATATTTCAACGTCCATATAAATCTCTTAAGTATTATTAAATTATAAAGAATGTGATGCATAAACGAATAGGCATGTCTCAACAGTTATATCACTACAAATGCGATCGATTCCTGGATAGGATCGACTGTTAAAAAAATGCCAATGATTACTGTAAATGTACGACTATAAAATAATATAATACAAGCAACCACCAAATAAAATGGATTACAAATGTTGACTGTTCAATAATATTTTCATACATATAAAAAGTCATTATTTTCTTAAATAGTGTTAAATTAATTCAGTCATTGTCAAAGTTCAACCATTAAATTAAATACGTTTTATAATAAATATCGCTTTCTTTATAAAATATATACTATATTCTTGCATAAGAATGTTTAGGAAGGTTAAGAAATACGGCACATATCACATATATATATATTAAGATGGGTACACTTCAATTTTTAGATGTCCTGATTCTTATATGCAGAAAGTAAGATGCTTTATGAAAACCAACTTACCTACTATTCTATCAGGAAACTCTCTCCATACTTCATAGGCGAATTCAACTTCGTCAGAAGTTAACATTACAATATCATCGTCAATATGTAAAACAGCTTCGGTTTCGATTTCCTTATACGGGTAAAATCTATTCGATAATTTATTTGCTTTCGTCCTAATTATATTTACAGGTTTGGCTATCTTTGGAAATTCTGCTACTATAACAAAATATAGAAATACATTTTTATTACTTATATTATTTTTTTAATATCTCAACAGAATCAAAGATACAATGCGCTTGGTATATGGTCTCTTGCAAAGAAATAAATTTAATGTTTACAAATAATAAGACATATATTTAAAATATTTTGAATTTGATTAGTTATCACCATATTTAGTTTTCAATAAGTGTAATATATATTAATTATATAAATAAATTATTAATTAAATTTATGTTCTGTGATGTCCAGCTAGAGACATTACTAATCCTTTACTTGATTTAATAGTAGCAGAGTGTTTAAGTTTAATAAACTTGGAAATAAAGAAGGCCATCATATCGCAATCCAAGAGGACGAAACTATAGATATTTCTACAAAAAATCATATGTTTGTGTAAATGTAGCAGTTTTCATTCTTCTTCATTTCAATATCTTAACAGATGTGTTGTCTGCAACTAATACAGTCTACAGTTTGTCCCATTCTACATTGTCAAAAGCCTCACGAAACAAAGGTATATACGCACTTAATATTATCTAGCCCTCTTGATAAGTTATCGCACATTCTGTATATGTTCTCCAGTATCGTGCCCTTTTATAAATCCTTCTTGCTCAGGCGGTATTTGCCAAGATATTGGACAGAAGTGCGCGTTATTACCCAGGAATTATTAGGGAATCACTGGAAATTATGGAAAATAAGAACAATTTCAAGATGGGTATCGACTAAGCAATATATGGAGACTGGCTTTGCCAAGTACCAGTAATGTAATCGGTCGCGATCAACGGAGCACGATGAATGTGCAACCAAGCGTAGCAGCACCCAGGTATATAACGAGGAGCCGAACTCAACAACTTCAGTCTTTAGAACCCTTCTGAAGAAGCTGACAGTATGATCAGCGAAACGTCAAGTCAAGTTCAACGACCGCGGCAATACTCGGAAGAAACTACTTATTGATAACCCTGAACATCAAAAAAAAAAAATTAATAAATCGCAACCCCTTTTAACCTTTAAAATCATTTATTGAACATATTCACTTTTTTACAATAAATTCCTTAATATGTCACGTCTATGTTGGGTATATTATTACAGAGTAATAGTGTATTTGCAGTCAATTACAATTGTGTATGTGATGTTAGGTGCGAAACCTGGTGGTATGATCAACAAGGCTATAAATGATACTTTACTTAATAAATAGTCAACATCAGGAAACCCTTTGCTGCATTTGATTTTTTCCTAAAAAGCTTTAATACTAGTGTTTTTATTTTATATTTTTCAGGCGTTCTGTGAGGTGTTTCTCTGTTCAAGCAGAAAATTGTCACAAAAAACTTGCTTCAACTATTAAATGAGGAGTATGGGGATCATAACCCCCATACTCCCCACAACTAACAGAGCTCTTAATTTACATCATTTTGCACTTTTACCCTCCCTACAAACAATATCCTGAACTGTCACTGAATAAGAATTCATAATAAAAAGTCATTAGTATTTATCCAAATGAACGAAATTATACAAACCTTAATTTCTAAGAAAAATTAAAAACTTATAAAACCCAACTGTTTATTAGTTTTCGGCATTATCGCATTTCCTCATGCGTTAGTGTTTACTTTAAATAATGGAAAGCACATGGAAACCTTTGGAGATTCAAATCATTTACCTATATTAGCAGTCTCTTATTCTGCCACAAATATCACCGACCAGGTCTACATCCGGTGATTGTGAATATTTTACTGACATGGTAACTCAGTGAGGTAGAGTAAATTGTACCCTCTTATTATATGTAAACTTTCAGAAATAAAGGAGCAATATAGTTTTTCTAAATGAGTCATTTTATGAATTCATGACAAAGCTATATTTTAATAATTGTGCTAATTAAATTTAAAATATTTCAAGCATTATCTTACTGTAATATTGCATTCCTATATCAAATTGTTTTGTATAAAAAGCAGGTAATGTTGGAATTATAAAAATTAATTTTTATGAAATATTTACCCTTCTATGCTTACCTGCCACTGTTGCTTACGTGATGTTATGATTATCTATCCTTTTAAATGGACATATAATGTGATTAAGTTAGCGGCAAACAAGGCGTGTACTAAAGAGATAGCTGTTAAGTTCTTTAATTTGAGGTTACAACATTTTAAAATCTCAGATTTAAAAAATTCATTCGAAATTTCAATTCTAAGGCACATTTTGACTCTGTTCAGTACAACGAAGGTTGAACACTGAGCGAGAACATAATCATGCATAATATTACTGTTGTACTTACATGGCGGTGGATTTTTCTTTTGATTATTCCATACAACTATAACTTTCATAAGACTAGGAACTTTGGATAATCTTTCGATTAAAATGAACAAACTCTCAACTCTGTCGTAGGTTAAAATGACAGCAGTAAATCCATGGGATTTTGGAGCGGTAATTGGAAAAAACAACGGATTTACGTTGATCTGAAACCAGAGTGTTAAGTAAAGTAAAGATAATGAAATAACAGCCAAATTTAAATGGATTATTATAAATCGAAAGCTAACTGTCTGTCACTGTTAATCGAAAATAATAAAAAATTTATAACTATTATCATTGGTGCTACAATATTATTAAATTATAAAATTTTTACACTAATGTCTAGTTGTTCCTTTGACCTGACTAAGTAACCAGTAAAAAACATTTACATTTGTATTACTTTACTTACTTTAACAATTTCGAATCAAAAACAATGACAAATACCATCAAAAGAGCAAAGATATTTCTAAACTATGGTTTATATAACGTATTTCATGGTGAAGTATTCATACTTCTATGGGTGATAGAGTACTCCTTCATAAAGGGCTATAGAAGTTTTTTTCTAGCACTTAATTACTGAGATACTCTATTAATGGTCAATATTGTTCTTGATTAAACCTTCTTTACTATTTAAGAGTATTTGTTTAAATTATATGCAATTTGTGAACTTATTACTGTTGATATACTGCTATCAATAATATTTGAAAATTGTAGACCCGAATTTTATTAATTTGACTTTTCTTATTTCTGTAAAGTTCACTCTGGGCAGGGTTTTTCATTTAGTGGAATTTTTAAAAAGCACAAATCAAGAAGGTTAGGTTTGGTATTAACCTACACAGTTGCTATATCCACGTGAAACGTGGATTTAATTCTGAACTTAAAAACACGTTGATGACGTCAGTAAGCATACCACCGTAACCACTATTTATTCCATGCATAGCTATGACTGTCAGGTGGATGTTTGGCATATGGGTAATGTTCAACTTCTGGACACACCGAACTTTTTTTTTTATTATTTAGTAACGATTAAAGTATTTTTTCACAAATTCAGGTTTGCTTTGATGGCAAAAATGTTTTCCTTCTTGTTCCTATAATTCTTTCATGTGAATCTCAACTTCCCACAGGGGGACAATGGCAAGCAGGTCATCCACAAGGAGTGACCACAAGAATGGGGAGAGAACCCCGTAATGTGGGTACCCCATTGCGGCCCTAAAGTTGACCGTTTCTCCTTTAGAGATGTCGCAATGATCCTGTTTTCGAGCATAGCTCGAACCCAGTCAGTTATGGTCGGCTCGACTCCTCTAGCAGCTGCTGCTGTGAGTAAGGAGTCGGGCAGCGAATTGTTTAATGCTCCTTTAATGTCAAGAAATGCTGGCACCACAATCTTGTTTCGCTGTGGGGATTGGGTGATTTTCTCAACCAGGTTATTTAGTGCTAGTTCTGTGGATATAACTGGTTCATAGGCATATTGATGGATATTAGGAGAATGTATACTCAGGATGTTTCCTCTAATGTGTCTATCTAGTACCTTCTCCAGACCGTTCAATAGAAATTATGGCAGGCCAATGGGCCTAAGCGATTTTGGGTCAGGTTCTGTCCCATCCATTTTTGGTATATATACCACTTTAATCGCCGCCCAACTGTATGGTATATAATTCCATACCAGACTAGCTCTGTATAGTCTGACGAGGAAGGGTAGCAGTATTTCCAGTCCATTTTGTAGTAGTGCTAGAAATATGCCATCCTCAACAAGCGATTTGAATTGTTGGAAAGATCCATTAGCCCAATCTATCACTGAGGCTGTGATAACCTTTTTTGCCACTTGCCAATCGTTTTTGTGGGAACGTTTTAATTGTCCTTTCGATGGTGAGAGCAGTTGGTTATCCATCAGAGTCGAACTCCGTGTGAAGTGACTCAGTGCAAGAATTTCTAGGGTTTCTTTTCCAGATTCGGCAAACGAGCCATCTGGTCGTTTTTCCACACCAAATTCTCGAGTCGGTTCTCTGGAAATGATCTTGTGTATCCTAGTGCTGCCAGGTAAGTAATACCCTCGCAGGACTTCCCTCAAGATTTCCTTTTTGCTTTTCCGATTTCTTTATTATAATCTGTTAATGTAGATCTATCTATATAACTCCCAGTCGCCCATCAATCTTTAGCTCGATTGAAGAGGAGTCGACCTTATTTTCTCATTTTATCTAGTTACAATCAAGAAACTAAAGTACATGCACCTTATCGCGCATTTATTAATTTTTTTATGGTCGAACGAAACTGGCAAAATGAGGAAATGAAACATGAGAAATTATAACTTAAATAATGTTTTTAAATAAATAATAGTCGATATAAGATCAACTTAACAACAACTTAATGGCGGAATATTCCAATCATCTGCATATATTCACTGATGGATCGAAAATTGAGGATAACACGGGGTGTGCCATTTATATTCCGTCAAAAAATTTTGAAGAGAAAATTAAATTGGACAGCATTACAACTGTATTTACCAGTGAGGTCATAGCAATCTTGAAAGCCTTAGAGTATGTTAAGTGTTACGGAGTTAAGCAAGCCGTTATTTTCTCGGACTCTCTAAGCGTTTTACAAAATTTAAAAACTGCTAATATAAATAATTATCTTAACATAAACAGTTATGCTCTTCGAATATTACCCCAATGAACAATTTTTGTTTTGTAATGGTACTCTGAATATCACCATCACCGAATTATAAAAACTTTAGTAATGAATATTTTCCATGAAAACTTTACAATTACCACTTTATACCACTTAAAGAGCTTAAATGGCGCGCTCTATAAGGGTTCCCATTACCTATCTCCAAGTTTTATAGTAAGAAGTAATAGAAATGTAACTGTTACTCTTATAAACTTTCTTATAAACTTTAAATACAGAACCTCTCCTTCTCGCTCTTTGTTTCACCAGAAACCTCTTTCTCTTTAGTTGATGATGATGAAATTATTACATCTTTCTTTCTAACAATATGGATACTTTGACTCTGTATATGAAATATACGTACGTCAATTAGAAGTATATTATACATGACTTTTATTGCAAATATGCATCTGAAATTTTCATGCAAATGCATCTTTACTGTAAAATTGACATTTGTACCTCGAAAAAATAAAGGCGCCACCGAAATTATACATATTTAATAATTTTAACTAAAAAAATTTTTTTTAGATTTCTCAAAACATTCGATTCTTCATAAATAACTGCACTTTTTAACTTATGGTACATATTTATATTTACATAAAATGTAGCATCAGCTGGGTATATTAAATATTCAACCTGTTTTTCAACAGTTTTCTTACAACTATCAATATGGCGTCCACTGACAGGATCAAAAATAAGGCATCCATATTGAAAATACCAAAAGGACACTATAAATCTGAAAAGAAACTTCTGGGATTCTTATAGAACTTCTGTGCCTCTATATAACCAAGAATGTGTGGTTGGATTTTTCCTTGCACATTTCAGGGGTGGACTTGAATAAATTTATCAATATCTAATAAAATGTATCAAAGTTCAATTAATTTATTAAAGCGTTTCCACAAAAATATGTAACGTCAGTGGTTCTGCTACAAATATAACTTTATGGATTGGTAATACTCATTAAAATGGCAGAAAAATCGTCGACCCTTTTCTGGACGCTCACAAACAGAAAGGCAGATATGCTGCAATTTCAAATGCTATGAAAGTGTGTATTCATTTATAGACTGATGTCCAGGTTTACCTACTTCTAGGTATTTACGTATAGTAAAGACAGTGGTTAGGTGTAGTTCTAAAGTGTAGCTTTTAGATTGCTTTAGTACCTGGTTATTTTCGATATTTATTGTTATTAAGTTTTATGAATTATTTCATCGTTATACTTATCTCGATCATTACTTTGGGGTAAAAGTAACTTAAATTAAATATAATTAAATAGCAGTAGAACGAAATCCGGCCCTGCAATGACCATGAAAATTCAGACTCTGAATGCTAATTATAAGTTGAATTTCCAACCTGTAAAAATCAACAATATTAAAAAATGTGTATACTATATGAGAGTTTATGAATGTCACACTGATTCTAGTTTAGAAATGCAAATAAAAACATTCAAAAGGAGAATAAACTTACAAAAATGTAGAATTTGCGGTTATGTTAACAATTATTGTTGTTATTGTGAGACGAGGAAGTTTTATATTCATCAGAGCCAACCCCCATAGAGGAATTGAAAACTATTAGTTTTATAAATTTGTGACTGCAACTTCTATAAAAACTCTTTATATAAATTATAGTAACCGTTACTAAAAGTTTTATAAGTCTGTGATGGAAATGTTTCCGTTGCCATTTTATAAAACCTAAAGTTTTAAAACTTTTAGTAATTTTACATACCTACTATGCAACTTCGCAACTCTTTAGTAATCTTATAAACCACTTTTATAAACTCACAATTTTAATAAATCACTTATAAAAAGAACAGTTACTTTAAGTGAGCAAAATTGTTCATTGGGACTCCTTCTTTGTAGCCTATATAAAGAACATGTTATAATTGATTTTGTTTGGGTAAAAGCTCATGTAGGCATACACTATAATGAACATGTGGATAAACTTGCCAAGGAAGGAGCTGAATCTGGCGAAAATATTCATCTAAAAATGAGTTTGTTGGATTGCATGAATTTTTCTAAAAAGCGTATTTCTATTAAGTGGAGGGAATATTACAATCAGTTCAAAAATGACAACCAAAATAATAGATATACCCTGATTGAAAACGATTTAAATAGAAACCCATGGTTCCATCACTTGGAAGAAAGTAGAAAACTAATCAGTACTGTTACCAGATTGAGATTTGGTCATGCTTGCTTTCCACAACACCTGAAGAGGATTGGAGTTATTGACTCAGACATATGTACGTCATGTGGAGTCATTAGTGATTTAGATCACATCTTTTTTGCCTGTTCAAATCATAGTAGAGCCACAAATGATTTTATTGATAGTCTTCTAAAACTGAAAATATGTCTTCCAATTAATCTCCTCCATCTATTATCCCTGAAGAATATACATATATATAAAGAAATAGTACGTTTCCTGAGTAAGGTAAACCAGCTATTATAGGGCACTATAGGTTTAGATTTGTTCATTTATGTGTTTAACCCTGTGTTTATTTTACCTACTATCCGTGGTCTTAATCCTGTGTGTCTTTATAAATGCCCTGAAGAGGGTGTCCCTGTTTACGTCCTTGTTGTTAGTCTTCAATTAATCCACTACGTTGTTTAGGTTAGCTTTCAATATATGCAACTGGCTAATGGATTAGGTCCAATGACATTAAAAAAAATAAAAAAAAGATCAGTAACTATAATTACTGATGTAGTTTTATAATTTCCCACTGACTGACTGAAAAGTATATATACAGGGCAGATCTTCTTTACAGAAATAAGAAAAATGAAATAAAAAAAATTCGGGCCTGGAATGTTTAACTTAATTATGGTAGTATATTACTTGTGATAAGTACATAAGTTCTAAAAAATTTAAACAAATGACAAATAGTAAGGAAACTCTGGAGAATATAAATTGTTTAAATCGGATACATTTTTTTATGGGGGCACAAGCAAAATGGGACATGATGTAAATAAATAAATAAGATATAACTTACCTCGGACGGCCTTAAATTAAATTCATCGTATGTCCTACTCAAGTGAGGATACACACGATCCTGTATAATATCAAGGGTAGTTAAAGCTACTTGTTCCATACTAGAAAAATACGAATTGTACATAAACAACAAAGTGTTCTGCATTTGCCTAATGCGTTTCTCCGAAATATTATTGAGCACATCCATCAGAGTATTCAAGTGGCTTTCCATTACGAAAACAGAAAAGTGTTTCCAATCTATCACATTTTTAAATGGCATTACGTGGCCATCTATCACAATAACAGGTATGCAATTGGCTGCCATCGCCTCTAACAGCACGAACTGCCCCATCCTCTCACCTCGGAGAATAATACAAAAAATGCTCTCCTGCAAAATTTCAGGATAGGCATATTTCTGACCAGAATTGATTTCGCAACGTTGAGTGTAGTTGCGATTATGGCAGGCTTCAAGTATCAGTATGGACTCGCGGTGCTGGTATGATAATTTTTGTAATTCGTTTATATAATACGGATCTATGTTTAACTGGGATGACGTAACTAACCATGTCCTGAAAAATATAATAACTGTACAATCACTGCCATTTTTTAAAATTATAAAGCTAAACATCAGAATAAAGTGTTTGGAGTGGGTTCTTTTTGCTGAAATTTAAAGAGCATGTAGTATAAAGAAGTATGACTAAGTTTTGGACTTCATCAAGCAGGGATTGGAACATATTCGTTTAAGCAATAAGGCAATTTGGCGATATAGCAGTTTCATACTTTCTCTTCCTCATTACAAAGTACAACATGCCAATTGTCTCAGAAAGAAATTTAATTCCCAGTGGCTCAAATAACCACTGCATCTACTTAAGATGCTTATTTTAAAACCTATAATCTTGTATATATATTTAGTATGATCTTTAAATGATAATTGTTTATCTATAATTATTCCCAGATATTTAATTTTTGGAACTCTCTCAATTTCATCTGTACCAATATGAATTACTTGTCTATTTACTAAATCTGCACCTGTTCCAACAAGCATCCATTTAGTTTTTTGTGAATTAACTTTCAATAAATTATTACTGCAGTACCTGTTAATATTTTCCAAGGTGTTATTTATTATTGTGAAACAATCACTACTATTTGCACTGCTAACATATATAAGGGTATTGTCAGCAAATAAATGTACTTTACAATTGTCTATTACCTCCTCTATGTCGTTTATATATACTAAAAATAATAGCGGACCCAATGCACTGTCTTGCGGTGTTCCATTATTATTACTTATTTTAGAAGATATAATATTATTTAATTTTAATTTCTGTGATCCATTATCCAAATAATCAGTCAACCATAATAATGCAGTTCCATCAATACCTATATTTTTTAGTTTCACAACTATGTTTCTTACAAAAACCAGACTGGAAGTTTGTTAATACTTTATTTTTTTCCAAGAAATCTACTAGTTGTTCACAGACTACTTTTTCAAGAATTTTTCCATTGAGTTTACCAAGTTAATTGGCCGGAGATAGTGGCCTTATTGAATTTGGAACCTTTGGAACAGGTATAATGGTAGTAATCCTAATATCCATCGGTACTTTACGTACTGAAAGTGACAAGTTCATCATATTTAACAAAAGAGTTGATACATTTACATAGTTAACAATATATTGTATACAATTTTTATGGACTACAATAAAAGTTATTATTATTATTATTATTATTATTATTATTATTATTATTTTCATAACAACTCTTAATCAAAAATCATAAAAACATTCTTAAACGTATGAGTAAATTCATTTCTATAGCTTTTCAACTGACTTTAGGAGTACTATACATGCCTATATATCCCCTAGAACATTTATAAACTATTTCTTATACAAATATAAATATTAAATACCTATCATGTAAAGTATCCTTAACTTCCGCTAGCTTGGCCACAGGACTAAACACTGGTATGGATATATCGAATTTTTCTCGAAAGGTGTATGTATCAAATCCTGCTCCTGCAACCATGGCATTACCTAATTGTAGTTCCACCACAGTGGAAAACTCCGGAGCGGTCCCCGAGATCATGTTAAAAACTAAATGGTTTTCTCCGTTCTTCCAACTGAAAATAAAAAAAAGTATTTAGTGTCATCGTGGTGCTCTACCTATCGAGAAAATGTAAAACTGTTTACAAATGACGAAATTTTTTTAAATAGGTTAATGAAGAAAAACAATACTTTTCAAAGGTGCCTAATTTTTGCAATAATTAATTCAATAATCATTGATATAGTAAAGGTTTCGTCGACAAGTTTCAACTTTTGTATAGAGTAACTTATTATTGTTGCGTGTTTTTACCCCTTGGTAAACACTCCCAAAACCACGGGTTCAGAAATTCTAATACGAGATACCACTAAACTAAACATCAAAGACTATTTATAACTTCACATGGGCTCACTTCAAATTTATCTAAACTTAACTGAACTGATTTAAAACTGACTCTCCGCCACTGACTGAGTCCTTGTATACCCTGTTAAAATGACCTCTAGAGCATTCAGAATTCCTTCGAAAATATCCTTCCACTTTCCGAACAATTCCACCAAAATCTCGATCTTTCTCTAGAAACCACACTCCTAGCGCCATCTCTGAAGTGGTAGTTGAACTACCAGTGCAGTAGAATACAGACTTCTGTAGAGGCATTCTAACGAATACAGTAACCTGCAATCCCTAACTATCAGATCTGCCATATGTACCTAGGGGGCGCCACGGACGGCGTAACCTTGTTTTATTGTAAAAATAGTTTATCTTTAAACCTTTAACTATATTATGAGATCGTCATTAGTTATTCATTATAGTAGGGGAGCCCACGATGCTAAATGGGGATTTACTCTAGCGTCGTGGGGACCTATTGGATTTTGAAGACTAGATGGTAGAAAGAAAAAAAGGTTATATGATGTATACCCTTTCACCGGTGGGGGAAGCGTCTACAGGCTTTCAAAAATGTAAAAAAAAAACAGTCACATGGAAATACTCGAGCGCGTCAGATATTGATAGTGTATATGCCCCACGTGTCTCCGATGACGGAGGTATGTTAATCTGCCGGTTTGCATGGTGGGGGTGGCCATACGGAAGTGTTAAAAATGGGAAAAACTAAAAATTTACTCGAGCGCGTCATATATTTAGAGGGGATGTTAAGTGAACCCGAACGAAGCTCCCATTCAAAAGACTGACCATTCAGATGTGACGCAAGCTCGTGGCGGCTTTTTGAAAATGCAAAGAAAAATCGCCATTTTGAAATACTCGAGCACGTCAAATTTTCATACAGATGGTTTAGCTTGATGTCCTGGTCGTGCTGATCAATAATCTGACGATTGTTTGGAGGGATTTTCTTAATCTGACGATTTGAAAAAAAAATATTTTTATGATTTTTTTAAACCACTGAATGTGACAAATAAAATGCACGGAAAATAGCATGCAAATAAAAGAAAATTACAAATTTTGTTGAAATTTGTAAAGAAAGTTTTTTATTTTATTTTCTGCACACGTAAATCTATTTCTTTTAATTATAATACATATAAACACATATATTTTATGTATATATACTTTCGGTAATCTCTTTCTCTGATAAAATTACAAATGATAAATAAATAACAGGTAAAAAAAATTATGGCAGGGGTTAATAAAATACGATATTTTTAAACTTATTGATAGTTTTATTGATGGGTAATAAATTTACAGAATTCACAAAAAATTAATGAAACAAAATAAACATGTTAAAAATATTTTTTTTTGATTTTCATCTTCATCCGTGGAATTATCATCATACAGCAAGTCTGGTTCGATTTGATCATCAATTTCATCCACAGCCTGCATATCTATAACAAGAAATCGTTTATAATACTTGACAATATATTTTTTATTTAATGAAAAGCGTATTATTAAAGTATTGAAAAGTAAATGTACCTGAATCTGGAGTATCCCCTAGAATATCTGGTGTTATGACTACATCTTCATATACTTCTGGTAATTGATCACCAATGGCGTGATGTCTGGCGTGTGGGAACGGTGCGAGAGAGTGAGAGACAGAGAAAGAGTGAAAGGGAGAGAGATGCGCGGAGTGGGGAATACGTGCTTCACTGCGGTGCACGCGCTAAACTTTATTGACGATTTTTGTTACTTCGGCTTGTGGAAATCGGCAGATTATATTTTTCCCATTATCCTTGAATTATTTCCTTCAAAACAAAAAAAATTCGACCGCGCTCGAGAATGTCGAGGTGACGTTTTTTTTTTTGCAAGTTTGTGACCCTCCCACTCCCTTGCGTCACCCTGAAATCGTCAGATTATTGAAACGCACACTTTTCAGCATGTAATTAACCCATCACACCTTAATCTGACGCGCTCGAGTATTTTCAACTATGGATTTTTTTTTTACTATTCTGATCGGCTGCCCTACACGCACGGCCCTATATAGAGGGCTTAGATATGGTGGAGGTACTCAACAGGGTGCAAGGTATTCCCTATATGTTAATCTGCCGCGCTTGAGTAAATCCCAAAATCCCCTATTGGGCTCCCCTACTATTAGGTATTCTCCGGATATATGCCCCGTCAAGCGATGGATTACAAATTACAAGCCCGGTGCGTTAAGTGTACAAATTACATTTTACGACAACACTCTTGCTTTTGATTGCAATAAACACCAGCCGAAATTTTGTCGCCCTAGGCGGCTGCCTACTCACAAAGTATTTCTATTGTCAATTTGAACATTCAGTCTAAAGGATAAATCATTACAAAGCCTGATGTGATAGAATAATACCCGAGATCATGCTTGAATATTACAAACAATATCCATATATGAATATAGTTAACCAGATATGTTATGCGCTTACCTAAAACGAAAGTAGTCGAGTATTCCTGGCCCACCTTTACAAGTTCCTTACTTGCTTTTGGTTCATTCTTAATATTGCCGGTAGCATAACCATAGGTTAAATGATATTTATTTACTGTTATTGAATCATTTATAGAATTATGATTTATTATAGATAAGTAATGTGTTATAAATAAATCATTTACATCATGCCTATCAATTAATACAAAGTAGTACCATATTTACAATAATCAGAAAGTGATTCTAAAAATTGTCGGTCGACGTTCATGACACCGCTCATATTATCAACTATTGCTTTGTCGGTCTTTTCTTTAATGATTCTCAAACTGACTTTAGATGAACTATACCACCTGGAGTCGCCCCTGTTTGCTAGCTAGACGAGAATAACAACTCATATATTAAAAAAAATGAAAAACTTCCAAAGCCTATAATTTAAGCGACCTACTTTGACGTTTCGATGGATAATCTGGTTGCGTATATCAGTAATGCGTTTAGTTATTTTAAAAAATGCGAATACCAATTAAAATAATTAAAATACCTAGATAAGATTTGTATTAAATTACGTTTTACAGCACTATAGTAATAAATTATAATCTTGATAGCACACACACAGGATATACCATTGTTATTGGTTATTAAGTAATATATTTAGAAATGATATTGGTATCAAAAACGTGAGGCCTCTACAAAATATTTACCAGAATCAAACAAAATGTTTGTGTTTTCTTTTTCAATCAGAGTTTGTTTAATAGTGGCGCCTTTACGTCCAAATTAACTATAAACAAAGCGTCTGGAACTGCAATTTTATTCTCGAAATTTGGTTTCCATGTCTCAAAAAATATGGAAAAAATACTGAAAAAAGGTCTTTGAAAAACCGCTCACTAAAATCTGCGAAATAAAACTCCAACGCCCGGACAGTAAAATTTTATATTGCATACCTAGTTTCTTTTAAAGGTACCTAGTTAATTTTGTTCACAACATTTTTTTCGCCTTTTTTAATTTATTAAATCCGTCATTTTGAATCTTTATCTTTCAACATTAGATTCACTATCAGCTACTTCCAAAATACCTAACTAACAATTTTGATACAATTTTATCCACGGCATTCGTCATAATCTCGAACAGGAAATACTTTTTTCCGATTTTTGCTCACTTCTCATCTCTTTTGTAAAAGAATCCTATACAAATTGCTTAAACCATTCCAGAATGATGATTGAACAAACATAAAAATACATATGGGAAAATTGAGATCCTCCTCCTTTTTACATTTTTTTTTAAAGTTGGTAAAAAGGTGTTGAGATAAAATCAACAATTATTTCATATCAAGAAAAACAATTGATGTAAAATTGATTTTCGTCGTAATTTATGAATATCACTGGAGGTACTAAAAAAAGGTATACAGGGTGAGGCAATAGTGCGTCGGACCTCCATATCTCGAGTTCTACGATGGCTAGAAATTTTTTAAATAATTGCAAGTAAATTAGATAAAAGAGTCTATAACTGGAAATTATTTTCGAACGTACAGGGCCGGCCAAAACGAAATTACAGGATCAAGTGCCTTTTTTAAAATGGAATGCTATGTATATCAGTACATTTTTTGAAGCCTCTTTCTAGGCTCTATTCATTTCTATATTAGCGTTGAATATCTCCCAACCACTTGGATCTAATGAATTTTTTTGTTGAAATAATGCAATCTACAGATGGATATTAAAAACATCACTACAGTCATAATTATGGGTTTTAAGAAAAACTTATGTGAATCAGTTACGAGACATCTAATTAATGTTTTTGAACCATTTTCATTTCCTAAAACTGTACAGGGTGGCCAAAAATTATTTTTCAGTTAAGAACTTTTTAAATTGAATTTTCTCAATTTTTTCAAATGGAACACCCTGTATATTTTTCAACGACGCGATGTAGAAAACGAACATTTTTTGTAAGTACTTCCCTATGGCTAATTGCAACTATTTTCATTTTATAAATAAATAAGTGTCAAATTCAAGAATAAACTTAAAGAAAGAGGTTCCCTCAAATAATCCATTAGAAAAATTTATAACAGGTGTTCGACGTGTTGCCAATTTTGATTGACACACGTCTTTGTGCAAATTTGAAATGAGGCCATTTAGTGGGACCATTCCTTCGAACCCATTGAAATGAGTAAATAGTATTTAACAGATCCTTTACTGTAATGTTTTCTTGTACATTTTTTTGCCGTTTTCGTTATTCGACAAGCAATAAAACCTCAGTTTGGTATAAATTGTCGAGTACAACGGAGCATTTATCACACTTATCGGTCGTTAGCTACAATTTGTATTGAATATAAAATATTTGAAATTGTACAATATAAATTTTAATAAAGCGGAGTAAACATGACTTTTGTTTTGGGCGACTCAGACAGAAATTGTTTACTTGCCAATAGAATTTATCACTAACGTTATCCTGAAAGAAGAATTCCTGATGTTAGCAGCTTCCAAAACCTTCTCGACAGATTCCTGGAAACTGGAAAAGTCGAATATAAAAAAAGTATTAGAATAAAACGTGTTATGAGCGAAGACCGATGAGTTTTCTGTGGTGCTGGCAACGATGGAGAACCCCTATGTTAGTCAAAGAGAAGTGAGCTCATTAGTAGAAGTAGACGGTCTGTGGGTCGAATCTTAAAAATAAATAAATTGCATGCATATCATATTCAAATGCACCAGTCGATTTTCAAAAGCGCCTACAATTTTGTAATTGGGCCAGAGGTAAGATGCAAGATGATGTCAACTTCTTCAATAAAGTTTTATTCACTGATGAGGCAACTTTTCATAAAAATGGATTTGTTAATAGGCACAATTTATTATTTATTATTTATTATTTAAATGCAGTTAGAGACTACTTAAATAATGCCTACCCTCATCAACGAGTTGGATGAAATGGACCCATTAAATGGCCTGCTAGATCCCCAGATATTACAAAAATTGATTTCTTTTTATGGGGATACGTGAAGGAAATTGTTTTAGAGACACATCAAGAACAATACAAAATATGAAGGAAAGAATAATAATTGCCTTTAGATCTATCACACCGGCAGTTTTAGGAACAGTGGGAACTTCATTTCACCTCATGTGTGTCAATCAAAATGAGCAGCATGTGGAACATTTATTATAATTTTTTCTACTGAGTTATTTGAAGAAACCTTTTTTTTAAGTTTATTTTTGAATTTTGTAATTATCGCTCAATAAAACGAAATTGGTTGCAATTAGCCAATAATTGTGACTGTGGAGATTTGTTAAATATCCAGTTGCAGATTGCATTATTTCAACCAAAAAATTCATTACATCCAAGTGGTTGGGAGATCTTCAATGCTAATACAGGAATTAATAGAGCCTAGAAAGAGGCTTCAAAAATATACTGATATACATAGCATTTAAAAAAAAGGCACTTGGTCCTGTAATTTCGTCTTGGCTCGCCCTGTATATTCGAAAACATTTTCGAGTTATAGACTTTTTTACCTAGTTTACTTGCATCTTTTTTTTAATTTCTAGCTATCGTAGAACTCGAGATATCGAGGTCCGACGCACTATTGCCCTACCCTGTATACATATAACAATTTATTTATCTACGAGATCATTGCTAAATTGTTAGCACCTCTGAGATAGTTTCCAGAAACACCAAAATACTACATTTGAATACTGCCACTTGTTTCATCCCCCAGTTTCAGTTTTTAGCCAAATAAAATATGCCTTAAGAAAAGTGAAATTAATACGCATATGCGTCTCGTCTCGTCTCTACTATAAAACGTTAATTATAAAACGATCACTTTTACATAAAATTAACTTAGGAAAAAATAAAAATATTTATTTTTAGTCTCTTAAAACATTCATATCTTTAATTTGTTACAGGAAATATCTATCACCATTCATCAATATAAGCAATGTAAAATAAGTTTTTTAACTGGCTATCTGGCATCTTATGCGACACTAAAAGGTATAATACAATGGAAAATAAATTCTAATGTTGAAAGTTATGTCTCTCTTATTTTGTATTTTGATATTGTTGACATAACTTTTTAGTCAGTCCAAATTCCAGGTTGTGAATTAGATAATATGCGGTGACATTGAAAATAATATTAAAATGAATCCCAGTAAGTTTTAGCATGTTTATTGACAACTCGACGGTAAGAAAACTAGTAATAATTTACCAATAGTTATGTACTACAAGGATAAACATTATGTAGGCAACAGGGAGTTGGTAAATGGCTTTGCTGGATATTTTTGTAGTACATATATATAACACCTGTAATCTTCCGGACGCAAATGCTGATTTTTGACAATTGAACGTTCTCAGAGCAAGAGGATTCAAATCGTAAAGTCTAAATACACGATGGAGTCTAACAAAAGTATGGTCTTTAAATTACATGATTGTGATAGTGTGTTCAAAATTCCTCTGACTTGTATTTAATTTGGCCGTTAAATCTAATATATAGTAATAAAAATTATAATAATATAAGTGCCTTTAATGATTTATTAAGACACTTATTTTGTTTCTACCACTGTAATTTATTGTAACTTAACGCTACTATAGTTTCGATACTTCAACGTATCATCTTCAAAGCGCTTTGAAGATGATACGTTGAAGTATCGAAACTATAGTAGCGTTAAGTTACAATAAATTACAGTGGTAATTTATTCAAAGCGCTTTGAAGATGATACGTTGAAGTATCGAAACTATAGTAGCGTTAAGTTACAATAAATTACAGTGGTAGAAACAAAATAAGTGTCTTAATAAATCATTATGATCGACTACCACAAAGTAACGGCTAAATCCATAAATTTTTTAATAAGTGCCTTTATTGAAAATATACATCTGTCGGAGTCCAGCCAGAGGTTGCTTAAATACTCAACCATAAAAATTAACAAAATAAATATTTTACAAAAAAAAATGGATAATAAATGGGAATAAAATTAAACTATACCCAATTTGAAACAGAGAGAAAAGAATGTGCCTACATTAGGTGGGCTCAAAAATGTTTTATTTCTGATTCCTTGTTCACTGATTTTGCAGAAATCTTTTGCAATGAAAGAGTGACCGCCTGTTTTTGCATAGCAGATAGCGGGACAAGGGAAAGACCAAAATAGATCCTATAAGGCTCAAATTAAACTTTTGACACATTTTAGTGAGCAAATTTTTCACTTTTTTGAAAAAATGCAAAAATCACCCCTATTTAAGGGTAGAAAATATTTAAAGAAGGCGGTATATAATGAATATTTTAAAAATAAAACAACTGTTATTACTCAGATTTTATATTTTATGAATTATTTACGGATTATATATTATTCTGTAGCGTAAGAGTTTAGGAAATAGACCTACAACCCTCCAACACCTTGTAATAATTAAAATGCAAACCTCAGAAAACAAAAGAATTAAGAAGTCCCACATGATACAATCGTCACGGGATTTTCACTAGAATTATTGTTAAGACTAGTCGAACCCATATCTACAGGAAAATTGATGTTATTTTTTAAAATATTCATTTAATTATATATTGCCTTTTTCAAATATTCCTACCCTTAAATAGGGGTGATTTTTGCATTTTTACAAAAAAGTAAAAAATATGCTCACCTTAAAATAATAATTCTAATAAATTATTTAAGTATATATATGCAACAATTTATTAAGTTCGTATTACGCATATACTTATTAACTATATACTATGAGTTTCGTTCCCAATTTGACGCCAAGGAAAGCCTGTCTCTCTATCCTTTAAGAGGACTTGGTATTGTGCGCATGTCTTAGTGGGCGGAACATCGACGCGAGAATGTGACAGTTCACCTAAATATAGAAGAAGAGTGGTCACAATCTAATCGGAGAAATTGTGCACTATAGGCATTACATCAGTGGTTCCAAGTTCCAATTCCAGACATTAATATTATAAGCGCTTGTGTGTTCTAATATTGTGAAGTTGTTTTATGTATTTTATTGTTTATCAAAATAGGGATTTGTATTTACATGGTGTAAACCTATATCCACAAAAATGAAACGGTGTTTTTTGTGTAAAAGCCAGCCGAAGCTGGACCCTAACCTGTCATATCATCGGTAATAAATTTTATTTAATAATCCAAAATCTAGTTACATGTGCTAATCGTGAAATGTTTTTAGTTTTCCCAAGAATATTGAAACCCGCTTGTTGTGGATTAAGAAATGCAATTTGAATGAAAAAAGGCATAAATATATACAACACAGAAGTGTTGTATATATGTTGTATATATGTTGGAGGAAGAACCCTATTGTTTTCGATCGATCAATAAATAAAAAAGGTATACATTTTTTTAAATAAAGAAAAATTTACACATTTTTTTTATGTTTTATAATTAAACTAAAAATGTCTAAAACTAATATTATTTACAAAAAAACTGCCAAGAGTATCCTACAGAATGTGCAACAATTATATAAAAAGTGCAGTCAATCGGCGAAGAGTGTAGTGGTTAGCTTGTTTAAATATATATACGTAAGATATGTATGTGAAATTGTATAGCTTTCATTAGCCAAATAAATAAAAAAGGATATTGCAAGAAATTTCCAAAAATTGATTAAAATATTCTGAAAAAATTCAGTTATTCTTTGACCTCTTACAAACAATTTTTGTTTTATCTTTGCATAAAGTGCGTTGTTTTGGGGTTAAAAATTCTCAAAATTTTAACATTGAAGATTTTTTCACCAAGTTTTACTGAAAAAGGTTGACTTTTTAGAAAAAATATCAAGAACAATTTTTTTTTTACTCAAAAAATAAGATGCCGTCCCAAGAACTAAAGAAAAAAAATATTTACCATTTCTTTCAATGTCAAATTGTTTTTTAACAATCTTGCCTTTTTACGGCTGAATCACCCATAAAACATAAAAATATAAATTGTGCCACTCATATTCGTAAAGTAGAAATTTTAGCTGAACATCGAAACTTCCATTAGTACCCTAATAAGACCCACTTTTTTTGCTAATTCCACTGGACTATAAGTTTCTCTAATTACTGCTTAGGTATTCATTTATTGATTAAATAATTTAAATACCAAGAAACGAAAGCTTCCTAATAGCATGTGAATCATTCCAAAAGGATGGTATATATTTTACCATAGTATACGAAATCTCCGTTTTCTACGGTTGCTGGTAGATTTCTTTGTTTTGGGACCACTGACCTGTTACAGCGCGCGCTTCCTTCTTCATCAGATCGTATCGTCAGAGTACTCCATAGAGATAGAAAACTATCTCGTTCTCTAGCCTCAATTCCGTACATAGTGGCTTATGGAGTATTACCAGTATATAGTTAATAAGTATATGGTATTACGCCTGACTCCATTTAATCTGCCATGTCATAAAGATTCCAAAATAGGGATTCTGCATGTTGTATTCACAAAGAATATTTATTAAGATGTTAAATAGTAACTATTAAACGTTCATATTTCTACTTACGCCATGTACGTGGTTTCGGTGTTGACGTCAATTTAACAATATAATGAATTATTCAAAATTAAATTTTTAGACTTTAAACCGTTGCAAAAAGAAAGTTAATTGTTATATAACTTATACATGTTAATTATTTTATCTTGTGACCAACATTACAACATTGACGATCATTACGTTTTTATATCCGGATACCTGACCATGAAATACATATAAACAAAAATAAATTATTTCCAAGAATCTGTATAATTCCAAAAAAAAAACTTTAAAACATAAAGTTTGAAGGTAGATATACATATCTACTTCTCATTTGGTAGGTATCAATCGTTTAACTTAAATGAACTCATTTACTTTGGCAGAAATGTAATAAAAAATAATAAATAATAATAATAAAGAACTTATTTATATTTCCTCCATTACAATAACTTACTATAAGAAAAATATACTCTTTTTAAGGCTTAGTATAAATAATAGAAACCCCCTCGCAAAAAGCCTACTTGTGGAAGCTTGAGTGCGAGAAAAATGTATTATGTATATCATTTTATTATTCAATAATTTGAGTAATCATAATCAAAACCAAGCAAAATGTCTCTTTGGTCCGGAAATCCTCAAATTTAATCTGTCGCAATACTGATAAAAATCAATTATTTAATAAATTAATATTATTGCTTTCATCGCCACAATTTTTTAATATTTCAAGTTCATTTATAGATAAACATTTCGACATGTTTATTTGTTTTATGAAAGCCTCATTTGAACAAATATTTAGTTAGTTACAGTTAGTTACAAACAATAATTATTTACAAGAGTAAAATCTTCGTCTAAGATCTCTATAATTTCTGGCTCATTTTCGGTCTAAGAAGATATCACTCCGTGTCTCATAAAATTACACAATTAAACTGGTAGAACTTCCTGATTCTTATGAGACAACCCGTCTTTTAGTAATTTTGGTCAAGACCATTTAATGCGTACCCGACAAATCCCCAAACCATTTCCGCTAGATGTGTCCTTTTAATTTGGAGTTAACAATCTATTTCGTCTTCTCCGTCTGACTCTCAATAACCAGAGACCTCCCTGCGAATGGTGTTGAATGCTGACCATATTTCATTTATCTGAAATTTCATTACCAATGGACAATCACAATATAAGCTTAACCATCTCTCATCTCTTCGTCACGATAGAAAATTTAAAATATCCAGACAAGAGAATTACAGTAACTACTACCATAATAAGTTTATTAAGAAAGGTGTTGTTAAGTGCTTGTATGACAGAGCCAAAATTATTTCTTCAAATGATGTAATATTAAGAGGATGAGGTTTTCCGTACGAACGGTTTTTCAAACGGGCTCCACGCTAAGATCGGTTTTATCAAAAACCAAACCTCTAAATATTGTTCAAAATTCAAAAAAAATGTATTTATAGTGTTCCGTGTGAATGCGGAAAACATTACGTAGGTGAATCATCTAGACCGTTCAACGTAAGGCTTGGTGAACATAGAAATTACGCTAGAAGGGGAGAATTTGAAAAATCAAAAATTTGTGAACACGTGTGGGATAGTAATCACAGGATTAAGTGGGACTCGGCGAAGATTTTAGAAAAGGAGAGTAACGGAACTAAAAGAAAACTTAAAGAATCCGCGATTATATAATTAAACGAGGACAGATGCGTTTCAAATTATTCAATAGATTTTTGTACTAGTTGGCTGCTCATCCTTAGAGACGAAGTAAGTAAATATAAGATAAATCTAATTTAATGTCTCAGGTGACTATGGAAATACAACAAAGAACTGTCATGGTTGACGGCCAAAAAAGTTTTGAGAACCGAAGTAGATTTTCTTCCGAAACGTTAACTGCCTATAGCTTTCATTTTCATTTTTTAGTTTATAATATTGTTCTAGTTTATATATTTTTAGTTGTGAGACTTTTTGAAACAGCCAAGTATTGAAAAACCTGTATGATCCGTTTGGCGCAAAGCTTTTTTCATTAAAAACTTTTAAATATTTTTCAGTGGCAAAATACCCAACAAAAAGTAAGAAAAATTAAGAAGAGATCACGACTTTGTTTACTATCAGTATTCTTTATTAATTTTCTGAATACAATTGCTTTGTGTAACCCACCCGTGCATACACGCAGAAGAAAATAGTGAACTTCAGTATATTTAAAGACACAGCTTTTCTGACCTTTAAAGTATGTAATTTGGATTGAGTTAAAGTTTTTACTATTAATTTTTGTTTATTGAGTCTCATTAGATGATCAATAACAAGGTCAATCATAAATAAATTACGAAAGTATTTTAATAACGTGACATTTGAACCACATACAAATTGGCATGTTTTAAATGTAGTTATCATACATGTTATATCGATTTATGTCAAGGTTTTATTCGTTAAATCTTTTTGCCAGTAGAAAAGATTCACTTATGACTGATTAGATTAGATTAGACCAGTGCTTCTCAAACTTTTATTTCGCCACCTCTATACGTTACAATTTTTCTCGTTCCCTCTTCCTACGACTTCACTCAGGGTACATATTTCGAAATTTACACTATTACACAACATCTGAAGTTCTAAAACCGAAAGGCTTTCTTCTCGCTATTAATACCAAAAATGTTCTAGTATCCTTGTACATTTTCCAATAAAGTTTTGTATACTTTGTCTTCGTAAATTTTAAATTGTACTTTATGTATGAATATATTATTTTATCTTCGTGTTAATATTCGAATTTTTTCGACCTCTAGAAAACTTATTAACAGTTTGCGAACCGCTGGTTTATACTATTGTAACATTGAAGTAACTAAATAAACTGCTAGATAGATAATCCGTGAATCTTCTTATACCAGGTGAGTCGGAAAGTGTGCTCATTCCAGTATTTCCTATAACATTTGGAGTAACAAATTGAAATCTGGAAGGCTTATTACAGAATAAGTCCATTTATAAACGTTGAGGCATTTTGGTTCATATCTCAAAAAAATGCTAAACCGCCTTTCAAAATAACCTCATTAAATTTGTCTAAAAATAATATAATTATAAATGTTGGTGTCCTACTAGTTCCCTTTTATTAAATAAAAAGTACATTTGAAAAGAAATGGCGCCTAGTATTAACTATTATAACCAATGGGTTTTTAATAACATTTTTTAAATGTAGGATCCAAACAAAACAGTTTTTGGGCATCACAATATTTCAGATTTAAAAATAAAACTTTATAGTAGGGCCAAAAGGTTTTGGCAGTAGAGCAAAAAATCAGCGGCATTCTGGTCAATATACTTAAGCGGCACCTCGTTCTACTATACAATCTCACATAATCCAGAGAAATATTTTACGTTTTATCCGCCTACTAGAGATGAAAACCGCGACTAGGTCATTATGTGTAATTGCTATAATTGACCAAATAGAATAAACGTTTGAATGTGGTGCCTTTATACCTAATAATTTGTTCAACTACTGGCGGAACTCTGACAAACTTCACGAGGCTAAACCAAAGATTAGAGAACTTACAAGACAGGACAGTCAGACGGAGAAGATGAAATAGACGAAGACAGTTGTGAACTCCAATTTAAAGGTATTTTTTTATTGTGTTAAAGGGACACGACACCCAGCGGAAACAGTTTCGGGATTTGTCGGGTCCGCATTAAATGAATTTGATCAAGCTTACTAAAGATAGGTTGGCTCATTAGAATCGACAAGAGATACGTCACGTATAGACCTCGATGACAGCTGCGTGGGGCTGTTTTTCCTCATTTTATAATAAAAAGTTTCAAAATTATTCCTTCAATGTACTATTCTACTCTAACCAAATAGATTCCTAACATATAAACATAGAAATACTTCATGTGACTTACATTACAAAGCAACCTGTTCTTTTAGTGATCTTGGGTACTAACGGTCAGCTGAGTTCGGCCGTTCTATCAGGACAGTGTTGTCCAATTTTCACTATTGGCCTCTCTTTCTAATGTTACCTTCTCCATCTGATTATCACATTCTGGCAACTGCGTGAGAATGCCAATTTAAATGTCGAGGTCAATGGCGCCTCTGCTAAAAGATAAAAGGTTTTCTGCCGGCTGTCATATCTTGTTAATTCTCTAATCCTTGGCTAAACTACGGCAATCAATGGCGCCACATATATTTTACAATAGCAACGGTTCTAATGCAACGGACAAATATTTGCTATTGCACTGCTATAATACGTGGAGATAAAAGCATATTTTAAATTTAAGATATGGTATGGTAGCTCATGCATAAGGGGCCATCCATTAATTACGTTACACTTTGAAGGGGGAGGAGGGAGTCCATATAGTGTCCAAAAGGGGAGGAGGAGGTCAAACTTTTGTGACTTCACATTATTTACATCTACGTATACCATTGTTTTAATTAAATAAAATTAAAAAAATACAGAAATCAGAAAATTCTATCTCTAAATTTAATGCTGTAAAATATGTGACGTCACAACGGGGGGGGGAGTGGGTTGACTCCAATGTGACAACCTGTGACATAGGGGGAGGGAGGGGTACAAAAACCATGAAATTTGCGTGAGGTAATTAATGGATGGCCCCTAATTAACACAGTCCGAGTGCTTTCATTTCTTCGAATTGCGTACGTGAGAATTTACATTTTTCTTTTTTTGTAAATAATATTAGTTTTAGACATTTTTTGTTTAATTACAAAACATAATACAAAAATAGTTTTTTCAAATTTAAAAAATGTATAACTTTTTTATTTATTGATCGATTTTATTCAAAAACAATAGGGTTCTTCCTCTAGCTAACACTAACTTACTATCCAAGTTTTAATACAATCGGACTTTTCGTTCTTAAGTTATCGTGCTTACAAGAAACGTGACGGACGGACAGACTGACAGACATTTTGAAAGTTGTTCAGAATTCGATCACCAACACAGTGATATGAAAATTTTTTTCTGTACGAGCAATATTATCAGTTTTAGAAATGTGCCGATCGAATGCAACATACTCTTCGTTTTGTATTTGCGAAGAGTATAAAGTAGAAATCAAAACATCAAAATATATCCAAAATAGGCGCATCGAATTCAGAATTTTCTCAAGATTCCAAGAACATACAGGATGTCCCGTTTGAAAATTCTAATGGTGAAAGCATTTCCGGCCGAACCGGAACTAAATAACTAACAAAAAAATAAATAAATAAAACTTTTAAAATTATGATATAATACAGCATATTATATTCTTAATTTGAACAAGAATTTGGTTTCATTTAGTCAGTTCAATATTAAATTTATCAATATATTCTCTTTACAAATATTTTCGTCCTACTTAAACGACAAAATTCAAATTATAAAAATGGCCGGTGGAGTTGAAAGCAAAATTTGTGATATAATAACAATAAACGTCTTTATTTACAATCACAATCTTTGAAACAGAACAAGTACATAATTGAATATTAATTTTTTTTTTTTAATTGTGGCATAAAAGGGCGAAGTTCAGTGTTTGAAATAAAGGTATTGCAGAAACTGTTCTACCACTTAACCCTGAACTGTTGATAATAACGAATAGATTGCCCTGTTGATAGCCACCACAGTCCACCATCACAACTATACTTAAGACTAAATTAACCTACGTTACTAATATTTTTTTCTGTTAAGAACACTTGTAATTTATAAATGTATAAAGGAAATATGCATACACATATACGCATAATACACATACACAAATATAGCTTTAATTTTTCTCGCATTGTGAACTAAAAAGTAGTTGATTATATCTATACTTAAAGGAAGTTACTTTTAAAAGTTTTAAATAATCAGGAAGAGAGTTGTAGACTTTGCAAATCTGATATGAGGACTGTTTAAAGAATTCCGTACGATGTACAGGAGGAGTTAGTAAGCCTCTAAATCTTAAATTAAGGGAATGCACATCAGTCCTAAATTGTATTTTCCGATATGAATATGGGGGACGTTTATGAATAATTATTTTGTGATATAAACAAGCAGTGTGTAACAACCTACGACGCTCCATGTTTAACCACCCTATTTCGCCCAATTTAAAAGATATTCTCTCACGCCTACTTATGCCATAGATTAATCGTAAACAGGAATTTTGGATTATTTTGAATTTTTAATATAAGGATGTTAAGTTGGGTCCATATAGAGAATCGGTATAGTTTAACATAGAGAGCAATTAAACTTTGGCATAATAGTATTTTTATTTTCTGTTGTAGAAAGCGTCTATTACCATATAATAGTTTAATGGTTGCATATGCTTTTCGAGTTACGGAGTTAACGTAATCCTCGAACCTGAGGTCACAGTCAATAATAACTCCTAGACTTTTAGCTTTTTCTACTATTTCGAGTTCATTACCATCAATCTTTATTTTGGCAATGTTTTTAATATTGCTACGAACTGTTCTTCAAAAATCACATTTGACTTACTGGCATTAATAATTAAACTGTGGTCCCTGGCTGAGTCAACAAATAATTTCAAATCTTCATTTATATGGTAACAGGCGTTCTCAACATCACAAGGATTAAAAGAGTAATATTGCTGTGTGTCATCGGCGTATAAGTGTATCTGACAATTAGTAAGACATTTTATAAATTGGCTAGTATATATATGGAATAATCAGTGGTTCCAGAATAGAACCTTGTGGCACCCCATATTTTAAAGTAATATATTTCGAGAAATTGTTATCTAGCAAAACTTTCTGTTGTCTCCCTTTCAGGCTATTTTCAAAAAGATTAATTGTATCCACAGTGATATAATGTAAAATTGATAAAAGCAAATCATAGTCAAGCCTAAGCTCTACTAAAGGCTAATAAAACGAGAATAGTGCACTGTCTTTTATCAATAGCCGCCGACACATCATCAACCACATGCAAGAGCGCAGTAATACACCTATATCCCGGTCTAAACCCAGACTGTATAAAAGGCAATCTAGTTTTTTCAGATGAGTATGGTGTTAATTGTGTTTCCATTATTTTTTCAATTATTTTAGAGAAAGCTGGTAAAATATTAATAGCTCGTAGATCTCGAAATTCTACAAGATTTACTTTTTTAGCACCACTGTTACCACTGCACTCTTCCATACATTTGGAGACACATTTTGCGTTAAACGAAAATTAATAATATGTAGTATATATGGAAGAATATGGGGACACCAAAGTTTTGTCATCACTCCTGTAGCGTTGGTGTTAATGCCAATTATAATTTTTGAAACAGTTAGTTCATCAACTTGTTGAAATGTAAAAATGTGGAATCGAAGAGCCTATTATTTTTGCAATTATTCAAAATTGTCGCGGAAACGGTATTTGCAAGCAGAAGGTGGCCATTCCCTAGAAAGAGACATCCGATAGGGAAATATTTACTATTTTTGGCCATAACCTTTTTTTCGTAGTACGTATATTGTAAAAAACTATGGGACTACCTAAGTAGAACCTTAACAACATTTTCACTTATTAATTTCAGTGGTTTGCAAAATAGTTATATTTAAATTTAAAAATTATACTAATCTTCCTATTTCGTAGTTTTGAATTAAACTATTTTGCAAACCACTGAAATTATTGAGTGAAAATTCATATTAATAGCCTTGTTAAGGTTCTACTTAGGTAGTCTCATAATTTTTTTAAAATATACATAAGTACTAAGAAAAAAAATTATGCCCAAAAATAGTAAATATTTCCATATCGGATGTCTCTTTCTAGAGAATGGCCACCTTAACAAAATTTGTCTACAACAAGTGTTATGTGTTGGATGTAATAAACGGTCTGCTGGGTAAGTTAGTTATCATCCCGGTAACTTGCATGATATTCTGCATCGAATTCACAAAACCTGAGATACTCCAAAAAATGTCGAACATCTCATTTGAGGCATGATTAGTTCATGATTGTTTAGAGAATCGTGGTGGAGTTACCTGCTTATTATCGAATAACTTTTTTATTTGGCTGATCTATTTATTGCGTCAGGTGAATATTTCTTTTTAAATTATAGTGAATTATATAAACGAGAAAACATATGGTTATGAAGTCCGCTAAACACAATATATGCATGAATGTTTACATGTGACCTTTAAGAAACTATAAATCAATTAATAAAGTTGTGTTCTGTTACAGACGCGTAGGTGACATTATAGATGTTGTGCAGCAGGTAATAAAGAACATATTAATGCGTCTAGAATTAGTAAACAAACTACGAGAACATTAACTTGCTATATTTAACAGAGTTTTGATAATTCCAAAGATCTCACGTAATATGCATGTAACAGTACTCATAATCCACTTGAAATGTTTATAAAATTAAATGTGTGGGCGAATCATCAAAGCTGGGCTGCCATAAGAAAAATTGTTGGCAAATGATTGAGATTATTAAAAAGTGGCACCAATGCCTCAGGATGCAATAAACAAATGTTTCATTCTTTGTAAACACACTTACCATATAGAAAAGTATGTACATATAATATTGTCACAACCCACAATAAGAGTGCATATAGTAACCTCTAAATCCAAATCTAGAGTAATAAATAATTAGTCAATAGAGAATAACTTTTCCATATATTGAATTAAAATATTACAACAATATTTCGGTATTAGAATTGATTAGAATATGCAGTTTCAAAATAAAAATAAAACGCAAACATCAGAAATCACAAATCACAAGTAGATGTAAAAACCGCTGCCTAAGGAATCACTACTTCCACATCCAGATTATTCGTCCAAGTCACTTTAAAGGAAACATCTTGACTATATTTGCACTCTAGTATGTGGAAATTATTGGTCATAGAATTTTAATAATATTTGGGGTAGATATCATAGAAAAGTTTGAGGAGTTAGTTTCTACCATATACGTTAAAAATGAAGTTTCTAGTTTACCGTACTTATTTTCCACTATTTACAACCTACCACCTCAATGGAGTCATCTCAATCAGATGTCACTACAATACATACGTGTACTAACTTTCAAGTGAATATCTCAATTTGATGTTATCAATCCCATTAATAATGAAGCGGAGATGGTAGAGTTTGAAAAATATTAGAAAGAAATCTGAGGCCTTGGTTTCTAGTATATACACCGAATCCCAAATTTCTGTAGTCTTACCAGCTTGCTTTACTTATTTTCCCCTATTTGCCCCTATTTAACCCCCAACCCTTCAACGGCATCATCTCCAATTATGATCTAGTTTCAGACGTCGTTATAATACATACGTGTACCAAATTTCAAATGAATATCTCAATTTTATTTTATCAACCCTTTTCATATTGGAGTAGGGGTGGTTGGGTTGAAAAATATTATAAGAAAATCTGACGCTGTGGCTTCTAGTACATACACCGAATTTCAAGTTTCTGTAGTCTTACCAACTTGTTTTACATATATTCCTATATTTACCCCAAATTAACCCCCAACCCTTCAACGGAATCATCCCAAAATATAATCTAATTCTAGACATCGTTATAATACATACGTGTACGAAATTTCAAATGAATATCTCAATTTTATTTTATCAACCCTTTTCATATTGGAGTAGGGGTGGTTGGGTTGAAAAATATTATAAGAAAATCTGACGCTGTGGCTTCTAGTACATACACCGAATTTCAAGTTTCTGTAGTCTTACCAACGTTTTACTTATATTCCTCTATTTACCCCAAATTAACCCCCAATCCTTCAACGGAATCATCTCAAAATATAAACTAATTCCAGACGTCGTTATAATACATACGTGTACGAAATTTCAAATAAATATCTCAACTTTATTTTGTCAACCCCATTAATGGGGTAGGGGTGGTGCGCGGGTTGAAAAATATTATAAAAAATCTGAGGCCTTAACTTCTTGTACATACACCGAATTTCAAGTTTCTGTACACATACCAGCTTGCTTTACTTATTTCCCCCTATTGACCCCTAAATAACCCCCAACCCTTCAACGGAATCATCTCAAAGTATAATCTAGTTCCAGATGTCGTTATAATTCATACGTGTACCAAATTTCAAATGAATATCTCGATTTTATTTTATCAACCCTTTTAATAATGAAGTAGGGGTGGTGGGGGTTGAAAAATATTGTCGTTATAATACATACGTGTAGAAAATTTCAAATGAATATCTCAATTTTATTTTACCAACCCTTTTCAAATTGGAGTAGGGGTGGTGGGGGTTGAAAAATATTATTAAAAAATCTGACGCTTTGGCTTCTAGTGCATACACCGAATTTCAAGTTTCTGTACTCTTACCAACTTGTTTTACATATATTCCTATATTTACCCCAAATTAACCCCCAACCCTTCAACGGAATCATCCCAAAATATAATCTAATTCTAGACATCGTTATAATACATACGTGTACGAAATTTCAAATGAATATCTCAATTTTATTTTATCAACCCTTTTCATATTGGAGTAGGGGTGGTTGGGTTGAAAAATATTATAAGAAAATCTGACTCTGTGGCTTCTAGTACATACACCGAATCTCAAGTTTCTGTAGTCATACCAACGTTTTACTTATATTCCTCTATTTACCCCAAATTAACCCCCAACCCTTCAACGGAATCATCTCAAAATATAAACTAATTCCAGACGTCGTTATAATACATACGTGTACGAAATTTCAAATGAATATCTCAACTTTATTTTATCAACCCCATTAATGGGGTAGGGGTGGTGGGGGGTTGAAAAATATTATAAAAAAATCTGAGGCCTTAACTTCTAGTACATACACCGAATTTCAAGTTTCTGTACTCTTAAAAGCTTGCTTTACTTATTTCCCCCTATTTACCCCTATTTAACCCCCAACCCTTCACCGGATTTCCTCAAAAAACAATCCAGTTCCAGATCTCGTTATAATATATACGTGTACAAAAGTTCAGGTCAATATCTTAAACCGTTCCGGAGAAAGTGTGCGGACAAAAAAAGTTACAGACCGACAGACAGACAGAAAATTTTTTTTCGCTCAAATTTAAAATCTCGACGTTTCATGACATTCTAAACTTATTTCACGAATAAAAATTTTTGAAAATTTTTTTGCGATTACTATACTTCCAATCCACTACGTGGATGGAAGTAAAACTAGAGGTAATAGAAGTCAACAACGATTTCTCCAACAATCAGTAAGACGGATCGATTTATTTCTGTAGAGTAGAGTAGAGTATTTCCCCAATATGAATGATGTTGGTCTACCTATACTAATATACGATTCAAATGTACTGACCCGAATATCTCAGAAACAGAGGAGCAGAAAAAATTGTAAAAATTATGTTTATTATGAGTCTATTCTAAATCAATCACTGAAATTTGAATAATGTACATTGAACACTTTTGAAGTTCTGCTAAGTTATATTGAAAAATGTTCTACTTTTTTGCAGTTATTCTCAAAAACGTGTCGTCATATTTATTCGGTTATTTATCAATGCATTTAAAAATGTTTTGATGAAATAGTTAATTATACAAAATGTAACCATTTTCAGTAAAAATAATTGGTATATATCAAATATTAATTTAGTTTTCAAGCGTAAAAATGTTAATATCATTGCAAGTTTGTAATAATATTATCTATTACGCTTGATAACTAAATTAATATTTGATATATACCATATTTTGTGAAAATGCTTATATTTTATATAATTAATTATTTTAACATTTTTTAAATTGATTGATAAATAAATGAAAAAACATGACGTCACGTTTTTGAGAATAACTGCAAAATTTGAGAAAAATTTCCTTACGTATACAAAAAATGCCGTGCTTTATCGGTATCTAAAATAGTAATTATATAGTAGGCATATTTTCCAAGATATAATGGATTTAAACTGGGATGGTCAAAATTGCCTTAAAAAGTAGAACATTTTTCAATATAACTTAGCAGAACTTCAAAAGTGTTCAATGTACATTATTCAAATTTCAGTGGTTGATTTGGAATAGACTCAAAATGAATACATAATTTTTTTAATTTTTTCTGCCCCCCCGTTTCTAAGATATTCTCGGTTAAAGTGAGGGGTCAATACATTTCAATTCACAGATACGGTGCACCGTGGAACGTTTACCACTTTTTTGGACAAAAGTCCATTTGACGCACGGTTCTTGACCAATTTGAATTTATATTTTATTTAAGTACACGTGAATGATTCTAGTTTACCCCCCGATTGCTACAATTTAAGTATCTATTCTGCTGAACGAATCTGACCCAATATCGGAACATTAAAAAAAAATTAACAGAAAAAGTGACTGCCCTGTATTGTAGATCGCCGTAATTTTATAGTTGCATTTCATGTTTTTAGGGGTTGCTGGTTAAGATTATTATACGCAATTTGTCCAATTGTCCAATTGAATTATTTTATTACTTTTGGATTGCTGAATACGACCAGGTTATCCAACTTGTACAAAAATGGCCCAATTTCTAGATATTGGACACTCTTTGGGTCCTGGCCAGTTTTCTGGGTCTCTTCAATATATAATTTATTAATCTAAGGTATTTTTATATTAATATATGATCTTCAAAAGTGGTCCAATTTTTAAAGATTGACCATTTTTGATTTTTAGGTACTTTCTTAGAGTTTTCGATATATCATTTGTTACTTTAGGCTGTTGTTGAAAATTGGACCATTTTTGGACAAGTGTTTGTAATCAGCAATCCAAAAATAATAAAATAATTCAACAACAGCCTAAAGTAAAAAATTATATATCGAAAAACCCAAAAAAGTGCCTAAAAACCAAAAAATCAATATTTAAAAAGTGGACTACTTTTGGACAAATTGCGTATCATATTTTTAATCAGCGACCCAAAAAACATGAAAGGCATCTTATAAAATTATGGTGATGTACAATATAGGGCAGTCACTATTTTTGTTAAAAATGTTTTATTGAAATGTTCCGATATTAGATCAGATACGTTCATCAGAAGAATAGGTATTTAAATTGTAGCTAACAGAGGGTAAGCTAGAATCATTCACGAGTATTTAAAAAAATATGTACTCAAATCGGTCAAGAAATGTGCCTCAAATGGACTTTTGTCCAAAAAAGTGGTAAATTTCCCACTGTAATGGCGCCTGAGGGACGCATTCTGGTTGCAAAAAATGAACAATAAATAGGATGGCGGAAAGCGGTGTAGTACCGAAGTACGAGGTCTATTCGGGTGGTCCTTAACTAGATGGGGTAATTTTTTTCAGAATATTCTCGCGGCATTCACCAGATCGGTTCCATTTGATAAAAAAAAAAATTCATGTAAAGTTTCAGTCCGATCGGATAAAGGGAAAGGATGCCCCCGGGCATGTCCTGTCGGGGATCAAAAATGGGTCTTATCTACCCAACTCCTTTATACGAGTTTAGAGAATGCCTGTCAAACACAATATAGTCATCTTTCTGCGTAGAATGTAATAAATAAATTAAATAAATATATTTACGACAAAATATCTTTTAGTTATCACATTTAAATATAATTTAGATAAAACTATTTTATTTATTTCATGCGTGGTTCCATATATATGTATCGAATAAATATCTTACCAAAAATATTTTCAAGGAAATGATAATCAACTTAATATTAGGTAACGCGCACTTCTTCAAATTCTGGTATGTTGGGATGGGAAAAAGAACAAAACCTAAAAAAGCCATTGGATTGCCAACTTAATTTATAGTCAAATGTAGACGTTAAGATAAAAAAGAATTATAATTAGGGAAAATAAATTAGAACAATAACAAGAAATTTACATTTTCTTTTAAACAATGGTTTTCTTTTAAAATTGCACTAAAAAGTAGAAAATAATTTTTATTCGGTGATTAAATTACAAAATGATTATGAAAAAGAAAACCATTGGGCGCTCATAACGTTTTATCACAATGCTGATTGTTGATAAAAGTAATATTTTAAGTATATTTTATGAGCGCCCAATGGTTTTCTTTTTCATCATCATTTTGTAATTTAATCACTGAATAAAAATATTTTCTACTTTTTAGTGCAATTCCGTTTTCAAAGAAAACCATTGTTTAAAGAAAATGTATTTATTTATTTTGTACTTTTTAGTTTCCCGTCTATCTCATTTTTTATTCAAACGCCATCATTTCGTTTACTCTTGTCAAGCTCTTTCATTTGATACCCATATCAGGCGGATTGTAAATAAATAGATAATCCGTCATTTTGTGTAGGCCGCCATATTGGATTTAGAATAACGTCACACAGCTTATTGTATTCTACTTGTCATACCCTTTCATTTGATACCCATATCGAGGGGGTTGTAAAAAAATAGTTGATCCGGCATTTTGTTCCGAACGCCATATTGGATCGCCATCATTTTTGTCAAACTCTTTCATTTGATATTAAAATCAAGGGACTTGTAAAGAAATAGGTAATCCGCCATTTTGTGTCGGCCGCCATATTGGATTTAGAATGACGTCACACAGCTTATTGTATTCTACTTCATATACCCTTTCATTTCATACCTATGTCGAGGGGGCTGTCATTTTGTGGCTGCCACCATATTGGATCTGCCATAATATCGAATATACTATATTGTATTGTCTTCAGAACCAAAGTAGTGCGTAAAATTTCAGCATGATTGGATATCGAGAAGTGGTAAAAAATTCGATCACCAGATTTGAACATACATACACACATACGACATTTCGAGCTAAAGAAAACCATTTAAAAATAAGAGAAAACGAAAAACAAAATAAGGATTGAATGTTAATAAAGGGCTACAGACAAAAGGTAGCACTAGATGGGTTGCCTAAAGATGGGCAACGCCTGGCATGACAAGATGTGTTCCAAAGGAGACATTATACTCTGTGATCTGGATAATGTTGTTTGTTAGCGGACTATCACCCCAATTTAAACGGCGTAACACCACTGGTGTTACGTGGTGAAAACGTGTATATAAATGCTCTCTAGCCAAGGATTCTGATATGAAAACTATTTTACGAGTGATAATTAATAGACTGATCGACTTAACTGTAGGGACGGTCAATCAAAATTTTTCGAACTTGTCTGAGTAATTACACCATGTAGGATCATTAGATTCCTATCCATTCAGTACATGTTTAACTAAAAACGAACAAAAAAAACTCGTAATCCCTTATTCTCTCAATATTACAGACTTCAATGATTGTTGTTCTTACTCTCAGATCGTGCTAAGATTTAGAAAGGGTGGGTCTATGTGTAATAATTTAATTTATTTATCTTTCAATTTCCTACATAGCTGTGTATTTTTTTACCTTTATCCATTCGTTCCTGAGCCCCCACCGAGTTCCATACAGATGCACAATCTGTTACCAAATTGTGTGCGAATATTTCTAAACACATCCGGAGTCAATAAATGACTTTCTTGAACAATTCACTCACGTAAATCTTCAAGAAATTCAAGTTTGATTGCGAAAACGTTCGAATATTCACAAAAAAAAAATCTAAAGGAGTGAAGTCGGGTAATCCAGCTGGCCAACTCCACAGGATTTTTTTAAAGAAAAATTAACCATTTTGATAACTCATTCTGGTAATAGCATGGGTACTAGAAATAACAAGATCACGCGTAGCAATATTCCCACTAAGGGTATGTGATGCTACCTCACCAGGCACTATGATCCCAATTTAGGCATCATGAGCATTACCTACTTTGTGCTACTCCCCTTTGTCGAGAATCAACATATCTGCTAGTATTATACTTGTGAACGAATTAATTGAACAGCCTATAAAAATAATGGTCATTAAAAATTATGTGTGGTTCAGTTTTTTTTAACAATTTACTTCAAATATGTAATAATTATAATAGACAGTCTATTGATATCTTTAGAACCAGCATTGTTCAATTGTTCATATCAAGAAATTGCATTAAAAAAGGATAATTATTGGTGTACCATAACGCAAACTTATCTGTGGTAATTTTAATTAGATGGCAATTAATAATGTATTTCGAGATATTTCGTTTCGTCACATAAAGCAAGGTCTGAAGATATTCTTTTCTTTTATTTTAACTCCATAAATAATATCTGGTCTTTGCGCTTATGAATTCAGTTATTATTAACAGCTTTCTGCACTGTCATACATAATTAGCGGCTGTGTGGTTTGTACTTCAATTTTGCGTAAGAAAATATAATAATAGAAAACAGGTGACTAAGTTTAACATTTAAGGTCCAGTTTTTTTATTTCATGTTATAAATATACAATCAATAGATAAATTCTTCTAATTCGATTGTATAATTAATCGGCCTTATGGGATTTTCGATTTACCTACCACACAGAAACGAGAGACGAAAAAACTAGGACTGTGATATTTAAAATTAAAATTAAATTGGTTACTGCTTTTTTAGTTCAAACTCAATATAATCAACATACTGTTTTTCCGGGAACCGAATGCTTAGTACAATTCTTGACACAAAATTCGATGATTATTTTCATTACCATTTCAGAAATTATTGTTCATATTAAAAATCATATTCATATTAGAAAGAAATTCACCGTGTAATTTATCACTACAGCAGGATAGACTCCCTGGCGGGATATCTACAAACAATTTCAGACATAAACCCCAACCAGACTAGGTCCCACCATGTATATTACTTATCACATGGTGCTTGCTATCATTAACCCATATTATAAATCTTTAGAACCAGGAATTGTATCAAATTAGTGGAAAATAGTTGCCCTGAAGCCAGTACCTGAATCCAGCAGTATCGAGTAAATAAAAGATCTATCAATTTTTTTAATATTTCATCAAAAATAATTTATTTTCAATACCAAACTGACCAAAGGACCCGATGGAATACCAGCTTTCATCATCAGAGACTGTTCTCAAGTGTTCGCAGAGCCTCTCACCAAGTTATTTAATCTATCATTAAAGTCTGGTAAATTCCCGGAACCATGGAAAAACTCGCGTGTTACTCCGGTTCACAAAAAAGGTGAAAAGTGTAGCATCGAAAACTACTGGCCTATCATAATTTGCAACTTCGCCAGAGTCTTTGAAATAGCTCTACATGAGACATTGTATACTCACATTAAGGGGCAGACTACGATGTATCAACATGGCTTTGTCGCGGTAAATCTACCGTAACCAATCTGTTCCACATAACACTATTTATTTCGGAAAATTTAGATGCTAACGTAAGTTGATATAATTTACACCGATTTTTCGAATGCCTTCGACAGACTTGACCACGGGATTTTACTTAGTAAAATTTGCATTGCAGGTCTCTCTCCCTCATTAATTACATTTTCCCACAGTTACTTAAGCAGTAGAACTCAATATGAGGAATGTCATGGTTTCAAATCTGTTCAATTTCAGGCCATTTTTGGGTCCCACAAGGCTCCATTCTGGGTCCCCTCCTCTTCGTTTTACTTATCAATGATATAGTGGATCACTTGGATGTTGATATCTTACTATATGCTGACGATGCAAAAATCTTTACCACAATAAATTCTGTTACTGACTTAAAAGTTACAGAATAATCCAATAAAAATAAAAAATGGAGTGATGCAAATAGTCTCCCCCTCAATGTTGAGAAATGTAATGTGATGTCATATAATAGGAAAATATATCCCATCCATTTATAAAAGATCTCGGCGTCACTTTCGATAACAAACTGGCATTTAACAAGCAATCGTGCAGTTCTCGTATAAAAATCTGGGTTTTATTCTTAAGAATTCTAAAGGTTATACAGATGTTGATGTATTCTTGTTGCTTTTTAACACTTTCGTAAGATCAAAATTGGAATATGCTTCGCTAATTTGAAATCCTGGGTATATAATCCATATAGACTCTCTGGAACATATCCTGAGGCGATTGCTAAAATATATGTCATACCAAATTGACGGAGTTTAAGTTATTTTTATATAAAATAATTAATAATATGTTAAATTATCCCCCGCTTTTAGAAAAACTAACGTTTTCTGTACCACGTGTTAATTCTACGCACACCAATACCTTCTATCTCTCCACGCCTCAAACTAATCTCCTAAAACTTTCCCCCCTCGATTTTATTTGTAACACCTACAATCACCTGCAGAACAGATTGATGCTTTTCATACGCAATTAAAAACAATAAAAAATTTGAAACTGTAATACCTTATGTGTAATGTAATGCTATCATTTTATGTTTATGATTTTACTGTTACGTAAAACGTAAGCTGTATTATTCATAGATGTAGTATACTATTTGTATTCTCCCATCCTGTAATTGGTACTTATACTGTTGGGTGATGTATTTTTGAAATAAAAAAAAAATAAAATAAAATTAATCAAGCTTTTAAAAAACACAGTAGGTATGCAATGACCTCGGTAATGACAGTGAGCCCTCGAGCCTAAAACTGCATCGCTCGGAAAATTATTCGTCCAAGTCACTTTAAAGGAAACATCTTGACTATATTTGCACTCTAGTATGTGGAAATTATTGGCCATAGAATTTTAATAATATTTGGAGTAGATGTCATAGAAAAGTTTGAGGAGTTGGTTTCTACCATATACGTTAAAAATGAAGTTTCTAGTTTACCGTACTTATTTTCCACTATTTACAACCTACCAATGGAGTCATCTCAATCAGATGTCACTACAATACATACGTGTACTAACTCTCAAGTGAATATCTCAATTTGATGTTATCAATCCCATTAATAATGAAGCGGAGGTGGTAGAGTTTGAAAATTATTAGAAAGAAATCTGAGGCCTTGGTTTCTAGTATATACACCGAATCCCAAATTTCTGTAGTCTTACCAGCTTGCTTTACTTATTTCCCCCTATTTGCCCCTATTTAACCCCCAACCCTTCAACGGCATCATCTCAAATTATGATCTAGTTTCAGACGTCGTTATAATACATACGTGTACCAAATTTCAAATGAATATCTCAATTTTATTTTATCAACCCTTTTCATATTGAAGTAAGAAGGGTGGTTGGGTTGAAAAATATTATAAGAAAATCTGACGCTGTGGCTTCTAGTACATACACCGAATTTCAAGTTTCTATAGTCTTACCAACGTTTTACTTATATTCCTCTATTTACCCCAAATTAACCCCCAACCCTTCAACGGAATCATCTCAAAATATAAACTAATTCCAGACGTCGTTATAATACATACGTGTACGAAATTTCAAATGAATATCTCAACTTTATTTTGTCAACCCCATTAATGGGGTAGGGGTGGTGGGGGGGTTAAAAAATGCTATAAAAAATCGGAGGCCTTAACTTCTTGTACATACACCGAATTTCAAGTTTCTGTACTCATACCAGCTTGCTTTACTTATTTCCCCCTATTGACCCCTAAATAACCCCCAACCCTTCAACGAAATCATCTCAAAGTATAATCTAGTTCCAGATGTCGTTATAATTCATACGTGTACCAAATTTCAAATGAATATCTCGATTTTATTTTATTAACCCTTTTAATAATGAAGTAGGGGTGGTGGGGGTTAAAAAATATTATAAATAATCTGAGACCTTGGCTTCTAGTACATACACCGAATTTCAAGTTTCTGTAGTCTTACCAGCTTGCTTTACTTATTTTCCCCTATTTACCCCTATTTAACCCCCAACCCTTCAACAGAATTATCTCAAAATATAATCTAGTTCCAGAAGTCGTTATAATACATACATGTAGAAAATTTCAAATGAATATCTCAATTTTATTTTATCAACCCTTTTCAAATTGGAGTAGGGGTGGTGAGGGTTGAAAAATATTATTAAAAAATCTGACGCTTTGGCTTCTAGTACATACACCGAATTTCAAGTTTCTGTACTCTTACCAACTTGTTTTACTTATATTCCTCTATTTACCTCAAATTAACCCCCAACCCTTCAACGGAATCATCCCAAAATATAATCTAATTCTAGACATCGTTATAATACATACGTGTACGAAATTTCAAATGAATATCTCAACTTTATTTTATCAACCCCATTAATGGGGTAGGGGTGGTGGGGGGTTGAAAAATATTATAAAAAAATCTGAGGCCTTAACTTCTAGTACATACACCGAATTTCAAGTTTCTGTACTCTTACAAGCTTGCTTTACTTATTTTCCCCTATTTACCCCTATTTAACCCCCAACCCTTCACCGGATTTCCTCAAAAAACAATCCAGTTCCAGATCTCGTTATAATATATACGTGTACAAAATTTCAGGTCAATATCTTAAACCGTTCCGGAGAAAGCGTGCGGACAAAAAAAGTTACAGACAGGCCGACAGACAGACAGACCGACAGACCGACAGACAGACAGAAAATTTTTTTTCGCTCAAATTTAAAATCTCGACGTTTCATGACATTCTAAACCTATTTCACGAATAAAAATTTTTGAAAATTTTTTTGCGATTACTATACTTCCAATCCACTACGTGGATGTGGAAGTAAAACAGCTTCGTTGTTTTTGCACTTAGAACGGATTTTCAACCACTTTTTCCGACTACTTTTATCACTCTAAAGCAGAATCTACAGTTATTTTGCGACAATCTTGCATATTATAGTTTAGTTTATTAGAGCCGCTTTGGTCCTTATAGGTGAAACAACAATCCTTAATTCTACTGGACTAATAGTGATAACTCCAATTCGATTATTATTTTCCTATGTTTGTTAGTTAACATATTTTTTTTAGAGTAGCCAACCCTGAATAAATAAAGAGGAAAGTTCTGTGTAAATACCTTTACCGATTTTTTATTGCCAAGAGCTATACAAATGGAGACATTTAATAAAAAACGACCAAAAACTCCATTTTGAAAATTATTTTGTTTAAACCAATATCTGCCGTATGAGGAGTCACGTTTATTTCAAAATTTTTTGCTAAATATATAATGTTTACAAGTTTCGGCAAAAAATTGGTATTGCAAGATAATTACAAATAGTTTTACTCTATTAAATGAAATTTGCTAGATTGTAAGTTATGAATGTTTAAGGATGGCCCACTTCAATGATTGTGTGATTCATTTAAAAATATTTTTGCTAAATACAATTTTAATTTACTTGCACCTTAAATTATCTAATAAATGAACTATGTGAGATTTAACAATGTATGTTGTGTTGTAAAGAGATCCTGTTTAACTCATAAAAGCCAGATTTGCGTCATTGAACTCTATAAGGATCAGACTATTCAAATGCGAAAACATCCAATATAGGTGAAGAAGGAATATGATTTACAGTTACTATGCAAATTCTGAAAATGAAAAATCTATCAGGCATTTAATATGCACATTGTACATATTAAATATATGTTAAACTAGTTGGGCCCACAACGTGCAGGTTTCTACTACAGGTATTTGTTTCCGTTCCTATATAGAACTTGTTTCATTTATTCAGTTAACAAATTGATATATACACTGTCTAATTTTAAACATACTCAATCAAATGATAGATTTCATGAAAATATAATCCATTTGAATGAAACATTTTCCAAAAGACGAGGTATGGAAATAAATTCAATTTAGGCCTTTGTTCTCATTTTTAACTGAATCTTCATGACCGTAGAGGGTTATGTGGATACTGGTTTACTCTGCATAGCCATAGGGGACTATGTGGAAACTAGTGTTAGAATGAGAATTGTCAAATAAGAAAGACAAATTCATTTTAGGATTTTAATTGCTAGCATAACCAGGATTCAGGTTATCGAAAGAATGCAAAGATTGTAAATCAATAATTTTAAAGATAATTTTTCTTTTAGTTCTCATAGATAGTTTTTTCTGCTGTTTGCAAAATCCTATAAAGAATATGTTTCATTACAATTGTTACAAGCAAGAGTCCAAACATTGATTTCAGCAGACCGGAAGTATGGATGTATAGGCCAATATCTTCGGATCGTATTAATATAGAAGTTAACTGAATTTTCAAATTCATTCAGTAGCAATCAATAAGACTAATATAATAAAAAATATTCAGAACCGATACCTAGGAAATTGTAAAAAATATGTATACACAGTGTCTCAATATTAAGGCATGTCTGATTCTAGGTGCAGAAATAGTAAGAAAACTTCCTGTAAACATGTATCTGGAAATGCTTCCTAAAAGAACTATGGCCCACTGATAATGGCGCCTAAATACAAGTTTTAACTCACATCTCCGAAAAAGTTTAAAATAAGTTTTTGAAACTTTGCTCGCGATTTACTTAGGCTTATTTTTCTAAGGTACTGACCAAAACTAATTCTATCCATAGGAGGATAAACGAGAGATCGAGAGATGGTTAGCCTTTGTTGAGAAATATATGTTGGAGATAATAAACTGCTCCACATTATATCCCCCCATTCTCTCTCTCTCTATTTCGTTCCCAGCATTTGTAGGTTACAACCAGTTGTGGTAGATGGCTTTCCTAGCAATTTGTGTGAATGCATTCACTCAACTTGCATGAGTGAAAAAAATTAACCTGTTTGTCGTGCTTACACAGTCCGTACTGACGAAGACCAAAAAGCCTGAAACTGCAGTATGCGGATGGAATATTCGTCACAGGATATTTTCTCAACTGGAGCTTATCGCAATCAATTTGTTTTTTATGGCACATTTTGAAATACCGTGCATCGTTCAATATATTTTGTTTTAACGTAGCATTATTTAAACGTAGTCTTAAAAAACTACTAGCATTATAGAATTAATTATATGAGGGCGTGGAAAAGAATTTCTGTATATTTAATAATCTATGCCATATGTATTAATTCAGATAAAGTAACATTTGATATTCTCTAACCTACAACATTCATTACGATCAAATGCATTTATAGAAGTTTTAATGCACCACAACATGCGCGATTTACAAGTAATAAATTATTGTAAAACAGGTCGAAATATAATACACAGTTTTCCTTAAACAAGCAATAAATCAGCAACTAATGTAAACAAGAAAAGAAATCTGACACGATGGTTATCATTGTTTCTATACTTTCTCATTGTTATCATTATACGGCTATTTGAGTGGATATTATGCAGCAAAATAAGATTTTAAAATAATTATATTGAGAACTTTATGTAGTAATGATATTACTTCCACATCCACGTGGTGGTAACCGTAAAAAAAAAATATCTTGAAATAGGTTTAGAATGCCATGAAACGTTGAGATTTTAATAATAAATTATATTTTACGATTATTCCGTTTAAGGGTTGGGGGTTAAATAGGGGTACATAGGGGAAAATAAGTAAAGCAAGCTGGTAAGAGTACAGGAACTTGAAATTCGGTGTATGTACTGGAAGCCAAGACCCCAGATTTTTTTATAATATTTCTCATTAAAATTCTATGACCAATAATGTCCACATACTAGAGATGTGGAAGTAGTGATTCCTTAAATAAATACCTATAGCCCAGTTAATGGAGACGTAAAGAGGGGTTTATTCTTGAATCTTCGCAGATTTGTGTAGTTAGATGTGTCCTCTAAGTACACTAGTTTGCGACCAAATGGCGCCATTAGTCGATTCTTTCACAATATTTCCGATGCTCCCAACGATAAAAATACTTTGTTATGGAGTAATACATTGACTAAAACTTTCTTCTCGAATCTATAGTTTCCGAATTATAGCTAGGTAGAATACAGAATATTCCCTCATCATTCTGTAGCATCGCAAACTCTGAATCGATTTCTTCTCTTCAATCATGTCAATCAGTATTATAAACTGTGATTTTAAATAACTCCAGACAGTGAAATCAAGCGGAGTTAGATCAGGAAACCGAGCAGGCCACTTAATCGGTGCTTCTGTATCCCGGCCAATCCATCTGTTAGGAGACCACTCTCATAACAGATGGATTGGCCGGGATACATTGTGTACACATGTTCTACATGTTCTGGTATAAAGCGATGTTGCGCCGTCATGCATATTTCTTCTCTTTCGCGATAAAATATTAACTAATATTTCATACAAGGTGTTTTCCAAAAAATCATAATATATATTGCTAGTTAAATTTACAGGAAATATATGGTATCCGACGAACTGATTCCCTAACGTTGCTGCCCATACATTAATTTTGAAAGCATGTTGAAAATGGGTTTGAATTGTTGCATTTGGATTTTCCTCAACCCAGAAATGCATATTCCGAGAATTAGACATGCCTTGTCGTGTGAATGTAAGTCAGTGAAAAGTATTTTGCTTAAAGAAATTGGAGAATTTTTGCGTTCGTATATACATTTATTTTGAAAGAAATTGGGTTTGTAATGTTGCATTTGAATTTTCATCAATTCAGAAATTCATATTCCGAAAATTAAACATGCCTCGTCGTGTGAATCCACCCTCGTCAGTAAAAAGTATTTTGCTTAAAGAAACTGGAGCATTTTGGTGGTTAAGTTCAGGAGACTCCTGCTCTTTCAGCCATAGAGAGTGACCTAATGACAACCACGAATTTTATTTCAAAACATGTCAAGATTGCAAAGTCCAGCATTCAAATTATCCTTATAACTGCAAGCAAACCGACCGTAAAAATCAAATATCAACATAATTGAACATATCTGCAGGCTATGACAGGCATTGAGTAATTACGCATTTGATATCAATTACGCAATTGATATGAGATATCGATTTATTAACCAGATATTTCTTCATAGCGCTTAAAATTCACCTGGTTCTTTTTTCACAAACTAAAAGTACAAACATTTATAAAATGTTATATTTCACTTTTACTTAATGAATTGTCTTCGAAAAAGAATTTAAAATTAAGAAATGAAAGGGTTTTACGAGTAAAATACCGCAAACTATATGACGTCATTTTAAACCCAATATGGCCTCACTAAAAAGATCACTTACCAAAGCCACTGCGGCTATTTGGACATGCCGCAGGCTATCAGATAAGACTTGGGGTCTAAAACAGAAAATGATCCACTGGTCTTATCTGTCGGTTGTGAGACCCATGATAACCAATGCATCATGTGCGTGGTGGCCAAAAACTGAAGAAAAACTAACACAAGGAAAGTTGTAACGCCTTGCCTGCTTAGGGATTACAGGAGCAATGGGTTCCTGTGACACAGCAGCTATGGACACATTGCTAGGCCTATACTTCGTCTACATATGCATGTAAGGGAGGAGGCAGCACTCAGTGCCCTAAACCTGCGGCAGGCATTCTCTTTTAAACTAGGCGATCTGGTTGGTCACTTAAGGATGGGGTATCCACGACCAAACCGACTCAATGCCAATCAAGCAGGACTTTGACTGTCCGTTTGATATGCTAATTGAGATCTGTCAGACGAGCAGAGTCGAAGCCCTGCAAATGGAGAAGGAAGGGGCCACTCATGATACAATGACCACATTGTATCATGGGGGCCACTCATCTGGTACAGAGATGGATTAAAGATGGCTGAAGGGGTCGGCGTGGGCATAGCGAGCCTAATTGCAGGCTATCCAGATCCCTAGGCAAAACCCAACCATTTTCCAAGCAGATATCCATGCTATAGATCTACGTGCCCAAGAATGCATAAATAAAGGCATTGGAAGGGCAAAGATCTGTATACTACCAGATAACCAAGCCGCGTTAAAAGCTCTTTGAGTCTAAAATTACCTGAGAATACAAGCAATACTTGAAGCAACTGGCAAAAGACAACAAGGTTACATTGATGTGGGTGCCGGGGCATGAAGGAATAGAAGGAAATGAATTAGCCGACGCCCTTGCAAAAAGAGGTGCTGAAGCCCCATTTTTTGGGCCCGAACCGTTTTGTGGCTTATACACGCACATAAGAGATGAGATATCATCTTAAGAATATGAACAAGGCAGACATAGACACGTGCAGATACTGTGATACTGCAACAGAAACTGCGGAACATATTCTTTGCGAATGCAAGATGTTAATCTGCACTAGACTAAAGTACTTAGAAAAGTTGGAATTAACGCCTGAAGGCATAGGGAAAGTAGCCCCCAGGAAAATCATAAGCTCTGTAAAAGCCTTGGGAGTCCTGGGCAACAACTCATTGTAAGGAAGGCCTGAAAGAGCCGAGCGACCCCCTAAATAATCTACAATCTACAACCCAATTTGGTGCACGCCCCAAGATGGCGGATAATATTTTTCTTCACAGCCCCCTTGATATGGGTATCCGATGAAAGGGTTTGACGAATAAAATATGCTAAACTATGTAATGTCATTCTAAATTCAATATAGCGGACGCCCCAGGATGGCAAATTACCTATTTCTTCACAACCCTCTTAACATGGGTATCAAATGAAAGGGTTTTGTCTGTCTGGTTGTCTGTAAAGTAAGTGGAGACTAAAAAGTAAAAAATAAAATGAAAAAATATATATATTTAAGAAGGTTTTATTTTAAAAAATTGTAATAAAAACTAAAAAATATTTTTATTAACAGTTACTTTGCTCAATTAACCGCCCCCAAAGCTTTTTGTTCCTAGATGTATGAATTAGAAAAAATATATATTTTTTATATAATTAGGTAGGTACAATGTTTTGGACCTTTATTAAGTTCTAAAATTGCTATTCGTCTCCATCGGTAGGTTTGTATATACATAACATGCAACTTTATGATCAATTATAAAATAAAGCTATATAAACATTTAAAAAATTGTATGTTGCATTCAATTCTTTGACTGACAGCCAAGGTCGTCTTTGTATTTACAATTTTCCCTTCTAATTCCTAACACTTTCGTTTTATAAGTTTATTAATTTAAGGTGCCTGCGGTATGTTGTCATTCAGTACCAAACAAATTGCAAGTATTTCAAAATCGCGTTTGGTCTCAAGATTCACTGTGGTATGCACCGCAGGGTTTGCGGGAATTTCTGTACAAGAATGTTTATGCCTGATGCAAGTGGCGCAGAATGAATACAAATCAATTAATTACCATGATAAAACTATAGGCTCCATCAAAGTGCTTCAAATTTTTCCATCGGCTTAAATTTGTAAGATCAGAATTTCACACAAACAATGTAATGCCTTAGTAAAAACTACAATTGAGGCTAATAGTCACTACTTACATGTGGAGTACTTTAAATGAATTGAAACCATTGATATGGCAATTTGCTGTTTTTATGACTTCCAGGATATGGCAAATAGCAATATAAGTAATGGTATTAAAGTGTCTTTAAAAACTTAGGAGCATAAACAATTTAGGCTTTTATTTCGGCCATTTAAAACTAAGTATGTGTGCTTGCTTTACAACTTAAATTTTTTGTTATGAAAGTATAGTTCAGTGGCGTCACTTTGCAACTGGGATTCTTCTTCTTGCGAAGTAAAACTGCGAATCTGCGAAATAAAAAATTATATTTTTTGATTTACCTTACTTTCAATACAGAGATGACTGAAAATTATGAAATAAAATTTCACCCAGTCGCACAGTGGGTTAAATGTCAATTCTAAGAAGCAGAAATTCAAACTAAAACATAATAGTGTTGTAGTACATTGTAAATATTCTTTTTTTTTTAAGTTTGTAATATAAATATAGACACTAGGGTGTCCTTTATTTTTCGACTTTCATTTCTTTTTGGGCTCATCCCCTAAAAAGTTTACATTTGATACAAGAATAACACACCCAAAATTTCAGTCCCATAGATGAACCCCTTCCCGTGCCGACGAAGGTGTAAGATTTGTTAAAATACATTATTTTTACAAATAGAAATCTCAAAGTGTATTATTTTCCAATATACCCTTAAATTATTCTTTATAGCCCTAAATGACTATAAAAATAAAGTAAAAGTAATATCAACCCATAGGAGGATTACCCCTTATCAACACAGGTTTTAACGTAATGATTTTTTTTTAAGTAGTGTTATTGTTCAAAATGATTAAAATATTTGCTATAATGTATCCTTCTCACAATCTGGATATATTTTTCTGTGCTCTTGTACCCTTTGCTTTTCACTCTTTGCTAGGAGACCATGGAAATCCTCCATTAACTTTACCAACCTATCAGCGCGCGCCAATATTTTTTACTAAAGATGAAGGTCTCAGATGATTAGGGGTCGAGCTTGAGCTCTTTGCCCCAATCATCGCTGTAGACCTGGGCCGGCCTCGTAAGTAGTGGGCCTGCTTTTTCGCCTACCCCCCCGCAAATGCGGATGGTGTACGCGATGTTAGCAGACCTCCCCTGGCCCTGGCTGTTGGACCCTGCCAGCTGGGTCGTTTCTTCTGGCCCTCTTCTGCCTTGGTCTTCTTTCTTCGCATGTCGGCTCCCGAGAGCGTATTTAGTCTATTGTTAGAGAACTGCTGTTGCCGAGCTCTCTTGGAGTTTAGAGGGATTTGGGGGGTGTTGACTAGTCGGAAGCCTAGGGAGCCATTTGGCATCATGTGCTCCGATTTCGTCGGAAGGAAGTGTGAACGGTGTAGCTCAAGGATTGTGTTCGGCCAAAGACGCTTACTTTAGCGTCAGAGGCCGGCACGGGCTAGGGTAAGGGTACTAAGCTGGTTGTTTGCTTGGTAACCCTGGGATCGGGTGATTTGGATGAACCGACCATTCGGCAGTGTCAATGACAACTTTAAGTGACATTATTATTTTTCGTTCATTCGTATAAGAATCTTGCGTTCCCCATATTTTTGGATCGTGATTTAAATATTCAGAGTCAATATTGAAACGAGCAAACAGATCCATGCTATCTTTTGTAATGAATGTGTCAATCGTTCACGCTGAAAGCCAGAATAATAAGATACCAAATTCAGTAAAAAAATTACCAATTTAATGATTATATTAATGGTAACCGAACACACCGATAAACTTACTTTTCGTCAATGCTCTTTGATTCGATCATAAAAAATTTCCATCCTTTTCAGAGCAACGACCATCTCTATTTTTGTTCCAATGAACGTGTCGTCGAAGACAAGTGACCACACATTTTATTAATCGTTGATTGAGTAATTATTCGATTTTTATTTTAATAAGATTCGAACTCTTTATAAAATTAAGATCATGGTTTGAAGATTTAGATGCCACAGGAGAATCAAACTACGCTTTTACGTAAAAACGAATAATAAAAACGCAGGTATCTCCAAGAGAAGTGTTTTATTTCGCAGAAAGGTGATACTGATTACGGTACATGAAAATTTTCAGACACTAAACGAGCTTGATGCATGGCTCCAGGGGTATGAATCTTTATTTTTTTCTGTTCGTCACCATTAAGGAAAAGGACGGTTAGTTGTAGCATTTCTTGATAGTCATGTCTAATTTGTCAGTTTTCCAATTTGCTTAACGCAAATTTGATAATTTCATGTCTTATATCATCATCCCGTTTTGAAATTTATTATGATCCAGATTGCTCCAGTTTCTCTTGAAGTTTTTCAACAATGGAATCTCCGAATTTGAGGTTACGTGTGGCATTTTGGCTTGAAAAACACCCTCTCAAAACAAATCCATAAATGTAGTGACGTTAAGGGAGGCATCTTTACCCAGCTTCTGCTCTAACAAGACACACGCCCCACTGAATCTCAATTGAGGCCGTAGTATCACAACACAAGGCCTGAACCGCATCTGACAATCCCCATTCTTGAAGTGCGTTATAGACAGTTGATGTCTGTTCCTGTTCCGTTGAGCTCTCAAGTTTGGATACTTCAAGAAGTTGTTCTACATTTTTACTAATAACGTCAATTGACAATCGTTCACACAACGATTCTAATACTTAATGTTAGCAAAAGGTTTCCTTCCCAATGTACAATAACATAGCTAGGTAGTGATCCTCTAAACTTTGTTTTAATTAAGTCAGCACGCTGAGATCGTAATTTTCCTCGGCAACCATAAATAGAAGTACTATAGAACGTGGTTCCTAAAGGGCTGATGTAAAAAACCATAACAAAATTAATCAGCTTCAGCAATTGATTCTATTGGAAAGTGAAGTATATGTGCTTTTACTTAAAAAATTCACTATTTTGCCTTAACTTTATGCTTCTGGTGGTAAGGGTAAATATTAATCATATGAGTTGAAATTATTATTATCTTCTTTTTGTATCAAATATGTATAACTGAAGTAACGATTAGAAAAAAAATCCATTTTGATGTTTCTATTTAAAAAAATTGCTTTTCACCAAACTTCTAGCTCCCGTCGGCACGTGAATATGTCTGGAAGTCTGAAATTTTGAGTGGATGATTCTTATATGAAATGTAAATTTTTTGGAGGGTGAGACCGAAAAAAATCATAGTTTTTTTTCCATCAAGTATAAATAAGGGACGCCCTAATATACACGGAATGAGCAGTAACAACGAGCAATTGATGAACCAGGAAAAATCGTTTTCTGAAGGCGCTTCGATTACGCCACCGTTACTGGTCAATTCTGGAATTAAAATTGACACGCAAACGAGAAGAGCGCATAAGCAGTAACGAGCAAGCGACAAGCAAACGCATAGCACGATGAAAAATATACTAGTTTTGCAATACATTTAGATAATTCCGTCCTTCCATTTTTTCCGTTATAATTAATAACGAGCAAACGAAGATGACCAGCAAACACATTTGGAGCAAATGAATAACATAAAGAAATGTGCTAGATGGGTACATTTAGATAATTCCCCCTAACATTATTTCTGTTTTTTTTTGTTGCAAATAATGACGGGCAAACGAAAATAAAAAGACGAGGAAACGAATTGGACACTGAAGATTGAAAATTTCAACAGTGCCTGTTATCAATTTTAATCCCCTCTGTGTTTCTCCTATTTTAAGCAACGAGCAAACAAAAGGAACCGACGAGCATTCACCAGCAAACAATTCGTATTGAAAAATGTTCTAATTACAAAAATGGGGGCTAACTTCACAGAGCCTGAGAATTTTTGATATCACGGTACTTATAAATATATCGAAAATTAACACAACACTTGGAGTAGTGCGTATTTACCAAACACCTCCAAACAACTCGACGGTCCTCAAACTACACGAATTATAGACAGACCTACAGATCAACATATCTTAAACAGTAAAGCACCGTAACACAAAATAAACACTTCAAAATTATGTTAGTTCAAGCGTGAAGCAATCTCATTGACGGTTAAGGAAAGATATTATTATCACCATAAAATCAATCAAGATAATGAGAACATTCAATGTTGGCTTCACGCAAGTCTGTTGTTGGGGCCACAGAGGGATCGATTTAGGGAGAAATATGCACGATTATGTTATATTCTTTAAGTTTGTAATTGCTCGCACGAAACTACCACTTGCAACACAAGTGACCGGTATTGAATTTTAACATAAATAAAATTAGATTTTCTCTTTTTTATGATAACAATTTTTATTATTCTCATTGAAATTTATAACATACTTGCATTTTTAATAAAAGAGTGTGCTAATATATTTGTGTATTCTTTGACCACACTTTATAACTTAGCTTTAAAAACGCACGCAGCTCTGAGTAGTTGGAAAATATACAGAATCACACCAATTTTTAAAAAATATAATGGCAGCGCAATGATATCCTGAATTATAGACTCATCACTATTATCAAATACTTTGCCAACTTCTTGAAATGCATCTTCATGTGCACACCTCTAATTTCATGAAAAATCGCATTACTCCATGCGTGGCACCGCTGCCACGCAACCGTTACTAATCTATCACACACCCAAGTTGACTCATTAGATTCCGATATACAAACCGATGTAATTTATAGAGATTTTCCCAAGGCTTTCGACGGATTAAACCACAATATCCTACTGCATAGACTCGCTAAATATGAATTTTCTTTAATGCTCCTTTAATTTTTCGCGTCCTATCCGAGTGATAGAAAACAATTTGTGCAATGTTGTAGTTATCAATCTACTGAGTTAGCCTCTGCTTCGGGAGTTCCACAGGACTCTAATTTAGGTCCTTTGTTATTTAATATATTAATAAATGATACTGGATATGATCTAAATGTGCGCCTTATATGTTTTACGCTGATATGAAAATCTACTCAACTGATTGTGACAACTTACAAGAAAATCTCCTTAGGATGTCAGTGGTGTACAGGAAATAATTACCTTTAAACGTTTAGAATGTCATATTATATCCTTCACAAATAAATTATAATTACGACATAAATCAATCAACATTGTCTAGGCCTAACACCGTTTATCACTTGGGATTCACGTTTGATAATAAACAAATTCGCAAAAATCGCAATAATTTGATATGAAAATGGTATAAAACGTTAGGATTACTCATTAGGAATTGCAAAGACTTTATTGACTAATTATTGAATGTCTAAACAATTTTATATTATGCTGTAGTTAACTAGACATTTCCAAACGTAATGAATTTGATAAAACTGACACTCACATACGTTCTTTACAGCAGCATGTAAACAATAAAAATGAAAAACCCCTGTACGGTATCATTTGAAAGTTTATGCCTGATTTTTGAACAAGTGTATTGCGTAATTACAAAGGCGTCCTGTCCTGTAGAGTTGCAGTTAACCGGAAAATCAAAACACAACCTACTTCAAATACCACTCTATAAAAACGCGTTGGCATTGAATTTTGTTTTGATGGTTGACTGGCCAATGAACTACAATGTTATATATTTAACAACAATATATAAATATAACACTATCTAGTAAACGTAACAATATAGCACTGTACTGTTGAGGTTCATTCATAAAATGGAAATACGTTTTATTGCTCTAACAGATTGTGTATAAACTCAATTAATTGGTTTCCTCTGGTTAAATATAAGAATATTAGTATCAGTAGAAAACGTAATTACTTTACTATGATGTGATAAAAGGCAAAAACTGCTCCGCTTTTCGTACAACGTATTATGCAGCGTGCAATTTTTCAAATCGATTTTGCCCAAAAACGGCGTGTTCTATCAAAGTTCAAGAGTACCTTTTCTACAAATAGAACTGATATTTCATATTTTATTGTTAGAAACTGAAAAACAGTAGGTACATAAAAAAAAAGTTGAAAATATTCTTTCTTTGACAGCCCCTATCTCAAACACCTTTGAACCCGCTACGACGTAATCTCGTACAAAGGGGGTTCTAAAGGTGCTGAATAAGAATGTGTTACTATTTTTTTTAACTCGCTAATATATTTTTTTGAAAATCAACCCCATTTTTCCATCCTAGAATTGGACGGCTCTGACTAAAATCAAATGTCTTTACGTTTGTTTGGAGACGCTTTATAGTTATATATTCACCACCAAAATTTTATAATAATCGGATATCAGATAAGCGAGATATGAGAGTGTCATCCTAAGTGAGTCACAGTATATCGAAAAAAACTTTTTTTTGAAAATTCAAAATTTCAAGTTGATAAAAAGTTGTCTCTATAAACCCACATACACCACACAAAAAATTAACCCAATTGAAAAAAAAAAAAGGTCTCCCGCAAGAGGCCTAAAGTTTATAAGTTTCTTCAAAAAACTGATTTTATTTCATTTTCTTTTTCTTTTTCTTTTAATAAGGATTAAGGACCTGCCTTAGGACAGAATACTTACGATGATAATGATGAAGAATATTTAACGGCCTAAAAAAAACTTTGATCGACATTTTAAAAAATCTTTTAAATGGAAATCACCGCATCTCTTCTTTACGTTTAAATAAATTGCGGGAGACCTAAACGTTTCATAGGAGTAACATTTTTTTCATATTTTCATTTCACACTCTATTGTTAAAATGTTTCAACTTGAATAAAATCACTTAATTCCCAAAAAAAATATGTAAAAATGCAGTATTTTGAAGAAAATTATAATTTTTAGGCCCCTTGCGGGAAACTTTGTTTTTTTAATTGGACTAAATTTTTTTGTGGTGTATATGTGTTCATAGAGACAATTTTTTATCAATTTGAAATTTTCTAAATAGTTGTTTTTCGATACACCCTAGTATACAGTATGTCTCACTTTTCATGACTCCCATATCACAGCGCCCTTATTCACAACGCGATTTTTTTAAAATTTGGCTGGAAGGTACTTCCCATCAGGAGATTATATGACGACAAAATATTTAAAAAGCCATCAGTGGCGTTCGTCCTTAGAAAGAAAAATAAAACTTAATTTTCCAAGAAAATATATTAGGCAAAATTTTAACTGTAAAACAGTTTCAAAATCTTATTCGTTGTTATAAAAAAATCACTAATACCGAAGATAGTGTACTTGGTGTTCACGTAAGAACAAAATGAAATTTTCCTTTTTAAAGGACCAATTTTATTAGTCGTAACTTTATTTTCGGATAATGAAGAGTTAATTAAGCTGGGGGAAGACAGGCTTTCCATTTATAGTCAACCACGTGATGTCAGTCAGTTTAATTAACAGTCTAAATAAAAAATAATTGACTTGGAAATTAAAAAAGTTCAATTTTAAACAGATTTAACATCCACAATGTAATAATAAGCACCATAAGTGCAACTTTAACGAGATTTGATCGATACATAATTTATATATTCTCTAAAATCATACTGATAATAGCAAAGCAAATTTTCAGTTGGATTAAATCTCTATAACATCTACCTTTTGAACCTAAGTTGATCATGACAATTATTGAGCAAACTGAAATTTAGTTATAATAATAATAAATGCCTTTATTTCCAATAATATTTTACATAAGAGAATGATAACGTATGCAAAACAATCTTTTTTTGTTTGAAAATCTCAACACAGTTCACAACTAGTATATCAATGTAAGTGTTACTCTTTATTGAATTGTTCCTGAATTAAATTCGTTTGAGATTGAACTTTTTTTTGTTTCCATGTCAATTAATGTTTGATTTGGACTGTTAAATAAACTGATTGAAGACACGTGATTAATTATAAATGGAAAGCATGTCTTCCTCCAGCTTAGTTAACTCTTAATTACGTCCGAAAATCAACTTGACTGTAATAATTTGGCACTTTAAAAAGGGAGATTTTATTTCTTTAGCATGAACACCAAGTACACTATCTTATTGAAAATTTGTATTAGTGACTTTTTGATAACAATGAATAAGATTATGCGATTGTTTCATAGTCAAAACTTTTCTTAGAAAATAGGTTAATTTTTCTTCATAACGACGAACGCCTCTGGTGGATTTTTAAATATTTTACCGTGACATAATTTTCTGATGAACATGTACCTTCCACCCAAAGTTTTAAAAATCGCATTGTTACTAAGGGCGCTATGATATGGGGGTCGTGAAAAGTGAGACGTACTGTATATAGGTAGAATTTTATTGTTTACTTTTTAGTTTTTAATTATTTTACATAGACAGACAGACAAAACCCTTTCATTTGTTATCCATGTCAAGGAGGTTGTGAAGAAAAAGATAATCCGCCATCTTGGGGAGCCCGCCATACTGGGATTAGAATGGCGTCATTAAGTTTATCCTATTTTACTCGTCATACCTATATCAAAGGGGTTGTGAAGAAAAAGATAATCTGTCATCTTGGGACGTCCACTAAATTGGATTTAGAACGATACTAAATATATAGTCGAGGAAATTAAGCAGGAAAAGGCCTAAACCCCAACATGAAACTCCGCCCCACCTGATTTTTATGTGAGATGGCGCAAAATGTTCCTAAAGATGTACAGAACAAGGTCAGGGTCATGGGAACTGGTGCATTTTCGATTTCCAGTCGTAAAGTGGGACAGAAGTGCATTATTTCCCGTCACCAAAAATGTCTTCTAAGTTGAAGAAAAATCCAATGTATTCTATATTTTGAACAATTCTAAGAATTTTTTTACTCTTGACATTTTTTACCTAACCTCAGTCTTCTCGAGATTTAAGGGTTTAGAAAAAAAAGAACGCGAATTTAAGCTTCTTGTTTTTTCAATTTTTAGAGTCAAAAAATGCTTAGAGTTGCTCAAAATATAAAGTCCTTACGTTTTAATTAGGAATGAACGATCAAGAATACTAATTTTTAAAAAATATAGAATTTAAATACACTTTTATTTTCCTTTGGACGCTTATATCTCGAGAATGGTGAGGTTAGGTAAAAAATGTCAAGAGTCAAAAAATGCTTCGAATTATCCATAATATAAATTCCACATGTTTTGATCCATAATAAACGCCCAAAAATAATAGTAAATTTTGAAAAAAAAAACTAAATACGCGTTTATTTTTATACGCTTATATCTCGAGAAGAGTGAGGTTAGGTAAAAACTGTCAAGAGTCAAAAATTGCTTAGAATTATCCAAAACATAGAATCCAATGGTTCTATTTCAACTTTCAAAAAAATAGTTGGTAACCGGAAACAGCGAACTTCTGTCCCAGTTTACAACCGGAAATCGAAATAGCACAAGTTCCCATGATCCTGACTTTGTTCTAAACATCTTTAGGAACATTTTGCGCCATCTCACATAAGAATCAGGTGGGGCGGGAAGTTTCGTGTTGGGGTTAAATGCCTCATTGCCTCGACTAATACAATGTTGCATTGTCACCGGACTTATATTTATACGTGTGCTAAATTTCAAAGCTTTGATTGCAAGATTTGACCTAAACATACAAACATTGTGCGCCGTTTCAATTATGCAAACCATACCCACTTTGTACTGAGTTATTTTTAGGATAAAAAAAATGCGTTAAAGTTTGGAAAATCCGCGTTCTAGCTATTGTACGGTTTCTCGATGTATTACGAACGTATACAATGGTTTACATTACTCTGAAATGTTTATTTTTAAAAGTAAATTGTCTGTTAGATGTAATTTATTTATTAGGTTGGCAAATACGCACCAACCTCAATGATTTACGTACAGCAAACGAACAGGATCACTTAATCAGTATGAAACGGGTTTATGAAAATAAACCGTTTTTAAGAAATGCTCTGTACTTAATAGTTTTAACTACACCGCAAAAATTTTAAACGAGACTTATCGCAGAAGTAATTTTCATAAGTTAATAAATATCGCGATTCTTTTTATTAATATAATATAATAAACAGGTAGAATTTTTAGATACGCAATGTTTTTGAAGAATGACTTTAGGAGAGGTAATGGGAGAGGCTTCTCATTTCGGGAGTCAAAAAATGTAATTTGCATCATCTTCTTTTCGCCACAACTACAGCGGAAAATCAGTTTTATTAAAATACTCGGAAACTATCGGTCGTGGAGGTTTTTTTGCAATAACTTTTTTATCGCTGGAGAGATTTTAATTTGGAAAGTTGCACCATGGGGAATTTAAATTGCGCACAAATCATCCATTCTTCACTTTTCTCTCCGACCGATAGTTTTTCCAGTATTTTAAGAAAACTGATTTTATGCTCTAAATGCTGATAGAAAACGATGATGCAAATGACATTTTTTGAATGAGAAGCCTCTCCCATTACCTCTCCCAAAGCCATTCTTCAAAAACATTGCGTAACTAAAAATTCTGTCTGTTTCCCTTTCATTGCCTGACCGATTAATATTTCATGTACTTTGCCCGTATATACATTTTAAGAGATCTGGAACCACATTATATTTTGAACTTACTCTGTTGAAGGGCCGAGGATAAATAGGCGTAAAGAGACGAAAATAAGTAAAGCAAGCTAGTAGCAGTAGTCCAAAAACTTGGAATTTAGTGTATAAAGTAGAAGCCACGGCCTCAAAATTTTTTATGACCACGGGCTCGGGAAATTTATCTCGGTGCCAGAGACGGCTCTTATGTAGACAGAATATATTGTAAACACTCTGAAACAATCAGAAAAACGACGAAGTGGTGAAATATTCATTATCGCAAGCTACAATGTATTTTTGGTAAATTTAACCCAAAAACGGTAATGGTTCTTAAAAAAAATGTAATACATATCTAGCAAATAAAAAGACAATTTTGAATTAAACACATACTTTCTTGTTCTGTTTAATATGCGTGGCGTGTTTATTTTCTTAGTTTTCATAATAATTAAATACGAAAACCAAATTAACTGCTGGTAACATAAAACATTTTTCCCAATAAAATAAACCATCTTTATATAATATTAAATCATACATAACAAACAAAGTTAAGGATTAATGGCATAAAACTACCATGTACCTACCATGATCAAGTGAATTGTATTTCATTTTAAAATGTTATTGCATTCGACCCTGATCGAGTGTCAACATTAGATTCCAGTGTATGACGGCACTTTTATACGTTTTTTACTAATGCGGTTTTATTATGTTCTTTAATTAGACGACGCAGCCGAAACTGTGAAACATTGCTTTGGCAAAATCAATTTTTACCTAGATATACTGTGGCAATTCTTGGTATTTACGTCAACATTTAATAAAGTAAAAGAGTATGCCATCCAAGATCGCCGTTTCGTGGTGTAAATCTAGCCATATGTAATGTACATCTACAAACCTAGAGTGAAATTATACAGAGTCGACGGTATACAAAAATGTCTAGTGCTTCTCAGGCTGTGGATTATTCGCGATTTTCGAAAACTGCAATTTAATGGGACAGATCTTTATTGTAGTAGTTGCAACAAAATAATTACCTGGACATCTAAAACAAATATTAATAGACATATTTCCTCACAAAAGCATATGAGTGCTAGTTGCTCTACTAATAGTGACAGTTAACGTAATTTTAATTTAGAACTTGTTTTGGGATGTAACAAACATACCGTGGTCGCAACTAGGTAATATGCAGGCCCATCGAAAGGAGGGTCGGGGGTGTAGCCCCGACTCGTATTGTTTATAATGAGATAAATATGAAATTAGCAGTAACCTCATAGTCGACCTCAAAGTGAACTTGACTATAAAATAGTAATTCAAAAGCAAACCCCCCGTCTAATCTATTTGTAAAATTCATATTATTTAGGTTAATTTGACAATTAGGAAGGTGGTTTAGTTATTACCTAAAAATTTCTCAAGTTATTAACAGAAGTTATTAACGTAGTATAGTTGGATAATTCGTGGTGTCAATACACAAATATTTGAACTCTAGTGTGTGCAAGTAATTGTTCATAGAATTTTAATAAAAAGACGTTGCCAAATGCCAGTCGAAGCCACAGAACTTTCAGGCTGTACCAAATACCAAGACAATTTCATAGAGCTCCACTATGACATTTTCGGTTCACTCACTTGTCAACACAATACACTCGTGGAGTTAAAATTTACAAATAATAGGTAGAATTTACCAATAGGTAGTATATTCAAAAATAAGGTAATATAAATAGGGTATATTTACCTACAAGTAATTGTTTGATATAACATCAGAGTTAATAATAATTTCAATTAGTAAAGTTTAGGGTAAATTGATCTGTAATAATTTCTACCTATAAAATACGTAGATTTTCGTGTTCATCTTAACTTTGAGGTCTAATTAGCACAAGACGCCATATTTTCTCAGTGCAGCTAAAGTGTGATTACGAATTGAAATTTGTAAACTGGGTGCGTATAGAAACGAACTGACGAAAACGTAAAAAAATTTATACAATTATACCTCTAAACTTATATTTAACAAATTTAGCATACTTTCGGCTCAAACTATTGCTATAATTATTTTATTTGGCAATAGGAATTTCCTTATAGATGAATATTTTGGAGGCGCATAATTATTTAATGAAGTACAGCTACTATTACTCACATAAAAATTTTCGGCGCATTGATTTCAACAAGCGAGAACTTTAAATACTTTCCTTACAAATTGGATTTATTTTAGTTACCGACATTCATTTTGTATTGTTATTGTGAGGTATCTCTTCAGTTTTGTAAGTAACTGACAACAAATATTTCGACTACTAAATAAGTATAAAAATCCAATTTTTCTCCTCTTGGAGTCATTTTCCAATTTCACATACATTCGTAGATTCTACCTAAATTTAGTCAACTTGATGTCGAATTGACGCTGAATTCAAGTAGAATTCACCTAAACAGGTATTAGTAACCAAATATACTGTGCGACTACAAGTATGATTTATGTGTAATTTTAATTTTACCTGTTTTAGTTAATATAACTTAATTTCGACGTCGCGTCGTCTTATTCTCCACTTACGTCGATTCTACGTAGCGTGAACGTAAATTTTACCAAAACATAGTTAATTCTAATTTTGCGACTAAATTTATTATACATAATTTAGGTAGTATGTTACATCCCCCAATACCTCATCTTTGAGTTAAATCTTTATAATAACTGATAATATTAACTTAGGCTATTACGGAATTCCCTAAAAAAAAGTAGAAGGGTAAGATACATTGTGTCATACTTGCGTAAAAATCTGCGCTGGCAGAGCCAACCCTGACTTTCACGACACCGAGATCAAATGCCGGAGCTCAGTTTGTGATACCTGCCACTCCCCACTTCATTACTGAAGCATTAAAGGGCTTAACAAAATAAAATTTAGATTTGCCCTCTCAATCCTTCAACGGAATAAGCTCAAGATATAACATAGTTCCAGATCTCATAATACATACGTTTACCAAATTTCAGATCAGTGTTAACTTAAACCATTCCAGAGTAATCGTGCGCACAAAAGTCACAGACATACAAACTGACAGGCAGACAGACAGATGGGCCGACAGGCCGACATTCTTTTTTGCTCAATTTTTTCATATTTCCACTCCACTACATGAATGTGGAAGTAAATATTAAACTCGATATTTCGAGCCCCCTTAAAGTAGATACTTTTACGAAATTATTTTTTACTAAAACATGCTCTACTAGATAATTTAATATCATTTAAGAAAATTAACACGGATACAACTTATCTTAATAAAACCCGTAGTAGGCAATTGACAGTTTAAAAATGTACACATTAAATGACCTGTTTATGGCCTCCAATTGAAATCAGAATAAAATAGCAATCATAATATCACACACACACTGCAAGATCAAGGACGTTATGTGTGGACCAGAATTCTAATGAAATAACTCGATTTGCTTATCTCCCGTTAAGCTAAATACGCTTGTAGATTCTATATATAATGTTTTATTATCATCACCCTTGCCTTATCACATTTTTATTGATACTGACTTAATCTTAAAATTTATCAAAAATACGAAGCATCGCAAACACTGCAATTCTGTAAAAAGTAAAAACAAAATCGAGATTAAATTTTTTTTTAAATGATGTCTGGCAGCATGATTTTTATTAGCTTTAGAGTAAAATAAATGATACTTACGTACTACAACATTAATTTACATATATTTTTCAATAAAAACAACTTTATTAACAATTTAATATAGCTGGAATTTCCGTCACTTCTTATATGTGCCACTTCGTTGGAGAGGTAAATATTGGAAAATAAGTAAAACAAGCTAGAAAGAGTCCAGATACATGTGATTTGGTATATACAGGGCCATTTAAAACTGCCCAAACTCGTAAGTTTCTTTTTTAAACTACGACCATGTTCGGCACATCAAATTGTAGATATTTTTAAGGCCTTTAAATATGCATACAGAGTGATTTAAAAAAAAATGTTTGAAAAAATTATTACGAAATGAAACTTAATTTCCTTGAATATTTTTTCCCTCACCCTGTACAAGAAATGTGTTAATGTTTTCTTATAAAGATTTTAATTAGCTTCAAATTATGTTATTACTTCATAATCGATATTCTCTGTCATTTTAGAGAAAAGAATTAAAAACTGTCTTTTTGATACAAACTGAATTCTCTTAAAATAAATTTGATAAGAATGTAAATAATAATTTTAAGCTTTATTTGCAAAAGGCATATCATAAACAATATTTCAACTAACAAAAAAGCAACAACAAATAAAAGGAAACATTTTTTTTTCTCTTTTGTGATATTGCTTGATGAACCCATTGATAATAAGTGCATGTTTTCATGTAATACACATTTCTTACTAATAAAATTTAGTTGATCTTCTAGTGACTCTACAGATAATTAAATAAAAAATTGTATAGTCATGATTCAGTTTCATGAACTTCCTTACTTTTATTCACTTTATTTTATTCCCTCGACTTTTAAGTTGTTCAGATTTAATAAATCAGCCATAGCTTTGTTATTAGTAATATTTCACATTTTCTAAGTTAGTCACGAACTCTTTAATAAAAACACTTTTAAAAAAAATTATAAGCTGGTTGAAATATTTTAATTAAAAATTAAAAATATTGTGCAGAATTATTTAAAAAAACAAACAAAATAATTCATAACTATGTTAACAAGAATAGTAAAAATAAAACAATGTTGATTTTGCAATAAACATTAACGTTTTCTTAAAAATTTTTATGAGGTAAAGAAAGAATTAAAAGTTTTTTACAAATATTGTTCAAAATTTTGCCCATTAACGTGAACGCAGTAGTTAAATCTTTTTATTATTTCACCATTCACTGTACGTAATAAAGTATTTCGTCGAATAGAATTACATTCATTTCTTATTCTATTTTTTATATCCTCAATGTTCTAAGATTGGGTGTTATACACAAAGCCCTTAAGGTAACCTCACAAAAAGACATTCAGCGGATTTAAATCTGGTGATCTAGCTGGCCATCGGACAGGTCAGGTATTGCCTATCCACTGGTTTTCAAAAATCGTGTTAAAATAATTAGAAACAATACGAGCATTATGTGGAGGAGTAGCATCTTGATGGAACCAGATACTTCTTCTAACTTGCAGGGGAATTTCTTCTAAATAATTAGGTAAGTCATTTCGTAAAAAATCTAGGTAAATTTCGCTATTTAAATCATTTTCAAAAAAATGTTGCCCTATTAATCTGCCACCAAGCATACCTATCCACAAATTGACATTATATTTTACCTGAAAATTTCTTTCTCGAGTCCATCTAGGATTCCTATCACTCCAATAGTGCATATTGTGCCTGTTTACGCTACCGCTTTCATTGAATGTTGCCTCGTCGCTCCAAAGAATGTTAGGAAGGAAATTGTATCTTTCATTCAGTACGGACATTCGTGCTATAAAATGAAGTCGTCGTTCATAATCTCCTTGGCGAAGTTGTTTTATTAAAATCATTTTATAAGCATGATAACTTTTGTCTTTGAGGATTCTTCTTACCGAAGTTGAAGAAATATTTGTCCTAGCACTGATTGCTGATATTGAGGTTTATGGATTTTCATTAACGGCAGCGACAACTTCATTTATATTGTTACGTGTTTTCGCTCTTTAGGAAACACCCTGTAAGAATCCGTGGGTTTTAAAAAATTTTAAAAAGGGGTATACCACTAACACTTTATTGAATAATTTACTGATTACAAAATACTTCTTAATTAACCAAAATAACCTTTACACTTTGTTTACTTTTTATTTAACCTCACTTTTCGCTATCAACTTCACTTTATTAAGACTTCTCCCTCTGTGCTGGTAATCGCGACTTATATACTCTGAAATTGCCTCTAGATCCATCCAGAACACAATCAAGAATCCTCTCTCGCCACACTCTAGAAAACTCTATCTCTTTCTACAAGTTTCCAGTCACTCACCATTAGGCATAGGCGTATCAATCTCCAGTTTCAAGGGGGTATAATTCATAACAATATTAATATCATGCCTCACCGGTTTACTTCTGTTTCTCTTTGGTTTGGTAAAAGAATCATAATCTTTTAAGATTACCAACTAACAATTTTATGGTTTTATGGTCAGGATAGCATGTCTACCAGAAAACCGTTGGGAATAAACTGTGCAAGCTTTTCTAGGATTACGTTTATATTCTCCATGAATCAATAAAAACTTTTTTCCAAAGTTGAAAATTGAACCATGTCGAATTCTTAGTAGATTGACGAGCGAATTCATGTTCAACAGAAAATAACTACTCTGATTTATTTTAATGACATATTAAAACTTGGCTAACTTAGAAGATGTGAAATATTACTAATAACAAAGCTATGGTTGATTTATTAAATCTGAACAAGTTAAAAGTCGAAAGAATAAAATAAAATGAATAAAAGTCAGGAAGTTCACGAAACCGAATCATGATTACACATTTTTTTTATTTAAGTATCTGTAGAGCCACTAAAAGAGCAACCAAATTTTATTAGTAAGATATGTGTATTACAAGAAAACATGCACTTATTAGCAATGGGTTCATCAAGCGATATCACAAGAGAGAAAAAAAATATGTCCTTATATTTGTTGTTGCTGTTTTGTTATTTTAAATATTGTTTATGATATGCCTTTTACAAATAAAGCTTAAAATTATTATTTACATTCTTTTCAAATTTATTTTAAGAGAATTCAGTTTGGAGTCAAAAAGAGTTTTTAATTTTTTTCTCTAAAACGAAAGAGAATATCGAATAACATAAATTGAAGCTAATTAAGACCTTTATAAGAAAACATTAACGCAGTTCATGTACAGGGTGAGGGAAAAAATATTCAAGGAAATTAAGTTTCATTTCGTAATAATTTTTTCAATTTTTTTTAAATCTCTCTGTACGCATATTTAAAGGCCTTAAAAATATCTACAATTTGATGTGCGGAACACGGTCGTAGCTTAAAAAATAAGAAAGTTAGGTACGAGTCTGGGGAGTCGAAAAATTTTAAATGTCATGTATCTGCAAAAGTGGAAATTAACATAGGGGATGAACGCAAGTCTATACCGCAAATCGCCCTCCGGAAATGGATTCGGTAGACAATTTTACATAATATAGACCTAATTTTAAAAGTATGTCCAAAAGTTGCATAGCAATGGAGAAATAAGCGGAATTTCGATTATTGGATCCCTGACTATTATACCTGGGTATCAGAGGTTTATTTGTAAAATGTGCCGGTAGCATAGTCGTAGGTTAAATGATAATTATTTACTTTTATTGAATTATCTATAGAGTTGTTCATTAAACTAGCATTATTTATTATAAATAAATAATTTATTATAAGTAAATAATAATTTACACCATGCCTATAAATTAATATGAAGTAGTAAAACAATATTCGTTTCAAAAATTAAAAAATGAACAGTTCCTTTGTTTGCATTTTTTTTTATTTTCCTGTAGATATTAGCTAGTACACCACATTTTTTAATCTATCTGAAGATTCTGTCTTCCGGTTTAACCGGAAGTGATATCAACTTTTGTTTTTTAAATGATACACCCTGTGTATTTCTACATTTTTGAAATCTAGAGGTTATACTGTATTTGCTTGCACTACTTTCTAACTATTTACACCAGTTCGAAATTTTTAGAGAAAATTTTCATTTTTAATCTAATGTCCTGTGATGTACATAATATTGATTGATAGATTGATTGATTAACCAGCGTAAGGTGGGCATTGCTGCCGATTCCAGACATCTATGGAGGTTCGTTCCAACACTCAGCTTGGTCGTCCGTCGAACACGCCCAACAGACGGCCAAACCGCGTACCGGAACCAAATCTCGGATGTTTTATATACCGCCGGGCTGGCTACATACGCCGGGTTGAACATTGGACATGCTTGATGTCAGCAGCGAGAGCCGCATGACGCATGAGGTGGGAATATAGGATGGGGAGTGTATGTGTTTGTGAGATGCTTCTTTTAAGTTTCCATACTTCTATTAAGAATCCATTTATCATCATCGGTTGGCGTGTGCAGGTGTTTGCGAGATGCTTCTTTTCAGTTCCCATGCTTCTTTTAAGTTTCCATCTATCGTCATCTCCTTATTTTTCTTTTACTAAGTATATTGTTGCTTCTGTTTCTGAATCTGGCAGCTTTTATTAATCGCTCCACAGGTAAATATCCTTTACAGTGGAGTTGCTGAGAAGGGCTCTATCTCGCGGTAACAATTGTTTTTCGCGTTATGAGAAAAGAGGTCCGTAGGGATAGTTTGCTCACCCTGTATGTCGTTTCCGTGAAACAGTTTCTATTTCAGGCAATTTTTCCATGTCATCACGTATATATAATAACAATAATAATAATTCATTCATTCATTTATTCAAAATATTCATACATGGTTGAATAAAAATACGAATTGGATTTTCTTGTTATTTATTTGTATTGCAGAACGCTTCAAAGTTGATAAAATGAAGTGTTTCGAAATTATTTAAAATCACTTTCATATTGCAGGAAATGTAATTTTTCTGTACGAGTCTAACGATGTATCACAACACAATATTTATCCAAGTTTTAATTACAATTACAGTTTGATTCAAAATCTGAAAATGTATCATGTATGTCTTGGCAAATTAAGTTAAAACAAATGAATAATAACCGAAGTTGTAGAAATCTGACATACCAAGTTTCATCTCGATACTGACGATACTTTAAAAAATAAAGAAATGGCAGCCAAAGCCAGAGTGATCTCGTTGACACTCGGTATAATTTTCATCATAAAGAAGAGAGTAATTTAGCATAAACACAAAAAGCTACAAAAATAAACGAAGACGGGATAGTAAAGAGTGAAAGATTTGTACATTATCGTAGCAGGAAGTTCGTTAGATTATGGAAAATATTTGTGCATTTTTCTCGAGACACTGCAATTTCCCTATAAGCATTATTCAGCATCAACAGACATCCATATTTCGATCAATAAATTATAAATTGTGATTGCCTAATGAGTACATAACAATGCCTTTCCGCTTTACAAGTTCGAGGTCATCTGATCAGACTAAATTTCAATTAAAATTTTATTTCGTAATCACTTAATTTTACAATATCGACCAATATTTCACTTGAAACTAATTTTAATTTTTTATTTTTACACGCTTTACAATAGCAATTATTTATTTGGTTAGTAGGACACAACAGTTTCAGACTTTCTGTAGTGTAACCAAAACTACTTCAAAATAAAAGTAGCAATAAAGTAGGTATTTGAATCAACGTTTCTCCAATGTGGCAATATCGAATAAAAGGGTCAAATATTGACTCAACTCTAAGGGGATTTGAATTTTTAGAATAAATCTTAACTCTTCCCTTTTATTTATACCAAAATTTCAATTAAAATATACAGGTTTCAGAAACTAGACAAACCACGACCGAAAACAAGAGTCTTATTAAGAGCGATCGCTGGTTTCCATCATTTTCCCCAAATATACAATTCTTCCGGAATGTATCCCTAGAGACAATGAGACTGCTTTATTTGCAGTTTACTAGTAGTAGAAAATGAATATTTTAATTACTTGTTTCTAGAGAAAGAATCATTCAAGATTATTCTATAATTACAATTATTGTTTACCATTGCAAAAAGTAATTTTCTAATTAGTAGCAAAATTTTTAAAACTTTATCAAAACAATTAAAATAAGAACCGTATCTATGTTTACATTATATGTAATGTACGTAAACATGTTTCTGCGAAATAAAGCAAAACGAAAAAGAATGTACGGAAATTAACATAATAAATAAATAACAGTATATTCTCGAGCATAATTAACAAAGTAAAAGTAAAGTAAAAAAGCTTTTCTTGCTGTAATAAGTTCAGGAGACACTGTCCATTATCAAAATCCATGTTACCACACGGTAAACTGGTCTGATATTGTTTAAAACAATTTTGTTTATAACAAAAGAAAATGTTACATTTTTCGAATCAAACAATTTTTTAAACATCTTTTGACGATTTTTTACTTTATACCTCATAGTGACCTGTCCAGCGACCACTTCTCTTCGACGGTTTTTGAAAAATTCATGTTGCTGAAAAGTTGCCCTATGGATTTCAGTATGTATATAATTGATTCTTGAAGCATTTTAAGTCAAAACACACAGTGTGTTCCATTTGAAAAAAATGGCAGTTTTAAAATATGATAATTTGAATAATCCTGGAAAACACCCTGTTAAACTCGATTCAATTTTGTACCCCTGTAAATGTTTTAGAAACAAATGTTTCAATTATCCTTACGCTAAAATCCATATGACAACTTATCTTCGATATGAATTTTTCAAAAAACGTCCAAGAAAAATGGTCGCTATGAAGTATAAAAATCGTCAATTCCACTTTTTGGAAGTTCATATGCAAGGTCTTAAGAAGTTATAAATTAAAATCTCGACGTTTCATGGCATTCTAAACCTATTTCAAGAAGCATTTTTAAAATTTTTTTTACTGTAACTTATACAGGGTGTCCCAATAAAAACTCCCAGGCCGAATATATTTTAAACGAATAGAGATATTTTAATTCTGTAAAAGCCAATTTATAGCGCATAAAGAGAGCTTCATTTTTGAATACAATTGGTTTTTTTTAATATATCAGTATATAGATGGCGCTGTGCTCTAAAGAAATATTTCGATGGGAGAAACTTTGAAATGGGGTTCATGTGAAAGAAAATGCATTTCTAAATAGACTATCTTCTAAAAAAAAAATACCATGCAACTAACCATTTTCGAGATATTTGAGTCCAAATGTTGGCATTTGCCAATATTGAATAATTCTAATCTCTTCAACATTTCAGTCCTTTAAGAGGGACAAACTGTATTTAATTTACAAATTTTAGAAGAAAATATTTAAAGAATTTTTCATATCTTATGAATTAAATATATTTGAAGTAACCCTTGGAAAAAAAACTAAAAATATTATTTATCATATAATTCAAACACTTAAGCAATAAAAAAACAATTACGAACATAAAACAATTTTTACGACCTAATGAAATTAAAATAACTATTTTAATAGGTGTTCAAAATTATTGCCATTTTCATTAACACACATTGTAAACCTATTACTTAGTTAAGATCTACAAACTTTTAATAATGTATGCAGATTAATGGCGGCAACACTAACATAAATTTTATTATAAAGATCTGCCATGTCTTCTATTGGTTCTTTGTACACTTCACTTTTTAAAAATCTCCATAAATAAAAGTCTAATGGAGTAATGTTAGCAGATCAAGAGGGGCCATCGAAGTACTCCATTGGTACCAATCCATTTTCCTGGGTATGTTTGATTTAAATAATTAACAACGTTGTGATGATTATGAGGGCCTCTCCATCCTGATGAAACCACATATTATCCAACTGAGCGGGCAAATTCCTTAATAGTACTTGTAAATCATTTTGCAAAAATTGTAAATATCTTTCACCTGTTAAATTCTCATGGTAGAGGTATGGGCCAACAATGTAATCATTAACGATACCACACCAAACATTTACTCCAAAACGATTCTGCGATCTGGTATGTCTCATTCTCTTGAGACCAGTAACGACAATTATGTGTTGTGATTACTCCATTGTTGTGGAATCGGCTTTCATCACTCCACATAATTATATCTAAAAGATTTGGATTTTCTTCTAAGAGAATTAAAAATTGCGCCAAAAAATCAAATCTCCGTTCATTGTCATCTGGAATCAAATTATGAACTAAATGAACATTATATGGAAAAAATTGGTTTGCTTTAAGAATTCTGTGGCAGGTGGAACGTGCAATATTTGTTTCTTCCGTCAACTTGCGTACTGACATGTTTGGATTATTTTCTACTTGATGTAATACCAATGCAATATTTTCATCAGTTGCAGCAGTTCTTTTTCTTCTTATTGTTTTTGGTTTCTTAAAACCTCCCTAATTTTTCAAATTAGAACACAAACTTTTCCGATCTGGTAAAGGTCTGTCAGGAAAACGTATTTCATAAAAACTTACAGCTCTTGAAGCATTTTTACGACATTCCCCATAAAATAAAATCATGTTTAATTTATCTTCATTTGTACGAGAAACAATATTTAATAATAAATATTCACAAAGAAAACAATAATTAGGTACAATGATACAGTTCTATTGACACACCAATAAACAAAATGTGACTGAAATTGAGAAATGTCAAAACTATTATTCCAAAGGTAACTTTAATTGTATTTAATTTATAAGGTTATTATTCTCACTAGATATCAAATATTTTTAATTATAATCTTAGGTAATAACAAAGCAATTATATGAAAAATTCTTTAAATATTTTCTTCTAAATTGTAAATTAAATACAGATTGTCCCACTTAAAGGACTGAAATGTTGAAGACATTATAATTATTTAACATTGGCAAATGTCAACATTTGGACTCAAATATCTCGAAAACGGTTAGATTTATGGTATTTTTTTTTTAGAAATGCATTTTCTTTCACATAAACCCCATTTCAAAGTTTCTCCCATCGAAATAATTCTTTAGAGCACAGCGTCATCTATATACTGATACATTAAAAAAACAATTATATTCAAAAATGAGGCTCTCTTTATGCTCTACAAATTGGCTTTTACAGAATTAAAATATCTCTATTTGTTTAGAATATATCCGGCCTGTGAGTTTTTATTGGGACACCCTGTATATCTTCGACATAAATTTTTCAAAAACTGTTCAAGAAAAATGGCCGCTATGAGATATAAAAACCGTCAATTCCACTTTTTGGAAGTTCATATGCAAGGTCTAAAGATGTTATAAAAAAATATTTATTAAGATCTCGACGTTTCATGACATTCTAAACAGTCAGTATTCTAAAACCAACCTCTGACTGATCCGTTTGGTGCAGAGGTTCTTTCATTAAAAATTTTTAAATATTTTTCAGTGGCAAAATGCCCAACAAAAAGTAAGAAAATTCTAAACCTATTTCAACGAGAAACATTTTTGAAATTTTTTTTACGATTACTATACTTCCATTCTACTACGTAGATGTGGAAGTAAAAGTACTATACTATGTTTTAATGTGTCCATTATTTTCACATAAAACTATTATTATAATTTTTAAATATTAGAAGATAAGTTACATACGTAAATACAAGATAAGATAAACTTGATTAATTAATAATTAATAAAGTACGTAATTATCTGACATGCCACATGTTCCTGAAATCTGAGATGAGAACTTTATCCTCACTTCCCCAGTGTAAAGATAGCTCTCTCACGGATATTCTACAGAATCCTAATGAACTAGGTGACGACAATATGTTTTGTCGTCTGTGATAATCACATAGATAATTTAAAAAGTAATGTAATCCTATGCACTATTCATATCAGCACGATCTAGAATATACATCTGAACTATACAGTTACTTCAGAAAAATAAATTAACTTATTTATTAACCTCCCCAGCATAAAATAGAGAGGTTACTGCAACTGTTTCAACATAAAAAATCGGTAATAATTACACAAAACTTCCCTCTTTATTTATACAGGGTAGTCACTCTAAAAAAATTATTAATTAAGAAAAGACATAGGACAACAATATTCGGAATGTAGTTGTTCCTAGTGCTTAAAGTAAACCTGATAACTTTTGATTACAAAAATATACAGAGTGGTCATCCGACAGAAAAAATTAATAATAAACAAATAACAGGTGCCAACCATGTAAGGTTTTCGTAAATATTTTTACAAATTTCCACCATAGTTCAATTATTTCTTAGGATGACCACCATGTTTATTTTTCATTAAAAATATAATATATGTCTTCCTTCTCAATTGTGGTGACAATATGTCAAATATTATCGCCATTTGTCACATTTTTTCTTTATTTATATTCCTTAGGCAGTGCAATCTGTATATTTTCCAGTAAAATTCTACCCATTTCTTCGCTGGCAATAGAGTCATAAATAGTCATTATTGATGCTAGATTGCGAATTACCATGTTTGCATTCGAGAATGACTTTTTTGAGTTTATTCAATAATTTTATCATTGAAACTGAATAAAAACATAAAACATTTTATCAGAATGTGATGAAGATCTACCATGTGAAGTGTCTGAGTCAGCGAAAAGTGCAAGTACTGGACTTATTACCAGCAAATAATAATAATAATAATAATAATATTTATTCAATTTTAAGATTGTGATACATAAAATTACATCTAGAATTTATGAATAAATACGTCTTGTATATTACGCCTTATGAAGTATACTAATATACTTGTTGTAAGGCAATATGAATCTGCTTACAAGGACTTTATGGAATGGTATGATTCTAAGAAATTTAAAAATGTGTCTGAAAGTGTGATATTGGCATATTTTGAATATAAAATTAAGAGACTGCAGCCGACAACGTTATGGTGAATATATTCAATGCTGAAAAGAACATTAAACATCAAACAAAATATAGATATAGAGAAATATTCCAAGTTAGCACCGTATTTGAAAAATAAATGTGTAAGATATCGTCCAAAAAAAGTCAAAAGTTTTAACAAAAACGAAGATTGAGAAATTCTTACGAGGCACCAGATGAACGCTTCTTGTTATTGAAGATGGTTGATATTAATTCATTGGTATATATTTTTATAGATTTGCTGATAAAGTACTTATATTGTTTCAGGTTATTTTAAAATTTGGCATGGACTTGTAGAAGTACTGAATTTAACAATAGATGATATTGAGGATAAGGATTGAATTATTATTATTGTAAAATTTCAAGATTCAAAAACTGACACTCAAAGATCATTCATCATTTCAAATTTGACCTATATTGAATTATACCAAAAATATTACACTTTGCGTCCAGAGTTTACTACAAACCGTAGACTTTTTATTAGATATGAGAATGGAAAATGTGTAAAGCAGGTTATTGGCATTATTAAAATTAGAAATACTCCAAAAGAAATTGCAACATATTTAAAATTACCGGAAACAGAGAGCTATACTGATCATTGCTTCTTATCTGCTCCTAAATTTGCTGCTTCTGCAACAATTACCCAGTGTCTTAATCAAGAAACTATTGCAGTAATCGACTTACCATAAAGTCTTTTACATCCTGGATGTAAAAGACTTTACATTCTGTAGACAGAAAACCGTCGTTTTGACATTTAATTTAATAAATACCATGTAGAACTTATAATGACAGTTTTCTAAAAAATATTTTTTTTAGATTCAGCGCCAACAGACAGACAAACAGACAGACGCACTGACGGAATTGAAAGATCATCATTATAGTAATCTACACATTCTGAAACGTAAAAACCCAAAGAAATCTCGGAAGGTGATTTTTTCACCAATGCAATATTTTCCTCCGGTAATTAAAAAACGAGTTAGGACAAGGAACATAAAATGAGGTTTTAAAAAAAGTTCTGTATCCCAGGCGCCCACGAGGCAGACCTCTGCTTTTTTATTAATTTTTTAAGATAGAAATTTTTAAACTAGCATACAGAATATTGAAACATATTCTTTATAGGATTTTGCGAACGGCTTAGAAAATAACTAACTATCTATAACTAAAAGAAAAACTTTGTGTAAAAATATTAATGAAATCTTTGCATTCTTTCGATAACCTGAATTTTTGTTATGCTAGCAAATTAAAATCCTAAAATGAATTTGTCTAATTTCTTATTTGACAATTCTCATTCTGATACTAGCATCCACACAGTCCCCTACGGCCATGCAGACTCAACTAGTATCTACATAACCCCCTAGGATTATAAAGATTCAGTTAAAATGAGAACAAAGGTCTACCTTGTCTTAAAAAAAATTTTCATTCTAAGGATTACATTTTCATGAAATCTGTCATTCTGTTTCTTGGAAATGCTTAGCCTTTGAAACGTTTTTCGGCCTTATTGTGGAGCTCATCAGAAAGACATAAAGCCACTCATAAAGATATTTCATGCAAAACCAAGACAATTTCTATGAATAAGTGTGAAATAATTATATTTGAGACTGACTGATAAAAACAACCTCACCTATCTAAAACCTAAAAACGTTACAAAGGCTAAGCATTTCCAAGAAACAGAATTATAGATTTCATGAAAATCCATTAGAATGAAAATTTATTTTAGACAAGGTAGATAAATAAATTCATTTTAGGCATTTATTCTTATTTTTAACTGAATCTTCATAATCGTAGGGGTTATGTAGATACTAGTTTAATCTGCATTGACGTAGAGGACTGTGTGGATGCTACTGTTAGAATGAGAATTGTCAAATAAGAAATTAGACAAATTCATTTTAATTTGCTAGCATAACCAGAATTCAGGTTATCGAAAGAATGCAAAGATTTCATTAATATTTTTACACAAAGGAAACAGAACAGATTTCCGAAACGTCGGCGAAATATTTAATTTCAAGTTTTTATACTTACTTGTGTTGATTATTTAAAAAAAAAAACAACCTTTAACTGATCCTTTGACGTAAAAGTCACAGGCGTAGAGGTTATTTACCAGTAACATACTGATTAATTGTGATATTTTGTAGATTCCCCGAGCACCACTTAAAAAGAAAACATGCATGTGGCAGGAAGTCCCAAAGAACTGTGTAATTTAAAAAATATTTATAATCGTAAGACATGACCAGTTAGTTTGAATTTTATCTTTGTCATGTTTATCTCAGGTTTTCTAGGGATTTATCATTTATCAATATATTGCCCGTACACATGTGACTAACATAACCCATAACCTCAAATTATACGTTTTTGTCAGTTTATTCTCATTTTTTTAATGTTTTTATTCACAATTTTAGATTGAAACCTGTCTAACATCAACAAGCTCTTTCAGTTAAAATACATATCATTTTTCAATATTGTTGAATATTGAAAACAGACCGCTAATTATAAGTTGGATTTCCAAGTTGTAAATATCAGTAATTACATCTTTAGAAATCAACAATATTAATAAATTAAATGTATTCATCTAAGACAGTTTATTAATATTACACTGCTTCCAATTTAGAAATGAGAATAAAGTTACAAACACGTAAAATTTGAGCTCAATTCAATTTATCCAACAGTTAACTTTCAAGTCGACGCCACTGGATTTAGGGATTTTTGTTAAACAGACGCGCCAACGGTGTTTAGTGGGTTGCATACATTTTGTGGTCACGTGTCTTACGGTTATTAATGAAGACCCTGTATTATCAAAGGATGGTTGCGGTCCACATAATACATGGGAAGTGTATGACAAATTAGCAGTATCGTTAGAAAGGTGGTTTGACTACCGAGGGTCTTGGAGATGGCCAGCAAGGTCCTCTGATTTGATCTCCTTAGACTGTTACCTTTGGAGTAATATCACAAATATTGTATATGTCACCTCGGCTACTACCAAAGAAGTTCTAAAGAACATAGTAGGGGCTGCATTTCAGTAAATAAATTCACTGAGCCACTGTAAGTGCCGTAAATTACTGCTTGTCAACAGCAAAGTGGAGGCCATTTTGAACATGCATTAAATATTTATATTCAATGTGTTTATTAATTTTGTAAATTTTGTTAAACAGTATTTGTCATAAATAAAATGATGTCTTGTTTTTGATGTTATTATCTTGATAATAAACAACTAATTAACAATTATCTATACGATTATTCTCGTTTGTGATCAAAAAGAAACAAGTTAGGTGACTAGTATTGGCTACTAACAAACAGTGCTGACTTCGCATGTACATTTTACAAAAATCCGTCCAGAATAAAAAAAAACAAAGAGAGATTAGGTGTAGGGAATGCTAATATCAATTGATGCCGAATTTAATACTCTATTACATTATGTGAAAATATACAGGGGGTTCATTTGAAAAAATTGATTTTGGACCTTTGAACTAAAACAATGTTCGACTGTGAAAATAAAATACCCTGTGTGATATTGTGAAAATGTAAGACAATGAGCTTGTTCGGCATTTTTTTTTATTTGATAAATCGAAAGTGCAAATATCGATTCGATGCTCTTTAGTTGTTATAATTATAGGCGTTTTCGAAGTATTGTTTATGTTACGTACTGTTTGACAGTAGGGGAGTAAGATTTGGTGAATTGTCAAAAAATAACGATTTTCTCTCGCTCCTGTCGAGGCGAATTTTCGATTTTAACCCTGCAATTTACGATGAAGATTCATCGCTGAACTTCCCCTCACCGTAGAAACATAGAACGAGCTTCCACTTGACTTATTTATTTAGTTACCGGCGTTTGAAAATTCCATGTTTTTCGACCTTATCTCGAGAACGGAAAAAGATAATAATATGATTTTAAGTGCATAATAAGAAAAGAATATCGAGTACTATATGAAAACGTATAAAAACCATGTAAAAAGAATATCATGGAACGAGCCTATTTTCAGTTAGATTATAGGGTACTTGCATGAATGTGATTAAAAAGTGTTTAAATCTGCTACATGACAGAAGATATTTCGGAAGATATCGATTTTTTTTGTAGAACCGTCAAAAATCTCCAAAAATATTAATTATCTAGAAAACTGATAGGTTTAAGAGCATATTATGGTACATAAACCCAAGCTAAAATTTTATGAGAAATCCAAATATGAAATAAAATATAGGGTGTTCCATTTAAAATAATAAAATAAAGTTAGGTGCTACATCCGGTGAAAGAGGAAGTAACACATGCAGGAAAATATATATTTTCGTTAGATCTCCCATTTCCAGAAACACCCTTAGACCAATGTTCAAATTTGTAAACTGAACAGATCCCAAGAAACGTCTAATATCCTTTCTGTGAACAACCCTGTATGTATAGGAAATTAAAAATGTTTTAAATGTGTGGGAAAATGAACATGGAACAGAATTCCTCTCAGATATTCGAACCGAGAAGGTTAATATTTCTAAAAGAATTATTTTACATAAAAGGATAAGCAAATAGCATATTATACTTGAATTTCATTACGTTTCTCTACGGTTATTAACTCTTAGATAAGGTAACAAAATTAATCTGTCTCGAGTCATGAAATATGTCTAAAATGTCATTAATTATTGTGTAGTCAAATTTTGATGTACAGAGTGTATAAAAAGTATGCAATATACCCGTTAATTTTTAAATAGCAGCTTTCTTCAAAAAATAACAATAACAAAAGTATGTTTGTGAGTAATTTAACAGCACTTGGGTGACCTCAAAGAATTTCTCTCTGTATGAACAATGTATATTCGAATAGGTCATAAAAGAAATTGGGGAAAAAATGGACTTAAACCATAACGCTCTTATTCTAAACAATACAACTATGAGTAGAGTCGGGTACAGTTTAAACTGACTTGTGTCTAAAACGTCTGAACTAAGATTTTATTTGATGTATAAGAAATGCCAGTAGTTCTCAAACAGTTCTCTGCTGTAACAGCAATGATGTCGCTAAATAATTATAAAAAGTTCCATCCATTTTTAAATGTTTGTCATAATATCATTTTGTATTAGCCCAAATTAACTCTATAGGGTCAAATTGACAGTGGTAAGGTGGCAAACGAATAACTTCAATCCATTCTCGCGCAGAAGTTCGTCAACAAAGTACATTGGTACCTTCTTATTATTCCGAGTAAAATTTAACAAGTCCACTTTCAACGCTGTGGAAGGAAAAGGAATATTATTTTCAATTAACCATTCTGCAATTTCGTGCTTTTTCCATTGACACGTAGGTTGTTTAATTAATTGTCAGGTGTGATATGAATCATTATCCGTTACAATTAAACTTGATTGTTCAAGATTTGGTAGTAATTGACGTTGTATCCATTCCTCAAAATTGTCATAATTCATGTTATCATGATATTCCATACTTTTATTGGTAGAAGAAAAAATTAATCTTGCTCCCGGAATAGAGCCATCTGATGTTTGGCTCTTTGGATACCGCGCCACCACAGAATTGCGAGTTCAACTAGGTATTTATTTAACAAGAAATAAATACAAAAAGGTGGTGTATACTATGTAATGTATAATAAATAGAAAATAAAGGCCGAGATATTCGTGTGACAATCGAATAAATAATCAGGCCGCACTAAACGTAAGAAAGTCGATTTTATTAGAGATAAACACGCGCTAGTAGTTATAAAAGACACATTTTTGGGGAAAATAAAGTTTTAACAAAACTCGTGGCGTGGTCAAATAAAATAAAAATTTTAGAAGGAAAATTCAGAGCTTGATCAAATAATAAAAAAAAGTAGAAGGGTGAGCACCGAACTCGCAACCACCCTATTTACATTTATTGCTGCTCGAGTATCTTACCGGTTGTGCTAAGTGATCCGATGTTCATTATATTCTAAAACGTGTAATATGTACGTACTAGAAAATTGTAAAATCACAAAGTTTGAGAATCGCTGAGCTTATGACTATGTTTCTCACTCCTCAGTGTACATTTCATATTTCCGTTTCAAAGGAAGTAGGAAAGAATGTTGGTAGACATACATTGACAATGTCTTTAGATTATTGCTTTACGTTTGTGTGCAAGAGACAGTGCGCAATATTAATTCATACATCGGTCATTTTAAACTACACCCGACTCTAATTGAGACAAAAGGTACTAGACCGGGTACACCTCTTCTTTATCTAGGCGGCATAAAAAGTGTCGGCGCCTTTGAATTTGGGGTAAAGATCAAAGATCAAGTTTGTTACCCGGTGACACCGGATTTGTCTGGGCCGGGTATGTATCGGGTACCCGGTGGATAACAACTAATAACATAGGCACGCAAAATTAAAAAAGTACTTTTGAGGAGAGAATGATACCCCCTGTATTTTGAGCCGCTGAATGTGATGCCACCGTCGGAACTGCTACACCACATCATGATTTTTCCCTAACTTCAAAAAATTCCTAAAAATCAGTGAAAATCTCAAAAGTTATGCCCGATTTTTATCACATTACTATTTTTTCTAATTTTCATACAGAAACAAAGAATTTTCATTCTTTAATTATGGCGGAGGCGCGGGTATAAAAAGTTAAAGATTTAATATTTAAATATTTAATAAGATCTTCATTGATTTTTAGCAATTTTTTGAGGTTCTGGAAGAATCCAGATGTGGTGGAGAAATTCTGACGGCGCATCAGATTAAGCGGATCAATATACAGGGAGGTATCATACTCTGCTTAAAAGTACATGACCTTTTTTTAATTTGTGTCTCTGTGTAATCATCGCAGAATACAATTTTTGTGCAAAAATCTGAAGTCAAACAACGAATAAACAATGTCTGTATGTAAGCGTGTGTGGCACTTCTTATAACACGATAACTTCTGCTAAACTTAAAAGTTTATTTCAAATTTAAGACATGTAAAATAGCATGATGGAATACTTCCTAATGGAATTGGACAATTTCCTGTCAAACAGAGTGTAACTTTTCATGTTTTATATAATCTGTTTTGTATTCATTTTAGAGCAAAATTATCGGTACACTTAATGTCTAGAGTGCTTCCTTTACCTTCCAAATGTCGCTTTACTCTCTCTTCTACATAGATAGCGAGAATTTCACGAGTATTCCAAATTATATCTCACATTTTTCATTTGCTGAAATTTCACTTTCAATATTAAGTAATTACGTACACGATAACCAGTACCAAAATTTACATAAAATAACTGCCACACAGTAGCAGAAAATTGTTTTTTCCTAGCCAATTACCTACCCTGATTAGAATCCTGAATATATGTGTGTACATAGATATCTGTACAAATTATTTTTTAACCTTAATCATCTTAAAAACTATGGGAGACATATCTCAACAAAAAATAATTTTTTGAAATCGCAAGGAGACCCTCTGCCGTAATTCATAAAAAAAATACAGGATGTTCCATTTGAAAAAAACATACTTAACTTTAGTGTGTATTTTTTATCTCAGATGTTTGATTGTGTTTCTAACTATATATTTAGAATCTTCAGAAAAAAAGCTTTAATTAACATTTCTCCGATAATGAAAATAAGTAACTTATGGGGTGATCCAAAACATACGCAAACACTCTGTACAAGAGATTTTTATCGCAAAAGGGAAATTTTGTGAATATCTTCGCTTCCTAGATTTTAATCAAATGTAATGTTTCAGATAAGGTATTCTCAGTACCTACCTATACTTGGGAGTATACGACTTATATTATAAATAAATACTATCGATAAGCTCAAGGACTGGATTTTTCGAAGCTTATCAATGTAATCAAGACGTTAGTCACAGTATTTAATTTAATTTAAACAGATTATTTTTGAACAAATTTGAAGATATTTCATTTGCTAATTCATTTCAGAGCATATCTACTTTTGGGTGCGGCCATATCTTGAGACAGGTACAAACACTCATTAAATACCAAACTGCTACTTCCTCTCTTCTTAGTAGCGCTGTGGCGTCATTAAGATTAAATGGTAATTAAGGTGTTTAAAAATAAGGAAATTCCGACATACAAACTTGCGAACAGAGATACCTCAAAAGTATCGATACTTGTATCGATACTGGTATCGAATGAAAAGTATCGATGCCGGTATCATATCGGAAAGAAAGTATCGATACTTGTATGGCTACTGGTATCGAATGAAAAGTATCAATATTGGTATCATATCAGCAAAAAAGTATCGATACTTTGCTGAAATTTTTTGAAGAGCGGGGGGGCTTTTCTTAGCTTTAGTGATGCCGATATCGGCTAAAAAGTATCAATACCGGTATCATATCAAAAGAAAAGTATCGAGTAGGTACACAATTATTTGGTATCGAATGAAAAGTATCGATACTGGTATCGTATCGGAAGAAAAGTATCGAGTACAAAAGTACTTGGTATCGAATAAAAAGTATCGATACTAGTATCATATCGGTAGTATCGGAACGTCCCTAAAGAGACTTGGATTTAGCGGGGTAAAGCATATTCCCATAACACCAGATTTTCATTTATTTTCACGATCACACACAGCATGTTCATCCTCAACATATATTTGTTCATACTGTAGGGATGGCCTTTAAGGACTAAAGACATGATTTATAGTTTAAGCACATTAACTCAATCTAAGGGGTATCGCGAAGTAAGTCTTCATAAGTTGCCGTGTTAAAAAATTAGACTGTTTTAGAGTAGCGTACTTATTATGAGATATGTATATACTATGTATGTCGATTATTTCACAAATTGAAGATGTTGAGGGTCAGACGGATTTTGAATATAACTTAGTACTTTTCGCGATTACCGCAGTTTGATAACTTCAAAGCTCGCGTACCGCTAAGTATTTTAAAAAACGTAAATTTACAAATTTTTGTTGTTATGCACGAATATTAATGCTTTTTTTAAATTGACATAACTTGAACCGGAAATAAGCCAGCGAGTGCTGTGGGGCCTAATTTAACAATGACTTCATTGCGAACCCATTTAATGGGTTTTTCGATATTTTTTAATTTTGCGAGAGAAAAAAACCAGAACTCGCAAACGAAAAATCGTAGAATAATGAGACAAACAAGGATGGAGAGAGAACATTTAGGTTTATATCCTGTACTATTATTACCAGGCATTAAATTGGTTTGCAATAAAGTAACTGTTAAATTATGCCCCCACAAATCAGATTATCAGAAACCTGACTCATTTAAAGTCCAGAAACTTAGGATTTGATGTAAATTTCTTTATAACATCTGCCACCCTCTACCACCTATTCCATTATTAAAGTGATTAACACAATAGAACTGAGATACTCGCTTGAATGGTACACGTATGTATTATAATATCTGGAACTAGATTATATTTTGAGATGATCCTGTTGAAGGTTTAGGCGGTAAATAGGGAAAAATAAGTAAAGCAAGCCAGAAACTTGAGATTTGATGCATATACCAGAAGACAAGGCCTCATGTTTTTCTATGACATCTGCCACCCCTACACCACCGCCTCCGTCATTATTAAAGGAGTTAACAAAATAAAACAAGCTAAACATTGTACTCTTCGCTATCTTATGGGATACTCTTCGCAGTTTTATCGTAAATAATGTTAGTTTTAGACATTTTTTTGTTTAATTACAAAACATTTAAAAAAATTGATTATCTTTAAATTTAAATAATTAAAACTGTTTTCATTTATTTACTGATTTTGTTAAAAAATTCACAGATTTCGCAATCCTTGCAATCATCGGGACATTGGAAATGATAACACCATACATAAAACACAAACATTTTCAACTTTTTCCAGAACGATCCATTTGCATTTCCACCTTAAATGAAAACTGGTAACTTGACCCCCTGTGATATATGCAACGCATATTACATTTGCATATATCAGCCGTTGCATATACGACAGTCTCACTCGACCGCGACACCGCTGTCTTTTGACCTTGGACAAAAACTGGTAACTCTACCCCATATACGAACATAAACATTTCCAATGTTAAAATAGGGCTCTTCCTCTGGCTAACGTCAATGTACTGTCCAAATTTCAATACAATCGGACTTTTCGTTCTTAAGTTATCGTGCTTGCACAAAAACGTGACGGACGGGCGGGCAGACGGACATTTTGAAAGTTGTTCAGAATTCGATCACCAACAGTGATATGAAAATTGTTTCTCTACAACCGATATTACTGGCTTTAGAAATGTACCGATTAAATGCAATATACTCTTCGTTTTGCATTTGCGATGAGTATAATTAACATATTGATTTGAAATTTGGTTCACGTAGGTACACTGAACTTGAAGGAAGGGATTATGACAAAAAAATGTCGACAAAAATTGCGAGCAAGATGTGATTTTGGAAGCTTTCGCAATCATTTTCCCGTGGCTCAGAAAATCCCAACATCCCCTCTTTTTTTCTTACTTTTTGTTGGGTATTTTGCCACTGAAAAATATTTAAACATTTTTAATGAAAAAACCTCTGCACCAAACGGATCAGACAGAGGTTGGTTCTTGAATACTTGACTGTTTCAAAAAGTCTCACACCTAAAAATATATAAACTAGAACAACGTTATAAACTAAAAAATGGAAATTAAAGCTATAGGCAGTTGACGTTTCGGAAGAATATCTACTTCCGTTCTCTCTTTTTGTCGTCAACCATGACAGTTCTTTGTTTATGTATTTCCATAGTCACGTGAGACATTAAATTATATTTATCTTATTTTTACTTACTTCGTCTCTAAGGATGGACAATCAACTAGTACAAAAATCTATTGAATAATTTGAAACGCATCTATCCTCGTTTAATAAAATAATGGCGGATTCTTTAAGTTTTCTTTTTGTTCCGTTACTTTCTTTTTCTAAAATCTTCGCCGAGTCCCATTTAATCCTGTGATTATTATCCCACGCGTGTTCACAAATTTTGGATTTTTCCCTCTTTGAGAAAACGTCATTTTTTTGTCAATTCCCCGTTTATATTATAAATTATGGTATTAAGCATAAAATCTCGGCGCTTATGTCTGCAACGACGTTTCTTACGAGGAATATGGAGTCAAATATCTGAAAAATTAAGTTCCCGTGACTATGTAAAAAGTTTTCTGTGGTTTGTTTTTTTATTTTTAAGCCAAAAGGACGAGCTAAAAGACGCAAACTTTGTTACAGAATAACATCAGAAAATGGCTTGTATAGCTGTTCGACGGTGGAAAAGTTGTCAACAGCAGATGAAAAAAATAAAAAAGATGTCATCAATAGGCATTGTGAGACCTGTTTTCAAACAAATTGGTAAGAGACTGAATCATCAATGTTATTCGAAAACTGCTGTTGATAATATAACGAATGTAATCAGCCAAATATTATCTGAGGCTCAGAGGGATCAAGTCGTTACTAAAATTTTAAGACAGGAGCTTGAGTGCTCAGATGCGAGTGGTGACCGCATAGAAGATAATGATATTGAAATGAATCTGGCAAATTCGAAAGGCAAGAAAACCAAAGTGATTATGAATGCCAATGCCTCCAAGGCGATTTTATTTGATACAGAGAAGTTAGATAATTATCAAATTAACACAGGAACATCGATAAACGGAATGAAAAAGTTATCTAATTTCTTACGAAGTACTACAGGTAGAAAAACTGTACTATGTCATGCAATAAATACGATCTCAGACAGATCTAAAGCTTTACAAGATTTATATACCAGAGGAATTTGATATTGAAAAATCAAACGACAAACACAAGAGACCTGTGATTTGGGCGGATGCTGAGTAACTTTTGGAAGCTGCATTGATCAAGCAACAAACCACCGGAAATTATACCGTTAAAGTGATGGCCGATGGAGGGAGGGCGATGAATATTATCTCAGAAAATTACTCATCAAAATATGATGATATTGTTGAGATGGATATAGAAGATAATGTAGAATTATACTGGGTACATAAGAAGAGAAAAACATATGCAGGCGGTGGAACTACATTAGGGAAAGGACGGAGAGTTGCGCATCCATATGTTGCTATAAAGGCTTACACGGTAACAGAATCTTCTGTTTTCAGACACAACTTTTATGTCCCGTCCAAACAATATGAGTACTCTTTTAATTTAAATCCTATACTTAGCAATTTTTCGGCAGAGGCCGCAGCCATTTTACATGCTGTAGAATGGGCAATTTCTGAACAGTTCACGCAAGTTGTTATATGCTCAGATTCGCAATCAGTTTTAAATAAATTATGTAATTTTCCTGGTCTTAACTATTTTCATAGTAAAAATCATAGAACAATTATATATTGCTTCCCAAGGAAATATAAACTTTCATTTTATTTGAGTAAAAGCTCATGCTAATATATCAGGAAATAATAAAGGTGATAGGATTACAAAGAACACTAATATCAGTACTGCTGAAATGAACTTTACTACAGTCACCGCCGATTTTTATCCTGTTGTCAAAAAATACCTCTGGCATAAATGGAATCAATATTGGCAAGCATATGGTGTACAAACTAATACCTATTATTATAACATTCACCCAAATATTCCTACGTCACAATGGTATCATAATTGTCACCTTGGTAGAAAAACTATATCTACCAAAAGCAGAATTAAACTTAATCATGGTAAATTTCCCGCTCACCTATATAAAATTGGAGTACGTGAAGATCCATACTGCCCCTGTGGCGCAATCGGTGAAGTGAATCATATATTTCATGTTAATGGACAGAACCTATATCAAAACATTTTCTTAAATTCCTGCATGATAATGATTTAATTTCACCCATATGGTTACCATATTTCTTAAGTCTAAAAAATTCTGATTTAATGAAAAAACTTGTCTCTTTTTTGACGCCAACATTGATATTTAGGTATCTTATCCAGAACCCTTGTTTTATTCCCTTTGTTTATTAAGTCCTTCCAACTGTGGCCCATCTGTATTTGTCTTATGGAAGGCCCCTGGGCGAGAAGTGAGGAGGACTCACTTCTCGCCCAGGGGCGAATTCCTTACAAACCTTCATTTCTTATAAACGAGTAGTGCAAGAGATTTTTTTAAATTTTATTTTATTTTTTTTAACTTACAAAATTTGCTAGGGCTGTTATTTTAAGTAATTTACTATTTATACTAAACTTACTACTAATTATACTAAAGTTATAAGGCATAATTAAGTCTCGGTAACGGATACCTTGGTATATCTACATTTACGTATACATGTGTAATTTTTTATATCCGCTAATTCGGATTATGTTTGTCTCTTCGAAGGTAGTTATATGTTCGTGGCCAAAACACTGTTTGTAAAGCCAATAATCTGAGGAAAAAAAGACATACAACATATTCCAGGTAAACACCCGCATCGCACAGGTAAGTGGCGGAATGTTGTACTATTAATGTGCGGTATTTATAATATAAACCGGGAATTGACAAAAAATTGCGCTCTCCCGGGGATCAGCTGGGATTTTCTGAGCCCCCCGCTCGCAATTTTTGTCGGTTTATTTTTGTGATAATCCTTTCCTTCAAGCTGTCTGTAAGTATTATAATGAGTTCTGAAACTCAGGGGCGCCTTTAGGCCTAGGCGCACTAGGCGCGCGCCTAGGGCCCCACTTTTCCAGGGGCCCCCATTTCCCGATTTATTGAGGTAAAAAAGCGATGTAAAAATTTTATTTCTTTGTTATCTCGTTATTTATTTTCGCTTTACTGATAGCAATAATGATATTTACTATCATGAAATACATTTCTTTTTTCCCTTTTCCATATCATCTTCATCAGATCTCAATTGCAACAAAAATAACAAAATAAGAATGGTTCATGCGAGAATGTGTTCACGAACATTTGTCGTTTATTTACATTTTATATCATTTGAACTTGAAATCATTTTATAGTTCTTCCTTTGCATTTCAATTTTTTTCATATTTCAATGTAGAGGTCTATAGGAATTTATTGTTTGTGTTTATCGTGTTTGAATATTCTTGAATATTCATTTTTTTAATCTTTATTCACTGCATCACACTGAAAAAAATATGTTCGTAATATTAATGAATCGGTTCATGTACGTTTACATAGTAACAATAAATGTGTACATTGTATTAATGAACATATACATTAGATCAATAAACAGATTCATAAATTCTCAATGAACTTTCATTCACTGAACATATTTTTTTCAGTGTATTAAAAAAAGATGCAATCAATTAACAGACCAATTTGTTGGCAATTCCTCAGACGTTACTATTTAAGTTTCGGCAGTCAGCACGTGCCAGATGACGAATCAGCTTTTCGGTCTATTTCACATTAATGAAAATAAATCTACTGATAATGATGATGCGAAAATTCAAGAACCTGAGACAAACAATCTAGAAAACCCGAGAAAATAACTGAGAAAATTTTGATTTTGAAACCAGTGATGAGGACTGCGAACAGGAAGAACCATTAGGAAACGATTCTAGTGAATCTGGCGATGATGAACAAATAGAAAAAGAATCTGAAAATAAAGAAAATTTGGAAAAAGAGTATGAGGAAGCAAAATAAGCTAATAATCAGTTCACTGCAATGATCAATGCATTAGTATCAACCTATAGAGGCGACATAGATTCCGAGCCATCTGCAGATAAATTGCATCAATTTTTGATATATGTCGGCTTAAGTTGCCTGCTGAAATATATAAAGGACCAGTTGATAGTTCTGAAACTTGGGGAAAATGTTTTCCTGGGCCCCCTGATTAAAATTCCCTTTGACCGAATTCGATTTTTGACCTAGAGACGATTGAAACTGTGAACATCTGCGAAGGTCTGCTTAAATGTTCCATAAAAATTCTGAAAATATTCACTCATTTTTTAGAGAAAATAAACATTTTTTGTTTCTTGGTGTTTTTTTTTTCAAAGTGCTTCCTTCTCCCGGAAAAAAATAAAACAGAAAAAAATAATTTTTTTGCAATTTTTTTACGGGAAAAGGAAGCACTTTGAAGAAAAAGTTGAAGGGGCATAAGCTGATTATTTTTACCTAAAGAACTTGCCTGAATATTTTGAGATTTTTCTGAAGTAGAAAAAAATAAAATTTTAGGGAAATTCTTGGTCGAAATTATTTTTGTCTAAGAAATTCTGAAAACCGGTAGGCGTGTTCTTTGAACAAAAATAAGCATCTTTTGTCTCTTGGTGTTTGTCTTCAAGTTGCTTCCTTTTCCCGTAAAAAAATACAAAAAATATTTTTGTTTGTTTGTTATTTTTTTCCGGGAGAAGGAAGCACTTTGAAAAAAATGCCAAGAGACAAAAATGCTTATTTTTCTTCAAGAAATGAGCATGAATATTTTCAGAATTTTTATGGAACATTTACGCAGACCTTCGAAGATGTTCACAGTTTCAGTCGCCTCTAGATCAAAAAATCGAATTCGGTCGGACTGGTGGTCAGAGAGAATTTTAATCAGGGGATCCAGGAGAATATTTTCCCCAGAACATTCTTACTATAAAAAACTGCGGAGTCCTTTATTCTCAATGTGTTGCAGGCGACATTTCTTAATGTTGAAACCCTTTTGTGTATTTATTTGACCATTCCTGTCAGTAATCCCTCATGTAAACGGACTTTTTCGACGCTCAAAATAATTAATAACCACCTACGAAGTACTTCGGGGCAACAGCGACTTCAAAATTTGCCTCTTCTGGATACTGTATCAGAGGAAACAAAACTGTGATATCAAACGTTCAAATTGACAAGTTTGCTAACATATAAAGCCGGAAAAAAATAATATGATAATATGTATTTGTAAAAATATACTTGCCTTCAAATATTGCATAATATTTTTTTAATCGAGGGGCCCTCAAATCTCACAGCGCCTAGGGCCCCAATTTACCTAAACGCGCCCCTGCTGAAACTGAATTATATTTTGAGCTTATTCAGTTGAAGGATTGGATAGTAAGTACGGGTAACTGCATTAATCAAGCTAATAAGCATCCAGAAACTTGGGATTTGGTGTATACAGGGTGTAATCAGTTTCATGTCATTAAAAAAAACTGACTAGACAAACAAAAAACCTTTATGACTTTTCCCTCTAGGGGCACTTTGAAAAAAACTGATCTAGGTTAACATATTTAATATTATGGTAGACAACTATTGAGAACCACTGTTTTTCTTGGTCGATGGACTTGTACTTCCCAATTATACTACTTTTAAATTGTCATAAAAAAGCGCTCACCGGCACACGTGGTGTCAAAGTATCATCGACCGCCTTTGATGGACCGCCTCAACTGAATTGAGGCAAGTATAAAGAGGTAAATAATTCGTTCTCTCTTCGTACACAATTGCAAGCAAATAATGGCCATAGAGGTTTAAACAGAGCATTTCTTTACATGTGTGTTTTTTAATTTGGAACAAAATATTGGATTGTTTATAATTTAGAAAATTTAAATCTGGTTTATTAACATTTGTAACATAAATGAGTGTCCTGGGTTAAAAGCTTACTACCTACCTAAATGATTCAAAATCTCTGCATCTGTATCAATACACAGTTCGGTACGTCGAATTAAGTACATACACACTTCGTTCAAGAAAAAACACTAAACTATCAACTAACGTTGTCAATAAAGAAAAATAAAATAAAAACTTGGTACAAAAGCCAAAAAGGAATAGAAAAAGAACGAACAAGTAAGTTGTGTCTGTACGTAATCAAGAATTTGACAACTTGAACGGTAAGTCAATACAATAAATCTTAACTATAAATACACAATGACGCGAAATTCAAAAATAACAAAAACAACGAACGGTGGGTTGGACGTGTGTACATAACGAAACACCGACAGTAACTAAAATGTTGCACAAGGGAGAATTAGAGTATAGTTTTCTTCAAATCAGATCTAGATCTAAACCTACCTCAATATTCCAGCAGTTCTCAAAAAATTTTATTGAAAATTTGCGAAATTATTGTTTATTTTTTTTCTCCAAAACTATGAGCTTTAGATCCCATGTTATATAAGGTTTTTTTGTTTGTCTTGTCGTTCCCTACCACCAGTTTTTTTAATGACATGAAACTAATTACACCCTGTATACTAGAAGTCAGGACCTCAATTTTCTTTATGACATTCGCCGCCCCCACTACCACCTTGGGGCAGACAATTTCAAATGTTATACAGTGCCCAACAAAAAGTCTACACCATATGGAAAACTTTTTTATTCAATTGGTTTTTTAAACGGGTTTCAACATTAGTTTCAACATGATTAATAACAATAAGTACAAAACTGCCAAAAATATTTTTCATGTCACAACTATGACACCTCCAGAATGTCATTAGAGGAAATTTTAAAATGGCCTGAAATGCCCTTATTCATCAAAATATTATTTTGCATGATAATGGGCTTAAATATTAAGGAAACGATTGGTCATTTAAATCTAATTTAGATCACATAAATAAAATTCAAAATTCGTATTAAAATATACCTCAAGAACCTTAAAAGTGAATAATACGGATTTATTAAGACCTCTAAGCACACAGACCGTCTTATTAAAAAATTCAATACATTCCACCATTATGTAATCCTACGAGAGAATATTTAAGAAGAGATTAAGGAGAGCTTATTTAAAAACGGTAGTAAATATGTACGAAACGCAGGCACTATTAACGTCATTATAAAATGTCACATTAAAATGCGACATTAAAAAATATACCGACAGAATAATTTATAAAAAAACGATGTTGTTAACGTCTGATAAAGCCAAGAACAATAAATTCAAATATTTACACCAGCTGTCTGGAGAAGACTTGCATACTTAACGAGTGCCTGGCAGATGTCTCAAATTAATACAACTCTTGTCAAGAAAATAAGAAATAATGGAGTTTCATGCAAAAGTTTGCACTTGTACAAGATCTAGGTAGGTAAATAAAACGGCAAAGTTATCTTTACACAAACAACGACATTAAGGACTGAGAAAGCTGTTTATTATTGCTCACACACACAAGACATTATAATTGTATACTAACTAAACTATTTGGCCACACATAAATTAAAAATTAAGTCATGTTATCAAAGAGTATCTAGATAAGATTTATCTATAATTGACGTAATAATAATAATAACAATAATAATACTTATACATACAATATAGTAGTTTCATATTGGATTTACGCTTTGCTTTGAAATAACTACATACTTGATAGGTACTTGATTGACTGCTTAATTTTATATTTTTTTGAGTCTTAATTTTTTTTAAATACGTATTTACCTGTATATAACTCTAAAACTACTAGAGATATTTTAACAAAATGTGTCAAAAAGGCGTGTTCAATTAATACCGTTGAGATAATTAATTTGTTTCAAATACGATATTGGGTACTTACTTGTTAATACTAATTCAGTATTCTACGAAAGTTGCTGGTTAATTTAGATTCTAATAAATATTTTTGTTTATACTTAGGGTAAGAGTAGTAGTCGACCAATTTTCAAATTTGTTTTATTAAAGTAAATAAACATTCTCAAGTAACACACATAAACTTCATGTGGCAAGATAATTAATATGCATGGATAAACACCGGAGAATGGTAAATAAATAGTAAACACTAGAGTTTTACGACAGACCTAAGAAAAATGAGGCAACCGGCTTTTCAAGACATTAAATGCCTTGCATATTTATGTATCATATTGTTATTATCTTATTATGTTGCAGGTTTTAATGACAATGTGGTTTTACTAGGTAGATGTAAACGAATTAATTAATTTTTTTTTAAATTCAACCGTTTTCGAAAAAAAATTACTAAGACTTATGGTTATGAACTAAAATTTTCCAGTAGTCCAATCCAACAATAGTTTATTCATATTATGCAAAATCTACTGTAGCTCAGATACCCCTGTCGGGAGCCTGTCGTACATCCACGGCGAGCAGCGCCGTGATAATTGAAGGACAAGACGGAGTAAGATCCAGCCAACTGAAATAAATGTTATGCTTAACCGGAACCCCTTTTGTCAGAAGACAGATTAGAAAGATGTTATAAAATAGCATTCTAAAGAATGAATTGGAATGGGAATTTGCTTGGGTTAACCTGCAAAACGCCTCTTTTCGGTCTTGTAACGTAAATTACCATTTCCTATTTTTGTTCATGGCTTGATGAAACCAATAGGCACAGGGGCACAGTAGGGAAATTTACAGTAGGCTCACTACCTATCCGCTCCATGTATTTCTGTGGGACTTCGTTTCTTATGTTCTAGTGCGCATGGTCAATAAGTACCTATTTGATAAATAAAGAAGTAGGTATACAATATATTTTTATTCAAAATTTTTATATTTTATATCACATTCTATTTCTACAATGTGATAAATTCATTAGTGCTTTAATCACACTCTTTTAAAATTAGATTAATTTTATTTTTTACTGCAAATATAAAAATTTGACAGGTTTTGGAAGCATACAGATTTTATTTTGTTAACTGTAACTACATGTAAAATTTCAATAAATACAGGTTGTTCCAGAATTGAGTTCCCGGACAGGGAAGCTTCCAGAGTTCATATTGGGCCCATATAACCCCACTTATAGTTGCCTTCATTCGTTCAGTGCAGGTAAAAAAAGCTGTAAAAAACGGACCATAAATCTGGCTCGTTAAGATAATGTCTCACAGAGCCGTACTTAAAATTTTTGTGCACACTGATAGAAATTTAAATCTGTTGAGCAATGATGAATTTTGAATCTAAATTCGAATTATCAAATATTCTCTTATTGCTCAGTTTCGGCAATCATAATTGCATCTATTGAATTATTATTGTTGCCAAATAAGGACCACGAGGAGATACGAGCAATTCCTTGCCAAAAAATGTGGGTTCAGAGTTAAGGTTATTGCTATTTATATCAATAATCCTAACTTGATCTAATTGACCCAGATTAAATAAATAAATTCAATTAGAAAACAAAAAAACAAATATTAAATGAATAAATTCAATTCTAGAAAACAAATAAACAATTATTAAATAAATAATTCAATTCTAGAAAATAAATAAATATCAAATAAATAATTTCAATTCTATAGAACTTCGAGCAACTTCGAAATTTTCTAATTCGTTGGGAATATTCATTCATTACGCCACAGTACAATTCTGTAACTTTCCGTAATACTTGCTTTTTTATGAATCACTTTCAAGTTAAATCATATCTTTAATCGCCATTGCCTAAGTGTTTGTTCACTAAATGGCACTACACCTGCTGTTCTCAGTTCCATATGTACTGATTGTACTGTTGGTATCTCATTTTCCTTATACTTACTGTAAATTAAATCTCTTAACAACCTCACCACAGACGAATCTAATGTTCGTGATTTTCCTTTGTCCGATTTAGCTTTTCGATTATATGGTCTTTCCTTAATTAATTTATAAATAGTTTGTTCTGGAATTTCTGTTAAGTCGGCGGTGTTTTCCACAGCTCCCGTTTCTCCCTCACTTTCTTTTATATTTTTATAAAAATGTAAAACTACTTTTTGGGTATGTGCACATAAATGTTGTCTAGAAACTTTCTCTGTAATTTGCGAGCTGTTAATAATCCCCATACTTTCCTGTCATTCTCTGCCAGTGCTAGGTAAAGAACCTTCCCAAGACTAAAACAGTTTCACGATATTATTTTACCACAGTCACTTATAAGCACAAAACACCCGAATAATTCACTACCCGCCAAAATATTTATAAAAAACACAATTGCATAAAATACGCTAAAACATAAAAGAAAATATCATGTACCTGTTAAAGTATATTACCCTTTTAAGCTCTCACAATCTAAATATAATGTAAACACAGATCGCCAACTATATTTATTTTATAAAGCACATACAAATATATTCTTAACTGATGCGGTTAATTTGAAATTCCGTGACACTGACAATATTAAAAGTTCGACTCTATCGTCCCCGCTAAGTCGTAAAATATTTTCCGTAGGAGCGAGTTGGTAAATATGAACAAAATAAATAAATTAAATAACTGGAACAGGTGTTTTCATCAATTTGTTACTTTAATCATTCCAGAACATACTTTATATGTGAATAATGATGTCCTATGTATTAAGTAGTATAATATATTTAATATGTAATAGAAGAGTTAGCTCGAAAATTGACATGCCCTGATCTCCCTTCAATGCTGTAGTCAAATATAAGCGGCACAGCTCTTAAGTTTTGTATGTGCATTAAGAGAATGAAGACAACTATACCTTAGTCCAAAAATGCATACCTGAGGAAGCACATTCTCTTTTTTAAGTGAGACAGAAGAAAAATTTTCCAGTAATTTCCTTTATATTGAAGATAACATTTTCAAGTTTTCATGGGACCTGCATCATAAGTACTCTATGTAAGCTTAATAACAACTAAATATCTTTTGTTTCTCAAACGCGACAGGTTTCCTGTTTCACAAGCACCTATGCCCTACAGAGAAAAAATGATAATTCTTGAATTTTCGTTGATATTACAAAAAAATTTAAAAGTAATAATTTGTGTACTGAAACAGGTGGACGTGATGTGGAGGAGCATTTGTTATTAATGTATTTTTTAGAATAAACTGTGATTTTCTGTTATGACAACATTTTATTCTAGAATTCTAAATAAATGTTAAATACACATGGAGGAAAAAACGATAATTCCTTGTATTTTGATTAATATTACAAAAAAATTTAAGAATGCCTTTTGTGGCCCTTTCAATGCTCTGCAAAAATATTCAAGTATTCCGTAATTTTAGAGGGCGATTAGAAAAATACAGCCAATCAAATATTAATTATAGTCTGTTTTTAAACCAGAAGGAGTAAACATGAAAGTTCCATTCACACTATAAAAGTAACTAGAAAATACACTAAAACCTTGTTGGCGTTTTGGGTAACCAACAATACACGACTACAGGGTTTTTGTGTGTATTTTATTACATTATATAATGCATTGACCTCTATTTGACCTCTAGGTGTTTTATACAGCGTCCATACCATTTACGCAAAATAAAGGCACCAAGTAATTAGCCACTTTTACCTTCAGATTTATACAAAAGGGATTAAAAACATATATATATATATATATATATATATATAAGTCAAAATTTACGACTATTGCCTTGTGTAAAACTGGCGAGGGCCTGTCCAATCACAGACGTATGATTTAGCGCATTAAATTTAAAACGCTCCTCCTGGTTTAAAAACAAACTATAGTATGAAAAAAAATTGAGAAACAAAAGATATTTGGTTGTTGTCAAGTTTACATAGAGTACTTATAGAGATATAGCTCCCATCAAAATTTGAAAATTCTGTCTTCAATATATTGTAAAAAAATGTTTTTGTCTCACTTTACTTGTACTTCCTCAGGGACGCATTTTTAGACCAAGGTAGGTTGGGTTATACTGGCCCAATATGAACTCAGGAATCACAGGTTCCCGTTCGGGAACTCAATTATGGGACACCCTGTGTAATATAAATAGTAAATACAAAACAATATAGTATTATTTAATAAGAGATTAATTTTATTATTGTCTCAAAGAAATCAATGCACAAACATAAACCAAAATATACATACTGATCGAATTGAGAACCCTCCTTTAAAAAAAATCAAATCGGGTAGAAGATTAATGGAAACGTTGATAAGTAGAAATTAACCAATTTTTGTTTTTATTCGATATACTGATTAAATTTTATTTCATTTTTGCTACTAAAATATACCATTTGTACTGTAAACTAGCAACCGTACCAAAAGTATATAAAAAGTCCGATGACATAGCAAACGTCTACGCCAGATGGTCCTTGTTGATCTAGTAGATAAAACAATATCATAAAAGCAAAAGATAAGCCAAATTTGATATGTGGCCCCAGACAGAAGGAACTCTAGACTATCAAAGTTCGAGACGCGAATGTAGGACAAAAGGCAATTAAAGTTTGTATCATAAAAGCCATTTGTTATCTTCACACAGAGTCCAGTTAGTGCCCTCGTAAGCAGGCGTACTTAGGTTTACGCTTATGTTTACATAAAATATCATTTAATATAACATATCCTTTTATTTGATATTTTTTATGATAATAGCAATATAATACCTACAATATTTTATTACGAAGCAAATGCATTATTGACCATGAATGACGACTGAATTACGTGAAAACTGTACACCTTAATTAAATTTGTTATTAGGAAGTAAACTCGTTATCTAAATCGCATTAAATTGTTACATTATAATTTTAATGCCTTTCTTACTACTTTGTATAATAAATATTTAATTTCTAGTTATCTCTTTCAAAACAACAACAAATTAGCAAGTACATTAGTAAAATAATGATATACACCGGGCGATGGGGAACCATCCGAACTACTCCAAACCCTGCAATGTTTGAGTTACCGAAATCTGGAGGAGCGAATAAAGAGATAAATTGCGATGTGTACCCTACTTGAATTAAAAAAATCACATTCGGTTTAGTTTATCTCAACGTAAGTCTAACTTTCTTATTTTAGATAACCCTCTGCATATTCACTTAGTTTTTCTGATTTTTTTATATTGAAAATCGATTCCTAAATGATCTAGAAAATGACATTTTTATATATTTTAAAAAACGGTCATTAAAAATTATTAAATAAACATCGTCGCACAGTAAAGCAAAGACCTGATAAAGTTGTCAAAAAGTCAAAAACCAAAAATCGCGATAAATGTTGTACTTCTTTTGAGACCTCTGTATTACATTCCGTTAAAAAAAGGATGAAGCACGCCTTGACTTCTATTATATACACCAAATCCCAAGTGTCTGAACTCTTGTTTTACTTATTTTCCCCTATTTAGATTAGCAATCTGTGTTTTTATAGTTTTTTCTTATTAAAGATAATTGTTTCCTCATCCCTGATATGGTTATTTTTTTATCTTAATGGAAAAGTAGGCTAAACAAATACGAATCAGGTGCAGTCCTTGCATACCGCAACTATCACAATAAATCTTTGATATTCCGTTTGTAATATATTTTTCGTTTATAATGTAGCTAATGCAATAAATAAAGATTTCTGTTACTTTGTATTTATAGAAAATCATTTCCGTATCCATCTGACATCAACTCTGAAATATTCCGTATGCCTCAGGTGGTAGTTTAATCAATAAATATACCGTTTGCGTTCTTGTACATTTTAGATGCCAAATCATAATTTCATATTGTCAGTAAGTAGCAATGCGTTAAAATTTTGAGTTTTAAACATCTGAGTGGGTAAAACGTCAGGACGACCGAGCACGTTAATAATGTGGCATAGAGAACTTCTCTGGGCATGCGTAATAATATGTATAATATGCCTGTTAGTAGCAATTCGTACCACTTTTATCCTAATATAATACAGGCTCTCATACTAATATGGAAATGTCCATAATATAAAAACTAATACAGGTCTATTCTGTAACATTTTTGTTAAGCTTTAACGGCAAGGTCACTGTTAAAATAATTAGCGAAATGAAGTTAACGGTCAGTGGTATTCTGTACACTTTTTTAAAGGTTAAATTTAACCAACATCGTTTAAAATTAGAGGCGACTTTGGACCTGCCACAAAAATTTAACGGTACCGTTAAAAGAGGCAAAAACACCGTATTTTATTTTTGGTTCATAACATTTTGTATAATATCATTCAGTAAATGGCACTTTATTTATGTTTGTCAATGAGTTTGAGATTCTTTTGACGACCCATTTCCTCATTTATATTCAGTAATTATTTTTCCGCCTTCAAATAATCGTAATCATAACCTCAAATAGAAGCGCGGTCGTTAAAAACTTATGACTTTAACAGGTCCGTTAAATGGTCGCATACAGAATAGAAAAATGAGTTATTATTTTTAGCATTCCCTTAAAATTAAAAATTTAGCAGGTCGTTTATTTTTAACCAAAAAATTACATACAGAATAGACCTAATAGACTGACAAATTCTAGAGCGCAAAAGCTTATTTTTGTCAGACATAATTTAAATTTAATGGAGCCAGATTATGAAATTTCATCACCACAACAGAGATTAATAAACTTATCTCCGGATGAATGGGAAATAGAAGATTCAGAGTCTGATGTAGATGTGATTGATGATGTACATTTTGCAAATGAAGAATTAGGTGTATGTCTGTCTTTTGTATTCTTCATTTGAATATGACTTTAATAACTTCAAAAATATTGAATATTGTTATCTTCTGTTGTTATTATTCATTTTTATGTTTATGTTATGAAGTAGAAGTTCATGTTTGTTATTTCTTTAAATAAAATTCTAAAATAACGTGTTTTATTTTTTAAAGTAGATGGTGATGCACATTAAATGTAAAAATGTGTTTTATCAAACATTAATTACGGTAAAACACTGCGGTAAATTACCCTTTCAATTATTTCTCGAATAATTAATTTGGTAAATAAAAATTCGTAATTTACGACGTACCTAAATTACCAAAAAAATTTAATACGGTAACTTTACATTACTGGACACACCCTGTACTCTTTCCACAGGAACAATTTACTAAAGCATGTTTGGTTATATCCTCATGTTTTACTCCAAAGAATGTACAAATTATGGCCTATTATTAATTGTTCACCCTGTATATCTTTTTAATATACCTATGAAAATGATTCACACAGATAATATGTTCTTTTATAATTTTGATAGAATTTTCAATGAAACTAAATTGACGAATTTATTTACATTATTGGCCAGATTAATAACAGCGTATAAATTACAAGTAGGTATAGGAGGTGTGGGTAAATTAAATTGTGGTAATTAAGTACTTTGGTCGACCTAAATTTAATCAACATTTAAACACAACTCCCACATTTTCTCTGCCCACGAACATCGATATCTAACTTTTACCTCTACTTTTACTCTAATACCAGACTTCTCGTTTTTAATTTCCTTATTGATTAAAAATTTGCATAGAATATACACGTACAGTCGGTATTGGTCAAGACATTTGTTTACCCTGCAGTATACAGAAACCATATATTTACCTCGATTTTTATTGGAAAAGTTCGGATTCGGTGGCAAAATTCACATTGAAAACTACCGGGTGGTTTTAACCGCATATTTGTGGACTAGTCGATATCAAAATATGTGGTTTATTCAACATGATAAATTCAGAATGCAATTATACAGAGTGTCCCAAAATATCCGCATTTCCCTTTAAAAGCTGATACCACGTGCAAAAATAGTAAAAAAACTTCCTATGAATATGTCTGGAAATGCTTCCTTCCTAAGAGAGCTACGGCTGTCTGAATATGTCGCCTAAACAGAGGTTTTTATGTGACTGAAGTTTCGGACGATCAAGTTTGATGGAATCCGCGAGAAAAAAATTAATTCTAATTCGCGAAAAAGCGATTAAGCGGACCTAATCCACGCTTAAATCTGTGCCTTTCCCATCCAACCCAAAATGTGAAACCCGTAGTTATGCTCCCAAACGAAAAAAATTCGCCAAATTCTAATTGTCATTCAAGTTCATCCAATTTTTCAATAAATATGTCTTGCACAGCGTCCTCTATGCAACCTCCTTAGTCTCATTCACCCCCGAAATGTGGAATCCGTAGGTATTTTCAGTTATGCCCACAAACGGAAAAAAATTATCAAACTTAAAATTTCGTTTAGGGTGACTCAATTTTTCAATAAATATGTCTTGCACAGCGTTCTCTATAAGACCTCCATAGTTTCATCCAACCCCAAAGTGCGGAACCCATATTTTCATTTATGCCCTCAAACGAAACAAAAATCGTCAAAGTCGAAATCTCGTGTAGGTTTATTCAATTTTTCCATAAATGTGTTTTGCACAATGTTCTCAATTTTTCTATAAACATGTCTTGCACAACGTCCTCTATGCAACCCCATAGTCTCATTCACCCTCGAAGTGCAGGGACTTGTCCAGTCCACAATTGAGTGACCCCAAACAAAATTTTGATTTGAACGAATTTTTTTCGTTTGGGGGTTGACTTCTGTCACCGGGAGTGTGTAGAGAAAGTAAGAAACTGATGGAATTAGGTCTGCCTAAACGTTTTTTCGCGAATTAAAGTTAATTGTTCTTCTCGAGGATTCAATCAAACTTCATTGATCGAAACTTTAATGACAAATAAATAATGCATTCAGTTAAATGCTTGTTATTTTGAACTTTACACATATCAAGGTACATATAGGTGCATATGTAATAAAATAAAAGTTGTAGGCAATAATAGTTATTTATGCACCAAATGCGTTATATAGATTATAACGCACGGAGGGTAACATGATGCAGCCCGAGGGCCTTTAGCTTAAGGGATGCATGTTGCCTGATGGGCGTTATAATCTAATAAAGCCTGTGGTGCATACGATATTTTATTATTCATGAAAAATATATTTTTCTAATGAAAAATCTCGTGAAAAATTGACTTCATTTTTTAAATACATTTAGTAGTCTATGACATTTGCTGATACTTTGACGTTTATTAACTTGTATCTGCCAGTTGTTGATATTTTGACGTTTGTTGATGTTATAGGAAAAAAGAAAATTAATATGGAAATACCTCAAAATATCCAAGACAATGCGGGAGAAGTCACAGAAAATGTAATGCTGGTCAAATCCAAACCATTATACGATAAGGAATATTCTACTCTTTCTTTGCTTCTCATATAACAGGACATTATGGCCATAACGCCCATGGTCATTATGAGCTTTTCGTAACCGTATTCAAGGTATAATAAACAAATAATATGCAGGTGAAAAATAAAATATATAAAAGTAGTAGGTACTCACTATGGAAGGGAATGTAGAGCTCTAGATGTTAAATTTAATCGTATTCTATCTTGATTTAACGTATCAATTGATGGAATGAAAATGCAGGCTTCTTCAGGATTTGCCGTATAATATTTAGAATTAATCACAGCTTTTAATAGAGAGAAATATTCTTTGGATATATGTTCGGTGGCTGGGATGCCTTTCTCGTCTATGTATTTTCTCAATGGGTACACATACACTGCTATCCTATCATGGCCAGTCTGGCCACACTGATATATATTAAAACAGTCCCAATGTGAGCAAAGGGCATTTCTGGGACTTATAACACTAACACTATTAGTCAACTTCACCTCCGGTAAATTGTACACATTTGTAAGTTCAATCCGTTCAAAATTTTTTGATAGATCTGTAGCAAAGTTTGTAAAAGGAAGAGATAACGCTATAAATATGGAAATAACTAATAAGACAAGGAAGAAATTTTTGTATTTTTTGTATGTTAGAGCACTTGTAAAATTATACACTTTGGATATTGCAATTTTTGTAGGAACCGTCATTTTCTGAAACTATTAACGTTTATGTTTACTAAAGCTGTCCGATAAATACATGGCACTACGAATTTACAACTAAGGATACTTTATAGAATCACATAACTCCTTTTTTAAGTCATGTTTTCAGTCATCCTGACACTACTGTCACTGCTGGACAAAATGACAAGTAAACAGACATTTTAGGTTAGATCAATTCTGCTGGAAACAGAGTGCCAACCCAAAGTGACATTCAAATTCCACTAAATAAATAGTTCAAGTGAGGCTGTTTAACGATAAACCGAAATCCAAAAGTATTTATATCTGTAAGCATTACTTAAGTAGTTGGATACGCCTCTATTAACGAGGTTGAGGCGTTAGACGGAAATAATGAAAAAATCTGAAATGAAGTTTCTTTAATAGTTGATTGAAGGAGCCGTTACTCTGTGGTAGTTAATCATTTTGCACAAATAACTAAATAAAACACACTACTATGTTTTCTACCACTATGTATTTATAAAAATTGCGACTGCAGTTTCGACTTACAAAACCATTGTCAAGCAGTGAATCAAAAATGACTGATTTACAATTATACAGAAATGTAATATATAGACAATATTGGTTGGATAGATAGGTACAATAAGAGGCTTAGGCAGGTAGATGACAATAATAAACTTAATTATGAATATTCAATTATGGGTCTGCCGGCTGTAAATAAAGGTGAATATATCAGATCTAATTGATCATTTAACAAATTATAATCCTTGACATTATTGTGTTTATGAATTTCCAGAGATTCTAAAACGTTTAATTTAAAGCCTTTTGTTGAGAAATGTAACATTTCAATGTCGTTTAATTCTGGAAAACTATGTTTGTTTTCGAGGCAGTGGTTCGCGAAAGATGAATCAGTTTTCTGTAACCTATATGATCTAAGATGTTCTTGATACCGTATTTTGAAATTTCTACCGCTTTGCCCTATATAGATACTATTACACTCTGTACATTTTAACTTATAAACTCCAGATTTGTTAAATTTACGTGTTGGGTCTTTTGCATTGTATAATATGTTTGATAATTTACTCTGTGATTTAAAAGCTATTTTTAGATTGTGTTTAGATAGAACATTAGCTATTTTTTCGGATAAATGGCCACAGTAGGTAATTGTTGTGTAAGTACATTTTGTGGTTTCTTTTATTTTTGGATATATTAATTGAAAAGTGAATTTTTTCCGGATTTTGTTAATTAACTTTCTAATGACATCTTTACCAAAATTATTTTTAACTCCAATGTCCTCTATTATGTGTAGCTCTTCATTCAGATCCGCATCAGACAGAGGTAGTGAAAATGCTCTGTTTATCATAGAATTGTATGCTGCCATTTTTTGCTGATATGGGTGTAATGAGTCATAAGGAATTGTGGTTCCTGTAAATGTTGGTTTTCTATAGATTTTAAAAGTATATTGATTATTTATGCGTGACACTGTAAGGTCTAGGAAATTAATTTTATTATCTGACTCTATTTCTAATGTAAATTGTATTTTCGGGTGTATGTTATTAATATAATTTAAAAAATTGTTCAGTTGTCTGGTAGTACCGTTGAAACCGGCCAAAACATCATCAACATATCTATACCAAAATAGATTTTTATATGCCACAATTTTCTGTAAGAAATCCAAAGTCATTAGGAAACTCATAAAGTTAAACATTTTAAAAAGCTTTTACATGTAGCCTTATGGAAAATATGTCAACCTAGCATGCAAACGGTACATTTTAATTTATTGCAAATAACCAAATAATGTAAGCAGTTCCGAAGACTAACTATGTAAAGCATTGGTGTCTTACACATATTTTAATATTGTTTCCAATTTAATTAGGAGACTTTTAAAAAATTTAAAAAAATTATTAAATATTTGTAAACTGTCAAATTTCTCTTTTCGTTAATGATGTTTAACTGATTTCATTATTTAATGATTTAATTTTAATTTTTACGGCTTCATATATTTTTTAAATTATTTACTGAAACAAATTTGTAATATACATGCACGCGCGGATATTTACATAAATTTATTTTTTTTAATAAGTTTGGACAAAGCATCCAACAGTTAGTTCATTAAGTAAAACAATTAAATCTACTTAAACAATTAATTAATAATAAAAAATGATTTATTTATGCCTTTATGACAATAATTATTGGTATCATCGACATATAACCATTTGTAATAATTTATAATGGAAAAATTCCGATTTAGAATTCGACTTACTTTTGGTTGAGACTCTAATGAGGCTCTTTAAATAGTGCGCAATGTTATTAGAATTAGAAGAATTTAGTAATGAGTTGAAATGAACAAGGAGATATATCGCATCTGACTGTCGATTTACTGCAAACTTGATATTCTTCAATTTTAAACCACTTTTTTGTGTCAGGTACATCATTTCAAACTTTAGATTATATTATTATGTTAATTTCGTGTCTGTATTTTGAATGTTCCCGCAAATTCTTAGGTAAAATACCGTTTACTAGATGGTATTATACAACAGTATTATACGGCAAAGAACAAAATACGGTGCTTTTACATCACTAATTGTGAAAAGGCGATATTGTTTAATTAGACTATAATTACAGAATATGTTAACTGGATAAAAATAGAAATATTGAAGTATGTCGATTCAAAAATTCAAATTATTCTTGAACAATAAATTTCTATGCCGCAAACTACGGCAACTAAATTTATGTATAAATTTGACGTACGACAACTTGTGTGTTACACAAAGATGCCAAGAATTATTTATTTATATTTTTTTCTTAACGAAATTTGAACATTGTCAATATTAACCGTGTTCTGTTCACCGCGTCTATGTCGTCAAAAGGTAAAACTTATTTCAAATGATGTAAATATATATATTTTATAATTTTCGAGAAATTTTTATCCATACAACTTTAACGCGAAGGGTTAATCATCCGTAAAAATGTGTGTACGAACTATTGAGATTGCCAACTTGGCAGTAGTAATTGCCAATTCACTAGCACAACTGCTGTCATTTTCGACTAGACTGCCGATTTGACTGACGAGAGACCGACTAAAATTTGTACAGCGACTGCCGACTGTGGTTTATTACCCCTTGATACAACTATAAGATGATTTTTTATAATACTTTTATTGCAATTATTTTTCAAATTCTTTGCAGAAACCATAGCATTTAAATAGATAAAGAGAAGTGGTGTTTGCTTATTCTCATTTTGTACCATATAGATACTTTCTTTCGAACTAAAGTAAACTGATTGAACCCCGTTGCGAGATGGAATCCCTGATAACAACAAACGTCCCCAGGACGTTCACTTAGGTCCTCGTTTGGTCTGAACGTCCCGGGTTTATATGGTACGTCCCAAGGACGTCCGTTTGCCATCGTCCCTAAAACGTTCTGAATGAAACGTTTTGAGGACATCCTGCTAGAGTTTAGTCAAGACAAACCTAAACACGTTTGTGAAATAACCTCTAGGAGTGATGTTTTTTTTGAGCAGATGAGGATATGATTGAAAAAAGGAAATTAAAAACTGTAAAAATGAAATTAAAATCCTTAAAAAGTTTTATTAACAAAATTTCTTTTGATAACAAAATATTTTCATATTTCATGGTCCATTTCAGTTGCTGTCAAACTATGGGAAATTCAAGTTGGCAGCCTTGGTTATTGCATTGCATCATTTTAGTTGCATTTTTAATTTTTCTGCCCACTGCCACTATAGTCACTTTTAACGGCTACAAAAGAAAGTATCAAAAATAGGTAAGTCTATTTAATAGATTTATTAATATGTAGGTATTTAGATCGATATTTTATTCTAGATAAATTTGGTGCTGCTTATTTGTAGGTTATAATAACTATACCACCACCTACCTTATTTGGCTCTGTTAAAATTCTATGGGAGATCACCTGTGAACCTGGGTATGTAGTTTTTAGTTGTTTAACATGGAGCGAACTTATTCACTTAAAAGAAGATTGTTGGTTAAACATTAAATACAATACTTCCCTTCGGTATGCGAGGGAAGTAAAAATTGAAAAGAAGTACCTACTTAGTGTGTTAAACGAAGTGTTATATATGGTTCGACATCTCTGATGAACAAGTGGAGGTGATGAAACTTTTAATAGGTAAGGTTTGATACATCGAGTAATAAAAACATTTGCCAGAAAACATCAACAAACTTGTAAAGTGTATTTAGGGATTTCAGTAAATTAATATAAGGAAAAAACTAATAAAGGTACTTTTTGAGGAAAGTTTACAAATTTGTAACTTATATGCCCTATTTGTTATATTTTTTCTGAAATTATGCTGTACGTATGTACAAAAACTTTTATACATCATCAATGTTCAACCTAATAAACCTGCTTCTAACCGTAAATCCTAATGCATCTTAAGGTGGCCATTCCCTAGAAAGAGACATCCGATAGGGAAATATTTATTATTTTTGGCCATAACTTTTTTTTCGTGGTACGTATATTTAAAAAAACTATCAGAGTACCTAAGTAGAACCATAACAAGACTATTACTATGAATTTTCACTTAATAATTTCAGTGGTTTGCAAAATAGCTCGATTTAATTTAAAAAAATATGTCAATCTTCCTATTTCGTAGTTTTAAATCGAGCTATTTTGCAAACCACTGAAATTATTAAGTGAAAATTCATAGTAATAGTCTTGTTATGATTCTACTTAGGTACTCTTATAGTTTTTTAAATACACGTGCTAAGAAAAAAAAGTTGTGGCCAAAAATAATAAATATTTCCCTATCGGATGTCTCTTTCTAGGGAATGGCCACCTTAACCCATAGCCATTTTCTTTACTTGAATTCTGTAATAATATTGGCAAAAAATATAACGTTTAACTTATATTAATCTGGTAGCATTAGTCACAACATATATTTCTGCTTCTCGTGGTCCTTGGTATTATTTGTAGAATCAATCATTCATAGAAAGAGGTGTTCTTAAAATTTTTAAATGAGCAAGGGAACCTTTCAAATTCAAAAGTCAGTTAAACAAAAAAATGTTCACATTTAAACTGATTTTTTTTTTTAAATAGGACACCAAGAAAATTATAACAATTTATTTTAAATATGAGCTTGCCATCAAATGGCATATATTAGTTTTAATGGTTTTTGCCAAGATTTCATCTGAAATGTTAATTTTTCTTTTATTTGCACAGGGGCTGCTGAAAGTCGTTAACGCTTCAAAGTGTTGGAAGGACACCAAAATGGCTATTGCATCGTGATTGAAGAGGGCAAAAAAAAGAACAGAGAGGGTGTCAAAAAAGAGAGAATATTAGAAAATAATATAAACTAATAAGATAATTATAAAAAGACGACGTGTGCAAAACGTTAAGAGAAGGTGAGATATACATTTATCTTACGTTTTATTGCACACTTGGCTTATTTTTTATAATATTCAATATGACTTAATGTATATATATAACTATATATTCTACTGTACTAGGTATTATAATATATAACTTTTAAATCCCATAAAAATTGTGTTTTTGACACTTGACACTTGAATTTGTAGAGTAAGAAGTTAATTTAAAAAAAATACAAATGCGATAACTTATTTTTCAATAGCACAATAGAAATAAAATGTTCGCATAAATTTGTCATTTGGTGTAGATAAATAAAAATACAAAGTATTAAAATCAATCTATTTGAATAATTTTTCTATACATGGTAATTATATATATTGTCATTGTCATGCAAAACATATAGGTACCTCCCCCTCCACCACTTTTAAGGTGCAGAGGATATTTATGTTCCTTTTTGGCTTTTCTATCCACATTTATTCCCTTCGAAATATAATCCAATCACTGGATTCTATTTGGAAAGAAATACATGTGGTTAGAAAACCCAAAAAGGAACATAAATATCCTCTGCTGTGAATACACCTTAAAAGTGGTGGAGGGGGAGGTACCTATATGTTTTGCATAGTACGTCCCAGCAACGTTTTCAGGACGTCCTCTCTAGACCTACATTCGTCCCACATACGTCCTGGGTGGGACGTCCTCGGGACACCCCGTTTTGCTGACACGGAACGTCCCTCAAACGTCCTCGGTACGTCTTACGTCGGTAGAGTACGTCCTCGGGACGTTTTCATGTCCGGTAAGTACGTCCTTGGGACGTTTTCGGGACGTCCATGTGCTATTAGGGATCGCTTTAATTTTGTTCATTTGTTAATGTTCTGCTTCTCCACTGATGCCATAAAACTTAATGCATTCCTAATTTCCCTCACTCTACGACATCAAATAAATTTGAGGTTTGTTAAGTAAGTTCAGCAAAATAGAGCGAAACTCATAACCCAAATTTTTCAAATTAGGTATCCAGGCCATTTTCTTGTTAAATCAGCATTGATTCTTCTTTTTGTAAGTGAAATGAAGTAAATATTTGTTTCACTTTCAGTTCAATTATTCTCAGTATCTCAATACATTAAATGTATTCAACAGGAACAGAAAATAATGTACTATTTCTTGAATTTATGATCCTCTAAAATTTAGCATATTCATTTTACGTAAAAGTAGCACATGTAAACGAGGCAAAACTAGTGAAACTAAAAAAAATTGGTAAATAATAAATATCAACAATTTCATCAACAAGCCAAATGGAATTTAAGAAACGAATAATTCAGTTAATAATAAGAAGATATGATTTATCCGGTACTCATTAATATAAGTGGTTGTGTATTTTCCTTATTACACATGTTTTAGATAATCCGGATATTATAAAAAAGACCATTGAATTGTCCCCTTTCTGCTCCGATTTCAATAACATAAAAGCTGAAATCCAAAAATTATGTGGTATAGACATAAATACTGAAAAAGTAATGAAAATTCGCAACAGAGATGGAATACTGGTACCCATTTCTTTTTTAACAGATTCCAAAGAGACGTAAGTAATTATAAAGTCCATTCTCATAGCACGTTTTTATTACAACTCATTTTCAGTTCCTTCTTTATTGACATCACGAACATTTCGTATATTGGTAAGTTATTATTTGTGAAGTCACTGTAAGATAATATAAAATGTTTGTGTATGGTCAGAGGCCCGGTTAAGTATGTAACGTCTGTTTAACATTCGGTTTAGCATATTATAATTTATTGTTTAATGCAAAAACATTTGGAATATTGCTAATTAGGACATCTCACTAACGGATTTACTGAAGAATAATTTGATATAAATAATCATTCGAACTATTTTAAAATCCAGACAAATTGCTAAAATTCCAGTGACAATTAAGAAAAAATCACCTGCAAATTGCATTAACATATATGGCACATTGATAGAATACAATGGTATAATATTGCACTGCATGGGCATTATGGGGGAGCAGAAGACCGGATATGCTGAAGAAAGTATCCAATGAGAGATAGAATTGACAAAAAGTTTGGGAAACTCGTGATTGAAAATGCAGAATAATTTCCTAAATTTTATTAAATTATTGTAGTATTACAGTGACCTTGAAATTCAGAAAAATCTTTTTCTCTCCGTTACTAACCATAGTCTATAAAGGTATATAGTTTTTGCATAAGGGTTGTAGATTCTCAACTAAGAAGCCCCAATTATTTGTAAACTGGTATCATTGAAAGAAAAACCAACTTTGCACATTAGATGAACAAGCATGTTTGCTCTCCCTGAGTTAGGTACAGCTGTAGGTCAAAACAGGAGACGAACCAAGTACCTACAAACCTCTCGTTAAAGACATACACAGATGTATAGACTCAAAACAAGTTTTATTTGTTCTGTAACTCCTAGTGTATAGTCTGTCCCAGCGTTTGGTGTGTGCTTCACGAGAAGTGTACGGTCTAAGATGATTTGAAGCGAAGGAGGAACAGTGCGGGATCAACCATTCAAAACGCGTCGCACGGCTATGATAATTGAGTTTGCACAAACTTTGGCCCATTATCGAGTTTAATTACATGAAAGAAATGAACATATAATTGTAGAAGTTTTATGAATGGAAATAAAGGGCGGGTGTCACTATTTAGAATGTCTTCCGCCAACAATAGGGCCAATGTGATCAACTGATCAATGATCTTTTCTTAGTGTAGTATATTTACCATACACTTGTGTATGCAGAGTTGCATAGTTTATAGGAAATTTTGATAGCATCAAATGTTTATGGTATACAAGATTACTTGGTAAGAATCGGCAGCAAGTGCTATATATCACGTGTAGTCCTCAATGACAGCGTGTAGCAGTTTTTTTTTCTAGCCAACAGAAACTTGTCAGCTCAGTGCTCAAGTGTTATATTTGTGACCATAGAGTTCCAGGTTCGATTCCTGGTCAGGGTATGGATGTTTAGTGTCGTTTTTAACGTGTTACTGAGACGGTAGCAGTGGGCTCAAAAGGGCGGGTATCCATTTTTTGTGAATTTTATGTAAAAACTCTTTCTAATAAATAAAAATCTAATGTTGTAAGATATTTGAACTTTATATAGGTACCTGGACAGTATTATTTAATGTTAAAAAGCCTTATGTGGACATGAGGCTTTTTCAAATATTATGTATAAGGCGGATGACCAGGTGTTTCTATTGGACATCGGGCTTTTTAAATCTCTTCCTGCCAAATGACAAGGATGATTGTCCAGACTTTGAAGAAGTCGACTTCAAGAGAAACAAAAGATAAGCGCTGAATTTTTCGGACACAATAATTATATGCTCAAGTCATAGTTATCTCTAACGATAACATTATGCTGACTGTACTTATTTCTAATTCTAACAGATATGTGTAACATTGTGTTAGTTAGTCTGTTTTATAACTTTGTGGCCGACGGTTGTAAAATATATTCAATATATTCATTTCGTAATTGTGTTTAATTAAAAATAAAGTATTCTTAAAAACATTATTTTCGGAGTGATAACTTTAACTCAATCCTTCAACCTAAGAATAATAATCTGATTCTTATCACCAAAAAAAAAAAAAAAAAAAATTGATAACATGACACTTTTGCAATGGATTAACAAGGACCCACCATGATTTCTATAAGAATATTAATTCTAAAGATGATGAGTGACTAAACTTTAATTTTATAACATGTACTTAAGTTCTTATTATAAAATACAGGTACTTTTATTTTGTCTAGTTGCTTTTGGTATTAAAATTGTATTCAAAGCGTTTTATTCTATTTGCTTATCATGTATTGAAATACATGTATCATTCTTTGAAACAATAAAAAGCCAGATCTTCATGCATAAGAAAACAACAAATAAATTAAAATAAAGGGCTGGTGTCACTATTTCTTAAAGATATTCAGCTTTGAAGCCAATTTTAGGAACTAGAGTTAATTATATAGCATCCATTTATAACAAATGATAAAAATATATTTCCTACAGCCATCATTAACAAAGTTACAAGTGTTTTAAAATGGACTTACCCCGCATGTCTTACAAAAATGTCCGATATATCTAAAAAATACGATTTTGTGACAACCGCCGTTTTCATTTCAAAGTACAGATTTGCTCATATAAAATGCCAATTGGCCTCCCTATTCAAGGTCGGTATCGCTTTACCAAACACCCTGTATAAGAAAAAAATTGAAGTTAGTGCTAAACATGTAAATAACACGACATAAGCTAATGTAACTAATATGGTAGGGTATACTTTTACATAAAATAAAACACACTATAAGTAACTCGTGTGTTTAAAAAAGTCTTTAGCTTGTTTTTTGAAGAAGATGGTACATATTGTTCTGTTGTTATGTAGACATTTTATTAAAAATATAAACCTTCCCATAGAAATATCCAATGGTATAGTGAAAATTATATCTAAATAGATTCATCCACAAATGTAGAAGATAAGAAATAACTAGAAACACACAAACTTACTCCCAGACGCATATACTGGATTGTCCAGGATAAAAGTGTATAAACACAGAAGAAAATCTGATCATGAAAAACAAATGAAAAATAAAGGATTCAAGACTTCCACAAAAATATTCAACTTCGAAGGTTCCGAGCAGATTGAGGCCAGAGACATTACCTTCATATCTCTTAATATGGGCATGCCAACCCGTTGGCGCATGCATAAATGAACTACGAGACCTTTATTCTTTGGTTGCTTGTCTTCATTCAAGAAATATGTACAAAGTAGTCAAAATAACTCTAACACTTGCGACGATCGATATGCAACCTTTAAATCACTGTATTGATGTTGCATATATAATCATGCCTTGATAGGAGGACTTTCCCTAGGACCACTTTTATGATAAATTCTTATTAATGAATTTATTTCCAAGTCACCAGCGCAGCGCACACACGGAAAAATCTCACCTGTATTGGACAAAAATACTTATTAAGTTTCAGTAATCATTACATTGCATGTTGTTTGATCTTGTGCACCATTTCTGTATATAATTAGACAGAAATATTGGATTTCTACATAAGTAGAAGTTTTAAGTTTTTTTTTTTACAAAAAAAAAAAACAATTTGTTTATTTTTTTACATAATATATTTATCTCACATTTGAAAATCGTCCAAAAGGTAATCAAATGGAATAAATAGGTACATATTTTTTACAATACTAAGGGAAATAGCTTTTTCTGGGCTGGAGGTAGTTGTTGGGATTGACTTAATTGCTTGACTACATCAGCAGCTGTCCATTTCTGTCTCTTGATTAGACTCTTCTGCATGGCAAAAGCTAGTTTTTCATGTTCTATTTTAGACACGAAGGAGCTGACGTCACGTTTTTACTTCACAACCTTATGAAAATAATTCGGTCTGCTGTAAACAATAGATTTTATTTCAGAAAGTGATTCACAGTGATAGCTAATTTTTTGCTGAAACATTACCCAGTAATGAGTTTTGTATGTTAACAAAGAAAGAAAGTAGTACTTAAGTGAAGTGGTACTTTTGTTATAGCACTCAATGTAAGATTTGCTTGAGGTTACAATCAAAATGTTGTGTAACCGTTAATATAAAGAAAGGTTTTTAAAACTATGTTGATATAAATGCCCTTAGCTGTGGCTATACACTCCATCTGTAAACGTCTCTGCAAATTAGATTGTAAACACAAAAAAAACACGTTATTTATTGCACAATTCCGCACAACTGACTGCACGCAATTTTGTGACGAGTAATAGGCTAACTTCGGCAGAGTTTGGGTTCATTTTATTTATACGCAAATAACACTTATCTATCTATTAATTTTTATAAACGCATTTTCCGTCCATTGGTACAATTCTAAATTTTATTTGTCCAGCTAATTGTGAGATTTTTCCATGTGTGCAGCTGTTAGGGGTGGCTGGTACTACCTCAGGGAAATGAGCGTCCCTGATCACGCGAGGTCGAGACTACCCCCAACCAAAAAGGTTCCTTTACCAGGGTCACGATAAATGGTAGTGGGTAGCAGTACTACCATTGTTGAATTAAGGCTACTGAAGAACAACGTGTTTAAATGCTCGGTACCAAATACACGAACGCAGTTGCAGCAGCTTTCACAGTCTTGTGTCTGCGAACTAACAGCAGCAACTAACCCAAAGTGGGCGGCTATTGTCAAAAGCGCAGAAAACAAGGGGCAGCTACTGCACACAATTTTTCCCAAGAAAGTTTTTATAATGCAGGTTAGCGAGGCCTCGGACAGGCTTCGCGCCCCGGTGCTGTCATGGCACTGTAAATAAGAAGAAAAGAAATTACCAGCAGTCATATGGGCTATTATAATTTGATGTGACTTTCATTCAAAACTAACTACCTTTTAATAATTTGCTTTACCAACTTCAATTCAAATGGTGACTGATGACTTCTTTATTCCAGAATGTCGCCAAGTTGAATATTCTTTCATTTTTATCATTCAGTTTCCCACCTATTGTAAATTTTTATTTAAATGTATTAATATTGTCACTTTTTTCAGATAAAACTACTGCAAGTTTGTTGCAAGATGCATATGTTGATGCTGTTCGGCAAAAAATAAGAACTTTGGAATCAAGAATTGCACAGTCCGAGCTTCTACTGCCACAGTTAGAATGGCGTAGACAAGCCTACATGGAAGATACCGTTAATGGTTTAACAAGTAAAGTGGCATTTTTGAACCGAAGGTTTGACGAACTTTTGCCACAGTTTCGATCAAAGTTTCCAGAAACTATAGCTTAAATTGCATTTTATTGTTATATTTATGTCAGAATTATCTAAATCATGAGAATTATCCATGTTAAACTAATATATAGAATAATTTTTGAAATTAATTCGTAACTATTAGTATTATAATCTGCATAGTTAGTTACGTAGATGAATAAAGTTATAATCACAGTATTATTATTCATTTTTTTATGTCTAAGTATTCTTAAAAACAGTGGAAGAACTCAACTGCATATTATACGGATCTTTGAAAAATAGTCACTAAATATCAAAGAAATATTTAAAATTGCAATTTTTATTTGATAAAGGGACCATAAGCAAAAATACTTCTGAAAAAATAAGGTGATATGTCTCGGAGAGAATTAGGAATTTAATTCTTATTTCTTAATAAAAAATGAAGTCAACAAGTCAATTCAATTAAAAAAAATTGTATTGTTTAGTATAGACATTGCATTATATGTACGCACTTAGTGCCAGCCAGACATGCACAGCACGGAGTGCCGTGGCAATTGAATGGTTGGATAAGTGCGTCGTCTACAAAACTTAAAATAATAATTAAACTAACTCATATCTCTAAAATAAAACATTTACAAAAGCTGATGGCAAAGTTGAACATACAAAAGCGTACATTTAAAATAATTTGTAAAAAATCTATAGATATATGGTTAAAAAGACAAGCCCAGTCGTTGGCAGTAGACATACAGGTGAGTGCTAAAAAGTCTTACGTGGTCCATGTAATTCGTTCAAGGCTTACATTACCAACAGTTGGCGATGCGCAGAGCTTTTGGTTTAAAATAACTTATGATTTGAAAATATTTTTGATTTAAGACAATTTTGGTTAATTTAGGATATTCCGAAGAAAATTTTGAAAAAAAATGAATACAAGACAAAAATATACAAAAAGAAAATAGAAAGATAGAATGATGTAATTTTGTTGTGCAAAAATGCCCGAAAATTGTGGCTAAATTAGCTGCTGAAAGATGGACAGCGTCTGATATACCTAGTAATTTGTTTTATTCTAAGAGGTGCTTTAACTGTCTTATTCGCGTTATGTTGTTTGTTAGCAGACTATTGTTTAGTTTAAGAGCATAAAACTTCTGTGAAATTTCAGATACATAGTCTGCTATTGGAGTAATGTCGTGATGTAAGCTTATAGATCCCTAAGGGGGATGTATTGGGTTGCGTTATTAATGAAACTCATGAACTTGTGTTCAAGGATTTTTAACTTATTCATTGTCGTACTTAGTTTGCTACACCATGCTGGAGCCGCGTATGTATTAGCTGGTCTCAATAAAAGGTGTATATGAGCTTCTTATTATGTCTGTTAACTTTGCAATTCCTAGCCAGAAGCGGATACAGACCCGTAGGTACTTCACACTTTCTTCCCTATTTGTAATTTGGATGCCCTTAATGAAAATTGGCTTAATAATTTTGTTTTTAGTAAAATTACGTGTGAAGACTACAGCTTGACTTTTCGGCGTTGACCTTATTCTTCCAATTGTCATAATATGCCGATGCACCTTCAGCAGCATCGTCAACAGAGTAAAATGCTGTCGATAATTTGAAGTAACAACTGAAATTATATATTTTTTTTTTGTTTCTTTTGCCCGAGTAAAGTCTAACGATGAAAGTGTTAGCAACTTCCATCTTTTATATGTGGCTATATGAGCCTGTCAGAAAATTAAATTATGTTATCAGCTACACAAAAATAAGCTCTCATTTAATTCAAATGTGTACTTACTTGCACTAGGACCAATATAATTGTCTAGGATATGAATCTTAACTTGTATCATTGTAACAGTAGACGAAGTCATAATTTAAATATAAAAGACAATTATTAAAATAAAAAGGTAACAAAGCCACTAGTAATTGTCTTAGAACCTGTTCACATTTGATGTAACAAATAGTTCGTGTATAATTTAAACAAAAATTATACAATATGAAGTATAATAAACCTCATCGATGTTGACAAGCAGAGGGGAAACGTTTATGAAAATCAAAGTAACGCTCCTCTAAAATTATTTATGTGGAGCAAAATCTGAACAGTAGCAGGCACAGAAGATACTAATCATTGATGCACAAATTTTATTAGCATTCCCAATTTTTTTTTTAATTACCTGAATTGTTTTAAGCGATGGATAATAAAATTTTAAAGGGACAGGATGTTTCAAATGTTGTTTAGCGTTGTATATAACTACAGCCAGAACTGAACCAGATCTAAACATCAAGAAGGGCTCATCATCTTCTTTGCTGCCCTTCCATCAGTCTAATGTTCACTTTGCACTTGAAGAATCATTTGTCTGCATTTTTTTAAGGCCCTGGTTGCAACTAATGGAAAATAATTACTTCTACAGACTAGCGCAAAAAGTATTATAATGATAATGAAATGATTGTTCGGGTATTAATAATTTATGTTAATGTTATCTTAAAAATAAACAAAAAATGACTAGATAAGTGTTGTAATTTTTTGTAACTAAGATTAATTCTTATAGGTTTAGAGGACTGCACTTAGAAGAGAAATGTAAATTGTTAGGAATTCTATTACTCCTGAATGCAGATATTTAAAAACTTTTGTGTCGATCAAATGCAATAAACACTTCATGTTGTATTTGTGAAGAATACATATAGTGAGTCGAGTGTTTTGTGTAAAAAATAATACAAAGATTAGGTCAATATATAAACGAATTTATTAATCCACTTTACCATAACTAAACATATTACAAGAAGTATGTTCTTGGTTTGCGGACAGAGAATGTGTTCATAGATTTGTGTTGGATACGTTTTGGAAGAGGGAAACGAATCTTGGAGTCGTGGAATTGTTTGACTTGTGGTCTTCTAGTATCAGATGCTTTCACTTCCTCAACTTTAATAATCTGGAAAACAAATATTAAATAAAAAATTACCATTCTCATTAACTACTGACATGCTTCACACGACGCAGTAATAGCAAAACAGAAACCATCTATATCAAAAGATCTTGCTCACAAAAACAGTATTCTGCTATAAGGGGCCATCCATTAATTACGTCACACTTTGATGGGAGAGGAGGGCGTCCACAAAGTGTGACAAGAGGGGAGGAGGGGGTCAAACTTTTGACATCACATTATTTACATCTAGCTATACCGTTGCTTTAACTGAATGAAATTTAAAAAAATACAAAAATTTGAAAATTCTACTTGAAAATTTAATGCTATAAAATATGTGATGTCACAACGGGGGGAGGGGTTGCCTAGACCTGTGACATGGGGGGGGGGGGTAGGCGTAATGAATGGATAGCCCCTAACGGTCATTGTCAGTGTAACATGTACTTTAATTTGCCATCTTTGTGTTTGAATCTTTGCATAAAAATCTTTCTGTGCTGATGGGATTCATAAAAAGTGAACATTTTCATAAAAAACATGTGATATTCAAGTCAACATCAAAAAATGGAGAAAAATAATTTTTACAAAAAAGGAAAATTACAAATTTATTGTTATGAACTCAGTACCCCAAAATTATATACATACACCAGCAAACTTTAAGAAATGGAGATAAATTAAGCGTTTTTTTGAAAGTAATTTTTTTCTTCTAACAAAGAGACTGCAAAATCCGCCCGTTTTTGCGTAGCCAATTGTGAACTTTGGAAAAAAAACGTTTGATAGGCTTCGAATTAATTGTCATTAAAAACCAAGAGAGGCATTGTTCTTTGAAAATGTTCAGTGATTACCCCTATTCAGGGGTTGAATGACCTTAAAGCCTAAATTAAAAAAAAAAATAACAATAAATCTAAAAACAATTCTATTTGTATAATTATTAAATCAATGTTAAAAAAACGAAATAATGTATTTTCTACCCAGGGTTAAAAATTCACCCATAGGGGGTCTATAGGTGAATTTTTAATCCTTCTTGATAGAAAATACGTAATTTTTTTGAGATTGATTTAATAGAAATAATACAAATAGATTGTTTTTAGATTTATTGATATTTTTTAATTCTTTTGTAGGATTCGGGATCGTTTCAACCCCTGAATAGTGGTAATCTCTGAATGTTTTGAAAAAGCCAAGAAGAATGCCTGTTTTGGTTTTTAATGACGGTTAATTTGAGAATTGCTAAGCCTTTTTACGATTTTTTCCAAGCTTGCAATCAACTATGCAAAAAAATGAAGAAACAGCTTTCTTGCACATTTTACGATGGTAGTCAATGTCAATCTCAATGTCTATGAGTAAAGACCCGTTAGTTGTTGCAGTACATTTATAACATATATTTTATCTACATTAAAGTTCGTCGCGTATTCATAAGTAATTGTTTAAATGGTACCTCGGAATAGGATAGGCCCTTGATCACGGATTTTGAAATAAACCTGATAAGATCGTTACTTGGGTCTAACAAATAATGTCTACAGGGCATGTATATCAAAATTGCCCACCCCTGCCGATTCTGGTTTCTATTACTTTTTACAAGCAATTCAAAATTCTGAAATAAATCATGCATATAGTTGTCCCAAATACCTTTAATTACCCCATTAAGGGCTCTAAATTTTTTTAAAGTCGAATATTTTTGTTAAGACAATGGCGTGAAAAATTTTATTTCATATTATTTCTGACCAAAAACATAACTTTTAAGGTGGTTTAGAAATTTCTAAACCCCATGCTTCAGTTCGAAAATTCAATTCTTTCATTTTTTTAATGACAAATCACGTTGATTAGATAGGAGGGGGTAGCGTTGAAAGCTTTATCACTCTACCTGTGAGGTATAAGAAGAGGGGCCCTAAAGCTATCTATGAACCGGACCCCAGAATTTGTCTATTTAATTAGATTATTATTACTTAGTCAGACATTAAGTAATTTCAATTTGTATTAAAATTCAAAATTAACATTTTAAAAGTATAACTGTAAAAGCACTATAACCAGGTAATTGGTTATTAGTTATACCAATTCCAACGATGCAGCGTGCTTAAGTTGATATAGCACAGTTTTCGACCTACTCGTACATGAAATGGTACGAATAGGAGATACCATAGTGCAATTTTCAATTTAAAACTGAATTAATTCAACTCACCTGAATTGAATGGGCTCGGGCACGATGACGAGCTCCCATATCCCTGTAACACGTAGTCACTGCTCCAGACACACTCAGGTCACGGTATTCCCTGTACATGTTGTGTGTACCAGAACGGGAGTCATACCGAAGCCAAATACCAAAATTCTTAATTTTTATTGGTGATTTTTCTGGTATAAGTTTTACAGATACAATTTCTCCAGTTGATTTCTTGAATTTTTTCAACTGTCGCAAAAAATACCAGAACCGGGATTTGGCCACAATTTGATCGGGCGCAAAAATTCTCATTTTATATAATGGAGTGTTCTTCTCCTTCTCTGTTGGGAGCTTACGCCCGATAACTTCATATTCCTTCAGCTGTAATTAATGAAAATAGTTATTAGAAAGCTAAACATGGCATGCACGTGCACAAACATTCCGAAAACAAAGAAGATAACCAAGTATACAAAATTACCGTACATTATAAAAAACATTTATTTGTCACTGTATTTATTTTTAACTCAAAATACTACAAACAATCAGAAACGTTATATTTTTTTTATTGAAAAACTAAAACCAACCTCTCCTTTAGCTTTCATGGCTGCGGCACTTTGACGGAAAAGAAACGGGAAACGGAAACTATCGTGTTGGCAGTACTGAAATTATATGTCTATAATTTCCATTCTGCAAATATTCCATTGGACCAAAGTTTTATTTTGTTAAGTCTTTACATCAAATCAGAGTTATTTAAGTCTTAGCTAAAATATTTTATTATTATTATAAACTGCACAGGTAATTATTATTTTAAGTCTTGTTTATTGCATTTAATTGATAATTTAAAACTTCTCTGAAGCTAAGCAGTTTCACCACAGAGTAGTAATAATAGTTTCACCATATACATAATAGATGGCTCTGCTTGTTCAACTTGAAAATATAAATTAAAAATTTAAATAGGTATATTTTCCGTTTTGTTTTCTGTAATTAATTAATTAGCCAGATTAAACCGATAGATGCGCAATAATTATATATTCAACATATTGCATCTAAAATTGTAGATGTATTTAGTGAAAAATTAAATATTTGCTATCAAATTACACAGATCAGATCTTTATAAGTTACTAGAAGAAATAATTTCGTTCGTACCACTAAAAACGTAATTTCCCGTTCGGAAAATAGTATTCAGGTTCTGGTCAACCCATATACTTATTAATAAGTATATGGGTCAACCATACTAGAACCATGTACCTACACACAACTTCTTTTCCATTTACAAATTCCAAGATAGTGTAGATATATACATTTGCTGTAGATTTTTTCCCAAAAATAATTTAATAAATAAGCAAACTTTGTTCTTACATGCATGTAGTTAATATTTTAGATATAGAATATGATGACAAAAGTTTGCCAGGATATGGTAGGTAGCCACTCTATGCTAGAAATTTCTAAATAATTGGGTGTAATTTATGTAGGTACCCAAAGGTAACTTAAGTATTAAGAAATAAAATGAATTAGAGAACTGAAACCTTCCAATTTAAAATGTTTCTTACTTTATTTTAATGATTATTAAAGAAATTATGACATTTTGTTTCTAAGCGTGCATGCAGTTTTGCAATTCAAGGGCCCATCGTTCCCTGTATTACACAGTGATGATTAACTCACAATATTTAATTGCCCACTGGAAAATCATGGCACTTACAAAAAAAAATGCTTAGAACTTTCTTCGTCATAAAATTTCCTCATTTCTCATTTTGTTCTATATACATTAAATTTTTATATTTATTTTATATATTTACTGAGATATAATTAATAAATAGCGCCGGGGTATGTAAATTACCCCATTATTTACTAATTTTTTAATCAAAAGGGCTACCCTACCCAGGCAAACTTTTTAAAATTCCATTACATACTCCATCATAATTGAAAAGAAAAAAAAAGATAGAATGATCTACATAAAAGCTTGTCAATTTTTAAAATTTGTAGCTTTAACCATTAAATGAGGATTTACAAATAAATCGAGAATTAAAACTAATATTCAAAAGTATTATTATCCACTTATATTATCTTATGTATTGAATATAAAACATATGTACATGGCCTTTAACTTCATAGGTAATGCCAAAAAAAATGTTGAACTTACAAATTCAAATAAAATACATTTTATATACTACTAAATAGATCAACAATGAGTACATGAGTACGGACACTTTCAGTGTGGTTTTGGTGTATGCCCATCAACATAAAAGTTCCTTGTAGCTTTTGGTAGTTGCACTTCTAAACCTTCCAAGTCTTTAGTTAATATTATTTGACATCCTAATCTAGAATTTTCTTTTAAATATGGAGCCATATCTAACAAGTCTTCTTCTGTTTCTGTAGCCTCCGGTAGTTCTTCAACATGCTTACTTTGGACATACACGTGGCACGTCGTACAAGCTAAGGATGCTTCACATGCTCCTTCCATTGGAATGGCATATCTATGAGCTAAATACAGTAAGTTGTCTCCAACTTTTCCTCGAATAGGCACTTTTTCGCCATCCTTAGTAATGAATGTGATGTTAACTCTAAAATAGTACAATATAGGCAATTGGAAATAACAGTGATTTGCATATTTACACTTCTTCCTCTGATTTGGGGTCCTGCCATTCATATTCGCCATGTCGCCTGGCTACAAAATAAATTACTCAAGTATAAATAAGTAAATATTATTTAATGTGTATTACTTATTGAAGTATGAAACCATCTAGTCCTAATTAATAAGACACTGATATTTCTGTGATTTAACGAATTTTTTGAATGTTTAATTATATTTATAATTTTATTTAACATCGTTTCATTAGTCTTAATATTTACATATATTTTAAAAAGAAATCCCTCATCATAACATGATATAAAATCACAGGTTAGATTAAAATAACCTCGAAATTGTCATTATTTACGTCAAGATTTATCTGACATTTCGATCTATGAGGTAAATTTTTGCGATTTCGCGTGTTATACCAATGTCTGTAACCGCCTCGTCATGACGTCATCATTTAATCTGACGTAGATGGTTATCTAAAATTGTTTAATTCAATGCACATCTGCTTTCACTAATAAAATTGCCTATTTCTTTAGGATATTAAGAGACTAATCCCACTGAATTCTATTTAGTAAATAGAATTCAGAACTACAGATGCGAGGCTGTAAAATATCATGTATAATATAATATATTATACGAGTTTTAGGTATTATCTGCCAAATAGAATCCGCGCTCTTCTATTTAAGGTTATGATTGCAGACGTTAAAATAACGTCTGCAAAAATTTGAATTGGATATTGGTATGTTTTTATTTGAAACTTTTATCCTCAGAATTATACAGAGTTATGCAACAAATCTTATTTCGTGTGGTAAATCATTTCAAAGTTTAGATTAAATGTTGATTTTCTTTGTATATTGTAATGTATTGTATTCTGTACAATAATAAAATAGAGTTCAGTGGGACTGACTTTAATTTTGGTTTAGAATTGTTCGTACGAAGTTGCTTAAACAAAAATTTTCTAGGGAGTTTGAAATTTGCAAGATCACATGTCTTCTTCTTCTTTGCCTTGCATTGTGACATTTGACAGTTTCTTATATCTCTCTTTTATCTATGGTTAACACTGTCAACGGAGACAAAGTTGTCTCTGTGGTTAATATTTGAAATATAAAAGTGGCACTCAAATAAATATTAAAACTAATATTTTAAAGGAATAATCTGAAAATGGTTGTTTTTAGTTCTCTAAGATCATTTCTTCGGATCCTACCAAGCACAATAAAAAATGCAGGTACTGCAAAGTATGGTTATGTTATGTAATATATTATTAACAATAAATACATTTTTAGTTATTAGTCGACCCATGTCCGAACACAGAACATTTGTAATAACACCTTCCAGGTGGCAATGGAATAAGTTTAAGGATCTTGTTCACTTTTATATTCTGCTTGGCGTGATTCCTTGCACTTTGGGAATTTTCTATGCTAATGTTTTCATAGGGCCTGCTACTCTTTCTGAAATACCAGAAGGATACGTGCCTAAATACTGGGAATATTATAAGGTTATTTATCATTCATCTATTTGCTTACCCCTTATTCAATTTTAGAATTAATATAGTGTTATACTGGATATTATACCATTTAGTTAAAAAGGAGGAACTCGCAAACATACATCTTATTAGATGTCATGTGAAATTTAAAATTATTGTGGTCCAGGGCTAATTCAGAATAATTGTGGGACGAATGCATATAACCGAATTGAGAAATTAATTGAAATAGGCAAAAGTAAAACTGATGGCTTTACTAATACACTTTTTGTCGTCAAATGTTCCAAATGTTTACGACATCCATTTATTCATTAGCAAAAAACTAAAAATACTTACATGTTTTACGTTATCTAAGTAACAATTTGCCACCTATTATATGTTGTGCAAACACCTGTAATTGCCACAAGAAGTTCCAAAAGTTTTACACATTTCATTCTCCATCTCACTCTCACTCACTGCATCACACTGCTGTCTCCATTTACAACTGCAAGGGCTGCATTATTATTGTCCTTGCCCTGCTAGAAATGCCAAAAAATTATAATTTTGCAAAGAAAGATATCTTTTTGCGTTAAGTATAGGGATGCATTGTTTTTTTGTTTTGCAAATTTTTTTGTAATTCAAGGTCGTTTGGCATAAGTAATTGTTTTAGAGCATTTCTAGTAGCACAAAGAACAATAATAATGCAGCCCCTGCAGTTGTAAATGGAGACAGTAGTGTGATGCAGTGAGTGAGAGCGAGATGGAGAATGAAATGTGTAAAACTTTTGGAATTTTTTGTGGCAGTTACAGGTGTTTGCACAACATATAGTAGGTGGCAAATTGTTACTTACATAATGCAAAATACATCAGTATTTTTAGTTTTTTTGACCAATAGATTTCATGGTGCTTGAAGTAAACTACTGATTAACTCATTTAATTTATTCTTCTGTTTATTTCCCATCCAGAAAAACCTTGTTGAGATAATTAATATTATTTTTACAGAGTCCAGTGTCAAGATTCATAGCACGCTATATGTTAAATGACCCACAACAAGATTATGAAAAATTTTTAGCCTTCTTATTCATGGAAGAGGAAAGAAGAAGACTGAGGTAAAAGTTACTCGTGATTAGATTAATCATTTGTGCAACCAGAATGGAAAATAGTACTTTCCGTTCGAATTACACACAATTATTTTTCTATGATTATTTAAAAAGTGACTAAAAAATAGTTTTTTTTATTATCTTCATGAATTATTGATATCACTCAAAGCGATCTTATTCTCTATTTAGCCACATTTCCAAAGAAATTATCTATCCTAATTATTATTATTAATAACAATTTTAATCACACTCAAGGTTTCTTGTTTGGCAAGGAATAGATCGTTTGAACTTCCTTTGAACTAATTATTTCTTTATAGTTTTAATTTTACTATTTGTAAATTAATTTCTTTTGCGTGACTACCAAATATTTTGGCATTGTTTGAAAAGCACTGGTGTCTAAAATCATTAAAGTAACATGCACAGTGTAGAAAGCAGTGGCGGCTTATGATATTGTCTGCAGAGGAGGCTTGATATTTTGAAAGGCAATTAACTTGCAATATGATTACAATTTGTACATTTTCCCACCACCCCTGAGGTAGTACAATGGATCGTTACATTTTTTTGTCGTGGGTTGTTCGCCAGGATACCGATTCACGACTTGAGAAAATAGAACTAATAAATGACTAGAAATAAATGGAAATAGAAAGTATAATGCATGAGATGAAAAAATCATTCTCATAAATTTGTATCTAACTGTTGATGCAGTTAACCACTCGATTTTTTTATAATTGTTATCACAAAACCCTCTGTTTTGTTTACCACTTTTAAAAACTAACGAATGCATTGCCGGTGTAGGCCTGGCATTTCTTTTAATTCTTACCTTTTCGTCGTAAGTAAGAGTAGTAAATCCAGTTAATAACAGATAGTCCACCACGTCTGAACAACAAGAGATGTTGAGAATATTTTCAGTATTTTCACCTAGAGCACTCATTTCTAGCCTGCCTATCAAATGTTTTATGTATTTTTTCGTCTAGTTGATCTTAACTGGCTAAACGGCAAATTACCACTGACAGTTCGTTTTCTTGTGAATCATCTGAACTCCTGAATTGCATATGCGCTATAGAGAACTGAGGACTGAGGCTAGCTGCCTTAGCTTAACTTATTCGAAGTGTTGCTAGACAACGCAAAAGTAATTCAAGGTCATTTATGTTATGAAGTTGGATGCTATTTCGTATAAGCCTCAAGCGAAGCGCAGTGTTCATTCAATGAAAGACCGGGTCGACCTGGAAATATGCATACAAAGACTATCTGGACTGTAGGTATGTTTGTGGAAAGGAAATGCAAAACTTTTTTATGTTCACTGAAAATGAATTAATGAATTATAAACAATAAACAATATTAAAAATTGAGATACACCTGAGTAGAAATTTCTACAAGTAAAAGATATGAATTTGGAAGATATGCTGCTTCTTCCAAAGTTAGGCTCAGCCTTCCCTGCCTCCTCTGACTAGCCGCCACTGGTAGAAAGTTCATCTAGTCGAAAGAGTTTAGCAAGTTACTTGAATATTACTGGACTTGTACATTTACTTGCACCGTGTCTAAGGGCCTTTATTAGAGATTATAACATAATAACTCATAGCTTATTAAGAAAGAACTTGCCTAACAAGGTATGTTCAGTTTAATCAGTTTGATTTTACCTCGGGAAGCTGTATTTAAGTTTTAACTTTCTAGACACTCTACATGTATTTTTTTCACTTTGTATGCTTTTTGTCAATTAAATTTGTATTGATCACAATGTTTAGACATGGTTAATTTATCTTTAACTTATTACTCCTGATTTATATTTTCAGAGAACTTGAAAGCCAAATTAAAACTAAAATGGCTGAGCGTCAAGATTATCAAGCATACTACTACAGACCAGTTATGGCTAAATATCATAGAATGACTAGGGAAACTGCCGATTACTTGGAGACCATTCAGGGTGAATAAGTTTATCACTGTAAATACTTTGGTAGTATATTTATAGTACTTTCATGTTTTAAGTGAATGTCATTTGAATTATATTTATTATGTTGTATGTGTTTTATTTCATTTCTTAACCACAAAAAGATCTTTAACTTGATGTGAAATATTTTTATCTAAAACTCTTCTGATATTTTGGTAAGTGTGATTGCCAGTATAGTATATTTATTCATTACCTGTCTGCTATTGAGACTGAGCATAAACTTATCGGGTAGTTCAATTATTTACAAATGCAGTGGTAATCGATAATCTTGTAATTAATAGAGTTGTGTATTATCAATTTATTATGGTCTGTGCTATTAGCAGGCAGGTTGCAACTATATAATGATGGCAATATGCAAAAGCAAGAATCGAGAACGTCTATTTTCATAAATCCTCATCCTCGAGAAAATATTGCGATATTGAGTTCATGCACGCACTGACAAATAGGAAACAACTAAAGATTATTCATATTTTACAAACTAAAAAATTCGCGTTCGTATTTAAAATGAAATTGTCATGCAGTGCTAGGGCCGTCGAGAGAAAATCGGGGCCCAGGGGTAGTAACATGCGGCCCCCCATCTTCGGTATAATTTCAAAGTGTACTCATACAATTTTACAATCAACATTTATCTCGATGGAAATTTGACGAGCGGGGAGTAGATTCCGATACTGGATGTATTAAATATCGTCAACGAATTATTGTTTAATTTTCTACATGGTAACTTTAACATTGCCTCTTGCAATTTAAATCACACTCATCATTTTAGAAGTATACTTCTCTTGCTTCAACTAATGCAGATGCAATCAAAATTTGCATATGCATCTCCAACTTTTCCCGGATTTCAGAAATTCGGGTGGAATCCGGGTCCCCCCGACCTCTCGACGGGCCTGTGCAGTGTGAATAATAAAAAAATCACTTGCATTGACTTCCTAAGTACCGAGAATGATTGTAGCCTCGAAATATTCGAAAACCGAGTGCATCCCCATCCAGAGAACATAAAGCCCCATCTACGTTTTGGAGAACTATATGCAACTCCCCTTACATTGAATTGTCTCTTTTGTTGCCTAAATTATAGGTAAAGTAATGTTATTCGTTAACATTGAATTACTTCATTAAAATTAGTTATGTTATGGACTTATGATGAGTCATGACTGAAACTAGATCAAAAATATGTTTCCCTTCTTTAGTTATTTTTGTATATTAGATGATATATCTTAGCTGTTAGCTTCGTATTTACTGTTAATTAAGGCTGTAGGGTATAATATATGGAATAATTTCTGTGTCTAATCTAAAAAATTTTAATATGCAACTTAGTATTATTGTACGTGAATTCTGTATTGCCTAGTTTAAGGAATATGATTTCGTAGTATATTAAACCTAATCTAGAGAATGTTCTCTGCCTAATCACTGATTTTTAAGCGCGAATATTTTGTTCACATTAGCCTCATATTACTCTTTATTCTTTGCAGAGGGTACAGGCACCTAATTATGTTGTATTAGTTTTAATTTTATGGATTTTAGTCAGGATGTCTCCGGAAGTGGTTGGACAAATTAAAAAAAAAAAATTGGAAAAAATTGAACTTACCTACCTTTAAAAATATGATAGTATAGGTAATCAAGAATTATGAAATAAAATATCACTGTCGTTTGATTAATTGACCGTTATTACCTAATATCGATATTGATATCGATTAACAATACGTTCGATTTTGTTATTTGTTGATTTTTACCCTATATTAAAGTCGATATGAAGGTTCAAGTTCAATTAACCGAACAATGGTAATATTTTGTTTTATAATTTTTGGTGTCAAAAATTAAATGTAATGAGTTGCTTATGATAAAATTGCACGATATTTTTGTTAAAAATAAGTGATCCATATTGGGCGAAAAAAAATTCCCCAATTCCCCACCATTATGTACTGCCTATGAACATTGTAATGAGCTCAACCTTTTGTCACATAAATAGGCCAAAGAAAAACTATTGAATCAGTGGCGGCTCGTGATATTGTCTGCAGAGGAGGCTTGATATTCTGAAAGACAACAACTGATGTGCAATATGACTACAATTTGTACATTTCCCCAGCACCCCTGAGGTATTACAACGGCGCGCTACATTTTTTTGCCGTGGGTTGTTCGCCACGATACCGATTCACGACTTGAGAGAATAGAACTAATAAAAGAATAGAATGAAAAGGAAATAGAAAATATGATGAGATGAAAAAATCATTCTCATGAAATTCTCGTTCCTACGACTCGAGTATCGGTATCCAAAGGAGTCCTACTATCCCACTTGTAATTAAATTATATAACTTTTAATAAAAATAAAAATAGTTTTGGTAAAAAAAATAAAGTGTTTTTCTACAAACAAAAAATTGTATTCATTACCACTGCCAGGCGTGTAAAATTATAAGTTTTAATAGAAATTAAAATAGTTTTGAGAATGAAGTTATATAAAAAAATATATAACCGCGGAACTCTATATTATGGAGAATTATAAAAAATATTTCCTAAAAAATAAATAACACAAATAAATATTTTTTCTAAAATAACAACTAAGTACCTATATTAATCTCTGCTTTAAAGCCTGAATATTTTTATAAATGAGTGGTAACCTGCGATTTTTGGAACTAGCAAAATGGTTGATTATTTCATCATAAAATGAATCGCGTTTCCTCAATTCTGACAAAAAACGTTTTTCTATTGAAATAAGCGATACATTTGAAAGGCGGTCTTGACTCATTTTGTTTCTAGTAAAAGTGTTTTTATGCATTTAAGTGTTCTACAGAAGCTTACCGGAATTGTCTCAAAAAATAGTGGCGTTATTCAAAAAGTTCTCTAATTTTGGGTCATACGTTTTTAAAAAATCTACCAGCTCTTTGAAATTTCCTTTATTGCACGATTCTCGATTTTCGTCACGTCCTCGGAAAGAATTTTCTTGTGAAGATAACTATATAACGGCATCTATTAACCTCTTTAATATTTCCCTATTCTCACGGACCTTTTCGTTAACATTTTCTATTTCTCTCTTATGTGCAGAATCCAAGAAATTTACAATATTTTGTTTACCAAACATTTCGAATTTAATGCAAGATGAAATGTGCTCCTGGGATTTTTCGTGCCTTTCTAAACTTCGCGACAAATTTTGCAAATTATTAAACCCGGCCCTGCCCCAAATTGAGGATTGATCATTAGTAAATAATAAACATCTCCAACAATATAATTTGTTTCTAACTGTTGATGCCGTTAACCACTCGACTTTTTTATAATTGTTATCACAAAACCCTCTGTTTTGTTTACCACTTTTAAAAACTAACGAAAGCATTGCTGGTGTAGGCCTGGCATTTCTTTTAATTCTTACCTTTTCGTCATAAATAAGAGTAGTAAATTCATTTAATAACAAATAATCCACCACGTCTGGACAACAAGACATGTTGTTGGGAATATTTTCACCTAGAGCACTTATTTCTAGCCCGCCTATCAAATGTTTTATGTATTTATACGTCAAGTTGTTCTTATAACCGGCTAAACGCAACTGTCAGACGTCAGTTCGTTTTCTTTGTGAATCACCTGACTCTTGAATGACCTGTGCACATGCGCTATAAAGAACTGAGATCTGGAGGCTAGCTTATTCATACTTGGCTATTCCAAGTGTTGCTATTTTACACAGCGCAAAGAAATTCAAGGTCATTCATGTTATAAGTAAATGCGGTAAAGTTGGAAGCTATTTCGTATTAGCCTCCAGCGAACCGCAGTGTTCATTCAGTAAAAGACCGGCCGACCGGGAAATATGCATACAAAGACTATCCGGACTGTAACGTTATAGGTATGTTTGTGGAAAGGAAATGCAAAAATGTTATATATAAACTGAAAATTAATTAATGAATAATAAACAATAAAAAATATTGAAAATTGAGATATACCTAATAGAAATTTCTTAAGATATTACTTTTGAAGATATGGTGGTTCTTCCAAGGGGAGGCTCAGCCTCCCCTGCCTCCCCTGACGAGCCGCCACTGTATTGAATAATAATACACTCTTTCTAAAACCAAATATGTTCTTATCCCGGATTATTCAAAAGACGACGAGTTATCTGTCTATAACACTTACTGTGAAAATCTCGCAAAAATCCCTAGTAATGCTATTAAAATTTATACTGATGGCTCTAAAACAAGAGACAAAATAAGCGGAACACAAAAATATTATAGAAAAATATGAGACCTTGGTTTTTAGTATATACACTAAATTCCTGTATTTTTGCCAGCTTGCTTTACTAATTTTTCCCTATTTACCACTCTTTACCCTCAAACCCTCACCGGAATTCGCGCAAAATATAATCTAGTTCCAGATCTCGTCATGATACATATGTGTACCAAATTTCAAGGAGATATCTTAAACCGCTCCTGAGAAAAGGTGCGCACAAATAAAAAGTTACAAACAGACCGACAAACAGAAAATAATTTTTTTCGATTAAATTTGAAATCTCGACGTTTTATGACCTCCTAAGGCTATTTCAAGAACAAAAATGTTTGAAAAGGTTACTATATTTCCACTCCACTACGTGGATGTGGAAGTAAAAATACATCGTGTCGAATTGAGAACCTGCTTCTCGTTTTTAGAAATGTTTAGTCAGTTAAAGACTTTATATAAGCCATATAGATAGAAATAGATATTTTGAATGGAGTTATAGCTATATGCTAGGTACACATTTCGCAAAGATGCATTGGAACAGGCGTAAAATGGAATAACTACAGTGAGAAAAATTGTCTGTTTAATTTAATTCCATTCTTGTTTACTTTCACTTGACTTTTAATATCCCCCAACTGAATGAACCTTTTTATTTATTATTCAGCAACTACGAAAATCATGAATTAGATGCCTGTTGTTCGCCTAAGAGAGAATTTCGGTTAGATACCGCCATCATGATCTGACGCTGATTTGTGATGATACGGCAACTCGAGTACATAAATCAGAAAGAACGCGATTCTTGAAAGTATTCGTATTCCCTAGACAATTTTGCAGAGGGAACTTCTATGCGATTTTTTTTTTAGTATTGAAGATACTACTGGGCGCATGATATAGAACCCTTCTTACGAAAAACGTATCGAGAGCGACAGATCTGCCTAGGCCGCTGCGCCGGCCTTGTAGTAGAGTAACAAGCTGCCTCTATTGTGTCATTCTGTTTGCAATGTGTTGCTAAAAGCTACGACCTATTTTAAACGATGCCCCATCAAAAGAGAAGAAGATTTGACTTGGTCGTGGAAAAATCGCCCTGTACGCACAGGGGGTTGCAGGGGGCGATTTTTCGAAAAGGTCAAAAAATGTTTTGTTGTATATTTGAAATTTACAGCACGTCAGCTTTGTTTTCACGTAATATTACGTACATATCTTAATACTTAATATTTTTTTCTAATTATTATTCAATATTGTCTGCGCTATGCTTTCTTATGGAGCGCCTTAATGAATTAACACTTGTCCTGAAACGTATCAATTCACAAATCCTTTAACTCATCATAACTCGAAGCGTGTTCATTTTTCGAAAAATATCCCTGAAGTAAACGCGCGTTGTACGCTTGTTATCGAGGATTTAGTTGGTTTTTTTCAAATTTATAATAGAATTTACGGTTTGATTTATGGGAATTTTTTTGTGGACCGTTGTTGAATCTCGCCGACCAGACCACGGACATGTGAGGAAGGTTCATAATTACCGAACGCTCCTGCTATACTCGTCCTTATGCTATTGAGCACGCATATAGTCGATTTTCGTCCGATATCTGTTTAATCGTTGCCTTCTGACACGGTGTTCTTTCTAATTCTTTCTCTCAACGGTTGTACCTATATTATAGAGATATATTATCGAAGGTATTTAATACATAATTATTCAGTTTTTCGTATAAAAATAATATTTATAAAAAATTAAATACAGAAAATAATTGAGTGTAATTTAGCAGGCATATCAATAGGACGATCCTATAGGACTTCAACCTAGAGCAGTATAGTTGCATCTGGTATTTTCAATACGCTTAAGATACTTGCGAAAGATGTAAGATCTGTGAATTTTCCACTACATTTTCACAATTCTATCGCAAATTTGCGAACAAAGGTTTTTTTCTATAAGAAATATATAGGACACCACATATATCCGACTTTGCTCAAATTTAGAGATAATTTTGTTTGGAATCGAAACTTGTTGACTTCTACTTCCCCCTACTTCAAAGAAAAGAGTATTTACAGAAATCAAATTCACGATCGAAACATTAAGATCACTCCATTGCGCTATTTCAACGATCTTTTATTTTCAGAGCAGTTCATTTTTATTTCTTTTAACAATATTGGTAGGTAATATGTTTAACCTTAATATACTTAATTGTTTCAAGAAAAAGCTTAAACAGGACTTGATTTTGTATCAAACACGTAGAGGAAAACTTTTCATATCATTGTGTTGGTGACCGAATCCTGAACGACTTTCAAAACGTCCGTCCGTCCGTCCGTCCGTCCGTCCGTCCGTCCGTCCGTCCGTCCGTCCGTCCGTCCGTCCGTCCGTCCGTCCGTCCGTCCGTCCGTCCGTCCGTCTGTCCGTCCGTCCGTCCGTCCGTCCGTCACGTTTCTTGTAAGCACGATAACTTAAGAACGAAAAGTCCAATTGTATTGAAATTTGGACAGTAAGTTAGTGTTAGCTAGAGGAAGAACGCTATTGTTTTTGAACAACATCGATCAATAAATAAAAAGTTAGGTATTAATTTTTTTAATTAATTTTTTTTTTTAATGTTTTATAACTAAACTAAAAATGTCTAAAACTGATATTATTTACAAAACAAACTGCGAAGAGTATAATGGTTAGCTTGTTATTTATTTTATGTTATATTATTATAATGAAATATTATGTGCAGTGCATCAATAAAGACGATTATTAATAATAATAATAATAATTCATTTATCTTTTCGATCATAGTATAATGATATATGACATGTCAATGCATAAACAAAAAACAATAATAATAAATAAAACATATAAAATATTGACGATAATTAATTGCACCAACATACATAAATAACATCGAAATAAATAGATAGTCAAATATATCGTAAAACAGTTATTTTTCTTAGGTAGTTAAAAGTGTATGGGGTACCCAATTATTATTTAAAACTTCGTCGACTGAATAATAACAACCATTTATTAAATAGTTTCGCAATTCCTTTTTAAAAGAATGTAAGGAAGCTTTTTCTTTGATTTCGGGAGGTAGGGAATTGAACATTTTTACTCCGGCCAGCAGTGGAGACTTCTCGTACAGTGCTGTTCTGGTTCTGTATTTTCAGTAGATTACCATGTTTAGTAGGGTAATTATGTAGTTGAGAACTTGTTTCATACTTGCTAATATTCTTTTTGTATATATGAGACAATTGTATATATACACGCAAGGAAACGTCAATATAGCATGTTGTTTAAAAAATACTCTACATGACTTAGTATTCTGTAAGCCAAAAATTAATCGAATGACTCGTTTTTGAGCAATAGGAACCCTCTCGCTCTCAGAAGCGCCACCCCACAAAATGACGTTATACGACAGTACCGAATTAATGAGGGCATAATAAACATTTAATAGTGAGATTTGGTCTAAAATATTTTTTAGTTGCAAGATTGCATAGTAGCCACTACTTATTTTTCGACAAGCATTGCTAATATGGTCTTTCCACCTCATATCACTGTCAATATGTATACCAAGAAATTTTGTTGTTGCACTTGGGACAAGTGCTAATTGGCTAAATGTTACATTTATGTCAGTGTGAAATTTTTTCGCACAAATTGTTCATAGAGAGTATTGAGCTTTTCCTGCAGTTCCTCAGGGGTGTCTGCCTCTTCTGCTATGGAGACATCGTCTGCGAGCAGCACAACGCACTCAGTACTAATATGAAGTATGGTAAGTCATTTATAAACAAAAGGAAAATAAGTGGTCCCAGAACAGAGCCCTTGAGGAACTCCAAGATTAACGTCATACTTCTCTGAACTAGTTTCTTCCAATTTTACAAGTTTTCTAAAGCTGAGATATAATACTATTCACGAAAGAAAGTTGCCCCTAATTCCTATCGCAAAAAGTTTTTCTGCCACAAATGTTGGTTCTATAGAATCAAATGCCTTGGGAAGGTCAAAGAAAAGGGCAGCAATATTATCCATACGATTGTACACAAATTCCAAGAAGTCAGTCGCCGCACTCTGGGTTGACCTGGGGTAAAATTCATTTTGACATTTGGAAATTATTTGATATTTTGTTAAATAGGGAAGTATTTCATTATATATAGCGCGTTCAATTATTTTACATATGACGCTAACTACAGTGATAGACCTATGTAATTCTCTATTAAATATGGGTCATTATTTTTGTAGATTGGAATTACTTTTCCTATTTTCAATTCTTCCGGGAATTTCCCCAGTTCTACAAACAGGTTAACAATATGAGCTAGTGGTTCGGCAATAAACTGAGCAACGGATTTAATAATTTTTGTAGACAATCTACTCTTACAGAGTTAGTATTCTTTATGTTTATTATATCCTCACTAGTGACTGGCGTAAAGAAAAAGGTTTTGTTATTATTAGGCATTGTAATACATTTTTTTTTTACTTGATCACCAAAGTGATCCTTTGTTTTATTTGGGACCTCGGTAGAGTAGTGCTCAGCAATGAATTGACAATTTTATCGGGATCGCTTACAATTTCATTGTTAATTTGAATTTTTATTGACTGTGCGGTTTTAATTTTGCCTGTCTTTGTATTATTTGTATTTTTCACTAACCAGAACATATTCTTCAATTGCCTACTTCTTTCTCTTATATCCCTTGTGATCCACATATTGTTAAGTTTTGAATATTTTGTATTTAGTGCCAACCGGCAATTCTAGATTAAGCAGTTTTGTGTAGAAAAATACAAGTAGGCTTATGTCATCAGACAACTGTCATTATTATAAATGTGGATAATCCGAATATAATTTTTGAACACGAGAATTTATTTTTATTCAACGCAACCATACAGTCCACACAACTGAGCCATCCAAAGGAGTCCACCTGATATTCCTCACAATGTATCAAACTTGCTGCTTGTTCTTTGATATTGTTTGATGTAATATCAGGTGGACTCCTTTGGATGGCTCAGTTGTGTGGACTGTATGGTTGCGTTGAATAAAAATAAATTCTCGTGTTCAAAAATTATATTCAGATTATCAACATTTATAATAATGACAGTTGTCTGATGACATAAGCCTACTTGTATTTTTCTACACAAAACTGCTTAATCTAGAATTGCCGGTTGGCACTAAATACAAAATATTCAAAACTTAACACATATTATGTGCTTTTTTATTTTCAGTTTGTTATATTACTTATATTACTATTAGGTAAAGTCGTCAACATCGATTAAATGACGTTATTTGTCTCATTCAGTAATTTTTAACTTTAACCTTTCTTAAGGCGGCCATTTCCTAGAAAGAGACATCCGATACGGAAATGTTTATTATTTTTTATCTTTTATTTCTTAGTACGTATATTTAACAAAACAACAAGACTACCTAAGTAGAACCATAACAAGATTATTACTATAAATTTTCCATTTTCATTTTCCAGTATTCAAGAACAAACCTCTGTCTGTTTCATTTGGAACAGAGGTATTTTTCACTAAATTTTAAATATTTTTCAGAGGCAAAATACCCAATAAAGAGTAAGAACATTTGAACATGCCACAAGTAAACAATTATAGACAATATCTCATGAATAACTTATCGATGATATTTCTTGCTATACGTGGGTACACACTTGGATATGTAGTGGAGCCCAGAAATAAACTGCCCCGTGTCCCGCTGTGGCTTTCGACGGCCCTGTCTCTAGGTCTGGGTGAAAAATTAGTCACAACGTTTGACTGAAACAAGCAAGCTAATAAATCAAAAACGATCAGAGAAAGTGAATTAAATAAAAGTGTATGATCAAAATATTTATTTTTATTAAAGTTCTGTATCAATTTTTTTTTCCATCTTCAATTCTTTGAGACTTCCTGCCACATGTATGTTTTCTTTTTAAGCGGGGAATCTACAAAATATATCACAATTAACCAGTATGTTACTGGCAAATAACCTCTACACCTGTGACGTTTACGTCAAAGGATCAGTTAGAGGTTGTTTTTTTTTTAAATAAACAACACAAATAAGTATAAAAACTTGAAATTAAATCTAATCTGTTTCCTTTTTCAAGGGTTTTTTTGAAAAACCTTTTTTGCTGTGTATGGCAAATACACAGCTCTAAGAATGTTTGTTATATTCAATATCCATAGATGCTTACTGTTTACATAGAACTGTTGATATAGTTAACAGTTTTTTTAGGTTTTATACAATGTTAAGTTTGTGAAGTTCTTCGTTTAACATTGGCAGCCAAGTTGTACAGACATCTACGGAACAATTCGACGCGCAACTATCCTCATTCAATAATATTATCGAGGATTCATTGATTTTCCTTTTTTTGCTATTTGCCTCTTTTGTTAAAACTTTTGCCGAGTCCCAGTTTATTATATGTCCGTTCTTCCACGCATGTTCGCAGATCTTGGACCTCTGAATTTCATTTTTTCTGATATAATTTTGATGTTCACCCAATCTTACACTAAAAGGTCTGGATGACTCACCCACGTATTGTTTGTTGCACTCACACACGGAATACTATAAATGCAGTTTTTTGAATTTTGCTCGTGGTTCTTCGGTTTCGTCTTTATCAGAATATATCTTAAAGTGTTGTTTGTTTGAAATACCGTCCTAATATCAAATCTATCACCGATGCGGCGTAACTTTTCGGATAATTCGCCCACATAAGGAATTAACGCTGTGTAACGTTTTTCAGGTTTTTGTCGTACCTGATTGTTATTTTCAATATTTATCAATTATCTTGAAACCGAAAGTTAAAGCATATCTTTGTAGACCACCACATTTTTGTCATTAATACTGGGAGACGCTGTATACCCACATAGCACGCGATATGAAATGAACATTCAAAACTCATTGTCTACATTCAAACGATATTCAGAACTTCTTTTACATATAGCCGTAATATACGTTTCGCGACGTACTTATATCAATATAGGAAAGATATTGCCAGTACGTTGTACGATATTCCTATATATACCTACAATATACATGAAATAATGTTGATTCTGCGGTATACAGAGAATATTGTACGAATCTTCTCAAAAATTTGCTGATGTGTCAAATATTATATAGATATACAATAGGCAATATTTATGCTACGTACTTAATTCAATCTCTTTACAATTTACAAATGGAATATTTTTACAACATGATATTTTTGTATACTGTAGATATATACAAAAAGCTATATTAATTTTGAAATCTTTAACAAATATCACATAAACATTTAATGGATAATATATGTGTACCATCATATATACCCTGATAATGTACCAGTCGAACATTTCTGCAACATGAAATTCATGTTTGTATTTTTAATATTCAAAACATTACATTCAAAAGTTGAACACATGTACACTACAGCTGTATGCAATAAAACCCAAATTGAATTTTAGAATGGGGTGTAAACATTTTGAGCCACGTAAATTATGTAAAGCCACCGACAAAGCAGTTTTAGCAACATTGCAACCGAAACTTGAAACAATATAGCCCTATATAGTAATATTGCACAGCAATGTTACATTTTGCAAAGGACCAACAAGATTTATGCGGTTTCTGATTGATTTTGACAGCATAATGCTGCATGCATTTGGGCCATATTACATAAAAAAATATGGTAAAGTTAAATATTAATTCTACGGCAGTCTTGTTGAAATATTGTCTTGTGCGGTGTTGGTATAGTACCATTGATTAGTACCTATCTACCTCATAACAAAAACAAATAGATATTTCTCTATCTAGTTTTGGTTTAAGTACATTTATAATCATCCCCTGTGGTGAATGGCATACGTTTTATAAATTTTAAATCGTTGGTTAAAATTGTAGATATGAAATATGATTTAAATTTTGAATCCAGACTTTGGACTTGTGATCGTATATTAAATAATAATGAATAATAAAAATGATAACATATTCATCCCTTTTTCAATTTTCCTACTGTATTTAATTAATTAATAACTATCGGCATTTCTTAAGCAGGTAGTTCGTACTTGAGAAATGATTATTTAATTACATTTTATCGTTATATTTAGATTTCCGTTTTCCATGTCGTTACAATCATCCCCTTGTCGAATTTTTGAAATGCGCGCCACGGTCCTTAGGTTAGTGCGCATGCTGTAATTTGCCATCACAGGCCACAAGCCACAAGCTGTCAAATGTCGATTTCAATTTGTTTGTGTTTTGTTTTCCCGTGATTATTAATTATTAGTCCAAGTGTAGGTACCTTAATTATTGTATTGCAGTAAGTATTTTACAATCGTACACAATACAACTACCTACCACATAGTTTTAAGGATGGCCCCCCCCTTGTTGTCATTTTCAGATATTTTATATTCAGATACTAAAGTTTAATGTATCCCTTTGTACTTACCTATATTATAATTGTAGCATACTTTATTAGTTGTTATAATAATGACGGCGTTTGTAGGCACCAATTTCTTGAAAAGAAACGGAGGTAGTCTAATTCGGAATGGTAACACTCTTCGAAAAGAAAGTTTGGTGGTCATCATTCAAACGGAACCAATTTGACAAATCATTGAAAACCAGGAGAAATCCCAGATGAAACTTGGACACTTTACGGGGTGTTTAAATCTTATTTTTAAGAAGGTAGGTTCGATCTATTTCAATATTAAGATGCTTTTGTTTATTTAAATCACAACCATTGGTTCTAATTACAACATACGAGTTGTTATATTTATTCGTATTAATTTGCTTTATATCTATTTCAGAGGATTATAAAAAGCTGCAATTAGGTAAATGGAAAAGATCAGGAAGCACATCTGATGTACAGAGTGAACAGAAACAAATCAAGGGACTATATGTACAAAAAGCATATTAGTCCTCCGAAAAGATTATTATTGTCAGATGAACATAGTGATATCGAAGAACGTATTGGAAGCCGGCGACTTCCCAAAGTGAAAGAAATGTTGTCCTTACTAGAAGCTGAAAGAGAATATGTTGTTCTTCTAATAACGCTGGTAGGCATTTAAAATCACAAACACAAATATTTCCGAATTCCAAAAAAATACATATACCTATGTTTTGTTTTATGATAATATCAATTTGTTTAATTTATTTTTGATTATTTTTATTTTTTTCTGTAAGATGTGTTTATATTTATTAATTTCATCAAGGACAGTTTTTAAAGTGAAATACCTATTCAAATATAATTAATTGTTTTTTCTTTTATAGTTGGAACTAGCTCGTGTATCCCCACCTCCTCTACTCAGGAAAAAAATACCTTCTCCCAAAAATTGGAAAAGCCAAAAGAAAGTATTCAGCCAATAGGAGCAATCACAGGTGATGTGTTAAGAACGCCAAGTGGAGTTTCGCAATTATAAGTAGCACCATCGGCAACACCTGGACACTGGTTTTGAAAATGTAAGCCCTCCAGTTTTTACTATTTTTACTTACTGGCAACATATTTTTTATAGTAAAATACGACAGTTTATAAGTAACATTTTTTTTGTTAAAAAAATATCGATCAGTTCATAAGTTGCAAAGCACATTTTTTTTGTTTAAAAAATGTCGATTTAAATTCTTGGCATAATTGTTATTTATTATTGCAATTGCATTTTGTAACAAAAAATAAAAATATATTTAAAGTAACACAACTGTTTTAATTATAACTCTTCCTATTTTATAATTTAAGATACATAATTGTTACGACGATGTAAAGTAGTTAATAGAATAAAGTCATCTTTTGCTCTGAACAATTTAAAACATTATTTGAATTAGATAAAACTTTAAGGCAACATATTATGATTATCAGACTTTCGTAAATAACATGTTAATATGACTATTAAAGCTGAAGTTTTCAGAGTGATAAATGTGTGATTTTAAAATGGTTTCTAACAGATCTTATTATTAACGTAAAATTATTTTTTTTGCATATGATATTCTTGGGCCTTTGTAAAGTATTGTTATGGCAAATGCAGTTTTATTGGTAGGTTTATTTCGAGGTTTATTTAGCATTTGTGTGCTCCATTCAACAAAATTTGATCAATAAAACATGCTCGAGTTTAACTGAAAAGTAATGGTAAAAACAAATTTTCCATGCAGTGTACATTGTGAGAAGCAATAAATATATATTTCGAAATATCTTTACAATATTTTTTCAGCATAGATGCAGATCTACAAGACGTATGTGTACGATATGCTGTGGGATGAGAACAACCATTAGTATACAGGGTGTCCCAGTAAAAAGTCTCAGGTCGGATATCTTCTAAACAAATAGAGACGTTTTAATTCTGTAAAAGCCAGTTTGTAGCACATAAATAGTGCTTCAGTTTTGAATATAAATGAATGGTTTTTGAATATATCAATATGTAGATGGCGCTGGGCTCTAAATAAATCTTATTTCTTTGGGAGAAACTTTAAAATTTGGTTTCTGTGGAAGGGAAATACATTTCTAAGTAGATTTTGTTCTTAAGACAAAAGGCAAATCTAGCCGTTTTTGAGATGTGTCCAAATATTGCCATTTGTTCCTATTGAATAGTTGTAATCTCTGAAAGATTTCTTTAGTCTTTAAAGGGGACAATCTGTATTTCATAAACTATGAAATTTTTATTTATATGAAAGTGCCTTAAATATGCTTTTCTTTTAAAATCACTTAAATAGTGAAATGTTTCGGAAATAATTATTTAACAGGAGCAAATGGCAACGTTTGGATACAAATATCTCAAAAACAGTTGGATTTTTTTTAAAAACAATATTTACTTAGAAATGCATTTCCCTTTACACAAACAACATTTCAAAGTTCCTCCCGTCGAAATATTTCTTGCTCAGTGTCATATATGTATTAAAAATGATTTATATTTAATACTGAAGCACTCTTTATGTACTACAAACTGACTTTTACAGAATTAAAATATCTCTATTCATCTAGAAGATATCCAGCATGTGAGTTTTATTGGGACACCCTGTATAATCTATTTTGAATAAGTATTAAACATTTATTCAATATTCTAATGTTTCCTTGCAATATTGAAAGTATACATGGATAATATTGCCTATATGTAGGGAACACATTTGTGTATATTATAACTATATTGTAAAATAAATGTTTATTTCAGAATATGTTTATAATGTGTCACCAACATGTGTGTGTATATTGCAGAAATATGTATAGTATGTGAAAACCTGTGACAAAACAACCAGTATACAACTTATTTTGAATCAGTATTAAATATTTATTCAATATACCATTGTTGTTTTGCAATATACATTGTATATTGAAAGTATACATGGATAATGTTGCATGTATGTACGGAAAAGGTTTGCGTATATTGTAACTATATTATAGAATGAATGTACATTTCAGAATATGTTTACAACGTGTCAGCAACATACATATGAATATTGCAGGAGTATGTATACAATGTGAAAACCTGTGACAAAACAACCAGTATACAACTTATTTTGAATTAGTTTCAAATATTTATGCAATATACTAATTTTATTTTGGAATATGTATAGTATATCGTAGGAATATGAAAATGCTAATTGGGTATCCACTGTATTAAAATGTCGCCCCGTGTGGACGCAGGTAACTGAACCTTATTCAATATTTCTGACTTAATCGGTTTATTTATAAGCCATAAGCCACCCACTTAAAGAATCCATGACAGTGCATCTAATAAATTGCAATCAATAGATTGCATGTTTCTAACTTTTAAATTTTTCTAAACTAATTTAAAATGACTATTTGTTTATCTTATAATCTAGGAAATAAAACGTGAACAAAAAACGACAGAATATTTTATTCTTCTCACGCCCATCTTACATTAACCAAATGAATTGATTAAAATTATTAACTACTATAACCAAAACAAGAAATACAAGTTTTTTCTTAAAATATTCATTAGTACGTTTGGAATTTTGCTGTCAACGGAACATATACTACATTTATATTAAGGAACCAACTCATAAATATATAAGGCAATTAAAACGTAGCATCTTTCTTTTTAGTAATTAATAATAGAGAAAAATTATATGATCGATACGAGTAGCCTATTAAATATTTAAGTTGTTATGCTACTTTTTTCTTTGCATGACATTTCTATGTAATATTTTTATTAATTTGTTTCTCATTTATAGTGGAGTAGATCTGGCACTTGAAAAACAAGTGCTTTAAAAAAAAAAAAATCCCATCTTATAGAGGACGACTTCCTCCACTTCCCTGACACTTTCACATCCGAGATCTATCCAACATTATAGCTGCTCAAAGAAGGAAGAAATCCCATTTTGGTTTTTCAAAATCGCCCTATTAGAACCAGAGATATGGCCGTTTTCCCTTTTTGCACGTTCTCCCCTCCCTCTCCTTCCCTAATTGCCCCTAGAGAGCTCCCTAAAGAGCTCCCTCTGCGGCTTCGACCTCTTCCTATAACCTCCCACAACAGAAAAAAAAATTGCCATCCTAACTCCATCCATTATCTCTTAAACACCCCTCATACCCCCTGTGCGACCCCTTTTCCTACCCTGAAACTCAATCCCTTCAAACGTCCATATCTCCGGCCCTATTGGCCGATTTTAAAAAACCAAAAACCTGTTTACGCGCCTCGGGGAGGCCTTTCTTTTTTGTCTGAAACATTTTTTTGTCCGTCTCCCCGATCGCGCGCAAACTGAAAATAACCGATTTTCCATACGATTAATAGCTCTCCCTCCCCCCGCACCACCTAGATCTCGGATGTGAAAGTGTCAGGGAAGCGGGGGAAGTCGTCCTCTATAAGATAGGCAATTTTTTTTTTAAAAGGCACTTGTTTTTCACCTCCTTTTTTCTGCCAGATCTACTCCACTATTAAGTGAAAAATCAAAATCACATAGAAAATACTTAACTGTGTGATTTATTATTATTTTTATTATTTTTCGTTTTTGAACCATTTGTTGTAATAGTAATAGATAGTTTTGGATCAGGGTATATAAATAACAAACGTATGTTAAAAATTTTGTCAATATAATTTTTTAAATAAAGGTAATAGAGTATTATTGATCATGTCATACAATACAAGAACATTTGTACCTTTTCTTAAACCGACTATCTGAGAATTTCTTTAACAGACAAGTGAAGAAAATAAACATTAAGGTGGCCTTTCCCTAGAAAGAGACATCCTATAGGGAAATATTTTATTATTAATTATTTTTGGCCATAACTTTTTTTTCTTAGTACGTATATTTAAAAGAACTGTAAGAGTACCTAATTAGAACCATAACAAGACTTTCACTATGAATTTTCACTCAATAATTTTAGTAGTTTGCAAAATAGCTACATTTAAATTTAAAAATTATATTAATCTTCCTACTTCGTAGTTTTAAATCTAGCTATTTTACAAACCACTGAAATTATTGAGTAAAAATTCATAATAATAGTCTTGTTATGGTTCTACTTAGGTAGTCTTATAGTTTTTTTAAATACATGTACTAAGAAAAAGAAGTTATGGCAAAAAATAATGAATATTTCCCTATCGGATGTCTCTTTCTTATAAATGACCACCTTAAGCGCTTCATTTATATAGTTGATTGATGGTCAGATTTGCAAATCAAACAGTACCTACCTATATTATCACTTAGATTTACAAAATTGGTAGTGTTCAGCAGTGAACCTATATAAGTACGAAGCTAAATAATAGCAACATAATTAACCTACTTATTTTTTACCTTACCGTGTCATATGTAAAGTTATGTTATAAATACTAGGAACACGTACATTGTACATAGTCGAAATATATGCAAAATACTTATGAAAGTAAATTTCGATGTTATCAGGAGCTGCTTAAAATTCATTAGCAGAAAATGTTTCTCAAGAAGTAGTCCAGTGCGGCGGCATCGATTCTTGTGTTATGTGTAAGGTCTCCTGGCGACCAGCTACTGCTGTATGACCAGATGACCAATACCTTTATTACCATACATTATAAGCGGCGTCACGAAAGTCCAGCGTATCGTGCAGGAGGGAAAACTACCCTCTAGCCTACTTTGAAAGACTGAAAATGCGTGAAAATTTATGTAGCAATTGCTGTGATTGTTTCTGTTGACTGCGGGCTTAAGTTGTTCCAGTGGTGCTAACTAGGGCTTACGTTGCTATTTTTATCATTAATAAATAATAATATTAATTATTAGTATTATAGTGAGTTGTGTTGTTATAAAATATTAATGTTTTTTAACGTGAGTCAAAGTTTTGTAAATGTTTTACTTTTTGGGATCATTTGCAAATTCAAAGTCAAAAGGTAAAGGCACAATGTTATGTTATGTTTAGGTATAGTAATATTTTCTGGACGTAGTTAAGATTAGCTCATTTTTATAAATTAAAAATGTTCATATCTCTATGATACTGTTGCTTTTGCAAATAATGAAATGGGTTGTTAGTTTAGTTGACTTGACCATTCCAATAAAACCAAATAGTAAAAACATAGATTAACGCTTAATATGTTTTGGGCAGTTAAATATGTCCAAATTGTTCTAGTTTGTATAATTATCAACAATAATTATAAAGTAAGATATTACCCTACTAGGCAACGCCACATTGAACAACTAGAAAATAATAATATTATGAGTTTATCTTTGGCTTAAGCTATTAGACGTTGCTAAAGATTATACCTCGGATGATACCAAGTTGAAAGCAGATTTGATTTTATCTGTCATTTTGTTCGTCTTCTACTCTATTAGTTAACTTTTAGTTTTTAAGCCTTGGAATTATCTTTATGAAATTATTCATGATTGTAGACATTTCCAATTATACTTAGTGGGCACTCATTTTTATTTTTCCACTCTTCTTTAACTCATAAAGTAAGTCTAATAGGGGAAAATTTCGAGTACAGCTTCTTAAAGACTGTAGAAGACAAGTTTTCTTTTCTTAACGTTAAATGATTGCTTAATAATTTTTTGTTTTATTAATTTATCAAAACTCAGAGAGTATGGTACAGTACTTCAAGATCGCACAATTTGAATAAAAGTTTTTTTTTCCTGGAATGCCATCCATCGGAGTTACACGCCTCTAAATGCCAAATCTTGAAGACGGTTCTTTACTCATAACTTCCAGGCTAGTGTACCTATTGTAATAATAAAAAAAATGAGACACCTTCAAAAAATGGTTAGTAAAAATTAAAATTTCACTGTCGCGTGATTAAGAGTGAAAACTACCTAAGACTAGTGGGGAGGGGGATAAAGGCGATAAAGCGCCAAATGAGTAGATTATCATAATTTTAATGATTAACAATAAGTTTTTTCCAAATTGGGAGATGTTAACTGAAAATAAGTGTAAGTTGTACATAAATAAATACTACAGGATTGTTGGTAGTGTTCACTTTTAATTGGTTAAAAATAGGTTTCCTTTTGTAATCTGCACATTTTTACATCGGTCTCAACAACGATATTAGTGTTAAATTACCCAGGCGACGACAAAATTTCACAGTTCTTAGTAACCATTGCTTGGAAAGCGGTTCAATGTTATCTAATTTTCTTTTCCCCATGTTTAGTAACCTCTCTTGTATACCTTCTACAAAGTAAAAGAAAATAACCGTCGTTCTGATTTTTTAAGTTTCATCGTCAGAGTCATCAGAGAATCTTGATATTCCCATATACCTTTCGTGTAAATGGACAAATATTGCAATTATGAATTTTAAATTTTTTTGAACAGACAGTTTCCTAGACGATGGATTGGACGTGGCAGACCAGTACCATGGCCTGCTAGATCGCTCGACTTAAATCCGACGGACTCTTATTTTTGGGGGCATTTTAAATCTCTGGTTTACCGTGATCCAATTGACACTTTAGAACAATTGCAACAACGTATTTTAATGTGCATAGAAACCATAAAAATGATCCTAATTTACCAAATATGATGAACGGAGTACGTATGTCCTTAGTTCGACGTGCCGAAATGTGTATATACGTGGAGATGGAGGTCATTTCGAACAATTTTTGTGAAAAATTCAAAAGAAGTGTTCAGTTATTGGGTGTTACCTATTGGGTATTAAAGGTATAATTATTATTATTATTATTAGTATTCGCTGTCTTGTTTTGATCTGTTTATTATCGTTTACATTGATTTTCATAGAGACCAAAGACTCGATTTTTAGTTTTCGATACCTGATTGGGAAAAATTATGCGCTCAATTCGTTAAACATATTTTTTCTTAACTTAAAATACACAACATTTTCTGTTATCGTATCTCGGACGTCTAACTGTTCGTTTTCCAATTTCATAAAACACTTACTAATTTTTTAAGCTTTTAACACAATATTACAAATGTTAATAAACCACTTTTAAATTTTATAAATTCTTATAAACGACAATAAAAGCCACAATAACTTTGTTCCAAATTAAAAAACACACGTAAACAAATCCTATTTAAACCCCTGCGGCCATGCTATACTTGCGTTGTGTCGAAAGAGAAGGAATTATTTACACATTTTCATAATTAGTGGTATAAAAAGTTCGGTACAAGTAATCCCATCAAAGTGCCGCACTTCTTCCGGCGGGAACACAAGTCGGGTATTACAGATTTTTATTATTTCTAATATTCGGAACTATAATATCCATTGACCCTGAAAAACAGTGGTTCTCAAATGTTTCCTACCTTAATATTAATAATGTAAACCTAGATCAGTTTTTTTCAAAGTGCCCCTAGAGAAAAAAGTCATATAGATTTTTTGTTTGTAAAAACATCCGATGTTTGGTTCCGGCACGCGGTTTGGCCGTCCGTTGGGCGTGTTCCGCCCAACGAAGTGGATTCACTTCGTTGGTTCGGCCGACGACTAAGCTGCGTGTTGGAACGAACCTCAATGGATGCCCGGAATCGGCAGCAATGCTCACCTTACGCAGGCAAATCAATCAATCAATCAATCAATAATTTCAGTGGTTTGCAAAATAGTTATATTTAAATTTAAATATTATGCTAATCTTCGTAGTTTTAAATCTAACTATTTTGGGAACGACTGGAATTATTGGCCGCCTTAAGAAACGTTAGCAATTCCCTTTTACTCTCAATAGAACATCCGAGGCATAATGGTGAACTAGAACCTGGAACAGAAGGTAGCTCTGGAATTATCAGTATTAGTAGTTAGATATTTCAATATAACTGGCTCAGTGGAAAGAAATAGGTTGAAATGGGAAAGAAAATATGAGAAAAAACGAATATATGTTAATTCGACTGCTTGCTATAACATAACTTCTATTTATTGTTTAATTTTTGTGTGGACCTTGTGATGTGATAATACGTGATAATCGCATGCATATTTAGTTTAAAGAGTATAACACAAGTTAAATTATAAAAAAAAATCCACCGAAGAACATTGACCAAAAAATTAATAAATTGAATTTTTAAAAGTGTAAACTAATATGGAATATCATTCTTAATATGAAGAAAAATTTGGGTCATTTAGCTCAGACGGTTTTACATCAATAATTGTTGTATGGGATTCATGAATGTAGATAAATAGATAGGGTGCATAATTAATTATTTACATTTGTAGATGTAAATATTATAATCATTGTTTACATATATTAATCATAGGTAGTCATAAACAAATTCATTATTCAAATTCTAATTTGTTCCGCATAAGCGACGAATAATTGATTGACAGACACACTTGAAAAACTGATATAAATGGTACCTATTGATTTTATCATTATTTAAATTCCTTTCTGGAATCGATAAGTTACTCGTTTGAACTGTTAACGGTGATGTAAATAAATAAAGTAGTTGGGATTAAAATAGTCAATTCCAAGATTAAATCGACATATCTGGAGTTTATGATTTTGTAAATAGATGCATTTAATGTGTTCCTAAAATTATGGAGTAATAGATTTAATTTCAACGATTAGCTGACGTATTAATAAGGGTATTACGTTAACTAGGGTATTAAACCTGTAAACGAAATATAAACAGAAATTGTAGTATCAGTGTTGTGGCCATATTTTTTTCTTTGACTATTTCATTGAAAATATTTTCCGTGGACATTTTACTGTAGAGGGTGATTAATTAAATTACATTAAAAAGAAAACAAGAAAATAGTTATAAATGAACTGAAAAAATTGAATCTGTTTAAATAATGAATACATTCTGTTTTCAGTGGGCGAAGTGAGCCATTTTCGTAAACAGGACGCGAAATACTTCTACGTTTTAGATCGGATACAGAGACTGCAAGAAGAAATTATAATAAAGTAAATATTTTCATCCTTCTCATCGTTGTAAATCGTTGTAAAGTGTTACCGATAAAGAAAAATGGTTTATTCCCTCCAATATTCATAATAACTAATTTTATAATAAAAATAATATTACAGGAGCTGGATGACTTTTTCCGTACGTTATCGTTTTATGCTCTATCAGATACTTTATCGTTTAATGAATAATAACGATTCACAAAATCACCGTCTGGCGGGACGGGACATCTACCGAGTGATCGTTACAAGATTTTTTTTATTTTGAGAATATTTATTTAGGAAAAAATGTCCCCAGAAAAAAAATTGTCAGCTAATTAGCCAGAAAGAAAAATGTTTCCAAAAAACTAATTCAGATTTTTATAGTATTGTAATATGGCTCGTAGAGAAAAAAATTCATATCACTGTTCTAGTGATTGTCACGTTTTTTGTGAGCACGGTACCTTAACAATAAACAAAATTTGTACAATAAGTTATTGTTAGCTAGAGGAAGAACCCTATTGTTTCTTAACATAAAGTTATTAATTATTTAAATTTTGTTAAAATCAAGTTTTTTATGTTTTGTAATTAAACAAAAAATGTATAAAACTAACATTATTGACAAAAGAATTGCGAAGAATATTCTATAGAATGTGCAACAATTATACATATTAAAAAGTGCAGTAATACTTGATTTGAATTAGTATTTCGTTATTACATATAACAATAACAAAAAAATAAAATTGACGAGTATAAAGTTTTCATTAAAAAAAATATACGTTAAAAAAATATATATCAAAATTGGTCAAGTGGCGAATTAGGATAAAAAATTTCCTGGTGTTCTTGAGAGATTCATTTACGGGTCAAATGACAAATTGTTGGAGCTAATAAGCGTCACTAGATACATAGATAATACGATGATAAGTAAATAAAGTTCACACTATTAATACAAACATATAATTTTAAATTAAAATATAAGCCATTCTAGAAAATACCAAATACAAAATGCATAGCGCCTAGATTTAATTTACCTTTCATTTTAATATCGTTGCGTTACGTGACTTATTATTGTCTACTTAGTCTACTAGGTTATCATATCATTAAATTGCAATAAATACACGTGTATCTAGTTTATCATGTTCACTCAAATTGATATGCTTATCCCCTATTATAATGTTAACCACAATTAAATCCACACTCATTAATCCTTAGAGCATTTCGACCCTAACTACCCCAACAATGGTAATCATGATTCATGCATTTGATTTCTAGATCGCATTGTAGATATGTAACGTAGGAAGTCAATGTATTTTTTTAAACGTGCTTCTACACACCGCTTCTCAACCAGTTTTTAGTTTGATGAAAATGCCGACGAAACGGCTTTTGTAAAACTTTCCTAGGATGTCTGAGGATTCCGAAAATGCTAATCGGATCTGTTAGGATCCGCAACGTAATCGATTTTTTAGCTTTTAAAATAGTAATCTCATGTTTTCGGTTTTTAAAAAATACAAGCAATATTTTTATGTTTACGAGACGGTTTTCAAATTTTCAAATGTCAGTCAAAAATTGTCAAAATATCAATTTTTTCAAATTACACCTACTATTTTTGTACTTTTATGAGATGATTTCAGATGATTTGAGACTTACAATAATACAGACTTTTGACAGTCTCGATCCCAACGAAATCAGAAGTGCTACGCAATCCGTTGAAAGTAGAATAATGGAATGTTTGGATAAATTGGTGGTCATATTGAACGTTTACGTTAGAATTCTGTCAACATTGTTCTAGTTCGTTAATAATAATTTGTCGTGTGTAATTAAATAGGAATCCATATTACAATTGTCTTTTGTTTCCATGACATACTCGAAAAAGCAAGGAATATCTCGTCATTTCTTGATTTTTATTGAATAACTCGGTAGCGGTTGAAGTTAGGTATAGGGAATGCTTAAGTAACTCACCATAAAATTCAATTTTCTTACAAATGGCGAGTAGGTGCCATTTAAAAAAAAAAAAATGACTTTTGGACAATTTTTGATTCCAACATTTGAGAATCATCTGCGCCCATATGGTACATAATAGGATCACCGATGTGACATCATAAGTTAGCCAGGACTTTCAGCTAACGTCTGCACCAATTTGGTTTAATAATTTTGAACGGTTTGCGAGATACAAATTTGTTCGTAAACTGCTACGAACGGGGGTTAGTTTTTTTAAGGAAATGTCAAAAGCTGTAATAGATAAGTTAACATAACTTGGGTTGGCCAGACGCAGAATTAGAAGGCCAATCGATCCATGTGAAAAAAAAAAATGTAGGTTTCTATTTAAAATAAGAAAGTTGGTACCGACTCTTGGTACATCGTGTCTAGCTGGAGTACTAAAAATATTTTACGTGGAACAGGAATGATCGATTAGTGCTGCGTACTGAATTTCAAGTTTCTAATCCAACTGCAAGTTGACAAACTTCTAATGCACAGCCTACGTAAATCTCCCTGTACGTGTGTGTGTGTATAAGTAAGTAGGATATTCACACATAATTTGATGTATATGTGAATGTAATATGAACATAAAAATATTGTTTCTATTTTTTAAAAACTGGAAAAATGAGATTACTGTTTTAAAAGCTAAAAACTCGATTATATTGCGAATCCTAGCAGATCCGATTTTCCCGATAGCATTTTCTGAATCCTCAGAAATCCTAGAAAAGTTCTACAAGAGCCGTTCTCATTGTCAAACTGAGAACTGGTTCAGAAGGGGTGTGTCTATTAGCTTGACCTGTAACATTGTAACGGAATCTTACAACTCACTTTTCACCCATTTCCAGATGTTCTATATTAACTTGAAATTTGGCACGTGTATATGGTTTACATGACAGTACAATTTGACATTTTTTACAGAAAAATCCAAGATGGCGTTTCAAAGATGGTGAACAGTCTATTGTCAGTCTACTAAAACTTGGTATCTGGGCATTCTTGAGGTCGTAGATTACAAATACGTGTTCAGGACACAAAAATTCAAAATGGCCACGTCGACGAAAAGTTTTACCCTTTATCGACTAATTCGGTGCCTGGAAATTTCACAGACTATATATATATTTAGTTTAAATTCAAGAATTTAAAATGGTTGTTTCAGGATGACGAATATGTTTGGCCATTTATAGGGAAGAAATTAACAAACATATTAAAAACTTATTAAAAAAATTTAAAAAACACACTTTTAAACACTGTTAAAACATGCACAAAAATGAAGAAAACAATGTTAATAACAAGAATAATTATGTTAATAAACGTAAAAACGTGGATCGCTTCAAATACCTGCATGGAAAAAGGAAAATTGTATTCATCGGATGCCCCCACACTTTACTTTATCAACATTATTATTATTATTATTAACATTAGTTTCTACTTCTTAGTGCATATTTTAACAGTTTCAGTTTGTGTTTAAAAGCGTGTTTTAAACCGCCTTAGACTGTTAAGTTCTGTTGGAAGTGTTGGGTTTATAAAATAAATAATATATATCTTGAACTGAGAAAATATATTTGGATGGCAAAAATTTGAAGTAGTTTAAATACACATTTATTTTTCTACAACCTCGCACATGTTGAATAACAATATATTGGGAACTTTTCCGCGGGTTGCAAAAAATAATGCAATTAAAGTATAACTAATGTCTATATAAGTTGATCTAAGTATGTGGCATCAATCAAGGCTATCGTGTTAATAGCCAAATTTCTGAGTTATAAATATTTACGTCTCATTTATATACTTTTTGCGAAATCATTTATTTCATTATGTTATAAAATATTGCTACTTGTACTTAGTTATGTCTACAAAATTGCATATATCTCTGAAACAATGTTTAATCATCATATTTTTCAGTGGTGTTACAGAAACTTTATATGTGTGTCAAATAGCCCAGCATCATTTTATTACCCATATAAATACACAACGAAATAATATCACGTGCAATATATTGACATGCAGGAAATATATTCAAGTTAATTTGAATGTTTAATGCTTAATATAAAGGTGTAGATTTTGTGGTTGATTCACTGAAGTTTGAAAATCAACGCAAACATAAAAAACGGTTGCCTAAGGAATCACTACTTGTACATTCAGATTGCCAGCGAAAAAAACGGATATTTTGAACTATGGCCAAAATGACGGGTTGACATATGGCAGACTTTGTGATACGTTCGATATAACTACTTAACTCACACAAAATTCAAGTAAAGATATGGAGTTTCCAAAAAAGAAACCTCTAGCTTTCGGACACAAAATTGTTCCACTTTAATCAAATTCAAGTTGATATGAGTACATAAGTAGTGGAAATAACTTACTGTTAAAGGATATTTGCTCAATCTCTGTATAATTTTCTTATCGGTTATGAAAACAAATAAATTATTTAATTAAAAAAAAAATTGAAATGATATATTTAGATTTATTGTCAAAGTAGGTTAAATTTACCCAAAAATGTGTATGCACTGATGACAAATAAATCAACAATAAAAGACAAATTATTTACGAATTCTTGTACTAGAGCACATCATTTTTTTCTCTAACCTTGCGTTGAATTTCTCGACACATAACTATCTGTTCAATGACCCCGCATTTCTTTGTCTTATGTAACAAACATAATTCAACAAAAAGAATTGCGTCACTATTATTTTCCTTAATTTAAGATAACATCATTTATTATTGTTCGAATCTCAGTTGTGGAGCAAAATAATTATTATCAATGAACAGTTCTTACGTTGAGGAAAATTGGTCCCTAGTATACAGGGCCGTCGAGAGACATTCAGGGCCCCCAACCCCGCTGTTCGATATAATTTATTACTTTGTGCGACACAATTTGTCATAGAATAGAATATTTATCTCGATAGACATTAAGTTGATCGTTGTAGAAAATATAAATACAAATAACTAACATGAACATTTATTACTATAAAGGTACTCGTATCAAACGCCCTGAACGAAAAATCATTTCATGATGATAGACCAGTAAAATAATATCAACGTTGTACATCTAATATAAGTTTATAGTAGCGAATATTGAGTTTCAAATATTGTAAAATTCAAATTTGTTCCATATTGACGAATAATAAATATATTGATTGTACAATACTGAGAAGCAATATTTACTTAATAGTAGGTACAGGCAATGAAGGCAACATGTTGTAAAAACCTCGCAAAAATTAATAAAAGGATCATCTCCGGGATTTAAGTAGGTAATAACCCGTAAAATGGAATGATGCATTCCTTGCACTTCCAAGTTCCGGGAAAATGGAAAAAAATTTGAAAAAACTTTTTGATTTTCAGTGTTTTTGCTCTAGCGGCCAAAATAATTAAAATACAGAAAAAAGTTTTCAACAAAATTTGTAGCTCATTTCTTTCTGCACAAAAAAGGTTTTTACAAATTTTTGTCTTACTTAAGCCGGTTTGGAGATAAATCCAATTTTCCATTTACAGTTTTGAGCCGCTCCGAATTGCACGGAAAATGATAATTCTCTGGGAGTTTCGTACGACCGGACACATCGATCGATAATTCTTACTATTCAGAGCCGCCAAAAAAATTTAAAAAACATGAAATGTAGAGAAATGTCTCAGCTTTAATGTGGAACTAATCACAAAATTCATACAAATTTTTATCATAGAGAAAAAAGTGTTAGAAGATGGTTTAGTAAACTTTATCAGTTGATTTATTTATATCTTTGAGTTTTATGCATCCTGCCTAATTCTCCCGTAACAATGGGTGCTTTTTCACTACATGGATTCGATTGCACGCACTTTAATCTATATTTTGTGAAAATTTCATTAAAGAATGTTAGAAAACAAATAGGTTGTATATGTTTTACTGTATAATTGTGCATTTGCTGAACGTGTATGAATAATGTAGACAAATTCAAAAAGTACTGCACGCATTTAAAAAAAACTCTAAAGTCATTAGAAAGAATATATTTTATTGTACTTATAATCAAAAAATTAAGACTGTGCTATTATTATTAATTAAGATATAGCAAATTGAACTCCAAAATTTGGAGGTGATTGATCGATGAGAAATACACCTCCAACAAAAGTAATTGCAATAAAATATTAATTGGATTAATACATCATTATACAGGGTGTAATTAGTTTCATGTCATTAAAAAAAACTGGTAATAGGGACCGACTAGACAAACAGAAAACCTATATGACATTTTTCTCTAGGGGCACTTTGAAAAAAACTGACCTGGGTTTCCATTTTTAATGTTGTGGTAGGAAAGATTTGAGAACCACTGTTTTTCAGGGTCAATGGATGTTATAGTTCCGAATATTAGAAATAATAAAAAACTGTAATACCCGACTTGTATTCCCGTCGGTAGAAGTGCGGCACTTTGATGGGATTATTTGTATTGAACTTTTTATACCACTAATTATGAAAATGTAAATAATTCCTTCTCTTTCGGCACAACACAAGCATAGCATGGCCGCAGGGGTTTAAATAGGATTTGTTTACATGTGTTTTTTAATTTGGAACAAAGCTATTGTAGCTTTTATTCTCGTTTATAAGAATTTGTAAAATTTAAAAGTGGTTTATTAACATTTGTAACATTGTGTTAAAAGCTTAAAAAATTAGTAATTGTTTTATGAAATTGGAAAACGAACAGTTAGACGTCCGAGATACGATAACAGAAATTAGTTGTGTATTTTAAGTTAGGAAAAAATCTGACTTTTTTAACGAATTGAGCGCATAATTTTTCCCAATCAGGTATCGAAAACTAAAAATCAAGTCTTTGGTCTCTATGAAAATCAATGTAAAAAATAATAAAGAGATAAAAACAAGACAACGAATACTAATAATAATAATCATACCTTTAATGCCTAATAGGTAACATCCAATAACTAAACAATTCTTTTGAATTTTTTACAAAAATTGTTCGAAATGACCTCCAGCTCCACGAATACACATTTCGGTACGTCGAACTAATTACATACTTACTCCGTTCAACACATTTGGTAAATTAGGATCATTTTTTATGGTTTCTATGCACATTAAAATACGTCGTTGCAATTGTTCTAAAGCTCTTCGGCATCAGCTGCATTTCCCACCACTTTCTCCATGTACCAAGTCCATATGCACTTATTTGCAGGAATGTCAGAGTATCTCGTGCGACAAGACGCGAGACAATAAAACCTACCCCAATATGCCAGCAGTTCTCAAACTAGGTTATTAAGTATTTTGGAAATTTTTGTTTATTTTTTTCTCCAAAATTATGAGCTTTAGACCCCATGTTATGCAAGGTTTTTTTTGTTTGTCTTGTCATTCCCTACCACCAGTTTTTTTTATGACATGAAACTAATTACACCCTGTATAAGAATATATAAGCAAAATGTATTATCATTCTAACGACTCCCGGCAAAGACATGAATAAATCTGTGGATCAACTGTACAAAGTTTACTAATCCATCATCTGACACATTTTCTCTATGATAAAATTTTATGTTATTTTAATTTTTTTTAGGGGCTCTGAATAGTAAGAATTATCGATCGATAAGCCCTGTCGTACAAAACTCCCGGAGAATTCTCATTTTTTGCGAATTTCGTAGTGGCTTAGAACTGTAAGCGGAAAACTCGATTTATCTTCTAAACGGCTTAAGTAAGACAAAAATGTGTAAAGACCTTTTTTGTAGAGAAAGAGACGAGCTACAGCTTTTGTTTCTTTTTCTCTATTTTCATTATTTTGGTCGCTACAAAAGAAACGAAAATCAAGGAGTTTTCCAAATTTTTTTGAATTTTCCCAGAACTTGGAAGTGCAAAGAATGCATCACGTCATTCTCCAGGTTATTACCTACTTAAATCCCAGAGCTGATCCTTTTATTAATTTTTGTTACCCTAAATGGCTAATTTGCCTGTACTATTTTCTAATTTTCGAAAAGATGTAATAAATTCTCATTCTGTAGTTGATTTTGTTCAAGTGCGTTTACAATGTATTCTGTGGAGTTTTTGAACAGCTATGGAAGCAAGGCATCATCTTGATGCCAATGGTGCCTGTACATGCTCCAAATTGCCTTGCTTCAAGTTCGATTTTGTTATTTGTTCATTTCTTCAGCGATACTAAATAATAAGGTTCTTTAACCGGACAAAGGTAAAATTTCACCTTACAATTTTTAGAGATCGTTTTTTTTAAAGGCCGTTCAATTTTCTTCAAAGATTATTTTCCCACGTTCTCTAGTGGTTCAATTTCATGTACATCTGCAAAAGTTATGCAATTTGGCAGCCCTATTGAATTCACCATTTTGAATCTTAAACTTTTGATACCCGCGCCTTCGCCATAATTTAAAAAAATGATAATTATTTGCGTCTATTTAAAAATTAGAGAAAACAATAATGATATAAGAACGGACATAACTTTACTCTGAACATCTAAAACATCTAAAAACTATGCAAGGCATACAACATGGAAAAACATCTAACGGACTTGTTCCTGTGTACTCTTTACAATATCCTAAATTTGTGCACACAGGCACACAAAAAAATGGTCATGTGCTTTTGAGCATATCATGATACCCCCTGTATTTTGAGCCGCTGAATCCCATGCCATCACCAGAATTACTCCATCACGTCAGAATTTTTCCTAATCTCCTCCTAATTAAGATTTTCACTGATTTTTATCAATTTCTTGAGGCCAGCATCAGATTCAGCGGCCCAAAATACAGGAGGGTATCATACTCTGCTAGGAAGTACATGGTCTTTTTTTAATTTTGTGTGCCTGTGATTCTTACAAAGTTCTTTGATCGAAAAAACTTGTCTTAAGGTGGCCATTCCCTAGAAAGAGACATCCGATAGGGAAATATTTATTATTTTTGGCCATAACTTTTTTTTCTTAGTACGTATATTTAAAAAAAAACTATATAAGTACCTAAGTGGAACTATAACAAGACTATTACTATGAATTTTCACTTAATAATTTCAGTGGTTTGCAAAATAGCTCGATTTAAAAGTACGAAATAGGAAGATTAACATAATTTTGAGAATTAAATCGAGCTATTTTGCAAACCACTCAAATTATTAAGTGAAAATTCATAGTAATAGTCTTGTTATGGTTCTACTTAGGTACTCTTATAGTTTTTTTAAATATACGTACTAAGGAAAAAAAGTTATGGCAAAAAATAATAAATGTTTCCCTATCGGATGTCTCTTTCTAGGGAATGGCCACCTTAATGGTCACTTCTTGCTGGTCTTGTTTTGATATTACAAGACAAGAATAAACTCTTGTCTCGATAAGCTGTCTATAGTCGGATACCCTGTTCTGGTAAGTGTCTTGATGTTTTTCTTGAAAGATCAAAATAAGACCATCAAGAAAGTCTTCTAGATTTGATGAAACACTATTATCAGAGAATCCTGATATCCCCATGCAACAAATTCCATGTAAATCTGCAAAAATTTTACAATTTATCAGCCATACTGAATTCGCCATTTTGAATTTTTAAGTTTTACTTACAATTTTAATGCAATTGATAATTTCGTAGGCATGCTTACCTATTTTCGACTTATAGTACAAGAGCTACTGACTTCTTCGGCACTTTATCGTTTTATGCTTATACGATATTATCATCATTTTATAATTGATAACGGTTCACAAAATCGTCTTCTGGTGGGGCACGTCCAGTCAAGTACGTCACGAATTGTCGACATTATAAAAAATGGTTACAAGATTATTTTAGATCGATAATATTTCTTTAAACTTTTTGAGAAATAAATTCCTATAATTTAAATAGCCAATTGTGTATTTTATATGAGTACTCAAAACTTATAGTTACAAGTTCTCTGCCTTTTTAAAACGTAAATAAGTGCTACACAGCCTTTACTGTAGAGGAATTTTACAATTTCTGCTCAGCTGAATTTCTCTCAGACGTATCGTACCATTATTAAAAGGTCATTCTTATTTTCAATAATTTTTCTGAATGAAAACTATGCACTTCAAGATTAAATTTTCATCAGAATAATTTCAACATATATTTAAAAACGAGAAAATGCGCGACATTACGCCAAAAAAATACATGGCCCAGTAATGTTACACCCAGAGACGCACCCACCCCACAGTTTAAAATGGTATATTCTACATTTTTAATAAATACCTTGTAACTCTTGTTGTAGCTAGTTAATAGTGATCGTAAATATATTTTATAAAGAAATCTGTTTCATAACTCGCATAAATCAAATATTGAATTATATGTATGTCTATATGTGTGACTTATGTATATAGACTGTTTCTTGTAAACAGGATAACTTCCGTTAAACTTGTATTTTTATTTCATAATTGGCAAATATGTAAAATAGCATTTTAAGACACTCCTTATTATAATTCCATCATATCCGGTGTACAAGGAGATGGCTAGAGTCGTGTAATTTATCATGTTTTATATAAGCAGATGGAAATACAAAGTTGTACAAGATATAGTGTTAGGTTCGAATGAACTTTACAAATATTAGGTAAAGTGAACTTCATATTTCTAAGTCAAATAAAAAATTCCCGACAAAGGAGTGAACACGGCGCGAGACACCCAAAAAAAGCCATAAAACTCGGCCATAAATGTGTCAAAGCCGACGTAATTTATTGCGGCTCAGGACCGTACTTAAAATTATTGTGCCGTGAGTTACAATCTAATTAATTTAATGCATGGTTGAAATAGTTATTTGTTACAGTGATAATGATAAATTTTAAAAAATTATTCTGTTTTGCTTGTGTTAAGATAGTGTTACAGATTTCCACCTTTTTGGGAACACCCTGTATGAATCCGTGGGTTCTAAATAATTTCAACAAGAGATAAAACAAAAAAGTAAACCATTGTAGGATGGCCAACAGCCGCGGCAGCCGCGCAGAGAGAGAAGAAATATCGTCGCTGTTGAATAGAGACAAGTTTCGTAACTATGAACGTAATACAGTCGGGGGAAGAAGTTCAAGTAAAAGGTGCTCTCTTATTTACCAACAATTCGGGTATGTCACAGGCCAATTGATGTTTTCGATTGAACAACAGTTCTTTGTACACGTAACATTAATGTTTATAAGTAGATACTTCTAATAGGTACCATGTGTTAAATATAAGTTATACACTACGAGCACTTTTCTCAAGACTGTACCGATGTTTACACGAGGAAGAAACATAAACAAGTGAGCTCCGTAAAGGTGGGGTGGTTTCAACTACTGCGCATCCTAATCTCGTTGGCCATTCTAGGATGGTCGACCTGTACTAACACTTCATTTAACTATTTACTGACTACAATACTTCAAATTCACTTTATTTACTATTTATCTAACCTCACTTTTTACCGAATGTCACTTCTATGAACTTCTTCTTAATAAACTTCCTCTTCCGCGCTTGTAATCGCGCCTTATATACTCCCAAATTAGCTCTAGATCAATCCAGAATCTTCTTCAACCATAATCTAGAAAAGTCCTTGGCTCTTTCTAGAGCCTTTCCAGTCACCATCAGAGGCATAGGCGTGCCATCTCCTTTTCCAAGGGGGTGTAATTCATAACACTGCCCCCTCCTTAAGCCTAGATCGTCCCGATCAGGCAACTCAGAATCATCGATGTAGTTCGCCAGCCTGTCCAAATGCACGATCTTCATCTTGGACTTTTTGCTTCGTTGAATCCGATAGACGACATCATTAATTCGGGTAATAACAGTATACGGTCCATCCCAAGGCGGTTGAAGTTTCGGGTACCTTCCTTTCTTCCGCTGTGGGTTGTACAGCCAAACCAGGTCTCCTGCCTTGAATCCTTCTGAACTACCCTTCCGGTCGTATCGAGCCTTCATTCGGTCACTGGCTGATGATGGTTCTGCTATATCGTTAGCCAACCTCTTGAAAGGAGCTCCGGTGTTGAACTGCTTCTTTTCACCTTTACTTCCATTCTGTGGTCCCTTACTGGCTGCACAAATCTTGCATTTGCGACACCAAGCCTCCACATCCTGACGACTTCTTATCCAATAAAATCGTTCTCGTATTTTCTTCAGGGTCTTGTTCACACCGAAGTGTCCATCGGATGCCCCATTGTGCACTTCCTGAAGCACCTTCGCTACTCGACACCTGGGAATCACTAGACGCATAACCACCTTTTTTCCATCCGGGCTTTCCCATGCTCTCCGCAACAGCCCGTTCCTGACACTCAGTGAGTCCCACTGCGCCCATAGTGCCTTCAGTCCCACTCTTTTGTCCGAAACATCCTTCCATTTTGGACGAGTTCCCCTTTCTTTGGCTCTCAATATAGGCCCAATTTCCACATCGTTTAGTTGCTCTTGTCTGAGCGCTTCATCTGCCCTATCATCCGGCACTTCCACCTTGACAGTGTCGACTGCTCCCTTGACCTGCAGTTTCTCCTGGTGGTAGTACTTGCAACCTTCCTTGTACCTTCTTCCGGATGAAATGTTTGCATTTCTCTCAGGTTTCGTTTTATCGTCATATCCTTGTAGTGGTGGCCTTTCTGTAATGCTCCGAAGCTGGGAAATCTTCACTTCTCTAGGGGCACCACGTTCGTTATCTGTCACAGCCTCTCTGGTACCGGCTTCCTCTGGTTTTCCCCTTGGCTTCACAGCATCTCCGGCCTTCACTCTCTCCAAGCTCCTCTGTGGACATTCAAGCTGGATATGTCCTAGTTCCCCGCACCTGTAGCATTTCATACGCCATCCACTTGGCCTTCCACTACTTTGCTTATTCTGTGTCTCTGCCCTGTTTCCAACATTCACTTTCCTCGAATTCCGCTGTCGACAGTCTTGTTTGATATGTCCTATCTTGCCGCAGTTGTAGCATTTAATACCCCCGCTTGGCTTCTCTCTATTTAGATGTGATTCCTGTCTTTTCGGAGAATTCCATTTAGCTAGTAACTGACTAATCATTTTATTCGTTTTGAGAATCGCGTTCAAGATAGGGTTTTGGTCTCTCTCTTCTGGCTGCGATTCTTCAAGCGTCATAGCCCGCACTCTTGACTTTGGAGTATCCCTATAGACGGCTTCTACCTCTAGTGCATGCACCAAGGCTTCACTACTACTTTTATGTCGGGATAGCCTGAGGACTCGTCTGATCTCCTCGTCCCTTATCCCGTCTAGGAATGCCCCCACTGCCAATTGCTCTTTGAATTCTTTTGGCGCATTAGGGTATGCTAAGTGTGCCAGTCTTTCCACCGCAGCTTCAAATTCTTGCAGACTCTCTCCAGCTTTCTGAACGCGCACTTTCAGCTGGGTCTGGTATACTTGAGCAAGGTGTTGATCTCCATATCGTAGATCTAAGGCAGCTTCTAAAACTCTAAAATTCGGTTGTTGGTCTGCCGGAATTGTCTGGAGCAACTCCAATGCTTGGCCTCTTAAAGCCACGATTAATGCCTTAGCCTTCTCTTCGTCATTCCAGTTGTTTGCACTCGCTGCTGCCTCAAACTGTGTCTTGTAAGTCATCCAGGAATTTTGACCATCAAAGGAGGGAATTTTTAATTGCTGGCCTGATGATACCACTTGCTGGTTTCCTCTATCCCTCAACTGTTGTTTAAGTTGGTCTATTTCTCCCTCTACCTGTTGCATTTTCTCTTTGACTTCATTTACTTCTCCTTTGACTACGCTTACCTCTTGTTTGACTCCACCGACTTCTTCCGCTACCTTATTCTTGAGTTCTTCAATAACGGCAAATATGGCACTCTGTTGGCCTTCTATAATTTTTCTTAGTTCGTCTCTTTCTTCTTGTTGTTTAATGTCCAAGTCTTGCATGATTTTTCTCAATTCTTCCTGACATCGTTTCTCTTCTTCTTTTTCCTGTAGGCGTTTTTGTTCTTTTTCTTGTCGTTTTCAACGATCATCTCAAATTATGATCTAGTTTCAGACGTCGTTATAATACATACCTACGTGTACCAAATTTCAAATGAATATCTCAATTTTATTTTATCAACCCTTTTCATATTGGAGTAGGGGTGGTTGGGTTGAAAAATATTATAAGAAAATCTGACGCTGTGGCTTCTAGTACATACACCGAATTTCAAGTTTCTGTAGTCTTACCAACGTTTTACTTATATTCCTCTATTTACCCCAAATTAACCCCCAACCCTTCAACGGAATCATCTCAAAATATAAACCAATTCCAGACGTCGTTATAATACATACGTGTACGAAATTTCAAATGAATATCTCAACTTTATTTTGTCAACCCCATTAATGGGGTAGGGGTGGTGGGGGGGTTGAAAAATATTATAAACAAATCTGAGGCCTTAAGTTCTTGTACATACACCGAATTTCAAGTTTCTGCACTCATACCAGCTTGCTTTACTTTCCCCCTATCGACCCCTAAATAACCCCCAACCCTTCAACGGACTCATCTCAAAGTATAATCTAGTTCCAGATGTCGTTATAATTCATACGTGTACCAAATTTCAAATGAATATCTCGATTTTATTTTATCAACCCTTTTAATAATGAAGTAGGGGTGGTAGGGGTTGAAAAATATTATAAATAATCTGAGACCTTGGCTTCTAGTACATACACCGAATTTCAAATTTCTGTAGTCTTACCAGCTTGCTTTACTTATTTTCCCCTATTTACCCCTATTTAACCCCCAACCCTTCAACGGAATTATTTCAAAATATAATCTAGTTCCAGATGTCGTTATAATACATACGTGTAGAAAATTTCAAATGAATATCTCAATTTTATTTTATCAACCCTTTTCAAATTGGAGTAGGGGTGGTGGGGGTTGAAAAATATTATTAAAAAATCTGACGCTTTGGCTTCTAGTACATACACCGAATTTCAAGTTTCTGTACTCTTACCAACTTGTTTTACTTATATTCCTCTATTTACCCCAAATTAACCCCCAACCCTTCAACGGAATCATCCCAAAATATAATCTAATTCTAGACATCGTCATAATACATACGTGTACGAAATTTCAAATGAATATCTCAACTTTATTTTATCAACCCCATTAATGGGGTAGGGGTGGTGGGGGGTTGAAAAATATTATAAAAAAATCTGAGGCCTTAACTTCTAGTACATACACCGAATTTCAAGTTTCTGTACTCTTACAAGCTTGCTTTACTTATTTCCCCCTATTTACCCTATTTAACCCCCAACCCTTCACCGGATTTCCTCAAAAAACAATCCAGTTCCAGATCTCGTTATAATATATACGTGTACAAAATTTCAGGTCAATATCTTAAACCGTTCCGGAGAAAGCGTGCGGACAAAAAAAAGTTACAGACAGACAGACCGACAGACAGAAAAATTTTTTTCTCTCAAATTTAAAATCTCGACGTTTCATGACATTCTAAACCTATTTCACGAATAAAAATTTTTGAAAATTTTTTTGCGATTACTATACTTCCAATCCACTACGTGGATGTGGAAGTAATTAAGTAAACAGTAGTGACCGTTAGATCGTTAAATATTTTAGGAGTGAGTGGCGTAATTATTAGAAATTATAACTGATACTGACGAGTTTCCTTTAATTTCTTATTTTAATCCATGCCCCGCTCTATCCTAGTGGTAATAGGCGGCAAAGCTTTGAAATTTTTTATCTGACTTAGATATATGAAGTTTACTTTAATTTATCAATTTTGGTCTAAAATCTCAATAAGACATTTTTAATAATACTAATATAAAACTCGCGAAAGTTGCAATCGGTGTTGCCGATTTGGGAATATAAAAAATGTATTGAATGTGTGCTTAATCTCAGTAACACCACGTAAAAGTGAATTACGTCGTATTCGAACAAAATGTTAGTTATCCGCAGTAGGCCACGCCCGACTGCAACTTTTGCTCGTTTAATTACGATCCTAATAAAAAATATTTAATCACTTTTTATTCATTGTATTTAAATTAATACGGCGATACTAAATTTCTTTTTAGATGGCTGTCAGCACGTGATAATGCGATATAATACTCTAAGTACTTTTTAAAATGGGAAAAGTTTCTTGTATATTTTCCAGGAATAAAATTATACGGATACAATTTTATTTAGATGGCAAGAATTTAATATGCAGTAGCTATATTTTAAATTTTTATTCTTATGTCTTAAAACATTATAACAGAGACATGTTATTAATAAAAACATTCCATATTTAGAATCGTCATATCAAGTTTCCGCAACTTTTCGCAAACACCGACAAAACTCTAGACTTTTCACAAAGCTTATTAATTTGTGCGTCCTTGCTGGACACGAGTATAATGTCAGCTTATTATACTTTTCGCAAATACAAAACGAAGAGTATATTGCATTTGATCGGCACATTTCCTAAACTCATAGAGAAAAAAATTTCATATCATTGTGTTGGTGATCGAATTCTGAACAACTTTCAAAATATCTGTCTATTTGGCTGTCCCTCCGTCACATTTCTTGTAAACACGATAACTTGAGAATGAAAAGTCGAATTGTATTGAAACTTGGACAGTAAGATAGAGTTAGCTAGAGGAAAAACCTTATTGTTTTTTAACACAATTGATTAATAAATAAAACAGATATTGATTATTTAAATTTTGAAAAAAATCAATTTTGTAATTTTTTAAAAATTATTTAATTGCTTTATTTATATTAACGTTCTGGTGGAGTTTAGCTATTGCTATTCCACCACTCAACTCAACCCATGTTTTATAATTGAACAAAAAAAATGTCTAAAACTAATATTGTAAAGAGTATTCTATAGAATGTGCACCAATTACATCGGCGAAGAGTTGGAGCTGGTGTTATCGACTTTCTTTCAAATGATCAGCGAATAATAAAGACCAGATATCTGGATGTTCCCATTACAACTAATACAAACCAGTTTATCCCAGTCCATATTGTCAAAAGTCTCTCAACAAGAAACAAGCTAACGCTTATAGTTAGCTTGTTTCTTGTTGATAACATTACAACCAAATTCTTGTAACTATCATCGCAATTACTCTTAGTCATAGATGAAGTTGTTTCTGATAGATTCTAATGTGTTGATTACAAATCTGGTCACGAAAATGCTGTATTACGACAAGTTTTTGAGGTACTTTTAATCTATGGGGCAAAACTGAGGTGTTTGGCCATTTTCAACAATCTATAATATCTCTAACAATTTTCTTTCAGCATCCAGGCGAATGCCAACATTATGAGGCTACAATATGGGGTCGTTGCACGTATTTTCTTTAATGAATATTCTGAAAATATAATGAAAAATATTAGACCCGTGCTTTTTGTTTTTTTTTGTGCATGCGTTTTAAGGGTGTACATTAGCATCAAAGTTCGGTCTGTGGCTCTTTAAACCCTTTAAATGATTACGTAGAGCGGGCAACGCCGAATGCCTCCGAAAATAATCGGAATTTACCCATCTATCCGTGCCCGTCCCTGTCATTCAAAAACCTGGCGGCCGAACGTGGACCATGACCTAAGCCTACGTGTCGATCAATAATCCGGAGCAAGTGCATCAACGTTTTCAATTTATGACGTAGCAGGGGCAAAGGAATTCTGCTGACGGCGCGCTTTATTTTGAAGTGGTTTAGTTTAAATTTTGGGCAATAGTTTGTTCAATTCATGTAACACATTTACACATTTTCCATACAAAATCAGTCTCAATTCCGAAATAGTGCAACGACCTCATTGTATGTTTATATTCTAGAACCTAGATTTTTTAATAACTTTCCAAGTACAAGCCTAGTACGCATCGTTTTGTGTTGTCTACACTAAGTCCAAGAAGTGTTGATAGTAGCTGTTATGAATACTTAAACGGCACCTCATTCTACTATACAATCCCACATAATTCAGAGAAATGCGTAAATCCGCACGCCACTGGCTCTACTGACTAGACTTATTGGCCCTACTATAATTGAGTTAAATTTATATATCTGTAGTAAGACAGATTCTTTATAGGGTTTTGAAAACAATAGAAAAAGTAAATCTAAGAAAAATAAAAAGAACTGTCTATAAAAATATTAATTTTCTATTTTTGCTTTCTTTCGATACCCTAAGTTCTGTTTATGATAGAAATTAAAAAATTCCAAATTGAATTTATCTATTTCTTATTTGACTAGTCTCAGTGTAACACTAGTATCCACATAGCTTCTTACGAATATGAAAAGTAGGGTTAAAACAAAAGCAAAAACCTATATATTGTTACGTATTTCCACCTCTTAGGAAACACCCTGTATGAATCCGTGGGTTCTAAAATAATTTCAACAAGAGATAAACACTTTATTTAATAATTTAATGACTATGCAATACTTCAAAATAACCTTTACCCTTTATTTACTTGATATTTAACCTCACTTTTTACCGAACGTCACTTTTATAGAACTTCTTCACTTTTAGAAAACTTCCCCTTCTGCGCCGGTAATCGCGCCTTATATACTCTGAAATTTCCTCTAGATCAATCAAGAATCTTCTCCCATCAAACTCTAGAAAAATCTATCTCTTTCTACAAGTCTCCAGTCACTCACTATTAGGCATAGGCGTATCAATCTCTAGTTTCAAGGGGGTGTAATACATAACGATATTCAATATAAATATAATATTTTTGAGACAAGTTGTGTAAATAAATTCAGTTTAGGGCACTTTATTTTCTAGCACAACCAGATGTAGGTTGCCAGAGAAATACGACGATTAATTGTTGATATTTTAATTAGATTTTCATTTTAATTGAATAGATAGGATTTTCTCTTATTACTCGTAAGGGATACTGCACTGAAAATTGTCAAATAAGAAATAGATGAATTCATTTTAAATTTTTTTAAATACAACAAGAATGTAGGTTATCGAAAGAATACAAAGACTGAAAATTAATGTTTTTATAGACAACTCTTCTTTTTATTTCTCATAGATTCCTTTTTGCTGTTTGCAAAATCCTATGAAGAATATGTTTTATTACAATTATACGCAAATAGAAAATAATTCACTTTAAAATATCTATACTGATTTAAATTTTTAACCTTAAGCTCTGCCAAGAAACTTCACTCATACAAGAATTTTCAGGTCTATATTCTCTAAATCTTTTAAAAATCTCCTGTTTACAAACATTTCATTTATTATTCAAAATTGGTTTATTAACACTTAAATTTCTGTAAAATTTCACAAACCATATTTCAGCCCACTATAAAAATTAGAAACTAATAATTACTGTATGTTTCAATATAAAACATTTCTGAAATAAAATCGTGAGTGAAAATAACTCTTTGAAATGACGCCCCTTCACTGACTCACGAATATCTTGTTGGCGGTTGTTGAAACCGATCAGAAAAACGATAAATTGGAAGGGTCAACAATCAACTCAACTACACCCTAAACACGAAACAAGACTATTTACTTTCATATAATATAAAACAGTAAGAAATAATTGATTTAGCATTTCCAGGGTTGCGTGTGAAAAGTGGCACGTTTCTCCGGGCACAGTGCGCGATGCGCTGGCTGGTCCTGATGTACGGACCCCTTCTCGTTGCCACCGTGCCTCGGTTTGATCCCACAGCTCTTCTCCGGGAAGTCCTTGTACCTGCGGACGCCGCCGTTGGCAGCGTCATCTACAGACTTCGAGCATCTGATCCTACTTTTGACTTCCCCTTGATATTTTCGCTATCAGGACAATTCAGTACGGTATCTGTGAATAGTCTAAACTGCAGCAAGTTTAATTCAGTGTGTCAAGCGAACGTGGTGCTAAAGAAAAGACTGGAAGCAGGACGTTTCTATGACTTTACAGTGGATGCGAGAAATCAGAGGGGGGAATCTGCGCGTTTGAATTGCTCGATTCGTGCTACTAACGCTACAACTCCTTTCGAGAAGATTTTTCCTGGTGCTCCGAGTTTGCTCACGATCTCTGAGAATGCAAGGAGAAACACAGAATTAGGTACAATTATAGTCAAAGGCAATCCCGACAAAAAGAACACAGTGCTGTTGGAGTTGTGGGGCTCGCCGGAGTTTGGGTTGCGACAGAAAAGGTTGGCCGCGAAAGATGCTGAAGGCACTATTGTAATTCTCAGTTCCTTGGATTACGAGACCAAGACTGTTCACCATTTGACACTTCTGGCAAACGTAAGTACGACATATGTTCATTTTAATATATAACTATAACACACTTAATTGTTCATAGTGTGCTCTTGCGTCTGAAGAACACAACAAGTACCTATGTATTTAATAAGGGCAGTACATCAGTCGTACTTTCTACAAAGTTAGGCGACTTTTCCATTTTCAAGCGATTTGTTACAACCCTTAGATGAATAAAAACAATTACTACTTACCGACCCAACAGAGAGAATTGTACGAGATTTAATTTGAAAAGGAATTAATTCAATAGAAGGCTTCTATTAAATTACCTCTTGTATATATTGATTGTAAAGTTTGAATACAACATGGTTTAAAAAGTTTCAAATTGCTTGAGTAATATGTTTTGGAAGTTCGGTTTTGAGATTGAAAGGATCGACGGTAATAATAATAATAATGAAAATTTTGGTCGCTTGAATTTCTCTTTATGAGTCTCTGTGGACGATTGCATGATTCTTTGATCATATTTCTTAGACAATATATAAATTATATGAGTCTAAGCGCGAGGCTATAGGGAATTTAGCCCCCAGGAAAATCACAATCTTCATAAAAAGCTTGGGAGTCCTGGTCAACAAGTAACTGTAGGGTAATTCACAAGAGATCTGTTAGGTCGAAGAGAGCCGAAAGATGCCTTAAACAATCTGCAATCTATATGAGTTTTCCATCTCGTAAAAGCGTACTTATGGCATATACTCCAATAAGTCTTGAGTGAGCTTAACCCGCTTACAACCGACCCCAGTTTAAACATCCGTACTCTCCAATCCTTTGGGTCGACAGGTGGAAAACGCCCGAATTCAGTATTCGGATTTCAGCGTACTTTCATAAAAGAGCACGTTTTTCGTTGCTCTCGGGCTCTCGAAAATTTGTACATTGAAGCATTTTTTACGGTTTTATAAAAAAAAATTGTTGGCTATTTTGTGAGTGATTCCTCTTCATTTTTGCTATGAACGCAATGAAGCAACACTTTCTATTTAGATTTAGGTGTGATAATCACAATTATACACACGTGTTTTTCCCCTGCGCTGGTAGTAAAACAAACACAATATTATACGTAAGTAGTGTCTAGTGCCAAGCGACTGCTAATATCGGGTGATTTTTTGAAAATGAGCCAGCCTTAATAACTCGAGAACCGTTAAAGATTTTTTTGCAGTAAACGGCATTTTCATGAATGTCAATGGGGACGCATTTTAACGAGAAAAGGTGTGATCCAAAACTCACCCCAGCCATCCCAAGTTTAGCAGAATTTTTTGGAATGCAATCCTAAAAAATAATGTGACCTTAAAGAGGAAAATTTTTGAGAGAAATGCAGTAAACTGAATTTTTATAAAAAGTGATAATAGGCCATAAATATCTAGGTAATGTGATATTGCATTTGGAAGGCCCACACTGGCAAATGTTATATTAAAAAAATCCCCATTACCCTAAACTACCCCCATTTCAAAATTATTTAATGTGATACCAACTTATTATTGAACTTTTAGGTAATTATTATTGTAAACATGAAACGCAACATAATTTTCAGACTCATAATATTTTCGGGCGGGGTTTTGTATACAACTGACTTAAGGTGACCCCATCGAAAGAAATCTGGGCTGGTCAAGTCAGGGGATCTGGCTGGCCACTCAATAGGCCCTCTTTGTCCGATCCATCAATGTGGGAATCTGTCGTTGAACCATCGGCTAACCGTCATGCGACAATGAGGTGGAGCCCCCTTGCTGAAAGTAGAACATTTCTTCATTTAAAATCAAATTCCCCTCTTCGTCATGCTGATTTTCCAACGCATCTACTATTAGAGGGTCAATAATGTTGCATTTGTTTACTGTCCAGCTAATATTGTCGGTAAACTACGATTGCATTCCAAAAAAATTGTGCCATTATCAATGAAAAAAATTAGGGATACCATTTGAAATTATAAAGTTGGGGTGGCTGGGGGAGGGTTTTGGATCACACCTTTTCTCGTTAAAATGTGTCCCCCTATTAAGTTTGGTTCGTTTTCAAAAAATCGCCCAGTATTTCTAAAGTCAATTGAAAATTTTTGAAGTGTGATGAACGAATTTACCCATCGTTCACGATTACTTACACTTCTACCATGGGCGTCCACCAAAATCTGTTAAAATGCCTTCAGAAAGCCGTACCAATAACTACGTATTTACAGAACATGCCTTACCATACTGCTGGTAAACTTCAAATTTCTATCTGTCTCTGTAACTTTTTTTTGTGCGCACGTTTACTCTGTACGAAGGCGTGGAAAGGACATAGTAAAAATATTTTTATAATTGTCAGTTTAAACTTGCAATTATCTATAATTGCAACTTTAAACTTGCATTTATCCATAATTGCAACTTTAAACTTGCAATTATCTATAATTGCTACTTTAAACTTGCAATTATACATAATTTCAACTTTAAACTTGCAATTATACCTAATTGCAACTTTAAACTTGCAATTATACCTAATTGCAACTTTAAACTTGCATTTATACCTAATTGCAACTTTAACCTTGCAATTATCCATAATTGCAACTTTAAACTTGCAATTATCTATAATTGCAACTTTAAACTTGCAATTATACATAATTTCAATTAGGTATAATTGCAAGTTTAAAGTTGCAATTAGGTATAATTGCAAGTTTAAAGTTGCAATTATAGATAATTGCAAGTTTAAACTGGCAATTATAAAAATATTTTTACTATGTCCTTCCCACGCCTTCGTAACTCTGAAATATCGTAGACGTATGTATTATAATGAGATCTGGAAGTGTATCATATTTTGAGCTTATTCCGATGAAGGGTAAACAGGGACAAATAGGGATAAATAAGGAGGATTTGATGCATATACTAAGAGTCAAGATCTCAATTTTTATGATATCTGTCACCACCGACTCCATTGTTGGAAAGTTTAACAATATAAAATGGAGATATTGGCTTGAAATTTGGCACACGCATGTATCGTTATGTTTTGAACTTATTCCGTTAAAGGACTGGGGGGGTAAATAGGGGTAGATAGGAGTAAATTAGTAAAGCTGGCTTCTAATTAATAGTCCGGAAACTTTGGATTTGATGTATATACTAGAAACCAAGGTATCAAATTTTGTTATAACATCTGCCAGATTAATTCGTTCTCGTATCTTTTTGACATTTTGAAATGATATAAAAAAATAATTAAATTTCCTACGCATTTATTTCACATTGGAATATAAATTGTACTCTATCATTCTTACATTAAACTGTTTGAAATGATTTCATTTTTGTATTTTTCATGGACTTAACTTATACATGAATAGGAATCTTAACCTCATTAGAACCAAAAATCTATATTATGTGCATCCATTCCTTCAATTTTCTTCGGTTTTTGAGAGTCTGACCCTCTGTGCATTAGACGCAGCTCTATCAAAAACCACAATATAAAAACTGCAGAACAATAATACCTTAGAGTTTATAAAAGTATACCTATTATCATTGTACATTTTTCATTCACCAAATTTACAAATATAGTAACAAAAAAAAAACTTGTTTCTGATTGTTGCTACCTTACACTAGACGCAGTTTGATGAGAAACTATAATGGAACCATTGCCGATTCATACCCTACTGCTAGCAAAGAAATTCATAAAAAGGGCTAAAGCCAATCCAGAATAACAAGCGAACATACATATGGGCTGAATTAGTCTTTTTTACATTTTTCGAAATCGGTTATTTACTCAAGTCAAATTAGATGCAAAAAATTGAAATTCCGTAATAATTCGCATAGAGCTGAAAATTGCTACAGACCTTGAATACACTACTACAAATAAAAAACCGCTGCCTAAGGAATCACTACTTCCACATCCAGATTATTCGTCCAAGTCACTTTAAAGGAAACATCTTGACTATATTTGCACTCTAGTATGTGGAAATTATTGGTCATAGAATTTTAATAATATTTGGGGTAGATGTCATAGAAAAGTTTGAGGAGTTGGTTTCTACCATATACGTTAAAAATGAAGTTTCTACTATTTACAACCTACCACCTCAATGGAGTCATCTCAATCAGATGTCACTACAATACATACGTGTACTAACTTTCAAGTGAATATCTCAATTTGATGTTATCAATCCCATTAATAATGAAGCGGAGGTGGTAGAGTTTGAAAAATATTAGAAAGAAATCTGAGGCCTTGGTTTCTAGTATATACACCGAATCCCAAATTTCTGTAGTCTTACCAGCTTGCTTTACTTATTTTCCCCTATTTGCCCCTATTTAACCCCCAACCCTTCAACGGCATCATCTCAAATTATGATCCAGTTTCAGACGTGGTTATAATACAAACGTGTACCAAATTTCAAATGAATATCTCAATTTTATTTTATCAACCCTTTTCATATTGGAGAGGGGTGGTTGGGTTGAAAAATATTATAAGAAAATCTGACGCTGTGGCTTCTAGTAGGTACCGAATTTCAAGTTTCTGTAGTCTTACCAACGTTTTACTTATATTCCTCTATTTACCCCAAATTAACCCCCAACCCTTCAACGGAATCATCTCAAAATATAAACTAATTCCAGACGTCGTTATAATACATACGTGTACGAAATTTCAAATGAATATCTCAACTTTATTTTGTCAACCCCATTAATGGGGTAGGGGTGGTGGGGGGATTGAAAAATATTATAAAAAAATCTGAGGCCTTAACTTCTTGTACATACACAATTTCAAGTTTCTGTACTCATACCAGCTTGCTTTACTTATTTCCCCCTATTGACCCCTAAATAACCCCCAACCCTTCAACGGAATCATCTCAAAGTATAATCTAGTTCCAGATGTCGTTATAATTCATACGTGTACCAAATTTCAAATGAATATCTCGATTTTATTTTATCAACCCCTTTAATAATGAAGTAGGGGTGGTGGGGGTTGAAAAATATTATAAATAAACTGAGACCTTGGCTTCTAGTACATACACCGAATTTCAAGTTTCTGTAGTCTTACCAGCTTGCTTTATTTATTTTCCCCTATTTACCCCTATTTAACCCCCAACCCTTCAACGGAATTATCTCAAAATATAATCTAGTTCCAGATGTCGTTATAATACAAACGTGTAGAAAATTTCAAATGAATATCTCAATTTTATTTTATCAACCCTTTTCAAATTGGAGTAGGGGTGGTGGGGGTTGAAAAATATTATTAAAAAATCTGACACTTTGGCTTCTAGTACATACACCGAATTTCAAGTTTCTGTACTCTTACCAACTTGTTTTACTTATATCCCTCTATTTACCCCAAATTAACCCCCAAGCCTTCAACGGAATCATCCCAAAATATAATCTAATTCTAGACACCGTTATAATACATACGTGTACGAAATTTCAAATGAATATCTCAACTTTATTTTATCAACCCCTTTAATGGGGTAGGGGTGGTGGGGGGTTGAAAAATATTATAAAAAAATCTGAGGCCTTGACTTCTAGTACATACACCGAATTTCAAGTTTCTGTACTCTTACAAGCTTGCTTTACTTATTTCCCCCTATTTACCCCTATTTAACCCCCAACCCTTCACCGGATTTCCTCAAAAAACAATCCAGTTCCAGATCTCGTTATAATATATACGTGTACAAAATTTCAGGTCAATATCTTAAACCGTTCCGGAGAAAGCGTGCGGACAAAAAAAGTTACAGACAGACCGACAGACAGACAGAAAAATTTTTTTCGCTCAAATTTAAAATCTCGACGTTTCATGACATTCTAAACCTATTTCACGAATAAAAATTTTTGAAAATTTTTTTGCGATTACTATACTTCCAATCCACTACGTGGATGTGGAAGTAATATCAAAAGTTCCCACCGATCCCTTGTAAAAATTTTATTCAAAGTCACAAATATCATTTTTTTGTGTATTTCTGTTAAGTGTTGTCGTAAAAATAGGTCATACAAAGTTTGTAGATCATGCAATTATCTACAAACACTGTTTTAATATTTTTTTCCCACAAATCATCATTCATGAGATATCACGATTTCAGAAGTTGGAAACGTGGTATTTGCTTAATATGCACACATTCCCACACCACCTATGAGGTAGTGTACTTGGCACATTTTTTTAACGTGGTCTCCAGTAGGTAGAATCCGCGATTGATTATGATTATGCAAGTCTGATCAGACAGTTTCCTGTTGATTAAAAAAATGGCACGAAGTTGAATGCCTATATTGGCTGGGGTATATTAGGCTATGGTCTAAAATTTTCGCGGTATTTAAAGACTATTTATTTATGAAAGTGCTAGATGTATTTTGAAATCTTAAACTGTACGTAAATCATATAGTGGCAAATTACTACAAACAGATCTGCAATATATAAAAATGGCATAAACAATTACAAATAATTGCTCGTTTCACAATGTAATCTTAACTCTTATACAATTTTTATGGCAATATTATCTTGAGAAAAAATATATAACTAATATTTACTCGAAATATTAAACTAAGTAAATAATGTTGAAGAGCAACGAACTATTAACATTATTATATTTTTTATCACAAAATACAAATTGTATAAAGTAGCTTTTGATTTAGTAGCACTATTTTCTTTGGGAATAAAACAATTAATTAGATATTTATATTTTTCAGATTAAAATTCAAATTATCATTATAAAAATTGTTAAATTAATATAAAAATAAATTTGTTTAACATTTAAGAAGAATTAAAAATTGCAATGTAATGAAATAACAATTATGTGCCTGACAGCTAGTTAGTAACACATTTACGTGTTTTAAGAAAGATATAGTTTTGTGGCATAAAAATAACTGGTAATCTAAATCAATTACAATTCTATAAAGCTGCCTTAAAAAAAACGGTTTTGAAATCATTTTTATCTGACCTTTCTATACGTACATACCTATAAGAAGAAAACTGTATTACGAGATATAATTAACATAAGAATAATACACTGAATCGAATCATTTGGTCTCAGTGGGAAGTACATTAACAAGTACAAGTTTTTAAGCACACGTTGAAATAGACGTATCTTTAACGAATAGAAAAAAAGAATATATTATACAGTGTGTCCCCAGATGGGCTTGTCTTCTAGTATGTACGTCAAGTCCCAAGTTTCTAGACTCTTACTAGCTTGCTTTACTTTTCCCCTATTTACCCCTTCAATAGAATCACTTCAAGATAAAATCTAGTTCCACGCGTCCTTGTAATATACATATACGTGTAGGTACCTTTCAATTGAATGTCTCAATTTTATTATGTTAACTTCTTTGATAATAGAGTAGGGTGGGGCAGATGGTTGACAAATGTTATAGAAACATTTGAGCCTTTGATTTCAAGTATATAGACCAAACCTCAAGTTTCTGGACTTTTGCCAGCTTGCTTTACATATATATTTACCTCTCAGCTCTTTGTTTGCGCTCTTGAGTGCGTTCTATTTGCCACTCAAGTTTCTTATCTACCGAAGTCATTATCATCTTGCGTTCGCCTCTTTGGTCAGCAAGAAAGTCCCTGTCTTCTATGATCCTAATTGAATTTATTGCCCGCTTCGTGGGCAATACCAGTAGCTTATCAAGCATTTTCAGAAATAAGTCTTCTCGATCCTTCCTCGCTTGAGAAGCTCTTGTTTTATAGTTCTTTAAAAGCAACTAGTTATTATGAAATGTTTCCAGTTTTTCAATATAGTGTTTCGGTTGTCTAGTTGGAATGCCAGATTTCTTCCAAACCTCTATGAATTCCTCGATTAGCAGATGTGCAGATTTTCTTACTATTTTTTCCACTCTTAAAAACTCGTGAGAATGTAACAGTACTTGTCTTAGCGTTGGTAGTTGATTAAGATGAGATAATGACTCCAGGTCTCGACAACCGAGAAGAAAAATCTCATCTCTCTGGCGTGTAGAGGTGGCTATTTTAAGAGATACACTCATCAGCACAAATGACTACTACTTCTTTTTGACTTCTGATTTCTGGCCTATAAAAAAAATCAGTTGTGCCAACAAAACTAAACAAAATAGCCCTTGAGGATAGAAACCTGAAATTTTACTACGCTAACAAAATGGACAAAGATAACAAAATTAAGGGATGGACTGAACAAAATTTTTTTTTTAAATTCTTGAACCACCCTAAATTAATAATAACAGGGTGGTTGTTATTATTATTATTATTCATTAAAAGTATAATATTGCTTTGCCTTTCCTTGCCAACTGTGTTAACCGTACGTATGCCAAATATTATTTCCATTTGTCACATTTTTTTTTTCATTATTAATCCTCTTTAGACGGTCCACCCTGTACATTCTCCGGTGAAAGTCTACTTCTAATTATTTACCAAATTTGACTATTCTCCGTCAAACAATTTTCTAGATATAGCGCCAACAAACAGACCACTAACCGACAAACAGACAGACTGACGGAATTGAAAGACCTTCGTTTTCGAAATCTACATGGTCTGAAACGTGAAAATTCGAAGAAATCTCGGACGGTGATTTTTTTCACGAATACAATACTTCCCGTTGGTAACCAAGGGAAGTAAAAATATTAATTCAACTACGTGAAATATATGTTAATATTTTTCCGATTCGACAAATAAATTGCTAAAGGTTTATGTAAAATCCAATAAATCAATGTACGCTTGAAATATTCAAAAACGAATGTTTCAGTACTGCTCAGTGCCTTTATTTTCATTCTTCTTTAGGATCCATGGACTAATATGGAAGAGGATACTCGTAATATTGCAGGATGGCCGTTGTTAGTGGCTGTCCTAGACGAACAAGATACACCACCTGTGTTCACCATAGCTCCACCAACCACCACCCTTAGCCCTAGTCTTAAACCAGGCGATTTGATCCTTAGAGTTCATGCTGAAGACGGAGACAGAGGAAATCCGAGAGAAATAAGATACAGTCTCGTATCAGATGGAGGCCCTTTTGCAAACTTTTTCAATATAACAGAAGACAAAGGTAATAACAATCAAAATAAATTCATATGTGTGTGGGGTTGCATATTGTAATGCTAAGCAACTTTTTCAAATTTGTAAACTCATATTTGGAATTACATCATGATGATAATAATTAACACTAAGTTTTTATTTGTAGAGGTAACTTCACGTTTTTTTTATGCTCGTTATTTGCTCTAATATTTTTCCATCATAAAGTGTACTTTGAAAACGTACTGTATTTTAAAGTAATTTATTTTTTGTTTTTAATGGGGCAGCAATTAGCATCAATATAGGCATTTGAACTTGCATCTCATTTAAAATTTAAATTGCTTGTTAAATTATCACCAAATTGCATGACAAAATTTGAGTCCTCATTGGGGTAATTATACTGTCACTATAAATACTATATAGGTCAAATATATACAAATCACAAAAGTAATAAAGCAAAATCCTTTCAATCATAACATGTCTAAATATGCAAGTAGGGCCAATAATACAGTGCGAACCTAAAGAAACGCACAAAATTCACATCTTTGGTATGTGTCATTTGGTCGATTTTAGTTTTGTAAATGCTACATTTTGTCACTATACCAAAATTTATGACGTCATTGGTTTTTAAGTTATGACGTCATCATAATTTTTTTTTAATGGAAACACATTTTTGTTTACTGTTTTTGGTGGTATATTCCTTTAGCTTTCTGGTGATGTGAAAAAAATTGATATTACCTAAGACATTCTTTTGAAAAAAATATTTTTATTGATTGATACCTTATATAAGTAATTGTGGAAAAAAAATCGTCTCCATTGCTCAAATTGCGACCCTCCAACCATTTGGCATTGACCAAGACGGGTGTAAACACTTTGCACGCTCTTCTGAATCATCTCATGGGCAATTCGTCTCATTTCCAAGCCAATTATGTCTTTCAATTCTTCTATGGTATCCGGTCTGTTAAAATACACCCTTGACTTTAAGTAACCCCAAAGAAAAAGTCTAAGGGGGTTACATCCGGTGAACGCGGGGGCCACTCAATCGGACCTCGACGACCTAGCCACCTTCCAGTAAAAGTGTCATCTAAAAACTGACGCAGTGATATCCCAAAATACGGTGGGGCCCCGTCTTGCTGAAACCAGACGTTTTCAGCAGGAATATCTTCATCTTCATTGTTCGGAAACATAATGCTAAGGCTGGCACTAACTCAAGTCGCAAAAACTGTAAGTATCTTGCAGCCGTAAGATTTTCTTCAAAAAAAAGGTCCCAATAAACGATCACCAATCATACCTGCCCACACGTTTACTTTGTCTCGTCGCTGTGTATGAGTCCAATGAGGATTTTCGCGTGACCAATACCTACAGTTATGTCGATGTTTAAAGAAAATGTAGCTTCATCAGAAAAAACCATGTTCTTTAAAAAAATTGGGTTTTCATCGCATATGGTCATCAACTGTTCACAAAACTATAAGCGCCGATCTGGATCGTCCTCATTCAATTCGTGGATTAATTACACTTTGTATGGATGATATTTTTCTTTTTTCAATAGACGTACAACAGAAGTTTGATTCACGTTATGATTTAAAGCCAGCTGCCTTGTCGAAAGATGGTGGTTTTCCTCACTTTCCAGAAAAATATTTAATTCGGTTTCGTTGCTTGTGCTAGGGCGGCCAGAACGAGGGAGGTCAGCTACACTGCCAGATTCATCATATCTAGCCACCAATCTACTTACAGTGGATCTAGAAATTTGCATTTCGGGGTATTCTTGATAAGCTTGTAAATACGTTTATTTCAGATAATTCTTCTGTTTTCTAATGAATTCAAGTTAAACTATATTAACATTAAAAAATTTGGATACCCCTGTTGGGCTATTTTAAAAGACAAATATTTGAGAAATCATGTAGGTATGTAAGAAAATCAATATTCACCCACTTATAGATTATTGAATTTAAACCTTGCTTATGGTTCACATAACAACACAATTTGCCATTTTTATAGAAAAATCCAAGATGGTGGATAGTTTGTCATTGTCATTTTTGAGGTGGTAAATTCAAAATTCAAAATGATGGCGTCGATATAGTGGATAAGTTTTAACATTAATCGGCTGATTCGATTGAACATCGGCATCTGGGGGTTATCAAGGTTGCAGATTGTAATTAGAAGAAGTATCTGAAACAAAAATTTTTAATATTATTTGCGCAATGAAGGGATCTAACTCGACAGGTCTAGATAATATTTCATCGAATTTATTAAAAAAGTATATTAATTTTTTTGCAAAGCCAATAACATATTTAGTTAACTTGTTCATTAATTAAGGTGTTTTCCCGATATTTTAAAAACTGCGAAAGTTATACCTGTCTACAAAAAGGAGGCTAGAAATGAAGTGGATAATTATAGGCCTATTTCCTTATTATCCACTTTATCCAAAATTCTGGAAAAAGTTATTTTCGCTAGAATTACAATTTTTTTTTAAAGTTCAACATAATTTCATTTTGTCAGTTTGGTTTCCAAAAAGATAAAAGTACAAAATTAGCGGTAGTAAATGTCTCTTCATGAAAGTTTGAATAATAAAAATAAACGTATTGGTACATTTTTAGACCTAAGTAAAGCGTTTGATCTTGTTAATCATGAACTCCTGCTTGATAAGTTGAATATGTATGGTTTACAAGGTAAAGTAAATGAATGGATCAGTTCGTACCTTTTTAAAAGAAGTCAAGTTGTTGAGATTTATGGTTACAGATCAAATAAGCTAAATCCTGAATGCGGTGTACTACAAGGTTCAGTCCTTGGACCCCTATTATTCATTATTTACATTAATGGTTTAGCAAATATCGTTGATAAAAATAGTTTAACATTATTCTCTGATGATACCTCTTTTCTTTGTTCGGGTCAATCTAAAAATGATGTTATATTATGTAGCCAATATATTCTAAATGTTTTTGTTGAGTGGTTTAATAAAAACAAACTATTTCTAAATATTTATAAGACAGAATTTATGTTATTTGAGCCTAGGAATTTTCCAGAAAACGAAAGCCAACTGATAAAAATAAATGAAACATCTAAAAAACAAGCAGACACTAAAATTTTTGGGTATAAATATAAATATTAATCAGTTTTAAATTGGGATGATCATATAAGAGATTTGTGTTCAAAACTATCATCAGTTTGTTATGTACTATATAGACTTAAATTTTTAACTAGCAAGCAAAAATTAATATCATACTAGTATGCACATTTTTATTCTAAAATAACGCATAGCATTTTATTTTGGGGATCTTCATATTCGTGGATAAAAGTTTTTAGGGTGCAAAAAGGTCATTACGTAATATAGCAGGCGTAAGCAAATTTCATTCTTGCAAAAATTTGTTCAATGAATATAAGGTATTAACGGTACCATGTGTATATATTTATGAAATACTAAATTATGTTAAATCTAATTATTCTTCATTTGTGACTAACAATTTTAATCATAATTGTGACACTAGAAATTCCAATGCCTTGATTATATCACAGCATAATTTAACATTATATGAAGCGATCCAATATATGTAGGTATTAAATTCCTTATAATTCAGTAATATTACGGTCCAAATTGCGATATATCCGACAAAATTCATAAAGTTTTGAAAATTGGTGGAAATAATCAGGACAGCATATGTAATAATAAACTGAAAAGTTCCCACCCCTAAATTGTGTGCTTCATCCCCTACGACATAGTATTCACCTCAATTTTCACTTTTTTAAAATTATCCATGAAATGGTGCATTTTACGACAAAAATACCTATGCACAAAAGTGTTCTACAGGAAATTCTCTACAAAAAAGGTTTTTAGACCATTTCTCCTCAAACGAATAGTACGTTGGTAAATCAGGGCCGTAATTAGCGCAAGTCATATAATTCGTTATCTATTTACCCCCACCGAAATGTTCGGTGTTCCTAAATAATTTGCTTAACAAAGAACGTTTAATTACAGAGCTAGTGAAAAGGTTTAGAACTGAAGGTATAGATGTGTTCGTTGCTGCGGATGACGCCGATTTATTAATAATACAAACTATTATAGAAAAATGTAAGAATTGCGATACAGCTGTTGTCGTAGGGCAAGATATTGACCTGCTAGTCCTTCTTATTGCACTTTCTCCCTCTGACAAAGACATTAAATTTTTGAAAGATAAACAGGGTAATACCTGTAAAAGGATTTACAGTTCTCAAGATTTACAGTCTGCAACTTTCTTTAAAAAATTGCAAATTCACCATTTTATTTGTACATGCCATCAGCGGTGACACAACCTCGGCGTTTTTTTCCAAAGGGAAAGTGAATGCAATCAATGTATTTAATAAAAGAAGTGATTTACAACATATTGTACAAAATTTCAACAATGAGGAAGCTACTCATGAAGAAATTGCAAACATGGGAGAGCGATTTATTTTAGCTTTATACAACTGTACCTCGGTAGGAAAAAGTCTAGATGAATACAGATTTATGTCTTTTAACAGACTAGTTGGTAAAGCCAGCAACACTGTTATGTTGTCAAAACTTCCACCAACTTCTGCTGCCGCTCGGCAACACTGTTATCGAGTTTTTCACCAAATCCAAACATGGAAAAACGTGACGCTCAAAGCTACCGATTGGGGGTGGAAAAAAGTTGGCGGTATATTAATCCCAATAATGACTACAAAAGAACCAGCTCCCGAATCTGTTTGAATTTGGTGAAGCATGCTTGAATGTTGAATCTGTGGAAGACGACGAAGATTTATAATTAACATTTGATAATTAGTGGATTAGATCTACAGGGGATACCACTTAAAAAAAAAACGCGCCAAGTACTTTATCTCTAAGGTGGTGTGGAAATAAGTACAACACGGTCTTTTTATAGAGGTGAAGGGGTGGAAGTTGCATATTTATTAAAATTGTAAATAAATTTTAGTGCCTACTGCTATTTTAAGTGTTAAACGTTAAACTTTAAGGTAGATCGTACTGTAGAGAGTGCTAGTCGGAACCAACCCTTATGTTTGCGCCATATTTTCCATGTTATTATTAATTTTAGGAAAAAAGTGGTAAAAATCTTTTTGATAGAGAATTTTCCAAGGAACAATTTTATATATAAGTATTTTTGTCGAAAATTACACCGTTGCCGAGATAATCTAGAAAAACTCAAAATGGGGGTAGAAAGGACGTCCTGGGGGATGAAGCACACTATTTAGGGGGAACTTTTTGGTTTAGTAATCCTTATGCTATTCCCAACATACCCACCTATTTTCAAATCTTTATGAATTTTGTCGGAATAAAAACGTAATATTCCTGAACTATTAATAAACTTGCTAATCATATAAAACGTATTCGAAGTGTGAAACAGTTCAAAAACAGTTTATTTTGTTTCTTAATTCTTAATCACCCTTCTTATGATGTTGACAAATACATAAATTTATAAATATTTTGGAGCCATGTCTGTCTTGGTAATTTTTAACATAATTTTCGTTTTTTGTATGTCTCTTTTAGACTGGTCCTACACCATATGTACATTTCGTATTGGTCTACTTTTGAAACAATAAACATTATTATTATTATTGTTTGATCAAAATTTGACGATTCAACATGACGGCGTCAATATAGCAGTTAGTTTTACTAATTTATGGTCTAATTCGTCTGAATCGGCTGGACAAAGTAAAGTAATATTCGTAGTACATAAAAAATTTGATGTCTAAAACAGAGATTAGAATTCTTAGTAGATTGCTTATTCCTCTCCTACTTGGCAAAATAGAAATATGTTGTTTTAGACTTAAAATCGCTTAAATAATCCGTCAAGATTTTATCAATAAACCCATGTAATAATAATGAGATTTAATCATGTGTTTCTTCAAAGGACACAATTTGTTAACAAAGTGCCTGTTAATACAGACCTTCGAATACGAAATCATAGTTATTTATAAGAGGTTCTATTTTCACATTTTAGTTTATACTATCGATCTAACTGGACGGTTTCGTGCTAGATCAAGCGATATGCAGCTTCCGGAAAAGTAAGCACCCCCAGACGTCCATTATAACTGAGAATTTATTTAAATGAGATCCCTTGTCTTACACGTAAGAATTTAAAAGTGAAATAAGGGTTTCGTGATCAAATTCTGCAATCGCTATTATAATAGATTCGGTTGTTTTGCGGATAGCTTAAGTGTTATATTGTCCCACTACCTTGAACGCAGGAAAATAACGTATATACAAACACTTTGCATATAAGACTTAACAAGTTGATATGCAAATTTGAGCTGAGAGCGTACTTTCTTTCAAGGTTGTTTGTTATATATTATTAATTGGATATGAATAATAGATGGATTTTACTTATTTACTGATTAACTAAAAAATTGCTTTACATTAACCTAACAGCAACTAACTATTCTTTTTCTTCTTATTCATAACATTTTCCCATACATTGTGTGATCTATCAATTCATCTAGTTGATCTCTGTTTGCTGTATGGCACGTCTGGCAGTATCACGCCGTCTGTCACGGCTGCCTATTAGGCGCACAGCCTCATCGGCTGTGGCATGTCGATCTTATGAGGAAGTGTCTGAGAACATTCTGTTTCTTCATGCGTTCAGTGGCGGCGACACGACATCGTCCCTACTCAACCAAGAAAAGGCAAAATTTTATTCGCTTGTCCAGAAAAACACATCGGCTTGCCAAACCAGAAGATCTCGCTGACGCTGAAGCACGCTTTCTCGTTTCTTTTTATGGTTGCGACATGGAACAAGAAACCACCAACAAGCAGCATAGGAGACGTTATTGAAATACTTTCTATGTAATTGTAAATGCTAAACATAGGAGTCGATAGTCACACGACGTCAGCGAGCTTTTTGGGCTTGGTGGGTGTATTGGTGAGTTTTCGGCACGTTTCATAACTGGGGTTCGCCGCCACCTTGAAAAAATGGTTAATAACTCTTTTCCGCACCATTCCGGAGGTAGAGTTCTAGGCACGTTTTTTTACCATGATTATCCCGATAGGCCTATTCCACTGTCATTGACAATCGATAGATTATTATTTGTTCCCTTCATTGGAGCCGTTGTCGATGGTGCCCTGCTCACAGATTTGCGGGAAATCTAGGAACTTTGTTTACCGCTGCAGTATTGACATATGTATAGCGGAGCATTTCATTCCAGCTTTGCGGCAACCACAAGCTGTTCTGCAGTTTCCATTGAATTTACAGGCTATTAATTTTAAAAGATCGGTTGGTGCAGCTTTTCCTGTGACGGTTTTTGATTCTGGCCCACAATGTTTCCGGACCCATCACTATTTCTCCGGATCGTGGAAGTTTTTAAGCTAAGTTGCACTTGAAGGTACGTCCAAAAGTGTGTTAACGGATCGCATACGATGTCAGGGAAGTGATGCGTTTGTTTTTGATTTTGTCGTTGCTTTTACAAACGCTTTGCAGCGTAGCAAATTTAACTTTTCTTGAACTTAAGTTACTTTGTACAAATCAATAAGGGACATAATCCTATGGTAGCGAGAAGTTTGGAAGAAACTTTTTTTCTTTAATTCAAACAGAGCAAGTCGTGTGTATAAATAGGATGTTGTGACTTATGACATCGTATCAAATGCTCGATGTTGAATAAAGTTTCTCGGCAATTCATTCTCAGGCGTTTTTTTTTTTTTTTTTTTGAAATCACGATCGATTTGCCATGGGCTAGTCCTGTTAGTAACACGAGAAGATCGATGTCCTCATCTACGATCACTACCAAATCGTGAATGGTGACTAATAGCGGTGTTTATTATCTCGATATGCTTTACCCGACCTCTACAATTTTCACGTTGAAAAATTTTCTCGTTGAAATTATCCATATCGAGGAAATTGCGAAAAACCTTGTGTCCCGCGCTCGGTTTAAACTTTCTTTCGCAATAAATAAAGAATTATCTGCCCTACGAAAAAAATTAATAGCACATAAAATATGAGAAATTTTACGCTCTTTAAAACGCCTCAATACAAACAGAAATATTTTTTTTAAATATTCTTCTGTTGTTATTCCCTTAGAACGATCACTATGTAATGTTCTCGAAGGACGTGCAGGAGTGGCTAACCCCCCATTGTTCATCGCTCGTTACGACTAACCAGGTATAGTTTATCTTAGACTTATTCTAGGTGTAAAAAATGTCAGCGCCTTGATAATGCGGTAAAGAACAAGGATCTCGACATTTTTTATACCAACAATAAGTTTGGGATAAACTATATTTTAGTATTGAGTAACTCGACATTAGGTATGTTGATTGATTGATTGATTGATTTGCCAGCGTAAGGTAGGCATTGCTGCCAATTCCGGGGCATGGCGATTTGTTCCACCACGCCCGATCGCCCGCCGAACGTCTATCTGCATACATATTCATGCTGCTCCACCCCACCAAGTGCCGGAATAAACCCCCGATGCTTTTATATATCGCCGTATCGGCTGCATACGCTGGATTGGACATTGGACATGCTTGTTGTCTGAAATATAGGATGGAGCGTGTAGGTGTTTGTGAGATGTTTGTTCTTGTTTTCCTTCTGTCTTCCTCGGAAGGCGTTTGTGAGATGCTTCTTTTAGGCTTTCGTGTTTCTTTTTACTTTCAGGTTTTTGTGAGATGCTTCTTTTTAGTTTCTGTCTGTGATCATCTTCTCTCCAATTCTACTTCTGAGTTTTCTGTTTCTTCTGTTTCTGAGTCTGGCAGTGTGTATATCCTTGATATTTATTTATTGTATTCCGTCTTTTGTTGTGTCGATCTTTCCCAGTGTGTATAATCCTTTCCTAGCTTATTCATAATCCTCTCGATTGTTGTTATCCATGTGTAGCATGGCCTCCCTATTTTCAGCTTGTTGCTGTTCAGTTGTAGCGCTTTCTTTAGTAGGTGTGTCGTGTCTCGTCTTTGGACGTGTCCCCAGTATTTCATTGCGTATGATTCTATTCTTTTGATTATTGTTCTTCCCTCTAGTAATATTGACGTTTTCTGTCGTTTTTGTGGTTTTCCTGTTTTTGCTAGCAGTTGGATAATGTCCCTTTCAGCTCTTCTCAGGCTTCTTCTGTTAGTCTTTGTCGTTGCTGCGTTTTTGACTCCATATGCCATCGTAGGCATTATGTTGGTCGTGTATATCTGTTTGGTTAGGCTCCATGGTGGTTTATTGTCCTCAATGAAGGGTAGTACCTAAAAATACCTCGACAAAACAACAGTACGGAAATGACAACCTACCTCAAGCAGCACGTTGTAACAGGAATGATTATTTACAATTGACAAGATTCGGTTATCTTAACAAACGCATCTCAGTACGCTCCTCAAATATTGTGAAATGTTGCTCTGGTAACAATATACTGAGTGTTACATTTAAAAAACTTAAGTAATTATATTAAACCTAAATCAATGACCCCATATCTTTTAAAGAATTTTTAAACTATACCCCTTTGTGCCGTCTACCATGCCATTTTTGGCAATGTTCGGTATCTTTTATAAGAGAGCCAGGGCGCTTGAACGACGCACAGCTGAGTCAAACCGAACTTTTTCAGACAAATTAACGTTTTCTCGTTTTCTCGTTTCATTTTCAAAAAATTCATATACTCAACAAATTTCTGGTGATAATTCAAGCCCTTGGGAGATTACAAGTGAAAATTAAAATTCCGCCTGGAGGGATCGATTAGGAATTTGGTTCTGAGTATCTAAAAAAAAAGCTCGTTTGGCCATAAAGTGCCTGCAGAAAGTTAATTTGCCTGAAAGAGTTCGGTTTGGCCCCACTGTGCCGACGCAAAGCTGGGACACGCTATATATAATCCATGTAGAAATTAATATAGAAAAACTGGTAATAATGAATTTAGTAAAAAGTCTAATAGACCTGCCACATTAATTTTTATGTTTGGGGCTTTCTCGATGCGGAAAAGATACTCGAAGTAACTGTGAATCAAGTTCGTCAGTTGTACCGCTAGCTGTGCCGAGCTATGAAATCAACCGTGCAGTGATTAAATGCTTGAGAACACGAATATATGATTAATACTGGCTGTTTTTATTTATGTAAGGTTTTAAACTTAAACACTTTCAACGGTGTAAGTTGAAAAGGGTAAAAAGATGAGTTGTAGCGAGTTGCGTGACAATAACTTTTACTAGCTTGTTACCAGTTATACTACACACGGGGAAAGTCCTGCATGTCACCGTACTCTGTATTACATTCCCAACTTATTAACATTAAACTGAATAAACGATAAAATGCATCAACTTGTTTTTAATGTCTCCCAACTGACCTATATATTAATAAAATCAATTGTTATCATATCAATCAGCAACCACTGAAAGCACACGTCTACGATTTCTTCATAAGGTTAGTTTTATGATTGTAATTATCGATATTACCTACTCTATAAATAAAATAATCTCCTCAATAATTTAAAATAAACATTTGTCATTCCCTTGTGAATGTTTCAGGAATATTACCTTTATAGTTCTCAGAATTGTTGTATATAATTTATTACGTTTTTACAGAAGATACAAAATATGTCAGACAGTTCGATTTCAAAATTAAATTTAAAAGCTATAGTCTTTATTGAATTATTTATTACAGTTGCTCTAGATTATATTAACGATCTAAGAAAAGAATTATTTATTGTGTCAATGCTATCTCTTTTAACAACCCTAATTTAAGCAATATCTATCACGAAAGCATGTTTAAGATATGCCACTTTAATGGACAGGGTATGACAAACAAAATTGACGTAATACAATGTTTTTTAATAAAGTTTAATTTTGACTTACTATGTGTATCTGAACACTGGTTTTAAGGTAATGACTTAGATAGCATTAATATTCCCGGCTATAAAATAATAAGCCAATTTTCTAGGAAAGAGCATATTCATGGAGGATCTTTAATATTAGCAAAAAATAATGTTTGTGCTAATGAATTACTATCCATTAAGAAATTATCTTTAGAATGTCATATTGAAATATGTGGCGTAAGTTATTTTATCAACGGTTCGAAAATAGTAAATATTTGTCTTTATAGACCTCCTAATGGAGATATTAATACTTTCAGTACTATCTTGTCCGAAGCTCTAAATATTGCCATAAGAGTATCAAAAAATATTATACTGTGTGGTGACTTTAACATTGATTACAACAAAAAATGCTTTAACACTAAAATCCTAACTGATATAATAAATGCCTTTGATTTGACTGTAACACTGACTAAACCTACTCGAATATTTACTAATGTCAATGGCTATACCAGTAGTAGTTGCATAGATTATATGATTACTAACTTGAATCCTAACACTTATTGTTGTACTATTCTACAACCAAATATAGCAGATCACTTAGCACATGCACTAACTATTAAATTATCCAAGCAGTCGTTACCTGAAACTGGTAATACCATTTTTCTCACACAGCGTATTATTAATGACAGTACAATTAATACTTTTAACTATCATCTAAGTCGGACTGACTGGTCTAATATATATAACTTAAACGTTACTGAAGCATTTCAATATTTTATTGATAGTATTACATGGTGTTATGAGGCTAGCTGTCCACTAAAAAATAAAAAAATAAAAAATCATAAGAAAGATAACAATGAATGGTTTACCCGAGAATTAAAACAACAAAGTGTATATCTGAAAAATTTGTTCTGGATGACAGTCAACTTAAACTGTCCTGACCACAAAAGAAAATATGATGAAGAAAAAAAGAACTACAGAAAGAATATAAAAGTAACTAAACAGGTCTATTACAAAAATCAAATTAATAATTCTTCAAATAAAAACAGGGAAACCTGGAAACTAGTTAATAAAATACTAGATAGAAATAAAAAAGACTCAAAAGATACAATTATTCTTAAAGTTAATGACTGTATCATTAGTAATACAGCTGAAGTTGCTACGGCACTTGGCCATCACTTCTCCAATGTTGTGCCTAAAAACATTGCTAATCACTTTGGATCAAATCTCTCTTTGCCGTGCACTTTAAATTGTAACTTTGTAAATTCAATGTATTTTGATGCTGTTACGTTAAATGAGGTACACAATATTATTATTCAGCTAAAAAATAAAAATTCATCTGGCTATGATGGATTAACGACAAAAATAATAAAGAATATTGAAAATAATATACTCACACCATTTCTTTATCTGATAAATAAATCAATAGATGCTGGGATTTTTCCAGACATTATAAAATTAGCAACTGTTATTTTCTTATTCAAAAAAGGTGACCCTACCGATCTTGAAAATTATAGACAAATCTCCCTTTTAAGTATTCTGTCTAAAATACCCGAAAGAGCAGTATACAACAGAATATCCAATTATGTAGAAAATAATAAAATACTAACAGTCTCACAACATGGATTTAGATCAAACAAATCGGTCGAAACTGCTTCTTGTCATCTTCTGGATTATGTTTATCAAAGTTTGGACAAGGGAAAGTGTGTTGTCTCACTGATGTTCGACCTGTCCAAAGCTTTTGATTCAGTCAACAAAGACATATTAAAGGAGAAATTAAATAGTCTCGGCATCAGAGGCAACATTCTTTCATGGCTAATTTCATATATGGAAAATAGAACCTTAAGGGTAAGTTTGAAGGGAAAAAAATCCGACATTTTTAATGTGACACTTGGGGTTCCTCAGGGTTCAGTGTTAGGCCCGCTATTGTTTGTGTTGTATGTAAACGACTTACCCAACTACAAAGAGCATGGTCATGTTACAATGTTTGCAGATGACACAACAATTACCGTGTCTGCCGATACTCCTGAGGAACTACATAATATGATCAATGACATAACTAATTCTTTAAGTGCATGGTGTCAAAGAAACAAACTTATTCTGAATGAAAAAAAAACTGTTTGTTTAAACTTCTACCTCCAAAAACCTTTGCCAGAAAATTTCATGGTTAGTGAAAATATTGTGCTATCGGACTCTGCTAAATTACTCGGTTCTTTACTTAATTCAAAACTATCCTGGTATAGACATATCGACCATGTGTGTAATCAACTAAGTAAAGCATATTTTGCAATATTACAGCTAAAATCAATTCTCGATAAGGCGGGCTTAGTTAATATTTATTATTCTATGGCCTACAGTCATATATCTTTTAATATTCTCGCTTGGGGCAGAGCTCCGGAATGTGAACGAGTGTTTATTTGCCAAAAAAAATCGTCAGGTTAATCTTTGATCTAAAAGTAAACGAAAGTTGCAGAGAAATATTTAAAGAACAACGTATCCTCACTACACCATCGATATACATCTTAAAATGTCTAACTTTTACAAAAAATAACTTAAGCCACTTTACAAAAAGATTAAATTACCATAATTACAAAACAAGACATGGTGATTTTCTGAGTATACCGATTCACCACACAAGCACTTTCAAGCGGTCACCCCTCTATAACTGCATAACACTATACAATGCTCTTCCTAAAGAAATTCGAGATATTTCACAAAACATTAAATTTAAAATAAAACTTAAGGAATATCTAGCAAATAAAGGCTATTACAGTATAACTGATTTTATTGATGGAAGATGATGCTATTTATATTATATTTTATACTATGCATTTGACATATTTGTTTGTTAGTTACCCATGTACTTATTATAATTATTTGTTCTTTGTTATTTATATTTATGTTTTATATTATATTTTATTTTATCTATTTGACATATTTGTGTTGTTTGTTACTCATGTATTATAATTGTTCTTTACTCTTTCTATTCATATTTATATTTATATTTTGTACTTTCTTCTGACTTACCACATATACAAGATGTATCTACCGTTGGTCAATAAATTATTATTATTATTATTATTATTATTTGGTTGATATTTTATAAGTCACTTTATTTTATACCATATTTTCGAGACGACTGTTGTAGATATCTCTATCTTCGTAAGCAAAAAAAATAATAATGAATAAAAAATGTAACCGTCTTTAAAATATCACCAAATATTATTATGAAATAATATTTCACAGTCGTTCGGTTAATTGAATCTTATTACCTAATACCGATATTGAGATCGGATATAAAAAATACGTTCGATTTTGTTTACTTCCCAACTAGCAATTTGATATTTTATAAAGTTGTAAAAATGTTTCTGACACAAATTTTATAAAACAATATTACTCTCAGAAATACTTTTATAACGTTTTCACAGCAGCTATAAATGCAAAATTGGCACCATCCTATAAAATAATTCAGTCGCTGTTGGTATTTTGTAGGCCTTATAAAATTCAGCACTATCCTTATATAACAGTTTTATTAAAGGTTCACTTAATTGCGCTATACAATACACTTCATTATTTATTAAATTACTGCTATAAAACAACTAAACAACTGTTTTTTAAGAGCTTTTAAGCAGCTGTTATAAAACAAGTTGCCGCTTTATACACACTAATATATAAGTATATACATGATTTCTTAAATGCATCCTAAAAGTTGCAAAAAGTATTTTTGTCGTTAAAAGCATATAGCATTGTGTTTTAATACTAGGTACTTAATAACTTATAATAATTATTTAAGAGACTTAGAATGGCTCACAACGCCTGAAATTATTGACGCGGAGGAAATTTTACTGTGAACTATGGCCATGTTTTTAATGCATTTGAGACGCTCCTCACATTTTTTGAGGGTTTCTAATAATTTTAGAAATTTGGTAAAAATCGGTTTTACGAATTTCAGTTTTTTTGCGATGAAACTGACACTAATTTGTTTTAATCGTCATAACTGTATAATTAACAAGTTTCTAATTGTATCAGTTCTAATAAACATTTAACATTTTAACTTTTCATATCTTGTCATAATTCCCATCTCCCACGCTGATCTTATAAAATGGCTTCCCTCTATAAAATACATTTGTGCTAGTAGCAAGTCCTTAAAATTTTACCCAAATGTATATTTTTAATCTTGAACACCATTTATTTTGTAGATACTCTGTTGGATATTATGAACATATGACCTTCAATTATTATCTTTGTGGTTGGTAAAACATTATTTATAAAGGATAGTCAAGTTTTACTTTTTTTAAAATTTGTCTTTAATAATAATTTATTTTATCAATGCTTATTTTAAAAGACATAATAAATGTTATCAGTTAACCTTGACTTCTTAACTATTTTGAATGAAGGATTTTGCTATTAATAGACAATGATAAATCTAATACATCTATTTGATGATGGCACACACATTTTTCAGGTGTCAAAAACCTTGATATTTCTTTCAATAATATATGAAATATTTTTTTCGTTATTTAACTCGAATATTCACTTTAGTGTGACAAATGAGACCGACAGCCAAAAATTCGGTGAAAAAAAGACAACAATTGCATCATTGAAATAAATAGAAGGTACACCAAATGTCAAAATATTACGTCCAATATAAATTCCCACTCTCACTTATGAAATCTTTTTCAAATAAGATTATATTAAAATCAGTGTTATTTTGCGTTTTAGTTTTTGCTTCCCATGCTTGAAATCTTTATAAGAAGGAAGTTAATAGTGTCTCATTTTTACCCAAAATGAGGGGTAAAGATGATATACAATGTTATTTCTTTTTTCCGCTCTCATAACGCCATATATATCAAATTCATAACTTTCGTCGTAATACTTGTTAATTTTTCCATCAGAGAACTATTTTAATTTGTTTTTAACATTAATTAAAGTGTGAAAAAAAGTTTAAGTTTTAAAAAATGTATCATTTCTACCCGACCTGACTCTAGTGTTAATTTTTTCTTAGGGATGTTAGCTCAATATGGTTGGCGTATCTTTTATTATAAATTATCCCCAAGTGGTTCTGATTCCACTATGAAGAATCAGAACAATGGGGCTTCGTCTTTCTTACTCCAGCAAATGTGGATTTTCTAAATTTTAGGCAGCCATTGAGGTGATCTGGAAGACGGTTAAAAATAATTCCAAACACTTGTTCCATCTTTGACAGTTTCTTGTAGAAGGTTTCGTTCTTTAGTATATAAAATTGTTTACGTATGGCTCTAAATTAACGACTTATTTGTAAATATTTTTAGGCGAATTGCTTCTGACCCGTCCACTCTCAGAAATTCTGTCGACTTCCCACACGGGTCAGCCAATCCTGCTGACGGTAACCGCTGAAGAAGTCCGCTCCAATCCTGAGGAGGCTCCGGCTCAATCTTCCAGTGTTCAGTTGGCCCTCATACCGCCAGGAGTAACAGCAGGATTACCAATTTTTGGTGCAATAGAGTACAATGCCCTGCTTGATGAAAACTCCCCCTCTGGCACAGTTCTGGACTTACCTCAAGCTGAAATCAACGCTCAACCAGGAGACGTTGTTACTTTGAGTTTAGTTAACAATAATGGTACATAAGATTTTATACATTTTATTATTTGTCCATTTTCTATCGCCTTAACCCCAAAAGATATTCACTAAGCAAAATTTATACATGCAAGTAGCATGGCGCATATAGAATAGAATTTCCCCACTACATATTTACTTTTATCGATATTTTAATCATTATCCACCAAAGAACTTGTGTATATGGGATAATATCAAACCGATTTTCGATTTGAAGATATCAATGAATGTGTGGTGAAAATTGGATTTAACTACTGGTTGTCTAAAAGATGTTGCCATTTAAGAAAGTTGACATAATTATAAATTAGTGATTTCTGAAGTTTTGGTTTGTCGTAGCTTCTAAACCAATTCTAAAAACCTCACGTTTACATTTTTCTCTTACTGTTTTGGTCCATCTGATAGATTTGAGTGCATCCACTGTAGTATAAATGCAATAATAGAAATGAAATAGCTCTAGAAGAATTAAGTAGTCTCAAGACATTTTTAAAATACTCAGTTGTACCTAAGATCGTCTCCGGAATCCAAAAATATAAAAATATACAAGGAGTCCCATTTAAAATTTCAAATTAAGAATCTAATTGGATTACACTGTGTTACTTGAATTATGTTTCTAAAATTTTGTACATTTTATGCATGCCCAATTCGAACAATTTTTTTCTATCTATCAGAAATAGACACTTCCCTTGAAAAAAAGAAATGTTCTCAAAACGTAACTCACAAAATTACGTTAAAACCGCATTATCTTTTTATAAATCCTATATTAGATCAATAATAGACTACGGCTGCATATTATACGGTTCTGCTAGTAAAAGCCTATTAAGTAATCTAGATGTCATACAACGTAAAGCTCTAAGAATATGTCTGGGTGCTATGAAATCCACACCAAATGAAGCCCTTCATGTGGAGGCTCTTGAACTCCCACTTTTAATTAGAAGAAATTTCTTGAGTAACAAATTCATTCTCAAGCTTAATCTTTGTAACACACCTCTATTGCAAAAAATTTCTTCCCTCAATACTTTCGACTTGACCAACAGTTATTGGACTAAGAAGCCTTCCCCCCTACTTGTATTTCATTTCGTGATACCTATGAACAGTTAGACATTATTGAAAAGAATTCATTAAGCGATTACGATTACTGGGCTTTGTGTACCAAACCTCGCGTTCTCACCCCTGACTATAATGATAATCCAAATTTTTGTGAAAAAATTATACTAAATATTCTTGACCAGTTTAATGACTCGACAATTATTTACACTGATGCCTCTAAAACCAAAGAAAGTAACGGCTGTGCATTCTACATTCCACTGAAACACGAGGAAGTCAAATTCAAACTTGACACAAACTGTTCGATTTTTACTTCTGAAGCAATTGCCATTTATAATGCCTTAAGCCATGGCAAAAAAATTATCTCAAAGGATATAATAATTTTGTCAGATTCACTTTCAGTCCTTTCAGCTGTTAAAAATACTTACTCCTTCTCTTACAAAATAAACCCATATATATATAAAATAAAAGAATCTGTTTATAATATCACACAATCTGGGAAATCCGTTACTTTTGTCTGGGTCAAAGCTCATATAGGCTTGACTCATAATGAGCATGTCGACATTTTGGCTAAGGATGCCGCCGCTAACGGGGCTATACTAGATCATAAGCTATGCCTGACTGACTGCTATAACTTATATAAAACACGAGCAAAGAACACATGGATAGATTCCTGGGAACAACATGTTTTGAATAAAACTACTAAATATTGCACAATACAACCAGCTATTCCTCGTTCTTTTTGGCATGACAACCTCAACGTACCACGAAAATATATAACAACTATTATCAGACTAAGATTTGGACAGCCCCTCTCACCTACATAAAATTGGCGTTCTCCCATCAGATCTGTGCGATCTGTGTGATGTTATTAGTGATCTTGACCATGTTTTCTTTTCATGTTTCAAAAATAAAAACGCTACAGATATATTTATCAAAAATATTGTCTCATGTTGCAACACTATGGCTCCATTTAACTTAGTTAATCTCCTTTCTATTGGCACTAAGCAAATTTATGAATTTATTATCGGTTTTTTGGTAGAAAGTAAAATAAAATTATAGGTTAGCTGTGTATTCCTCTCGTCTTTCCTCTTGTTTATACCCCCCTTCCCGTGGTCCTTCTTGTGATGTTTATTATAATTTAATGCCCTGACAGACCCCAGGGCGAGAAGCGTGTGTCCCTGTAATTCCTCATTTTGTTCATTTCTTTCTACTCATTTTGTGTTATTTTTTATTTTAGTATTCTATATTATAAAGTGCTCTTGTGTGACTGGCTGTATGGTCTATGACCCAAAGCCATAAAAAAAAAATTCACAAAGTTTACCTCTATAACGAAACTGACATTAGAATCATATGGGACAGATGCGTTTGTCATTACTGACTGCGCGGAATCAGTGCTAACCCAAGATGCCGACGAACCTGTTGATCTTATACTTCCAGAACCTGCTCATTTCCGGGGAAACCGAAACTGATGGAACAGTGTCAAATCATGAAAAAGTTGCCGTTTGTGATATGTATTACCCCTGCCAAATTTAAGACTTACGTCTTAAAAACTCTGGAGACTATGACTCGTCTAATGATTCCGTTAACAGCCTGTATAATAAACGGTTTGTGACTAATTATTTCGTCATAAAGAAAACTGGGAGTCTCTCATTTACCTGCTAAAATCCCACTGTTTGTGGGGCTTTTTCTAAAAATTATTTATGGGGTACTTCGTACATAATTAAGCATAGGCTTAATTCGGGGGGATGGGCAAGGGTAGGCAACTGCTTACCCAATATTTTGAAAGAGCATTACATTGTTTAAGGAAAATCTGGCGAATTCCGAAATTCTTCCGGAAAAAATAATAAGTATTATAATTACGCCAATCAAGTCAAAGATTTTAAATACAATTAGGCAGCCCAACAAACATTTTTTGTTTTATAAGAGTAACCGTCCTATTACCGACACCACACCGAGTTATATATATTCAAGTGATATAATGCAAGACTGGGAATAGTTTTGTTACTCCTATAAACCGTTTATAACGCTTAAATGGAGAATCATATAAAGGTAACAGGCACCAGTATTTAGTCACGCTATACACCTCAAGGTTGCAGAACAGTAAGTAACAGAAACAGATCAGTAACTGCTATATCACTTTTTTATATAACCATTTTCCATAAATATTGGTGATAGAAATATATTCGTTACCACTAAAAAACTTTCTATTAACACCTCTTTCTCTCTCATTTATAATGTCTCATCTCTTTCCTAGAGATCCTATACCAACTGACACAAGAATAATGTGGTAATGAAATTAAATGATGTAGGTACCTACATGAGTATAGTGGAAATTTTGCACTGATAAAGGTACGTGTTACTAAATTTACTTTTTAAATTGGCTTCTGACATCCACAAAGATCAAATGTTGGTGCGAATAAATTATTATTGTAAAATATGACCCTTATACTTCGGAAAAAACTGTGGGCCTCTAAAATGTTAAGCAATTAAAAAAAAATTAAATAAAAAAAATATATGACAATTTTAATGACACATTTTTTTAGAAAATAGTACAGAAATATGTTTTGTACATAATGGGCTTGTTCCATGATATTCTTTTTATATGGTTTTTATACTTTTTCATATAGTACTCGATATTCTCATTATGCACTTAAAATTTCGTATTGTTAACTTCTTCCGTTCTCGAGATATAAGAAGTTGAAATTAGTAATAGTTTCAAAAACCGAGCGTTCATTTGTGACGTCACTATACGCAGGTGACGTAAGAATAGTGGCTTTCTGGGACCTTTCAAATTTAACATGAAAAGTCGAAAAACAGGAATTTTCAAACGCTGGTAACTAAATAAATACGCCTAGTGGAAGTTTGTTCTATGTCTCTACGGAAAGGAGAAGGTCGGCGATGAATCCCAATCGTAAACTGCAGGGTCAAAATCGAAAATTCGTCACGACAGGAACGAGAGAAAATTGTAATTTTTTGACATTTCACCAAATTGTACTCCCCTACTGTCAAGAAGTAAGCAAAACAAACAATACTTCGAAAACATTTATAATTATAACAACAAAGGAGCATCAAGTCTATTGAGATCGCCGAATCTATGCGTATAGTGACGTAGCGCCTGGCCACGCCCCATTTTCGCGAGGTGGAGATTTGTAATGGTTTTTAAGATACTAAACGTGCGAATAAGATTCTGATTTTTTGGAGATCCATTATTTTATACTTGCATTTTCGATTTATGAAATAAAAAAAAATGCTGAACAAGCCCATTATGACTAATTGCACTTCATTTGTTACGAAATTTTGAGTTTTTAATACACATTTTTTAATTTTAAATAATGATTACTCATTGCCGTAAGATGGCTGCCAAACTTATGGCCGATGTTTTATTATCAACAGTTAATGCATTTTAAGAAATGTAATATAACTTTAAGCTTTGTTATAAATATTGGTTACTTTAATATAACTGTTCGAGTTCAGTACTTGTAAAATCATGGGCTACTAATTATAATTATACATTGCTTTTACCTGGCACGTCTATGAACATATAGCATACTTTAAAGTCTAAAGGGTTTAAGGTTTCTTTTCCTGGCGAACGGTTTGATTAGGGTTTTTACTAATTTTTATATCAGTTTCTAAAACCGGGTTTAAATTTTTAGCGAAATCGTCCCATGGGAACCCATTGTTTAATAACAGTTTTACAAACAAATCATAAATAACGCAGTTTTCGATTCCAAAACACTTCTATCGTAGAGTATGGGTTAATACAAGAAAAAGTCTTAGATGTACAGTGTGTCTTACTTAAGACTGTAACAACGTAATAACTGTTTTGTCTTTTGTAAGGTTTCAATTAAACTGATCTCAAAAGATAGAGGTCGCCAAGGTCTATTTAAGATCGCCAAATCTCTTTCCATCTTTAAATGCAAGGCCATCTACGATACTAAATTCAAAAATCCTAAATCCGAAGTTTAGTTCAATTCTAAAAAAAAAATGAGGTCTTGATGAAAAATATTCTTTTGAGGCATTTAAATAAAAATTATTTCTAAATTTTATTTTCGGAACAATTTACACACATGAATAATAAACACAACCAAAAGAATTAAATATTGTGTTATAATATCAAGCATCCATCAGCTCTAATGCATGCCTTGCAGAATTTAACTAAACTTCGTATTCAGGGTTTTTGAATGATTTCGAACAAGTTTTGTTAACAAAATTATTTTATTAAGAAATGCCTACCATGATTTTTCATTTTTTTCAAACAATTTACTGTCGTAGATGGCCTTGCATTTAAAAATGGAAAATGGTTTTGTTGATCAGTTTGATTCAAATCGGAAAAAACAAAAGAATTATGACGCTGTTACAATTAAGTGAGACACACTGTATATGTTATGTTTTAAAGATTCATTGTTTAAAAATTGTTAACGTTTAAACATTGAAAATTGCGATTTTTAATCTTTTTGACCTTTAACAACTTTTGAATGGAAAGAAATTTTTAGATTCTGCAAAAATAATCGGAGACTTCAATTTCAAAATGCCGAAACATTTATATTGATGTAATTTTATAATTTTATAATTCTTTCAGAACAGTTTTTCAGAATCTAAAAATTTCTTTCAGTTCCAAAGTTATGAAAGGTAAAACGGCTAAAAACGCATTTTTTCAATGTTTATACGTTAACTACTTTTTAAACTTCTACCTTTTCGACATAACATACTTTCCTTTTTTCTTGTTTTGACTCATACTTTACGATAGAAGTAGTTTCAAATCGAAAATCGTATTGCTTACAAATTTGTGTATAAAACTGCAAATGATCGCCGAGTTATCGCAAAAAATTCAAAACAGCGAGCGCTCGTCAACATATCAGCGAACGCAAACGAAAATCATCTGGGGAACGTTCGCACAACCGTTCGGTGAACGATTGCCAAGTCTTTCGATTTTTGCGCAAGCCTTAATTACTAAATTGTGTTTTCTCGCCACTTTTGCTTTCCCTCTTTTAACTTTAATATTACCTGTGAAGTGATAAACTCGCTTGCTTTCCCTCGGTCATTTGGGTTTAGTGTTTCCTGTCTATGGTTTAACTTTTTGTGGCACTCGCTGTCTCTCGGTCATTTGGGTTTATAGGGTTATCGTTTAAGAATTACTTTCCCTCGGTCATCTTGGTTTATAGGGTTATAGTTTAAGAATTACATGGGCTCCCATCTGTTGATGAGTTATCTGTGAAAAATCCCTGCTTACCCAATAAAAATGCTGAAATTACGCCACTGTAATTAAGTATGTACAAAAGTTTTTGAAAATCAATTGAATATAAATTATGTATTCTATATGTATGTTAAAGGTTATAAGTACTATCATTTTAATAAAAATTCATATTGTTTTTGAAATACCATTAAGCTTTACAAAATACATTTTCCACGGCTAATAGCCTTTACTTTACTACTTTATTCACTATTTTCTTGTGCGTAAAACATAGGTTTATGGTAACAATGGAAAAAGGTAAAAAACCTAAAAAGAAGTGGCATTATTTCATTCTGGTGTATAGCTGAATCATTGCACTGAAAACAATTAAAGTTGTCTCGTTATTTTTGCTTTGGAAACGTCAAATTTTAGATTTGGCATCTATTGGTAATGAATCACAAGAAAATGATAGCAATGAAGATTTTTTCAATAAAAATTTGCTCAAGAGAAAATTTAAAGGCTAACAGAAAGCGTCGATTGTAATGATGAAAGTATAGTTTAATATTGTATTATTTAATTATTTATTTTCATTACAGTATACAGATATAAGAAATTTACAATCCTTATTATTATTATTAATGTTCCGTTAAACATTTTTCTCGAAATATATTGTTTTAAAAGATATTTACGAAAAATACCATTTGCTCCATACTGCCTCAATATTATGACGTATTTCGGGTAGAAGCGACAACCCTGTCATGACTAACTTCTTTTATTTCATTGCATACTCCAGATACTAGTTAAGAGTAAAAAAATAATTTAGTTAGCTTATTAATTCAAGTTTTGATGAACTTTTTTCTTTGGACAATGTACTATATTTGTCGTCTTTATCCTCGGTATAATCTAGTAGATTGAGAACTATTCCTGAGTGTTGCATTTTGCACGACACGCAATATAAGAATTAATTTTATTTATTTAAATTATTAATATACCGATTTATGATTTAAATTGATATAAAAGCTTTATGGGATGCTAAGGCTACTCACTACTATACAGCTATACAGGCTGTCCCGAAATTGAGTTACCGGACGGGAACCCGTGATTCCTGAGTTCGTTTTATATTCAGATAACCCAACTTACCTTAGCCCAAAAGTGCTTTTCAATTTGTTGTAAGGATCTAAGGAATCTTGCAAGAACATTGTTTCATGTGGTTTTTTAAATTCTCAAATATGATCCAGAAATAGTCAAGTAATAACTTGTGAATATTTATGGTGAATCGCCCTGTACATCAGGATTAGTTAAATGATCTTCTGCTATTGTATGTTCTCTTGTTAAAAATAACCAAAAGTAATTTCATTGGCGTCAAGCTGATAGGGATTATTAGAATTTCTTCTGGTTATCTTTGTCAGATTAAACTTCAGTGGCACACCAAATAGTCGATACAAAAATTTTCTGCTTTTTCAGCAATTTAAATTTCCATGTTCTAAAAATTAACATAATGACTAAGATGAAGTTAGAATTCGTTATGAAGAAAATGTTGTCATCTAAAACAGTTCATCATCAAAATTGTTCGAAAGCTAATGAATGAATGCTGTTCTACTAGTAAAACAATGTGAAGGTAGGTCTTTCTCCTTCTTCAAAACTAGAGCCGGAACACTCGCCAATGTCCCAGGTTGTAGGTTCTAGCGGATTTTCAATTATTCCTCTTGCATTTTCAGTAAGTTACTGACATCTATCTTCTTTTCGTTTCACAGTACTTGATTTATGTGTTTGGCAGAATGGTCCAGAGTAAATTGAAAGGTACTTAAATTTTGTTTAAAATGGAAATTAATTTCTAATTTCATCTAAATAGTTTTCTATGAAACATTGCCATCTTTCTCCCGTTGCAAATTAATGACTTCAGCAGGGAAAAGTGTGCTGCTCTTAGAAAACACTATTATAACAGATAATGAATTTGCCAAAGAGTGGTTGTCATTATTACAAGATATCAAACTAAATATTTCAAGCTATGGAAGAAAATTCGCACAGTAGGATTCGTCCAGCTGGCTTTGATCATAATACTTGAATATTCAGAACTAATTATTTTTTTAATAAAATGCAATATATTACTTGTGTGTATCGACATTAAATCCATTTAATTATTCATGATGATTAATAAATATACTTAACAAGTTAAACTTAATATATCAATTTTGTTTTAGGTACTTTTGATATTTCACCTCGTGTCGTGGAAGGCCACGCGATATTCCAAATAGTTGTCCACGATCCCAAATTATTAGATTATGAGCAAAGACAATCAGTTCAATGTTACATAGTGGCCAAAGAACTAGGAGCCGGCAACTACTCAGCCAAAGCAAAGCTGACGGTATTGCTAAACGATGTGAACGACAATCCACCTGAATTTACCCAAAGGGAATTTCTTGGCAACGTACAGGAACACGCTAGTGTTGACACTACTGTTTTGCTTGTAGAAGCCACTGATGTGGATAGAGAACCTGGGAGTAAAATAAAATACACTAGGCTAAGCGGACCCGGGAGTGAACTGCTTAATTTAGATCCAGAGACGGGTTTGATAACAGTGGCGAATTCTCAAAATCTGGATGCAGAAACTTATCCAGTCTTAACACTAACTGTTGAAGCAGCCGATGAAAACGGAAAAGGATTAACAGCTACATCGACGGTTATCATAACCCTAATAGACATAAACGATCAAATTCCCTACTTCGAAAAGAGCGTATACGAGTTTATCTTAAACTCAGATCAAATGAGTTTCACCAATCCCGCCATTATTAAAGCGACTGACAAAGATATCAGCCCCCCAAATAATGTCATCAATTACGAAATCATAGATCCTCCAGACAATTTATACATCAACACGAAAACAGGCGAGATTCAACTGACCAAACCGTGGAATAATAATGAGGTAACAGTTCTTAAAGCAAGGGTTTGGGATAACGGCATACCAAGACTTTCCAGTGAATGTGATATAAGGATTTATCCTCCGGAAGGACAGTCAAGAAAAATGATTTTCATTGTACCGGGAAAAAATCTTGAAAAAGAGACGGTGACGCAAACTCTAAGGGCATTGACAGGTGCAAGAGTATCTGTTGATAGAATCAGACCTTATACTGGAGACATACCAGGTGCTGCTTATGTTTCAAGGCAAGATGATGTTGACAGGTAAGCTGATTACTCTTTAAAAATATTAAATTAAACATATTATATATTGGAATGTCCTTGATAAGAACATTGGAGTGCGTTTCGTCAAATAAGTTGCCATCATCTGGACACGATTAAAACTGAACTCATTGCAGATGATTCCGACTTAGTTGATGAAACACAAGTCGAGTGTAGCATCCCGCGTTTTTGTATTGAAAAGAACTTTGCTGTCAATGTCACATAAAATATTTTAAGCACCCTTTATTAAGTGATGTTAAGGTAAAGTTGTAAATGTGAAAATTTAAGAAAAATCTGTTTTCATCTACACGAATTTTAGATCAAAATTTGATAACGACCAATACTTCTTAAGATACTGTAGTCAAGAAAGGGACCAAACACACTTTTCCAGCTTTCTTCTTTTAAATTGTAGTAGAGCCATTCTGATGGACGTCTGAAGTAATGAGCACCTAAGGACAAAAGTCACCTACCTTCAAGTAATCAGTGTGTGAAATTAATATGATTATTACAACACAAAGCGAGGTGTGTTGACTTTAATGTTACTGTTGCAAATCGAGGTTAGGTTCATAAATAAACCAGCGATTGGGGTCGAATCGGGCCAGTTTATGTTCCACTGCTTTTTATAATACTTTGTCCATTCAACTAGCAAACGGAGCCTATTTTGCTCTTATAGTAGCTGTATAAATGTTCGTAAAACAAAATTAGTAATTATACAATGCTTACAAAGCAATGTGTGCTAGTTGAGAACAATTTTGTAAATTATGGTGATTGCGGATATGAATCGATAAAAATAGATCAAACTGCGTGAAGTCGAGCCAGTTTGTGTTTCATTGCTTTCTACGATGTTCTATCGATCATTTTTTAAATTATTGTGAATTAAAATATGGGTCAATGAAAGTAGATCGATTGAGGTCCAATCGGACCCACTGCTTTCTATAGGATTTTGTTGAAATTTCTTTAATATAGGTCGATAAAAATAGATGGATATATAAAGTAAATTGCAGTGAATACTCACTGAACTTGAGCATATAGTCCAGAAACTACGAAACTGCAATCGCACGTACAAAAATATAGTGATATTTAACAAAGAAATGTTGCGTTAGTTATTTGTTATAACAAGATAATATACAATTCCATTAATTGCAATTTTTTCTTTTATATTTAAATTGCCGAGTTTTTAATTATTAAATTATTGTTTAAGTATATTAAGATGTCTAAAGCGAAAATATCTTTTTTGTCTCTAGTTAGGGAAATGACGTGCAAATTCGACAATGAAAGGTACCGGCTGCCAGTCGGTAATCGAAGAGAGAAACTTTTTTCTCTCTGAAAATGTTTAGTATGATGGGAGAATATGGAGGGGGGGGGATTTTTTTTAACAAATTGTTAACGATATCTGTCCGCATAGGTACTTGGTACATGTACTTCACATACCCCAATTACACTGGCCGACGATAATTCCTGTCGACGTGCGGTAGAGGGAATTAAAAAAACATTAAAAAACTATAGAGGCTGTTTAGTTTGATTAAGACCTTTAACTAAGATGTAATTTCTTATTATGTAGTCTGCACACAAGTCACTGCTTCACATTGTTCTGAAACAAAATAACACCAAAAAACTTAAATATGACAAAAAGTAAGAAATAGAAAGTGTAGTCAGATACAGCGTACTTTCAAAATCTGTAAAAATTAACCATAAACGTCTAAATGAACTAAAACCAACACTTTCACTCGCCTTTCCATTTCAGCATTATATTCTGCTCCAATTAATTATTGATCAGAATACATCATAACAAATATTTGTTTATATGTTGTGTTTACAATCGAATCGGCAAAGGAGAGAAGATCCCTCAGAATTTTAATTAAGAGTATTATTAATACATGAAAATAAATTTAATTAGATTGCCATAGCATTAGTTTTATATTTTATGGTTCTATCAATGTTTTATCAACGTTGACGTTGCCTGTTGGCCCTGTTGCCTGTGAAAGAAAATTTGAAATTAATGATCTGCTTTCTGAGTTAGACCAAAAAAAGAAACTTCAGTATCATCTTTGTTAAGAGACACTTCAAACTCACTTAGGTGAAAGACGGCAAAACTTGGTTGATTGATTGATTTGTTGGCGTAAGGTGGGCATTGCTGCGCTTCCAGGCATCCATGGAGGTTCGTTCCAACACGCAACAATTCTTTATAGGATTTTGCAAACAGCAGAAAAAAATAACTATCTATAACTAACAGAAAAACTATGTGTAAAAATATTAATGAAGTCTTTGCATTCTTTCGATAACCTGAATTCTGGTTATGCTAGCAAATTAAAATCCTAAAATGAATTTGTCGAATTTCTTACTTGACAATTCTCATTCTAACACTAACATCCACGCAGTCCCCTACGGCCATGCAGATTAAACTAGTATATACATAACCCCTACGATTATGAAGATTCAGTTAAAAATGAGAACAAGGGCCTAAAATGAATTTATTTATCTCTGGACTGTGTGGATGCTAGTGTTAGAATGAGAATTGTCAAGTAAGAAATTAGACAAATTCGTTTTAGGATTTTAATTTGCTAGCATAACCAGAATTCAGGTTATCGAGAGAATGCAAAGATTTCATTAATATTTTTACACATAGTTTTTCTTTTAGCTATAGATAGTTATTTTTTTCTGCTGTTTGCAAAATCCTATAAAGAATATGTTTCAATACAGTTATAAGCAAACAAATAATAATTCATTTTTAAACAAGTATTCTGTCTAATTTCATATTTTTTTAAATGTTGTTTGTTTATTTGTTTAGCCATTTCGTTAGTTTTTGTGTTCGGGTTTATTTAAATTTGCAATTTAATTTATTTCATATTTCTCAAACTAAACATACATGCGACCATCTCATATCACAATATCCACATAAAACTTTTTAATCTCGAACAATAAAGACAAGTACGAAGGCTTAGAAGGGCCACAGTTTATTTATATTTTAAATTTGTTATTTTTCAAAGGCACGTACTTAGAACAACCTTACTAAAACAATGTTAGTTGGTCTATGAGGCACACTCAACGATATATTTTGGCTCTCTTATAATAGACACCTTATGTAGAAAGATTTAACAGGAAATCACAATATATATATATTTTTGTTTCAGGAGCGTCGTTGAGGCGACTATAACTTTCTCCAAAGATTCAGTAATCGACGTCAACAATATACAGAAGATCTTGGATAAAGAGAACGAACGAAATGAATATCGTGAAAAAGAAATAATTAGAATAAAAGAAAGTAGCAGCAATGACCTATTGTGGCTTTTAATACTCTTTTTTATATTAGCAATAATAGCAGGAATAATACTAATTCTATGTTGCCTATGCAAACAGTGTCCATTATACCTGTATGCAAAGAGGAGGAAACAAACACCGGAAGTAGAAAAAGTCGAAAAAATAAAAATAATCGGTTCTGGCCAAGGTCGCGAAAGCAAATCAGTTCAAGTGGCTGAGTGGTTCGGTAGGAAAGAAGCGTGGACACCCGAGCATGCAGCTATAGATGCGGAAGCGGAGTCCTTAAGGAGACACGAGGATGAAAGAGGATCCGATCGGGGAGGTGCCAAACGTACAATCTACAGACAGAGCCAGATTCATCGAGAGCCGTCTCGAGATCACTTGTACATCCGGGAAGGCAACACAGATATACTTAGGCTAATAACTAGGGGAGGGGAACAACAAAGACCTGTTACGCTAGTTGCTGATCAAACGTACATGGGCGATAACGGCAAAGATATCTTAATGCGGCGATTCATAGATCAACAGCAAGCCGAAGCGGCCAAGTCACAGGTATTGTTACCTAATGCAGTGAACAGACTCCAAACCGAGCACGAACTCCTTGAGGCCTCCTTGCGGCAGCAAAACGCTTTGCTCCGTCAAATTCTATTGGATCGCGAACGAGATTTGCGACTAGAAACCCAGTCATTGCCAGCAGGGACGCAAACAGATCAAGATGCCGGAACACAAACCGAACCTCAATATTTACGCCCACCAAGACGCAAGGTTAGATCTGATAATGACCAAAGCGATGGCAGTGATGACGAACTGGCAATTATTAGAGCACGAGCAAAACGACGAAACGGACAAAAAATCCATGTTAAGAGAAAAATAAGAACACCGATTCAAGAAGAGACTGAGCTGGAAATTATTGAGAAACCTCAGAAAATAAAAACAGTTGATAAGCGTCCGAAAATTAAACAGACTAAAACAAGCGAGCTCCGACAGAAGCGAGCCTCAAGTGAAGCTAGATCCTCTCAGTCGAGGTCTTCTAAATCTGGTATAAGAAAAGAAATTCTACGGGAAATATCGGCGTCTTTGGAGCAAAGTGACGACAGCGGAAGTGAAGGCCCAACTTACTTTGAAAAAGGAATACAGTCGAATGACATATTCTCTGATGACAGTCTAGAAATAAGTCCGCGTTCAGAAAAAACTACAGATTCTGGTAGACACAGATACCATTCAGAGTCAGATCTAAGGATAGTTTCGTCGCAAAGCCAGAGAAACTCTTCTGAAAGTCGAACTAAAGAGAGATTGAAGTCTCAAAGTCAAACTGATCTAACAAGAATGAAAGCTCCGTCCACTCAAAGTAATAATAAGAAGCAAAGGCGTACCTCACGGTACATGGAATGGTACAATAAATCCAAGGATGAAAAGCCAAAAACCAAAAGTACGAGAGCACGAAAGGGCATTAAAACAGAAAAGGAGAATGTTAAAGAAGATGCTAAGCCAGTGGAGGCTAAACCAGTAGCTAGTAGATTAATGATGGACACAGAATCCAGTTCACGTAAAAAAATTGATTCGAATAAAAATACGGTAGGCCCAGAACATCCGTTATTGCAACATTCAGAGCACAGATTTGAGGCTCAATATCCTATTATTCCAAATCCGCCGCCTAGAAGGCCCGAAGACGACAACGATTCAGGTATAGCATTAACAAAACCTGCGATGGCACAAAAGAAGAGTGTGTTTACAATTGCATATGACGATATGCACACCAGCCAACTAAGACCTGATAGCACATCACCGCCATAAACTGTTGTTTATTTATGTATGTACTCTAAATTGTGAAATTATCAAGATGTATTTTTATACAAAATATATGTATGTCATATTGTAAATAGTAGTTCAATGATCTTTGATTGAATTATCTATATTTATTATTAACATTTTTAATTGCTAAAACCGTTTTACGATTGTGAAAAATAAACTTACAAATCTTAAGTCAATTATTATTTAATCCTTATAATATAACCATAAAGACACACTACGCATATTAGACTAATTAATTCAAAGCAAAAACTGTCCAAAAGAGGGTTCCACTTTTGAAAAAACGCATAGGTACTGTACGTTTCTCATCTACATAGACAGAGTCGAAGCTGGGAAGTGAACACAGTACTTAGTATAATCAAGCATGCTTCTCGCACAATATACTCCAGCCCGCTGCGCTACCGTACCAGTTATGTAAAATACATAAAGCAGCTCTTACTCAGAAGTCTCTAGTCAGTAAAAGTTATTTTTTCATTTATATGCATTGATTTCTCTGGGATGGCTTATGGGATTTCTATGGAAATATTTTGCAAACTGTAGAGTATAACTCGAATGATATCCCATATTAATTTCGTCGAGCTATGTCTAGTATAAGGTGAACAGAAATTGTAAAAATTATTTTCTATGCGAAAATATTTTTAAAAAATGGCGAAGGCGCCACTAAAAGGGCCGAAATAATTTTGTTTTTAAATTGAACCGCCCCACAACGGTGAATTTTGACTCAAAAACTACTTAGATCATTGCTGTGACTGTCTCTACCTAGTAAGAACACATGCGTCCTTGTGACGCTGCTTCGATATGAGTCATTAGACTCATAAGAATTAGGTTTTAGGCGGTACGCTGTTTGAAATGAACCTCTACGATAACAGGTTGTAGTGTATTTTCAAGTGATACAATTTTTTGGGAGTTACTTTTCACAATGATCTGTTATCTTAAAAATAAAGTGAATTAAGTACCTGTTTGTATGTATGTATATTCCAGATTTTGTGTATATTCTAGGTTCTAGTAATATTTAAAAATACACATAATTTTCCCGCTCATACAATGCATAAATAACAATAAATTTTTACAAATGTTGCTCTGGTTCTAAATATCTAAACATATCTAAGTTTTCTGATTATCATGAAACTTGAGTTCAGTTATGCCAATGTGTCAGTCAAAAAGAAAATTTTGCACGTCTGTACCCAATTTCGTAATTTTGCTTATAGTACAGTAATCGCAAAAAAATGTTCAAAATTTTTTTTGTTGAAATAGGCTTAGAATATCATAAAACATCGAGATTTTAAATTTGAGCGAAAATAAATTCGTATCTGTCTGTCGCATGTCAGTCGGTTAGTCTGTTGATCGGTCTGTTTGTAACTTTTTCTGTGCACACGTTTTCTCAGGAACGGTTTAAGATATTTACTTGGAATTTGGCAGTAATTTCAAGTATTTAAGGGCATTTAAAAAATCGTTTGTAATATGATAGCGTACTAAAAAAATTATCTTTGAGAAATGTAGAGGTTCACTAGTTCACGGTTACTTGACCGTGGCAGGTGTCAATATCAGAATATCTAGTCTACAATAATGTCTAGTCACTTTCGCCTGAGAAGAATTATTATAGTTGATGATTGAAGGTGCCAGTTGAACCGTGATGTTATTGCTTTGGTGCATGTAATTTTATTTTATGAAAAAATTAATTCCATCTAGAGGTACTTTAAGCTCAGATTGTATCATGCCTGCAATAAATTCCAATAATAAGTTCCACTATATTATTATATATTGGATTTTAAACAAAAAACACATGCAGTTACGGTACGTATCCATTTTAGTGATGATTTATAATATTATAGATTGTATTTAGAAAATAAATTAATGGCAGGAAATGCAAGCAAATACACACATCTTCATGTTATAAAGTATACAGTAGTAGTAATTGGCTAGCTATCTCATTTCTACAGTGGGTAACTAAGAATATGTACAGGGATATCGAAAAATTGGCTAGCTATATCATTTCTACGGTGGGTAACTAAGAATATGTACAGGGATATCGAAAAAGACTGTCAATATCAGAACTCCGTTCCGTTCCCTTCAAGTTTTATGTTTGGTAAATACTATTTACAGAAATAGGTCGGTTAGAAGGCAGAATATGAAATGGCAAAATATAAATTCGTTATAATGTAAACATTTGAGTTAATGGCACGACAATGTGTAGCGATTGAATGACAGTAGCACCCTCGAAAACGGGGGGATACACACATCTCGTCCTGGTCACAGCACTTTTCAAGTTTACCCCTTTTTTTGCAACTTCTTCATAGACTATAAGTGGAGTGATGCATGGGGTAGGCCAATAACAAGCAACATTTCGTGCCATAAGAAGGACTCGGGAGTGTATTTAAGGTGTTAGATAAGGTACGATCCAACATAGAAGCGTAGAAACATGAAAATGGGTGGGAAGGGTGAAAATGATTATCTATGAGAACTAAAAAAAAACTATATGTAAAAAATATTAATGAAATCTTTGCATTATTCTAACACTAGCATCCAACATAGTCCCCTATGGCTAAGCAGATTAAACTAGTATCTACATGATCCCCAACGGTATGATGATTCAGTTAAAAATGAGAACAAACGCCTAAAATTAAATTTATTTACCTACCTTGTCTTAAGAATTTTTTGATTCATTTTCATAAAATGTCTCATTCAGTTTCTTGGAAATGCTTAGCCTTTTAAACATGCATAGAGTGTATAGGCTCCAATACTAGTTAGCTAATAGATAAGTGAAGATCTGTTGTTTTTTATTAGTCAATGTCAAATATAAATATTTCATACTTATTCATGGATATTACCTTGGTTTTGCACGAAACATCGTTATGAGTGGCTTTGTGCCTTTCTGATGAGTTCGGAATAAGGGCGAAAGACGTTTCAAAAGCATTTCCAAGAAACTGAATGAGAGATTTTATGAAAATGTAATCCATTAGATTGAAATTTTTTTTAAGATTTGTTCTCATTTTTAACTGAATCTTCATACCGGGTCATGTAGATACTAGTTTAATCTGCTTAGCCGTAGGGGACTATGTTGGATGCTAGTGTTAGAATGAGAATGTCAAATAACAAATTGGACAAATTTATTTTAGGATTTTTGATTTGCCAGCATAACCAGAAGTCAGGTTATCGAAAGAATGCAAATATTTCATTAACATTTTTTACATATAGTTTTTCTTTCAGTTCTCATATAGTTTTTGCCTTTTACGTAGTTTCTACAAAGTAAAAGAAAATATGTGTCGTTTTGAATATTCAAATTTTAACATCAGACTCGAGATCAAAGAATCCCCATATCCCTATGTACCAAATTTTATGTAAATCTGCAAAAGTTTTGGAAGTACCCTGCCTTATTGGATTTGCCATTTTGAACGTTTAACTTTTGTCATCAGAGCATTCGCCACATTCTTAAATCGAAAGAAACTTCTTCCAATTTTTCTTCACGTTGTGCAAGACAAAGCTAGGTCGAATTAAAAATATCCTTCTTTTTGATTTTTTTTAATTGATTAAAAAGTGATTTAAAGCAAACGGTTCTTTTTATAAAGGTGCGTTACGAAGTAGGCCATTCATGAATGGCTGGGTACACGCTGCCTCGTTGTGGTATCTAGACACATGATTATCCACCATTAGTTCCACTATTTAGAAGCCTTCTTTAAAGGGTTTAGCACCCTTAGGACAAACTTTTCCGCACACATATTAAAAGTTATTTTCCTAACACCCTGTATAATAAACATATAATAAGTCCTGCATTTCTGCTTAGTACTCATGAATTACTCCAGTCCTTTGTAAACAACTTCTTTACTTTCACCTTGTAGCTGTATGCTTTATGGTTGGCAAACTGTCCGCTATGGCGGTATTATTAACAGAAAAAGATGTACCTATGTAGGTATACTGCCAAATGTAGGTAGTTACAGCGTTGCAACCTTTATAATTCGGTTGTACAAATGTAACAACACCTGAGTGACAGACAAAACAGAACCATTAGTTGTTATATGATACTTTCATGAAAGGTAAAGCAGGTATACTTATTTCCTTCGATATAGGGGCTATTAAGGTAATTATGAAGGTTGTAGATTCTAGTCGTACTCTTCTAAACACATTTCCTTTTGTAGTAAAAGAGTAAGTATACCCACAAAAACAGATTCTGTGCAAAAAATTGCGCCAAGTACACTATATCCAAAAAATACATTTCCTCTCTACAAAAATATTAAATGAGAAAATGTGGTCTCTCCAAAAATATTTGAAATCAATAAAGTGCCAAGCCCAGTATCTATTACCAAAAAAAAATATACGAAAAAAAAAATGTTTTTCCAATATAGAAAACTTAACGCGTTTCACTTTCAATGTTTATGCAGATCCTACATATGTTGATAATCGAATGTAATATACAGGGTGTAATTAATATTTCATGTCATTGAAAGAAACTGGTAATAGGGACCGACTAGACAAACAAAAAACCTATAGAACTTTTTTCTCTAGGGGCACTTTGAAAAAACTGACCTAGGTTTAACATTTTAATCTTAAGGTAGGAAACATTTGAGAACCACTGTTTTTCAGGGTCAATGAATGTTATAGTTCCGAATATTAGAAATAATAAAAAAAACTGTAATATCCGAGTTGTGTTCCCGCCGGAAGAAGTGCGGCACTTTGATGGGATTGCTTGTACCGAACTTTTTATACCACTAATTATGAAAATGTAAATAATTCTTTCTCTTTCGGCACAACGCAAGCATAGCAAGGCCGCAGGGGTTTAAATAGGATTTGTTTACATATGCTTTTTAATTTGGAACAAAGTTATTGTAGCTTTTATTGTCGTTTATAAGGATTTATAAAATTTAAAACTGGTTTATTAACATTTGTAACATTGTGTTAAAAGGTTAAAAAATTAGTAATTATTTTATGAAATTGGAAAACGAACAGTTAGACGTCCGAGATGCGATAACAGAAAATGTTGTGTATTTTAAGTTAGGAAATAATCTGATTTTTTTAACGAATTGAGCGCATAATTTTTCCCAATCAGGTATCGAAAACTAAAAAGCAAGTCTTTGGTCTCTATGAAAATCAATGTAAACAATAATAAACAGATCAAAACAAGACGAATACTAATAATAATAATAATAATAATCATACCTTTAATGCCCAATAAGTAACACCCAATGACTGAACAATTCTTTTGAATTTTTCACAAAAATTGTTCGAAATGATCTCCATCTCCACGTATACACATTTTGGCACATCGAACTAAGGACATACGCACTCCGTTCAACATAGTTGGTAAATTAGGATCATTTTTTATGGTTTCTATGCACATTAAAATACGTTATCAATGAAGAAAACAAAAAGTAAAACTTGGTCCAAAATCCAAAAAGTAACACAAAAAGCACGAACGAGAAGTAGTGTCTTACGTAACCAAGTACGAAGTTCAATAAAATAAGTCTTAACACAAGTGGCACAAAATTCAGAAAGAACAAGAGCAACAGACAAAACCAAGGAACGGGTAGGTCGCTTTATGTGTACGCTGAAACCAAGTAAGGACTCAAATTGAAATTATTACTTGAGAATATTACAAAGGAAGTAATAAGATAATTTGGTCGCGTAGAAGCAAAAAACATGGCGGTGTCCTCTGTCGGTCTCTTTTAACTGCTTTTCGGCATGCTTTTCGACGATGTCAGAGTATCATGTGCGACAAGACGCGAGGCAATAAAGCCTACCCCAATATGCCAGCAGTTCTCAAACTATGTTATTAAGTATTTTGAAAACTTTTTGTTTATTTTTTTTTCTCCAAAACTATGAGATTTAGACTCCGTGTTATATAAGGTTTTCGTGTTTGTCTTGTCGTTCCCTACCACCAGTTTTTTTTATGACATGAAACTAATTACTTACACCCTGTATAATATTATTCTAGTCAGAGGTTTTGTCAACTTGATGGAGAAATTTGTATAATACCGATTGAGTGGCACTGATGAATCCAAACAGTCCTTTACCTCTTAGTGAAACGCGCCAGGTTATTTTGCATTTGAAAAAAAAAAATCGGTCTTTCGTGCCAGTTTTATTGTGATATATTCAGGCACGAGAGACCGAAGAACGCTCTTGCTGGTGCTGTGGGATGTGCGATGGGCAATTATTGTAGGTTTACAGTGACAAATATAATTATAATTGTCATTTTGAACTTCCAATTATACATAATTGCAAGTTTAGTGTATAATTGTAAGTTTGAACTGACAATTATAAAATATTTTACACCATTTCCGTTCTACACTCTACCGCAAATGTTCCAGTCTTTCGATTAGGTAGTCTTTTCAAGTATTTCAAGTTCCTCAATTACGTCGGCGTTAGAATCAACAATAACCATGTTTTACTTAAAATCAGGACCGTCGAGAGCCACAGTGGGCCCCGGGGCAGTTTATTTCTGGGCACCACTATGTATCCAAGTGTGTGCTATGTATAAGATGTCCAAAATGTTCATGGTTTATTTATTTTCGTATCCCGGCCCCCCGATAGAAACCCGGGGCAGTTACCCCAGCTGACCTCCCTCTCTTGAGGTCCTACTTGAATTAAGTGGTGATAAGATACTAACTAATTTACTGTCTACTCAATGAAATTTTAAGTTCTGAATGCGGTTCTAGATAAAGAATAATTCAAAAGTAAATATTTAACATAATCCGATGTTTGCGTAACTAATTAATTCATTACTAGCTAAGGTAAATTATGTCTAGACTGTTTGGGTATCAAAACAGTGATATTTTTTTATAAGAGTAAATATAATCATGATATTGTATGCAAATATCTCACACACTTAAGTATTCAGTGCCCTCTACACATAATATTTCAAGTTTTTACGATAATTGCATGTTCTATTATCGGTTAATTTTCCCAGACCAGTTTCGCTGATAAAAAAAATGTAAGAAATCGATTTTAATTAAAGCTTTTTTGAATTAATTGTATAGCAATAATTAACAGAAATACAGCCATTCTTCGATGGGGGACTGGGAGGAATTTTCAAAAATTTTATTTTTTAAAATAGGTCTAACCATTTCTTCCATGGCAAAAGCGTCAACTACCTACCAAATTTGAGTGTTCTCTGTCAAAAAGATTTTTAGTTAATGCACCAACACCTACGTATATTGAACTGAACTAGATTCAACTGATCTTAAACTTTAAAGCCTAATTTTTTCTAATTTTTGGGTCTTCCTGCCACATGTATTTTTTCTTCTTTTTAACCGGTACTCCGGGGAATCTACAAAATATCAGAATTAACCAGTATGTTACTGGAAAATAACCTCTACGCCTGTGAATTTTACGTCAAAGGATCAGTTAGAGGTTGCGTTTTTGACAAATAACACCAATAAGTATAAAAAATTGAAATTAAATATTTCGCCGACGTTTCGGAAATCTAATCTGTTTCCTTTTTCAAGGCTTTTTTGAAAAATCTTTTTTGCTGTGTATGATAAATACACAGCTCTAAAAATGTTTGTTATATTCAATATCCATAGATACTTACTATTTACATAGAACTGTTGATACAGTTAACAGTTCTTTAAATTTTATTCAATGTTAAGTTTGTGAAGCTCTTCTTTTAACATTGGCAACCAGGTTGTACAGACATCTACGGAACAATTCGACACGCATCTATCCTCAATCAATAATATTACCGCTGATTCTTTAATTTTTTTTTTTGCTATCCGCCTCTTTTGTTAAAATTTTTGCCGAGTCCCAGTTTATTCTACGTCCGTCCTCCCAAGCGTGTTAGCAGATCTCGGACTTCTGTATTTCATTTTTAAAGCCTAATATATCCATCCAGTACAGGAAAGCTTTACTTTAACTCGAAAAAAATTATCTTTAATTTGGTGTTTTTTAAATTAATTTTATAGCAATAATTAGCCAAAATACTGTCATTTTTCGATGGGGATTGAAAAGGAGGTTTTTTAAAAAGTTTTTCTAAAAATAAGATACAGTTTTGCACCTGATAATATGTTCTGTATGAGTGTTGTGCTGCAGCAGCCGTTGGAGGCATTCTAAGTGTGCAGGTTCTTTTTGAAGCGATTTTTGAAACATGTGGAAATTACTTCAGAAACAGCGTCACACTGAAAGATTATATCAGTACGTAAATGGCATTAAAATTGGGCTCCATATGAAGTAGTAGTTATGTAGTGCTTTATTTTCCTTATTCAAATATTTCAATAGGCAATAAAAAGAAAGACACAAAAAAAATAGATTGCGATATAGTATATTTATTTGATATTGAATTTTGCGTTATCGTACAGTTGTTCCGTAAATTACATTTTTCCTTTTTATATATTACTGACTTTAATTAAATACTTAATGTTGTGTTGTGTGTAGCATTATTAAAGTATTGTCACATAACCCACCCCATACAGTACCATATTTAAAACTGATTCCGCTAAAGCACTATAAACCATCAGCTATGGTTTATAATTTATATTTACAACATTTATTTAAAATAGTCTTGTATCTATCCGAAATTGTACATTTTCTGTTTGGATATATTAGGCTTTAAAACAGAGCTGAGTAAAGTAAGGTTACTTGGGGTATTTGGGCCATGATTTTACAACCTGAGCGAGAAGATTATACTTTGAACTTGCCTGGGAACCACTAATAAGTTATATTAATATCTAAAATATTTTTTTGTATGTAATACAATATACAGTCTTTAAATATATAATATTCAAATCCCGAGTCAAATTTAATTTTCTTTATAATCATAATTAAATAATATAAAGTCTGATGGGCCCAGTTGCCCCTAGAAATTGGGGCAACTGGACCATACGGATCTTGGTTTCATACAAACGATTGTTATTTGAACTGGGGTAAGTGGGCGTGTTGGTAAACATGTAAACTTCGTAAAAAAATTAACACAAGTCATTTAAACCACACCATAGTCGAGTTGTCAACGATGTAAGAGAACTACTACATAACAATTAGGTGGAAATTTATTCAAATTTAGGAATAACACAACTTCTGTTAAAGTAAAAAAGGCAAAATTAAATGTAAAAACATCCAATTTCAAGTAAGCATAAATAACACAGGCCCACAAAAAAAGTGATCTACACCAGGGACCTGATATAATCCTATGTATTTCGACGTGCTGAACACGAATCCAATGTCCGTTTAGCTCCGTTACCCACCAACTTTTTGTAAATCGCGAAAATAATCTAAAGAAATAATAATAATAATAATAATAATAATGTTTATTCATCCTTCGAAATGATACATTTATAGACAAGTCAAATAAGGTTGCTTAGGCTTTTTTCGCGATTTACAAAAAAATGGTGAGTGATGGAGCTAAATGGACATCAGATTCGTGTTCAACAAAATGCATAGGGATTAATATGTCGGGTCCCGGGTTCAGATCGCTATTTTTTGTGTGACTGTGCGCAGTGATCTACATCTACCTAATAAATAAAAACAAAAACAACATACTTAATGTGCTTGGGGTAACTTAGTCCCAGCCGTGCCCAGATGCCCCAATTAACTGGCCCACTTACCCCCCATTTTTGAAAAATTGTGGGGGTAACTGGGCCACCCACTCAAGCTTATGACCTAACGCAGAATAATGCTTGCAATAACATTTTAGGGATATATCATGCTTCTAATTTATGCTAAATTAACTGTGACGTTGATAATATATACGTAAACCTGTAGTATTTCATAAAAATCAAGATTACATCACGTTGCTATGAAAATTTTGCACCACAAAATTTAAAAAATTGCTACATGAAAGCAACAACACTCAGAAACATGAAACTAATTGTTGTAGTGAGATGACATTGTCCTTCAGTGCTGCCAACTGCTTGAAGTGAAATTACCCCACAAGTTCTACGGAAAAAAACCATGGCCCAGTTACCCCCTGGGCCCAGATACCCCAACTGACCTTAATCTGACAAAGTGCTTCAAGTACCAAGCACTTAGCTAGAGTGTTTTAAAGCATGAAGTATCAAGTTATTTACAACAGTGCTTCAATTACCAAGCACAGTACTTGAAAAAGTAAAACACCAAGTACCAAGCCCTCAGAGATATAAATGTAAAGTACAAAGTACTATTGGTACAGTACTTGAAGCCCTCAAAGTACTTCCAAGTCCTATCAAAGGTACAAACATGCAAGTAACAACTCCAATCTGTTTATTATCCAATTTGTAAAAGTTCGTTTATTGAAATGGGGAACATATAATACCTATGAATCAGCGGTAATATGAGAAAAAAAACAGAGGCAATATTATTCTCACACCCACACCATCTACACCTTTATGATATAACGATCATGAAAAATTCAGGGAAACTAAACGCTGTAAAAGAAAATTGTTTATGTCTTTATTACTTAGAATGCTAAGTAGTGTAGGTACATAGTAATATACATAGTACATATTAAAATTAAAATAAACATTTCATAAAAAAAAACTAAAATGTTAAACCTATACTATACTAATAGTAATAATGGAGTGTGAAGTAAAATAAATTTTTTAAAAAGTGTTTGGGGAGGAAAGGACTCCGCACACATCACATGAAAAAAAAAACGATTTCCGTCAAATTAGCCGAGTTTTTGAAATGTTGTAGTTTGTAGTTCAAATCATTCTGAACAATAAGTTCCTTTGGCAAAACTTTAAATTAAGGACAGGCGTCCTCAATTATTCTAAAACTTACCTTTTCTTTATTTCACAATACAAAATACAATACACAATAACAATATCACGACAGTGAGATTAGGGAAGCCAATAACAAAATGAAGGCTATGTGGAGTGTCATTTCGAGAATTCAAGGTAAAGAAAGACAACAAAAAAATATTCATATTGTTCAAAACGAATCTTTAATTTCAGATGAGGAAGTGGCAAATAATTTCAATGAACATTTCACCAATTTCCAAACAATTAATAATATATCAAAAGATTTTGATTTTCTTAGATCCAATATACCAGTTTGTCACCGGTCGTTTTTCCTCTCACCTAACAGAAAAAGATGTTCTAACACTAATTAATAACCTGAAAAGCTCTAACGCGTGTGGATATGACGAGATATCCAATAATTTAATTAAGAAATGTAAATTCTCTTTTACTAGTCCATTGACGCACATCATAAACTTGTCATTTCAGACTGGGATTTTTCCTAGACAATTTAAATTGGCTATTGTGCTGCCCCTCTATAAGAAGGGAGATCCCAATGACTACGAAAACTATAGGGCCATTAGTTTACTACCAAGCTTTTCAAAATTATTCGAACTTAGCGTGAAAGAACAACTTACCGTATTTCTAAATCAAAATAATATTTTATCGCCGATACAGCATGGTTTTACCAAGTCTAAGAGTACTGAAACCGCATTATGTGCTTTTCATGAACGAATCGTCAACGCCTTGGACAATAAACAGTCTACCCTTGGCCTGTTTATAGACTTTTCTCGTGCTTTTGATTGCGTGGATCACAAACTATTACTCGAAAAATTAAGCAGATACGGAATTCGAGGTACTCTTCTGAAATTCTTTACATCTTATCTGGAAAATCGAAATCAAATTGTTAAACTCAACGATGCCTCTAGCAATAAATATAACGTCGATAAAGGTGTACCTCAAGGATCAATTTTGGGACCTCTGCTAATTTTAATTTTTGCCAACGACTTGGCCTTTTTTTTGAAGAATACTCCAGACATATACCTTGTCACCTACGCAGACGATACCAATTTATTGCTTACTGAGCGGGACGTAGAATCCCTGAGAATCCTCACTGAGGAAACATATCATAGGATCATCACATGGGCTGAAAAAAACTGTCTCTATTTAAACAAAAGCAAAACTACATATTTACCATTTTCTATTAAAAAAATTACAACGGACTTTGTGAACGGCTTTGCTAGTCACAATAATCCAGACATTGTTCTGTCTGCTTCAACGAAAATTCTCGGAGTGCACTTTGACAATAATTTGCAATGGGCTTGTCATATAGATGTTTCAACTAAAAAATTGACAAGCAGTTGTTATGGTCTGCGCTTTCTAGCTAATCACTGTAGTCGTGATGTCCTTTACCATTATACTATGCGAACTTTCACTCCCACATGAGATATGGTATAATCAATTGGGAAAACAGCAGTCATGTTCATCGTGTATTCGTCTTGCAGAAATATGCTGTTCGAATTATAGCAAAATTAAATTACCGCGATTCTTGCAGAGATGCCTTTAAACAATTACGCATTCTCTCAGTTGCTAGTACATAAATTTTCGAGGTATGTTCTTTCATCTACAGTAACAAATCATTATTTTCTGTCAATAATCTAAACCATGAATATGATACTAGGCATAAAGACATTCTTCAACCCAATTCTCATCGAACAAGTATGTACCAAAAAATTTTTTCTACAATGGCTGCAAACTGTATAATCTTTTAAGCAATGGCATAACTTCCTCAGGCAATATACATATTTTTAAAAAAAGATTAAAAGAGTATCTTATATATAGAAACTGTTATTCTGTGAATGAATTTTTTGTATAAAATCTGTTAGTTCGTTTATGCGTAGGTTCTTGTAGTGTCGTATACTGATATACATATATACATATTGACTTGTTCTGTATTTCTTGTGTACTGTTTATCCTTTTGTAAACACTATACTTTTAATAGAGAAATAAATTATTATTATTATTATTAATATGACAGGAATGGTAATCACACACTTGCATCACCTCACCAATAATCCATGAAAAAGCTGCAAGAAAAGGGTAAACTTGAAAAGTACGAGACCTGGGTACCCTCCGTTTTCAAAGGTGTTGAATACGATGGTGATATTTCTAGGCGTCCCACCCGTTGGGAACTAACCCTAAACGCGAAAGATCACCCCTTTTAGCGCTTCTTCTATTCTAGGCATGCGAGGGCTTGTCGGATTGGGTTTTTCGGGTAGGCCGTATAGAGTTTGACCATCCAACATAGTATCAACTCCTAGGGTTGATATTCAAACTTTGTGAAAACTGGTTATCCTCGAGGGTGCTCAACACGAGGGCAAAATAATTTCCTCCCCCACCCTTCACTCTGAACCACCCTCAAATCCCCAAAGTCACCACCACGTAATATTTTACAGAAATCCCCGATCCAACGAATCCCCACATGTCCAGTAGCAAGAAATATTACGAGGGGGTGGTTTTGGAAATTTGAGGATGTGCCATCGTGTTGAGTACCTTCGAAAACGGGGTTTTCACAAAGTTTGAAGTTTTGGGATTATTTTAACATTAGGGGAGGGGGTAGTTTTTAATCCAGGGGTGCTACTGCATGTCTCGGCGCTTAACTTGCTTTAAAATATGGAAATCTCAAATATACCTCGATTCAATGATTCACTACATGCCCAGTAGCACTGTCAGGGGTAGGCAACTGCTCACCTAATATCCTAATATTTCATTAAATTGTTTAAGGCAAATCTGGCGAATTCTGAAATTCTTCCGCAAAAGATAATAAGTATGACAATTACGCCAATAGGTTTTCGATACAATTAGGCAGGGGCGGATTAAGACTCTGTGGGGCCTCTGGCGAGTTAAGCCCCAGATGCCTGGGACAAGGCGAATTCAATACTGGTAAACCGCAGATAGGCGACTTAAACCCCAGATGCCCGGAGGATAGCAAGTTCAATACTCGTAAAATCAAAGGCTACTAATTATAATTATACATTACTTTTACGTGGCACGTCTATGAACAAAATATAGTATACTTTAAGGTCTAATTGAATTAGGGACCGTCCATAAAATACGTCATACAGAATTTCACCTTTTTGGACCCCCCTGTACGTCACGCTAAGTCACCCTTTCAGCAACCCCCCTAACAAATATTACGTCACAAAAGCTAGCCCCCCCCCATAAACAATTATTTCTTGTGATTAAAAATAGCATACAGATGAATAATTTAAAATATTTCTTATGACCACATAAGTAAATAAATAAGTGTATACAGTCTGAAACATTAATTTTTGACTATCCGTATGTTTATTTACAGACAGGGCCGTCGAGAGAAAATCGGGGCCCGGAGGGTGGGGGTAGTAACATACAACTCCCAGCAATTTTCAACATAAATGTCGAAGAGCGGGGGGTGGCATTCCTCTGACAATAAATTATTTTAAAGAGCGGGGGGGGCGATGATATTCCCTAAGATTAAATATTTACCTCGATCTAAATTTTGAGGGAAACTCCACGTTCCCCCTCTCAACGGGCCTTTTAGTACTTGGGAATGACTTTCTATCGTAATGAAAAAAAATTAAAAACTAGTGAAAAATTAAAATAAAATTGATAACTGCGAACGTCACATTTTCTTATAACCCCTCCCCCTTGCCACATCACGTCACACTAAGCAATACCCCTCCCTCCCTCTTATTTGCGAACGAATTTTATGAACGACCCCTTAACAGTTTTATAAACAAATCTTGAATAATGCAATTTTCGATTCCAAAACACTTCTATCGTAGAGTATGGGTTAATACAAGAAAAAAAGTCTCTTATATACAATGTGTCTCACTTCAAAGTGTAATAGCGTAATATCTGTTTTGGTTTTTGTCCGATTTGATTCCAACTGATCTTAAAAGATAGAGGTAACCGAGGTCTATTTAAGACTACCAAATCACTTTCCATCTTTAAATGCAAGGACATCTACAATACTAAATTCAAAAACCCTGAATCCGAAGTTTAGTTAAATTCTAAAAAAGAATGAGGTCTTGATGAAAAAAATTCTTTTGAGGCATTTAAATAAAAATTATTTCTAATTTTTTTCTTTTTTTTGGAACAATTTACACACGTGAATAATAAATACAACCAACTTCAAAATACGGAAAGATTAAGAAAAAAAAAACATCAATGGTTCCAAAGTCATAGCATGCTATGATTACTATACTTAAGTGTCAGAGACATGGTCTGTAATCGCAAGAGCATGGCGTGCTGCGCCGAAAACTCCCAGTTTTGAAATAGGTGTAACTTTCATATTGATGTAATTTTATAATTCCTTCGGCGTTTTGAAGTTAAAGCCTTGTAGTTTCAGAATCTAAAAATTTCTTTCCGCTCCAAAGTTATTAAGGGTAAAAAGGTAAATTTCTACCTTTTCGGCATAACATACATTACTTTTTTCTTGTTTTGACTCATACTTTACGATAGAAGTAGTCTGGACTCGAAAATCGTATTACTTACAAATTGTTTATAAAAGTGCGAATGCTCGCGGAGTTATCGCAAAAAATTCAAATTGTACACATCAGCGAGCGCTCGCCAACATATCGTCGAACGCAAACGACAATCATCTGGGGAACGTTCGCACAATCGTTCGGTGAACGATCGCCAAGTCTTCCGATTTTTGCGCAAACCTTATTTACCAAGTTGTTTTTTCATACCACTCGCTTTCCCTCTTTTGACTTTAATATTACCTGTGAAGTGATAAACTCACTTTCCCTTGGTCATTTGGGTTTAGAGGGTTTCCAGTCTATGGTTTAATTTTTTGTAGCACTCGCTTTCTCTCGGTAATTCGGGTTTATGCGGTTATCGTTCAAGAATTACCTTCCCTCGGTCATCTGGGCTTATAAGATTATCGTTTAAGAATTACAGGGTTTGCTTTGCTCCCATCTAGTGATGAGTTATCTGTGAAAAATCCCTACCTACCCAATAAAAATGCTGAAATTACGCCACTGGACAGGGTGCTAGACCTATTCAGTGGAGTATGTCTTTTTTGTAAAGGTACCATCTTCTTTATCTTCCAATATTGACACATGTACAATAAAGGTAGAAACGTATGGAGGCACGTGCTCGGGGCGCCTGTCTCCACGGAAACAATTCATAAACGTACGAAAGTAAATGTTGTAGGATTTTTATTGTTTTTAAGGAACAAGCACGTTGCTTGCTAATTAACACGAGTGCTGGTAGTCCATATTTAAATAATTTCCATTGCTGTGCTTCTGCATGTAGCATTGAAATTGTTATATTTAAAAATTATAAATAATTTTGATTAGTTCTTTATCCTGCAAATAATAAACCACTAAAATATATATATTACTTCCACATTCGCGTAGTGGAGTGGAAGAAAGTACAGGAATCGTAAAGAATTTTCTTTTTGTTGAAACAGGTTTAGAATGCTATGAAACGCCGAAATTTTAAAAAGAAAAAAGTCTGTCTGTTGGTCGGTCGATAAATAGAGCAAGCTAGTGAGAGTCAAAAAACTTGGAATTTGGTGTATATACAAGAAGCCAAAGCCTCTATTTTTTAATCTTTACCATCCCCACTACGTTATTAAAGGAGTTAACAAAATAAAATTAAGATATTGGCTAAATATTTGGAAGACGTCCAAATTATAACGAGATCTGTAACTAGATTATATTTAGATTAGCTTTTCCGTTGAAGGGCTGCGGGGTAAATAAAGGTAAATAAGTAAAGTAAGCTAGTAAAAGTTCAGCAACTTGGGATTTGTTTTATATACTACAGGTCCCGGTTTCAGTTTTCTTTATAACATGTGCCATCCCAACCACTATCTCCAACATCCCCACTCCATTATTAAAGGAGTTATCAAAATAAATTGTGTTTTAATGTATGTAGGAGAACAGAAGTTCTCAAGAAAATTTTTGATGTCAGCCTCCCACATTACTACCTCGGGCAGACGATTTCAAATATTATGTTATTAAAATTTTTGAGCAATTATTTCCACCTACGAGAGTGCAAATATAGTATCAAAAAGTTTACGTTTAAAGAGACTTTGATTGAAAATCTGGATGAGGAAATTGCGTTTCCTTACCGTTTTGGTGACAGATAAAAAAACTGAAACCTTGACTTCTAGTATATACACCAAATTCCAAGTTTCTAGACACTTACTAGCTTGCATTACTTATTAATTATTATACTCTTCGCAAATACAAAACGAAGAGTATATTGCATTCCTTCGGCACATTTCTAAAACCGGTAATATTGCTCGTAACGAAAAAAATTTCGTATCACTGTGTTGGTGATCGAATTCTGAACAACTTTCAAAATGTCCGTCCGTCTGTCCGTCTGACGTCCGTCTATCACGTTTCTTGTAAGCACGATAACTTAAGAACGAGAAGTCCGATTGTATTGAAATTTGAACAGTAAATTAGTGTTAGCTAGAGGGCGAACCCTATTGTTTTGAACAAAATCGACCAATAAATAAAAAAATTATGAATTTTTTAAATTAAAAAAAACATGTTTTGTAATTAAACTAAAAATATCTAAAACTAATATTATGTACAAAAAACTGCGAAGAGTATACTATAGAATGTGCAACAATTATATAAAAATAGCAGTAAATCGGCGAAGAGTATGGTTAGCTTGTTTACCCCTTTACCACCCAACCCTTGCACGGAATAAGCTCAAAATAGTTCCAAATCTAGTTATAATACGTACGTGTACCAAATTTTAAGTCAATATCTTAATTTTATTTGGTTAACTCCTTTAATAATGAAGTGAGGATGAGGTGGGGGTAGCATATATGATAAAAAACACTTGAGATCTTGGCCTCTGCATATACACGAAATCTCATGTTTTTGGACTCTTACCAGCTTTACCCCCCATCACCAACCCTTTAACAAAATGATCTCAAAATAAAATCTAGTTCCATGTCGTTTTAATATACGGGGTGATTCAAAAGAGAGTACATTAAATTCAACTGTAGACTGGGGTGCCCCAGAGATGGAGATATTCCTATTTTTTTTTCCTTCCGCTCCTTATAATAACCGAGTTACAACCCCTTAAAGTGGGTGCCTGGTAACAGGGATTCTCTACTCTTGGTTGGTAGTCTCTGGGTAATAATTCTTGCACTCTAGTGTGGTGAGAAGGACGCACCTACCGTCTAATATTCAGAATCTGACAAACGCTGCCTTTGTTTTTTGAATAAAATTGTCAATAAAATTGCTTCAGCATGTTTCTGGTTTTTTACAATTTGCTCGAAACCGGCCTAACTGGATGAAAAATCACAAGAGCAAAAAAAGTTACTAAAATTAAAGATATTCAATAATGAACCAGAATTCTTAATTTACATAAGACAAAAAATATTTGACCTTGAACTTTACCGTACCACCCTGTATAGGACACATCTTTGCATATCAGTATGAACTTGCTCTAATCAGCATGTAGCCCATCAAAATAAAGACCGGAATCCACAATTTGATCATCGTACGTCAATCTACTTGGAGTTTACACAGCCACACACAAAAAAAAAGTCCAGACCCAGAAACTAGATCTAGCAATCTTTATGTATTTTGGCCTCCTTAATCCGATGCGCCATCAGAATTTCGTTTTATCGTTGGATTTTTCTTCATCTTAGATTTTAAAATATTAAAAATGCTATTTCAGAGATAAAATCTCAAAAAACAAGCGATAAAATGAAATTCTGATCGCGGCATCGGATACAGGAGGTCAAAGTACATAATGATTGGTAGGTTTAGTTTCTGGGCCTGAACTTTTATTTTTTTTGTGGGGGTGTGTTATTAAGAGAAAGCTGGTTGCCAGGCATCCACTTTAAGGGGTTGTAGCTAATGTGATTAGGAAAATCTTCCTCTGTGGCACCCCAATCGACAGTTGAATTTAATATACTCTCTTGTGAATCACCCTGTTTACCTACATGTACCAAATTTCAATTGAATATCTCCATTTTATCTTATTAACACCTTTAATAATGGAGTAGGGAGGTGGCAAATGTTATAAAAAAATGTGAAGCCTTGGTTTCTAGTATGTACACCAAATCCCCTATTTCTGGATTCTTACCACATTGAATCACTTATTTTCCTCTATTTACCCCCAACCCTTCACCAGACTAAACTAAAAATCTATATCCAGATCTTGTTGTAATACGTACGTGTATCAAATTTCAAGTTAATGCATTGTCTTACGGTGGCCATTCCCTAGAAAGAGACATCCGATAGGGAAATATTTATTATTTTTGGCCAACTTTTTTTTCTTAGTACGTATATTAAAAAAAACTATAACAGTACCTAAGTAGAACCATAACAAGACTATTACTATAGATTTTCACTCAATAATTTCAGTGGTTTGCCTATCGGATGTCTCTTTCTAGGGAATGGCCACCTTAAACTATCCCATAGAAAACGTGCTCACAGACAGACAGAAATTTTGTTTTAGCTCAAATTTAAAATCTTGACATTTCATGACATTCTAAACTTATTTCAACAAAAAAATTTTACATGTTTTTGACAATTACTGTCTCCACTATATGGAGTACACAGGGTGTACAATAATTCAGATTCATCAACTCAATGTACCTATATCAATAACATCCGTTCTGTATTTTTGAACCTATTTATTCTTCTTGTTTTACAAAATGTAATGGAAAATTAAATTAAAAAATCACTCATTATTTTCACGGTGTTTTTTTGTGTTAAAAATCGTTTGTTTTGTTATTTTATACTATTTCCAGAAACATTTATTAGTAATGATTTAAATTTGTATATGAAAAATCTCCTCAAACCATTTTGGGAATTTTTAAAACTCGTGGAAATTAAGGACAATGCAAATAAAGTATTTCTCAAGAAATTTTATTTTCTTACGTACTAAAATTTTTAAAATTATGCTGCATATTGGTACGATGTTGATACATTGATCCACAGGCTTTCTCTCGTCAAATTGGTAGCAGTTTCAATCGGTAAATCGCGGCTAAAAAATTGTTAAATGTGAAAGTATAATGACATAATAGTAAAACCTCGAACTTTGTTGACATTGAACTTGCTCAGCATTAATTTATTTTATTGTCGCCTTAATCTCTCGCTGGCCTTTACAATAAAATGTATTTTTTATTATTTAAAATCCATTTATTGTTGAAACATATCTATAATTCATTGTTTATAAAAGACAATATTTGTTTAAAATCTATTGAATGTATTTGCGAATGCAAAATTCAGAAAACAGAGGTTAACAAACTGATAAAATTCCTATTAAAAGGAGATAAAAAAATAAAAATCATTTATTATCTACCTAAGTACATATACTTATGTACACAACTAAACAGTTTCTAAAAATATCTTTGTCATGTAGGTAAATAAAGAGTGTAACGAGCAGAATTCAGTTCTTCCATCAATGCATTAATTTTTTTTAAATACTTAAAACTTATAGGATAGCTTCCCATTCCCGTTGCCGTTGAGGAGTTGCATAGTGAGCTGGCTATTCTGGCTGTAGCATCAGATCGTGCTCACCAGATAATTATATTATCATCGGCACTACATAAGTATGCAAAATTTCATAACAATAAATTGAATAAAAGTTGTTAGAAATGAATTTTCACAAGATTTGACCTAAATTTACTGACAAACACGTGAAGTAGAATGAAAGTTTGTAACAAAACAAGAAGTGGTAAATTAAGACAGAAAAGACAGTCTAAAACAAAATCATATGTGAAATTTACCCAATTCTACCATCACTTGACTTTTAAATTTTTGCCGAAGTCGCTGGTGATACAAATATGAGCTATTTTTTGATATATTAACTAATATAGTCAATTTACTATAGATTTTATCCTAAGAAATTGTAAAATTTTAACATTTAAAGTTTCACCCATAATATATCTGTTTCGAAATATTAGATAAGTTTTATTTAAAATTTATGCTCAAGCTGATTCAGGTCATGTATGACAAGGTATGGTAAGGTATTGTTACGTATTTTCCACCTTTTAGGAAACACCCTGTATGAATCCGTGGGTTCTAAATAATTTCAATAAGAGATAAACACCACTAACACTTTATTTAACAATTTACTAACTATACAATATTTCAAATTCGAAATAACACTTTGTTTACTTGATTTTAACCTCACTTTTCACTTTTCAACTTGTTCACTTTTATAAACTGTTTTCTTAATAAAACTTCCCCTTCCGCGCTGGTAATCGCGCCTTATATACTCCGAATTTGACTCTCTAGATCCATCTAGAAGCAATCAGGAATCTTCTCTTACCACATTCCAGAAAAGTCCATTTCTTTCTGCTAGCTTCCAGTCACAATTAGTAGGCATAGACGTATCATCTCCAGTTCCAAGGGGGTGTAATTCATAACAGTATAATCTGTTTTTGAAAAATTCCGTTGTATCCATTGCACAAAAACGTATTTTACGATATATTTTCGGTATACCGAATACCCACACGTAGAAGAATATTAACTTCTTTAATAATGGAGTGGGAATGTCATAAAAAAATTAGAGAACTTGCTTTCTTGTATATATGCCAAATCGGAACCCTTCAACGGAATAGGTTCAAAAAATAATCTAATTATAGATCTCGTTATGATACAGACGCGGCTTACCATTCAAGTCAATACCTTTAACCGTTCCAGAGAAAACGTGCCCACAAAAAAATTACAGAAAGGCAGACATTTTTTTCGCTGAAATTCAGATTCTCCACATTTCATGGACATGACATTCTAAACATATTTTAACAAACAATTTTTTTTTTATTTGCGGTTACTAACGTCCACTTCGACCACTTCACTACAGGTGGAAGTAATTACAAGCAAGTCGCCAAGATTTATAAGGACAAAGCTATTTAACCGTGTGCCGAATGACGTATAACATCAAAAAACTGAGTATTTGTTTAGAAAAAAGTAAAGGCGTCTGTCAGATAAATGCTACTGTTTTGTATCAATTTTTTTTGTATTTTAGTTGTGGTGAGTTAGGTCTAACAAATTAATATGAACCTAAAAAATGTCAGTCGCGTTTTTGTTAAAAAATATCGGAGGACATGTTTGAAGGAACGCCACTGGTGGAGCTATAAAATAACTTTCTAATTCAAACATGTGGTTTTATATTCTACTAACACATATCAAAATTAAAAACAATATCTAAACTAATTTCTGATATTATTATTATTATTATATTATATAGGTATTAAAAAATAACGATTAAAAAAAGTGGTACGCCACTGATTAGCCTGGTCAATTCTACTTGAAAACAGTCTCTTGCTTTTTTTCTCGACAGACGCATACCCTGAAATATTAGCACGCCATTAAGGAACACCCTGTATAGTTATTATTCAATTATTATTATTATTATCTTTTCACTATTTCGGGTATGCTCTTGTTACACCTTACATTACATTTTTAAGGAACTTTTAAGTAAAACTCAAACACCGGAACCAATTTTCCATTCCAAGATTAGTGCGTGGTTTTTGCATTGTACTGTACATGTCCCTTTTTTCCTGTCTTCGGTGTTCTTATCTTATACAACTGCATGATTATATTTGGCTACTATATAAGCTCTTATTCTAGGTAACCATTGTTTAAAATACCATTTCAATGACACCTGTCTTATATAATGTACATGATCAGAAATAGTGGAGGGCAGTTATTTTTTTTTTGAAATTTTCTCGCCCACGGTCTTGAATAGGCTCAAAATGTTCGTATTGACGGCCCAAACAACATACTAAAAAGTTGAAATCTGAAAATGGGTGCAACCCATTTTTATTGGCCAAAAACTGTCTTTTGGGTCTTTTTGGGGATGTACTTTTTAGTTTTATTTTTTTCTAGAGGCCTTAGAGGTTCGGCTAAGGTTTGGGAATGATACCCTTTTATTCTGGGTGTCAGAGGAACCCATTGGTTCAAATTTTTGGAAAATCGGTTAACCCCCCCACCCCCCTCCCTGGCAATATACACATATACACATGTATTTTGTGAAAAAAATCAAACTGGTATGGAAGGGCCAATAATTGATGAATTCAGCTGAAAATTTAGGTGGATGTAGTTCTTTCCTTAACTAAAAAAATGGTTCAAGGTTTGGTCAAAAATGGTTGATAGTTTTCTCTACAACCCAATTTTAGCCCATTTTTCCCGAAAAATTCAAATCCAAATATCTTTGGTCATTTTAAGGTTAGCGAGGTCTACTTGGGCTCAACTGAAAGCTATGTTCATGTAGTTTAACATGATATATGGCCGAATTAATTTTTTTTTAAATCTGGACATTATTTGGACATTTATTGTATATGTATATTAGGGCTATGATTTATGGCTTTTGTGACGTCATTATGCTTATATATGCATATAAATACATATACATACATATACAGACTGTCTATTTTACGAGGGCCACACCAAATATCTCGCTTAATATCTATTGTAGAAGAATAAAGTTTTAGAAACAGTTATCCCATTTTTTGTGAGCTATATTTCAGTACAAAGAAATTTGAAATCCATAGCCTACTTTATGAGATATATTACAAAAACCTGAAAAATAGGAAAACCACAAACGGTTATAGCTTCCTTATTTGAGGAGATACGAAAAAAGTTAAAGGAATGAAAGTTGACGGCAAAGACAATAAGAATAATAACGTGTAACAAAAAAATCGAAAAATGCAGTTGGCTTTGACATACGCTATTGTGCAAAAATGAAAAATACATATCTCAAAGTAGGCCATGACGCCATTAATTCCGTTATTTTTTTCTTATTCCAACGATATAAAACATGTCACAGAAATTTTAACCGATAGTGTCAATATTTAATATTTTACGAATACCACAATTCATATAATTGAATCGTAAGAATCAGCTGTGCCATAATAGTAAAAATTTACTTTATAATAATTATAATTCCGTAATTATTTATTACAATTTAATACAAACCAATAAATATCTCATAAATAAAAATACAAGTACAAAACGAACATCCAAAGAAAAAAACGAAAAACTATGTATAACAGTACTATCTACTACTATATTGAAAGGAAATTGTGTGTATTTATTTTTCTAGCTACAAATGCTCAAATTGTGCACCATGCATTCTGACACATAAACGTGCTCTACGAGACACGTCACGCATTACATTTTGGAGCATTTCAGGAGTAATTGCCTCACATGCGTTTCGAATTCTGGTTTTGATGTCCTCAATATTTTCAGGGGCAGTTTGAAATACCTTGTCTTTAATGTAACCCCAGACGAAAAAATCCAAGGGAGTAATATCTGGTGATCGAGCTGGCTATAGAATGGGTCCATAGGTGCCTATCCAGCTATCTGGCATAACTTGATTTAAATAATTTGTACATATTACAGCAGTGTGAGGTGGAGCCCCATCTTGTTGAAAATATGAATAATTTAATCTTTCTGCCACTGTTAATTCATAAAGAAAATCTTGAAATTCGTTTTGCAGGAAATTAAGGTATCTACGAGCGGTTAATTTGCCATCATAAAAATAAGGTCCAATTACTTTAGTCCCTAAAAGACCCAACCAAACATTCGTAGAAAATCTTTCTTGGAAAGCAGCCTCTCTGCACCAATGTGTATTTTCTCGTGTCCACTTATAATGCATATTTCTATTGAAAAATCCATTATTAGAAAAATTTGATTCGTCCGACCAAAGAATTTTGCTACATATCAGCGCGTCATTCCTTTTCTTATTTAATAACCATCTACAAAATCTTACTCTCCTTGGCTTATCTCCCTCATTTAAATGTTGAACTTTCCTCATTTTGTAGCATCGAAATCCGTTTTTTTTTTCAATATTTTTCTTGCACTGTCTTTTTTTATGCGACAGTTTCTCTGAATTTGTCTCAAAGAGGTTTCCTCATTTTGGTTAACATAATTCATTACTCTATTCACTTTTCTTACATTATCCGCAACATGCGCCTTACTACTTTTTTTGAAAATGAACCGTGCGTTTTTAGATTTTGAACTAACTTCCTAAACATAATTCGATTTGGCTGCGGAGCATCTGGAAATCTATCTCCGTAAACCGTGACTGCCATCTCAGCGTCAAAATTGCACTGACAATAAATGCTAATCGTATCGAATTTGTTATTATTGGTGTACACCATAATTACTGATATAAAATTTGTCTTAGAACTCGACAACGCAACATACAGCATACAACAGTGACAATCTGTCAAATTTATTAATAACTGTATACATTGTTTTTCACTAATTATGGCACAGCTGATTGTTACGATTCAATTATATGAATTGTGGTATTCGTAAAATATTAAATATTATATACATTCCGATGCAAAATAACATTCTAAATAACTTTTATTGATTGTATCTTTTTGAAAATGTGCGTATTTTTCGAGAAAAAAATGAAAATTGGAGCTTTTGAAAAAAATATCATTTTTGCCGGGTAAACTGTATAAATTTTCCTACGTATACCTCTATCTATGTGCAAAATAACTTGTGCATGACCGAGTTATTTATATGGACGATTATATTTTCATTTAAATTTATTTTAATTTGCAAAGAATCCTAAATTTACAGTAAAATTATTTTTTCTGATCTCCCTATAACAAAATTTTAGCTACTCCACTGCCCTACTATGTGATAATATAAAACGATAAACATTTAATTAGCTGAATATCTGCTTAATCATGTTATTTACGCAAAATGTAATTTTGACTACTTAAAAATCTGTCCGCACCTAATTAAACGTTTAATTACAAAAACACATAAATTCTCATTTAAGTGCGTCCCGCTGTCAGAAGGCGCGCAGGGGTGGGGATGCGTAGAAGGATAAGTATACCCCTAGAAGTGGCATAATTGTAAACTCGAAACTCATATAAAATGGGCTTTATTAACAAGCATAAGTCATATTTATCCAATGTGTTTAACTTCCGTTAAGGAGTCTGGAATGCCAAGAGATGAACGGCTGTTGAACCATTCTTCAACAGTGTTCAACAGTATTCACAAAAGACCCTCGTGAGATACAAGACCAACTAAGCGGTGTCTTAGTTTAAATCTCCTATACTATCGTGTGAAGAGTATATAATGTCTTTATATCAAACTGCGATAACATAACTCCATATAGTATTATGTAGATATACAGTTTCCTTCAGTATTCAAGATAGACACATCAAGGTTAGTACCTACTAATAAAAAACTATGTTTTTTTAACACAATTTAAAAACACAATAACAATTTTTATTTTTGTGAGAACACTGGACGTGTCCAACCGAAAATTAAACAAACTTTTTCAATGCTATTTTATGTTGTTTTTAGATGTTCGATCAATTGTTCCAATCATTCAGTACTATCAGCTACCTGATTGTTATTATATTTTTTATTCTGTTGGGGTACCGGCCCCCCTGGTGGAAACGAAAATCGCTTGACTGCAGGAGACGTGATGTTCAAGATATACCGGGTCCTCCGTCTCTTCCTCTACTGGGAACCAGATGGGTGTTCTCGTTTGGGGGCTACAGTTTTAAAAAAATTCACGAATTTTACAAGGATATGTACGAGAAGTATGGTGCTATTATGAAAGAGGAAGCGTTGTTTAATGTGCCAGTGATTAGTGTTTTTGAAAAAAGAGACATAGAAAAAGTGCTCAAAAGTAGTGGTAAATACCCTATCCGTCCACCCACCGAATCGATTGCCCAATATCGAAGGAGTAGGCCCGACAGGTATGCGAGTACAGGACTGGTAAATGAACAAGGTAGGTTTTTTTTTACTTTCTAAATTTGTTGTAATTGTGTATGTTAAATAGAATAAAAACATATTTGATTCGTTATACAGTAAGTATCTCAAAAATACAGTGAATTCATCTTGAGAGGCAGAAATTCAATAAAATTGTTGCAAAGCTAGCGACAAAAAATCATTCGTCTGTCTGCGCGCTCCAATTTTTTTCAATAATTTTTGAAAAAGTTATGTTATCATGTAATCGACATTTTCTTAAATGGTAAGCCAGATATCTGATATTGCCATTTGAAAGAGCACATTTATAACTCGAAAACCTTACGTTTCATCAAAAAAATTATCAGGAGCAAAAATGAAGCTTATAGAATGGCAAATCGATTGGTTTTATTTTTATTTCCGTCCGATGCAATACGAATCTAGTTATGGCTCGTTGAATGTGACTGTTTGTTCGCCGAAACTGAATTCGAAAATTTCAACTTTTTTAAAGTACTTGAAAAGGCTTTTAAAATGAGCTTTAGTAAAAGTCGTTAGTATAAACACTTACAGAGTTATGCTGAAAATAAAATATCTCGTTTTTTCTGAGAAAAAGTCAATAATGAAACCAAAATGGCTTAACCCCAAAAATTTAAATTAAACGTAATCTATTTACCATTCATTTTATTTAGGTACTAACAATATGTTCTAGAATTTTGAACGGTTTAGAATGTCTAGATTTGAAGAAAAGTTAGATTCAATTTTGATTTTGAAATGATTTTTGAAATTTTTGAAAAAATTTTCTTTTTTCACAATAACTCAGAAGCTAAAGAAGATACTTATAAAATGCAAGAGGACAGAAACTTTTTTTTTTTTTGTAGAAAATTTAGTTTTTTTTTATTTCTCTAGGATGAAAATTAATTTGAGATATCACCGTTTTATGTTCGTATTTAAGTGCGAGGACCACCTTCCCCGAGCCCTTTAAACTCAAAAAACTCAAAAACGAAGGGCTTAAGGAAGTTCAACTTTACCTTATAGCCCTTGAACTTCCCTGCAAAATGGTTTTTTGAGCGATTAGATATCTTAAAAATTAAGTAAGTTTTCGATACAAAACAATGCGCGTTTTTCGGTGAAATTTTCGGAACGTGTAAATTGTTTTATTCTCGACAATTTTGGAGTATTTATAAATACATCTAAACACATGGTCGTATCTACATATGTGTAAGTATATCTTCATACACGACACACATACAATTTTATTTTTTTCCTTTACTCACTTAATAATAAGTATCAGTTTTTAATTTTAAGTGAACATGGTATGTAATTAATTTTAATCATAAGGACGATTTGTAAGGGCTGAAACGTTGCAATAAATCAGAAATAATGTTATAAACAGTGACGGGATTTTTATTCATTATAAAAGCACCATTAAAAAATTTCAAGGTGTTGAAAATAATTTTTTTTGTAAATTTCATAATACTTTAGGGGTGGCTTTTAAGGGTTCAACCGTTGCAATAAATCAGAAATAATATTGTAAACAGTGAGAGGATTTTAATTCATTATAAATGCACCATTAAAAAATTTGAAACTGTTAAACACTATTTTTTTAAATTTCGTCATAAGGGGTGATTTTTAAGGGTTGAAATATTGCAACAAATCATAAATTATTTTCCAGAACATGAATAAATATTTATTTTACATATTTAAACATGATTTTCTAAGCAACGCTTAAATCTAAGGTTTTTCAATTTCTTGTCAGAAGGTGTACTTTTCACCCCCTAAAAACAAAAAGCGCACATCACTAATATATAACTTTTGAAGAGGGGGTAAGATAAGCTTAATTACAATTTTTTATCAAAATCGGTATTATCCGAAAAAAATATTATTTATGATAATTTGAAATACAAATTCATCTGAAACCTTATGAAGGGTTTCTGCTCGGATTATTCCAATTTCGTACTTAATTCTGTCCCTTAATGCCTCAATATTATTGGATCTATTCGATGGATTTGAGGTAACATCAAAAGGTATAATCTACAGAGGTTAGATCTGGAGATTTAGCTGGTCACTCACTTTGTTAGTCCCCGTTTACCAATAGAATTTATTTTTTTTTAAATTTACTGTTAGAGAAATGTATCTAAAAGTCGAAGTTACATTTCTAACAGATAGATTTGAGGTAACATCAGAAGGAATAATCTGGAGGGGTTAGATCTGGAGATTTAGCTGGTCACTCTATTAGTCCTCGTTTACCAATGGAAAAGCATTTTTTTGAAAACTAACAAAGAGAGAAATGTATCTAAAAATCGAATTTACATTTCTAACAGATTTAGATTATTTCTTGTGGGGGTATCTCAAATACAGATTTTTTTTTCTTAATAATAATGTGATCAACAAATCTAATTTTCATTAACTAGGAAAAATTTATTATTGAGTACTCTTTATTTTATTATTTTATTTAATATTTAAAAACCACAAGTCGCACACCCACCAAACCTTATATCATTATAATGGATGAAAAAGTGTCTATATCAAAATGGAAAATGTACAGGGTCATCCAGTACATCACTGAATAGAACAAGAATACTACAAAAACTTCTGTAAAGGGTAATTTTCAATCGAACTCATAGTTTGGCTAGAAATCAGGTGTTTCCATACATTTGCACAATCGTGTATACTTACATCTGACTGTGTTTGAATCTAAAATATTCGTAGCTTTACTGACTTTCCTCAGAAAGTTCCTGTTAAAGAAAAAGTTGAACAAGCTGACCATTATACTCTTCGCTGATTTACTGCACTTTTTATATAATTGTTGCACATTCTACAGGATACTCTTTGCAATTTTTTTTGTAAATAATGTTAGTTTTAGACATTTTTTGTTTAATTGCAAAATATTAAAAAACATTTTTTTATTTAAAAATTAACTTCTTTATTTATTGATCGATTTTGTTAAAAACAGTAGGTTCTAGTTAACACTGATTTGCTGTCCAAATTTTAATACAATCGAACTTTTCATTCTTAAGTTATCACCAACACATAGTGATACGATTTTTTTTTTCTCTACGAGCAATATTGCCGGTTTTAGAAATGTGCCGATCGAACGCAATATACTCTTCGTTTTGTATTTGCGAGGAGTATAATAATGCATTGAAAATATAACAAACGGAAACGGTAGGATATTAACTAAATTGCAAAGTAAAACACATTGCCTAAAAATAAAATGACTCGTACAGAGTAACATCAATAATTTGTACTGTATTGTATAGTGTATAGTATAGGCCTCTTGTATGGGAAAGTTAGTTGTAGGCTGGACGGTTTATTTAAATACCTAGACATAATTAATTTGATGAATCTATATTTACAGTAAAAAAGTGAAAATATAAAATTCAGGTAATAAAAGTCAGGGCCTTTGGTTATCATTTAGTTATTGGTAAATTAAATATTTACATACTTAATAGAAGATAATTGGATTATACTTACCCAAAATACTTGTGTTCAAAATAAATATGTGCACAACGGTTCCATTGTTAATGAGTATTATTTTAGTGTTTCAAAAATCATTTAACAGTTAGGCATCTAAAAGTGCAATACTGTGCATTAGCATCCACTGAAATTTCAGCGTCTGGAGTCCCTCAGGGCTCACTTTTATGTCTAGTTCTTTTTCACTTCTCTATTAATGACCTACATTATACAGCTGTGTTGTTTGTTGGTAAATGAAAACAGATTCTTTGATAAAAGTCAGATGGAAAAAGTTTTATTTACATGAACCAAAAAATAATCATATTAAGCACGATATAACATTTTTACGAAATCGAAGAAAGATTGTGCTATTATTTTTCTTTCGAAATTCACAGACAAAGTAGTTTTCGCAGAGTTCAAAATACTTTAACTAACTCTCAAACAGTATCATTGGACACGCGTCTCGCTAACCATGTTTTCATCATCTGAAGCTGATTAAAACTCAATCACAATACAAAATATATCTAACAATTATGCTATATATGGTATACCGAGTTCAATCAGGGTAACAGATATTATTTAAAAAATGGGACTTTTGGCCTCTTGTATACAGGGTGACCTAGAGTTAAACCGCCATAAGGATTTAAAATAAAAACTTTTTTCATCTATAAAGTTTTCTCCAAAAATGCACCATTTTCAGTGCAAAGCTCACACCTATGGACCACAAACTGAGCAGCTGATGGTGTGATCTCCGGGTTGCTTGAACAATCTTTTCCTGGAGAGCATCTTCGTCGTTGATGGATTCCGCATAAACCTTGTCCTTCATCGTGCCCCATATAAAAAAGTCCATAGAACTCATGTCCGGAGAACGCGCAGACCAGGGGCGGGGACAGTTTCGACCGCGACTGATCCATCTTCTCGAAAAATAGTCGTGCAACCATCGGTACACTGGTAGAGTGTAATGGGTTGGACATTCATCTAATTGGAATCATCTACTTACTATATCATTTCAAGGCATGTCGTTTAAGATTGGTTGAAAATCATTTGGTGTGGAGGCAGAAAAATTGGACCGATGAGCGAGTCGTTGCACAATCCCATCCAAACGTTGCACAATTGACATTGAAATGACACAAAATAATTTGAGGCGTTGGCTTCTAACATATACATCCACTCCCAAGTTTCTGGATTCTAACTAGCTTGCTTTACTTATATATTTTCCCCTACTTACTCCTTTTTGCCCCCAGTGCTTCAACAGAATCAGCTCAAAATAAAATCTAGTTCCAGATGTCGTTATAATACATATTTGTAAAAATTTGCAAGTGAATATCTCAATTTTATTTTGTCAACACCTTTAATAATGGAGTGGGGGTAACAGAAAAAATTGAAATCTTGGCTTCTAGTCTGTACGCTAAATTCCAAATTTCTGAGCTCTTACTAGCTTGCTGTACTTGTTTTTCCACTATTTACCCCTATTTACCCCCAACCCGTCAAGGGAATGAGTTTAAAATATAATCTAGTTCCAGATCTCGTTATAATACACCCGTGGATCAAATTTCAAGTACCTTAAACGGTTTCGAAGTAATCGTGCGCACAAAGAAAGTTACAAACCAACCGACAGAAATCTCGACATTTCATGACATTCTAAATTCATCTGGACACAAAAAAAATTATTTTACGATTAATATATTTCCACACCACCACGTGGATGTGTAATACACTCTAAAAATTATTTTTACCACAAATAGGAAGAAAATGTTTATTTTAAAATTTATCATTATTTGTGATTTCTTCAAATCTTACATTTGTTCTGGGAAGGCTTTCTGAGGGAACAGTTACATTTTTTTATTTAAATCTATTTAACAACTTGTTGATTAATAGACATGTGTTCTGTAGCAGTTGATTTCATATAAAATCCATGTAAATTTAGCACAAGAGATCGACATTGTACTTCTCACAATGATTTAAAAATTTTTCTAAATTATACTAAGTAATTGTTCTATTTATTTTTCAAGATTGGAATCCATGATTTAACACTAACTGCTGTTAAATATTCAATAAAACACTATAGTAAGTACATCGCATGCACATTTTGCCATTATCTAAGGATCGACAAATTTAGTTTAAATTATTATTAATTACCCAAGGAATATTTCTAGAAGTATTTCTAAAGATTGTATCACTCTTACTGAAAGTGTTAGTTTTGAATCATCCTCGATGGGTAAACTGATTTCAACTGAGAAGTATTCAGTTCCTAGTCGTAAAGTTTTCGACACACTGTCATATTATTAATATTCACGAATCAATTTGGTACCTATAAGTTAACAGAATAGATATTATATCTATGAGAAATAATGTACAGTGCCTATAGTGTGACTAATGTTACTTAGAATACAAATTTTCATATGTTATAAAGCTTTAGTTATGACTTCTAAGTAAGTACGATATTATTGGAAGTCATAAAAATCATTTGAAAAATAACGGTAAATGTAAATACAGATATTGAAGAACTTGTATAGAGAACAGGTAAATGCTTCTAATGCACATTTTTTCTCGTAGACCATAAATGTTACTGTTTTGACAAACAAAATATAAATGAACTATAAATGGTGCATACCCATTATAAACTTTAATTGCCAATTTTTGGGACAAAGTTTAGTATTCTTAGGAAATAACAAATAGCCCGAATTAGGTATTCTTAGAACTATTATTAGCTAAGTAATGAAGACATATGAACTCCACTTAAGTATTTAAAACAAAATTAGAGAATAGAGAAGTTATTTTCCTCAAATTTAGACAAATTACTTTAGAATTCCGTTAACTATTTACGAGTTTAATAATTAACTTTATTAAAGTTCATAAAACTATTGCAGACTACAATCAATATAAAAACCGGTGCCCAAGGAATCACTACTTCCACATCCAGACTTTCCATCCAAGTCTCTTTAAAGGAAAGCATTTGGACTATATTTGTCCTCTAGTATGTGGAAATAATTGATAATAGAATTTTAATAATATTTGAGGCAGAAGTCATAAAAAATTTGAAGCGTTTGTTTCTACCATGTACGTTAAAAATTAAGTTTCTGGACTCCTGTTAGCTTGCTCCACATTATTGTCGTCAATTTACTACCAACCCTTCCCCTCACCCCCGCTCCGTGAACGGAATCATCTCCATCAGATATCATAACAATACAAAATATCTCAATTATATTTTATCAACCCCTTTAATAATGGGGTGGGGCATGAAAAAAATTATAAAAAATTCTGGGGCCTTGGCTTCTAGTATATACACCAAGTCCCAAGTTTTTGTACTTTTACCAGCTTGCTTTACTTATTTTCCCCTATTTACCCTTATTTACTCCCAACCATACACCGGATAAGTTCAAAAAACAATCCAGTTTCAGATCTCGGTATAATACGTGTTTCCGCCCCTCTTGGGAACCACCCCGTATGAATCCGTGGGTTTCAAATAATTTTAACAAGGGTAACCACTAACACTTTATCAAATAAGTTACTGACACTTCACAATTCTTTTCTTAGCTAATATATAGTATTTACTGAATAAAAATAATCATTAAAAATCACTTTCTATTTACTTTGGAATTCTAACCTCTCACTTATCATTTTTCAACTCCTTTTTACCGAACTTCGAACGCTTACTGTCTAGATGGCGTGCATACGAATCCAGGCTTTGTATTACTGGTTGCCTATCCATTGGTACTTAATATCAGCTAGTAGTAGCCATGGGCGTACAGTCTCCACTTCTTAGAGGGTGTAGGTAATGCATAAGAATACATATGTATACAAAATTTTAAGTCAATTATCTTAAGCCGTTCCAGAGAAGATAAGCGTGCGCATAAAACAACTTACAGACAGACAGACAGACAGATTTTTTTTTTTTCGCTCAAATTTAAAATCTTGACGTTTCATAACATTCTAAACCTATTTCAACAAGAACTTTTTTTAATTTTTTTTATGATTACCTACCTACTATACTACTAAATCGTTAGGTATAATTATTTTAAAAATTTTGAGATCATGATCAATGTTTATAATATTTTTGAATACATAGAATATGGTAAGGCTGACAAATAATACAAAAACATTAGTAAAATACAATAACTTTAATATAATTTTCATTACCAATATAATTTTAAATTTTCCTGCAAAATATTTTTATTTTTGTAGTAATTCAAACAGTAGGTATAACTAAATCTAGATTATATAATATCAACGATCATTATAGCAACATAGACTCGTTGGCAAAATTATTCAATTCGCGATAATTTCTGTTATATATTTAAATTGTAAAACGAAACTCGATGAAAAAATATTTTTGTTTTTAAATATTTATCATCAGACTCTGGTGCCTTTACAATCTTAAATACAGTTGTTTTGACTATACTTAATTGTTGTCTCATATAATAACAATATATGTTACATATAATCTTTAAAAAAATGCGTATATTATTGACATAAATATTATAGTCTGCGGATAAGCTAATAATACTTATCTGCAAACCCAGAATATTTCTTTATAGATACCTGAATAAAATTTCTATTATTAATTTGGAAATTCAGTCTAAAGCGTTACTACCAGGCTATTTGTGATAGAATGACAGTAGAGTAGCCGATTGTTTACCTGGCTCACCATTACAAGTCCGCTGCCTGCTTTGGTTTATTTATTTAATTGCCGGCAGCACAGCCATAGGTTAAATGATATTTACTTACTTTTATTGAACCATTTACGGAGTTGTTCATTAAACTAACATTATTTATCATAAATAAATAATGCATTACATTGAAATAATTTCATCATGCCTATCAATTAATATAAAGTGGTAAAACAATATTTACAATAATCAGAAAGTGATTCCAAAAATTGTCAATCGGCGCTTATGACATCTCTCCTGTTATAAAGTATACCTTTGTCGGTCTTTTTTATGATTTTGAAACTGACTTTGAATAAACTATACCATAGTGTCCTGTATCTGAATAACAATATCAAGTAGCACGTTCCCCAGGGACTTTGAGCATTAATGAAATTTGTGAAATTTTGCATAGAAGTAGGCTAGCAGAAAAGGACCAAGAAAATTTTCTTAGGTACTGTGATTGCAACATCAAGCAAAATCCAAAAAATGCGTTTTCTGGAAACAACTTTTTAAACATACGAAAATACTGGTAAAGGTAAAAATTAAAGAACACAAAATTATACACAGAAAATACGCTTACAAGAAGCTGTTTTCGCGTAAAATAAGAATGAAAGTTACGAGTACTGTTTCAGTAATTTAAGACAACTTCTCGATCTTGTCTTGAAATCAAGAATAGAGCTCCGAAAATCGAGACAAAAGACGTTGCTTCAAGAATCAATAAGACTTTTCATCAGATGTTGCTTGATGAAAAGGAAATCGTAGAATATGCGTTTATTAAAAAGATAGCAAAATGAATTATTAGAAAAATATGAAAATAATCATAAAATCTCAAGAAAATTTAAATCCAAAAACAATATTTAAAAAATCATGGCTCATCCAAGAGTTCAAGCAAAGCAAACTTTTGGAGTCATCATCGTTTAGATGGTTTCGTGGTTTCTAATGATAGAAGCTTTTAAAAGCAACCTTTCAGAATAGATAGGAAATCTAGCCATTTTTAAAAGATATGAGTAACAGAACAGCTTTTACATCGTCAAAATCAACATGCATCAGCATGAAAAAATATTATATACAAAAAAATACATATAAAAAAACCTTTTATTTAAAAATGTAGGTACCTACTAAGAAGTAAAAAATAGATTTTAAATTTATTCATCTATAAAACTGGGCAGTAGTGTTATATAACCGCCCCCAAAGTTTTTAGGTTCGAGATGTATGAATTTAAAAATTATTTTTTATTTTTTACTAGGTACTTACATTTTTTTTAAATAAAAGTTGTTTTTTTAACATATTTTTTATACTTCTATAATTTTATTTCTTACTTTTTAGTCTTTATTTATTTTACAGACAGGCAAAACCCTTTCATTTGATACCCATGTCAAGGGGGCTGTGGAGATAACGGAAATTCGCCATCCCGGGGTGTCCGTCATATTAGATTAAAAATGACGTTACGTAGTTTATAGTATTTTACTCGTCAAATTCTTTCATTTGATAGCCCTATCAAGGGGGTTATAAAGAAAAAGATAATCCGCCATCTTGTGCCGTCCGCCATATTTAGATTTTAAAAATTTTGATGTCATTATAAAATCAATAAATAATGTCAATCAAATTAACAACTTACTAACAATACGAGGACCCGTGAAATCAAGAAACAAAACTTACAGGGACGTATTCAGACAACCTGTCATTAAGGAATGGTTTAAATGCAATGAAACGTTGGAAAATATTTATTAGTTCAAAAGACCAAAAGTTATTTTTTTTCGAATGGAACCCCCAACTAGCAAAATAGAACTCAAAAAGAACAAAATTATTATATAAGTATTCGTTAACGCTCTTTATAGAAAAGTTTAGTTCTCTAACGCCTAAAATTAAAACCACATTGTCATATATTATAGTTGTAAGAACGAATATACAACAAGTATTATAATTAAGCAAATGACAATCTACGTACCTATGCACATTTTATTAGTGTTATATAAACCTTTATATGACCTATAAAACCTTTTTAGGACACTTATAAAGAATATATATAAGAGTTATATAGAAAGTCTTGTAATTTCTAACACAACCACTATAAAACAGTTTTATATACCTTTTATATTAATTTGCGTAGCTTAGCTTAAAACCATATAATAGACGTGTTATATATTTAGCTAATACAACTCTTAATGAACTGCTTTAAAACTATATTATAACGTATTTATAATTCTAACAATATAATCACTATTATAAAATTCATATACCATTGAAATGTTGTTTATTGAAAATAAAATTGCGTTATGCTACATATCATTTATACTTATATAACCTTATTTTTGTTGTTCGTTCAATACAAACATGAATCCAACAATTTCGAGTGGAAAAAAGTAAACAAAGTGGACAATGTTAAACGGACTCATTAAAATATGTATGAACGCATTAGAGGATCTAATACTTTCGTGCATCAATCCATAGAGTAGCTACTTGTTATAATATTGCTAATTCCACTAATTCCAGCGAGCAAGAATTTTTGCCGAATGGAGACGCTGATTAACATGAAAAATAACTAATAAATTTTAAATTTTGTGACCTTAAAAAATATAAGACATATTTAAACTATAAGTACCCCTTCCTTCGCGCCCAGTCCTCATACCCTTTACATGTCATCATACAAGGCACTAAAATTCAATAGTTTATATAACTTATATTTTGGCTAAAATATTTAAAAAATGTTAAAAAGTGCTGATAATAAAATGAATCTGAAATGTTTACAAAGAAAAAAATGTTTTTGATGAAACAATATTTCCAGTTTAGATTTTGCAATGCTTGAAAAAAGATAAATAAAGTAAAATGTAGATATACAATGTGAACTGAACAAATCCCAAGAAACCTCGAATACCTGTTTTCTGTGAATAACCCTGTATACTAGGTTTCATAATTCTATCTCAACGGATTATTGAGATAATAAATAAATCTCGCTCTTCCTTCCACAATTTGCTTTTCTCACTTTCCATGTAAAATTAGCTCCTGAATTTTTCGACAGCAATTTAGAAACACCTAATGGTGAATTAATTGTCAGCACTTCAAATATATCAGCTACTATACATACTTTATAAATAAAAAATAATTAATGAATAGATAATTTTCTATAGCCGCGAGAACTAAATTTTCAGGCAACGCCTCTGGTCTGGTGCCGGTCCAGATAACAGACCTTCTTCCTGTTCCGCATAACATAAATTTTTGATGCCTCCCTATAAAAACCTTCGAGCATATATGCTCGAACATAAAAACAGTTAAGTTTGAAAGTTCGATAACCCGCAATACACGACTAGTTCATTGTTAGTAGCCTGAAGTTCAAATGTATATGTAAAGCGATTTGTTTTGATTCAGAAAAAATGTAACTTTAAATTAACTTTTGGTAATCATACTTTAAAATTGTACAAAGAAAAAATTCAATCGTCTTAATTTCCATACTTTTTACCAACTTATGTAAAAAAAATCACGGACTGTACGGTAATTAAAAATAATAACGTTGTTTATTCAATAGTCAGTTTATCAGTTTATCTATTTTTTGAGTCAGTTTGATATTTTACATGATGATATATAGTTTATCAATTGTTACAGGCACAGTGAAAAATACATTAATTATTCAACATCATTATTTTCATAATTTTATAATAATATCAATATGTATTATTTAAATCTTAATAGGCCCACAGATTCTTATCCTAAATTTATTAAAGTAATTTATTATTACTACTATTATCGGCCTTGGTATTGCACTGTGATGTTATTTAAATAAAAACATAATATATTACTCATGTTTACCTATATACAATATTTTCTGCATAAAATTATCCTTCATTTATCTGTCTTTTTGTTATTATTTTATCTAAAGATGTCCTTAGAGTTAGACACTTTAATTGATTTTTATTTATATTTTCATTTTTCAGTAGCGAATTATAATCTTACATTTTTTTTTTTTTTTTTTCATAATTAGTCAATATTTTTCAGAGTATCCTAAATGTTTTTAGCGCATTGGCTGATTTTGTATTCCTTGGATATGATACTGCGAGAGGAAGAAATTCTTATTTAGTAAACCTGTGGTTTTTGTAAAAAATTGTTATTTTTAGAGCTTTGTACGTCTGTACCGAATTGTTCCTCATTTTAAAATTTTGTTGTAGGTGAGAAGTGGCATTTCTTGAGAACCTCTTTGACGACAGACTTAACAAGTCCCAGAACCATATCAAGTTTATTGCCACAAGTACACGACATAGCAGATGACTGGTGTTGTTTAATAAAACAACTACGAGACCCTAACGATCAAATATACAACTTGGAGCATGTTGTAGGACGATTAGGTCTGGAGACATCTTGCGCTTTGGTTTTAGGAAGAAGAATGGGCTTTCTGCTGCCAGGTGGTGAGTCCGATTCTGCCAGACTATTAGCTGATGCTGTACATCAACATTTTATTGCTACAAATGATACGTATTACGGTTTGCCAACTTGGAAGTTGTTTAACACTTCTGCATATAAGAAACTTGCGGAAAGCGAGGAAATAATCTATAAACTGGTACTGGAGTTAATCGAAACGGCTGATGAGTCAACAAAAGAAAGCGCAGTCTTTCAGGCAGTTTTAAAGGCCAATGTTGACGAACGGGAAAAGACTGCTGCTATTGTTGATTTTATTGCTGCAGGTAAGAAGAGATGTCGTCTACTTGTAAAAGCTTACTTGCTTCCAAGTTTATGTTATATTTAGTACAAGAGCTGGGTGGTTTTTTTTCGGCACGTCATCGTTCTATATGATTTTACGTTAAAAAGACGTATATCTTGAGCTATAGGAAAGCTGAGGAGTTGACCTATGCTAGAAGTATATTTTATCTTGATTTATGTTCGTTAGAATTGATTCACTCACAAAGTTCATGTAAAGCAGATAAGTTTCCAAAAAAGTCGCCTAGTTCCCGGACTGTATAATGTTATGCACATATTTATCTGTATTCTAATGTTATTAAATATAATAAAGAGGTTATTTTTCATTTTAACTATTGAAACACTATTTCAAATTTATTTTTATTATAAGCCTCTGGACGATTGAAGTAGATCAGTCTGAAATTTTAGTAAAATCAGGTGAATTTAGAGCATCTCACCTCTAATTTATAATCCATTATATATATATTATTATGGTACAAATTTATAATTTAATTTTAGGAATCCATACGTTGAAAAACAGTTTGGTGTTCCTACTGTATTTAATAGCAAAGCACCCAAAAACTCAAGAAAAGATAAGAGAAGATGAGTCTAAGAACTATCTAAAAGCATGTGTTATGGAGACTTTTAGAATATTACCTACTGCAAATTGTTTAGCAAGAGTTATAGACGAAGATTTGGAACTTTCTGGATATAAAGTCAATGCTGGTAGTGTCTTAATATGTCATTCTGGTATAGCTTGCAGAGACGAGAGAAATTTTAAGCAAGCTAATGAATTTCGACCAGAAAGATGGCTGAACGAAGAGAAATCTCAAACAGCAAGCAATGCCACATTTTTAGTTACCCCTTTTGGTATGGGTAGACGAATTTGTCCTGGAAAAAGGTTCATAGAACAAGTATTGCCGTTAATACTTGAACATACAGTAAAAAATTTTGATCTACAAGTTGTAAAGCCATTGGAGTTACAATTTGAATTTTTGTTGTCTCCCAAAGGACCAACTTCGATTATTTTTAAAGATAGATATTGATTATCTTGTTAGTTTTAATTCCCTTTCAATTTTTGTGATAAATACAAGAATTTTTCAAGTACAAAGTAAGTTATATGTATATGGTTTTCTCGGCTGTGTCTTATCAGGTTTTCTTATACAAACTAGAGTGTTGCTTAACATTCAGAGACCTTATTACTTTTACTATTATATTATGTTTAATATATTTTAATAAATGTTTTAAAGTTTATTTAATTTTTCTTTTTTACTATTACGATTTTTCAGTAAGAGTTCAGGCAATCACACCTCTAATTCAGTCATGCGTATTTCGGCATATCAACAGTAAAGGACAAGTTCAAATTGTAAAATGTTATTTATAATGATGACACTGCTGCCAAAATAGAGCAATTTGTTGTGACTTTTAGAAGGGCCCTATATAATCAATTCAAATAATCAGGAATATGACTGATAAGTAGAAAATGTGTTAATAGGCCAACAAAGTGCATATTATTCGCACGAATATTAGAACCAAATACATCCTATCTTAAGCCAACAAGTCACCCTGTTGACCAGGCTACTTATTCATGATAAAAACTTACATGTTCTGTTGATTTCTCTAAAATCCCTCAAACAGTGCGACATAAGAACAAACTTTGGTACAATTATTATGGTAGCCAACACACGTTCTGTACACTGCGTTCTGACTTTCACTATATTCGTATACATTTTACAATTATTTTCTAACAGTTGAAGCACAGAAGACAGGAACTATTATAGTTGCATATAGCAAACATAAAACTCTCAACATTCGTGAAAAGACATGCAATTACGTCATCGTTTCAAGATACGCTGTTACTGTTATAATTCAATTCACCATGGTTGATTACGGAGTTAACAAAAGTAGTTTGTTAATAATTGGTATCTTTCTTGAAAAAGAATGAAATATTAACGAATCTCTAGTCAAACGTAGCTGTGAAACCAATGGCATAAATAAGGTCCACGAAAGAAAGCCAGAGGCGCCATTTTTACCCCAGCGAGTAAGACTTCAATGTCCTTTTTAATCAATAACATGTTTCTTTTTTAATAGCAGTACGTTGTCTTGAAATTTCATCATTTTTACAACAAAAAAATTACTTTATATAATATTTAATAAACGTTTCAATTAAAAAACGCATACGAGTGACATTTTTTACCAAAGTGTACATACAAAGGAGTAAAAGGGGTGCTTCCAGAAATCTGCGGCGGGGGCCACATGCTCTTAGTTACGCTAGTGGAAACTTGTGCGGATAGCTTTGCAGCCACAGCCATATATTACAAGTATAGGTAGATATGCTGCTAGAAACTAGAAAAGTGGGCATTTAAATTGTGTAAATTTCAAATGTCTGCAATGAATAGAATTTTTAGAAGAAAAAAAAATTATCTCAGTTCCAGATGTTCGTACAATAATTTTTTTCTTTTTTAAATACGTGAAAAAATGGCCATTATACAACGGAAAAACTTAACCTTGAAATAGGCACCATTTTTGGGTGCTATTTTTAATATTAAGTCTTAAAGATTTTGAGCTTTTAAACGTCCCTCTACCATAATTCCCCGACAAAGAGCATTATTTTTAGAAAAACGCTTTTTTTTACAAAAACTGAATTTTCAAGAAAAATTTTCAAAATTTCGCAACAAAAAGAAAACTGCTTTTTTAGCTAGCAAGAAGCTATACTTTTACAAAATAACAAATTTGTAAGTTGCTCTAAAAAAAATAATAAACAAATTTAAAAAACGTGATATTTAACAGATTTTTCCAGTTTTCTCTATGGTTTGTGCACTAACCCATAATTTATTATACATCAATCGAAAGATAATTTTAATATCTACAACTTTCTCATTTAACTTTTTTCGATTTAAGCTCAATTTTCTTTTATTAGCGAAAAACCGTTTTTTTTCTTTTATGAAATTTTTAGGATATAAGAACGATGTCTATCAACAATTTTTGCAAAAATAACATTGGGCTTTCGTAGATCAATTGGACTATCTGTTAATGAATGAACGAATCATGTGAACAGCGACGATGTCACATTAAATATTTTTCCTTAAATCTGACAGATATAGAAGTAGGATAAAATGCCGCCCCCTGAATTGTGTCGCCCTGTGCGACTGCACCTGTTGCACCCCACCCCGATCAGGAACGGTCCTGATTCTATGTACAGACAGCTCAAGTTGAAACTTTGACTTGTTAAGTTAGAATTTCAACTTATTGTGTTGAAATTTCGACATATTAATTTAAGATTCCAAGAATATGTTTTTCCGTCATGGCCTGAATATTCTTCCGTACTAGTTAAATATATATGGAGAAACAAAACTAAAACAATGTACATCCATACAAACGTTTATTTAATCATTAATTTGATGTTAAAAATACTAGATCTACCAATATCTCTTTTTTAACTTAATCATAGGAGCAAAACAAAAAATGATAAAACAATATAAAATTGACTATAACCATAACTAGATTTATAAACTGATGAACAGATATAAATATTAATACCCCAGTTTGTCGTTCAAACTAGTTCTTCCATCACCGGTCTGATCAGTTGGTGGAACCCACATACTATAGTCTTCTCTCATTGCATCTTCCTCATATCCTCTTTGTCTCTCGATCTCGGCTCTTTCCTGCCTTTGCTGAATTCTTCTTTGGTTTTTCTTTTTCTTCTTCTCATCTGTTTCTGTTTTATCGCCGCTATCTGGGTCTTCTTCTGCGGGGACTGTACTACTCGTGCTTGGAGTTTTACCAATGTCAGAATTCGAACTTGTACTTGCTTCTTCTGTACCTTCCAAAGATTTGGACATTTCTTTTTTGTATTCTTTGAAGTCTTTATCGATAGCCTCAGAAATATTTTTAATTTCATTGCCCATTTTCTTAACCTTGTCTATTACTTTGTACTTTTGTTCTGTCATTGTGTTCAATTCGGTTAATATTCTGTTTAATTCGGAGGACACTTTATGTTCCAGTTTTTCATTGGGTTCGCAGTTTCTTAGGTCTGATATCAGTTTCATTACTTTACGTTTTTTCGCAGCCAATATTTTCCAGTCGACATGCATTCTGTCTTCATTTGCTGCTAGTTTTTTGAGGTTATTCAGAATTTTCTCTAACTTTTCTTGATGTTTATCTGGAAAAAATATTACACCTTTTAAATTATCTTCGAATCTTAAAAACAGTAATATCTGATAATTGCAAAGTAATTTTTTTATTTTCACAACTAAAAAGTATCAAATGGCAGTTATACAGGTGTTTTAGTACATTTGTATTCTTAGTAAGTTTGTAATGATGCAGAATAGTGAATAAAAAGGTGTTACTAGGAGAATATGTCAACATTATGTAATAATGAGTAACTTGACATTTGCAAGAATTTTATTCAGTTTTAAAATACTATAAAATCATATAATTAACTAGAACAGTCGTTATTTCTATTAATTTTCCAATAACGTGTGTTTTGAAGAGCTGTCTTAGTTTGTTCATACCTAAGTGGTACATCAATGTGCCCAGATTGTAGAAGAGTGGGCAGATGATAGGTTTAAAACTGACATGATTGTTGTTTTAAGTTCCCTCTCAACACACCGTAAACCGATGGATAAAGAATATTACTTTATTGCAACAATTCTCGTTTTGAAAGAAAGCAGCATATTAAAACATGTAGCATAAAAAGATCATGGAAATTGTATACAGTGAGTTCGATAAGTAATGGAAAAATGTATTATCTATGTAATTTACCATTTATGAGTAAAATCCTAAAACACGTCAATTTTCAATTCTATGACATTTTTTTTAGCATAATTTTATACCTCCCTCTTCAACCCCCTTGGAGTGACAGCTACCCCTTTAAAATTTTTTAATGGAACGAGGGTGTGTGTGATAGCTCATTTGAAAGGGTTTTTAATTCTCTGTCCAGCAATATAAGATTTTTTTAATTTCTTTAATTTTCTTATTGAAAAATATTACATTTTTAATATTAGTAAACAAAAGAATATGAAACAGTTTAAATCAAATGTTCAAACTGAACGCAAATTGCTTCTTGACAATAATGAAAGTGTTGCTAAAATACTTCTAAAACATTTTGTATCGTTTCTGGGGTAATTTGATTGATTTGTTGTCTTATTCTGTCTTTTAAATCATCGATGTTATTTGGTCTGTTGAAGTAGACTTTCGATTTTAAATAACTCCATAAAAAATAGTGAATCGGGGTCAAATAGGGACAACGGGCAGGCCACTCAATTTCACCGCGTCTACCGATGCACGTATTGGGAAAAATTTGATTGAGATAGGCTCTTACTTCCAATGCAAAATGTGGTATAGCTCCATCCTGCTGATACCAAATATTTCATTAGGGTTGTCATCATCTGGGAAAAGTATCTTAACTCTGGCACTAAGAATATTTGCAAGAAATCCAAGTAATGTGTGACCATCAAAGAAATATGATCCGTTAATTTGAGAATTTTTAATTCCAGCCCAAACGTTCACCATCTCAGGATATTGAGTATCGGCCTCCATCATCCAATGTAGACTTTCTGCACTCCAGTATCTACAGTTTTGTTTGTTGGCTGTTCCATTTAAGAGGAATACTGCCTCATCAGAAAAAAGAATGTTTTTTATAAATAAATCTTGGCATCTATCTGCTATTCCAACAACCTTTAAGATTTTCCAGAGTGGATAGAAAAAGATCAAAACTTTTATTTACGGGTTCCTATCAATTTTCTCCAGCAGTTTCGTATCTGGTCGGAATGATGGATGATAATGAGTCTATCAATTTGCAATATGTAAAAGAACAGGCAAATATATTAAAGGTATAGGTACAGTGAAGACCTATTCGTTGGAAAGTATATAAATTGGTTATAGATGAAACAATGAGGGTGTTGCAGAAATTAAAAGATATTGTTGTGAATGCGCCAATGAGTGAATATGCGTACTTAGATCGTTTAACAATATTTTTAAATAAATATATAATTTTATCAAATAGTCAACATGGTCTTCGTTCAGGTATGTCCACCACAACCGCCACACACTCCTTTTACGAGAAAATCATCCGGTGTACTGGCGAGTAGCCTGTTGGGGTTTTTTGTGACCTCAGTAGGGCATTCGACTGTGTCAAACACGACATTTTACTTAACAAACTCTATGATTACGGTATACGAGGTCCTCCATTAAATTGGGTAATTTGTTTTTTAAAATTTCATAAACAGTATGTTTTTATCCAACACTCCGGAAACTCTTCCATAAATAGTATCAACTCAATCTCTTGTTTAGTTAATATGGGCGTACCGCAGGGGTCTGTTTTGCATCCTGTCCTTTTTATTCTATATATACTCAGTATAATCAGTGATTGGGGAAACCTATCATACCATGTACGCATATTTCGTATAATTCATCCACCAATTTGAATGTCAATATTAGTAACATCCTAGAAAATAACTGCATGTACTGGGCTAGATCAACATCATTTACATTTCAAAGTTGATAAAACGCAACTAATCAGATTTCATAATAGACAGAAACATTGTGATAATGTAACTGTAAATATTAATAATCAACTTATTAACAGCATTCAAATTGATTAATGTCTCACTTGGAAAACCCACTGCGAACATCTCGTCTCGACTATGAGCTCAATTAATTTTATTCAAAAATACTAGAGAAATTCTTACAAAACAACAATTAATGAATTTCTACTACGTTCAAGTAGTCACACCTTCGATATGGTGTTTCTCGGGCGATTCCGCCCTATCACAAACCGTTTTTATATCACAAAAGCGGATTCTACGTACTATAACAGGTTTACCCTGCATGCACACATGTAGAGACGCTTTTGTGGAATATAAAGTCACAGAATACACAGAAGGGAAACTCTCAGCATTGCCCATTTACAATTTAACTCCAGAATCGGCCATCTTGTTGGGGTTATAATCAGAGGCGTATTCTGTACTATTGTAGTCAGGCCCGCACTTAGGAATTTGTAATTTAATTTTGTAGAATATGCTTTTCAACTTTTCTCAAGAAACCCTATAAAATAATTGTCTCTGAATTTTCTAAAAGTTCCCTTTGTATGTTAGTGCTGAATTTCTCATTTTATAGTACTAATTTTATAAAAAACAGTGAATCACACTAACCCCATGTTAAAAACTAATTTTGACAACTTTACACAGCGTTTAAATAATCATAATTATTATGATACGAAGGGCGTGAATGACTTGCAATATGAAAATGCATTATTTTACAGTAATTATATAAATTGTCATATAATGTCAAACAATGCCCTTTCAATTCAACAATTCAAAGCATAAACATATGTAATTAAAGATTGTTTCCATTTTGTAGAGGAATTTTTAAATTACCATATTACAATACTTTTCTACAAAACTGTTGAAGATGCCTATTTTAACTCAATGTCATGGAGTTAATCTCATGGGACAATAAATGTCTTTTTTTATTCTATAACAAATATATTTTGTTTTAATAATAAATCCGAATATTTTAATGCCAATGATGATTAATTAAATAGTAGTAAATCCACCGCCATGAAATATTCAATATAAAATTGTTTCTAAAATACAATACTATAAAATACAATAAGGAAGATACTCTAGCTATACAGAGCATTTAGAGTATTAGGTCGTATAAGCGGTGTGTATAAATTATTTCACTATGCGTGTAAAGGAATATATGTTATATTTTATATTATAATTATAGTGCAAAACGTTACTGACGCACACAAAAATGTGAAGATGTACGAGATCGATGTGGAAACATTATAGTATATACCTACGTCTGTGTATCCACGTTCGAACGAATTATGTGGATTAGATGATATGTCAATCTTACTTTAAAATATTATTGAGTTGTTTTAAATGAGAGTATTACAAAACAAATGCAGTCAGGCATTGATCAACGTAAATAAACAGCAAAACAAACGAAATAAATAAATAATATCTGTCAATTTATGACCAATAGGTTATACCTAAATGTTGCCAGATGAGTTTTTGAAATTACATCGGAAAGTTATTAATTTTAGTACATAATTTTTTTCATGTAACCCTCCCCTTTCTCAAGAAATTGAATTTGAAGACATTTGATTACTGGAAAATATACCACATGAATATTAATGCTTTTGTGACAAAACTATACAATAATTATTTATTCCTAGTTCATCAGAAATTATTGTACATCTAGCAACTATGTACAGAGCGCACGATTATCAGTTATTTTACCCCAGGAACATGGCGAATTGGATGCGCACCTAGAAATGCGCGAAACTTCCTCTTCCCTGAAAGATTCCATTCTGATTGCTTTATTATTCTGTGATAAAGTTTTTACTTTAACTTGCTTGTTTGTGTTTGAAATGGGTGTTCATGTATTCAATAATAAACACGAGTATAAACTCAATAAAGATATACATGAAGTACATACTAGACAGAAAAATGATATACAAGTACCCTTTTTTAAATTGTCAATCACCAATAAATCTCCAAACTATTTGGGATTGAAAATGTTTAATCATTTGCCAGAGGAATTAAAACAAAATAATATTAACTTATTTTATTTAAAAAAAAAAATATATTAAATTGTTCTTAGCAGCTAAATGTTTTTATTCGTTGTCTGAGTTCTTTGTTTAGGTTAAGTTAATTTAAATCACACTTAAGTTTTTCTTTCGTTTTATTCATACCTAATTCTTGTATCGTTGACCATTGTTATACAATTTGTAATTGTTCAATAACAAAATAAACGAATTTGAATGGTCGAAGAACACTTGATTGTTGTTCCCATATATTTCCCATATTATTTATTAACTTATTACGTGCACGATACTTGTCAAAAATTATAAGACTTGCTGAAATCTTCGGTAAATTGTTTACAGAATGCAATATGCATCCTGTGATTGAGGAAGACTGTGATAAAGATTAAGTGCTTTGTCCATTACAGTAGGGTGTATCGTTCAAATGATACTCATTTTATTGGGTGACAAGCTGAAAACTGCACCCAAAAATATGAACTGTGATTATAATTTATGAATAGACTTTAACAAACAGTCCCTCTCTGATCCTTCTTACTCTTTGATCATACCAAAATATTAGAGGATTGTACCACTATTAAAATTTATGACTTTATCACTACAGAAATGAAAAATAAGTTGAGAATAGCAACTGCCTTATTACATAACTTCCTTAGATATGTACTTACTCACCAGCAAAAGGGGGAAGGCCTTTCTTAAGTATTTTCTCGAATTTCTTAAATGTCATTGTATTGTGAAGCGACTTTATGGTACTGAATTCACCAGCATCAGCTATATCCTCATCAGATGAAGAATTCGAAGAGGAATCGCTACCTCCTTCAGCTGCTAACTCTGTATTTGCCTCGTTTTGCTCACTAGATGTACTTATCCCGCCGTTATCATTCTTACTGGATCTCTCATCTATTATATTCTTACCTTCAAGTGTTTCCACATCCACCTCTTCTTCTTCGTCATCTTCATCGACGTCCATATTTGAAACCTGATCTGAATTTGATTTAACTGGTAATTGCACTTTGATTTTCTTCCTTTTCCCAATAATAGGGAATACTTTATTTTTCACGTCTTTACTTGTGCTCGGGACCGAAGCATATTGCGGCACCAAAGGTGGCAAACTAGCGGGTTTTGCGATGTTGACCAACCGTATAACATTCGCGTGTTCCCCTTTCATCTTGGTGAGTTCTAATTTTAACTTACTCACTGCTTGTTTGTCAGGCTTGGATTCTTTCAGTTCTTTCATAAAGGAATCTAATGAATCTTCTTCGTTACTGGAACTGTTAGAAGAACTGTTTCTGTCTTGAGCATTCGCTAATTGCTTTTCCAAATCTACTATGGATGCTGCAATTGTCCTTTCTTTTTCAAGCTGCAAAGCATCATGTTACATTATAAGTAAATTTAACATCATAACATTTTTCAATAATGCAAAAATAAAAAATATAAAAGATTCCGTTCGTTTGAGCATAAGTTATGACTTATCATCTCTCTGCCTCCCTCACTCATAATGGCAAAGCACAAAGCAAAAGAGGATTTCTAGATGTAAGTCTTAACATGTACAACTTTCCCAGTCACATTCAAGTTTATTTTGTGACCTGCAGAGCTGTGTGTGTTATAAAGTCTCTCTACATTATTATAAATAACTGAAGTTGAATAAGCTCAAATGAATAATCTGTAACACATAATAGTAAACAACGAATTTGCGATTAATATAAATTTAAAAGTTATTTGTAAAAAAGGTAATGATATACTTACGAGGCTTTCATAAGTTTCAGCTTTCTGTGGTACCTTGACGCTCATTCTTTTCTCACGCTTCTTCTCAATGGTACCTGTTCGATCAAGGAATGTATCTTCATCACTGTCATAATAGTCGTTTTCCTCCCAATTCTTGGCTTTTCTCTTACGTGATTCTGCAAATAGTAAATTGAGGATATTAATTTCTTGACTCATCATTAATTCAGTTTCCATCTCAATGAATAGAGCTTTGCAAAATAAAAAAGCAATGTATACTATCTTTAATTGAGAAAATAATTAGAAAACACATGTTTAAGGACACATCACAGAATTCTTTGGCCATTTGTACTGAATAATAGTACGGCAGCCCGTGACCAAAATCAACTGTTATCACCTAATGGTAATTTCGATCACCGGGCTATAGCTTATTATAATACAAAACCGATCTTCCTCTGAAAGAACTCCCATAACGTTGCAGTAGCCGGAAAAACGATTTTCCCGTTAAAAAATAAGACGTTATTTCTTTTATCCCCTAATGTCCATTCTCGATGAATTCTTGTTATAGATGTCGAATAAAACAAGAATCAATACAGAACGGAAATTTTATATGTTGCATAATTTCAATAATAAAAATGAAAAACTTATAAAAAAAATGGTATAAAAAAAGTTTCTCACTAATGGCTGAAACCTCTTTTAAATTATAAAATATGATTTAAATAATCGGAAAAAAAAGTGAATGGATATTTCCTATGCTGTAGAGCTGCACGAAATGCAATGCGCTCGCATGTTGACGTGGTGACACACGTACTTAATAGAGATGCTATATATACTAAATATAGAAATAACTGATTCTATAAAAAAATTGAAGAATAAAATGACAAGTGGACCGGATGGCATTCCTAGCTTCCTTATCAGAGATTGTGCCTATGTACTTTGTCAACCGATGAGAATATTATTTAACCTATCTCTTAAGTTAGGTACTTTCCCAGATATTTGGAAAAAAGCTAGGGTCTGCCCCATCCTCAAACAGGGAGATTCCTCTGACATTGCTAATTACAGACAAATTACATATTATGCAACTTTGCAAAGGTCTTTGAGATGTCCCTGTATAATCGCATCTACCTCCTTGTTAAAAATCTCATTTCTGTGGACCAACACGGCTTCATGGAAAAACGCTCAACCACTACCAATCTATTGTGTTTCACTCAACATCTTTCCGAAAACATTGACATGCGAGGTCAGGTGGATGTGATATACACGGACTTCTCCAAGGCATTCGATCGCATTGATCATTGCCTTTTATTATCCAAACTTCGACAGTATGGCTGCTCTACCACTCTTGTTCAGTTCTTCTCATCGTACCTGTCAAACCGTCTTAATTATGTTGCTTACAATGGTTAAACGTCTAAACCATTTACCATAACATCAGGAGTACCACAGGGTTCCAATTTAGGTCCGCTATTTTTCGCTCTTTTTGTCAATGATCTCAATGACAATCTTTGCTGCAAAAAGCTTTTTTTTCGCAGATGACCTGAAAATCTTTGCGTCAATAAATTCCAAAGACGACTGTCATGTGCTACAAAGGGAACTTAACAAAGTGGCACAGTGGTGTCATTTAAACTCTCTGGCTCTAAATATAACCAAATGCAAGGTTGTAACTTACTCACGAAAAGATGAACCCATCGACTACGATTATCGTATCGGCACACAATCTTTGCCACGTACTGACTCAACTAGAGATCTAGGAGTCTTTTTTGATGACAAATTATCATTTGCCAAGCATATCGAGTTAACGGTCTCCTCGTCCATGAAAACCTTAGGGTTCATTTTAAGACTAAGTCATATCTTCTGGAACAATGACGTCTTAATTAAACTATTTTATTGTTATATACGGTCTAAACTCGAGTACTGCTCACTTATCTGGAGCCCTATCTATGATTATCAAGTTAAATCAATCGAGTCTGTTCTGAGGAAATTTTTAAAATTTCTCTGCTTTCACACTGATGGTAATTATCCAAACAGAGGCTGCGACCAGACGTATCTGTTAAATAGGTTCGACTTTGACTCACTACAATTTAAAAGGCAATTATACGCTATAAAATTCCTGTATTCGCTCATACACAACAGGGTTGATTGCCCTCCTGCACTAAGCCAGTTGAACTTCTTGGTTCCAAGAGCCGCTAGTCGCAAACCGCTCACATTTTATTGTCAACCGGCACGAACCAATATAATGCTGAAGTCTCCTATATTCGTTATGTCCTCTACCTACAACTCAATTTGTGATACTTGTGATATATTCGACTGTTCGATAAATACAATTTATACTTCTCTTAAGAATTGCAGCATCCCATAGTATTAAATAACACAAACATGTAGTGTATTTGTAATTAATTTTAGATTGTCACTCATGTGTATGTAAGAAGCTATGTATTTATATATATATACATATATTTTTTTTTTGTATTTTGTTGCTTTCTTGTCCTGTAATTGGTTCTTTTGTACTGTTGGACAAATGTATTAAATAAATAAATAAATAAATGCATCTCAACGCTATGGCGTGTACTTCATAGAGATGCTGTACGTCTCCATTACCCCCCCCCCCCCCCCCCCCCCATGGCACCGACGTAAACATCTCTGTATTGATATCATGATTTACCACAGTGGCGCTGCCTGGTATCACAAGCAATATGGCCGCTAAGTTGTACCATTTTTTTACAAAATGAGGCAATTAAAATAAATTGGATTGTATCAATAAAACTGATAATTTTTATATTTTATACGAAAAAATTCTCGTTTATTCCTCATATATATGCCCTGAACCTGTAAGTTCTCGTTATAATAAAAGGAGGAGTACATACAAGTGGTCGTTTTTGCATATACAACCAACAATCGCAGCCTAGGATGTTGATGATAATATTTTCAGTTTTCTAACACAAGTAGAACCCAAAGAAATGATAAAAACTTCCCTATCAACAGTTCCCTCCACCAACCGATGGCACCCCTATTGGCAAAAAAGTCTCCTAAAACGGGATTTTTATTAATATCAAAGCATGCATTGGTTTCTTTTTAGTTGAAAAAATAATTCCACGTTGTATAGTAACATCAAAATATCAGTTTGTACTTCGACATTAACGAAATTCTCATTTCAGTGCTGCTTTTTTACCCATAGGGGTGCGTCCGGGGGAGGGGTAATAAGACTACTGGCATTCGATTAAGTGTCCAAAAAACCATAGAGTGAAGTTTTACGCAGCTGTATCAACATATGACACTTTGCGCTCTTGTTATTGAATTGCGACGGAAAATGATTTTTTTCAACATATCAAGTTGAAAATTGTCCGTTCATATTTTTCACATGTCTTTTTGCAATAAAACATCGTTTTGATTAGAAAACGGACATAGGGAGTACCAAAATTAGCCTAAAAAAGACGCAGAACTGAAATGCAGGTTCTATGATATGCAACAATTAAAATGTTCGTTTTTATTTTTCTGCCGTAGAAAAACTTCAGAAATAGACGAGAATTGTCGAAACGGACATTTGGCGACGATACGAATTTCCACCTGTTTTCAGTATTTAACCCCTTATATCTTCACGCAGCACTCAAAATTTCCGTTTTCATTTTTTTCTCGAACTATGCATATTCATGAACACCAAGAAACAGTAAACAGACATTAGGTGATTACTCAGATGACCCGTTGTTTTTTACATGTTAAAGGATACATTTCAACCCTTTCGCAACGCTAAAAATGTCCGTCGCTCTGAACTTTTTTTATCCTTGTTCAAAGAAATGAGCATTGGCGCGGGAATTTCTCATTAGGCAATAAGTCGAAAATTTTGGTTACCGGCTGCCGTACTATAAGAATTCAAACTTTGTATCAATTCTATATGAACCCCAATTTAACCATAAGTAAAATTTTTGATGACTTAGATATGACAGCCATCCATCTGTGTGGAATTAAATAACTACTTTTAGGAATCCCAAAGATAAAATTGGTGTAAATATACATTCCAAGATTTACAAAAAGCTGTAAGGATTTTAAAGTATGTTGGATAAAGAAAACATAGAATTAAACAGATTTAAGAAACATACGAAGTATCTGATATAAATAAATAAATAAATATTCGAGCATAACGTTCTGTTTCTGACATTTGTGAATTACTTCTGTCTTAAGTGACATTTATTTTTTATCATATGCAAACATATTGGATGTCATTTTAAATCCAGCGTTTTGTATTTTCCAAAACAACTCAACTTAAAAATCTTCCAGAAATGACTCTTGATGAAACAACTTCTCATCTCTCTAAAAATATCTAAATATGTCTACTTACCATGAGTTGCTTGACGAAGTACCCCATGTCTATCCAAAATGCGACAAGCCTCAAGAGCACATTGAACTACAGCTTCTTTTTTCTTTCCTTTGTGAAGGACTTCGGCTACAATAGGTCGACCTAATTCATCGTCAACAGGCAACTCAACTTTACATAAAAATTGCCCCATTCCCTGTTCATTGCAATCATATTCAAGGTCCAACCCCTCTCTTTCGAAAAATCCACGAAGGGCTTTTTTAGGGTCATCCAAATACAGCTCCTCATTAGTTGTTTGAGCATATGGATTTTCCGATAGATCGGTTTCTTCATCAGCATCCTCTCCTATTGAACATAATATATAACCAAACATATTAGTTACTTTATTTACTCAATATATTAAATAACTACTTTCTACACATATGTATACTAACCTAAGCCCCAATCAACTCCTCTTTCTTCCTCCTTCTTACGCCTTTCTTCTCTTTCTTTCTCGGCCTTAAGCTCCGCTGCCTTAGCCTCCTCCTCGCGTCTTTGCAATTCTTCAGCTCGTTTTTGCTTCAGCTCGGTCACTGTTAACTCTGACTCTTCTTCCACATCATCTTCAGGGCCACTGAGGATATAAGACCTTGTGCTGCAACCCAATTTAAGCAGATGACCCACCTAAAATAATTGGCTAAGTCAGTATACAACTCCATTATCACAGAATTAAACATTTCTAGTCCTCATGATGAGTTTTTTAAAAACTTATTCAAAGTCAGACTATTTTCACAACTAAGTCCAGGATGGGCTCCCCAATATAGAAATTTTGCCGAACCTATCCACAATCATTCCTAATGTGAATAAATGATTGTTCCAATATCACAATTTTACCACCAGAAACAAGTGGAATTTTTTAAATTTTATTTTAATTGTCTTATTTATTTTAACATCCTGGAGAAGTTTAGCTAATGCTACTCTACCGTTTAACTAGGACGGTGAAATGAGATACGGTCACTCATCTAAATGACGGACCCGCCTAGCATGCTTTAACTTCTCCGATCGAGATCTCGCCACTGAAACCGGTGCGGCACCTCACCTCATCCTGCTGCTGCTTTTTGCATAATTATGTACTAAAAAGCAAAAAGCCAGCGTCAGTCACAAAATAGATTTATTTAACATTTTCTTATTATTACATACTCTGAAAGAGTTTGACGAGTATAGTAGCGACACCAAGATTCAGAGTTTACTGATGTCTTCTTCATGTAAAACTATTAACTTTACGATAAAAATAATTATTATATTAGGTCTAGCTGGATAAGCTAGGGGAAATGCCCCCCAAAAACGATCCTTGAAATAACTTATATTATTATATTGGCAAGCAGGGCCGGTTTTAAGCAATTTTTATGGGGGGGTGTGAAATTGTTATAATGCCGAATGACTTCTTCTCATCTGGTCCTCTGTTTTATTTATATATGAAGGTCATCTAATTTTTGGGATACAAAAAATGTAAATCTGATTGAAGAAAAAAAACCTTTATTTTAAAGTAAAATGCAAAATATGAAAGATACAAAACGGTTATTCCTTATGTTTGTTGGGTATTTTACCACTGTGAAAATATGTAAAAATATTGATGAAAAAAACCTCTGCGCCAAAAGGATCAGACAGGTAGTGGATGGTTCTTAATATTTTTGGTACAAAATGTCTCACACCAGTCACACCTAAAAATATATAAACTTAAAGAAAATTGTTAAATGATAATGAATTAAATTAAATCGAAGGCTGTTAACGTTTCGGAAACTATTTCTTTTTCCGCTATCAAAACTTTCACTTGTGTGACATTTTGTGCTAGAATGATTAAAAACCAGCCTCTCTCTCTGTCTGATCCTTTTGGCGAAGAGGTTTTTTTCATCCAAATTTTTACATATTTTTACAGTGGCGACATACCCAACAAACATAATAAATGAATATTGCCACAAATTAATTATAAATAAAATGGATATATTATTATACAACTTAATTTTTTTAAGCAACTTTAACTCTTCTTTCTTTTAAAGTGGCCCATCGTGCAACTAAAATATTGAAAGGTATTTGTTCCAGAATATCCCTCGAGCAGCTCCGACAAGTAATAATTATTTATGACATTGAGTTTCTATTGTTTTGAGTTTTTCTATGATTTTATGTACATAATTGCCGAACGCTGAAAGTGCCGAATGGTAAACGATTTGCCGAATTGGCTTCAAACTTGGGGGGGTGTGACACCCCCCCATACCCCCCCCTATATCCGGCCCTGTTGGCAAGTCATAAGAATGCAATTGGCAAACTTTCAGCCCCTGATCTTCATTGGTCACATGCGCTGGCAAGACCATTTTTTAAACTTGTTTTCCCAAAACGATTTTAGCTAAGCTGGTGAAACCAAAAAGATCTAAGTATTAGATCATTAACCTTTTGAAAAACGAAAATAAAAATTTCAGAATGAATTTTTTTTACAGAGCACAGACATACATTCACCAAAAAAACATATATGTCAAATTAAACTTTACTATTAATTGTTTCACTAAAAACAAATGGGTGCAACACTTAAAAAAAAATTGAGTTTGTTTATGATATTCTTTCTATGTCGCTTATTTAATGCAGTTATATCACAAACACATGCATAAAAACATAATTACATTAAAAATTCACATTAAAAAAAAATGGACAGTTTTTCGATCTTTTGTCCATGAGAACTTTTGATCGGGAGCTTAAGAGGAATAACATATATCGATTCCAGCGAATTTCACCAGGGCAGGGACCACTTCCCATTAGAAATGAGCAACCCGTTGCACCCCCCGATATCTAGAAAACTGTCCATTTTCCGACCTTGTGACCATGAGAACTTTGGTTCGGGATGGATTGAGCTTCAATATGCATTTGGTTTCATCCAATTTGATCGAAAGTAATTTTCCATCTAAACTGTGCCAGGTCCTTTGAAAAATTAACCGAATAATAACGGCCTTCATTAAAAAACTCAATGCTGGAGTCACAGTGCTAACAAATTATAATAATTATATTTTATATATATGCATATGTGACATCATCTTATTGAGCCTCGGCTGGCCGAGTGTACTTCTATATCTGTCGTTATTGTTATAATTGAGCTGAAATTTTCTTCTGAGACTATTAGCATGTTATACTTTATAATGAGGAACAAAAAGTGAGGAACTGATATATTGCTAAATGGTCCTATTAAAGAGACCTGTAGAAAACAAGCAGAGTGATTGACGGGCAAAAGCCAGCCATCTTACTAAAAATAATAATTATGTATAATAAATTGTGCCGCAAGATTTATTTAAACTTACATTTAATACAAAGTACAACGGCATAAGAGAAATTAAAAAATGTATAACCTATAAAGATACTAGGCAATATTTGAAAAAGTTGGATAAGTGGATAAGTGAAGTTGAAGACTGATTTTTGTTTTCTTACAACTGGAAAAATCAATAGCCACCACCTAGTAGGTACTAATAATTGATCAAACGTTGCCATAGGTAATCTTCTGTCATAATCTATAACAAACAAAAGCTATTTGCTATTTGTGTTGTTTATGTTAAATCAAAATTTTGCTTTAAAATGGAATCATCCAAGAAACAAATCAAGGAACAATTAAACGAGGCACTGCAGTATTCCTACAATTCCGAAGAAGACGCCAGTGAACCTAATGAAAAAGAACCTGCAACATGTCATGAGTTCTTGAGAATTTCGTCTGACATATCATTAGAAAAAAATGTTGGTACAAAATACTATCAAAGAATTAAGGACATTTTTGAAACAACTGAGGCTATGAAAGAAACAGCAAAAGTAAAAAATCAACAACTAGAACAACAATTTACTTTCCTGAAACAAAGGCTCAGTTCCAGTTCTGAATATTTAATGAGAATAAAAAAAAATATTGAAAACATAAAATTCTCTTACCAAAAAAATGTTATAGACATGCATAACGCATTAGATCCTGGTGAATATTTGGATGCAAAAAAAGCCACACCAGTTGGGACCAAAGAAGACATGGCAAAACATATGGAAGACTTAAGGAAAAAAATTGATGATCTACAATCTAGAATGACTGCCCAAAGAGAGAAGCAACAACATGTAACTGAAAGTTATCAGGCAGCCTTTGATAGAGTCGTAGACACACTTCAACAAATTGAAGATGGATCGTATAGCTCACAAGACTATGAAGTTGTTAAAGAATGATTTTACTTACTTGTATCCTAGCATAAACTTTAGGTTTAAGCCTGTTCTTATTTAAAAATGTACCGTGTGTACTTCCTAAATCATATATGTAAAATCCAGGACCTTCAGACTCGGTGTATTCATTTCTGTATTGTAAAACAGCATGATATCTAAAATAAAATGTGACAAGAAACAAGAAAGGTTCCCATTATTCAATTAATTTTAACAAAACTATACCTGGATATTGTAGGATGTTGCATACAAATATGACAGCTTGCCAAGCGTCCAAAAACCCAAAATGATTTTTTCATCAAATTAACCGTTTCAATAATAGTACCATTCTTTAACACTTCAAATATGTAATCTTTCCCGTTTGACTTAGGTAATCCAGACCACGTTGGTTCCTTGTATGGCAAAATGTTATTTTCTGAAATTTGTTGAGCTGGAGCTTTCACCAACCTTACTGGAAAGGTAAAAATTTAACTTTTGATTTTTTTCACATATCCATTTTCACTTTATAAAAGTAACATACCTGGTGGTTTCTTTTGATCTGTATCATCAACAACATCTTCTTTCATGTCGGAATTGTCAAATGATTCGTTCTGTGTTTGACTCTCTTTGGTCTCCTCAGGTGTACTCACGTTATTTAATGTCTTTTTCTGAGGCACTTTTCTAGGCAAACATCCGATTTTCCCTATTAAAATGGGTTTCTTAAAGGGTATATCTCTTTTTTCTTCGCAATGGGTATTATCCAAGTTTTTAACTTCATTTTTTGCAGTATCCATAATTAAAACAAATGCACACGAAATATGTGTATTTTGACAAAACTATAAATGCTAAATATTTGACATAAACATAACCTTTAACGTGCATCCTTCTTCGTCTTCTTGGATGAAATAGTTACTTTTTATACCACAGCAAAGATTAGAGAAGTAACAAGATAGGACAGTCAGACGGAGAAGACGAAGACAGTTGTGTACTCCAATTTAAAGGGACACGACATACAGCGGAAACGGTTTCGGGATATGTCGGATACTCATTAAATAAATTTGACCAAGCTTGCTAAAATATAGGTTGGCTCATTAGAATCGATAGAAGTGCTACGTCATGTATAGACCTCGATGACAGCTGCGTGTGGCTGTTTTTTCCTTATTTATACAAAAAAGTTTCAAAATTATTCTTACAACGTTCAATTCTATCCTAACCAAATAGATAACTTACATCTCTCTTCAAGAGATACAAATTATTTTCTTATTTATAAATGAATTTAATGATATTTGTCAATAATCCCAATGAATTTCTAGGTGCTGTTTCATATATCATCGTAAATGATACAATTAAATAAAATTTGATGGCTTTCACTAATCGCCTAGCTTTGTTATATAATATAACACTTACATATTAAGTATATGGAATGATTATTGCATATTTCTCTGGATCTTTTGGAAATCTACAACAGGGTCAAATTACAGAAACAAGATTAGGTTTACCCCCTCAATGCAAAATGTGGACTTTAAAACAAGAATATAATGAGCAAATCTCTGGTAAAATTTTAATGCATAGCTTCCTTCCCAAGCGTTCTACAGTTACAAATCTTTTGAACTTTACTCAGTATGTGCCACTGAACTCTACATAATAAATGGAAGACCAATACAGATATATGCGCGTGAACAAAATACGGCCTACATGCGACTGAAGGTCGGCGGCATATGCGTCGCCGCAGTGGAAATCTAATATTAAAAGTATGTTGGTGCTTGAGTCAGAATGCTTCTTGAAGACATTATGCGCCGACGCCATTATTCTTTGATTTGTCTCCCGTAGCGGGAGGTCTTGGATTAGTGCAGAATTTCAGAGCCGTCGTCAAACAATTCTCTCGTTTTTATCGATTCTTTTATTTAGCAGGTATTTACACTTCGTGATAAGTTAATCAAACAACATGGTCCGGAATTGTATTGTAGATACTGTTTTGCAAGAATCGGGCCAAAGGTTTGTTATATTTTTAAGTAAGTACCTACCTCTTTTGTTCTTGCCTATTCTATAAAATATACTACTATCTAAATATCGGCGACAACTCCGAGTTTTGGGATCTTTTCTTTTAACGTGGGTAAATTTGCCTGAAAATTTTTCGACAGGCTATACTCCGAGATATCTACTTAACTCTACATGATAAATATATAGAATTCAGTGGAAATTTAGGATACAAAATTCTGTAACCTCACCTATTTTTCATAATTTCCGTTGCAAATTTTAAAGTTCATTGCTATTTGTGAATCTACCTAAATAATTTTAAACAATCCAACATTATTTGCATTACTGATATTGACTTGATCTATTCTAATTTCAATTTCAAAACAAAATAAGAGACAAGCGTCTAGAGCGACCGAAATGCGAAAGCTTCGAGCGTGCGCATTACCTTGTAAATGTGTAATAAATTCGTGCAAGTAGAGAAATTGAAATATTTCCTGTTATTTTGTGGAAAAAAGGCGCACCTCCCATTTTTTTGTCTCCGACGCTAATACTGCCTGCAGCGCTAATAATTATTAACAATCAGATATCAAAATAAAAACCTACTAACCTAACCTAAAGAAATCATGCACACGAAAGAATGAAATTATTATATAAAAAGAAGGAAAACCTAAAGAAATCAGAAAAGAATTTGTAAAAAAATATATTAATCGTTACAGTATTTAAAAAAAAATTCTGCGGACGTATGAACTTGAACCCGGGCCCCTTCGCGAAGTTAAAGCGTAACCTATGCGCTAACACCATCTCGCTGGAAGCAAACGCTAGAGGCTAGAGCAAAGAAGAAATAGTCAAACTAATGATATCACGTGTTGGGCGTGTGTCGAAGCTTTCGCATTTCGATCTCTCTAGACGCTTATAAATAAACAAGAGGTTATGTTTAATATATGCAATTATACCTATACTGTGTCCTTGTTGCTTTGTGTTTATACTTATAAGTGACCTTAACTCCCAGTAATTCTTATTGCATTGTTAGTATTATTTTCATTACCCAATCTTATTTTTTGTACTTATGTGTATTTTGTATTTATATTACCATCATATATTAATAATTATTTTGTATATTAATACTATGTATGTTACAATTAATTACTTATTATTTCATAATAATAATTAGAAAAAACATTTATCATCATAATAGCTTTTTTGTAATCTTTTATTACATGCGGGTAGGGTTGAAAATCAACTAAGAATGTTGAACCCTCATATCTTTTGTGTAACTTTGTAACACAATACAATTTTATTCTATTCTATTCTAAATTATATTTCGATCACTGAGGTAGAAAATATGGCTTCATTTTTTGGCGGACTCTATATTCAACTCTCATCAATATGATCGTGCATTATCAAGAACGTTTACTAGAAAGAATTAAATAATTAAGTTTTGGGAATGGCAACTTTTTTTGTTCTTTAATAAAAATTAAGACAAAGGTTAACCATATAAGAAATGTCAATCTATACACGCGTATTTTTGATGATTTCTGAAAAAAAGACATATTAAAAACACTTGCAATAGAAATAGAGCCGGCCCTGGCGTGTTACACAATGCGATTGCGCCGAGACCTCCCGTCGCCATACTTGCGCGAGATTCAATTTTACATACAAATAGGAATAGACATTGGCATTCCATTTATATGGTACAGTTCAGTGTTTGTATTTTATCTATGGTTCAGTGGTATCGGTATGTGCATGAAGCCTTCAGACATGGCCAACAGGTGGATGTTATTTTTACAGACCTTGAAAGGGCTTTTGACAGAGTATGTCATAATGAAGTAATTCAAGCATTAATTCAGCTTGAGGTTGATGAGAACATTATTTTGTTAATAACTTCATACTTACTAAATAGAGAGCAATATGTTGAAATTAAAGGATATAGATCATTCCGATACACACCAACGTCGGGAGTCCCTCAGGGATCAAACCTTGGTCCATTACTATTCTTAGCAGTAATAAATAGTTTAGGTTGCAACTTAGGTGAACCACAAGGGTTGATCTATGCTGATGATTTCAAGTTATTTCAAATTATAAATGACACTGCTGATTGCAGTGCTCTACAGACTAAGTTAAATAATAGAGCTCAATGGTGTTCAGACCATAAATTCACTATTAACATTCAAAAATGTTATGTAATGTCTTTTTCTTGTAAAAAGGAAATGATTACATTCGACTATGTACTAAACAGTCGTACACTTACTAGAAAGAAATCTCAGAAAGATCTCGGTGTAATACTAGATGAAAAACTAAACTTTACAGAACATATTGATAAAATTGTTAGTGAATCGTACAAGATGCTAGGTTTTGTAATAAGGAATTCTAGAAGTTTTAATAACATTGATGCAATAAAAGCACTATAGGTACAATGCATTCATTATTCCTAAATTGGAATATGCCTGTATCGTGTGGTGCCCCCAATATGAAATCAAAATAACTGCACTAGAAACTGTACAAAGAAAATTTTTAAAGTTTCCATATTTTAAGACATATGGCAGTTACCCACCCAGAGGTTATGATCAGGGAGAGTTGAGAAACATTTTTAATTATAAAAGCTTGAAGTTTAGAAGATTTGTAGCATGTACAATGTTTGTCTTCAAATTAATAAAAGGTTTAATAGACAACACAAACTTTCTTGCTCAACTTCCATTCAGAATAGGTACATCAATAATAACAAGAAATAATAGCCTATTTTATTTGAATGTTCCCAGAACAAATTTGTACAAAAACAGTCCACTGTTCAGAATGTGTTCATTAGTCTAGTTTGTCTAGTCTGAAAAATGAGGTAATTAATCAGCTTGAAAATGCTAGCTAAATGTAATGTATTTTATGTGTGTGCGTCATTTGATTAAGTGCAATTTTATATGTATGTTTATATGAGTATGTATGAGTGTATATGTGTCTACATACATATATTTTCATATAGTTTTTAAAGTGTATCTGTAATTGGTCATATGTACTGTTGATACAAACGATAAATAAATAAATAAATAAATGAGAGTTTTTCAATCCTACGTACGCGAGGCCGTTTTCCAAAGATAATCGTCTGAAATATATATCTATCTATTCTTACCTGTAAAATTTAATTCTGGATTTCTTTTTGTTGCTGTATAACCTTACATTAGAATGCTGAACTCATGACCATTATTATAACATTAAATGTTCTATGTTCACTGACACTTTACACAAAAGGAAACAACAAAAATATCTAGTGAAGACGCGTTTGTTTGGCACCAAATAAATGGCACATATGCTTGACTAATGAAAATTAGCTGGCACTTATCTTAACACGGAGCATGCTTTAATTATTCCTTCTTTTATTTAATCTAAGTTGTAAACATATAAAAGTTGTGCCAATAAGGTGCTATAAAGTTCATTTTGTTATATATGGTTGCATGAACTATTACTCGTCACCATATGCAACTCTCGCAACAAAATAATTTTTATGGCATATGTAGCATAAATTAGATCAGTGGGGTAAAGAATTTCAACGTAAAAAAATTTAAAATTTATGATAGCTACGACATTACCACCTTTATCCCCCCCTTATTCGAGGATGCTGAATACGATGGCACCCTTCATTTTGCCTGTACTGGTGAGGAACCACCCCTAATTGGCCAAATAACCCTTTTTTGCGAGTTTTTGATGACAAACTTTTCAGAGCAGAATAGTATAGGTCTGACCTATAACTTCTCGGAGGGGGTCATACAGAAAAAACTTTCTAAAATAAACATAATAATAATGAAACATATTCTTTACAGCAGAAAAAACTATCTATGAGAACTAAAAAGAAAAACTGTCTATAAAATTGCTAGCACAACCAAAATTCACGTTATAGAAAGAATGCAAAAATTTCATTAATATTTTTACAGATGGTTTTTCCTTTTATATAGTTCTCATAGTTTTTTCTGCCGTTTGCAAAATCTTATATATTACAATCATAAGTAAACAAACAATAATTCACTTTTAAACAAACATATAATAAATTTTAAAATATTTTATCATTTACTTTAAAAAAAAAAAATATACACGGTGTTCCAGAACTTATGATCAAACAGGATTTGAGCTGTTGTTTTCGAGCTATTAGTTAACAAACATTTTCTTCACTGCAAATTATTTAATTATTTAATTTAAAAATTCGAATTTTCGAATAAAATAATTATTATCAGATGTTCTGGAACTCCCCATATAAGCTTACAGAATCTTTCTTTGTCTAATGAAGGTAGTAGAGATGCACAACATAGCAACTAGAAATGAAGCCAAATTAATTTCCTATAACTCATAAAATAATTATTTTAGCAATGTTCAATTAATTATATTTAAAATAAGATGTCAATCAAGAGGGGTTTTTTGGCCACGGAGGTTGAACGCAGGGGATCTAATTCTTATTGTCACCATCATGCTCAGCAACCTCGAAAACGGGGGGCGACGAAGAAATCATAACTTGATTGAACTGTCTTGATTTTTGACAGAGCAAATATTGTCTTGTTTTGATTTTTAACCTCTATCTTGGTCTTAATTTTTACTTGATGTCAAGACAAGATCAAGTAGTCTTCATTTAGTGGAACACTAATCATCATACCAGAGTACCGAACGTCATTCAGTCATTCTAGTATAGATACCACTCAGTTTTGGTGTATGCACTCACTGACCATGTTATGGAAAGTGACTAATTAAATCAATTGCTATCCCTCCCCTTGTTTTATCATTGGAGGACTCAGGATCGAAGAATATCCAGGAGCAATAAACTATAAAACAAAATAAGAGTTTATTTCTCAACAAGTTTGATCAAGTTGCATTTACGAAAAAATGTAAACTAACGTCTCAAAAAATATTCATTAAGGGGAACTTCAATAAAAATATTAAATTAATAAAAGATATTGATTGCTATGTGTGTTTATAGTAAATCTTCTTCTGCTCTAATGTATTCTCCAATATCAGCTTGGTGGAAACAAACCGAGGTCAATGGTTCGGCATGTTTACATTCTGCCGTAGATCTAGCAGCTACTCCAAAACCAAGAGGTAAATCGGACATACTGTAAACAACAACTCCTTGATATTTTTCTGTATTTTCACTTATTCTGCCTAAACCAGATTTAGCAACATGATGTCCATATAAAAACTGTTGTTCTGCTGAAGATTTTAACCAAATTTTACTCTATAAGGAAAATAAACAAATATTAATTTAAAGCAAGAAAAATTACCAATAATTGCAAGCTTAGGGAAGGCACTTTAACTTTACTAATGTTTTATCAACTTCCCCACTGCTCACCAAAACTAGTGGCATTCCTTATGAAATATTTGTAGTTGCCTATATACTAGTATAAAACAGCAATACTTTTCAAGTACTAATTTATGTTGTATTATAAAAATTTGAGCCTGCATGGTGTCATATAGTTGGTAACAATTTTTGAAATTTCCCAATATGTGAGAAATCAATAATATACCATAAAAAAACACGGTTTAGAAACAAATTTAAGAGAAAAAAATGAAGACACTTCAGGAAGTGAAAGGGAGTGCTAGGTGGAAAAAAGTAATATCCCACATACAGGGTGTCCCGTAAATAATGGATAATCCTGAAACTGGAAATAGGCCAGGCCGTGACCCATCAGAATATCACAACTTGACCTTATTGAAAACCCTACGGTTTTCGAGATATGGACACTTTTTTGAAATTTTGAACATTTCAACTCTAGGATATTGTTTTACATGCCAGTTCCACAAAGTAAAGATTTGTTCATTCTGTTTTTAAGTGAGTATTCTAGAATAGTTGTGCTATCAAACGTGTATAGGAGTTTTTAGATAATGACTACAGCATTTTCCAAAAAGAAGCATTTCGTAAATTTCTGTTCCACCAAGATTCTGTCTGCCAGCTTTGACCTTTGATGATGTAAAGAAAAGTGCCAAGGGAAACTTGCCACTTATCTTAAAAACTTGCTCACTTATTGTTATATTATAAAATGTTTAAAAATTATGAGTTAGGAGGACGAAGAAAGATCGAAATAAAATAAAAAGTAATTTCTCCTGAATTTATTAAATATCATTCTTATTCAAAAGAAAAAGTCGCTATAATAAATGTTCGAATTGCTCTTCTCCAGCCCTGATGCAGGCTTTGCACCTTTTAACAAAGGAACATTTTAGATCGCGTGAATATCCGGATCGGCTGATTTCTTCGGCGGCTACTCCGATACGCTCATGCAATTCATTTAAGGATTGAACAGGTCGGAAGTACACCCTTTCCTTCATACATCCCAGTAAAAAAAATCTAAAGGATTTAGGTCTGGTGTCCTGCGTGGCCACACAATTGGAGCTAAGCGACCGATCCATCTGCCCGGACATTTCAAATTTTGGAATGCTCTCACCTCTCTCCCATAATGTGCAGGTCATCCGTCGTTCTGTAGCCACATTGTCGGCCTCAGGGATAAAGGAAAGTCTTCTAGTAAGACCGGTAGGTTGTTTTGAAGGAATTCCAAATAATTCTAAGATAACTAAATAACTTAAGAAAAATAAAACAAAATAAAATACAACTTAATATAAAAATAAATGACTGCACATTGTGACTATATAAAAAATAAAATGGCAAAAAAGACTGGTTTGTTGTATTTATAAGTCTATGATTTCCCCACATATTGATTATCGTGGTACCTCATTTATTTGCCTTAATAAACAACTTCAAATGTTACAAAAAACTGAAAATAGAGGCATGAGGGCAATTTTAAATTGTAGTAAATATACACCAATCAGTACAATGTTAAGTGTGTTGAAGACTAGAAATCCTTCCCTCGCAGTACGCGTTATGCACTCTAATAAATACATGATGGTCCGGATGGCGTGCGTTCGGGTACCTTTCTCCATAACGCACAGCGGATGCACTGGCGTTGCCTCGACATTCGCCGTAAATTGAATGCATATTAGCATACTCGCGTATAAAATGACATGTGTCACATAAGAGAATATCCACCAATGCTTTGGCCAAGCAATACAATTAAAAGATAGGCTTACTTGTTAAAAATTTTAATTGGATAAATTTAGCTCCTCCACCATTCAAACAGCTGTCTTTTTTCCTAACAGGAAAACTCATAATTTTTAAACATTTTATAATATAACAATAAGTGGGCAAAGTTTTAAGATAAGTGGCAAGTATCGCTTGGCACTTTTCTTTACACCATCAAAGGTCAAAGTTGGCAGACGGAATCTTGGTGGAATAGAAATTTACGAAATACCTCTTTTTTGAAAATACTGTAGTCGTTATCTAAAAATTCCTATACACGTTTGGTAGCACAACTATTCTAGAATACTCACCTAAAAACAGAATGGATACATTTTTACTTTGTGGCACTGGCATGTAAAACACTATCCTAGAGTCGAAATTTTCAAAATTTCAAAAAAGTGTCCCTATCTCAAAAACCATAGGGTTTTCAATAAGGTCAAGTTGTGATATTCTGATAGGCCATGGCCTGGCCTATTTCCAGTTTCAGGATTATCCATTATTTACGGGAACACCCTGTATATAAATAACCATTCCAGTCATTCTGAAATGGTAATTTTTGTGATAGTTTCATTGGCCATTTCAAGGACATCCCAACCAGCAAATGATGCTCATTTTGCATTTACAGCAGCTGTATAAGTATTTTTAAAACAAAATTAATATTATACGCAATGCTTATAAAATCAATGTGTGCTGGTTGGGTTTTTAGATACAAGCACGTAAATCAAAACTTTAACAAAGTTACTAAAGATTCAACAGTTAAATTTTACCTAGTAATATACTCGCAAACAAGAAAACCAACCTAAGCCAAACAACATTAAACACACAGATATGAATTGGAAATAATTATAAATGATAATAAAATGATTTTTCTTATTGTTAGGTTGGCAATATAATGTACAGGACATAGTGGGGGAACGACGACCAGCCAGTCGGTCGATAGAGATATAGAAGTTAAGATGTGTAATAAATGATCTGTGATATTTTAAATATAAAGACTAGTCAATATATATATATATGGAAATAAGCCTTTCATTAGAACCTTACCGACATAACAAGTGGCGACGAGGAAAAGTAAAGGAGTCGTGGGTGTAAGTACTGGAAATCGCGAGAGGTTGCAGTCACGCACGTGGAGAGAAAAATGGCGACCACTTCAATGGCACGTTTTCATGAATTCTGCCCTGAATCCGACCAGTGGGAAATATATATAGAGAGGCTAGAACAGTATTTTGAAGCTAATCAAATTAAGGAGGAGAAAACCAAGATAGCGACGTTGTTAAATTCAGTGGGACAGTCAACGTACGTATTGTTAAGAAATTTGTCTTATCCGAAATTACCAAAGGAAGTATCATATCAAGAGTTATGTTCGATGATGAACAAACAATATAATGTCCAAATAAGTGTGTGGCGAGAAAGAAAAAAATTCTATAATCTCAGTCAAAAAGATGAGACCGTATCCGAATGGTATGCCAAGGTTAGGAGTTTTTCGGTCAATTGCAAATTTGGCAACGATTTAATGAAGGTTTTAAAGGACAAATTCGTCTCTGGATTAGCCCAAGGAAAAGTCTTCGACAGAATATGTGAAGAGGACGAGTCGAAAAGTCTGGAGGATTTATTAGCCCTAGCCAAGAAAGTGGAAAATGTCGTTAGCATATCCAAGGTCAACTATATGAATTCAAAGTTTACGCATCAAGGAAACGGAAATAGGAATTCGAGTCGCAGGGACAGGCGCACGCAACACTATCAGGGAACATCCCACTACGGTTCGCAGCGCCATGAATTGACGAATCAGCGGACGAATCGAGGCAAGGACAATGGACGTGTTGGCAACATTGGAGCGACAGGATCGTCAAATGTCAACGGATTTACCCAAGCCCAAGACAAACAAAAAACGTGTAGAATCTGTGGAAATTCTCACAAAAACCCATGTAAATTTAAAAATGCAAGGTGTTTAAGATGTAATCGAATAGGTCATATATCCAAAATGTGTAAGGTAAATAAAAATTTTAATTTTATAACTGAAAATGAAGGTTATGTTGACACGATTTTAAAGGATGACGATTGTTTTTCTGTTGAAAATGAAAAGTATTTGTATTGTTTCAGAGAAAATGAGGAAATATACAATTTTGCTGACGCAAATATTGTAAAAGTTGATGACAATTTTAGAATTTCGCTAAAAATAAATGGTAAAATGCATCAGTTTAGTTTTGACAGTGGTGCATCGGTATCTGTATGTAGTTACGATTCATATTTAAGCAATTTTTCTAATTATAGGTTGCAGAAATCAAATACATTGCTAAGAGGATATAATGGGAGCACCTTCATGCCAGTTGGATATTTTCAAGCAAGAGTAGAGTATAACGGGAAAGAGAACGATATGAAATTCTATGTGGTGTCCACCCCAAATGGAGGGCCGAGCTTGCTAGGCAGGGATTGGTTAAATATTTTTAAAATTAAGGTAAATTTAATCAATAATATTTCACTTGAGGAAGAGGTAAAAGTACTCATAAAAAAATATGATAAATTATTTAGTGAAGATATTGGTAAATTTAAATATAGTACTATTTCTTTAAAATTAAAGGATGAGAATGCTGAACCTGTGTTCCACAAATATAGAACCGTTCCCTTAGCATATAAAAAAATTGTAGAAGAGGAATTAGATAGACTTGAAGCGCAAGGTATTATTACACCGACCCTAAATAGCGAATGGGCTACTGCCCTTGTTCCAGTGCTAAAGGCAAATGGCACAGTAAGACTATGCGGTGATTATAAAACTACGATTAATAAGCATATTCAAGAATGTAAGTACCCCCTTCCAAAAATTCATGAAGTTTTTGCTAAATTAAATAAAGGAAAGTTTTTCTCTAAAATAGATTTGCAAATGGCATATAATCAACTCCCTGTAGATGAGAAAACATCAAAATTACTTTGTATAAATACTCATAAAGGTCTATATTTTATGAACAGACTAGCTTTTGGCATCACTCCTGCTTCTAGCATCTTCCAAAAAACCATAGAACAGTTGTTGCAAGGTATTAATGGGTGTATCAATTTTCTAGATGATATTATTGTCACGGGAAGTTCAGCCGAGGATCATCTTAAGAACTTGGAGCAAGTTTTTCAGGTACTTCAAGATGCTGGTTTCACCGTCAGAAAAGATAAATGCGAGTTCTTCAAGAAGGAAATACAGTACCTGGGACATCGTATTAGTGAAACGGGGATGAGGAAAACAGACGAAAAGGTTAAAGCAATTGTGGAGGCACCTAGACCAACAAATCAATCCGAAGTCCGCAGATTTGTAGGTATGATTAATTATTACTCTCAATTTGTGCCAAGATTGGCCGATATCTTGAATCCAATTTACGAACTTTTAAAAAATGATACTCAATTTGTATGGACAAAGGAGCGTGAGGACGCATTCAATGAAATAAAAGATGTCATGATTTCTGATCAAATTTTAGTACATTTTGACCAAAACCTTCCAATTGTTTTATCATGTGACGCATCAAACATAGGAATTAGTGCGACATTGGCGCATGTGGTAGATGGAAAAGAGCGACTTATAGGTTGTGTGTCCCGTAAGCTAACACAGACAGAAATGTCATATCCAACCAGCCATAAAGAAGGAGTGGCCATAATATTCGGAATTTCTAAATTTTTTCACTATCTGTGTGCAAATAAATTTACTATAAAAACGGATCATAAACCTTTAACCACAATTTTCGGTGAGCACAAATCCATTCCGCAATATTCAGCAAATCGTCTCCAACGATGGAGCGCCTTTTTGAGCATGTTTAATTATAAGATTCAACACATAAAAGGGGAAGAAAATACAGTAGCAGATTATTTTAGTAGACACCCTATAAAAAATGATCACTTTTCAGAGGAAATCAGCACCAAAGGATTTATTAACTTTACGGAGACAGTGGCGGAGTGGCCAATAGACAACGCCAAGATTAGAGAAGAAACCGCCAGGGATAAAGTTCTGCAAGACGCTATAAGGTACGTGAGGACAGATCGATGGCCTAAGAACATCAACGAGGAGATCAAACCATATTATGTACGCAGGTATGAATTAGAAATAGATAATGACATTCTGCTTTGGGGCCACAGAGTGGTGGTACCAAAATCATTAAGAAAAGAACTATTGTATGAGTTACATGCCACTCATATCGGCATAGTGGCAGCGAAGAAGTTGGCCAGATCTATCATTTTTTGGCCAAATATTGATTGTGACATAGAGAACCTCATAAAGAGCTGTCATGCTTGTCTCAAAACAAAGCCTAACCAGTCAAAACACGAGCTAACATCATGGCCGGTAACATCGCAAGCTTTTGAAAGAATTCACATCGATTTTCTTGGACCACTTAGAGGAAAAATGTACCTGATCGTAATAGACTCATTTTCAAAATGGATAGAGGTTTGCAAAATGAAAAATACAACTTCTCTTGAAACAGAGAAAAAGTTAAGAAAAATATTTGCTCGTTTGGGCCTCCCAAAGGAGGTGGTGTCAGATAATGGCCCACAATTTGTATCAAAATCTTTACAAACATTCTTTAAGAATAATGGTATCAAACATATTTTGTCTCCACCTTACAACCCCCAAAGTAATGGCGCAGCCGAAGCTGCAGTGAAACTGTTTAAGATAAGGATTGGTACCGCTGTAGAGGACGTAAAGAACAGGGAAATCCCCATTACTACGTTAGTACAGAGATTTTTGTTCGCTTATAGAACAACGGAACAAAGCAGTACGGGTAAAACTCCATCATTCTTAATGTTTGGCAGAGAAATACGCACTAAATGGCATCTATTACGAAACCCGCTACAACAAAAAGATGAAGAAAAGGGTCAACAACAGACAAAAGTAAAAGAGTCTTTAGAAAAACAAAAGAGAAGCTATGGTGGCAGGAAATGGACTCTCCAAGAAGGAAGTGGAGTCTACGTGAAGGATTATAGGAGGGTTAACAAGGTAACGTGGACAGCAGCAAAAGTCGTGAAGAAGATAGGACGTTCTACATATTTATGCCAGCTTATATCAGGAGAAGTCTGGAAGAGGCACGCAAACCAAATTAAGACAAGTTACGCAACAGAAGAAAGCAGCGTTGCAGTAGGCACGGCCTGGAGGGGAAAACAGGTTCATAATTCACACGTGTCGGGTAACAATGATAATTTTAGCTTAAGTTATAAAAGTTGTCTCAATGATAGTTTTGATTTACCCTTTCAGAATAAGTCAAATTTAGGTAACCAAGCTAACAATCTGCCTAGCACCAGCCAGCAAGCTCTGTCAGCTATGGGGGAGGATACCACTGTCGTAAGTGATGTAATGTGTAATCTCGATCCAAGTATTATCCCCACAAAAGTTCAAAGTTTAAATGACGATAACTCTCATGAAGGTGAACACATTCCTAATAGCAATGTTTCTGCCCCTAAACAGGTAAATGGCGAGTCTCCCAGTTCCAAGACGCCGGTAAATTCAACAACGGTTCCAGAAGGTTTGGAACAACAATCTACTACCAGTGGTCAGAACGTGGTGAAATCTACACGAGGTATTCCCAAAGAATCAATCAGCCGAAAGCGCAGGAACGCGGACAAATCTACAGAGATTGTCGTAAAAAGATCGAAACGTTCTATAAAAAAACCTGCATTTTTAAAGGATTATGTAACCGAGTCAGAAAACGAATTAAATTAATATCTAAAGTTGTCACCAACTTATTATAGTCACAGTACTTATTATTTATGGTGTTAATTGTCTAATGTGTATTTATTAGTCCAGTTGATTTATTTATAACATATACAGTTTAAAACCCACAATTTGGCATTTTAATCGCATAAGTACATTAAGTAGGGCACTATACTTAAAAATGATAGAGTAGTAATTTTATTTGTATAAATAGGTTAGATAAGCATGTAGGAAACATTTTCCAGTAGGACCTAGAAAAGTAGAGTACATACTTTGTGATTTTATTGTGGGGGTGTTAGGTTGGCAATATAATGTACAGGACATAGTGGGGGAACGACGACCAGCCAGTCGGTCGATAGAGATATAGAAGTTAAGATGTGTAATAAATGATCTGTGATATTTTAAATATAAAGACTAGTCAATATATATATATATGGAAATAAGCCTTTCATTAGAACCTTACCGACATAACACTTATTATTAAAATGAAATACTTCATAATGTACTGTAGGTACCGCATTCTATTTAAAATTGGCGGTAAATTAAAATAATAACACACAGCACTTTACAAATTTTTTAATTTAGGTGCTCCAAAACAATGTATTAATTTGAAAGATGGAATATGTTGAAACAAATTGAAATAAATGAAATGAAATTCAATATTTAAAACTCTATATATGACACCATCAGCGCCTGAAAAATTATTAACCAATGATTGATGAAAAAGCAGCAGCGCTAATTAAACTAAAAAATGCTTCAATTTGTTTTTATTGTCTATAGCACAAGATTGACCAAAGAAAAACGTGCATATTAGTGAAGGTACTACACAAAATTTTACCTGGGCATAAGGAGCTATATAGTTTAATGCAGTCACATGCAACTTGAACTTATTTGACTTTGTAAACTTCCCAAAACAAGTTCCTGCCGATATCAGTTGATCAGGTGGGATGGTATTTGCCAATTTCAATATTTTTTCAGAAACATAATATACTCTATCTTTTTGTTCTCTGAAGCAGTATAAACCATCCGGTCTTTCAATTAGTAATTTTATATTCGGTCCAATACTGGAAAACAGTAATCTTACTAGGTACTTGTAACACAATTATTAGGTAAATATTAACTTACTATTTTGCCAATTTTTCAAATAAAATTTTTGTCCTTTCTTCGGATAATCTCTTCATTTTACAATCCGGTTTTTCTTTATATTACAGCTAATACAATTTGTATAAATTGGAGATTATTATTATTGTTAATTCAACACATGCACATTGCACATTACTCAAATTAGGTTATGTTATGATTAGTTAACAAGTTAGAAGGTTTGTTCTGGTTTTGAGAAGTAGCCTGTCCGAGGACGTCCTCGGACGTCAGGCACATGCGCAGTTAGTAAAACGGGTCCTGAACTTACTAACTGCGCATGTTCCTGACATCCGAGGACTGGTATTTTTCAAAACCAAAACAAATCTAGAGTAGTATCACAGAGTAATACAGAGTTTTCACTCAATGCTATTCCCTATGTTCACAGTTTCATTTTTTGTCGTGTGACGTATACCTGCCCAGATTATGCGCAGAAATGTTCCTTGCGATAGACAGGGTTGGCTTCAGCTCAAGAGCTACTTTAGGCAGGGGTGGTATTAAGTATTTATTTCCATGTTATATTATGAAGGTGATAAATAAATGTTGTTAAATAAATTCTCATCAATCATAATTTTGTAACATTCACGTTAACAAATTACTTTCCCTTTTTATTGTACTTACATGCATTCCTAACAAAAATAAACCGAACTCTACTGAATTATTTAGAATTTAAAAAATATTTCATGGAAAATCCACAAGACAATATATGAAATTGAAATACTTTTATCCAACTGAAAGTTAAAAGAACATTTCTTTACGAGGATAAGCGATCATACTAAAATATAACAAAATATTAAAAGTTGTATTTCTTTTTATTCCAGTTTATTGTAAAAAATGTAGATTAACACAAAATTGATGGTTGAAAATTTGTACATAAATGCTTCATAAATGTTCAAAAAATGCATAGATTTAAGTTTTGTGAGTAAAATTTCTGAAAATCCTCCTAGTAATAGTTTATTTCCAACATTTTCATATTAATACTTTCTAATATTAACTAGGAATAAACTATCTATGTTTGATTTTTAAAATTAACACTCAGAAGTAGAAAAATATATATTTATACAAATACGCATAAAGAGCATACAATTGTTAACAATATAACACACTGAACGTGGGTATATACAGAGTACATTGATTGTAAATGAAATTTAAAAAAAACAGATCAACAAAAATATTTAGATATCTCGCGATAACTAAATATTCAAAATAAAAGTTATTACAATAGTTTTCATAAATAATGGTAAAGTACATAGATATTTTTCTAATTCTTGCCAGTGTTACTGCAAAATAGACTAAGTTACAGAAGACAGTCTCGGATGTCTCGGAAGAACAAATTTTCATGTGTGTGTGACAACAGGTGCCATTTTTTTATGGTACACAAAGTTGAATAAATCCATCTTTTTCCATTTTTCTCCTTTTCGACCAACGTTCCTGATGAAATAATTTTCTTTTCAGTTTTATGACTTCTTCCCTAAATTTAGTTTTCCATGGGGAATGGGAAGTAAAAAAAGACGTTTCAGTCTGGGTTTGAGCAGATGTATCTGAAAATAAATAGTTTCTGTTGTACATAATTGGTCAAAAAAATATTATGACTATTTCGTTTTTTATTTCTAATATTTATCCTGAAGTAAACGGTGTACGTTGGATATACACGAGAAAAATTTGAGTCATATCCACAAAGTAAAATAACAAAGAAAAAATGAATTTATATTATGATACACTGTATACGTCTATACAAAATAAATATAAAGCATTTTAATTTTCCTTGCATAGCCCACTTTATTTCATATATAATATGTATACAAGAACAATAAAAAATGGTGGATATAACATAACCTAACGTTGAAATATGAACCGTATCGAAACCAGTTAAGGCATAGTTAGAGTGTGATGTGCATAAACAAAGAAACATACAAACAAATGTACGGATCAAATAAGGCATACCTTTTTCTTTTCTGATAGGAAATTAAAAAGGACTTTTTAAGATATTCATCATTTATTTATTGCTCTTCATATTTAAGGATGAATTTCAAATTAAAACAAAATCGTAAAATACCAAATAACTTTCAGTATACATTTTGAACTCTTTAGAAACGAAAATATAACATACTAAAAGGAGGAAATTAATGACTCATCAAGAGAATCAGTACTTGAACTCGATTCCGGTTGTTCTACGGTAGTAGCAAATATTAGGGAATTAACGTAGTAGTCACCAAGTGGGAGGTAATAAATATATGCTTTATCAATGCTGCTAGAGCACATCTGTGATTCACATGCAATATGAAAAATAATTTAAACAAAAAAAAACACATTTAATTTAAGTATACCTACTTAACCGATTATAACCTTACTAAAATATTTGTTTGTTTATACATTTCTAACAACTTGGTTGTTTTAATAAAGTTAAATTGAAATACATCTATGCACTTAAACAAAATTTTAGCCATTTATGTCCCTACTAAACATTAAATAATAAATAATGAAAATGAAGTATAGGTACAGGTACCTAATGAATTTCGAAACTTTTCTTAAATTATTAATGGTCTTCTGTGTACGTATTTAATAGTTGATTACAGACTTGTAAGTTAATTTATGATAGTCTTACCTGAATCGGACAGACCTGAAAATTGATGGTATACCCATATATAATATGTTCATTTAACTTGTTTTTCAAAGGATCTGAAAACATCTCTCCACCGAAATGCAAGCTGCACACCTTGCACATATACGAGTGGGGGATTTTATTATATTTCCACGTCCATAATTCTTTGCCCAGCTAAACATCTAATAAAAATATATAATTAGGTACACTTATTATGCTATTATTTAATTATTAATTTCCTTTTACCTTACATTATCCTTAGGGAACCTGAATAATATGATATTTATTACTTTAGAAAACAGTCACCCAATTAAAAAACACTACATAGAAAAATATTATGAAAAATGTTGAAATTATGAAATGTCTCAGAGCCTAATCACGACGTTCGACGTGCAAGCAAATACTGATTAATATGATGCGCAGATCATTTCTAAATCGGTACCTGCCCAGAGTGGAGGAGAGAGAGACAGAAAATTAAGCCATGATACGTCATAAGTGAAAACTCTGTATTTAAATCTACTCTGTGGTAGTATTATTATGAGAAGATGCTTGGGGCGGAGCCAACGTGCGCGAATATTTTTACCAGTGACAGCATCATCTGGGGTAGAAGGATGTATAATAATTGTAATCAAATGTTCGAGGTCGAGGAGCTGTGTAATGCAGTAGATTAAAACCTCGTCACACTCTGGTGTTTACGATGAAGACATTTTTTACTGAAAATAAGGTTATTACATTAAATTCAATCAAAAACGGCGAACACAACAAGTATACTGCAGCACAGACCCTGTGACTGCGTTGACGGTGCCACTGGATTCGAGGTCAAATATGACGCAAATCGCTCTCATTGGCTTAGATCAATGAATGCACACAAACTCGTTTCTGCGCATCATTTTTTGCAAGCATCTTCTCATAATAATACTACTCTAACGTCGTTACGACTACTGCGTAGCCACTTTACATTAATGCAATATTGCACGTGCCATGCAAATTTTCATTGCGCGCATGCCTACATCCAGCTATTTCGATCAGCTGATGGCAATATTTTTCATTGCATTGAATTAGCGCGTGTTCTAATTTGATTGCATTGCAGATGCAATGTACTTACTTTACTTGGGAATATTTCTATTGCCAACCACGCATTAAAGGAACTAAAGCAACAAACCTACTATAACCTATTTTACCTATTCCATAATTCTTTTGGGAAATTCAACTTGTTTTCTCTCTTTCTGTTTATAGTGATTCAGTGATTGTGAAGTAAATAAATAAACAATAAACATAATCATAAAAGTATTTCTTCTCGTCTGGTTGGTAGTCCCCAAAGATTTCACAAAATATTGCAGTAGTGTAAAATGCTTTGAAGATGCAAAAATTATCACGCAAAGTTTTGCATGCCATCCATTTCATTGCATTGCATAAATGTAAAGCCGCTTTAAAGTATGAAGCTTAGTAAGCTTACAGCAAAGATTTGCTTACCAGTAAGGAAATATTTACGTTGTGCCTATTGACGTGGTCTAACGTGGTCATAATTTAGTTCACTACCCTGAAATGTCTTCTTGTGGTGACATCATACTACACGTAACGTAGCACTTGTCGATTCTTAGGAAGCAAACTTTTGAAAATTATTCTTGGTCAAATTTATTTAATGCGTACCAGACAAATCCCGAAGTTAACAACGATCTCCCCGTCTATTTCGTCTTCTCTGTTTGACTGTCTTATCTTGTTAATTTTCTAATCTTTGACTATAGTTTAAATTATTATTACCACATTAAAATCTTAAACATTGTTATATTCTACCCAATAAAGTTTATTGGGGTAAAAATACTTCAGCTTTAGGTAAATCAATTTTTCGTTCCTTGCGACTTATTTCCAAATTTCTTTTAATATTTTCGACATATTTAATAATTACAGTTTAAAAAAAAAATAACCATACACTCTTGACAAGGAAATAATTTTGCGTGATTTTGTCATTATGTCTTTTGTCAATTGATAGTCAGTGACCATCGCGGTGGAAGAAGAGGAAGGATAACCTCAAAATGAGAAATTTGAAATATTGCAAATATTTATTTACAAGTTAAGCTCTGTATCTTAGATATGATTTTGTGTAAAAATATAAATATATAGACACATAAGCTTTAAAAATGCAGAATTGTTGCAAATTTGTGTTTAAACAAATAAGAATATTAAATAGTAGTGTGGTTAACAGAACATTGAGTCACATTCGTGTCTCCAAACGTATATTATTAGGAAATGGAATACACAATGGAAACAATAATTTGATAAAGTAAGAAAAATTATGCGAATTTGATTTGTTTTCTAACTTTATCGTTTCAGATGTAATTATTTCAGTACTCAAAGTATATCTGTAACGTCGAGATTGAAACAGAGAACTGTAGTTTCTAGTATAAATGATCTTATCCAATATATCAATGAGGGAAAACAATTCTATTTAAAATTACTCACAAATATCCTAGGTACAATTGACTTTGGTATGTATATTTACTTATAGATGGTAAGTTTTCAGTGCAAAATAAAATTATTTTTTTGTAGAGAATATCTCAAATACAGATGCCAGGTTACTGTTAGAATGTTGTGGAAAGTCTGTCGCGGACTCATCTCGGCAAGCACGAAATGATGTTTGTCAAGATGTTTATAAAAATCTTTTAAAATATAACAAATTGGATTTAGATATTTACCACACTTACATCACAGTCTGTACTGATAACGATGTAGTGCTCAATACCAAGGAATTTTTAACAACAATAAACTCTGATCCCAATAAGGAAACATACAAATTACTTTTAAATAATGTTTGCGAAAAAGGACATATTAAACAAGCATTTGAACTTTTAGAAATTATGAAAAATAAGAATATATCGGTTGACGAAGAAGTTTTTAATAACTTGGTGTTGGCTCATTCCATACGTGGGTAAGTTATTTGTAGAGATATTATTGAATAGAAGTATAGTTATACAATTTCAATGTTGCAAAGTAAATAAGTTAAAAAAATATATCAATTCCCTGCCCGTGCATTTTAATTCAAAAAGGATCATACGTATTTCCGTTTTAAAAATATTTTCATGTAGGTACCTAAATTGTATTGTAACCGCAAGTCTGCGATATGGCCATGTACATCACATAATTAAACATTTTATCTCATATAACTGCACGAAATTTGAAAATAATCCACTCACCCATCATTAGTCTACTGAATATTTAAAAGTAAACGACTCAATGATTCAATATTCTTTCAGATATTGAAAAAGCAAACACATGAAAAGAATTATTATTATTTATGGTCTGCACTATAAAAAACCTGAACCGGAATGCTATTTTGGGATAGTCAGAATCTTAAATTAATTACAGGAACAGAACCGGAATGCCTAAAAATTAATTCTGTCTTTTCAGTTCTTCCCGGTTCCATTTCAAAGAGCTGTGCATATTTCCATCACGGACCTAAAATAATTAGACTCATTATGAATGTTCTCTGCCTTCATTTGGTTATGCAAACAGAGGACATCAGCCAGACCAATACGGTGTCATAAAGTTTACTTCTTTGTTTGTACGGATTGTGTAATATAGTTTAATGAAATATTGTGCCTCATTGCATCCAACTCTCACAACAAAATAAACGTTGTAGCATCTCAATGGTCTAGTTTACATATACAGAGTGAATCAGCCTCAACTGTTTTAAAATCACACCCAAACCGTTATTATGATGTATTAATATGCTCATGTTGGCTCATACAGACTGCAGTTACAATTCGTCCTGTTTTTTAGTGGAATTAAATCTGGAGAATCTGTATTACTAACTATGAAAACAGCACAGCTTCCTGAAACAGCAAAGACAAAGTTTTCATTTTTGAAAGGGATCTCAAAGAGAGATAGTTTTGATGATTTTCAACTGGTTTGGCAGAAGTATCCATTTGATATAACTGAAGCACAACTTTTAGAACTTATCGAAACATTAGCATTAAATGACAATATTTCATGGTTACCCAAGGTAATCGACATTTTTTTGTCAGACAGTTATTCATCGTCAAGTATTTTTGCACATTTGTTTTTTTAGATTAGAAACTTATATAGAAATATAAATCTAACAAGAGAATTTACTACCGATCTGGGTAAATGTTGTATACATCTTGTTCACATGGATAAGCCAGAGTCTGCAATGGCTATTTATGAAGAATTTGTGGAGGCGTCAGCAGAGAAAAATTATGGATTTTTTCTCTTAAGGGAAATGTTACATTGTAACATAGTAAGTTGACTTAGTAATTACAAATTATTTCAGGTCTTAACTATAAAAAAATTCTCTTTGTTCTCTTTTGTAGGATGTTGACAAAATAGTGTCTTTAGCTAAACATTTACGAGATGATAATTTAAATAAAAACATACTAGAGAATGTGACAGCAATAGCTTTAAGGTACAATTATATTGAGGCATGTTGGAAATTATTAGAGAATTTGCCAGAGTTGAGACCACACTACTTTTGGCCATTACTTTTAAATGCTTGTGATAAATATGGAGAAGCAGGTAATTAGTACTATCATATTTTATACAATGGTTGCGTTTTGTAATAACTCCCTTTCATGTAGGGGGGCGTCTGCCAATGTAGACCTCATTAGTTGAGAATGTTGATTCATCATCATCAATAATCCAGATGACGTAGATCAGGCAATCGCTGACATAAATACTGATTTAGATTCCATATATAAATATTCAAGTGATCATGGATTAAAGCTCAATGCTCAAAAATCTGTTGCTATTCATTTGAAACCCAAGTGCTTAGTTTTTACAGTTGATTCTTGTACGTTTGTATAAATGGTACAGAATTATTATTTGTTGAATCCGCCAAGAGTCTGGGAACTATCTTTGATAAACATTTAACTTTTTAAATTCATGTTACTAGGCAAAAATGTTATGCGAAGCTGAAATTGTTATATGCTTTTAAATATATCTTACTACTAAGTTAAAATGATCGGAGTCCCTTATAATATCTCAACTTCCATACCATTGGAAACGTCATTTATGGATCGTGTCTTACTGCTGCAGAACAGTATAGACTGCAAAAGTTGCAAAACTCATGCTTATGTTTCTCTGTAGTGATACCAGGCGTGATATCACTCCTTTTTATAAAAAATTTAATTGGCTTAATTTTCAATTCAAATGGCAACTACATCTGTTATGCCTTGTGCACAACATATTAATATATCAGGAGCCTAAATATCTTAGTAAGAAATAAATTTTCTGCTGTTTCCTGAATAGATCTCGTCTATGTTTCATAGACTCCACATTAAATGTCCCAAGTCATAGTTCCAAAAAATATGAATTATCTTTCATTTATTTAGCTGTCTTCTTATATAACGCAATTTCGGATCACATCAAAAGTCTGTGTTCACAATGATTCAAAAAAATGCTAAACAAATATTTTTAAGTAATTAAAATTGTTCAAATTTGCAATTTTTGTTACATGCAATTGACTACATCTTTTTACCTTTGTCTTGTATTCCTGCTTTTTTTTATATTACTTATTTTGTGTCTATCTCTTACTTTCTGTACTTAACACATTCAGCGCTATGGCAGACACCGGTGTCTGATAAGCTACAGTTAGATCAGGCCATAGCGGTCACTGGTGTCCGCCATACTTAGCCATTAGCATTAGCCGGCGGACACTCACATTCGAAGAGTTTTACATACATGGATTCTTAATAAAAAAATTTATATGGATTTTGAAAGTTGTGTCCGCCATTGTGACCGCTGTGGCCTGGTGAGAATGACTTAAAATTATATGTATTTTAGAGGCCAGGGCGGACATGTCAATCAGCATCGACGGCATAGTGTGGTGTCCGCCGATTTATTTGTGTCCGCTAAAATGACCGCGGCAGCCTAGGAAACTAACCAATTTTTCGATAACTGTGTCCGCTATGGCCTGGTGTGATACAAAATATGCATTTTTTGATATAGGGCCGGATCAGACACCAGTGTCTGCCGATTTTGTCTTATGGGTGGTCCCGTGCGTAGATTCAACAATAATAGCTTGGCGCTAATGTGTTAATGTAATTTTTTTCCGAGTTTCTAGTTGGAATTAATACCAGCATTTGCTGACACCCTGCCAGGTTACACAAAGTTTATTTATTATATTATTATTATAATATCAGTTTTTTTATCTACTCTCAAGTCATATTAAAAACTTACAACCAATAGTATCTAAAAATAAGCTTAGAGTATTTGCTCATAAAAATGTCTTATTCCTTTATTGAAATTTATAATATTTTTTCAGCCTAATAATAAATTTATACTATGTATCTTATATAAATTGTTTTTGTAATACCTGCACTGTAAGTGGATCATTATTAACAAAAATTAGAGTAAGCTGAACTTACAATTCATTTACTGGTTGCCATGGTTACAGGGCTGTAATATTCACTTACAGTCCGACGTGGGCTGTAAGTGAATATTACGTACTAGTTATTATTTACCTGCTCAGACCAACAGAAATTTTAGGTAAAAAAAATCTATTGTTGAAACCAAACATTTCATGCATACACAAAAATGAAGATATTATTTTAAGCATCTTTATTATTTATGGAAATGTGAAAAGTACAATTATTCATATTATCAACAGTCAAAATTGATGTTAAATTTTTTTGTATTTCTTTAATTACTTCATGACCATCTAGTGGAGTATTCTCCATATTATCCGAGAGATCATTATCAGATGTTTGACGAGATGAACCGGCTTCTAGGTTGCTAATGTTGAAAATCTTGTTAGCTACTTGTATTTTGTTCGTTAAAGATTCCGTCACATAACTTTCTGCTTCTGCCGAGGACTTCCACCCACCGTGCCTTTTCAACGCAAGAACGTCGACTCCGCTGTTAGCCAAAAGAGTTGCCGAGGTTCTGCGAAACGAATGTCCACTGTAATTTTTTGCATTTTCCAAATTTAAAAATGTTGCAATATCAGACGGAATTTTAGCGAAAATATTTCTCCCAACTGGTTGGTTAACGCATTTCCCATTTTTATATCTCAAGAATAATCTTTTATTTTCTGAATTTTTTGGTCGCAGACTCATATATTTCCTGAATAATTCCAGACAGTGGAAATTGTCATTGTCTATGATAGTGAAACTTCTTTAAAGGTGATTTTTAGAATCAGGTATTTTGATAAGTATTACGCTTCCTTTATCAACAATATCGTCTACTGTTACCTTGCGAATATTCATCTTTGCGGCAGGCTCCCGCAATTCCCATAATAGCAACGACCTTCTTCATCAGATATGTTTGGTCAGATGCTTCACTCAAAAATTTTACAATTTGTTCTATAGTAAACACCTCACTTTTTTTGGGACGATATCCAATAATTTTGTTTTTTAAAAAAGACCTTAATTTGGCATATTTTGAAATGTCAACATTATCATTTAAGGAGATGGTTGACAGCAGCATGGAATATTCGCACCATAAGCTGGCTGGAGATGTATATTTTTTAGATTTCTCTAGAAAATATGCGAGTAAAACCGCCTCACTGGTATGAATATCCACATATTTAGCGTCGTACCACTTTCTAAATACGTCATATGTGATTTCGTACCTTTTTTTAGATTTCCCAGGTAGAAGCGATGTACAAGCAATATTTGCAGCTTCTTCGATATCCATAATAGTATTTCCTCAAAAACTGCTTGTCAAACTTGACTTTTCAACGAGTTGTTTATCTATTAGGCTTTCTTTTGTTAATTTCTAGTATATACGATATACCTAATTTATTTAAAATATTAAAATTTAATTTTGACAGGTAGTTGTCAATAATTCAAATTTAACTCATTAATTACTTTTCTTTGATTTTCGCAGGTATTACAAAAAACTATTTACTAAACGCGAACAGTAAGTGACTTTTCAGGTCTCGAATGTTTAGGAAACCTCGTCCCTACGGGCCTCGGTTTCCCAAACTACATTCTCAACCTGAAAAGTATCACTTACAGTTCATGGTACGTAATATACTATTACTTTCTGTCTGTGTCTGTATATGAAATTACGGCAAGATTTCTGTAACCATTGATGTGTAAACATTTTAATGTAGTAACATGAATTGAATATTCAATAAAATCTTATCTGATTTGATCTATAGCTGTTGAGTACTGCCACCATATCAGTCAACTCATAGTGCGCCCTTTTTTCTAATTTAGTTTTCTGCAATACCTACACGATTTAGTACCACGCTTTGTCACCAGTTTTTAATAAAATTACAAATATTTAAGTGTCTATTATATAAATTTTTAGGTTTATTTGATGTTTTGAAGAGAATGGTTAATATGGGTGTAAAAGCGGACACAGAAACCTTACAGTTGTACGTACTTCCATTTTGTAATTTAGATAGTCCAAAACTTCTTATAAAGAAATTTCAAGATTTATTAGGAATAACAGTGAAAGAAGTACTGAGTCCTTTATTAATAGTGCTTCTACAAAATAATCAGACAAAATTAGCAGCAGATTTATGTGAGCTCAGCACATAAATTAAATTAACTGTAATGAATTAACAATATCATTTCTAGGTAATAATTACAATGTACACATTTCTGGAAGAAATTTGTTTAGGCTATTTTCCACAACTTGGAATACTTCAAAAGATACAGCATCAATAGTACTTTTGTTACAAAGATATTGCGAATCAAATCAAAATGATTATGAATTGGTTGGAGACTTTCTTATCAAAACATTGAATACCTGCAAGAGCAATGATGATTTTCTTCAGTATCTTAAATTGATTACGGCAAGTAACTCTTCCTTTAATATTATGATTCAATATGACCTTGATTATCCAAGTGTTATTTAACAACAGTGTGAATTATATACGAATGCAAACTAAAATTCACAATGTAAAACTGTTGGCCAGCATGCATGGAGAAGCGAATATATGTATACTTGCTTGCTGTGTTTAAGGCAAATAAATAAAGATTAAGAAAGAAACATAGATAAATAATCCCGTTTAAAAGACATTGTAAACTCTTGCCACAACGATCGTACTAGGAATTTAGAGACGTAGGCAGCCAAATTGGTTAAAATTTTTAGAATACAATATTTGACTAATATTTTTTACACTATTGTGACAAAAAGAATAATATTTGATTACAATAATTAGAAAATACATTACTGGAAAAAAATGAGAAAACCAATGCTGATTCAAAAATCCAAATGATTTTTGAACAATAAACACGAAACTACTCAGAATTATTCATCTATACTTCTTTCTTAATCTGACCAAGGAGATTGTGATGAAGTAAAGTACGCATGGCATCAAGTAATGTCAATTCAAAGGACATAAATGTTAAGTAAACTAGATTTACTAACTGTGTAGTTGAGAGACAAGCGGGGTCTCACCCAGAAATCTCGGGTTCGATCCCTAGCCATGGCACAAAGAAACTAATACTGAGATGCACAGTGTATCTGTTATCTTTAAATGTGTAACCCTTCCGACATCAGGCTCTTTCAAAGTCTTCAGGGATAAAGAGGGGTCGTATTACCTGTATTATTATTATAGATTAAGCATACTTGATTTGGTGTACTTAAAAATGTATATGCACGTAACTAGGTTTAGAATTTGGTTTAACTTTAATATAACATTTTTCAAAGAGTAGAATTCATCAAAAACCTAAATGAATTAGCTAACCCAATGGTTTTTTTACTTTCAACTAGTATTTAGGGTATGCAATGAAATTTTAAGAAGTTTACTGGGAAGGGGTTGCCACTTCGACTGAGAGCATCATAATAATGGCGTAATATGCAGAAGATAAAAATTTTCATAAATATATAATGTATTAAGAGTGAGAAAGGTGACAAGATGAATCCTAAGGGTAGCGACTACTATGGTTATCCAGTCTTACAAGTATATTCAATAAGTGTAAAATATCAAAGTTTGTTTTATACTACGGATAAAGATAGTGCCAATGAAGTAGTACTTGAACGCCTAATCTTAAATTTTAAATCTTCGAAGTGGTGTTCCGTCTACTAAAACAGCATTGTACTAAAATTAATAATTAACAATAAGCTTTTTTTCCCTCTAAGGAAATGGGTTTGGGAATGTAGCCTGTATAGCCAAGACAAATTGTAGGTATTGTGAAAGTCATTATGTCTATTCCAACCTAATTGAAAAAGAGAAAGAAAAATAAGAAGAAAAACAACACAAGGAATAAACAAGGACACTCTTCACGCCCAGGGTTGTTTCAAGGCGACTTTATATAAACACACAAAATTGGAGACCACGACTGATAGATGTTCACAACATAGGGTTAAATAATAGGATACAACTCTAAACCTACGCCAACCTATAGCTTAATTCTTATTAAATATAGGAAGTCCAGTACAATTTTGCTTATTGGCGGGTTTTCATTAATTAGAGCTACCATGTTTGATATATTTATTGGGAGCATTAAAGATAAGTGCAATATTCATAAGAAACCTTATAAGCTTATTTTCTAAAGATGAAAAAACCCTTTCGCCAGAAAATGGTTAAAATTTTAACCATTGCCATCTTTCTTGGGGAGCGATTCGTATTATACATTTATTAACTTTTCAAATGCCACCTCCAGCATCAAAATACAACGAATAATGCTTGGAATATTTAATTTTTTAATTTTTTTTTATTTGCTCCGCCTGGCCGCTTTGATTGGCATGTGCTGGAGAGTGAAAAAACGGCACATGGTTAATATAAGAGTGTGGCAAAATTTTGGTTTGTCTGTAAAGTTTTTTTTTAATGTTTTATTTAGGGTTTGGTACAAATTTTGTGTGTTAAGTTAGCGGCGCCATTTCTAATGTGTGGGGACGTCTATCGTAATCAAGTGCAAGCTTTTTTTTATGTGAGTTAGCATCAAGTTTTAATTTTATGTGCCTGTGCCCCAGCGGCCCGCAGGCTGTGGGTCTGCAAAATGTGCCCCCTTGAGGGTTGCGCCTCTGGCAGCTGCCTGCCTGGCCAGCCCCTAGTTCCAACTCTGTCTTTATACTTACTTATTGAGATGCAGGTAAAAAACTTGGTCGGATTCATAAATTACCCCATTATTACCTCAACTTTTTGAAATTCTCTTCTAAACGCAAAATACTATTTGTGTGTAGAAAGTTTGCTTAGCAAATAATAAAAGCCATAGGAAATGAACTTATAGTCAACTAATATAAAATTTAAGTCAACAAAAAAAAATCGACCAAGTGATAAATTTGCTATTATTTTTTTCTAGATAATAAACGAAAGAGATCTAAGAATTAACGCAACATCTGCAGAAGTTTTACACAATTTATGCTTGACAAGATGTAAAAATAAAGATATTACAGAAAAAATAAGAGATTACTTAAATTTCTTATTGGATTTAGGATTATATTCAAAACCTGAACCTTCATATATTCCTCATCCGGTAAGTAACTTATCAGAACATCTTAGATAGATAGATATAATTTATTCACAAATTAAAGTTTACACAAAGAGGTAAAACTAGACGAATCAATAATACAAGTGTTTCTTAAAAAAATATATTAAACCCACACAATCTTAACAATTATAAAGTGAATTTCTGTAGTAAACATATTAAAATTTAATTTTACAAAATTTCTCCTACTATAGAAAGTAATAGTAGTCTAAGAGGTTGTATCGACTTGGTTCTGCCCAAGTGAATTTCAGTTAAAATCTCAGTTGACAGCTATACAATTGTTACAGAATTATAATACAAAATTTTAAACGAAATTCGCTTGAATCGCTGCAGCTATAATCTACCAGTCATTTTACCTATATGATTTTCTAATTGAAAGTCATGGAGGCAGCCAGCTACCAGATTTTCATTTCATTTGTCTAAGAAATTCAGAGAATGTTACAAAGAAAAATTAGAAAATCCCATGGAATGTAGAATGCTTTTTTTTCTGTTTTTATATGTAAATTATTCAGGACTGAGAACAAAATTGAAATAAGAACAGAAAGACCGTTCTAGCCGCTGCCTTCCCACGAACAAAGTTTAGAGAATATTTCTCCTGTAAATAAATGTATCTTACAGAAAAAGATAAGTTCAAATAGCTTAAAAGATCATTTTTATATTTTATTCATATAATAGTCCCTTAAAATTAGGAAAAATTAAAGACATTTTTCCTACAGCTATGTGTAAAAAGTGAAGCATTTGGGTTGTCTAAACATGATCCCCCCCCCGCAGTTTTAAGAAGGGGTGGTTTTTGAGAAATATGTACATATATATGAATTTTAGCGCCTTTTTTTCAAATTTGAGGAAAACCTATGCATTTTGGTGAATATGATCAGGAGAGCAAAAGTTGTACACCATAAAACTTCCTACAAATTTTTTATGTACATTTAGTCCGAATTCCTCATAGTTTCGCCGCTAGAGGGCGCAAAAGAAATGTATATAGACTTTTGCGCCTTTTTTAAATCTGCAGCCAAAACTATGCATTTTGGTAAAAAATATCAGGAGAGCCCCAAGTAGCACATCAATATTGTTCCAATATTGATCCAATATAGTAGACATATTGGGCCAAACTAGTTTCTACATATTGGGCCAATAAAAAAATGTGGACTTTTTGGAATATCGGTCCAAGATTGTTTTCAAATGTTGGACCAACAAGGTAACAAAATATTGTCCCAACTAAAAATAGCATATTTGGCCAATATTGTCAGTCGTTATTATACCAGTATTTGAAATTCAACTCTCCCGTTGCCCCTATTCTAATATCTGAGATATCTTAATGAAATTTTGGAATCGTATCTTTATTTTACAAGCCCAAGAAAGACGGCCCCAATCCCAGCTGCTTTTTAATGATGCATGGAATTGTGTCAGTAACACATTGAACTGAATTTTAAAAATTAATAAGTACCTCAAGCCATTCAAATAAAAACAAAACAGTGTTGCTTACTTTAAAGATTTACTGTTTACCCTCCTCACAATTTTAATGTCATATTACTGTAGAATAAAAAATAAAAAATATATGAGGTTGACAATACTGTATTAAAATACTTCGGTATTACAAATCTCAAGTAAAGATATTTTACACGTCTTGTTGGTTTGATTTTTCAGCTAAAAAAATGAATGACTTTAGTTGACACACATATAATATTTCGGTAGCCAATGCTGTAATAAAATATTGTAAATAGATAATGGGCCAACAGTGATAAATTCCAATAATGGCTAAAACTAGACAACCAATATTCGGATAATATTCGTTACCAACATTACCTTTATAGAACAAATAACAATATTTAACTAATATTGGCACAATGTTGATTTATCAATAGAAATGAATCGAGATTGTGCCAATATAGAAATAATGATCAGCCAATATATTGTGCTACTTGGGGCAAGTAGTAGCAGTAGTAGCAAGCATAAAATTTCCTACAAATTTTGTCTCTAGATTTTTGTCCGAGTTTCGCATAGTTTCTCCACTAGAGGGCGAGAAAGTCTATATATATTTTTTCTTTCGCGCCCTCTAGCGGCGAAACTACGCGAAATTAAAACAAAAACGTAAAAAACGTAGAAACAAAATTTGTAGGAAATTTTATGCTCTACAAATGTACTCTTCTGATATTTTTCACCAAAATGCACAATTTTGGCTGAAAATCTAAAGAAGGCGCAAAAGTCTGTCAAAATTTGCTGTACAACTTTGCTCTCCTGATGTTTTTCACCAAAATGTATAGTTTTTCCTCAAAATAGAAAAAAAGGCGAAAAAGCGCTAAAATTCATATATATGTAAATATTTCTCAAAAACCACCCTTTTTTAGAACTGCGGGGGGGTGAAAATCATGCTTAAGTAACCCAAATGATTCACTTTCTACAAGTCTTACAGCTGTAAGAAGTTTTTCCATAAAACAGCAATTTTCTTTAGTAATTTGAAGGGACTATAAGTTATATTTTTGTTGTAATTGACAATGACCAAAGGCTTATATAACTGCATATGCCTTCTTACAAGTAGCCATTTTTTTCTTCTTGAGGTATTGAAGTAAAACTTCGTATGGCGCACCTCTGCATAAAACAGTTCATTCCAGTAAATCGGCGAGAGAGACACAGCCAAGTGTCCCGACAGATCGTACTCCCGCACTAACGGTGCGGCAGCTGTCAAGCTTCTCTGTCGATTTCCTGTACGCATTTTTAAGGCGGTCATTAGAATATTTCCTACTTGCATATGAGATAGACATTTGAGATTTGGTACCGTGCCACCGTGGCACCGAAAATAATAATTTCAAAATGGCGGCACTTCCGGAAATACCGAAAATTGACAGGTGCAACGGTTTGCAAGAATCATTATAACTTTCTTCATGTAGGAGATCCTCATTTGGTCTTTGGCACGTAGATAGAATTTAAGATGAGCTACTGTACAATAAAAATACATTCCATAATAATATACCAAGTGTTTTATTTTTCACGTTACATTTTGTCAAATTCAAACTTCAACTATTTTATTTCAAATGGAACACCCTATATGTTCTTATATCAAATTATGTAAAATTAAATTCCTTTTTTTTCTAGTATCAGCAGTGTAGGAGTTAAAGGTATAACTTTTTGAAATATAGACGATTTTCTTAAATGGTCAAGAATTTATAGTAAAAATTGCCATCAACTGACCCATGATTAGAAACAATCATTAATGTCAATCGTTCTCTTATGTTAAAAAATGCCAGCACGTTTAAATTACACCCACGAAGACTTTTATATTTGTTTATTATTTATGGAGAATGTCCTAAAGTAATACCAAGAACATCTGACACATTTGCTACTCGATACCCACAAGAACAGAAACCATCCACTATACACTATAACACGATTGGCACAGTAAACATTAAACTGCTAATGTTCTTGAATATTTCGCTCCCTGACTACATGAGGATTCGAAATACTCCAGTCCACCTTCATGTCTTATTAAAATAAATTCACAAAAATGGTCTCTCGTCAGGAAATCTGTGTTTTTTAATTGTTGAACCATATGGAACAAATGTCGATTTATATTTTCATAAGATTCTGTGAATTAAATTCTTTGATAATCCTGATTCCAGAGCAGCTTGCCTTAATGACATAATTGAAAATGCCTGAAATTACCCCAGACTGGCTATTTCTATGTTTTCGTCATCAACAATAAGCTTTCTCCTCAGAATTCCTGCCCTGACAGCCAAAAATTATCCAATATACGTTTTACAGTGTATGATGAATGGTTTCTGTTCTTGTGGATATCGAGTAGCAAATGTGTTACATATGTTCTTGGTATTACTTTATCACATTCTCCATAGATAATAAACAAATCTAAAAGTGTTCGCGAGTGTAATTTAAACATGGTGGCAATTTTTAACATAATTTAATGTAAAAAAATACAGGGTGCTTCATTTGAAATAAAAAAGTTTTTGACGTTTGGATATGATAAAATACGACGTAAAAAATAAAACACTTGGTATTATGGAATATATTTTTATTGTAGAGTAGCTCATCTAATGTTCTTTCTATGTGCTAAAGAGCAAATGAAGATCTCCTGTGCGAAGAAAGTTATAACGGTTCTTGGAAACCGTTGCACCTGTCAAATTTTTTATAAAATGACAAATATCTCCAAAACTGCTGGGTTTAGGTATGGGGTGTGCTACATGTTTCGACTCAGAATGTTATGGTCATTTCAAAAAGGCGAAAATATATACTATTCCATTTAAAATAAGCAAAAGTTAGTATCGACTTCCGGCATTTGCGGAAGTGCCGCCATTTTGAAATTATTATTTTCGGACTCGCAATGATCGACTATGGCAGGGTATCAAATCTCAAATGTCTATCTCATCTGCAAGTGGGAAATATTCTAATGGCCGCCTTAAAAGAATCACCCTGTATACAGTGTGACCCACTTTGAATGGAAACACCCCTATAAAAGATATGTTTTCTTTTCAATATCAAAAATGGAGAAAAGTTGGCGACTTTTTCATTGAAAAACTAACTATACCACTTGATTCAGAAACCTCTCAAATGGGTAAATACCAAATTTCGTGAAAATGTATTGATTTATCACCAAATTAATGTAGGCAGTGTTTTATGGGAACGCTCCTGTAAAAAATATGTTTATTACTACCCGGCTAACTAGATTTTTTTAAATGCAGAACAGCGAAGGTTACTACTAGTGCTCGTGGTGGCCTAGTCAATCAATAACTTGGCTGCAGTACCTGTCACAAATGTCAAAAAAAGCCGTTTTTGAATCGCTCATGCCGATTCGAATTTCCAATTTCGCCGGCGCAATTTACGATGGCAACAAAAGGCCAGTCTTCCAAAAGGAAGACTGGCCTTTTGTTTATATGTCTCTATGGTAAAAACCATAGAGACATATAAACTTCCACCCGACGTATTTATTTAGATATTGTTTGGAAATTTGATGTTTTTGAGATTTTACCTTTCCCACCGAGGTCTGTTACTTTTAACATTGCATTTGTATTTTTTCTTGTACTTAATTTTGTTCTTTTGTCATTCCTGGGAGTAAGAACAAAACCTGACATTATTTTGTTCTCAGTCCTTGGTTACAATAAAATTACTTTTGGTCTATAGCGTGACATGAACCTCAATGAATTAGAATGCCATTTGTTGGAATTACAAGAGAAAAATATGGAAACTCGAGGGATACTTCGAAAACTAATACTGTTATATGCCAGTCAAGGAAATTTACAGAGAGTGGAGGATTTGAGGCAGCAGTTTTTAAATGCAGGATATAACGAAACCGTTGGCATGAAATCATCTTTGATGCACAACTACATTAAAGGAGAACACCTTGAATCTGCTTTAAATATTTACAAAGAAATTAAGGATACAGACCCAAGTTTTAACCTAGATAGTTTTAAAATAATCGATTTGGCTACTTTATTAGTTAAAAATAACAAGTTTAATGAAGCAATGGAGATGTTGAGAAATGAGACTAAATCAATGTAAGATTTTAAAAAACAAGACCATATCAGATATGTAAGATAATTTTCATTTTATTTCTGCATGTTCTTCGGACCTGTATGTAAGCTATAGCGAAGACATCTAGTTTGAAAACAGTAGTAATTCAGTTTTAGAGAAATTTAAGAGAATAAGAAAATTTACTATAAGGATTATTACTTTCGGTCTCCGCTAAACTTTAACCCTCTGCCAAATCGATAAAAGTACAATTGTTTCCATACTAACTTTAACTCTCTGCCAAATCGATAAAAGTACAATTGTTTCCATATTAACTGAATCGGTCTGACCTACGGTTACTATTTAACGAAGACTGAAAGTAATGGCCCTAAGTAAAAAAACAGCTACTCTAACGGTTCGCCGTTATCTATTGTTATTATCTAATACCTGTTTCTTAGTTGGTCTTCAGTTTAACCATCACAATCAACAGAATATTTAAAAAAATGCAAAAGCAGTACTCTTTCTTAACTTATGTAGTTACTATCCCAAGAACAAAATCTTGCTTTGAAACGTAACAAACACTTTAGATGGTACCAGTAGTAAACAGTGTCAATTGTCCAAGAGTAGCTAATCTTGTTTTTTATGGCATCTTATAACAGTGTCAAAAATTAGTAATTTTGCAGTCTACTTAATTCATGAATTTGAATGCTTTCCTTTGATCTACAGAACGTCATATAGAGGTCCAGATATAGAAAAAAACTGTTGGCGGTTACTAGGATCCTTTAAAAATGAAGGTCAACAACTGCAAATGTTTAACTTTTTGGTTGAGAATGGCTATTGCAAACCTACCAATAGTATATTGGGTCCCTTGGTTCGGACACACTTGAATAGGTAAGAAGCATTATTTCATTAATATTTTTACGGTTTACCAATATAAATCACGTCATTGCTCTTCATATTTTCTTTGTAAGGATATGTTCCATCTTTTGTATCTCTGGTTAGGATTAATAACATCCATTGGCTGACACTCCGCCAGGTTAAAGAAAGACATTTATTATTATAATTATTATTATTTAAGTTGAAAAAATAACTGAAACATGAATAAAAGGTATATCCGGAAGTCCTAATTTGTAACTATATCGTGTAGATAAGGCATACGCCTTGCTTTAAGATTTCTTCTCACTCATACACATATCGAGAGGTAAGCTATTCTAGGGCCTATGACTTTCCACTTATAAAACTTCTACAATTATACGTTCATCTCTTTCTTTCCTTCATGCAACTAAACTCGATAATGAGCCAACGTTTGTGCCCACTCAATTAGCATAGCCGTGCGGCATGTTTTGACTGGTTGATCCGACACTGTTTGTCCCTCGCTTCAGATCATCTTAGACCATACGCTTCTCGTGATGCACACGCCATAAAAGGTGATTCAGACTATATATTTAATTTTCATTCACATTTTTAAGTTATTCTGAAGATATTTCAATAAAACTTCAAAAGGAACACTTTTCAAAAATATGTTTCTCATAAATTAACCTCACAAGATGAAACAAAAACTTTATGGAAGTGGACATTCTAGACAACATACCACACATATTTATTTTAATGCATTCCTAGTAAGTTATATTGTAGCAAGCACAAGAAATAAAACAATAATAAAATCTATGAAAATAAGCTTTTCATAGATTTCCCATTTGGCTAATTACCAAAAAAAAAAAAAAGTTCGAATCATGAAAGATGGCTGAAATTCGGCACATACTTTGAAAACAACCGTTGTTTTCAAAGCATGTCACTAAAAACACACAAATATTTTATCTTTATAAAGTGCTCCATTGAAAAAAATGGAATTTAAATTTTGAAAATTTAGTTTTTCTTAAATATCTCAAAAAATTTTGATCGAGTCAAGAAGTTAAATTCTTTGAAAAGGAAAGTTATAAAAAAAAGGTAGGTATCAGACCTATTTTTATGTAGGACGAATAGCGTTTAGGTAAAATGGAATTTAAAAAGGCAACAGAACAAATGTTTAAACCTTTCACTTTCACTTTAAAAACTTTTACTTCAACTTTAAGAAATATGAAAATAATGATAGTAATAATAATGAAAATAAACACTTACATGAAAAATATTCAAACATAGCAGAACTATTATACCATTGTTGTATTTTAAACGTAATTAAAAATGACATACATAATTTTCATGCGACAAACGTAAAAAAAATATTTTGGCAAATTAAAATTAACAAGCTAAGAAAATAAATTACACATACAGTAGTGTCGCGATAATCCGATCCCGCGTTAATCCGGATGCTTCTATAATCCGGATTGCCTTCTTGTTCTCTTGAAGTACTCTGTAATCCGGATTTTACTCGATTTTGTAATCCGAATTCATTCAGGTAACTCTTCTTTGATCTTGTAAAGTGTCTTAAGAACTTAAACTTACAACATGCTGTATGTTTGCTTCACAATGCTCGGGAAAATGTACCAACCAGTTCCTTAGAAAAATGCTGGAAAACGATTTTAAAACAAAAAAATGAGAATGACTTAGAAGATGACCCCGAGGATTTGATCCCTTTAAGTGCTATACAACAAAAGATACCAGCAGAAGAAATTAATGTGGACTGATTGAACAAGAAAATTAAATTCAAATGATAGTGTTGACTGATGATGTGATGGAAATTGCCACTCCGGTCAGAAGTAAAAATGAAGATGCTGTCAAAAGCTTAAATCTTGCTTTACAGTGAGCTACAGAAAATGACATTCCTTTAAAAGATTATGATGCTACAAAATCTCAAGGAAATTGCTTTTGAAAAACAACAGCACATAAGTCATCAGCGTAAAATCATTAGTCGGTGCTGAAAACTGTAAAAGAGGGTACCACACAATTCTAATGAAGCCGATGAAGTTAATGTACAAGAAAGTGATGAAAATGTTAATTATGTATGTACATACATGTGTAGTTACATATTTTTAATATTTCGTTTTCTTGATATAGGATCCCCTTTTTTATTTGTCTTATTTTTTTATATAAGTACAGTGCTTACTTTTGTTAAATACAGCCTATTATTTATTTTTTTGCAATTTTAAAAGCTGAATTTAAAATGTTTTGATAATCCGGATTATTTGATAATCCGGATTAGCCTGGTTTTAATTGATCCGGATTATCGCGACACTACTGTATCTCCAAAGTTTTGAGATTTTTATACTTTAATAAGCGCCACAAGATAAACAAAGGGTACCGAGTAAATACAGTTGATTAACAACGGCAGCGTACACAAGCCACAGCAGCAAAGTATAGGAATTCATCAACAATATCTATGAGGACTTCTATCCTAAAATTATACCGTTACCGTTACTGTTTAATAAAGTAGAAAAACTCACACTCTCATTTTAATTCTGAAATTGAAAACTATGTTACATATTAAACAGTATAAAGTTTTAGCCCCATTGTGCATTTTTATCTCTTTTGTTAGGAGTAAATTTCGCGATTTCTCAGCTACTTTGGTTTGAAATTTTATAGTTAATTTCGAAATTGTCGAAATTCACAAATTTCAAAGTACTATTTTGTTCTAATTATCCTTTCTTTAAAAAATAATTTAACTTGTCTTTTGTCCGATAAATATTTTCTGAGATATTTCAAAATTCAAATTCAATTGTTTCAGTGAAGGGATGTGAACATTTTTATTTTTCAAATATCATGTGCTAAATTTCAGCCATTCTTCTTTTTCCGAGGTTAAAATATTAAATAGTTGTTAATAGATTCCTATTGGGGGAAATTGCTCGTGCTTATCCAGCCCCTGTATATCATGCATACTATTGGCTTATTGAAGAAAGGACGAGGGTCCCTAAGGCCGGTTTTAGGCCCCCTTCGATTTTTGACAAAAATAACTGAATTTAAATTTTTTAGCTTTTTGAACAAAAATAGGTCATTTCCAGGTGAAACGAAAAGTTGTTACCCCTCACCTCTACACCTTTTATATAAATCTTCACTCCGTATTTCAATTAATAAAAATCCATTCAATGTATATATTTATATAATATGCGTTAATATATACTAGGCAAATAAACATTTGAAGCAAGTAAACTTGAAAGTTAGTAATTCTACTCTCAGCTTCAATCAGGAATAACGGCATATATGTAGTAGTTATCAAGTAAAGGACTCTTTCTCATAAGAGCAGCTCTTGTCTCTAACATTCTAATACATATTTTAACTCGTATAGGCACATTAGTATCCTATACTTGTATTTCTGAAAGAAGGGTGGGGGGGCGTAAGAACTGTTCAAACGTTTCACCTGGAAATTACCAATTTTTGTTCAAAAAGCCTAAAAATTTTTAGTTGTTATTTTTTGTCAAAAATTGAAGGGGACCGAAAACCGGCCTTTTAGTCTAAATTTAATGTTCTTAATTTTGCGAATACAGATTCTGATTGGAACTGGTTAAGAAAATAGGCATTCTTTGTCACTTTCTGTTGTATCCTTTTATAAGTATTGAGAATTTTATAAAACATGTAAAATACTTTGTTTAAGAGGCTACATTTTCGTATATTGCGTTCACAAACTTTTCTGATGCACCAAACGACAAAAATGCATAAGGAATAAATTAGAGTAAATTATGTAGTAAAAAAATAAGCCCTTGTTAGAGGTTACTTTAATCAATAGGACTGGAGATTTTACCTTCATTGAGTGCAGCAAATAAAAAAAATATCAGCTTCTAAATCATATGTCAAGCCTTATGACGGCCCTTTATATAGAAAATAATGTTATTGTTAAGGGGCCGTGATTCAATACGTTCACAAAAATTGATTAATTTTTCCAGTGGAGACCTACAGAAGACTGCGGATGCTTACATTAATTATGCCAATAAATATAAGTGTACTCCACTACAATTAGAAGTTATACGTGCCATATTAAAATTAGAAGATGAGGATTTACTTCAAAGAGTACTAAATGCCACAGAAAAAGTCCATGGATCTGTTCCCACACATACAGTTTTAATTGCCGCCTTAGCCGAAAATGGGCAAGAGAAACCATTAAAAAAACTGTTTGCTGTAAGTTTAAAACTTAGATAGATCTTAGAAAATTTGTCATTTATTTCGTTTCTGAACAGAACACCAGGATTATTGTTAAAAGAGAACTAGAAAAGAGATGCGACAGGTGGGTTCATGAAGGAAAATTGGAAGCTTTAAAAACATTGGCCAATGCCTGTCAAAGGTTACCAAAAGAAGTTTTTGATGTGAATTTCGTTTTCAACTGCATACTGCAAATATACAGTAAGATACATTTATTTGTTTGCCATGCTTGACTTATCGTTTTTCGTGTTTCTAATAGAATATCTTTTTTCTTGCATACCACTTTATTTTAGGTCTCAATGATGATTGTAAAAAAGCAGTGGAATTTTATGAAGAACTGTTAGAAAAGGATGTAAGCCTAGATAAGAAGTTACAAATTCAATTGAATGATTTATTAAAACGATGTAAATTTGAAGAAAAGAATGTAAATATTTAATAAAAAAGTGGTAGAACTGCATGAATTCTTTTATTTGCCTATTTAAAATGTCACAACTTATCATCATTACAATCATTTTCGAGCTTTTATTTTTTTTCATGGTATAGCTTATTCAGTGTGGAAGGAGTCTCGTTATCAATCGATATTTAAAAATCCAGCATAGCATAAACAATCTACAACAAGATCGTTTATAATTGTGCCAGTTTTCTTTGATAATGATACAATACATCTGAGATGCGGTAGAAACTTATCTTAATGGAAAATGTTGAGGGTATATGCGGTACTTTTGTTAACAATCGTAATGTGCTTGAAATGTTATTTTATTGCTTAAATAAGTATTTTTAACCTGACTCCTAACGTTCTAGGGAGATTATTTTGGCTTAAAATGGGACAGACAAAAAAAGTAAGCCTTGTAACTATGACAATTTCTTTCATTTTATATCTTGAACTGTAGCCATACTGACGTGTAACATATGCAAGAAATCTATTTTGTTGTAATTTATATTCAGTAAAATTAATTACATCATAAGAAATATTTGGTAACAATGAGCTGCTAAAAACGCCTCCTAGCTTCTGGATTAAAACTTAGTCAAAACTCCTGTTCATTAAAAAATAATGAAAAACAGCTTTCCTTTGCTATATTAAGTATATCATTTTAGAGACATTTACATTTATAACATAAATTATACACGAAATCGGCTAAGAACTCAATTTTAATTCATTATTTAATATTCCAAAATTAAATAAATATTATCATATCAGGGCCGCGAGAAACTTACATGCAATTATATTTGGTAGTTGAACTAAATTGAGCCCACTGATACGCGTGTGTGATATACAAACATATCAGGAACCTTACATTTAATTATTTATTTCCTACCGGCCAATCAAACTAATTTAATTGCACTGGTAGGCACGAAGCAAATTAACATGTCTGGATTGTAGGAAACTATATTTAACTATTCTTGCCCGAGAACTACTGGTCAATTGAACTAATCTGGGACCACTGGTATGTACGAGGTACATAAACTTGCTAGAGCAAATTGCAGATTCATGGCTATCTGCACCATTTTTGTTAAGGGTGGCTTAGCACTAGGCTTTACATTAAAATAAAATTTCGTGTGCACCACTGCCAAAACCTGGCTTTAATTCTCTAAATCCCTTTTAATTTAAGCCCCTGATTTTGTAGGCTTAAAGTAACCTTAACTTTAAACGTCTGTTTTTTTTTACGCAATTATGTTTTTGTACTTATTTATAATGCTCAATCGATGCTGTTTTTCCTGTGCTGTATAATTTTGAGACCTTATGCGACCTTTTTCTTCTATTTCAAAATTACTTTCCATTTTCCGGATTTAATTTGTGGGTATTTTAAGTGCTGATGAATATGGCGAACTTTAGTTTCACTCAACTAAATTTACAAAAAGGCAAAAAGAACAGAACTGATACTAGACAATGACTGTCTACAATAATCATAATATCTAAATACACATTATACTCAGCTCTTAAAATATGTATATGATTATATTTAGGTAAATAACATCTGGGCCCTAAAGCGTAGATTTTGGAAATACCTAATTAAAATATGGTAATAGAAGCTCTATATACCTCTCAGCTCACTTGACCTTTTCAGGTAAGCTATAAATTAATTTTATTTTAGGCAAAAAAGTTTACATATTTTGATTTTATCTTATTTTTTTTAACTGACTTAAACGTTACTAGATTCTCTTCAGGTCTCATGCAAAATTACCTAAATAGGCGTTTAAATTGCAGTGTTGCCACTACAACTCCACACTTAGCTAACTGTCCTTAAATTTTGAACAGTGCAACAGCTCGAAAGTTAAACCTTTCTTAAAAATTTAAGGGTCCTTAGTTATTCTTAAATACAAAACGGTACAGACGGCCGTTAATAAATAAACATGTCAGGATCGTGGGTAACCTTATTTAATTATTTTCTCCAAGACCTGTAGGTTAATTGAACTAATTTGATTATACTGGTATGCTTGAGGCAAATCAATATCAGTTCTGCGGGAAAGTTCATATTCAACTATTTATATTCGTGATCCCCCAATTAACTGAACTAATTTAGGTCCACTAGTAGGTAGGCATGAGGTAACTGAACATGTCCGAATCGTGGAAAATTCCAGACTTAAATATTTTTATCAGAGATCTACCAGACAATTGAACTAATTTCTGTTCACTGATTGGCATAAGGTAAAAAACATGTTAGGGCTGTGGGAAACGTCAGATTTAAAGATTTTTGTTCTGCACCTACCAGTCAATTGAACTAATTTCGATCCATTGGTAGACGAATGAACTCGATGGTTATTTACTGATAAGCTATATAACATTCACTCACATTTAACTATTTTTATCAGTAGAATTAAGTACACTCCAGTGGTAGGCATGTGATAATTAAACATATATAGAATGTCTGTCTCTAGACCTCCACTAATCGGGACGTATGCCAAATGTACTTTTGAATTCACTAAGTGATAGGTAAGTAATGAATAAAAGAAACATTCGCTTTTGCAGCATTAAGAAAATTTCTAATATCATTTTTGTTGTCTGCCATGCTCTAAGGAACAGGCTTAATAATATCTCTGGCTGGTAAAAATGTGTCAGGTCTAGGCACGCTGGCCTGCTATAGTATACACGATCTGAGTTGGGACAGCATAAAAACAAAAACTTGGATATTCACCACTTCTCGTCTACAGTCCACGTAGACTTGACCCACTTGCCAATTAGAAATGTGGGTGGGATTAGATGCCTAGAGTTTGATTTGTCAACTAAAAGAGAAGCCGAGTTTTCGTTTTTATGCTGTCCTAATCGAGATCGTATATATTATATATTTTATTTTTAAATCAAGGACCACACTTGTTTTATCATTGGTCACTTGGTCATTTTTCAACAAATTGTAAAAACTTTAATTCAGATTGATATATATATATAAGTTTTTTTTCATTGTCATTACAATAATTCTTATTATAATCTCATTTTTCATAAACTTCATAAAATTCAAACTTGCACACCGCAAATCGAGCTAAAAATGTTCCTGCTCTCCACATGTTCAATTTCTTAGCCTGGTTACGATAGTGGGGTAAAAAAATTCTTGCTCCATTCTTACGGGAGGAATATTGTGGAAAACAGAAAATCAGAGATAAAAATCATTTTGTTTTATTTCAAATAATAATTATTGGTAATAATATGCACATAAAAATAAAATACACTGACTGTACATATTGTATAATACAGAACAGGATGATAGCGCTTGTAGAAAACTATCGGATTAAAATTTATCACACTGTCCTATTTTAACATCAGTTAGAACAAATCGAATGTTGTATATACATCCTAAGGTAAATTAGTTTAAAAGTTTAATATATAAATAATACGCACTATTTTATTTTATACATCAGACTGTGGTGTCAAAAGAGTGCAGGGGCAATGGACAACATGAATGATCCCACCGACAACTAACATGTCTGTTAAGTAGAAATTTGGTTATTTGGAGTCACGATAAAAAGTCGACAAATTATACTTATGACATCTGCTATGTCAAGCTTTTGAATTGCACCCAAGCAAATACTAAAAAATTTAAAAAATACCATATAACAAGTATAACCCGTCAGTCTGTTCGTAATAAATGCACACAGGTCTACTCATTGTAATACAAGAGTTCGCAACGGGACATAAAGAAAATGCAAACTTTAAAAAAGTTGCTAGAATTTTACCATTTATTGAAAATGTGTACTATCACTTCTATTAGGAATCGTATTTACATTAAACTATGGGATTAATTAAACTATTTGTTATTTTTATATCTTAAATAAAGTTAGAACATTAAGCACAAGTCTGTTAAGTTAAACCTTTTACTATTTTCCCTATGTCCCCAAGTTTCAAGTCGACACCCTGGTTCCTAACAAAGTACAAGACAAAACAATTAACCATCAATCAAAAAGATAACAAAAACCAAAATATAAATATCATTTCTCTTGCTTATAAACATTCCTCATCAGGTAGGGTAGATCAGGTCACCTCAATTTCGTTTGAATATAAATTTAACTCTGATAATATCTCTTCCTTATAAATAATGATTAAAATATTCAGTCTCTGTAAATATTATGTACACTTCAACTAGTTTCAAGTGTCCGCTCTGGGATTCTACAGAGGCACAATTTTTTGGGTACTGTTCATCATTGTGTAACAACAAAAAATAATGACTTAACCTTCTGAAACAGAAGATAAACTACTCCTTGTTGAACCGATACCGATTCTGCTACAACTATCTGTATTTAAATCTGTTAAGTCTGATGGCAAAGCTAGAGGAGTGATTGGTCCATACACTCTTTCTTGTTCTTCTAGTTGTTGAGCAAAAGTCTCCTCCAATTTCTGAAAATCGAAATATACATTTAATGAATGTCGCTTTAGATTAAACAAAAACAAATGAATCTCTTTTTATAATGAACCTTGCATAATTAACAAATATAATTATACTGAACACGGTTTCAAAGATAGCAATACTGTGATCATAAAAGTCCAGAATACACTTGATAAAACATGGTGAAAATACACTTTAAGTTTCCTCAAATATATCTGGAACTAAGATATTGTGTAAATGGTAAATATTTCTTACAAAACTGCAATGCTCTGAGTAATTTTCATATTTCCAGAACTAAAAGTACTGCAGAAATTATTATTTAAAAAAAAACTAAATAGCATTGAATGGCACAGAATTAATTCGAAAGTTCTGGTCTTTAAAAACTGTTCTTATTGTAGGACTTTCATGAATAATACACTCTTGTGTAAAATGAATTCTGAAATCGTATTACACTTGAATCTTCTGAAAAAATTTCGTTACTACAAGGTATCCACTTGTTTAACAGAATTAAATACCCTGTAGTCTAATGCATTTAGACAGAAAACATTACAAAGTTTTTGAAAAAATACACGAATTGAGATTTTTGCCCAAAATGGAAGAGGGACATGGGTAGTGTCTAAAACCAAAGAGTCGGGAATGTACCTGCTGGCTTCCGGTCGCCATCTTCGAAAACGCGAATGATGTATCTTTATGTAAATATTTATATATTTTCTAAAATAAACTAAATAAATTGAATGAAAATCAGAAGAGTAGAATACTTCAGGATAACTTGCTTTATCATACTAAGTTGTCAATCAAGGCATGTATGTTTTTTCTTAATGTACCCTTTATATATTCACCCAATTTTTTTTTAAATTGGTGTATTGATTCTATAATGTCAATTCTGAGTATAAAGAATTTTAAAATTTTGGACCTAAATAGGCGAAGCTTTTCTGACCTATACCTACCTTTTTCATAAGAGGTAATTGGTAAGTATTTTCTCTTTATACTGTACATATGGTCTCTTTTTACTAAATAATTTTTATTATTGTGCTGTCTAATAGTGCAGTGATAGTAAAACACAACTGTCTAATATCCAATACACGGGATTCCTGAAATATTGCATCACTTGAGTAGGTTTGCTCTATTTTAAAAATTATTTAAGTATTTTTTTGTATAATTCCTAAATATTTTAGGAGATTTTTTGAAGCTACCCCAAGCCAATATACCACAGATTAGGTGAGATTCTACCAATGAATAGTATAATACCTTCAATTCATTGATATCTAAAACTTCAGTTAACTTTTTAAATTTGCATAGAACGGTTCTTATTTTACTTATTACATACTTCATCTGCACTTATGCACATCCCATTTTAGGTGGCAATCTATTTTAATTCCCAGATATTTTATTTCTTTTGATGGTTCTATCTGCTGAGTTTCCTATTTTTAAAGGACCAATATCAGGAAAAGTTGGAGCCGTTAGAGCAAAAGGGTACATAAAATATTTTGCTAAAGTTTATCGTCAACAAATTGTGAACGAACCAGTCTTTGATGTGACCCACATCTCTTTCTACAATTTTTTTTAAGTTGGCCCAGTTATCTGTGCCCTAATATGGCAGCATCATCCGCATAAGGTGCCGTCCATAAAACACGTCACTTAGAATTTCACCTTTTTGGACCCTCTCCCCCTTCGTCGTGCTAAGTTACACTTTCAGCGACGATTTCTTGTGATTAAAATAGCATACAGATGAATAATTTAAAATATTTCTTATGGCCACATAAGTGAATAAATAAGTGTATACGATCTAAAACATTAAGTTTTGACTATCCATATGTTTATTTACAGACAGGGCCGTCGAGAGAAAATCGGGGCCCGGGGGGCAGCATGTTCAATATAAATTTTGAAATTAAATATTTATCTCGGTCGCAGTTCTGAAAAACGCTGCAATTTCATATTTAGTCATTCAAAACTCATTGTTATTTACGTCACACTAATCATTTAAAAGTATACCTCTCTCATTTCGCCTAATGTAAATGTTTCTCTAACTTCAAATGATACCGGGCCCCTCAAAAACCTCCGGGCCCGGAGGAAAACACCCCCGCCCACCCCTCTCAACGGTCCTGTTTTTTACAGGCTTTTAGTACCTAGGAATGACTTTCTATCGTAATATTTTTTTTTAAACTGCCATGTTAAGAGAAACATTATTAAAATAAAATTGATTAACTGCGAACGTCATATTTCCTTAGACAGTTAGCGGCTTCCATTCTATCACCATTTTTAAATATAGGAAACTATAGATGTCTTAAAGGCAGACGGAAAGTGTCATTTTTCCATGCATCTATTTAGTATATATGTGAAAGGTTCACAAATAATATGTGAAATTTGTTTCAAAGTTTCTGCCTTCAAGCCATCCATACCTACACTTTTATTATTTTTAAGTGAGGATATGGTTGTGAGCACTTCGGTTTTGTCGGTAGGTTTTAAAAATATTAAGTTAATTACAGTACTTTTTCTATTCTTATATGTATTGTTTATTTTAATATTATTTGCAATTTTTTTTTTTGTGTTTATAATTATTATTAAAAACATTGGCAATTAATTTAGGGTCTTCAATTTTTTCACCATTATTTTCATTCATCATTCAATTTTATTTTGTCTCGGTTGGCTACACAATTCTTTTACAGTTTCCCATAGATGTTTACTTTTTTATTTTCATTTATTTTGTTTTTATAATAGTTCACTTTTGCTTTTTTAATTAACCTTGTAACTAAATTTCTATAATTTTTGTATTCTTGCTTTATTAGTTCATTATTAGATTCATTTAATGTCCCATAAATTATATGGGACATTCTGTCTCTCGTATTAATTGAATTTCTGATTCCGTTTGTTATCCAACTTTTGCAGTTAATTTTATTCTGTTCTATTTTTATATTTTTTGTGCAAATGTCTATATTATTTTTAATTATTTTTAGAAATATATTTGTTGTAGGTTCTACATCTGCTTCATGGTAAACGTCATCCCAAGTAACTTGATTTAAACGATATTCCAGTTTTTTTTTTATCTGTCTGTTTTATTACTCTCTCATTACTATTGCTATTATTATGATTTAATTTGCCTTTAGGACATAATATTACTTGCACAGCTATTATATAATGAATGTTTTACAATTTAAGGACTTATTAATTTAATTTTCAAATGTGCCGATAATTGGATTAAACAAAAAATATATCTTATCATTTTTCACTGGAGTTTTGTTATGTACTAATTATATTTTACACATATTTTTTATTAAAGTTCAAACATGTTATATATTTCATGGTTTCTATTAGTGAATTGTTGGGTTGTAATTATGTATATCATTTATTGCTTTAAATACAGCTGTCACGCATATAAAATACACAAAGATATCGAAGAGTATAACAAATGCTACTTCATAGTAATATTAATTTTTTTAAAGCACAAAATTAGTTGAATTCATCCAAAATACACATGTTAGTAGAAATAGTTCAAGGTTCTATATAATAAATTCATAGATTTTATAACCTAGCGTTCAAAACTTACTAAGATCAAAAATGCGAAAAACAAACAAATTTAAATCTATCTGATGGTATCTCTGCGGAACTGCAACATCGATGATGTTGCAATTATCAGTGATAATCTCGACATCGCCGTCATTCTCCTCCCTTTGTTTTGTTCATCTAATTCTTCGTCAGATTCTTCGCCCTGATGCAAGAAGTTCGATTTTTTCGACTGAAGAATTTGTGCAAGACTTGCTGTTGCAAAAATAGCATAGGAAAGAGCAATGAAGAACTTTCATTCCTAAATCACCAATTATTTTAATGATTGCAGACCCACTATGTGTGCTGCGTTTTATTTTAATCTTATTCCATGTATGTTTTGTAATAATTTAATCTGATTAGTTTTGTCCGATTACCTTTTGTAATGGTAAGGTAAGGTTAGGTTAATATCACTTTATGTCATATACCTATTAACTATATACTGGTAACACGCTATAAGCCACTATGTACGGAATTGAGGCTAGAGAAAGAGATAGTTTTCCATCTCTATGGAAAACTTTGGACCCAACACGCACGCTCCGACGACACAAGCGCGCTTTTGTAATAGGTCAGTTTCTCCGATTAGATTGTGACCAGTTGAACGATCACAATCTCGCGTCACTAGGGCTTGCGCACCATACCCAGAGTACTCTTAAAGGATAGAGAGACAGGTTTTCCTTGGCGTCAGGTTACAAATGAAACTCATAGTATATAGTTAATATGTATATGCTTTATGTGTATCTAATCCTTTTGTGCAAATGTATTTAACATTTTGGACAATAACATATTTATTATTATTATTATTATTATTAAAAGTCACAGTCACAATCTCAGCAGTTGCTGTTGTTTTATCACAGGAATGTGGAACGTGCACCGACAAGAAATGCAATGCAAGGGCAACATGGGTTCGAATGAGCGCAGCGGTTGGGCATGTCAGACCTTAATTATGCGTAGGACTGACTTTGCGGCTCTATAACTTTAGAACTATTAGTCACAGAAACTTCGATGAGCATTTATGCTATAGGTAATTATGTCTTCTATAATTTTTATTTAGAGTTTTATACCCGGAAGTTTCATTTAGTAGACGGAGATACATCATTCGCGTTTTCCAAGATGGCGAGACTGGAAGCCAGCAGGTACAGTCCCGACTTTTTGGTTTCAGACTCTACACATGTTCCCCTTCCCCCTATACTGAGGCATATTTTCAGTCAATTCGAATTACTCACCACAGTCAATATACCTAGTTTTATTATTTTTATTTCTATGCAATTAGCAATTGTTACTGTTTCAATTAATAACAATGATACATGTAGTAAAATGAGGAAAGTGCATGTCATTTATATTTGTGCCATGTTATTTGTTGTTGGCATTTTCTAAGTAAGATTTATTGTACTGTATGGCACACAATCGAAATTTCACACTGTACTTTGTGTTTACATGTTAAGAGGACATTTGCCCTACACTGCGTCAACGGCGGCGCCGCTTGAGAGCAATAGAATAACATATTTTCTAGCAACAAGGCTATATGTTTGTATATAGATTTACAATATTTTTTTTTGCCAAAATAATTTTTTTTAATTATACAAGGCATCTATTTAGGCCCGTCCTGTGGCAGAATTAATGTATTTTGTCATTAAATATCTGTTTTGAAGCATACAAAATCAGTCATAATCCTTTTTTTCCCAGACTTTCAGCATATATAATAACCAACAAACGCAAAATATTAAAAATGTGTCTCACGGGGTGTATGGAGGGATCTTTCTTCTTTCAAATACATTCCGTTTGAAATTTCTATCTCATTTATTTTAGCAGAAATTCGCTGTTTTCTGACACTCTGTAATACATCGTGTGAACAGGGCAAATGTCCTCTTAACAAAGACTCTATGGCATTGTATGATGTCATGTGATTTCTTTTATATATCCATATCATAAAGTTACACACATCATAAATTTCACAGCTGCTATCAAACGCACGTCTCAAATTAATATTATTTTTCATGATAATACAATTTTTAGGCTACTTAAAATTTATGCACTTTCTTCATCATAAAATTATAGAGTTAGTGTTAATTACAAACCTTATACTATAACTGCGAAGAATAGTTCCAGAAAGGTGCAAGGAATATAATATACATAAAACGACAAAACAGATACAAAAGCTAAACTCATAAACGCAACACAGAGAAGAAAAAACAACAAAAAGCAAAGTGAGGAAACTAAGCAGCAGAATCGGGTTGGGAATTGAAGGAGGAAAAGGTAAAATTTCTCTCCGAGATGACTCCAGTACTCCATGTTCTCTGGTGGCCCCAAGAAGGTCTGTTAGCATCTGGAATAAATGGACTAGAAGGAACAGAGGAAGCAGACGAGATAGACGCAGTTTCAGGATCGGGAGCGTTGTCAGTCGAAGAAGAGCCTGCCATTGGTAAAGACACCTTCGGAAGGTATTGTATGTATTTGGCGGAACACATTTCTCTGTACAGTTTGTCCTCAAGTTTCTACAAGAACGTGTGCAGTGTTAGTAAGTGATTAAGAGATGCAGACATTCTGAAGCATTTAGAACATATTATAAAAAAATATGTATAGTTTGGATAGGTTATTTTTAGATTTGGCTTATTCCCACAAATAGTTTTAGCATATATACAACTTGGTGTGGAAAATGGACGCATTTATATTTTTGAAATATTGAAATACTTTAGAAAAACGATATCACTGCAGATGAAATTTTGTAAACATCATCTACATCAACACAAGTTTGTCATTTCACATTGAAAAATATGATTATAAAATGTGACAAGTAACTGGGAAAGAATTAGCAAAAGAATACCTGTAGCTATTCTTTTATTTTTCAAATATTTCAAAAAATATATCTAGTCAATTTTCTACAACTTTATACATCATCGATCTTTAAATTTACTTAATCTAAATCAATTTTGATGTAAAGTGAAATAGTGGGTGGTTTATTTTGTGTAACAAGCATACCTGTTTCCTAGGTTTCAGTTTGGCTTTCCACTCCTTCAATTCAATACTAAAAGCTTCCTCGCGTTGTTTTAACTTAAGTGTTTCATGTTCTAAGAGCATCTTCCGTTTTTCATTCTGTAGTTGCTCAAGCTCTTTGATAGTGGCATCGCTCATAGCTCTGAGTTCTTCCAGTTGTCGCTGGTGCTTCAAGTCGAATCTTTGCTGCTCGGCCTGATAGCGCTTTTTCTCTTTCTCTTGAAACTTCAAACAAGAAAAAAATCAATATTTGGCGTAATTGGGCACTTAAATTAATTTTTATGTGAGCAGAACGTCAATAATCTGGGTAGCAAATATGAACAAAAATCTTATAATACAAGCAGTGTAGTCAATAGAGGTTTTCACTTCGGAAAAATTCCGGGAAGCGGTAACTTTTGAGAATACATCTCTGAACATGCCAGGAACAACATATCAAAAGTTACCAATAATAGTCCTTGAGCGTCATTTGTTTATAAACAAATTAGTTGCAAAATACCAGTTTTTGTCAAATATCTCTTAAAATAATTTTTTCTCAGAAAAACTAATTGTACTATTTGAAAGTACTGGAAATTTCACATCAAAATGTATATGAAGTTTTTTTGTATGATCAAAAATATAGGCTCCAGATTTATTTGTTTAACACATGAAAAGGGCACGCGGCGACTCGTAAAAGAAAGGGCGCGAAGTGTGCGAGGCGTCGGGCGCGCTACACTAATTTGTTGTAACTTTTGAACTAATCAAATTAAAGTTGAGCTCTACAAAGTTTGAATAAAAGAAGGAACATGTGGCTACTGGATTATCATGATAATAATCAACATCGAGTCGATTTAGTGAAAAAATTTGATTTTTTCAATATTTAGTGAAAAGTTTATAAATATTCCAAAAATTTACTTATTGAGGTCCTACTATAAATATCTGCTGAATAGGCATAAGCTAAATAAAGTTATAGTCAGTTATACATATCAAATTTTATCACTTTCTCAAAGTTTTGAAATTTTGGAAGTGTATATCTTCAAAAATAAATTTAAGCACCATGGTGTATTTTAAGACCAATAAAATCCATCTATCTATCTATCTATCATCATGTATAAGGTGCGTCCTAAAAAAAAAAGCTTACCCCACATGAAAATAGTAGAAGAGACAAGAAACTAGATTTTTTTTTGGTGGGCCTTTGATTTTTCCTTGTTAGCTCTATAATCCCTGTTAACTTGGATTATAGTAAACTTGGTCAAGATAGAAGAAATGTTTTGCAAAGTTAATTGATGCGTTTTCATTTCAAGGTTATAACATAATCGTTAACAAGTTATTTTAACTCACTTGAGCTAGGTATCTTTTGTACCATTACTACTCACAGGGCGGGTTATATCGACTTAGTTTAAACCAAAATTAACTTGAGCAAAGATCAAAATCCAGGGCTATGATTGTAACAATCGTAACCATGATCTTTAATCAAGCTAATTTCGGTTTAAATTCAGTTGATGCAACCCGCCTATAGAGTCTGAATTTCTTTTCACTATTTCCAGATATAACAAAATAAATTGCATTTTGATTTATTTTGTAACAATCTTTACATTTTTTTAAAATGAAAAGAATTTGTCTTATAAACTTAAATCAAAAGGCAGTAATCAGTTTTGCAAAACCATTTTTTTACATGTCTTGACAGAATAGTTTAAGAATTAGAATCTAATTTTGAAGTAACGAGAAAAAAATTCAAAGAACCGACAAAAAAATTAAGTCGTTATGACTCTGACAATGTAGATTTCTTGTCAATAAAATGTCAATCATCTAAGCAGTTCTTTTTGGGACACACAATACATCAGGTCCATTGGACTTACCTCTTTAAACCGATTCTTTTCCGCATCAGGGTCACTGGCACCAGATATAGAAATCCTCATCGACTCCCTGAACATTGCTTCGCGGGCCTTCATTTCAGCTCTAATTCTCTTAGGCAGTGACCTCTTCTCAATGCCTTGTTTCTTTAACAGTTCAACCTCCTTGGCTGCAGCTCTTCGTTTAATTTGTTCTTTTTCTTTCTCGTGTCTCGTGAGCATTTGGTGCCTCTGCAGAATAAATATCTCCTTTATTTGTCTCTTCATCAGTTGATGCTTCTCGTGAATGTGCCTCTCTTCTATCTCCCAAAGAGCAGCTTCACGGGTTCTAGTCAACTGTTGTTTCTGCTGCAGAAATTGTCTCTCCATCAATGCGATCTTCTCACGGTGAGCATCACTCAGCCGTCTCAGTGAGCTTTCGTGATTTTCATTTAGTTTCTCTAAGAAAGCTTTCTCTCTATCTAAATGATCAGTGTCCATTTTATCCTTACGACTTTTAAATTCTGACTTGCGCCTCTCCTTCGGTAACATGTCAATTTCACATTTAAGTAAGCGTAATTCTTGTTTTAGTCCGTCTCTGAATATTTTTAACTCTCTCTCCTGATCAGCTCGGATTTTCTTAGACGTCGCTCGCAGATCAGCATCTTGATGTGCTTCCGCCCTCTCGATTTGCAGCCTTTGTTGTCGACTTAACATTTCCAAATCATTCTCGTAAGTTCTCTCTAAGTTTTGTCGTTCTTGCTCAAACTTCCTATCCTGTTGTTCAAGCGCTAGATGTTCTTTAGTAGCCAGGTCCTGGAATTGTTTCTGTTCTTGCTTCTGCAAGTACTTTAGTTCCCTTAATTCTTGTTTCCTGTCTGTATGAGGATCACTAAAGCAATAGTTATCTTCATCACCATAGATGACTTTACTTGTAGTCGTGGTTATAAGAACTCCATCGATAACAAATTTCCGAGTGCGTTTTCTGGTTTTCCTATTTTGCATAGCTATGGTTTCCTGCTTAGTTTTTGGTGGCTTCCTAAGGACAACAACGTCATCATTTTCCTCCATCTCTGACAATCGTTCTTTATCCTTTTCGTTACTACCTCGGCTTTCATGACTAGCTATTGATATGCTTTCGACATCAGACTGCTCGATACTCTTACTTGCACCAGATATAGGTCTTCTGTGAGAATCATTGCTTCTGACAGATCCACAATCACTATGTGATTTATCCGACATCGCAGACTCAAAACTGTCCGAATAGTTCTTACCATTTAAGCTTCTCTTATAAATATCTTCTCGACTAACTGAGTGGATTATTTGCCCATTCAGTTTATGCTTGGATGGTTCGTGGATATCCGAATGAGATCCATCTAAAATAATCGAGGTGCCACGGATTTCATCGCCATATTCGCTCTTAGTACTACTAGTTTTACCAGACGAAGTATTGGAGAGATCGCTGGTTGAACCTCTGTAATTATCTGTTGATTTATCGCTCAAGTAAGAAGTGGAATCTTTTACTTGAACTTTTTCCTCATCGATCTTTACAACAGACACATGGCTTGTATCTAACAGCCTAGAGTTATCCTCTGAAACATCCAAGCCTGAATCGTTTATAACATAGCTCGAGTCAGTTATCATAACCTCACTTTCATCTAATCTCTTGGCATTTAAAGGCTTGTCTCTGAACTCACTTGGAGGTGGGTATTCTAAGGAGTCTAGAGACGGGCAGAACTCTTCGTCAGAAGACTCTATATGAGTTTTATTTGTTTCGTTGGAGATAATTACGACCTCGTTGGCACTGTTACTAGGTGATGTTGATGATGTTCTTGGTACACACTGAGAATTATCTATGATCACTGGTGGGTGTGTCGTCACAACAGTCACCTGAAAAATAATTTGTCAATACACACTATTTATTCACTATTGGCATATAGTTCAGTGCATTTAGATTTTTGTTCCGGAAATTCGCTGACTTCGCTGAAAATTTGAGAGGATATTATCAAAAATGGTAGAAATGATAACACGTAAAGTTTACCAAATTAACCAATATGCAATTTTTTAGGTGCACAAACGTGATTTTTTGCAAAAAAAACTTTGTAAATAGTAAGAATACAGATTTTACACAAATAATATCTTCATTTCTTCCCAAATTGTCCCTCGCTATATTTGCCCCTTACAGCTCCTCGTACGGTCAACGGTTTATAACCCAATCAACCTATCATGGTTTAATGTTAAATTTACCAAAATAAAATATCTTTTATTACTCGTGATATATAGATATTTCGAAAAAAAAAACGGTTTCGAAAATCGGCTAGTCTTGCTCAACGGAGGGTTCTACGCTCTTGGGCTCATTTTCTTTATAAAGAATTGCCCTATCATGGTGTAAAAGAATTGTAACGGTTTTATTAATTTTTAAGGGTAAATAAATAAGCTTTAAAATAACTGCATGTTTTTAGGTTATATTTTTTTAAAATTGTCACTAATCAATTCCCATATGTCATCTCTGTAAATTTATTACAGAAATGACATATGGGAATCGATTACTGACAATTTTTAACGAATTTACAAAAAAAAAAAATTGTTTATCCTACGACTTTCTGGAGCCCAGAAAAAATTAAAATTTGCAAAATTACTTGGAGTGAAAGGGCTCGCAACGTCTCTATGGAAAGAGGAAGATTGGAACTTTATTATTTTTCTGATATTTATTTATTCTTTATTCTGGTAGTAAGTTGCACAGGCCAAATCGAAAATTCATTCCGAAGCAAATGAGAGAAAAGTGGCTTAATGGGACCTCTCAAATTTAACCTGAAGTCAAAAAACATGAATTTTCCAACGCTCGTATCTAAATAAATATGTCGACTAGAAGCTTGTTCTATGTCTACAGGAAGGGGAAGGTCGGTGATGAATCGGCATCGTAAATTGCAGGGTCGAAATCAAAAATTTCGCCAAATCATACTCCCCTACAGTCCCTCCAATGCCCGTTCCTAAAAATTAAAGGCGAGAGAGATATCAGACTTTTGCGCGTTAATTGCGGAAAACCCATTAGAAGTACCTTCTCCGAGTTCATCCTAACACAATCGCAATTAACTCCCGAATCGAATGGCACTGGTCCCATCCGAAAAACTGACCCCTCGAAAAGCCACATTGCCATGCTCTTCTTAGCTTTTGGTTAGATGGTAAACAAATAAATAATTTTCTCGAGTATTTTTACCTGTATCTGTGCATTCTGGAACTATATAATACTTAACATTCTTTTTCTTTGTACTCATATTGAATCAAACAAAAAGTACGTAACACAAACAATACTCCGAAAACACCTATAATTATAACAACTAAAAAGCATCGAGTCGACTAAGATCGCCGAGTCTATGCGTATAGTGACATAGCACCTGGCTATGCCTCATTTTCGCAATGAGCTTGTTCGGCATTTTTTTAGTGTATAAATCGGAAGTATCTGCAAAAAATCTGCATTTTATTCGCACGTTTAGTGTCTTAGAAACAATTACAAAGCTCCACCTTGTGAAAATGGGGCGTGGCCAGGCGCTACATCACTATACGCATAGACCCGGTGATCTAAGTCGACTCGATGTTATTTAGTTGTTATTATCTATATACTTATTGTGTTGATCTGCGCCCCTCTAAAATTGCGGATCGGATCTATCAAAGGCTTTTCGTGGGGGCAGTTTCTTGGGAAGAGGCAGGTGTCATTCGATTCGGGAATTAATTTTACATTGTTTAGGATAAATTCGGAGGCGCTCTTTTTAGTGGTTTTTGAGTAATTAACTCACAAAAGTCAGCTATCTCTCTTGTCTCTTAAATGTAGGAAGGGGCAATCGAGATATTGTAGGGGAATATATGATTTGACGAAGTGTTACCAACTATCAAAAAACCACAATTTGCCTCGCTCCTGTCGGGCCAAATTTTCGATTTTTAAGAAAATTGCCATTTTTCTTTTGCACAGACTTAGCCGAAATTTCGATTTCCACTCTGACACTTAGGATGCCGATAAAACGTCAATTTTTTTTTTTAAATATAGACCAAAATCGATCCTCTACTACAAGTATTAGCTTATATATGAGCGTTGATTTGATGGTTTTAAACTTTTTAGGTTACATTTTAACACTTCTAAAGAAGGCATTATTTTCTCGCTCTTGCAGACACGAATTTCCGAATTTTCCTGTAAAATTTGATTGACAGGAGAGTGGAGCAATTTTGTTCTTTCCATAGAGACCTAGAACGGACTTTCATTCCATGTATTTACTTAGTTATATTTTTTATATTCAATGTTTTCAATTTTTAACAAAAAAAGTCATCTTTCGTTTTCCGATTTTGCCCATTCACTTTGGTATCAGAACAAAACGCCACTCTTCCTCTTTCCATAAACACCTAAAACGGCCTTCAACTTCACGTATTTACTTACTACTGAATGGCTATTAGTGGTCGCAGTAGATCTCCGAGTTCAAAGTTGCGTATAGTGACGTCACAAACAGGCGCACTGTTTTGCAACTATTACTAATTTCTACCCCTTATATCTCGAGAATGGAAAAAGTTAATAATATGAAATTTTAAGTGCATAATAAGAATGTTGAGTACTATATAAAAACGTATAAAAACTATTTAAAAAAGTGGAACAAGCCTATTGTTTTTAAGACACTAAACATGCAAATAAAATTCTAATTTTTTGCAGATCCATTATTTTGCACTTTCGATTTATGAAATAAAAAAAAAAATGGCGAACAAGCCTATCATATCAAAATCCCTGGGGTTAAAAATATTTCCGTTATAACGCACCTTTTTCATCTATATGCACTGGACTATAAGAACATTCTTAATAATTTTTTTCAATATAAAATTTTTTTAAAATGCTTCATTAGCAAATAACCTATATAAGAAAATATAAATAATTTCCATACGCCAATAAATTTCTCACCTGACTTATGTTAGAAGCTAAACTATTGGACGTATCTGGATGATTTGAATTAATAGTAATCGTCGAAGTATTCTTGTTCCTCTCGGTCTGAGGTGTAGAAACGACAACAAAATTTAAACTATCGTCAGGTGTGGTAGCGTTAGAACTTGTAACTGTCACAACATCATTAACTTTCTCGAACGGTTGCACTTTCTCTTGTGAAAGTCTTTTGAAGAGCTGATTCTCAAGAGCTTGTTTTATTTCGGAGATGTTAACGGTCGAAGAGCGAATATCGTCCGTTACATCAATATGTTTGTCTGCCTGATCTAACTTAGAGGATTCGGCTTTAGGTTTGCTTTCCTCCACTAAAGGAGGTGGTAGTGGAATATCTCTCACGTGGCGTGGACTAGAATTGGGCGGAGTATCTGGCGGAGTCATAGGAGAGGACGGAGGAGTGGGCAATGTAGGTAGAATGACGGGGGGAGGTGGTGCAGGTCCTTTGTCTTTGTCAGAGGACGTAGATGAAGTAGACTGTTGAGTCTGTAACGGCGGGGGAGGTGGAGCTTTCCCTTTGTCATGGGAAGTCTTCCTCTGGACTTCCTCCTTTTTGTCAGGCTGAATAATAAGAAATAAAAATTAATAACTCACTTGGTCGATATAACAAATAACTTACTTGTCTCTTTTCGTTTTGTATGAATGTACTAACAACTGAAGTTGATATTTCTACTAGGTTTTCATTCGAGGTTTCGGATTTAGTGGCATCATCTTTTTCGCCAATGGATGGTAGAGATTCAGGTTCAGGTGCTACAAATTTAAATTGTTTAAAAAATGTTAATGTCTAATAAGATGCAATTTTACAAACACAGGAATGAACTAGTAGTGGAGGAATTTTACGTTCTTATCTATAGGTACCGGTCGTAACTGATCCGATTTGAGCGATTTTTAAAAAAATATTGGGGATAAAAAATATCAAAACTTTATAGGTTTAAAATTGCCAGGAATTGATTATTTGGTTTCCACCCCTTCTGGAAAGGTGAACAACAACAAAAGAAGGTGGTATATAATTTATGAAAACTAACATTTTCCAATTCCTCAATGCCAGAAATCGCAATTTTCAAATCATTATAAGTGATAATTTTCTATCAGATCTAGTATTTAGTCTTTATTTTTGTCCATCTTTCTAGAGGTGGGAACCACCACCAATTATTTAAATTATCAGTTCACAGTAATTTGTAACCTATAAAGATATTAATGTTTTTATTTATAAGATTTCCAAGTAAAAATTATTCTGATCAGAGTATCTTTTGTGTCTAGAGTTACTCCCCTATAGGTTAAAAATAACTTCGCTTTTATCGAATGGACACTATATTACTTTCTATATGGAATAGAATAGAATTGTTTGAAATAGAAAATATTCATTACACAAGTCAAAATTATATAAAATTCAATAAAACATTACAAAAATTTTTAGACACACTTCTGTGCAATGAAATCCTGTCCACTTGAAAAATCAAGTAATTAAGTTTTTACTAATATTGAGTAGTGTGAATCAGTCTTTTTGGAATTTAGATTTTTTTTATTATCATGTAGGTTATAAAAAACTGACATTGATTGTGAAACGTCATAAGTAAGGTATTTGAATAATGTAAATCCAGAAGAAAAACATACCTCCCACCTTTTCTTTACACTAATAACAATACTTTTATTCAGTTGATAATGGTTAGCAACTGCTCTGATAGACCATCCCTCTTCAATTTTAAAGAGAATAAATGTTTTTTTGATGTTCACGTTAATTTTGGCATCGCGAAAATATGACACTGACACTGTCAAATAAATAAAGAATGATTTAATATAGGGAAAAATTGATATTGCGCAGAAGTGTACAATAACAAAAATAATAAAATACCTTTATAAGAGGAAAATATGTATTAAACAGAATGGGCAGTTACTTGATGAAAATCCATGATAATAATTGGGAAGAAAACCATACTAGTTTTTGATTTTCACTTTATTTTTGTCAACATGACAATTGTTTCGCCAATAGTGGCTTCTTCAGTATACTAGTACTCAACATCTGAAGAAGCTACTGTGTGGCGAAACAATTGCCATGTTGATAAAAATAAAATGAAAATCAAAAAACTTATATACCATTCATACGTATTGACCCCTCACTTTAACCACAAATATCTCAAAAACATAGGAGCGGAAAAAATTATGTGTTTATTATGCGTCTATTGTAAATCATTCGCTGAAATTTGAATAATGTACATTGGGCAGTTTTGAAGTTCTGCTAAGTTATATTGAAAAATGTCCCACTTTTTAAGGAAATTTTGACCATACCAGTTTTAAATCAATTATATCTTCGAAAATATGCCTTTATAAATAATATCTTAGATACCGATTAGGCACAGCATTTTTTATACGAGGAAATTTTTTATAATTTTTTATTCCAAAATTTTGCAGTTATTCTCAAAAACATGACCTCATGTTTATTTGGTTATTTACCAAGGTATCTAAAAAATGTTTGATAAAATAATTGATTACATAGCTTATAAACATTTGCAGAAAAAAAGAATTCGGGTACATCAAGTATTAATTGAGTTATTAAGCCCGATAAATAATATTAATGTGAGAGGGAGATAGAAATAAGATAGCGCGGTCAACAGATAGTCTAAGCAGTAAGCAAGCAAGCTCCGCTGCACGGCACCTCACCTCTTGGAATCGAATAATTCCTTTCTCTATTTACTTACTTCAAATTCTATAATTAATTATCAACTGATATTTTCAATTTTTTTTTTCCGCAAATATCTCAAATAATAAGCACTTTACGAAAAAATGTTCCAAACAAAAGTTGCAGAATTGGATGGGGGCAGTTCAGCAGTATATGTCATTTTGACTTTGGGTGGAAAGGTTAAGGTTATTCAAGGTCAAATTCGGTTTTTTAAATGGGAGCCCCTATTTTTCATTGCAAATTCGGATTATTTTCTGATATCGCTCAGACAGAACTTGACATCAAGCAAATGGCATTTGGTAAAAATCCATAATACACTAATTTGTTGAGTAATATTTCATGAGATACACAATCAAAAGCCTTACTTACATTCCTGATATATCAATCATGTTCAAATACAAAAATATCTTACCTTTATTATCAACTTCGTTGCTTTGTACAGAAGTAGAGTCATCTTCTATGTCCAGAGGAACTCGAGATGTACGGTTGTCCTAAAAAATATAAACTGTTGTAACTCTATGTATTGTTAAGTGATATCAAAACCCAAACAAATTACATTATCACACTGACTAATCACCAGAATAGAACATTTATTTTAAAAAAGGGGCAAAAGGACCCTACACTATTTCTATGTAAAAGTGTCCTTCAAGTGGAGGTAAAGTTAATTCTTTCATAAACTAAAAGAGATGCAAAAGTATCAACTGGCAGTTTTTATAGTAAGAGAACTAATATTATTCATTGGCACATTTTAAAATCACTTTCAGAATAACAGCAAACCATTCTCGACGAATTGCAGTTCTAAACTAAGCTTTAAATTAACAATTTATTTGTGGGATATTTCAATCAAATTCATTCCACAAATGCTTGACAGGATTCAAATCTGGATTCTGTGGCGGCCATAATACATTTTAACCTTTCTTAACATTCTTATTTTCTCCCTTCATTCTTCAATATTCGTATGAGTCCAAATAATATAATAATAATGGTTAGAATAGGAATATTTTCAAACAAAAACATTTAATTCTATTAAAAAATCAGAAACATAAATTTATATGATCCAATTATGTACAGTAAGGCAATAATATATACAAATTCAGCATTATGCCTTTGAAAATATATCTTACTTGGAACACTGCGTCAACTCCAGCAAGATGGATGGACTTTCTGAACTATAAGAATTACCAGTTGATATTTTTTCATTTAGCCTTTAAAATCATTATCTTTAGTGACACACTTGAATTGTCCTTCACGTAGTTCTTTAATGTACCATCAGCAGATTTATCGTAGCGATACAAGAATTTTTTTTTAAAATCCCTTCTGAAATTTATTTACTCGAAGATAATTCTTACTGTGCACGAAACTTGAAGAAAATCGCTTAGGACCTATTTCACATAGAAAAATTGCAGGACCTTTTCTAAAACATTTTTTTATATCTAACTATACATACTCAGGACACCTAAGCTAGTAAGCAGAGATGACAGAATATAAGCTTCATAGGAGAACTGAATTCTCACCTGAACAAGCATGACAGGCGAAGGAGGACCCGGAGAGCCGCATGCATAACAAACAAGCCGTAAAAACATCAAATTTACAAGGTATAGATAAATTTATAATTATTTTCTAAAAGAACTACCCGAATGCCAAAACTATACATCTATGTTCGTTATATTAAGTGAGAAAGTATATTGTTATGACACCACTTCACAGTAAATATGAATTAAACAAAAAAAATGGAAATCTAAAGATTTGAAAGAATGCATATTAATTGGTTAGAACATTTTTACTCATAAATTTTTTGCTATAATACAAATATATTTAAATATAATGGTAAACTTCCTCGGCCAGTAGTAAAAAACATTTTTGTACATTGTCATAATGATTATTATATAATTTGTAATATTTCAAGTGTGTTTAAAAGACACTATAATCTAGAAGATGAACTGAGCCACTGCTTAGGGGAGATTTCAGAAGATGTCAAAATAGGCTGATTAATCCCAATAGTCGTATGTATACAGTGGTTTCCTAACCGAAATACAAACTTTCAAAGTTTAAAAAAATATGTATTTTATTCATAAATAACAAACAGCCCTACATAAATATTTTTTACTAATCACATAGGTATTACTTGAAAGAACTTACAGTCTCATTCAATTTGCCTGTATGCATTAACGTATTTTAGTTCGTGAATCGTGAAAATGTTTTTGGCCTTGTAACATTTAGTTTTTAGTATTAAGATGAAGTCCCATTATCTGTATTGTTCTTGTTTGCTAGCTCATCAATATAAGTGAGTTACAGCCATATTCACCTGAACAGTTTGGTAATAAACAGAGAGATAAAGATTAACAGCCTGATAAAGAAATACCCTCTTCACTATCACATTTCAGACCGTAATAGTAAACAGGCAGTTAAATAAAAGTTACCAGAAATATGTTGGTAGTTTTTTGTTGTAGTTAATATCACTATCATTATGTAACCTAGAAAAGCTGTCACAATTCTCTCTTCTCGCTCCCAGTGCTCGGAAATATTTATCTATGGTCATAAATAAACAAATAATTTGTGTGCTCTTGTATCCAGATTATTAAACATTTTAAACAATAAGTATTAATTTTTGGACCAGCAAGCTATAAGACAATTTATATTTAATTTTTATTATCGAAATTCAATAGAGATGGAAAAAGAAAAAAAATAGACAATCTCCAAATTTTACTGACCGTGAAAAAGAACCAATAACCTCCCTTGTTCAAAATTATGAATATATTACTATATTAATTCTTTCCATTTTTATTTAATTTTTTTTTATATATATATAAACAAGGATTATTTGACAGTTGACATTTCGAAATCAGTCTGTTAGGGTTTAACCACGATCAGTAAACTATATGGTTGCCTCAATCAGCAGCATTATGGCGAAGGAAACGCGCGGAGCGGGGAATGGAATTATGACGTGAAATGTAGACCCAACCAGGGCCGGCACTAGATACATAAATAAACACTGCACATCATATATTAGCAAATTATTTATCTATGCACTGAACAGTGCACAAAGATTCAAAGATACTCTTTGCACTGCACTCATTTCATTTTGCATTGCCTGCAATGGTCGCTATAGATCACAGATAGCTTAAAGTATTAAAGAGTTCATAGATTACTAATGAAAAAAAGATTTAAATGGTAGCGCCGGCTCTGGATGTAGCTAAACTCTGTCCTTGAACGGCAATTATGTTTATGTTGTGCGCACTCTCTGATGTGTCCAGGGTCTACAAGTGACGTCGCACATGAGGTAACCGTATAGTTTACTGATCGTGGGGTTTAACAGCTCGAATTTCTCCTGTTAACTTATCAGAGGATTTAACTGACTGTTAAGCCCTAATCATCTATGGTGAATACCGAATAGTAACTTTATCAAACTGTAGGAGACTTAACTCCCTGATATTAATTTAACAGACAATGGTGAATACGGCCGTTAAGTGGTTTTTAAAAATTAAAAATATCAAGTACCATACTATCATGTATTACTCTGTAAAGGATATGACTAAAACTGAAACTAGTTTGGACAATACTTGGGGAATTTGCACTTTCATCATCAATGGTAAACAGATGGGCATCTCTAAATATACCAGAGACAGCTTAGAAGATGAACCTCGTAGTGGAAATCCGTCACAAATGAAAAAAAACCCACTACATGATGTTGAAAGAAGGTAAATTTAAAATGCATACACCAATCATATTAGAATTCTAGGATTAGGTATGTTGAATGCTTCGATAGGAAGTGCCATTTTTGTTGATACAAGACATGTATGTTAAGATATTCTCACTAAACAGATTACAAATGATACTCAATATCTACTCAATCTACCACAAGAAAAAACTGTCTTGTTTTAGCTTCTTTGCATGGTAACAAACGATTGGTGCATTTTACAAAGAATGAATCTGCTTGTATGAAGAAATTTGTGACTAATGATAAGCAAACTCTAGCTAAAATTTATTTTTAGTAACTCATTAAAAAATGGCAACAGATTTTATAAAAATGTACAACTAATAAAAGCACTCTGATAAGAGAAACACGTAAGAGCTGATAACTACAACAAGGAGCTCTTATCACAATTTTCAATCATTTGAAGACATTACCGATAGAGTAAATTAAAATGTTTAAAAAAAAAATTAGATTTCTTACAATACCAGGTGTAGTCCATCGTTTTAATGGCAAAGACCTCAAATTTTCTATACAAGACATTAATGTGGCATATTTGCAAAAGTTCACATATTTAAGTATGTGCTAGTTACATCTGACAAAACTGAACAATCTTTCTCATAGTACCACCAGATTTTTAATGAAAGGGGCCAAGCCTTAACTTCAAAACATTCACAACAGATATTAGTTTTATTCTTGTGATTGGTTAAGGATAAGTGTGTATTGCTGTTACATCCACCAATATTTTCAGCCCCCTTTGAGACTTGGATTCACCACCATGCATAGATAAAAAATCATTAACACAATGAGTCTCCACCTCTATAGAAGGCTAAGGCAGTTCCGCTGACTGTACCTACCAGTTTTTTGAGGATCCCAGGGACAACAACGATTGATGAATGTCAAATAATTATAGGGAATAATTTGAATAAAGGCAAGGCTAAGTATAGTATCACCATAATGCACCAGCTTACAGATCTACAGTTGCAATGATGTAAATGATTTTTGGAGACCTAAATAAATTTTACGTAACTTTAGACACAGATATATTTAACATTTTCTGTCTATTCTAATACTAGATATCCCTCTCTAAGCAGCAGTTCCTTTTTCTCAGACCACTTTCTATATAACGAATTTGGGAGAGAATATGTCAAGTTACAGATTTACATGGTATTTACAATTTTATTGCAAATTTTTGTGCGGTTTTACGAAAAATTTAGTTGCTTATTATTGTTATTAACTCAGTAAACTTTGGCTTATTTCATTAAATAAAGGTATATACATTATTGCCTTCTTGATTCATTTATTTTAAATGCTTGTTAAAAATGTGAAAATATATCATTTCCATACTTGTTATACGAACTATAAGTATTGTGCGAAATAAAAATACATTTGCATCTATTTTATAATTATTATGACATTCTTTAATTACAATATGCATATAACATATTAAATAAAACGATATATAATTTGGAAAGTTGACTAACTTGCATAATGATGAATAATTTTACATAGGACATATTTTGTCTAATATCTAGTTCTTTCGTGAACTTTACATAATATTTTACTAGGCCGCAAAAAATTGTTTTATAAAATATTCAAATTGAAGAACAAATAAATGTCTAAATATAAAAAAGATATTTGCATAATTTATTCAATTTATTCGAATATAGATGAACTTTATACTGTTTCCATAAACCATTCCGATTTAGTGAAAAATAGGATTAGGGTCGATCTAATATAAACACTAACAAAAAAAAATATTTCATGATTTTATAACGAAAAATTTAATTTACTATTATGTTTGATAACAGGAAATAAATGACATCTATAAATAGCTCTTGTTTTATTATGAAGCTGTACATAGTAATTACATAAAGTAAAACATTTATTAAGGTAGTAATTCTACTAATCAATAACTTGGTTATCTACACATGAGGGTCTTCAATCTCTGTGTTTAACTTACCAATTCTTTGATAAAGCTCTTTATGCTTTCGGTGCTTCCTACCACGCTAAGCATGAAATTATTTACAGAAGCTTAAACTTTGCAGGAAATATGTGCTCATATTTATAATAGAATTTATTTTCACAGCGGATATTACGGATATAATGAGGGAAATAGTCTTGTTACAAAATTCTTTATTTGAATGAATTTTTAAAAGGCTGATATTGATGCCCATAGTAATTACATGTATTATACAGTGAACAGCAAGAAAATGGAACACATTTATTAGAAGTAGACCAAATTTTTTATTTTGTTTTAAATTGATCTTAATGTTAAAATGACAAGAAAGTTTTCGAGCAAAAAGAAATTTAATATTAAGAAATGCAAGAAAATTTTCGAACAAAAAGATATTTAATATTAGGAAATGCATTTCTTATATATTATATCGAATCAGAAACTGAGATTAAGCAACTGAAAGGATCAGATCAGAGCCATCAATTGACAAATAAATAAACCTAATTACAAATTGTTCTAGAACATTGCAAATGATTTGGCTAATTCGTCAGATTTTATTCCTAATTTGAGTTTTTAAATTTTCTAGATTATTGTGGCCTATTAACGTAGATATTTTATTTCAATCATAAACAATAATGAAAGGGTGTAAAGTATGTGGATCTTGGTGAGAACTTTATTGGACTGTCTACTAAATCCACCTCCTAGGAAAATAAATCTAAAAACTTTAAAGGATGTGCAAAGTGCCTCAGAGTATCAACCTGATCATACTAAATATCCAGTATATTAATTGGATAAAATATAGGTTATATATCTCTGGTTTCTAATCTGATGCTTCCATTTGCATTTATTTTTCGAAAATTTTCTTATGTAAAGTATAAAGATTTTATAGTTATTTTAACAAGTACATATAACATTCATTCACTTTTAAAAATCCTAATTAAAATTTATCATATATTTTTAAATCAAAATAATTGCTACATTCAATCATATTTTTTTAAATCAAAACTAAAATGATCTAGATTTGTAAAACTGTTATTCTTAAATGTCACTATACTTCCACATCTTCATAATGGAGTGGAAGTATAGTAATCGTAAAGATATTTTCATTTCTAATATAATTAAAGATTGGCCTATTTTATTTAAATATTCTAAAACTTTTGTGCTAATAGAAATAAAAACTGAAGAAGACGAATAAACAAAACATTAATTTTTAAATCCTCTCCAGGCAAATTCTTTGTATGATACAATATTAGATTCACAATACAATAAAAATTATTTATTCTGTAAATGTTTAATCATTGAAGATACTATGGGTACCAAATTAACCTCTGAAATAATGCTGCGAACAAACAAATAACTATTTATGGTTTGTTAAATGCATGGGAACATCAAGTTATGGCTAAAATGTAAGCAGGATAAAAAAATATCCAGAATAAAAATTTTTCTATGTTTTTTGAGATATGACGATATTGAATTCTAATTTTGTAAATGATTTTTTAGAAATCAATCATATTTTTCCATCAGTTTTATGTTATTCAACAAAATTTAGAAAATTAAATATCTAAAATATTTCATTTGCATTTGCATTTGAAATCTACAAACAACGGCATAAGTCAAATGTTACCCTTCATAACGACAAATATATAGGAAATTCTTCTGTATTTACCGCTCTGATGTAACAATGACCCTACCTGCACAATTTGTTTAATCAAAGATTAATATTATCATAATCCTTGTCAATGTATGAATTTAATTTGTATATTCAATATGCTTGACAATATACTTTAGAAACTGTGAAACTGCACTCTTAAATATAGTGATATTTAACTAAGAAAATGTTAATTCATTATTTGGTACAATGGAATATCACTAAATAGAAGACAACTCCATTGATTTATTAAGAGAATTTATTGACCAATTAGTATATTGTCAGACAGCTGAGGAACTCTAGTTTGAACACTTATGAACCTTTTTTCCTCGACCTCGATATTTACATATTAAATATTTTGCATGAATAATTATTTTTTTTACTATTTTATTGTACATTATTAAAACTACACATTACACATTTTCAAACTCTATAATACTATATTTATCGAAAAGGTATCTACCCGGTAATTGGTAATTTGAAAAAAAAATTGTTGATGCCATATCTGAAAAATTATGGTGCTATTGATGATAAATATGTCTCCGAACAGACAAAAACCTATTACTATATATAAAAACTTATAAAAACTTTTATATAGGTTATTTTTCAATCTTACTTATATTTCAGCCACAAATCAGGTGTTCGAATAGATTTAACCAAACCTGCATATCCCTCATTATAACTATTTCAATGTATATGTATAATATGTCATATATTATCGTATTTACCTCTGGATCGTCATCAGTAAGTTCCTCTTCAACGACCTCAGCTTTGTATTCCAGCAATAAGTCCCGGATAGGCTTAGAATCCAAAGTACAGTTAATAAATGGATGCTTCAGCAACTCGTCGCAGGAAGGTCGTTTTTGTGGATCTTTAATCAAGGCCTTGGATATAAAATCATTAAATTCCTTAGACCATTTTGATGGTTGCTCCAATTTCGGAGGATCAGATTTTTGAATTTTTAACAAAACCCTCATGGGAGACATCTCATGGTTCGGGGGTTCCATTTGGGCAAATTCGATTAATGTTATCCCCATTGACCAAATGTCTACTTTATAGTCGTAAGGGTTATCACGAAACGTTTCACAAAGTACCACTTCAGGAGCCATCCAATATGGCGTACCAATGAAAGTGTCATGTTTTTGAAGGGTGCTTTTGTTTTTTGCTGAGACGCCAAAATCCGCTGAAATAAATAATAATCTTTAGTAGTAGGTATCTTTTGCTGAATCAGTGAAGATTATTGTTGCACATTCTATAGGATACTATTCGCAGTATTTTTGGTAAAAAATATTAGTTTTAGACGTTTTCAGTTTAATTACAAAACAAATATTTTTTTATTTAAAAAATTAATAACTTTTTTATTTACTGATCGATTTTGTTCAAAAACAATAGGGTTCTCTAGCTAACACTAACTTACTGTCCAAATTTCAATGCAATCGTTCTTAAGTTATCGTGCTTACAAGAAAGTGACGGGCGGATGGACAGACAGACGGACAGATAGAAAGACAGGCGGACAGACGTTTTGAAAATTGTTCATAATTCGATCACCAGCACACTGACATGAAATTTTTTTCTCTACAAGCAATATTACCAGTTTTAGAAATGTGCCGATCGAATGCAATATTCTTTTCGTTTTGTATTTGCGAAGAGTATAAAAATATGTTGATATACGGGGTGTTTGGAAGGTCGATGCAAGGCCTTGCAAGACATCGGAGATTATTTAGGCTGCTGCCAAACATACTTTAGCATAAAGACTTACAGTTTTTGAGATTTTCGAGATTTTAGTTTTTATTTTTTAATTCAATTTTTTCACATTTTCACTCTAGTAATATACCAGTGGAAGATTACACCTTGGTTATTTTTATTTTTTTAAATACCAGAGTGTGTATCTGTGCTGTGAATTTACACAACAAATGATCAAGGTAACTAAATAATTCATGAATCACATTTAACGTTAAAAAATACTTTTTTGTAAAATAGCAAATTACATTTTCAATGAAATATCATTAAAAAATGTAGTTGTCTCAGATATTAAAATACTGCACTGTAAAGATATCTGTGGTTTATTACCTTTCGAACAGTGTATCACATGTTACGGTAAATGATAAATTCGAAAAATTACAATGCAAAAAACTGATAATTTTTTAGAAAGAGGTCAGTGGTTTCCAATTTAAACCTTAAATATAAATAAAACAAAAACTAATCAAACATGTCTTTATTCATGTTCAAAGTGTAAACCATTGTTCCTATTACGGGCTCATGCCCTACGTCTAACTTCTGTTGTTGTTATGCATAGTATAATTTCCTCTTTCATTATTTCGAAGGCTTATTCAATTCTACTTATTAAATGTTCTCTTGTTTGAATTACTTCCGTATACATTAAATGCTTGGCCTGTCCCCAGACGACTAAATCAAGTGGTGTTAAGTCTGGGGATTTCTCAGCTGTCACCTGACTAACGGGACCAGGTTTAAAGTCAAAGTCCTTGTAATTGACCAGTTATCGTGACATGTGATACACCGTTCAGAAGGTAATAAACCACAAATGTCTTTAAAAGTATTTTAACATCTGAGACAACTCCATTTTTTTAATATTTCATTGAAAATGTAATTTGCCATTTTACGAAAAAGTATGTTTTAATAATAATCACATTTAAGTGATTCATTGCCTGTTTAGTCACCTTGGTTATTTGTTGTGGAAATTCACAGAACAGATACACACTCTAGTATTTAAGAAATCAAAAATAACCAAGGGGTAATGTTCCACTGATGTGTTATTAGGGTGAAAATGTGAAAAAATTGGATAAAAAAAATCGAAAATTTCAAAAACTGTAAGACTTTGTACTAAGATATGTTTGGCTTAATGCAGTCTAAATGATCTCCCCTATCACCTCCGCAAGACTTTGTACTAAGGTATGTTTGGCTTAATGCAGTCTAAATGATCTCCCCTATCACCTCCGCAAGGCTTTGCATCGACTATCCAAACACCCTGTGTGATAATTTAATGGAGAATTTTGTTTCAGTATCTTTAGACATTTTGTTCTAGTTATAAATATTCAGAAATGTTTTGAATAATTGACAACAAGTTCTTATAAGTAAATTTATCAAGTAAGATCCCAGAGCCGCTAGACCTATGTCATTTTAGCCAAGCTAATATTTTGACTATAAATAGTGTGATGTGTAGTTAAGAACGTATGCATATTTGCTAGCTTGAAAGTGGGGCCCTTTTACAGATAACAGGTACAAAAGGTACAGAAGAACGTTACTAACCTACGCTAAAGTATGATATAATAGCTGGTTTTCAAATATGTTTGACAGCATACTGTTAAAAACCAACATTCATTATTGCCACTTTCTGTGGACCCTAACTTCCTCCAGAAGCTTTAAAGCTCGAAAAAACCTAACCTAACCTAACATAACTGTGGTATCATATCTACTACCAACTACGTAAAAATTGAACCAAAACAAAACATTTATTATGTTAGGTTAGCTTGGGTTTTATTTTTCGAGATTTAAAGCGTCTGGCCGAAGTTAGGGCCCACGGAAAGTGTCAATAATGGCAATAATGAATGTTGGTTTTTAACAGTATTCTGTCAAACATATATAAAAACCAGCTATCATACTTTAACGTAGGTTAGTAAGGTTTTTTTTTGTACCTTTTGTACCTGTTATCTGTAAAGGGGCTCCGCTTTCAAGCTAGCAAATATGCATACGTTCTTAACTACATATCCCACTATTTATTGTCAAAATATTAGCTTTGCTAAAATGACGTAGGTCTGGCGGCTCTGGGATCTTGGTCTCTTATATGTAACTGTGATTCTTATTTAACTTTACATTTTTATGTATTTTTACAATTTTACAATGTGAACACAGAGCAACTACATACAAACTGGATTAAAATATGAAACCACAATTGAACTTCATACTAAGTTGCACTTCCCGACTCCTTCAAAGTCGGTAGAAGTTTCAAAAAAAAATAAATTTAGAAACTGTTTGGCGGTTCTAATTTGATACAGTCTTGGCATGTCATAAACCTTGATTGATATTACGTTAAAGTTTGTTGATGTGGTGTAGTAAATCCTGACTGTTTGCACGTCTCTGACGATCACCTTGTATACCGAATATGGCTCATTTTCCGTGAAAAATATTCTACCATGCCAGTTTACATATGTTCTGAGGACGCCGCATCGAATACATGGAATTTTGTGTTTCGATGCTTTTTGATGGAACAAGTGGCATCGGACAGATTATGACTCCTTGATCAAAAGTCCTTATGGGCACGAAGTCCGTCATGCAATATTTTCTTAGCGCAGAGCATAGCCACTTCTATGCTCTGTAGCTACAAACATATTGAATAATGGACGCGCCCTTAAGAACTTTTGATCAGGAACCAAAAAATAGTTTGTTTCTCGTGAGATTTTTTTTTACATGCTACCGGTTGTGACAAAAAATTTGCATCCTCAGGCAACCAGACTCAAGAAAATTTAAATATATGGATATTTACAGGTTGGAAACCCAACCTATAATTAGCAATCTATTTTTAAGAATTAGTGATTTAAAAAAATTATATGCACCCTATCCGAGAGCGTTCAATAATGATAGATAGATAGATAGATAGATTTTATTGGTCATAAAATGCACCGTGGTGCTTTGACAAGTCAAATAATACAATAAATACAATAGTAAATAATTTGCAAAAACTTACAGAAAGGTGTATATAATAAAAGGTGTATATAACAAACACTGAACATAGGTAACAAATAACATTAAAAATTTAACCAAGTCAAGACGTAATTAATTTAGTATAATTACAACTCTGTATAATTAAATTCATTGATGCTATAATAAGCCTTGGCTATGAGATGGATATTCAGTTTTTTCTTGAATAATGTCGATGGTGCATGTTTTAGTGATATCGGAAGAGAATTAAAGAGTGCAATTCCGAAATAGTTTCTTTTTGTATATGTTAATCTTTGCTGTGGTATCTGTATATCATTTCTATTGTGAGTGAGATACCTGTGGTTGTCACAATTTCTAGAGTAGTCATCAAGGTGATCTTTGATGTATATTAAATTGTAATAAATTATGCAAGATGGTAGAGTCATTATTTTAAATTTTATAAACCACTGTTTACAGCTGTCTAACTGACTTATTCCTGATAGGGTTCTAATTGCTCTCTTTTGAACAGTAAAGACTTGCTGGACATGATTAGAGGTGCCCCAGTTAATTAGACCATATGTCATTAAGCTATGGAATAGCGCATGGTATACGACCATTGCTGAGGATAAATCAATTCTGATTTTAATTTGCCTTATAACATGTATTTTTTTGGATAGTTTTGTTGAAAGCATGTCAACATGTGCGTACCATGTTAGCCGATTATCCAGAGTTAAACCTAAAAATTTATCGCTTTCAGAAACAACTGGTTTGGTAGAGAATATCATTGAATTTGTCTTGTTTTGAGTTATGCATAGCATATTTGCATTAAACCAGTCAAATGATTGTTTAATTACATCTAATTCTTCCTTAATGGTTTCCTCACTGCTATCCTTTATCTGTTTGGCAACAGTTGTGTCATCAGCAAATAACACCGTAAAAAGTGGTAAGGCTTCAGGTAAATCGTCAATATATATTAAGAATAATAGTGGGCCCAGTATACTGCCCTGTGGGACTCCATACTTTATAGGTAATAAGTTACTTATTCCACCTTTGCCCATTACACACTGTTGCCTTCCAGATAGATAGGATATTAATTGGAGAGTTACTCCATAAAAGCCATGAAAACCTAGTTTCTGTAATGAAATTGGTCCAGATACACAATCAAATGACTTACTGAGGTCTAAAAACATTACCAGTGTTGATGATTTCATTTCGAAACCATCACCTATATAATTGACAAGTTGAAGAATGGCGTCTGATGTGCATTTACCCTTTCTAAAGCCAAACTGGGAGCTATTGAACAATTTATTGTCCTCAAAAAATTTAGTGATCCTTGTTGCAACAATTTTTTCTATTATTTTTGCCAGAATGGGTAGTAGAGTTATGGGCCTATAATTTGTAGCAGTATCAATATTACCTGATTTAAAAATAGGTACTATTTTGGCTATTTTTAATTTATCTGGGAATATACCCATCTTTAGAATAAGGTTTACTAAATAAGTTACAGGAGCCGTTAGTAAACTCAGATTTTCTTCATACATACTTAGGGACTGATTGTACAAGTCCGTAGCCTTTGATTTTTTTAGGGATTTTATGGCATTCCGTACCTCTGTTTCAGAGGCGGGATATAGGTCTATTAAATGTTACACAGGTACCGGTCTGGAAATGCGAATAAAAACATTAAAAATTAGTATAAGCTAACATAAATGTAATATTTGAGGGTATGTTAGTCATACCCCATCTATTTTATGAGCGACATAATCTGAAAATACACATAATTTGTTAACAGTAGATCTTTTACTAACAAAACCATGTTGTTGTTCAGTAAGGTTTGAGGAGACACGAGAGGAGACATGAGAGTACATATTGTGTGTGTTCCCGAGTCCTCAAAACGTAAAGATCTTATCTCACTTTTCGATTTTGGATTAATTGCAATAACCTCCCCATTTTTACGAGTGGGGAGGTTAAAAACTCTAACCAACAAAATTACCTAAATACTTTAAATGTCTCACCTACTAAATATAAAACCTATGGAAATAAAATAGTGCGCAGTGATAAAAACAACAACATTAATAACAGCATGTTTTAAAAATAAGTAATAAAACCTTGCATGTATCTGTTCATATTCGAATTTAAAACTCGATTTCATATTAAAAGATTTACAAAAAAAAAAAAAACTCTTAAAAATACTCTGAGCATTCCAATCACATACATTAGGTTGTTATCTATAAATAAAATATATCTACGTGAACTAGCAAATTTATATTATTTAGCACCATGATAATTAATTCTGAAAATAAAATTTAGTTAACAATTAAATATTATCTCCAGATTAAACATTTGTAAATTTATGATAAATGCCAAATAAAATAGGTACATATACAATAATACACATATTTAATTCCTCAGAACTAGTGATAATATATTAAAATTTGATAACAGATATGCAAAAAGGAAGTTAAAAGAATTTAACCTTGAAAAAAATTAATTTTGTATCCGACACAATTTTTTAATAAAAAATTACATTCAACACCATAATGCTGTTTTCATCATTACTCTGGCAAGTCACATACATGTAGATTGCAATATTACAAAAAGTAAACTAATTCAAATGTAACATGAATTGTTTCCATAAATAAGTGTCTTATCATCACACACCTCTAACTAAAAAGCTGTGGTTTACCAGTTATGTACCTAAAATAAATAAAATCTTGCAACATGTTCATAGTTTCATTCAAAATGTAATTCTTTACTTTTACCCACAGGAATTAATAAGATTATGTGGGTTGTACAGGATTTTTGGTTTATTGAACACATTTGCATTGTGTTTAAGCTATAATAAAAGGTGAATTAAGTAAGAATACTACTTACTGAAAATCAATTGACACGACTTTATATCATTCTGTGACTTGAAAATTTTTAATGTTATACAAACCTTGTGTACAGATTTATTCTTAGCCTTAATATAAACATCTAGAGTATAAAAAATTTGGAAATTATTTATTTTAAGAATCAAGGCATCATGTTTGATGAATAATGACATCATTTCTTTATGAATCATAATTTAAGTTCTTAAATCATTTCTTTTAAATTTACATTTATTACCTACCTAAAACCTTTAATTTACTGAAATAATATTTGTGAATATTATTAATGACACATATTTCCAGTGAAATAAGTGACTAAAAAACAATTAAAGTTTAAAAATCCTCACAAATGCAAGCCAAATGAAATTTCAAACCAAACGAATTGGTACATACGAGGTCAGGATGTCTTAAATTATATAATATACAGTAAATTAATCAGATTTTCAATACACAATTAACACTAGAACTACGTAAAATAAAATCTAAGGAAACAATTTTTAAACCTTATGAAAGAACAAAGTACAAAAGCAAACTGTCTAAAAGTACCGATACATAAAAAAGCCACTATTCAAACAAGCTAACCGTTATACTCTTCGCCGATTTACTGCACTTTTTATATAATTGTTGCACATTCTATAGGATACTCTTCGCAGTTTCTTTGCAAATAATATTAGTTTTAGACATGTTTAATTTCATTACAAAACATTTAAAAAAATTTTTTTTTTTTTTATTAAAAAATTTTTTAACTTTTTTATTTATTGATCGATTTTGTTCAAAAACAATAGGGTTCTTCCTCTAGCTAACATTAACTTACTTTCCAAATTTCAATACAATTGGACTTTTCGTTCTTAAGTTATTGTGCTTACAAAAAAACGTGACGGACGGACAGACCGACGGACATTTTGAAAGTTGTTTAGAATTCGATCACCAACACAGTGATGATATGACATTTTTCTCTACGAGCAATATTACCAGTTTTAGAAATGTGCCGATTAAATGCAATATACTCTTCGTTTTGTATTTACGAAGAGTATAATAATAGGTTGGGTGTTTAAAAATGAATTATTATTTGTTTGCTTATAATTGTATTGAAACATATTCTTTATAGGATTTTGCAAACAGCAGAAAAAATAACTGTCTGTAACTAAAAAAAAAAACTTTGTGTAAAGATATTAATGAAATCTTTGCATTCTTTCGATAACCTGAATTCTGGTTATGCTAGCAAATTAAAATCCTAAAATGAATTTGTCTAATTACTTATTTGACAGTGAAGAACTCAAAAATAAGGTAGCGGAAGAAGTCAGTGGAGTCAAACAAAAGGTAAATGAAGTCAAAGAGAAAATGTAAAAGGTAGAGGAAGAATAGACCAACTTAAACAACAGTTAAGGGAAGAGGAAACCAGCAAGTGGTCTTCAGGCCAGCAATTAAAACTTCCCTCCTTTGATGGTCAAAGTTCCTGGATGACTTACAAGACACAGTTTGAGGCAGCAGCGAGTGCAAACAACTGGAATGACGAAGAGAAGGCTAAGGCATTAATCGTGGCTTTAAGAGGTCAAGCATTGGAGTTGCTTCAGACAATTCCGGTAGACCAAGAATGGAACTTTAGAGTTTTAGAAGCTGCCTTAGATCTACGATATGGCGATCAACACCTTGCTTAAGTATACCAGACCCAGCTGAAATTGTGCGTTCAGAAGGCTGGGGAAAGAGTTCGAAGCTGCCATGTGGAGACTGGCTCACCTGGCTTACCCGGATGTACCAAAGGAATTCCAAGACCAACTGGCAGTAGAGGCTTTTCTGGATGGTATACAGGATGATGAGATCAGGCGAGTTCTCAGGTTATCTCGATACCGGAACAGCAGCGAAGCGTTGGTGCGTGCACTCGAGGTGGAAGCTGTCTTTCAGGATACCCCGAGTCCAAGAGTACAAGCTGTGAGTATCGAAGAACCACAACCAGAAAAGAAGAACCAGGACCCTAGGATGATCTAGATGTATAAAATGTGCAAGTAGTTACTGGCTCAATTGGATACTCCAGGAAGACAAGGAAAGCCAAACGGGGGTATTAAATGTTACAACTGTGGCAGAGCAGGGCATATCAAATAAGAATAACGATATCGGAACTCGAGGAAAGTGAATTTTAGAAAAATTGAAGAGACTTAGAATAGACAGAGAACTAGGACATATCCAGCTAGAATGTCCACGGAAGAGCTTGGAGAGAGTAGAGGCCGACGCTGTGAAGCCGAGGGAAAAACCAGAAGCTGGTACCAGTGATCCTGTGTTAGATAGGGAACGTGGTGCCCCTAGAGAAGTGAAGATTTCCCAGCTTCGAAGCGTTTCGAGAAACCCACCACTACAAGGATGTGAGAATAAAACGAAACTCCAGAAAGATGCAGATATGTCAAGGTGGAGGTGCCGGATGACAGGGAAAATGAAGCGCTAAGACAAGATCAATTGAACGATGCGGAAATTGGGCCTATATTGAGAGCCAAAGAAAGGGGAACTCGTCCAAAATGGAAAGATGTTTCAGGCAATAGAGTGGGACTGAAGGCACTATGGACGCAGTGGGAGTCACTGAAAGTCATGAACGGGGTGTTGCGGAGAGCATGGGAAAGCCCGGATGGAAAACAGGTAGTTATGCGTCAAGTGATTCCCAAGTGTCGAGTAGCAAAGGTGCTTCAGGAAGTGCACAATGGAACATCCAATGGACACTTCGGTGTTAACAAGACCCTGAAGAAAATACAAGAACGATTTTATTGGATAAAAAGTCATCAGGATGTGGAGGCTTGGTGTTGCAAATGCAAGATTTGTGCAGCCAGTAAGGGACCACAGACTGGAAGTAAGGGTGACGGGTTCAACGCCGGAGCTCCTTTCAAGAGGTTGGCTAACGATATAGCGGAGCCATCACCAGCCAGTGACCGAATGAAGGCTCGATACGACCGGAAGGGTAGTCCAAAAGGGTTCATCAATTATTATTCCTTCCTTCCAATTATTATACCTTCTTTAAATACTACAACTATTATAAAGTATTGTCATAACGATTTAATATATAAGTTATCAGCAGGTAGGGTAGCAACATTTATTTTTAAAAGTTAGTATAACATTAACGTCATCATATGATGTACGCAATTTGGCGAAATGCGTGTTTATACAAGTCTATACATGTGTTTAAACAAGTCTATACAGTTAATGTTGGCGTATATATACCTAGTGAGCGATAAATTAGTGGTTTTATTTAAATATATTACTTGAGTGTTATCTAAATTAATGAAAAGTGTCTAAATGCAAATTTTGAAATTTCTCTTTGATTAAAAGTCGACGCAACAAAGTCATATAAGATGAAAATGAGGTAAACTTATATGGTGCTGTGCTGTTATAACGAAAGACGTTGCTATAGGCGATATTTTGTGTAATAAATGTCGATTAATGCCATAACGAAGTTCCAGTTCTAGTAAATATCCAGCAGAAATAGAAAAAAGAGAAGAACAGAGCTTGAGTAGTGAGGACGAGGTAGAAAACGAAACTGATCCCGAAATCGTCTTTCATATAGATTGTGATAATTACATTGAGTTACCCATAAGGCGAGTCATCCCTACACATAAGTATTGTATTATATGCCAATCAGAAGTAAATATCCATGTTATACCTCGTGAAGCTAGGCATCAAGCTTTTGTAGTGAAAAAAATTTTCTGATAGCTAATAAATTTGATGCAGATGAACTTTCTTCGATTTATTGTGATAATTCCCTTTTCAATAGTTTAGACTACCACACCATACCGGAAGAGAAACTAAAAATATTTACTGGACTGACTTGGGAGAACATTATTTATTTGAGAAATATGTTAATGTCGATGAGAGATACAGATTCTCATAGTGTGACGCAAGCTTTAGTTGTATTTCTATAAGTTAACAATTGGAAATTCAAATCGAATAATATCATCTATCTTTGGTCTAGAAAGAGAGCAACAAGTATCCGAGTTTTATAAACAAATATTAAAGGGTTTTGAAGTAGATATTTTACTACAGCATTTTAGATTTACTGTAAATACTAGAGACAATCTAATTAAAAACCATACAAGTTGTATAGCTACCAAATTGTTAAATACCGACCACAACCAACTGGCACTGATTTTTGACGGAACTTATATTCGCCACGGTAAAAGCAGTAACAGTGAGTACCAACATAAGTCGTATTCCGGTAAAAAAAACAACTCCTTTGTAAACCATTTACAATATGTACTACGGATGGTTACATTGTGCATATTGCCACCCAAAATGACGCGACGATAATGAAAACATTATTGACCGAATCTGCTGATTTGAAACAGTTATTACAACCTAATGACTTATTCATTCTTGATCGAGGTTTTAGGGATGCTCTGGAGGATATCAGCAATAGAGGCTTTATTTCAATAATGCCAGCCTTCAAAGGTAATCGACCACAACTGACAACAGAGGAAGCTAATGCTTCTAGAAAGGTTACCAAAATATAATGGGTTATCGAAGCTGTCCATGGAGCAATAGCTTAAAAATATAAACTTTTACACAACATTAAGGATTATACAAGAGAAAAAAAATTCCCATTTTTAAAAATGTTTTGAAATATCTCCGCAGTAGCTGAATGTTGGACTGAAGAACCTACATATACCGTTTACCCATTGTCTTGCCTACACGACACCATAGATATTATTGATAGTTCCTATCGGGGGCAAATCGCCCATTCTTATCCGGCTATACCATTAAGCAATTGACCAAAAGATCATAGTTAGCCATGAATTAATCACATAATTAAAATAGTACCTATTACATTTAAGATATTCTCCCTTTGGGTTTATCTATTAAAAAATAATCTATGTTTTCCGGATATAGGTATATTGATAAATATCTGATATTCTGATACTTTTACATTTTTATATAAATACTGTGCCAACCCTGCTGGGAATCTCATTTCCTGCTCACCCTATATTATCCATAAATTACTGTTAAAAAAATAATTTCTATTACCTAGTTATTTATTTACTTATCTTGTATGACAAGTTCAGAGAGTAAGGCAATGTGTCTTTTAAATGTTGGTGTATTATTACCTAGCGATTAAGATAGCAATACTTTTTGCAATTTCTACTTATTATTATAGTTAAAAATAGCAAAACTACTTAAGTATATATTTTTCAAATGAGGAAACAAGTTTTGTATGTCAATTGTGCTTTTCATAGACCAAATGACCATGAATCATATCAAAGTTAAATTCCAATTTGACCCAAGACCCACATTATTTATACACTAATTAACCTACACAATTAACCTCTAACAATTCAATTTTAACACAAGCAAACACAGCTACTGCAATTGCTTAATTTATTTATGTTTAATAGCAGTACAGAATTAACAATTTTTTAAAATATGCATTAAAACATGTTTTGATTAGTTATTTGGAATGTTTATAATGTGGAGAATGTTTCTTTTAAATTTATTCATTGTTTATTCAACGTATTCATTTTTTTGGAATTATTAGATATGCTGCAGTAAATATGTGCATGTAGTAGTAGATAGCGCTTGTGAGTAACCCTGAATGTTATGTATAAATAATTTTAATCTTTTTATTATGCTAGAGATTATGTTATAGTTTATAATTATATCTCAGTTGATAAAATTACTTAATTCGATAACTTACGAGGGATTATATCACGAAAGTTTAAAATTTAATATTTAATCTGATTGTCTCATGCTTTAAATAAATACCCAAATATTAATAACTTTAACTAACTCCTGTAATATTTTAATCTACAAGATTATTATAATGGTAAATTATCTTCAAATTTCTCGGTCTGCACAAACGTTCCAGTCACAAGTGATAAATGGAGAAGAATAGGATTATTTAACATGAAACAGTATTTATTCTGTCTGTTCATATTTAAAAAGTAGAAACATAATGTTAAACTAATTCCTAAAAAGAACTTATCTACTCTTATTAGATTATATAATATTAATTACTCAACTGCTTTTGAAGGAGTAGTAGTATCCATAAACAAATAGCGTGATTTATAATAACACACAAGTGTTTCATTTTGTGTCATTTTCTTTATTAATATTCATTTAATAATAACCAAAATGTACACTCTAAGCACATAATGAAAATAAAATAAATAAAAACATTAATGCCCATCTGTAGTTTCTGTTTTTTTAATGTATGATTGAGCACTGACGAACGCCATGCAAACAGTAGCAACACCATACAAACGAATTCATATTTCTAATTTTTACAGAAAATCAAACTAAGTAATACCTAATTCAAATATGTGTTGGTTTATTTTTATTTATTGCTGTTGAAGAATGTTGCCTTGTCCTTAAAGTGCCCTGTGTAGGGTGTGTGTGCACAATCATTAGAAACCTGTGTATGTGAGATGATTAAATTTAAGTTGAAATTATTTATTTATGAACATAACCTTCCTATTCTTTATCTGTAATGTTTGTTCCGTGGTATGTATTTTTTCCTTTTTTTGCTATTAGCTTTTAGACCCGATTTGAATTGGATGAATTAGATCAAGTAGCACCACTATGACTTTTTGTACTTTAATCAATTCTAATTAGTAAATTTAAAATTAAGATTATTTTGATCCAATGCACACACAACCTATAACATTTCTGCACTCGAAATTAATATTCTATCTATTTTACGAATTTACTTTATCATGTATGCTTTAAGTGATTACATAGAGATAAACGTAAAAAATAAAAATTAATCATTTCTTAAAGCATACCTACTGCATTAGTTACAGAAACTATAACTGACCTTGTAGATTTATGTATATCTATTTCTTATACATCCTACAGTTATAGCATATGCATATGGTATGTATACTATGAGGGTGTTTTTAACCCAAGATCTCACCGACGGCAAATATTAGAGAATTAACAAGATAATACAGCCGGCGAAATACCTTTGATCTTTCAGTAATGGCGACACTGACCTCCTTCCTTTGCATTGGAGTTATTGCGCAGTTGCCACAATGTATGTGTCAATCAGTCGGAGAAGGTAAAATTGAAGAGACCAACAGTTAAGAATCAAAATACTCCAAACAAAATCAAATGACTGTCAAAACTATTAACGACAAATCTCTAATCCTGTCCCTCTAATTTGAAATTATTAAAATAAAGTAAGAAAAAAACAATAGATGTACTATTTCAGTAAAATAAATTTACAGTTTCAACAGCTTTTTTTGTCGGATAGGCTTGGCGACACTGAATTTGGAGTTTACAACTATCTTTGTCTAATTTCATCTTCTCTCTTTTACTGTCTTGTTAAATCTCTGCTTTTTGCCAACGGTACTATATATAACCTTATTAAGAGTGAGCAAGGTGACAACATGAATCCTAAACTCTGCCCCTAGATGGCGCTAGCGACTTCTGTGGTTATCTAGATTGTAGTTCGTAGTTTCTTTGCACTGCGACTGCGATACACATCTGAAATGTTAAAGTACTTCGTCACATCAATGCGCGACGTTCCTCAGACCCCAATATTGGCATATTGTTTATGTAGTACTTGAACGCCTCATCTTAAATTTTAAATTGTATAGAAGTGGCTCCATCTACTAAAACAGCATTGTACTAAAATTATGATTAACAATACGTTGTTTCTGGCAGATGTGCACCGCAGTGCAAAGAAAGTACGAACTACAAACTAGATACCACAGTAGTCGCTAGCGCCCTCTAGGCACAGAATTTAGGATTCATCTTGTCACCTTGCCCACTATTAACGATCAGTCACTGTCAGAAATTTACAAATAATAAGTTTAAATGATCTCACCTAATTTAACTCCACCAGCCATGGTCAAAAGCACGTTTCCAGCCTTTAAGTCACGATGAATAACATGGTTCTTGTGCAAGAACTGCAAGCCCTTGCACATATTTTGGCACACATAAGCAATTTGGAGTTCATTTAAAGGTTTCTCCAACTCAGTCATAATACTGTCTAATGCTCCACCATCACAATATTCAATTAATAACCACAATTGCTGTTCTTTCTGAAACGCTTCGTGTAATTCCACTATATTCGGGTTTTTAATCTCCGATAAAATATCAATTTCTATCATGAAATCTGATAGATCATCTTCACCATCCAAACGACACATTTTCGCAGCCGCTAACTGTCCTGTGTGTTTGTGTTGTGCTTTGTAAACTTTCCCGTACGCCCCATCGCCCAGTTCCCCTATCATGTCCCAAAATTCCTCGGGGTCACAGTCCATACGCACATTATTATACACTTTTTTCTTTTTCGCATCATTACCTCCAAAATGGAGCACTTTTTTAATATTATTAAAAAACGACATGGTCATATAAACTTATGTGCAACACACTTTACAAAATAATTATTTTCACTTTTTATACTACATCATCACAATAATTAAGTTAGCGAATATCTCCCTGGATGAAAATTTCTTCTCTTCATTTTTTCAATGATAAGTTTACATTACCTATAATAAAATAAAGTTTATTTACTTTTTCTACATAACTAGTTTTAATGTAAATATGTGCTTTACTCATGGACATCTTAAAAAGTAGAGTATGTAAATAAAGTGTATCTTAAGACACCAAAGGGATAAAATCCGACTTAATATTTGGTGCATACTTCGTGTAACGAAGATAATGAGGATTTAAAAGCACATAAACCATATTTTAACAAACTGAACATCTCATGACTGGTGAAAGGAAATGTCAGAGCTACAAGTTTATGGCCAACAACCTGTCTTATTGCCAAAATTAAAACAGCTTTTTTTACTTACAGTTTCGAAACTATCACCACTGGTTATATAAATTATTACTACAACTTTATAATTAGCACTACGTACAACAACTTATTTTTATCGGATTTGTGTATCTTCATCTTCTAGTTGCGGTCAGCCATGCCAATTTTTACCTAAACCAATCCCCGTTCCCCTCATGAAACACCACGCCTGTGAATGACATCATTAGGATTCCTAATGCTACAGGCTGGAATGTTTTTGCTTTTATACTTGGGTAGAAAATATATACAGTATGTCTATTTCTCCATTCACCAATTTTGTGTAAGAAACAGACATATAGCAAGTGAGAGCAATATACATTCGCTGAAGGCTGGGATCGATAAGAGTAATAAAAAACGAAACTGCGTTATTCCTTTCCCACGTTATGCCATATCTGTTTCTTACGCAAAGTTAGTAATTTTAAAAGTAAGTAATGAAAAAAGCATCGGAAAAGGCGACTTCTGGCCGTACCTAGTGATGGGAGTAATCGAGATACGATAATCGAATTAGTAGATTATTTAAATATCTCGAGATAATCGATTATTGCTTTTAAAAATTAGTAGAACTAAATTAGTAGTAGTAAGTAGTAGTGTACGAGTAGTACTAAGTACTAAGGAAAATTAGTGGTGGGAATAATCGAGATATGAAATTAGTTGTACATCTCGATGCTCGATGAATGATGCGCAGCGTCCGGCGCAGGGCAATTCGATTCGATTATTTTATTTCGATTTCGATTATCTCTCGGCTTTAAGGTGTCGTGTTTTGAGTGGAGCACTGATGATGGCGATTAATAATTTAATATAATAATAGCAATGCTGGCCTGCTGGGCGCTGGTCCGGCTGGGCGGCAAAGTCTGTTTATGCTCCTTGGACATTGGTATAGTACCTACTATAGTATAGTATTTGGGTAATTAGTAGGTAATAAATCAATTTAATATTTAATGACACTATACTATACAGTATAATGACAACACAACGGCAATATCGGCATGGATGCATGCATGCTGTCTTTGAGACGACAAATGATGTTTTTTTTGTTTGCCGCACTAATGCGATACGATGGCGATATGCCATTGTATGTGTCAATTGTGTCGTTCGGTCCATTCGGAATATTCGGATTCATCATATATCATCTATCAATATATAGTGCTTGTAGAAGAGTTATGTTATGGACATTGCCATTACTACTAATTTAGTACTACTAATATTAGTCGATTATTAAAATATCTCGATTAATAATAATCGATTATTGAAATATCTCGATTATTCCCATCACTAGCCGTACCGCCCGTACCCCTCCGAAACATGGTAGAAACATATATAAGGTATGCTCGTCCGGGCTACCAGAATTTGACTTTTCTGCGCATGGAACCAACGGGAACCATATTGGATATATCACAGTATATTGACAAAGAATCCTAATATTCTGTGATATTAGATACACATATTTCAAGTTTTTATAATATTATCCCTCAACATTGTACCCCTGCAACCAGTTGTAAAAGTAGTCGTGTTGGGGTGCGTAACTACGTAATATCATTTTTGTGTTTGGTTTCTCTATGGTGTGATATTTTTGAGGTTAAAAAAGAAACGATTATTTATAATAAACTTAAGACATGGTTGGGTGCAGTATAAACAGTTGCAAAAATAGGAGTGGAACTTCAATTGAAAGAAATGTAATATTCTTTCGGTTCCCAAAAAATGAAGAATATCGAGAAAATGGTTAGAAATTTGTCCAGTAAAACCTGATCATTTCAAAAACGGTAATTATAAAAACAATAATTAGTTAATATATTTGCTTATTTACAATTACAAAATATGTATTAGTAAAAGATGTACCTATTTACGATATAAAAGTTTGCATTTGTTATTTAACACAAATGAGGTCAGAAATAAAAATTATTTTTTTTACAGCTCGCATTTGTTCGGTGCATTTTAAGAGGGCAGATTTTAAAGCGACTCCAGAGAAGGTATCTCAAAAATGTTGAAAACTATTCTCCAACGAATATCCGTGTCCTTCTGCCTCATGCGTACCTATAGAACATTTGGCAAGAATCATCCTCCAAGATATAACGTACAAAGCAAAAAGTAAGAACAAGTAAACATATTCATGCATATCGTTTAATTTCAAAGAAAAGTTAGTATGCAGTATGATGCATAAATCTAGGATATATCTAAAACTGTGTAGGAGTATTTAGATTTTATTCTGTAAAATTTGATTAATGACGCTTACATCTCTTGTCAAGATACTCTATAATATACTCTATATGTTGTAAAAAGTCTCAGTATTATACTTATTTTATTTAAGTAGGTATAGTATATATTTATTTTGTTATAGAATAAAAGTATAAAATAAGACGAGTGTATGATTTTTTGTGTGATTGTCCGCTACACCCTCACAAGGTGTCAATACAATTAGAAGTTATATTACCTGTGGTGTATGTATTTTTCGTAAATATTGGTTAAAATTTACTATGACGATAGCATTTGTAACTAAAAAGATTAATATTGTTGTACAAATAACTTATATATTACATATAATATATTCTTTATATTAAAAAATTGACATTTATCATAAAATCATACTAAAAACTCGTATAGTATTCATGAACCCTTTGATAAATATTGATTATATAGAACTATATATTTTTTTAGTATTGATAACTTAACCTATAAACTCTTATTAAATCGCCGAACTAGATCATATAAAATATATACCTATATACTGCATCAAAGAAGTACCTTTTCACCATATTTTTTACAAAGAATGTCTTGCATATCCATAACTACACGGTAGTAAAAAAAACACTAAATTTACAATGAAAATTTGCTACATCAATGTCGAAATGTATGTATGTACAATCTTAATTATTATTCAAAACCATTCTAAAATATTTCCAAATGAGTAATATTTCGTCAAATTTTAACTTTATTTCCAAAATGAGGCATCTGATGTTTTTAAATGGTATGTGGAATCATATCCTTTTGTACAATAGAATACACTACATTATTTGAAATATGCGCACGAAACGCTATTGGTCCGATTATCAATATGGTTCCCGTTGGTGACAAAGCATATGATTGGTTATCGCAAAAGCTGCGCAACAGCATACCTGTATATATTTCTACCATGCTCCGAAATGTATGTATATTTTGTTAATTATCACTATAAATTTTTATTTTGGTTTTGCTATTAAACATCATTACTATATACACATAAACAGAGATGCCTTATACATTGATAAAAATAAGTACCAGAAATTAATAGGTGAGGTTCATGTGGAAAAGTTTTTGTCTCTATTCTCTATACCAAACATGTATATGTATCATCAAAAAAATGAAAAATTCTGTAATCACCTTCTTTACTTCTGCCTGAGAGTTCTTTTACACTTACATTCAAATGGGCCTATATAATTAACAGTTTGGTTTCGAATTTATAATACTCAAAATTGCTTGGTCAAGTAGATTCTAACCATTTTATACTTTAAGAATTTAGTTCAGAATATCTCTTTGTCCGTCAAAATTAGTGCCGAATATAATAATATATAGACTAGCTCTCTGGGGAGACCTGGATAACAGACCAGTAGAGTTTCATTTTCCTAAATTTATTATAGTAGATATATCCACGGCACACGTTTGTTTTATAAAAACGGCAAAAAATAAATTTCCAAGATAAAATAAAACTGTTCTGAATTTTGTATCATTAAACTAATGGACAATTTTATCAAAATCGGTTGTAACTAAAAATTTTCCCCTCCTTGTTGGCATTGTGGCCAAGAATTTAAGGGTTCTTCAGTCACTGTACTAGTGACGCATTTTTTAAACGTTATTTTAATTTTGACGATCGCATATATACACATACATCTACGGAGTGCCTTGAAAAATGGGCTCGCGCAACGTTAAACAATTGCAAAGTGCAAAAAGAGAAACAGTTCAATGCAATGCAAAAAATGTATAAATAAGCTTTGAACTTCATATACAAATATCTTTAAGTTATTTCGGCGAGTTTCTTATATATCCCCTACAAATGCTAAATTTGCCCATAAATCTGTCTAGTTTTCCAAAGCTTATTCAAAAATTCAAATACTTCTAACATGTTTCCTTTCTATTATTCAAGTAATAAGTGCATCTTTTTTTTATTAGTTATTTTACTACGTCAGCCTTTTTTGCAACTAAGGCCAGTCAGCAACTAACAGAAGAGCTACTCCTAACTTGGAAATTTTGCCAAACATCTTGTAAAAAGAGAATGAATTCATTACTTGCTTAACATTATAGAATCCTCGTCTAACATTGCATAGCTTGTTCGTATACGCTGATATATAAGCTGCTAAAAGGTGAAATTGGGTCACTGTAGCAAAAACTATTGGTCGCCCTTCCAAATACTGACCTCGACATCCGTGACTAACGTTTAAATTTTCGTATCGACAAACGAGTATTATAGTCAAGACGAATCTGCGCTCGCACCTCTGTATAGTGTACCTATCTCTTTATGACACATAGCGTTAAAGATTGCCCTTTAAGATGCTAGACGTTATAATTGCTATAAGGCTTGAATCCAGCCTATATATATTTATACACTAATATTGTGGTCATCTAAATTTAGCACCTGCGCGCCTACTTTTAAATATTCATCGTCGTTTTTACCTATTCAATCATCAATAGTGAGCCTTTTTAAGTGGCTGACCCTGGGCATTTCATTCTTTCGCCTTGAAGTAAATACGGCCCCTGGTTAAACATCAAGTTTTTGATCGTTGATCAAAGATTAGAGAATAAGACAGACGGCGAAAAATCTTTGATCCTTTGATGCCATTGATGATCTCATCCTTTACATTGGAGTTATCGCGCAGTTGCCACAATGTGGCGGAGAAAGTAAAATTAGAGAGGTTAACTGTGAAAAATCGACAACACAGTCCTAATAAAACGACTGAACTCAGCTGATTGTCAAAACCCAAGATTACCAAAGAAATAGGTTGCCGATCAACATGTCACATAAAGACTCGAGAATTTTTATGTTCATATATTATTAAATATCTATAATTATAGTATAGAATTATTCATTGCCAGAAAATAAATCATTAATTTTATAAATTTTCTTTTAGAATTTATTTTAAAAATGAAGAAAAAACTGATACACGCCGCTGCCGACGAGGGCTACACGTGACGTAGCGCTTGCTGCCAATTCTCACCAGGTAACACCTTTTACCATCTTAATATTGCTCGACAAATTCCGAAACTGTTTTTAATTTGTAGTCAATATCTTCATTTATTTCGTCTTCTCTGTCTAACTATCATCTCTTCTCTATATTTTGCTTTGGTTGCATCGTCATTAAAGCACAGAGCCTGTTTACACAGCCACTCCAGATTTATACCACTCTGCCCTGCATATTAGCCGGCTTTTTAGTGCGCATGTCATCTCAGACACAGGCAAGTGTGTTTTGACAAAATCTAAAAAAACACTAAAAATTACCAAACTGAAATTACTAAGATCTGTTTATTAACTTGACATTGGTAGGTAATAATTTATAAATAAATATGATTTTTATTTGGAAAATATTTGCTACATTAAATAGTTTTAGGTACCTACTTGCCTACATTGTAGGCTTAGAATGTTAGAATAGGTACTTTTTTCTGAAAATAGTTTTCTTTGTACTTAGTTGCGCTTTTGAAAGAAATACCGAATAGGCATGCATGGCTTTATCCCCATCAGCTTTATCAAAGCAACATTCTTATTGAAATATTCAGAATTTGATAATTAACAAACTATAAAATAGGAAGGTTTGCTTACTATGCCTTTCAGAAAATGATTTAGTTGTTCCTAAGTGGTAAAATTTAAGACATATTTGTTATTTTTATCTATAAAATTATTTATATTTTAATAAAGATGGAAAACATCCATCTAAGTAATATCATATTTGCTATTCTTGTCCAAAAATTATACCTATAAATTTAATAAAGCCCTAAATTCATCATTATCCATTTTAATTCATATATACTAACAGAATATTACCTAGTGATGGACATTAATATCCAGGTTTTCAAAGAGGGTTATCAATATATAGGAGTATGATTATCACCTATATGTTCATATTCAAGAGTATTGTTTATTTAGACATACCTAAATGATATCATAGAGAAGCATGTTAACGATTTCCACAAATACATTGAAAATTATAACTCAAGTATTTAAAGCAATGTGAAATAAAAGTGAGACATGTAAATTCATTAATTAATTGTGAGAATCAAGTGAAAGTGTGAATTAAAATGAGATGTTTGGTTTAAGTGCCTATGTGATATTCATAAGATTCTTCACAGTTATTTTTTTCAGAGCATGGCACAACCATCTCGTAGCATATGGGCAATGATTATAAGAAACTTCTTGAACTCCATAAAACCAAGACAATTTCGAGGCACTTTAATAGGTTCAGATTATTTTGGTAACAAGTATTATGAGATAGCAGCAAATCCCTCGATTGGCAAAAGTAGAGCCAGCAGATGGTTCGATCCCCCCGTAAAGGAAGATTTTATGCAAGAAATGCCAGCAGAATGGGAAGCATGGTTAAGAGGCAGGAGGAAGGAGCCGCCATCTGATGAAGAAGTTATGAGAAACTTAGCCATTATGCAACTTAAGAAAAAGAATGCCATTGAAGTGGAGGCTAAAGCAGGAAAAATAACGCCCATGAAGACAGGTATTGAGACTTTTCCTAAAAGACCCGAGTATGAAAGTGTACCAGGAAAGCATAGTGAAAATACGTAGTTTTGAGATTAGCAAAAATAAACTATTAGTCTTAAATTAATTGTACATAGGTATGTAATTAAATGATGTAAAAATTAAAACTCTATAGTTAAAAGAATTTAAATTATGTTATTCTTAAGCTATCTTAGAATTTCCAATGTATTGAAAATTCCACACTTTTTGAAAACCAGTCAGTAAATTAACGTGCAAATCATGTATCAAACTGATGAAAAAAGTACAAAATGAGGCTGGTTAAATAGCATAAAGATAAGATATGACACTCGACAACATTTTTATAGTTCTAACAAATAAACAACCAGCAGCGTCCTGTGAAATTTTGGTAAGCTATAACTTGCTAATGGAGCATGAGACCCATGCCAATTTTAATGGATCACTACCAAGGTCCAACGGAGATGTTTTGTGGAAACAAATATTTGATTGGAATTTGCGATTTTTTTTTTCAAAAAGTGCACTGCCCTCCCCTAGGACCTGGAAAAGTACTTGTAAAATATCTATAGTGTATTAAAATATAAGGATAGGTTTTTAATTTTATCAAAAAATGTTCATTCTTTATAAAGTTACATCAATTTTAAATTTTATAAATTAAATATCCCTGCATATGTTCTATAAATCTCTCGTTTCTTGGCCTTTTTTACCTTGGTACTGCATAACATACAGGACTGCAGTCTGACTCATGGTGATTCCTTTTGAATTGTTCGTAGATTGGTCATCGACTGTCTCATTTAGCCGCCCTAGTCTGTAACTAGAAATTTGAGTTACAGAGATGAACTTTTTAGAATGCAGAATGTAGCCTTTGATACGTCCAATAACATTTTGAAAGTCCTGAGGAATCCAGACACAGCTTTAGTCACCATACTGGAAAATTGTCGTGGATAAGCAAGCAGAGAAAAATGTTTTCCCTTGCCTTATTTATTAACCATTAGTATTCTGAGAAAGTAAATGTAACCAAAGAATGTGGCTTTAACATATGGGTGATTCTTTTAAGGCGGCCATTAGAATATTCCCCACTTGCAAACGATACAGACATTTGAGATTTGATACCCTGCCATAGTCAACCATTGCGAATTCAAGATAATAATTTCAAAATATCGGAAGTTGATGCCATCTTTGTCTTTTCAAATGTACACAAAATTTTTATATATTTTTGTGAATTCGGCATTAAATTCTGAGTATAAAGGGGGCAGGTTGTCGGTACTTATCTGCAATAATTCTTGACGTATATCAATTTTTCTCCTAAGGTCCACTAAAAAATGCATATCTCTTAAACTGTTCAGGCTAGGTAAATAAGTTTTTTTCAATCGATTCCCTAAAGTTCAAGTGGCCACATTAGGCCCAACGAAGATTATATGGTTGCTGAGATTTGTTGAAAATGACAATCAAAAAATGTCAAAAACTCCATTTTTTCAAACGGCACATGTCAAATTTTATTATAGCAATCGACGTAGAATTAAATTTGAGGTGGACTTACATAGCATGTCCAATACCTGACACACATGTTCTTTTCGAAGTATTTATATTAATTTATGAATGCATGGAAAGACTACCACATTTACCTCAAAAACAATAAAACATATATGACCATATAGCTCCTGTAGAAGTCATATAAGCTGAAAACACGCTGATATCAGTTTTCTTTGTTGAAAGAATTTTTTTCCCATACAAAGCGATGGGAATGAAAATTTTGATCGGCTGGTTTTGATAATATGAACATCTTCATTATTAACCAATGTTGTAACACCATCAGAATAACTAGGTTACATATTTCCTCATTTAGAATATTTAGAAATAAAACTGAAAACGGATATCTACTGCATATACATACTAACTATGTATATAAATATTTAAAATTACCAAAGTGATGTAACTTAGACGTATTACCTAAATATTAGCTATACAGAAAACATTATTTGAATTTAACCCTGTTTTAGTAGAGAAACTCTTCAATATATAAATTTTAATATTCACATCACATTTTGTATTATCGATGTAAATTTTATGCAAAATTACAACTCTAGAATTTTGATACAACTCAAATTGTTTTAGTGAAATTAATGTGAGGTACGTTTGCCTCATATAAAATGGCAATATAATTGCAAGGGGATACATTGCATTATTTACTACCTGTTGGATAATTTTCTATTTTCTGTTTGTTAACTACTTTTATTTGCAGTTAACTTTGAACTTAAAAAAAATCCTCTATTACTTCCACATCTATGTAGTGGAGTGGAAGTATAGTATTCACAAAAAAAAATCCATATTTTTTGTTGATTGGTTTAGAATGACATGTACATGGAAATTTTAAATTTGAGTAAAAAAAAATTCTGTCTGGAAATTTTTTGTGTGCACACTTGCCCTAGAACGGTTTAAGATATTGATTTGAAATTTGTTACACGTATGTATTATAACTATATATATACTTTGAGCTTATTCCCTTGAAGGATAATTAAGTAAGGTAAGCTAGTAATAGTCGATCACTCCCGAGCCTCCTATTAAAGCAGATGTAATATGTGCTATAAAGGCACAAAAAAAATCCAGTCCTCTGGAACAGACAATATACCTACAGAACTCAGAAAGGCAGATCCCCAGGTAAGGGCAATACTGCCATTTCCCATAGTAAGGCAAGCATGGGAAACAAACATATTCCAGAAGGCTGGAAGGAATGGATAATAATCACATTACCTAAAAAAGGGGATCTTACCTCACTACAAAAATTGGAGAGGCATCACCTTGCTAAATACCATAAACAAAATCTTAGCTACAATAGTACTTGGGAGCCTTATAGAATAGATGCAATTGAACCAGAGCTTCGACTCAATCAGGCAGGTTTCCAACCAAATTGCTTCTGCATAGACTACATAAATACGATCTCAATTATAACAGAGCAATCTGTAGCATGACAGAACACTACGATGGCTAATGTTTGTGGATTTTGAACGTGCTTTTGACAGCCTCTCACATGCCGCTGTTTGGCGAATACCGAGGCTAAAAGGGGTTCCTGTAAAAATCGTATCAATCATAAAAGCTCTTTACTCAGAAGCAAAATGCAGCATAACCTATGGCAGAAGTAATAGTGATGGCTTTGAAATATTTTCGGAAGTTAGACAAGGATGTGTGCTTTCCCGGGGAGAGTTCCGATTCCTCTTTAATACTGGTGTTAGATCACACTTTATCCAAAATAAGCAGCAATGCACTGTGCATTCGCTGGACTATAAGCTCCTACTTGGGCGATCTGAATTATGCAGACGACGTGTGCCTCATGGGCCATACACTCCAAGAAACCGCATTTAAGTTGCACATACTTTCCAAGAAAGTTTGCAAGTTCAACCAAAAAAATCAATATTGAAACGAAATGTATGACAAGAAATAATAACCTATTCCAACTGAACCACGCACAAACAGAAGACGTTGATGAATTTACCTGTCTTGGAAATATCAACACCAAAAGTGGGGGTGCAGAAACTAGCATTTGTAGCAGAATACAAAAAGCACAAGCCTTTAGTTCACGTGGCCCAGTGTGGAGTTCTAGACAGTACTCCACACAAAGAAAACTACGAATTTTTCAATCTAACGTCAAATCAGTTCTTTTATACGGGTACAAAACTTGGAAAGTCACGAAGGTACTATCGCAGCACCTGCAAGTATTCAACAACAAATGTTTACGAAGGATACTTTGTATAATAATAATAATAATAATAATTTTATTAATCTGGGAAACAGTACTGTTTATAGACAAGTCATTACAATGATATATAGTGATAATTACAATTAATTGATTAATTATGGAATTAAAGTAATAATATGATTAAGAAAGATAAAATTAAACAATGATAACAAGATAACTGTCGGACGATATTCAAAAGAAACAAAATAAAGAAAGAAAGAAGAACTCACTGTTCTTCTTTCAAGTTAAAATTTCACATTTCACATTTATAACATTTAAAGTTTCACAATTAAAATTGGTAAATTAAAATTACATATTATTATTTAAAGTATAAGTGTTACAAATTGGATAAAAATCTTGTATATTGTAGAGACAGGCACTGATTAAAAGTTTCTTTAGCTCGTATTTGAATTTTTTTACACCAAGCACTTTTATATTTATGGGCAGGGCATTATAGAACTTTAGGCCACTGAACTCGGTTTTTTTAGTCTAGTGTATGGACAGATTAAATTTTCTTTATGCCTTGTATTATGATCATGTACATCACTATATGTTTGGAAATCACTTAAATATTCTGGCGGGACGCATCAGAAACGACGATCAGAGGCAGAAATAAAAAGTAGAAAATGGGGCACAAACCCAACAATAACATTGCTAAATCTACTCTGGAATGGAACCCACAGGGACCAATAAACGTGGGAAAACCTGTTCAGACATGGAGAACAGTGATGGATGAACTAAAAGGGACAGGATTGACAAGGAATGAGGCTAAGGCCCTAGCAGAGAAATAGAACCCGTTTTTACTGTAGCTCTTTGCTCCGTGTAGGACTTAAGAGGGCCTTATACAATAAGCTAGTAAGAGTTCAGAAACTTCCAATTACTAAGCCAAAGTTTCATTTTCTTTCTACGACGTGCAATCCCCACTCCATTATTAACGGGGTTAACAAAATAAAATTGTGATCTGGTGTGCATAACAAGTTCTCAAAAAATTTTTTGCCATCAGCCATCCATTACCATGTTAGGGTAGACGATTTCTAATATTGTTTCGGATGGGAAATCTATTAAAAGATGATTGCCTTGTTTACAAGAGTATCAATTGCATTAATTGAGACTGGTAGAATTTGTGTACCCTTTGAATATTTGAGGGCAAAATTTTTGTATGCTCATTATGTTAACAAGTTTTCGTTGTGCTAATAGCTACAATCGCTCTAGCCATTCGTTTAATGAAAAAAAAAAAAAAGCATTTTCATTTCATAAAAATACATTGTCTAAGGACAGACTCACTCAAGCAAGAGTTAAAATACTTTATTGCTTGTTGTAGTGGGAGACAAGCGATAAAGTGACATTAGTGATAGCTTCTCAGTAAACGTCAACTGTGTGCCGTCAAATGTGAGCAAAAAAGATTGCTATATCGATTGTAGATAAAATATTTTACCACTAGGTCCCACTTACCACAAGTGTAGTATTCATGTTAAATAGTTTTCTAAAATTTGTTGTAACTTCTTCAATATGACAAATATCTGATGGAAACATTTCAACTTTCCAAAAGTTGTAGTATTTACTTGAACTTTTAACATTCTACGTCTCTCTTAACCTACCCCATGTTAATTAGAGTGTATCATTAAGCACAAGGAATACGCTTAGGACGAAAAAACATTCAATGTCATTTATAAATATAAACAGTGGCCCCAGACAGATCCTTGTGGGACATCATATTTAACTCTACTCATTTACACAAACACATTTTTTATTGTTTAGGTATGATATTATACAGCTAATAAAGGAAAATCTCATACCATTATAACATGACTTTATTATTTAATAAATTATGAGGAACACATCTATATGCATTAGATACATGATTCAATGCTAGTGTTGCCCTACCTCAAGGCTTCCCATACAGCCTACAAATTAGAACATTTAGGACAAAAATCAAATTGAGAATTTGATACAGCAATACTTTTTGACACAGAATCACACACATATTTGAATCAAAAAATGTGTTCGTAATCTATTAGCCAATTGTTACCCTTCTGAAAGTACTCCTATTTTATACAAAAATTTCCCTGGATGATGGTCTCGATGTGGGCTAACTGAACGGCCTTCTTGATCACCCAATATTCTTTTGTGAACACAAGTTGTGGTTTTAATAAATACAAGCATGTTGCAGCATATGTAAGCACCCATCGTACACTAGCTATGGAGGATACTCCCAACGAAACTAGAGATTTTTTCCAGTAGTTTTATTTATATTTTACACATCAAGGTTTAACTACAGCTTTCCCACCATTCAACCAAAATGCGTACTCACAAACATCAACACAACATTATAAGAAATTAGGCATTAGGTTGGAATCCAGTGGAAGTATTAAATGATGACAAAAAATCATTACAGAGTGATATCTCTGAATATTTCCAATACAAGCCACAGTCATTCACTAGTAGTCCAATAGAATTAAGGCCTGAACATGTTTTACCTATAAGGACCAAACCGGCTCTAATCGACATGGGAGGGTATCCAGGGGTTTTCAGTTAGTAAACAAATCCGGCTAAAAAAAAATTCAAGCATTCTTTTATTCGTTATAACTCAGAAATGGTATAGGGTATAGGTACCAACATACCTTTTTTGTTCCCAAGATATCAATTTACAACTTTCATGGAAAAAAAATTCTTTTATATGTTTTATTGCAAAATTTTGCTAAATAACGCGAAAAAATGCCAAAAAAGCATTTTTCAATTACTTTTATTTGTTAATAAATATATAAAAAGTAAATCATTTTGAAGCTCAGCAATTACGAAGAAAATGATCCCCACAGCTTTCAATTCGGTCCGACAGTTTTTGCAAAATTCTATTCAACACTAATAATAATACTAATAGTTTTTTATTGGATAAAAAACAAATAAATAACCAAAAAGCCATCGACCAAAGCATTCAATACTGAATATCTCGAAAATTGTTATCCACCTTGCCCCCGATGCACGGTCAAATAATACTTCATTTCCTTTAGACCACTTGGAATACAAGTATCTGCCATTGATCGGATCACCGCCGATTGATAAGGTAAAACACTTAACTTTCATTTGCACGATTTTTGTGTATACATGTTTTCACTATTTACAATTACAGCAGTTTAAAAAAGTACAAAATTTCCTTTAGTAACAAACTAAATAAATATGCGGTTTTCATATCTGCAAAATGCTTGAAAAAATACAAAAAGAAATTAAAACTTTTCTAGCTCAATTTGAGACCAAGATACGGCCCATTTTATGTTTATTGTTCGAATGACGATTGTGACCTTCAATTTGTTGATACAGAAATTAAAAAATAGCGAATTAATGTTTGAACCTTCAACTTTCATTTTTTTTCAACAGCCCAGAGATCGGGTTATATTAATCTTAAAAAAAAATAAAACATTACCTTCAGTGAGCGAGCTTTGAAATTCTGGAACTTTTCAAAAGTGAGCGCTTGAGACTAAAACTTCATCGCCCGGAAGAAATAGCAATAACTTCGTTGTTTTTGCACTTAGAACGGTCATTCAACCACATTTTCCGACTACTTTCATTACTCTAATGCAGAATCTATTTTGCAACAATCTGGCATTTTTAAAAAGTTATAAATAAATAACCAATTTTTCTTTTCATGTTGCAAAATCAATTAGTTCATTTAATTCTTTATCGCCCAAACTTCGAGGGTTATTAGAGAATAAAGTAGTTCTAAAAACTACATTATAAAATATTACTGTATTGAAAAAACAAAATTTATAAATAAATGATCAAAATGTCACAGAAGCCTGACGTGGAAACAGAACATGGAAGCCATTATACAGAAGGCGGGGACGAGAAGGACTCTACTCTATCCTATGATAGGTAGACAAAGCCAACTCAACCTAAGGAACAAGCTCACGCTCATCAGGACCCTCATCGCTCCCATTCTGACCTACGCCTCCGTTGCCTGGGGATACCAAGCAGCCACCTACTTGAAGAGGATACAAGCCGTGGAAAATGTCGCACTCAGGTGTGCCGTGGATGCACCATGGTTTGTCAGAAACGCCGACATCTTCAGATCCCCGGTAACTGAAGTCATCCAGGACAGAGCGAAGAAACGCCACACCGCAAGGAGACAATGACCAAAACACCCAAATCACCCGATCCCGGGGGTATCCCACTAGGTACCCTTACCATAGCCCGTGCCGGCCTCCGACGGTAAAACAAGTGTTCTTGGCCGAGCACAATCCTTGAGCTACACAGCCCAAAACTTCCTTCCGACGAAATCGGAGCACATGATGCCAGTTGGCACCCTGGGTTCTGACTAGTCACACACCCCCAAACCCTTCCAAACTCCGAGAGGGTGCGGCAACAGCCGTTCCATCTCACGACAGACGAAAGACGCTCCCGGGAGCCGACATGCCAGTGAAGAAAGAAACTCAAGACAGAAGAGCGCCAGAAGAAACGACCCAGCTGGCAAGGTCCAACAGCCAGAACCAGGGGAGGTCTGCTAACTTCGCCTACACCGTCTACATTTGCAGGTGGGGTAGTCGTAAAAAGCAGGCCCACCCCTTACGAGGCCGGTCCAGGTCTACAGCGATGATTGGGGCAAAGAGCTCAAAGTTCGACCCCTAATCATCCGAGACCGTCATCATAGTCATGAATATTGGCGCAACTTTGGGAAAAAATTACAAGAGCCATTGTCTTTAAACTGTCCCAAAAATCTTTTTTTCTGGTCAAAATTGTAAATTTTGATAATTTGTTTACTTATAACATTTTTTCTTTAATAAAAACTTAATATTTTATGTGGCAGGAAGTCCCAAAGATTTAGAAAAAATTAATATAATGCCACAAATAACATTTAGACAATTTTTTATTGTAGTTTTTAAAAGTACCCTTTTTTGGCATTCTTTCGCAAAATTTTGCATCGTTAAAAAAAATTTTGTTTTACTCATGAAAGTTGTAGATTGATATTTTGAGAACAAATGGTACCTATGCCTAAGGTGCACCATTTTCACTTGAAAATGGTGCACCTTATGCAGCGAATAAAAGAGTGCTCGAAATATTCTTGGCCATATTTGTTCAATAACTGAAAACCCCGGAAAGATACGCCGGGGATATTTGTAATCCTTCACCTGGGTACACTCCCCTGTCGATTAGAGCTGGTTTGGTCCTTTATAGATGAAACAACACGTAACTTTTTTTACTTAATTCTATTAAACTATAGGTTTGGCAATACCGGCAAACCACATTAACTATCTTTAATAATAATAATTATATTTATTAATTTCAGAAAATGTACAAGTACAGTTAAGAAACATTGTCGGTAGAATCTTTGTGTTGTATGGAAGAAGAAAATTTTAACTCTCCTCTAAACAAGGATTTATTTTTGACAAATGTATCTTACTACGCTGTTTTCAGTTATGGAGATCTTATGGTCTGGAAATAAAAAATGTTCAATATTTATATATAATTTATTTACAAATTAAAAAAGCCCGTCATACAACTTACAAAATAATGCACAATATTATACGAAACTTTACGATTTAAAATCGATAAATAAAAGTTTCCCAAGTTTTATTTAGATATCAATATGAACAGATAATTACTATGTACAAGACTTATAGATACAAAATTTGCGAAATATACATAAACCAAATATAGTCACCTCATTTTATCCTTGTTGACGATCAATATCTAAAGAAACGGGGAAAATCATCTATCGGTTATTAGATTTTTTATGCTTAACAAAATTAATTATTACTCCTACACAGTAGAAAACAATTGTCTATACTGGCAAAAAAACAATTAACCTGAAAAATCACTGTGATCAAATAACGTCTGATCATAAAGTGCCGCTCGTACCATCCTACCCCCAAAGTACCTCCCATTTAAAGCGTCTCTTGCCATTTCTGCCTCTATAAAAGAAAATAAAGTAATTAAATTAGTGACGACTCTTCTACAAGGTGAATTATTCAACATGTTGACTACTACTGATTTCATAAAAACTTTGCACATTTTTTACATATCAAAATCAAAAAATGCCTTAATTTTATGTATTCCTCCTGATCTCGGTTCGGTAAAACAGCAAATTAAAATGCATATTGGGTGAAAACCAAAGAAACAATTGCATACTTTCTAGCTTACTAAGACTTACTGAACTGAAAATATAATCGTATATGCATGGACCATTGAATAACAAGCAGTAATAGCCCAATCAGCCTGTCGTGGCCTATTGTTACATTTATCAAATTCACACCCATAAACAAAAAATACGATTGTATAGAAAAAAAATTCTAAGATTTGTGATTCGATGGACACGATTGAAGTGACGAACTTAACCTAAAAAATTTGAAACGTTGAAAAGAACAGTCTTTCATAAATAGAAAAAAAAACTATGGCTGTGATCAAATATAAAGCTGAATGAGAAAGTTGTAGGTGTTAAAAAGATCTTTCGATCACTATTTTTTTAAGTATCAGTTGCGATAACACTTTTCGAGATATATCGAAAAAACCGTCAAAAACTGGCTTTTCTTGTTTTCGCTGTATCTTTTTCAAATATTTAAATACTTACTATCAACTGTAATTATAGCTTACGGCAAGCCGAAAAAGTACGTTTTTGAAAAATTAAAAAATATCTTTTATTTTTTGATATATCGATTTTTCGAAAAAAAAGACGTTCTCGAATATCGGATAGACTTGCTCCACGGAGGGTTCTACAGCAAACGCCTTGGGCTCGTTTTCTTTATAAAAAGTTGTACTATCATGATGTGAAAGAATTGTAACGGTTTTATTAATTTTAAGGGTAAACAAATGGCCTTAAAATAATTGCATTTTTTAGGTCAGGTTTCTTGTTTTAATAATTTTGCCAATTTCTGGGCTCCAGAAAATCGTAGGGTATTTTTTTTTTTTGTAAATCATTAAAAAATGTCAGTAATCGATTCCCATATAAGTCATTTCTGTGAAATTGAAATTGGCGAAATTATTTTTAAAAAAACCTAAAAAAATGTAATTATTTTAAAGTCATTTATTTACCATTAAAATTAATAAAACCGTTACAATTGTTTCACAGCATGATAGTACAACTCACTATAAAAAAATGAGCCCAAGATCGTTATTGTAGAACCCTCCGTAGAACAAGTCTATCCGATTTTCGAGAATGTCTTTTTTTCGAAAAATCGATAAATCTGGAAAAATAAGATATCTTTAAATTTTTCAAACACATACTTTTTCGGCTTACCTATAACAATATTTGTTGTATTAGTTATCGTTTTGTTTATAGGCATGTGATGTAAAATTACGCTTTCTCAAACAAAAGTTAGTGTCAACATGTTAATTTTTCTTATAATTAACTACAAAACATACCATAAGTTTCCATAAATTCAACAAAAATTTTGACAACGATATCCGCATCATCGTCCTCCTCAGTCTGTTTTTCATTGTAAATAATCACCCTTTCGACGGCACCGAATTTACTACATTCCTCTTGAATCTCTTCCTGTAATGTTTCATCTACATCTTCGGGTCCTACCATATTCCTTAAAATAACCACTCTGGAGTCTACTTTTCTCATAAGTTTCTGCATAACAAAATGTCTAGCATTTTGACCTTTAATCGACATATTTTCTTGCTGTTGTAGGGTCTGGGGTTCGTTTTGATCTAAAAGTTTCTTTTGCAACTCCTCTTGTTGTTTAAGTTGTGCCTCTTGAGCTCGTTTCATAGCCTCTTGCGTCGGTGTATTAACAATAGGTAAAGGAGGTTGAGTCATGGTGGGTGTAATCATGGCTGGGGGTGGGATAGCAATTTGTGGAACTGTATTAACTATAGGAGTAACTATTGCAGGTTGTATGATATTATTTTGGGTAATCTGTGGAATAGCGATGCCGGGCGGCGGTATAATGGGCGGAGGACCAGCTGTAACAGGTAGAGATATGGCAGGAGTAGTTACTACTGGCGGCATAGTAACTACTGGTTGTGTAATACCAGGCATACCGACAGATTGAGTTACGGATGGAAGAGTTGTTGGTTTACTTAAATTTGATAAGCCCAATGCTACTGCATTGCTGGCCACTGCGTCCATAGCCTGTATTTTAGCAGTCGCAGCTGCTGCTGCCACTAAAAATTAAACTATTTTAGTACATTACAAAACATTCTATATTAGTAGGTGCATAAAGTAATTTTCACATTTTTAAAAATTCCCTTATACAGTGTCCTCCAAAAAATCTGCACCATATAGAAAACTATTTTATTCAATTGTTTTTTTTTAACTCTTGCTAGGTAATCAAGTAAATGCTAGCTTTTGAAGTACCGATGCCTTATTAATGTCTACTTTTCCTGTTGCTGTTGATCGTTTAAAAAATGCTTACTAAAGAAGAAAAAAAGAAAAGAAATGATTTTAATTCACGGCGAAAATAGAACAAGTAGGGGCAAAGCCGATATTTTTAACCAAAGAATTTTGCAATAGGATAATAACATATATGGAAAGAGAAGAAAGATATACAGAAATGTAGTATTTAATTTAAGAGACTATATATGGCAAACATGGTTTAAAATTTTTAAATAAATCTATATTATTCACTTTTAAGGTTTTTAAAGTAAATTTTAATAGGAATTTTCAATTTTATTAATGTGATCTAAATTTGATTTAAATGAACAATTGTTTCTTTAATATTTAAGCCCATTATCATGCAAAATTTCACAGTAAGGTTTCAGAATTACCAAAAATAGTCCACGAATGTCTTGTCGTTTTTTGTAAAAATGGTGTTTTGTCATTATAAATTACATTTAAAAAATAAATGCAACAGTTATGTATTATTTGCATTGAAATATTTCAAATCAACTCACTGGAAACAAAAAATTTAAAAAAAATGAAATGTTCCACATTTTTGGAAAAAAATGAAAAAAGTAATACATTGACAGCCATATTCACCAATGCTAGTTAAGTAGACAACGGCTCGTTAAATTGCTAACGGATTGTTAAATTAGTCTATGTATTCATCAACCTTAGTTAGCGCTAACGCGTCTGTAAATGGTTCGCTAACTTGACTGACGAATATCGGGTAGGCAACTAATTTAACGGCTCGTTAACACTTTGAGGTTGAGGTTATGTTATTTCTTGACAGTTGTGAAGTGAAGCTACAATTTGATTTAGAATAATTAGGGTATTTTTGTTTCCTAATAAAAAGTAGAGCGTATCACAACAGTGCACATACCTAGGTAATTTAATAAGTGCCTGCATCTTTTTATGTGTAAAAATAAATAATCAATTATTTTCTTATTTTCCACAATGTGGAAAAAATCTTGCACAGTATTGAGCAAATTTTCTTTCTCACGTTCGGTAAAATTTTTTGATCAACTTTTCTTTAAATCCATATTTTCAACAAAACTACTGAGACCAATACAAATAGGCAAATACAATAAACAAACTGATGACACTGACATTCCATTATTTCCATTCGAGCGCATGCGCTACTACCCGTCCGGAAAACATTCATCATTCATGTTTAAATAACCTTTTGTTAAATATTTTAATATTTCATTTGGTGAATACATAATAGGGTAATTGTGGAGAATAACGGGGCATTGGAATTTTTGCGTAATTTTTTCAGGGAACACTAATTTGGGGTCGTAGAACACGAATCTGAAGTCGGTTTTCAATGCAAATGCAGTTTTTCCAAAAAAAATTTTTGAAATTTTCCACCATAACACGAATTTTTTGTCAGTGTAAACATTCAAAACACTTCGATTTCGGCAAATTTCGGTCGGTCCGGATCCCGTATCCACATTGTAGTTGCTTTTTAGAACAATACACTTTTTACGCTCTGCAAAAAAATTGCTGTTTCATAATAATAGATAGTATAAATTTGTAAAGAATTCAGAACTCCATTATTTGACAGATCAGCCATCATAACTGCCATAGGATTGCCGCGCATGCGTGTCAAAATATCCTGAAAAGTTGGTGTCTCAAGGCACAACAAAGAAATTCATTTTATAAATACCTATTTTATGATCATCGTAGCCAGTACCAAAAGCTGGTGTTCTGTTAAGAATATTGTCAATATACCCACTTCAGACTCTCAACCTGGTTATCAGCAATAAGTGGCATCCGAGAAGGGCAAGGAACATTTGCGCCGGCGCAAATGTTCCTTGCCCTTCTCGGATGCCACTTATTGCTGATAACCAGGTTGAGAGTCTGTAGGGCAAGTGAGTAGGTGGTATCCGAGAAGAGTAAGGAGGATTTCCTTTCCTGGCAAGGTATGTGTGATCTCACCTCCTCCTGGTCCTTACTGGGCAATAACAAAACAGGACCATTTCTAAGTAAACCAATTTGGGACACGCTATATATTGAAAACATTCTTAATAGAACACCCGTTTTTGGTACTGGCTACGATGATCATAAAATCATTTTTATTTAAATTATATTTTTTATTTTCTGAATTTTAATAAGTATTTATAAAATGAATTTCTTTGTTGTGCCTTGAGACACCAACTGTTCAGGATATTTTGACACGCATGCGCGGCAATCTTACGGCAGTTATGGCTGATCTGTCAAATAATGGAGTTCTGAATTCTTATAAATAATATTAATATTTATACTATCTATTGTTATGATACAGCAATTTTTTTGCAGTGCGTAAAAAGTCTATTGTTCTAAAAAGCACCTACATTGTGGATACGGGATCCGAATCGGCCGAAATCGACGTGTTTTTAATGTTTACACTGACAAAAAGTTCGTGTTATGGTGGAAAATTTCAATTTTTTTTTTTTTGAAAAACTATGCATTTGCATTGAAAACCGACTTCAGATTCGTGTTCTACGACCACCAATTAGTGTTCCCTGAAAAAATTACGCGAAAATTCCAATGCCCCGTTATTCTCCACAATTACCCATAATAGCACTAACGGCCATTTAAAATTTAACGAACTGTTAGTAAATGAGTTGTTAAGCACGTCTTGGTGAATACGGCTGTGAAATTCTCAAACCAATCTTCACATTTAGATTTTAATGTAATTACAAACAACTTTTCCTTGGGGTACTTTTCCATTTTGATAAATAAGGGGCATTCCAAGCCATTTTAAAATTTCTAATTACATTTAGGAGATATCATAGTTGTGATATGGCAAATATTTTTAGCAATTATGTGGTTATTAAGCATGCTGAAACTAATGCTGAAACCCGTAAAAAAAAAACAATTTACTAAAAAAGATTTCCATATGTATTTTTATTATTTTATTATCTTAATCGTCTTATTTATATTCTACCACTCAACCAGGACACGTACAGACTTTTTGGCGGACACTGTATAATTCCAATTTTGAATGGTAAAGTTGCACAACACACCATTTAATGCTAAATTAATTTTTTATACATCATTGCAATTATTAGGAGTGCAAAATATTCAACATATTTTTATTTTGGATTTTATAAATGATTATTACACAGCGTCACGCACAAAAAAAGTTTAGACCCAGAAACTGGACCTACCAACCTTTATGTATTTTGACTTCCGGAGTTTGATACCGTCATCGGAATTTCATTTTATCATTGGGTTTTTCTTACCTTAGATCTTATCTTTGAAATGCTATTCATTTTTATATTTTAAGATCTAAGATAAAAAACACCCAAAGATAAAATGAAATTCTGACGATGGCATCGAATTCAGGAGGTCAAAATACACAGAGATTGGTATAGGTCTAGTTTCTAGGCCTGAACTTTTTTTTATGTGGCTGCATTATTTACATTGTGTTGTTTCTTTATATAAACTCGTTACGTGAAGAAATATTGAAGTTTAGTTCGACAGTTACTGAAAAAAATGTGGAAACGAATATAAAGTAATTTTATATACAAGGTGTTTGGTAAAGCAATGCCAAATCAGAACTGGGAGATATAGGAGATTATTTGGCATGTATATGACCAAACATGCTTATATGGAAAATGCTACGGTTCTTTTAATAACGCTGACTTTTCTACTTTTTTAACTCCCCTCCCTCTCTAAATGTTTTTTTTTCTAACCAACATATTTTAACTTTTTTTTTGTTCAATTTATTTCGGATAAGTTAAAAGTTAAACCAAGTGCATAAATATTTATATAGAATAGAGATTTTATTTAAGTAAAAGTATAAAATAAGTACTATAAAAAAAATGTAAGTCAGCACTGCCGCTTTTTTTTACTCTAAGACAAACAATTATTCATGTATCTAGCTGATACAAATGTGTTAGGTAATTGCATGTTAGCTCTTTACTATAACCTGAGCAACTCGATGTTTGCTATTTATCAAAGTTAATGTCAGTATTTGACAACACTTCTAAAAACAAATGCTATATAAAGTTTACTATATTAATTAATATTTGCTGCAGTCATTATTGATTTTTATATTATATCACACACGATTTCTGAAATATTTTGATTACATAATTTTGTAGATTCTGAGTAAAATTTACACCATAAGAGATCCACATCAGAAATTTAGTTTTTAACTACATTCCATGCCTTTTTTTAAATTTAAATCTACAAAACTATTCTCTTACCGGCCGCTGCTGTAGGCATAACACTCGATCCTGAAGAAGGTCCCATAAGGGCATTCGGAGGTGTAATGGCTCTTCCAACTCTCAGATACTGACCACCCAAATCGAATAAATTCATACTGGCAATGGCCTCGTTCGCCGCTTGTGCCGTTTCGTACTCGATAAATCCATATCCCTTGTGCTTGTGACCGGAACTCCCCTGCGCAAGTTTACAGTATATGATGGGACCGAATGCCTCAAAAACACTGCAAATATAATCATGTTAGCTTTGTTCAAATAGTTTTGTCGTGAAATTCTCCTAAATTATAGGATGTGCTGAAGATCATTTGACAGATGACACCCTAAACCAGATTTAAATATGAGAAAATATTAAGACTGTTTGCGTGTCTTCAATTTTGTAATTCAGAAAACACTAAAGTAAAGTGGTAAACTTCCATCAGTTAACACTCTGTTGGTACTCTTAGTTGTTTTGCTGTCAATAGTGCAAAAATGTTAATGTAGTTACAAAATTTATGCATATAGAAAAGATGTGGAGTGAAAAGGAGAATTTATTAGACTGTATGATCACTAATCACCAGAATCCTGATGTTAGAAAACTGTTTTATAATTTTTTAGGGGCATAGTTCGACACATTTGTAAGTTTCGCAATTATAAATAATCATTTCATTGTTATATCTTGCTGCTAACTAGAGATAGGTCTTTACTGTACCATTGTTTTGTTAAGGTATTGTTAGGTAATGTACTGTTGGCTATGTTTATGTGTTTATCAAAGTGAAAAGATTCTTACCAATGCGCTTCGAGTACGCCCCTAATAAATTGTGATTGATTTTCGTATGGGATAGCTAATCAGGACTAAGATTAGTGACCAACCAAGGACAAAGCTACTATACAACGAAATAACTTAAAAAAACAAAACCTCTTGAATTTCAAAATTACCTCTTAATATCATCCTCTGTCAAGTCGGGGTGTATAGAAGCTACGTAGATCCTATTGTATTGCTTCGCTTCCTCCTGGATCTCATCGATAACGGTCTGGGCCTGTGGCATGTTGCTCGGCCGTCCTACAACTTTAATATTACGACCACCTATCATTACACCATTCATCTGTTCTAAGGCCAACTGAGCAGCCTCCGGTATTTCATACTCAACAAATGCAAATCCCTTGTGTTTCTGCGTCACTGGATCCCACGACATATTGATGGATTTGATCGGTCCAAACGGTAGAAACGACTGTCTTATAGTATCCTCTTTTAGCTCAAAACTTATACTTCCAACGTACACCCTAAATTCATGATTTTTGACCTCTTTTATTAGTTTGTACTATTAGTGTTAATGCATGTGGTTAGTAGAAGCATGTAACATGAATGATTGTTAGTTAATTTATGGAACTTATAGAAGTTGAAAATCTATTCACAATGTCTTTGCACATCAAGAGGAGTAAATTTACTATAATTATTGCATTAAATTTATTCCAATATTATTTATTCAACATTTACATTGCTGATAAATTGGAAAAAACAAGTTCGACAATATGTAGTCAGTCGCATAAAGTCATCAACAAATTACTTCTGATTATTATAAAATAATGCTGGATTTACTACAATAGGATTTGCAATATATCAGATACTTCATTTACTGGTAATTTGGTAGATGAACAAAACAACAACAGAAATATTCTATAAATAAGTATTATAAAAATAATTTTACGATTACTATACTTCAAATCCACTACGTGGATGTGGAAGTAAAAGAATCAATTTGTTTAATATTGCAGCAAATAGTCACGAGTAAATCAGCAGCTGAAAATGCCATCATGAACACTGGTAGGTCAATGTGTTAAAACAAATTAATAACAGGTTTGTAAGCATTTTCCCTGTACATTTTCTCTCTTAAATGTCACTTCTTACTCCAAATTACGGTTAATGTATGTCTTGTTCACTTTTCTTGAGGTGTCAATGGTTGGGTTTTCCTTTTCTTATATACAGTCCATCATATGTTGTTACAATGTAACAGATAACAAAATTTACCGGAATTACCAGCAAAAGAATCTCATACCTCTCTCATCTCAAAAGAGTCTCATTTACTAATAAACGGATTTACCAGTGTTACAAATGTAACCTTAGGTAATGCAAACTAATAAAAGACAAGACAGACCGAGGATTGGGGGGTAATTTTTTTTAGAAAAACATTACCACCATCTTATAGGGTTAAAACCGCTTTGTGCCAACTTTTGGAAAATGGAACCAATTTTTTTTTGTAAATAATGACAAGTACATTACAAAGCCTTAAGCTTCCATTACTGTTAAATTAAGTTTTGTTTACGATATCAAAGGTGAATGAATAAGGCAAATGTTAATGGATTTTTCAGCGTTTTTGGCAAGTACGGTGGTATTTTTGATTATTAATTCAAATTTGTAGCAAAAAATATACAGATCGTGCCGCCAAACAAACTTCTGACACACTGAAAATGAACGTAGTTATCATAAAGGAAATGAAACACCACATCACTGTAATAACGACTCATCTGCACATTCTCGACGTATCCATTCGTTATACGTATAACATTCACATGTATATATTTCCACTCCCTACCACCAAATTACCAAACAACTCTGAAAACCGCCCAACTGTAGACACCTTATCTACATGTCAAAAACACTCACTATCATCTTCCAAGACATTTTTATATATTTTTTCTCTCTCGCCTTTCAAAACCTTACATTGAATTGCCACCCCTACACAAGAAATTACTCCGTACCCTAAGCGTCTCAGAAAATTTAGCTTTCACACTACGTTCACTTAAACATCGGCAGTGTTTTATGAAAATAGTCAAAATGTAGGGGTCCAATATTTTCCTCCCCCATTGCCACTCCCATAATCGTGGAACATCCGGGACTACCTTCATGTGATACAGAAAGCACCAACTTACACAACGATATTAACAACACTCCGATATCCAGGCAGTTGGGGCCAACATTTATTACATTTTAAACGTTTATATCCCCTATATACACAATCCTAGAGCCACCATTTAATTTTTTTTTAAACGCGCGAGTCCTAACACGTGCCTTTTCACGGAAAACAATGGGACTTTTAGATTAGATTGTAGATCGCTTAAAGGGTCGGCTCTTCAGCCCTTTTTCAGCTCAACATAACAAGATCTTTTGTGAATTTTCTGCCTTGCTCACACTTTTAAAATGAAATCTCAAGGGGCAATGGCTTGTTAGAAGCACTGCCATCAATCCTAAGTCGGACTTTTCGAGTCCTAAAAGCTTTGAGGAATTCTTTTTCGAATAAATTATGAACTTTTCGCTTGTCTTTGGCCTGGAACATTCCTCCTGTACGACCATTTCTGTTTCTTTTTCCATTTTAGAATCATTTCCGTTTTGTGTCCCTTGTAGTTTACTACAGAATGATTTGAGCCCAAAAAATGGGACATCGGCATGTTTGCCTCGACACCCACATCCAAGGTAATATTGTGGTTTTCTGCCAATTACTTCAGAGATCGTCTGTATTCCCAGGCAGTTTCAGATTCAAAGGTGTAAAAGCTGAGAATCCTCAACACTGGCTATCTGAGAAGTATACAGATCTTTGCCTTTCGAATGCCTTTGTTTCACATTCCTAGGCACATAGATCTATAGCATAGATTTTTGTCTGGTTGTTAGGGTCCTGCCTAGGGCTCTGGATAGTCTGCAATTGGCCCTTGTTACTGTACTTACAATCTATTGGCCCGAGGAAATGTGGGACCTCTAGAAGTCCTAAAACTGATGCTAGGCCTTTATTTTTTAAGTCTCGTACTTATTGAGGTGTGCTGGAATCGGGCATTTGGGGGTGCTATATCCCTTTAGCCCCATAGATCTACCACTTTAATTAATTTCACTATTTGCAATATTCAATGTGGGTTATTGAGTTATCTGTTAGATAACGAATAAAAACAAATTCACCCTGTATTTGAAAAATTATTTGATTGTTTTCTTTCTATAAGTTAAATAGTGTTTGGTATGGAACAAAGATTTCAAAATGAACATTAAAAATATCAGAATACAGTAAAATTCAGTTAACAATTTTGAGTCAGCATTATTCTTTTTTTTTGTGAATTGTACCCGATATAGAAATTCCAAAACTATTCTATCAAGTTCCATAAATTTTATAGTTTATATTTAAGTGAATTAATATTATTATGTACATTACTTTTCTGTATTTACATCTAACATTTATTTTTATAATAAAGTTAAGAAAAACTACCCTAATCATGAAATGGTTAAATGTCTGTGGAATAAAAAAATTAATAAAACAAAAAACTACTTTCAGTGAAAATTTAAATATGATTTTAACGTTTATGAATTTTTGAAATATTTCTAAAAAAAAAATGCATATTTCTAGTTATGTAATTTGGTGTTTTCACAAGTTTTCAAATCTCTTTAAATGTGAAGGTAATACTTAATAATGGTTAAAAACACTAGAATTTTCACAATCAGTTGTTTAATACCTAAAAATAAGCCTTTTTAATTTTGAATTCAAATTCTACTGCTAAAAACACTACGTTATAACATTGCGCGTTGATGACATCATCAGTTGCACTGTTGATAAACGCTGTTGTGTATAATAATAATAATAAACGTCTTTACTTATAACTACAATCTTTAAAAAAGTAAAAATACATAATTTAACATAAAAAAAAACTATGGCGTAAAAGGGCGAAGTTGAGTTTCTGCAATAAGGGTATTGCAGAGACTGTTCTACCACCCGTATTATAAATACTTGTTATTTTGCAAAGTCTTAACATTTTATAATGGAGAATAAGTGGTGTTTTGTGCTAGGATGTAAAAACACATTAAAGCTGCTATATAAACGGGATCTACCTATGACAACACTAACATTTGACTGTTGTGAAGATTAGTTTAAAGTTAGATAGGTATTTAAAACTTCATTATCTTACGTTAGGCTAAAATATTGAATATCTAGATAATTTTTTTTTTCTTATTTGAACAAAATTTGTATGTGCTAAAAGTGTAAAATAATTGTAAATATATTTTTTATTAAAGGTACCTACTTGATGATGTGCAAAAAAAGAAATACTGTTTAAATAGAATGTATTTTCTGAACCATTTTCTCTTTACATTGCAAGTTTGAGCAACACTTATTGGTTATAATTCTATTAATTATATCAACCTTGTATATAAATATTATATTGAATAACCATGTACAATATTCATAATATATCAATATCCCATCTTTAAGTATATGAACAGTACAATAAAAATAAGGCAGCTTTAGAGCTCTTCTATTCACTGTCAGTCTCTTTTCATTAATTCAGCTGTCATAAACGCGTCCAAAACAGGTAAATTTTCAAAACTAGCTTTTACAAATTCCATATTAGCCATAAGTTATTTAATCACATGCAATACGTAAATAGAGACAATAAAGTTCTGTGTTTACCACTTGTTAAATGCAATTTCAGCCATTAATGCAACTGATGACATCATCGTCAATCATAGTGTGTTTTGCACATCGGTCTATTATCTAAATTTATTATTGGAAAGTGCTTTAATATAACAAGTACTTTTTAAAGATTATCAAAAAAAAAAAAAAAACAAATTTGCATACAGTGAAAACACCTAATTATTAGAGAAACTGGTTAGTGGATAAAAAATAAAAATTCACTTAAAAAACTAAAATGAGGTGAGTGAAAATATGAGAGATGGTATAATCAGATCTTATCAGCTAAGAAAATCATGAATCGGAGAAAAACATTCCTCAACGACTTCAAAAATGGTGTATCCATCATTTTATACATACTAAAATAAATGCCAATGAACATACAGTGTTGCTCCTCAGAAGCACAAACAGCCATAGCAAAAAAAAAAGAAAAAACAAAAAAAAACAGCAACATATTTTACAAACCTTAGTAGCCGATGATATTTCTATTTGTTAATGTTTAGAATTTTAAGAGATATTTCCATCAGTTCTCTTCTAGTAACATGTATCTTTGAAATTTATTATAAATAATGAGCCTTGTTTAACTTAAATGGATGCTTTAACAAAGTATCAATCGCGGCATAAACTACATTTCTTTGACTTTTCAAATCCCAGATGTTAATACATGCAAAAGAATAAAAGATGCAAATCTTTGAATGTGAAATACCTTACTAAAAAGTTAAGTATTATTTTTATGTGAATATACATTTTAATTTAGCTAATATAATTAAACTAAGGAATATTACACTTGGACAAATTTCAATATTTCACATTTAAAGAAATCTTTACAGGAAATTAATACCGGTATATTAATATTTTATTTCTAATAAAATTTACCCATTTAATAAAATATTGGCTCCTTGACGTTAACTTTTTTAATACAAATCTTGAACACGTCAATTATATCTCGTTATTCAAAATGATCAGCATACCAGATGGTGGATTTATTAGAACATCAGTCAGACTGAATGGTTGGTTAACAGTGTAATGAGGGGCAACAGAGTATGATGAAAGGCGATGATGCGTGCTAACCTGCACATAAGGGCGAGAGCCTGCTGCCTCTGGACCTGAGTCCTCTGACTAGCCTGTTGCTGCAACAGAGGACAATAGCCACGTCACAACTATGAGAAAACGTAAGCATGGGGGCGAGCTCTCGCCCCCTGAGCGGGCGCGTGCGATTTAAGCTACGCACTAACCTGCACATTAAAACTAATACTTGATGTCTCTGGAAGGTCTTATTTTTCTGTGGAGCAAAATTGAATTAGTAACACTTTATGTTAAACTAATACAGTTAACTTTAAAAATTAAAATTATTTAAAAAAATAAATTAAAATTGAAAAATAACAGAATTGCGGACCAAAGACAAGAGAACTAGCTAAGTACTGTTGGATAATATTTATTCATTCATTAGTTCTTTAGGAACAACAAATTTTAGGAAAAAAGTTATACATATAATCACTCAAATGGCTCTATTAGAGTCCTTATTCTGACGAGTTTAGAATATAATGCTGCTATAAACCCCAAAAGTAGATATCACTAATATCTCGCAACTTAATTTAAATTGGAAGTAGTAGAAACGAATTTTGTACAGAGTGTTCCTTAATGATGTGCTAATATTTCAGGATGTAATTTCTTAGGTCATTTTATGAAGAAAAGTTCATATGAGCATGTCCGCAACGGATTAAATTTTTTGCCACAGGGTGTTGAATTTTTTTTTTAATCATTATTTTATTTCAGAAAGTACTTTAGACATTATTTTCAATTTTGGTATGTGTTAATAGGATATAAAATCACATATTTTCGTTGGAAAAGTGATTTTATCGCTCCACCAGTGGCATCCCTGCCAACATGTAGTCTGGTATTTTTTACCAAAAATTGGTACGCCACTGACATTTTACCATGTGGATATTTTTCCTGATTAGCCTGGTCCATTCTACACGAAAACTGCCTTTTGCGTATTTCTCTAAGACTCACAGTTCTTGATTAAAACAATTAAATCCAAATTGAAACTAATTAGTGGTTTACAAATAAAAAAAAAAAGGCCAACCCATGAGATTCCATTACCATACCGCAAAGGTTCTTGACGTGCTGAACACGATGCCGTAGTCTGTTTTGCGCCATCACGTCAGGATTTCGAGAAAATTTAACTTAAAAGTGCTAAAAATACAACATTTTAGAACTTTGCGATATTTTTACTCGAAAAAGAAGAAGTTTAGACAAAAATTTCAAGAGGCAAAAAGAGTTTGGAATCACCCGGGGAATATTTTCACATTTTTTCGGAATTGTCCAAAGCTCTTTTTGATGCACCTGAAAACTCCACAATGCTCTTTTCTACAAAGGACATTTTACAATTCCGAAAAAATTTGAGATATCCCCCAGATGATTCCACACTCTTTTTTGCTTCTTGCAATTTTTGTCCAAACTTCTTTCTCGAGTAAAAAAATCGCAAAGTTCTAAAATTTTGATTTTTCAGAGTGACAATTTCAGAAAAAAAGGTTTCAAACAAAAGTAGCCTATTTTTAGTCAGACAATCCGAATTTGCAATAAAATTCAGGCCAAAATATTGAATTAATTAATTTGTGCATGAACGAAGGCAACAAAGCTATTTTTAGCACTTTAAGGTTAAGTTTTCTCAAAATCCTAACGTGATGGCGTAAAACGGACTACGGCATTGTGTTCAGCACATCAAAAATCTTCGGGGTACGGTAATGGGGTCCCATTGGTCAGACTTTTTTTTTGTAAACCTGTGTTATTATTAACACTGAAAATGATAATTTTGCTTTATAAAAATTGTTGGAAATAGCCACCTTCAAATAGGCATGCTTCTGCTTATCTTCGCATCGAAATGCATGCGCAGAAATTATTAGTCAATACTGCTAAATAAAGCAATTTGAATTTAATTGTTTCAATCAAGAACATGCGTCTGACGAGAAAAATTCACGAGACCGTTTTCATGTAGAATTGGCAAGGCTAATCAGGAAAAATATTTGCATCGAAAAATGTCAAGTACCACTTTTTTGGCAAAAGATATCAAAGAACATGTTCGCAGGTGCGCCATTACAAGGATTTATTGAAATATAATAAATAAAATAAATAAGCACAGATGTTTAGTTCACTGAAATATAAATAAATTTTGATTAATTTTTCGTGTAATATAAATTATATAATCTATTTAGACAAAAAACGCTACTTAAGTTAAAGAAACAGAGCACGTAAACAATGCACACCTACAACACGTGGCCGACACGCTTGCAATACACGCCAAACATTATTTACTATTTACTCGCCTTTAAATTGAATAGACTTGACCCAGGCCAGGGCGTAGTTTATAATTGACGTTGACGGCGAAAAAATAATTTGTAATATTTGTGATGTGATAATAACGCGTATACAGAGAAATGTTTAAAAAAATGTAAATAGCTACACACACGAGTGTAATACAAAAAAGGTAAAGAGAATTTCAAAGGACGAGTTTTATTTCGACTTGGCTCTTTTGTTAATATGTTTAAATCTTCCATGGAGTGTACTAAATAACGTTCATTTTACACATTTTCTAAACAAATATTGCGTGGGGCAACATGTTCCAAGTGAAAGCCTGCTTCGTAAAAAAATTCTCAGCGAATTATAGACTTTTTGGGAAATAAAGTTGCCGATTTTTTAGTTATAAAATTACATGTTGATGGTCCTGGCAAGTGCCCAATTTTTATAAAAATTTCGAATTAACAACTTTTACAAATTTATTGATAACCAGCTGATTTTTTCCAGATTGCTTAATAGTAACATGTAGAATCCAATTTTCAAATTGCCTGGCAAAATAGATTTCCCGATTTCCAGCACGTGTGGAAATCTTTAGAAAATTTTCGTAGAGGAAAAAGTTGTAGATTAGGCTCAATTAAGCCATACAAAAAGTTACAAGAGGATATGTATAAATTCATTTTTTGTATACGGGCACGTAGACCAATACGTTCACATGAACTTTTCATCCTCAAATAACCTAAGGAATCGCACCATTAAATATGAGCACGTCATTTAGGAACACTCTGTATATGACACGGACAAATTATTATTATTACTGTGACTAAACGAAAGTAAAAGTACTTGCGTATTTCAATTCCAGCATGATTCAGGCTAAAAAAAAATTAACAATTTTAAATAAGCATATAAAGAAAATTAGTTTTCAATTAAAAACTCCGAACAAAATAGAATGTAAATATACAGGGGGTCCCATAAGTGGACAATCAAACGAAGAGGGCATTTTTCTAATAAAAGCATTTTTTGAACTCTGTTATCTTCTGTTTTGTTCTCAAAAAATGTAATTCATTTTTAAGTGATGCTATGAGGAAAAAAATGTACTACAGAAAGTTGACCATCAGAAAAAGTTGTCCATTTAAAGTTGATATAGTATAATACATAAGTTTAGTCACAACAGATTTCTTTTATCATATATTTTTTCAAGTCGTGATTGTTAAAAAATACATTTACATACATAAGTTGAGGTAGTTGTTTTGTCAAAACTAAAGCAATATGAGTAAAATAAGAGTTTTTATTACTTTTTAACCGGCTTTACATATTTTTAAAAAGGAGGAAGTTCGCAACTTGACTCCCATGTTCTTTTCATGTTATACAAAAACTTACAATAACTGTTAAGGTAGCCATTTCCTAGAAAGAGACATCCGATAGGAAAATATTTATTATTTTTAATCATAACTTTTTTTCTTAGTACGTATATTTTAAAAAAAACTATAAAGCTACCTAAGTAGAACCATAACAAGACTATTACTATGAATTTTCATTCAATAATTCAGGTCGTTTCCAAAATAGATATAAAACTACGACATATGAAGATTAGCATAATCTTTAAATTTTAAATCTAACAATTTTGCAAACCACTGAAATTATTGAGTAAAAATTCATAGTGTCTTGTGATGGTTTTACTTAGATAGTCTTATAGTTTTTTTTAAATATAGAACATCCAAAGTCAGTTTGAAATCATAAAAAAAGATCGATAAAGGAATACTTCATAACACCAGCGACGGTCATGAGCGTAAACCTACGATTTTTAGATTAACGTTTTAATTATTGAAAATATTGTTTTACTACTTTATATTAATTGATAGGCATGATGTAATTATTTATCTATAGTCAATAATGTTAGTTTAATGGACAACTCCATAAATGATTCAATAAAAGTAAATATCATTTAATCTATGGGTATGCTACTGGTATAAATCAAATCAGGCAGCGGGCCTGTAATAGTGAGCCAGGTAAACAATCGACTCATTTCATTTCAAGTAAGCGCATAACATATTTAGTGAACTACATTTTTATACGGATATCGTTTGCAATATTCAAGTGTGCGGTCTCGTCTGCCATTCCATCACGAATAGGCTTTGTAACTATTTATCATGGTAGCAACGCTTTACATTGAGTTTCCAAATTAATAATAGAAATACTATACTAAGAAAAAAAGTTATGGCCAAAAATAATAAATATTTCCCTATCGGATGTCTCTTTCTAGGAAATGGCCACCTTAAACTATCAACAATTGGATAACCACATATATGGTCCTTTTGATTGGAAATGGCCTCCTCTATCATTCTTACTCGTATGATCGTCCACTCATGAGACACCCTGTATCAGAAAACCGTTAATTGCAAAAACTCGTGAATGGGTTTGAAAATGAATGAGAAACAGACCTTTACCTAGCAACACACAATAAATGTATTAACTACAGGTACTTTCGTATATAATTATAATATAACACTATTTCGCAACCTTGGAAAAATATTTCTTAAAAAATTTACTCCTATGGAAACGATACTTATTTTAGATTTATAACAGTTATATATATTCTCATATTAATTTGTAAATAAATATTATCCAACATATCAATATAATATAAAAAGACATAATACTGTTCACATTATTAAATTTTTACTAAAAAGAAATAAATTTTATGATTTTAAAAGTGATACAGTATTATGTAATAATAATAATATTTGCAATTAGATTGATGTTGGTGATTATTTTAATTATTTTATTATTTTTAATTATTACAGAATTACACATTCGAAAGATTATTTTGTAAAAAGTATTACAAATACCATAAACATCAATCTAATTATATAATATCTCCCTTATCAATTTGAAAGAAGTGGATTGTTTCAATGGAGGCGGCACCATGCAAGTAAATTTATGCAAACTTGATCCAGGTTGATTAGAAGAGGTGAAAAGACATGGCAGGTACTAGTAACATGAAATGGCAGTTAATTACAAAATGATTTTACCGTGAATTAGACCAGCATGCAAGTTTATATGCATGATGTAAGGCTCATGTCATCATGCCATCAATAATTTAGCTGTGTTACTGAAGCAAATTTATAAGAGAGATATTGCACTTTTAATTTGTGGTTACAGAATTAAAAGTTTGAGATTTTTTTTTTAAATCTGAGATGAAATTCAAAGAATGCATTAATTTAACTTTTACAATTCAAAAACTTTATGAAGGATGTTTCTTTAAATGCATTTTTACTTTGGCACCTCTTCAGTGCTGTGGACCGTCTCACTGTAATCTAAATTTAAAACAAATATTTATATGGACCAAAAACTTTTTAACTTTAGGACACATGTAAATCCTATAGACAATAAAATATTAAAATTATACAATTTTGTAATTGGCTGGATTTATTGTATTACTGCCATATATAGCTGCTGAGACTTGAACTCGGGAGAGATAACAGCGACTAGATAATATTTGCCACTCAACAGCCGTTTAGTCCACTGCTACCATCTTGGCACCACATTAAAAACACCACTGAACATTCACATCCTGACCAGGATTCGAACCCGGGACACCATGTTCACAAGCCAAACAAACACCGAGCCAACATCTATTTAAAGCATAAAATCTCTTGTAAATAGACATAATGTACAAATAAATACTCCTCAATTAAAAAAAAAACAACTTGTGAGAAATAAAAGATTGAAATATTCAACTATAAAACCTACACAAATACAGGAACAAGCTTCAATATATTTTGGAAATATGTCAGGTTATTGTATCTGAAAAGGGCGATGAAAAATATTTAACAGATATTTTTAATAATGAGAAGTTCCCTGTCAAAAAACTAAAGATGCATTCATGAGACTAATAAGATGCTTCAAAAATTTTTATATGCAACACTTTCAACATGACACTGATTCCAGAGACTAGAGTTATGTGTATCTCATAACTGTTTTAAATGATATAATTTCCACACTGTGAATGCGAACAAAACTGTAATGGCAAGCAATAGTAAAATTGGTTTACATTGTGATTGTTCACTGTAAAATTCAGAACTTTCAATTTCTCTTTATCAGTATTCCAAAAGTAATTAATGCATTCTTGTTGTAATAAATTTCACTCAGATGATCTAAAGATCATAGATCTAAAAATTGAAACTTACTTGTTGTTGATAGGCAATCGTCTGTTTCATAAGAACCATCCGTATACTCTGCTCCATAGCATATTTTTTCGCTTTGCTAACGGCCTCTGCATCATCTGAAGATAATTTTGGTAATGTGCCTCCCAGAATTCCAGCAATCGTATTGCTACGTGCTCCAGGCCCTTAAAATAAAAACACAATTTATGCCTAAAAACCACTACGTATGCATTATTAATAGAACTCAACAAATGCTAGGCCAGACTGTGCCTCTAATATTATTTAATTGCAAATCCTACATGAATATTACAAATTCAACCATATTTTGAATAAGTAATAAAATTATAACTCTATTATTGTTAGTGGTACGGTCCTTAAGGGATTTAAGCTAGGATTAAATAATCCTTATCAGAAATTTTGATTTCTTGGTAGGTTTTTAGTAGAAAAATATGTTTACAATTTACCCGACTTCATGCAAAATTACATTTATATGCTGATGATATGCAATTATTCACTGCACTTTCCACTAACAACATCTGGCAACAAGTTGAAAACTTGAACTTAGATCTCAATAGCATCCTCAAATGGTCTCAAAATAATGGTCTCATTATGAACCCCAACAAAAGTAAAGTGATATTACTAGGATCTCAACTCAGAATAAATACTATAAGACAGCTTAATCCAAGGTTCTATCTTAGTGAATCGGAGCTGGAAATACAAGAGACAATAAAAAATTTGGGTATCCTATATTTGATTCACAATTATTTTTTAGTAATCAGGTGTCAGTTTAGTAATCAGGCATTCTACTCGAGGCTGAGGCATATGAATCAATTTAAGGACTTATTGCCTATATCAACAAAAACAATGCTCATTGAATCATTAATATTGTCAATATTTAACTATGGGGACTGTATATACGGACCCTGTATCAATTCAACTGATAAAAGAAGACTTCAAATCATGCAAAACTGATGTGTATGGTTTATCTGTAACGAGCCTCTTAGAAATCATATATCTCCACACTATTAAGATATTAAAAGGCTGAAGGACTTCGGTCGATGGCCATTTGGTGAAACCAATAAAACACAATAAATAATAATAATAAGATATTAAAATCACTACACCTGTCTAATTAAGAAAATAATTGAAACTCAAATGTCTAGCTACTTGCATGATAAGATAGAATTCCGACAAAGGGCTCACGATAGAACAATACGAAACAATAATATCACTATACCTAAGCACAGTACTGCTGCATTTCAATCATCATTCTCTTACTTAGTGTCATATGTGTACAATCAATTAACAACAGCCATGTGTCAGAAGAGTACTACTTCGTTTAAAACGAATCTAAAAAATAAATTGTTGCGTACATCTGGGAACTTTAAGTAATTTTATTAAATTCTAATAAACTAAACTTAATTTTGAGAAATATGTACAGGTATTTACCATACTCTAGTAACAAAAACCCAGACATTAAATTATAGGCAATCTGTTTAAATTTAGGAATGTACACGTTTATTATATTTTTATATTTAAACCATATAACTCTTTTTTGTATTCCAGTTTTTGCTAAGAGCTCTCGTAGAACACAGAGGTTTCATTCGAATAGTAAATATATCTATATTTCACAGCACCTATTTCTTATTTTTAGAAAAGGGAAAAACAATGCTTTTTGATGTTTCAAATAAAAACTGTATTTTTATACACTCTACATATGTTTCGGCTTGTTAGGCCTTTCTCAAGAGCATTACAGATGAATACTAAAGCTATGACGGCGGTTGTTCCCATTGCCCATTGAATTATATTCCGAGTAGGTAGATCCTTAGTTTTATCACTGGAAATCCCCGTAATTTCACATGTTTGGGTATTATTGCATTTATTTTTAGAACAACCGCCCTCATAGCTTTAGTATTCATCTGTAATGCTCTTGAGAAAGGCCTAACAAGCCGAAACATATGTAGAGTGTATAAAAATACAGTTTTTATTTGAAACATCAAGAAGCATTGTTTTTCCCTTTTCTAAAAATAATTATTCTAAAGATGTTTCACAAGGAACCTACCACATACTCAATCCACCTATTTCTCTTAATTATTGGTTAAGCCAAATATACAGCAGGAAGTATTGTGGGTTGCATAGAACGCAGACCCAAATACTTAGCAATTTTTCATTTATGAAATATGGTAACAGTATGTTAATTGAGAGGGGATATCATTTTTATTAGCTGGCTTAGAGCAGAATTGGCCATTTCCAATTCTGTAGCAGCCCAACTAAGACTAAACTACCAACTAAAGTTTTTGATAATTATTTCGTCACATGAGGTGTGTCTCTTTTGGTGTTATCAAATTTTCTCTTAGTGATGTATCTAATAATAGATAATTAAATTTATTTCATTAATTCCTCTCAGTAGTATTTAACGGCCTTCAGCCATATTTTTCAGTTCTGCTAATTAAATCTAGCTAAACATGACCATAATTCTGTAACACGTGCTGATAACATTTTTTCTTCCCAAATGTAGTTTTGCTGCCAAATTTAACTACAAAGTCAAGATACTACAAATTTAACATACAAATACTTTAACTTATAAGTATAATTACAAGTAATACAACTGCGAAGTATAATTACATATTAGTATTATCGAATACAAATACAGGGGAAATCACGTCTTTGCCATTGATGGTTAAATGCCTGCTAGATTCCGTAATATTCAGTTTTCAGTTTAACACTTTGACTGCTGACGTAATATGGCCTGTATGACCTGGTGGCTAACCTAATCAAGCTTGTTTTTCTGATGTTGCACGTGTACTGGTTTTGGCCAGATATTGCCAAAAATTAAAAAAAAAAATGGAAGCAAAAACAAACAAAAAAAACATGATGTCCAAAGGCGTGATGGGCACTCGTTATGAAATTTACACTTTTTTGCTCATGGCGTCCTTGGGCATTATGACGTCATGAGCATTGAAAGGTAGTAAGGAGATAACGCCCTAAGACGTCATCAGCACTTGACGTGTTAATCAAGTTCAGCCTAGTCCAGTCAAAATTAGTTTAGTCAAGTCCAATTTAGTCCAGTCAATCCAAATCACCAGCAAAACCTTAGCGTTATACAGGTTAACAAGACGTCAAACCACGTCGAGGAGTCGCCTGTGTTCGGAGAGGCTGTTAGAAAAAACTACCAGATGCCTTTCATCTGGTTCTGTCACAATTTTTTTTTGCTAATAGCAAATATGACCACCAATTCTAGATTCCTTGGTAAAAATGCAACCTATTTTTTTTTATCTAACTAACCTAACCTAACCTAACCTAACCTCACCAGTTGCACCCGGAATTTCATTAATTGTTTTCTGAACAGTATCTAGTTGTGCAAATGCAAATTTGGACATTGAAGGTATTCTATAATTCTTATTATTTTAAAGCATTCAAAAATAAATTTTAAATCATTTTTAATATTTGGAATATTCATAAAGTCCTTTGCATACTTAATCACATTAGCTACTTCATTTAAGGTTTCTACAGCTTTCTTTAATGAGTTGAAATAAACATGGTAGTAGCAGGTTTTGATGCGCCCCCTCGCAACGTGGGGCTTGCAGGGACGTTATTTACGCCACTGCCTTTAAAATGTTTTTTTCTTTATTACGATCCGATTATTCCTTTCAGAGTTATCAAAGCTTACGTACTGAAATTCAAGGAAAAAGTCGTTCTCACATTGTCTTGTGACGCCATAAGTTTGATTCTATTTTACGTGAGAACTGTTGGATGAATGAAAATTTTTTGTAAAGGCAGTTTTTTTTGTTGAATTTTTTACTCTTTAATTTTCATCTCCACGATAGTTTTTAAATTTTCCTTATTTTAAAATCATATCCAAACAAATTTTTTTAAGTTTGGCGTCATTTTGTCTTCTGTTACCCAGATAACATTTTAAAATACTTTTCCACTATTAAAAACCTACCAAAAAATCAAAAGTTATAAGGATTATTTTTTACGAGCTTTTGCCACTATTTTCTCTCTGGGTTATAGGTATTTAGTTGTAACATATTAATGTGGGGGAAAAAAGCAATACATACTACTGTATTGAGCATAATCATGTTATTTTTACATTTAATACTATAAATAAGTAATGAACTCACCTGTAATAACTTCTCCGGTTTGAGTTAAATCATAAATATAACTGATTCCGTCAAATAGACCTACAACAAATGTACGTGTAATAAGTGATCAAATAAGATTTGTAGAGCAAACTTTAGACACCATTTTTTTAAACAAGTATATCATTGTTGCCATGGAAAAAACTCTTAATTATTAAAAAAGTTAATTATCGCTGCGCAACTATAATAAATATCAAATTTTCAAGACAAACTAAATACTAACAGAGTTAAAAATCTACTCAATAACTCTGAAATAATAATAAAATATATATTTATGATTTGACAATGAACTAAGGACCGTCGGCCCATTATTTATTATTCTATTTTCAATATGAACAAGTTTAGACTTATTTTCTCCATTCCAATGTATTATCATTAGAATATTAGGTTTCTACCATGCAACAGTGGATACCCATATTTAACAAAAAAATTAAAATTTGCTGCAGAAATATTCATCAATTACTTTGAAAATGTAAGAGTGATCAATAATAAATTGACTTTTATCACTTCAAATTTGTGATCAAAGCCAGGAACTTATTGTAAGTGACACATTGACTGACAAATGACTAAATTCATCAATTTATTCTTTGAACATATCACTTCTTGGTATTGCCAGTGGGAGAAACTCATTTAATTAGCATATTAATGAATTTAAAAACTTGTTCATTTGTATCATATCTGGTAAATCAGACATGTATGAAGCACTCTTGATAAATTGGATTACGATTTTTTTTTGTAGTGAATAATTTTACAGTACCCAAGAAAATAAAACTGGTTCCGGTGGCTTTCAAAATAACGATCATCTATCAATTTTACATGTAGTACAGGCACATTAACCATTTAGGGTAACAAAAATTAATAAAAGAATCATCTCCGGGATTTAAGTAGGTAATAAGCTAACCATTATACTCTTCTAGTTTTAGACATTTTTAGTTTAATTACAAAACATCAAATTTTTTTTATTTAAAAAATTAATAACTTTATCGATCGATTTTGTTTAAAAACAATAGGGTTCTTCCTCTAGCTAACACTAACTTACCCTCCAAATTTCAATACAATCGGACCTTTCGTTCTTAAGTTATTGTGCTTACAAGAAACGTGATGGATGGACAGACAGACTGACAGACAGACATGAGTAAGGACGGACGGACAAGTTGTTCAGAATTCGAGCGTCAACACAGTGATATGTGTATTTTTTCCCTACGAGCAATATTACCGGTTTTAGAAATGTGCCGATTGAATACAATATACTCATCGATTTGTAATTGCGAAGAGTATAACAAACTGGAGAATGAAATAATGCATTCTTTACACTTCCAACTTTCAGGAATATTCAGAAAAACTTGGAAGAACTTTTTGATTTTCGATTTTTCTGCTCTAGCGGCCAATATATTGCAAATAGAGAAAAATGTTTTCAACAAAAAAGGTCTTTACAAATGTTTGTCTTATTTAAGCTGTTTAGAAGATAAATCGAGTTATCCACTTATAGTTTTGAGCCGCTTTGAAATGCGCGGAAAATGAGAATTCTCCGGGAGTTTCGTACGACCGGACCCATTGATCGAAAATTCTTACTATTCAGAGAACCTAAAATAAAAAAATGAAAGTAACATAAAATGTACAGAAAAGTCTCGGCTTTAATGTGGAACTAATCACAAAATTCATAAAAAATGTTATCGTAGAGAAAAAGTGTGAGATGGCTTAGTAAACTTTGTACAGTTGATCCACAGATTTATTCATATCTTTGCCGGAAGTTGTTAGAATAATTCATTTTGCTAATAAATTCTTATATAACGATATATTAACCCAATTAACTTTTTTTGGATTACTTTTGTTGGAAAAATATGCCTTGCGATCAAATTAGAGGGTATATTTCTCATCGATCAGTCACCTCCAAATCTTGGAGTTCAATTCGCTATATCTTACTTATTAATAACAGCACAGTCTTAATTCTTGGATTATAAGTACAATAAAACATTCTTTCAAATGACTAGAGTTTTTTAAATGTATGCAGTATGTTTTGAATTTGTCTACATTATTCATACACGTTCAGAAAATGCACAATTATACAATAAAACATATACAACATATTTGTTTCCTAATATAGATTAAAATGCGTGGAATCGATTCCATGCAATGAAAAAGCACCTATTGTTACGGGAGAAATAGGGAAGATGCATAAAACTCAAAGATATGAATAAATCAACTGTATAAAGCTAAAGTTTACTAAGCCATCTTTTTTTTCTATGATGAAAATTTGTATGAATTTTGTAATTAGTTCCACATTAAAGCTGAGATTTTTCTCTACATTTTGTTATTTTCAATTTTCTTAGCTGCTCTGAATAGTAAGAATTATCGATAGATGTGCCCGGTCGTACGAAACTCCCGGAGACTTCTCATTTTCCACGCATTTCAGAGCAGTTCAAAACTATAAGTGAAAAACTGGAATTATCTCCTAAATGGCCTAAGTAAGACACAAATTTGTACAGATCTTTTTGTAGAGAGACGAGCTACAATTTTTGTTGAAAACTTTTTTCTCTATTTTCATTATTTTAGCCGCTAGAGATAAAACCAAAAATCAAAAAGTTTTTCCAAATTTTTTTTAATTTTCCCAGAACTTGGAAGTGCAAAGAATGCATAATTTCATTCTACAGGTTATTAGCTATTTAAATCCCTGAGATGATCCTTTAATTAGTTCTTGCGAGGTTTTTACAAAATTTTGCCTTCATTGCCTGTACTTACTAATGTTAAATAATTCATATCTCAAAAGGTTGGATATATCTCACACTCCAAGCTTCCATGACAAAAGTCTACTGTACAATAACTACAACTGAAATTTTATTTGTGAATTTAACAGAAAATTTGAGAGAAAACATCTGATCGATGGCAGACCATTTCATGTTTTTATGTTTTAACCTCCCCAAGAAAATTTTTTTGTGGAGGTTGCTAAATTGGTTCAAAGTTGAAAATTGATATCAAATCTTTACGTTTTGAGGTCCCAGGAACCTAAAAAAGTGATTTTTAAAAAAATGTCTGTGTGTGTGGATGAAACTTTGCACGGGAGTTTCTTTAGTGCTCCAGAAGATCTGAAAAGGTTTGGGTTGAGATCGGACTACGTTTTGTGCCATTTTGGCAACACAAGTTGTCTATTTTATAATTACTTACTTTGTAATCGAATGATTAAAAAGTAGTTAAAATTCAGATTTCAACGATATCACACTTGCACCCTTTCGACGTGGTTTTCGCAAAAAAAATTAAAAACATTAAAAATGAGTATAAACTTACAAAAATATAATATTTGAGGTTATCTTGGCCATACAATGCTCGCGCTCTGTTTACAATGCACAGTGTTAGCGAATTAGTTAAAGCATTATCTGTTTTATAGTGTATGGTGATGGTTTCTGTTCTTGTGGGTATCGAGTAGCAAATGTGTTACATATTCTTGATATTACTTTATTAAATTCTCCACAAATTATAAACAAATCTAAAAAGTCTCTTTGGGTGTAATTTAAATGTGCTGCATCTTTTTACCTAAGAGAATGACTGACACTAATGATTGTTTCTAATTATGGCTAAGTTGATGGCAATTTTTATTAAAAATTATTGAATGTAGCCAATATTTCAAAAAGTTGTAACTTTAACCCCTAGCCTATACTAGAAAAAAGGGGATTTAATTGCACACAATTTGATGTTAAAAAATACAGGGTGTTCCATTTGAAACAAAAAAGTATTTGAAGTTTGAATTTGATAAAATGTAACGCGAAAAATGGAACATTTGGTATACTATTATGGAATTTATTTTTGTTGTAGAGACTAGTTCATCTTGTGATCCTTCTATGTGCCAAAGAGCAATTGAGGACCTCCTACACGAAGAAAGTTAGAACAGTTCGTGCAAACCATTGCACCTGTCAAATATCTCCGAAACTGCAGTGTTTACGTATAAGGTGTGCTACATGTTTCGCCTCAGAATTTCATGGTCATTTCAAAAAGTTGAAAATATATATGGTGTTCCATTTATAAGCAGGTTGATATTGACTTCCGGTATAACTGGAAGTGCCACGATCTTGAAAATATTTTAGCCGAGTTGCCCCCATCGACATTAGTTTACTACCAAATTTTCAAAATTTTCCAATGTCTACTTTTCGAGAAAACGATCACCGCAATTCGTCGTGGGACACCCTGTATAGGGAAAGTTGAAACTTACTAATAAAACATACAATTTTACTGATGGTTATGACTAATTGTGATCAACAAATAGTTTAGCACTTTAATAGTCATTTGGGGCAGCACCCCATTTGTAAAGAACTATGGGTAGTTTACAGGATCGAACATACTTCAGATCGAATTACCAATTTAGAACAGAAAACTTGTAAAATATTTGAATTGTTGCATCAATCTGGCTTCTTTATTTCGTCATGTCGGCTTATTTTCAAATGTATACAGGATGTTCCAAAATAAACGGCTTAAATGAAAATGGTAGAAAGGATTTGACATTTGATCGACAAAAAATCTATACTGTCAGGGTAGCAAAGGCTTAGTTTTTTTTTATGAATTTGAATTTTTTCCTCGTTAATTCAAAATTAAGTTCCAGTTCTTAAACTTGATGGATCGCATCAAGTTCTCAAAAAAAAAGGTTTTCAGAGCTAATTACTGCCTCTTTGATTAAAGGTTATAAAGCCAATTATCATTTAAAAAAAATCATGTCTGTCACAAAATAAATTAAAATGTAATTTGTTTGATATTTTTCACTCATATATTAGAGAGAAACCATATAAGGGGGCCATTTCTTTGATGGCATTATAACTACGTATCAACAAAAAAAGTTTCAATGTTCTGTACCTTTTACTCATAAAACAAAGACAGTGCGAAAGATACCTTGCTCAAGTGACAAACTTCAGTTTTCTTAATCAAAATAATTCGTCCATCAAAAAAAAACAAACCTTGACAATATTGTTTTTTTTATTGATTAAATATCATGTCCTTTAACCACGGACTGTTTTGTTTGAGACATACTGTATTATGCTTACGATAAATACAATTTGTCTTTTTGTTTTACTTATCCAATGCACCAACCATTTACACAACGAAAAATAGAAAATAGTCCACTGCATGAATTAAGAGATTACCAATAAGGGACTTACTTAACAAAACTTAATTCAAATAGCTCCATTTTTAAATCAGATTATTCTATTTCACCCTTAAATCTGTTTACTATCTCGCCTTTATAATTCAGCACAATTTCACACTCATGTAAAGCATGTAGAACTTTTGAGTCGCACCAAAAATTATTAGTAATCTTATTTTGACAATTTAATTGAATTTGTAACAAAATATAATTGTTAATTCTCCACATCTTTAAATGTTAATTACCATCATGATCACGTCTATCAAATACATTTTTTAACTCAGATTTCCATTTCTCAAAAACATGGTCGAACCATTAGAGCATGGTAGATTAAAACGAACTACAATTTCAGTCTAAACCAACAAATTTACAAACAATAGTTTTAAAAATGTATAAAATAATATTAACCTATGTATCAAAAACCATAAAAATAAATATGAATTGATCTCCCGATTAATGTTCTTTTCTAATATGTTTCTAATCAGATGTAAAATTCTGAAACACAAAAAATATAAAATTGTATATTAAAAATATTTTTCAAGAAAATATATGTACGTTTCTGAAGCTCTGGCAAGTCGTTATCCATGTGGTGGTCAAGTCAAGCTTCTAGTAACCGAAAACTCGCAACTAGTTGCACCTATTTGTATCTGGAAACACAAAAAGAAAATAGATATGTCTAAAACAACCGGGATTTGTCCTTAATTGAGTATTACTTATACGAATATGTATATATATATGTAGAATGAGTATGGGTTTATAAATAGAAAGTGATCAAAACAAATGATTTAAATTCAATAACTCATACTCAAACACAGGGTAATTACATTGATTTCTTCCTACCGTGTAGCGTAGGCTACAGTAACAGCTATGCCAGAGTCCAAGAGGCTACGACCGGATGATCTCATTTCTGGAACATCTCAAGCAGACATCGCACATTAATATGGTTGTCCCTTACTTGAGGCTTTACACCTTTACAAAATAAGAAAATAATTAAAACTTACCTTCTGTCCTATGAATTTTTGCTGGTGGTGGTTCTTCTGTACCAGGTGCAGGGGGTTCGCATTCTTCAGGGACCGGTGGAGGAAGCGGAGGGACGTTAGAAATTGTTGTATTTATTGCCTCAGGAGGAGGGGGAGGAGGAGGCTAAACAAAAAAGTTAAGTTAATCAAACAAGGCATAAAATTGCGACATTACTTACAACATTGGATGCTTTATTAAGATTATTTAACAGCAGTTGCTGTTGTTGAAATGTTGTCATCATCTTGCTAGTTTTATTTATGAAAACACCGATTTAAACACTAAAATATGCACAATTTCTGAGCGAATAATCAATCACAGAGAAAAAATGGCGGCCACTCACAGAATGTGCGCTTGAAGAGCCGATCGATAAATATATTTTCCGAATGAGAAAGTACCGACCGTGACGACCTCTACGGTATTTAACTCATCAGGCCAATTTTGACGATAGACCGGTTATGAAGGTTAAATAGAATATAGGGTAAATGTTATTATTTTCGCTTATACAGCATGGTTTGTGAAATAAAACTATTTTCAATATTTTTTTGTAGTATGTAAGTTAATTAACTTCTAAATGGGTTGGCTTTTATCTACCGACTTACAATCACAGAAATATACATATTGCAGTGATAATAAGTTGCTTATTTCGTATGATTCAACATTCAGTTGAGTTGTGGAAACAGTATAGTAAGATGATTAAAAGTAAACAGTTTAATATGTATTAGTACTAGGTATTATAATATATAACTTTTAAATCCCATAAAAATTGTATTTTTGACACTTGACACTTGAATTTGTAGAGTAAGAAGTTAATTTAAAAAAAAAATACAAATGCCATAACTTATTTTTCAATAGCACAATAGAAATAAAATGTTCGCATAAATTTGTCATTTGGTGTGTTGATAAATAAAAGTACCAATTATTAAAATCAATCTAATTGAATAATTTTTCTACATGGTAATTATATAGTCATTTCTTTATCTTTTTGGCTTTTCTAACCACATATGTATTCCCTTCGAAATAGAATCCAATCACTGGACTCTATTTTGAAAGAAATGCATGTGGTTAGAAAACCCAAAAAGGAACATAAAATACCCTCTGCTGTGAATACACCTTAAAAGTGGTGGAGGGGGAGGTACCTATATGTTTTGCATAGTATGTCCCAACAACGTTTTCAGGACGTCCTCTCTAGACCTACATTCGTCCCACATAAGTCCTGGGTGGGACGTCCTCGGGACACCCCGTTTTGCTGACACGGAACGACCCTCAAACGTCCTCGGTACGTCTTACGTCGGTAGAGTACGTCCTCGGGACGTTTTCATGTCCTGTGAGTACGTTCTTGGGACGTTTTCGGGACGTCCATGTGCTATTAGGGAAGATTTTCAAACAATAATTTCTTTGTTCTAGAGAGGGTAGGAACCTTGTCTCAAATTGACGTAATTACGAATACAGCAAAGACTTGTGATTCTGTGATATAATGTTTACAAAAATGCTATTAATGTAAAATGCGAGACTTCGGCTCTATGCAATCTCCTTTGATAAATATGGGAGCGTTATTATACTAGCTCCGTTCACCCAAGAGATGCAGTAAGGCCACTCCTCATTTTGCTTAGACCATAGTTAGTTATTGTTTAGTGTGAGTGATCTCCAGATGATGTAAACATATGGTTGACGAAACGCTCGTCGAGTGAGTAGATATAGTGTTCAACTGGAAACTCCTCCAGAATTTGTTTGTTGACTGTTGCATCTATTTCTTTTCTCTCTATTAATATTTTACATGCATTATTTTAGACTTCATTTAATTGTTTCTAATTAGTGAATTAGTATATGGCATCTCATTATTTTAACTCTATTTTTTATGTTTGCAAATTGGGAATATATAAAGACGCCTTGACGTGGGATAACCACTGAACTATACATAATAAATGGAAGACCAATACAGATATATGCGCGTGAACAAAATACTTCAATCATGCGATTGAAGGTCCCGGGGTTCTGCGTCGCCGCAGTAGAAATCTAAGATTAAAAGTATGTTGGTGATTGAGTCAGAATGCTTCTTGCGGACGGTATGCGCTGACGCGATTTTTCTTTGATTTGTCTCCCGTAGCGGGAGGTCTTGGATTAGTGCAGAATTTCAGAGCCGGTGCTCTCGTTTTTTAGCGGTTGTCTTGTGTAGTACTTTGTACATAAACAATTCGTGATAAGATAAAGAATAAAGCAATATGGTCCGGTCTTGTTCCTGTTTGTTACCTATATTTTGAGTAAGTACCTTGTTCTTGTCTATTCTGTAAAATACACTATCCTCTAAATATCGGCGACAACTCCGAGTTTTGGGATCTTTTCTCTTCCTGTGGGTAATTTTGCCTGAAAAACTTTCGTTGTGATATAATTTCCGAGATATCTACTGAACTCATCTACATGATAAATATATAGAATTCATTGGATATACAGGATACAAAATTGTCTAACCTCACCTTTTTCCGTAATTTTTTAGCGAATTTTAAAGTTTATTTTACTATTTGTGAATCTACCTAAATAATGTTAAACAATCCAAATTATGTGCGTTACTGATATATAGACTTGATCTATTTAAAAATTATTATGTTACATTATCGTAAGTACTTTTTATAAATATAACTTTGTCAAATAAGTAAGCGTGAACTGTAAAATGTGAGACTGTAAAATTTGAACATTTTGGCCTTATATGACCATTGAAATGTATTATACTTAAAATAATAGAATTGTGATCAGACAGGCAAACTTACCATGTAAATAAGAATAATAATGTACTTATTGCTTAAGAAAACATCTTTCAAATTATTTTCAGGTAGACTTCGAAAAGGTATTTTACCTTGGCTAAAGGCTATTATGGCGGAAATTCTCAAATCGAGAAGCTGAGCCATAGTAATGTGATTGGCAGTGAACATTTTGCTGTATGTATGACGAAGACATGAAACGTCTGAAACCTGATGTAGTTCCAACCTTGAAATTAGGCCCTCGAAAACCTGTATCTTCTATAGTCCACCCCCCCAGTGCCATGGTAACATAATTCATGATTTCTGGAATAATTCTATAATTTGGTTTTAGTATTGATGTAGATATCCGTAGTACTTCATCTGGCATTTCAACGTATGGTCAAATGGCATCTCTGGTACGTGTTTATAGAAGTAGATAAAGAAAATATAGATATTTTATAGGAACGGTATCATTTTAAATTGTATGTATGTAATATTACTTATTTTGGTTTGTATATTTTTTGTTACATTTTATTGCGTTACCTAATTTAAGTTACTTGTATCAAAGGCAAAGACTACACCAACGTGTGAATCTAAAATACATGATTTTTCAATAAAGTATTTAATGTAAGTTGTTACTGTATATTTCTTTATTCCTCCCATAATAAATACCTTCTACTTTGTCACTGATCTTAGTGATCTTTCAATACTAATATTAGTCTACCTATATTAAATTCACTAGTATTTACAACTTGACCAAAAAAGTATTTTTCAGGTTTCACTTTTAGTTTTTATTCATATTCAAACTGTATCTCGATCTCTGAGGTAGAAAATATGACTCCATTTTTTGGTGGACTCTGTATTCAATTCTCAATATGATCGTACATTATCAAGAACGTTGACTAGAAAAAAATTGAAAATTAAATAATTATGTATTGAGCATGACAACTTTTATGTTCTTTAATAAAAATTAAGACAAAGGTTAACTGTATAAGAAATGTCAATCTATACACGCATATTTTTGGTGATTTCTAAAAAAAAGGCAAATTAAAAATACTTGCAACAGAAATAGAGCCGGCCCTGGCCTTCGACACAATGCGATTGCGCTCCTCCCCGGGGTCGCCATACTTGCGCGAGATTCAATTTGAAGTACAAATAGGAATAGACATTGGCATTCCATTTATATGTAGAGTTCAGTGGGGATAACTTTATTCTCGCATTGATATACCGGCCTTAAGTCTTGAACCAGGGTTACCGTTTTCTAATAACCGTATTCTACTTACTTACATTCAGAATAATTCCGATCACAGACTACCAAAATCTACTAAAAATTAGATTCTAGTAAAAAATCTACCGCCATCTGCCGTAGGGCGGCAATATTATGGGACAAGTCCTGTTTAGGGGACCTATAAGTTATTGTTTGCCGTTAACACTTCCACCGCTAGATGGAGCAGCACTACTTTTAAACAAAAATAACAGCAGTAATGAAAACCAAATATTTACTAAAATGATATGAAATATTTGTTAAAATAACAAGCAAATAAAAATATTAAAACGTTTTGAACGGAAAATTCATACTTTAAAACTTAAACCTAACATGTCAGAATTTGGTTTAAGCTTAGTTACAGTTTCCTAATTCCGATATACCTCGTTAATTCTAGCGACATCTATCGGAGAAGGGCTGAACTTACCTAAAAGACTGCAGCAATTATCTTTATAGTCAATTTGATTGAGTTCGGTGCTATTCCAGTAGGTGCCACTTATAGGTTACTTGCTCAAATTATTATACATGGCGATAAAATATAGCATTAAAACTGGGACTCAAAAATCTACTGCAATCTACTAAAATTATTAACTCTACTAAAATTCTACTGCCCAGCCTCATTTTTCTTGAAAATCTACTAATTTAGCAGGCAATCTAGTGAAAACGGCAACACTGTCATGAACGTGATCTGCTGCTCATAGTTGGTAACACTGAGTGTTGACGTTCGTTCTCAGTGTTGCCAATCGGCGAACTTTTGTTCGATTTTCGGACTTTTTTTAACGCTGTGGGCATTTTTCGGACCCTGAATAAATACGGACTCTTTCGGATTATTTTGATATTGAGTACAGTTTCGCTTTTTTTATACAGAGTAAGTACGTATTTAATTTTATTTTTTTTCAAATTCTACTTTTACTACTAATGTTATAGCAATTTAATTTAAAACATTCTCATTCTTCATAGTTTTAGTATTTTTAGAAAAATTCTTAACAAAATTATACTGCGGCACCCAAAATTTGCCCAAGTAGCAAACTTCTAACTTAAATCGGACATTTTCGGACTTTTTCATCAGTCGGCGGATAATTACAGTTGATACTATTGGTAACACTGTTTGTTTATTTGATTATTTGACACATAGATTTTGACGTTTCAACTTCATTTTCAGGTTAATACATCATTAGTACGTAATCTGGCTTATAGCTCTCTGATATGTCCTAAATAAATATAATATCTATTGGTATAATATAATCAAAATGGATATAACGTTACTTATTGCTTTAGCATCAATTATATTTGGAATTATTCTTGGTATAACTTTATATTTAAAGTTCAGTCAGCAACCAATAGGTAAACATTTCATTACATATGGTGTGTTCAAAGTAATTTCGATTTTTTATTACTACAGTTGCTGAAAGACCAAGGCCTGTTCCAAATAGAATAAGAGATGGAGCGCCAAGAAGAGCCCAAATGGCAAGAAATAGAGGAGCAAGGTTGAGAGCTAATGGTAAGGTGGAACATTTACTTCAGTTTGCATAATGGTGTTTGTACATACAAGATGTATCTCATTTGTTTTTGTTTTGTACCATTTTGATAAATTCCCACCATAAAAATTAAGTTGTGTGGCTCTAAATCAAAAGTTGGTCATGTCCTATTTGGTAAAGTCTGTTTATATCTATTTCGGTGTTAATATTTCCGGAGAAGATCTAAATAAATCCTAGAACACTAATTGTATCCCCCTCTTCATTGTCATTTTTTAAAATGTGTTGAAGATGCATTCAGTTTATACTATTATCGAAAAGTCCATGCCCCCGTTTTACATCATTTTAAATTCTAAATTATTTTTGGTTAAATAATAGGGTTTGAGACTCCCTTTCTGTTCTTAGTTGCTCATCAAGAAGCCGAAGAGTCTGAGGAAGAGAACGAGGTAGAAAAGGAAGATATTGAATTGCCCGATGGTAAATTGGGGGCAAAGAAAAGGGCCAAGTTAGAAGCAAAGGCTGAGAAGAAGGCCGCCCGAGAAGCAGTAGAACTTTTAAGAGCAGAGAAAAAGAAAAAAGCAGATTTAGCAGAGGAAGAAAGAAAAAAGTTAGAGGAGTTAGAGAAAGAGGAAGAACGAAAGCGTGAGGATGAAGAGAAAAAAGCGAAAGAAGAAAAAGAACGACTTGAATATGAGGAATATTTAAAAATGAAAGAAGCCTTCTCTGTGGAAGAAGAAGGTTATGAAGAAGGAGAACAAGGTGATGAACAAAACCTCTTACAAGAATTCGTTAATTATATAAAAACTAATAAGGTAGTGGTTATTGAAGATTTAGCTGCTAAGTTCAAGTTAAAAACTCAGTCAGCTATTGACAGAATTAGAGATTTACAAAAAGATGACATTCTAACGGGAGTTATTGATGATCGTGGAAAATTCATTTATGTTTCAACACAAGAAATGGAAGCTGTTGCTAAATTCATTAAACAGAGGGGAAGAGTTTCCATTGCCGAGTTGGCAGAAAATAGCAACAAACTGATTAATTTAACACCCATTGCAAGTACCATCGTAAATTAATTAAATAAAAAATATATATAAGTAATTGGGTTTTTTTATACTAAAATTTGAATATAAATTAATACCCAGAATTTTTCCTTTTTAGTTACAAAATTAAAAAATGATGTATATAATGTAAAGATTTCAGTTAATATATTTTAATGCATATGTATTTTATTAAATTGATTAAATAGAAATAAATAATGTAAATTATTAAGTATGTTTTCAAGTTATATATGGTTGGACTGTAGCTATGTAAAGCTGGTTAGGGCTAATCCCTTTTAAGTGCAAACTATGAACGTTAGTTTGCTGTTGGCCCTATTGAATATCAGGCCTGTAGCCAAGGGATGTCTGGAGACAGTTGAGATATTCCAACATAACCTTTTAAATTATGAAGGAATTGGCACCCCCTGAAGTCCGATGAGCACCACCTACAGTTCATTTCTGGCTACAGGCCTATCTAATATTTAGTGCTGCTAAAAGGCAATATTAGGTAGTTTAGTTCTACTACATAAATAGCTAAGAAAGACACTAAACAAAAATTGAAGTAAACTACTCTTTAAGACAATTTCAAACATTGATATTTGCTACAGATTTTTGTGTTCTTTGTATATATGGATAGCTAATTCTATTGCCTAGTATATTAATTGCTTATAATTCTGGATTACGATATATGAAACAATAAATATGCAGTACTAGTTTTCATTTTTCCTTAAAAAGCATAAAAAGTTAAATTCCTGTGTAAATTATCATTTGTTTATCTTTAGACGTTTCTAAAATATTGATAAAAAAACATTTTCAGGAGAATTACTTAACACCCTGTATCTCGGAAACTAATCACTTCCCGACCCATGTTTATAGGAACTTTTTTTCTTATTTTGAAAAGTTGTATTACTTAGTGAAGTTTGGCCTATGCAATTCGGGACACTGTATAAATGTACACCTATTTTAAATAATGAATGTTTCCGTTAGCGCTATAATTTCTCTAGAGATTAAGAAATTCCAATAAGTATTTTCTGTGACATGTACCTAAACCTACTTACTATAGTATATCAATGAAATTCTGCCAGAATTTGCGTAAACAATATCTGTATTTAACACCAGTGTAAAATATATTATTATATTATTCCGCAGCATGTGATTCGCTCAGTACATTGCCTATTGGAAAAATACAGCAGTTGCATTAGCAATAAAATTTATTCAGAGTTGTAATTTGTAATTATGTTTATATCTGCCCGCCCTATGGTAAGTAGACTATTGTCACATTCTTTTCAATCATGGAAGTTGATTTTGTCGGTAAAATGCTAGTTGCTATTGACGATGGGAGGTAAAAGTGAGTTACTTACCTCCCTTGGGCAAATAAGAGATTTCGAATCATGAAAATTAGAAGATGTTGAACTTGAAATTTTATCAATTATTAATTAATATTTATAGTAATAGTCCAATTATTACAGTTAGTAACATTATCGCTTGATTTTTTAGGTTTATAGCTATCATTCTTCCATTTCAGAAATGCCCTCAGTTTAGGATATTTGGATATATGTTCTCTATGAAAACACTTGACTTAATCAGTGAATACTCGCCGGTGATTTTAATGTTGCTGATTTCTCCACGAAATATGCCAACAGTGACATTTCAGAGACACCAATATTTTTGCTCTGACCACTTCTTGAATGCTCCATACGCTCGTTCGTAGTGCCCTTTCAACTTTTCGGGAAATAAATGTTCGCAGGTAGCCTTTGCTGCATTTTTTATTTGAAATTCATTTATTTGTAAAAAATAATTCAGAGCCACAAAACCACCTTTTATGTAAGCGTCGTTTGTAAACAACACCTTAGTAACAACAAAATCGAGGCAGACTACTTGACATTAACTAATGTTATAAAATTACTTAGTGTCACTGTCAAAATAAATTGATCAAAAAATGTAGAATCTGATTTTTTTATTTCATGAACAATAGGGGAGCAAATATAACGTTATACACCATGCAGGAGGTAAGTTTCGACCAGTCTCAGACTCTATTGCCAGCCTTCGCTACGCCCGGGTGCAAAATCGTCCTCGACTGGTAAAGTATATTTACCTCCCTTGTAGTGTAATATACTAGTGAAGTGATGGAGGAGTTCACTTAAAAAAATGATTGTAATAAAACACATCAATAAGCAAATATTGATTTATTTAAACTGATATATAAAATTACACAATGTATCGATCATTCGCTCATATCTTCCTCTTCCTCGCTAGTTACATCTGCTTCATCAGCCTGTTCCTCACATTTTGGACACCTACACTCGAAAAGATAATTTTTCATCAGTTCCTTCCTTCTGGAATGTCTTGACCGATCCAACATACACTCATCTAAGTAACTAATAAATATTTCCTCTCCCTCTTCTATGTCCTTAATTGCGACTAACGATAACCTGTGGTTGTTATGTAAATATGTTGATTCAGCATTGGGTGAGCAACTGTGATTACATGCACTTTGCAATGAATACAGTGCAACACCTTCGTTGTTCAAAAAATTTCCTGAATGTTCATCCATTTCATCATACAAATTATCTATACATTTATCCAATGCTGTTCTCTCCTGCTCCGTTAGTGTCAAATCAGAAGTTTTGGTTACCCACTGGCTTATAGCACTTGTTCCAACACCTTGCCCATTAGTGCCTACATTCAAATTTTAAAAAAATATCACATTAAAGATGTTATCAAGACAGAGTGAAATACGATTCTAATAGATAATATATTATAACTATAATTACCTATTAACGCTAAAAGACCCTGAAATCCAGCAGGTGTCAAGAATTGCTCGATGCCCTCATGGGGCATAGCGGTCATTAGTAGATTATGTAAAAGAGAAATCTGATTAACAAATTTTTCTCCTAAAAGATTATGCGCTAATTCTGCATCTTCATTAACTGTACGATGGCAATATTGTAAAGTTTGTTCAATAGCTGCATCTCGATTTGGAGCTTGAATTATTCTAGCTAATAGACGGACGATAAGCATAATACTGCTTGTCTCTGGTGGATAGTGGACTTGCCTAAAAAAAATAAAATAAAAAATGAGAAGAAATATTTTTCAGTGACTATGTATATTAATATATGTATTACTTAAAAGATGACAGATTATACCTTATTATTAACTAGAAACATTCACTCTATACTGATATTCCTCTTTATATCCTTCTCATGATTTTCTTTCGGTCGCTGTCAATATGCTTATTCAACGTTTTTTTTTTCTCTGCTAGGAATTTATTTATTTATCATCATAGGATACATTACATTATGAATAATAATAATCGATACAATACATATTTAACGTAACTAGGTACATCATATAGATGCGGAAGTAAAGAGAAATAAGTATATACCTACATACTAATTTAACCTACGTACATATGCTAAGAATACATACTTATACACACATCAATATTACAAATATGACATTTTAGGATGAGAAGCGTGTTAAGGCATGCACATACGTGATGCTCCAATGTCTTCGTAGAGTAGTCGTATACCGATAAGGATAAAGGTAATAAACAATTTTAGGTACCTAGGCAGTTATGTGGCTATAACTGCCCGTATGTACCATATGTTTGACCTGTTTAATAGAGTAATAAATAATAGAGATATAGTAGAAGTTATGATTTGGATACTGAAAAATGACGTGTCAGGTCTATTATACAGTGTGTCCAACTAAGTCGGCACCATATGGGAAACTTTTTTATTATTGGTTTTATGAAAAAAAGTTATTCTTAATGAAAAGTTTTGCATGGCCTAAAACCAAAAATGAAATAATCAGATATCAATTTTCTGCAGTCGTATACGAGGTTTGTCGAAAAATGTAAATTTTGCTCAAGAATAAAGTACCTTTATTTATTACAATATCGACAATCGTTATTAAGAAAAGTTGATCCTAATTGAAAACTACGGTCAGATGTCTAATATTATCCATCCACCATGAAAGAACAGATTTTGTTTATGAATGTTACTTATTAGTTATCTTCTGTTTAACTTTTCATTTGTAAAATAAATTATTATGATATGCATGCATTAATTATTCAAATGCAATGGCAAATTGTTACATTACTTACTAGTGAACCGAAGGGTTATCATGTTTTTCAACACAATAAATGTTTTATGATTTGCAAAATTAAATTATTATGTATAATTTGTACCCAAAAATTATTAAAGATAATTTTTTCATGGTAGATGGATAATATTGGATATCTGACCGTAGTTTTCCATTAAGATCAACTTTTCTTAATAACAATTGTCGATATTGTAATACATAAAGGTACTTTACTCTTGAGCAAAATTTACATTTTTCGACAAACCTCGTATACCACTGCAAAAAATTGATATCTGATTATTTCATTTTGCGTTTTAGGCCATGCAAAACTTTTCATCAAGAATAACTTTTTTTCATAAAACCAATAATAAAAAAGTTTCCCATATGGTGCCGACTTAGTTGGACACACTGTATAAAGGAGAGAATTTGTGATGGAGTCTTCTAACTTTTTACAAAATTTGAGCAAAAGAGTTATAATTATGTACAATATACAGTTTGCAGACATTCCTGAATTTTTTTATATTGCTTATTATTTTGATATTTAATGGAAGAAGATTATAGAATTTGGGTCCTAAACTATTCATGAACTTTTTGTTTATGTTTTTTTTATTTATTAGTATGGTTATGTGTTGATTTATTCTATTTCGAGTGACATAATAATGATTAATACAGTGTTTAACTTTTGCGTGCTTGTGTACAAAACAGCAGATTGAAATGATGAATAGGCTACTAACATTGCATATTATATCAGTGTATAATAAGTTTGTTGAGTATAGTCTATTTTTCTTTAGTATAATTTTCAGTATTGTATTTTGAGCTACCAATGACGGTTTTAGAGTATTCTTGTAGAGACCACCCCATACAATTATGCCGTAGCGAATTAGAGACTCAACCAATGATATACTGTTAGTAATAAGTTTTAAAATTTGTGTATAAGACACCTACTTAATTCTTTTTGTTAAGTATGTTACATGACAGTCCCATTTTAGGTTTTTGTCAATTACAATACCAAGGTACTTGTGGTCTCCTTTATTGTACCATTTAAGTTGTCTACTTTTATGTTGTTATAACCAGGACGATTTGCGGCTGTTACAGAGAAAGCAATGTAATTTGTTTTACTTGAGAAAGCAATGTAATTTGTTTTACTTATGTTTAATGAAAGTTTATATGTATCTAGCCAATCTTTTACTTTTTTGACCCTTATTTTTACTCGCTTCCTTGTGTCCTCCCAGGAAGTTCCACTGAAAATTAGTGCAGTATCATCTGCATAAGAAATGACTTTACCATTAATGTTTATGTTGGTTCAGGAAGTGATATATACATTGAAGAGTGTTGGTCCTAACACTGTACCTTGCGGTACACCAATCTGTACGCTTTTTTGGTTCACTTAATGTGTTCATAATTTTTACACACTGTGTTCTATTTGTTAAGTAGGATTTAAAGACTTTCAGCACAATGCCTCTAACTCCATAGCTTTCACGAACATTAATAAGTTTCTCGTGAGGTACCGTGTCAAAAGCCTTGGCTAAATTTAAAAATACAGCTATACATTTTTTACTTTTGTCTAGATTATCTGTTACCTCCTTTGTTACTTCAAACATTGCGTCGTCAGTGCTTAACCCCTCTGTAAACCCAAATTGGTTGGGAGAGAGTAATTTGTTGCTCTTTAGGAAGTTAAATAGTCTTTCCTTGAGACATTTTTCGAAGACTTTCGCAATATTATTAATTAGGTTTATTGGACGATAATTGCTAATTATTTTGGGATTGCCTGACTTACAAATAGGGGTTATAATAGATACTTTGAATTGACTAGGAACTATTCCGATTTAAACACTAAATTTATTATATGGTTTAATGGGGAAATAATGTAAAAGTGTATGGTTTCTAAGATTTTCGCGGTAATTCCATCTGGTCCAGGAGAATTGTTGTTGTTTAAACTGTTTATTTGTCTAATTAATTCATTATTATCTACTGGTTTTAAGAATATTGATTTATCTATACTGAACTGTGTATTTGTTCGGTTATGGCATTGTGGAATTTTATTTAACATCTCCAAACCTATACTTGAAAAATAGTTGTTATAGAAATTGGTTATGTCTTTGTCACTATTAAAATTATTGCTGGTGTCATCAAGAATTTGAAGATTATTGTTGCCCCTTTTTTTGCTCTCACTTGTTGCCTCGGAGATAAGTTGATACATTTTTTTTATATCGTTCGAATTTTCATTTATCTTATTTTGGTAGTAGTTATTTTTTGCATTATTGATTATTTGTTTTAAATTATTTCGATAAGCCCTGTATTCAGCTTTTTTGTTAGTGGTAAAGTCATTTAACAGTTTCTTTTTCAATTTGTCACGATGTTTTATAGAAATAATTATTCCATTACTTATCCATGGTTTTATTTTTTTATACTGTTTTTGTAAATATTAAGGTACTTGATTTCTCTAGTATTTCTCGCAATTCTGTTATGAATTTTTTAGCAGCTAGTTCCGGATTATTTGCATTTAATACATTTACCCATCTTGTTTCTATTCTAGACTGCCGGGATTTCCGTGATATTTGAATTTGTCTGGCCTAATTTATCATAATGGGGTAGTGATCTGTGATGTCGTATTGTATCACAAATGATTCATAATGACAGTGTTTTAAATTCAAAGTTTTTCTTGGCAAAGATATGGTCAATAGACGACGATGAATCCTTCGTTACTCTAGTAGCAGAATCAATATATTAGTTTGAAGACCGTGTAAAGCTAAGATTTCTAAATAGTTATTTACTATAGGATTGTTTAGGTTTAGTATATCAATATTCCGGCAATTTTGTTTACTCTATTATGTTTATTTTTTTTCAATACTATAATTCATAAACATTGGCAGTTTAGACAAATTATAAGTTCAAAAATAATTTCTCTAGTACTTCTCGCAATTCTGTTATGAATTTTTTAGCAGCTAGTTCCGGATTATTTGCATTTAATACATTTACCCATCTTGTTTCTATTCTAGACTGCCGGGATTTCCGTGATATTTGAATTTGTCTGGCCTAATTTATCATAATGGGGTAGTGATCTGTGATGTCGTATTGTATCACAAATGATTCATAATGACAGTGTTTTAAATTCAAAGTTTTTCTTGGCAAAGATATGGTCAATAGACGACGATGAATCCTTCGTTACTCTAGTAGCAGAATCAATATATTAGTTTGAAGACCGTGTAAAGCTAAGATTTCTAAATAGTTATTTACTATAGGATTGTTTAGGTTTAGTATATCAATATTCCGGCAATTTTGTTTACTCTATTATGTTTATTTTTTTTTCAATACTATAATTCATAAACATTGGCAGTTTAGACAAATTATAAGTTCAAAAATAAAATCATATTTGAAGGCGATCAAAAAAATTTCTGTTCTTGACATTGTACCTACCGTCGTAAGCTTTGCCAGTTATAGCCACATTGCTTCACGCACACGTAACAGATCCTTCACATATTTACTATTAATACATTATGTTTTTACATATAACTTACTTCCAAGCTTCATTCAACTGTTCCAAAGGATGAACACCATTTCTCTCGGTTGTCTGTAAACACACCGTTCTATGGTATTGATTAAAGGCAGTATTCTGACATTCTACAGAACAATATTGTTCACCACACATTATACAAGAAACATGTTTACTTTTAACTGTTGTACAACATTCTGGATAAGGTAATTCTACGTAATGCCCAGTCAATCTTGTTGCATTTTCTTGGGCTGTTTCCAAAGGCCTATAATATACAAATATAATAACTTTTCATACAGAAAACCCATCAGATAGGTATTTCAGTACCTTAGACAGTGATCGCATGCACGATATTGATATGCTGCATTCCAAGAGAACTGGCAAGAAACATAAGGATCTTCTTCAAATATAACAGAGCCATTGTTTATTTTCTTTTTAGCATATAAACCTTTTCCCTAAAAGAAATATCAATTAATGATATAATGCCAGAGAAGCAGTGATCGTTATTTAGCAGCCAACCTTTGCGGTATCGGTGATACGAACTTCTACATTCATTTTAAAAAATGCTATCACAAGTTACACACTACGTGTAGAATAGTAATTAGTAAGTATACGATGACACAGGCTTTAAAATTAAAACCTATATTTGATTTGCGGCTTTAAAACCTCATGATAAAACCGCGTTTTTAGGTTAAATCCTTCTCTTATGTACACGTCACTTCTTCTTCTTTCAATATTTGATTCAGCCCTTTTTCTTTCATTTACTTGGTAGACATCTGGGATCTACACGAAAATCTATTCTAATCACCCAGCAGTACTGCCTGTATCAACTGAAACCAATTTTATTTCATTATCCGAACTTCCATTCTCCATTTTGTCTAAATATACGAAATTAGACTTAGAATTTTACAAATATCGTTTGAAACTACAAGTTTTTCGTACAATTGGCAGCACTGATTCAAATCTAAATTTGAATTTGAATACATTTAATATAGAAGAAGAAGAAGCACTACTTAAACTATTTAGGAATGTCAATTATCTATACTATGAATAAGAATAATAATAATGAAATAATGTTTATGTTTACAAATTATTTATTAGTTACTAATTTTCATGCAATACAATGTGCTACAATTTCACTTTAAATTATGGAAAAAACAAAAATATGTGTTAGTTTAACTGATTTTCCGATCATTTGTCGGATATGCCTAGGTAAAACAAATTTAAAACCATTAGAACAATCTAATTTATTAGATTTATTTAAGTATATTACTAATATACAGGTAAGCAGCTTATTAATCATGATTAATATTAGTATTTTATGATTGGGTAAGAGCAATTTGCATTCACAGCCAGTGCGTAATATAGACAGCACATTTTTAATATTAAATGATTCTTGAAAATTTCCATGTAATACCTTTAAAATCTTTTACTTTAATAATCAGATACTTACTGAAAAGTGAAAAGTTCAGTTGTGCTAAAACAGACTGGGAGAACAGAACTCAAAAAACATATAACTGCAATGAATTCCATAACTTTCTATTATCCGGTTTCCTAGTTGTGGTGTGGTCATGGTAAAATAGCACTTGTTTTCTCTTATAGAACAAGTTGGATTGATATGTGAATTCAGACCTCGCATTGCCACCGTCAGGTCTTTAGAAGCTCAAAAAGAAAATATATAGAACTCTTACAAATCTACAGTAAAAAGTAACAAATTTCAAATCTTTATTTCTGTGTGTCTTGATAAAATGCCTAATTATATACATTGGCATACTTAATTTCAGATTGAATCTGAAGATGTTCTACCTAAAAATCTATGTCTTACATGCATTAATCAATTGGAGGAAATTAGTTCATTCATTGATTTATCAAAAAATAATGATGCGAATCTCAAAGAACTTGTTCGTGTAAGCAGATTGGAATCTTTCAATGAGAGGATTGAATCTGAATCAGATATTGCAGACGATCCTACTGAAGTTTTAGATGAACCTGATGATGATCATCCTGATATTAAAGTTGACCTTTGTGAAAATAAATTAATTTTGGAAAATAACCTTAAAGATGACATTTCTGCTAAACCAAAGGAAAGTAGAAAAAGAAACAGAAAGACAACAGGGCATTCAACGAAAAGACAACCCTCAAAATGTGAAGTATGTTGTGAATATTTTAGTACAAAAAGTAAATTGACGGAACATCAAAAGATAAATTCAAGCTGTAGAACTAAGCAATATAAGTGTATGAATTGCGAAAAAGCTTTCTTTACAAAATTTAGACTGAACCTTCACATGAGATCTCATACAAAAGAAACACCATTTGAATGCAAAATTTGCTTCAAAAAGTTTAGGCATTCTACAAATTTAAAAAGACATGATGATATTGTCCATAAGGGCTTGAAGCCATTTAAATGTGAAATTTGTGGAAAAGGTGAGTGTTGTGTACTTCCATGTTGGGGCGCCAATTAATGATGGAGTGGATATTTGATTACTATACTATATCCGGCAAATTTGGCTGTCTGATTGAATAAACAATCTGGTGAGATTTTAAAAACATCCGGTTAATATTTGATAATTTTTTTTTTAAGAATCATGTACATATTTTCTATTTAACAAAAAATTAACTTAATAATTCCTCGAAATGCTAAATAATAAATTGTCACCTTACAATAATTTCTATTAAACACCTACAGTACTAATAGTTAAAATGAGATGAGATAAATTATATTGAATAAATATTAATTTTTTGTCGTAAATAGTAATAATCTTTATTTAGGACAAGAAAAAAAATTTCTATACAAACACATAAGTACTTAAATGTTAAAAGAGACATGAATTAATCAAGCACTGCAATTTTTCATTGGCATAAGTTCCAATAATACCAATCAAAGTTGTATCAAATTGGAGGCTAAAATTATAAAAGCAGCGAGGCTAAAACTTTTTTCTATTTGTAGAGGGGTGTGTAAAACGATAAAAAAAGCGAACTCCTATGGCAATGACATGGAGTGTATCCAATGCCATGTAGCATCTCCAGCAGAAGATATAGAACACATGTATACGTAAATAAAAGATGGCTGATGCTGGGACTGAGGATACTGCGTTGTCGTTATACAGACATGGTATACTCCGCATAGTGCCAATGCAGCATCCTCGATCCGGGCAGTTCGTATCAGAGTCTTCTGGTATGTATATGTGTTCTCCGTAATGACGCGGCGGCACGCGCAATTAATGGAGAGGCCGGGTGGCTTTGTTTATTTTTTGTCGGGGCGGAAATCATTTTTTTCAAATGTGAACAGAGAAAAAGTTCAGCTCATATTTTTTTCATCTTCTTAATATTTGGAATAGCCTGAAGTGGAGAACTGCCTCGCCGTGATGACATGATTAGCCCTCAAAATTAGGCAATATGCGAATGTAATCGCTCATAACTGAACTAACAAAAAGTTCCATTCGAACTTTGTTGTGGTCAAGAGACATCGAAATTACTCGATAACGAGCAGAACTGCCTCACTGTGGTGACCAGAATTTTGACCGGTGGCTATTTGTCATTATTTTTGTCTTTGTAACTCGGCATATCAGTAAAAACGGCAGTTCTCAATTTTTTCTCATCATATTTACTTCCCTTGACAAGAAGACTAAAGAAACTGCCTCGCTGCGAAGACCGAGATGACCGATTTTTCTTTACATGTTTAAAGGTCGACTTGAACCTTTTAGGACAGGTAAAATGTTCCGTCACCCTGAACTTTTCTTCTCAGCTCTAACCAACTGATGAGAAACGCTGGAATTATCTTTGCTAAAATAACTCAAAAATCTTGGTAGCGGGCTAATTTACTCCACCGTTCTCTTGGGACACTTTTAGAATCAATTATGAGTAATTTTAAGTACAAATGAATAATGTTTTCTAAGTGGAGATAGTAAGACTGTTAAAAATTTCAACTGTACGTTGAATGTGTTGAGACCTATTTTGTAGCTATTCGACTAAATATTAGACAGTATGTTCGGCTAAAACAAGCCGGATATAATGTAAATCTATATCCGTTCCATCACTGGTACCAATAATAATAATATCTATATGTACTATAAATTAATGTTTTTATTAACTCATAAGAGGCATGGTATCTATTACTGATAGGGTAGTAACTCTTTGCTGACTCAACATCTATATTGCCAGATAACTTTTTAATTGAACAATGACTGTTTAAAAACAATACAACAAAAAGTATACCTACATATTTCAATAAAAAATCAATGTTTTAACACAAAATAAATAAAATACATATAAAATAATTATCGATAGGTCTTCTATTCATTATTTCATATGTGCCTTTATTGTGCTTTTTAAACACATCATTATCAAAGGCCACTGAGACATGTAGCAAGGATTTGAGCTAAGGTTGTTATATTATATTGTAACGTTGATACATTCGTTGTGCACCAAATTCACAAGGCATAGTGAACTAGCATCAGCAAATTAAATGAGATCAGGATTATGAATGACATATCTTAAATTAGCACATTGTAAATGTTTACACTTCACTTTTCTCGTTATTTTAAAATTGAAGTAAATATCCATCCAAGAGATGGACACCTCCCGCCCTCCATTCTATAATATTTTTATGAAACCTATCCTCCAAACATGTCATGTGTTTTAGGGACAGCTACTAACAGTTTATACATGGAGAGCTGGCTACAGAAATTAAAAATGATAAGGTGCAGTGAAAATTTTGACGTAAAAACCTTCCTTACTAGCTGAAAAGTACATAGCTCTGCAGCCAGAAGTCCATCCCAGGGAGGAAAGCATGGGCGAGTTAACTTTTAATTAACATAAAATCTTTGACTGCAGCTCTGAAATTTTGTGTAGTTATAGTTTTTAACTGTAGAAATGAATAAATAAATAAATGCTATGTAATTTTAGGATAAGAAATATCAGCTAAAAAGTTCAAAACAAATTTAAAAAGTACACCTGTATACAGAATTTGAACCGAAAAATCCGCTGTGAATGTTGTCACTTAAAGCGATGTGTTACAGTCGGGTTACGGACTTGAAATTTCAATAAATCTCGTCGGAAAAAACAAAACTTGAAATTTTTAAATGTTGTTCATAACTAAATAAATACATCAGCAGGAAGACTTCCTAATGTAGATATCGAAAGATCTAAATTGGCATTTTCACGGCATCATTAATTGCATGGGCAAAATCGAAAATTCGAGCCAACAGAAGTAAACGAAAAATAGTATTTTTTGATATATCGCGAATTTGATGTGTTTTTTATTCCATTAATGTCACTGGTACGTTAATAACCGGAAAACCCGGAAGAATAGGGAGATTTTAAATATAAATACAAAATCGCTAGAACTGTACCGTGACCAATGTCAAATTTTAATAATTTGAACAGTTTTACCAACTTCTGGCAACGTTTAATCCCCTACCTAGACTTTGGCAATAATTTTACGCAATTTCTACAGTTAAAAACTATAAAAGATTTTATTTTGATTATAAATTATCGCGTGCCCGCCCACACTTTCCTCCCTGGGATGGACTTCTGGCTGCAGAGCTATGTATTTTTCAGCTAGCAAGGAGGGTTTTTACATAAAAATTTTCACAGCACTTTATTATTTTTAATTTCCGTAGCCAGCTCTTAGGCTATTACAAGACATTTTCAAAATTAATTTTCTTCATAATTAATGTACCTACCAAGCTTAAAAAACTTTATACTTCTGAATAGAGAATCACGATCCCCTTTTAAATTTAGAGTTTTCGAAGGGGGTAATAAATTCAGAGAAGGCGAACGTGGGAGGTACTATATTTATGTTAGAAAAGGGCAGTTTTCAATTAAAGTTCGACTTGTTTCAGGATTTTTCCTAAAAGTTAATAATTATCCTTAAAATGAATTTATTCCATACCTGTGGACAACACTGTATGAGAATATTTATTTTATGCAATAACACAATCACCTAGAGCCATCCCTGATTAACAAACAGACTCGACTATTATCATCAGAGCCGACTAAAACTTAAATTATTTTAAATCACAAAATATTCTGTAATCTTTTTAACTTCACTAGACAAGATTTACTGTGCTTGGGAAAGGTTATAGTTCGTGATGGGATTTTTCTCATTTTAATGTAAAATTTACAACTAAATTATATGTTACTAAGGCACGAATTAGGCTACACGAGACCTGCGTTTCTATACAGAAAATGTAAGGATACAAAAGGTACAAGGGAAAATCGATAGGACACCTCGAGCACGAGGAACTTTTATTAAGTCCTACCTACACGGCGAAAAGGAAGAGTTTAATTTTAATACAGGTTACGGTTTTACTTCATCATCAATTTAAAAAATCAGGGTTCATTGTGAAACACAGTATGTAAACTACTTGGGATGGATTAATGTAGGTAATTTAATAATCAATACTTGGAAGGGTATAACTAGATTAGCTTATTATAGCAGCTACCTAACTACCAACCATCGTTCGGCATAATAAAACTTTAGTTTATTTCACCGATCAAGTTGTTTCAGGTCAGGTAATAATGACGTGTGTTTTGAATCAGTTAAAAACGTATGGTATTAATATTGAAATCAGATGATAAAATAAAATCTTTCCCAACTAACATATGTAAGCAGAATTACATCAATTCAACCTACTAATAAGTCAAGATATTTGCTTTACCGATTTAGCCACATGCAAATTTACATGAGATTGTTCACTTTATCAATGTGGGGAAATGAATCGAAGTAAATTTGAAGTCGAAAATAGGCAAGCGGAAAGTTAAGAGCAGTGGAAAGGAACATAACCTTATTAGTGAGTCAATTTGGGGCAATTTTAAGGTAAGTTGAAAAGACATATCGACCCATCTTACAAAAATTACTTACAATTAACTGAAAACAATGTATCCTCTAACCCAAAAAGTTTCTGGACATATGTCAATAGCAAAAAATATTCCAGGTCTATGTCGAATGCCTTCACTAACAATGACAAAATCTAAGATAATCCTAAAGATATCGTTAATTCTTTTGCCGATTTCTTTAGTTCAGCTTACATCCCCTCAAGTAATATAACGATCCCCGAGATAACTGAAATGGATGTCATCAATGCCCATAGATTAAACAAAAATTTACGGCCGGACCCGATGGCTTACCAGCTTTCTTCTTAAAAGACTGCTCAGGTATAGCTACACCGCTAGCACATATTTTTAACCTGTGCTTACAAACTTGTGCATATCCTGATAAATGGAAAACCTCCTAAATTTGTCCAATCCACAAAAAAGATTGCAAATCAGATATACAGAATTATCATCCTATTACAATCATAAACAATTTTGGCAAGGTTTTGTCCTGCATACCACACTTTATCCTCAGGTTCACCAGAGTATATGTAACAATCAACATGGCTTTGTCTCCCAACGATCAACAACAACAAACCTACTTTGCATAACACAATATTTAGCTGAAGTTATGGACAAAGGCGGACAAGTGGATGTTATCTATACGGATTTTTCCAAGGCTTTTGACAGACTAGACCACGGTGTTTGGCTCTCAAAATTAGTTTCCTTTGGATGTAACCCTCAGTTGATCCTTTTTTTTCAATCCTATCTCCTTAATAGAAGCCAGTTCATACAATACTAGGGTCACAGGTCTATAGAGTTTACGTCTCAATCAGGAGTCCCACAAGGGTCGGTATTAGGCCCATTATTGTTTATCATTTTCATTAACGATATCGCCATAGATCTGAGCTATACATTCCTCTTATATGCTGACGACCTGAAGATACACTGCAAGATCAGCAACGAATCAGACTGCACTATGCTGCAGACGGATTTAAACAAAATTCACGAGTGGTGTAACAAATTCAAATTGTCTCTGAACATAAGTAAATGCAAGGTAGTCTCCAAGGAAACTAAATCAAATACAATATAAGTACATTATTAATGGAGCTAACATGACACGTCGCGATAGTTTTAAAGATCTAGGAGTAACATTCGACTCGTATCTTTCCTTTAGAGAACACATAAGTAACATTGTTACATCATCTTACAAAATGCTAGATTTTCTCAAACGAAGTGCTCGCGACTTTCAAAGCAAAATTACCATAAAAACTTTATATAACATCTTGGTCCGGCTTACATACAGTTCTATAAAGCAGCGAAGAGAGATGCAAAGCGTAATATTTTTATACAAACTTCTAAACAACATGATCGACTGTCCACAATTACTTGAACAAATCAGCTTCAGAACACCTACCAGGTCAAGCAGGTCTACATCATTGTTGTACTTCCCTAATACTCGCACAAATGTTTTAACTTTTCCCTCTCTATATTTTATATGCCATAACTACAAAGTTATTGAAAATAATATCGACATTTTTAACACCAGATTAAGTCAAACTAAGTCAAGTTTCTCTTAGTCCTCTGTTTTTCCTATTTTTTTTCTTGCTATTTTATTACTTGTTTTTAATATTTTTAATCTATTTTATTTTTTATATATGTATGAATGTCTGTCTATAATGGTATATGTATATAAGCATATGCTTATGTACCCACTCAGATTAGAAATTCTTAAAAATTACAATTGTAGAATTCCGCTTAGTATTAGTTTATAGCAACCTGTCTGTGGTGTACCTGTATATTCATATACTATATTTTTATTAAATTTTATACTATATCACGTTTATCATCTATCTGTCTGTAAATCTCTGGCCCTGTAAAGGGAATGTAAATTCTGTTGGGTTCGTGTATGTAAATAAATAAATAAATAAATGAAAAACTGGAATGGTCAAAATTTCCTTAAACAGTAGGACATTTTTCCACATGACTTAGCAGAACTTCAGAACTGTCCAATGTACATGAATGATTTAGAATACACATAATGAACAAATAATATTTTCGATTAATCCAGCGACTCCGTTTCTATTTGCAGTTAAAGTGAGGGTTCAAAATACATTTGAATCGTATATTAGAAGTCAAGCTGCCATTTTTTATAACATTTGAATTTAAAAAAGGTAGAATTAAGTAAGTTACAACCAATCAAATTGAAATACAGTAAACACAACCGACAAATTGTTGCTTTTATATTCTAGAATATTCAAGACTGGCAACGAAAAATGAACATATGTATATCCATAGTGGTGAGCGTCCACATATCTGTGTTTATTGTGGGAAATCTTTCCGTACTTATTCAAGTTATTTCTACCATGTGTATTGCCATAGACGAAATAATGGTGAAATATCTGAGAGTGAAGCAAAGGTAAAAAAATCAAAAACCTCAGATTTTACCATCAAGTGTAGCATTTGTGATAAAAGTTATTTGTCTAAATCAGCCGTTTTCCAACATTTACTATTACATGGCGAAAAACAGTTTTTGTGTAACACTTGTGGTAAAGCCTTTGTACGGAAACGTCAATTCGAAGACCATTTGAAAGTGCATACAGGAGAGAAACCTCATGTATGCAAGCACTGTGGAAAAGGTTTCAGGCTTTTAAATGGCTACAAAAAACACCTTTTAATTCACACAGGCCAAAAACCTTACCAGTGCAATGTATGTCATAAATCGTTTACACAATCCATGCATTTAAGAACGCATATGAGGATTCATACAGGAGAAAAACCATATAAGTGTACTTTCTGTGGGAAAGCTTTTGCACAAAATTGCAATTTAAAAGTTCATATTAGGATCCACACTGGTGAAACCCCATACCACTGTTCAGTTTGTGGAATGACTTTTATTGATTCCAGCAACTTGAGGAAACATAAAAAAGTACATGTTTAATAAATTTATCGTGTAAAAGATTAAAATGAAATTAAGATATAAACATGTTCAAATGTCTTTTAGTTATTAGTTCTGTTTGAAAATATTTTGTATTAAAAAAAATGTATATATATATAGATTAATATTTAGTTTCATCAATAAATGATATATTAAGGATTTTATTTTTGGGGGGGGGGTCTCACAATTTGTACTGTATGTACTGATATAGGACACGCTGGCAAAACTGCAGTAATGTTGCAGTTACAATAAATTAATGACAAAGACAGAGTAAAAAATATTTTAATATATTAAAATATAGGAAATATCATGGGCATTGAGAATAGTAAAGGTCATTGTGTTAAGTTGTATTGAAAAAGTTTAGGTTTATAAAACAATATAAAAGAGAGCCGAGCAGTGACGATTTTAGTAAAGCCATAGATGCTAGTAATAAAACAAACTATTGCATAAAACTTGCATAAATAAATAAAACAGTACTATCAGTGCAGTAAAATAAGACAAAAACGGGCTTAACTTCGGAATTCCGTGTAACAGGTCGTATTGTCTCCAAACTTTTTTTCTATGTATAAAAGTCCACCTATTAAAAAATACCGCTACTTAGTAATATAAAGCTTTATTGGAAATTCCAATTGGCTAACGACCGAGGTCTTCCAGCCCATGTACAATATATTGTTTTACAATCATTGATTTTTATAACAAATATAACACTTGTTACTACATTTTGAAAAAAAATGTAGTAAGTATACGTTTAGCATTTTTCCGGTGGACCGTCGAAACCCGAAAAAAACGTCGGATGGATGTGAAAGTCATATCTATCGATTCGAGAGCGAATTTAGAAAATTCCGTCCGTCGGTCAGTTGGTCGGTCTGTCTGTCTGTCGGTCTGTCACGCCCAGCCCCCCTAATCCTTTTTCGGATTGCGATGTAACTTGGGTGGTTAATAGGAGGTCTTTAGAAAACCTTAACGCCGAAAGATCGGCTCCGTTCGGAAACCGGAATTACCCGATATAGACGTTTCGAGTTTTTCGGGAAAAATTGAATAACTCAATAACGGGTAGTCGGATCGAGACATTTCAAAAAACAAATGGTGCCGCTGGCAAAGCTCTACAAATGAGTATACCAGAGGCTATGTCGAAAAACAAATGAAAATTGATTTTTTTTTGCAAAAAACTGGTTTTCTCGAAATCGGGCTAGGAAGCACGATAACTGTCCAGAATATTGATCGATTTCGATGAGACTTGGTGGGATCAAAGGTACCCGGCCACAAATCAAGCGGCCCGAATCCGTAGACCGCAAGTATGTTTTCCAGGGCCGAGTATGATTTTTCAAAGAAATTAATAACTCCCGAACCGAAGGTCCGATTTTGATTTTCAAAAATGGCAATTGTAGGGCTCGATTAGGTCTATTAGTTGACGTTTGTGAGAAATTTGAGAAAACAAAAGCGAATCTACAAATCCTGGAAAACTTGATTTTTTTGATAAATTCTCCAAATTCCGAACAGTTTCCTAATAAAAATCGAAAATTAACTATTCCGTCGATCGATCTCTATAACCAATATAAGGCATGGACCTTTTTGGACAAAAAATCTAAAATGGAGTTTTTTCGAAAAACTTAAAATAAACGAGTTATTTACGAAAATGCATTCCATAGAATTATTTAAAAAAATATTACAAATTGATAAGCGATAATGTTATGAAACATTTTCTTTATAGGATTTTGCAAACAGTGGAAAGAAAAGCTATCTATGAGAACTAAAGGAAAAACTATATATAAAAATATTAATGAAATCTTTGCATTCTTTCGATAACCTGACTTCTGGTTATGCTAACAAGTAAAATTCTGATTTGCCATTCTCATTTTAACACTACCATCCAACCTAGTCGCCTATGGCTAAGCAGGCTAAACCAGTATCTACATGATCCCCTACTATATGTAAATTCAGTCAAAAATGAGAACAAAGGCCTGAAATTAATTTATTTACGTACCTTGTCTTTCAAAAAAATTTTCATTCTAATGAATTACATTTTCATAAAATCTCATTCAGTTTCTTGGAAATGCTTAGCCTTTGAAACGTTTTTCGTCCTTATTGGGGACTCATCAGAAAAGCCTAAAGCCACTCATAACGATGTTCCATGCAAAACTAAGACATTTTCCATGAATGGTATAAAATAATTATAATTGACATTGACTGATAAAAAACAACAGATCTTCACCTATCTATTAGCTAACTAGTATTGGAGCCTATATACTCTATGCATGTTTAAAAGTGAATTATTTATTATTTGTTTGCTTATAGTAATGAAACATTTTCTTTATAGGATTTTGCAAACAGTGGAAAGAAAAGCTATCTATGAGAACTAAAGGAAAAACTATATATAAAAATATTAATGAAATCTTTACATTCTTTCGATAACCTGACTTCTGGTTGTGCTAACAAGTAAAATTCTGATTTGCCATTCTCATTTTAACACTAGCATCCAACCTAGTCCCCTACGGCTAAGCAGGCTAAACTAGTATCTACATGATCCCCTACGATATGTAAATTCAGTTAAAAATGAGAACAAAGGCCTGAAATTAATTTATTTACGTACCTTGTCTTTCAAAAATTTTTCATTCTAATGAATTACATTTTCATAAAATCTCATTTAGTTTCTTGGAAATGCTTAGCCTTTGAAACGTTTTTTGTCCTTATTGGGGACTCATCAGAAAAGCCTAAAGCCACTCATAACGATGTTCCATGCAAAACTAAGACATTTTCCATGAATGGTATAAAATAATTATAATTGACATTGACTGATAAAAAACAACAGATCTTCACCTATCTATTAGCTAACTAGTATTGGAGCCTATATACTCTATGCATGTTTAAAAGTGAATTATTTATTATTTGTTTGCTTATAGTAATGAAACATTTTCTTTATAGGATTTTGCAAACAGTGGAAAGAAAAGCTATCTATGAGAACTAAAGGAAAAACTATATATAAAAATATTAATGAGATCTTTGCATTCTTTCGATAACCTGACTTCTGGTTATGCTAACAAGTAAAATTCTGATTTGCCATTCTCATTTTAACACTAATAATAATGTTATATTTAAAATATCATCATTCATTTAGTTATTTTCATTTACTAAATAAAAATAGAACCGATGCCCTTTCCGTGTTTCAAAATGTAGTTAGCTTTTACTTAAGTCAATGCAAAAAGAAAAAAAAAGAAAAATAAAACATGTCAAAGCACTGAGTCATCTTGCGACCCTCTGCTGAAAATGTTATGAATCATCCCAACAGATTGGATTAAAAGTATATCAAAATGTAGTTTTTTTCACTTGTGTTTTAGTCTTACAAAAAAAAAAGAAAAAACAACATACGTATTATATATAAGTAGATAATTATGTGTATTAACAAATTAAATTAATAATATTAGTCACTACGTAGCAATATAAGGGATTCATAGATTGATTGTGTAGGGAATTTTCTTTTAGGAGGGATGTTGGGATTGGTTTGGTGAATTAAAGGATTTATAATTTCGATGTTAAGTGAATTGTTGGCAAATTTTTGTGATAGTCTTTTGAATCGGGAGAGAATAGGTTCAATATGGGTTTTTTGATATAGAAGGTTGTTAGAGGGATTATGCAAGGGGTTGTTGGGGTGTCTAATCTTCGTAATTTTCCTCAGACTGCATCTCTCTCCTACTTCGATGTTGTTTAAAGCTGGCTTCCGACAATTTCCAAATAATATAAAACCATACTCTAGTATTGGTTGACAAACCATTTTATAAATTTTGCAAGCTGTTTGTGTATCTATTCCTTCATTTTTATAAGTTAACGAATTATTAGACAGCCATGTCTGCACTTGAAAATAAACTCTTTGAAAGTGAAAGTTAGCTATGTCTTCTGATGGTGGTAATGTAGCTAAATTCATTTTGTTTTGTTTCGTTGTTCCCTTAATGAAGCATTGAAACGATATTCATTTAAAGACTTTTCTGTTGTCGGAGATCCATATAATGCACATAAGCATTCAACCCTAGCACTTATAGCAAGATAGTCTTGATTCGGTACTAGAAAAATATCAATAGTATCTTGTAAATATTTTTTAACCTCGCATATTTTTGCAAATTTTGCTTTGCTGTAAATGGATGTATGAACAGTATGCGCTCTTTGCACTTGTGCTGCACTCCCACGTAACCCTACTGTTGGTGGCCTTTCGGAACAGACTCAGAGCGTGCGGGGCAGGTGTGCGTACTGCTTGCCTGGCAGATGTTCTTTTGCTTTGTAACTCTTTCTGTTATTCAGGCATTATAATTTGACTCATGGCCATGTACCACGTGATTATTTTGAATATGTTTTCGATATTTTAAACAGGATAAAAATTTTAGGAACATCAACATCAAGTTAATTTACAGAAAAAAATTGATTTTTTCAATATTTCGTGAAAAGTATAGGTTTATATACATTCCAAAAAATTTAGTTACATCAGATACACTTATTTTAAGGTCCCATTTTAAATATATGCTGGATAGGTATGCTAAATAAAATTTTATAAAAGTTATTAATGTTTATTTTTCCCCTAATTTCACAAATTTTGGAGCAATTTTTTTTAAATTTTTGTAAAATAAAGAGGGTTAATTTAATTTTTGAAGTAAATCCCCTTGTAGCATCATAAAGTACACATTTCAATCTTTAAAAATTGTATTTACAGAAATCTAATAATGCGATTTAAACCAGAGTAATGGGTAATTAATAGTATATTATTATTATTATTATGTTCGCTATTCTATCTGATTTTATTTACTGACAGGAAGACAGATTTGCAATCATGGTTTCAGTAAATTTTGTTTATCTTAATCTTTCAATTTAGTAATTTGTTTCTGTATATTATATACTGAACTGATATATATTTCTAGAATTTGCAACATTTCTGAGAAAGACTGAACACTTACGCATTCATACTGGTGAACGTCCACATATTTGTACATATTGTGGAATAGGTTTTAAAAAATACTCTACACGTTATGCCCATGAAATGCGTCACAAAATTAAAAATGGCGAAATTCCCAAAAGTGATAAGAAACCAAAAAAATATCCGAGAAAAAAGCCTGAGGATCCGTCTGAATTAGAATGCAACATTTGTAAAAAGAATTTTTCTTCAAAACAAGCTCTCGGCGTCCACACACAAATTCATGTTGGAGAGAAATCTTTCTTGTGCACCGTCTGTGGTAAAGGTTTTCTCAGAAAAAGTCACCTGGAAGTACACATAAGGATTCATACCGGAGAGAAACCATTTCAGTGTAAAGATTGTGGTAAATATTTCAGGCAGGCAGCTTGCTATAGAAATCATCTTTTGATTCACAAAGGGGAGAGGTCTTATAAATGTGATGTATGTCAAAGGACTTTTATTCAGTTGGGACATCTGCAAAGCCACTTAAAGACGCACACTGGTGAGAAACCATATAAGTGTTCTTTTTGTGGCAAGGGTTTTGCACAAAACGGTAACTTGAAAGCCCATACCAGGATTCATACTGGGGAGAGACCATATCAGTGTACTATATGTTTTATGGGTTTTTATGATTCAACTAGTTTGAAAAAACATAAAAAATCGCATGGTAATGCTACAGATACTAAGGAGTGGTTTTCAAGTTGAGATTATTTATGTTTAAATAAAGATGCCCTCATAGTACACATACGTATGCTATCACAATAGAATGTATCAGTAATAAATCTCCATGGGCATTCATAGTCGCCTTATACAGTATTCTTTAAGAAATTTTTTATTTGTTATTTTTAATCACTATGTAATCGGTTAAAAGGGTACATGATCGGGCAAATTCACAAAACAGTTTCGCCATAATAACACTTACAAAAACCATTTTACCATTGGTATGACATTTGCAGAATAGTAAATTAATTTCGAGTGCGGAAAAGTTACTGGTTATATTAGTCTGGGAGCTGGGTGGCTTTTTTGGCACGTCATCGTTTTATGCTCAATCGGATATTTCTATCATTTTATGGATGATACCGATTCACAGAACAGACTTCTGGCGTAGCACCTCCCAACAAGTATGTCACGAGTTGACAAAGTTAAATTAAAATATAGAGTTGTAGCATGAGATTATTACAAGGTTTTTTTTTAGATTGGGTTTTTGAATATGGAAAATTATTCCCAGGAATAAAGTCCTGATGTCAATGGACTCAATTAGTGTGACGTCACATAATTATGCAACCCCTATATACTAGTGTCATGACACATGGTTTGCCTGCCATGCATACTGAAATTTGACCCTTAATGCATATATTTATAAGGCGACATTTTCGAGGATAGAAACATAGCGTAGAATTTTATTTTATTTCTCCCGTGTACGAAATATTTAAGAGCTTTCAGTCTTTTAGTAAGCTTGTTCAAATTCATTTAATGCATAACCGACAAATCCCGAAACCATTTCCGTGGGTTGTCGTGTCCCTTTAAATTGGAGTACGCAACTGTCTTCATGTTCTCCACCTGACTGTCCTATCTTGTTAGTTAGTTCTCTAATCTATGCTGTAGTTAAGACTCCATGCATAATAGATAAGTGTATTTTGAGATTTTTCTGCAGATATGGAGGGTATGGTTCCTCCAGGATAGTTTGAGGTCAAGGTACACTGCAAGAAACCGAATAGTCTCCGGGTTGGTTATATTGTCCAGGTTGTGTAAACTAAAATTCATTGTCTCGTTTTTCGTTTCATTCAGACAGAGATTATTTGAGGTGAACCATTCTTCAGTGCTTTGCTCGATATTTGGGATTTCATTTAGTAGATCTTCAATATTAAATTTAGATAGGGTTAAATTTGTGTCGTCTGCAAATAAGATGGGAAAGGCATTGATGTCCACAGAATTAGGAAAATCGTTTATTTATGTTAGAAACAATTTGGGCCCCAGAACCGACCCCTGAGGCACACCAAAATTTATTTTAAGTGTTTCTGACTTCTCCCATTATAGAGTACCAATTGTTGTCTGTTGGACAGGTAAGATTTCAGAAGACATACTATCTTCTGTGAAACCATAGAACTGGAATTTATCAATTAATATCTCATGTGATACACAATCGAAAGCTTTGGTGAGATCAAAGAACATAGAGCAAACAAAATTTCCTTCTTCGAAACCGGTATTTATGTTAATTTATCTATAGCAAGGGTTGTGGACGGTTTGTTTCTAAATCCATATTGGTTGGTGTTGAAAAGGTTATTTATTTCCATGTGCCCTGTAATTTGATTTTTTAGGAGTAATTCGTAGATTTTCGCAAATCAAGGAATCACCGATGTTGGTATTGGTCTATAATTAGCGGGATCATTTATGTAATTTTTTTTATAAATCGTTACTACTTTTGCTATTTGATAAACATAAGTTAATTATTAGGTTTGTAAGAGGAATTAATATACAATACTTATAATGCCTTTTATGATTTTGACGGAAATATCATACGCGTCTATTGTACATGAATATGCTCTTCTATAATTAAGTCTTGGCATACACAGTTATAGCATACAGATGGTATATGTACTATTGGGACACTTTAACTTAATAGAAAAAATTTAAAAAATGTGAAACAACTAATTCAGGTGAATTTTCCGTACTTTTTATATTAAAAATACTGTAAAATAAACTTTTAAAATGGCACTTTTCTTTTATTCAAAATATTTCATTACCATTTGTTAACCCTTAATTCCATCTTTTTAAAAAGTGCGCGCTGAATATTGGCGTATCGCTCGGAAAGGCAACAAGTATAGAAAATGTCTGTTGCCCCTCGTCAGGGTGTCTGGTGTATATGTACGAATGTTTTGCATGATACATAGGTCCCAAAGAAGTAAAAAATCTTATACAATTCTGCTTTACTCCAATGGTTTTTCATAAATTAAATATTTTCTAGATATATTATATATTTTCAGGCCAGACAGTAATTTATTATTAACGAGGTCAGTAACGCTGGCCAAGTTTAAGGTCGTTTTGTGATTTAATCTCCCGTTTTATTTATTGTTTATTACACCCATAAGAAATATAAAACAAAAAAACGCCAGATAATAAGTGGCTGACCTATAGTTACCTATATGAATGTTGCATTTCTTAGGCTGGATCTGTAGAATAATCGGCAGTCATTACATTATTTGTTTCTTGTGTATCTTGAACCAGTATTTCTATAAAACAAATTTATTGAGTATATATAAAATAATATATACCTTCTATTGTAATTCTACCTTTAAATGTCTTAAGTTAGCGAGTTTCATATCCTCTAGCCGTATCAATTCGAACTTCCGCCCAACGACAGCAAGTTTTCTTTTTAGTCTTTCGGCACATCGTAAAATTTTGATTAAAATATAGTAACTACCGATACCTATCTCTACATAAATATAAATATGTATATACAACAAGCTAACTCTGTTATACCCTTCGCCGATTTACTGCACTTTTTATATAATTGTTGCACATTCTATAGGATACTCTTCGCAGTTTTTTTTTGTAAATAATATTAGTTTTAGACATTTTTTGTTTAATTACAAAACATAAAAAATTATGTAAAAATTTTCTTAATATTTAAAAAATTTATAACTTTTTTATTTATTGATCGATATTGTTCAAAAACAATAGGGTTCCTCCTCTAGCTAACACTAACTTACTGTCCAAATTTTAATACAATCGAACCTTTCGTTCTTAAGTTCTCATGCTTACAAGAAGCGCACAGTGGGGTATATTCACGGAAAAGCTGGCCAAAACCCTAAATTTTAAAATTGGCAATTCAAGTCTTTTGACCTATGAGTTATTGAGGCAGACTACCTGACTACTAATTACCGTTAGTTTACAGGAGACAGGGTTGCTACATTCCGATCCCCTTTAGTCGACAGTTGAGTGTTGTTGAAGTAACAGTTTCTCTTCGATTGTTTTCATGTATTTACTCTTAAAAACAAACAGACTTTAAGTGCCCTAATAAAATGAATCCTATACCTGGAGGTAAGTACTATATTATACTAAAATTTTATGTATAGTAACGTAATGTATTGGTAAACGTTTAAAAGTTTAATAAGACCATCGCGACAAGTGGCAATTTTTGTGATATATTTTTTTGCTTGGACCAAAAGTTACCTTCCGGGCAAAAAGGTTTATACAGCCTATTAGTACAATACTTTAGCTATTTTACTGTGAAAGAAAACATCCCCCATATACACACATGTTGGTGAAAAAAATTATAATGTGCGTTGTGACAGTTCAATTTTACTGTAATATCCGTTCTACTTTATTCCTAATAGTGGTTTTTTAATAGGTTCCAAGAAGGACAATATTATTTTAAGTAAAAGAACATTATTGGACGTTGTATGCCACTCAAATGAGTCTTCGTGCACAGGGAGAAATGGATGCTGCGACTGTAGTCAAAGAAATTAAGTTCTCAACGCCAAAACGGGCTCATAAGTATCGAAAAGCTTATAAAATGAGTCAAAGCAAATCAACCCTACTTTCTCGGGAGCAAGCTCTATCTGTATTAGTTGAGGCACAACTTACAAGACAACAGTATGAAGTAATAAGAGTAGCAGATAAAGGAAAAATTTCCATCTTACAAAGAGATTCAGGAAGCAAAGAAGCACTGTTACCCTGAACGTGAAGCTATTACAATAACAAAAAACAACGCTTCTGTACGGTTGCAAGCTCTGTTTGATCACGCACAGTTAAGCGAATTGTGGAAGTACCGCAAGAAGTTTTCCAGACACCTTCAAAATAACAACTTAGTAATTTAGTGTTATTGTCCAAGTGGGGGTGTGATGGGAGTTCAGGACAAAGTCAATACAAACAGAAATTTGACTATGAAGAAGATTCAGATGCGAGCATCTTCCTTACTTCTTTTGTACCACTTCAACTTATTTCTGGGGAACCGAACCCTAGTAGCACAAAATATTGGACCAATATTGAACCAGTATTCATATATTGGTCCTATATAGGACCAATATTCATATATTGTTGCTATATGGATTATATATTGGTGCAATATTTGTGCTAATAAGGAACTCATCCAGCAAAATTATAGTATGGCAAAATCCCCGAACGTCTTCCCCTCGTTATTGTCGTCCCATTAGGCTCCAATTTGTACAGGAAACGACGGATATTACTTTGCAAAAAAAAGATTATGTAGAAACTCAAATTCATGAACTTGTTCCAACTTCCGCTAAACTCCAAAAATCGGAAATCTTTATTATGCATACTCTGGTATTTACAATGATAGATGGTAAAATTTGCAATGCTGCATCCTTCACAACTTCTACGCAAAAATGCTTTATTTGTAGTGCTACCTCGAAAACATTTAATAACATATAGATTTAATGTTGAAACAGAAGGTAGATACTTCCAGTGGCGGTTTTACCACTGGGCACACTGGGCGAGTGCCCAGGGCGGCAAAATTTCAAGGGCGGCAAATTTTTTTTCCTTTAAATATCGTTTTTTATGATTCCGCTAATGCGACAGTTCCATTGAAGCCAAAACAACGGATTGAGCGATATGGATGGCAGACAGAAGCGGCGTTCTTTCATACCTAATTTATATTATTAGAAAATAAATACCCACTACAAACTGTTCTGGAGAAAGGAGTTTCTCGACTTTGCGACGGGTAAAGAATTACTTATGGCCCACAATGACGCAGGAAAGGCTAAATTCACTAGCAGTATTAAATATTGAAAATGAAATTTTAAAAACTATGAAAACAGGCGATTTAATCAATGATTTTGCTGCGAAAAAAGCAAGAAAAGTTCGTCTTGATCTTGTATAATTTGTTTAAAATTATTTTATTTTTAAAATTAGTTTATCTTTTCTTTATTTTTAATAAATAGGTGTTATACAGAAAGCCATTTTATATACGACTCACCTCTAATGTGCAGTGTCCTTTGTTCTTTTAAAATATACAAAAAAAATGTTTAGTAAGTGTATTCTTTTTTTTGGAAAACATTTTTTGGCTACTATATATTATATGTTATGGTGTATTATTTTATTGACATTATGAAGGTATTCAGTGGCAATGGAGGAGTCGGTATATTTTCGTCGAGAGCGGATGTGTTTCTGCGACGCTCCCGGGAAAACGCGAAAAAAACCTGTCAAAACTCCTTTAAATTCGATAAAATTAAAATCGTTGGTAGATTTTAAAAATTCTGTGTAAAATGAGGTGTAATGGTGGAGGAGCAAAGCACGCATCGAGTTAATAATTGAATAATTAAGTTAGTGGTCCCTAAAAATAAAAGCAAATAGTGTCTGTGTTAGTGCACTATAGCTGGAACATAGTAGAATTTATACTACCTGCGTCCCGTCCCTTCTTCAAGTATATGGAGAGCAACATGGGCAATATAAACAGCCAGCCAGCCAGATGCGGATGAAGGGAGATACGTTTTGTTTATTTGTTGTAGCATTAGCACTGGTTTATTTATTTATCTCTTTAGTAAAATTTTAAAAAGAAATTACGATTAAAATTGAAAAGGTATTAATCATTATATATAGGTGATGAAATGGCAAAACTTCCCGGAACTGGAAAGCGGAAATTGAAGTTGATCGCTTCAAAAAAGAAAAAACAATATACAAGGTGTGCAAAGTATTCCTTTGAACCTATTTCTCATAACCCGCTATAAAAAGCTCTTATTTTTTGCCGCATAATAGGGCCCTTAACAGCACTTGCACCATAAATGGTTATTTACCTGTGGAACGGTTAATAAATTAAAATAAAAGCTGCTAGATTGAGAAACAGAAGAAACAGAAAACTTAGATGAAGAAAAATAAGGAGATGCTGATAGACGGAAACTTAAAAGAAGCATGGAAACTGAAAAGAAGCATCTCGGAAACGCTTACACTCCGAGGTTTGGTTCTGGGGCGCGGTTGGAACGAACCTCCATGGATGCTTGGAATCGACAGCAATGCTCACCTTACGCTGGTAAATCAATCAATCAATCAATCAATCAAGTATATATATGTTATATTTTTTAAGAGTAGGGGCGGCATCTTAAAATAGTGCCGGGGGCGGCAAGCATGTTAAAACCGCCCCTGGATACTTCAACATTCCGTCTTGGTTTATCTATACTTTGCATGCCTGGATAAGTTTCCTCGAGTGTTATTACACAAGGCATACAAACTGCCTATCAAATCGTGGCAGCCTCGTGGGGAGAACAATAAGAGAATAGTTGCAGAAACGAAGAAAAAAATTCAAGATGAATTCAAATCTAAGTTGGGTCTTATATAGTAGATCGACCGAAACCCGGTTTTGGTAGTACTAATGAAGGAAATACAGCCCGTCGATTTTTTGAAAATCCTGAACTTTCATCCACCATTACGGAAATAGACAGAGATTTTAAAAAGATTTAAAGTGATTTTACAAACAATATCAAGTGGATACAGTATAAATATACAAATGTTTGAAAACTATGCTTTGACGACAGCCAGATTTGCAGAAAAATATTCCTGGTATAGTATGCCAACAACTGTAGACAAGATTTTAATACACAGCCCTGCTGTAATAGCCACTTCAATACTGCCAATTGGGCAGCTTTCGGAAGAAACCCAAGAAGCCTTAAATGAACATATAAAAAAATACCGTGAATGAATTAAAAAATAAATTGCTATGTAATGATTTGAGCTGTATGGTTATTCAAAAATTCTAATTCTTTATTTGCTTTCTGTTATGAAAATTTTAATTACTACTATGTTAGGGTGAGGTTTATATATCAGTTTTCTGTATCTTGTCCTTTTGTATGTTTGTATTATATTGATACTGTACAATAAATTTATTTATTATTATTATTATTATTATATTCAAGAAAATGCTCATGCAAAAAGACCTAGACAGAAGACGTTTTAATCGACTTTTATTGTTATGTTCGGATCCTTACACCCACACAGCACAAGATATCCTCAGGATGTCCTAATTAAATCCTGTTATCCCAGTTGAGGACGATCATCCTCAGGACATCCTCAGGATATCTGGTTGGTCCTCGGCTTGATCCTAAAAATATCCCGGATAGGATATCCTTGACATATCCCATACGTATGTCCTATAAATATCTGTTAGGGATAACATCAGCCTGAAAATATCCCATTGGAGGATATCCCAGGTAAATCATAAAATGATATCCTAAATATATCCATCGAGGACATCAGTAGTACTTCGAAACTGTTTTCGAAAATATTTTTTTGGATGTAGTAATTTGATATAGGATACATTAAATATGTTATTTTTAAAAAATATAAATTTATGTTTATTTAAATATACCTACACTGAAAATGGTAAATAAACAAACTGTCTATATATTTTATTTACGGCCGTATTCACCATTGTCTGTTAAATTAGTATCAGGGAGTTAAGTCACCAACAGTCTAATAAAGTTACTATTCGGCATTCACCACAGATGATTAGGGCTTAACAGTCAATTAAATCCTCTGATAAGTTAACAGGAGAAATTCGAGCTGTTAAACCCTAACAGACTGATATCGAAACGTCAACTGTCAAATAATCCTTGTTACTACATTTTGAAAAAAAATGTAGTATACGTTTAGCATTTTTCCGGTGGACCGTCGAAACCCGAAAAAAACGTCGGATCGATGTGAAAGTCATATCTATCGATTCGAGAGCGAATTTAGAAAATTCCGTCCGTCGGTCAGTCGGTATGTCGGTCTGTCTGTCTATCTGTCTGTCTGTCTGTCTGTCACGCCCAGCCCCCTTAATCCTTTTCCGGATTGCGATGAAACTTGGGTGGTTAATAGGAGGTCTTTAGAAATCCTTAACGCCGGAAGCTCGGCTCCGTGCGGAAACCGGAAGTACCCGATATAGACGTTTCGAGTTTTTCGGGAGAAATTGAATAACTCGATAACGGGTAGTCGGATCGAGACATTTCAAAAAAGAAATGGTGCCGCTGGCAAAGCTCTACAAATAAGTATACCAGAGGCTATGTCGAAAAACAAATGAAAATTGATTTTTTTTGCAAAAAAACTGGTTTTCTCGAAATCGGGCTAGGAAGCACGATAACTCTCCAGAATATTGATCGATTTCAATGAGACTTGGTGGAATCAAAGGTACCCGGCCACCAATCAAGCCTATTGCTGGCGGCACGAATCCGTTAACCGCAAGTATATTTTCCAGGGCTGCGTATGATTTTTCAAAGAAATTAATAACTCCCGAACCGAAGGTCCCATTTTGATTTTCAAAAATGGTAATTGTAGGTCTTGATTAGTTCTATTAGTTGACGTTTGTGAGAAATTTTAGAAAATAAAAGCGAATCTACAAATCCTGGAAAACTTGATTTTTTTGATAAATTCTACAAATTCCGAAGAGTTTCCTAATAAAAATCGAAAATTAACTATTCCGTCGATCTATCTCTATAACCAGTATAAGCCATGGACCTTTTTGGAGAAAAAATCCGAAATAGAGTTTTTTCGAAAAACTTAAAATAAACGAGTTATTTACGAAAATGCATTCCATAGAATTATTTAAAAAATATTACAAATTGATAAGTGATAATGTTATATTTTAAATATCATCATTCATTTCCTTATTTTCATTTACTAAATAAAAATAGAACCGATGCCCTTTCCGGGTTTCAAAATGTAGTTAGCTTTTACTTTAGTCAATGCAAAAAGAAAAAAAAGAAAGAAAAACAAAACATGTCAAAGCACTGAGTCATCTTGCGACCCTCTGCTGAAAATGTAATGAATCATCTCAACAAATTGGACAAAAAGCATATCAAAATGTAGTTTTTTTCACTTGTTACTACATTTTGAAAAAAAAATGTAGTATACGTTTAGCATTTTTCCGGTGCACCATCGAAACTCGAAAAAAACGTCGGATCGATGTGAAAGTCATATCTATCGATTCGAGAGCGAATTTAGAAAATTCCGTCCGTCGGTCAGTCGGTCTGTCTGTCGGTCTGTCGGTCTGTCCGTCACGCCCAGCCCCCTTAATCCGTTTTCGGATTGCGATGAAACTTGGGTGGTTAATAGGAGGTCTTTAGAAAACCTTAACGCCCGAAGCTCGGCTCCGTTCGGAAACCGGAAGTACCCGATATAGACGTTTCGAGTTTTTCGGGAGAAATTTAATAACTCGATAACGGGTAGTCGGATCGAGACGTTTCAAAAAAGAAATGGTGCCGCCGGCAAAGCTCTACAAATAAGTATACCAGAGGCTATGTCGAAAAACAAATGAAAATTGATTTTTTTGCAAAAAACTGGTTTTCTCGAAATCGAGCTAGGAAGCACGATAACTGTCCAGAATATTGATCGATTTCGATGAGACTTGGTGGGATCAAAGGTACCCGGCCACAAATCAAGCCTATTGCTGGCGGCTCGAATCCGTTGACCGCAAGTATGTTTTCCAGGGCCGAGTATGATTTTACAAAGAAATTAATAACTCCCGAACCGAAGGTCCGATTTTGATTTTCAAAAATGGCAATTGTAGGGCTCGATTAGTTCTATTAGTTGACGTTGGTGAGAAATTTGACAAAACAAAAGCGAATCTACAAATCCTGGAAAACTTGATTTTTTTTATAAATTCTACAAATTCCGAACAATTTCCTAATAAAAATCGAAAATTAACTATTCCGTCGATCGATCTCTATAACCAGTACAAGGCATGGACCTTTTTGGACAAAAAATATAAAACAGTTTTTTAGAAAAACTTCAAATAAACGAGTTATTTACGAAAATGCATTCCAAAGAATTATTTAAAAAAATATTACAAATTGATAAGTGATAATGTTATATTTAAAATATCATTCATTTCCTTATTTTCCCCTAATCCGTTTTCGGATTGCGATGAAACTTGGGTGGTTAATAGGAGGTCTTTAGAAAACCTTAACGCCGGAAGCTCGGCTCCGTTCGGAAACCGGAAGTACCCGATATAGACGTTTCAAATTTTTCGGGAGAAATTGAATAACTCGCTAACGGGTAGTCGGATCGAGACATTTCAAAAAAGAAATGGTGCCGCTGGCAAAGCTCTACAAATAAGTATACCAGAGGCTATGTTGAAAAACAAATGAAAATTGATTTTTTTTGCAAAAAACTGGTTTTTTCGAAATCGGGCTAGGAAGCACGATAACTGTCCAGAATATTGATCGATTTCGATGAGACTTGGTGAAATCAAAGGTACCCGACCGCAAATCAAGCCTATTGCTGGCGGCCCGAATCCGTTGACCGCAAGTATGTTTTCCAGGGCCGCGTATGATTTTTCAAAGAAATTAATAACCCCCGAACCCTAATTGTAGGGCTCGATTAGGTCTATTAGTTGACGTTTGTGAGAAATTTGAGAAAATAAAAGCGAATCTACAAATCCTGGAAAACTTGATTTTTTTGATAAATTCTGCAAATTCCGAACAGTTTCCTAATAAAAATCGAAAATTAACTATTCCGTCGATCTATCTCTAAACCCAGTATAAGGCACGGGCCTTTTTGGACAAAAAATCTGAAATAGACTTTTTTCGAAAAGCTTAAAATAAACGAGTTATTTACGAAAATGCATTCCATAGAATTATTTAAAAAAATATTACAAATTGATAAGTGATAATGTTATATTTAAAATATCATCATTAATTTCCTTATTTTCATTTACTAAATAAAAATAGAACCGATGCCCTTTCCGTGTTTCAAAATGTAGTTAGCTTTTACTTTAGTCAATGCAAAAAAAAAGAAAAACAAAACATGTCAAAGCACTGAGACATCTTGCGACCCTCTGCTGAAAATGTAATGAATCATCCCAACAAATTGAATAAAGAGCATTTCAAAATGTAGTTTTTTTCACTTGTTTATATCAAAAAAGTTTTAAAAAATAAAAATGGAAAGAATTAATATACTAATATATTAATGTTTTTGAACAAGGGAGGTTATTAGTTCTTTTTTACGATCAGTAAAATTTGGAGATCATCTATTTTTTTCTTTTTCCATATCTTTGTTGAATTTCTATAATAAAAATTAAATATATATTGTCCTATAGATCGCTGGTCCTAAAAATGAATACTTACTATTTCAAATGTTTAATAATTTGGATACAAGAGCACACAAATTATTTGTTTATTTACGACCATAGATAAATATTTCCGAGCACTGCGAGTGAGAAGAGAGAATTGTGACCGCTCTTTTAGGTTACATAATAATGGTGACATTAGCTACAACAAGAAACTGCCAACATATTTCTGGTAACTTTCATTTAACTGCCTGTTTACTATAAACGGTCTGAAGTGTGATGGTGAATAGGGTATTTCTTTATCAGGCTGTTAATCTTTATCTCAGTTTGTTACCAAACTGTTAAGTTGAAAATGGTGAATATGGCTATTAGAAAAAAATATTACACTGGTTATAGCATATCTATTTTTATTATTTATTTTAAATAAATAATTAATATAGTACTATCAAAGATCATGATCTTTGGTACTATTAAAAATACTTTCCTTTCATAGATAATGCCTGGTGTGTAATCTCAGACAATATTTGTTTTTCCCGCCTGTTTTGCCGCCAGGTGAAATAAGATCAGTGACATCTCTATTGTATCTGAGTAAGATATGAAATGCTGCCGCAATGAGCCAATGAACTAGATTTGTTTAGTTCATTGTGCTGCCGTCGTATAAACTGTTCCAACCAATCAAAAACTAGAATTCACAGGTTTGTTCTAAAATATGATGTCTGATGTCAAAGAAATACAGCTCATGTGACCGTCGTGACCAAGATTTCCGCCATTTCGCCCGCCAGCTTTATTTATCAGTACGGTACGAGATACGCTATTGATAAAGGTAAATACCTATAGTTATAAAGTATTAGATATATAGATTAAATACTTATTATATAGATTTATAGATTTGAAAAATATACGTAATCACTGTGTTAGGTTAGGTTTGTTTAATTGGTTTTCATTGCTTTCTTCCTCTTTGCAAAATGCCCAAAGATCGTACCAGTTTCGTAAATTAATAAATTTGTTTCACATTATCAGACAAGAAGAATTTTACTCATAAAGAAAATCCAAAATTTTTCAAAATGTTTTTGTTTATCAAAAAGATTGTTAAAATAGTAAATTACGAGGTAAATTATTTTTTCAGTATATGTTTTAAAAACCAATAAAATGTCATTTATAATCATTGTGTAAATAGTTCCTTAAATCGCAGTATATTTAATATTCGAAATGCAGTATAATGAAAATAGTGTCATATAACTATCTAAACCAAAAATGATTTCGAATCTGAACAATGCAAATACATTTAAATTTACAGTCAATTGCTTTTTATTTTAATTTTATTTTAATTTCTAGCGGGGATTCAAGCAAATCCAAATATCAAGTAAACTGAAAGTGAAATTGAGGAAAATGTTAAAACTTGGTTGAGGCATGCTAAAGAAAGATGTGTGAGGGATGAAAAAATGAATAAAGAAAATCAAAAAGCAAATGAGGGTGAAGAAAATTAAGAGGTGTAAACCACGGTGGAATAAATAAATAAAATTTACTCGATAATACTAAACATTGTATTCATAGGTATGTACTTAAAATCGTCGGTATGTAGTTAAAATCGTCGAGTCCTAAAAACTCGTAATTTCGTCGTTTTTGGCAAGTATCTTCCAAAACTTTTTTTGTGGATTAAAAATAAAATGGAAAATTCTTCCATCATCTGAATATTTTGCTATGTAAACTTTCGGAGAAGTTATTGTTCTCAGTTGTTTTGAGATTATAGAACCTATTGGAGATAAATATTATATGCATTTTATTCACAAGATTTGCGACAAAAAAGGGCTCTAAATTTTTTTTCACAGTATGAATGCAGATTTTTTTTAATGACAGACAAATTAATGCCAAATTAAGCACATTTTTATTTTCAGTAAAATAGTTCTTTTCCTATTGAATGTTTTCATGACACGAAGTGTAAAATTTGTTGGTGTGCGAAAGCTAGACAATTGGCTTGATGACAGATATTGTTTAATTCATATGTGTAGATAACAAAGAGATGTATAATTTGTAGTCCTATCTTGCCTATATCTGGATATATTTGAGAAGAAAAAATCGTATAGTTTTTTACAAAATCATTTATTTCCTAGTTTTTTTGGAGCAAAATGATTCACATAAGGGCTTTAAAATAAAGTGATTCACGCTGGTTGCAACCAGTTAAAATTAATGTCTGTGTTGGATATCTCATTTGATTGGCCGATATAAAGACAATATGATTTTGGGAAAAAATATGTCTTTCACTTTCGTTGCAGGATAAAATATTCATTAAGTTCATTGAGGTAACCCATATAGCATTTTTGCATTCAGAGCATGTGCTCGGAATGTACTTTATGTACCAAGGAACTAAGAATGAATATTCATTTTGCATGTAATGTATATAATCTGAATGTCAGAGAGCAGTACAGATGACCGCTTCTCAACATCCGAATAAGATTCCCACAACATTCCCATGAACCAAAATGGTACTTGATATGAACCAAAGAGGTATATTGAAATATTGCTAGATACATGAGATATATAGAAGGAAGGTCCATGCTACATTCATAATGTACACTGCACGTTCACGGTATACGCGTACTACCTTCGTAGGAATGACCATTACGTATCAGTGGCAGCTATAAATACTTCACTCATGCCATGTATCTTTTTCAGAGTTTAATTACTACAATAATTTATGACTTACTGTAATCAATGAGTCGCTGCTTCATTCTGAGTATGTTCATGATGAAGCAGCCACTCATCTATGATTTCAATAAATAATAAATTATTATAATAATCAAACTCCGAAGAGAATACATGGTATGAGTGAAATACTTGCATATAATAAATCCAGTATCTAATTTTAGTATTTAATTGTTACAGTCAATTATTACTTATTCTAATTTTCCACAATACACATTCCTCGTGAAGAACATTATGTAAGTAAATGTGGAATGTATGCACAGAAAATTTGTTTTTACCACTAGTTTTCAATTAAAGTCAATCATGTTTTATCGATCAAATTTTGTTTGAATAGAGCACACAAATGCTGAATTTGTTATAACAGTACTTTACAAACACCCAAGAATATCATTTGTAAAAAAATTAGTTTTACGTTTATACAAGATCTGTTCAAAATCATTTTAAAATACATCAAACATTTATCACTGAAAATTTCAACTCTAAAATCAAATTTAACACATTATTTCTGATGATCATATTACGTTAGCTTAAAGTTTTATCTAATTCAAATTGTGTTTTAAATTGTCCAGAGCAAAACATGATTCTATTCTATTAACTACTAATTATTGTTGTAACAATTATGCATCTTGAATTATAAAATAGGAAGAGGTATAAATAAAACAGTTAGTGCTACTTTAAATATATTTTTATTTTTTGTTATAGTAGACGCAATCGTTACAGTGACTCTACGAGTGAGACACAAGACGAGGTTTAACTGGCAAGGATAACATTTTCCGTCTTTATTATACTTTCACCCGTTGAGCCACTATAACGATTGCGTCTACTATACAAATATGCATTGCAATAATAGAAAACAATTGTGTCAAGAATTTAAATTGATATTTTGTTAACAACAAACTGTTCTTTGCTACTTATAAACTGTCATATTTTACTATAACCAACGTTTTGCCAGTAAATAAAAAATAGTAAAAATTGGAGGGCTTACATTTCCAAAACCAGTACGTGTCTACATGTTGCCGATGCTGATATTTGTAATTGCGAAACTCCACTTGGCATTCTCAACACATGATCTGTGACTGCTCCTATTGGCTGAATACTTTCTTTTGGCTTTTCCAATTTTTCGGAGAAGGTATTCTCTTCCTGTCTAGAGGAGGTGGGGATACGCATGCTAGTTCCAACTGTAAAAGAAACGAGAGCATATTTGAATATTTGTTTCACTTTAAAAACTGGCCATAATAAAGTTGAAAAATATAACATCTTACAAACATCTTGCAGAAAAAAATAAAAATAATCAAAAACAAATTAAACAAATTGATATTATCATTAATTTACAAAACAGGTATTTTTTTTGGAATTCGGAAATATTTGTACTTGTGATTTTAATACCTACCAAAGTTATTAGAAGAACAACATATTTTCCCTTAACTTCTAGTAACAGCAAAATTTATTTCACTTTGGGAAGTCGACGTCTTCCAATATGTTCTTCGATATCACTATCTTCATCTCATAATAATCTTTTGGGAGGAATAATTTGCTTTTTGTACATAGTCCTTTGATTCGTTTTTGTTCACTCTGTATATCCGATGTGAGTTCTGCTCTTTTCAATTTAACTGCAGCTTATAATCTTCTATAATAGGTATAAAGCAAATTAGTACAAATATGACAACTTATATGTTGCAATCAAGACCGATGGTTGTGATTTACATAAATAAAAGCTCCTTAATATTGAAATAGATCGAACCTACCTTCTTGAAAACAAGATTTATAGTGTCCACGCTTCATATGGGATCTCTCTTGTTTTTCAATGATTTATCAAATTGTTTCCGTTTAAATGGTGACCACCATTCGTGGAACGAGTCACTTCGAATTAAACCACCTCCGTTTTTTCCCCAAAAATCGATGCCTACAAACATCATTATTCGTATTACAATAAAAGCAAAGATTAGACCTAATCTTTGATAAAAGTACAAAGTGATAGGTAAGTGTAAGTACATTCAACATTAGTGTCTAAACATAAATTAAAATATCTGCAAATGACAATAAAGGGGACCTTAAACTATGTGGTAGTTGTATTATTGTACATAATTATTGTAAAATACTTACTGCAATGCAATTAAGTATGTAGTAATAATCATAGGCAAACAAAACACAAACCATAAACAAATTGAAATCGACATTTGACATTTTGACAGCAGAGGCCTAGCGGAATCAACGAAGTGGAAGGGAACCTTCACTTCGTTGAGCGGAATGGAATGAGAATATTGAGCATGCGCACTAACCTAGGGACCGTGGCGCGCGATCACAAGCCTAGTTTGAATTCAAAATTTAAATCATATTTCACATCTACAATTTTGCCAACGATTTAAAATTTATAAAATGGATGTTATTTACCACTGGACAGGGAATGATTATAAATGTACTTAAATCAAATCTGGATAGAGAAGTATTTATTTATTTTTATTATAATTAAAGTTAAAGTAGATACTATATAAAAGTAGCAATAGGTAGTCTCATCAGTTGTGATGCAGTTTTATTTTTATTAGTTCATGCGATCCAAATATTTCTACAAAATGTACACGTCTCTATCATACAGATAAAATCATCGATGAACGTTTATACGAGGTACATGAACACATATACGAAGAACATTCCCTGACATATATACATAGTACATGCGACTATGAACATAAACTTTTGTGTATGTTCGATCCATATCGTCTGTATATTCATATTGTATATGAAAATATTATTTATATGAGAATGTTGGGGGAACATACATGGCTAGTACAGTATGCAATTAGAACATTAGGAATGCAAAATGTACATTCGTGGAATAATAAATGCTATCTGGGAAGGTAAAAAAATATGTTATATCATAAAAATAAAAATGTGTTTTACAAACAAGTTTTCATGAAAAGTGCACTGTAAAATATTACACAAAGTCTGTCTCATTTGCATTATTTGACATTGAGAAAACTGATGTTTTTGTTTAAAATCATAATTACAATTCGACATTTTACATCACTCACGCATGACATTTTTTTGATGATCAGCACATATTTAATTAAAATTAATAACTATTATGTAAAAAGAAAATAAAAAAGATATTTACACTTTTAATAACATTTTCTGCTCTTTGCACTACCGTGTACAAAATATACTATTCTTTTCTATAAATATGTCCAAAAACGGGATAGATACACTTAGTGTGCACAACTCAGCTGCAACTAGCAAAAAAAATACTATAAATGCCTTGGGTAGATTTGTGCTCATCATCTGCTGTTAGGTACAAACCAAACACTTAATATGAAGCTTCCAGAAATGCTCCTGTTTATTCCACTGTGGTGAAAATCGTCGATTTTTTTATATTTTATGTCGAATATTTTGATTTCTTCATTTTTTATATTTTATGTCGAATATTTTATGATGTATTAAAAGTAGTTTGTTTTTATGTGGTCTGTTTTATTTTTTTTGAAAATGCTGATAGCATATAGTACTCTTGGTATGATGACTATTTTTTTCTTTTAATGACTAGTTTTATCAGTTTTATTTTTCTCTCATCTTACGCTTTATAGGGGCAGTTACGGAATAAAACTAGGACGTAATGTAATTGCATAACTACCCGACTGTATAATAAATATACTGTATTAGTAAGAATTCTTTAAAAGCTGTGTGTCACCTCAAAGAATTTTTAAAATAATTTACAAATGAATTATTTTATGAATTAATTTTAAAATTTACAAAACACCACAATTAATTTATGCAATCGCAATGAATTTAACCACAAAATTATTAAAGAAACATGTGCTCAAGTTGTTTTGTATCACCATATATTATTGTTTAATCGCTAATTTGTTTAGTTTGGCCACTTTCTAACTTTAGATTATTTTTATAATTTTTTAGAAACTTTGCTGTATGTAACTATGAAAAATTGTTGAAATAATTTATTTGTAAGTTATTTTAAAAATTCTTTGAGGTGACACACAGCTTTAAGACATTCTGAATCATATTTGGCCAGAAGTTTTAAAAATTAAATTGCCACTAAAGGGATATAAGTATATGTGGAAGTTCCTGGGTAATACTAGAATAACCTCTACACGTGTTTTAGGGAAGCCAGGCTCAATTATGATTCTTTTAGGACATGCTAGCGTGTTATATGAGAAAAATAAAATATATTTTTTTTCGAAGAAGTATATTCATAAAAGGGATTCCAAAAAAGCCTTATAAATATTTTGGTTCTAAGGTTTTCGTGGAGCTGATGATTATCCATAGTTTGGTTTTCGAGTTTTCTACTCCGTTGATTGTTTGACCATCTCGTCGTGGTCTTCTTCTTCAAAAGAAGACCACGGCAAGATGGCCGAATCGTCAAGCATTCAAAACAATCAATACGGAAGAAAACCCGAAAACCAAACTATGGATAAGCCCTATAAATGCCTCACACATAACCTAATTAAGTCCTCAGGGCATTATTAAAGCCATTCTCAGGACATCATGGGTATGTTTCCAGGCTATTGCAGGATCAGCCCAGGATATCCCATATATCCTTAAAAGGCATTCCAAATGTCCTGTCAATGCCTCTCACTATAACCCAATTATAGTCTCAGGATGACCTCGGGACGCTACGAAAGGTATCCTCAGGACATCATGAGTACATCCCAGGCTGTCCCACTTGGATGTCCTATGAACATCCTGAGGATATTACAGGATTAGCCGAGGATATCCCGTATATCCAAGGATGATATCCTTAGTATGTCTTGGGGATGTCTTTGTGCTGTGTGGGCATATCAAGTATTTGAAAACTTCCAAGGAGAAAAGCAAAACCGTTCAACAAAGAAGTCTTGGCCATTGCTATTACTTGCTGAAACTGGAATAGGTACAGCAAGCAAAGAAGATTCTGAAGACGACACGGCTAGTGACTCTGAAGAAGATTCTGAAAGCACTGAAGAACATCTTTCAGATTAAAATTTCTTCATAGTTTGCAGGATCTTTGTCAAAGATTTTTTATTTATAAATATTAACATCTATATGCTAATGTAGATATTTCAAGTGCCTAAATATAAATTTATAAGTTTTATAAACTAAATTCGCCCCACTGTGAAACGTGACGGACGAACGGACAAGTGGTATGAAATTTTTTTCTCTACGAGCAAAGGTTCCAGATTCTGGTCTGATGTTTGCATTTAGGATTATTTTTTAAGGACCAATATCGATAATTCTATTTGTAATGTATCTCTTTTGAGATGAGGTTGCATGGGCTCAAGGAACTCTATATAGAGTTCACTGTATGGGCTTCATCACGAAATGATTATTTCGTGTATTCGACGACGACGTTTCCAAACGCGCGAACGTTTGATCTTCATTAACGGCTCATTTGAAAACCCCGCTTTGGCGCCTTATAATCTAATGAAATAGAAATGAGACAAATTATTATAATGAAAGATTTCAATTATTGCCTCTTTAGTTTTGTACGGGTAGAATTATAAGCGGATTAATAGGAAGGACCAACTTAACTTAACGTAGTTCAGGGAACGTTCCAATGGCTCCGTAATAGTAGCTGTAGCGGAACTCATTCAGTATCCACAGATGTCTACCTAGTTGTGTCAAAATTAGAGAATTAACAAGGTAAGAGAGTCAGACAGAGAAGACTAAGATTGTTGTAAACTCTAAATGGTCCTTATTACTACTGAGAAGTTCGCAAAATCACCGACAGAGGGTAGGGACACTGGAACGGCGGGAACGCGTTGTCCATATACATCTCGTGTAAACATCTACAGGTTAAATTTAAAATTAAAGAAAACCGCAATCAAGAAGAGTTAATAGCAAAATTTTGTAATGAAGTTGATTTGTTAAATTTTAATAATGCCGTATCAATGAAAGTAGAGCATTTTTAGCATTGTTGTAATATATTTAAGAAATATCTGCAAAATACAATGGGCTCGGATTAATGGCGCATGACATATAGCCATCTCTATCTTAACACAAGTGCCTCTGTCTCGCTTCAACAAACAGATTTGTTTATGTTGATTGGAACGTAACCTAACAAAGTGGTTTGTGGCGATCACTCGCAATTTTACGAAGTTTTCTGTTTTTATAAATATAAAATGCCTAAACATTGTTGTTATGGTGTATGTAAAACGGACAGTAGATATCCTAAAGGTGTATTTTTTATAAGATTCCCGAAACCGTGGATAAATCTACAAAAATGTAAACGGTGGATTTCAGCATGCAAGAGGGAATGTTTTGGCATACAAAATGTAAATAATAATACTTTCATTAATTAAGTGTTTCTTTAAACCTCCCACAGGTAAATTTCGGCAAGCTAGCCATCGCTTTAGGTCACTAACAGTATGATCGTCGAGGTTAGAATATTTTAAAGTAGCTCCTGGTACGTCGTTTTCGTCCAAAATGTCCATTTTGATATCATGATTTTTTATTATCAAAATTATATAAAACATTGACTTTTGTAGTAGGTCGATGATATAAAATAAATACAAGAGGTTAAAATTTCTGACAGATGTCTTGACGTCTGCAATAGAGATGGGCGGTCCCAGCAGACCCGTTCCAAGTGAACGAATCCGAAGGTGGAACGGGTCGGACCGAATCCACGATGTCGATCGAACCGGGTCCGCGGTCCGGTCCATTGATCCGTTATGGTATGTAAGTCCTGGTACTGTTCTGAGCTGAACTCCGGACCCTGGACTCTGACTGACTGCTTGGATAGATTTGATGAAGTTTGAGTTGATTGTCGTCGCACAATAAATCAAAGAGTTTAACAAATAGAGGAGACAAGCTCCATAAGCGTAATGTATAAGCAGCCGGTAGACTGTAGCATTCTCGTCCTACTCACACAGTTCGGTCTCTCTTTGTCGCACAGTACATGAGGGGTGGTGACTATTGCAATACAATGACAGTATGACGTGCGTCCAGTGTTGCCGATTTGCGGGTAATTACCCGAAAATTGGGTATTTTGGCCTATCCTGTGGGTAAAATATTGCTGCGGGTAAAATCGGGTATTTAAGAAAACAATGAAAAACATGACATGCACGCCGAGAAAAAATTGCTCATGTTGGCAAGCCTATAACTAGCAACGATAATAAATTAACAACAATATTCGCGAAAATCAAACAGATGAACCCAAGAGGGATTTACCTTCGATACAAAGGAATTCACCTATAAGGAAAAGTTTGAATAGTAACAACGTAAAGTCGTAATATCTAAATCGCTCTCACGTATTGGTGAATTTGTGTGTATCGACGATAAATCCCTCTTGGGTTCATTTGTTTGATTTTCGCGAATAGCTTTGAATTTGTGACTTTGGTTCAAATATCGATTTTTTTATCTAATGATAAAAATTAAAAAATGAGGAAATGTACCGTGCAAATATTTGAAAAATAAATCAGAATAAATATGTTGAAATATGGAAATAGTTTACATGTATATTTTTTAACCTTTTAATAAATACTACGGTTATTATTCTGCTGTGAGGGTAAAAATCCGAGAAATTTAATTTGGTCGTGCGGGTAAAAGCGGGTATTTTTTAAATTGGCCGTGGGAAATTCCATAAATTGCATTGGCAACACTGCGTGCGTCATAACTTTTCAGACCTGAGGGAAAACAAATGGCCGGCGTTGTGTAAATCGCCGATCGAACGTGTTGTTTTAACTGTATATTTTGTGGATTCTGTGATGTTTTAAAACATAATTTTGGATTATTTAATGTTTAATCAATTCATGTGGCGAATTTTGTTTGTTAAGATGGAGATGAGTTTATATTTTACGAAATTACCTTATGATGTACAGGATCAGTGTATGGAAGAAAGTTGGTGCTATCAATTTAAATCGCTATATATTTAAATAAAGAAGACCTTAGTACAGATGCCGATGTATTTCCGAATATTAGACATACATATATTGTAATTACATGATTTTTTAAAGGAGTGCATAGTTAAAAGAATGAGTACAAGGCATTGAAAAGACAAAGTTTATAACCAATTTGTTAGTAGTTGGGTGAAAGAAGTTCTCCAAGAAATTTACAAGATAGCAGCTTATTATCGCAAAGGTAAGAATTAGTTATAAATTATAAATCATTTTCGCCATGTACTTGCATAATTTAAGGTTGTTTTATGAATAATTACTAACACAGATCCATTTTTTAGGTGATGGTCTCACTACATTGTCAACAAAAACATCATTCCTTGGATTATTGCAGATCCAGTCGATCCAAATGAGTTGTTAGTACTCATTGTAATTGTGTTGCAGATACAGGCAAAACACGTTCGCTAGCCTGATTTGCAATTTATAAGGTACAGAGTGAGGCGATGAGACGTCACTCCTTTTAGTTTTTTAGCAGTAAAAATGGCTATGGCTAAGCAGTTAACCATTGTGCGATACAATCCGTAGATTTTGTAAAATTACTCATGAAAAGAAACAAAGGACTTAGTTATAATAAGGTAGACACAATTTATCTGACGGTTCACTCATCGTCTATGGTATATTTGTGCACGGAGCTGTGCAAATCATTGTAATTTCTGTAAGAACTTTTTGTCATGTCATATTAATGTTATTATTGTCTAATTTATGTATTTTATTAAATATTCTCCTTTCCTTTTATTGTTTTATTTATCAGTCATTACTATCATTAGCAGTAAGTTGAATACTGACTACTCTGAACTTCTACATTCATGTCTGTAAATGAGAATTAAACAAAAATATATTTACTAAATATATAACTGTTTATTATCAACAAGTTTAACATTTCTAATATAACTTAGATGGAATTTATACTAAATTCATCGAATGATCTGTATTGTTTTAAAATATATCGTGTGGTGTTTAAAAACTATTCAATTATGTTGTTTTACATTACAAAACTGTGAAAATGGACTTAAGTCAGTGTTTAGACTCAGGTTTCAAATATTAAAAAATTCAGCACTGAGTAGTTTTTAAATAACCGCAATATATAGTTTAAAACAATAGGTACATTTAGTCCGCAGATCATCGATGAAAACTATACTTTGAACTTTCACTCTTAATTTATAAACTTCAACAGATCTTTAGGTATATAATATGTAGCTTTTCTTTCAAGTTTGTCTTAAATTGTACCATATTTAAAATTAATGTCTCAGCAACATTTTTCGTGATAAACAGATTAAACGTTATAAACAAGAAAAATTTGAGAAAACACTACTTGTAATTGTAAATAAAGCCGAACGCTATTCAAAACAAAGATTAAAAATTGACGGTATTTGTGAAATCAAAGCGCTGTGTTGCTTTCTAAAACAGAGTGGAGAGAGAGGGTACGAGGTCTGCGACAAGGACGAAGAGCCTAACGTTTCCAAGACAACGAAATCACAGCATGCTGTGACCAAATCGCGACTCCCGGCAAATCCACGGCTTGTCTTCTCTAGGCAATAAATAGTAAATACCCCACGTGCACACTTAATACTTAGAAAGTGCCTGCGTCGTGATTTCCGGATTTTATTTACTGTTTATCCAAACCCATTCGTATTACTGCAAAATTATTTTATTATATGATTTATCGAGGTGTAGTATAATTATACAATAATTAATAATAAGAATATTCGGTGAGTCACACTCACATTACAGTCACACATCACGATGAGGAAATTTTGAAGTGGATCCAATCGAACGAATCCAGTTGAACGGGTCCACTAGCGGAACGGATCCAAACGGACCGAATCCACTAAAGGAACCGGACCTCCCATCTCTAGTCTGCAATCATAGTCTACTGATTACGCGCCGGCGTACTCTTTAGCACAGCATAATAAATAATCTTACTATGCTGTGTCTTTAGTTTGTTTGATAAAACAACACGTATTTACTTGTTTATTTGTAACAACTGTATATACACATCGTAAAGGTTGTGTAGATATAGACAATCCTTAGTTTATCTCCTGTCAACTCATTTTTTAAAAGAAACCTAAAATAAAGTAAGTAACTTAATATTTCAAATTTTAACACGTCGTGCTCCAATGTAAATCTTATTAGAATCAAGTTCGCGCCTCTTTTGTTGTCCCTATTACTAGTAGTGTCACCTGGTGAATATTATTTTAGTTGAGTAGTAATAAGTACCTAAAGAGACACAACATCGAGCGGAAATGGTTTAGCGATTTGTCGGGAACGCATTAAATTAATTTGACCAAGCTTACTAAAAGACAGGTTGGCTCGTTAGAAACGGCAAGAGCTACATCTCGTGTAGACCTCAACAACCGCGTGTGGCTGGTCAATGGTGCCATTGCTAAAAGATCCAAGGTTTTTTGCCGACTATCCTATCTTGTTAATTGTTTAATCTTTGGTTGTGTTTTTGTCAACTCAGAGGTTAGGTTTTAGGTTACTATTTTTGATCATTTGGGTTTCTTTTAACAAATGGATCGCAACGATCTAAATATTAACTCAGTTTTCCATGATTTTCCAAATATTTGTCGTTTATGTTTAAATAAGGAGGAAATCTTAAGGCCCATTGGGCAAATAAGTGCAATGGATTTATTCAAAAATATAACTAATATTGAGGTAAAGTGTGTTCTGTACTATTTAACTATTAGAAATAATGATGATAAATTTAATAAAACTTAGAATAAAATGTTGGAAAGAACAAAATTCTAGGTGTTTAGGAGATAGGAAATTCCGGAAATGCTTCTTAAGGAAACTACCGCACTCTGAAGGTGGCACTGTAGCAGATAATCGTATCGAGATACTCCTATGCTACAACTACCCTGTCAATTTTGCCAATGCATGATACGCTGAATTTTCGAAGTAAAATTCATAATGCCCATGCTAAATAGTTTATCTCTGAAAAAGGGTAATTTTTATGCAATATTGGCCTGGGAGTCCTTCGTAAACTAAAAAGAAAATGTAAGTAAAAGAAAAGATATGTAACAACAAAAGCTACCAGCATTTGTTTCCTCTGTTTATTCAAATAAAATCAATTTCATATTCCATAGGTTCGTTACTCCCTTAGGAAGCATTTTCAGCCATTTGTTTATAGGAGCTTTTCTTACTAACAGTGTTTATAAATCGACAAGTATTATTTTCTTAATGCCCTGTGTTAAAATTATTGCTCTGTCGGAAAAAATGTAAAGTCACATCTTTATATTTATCAGAAAGTTGTTCTGTTTAGTTTTCTGCAAAAGTAATGAAACTTTTGCCATAACAAATTTGTTATCCAAAATTATTCAATTCCCAGCAAACATGAATCATGTGGCTCATTAAAGTTAAAATTATGATTGCCGATGAGTACGCTTAGGGGCCTTTATTGTACAACTACATTGGCCCAGCTAGCCCGCGTCCCGCTGGCCATAAGGCGGCCACCAGATAATGTACCCCTGATTACATTGCCGGCCCCTTTGCGGCAAATTGTTGGCTAAAAATCTTCTATATTTTAAGGTACATTGTTGGGCAATCACATATTTCTATAAGAGAATATCAGAATACCACTACTGGTTCTCTTATGGCAAAATAACTTGACGATTTTGGGTACTTGTAGATATGCCATCAATACACTGTGTTTGATTTAGCATTCCGCAGCAGTTAACTTTTTAAATAATGAAGATATATAAAAAAGTGTAAGATTAAAACTTCATTTAATCTTAAACCTTAGAATTGAAGAGTATTAACCTCTTGCCACTTACACTTTCCTTACTGATTCATTAATTAAAAACTTATCTGCTCAGAAAATGATAAATAAAACAACAGAAAAAAAACTGCATTTAAAAACAGTTTAATATGAGCATTACAAAGCTAATCTAATTGCGGTTAGATAAAAACTCGGGAGAATTGTTTCTGTTTCTGATTGATACATTTGCAAGTCAAGTCAACGTAGGAGAAAATCGTAAATCAGAACAGATTTCCTATTTTATTCTTACTGTAATAAAATAAGAACATTTATGCTGTAATTTGAATTCAATAAATTTAGTGTATTTATAAGATCGCCAAATGCCAAATGAACTTGAATTTAAATCGTTAATTTTTATTTTGTGTATCAATGGCCTTCAGACGGCCTCGATGGGGATTCCATTTGGGAATTCCCATGTGTCTATGTAAACTTTGCTTTGCTTTTAACATAAACAACTGCATTCTGATCTGAGATCTGCTATAGAAGGTTAGCAAGAAAAATTGTACTTTATGAAGGGATCAAGATATATATTAAAAAGGTAAATGCAATTAAAAACCAATATTAAAAATAAATTAATCTAGTAATTACCACAGTTCCAGCTGAAAGAGACTGTCTAATCATCGATTTTATGATTCGTATTTTATTTTTTGCATTTTTATATGAATTGTACAATATATATTATATTATTGTAATTGCATATAGATGTATGAGAATGTGCTATATAAAAAATACGTCATTTTTTGAGAACAGTTGACAGAAATATATTTGTAACATTTTAACCCTAATAAGTCTATTAATTTTCATATATAAATATGATATTATCTCCGTAACTTTTATAGATGGATAAATTATTATTAAATTTTATAGAAAAAATTAGATTGACGTCGAAAAAATCAACATAGGAAAACACTCTCGATAGACGATAATGCTAAAGCATTGAGTTAGAAGGTAGGGAGACGACATCCTATACAAATTTCCTATACAGAAACGGCATCAGTAGGCGTGGCTAAATGTAGTAACAATATGGTGGGTTTTGCCAGAACCGGATTAATTAAAATAATAAGAGCTTTTGTGTCTCGATGAGACGGTCTATCTGGATAACGCAAATAAATGTTCAATTCAATAAATGCAAGAGTTTTAGCGAAAGGAATTAGAATAAAAGATACATATGCAAATAAAACACAAAATAAACATTTTAAAATATATTTATTGGCCTCTAAATAATACAGTTTTATTGCTTGGATACCTAATACTTTGAGACTTTTACCCAAATAGACATGTTCAATGTGTTTTTAACAAATGTGGCATTATAATATGTCAACAGTATGCATACAATTTGAGTAAAAAGTATTGCACAGCTTTTATAACTTTTTAATTGCTAGTTCTATTGAATAATGTTTCAAGTGAAATAAAAAAAGAACAGGTTTGTGGTTTAAATTTTTATACAAATTTCTATTTTGACACTTGAGTTAGTAACTTGTTTTTTAAATCGCACCCTATAATATGGTTTTATGACTTATTTAACAGCATAAACACCAACCTTGTAGATAAAAAGAGAATGACAAAAAAATGATTTGTATAAGACATTCTTTGATATAACTTCCTAATATTTAAAAAATTATAGGTAAAATATATAACAGTTTTTATTTCCAGTCCACTTATATAATCATAATAATAATAAAAAACGCCTTTCTTTTAGAGGGCCAAGTTTGTCTATATGACATTCTTCCATATGCTTAAACTCTGCGAAAATTTAAAGGAATAAAGATTAATTGACATTTTTTCTATATAATTTTTTTTCTCTTAACAAACTACCCTGCACAAAATACATGGAAATTTGTTTTTGGTTGGAATTTTTCTTAATTTTGGAAAAATAGTTTATAGTATGGCGATAAAAGTTGTAATGGCCGTGACCCATGAAACACCTCCATATTTTCAGCTCTAGAGGGTTCTAAACATGAAAATAAATGAGATTTTCAGTTTAAAGTGGTATATTAAAAAAGCTATTAAATAAATGTTACTGCTTTTCGCTTATAGGGTGAATGCACCAGTGGATGACTACCTAAGAAACTTGTTGCGGCATGATGCAAAAAAATAATTATTGAAACAAATTTTTTATACCTAGTTACTTAATTTTTTTCTGAATGAACAACTTATCAAATTATATTTTGAAACTTAATAAAGATTATTTAAAGCAATAAGTTTTAAATATTCTGTTTTAAGATAAAGGTAAACGCTTTATACACAAATACCTACACTCCTTAGGGACCTTTACACGTTGACATTAAGTTTGACATGGACTTGATAAAAATGTGCAAAATAAACGAAAATTGTAGTAAGAAATTCATGGCTGTCTAAACCTTCAATAAGAGAAGAAAGAAATATGTAGAAAAAAACGCAAATTTAAATCCGTTTCTCTAAATTTGCCATTGTGTGTATGTGTATATAATCAATATTTAATAATTGTAGATTGAATCAGAAGATAATTTGCCAAAAAATATATGTAATAGGTGTGTTAACCAGATAGAAGATATAGCCACATTTATTAATTTATGTAAGAGCAATGATGCACACCTCAAGAAAATCGTTAAAGAGGAAAAAATAATAATTTACCTGGAAGATGCCTGTTCTGAGTCTGATGCAGCAGATAATTCAATTGAACAAAAAGATATAGAACTTATAGAAGAAAACGTGAAAAGTGAGGAAGAAAATTACATTGCAGGCCTTAAATATGAAATAGCTGAAGAAGTTATTGCAACAGCTTGTACTAACACAGAAGATAAAAAGTCTCCAGGACATTCCACTAAAAGAAAATTTTCAAATTGTGAAGTATGTGGCGAAAAATTTAGTACAAAAGGTAAACTAACTGAACACCAAAAGAAAAATGTTGGTTGTAAAATTAGGCGATATAAATGTACCAATTGTGAGAAGGCCTTCTTTACAAAGTTCAAACTAAAAGTGCACATGAGATCTCACACCAAAGAAACGCCATATGAATGTAAGCTCTGTGGAAAGAAATTTCGATTTTCTCCAAATTTAAAAAGACACGAAGATATTATCCATAAGGGACTGAAGCCATTTAAGTGTGATATCTGTGGTAAAGGTACGTTTATTTCTTTATTCTTCGAAATTTTGAAACTTTCAATGTGCAATCATAAATCTAGTAACAACTGTAACTTATGATATCTACATAGACAATTAAATAAATCTGGTATAGTTAACATGTAAAATCAATGTACAGGATGGTCCAGCACTATGAGGACTGCCCATAATTGTGGAACGCCCTATATATTTATTTTACGTGCCAACTATTCCAGATTCCGAAGTACTGACGTCGGAAGCATATAGTTGGATTTAAAATAATACTAAAAAGTACCTATAATTTTTTTCCTAGGGTCCCTTTTGTAGCTATTTACCTTTGAAGGTTAAATTTTGAAAAGATTTTTTGCTGATAACTTGGAAACTACTTTATCGATTGTAATAAAATTCGGACAATATAAATAGTAGTTATGGAGCCTTTCATATATTGTCTAGGAAGGGATGGAACACTCTTAGACCCCTTTTATGCAGGCGTTTTGAGCCGTCGGTAATACGACAGCAATTGCAGCCGTGTTTTGTAAATCACAGGGAACAAATGGATCATTTTATGCACTGCCGTTCGTTTGACTTGCCGTTCGCGTGCATAAAAACACGCACAAAATGCCTTCATAAAAGGGCTCTTAATGCTTTTTACACCTAAATTTTGACAAACTAATTTTTGAAACTTATTGCCAACAGCACTGGGATATGCGCGACGCGCGGCCGTTAGTGTAACTAAATAAGATGTCGGCTAGCTTGTGACGTGTGTCATTGTAAGCTTCATAGGAAACAAAGAGATTTAAAGTTTTTTGGATTAAAAGTGTATTGTTATTTAAGAAATTAAAAATGAAATTTTTACCTAGAACTGATGCACGCAGTCGAAAGACAATGCACTGTTAGTTGTGCTCCATATGTGGATTCCACCTACTGTGCTACGCTTTCATAAAATTCCACAAGCAAACAGAATATGCATTCGAAAAAATTTATTTAACAATGATGAGGTAAATTTACGTCAAGAGTTGTTTCGGCTTCTTAGCCTAAAATACAATGACGATAATACTCTTCTTGTTTGTTCTTTACATTTCAAAGAAGATTATCTTTTTCCTGGTAAATTTGTTTTCAAGTTATGAATAAGAAAATAATCGGCAAAAAATTCTAATCAATTGTTGTTTTCTTGGTTAAAGATGTTGAGTAGTCACAAAGACTCTTGAGAAAAAATGCAGTTCCTGCAGTCTCCAGTGATAAAAAAAGCATAGAAGCCAACGTAAGGGGGAAAGAGAGATTGAATTGACTCCAGCTTTGCAGGAACAGACCATGTTATTTATCGAGATATCTTCAACTCTTTCACTCGTTATCAATTCGCCCACCACTTCATGAGCTTCTTTTGCGGGAGAACTCGTTTGTAGCCATAAAGAAAACAATTTAATTTTCTCTGCATTCTTTTCGCTCACACCACACAACATCAACATATTGTAATTTAATAATTGCTGTCCTTCTCTTATGTTTCTGGACTTAGAATTCGACTGTACGTAGTTCATAATATTATGGAGCATTAAAGCCATATTACCCATAAAGTTTCTTTTGTTAACAAATGTCAAATATGAAATATCGGCCATATTGCCGGTGATGCCAGCGCCATGGTGGTAAATTCTAATCTCAATAGTTACATTTTAAACTTCGTTAAACCGTTTTCTAAAAAAAGATACTCTTGTTTGATATTAATGAAGTGAGACCCATTTTTGAGAAAAAATGATTTTGCTGATAAAGGACCAAGGAAAGCTAATATAATGAATGCCACGAAATACAACTGCATGAAACTTGGGAGAAAACAATTAAATAAATTAAATGTTATATTGATGGATTTTTCAGAATAAGTAGTTTTGTTGATGTAGAATATGATAAAAAAAAAGTTTACACCTGTAAGATGCCGGCGACCCCTAAAAAAATCGAAAATATTGGCCAAAATTCGGTTTGTGGCCAATAACTCGAAAAATTAAAAAATATGTATAAAAAACCTATTAGCACTAGGCGATAGAGGGGGAAATTTCACATAAAAAACGTATGTGAAATTTTTTTGTACAATCAAAAATGTAGGCTCCAGTTTTTTTTTAAAGCACGAGAATGGAACGTGGCAACACATAAGTACAGCTCGCGAAGCGTGAGCAGTCACGGATGCGCTACACTAAATTTGTTGTAACTTTTGGACTAATTAATGAAATTGGGCTCAACAAAGTTTAAATGAAACTAGAAACCTATGGCTATTGGATTATCACGTTTTCAAATATAAAAATGTAGGAATAGTACATATATGAATTCGGAACATAAAGAGATTTCCGATGAAATGGGTAAAAGCTCTACCATTTGTACAATTTTTAAGATAAAAATCTGAAACTTTTACATTTTACTCTGGAAGTAATGTATAAAAGATCTGATGGTATGCCAAATAATTTTTATGATAAAAGATATTAATGTTTATTTTACCCCAAGTTTCACAAATTTAGGAGCAAAGAAAAAATTTTCCTTTATTTTCGTAAAATAAAGAAGGTTAATTCAATTTTCAAGGTAAATCCTCTTAAAACATCTTTAAGTAGACATTTCAAGCTTTAAAAATCGTACCTACAGAAATCAAAATTTATCACTCAAGATTTGGAAACTTTTACTTCAAGAGCAATATGTAAAAGTTTCAGATTTTTTCTTCAAAATTTTAGAAATGGTAGAGCTTTTACCGATTTTATCGAAAATCTCTATATTCTCTCTCTATCTCTCTCTAATAAATTAATTTCACTCATTAATGATGGTTATCAAGAAGGTAGTTATACAGCTTCACTGTTTTGCGACTTAACCAAAGCCTTTGATTGTGTCTCCGCTAGTATATTAATCAATAAATTAAAATATTATAATTTCTCTCTAAGCAGTATTAAATTTATAGAATCATATCTAAAAGACCGTCAACAACTTGTATCCTTTAAAGGAAGTAACTCAGATCTTCAATCCGTTGCTTATGGTGTACCACAAGGATCAGTGCTGGGTCCATTTTTATTCTTAATCTATGTTAACGATATATCAAATTGCGATCCCAGCACTGACTTCATCTTGTTTGCTGATGATACCACTGTAGTAAACAAAAATAAAAATGTAAATACATTGAAAATAGCACTAGCGGATGCACAATCGAAGGTTACAAATTGGTGCCATGCCAATCAACTAAGCCTCAATTGCTCGAAAACGGAAACAATGTACTTCTCATTACGTGACACATCTTCGATAAATAATCCTGAATGTAAAATTTCTCGGAGTTTATTTTGATCAAAAGTTAACATGGTATAATCATATAGATAAACTTTGCAATAAATTATCATCATCTATATATGTTCTTCGTAATTTAAAAGTAAAAGTGTCTAGACCGGTTGTAGCAACAGCATTCCATGCCTTAATCCAATCCAAAATTTCATATGCAGTGGTAACATGGGGTCATGCGCCCTTGGTCAGTAGAGTCTTTGCATTGCAACGAAAGGCAGTTAGAGTATTAGGTGATCTAAACTATAGAGATTCTTGTATAGACAGATATATTCAGATGCGAATTCTTACAGTCCCATCTATATACATATTGCAATGTCTTACATACGTAAAACAAAACTTGTCTAATTATGTTTCTCACATTGAAATACATGACTATCAAACACGTAATAGAACAAATATATATGTTGATTATCACAGATTAACAAAGTCAAAATCGGGAACAAATTATTATGGTCCAAAAATGTTCAATCTTTTGCCTCCTACTGTGAAACAGTGTCACTAAACAAATTTAAAATTGTGGTAAAAAATTATTTGATAGATAAATGTTTTTACTCTATTGATGACTATTTTAATAATAATTTTAATGACATGAATAATATATAAACTTATGTTTATACTATGTAAATCTGTTTTTAATCTGTTTTAAAAGTTAATGTTACTAGTATTGTTTAAGATTTTATCCTAATATGTAAAACTTCATAGACCTACCTATTTTATATTATATTATCACTTTCTAAATTTTATTTTATAATATTCATTGTCTTGACCTGTGTAAACAAATTGTAATGACACCAATAAATTTACTTACTTACTTACTATGTTCCGACTTCATATATGTACTATTCCTACATACATTAATTTTTATATTTGAAAATATGATAATCTAATAACCACATGTTTCTCATTTCATTTAAGCTTTATTGAGCTCAATTTCATTAATTAGTTCAAAAGTTACAACAAATTTAGTGTAGCGAGTCCGTGACCGCGCACGCTTCGCGAACCGTACTTATGTGTCGCCACGTTCCATTCTCGTGCGTTAAAAAAAAATCTGGAGCCTACATTTTTGATGGTACAAAAAAATTTGATATATATTTTTGATGTGAAATTTCCCCCTCTATCGTCTAGTACTATTAGTTATTTAGTATTTTTTTAATTTTAGAGTTATCGGCCAAGAACCGAATTTCGGCCAATATATTCGATTTTTTTATGGAGCGCCGGCACCTGTAAACTTTATTTTATCGTATTTTACACCAACAACACAACTACTTATTCTGAAAAATTCAGCCATATAACATTTAGTGACACCGTAAAACCCCTGATGACTGGGCGAGTTATAGACAAATAATAAATAATTAAATGAAAGATGAACATCAGTTCTTAACAAAATATCAAAAAATTTATTAATTTAAAAGAATACTAATAATACACTTTAGAATTGAGTTCTAAGGAGTTTTATCAGGAACACTTTCCTAACAGAGTTTTTCCAAATAGGAGAAAGTCGCTCTTTGTCTCTTGACTAATTGATTGATTTGCGTATGGTAGGCATTGCTGCTGATTTCGGACATCTGGATGTTTTTATATACCGCCGGACCGGCTGCATATGATGGATTGGATGTGGGACGTGCTTGTTGCCAGCAGCGAGAACCACATGACGCATGGGGTAGGTGAGATGCTTCTTTCCATATGTCATCATCTCCTTATTTATTCTTCTTCTGATTGTGTTTTTTCTGTTTCTGAATCTATCAGCGTTCACTTCCACCTGCCCGGTTGCGTCCATATATGGTTTCATGTTTTCCAGAAATCTGTGTTTTCATTTCAAGGTCCTGCATCAGTTCGTCCACTTCTTTTATCTGCCAAGACATACATTAGCTCGCTACATGAAGCTTTCATTTATTAACCTTCCTGTTGTGAGACCCACCCTACGTTTAATACACTTTCAATTTTAATAAATTCAATTGGGTTTAACAATTAATAAGGATTTTTTTTTAAATTAGGTTTTGAGTTAATAAATTAAGTTAATAATTAACGGTCACTTGCACCGTTTTCATTTTAAGCAATGAATAAGTAATCCAGGTTTAATTTTTAAACCAGGATTACCTCTCGTCTTGTTGCACCGTACTCTATTTTTTTCGGTTTATTTAAGTCGATAGTTAACGAGTGTATTTAGGGGAATTTAGCTAGAAAATAAAATGTATAATTATAAAAAAGAAGCAAAAAAAAATGTAATCTATTATATGTTTTTTATTTAATTAGTTCATGGAAACTCACAATAACAGTAAAAGAGCAAGATCCGTTAATTTTGCACTAGATTCAGATTATCCACATTATTAGGCAATCCATACTAAGATGGCTGCTGTTGGCAGATCATTCGATCGGTGTCATGAAAAAATAATTTGTAATACTTAATGACACAATGACAGCGGTAACATCAGGTCCATTCTTTTTGTCTACACTTGGTGTAGAGCTTAAAGTGTAGGGCAGGATTAGTGTAACACCAATACCATAAACAACACCAAAAGGATCCTTGTAGTAAAGGATCCTTTATACTTAAAGTTGACTTTAAGCATAGAGCATCCTTTACTTAGAGGATCCTTTTGGCTTTATTTATGGTACTGGCTGTTACAGCTAGTACCAAAAATAACACCAAAAGGATCCTCTAAGTAAATGATGCTTTAAAGTTGACTTTAAGCATAAAGGATCCTTTACTAAAAGGATCCTTTTGGCGTTGTTTATGGTACTGGCCGTAAGACGGTTTGAAGATAGTTTTACTACTTTAGAACAGTAGGTAATAGCTATAATAGTACCGTAGTACTTAGTGCAGTACTGGTATAGCTGCACTCGACGAAAAGAACATTATAAAAGCAGTTACACCCATTGAAAAGAACAAAATATTCAGTTGTACCAATTACACTTTTAACACTGGTGCACAAAGTGCTAACAAAAGAACATGGCGTGCCCACTTCGGCTATATTGAATCACGTTTGACCGGTTATTGGATGACCTAATTAAAATGGTCACATCTTTCCCATATTTTTCTAGGGAATTTTAAATCTATTACCTTAATTATATCTAAATCGTTATGGAAGATATCATTGTCGGAGTCGGAATCCATCTCGCGATTTGTAAATTTGTATTAATTATAATTAATATTAATATCAATCAATCAATCAATCAAAATATACTTTATTGTCGTAAAGAAAAATCTTGTTGACAAAGCTTGAAAAAATATATAAAACTACAAGTATATACAACTATAGTACAATATAATATATAAAATATAAAATAAAATACAAACATAGAAACCACTAGTCATGATTTCCAGACAAACATTAAAAACAAACATATACACATATATATACATCAGAATGTATCGTCAAAGTATTCTTTTAATTCATAATAGGGTCTACCAATAAGTAAATTTTTCACTGCGACTTTGAAACCCCGATTGGAGACTATGTTCCTAATATGACTCGGTAAGTGATTATACATTTTTGGACCATTGTAAACAACAGAATCCCGGACAAATGTAGTTCTTGGGGTTGGTAATATAACATTACCAACTTGTCGAGTGCTATACGTTGAGGTCGCATAAGCATTATTTTTGTATTTGTGGACTAAGACTACTGTGCTTAATATAAAAATGGATATCACAGTCAGAATTCTGTTGGCCACAAATAGTTCCCTACAAGAGTCGCGAGCCCTAGCCTTATTCAAATATCTGATGGCACGCTTTTGTAATACAAATATCTGTTGCATGAGAAGCTTACTACATACACCCCAAAAGGCAATCCCATAGCTCAGGTGTGACTCGATTAATGAGAAATATACGGCTTTGGCAGCTGAATATCCTAATTCATTGGAAACCACTCTGACTGCATAGCATCCAGAAGCTAGTTTACTACTTAAACTCGTAATATGTTCTTTAAACTTCAACTTGCAGTCGATATTCAATCCTAAAAATTTCAAGCACGTTTTGTTTTCAAGAACATGTTTCCCTAAGGGAATATCAGGCAGATTACATTTGAAAGTAATTATGTTTGTTTTCTCTATATTAAATGACAGTAAGTTCGAATCACACCAAACTTTGATTTTCTTAATATCGTTGCATATGTTTTCTTCCAGAATGTTTTTATCTTTGCAATGCCACAATATTGTGGTATCGTCGGCAAACAAGGTAAACTTTCCTGTAATATTAATTGTTGTTAGGTCATTAATATATAGCAAAAACAGAATTGGGCCAAGAACAGAGCCTTGAGGTACCCCACAGTTTATGTTAAGTTCATCGGACTTATTTGGAATCTTAACAATTTGCTTACGGTCTGACAAGTAAGATTTAAACCATTCAAGGGTACTGCCTCTGAAACCATAGCGTTCCAATTTTTGCAGCAATATTCCATGTTGAACACAGTCAAAGGCCTTTGACAAGTCACAAAATATGGCAGCAGCAAACTCCCCTTCATTTAATTTGGTGTAAACCGTATTTAGGAAGGAAAACATTGCATCATTAGTGCTTTTATTTTGTTGAAAACCAAATTGATAGTCTCTTAGTAAATTGACAGATAACAAAAACTCCATAACCCTTTTTTTTTATTAGTTTTTCTATAATTTTGGCTAGTGTGGGAATTAATGATATGGGTCGGTAGTTGGATGGGTTTTCAACATCCCCGCCTTTATATAGTGGGATAACTAGGGAAGTCTTTAAAAACTATGGAAAAACTCCTGATTGAAAAGACATATTTATAAGACAAACCAACACATCCAGAGCAGATTCTGGTAGATTTTCAAATATTTTTATGGATATTTCGTCAACACCGGAAGAATTTTTATTTTTTATGTCCTTAATAATTCCTTTCAATTCAACTATATTAGTGTTGTATAAATGTAATACTTGATTATTATTTATTTCCATCATATAACTCAGAGGATCGTTTAAGGGAATTATATGTTCAGTTAGTTTATCTGCAATAGAACAATAATAGTTATTTAGGTCATTCGAATTTATATCAATTTTTGTTGGACGGAGGACTTTCCCTGTAAGCTCATTTATAATTGCCCAACTTTCCTTAGGCTTATTATTTGCCTGTTCGATTCTAGTGTTGTAATAGCTTTCTTTTGCCGCTTTAATTATTTTTCTGTAGGTGTTACGGTATTTTGTATAATAATTAAAAAATAATGCCTCATTAGTATATTTTCGTATGTAGTGTAGACTTCTCATATTTTTTGCAGAGATTTTTATGCCTTTGGTTATCCAAGGTTTTTTATTTTTTATTTTAATCTTTTGAATGGGAAAGGCCCTACTAAAAGCATGCGTTAAACACTCATAGAACGCTTGAAAGGGGTCATCTCTAATAGAGACACTTCTCCAATCAGACTCCAAGCAGTATTGAAAGAACCTATTATAATTTGTCCTACTATATAGTCGCCCAAGTTTTTGTTTACACTTAGAGGTGTTGGAGTCTATCTGCAGAGAGCAGTAGACAGCTTCATGATCAGATAAGCCAGGTGAAATTACTGAGCAGGATACATTTTGATTTTCTAAATTACTGCAAAGATAATCAATTGTACTATACGAGTGTTGAGAGACACGGGTATAAGATTTAACATGCATATTGAGATTGTAACAGGTTAGAAGATTAGTTAAAGATATTGTGTCGGTTGACCCCTTGTCACTAAAATTAATATTAAAATCTCCAGTTAACACAATAGTTGATTTAGTTGGTAATTTGAATAAAAGTGTTTCAAGCTTATCTAAGAATAGATTAACATCTGTTAAAGGAGATCTATAAATACATACTATATACATATCAATCACACTACAATATACAATCGAAAACTCAAATAGTTTTTCTACTAGGGCATCATCAAATTTATTTATACTAATAAAGGACAAGGAGTTCATCATGGTATTACTTATCAGTATTAGTGTTCCCCCATGATAGGAATTAGATCTACTATATATTGACAGAACAGAATAATTCGGTATATACACTGGTTCGTTGATTTTAAGCCAGTGTTCAGTTATTAAAACTAAGCCAGGAAAGTCAAGGTCTTGCAAGAACACATACAAGTCATCAGTTTTATTGCGAATACACTGAATGTTCAATAAAACTAAAGTTACTGCATTGTTTTTTACATTACACCTAAAAAAGAGGCGTTTAAATTCGAATCATTGGACTTACTAGTAGAATTTATGACACTATTCATCATAATAAATATCCGTTTCTGATAAAGTGTCAAAATATTGAAAATATACTTAAATTGAGATTATGAAACTACGATTAATTTTAAATGTACTTTAAGCGAATAACTTTGGTGGCTTAAATTAAACTTGGTTTAAGCTGATTCAATCCAATATTAACGAGTGGTACAAATGAAATCTTATATTTAACGAAAGTTTAATGTTAATCCTCCGAAAAAAAAAATACGGTGCAACCGGCTGTAAGTCAATGAAATAAATTGTATAGCTTAGCTTTTTGTGGTGCCTGGTTTTGTGATTGCTGGTTCATTTTCTTTTCTTGGTCTGATTTCTTACTCTTAAGTTTTCCACTGCACACAAATTTTATTATTTATTTACACATTCCAAGAACAGTTTGAGTTTTATTATTATTACTCTTATAGATCACAACACAGCTGTTGTCTATTTGGCTTTATAAACACATGTCTCTCTTTTGACATTGAACACTTTACCATTAAACACTTGAAAGGATCTTTGGGTATTGGTCTGTTTCCATCGATGGCCAGTGTGCACGTGTTTACTTATCACTAAAATCAATTTTTCATGTAAACAGGTAATTTTATTTGTCTCGAACAAAAGCATCTTTTTTTGAGAAAAGAATTTAAAAATGACAGACAAGATATGAAAGGCACCAATCAGAGATAACTACTAGTATCTATACTATCCAAATTTTATTAGAAGTGTAGCAGTTTAGAAGTTATTAGAGAGTTATTGCAAAACGAAAAGGGGCTGACTTTATTAAAAGAAACTTTAAATAAAGTATCGTGTATTCCTATTTATCATCCATTTTTAAAGTGAGTTATTGCAACGGTGTCCTCCTCATACCTTATGTTGATACTTTATTTTGACAATTTTTCCTAACCTAAAAAATCCAAATTGGGCATTGCCGGTATTATTATCATTTGTTCGAGTTTAAAATGAATATGAGAAGTAGCTGTCCTAGCTGGTGTTAATGATGAAGAAATTGAAATGTTACTTCTACATAACATAATTGATATTTATATCGGTAATGAACAAATTAACGCTGTAGACCCCGTGAACTTCGATTTAAATAATGACTGACGATGAAATAGAAGTTAATTTTCGTTTTCAAAGATGGGATATAATACGATTGCGAAATTACGTCTTCCTCGTATTTGAATCTCACACGTTTTTTATCTTTTTCTTGTGCCATTATCGCCAACAAAAATAACAAGTTCCTTAGGGAATTTTCGTCTGATGCAAGTTTCGACAAAAAGTTCCTAAATGTGTCAAAATTAAGGACAAGAGTCTAGAGAGACCGAAATGCAAAAGCTTCGAGCATGCGCATTACCTTGTAAATGTGTAATAAATTCGTGCAAGTGGAGAAATTGAAATATTTACTGTTATTTTGTGGTAAAAAGGCGGGGGGACACCCCCCGCACCCCCCATTTTTTTGTCTGCGACGCTAATAATGCCTGCGGCGCTAATAATATTGACAATTAAATATCAAAATAAAAACCTACTGACCTAACCCAAAGAAATCATACGAAAGAATGAAATTATTATATAAAAAGAAGGAAAACCTAAAGAAATCAGAAAAGAATTTGTAAAAAAATGTGTTAATCGCTACAAAATTTTAAAAAAAATGCGGGGACATATGAATTTGAACCCGGGACCCCTCGCGCCATAAGCTAAAGCGTAACCTATGCGCTATCCATCTCGCTGGAAGTAAACGCTAGAGCAAAGAAGAAATAGTCAAACTACTGAATGTGCTAATGATATCACGTGTTGGGCGTGTCGAAGCTTTCGCATTTCGGTCTCTCTAGACGCTTCTAAATTAAGGTGCTTTTAATAAAGGAAAGCCTTGCCCGTATTAGAGAGTTATTGCAAAACGAAAAGGGGCCGACTTTATTAAAAGAAACTTTTAAAGAAAGTATCCTGTGTTCCAATTTATCATCCATTTTTAAAGTGAGTTATTGCTACTGATCGTGAGTTATTGCGACGGTGTCCTCATACCTTATGTTGATACTTTATTTTGACAATTTTCCCTAACCTAAAAAATCCAAATTGGGCATTGCCGGTATTATTATCATTTGTAGTAGCTATCCTAGCTGGTGTTAATGATGAAGAAATTGAAATGTTACTTCTACATAGACTACATAAAATAATTGATATTTATATTGGTAATGAACAAATTAACGCTATAGACCCCGCGAACTTCGATTTAAATAATATGACTGACGATGAAATAGAAGTTAATTTTCGTTTTCAAATATGGGATATAATACGATTGCGAAATTACGCCTTCCTCATATTTGAATCTCGCGCGTTTTTTATCTGTTTCTTGTGCCATTATCGCCAACAAAAGTAACAATTTCCTTAGGGAATTTTCGTCTGATGCAAGTTTCGACAATAAGTTCCTAAATGTGTCAAAATTAAGGTGCTTTTAATAAAGGAAAGCCTGGCCCATATTTAAGTTAAATACGGGATGCCTGTATTTTATTAAAAGAAAATGCTTAACGATATTTTCAATGCGCATGCATACATGTCAAATTAAAAGAAACTTTTATTAAAGGATCTGTAAACCGAAGTTGCAATATCTCTCTATTGGCAAGATATCCATTCAAAATTTAACCTTTAACAGCCAGTTTTTCAATGTCGAGTTAACTCTTGTACTGGAGTTAACTCTGGGTTAAGCGCACTGTTGCGTATTTCAAATGCGAGTTAACTTGAAACCTCGAGTTAAATCGAGGTTAAGATAACTCTAGACGAGGTATGAGTTAATTACAAATTTCGGCTTAAAACTAACCTAAAATTATTTTATGGTGTAAATAAATTATGATATTTTTCAAACACATCATGGATTATGATTTTAATGTAAATGCGTACGGCAGTGATGAAAAAGCTAGAAGACCCAAGGTAATCGGATATAGGCCAAACCACATGGAAGAATGGGATCGACACGATTTTTTTTGCGCGATTTCATTTGCCTCCAAGAACTGTAGATAATATATTAAAAGAAGTGCAATATATTATTTCGTATTCTACGAATATGTATTTGTTATCTTGTGTTGTATAAATATTAACATGCAATGTTTATTTTACATGAGGGAACTGGTTTCCTCTCATCGCATGCTATGTTGTGGAGAATTGTTGTAGCCGCAACTGTCTGTATGGTATCAATTTTAAGGCGCAGCCTTAGTGCTAATGCTCCTCTCCACTGTGTTTCTCGTTCTGATGTGGGATTAATTAAATAAATCCTCAACATTATTTCTGATCCACACAAGAGGCGTCATAAGGTAGAGTTTCACAGGATGGCCACTATTGCTGATCAACAGACCATCTTTAAAGTGACCTCGTTAAAATAAATTGTATAAACAAATATATAAATATTACATTTTACAAATAATATCACAGAAAGTTAGGTTAATGTAACATTTTTAACATCACAGAACTATAGAAGACATTAGAATACTTGTGTAAAATTCCGAAAATATGATTAAAATTCATACTTCTCATGTCAACATAACAAAATATTTCACACAACTTGAGTTAACTAACTCAAATGAGAAATAGTAATGAAAAACAGTTGTAACGTTAACTCGAATTTATCCTCGAGTTAAGGTGCGAGTAAGAGTTATCTAACTCGAACTTTAACTCAACATTGAAAAACTGGCTGTAAGGATGAATAGCTCGAAAAGGAGGTACTGTCGTGAGCAAAAAAAAATAGGACAAGTCTTATAATGTATTTTCTCTAAAATCTAGTTGTGTACATCTAACTTTAATTTTTGTGACATTATATCAGTTAGTTGTCAAAATTCATTGCAAGTGTACCAAAACTAATATGCCCCATATAAGTGATTTGGTTAAAGCTGAAGTTATTGCTAAAGCTGAAGATGGATGGTCAATAAGACAAATTGCACTGCGTTATAATGTTAACAAAAATTCTGTGTTTAAAATTTTAAAAAAATGGAGGATAAACAGTACGATTAGTAGAAATCCTGGATCAGGGCGACAAAGGATATCAACTCAACAGCAAGATTTGCAATTGGTAAATAAATTAGTAGAAAATCCATTTCACTCAGTAATTCAGGCTGCTGAAGAAACGAATTTTCCTGGATCGAGTAGTACTGGTCGCCGGCGAGTAAGAGAATCGGAGCTATGCTGTCATCCAGTAGCACAGAAATACCTACTTAAAGCTTAACATAAAGAAGCTCGACTGGGATTTGCGCTTGAATTTTTGGTGCACGATGTAAATTTTTGGAACAATGTAATCTTTACAGATGAAAAAAACTTTCCAGTCTACACACAGCGGTCGTATTCGTGTTTACCGACCTCCGAATACTCGATTCGAATAGAAGTTAATTCTATGCCAAACAGACTTATAGTAGTTATAAATAGAAATGGTGCAATAACAAAATATTAATAGTTAGTTTCTTGTTAAGTTGGATATCCTTTGTTGCCCTGATCCAGGATTTCTACTAATTAAAAAATGCTTGTTTCCATTTATTTCTTATCTTAATCATGGTAGAACATAAATAAGAGTAATGCTGTTTTATCTATTAATTGTATTTATTGAAACATTCTTTATAGGATTTTGCAAACAGCAGAAAAAATCCTATAAAGAATGTTTCAATACAATTATAAGCAAACAAATAATAATTCATTTTTTAAAATTGTATTTATTATTTAATGAATTATAAACAAATGAAACATGCCCCGGTCTCCCTTGACATTAGCTCGTTCATCAGCTTTGAGTTTCTTATGTGCAGTAATGGAGTATTCCAGTAGAAATTTTTTAATACATTGGCAAGTACTCATTGAAATAACATTATCATATTTTTGAAAATTTTTCCAGCTTTAATTCACATAGAAGTAAAATATTAAAAATTTGAAATTTGGCATGCTCTTTAAACACAGATGTTGATGACGTCTCAACAATTATTTTAATATTACAAATACTGGGACTTTGACTGCTAGTTGCTCATTGCTCAGTTTTTCAGTTGTCATTATATATAAGATGTGACATCTATAAAGTTAGGTTAGGATTGTGTCCCAGCTAACACATAATGTTTAAGTAGTGTTTCGTGCCAAGTTATTCAAATAATAATGTAAATACCCCAAACAAAATATTCCTTTATCTTCTCAAAGAGGAAAGTAGAAGAAAATTGTGGTTTAAAATTGTAAAAGTGCAAAAGAAAGTAACTAAGACTGAAAACATTTTCTGCTTTGAAGACACAAGCCGACTGTCACTTCGCCATTTGTCAACTTAATCAATGTGGCCAACATAGATAACTTAAAAGGATCTCACACAAACCTTATGGGAAATGGGTTTCGGTAGAATCGTCTGAATATTTGGTATATTGTAGCTTTTGTCATCGTGAGCAAAAGTCTCCATGACCACGATGCTCCATTTTCAATATTTTGGCTCCTATGGAACACCATAGCTCCATACCCACACTAATCTTATGCAGATTGGGTTACTGCAGAATTGTCTGAATATTCGGTATATGGTACCTTTTGTCATCTTGAACAAAATTCTCCATGACCATGATGTTTCATATTCAGTATTTTGGCTCCTATGGACCACCAAAGCTCCATATCCCGCACTAATCTTATGGAAATTGGGTTTCGGCAGAATCGTCTGAATTATTGGTATCTTGCAGCTTCCGTCATCCTGAACAAAAGTCCTGGCCACAATGCTCCTTATTTTGATTATTGAATTACCTAAAAAAACTAATTAACTAACTAACAAAAGCTGCTATATACCAGAAATTCAGACGATTCCACCGAAACCCAATTTGCATAAGATTAGAGCGGGTATGGAACTTTGGTGCTTCATAGGAGCCAAAATATTCAAAATGAAACATCGTGGCCATGGAGACTTTTGTTCAGGATGACAAAAAGTACAATATACTAAAAATTCAGAAGATTCTGCCGAAACCCAATTTACGCAAGATTAGTGCGGGTATGGAGCTTTGATGCTCCATAGGAGCCAAAATATTCAAAATGGAGCATCATGGCCATGGAGACTTTTGTTCAGGATGTCAAAAACTAATATAAACAAATATATACCAAAAATTCAAACGATTCTACCGAAACCCATTTCCCATAAGGCTTGTGCAGGGTCCTTTACTGTGCAGTAACAGTGACATCCTCAACAAAAGTGCATTTGAAATACTTTCCGAATTTAAAAAAAATGTAATTTGAGTACGTCGTTTTTTCTGCATATAATATTACTTTTATGTCATCCATCCACCACAGTATAAAGCCATTAGATGTGCCATGTTTCATCTCTGCTTAATCATATATATTATTTTCGTCACGGGTTTTGGCAACCCCTGTATCGTGAGTTCAGAAATTATAACACGAGATAACCACTAATACAATTTTACTTATTAATTTACTATGAACTATAACTCACAAAACGTTTACTAAACTAGATTCACCTTAAATACTCTTTATTACTTGATATATCACTTGAAATTGCTTCGGACTTATCTGAACTCAACTGAACCCGAGCTCATGTAAAAACTGACTTCCCGCCATGACTTGGTCGCCTTATATACCCTACAGATGGCGTCTAGAGGCTTCGGGACTTATTCTCCATTATTTTAAGTTTACTAGAAAATTCTCAAACCGCCTTTTCTAGAAACCGTAATTTAATTGTAGAAAACTGTTGCCAAATGCCCCTGCAGTGGTAGTTGAACACATTAGAGCTTTCCATAAAATGGTGGCTGTCTTCAATTATATTTCATGCTACCTTCACCTAGGGGGCGCCAATGTGTAACATCATTAAAATATGTGATTTGTTTCCTCTCTGAGTGGTAGCTTTCTAAAATATTCAAGCTGTGTTTGCATAACCCACAGTAGGTCAATAGATCAATATATTAGGATATAAAATGAATAATTTCATACTTATTAATAAAAAAATCTATGCTAAAGTTATGTTAATTTGTAGAATTCTCAAGATTAGAAAGAAAAATTCAGCACATGAATATACATACCGGTGGATGTCCATATAAGTGTAAATATTGTTCAAAAAGTTTTAAACACAGATCGACTTACGGACACCATATAACTGGCCACAAAGTAAAAAATGGTGAAATAAAAGATCTCTCAGAACTCGAATGTCATATTTGCAAAAAGATATTTTTTTCCAAACAATTGCTCCAGTCCCACATAGAAACACACAACGGAGAAAGAAATTATTTGTGCTCAATCTGTGGAAAAATTTTCCTTAAAAAATGTTATTTAGTTACCCATTCCAGGAGTCACACTGAAGAAAAACCATTTAAATGTAAAGAATGTGGTAAAATGTTCAAATTCGCGAGTGGTTATAAAAGTCACATTTTATCTCATACAGGAGAAAGATCCTTTCAGTGCGAACTCTGTTTAAAAACATTTAAACAGTCAGGACATTTACGTTCGCATGTTAGAACTCACACCGGAGAAAAGCCTTTTAAGTGTTCTTTTTGTGGAAAAGACTTTGCATATGACTTTAATTTAAAGGCTCACACCAGAATTCATACTGGTGAGACACCATATCATTGCTCAGTTTGTGATAAGGGATTTTACGATTCAAGCAGTATGAAGAAACATATGAAAGTTCATTAAGATAAGGATATGCCACTCAAGTCTTAGTAAAAGAGATCTGCAACAATTCTAATGGGAAATAGGCCCTGGCCAATTTCGCTGATTTTTAATATGTCGTTCTATTGGTCCTGATCAAAGTCCAAAACTAGATAGTTTCTGAGTTACCGAGAGTCCAAGAATTAGCCTCTCAAAAATATGCATTTGAACAAATTAAATCCAAATGAATCAAAGGTAATGTTACTAATATTAATTACTTTTTAAAATTATATACCAATGTATCATAATTATACTTTTTCATATCAACCTTGAGCTGGGATTTCGTCATGATTAGTTCACAATTCAGAATCTCATCTAAATAGCGTATTGATTATAAGATAAAAATTAATAGTATTATGTTGTTACATATTTCCACCCTTTTTGGAAACAACCTCCAATTTCCGTACGTTCAAAACAAATTATAACAAGAGATAAACACTGTATTTAATAACTTACTAGAATGTAAAACTACTTTCTTCACTAAAATGCACTTTTACTGACTAAAATAACCTTTAACAATGTTTATTACTTGATGTTTACACTTTGTATCTACTTCAGATTTCTAACCTCACTTGTCACTTTTCAAGTTTTCTCTTGTGTTTCCATTTGGCTTACAAATACTCTACAGATTGCCTCTACAACTACCTGCAAAGTCCAGAATCTTCTCATAAGTTTAACAGCCTCCCGCCCCTAGGGGGACGTAATGCATAACAATACTATATTTGGTGTTAAAATACACAAGGTGTTTACACACATCAACATGGTTGTAATAAAACAAATTAGAGTAAATCACATACAATGTATAAAATGTGCATGTCACAGTTAAAAGTAACATGAATATAACTAGACGTACGTACAGTTAAAAAGTAACATGAATATAAATAGATTATACTTAAATGAACCACTATACTTGAAGGTGACTGTCCAGATTACTATTTAGGAATTCCGTAGTACTATAAAAAGCGTTTCTGAGTAAGAGATTTTTTATTTTGTATTTGTACTGGGATGGATTTAGAGACCTTACATCGGGAGGCAATTTATTGAAGAATTGTATGCCAAGATAGCCTGAGCCATCCCGTAAGAAATTTGTATTTAAATTATCTTTTTTCCTAGTGTTATAAGGATGAACTTGACTTGTGGTGTTAAAAGAGGGTTCGCTGTTTTTTACATATAGGAGACAGTGATAAATGTAAGTGCATGGCACAGTCATTATTCCTAGGTCTATAAACTGTTGTTTACACTCATCTCTGTATTTTAGTCCAGATATAATACAAATAGCTCTCCTTTGCGCTAAGAATACATTAGCGCATAAGGTGGCATGTCCCCATACTAGAATGGTGTAAGATATAGTGGAGTGGATGAGGCTGTGATGTGCAGTCCGCAAGGTCCCTAGCGATACTTTCCCGGCCAGGTTGCGAAGTAAGTAGGTATATTTTGCGATTTTGTTGCAAGTTAGAGTGGTATAAGATTCCCAGGATAATTTCGGATCTAGGTTGTCTCCTAGAAATTTAATGTGTTCAGTGTTACTTATGTTTGCCAGGCTGCGAATCATGGTTTCCGTTTTGGATACATTTAGGCATAATTGGTTGGAAGCAAACCAGGATAGGGTATTGGCTTCAATGTTAGGGATTTCGCCTAGTAAGTGCTCAACGTTGTCATTAGAGGTAGTCAAATTAGTGTCATCTGCAAACAGTATGGCGAGTACATTTTCGTTTATTGACTTGGGGAAGTCATTTATGTAGATTAGGAACAGTATGGGCCCTAGGAGAGAGCCCTGGGGAACAACATAGTTTATTTTTTCGCATGCTAGATTGGTTTCCATTGTATATGACAAACTGTTGTTTATTTGTTAGGTATGACGATAGGGAGATATGCTATTATTGGAAAATCCATAATATGTTAGTTTCTTTAGAAGTATGTTGTGGGACACGCAATCGAAAGCCTTGGTTAGGTCTAGCCGAAAAAAAAATTCCCAGAGTTTTTAAGTGTTCCTGATTTGTACATTTAACATAAACATAAATTTTGAAATAACCCCATTCTTGTGTTATTTAATAAGCATGTATTAATTCAAGTTTAAATATTAGTTTTATTGATATAATAAAGCTTTCATACTTCTCGAATTAAGTTTTTGAGTTTTAGACCCACGATATTTTAAAAAGTGTCCATTTTTGGACTTCAAGCATAGGCAGACATTCAATGAGGGCCGATAAAACAACAAATCAAAAATTCACTCAAATTGGTTGGTACCCATTCCTTATAAGAATTATGTGGGGTCCTAAATATCTATTGAGATACTACTGTATTTAAAAACATGGGTATAGATTTCAATGCAAATTGATTAAGCTAAATATCTTAACTTAATTTGATTTTGTAATAATTTTTCAATTTAAAAAATAAAATAGTTGGGATTGTTACGATATTAATATAAAAATCCTATAAAGTTTAAAAAAATATAAACTGAGTCCCCTCAGAAAATTGATAAACCGACTTTTCCTTCTTTTTAAAACCACCAAAGAGAGACCTGTTCATGGTGAGGTGATGACTTATGGTTATGATTTTGTAGAGCAAGAGGGAAATATGCATTTTATTTTTGGTTTATTATAAATATTTTAAAAAACAAATATAATAGTTTGATCTTAAAAGTTGTTTTAGATACTTAATATTGTTTTTGAAGACAATTAACACTTTTATTGTGGGAAATAGATAAAACAAAACAAAAAATGATGACCGCTGTGCTATGCCACTCTGGGGGCGCAGTTAATTGCGAGACACGAACGATAACGCACACTGTATGATCAGAGGATATAAAACTTCACCTCTAGATGGTGGTAATTATGACCGGTAAAGACAGGTGGTATCGACCAAACCAACTTGACCAAAGGTCAAAATCTACTCTTATGATTGTCACAACAATCGTTGCTTTGGATTTGCATCTCTGTCATATATATCTTATACTTGCAAAAAAATATTCGGACCGCCCCATATTAAAAGTCCTGGTTATGTCACTGCATTTATGATTATTACTAAGTTGTTTAATAAGATATTGTATTCATTAGTTTGGTTTTCTGTGGAATAAAACTTCTCAATTATATAAATAAAATTGTACTAGTATATAAAAAAATACAAGAATTTAATTCTGAAAAACTTATTCCATAAGTTTTGTTCTGTTAATATAATACTATTAATTTTCATCATATAATTAATACGTTATTAGGTTGAGATTCTAAATTGCAAGTTAATCATGATGAAATCCTAGCCCATCAGTTCAAAGCTGATAGAAAAAGGAATATCTATGACACATTGCAATATCTTTTTAAAATGTACCTTTGATCCATATGGATTTAATTTATTTATATGCATGTTTCTGAGATCATAATTCTTGGACTCTCAAACTCGAAAATTGTCCATTTTTGAACTTTATGGCTATGTGGACTTTGATCGGGACCAATAGAACGACATATAAAATATTTAACCTAATTGGGAGGAACCCATTTCCCATAAGAATTATATTTATATGATCTTATATATAGTTTTAGATAAGTTTTAGATTAAAAAATGTTCAATTAACATAATTCTTGTATTATTTAATAAGTCTATTATGTAATGTATTAATTCAAGCATAAATATTAGTAAAAATAATTTATTGTATTTTGTTACCAATGCTAAATAAAGGCTATATAAAAATCTCATACTTCTTGATTTGTATTTTTGAATCTTAGATATCTCAAACTGTCCATTTTTGGGCTTCGGGCTTATGCAGATATTTGATCAGGACCGATAGACAACAACTTATCAAAATTCAACCAAATTGGCCGGGACCCATTTCCCATTAGAATTGTGAGAGGTACTTTTTGTCAAGTACCGTGCTCTAACAAAAAAAAAGTAACTGTTTGTATTTTCGGAAGCATGTTATTCAAGTATAATACAAATTTACAGTAAGAATGTGTATAATTAACATAATTAGAACAGTAGGAAGTGCCTAAAAACGATTTAAATATCGTTACATAATTGATTTTTAAAATATTTATAAGAAACCAAAAATAGACTCTGGTTTCCCTTTCACTCTGCAATATCTCAGCCTTAAAAATATACTAGACAATTTTAGGCTTTTGTCGTATTAGATATTATTTAAAAAAGCAAATATATACATTTTTTAAATTTATTATGAATTGATAGTTTTACAAATAAATTAGCCAATAATGTGATCGGTGCGTTTAGTAAATATTGTAGGATATGAAAATAGTAACTATCTTGGTTCAATTTTTATGATTTATAAAAGGCCTATTACTGTGTTCTATGAACTTTTGTTAGATGAAATGAAAAGTTATATTCTTCACAAATAGAAAACGAAAACGAAGAGTATATTGCATTCGATCGGACATTTCTAAAACCAGAATTTATGTTTCTTATGTCAAACTAATAATATTTACAAAAGAAACTGCGAACAATATCGTATAGAATGTGCAACAATTATATAAAAAGTGCAGTAAATCGGCGAAGAGTATAATGGTTAACTTGTTATAATTTAAATTCTGTAAGTCTGAATTCAATGCGATCCTGTTTAGCTAATGGAGCAAAATTATCTGTGTAAATATGTTTTATCTTGATGGTGAACAAAACAGGGAGTCTCCCAGAGATATGTGCATGACCTAATATGTTTTTGATATTTAAATAATATTGGGGAGGGTTTTCCAGGCATTGATCCGATATTTTTGCAGATGATACCAAGTTAACTGATGGTGATAAAATTTTGTTAAATCCGATAAGAAACCTAAAGGACATACATTCAGACCAGTGATAGGTTCGCTTTAATTGAGCTTCACTTAAATGTAGAAAAGACTGATAAACATCAAAGAATGCTACATTGTGAAAATTTCATGTTTTGAGTCAAACTTTGATATATAATTTTAATGTATTTTTGTATGTTTCATTGAACAGTGTTTCTTATAGGTATGTAAAATGAAATTTTGCTTATTATTACATAAAGACGAATGTAACCATATCAGTAAATTATTATAGATCAGTGCAACTTTTAACATCCTTGATTGGGCACAAAAATAACTCCTTAGTCTACAGGTGCTCCATTTATATAAAAAAGTGTGGTGTAAATAATAAATCAATAGTATATAAACGTCCAATTGTAATTTTTACTTCCCTCGCATACCAAAGGGAAGTATTGTATTCAAGAAAAAATCGCCCTCCAAAATTTTTTCGGATTTTCACGTTTCAGATCATGTACATTTCTACGTTACATGACATTCTAAACCTATTTAAAAAAAAAAAAAAATTCAAAACATCTTTTTTGCCGGGTAGAAAGATGAGAAATTGTTTTTGTTTAAAAACATTTCCACGTTTCATGACATTCTAAATCTATTTCATAAAGAAATTTTTTAGAAAGAAAAATTAGAAAATTTTGGTCAAAGAAAAATTTTTTTTACTACTATAGAATATATGATGTATTTTTTTTGCTCAAATTTAAAATTTTCACGTTACATGACTTATTTCAGAAAAAAAAATTCAAAAGAAAAAATATTTTGAAAATTCTTTTACTACTATTATAGGTAGAATAGATGGTGGAAAAAAGGTTTTTTTTTGCCCAAATTTAGAATTTCCACGTTTCATGACATTCTAAATCTATTTCAGAATAAAACGCTTTTGAACATTTTTAAAATTAAAAAAACAAAAATTTACCACTAGATGGATGTTGGAAAAAAAATTATCTTCCCAAAATTTCAAATTTCCACATTTCGGTTTCATGACATTCTAAGCCTATTAAAAAAAAAAAGAAAAGAAAAATTGAAATTTCTTTAACCGCTACTATACGTCCACTCCACTGCGTGGATATAGAACTGAAAATATGACAGATGGCAATAATATTTGACATATAGTTAATGCACTTGGCAAGGAAGACACCTATTATAGTTTTATTGAAAAATATACATGATGGTCAATGGTCATCCTTAAAAAATAATTCAACCATGTTGGAAATTTGTAGTTATTTACGCAATCCTTCCATATTTGGCACCTTTTATTTAATATTGAATTTTTGCTGTCGGATGACCACTCTGTATATTTTTTTGACAAAAAGTTATCAGATTTTCTTTGTAATAGTACCTTCCGATTATTATTCTCATATGTGGTTTCATAATTAATAATTTTTTAGTGACCGCTTGGTATAAATATAAATAAAGAGGGAGGTTCTGTGTAAATACCTTTACCACCGATTTTTTTACTTCCCTTACCAAGGGGAAGTATTGTATTCGTGAAAAATCGCCCTCCAAGATTTCTTCAGATTTTCACATTTCAGACTATGTAGATGAAGATGACGAAAATGAAGTCCTTTCGATTCCATCAGTTTGTCTGACTGTTGGCGCTATATCTAAAAAACTATTTGACGGAAAACTGTTAAATTTAGTAGGTAGTTTATGCTACTACCAGCGAAAAAATGGGTATACTCTCACTGGAAAATATACAGGGACGATCGCCTAAGGAGAGTAAATAATGAAAAAAATGTGACAGATAATGATAATATGTGGCATATAGTTAAATTGTCAAGGAAGACACCTATTATACTTTTAATGAAAAATATACAGGGTGGTCATTCTAAAAAATAATTCAACTATGGTGGAAATGTGTTAAGGCAGGGCCGAATTAACCCAGAGGCCTCGGGGCCCCCACCAAAGGGACTCTTGAAATTTTCAGAGAATCAAGTGTGTGATTTTTTAATTCTTGAATGAAAAACTTGTTGAAACAATATAATAAGGTTCTAAGTCATTTGTATGCTCCAAAGTATGTGCAGATAAAATAAACATTGACGAAGAAGTTCTTGAAAACTTGAAACTGCAAATGAAACAACTAAATACTGAACTTGAAGCAAAGGATAGCTACATACAAACTATTAAGAGAAGATCCCAAAATTTTGAAAATGATGTTTTAGAATCGGAACAAAAATACATGTCTGAATTGGAAAAAAATAAAGCAGTCATTGGAGATCTAAAGTCAAAGTTGGCTCTAATGGTGAAAAAGAACTGTGAAATTGAAGAAGCTCTGTCTAATGAACTTAAAAACTTAACAAAATACCAGGAAGAAATTGATGCTCTAAAAGAAAGAAATCTTATTATGTTAAAATACACTGTGGATCTAAAAAAAGAGAATAATAAAATATTAGATGAAATAAAAATCTTAAGACGAAATAGGGCTGAAGAACAACAGGACAGGCAGCCTAAACTAGTTGTTGACAAGTGCTTAAATAAGCAGGAAAATACAATTAAACCATGTGTAAAGAAAAATCGCTTACTTATTTTAGGCGATCAAAACGCCAAATTTTTAAATCAGGACTTGAGAAAATGTATAAGTTGTAACTACGAAATTACCTCTATTATAAAACCTGGTGCCCATCTAAGTCAGGTCCTACATGATGTAGACGTGTTAACTAAAGACTTCTCCCTTAATGATCTTGTGATAATAACAGCAGGCTCTAATGATATAGATGTAAAGAAGACACCATCTTTTAGTTATATTTGCCGCAAATTAAAGTTATGTTCTCATACAAATATCACCTTTCTGTCAATTCCTTACTTCAAAGACGATGCATTGAAAAACAAACATGTTCTCAAATACAATGGTAAGCTGAATGATTTTTTAATAAAATTTAATAACTATACCGAAGGGCAAGTGAAACTCTTAGATATAACGAGTAAAAAGGAACATGGTAATAGAAAATCTAAGACTCGTTTGATCGTAAATTTTCTGGCAGCTCCAAAACAAACAAAAAACCTAAAGTTTATTGTAGTGGATAATTATGCTGATAATGTAATACTGGAGGATAAGACAACTGATAACACTATCGTTAATGTGATATGTAATGATGAATGTGATACCGAGAATTTTTCTGTAAGAAATGAAGACAATTTTTTATACCCACGTCTTTCGCAGATTTCAATTGTGAAAGAAAATCTGACGATTTACTGATAATTCATCAAAATGTTCAAAGTTTAGCAAATAAAACACTACAAATAGGGCACTTTCTGAAGGAGATTTCTTGTGATATAATATTACTGAGTGAGCACTGGATGTCAGAAGACGAAATTAATTTAATACATTTTGATGGTTTCAAATTATGTGCCTCCTACTGCCGTGAGAAGTCTAAGCATGGCGGTGTTGCAATTTTCTGTAGAACAAATTTAAAAACTAAATTTCTAGACTATGAGAAATTTTCCCTATCTAATGTGTTTGAGTGCTGTGGTATAGAAATTATTGGCACTAATATAATTGTAGTAGCTGTTTATCGTCCACCAAATAGCGATACTTTTCTTTTTTAAATAACTTTGGTAACCTTCTAAATTCTTTTTTGCATAGTAATAAGTTTTTGTTGATAGGTGGAGATTTTAATATTGATTTTAAGGTAAACTCTACCCTACTTCATGATCTAACACTTACTTTGAATTGTAACAATATGTACACAACAATTCATGAGTCCACCAGGGTGACACCTTTCTCCAGTAAATGCATTGATAACATAATAGTGAATGACATGGATAAAGTGTCTGAAGCGGATATCATAAAGAGTAACCTATCAGATCACTATGCACAATATGCCATTGTAACTGGAACAGTGTCAAATTTTGATGAGAGCATTAAATTTAAACGTTTTTTTAATGAAAACAATATCAAAAATTTCTGTCATTTATTAGAGAATACTTGCTGGGCGGAGGTTTATGCAATCCCTAATTGCAATGTAGCTTTTAAGACTTTTATGGAAACTATTTCTCTTCACTTTGAGACATGCTTTCCACTGAGAAAAATTACAAATAAAATTATAAATAAACCAAAAAAAGCCATTTCAGTACCAACTTCTAATCAGAAAATAATCGATGCTAAAAAACAAGTATCACTCTTTGCAGACCTAAGCAGAAAATACCCTCAGTTTAGAGACAGTTTCAAGGCAGCAAATAACGAATATAAACGTATTTTATCAGATTTTTTTAAAGACCGTAACGATAAATTGGTTATGTCCTCTAATAATAAGAGCAAGGCTATGTGGAACATACTAAATAATACTCTGGGAAAATCAAAAAATAATAATAATAAAAACGGTATACAAATAAAAGAAAATGACAAGATTTTAAATAATAGTGAACTAACAGAAAAATTCAATACTTTCTTTATTAACGCTCCCAAAGTTGTTACCTCTAACTTACCTCCATATATTGACTACCACTTTATAGATAGATGTTTGGAAGTCTCGAATCATTCTCTATTTCTTAGGCCTCTTTCTAAGGAGGACACTTTAGTTTTAATCAGAAAATTGAAAAATTCCAACTCTTCGGGACACGACAAAATATCAAATATATTATTAAAACGTATAGCTACATATATCGTTGAACCTTTAACCTATCTGATAAATCTGTCTCTTGAGCAGGGAATGTATCCATCGGATTTAAAATTGTCAAAAGTTATTCCGTTGTTTAAAAAAGGCGACCCAAACTTGTTTGAGAATTATAGGGGCATTAGCCTTTCTCCTAGTATGTCAAAAGTTTTTGAGTCTGCAGTAAACTCTCAGTTAATAAGCTTCTTAATGATGCACAATAAGCTTTCTCCCAGTCAACATGGTTTTACAAAAGAAAGAAGCATAGACACTGCTTTAAGCGACTTTGTGGACGGTATTGTAACGTCCATGGACAAAGGACAAATAACTCTGGGACTCTTTATAGATTTCTCAAGGGCGTTTGACTGTGTAGATCACTCTATATTATTGACAAAACTTGAGAAATATGGAGTTAGAGGTGTTGCTCACGATTGGTTTGTGTCATATCTTTCAAATAGAAATCAGCAGGTCTGTATTGAGGATGTTATATCAGACTCGCAGACTGTCAGCGTTGGAGTACCTCAGGGATCTATTTTGGGGCCCACACTTTTTATTATTTATATCAATGACATGCTGGATTATATTCAATATCCATCATGTTTGACAGTTTCGTATGCCGATGATACGAACATTTTAATAAAATCTAATACTCTCGCTGATGCTGAAAACTGTGCAAAAACTATATATGCCAAAGTAATATTGTGGACTGAAAATAATAAACTATGTATTAACCAAAGTAAAACAACCTGTATTCTCTTTAAAACTTTGCAGTCTAATATTGTCTTCAACACTAATATCCTTCTATCTCCTACTGCAAGTGTGGAGTATGCCAATGAATCAAAAATGCTTGGTTTGAAAATCGACTGTAGCCTTAAATGGTCTAATCATATTCATGATATGTGTGTTAAACTGTCAAAGGTCTGTTATGCTTTGGCTATAACATCCAAACAATGTAGCTTATCAATAGTAAGACAGTTGTATTTTGCTACTTTTCATTCTTGCATAAAGTACGGTATAGTGCATTGGGGTTCCTCATCTGAAGCAAATAGAGTTTTTTTACTACAAAAAAGGGCAATACGTATAATAGCCAATCTTGGATATAATACTTCCTGCAGGGAAGCCTTTAAAAGCTTAAACATTCTTACTTTGAACTCTATTTACATTTATGAGCTGTCATGTTTTGTTTACAAAAATAAAAGTAAATTTAATGAGATTAGAACTGATCATCCATATAGCACTAGGAATAAACATCTCCTTTTACCAAAAGAACACAGAACGGCTTTGTACCAAAAAAGTCTCTGTTTCATGGGCTGTAAATTTTTTAACTGTTTGCCGGGGAACATTAAATCTATGCGAACATTTTTTAAGTTTAAAAAGGCATTAAAGTCATTTTTGTTGGACATGAACAGCTACAGTGTTGACGAATTTTATACAAAATGTGGGACTAATTTTGTATAGTTCTAGTTATAATATTTGTTTTAATTGCTCACTGTTCACATGTTTTTTACTTTCTTTCTTTCTTTTGTGTGTACTTATATGTTTTTACAATGTTATTTGTGATATTTTCTTTGTATTTCGACGATGTTTCTTAACTGTAATTGTACATTTTCTGAAACTAATAAATATTATTATTATTATTATTATTATTAAATACAAATAATAAACATTCTATGTAGTATATAATATATACATTTATAAATAAAAACAGCCCATCATTGATGGGATTCATCGAAACCCCTCAATGTGTCTTAAATTTCAGACACCGCTGGCCTTAAATAGTATAAGTAGGCATGCCCCCATTCAAGGGAATTCGGTGTTAAGGTATTTACGAAAACCTTCCACACTTGGCATCTTTTATTTATTATTTACTTTTCCTGTCGGATGACTACTCTGAAAATAGTAAATCCACCAGCACTACTATGTGCATTAACACTTTATATAAACCAATACAACAATGCAATAATGACGGCCTGCTTGAGGATCATACAATACTAGGAATGGTGCTGGACGTATTCACCTTCATTTATTAACAACAAGGACTAAAAATATTTAGCAGTTTGCTTTAAAATAAACTACACTGCTAAAAAATCGGTCTTGTTTTACTTTACAAAGCAAAAACCTAGAAACAAACATTTAAAAAACATAGCAAAAGAGTTTTTTAAAACATTTTCTTCTGTATAATCTACACTAAATTTAATAAATTAAAGGAGAAAACATAATTTTCTTTTCTTTATAGAATTTTCAAGATTAGATAGGAAAACCATACATATGAATATACACACTGGGAAACAGCCATATATTTGTGATTATTGTGGAAAAGCTTTTACACATAGATCTACTTACCGCAACCATATAACTGATCATAAAATAATAACCGGAGAAATTCAAGACCTTTCAGAAAGAAAATGCGAGATTTGCGCTAAAGTATTTTCCTCCAAGCCATCACTTCAATCACATATAGAAATACATATCGGAGAAAAAAAGTTTCTGTGTCCAACATGTGGAAAAGGTTTTTTATATAAATGTTATTTAGATAATCATATTAGGATTCATACTGGAGAAAAACCGTTTGTGTGCAAGGTTTGTGGAAAACGATTTAGTCAAGCCTCTGGTTATAAAAATCACATTGTGATCCATACAGATGAAAGATCTTTTGGTTGTAGTTTTTGTCATAAGTCGTTTAAACAGCTGGGCCATTTGACTACACATCTGAAGATACATACTGGAGAGAAGCCATATAAATGCACTTTCTGTGATAAAGAATTTTCCCAAAACAGTACATTAAAAATTCATACGAGAACTCATACTGGAGAAACATCGTACTGTTGCCCAATCTGCAATAAGTGTTTTTATAATGTAAAGGGTTTGAAAAGACACGAAAAAGAACATCTACATCCTCCACTGACTCAGGAAAATATCACTACACTGATGGATTCAAGTTTAAGCCCTCGAAGCCCTGGCGCTAACATTTGAGGGCTGCCAATATTTAAAAGGAGACAAAATCATAATCAATTGATTTATCTTTTCTCTGGTGACTGAATGAACAAACCTTTTAGCTTTGTCTCTCGTTTTTATGTATGAAATATATTAGGTTTGTTTCTACAAGTGCTTTGCACTGATTTCCAACCTTCGGGAGTTTGGGCACAATGATTTTAAGCCGCTTAAAATCATTGTGCACAAACTCCTGATGGTTTTCAAACAGTCCTAAGCACTTGTAGACACAAACCTTTATTTCAAGAGTACAGTTATTTTGTTTAAATAATTTCATAAAATATCTAATAAAAAGTTTATTAGAAAAAAACAATTTTTTCATGCAACAGTATCCATTTGCATATTTTTGATTTAACATGTATACTATCACAAAACAAGCAGAGGGTGCCAAATCGGAATAGGCCCAGAGATCTAAACTAAAGCCGCCTCTTTGTCACTGCATGATAGAACAAAGTAGTCATTAATTTGTTTTGGTAATTTATGATTCTAAGACATTAGTTGTAGTTAAGTTTATAATTTATTAATTTATATTCACATGAAAAGTTATTAATATTAACTGTGTTGTAAATGCTATGTAAATTGCCTATAATAATAGGTTTCAACATATTAATGTGTTTGTATTTATTTAAGCCTACATTAATTTAGAACAGGAAGGAGGGGTATTGATAAGCTTACTTAGAGTCGGGTCCAGTTTAAAATGACTGATGTATGAATTAATGTTGCCCATACGTTTTCACTATCTCTTGCACACAAACTTAAAGCAATAGCCTAAAGACATTGTCAATGTATGTCTACTAAGATTCTTTCCAGCTTTTGAGACGGAAATATGAAATGTACACTGAGGAGTGAGAAACATAGTCATAAGCTCAGCGATTATCAAACTGTGATTTGACGACGAATATTATTTATTCCCGTGAACTAAATTAAATATGAAAAACGTCTTTATATTATGAAATTTTTAGGTTATTTTTAGTGGTAAATAGTGGATATTCATCCGTCAAACGAACAATGTCAAGCCACTAAGTCTTATAATTTTCTAGTATGTACATATTATATAATGAACATAGGATCGCGTAGATCAATCGGTAAGATACTCGAGCAGCAATAAATGTAAATGGGGAAATAATTTTCTTTCTAAAATTTTTGTTTTATTAAACTGCGTCGCGAGTTTTGTTAAAACTTTATTTTCCCCAAAAATGTGTCTTTTATTACTACTAGCATGTGTTTATCTCTAATAAAATCAACTTTCTTATGTTATATGTTAATACACGAATGGTGAAACATGCGTCGAGTATATAAATTGTTCAAGTGTAGTGTTGTATTGTTTATGAAAACGTGTCGTAAATTGTCACGTGTAGTGTTCAAGTCTTAGTGTTTATGAAAACGTGCCAATGCGTTGTTCTTTCAGAACTGTTTTAATTTATTTGTTTTAATATTATCGTTAATTTTTTAATATATATTTTGTCTATCAGAATATTTATTTATTACCGCTAAAAGAAAAATAATTTATTTTCGTTATTCTCATACAGATTTCAGATTTTTTTTTTGTTATATGAAATATTTTATTTTTACTAACATCATTTGCCCTACTAATACTATATGATCTTATCCTCTCCTGGCAAGAAATGCCCATACCTCCCCGTGGTTCTTGCTGGACTGTAGCAATATTGGTCTTTCTTTTTCTGATAACTCATTGTTATTGACTGAATTGGGCAATTCATTTTTTGTTATCAGTTTCATTTGTGCCCGAGCCTATATACCTACAGTGTCCGCCATAAAGTTGGCTACATGTGGGAAAATTTTGTATTATTGAGGTTTCTAAAAAATATTATATTGGGGGTTCGTTTCTTTTGTTACATGCAAATACCTTTATTCAACTTAAGTACATAAAGTTTTTGTCGAAACTAATCAAATATTTGTGAAATAGACACAAGAATTTATAATTTTTCATATAGTAATTAAGGGGTAAAATTTGCACTTTTTTATTTTCTTCATATCTGCTTCAAAATTGATATATGGGGTCCTTGTTGTATTCTATGCACTTTTTCTTAATAAAATTTTTCGACATCTTAACAATTTGACCCATTTTTCGGTACCACTGTCCACTATTACAGTCCTGCCAAACCGGTGATCATATGATATGTCACAATGTAATTTTTTGTTGTCGGACATGCATAAACGAACCCCCAATAGAGTGTTTTAGAAATGTCAATAATACAATTCTTTCCCATATGTAGCCAACTTTATGGCGGATACTGTATAATCAGAATTTCACTAAAACGACAAAGTTACTAAATTAATAATCTTAACATTTTATGATAACATATTTCCTATTTTTTTTTAAATAAATATTTAGCGACATCATTGCTGTTACAGGAGAGAACTGTTTGAGAACTACTGTCATTTCTTATGCATCAAATAAAATCTTAGTTCAGACATTTTAGCGGCCATGACACAAGTCAGCTTAAATTGTACCCGACTCTAGCTCCATGAGAGCATTATTTTAACAACAAGGTTTTTTAAGCTGTTGTACTCTAGAGTTACGAGAAGGTCTGAAAACAGGGTATTTTAAATAAAATGTTGTTTTGACCACGTTTTGCAGTGTATGCTTCCCTAGAAAAATTAGTAGAAAATTGCTAAAATAATTTTTTGATGAAATTGGCCGATTTTCCTAGCTTATCGATACTGGCTAAATCCCCAGAAGTAAACATGATTAATTAGTTCTGAGCATGTTTAATTTATGTGAAAAGTTGGTGAAAATAATGATTTTAATGCCACTTTAATACATTTTTATATATATGTATGATGCAATTCCTCAAACAAGGACATATATCTCCATGTTTTTTAAACAACTGCAATGATAATATAATAAATTCATCTGTGCTTAAAGTGTCAGATCATTTAAGGTCAATGTAATTCATTAACACTTATAAAATTCGTGGAAATAAACTCAAATTATCTTCCAATGATATTTGAATTACATTATTAACAAATAGGTTTTCATTTTCTAAATATCCACACTCGTGCTTTTCATCTATGACCTATTCGTTTCAATTTCACTATAGTCAATACTATGAACGTTTACTACAAGGGAAACATTTGAAAAAAAAACTGTAAGGGGGAAGCAACAAATGAAAAACTGCCGAAAATAAATAGAAAATATCAGAATTAATAAGCGTTAGAATAATGCTGAAGCATATTTCTAGAATATATTCCCTACATTTGGAGGGAAGTTAAGGTGGCGTTTAAATAAAAAATAGGCGGATATTCATCAGTCGAGTCTAAATCTTATCGCCCTGTCAGCTTAACCTCCTTCCTTAAAAACAGTGGTGAAAATTTAGAGCTACATATTACAAGGGAACCCTTATAAGGGCTACGCTTCCTCCAAAACAATTTGTCTAACAACCTGGCAAATCAACAGGATCCACGCACGGCCTGGAAAAGAAATTTTTGGCGAAGGAAGAGGCTGTGTGTACAAAACTTCCAGTGAAATTACGTATCTGGGAGTAGTCCTGTAGTAAACTATTAATATTCTAACCAAGTAATTTAGTTGGTCATTTGAGATATTTGGAGATAATTCGATTGGACTCCATGTTGCTACCCACTGGCTCAAATGCCAACCAAACAGGACTTCGATTGTCCATCCTGTTTGTTAATTGAGAACCATCAAATGAGTGGGATCGAAACACTGCTGTTGGAGAAAGGGTCACCCATATGCTACACAGATGAATCGAAGATGACTGAAGCGGTTGATGTGGACGTAGCAGGACCTAATTGCAGACTGTCCACAGAGCAACACCCGCAGCTATCTCCCAGCAGAAATCCATTGTATACAACTATGTGCACAAATAAAGGCATTGGAAGGGCAGCGATCTATATATTTTCAAATAGCCAGGCAGCATTAAAGGTTCTCACGTCTTACAACTTTGAATCTAAAAGAGACAATCTATGAAGCAACTGGCAAAAAACAGTAAGGTTATGTTGATGTGGGGGTCATGGCACCAAAGAATAGAAGGCAACGAGTTAGCTGACTTGCAAAAAAAATGCTGGTACCTCATTTTTTGGGCCCAAACTGTTTTGTGGCTTATCTAAGGGACACAATGGAGGAAATCCTAAAGTTGGAAAAGAAACAGAAAAAGTCTTATTGGAGGAATACTCCTCGTCGACGACAAACAAAAGAATTCATAGCTTATTCAACTAGACATGCGCCGAATACCGAAGATCCGGCCATTTCCAACCACCATATTTAGAAAAAAAAACTATTAAAACTTTATTGAAACACTATGATTGCATCTAACATGATTTATAAGGGAAGTTGTTAAGGCTTTTTCCAATTTGTCCTCGAAATATTTGTGTATCACATATTTACACTTGGCAAAATTCTTATCCTCACACACATAAAGCTTCCAAATATCGCTTTTATAGTTGTTTTACTGCTCAGTGCAATTATATACTGACTCTTACACAATTAATAATCAACTAAAAAGCTAAAAATACAAAACACACCAATATACCTAGAAATAACTGCAAGTTGTAACAAGAATTTTGTGCTTCGGCCCGATTTGGCCGAAACTCCGCCCACTACTCAACAAAAAATTGGTAGGCCTCCTAACCTGAAGACAGAGAAATTAGGTCCTAGGAAAATCACCACAAGCTTTGTAGAAAGCTTGAGAGTTCTGGGCAACTAATTGTAGACCAGATGAAGCTTTATAGTTTGATGAGGAAAGGTAGGTAGCAATATCTCCAAGCCATTTTCTAGCAGTGCCGCAAAGATGTGTTTGTGAGGTATATATATTGAATTAAAATATCTTTGAACTTCATCTGATTGTAGAAACAATGCTGGTAGCGGGCAGGGCCTATAAATAGTTTATAGTTTTTACTGAATTTAATAGTTCAACAGACATATTTTTTTTGTTTTCAACCAATAGATGGTCCAATCTAGAACTAAGGGAATTTTTGCTTCCAAACACATTATTTACCATGTCAGTTGGTAGATGCATATAATTTCATTTTCATTTGTAGAATATTCAAGAAAAGATAGAAGGAATCAGCATATGAACATCCATACCAGAAAACAGGAATACGATTGTGCCTACTGTAGCAAAACATTAGCAACTATTAGTTCTCTTCGCCTTCATATCACGGAACACAAAATAAAAGACAGCGAAGTTGCAGTTACACGAAAGGAATGTAATATTTGCCTCAAACGTTATTCATCTACATCGTCTCTTAATGCCCATAAAGTAATACACAAAGGAGAAAAACATTTCTTGTGCACTATTTGTGGTAAAGCGTTCTTCAGAAAATTGTCATTGGACATTCATTTACAAATTCATTCTGGGGAGAGACCATTCGGATGTAAAGAATGTGGAAAGAAATTTTTTCAAGAATGTTCTTATAAACGACACATTACAGTTCATACAGGCGAAAGACGTTTCAAGTGTTTACTTTGTGAAAAGACATTTAAACAATCAGGCCATTTGCATGCCCACATTAAGACACATACCAAGGAAAAATCTTTTAAATGCCATTTTTGTGAAAAGTCTTTTGCCTTCAGAGGTACATTAAAAGTACATGTTAGAATTCATACAGGAGAAAAGCCCTACCATTGTCCTTTTTGTGACAAGGGCTTTTATGACTCAAGTAGCATGAACAAACACAGAGGAACTCATGATAGAGCTGTAAATGTTGTAAATAAAAATAAAACTTAACATTATATTTTGACCCCCCTTTATTAAACTCTTTGCAAATACAAAACGAAGAGTATATTGCATTCGATCGGCACATTTCTAAAACCGGTAATATTGCTCGTGGAGAAAAAATTTTCATATCACTGTGTTGGTGATCAAATTCTGAACAACTTTCAAAATGTCCGTCCATCCGTCTGTCTGTACGTCTGTCCGTCCGTCACGTTTCTTGTCAGCACGATAACTTAAGAACGAAAAGTCCGATTGTATTGAAATTTGGACATAATATATTGATTTAAATCGATTGCTCTCTTTAGAACATTTTGGGTAGATATGACCATCAATTTATTAGATTATAAGCCATTGCGATATGCCAGTATGGCATGGTACAAATTGTAGAATCTGTTTTAATTCTAGTTCTTATCTGTCAAAGCGCATAAACTTTTTTTGACTGTGCATAAATTGTGAAGATCTGTCTGCCATGTTAACACAGTTAACACCAACAAAACGAAAATATGAGAGAGCCCCGTTGGATCTTCTGAGTTGTACCTATTTTTTATTATCATGAATGTTGTTTTCTTTGTAGTGTAAATACAGAGAAAACAAAATTCAGCTATAATGATGTTTAGCCAATTTTGTAATAGATACTATAACCTCATGATTTATTGTATTTATATCATCCATTTCTTCTCCTATAAAATTACAATAAAGTGTTACTGGCAAAGAGCCGGTTTTTGCATTTTGTTTTGGGTATAATGTCATTATAGTACATATTAAAAATAGGTCCCAGGAATGTGCTTTGTGGGACTCCTTATAAACTGCTTTTGTCAGGTGACAAGCTAGTTAGTTATTGATCCTCAAGTTGTTCATTTACTTTATAGCTGAAGGTCCCATTCCATAGTTCTTTCACTTCAGTAATAATGTGTGAACATATGCCCGAAGGTCTCCATCAAATATTTTAGTAGAATATACACCTACTTTCAAATAATAGAACTATCAAGATTTAACATTTATAATATTCTGTAGACTACATTTTGGATAAATTAATATCAGCATAAGAAATTACATGTCAAAAAAAACACAGTATATCATTAAATCATCCTTATATCTTGAATTACCAATTTTTTTTTGTTATAGAGTTTGCAAGGCATACTAGTTTAATAGAGCACGAAAGAGATCATTCCGGGGAAATTCCATTTATTTGTAACTATTGTGGATTGTCATTTAAGAAGACAGGTCCATACCAGTATCATTTAAATCTGCACAGAGCCGAAAATTCTGAAAATAACAGTGAAGATTTAACCTGCAATATCTGTGGCAGGATATTTGGTTCAAAAGCAGCACTTAAAAAGCACGGAATTACTCATACGAAAGAAAACGAGTTCTTGTGTGATATATGTGGTAAAAATTTTAGTACTAAACAGATTTTAGGTAACCACGTTATGGTACACATGGGAGTGAAACCGTTTAAGTGTGGATTTTGTGAAAAAAGTTTCTCTAGAAAGTCCACTTTGAAAGTTCACACCTTGTACCATACAAAAGAAAAGCCTTTTAAATGTAAAAGCTGCTTGAAAACATTTGCACAACCTGTTCACTTAAAAAATCACGAACGCATTCACAATGGTGAAAAGCCTTACAAGTGCAGTTATTGCAAAAGGGCATTCTCTGTTAAATGCAATCTCGTAATCCATACACGGATACATACAAATGATACCACATATAAATGTACTGTGTGTGAGAAATTGTATTATGAATCAAGAAGTCTAAAAAAGCATATGAAAGTACATCAAGATTCGTCACTCATCGTACTGACTAATGAAGATATTACAACATTATTATCGTAATTTCGCGATCAAGTTTTAACTGTTCACAATTTCAAATGAGATGCCCAAAATATAGTCACTCCTTACCTTCGCAAATAGCAATTGGCTGGCCAGGTCAACTAATTTTTTTAAGCCCCATATTTTAACCCACTGAAGGCAGTCAGGAAATATTTATGAAGAATTGACACCTGAGTTGTCTGCGGAACATCAAACTTTAAATACATATGAAATTCCAAGTTACTAGATCTAGTAAATTTACAAAATCGATATAAAAGAAAAAATCATTGGGTCCATCCCCTATGGCAAAAAAATAGAGAATGCGCCATATATAATGTCCAGGCTCGCTCTTGAACTTGGTAATCATCCCGCGTACTGTCATAGAGACAGGGATGAGCCTCTACACAAGGCCTACAAAATGTATATTGAATTCCTGGTCATCTTGCATTATACGATAATTGCGGAAAACACTGGAGATGCAACTTCTTCTCTAGGCAAATCAATACTAAATACAAGCACCACTTACCACTCGAAAATTAAACATGTCCGCGACTAGTGGGGACCGAATGGCACCACCCCACTTGCAAAACATCACGCCACCGCCACTTCGCCTCAATGCGCGCTGCCGCATTTGTTTACATGAGTTTCAAAAATTCCACCTGCCACACGGGTACCACGTCACCTATACACCACTTTAGTGCGCGCCGGGCCTTAGAGCTTAATGGAGGATTTATTATCAAATATTTGTAATGGAAAAATCTGTGTTTGCCTAGGTGGAGATTTTAATTTAGATTTCTCAATTTCCTGCGTCAATCTAAGTGTATTAACAGATTTATTATCATGTTTTAATGTGAGTGTAAGTGTAAAAGTTCCCACAACAGTAACTAATGTTTCAAAAACACGTATTGATAATTTTCTAATCTATTCTGATACTCTATAATCTAAGAGATGAAGATCGGCAGGATGTTTTTATTCAGAGCGGTCCAGATATTGCTTTCAACATCTTTTCTAAAATACTCTTATATTATTTTGAGATATGTGTCCCCATCAAACGTTTTCTGACAAATAAAGGAAAAAGATTGATTATAACACTAGAATTAAAAAACAATGTGTTCTGTACAGTACATTGGCTAAACATAATATGAATTATGTGGAGATTAGCAAATATCTCAATAAAGTTTATAGGGAAAAGTTAAAGTCGCTTGAAGCGAATATTATCATAGCCAAATTGCAACATCATATAATAAATCTAAAACAATGTGGAGAATTATAAATCTACAAAAAAAAAATAATAAAAGAACTGAAATCCATATATGAAGATGATGTTAAAGTAGATGACCAAGATGTTGTAAATAATTTTAATTTACTTTTTATGGCCAGTAACTAACACCCGAAATCATGAACTTTTAGAAAATAATGTCCTCTACTGCAATCAGTCAATTAATTATGTTTAAAATGTGAGGATAATTTAATATCTTTACTTGATAAATTAAAAAACTGAAACTCATATGGCGTTAATAACATTTTAAATAATTTACCAAAAAAATGTGGGTTGGAATTATACAAACCCCTAGTATCCCTAATAAATTTAGCTTTAGAAAAAGGAATCCAAATAAGTTAAAACAGTCCACTTTTCAAAAAAGCGATGAAAATAATTATGCCAATTATAGAGCAGTAAGTCTACTTTGTAGTATTTCTAAACTCTATGAACTTGTAATAAAAGAACAATTAACTTCCTTTTTTGACCAAAATAATATTCTTTCAACATCTCTTCACGGTTTTACTAAAAACAAAAGTACTGAATCAGCATTATGCGAATTTCAAAATATAATTGTTAATGCCTTAGATAATATGAAACTAGTTTTAGGTCTATTTATTGACTTCTCACGTGCATTTGATCGCATTGATCATAACTTATTACTGACAAAATATCAAGATATGGAATTAGAGACACTGCTAAGTCTTAACATCGTACTTAAATGAAAGAACCCATATTGTTCAAATAATATTAGAAGTACTAGTTGTGATATTAAACAGGGTGTACCTCAAGGGTCAACTCTAGGACCTTTGCTGTTTAAAGTTTTTGCAAATGAGTAAGTAAGTTTTATTGCGTTTCATTGGACAAATGTATAAAACAAGTCAGTTAAACAAACTTAGCTCATAACTTACCTAGCGAAGCAGGTTCGATCCCTGCTCACCGCGAAATAATTTTAATTATAAAATTATCCCCAAGAAGTGGTTCGGACTCCACTATAAACTGTAGGGCCTCGTTTCTCTTTACCTTACACAAAATCATTCTGGATTTTCAAGGAGTTACCTCGGTGACTTGAGAAGCGGTTAAGAAAACATTTAAAGAAAACATTTAAACATTTAAACTAATAAATGTAAAAAACATTACATCGCAATTTAAAAATTCTTGAATAGAGTAAGCCTCAATATCATATAATTGAAAGCTTGCCTTTTGAAACCCTGAGATGAAAATGATCTTTGAGGTTTGTAGGTAGTATATTTTATATGGTAGGGTCTCTTCTCAGTGAGAGTTAGATGGTGTTTAGGATATGTATATACGTATATTTTCTTTATTTCTGGTTTCATGATAATTACTAAATTGAGACGGTTTCAAGTCGACTTTGTTCGTTTTTAAATACATTAAACAGGAATAAATATATATGCCTGGAACTGTGAACATCGCATTTTCTTTGAAACACCCTTTGAAACACTTTCTTGAAAATTATTCGTATCACTCTTATCTGTGCTATATGAATTTTGTACACATCAGTGGAATCATCCTCGGTAATTCCATACTTGACAGTAGAATAAAAGTTAGCATAATACAGTGTTTTGAAAATATCTGCATTAAATGTATGTGATAGGATTCCAAGGGCAGAGCAGCTTCTATTTAATATTCTTAAAAAATTCTCAATGTGGTCAACCCATTTGCATTTGCTGTCCACTACCACGCCTAACAGTGCTACTCTGTCACATATATCATTAGAATATTTGGGTGGATAATAAAAACAATCTCTTATACATATATCTTTATTATATGTTTTTCAATATATATTTATAAAGCATAATTCAAATATATTATAATAAAATAATAGTGCCTACTTTTTATAAAGTTCGTGCCTTAAAATCACAGAAATATATAATACTTCGACTTCGACTAGAAAATAAATAAAATGTAGTTATATCATATTTGCAATACACTAATTTACGAGGTTCAGTCAAGTAATACCTGAACTGTACATACAACTCACAAATTAATAATTGGTGGAGAACCTATCTCACATAAAGGAACTAATGTACTAACTCCTATTAAACTTTCTTGGAAAGGCTCATGGTAGTAGGGAGATGCTGCCTCCAGACGTCATCAGCAGTCAAAGTTAACTAATCAGTCTATAGGTATTCTTTGACTAAACTTCGTATAAATATATACAACATATATTGATTGTTATAACATTTAGTAGTTACATTCTCTTGAATTCAAGTAAGAGTTCATTTAATTTACAATTTAAATATATTTTTAAAATAAATATATATATGAATATATACCTACACGCTAATATTGCTACATGAAACCAAAGCATAAAATTAAATATTTATTAAAATATCACCTCACTTAAATTCAATAGTAAATATTCAAGTTACAACTCTTTTTTGGTGAATCACTTTCATTTACGACATTTTCATAAGTGGTTATTTGTTGAACCTACAGTAATTTGCAGTGACTGCAGTTGTCACTGAAATGGAACATTTGCTATGCTTCTTCAAATTGAACAATTTATATAGGTACACAAAACAAGTATTGTGTGTATAAAGTTCTTACCTAATACCTGCCTACAGAATAGTTTTAGTAGGTAAGCTGTGGTCTTTAAAAAAACTTTAGGGAGCCTATATTTACAATATCATACACAATGCGTCACAAGAAATGTCAATTTCAATGAAATATAGATATAATTAACATACTTTACCTAATTTAATTGCCAGACTAAAATTTTTATTAAAAAATATAGTGAAAAAATATATTGTACATTTGTAATATTGAAATAAATTTTGGAAAAATAACAGAAAATTGTTTTTTTTATCCCTGATTCCTGACCAAGTTTATAAATATACCATATGTAATTTATAAATTATAATTTGAAAAACAAAAAGTATTATTACTATTTGAATATGTATAAATAAATATAATAATAATAATCTTTATTTGAAATAGGACAACCTAATACATGTCTTCGACACATTCCACGTAATATAATAATTTATAATAAATATATGTAATGTATAAATAATATAATAAAGCAATGTAAATATTTGTAACAGGCTGAAGGACTTCGGTCGATGGTCTGTTGGTGAAACCGATAAAACACAATAAATAATAATATATTACTATTGATTCAGGGGCTCCTTCTATAAAAATCTAAATATACATAGTTTCACTATGGGAAACACCCTGTAGATTTAAAAATAATTTTAAAATATGCCGCTACTGATCTCTTACAATTTTTATCTCACACATTTTTTAACATTTGAAGATGATAAAAATTGTGAAAAAATTCGTATATCATTATTGACTTGATTAAACATTTTCTGACTGATGCAGTTTTTCCCTAAAGTTAATGCAAATCAGAGCAAAAAATTCTGGTATGTCTAAAATAATGAAAATTGTCTAGTTGTGACAAGCTATATCTCAAAAACTGTTGGTTACACAGAGAAGAGTATACCCTCCTGTATCCGATACCGCCGTCAGAATTGCTCCATCACGTCAGGATTTTTCCCTAATTCCCCCCAAATAAAATGTTCGCTGACTTTTAGCTATTTTTTGAGGTCAGGGAAAACTGTGACGTGATGAAATAATTCTGATAATGGCATCGGATTCAGCAGCTCAAAATGTAAGGGGGTTTCATACTCTGCACAAAATATGTACATGACTTCTTTTTGGTGTGCTTGATTTTTTAAGGTTGTGCCCATTGAGACTTACTCAGGAGGTGAATATCTACTAGTTCAGTCAGTAAAGATAAAAACAGTGCAAAACCTGGGACTCCGGTTAGGAAAGATTGATTTTTATGAAATAAATGGCATTCGATTCGTAATGGGGAACGTGCATTCAATTTTTTTGTTTAATTTTTTTATTTATTTAGATAATAATTAACATATATAAACAGACACTAATCTTACTTTTTCAAAATTTGCTTTAAATAATTTATTATTCAACAATAATACATTCCAAGTGACGTCAGTACGTTTTTCAAACATCGCAAAGGACAAGTTTATTTGCAGAGCTTCTACTTTACCGATCGGGCGAAATGACGCGCCCTAATACCCAACCAGTAACCACACATAATATCTGGACGTAGTTACGCAAAAAGGAACCATGCGACAAATTTATGATTTCTGGTTTATTGTAGGAAATGATGCGGAATAGTATATTCTTTATTATGCAAAAAAGAACCAAATGTTGTTTTGAAAAAAAGAACCACGCGACATGGTTCCATTTTGCAAATTGAAATTTCTTCATTATATACCGAAATAGGAGGGCTTGGCTCTTTCCTTTTTTTTTTTTTTTTAATCACTTTTAGGTACTTAATACCAGGCCATAGCTACCTGCCAAATGATGATGATTTTAGAAAAATTGAGGCGGCATTGAACAGAGAGCAACGTTTACACACCCCCCGGGATTACTTCAAAGTAATGAAAATATTCCGCAAAAAGAATTCTTTATCGGTGAATCCAATGGAGAAATAGTTTTTTTTTTGGAACAGGTGATAATAAGAAAAAATCACAAACCGAAAGAAAGGAGTAAATGAAGAAAATATTAACTGGCTCCAAATCTGAGAAAATACACTACTAACGGAAATGCCTTTTTCTATTTACATGAAAATGATTTTAATGATGAAAAACTAAATTTTACAAAAAGGATATAAATCCATTATGACCTTGTGGAAACGGTATTGCAGAAAAATAAAGACAAGCTATAAAGTCAATTTGGCACCTTATTCCAAAAAATTACTATGAATTTTACTCAACACTTTTCACAGATTAAGTTGGGGACGACTTATTTTTGTTTTTACCCATACTTATATTCATATACCACAAACTATACAAGCCATATAATAAAATGTAAAAAGGAACCAAGCACCAAATTTCAAAATAAAAACAAAAATGTGTGAAAACTTGTCAATTTTTGTTCAGTCGGTAACACTCGCTGATTCTTTACAGTCACATTAGGAAAAGTTCCCTTCCTTAAAGAACTCAAGTATTTGATTACACCTCATAAACTTTGATCCTCTGTTTCTCAAAACTTACGTTTTGTCACTTAGTTCCTTTTTGCGTAACTACGCCCATCTGTTATTCAGACTACTCAGAGCGCAAACGGCAAACGTACAGGTTAGTTTAAACACGCTGAATTAGTTGGAGATCATTTTTTATTTAATTTATTATGATGGAGTCTGGATTTGAAAAGGCCAATTCTACTGGTTAAGCACATGAAAAAGGCTTGGAACAAGAACCAGGTGAGATACTGCTATGCCATCTAATAGACAAAGGTAGAACTTATCGTAAGTACGTTATAGCTCCCACCACTACCCCACTACAATACTATTTTATTTAATAAAAAAAAAAACAAACATCTTTAATAAAAAACAAGAAATACTTCATCATTTTTTTATTGTCTATTTTCTATTTCCACCTTCATTAGAATATAGGCACCTTCCCCATTGATAGTATTACAAAGTCTACATGGTCCGTAGGTGTGCTTTTACCCTGGAGGTGGATGCCACCCCTTCTCAGGGGTGAAAATTAGTATATTCAAAATAACCACCAGAAATCAATAGAGGAATAAATTCTAAGCAATGTTCCATGAAGTTTTTTCGATAAAGCAATATTTTTCGAATTATTCGCGATTGAAAATGTTGATTTTTCATCTAAAGAATTCATGTTTTAGAGCGATTTTTCACGAATAACTCAAAAACTTTACGTTTTATCAAAAAAATCATCAGCAGCAAAAATCGAGCTAATAAAATAAGTCGATTGTTTTTTTGTCTGTAGATGCAATACAACCAAGTTATGGCTCGTTGAAGGTGACTGTTTGTCTGCCGAAAACTGAATTCGAATCTTTCAACGTTAAATAACGGACAAACAACGAATTTTTCGTGGAAAACTGATTAGACCTTCTTTAAAGTACTTGAAAAGGCCTTTAAAATGAGCTTAAATAAAAGTCGTTGGCAGACAAACTTACAGAGTTATGATGAAAATAAAATGGTTGTCTGGTTTTCTCAGAAAAAAAAACATCAATGAAACCAATGGCTTCACCGCAAGAATGGGAATTAAAAGTAATCCATTTACAATTTACATTATTTAGTTACTAACAATGTGTTCTAGAAGAACGATTTAGAATGCCCGAATTTGAAAAAAAGTTTAATTTCATTTTGCAATGATTTTTGAAATTTTTTAAAAATTTTCTTTTTTTTTACAATAACTCAAAAACTAAAGAAGATACATAAAAACCAAGAGTACAAAAATTTCGGGTATTTTGTGCAAAAAATTTTGTTTTTTTTTTAAATTTCTCTAGGATGAAAATTAATTGAGATATCACCGTTTTAAGTTCGCATTTAAGTGCGGGCACCACCTACCCCGAGCCCTTTAAACTCAAAAATTTCAAAAATGAAAGGTTCAAGTTCAACTTTACAGATCTTATAGCCCTTGAAATTCCCTGCAAACTGGTTTTTGGAACAACAAGATATCTTAAAAATTAAGGAAGTTAAGCCACTGGTGTTTCATTGCTGATTTTTTCTCCGAAAAAATGAGACAACCATTTTATTTTCATCATAACTCCGTAAGTTTTTATGTTAACGACTTTTACTGAAGCTCATTTTAAAGGTCTTTTCAAGTACCTTAAAAACGGTCTAGAAAAGCACTCCACTCTTCGTATTTAAAGCTGAAAGGTCCGAATTTAGATTTCGGTGAACAAACACCTTCAACGAGCCATAACTCCATTTGTATTGCATCTACAGAAATAAAAAAAAAAAAAACCAATCGATTTGTTGTTTTACAAGCTTCATTTTTGCTCCTGGTGATTTTTTTGATGAAACGTAAAGTTTTCGAGTTATTCGTGAAAAATCGCTCTAAAACATTTTCAATCGCAAATAATTGAAAAATATTGATTTATCAAAAAAACTTCATAGAACATCTTTTGCTTAGAATTCATCCCTCTATCGATTTCTGCGGTAATTTTCAGTTTACTAATTTTCACTCCCGAGAAGGGGTGGCATCCACCCCTAAGGTAAAAGCACACCTTCGGGTCATGTAGACTTTGCAATACTATCAATTACGAATAGAATGCTGTTTATTTCATGAAAATTGATCTCTCCTAACCGGAGTCCGAGATAAAATGCTTTAATGACTGGACTATACATGATAAAAATGCAGACAGTTCCAATGGAAGCCAGTTTTCCCCTAAGAGTGGTGCTCGGGCCTCTTAGCTGCCATAATTTAAAACTCGATAACCTAAAATTAATTCTGCTATAGAAATTTTTCTTCGCTTGTCTTGCTCAATAATTACACTTCTTGCATTTCACCTAAACATGCCCATTGTAAATTCTATATATATTCTGGCTCTGCGTTTATGACGTGTGTATGGCTTGAGCCTTGCTTTAAGATTTGTTTTCATACACATATCAAGCAGTAAGCTATTCTAAACCTACGACTTTCCACTCATAAAACTTCTACAATTACATGTTCATTTATTTAATTAATTCATGCTGTTAAACTCGATAATGGGCCAATGTTTGTGCCCACTCAATTAACAAAGATGTGAGACATGTTTTGACTGCTTGATCCGATCGTCCCGCGCTTCAGAACATCTTAGACCGTACGCTTCTCGTGACGGACACGCCATAAACACTGAGACAGACTTTACTTCATATTTTATAAATATAAATGAAAAAAGACAGTTTATAACAGAGCTTCTTTTGCTTTCTAAAATGGTATACCCTCCACTATATTTTTAAATATTTTTTTCTCATTGGCAACTCACCACTGGCTTCATCACTTTCCATTTTTTGCTCTACCACATAAACTTTTTATTCCTACTCATAATCTGTGAGTAAATATAATTACGTATAAAAAAATAAATATACAAATAATCAATATAAAAATAAATATTGGACCACAGCTGTATATAACCGTGATCCAAATCAAATAAAACAAAAATATATCACAAAATGCTAAATAAATAATGTAAAATATATATGGAAAAGATATAGGTCATAGTCTTCCGCTCTCTATGGAAAGACAGCTTTGGCAGATTTAGGAGCTTGCCGATTCCTGAAAAATATGCCATGTAATCTCGATAACTTAAGAAGAACTTAATTTATATTCTCATTTTGCTGAAGTTTAATCGTAAGTAAAAATATTAAATAAAATCTAGAGAAAAAGTTTAAATAAAAAAAGTAGATCAATTATAAACTAGTGGCAGTTAGAAAACTTGGGTCGATCCTTATAATAAGATAGAGTGAAATATAAATATCAAAATAATGTATGTGACAGAGAGGGATATATTAACATTGATGCCAAGCACTTCAGCATGTTAAAAGTTCCGCCTATTCCGTGAATCCAGCAGTGATGGGATAAAGTGGGGTAAATTAAGAAAATTACATATCAGATGAAGACCAATTATTGATTAATATGGCTTGATTTGTACTTGATTTCTTGTTAAAATAACTCAATTAAGAGAGGTTTATAGAAACATCATGATTTAAAATTTATTTAGATTTATTCTGCGTATATTAACATGAAGTAATATAATTTACGTTACCCCAATCTCCTATAATATCAAATCTCTGCATGCTTTGCCGGCAACAGGTCAGAAGCCCCCCACAGTCTACAAGTAGCTAAGAGAAAAGTGACAACAGCGTAGGTTAAATCTGTTTCTTTTCAGCATATTATTTGTCCATTTATCTTCTCTTCTACCTTACATTTGCATCGACTCAATAAGTTAAAATACCCCTACTGTATAAAAACTTACCTGTAATTATGCATGTCCACCATCACCTTAGTGGCTTGTTTATATTTTCCTTCTTGATCTAATTTAGAAGAGTTTCTACCCACAGAATGTGCTGGTAGCTTAACAACAATATGATTGTTTTCCATTTCGTTTCGAATGACATCGTTTACTATTGACTTTATTTGTGGACATATTATCGGAGCAGTGTAATCTTGAGTAGTACGCAAAGGCATGTCCAATTTTAAGTCCATGACATTTTCACCCTAAAATTAGTAGTATGGAAAATTTCAGTAACAACTACAGCAATTATGCATTATACATCTATTTGTCACGTTTTACTTACCCTATACTTCGGAGAGTTTTGACTCATTTGTATTGCGTAATCAGAAATTGGCCTCCTATAATTATGCGCAAACGGTCTGTCAGTTGGGTTAATTCTGATTTTTTCTTTTCTCAGAATCCAATTGTCAATATTTTCATCGAATTGGGCTAAATTAATCAATCGTGATCTTTCCTCTGATGGAACAAAATTATCAATTACAAGAAACCATTGTCGCAAATGCCTAAAAGTTTATGATATAAGTAAGACTTAATTATCCACTGAAATGGGAATGATTTATTTAGTAAATTGGGAAATATGGGTATAAGATGCAACATTCTGGATATACTAAGTTGATTTATGGATAATAAAACACTTCGGTCAAATAAATTAAATTTAAAATAATATATATTGCACAATATTATAAAATACAATGTAATAGAATGAGATACGGAAAACTGATATAAAAATCTTACCCTGAAAAAACGGAGAAATAACTACATTGTAAACCAACAAATATTTAGAAATTAATTCTATACGTCACATAAAAACTAACCCTAGAATTTTTGGAGAGCTATAAAATGTAAATCACTGAATAGTAACTTAGTTTCTAATTTAGTTTTCAACAATGCGAGACTTGATTGAAATACAGCTGGTGACAATTGGTTATATATACAGATTCCTCCAGTCATACTGCAAGAGTTATATATGATATAATTGATCAGACTTGCAGTGATGGCCGGTAGGCTTATTTGTGGTCACACCTGAGATAGTCTTTAACTCCACGTATTGAACATCCACCATAATACCACTTAATTATTTTGATACTTTTGGTACCCTAATAAATATCCATTTAGTTAAATGAACAATGTTACAAAAGAACGTCTACATAATCCGGTTGCCTAAAGCGTAATGAAATCGTGTATGAAACTAAATATGAAAAAGATTATTCAAATGCAGCAACATTGTGTCTAGGTATACTTATGTTCTCATTGCTTCTTACAGTTATACTACGGGCATTATGGCAACATACAACTTTTTATATAGTGACTTGGTGTTTCAGTTTCAATAATATTATTTATTACACATAAGTAATGAAGAAATCTGTGTTCCTCTAATTGCAACATATTAATTTATTCTTTAAAATATAAATATAGGGTTATGTGTTCTCTAATTACATTACAAGTAAATTGTAATATGTAGTCCCCATAATTAAATGTTGACAAGATTAAGGTTCCTACAAGTTGTACTTTAATCCTTATTGACAGTAAGTCTTTAAACTAATGAAGATGTTGATGTTTCATATAAGATGACTCACAAATCCTTGATACATGATTGGTAATTGACAATTTTGAATCAAATTAGATACCGAAATTTATAACACTATTGCGAATTTCCAATTGGGACTCGCCCAAATGAAAAACTGGATTTAGTTTTTTAATTCTATTTACTCTAAGCTGTAATTCTATTAGTATTACTTGACTTCTGGGTAAGAAGTTCATTGTTTTCAGTTCATTTGATATTATTGAGAACCAATGTGCTGAAGTTTACTCTGCTATACAAACTGTTACTCTGAGAGAGCCTCAGGGATCTATCTTGGGACCATTATTATTTTTCTCTTACATTAAATGACCTAATGTCGCACAATTATGTAAGAGATGATACTACTTCCCCCATTTCGTCATTTTACAATGTCGAGATGTTCCCTTGGGTACGAGGAAGGCTCAGGCAAGTCGTCTCGGATCCACCTTGCACTGATGAGAGCCAGTAGCTTGAAACTGCAGTCTGCAAGTGATCTGGGACGGCTGGCACGAGAGTTCATTTAATTAGGAATAAATCTTACGGCTGGTGTTTGCTGCAATGGAAACCAACCGTTTTGTGCTAAATATGATTTTTACGCGGCCAGGCTTGCAATTCTTTGCAGTTTGGTTATTATTCTTGTGAAAATAAGAATTCATAGAGGTAACTGACAGACTTGGGTATGAGGAAGTATTAGGCTAGTCGTCTCGGATCCACCTTGCACTGATGAGTCTGCAAGTGGTCTGGGATGGCTGGCATGAAAGTTCCTTTAATCAGAAATAAATCGTTCTATACAGGTTTGCAAATCCTTGCAGTTTGGTTATTATTCTTATGAAAATAAGAATTCATAGAGGTGATTGACAGAAATACTATATAAGATACCACTGTGTGTATCTGCTTCTAGTACGCATGAGCTTAGCTCTGACTAAACTAATATTAAATGAAACAGTGTTCATAGATTATAGATTTCAAAGAAATATATTACTTTGTGATATCCTCTTAAGTGGCAGTGTTACCACTTTAATTTCACATAAATTAATTGATCACAAATAAAGTAAACAATTAAATATAACCTCTGAAATATAGCTTTATTACTTTATAATATGGGCTACACTATTTATAATAAATAAATATTCCTCAAGTTTGTGTTAAATAGGTATTAGATGGGTTTATGTCCGTGTCAACAATTTCTTATTATATGGAGTAGGAATGGATATCTCATTAGTAAAACTTATACCTAAAACATTTCTTTGACAAAAAAAGTATCAGTATTTTCTTTTTCTAACTGTTAAAAAACATGAAAACTTAAAACATTAGTGATGGTTAAAAGCTGTTATTTTTCAATAAAAGGAATAAACTGCTTCTGTTATTTTCAAATAACAATTTAAAAAAACAGTTTAAAAATATCAGATCGTTGAGAAGTACTGGCCTTTGCATATCGAAGCGCGCAGTGTGCAGTTTGATAATGTTCTTCCAGAGATGTTATTTTATACATCATGCTGGTGCAGACGGGCACCGTTGCCTTGTAAAGTAATAGTAAGATATCTTAGATAGATGTATAAATTGATTTGTTTCGCGTTCATACATATAAATAATTTTATTTGCATAAATCATTTTTTAAGCCTCAATTTTTAATTATTATTATTTCATGTTAAATTAATAGAAAAATACCAGCACAGATACATATAGATATATGTATATAATTTCTCTATAAAATCATAATCATATTGCTGAGATACGGATCTATTTGTGGTTTACCTATAATCTATGCTATATAAACCCATCGCTCGCGTGATTGAGACTAAATTAAATACGCCCATCGCCTACCGCCAACAAATAACAAAACACGTCCGACACAGCCCATGAAATGACAATATTTAAACACATCACATAAGTCTACGCGGTTGTGTTGCAATTTCATTATCTGCTGCTGCTGAATAACAGTTTACCAGCAGTCAGCAAGATATGTCGTGTTTCTTACCTGTTATTTTCTCACCTGTTATTTTCGAACAGAAATAACAGTCTGTTAATGCCGTTTACAAATAACAGTTGTTAAATAACAACTCATCTCTAGAAAACATCTATCATTGGCATGAAATGATTTCAAATAAAGAAACACTATGCGTACCCAGCAAACATTTAAGTATTATTAGATGTCAAGACTACCTAAATTATGTATAATAAATTTAGTTGCAAAATTAGAATTAAACATATTTTGGTAAAATTTACTTTGATGCTACGTGGAATCGACATAAGTGGAGAATAAGACTACGTCGAAATTAAGTTATATCAACTAAAACAGGTAAAATTACATATAAATCTTACTTGTAGTCGCACAGTACATTTGGTTACTAATACCTGTTTAGATAAATTTTACTTGAATTCAACGTCAATTTGACATCAAGTTGACTAGTTTTAGGTAGAATTTACGGACATATGTGTAATTTAAAAATGACACCAAGTGGAAAAAAATTTGATTTTTACACTTATTTGGTATTTTTATCTATAAGTAGTCGACATATGGTTGTCAGTCACTTACAAAACTGAAGAGATGCCTAACTCATAATAACCATACAAGATGAATGCCGGTAACTAAAATAAATACAATTTATGAGGAAAGTATTTGCAGTTCTCGCTTATTGAAATCAATGCGCCGAAAATTTTTCTGTGAATGATAGCAGCTGTACTCCATAAAATACTAATGCGCCTCAAAAATATTCATCTATAAGAAAATTTATATTACCAAATAAAAAAATTATTGTAATATTTTGAGCCAAAAATATACTATACTTGTTAAATATGAGTTTACAAGTATAATTATGTATTTTCTTAAACTTTTCGTCAGTTTGTTTCCATATACACTCATTTTACAAACTACAATTTGGAATCATACTTCAACTGCGCTGAGAAAATATGGCGTCTTGTGCTAATTAGACCTCTAAGTTAAAATTACCATGACAATCTACGTATTTTATAGGTGGAAATTATCACAGGTCAAGTTACACGAAAATTTACGACATTTTGGTTAACTTTACCTATTGAAAGTATTATTAACTCTGTTGTTATATCAAATAATTACTTGTAGGTAAATATAACCTATTTATATTACCTTATTTTGAATATACTACCTATTGGTAAATTCTATTTATTATGTGTAAATTTTAACTCGACTAGTGTATTGTGTTGACGAGTGAGTTGTCATAATGGAGCCATATGATATTGCCTTGGTATTCGACAGCGTCCAAAAGTTCTGGAAGCTCGGCTGGCATTCGGAAATACCCTTGTATTGAAATTCTATAGGCAATTATTTCCACATACTAGAGTCCAAATATAGTCAAGATGTTCTCCTTTAAAAAGACTTGGATGGAAAATCTGGATGCGGAAGTAGTGATTCCTTAAGTGGTGGTTTTTTACCTTTGGCATGTGCCAAAGGTAAAAAACTACCACTAGTATATACATCATTTGTACATTGGCACCACGAATTATCCAACCATGCTACGTTAATGGCCTCTTTTAATGACTGAAATAATTTTTAGATAATAACTATACCACCTAAGTACCTAATGGTTCAAATAACTTAAATAATATGAATTCTACAAACAGGTTAGACGGGGGTCAGCTTCTGAATTACTATTTTATAGTGAAGTTTACTTTGAGGTCGATTTGCCAGGTTACTGCGACAAAGAGGTTTAAAATGCATTTTTTTTAGAGTAACTTTAAGGTCAATTCAAGGATAATTGACTTCATTGGTGAAATTAGGTAGATAATCCAGGTAGAATTTACCGATGTTGTCTACCTAATATTACTTCAAAGAAGAGTAATAAAAGTGACCAAATAAGTTGCTATTTAGGTATATATTACGTAGGATTTCCAACAAAATCTACCTAGAAAGATATTCGACTATTAGAAATATTTTTAGTCGCTAAAAAGGTAAATACTACCTAATTATATTACCTATTTCGACCTTATTGGAAATTAACCCTTGAGGTCAATTTTGGTAGATTTTTTTAGTAGTTTTCCACTTGCTGTTTTCGTTAAATTTACCTTCAAAGAAAATTGTGTATGAGGTAGATTAATTGGTATTATTTACGTAAACTTAAATCTAAATTAAGACTAATTGGTCAATTTTTATCGGAGGTCTATTTTTCCAGTCAATTTTACGTTATAATTACTTTGGTAAGTAAATTTGTCTTGTCCCAAGTCGAATTGGAGCTAATTTTGACAAAAATGTTTGCTGGGTATTTACCATGATAAGCTAATCACAATTATCGATATCAAATAGAACACTGCTTGATTCTGTACAAGTGCCTAATTATTTCTCAATTTATTCAATTAAAAATCAGTCGATATACAGGGTGTCAAAGCTCTATTTAGACAAGAATTATCTGGAAAATGGTGCGACATAATACAAAGAAATGTTAAATGGAAAAGATATTGTGTTTAAAAAGATGCTTTAATCACTTTATTTTTAAATGTACAAGACGCTTTAAAGAGGCGGCAGGTTACGCAACGTTACTTTTTCAAATGAAACACTGTATATTTTTATAATTTTGGTATCTCCTTTTATCTCCGAGCAAATTTCATTAACCATCTCCTATACCTATTATTAACGGTTTACGATATATCAACAGTTTAACCTTGATTCCCCCATGTTCCATTTTTTTAAACTAATAAGGCTGGCCTTCATTACATTACAAAAGCAGAAATTATTACCGCAAAAAAAACCCCAGAAGTTATAAGGAATTCTTGTACACGAGAACTTTTAAGGAGCTATGAATTTTGTCAAATAGAATATGGGCCACAATTTGAAATTAGTTCGGAAATAAAAGAAGAATCCAAAAATATAATGATTACTGATTACATAAAAAGTGCTGGGCATGTCACCATGTTTGCTGATGACACGACTATTTCAGTATCGGCAATAAATAGTGACGATATCCAGTTGTATGCTGAAAATGTCGTGAGTATATTAAGGGCCTGGTGTGATAGTAATCGATTAATATTAAACACAAATAAAACGATGATTATAAACTTTCACATTAGAAGACCTCTACCTATAAATTTTAAAATATTTGATATAAAGCTAGAAGAAGAAATTAAATATCTTGGTACTTACTTAGATTCTAAATTATCATGGGACAAACATATCGATGACGTATGTAATAAATTAAACAAAGCTTTTTTTGGCATCTTACAATTGAAAGACACGTTAGACGAAAGTGGTCTACTAAGTATTTACTATGCCTTAGTCTACTCGCACATTTCGTTAAACATCATAAGTTGGGGGTGTGGTAGAGAAATGGGTAGGGTATTTATTCTACAAAAAAGACTAATACGTCTTATATTTAACTTAAAGTACAATGAAACTTGTAGAACAGTGTTCAGAGAAAAAAGAATTCTGACTCTTCCTAGCATATATATTTTTAAATGTCTCATGTTCACTAAAAACAATCTCTGCTCGTTTGCTCAAGTTGCAGACTCCCATACATACAAAACCAGACATGGGAAACTCTTAAGTATCCCATTGCATAGAACTACTTCTTTCAAACATTCCTCATGGTATAACTGCGTTAATCTGTACAACGCAATACCTGAATCTATGAAAGTAATAAATTGCCCCAAGTTATTTAAAAATAAAGTTAAAAACATGCTACTAGAGGGTGTTTTTTATAGTACTGACGAATTTGTGTCCAGATCTTAACCTTATGCAGTTAGCAAAATTAAAACCTGCTTATCCACTATTTATTTATATTGTGTCTGATTTCTTGTATCTACAGTGTATGTATGTGTATCTGTGTGTATGTATATATGTGTATATATTTATGTTTATTTATGTATTTTATTTCGCCGATTACTTTTTACTTATATACTTGTCTGACATGCCATATTATTATGTACTCTATGTATCTTATGTGGTTAATAAATTATTATTATTATTATTATTATTATTATAATAGCGTTCCATTTGAAAAAGTAAAGTTGTATAACCTACCGCCTTTTTGAGGTGCCTTGTACATGTGAAAATAAAATTATTAAATGCATCTTTATAAACAGAATAACTTTCCTATTTAACACTTCTTTCTATGTCTCACTGTTTTTCCAGATAATGCTTGTCTAAATAGAGCTAGGACACCCCGTATGGAAAAAAAAAAACAAAACACAAGAAAAATAACAACAGAGCAATTACTTTTCTTAAACTGCATCGCAGTTCCTAGTTAATAATAATAATAATAATCTTTATTCTATAAAAGAGAAAACCAAATAGGCGTAGAGCAAATGAAATATGGTATATAGTTACAGTTATAATATCACAAAACAATATACATAAAACTACAAACATACATATAAATAAAAAAAAAAAAATGGAAACTGATGGAATTCGTAATTGAAAACCTCGGAGATTGAATAGTTGTTAGGAAATTGTGAAGTGTTCTTATACAGTCTTTAACAGGTAAGTCTATATAATTATTGGGTAAATTATGTACATTTTTATTAATTGACATTCAATATTTCATTGGGCCTGAGATGTGTCTTTGACGAACGTAACATATTACGTGTATCATGCATACGATCCACTCTATACTTATAAAAAATTACTATAATTATTTTTCACATGACAAGCACACTTGTACTTATATACAAACACACACATTCACGGAACAGTAAGTATGAGTTTTTTCTTCTTAAAGATTATATAAGTACATTGCAAGTTTTTCTCTTGTTTAGATGGAAAATGCCTCTCTGACAGTTAAAATAATAAACCACATTAATATATAAAGACAAGTTTGTTTATACCAGGTAATTTCTGAAATTACTTAATTGATTTTAGTTAAACATTCATTGTTCAATAATCTGGTATTTTGAATGTCAAAAGTAGGGGCTGAGGTAAAGGTGGGCAGAAAAGTGACCCGGAGAAGTTAAGCCAATAAGCAGCTAGTAATATACAAAATGTTTAGTAAACTTACATGGCAGCTTCATCATTGGCTTCTTCAATTTCTTGCCTATCTTTAACGTATACTTCATGGTTGTCTCTGATTTCCTGCCTAATCGACTGCAATTTATTGTTTAGGCGCTTTAATTTTTCTCTCTTGAAATCAACTTGTTGTTGCAGACTGGCAAACACTTGCTTTAGTTCAATACACGTTTCTTCCTCCAGCTCTAATTTCTGCTGCATTTCAATCTCCCGTTTCTAATTAAAATATTTTTATATCACTTTTGTTAGAATTTTAATTAAAATTATTTACCTTTCGAGCAGCAATTTCAGCTCGTTGCACTTCAAGCCTTAACTCATTCTCATTAACACTATCTACAATATTTTTACCACCGTGAACCATCTGCTTCTCCAAGGTTTTCAGTTTCTTAGCCAGTTCATCCACTTCCATTTTGCCCAACTCTAATTTTTTCACTTTTTCTTCTTTATTACTTTCATCTTCGCTTTCTGTGGATTCCTCATCAACGTCATCGATATTAGTGTTAACTTCACCATTGCTTTTCTCCATAATCAGTTGCTTAAGTCTTTCAATTTCCTGCTGCAAGCCCAACAACTTACCTTCTTTAATGTCCTCATTCTTAACAGGATTATTCTTAATCGATTTGGCTCTATATGCATACCGCAAAGTTATAATGGTTTCCTCATAGTTCATGCTGGCGGGACCAACGTTCGCAATCATGATAGTTTTGCTATTGCCGCCAAGAGAATCCTGTAGAAGTCTAGTCAATTTGGAGTCACGGTATGGAATATGTGCCGAATTTTCGGCAAGTGCATAGATAACATTTCCTAAAATAAAATTTCAAGCAATTTTTATATGGCGCATGTAAACAGCATCATTTATAATATAAACTTTTTGATACAAACTATATATACACATCTTTACATCTGTTTTTTATTATACTAGCAACTATAAACAAATACATCTTAATAAATCAAAAAAATATTCTCACCCAAAGAAGAAAGGGCCTTATTGATTTTAGTAGCCTCCCTAAGTCTATCACCTGTTGCTCCAGTTTTTGACTGTCTTTCACTACCTGCAAGGTCAACCAGATTTAATTTTCCTATTTTAACGGATTTGGAGTGCTCCTCTGCCATTTCAATAACTATTTGAAAAATTGCATGGGAACGTGAACTGTGTTCATTCATATTAGTCATTCCTGTGGTGCGATTATTATTTCCAGTTTGCATTGCTTTTAACATATCTTTTGAACTCTGGCATGTTTGAGAGTGTAAATTTGTTACCATCACGCCCTGGCCACTAACCTCACGAAGCTCATGACTTTTTGTACTTTTCGCCCTCAGGAGATCTCTAAAATTATGCATAAGTATTTAAAGAGTCTAGGAAATATGCCTCTTATTCACCTTATTTCTTCCATATAAATCTCTAAATATCGTACACTAACTAAAAATTCTACACCAGTCTTTCGATCAATATGTGCCCATATTTGTTCAAAAGCTCTTGGTACAATACCCATAAATTCACCTCCGCAGCCTTCCATCGTATACGTTTTACCTGTGCCAGTTTGTCCATAAGCGAAAACACAGCCATTGTAACCTTCAAGAACCGAAGCTACCAAGGGTCTCACTGTTTCATCATACAAATTTTGTTGTGTAGAACTAAAAACAAACGAAATTTTTGATTACCTATCTCAAGATATAAAATTTAACATAAATGCTTTTAAATGTTGAATAGCGGAAGACGTTACTTTGTGATAATCAATCAGTATGACTGTTACTAAATATTTAGCGATAAAAGACAAACTAAGAAGTGCTTAACAGCTTTTACATATATTAGAATTAGTGTATTAAGTAATTATATGAATTGCCAAGCAGCTTTCTAAAACAAAAACTAACTTTTCATCATAGACCGCATCATATGTAAATATCTTATTCTTTTCATTTTCACTTCGTGCTTTTGGATTTTCCACTTCAATAACTCCTCTGCTGGGATACATTCTTACAACGCTGGTACATTTTGAATCAATTTCTTTCTCACTAAGAGGTCTACAACGAACTATCACCTGTACAGCTTCATTGCTGCTATTTCTCTGAAAAATAAAGTGGATAATTTGTAGATCTTTATTGGCTCTTCCAACATATTTTGATGAATCAACTTACTTCTATTGTATAATTTTCTGCTTCAGCTGAAGTCATCTTTATTTCCAGCGTTTAAGGTTATATAACCGCAATATTAAACTTGAATCAATCTCCAAAGACGTACCTCATAGGAGGAAAATACTATCTCCCTTTTATCGATTATTTTCTGGATTTGTTATTTAAAATGTAGTGCCATTTAGTTTTTTATTTATTGTGTAATAGTTGACACATCTATCGGCAAAAAACCAAAATGTCAATTCAAATGTCAAAATAGTCAAATTATCCAAACAGATTCCTGTTTCAATTTATCTAAAGTTAAAGGTATAACTGCACTTCGACTTTACCGGTGAATAATTTCATTACGTAATAATGCGTAGATAAAATGTAAATACAAAACTGGGATTATGATAAAAATATATATATCTACTATCTTTTACTACTGATTGTCGTACAGAAATCATACTTAATATGATTAGGCCAAATAAGACTATAGAGAATCTAATCCATGATTAAGTATTAAGTATTAATTGCTTGAGCCACATTATCGAGTAAATAGATACAAACAACCCAGTTTGTACTTATATTGTAGCCGTTTTAACATTTTGCAAATTCACAATTGCCAGTAAAATGAAAGAGCAGGTTAATTCTCTCCTCTTTGGTAACTTTATGCATGCTATTTAACGGTCGTTGTTAGTTTATTTTTGCAAATGTCATATGTCCCTACTGTCCGGTAGCTGTAGTTATATATAGTTATACACACTATATTACCTACTACATCAGTTGAACAGCATTTCACTTCTGAATTTGCATTTTAGGGCTATCTGATTGATTATGAAAAGTACAAAATATGCTCAATGTGTACGATCTGAGTGAGTGTGAAACCTCCTTTAGCAACCATTGCCTGCGGAATGAACAAAATTATTTGGGGAATTTTTTGTTATTTTTAGGATAAAATATTCCTGGTAGTGTCATTAGTCTAGAATAAATCAACGTTTTACAAGAAATTTTTGATTATAATAAGGTAATGGTGCTAATAACATTTATTAATTTAGAAGTTATAGAATAATACATTCAGTGTAAGTACTATTCGTATATTATAGTTAGTATTATTAAAATCTGATGCATAAGAATGTATAAATTGATCTTCATCGTTTTAGAACCTCCACATTTTTGACGTTCATGTCAGGCTAATATCCCATATCTGGCATGATTAAAATTTTTAATCCAAAGAGGTATTTGAAAATTAAGAAAATTCGATACAATACACTGAGTAATAAAAATATGTTTCTTACCACTAAAACAATCGTCAATAATTTTTTATTACATATGTCATTGAGTAACCAAAAATAGCATAATAATGTGTGATTTTTATATTTTGAGTATTATAGTTAATAGTGTTGTAAACAATTTTCAGATGTCTGGTTCGGGACATAAACACCGTTATAAGAACACAGCGCTGGATAGTGTGGAATTACGTAGACGTAGGGAAGAGGAGGGCGTCCAATTAAGAAAAGCCAAACGTGATCAACAGTTAAACAAAAGGAGGAATGTTAATGTCAATCAATTGTTACCAGATGATGACCCATTACAAGTAAGTTTAAAATCACTTAAAATGTTTCATTATTAACAAGTGGTCATTAAACAGTTGGAAGGTGATATATCGTCACCTGTTTCACCTGGCATAACACAAGATATGGTACAAGATCTTTACAGTAATGATCCAGAAGTACAGTTATCAGCCACTCAGAAATTCAGGAAACTTTTGAGTCGAGAGCCGAATCCTCCCATTGATGAAGTGATTCAAACTGGCATTGTGCCCAGATTTGTGGAGTTCCTTCAAAATACAGTCAACTGCACTTTACAGGTTTATTAATTGATTTATACATCCTACTTTTACTCACTATTATGTTTTAAGTTTGAGGCAGCATGGGCTTTGACGAATATAGCTTCTGGTACTTCTCAACAGACTCGAATGGTAATTGAGGCTGGAGCAGTTCCTATATTTATTGCACTTTTGGGAAGTACCTATGAAGATGTGCAGGTAAATACAGAATCATTTCTAGGCAAAATTTTCGTATCTGGTGACAGTTTAAACGTATGCTCTAAATTATTATTATTTTTCGATAGGAGCAAGCTGTTTGGGCTCTTGGTAATATAGCTGGAGACTCGCCAGAATGTCGAGATCATGTTTTAGATTCTGGAATATTGGTACCTCTTCTTCAGTAAGTATAACTTAGTAAGTATTATATATACAGGAATAAAAGTACTCTTTTGTTTATCATTAGATTGTTAAGTAAATCCACTCGTTTGACAATGACAAGGAACGCTGTGTGGGCACTGTCAAATCTGTGTAGGGGCAAAAACCCTCCACCTGACTTTGTTAAAGTTTCTCCATGCTTACCCATCCTTTCGCGACTCCTATTTCATTCGGATCCTGATGTGCTCTCAGATGCATGTTGGGCTTTAAGCTATTTATCTGATGGACCAAATGAAAAAATACAGGTACATACAGAGTTTATAACACCTCATACAAATTCTAATTCATTTGTATTTAAGGCTGTTATAGACGCGGGGGTGTGTAGAAGGTTGGTAGAATTATTGATGGCCCAACAACCCAATGTCGTATCTGCTGCTTTGAGAGCAGTAGGGAATATAGTTACAGGAGATGACGTCCAGACTCAAGTTATATTAAATTGTTCTGCATTACCATGTTTGCACCACTTACTGTCATCCGCAAAGGAATCGGTTAGAAAAGAAGCCTGCTGGACAATTAGTAATATAACTGCAGGAAATCGGCAACAAATTCAAGTGAGTTAAAAATAATATATACATTAAAAAGATTTGCTTTTATTTCCTTTATAGGCTGTGATCGATGCAAATATCTTCCCTGTCCTAATTGAAATTCTAAGTAAGGCTGAATTTAAAACTCGAAAAGAAGCTGCCTGGGCCATTACTAATGCCACCAGTGGTGGCACTCCTGATCAGATTAGGTACTTAGTGAATCAAAATTGTATTGGTCCTCTTTGTGACCTTCTTACGGTTATGGACGCCAAGATTGTTCAGGTAGCTCTAAACGGTTTAGAAAATATTTTGAGGTTAGGAGAACAAGATGCGAAGTTGCAGAATGGAAACAATCCTTATGCTGTCCTTATAGAGGAGTGCTATGGTGAGTATTGCATAGTGAGTAATGTAAAAAATAGTAAGTTAAGGTAAGGTGATGAATTAGTGCTTTTTATACAAAATTAAATAAAACTTACAAACGTTGCTTTTCATGAATTAATTAAGCTAGTTATATCGCAAGAGGTGACAGAGTAGTGACAGAAGGGGAGAGAGAGAGTTGGGAATAAATTAATGGAAAAATATATTATTATACATACAAAAAATAAAATCGGCCTGAGAATTTGTAAATCTTCTCCTTTCTTATATGATGCTGCATTTAAAATAAACGCAAAGTATTTTCAAATATCTGCGCCAAGTATTAGAAATAGTACGACGTTGCCATGTCTACTACTTATATCCTCCATTTAATAATTTCAGTAATTTTTGGGTAGCTGCCGTTACGTTATTTTACGGTGAATCATCTCGATATTTATACACGTGCCTCGTCAGGAATTAATTTAAATTTGTCTCATTTTTGAGATCATTCTTTAATAAGGATCAGTCGTAAGAGAAAAAATAGTGTCACAACATCAATTTATTGAGCGAATTAATTTCAATTTGCCTCGTTTTTGAGATCATTTGATATCGAATAAGGATCAGTCATAAGAGGGAAAATAGTGTCATGGTATCAATTTATTTCGCATGGAGTCCCTAAGCGCAATGTTAGATGTCGATAAAAACTGCAAACTTTGAGCGAATGAATCTCAGAAACGGAACGGTAAATGGAGTTCAAATTTTATCAGGTTTATTGATATGTGAATTAAATTTGCATCAAGTTTCATGACTTTCTTGAATAATCTGATTTGCGATATAACTACCTCAAGTAATATGAAAAATTTGGGATGTGGCCAGCACCCAAATAAAAATTTTAAAAAATGTGAATAGAGAATTTGACAGTTTCATGCCAAATAGTATATATTTATTTTCTTAGGTGGAGATTTCTGCAAAAACTATGCTTTTTAACATTTTGTAGAACCTGGCATCTACAGAATTCTCTTCACAACTAAAATCAAAATTTTTATTTACAGTTACGCTTCAGCTCGTAAAATAAAGTAGGAAAAATGCAATTCAGTTTATAAGTATTGAAACTATATTAGTAAATAAAAACAGAGCAAAAGGACAGCAGCGATTATCTCAGTTATCGTACTTAACAAAGCTGATTTAAATACAAAAAAAAAGAAAAAAACAAGTGGTCTTAAAATATTTTTTTAATTCCCAGTACTAAGTAAAACACTTCTATAATTAAAGCGGTGGCTAGGGTAGCGTGACCATTTGCACAAATAAAACGCTTAAATTATTAAGTAAGCAATCTAATTGGAGTTTGAAATTGGAGTAACTATCCAATATTAAATAAATATTCCTTGAAGTTCTTAAAATATTTAGATTATCTTAAAGTACTTTCAGCATTTAGAGTAATGTTTAGTATGTAGCTATAGTAGTAAAAGTGGAATAAATAAAACTACTCAACAATTCGGTATTCTCACACATTTTAAATTCTATTTGAATGTGAAGATAGATTAATTTAAATTTTCACAACCAGTCAATTAATACTTTAAAATAAGCCTTTTTAAATTTGAATTGAAATTTTACGCCCTCATCAGTTGCATTGCAGAGTTGGGCAAAATGCATTCGATCCCTTATTACTGATTACAAGTAACCATGAATCACCGTTCTACAGACTGTGATTACTTTTAATGTAATTGTAATCATTATGATTACAAAGTAATTTGTAATCATTGGCGATTACGATTACGGTCATCAGTAACTAAAAGATAATTTTGTTTTTTGAGAATGAAACAAAAAATAATTCACTTTTAAATATAATATGGAATATTCCTAATTGAGGAAGAATTTAGTCAGTTCAGTATAATTAATTATTTCTGATTACATATACAAACTTACATTATTTAAACAGTTTAAATTTTTTTTGTTTTATACGAGTTAATATGTTGGGGGCTGCTGTTTTAAACATTGCGGTCTAATAATTCATACTATACTCATATGTGTCTACTATATTTTTGTTTGTTGGCCTTTCACAGTAACTCCTGACATATGCACGTATATAAATGAATCTCGAAAACAAAAAAAAATGTAAACTGGTTTAAAACAAAAGTTTATATTTGCAACCAATTATTGAGTTCACACGGAATGAAGCCATATGCAGAAAAACGATATGATGAAATAGGTTAAAATAAACAAGAATTGGCCATTTTTGTCACCTGATTTTGACACCGCTGTCTGGAGGGCACACAAACCTCATCCAATCATACAGTAATGCAAATGAGAACAATGAGGGATGAGTTGCTAGCAGAAGCAGTTATTAAAAAATAACAGCTTTTGCCTATCTCTAGAAAACAAAACAATGAAGGTGTATGGGAAAGAGATACTTTAAAATTGATTTTTGGATTCTCCAGTGTCCGTGTACAAATATTTTCGACAGACTTCTACACGGTTAATTTCAGGTGCTATAACAGTAGATGGAAGTCGTATGCAGATTGCATCGTGTTTACCATTTAGAGGTTGGGTGTCAGTGTTTTATTTGTAGTTTGGAAGTTTACATACAGTAATAAAATTGATTTAAACGAACGTGTTATTTTGCAAGCCATAAACAATTGGGAAGAAATGGAGCATTACCTAGAAAATGCAGATTTTCGACGAGAGCACAACCGCAGACTCTATGATCCATTTGCTATCGATAACAAGTTCATCAGATTAGCATTCAGCTTTTGCGATAAATCCTCCCACATTTTTTTATATGTCTCCCTTGTAATATCCTTAGTTGGTTTTCCAAGAGTCATGATTGCATTTGCATGCAAATATTAAATATGAGCATTGGGCCGAAGACAAATGGCCACATCCAGTGAACTTTTCTTCCTCAATATCCTTTGTGACATTTTTTTTTCACTGTAATGTAATGATTATTTTGTTATGTAGTGCAAATAAATACGTTTTTATTTTTATATAGCAACGAAAATTGTGGTGGGTGCAAGAAAAATACTACTAGTGTTAGCATAGTTATATTAGATACTGTTAGTTTAATTTATGATTTTAATTATTACTTGTCTATTTTAACCTAATAGACAAGAATTGACCATTTTCGGTCACCTGATTTTGACATCGCCGTCTGGAGGGCACACAAACCTCTTCCAATCACACAGGAATGCAAATGAAAACAATTAGAGATGAGTTGCTAGCAGAAGCAGGTTAAACATGTTATTAAAAAATAACAGCTTTTACGCATCTCTAGAGAACAAAACAATGTTTGTGTGCCCTCCACGCCGACAGCGTGACATCAACCGAAAATGGTCTATAAAAATGTGACAACCGGTGACAGTCAAACATAACCACATTTTCTACTGATGCCAACCTCCTAAACAAAGATACCCTATATAAAAGTAGACTTTAACCTGAACCAAGCAGAGACTTGTCGAATTACTACACGGTTTGAATTGTACTTGCGACTTAACATCGAGAATACGCTTTTGTGAATTTATATAATTCGCATGCGGAATGAAACACACGGATTCCGCCAGAGAATGGTTTATTCTGTGTGAACTCAAGAATTGGGTCTCAGAACTAATTATATTAAACTCGCTGAATATAATCTAATAGGCTCAGTTGCGTACGTGTTAAGCTTGAGCCATGATGTCCGGTGTTCGAATCCTGGTTGGGGAATGGGCATTTAGTGGCATTTTTAATGCTTTACCATCACAGTTGATGATTACCAGAAATTATTATTACTTTGGGATTTCAAACAAAGTAATCATATGTGCCAATGAGTTGGTTTCAAATGTAATCGATTACACCCAACTCTGTTGGTAAACAAATGCCAATTTTATAAAACATGTCATTTTGCAAAATGTTAACATAAATAGTGTTTTATGCCAGGATGCAAAAATACAATCAAAAGGCTGTCTGCAAAAGTTTTCGTGATGGTATCAAAACAAAATAAAGTGGTTTAATGCAGAGGTGGATAAAATAATAAATACATTGTTTTTTTAATTTCTGTTGATGCAATACAAACCGAGTTATGTCTCGGTGAAGATTAAACGTTAAATAACGGAAAACGAATTTTTGAAGGAACACTTGCCAGACATTTTTTAAAGTATCTGAAGAGGCCTAATGAGCTTTAGTAAGTGTCGTTAGCATAAAAACTTACGGAGTTATGATGAAAATAAAATGACTGTCTCGTTTTTTTCGGAGGAAAGATCAGCAGTGAGACCAGTGGCTTAACTTTTTTAAGATAATTAGTCGCTCCAAAAATCATTTTGCTGGGAATTTCAACGGCTATAAAGCTTGCAAAGTTCAGCTTCCTTGAACTCTTTGTCTTTGAGATTTTTAAGTTTAAAGGGCTCAGGGAACTTAAAATGATCATATCTCAGTTAATTTTCATCTGAGAGAAATAAAATAAAAACAAAACTTTTTGCAAGAAAAAAAAACAAATTTTTTGTACTCTTGCATTTTTTACGTACCCTCTTTAGTTTTTGAGTTATTGTGAAAAAGTAAAAATTCTTTCAAGAAATTCAAAAATCATTTCAAAATTGAATCAAACTTTTTTCAAATTCAGGCATTCTAAACCTTTCAAACTTGTAGAATATATTACTATTATTAAAATAAAGTAAATTGTAAATAGATTACATTTAATTTTAATTCTTGTGGTTAACATATTAGTTTCATTGCTGATTTTTCCTCCAAGAAAACGAGACATCCATTTTGTTTTCATCGTAACTCCATCGGTTTAGAGTAGAGTAAATCAGTCCCAGCAGCACCAGCTGGGACGTTAACATCAGTCCGGTGAAACATTAGCACCATTTTTTACAACCACAAAATTTTTCCTTAATATACTTGATAATAGATGATTTTTTCATGTGTTAAAAATAAATCTAAAATTTGATTATTTTCCTGTTGACCCAACTGGCCCACCCACCACTGGTTTAAAAGCTACTATATAGACGTGATCTACCTACGACAACAATAGTCTTTTACTGCTGAAATGATCATTTTAAAGTTAGTTATTTAACCCTTTAATTCCTGGAACTGGATAAATCTGCAAAAATTTTTCGTGCTCCCAGCGCGGGAACCGGATATTTACGCAAGGTCACATTTACACTGTAGTTCATATCTGTTTTTATGTTGCATTTTTTTGTGTGAAATTCTATGTTTTCTTATGTTTTTGGAAAAATAAATCTTTATTTGAATTGGCTAAGTGAAGCATGTATATGCGCATAAGTTTACCCGAACCGTACGTTTCCGCAAGGGTCTCCCGCTGCCGTTTTGCGGGCTCGACATGTAAAAACCAGTGCCGGAATGAAAGGGATAAAACTTCATTGTCGTTGTCATTGAGTGAAAAACTTTTTATATATAAAGTATATTTTTAATTTAATTTAATTTTTAATAAACAAAATCTGTGAATTCTAAAAGTGTAAAATTATGCTAATTATATTTTAATAAAGGTACCCATTTGAAGTTGATGACCAAAAAAAGAAAGACTGTTTAAATAGAATTTATTTTTCGGAGCATTTTTTGTTTACACTGCAAGTCTATCAGCAGCATTTAAGAGTTATATTTTTACTGTCTATCTTGTATGTATAATATTATATTGAGTAACTATATACAATATTGATAACGTAGGTAACAATATATTTCGTTAAAGCGATATAGATGAAAACAAATAGAATAGACAAAATACTTACGTTGCTGCTGTTTAAATGTGTGTCTTTTTTCATAAATTTGGCAATCATAAACATGTCTACAGCCGATAAATCTCCTGAAGTAGCTTTTATAAATCCCACATTATCCATTACAATAAGATATTTGTTTTTTTTTTTATTTTATTTTAATCGTCATATTTATATTAACGTCCTGGTGGCGTTCAGCTAATGCTATTCTACCACTCATCTAGGACACGTACACATAGACATCAATACAACAACCATTCCCTGCGATATAGCCATCTACTACAAATATGTATATTTATTTTTAGGCCTAGACAAAATAGAATTTTTACAATCCCACGAAAATATGGAAATTTACCAGAAGGCCTTTGACATAATTGAACACTTTTTCGGGACTGAGGAAGAAGATTCAAACGTTGCACCCTCAATAGACTCGGATCATCAACAATATCAATTTAGTTCGGATCAGTCCGTACCTATGGGAGGATTTCAGTTTTAAAAAAATTGAAAATAAGTGCCCATAGTGACTTCACTTGACAGAAGACATTTAAATTATTTTAAAGGATATGAAATGTCCTTACTCATCCCAATATTGAAAAAATTATATATTTTAAGTTCAGTCAAGTAGATGATAGAATTTTATACATGTGTACTATAGTTGTTTCCATAATTTGTTGTCGTTGTGTTAATGCATAGTCAGTGCATATATTTTAACAATTTTATTAATACTGTATAATATTATGTAGTTGTAAATTTCTAATACTTATTAAATTTTGTTTTAATTAAGGGCATTATTTGTACAATTATGGATACAAAACATAGTTTATTACTTAGTTCTTTTTTGCATCACTACATGTTCTGCTTTTGTAGTGTGGCTAATAAAGTATATTTTGTGTTAATGAGAAACAAAATTTTAAGTAGCGTAAAATATACAATTGACGGATCTGTGTTAAATATGTAAAATGTGTATAAAGCTGTATACATGTGTAAAATTCACAATTGTTTATAGTTTGTATTATAAAATAAATTAGCTTTAAATAAATTTTGTTCCTTTTTAAAAGATGGAGGTTCATTTTCCGTTACAGAGGTACCAATGGGGTTGTTTAAAAATCGAGATTTCAATGGTTTTATCAATTTTATTAAAGATTTTGGTATTCTAAACATAAAAATTCGAGTTAAGTAAAAATAATAGAAATAGTCAAACTCGGTCACTCCCATAGTGTCACACTTTTTTAGAAAGAGACAAACAGGCTATTTTACGAACTGTGCCTGTAGTTGTCTGATGAGATTTGATTGGTTGAACGAAACGTCATAAAATATTGATTCGTACCCACTCCACATACCTCCCTCTACCCAGAGCTGGCGCCAGGAACGTGTAGTTTAGACTATTAAATTATTTTTAAATGTTTTTAAATAAATATATAATTTTTAGCATTTTGTACCAAAATTGGCAAGACGGAACATATGGGATCACTTTGGTGTCTGTCGCAGGCATTTTTCTCAGATTGCATGACATAAAAAGATGAAATTTGGCAAAGTTGTAGGAAGTAGTGACCCAATTAACAGACGTGAGGTACAAAAAGTAGAATTTTGATTTCAGGTGTTAGTTTCGTGGGGTAAAATGGAAATGTAAAAAATGTATTTCATATCAAGGTTATCGCATATGATGGGAAATAAAATCTTGTTAACATACGAATTCAAAAATGTATAATCGGTTTCTTTTATGTATTTGTTTGTACGCATCCGAAATTCTCTGTCCCCCCACCATAAGGCCAAAATCATCCTTCACAAAAATCGTGATCATTGGGAATCTACACTATTCCCCATGAAATAAAAATAATTATCAGGATTGCATTAACTTGGATAATTTTTTTGGTACGTAAAAAGAAAGCTCGACGACGAACTTTTTTTGCAGCATAATATGTATAAATCTATCAAATTTATATTTAAAAATAACTCATGGTACAGAATATTAATTTTGCAAGTACACCTCTCATTTGGCTGGTTTTTAATTCTTTAAATGACGAAAGAAAGAGTACATTTTACATACTTCTTAATGGAGTAATTACAACATATAAAAAGAAGTTTTTAGGAAATATATTATTGTTTTTAAATGCCTAAGAAAAATAAAAATTCTCTTATAATCAGCACCACTTACAGTAACGTTTTCTCCTGAAAACCTATTATGCCGTTTGTAAATTATATACGTTTCTGATTTACGAAGATGATACACATATTTAGAGCATGTTTGTGTTTTCGTTCTTATTTGTTGTTGGAAGAAATTACCCATGATCACACAATAAACTAAACAAGATGAAAGCAGCAAAATAATAACATACCAAGTAAGGAAAAACCTTACCCCACACATGGTCAAACGAAAATGGAAGCTCGCTAAAGGACATAACAAAACAGTATCCTATATTACTACACCATGCATCATGTGGCTCTCGCTGGAGGCAATAATAAAGCCCCTTCTTATGTCCAATTCGGCATATACGTTGCTGGTCCGGCGGTATATAAAAATATCCAGATTGGATATCCTACCGTACACTGGCTAATCAATCAATCATGTACATTACCAAATTTATTTCAATATAAATTGCTAACATTTCTAAAAAGCTGAAGAGGCTCACATATATACATGTTACTGATCCTGATATGTCTGTCTCCGTTATGAAGATAATGTTATTTTATTTTGATTAAATAACGTATTAGACAGATAGTTTAATATTCAAAGCTAACGTGTGTTGCATATATTATGTTGTAGGTACGTATAATTATTTTTTTTTTATACAAAGATTTAAAAAACAATTTTAACAGATTTATTAAATTTAATATGATCAATTTTAATAAGGTAAAGATTTTAATAAGCAATAATAAAAGAAATTGAGTAGTGAATATTTTGGATAGGACAAATAGAATAATGTCTTGTATAAGTTAAGGTGACAATAATTAGCAGTGATCGCAGAATTTGTGTTTAATTTTCAGGTGCGTTGTTACAAGGATTTATTGATATATGATAAGTAAAATAAATAAGCACAGATGTTTAGTTCACTGAAAAATAAATAAATTTTGATTAATTTTTCGTGTAATATAAATTATATTATCTATTCAGACAAAAAACGCTATTTAAGTTAAAGAAACAGAGCGCGTAAACAATGCACACCTGCAACACGTGGCCGACACGAAATACCCATAAGTGTTACATGTTACTTGTTTAGCGCATGCGTTACACCGCGTATGAGAAAAAGTACGAGATGGTTTCACAAATGTTGACAAACTTATTGCTAATATAAAAAAAAAATCTAAAAGCTAATAGAATAAAATATATCCAAGAAAAATGTCCTAATTTGCCGCTTCCTCCAAAACCAGTGATCACACGTTGGGAAACATGGATAAACGCCGCATGTTACTACCAAAGATTAGAGAATTAACAAGATAGGACAGCCGACGGAAAGCCTTTTATCTTTTAGCAATGGCCCATATTGACTCCACATTTAAATTGGACTTCTGGCTCAGTTGCCAGTGTTGCCACAAAGTGGCAATCAGACGGAGAAGGTAACATTAGAAAGAGAGGCCAATGGACAACACTGTCCTGATAGAATGACTGAACTCAGCTGTCAGTAGTGTCAGTACCCAAGGTCACTAAAAAAACAGGTTGCTTTGTAATATATACTTTATACATGTCACACATGAAGTATTTCTATGTTTATATGTAAGGTATCTATTTGGTTAGGATAGAATTGTATATCGAAAGAATAATTTTGAAACTTCTTTCTATACAATGTGGAAAAAACAGCTACACGTAGCTGTCATCCTTTAGTATATCATCTTTGGCTGTCATCGAGGTCTATACTTGTCGATTCTAATGAGCCAACCTATCATTTAGTTAGCTTGGTGGTCAAATTTATTTAATGCGTACCCGACAAATCCCGACATCGTTTCCGCTGGATGTCGTGTTCCTTTAAATTGGAATACACAACACACAACTGTCTTCGTCTAATTCGTCTTCTCCGTCTGGCTGTCCTATCTTGTTAGTTCTCTATTCTCGAATCTTTGGTTAAAGATTATAAATATGAAGATATAAGGTGTGTTCCACGAATCATAGCACTGGACTCTTCTCTCATAATTAAAAAAATTTACTTAGGTATAAAAATTCTTACATTTATCAAGTTACCAAAAAACCGGAGCTCCATATGTACATATTATACATTAGTTTCTTTCCAGAGTTATCTGTTATCTGTAATATTCGATATCTCAAACAGATGCCATTATGCAAAAATGACTCATGACCAAAGAGTTTAATAACTAATTAACTAGAGAAGACAAGCCGTTAATTTGCCGGGAATCGGGATTTGGTTGTCTTGGAGACGGTAGGCTCTTCGTCCTTGTCGCACACCCGGCACACCTCGTACCCTACCCTCTCTCTCCACTGTTTTACAAAGCAACACAGCCTTACCCGGCGCTCTTTGATTTAAAACAAATAACGTCAATTGTCGCCAATCGTCACCACCCCTCATGTACTATGCGACAAAGAGAGAACGAACCGTGTGAGAGGGATGAGAAGCCTACAGCCTCCCGCTGCTTATACATTACGCTTATGGAGCTTGTCTCCTCTATTTGTTAAACTCTTTGCTCATGACTTTCATGACTCGTGAAATTTGAAATGAAATGCATTAGGTTCACTAATTTTGTTATTTCAGTATTCCACAGATCAAAAATTATGTATGACAACAGTAAACGGGGAAAGGGAGAATCTTTGGTTATGGAAAATAATAAAACGGTCGTTATTTATTTTTCCCGCCATATTTTATTATTTATTTTTATGGGATTGGTTAACCTACCGGATTTGACGACTACATGTCTTGAACTGCCATTAGAGTGCGGTCGTGCCATTTATCTTTTCTGAAAGAATATGGCTTCAGGTTAGTTCGGCTTACTTTAAATATAATTTTTACCTAGTTTTTCAATAATGTATTATTAGTTTAATGTCTATTTCTGTGTGTGAAGGTCAGGTTTCTATTTACCCTCGCCCTAATATTTATATTTAGTGCGTGTTAGTGAAAACGAACCTCACTATACCCGCGTGTTCACATCGCTTCAATAAATGTTCATTTTTTGTAGGTAAAAAGGGGAAAAAGACCAAGGGTAAAACCTTGGCTCTAACAGATTTTTTACAAGAAACCACTGGATCTCTACCTGTGCAACCAATTCGAAAGTCAAATGTTAACTGGGCTGATGAAGTGGAAGATTATGGTAAATTTTATTTACAATCATTACATAAATTTACAAACAGTTATGCTAATTTAACCCTGTGACGCTCACATGCATGCAGAACAGTTGTATTTTCAGATTTAACCATCTTTATCAAAGTGCTCTAAAATTATTTATTTATGTTTCATTAGGATAGAGATGCATCCATTTATCCTTCCTCATTAATGTTTATGTTTAAATCCATATAATTAATTGTAGTTTTTCTTGTTTTAAGTAATTTGTAAGTTGCAGTGAAACAGCTGTAAATGCTCTAATTCTTATACTTAATAAATAATAGTGTTACTCATAAGTTCAAGGATAACGAGTTATACTTACCTAGATATTTTACGTTAAAATATTTTGTGCATATTTTTTGCTTTTATTTTGGTTACTTGTATTTGCACATGAACTGATATGTGTTATGTCAATAGTAGTAGAATTACAGTCTATTTTGTTAAATATTATTTTAATAGCTATTTAGTATATTCAAAGTACGTTCTTGAATAATAGGTCTTTAAATTAATAGATGCATTTCTGCTCCAATAACTGATCTACCCTATTTCACATTTTAGCATTATTATACATGTGTTTTTATCACTATTGCACACAGGCAGTTCAAATTAAATTTAATATTTTTAAAAACGTGAATATTTAACTCTATATTATATAGTACTTTCATTGGCATGATTTAACTCTAGAATTAGTGCTGTTTTGTAAGTCTATAACCTTAAATTCAGTTAAAAAAAATTTACTGATCGTGACTAAAGTGTATAAAGGTAAAACATATTGTAGTTTATTTCTAATTTGATATTTTTGTTTTTCTAGTTGCAATTAATTTTATGTGTAACAGTTAAATTATAAACTATAAGCAGATTCAGTTTAAAAATGAATGAATAAAAATAGATCACAAATAAATGTGGGATTACCAACATATACAGAGCGGGAAATCTGCTATTATAGGAACAAATAACAAAAAGTTCTAATAAAAATAAGTAAACAAAGTTGTGAAGTTAGGGTACAAACGAGGAGTTATAATAATCAGAAAACTATATTCTCCCCTTTTTAATATAAAGAGAAACTCATTTGTGCTGAAAAATAATAAAGTTGCAATCATTTACTTGTAAGAATAACTCTCCGTTCTCAAATAAATTGTAAATAATAATTATAAAATTTCAGTTTATGTTTCTAAATGACCAACATTTTTGGTTCAAAATCAAAATTAGTAATTAAAAATGATATATTCCATATGATGAAATATATTGACAAATCGGTGGAATTTGGTCTGCGACAATCCTGCCTCTGGAGCACACATGCAGTGTATTTATTACACTATAATTGCTACGGGAAGGTCTGAGACAGGCAGTTACCCTCTAGCCGGGGGCTTGCATTTTGCAAGACAAGGGAACCAGAAACATGTCAACGAAGCGTCACAGCCTAGGATTACGCACGTATAGGTGATGCGCCTAGTTGATTGGAAACTCTTGTTGCCAGCGTTTTGAGTGTAATTTGCAGGCTGGATTTGTTTCCAGAACTCAATTCAGACTAATCTGTCGCAGACCTAAATTCTATTGTGGTCAATGCTGATCTACGTTTTTTTGAAATTTTCTTAAGGTCAACCAGTTGACACAATATTGATCTATCATTTTTTACATTTTTAAGATGGATATGATTCTCGCAAACCAGTCAATGTTGTACTACCAACTGCACCGAAGGCCTCGAGGGATTACGAAGATATTAGTGATAAAGTTCCAAGGGATCCCCCGTACATAGCTTATCTTTCAAACTTGCCATATGATGTAGATGAAGACGAAATTGCATCATTTTTTAAAAATATGAAGGTCAGCTATCATTTTCTTCCGTCCTAATTTTGTATTATTTTCATGTGTCATATTGTGCTTTCCCATAGATTTCAAATATGAGGATTCCAAAAGACGATAGAGACGTCTCCAAATTGAAAGGTTTTGGATACGTTGAGTTTGAAGACAGGGACGGTCTATTGAATGCACTAGTTATACCAGACACAGTAAGTATATTCCGAAACTGGCTGATTTTTATTAATGTATTTGTTTTTCAAGACTTTAAAAAGTAGAAGAATAAGGATAGAAGTAGCGGCCAATTCAGAGAATGACCGCAGGAGAGGCCGAATGGATATGGGTAGAGAAAGAGGGGATAGAAGCGAATCTTCTTTTGGTGATTGGCGTTCTGGTCCGCGTTCTGAAACGTCCGATAGTGATCGGAGGAGTGGATTCAACAGAGATCGCGAGGGTGGTAGTGGTTTTAATAGAGATAATATGAGGGGTGGGGAAAGAGAGGAAAGAAGTTTTAATAGAGATACTATGAGGGGTGGTGACAGAGATGAAAGTAGGGCTTTTAACAGAGACAATATGAGAGACAGAGATAGTGGTTTTAGTAGAGATAGGGATAACAAAGAGGGATTTAATAGGAGGGACAGAGATGGACTGGATGATAAACCTGGCGGTTGGAGGGATGGTGAACGTTCCAACAGAGATCAGGAAAGAGGTAGGCTTTGTGCTTTAATTAATGTCGCCCATTGTGAAACCATTTGTGATTAAAAATATGGTATCTACTGTGGTTAATCTTTGAGGTACCAATTGGAGTACAAAGTTGCCGTAGAATTAGAATTCCCGTATATTTTTTAACTCTGGCATTTTATGTCTTCAAATTTCTATTTAGTCGAATAGTTTTGTATGTCTACCTTGGTACGTGGTAATTAGAGTCATGTTTTAAAACTTTTGCAACATGCCTATGTCACGTGTAGTTGATGACAGCCGCATGTGACTTTTTTTTTCATTTTATAAAATAAATTATAGAAAAAAAGTTCCAAATTATTGGTGTATTTCTGTCGATGAAGAATTTTGTACTAATTAAATAGATACCTAATATATGAACGCAGAAATACCTGTTTCTTTAGTAAATCTTCAGTTTTGACAATCAGCTGAGTTCTTATTAGGACACTGTTGTCGACTTTTCACAATTGGCCTCTCCTAATTATATAATAACTCCAATGTAAATGGCTAAAAGATCAAAGGTTTTTCTCTTGCAATGATTTAATATTTTTAATTTCAATATATTAAGTTTTCATTGTACACCAGGTTTCAATCGAGATAGAGGCAATTTTCGTGACTCGGATAGGGGTAGTAGGTTCGAAGATAGAGACGAGAGAAGAGATGAAAGAAGAGGATTTGGTGGCAGGAGATTTGATAATGATCGTGACAGAAATGGAGGTTTCACAAGGGGGAGTGACAGAAGTGATAGAGAATCAGAACCTGCCAGTTGTAAGTTTTTATAGTTAATTTTAGTTCAGTGAAAAATCACAAAATAATCGAGGCATTCTGCATTAAATCACAAATGACCAATGATACTTATTTTCTCAAATTTTAGCAGAACCTCGTGAGAGGCCAAAATTGGTGTTAGCGCCTAGGACTAAACCTGTGGAAAACGAACCTGTAAAGCCAGAGTCAGTGCCTTCAGCGTCGATATTTGGTAGTGCGAAACCAGTAGACACTAGTCAGCGCGAAAGGGAAATAGAAGAAAAAATTGCCAAGGAGCATTCAGATAAACCAAGGGATGGCAGTAAAGATAGGAAAACGACGTTTACATCAGAAGAAAGTGGTGAGAGAAGAAATGTAAGTTAAGTAAAGAAATGTTATTTCATTAATTTCCGTTGACGTAATGTGACTGGAAACGTAAGAGATGTGTTTTAAACTTTAGGTCATTCAGACCTTGTGAAGATGTTTCATTTTATAATATTTTTTATTGAGATATAGTAAACGTGCAATATTTTAAAGATGAATAACTAGATATTATTATTACTATTAGCAATCAGCTATCAATGATATAGAGAAGGGTTTACTGAAGTAACGTCTTGTATATTTTTTAGGATTTGGTAGTTTGAGAAATGAAACGGTAATCTTTATTGTGTTATCGAATACGTTGATACCAACTGGTTGCTTATTACTGTTGCCATTTTTACCCAACAGAGAAACTACAGTGATAGGGATGTTTAGGGTGGAATATAAGAATACTTTTGAACAATTTCTGCCATGTGCTAATGTATTAATATCCCCAGATTTTAAGCGAAAGTCCCACGAAATCTATATATTGCTAGGCGATCCTACAAAAAGTAGAAGTGCTGGGGATCGATCCCGCACCAACCCCATTTACATTTATTGCTCGATTGAGCATCTTACAGATTGAGCTGTGTGTATAATTTTATGCTTTATAATTTAGGGTGAGTTTTGCTTTATTTTTTTATTCAACTTGTGCTTTTCCTCTTCATATCTAATGTTGATCGTCTTCAGGTTAATACCCTCCTAAGTGAACAACCATTGCAATATTTTGTTGAATTTTACTCTACTGCTGCTTGATGTACAATGGTGGGTTTATATTGTCTCCTACATGCTCTACCAAGTTCAATAATGAACTGAATCTTAAAATTAAAGTAAATTTACGAAAATTTGAATTTATGCGAAAAAGTTCAGGTAAAAAATGTGCCCAATAAAAAAACGAACAAAATCAGCCCCGGTGCAACTCAATTGGCTCAGTGGTTCCCTCTCAAATTGCTAAAAACCCCTAAAATTGCACGTTTTTTAAAAAAAATTCATAACTCCGGTTCAAATACATATTAAAGGCTGAAAGTTGCGTATGTTGGAGTTTTAGTAGTCCTTAACCTACCTTCAAAATTTTGATCGTGTGTTTCTTGCAAACCGTTGCTTTTTGCAAAAAAGGCACTTTTTTGCACAGCGCCGCGAACGCCCTGTAGCGGTCAGACTGATATTTAACCAAGGCGATTGTATTCTTCGAGATTTACCCTACGTGTTTTTTTTCTTCTAAAGGTTGACTTGAAGCATGCGAAAAATGCGATCGAAAATCGTTAATTTAAGCGCTGTGTATAGGGACGTTCCGATACCACAAAAGTATCGATACTTGTATCGATACTGGTATCGAATAAAAAGTATCAATACCGGTATCATATCGGAAGGAAAGTATCGATACCAGTAAGTATCGATACCAGTAAGTATCGATACTTTTAAGATAAAAGTCTAGTTATAATTTAACTAGTCCTATTCACTGCAGTCCCCTAAGAATAATACTTTCGTCGCAGCCTATTCCCTGACAGCCGATTCTGGTTCCAGGTCATTGTCGCCCCTGCTTATGAAAATAGGTATTCTGTCGGCAGCGATGTTACCACAATAACAAAATGTCGAGCCAATTTGTACAGGTTTGGAGAAACCTCTTTCATGTCTTTCCGATTTGAAGTGGTTGAGATTTCAAAGAAAAAACCGGATCTTTGAAGTACGACCGTACTTCTTCAGATACAGCGCTCCTAGCTCACTATCACCTTTTTTTCCCATGGGCTATTTGTTTATGATAAGATTATTACAAAAGTCGTATGACTGTGCATCACTCTGTGCTCACTGTCGTTACCGTCTACACGTAACCAATGCGATCTCAATATATTTTCACTAGTTAGTATCTTACAGATGGCACAAGGTGAAATAGCACAGATCATATTTAAATAGGACATGTGTAGATGTAACAGCATGCAATATTTTAGTGATACCGATACCGGCTAAAAAGTATCGATACCGGTATCGTATCGGAAGAAAAGTATCGAGTACAAAAGTACTCGGTATCGAATGAAAAGTATCGATACTGGTATCATATCGATAGTATCGGAACGTCCCTAGCTGTGTAAGGGGCGAAAAGTGGGGATAGCAAGAGTGAAGGTGAAATCGTCTACCCTCACTCTTCGCCATTTCCATTGTGCTGAAATTAACGTTTTTCGATCAAAACAAAAAAACACGTACACTTCAAAGAATACAACCGCGTTGGTTAAATATCAGTCCGACCGTCCCAGGGCCTTCGCGGTGCTGTTCAAAAAAGTGCCTTTTTTACAAAAAACAACAGTTTGCAAAAACTACAGGGAATTTTCAATTGAAATTTTGAGGGTGGGTTAAGTACCACTGAAACTCCAATGTGTGCAAATTTCAGCCTTTGATATGTATTTGAACCAGAGTTATGAATTTTTTTAAAAACGTGCAAATTTAGTGGTTTTTTGCAATTTGCTAGGGAACCACCGGCCCAATTTTAATTTCACTGGGGCTCATTTTGTTCGTTTTATTGTACACATTTTTTACCTTAACACTTTTTTTTGTATAAATTCATTTTTTTCTGCAATTTCCACCAAGAATTCATTTTCCAAAATAATATCTTCCAGACATTGTAAATTACATGTGAGTATTTTTTCTGTTGAGGTTGCAGTTAGTCTGAGGGTAAAACCTAGCTAGCCTACACTAGTACCTCCGTAACAAATTGCAGATGATGTTGGCTTGCTATTAATTCCTTCAGAAACATTTTGTGACTTAATTATTTTAACAAACACTATTTACAAATGCTAAGTAATGACTCTTAAATAAACTTGCATTAAATGGGAGATAATTGAATATTAATTGAAACTGTCCGAGCTACTTACTCAGGAGGTATTTTCCAAGACGGATAATTTAATAATACTCCTGAAGTGACTGCTTCCAGCATTTCAAGACAAAGGACACAGACCCGGTATGTACTAAAATTAATTTCAGTTAATGTTTACGACATCCACTTCTCGTTTTTTGACTTTTTGTGTGATATGTAGTAGATACTATGAGTATTTTATGAGTAATGAAATGTGCAAATACCAAATAATTAGAATCTTAGGGAAACATGGAGCGAAAAGGGGTGCTGGGTGGGTAAAACGATGTAAGAGAGATGTATTTTTACGTTGTTGCAATTTAAAAAAAAAAAATTTTTATAACAATTTATTAACCATTTGTTTATACATGAATGTATATGTGGCAAATCAGTAAGCATAACAAATAAAATAAAACAATACAAACAGTTTAATATATAAATTACTAAAATAGAACAATAACATAAATTATAAGATCTACAGCGAATCGTCAAGATATTCATTTAGACAATAATATGATTTGTCTAAAAGAAAATGTTTTATTGTGACTTTGAATTTATGTGTATTTAAAATTTTAAAATCACTGGGTAGTTTATTATAGGCAGTTATAGCTAAATATTTTGGACTCTTTATAAGTAGGCAGGTTATGGGTAGGCATTTCTAAAATTAAATTATTTCTTGTAAAATAGGAATGATTATCATTTAAAGAATTGAAACTGCTTAACTCAGACTTAAGATAGAGCAGTAAATGATACATAAAAATACATGGCAGTGGAAGTACACCCAGTTCCTTAAATAATTTTCTGAAGTCGAAAAAGTCTGATACTTTCATATGAAATACCCCAACCTATAATGCCATACGAAATCACTGAGTGGAAATGAGCATGGTAATACATCAACAATACAGATCTGTCAACCACCTTTCTTAGCTGATTTATAATATAGCACACTGGTGCGATCTTTTTGCACGTTTTCCTCAATGTGAGTTGTCCAAGTTCAATGACTTCAGATAGGATAGACAAAGCATTCCCTATACATTAATGCAGGTGTTGTTGTGTTTCCCTATAATATGATAATAATAATAATAATAATAGTCTTTATTCTATAAAAAAGAAATCCCAAACAGGTGTAGAACAAGTCAAATAGTGTACAGTACAAACATTTATCACAATACAAAATATTATAAAATAAGAACAAACCTACATATTACATAACTAAAGGTACTAAAATTTATAATTTAAAAATTCAGTGATTGAATAAAATGCTTTAGTAGTTAAAAAGTCGTGGAGTGTTTTTTTGAAGTTATTAACGGGTAAGTCTTTATAACTGTTGGGTAGATTATTAAAAATTTTTATTAGCTGAGACTCAACATTTCTTTGTACATTAGAGGAGGTCGTCTTTGGCAAACGTAATATATCATTACGTGTATCGTATATATGATCAACTTTGTACTTACTAAAAAAATGTGTATAATGACATTTCACATAATAGGCGCACTCAAATATATACACACAAGGAAGGGTAAGTATGTGTTTTTCTTTAAAGATGATACATTCTACTCTTAAAAAAGGATGGAGATAGTTTTAGTTATGTTTTGGTACTCGTTGCCAGTGGCGTATATGTTGGAGAGGGTGATAATTTTGTATAATTAATATATAAATTTCACTTCTAGTTTGATTTCAAAGTAATGAATAACATTGTTATTTTGTATTAAATTCAAAATTATTTATTTAAATATTTAGAACACGAGAACGGAAAACAGTACATATGTCAAGAATAATGGTATGTTTAATAATACATAATTATTAACTTTTAGTGATAGTACACACAACTTGTGTGATACAAAATATTTCAAAAAGGTTAATTATTTTTTAGATATTCTCATATAAACTTCTTCCAGCATAATATATTTAAATTAATTTAAGGACAGGATCGAAATGTCAAAAACTCGTAAGCTAGTACTTATGTTAATCCTAGATGGCACAGTGTGTATCTTATCTTATTTTATTGGCAAGTTTCAATATTTGTGGGAATGTTGTCCGCATTGCCACATGTACAAAAATGTCTTTAGTATAAGATATAATAAATGTTACGAATTATAATTATAAATAATACCCAATTACATAAATAGTCGTAAAATAGGTAGTATCTGGTTAGGTAAATTCTAAAATGTAGGTGTGCATAATTTAGGCCATGTACAACTAATATCATATAGGGATATTGTTTAAATTTTAAAATGAAATAGTTAACCACATTATTAATTTCGAATTAAACAGCAAGAACCTTTTATCCAAATTATGGGAACATATCAAAGTTTTAATTATTGCAAATGGCAAAGACAATATGTATTTAAATTTGGCAACTGTGCATCATCTAATTTTTATTCTACCTAACAGTTGTAAATATGTCCTTGAACGTAGTATGTGTGAGAAGCGTTCCTTGTTCTAGCGTTCAACGTCAGCCTAGTGGCTAGCGCGTATATAAAACCATGGAAGAAGGTCTCGGGTTCAAACTCCTACGTCCGCTGATTTTTTTTTTCTTTAATTGTGTAATGATTAATATATTTTTTCACTAATTCTTTTCTATGATTTCTTTACGTTAGGTTAGAGGTTTTTATTCTGCTTAAAATAATTTCATTATTTCGTGTGATTTCTTTAGGTTAGATTAGTAGGTTTTTATTCTGATATCTAATTGTTATAATAATTATTATTAGCGCCGCAGGCAGTATAATCATCGCTGATAAACAAATGGGGGGTGCGGGGGTGTCCCCCTCCTTGTTTTCACAAAATAACAGGAAATACTTCAATTTCGACAATTTCTCGATTTGTAGAATTTATTACACATTTACAAGGTAATGCGCATGCTCGAAGCTCCGGACTTTCGACAAAGATTAAGGAATTAACAAGATAGGACAGCCAGCGGAAAACCTTGTATCTTTTAGCAATAGCGCCATTGACGTCGACATTTAAATTGGAGTTTTCGCGCCAATAATTAAAATTGGACAACACTGTCTCCTGATAGAACGACCGAACACAGCTGACTGTCAGTAGCCAAGGTCACTAAAAAACAGGTTGCTTAGTAATAATATATGTCACACGAAGTATTTCTATGTTTATATGTAAGGTATGGTTAGGATAGAATTGTACATTGAAAGAATAATTTTGAAACTTTTTTCTATAAAATGAGGAAAAAACAGCCATACGCAGCTTTCATCGAGGTCTATAAGTGACGTAGCACTTGTCGATTTCGATGAGCCAACCTATCTTTTAGTAAGCTTGGTCAAATTCGTTTAATGCATAACCGACAAATCCCGAAACCGCTTCCGCTGGATGTCGCGTCCCTTTAAATTGGTGTGGACAACTGTCTTCGTCTATTACGTCTTTTCCGTCAGACTGTCCTATTTTATTAGGTCTCTAATCTTTGCCTGACCTCTAGATATAGTGTATCATTATCCTTTTTTCCAAAAAAATTAACATACTTTTGCACATATCTAAGAAAAGAACATAACCAATATCCAAGTAAGTATATTGGGTTAATCATTCTTACACAATAAAAATTTGCCAAAACTGGCTGATTGAACCCGTAACTTCAGGGTTTAGGTTACATACGTTGTTTCCTCTCGGTGAAGCAGTCACACAATGAAATATAAGATACTCTTTTCTGTGGAAGCATAAACGAGATAAAGTTGTGGACAGTTGATTAAAACACCAATGCCATGAACCATATTCAGGGTTCAAACATAATTTATATATTTACATTCATTGAAAATTCACCTAATTCTTGACAAAAATGAACAGAATTTATTGTATATATTGTATACTTGGAAGGTAGTGCCATTTTAGTGCTTGAATACAGTTGCAAACTGTTGACCATTTAATAATACTTTCATTGTTTAGTTTATTTATCGAATTTAAATTTGCCACTTTTCATTTCATTCATCAATCAAAATCATTACCCCTTTTCATTCATAAGGATATTGGCGCCATCTTCTAGTTACATGATGAACTTATTCTAAATATTCTTTACAATTATTTTGATGACTCATCGATTTGTGTTAAAAATCAATTTCATACATTAAAATGTACAAAAGCAATTTTATGCAATTTTTTACACAGATATGAGATAATGACTGTAATACGCATCAAAACGACCTAATTAAATGTACCTAAATAACTCTGATTATCTAATATAGCTACAAATATATCGTCTGATAATAAGGCAATTTTAAAAATTTATTCCGAATTTATCGTGCACTTAAAAAAGAAACAAACAGGTCAGTTGTCTTTGGACGACTTCTGTTATAATACTGCCCACTTTAAAACTTCGTTTGAATTACTTATAAAAAAGTTATCTCTGAAATACCAAGTGTCGATTTGACGGAATTTTAATGATTATTAGGCAACCACATATACACTTTCTGACATTTCGATCCTGACCTTAACATAAAAGGCACACTTTTATTGTATAAATTAAGAATAATGAAATGAATAAAAGTAGTTGAAAAAAACAATAAAATCAATTTAAGTCAAATGCTTTCAGAAAGAAAAACAGGTGTGACATGGATATTTATTAACTAGGTTGGTATCCTATTATACAATATACATAAACAATATTCGTGAATATATCTTTTTAAAAAAAGAACAGAATAAATAATACAGAAATAAAACTCGAAACAATTATATTCTAAGGACAGATAAATGGATACATATTTCAGCTAATCAGCTACATTACCGGGATAACTAGAGAGTTATACAAGTCATGATTTGTCGTTGTCAAATAATGATACCAATGGAAATAAAAATTTTTCCCGTCCATTCGACTCGCTTCATTATTGCTATTTCATCAAAAACTAAATTGCATAATACTTTTTGATGACGTACTGCCAGTTCTGATACTTTAGTCTGTATTGCTCTGAGGGAAGCTTCACTTAATCCATAACTTCCGTCGACTGACATAAACCATTTTGTGATGGTGGCAGGATGAGGAAGAGCACGACACAATTTTTCCCTTACATAATTGTATGATTTAGCAGAATAAAAGTGTAACGTTAATGCAAAAGCTCTTAGCTCAGGTGAATACTTCTCTTTCGATTTCGAATCAATTATTCTTCTTGCAATTTCACCAGGTAGCCCAGGTAATAATGCCTGTAAATTACAGAAAATATAAGAGCATATAAAAGGCAAGTGGTGTTACTGACTTTTTTTTATTATTATGCACACAATTTTCTGTATTGTAATCTTGTATGGCACAAAATCTATTTTCAATACGTTAGGACTTTAAAATTTATAGAGGACGCTGATAATAGTTTAAAAATAAAAATGTTTTCGAGTAAACTGACATTTCTGTGCAGGATATTAAAGAATGTCATAAGAAAAACTTACTCTGAATTAGAAAATGTGAAATGTTTCAAATTTGATAACTAAGTAATTCTACAAATAATATAATATTGCACTTTTAAAATAATACCATTTGCACTTCAACTTTATTTTCATTTAACTATATTACTCAATTTTAAAACATAAAAAAAACATTTTCTATACTTCCAATATTATTGTACTGAATATTTACAATTTTACTTATTTGTCGTTCCATACCGAGGTTACGCTTATGAGATAATTTCACCTACCTGTGAAAAGATCGAATAACTCCAATTTTAAAGGGACATCTACATATAACACAATATTTTCCCATTGTTTATTCACAATAAAAAATTCAGTCTTCAAAGACACTACAAAATCACTGTAATTACAACGTTTAACCTCGGTTTATCACAAACACTTTAATGGCGGCGAACGCTACAACTGAATCGTAAACAAAACGTTTGGAGAGGGACTGCGTGCGCATATATCCACCTGCCTTTAGCCAATAGACTGTTGCGTACCAATATTTATTTTTAAAGCAATGAAAACAAACAAAATGATACATAACAAACTACGAGGATGCTTTGTCTATCCTAGTTTTCTGAAGTCATTGTCCAAGTTACATTAGCTGAGATATGTACACCTAAAAATTTGGTTACATTTTCTTGCTTAAGGCTTTAAGATTCAGATTTCTTATTATTCAGCAGTAACTTATTTTGAATAAACCAATTATTGGCCTCTTTTAATTGAGAGTTTGCTTCCCTAACAACAGAATTGACATTTACTTTAGATGCAAGGACAGTAGCATTATCAGCATACATGATAGAATTTTACACTTGAAAATCATTTACATAAACAATATACAAAAGCGGACCTAATATAGAACCTTGTGGTACACCAACAGTAGAGGGCAGTAGACTGGATTTATGACCACTAATATCAACATATTGCATTCTATCCTGAAGATAACTGGTGAGCCACATTAAAGATTCCTTGTATGCCATATCTTTCTAATTTCTTCAGCAGAATTTTGTGGTCTACCAAGACAAAAGCTTTGCTTAAATCCAGGAATATGCCTATTACCTTTTTTTTTTCATCCAGATTTTTATATAATGTGTTCAAAAATTCAGTTATGGCATTTATAGTAGAGGTATAGTAAGTCAAGGTTGCTTTACGAAAATTCTTGTTTTTGCATTCCTAGTAGGCCAAGGATCGTTTTTGAATTTTGCAAAAATTGCATTATATATGATTAATTTATATTTTCTTGTGTTTCTGTTTTTTTTTTTTTTCAAAAATTATTAAAAAAAAAATTTCGAGAAGGGCAAGGAATATTATCTTTTTGCATTATAGGGATGCATATCTTTTTTTGCAAATTTTTTCCTTAGTTAAAGGTCGTTTGGTGTAAGTAATTGTTTTGGCATTTCTAGTAGGGCAAGGAACAATAATAATGCAGCCCTAATACTTGTAAATGGAGACAGTAGTGTGATGCAGTGAGTGAGAGTGAGATGGAGAATGAAATATGTAAAACTTTTGGAATTTTTTGTGGCAGTTACTGGTGTTTGCACAGCATATAGTAGGTGGCAAATTGTTAGTTACATAACGCAAAATATGTCAGTATTTTTAGTTTTTTGCCAATGAATAAGTGGATGTCGTAAACATTGACCTTAATTTCTTCCCAAAAAAATCTCGGTGCCATGACCAAGAATTAAACCACCAAGACTTCAGGGCAAAAGACAAGTCAAGTCTCTTGACTGTCTACCACAAGTCGTACAACATGATGAAATCTGGATTGAAGTATTAGCATGAAGCATTATTTTGCTTGTAATCTGTAGTTATCTGAAACATATGCAATTCTCTTAATGGAAAATTGAGGTTATCCAGTCGTTGGACCAGAATTTTGTCTTCCGTATTTTTTTGATACATTCTATGAAATAAGGAATTAGTTTGGTTAGGTTAGTTTCTTCTGATACCTTTTCCTCTGCTCTGAAAACTAATTTCTTCATTTTTTAAAGCCAGTCGATCAACGGAAAAATCTGACTTTATTGTGTTTGTATCTACTGTTCAATTTGATCGAAATTGTTAGTACAATACATTTTTTTAAAATTTGCGTCAAAAGAGCAAGTTTAAATATAAAGGAAGTAAGTAATGTAAAGTTTACTGGTGTTTTTGATACAATTAAGATTATTACACAAGTCAAAAATACAATAATACAGATTAGGATTAGTAGTATGACACATTGATTCTATAAAAACTGTATAATAATTTGGTATAATACATTATAAAATTGATAAAAACATAAAAGCAATAAAACACAAACAAAAATGAGTTCTATTTTGTTTCAGATTGAAAGAAGCAGCAGGCCTGCAAGAAAGATAGAAGATAGCCCAAAAAGAAACTGTAAGTAAATGTTGTTTAATTATTTGAAATGTTTGAATATGTTTTTAGGGTTCCATAGGAATCCTTATAGTTTCGGTATGTTTAGTATAGGATTGGTATCACTTGCAATTTTGGGGTGTCTATCCTCAGAAGCATCAAATCCTCTCTATGTTTGTCTGTCTGTATGTATATTACAGCCCCCCCCCCCCCATCTTCTCATTTTTATATCTATTGAGATGAAATTTGATTTGCAAAGGTAAATAGGTAATCCAAAGAGATTTTTGAAAAAAAAAATATTGAAGCTTCCCATACAATGAAATGTGAACTGAAACAAAAAATTTACACTTAGTCCATCAAGTTTACTGTCGTCATTGGATAGGTCTCCTAAAATACAACAAAAAATGTTTTGGGACCTTATAATTTTAACCTTTCAATCACGAGATATTTGCAAATTCGTTATCAACGAGTCCTCTCTCCTCTCCCTTCTATTTAATTAAAAATCTATAAAAGGCATCATCAATGCTCCTTTGCTCTTTACATTATTTCAAGTTGATGAAATAAAATTATACTTAATTTTTAATTAGCAAAAGAAGGACTCGTTCAAATATAAGTAATAACTACTTAAGGCGACTATCTCAGTCACTTAGTTCATACAAAAGAACATTTCTGTTTACAGTGCTGATATGTATTTTGGGACGTCACGAACATGCAATGCTAATTAAACATTTATTATTTGGACAATTCTGTATAATTCAACTAATGTGTATTTATTTTCTTAGACGACGACAAAAAAGCGCCCCCTAGAAGTGAATATAAGTCACCTGAAAAAACTGAACAGAAACAAAAGCCAGAAAAACAAAAAAAGGAAGAGAAGAGGTGAGTAGTTTTCATTAGTTGACGGAGAAATATTTGTGACATCATAGTGCAACATAAATTGTACTATGTTGTTTATAATAAAGCCGAAAATTGAATCATCAATTGCATCAAGTATTAGAATATTTTTTAAAGCATTTTTTGTATTAATTTTGCTTAAACAAATGAATTTTTTTCATTTTCATTTTGTGCGAAAATTACCATTTGTAAGCCCTAATAAATTATGTGTTTATTTTTATAATTATAATGTGAACTCCTTTAATCACCTGATAACAATATACCTTAATATCTTTTTTGTTTGTTGTTTTACTCCTTGTTGTGTAGTAAATTTTTTTTAAATATATTTAAAAAATTATATTGCACAGCAATCATATCGATATTTTCCAACAATTTATGTGTTTGTAATACATTCAGCAAAGTGTTTTAAACATTAAGAAATATTCAGTGCAAATTTCATGTCATTATGTCACTTTGTTTATTTAAAAATGAATACAAAACTCGATGTCTCTACTCACTGAAAGTACATGGAAAAACGTACATTTAAAAAAATTTTATTAAAATGTGAATTAAGTTATCATCAGTTTAAAAATGGTCAATTTAAATTCTTTTTATTTTTTGCAACTTAACTTATTGAGCAAAATGGTTCAAAGAGTTCTAATTTTCTTCACAATTTTATAACAAGCTGTCTATTTTAAATTATGATGAGAGATGTACAGCCAGAGAAATTTAAGAAAGATAGTGTCTACACTTCCGTCGAACGGTTGGTGATTGCGCTCCCGTCAGGGGATAAAAGTATGTAAGAAGAGAGAAGGTGGTATCTGAGAAGGGCAAGGAACATTTGTGCCGCTTTTGCAGTTGAAAATAAATTGCGAAAATGGCGCAAATGCTCCTTGCCCTTCTCGAATACCACCTACTGTCAATTTTTACTAGTGTTCCGTAAGTCAAAAACTTCCTATGACTATTTGTTCCGCGCTATGGCGAAGATTGTCAGCTGGATGTTTGGCATATACGTAATGTTCTCACTTACGGTGCCAGAGATCCCGGGTTCAGCTCCGAGATCCACTGAACTTTTTTTAAAAATTTTATACCGAGTAATGTATTCACAAATTCAGGTTTGGTTTGACGGCAGTAATAATGTTTTCCTTCTTTTTCCTAACAGTCCGACGGGAGTGTAGGCACGGCGTTTAAGAAATCGTTCCATTTTATTCAAACAAACTTTTTGGGAACTCAGATTTATTCCAAAACTTCCTGCCACACTTCTTATGTTTGTTTACAAGCTCCATCCAAGGGCGTAAATATATTTGAAATGAAAATGATATGAAAAATTTTAAAAATTCTTTTTTTCTTTTAATATCACAGAAATACTATATCGTATCATTCGTATTGAATACAATAACAATTAATTAGGAATTATTAAACCATTAAAATTGAAAAATATGTAAGTATTTGAAAATGAATCTCAAAATGTTATTGTTATTTAAAATAAGAAATTAAATAAACTTGACATGTTAGCTGCCGCCCGATCACCGGCTGTCATTTGATCGTTTTTTTGTTCTCGCCACCCCCTCATTTATATGTTTATTACTAAAAATGCACATATGATAACTTGGGTTTCCAGTGAGAAAAAAAACTTAAAAAAAAAATGAGGTATGCAGCGTTTTAATTTGAATTTAACTATGCACTTGTCATTTAATGGTGGCCCGCAGTCGGGTGGCGTGAACATAATACAATTATTTTTCTGCTGCAAGTTTTGTCTAGTTTGAATGTTTGAAAAGGTAGAACATATTTAATAGTTAGAAAGTTACAAGAGAGAAAGTTTATTGACATAATATAATAAATAAATTTCAGTGTTTTTTTTTTGACAAATTAGTAGATATAAGTACACTTTTATTATAATTGATGCATTTCGTTGATATTTATTCAATCTCTTCAGGGCCCTTAATACTGAAATAATTATAAAAAGGCATAAAGGCATATACCGTCACTTTTATATACGTTTTATTGAACTAAACATATCTGTAACGCCGAACCATTTCCACCTACGATTCCTCGTATGCCGAATAATCTATTTCTATGAGTATTTTCATATTAAATAAATAGTGGGCGTCCAAGATGCATTTAAAGTGATAAAAGTAAATGAGAAAGTTTGAGTATGATACAAAAATTCCATGCGGCAGCTAACGTGTTAAACTTATAGAAAATGTAATAAGAAATCAATATATTGGAGAACAGAGTAACTAAATATTATATCTAACCTATGATCGTTAGTCTCAGTCTTTGCCTTTGGCACAAGTAACTTAAATTAACGCAATAAAATACGAAAGTAACAAAAAAATACACAAACCAAAATAAAGCATAAGCTAATTAATACAATTTTATATCTGCAGACAAGCCACACTAACTCTGACTTTTTATGTTCTTGGAGGGGGGGGGATTAATTGCCATACCTCTATCCCCCCCTTATCTACGTGCTTGGCTCCAGCAAAAAAATTGATATTGCAATAAAATTTTAGTACGTATTTAAATTTTACTTTACAATTACTATTAAAATGTTTTGTCATTTATTTAAAACCAATATATTTTTTGAAGTATTCAGTTTTACAGTTTGGTATCTTGCACTGTTTACCCATAATAAAATATTTTAAATTGGCAACAGTTTTTTTATTATTATTATTTATTGTGTTTTATTGGTTTCACCAAATGGCCATCGACCGAAGTCCTTCAGCCTGTTACAAATATTTACAATGCTTTGTTTACACATATTAATTTTTACAGCATATTTATCTTTGAAAAAAAAAAAAAAAAAAAAATTACAAAAAGTTATATATTTATATTCATGTTTCATTTTTCATTCCCGATTGTTTAGTGCAACAATATGTTCCCAAAGAGTTAGGTCTGGATATATTCTTCGGTTGTGTATTCCTGGTTGTCTTGTTTTGCAGAGTGGTTGAATAATTTCTATATTGTGTTCTTCTTTAGCAAATTTGGTGGATAAGGATAGTATTCTTTGGTTTATTGGTGTAATATCTGTGATTTGGTAAAGAAGGTTGTTAGGGGGGTTATGCAGAGGGTTTCTAGGGTGTCTGGTTTTAGTGATGGATCGCAACGATGATGTTTCTGCTACTTGTAAGTTTATACTCGCTGGTCTTCTTGTATTAAGATATAGAGGGTGGATGTATTCTAATATAGGTCGGCAGATCGTGCAGTAAATATGGGCGGCAGTTTTTTTGTCAATCCCTTTGTTTTTGTATGTTAAGCTCCGGAAATGTCTGCTTCTTGTAATACATTTGTTCTTAATTAATTTTGTGTGCTTGTTAAAATTGAGTTTATTATCTATTGTGACTCCCAGATATTTTACTGTAGGTTGGCAGTATATTGTGTTATTATTGATATTCAGTGTTGGAGTATTCGGGGTTGCATTATGGTTAAATACGATATATTGTGATTTTAGAGGATTTGGTTTCATTCTCCATTTATTGAACCATGATAATGTTCTATCCATTAGTTGTTGAAGCGCTTCCACGGTCTTGAAGATATTTTTATTATGGCTTACTAGTGCAGTATCGTCAGCGTATTGTAGAATGTATAAATTTAGATCTAAATATTCTGGTCCCAAGTTAAAGTTATATATATCATAGCAGTATATATTGTAGAGCAAGGGTGAGAGTGGGGAGCCTTGTGGAACACCTTGTTAGTTTTTTTTGTTGTGTAGAAACTAATAATTGACAATTCTATATGTAGATCTAATACATACATAATTAGTGTCAATGTCTGAAATAACAAATAAAATAGGCTATTGACTATGTATTTCAATAAGAAACTAATTCGTTAACGGTATTTTATTGTTCCATATGTTCAGTTGTACTACATAAAAGATGATAGTTCTACAAACTGCTATTAAATTTAGCCTTAGATTTTTGAGAACTGAGTAAATTTGTCCACTCTTTAGTTTTTTAACTATAACTCAAAAACTATGTATTTTTAGTAGATACGCATAATACGATTTTTTGTAGAGAATTAAATTTCCTACTGAAATGGCACTTTATAAAGTAAAAAAAAAAAAAAGAATTCAACAAAACAAGTAAAAAAACGAAAATTTCAATATTTTAAAAAAAAATTTATGTATAACGTTTTACTGAGTGCATTTACATATAGGCATTGATTTACAAAATAGAACGCTGACAATTTCTGTGGTGACCGATAAAAGATACAGTCGTTCAAAGTTACCTAATTTTTTACGATTTTGCTTACCACTTTTTACTGTTTTTACCTTTATACTGTTATTTTTAATTTTTACACTCAAAGATTAATTTTATTCAATACAAAAATTATTTTTGATTTATCAATAATGATAAAGGTATTTATTTGTTTAAAATTTTGATATTCATATGATCTTAGACATAAAGGACACTTTAATGTTGTACTAATTTATAGCTGTTTTAAAGATACTTTTTTTGAAAATTACATATCTATTATATTTGTCCCATAATGTTTTCGAATTGAATATCAATATCTTCATCAACATTGTTTTCGACATCTTCATACATTCTGTGCAGAACATGGAGCAACCACTGAACTATATACATGTAAATGGAATGCTAATGTCTATACCTAATTGTGTGTCAAATTGAATCTCGCGCAAATATGGCGACCCCCGGTAGGGGCGCATTCGCAGTGTGTAGAAAGCCAGGGCCGGTTCTATTTTTATTGCAAGTGTTTTAATTTGTCTTTTTTTCAAAAATCATCATCATCAAATATGCTTGCATAGATTGACATTTCATATATAATTAAGTCTTGTCTTAATTTTTATTAAAGAACATAAAAGTTGTCATGCCCAAAACATAATTATTGAATTTTCAATTTCAACAAGCGATAAAAACGAGAGAATTACTTGACGCCGGCTCTGAAATTCTGCACTAATTTTAGACCTCCCGCTACGGGAGACAAATCAAAGAAAAATTGCGTTGGCGCATAACGTCCCCCAGAAGCATTCTGAGTCAAGCTCCAACATACTTTTAAAACTATATTTCTACTGCGGCGACGCACATCCCGGGAACTTTAAATCGCATGATTGAAGTATTTTGTTCACGCGCATATATCTGTATTCGTCTTCCATTTATTATGTATAGTTCAGTGGGAGCAACTAATTCCTAAATGTCTGCAGCCGCAATTTCTGTGATAACCTTTTATACATTCTCAAGCTATGCTATGCTCCAGTAAAGTCAGTGGTGCAGGAGGTTTGGTTGTGCTAATTGGCATTCATCCATTTTTAGATTTTTTTTAACCCCACTTAAAAGGATTTAAAATATTTCCTTCCCACTGTTGAATGTGGTGGTACGTCCTTAAGCTGTGCTGTTTGTGTGGCATCAGAAGTTGGTGGCAAATGAGCTAGAAAAAATTTTGTGCTCTTCGATGATCTTTGAAAAACTTGTAAGCGACAGGTACTTAAACCGTTGTCTTTTAATGCCATACAGAGATATTACAATGTGTTCAGATGCGAAACTGATAAATTTTATCATTCTTTTTCATATTAAAGATCATCTAAATATCCAAACTTTGATCAAATACTTTTACTTTAAGAACTTATTAATTACATAATCTGAATTAATAAATAATACATACGAACAAATAATAAACAATAGATATGCAATTTTCAAAAAAAGTTATTTAAAACGACCATAAATTAGTACAGCATTAAATTTTTATGTCTAAGATAATATGAATATCAAAATTTTAAACAAATACATTTATCATTATCATTGCTAAACCGAAAATAATTTTTGCATGTAAAAATTAAAAATAACATGATATAAAGGTAAAAAGTGGTAAAATCAAAAAAAAGTAGGTAATTTTACATGACTGCATCTCTGCCAATTTTGATCAAAAATATTTTTATCGGTCACCATTTTGACGGGAACTATGTCCTTTCTTTTTTATGAACCAATGCCATACCTAAATCCACTCAGAAAAAAGATATACACTAAAAAAAAATGACATTTCTCGTTCTTTTTAGTTTTTTTGATGTTTCGTTAAAAAAAATTGATTGTATAAAGTATCATTACGATAGGAAATTTGATTCCCTACAAAAAATCGTATTATGTGTATATACTAAAAATGTATAGTTTTTGAGCTATAGTTAACCTTCCGTCGGGCGCGGCAGATCTGATTGATACATCTTAAATATTTTGTGCTGGTACTTTCGACTCGTAAATAGTCGGGAAAATTCGTCACCAGTATTTTCCTAACTCTCATCCATCTACCTAACGAGACAGGTTAGTGCACAATAACGTTTACTACGAGAAAGATATTTGAATATTGTTCCTGACAAAATAAATTTTGGAATTTGTTATCTATTAATTACTTTGGTGAGTACTACATTCATTTGTATTTATACTATTAGCATTTTTTATTTACATATATATTTTTAATTCGTGTATATCGATAAATGTCAAATTGATACACTGCGCCCGATTGTTTTATGTAAACATAATTATGTATGTTTTAGGTAAAAAATACGCTGATCATGGCGGGATGTAGTAAAAAACATTATAATCTAACAGATCCTAAAGATATTGAAGAGCTACAAAGGGTGATGTTTGAAGATGAACCTGATTTGCAGGATGATTTTGATGATGAAGAGGATACAGATGGTGAATATGATTTCGAAACTCGTGAAGATGATTCAGATACGGAGCAGGAGGCTAGTGACGACGATGAAAATGGATCTGACATAGGTGAAACAGCTGAAAATTTTTATTTTGGAAGAGAAAAAGCTAAAGGAAAAAAGATTGTAGAGAAAACTAAATGGAATAAAAATCCTCCTTCACAAAGAGGTCGTTCAAAACAACATAATCTCATTCGAAAGATACCGGGTGTGATAGGTGCTGCAAGAACGGCAAAAACTCCTTTGAAATGTTGGAGTTGCATCATGGATGATAAAATATTGAATATCATTGTACAACACACTAACCAATATATTGAAAGTATTAAATTATTATTCAAACGCGAAAGAGATGCCAAACCTATAGATATTATTGAGCTGAGGGCCTTTATAGGTCTCTTATATTTAGCCGGTGTTCACAGAAGTAACAGACAGAGTTTGGAAGACCTATGGGGATCAGACGGGGACGGCATTGAAAAATTTCGCCTTGTTATGAACATCAAAAGATTTAAATTGATTATGCGTTGTATGCGATTTGACGATCGAACTACTAGGAGTGAAAAAAGAAAAACAGATAAACTTGTAGCAATTCGTGAAGTTTTTACAATGATGGTGCAAAATTCGCAAAAGTCCTATAGTCTAGGACATCATGTAACGATTGATGAGAAATTAGAAGGATTCCGAGGAAGATGCGGTTTTGTACAATACATCCCCAGTAAACCCAATAAATATGGGATTAAAATCTATGCACTGGTTGACTCTCAGGTTTACTATCTATATAATTTAGAAATATACGCAGGATTACAACCTGAAGGCCCATATCGAGTGAGCAATTCACCGTCGGATGTCGTTCTGCGTCTTTGCCAACCAATATATCATTCCGGACGAAATGTAACTGCAGATAACTGGTTTACCAGTATTCCATTGATAGATGAGTTACGAAGTAAAAACCTGTCTTATGTTGGTACATTAAGGAAAAATAAAGTAGAAATTCCTCTCGAGTTCCTACCAAATAAAAAGAGAGCTGTTAATAGTAGCTTATTTGGCTTCAAAAAAGGATGCACTTTGTTGTCTTACGTTCCTAGAAAAGGAAAGTGTGTAATCTTGGCTTCAAGCTTACATGAAGATGACTCAATAGATCCTGATACTGGTGATAAAAAGAAGCCATCCACCATTACTTTTTACAATAGTACTAAAGGTGGAGTTGACACCACAGATAAATTGTGTGCATCATTCAATGTGGCTAGAAATGTTCGTCGGTGGCCTATGGTCATATTTTTTGCAATGCTCAATATTAGCGGAATCAATGCTCAAGTATTATATTTTGGCAATGATCAAAATGTTATTCGAAGAAAAGTATTTTTGAAATCATTGTCACACGCATTAGTTGCACCTCATATGGCTCGACGAAGTTCACAGACATCAGGGATTCATACCGCCCTGCAACAAAGTCTGAAAAGAATTGCACCAGCAGACGAAGAACAACATACAGAAGAAAAGGAAAATGCCGGAAAACGCAAAAGATGTAATATTTGCATAGGACAAAGACGTTTAACAAGATATAATTGCAAAAGATGTAAAAAACCCATTTGTCTCATGCACTTAGAAAGCTTTTGCAATGATTGCAGTCATTTATTGACAGAATTGCCACAGCAAGACGATGAGGTGATGGTGTAATGTTAATTTTTTTGTATTTCTTTAGTATAATTTAAAATATTGTTCTTTCGATATTATAATTAAAAATATGATGTACTTACTCTTTATTTTATATAAATCGAAAAAAGTTCAGTTATATTTACTATATTCCAATATTTTATATAAAATGTACTTCCGAAATAATAAATATATGTTAAATTAAAATTTTTTGTAGTTATTTACAAATTACTTTTGAAAACAAGCTGACTTGATCATTTTGATACACCGCGCCTGATTTTGTTGATTTTAGGGCCGCGCCTGACGGAAGGTTAAAAACCAAAAAGTGGACAAATTTACTCAGCTCTTAAAAATCTAAGCTTAAATTTAATAGCACTTTGTGAAATCATCTTTCAGGTACAATTGTGCATACGAAACAATCAAATATCTTTAACGAATTAGTTCCTTTTATTCGTTTTTCGACATAGTCAATAGCCTAAAAGATAGTCGGCCATCAAAGAAAGATATTTGATCACAGATGAATAAATATATTATTTCGAATATCTTAAATGGAAACAAAAATGAAAAAGTGTAAGTCATTTTGTTACTTAATGAATTGTTACAAAATAACGTTGAACAGAGGAAATGTCGAACCCAATGTGACCAAATATCATAAACAGTTTTTGCACTCTATTTCACTTTAGTGTTTTGCTAATGCTGACTAGTTAATTTATTAAACTGCCTTGTAGGCCCTCAGTGACATACATTCATAAAAATTGTCTGCATAAAGCTAGAATATTTTAGGCTTAAAATTAACCTTACATAGATAAACAAGCTATCGATAGATGCTGAGGATAATAAACCCGAGAAGGAGAAAAATGCATAAGTTTTTTTAATTGTGTCAAATACTTCATATAAATTTTATTGAAATAATAGTGCAGTGTAATTGGTAAAATGACTTGCATTATTTTCTGGTACTCGAAGAAATTATTTCTTCGTGCCATTCGATTCAGATCGATTCGGATGGTCTTTGTGAGTACTTTTAAAGCTGCCCAATTTATTTAAATAATTCAGTGTTTTCACAAATTTTAAAACCTCTAACTGTGATGATATTTCATTAGGTTTAGAAATACGCAACCAGACGATTAAAACCTTAAAATGAGGCTTTTATAAAATTTTAACTAAGATTTTATCACCGAAAACACTACGTCAGATCATCGGTGAACTGATGACATCATCAGGTTCACTGTTTAAAAACAAATGCATGTTATTTGTCAAAATTTTAACATTCATATTGGAAAATAAATGGTGTTTTATACCAAGATGTAAAAATACATCCAAAAACGATTAGTTTGAGCTGCAACTGCCTTGTGCAAGTGGAAAAATTAACGTTTTTGCGACAAGTTTCGCGTTTTGCATTGTCAAAATTCGAAAAACGTCGGAAATCAATCCAAACTTCTACAAAAAAAAAATATCATGCATTTATTTTAGAATCTTTGTGGTTTTTAAAAATATATCGGGAAATTCATTTTTGTTTTCGATTATTATGTTAGCGCGTCCGAGCTGCTTGGAAAATAGCGCGAAAAATAGTTATTTTTACGCTTGCACGTGGGCGTTTGCAGCTCGTAAACTATAATAATTAAGAATATGCTCTCATGGACTTTTTGTAGATAAATTAATGCTCTACGAAAAAGATTCAGTGCATTACTGTCTAATCTATTACTGTTCTCTCTATGTAAGCTGTGAAAGGTCACATGCACCATCCTTGAAATCTGAACAGTAAATCTAATTGTTTAAACAAATCGGGCAGCCTTAAAAAATACTCGTAAATACCATTCTCATTGAATTGAATCGAATGGCATCAAAAAAAAAAAAAAAAAAATAATTTTCTCGAGCAATTAATGCAAGTGATTACATGTATATGCCATGGTTTTCGAGAAAATCAATATTGACAAAAATTGCAAAATTTATATTTTTAATGCGCGCGAATTTTCGTTTGTTTTTAAATTTTTTGCGCGCGACCTATAGAAAAAATTGGATTGCTCGAAAACCAAACAAGCTAGGAAGAAAAATCAAAATGGGTTTTAAAGTGGATATAAAATGCTCTCTCGTGTTGCCATTTTTGAGGGCCGTTGATATTTATTAGTATATAAAAATAATATAATATAGTTATCTCTTGATTTTTTGTGCGTCTGACTATTCACAGGCCCATAAAAAATAACTGACTATAATATAAGTTATAAATGCATTATCTTTTAGTTCAAAGTAGTACTTCAATGCAGAAAAGTTAGGAATAAAAATATTCACATTTACAAATTTAGCAGCATGTTAAAGTTAGCCAAAAAAAAAAAAAAATCCAAAAAAGGCTGCATATTCAATTTTTTGATATTTTTTTAATACAATTTTTTAACTATTAAATGATTAGAAACAGTTATATGATATATAAACTGGAAAAAAATTGAGCTAAATTTTCAAGATGTTTGGGTCTTTTTTTTATTTTTAAGAAACAATAAAAAAATTGGCCAAAATTTTGCGGGTAAATTTGTAAATGTGAATATTTTTATTTCTAACTTTTTCTGCATTGAAGTACTGCCTTGAACTATATAAAAGATAATGCATTTGTAACTTATATTAAAGACAGTTATTTTTTATGGGCCTGTGAATAGTTAAAAGTGGAAAAAATCAAGAGGTAACTATATTATATTGTTATTTTTATATACTAATAAATATCAATAGCCCTCAAAAATAGAAACACAAAAGTGTATTTTATATCCCCTTTAAAACCCTTTTTGATTTTCTTCCCAGCATGTTTCGATTTCAAGCATTCAATTTCTATAGGCCGCGCGCAAAAAATTTGAAATTACCGAAAATTCGTGCGCATTAAGAATACAAATTTTGCAATTTTTTTCAATATCGATTTTCTCGAAAACCATGGCTTGGCTTATACAAGAAAATTACGAGAGGACTTTATTATAGGCACTTAGTCAAGCTTTATATTTTATGATGAGTAATTTTTTTATATCTTCAACGGTTAACTAGTTACCAGTAAAATAAGACTTTTCATCGAAGGGCTGGTTCTGCGGGGGGGGGGGGGGGGGGTACCCCTAGAACTGATTTTTGTGATGGTAATCCCTCCACTAACAGTTACTGAAGGAAAATCTCATAACATTTTTTGTTATGGAAATCTTTATAATTATCGAACTATTAATAGTATGGCAGAATGACCATACTTTCTTATGGGAGAGGGTAACCTTACTAAGCTACTTTTTATAGCAGCACTATTATTCTAGTATTATTTACATTGATAGAACTGTGCCAATTTAACAGTCTCGATTATTTCTCCAGTTATTAAATGTTAAATAGTTGAAAATATATTTATTTTCATTCCAGAGAGAGACATGAAAAAGAAATGCCTAAATTTTCTGAACCAGAGCCTCCAAACTTTGCAGCAAACAATAAATTTGCTTTTTTGGAAACTGAGGATAATTCCGATTAGTGATATGTGATTGATAATGTAGTGTATTATATAAATCTTAAAATATATTGAAAATTTTTTTAAAATAAGTGGAAATCGTAACAATTTTACATATTTATTATTTTAATTATAGAATATATTTTTTGTTAAATGCAAAATGTTTGTATGTGTATAATTTTTGTTAAATTTTAATACTGTAATTTGTGAAAAATCAGTTAATAAATTACATATTTATTTCATAATTTTTATTTGACCATCTCTCATGTTTTACGTGATGAATGTAATTTTTCAGGAAATTAAATAAAACGAGATCTCAAATCAACTTTTTATTCATTTACAATTCAATTACTAATTTACTTGTCTGTTCATTTGGTGGATTCTATCCTTGTGCAGTGTAATATCTTCGTAAAACCTTGGATCACTGATTCTTAGAGCTGCTCTCTTGTAATAATAATAGTAAATAGTTGACACTGAAATAATAATTATGTCTTAAGAAAAGTACAAGATATATACAAAGTTATAAATGCAATTATTTTTTTCAAGTTACAACTTATGTTTGTAATGTTGTAACTCTTTGTTTAAAATATATAGACATGGTATAACATCAAAAATTACACAAATCTTTTATGTAGTACAACAGATATCTGCAACCAAAACACTAAGTCATTTAGTCAGCGAGGTGGTATTTCCACTTGTTCCATGTTTACAGTTTCGATGAAGATGTCTACAGAAAACTAAAATACTTCCAGGACCAAAACAATGTCATCCGAAAACGGAAGTATAGATGAAGAAAATAAATATACAGTGACTATTTATCTACCATATATAGAGGTAGCACAGGCAGCATATACAAAGTGAAAAGTGTCTGTAAAACCAAAGATTATCAAAGTGATCTACAATGTTAAATAAAATCAATAAACAATTTACTCATAACTATTTCAGAAACTACAAATTGTACAACTAAAAATAGTGTCAGAACAAGTATCATTCCAGCACAGTTATGGAATAATACCGCATGGTTGTCTACAAATCAAAAGCCATTAAGCCACATTTAGTGATTCGGTTGCTATGGTTAGGTCGAACAAAAGGTATTTATTTCTAGCTTCGTATTTGACGTTTTGAATAGTATTGAAGCTTTTTTGTATAATTTCTAAAATCTTGTTAGAGAAAGTATAGTCTACGTTTGGAATGGCATATTCCACACTCGTGAACTTTTCGCTTGTGTGTGAAATATGGGCCACTCCATAACTTGTTTTTAAAATATACCATTCCTAATACAAGCCATGAAAACTCACTTCACAAGGAATTTATAAATATTCATGGTCAATGTGGACAAATGTACATAGGGGAGATTAACCTTTTGACTGCTACTGGCGGATATATATGTTTTGAAAAATCATGCCACTGTTGCTACTGACCGACATATATGTTTGCTTTTCTGTCGTCAACTGCGATAAACGGATTCACATGTTTTATGTAGTGGGGATATCTTTGGTGGGGTGAGAGCTCATCTGAACGCACAGAGCAATATGTAATCAGTGTTATCGACTACATCGTGTTAGCGTAGGTCGCGGCTGCTAAAAATAATTATTGTAAAACTCGCCGCATCCTACAAAATGTCTGCCTGCACCTAGTAGTGGTAGTTTTTATTCCGACAAAGAATTGGAAGAAATTCTCACTCGCAGCGATAGTGAAGAGGAGTTTTTCATAGAAAATTTTAATATTGAGGATCCGTCGGACGACGACTTGGCCAATATAGCAGTATAGCATGTAGCAACGTTGTTGTTAAGAAATACAAACATACCGCTCGCATTTTATGGCAGAATCTTATTAGCAAATGGTTGAGAATTGAACACAAATTAGTCACAAACCATAACAATATTAGAAATTCACAAACAAATAAACTTCGATGATTATTTGACATTTTTCGTTACCATAACCTATGAAATGTTCCCGCGTTGCGGGAAACGTATATATATATAGCCGCACTGGTGAAATAGCTCCATTTACGGATAGCCGCAGTCAAAAGGTTAAAAGCTCTACAAACATAAGGCTTAAAAAACATTGCTAGTCACACAAAAAAGGACAACCACTAAATCTACAGTTGCTGGACATTCAAAGTACATATATTGGCTTGGATAAAACCTTAAATTAAGAAGGCAGTAATTATATTTGCAAAACCTTGTTTTAAATGTAACAACCAAATAGTTTAAGAACTAAGATCCAATTTAGATTTAAAGAGGGAAATATTAAGGGCCCACAAAAAAAGAATTGAGCCGTTCTGATCATGAAGATACTTTTTTTGTCGATCGGATGTCATGTTATTTCTACCATTTTTGTCTGGGAAATTTTTCTTGAGACACATTTAAATACACCATTGCGTGAAATAAAAACTAGTCAAAATCAAAGATTACAAAATTAATCTATACTTATGCTAGTAGCTAAGTATCGGTTATATCTTTGGACTGATTTACAAATCGATTGTTTTATATGATGCGTCGCTATCCATATCACCTATTCAAAAGTGTTTATAATGCATAAGACAAGAACAAACCTATTAATGAAGTTACACAAGGAAGTAACATCCTCACGGGTTGATAACGATATTTGATACGATGATAACATATTCACTAAATATAATCAAAGGGGAGCGAAGTTAAGGACCGTGATGCAATTTTGTTATTCATTAGTATAAATCTATGCATCGTGGAGATATTGCTTCTTTATCTAACATTAGAAATAGATTTATTCTTGTCTAATGCATTATAAACCCTTTTGAATAGGTAGCATGACCACCAGTGTATAATATTAGTCAGTATTATTTAATAACTTTGCCGCGAAATAAGAAAAGCAACTTTGGAATTTTGATATTTTGTACTCATGAAAATCAACCTAGTAAGAAATATTTCTTAACTTCAAATTGTTGAGTTTTTCGCCTCTGTTTTAAGTACCTAATTGTGAAAATATTCTGGCATTGAAAGATGGATATTATATAAAAAGATACCAAAAATAGCTTATAGTGATATAGTTTGTAATTCAATTTTTAAATATCGATGTTCTTCATAAATAAGAGTAAAGGTGTTTCAGAATCTTATGAGCCGTGAAATGCGCAAAAGCCAAAGTTCATTCTGCTTTATAAGTATTTTTTTGAAGACACTGGCGGCTGAATTGTTGTATACATAAACAAGAGCTCGGGATAAATTGTAAACAATAAATATAATAATTTTAAGAAGTGTAACTGAGTCGACAGGAGGGATTATGTCTGTGCGCATATGAAGGTCACAGCTCATGAGATTTTAAAACACCTCTAATGTGATTATATATTCTAGTACAGCAGGCAAAACTATTTAGGGCCAGTTTATCAATGCGAGGTTAAAGTTATCACATAGTTAAAGCATAGACATATGCATTATGCATAGAGTTAACCATAGGACAACTTTAACTTCGCAATGATAAATCGGCCCTTAGTCATAGAACTAACAGATATAAAGTATGTCAAGAAACCAAGAACTAAGAAAAAAATTGAGCTAAGAACAAAAAGAATATTCTTACCGTTCCATTTCTAAGAACAAAATGAAATGAATATTACCAGGAATTGAACTTGAATATTTCGGCTGAGAACAAAATGTATGATGAAGAACAAAATGAAATAAATATTTTTAAAACTTCAACATGCTCCTTTTTTGTAGTAGCAGTTGGTAAATCTCTACAGGTGTCGAGTTTAGTTGTAGGTACTGTATAACACTGATATTCATTATAAAGAAAATACTAAACTTCTATTATTTAATGAAGTTATTATGTTATTAATTTCTTGAACCAAAATTTTCATTCTGTAAACATTTTTAAGTAAAATATATACCTCATAGAAAGATGTTTACAGCGGTTGATTACAAAATTTTCTTTCAATAATTTCAAATGCACAACCAATTGTTTCCCGCATTTAACTTTGTCTTTAGTTTCGTACTTATCTGACTTTATAGTTAAAAGAAAGGTTTCTTACTAAAATCACAGTAAACCGTATTTTCATCTAGCAGAATGAAAAACAAGAAGAAATTGCTTCTTGGACTGAATGTGATATAAATGCATTTATTTCTAAGTACTTATTATAATGTTGCAATCTTCCAAAAGTGTATAATTTAAAGTTAAGTGAAAATAATAGAAGTCATCTACTGGAAAATGAAACTTTTGGCTTGATGTAGAAAAAGAAATTATAGTTACACAAATCCTATTCCTTAAACACAAATTCATACTTAGGCTAGGCTTTCTCCTTGTATTTCTCACTTAGTTTGGGGAAATACCTATGTGATTAGATATTTTGATACTATAGGTAAGTACCTACTTAGTGTAATACATTTCATATTTACAAATTTATTTCTACATATCAAGTTTAGGACTTAATATAGTAACATACTTACAAAATCTCTGCATAATGAAAAAGACCAAAAATGAGGTACTCCAGGAATGCCTTACATTATCCCATCGAGATATCATAGACCAGATATGTACAACTGTAGTGAAAACAAAATATATCATACACACCACCAAAGTTACACGAAATCGCTCGTATAGTAAGTAAATTAGGCCACTCTAAAATAATTTTGAAAAATTAAATCTCTGCAGTGAAATTATACAAAAATTTGTACTTACTTGGAAGACGTAAGTCGAAAAGAAAGTTAACAATAAGGTCGACAAGGCCAAAATTAAACAAGCATCTTGTGCACTAAAAATCAAATCGGTTAATTGAAGAGTACAACGTGGTTAGTTTTAGTTAAATAGTTACATAAATAATATAATCATTACAGCATTATTTCCTCTAGTTAATAATGAACATATATTAATTATCCAATCGATGACCAATAAGAATGTCTGTATCGACAAAATTAATACATATCGTCCGGTGGTTAACTTCATTATTTTTACAATTTTTGGGCAGTTTGTATTTTATATGATATCGTCACATTCTTATTACTACAAAATATAAATATTCATTCAAATATTGATTTTTTAAATTGTCATGTGTCAACAAATTTTGCGGTCTATTTTTTATATAAATTCTTTGTCTATTTGTTTCTGTTGGTATACTGAAAACTGAATACTACTAAAACATGGCAGAAAATTAATCCCTAGAATTCCTTCATGAGGTCTATCTGTCCTTTTCTACAATTTTCGCAAAATGGACAAATAACAAGGAGTGCACAAGAAAGTGATAACCAATCAAAACAAAGCGAGCAATATGTCCTGAAATAGATGTTTTTAAATATTCATGTAATTATTATTCGTTCACGAATAAGAAAGCAATCTAAATTCAAACGTAATAGAAAAATACAGAAGTTTATTTGTAAACCTATACAGCCTTTATGAAGTTTTCAGCCATATTGTTTAATTGTCTACAGTGACGTCATATAACTAACAAAAGTTAAAATTGAGCACTACTTCCTTTTTAACATTCTTTCAATTTATCCCATATACATATTAACTATACTATGAGTTTCGTTCTTAACCAAGGAAAGCCTGTCTCTCTCTATCCTTTAAGAGTACTCTTAGTGACGCGAGATTGTGACCGTTCAACTGAATATAGAAGACAAATGGTCACAATCTAATCGGAGAAATTGGCCACTTGTCCACTGATCTATTATAAAAGCGCGATGTGTCGTCGGAGCGTGCGCTTTGGATCCAAAGTTCTCCATAGAGATAGAAAACTATCTCCTCTAGCCTCAATTCCGTACATAGTGGATTATAGCGTGTTACCAGTATATAGTTAATAGGTATATGATTTATCCACATACTGTTTCACAAGAACCATAAATTATAACTTTATTCTTCAAGATCTGCACCAAATAGAATTAAGATGTAGTGAACCATAAATGTATTTATCTATGGAGTCAACAAGCAACAGCGCCATCTATCGGATCGAGTGTAGAAACACTCGAGTCCGCACACGCATTGAAAAGAGCGAGTGGCATATCTGTCAACTTACGAAAATAAACTGGAATTAATTAGGTTTGAAATAGCGACATATAAAATGTTTCATAATAGTGTTTTTGTGGACATTGTATATCATACAAAATGGCAAGTGTTCTTGTCTGTTTTTCTGAAATCGTAAATATGTGTACAAGACTGCCTCAAGGAAGTATACTAGGTCCATTATTATTTATAATTTTTATTAACGACATTATGTGTGAGAATGTAAACGGCAACAGATTCTTAACCCTGTTTGCCGATAACACTAGTTGGGTACCTATATATAACTATTACTGCCGAAAATATTGCATAAAAGAAACTGCATTATAGTGTAATCTCACAAAAAATCGATCTCCTGTTTGGATAAGCACAAGTCGTCATCATGTGTAGTAAGAGAATTATAAGATTCCTTAATCTTGGTTACACATCATATGTGTAGAATTAACTTTATATGCATCATATAGAGCATACTTACGATTTATTATATGTATCTATATATTAAACGCAGTTTATTATATAGGAAAAATATTAATCAATTAATGAAATAAATAAAGTTGCGGTAATGTTTGTGTACAGAGGATTATTCACTATGTATATTGACCCGCCGCACTTGTTTCTGTTATTATTGAAAATTAAAAAATAAATATTTCGTATAAAAGTTGTACGATCTTATACCTATATTTTATTCAAAAAAAAAATACATACCAAGAAAAAAAAGTTACTTATGGCCAAAAATAATTAATATTTCCCTATCGGTTGTCTCTTTCTAGGGAATGGCCACCTTAATGGCCAGAAGATTGTGGTTATGATTAAAATTGACTTTGTCTTTTAAAAACCCCCATAAAAAACTATCTAATGGCGTCAAATCAGGGCTATTTGGTGGCCATCGAATGGTCCCAGCATTGCCTATCCAAATGATTATTTAAATGTTCCCGAACTTCTAAAACGCTGTGTGTGGAGTCGTTCCGTCCTGATGCCAAATCATTCTAGACAATATATATCCATAGGGAATTCTTGAATTTGACGATCTACCTCTGGTAAAATTATTTCGAGATATGTTTGTCGTGTCAAAGTAAAATCATAAAATATATATATAAATTTTACCAGCAGAGCTCTTAAAAAAATACAAATATAGGCCCAACTACTTTGTTTTTAAAAATTCCGCACCAAACACGTTGATTGATTTTCTACCCGATTTATTTATTTGTTTGACCTTTCTCTGTCTTTGGTTTTTATTCTCCCAGAAACATCTGTTTTTTTTATTAAAAACTCCCGCCGTTAAAAAACTTGACTCGTCTGTCCACATAAGTTCTTTAAAAAAATCAGGATATCATCTAATTCATGGAGCATGATCTGACAAAACTCGTAATGTTTTGTAAGGCCTTTGATGCTTTTTCAAAGTTCTTTATATTTTGGAATAGTTTTTTTCCATTTCACAACAAGCATTTAATAGACTACGACACGAATTTTCTAAAACAAATATAAAAATAAGGTATCGATTTATTTTTATAATAAATTATTTTTTACCTTCAAAATATAACAATATATGTCGTTTTTTTGAAAAACTATGGGTCCTATTTACAAGACGATAAACATTCAAAAACATGTTAACACTATAATCGCTCGATTCTGATACAATATCATGTATTCTTTCTTGCGGCACACTTATTTTTATTATTTTTCACATAAAGGCAAAATATTTCGAGGTCTTCTCGAAAATGCAATAATATATAGGATGTTCCATTAAAAAGAACATATTTATTTCGTATCATGTGACCTATACATGGAATGTTTTTTTTTATCACATTTCAATAAAATATAGGTAAGATCCTACAATTTTATATGAAACTTTGTTTCTATTTTCAACAGAAATAAATGGGGGGTACAGGGTTTAACCTGTACCACCCAGCGGCGAACGGGCCGATTGGGAGAATTCCCGAAGGGCTCGCTACTCAGTGGTTGGTCTAAGCCTATGCACTCAGGGCCGACCAGAGAGGGGGCGGGGGGAGATGTCCGGAGGTGTTTCCACCCCTGTCCCGAAGTTTTTAAGAGGGCCCGGATTCCACCCTAATTTCTGGGAAAAGTTGAAGATGCATATGTAAATTTTGATTGCGAGGGGGCTCATATCTTCCTACCTCCGATTTTCTCTCCGTACTTAATGCAGCTAGTGTTAGTGCAAATTGATTTTTATATTAGTAATAAAAGTCCGAAATTTATTAAAATTTATTGTATTAAAGCTTTTAAAAAGTGAACAATGTTTAATATTTTCTTACTTTTTATTGGGTATTTTGCCACTGAAAAATATTTAAAAATTTTAATGAAAAAACCTCTGCGCCAAACGGATCAGACAGAGGTTGGTTGTTGAGTACTTGACTGTTTCAAAAAGTCTCACACCTAAAAATATATAAACTAGAACAATGTTATAAACTAAAAACTCAAAATCAAAGCTATAGGAAGTTAACGTTTCGGAAGAGAATCTACTTCCGTTCTCAAAACTTTTTTGGCCGTCAACCATGACAGTTCTTTGTTTATGTATTTCCATAGAGAACGGAAGTAGATTCTCTTCCGAAACGTTAACTTCCTATAGCTTTGATTTTGAGTTTTTAGTTTATAACGTTGTTCTAGTTTATATATTTTTAGGTGTGAGACTTTTTGAAACAGTCAAGTACTCAAGAACCAACCTCTGTCTGATCCGTTTGGCGCAGAGGTTTTTTCATTAAAATTTTTATATTTTTCAGTGGCAAAATACCCAATAAAAAGTAAGAAAATCTGAATATGCCACAAATAAACAATTACAGACAATATGTTTAATATTTGCTTTCAACACATATCAACAAAGCATATTGAAAAAAAAATTCTTTTATTATTGTAACAAAACAGGACTGGGACGACACTGACGTTTTCCTGGGGCAGTTTAAACTACCCTATCCATCGCTGGTACCACAACATAGTAGTGAGGAATCAGAAGCCACAAATTCGATCATAGGGGGTGCACTTGAAGATTTTGAAGTTTTGAAAAAATATGAGCGTCATCTGAAAGGATCTTTTGCCTGTGGAGGGCGCCAAACTGCCCACGATTGCGAAAATTTTTTGTTACCGAATATTTACTGATTTTATATTTCCACCATTAAGACTATTTTTCAATTGTTTTTAAAAATTTTCATATCAATAGACAGTTAATTTTTCTAGATACTGCTAAATTTTTGTTACCAAATGCTAAAAAAATTGCTTATATAAAGCGTACCCGAAAACTGCAGTGTAAGAGTCATTATCGAGGGATTCTTACAACTATTGCAGATAGATGCTAGTTCTATATCAAATATACAGCAAGAAATAGAGAAATTTGCTCTGAAGCCGATCAGTGTCACACAACATACTGTGATTGCAAAACATTTACAATGTGTTTTTATTACCTTATTACACAGAGATAAATATGTTTTTGAATCCAGAATGTTATGACTCACATAAGCAAATAAATACATTATTTATAGGAAACAAATACTTTTAGCCGTTAGAAGATGGAGTGAGAACGCTGTATTTCCCTTGACTGGGTCACCCGTCCAAGTACTAACCGTACTTGACTTGCTGCATTTTCATATCGAAATAAGAGTATATATAGGCAGATGGATCTACGCTCACTCCCAAGGAAATAAATTATATGCCTGTAGCTTTTTATCTCTTGTATGCCTTAAACATATTTTCACAGCGTTGTGTTGCCTTTTTTTAAACAGAAAACTAAACCATATCACAACCCATCAACACATAGGTACACAAAAATTAATTACACAATTTCAATTGGGCTCTCAGTGTCTTCTCGGCAGTTAATTCTCTTATATAATGATGAATTGTTACAGTTTTTTTGAACCACAGTTCATGGATCTAGATACAGAATACAAGGATAATATATACTCTTTTACAACAATAAAACAATGCACTAATTGCTCCCTTTAAAAAATGCTCCACTCTTTAAAAATTTCATATAGAAGCATGTCAGTGGAGGTCTGTGGCTTTTAGCTGTGGGTGGGAACTAGTGGTGGACAGATTGTGCACAAGGGGCGATTGGAGAGAATTTTTTGAGACTTCAAGGTCATCAGTTAACTTTGACTTCCTTTTTTTTACAATTTAAGGTTATTAGATAACCTAATAATAATCGAGTTAAGCATGCACTTCTACAACCAAAGTTGTGACTGAAGATTAAGAAACTAATTAATCGTTTAATCAATTTTAACACATTTATTAATCTTCTTTCATTTCCCAGTTTGATTTTGATATATTGTCAAATGTAAATATATTCTATTCAATAATTTAAAATTCAATATTCCTTATTCATAAGTTTATTAAGTTTTCCTTAGGCGTGTCCTTAGATATAAACCACCCAAAAAAGTTGAAAGTTGAAAATTGAGTTTGGAAAATTTTGAACATTATCTGTGATGATCCTAGATTAAGGTTAAGTGTTTTACCAGTTTGTGATTACATGTTTTAGTTATGCACATTGCATTTTTATTATATTCTTAAGTTTACTGTAAATTATTTTTTTTATCCTAAACTCTTTTAGATTGATGTTCATATATACTATATATATCTATATTGATAAATAAATATTACTACTACTACATCCCGTCCTGATACGTATTGCAGGCGTAGGATCGAAGAGAATGACCAACATATGCGTAGACATAGTATAACACAATTTCAGTGTCTGCTACCAACCCTGGTTACTAGTGGTTAGAGTTTAGACTCATGCACATAAAATAATTGTGGCAAGCGACCTGGTATTAAGATTAAGCGGATTCGTATGTGAACTCATGGGCAGCCACTAGTATGTGTCTATCTGCAATGCGTCGATGATGACATTTACACTACACCATTCAGGTGCGCATTGTGTAAACAATTTCTGTAGTATTTTTTAACAACAAATTTAAAATTAAACAAATTTCAGGAACACAAAAATGTTTTAAAACTTTTTTGCAATTACACATTTAGATGGACAAAGTCATCCCAGATAATGTATGTATTTTTTCAAAACTACATCTTCGAGGGCACACCCTATAATCCTATATGTGGCCCCTTAATTCTTGACTAACAATAACTTTTGTTGCCAAGTAAATTAATATTTAAATTTCCGCTTTTTCTTTCATGAAAAAAATAATATTTACATATAATATTGTGGTGCTAGTCTGGCCATACTGGGCGAATCGTGCATCTATGCAGAGAGAAACAACACAGCATAGTACGAAATTAATAATATATTTCTATAACAATTAAGTAATGCTGATAATTCTTTCACTTAAAATTGCTCCATTCTTTTCTATGTATTCGATACCATAGAAGTATGCATCTATCTGCAACAGTTTTGAAAATCCTTCGTTGAAATTTACACTACACTTCTTAGGTTCAGTTTGTTTAAATAATTTCTGAAGCATTTGTTAACAATTTTGAGAATAATTTGACAGCAACTGAATCTAGAAATATGTGAAAAAATAACCGTAACCCGTAAATGCAGTAGACATTAATAAAAAATTAATCAATTTTCAGCAATACAAAAATTTTCGAAAAAAAATTGTTTCACATTTTGCAATCAAAGACAGAATGGCGCCCTCTATATTTAGATGTACAAGGTCATTTCAAATAATGTATATATTATTTAAAACTAAATCTTCGAGTCATCCGTTTGACATTTTAGAAGCGCTTTCTGAGTAGCTTAATCCCTGACTATAGATTAAGTCAAGCAAATAAAGCTCCTTTCATCACATCAATGTGATGTGACGAAAGGAAAATTCACTTGCAGTGCAGTTTGAAAATTTCTACTATCTACTATTTCGACTATTCAATGCTCCACGCATCTTGCATTTGACAAGTTCTGTAATACCTGTGTTTATATTTACGTACTTAGTCACCAGCACTAGGATGAAGCTGCTCCAAAGACAAGTTCTAGCCGCACCACTCCTAAACATATTAAAACATCGATTGCAGCAAACATGGGCGGTTACACAGAAACCAAATGTACACACAGGTATTACATATTAGTTTTGGTTAGTAGCACAGTGACATACAGTTTTAGAAGAAACGAGCTGGACTTAACCAGGCAGCTTCTTCCTATTTGGCAAGTACGGTAATTATTTGATGTATTATTTGTTGTACATAATTTGATTACAAAATAACATTTGAATTTTATTCTATTATAGAAAATTTCAATACTTATATATAGCAGATCTGAAAGAAATAACGTTATTATTTTTTGCTCTGTTGTTAATTGTTAATGTGGTAATCCCAGACAGTCAGTATTTAAAAAATTAATTTAAAATCAAAAGAAGCTAGGGTTAATAGACATCCACTAACTTCCTCTATATTTAAGGATACAAAATTACACTTTTTTATAAATTATATTGTTGACTTTTTGAGAACATTTACTTCCCATCATTCACTTTGTCACATTATCGGTGACCCACCTAGAATAATCTTTGTACAATAATAAAAATCAGTTAAAAACTATACCTATATAAACATAGTTTATATAAAATAAATATCATATATACAATATACTTAACATCTCAATCTACTTTTAAACAATCTAAATTGAAACAACTGATAAACTAAAGACAACACAAAAATAAAGTTTCAAATAAAAATAAAATCCGAATACCTAAGGTTAACTTCCTCCGTGTATATTATTTAAAAATGAGTCTACATTTATATGCTGCAACAAAGTTTTGCATTTCTTCTCAGTATGTGAATTTTCTTCATCTCGATGTTTCCTTTTTCGAGTACTGAAAAATAAAGTATATATTATTATTGTGTCGATAAATAATATATGGTGAAACTGTATTAATACTGAACTAGATTTTACATGTCCCGAATATAATTTAAAAAGAATAGTTTTACTTAAAGAAGTTATAAAAGAGACCCATTATTCTTGTTGATGACACATCTAGAAACTATTCATTTAAAAAAATATATACACACCAAAACGAAAAGTGGTTGGTTTTTGAGTGTATTGTTGAGTAACACGTCTCACACAAAAAATACAATAGGATATCTCCACATATTTGGATATATTTTTTTTCATTTGTCTCAACCACTTTTTTCTGTTGGTTGCATTTTTTTTCTATTTAATGTTCGAAATATTTACCTCAGATTTACAGTTCGTCCACAACATTCTAAGGAACAATTGCAAATAATTGATTATCATCAGCATACGAATAGGTACATGATGATTATAATCTATTATCTGTAAATCTATCTACAAATGACATTTGGCAAAAATTGAAGACGAACTCTGGTTCAATAATATCTTAAAATGGGCACAAAACAATGGATTTCTTACGAACCCAACCAAAAGTCAAGTAATACAAATAAGATCATAGTTTAGAGCAAATAGGACTAAAGAACTAAATTCAGTTTTTACAACTTGTGGAAATCTTAATCTTGTCAATATTTCATTATGGAGACTGTTTATGGTCTATGGTTGAGTTTTGTGAGAAAAAGGCCAGTCAGTTTTTTTATTTCAATTCTCTGGGAGTTCCTGCCACATGCATTTTTTTCTCTTTAAGCGATGCTCAGGGATCTACAAAATATCACAATTAACCAGTATGTTACTGGTAAATAACCTCTATGCCTGTCAGTTTTATGTCAACGGATCAGTAAGAGGTTGCTTTTTTAAATAAATAACACAAATAAGTATAAAAACTTGAAATTAAATATTTCGCCGACGTTTCGGAAATCTAATGTTTCCTTTTTCAGGGCTTTTTTGAAAAATCTTTTTTGCTGTGTATGATAAATACACAGCTCTAAGACTGTTTGTTATATTCAATATTCATAGAGACTTCCTATTTACATAGAACTTTTGATACAGTTAACATTTTTTAAAATTTTTATACAATGTTAAGTTTGTGAAGTTCTTCTTTTAACATTTTAACATTAACAGTTTTTTAAATTTTTATACAATGTTAAGTTTGTGAAGTTCTTCTTTTAACATTGGCAACCACGTTGTACAGACATCTATATACGGAACAATTCGACACGCATCTATCCTCATTCAATAATATTATCGCTGATTCTTTAATTTTTCATTTTTTGCTATCTGCGTACAAAATTAAAGAATCAGCGATAATATTATTGAATGAGGATAGATACGTGTCGAATTGTTCAGTAGATGTCTGTACAACCTGGTTGCCAATGGTAAAAGAAGAACTTCACAAACTTAACGTTGTATAAAAATTAAAAAAACTGTTAACTATATCAACAGTTCTATGTAAATAGTAAGTATCTATGAATATTGAATACAGCAAACATTCTTAGAGCCTGTGTATTTATCATACACAGCAAAAAAGATTTTTTAAAAAAGCCCTGATAAAGGAAACAGATTAGATTTCCGAAACGTCGGCGAAATATTTAATTTCAAATTTTTATACTCATTTGTGTTATTTGTTTAAAAAAAGCAACCTCTAACTGATCCTTTGACAAAAAGTCACAGGCGTAGAGGTTATTTACCAGTAATATATTGGTTAATTGTGATATTTCGTAGATTCCCCAAGCACCGCTTAAAAAGAAAAAAATATATGTGGCAGGAAGTCCCAAAGAATTGGAAAAAAAATTAAGATAATACCACAAATAACATTTAGACAATATTTAAATAACTCAAGTTTCAACTAAATCTCTTATATGGGGAATATTAGTCTTGGCACACTTGTAATGAATTTTGATAACTAACTGACAATGTCACAAAAATTAAAGTTAGATGTACACAACTAGATTTTAGAAAAAATATGTTATAAGACTTGTCCTATTTCTTTTTTGCTCACGACAGTACATACACATGGCTAGATTTACACTACGGTTTGTGAAACTGCGTAACTGCAATCTCAGATGGTCTACCCTTTCCCATTATTAAATGTTGACGTAAATACCAAGAATTGCCACAGTATATAAAAAGCAATGTTTCATAATTTCGGCGGCATAATAAAATCGCATTAGTAAAAAACAAATAAAAGTACCACCATACACTGGAATCTAATCGAATACAATAACATTTTAAAATGAAATGAAATTCACTTTATCACGTTGTGTACATTTGTGATGCATACGGTACATAGCAGTTTTATCCCATTAACCCTTAACTTTGTTTGTTACGTATGATTTAATATTATGAAAATAAACACACCACATATTAAACAGAAAAGGAAAGTATGCGTTTGATTCAAAATTGTCTTTTTATTTGCTAGATGTGTATAACATGTTTTTGTAAGAACAATTACTGTTTTTAGGTTAAATTTACCAAAAATACATTGTAGCTGGCAATAATGAATATTTCACAACTTCGTCGTTTTTCTGATTGTATCAGAGTGTTTTCAATATAATATTCTGTCTATATGAGACCCGTCTCTGGCGCTGAGATAAAATTCCCGAGCCTTGCTGATGATAATAATAATAATAATAATAATTTATCGGTGTCAAAATACATAATACAATGCTTACACACGTCAAAACATTGGACAATATAGTAGATGTAAAAAAATATTAAAAATGGATGTCACAAAATTACAAAAGACAAAGGGTGACAAACAAGATTAAAAGTAGTATAAAATTATATAAACCAATTCACAAATTAAATAAGGGTAATAATATGAGGTCGTGAATATACAGTGCCTGTTAAATTAAATCTGAGAAATCATTCTCTATACATTCTTCAAACCTATAGAAGGCCTTAGTTTTTAGATAACCTTTCATTTTATTTTTAAATTGCAAAAAGTTCAAGTTTTTTACTGAATGAGGAAGAGTATTATAAAATTTGGCAGAATAATAACCTGTTCCATTTCTAGATCTTGTAAGTCGAAGAAAATTGACATTAATTTTATCGCTATTCCTTGTGGTATATTCATGGATTTGGCTGTGCGTTACATATTGATGATTAAGATAACTCAACTTACCTCTCCAATTTGATTCCTATCATCTCAGTACTACCATAGTCTTTGTTTCGATTAAAATAGTCGATAATCATAAAAATATTAACTACCGGTAAATTACCAGAATCGGCCACTCATATACAACACCACAAAATAATCTAGAGCACTCAGACATAAACACAACTCTCACAGACAAGTCAAAACTGAAAAGTGATACCGCGTAAGCATGTCTATCCTAATAACCGTGCAACGACGTCACACTCCTCTCAAGCTGACGTCTAAAAGGGGCAACTTTGACTCTAAATATCTCAGCTTTGAAAAGCCCAATCATCCTGAAAGTTTCAGGTTATTATAGGTAGACCTTACGCTGTAAGAAAATGTAAAAAAAATTGATTGAATACATTTTAGTGAATGACCCACCCTATTATCGAAACTCAAACAACAAACTACTTATATGAATAATAGATTTTGCCACAATGCCCAACGTACAACTGTACAGAAAGAAAGAACTGCAACGTGTACCACATTATCCCGTCTTAGCGTGTTGGCCACATTTGACAGTTTTTTCAATTGATTGTGTTTTTTCTGTTTAATAGATATTGCTTATTGAGCATAATTACAAACTAAAGTTTTACAATTAATAATAAATACTATAAGAAATAAAATCTTACCTCCGAGGTGATTCCGACCTTTCAGGGGTTTCTTCCTTTCCACTTCCTACAATTGCATAATTCATGAGTTCGTCATCTGATTTCAGTGCTTCGTCGGAAATTGAAGGATTAGTTACATCCCTAATAAGAGATATATGATCTTTATTAGTATCTGGTTTTTCATTGTCTTTTTTACAATTAATTTTCTTTAGCTGTGGAACTCTGGCATCATTAATTTTTTGTAACTCTTCCACTTGTTCATTCTCGTTTAAATCAAAAGTTGATGGAAAATCAAACAGAGTGATAAAAGGTGATAGTACCAATGGTACATCTATTTCAGCATCGATTTCTTCAATAAAAACTTTGCCCACAAATTTCTTCTTTAATATGGTTTCGTAATCTTCCCGAGTTTTAGTGACCGACTGTGTATCATCAAAAATTACACATTCATATTCTTCGAACACTTGAGTATCGTATGTTTCTCTTAATTCGGATTCAAGTTGAGATGTACTCAATTCATTTTTGGTTGCTTCAGGGGAAATGGATATCGACATATCGTCTTTATTTGTAGTGCAATCGTTCTTCAACTTAACTCTCTCAATTATTTTGGTTCTTTCATCATCTACTTTAGACTCACTAGAGGTGCTATTCAGTTTTTTAATAGGGGATTTGTTATGTATTAAGTGAATACCTCTTTCTTTTAACCCCTCAATTAAATTTTGAGCCTCCACATCAGAAGCTGATTTGTCAACACTTTTGTCACGATCCCTGGAAGTGTGTGACATCGGCGATTTTTTACTATTCTCTTTGCTCCCATTACTACTGGAAGTTTTATTAACACCATCCGTTTTACGGACAGCTTTCTTTGGAGATGTCGATTTTCTAGGTTTCCGCCTAGTATTCGTAACATTTGCAATAGGTTTTATTTTGATAAATTTCGACTGCTTGGATACTTTTGCGGGTTTATTTGGAGGGGTTTTTTGGGCAGTTTTAAACTTGTTTATGGTCCTTAATCTTTTTTCTTCTAGCTCTTTCAATACATTTCGTTTGAGGTTAGTGATTTCCACTGATCTTTTAGTATCTTTTGTCGTCTCTTCTACATTTACTCCTTTGGGCTTTGAAACAGTTGTAGTGTCTTTAAATTGTTTGGAGTTTATTTTACTGTTTGGTTTTGGATTTGCATTTGTTTTTATTTCTTGATCTGATTCATTTCTATTCAAGGTTTCTTTGGTATTGGTTGCTTTACTTATAGTTTCTTCTTTATTATTTGCACTGATACAACGATTTCTAAGAGAATAAATTCTTTTAGGAGTCTCTGGAGGTTTCTTTTTGAAAATTACGGTTTCGTTACTTTGTTCGCCATTCCAGGAGTTGTCTGCATTGCTGGAGGATTCCGATGTGGATTCATCTGACGAATTAGAACTAGAAGACATATTTCTCTTCATTAAGCTCAAATTTTTCTTCCCAATCACATTTTTATTAAAGATACTCAAATGTTCTTTAATAGTGTTAGTACGTGTGAATTTATTTAGGTCGTTCTTACTTACTTCATTTTTAATTTCACTTTCTGAAGAAGCTATTACTGTTATGATTACATTTTCATTTATTTCTTTACCATTTTCATTAACTGAAGCCACAATGTCCTCCTGTACCAGTACATCACTGTGAACAGCGATTGGCTTTTTTTCGAGTTCTATTAAGTTTGCCTCCAAAGATTTGTTTTGTTCGCTATCCGAAGGTTGATAATAAGAACTAGATGTTGAATAGTCTGTCGGCCGATTCGAATATGGCGATATCAAATCAACTGTGGGGGTGAAGGGTGGAAAACTAGGTGTAATTGGAATATTAGGCGTTGGCAACGAGTTAATATCTATACCTTTTAAATTAGCTTCGAGCATTTTAGTGAAAGGTGTCAAACCATTGCTGAGTATACTCATATTTAAATCATGGGCAGGATTGCTCGGCGTCAGAAGTCTGGGAGTCTTCGGGATGAACTCGTTTTTTAATGGTGTCTCTAACATAGGAGTAATGTTTCTGTTCGCTTTAATTGGATAGTTTACAGTTTCTTTAACCATTTCTGGAGTTATGAATTTATTTGTATCTTCTATTGTTTCATTCATCAGATTTGGCGCAAATATGTCCGTTTTTAATAAATTACGTTTACTCGAGTTTAGTTTTGATGGTGAGAGAATCAATTTATTGGGAATATTTTCTGGGCTTTCTTTACTTTTTCGTTTACTTTCACTTGTTTCCCCCGATGTAATCTTAGTATGATAGTTGTTTTTTGTTTTGCCCTCGGAGTTGTTTTCACGTTCATTTTCAGGCGGCACGCAAATATTTTCAGTCATACGATGCTCCTCTATTGCAATTTCTTCTGTTCTTAAATTCTCTATACCTGATTTTAAAGGCGTTAGAAGTGCAGCCTCTAAAAGAGCAGCATCATGTTCAGTAGTGTTCATTCGATTCTCCATTTCTTTACTAGCTTTTCTTACCTTTTTTTTGGTTCTTTTAACAGGTGTAGTTCGTTTTCTTTTAGGAGTACCTTTTGTAGTCTTTTCCACTGGTGGTACTGTAGCTCTTAAGTCGGCATCCCAGACATCACTTGACTGTCTAATGTTCTTTTTATGGTTACATTTCGAATTGATTTCGCTTACATGTCCACTTTTATCTGATATTTCAGAGTCCTTTGACTTAAATAGAGTTTTTGCGGCTTGCTTCTTATGTGCCAATGGAGATTTGCTACCTTGTTTTGATTTCATGGTTTTTTTATGGGTCGAAGTTATTTTAGGAGGTGTAGAAAAATCCAAGTTTCGTACATGCGAAGCACTTTTTGGTGTAATTTTTTGTGACGTTTGCGATACAGGAGGTGTTTTATTTTCACTTCTATTCGTTTGAGGCTTAACCGATTCCTGAGAATCATTATCGATATTATTTTCTAACGGTCGATCTTTTTCTATTTGACTTAGTTCTTTAGGTAAAGATACTGTACTCTCTAGCACACTGATAGCATCTCCCTTAGTTTTTGGCACCACAGTATTAGATGTCTTAGAATTTACAGCAGCTTCACTAGTCTTAGATGTCTTAGAATTTACAGCAGCTTCACTAGTACTAGATGTCTTAGAATTTACAGCAGCTTCACTAGTCTTAGATGTCTTAGGATTTACAGCAGCTTCACTAGTACTAGATGTCTTAGAATTCACAGCAGCTTCACTAGTCTTAGTTGTCTTAGAATTTACAGAAGCTTCACTACTATTAGATGTCTTAGCACTTACAGGAGCTTCACTAGTATTAGATGCCTTAGAATTCACAGCAGCTTCACTAATATTAGATGTCTTAGAATTTACAGAAGTTTCACTAGGTTTGCGTCTCCTTGTTGACTTAGGATACAGCACTTTTTTTAAGCCACGCTGATGTGATTCTATTGCAGCTTGAAATGAGAAATATTCATTAACATTTGGTATTTCTATTACCGGCTTGGCAACTATTTGTTGCGGCTTCGGTGGTTCACTTGCAGTATTTAGCAAAGGAGCTAAAAATAAAAGAAAACATTGGTTTAATAATATTTGACTGTCAGATAATTAAATCTTACGTTCTACAAGTGTCTTTGTGGGAGTATTTTTGTCATTCACAATAACAGTTGGCATTGCTAAAATATCTCGTTCTGTAATAATAGAGGGATTACCAGTTGGTGCATTCCAATTAACTGTTGGCTGATTATTTACAAGAAAATACTGTTTTGGAATATCCATCTGTACATTTTCGGTTCCGCTCTTCAAGCCTGAAGGAACCACGAGCAAACCTCCGGTAGTATTAATATATAATGGATTTTGTACAGGTTGAGTTTGTGTATTTGCATTACACGTATTTGTTCTTAGATACTTATCTAAAGACCCATCAAAGACAATCACTTCATTGGTTTCTTGTGGCTCATGGTTATCCGCATGCTTATTGGAACACAATTTTGAATTAGCAACTATAGAACGTACAGCCTCGTCGTTCTGTTCCTCAACTTTTTGGGAATCTGTGTATGATCTATAGCCAGTATCATATTCATGCACTGAATCCGAATACCTTTGTGTTCTTTTCCATCTACTATCGATATTTTCGTGAACATTTTTAGTAGCACTGGAAATTACAAAAATGTATTAAAAATTACACAAGTTTCTCTCAATTATACCTGCTTGGACAACTGCTGGTTTCGATATCCTTGCTCTCAATTATATTCGTTGAACCTAAAAAAAAATCTTTGCTTATTTATAAGTAAATCGATACTTTCTTGACAGACTTTATCCCATGCTGAAGAATCATCTACCTACCGCATGTAGGAGCTGGAAAAAAATAGTGGTGGTAGTGCGATTTTTAGTATATATTTCATTGAATATTAATTTTTACAATGCATAGAATCCATTTTGTGTGAAATAAAATTAACTTTGTTTTTTTTTATTTCTCTATGACAAAACTTTACCGAAATACAGTTATTTGAAAAAACACACTATATTTTTAACTTTATTATTTTACAAAACACACCACACATAGAATGCAACCCCAAAACGCTGCCAATACCGTTAGAGTTATGAAAAAAATGAACATAGACAATTTTATGGAGAGCATTAAATTTTCTATAAAAAAGTCAGTGGTCAGTGGTGGCATATTGTCTATATTCAATACTTCAGGCGTGAGAGTGATTGAAAGTTGAATACAAAATTTACAGTTGTCCAGTGCGCGACTTTCAACCATCTTCTTGCCAAAAGTATTTAAAATTATTTTTATAGAAAATTTAATGTTCTATAAAATTGTTTACATCTATTTTCTTCGTAATTCCAACAGATTTTACAGCATTTCAAGTTAAACGTGCAAGTGTTCAGTCACTGCAGAAACCGTGGTGGAAAGACAATTCTTCCTAAAGCGCAAGCCAAACATTCGACAGTGTTGTGCGTCTCTATCTTCGTCGTACAGCTGCACTAAAATGAAACGAAAGGAGGTACACAGATTAATGACAGACGTCATAGTAATTGCCCGCACGCCAACAGTGTAAAAAGAAAGAGATTCACTTGTTGACGGCATTTTGTAGCTTCGCTGAACACTTTTACAACTCAGAATGCTATAAGTTTGGTATTATGTATAATAAAGCTAATTTAGGACAAATGATACATAGAATTACTAGCTATTTGCTTAATACATAATAAGATATTATCAATATATACTATATTTGAGGAAGTCCATTCCAAAACTTGCCTTATCCATATTTAAAAAGAAATGAGTTATCGGCGCCGATGGCTTCTGTATATGACTCTTTATAAGTAAGCGACAATTGAACGTTCTAAAAGTCCCCTTATCCTTTACTAAATACATACATAAAATTGACTGACTTTCCAAAACTTGCATTTGCCTATCAAATGTACGTTCCAAAACTCGCCTTATCCAGGCAACCAATCAGCTTCGTCCATTTCGGACATGCGATTTCGATGTCTACCTACTAAATTTTTTTGCTATTCTGGATATTCAGTATTCATGCTGTAGTTGTTATTCCATATTGTTTTAGAATAATCGTTTTAATATTGCATTAATAAAAAGAGGACCTTAATAAATTTTTGTGTTTTTTTTATTCGTAATGGAAGAATTCGGCAGTACTGTCAAACTAGTTCAGCTCAGAAGGGGGAGAAAACGAACAAGTGATCCAAAGAAATGGAAGAAAATCCTGGCGAAAATAAAGAGATAAGTGAAGAGTTTTTAATAAAATAAGATGGTATTAGTAGAAATAATAAATAAACAAGTTATGAATTACCCAGACAAGCTGTCCTTACTTAATATTACAAGAACTATCTAGTTTTTAATAATAATGATAATAATAACAACAGTAATAAAATAATAATAATAATAAACTTGGAGCTATAGAAAGAAAACTTCGGAAAATGCCAGTAATAACCAATCCAGAACAATACATCATTTTTATTGAAACATTCTTTATAGGATTTTGCAAACATCAGAAAAAATAACTATCTATAACTAAAAGAAAAACTTTGTGTAGAAATATTAATGAAATATTTGCATTCTTTCGATAACCTGAATTCTGGTTATGCTAGCAAATTAAAATCCTAAAATGAATTTGTCTAATTTCTTATTTGACAATTCTCATTCTAACACTAGCATCCACACAGTCCCCTACGGCCATGCAGATTAAACTAGTAATCTGCATGGCCGTAGGGGACTGTGTGGATGCTAGTGTTAGAATGAGAATTGTCAAATAAGAAATTAGACAAATTCATTTTAGGATTTTAATTTGCTAGCATAACCAGAATTCAGGTTATCGAAAGAATGCAAATATTTCATTAATATTTCTACACAAAGTTTTTCTTTTAGTTATAGACAGTTATTTTTTCTGATGTTTGCAAAATCCTATAAAGAATGTTTCAATACAATTATAAGCAAACAAATAATAATTCATTTTTAATACATCATTTTGTTTAGAGAACATGGCAGTGTACGAAATTGCAAGATTCCGGAGTGAAAAACTGGAAAGTCATGACCAAAGAGTATCTAAAAAGCGTCCAATCATGGCACTTCAAGTTCTCTTCAGCAAAGAGATTCTTCATTCAGAAGTGGAAAGGACAATATTGTCACTGTTAGGGGTGAAGAAAATTACATGGTGGACACGGGCAGTGGTGGATTTACCAGCAGGCTGAGTAGGCTGGAGCCTAGGACGGCAGATTTTAGGGGCGGCAAATTTGGGGCCAATATTTTTTTTGTCTTACAGAAATTAAAAATATTCATATTTATATAGGTACCTAAATGTTATTAGGTCCACACAACGTGCATTAATCATTAATGTGTAAGTAGTATTAAGGCATACCTTACCCCGCCTTATTAGTAGTATGTGATTACTTCAGAAATATACGCAAAAACTATTTCTTGTGCAATCTTAACTAAATCGTGGGGTAGAAAAAATAATCTGGGAACTGACACATCGACACAATCATACTAATTACAGGATAAAGGTGGAATTAGGACAATCGATAGCACACAAATCATAAAGTTATAATTTCATGGACAAAAAAAATTCAATTAATATGATTGTGAACTAGGGTATTGAATTGTAAAGGTCGGTAGACGGCAAAATTTGAATAGCCTACTGGCAGCAAATGTGTAAATCCACCACCGGACACGGGTGAATCCAGATCTCTGTTTAAACGAGGAAAGCAATCTCGTCAGATGAAAGTTTCACAGGTGGAAAAAGAGATAACAATAAATTCCAATAAACTGGTTGATGTTAAGAAGCTCGTAGTTGCCCACTTTGTCCAAAATTGGTTGCATGATGAAGAACTTTTTCAACACTTCATACAAGAGCAACAAGGAAATCCTGCTGTGAATAATAATAATGAGGAGTCTGGTGAGGGGGGACAATAAGAATTTGAAATCTTAAACATATATTTTTTAATAAACTTTAGTGTTCATATTCTTTTTATTGTTATAATAAAGATTTGTCTTTTCAAAAGTGGCAGTAGGTATTGCTTCAGTATTATTCCGAAAGTCGCCTTATCCAAATAGCCATGTCGAAACTCGTTTAATCCAAATTTATATCTCTAATTATTGAAAATTGGGCGAAAATTGTTGTTTCAAAAAACGAAATAATTCCTTCATACGGAGCAACACCAAGACCCTACGAATCAATACTTCTAGTAGTATATATGATTATCGGTTTTTTGCATTTTCTGCAAAAGAAATGGACAGGTGAGTTTTGGAATGGACCTCATTTATAATCAAAAAGTGCTTCAATTTAAAACAATGACTTGAAATTCATCAACGGAAATATACAATTTTCAGTCATAATTTTTTTTTAGTTTTTTAAAAAAATATGTTGATGGGAAGAATGAAAAAGCAAGTAATGTGTTGTTTTAGCGGCTTCTTCATTTACAGTATTTCTTATTTTCTTAATTGCAAAGACAGACTTGGACAGCATGTTAATAAGTTCAGTCCAATTTAAATGTGTGTGAAAAATGAACCTCTAAGAATTCATCCAAATTATTTTTGGTTTGAAATGCAGCATCACTCTTATTTAATAATAATTCACTGGGTGCAAACCAACCTATTCGAGTATATACGTGTGGATCTGCTGACTGTCATCTTCCTCATCTATGCTTGTTCCAAAAGTTGAAAAGGAAGAGCAATGGTCCCAGCATGGACCATTGTGGCACCCCTCGTTTTATCTGCATGGGTTTGCTTTTATTATTATAATACTCAACTAGTTCTGACCTATTTCTTAGGTAGGACTCAATTAACAATTGCCACATACTCCATAAAAATTTAGCTTGTTGAGCAGGATAGTGCGATTAACAGTCAAAATTGAGCAACACTTTTTTTAAATAATTAATACTACAAAAAGAAATCCAAACTCGGCTCATTTTTACTGTAGAAAAATAAACAATAAAGCAAATTAAAGACAATTTTAGCAATTATTAAAAAATATTCATTACATTTTTGCAAAAATTTGTATTTTTGGAAATATTTACTAAAAAGATCGCAATAATGCGACGCTACCCTATTTCATCCACTTGATATGTCCCACAAGTGGGTAATTCACTAAAACAATTAATTTCCGTAAAGTATACATCATTACCTGTATACATAATTGGAGATTAAAAATTTAAGGGAATCAAAAATAAGCTGTAGGATAAAGCCTTTAGTATTTATAGAACATTGATAAATACCAATTATTTCATCTAAAATTTTATCAAAAATAGGATCCTCTTCTGTTTGTTTCACAACAGTTTTTATTGTTTTATCCAATTCCGAAGACATTCTATTTTGTTTTTCTGCAACCTTATTGATAGTGTGGGCAATTTTTTCATGAAATTCTCTGTTTTCCAGCAATGTTTGTGCAAGAACCTGAAAAAATGTATTGTTTACCAATTCATTTTCATGTTAGTATCGACTTACCTCCGATATATCTTCTTTATTAGGACTTGGAAAATTTGCCCCCGTGGTAGACTTGTCAAGTTTTGAATGCGACTTTCTCCAAGGAGATTTGTGTAAATGTAAGTCTGCACTGGTACTCCGTATATTACCGGGCAAAGTATGTGCAGGTGTGGTTTCCACATCGCTAACGTGTTCCGCAGGAGATATGCTCGTGTCATCTAAATTTGAGTCAACTGGAGACCTAAATAAAATGGTTGGGTAACATACGAACAGTAAAGGTACAGTTAAATGATGCTTTAAATAAGATTTACCTTGGACAAGGTGTTGAGGTTCGACTAGAGAGAGCTTTATTTAACAAATATAATAGTTGATGAACTAGTGAAGTTTTTGGATGGCGTTCATTATAATAGTTTGTTGATTCAAGTCTCCCTTGCACTAAAAATCACAATTATATATTTAATAACAGGTTTCAACAGCATAGTGTAGAGAAGAAAATATATTAAATGGAATTACTTATTTCCAATAATTTTACTTGAAATGCAATATAATTTCCAGGTCAGGAATAACATAACGAAAATGTACAAACTGCAGGGGTATAGAATTATTTTTAATTAGGTAAAGTAAAGATTATCAAATTCACTACAAAAAAGGTTATATACATCTTTTTCCTCAAACAAATAGTTTCCAAATAGTAGCCATGCAAAGACACTCTGTTGTGGATAATGACTGTCTCAACATCTAACTGTACATTAAAAGAGAAAGAGCTAAGAACCAGTAAATGAAGTGGAGTTGGTGGACATTTCTAAGTCAGCGATGGACCCAAGAACCCTTTCCCCCATTTTTTGGGGTGAGGAAGGACCCTTGCATCCCATCACTTCAACATATATGTCTCGTACTTGAGTATGTGTGAACAAAATCTTAAAAGTCGTGAGTATGCGTAAGAGTGAGTAAATATTGATTCACACGCCCATATCTATGTGGTAGTCATACTAAAAGATAATATTGATCTCTGTGTAATAAGATATTTCTATAGAACTTTGAAAGTAATCTGTGTAAGTACCTATTCTTGATCTTATAATCCGCATAGAGGTGAATTTATGCGACCAAATCTCTCATTGGAAAAAGTGGACCTACATTTAATATAAATTAAACGGATTACCAATACCTGTGGTATTGGCATGATACCAGCCAAGTTAAGTATTAATTAATTTAATTTAAAAGATAACCAACTTAACACTTCCATTGAAAATCGTTTCGTTTTTCTTTTATTTTCTTAATTCCTAAATTTAAGTTAATTTGGGTTTGCATGAATTCGCCTAAACTTTTGGTGCAATGATATATGCAGTAGTCTATATTATAATGTAACCTTCCATTCTTTACACAAGGTACTAAATGAATGTGTAAATAACTACATGCACCAAGGTATGGCTACAGGCCCGTAGCCAGAAATAATTTGTATGCGGGTGTACATTCCATTTACAAAAATTATAAAATGGTAACACCGAGGTAATGTTGGAATTTCTTCAGAGGGTGTTCAAAAGTTCCCAAGGGGTGTTTCGCAACCCACTGGCTACAGGCCTGTATTATACAATATATGTACCTAATATTAGTAGGTAATTTTTACTAACCAATCTTGTATATTTCAAAATATTCACTCAAAATATCTTCTAAAGTTAAGCCTACAAATCGTGTTGGTAAATATTTGCTTCTACCCAAGCCGATATCGTCTTGTAAATGGTTTGAGGTTTTAAGAAACTCCTTATAGGCAGACCTACATTGTTCACTCTTTAGATATCCTACAAAGAATATTACTCTAAATAATGCCTTAAAATATATGTTTAGTATTCCCGCCAAGTAAAAAGTAAGCTTACCCAACACAAGTCGAGCAATAATTACGTATGATGACTCCATTTTCTTGTCTTTTTTAAAACTAATTTACAATGCACAATGTGACACTTTTAGTCTTGATACCGTTAAACGAAAGTCCACAACTAACTTTAACTTAAAATAATGATGTTTTACTAAAACGAGCATCTTTAAAATAATACGAACATCCATAAACAACACGGACGGTGCATCGGTGGTGCCAACATTATTCGTACATGCCAGTCATGCCACATGCCTATTATTAAGGTTGCTATCAAAAGAGAGAGGAAGAGATAACCATTAACCTATATTTTTGGTAATTAATTTACATCATTTTCGTCAATAATGTATTATCAAAGATTAGAAAATTATCAAGATAAGACAGTCAAATAGAGAAGACTAGTGTAGTTTATCGGGAATTATCGGGTGCGCATTAAATGAATTTGACCAAGATAACTAAAGGACAGGTTGTCAATTCACCATGTAACATGTAAACAACTGTCATATTAGCTTCTAGGCTAGGGCTCTTATCTGCTAGGAACACTAACGGAAATTATTTAAATGAAACCATGAAAAGAAGGAGATCCGCGGGAATGCGCATCGTATTCTTAACTCGTATTTCTATAGCAAAACGGCGGGATCGGTGGATTATTGGGTTACTTGCACAGTTTCACTTTATTGCAAGGACACATCTCATTACACAGTCTCCTGACATAAAACTTAATATTATCGATCAATGGTTGATATACCTGTTTAAAATAAATAAGGCCAATTGTCAATTTCAATTTAGAAACAGGTCATCTAAATATGTTTTACTTACACATTTAGAAAACTTCCATCTCTATACATTTTCTTTCTAGCACGTATTCTTGAAAAAACATTTAGTAGATTTAATTGAGATAACAGAGATTTCCTAATTGCATGAGTCATGACAAAGAGATAACACATGATATATTGTATATCAGCGCTTCGTCCTCTAGATAACTATTTAACTTGTAGTACCGTTTCCGAGGTGCTAGATGGCGCACAAGGTTTAAAGTAGAAAAATTTCGTTGCATACCTATGTTCACCCCAATCTACCTCATAACGTTTTCTGTGCTAGAAGGCGAAGGTGTTGAATCAGACGAGATCAGAAAATTTACGGAAAATGGGTAGAAACAGTAGAAAGCAACCAGGCAATTCCAGCAGCAGTAGTGACGATAACTCTCTAAGCGAAAAAGAAGATAAAGAATTATATGAGAGGGTCGAGAAATTAAGAAAGGAGTTAAAGAGGAGATGCCGACCACGTGGCCGCCATGAGCCAAGAAGTGTATCTGAACATATATACTACAGGACTGTACTAATATTAAATCCTCTCGTAAACAGAGAGACGAAAGCCCTAAAACAAGGCAAACTTATGAAGACTGTGATCGCAGGCCGAGAGCCTCGGCGTGTCTTCAGTCAATAAAGGACTTTGAACGTGAACTGAGAGTCACGGCGTGTCCAAAATCAAAAAAGGACTGTGATCGTGAACTGAGAGTCACGGCGTGTCCAGAATCAAAAAAGGACTGTGATCGGTCACTGCGAGTGCCGGCGTGTCCACATATCAAACCTAACAATTGTAATCGTAACACACTTGACCTAGCAGGCCCCAGCACATACATATCTCCAGATGAAGACGACAGTTTACAGGATTTGCCAGATCTTACCTATGAGAGTGAACTAGATTTCCCAACTAATCAAGGTACAGTAATCAAGAAGCTTCATGTAAGAATGATGCATCTCTAGAAACTGGCAAGCAAGAAAGCCTTGTATTAAATGAGGAGATCCTTGAACTTCTCGGAAATGACAATGGGGCTAAGAATATACTAACAGTTATGAAGTACACCCTGCGATAAAGGAAACTTGGTCACAGATATTAAGCAGTGGTTTAGAGAAACAAATACGTTTAGAGCTCTTAATAAATCACCCAGTACTAACTAATCTTAGATTAGGTGCTCCTCAGGTAAACTCGGAGGTAATAGCGGCACTGCCACCGCCTGCTGAAAAAAAAAAAAAAAAGACAATTTTCAGATTACGGCCCAAAATCGGTTTGGTTGCGGAATATCTGCTTTAGGAAAAGGTTTGGATATAATTTTAAAAGATCCAGATATAACCAACAAAAATGAAATTATTCGCTATTTAAGCGATGCAGGACGAATTCTTTGTGATTTTCACCACATGTCCTTAATCAGAAGACTACATTAGTCCAAATTTAAATAAAGTTGTAAAGGACATTTCCAACAAGAGCCCAGTTGGGGATTTTTTGTTTGGAAAAAATCTTGCAGAGAGATTGAGAACGGCAAGAACTGTAGAACGGACGGGAAAGGAGTTACAGCAAACCCAGGCGCATCAGCATTGCCCTAATGTAAATTCTCAAATAAAGGAAAAATATTTTACCAAGCCTTTAAACTACAAAGGCCCGCCTTGACGTCAGAGGGATTCAAGGCAGAAAGGGAAAATGCCCTCCAGAATAGTAGACAGCAGGAAGTACTAAACATGAGTATCAGTTTAGCTGGTAAAAATAATTTTTATCTCGGTGGAGAAAAATAAATGCAAGCCCAACAATCATGAATTGGCTAACTGATTAAAAAATAAATTTGATTGGAACTCCGGTGTAGAGGAGCCCAGTTAACAGAAATTAATCCGCTAATTAATTGTTAGACTTAGGGAATTGTGTCTTATCACTAGTTTAACCAGGGGATCATATCGTAGTGTATTTCCAAAACAAACCAATTTATTTCTTCACATTTTCTGATTGAGAAAACAAATGGGAAGAGATTTATTTTTAAATCTTAAAAAATTAAATGATTTCATAATAGTGAAAACATTTTAAACTTAAAGACCATAGAACGGTTTTAGGGTTAATTAATAAAGACATATATAAGGGAACAATTGATTTAAAGGATGCTATTATCTTATAGCCATTGACAATAGCCACAAGGAATATTTGCGTTTTTATTTTAAATAGACTCTTTATGAATTTAATGTTCTTCCTTTTGGGTTATCTTCTGCCCCCTACGTATTTAGCAAGATAAGGAAACCAGTAGTTTTTCTCTTACGTTTGGCAAAAATTAGATGTGTTATATATCTAGATGATTTCTTGGTTTTTGGTGATACCCAGAAGGAATGCCTTGAAAATGTAGAGTATGCAATTACAACATTAGAATCCCTTGGGTTTATCATTAATAGAGAGAAAAGTTGTGTATACCCATCACAGGTATGTCGAATATGTCGATATCTAGGGTTTATTTTTGATAGCACCAATATGACTATTAGTCTACCAAGGGAAAAGGAAGTGAAGATTCTTGAGTTTATTTCTTTTATAGAGTCTAATCATGTAGTATTTTATTAAGAGTTGATACCACAACAGCTCTTTCATACATAAACAAGATGGGCAGCATCCAGCATCCGAAGCTTAATATGTTGGCAAGAGATATATGGGAGTGGTGCGAGCAAAGAGATATTTGGCTTCATACATCATATTTATATACCATCTATGGAAAATAAAACGGATTTTGATTCACGGATAATTTCACTGATAAATGTGCTAAATATATATCTTGGTTTAGAGATCCCGAATCATTTACTGTTGATGCTTTTATCGTCTCATGGAGCCAGATGTACTTCTACGCTTTCCCACCATTTTCATTGATCTTACGAACCTTGAATAAAATAATTTCGGATAGAGCAGAGGGATTTTTAGTAGTGGCTTATTGGCCTTTATAACCCTGGTACCCAATTTTTCAAAAAATGCAAAAAAAAAAAATGAACCTAATCTACTTTCATCTCCTTTCAGGCAAATACATCCTATATGACCAACACTTACCCTGGTGGTAGGATTATTATCGGGGAAGCTCTCAGGGCAAGAGGGGTACCCAAAGAGAGCATTCCAATAAGTTGAGTTTACGCTCACCAACTACACACTATAAAGCAGTATGACAGTGCGTATAAAGCCTGGTGGGTTTTTTGTAAGAGAAACAATTTACCTCTTTATACAGCTAAAGTTTCAAAAGTTATGAAGTTCTTGCAAGGGGAGTTTAGTAATAAGAATAATAGATATGGTACATTCAATTGTTACAGATCAACCTTGGCATTAATTATTCAGGGGAATATAGGGTCCGACCCCCAGTTAAGGAGATTCATAAAGGGAATAGCCTAGATTAAGGCCTCCTAAGAGGCGCTATAATGTGACTTGGGATCCGCAGAAAGTTTTTGGAACCATTCTACCCCAATGAAGATTTGTCTCTAGGGAAACTGACAATGAAATTAATTACATTACTGGCCTTGGCTACAGGACACAGAGTTCAGGCATTTAGACTCATCAGGATGGAAAATGTCATAATTTCTGAGGATCAGATAATAATACCAGGCGAGATCAAGACGACGACTACTAAGAGTTTGCAACCATGTCTACATTTGCCATATTTCAAAGAAAAGCCTGAAATTTGTGTTGCTTTGACCTTGTTCCAATATATTGAAGTAACGGCACTTTTGAGGATAACAGGAGAAGAACATTTATTTTTGACGACAAGACCACCATATGGAGCTCCGACCACCCAGACATTAAGTAGATGGGTAAAGCAGCAGGTACTCAAAGAATCTGGTATTGACACACAACTATTCACCGGCTACTCAACGAGACATGCCTCACCATCGGCGGTATTTAGGAACGGAATCTCCTTAGAATTGCTAAGAGAGACAGCAGGTTGGAGCTCTAACTGCAACATATTTGCCAAATTTTACAATTGCCCCGTTGAACAACAAAACAACTTTGCGAGGGTTGTTTTTTGTTTATAAGAGTCCTTGCGTTTTTTATTATTATTATAATGCATTGGATTTTAAAAAATAAAGAGTGCTGAACATTACTTGATGTGTAATATTTTTTATTTTTCTACTTTAAACAGCTACAAGTTAAATAGTTATCTAGAGGACGAAGCGCTGATATACAATTAAACGATCAAACGAACTTACCTGTGAAGTTCGATCGTGATTGTATGAAGCGCTTCGTCCGAATAGATAACTCCCAACTATCCCCGGAAAAAGAAGAAAAAAATATATATATATATATTTAAAAAAAAAAAATAATAAAAATAAAATAAATACATGTGTGTGTGTATATATGTACATATGTGTGTATATGTACATTGCCATCTATCTTTAAAGTTATGAGGTAGATTGGGGTGAACATAGGTATGCAACGAAATTTTTCTACTTTAAACCTTGTGCGCCATCTAGCACCTCGGAAACGGTACTACAAGTTAAATAGTTATCTATTCGGACGAAGCGCTTCATACAATCACGATCGAACTTCACAGGTAAGTTCGTTTGATCGTTTAAATATAGGCGCAATGTATGAAATAGTAATGAGACAACAGAAATAAATAACTTGTATCAGAAGTTTTGATGTCTATGTTAACTCATATTAAGTAGTTTTAAGGTATATTTATTCTCATATCGGTCGGTATAAAACGTGTCGGCGCCTTTGACAGTGCGCGGTAAAGATCAACGACCTCGACACTTTTTACATATACCGACAATCGGTCTGTAGTAAACTTTAGCGATAATCTGTATGCATAGGTATCCTGATTTCACGTATCTAGACAAAAACACAAATGTTGTGATTTAGAAACAATTTCTGATCTGTTGGAATATACCCTTATTTGAAAATATGGTCGCTTGTGTGCAGGGGCCACTACTCTAGCTCTTTTGCCTCCCTGGGCGAAATGGCATTTTATCGCCCTCACCCTACCGTATCGTATCGCTATGCCGAAAATGCCACCCTTAGAATTCTGGCGCCCTAGTCGGCCGCCCACTTTGCCCGCCATCTGGAGCGGCCCTTTTCGTGTGTTTCGTTCTGACGTATTCTTTAATCTGTGGTTCTGACTCGCAACTACCTATAGGTATGTGCAGTGATGTGATTATACAAGAAACGAAAAATCGTTTTCCGGGAACTTTTCTACAGTTCTGGTGTGAATTAAAGGATACGATACAGTCGATACAGCAGTTTGAGATTCCGCGCTCTTGGATAGGAGGATTAGCACACAGTACATCGTACATTTCTAACATTATTAGATAGGGGCGGATATAGATAATACATACTTTTATCAAAATAATGTATTTATTGATTATAATTACAATAACTTAAAAAATAACACATGTATAAATTTCAGCGCCTTGTCCAGTGTTCTCATATACTTATTTGATTCTTAATTTCTTAAAAGTATTTAACTACCGAGTTATCGATTAATTTTTAAAATAATCTGGTGACTAAATGTAGGCTATATAAACATTGCTTGTTTAACATGTAAAACCAGCTGACACATTGATATCGAAATTCTCTTGCAGTTGACTTTGAACCGATACAGAAGACGTTTTGTGACATGGAGTACCTATATAGCTTTAATCTAGAGTCAACACAGCTAAGTGGGAGTTAGGAGTTAACCATATCATACCTATGTGTAATCGAAAAGTCCTAAATATGTCATTAACACAAAGCCAGTGCTCTGTTCGCAAAGAAGAGGAATGTATTATGAAAATGAAAGGAACAAGAAGAAGAGATAAGATAACCAACAAAGAAAAATAAAAGTAAACTTTCCATGAAAAGCTAAATAACGTCAAAATGGGAAATTTTTAAGCGTTCTTGGTAATGAAGATTGAAGAGGTAATTAAAGGGAATTAACAACATGGATGTATCTCAAGTTGCAGCTCTTTTAAGACCAGTTAGCAGTGAAGTTTTCAACGGCAAAGGAAAATTGTGTTTATCTTCAGTTTATTTGTATAAATTAAACAGTGCTTTTGAAACAAATATTAATGAAGATTTAAATTTGTCTTTTCACATAGTTCAAACAAGTAATGCAAAATCTAATCTTATCCGAGATTTACAGTTTTTGTTGAATCTTGTACAAAGGACAATAAGCTTAAAAATTATTCCAGATGTTAACGATGAATTTAATAGCATTAATATAACAAGGTTTAAAAATATAAAAGTATTGGAAATTCACAAGCTCGACATAAGGATTGTACTTGGTATACAAAAACTTAGGTCCCAACTACAAGAGCTAACATGCTGCCATAGCTTGAGTTGTTTAAGCGATATTTTGGACAAATGTGGTGGAGATAATAGTCAAAGTTACAGTTGGAATGAACTGAAAAAGGCAAATTTTTCGTACAATGGAATTGTAGAACTTGAAAGTTTGGAATGTATGCTCTCGTTACATACGTTGGATTTAAGTCACAATGAGCTTACTAAAGTGCACTTTTTAAATCAGTTACCTAATTTAAAATATTTAAATCTTTCATATAATAAACTCGATAGTGTTCCTCGCTTCAAGGGCCAAATATGCAATCGTCTTCAGGTAAGTGATAATTTATATCCATGCTTTTTTTGGTGAATAACGTTTCCCACTGACTGCAATTTATGAAACTGAGTGCAACTTTTACTTTCCATTGAGAGTGTCTAACACACTAGGTGCGTCTTTTTGCTATAATTCTGCTGCCGGATTATCGAAATTTGTCGTTTTTACAAAAATTTTATAATTTTATAGGTGAGACCGTACATAACCTAGTCACGCTATTGACATTACTGTAAAAATCATGGAGTGCATGTCGTCATTTGCACTCAGTGTTATTCAGTGGAAAACGCTATAAAAGTTGATAATAATCCTGTCCCTTTGATGGAAAAATAAGTTTCATTTCATATAGTTAGGACCAATCAGAATCTTGTACCAATAGCCTATTATTGAAAATTATAGCTGATACTGTATTATGAAAATAAGACTAGGGGATGAAGTCAAGTACAGTAGTGAGCTGTACTATATGGTTTTAAATATAGCCATGTTGTTTTCGGAAGTACAAACTATGTAGGAAATAAATAAAATAGGGTTAGAAATGATCTGCAAATGTCGTAAACAGAAAGTAAAAGTTGCAGTCTCGTGTTGCTAATGAGAATCAAGTTGATATTTTATCTAAATTTGTTCACTGTTGAAAAATTTACAATTTTAAACTTGAATGAATGAAGTTTTCCTTTTAAACTGATATGGTATGTTCACTAAACTCGAATTAGCAAAGTAGTGAGTTAGACTGGGTTGTAAATTAATGTGAGTATTCAAGGTATTCTTTAAATGTCGGTATCGGCAAAAAGTGGCTTACAAGCTTTTCCAACCAAACCTAGAATGTTTATTTTGTGTTCCTGCACCACCATTCCACAATTAAATGAGAATTAATTCACTTAATAGTACATGTCTTTTGCTTATAAATGTTAAAAAGAGTTTAAACTTACCTAAATCCTTATCAAGTCAGAACTAGCCAATTTCTGCGTTTTTGTAAAAATCGCTCGATGTAACTTTTAAATAATATAATATAAAATTAAACAAAATGTTTCTTAGTCTGCTTTGATGTTTCATGAGAAAACTATTTATCACTCTAGAACAATACTTATAAAACCGTAGCATAGAATTTACTTTATGATTCATAATAATATTGATACTATCTACATAAATATAACACTAATCACGAATATTGTCCGTGACGTCATCATCTGTTAATTTCCGAATTCCCTATTATTCATCTCTAAAACGCATCGTTACGCTTGGGACTTCTGTCGTAGCCCCATCAGATGCTACTTTGTGTTATTTACATTCTAATGAGGTAGTATTTAAGCTGAGATAAGAAACTTATGACTGAAAAAAATATTAAATTGATGACGTGAATGACCACATTCGTAATTAATATAATATGGTGTACCACATTGTCTAGATACATGACTGAAATTTGAAAATTATGGCGGGAAGTTGTTTATTCAAATTTATACTTGAATTTCGAGAATTTTATGTAGCATACTGGACTATCCGTTTTGTCCACTATTCCTAAGTGACACTCACGCTGATACTAATTGCACTTTGTTTCGAATATTTTATTTTATGTACTATTGCGCACTTAGTGTTTGTAGGATTTTAAGAAATAAGACAACTAAGTATTAGATACTATTTTATTTCATGTAAAGTTAACTATTTGAAAAAAGAGAAGAAATGAAAATTAAAAGAAAAAATTACTAGCAGTAGAACTGTATGGCAAAATAAATTGGTACAATGATATACTCATCCCATCTCATGAAAAATAAATTTCGGATTTTGAATCTGAATTATAATCCTTGATAATTTCATCTTTACAAAATGAAGAGTATATTGCATTCTATATTGTATTATAAAAATCTGGAATAAAATTCCGTGATCGATAAGAAATCTTTCAATGAACAAATTAAAACATACCGCCAAAGCTTCTCAAAATGGCATTTTATGGCATCAAAAACTTTTTTGAGGATAATATTTTTTAAATATGTGAAACTCTGGGACTGTGATATGTATGTATTATGTAGGTATATTAGTTTTATAAATTTTATTGACCATACCTAGCAAAATAAATTATAAATCTGTTTCAAATAGAATATCCACTATACTTCATTATTTTATTATTGTTTAACTTAAATTTCAAAATTGTACTTTACTATCATTAAACTTTGACACGTTCTATAGGTATCCAAGAGGGATATTTTTAAATGGAACAAATCGCTGTCTATCTATTACGGGGACCATTTCCTAGAAAGAGACATCCGATAGGAAGTATTTATTATTTTTGGCTATAACTTTTTTCTTAGTATGTATATTTAAAAAATTATAAGACTACCTAAGTAGAACCATATCAAGACTATTACTATGAATTTTCACTCAATAATTCCAGTCGTTCCCAAAATAGTTCGTTTAAAACTACGAAATAGGAAGACTATTATACGATTAAAATGTATTGACCCCTCACTTTAACCACGAATATCTCAGAAACGGAGGAGCGGAAAAAATTGTAAAAATTATGTGTTCATTATGTGTCTATTCTAACTCATTCACTAAAATTTGAATAATGTACATTGGACAGTATTGGAGTTCTGCTAAGTTATATTGAAAAATGTCCTACTTTTTAAGGAAATTTTGACCATACCCGTGCTAAATCCATTATATCTTGGAAAATATGCCTACTATATAAATACTATTTTAGATACCAATAAAGCACGGCATTTTTTGTACAAGGAAATTTTTTCATAATTTTTAATTCTAAAATTTTGCGGTTATTCTCAAAAACGTGACCTAATGTTTATTCAGTTATTTATCAATGAATTTAAACAATTTTTGTTAAAATGGTTAATTTTATAAAATGTAAACATTTTCTGAAAAAAGAATTGGTATATATCAAATATTAATTTAGTTATAAAGCGCAATAGATAATATTATTGCAAGCTATCAGTAATATTATCTATAGCGCTTGATAACTAAATTAATGTTTGATATATATCAATTCTTTTTTTCCGAAAATGCTTACATTTTTTATAATTAACCATTATCAAAAATTGTGTAAAGACATTGATAAATAACCGAATAAACATTAGGTCCTTCTTTTGAGAATAACTGCAAAATTTTGGAATGAAAAATTATGAAAAAATTTCCTCATACAAAAAATGCCATGCTTTATCGGTATCTAAAATATTATTTACATAGTAAGCATATTTTCCAAGATATGGATATGGTCAAAATTTCCTTAAACAGTAGGAACATTTTTCAATACAACTTAGAGCAGAACTTCAATACTGTCCAACATACATTATTCAAATTTCACACATCTTGGGTCCTGATTATGAATACTATTGTGCTGGTGAAATAATTCCAAATTGTTTTTGACAAATAAGCTTGCTTCATAAATAAGGATGGAAGTAACTGTTAGAATATTATTTGTTTTGAATATAGTTCTGCAGGATTCTAGCGGAGCATATGAGTATATAAGTCTTAATATTCTTTTTTGTTGAACAAAAACCCTGTTTAAGTCTGTTGCTTGACCCCAATACAAAATAAGATATTTAATATGAGAGTATGCTAGTGAGTAATAAATATTTAAGAGATATTCAACATCCATTATACCTAGACTTAAGATTGAGAATATAATTAGATTAGCACTATTAGTCGCAGTTTAAAGACTAAGGTGTTTTATATCGTTTTCTAATTTCAAAGTGCACTTAAGCCATAGGCCTCGAACATACAGCATATTTACCTGAAACTTAAGATAATTGGCAGAAGAAATGCAAATTTAAATAACCCACAGTAATAGATGATTAATATATTTTCAAACCCAACATTTATTATACTTTTTTTTTCCACAGGTTTTGGTTCTCAACAACAACTTTATAGAAGATTTAGCTGGGTTAACATCTCTTTGTAATGTGATACAGTTGGATCTAAGTCAGAACTGTTTGTTAGATCATAAAACTCTACTTTCGATTTCTCACCTGCCTTCACTTCAGTGGTTAAACCTTCAAGGCAACCCGCTTAGTTTTCACCCTCATCATCGTAACGTAACCTGCAATTATTTAAACAAAAACAGTTCTACCTTAAAATTCGTCCTTGATAATGCTCCCCTAAACAAAACAGAGAAAATGCTAACAGGCTCATTGTATCCTATTTTCCAGTCATGTGTTGTATCTGCGTCAGCAAATAATTCCTCAGACGATTCAACAAACAGTTCTATTCAAGAAAGAATAAGAAAAATAAGAAATGTTACAATTGAAGATGACAGCATAGTGAAGGAAGAAAAAGTATCTGTAGCAACGTCACCCATGTCGTCTCAGCATTTAGAGATAAAAAGGAAAGTGGAACATTTACGAGAAGAATATGGTGAGTCTTGGTTATATCGTCACTCTGGTCTGCTAGTGCAGGATGTGTTGGGTTTTGAAAAAACTTCAGTTCTTTCCTCAACTCCCTACGAGACTGCCTTAGACTCTTTGTATTTACCAAATAATAGCCGAGTGGATGTCACATATGATTCTGCACAATTTGTAACAGCCGAAGGCAATTCTGGTTTGAATCCTACCACCTCAAATGAAGGGAATTTTGAGACCGCTAATGATGATTCTCTCATATTTAGTAATACAGTACAATCACAGGATGACATATCCGATATCTCAGATGGGGAAGATATTTGTTCTGGTGGAGAAGAGTGTATTTATCTCGCAACAAATAAAAATGAAAATGAGCAAGTTTTTGTGGTCGTGACTGACACACATATTTCTGAACGAGATGTCACTACAAGTAAGGAAAAAGCAAGGTGGCACAACAATACCATTCTGGGTTGTGAAAAGTTGGAAGACAATAAGCATGTAATTAAAATTGAATTTGACACTTTGAGGAGAGATCGTAAACAAAGAATTTATGAACTAGATCCAGATGATTCTGAAAACTTTTATAGCTCTATTAAGGAAAAAATAAATATAACGCAAAAGCCAGAAGAAAAGAAAAAAATGTATCAGTGTATGAAATGTTCTGAATTGTTCCCAGAGCAAAATAAGTATGCTCTTTTGGATCGGCCTTCAGTGACATGTCCTAAGTGTAAGAGTAATTTAGTTGTTGAGAGTGTCTAGTAGGTACTCTGTATTATTCATTATTTGTTACTAGTTTTCTAATATATATATTAGACATATATCGTAAAGAAAAATGAAGATAAAAAGAATGGGACTGAACATTTCGTAACTTTTAAGAGACAAATTTTCTACCGAAAATATACACACACCGGAAAATTTGAAGGAACAGAAATTAATCGATATTTTTTTCTGCATTTTTTTTCCCTAACAAATTTAAACGGAATTTCTTAAAGGGAAAAGTTAACTAATAGCTAGCTAATTGCAGTAAGAAATTCATGGTGTGTCTAGACTCTCAAATTTCTTAGAAAAAAATGACAATTTATCTCTGATCCCTAATTTTGCCGGTGTGTGTACATAGTAATAAAATAGAGATATCTGATTCTAATAAATCGATAATAAAAGCTTTACTAAGAATTGTATCAGTGTAATATTAAAAGACGGTAAAAGTTGCTATAAACTGTTTATATCATCTAAAAATACATAATTAGTTTTAAATATGTACTGCTTTTGATGTTACATCATGTAATTATTGGCTGTGATTGTATAGTCTGTTCTTTAACATTTATTTTTTCTTTTAAAAATATTGTAAATGTATTTCTATTCAAATAGATTATTGTGCCTCACGAATCTTGGTGACTAGGGCTATTGCAGATGACGCCTGAAAGTCTGAAGTAACCCAAAAAATTTTATATAGCTAAAATGAATTTGAATATGGGATATATAGTGGACTGTGTGAGTTGGACGAAAACCCGACTGTTGTAGTATTGGGTGGGGACAGAAAGTCTGCCAGATTGGTTCTCCCCCCCGTTATCGAGGATGCTGAACACCGTGAGGGCCCCGCAAATGGCCAAAAACTACCTCCAAATGTGGGTTAACGTGTATGATAATTGTTTGAGGAACTCTCACTTAGTAATCTCCCGTTTTCGAGGATACTACAGAGGAAAAAAACATTAAAATGTCACCTCAATTTCATCAACAAAGTTGTCATCTTCATTTATTTTGGAGCTGAAAAATGATGAATGTATATTTTTTGGAAAAAATACTTTTATATAAAAATTGAAACCTGATTTATTTAATTATGATGTAGTATATAAAATATTTTTGTTGATGCATACAATTACTGCAGATACTGTTACGCTGGCTTTTCTTACATTATAAAATACTATGACTATATATTGTAATTATAAACCTTTTTGTCCAGTGGTATGATGAGAGCACTCTCTCACCTCTTTGGAGGGTGTTTATTAGCATTGTGGGCGGGTGTCAGACACGATTATCATGGTCCTCCCCATGTTTGGCATCCTTCAAAAACTATTTTTGCTCATGGCATGCGGAGAGTGCTCTTTCATCCCTTTGGAGGATGGTTATTGACCGTTAATGGGGTGGCCGGGTGTCAGGCATGCGTCCCAGGGTCTTCCCCATGATTGGAATGCTCCAAAACGGGTGATTAATAAGTTAGATTCTGTGAAACGTTATCAATACGCGTTTGACACCGTTTGTGGGTGGTTTTTGTCCGTTTGCGGGGGTGGGTGACTCCAATGAGAAATTCTGCCACCACTACGGCGTTCAGCATCCCCGAAAACGGGGGGGGGGGGGGTTGACAACTTTTGTTCTTTTGTTTCATCAAATAATAGTCAGATTTTTCGGGCTTTTTTCCGACTTGCACAATCCACTAATATAAACACTTGACTTATTGACGCACTTTTTGCCAATTAAGTTTGGTATCATCCAGAGATTATTTAAAACTAAATCTGAAAATATGGCCTAAATGCAGTTTTCACTGTTTAAGTTGGTGCTGTTAGCGTATTATATTACAATAACTATAAATATAGTTTCATAAGGTAACACATTCTGCATTAGCCCTACTAATCTTCGAACTTCGGTCTTTTATCCCTGACAAACGCTTTTGTAAAAATAAATGAGGAAAAAAAATATGTTATAATACTTATTATACTTAGTAAAAGATTATTTCCTTGTATTTTGTAAACATAATGTGATTCACGGAAGAAACTAATTTGCTTTACACAGTTTACTGTTACTATATTCAAGAATCACTCTAGTGTATTGCTAGAGATAATATAAAGCTAAATAGGTGAATGTGTTTTTTCCTTTTGATGCAGAAAGTAATTTCATTTTGAAAAAATGGCAGAAACACTGCATAACAAATATTTTACTGGGCCCTGATATCGGAGATCTGTTTATGAAACTGTCATTACATTAATGATTTAGTTGATATAATTTATAAACTTAGTTTTGTTTATTCAAACTTTGGAGGTAATAACAGCTCTATATTTTAAATGGATTTACCTTTGAAAACTGTTATTAATGGTGCAATAATTAAATTTGGCTCGTTAAGCACAACAATATTGTTTTCAAAGCTAACATGGAAATTCCTTTGACGCTTTTAAATATCATATTTTTGTTATAATTAACCATTTTAATACGTATTTACTTTACTAATAAATATTTTAACTTATTCAAGTGCATTTTTATTTTAACCCTCATGAATATGCACTACAAACTAAGAGCTATATCTGAAAACATTGGAAAGTAAAAAAGATAGCTACCATCGTACTATACAGGTATTTTCTCGGACTTCTTGCAAATTTGTTGTTTTTAATAATTTTCGATAGAATGCTGAATTTTAAAAAAATATATTTTTATACAAAACTATTCAAAGATGTTATTTTAAGGTCTAATAGAAATTTTGTTTAGGATACCTTCATGTCATCTGAGAAAGTTTGTTTTTTAAAATCATATTATTGTCCTATTTTATATTATAATTCAGTCAATTGCAGAAAAATGGGAAAACTAGAAAACTCAGCTTTCATTTTCCACTAACAGGTAAGCTATTTTTAAAATAGGCTGTCTCTAAAATTCTTCAGACTGCATTCTTATGTCTCCGATCCAGAAATAAAAATGCCTTTGCAATTCTTTTCTAGATAAGCCTCTTTGTGACTATGGATGTGAAAACAAAAATAATCAAGTTATTTAATTCTGGCTAAGTGATGGGTACAGTAGTGGTACCTCTAAACTTCTAACCATCATTAATAACTGTAAACAATATATTTCACATTTGCTTAAAAATGTAAAAGGTTGTTCCCATCTACACAAAACACAAATGACCCACCACTAACGATAGACCTACCTAGGTCATACCAACTTTAGCTAAAATCTGTGAATTAGTGTTATCGGTTCAATTAACAATTATTGTATTTAAGAGTCGGAAGTTATTCAGTTCAGGAGTGGCTTCGGTTCTTTCACTATTTGTAAAAAGGCGAGGTTGCCTAGAAATTCCTGCTGGGTTCTGAAGATAGCAATATTTCCATCAAAAATAATTTTGGGTGACCTGTGTTACATTACCCGTTGTATGTTTAGTACTGAATTATTATTTGTTTGCTTATAATTGTATTGCAACATATTCTTTATAGGATTTTGCAAACAGCAGAAAAAATAACTATAACTAAAAGAAAAACTTGTGTAAAAATATTAATGAAATCTTTGCATTCTTTCGATAACCTGAATTCTGGTTATGCTAGCGAATTAAAATCCTAAAATGAATTTGTCTAATTTCTTATTTGACAATTCTCATTCTAACACTAGCATCCACACAGTCCCCTACGGCCATGCAGATTAAACTAGTATTTACATAACCCACTACGATAATGAAGATTCTGTTAAAAATGATAACAAAGGCCTAAAATGAATTAACTTATCTACCTTGTCTTAAAAATTTTTCATTCTAATGGATTACATTTTCATGAAATCTATCATTCTGTTTCTTGGAAATGCTTAGCCTTTGAAACCATAGAACTGGAATTTATCAATTAATATCTCATGTAATACATAATCGAATGCTTTGGTGAGATCAAAGAACATAGAGCAAACAACATTTCCTTCTTTGAAACCGGTGTTTATTGTGGAAAAGCTAATTTATCCATAGCAAGGGTCGTGAACAGTTTAATTCTAAACACATATTGGTGTTGAAAAGGTTATTTATTTCCATGTGCACTGTAATTTGAATTTTTAGGAGTAATTCGTAGATTTTCGCAAAACAAGAAATCACCGATATTGGTCTATAATTAGCAGGATCATTTGTCATTTTTTTTAAAGATTGGTACTACATTGACTATTTTTAGATAATCCGGGAAAATATCTTTTGATAAACATAAGTTAATTAGGTTTGTAAGAGGAATTAAGATAGAGTCCTTAATGCCTTTTAAGACTGACTGAAATATAATAGACGTCTACTTTTTCTGTTTTTGAAATTGGAGATAACTTTGGCTATTTTACGACTTGATACATGGTTGAAAGAAAATTTGTTGTTCTGACTAAAATTTTCAGATAGTGAGTGTATCGGACATTACATGGGGGCAATTTGCCGATAATCTTTTCTGCAACATTTACAAAATATTCATTAAAGTCATCACAGGAAATTTTGTTGGACGAGTCAACACAGGTTCGTTCTTGGTCATTAACTATATTTCACATTGCCTGTTGGTGGTTGCAGTGGTTTTTTATAAAGTTATCATTTGACGTTTTCTTTGCTGCATTAATGGCACAACGGTAAGTGGATCTAAAGTTGTTTAGTATGGCCTTGTTGTCATGGGTAGGATTGTGATATATAACTTTACGTGCACGTCGATGGCGTCATTGAAACTATTCCTGAGCAGTAAACACACAGCCACAGTGTAAACGTTATTTAGCCACATGTTTTTTAATCGTTGTTTTCTCTAATTGTGTTTTTGTCATTTAATAATTGGTAGTTTATTTTTCTAATAGAAATATACAGGTTGTAATAGTATTTGTTTTAGTTAAACTCATTTTATTAGCTAGTAGAGGTATGTAAATAATGCGACGCGAGAGCTAATTTCACTTCATATCTACAAGTTTTATGGATTTGTTGATTTCGTAATTTGGTTAAAAAATATTTTCGATTTACATTATTGTCAATCGAAAATTACTTTGTTTTATGTGATATTATTTTTCAACATATTTTTAATGCTCCTGAGTGTTAGCCTGTTATCGCTGAAAGATTCCGACCCTTGTATATGACATTCGATGTGCCTGTTGTTATATTACGAATTCTGATGGAAAAAAAACGGCAAGTCACACAAATAATTTATTGTTAAGTAAATAAAATATAGAGTACATAGTACATTGAATTTTAAAATAGACAAAAATTTAATAAACTTCTCTTCAATTATCTTTAAATATAATGTTTACTATCACTCTTATTCCTAATTGTTATAAATAAACAAAAGGACACTTCATTTAAATTCAAATAAGATGTGTACGATTAGTAATTTTTCTCACAAAATATAAATACATATTTCTATAAAAATCTTTATTTTTTATGTATAACATTTTTATTTTATTTTTTTACAAGAAAACTCGGGATCGGATAAAAATTTTGTTTGTGTATAAAATTATGAGAAAAATTACAGTTAATGGTAATTTTTATTGTAAAAATAAAGCCATTATTGATTTAATATTAAAGTTTATTCTTACAATATTAATATTTGGATTTGTGTTAATATAGGTACAAATATAAATAATGAATCTTGTTCATCTTTGCAAATGAAACAATAAAGCTCGTTATTTCAATTAACATTTATGAACGATAGTTAATTTGGTTGATATATTAGAATCTCAACAAAATCAATAAAATAAAGTTTAATTAATTAATCAATTTAAATCTCGAATAAAATATAAATCCACTAATACTAATTGAAATTGTTTCAACTGTAAAAAACTCATTTAAATTATAACTAAATTAGGTACCGTCATTAACTAATTAAAATTATTTATATAAAAGTACAGAATCTACAGCAAATAACCAGCTTTGCATTCCAAGCAGTACCAAAGTAACATTCTTATTTTGATTTTGGGATAATGTAATAAGCTTCAACATCACTGACGTTTCCTTCCACAACAAGGCAAAAGTTACTCATAACGTTAAGTATTTACCCTGGTATTTGGGGAAGTATCGCATTTTTAAAAAAGTATAATCAAAACCAGTTATTTATCCTAGATTTTGTTGGATAAAATTAATTACAACAAATCTTAAACTGAACAAGATAACATATTTTGTGTCTATGCACAGCGCTTTTGTGTTGGCTACAAAAATATGGACACTTGAGACACAATCACCATTACTCTTGTGCACATTAACAACTTTTCAGCTTAAAAGATACTAAAATCGCTGAAAACATTTTCAATGTATCAGAAGAATAACTGAGAATATTAATAATATACAATAGACAGGGATTGCAATATTTTTAAAGCTGATTATTAATTATTGTACTTTCTACCTCATTTTCAAGGAGTGGAGGCAATTAAAATTAGAATTGCAGTGCAATGAGAAAAGCTACAACTAGGAAATCAGGGAAGGAGGGGGCAAATTTAGACACATAACCAGTCGCCTGATGTAAAATTCCAAAATGTTAACATTCTGAATGAAAAAAACAATAAGAGCTTATAGAAGTAAGTGAATTTAAATGAAACGGCACCATTAAGCCCTACCAAGTAACTTATTTTTTATCATTTATATATACTTACACATATTTTAACAAATAAGAAAACTAAGTAGTTTTGCCTACAAATATTTAAATAAAGGCGAGGACCAAATAGTGATCACTAATATTTTTAAAACTGAATAGTAAAATGGTCCAACATATGGAAAAAAAAAAACACTTTATAAACTATATTTTTAAATCAACTTCTTCCACATGGGATTCTTTTTTGGTGAATGCTTGTCCAATAAAACCTCCTGGGGTCATGAAAATTGGAACATGAAACAATGATTGTATAATTTTGGAAGAAAAAGTTTCAACGTGTGTGCAAGTAGGCACATAAATTAATTAAAATGATAAGTTTCCAAGCAACCCTTATAGAGCTATTCAATTAAGATGTGTATGGAATAAAAATAATAAGCCAGTTCGTATGTAACCACTCCTTTTTATCCACTTTTCTGCTTCATTAGAAATTCGCAAATGTATCAAAACATTAAAACATAACTGTGGTTTCAGAACCTCTGATTACAATTTCACAAATGTCAGGTAATATACTGTTATGCGTTTATGCCCCCTAGGGATGGGGCTGATAGTTCATTAGTAGTTGGAGTTAAGTAGACAATTGCTATACCATCAAAGCCTGTAGTGTGTGCTATCTCTGAGACAATGGTAGTAGGTATTCTGGAATCTAGTAGATGGATTGAGATTTCTACATTATTTATTACTTTTTACTGGAAAGATACCTTTTGTAGAAGCTGATGTGAACACGAGGGGAAAAAAGTTTTCAAAAACTTGAGGTTAGATAATCCTGAAGTGATACAAAGTGAATAGTAGAGTGTAAATATTAAGTAATAAACATTGTAAAAGGTTGTTTTAATCAGTAAATGTGTATTTTGACTAGTAAAAGTATTGTGAAGTTTTCAGTAAAATATTCAATAAAGTGTGGTAGTGTTTATCTCTTGTTATTTTTGAACCCGCTGATTTATAAGAGCGGTTTCCAAAGGGGGTGGAAACACAAATTCGGTGTGACGAAGCGAAATTTTATAACAACAGGAGTTTGGAAGTGTTCGAGAAGATTGGACAGAATTTTTCTCGGAGTTAGTGCTAATACGGACAACTAATAATTTACTGGACATTGTTCGAGGGTTATTTTCGAAGAGAAAAATAGTGTTAAGTGCATAGTTGGGACAATGTAGAAAATTCTTCAAGAAATATTTAGGCGAGTCAGAAACAAATACCTAAAGTTGAACCCGAAGAAGTGCCTACTATTCCAGAAAGAAGTAAAATTCTTTGGCTACGTCGTGTCTTCGGATGGAATACAAACAGATCCTGACAAAATTCTGTCGTTCGAGATTGGTCAAGACCATATAACGTTCATAAAGTACGAAGCTTCCTTGGCTTCTTAAATAAAACATTTATTAAATGGTATACGAGAGTTTTATAAGAACTCCAAAAAATAAAATACAGTATTTCTACATCGCTACTCATCAGCAAAGGAGATGTCATTCAAATACGAATAATTGAATAATAAAACATGTCTTTACCAGAGTAGGAATGAAAAGCTGTAAAATTTTTTTAAAAGATCATAAATACAGTAAGGCAAAGAAACAAACAGCACGTCAATGTAAATATTATCACTCTGCATTCCCGAAGCCAAAATATAGACCACCTTTTCCACAGGAAGAATCATGACATCACCGTGTTTACATTGTGCATTTTTGTAAACACCATAATTTTCCTTTAAAGCAAAACCAGTTGCTTGTTTTTTTGGGGTTACTGGGACAGTATTTATTTCATCCCTTTTAGTTGTTTTGTTAATTAACACCTCAAAGTTTCCCACACAATATCCACATCGTTTGCGTTCTATATCTAGATATTTGGAGTGTCTCCCAAGACCATATCTACAACCAGTACATCTGTAGGTATATGGAATGCGTGCAATATATAACTAACATAACCTCAAATATTAAGATTTTGTAATTTATTCTCATTTCTAACATTTCTTTTCAAATATCTACATTGGAACCAGCATAATATTTAAAAAGTCTCTCGAATAATATACACAGACATTTTTTATAGTGTTGGTTTTTAAAAATATACTGATATTTACAGATTTGAAATTCAACCTATAATTAGCAGTCTATTTTTAATATTCAACGATTTAAAAAAAAATGTGCATCTTATCCGAGAGAGTTCATTAATGTTACACTGGTTCCAATCTAGAAATGCAAATAAAAACATTAAAAATGAGTGTAAACTTACAAAAATGTAATATTTGAGGTTATGTTAGTCATGCAATGCAAGTGCCCTATTTAAAACTTATTGCATAATCATGACATCTTTTTATTGAAGATGGTTCAGGGAAAGTCTTCAGTGCGTTAGAAGCGGAGGCTTTCCAGAAAGGACCATGATCATCAGAAACGCAATTAACTTCCATGTGGCAGCATGGCACATTTCATGAATTAAAGTGTCTCTCAGTCTGTATGAGGTATCTATAACTTTCATAGACAAAACTATTCTAACTGTCCCTTCTACCCTACATGACTTGCTCACACATTGTTCGTAACAATCAGGAATTGATGGTGTTAGTTCTGCCTCATTTGTCATATGGTCGGGTCACGCCCCATTGACTTCCACCTCTTTGAATCCTTAAGAGTATTCAAGGAGAGAGTTAACCTGTAATGTGGAAGTCACCGAATCTATTCGAAAGTGGGTTAACTGAAGCTCATCCAATGAATTTTTGATGTGAAATGTGGAAGTTATCAAATTAGTGACATAGTGATGTCAATTCATGCAGAAGAGCAAGATTACCTTGAAAATTAACGCAACCCACATCTATGAGTTTCGTTTGTTTTTTATGCCTCTCATAGGTATTTATTTTGTCCCAAAATTATACACATTTTCTTTCATCTTATAATTTTGATAATCATGACCCCCTTGTAATCAGTAGTTTCATTTAAAAGGCTTTACTTTAACCGATCAGAAAAAAAAATTATTACGCTTATAAAAATATTATTTCTGGAGAAACTTTCTATACAAAATGGAAAAATTATAACAAGAAAAACACAGTTGGTTATATACAAACCTTAATTACATAAGATGTTCTTGCCACGCTTCAAATAGAGGAAGCTACTACTTTATTCTTAACATTTAGTAATGTAGTAGTAACTCTGGAAAATTCTTTATTACATCTATAAGCAGTTAATGTTTACTTACTTATTCAATCGCTACGAAACTCACTATGCTATCTCAAACTGGTTTGCTACACATCAACTACGAATATGAAGCATATTAGTGTATGCCCTTAATGTTGAATAAAAATGTCTATAAAAATGTTTCCTTCCCCTTTGATTTTAGTTTTTTGCACGTTTACTACGGATTTTCGAAAGTCGACGTGTCTTTTTTGTTGTAGCCTCCTCTTTCTGGTCTTCTGATTTTCTTTTGATATTTTTTACACATCCAACAGACGTACTTGGTTGTTCGGCAGATTTCTTATCTATATTTCTTGGATTGCTCTCACTTCTTGCCTCATCCTCCACTGGATTTTCTAGAACCAGTGGGACAGGTTCTATAGGAGGCTCAAGTCCTAAACCTTCTGGATTGACCCCTTGATTCATGAGTGCCTGTAATTCCTCTGGCTGTGGCAATATAGCATTACCACAGTTATTACAAAATGGAGGAACGGCGGGTGACTTGCATCTCCAATATTGCAGTTCCGTTTTGCACTTGTTTAATTCTTGCAACAAAGTACTAAATTTACGTGATATTTCTTCGTTTTTCTTATCATATTCATCTAGACGTGTAGCATATTCTAAGGTTTGTTTCTGTTGGTCGGCAAGCTGTTTCTGTTGTTCAGTTATTTGTTTCTGTTGATCAGAAGTTTTCCGTTTGCAGGATCTCAAGTCCTGTCTTAATAACGATAATTGGCTGTTGTAGCGTTTCATGCCTTGTTTAATTTTACGGATACGCTTTCTCAAAACCATGTTAGACTGAGGTATTGTTTCAACCAAATCCTCACCTTCAAGTTCGTCAGTAGACACATGCCCACTGTCTTTGGATACTTCTGAAGATAGAGCTGTCGAATCAAGTGATAGATATTTACTTGAACTTGTACCTAGAACAATTATAAGTTTAAGTTGCAATTACGAAAACTTTTGATTCTAGCAATTACAATAAAAATAGATTTTTCTTAAAGAATATCCGTGTACAACTTCTAAAATTTCCGGACATTTTATACTGTTTCATTCTACAACAACTACAACCATAGTACCAATTGAAAAGAAACCAAATTCAATACTATGCGAAGAACATCGACCCATAAATATGGTACCGTGTTATGAAAAATTGTTAGAATTAGCAGTGAATGAACAATTAGTGGGCTATGTAGAAAGTAATAGTATTTTATCTAAGTACCAGTCTGGTTTCCGCAAGAATAACTCATGTGAAAGTGCCCTTCAATCAATTCTATTCAACTGGAAAAATGCATTAAATGATAAAAAAATTATTGGTGCTGTGTTTTTAGATTTCCAAAGAGCGTTTGAAACTATTGATAGAGAACTTTTACTGTTGAAATTAGAACATATGGGAATTATTAACTGTACAATGGATTGGTTCAAAAGTTATTTACAAGATCGTTATCAAGTAACTAAATTTGGTGATGATGTCTCATCTAAAATGATTACGAAATATGGAGTTCCACAAGGAACCGTACTAGGCCCGAACCTATTTATATTATATATAAACGATATTGTTAAATACGTCAATAAGTGTAATATTCAGATGTTTGCGGATGACACGTTGTTATATATAGTGGGTGATGATGTAAATGATATTATGTCTATACTGAATGAGGAACTGAATATACTAATTAACTGGTTAACTGATAATAACTTAAGGCTGAATATAAACAAGACAAAATACATGATAATAAAAAGTAAACATAATTCTCTTGATGTAAATAACAATGTCGTTCTATCCATCAATGGCAGTGATATCGAAAAAGTTTCAGAAATTAAATATTTAGGAGTGATAATCGATCAAAACTTAACCTTCAGTAGGCATGCAGAATTCTTAAGAAACAAGGTTGCGAAGAAGATAAATTTTTTAGGAAGAATTGGAAAAAACCTTAATCAGTGTACCAAAAGAACAATATATAACTCAATAATCCATTCTCACTTCCACTATTGCTCAACAATAATATTCCTCTTCAGTGATTCCGAATTCAGTGTTTTGCAAAAAAAACAAAATCAAGCCTTAAGAATAATCTTACAATGCAACAGATATACAAATATTAAGCGAATGCTGGATAATGTTGAAGTCCTAAGTGTTAAACAAACTGTGATATTGAATACTATGACATTTATTTATAAAATGTTAAATGGTTTCTTACCAGAGCATCTATTAGAACATTGTACCTTTGTTAGAGACATTCACCATTATGATACTCGTAATCAAAATAACTTTTATGTAGCGACGGTTAGAACAAACTATGGTCAAAATGATTTATTCCACAACGGTCTAAAAATGTATAATGAATTGCCAGATAGTATAAAAGATAGTGCAAATATAACGTCTTTTAAAAAAAATTGTAAGATACATGTCTACAATAATAGCGAAATTTAAATGTGATGTGTTCTTTAAATTATGTGTTTGTATATTATATATGATTATGATTATATTATAATATATATATTATAATATCTTGTATGTATATATATGTATGTTTCTCTGTATTTTTTTTAGCTATGCTAGTAATAAAGTATTATTATTATATTATTATTGGTAACTGTACATAATACAGTTGGAATGCCTGTAGTGTATTAACGTTATGACGAATAAATTATTATTATTATAGAAGACAGAGGACAACCCCTCATTATGTGCCCCCCAAGATCTATTCATTGATATACAGAGGATTTTTTAATTTATGCCTAAGTCTAAAGCCGGATAAACATAGACGAATTGTTCCGATAGGAAGCCCTATTAATAATTATATCAGTGTGTAAGACCATGACTAAATGATACATACAATTTTCATTGGCCATTTTTGAGTTGTTTTAGAGACCCTTCAACAAAATTTCAAAAATGGACCCTCAAAAAAAGTAATGTCTCATAAATTACTGAACTTAATATAAAAACGCTTAAAGCTTTGTTATGCCATCCCAGTTAGTTCGTGAACTAGGCCTGGCTAGCTCAGTCTATGGGGCATGAGAATGGGGTTATTTCACAATTTATGTTTATATTAAATGTACAATCAGGAACACTTAAAAACTCAACATATTTGGGAAAAAAAAAATTTGTGGCTAAGTATTTTTAAATTCGGTTTGCAATTTGAAAATATTGGTTCCCGCCAACAGTCGTGACGTGCATGTTTTCGCATGTGCAATATAGCGGAGATGAAATATCTGTGTGGCAACACCGAGTTCCAAACTTCACTAAAAAAAACTGACAGCTAAAGTACCAGTGCAGCAGTTAGGTTACTTTTTCTGGTTGTCTGTTTGTTTTGCGGTTTTGTTTTGGTTTGTTAATTTTTAAGACGTTGTGTATAGAGTTATATAAAATCAGTTGTTTTATTTTTGCATCATTTAAGTGATATAATTTTACGAGTATTGTTAAAAACATCAGGTAAGTTTCCACCCCAAGAAAATGTTTTCATTTTAATTATATTCAAATATTATAATTATACTACAGAAATGGACTAGTGTTTTATGTAATATATACATATTTATATACATATTATGAGTTTATCAAGTATCATTAATAGATATGTTTTATTTCCATTGTCAAGAAAACTAACCTAACATTTTCACGCTCTTAAACTCGACACTGAAATAGTCCATATTTTTGCAAAGAATTCCTGAATCATAATGAAGTCCACTTCAGGTAAATATTCAGTGCTAGCTTTAACAAAATTAGGCTCCATACTGTGATAATTAGTAAAAAATGATGAACTGGCACAAACTATCATAATAAATACAAATCAAACTGTCATAGGTGCGACTCTTCTTCTACCTCTTTTATATTGCCAATGAGGAATCTTAACAAAAACAAATATTCCTAGATTTAGTTGTAAACCGTGACATCAGAAGATAATAAAATTATTGACGATACTTCTTATTGAATTATGAATATTTAACAAATAATAAAGAAATAGTATTTACCAATACATTATTCTTGTATATTCTACTATTCAAATTGATAACTATTTTTAAGTTTTTCTTTAACATGAAATAACCCCATTAAAAGTAGGAATGGCAGGCCACTGTATTCATTAGAAGTTTGTACTGGAGTTTAGTTAAGAAATGGCACTAGGAGTGTGAATCGAAATTTCTAGGCCAGAAAGGACTTGAATGTTTGAGACGCCATCTGTAGAGTATAGAATGTGACCAAATCAACGGCGGGAAAGTCAATTTTAGTTCTAATACCTCTGAGCGAAAACTGAGAACAAGGAATAAAGTGAACTGTGAGGTGAAGTATCAAGTAATAAAAAGTGTTTAATGTTATATTAGTTAGTAATATGTTTTGTAAATATGAAGTTAATAAAGTGTTAGGTAGTGATATCTCGTGTTATAATTTTCGAACCCACGGTTTTAGGGGGTTTACTAGGGGATGTAAACACAACAGCTTATTTTTGTAGGGTTTCTATTGAGTGACCACTTCACCACTTCTGCACAATTCACTAAAATGACGAACAATCTAATAATAATAAGTGTACAAGACAAAATTTTCGAATTAATTGACAAAAACTTGACACTGAATTGGTCAAAAATGACTTAGATTTTTGCTGTAGACCTTAAAGTAAAGAGGGGACAAATAAGCAGTTTATGGTGAGATTTTCTGGGAATCAAACAAGATAAGAAGTTTAGAGAAATAAATGTTAATTAAAAAATTTGCAGCACAAAACGTAAGTTTTGTAAAATAACAAGTTTTATAACTTGTCACGTTAATGTACTTGCACAAAATGAAAGAATTATAATAAATTCAGTAATTTGGTACAATTCTTTTTATGAAGACACCTTCAATGTCAATATTATTGGTGGATACCACTGTTTCAATGATAAGTTTATTATTATTCTATATTTTTCCTGTTTTCCTTTTTTGTACTTTCGGAATTTCTTTTTACTTAATTTCTGCCTATTATATGGTTAGTTCATAATTATATTATTAAGGTAGGGCACATTAATGAGATCGTTTGTGCCAAAAATAAATAGGACAAAATTTGCTTTATATTTAATACAATCTTAAGAGATTCTCAGTATATAGTATTTCTTCTAGCTAAGTATATTACCATAAATGAGCAATAATACGTCTATTTTATTTACTTGTTTGTCATTTAATATATGTACATTGTTTGTTCTCTACCTTAAACATTTTTATATTATTTGTGTATTACACAGTGTATCCCACTTTTCACGGTAACAGCCTCTTGGCTCAGTTATTAATGAATCGATTTATTTTAAACTTAAAGTTAGGTCATGCACGAAAAAAAAAATTATGCAAATAAGTCGAAAGTTTTAAAATAAAATGGTTAACACAAATTTATATTTATTAAATGTAAAGTATACATTTTTGTGAAACTTGGTGAAAAGTTTATTGTAATCTATTGGGATATATACTATTTGCGAATATATTACGATTATGGGAAATGTTTCATAGCTTTAAATATTAATATTTTATCCATTAACCATAATGTAATTAAACAGTTTTCGCAAATCTATGTTTATTAAATGTAAATTTATACATTTTTGTGAAATTTAGTGAAAAGTTTGTTATAAATCTAATATTTTTCTTGAAATATATATTGTTTGCGAATATATTATGATTAGGCGAAGTGTTTAATAGTTTTAAATATTAAATTTTATACATTTTCTTATTCCGTATATTATCTTATTTTTGTTTTAAAACTTTCGTTCCTTGAAACAAACCTATGTAATACTTATTTACTTATTTCAACAATATTTACATTATTAAGGGAAATGTACGTATATCAATTAAAATGTAATTTTCTTGACAGAAAATTATTAAATTTAATATAAACCCCATTAGTTTTCGTTCCAATATCCATTACATTTATTGCGCACTCCTTATCGGTCACAGTCGCTGGCAAAGAAGGGGGCAGGTGTTTACTTTTTCAGTTGTTATTTACTGTGAACGCGTGTGCCTTTTAGTGTTTTTTATAGGCCTCATTTTAAGTTAATTTATGTATTTAAGTTAGATGCAAATAAAATAATTTTTGTTCTGCAATGTGTAAAATATGTTAATTTATTTACATAAGAGTTGGTAATTTTGCTTCGATTAAGGCGCTGATAATGATAGCAATGCGACATTCAGTAAATCACCAGTTTTAACATGAGTTGATATTTGTTTACATCAGGAATATGAAATGCAACTGTGGTATAGTTAATCGTGCTTTAATGGAATAAAAAATACAGTCCCGTAACCTATGATAACCTTTAATTAAACCTGTATCACTGATTAGATCAAATATATACTTAGTATTAATTCAAAACTTCTTTGGTTTGAAGTTAAAAAATTTAAAATCTCGGGATAAATAGGTTTCTTTATATTAGTTCTATAATACTCTGAAGATAGAGATACCACAGATTTATCTTAAAACTTTTCATTTGTGGTAAAACTATATGTAATTAAATATGAAACAATATATTGTTAAAACAAAACTATACTAGCTTTTACCTAAAACTTTAAAAGTTTATTACAATTACGTAACATTTCTCTATTAAATATTTGCATATTCTGATATTAAGAAAAAAGGTGATTTGATTTTAAAATATAGTGACATTTATCACAATTATTTCATATATTTGAATTAAAAAGTATGCATTCACAAACAAAAATTAAATCAAATATATTCTTGCGTAGGTATATATAAAGGTGCGATGCATTAAAATTATACATTTTATTTTTAAAACAAGAATTTTTTTTCCGTGTTAATAGATCTGTAAAACATGGGTTTCAGCACTCCAGTCGACCCTTTGGACAATTTTGGTTAAAGTTCACCTTTTTTTCGTTTTCCCAATGCTGGACAGTCTGTCCATTAAAAGAGTGCCAGCCCCTCTCAACATACCTCAAGGTTAGTGACTGTAGATTCCAGAATCGTGCAGTCTAAATGAATGCATTTAACCTGTCAATCAATCAGCTTTTTGGGAAGGTAGTGTTAGTTCTAAGAGCAGCCTAGCAGTTCATACCATCTACACCCCTTTGTTATTATGATTTGTATTATTTAAATATTTACACTAGAGAAAATGAAATACTTACTTGGAAAGCTCCCAGAAAAATTCAAAAAGTCGGCACTGAAATAGGCAATTTCTGGTAAATTCGGTTCAATCTTCTCCTTGAAGTATTCCATAGCCATAGTAGACAAATCGAACAACTCATCTGTAACCTTATAAGGCAAATCAAGTTTCGAAGTAACTTTTATGTAATACAAAATGCGATAGACCTCGTCTAGTATTTCCCCTGGGAAAAAGCAACAATGCTTTCTTTCGATATGCTTTCCAAACGACATTTGCAACAGGGTTAAACGCATGTGAAGAGTCTCGATAATATCACTCTCACATGCAAGATGGTGGCTCCGTCTTGCCGATTCACGTCTTGGCATCTTTGCTTTTATCTCTTGAAATCTGCCTAGCATTTGGTTTTGGAGACGAAGAAATGTTGAATTTAGAATCTGACCACAAATGTAGTCAACACTGCGGCAAACCTTAAAAACAAAGCAGGAATGTTATATGTATCTGTTGCGTGAGATCAATGTTTTTATTACAAATGAAACAAACATGTTCAAAATTAGTATATTGGCCAAACATAATATATTCATTAGAATGGTCCTTATTCTTTTTATACAAGCTTTATTCACTCATTCCATTGTTGTGGACTGCTATAGGTAATATGAGTAAAATTTTATGTTAATCACATTAAGCATGAAGTTTGAATTTTTTTTTTTTTTTACTTGCTTATTTAATATCGGCCTATTTCCGCTATTAGATAGATAGATAGATTTATTCATGTTAAAAAATTTTAAAAATTTGTACACACGTCAAACATTCTTATTACAAAACAAATTAAAATAGTAAAATAAAAACAGTACAGTAGATTTACAAAATTTTGTCAATTTGGACAAAGTTATGGTACTTAATAGGAATAAAAACATAGGTAAAACAGGTACATATAAAATCATAAAAATTAAATGTTTGTATGCAGAACATAATTTGTGGGAGAAATTTAGGAATCCCTATCAGATGTTTAAAATTTCCCCTCTCTATATCTTCGTATGAAAAGAATGCGTTTTTTATCAAAAAATCTTTCATCATGATTTTGAATTTTTGTTTAGGTAATGCTTTAATGCGGCTATCTAATAAGTTATACAATTTGATACCATAGTAGTTAACACCAGTTTGCCCTCTTGTTAGTCGCGTAAATTCTGTACGTATGTTACCTCTGTTCCGTGTGTCATGCTGATGAAAGTCAGCATTGGTGTTAAGAATATTTATGTTATCATGAATGTGTGTAATACATTGTAACGCATAAATGCTTGGTAAGATGAGTATTTTGAGTGAGATAAATAGGAGTTTGGTGTCATCCCGGTATCCCAAACCACCTACAATCCTGACCGCCCTCCTCTGGAGACCAAAAATTCTATGTCTACCAGAAGAGTGCCCCCAGGCGAGAATGGCATAGGATAGCCGGGTATGACATAATGCAAAATATGCAGTTTTTAATACATCTGATGATACTGAATTAGACAACTTTCTCAGAGCATAAATTCCTTTTGATATTTGTTCAGCAAGGTAATTAGTATGATCATTCCATCGTAGAGATGGGTCAATAAAGACACCTAGAAACTTAGCACAGGTGGGGTTATTAGGTACATTGGTGAGATCACGTGTACTTGATATAAGTTTTATTGTTTTACTTTCATTAAGTGCAAGAGCATTTGGTGTAAACCATTTCTTTGCTTTTGACAATACGTTATCACACTTTAACATTAAGTTCTCCAAGTTAGGGTCAGATATTTGTAAAGTCGAGTCATCAGCATAAAAAATGCAGTTGACATTCTCAAGGGCACCTGGTATATCATTAATGTAAATCAGGAACAAAACTGGGCCCAAATCGAACCCTGTGGCACCCCTGATTTAATTTGTAACATCTCTGAAGATTTTCCATTTAATCTGACTGATATTGCATACGATTTTCTAAATAGGATTTGATAAATTGGATACTAGTAATGCTAAAGTTGTATTTCGTTAATTTTTGGGCCAGCAAGGCATGAGATACACAGTCAAATGCTTTGCTAAGGTCACAAAACAAGGAGGCCGAATAATATCCTTTTTCAAAACAATCTAAGGTGTAGTCAGTAAACTTAATGATGGCATCTATTGTTGATAGATTTTCACGGAATCCAAACTGGAGTTTATATAATATTTTATTTCTCTCTAAATATTCAGTGATTTGAATTTTCATAATTTTTTCAAGAATTTTAGAAATAATTGGGAGAAGACAAATAGGTCTATAATTATTTAAGTCCTCTGGATCGCCTTTTTTGAAAATTGGAACAACTGACGCGACCTTAAGTAAATCTGGAAATATTCCGGTCCTTAAGCTTTCATTAATTAATTTTGTTAAAGGAATTATGATATGGTTTTTTACAGTTTTTATTAAAGCAATATTTAATCCATATATGTCCTTACTATTACTATTTTTTAGAGAATTTAATATGTGCCTTACCTCGATATTAAAGCCTATCACTAATGCCAAGAGACGAGCCACCCTCAATTTGAAAATTTTGTCGAGCCTCTTCACTATTGAAGAGTAAGGATTTCTTTTTGGCCTAACATTTAGTAAACAAGGGACTGACTGCTTTACATCCCCTCCAAAGGATATCCTCTATGTAACTTCCACCTAAAGTTACATACCTTCTACGTATGCGCTAACATAGAAGCCATTAGAAGTGGGTCCCTCGTTCAAGTACTAACTGCGCCTGACGTTGCTGCCTTTTCGAAATAATTTTTTTTTTAATTATCACTATTTTCATAGACAATACGAATTCCCTGTATTTACAGAATAGCCATGTTAAGGAGGGATATAACGAATATTATATCAATTCTGATATGGAAACTAAATTGCCGTATCAAAACAAAGGACCACGAAAGTTGTCCTTGGTCAAATTGGATAATAATTTAGTATGTTATCAATTATGACTCACTGATCAAAAGTTCTTATGTCGGCTGCAGTGCTATCGTCATATTATCGCATGATCACGGATATAAATGTTTCTTTCCTCGATTTTTTGGCACCTAATACTAAATATAGCTTGATGAAGTCAATAGGGGATTAGCCTCAAGTCAACCTCTACAGTTTGAAAAAGATTTCCATAGAAATTTTTTAAGCTATTCTAGAAAGGTTAAAAAGTTATAAAAACCCTTATTTTACTTCTTTTGCTTTGTTTTTCACAAACACAACTTGAAAAAAAAAAATAAATTTTTTTATTGTGAATGACTAATGTGTTTTTCTACTCCCTTATGTAAATTTGCTGTTTTCAGTGCACTGTATAGAGTGGATAAGTAGGCAATTCCAGTTATCTGAACAGATATATTTCATATCCTATAGACTGTTTTTAAACCAGAAGGAGTAAACATGAAAGTTCCATTCACACCATAAAAGTAACTAGAAAATACACTAAAACCTTTTTGGCATTTTGGGCAACCAATAATACACGACTACAGTGTTTCTGAGTATATTTTATTACACCATATAATCCAACGACCTCTACTTGACCTCTAGGTATTTTATAAAGTATCCATAACATTTACGCAATATAAAAGCACCAAGTAATTAGCCACTTTTACCTTCAGATTTATACAAAAGGGATTAAAACTGATATATAATGTGCAAACGATAAAACAGAAATTATAACCAAATAATTTATGACATGACATTAAAATTTTTACAATATGTCAAGATTTTCGACTATTGCCTTGTGTAAAACTGGCGAAGGCCTATCCAATCACAGATGTATGATTTAGCGCGTTAAATTTAAAACGCTCCTCCTGGTTTAAAAACAGACTATATCTAGGATGGATACGAAACCGACCAATCACAGTTCGTGTATTAAGTATACATAACCAACTATCCATAAAAAAAAATTCAAGTTACTGCATAAGCTGTCAAAGTCACAGTTCGTATATTAAGTGCAGAGCTAGAGGTGATTCAAAATCTCATGAGCTGTGACCTTCATATGCGCAGAAACACAATCCCTCTCGTAGACTCAGTTACACTTCTTAAAAATATTAGATTTATTGTTTATAATTCATCCCGAGTTCTTCTTTATGTATACAGCAGGGTAGCCGTCAGAGTTTTCAAAATACACTTATAACCCAGAACAAACTTTGCCTTTTGCGCATCTCGCGGTTCATAAGATTCTGAAACACCTCTAACTATTCGTTTAAAAAAATTCAAGTTAGTGCATAAGCTGTCAAAGTAACTTTCAGTCTGTGTGTTAATGTTTATTAAAGCAGTATTATTTCAACATTTGACAGATAATGCATTTTATTCCATAGATCAATTTTTAAATAGTTAGTTTTTGTATTTATGTATTAGAATAGGTATTATTCAAAAATAATTATTATCTTTTTATTCTTCATCTTAACATTTTAATGTAAATCTGATTTTAATTTCATTTAGAGCATCACTTTTGTGATTTATAATATTGCATGAATGTATCATAGTGTGAATGTATTGTTGCATGTGTGTATGTATATGTATCCCCGGACTAGTCCGATAAGTTTTAAACCTGTAGTGTGTTAAACTTAAATTGATGAATAAAGTTCTATTCTATTTTAAATCTTTTAAAATTCTGTAGTTTTTTCTTAAGCTGGTCGTAGAAAAAGTATACTGTACAACTCGAGTTATTTATTCACATCGCACTCGAAAGATTGAGGCACTCCGCCTGCGGTGTCATGCTCAATATTCTTTCTCGTGCGATATGAATATCATATAAACTCTTGTTGCACAAACTACTATATATGATGTTAGTTACATTAAACACGCAACTTATCTGATAGTCGTTTTATATTGTTTCCTATATGAATATCATATAAACTCTTGTTGCACAAACTACTATATATGATGTTAGTTACATTAAACACGCAACTTATCTGATAGTCGTTTTATATTGTTTCCTAATTTATTATATAAAGTTTATGTTTGCTAGTCGAATGTCCCCAACCTAGAATACCATGAGAGTTTAGAGTAAAATAGTGTATAATAAAGTGAGGTGAAGTATGGTACTGATTTCAGTGACGAAATCTCGATCGACGAAGTTAAGGCACGTCAATCGAGTCCATCGCTTGGATGGGTGACCGTCCTGGTTAAGTGGTGGAACATCATTAGCTAAACTTCGCTAGGACGTTAAAATAAATAAGGCGTCAAAATTTAAAAAAAAATAGTTCTTAAGGCGTAGTACCTATTCGTTAACTGCCAATGCATATGTTGTTCTTGATAGAGATTTGGCTAGCAGATTGCCACAAGCATTTTATATAAGTTTAGAATCAAAGTCAATTCTCAAAAATTGAAGGTATAAAAACTGTAAAAGATTGTTTAGACCTTTGGTAGATGAAATCAATATGACAAATTAAAAGACCACGTAAGTTCTAAACAACATGGGTTCTGTCTAGGTCTATCTATAACAACAAATGTGTTATATGAAAATTATATTGTCAGTTTTAGAGAGGGGTAACTGTGTGGATTTAATTTATATAGACTTCTCCAAAGATTTCGACAAAGTAGATTCATGGTACGCTACTTCAATGGTTGAAATCTTACTTAAAGGATCGTGTTCAAGTTGTAAAAATTAATAACTATTAGTGAAACAAAATTAAGGTCCGGTCAGGTATTCCTCAGGGGGCACACCTGGCCCCATTACTGTTTAATCTTTTCATCAATGACGTTTTAGAATGTTTCATCCAATAACTTAAAAATATTTACAGAAATTAAAAGTGATTGTTGACCAATCAAATGGTATCAATGTTGTTTAGGACTTCATATAAAAATTTGAATTCATAGATGTTTCTACTGCATGTTTGAGAAAAATATGTGATGCTTGTTTCTTTAAGTATTATGAATAAACATCAAATAGGGGTTGGATAAATGCCACAATCAGTTTTGGAACATGTTTAAATATTGGAAAACATTGTTTGCAATTCTATAAACAAATTAGTGTTTTTCAATGAATAATTATTTGTTTGTTTATAGTTGAGGTAGAAACATGTTTTATAATATTTAGCTAACAGCAGCAGGAAAAGAAATTATGAGCCAAGTATTGGCAATCATAATAATAATTTTTATTGACCATAACTAATGTACTACAAATTGCATAGGGCAAGTCATACAGTTATATTTTAGGAAGTAAATAAACACAGTAAAATTGTATACACAATGTAATAATTGAGTTAAAAGTACTTATAAAAAATAAAAACAGTAGGTACATTAGTATTATACTACGCTTAACTAATAACTAATAGAACTTCATTAATGAGATAGAGAATCCAGTGAAAGTATGTCTGTTTATACACCTTTTCTATGCGTTATTTATGTTAATGTCCTGGTGGAGTTTAACCACAAGAATTTTTTTAACTTTAATCTTAAACTCATTATATGAAGCAGGATTCGAGGATCAGCTTATGTATATCATGGTACTTATTTATGGAAAATATCACTATGTATATAAATACAAGTATAAAAAAACTCGCATTTAATACGTCATTCAGGATTTAACACATAAAAAACTTGGGAATGAGTATGCGAGGTAGAAGAGTCTACTCCTGCTGGAGAGTGAGTTTCCAATCCCATAATGGAATCAAATAATCAAAACAGGTGCTATGGTGATGCTTTAGTTGAGGCTGCTAAGGGCAATTACTACAAGGAATTCTTATATAGTGATACGGATGATTTGCTTCATATTAAAATGTTTAAGAAGAATGTCAATGGGAAAAATTGACAAATAATTTTTTTTTAACCGTTTCTGGAATAAAATTAAATTAATTTTATTTCTAATTATACTTAGTTCATTACTCGTTAAAATGTTCATATTGAATCTATCTCTATGCTGAAATTAATGCTTATTTTCTGTTATTATAGTTTTATATTTTTCTTATTTGTTAGAATATAGGCATACATTTTATTGTTTTCCATTTTCATAGAAAACCTCAAAGTAATCAAGAAAATTAAGCACATATTATTTTAATAGCATTGTTTTATTAAAATGATGACACTTGTATGTCCTCAGACGTGAATTAAAAAAAAAGAATATCAAAAACATTGAAAAAGTTATATAAATCTGAATATTTCTGAAATATATATCAAGTATTCTGGTATTTACCTATATAATTATATTTTCCATCCCCAATATGAAAAGATGTTTTTTAAATTTATGGGTATACAGATAATACAGATAATTAAGTATAAAGCCGATAATGCTAGCAGCATAAATCATTACAAAGCCTGCCTCCCACGAAATAACACGGAAACTGTGCTTGAATATTACAAACGATACCAGTATACGAATATAGTCAACCAGATATATTATGCGCTTGAGGTACTCGACTTCAAACGAAAGTAGTGAATTGTTCACCTTACACGCTCTTGCTTTATTCATAAAATTGCCAGTGGCATAGCCGTAGGTGAAATGATCTTTATTTACTTTCATTAAATCATTTATGGATTTGTCCATTAAAATAACATAGCTTATTATAAACAAATAATTTACATCATGCCCACCAATTAATGTAAAGTAGTAAACTAATATTCAATTTATTAAAAAAATTCAAAAATGATTCTAGAAACTGTTGGTCAACAGTCGTGGCATTGCTATGATTATGAGCAGTTCCTTTGTCGATCTTTTTTTATGATTCTTCATTTGACATTAGATACGGTATAACCAGTCTATGTTATACAACACAATTCTTTAAAATTGTTTCAACTGCTTTACAAAATTTAATGTAGTAATAAAACGTCCTTAAGCCATATAATCTTTTTTTTAATTACTTGCAAGAACAATATATTTCCTGTAGTCATTTTTTTATAATTATTTTATGTGTTCGAATTTTAAATAATCGAGTACTAAATCCAGTTTAGTAGGTATTTATTGATTTGATTCACTCCCAACCAATATTTCTAAAAATTAATTTGGAGGTGTCCTGCAATGTTAGCATCAGTTTTTGGAGACGGGGTATGCAGGGAATGTGGCGGTATAATTGTTGAGTTTGTAGGTTCAGGGAAGTTGCAAGTGGGAGGCTTTCAATATTTAAATTTATAATAAAAGTTCATATATTCCATATAAAAATGCTGGAAAGCTTTTAGGATATCTTTTAACAGGTTCCTTATGATTATGAATCACTTTGCCGAACGAAAGCAGCTTAATTTAGCGGTTTTTTCGGTTCCTAAACGATTTCGAATCTTAGAATGAGTCAAACCAAATGCTGAAAACATTCTCTCAACCGAGGCTGAACTAGCTGCAGCAGAAAATAATTGCTTGATAATCGAGAATAATTTGTCAATAATATGAATATTTCTTTGGCATTTCCACCACTCCAAGGGTTTTGCGTTTTTAAGAATTTCTTCGTGAAACATAATATCGGCAAAAGGCTCAGATTTTGCCAGAAATTTAATAATGAGTGGTAGTAAACCACTTTCGGGATATAATTCGTTAGCGGCTGCTAAAGCACTATTCTTTTCCCTTTCTGTTAATTTATGCTTTGTTTTCGTAGGGTCTAGAGTGAAGGCTAGCAAATGGTAAAAGGTTACACTGGTACTATCGGTATCTAAATATTTGCTTTTGCATTAAGGTAATTTCAGTTTTGTCAAAATGCGACTCAATTATTTTAAATTGTTCTACGACCGCATCGTTTCTTTGAAGCCTATCAAGTGCAACAGATATAGGCTTTAATAGTGATAAGTAATCTTCAGCAGTTCTTTTTAAATAAATGTTTGAAATTTTCTGTCTTATTATACTGTCAATTTCATTTTTATGTTCCTCGCTAAGTTTAAAAAGTTCGGGCCATGATTTAACGAAACCCTCTAAGCAGTCGGCAAGTGAGGTCATCTTCAAAAGGCAAAGTAAGTTTTTTCCTCCTTCTTTTGCGAAATTAGTTAGATTCCTTTTGATTAGTAACTGAAATGTGCCAAATTTCGTCTTCTTCCGATTACGTTATTTTCAGATAGAAATTAAAAACCGTTTCTTTGCACAGGTGTAGCTGGGTGAAAAATTTTATATGAGGAACTCACCTTCATTTCTGACAAGGAATTAGTAGTACATTTTTTTGCACGTTATTACGGGACACAATGTGGGACAAAGAGATTAAGCTCGACCCCTAATCATCCGAGACCGTCATCTTTAGTCAAGAATATTGGCGGGGCACAATGTATATTGTTTACAGTACGGAACCTTGGTGCACAAGTACTTCAATGGTTTCTTTGATATATCAAGTAAAAACCTTTCCATGAAATACCATTAGGAAATACCAAGTGAGCCGTTGCCCCAGATATTATACCTAACATTAATTTCGCAGAACAAAAAAAAATTTTTTTGTGCGGCACACCTGAACGATATATTCCTGTTTTTTGGGCCGCTGCAGAAAGAAAAGTTTTAGGTGAAGAATCTGATGGATATATTCTTGTTTTCTGGGTCGCTGAAACCTAATATGACATTAGTCTTGCCTGATCAGCTCACCATTCCATGCTAACCTCAAAAAATTGCAGTTTCAAACGTTTTTTTTTTTTTTGTAAATTTCTTAAGGTTAGAGAAGAATGTTGACCTGGTGAGGTAAAACCAACATTATATTCAGTTTCGGCAATCCAAAAGACGTAGGAATATACCCCTCAGGTGTGTCATGCAGAAACTTTTTTCTTTGTAGGCCTATGCTATTAAAGAAATCTTTAAGTTATTTCAGATTTTCAGAAAAAATTTCAAGGTAGCCTCCGAGAAAGATTTTCTAAAAGGCACAAATCTAACCTTGAATTTGTCATCTTAAAGCTTATAACTTAAGCGTAACTTTAATAAAGAATAGGTACAAAGAAAAATATGATAAAAGTTTGTACAACTAATAACAAATGAGTTTGAATCCATACTAAATAAACAAACATGTAATCCCAACTACCTTGAGAAATGGTAGAAAAATACCGCTTTACACCCATCAACTATTAATGCAAAAAGGTGACCTAGTCTTTTTAATATTTTATCTGCTCATAATGACGATGAAGAGCAATAGAATCATAAAAAAAGTTATGCTCAGAAAAAAATTGAAAAAAAAGCAATCTGCAATTTAGTAGAACGGAATTCATAAAAGGAGATATTAGGTTTGTTTATATAAGTACTTAGCACTGCCTTCCAACCCGTCAGGTTTTAGATTTTTAGACTGCTCCAAATCATTGTGCGCAAACTCCTAAGGATTGGAAAACAGTTCTACGGCCTTGTAGAAACAAACCTATATAGGGTAGTAGTATTATGACTACCATTTAGGTACATACCTACTCAAGCACTAAAACTATAATAAAACTAAATTGTAAGTAACCATGTACCTACCTAATTACTTAGGTGATTTTAACCAATTACAATATCAAAATACAAATTGTTGTTAGAAAATATTTAACCGCGTGAGCAATAAACAGTAGACACAACATTTCGGCAGTAGGATGATTTCACGGCGACCAAGTGTATTTTGCTTTGCTTGCAATAATGTAGATCAGCGGGGAGGACCAGTCAGTCACTGACGCGCTTTGAGCCTGTTTGAATGTATAATGTTATATTTGTTAAATATTCAATAGTTCTGTAGTTTTACGAAATATATCCAGTTACTCTCGAAGGAGCCTTTATTTTCTTACATATCAGAAGTTGGGATTATACTCACTGTTCTTACCCACAAGTTTCGGAAGTGATTAGTGATTGCGTCATGTCACGCAAATCTCCATGTACGTCGCCACGTCTTTCACCTGTTCATGGGCCTTCGACCTCGGGGACCAGATCCCTGTTGACTTCGGGGTATATGCACCAGTCAACCCCTCAAGGAAAGCGACTCTCGAAAGGGACATCGAGTAGCACTGAACGAGACAGCTCAACAGCGAGTTCGACGCCGCTGCCGCCATCCCTTGCTCCTGACTTGATCCCTGTATTTGATCCGCAAAGGGCAGAACAATCGATAAATTCGTGGGTCCGCCGAGTCGACGAACTAGCAGCACATTATAAGTGGGACGATTTGACTGTAATTAGATTAATTGCAAGTAGACTAGTTGGTATAGCTAGAAGATCGTACAATTCCCAAGATCCGCTTGCAGTAAGTTGGAAAAAGATGAAGAAGATCCTGGTTCGACGGTTCACAAAACCGTTGCCGTTCGGTAAATTGCTCCGGGAAGCTGCGTCGTACACAACATACAGTGGTCAAGATTTAAGGAAATACTGTTTTAATAAACTAGATAAATTAAAATCTTTGCAGTTGAGCATTCCTGAAAGTTATTTAGGAGACGCAATCATAGAAGGGATTACTGATAAGAACATTGCGAGATCCGCCCGATCGTCGCGGTTTACAGATACGAACGATTAGTACACATATTTAAGTAAGTTAGGATGCAGTCCAAGAAGTGTAATAAGTGACACCGGGAGGAAAATATTAAGTGATCCTGTACAGCAAAGTGTAACGGAGTTCAGTAGTAGCCAGAAATCAGAAATTCAGTGTTTTAATTGTAAAGGACCTTATTGCCCAAGGGATTGCCTGCCCGAAGCCAAGGTTAGAATGTTTCCATTGTAAACGTCTTGGATACAAACAAAACAAATGCCTGAACAAAAACAAACAAAGAGTTAGTTAGTAAGAGTATCGAATGACTCAAATAAAAATCTCTAGGCAATGTGTTCTTTTAAATGGCCAAAAATAAAAGTGCTTAGTTGACGGAAGCTCATGTGGGTACTATAATTCGTCGATGTGTTCTCAACAAACCAAGCCTTGAACTTGAAAATAATAAGCTTACGCACTGAAAAGTTTATGCTGACCGGGACTCCGGGACTGTTAGATTACATGTGCGTTTAGACTAACCTAGTGCAATGTTTAAGGTAATCGTCTTAAATGACAATCAAATGAATTATTGTATCATCGGTAGACTTTATTTTACCGAACGTGATGTTATTGAAAATAGGAACGGACGTATTGGTACGGGAATTAGGACGACTGTAAAACCCAGTTTGTGACTTTGAATGTTTTGAAATTCGAGAAGACTATGAAGTTAAAATAAACTTTGGTGACGTTTCTGATGAACAGAAAATTAAATGTGTAATTTTGGAATGCCGGAGCATTTTAATAGTCGCCAAGAAACTGCGTTTACGTCGAGAACTTTTTGCAAATTTTGTGAATCGTATGCAAGAAAGTGCGTGTGAAATGCAGTTGCTACACCGCGGTCAAACGGACTATGTGAAAGATATAACAGAACAATAGTGAGTATGCTGACAAGTATTGAAACGGACAGTGGTAAATGGGATACACACGCGCTCTGACTATAGTAAACACTACGCCTGTTAAAGCATTTTTGGTGACCAAGCAAGGCCGATAACTGAAGGTAATAAACTCACATAAACATATCCGATTTGAGAACTGTTACAAAAGTTACGATGTTATGATAAACACAAATATGATGAGGTACGCTGTGATGTTGGTGATTTGGTATAAGTATTAATTACGAGTGCTCCTTGTACCGGGTAGAGCAAAAAACTGTTGCCGAAATATAAGGAACCCTCCAGAGTGATTAAAGTACTTTCTAATGATGGATATGAAGTAGAGGATTTACGAGAAATTAAGAGACGATGCAACGTTCGCAAAGTGGTTGCAGCCGACAAGATTGACAGAGGGATAACTAGGATGCAAATGTAAGTTAATGTAAGTTAAAAAGTATACGTTGATGGGTCACAAGACGTTGAGACGTGGATAATGATAGTCGAGACCGATACGTTCTGGCTATTGTTTGAGTCGAGGCGTGTGACGTGAGATGATGTAAGGATGGTCACAAGACGTTGAGACGTGGATAATGATAGTCGAGACCGATACGTTCTGGCTATTGTTTAAGTCGAGGCGTGTGACGTGAGATGATGTAAGGATGGTCACGAGACGTTGACACGTGGATAATGATAGTCGAGACCGATACGTTCTGGCTATTGTTTGAGTTGAGACGTGTGACGTAAGAATAAGGGTATAGTAGGTTGTGAGACGTGAATGCGAGGAAGGTAACAACTGAGGTCGATACTACCTACTTGTTATCTGAGCTGACGCGTAGATACAACATTTGAGATAGTAAAAGGAAATAGTTGTGAGACATGGATACGTGGACGGCAATGACAGAGGCTGTTACTGCCTTTTCATTGTTTGAGTTGACATGTGTATGAGGTAAGTGAAGTAAATTAGAACTTAGTTATGAAAGCATGAATAGAAATGAAAGTTATAGGCCGAGACTGCCTGTTTGTTATCAAAGTTTTATGCAAGGTAACTGTTAGTATAAATGTTGTTGCTAACAGGTAAACAGAAGTTTTTGACGACTGGCGGTCTGGGACAGTCCGCATAGATAGGATGGCCGAATGTTAGAAAATATTTAACCGCGTGAGCAATAAACAGTAGACACAACATTTCGGCAGTAGGATGATTTCACGGCGACCAAGTGTATTTTGCTTTGCTTGCAATAATGTAGATCAGCGGGGAGGACCAGTCAGTCACTGACGCGCTTTGAGCCTGTTTGAATGTATAATGTTATATTTGTTAAATATTCAATAGTTCTGTAGTTTTACGAAATATATCCAGTTACTCTCGAAGGAGCCTTTATTTTCTTACATTGTTGTTAATTTCAAAATACAGCATACTATATTTGGCCAACACAGATTAAGAACATACATGTGAAATTTTATCGCCACATAAGCAGATTATTAATATGAGGATGTTAAAATATACTTACGAGTCTCAACTGGCAAATATTCTTGAAAGATAAATAGCTAAATATTTTCTCTATAATTTCTTGTGGTAAACCCAAAAAATGTATTGATTGCACTGGTGATGATAAAGCTTTGCAATATTGCATGGTGCCAGCGAAACTTGTAGATGCAGTAGCACTATTTCTAGTAAATTTTGCAGGACCCACAATTGGGACTGTTGGAGACTGATTACCTTCCACAGACCCATTGTTTCCTATAGTCATTTGTCTTGTTGAAACCATTTTAGGATTGTTATTTAAATTTAATAATGGAAAATATATCAAAATAAATCTACAACAATACATAAATAATTAGAGACTTGTTTTTGTTTAAACGGTTAGATAATTAATTCTGTCAAAAACTGTTTAAGTTAAATGAGCCATATTAATGTAGATTTTTAGGTAATTTTAATATGTTAACATATAAATCTACAGAAATATCATTTTAACTAACGAACAGTTCATTCAATCTTACCTGTAACGAAAAATTAGTTTTCTTCTTCGAACCGATTATTACATTTTGTCAAAGAATCTTCTTGATTTTTCTGTGTAAACTTTTCACTGTACGTTATAGCTTTATTTAACCGTCTGTCGAAACTGAATTGTATTATTTATGACGATATTGTGTTAATATATCCGTTATTACAATAAGCAAGGAAACGATTCACAAACTTTACATAAAATCATAAAAATATGAAGCCAAAAATCGAGAACTTTGTCATTGCAAGAACCAAGAACGAACAATTATTTTATCCATACCATGCACACGCGCGATAGATACACGATATGCGCGCTAAACGATACAATTAGAGTTCTTATAGATTGCAAGTAGCATCGACCTGAAGTTGGAGCTACTCAGGAGGAAATTGATAGCTAGCCAATGATCGACGAAGAAGTACTAGCAGTAACCAATGCTGTTGCTTGCTTTGATGCCATTCTAATTTGTATGCACTGTACAAAACCCACATGAGATGTAAAATCAAATAATAGTAAATAATGATAGTAAATACCTAGTTCCACATTAAAAAATATTTCATTGTTTTATTATAATAACGTTTAAATGCAACAATATTAACTGAATACAACAAACTAGTGATAAGTTATGGTTTGTATTAAGACTGCATGGGCGTCTCCTAAGGGGCGGAGATAAAGGTGATTGAGCTACTGATGTAAAACATGCTTATTATTTTTTTACAAAATAGAAGCAACGCCCTTAATTTATTTAAATGCAAATTATACTTACTTTTCACCCTACTCAGTTTATATTTATATCGGAAGGGTTGCATATAATAAAATTTAGTTTTAGCTTACCGCTCAATTTATTATTTTTTGTTAATGGCTTTGACAAACGTGGCTGATGTCCTGAATATCTGCTATTTGTGTCTTGCACGTTTCCATCTGTCACATTTTTCCCACAATGTCATTTCCACCTCCTACGCCCCCTTCCAATTTCCGCACCGCGCACGTATACCGACCTACCTATCCCCACTTTTATACCAACATCTTCCTACACACTTCCACATCATATTCTCACATTCCTTCACTTTCCTATAATAGGTATATACTTACCGTCATCATCTTATTTCCACCGCCATTTCCATTATAAAACAGTCTAGATTCCCTATACTGTCCTTTTCCTTATTCCCTATATACTGTCCTCCGTTGCAATCAATATTAGACATTTTTGATATCTTCATTGTTTTGTAACTCTAACATGTCATCTCCAATTTTGGTTCCTATATAAAATACAAAAGTGTTAAATAGTGACACGAGATCTTTACGAAAATCGTATAATCTTGATAGTTTATAATATAACGATTTTTTTATGTATAAACAACTTATATAGACAATAAACTTTTATGTGTATAGGCACGTCTCAAAAATAAGGAGCCCGTAAGTTGGATCTACTCTTTTCCCTTTGGGCCCGTATTTTCTCTCCACGGGCCTGATCTTATAGGTATTTTCACGTGCAATGGTTCACACTGTACTTTAACTGATGTCCGTAAAAGAGAAAGAAAGAAAAGAGATGCTCTGGTTGTGTCGTAAAAGACAAAGAAGCGTAAACTAATTTAAGCCTTGTGCGGTTCTCTTTCAAGAAGGATGAAAGGATTGAATGGTGGGAGTGCTCAAATTTCGCTTTTGTTAATCGAAGTTGACGAATATTTTGTGACGTCATAAACTGTCATTGAAATTTTAGGTTTATTAAGTATTTTTCTTATTACGTTCGCTTATAAAACATTATAAATAATGTTTTCAATATTTATTTTGCTGAAATTAGACTCCTCTTTTATTCGTATATAAATAAATAGTGAGAAAAATATTTAAGTCTCTATTTCGTTTGCTCTGTTTTGATTGGAGATGGCATTATTGAGCACCAAGAAGGATAACCAACAAGCCGTGCTCAATGAGGCTATAACCAATCAAAACAAAGCGAGCGAAATGACGTCAGAACAGATTTTTAAAATATTCTTCTGACTAATATTTGTACACGAATAAGAAAAAACAGTCTAAATTCATCAAAATAGCCTCTAAGATACAAATTACATTACAACAAAATTTTCAATGTAGAAAAAATATACACTCATAAATCTAAAATAGTTTCTGACAGACGACAGTTCAGTCATATGGTTTCCAATGAAGTACTCCTTCCTGTTAATTCTTTGACTAGTCTTAAATCTAGGCAATAGAGCCAGCGGCGTGCGGATTTAAGAATTTCGTAAATTCACTCGTACGTAATTCGAAGAAATGAAAGCACTCAGATTGTTCTAATTATGCATGAGCTACCGTATGTCTTAAATTTAAAATATTATGCTTAAATCTGACAGCATTTATCTACACGTATTTTAGCAGTGCAGTCGCAAATTATTCCCCTAATAGCACATGGACGTCCCGAAAACGTCCCAAGAACATACTCACAGGACATGAAAACGTCCCGAGGACGTACTCTACCGACGTAAGACGTACCGAGGACGTTTGAGGGACGTTCCGTGTCAGCAAAACGGGGTGTCCCGAGGACGTCCCACCCAGGACTTATGTGGGACGAATGTAGGTCTAGAGAGGACGTCCTGAAAACGTTGTTGGGACATACTATGCAAAACATATAGGTACCTCCCCTTCCACCACTTTTAAGGTGTATTCACAGCAGAGGGTATTTATGTTCCTTTTTGGGTTTTCTAACCACATGCATTTCTTTCGAAATAGAATCCAGTGATTGGATTCTATTTCGAAGGGAATAAATGTGGTTAGAAAGGCCAAAAAGGAACATAAATACCCTCTGCTGTGAATACACCTTAAGATAAAAAAATGACAATATATAATTACCATGTAGAAAAATTATTCAATTAGATTGATTTTAATACTTAGTACTTTTATTTATCAACACCAAATGACAAATTTATGCGAACATTTTATTTCTATTGTGCTATTGAAAAATATGTTATGGCATTTGTATTTTTTTAAAATTAACTTCTTATACTCTACAAATTCAAGTGTCAAGTGTCAAAAATACAATTTTTATGGGATTTAAAAGTTATATATTATAATACCTAGTACAGTATAATATAGTTATATATACATTAAGTCATATTGAATATTATAAGAAATTAGCCAAGTATGCAATAAAACGTAAGATAAATGTATATCTCACCTTCTCTTAACGTTTTGCACACTTCGTCTTTTTATAATTATCTTAGTTTATATTATTTTCTAATATTCTCTCTTTTTTGACACCCTCCTCTGTTCTTTCTTTTGCCCTCTTCAATCACGATGTAATAGCCATTTCGGTGTTCTTCCAAGACTTTGAAGCGTTAGCGACTGCAGCAGCCCCTGTGCAAATAAAAGAAAAATTAACATTTCAGATGAAATCTTGACAAAAAACATTAAGACTAATATATGCCACTTGATGGCAAGCTTATATTTAAAATAAATTGTTATAATTTTCTTGGTGTCCTGTTTAAAAAAAAATCAGTTTAAATGTGAACATTTTTTTGTTTAACTGACTTTTGCATTTGAAAGGTTCCCTTGTTCATTTAAAAATGTTAAGAACACCTCTTTATATGAATGATCGATTCTACAAATAATACCAAAGACCGAGAGAAGCAGAAATATATGTTGTGACTCATGCAGATTAATAACATTATTATAAGTTTAACGTTATATTTTTTGCCAATATTATTACAGAATTCAAGTAAAGAAAATGGCTATGGGTTAAGATGCATCAGGATTTACGGTTAGAAGCAGGTTTATTAGGTTGAACATTGATGATGTATAAAAGTTTTTGTATGTAAGTACGTACAGCATAATTTCAGAAAAATATAACAAATAGGGCATATAAGTTACAAATTTGTAAATTTTCCTCAAAAAGTACCTTTATTAGTTTTTTCCTTATAATAATTTACTGAAATCCCTAAATATACTTTACAAGTTTGTTGATGTTTTCTGGCAAATGTTTTTATTACTCGATGTATCAAACCTTACCTATTAAAAGTTTCATCACCTCCACTTGTTCATCAGACATGTCGAACCATATATAACACTTCGTTTAACACACTGCATGAGTAGGTACTTCTTTTCAATTTTTACTTCCCTCGCACACCGAAGGGAAGTATTGTATTTATAATGTTTAACCAACAATCTTCTTTTAAGTGAATAAGTTCGCTCCATGATAAACAACTAAAAACTACATACTCAGGTTCACAGGTGATCTCCCATAGAATTTTAACAGAGCCAAATAAGGTGGGTTGTAGTATATTTATTATAACCTACAAATAAGCCGCACCAAATTTATCTAGAATAAAATATCGATCTAAATACTTATATATTAATAAATCAATTAAATAGACTTACCTGTTTTTGGTACTTTCTTTTGTAGCCGTTAAAAGTGACTAGTGCCAGTGTGCGGAAGAAATAAAAACGCAAAGAATTTATATAAATTCTTTGTAAAAATGATGCAATGCCTGCCAAATTGAATTTCCCAGTTTGACATAGAGATGGGTAGTACTCGTATGATTCGTATCATTGGTACGAATCCTTGGAGTGATTCGAATGGTACGAATCCTACAAAAGAAAAAGATTCGTATATTTCGTACTGTCGTTGTAACCGTATCCGCTTGTACAATCGAGTCAGCTTCAACTCTGATTCTTAAAACGAAATACGAATGTAACCACCGCACCGATACGATTGATACAAATACGGAATTCCGGTACCGGTGTTATATTGCGATTCGATGCGATGGGATGATAATTGTTACTGACAGAATTACCAAATTACCAATACCAATCCGGGCGTACATACGAATACTAAACTTTGGTACCGGTAATTTGGGAGACACTTTGAAACATTTTTTCAACTAATTCCAACTCATTTAAATGCATTATTATGCTTTATACTGTACACAACAATAACATATATATTAATATATTATTATTATTAGAATTTTAAACATTATAAATGAAATAGGCATTTAAAGATAAAACGAAACAAATGCAATGACTATAATATGATTGTGTACTAGGAAATAAAATTAAACTAAATCTGATATACTAGCGTTACAAAATAAAATAATTATAGGTAGCAATATAGCAACAATAATAATACTAACAAGCAAAATAAAATAAGATAGAATACTAAATGATATATATATAGTTAACTAGATTGCATGAACCGGGCTGATACAGAGACCAGACCCGATACTGGATATTGACTGAATACTGTCACTGTGGTGTGGGTACGAATAGTACGAAAAGCCTGCAACCAGTGGCCAGCGGTAGTGATACGAAATATACGAATCTCACGGTACGAATCTTTTCCTGATACCGATTCGTTTGGTACGAATCATTAAAAAGAGTCGAATCGCCCATCTCTAGTTTGACAGCAACTGAGTCACATTACATAAGCTCTGCTTAAATATTGCGGTGAAAATGGCTGTAATATAACCGAAACTCATGAAAAAAATAGTTGAAACGAATATAAGATTTCTGAAATCAGAGAAATCAAATTGACAAAATTTAAATGGACCATGAAATATGAAAATATTTTGTTATCAAAAGAAATTTTATTAGTAAAACTTTTTAAGGATTGTAATTTCATTTTTACAGTTTTTAATTTCCTTTTTTAATCATATCCTCATCTGCCCAAAAAAAACATCACTCCTAGAGGTTATTTCACAAATGTGTTTAGGTTTGTCTTGACTAGACTCTAGCAGGATGTCCTCAAAACGTTTTATTCAGAACGTTTTAGGGACGATAGCAAACGGACGTCCTTGGGACGTACCATGTAAACCCGGGACGTTCAGACCAAACGAGGACCTAAGTGAACGTCCTGGGGACGTTTGGTGTTATCAGGGTCGTTGCATTAAAACCGTTACTATTGTAAATATATATGTGGCGCCATTGATTGCCCTAGTTTAGCCTCGTGAAGTTCGCTTATCAGAGTTCCGCCACTAATTGAACAAATTATTAGGTATAAGGCACCACATTCAAACGTTATTCCATTTTTGGTCGATTGTACCAATTACACTTAATGACCTAGTCGTGGCCTTCATCTCTAGTAGGCGGATATATCGCACAATATTTCTCTTGATTATGTGGGATTATATAGTAGAACGAGGTGCCGCTTAAGTACTACATATCAGCTACTATCTTATCGCTGATTTCTTGCTCAAGTGCCAAGACTATTAGGCGCTATTATATATGGTGTCAGATTGTAGAAACGTGTTTTCTACTTTTCTCAAAATCTCATAAGCGTGCTTACTCTTCTGTGCTTTTTACCAGTAGGTGACAGATCTGTCAAATTAAGTAACTTGGTGTTTGTTTTGATTCTTTTTTGTATTACGATGTTCTTCTTTAAATAAAATATCCCATTTGTTCATTATACTGATTGATGGTTAGATTAGAGATGACTACTAGAAAAAGGAGTGGTTCGGTGTCTAAGAGGCAATTTAAAGAAAAAGTGGTGCAAATATATGAATGTTTATTGAAAGGAGAAGATGTATCTCATCAGAATCTACTCTTCTGGGATGAATTCTTTTTACTCAAGCCTAAAGTTGCTAATATAGAGAATGAAATACAAAAAATGTCTTTGGAACAATTGCAGAGTGCTAAACAAAATATAAATCTATTATTTAATCAATGTATAGAAATATTAGATCAGCAACATAATATAAGGGTTGCTTATGGAATGCTAACGTTGTGTGCTCTTTTGCACGCAATATTCAAAAAAGCTGTGGATACTCAGATAGATGCTATAGAATTTTTAACAGGTTTCGAGAATTTGGTAACAAAGATACAGAAACTGCTTAGTATTTGCCAAACTAATTTGGAGGGTAAGAATTTAATAATTTATATATTGTACAGGGTGTTCCGAAAGTCCTGTATTTCCCTTTAGGTGCAGATTCTATTTTCAAAAATAGAATGAAAAGCTCATATAGACTTATGTCCAGGAATACTTTGCGATAACTCGGAGGCTTTGTCCATGATTCTGCATTATTGAGCTTATTTTTGTATAATACTAACCAAAATTAATTTTATTCGTAGGCGGAGAAACATGAGAAACCATTATTCTTGTGCATATTGATGTCTTTACAATATTGATACAGTTATTGAATTTAATATCAATATTGCTTTCTGTGTTGTAATCACGTGCCACATTGAACATTAATTTTCAATGTTGACATATCTTTATCAATAAGCCCCTATGAAGCCTGAAACAGATTTATTACTCATATTTTATTACTAATGAAGACTAACTGGCATGAACTTTATCTATTCTGAGGTTATGTTATGCGGTAACCTTTTTTTAGAGCAGTTAGAACTACGTAACTGTAGGTAATTGCTTTGAAAAAATATAATGGTACAGTAAGCGGAGACAGTTTATATAAAAAAAAATTAAGTATTACTGTATTATGTAATTATCATCGTCACTATGTTTTGTATCTTTTCTTGCCATTGAATCTATTTTAAGTTATTTTAATCATAAACAGAGAGAATAAAGAAACGAAGAACCAGGAGCAGGTTTTAGATAGTTATCATCACCCATTGAAACTGAATTAGATATTACAAGTTCCAATAGGCCTAAAGAATAACTCTCAAAACACAGTGGCAAAGATTAGAGAATTAACAAGATAGGACAGTCAGACGGAGAAAACGAAATAGACGAAGACAGTTGTGAACTCCAAATTAAAGGGAAACGACATGCAGCGGAAACGGTTTTGGGATTTGTCGGGTACGGACTAAATGAATTTGACTAAGCTTATTAAAAGACAGGTCGGCTCATTAGAATCGGCAAGCGTTACGTCACGTGTAGACCTCAATGACAGCTGCATGCAGCTGTTTTTCTTCATTTTATTGAAAAAAAAGTTTCAAAATTATTCTGTCAAAAAACAATTCTTAACTAAATTGATACCTATAACGTGAACATAAGAATACTTCATGTGATATATGTTACGAAGCAACCTGTTTCTTTAGTAACCTTGGATTCTGGCTGTCAGCTGAGTTCGGTTGTTCTATTAGGGCAGTATTGTCGATTTTTCACTATTGGCCTCTCTCTCCAATGTTGCCTTCTCCGTATGATTGTCACATTGTGGCAACTGTGCGATAACTTCAATTTAAATGTTGCCACAATGTGACAATAGCGCCATTGCTAAAAGATAAAAGGTTTTTCGCAGGCTGTCTTATCTTGTTAATTCTCTAATCTTTGACAGCAGTTTTGAAAAAATTTAGATAAAACCTTGAAATACTGTTTTGCAGATAATGGGCATATTCCATGATATTCTTTTTATATGGTTTTTATACTTTCTCATATAGTATTCGATATTCTCATTATGCACTTAAAATTTCATATTAACATTTTCCGTTCTCGAGATATAAGGAGTTGAAATTAGTAATAGTTGCAAAAACCGAGCGCCCATTTGTGACGTCACTATACGCAAGTGACGTAAGAAAAGTGGCTTTCTGGGACCTTTCAAATTTAACCTGAAAGGTCGAAAAACATGGAATTTTCAAACGCTGGTAAATTAATAAATATGTCGAGTGGAAGTTCGTTCTATGTCTCTACGGAAAGGAGAAGGTCGGCGATGAATCTAATCGTAAAGTGCAGGGTCAAAATCGAAAATTCGTCCCGACAGGAGCGAGAGAAAATTGTAATTTTTTGACATTTCACCAAATCGTACTCCCCTACTGTCAAGAAGTAAACAAAACAAACAATACTTCGAAAACACTTATAATTATAACAACTAAGGAGCTTTATGTTTCTTTATTCTTTCATTAAACCCCAATTTTATCAATGCCTAAATTAATATTGAGAAAAAGTCAATATTGATTATGCCAGAATAACTGTTGACATATATCCAATTATTGTAAACTTTTCAATATTGAAAAGATATCAATGTCTACGAGAATAGGGGTGATTGCCCTTTGTTTCCACATATTCTCTAGTGAATATGTTTAGTAGCTTAAAACTTAATTATGATTCTCCTGCAAATATTACTTAAAAAAGCGTTTATGACAATAATTAGCAGTATGACAAACTGTTTTCGAGGAAAAGCGGTTTGAATGAAATATTGACAATTTGTTTGGTAAGATGCGTCATGATTTTCTGGCTTATGTCGTGCATAAATTTAAATTATACATTGTGTTTACAATAACTTTTTTATTATTTTTGCACAACTAGTTATCCCAAAGTATCTCCAAGATAATCAGTAAAAATATATATTTATGCATTATTCTCGAAGGGCTGTAAGCATTTCAGGACACATATTTTAGGAAGTTTTTTGTAAGTAGTTTTATATGTAGAATCCGCCCTAAAGGGAATATGGGAATTTTGGAACGTTGATTGGCAACTGAGGATAAAAATTACATTAAAAAGAAAATATATTGATGTTTAGTTTAGCTTGAGAAAAAGCTCTTAAATCATTGAATACAGACATTTTCCAATACATTTTCTTACGTTTTTTTATCGCTTTGATCTATTTTGTTTATCTCTGCCCATCTAAAAGCAAATATATTTTTTGAAAGGCCCCTATCAATATAAAATAAGTGTGCAGCCAATAATAAAATAACTATAAGGACCATATCAGCAGAGAAATTCTACTAAGGACATGTGTTTCGGAGTTGCTGCTCTTCATCAGCATGGCGTAGCTTAGAGAATGTTATAAATTCGTGTATAATTCATTTAAGACCCCAGTAAGAAATTTTATTTCATATTGGGCATATGGTATCACTCTTGTTTTTAATTTTTTTATGGGACCTCATAAAGTTTTCCATTCTTTTATTTTAATTTCGCCAGGTGGAAGTTAGGCAGTGGACATAGAGCTCTGTACTTTCGTTTCATTGGTTTTGCTCATAATTTATAACATTCTCTAGACTATGCTACACTAATGAGCAGCAGTAACTCCAAAACATGAGTTCGTAGGTGCGTTCTTTTTGTTACTGGGTTATATGTTAATTATTTTAGTTTTTAATTTTTTTTTATCGGACCCCATAAACATGTCCATTCTTAAATTTATTAACCTTTTCATCGCGGCATTGAATTCGGTCTGCTGTACCACTGTGAGCCTGCAAATATGCGGTGGGTATTCATACATTCCCCATTCTGTGCCGAAAGTTAAATTAATATGCTTCCCACAATTCCGCATTAATTTCACAGTCTGTGACATCAAGACTTTTTGAAGTTTTCCGATTTTTGATTTGTGATGTATTTTACACACTGATAACATTTTCAAAAATATTATCTTCCATTTTTATTTAAGACAAATTCGTTCATATCATCTATAGTGTCCTCTATATCGGACATGTTCCAATCGTTGATTTGGTCTGTTGGGAAATCTCCACCATCACTGTTTATTAACAGATCGTAAAGTTCTTGCTCACTTACCCCTTTACTGGACATTTTAAATACCGATAAATTGAATGCCACTTGTTACTCTACATAACAGTCATGATTACTGCCATTTAGTAGTGGGGTTCAAACTATTGTAATTATCTGAAGCTTGATACTTTATGAACTTAATAGAATGTGCATTGTCTTTCGTTTCTAGCAATTAACTGTGCCTCCAGCCTCGCCTAAATATCTGGTTCACGCCCAGCGGTCACAACTTTTTTTTTGGATTTATCCATTTTCCACTATGCTTAATATAAAATAATTTTTCTTACTAACCTTAAAAAAGAAATAACTGTTTTTTTTATAGGCGAGTCTACAGATGCAGTAAAAGGCTTATGCTTAAAAGTAATACTCATACTTACTACAGGAATAGAGGCTATCAATCAGAACACATTAATAGAATATATAATGATATCTCCTTTGTTCGACTGTTTAGTGAAACTGTTATGTGACATGCCAACCAGGCAAAGACATGGTTATGACGTTGTACTGATCATAACCTTATTAGTAAATTATAGGAAATATGATGCAACAAACCCGTATGTTGTAAAATTATCAATTTTAGATGATGAACTTGCATTAAATGGTTATGGGCAAGTAATAACCTCATCGTTATCAGATTTTTGCAATCAGTATAACAGTGAGCACACAGAAAATCAAAACGCCTCATGGTTTTCATCTCTAACTAACATGGTTGGCAATATGTTCATATCAGAAGAAGGTGGTTTTAGGATGCAACAAGTTCGTGCAAATAATGCCTTACTTTTAGCCTTCTATGAAGCAATACATTTAAACAGAAATTTTATTACCACCTTAGCTCAGACTCAGACTGATGCCAGTTCCCCACCATCGCCTAACAATACCCTGAATAATATGCAGGGTAGTCCCGATTTGTCGGCTATGCCTGCTGCTTTTGATGTCACCACACAACCCTCAAATTTGTTGGTTACGTTCTTTCAATATTGGTAATTATATTAATATTATAATTAGATTTAGTTACATATATTCAATGTAGTTATGACTACGGATACACCGGTATACCGGGTACGTGGCCCATTTAAAGGAAAACTCGTTTTCACCGAATAGCAGAACGTACCCAGATGAGTACCAAGTAGTAGTGAAATAAATGTAGTTATTTTTTTAAATAGGTTTGGAACCAAAGGGATACAAATACCCAACACATTTTTTTGAATTCAAAACGTATGTTCAAATTTGTAATAATAGCATGTAAATTCCTACAATAGTTACTTTGGAGATAAAGCTCATACATTCTTTTATATGTCACTTAAATTATAACAATTTTCCAAATCGGAATGTACATTGTTTGAGGAAGTTTCCATTGCAAATAAATTGGAAATTCCAATAAGTACACCTATCCAAAGTTTTAAAACACTAGATAATGATTAATTTCCAAAGATTCGATGCTTGAAATTATATAGTTTTATAATTTAATTTGACACTTTTGATGTTTATAGGATTTAATTTATCTTTTTGATGTATCACCAGCAATGAATTTAGGTTTAGGTCCACGAGGCCCAGGTCTAGGGCACTAAAATTTAAAATCAATTGATTAAATGACTCAATTGATTAAATGACTAAAAATTAAAATCAATTGATTTTAGATGATGAACTTGCATTAATTTTTAGTCGCCCTTCAAATTTGAACATATGTTCAAGTAGTTCCGCTTTACTCCGGTGACTATGAACGAACCAAAAGAAGAAAAAAGTTACGTAATTGAAATTGATAATACAAATATAATCAATTTTTTTGAGTATTAATAATGTTAAAAAATCGAAGAATAAGAAATCTTTTTTATACGTTCATCATCATATTTCTCATTATAACAAGTACAAAACGAACAGCGCCAAATCGGAATGGGCCTAGGGCGCAATGTAACTTAAATCACACTACAGTTCGTCATGGTAAATAATGGTATCCATGTAGTCAAGTTTTAAATAATCATTGATAGATTCAAAGTATTAATGAATACTTATATTCAGATGTTGGATCATATACATGTCAAATTCTCATTTCATAATTAATTACTGTTTACAGCTCAATTGTAATGCAAGACACAAAGACTGAAGCAGGCACTAATACTGTCAAATTGTGCTTCCTTATTCTAGGATGTATAACAGAAGACCAATATGCCAACTCGCTAATGCATGATGTTAGTCTGGCATTCAAAGTACGTTTGCACAGATTGCCGATGAGACATAGAAAATTATCATCTGACAGAACTACATCATCGCAGCCGTTAGTTTGTACACTTTTGGGTAAGTACATGTGAATCAGGCACCTGCATCTATATTAATCCATACTTTATTTCTAAATTGTGTCTTTTTTTTCACAAGTACACCATGGAAACAAAAGAAAAGTGCTATAGTAGAGATAATTTCACAAATTTCATAAATTAGAATGGACTTCATATTGGCTAGTTATTTAACAATAATAATAATAATAATAATAATAATTTTATTAGTCTTAAGAAATTATTACATTTTATAAACAGGTCAAATAATAGATGTTATATAAAGTTAAAATGGTAAAATACAATACAGTACACAGTAATAAAGGATAGACAGTACAGATAATGACAAACATAGAATTGCTAGCTAGAAAATGTTCCCATTTTCAGCAATCAAGTGGTAATATTCTTGTATATTATCATTGATTAAATAGAAATAGATAATTAATCCCGTAATTATTGGAGAGTGGCGGTACCTATCGATGAATGTCCGAAGCAACGTAATCCCATAATAATGTGGCACTCGACAAAACAGTTGACTTTCGCTCTGCTCTACCGCTAACCTCTGAGCGCCGATCTCGGGTAAGCCCCGCCTACCGTAGTACGCGATATTACATCTGGCTACCATTGATAATTCAATAATGATCAATAATTGAACTAGTCGTGTACTAGTCTTTGAAAACATCCAGTGGACCCTCATCACAGAGAGGAAGAGAGAGACGTGTCTGTCTTCTTAGCGTCAAGTGATCATTGTTCAGCGATTTTTACAAATAAATGTACCTACAAACGGTTTATAAAACTTGTACTTGCTTATTTATGATAATTTCTTAAAGTAATCAATTTAACAACAAAATTAGACTTAATGCTTACATGTATTTTAGTTAATTTCGTCAATATTTTTGATTTTCTGCTAAAGGAATTATATTGACATTGAGCAATTTTTTACATCTACATCAAATATTAACAAATAACCAAATAAGTCCAATGTATTTTGAGTTTTTATTACTAAAAACAAAAACAACCTACTTACATTAAATCAATACAATTATAGGGAGTAAGTGTGATAATCATATTGGTTCTGTATTGATTAATGGTATATAGGTATACCTATATTTAAAACGCATTTTTCATCAATTTCTGTGTATAAATTTAAACATGTAAATATGTACATAGGGTATATACAATCAGAAGATGGCACATGTCAAAACATATTTATATTTACAGTAAAAAGCTGCCTTTGAGTAAAATAATTTTCAAGTGATTATAAATTAGGACGATCGAATATTTTCATCTAGTTACTTACTATATGAAAATATTTTTTTGTTCTTTTACGGAATTAAAAATAGTTGTAATTAGCTAATAACTGTCAATAGTAATGCGATACCTAGGGCAAGTAGTAGTGGAATCGATAGAGGTTTTCGGAAAAATTCCGGGAAGCGGTTACTTTTGAGAAAACATCTTTGAACATGTCAGGAACGACATAAAAGTTACCAACAATAATCCTTGAGCGTCATTGGTTAAACAAATTAGTTGAGAATTATTTTTTGTCAAATATCTCTTAAAATATTTATTTCTTAAAAAAAACTAATTGCGCCATTCGAGAGTATGAAGTTCGAAGTTCTTCCTACGATCAAAAATTTAGGCTCCACATTATTTTCTTTAACGTACGACGCGGCGACACGACAGTACGCCCGCGTAGCGTGGGCAGCCTCAGACGCGCTACACTAAATTTATTGTAACTTTTGAACTTAAGTTCAACAAAGCTTACATCAAAGAAAAATATTATTGGATTATTATATTTTCAAATATTAAAATTAATGTAGGCATCTAGGAATAGTATATTATAAAAGCGTAGAAGGGCCGCAATAAATTTTATATTTTATTTTCTTAAATTCCGACTTCAAACTCGGAATTTTGTTATATTCCGACTTTGAACTCAGAATATTGTTAAATATACACGACCGCCATTGTTCCCTCGATGTATTTGTTGCCCTCGATCGGGCTTCGCCCTCGGGCCTCAAATTACCCCTCAGGAAAAGTAAGACGTTTCTCTCCCTTAGTGTATAATGTACTCTTATATTCATTGTTTTGTTAACTGCTCCTACTTCATAAATAAAAATTGATTCTTGTAAAATATGCCAAGAATATTGAATATCATTGGCAACACTTTTTATTTAGTGCCACATTGTTTAAATAATTCGCAAAGTTGAGAAAATCAATTTTTCGTAAATAACGAAAACACTAAGAACTTTCGAAAATAATGTTTTATATAAGAAATGTAGCTAGTAAAAATACCTACAAAACCCAGTAAGAAATTTTCAAATCGGTTAATTTGTTTATCTGCAAAATCAAGAAAACTGTCAAAATGGCCTGTTATTTCAACTGTTATTAACTAATGATAAATTAAGCCTTGTGACTTTGAAATTATCGGAAGTTGTACGTATCAATGTACTTAAAAAACTCTGAAAATTTCAAACGGATATCTTTTAAGGTTTTTGCAAAAAGCAATTTGTTTATTAAAAATATGATGTAAAATTGTCCAAATTTTTTTTTAAGCACCGTAGACTAATGGCCGAAAATGGATTATCTTCTCTACAAGTTTGTACCATCAAGTATATTTTAAAATTAATTGATTTTCGCAGATTTAATTGCTTAAAATCGGGTTAGAAAAACACGTACATTTTCGCGTTATAAACAAATAGAGTAACTCAATTATTTTTAATCGTACTCCATTGGGACTAGGACCATTTGAAAGCTACGATTTTTCTGCGAATTTCAAAAGAAAAGAGAATGTTTAAGCCGCTTGTGAGCTGAGATAATTTTTTATTTTTCTTATACTCACAGCTGATTCAATTATTGACATTTGTATTTAAAATTAACACATTAAGTAGATCAAGACCTGCTCTGCATTGTGTGACAATTTCAAATGAATATATGATGCAGTTTAATTATATGACAATATTTATATATTTTTAACGAAAAAAAAATATAAATAAATCGTGTTGGGGAGGAATCGATCCCCCGACCCTCGGATTTATGTCATCATCATCATAACAAATTTATTTAGTTCTTTTAATACAGGAAATTGCCTCCCCGGATCGAGGCTCGGAGCCAACCGTGTTGAGCTAAATTACCGATGCGACAAAAATTTACAATAGTGTAATAGATTTATTCCAAATGTATAAAAATTGACTCATGTAAAAGAGGCCAAAAATATTGAATATCATGCTTTGGCAACACTTTTTATTTAGTGCCACATTGTTTAAATAATTCGCAAAATTGAGAAAATCAGTTTTTCGTAAATACCAAAAAACTAAGAATTTTAGAAAAAAATTATCTCAGTTCCCAAGTGACTTGGAGCATTTATTATTCTTTTTAAATTCGCAGAAAAATCGTAGCTTTAAAATGATCCTAGCCCGAACGACGTACCCTTAAAAATAAATAAGTTATTCAATTTGTTTATAACTTTAAAACGCAAGTGTTTTTCGAACTTGATTTTAAACAAAGAAATTTGCGAAAATCAATTAAATTTGATATGTACATGATAGTACAACTTGTCAAAATGTGAATCCACTTTGATCCGTAACTCTAAAATGTCTAAAAAAAAAAATTACGACAATTTTACGAAAGCAAGTTTTTAATAAACAAATAACTTTTTGCAAAAACCTTAAATAAAATTATCGATTTGAAATTTTTAGCATTTTTAAAGTAAATTGAGACGTACAACTTCCGATAATTTCGATGTCACAAGGCTTAATTTATCATAATAAGTTATTAATAATTGAAATAAGAGGCCATTTTGACGTTTTTTTATTTATTTTGCAGATAAACAAATTAACCTGTTGGAAAATTTATTATTGGGTTTTGTAGGTCTGTTTATTAGCAACATTTGTCATGTAAAACATTCTTTTCTAAAATTCTTAATTTTTTTCGGTATTTACGAAAAACTAAATAAAAGTGTTGCCAAAGCATGATATTCAATATTCTTGGCCTCTTTTACATGAGTCAATTTTTATACGTGAAGTAGGTATCTTTAATTTTTCGTTTCGGGGTACATTTGGAATAAATCTATTACACTATAGCTACAAATGGTGATGCCTGCCAAATATTTGTGATTTTTTTATTGTATTTATATTTCTTTTATATATAAAACATATTTTATTTTCTTCCTGGTATTTTCTTGAATAAAAAAATCTTTTATTCATTCCTATTAAATAAGTTTCATATACCTACTTACCTACCTACCTATTATTCTTTTTGCATCAAGACAAAACAATAAAAAAGCTCTTCTTCGTAAAATAATTTCTAAGACTAATTAAACATAATGTATTTAGTCGATTATAGTATTATAAACAATATATACACATGTAACTATTTTCCATGCTATTTTTAAAAGTAAAAAACGCCGATAATTTCTTACAAAATCGGATAATTTTCTGCGAGTAGGTGGATCTTATCATGCCGAATTATTGGCAACGTTGGTTGCACTGCAGTCTTAGTTGCTAGGTCGTCTAGCTCCCTCCACACCCCACGGGCCCGCCCGCCAACCTTTCATTTCATTCATGAATTAATTTACCCGACTTGCAAACCAACTAGGGATAGATTTAATCTATCCCTCCTTGCTTGCAAAACTTCGACTCGAAAAGTCGCACGACATCTATGAATTTAAGACCGGAACTAAGAGTACAAATTCTTTGGTTAAGTATCTATTTCTAATTAATCAATGATATTATATAAGCAATTGTCTGTTAAAACCTTCTTAAGTTTACTTTTAAACTGACTTACTGGAAGATTAGGCAAGGTGTTGAATAAACTAATACCTTTGAAATGATTTTTTTTGGAGTCAATGCTGAGGTGTTATCAAGTTCTGTTTATTTCTAGTGTCATGTTGATGTATCTCTTCATAGGTAGTATACTTAGTTATATTTTGTTTGGTGTACATAATATTCTGATTCACTATAATCAAAAACAGATACATTATCCTTAATGCTATAAATAGTGGTCTGCAACTGTCATCCCATTTGGCACCAACTATACTTCTTATTGCAGACTTCTGGATGATAAATACTCTTTGTAAATGGGTATGTGTTGCATTCTCCCACGACAGTATACCATATAGTAGTTGCTAATGAAACAAAGAGAAATAAGTAGTGACTGCAGCATGTTGATTAACCGTTATTTTTATTTTCGTAATAGCAAATACATTTTTAGATAGTTTCCCACATACTATGTTGATGTGTTCTACCCATGTTAATGTGATGTCAATATGTACCCCCAAAAACTTGATATTGGTTTCATGATTCTGTTCTAGCTTAGCAGTAGACTTGGTCTCAAAAGTTAAGTTTACCGTTTTACTTTCATTTAGCACTAAATGATTGTGTGCAAACCAAGCTTAAGCATGTTGCAAAATGTTATGAAGTATGACTTCACTATCACTTTCCTTGTCTACACTTGTAATAAAGGTTGTGTCATCTTGCATACATAACCTCTGCAGGGTTTAAATTTTTTATGCTTTGTGGCAGATCATTAATGTAGACAAGAAAAAGTATGGGCCCTAGAACCGAGCCTTGGGAACTCCTCATTTAATTTGCAGCAGTTCGCTTCTTTGTCCACCCCAATGCACTAACTGCATTCTATTATTTAGATAAGATCTAAATAGCTCTAAACAGTTGCCTCAAATTCCATACAAACTTAGTTTGTTTAGTAACATATTATGGTCAACACTGTCAAACGCAGCTGTTAGGTCTGTAAGTATACCTAAGCAGTTTTTTATTTTCAAATGCATTTTTTATGGAGGTTGTTAATGATAAAATTGCATCAAATCATGTACCACCCGCTGCATACATAATACCTTATTTAATTGTAAGTAATCTATTAGGTTATTGGATATTACTGATATCTAATATTTTGGAGAAGGCTAGGAGTACAGAAATTTGTCTATAGTTATGTGGTTCTGAACTGTCCCCTTTCTTAAAAAAACAGGAGGAATTCTCCAAATTTTAATAAAGAAGCATTAATTATATCAGTTAAAGGTTCAGTTAGTGAGTTAGCCACTTCTTTTAAAATGAATATGCTGATATCATATAGTTCGCCAACATCGAGGTTACGTTAAATGAACGGTCGAATCAGTCAAAATATAAAACTATAAGGTTCAATTGGTCGGCTGATTGGTCAAAATAGTAACGTTTCATTGTTCTACTTCCGTGGTCGAAAAAGTACTTTCATTACTGCAATTCACGTAGTAAGACAAAACAAAGTACAGATTGCGTGTTGTCAAATTTCATATAATATTGTCCCGTTGCTGTTGATAGACAAATTATTGTTTGGTTTTGGAAACAATGTAATTAAAACTAAAGTATCAGTGAGTACTCGTTATGATTATATTTTAATAATCTCACATTTGTTAATGAATTTTCTGCTTAGAGGAATTAGGGTAGCATTTCCGGAGTGAAGTGTTAAAGTTAATGAAAATATAGTAAATTTGGCAAAATAGCTGCCATATCCAAATTGCCAATATTGTAGCAGTTGATATTCCTATTGGAGCTCGCCAGTCTCAAATAAGTTGACTTAACATGGTGACGATGGTTGGGGTGCCAAAAATGTATCTTGGGAAGAGTGCTTTATGAAGTCCAGTATTGTTAATGAAATTCGTGGATAATTTCTGTCACTTATTTAAAAAAATAATTTAAAATTTAAATTATCAAATTAAATTCTATCGGATATAACTTTTTTCCACTAATCCACCATCTATCTGGATGATCAAAATAGAGTTCTGGGATATTCCTGATATAATTATTTATAAGTCTGATTTAAAATTACCCAAGACTACAGTCTGTTTGTGATTTATTTTGTATGATTTGGTATTGTTTATAATTAATCTTGATAACTGCAAAAAGGTTTCTTTTGCTTTCTATAGATTTAAAAAAATCTGTAATGAGCCGTTTCGAAATCTGTTTATGATGACTATTAAAAAATAGTAATTAAAAATCCACTTATATTTTAAATTGCCCTGTATTCTAACATTATTATTGCAAGCGTATTTTTTTAATGCAGATTTATTGGTTGAATTTATCTTGAGCCACATGATGAAGAAATTTCCTATGGACCTTTACATCTTGTGCACAGGAGTTATACAGAGGATTCTGTGTTATCAGAAGAAGTGTAGAATTAGACTGAATTATATGTGGAAGGAGTTATGGACGGCACTAATTTCTTTGTTAAGATTTGTCTTACAAAATGAAAACTATTTGGGGAAAAAAATGAACATATTCGATCTATCTATTAAAGTTGTCAATGTACTGAACTTTTTTATTACTTATGGTGACAACTTCTTACCAACACCAGGGAGTTATGATGAGTTGTATTACGAAGTGATAAGAATGCACCAGGTTTTTGATAACATCTATTCTATGGGTAAGTTAACATACATTCATTTTCACAATCTATAGTTGAATAATTGAAATATAAAACCTGTGATCTTATGGAGGAGCTATGCTTAAGCCTTTATTTGAGAGTCTAAAAAAGAACTTGAATTTCTAAATTATAATATCAGCGAGAACTCAAAAAAATTTGAAAAAGATTAAAGAAAAATTACAAAATCAGGGACGATTCGATTCCGTTGCATCATACAATAAAACTAGCTCTAAGAGAGAAGAAAAACCTCATAAAAGTTTGAATAAAATAAATAAATAATGTTCTGATCTAATAATAATAATATACTTTATTTCAGGAAAATCAGTCTTACAAAATATTTTTAAAAACTGATTGAATGAAATTGAAACATTCTTTATAGGATTTTGCAAACAGCAGAAAAAATAACTATCTATAACTAAAAAAAAAACTTTGTGTAGAAATATTAATGAAATCTTTGCATTCTTTCGATAACCCGAATTCTGGTTATGCTAGCAAATTAAAATCCTAAAATGAATTTGCCTAATTTCTTATTTGACAATTCTCATTCTAACACTAGCATCCACACAGTCCCCTACGGCCATGCAGATTAAACTAGTATCCACATAACCCCCTACGATTATGAAGATTCAGTTAAAAATGAGAACAAAGACCTAAAATGAATTTATTTATCTACCTTGTCTTAAAAAATTGTTCATTCCAATGGATTACATTTTCTTTTAGTTATAGATAGTTATTTTTTCTGCTGTTTGCAAAATCCTATAAAGAATGTTTCAATACAATTATAAGCAAACAAATAATAATTCATTTTTAAACATGATTGAATGAAAGGCGTCAATATAGGCACTGTATTTAACAGTTATTTCAAATCATAAAATCATAAATTACAATTTTATTTTAAAACAGCATGATATAAAATATAAAAAGAACAAAATAAATAGAAGCAAATAGCTTTAGGTTGCATTTAAAAATTCCTTCCCACTATATGGCTCAAGAACTAAAATAATATTAATAACTTGTTTTTTATAATCCTTAAATAAGCTTATCTCCTTTATATTTGTAGACAGTTTGTTATAAAACTTATACACGAGTAATCTTTCTTCGGTGTCTTGCTGCACATCGTTCCATCGTACGATCAATTTCACTATACCTATCACCTTATTATAATTTAAATCTTTAAATTTTGACAATGTTCTTCTTATTGTGTATTATATTTGTAACCTATTTCACATTTTGACTAGTCAGATAAGTTATATGTTTGTATAGCTTTATGGATGAATAAATCTTATCTATATGCTCTTTCAAAAAAATCCATAAATATTTTGTCAAAAGTTGTGCTTTTCAGATTTCTTGAAATCATGTTATCCCTTATAGAGTAAGATCCCAGAACCGCCATCAGACCTACGTCATTTTAGCAAGACTAATATTTTGACAATAAATAGTGTGATATGTAGTTAAGAATGTATGCATATTTGCTAGCTTGAAAGTAGGGCCCTTTTACAGATAACAGGTACAAAAAAACCTTACTAACCTGCGTTAAAGTATTATTGTATCATATATGTTGACAGAATACTGTTAAAAACCAACAATCATTATTGCCAGACACTTTCCATGGACCCTAACTTCCGCCAGACGCTTTAAAGCTCGAAAAAAAAAAAAAACCCAACCGAACCTAACTGTGGAATCATATCTACTACCAACTATGTAAAAAACGAAACAAAGCGAAAAATTTATTATGTTAGGTTAGGGTTTTTTTTCGCGTCTGGTGAAGTTAGGGCCCACGGAAAGTGTCTGGCAATAATGAAAGTTGTTTTTTAATAGTATCCTGTCAAACATAATATGAAAACCAGCTATCATACTTTAAGGTAGGTTAATAAAGTACTTTTGACACATTTGTTACCGTTAGAGACATAATTAATCCTTAGCCTTAGAGCATGGCAGATAAGGAAAGTAATATGATAATATTTTTTAGTGGTGCAAACTTAATTTTTAAATAAAATTAATTATTTAAAAACAACATCGGCTTGACATTATTAGTAAATAATGGTTTAAAAGTACACAGCTGGTTCAAAATGAACTACACTGGGATGTATGCCTGTTTCTGGACCTCCACTAACTGTGATGTAGACGGATCATATTTTTGTAATCACTAAGTGGTAATTAATTGATAACAAAGAAATCAGCTCAATACTATTTGATCATGCCCAATCAGGGTTCGTAGCTACCGGGAAAACCAGGAAAAGTCAGTGAATTTAAAATTTCGCCTAAAAGTCAGGGAAATGTCAGGGAATTTTGCAGAGAGGCGAGAAAATGAGGGATTTTCATTATCTGGAAATTAGATCCAAATACGAATTGTTTACGATTTAATTTACTGACTTTCTAACTGAAACTGCCCCTGTAGAATTTATCTCCTCCTAGTAAAAGAGAGAATGTGCACGCTTGTTTGTATCTTTCCAAGTATGACAAATAACAATATAGACACTGCATTTCACGTCCAAAAATAGTAAAATACATCATTCCTCTTGAAATGGTTGTGTTTGTCTCTTACGAAAGCACAATTTTCTAATAATTAAGTGTTTTCACTATATGCAAATTAGCTTTTTTGATATTATTAAAATGGAGTACTTAATGTATTAAAGCATTTCCCTGTATTTAAAAAATTAATATGTCAACAAATAAATAACATAAAATTTGGATATTTGAACAGCTATGCGAAACATGCCATTATTGGCGTTGACACTGGTGACGTCATCGATTACATAAAACAGTAATATCGCATGTGTGTAGTATATAAACATAGCATTTTAAAGACTTTCTGTACATTTTACCTGTGATATAATTCGAAATGGCATACAGGATTCGTAAGAGCTACTTCAGGAAATTTACCTGCAGTGGATTAGTTCATGATCGCGGAATTTATGAAGAAAGAGGAACGTTTCAACATAGCAGAAGTGAGAGGCTCTAAAGCTGCAATGTAAGTTCTAAACTTTTTTATTCTCTTTGTATTTATCTATTGATTCCTATATTATGATTATTGTATATAGTTGCTCAATATAATATACATAGTTGATATTATATAAACATAACCTATAAATGTTGCTCATAAACTTGTAATGTAAATAAAGAATGGTCGGCAAAATATGTACATTGCATTTAAAATAGGATTAAACTTACTTTACTTACTCAACTTATTTAAAATCCTCACAGCAGAAAAATACTGATGCTGTTGTAGGTGGATCACATCCAGCGACTTTAAACCACTTTATTTGCGTTGTTTTTGTTTCGGTACTGTTACGAAAACCTTTTCAAGGGCTTATTTTAAAGAAATCGATTCTTGGAAAATTCTTTTTTTTTTAACCCTACTTAAGTATTATCGTCACAGTCAAAGAGATTTTAAAATGTGTGAAAACACCTAATTGATTTGGTAGTAATTTATTTAATTTTATAAATAAATATTAATGTGTTTGAGTGCTTCACACTGGCATTATAACCTAAACCAGTTAATAAAATTTTATTTACAATATGAACTAATTTATCATATGTGATTAATTATGAAAAAGAATACAAGAGTGATAATCTGCTCATTTTAAAATTAAAAGTAATTATGTATTTACGTACTAAGAAATAAATTGAAATTGCCTGGAAAACTGAAGTTAACACTCATGGAAAACCTGGAAAAGCCAGAGAATTTTACATTTTTATCAAAATACGAACTCGGCCAGTGACATGGCTTATAGGTTCAGAATCTATCGCTGGACCTCCAATAACTGGAATATAAGCCAGTTCAGTGTTTTTACAAATTTTAAAATCTCTGACTGTGAAGATAATACTTAAGTATGTTTAAAAATACTTGCATTTTTACAACAAGTCGATTAACATGTTACAATAAGCCTTTTACCACCAACAACAATACTTTACATCATCAATAAATAGATGCCGTCATCGGTTCCAACAAACTTCATTGTGTATTACTAATGTATTACAAAGCATGTTATTTTGAAAAATTTTAACGTTTTATATTGGAAAATAAAATAGATTTATGCCGAGATGCAAAAATACATCATTTTTCCAGCCATTGTTATGAGTACCATTTATAGGTTATATTTATATTATTCAACCTTGTATGTATATTAATATTGAGAAATTATACAATATTCATAATATAGGAATCAGTGTACAACGTTAAAGTAATAGTAAATGAACACAAATAGAATAAAAATAATGTACTTACATTATATCATTACTTCACACTAACACTTCTGCTAAGTTAAAAACATTAGTCTTTCATAAATTCGACGATCATAAACAAATCCCACTTCATATTTAATAAGACGGAAAACGTAAGAAGTCTTTAAAATGCTGGAAGTTAAAAATCTTTGAATTTCCAAACATTCTTAACTTCCAGTCACTGTAATTCTGCAGGATGGCATTAATTCAATTTTTCCATATGACATTTTTTGTTCGGAATCTCTTGAACTACCTATTCCCAAAGTTTGAAGAAAATTCCACAGAAATGATTTTTCCAATGCTATTGGTGCGGGGTCCTTTGGAATGTATACATTTTAGGAAGTACGTACTTCAGTGGCGGCTCGTCAGGGGAGGCTGAGCCTCCCCTTGGAAGAACCACCATATCTTCAAAAGTCTATCTTAAGAAATTTCAATTAGGTATATCTCAATTTTCAATATTTTTTATTGTTTATAATTCATTAATTAATTTTCAGTGTATATATAAAAGTTTTGCATTTCCTTTCCACAAACATACCTATAACGTTACAGTCCGGATAGTCTATGTTTGCATATTTCCCGGTCCGCCGGTCTTTTACTGAACGAACACTGCGGTAGTGATGCACGGGTAGTAATCATTCGTTACTTTTGTAATCGTTACTCGGTAATACCCGAAGTGCCAATGATTACCTGAAAAGTATTCGTTACTTTTACACATATGATTACTTACCTACTTTATCGCGCTGACATCGCTCTCGACGTGCGAGAAGGTTTTTTCTAAAGCAAGACAGACCATATATGGGAGAGAAAAATCGGTTGACAGGACACAAATTACAGAAAAAGCTCCTTTTACCCTTCAATTCCTAATTTTGTCAATTACTATGTAGTATAATTATAACTTTACCGGTTTTTTTAGTAAAGTGAATTTTAGGTTATCTTCATCTAACGTTTTTTTTTCAAGTAGATTAACTTGAATATACACATGACTTATTTCTACACAAATGTTTACGTTTTTATGAAAGGAAAACAAATAATTACTACTGTCTTTAATACATTTTTTTAAAGCAATAATTTGGTAATTAGGTACCCATTTTTTAATATATTAGGCACTGTCTGTTTAGATAATGACTACATTAGCCGTTTGTTTAAACAATAAAGGGATTAAAAAAGTAATCATTTAGTAATCAATAACAAATACTTAGTAACGATTACTTTACGAAAAGTAACGATTACCAATGATTACTCAAAAGTAACGGGAATTTGCATCACTACATTGCGGTTCGCTGGAGGATAATACGAAATAGCTTCCAACTTTAATGCATTTACTTTAACATGAATGACCTTGAATTTCTTTGCGGTGTGTAAAATAGCAGAGTACTTCGAATAGCCAAAGGAAGCCAGCTTCCGACGTCAGTTCTTTACAGCGCATGTGCACATTGTGCACAGCTCGTTCTGGTGGTTCACAAAGAAAACGAACTGTTAGTTGCGTTTTAGCCGGTTAAGTTGACGTAAAAATACATAAAACATTTGATAGGCGGGCTAAAAATAAGTGCTCTAGGTGAAAATATGTCTTGTTGTCCAGACGTGGTGGATTATTTGTTATTAAATGGATTTACTACTCTTACTTATGACGAAAAGGTAAGAATTAAAAGAAATGCTAGGCCTACACCAGCAATGCCTTCGTTAGTTTTTAAAAGTGGTAAACAAAACAGAGGGTTTTGTGATAACAATTATAAAAAAGTCGAGTGGTTAATGGCATCAACAGTTAGAAACAAATTATATTGTTGGAGATGTTTATTATTTACTAATGATCAATCCTCAATTTGGGGCAGGGCCGGGTTTAATAATTTGCAAAATTTGTCGCGACGTTTAGAAAGGCACGAAAAATCCCAGGAGCATATTTCATCTTGCATTAAATTCGAAATGTTTGGTAAACAAAATATTGTAAAATTTGTTGGATTCTGCACATAAGAGAGAAATAGAAAATTTTAACGAAAAGGTCCGTGAGAATAGGGAAATATTAAAGAGGTTAATAGATGCCGCTATATATTTATCTTCACAAAAAAATTCTTTCCGAGGACATGACGAAAAACGAGAATCGTGCAATAAAGGAAATTTCAAAGAGCTGTTAGATTTTTTTAAAACTTATGACCCAAAATTAGAGAACTTTTTGAATAACGCCACTATTTTTTGAGACAATTCCGGTAATCTCAGCTTCTGTAGAATGATCATTTTCAGCACTTAAACGCATAAAAACATTTTTACTAGAAACAAAATGAGTCAAGACCGCCTCTCAAATGTATCGCTTATTTCAATAGAAAAACGTCTTTTGTCAGAATTGAAGAAACGCGATTCATTTTATGATGAAGTAATCAACCATTTTGCTAGTTCCGAAAATCGCAGGTTACCACTCATTTATAAAAATATTTAGGCTTTAAAGCAGAGATTAATATAGGTAGTTGTTATTTTAGAAAAAATATTTATTCGTGTTATTTATTTTTTAGGAAATATTTTTTAATTCTCCATAATATAGAGTTCCACGGTTATATTTTTTTCATATAACTTTTTTCTCAAAACTATTTTAATTTTTAATAAACGTTATAATTTTACACTCCTGGCAGTGATATTGAATACTATTTCTTGTTTGTAGAATAAAACACTTTAATTTTTTTACCAAAACTATTTTTATTTTTGTTAAAAGTTATATAATTTAATTACAAGTGGGATAGTAGGGCTCCTTTGGATACCGATACTCAAGTCGTAGGAACGAGAATTTCATGAGAATGATTTTTTCATCTCATCATATTTTCTATTTCCCTTTCATTCTATTCTTTTATTAGTTCTATTCTCTCAAGTCGTGAATCGGTATCCTGGCGAACAACCCACGGCAAAAAAAATGTAACGCGCCGTTACCTCAGGGGTGGTGGGGAAATGCACAAATTGTAGTCATATTGCACATCAGTTGTCTTTCAGAATATCAAGCCTCCTCTGCAGACAATATCACGAGCCGCCACTGACGTACTTAATAATAATATGTACATAACATTATTTTAGGGCTGAGGTACTCAATGGGAGATGGAGATTTTAAAGAAGACGCCCTAAAACTGAACAATGCATTATTCAACGTAAGAGCAATAATTAAACATTTTAATCCAAAGATAGAACAGTGGCTGGTAGCAGCTAACCTCTCGACACCTACTGAGGAACAAATATTAGAAATAGTTAAGAAAAATTACGATAGTCTGACCTTAAAACTACAAGACTTCTTAGACCATTATGAACGTTATACAGAAAAACCACATTATACTCCATTTTTCACTAATATGGTGAAGAGTATTTTATGTGATACAAGAAGCAATATTAATTGCTCATTGTTAAATGTTGCTAATATCGCTAGTGAATATCCTGTTTTATAACAGTGTTAGTTTAAGATTATATATTTTGTTGTATAAAATAAAAAAAACTTTATTTACAAACAGGTCCTTTCTTTCTAAACAATAAACTTAATAATATACTGAATTATCCTTCGGTTTTGTGATATTATGATACAGTTTATGCTTAACAGTCCATTATATGTCGCCTAAAATATCCCTGCTATTGTCAACAAATAATTTTTGTCGTCTCATACTTCCAGCAGAATCTAAAATAACTACCAGAATTGTAAAACTTACGATACTCCATTCACCGAAGAGATTCAGCTAAGCCACTCCCCACAAATGTGTGCTAAATTTGAATATAATATTCCTATTGGTTGAATTTTTAAAACCCATATTACAACCAACTATGTCGAAAACGCGAATATATGAGGTACTTGTTCTTCGACAAAGTTTTTTCAGCCCCAAATCTGATGTATATAACCGTTGTTATTTGCTGTTATTCCTATTCATCTAATAAAAGTGTTTTTCAATACTGTGGTGCATATTTGTGTATATCAAGGTACGCAATAAGAACGATTTATAATATTAATTAAATGTCGGAACCACTTTTTCTTTTTTAGGTTAAAAATTCATTCTTGTTAAATTAATTATGAATCAAGCTCAAGCCCTTTCTCCGTTGAAAAAAAACGGAAAAGCGAACATATTACGGTTAAAGAGAAGGGAAATATTGTGAATATCTTTAAAGCTTCTGCTGCAGAGAACCCAGACAACCTTAAGACACAAAACGTCAAGTTTACTGCAAAGGCAGCAGGTAATTTTTTTTTTGTATTATACAGGCATGCTCAACGTACTTTCTCTCAAGGCATTTTTAGTTTAACAGTGTATATTTATTATAGTTTATATTTGAGTTTATTATTATTATCTATGTTAATTATACATAATTTAGGTGTGAGTGACCGGAGCGTTTTCAAAATTCTTCATCAATGAATGAATGGTTCTCACTTGTAAAAGAATTTATACAATCTATTATACCATTCAATAATTTTTGAATTTTGCGGCTTTTATAAATTTGTAGCGTGTGAAGCTGGTCTAAGCAAAATGAGGAGTGGCCTTACTGCATCTCTTGGGCGAACGGAGTATAACAATGTAACCAAATTTAAAGAGAAATTACATTTCTTCCTGTGCACCCAATGATTTTACTCCCTAATAGTACAGAGATATTAGCCAAAAAAAGGGAGGAAACCTGGACAAAATTAGTAAAAATCTGAATTTTTTGCACAGACGTTCTTTGAGGTGTCACAAACCCAAATCCACAAAAATTCCAACATGCTACCCAAGATATTGAAGGTGAAAGTTTTTTGCAAATATCTCGCGTGCTATGCATCGGATGCCCATGAGGTCAATCTGAAAGTTGTAGAGAATTGGTCAAATGCTAATTTCCCTGGACTAAAAAGAATAAGATTTACAGAATCAGCCAAATTAGCATCGTCAAGAGCTAATTATACCTCTATACATATCTCGTTTGGTGATTTTGTTAAATGTATATGCAAACTTTACAGGTAAAGAGTTAAACGATAAAAAAAAAACATTCTTTAAAATTTATTTTGGTCTTAAATATAATAGAATATAAAACAAAATAACTAAAATTGTACCATTTAAAACTCGCCCACTCATCTGAAACAAAAAAAAAAAATGATTGAAGGTAAACTAATTTTACTTTAATTAAATAGTGTATCTTACACTGAATATAAAAAATAATATTTATATTGATAAAAAGTTCGGATTATAACTTACCACATAAACTGACAGGATTATGCTATCCCCTCATTTGTCCATTATGCCTACGCAACACTTGAAAAACTGTATCTTTTAATGTTTGTGGTTTGCAATATTCTTCCAACCAACTGAACACACCAGCAGAAAGCTCAGAAAAATTGTTGACAGAGACCACATTAAATGTGCCAAAAAGTTGATCCATAATAGCCTGAAACTGCAAGGGGAACAAAACTTAACCAAAGGAACAATCAGTATATCTAGCTTAAGAAACTAATAATTACCACGGAAAATTTCACTTCGTCAGATATTCGAGTTTCTGTATGACCTGGTTGGGACTGCTGCGCTTTTACAATTTGTTCGTAATTGGTTTGCATTATTCGTAATGCAACAACTTCCTTTCTTAATGCATTTCTTTCCTCTTCTTGCTTCTTTTTTTGTAGTTGCAAATATTGAATATAGTCAATAGATTTTTGGAGAACAGTTGCTTTACTAAGTTTATATCCTAGAAAAATGATAATGAAAATGTCTTTTCACTTGCAGTTTCTATAGTTCAAGCTCCCATAACACAAATTTGTACCTCATAAAACACCAAAAATGTTGAATGAATTTTTTAGTAGGTACTTTTACAATTGAAAGCGCCAAATTAAAATTTATACTATTCATTGAAAATTTCTTGAGAAAAATTTAAATAATAAGTTAAAAGATTTCTTCTTCAGCTAATGGGCTTGACAGAGCCAAATATTCTAAAGTTACCCAATATGCGTTTTACACCGTATGGTGATGGTTTTTGTTCTTGTGGGTATCGAGTAGTAAATGTGTTATATGTTCTTGATGTTACTTTATCACATTCTCCTTATATAATAAACAAATCTACACAGTTTTCGTGGGTGTAATTTAAACGTGCTGGCTTTTTTTTGACGTAAGACGACTTACATTAATGATTGTTTCTAATCATGGCACCCGAACAATGCTTATACTAGAAAAAAGGGAATTTAATTTTACATAATTTGATGTAAAAAAATACAGGGTGTTCCACTTGAAATAAAAAAGCTCTCGAGGTTTGAATTTGACAACATGTAATGTGAAAAATAGAACACTTGGTATACCATAATAATTATGGAACAAATTTTTATTGTAGAGAATAGCTCATCTTGTGATGTTGCTATGTGCCAAAGTGCAAATGAGGATCTCTTACAGGAAGAAAGTTATAATGGTTCTTGCAAACCGTTGCACCTGTCAAATTTTTTATAAAACGTCAAATATCTTCAAAACTTTCGGGTTTAGGTATAGGGGTATGCTACATGTTTCGTAGCAGCCGTACGCGAAGTGAGTATTTCCCATTCTCAAAACAGTTCGAGAAACGAAAAACTAAAAGTCACTTTCATAATTGACGTTTAAGTCACTTCAAAATTGACATTTCTAAAATATGACAACCAAAAATTGTTATTTTTTTATTAAATAGAAATAGTATGTAATTAGTAAGTCGCTGTAATAGTTTTCGTATTGCCTGTCTAAATGTTTTGCAAACATACGAATACATCATTTCCATAGAAACGCTGTGGCATGCCACCGCTAAAATTAAATATAGGATAAACGGTGGTGTCATTTTCATCATCGAACCGACTATAATTACCGGTTACACAAAAAATAGTGTTTATACCATGGCCGCGAAATTTTTTAGCGTCCTCAAGGGTATCTTGCCTCAGGCTCTTGGTATGTAAAACGGAATTTCGCAGCTTTGGTATAAAAATAACTATTTTTCGATGGCAGACCAATTTCAATCCATAAAGGGGGTTTCTAACTTTTAAATATTACAAAAAGAAGTTGTGATGTCAACGGTCAGATTTAAAATTTATCTCATGGGCGAATGCTACTCAAATAAAATGAAGTCTGACAGCAAAAAAACATTTTTTTCATTGACAGACCGATCTTGATATAGGAGGTCTTAAGCTTTATTTTTCATAAAATAAAAGGTGTTATGTGATGTATTTTTTATGGTAACATTAATGTATAAAAAAACTGTCAGGTGTTATTAACAAAATTAGTCAGGCAGACACGTTTTTTCAATAAATAGTGTAAATTTCAGTTTGGTGTTTTAAATTATAAAAGTATTTTATTTTCGTTGATTTCAAAAATTAATAAAAAAATGGAAAGTAACAAATAAAACATAGTCTGCCGGGCTTTTCTAAAACAGTTTTCCCATCATTTTCATATGTTTCATTTTTTGTGTTTTATGAGGTGCAAGTTTGAGTTATGGGAGCTCACTGAATTATGACATCTTAAGTATGGGTACATAAGAAATCTTTTAAAATTTATATTTCTGTAACAATAAGATGGCAGGAAATGATCCAATGATTAAATTCCACTTGCCGTTTGGTGAATATCGTCAAATTTAATATAAAATTTAGTACAAAATACAAAATCAAAATGGTATCTCAACTGTTTCCAAATGATTAGATGTCATCCTGTAATTTGTATTTAATTTGACCCTTGTCATTCAGTGTTTACACAAAAATTCAGTATATAATGAGGCAGGGAAGCATTTGGATGTTAAATCTATTCAAATTTATTATGTTTTTTATAGACCAGTCATTTTAGGTGAACAAAAGGTTAAACATCAAACTAATTAAAAGAAATAAACTACGGTTATTTAGACTTGGAATATCCTCAACAACATATCAAAAATCTAGAAAAATCTAAGTATGGGAAATTCACCATATTGGCCGCCTTCTTGGATTTACTCTCGAAATCTATAAAATGCATATATTGCTCTGTGTGTTGGTATCTATATATTTTATGTATTTTGATTTTATTTCATATTTATATGACCTGTATATGTATATATGTTTACATCTTTACCTCAAATTCCCAATGTGTCTAACAGCCATACGATAAATAAATTGCTCCGATTAACTTCAAATATGTACCAAATAGCAAATAGAATGTTTTTTGAACCAGGAATCGTAGAGACTTTATCTAATTTTGTTTATCATGTTCCATTTATTACAAAATGTTAATAATAAAGGAAGGTAGTTTATGAACATTATAATGATACAGTATAAGTTTTTAAATAAACTTTATTAAACTTGTACAAAATTGTTTACATTACTGACTACTACTACACAATTAAAACACTACTCCCATTGCCAACATGTATCACTCTCCATTAGAAACACCATCATCGTATACATCTTCTATATTTGAGTATGCAGAGTATACCTTGACATTGATTGAAAGCTGATGAACATTCCAAACCTTATGTTTTCTGCATGAGCCCTTGAAGTACTAGAATCTGTCTGGCCGTCTGTGTGGATGCTAGTCGTTGAATGAGAATTTTCAAATAAGAAATTATACAAATTTATTTTAGGATTTTAATTTGCTAGCATAACCAGAATTTAGGTTATCGAAAGAATGCAAAGATTTCATTAATATTTTTACACATAGCTTTTCTCTTAGTTCTCAGATAGGTATTTTTTCTGTTGTTTGCAAAATCCTATAAAGAATATGTTTTAATCTTTCTTGCATTTACATCTTATATCGAGCAGAACTGGTGGTGCTGGTTGATGATCAGTCAGTACTGGTAGGAGTTGACCACCCTGCAATTGTCAACCCCAATTCTCAGGTAGAAGTTATGTATTTTCTTTCCAATCCTGAACTTGGCAGTAGACCCGTAAATTATGAGATTTAGCAGCAGCTGAAGTCGGTGGAAGTGACTGGACTTGAACAGCTTGAACCATATTTTTGTTAGCCACCTTTGTACTGAAACATCTGTATCGTAGTTCATCCAAAGTATCAGATGTCTTTTTTCCATACCTGGTAACAGTAGCATTTTCCCCGGCAGTAATTATGTCTTCTTTCAGACTGTTTGCATTGTTGAATACTTCAGCATACTCCATAAATGATGTATTATTTATGATCTTTGTTAGACCTTTGCCAATCCCAAACAACTGTGACGTGGTGTCACACCCCAAAATGGCGTGAATAAATAGCAAGCCGTTGCAGACATTTAATCTCAATGACGATTTTGTAATTTGAATATTCCATTGTCGGATGTCGGTTGCACCATGTTTTGGTTCTGATTTGAATATTACTTTTTGATTTTCCACATAGAAACACAGAAGTATCAGGACATCAGTGTTATCATCAATGACAACAACATCTCATTGTTCAGACACACCATTAGCTGTCTGGGTGATCAGAAGGTCTGCATCTCCACTTGCATGTATTATCTGACATCCAACAGTATCAAAGCTTTCACTAAGCATCATCAAAAACGCTGCTTATTCGTTTTATTTGACAGAAAATATCCTTCTTCATGTCCATAGAGAATAAAACGTTAGGGGAGCATTTACCTTCACTTCATCTAATATGAGTGGCATCCTTAATGGAAGGACCATCCAAATATCCAATGAATAGAATATTATGTCGCTTAGAATAGGATGCACACAACTGTTTCGTCCCTCTCTACATGCCAATTGTCATGTTATTGGAGCGTACGAAGACCAAAAACGAACAGTGACGGTGCACCCCAAAAACCCAAGAGCACATCAGAGATGTGACTCAGACTACGTGCAGCGCACATCACTTGTGAGGTCCTCAACAAACATCAAATACCCTTCTCAAGCTTATTACTGGCAAAAATGTTTTTAAATTGCTTTAAATAACGTTCCTGGTTCAAAAAACTTTCTTTTATATATTTGAAATTAATCGGAGCAATTTTATAGATTTCGAGAGTAAATCCAAGAAGGCGGCCAATATGGCGGATTTCCCATACTTAAGATTTTTTTTGACATTTGATATGTTGTTAAGCATTTTATTCCAAGTCTACAAAACCCTTAGTTTATTTCTCTTACAATTAGTTTAATGTTTCCAACTAAAATGACTGGACTATTAAATGATGAAAAATGGAGATTTAAAAAAAAAGTACAAAATTAGTGTTTTAAAACATTTTCGGTAATATTCATATAGGTATGTTTGAAGTCCTAGCCGCCAGGTATGGAGCTCTGGAGGTCCACAATGGGAAAAAGGCTCACTCATCTGGTACACGGATGGAGCATTGTGATTTGCCATCTTAACATCAGAAGCATGCGAAACAAAATTTCTCAGTTTGAGGTTCTTTTACAATCATTGGAATATCCCCATATCATCTGTGTCACAGAAACACACTATAAAGAAGACGAAATAACTCAGATAAACTTATATCCTTATATTCTAGCTGATTACTACTGCCGTAGTTCCAGTGGTGGTGGAGGTGTAGCCATTTTTGTAAAGCAGGGTCTGGATTTCACTGTAAGAGAATGTAGTATAAAAAAAGAAGAATCTTGCTTCGAGTATGCTTTAATAGAAATTAACTTGAATACAAATAATCATATCAAAATTGGATGTGTCTATAGACCCCCTGAATATACAAATTATAATAAGTTTTTAACCTGTATGTTTGATTTTTTATGTCTTGCTTTTAAAACAAACTCTATAAACGTTATATGTGGAGATTTTAACATAAATCTAGATAACAAGTGTATAGACAAGCATGGTAGGGAATTTTCGAATTTAATAAGGTCTTTCGGACTAAATATATGTATAACTGAGTATACTCGTGTTACTGACAACTCAAAAACTATTATCGACAATATCTTATGTAATGTTGACTCGTTATTACTAAACCCTACTGTTGTAAACTGTGATATGTCTGACCATTTTTTGCAGCATATTACTTACAATTATGAACATATTAAAAATACTGACTTTCACCCTGATATCAGGCTGAAGAGATCTTTTAATAATGCGAATAATATAGCCAAATTTAACCATTTATTAGCCCTTGAAAACTGGGATTTTCTTAACACTGATGCAGACAGTAATACAAAATTCGAATCTTTTTATTATATATTTCTTAATCATTTGGACCACGCTTTTCCATCAGAAACACTTAGAAACCACAAACAATCAATTTCCCATAAACCTTGGATAACACAACATTTAATTGATGAGGGTAAATTCGTCAGGGATGTGTACAAAACTTATAAAGCTACTATGGATGAAGGTGTTCTTATCCGTTATAATATTCTAAAGAAAAACCATTCATACCATATAAAAATGGCAAAAAAAAATTACCATAACTCATTAATGCTAAACTCCAGTAACAAATCTGCTACTGCCTGGAAAATAATAAATGGCCAAGTGAACAAAAAGAAAACGCATAGTGTGCCACTATGCCTAGTAGACGAAGCAGGACATAATATCAATAACCATCAGGATGCCACCCAAGCATTCAATGATTATTTTATTAATTCGATAAATGATTTAACTGACAAGATGTCTGTCAGTGCACAAGCAGTCTCTGATATTCGAGAAAAGACATTTTTCTTATTTCCTATTACTTCTCAAGAAGTACGATCAATATTAATAAAAATATCCAACAAGCATTCTGCAGGTTATGATGAGATTCCCTGCTCATTATTAATCAAAGTGGCTGTTCATATCACAAATTGTCTCGCTATACTTATCAATCTATCCTTTCAAGATGGTATGTTTCCAGTACTTTTGAAAAAAGCGCAAATTGTTCCAATCTACAAAAAAGGTGATATATCTCAAATTACAAACTATAGAGGAATTGCCCTCCTATCGGCTTTTTCTAAACTGTATGAAAATGCATTCCACACAAGACTCTCAAAATTTCTAGAAACAGAAAAAATTTTGTCAAACAACCAATTTGGATTTAGGAGCAATTTATCAACCCAAAATGCTATTTTGGCAGTATATAATTATATCCTGCATAATTTTGAACTTAAAAATAAAACAGCGTGTATTTTATTTGACCTCAAACGTGCTTTTGACACCGTTAATATTGATTTATTGTTAAATAAGTTATACAATTATGGCATCCGTGGGCCTGCCTTACTTTGGCTCTCCTCCTACCTTCAAGGGAGGAGCCAAGAAGTTATTTTAAAAACCAACAATACCACTTTCAAGTCACTGCCCAAAGATATTGAAACAGGAGTACCCCAAGGGAGTGTATTGGGCCCCCTATTATTTATAACATTTATCAATGACATATTCTCTTATTTTCCACATAGTTTTGTGTCTCTTTTCGCAGATGACGCCTTAGTAGCAGTTAGTTCAGATAATATTTATGATTTAAGTACCATAGCAAATGATGTAATTCACTGCATGAAAAATTATTGTCAGTACACTGGTTTTATACTCAATGATCTAAAAACTGATCTAATATTGTGCTCTTCAAGAAAAATGGATGAAAGTATACTAATAAAAGTAAATAGTAGAAGTGTTCAACAGAGTGCTCAGGTTAAATTTCTTGGCTTGTATATGGACTCTCATTTGACATGGAACAATCAGATTGATATCATATTGAAAAAACTATCAACTTCATGTTTTGTCTTATGGCAGCTCAGAAGTTATGTTACAACTGATATTCTAATAACATATTACTATGCTTACGTCTACTCCACATTAAACTATGGTATAATATGTTGGGGCAACTCAACAAGAGTCAGTGAGGTTTTAATCCTCCAAAAAAGGATCTTAAGAACAATGACTTTCAAACGCTCTAAATTTTCATGCAGAAATTTATTCAAGCAATTAAACCTTTTAACTGTAACTAATATATACATTTTAAATTGCGTTTGTTACGTTAAGTCCCACCCTGATGAATTTACTCTTACCAGAGACACAAATTCATCTTACAACTTTAGACCAAATCTTAATATAAGTATACCAAGGCATACTATGTCGGCATCAGCAAAAGGGCCACTGGTCATGGCTATTAAAACATATAACAAATTACCTATATCTATTAAGGCTATACCTACCTTTGTTTTATTTAAATCAAGAGTTCGTAATATGCTGCAAAAATATAGTTTTTATTCTATTGATGAATTTTTAAACTGTGAAAATTTATCATGATGTTGTCTGTGTGTCATTTATATTCTTAGTGACATTTTTATTATGTACTTTTATATTCATTTATATTTTTATCTGACAATTTCAATACTTGTAAATTACAGGTCTTATGGAAATAAATTATTATTATTATTATTATTATTATTATTATTATTATTATTATCCAAAACGGATGAGGGAGTAGGTGCCGATGTATACGGCCCAAACTGCAGGCTGACAATAGCCTTGGGTCACACTCCCACCATCTTTCAGGCAGAAATATATGCCATAGATCTTTGTGCTCGACAGTGCATAAATATAGGCACACGGGGATCAAGAATCTATATAGTCTCAGACAGCCAGGCAGCACTCAAAGCTCTGAGTTCATTCACCTTTGAGTCACAAATTGCCTGGGAATGTCTACAAACAATAAAGCAACTGGCAAGAAACAACAAGGTCAACTTGATGTGGGTGCCAGGGCATGAAGGAATAGAAGGGAATGAGATTGCGGACAACCTTGCAAGACAGGGTGCCAAATCGTCATTCATCGGACCAAAACCGTTTTGTGGGATAGCAAGAAGTAACACGACAGAGGAGGTAAGAACATGGGAGGATGAACAAAAATCCTCCTACTGGAACTCAACTCCAGGACAAAAACAAGCGAAAAAGTTCATTACTTATTCGCAAAAGAGAGCTAAAGAGCTACTTGAACTCAGCAAAAAGGAATTAAGACTACTAACAGGTCTTTTCACGGGTCACTGCCCATTAAAATACCATCTTAAAAAAATGGGCAAGGCTGAGGACGAAAGTTGTCGATTCTGTACAAAGACAACCGAAACGTCGGAACACATACTTTGCACATGCGAAGTACTAGTCTGGCAAAGGCTACAACACTTGGAACAGGTGATTTTGACACCTGCAGAAGTGTCAAAGTTAGCCCCCAGGAAAATTCTAGGATTCTTTAGAAGCCTAGGATTGGATGGGAACATATAGATATGTGGTAATCACAAAAGATCTTTATAGGTCGAGGTGAGGAGAGGTCAAACGCCTGAACAACCCAACTGTAATCTGTAATATAGGTATGTTTGGTGTATGTAGATGTTAAGTGACCTATATACCTCTCTCTTCGGGGGTCAGCATTGCTCTACCAAACAACCTGTACAAAGACGTAAGTTTGTCTGTCTCCAAAACTCAGGCGCGGATTCAGGGGGAGGGACGAAGGGAGTGTCGCGCCCCCCCCCCCCCTGGAGCAAAATTTAGATAAGAAAACCTGATATAAAAATTAATTTATTTTAATGCATTTATCTTATTTTTACCCATTAAATAATTGTCGCCCTCCCCTCAATCCGCACCTGCCAAAACTACTAGACCAATTTTGACAAGTTGAGGTTTCTGTATTATTATAGGCCATGTATCATATCTAGCAACATCTAGTAGAAGTTGAGCAATGACGAGTAGGGTGAAGAGGGTTCAATTGATGTATATGGAAAAAAATCGATTGTGGAAGCCGTTACTTTGTAATAGTTAATTATGATGATATGAGAAAGGACAGTACTTTATTTCCTATTACTGAATTTATTGTAACATACATGTTACTGCAGTTTCGGTACCTTAACGTACCATTTTTAAACGTTGATTCAAATGAATGAATGAATTTACAAAGGTCTGTGAATATTTGTACTAAGTACTAATTACACTATTCTAGGTACTAATTGGTCAAATCTTGGAACCAATAAACATTTAGAATTTTAAATCAGTGATAAATTAGGTAAGGTACTTAATAAGGGATTATTCTATTGGATTTAATAATTTCTACTGATTCTTGTAAATTTAATTTAAAACCTTTGTCATTTACATGTAATATCCTTAGGTCATTTACCATTTACAAATATAAACGACCTAGAGATATTACATGTAAATGACAAAGGTTTTAAATTAAATTTACTAGAATCAATTGAAATTATTAAATCCAACATAATTCCCGGAATCAATCTTCTAAATGACCAGTTGGACCTATATCAATCCATTGTTTAATGCTTTAAAATCATCCCTTACTGAATACCTTACCTAATTTACTCCTAAATTTAAAATTCTAAATGTTTATTGGTTCCAAGATCTGACCAATTAGTACCTATAACAGTGTAATTAGTACTTACCTTTGTAAATTCGTCTAAATTCATTCACTCATTCGAATCAACGTTTGAAAATGGTACGTTAAGGTACCGAAACTGTAGTAACGTGTATGTTACAACAAATTCAGTGATAGGAAACAAAGTAGTGTCCTTTCTCATATCATGATGTACACGGGGTTGAAATTCCACAATTTCCCTTGAAGTAATGAGACAATTCTGAACCATTAAAATTTGACAATGGGGCAAGATATACATAAGGCTGAAAAGTATTTATCTCCAGGCCGGTGCAATGCTGGGATATTCACAGGGTTGGATTGGGCACGCAGGCTACTTGGGAATCCCGTAGGGCCCCGATCCAAGTAAGACTGTTCATTTTGTTTTTATTATATAAAATATCGGAATTATATCTTTATTCTATAACTTAATTAAAATGATCTACCTTTCTTATTTTATTTTTACAAATATGTGTAAGGTGGGGGCACTATATGAGACTTTTTCCGGTGGGTCCCTACAGAATGGTCAGTCGAACTCTGGTTATTCAGCTAGTTTTAGATAAAGAAACTATGTTCATTCACATTGTGACAAATTCAATAAAAAAAAATCTATTGCATGTAAACATGATGCAACTACTAATCAACATGTTCGTACTACTTAGGCAGAGGCCGATTGACAGTAGTACCACTAGGCAAACCACAATATATATTATTTTTTTTAACAGATAAATTTAATGATTTGAAACACATTAAATAAAATCTCTTCAAACTTAAAACATTTCAGCTTAAAATATCAATAGCGTTACAGAGAAGATACAAAAGTATTGCAATATAGAGCTTATTGCACTAATTTCTATGGCTATACAATTCCCAATTGCATATTGCCACAACTTGGTATGTTGGCAAGGGATAAATGACAAACAATGAAGCAATAATTAGTAGATATATAGTTTTTCCACTGAAGTAAAAATATTTTACCAGAAACGTCCGTTTGCTGGCATGTGGGTACTAGCTCTTGCAGAGTATCATATCCTTTTTTAATTGCATCTCTCCGCTTTTGTTCTGCTTGGGTATGTGCCTCACGACGCCGTTCTTTGTAACTCATTGGTGAAGATTTACTCTCCAGATCGTCCTCCTCATCTAAAATTCGATGCAGCCCTATATAATATTTAAGAATTGGAAGTAACACTAATAACTACCTGAATTGTTTACCATTGAGCTATTACTACAATACTTAATATGTTCACGAGGCATTATTTATTTTTGTTAAAACAACAATATTCCGAAAATAGTTATACAAACAAATTTAACATTAGACTTATATTAAATTTGCGTTTCATTTATTACGTACATCGAAGCAATATATGCACTCTGATAACAGAACTGATAACAACAATAATTTATATTTTTTCAGTTCTACAAACATCTGACTTTTGACATGATCAAACCACATCAAACGATCAAAGTGGATCGTCCGATCGTCGATCGTGGGATTCATTGCTGGGTTCATGTTGGATTGTATGGAGTGGCAGGGGTGTGGAATGATCACAATACTTCTTATTTAGGTGTTTGTAGCGCTCGTTGCGGGTTGGATGCGTAACAATATTTTGCCATTACTTACTACTCATAAGCTGCTTTCGTTTGCAGTGATCATAATAAACATGATTTCAATGAACAGTAATCATATGATGTAAAATTGCATGGTAGGGACAGAGACAAGACATGACACCATCATGAAACATGATTACGAATCACTGACGAACGAAAGCAGCTAAAGTAAAGCTATTACCAAAGACTAGAGAATTAACAAGATAGGACAGTCAGACGGTGATCTGACTGTCTTCTCTTGTTAATTCTCTGCTCTTTGGTTGGGTGACGTATCCTTCAACCAATCAAATTTTATCAGACATAGATACGGTCCATATACTTATTAACTATATACTATGAGTTTCGTTCCCAATTTGACGCCAAGGAAAGCCTGTCTCTCTATCCTTTAAGAGGACTTGGTATTGTGCGCATGTCTTAGTGGGCGGAACATCGACGCGAGAATGTGACAGTTCAACTAAATATAGAAGATGAGTGGTCACAATCTAATCATATCAGTGGTTCCAAGTTCCAATTCCAGACATTAATATTATAAGCGCTTGTGTGTTCTAAGATTGTGAAGTTGTTTTATGTATTTTATTGTTTATCAATACAACATGGTGTAAACCTATATCCACAAAAATGAAACGGTGTTTTTTGTGTAAAAGCCAGCCGAAACAGGACCCTACTAACCTGTCATATCATCGGTAATAAATTTTATTTAATAATCCAAAATCTAGTTACATGTGCTAATCGTGAAATGTTTTTAGTTTTCTCAAGAATATTTTTGTTTTATCTTTGCATAAAGTGCGTTGTTTTGGGGTTAAAAATTCTCAAAATTTTAACATTGAAGATTTTTTCACCAAGTTTTACTGAAAAAGGTTGACTTCTTAGAAAAAATATCAAGAACAATTTTTTTTTTACTCAAAAAATAAGATGCCGTCCCAAGAACCAAAGAAAAAAAAAATTACCATTTCTTTCAATGTCAAATTGTTTTTTAACAATCTTACCTTTTTACGGCTGAATCACCCATAAAACATAAAAATATAAATTGTGCCACTCATATTCGTAAAGTAGAATTTTTAGCTGAACATCGAAACTTCCATTAGTACCCTAAGACCCACTTTTTTGCTAATTCCACTGGACTACAAGTTTTTCTAATTACTGCTTAGGTATTCATTTATTGATTAAATAATTTAAATACCAAGAAACGAAAGCTTCCTAATAGCATGTGAATCATTCCAAAAGGGTGGTATATATTTTACCATAGTATACGAAATCTCCGTTTTCTACGGTTGCCGGTAGATTTCTTTGTTTTGGGACCACTGATCTGTTATAGCGCGCGATTCCTTCTTCATCAGATTAGAGATGGGCGGTCCGGCTCCTTTAGTGGATTCGGTCCGTTTGGATCCGTTCCGCTTGTGGACCCGTTCAACTGGATTCGTTCGATTGGATCCACTTCAAAATTTCCTCATCGTGATGTGTGACTGTGTAATGTGATTGTGACTCACTGAATAGTCTTATTATTAATTATGGTATAATTATACTACCTCGATAAGTCATATTATAATAAAATAATTTTGCAGTAATACGAATGGGTTTGGATAAACAGTAAATAAAATCTTGAAATCACGGCGCAGGCACCTAAGTATTAGGTGTGCAAGTGGGGTATTTACTATTTATGGAGCGACGACAGTCAACTCAAACTTCATAAAAACTATCCAAGCAGTCAGTCAGAGTCCAGGGTCAGGAGTTCAGCTCAGAACAGTACCAGGACTTACATACCATAACAGATCAATGGACCGGACCGCGGACCCGGTTCGATCGACATCCTGGATTCGGTCCGACCCGTTCCACCTTCGGATTCGTTCACTTGGAACGGGTCTGCTCGGACCGCCCATCTCTACATCAGATCGTATCGTCAGAGTCCTCCATAGAGATAGAAAACTATCTCGTTCTCTAGCCTCAAATCCGTACATAGTGGCTTATGGAGTATTACCAGTATATAGTTAATAAGTATATGATACGGTCCGTAAATATCTCTCTTTCTAAAAACATGTGACACTATGACCGTATATTTTTTCTTTTTAGTAAATGTTCCAGCTTGGTATTCATGAGAAGTTCATGACAGTGATCCCTATATGCTCGAAGAGTGAGACAACCATTGCATCTGGTCAGAACCACTTCTGGTTATTCTGTCAAGATATTTACCTACTACCGAAATTTGATCGAAAAGACTTATTATTAAACCTTAACCTGTAAAGAAAAGCTTTGAGAATCTGAGTTAGCAAAATAAAAACTTAATAAGTATCTAATTGGGAAAGACTAGTGTATTAAAAATAATTAAATTATGACCGATGTAATTACTTTATCTTCATCAGAAGAGGACGAAATTGTTTCACCACCAAGAAAGGTATAAAACAAATGATTGAAATTAGGGTATGTATGTATGTTTGCTTTTATTTCAGAAAATTAAACCGACATTCCTAAAAGACATATCAATTACTCCGATTGAAAAAATTAAAAGAACAGACAATTCTGGAGACGTTGTAGTACTATCTGATGAAGATGATGACTCAGAAACCATTCGATCATGTACTAAAAATTCAGAAAACGGTGTTAATGAAGAAATAACAGAATCCAATTTTATTATAAAAGACGATGATAATGATTCGGTTACATTCATTGAAGATAAAGATGAGTCTGTAATAAATGTTGGAAATGGAAATGAAAATGGTGCACATAAAGATCAGATTACAAATAAAGAAGATCAAGAGTGTTTAGTTGAAGAGGATGAAGAGGAATGCTGTACTATTAATGATGTTTCACAGCATGACAGTTCAACGGAGTCATCGGGAAAGGAAAATAAATCAGAAAACTTACTGGTAAATAATATAGTAGAGGAACCTTCCACATCCACAGACGTTTCTCATACCGCTTTAGAAAATTTTCTAAATGTTTGTGGTGAAACAATTCATAATTCACAATATGAGCATTTAAAAAATAAACAGTTCCCAATGTTAAGGAAATATTTTAAGAAGTGTGGTATGAAGCCAAGAGAGTCCTCAAACTTTTCAACACTAATCGAAGAGAATATGGAGAGAGTTCAGAAATCACCTGCAGCAGCAGTTATTAGTTTCAATGAAATATTCCAATACGTAAAGGAACTTGTTGATGCAGAAAGTATAGAAGTATCCGAAGAAAATAGAATTAGGCTTAAGAAGCTGGAAAAAACCATTAAATTGTTGGTTGCCAAAATAAAGCATTTAGAAAAGTTAGAGATTGACTTTAATGATGAAGAAGATTCATCGTATCTCATGCTGGACAGGTAGATATATATTTATTTAATTCTATTATGCTTGCTGTTATGTAATAAATTGGCCTATGGAGACATTTTGTTTGTGTTATAAGGATTCGGATTACAGTGCTCCATTTCACAATTTAGCAAGAGCAGACTCAGCCGTGTTTATAAGAATGTTTTTACTTGGTACTTAGTCATATGCAAAACTGATACAATCATACCTTGTCAATGTGATGATGGTAACACTTGGTGGAATATACATAATCATGTCTATATGACAAAATTTCTTGACCTGAAGGGCGTTAGGTACAGGGTTGCCACCCATACGAATCAAAACACTACAAATGCCATATATATCTCTGAAGCTGGACAAAAATTTCTCAACCAGAGATACCTTAGTTACAGGGTTGCCTCCCATACCACGGGGTAGTCCTGGATGAAGAACCAATCAAAATAAGTTTTAGATTTTAAATATTTATTTATTTATTTATTTACGGAATACTCCATTTGAATGCTAAATAATACATAAGTAAGGATGACTAAAGCAGTAGAACACAATACAATAATTAAAAAGCAAAAAAAAACCTAACAGGAAACAATAAACGAGGGAAACCTGACATCAATAACAAACAATACAATATATAACATAATAAAATCAATTAAGAATAATACATATCAATTCATAAAATTTATTCGGAAATGAAGTTATAGGGAACTCCTAAACTTATTTAATGTTAAATAAAATAAATCACTGCTGTCACAATACGTATTATAATTTTTCTGAATTCTGTTAACTGGGCTGTTGATGCCATAATTAGAATTATGGAAGGAAATTGCAAACGGCGATTTGGCTCTCGTTATGTGAAGACAATTGAAGTTAAGTAAACCTAATAGGTAAGATGAGTCAACAGATCCATTGATCAGTTTAAACAAAAATACAATGTCAGTATTAAATCTACGTTTTTTAAGAGATAAAAACTTATGCTCACTCAGCAAAGCAGCATAATTATTATTTTCTAAGTCTAGACCTAGCTTAAGAGCGTAACTTCTTATAAACCTTTTTTGCACTCGTTCGCTTGAGTCAATGTGAAGTTGATAGTAAGGTGACCATACCATTGACGCGTATTCTAGACTTGGTCTAACTAAAGATATATATGTAATAATTTCGCTGTCAAGAGAAAAGTCCCTACTTTGCCGACTAATAAAATCGAGTTGTTTGTAGCTATTAGACGTAATATTATTGATGTGGGTCCTGAAGTCTAAGTGCGAATCCAAGATCACGGATTTCAGTGACACATACGAGTTCTTTGTTGATTATATGATATGCGTGATGCTGAAGTAAGCGGGATTTAGAAAATGTAATTTTTTTGTATTTAAATTTAAACCATTAATGGAAGACCATGTAAACAAATCATTAATAACATTCTGTAAGAACAAGGCATCGATGTCGTTTTTTACAACACGAAAAATTTTTAGGTCATCTGCAAGCATAGTTGGAACTAGCAATAAACGAATAAACTGGTCAATATCGTCTCTTTTTAAGCTAGATAAAAATTTCTCGATTGGAAGGACGCTAGGTAAAGGCTTGCCACTCATACCATGGGGTAGTCTTCGATGAGGAACCAATCACAACAAATTTCAAAAAAATATGGTGTACTGACGTTACTTCTTAACTCCATATCTATTCTAAAGAGTTTTTGAACACATTTTTGTTTTTTGTCCACCGAGCTTGAGCCTTTGGTAGAGGGTAGTAGGCTACCAGGGTCGACAGGCAGATTTTTCGATTTCTTTTTTTGATATTTCCACCCCTTTACGGGTTGTAAGGGAATTTGATTATGTGAGGTTATGTACAGCAGTTTGGGACCTCGAAGGGAGTCTGGGGCAAGGCCAGGTCATTGAATGAACAACAAAAAATGTTTTCAGAAACTCTTTAGAATAGATTTGAAATTAAGAAGTGACATCATCACTCCACATTTTTCCGTATCACTCAAGAACAACTTGAGATATTTGAAATTTGTTTTGATTGGTTCTTCATCGAGAACTACCCTGTGGCATGGGTGGCAACCCTGTACCTGACGCCCTACTGGTCAAGAAATTTTTGTCCAGCTTAAAAAGTGATGTCACACTGCATCTTTAAAGAACGACTTGAGATATTTAAAATCTGCAAAGTGCTTTGATTTATATGGATGTCAACCCTCGTACATTGCCCTTCGAGTTGAGAAATTTTTGTCTAAATATGACATGATTCAGTAGTTTATACTTAGGCAATTTATTAATTATTAATTATATATTATTTATTACCTACAGGTAAAGTATCTGTTGTGATTGCTTGTAATGGCATATTTGACACTACAACAACTTTAACGTATTAACTGATTTTAATTGCCTAGCGTAACCAGAATTCAACTTATCAAAAGAATGCAAAGATTTCATTAATATTTTTACATATAGTTTTTCTTTAGTTCTGATAGATAGTTTTTTTTGCTGTTTGCAAAATCCTGCAAAGAATATGTTTCAATACAATTAATTATAAGAAAACAGATAATTCACTTTTTAAAAATTTAACTTGTGTATTTTTACTATTGTGCCATCACAAATAAATAGTTTTGGTGTCCTTAGTGTTGTATTGTGTATTTTCTTCCAATCGAGCACTATAATCTGAATCCTGGTTATTATACGGGAGGTAGGTCACTGTTGAATATATATGTGTTCCGTATGAAAGAAAGGGACTTTATGATTAAAATCAACTTTTCGAGAAAGAAGAATTAAAAGTTCTGCAAATTTCTTCCGTGATTCCTCTACCCAATAAAAGTAAAAACATTTGAGTGACTTGTAATGAAAGTATATTATTGCCAGCATAAAAAAAATAAATAAATAAATACAAGAATAATGAAGCTCAATATTTGTTTTTTTCATGTTGTGTTTAAAGCTCTTTTTCTTACAAAGGTCTTGATATTTTGCAGTGCAGTTAATTAGAGGAAGGTTTGAAGATTCTAAAATCATCAAAACTGGCAAATACAAAATTTCATCATAACGGGTCACATATTATTATTAACATAATTGTAGAATTCATATTTCATATGGCACATATAAATAGTGAATGCAGTCACAGCGTAAAAGTTTTGATTAAATTATTGCCGATTGATATTCTCTTTTTTTTTTTTTATACCTGGAAAACTTTAAGGATATGTATGATAATATCACATAAAGATGATGAAATAGAGAAGTTTTCAAAATAATTGCAACATCTAGATGACTTAAAATTTTGTATAAGAGTTTGAAATTTGAAGCTTTAAGGTAGTTATATCACGAGAGGTGCGGTATCTGTTAGCGAATCAATGAACTCTCAAGTATATCGATTTGCTAACAGATGTCGCATCTTGCGAGAAAGTAGGGAAAGATTTGGCAACGCCGCATATAGTTTCTGACACTAGTTGATCGGCTCGTCTTTGTACATTGTACTTTTACCAATGTTTATTATGTCAATTTTATTATTTCAATGATTTGAAGTTCGGTTATTTAGCAATTTAAGAATGTCAAGTTGCAATGATCAAGTGCGTTAAAATGGTTTGCACAAAAAAACCAAATGACAAAGTGTGTTATCTCTGGAAAAAATTGTAGCCAAAAATAAAAACGAATTACTCTCAGTATTTACTATTGAATATGGAGTTTGTTCAAGTTTGACTCGGGTCAAAAAGGGCGCTTCTCGTAGCGTAAATTAAGATGCAAAATCATTCCTGGCGGGTAATATTCAAATAAATAAAAAAATACTGATTACAACATCATATAGTAATTAAATAATAAAGTATTCTTACTTTTCAATTCAACAGAAAAATGTATTCATTTATCAAAATATATTGTACTATATTCATTCACTATTCTACATATTATGTATATTATTTTTGACAAAATTAATAATAATGATAATAATAAAAGTTATTTATTGATTGCATTAATATACAATGTAATAAAATACAATCAAAAGGCCATCGACCTAGGTCCTTCAGCCAAGGAGATAATAATATTATATTTAACATTTTGTATAAAAAAATATGGTGGGAAACAAAAGGTTGATTACATAGATAAATTGTAAAAAAAAAAATCCAATGTGAGACGTAGTGCTTCAGTACTCCTGCGACATCAATATCATCTGATCAAAAATTGGTCTTTCCGGATATGCGAATATGGGTGTATTGTTGTTTCGAGCGATTATTAGAGGTTGCATTACTTCGATATTGTAGTTTCTCTGTGCAAATTTTTCGTTGAGAAGTTGTATTCTCTCCTCGATAGGCAGTATTTGCACCAATTCATACAAAAGTGCATTAGGAGGGTTGTGTAAAGGATTGTGTGGGTGCCGAATCTTTGTAATTTTCCTTAGTGCAGTCGTTTCAGCTGTCCTTAAATTTTTTTTAGCTGGATTTCTGCTGTTCATGTATAATGTATGTCCATATTCTAAGATAGGTCTACAAATTGTTTTATATATTTTGGGACAAAATTTAAAAAATATATATATATTTTTACCTCATTTAATAAATTAATGGAAAACTATATTATTGTACATACAATAAATGAAATCAGAATGAAAATTTGTAAGTCTTCTACTTTCTTAATACGATATTGCATTTAAAATAGACGCAAAATATTTTCAAATATCTGCGCCAAGTATTAGAAATAGTGCGACGTTGCCACGTCTACTACTCATGTCTCCATTCAATAATTTCAATAATTTTTGGCTAGCTACCATTATGTTATTAGACGGTAAATCATCTCGATATTTATACACATGCTTCATCAGGAATTAATTTAAGTTTGTCTCGTTTTTGAGATCATTCTTAAATAAGGATCAGTCGTAAGTGGGGAAATAGTGTCACGACGTCAATTTATTTCGCATGGCGTCCATAAACGCAATGTTAAATGTCAAAAACTGCGAACTTTGAGCGAATTATATCTGATCCTTATTCGAGAATGATCTCAAAAACGAGGAAAATTGAAATTAATTCTCTCAAAGTTCGCAGTTTTTAGTATTTATCGACATTTTACATTGCGCTTGTGGATGCCATGCGAAATAAATTGATGTTGTGACATTCTTTTCCCTCTTACGACTAATCCTTATTTAAGAATGATCTTAAAAACGAGGCAAATTTAACTTAATTCCTGACGAAGCACATGTATAAATATCGAGATGATTCCCCGTAACATAACGTAATGGCAGCTACCCGAAAATTATTGAAATTATCGAATGGAGGACATGAGTAGTAGACGTGGCAACGTTGCATTATTTCTAATACTTGGCGCGGATTTTTGAAAATACTTTGCGTTTATTTTAAATGTAGGATAATAATAATAATCTTCATTTGAAACAGGACAACTAATACATGTCTTCGACACATTCCACGTAATGTAATAATTTATAACGACATTCTTACATTTAAAAGCACTAACAAACTATAAAAACTAGTAAAAAGTATGAAAGAGAATAAAATAGTAAAAATAATAATATGCATGTTGGATCATATAAGAAAGTAGATGATTTACAAATTTTCATTCCGATTTTATTTATTGTATGTGTAATATTTTTTCATTAATTTATGAAAAGAAGTAAAAATATATTGACATTAGTGACAAGTCGATCAGCTAGCGTCAGAAATTATATGCGGCGTTGCCAAATCTTTCCCAACTCTCTCTGTCTCTCGCGTATCAAGTTTATAGATTCGCTAACAGATGTCTCACCTCTCGCGACATAACTACCTTAAATTACCATTACAGTTTTTCTTTAAATAATAAAATTATATTTATTTTTTCTAGCTAACAGACATTTTTATTATTTGTATTTTGTCGAGTTTACTCATCGAGGACAAAACTTCAGAATATCAAAACTTAACTAAGTTCGTACTACTTATATAAATTATGAAAAATGGAGATTAAAAAAAAGTACGAAGACGGTATTGTAAAATAGCTAATAATTTTTCTCTTATTCTTTTTTAGATTTACAAATAGGTTAAATAAAGTTCATGAGAAATATTGTCAACTTTTAAAGAAAAATCCTCATTCTGGCCGTATCACATATGAAAGATTGGATTTTGTGCACTCAGAATATAATGACATCAATAAAGCCATAAATAAAAAATATAAAAACAACAAAAAATTCCCTAGTTACATAGAAATGGAGGAACTTGTTAAAAAAGTTGCAGCAGAACGTAATTTGGCATTATCAGAAGCTAAAATTAAGAGCGAGAGTAAGTCATATTGATTTAAATTTATTTGTACGAGATCAGTTATACAAGATTTTTTTATTGGCTTAAATTCAAGTAACTTCTCAAGATTGGGGTTTGTATTCCTGAAGTAAAAGGACAATCTCGAAATTTCGTTATCAGTTTAAAAGATCCCAAGAACTCTGGGATTGATGATTAGAAATTGAATGAAGATGCTCAATACTTATCTGAGGTCTACCTTTACACAAAAAAGAGCAAGTGACTCTATAACTCAGAATATCTATCTAGAACTTTTTTATTTAAAAGAATCGTGATAAATTTATATACAGTGCTTTGAAAAGATTGGGACAACGCCTAACCATGGATTCTTGACATCAAGACAAGTTGATTTAACCAAAAAAGTACTGGTCTAACTCTTTTCTTTTTCAAGGTACGGGGTGTTAAAATAAAAAAAAAAAAGTTCATATTTTGTCTCTATCTTGGAGACTATTATACGTATCTACTTCAAAGTTGGTAACATGTTTTTCAAGCCGTTAATTACAATGGTGATATTGCCGATGTCACATTTTATAGATGGCTCTAGTTACAGCACTTTTATGTGACGCTTTAAGCCATAACTTTTTTGAGGTTAGGTTTTGGACATCGTCTACTATTATAATCCAAACACAGTTTAATTTCCTGAAGAAAAGGTGTACTTGTTGAAAAGCGATAAAATGCACCCTTTTAAAGAAACAGCGACTTACAACTATGTCACAAACCGGTTCGAAGATATTCAATTGTACCTAAAACCGGTTTTTTATCTAGTAAGTGTACGTCAAGTATGATGTCTTGAAATCGTCAATAGTGCTTGTTGTGTCAAACATCGTATACGTTATAAAATCTCATTTCGCCGTCCTGGTTAAGTGGTGGAATAGCTTTAGCTAAACTTCGCCAGGACGTTAAAATAAATAAGACGTTAAAAAAAAAAAATATATTAATTATTTGTTCTGTTTTCGTGCTGGTGGTAAAATTAGTATTTTATTACATCAATTTTGGATTACGTTCTTCGTTAATTTATTTAAGTTATTTGAGAATGCCCGCTACCCATATTCCTGTCTAAATATGAGCAGGGCCGGATATAGGGGGGGTATAGGGGGTTGTCACACCCCCCCAAGTTTGAAGCCAATTCGGCAAATCGTTTATCATTCGGCACTTTCAGCGTTCGGCAATTACCTATATACATAAAATCATAGAAAAACTCAAAACAATAGAAACTCGATGTCATAAGTAATTATTACTTGTCGAGCAACCCCTATCTTGTATCTTGTATTTGACTTAAGATCATCCTCTAAACACAGCAGCTCGCAACAGTGAGGCCAAATCTGCTTATTCTAGCCTCTAGCGTTGATCACGAGTATACCGGGTGAGTCACGAATTGCGCTCGCCCCGATATTTCCTAAAATATTTGGAATAGAAAATTGAAATTTGGAGGCCTTATTACACCACTAAAATGCCATCTTTTCAATAAAAAATCAAGTTTGGTGCACATCCGGTTTGACCGGAAATGCCCACAACTTTCGATTTTTAAATGGAACACCCTATATATTTTTACATTTTTGGAATCTAGAGGAAATTTTGAATACAATACATCCATTTTGGTCACTTTTTGATAAACATTAAAAATTTTATTAAAAAATCTATTTCTGAATCCAGAGTGCTGTGGTGCCCAAAATATATTTTAGTTTGTGTGCTACGTTACTATAAAAATAAAAAGAGCAATATGATTGCATTACTTAATTCTCTAGAGGCGTTTAAAATTTTTAAATGTGATTTTAACCCACTAACTCGGTTTTTTTAAATGGGAATTTAATCGTTCACCAACATTTTTAAATACCTTATTTTCATACGAATCTAATGATACCAAAATTTTGAAAATCCGCTCAGAATTATTTGAGATTTCAGCCAAAATACAATGCAACCAAGCTTTATTTAGAAACATGCGGCTAATAGATAATAGATTAGTGGGCTTTGGAAACTAAAATGGTACATTTCTGTGTAAATCTGGTAACCTAATAACATTAGAAAAATCATAGTAGCCATTGAATGTAATAAAACAATATCAGCTGTCAGACAGACCCTGTATGTGCATCTATAGTACCCTGTCATAATTGCTGGAAATCTAATAATATAATAAACAGGAGAACAGGACACTTCGATTCATCAAAAGTACAACAGCGCGAGTTTCCGCGGAAATAAGTCGACACAATTGCAGTTTAGAACTTGTAGAGGCAGCAGTAAAGTTACTTCCAGATAACCATGTAGACTTAGAGGGCCTTCAGGCTGAATTAGAAATATTTAGCGACCAATGTCGAGAAGTTACATCTTTAGATAAAATTGTTGAAAAGGCTTATGAACTAAAGATCATTCTACCATTGTGTTACAAATTGTGTACTTTAATTCAAACGGTGTTGGTGAGTGTGGCTTCAAATGAAAGGAGTTTCAGCAAACTAAAACTCATAAAAAATTTTGTTAGAACAACAATGACCGATTCACGTTTAGACTCATTATTAATTTCATCATTAGAGAGGGATATTCTGGAACAAATACCTTTCAACATTTTAATTGCACGACGAGCCGCTTTAAAAGAAAGAAGAGTTAAAGTTGCTTAAAAAAAATTAAGTTGTATAATAACATATCCGGTTTATTTATAATTAATTTGTGTGTGTATATTCATTTATTATGTTTGTTGGGTATGTTGCCACTGTAAAAATATGTAAAAATTTTGATGAAAAAAACCTCTGCGCCAAAAGGATCAGACATAGAGAGGCTTCTTTTTAATCATTCTAGCACAAAATATCACACAAGTGAAAGTTTTGATAACGGAAAAAGAAATAGTTTCCGAAACGTTAACAGCCTTCGATTTAATTTACTTCATTATCATTTAACAAATTTCTTTCAGTTTATATATTTTTAGGTGTGACTGGTGTGAGACATTTTGTACTAAAAATATTAAGAACCATCCACTCCCTGTCTGATCCTTTTGGCGCAGAGGTTTTTTTCATCAATATTTTTACATATTTTCACAGTGGTAAAATACCCAACAAACATAAGGAATAACCGTTTTGTATCTTTCATATTTTGCATTTTCCTTTAAAATAAAGCTTTTTTCTTCAATCAGATTTACATTTTTTTGTATCCCAAAAATTAAATGACCTTCATATATAAATAAAACAGAGGACCAGATGAGAAGAAGTCATTTGGCATTATAACAATTTCACACCCCCCCATAAAAATTGCTTAAAACCGGCCCTGAATATGAGTAACATAGTCTTTAGGTACAACGGAATTTCTTGGAACTGGTGTTTGACAAAGTTGTAAACCGCTTATTACTCAGAATTGGAGCATTTTATCGCTTTTCAACAAGTACACCTTTTCTGTAGGAAATTAAATTGTGTTTGGATTATAATAGAAAACAATGTTTAAAACCTAATCCCACAAATATTATGGCTTAAAGTGTCACATTAAAGCACTGTAACTAGCGCCCTCTATGAAATGTGACATTGGCAATATCACCATTGCAATTGGCGACCTGAAAAACACTTCATTACAAACTTTGAAGTAGATACGCATAACAGTCTCCAAGATAGAGACAAAATACGAATATATTTTTTTTTACTTTAACACCCTGTATCTTGAAAAGAAAAGAGGTAGACCGCTACTTTTAGGGTTAAAACAACTTGTTTTGAAGTCAATAATCCGCGGCTAAGCGAGCAATGTACCACCCTTATAAAGTCTATTTGGTGCACAAGTGCACAGATTACATTTTTTCCCCTTTTAATGGCTTTCAGCTAATCGCCATTAGCCACGTAGATTTATTAAAATATCTTTAACAAGCAGATAACTTGAAAACAAAAAGAAAATTTAAATTTCATTCAACAAATTATTGTTCCTGATGAAGTGATGATTTTTTTCCTTTAACAACCCTCCCTAAAGGGATGGGATTGTTTTTGTTTTAAACATTTTTTGTTTGGTTTAATTACAAAACATGAAACAATTTTAGTGTTCCGTGTAAATTTTGGTTATTGGAATGGTCATTTATTCATTCCTCTACTCGCATGTGTGTGTGTGACCCACATAAGAAAATTAGCAGCGATATTTTGCCTATTACTCTCTTGATTTTTAAACCTATACGTCTGAATTTTTAAACATTAAATTGTCTATTGGGGAATATCCATAAATTATAGAGTAAATCTTATTTTAAATATACTAGGTGTTCACTGTTTCAAAAAACTGGGTGAGCTGCTACAAACCCGAAGGAAGAAAGAACTGTATGAGGCCCATTATTTATACATAAGAGATAGTGAAGATCCAGCAAATAAGGATACATCATTAGATTCAACACTGAAACAGAACTTTACCGAAGGTCAAGTAAAAATTGAAAAACTTTGTGATGAGTAAGTTTGTTTAGTAGTAACTTTTCCTACTAATTTATTTTGAGAATTTCTTTCACTAACCGATAGGAATTTTTTGTACTAATGATGATGAAATTTTATTATTTTTTATAAAATAGCAGTGGAGAACATATTCGATAACCCGATCTATTGCACAAGGTCTAACAATGGCTCTAAAAAATGTTAAACGAGTTGCACAAATGCCCCCTTAAAAATTCAATCATCGCAATCATTTATAATGGTTGCTGGATCAGCTAGTGATCACATGCAGATATACTAGTCAGACTTGAAACATGTATGTCGAATGATGTAATCTAGCAAGTATTAAATGGTGCAGGATCTTTTCTCTGAAGCATGCACATGCACATTAGAGAATGTTTGCGTCAATCACATCTTCCTATTCAATATTGCTTAACATTGCTATACTCGCATTAAACTAAAACGCTTGGTATATTTTTAGGTGGCCACATCGTGCCACCATTGGACCTTGGTAATATACATAGTACAAGATGCTTCTGGACTAACAGAAAAAACTCATTGTTAACATTATATTCTTCCTTTGGTTATTGGATATTCTTATTTTAATAGTTCTAATCGATGGGAAAGGTCATTACCCAGACGGAAGTTAAGTTACATACTGATAAGTAGGGTAGTACGGTAATTTTTTCCGTGTAATAAAATTGATATTCAATATCAGCTTTCCGCAATTACCTAACCACCAGATTTAATGAAATTCTGACAAAATGAGGATTTTATCTAGCTTTTGTGAGCTTGGCCTACTATGCTCTGGGCTTAATTTGATAACATATAAGTAATACCTGCTGTTTGTAAAAAATTATCGTTATAAATTATAAACTCAGTTCTTAATTCAAGTCATTGGCGCATTCACTAAAGGACCCCGCACTTTTCTTATGGAAAGTGGCTTTCGGCCAAATATTTGAAAATTTTAGTATGTTGTTTGAACCCTTACAAACAAGGAAAAGAACAAGGCATACTGCTGCGATACGTTCCATGCAGGATGGTGGGTTTTGTCTGGAAGCCTTGGCGTAGTTAATTTGGCTAGAATTAATTTTTTTTAATATTCGGATTTTATACATTTATATATGGGTGTCTGTGAATGAGTGCACTGTCATGCATACATAGGTATATCTGCATATTGCAAATGTGTTTTATTTCAACCTCCGGGCATTGATTGGTAGAAAACCCGATCTGGCAAGTCCTCGCAAACCCAGTACAGTAAAGTTGAAAAAGAGGGTGATTTGTCAATTTAGGGGTAGTTAGAGAACCACCTTCTTTTGTAACATTTGTGAGATCCCTCTGCATGAGCTTTTGTTTGAAAATATCTTTACTCCACTTCCCTCCGCCTCATCTTCTACATTTAAGGATATTTTCCGCACTTATCATCAGCACTGTGTCCATCTGAGCAGTACAGCAAATAATCTTTATTTATTTATTTATTTTTTATTTTAACGCTTTATTTAGTTTAACGTCCTGGCGAAGTTTAGCTAATGCTACTCTACGACTTAACCAGGACGGTGAAATGAGATACAGTCACCCATCTAAGTGATGGACTCGCTCGGCGTGCCTTAACTTCGCCGATCGAGATTTCGCCATTGAAACCAGTACCGTACCTCACCTATACTTTGGATAATAAGTGTTTCAGTTAGGTAGTAAACAAAAAAATTGACCACCCTTTTCATCAGTATGGCTCTCAACTTCCGTCTCAGATTTAGGAACCTTGTCTGTTGATTACGACGAAAATTCGCCATGCTGCTTTAAAAGAAAAAAAATATAACTTTTAAAAACCACCTTTAGTATTTGTAGCTACAGCACGACTGCCGAATTTACGTTTTTGACACTTACTTGGATAATATAAAAAGGCCATTGCCGTTATAACTGGCAATTCAAGTGTTGTGGGCTCTGAGTCCATTATGTAATAGCAATTTATCTTCGAAAACCATGATTGTAAACTCACCCTCAGAAAATACAATATTTGGTTAGTTTAACATAGTTTTTGGAAAAGCATGAATCTTTAGTACAAAAACACCTTTTATTTTTATATTATGCATAGATAACAAAATTTGCCTGTAACTAAAGTCTTGTTAATATTGTAGAGGTCAATCTTCAGTCTGTCACTTTCTCTTTGGTTTATTCCTAATCTTAACAATGTGGTAGGGTAGCTGCTAGGAAACTTGTTAGAAAATTATTAAAATCACTGTTGGTAACGAGTGTATTAACTTTAGTTTCAGTTCCAACGGACCAGAACAATCTACAAAGTTGGCCAGAATTTGACCAAGAAAATGCTATCAAATAAATTCAATTCTATTCTATTAAATTTTCACTTACCTAAACTTAACTTTTAGGGGCTTTTATAAATGATTACAAGACAAGGCACACAAACGTCAACAACCAGCTGTATACTGGCCGATATTGATCCTTAGAAAATATTCGAATTACATCCATTAGTTTTCATTTTAGAGGTTAAATGTTTATTATAAATATAACAGCATATTGATTCATTTAATAACTTAATGTAAATGACAATATAGGACCGATGATAGCAGGTCTCAGATTAGAATGCAATTGTTTACGTTATGAGCGGAGCATAGTTTACACAGGCACATGGGAATTCCCATGTAAGTGGAATCCCCATCGAGGCTGTCTCAAAGCCATTGGTACTCAAAGTAAAAGTTACCCAATGGTTTAAATTCACTTTCATTTGGCGTTTGGCTATCTTAAAAATATATTGAATTTATTTAATGGAAATTACAGCATAAATGTTCTTATTTTCTTGCAGTAACAATAAAATAAGAAATCTGTTCTGTTTTGATGTACTGATTTTCCCTGCGTAAACTTGGCTTGCAAATGTACCAATCAGAGACAAAGACACACGTTCCCTGTCTTTACAAGCTCTGCATTTTAAACTGAGATAAACTATAATAAAGCACTAAAAGCTTGACACCTACCTATATCTTTTTAAAACACATACTTACGTTCTTATATGAAAACTTATTTTTGTCAGTTGATGCAAAATGAAAATAATAATAATTTCTGATATTTTTAAACATAGTGTGTCTCACCTCTAGCATAAACACCCTCGTATAACAATGCTGATAAAAGTTTATTAATCAAATCTGATAAGGATTCAGTAAAACAGGTTGCTAGCACAAAATTCTTCTGTATACATTTATCTGAGGATTACAGCTGGAAGTACACATCAATATGTTATGCAAAAACATTGCACCAATCTGCTTTTGTATACGTCAATTCAGAATTACTAAGAATTACTACTATGCACATTTTCATTCAATTACCTATTATGGTAGATAGATGGATAGATTTATTCATGTTTAAGATTATAAAATCGTACATACGTCACACAGGGTTACAAATGGGTAAAGATACAAATACATATAAGTATATAAACAGTTACACTCATAAAAAAATATTTACGAAAACCGTACATAGGACAAAGAATAATGAAAAAAGAATATATATACACATGCGTATACTAGAGCGAAATATTTGTCAAAGACGTTTCTAGTTCATCTAGTGTGTAGAAGGCATTTGCTAGCAGAAATTTTTTTAACACAGTTCTGAATTGATCAAGAGGTAGTTGTTTTATATTGTTTCCTAATTTATTGTATAGTTTAGACCCATGATAGGTGACACCTGTGCGCGATTTAGTTAGACCTTTAAGACTGAGGTATATATGCTCTTTCTTTCTAGTGTTATAATAATGGTTTTCACTATGTGTAACAAATTCATCGATGTGCTTTTTCACATAGGTAAGACACTCTAGTGCGTATATAGATGGTAGAGTTAGAATATCTAGATTTATAAATATTGGTTTGGCATCTGCTCGATAGCCTATTCCTCCCACAACCCTCTCTGCTCTTCGTTGTAGGCCAAAAAGTCTATGTCTGCTAGCCGAATGCCCTCAAGCTAGGACACCATATGAGAGTTTAGAGTGAAACAGTGCGAAATAAGCAGTTCTAAGAACTTTCACAGACACTCTACTTGATAACTGCCGCAATGCATATGTTGTCTTTGCTAGGGATTCGGCTAGGAGATTGCCATGGGCATTCCATGTAAGTTTGGGATCCAAATTAATTCCTAAAAATTTCACAAAAGTAGGGTTGTTGTCTAGATTATTTAGATCCCTGGTGGATGAAATCATTGTGACAGTTTTATTTTCATTTAATTTAAGTTTATTGGCTCAAAACCACATCTCAGCGTTCAACTGCATATTCCTGCAATCCTCTCTTAGTTCGTCTAGATCAGGACCTGAGTTCAATAAAGTTGTGTCGTCTGCATACAAGAGACAGTTGATACCATTAAGGGCAGATTCTATATCATTAATATAGATCAGGAACAACACAGGACCTAAAATAGATCCCTGTGGCACTCCATCTCTAATTGACAATTTACTGGACACATCCTGACCCACACGGACTAGCTGTTTACGACCGTCGAGGTAGGATTCAAGCAATTTTAAGCTGTTGTTACTGAAATTGTACTTGGATAGTTTTAACAGCATGATCCTGTGTGATACACAGTCGAACGCTTTACTAAGATCGCAAAATATTGACGCAGAATATAGTCCACCTTCAAAACAATTCAGCGTAATTTCTGTTAACTTGATTATAGCATCTGTAGTGCTCAGTTTATTCCTAAATCCATACTGAGAATTATTTAGCAGCCCATGTTTTTCAAGATAATTTACTATTTGTAATTTTAAGACTTTCTCAAAGACTTTTGATAATACAGGTAGCAAGGAAATAGGTCTATAGTTTGACGGGTCGTTAATATCACCTTTTTTGAAAATAGGCACAACAGATGCTATCTTCAAGACCTCAGGGCATTTACCATGTCTAATGCTTATGTTAATGAGTTTAGTTAGAGGTATTACGATTAAATGTTTAATGGTTTTAATTAATGGAACATTTAAGTCATATATATCTTTACTTTTGCTATTTTTTAGGGAACCAATAATATATCTAATTTGATTGTAACTTACTTCATGAAAACTTTGATTAGTTTCAGGAGTGTTAACATGTCTGAGATATTCCATTGGATCAGTGTTCGTTGTTGGGAGTTCACTGACAGTGTCTGTAGAGACGTTGACAAAGAAGTTATTAAAGTCATTACTGTCTAAAGTTGAGGTTGGGGAGTTAGTTTTTTTGTTAGGTTTTATCAAGTCCCAGATAGCTCTTGGTGCATTATTTGAATTTTTTATAACGTTATCATTTGTAGTTATTTTACCCATTTTTAGAGCATGTTTGTATCGTAATCTAAAAGCATTTCTTGTTTTCCTATTTCCAGGTGTGTTGTGTATTTTACACATATCATTTAGGAAATAAAGTTACTCTCTCATTCCTCGCAATTCTGCTGTGAACCAGTTAATGTGTTGTGTAACAAAACCACCCCCATCTCCGAGGGTGCAATCCCCCCTCCGGAGCAGGCGGGCGAGTTATTGTTTTTTTGGAAAGGGGTAGCGTTTGCTGCCACCAGGTCAGGATATTTTAGATTTCCGCCTGACCTCGGAAATAAGAAATTAAACTGGTTTTAAGAGGCACCAATGTTCTCTTCGGGGGTGTAGTTCGGCCACGGTTTATATACGTGGTCTTCGTGTGCGAGGGTGTCCAATAACCACTGGGTGAATTCAATAAAGCAACCGATTAACGATAAAGAATATAATGATATCAATTTTTATAAAAAAATACACTAATTATTTCCAACGTACAAAGGAATGTAACACAATAACTAATTATTAAAACGCAAATATTAACACATTTGAATCGGGGACTTATAAAAAATACACTAATTATTTCCAACGTACAAAGGAATGTAACACAATAACTAATTATTAAAACGCAAATATTAACACATTTGAATCGGGGACCTATAAAAAATACACTAATTATTTCCAACGTACAAAGGAATGTAACACAATAACTAATTATTAAAACGCAAATATTAACACATTTGAATCGGGGACCTATCCTTACATTCTCATTAAGCGACCAACTAAAGTAATTTGAACCATAGAAATATCCCTATAATGGGTGAGCCATCAACCCAACTCAAAATTGTCGCCTGGGACACCCGGTACTAGGAATCTATTAGGAACTATTAATCAAAATATGAACACGAACACCCTCTCGGGTGTACTAAATGCAGTAAAGCAACCAACTGTCAGAATCGAGCCCCGGTTTAATAATAATTAAATGTTAGTTTTTCAGAATACGATCCACGTTAAATGCCCTGAACCCAAAACAAACTCACCCCTCTAGCTTCCACTCCTCTGGTATATCCTAGATTGCCCAATAACAGCACACACAAACACTCGTTTTACTTAGTACGTTTGCCTCTATTTATTAAAATATTAAAACATTAAAACCGCAGTAAATTTTTTTTTAACCCGTTCCAGCTGAGTTTAATAAAACGCTTTATAAACAAAACTCAATGAAAACCCCGCCGCAAGAAAAACTCTAAGAAGAACAAAACCCGCCCTCGCGTCGAGCGGATCTTTTTCCGTCAACTGGATAATTCAAACCGCCCCGAGTGACTCTAATACTACACTTTAACTTTATTTTACAACTTATTACGACATACGGCTTCTTTGCCGCCAACCGAATAATTCCACCCGCCCCGAGTGACTTCAACAAGATACTTTTCACTCAAAAGACATGAAAACTCTAAAACAACCGTCGGACGGACCCTTATGTCCGTCAACTGCCCCTTCTTAACGCGCCCGGCTGACTGACTTTTTCTTCACCTCATAATTTCGCCATTTCTAAAACTCCCCTACTACTAAGGTAAAAGTGATGATTTTTCAAAAATCCTTCAAGTTACTTTACATTTAACTAATTATCCCATTTAATACCACGACCGCCATCTATCTAACCCAACCGGAACCTTCCGTTTTTCCGCGCCGGTTTCTACATCTAGACGGCCATGCGGCCCATTCCCTATACTAATTCGTCATATGACACTGGTATCCTCAAGTTATGGCTTCCGCCGACTCTCGACTTAATTCCTAGATGTCGCACTATATATTAAACCTCACAACTGGAGACTTGAATAAGACCACTCAGCGGTATTTTCTTGGAGCCTTGGAACCCGAATTCGGAGAGGCTTCCCACGTTAGCCCGTACCGATAAGGCGTTATCGCAGGAAGTCTCAGTGTCTTTCCTGTAGCCCAGTCTAAACAATCCGAGGCAAATAGAACTTCACCGTACAGGGTGTCTGGCGTACACAATTTTCCTTCATGGTATATCTAATTATCTAACGAGTAACTAATATAGTCTACCCCTTATTGGCAATAAGTATACCCCAGAGGGGGGGGGGTGGGGTGGGGGTAGCTTTTGCTACATTACTTCCCCCTTTAAAAAAGTTTCGGCCTAAGTTGGCCGCAACTTTTAGTTATAAACCTAAACGTAGATTGCCGCCATTAGCATAGTGGACTATGTATCAACATTCTTAATCTTCGCACCAATGGAGACAATCTAACAATCTATGGACCTCCTAAGATTCTTAACTACATGTTTACAAAATAGAGTCTCCCGAATCGCGACAATAATACTTGCGCACCTCGCGCACTACGCACAGATAACTTTTCTCGCGCACACCTATCTTCTATCTATACTCTGGCTGACCTACAGTGGACATGTGGGAAAAATAGGGTGCAACACTATTGTCTTTAAACGTATGTTCATGGGTTGGCGAGCGTCACTGTGTTACCCGTTTTAGAGTCTAGGATTGTTTATCTGTCCAATGGGGCGCGGCTGGTATGCTCGGGTACATCGGCACTGGCTGGTTCGAGTCCATCACGTGCGTTTCACCGACGTCGCTAACAACTGTCTTAAGTCCTTCACTTCCCGGTTCATTGTCTTTCGCGATTTGATTCTGCTTCCGTTGGTGTCGATGAATCATCCACATGGTAAGGGTATTCCACAGGCACGCCAGCATTGCGAATCCTCCGCCAACTGTTTGATACAGATGTAGTCCATTGATCAAGACACCTATTATATACTTAATGGCACGAAATATAACATAAAACCCCATCATACCGCTCATAAATACTCCTATGTCGGTGAACCATCCCCATATCTGTTTCATCGTGGTGTCGGCTAGCTCCTTCATTTCCTCTGGCCCAAATATACGTAGGGTGGAGAAACCTTGACCTCCGGTTTCCATTCCGCCTGCCCGTCGGGTAATAATATTATCCACTACCTTTCGCTCCACTCCAAAAGTCAGCAACTTTTGCACCTTTCCCACCTCCTCTTGTGTATATAATCCAAGAGACCCTATAGGCTGTATTGGTTTAAATGAGATCTTCACATCGGTGGCTACTTCCAGTTCCTTGGGCGGCTGTCTTACTGTCGGGTTAGGTACTAACCCTATCCACTCTCCGTCTATCGAAAATAAGGGAGGGGTTAACTCATTACAGTCGATCTCCTGTCCGTAGTTCTGTAATATTCTCGTTATGGGTGCCATAAATCGTGTTTGATTGTTGACCAACACTGGTAGCTCCTGGTAGCATCTCGTGGACCTTCCTATCTCGACCTGTTTGGGTACACACTTCAGGATGTATAATACCTCTCCCAACACATGTCCTATATATCCTTCTCTATCTTGAATTATCTGGCCCAGGGCATCTGGAACAATTGGTGCCAATAATAGTCGGTTCTTCAGGATTTCCCTTTGTACTAGGCATCGTCTGTGTATAGTGTCTATGTATAGCGTTTCTATATCCCGCTTATATGCTTGTTCTACGTACAAAAACTTGCTATTAACATATAGCATTAAGTCCGTGTTTTGTGGCAACATCGTAGTAGTCCGCTGCAAAAATCGTTCCTGGCCTTCCAGTACCAATAGCTGAGGATGTTCCGTTTGTCGCAATTCCATGGCACACAGATGAATTTTCTTTACAAGGGTTAAGGCAAATACCTTTGTATCTTTGTCCACTACGATATATTGCTCTCCTGACAGTGTATTAGTGATCTTTTCGGCTTTACCATCATAGAGAATGCCGAACTTATCCTCACAGCTTTCCGGTTCCCTCTGGTCCCAGGTAGTCTCTCCTAGAGTAGTATCAAAGCAATAATGATCCAAGAAGGGGCATGTCACCCCTCCTTTTAAACTTATCTCTTTATCCTTTAACCTTACCATTGCTAGGTAGTCCGTGACTTGCACCTTCACAGTCGCCGTGATTACCACGTTGCTCCACGACCTTCCATTCTCTTGATAACTTACACCTTCGCATTTTCCTGAATTATCCAAATATCCATGGAGCGTTACAGAAGCAGTAGTCGTACCATTTAGGTTTATCTGCCCCACGGTCTGTTGATTAATTGTTAATTCCCTATACCGGTGAATCGCCCTACATTCTTCTGCGCCTACTCGATGTATGTAGCTTAAAAGTCCTCCCGACACTACCGAGCTGTGGCTATGCATGCCACAGTGCGTCATCAGACGGGTAACCTCAACTAAGCAAGTCCACACTTTTTGTAGTCCGATTTCAGTTCTTTGCACGATCCGCACTATTACTGTTTTGCTCAGATAATCTGAGCTCGGTTCGGGACACTTCGCGACGCTCCTTAAGGACACAGTCGTAATATTCGCGTTCTCGTCCTCACAATCATAGGCTATTAGCCCTACTATCCCATGCCACTGAGACAGCCAAGTATACAGCATGAAAGTTGCTACTACGGTCCGTAGTTTGATGTGCTCCATCCTATTGCGTTTCCAGTCTAGCCGGCTAACCCCCTACATATACAATAAAACATCAATATTACAATCGATCATTCAACCATTTAACATATTCTAGCTCAACCATCTACATATAAAACAAATTAGTAAAAAATAAAAAAACTACTCCTATATCTAACTTTAACTGAGTGCCTGCGGAGGTCCAATTACAGCCACTGAGTTAATTATGTTTCATCCCATTTTTCTCTGGGTTAAAATAATACCATCTTAATAGGTATAAAACGTTATTGCTGGCAAAAAAAAATTAAAACCCTTCATTCTTCCCAACTGATTAATCTAGAACGTGATTCGAGATACGCGTTTTTATCTGCTCCCTTATCCAAGCCATATGATATACAAAAAAAAAAACCTAATCAATCCTCGATCCGAGAACAACGCGAGCGCCCATATAACCTCTTACAGATTCAGTCTGACCGGCGGACGTCTTACCCGAGCGGATCTCCTTAACGGTATCTCGCGTTCCGTTTCTACTTCATCGTTACCATCATCGTTACCATCATCGTCGTAGCCATCCTCGCTTATATCGCCTCCCGCATTTTCTATCAGTTTTTCCTTTTTGCAGGGCACTTCCAGCCATTGGGGAAAAATGGGTCCCCTAGTCGTCCCTTCATTGCCTTCCTCCTTCACTTCATTTTCCGGCTCCTCTCTACTGGAGTCTTCGTCTCCGATCTCATCCTCGCTTGTACTCTCTATTTCGTAGTATCTTTTCAACCTATTCACATGCACTATGTGCTCTTCTCGTCCTCCTGCCTTCCTCACATTATAGGTTACCGGCCCAATAATACTTGTAACCCTATATGGGCCTTTCCATGGCCTCGCCAGTTTCTTTGAAACACCTGTCTTGGTACGCATATCTTTCACGTAAACAAGATCTCCTAGGCTAAAGGTCTTTGGTTCCGTCTTCTTATTAAACTTGGTAATTCGCGTACCCTTTACATTTTCCGTATTCTCGTCAAATTGAGTATAACCTCGCTTTAGTCCTGCTATTAATTCGGCTATAGCATTCTCCAATTTTACTACTTTCTCTTGAAGGCAACTGATTTCTTGTTTCCAATATTTCTCAGTTCTATACGGGGCTTTATCCTGGGGTGGATAACTACCATCCCTTCCTGGGTTCTTCAGCCCGCATTCTCTCGAAAATTCCTCAAAAATCTTCTCTCTATTGTCTACTTTTTCTTCCGTCCTTGTCTCTTTCTCTCCATCTTTGTTACAATGTACATGAGCCGTAACGTATATTGGGCTATTCTGATTCCCAGTTCGTTTATAAAATTTGTTCACTTCCAGCAGCCAAACTTTCCATTGCTTCCTTTCTTCATCTTCACTTCCTTCTCTATCCATTGTTACTTCCTCCTTTAAAAATTCCTGTGTACCCTTCGCCACTGAACCGAGATATTCCCTAGTTTCTTCATTTCCTCTATTTTCCGACCAATCGTTTAAAACTTCTTCTTTTAGTTCGACCACCAGCTTTTCACCACAAATAATGCGTACCTTATGAGCCGACAAAAAGTCCCGACCTAACAGAATTTCGATGTCATCTTGTTCCCCGAACATTTTATCTTCGCATACCACAAGGTGACCCTCGACACGAGTTTTTAATGTAGGCGTGCTAAAGTTTACATTAACCATCCCATAAGTTCGCAACGCATGCCCAGTAATCCCGGTTAAGGCCAGTTCGTCATATTCTTCTAAATGCAGTCCCTCTTCCAAAGCCAGCCTTCTTGGTATTAGGGAAACTTCCGCACCAGTATCGATCAAGCAGTTTCGAAGTTTACCATTTAAATACAACGGAACCACATAGGGTCGGTGAGTTTCTTCTTCCCTTGTACTTAGTGCCTGTACCATAAACGTTGATTTCTTTTTCTCAATTCCATACAGTTGCGTTACATTCCTTCTTGTTTCCATACCACGACTATCTTGCTCGGGTATATAATTCGTTTCACCACCTTTCGCCCTGAATTGATTTTCTCTTGTTTCGTCTTGCCGATTATACTCGTCCGCTCTTTCATCTTCGAGCCGGTGATAATGTTCTTCTTGTCTTCTATCTTTTCGATCATACTCGTTGTCCCTTTTTCTGTCTTCGCGCGGGTAAAAATCATTTCTATTTTCCATGATATAATTCAATTTACCACTTGGTGCCCTAACTTTATTTTGCTTTGTCTCATTTTGCCGCCGGTTATATTCGTTGTCTCTTCTTCTATCTTCACGCCGGTAAAAATCTTCTTGTGTTCTATCTTGTCGATTGTACTCACGGTCCCATCTTCTATCTTCGCGCCGATAAAAATCATTTCTGTTTTCCTTGATATACTTCCGTTCACCACTAGGCGCCCTAAATTTATCTTCCCTTGTCTCGTTTTGCCGATCATACTCGTCGTCTTTTCTTCTATCTTCACGTCGGTGAAAATCTTCTTCTTGTACTCTACCTTGTCGACCGAAATCGGCACGACCTCCTCGCGTGGGATAATTATTCGTTGGACCGTGTGGATCCCTGCCTGAAAAAGTACCTGACTTGAATCCCCGCGACGTATTACCAGTGTTACGCGCGTTATAGCTCGCCCTTTCTTTTCCCCGTTCAAATTCGCCCCGTGACCTACTGTCCTCAGTGTTTTTGTTGGGGCACTGCCTGGCCCAATGTCCCGGTTGGTTGCATATATAGCAGTCATTTGTTTTCTCCTGTGGTTGGGCATTTGACCGATTTCTACATTCCCTAGCTACGTGTCCCGGTTTTCCGCAAGTATAACAGTTCACCTGTAAGATCCGTGAACCCGAATTCCTGTTGTGTAACAATTTGTCCGTAGTTTCCTGCAGTTTGACAAGTTTCTCCGCCTTATCCAAGGTCAAATTATCTTCTCGTAATAATAACAATCCCACTTCCTTCATAACTTCCTTTCGTAGCCCTATTTTAAACTGGTTCAAAAGCAAATCTTGGTTCTTTTTCCTTATTCCCGCTTGTTCCTCAACAGACGCATTACCCAGGTCTTCTTTTAGTAATTCCGCCCCCAGTATCCTTAGCCGTGTGCAATAGGACGAAACGGCCTCATCGTGTCTCTGATAACACCTCCCTAGATTGAATTGACTCTCCCCCGGTAGTCTTGTTGTCGCGAAATTATCAATTAGTTTGGCCTTTAGTGCCCGAAAATCCAACCCCTCTAAACTAGAATCTGACCGTAAATAATCGTATGCTTCCCCTACACATTTAAATTTCAATAAATTCAACGTTTCCCCTTCCGTCCAACCGTCTAACCTGGCCCGTTGTTCAAGTTTTTCTATATACCTTTTAACATTCTTACCACTGAAATCCTCCAACGTCGCAGCTATCATACCTAAAGAATACATTGCGGGAACTCTAGAAACATTCCCTGAATTGGGCGAGGCTCCAGGTGCTGCCGCACCCGTAGCCGCCACACTCGGACTGGTAACGGAGGTGGTAACCACCGTAGAAGTCGTATTAGTTGTGTTAGTAACAAGGCTCATGATTCTGATTTAATTACTATAGCTAATAAGCACAAACCTGTTCCTTATTGTACCTCAGCAGGAAATTTTCGACTCTCTCTATATAAATGCCTGTAAAACCCTACTTGATTTTATATCTAGTTACCGCCTCTGACCTTAGAAATCACCCAGTAATGCTATTAGCCACCCTGTACACTTGTTCAAATATTCGTGGTCACCCTGTATATTTATTTTCTTTAAATTACAGATATTTCCCATCAGCTTAGCACCATCAAAACTGTACTATACTTCTATACAACAACAACTAGATTTTTTTTTTCTCTCTCTAATTTTCTTATCCACCCTGTACTTTTGTATAAAAAAAATTACAGATATTTTCAATCAGTTTAGCACCATCCACTACACTATACTTCCATACAACAATAACTAGATTTTTTTTTTCTCTCTCTAATTTTCTTATCCACCCTGTACTTTTGTATAAAAAAAAATACAGATATTTTCAATCAGTTTAGCACCATCCACTACACTATACTTCCATACAACAATAACTAGATTTTTTTTTTCTCTCTCTAATTTTCTTATCCACCCTGTACTTTTGTATAAAAAAAAAATACAGATATTTTCAATCAGTTTAGCACCATCCAACTGCACTGTATTTCCATACAACAATAATTAAATTTTTCACTAATACTCTTATCCACCCTGTAAATTTATTCAGGAAAAATTACAGATATTTTTACAATCAGTTTAGTCCCATCCAACTGCACTATACTTCTATATAACAATAACTAGATTTTACATTAATATTTTTATCCACCCTGTACATTTATTCAGGAAAAATTACAGATATTTTTCAAATCAATCTTGGCATAGTCAAACCTGTTCTATTTTTTGCACTATAAAAATTCTCCAGCTATACTTCAGCTGACCTATATACTTTTCCCATTCAAAACAAATGATGGATCTCTCCCGGTAATAAAATTACCTAATAATATTTTTGTTTATTCAGGAAAAATTTCAGCTATTTTACAGCTAATCTTGGCACAGTCAAATCTATTTTATTTTCCCCAATAGGACAATTACCCAGCTATACTTCAGCTAACCTATATATTTTTTCCATATAAAACAAACTATTATTCTACCAGGAAAGTAGGTACTTATTTAGAAAAATATTCCTTTGTAATCAACTTCACTTTTAACTAACCCCTGTATTACAAACAATCCTTCCTAAATCTGAGTCTCCTTTCAATCATCCCCTACAACAACAACACAAAAATATCCCTTCTATCCTTATTAAACAATCCACAAAAGAAAATTCATCGCAACTTTAAAATCCTTTTCATTAAAATATTCTCCTTAAAATAGCCCAAAAAAAAATATATCCCTTTTTTTTAAAATATCATTTTAGAACACTCCCTTTTAAATCACTCTATTAAAATATCCCACTTTCAATCACCCTATTTAAATCATCCCCTTTAAACAAATCCTTTAAAATCTCCTCTATTAAAACATCCTATTTAAATCATCCCCTTTAAACAAACCCTTTAAAATCTCTTCTATTAAAACATCCCACCGCTGCCACCAGTTGTAACAAAACCACCCCCATCTCCGAGGGTGCAATCCCCCCTCCGGAGCAGGCGGGCGAGTTATTGTTTTTTTGGAAAGGGGTAGCGTTTGCTGCCACCAGGTCAGGATATTTTAGATTTCCGCCTGACCTCGGAAATAAGAAATTAAACTGGTTTTAAGAGGCACCAATGTTCTCTTCGGGGGTGTAGTTCGGCCACGGTTTATATACGTGGTCTTCGTGTGCGAGGGTGTCCAATAACCACTGGGTGAATTCAATAAAGCAACCGATTAACGATAAAGAATATAATGATATCAATTTTTATAAAAAAATACACTAATTATTTCCAACGTACAAAGGAATGTAACACAATAACTAATTATTAAAACGCAAATATTAACACATTTGAATCGGGGACTTATAAAAAATACACTAATTATTTCCAACGTACAAAGGAATGTAACACAATAACTAATTATTAAAACGCAAATATTAACACATTTGAATCGGGGACCTATAAAAAATACACTAATTATTTCCAACGTACAAAGGAATGTAACACAATAACTAATTATTAAAACGCAAATATTAACACATTTGAATCGGGGACCTATCCTTACATTCTCATTAAGCGACCAACTAAAGTAATTTGAACCATAGAAATATCCCTATAATGGGTGAGCCATCAACCCAACTCAAAATTGTCGCCTGGGACACCCGGTACTAGGAATCTATTAGGAACTATTAATCAAAATATGAACACGAACACCCTCTCGGGTGTACTAAATGCAGTAAAGCAACCAACTGTCAGAATCGAGCCCCGGTTTAATAATAATTAAATGTTAGTTTTTCAGAATACGATCCACGTTAAATGCCCTGAACCCAAAACAAACTCACCCCTCTAGCTTCCACTCCTCTGGTATATCCTAGATTGCCCAATAACAGCACACACAAACACTCGTTTTACTTAGTACGTTTGCCTCTATTTATTAAAATATTAAAACATTAAAACCGCAGTAAATTTTTTTTTTAACCCGTTCCAGCTGAGTTTAATAAAACGCTTTATAAACAAAACTCAATGAAAACCCCGCCGCAAGAAAAACTCTAAGAAGAACAAAACCCGCCCTCGCGTCGAGCGGATCTTTTTCCGTCAACTGGATAATTCAAACCGCCCCGAGTGACTCTAATACTACACTTTAACTTTATTTTACAACTTATTACGACATACGGCTTCTTTGCCGCCAACCGAATAATTCCACCCGCCCCGAGTGACTTCAACAAGATACTTTTCACTCAAAAGACATGAAAACTCTAAAACAACCGTCGGACGGACCCTTATGTCCGTCAACTGCCCCTTCTTAACGCGCCCGGCTGACTGACTTTTTCTTCACCTCATAATTTCGCCATTTCTAAAACTCCCCTACTACTAAGGTAAAAGTGATGATTTTTCAAAAATCCTTCAAGTTACTTTACATTTAACTAATTATCCCATTTAATACCACGACCGCCATCTATCTAACCCAACCGGAACCTTCCGTTTTTCCGCGCCGGTTTCTACATCTAGACGGCCATGCGGCCCATTCCCTATACTAATTCGTCATATGACACTGGTATCCTCAAGTTATGGCTTCCGCCGACTCTCGACTTAATTCCTAGATGTCGCACTATATATTAAACCTCACAACTGGAGACTTGAATAAGACCACTCAGCGGTATTTTCTTGGAGCCTTGGAACCCGAATTCGGAGAGGCTTCCCACGTTAGCCCGTACCGATAAGGCGTTATCGCAGGAAGTCTCAGTGTCTTTCCTGTAGCCCAGTCTAAACAATCCGAGGCAAATAGAACTTCACCGTACAGGGTGTCTGGCGTACACAATTTTCCTTCATGGTATATCTAATTATCTAACGAGTAACTAATATAGTCTACCCCTTATTGGCAATAAGTATACCCCAGAGGGGGGGGGTGGGGTGGGGGTAGCTTTTGCTACAGTTGAAAGTTATGTTTACTACAAGATATTTGTTTTTCTGGAAAGGCAATGTTGTAAGCTCCGGTAAGAATGTTTGTAAACATTTCAAACTTTTGGTCAATGTCTATTATACTCTATGGGATATGGAAATTGAAAGTAGAACACTTTTTAAGACAATTTATAAATGTTTAGGTTTTTATTTGAATGTTTAAGCCCTTAAATAAATTACCAAACAGTTCTTAACAGACAGTGGTAGAGTGAAAACCTTTTTAAATTTGCTCCTGATACTGAACACAGAATTAATTTAAACCAAAATGACTTCTGAAAGTGATGGAAGTTATAGTGAAATGGAATTAGAGGATAATGGACAATGGAAGAAAGTGAGACACAAAAGAAAAACAAAAGGAGAGGCAGCAGGAAACATAAATAAAAAGAACAGATTAACACAAGAAGATGTCAATGAAATAATATTAGGCTCAAATGCTAGCAGTACAAAAAACACAGAGATAAATACATCCACAAAAAACCAACAAAACAAAACCAATGCAATATACACACACAAAAACTATTCAGCAAGAATGAGTGAAATGCTACACAAAAAATTCAAACACCTATTCTACATCACCACTATGACTGACATAACTAGAAAAGATATGTCTGAAATATGGGAGGCAGCACAACCACAATCAGATGAAGTCATAATACAAACAAAAAAAGGATTCCTCATAAAAACAAACAAAGAAAAGAAAATAATCATACAGATTTTAAATAAACTTATATCTGACAAAAAAATAAAAAATTACCAAGAAACCTCAGACTCATACACCCCCAATCAAGACAAGCCTTTAACTACAAATTCATACTCGGTAATTATTGGGTCAGTCGAACATGAAATAACGGACTCAGAGATAAGCGAACACATTAAAAGAATGAGCATAAGACACCATTACTGCAAAAGAATAATTGCAAAAGTCAACAACAAACCAACACTAATGATTCGAATAATAACGAACTGCTTAAAATCCAGCGAGCAACTGCTTAATGAGGGAATATTCTACAAACATAAACACTACCCAGTTTTTCCGAGCCTACCACCTGCTCCAATTCCACAGCCATGCCCACGATGCTTACAATTTACACACACTAAAGAACAATGCACCACCCCATTAAAGTGTACTAAATGCAACGGACCCCACCACCATTCCAAATGCAACTCTCCACTACCAATGAAATGTACGGGCTGTGGATCAGAAGAACATGCTGCATGGTCACTCAAATGTCCAAAAAGACCTACACAACCAATACAAGGCCTTCCTAACACACAGATTAAGCCACTAAACAAAAAAAGCCAAGAAATTGATAAAAAAATTACAAAAAACTCTAAAATTCATTCACCAATTACAATACATGACATGATAATAAACACTTATATATCAAAAATAAACAAAGAAAAGAATAGAGATAGAGAAGAACTACTAAAGAAGCTAAGGAAACGATTCGTAACACAATACAACATCGACACAGTGGCCTCGTTTTCGGGGAACAGGCTGTACATCTTAATGTTTGATTTAGACGAACCCTTAACCATCTCACCAACTGAACCACTACCTGGAAAAAATAATATTCAAGTTCACGTCGATGCTTAAGGTACTGTACGCTAATGTAAATAGTTACATTCCAAAAAAAACATATAATCAACAACATAATAGAGGAAAATAAAATTAACTGTGCACTATTCGTCGAAACTAAAACAAAAGGAAACAGTAATACGCATTACAGAAATTGGGAAGTATTGCAGTTTAACGGAAATGTGATAAATAACAACATAAGAGGTGGAAGTCTAGTTCAAGTAGATCCTATTTTAAAAATGAAAAGGGAAAATCCTCCGCGGATAAACAATCCGCTTAACGAAGTCACACATTTTTCAATACCATTCCAAGATGATAAAATTCACATATTCTTGGTATATATACATCCAACATCAAATATTGAAGAAACAATATTTACTAAAGCAGCCTTATATAAATATGGCATAATAATAGGTGATTTTAACATCAACAGAATAAAAGACCGTCAACTTCAGGCATTTTTGAGTAACTCTTCCTTCAAGAAGGCTGACACACCTCCTACATTTATTATGAGGAATAACCCAGATTCAACACCAGATCTATTACTATACACCGTTAATATTGAAAACAATATAAACAAGATCGAAACCTACCCTGACATAGGATCTGATCATTTGGCAATAGAGGTAAACATAGAACTCGACAAAGCAATAAGTGAGGTAGAAGAAGAGCGAATCAATTTCCACAAATGCGACATCGAAAAAGTTAACACAATAATTGAAAAATACGTAGAAGAACGTCAACACCTTCCAATTGATGAACAAACAATAAATAACTTTAACGAAAAATTAACTGAGGCAATAATACATAACTCTCCAAAAAGAAGGACTAAATTCTACTTGTACGAATTACCACCGTTTATCATCAGACTAATAAAAAACAAGAGGAAAATGTACAGAGACTACCTACAGAATAAAAATGAAGATTACAAAAGATTTCTCAACAATTACAACAAAAATATTCAAAAGTTAATAAAAGAATACAAGGAACACAAATGGACAAATGCCTGTAATGAGATAAATCAACAACATGGAAGAAACTATTGGCAACAAATCAGAAAATTATCGAGATATAAACAGACCCCATCCATAGCAGCATTAGAAGAACATGATAAATCCTATAACAGCGACCTTGAAAAGGCAGAACTATTTGCTGAACATTTTGAAAAAACCTACAGGATAAAAAATGACAACCAATATGACGAAACAATTTACGAAGATATAAGAAATTGGTGCAATAATTTTTTCTCAGAAGAACTGCTAGAACAAAATAATATGATAAACGAGGAGACATACTTCGAAATATTAAATAAAGGAAGAAACACAGCCCCTGGAAAAGATAACATATCCAAAAACATTATTCGAAAACTAGGATACAATGTACATCTCTATATTATTAAAATATACGAATACTGCCTTAACAGCCATTACTTCCCTACGCAATGGAAACAAGGAATTGTTATCACCATCCCCAAACCAAACACCAATCAACATAGAGTAGATAGTTATCGTCCCATAGTTTTGCTGCCAGTGTTGGGTAAAAATCTCGAACAGTTACTTAAAAAACTTATTTTTGACGCTATTGGCCACAATATTCCCAACTACCAATTCGGATTCCGCGAAAAATGCTCCACAACGCACCCACTGACAATCATCACATCAAACATCCAGGCAGCGAAACTCGAAGGACGACATAGTGCGGCAATTCTTATTGATATAAACAAAGCATTCGACAGTGTATGGCATGGAGGTTTGCTATATAAGTTGGCAGTGCTGAACTGTCCAAAACATCTTATATATATAGTAAAAAATTATTTAAATGAAAGAACCTTACAAATTAGAATAAATACGAGTTACTCCAAATTATTTAAAACACAACAAGGACTACCACAAGGCTCCCCTCTCTCACCGCTGTTGTACAACATTTTCTGTTACGATATTTACAACTTTGAAAAAGACTTCGAATATTTTAATCCTGATACATATATCCTACAGTACGCTGATGATACTGCCCTAATTAGCCATAATAGCACCTTAGAAAAAACCGTTGCTGAATTGCAAGTACTAATGAACAGGACAATGACATGGTTCAACAAATGGAGACTGAAACCCAACCCAACAAAATCCAAATACATTATTTTTAATCATGCACCGAACAACAATTCGCCAACAGTTACTGTCAACCACACCAATGAGGATACGGCAGTTAAAGTTTCAGTAAGGAGAGGCTGCCCACAAGGGGGCGTCCTATCTCCTCTGCTATGGAACCTCGTTCTCGATGGCCTATTACAGGAACTCGAGAACGAGGATCTTTTTGCGCAAGGTTACGCAGATGACCTTGCAATCATCATCTCGGGAAAATTCCCAAATACGGTCAGCGGACTCTTACAAAGGGCCTTGCAGATCGTACAAAGATGGTGCAATGACCAGGGCCTTAGAGTCAATCCCTCAAAGGCGCAAATGGTCATCTTTACTAGGAGACGCAGGCTAGACGGTTTCGTCGAACCCGTACTCTACAACACTACTCTAACGATCTCAAGGACAGTGAAGTATCTAGGGGTCATCCTGGACTCTAAGCTGACCTGGAGAGATCATATAGAGAGACAAGTACAAAGGGCCACTACAACCCTATGGGTATGTAGAAGAACCTTTGGCAAAACATGGGGGCTAAACCCCAGGGTGGCTATGTGGTACTATACTGTCATAGTTAGACCAATGATTACGTATGCCTCTCTTGTCTGGTGGCCTGCCACAACCAGGTCAACCATACGACAGAAGCTAACACAACTCCAAAGACTTGCCTGCTTAGGAGTCACAGGAGCAATACGCACGACCCCCACAGCAGCTCTGGAGGTCCTTCTGGACCTTGCGCCCCTTCACCTAGTGATTGTGGCCGAGGCTCGGAAAGCGGCTTACAGACTGGAATGCGGAGGTCAGTGGAAGAAAGGAGGAGAACAATCAGGTCACACAAGGGCCCTAGCTGATGCGATAGGAGCCCACTCACTTCTGGAGGCCAGGAGTGACGACGTGATGCCTTCCTTCTCCTTCGCACAACCCTTCGAGGTAGTCTTCCCGAAAAGGGAAGACTGGAGACAACTCGAGGCCATACTCAGGCCTGCAGATATTGTCTGGTTCACAGACGGATCGAGGCTAGAGGAAAGTACCGGAGCGGGTATATTTGGGGAAAGGCCCAGGGCTGAGCTTTCCTATGCCCTGGGCAAATTCGCCACGGTATTCCAGACCGAGATCTTCGCTATTTTGGTCTGCGCACAGGAGAACATCCGAAGGAAATACTCCAATAAACACATATATATATGTAGCGATAGCCAAGCGGCCCTCAAGGCCCTTGCATCGAATCGGACCAAGTCAAAACTGGTCCAAAACTGTAAACAGGCCCTCTGTGAACTTGGCTCATCAAACTGGGTCAGGCTTCTCTGGGTGCCTGGACACAGCAACATTGAGGGTAACGAGCGGGCCGATGCTCTGGCCAGAAGGGGCTCTCGTGAACCTCTGCTCGGTCCGGAGCCGGCTCTCGGTTACCCTAGATCCCAAGCCAAGAGGTTGATAGATAACTGGACTCGCTCCCAGTTCATTGACCTCTGGGATTCCTATCCAGGACTCCGGCAAGCGAAGCTCCTTATCTCAGGACCCTTGCCGGAGAGAACAAAGCAATTTCTGCGTCTAAGCAGAAAGCAAATTAGAGCCGTAACAGGCCTCCTGACCGGACATGGCTCTTTTAGGAAACACCTACACACAATGGGGGTGGTTGACCACCCCGATTGCAGGTTCTGTGAGGACGAGGAGGAGACTTCCATCCACGTTCTCACTTCTTGCCCAGGACTGATGAACCTGAGGCACAAGCACTTCGGCGCTGGCTTTCCAGTGCTGGAGGAAATAAGGAGTTCTCCCGTGGGAAGGATTTCAGCCTTTGGGCTGGAATCCGGTCTGTACGGGGGAGCTCCTTAATTTGTTAGCGGTAGCACAATGGGCCACAAGGCCTGAGTGCGGCGACCTCCAGGCGCCCCGCTAAAAGAAGAAGAAGTACTGTCAACCACCATAATTTAACCTCTCAAACAATAGTGAAATATCTAGGCATAAGCCTAGATCAAAAGCTAAACTTCAACCACCACACCAAATCCATAAAAAAGAGGTGTATCTCTAGAAGCAAACACTTTCGCTGCATGACCTACAAAAATAAGGGAATCAGCAAAAAGACAGCAGCACACATATACAAATCGATATGCAGACCAATGTTAGACTACAGCCATCCCATCTACTTAAATGCCAGAAAACCAGCAATAAACAACATCCATGTTGCAGAAACATCATCGCTCAGAGCCATCACTAAATATCGACACCCAAGAAATCCCTTGCACAACCCACCAAACACTCTTCTTTATCAAATAACTAATACAGAGCCAATTCCACAGAGACTATTTAAACTATCCACTAAGTTCGCCAAGAATGACCACAACGTAGAAATACTTCAACCTCTGTGCAAAACAAGAAACCATGAAAGACCCAGCAGCAGGAAGTTTCCAGACAAAACCCTGTGGGAACACATTCGTGAAATAAGGACCACATGATAAAAAGTCAATAATAATTGTCACATTGTAACATATTTACCTGATTTTTTTTTTTTTTTTTTCTTTCACATGCTATTTAAATTTTGTTGTCTGTTATCCATACTTATTACAAATCTTATTAAATTATTGTAAAAAAAAAGGCTGAAGGACTTCGGTCAATGGCCATTTGGGTTTTTACTCAATAAAGTACTTTTATTATTATTATTATTAAATTACCAAAGTTGGATCGCGCAAAAACGGGGCTTAGCTTCGCGTGATGTCACTTTGCATAAGCTGATCGGGTGACAGTCGAGATTCTTTAATTTTTTACTTTGAGGTTAACACATTTTTACATATTAAAATTATTATTCAGATTAGTATACCTGATCGGATTAGGTATACTCTTTTTTTAATATAAATTAAATTTAGGCAGGTGTGCCATCTATTTAAGATTCCTCTAAACATTATATTTTACCTAAGCAATTTTATTCCTCGCTTTTCTGCACTTATAAAGTCTTTATTTTTATTAAAATAGTTAAACACCGTAAACATGTCTACTTCTGGTAAAATTTCCAGAATCTGCCTTGAGAAAACCACTAAAAATATTGAGAGCAATAAAAACAAATAGTCCAAATAATAATCGTGTAAATTGAAAACAAACACCTTTTTCTTCAAACGTCAGATTAAGTCATTTCATGATATTAAAGTTTGGCGGATTATAATAAAATACTGACTAGGTACTCTACAAACTTCTTTCGCCGTAGTACAGGTAGTATTAATGCAGAATGACGTCACGAGTCGGCGAAGCGCGTTGTACTGAAATCCAATCTTTAACATTGAATATCTAAGGATTGGATATACTTATGAAGCTGCAATTTTAACAGCTTATCTAGATGACTGAATACTATTGAATACCATAAGATAATAACGAAAAAAGAATTATCTTAACAAGCCCATTGCTTGGGGATACTACTTCAAGGAAATTTGTTCTGCAAAAGAAAGCAATCATCATTCTCACTTCACAGTGTGTGTTGAACTCAGGACCATCATGCCCCCATGTCTTATGAATGTATCAACAGGAAGTGTTAAATGAAAATAATGTTAGACGTGAAATATTCCTCCTAGATGCCACTGCAGAATTATAATAAATATAAATAGGGAATAGCCTATAATTTAAAAAATAAAAATAATACTAAAAAACATAGCGTAACGTTGTAATATAATGTGTACTTCACAAAAAATAAGATTTCTAATTCCACGGATCTAAACAGCGATAAAATTGAAGTGGCCCGGAACAAGCTACTATTGGCTGTGACGTTACACCCTACAATATTCGGTAGTCATCGCGCCGGGAAGCAACACAATCAGATGTTTACCGGTGTTATTAGACTGTGATTGATTTGTTAGTGACTGTTCTGATATAAATATATAATTGTGTTTTATAGTATTGCTTATTGTAGTTGTACAGATGTTTTAAAATTACTGATCAAGATTTTTCAAAGGGCCAGTCTGATAATTTGCCGAAGGTAGATATGTTTATGGTGGCATCTTTTATACAAATAGTGAAAGTTTTTCCCTTGGAGAGGTCCGCGGGGCCAAGGCAGACAAATATGTATTTTTTTAGCTTTTAGTAATAATTTATAAACATAAAATAGTTATGATTTGATCACGGAATAAACAGAAATAACTACAAAATGCTTAGTCGCAACTAAGCATTTTTAGCAGACTTAGTCTTATGTATGAAAGAATTTAGATATTCTAAAGCATAGAGAAATATTCTACGTTTCTTTTTTTTCATCTAAATAATATAAGTACCTACGTGTGCTCTTATGTGCGTAATATTGTAATAAGATATAAAAAAACACTAAAAGAGTTTGCATATTTAGTCTCTCGGCTTGTTTATTCACTTGGCTGTAACTAAAAGTATTTCTTATAAATTTGATAGGTACTTCTTTATCGAGACTTCTAAATTCATGTCATATACATATGTTACTAGAAGGGTTAAGAATATTTATTTTCAGTTTCTTAAAATACGTCATTTCTCAATGATGAAATAAGAAAATGCTTTATGGAGAGCAGCTAACCATTATATTCTTCGCCGATTTACTGCACTGTTTATATAATTGTTGCACATTCTATAGGATACTCGCCGCAGCTTTTTTTGTAAATAATTATTATTAGTTTTAGACATTTTTTTTTTAATTACAAAATATACATTTTTAAAAAAAAATTAATTAATAACTTTTTTATTTATTAATCTATATTGTTAAAAAACAATAGGGTTCTTCCTCTATCTAACACTAACTTACTGTCCAAATTTCAATACAATTGGAGTTCTTAAGTTATCGTGTTTACAAGAAATGTGAGGGACGGACATTTTGAAAGTTGTTCAGAATTCGATCACCAACACAGTGATATAAAAGTTTTTTCTTTACGAGCAATATTACCCGTTTAAGAAATGTGCCGATCGAGTGCAATATACTCTTCGAAATATTTAAAATGAGAAGTTTTTGTTTCCATTTTAAGTATACACTTCAAATTGATGGCGATGCTGGTATTTTATGGCTGAATGAACTATGAAATCAAGCGTTCAAGTGCTGGGATCTCCGTCGTAGCTTGTAAATTGTAGGGTCTGACGTCACGACTACTCCACCTCTTTGAAACGGTTCGCTCGCGCGCGAAACTTTAATAATTTATAACAAATTTATTATTGGAAGTTAAGGCGTCATATTTTGCATATCTTATATTTTAGTATGGTAGAACATTTTTATGCAGTTTAAAAAAATTGCAAGTTCCCTATTGCTTAATAGAAATTGATGTGTAATGCCGCTTGTAATCATTATTTAAAGCTCTATATCTGTGACATACTTTAGGCAACATTTATTTGTTTGACAGTAACATATAGAGGGTTACTGTAGATAACTTGCTTGATTTTTTGCTTTTACGTTCTGTTATTAAGCTGTTTCAATTTTCTGTAAACCCCAGTAGTCTAGTCAATGAACATTCAAAGGGGGGTGTAGAGGATATGTTCGGGAATAGAATTTTTAACTTGAAGGTTGTGTTTGGAGTAGTTAGGAGGTAAACATACTTAAAGTCCCTGAACTTACGAGGGTGCAGGGGGATACGTAAAAGGTCACTTTTTTTGGTTTTTGCCTATATCTCAGGAACAGTGCATCATAGCGACAAGCTTAGCTTGTTCAAAATGAAAGCCTACAAGATTAGTACTATAATTTTTTTTCTATTTCCAATAACTTTCGAGATATCCCTTAGCAAAAATTGCAGATTTTTGAAAAACACTTTTTGCCTCACGCTTTTTGATAAAGTTGCCTTCTAACACGTTAGCCCTTAATTTTACAGCAATTTCCTTATAGTAGAAGTTGTGGAGCATTAAATTTCCTTTAAAATGAGTTATTATTTATTATTTTATTTTCAAATGATCAAAAGCAATTTGAGATTTTCTGGCTAATTACGAGATTTCGAAAGAAAACTGCATATTACACTTTCTCTTATTTAACTTTGAAATTAATATTCATTTAGGAAATCATTTTCCAAGACCTGTTCTTATTTGATGGGGTGCACGAAAAAAAAAAAATAATAAATTCACCCCCGACGCACATATAGTGGAAGTTCCCGAAAAAACACCTGTGACATGCAGACGGACATGACGATAGTATAATGGTTCTATGGAACCTTAAAAATTACACTTAAAAAAAAATGTTTTTTTAATTTTTTGACAACATTTTCTTTTCATGCACCTCTTGCATCCCTTTGTCACATTTTCTGTAATCCCCCTGGTCCCCAAAAAGCGAATGTGTTTTTTTGAATGGCCCCTAATACAATATTAGATCAATTTAAAACCAATATTTAACCTTAAAGTTCCACAAGGTTCCAAGTACAGGGCCACAAGGTTTTAAGTACATTGTAGCACTTTTTTAAAATTGTTTTTTTTATTAAAAAAAAAAATAATTCAACTGCATATTATTATGGGTACTGAAGTCAAATATCTCAGATATATTTTAGCATATTACACCAACATTTTATGGTACTCCAAATTTTGTATTTACTGTCCTGATAAATTTTCTATTTGGTGTTAGGTACCCTCTGGTTCTTACCGTACGAAATGCAATTTTAATAAATAGGTAGTTGTTTATTATACAGTTACCTTCTCCCCAGTTTTCACGATGTAAATACATAATATATAGCTTATACCGATTCGGAAAGTGTTGGTTTTGGAATTGCACTAAAACGTAAAGAAAGACGGAAACAAATTGAAATGCCACAGACAAAGCTGCCCACGCACATGTGGTGGGGAAAGCAGGTGATGTGTTATACGATAAACAAGTATAGCCTAGTTGCTTCGCTCTTGTTTGCTCTTATTGCCATACGTAAACGAACATTTTCTGAATCTGTATACAAAGATGTAACATTTCAAATAAAGAGAAAGTGTAATGTACAGATAAAATAATAAATAACTTATTTTAAAGGAATTTTAATGCTCTACAACTTTTACTGTGAGAATATTGCTGCAAAACTAAGGGCTGAGGCGAAAAAATCGTTTTTCGAAAAATTGCAATTTTCGCTAAAGGATATCTCGAAAGCCATTGGGAATAGAAAAAAAATAATAGTGTCTATGTTATAGGAAATTATATCAGCCTTCATTTTGAATAGAGAAATATTTTCCCTGCACTGTTTTGCAGGTATAAGTGTAAAGGCAAAAAAAGTGACCTTTTACATGCTTCCTGCACCCTGCTCACCTCGTAGGTCTGGTGACTTTTACTATGTTTACCTCCTAACTACTCCAAACCCAGCCCTGAAGTCAAAAATTCTTTTCCCAACCATGTCCTCTACACCCTCTTCATTGACTGGACAACAGGTAATTTTTATATTTTCATAATTAAAATAATAAAATGACTTTTTTTTGTCACAAATGTTTTTTTATCGATGCATTCCTTTCCCTCATTGCCTTTCTTTTGGTGATTAAATAAAGAATTTGTGTTTGTTTTAACTTCTCACAGCAAATCGATCACATTTTTATAAATTAGGTGAACCACGGAGAGTACAACTACCCCATCAAACTAGTAATAATCAGAAAGAAATATTTGTCAAGCTCTTGAAAATACAATCTGCACACGATTGAATTTTTAATATCGAAAAATTATTTGTCTTCTCCAGTTTATTAATTAGTTTTTTTCCTTAAACAAAAGACAGCAAAATCCTAAGTGAGACAAATTGAATTTTTACCATTTAAATTAAAGCTTAATTCAATTTATACCAGTTTGAAATCAGTAATGTCTTGTGCGTTTTTTTCTTGGATAAAATTATTTTGCATACAAGTATAGTACTTTCATTTTCTGTTAATTGCAGATATACCACAAAAGAAAAACTTGGTGTAGAGGTAGTATTAAGTGAAGAGGACTCAGATAAAAGTGACTATGTAGATAGTGAAAATGAAGAAAAAGATGGTAATTCAAATGAATAATTATTTTGTAATAAATCAGTACAAATTGTAAGACTTTTTATTGTAGTCTTTAAGTTACAATTCATTTTATCTATTTGTTTACTATACAAAATGTGTTATTATAACTTATTTAACTAATTTAAAAAAAGTTACATTATGAAGAAAATTACACGACTAAAATTCTAAAACTGTTTTTAATTTAAAAGAAACATATGTATTTGACTGTCTTTCATAATTGGTTACAGTAGCCTTAAAATTATCAACATCCTTTTCCAGTTCTATTCTAAAATCAATCTTTTGGGTAAACTTTTTATGGTTTGTGGATTTTTCGTGACGAATAAAAATTAATAATACTTGTAAATTTTTTATAACATTATACAGTATTTCAAAATTTTTTAATGAATGGTGATAGTAACTTAACATATCAATACTAAATTTATTCGTCCAATATTGAGCTGCAATATTATCAACTACAACTAGATTTATGCTCTCATTACTATGAATTAGTTTATCTAAATTGTAAAAAGTCATCTCTAGTTCCTCGTAAGTATAACAGTTGAGAATTGTAAGATTTTTTAACGAGTCTTCTATAATAGTTTTTCTAGAATCAATAATACCATGGTTTCTAATGAAAGTTTCAATAACTTTTACAATCTTAAATAGATTTATTTGAAATTCGGTATTAATAAAAATGGCAGCAGAACCTCTCCATTCATTATTATATTTACTTGGAAGAATACATTTTACAATAAAATCTATTAGTAAGTCGTTTTTGTCAATTTGGGAATTTCCAGTGATTTCTATGACTTGATTAGGGTGCGGACCCCCGTCTGGAAAAAATTTAGGATTGATACCTTCCAGAAATGTTTTACGAGTGACCCTAGAAAACAACTGTACACCGGATTCAATAGTACTGGTTTGCATTTTCTAAAACCTGAAACAAGATTATTTGTAAACTATTGATAAGTTATGATATGATCTATGCCTGGAAGTGGAAGTTGGAAACCTTTGTGTGAACTGATGATTAGGTGGTTTTCATAAACACCAAAACACTTGAATACTACACTCGATACTATACTTTAAGAGCGAGCAAGGTAACAAGATGAATCCTAAATTCTGCACCTAGTGGCGCTAGTGACTGCTGTCAGAAGCCACAAGAATCACATGCAATAGGCTATGTGCGCGAAGTGTACTAGCGCCGGTTGACGTCACGATGTCTGTATGGAAGGCACACAACTCACTGTTTTGTTTTTTAATGGTGGGTAAAAGTTATTTTTTAATAACAGGCTTAAACTGCTTCTGCTAGCAACTCATCTCTAATTGTTTACATTTGCATTCCTTTGTGATTGGATGAGGTTTGTGTGCCCTCCAGATGAGTCTCAAAATCAGGTGACCGAAAATGATCAATTATAGGGCATGTGCATGGTATGACTAACATAACGTCAAATATTACATTTTTGTGGGTTTATTCTTATTTTTATGTTTTTATTCTCATTTCTAGACTGATACCTGTGTAACATTAATGAACTCTCTCGGATAGGTTGCATATAATTTTTTAAAATCATTGATTTTTAAAAATATAATGATATTTACGGGCTGGAAATCCAACCTATAATTAACGGTCTATTTTAAAAAATCAACGATTTAAAACAATTATATCCATCCTATCCGAGATAGTTCATTAATGTTATACAGGTACCAATCTAGAAAATAAATGTGAATAAAAATATTAAAAATGGGTATAAACTTACAAAAATTTAATATTTGAGGTTAGTCATACCATGCACGTGCCCTATTGTTTTATATGGTGACATTTTTTAATATTCGATTATCATTTAATCTAGCTGTGTGCATATAGTATAAATAACGTAGCATAAAAGGTACGTGAAAATTACTAATTTAAAGTTTTTTTAAACTTCATGTTGATGTATAATAGAAAAATAATTGATTCGTTAATATTAACAGCATAACTTGCAACCATGGCGCCGGCGATCTTGCTTGTTTTTCGAGGTGTATAAGGTTATAATGTATAAAAACTTTTATTACTTATATCGCCATTAACACAACAGCCTCGAATGCAACAGGTATTTCCAGATCGCTTAGTTTTACCCATGTTTTGTTTGTAATTGAAAAACTATGAAATTATAATTATTTTCACTTTTAAACAACAATGCTTACTGACATATGGAAAATAGGAGATTAATGTTTTCAATGGTGCTCACCGCAAATGCTGGCGTCGGATTTAGCAATAGCTCCCCTCCCTTGCACATAGCCTGTAGAACAGCATTAGACTTATAAGTATATTCAGTAGATGTAAAATATCAAAGTTGATTTTGAATTACGGATGAAGATAGTACTACTTAAATGCCTCATCTTAAATTGTATAGAAGTGGTTCCATCTACTCAAACAGCATTGTACTAAAATTATGATTAACAATAAGCTGTTTTTGGCAAATTAGGTGATGTTATTAAACTGAAAATAGGTGTAAGTTGTACATAAATATATACTACAGGATTATTGAAGAATATTTTTTGCTAAAATTGGCTTATTAGGGAGTCTCTTCACTTGGTGTGTTACTCCTTGTTCCCCCCTGATCTTGCCACCTTGCTCGTTCTTAAGTATGTTTCGTTAATCACGTTGTCATCATGTGGAGGTGACTAGAGTTTTAACTCTCTCCAGATGATGCTAATATGGTTGGTAATATGCTCATTGAGTGTCATGTTTGGTGTATATATGAAACCGCAAGTAAATGAATAACGAGAGAAAAAATTAGTATAAAAATCTTCAAATCAAAAACGTTTATTTTCAGTAGGTTTAAAAAAATATTCTGATGGACTAAGAAATTCCATATTTACTCTTTTTGGTTTTGCATTGTTATGGCAATTATGGTTGTATAAGATTATAGAACAAATGTTTAGGAAAAATTGATGAAAGAGTGTAAACTTTTAATATCAATTTCAGGACACTAACACTATTAGTACCGTTTTCGCGGACCATTTCGGAAATCAGTACATTGGTTAAACCAAAAATAGAATTACTACTAGATTTATAGAACATATAGTTCATTTCATATACAGAAGAACTGAAAAGTCTGGTGGTGGCCAACATGCCTGTAATACCAATAATATCAATAACTTAGTTAGGAAAGTACTAAATAATAGAGAGCGCTGAATGTTTTTGAAAGCTTGGACACGTCAAAATATAAAAGTAGTATGAATAGCGATAAATGGCTTATGTTCCAAATAGCCTTCATTATTAATTAACGGGTTGCGTTAAACCACATAACATTAATTTTGTATAATAACATTGCATATTGTTTAATTTACTTAGTTTTAATCATCTGCAGATGATGTTAACGTGGTTGACGAAACACGCGGCGAGTGTTGTACTCGACTGTCTCGGTGTTTATAGAAATTACTTCACCTTTCGTGAATTCTGACAACAATATGAATGGCATGGCCTTTCTAGGCTTTCATAAATTTCAGTATAGGTAAGGTGGGATGAAACTGATCACATAGTTGGAACATAAACCGATTCTATTCTGTAGTATATTCCCTATACACGAGTCCAGATAGATTTGTATAGAACTAAGTTTACAACTTCTATAAACAAGCTTTTTATAAACTCACTAAATTAACTTCCACACAACTATTCAACGAATATTAATAGATACTTACTAAATCTCTGTTTAACTGTTTATTTTAAAATACAAAACTAAAAAGTGGGCTTATTTGCTGATTTAAAAAATATGTCTTGTATTTATCTATGTATCGACATTTTATGAACGAAACATTTCTGTTTAATCTGTTTTGTTATTTATTTACCTAACCTAGACTTTTTTTAAATTGACGGTGATCACCACCTTCTCCACTGAACCGTACCAGTGATCATCACGATCATGAATTCACCGCTATTTTCTTACAGCTACAGTAACTGAAAAACTAAAATCACTGCGATTGCATGATGATTTTAATCAAGAAATATGAACAAGGAGTGCTTAATTACGCAATAGCCAATCAGAACAAAGAGAGGGAAATGACGTCAAAATAGACATTTAAATATTCTTGTGAATAACTATTAAAAAGATAAATTACAACATAAGAACAAAGTTCTACAACCATACATTTACCTAATATAAAAAATTCACGAGTTTATAATATCAGCCATCTTGTCTTGTCTAATTCTGTCAATAATAACATTACAAATACCATAGAGTTCATTGTAATTTATGAAGTTTGTGCCTTCAACCAATCAATTTCATTAGACACTGCTCCGTATATGCTGCCGTATTTCGGAAATGCGTTCCACCGTTCGTCGTAACTATCTTAATCCTCTCAAATGTTTAATATATTTACATTGGTTGCATTCAGCGAACGTAACAGTTGTGTAACTGTAGCGGAAATGTACTTTTACGGTACGCTATTTTCTCAACATGTTGAGTAGCGTTTGCCATTTGTGGTGGCGTAAATCATTCGTGCTATAAGTTGTGAGGCGGTAAGTGGTTCACTGAACTATACAATACAATACATAGTTCAGTGGAGCGGTTGCGACGAAAATTAAAAAAATAAACAAAATGAATACCAACACAGATTCTCATATGCATGAAAAAGGTATAGCTTATCATAAGGGGCTTCCTTGAAGTTGTAAAATCATTTTCAAAGTTCAAATGACGATAAAAAATGTACACAAACACAGATAAATTTTAATACATGACAAAAAAAATTGTTAGTTCAGAAAACGTCCGCTGAATGCCAGCATTGGATTACAGCTATGTTTGGTATAACCAAGTACAGAAATGGAAATGCCTGGATAACTACATAACATATGTGAACTGTCAAAACCCAAAACGCCTATCTGTCAACTGTTTATGGCTATGGTTCTCTTTTTGTGTCATTTAGAAACAATAATTATTAAATAAATCCTAATGATTACGTTTTAAGTAAATGGTGAAAACATTTTTAGAATTTATGTTTTAAAGCAGATGTGAACAATTGGTGCATATAAGTTTTTGGTTTTTCGGTTTTTTTTTACCAGGTATGTAAATATTTATGACATTGATTTGGTTTTATTTATAATTATACAGATTATGATCATCGTTAATTTAAGAGAAAAAAATAGTATCTCGTGAATAATGTACCTATATATGTGTATTATTTCATTTTCATATTCATGGTGAAAGTTGTTCATTTTGAATATCAGTGTTTACATGGTAGGTTTTTTTATTTGTTATTGTTATTCCACTTTGTCATAAAACCTTTCTATACCTACCCTATTCTTGGAAGTCCTATATTATTCATAGTCAGCAGTCTTTGAACATTGAACATTCTTATTCCAAGAGTTCAGAAATAGATACACTTACTCTCAATAAAATTTCAAACACTTTATTTTATTCGTTCAAAACCTACATTTTATACTTATTACACTTAAATTTCGGGTTGTAATTTGTATTTAGAGTTTAATTTGAATGTTTAATCATGAAGAAAATTTTATATACAACTGGTATACAAATACAAAATATATATAAACTTATTGAAACCAGAGCCTACCTATTTTCAGTTTAATATTGTTTCCATTTCCATTATTATTGGGTACTTATATTGGGTTTATCATGGTATAAGTGAATACTGATGGGAATGGAGTATGGTAATTACATAGTTTTCTTATTTTAAAAATGGAATAAAATGTTTAGAAGACACTGACACATTAAGGATAGGCGACTGTTAAGTAGTAAACAAGGTGGTATGGTATACCTCTTGAACTCAATACTGGCAACTGCGAATATGAGTTTTGGTGAAGAAAAGATTGGCAACTTGCCAATTGGATGAAATTTGGCATGACAGAAATAGGAAAGGCACAGAGATTAGATATGTTCATGCCCTATTTTTCGCCATGTTTATTTACGCTTGTTTTTTACTTTTTAGTTTCCCGTCTGTCTCATTTTTTATTCAAACGCCATCATTTCGTTTACTGTTGTCAAAGTCTTTCATTTGATACCCATATCAAAGGGGTTGTAAAGAAATAGGTAATCCGCCATTTTGTGTCTGCGGCCATATTGGATTTAGAATAACGTCACCCAACTTATTGTATTCTACTGGTCATACCCTTTCATTTGATACCCATGCCAAGGGGGTTGTAAAAAAATAGGTGACCTGCCATTTTGTGCCGGTCTCCATATTGGAGTTAGAATGACGTCACACCCCTTATTGTATTCTACTTTATATACCCTTTCATTTGATACCCATGTCGAGGGGTTGTCAAGAAATAAGAATACAAATAAAAATTTAGAATAATGTCACACAACTTATTGTAATTTACTTGTCATACTTGTCATGCCGAGGGGTTGTAAAAAATAGGTGATTCGCCATTTTGTGTCGGCCGCCATATTGAATTTAGAGTAACGTCACACAGCTTATTGTATTCTGCTTTATATACCCTTTCATTTGATACCCACGTTGAGGGGGTTGTCAAGAAAAAGCTAATCCTCCATTTTGTGGTGGCCGCCATATTGGATCTACCATAATATCGAATATACTATATTGTATTGTCTTCAGAACAAAAGTTGTGTGCAAAATTTCAGTATGATTGGATATTTGGAAGTGGTCAAAAATTCGATCACCAGATAGTCCCTTAGTCAAAAAAGCGCTGTTTTATCAAAAAATTTCCTACATCTATGAGACCTGTAAAAAGTGAAGCATTTGGGTTGCATAAGCATGGTTTTCACCCCTCGCAGTTCTGAAAAATTTCCTACAAGTTTTCTCTACGTTTTTGTCCGAATTTCGCAGTTTCGCCGCTAGAGGGCATGAAAAAAATATTTATATATTACAGACTTGCGCCTTTTTTAGATTCAGCCAAAATTATGCATTTTGGTGAAAAATATCAGGAGAGCAAAGTTGTAGCATCAAATTTCCTACAAATTTGGTCTCTACGTTTTCTTTGGTTTTTCCGAATTTAGCATAGTTTCGCCGCTAGAAGGCGCGAAAGAAAAATACATAGACTTTCGCGCCCTCTAATACGGAAACTATGCGGAACCTTCTCTTTATCGAAAAGTAGAGATTTTTTCCATAGACCAGAGACCGACTGCTTTACATTCCCTCCGAAGGATGGTATATCCACTAAAGTTGCACATCTTCTACATATGATATACAAGCCATTAGAAGGTGGAGCTAGAACGCTGCATTTCCCTGGAGAGGGTCACCCATTCAAGTACTAACCAGTCTTGGAGTTGCTGGACCTTTCATATCGGAATATGCATATAATCAGGACTCACTTACATTTGCTCCTAGGATAATTTATGGATCACTAAATGTCTCGCACGTCATGATTAAGAAAAAGGAGGCACTTAATACAGAAAATCCAGGAGTAGTACAATATAGTGCGTCTATATCCACATAGTTCCCTACGGCCATGCATGGCCTTAGGGGACTAGTGTTACAATGAGACTTGTCAAACAAGAAATAGACAAATTCATTTTAGAATTTTAATTGCTGGCGTAACAGAATGCAGGTTATCGAAAGAATGTCAGGATTGGAAATTAATATTTTTACAGATAGTTGTTCTTTTTTAGTTCTTATAGATAGTTTTTTCTGCTGTTTCCCAAATCCTATAAAGAATATGTTTCATAATTATAAGCAAACAAAAAATAATTAACTTTTAAAAAAGTACCTAGTTATTGTTAACTATGAATTTTTGAAAATTTAGTGAAAATAAATAATTCTCAACAAAAAATTTTGGTTCAAAATCAGTTACACAGAGAAGTAAATAAATAGAAAATGACAATGCATGTTTGGATAAGAAATATCTAAATATTCATCAAAATAGAACACTCTTCATTTACTTAAATATCAAAACTATGAACTTCAATCAATCCGTACAGTGACTCATCTTCTGAATTGAATTCCTGCGATTCCTGTTGAGTTTCCATTTGAGTGTTAAATCAGATTCTTTTAGATTAGGTCTGGAAAGAGGGCACTGAACAATTGTCCTTGATCACTGCAACCCCTATGATTTTATTGTGGCCTTTCTGTTCTTGTTCTCTTTAAAACTTTCCTTATCCAGCTTTGTCCTTGGTATTAAACTCCACAGCCTTGATAAAGGCTAAAGTATAGCTGTCAGTCCCTGGTTTTTCCTAACACCAAATTGAAGCTTGAAAAATATCTCTTAAGGTCTGCTGTAGCTGTTTTTACAATTCAGAAGCACAGAATTTTCTAATTTTTTTTTCAGTGTGACTTTTATATTTTTCCACAAGTGATGGAATATTGCAAAAAGTATATAAGGGGTTATTCACAAATGACGTCCACACTGTACCTGGGGGAGGGGGGTCTAGATTTTGTGACAGCATGGGACATCAGGGGGGGTGGGGGTTCAATGAACTGGATATCCGTTGGAGAGAAAAAACGCGTGCAAGCTCCCACGTAACAAATTTTACATTGCGAAGCAGGCTGTACGTCTTGTGCTGAGAACTGATGTTCTTGCCGTCTGTACAGCGACGCACATCTTCAAATCCTAATGATAAAGTAGGGTTCTTTTCTTTCGTATGGTATAACCTGAGTTTTGCGATGTATCGACGTCGTTACTGGAACTTGGTATAAACGTGAGTTCTGGTCTCGAGCATCAGAAAGTACAAAATGTCGAAAAAAGAGAAAAATGACTATGTAGAAGAACAAACAGGAGGGGGGAGGGGGGTTAAAACCGAAATTGGACGTCCATCTGAGGGAAGGGCTGTAATATTTATGACAGTCTCGGATGCAGGGGTGGGGGGGTATATGGCCCCTAATCCATAATTATCGTATTTAAAAACACCAAATTAGAGATTATTTATATTGCGTGAATCCCCTGTTTCATAGTCAAGGTGTGAACAAATTCACATAACAAAATATGGGGCTTAATTGATCTGTCTGTAATGATCCTCTGATGAACTTGTTTTCTTTATGAATGGTGTGAGTTTTCAGATTAGGACAATGAAGAAAGAAAACTTGGAATCTGAAGAAACTAATGTGTTTAATTTGATATTGAAATTACGACAGGAAAAACTATTGGTGAGAAAGGAAAAGATTAATATACAAGAACTTAACATATTAATTAGGAATAAAACTCACAAAATTATCCAAACAGCATGGATCACAACCAAGCAACGTTTGCTGTTGTACCAAAGAGAAGCTAGCTCACATAATTATCAAAAGGTTGATTACCTTCTTAATTCCGAATTTGTCGAAGCAAAAAAAGCCTTAGGATTTCAGGTAAATATATTTTTCTATAGTTGAATGCTTGCCATACAGAGAGTTGCGCAAAAAAATGATTCTGTGGGCCCTAAAATGTTAATAGCTGGCATATGGCAAAATGGAAATCTAGTGCCAAAAATAAATAGTGTGGTGCAAAAGGACAATATTCAAAATTTTCGAGTTAACAAGTATTGGGTATGCTGGGAATGCAACTGCTGAGAATAATCAGTCAACCTGATTACTTAATGATATTTAGTAAACCTTTGTGAGCTCTCTCAACGGTATCGAACAAGTTGCTAATTGATTATTTTCGGTTGATGCCATGCTATCATCGGCACTATTTTGCGTGGAGGGCAGACAACTCATTGTTTTCATTTGGATTCTTGTGTTATTGAAGTGTGAATGTTATAATAGCCGCTGTTTTCATTTGCAAAAATTACGAAAATGCCTTTGTTTTGTTGAGTAGAAAGAGACAACATTCTTTTGTTTAGAATTCCTGCTATTTTAAAGGATCGTGGAGAAAATAACAACAAGCTGTCGAAGGAATGCCGAGAAGCAGGATAAGGTCTCTAAAACAGGGAGAATTAAGCGAAATATTTCTGAAAAATGCTAGGAATTGCTCAAAACACTTTATAACAGGGTATTTTTCATTTTCATGTTTTGAACTGTTAATCTGAAATGAGGTTTTGTACGCCCTTCAAACAGCGGCGTCAAAATCACGTGACCGAAAATGGCCTATTGTCATTACTATTGAGGTTATGTCATGTCGCAGAAAACCTTTATGACTGTTTATTAATAAATATCCATTAAATATTAATACTTCTTGTTCCGTATTTTTGAAAAAATAAGCATCATGGATTACTGGGAGGAAACAAAACCAAATAATGAAAAAAGTGAGGTTAAGTTTTATCCTTGACTAAACTCAGCGTGAAATTTATCTGCTGAACAAAACACCCAACAGTTAATGGTCAGCGCATTTTCAGCATCGCCGTTAAGAGAACCGCTACTTGGGGAGATGCCAACAGCTGCATTTCATAAACGCACCCAATGTCTATGGATAGCCGATTTTCTATATTTTGCCAAATTTTCAAACGAACATTTGTACAAATGTTACAAGTTGTTACAAACAGGGGAGGAAAAATATGCTCTCTTATTAAGATCATAATAATTGGGAAGATGACACAACTTTCAAGACAAGGATTCCGTGATTTAAGGCTTCGTTTCCGAGAAAATTGGTGAGAAATTAGTAAAAGTAGCAAAATGAATTTATTTTGTCAGCATCTTAAGCGGAGGTACAGACGTTTAAAGTTTGTAATTTACGTAACAAAAATTGTTTTTGAAAGCAAAATTTTACAGCTTTCTATCCATCTATGCTACTAAGTCGAAATTTTGAATAGAAATATAAGGCGTTAGATTTCGATTTTATCATTTTGAGGCCTACAGGGTGACAACTTGAAGCTTGGCGAGCACTACTATTACATAGTAAGGTATATGTAATTATCCAAGAGTGTACTCCTACGTGTTATTGATCAAAGAAAATAGCATTAATAATTTGTTTTTGTCAGACTAAAAATAGCCGAGATGGAAAGTCATAATTTTTTTTCCATGAAAACAGTTTTGGTGTGACACTGTCTCTAATTTTAATGGGTAATATTACCGTCTGTATAGAATGGATGAAATGACAAACATTTTTACCAAGTATTTAACATTATAATCTTACTAAGAAACTTATTTCTATAACATTTATATTTTATATAAGTAATATTATTTCCTTTTAAATAGAATTTTGCTAAATAAAGAATATCAGAGAAAATTAAAATGGAATTATTAATGTAACTTTTATAGTAGAAAATTTTTTAATTTTAAACGAAAATATGCACCTGAAAAATGTGGGAAATTTAAAATATGCCTTTTACCTGGTATGGTAAGTTATCATTGGTAAATTGTTTCTTTTTGCAACACTTTTGTAAATACAAAATGTTTTTGCAGAATGCATTAAAGGTAGGAAACTTATTGCAAGTACTGAGGTCGCAACCTGCTCAATTAGCAAAATGGCTCATAAATGGAGAACAAATGGTGGACGAATCCCAAAATTATTCCTTAATATTGCAAAGTATTGTGGTGGGGCTTTACGGATGTTTTATTTTTCCTGAAGATACAAAACTTATGTTGTCTTTGCTATACGAACTTGCCAAGCTACAGTTATTGAGCACTGATAATCCACGAAGGTAGATGTTTATGAAAAAATTACTACGACAACACATTGAATTTACATGTTTTAGGATTATGAAGCAAAGGACTTGCTCTTTTAAACAGTTATATTTTCTCTTCCATGATGTGTTGCAATCCGCAAAATTCTTTTTGAGCGCTGCGTTAGAAATTCCTATTATCCAGTTGATGTCATGTACTGATTATTATTTAGATGTTGATCCAGATAAGACACTTATGAGGTAAGTAATTAAAATCCACCAAGGAAAATTTTTATGACGTACACACGCGCACATATACCGTCTGTCTAACGACGGACTAGGTATATACATTCATGTAGTACGAGAGATATGACAACGCAGCAACAACAAACAGCCAGCCATTGAAGTATCCCAGCTGTGGTTAATTATTGCCGACTGGCGTACGAGATGTTGCAGTTCTTACTACCTATATCTAATCCGTCATTACACATACTGTATACACACAGAGAGCGCAGGAGAGAGAGAGAGAGAAAGAGAGAGAAATGGAATTAAAGCCTTTCCCAAACTATGCAATTTAGTCGCCGCGATTTGGTTGCTGCAACAAAACCCCACCAATTTTTATTATCGTACTATGCAATTCCGTTTCTGCAACTGAATAGCACAAATTAGAACATGTCCTATTTTTCCACAGGAAGTCGCTGCAACTTAGTGATCTTTGTAGGAACTTTGGTATTGCCAACATATATTTTTCTATCGGCATCATTTAGGTAGTTGACTAAAAGCTAATATCACATCTCCTCAGTCAACTATACAATTTCATTGTCTATGAGTTATTGCGTTTTGTGTAGTATATTATTTATTTTTCGAGTTTTATTTATTTTCTTACAAAAATGAGTAAAACAGGTTTGTTTATTATTGTAGTAATTTTAGGTATTAACTGATAACATTATTAATGACAGTTAAATAATTAAAAATTGCAGGAACTGCATTGCAAAGTCTGATGACTACTCCAAATATTATGTTGCAGTGACAAATCGCCACAATTTTGTTACAGTGAAAAAAACCGCTGCCTAAGGAATCACTACTTCCACATCCAGATCTCTCATCCAAGTCACTTTAAAGTAAACATCTTGACTATATTTGCACTCTAGTATGTGAAAATTAGTGGTCATAGAAAAATGAAGTTTCTAGCTTGGTCAACTTATTTTGCGCTATTCACAACCTACCACCTCCCACCCTTTCAACGGAATCATCTCGATTAGATGTCATTATAATACATACGTGCACTAACTGAATATTTCAATTTCATATTATCAATCCCTTTAATAACATCTTGACTATATTTGCACTCTAGTATGTGAAAATTAGTGGTCATAGAAAAATGAAGTTTCTAGCTTGGTCAACTTATTTTGCGCTATTCACAACCTACCGCCTCCCACCCTTTCAACGGAATCATCTCGAATAGATGTCATTACAATACATACGTGTACTAACTGAATATTTCAATTCCCTTTAATAATGTAGTTGAGGTGGTGGTGGGGGGGAGTTGAAAACTATTAGAAAGAAATATGAGGCCTTGGTTTTTAATATATATATCAAATCCCAAGTTTCTGTACTCTTACCAGCTTGCTTTACTTATTTTTCCCTATTTACCTCTACTTCCCCCCCCACTCCTTCAACGGAATCATGTCAAAATATAATCTAGTTTCAGATGTCGTTATAATACATATGTGTACTAAAATTCAAGTGAAAATCTCAGTTTAATTTTATCAACGCTTTTAATAAGGGAGTGGGGGGATGGAAAATATAAAAAACCCTGAGGCCTTCGCTCCTAATATATGCACCAAATTCCAAATTTCTGTACTCCTACCAGCTTGCTTTACTTATTCTCCCCTATTTACCCTTATTTAACCCCTATTTACCCCTATTCTGTTGAAGGATTGGGACCCTTCAACGGAATCATCTCAAAATATAATCTAGTGCCAGGTGCCGTTATAATAGATGTGTGTATCAAATGTGAATATCTCAATTTTTTTTATCAACCCCTTTAATAATGGAGTAGGGGGGTGGGGGGTTGAAAAATATTATAAAAAAATCTGATGCCTTGGTTTCTAGTACATATACCAAATTTCAAGTTTCTGTACTCTTACCAGCTTGCTTTATTTATTTTTCCCTATTTACCCCTAATTCAACCTCCAGCCCTTCAACGGAATAATCCCAAAATATAATCTAGTTCCTGATGTCAATATAATATATACATATACCAAATTTCAAGTGAATATCTCAGTTTTAACTATCAACCCCTTTAATAATGAATTGGGGGTGGTGGTGGGGGGGATGGAAAATACTAAAATAATTTGAGGCCTTGTTTCTAGTACATACACCAAATTTCAAGTTTCTGTACCAATTTCCCCTTATTTACCCCACAACCCTTCACCGGATGTGTTCAAAGAACAATCCAGTTCCAGATCTCGTTATAATATATACAATAATATACATGTACAAAATTTCAAGTCAATATCTTAAACCGTTGCGGAGAAAACGTGTGGACAAAAAAAAGTTAGAGACAGACCGACAGACAGACAGAATTTTTTTTTCGCTCAAATTTGAAATTCGTTTTGACATTCTAAACCTGTTTCAAGAAAAAAAAAAAAATTTGGAAATTGTTTTACGATTACTACATTTCCAATCCACTACGTGGATGTGGAAGTAATTGAATAGTCTGGGGAAGGTTTAAACATAAAAAAATATTAAAAGTAAGTTACAGAGTGGAAATGATACTAAAAATACAAGATTATAAACACAAAATATACTGACAACATGGCATTGAAGTTTCCATATACTCATCAAAATTTAAGGTTGGAATTTCGTAGAGTGAGAGGGAAATATGTTTTACTTTGGTTTATTATAGATAAAGATTAAAAATAGTATGAAGTTTAAAACAGTCTTAAACACATATCGCTCTAACAAATTCAGTAATACACATTTTTAACTTCCCAGCATATAGTAGAGATACTCCGTTTGCTGCAAAAAATGACCGGTCTGGACTTTTTGGTTGCTCGTTGTTAATAGGTGCAAGGGAGGGGAGTAAACAATTCTTACAAGGAAGCGATCATGTGACCTGGTAAATTCAAATTGAAATTTCACATTGATGCTTTATTGGCACTTTTTGCTTGCGATGTTTTCACACGATGAGAACAATCCAAAAATTCCCCTGCCAGCATTTTTTGTCGTTAGGTTGGCCCTAGGCCCAACTTCTGGAAATCCCGGAAAAACGGCTCTCGGCCAAATGGTGCAATGATGAGACTTTTCAACGAAATTCGGGATATATCTTAAAAGTGGTTTTTCTAGAGCTCAGGTGCTATTGCCAGCATTCTTTTATGTCACCGAAGGGGTTAAGATGCAAAAAAGGGTTTTGCAATTTAATCAATATTTTGCACGCTAATAGTTTACATTTCCTTTTTCTATTTCAAGTCTTAAAACAAATGGTAGTTAATTGTCTATTAACATTGTTTAATTAAGAAATTAGTCTATTTACACGTGTTTATTTGAATCTTGCACAATTGATACTTTACAGGTATAATCAAGATGACAATGAAATCACTAATCTCTTCAAAGATGCGGAGGAATACAGAAGAGAAGTCATCGCCAAGCTGGTTCTATATACCAACAATTTCATAAGTTCCCTTTTAGAAAATGTATATAGTTTTCCTAAGTCAATTTCGTGGATTGTATGTCAAATTTCTAAAATTATTGAAAAATCGTTCGGATCAAAAGAGGTAACAAACAGAAGTGTTATGGGCGTTGAAAGTACTTAAAAATATTATTTGTTTCAGGCAAACTCTATCATCACTGAATTGATATTCACTTTGTATATTTGTCCAGTTATTGTAGATCCTGAGCAGTATGGAATATGTAATTCGCAGGTACACGATGTCGCAAGGCATAACCTAATTCAAGTTGGTCAAATTTTACAGAGTCTAGCCTTGAATAAGTTTGAACCAACTGATATCAAATACGCTGATCTCTTTGAAATGCTTGATAAGAACAGGGTTAATAACTTTATTGAATTATTGTTTTTTGATATGGATAACGAGGAACCACCCGTTGATTCTTCCCCTGTGATAGTAAGGGATATGATGTTGTTTACCGAACTGGAGCTTAATAATCTGGTAAGCTTTCAATATGTTAATATTTAATTTGTATTAATCATTGATTTCAACAATCAACTTATGACCAACAATATTTTTGTACATTCAAATTAATGAATATGTGATTACTGATACAATATAATAAAATCCAATATGCAAAATAGTTTTACGAGATAGTTTCCAATATTCTTTTGTATTTGCAGATATCAGTTTTTCAAAGAATTCAAACAAATCAAAAACAGAACGAAAAGTTTGGGAAAGAAGTTGAGATAATAGAAGAGCAATTGTCTTCATTAAGTTTGTCGAGAGATAATTCTCCTAGGTCTAGTCGATTGACTTCATCTGAAGAAATTACCTCAAAGAAACCTAACTTTTTTTCTCTAGGTACGTATGTATTTCTCTTACTAAGAACGGGTTGTTTTAACCAGGTTTAAACCAAAATCAACCCGATTAAAGATCAAAATCCTTGAATTTTGATCGCAGATCAAGTTCATTTTGGTTTAAACTGAGTGGGCACGTCCTTCTTGTCAGATGATCTAATAATCTTCTTATTATGTAGGTTCAAAAAATCAAATTTCCCGGTCAGTTTCAGAAGAAATAAAAACTCACAGCAACATAGTTCTTATTTTTCCAGTAGAACAAACACAATCTGATCCGATAGGCTTGTTACCTGAAGAAAAAATAATTGATTTGAGTATCCCAGTGAAAACCGAAGAGATATTTGAAACACCAACCAAAATAATTTCGAGTTTGCCAAACACCCCTAATCAAAATGGGGATATTAAGCAGTCTTTTACTTTCCAAGATGAGGGTTCTATTGGCAACACATCAGACAACTTAGAAGCCATATCAGAAGCAGCTAGTAATCATTCTGTAGATAGCAGTATTGAGCTAGAGAATGAAGATCAAAATGATAATCTATCAGATATGGTGTCTGCTAATGTTTCTGGTAGAGGTACACCGAATATATCAGGTCGTGATACTCCTAGTTCTCAAGTATGTGAAAACGATGATCGGGTTATGGCTGAGGCAAGGCAAGTCGACATTGCGCAGCCACAGCAAAACCTCAGCCGGCAAATACGTTCAGAAATCGATGACAAATTTTGCAAATTTGAAATCAAAAAGTTGTTGGAAGGTGACGAAACTATTTCGATTATATCAGAAACCTGGAGCACAGATGTTTTAGCGTCTGATAATGAAACAGTCGATGCTGGAGATTCCCGACAAGAAAGGCAGAGTTTACAGTTACAACTTGTCGAACCGACAATACAGGAAGTTCCGATAGGGAATATTTTAGATATTTCAGAAACTCAGAGTGAAAGTGCTTGGTCTACTGATGTTATGGCTTCAGATACGGAACGTTTAACTGAAGTAGATAATGATGATACTGTTAGTGTTGCACAGTCTGACGATACTAATAGTGTTGCTAGATCTGATGATACTAGATCTGAAACTGATGAAAACATAGGAGGTATCCGTAGATTGTCTAGCTCGTCTAACTCGTACATCAGTAATATTCCACCACCCCAGAATTACATCTCAACTGTTACTGTAAGTAATACGACCAACTATATCGCTTCACCGAATAATCCCTTTTTACCCAATGGAGGTATTAGTAATTTGCATTACTTACCTTCCTTACCATCAAACAGCACGAATTCAACTAAAAGTACCACCAACTATGTAACATCATCAAATTTTCAAGAGTATCGTAAAGTCGACATCAAAAATGATAGAATTAATGGAAAAATTTATCAGGCAGCTCACACTGACAATAACGCAAATACTGTATTCAAGTCCTTGACACTAAATAATTCTGAACACTCATTGTCGTTCTCCGAGTCCAATGCCGAAATAAAGAGTTCCGTCTTTAATTCAACTACTTCAACAGTAACAACCCTTGTCAATAATAGAGTTCAGAGTTCCGTTTTTAAAGAAGCGGATTTAAATAGCATCGCTGGGCCCAGCGGTCTAAACAAAAAACCTAGTACACTAGTTGAGGCTGAAAATGAATATCTTAAACAAAACCGAAACATAAAAAAATACGATGAGCGACCAAACGAAATATTGCTTAGTAATTGTAGCTTAAATTCTAGTTCTAGTGGCAGTAGTAGTAATAGTTTTGAAAACAAAAATTCACACAATGAAAATTCTGAGCAGTGGGAGAGTAAACAGTGGCTTAACAGCTCTGGCAGCAGTCTCAATGTTACTCTAACGCCCTCGGAAAGCACCAGCGAGCTGTCAGTGCTTAGCGTAAACAATATATCTAACCCCGTTAACATCTTAAACAAGAAATCGGTGACATTATTGAATAATAGAATTTTGAAGCCTTCAGTGTCTACTGGTGCTATTCCGAAGAGTATCAGTTTCGACATGAGCGCCGATAAAGGGTTAGAAGATGACAATAGATCTAAAAGAGGTTTTTTTGGAAAATTAAAAATAGGATTCAAGAATAGGAGAGGCAAGACATTTAGGGCTCAAGATGACTATCGGTTGGAAAATGATGACTTTGGATCAAGTAAGAAATTGTCAGACTCTCCAGTGAAATTAAATAATAATACAGGTAAGTGAAATAGGTATTGTTGGGAAATTGGCATTAGAAGTGCACTCTTTTTTTGTTGAAAAAGATGTGTTTTAATTGGTAGTTAAAAATCTCAAGTAATTAAAACAATAATGTATTTCTATCTATCTATACTTATAATCTATGGCTGTGGCTGCAAAGCCATTCGCACAACACCGAATAATGTATTTAAACGTGTATTTGCTGTATTTGCTAAATAAAAATAATAAATGAGCAGTAAAACTAATGAAGGCTCCAGTAAGATGTTAGTAGTAAAAATAAAAAAGGTACAATAAAAATAATAAATGCATAGCAACATAACAGGTAAGAAGTAAAATAACGTTAGTTATCCACTAAAATAATAAATGATCAGTTAAGTAATACATGTTCTGTAAAAATCAGTAAACAGTGAAAAACCAATAAGCATTGAGTGAAATAAAAGATGTTGTGTACAAACGATACCATAGCCACACAAAAAATGTGGTCATGGTACTAATGTGCAGAACATCATATTCTGAGAGGGCCCAGAATACTTCCATGCGGCACTATAACAGACAAATCTAAAAAATCGGAACTTATCTTTTCTCCCCTATGATCTATTTAATACTATAATATAACATAATTTAGGAAAAATATTCATTGGATTTTTGTTGTTGTTGATTTGTGTTGTAGAAAGTTCCAAACTTAAAAAAATCATTTTTGTTGTCAGTCCCTATTCTATGTTACCAACAAAGTCATAACTGTACTTAATTTTTAGAGAAAATTTGTATAGATTGCATTTTTTCCTCCAATTATGTATAGGTTTAAGATATAGCTAGTGTATTGTCAAAAACATTTTACATTGGTAACTATATAGGTATTAAATTTTTCTTTTTTATTGATTTCTAGATGTGTCAGAGGATATCTTAGCCAAATATCGACCAAAGCCCTTTGTTGAAAGCAGCCCTATAAAAGAAAACTGTGATCTAAACAAATCTAAAGGAAGAAATTTAGTTAGTATTAATAGTGAGGAAGTTAATAGTTTTAATGATATTAAGAATAAATTGCGATTAGTTTTAAGTAATACATCAGAAATTCCACATTATGTTAAGGTAAGCAATTTTTATTGTTTTTTATTCTTATTTGCGGATTTATATGTTTTGAAGAGTGGTGTTACTTAGTACTTTTAAATTACTAAGCACTGCACTATTTCTCTGATTAGTGAACGTTGGGCACAGCATTAAGATCTGGGGGTGCAAGAGGGTGCAATCGTCCTACAATATTTGGCAATAAAATTATGGAGGTCCAATATAACAGGCGGGGTACCCGGAACTTCAGCCCAGGGTGCGCCAAAAAGAGTTCAATAAAAATTTGATATTTACTAGACATCAGCTGCTTTTGCAATGAATTATTTATAATTTAATCGATTGTGGAAACAATTATTTTGTGATAAACTACACCAGGAAGTTAATATAACTAAACCAATAAAAAAGTACAAAGTAAAGTATCATTATAATTCAGTCGTTTTTTCAATTTTGAATAAACGTGAATAAAGTATGATGACATTTTCTATTTAAAAGTAATGTTTTAACCTAATCTTATTTTTAATCTAACTGGACTGGGTGCATTGGGGGTGATAGAAAATTTGTTTTCGAAATCTCTTTACGTTTAGGCTTACGTAACTGTTTACATCTTTTTAAGAATGTCTATAAAACATTAAATATTTAAAGGACCCCGCACAATTCTTACGTAAAAGTGGCTTCCATTAAATTGGCTGGAATTTTGATATGTTCTATATTTTGGGCCGCTGATCACGAATCTGACATCGGATTTTCAAAATCCAAAATGGCGGATGAATTTTTTTATTTATAGTCCTATACTGCTGAAAATCGTTGTGGGGGGGGGAGGGGGTTCTCGAGGTCACTGATGAAGGATATGAAATCAAAATTGAAAAATTCAAAATGGCGGCACGAGTTGGCGGACACGTTTTTTCGTTTATGGCCCGATTCGTTTGAAAATTGGTGGGTCGGGATAGCTGAATATTAATCATTTACTATGAATTCCTTATTTGTCGCCCGATTCCACTGAAAATCGATGTAAGGGTGTTATTGAAGTAGCAGATTACAAATATGACTGCGTCAATATGGTGGATGACTTTTATCATTCCACCTATTGACAATCGGTATCTGAGGGTTCTTGCGGTTCTTGAAATTGAAAAATTCAAAATGATGGCACAATATGGCAGGCCAATTTGATCATTTATGGTCAGATCCGACTGAAAATTGGTACCTGGGTGTTTTTTAGGTCACAGATCACAAAAATTAAAAACATGAATCATAGCACCTTCTTTGGTCGTAAGACTTGTTAATGCATTAGCACTATTGTCTTATCATGAAAGCAGTTCTCTTCAGTTTTTCTATTTTGCACGAGGAATAATAAATCTAAAAAAACAATTATAGGGCGTATTGCACCGCTGGTTGAAAAATTATATACTGTACAAGCACAACAAGAATAAAAATTTGATTTTCTGCTTTGGCCTTCCCCCGATGAAATTGCTGAAACCTCGCCTATGTCTGCTTTGGTGATTGACGCCTAACTAAACCACACTTTGTGCGGCACTTTTGTTTTTATGTAAAAGTATTTTCTAAAAATCTAGCTGCATTATTGTAGATTGAAAGCTATCTCGTTTCTTTAAAGTTATGTATCGAATATTTTCGAAATATTAATTTTTATTGTGTGAAGTGTATCGAATTAAACTAAATGGTGTGATCTAAAGTGATCGATTATGTTGTTTCATAGCAACTATAATTTCAGGTGTAGGTTTATCATAACATGAACATCATGAAATGTTAGTTTATTTTAATTGGAATATTTGTGGTTTTAAACAAACATATTCCATCATAGTTTTCACCTATTAGAAACCTTTGAACTGTTTTAGAATAATCCTGTTAGTGCTAAGAACAAAGTAGAGACAGTGTTAAGGCTTGAGTTGGGTAAGGCCAGGAAGTTAAGAGAATGGTCTAAAGTAGCAAGAATCTCAGAAGCAATAAGATGTGTTAATTTATTAAATGACAGTAGTTGCCTTAAATTGTTAAAGTCTATGAGAGAAGACATTATACTAAGATCAACTTATATACAATATTTGGTTACTTCTAAGCAAGAATTACTTTTTTGTGATAATTATCTGGATAGGTAAGTTTTTTTTCTATTAATAACATTTTTGAACGAAACGTAACAACTATTATATATTACTTTTTCCATGTGATGTTTTCATATTTAGGTGGGGAGAGTGGTTAAAACAAAATATCGTGCAGACATTTCTAACTTTACGCATATTACTATTTTAAATACAAATATCAGAAGAAAAATAACTTGTTCACATTATGTTTTTAAGAAACAGTAAGCTGTTGTGATTTCTGTATTTTTTCTACTCCATAAAAACATTCTAGATGTAGGACTAGTTAAGGTATTTTTAGCAAGTTTGAAAATGAGTGAAAAGACCCTCGCAAAGGTATTGAATACTAATGACAGATCTTACATTTGAGCCTGGCTGACTGTAGCAGCACCTTGCTCTCGAAGGGAGGAAAAAATACTTACTCAGTGTATATCAGTAGGTCCGATTTTTTAACACGTCAGTTTTATATTTATTTCATATCGTTAAAAAATGTTGTCAGATAAAATGGTAGCCTGTAAATGTTGCTTTTAAGTTATAGCAGCAAAGCCGACGTTTTCAGGTAATTAGAATACAAACATCATCTACCCTAACAAGAACTGACAGAATACAGAAACTTTCATATTGGAAAAAGAAAGAGGAAAATATTAGATTAGATTTCCTCAAAAGTCAGACAATGTCATTTTCGTATACTCCTGTGGGTTTGATTTTTCGGCTTCGTCTATACAATTTACGATGTGATTAAAATGCCAATTTCAATCTTTCGATATCGACATCGCGCAGCCTTTTTGCTGATTACTCCAGTCAAATAGGGAAAATTACGGGGAAAAACTGAGTTCTGTTTGCCAAGTTTTCAAAGCTTTTTCAGTCTTTCTCGTCAAGCGATAAAATTTATTCCAATTTAAGTGAAATAGATGTAGGTATTTATTAAATTATAAAAATTTCGTGTTTCGACTTTCAAATTTTAAAATTTAAATCTATTAAATCCATTCCGCCGAAGCTTGTATCTAATAGACAAGTACTTCTCGTACTTCAGTGAGTATTTATGTTTATTGTGCATCACTATTTTTGTTTAATGTAATTGTATTGTAATTTTTTATATATTATGCAAAATAAACATTATTATTATTGTTATTATTATTATTGAATCTAAGACCTGCCATTCTCCATTCAAGAACTTTGCGGGTCATTGAGGGTCTTTCTGCTCAATTTTAAGCTCGCTGAAATATCTTAAGTAACGACGCATTGCAAACAATGTATATGTAGTGTTATATGCTGACGATACCACAAACTGTATTACTGCTCCATCCCATGAGGGACTCCAAAGCAAGGTGAACTACATCTTACATCAATTTGGTGTTTTAATAACAAACTTATAGTTAATGCAACAAAAACAGAATACATCATGTTCCACAAAAGAATGGAAAATCCACATATGGTGGTTAAAATATACAACATAGCAATTGATAAAGTCCAAAGTGTGAAATTTTTGGGGCTGTGTCTAGATGAACAACTCACCTGGTTACCCCATATTGAACAAGTCATAAAAAAACTAACCTCTGCTTATTTTGCCATCAAAAACCTAAGGAGTGTTATGGATAAAAAATATCTATTAAACATCTATTTTGCTTTGGCCTACTCGCATATGAAATATTTAGTAATATATTGGGGAACTAACCGTGACTCTTTATTCTTAAAAAAAATCATTAGGTTAATATTCTTACTAAATCCTGTACAGTCTTGTTGTCAAAATTTTATACAAAACATGCCATGTCGGTTAATCTACGAGGCAGCTCTTTTTGTTAAGCTTAACACAGCACACTTTCCTTTACACAATAGTGTGCACGGCCACGACACAAGAGGCTGTAATCTAATTTACTTCAATAAATTTAATCTATGCATGTTCAAAAAAGGTCCTTTCTATCTGTATGGAACAGTTTTCAACAATCTGCCAACTGAGATAAAACAGGAAGTGAACATAAATAAATTAAAAAACAAACTTCGTCTATTTCTTTGCGACAATTGCTTTTACTTTTTACAGGAATTCTATAATTTCGACCAGTTAATTTCACTATTTAAAGTGAAGTATCTATAATATTTTATCGTAGTTTCATGTATCTTTTATTTTTAAAATTGTATGCCGAATGCACTCTGTATTTTCAAAAAGTTCTTTACATGAATCATATAATTTTGACTTAGCCAGTTAACTTCTCACTATTTAAAGTGAAGTATTTATAATATTTTATAACACAGACAGACTTGCTGATCGTCTAACTGAAGTATTCTCATAATCCGCATAGTAGAAATCTGAAGAAGTCTTGAGAGCGATCTTTTCACACCATTAAAATGCTTTTCATTAATAAACAAAGTAAAAATATAAACTTTATTTAGAAGATTTTAAAAATTCACAAGTTTGCAAAGTATAAAATAATTTGTTGTTGTTATGGAATTGTTTTCTGGTTAGAGAAATAACTTGTTCACAGCTTTACTTAAAGTTTAATTGGTTTTCTAGTTTGCAGGTTCAAATATCACATGATAAGCATCAATGCGAAAAATATCTGGCCACCGTATGTGTAAGAGATTTTTTATCTGAGCAAGAGACTGTAATATTGGATTTTTGTGATGAATTTAAGCAGCTAAGTCTAGCAGATGAAAAATGTGATTTTCTCCATAATTTTTATCATAAATTGTATTCAATCATGAATGGAAGCTCTCTATGGCAAGGTAAGTCGTTAATAAAATGTTGAAAGAAAAACTAGACCATATGCCTTATATACTGTAATTCCATTATTGACCCATTTTTAAAAATAGTGTATAGTAGTGGAAGTGTTAATTTCGATATATGTTTGATTTGAACGAAAAATTCTAGACAAAACATATTTTATACAATTAAATTTGTTATTTGAATATGCCGGGAAAAATGACCATAAGGATAGTTAGCTAATATATATTGAAATCTAAGCTAGGTTATATTTAATGTCAAAATAAATAGACAACTTAATTATTCCTCCATCACTAGCAACGTTAATTCCCTTTAGTCATAGAAATAAGGCGATGTTAAACAAATGAATTTATTATTTTATTTTGTTAATTTTTCTAGTTACCAAATCAATAAGTTTAAATTCGCAAAGCACTTTAAACATAAGTGTGTTTAAACCTGATTTTTAAGCATTAAGGTAGCCATGTGCCGACATGACTGCCATCTTTTGACATGCCAGGTACTTTTTAAAGTCGCACAAAGGTTGGTAGTTTCTTCTGCACATGTTGCATTGGTCTGCTGCTACTTGCTGCTCCATTTTTTCCGTGCAACAATAAAAAGGATTTGAGATTCTCGAGGTTTCTTTGCTAAACAATCAGTGATAAATAAGAGGCAAAGATTAATTCAAAGGAATAAGGATAGGAGTAGTAAAAAAAAAGAATAAATAATACAGAAAGTGATGCGTTTCCGCTGGTCGGACGCCGGATTGTCAACATCGGAGAATTGGCGAGAAATCTCAAATGTCAAAAGTCATGCTGCCAACTTCCATCTGTTTTTAACCTTTATTATTAAATATACCTTGAATTAGATGGACAAATGCCTTGTAAGGACTCATATTATTTATCACGCTTTCAGCCACATGTGGTCAGTTTTTTGTAAGAATCTTGAGGGTTTTACGGATTTTGGCACAATAATACACTAGTTTTTTTCGTTTGCCCTATGCTCTCCATCTTAAATTTCCCAATTTTGAACCTTCATACTTTTATTAATATGCGGTAAAAGTGGCTGAAATTTTACTTGTGTATTCGAGGCCACTCATCTTCCCGATTCCCAAAGTTTCATCAAGATCTGATGGAATCGAGTTTAATAGACCTTATTGTATTGATGATTTTCCTTGCGAACTAATAAAACTCATTGCCCCTGAAATTAGATCCCCTATTGCTCACATTATTAATTTAAGCTTTACTACAGGAATATTTCCAGATTCCTTAAAAATAGCAAAAGTATGCCCCATTTTCAAAAAAGGCAGTAAAGAAGATTGTCAAAATTATAGACCCATTTCTATTCTTCTGATAATTTCCAAAATATTCGAAAAAATCGTTGCAAAACAATTAATTTCCTTTTTAAATAAGTACGAAATAATCCTAGAAAATCAACATGGGTTTCGCAAGGGAAGATCTACCGAAACAGCTCTCTTATCTCTAGTAGAGGATATATTGAGTGCTATTAACCAAAAATTAAGGTTGTGGGATTATTTTGTGACTTGAGCAAAGCCTTCGACCTTGTGGATCATAATCTCCTAATCAAAAAATTAAAATCATATGGTGTAAGAGGATTGGCAGGAGAATGGATCAAATCTTATCTTGAAAATCGGGCACAGGTTGTAGAAATCAACAGTGATCAGGGTAACGGTAGATCTACTACCAGCAATTTAACAAAAGGTGTACCACAGGGATCGATACTGGGTCCACTATTGTTCACAATATACAACAACGACCTAGTGCACCAACTGGACATAAATACAGATACAGTTATGTATGCTGATGATACTAGCCTAATTACAACCTCCAATACTGAGGAAAATCTAGAAGAGTTAGTAAATAAAGAAATTAATACAGTTAATGCATGGTGTCAATCAAATGCTCTGCAACTGAATGAAAGCAAAACTCAATTTCTATATTTTAAAACAAAAAACTGTAAAAATTCCAACCTAGCCATCTATGTAGACGATAAACAGTTAGCAAATGCTGAGAATATTAAATGTTTAGGTATTACAATTACTGAAAATTTAAATTGGACTACACATATTATCAATGTTTGTAATAAAATAAGTAAGTTGGAATACATACTAAGGCACCTTTCATATAATTGTGATTTTGAAATATGTCGAACTTATTATTATTCAATGATTTATTCACATTTTAAGTATTCGATTTTGGTCTGGGGATGTTCAGGGCAAATAAAACCTTTATTAATAAGACAAAAAAGTTGCATTAGAATTCTGTTCAAGCTGAAAAGGAGTATGTCATGTAAGCATTACTTCAGGAAACACAAAATACTAACTGTTCCTTGTATATATATGTATCATGCCATAATCTATATAAAACGAAATAAAAAAAAGTTTAATTTAAATGAAGGGGAAACATATTATGATATAAGGAACCCAATAATAGCAACTACAAGAGCTAGGCTGGAATTGTTCAGGAGAGGACCATTGTCTACCGCAGTGCGGTTATACAATGCTCTGCCAAATAGGTTAAAAACCATAGAATCACTAGCTTCTTTTCAAGCAGCAATTCTTGCCTACTTCTGGGATAAGGCTTATTATAGCATTGATGAATTTTTTAATGAAACGGAATAGCTTGTGATGGCCATTGTCTTAAATTTTTAAATTCATGACTTGTATCTGTGTTATTTTATATTTTATATTTTCTACATTTTCTATGTTATTATTGTAAGATTTTTATTATAAAGTATTACCCTACTAATTTTTTGTATTGACGTGGCTGTGACAATTTTCTTGTACAAAAAGCTGAAGTATTATTATTATTATTATTATTATTAAGTAAATACTAAATAGTAATAGTATATTAAATCAAAATATGAACGACAACACATATTATATATTTTTTTAAATTTATTGCTGTTCTAATTCAAATATCTCTTAACATTTTGTTTAATTTTCCGTGGAATTATCTTTATACTTATTCTAATAAAATTTGATAATATCGAACATTTTTATTCTTTTCAGGCATTTTTCTTCATCGAGAGAATGCAATTAAAATCACTTTGGAAAGGTTTATTATGAGTAAAATTTACAAAAACTCTATTTACCCTAATGGGGATGGTGACAGGGACAGAGATCGGTAAGTTAAAGTTATCCAAATATATATTCTATATACACTTGATTTTAAAATAATATTACCATTCTGAAGTAGATATAAGTAAGCTAAACTAAGTTCTCGGAACTTTGTGAACACATTCTACTTTGCTAATTCAGCCTAGTTTAGAGATCTACATTGATTAGTGTAAGATGCTGACCATCACAGTGCAGTGTCCAGTGCAGCACTTTTTACCTCTAGTTGAACCTCAATCCTAGCACACCACTGCTATTTCTAGTTTCACATCTCACACTCGTTTATAAAGTCTTTTACAAGTATTTTTTTTATTAAATTATATTTTGTTCCAAGTTAGTTTTTCTAAAAACAAGAATGGCTGCTATTCCTCCCAGTAAGTTATTTCTTACTGGGGGTATAGCAAACAGTTTTAAAAGAAAATGTTTATTGGACCCTGTCAACTCTTTCACTCTTTAATTTTTTAATTAATTTCTGTCTGTTCTGATCCCTACTTCCCAAATTCTGCCATATAGCTTTAGTTAGTGCTCTCACAAGATTACAAACACTTTATTTACATATTTATTTATGTAAAGCACATGGAAGAAATATACTTTATGACTATATTTTTAATTTGCTGGATTTGGTGGTTTCAGTATCTCAAATCTTCTGGTAACGTTGTTTTGTCGCGGTATTTTGAGGTGACGTACCGTCTCACTACAAAATGCTAAAGTAACCAGTTACTCACAAGGAGCATCATCACTCATTCCAAGTAATGACTGTGTGTGCAATGGATCTGCCTCGTCGTTGCAATGGATCTTTTACGACTTTCGATAGTTTCTATATCTATTTTTATTAAATTTGATATAACAAATGGCAGACACAACTGTTAAAAGCTATAAGTAGGGTTAAATAACATAGATAAAAGACGTCAAATTATAAGTATCAAATGTCAGAAAAAATGTAGTGGAGCAAACGTTTTTGATTGCCATTCAGAAGACTTACTGGTATAGTGACCGGTTTCAGTGAATCGGTAGGTCACCGATGATTCTTCTGAATGAAGCCATTGAATTTTACGAGGTCAGGCATCCAGTTCCGAAATTAGTGTAGAGATGGATATTTAAGGCACTCCATGGCGATGTAAATAAAAGTTATAAAATCTTGTTACACATTTGCTCAGATATGCAGGCTAGAATAATGCAGGCTTTCTGGTTTTTCTAACAATGGTTTTACTAAATAGTACTGCATTCTCAAAGTATTTAAATTGTTCTAGTATTTTCAGCTGAGTATGATTTTTAATTTTCAGTGTTTTACATGAACATATAGAAAAGTTATCAAAAATCATCACTCCCAACCATAAGGATGTCTTGATCCACAAGATGTATTTGAGGGAATGCCCTTGGTTACCTGCCCAAGATGCTTTAAGGGCCTTAAATGCTTATAGAACTCCCAGAGATAAAGTAAAATGTGTTGTACATTGTGCGAAATGCATTATGGATTTGTTATCGCTTTCACAGCATAATGGTTCCACAACAGCAGATGATTTTACCCCTGTTCTAGTTTATGTGATAATTAAGGTAACAAAGAGTGACCGCAAAAATTGCCTGGTTTTGCATCCTCGACCTGAGACCTGAAACCTGTTCAAAAAGGTTTAACTACCTAAAAATATCACAGTTTAAAGATGACACTCGAGCGTTTATAAGTCAAGATATAATGTTCAAATCTCAAATATCTCAAAAATAATTAGTCTGACCTTAGAAATACATATGATGGAAATTAAAGGTCTTGAGATTCTCTTTGACGTTGCTTAAAATATCCCTACAGCGTTAGAAATAACGAAGTTATGTGGGAAACAATGACTTGTAATTTTGTAACTATTTTTAAGTTTGAGGTTTTCCTGCTGCTACTTGTAGAATAGAAATTTCAAAAATCCGTATTTGTTTTTGTTAATACACAATTACTAACATGCTCTAATTCTTTGCTTAATACAACAGTATGTTAATTATTTACAGAAAAAAGAATGTTTCCAGTAAAATCTGGAGAATTTTATTTATTTAAAATATAATATTTTCTAAAACGAATGCTTTAAAATACAAAAATTAGGACAGGTTAGTAATACTGAATACTAACAAATCCAGTGAGGACATTCTTAATTTTCATTCTACGGCGAATAGTGGCAGTAAAACCCTAAATTTTTCATTAAAAAATTTGCAATATACCCGTTACACATAACTTCGTATTTTTGAAAATTTAACGATAGAAAAAAGACATTTTAAAAAGAATTTCAAGATTTCTATTAAAAAATAAATTAAAGAAAAAATCAAAATATTTGTAACTTCTTTTTAAGCTATAGCACTTTTTCATTATGGAAAATATCAATTTTCATGAAAAAGTGTATAGGTAAGTACCACATACTTTTCTTACAATTTAATTCTCTGTCAGATCCTGTAGTTGGTTCTTTGTTTTTTTTCCACCTTTCCAATTACTTAAATAAACAATTCGAGGAAATTTTTGACCTATAAAGGTCTACCTTTCCCAATATGCCTCAGGCCTCCGATCGAGGGTACAAAAACAGGCAAAATTTTGACCTATTGTGTGACCTATTGTTGTGGTCACTCTTTTTGACAAGACATGATTTTTGACGAAATGCAGTCAGTAAACTACTTTCGAACAGATTTGTACAGAAGGGAGATACCCATCTGAAAGTAACATTACTATTTATTTACATATTTCTATTTTTTAGGTAAATCCTGAAGCGTTACTGTCAACAGTTCAGTACGTTAACAGCTTTTTCCACAACCAGCTTTTTGGTGAAGAGGAATATTGGTGGACACAGTTTTGTGCTGCCGTAGAATATATTAAAACAATGGATTATTCTGATTGACAAATAGTGTTATATAATAATCTTTATATACATATATAACTTGTACCTACAAAATATAATTTATGTATTTTTATTATTAACTTGTTAGTTTAGAGAGCATTTATATTTTAAATAAAAAAGTTTATACTATTAATTAAAAGGGTTTTACAAATCGTTTGCTTCTTCTCTCCAAAAGGCAAATTAGAAACCCGTAATCGGAAATGGTGTTTTTTAAGTGAGTGACCAGTGATAGTCTGACCGATGGTTTACGTTCAACTGAGACCGAAAGTAACGACGCTAAGAATTAAAAAATATATTAATTAACATCGCACAGTAAAGTTACTGTTGGTTAATATAATTGGATCGGCCGGCTTAAACTAATGCACCCTGGAGAAAAGCAGCTGTGACTAATATGTCGGTCATGGATTTCAGCACTCAAAAATCTTATATCTTCTCTATAATATTTTGTGACATGATGGAACAGACACAAACATTTCTTTATATTGTATTCAAATTTGACTCAATTCTCTATCTAGGCATATCTACTACCAACTATGTAATAAACGAAACAAAAAATTTATTGTGTTAGGTTAGGTTGGGCTTTTTCGAGCTTTAAAACGTCTGGCGGAAGTTAGGGCCCACGGAAAGTGTCTGGTAATAATGAATGTTGGTTCTTAAGGCTATTCTGTCAAACAAATATGAAAACTAGCTCTCATACTTTAACGTAGCTTAGTAAGGTTTTTTTGTATCTGGTATCAGTAAGAGGGCCCCGCTTTCAAGCTAGCAAATATGCACACGTTCTTAACTACATATCACTATTTGTCAAAATATTAGATTTGCAAAAATGATGTAGGTCTGGCGGCTCTGGGTCTACAACATTACCATATTAAGAAATTTTTGCAGCTTTAATTCACAGAAAAAGCGTGTCCTTGAAACACCTGTTTGCATGGCGTCATTACAATTATTTTAATTTTGCGAAGTTGAAGTTGCTCTATTGACTGCTAATTTATCACTGCTCTATTTGTCTGTTGTCATTTTATATCTGATCTTAGATGTAGGTAAGGTTAGGATTGTGTTTACCAGGTAGGACAAAATATTTAAGAGGAGTGCTTCGTGCCAAGTGTGTTAGTACCCCAAATAAAATATTTCTTCTCAAACAAGAAAGTAGAAGAATATTGTGGTTAAAAATGGTAAAAGCATAGAACAATACCTAAGAGAGGATATTTCCTGCTATGAAGACACAAGCTGACGCACAGATCAAGAAATAAACATAGATATTGAAAACAACAATGTTTGAAGCCAAAATCGTATTTGTGGTGTTTATTCTTTTGTTTACATTTTGTCGACTTATGATTGGGCAGTTTGAACCACCCAGTCAACATACTTGATGATAGTTGACATATCACACAAGCAATCCGTTCTGTGGTTTGTTTTTAAGTTTGCGTTTTTGTACGATGTGCTTTATAAAGTGTTAAACCATTGTTTATATATTGATATATAAACAATTTTATCAATGCCTAAAAGTGCTTTTATGTTCAATGCGTATCAAATGAAAGAAAATATGCCATCTTTTCATAACTAAGTCAATAGACGCATAGGCGTAGAGGGCGGGTTAGGTAGCCATGTTTATTTTAAGTTCATAAAATTGTTATTTAAATTAAAATATGTATTTTCATCTTTCTCATTTTTTAATTTTAATATCATAGATGAATCAGAAATATTTCTGTAATATACCTAGTGTAATATAACTGCTTCATAAGTATCAAAGCATAAAAAATGGATAAGAATCCTTAGCTCATAATTAACCCCCTTCAAACGATGCGCCTCTGTAAGTGGGTGAATATAAACATAACTCCTCCTTACCCCCTGTATCACTTTCTTGTTTATTTTGGCTCTAAACACAGTAATATACCATTTCTACAATTTTCTTTATCTACGTATTTTATTGGTCTGTGAGCTGATGTCAATTTGTCACTTGTCAAATTGTAGTAATCAATGCAGCCAACATAGCTAACAAATTGACTGCAGCCGAAGTTACAGTGACGTCATCGACAAACGCGCGTTTAAAATACGTTTTATCTTTTTAAGCAAATTTTTATATGAAAACTAATAGCACAAGATGAGTTGTAATTAATGTTTAAACTTTCGAATGAATATACTAGGTTCAAGATTTGAGCATATACTGAAAAGGCCCAATTTAGAATAATTTCAACCAAGATTGATACAGAGTAGGCCACAGCACAATCTAGCAATGCAACTGCCTTAAATTCATATAATATACTTTACTTTTTAGCATATGGCATTTTATATGAGAATATGGCATGATAAATATACAGTATAAGATATAACTGATGTACTCGGAAGAATTTCAGATAACTTGATTATGGCAGTACAGTAACCTATAATCTATATATTTTCTCCTAATCAGTCACAAAACATTCAGATATTTACAGCATTTACAGTTCCTTTAAGAAAAAATTGATATCGTCGTCAAAACGTATTATTTTACCTCGGTACCTACAATTAAAACTCTTTAGATCATTTGGACCTTTACTTCAATATTGCCTGCATTAAAATTCCTACGCGTACTTCTGAAGTTTCATCAGTCATTGCTATAGGATGTGAAAATTTTGGAATGTCCTAATCAAGCTTATAACGCATATTTTACTCCTGGCTGAGATATCAAATTGAAGAAAACGCAAGAGTTGATCGTCAGAGGAAGAAGACGAGCAATGATTAATGACATTTTTGACGTTTGAGTTAACAGCGCGGCGTTGCAGTTTACAACATAGAAAATAAGTAGATACGTCATCGTTCATAGATCAAGGATTATTATCAATTGAATTTTATACAGTTAACATTATTATATTGGTGCTGTAACGTGCGGGTGAAACTCTTTTGAGCTATTAAACATGACTACACAATATTCTTTGGCAGATGTAAAAAAACACAATGATAACAGAAGCACTTGGATAGTAATTCACAATAATATATATGATGTGACGGAGTTTTTAAATGAGGTAAGTTATTATTTTCCATTATTATTATTTGCATTACGTGTATTATTCATAATTGCCATGTTTATTACTTCTAATGAATAGGATATAATTTTTTTCTGACTATGAATGAAGTACTTAGGTGGATTTTTTTGTACCTCCTTGGAAAGAGTAAAAAAATACATGGTTCAATGTCTTACTTAAAAAACTTATTTAAGCAGCTACTTTCAGTCTATCATAGGTATTACACGTACTTATCAAAACTTATATAATTTGTTTATTGTTGATAAGGCGCCTGGAATATAATTTTTTTTTAAAGAAAATTTGTCTCCATTAATTGCTGTTTTGTAAAAGGTTTGCTTTGGATTATAATACCTATGTACTGACAACTTTTATCATACAGGTTGCTTAGTGTTATACTGTCATATCAACTTGTTCATGCATAAATTACCTACTCTAGGTAGGTACCTACATGATAGATATTTTATTCAAATATTTCATTCAAATAATTAACTTAGGATGAAGTGCTGAATGTATATTCTTTCTTGACATACCTAGTCCTTTTTTATTCTTTAGATATTCAAAATGACAAAAATAGCTTCATTAAATCTAGGCATTAAAAAAATAAAACACTGGTTTTGAATAGAAGCGTTTATGGTTTAAATTAAGACATATTAACCTAATTTAATAAAGTTGATTTTTTTTCGGCATAAATTATCTTTTTAAGCTCTAGCTACTGCGTGAAAACGATGTATTGCGATCATCAATTTATTGATAATGATTTTATCTGAATGACCTAAAGGGTATATACAATGGTGTTATTAATACTAAATATTACCATAGCCGATAATAATCTTTTTTCCTTTTTAATGATCATTATATTTTGATCGTCCACTTTTTCTTAAGTTAAGTTAATTTAACTTAAAATACTTACAATATCATAGTTTGGTTGCATTAAATTACCGAAATTGGGAAACTTCAATATAAACATTGGCATCTCTATAGAAGATAACACATCTAAAGTACAACACTTGGTATATTTATCAAGGGGTTTAACCGTAGGGAAAATTTACCAATTACATACTTCAAGTAGTTCAAGTCCTTCATTGTCTAATTTATGTCATAATATTTGTTAGTTTCCTTTGCGAAAAATATTGGAGGTGAGTGGATGTCTTGTATTTAATAGTTTCAAGTCTTACAAATAATAAACTTTTAAATTGTAATCATATGTATAAATGTTAGTGCAAGTTGATTTGAGTAATTTATAAAAACATGATATCGTGAGTTTTCAGTGATAAGGTGATCAAGATAGCGGCACAGCCCATTTTTACTAAAAAGAGGGTATTATTTCCATTTAATCTATTTAGGTATACTACTCTAAATAATCATGAATAATCAGAATTGCTCCAAATGCAAGAAAGAAAGAGAAGACTACATAATTAGGTGTTCTGGAAAATGCAGTTTGCAATTTCATTTCGACTTATATACCGATTTTCAAGTTACTTAGAACTGCAAACTTAGAGGTTCTAGAAAATATATGGAGTTTTAAAAATGAGATATCTGATCTTCAAAAGTATGTTTCATCTGAAATTTGTGAACTAAGAAGTATAGTAAATAGAATTCAGAGTAGTCATAAGAATAACTCTTATATCTGCGAAAATACGATGTATGCATAAATAGTTAGTGAGGTAGTTATAAAACCACAGAATACAAGACAGGAAAGTAAAGAAACATTAGAAATAGTTTTAAAGACATGTAAACCCTACTGCACTTGAGGTTGGTATCATCGAAGTTAGAACCATTAAAGAAGGAGGTGTGGTAATCAAATGCAACAGCAAAGAAGAAACCAAGAGAATCAAAACTGTGAATGAAAAGAAATTGGGAGAAAATTTCAAAGTAAATACACCTGACCAATCCTAACATTAGAATTGTAGATATCCCAAGGGAAATGGGAAGCGAAGAACTTATTGAAACCATAAAAAAGCAAAATATACTATTGAACAGTGACTCAATTTTAAACGTCAAGGCAATAAAGAAAATTAAAACAAAGTGGATGGCTATACTTGAATGTGATGCAGAATCATTTAAAAGAATTATGCAAGAGAATGGTATATACTTAGATTGGTTCAGATGTTGAGTATACGAATATGTAAATGTTTTGCGTTGCTTTAAGTGTGGCGGTTATTGTCGTAAATCAAGCAGTTACATACAGTAGTTCATCTACATGCGAATGTTGTGCAAAACCGTTGAGTGAAAATGAAAAACGGTGTGATTGTAAAACCCCAAAGTGTGTCAATTGTGTTGATGCAAATGCAGCATTACAAACTAAATTTGATGTAAATATCATTCTTCTTTTGATATTACTTGTCCTATTTTCCTCATGTACATTCTAAAATAAAATGTGCAACTGCGCTTGTTAGGTGCATGACCTCACAAAAATTCTTTCCCATTAACTCTTTAGATGTATCAGCGGAATATATTGGTGGTCTTCCTTTTTGCCTCTTGCCATCTGACTTCCTTTAATAATAATAATACCTTATTTGTCTTTGGGGCTTTTAAGTTTTGTTGCCTCCACTTCTGATTTCAGTATTGAGGGTTCGCTTGCATAATCCTGCTACCTCAGGATGGTCGCTTTTCACAGTATCGCCACCAAACTTCAATTATCCTATCCCTTAATTGTCCACTTTTTCCAATTTAAATTTGTGTGTAATCACCCTCACTGTTCGGAAAAGGCCCTTGCTATTGTTGTGCCTCCAGTTCTTTACAGATATCTTATAGATTATTATTTCTTCAACAAAGAATCTGAATTCTCCGTGTTAATCTGTTTTATTCTTCCGATTCCATAATTGACACATTGAGCCTTCAAATTTCTCCTAGCTTGTACTTCAGCTCAAGTATCAGCAGTTATCTATGGTTGTTTCACATTTTTACGTGTCTCGATTTCTGTCTGTGACCACTTGTGTGATGTTCTCCTTTAGGGAATCAAACTTCAAAGTTATTCTTTATTGTTGTTTTGGTATGATATTTGCCTATTTGTGAAAAGGACGCCTCTCAAAACGTCGTGCTGATGTCACCAAGGAGTTAGTGGGAAGGAGTTTCGGTGAGACTGTGCGCTTAACAGGCAATCACAGCAATTGACAGAAAGCTATACAGTAAACGGAATCCAACTGGGACAATTTATGGACTATAAACGTCTGGCAAGAAGAGAAGATTTGTAGCCGTAAAGGGCTCTTTTAACTTATTTTAAAGAAGACTAAATATAGACTAAGACTGCCTAAACCGAATTTAAATATCTGTTTTGATGAGTGGACAAATTTGTTGCAAAATATAAGTACTCCAATTAATGACATTAGAGTTCTAGGGCATTCGCCCCCTTCAACAAAGTCATGAAATGAAATTTTGATTGCAAATGCGTAATTTTGATCATAATTGCTCCACTATTGTATATTGTGATATTTGTAAAATTTAAAATTGTTTCCTAACTGGCATAGATTTAACGGTAATAACCTATTAGATCAATGCTATCTGTGAAAGATTTTTAATTAAGTTAAATTTATGATACATTTAATTCCTATTTTGACACTGCAGATTCGTGTCTGATGTGAAACCTTTTTGGAAATAGGCAGTTCATTCTTCCAGAAAATACTTATATCAAAGAACATACTTCAACATAAATGTTATTTTAATTTTTCCGGAAAGATTACATTTATGATCATCAGAAGAAGATAATTTGCTCTACTATCTGAAATAATTAAATAATCAAACTAATTTGATATACAATAATCAATTTTTAATAGTTCAAGTTATCTCTGATAAATATTTGTTGTACTAAATTAAGTCAAATTATCAGGATGTAGAAATTGCTTTATAAAAATAGAATAACCTAATACATGTCTTAACATATTTCACAATGCATTAATTTATAACAATACTTTGCATTTAAGAAATCTATACACAAAATATAATAACTAGTAGAAAGTAGGAAAAAAAGTAATCATGTGCATGAGTACCAAGTTATTAACTTTTAAAATGTTCCAATCACTCTCGTTTAAGTACAATCATGTTGGTAGTTTCTTTGGCTTCATTTGTTAACATATAATATTCCCGGAAACCATCAGAAAAAAAGAGGCTGCCCATTGAATGTGTAAATGATTATATGAGCCATTTAGTCTCAAAACCAGACACATTACATCTTTCTGAAGTTAAAATTTATTAATTTTTAACAAGTCTATAATTGTCCACAAATATTTTCTATTATTGCACAACTTCCATCAGCAAAGTTTGTAAATTTTCATTTTCCATCCAAAGATGCAAGCGCATCCGTTTTTTTTGTAATTTCAGCAAGTTAAAGTTGTCTCGAGCCTCATAAGTTTTGAGTTTCAAATCGAAATACTTTCTATTCATTGTATCACTTGTAATAGTTTCCAATATTTGTAAATTTTAAATTTCCATCCAAGTATGCAAACGTTTTTCGCGATTCTTGTAAAATTTCTCCTTGCCCTGGCCTTGTGCCAGTCTTCGGTCTGCCAAGAAGTCGGACTCAATCAGAGTTACGAAGGTGGGCCATGACAATAGTTATTGGACTCAGGCCTCTGGATTGAGGCAATCGAGGCTCCTTGTAAAGGGGCTGACTCAACCATTAAGTGGCTGCTTGGGCTCGATAGAGAAAAAATGAGACAGATAGTTGGATTGATAACAGGACACTGTCGTCTGAATAAACATCTTCATACAATGGGGTTGAAAAACAACTCTGTTTGTCGGATGTGTGGAATGGAGGATGAAACCATCACTCATATTCTATACAGTTGTGGACCTCTAGGTGCGTCAATGTATAGGCGTCTCCAAAGTCAATTTCTACAGCCGGAGCAGGATCAACCCTGGAACAGACCGCTATCCTTTGTGGAGAGCACTGGTTTCTTTTAGGAAATTCCACATGTGGAGAATGCACAACATGCCGACATACCTGTGTGCTGCGGATACTATATGACTGCTCGCCTGTAATAATGTCATCCTGTCAGTTTGGCCATAGTAGTGATGGGGATTTAGTCTTGAGATGTAAAATTTTTTTTCTGGGTAACTTATAGCAAATTATTAAAAATAAAAATGACCTTTTAATAATGATACAATACATATGAAATGCGAAACTTAACTTAGCCGAAAATGTTAGATTTTTCTACAGTTAAGAGTCTGTAGTACTTTTGTTTGCAACTATAACTTTCTGGGACGGTCACATTCTTGTTAAAGGAGCATATATTTACGTTTTGTAGAAGAGAAATAACTTGTAACGATGAGTTTAGAATTCTGAGATACGCAATAAAAAAACATCTAAATTTTCTCAGCATCTGAAACCGTTTTTCTTTCTGGTTAATTAACTAATAGTAGTTTCTATCTGGGAATAATTTTCTGAATTCAAAATTTTGGAATAAATATTCACAATCTAAAAAAAATCTTGCACTGATCACATGCTATAACTTCATTTGTTTTTAAAACTTTTACATCTCTCGAGGTACCTGACGGAAGGGACCTGCCAGAAGTTGATTCTGTGAATTCTAACCACTCACAAAATGATAAAAATAGAGCATAAAACGATGACATGCAGAAAAATCCACCCAGCTTTTACAATATAAACAGTTTGTTTAATATACCTACAGGGTGGGGGAATAGTGCGTCAGACCTCGATATCTCGAGTCCTACGGTAGCTAGAAATTTTTAAAAAAATTGCAAGTAAACTAGATAAAAAAGTCTATAACTGGAAATTATTTTCGAACATACAGAGCGAGCCAAGATATTACAGGACCAAGTGGTTTTTTTTAAATGGAATGTTATGTATATCAGTACGTTTTTTGAAGTCTCTTTCTAGGCTCTATTCATTCCTGTATTAGCATTGAATATCCCCCAACCACTTGGATGTAATGCATTTTTTTGTTATAATAATGCAATCTGCAGATGGAAATTAAAAAAAGTACCAGTTACAATTATGGGTTTTAAGAAAAACTTATGTGAATACCAGTTACGAGACATCTAATTAATGTTTTTGAATCATTTTCATTTCCTAAAACTGTATAGGGTGGCCAAACATTATTCTTCAATTAAGAACTTTTTAAATTGAATTTTCTCAATTTTTTCGAATGGAACACCCTGTATATTTTTCAACAATGTGATGTAGAAATGAAAAACGAACATCTTTTGTAAGTACTTCCCTATGGTTAATTGCAACCATTTTCGTTTTATAAATAAATAAGTGTCAAATTTAAGAATAAACTTAAAAAGGAGGTTCCTTCAAATAATTCATTAGAAAAATTTATAATAGGTGTTCGACGTGTTGCCCATTTTGATTGACACACGTCTTTATGCAATTTTGAAATGAGGCCATTTAGTGGGACCATTTCTTCCAATTCATTGAAAAGAGTAAATAGTATTTAGCAGGTCCTTTACTGTAATGTTTTTTTTGTACATTTTTTTGCCGTTTTCGTTAATCGACAAGCAATAAAACCTCAGTTTGGTATAAATTGTCGTGTACAACGGAGCATTTATCACACTTATAGGTCGTTAGTTACAATTTGTATTGAATTCAAAATATTTGGAATTTTACAATATGAATTTTAATAAAGCGGAACTTGTAGACATAACTTCTGTTTTGGGCGAGTCAGACAGAAATTGTTTACTTGCCAATAGAATTTATCACCAACGTTATCCTGAAAGAAGCATTCCTGATGTCAGCAGCTTCCAAGACCTTCTCCATAGATTTCTGGAAACTGGAAATGTCGAATATAAAGAAAGTGAAAGAATGAAACGTGTTGTGAATGAAGAAAATGAGTTTTCTGTGGTGCTGGCAACGGTTGACAATCCCCATGTTAGTCAAAGAGAAGTGATCTCATTAGTAGGAATAAGTAGACGGTCTGTGGGTCGAATCTTAAAAACAAATAAGTTGCATCCATATCATATTCAAATGCACCAGAAATTATCTGTTGACGATTTCCAAAAGCGCCTACAATTTTGTAATTGGGCCAGAGGTAAAATGCAACTTCTTCAATAATGTTTTATTCACTGATGAGGCAACTAAATGGCCTGCTAGATCCCCAGATCTAACAAAAATGGATTTCTTTTTAGGGGGATACATGAAGGACATTTTTTATAGAGCCACACCAACAACAGTACAAAATATGAAAGAAAGAATAATAACTGCCTTTAGGTCTCACACCGGAAGTTTTAGGAACAGTGGGAACCTCATTTCAAAAGCGCATAGAGATGTGTGTCAATCAAAATGGGCAACGTGTGGAACATTTATTATAATTTTTGATTTTTTGAAGAAACCTCTTTTTTTAAGTTTATTTTTGAATTTTGTAATTATTGCTCAATAAAACGAAATTGGTTGCAATTAGCCATAGGGAAGTACTTAATTGAAAAATAATTTTTGGCCACCCTGTACAGTTTTAGGAAATGAAAATGATTCAAGCACATTAATTACATGTCTCATAACTGGTATTCACATAAGTTTTTCTTAAAACTCAATTGTGACTGTGGTGATTTTTTTAATATGCATCTGCAGATTGCATTATTTCAACCAAAAAATTCATTACATCTAAGTGGTTGGGAGATATTAAATGCTAATATAGGAATGAATAGAGCCTAGAGAGACTTCAAAAAATGTACTAATATACATAGCATTCCATTTTAAAAAAAGGCACTTGGTCCTGTAATTTCGTCTTGGCTCACCCTGTATGTTCGAAAATAATTTCCAGTTATATACTTTTTTATCTGTTTACATGCAATTTTTTTAAAATTTAAATTTTTTTAAAATTTAATAGGTGTAAGACTGTTGCATCTTACTATATTTCCAATAGATCAATATACTGTAAGTAATTTGTACTTTTGTTTGTTTCAGCATCCTGGTGGTGAAGAGGTGCTGCTGGAGCAGGCGGGCAAAGAAGCCAGTGAAGCTTTCGAAGATGTTGGTCACTCGAGTGATGCCAGAGAGTTAATGGTTAAATATAAAATTGGTGAACTGATTGCCTCAGAACGCAAACCGGTTAAAGAGAAAAATACCGACTGGGGAAATAATGGCTCCAACTCTGATTCCTCTTCACAAGGGTGCGTATTTTCTGGTCTTTTCCTTTAATACATCTTTGGACATTCAGTCCATCTAAATGCTATTAAGAGTTAGGTAGTTTGTCATTCAGTACTTCCTTTGCTTTTGGGGTATATATCAGAAAGGTCAAAATATTTTATCATATCGGGACACTGTGTGCCATTCTGTGTTTACGGATAAAGATAGTGCTCTATAGAGGGTGACCCCATCTACTAAAAGAGTATTATACTAAAACTATGACTGGAATAAGCTGGCTTTGACAAATTCGTTGAAATTAATAAACCTCATGAAATATTTTCTTTGTACGTAAATGAATACAGAAGTGCCAAAGAAAACTTAAAGTTACTTATTAAGAAAATTTCTTTTCATTTGGCACATTGCTCTCTTTTAAAGTGATATTCTTCTTGCTCATAGAAGCCTTTGTTTTATTTTATTTTTTTATTTAATGGCCTTATTTATATTAACGTCCTGGCCTCTCAACCAGGTCATGTACACATAGACATCAACATAACAACAACAACCGCAGCGGAGATTCGAACTCAGGAGAGGTAACAGCGACTAGACATGTTGTGCCACTCAACAGCGGTCTAGCCCACTGCTACCGTCTCGGTAACACGTGAAAAACATCACTAAACATCCATACCTACCCTAGCCAGGATTCGAATCCGGGATTCCGTGGTCGCAAGCCAAACACTTTAGCACTGCGTTTATGCATTGCATTTATGTGACACAAGTTCCGATTTATGGTTTGGGCAGGTTTATATTAGTTTTTTTTGTCTGTTGCCTTTAAATGTCTATAGTGTTTCAATTTACTGATTATTTCTGCTAGTTAGTTTTTCTTCAAATCCAAATATAAAGCTCTCCGAAATGTGGTTATACATTTGAAAAAACTCAGACAACATTAATTAAATACCGATATTGCCAGTATAAGAACTTGAGATTGAACTCAGTATATGATATATAGTGTGGCCAAGCATGCTTTAGCTCCTGCCTCGTTATCGCATCAGTATTACTACTTCTGTGGATTTTATGTCCAAGAAGACATTGGAAAAAAATATAAATTACAATAGCAAAACTTAAAATAATGTATTTTGACGAAGTTTGGTAATTTCTTTTTGAAAAGAGTACATGTACGGGGGAAAATCAGATAAAGAAACAATACCACATTAATAATATCTGCTTGTTGGGTTGTATTTCTAACCAACACATTACCAACAGTAATTTTAGCATCGTACCTACAGGAAAATTGCACTAATTACATTACACAGCCATACACAAAAAAAAATTCTGGCCTGGGGATCTGACCATGCTCACTATATGTTTTTGGGGTCGCTGAATCCGAATCCGAGGTTTGTTTAAATCCATCACATCAAGATTTTGCCATAACCTCAAAAAACCATTCGATTCGATTCCGACATCTCTTGACATAAGTCGCTGTAACTTCTTCTAGGTAAAAGTGACCCCTCTTTTTTTATACTAGATCGATTGCAAATTAAATTTTCAATCCGATGATGTGGGGCACGATATTCTTTCGGCGCTATTTAAGTGAGATATCCGCCGCCAAAGTGAGGTACGAGGATTTTCCTTCTCGAGCGATACGGTCCAGCTTCAAGGGGCTATTTTTGTCAAACGAAAGTTAGCGAAAATCTGAAAAAATTCAGGGTTACGTAGAAAGATGTAAGAAATCGTTTGGCGCAAATCTGAGGTCGATGCGTGCCTTGGTTTTCGAGATATGGCCGCTCGAAGTCACCGGAAGGTGAAATTCGAATTTTTTTACCGCTTCCTGAGGCTAAATCTCGAAAACTAAACGAGATACTGAGCTGCGGTTTACCCTGTTTGATTTCTCTCGCCTTCCTTTGAATTTTTTAGATGCTTTACGTTAGAAATTTTGCAAAAAAATGAAAGCAGAAGAAATCTGAACAAACTCAGAGGCATGTAGGAAGGCGAAAGAAATCGAATGGCGCGAACCACAGCTCTGTATCTCGTTTCGTTTGCGAGATATAGCCTCGGGAAGCGGTAAAAAATTCAATTTTCACCTCCCAGCGACTTCGAGCGGCCATATCTCGAAAACCAAGTCGCGCACCAACCTCCAATTCACGACAAACGATTTCTTACGTCTTTCTACGTACTCCTGAATTTTTCCAGATTTTTGCTAGCTTTCGTTTGTCAGAAATGGCCCTCGAAGGTAGGCCGTGTCGCTCGAGAAGCGAAATGCTCGGACCTCTCACTTTGGCGGCCGATATCACACTTAAAAAGCCCCGGAAAAATATCGTGTCACACATCATCGGATCGGAAATTTAATTTGCAATCGATCTAGTACAAAAAAGAGGAGGGTTATTTTTGTCAAGAAAAAGTTACAGCGATTTATGTGAAGATATGTCGAAATCGCTTAAATTATGGTTTATTTGAGGTTATGGCAAAATTATGATGTGATGGAGTTAAACAGACCTCGAATTCGGATTCAGCGACCCCAAAAACATATAGTAAACATGGTCAGATCTCCAGGCCAGAAAGATTTTTTTTTGTGTGGCTGTGTTATTTCACTAATTAACATGAAAGCCAATAAAATTCCATTATGAGCAGTAAAATAAACAAGTACAGCTTTTGACAAGATAAACATATAGCTCTTTCGCTATAGAATTCTGTATACAGTGTTACCTCGAGCTTATTGCCCAAAGTTAATATAACTCATGTAAATAATAATAATATACCGGGTGCCCATGATACCAAGTACACCCCCACTTTTCCCTTTATTTTTTAGGGGATAATAGTTTGAAATTAGGGTACAGGATGTGACTAAAAAAAACACTCCCGGTTTAACCGGAAGTACCTACTAGCTTTTTTTATTTTAAATGGCACCCAGTATATTTTTTAATCTTATCTGACAGAGGTTTGAATCATAAATGACCTTGAAAATGGAATTTTATGCAATTATATAGTAGCCATATAAATCATGTTTATAATACCTAATAAATACTCAAAGTATTTAATTGAAAGGTATTTTTACACATTTTCATCACAATCGACTGTTTTGGTAATTTAATTAATCTAAGGCGTTTTCTTTTAAATAGAAATAAATGGTCCAAAACTATCTTTTTTAATTGACACCCTGTACATTCTTTACATTTCTTCGGTAGAGATTTAATTTAGCGTACTAACCCTATTTTCTTTATAGTACGGCAGCCCGTAGCCAAAATTTTTGACTTATAGCCTAATGGGAAATTCCCGCGCCAATGCTCATTTCTTTGAACAAGGATAAAAAAGTTCAGAGCTACGGAAATTTTTAGCGTCGCGAAAGGGTTGAAATGTATCCTTCAACATGTAAAATTAAAGGGTCATCTAAGTAATCACTGTTTCTTGGTGTTCGTAAATATGTATAGTTCGGGGAAAAAATAAAAACGGAAATTTTGAGTGCTGCGTGAAGATATAAGGGGTTAAATACTGAAAGCTGGGAACAGGTGGAAATTCGTGTTATCGCCAAATGTCCGTTCCGACAACTCTCGTCTATTTCGGAAGTTTTTCTACGACAAAAAAAACCGAACGTTTTAATCGTTGCATATCATAGTACTTGCATTTCAATTCTGTGTCTTTTTTTTAGGCTAATTTTGGTACGCCCTAATGTCCGTTCTCTAATCAAAATTATGTTTTATATAAAAAAACATGTATGAAAAATATGAACGGACAATTTTCAACTTGATATGTTGAAAAAAATCATTTTTCGTCACAAGCGCAAAGTGTCATATGTTGATACAGCTGCGTAAAACTTCGCTCCCTTTGTTTATTTGGGCGCTTAATCGAATGCCAGTAGTCTCAGTAGGAAAAGGAAAATCGATTTTTTTATTGTAATAAACTATAAAACCCGGTGATCGAAATTAGCATTAGGTGATAATATTAGATTTTGGTCACGGGCTGCCGTACTATTATAACCGATCCATAAATTGATGTGAAACTACAGTTTGAAGTTGGAGATGACAAAATGAGAATTTAGCATTTTTGCCAGTAATTAACTATAAACATAGTATTTTAAAAGGCCATTTCTGAATCAGATCAAAAAATCTATAGAACGCAATTTGAAATAAAAAATTCACAGATTTCGCAATCCTTGCAATCATCGGGACATTGGAAATAATAACACCATACATATAACATAATTTTTTTCAACTTAAAATAGCACGATCCACTACACCGCTGTATTTCGACCTTAAATGAAAACTGGTAACTTAACCCCCTGTGATATATGCAACCCATGTTACATTTGCGTATATCAGCCGTTGCATATACGCATTCTCACTCGACCGCGACACCACTGTATTTCCACCTTAAATGAAAACTGGTAACTTGACCCCCTGTGATATATGCAACCCATATTACATTTGCGTATATCAGCCCTTGCATATGATAGTCTCAGTCGACCGCGACACATTACTTTGAAATAAAGAGATATTATTATTGTCACTCAATTTGTACAACAGACAACCTATATCAGTTAGTTGCAATTCTAACACATCATTTATTTGCAAGCAGGCACCTATTTATAGCAAGCTGTACACTTTTGTGTTCTATCGTCAGCATCGCTGTACAACTTTTAGGTAACCTCCCGACACGGTAGGTAATGTAATTGGCAAGCGCAGCAGCCTAATCGATAGTAGCGCGGCCTATTCGGCAGCCGTGTACAAATTTTTGCTTGAATAATATAAAGTCATACTTTTCAGTCTGTGACGTCAGACGCGGATGTTATGTAATAAATTTAAGTAAAGGCAGGTCAAATTTTAATTCGCTACTTATTGATTAATCAGTAAATATTAAATTCAATCGCAAAATAAATCTTCTGCCAAGGATATCTTCGAACAAAAATAATTTAGTGTCATTGTAAGTGTTGGCCAGTTTATTAGCATTTTCTAGCTCGAGCAGTGTATATGTAGATGAGCGTACAAATATCGGATGCACAGTGGATTCATAAAAAATGAAATCGATTACAACAAATCTCAAGAGTAAGTGAGCCTACTGATCTTCTCTCTACTGTGCCGCGACACCGCTGTCCTTTGACCTTGAACAAAAACTGGTAACTCTACCCCATATACGAAAACATAAACATTTCCAATGCTAAAAGTTAGTAGTATTTCCAGTTAAATCGAAGGTGAATTTTTGGTTCTGGTTGTGTCAAAAATTGTATTTTTGTGTCCAATATCATGAATCTTAATTCCAAATTTTTATCTTGAAAAATAAAGAAAAAAGTGGGAGGTGTACCTGATGTGTACCGTAGTGTCAGCTAGGCTTTTACAATTTAATCAGGCTAAAATAGCATGTAAAGGTTGTAATATGTAATAAAGTAGGTAAGTCAATTATTATTACATGTATAGACACAAATACATAAACACACTCACTCTCGAGAATGTCAGCTAAAAATGTATCTGGTTATCGTGATCCGTTAAAAAGTAACAACACTTTAATAATTGGGAAAATCAAAACTATGCACTCTTCATTACAATTATTGGTTGTAGTACTTATTAGGTCGCTCAAAAAGTATTATTTTCTTAACTAAGCAATCTTAATTTAATTTTTAAACTTCTCAACTCGAAAATAAAAATAAAATAGATATGTATAAAAGTAAAAAAGCATAATAGAAAATACTGTGTGATGACATATCAACCTTCAAAAGAATTTAGTACTGCTACAGGTCTATTCTGTAATTTTTTGGTTAAAAATAAACGCCCTGCTAAATTTTTAATTTTAACGGAATGCTAAAAATAATAACTCATTTTTCTATTCTGTATGCGACCATTTAACGGATCTGTTAAAGTCATAAGTTTTTAACCACCGCGCTTCTATTTGAGGTTATGATTACGATTATTTGATGGCGGAAAAATAATTACTGAATATAAATGAGGAAATGGGTCGTCAAAAGAATCTCAAACTCATTGACAAACATAAATAAAGTGCCATTTACTGAATGATATTATACAAAATTTTATGAACCAAAAATAAAATACGGTGTTTTTGCCTCTTTAACGGTACCGTTAAATTTTAGTGGCAGGTCCAAAGTCGCCTCTAATTTTAAACGATGTTGGTTAAATTTAACCTTAAAAAAAGTGTACAGAATACCACTGACCGTTAACTTCATTTCGCTAATTATTTTAACAGTGACCTTGCCGTTAAAGCTTAACAAAAATGTTACAGAATAGACCTGATAGAGTGTTATTTCATTCGGCCAAGGCATCTCTAGTAGATTCTGGTAAAGAAAATTTGATGTTACTTTTTTTTTGCACAAGTTATATATAAAATTTAATTCATTAACATTCGAACTGTAAGAAACCACTCACTAAAATGAATTAATTTTATATGGATTCCTCAGATTTGATTAGTTTGATTAGTTGAGATTAAATACTCTTTTGTTGTATACAATTATTATCTTTATTATACTTTCGATTATATTAATGAACTTTTCAGTCATAAATAAATGTAAAAATGTGTTTCTTAACATTAGAAAAATACTTAAATACAGAAGTTTCCGTCACATTTTCGAATACTTGGAACGTTGCCACTAGCAGAAAACCAATTTGATAAAAATATGATGATGATAATTTGATGATGTGACAGTTTTAATTTAATGATGGTGGAAATTAATCATTGATGTCTTACTACGTTGTTAAATAGTTATAGTGGTTACAGTGCTTTGGATGGCAAGCCCACCTAGTTAGTTCCTAGCATGCCCTATATTCAAAATGAGTTTCTGACTTTGAGGTTTATTACATACCCCTGAAACTCAAGAACTAAGAAACTATTAGAGTTAAATAGGCTACACCTAAGAACTGTAATTGGCCTGTACACTGGGCACTGCAGACTAAATCATCACCTACACAGAATTGGACTGGTGGAAAACGCCGAATGCGTCTGTGTCTGTGAGGACGATGAAACGGCAGAACACGTTCTGTGTACCTGTCCTGCTGCAGGTTCTCACTGTTTCGCAAAGGATAAGGATAAGCCCACTTCCACATTAACTTAACCTAATCTAACCAGTCGATAAGCTATAGGAGTTCTGGGACACAGGGGATATCTACATAGGGGAGCTCTCGATGGCATGTGTCCATCTGAAGAGTCCACGGATGTCGAGGGGCTGTTGAAGATCTGCGGGTAAGAGTTTGTCAATGTCCAGAGGCTGCTAAAGAGAAAAGAACATGGTGGGCGATATAGAGAAAAACACGCACAGAGAACAGAGGCGGGGTTGCTAAATTTTTCTCTTCAGCAGCCTCTGGACATTGACAACTCTTCACCGCAACTCTTCAACAGTCTCTCGACATCCGTGGACTCTTCCGATGGACACGTGTGCTATCGAGAGTACCCCTATGTAGATATTCTCTATGTGTTCCAGAACTCATAGCTTATCTACTCTAACCTAACCCTTACTGGTAGGGTTTTGTCTAATTCTCTCTCTTCGCAGTCGGATTATTGAAACTGTCCAATTGACATTCATTTATTATTGTGCAATAAGTAGTCAACATATCATTCGATAATATCCAAGTACTTACAGTATTACTATATGTGCAACAAGTTAGGAAGTGATTTTTTCCCGTATTAGGCGTATATGGAAGAAGCGGTATATGCAGTGTTTCCAATAACGTCCGCATCATATGGGGACATTTTAGTAAGTAACCAATTACTTTTTTTGCACAAGTTATATATAAAATTAATTTTGATTTTGTCAATAGTTTATGCTTAAAAAATATTGCCAAATGACGTGCGCAAAGGCAAGCACGTGAGTTTGTTTATCTGTCATATTTAACATATTTTTAAATGCCAAAAATTGGCGTTATTCCTGAAATCTGGTAACGCCATATTACGTACTAGTGCGACTTGGGTTGGCTAATTGGATTAATACCTGTTGAATGGTTGTATAATAAATTAAAATAATAATAAGCCAAGCCAACAAGCTTGATATAGTCCTCGACCATCAAAATAAGGTGATGTTAGTGATCGAGTTGTCGACACCTTTTATGAGTCAAACATCGCTTTGAAAGAGGAGGAAAAACGGACCAGGTACCGTGATCTCCGGTACGAGGTCCAAGTGTTGTACCCAGGCTACTCGATCAAGTTAGTCATTCTAATAATCGGTGTATTCGGAGGTATGAAGCCTACGCTGCTCTCAGAGCTGAAGACTATACCGGCTTGTGAGAAATCAGCCAAATGGCTGATAGGCCAAATGCAGAAGGCGGTTATCTTGAGTCCCTTCGTCTACTTAGGGCACTCTGTTCTGGAATTTACCGTCACTAACCCCACAGATCGCGGGGAGTGCCTGTAATTATCTCCAGCGCGCGGCGCGGCTACTGAATCGGTCGGAAAGCACTGTAGTTCTGTCCGGTAAACCGAAATAATAATAATAATAACAATAAACGTCACTGCTGTCGTGCGTTTGCCATACAACCCTTTTTTTTAAATATACTTTTATTTTTATTTAAAAACTATATTTAACATGCTCCAGTCAAGACACATTAATTAGGTATTCTCTCTGTTGGTAATTTTCGCGGTGTTATTAAATCTAATTGCTATTTCCTAATTATGAAAATAATCACGTAATGTCAATATTAATCATTAATATGCACTAGTAATTTCTGTGACAATGAAATTTCACGCTTTAAAATTGAATGTAAATATCTGTTCTGTTTTAACTTTTTGCTAAAAGACCATCTTTTTTACATGTGTACATCTCACGAACTTTTACCAACTACTTTTTGCAAAATTCCAATTACTGAATAAATGAAAGTACTTAAATAAATGTATCAGTTCTTTGTAGTGGTATTTGATTCATGTTAACCACTTTCCAACTATTAAAATGAAAAAAGAAGTGTGTTTATTGTCTAGGTTATTAAATATGCACCGGCAAATATGCAAGTAGTTCATTTAAACTAATTGAAAACATTTTAAATGCAGAAAAATGGTTAAAATAAACATTTTTTCCCTTAAGATCAATCAAAAGTACTTTTAATAATAACCTAGGGTTTCAAAAGAGGATTGTTTTTCTATGACATGATGCCATACTTTTATGAGCAAGCAAAGCAGTTTTAAAAAACGCAGTTCTTTGGCGGTTTAAATAGGTAATTATTTTGATTTGAAAGGACATCGCACAAACCTGATGGGAAATGGGTCTCGGTAGAGTAGTCTGAATTTTTGGTATATTATAGCTTTTGTCATCCTGAACAAAAGTCTCCATAGCCACGATGCTCCATTTTGAATATTTTGGCTCCTATGGAGCTCCAAAGCTCCATACAAGCACTAATCTTATGCAAATTCATCGAAATCGTCTGAATTTTTGGTATATTGTACCTTTTGTCATCCTGAACAAAAGTCTCCATGGCCATGATGCTCGATCTGCTCGAGACTTATTGCAAACAGTCCCCATTTTTTACTTTTTCAACATGACCAATAGGACTGAAGATACTTATTTTGAATGTTTTTAAATGGAACTTCCATCATATTTTTATATATTTATATTTTACCTTTAATTCTCTATCCAGGCATATATCATTTTCAAACATACACTGCGGCGTTGTTACGATGTCTCACTTTTTCTGATAAAAAAATTGCAATTGCAACAGTTTCCAGTCCACTTATAGTCGAAGTTTATTGTACAGTGTGTTCTCCATGATGATTTCATTTTTACATTTTTAATCTGTCAACTTTTTTTTCAAATCGAACACAATATTTGTTTTCACTGAAAATGTTTTAGCAATCATTTACCTACATGCTGATAACTCAGTGACCACTTTTTCCCACGGTTTAAAAAAACATTCGTATCTAAAAGAAATCGCCAGTGTATAGGTAATTGGTTGCTGAAACATTTTTTGTACAAATATACAGGGTGCCCCATTTTGAAAAATTAAGTTATAACAGTTTAAAAATATATGAATTCTAATCGTCGCGCCGTGAAGAACATCCTGTAGAGTTTAAGTTCGACTTTGAAAGGCCTGGAAACTAGTACATGATTTGACTACCATTCACAGTGAAATGACGGTCAAGGTTATGAAAATACGTTCTTTACAGATTTTACTCTTGGCAAATGAATTTTTTGTCGGATAAAGTGGAATAACGAGAAACCGCCACAGTGTAAACCCAATAATGATAGATACCGTGCATGTAGCGACGGGCTAGGTATAGGGAGTAAGAATTGCAACATAGCTTGTGCCAGTCTAGGTACATACCTAGCCGCCGCTATACACTCGGTATATGGCTGGATAGAGAAGAGTCAAATATAGATATTAAAAAAAATGTTGGGTATTTTATTTAAAAAATCCAAGTATTCACTTGTCATCACTGTGTGAAACATTCTGTACATTTTGAAATAATTTTAAGATATGTTCTTGATCTCCCACAATTTTTGTCTCGGACATTTTTTTAAATTTGCAACGGTCCAGGAAATATTGACCGTCCACGCTCTAGTGGACTAATGACTCTCCCTGTATGTGTACTTTAGATTCGAGGAAAATAATCCCTTTCCTTTATTTCGAATTTCAGCTTTAATATCACTCCACTATTGGTAATAAGTTGTTTTTAGCAAAGTGGCTGATGTTAAATTAAAAAAATATATATTTTCCTGGAAATAAATGAAAATGCTGGTATAATATTCTTGTCAATGATTTTTTAAAATTTCATTGTCATTTTTAAGATTTGTGACATACAAATTATAACTTAATTGCTACAATATTGTTATATTTTTCGTACTATTTGAGGGTGTTCAAGTGTTTTTGTGTTGAAATGTAAAAATTGTTATGCCTGTCAATGGTTATTTATTTCATTCCCACTTTTAAAAGGTGTGGCATACAAATTATAACTTAACTGCTATAATATTGTTATTATATTTTTCGTATTTGAGGATATTCGAGTGTTTTTTTGTTAAAATATATAAATTATTTTAAGTAGTTTTTTTGTACTGTTTATTCAAGTTGGGTATCAAAGTATAGAAACTAGGACACTCATGATAAGAGTTGATAACATCTATAATTATAATAGATAACCGATTTTTGCAACAGCATAAGAGTAGTACCTAATAAAAGCATCTAGTCATCGTACGATTGATTAGAACTCACTACTCATACTGATATTTTATTTAATAAAGACGATGACTTGATGTTATGTTTTTGTAATTTGATTACGTGGCTTATCAAAACGACAATTCATTTTGGATACTCGGTTTAAATTATAATGTATACAAGCCAAGAAGGATAAACATGTGTAGACACAAATGACATAAAGCTACCTAGGAGACAAGTTAAATGCAGACGCTATGGGAAGACATAAATTAAAAATGTTCTTGCGGGTAATCCATCAAAAAGTAACGACTTTAGAAATCAAAACTATGCACTGTATGCATCGTCAGTGCCAAGGTCATCTTTGAGATGCTGGATGATGAGGCATGCAGGTCTCGACAGCTCAGCTGTGGGGTGGCGAAAGAGGAAAGACCCCAGTGAACTAATTCATTCATTCATTGCCTAACATATATACTTGTCACATAGTTTAATTTTACTTGACGTTATAAACAACATATTTTAATACATGTAAGTTTAGTTTATTTTTCTTAGGGGTGGTTCGCCCGTACCCCTATTCGCACATTCAATTTAACATTTTCTTTGCTTAACTAAATAACTTTTTTTGAACAGGATAGTCTAAATTAATATAACATTATTGTCGCAGTCATAGAATAGAATAGAATAGAATAGAAATTTATTCACCAATAATAGATACACATTTGGTACATTTGGCAAGTCAAAACATGTATAAATAAAAATGTATATCAACAAATCGAAACTTACACATGTATACACATATATACATACATACACACATACAAGTAATGGAAATATATATTATACAACATAATAAATAAATACATAACAAATAAATAACAAAATATGTCAGTGGCCCTATAGGGGCAAAGTCATTGGAAATATAACAAGTAGTAAAAAAATATTTAGTTTTTTTTAATCAGACAACCAGTTAATAGAAACAATCCTTAATTATCTTGTTTGTTCAGAAAATCAGTAATTGTATAATAGCCATTTCTTAGCAGATTTGTTTTTATTTCTTTTTTAAATGTGTTCGGTGGAAGATCTCTTATGTTATGTGGTAGACTATTAAATAATGTAACACAATTATAATAAGGTGAATCTTTAAAAGTTGTTGTTTTATGAGCAGGTATCAACAGTTTATCGCCTTGCCTGGTATTATGTAAATGTCTGTTGTTTAGGCTAGTGAAAATTTGTGGATTGTGTTTAACAAATAGCAAACACTTATATATATAAATGCAAGGGGTGGTGAGAATTTCCTTTTCAATGAAGATATTTCGACAGCTTTCATTATAATTCATGTTAAATATTAACCGGAGTATTCTTTTTTGTATTATAAAAATTCTTTGACAATGCTTGCCCCATGCTAATATATTGAAAGAGATATGCGAAAACACCATCGCATAGTATATATTTAACAGACCATATTCATTGAGAGTATCTTTCATTTGTAATATTGCATAATAAGATTTATTCAACTGCTTACATATATGTTCAACCTGGGAATTCCAGGTTAACTTATTATCGATATAGGTCCCTAGGAATTTTGTGATATCAGAGAGTGGATGAGTTTCTAATTTTATGGGTCTTCTCATATTAAAGTTTATAAACACTGTCTTCGTATCATTTAAGATAAGTTTATTACGATCACACCATGCCTTCATGTCATCAATCACAGAGTTTATTTTATATTCTAATTCTTTAAGTGATATGGCTGCTACGGTTACTGTTGTATCATCCGCATACATTATGGTGAGACCGTCTCTAATGTGTACTGGCAAATCATTTACGTATAGGGTGAATAGCAGTGGCCCCAGTATAGAGCCTTGAGGAACTCCTAAATTTACATTATATGTTTCCGACTCAGTCTTATTACACGCTACTGCAAGCTTCCGCCCCTCCATGTAGGAGTTTATCCATTGTAATAGATTTCCCCTTATACCAATATTGGTTAGCTTTATTAGGAGTATATCTTTGTTGACAGTGTCAAAGGCCTTCGACAAGTCAAAAAATATAGACACAACATATTTGCCCTCGTCTAATTTCTGATAAAGGTGATTTAAAAACTGGCATGATGCCGTTTCAATGGATCTGCCTGTCCTAAAGCCATGCTGGTATGTTGTCAATATATTTTCCTTACCAACAAAGGACATTATTCTAGTGGATACAATTTTTTCAATTAGCTTGGATAGGACACTTAAAAGGGATATCTGTCTGTAATTGTCGATATCATTTAAATTGCCTTTCTTGTGAATTGGTATAACACATGCCTTTTTTAATATATCAGGGAATACTCCTTCTTTAAATGATAAATTTATTAAGTATAATAGAGGATCTGATATTTCCTCAATAATATTTTTAAGTACATGGGCGGTTAGCTCGTCAAAGCCGGACGATTTTTTATTTTTTAGATTTCTAACAGTGTCTAATAGTTCTTGCTCGGTAACTTCCGAGACAAATATTGACCGCTCCGTGTAGCTAGCAACAGTGCAGGGTAAAGACATATTATAAGCAAAGTACCTATTTATTTTCTCACTGGCCACAGACGCAAAATGCATCGCAAAATAGTCAGCTACATTACTACCAGTTATTGTATTATTATTTATATATAGTGTTAGTTCCTTATTTTGATTATTTTTATTTCTACCTAAATTATTATTTATAATTTTCCAAATCTCTTTAGATTTATTTTCGGCATTGCTTATTTTTTGACTGTAATAGTTTTTCTTTGCAGATTTGATATTTCTCTTATACTCTTTTTTCCTGTTTGTGTATATTTTAACTGAGTCAGGAACATCCGAGTGCAACATTTCTGAGAACAAGATTTTTAGTGCCCTGCCCTCAGATACTATTTCTTGTGTTAGCCATCCTTTATCTAATTTGTTTGTTTTACTTTTTACACGCCTATAAGGGCAACTAACATTGAAGCTCCATAGTAATGACTCAACAAAATGTTGAAAGGCAGTGTTTGTTTCCAAATAATATATGTCATTCCAATCTGTGGAAGTTAAAAGATATTTAAATTCTCTTAAGTTATTTTCGTTGATAACCCTTCTATAAAATGTTGACATATCACTGTTTACCTCAGTTGTAGCTGTAGTTGGTGTATATGATAATATGAGAGCAAAATGATCCCCTAATGAAGGATTTACAACACTGACGTTATAAGTTATCATGGGTAAATTTGTGATCATGTAGTCAATGCATGTTGAACTAATGCACCCCCTGCTATCTCTAAACACTCTAGTTGGTTCATTCACAGTTGGAATTAATTGAAAAGCTTCAAATAAGTCACATAATAATTTCCTTCTTTTATCATGAGCAGTTAAATAATCAATATTAAAATCGCCACAAAGAACAATATTTGGACACATTCTAGACGCTAATTTTAGAGCCTCATTTAAATTCTTCAAAAATAAATTTAGGTTACTATTTGTGGGTCTGTATACATTAATTATAATAATTTTTTTATCAGCGATATCGATACATATTGCACACATTTCTATGTGACATTCAATAGATAAGTCATTGATTTTACTAATGTTATATGAGCACAGATTTTTTTTTTACTAGTATTAAAGCTCCACCATGAATATGATCTGTACGGGAAAAATGAGATTTTAAATCATAATTAGGCAAAACGATATTGTCAATGTTGCTGTCCACTAGCCAGTGTTCGGTGATACACAGAACATCTAAATTATTCTCATCTACAAAAATTTGAATTTCATTTAATTTATTTGTTATACTCGGACGTAATGTGCATATTTTCTTTCTTGTAATCCAAAGTTGATCGTGGCATGTAGCCAGTGAAGTAGTTGTTGAGAAATATGTGTTTTCTATAATTATTTCCTTTATTTTTATATTAACTTAACTTAATTTTTGTACTTCTTCAAACTGAACTAAATTGAAAATACCGATTAAATAGGTAAATATATATATCAATAAATGCTTTAATTGCAGTAATAACTTTCTAGCGTACTTACTGTGTGGAATATGGCCTTAGGTGGCGCTACTAAACATAAACACAGTGCATATAGTAGATAGCTTCCAAGTTCAAAGCGTAGGCTCTCTGGAAGAGCGTTACACATTTGAAAAAGCGCAGACAGCATCCATTAGCTACCAACATTGCCAGTGTCGAAGCTGGGGCTCGAACCCAGTAAACGATGAATAGTCTGAACAACCACACTTGTTACTAACAGGCTTCAGCCGACTGAGCTACCGTGCCGAACCATATTCCATTTCGGTTCCTGATATCACGACTATGAATACATAACGTCTCTCGGCTAATGAAGTAGTGATTTCTCTGTCTTTACGCACCTAATTGGTCGAAACCTACGGGAGACTTCTTTGCAGTAAAGGTTTCTCAGCGCTTTTGGTGAGTCTATGTATTACAGAACCTTTGATTCTAACGTACTATTTTGCTTCTTGCTTGTTACCGTATTGCATTTAAAGTATGGCGAATTCCGTGCATTTTTAAGTTCCCGCAACTGCGTATATTTAATATCTACATAGTTATTACCACGAGTCACTTTGGGAATACATCTTTATGTGACTAACTAATGAAATTGAAAGAAAAAGGTTAGTAAACGCCAAAAATGTCAGTGAAGCAGCTGGACGCAATTGATAGCAAAACTTAATATCAAAAATATGTTTTATAATTTAATTAAGTTAGTCGTGAAATATTCTCCCCAAATAACACTTGTGCTTTTAAATTTACTCCTGCTTCCGAATACAAACATAATAGACCAAGATCCCAGAGCCGCCAGATCTACGTCATTTTAGCAAAGCTAATATTTTGGCAATAAATAGTGTGATATATAGTTAAGAACGTATGCATATTTGCTAGTTTGAAAGCGGGGCCCCTTTACAGATAACAGGTACAAAAGGTTGAAAAGAAACCGTACTAACCTATGTTAAAGTGTGATAGCTGGTTTTCATATATGTTTGACAGTATACTGTTAAAAACTAACATTCATTATTGCCAGATACTTTCCGTGGGCCCTAACTTCCGCCAGACGCTTTAAAGCTCGAAAAAGAACCCCAACCTAACCTAACATAGTAATTTTTTTGTTTTGTTTCGTTTTTTACATAGTTGGTAGTAGATCGAAGCCCCCCACGTAAAAATAAAATTCATACTTTAACATAAATTGAATCTCAATAAAAAAATATATTTCTTTCAAAATTATATCAAAAATATACTATGTTTTTTTATTTCTACACATTTGAGCTACATTCTATTACTCAAGAGCACTTAATAAACATATTTATAACACGTATACATGATACTAGTTTTTGCTATGTACGCAAATGAGACGTCCGCAAATAAGACACAACCGTTAGTGCATGGCCACGTCGACGCACCGTACAGCGTACATCTCTCATCGCAGATGGCACGTCTCCCATCGCACATGGCACGTCTCCCATCGCACATGGCACACCGCCTAGCCTGGTCTGCATAGATCTTTGGTCAGAGTAATACAGAGTATAGTATAGTATAGTATAATAGTTTCTGACCAGGATGAAAATTTTCGTTGTCAATGCTTATTGCTGGAAAACCACATGCCAACATTTTCTGCTCGCCTGTTTTCCAGATTTTTGGTAAAAAATTGGACTTTTGTCCAAAAACGGGCCAAAACTGATGCTTTCCAAAAAAAATGTTGGCAACTTCTCAAACTTGTAGTTTCTTTACCAAAGAATAGGCTCTGTAAGTGCCAACATTTTTTTCTCAATGTAACCCCCCCCAAACCACCCCCAAAACCCCAAAACATTCAAATACCGTCAAATACCGATTATTATGCCAAAAAGGATACAAAATGACACATTTGCGAATAATTACCGAAAAATTATCCCTTTTAACATAACAAAATAGTTAGTGTTAGCTAGAGGAAGAACCTTATTTGAGCAAAATCGATCGATAAATAAAAAAGTTAAAACAATTTTTAAATCAAAAAATATTTTTTTTACATAATTTTTTTCATGTTTTCCAATTAAACTAAAAATGTGTAAAACTAATATTATTTACAAAAAAACTGCGAAGAGTATCCTATAGAATGTGCAACAATTGTATAAAAAGTGCAGTAAATCGGCGAAGAGTTTAACGGTTAACTTCTTTTAGAATACGTTAACGAAATGAAATGTTATGTTTTTTTTAGGAGCAAAATTGTCTCATTAAGTAAATAAATAAAGCAAATTCAAAAAACTGTTTCATTATTTAAATATACCCCAAATATAAAAAAAAATGTCATTGTACAGAAATATTAACAGACAAAGATTGGTTTAGATAAAAATAAAAAATTTAAAGTACTTAAACTAGTTAAATGTACTTGTAAGTGTTTTACTTTTAAACAGTACTTGATATTTGATACAAGGAAATACTTGAAGTATTTACATGTACTTGTTTGAATTAAATGACTAATTGAAGTAGTACAAGTAGTACTTGCACCCAAAATTACAAGTACTACCTCGAAGTACTTGATACTTGAAGTGTTCTGCTTTTTGAAAAGTAATTGATAGTTGATGCAACAAGTACCCCAACTAACTATTTGGTACTTGATACTTGAAGTAGTTTAAATGAGTACTTTGCCCAGCTCTGCTAAGTGTAAATACAAATGAATTATATGTACATTTTTATAATTGAAATAGTAAATAAAAAATAGTTCGCCTCAACGCCCTCAACCAAAGAAACGCTTTCGAATGAATTTTAAATTATTTTAATTAATGTATTTGTATCAAATAAGAAGTTATCAATTATATTTTGTATTAAATGACCAAATAAGAAAATCTGTTTTAAAAATATTTTATTAAATACATTAATTATTTAAAATACAACGCAGGAACGCAGGAAATATTGTGTCCAAAGTGGCCAAATGTTTTAAACGTTTTTTAGTGTTAGTGTAGAATCATAATATGGTTTCGATCATAGAAGTAGTACTAATTTCATTTATAGTTTATTACTTATCTCAAATATAAAATTAATGATTTGAAATAAGAAGCACTTTTAGCAAAAAATCGAATGATAACTGAAATAAAGTAAAAAATAAGCTCGAAAAATTGCATATGAAATAAAGTAGAAATAGGAAAAAAATGTTTCAAATAATTAATTGATATAAATTTAATTGATGTAAGTCTCAAATGTTGATATCTTTTGTCATGCGAAACACCTTTTGGTGTATTTATCGTGAAATTTATTTTATTATACAGGATACAGGATATTCATGAATTTTAATACAAAATAAATTGTGCTAATTGTTCGGCTATTTCCTTACATAATTTTATTAAAATCAGACTTCTGTAGTTATATTTATCTCTTTTGTTGCAAATAGGGATTCACAAACACGGTATCGCCCGTGCTAAAGAGTGTGCGATGTGCGAGGCTCATCTTGTTGATTGGCTATTGGGCAAGGGGCGCCCATATGGTCACTCTCATTTAAAATAATGGTTCTATTTAATTTCAGTGTGCGAGGTGCGGTGCGACGTACGCTGTGCGGTGCGCCGACATGGCCATGCACTTACGGCGCAAGTGCTCCTTGCCCTTCTCGCATCATTTGTATGAAAAGATATCAGTTTTTGCGGTGTACGCAAATGAGACGTCCGCAAATAAGACAACCATATAAAATGCTACTTGTGTGCATGTTAGCGGATTATTTTTGGGGTAAAAGCCATAGAAAATGGACTAATTCAAATAATCTTGTTTAGTTTATTTTAGGTCTAATTCTTTTGGTCGGTTTTACGATTTTCTTTCAATTATTTATGCTTTTTATTAATATTTTAGTGCATTGCAGCGCCAAAGGGGTCGAACTTCGATTGTACCTGACGAAAAGTCTCAGGTTAGCGGTTTTGCTGTTAAGAAATAGTAAATGGAACAAATAATTTTCAGACGTAATTGTTAGTAAGTAAGTAATATTACATTAAATGTAGCAATAAGAAAAAACACAAATATTTTGAAAAAATTGAACCGCTTTTAAAAAAACGACCACTAAGACTTAATAAATAGAGTTTTACTGCCATTCGGTTAATTGAACCTTATTACCAGAGATCGGAAATTTCATCTCGGTGACTTAAAAGTCAGGGTTGTCCGTCGGCTCGGAAAGATTTTTATGCAAGTATGATACAATTTATCTTAACTTGTACTTTTTTTTAGGGAATACCGTAATACCTGAAGTTAATATGGTCAGTTTATTATAAACACTCATTCGAAGAGGAGGTATTGGGGGATGTAACATTGAACTAAAACACACACATGTATTTTTCACTACCCCTTAAAGTACCATGTAATTTTTCACGACCTATAACGAATATAAAGTACATTATTAATATTTGTTCTAAATGTTCTGAAGGTAACCTTCGCCGCCTGTCATTAAAAATCCCTTTATAATGAGAACGTCGACAGATGTCATCGGGGCGTACTTAAAATGTGTGAAATTTCTTAACGCCTGGTGTAGAAAAGTCTACTTCTTTACTCTTTAAAAGGTTTATTACAGATGACATAGTTACAAATCCGGGATTGATTTTTAAAATTCTTAGAAATTTTGTTTGAAACTCTTTCAGCGATTTCTCTAGGTAATTGAAAAATATATTGCTGGAGAACGAACACGATGTTTATTGCATCAACTGCAGTATATTTTAATGTTGGCATATGTTGAAGGTCTATGGCTAGAGGAATTGGCGAGAAACTTCCGTGTATGGTCTTCAGATCTTTTTGAATACTTGGATCCATAAATGCCTGTTGAGTCTGTGAAATAACAACTGCGTCAACTGGAGTCCATGTGCTAGACATTTACGTGCAGCACATTGCGATATGTTTCCTTCATAATTCGTCCTGCAGCTTTCATATAATTCACTCCCATCAGTAAGAAATAATAAGTCCTTGTCCTTATTTTCTACATATTTGTCATCCCATAATTCTTGTAAACTTGAATTCACTGCCTTCACTATATTGCGACAATTTGTCGTGTCTACAACTTTAGAGGCGATCGAGTGTCCACGCACTGAACAATTTTTCTTCAATGCACCCACTAAAACATTCGCTACCTTCTCACCACAAGCATTGGTGCTTTTGTCTACACTAACCCAGATGTATTTCCCAGTAAGCACGGAAGAAATTTTTTGTCTAACATTATCACACTCCATTGATAAATATTTTCTTCTGAGTGCCATTTCCGACGGCACCCGAACATAAGTGCTTGCCACTAATAAACTTTTCCAAACATTGTCTAAAAAGTGGGTTATCTAGTTTTGACCACGGTATGTTACATCCCACCATCACTCCCATTAAATCTGAATTAAAACTACGTTGACTGTCACTATCAGTAGAGCCACTAGCACTAATATGCTTTTATGAATGTCTATTAATATTTGTTTTAGATGTCCAAGAAATTGTTTTGTTGCAACTACTACAATAGAGATCTGTTCCATCAAATTGCAGTTCTGAATTGCGAATCCACAAGTCTACTGCAGCCTAAGAAGCACTAGACATTTTTATATACCGCCAACTCTGTATAATTTCACACTAGGTTTGTACATACATATGGCTAGATTTATACTACAGTTTGCAAAACTGCGATGTGGGATGGTCTACCCTTTCCCTTCATTAAATGTTGACGTAAATGCCAATAATACCACAGTGTAGGTAAAAAGCGATTTTGAAATGTTTGACAATTTCGGCGGCATCGAGATAAAAACCCCATAAGTAAAAAACATAAAAGTACCTCCGTACACTGGAATTTAATGTCGACACTGGGTCGGAGTCGAATGCCTTTAGCACTGCAAATATAATAAAGTCAACTATGTTAGGTAATTGTCAGTACGTGTCACAAATGTAGTAGATTTCCGATAAAAGTAGGTTATGCGTTAACATTTTAAAATGAAATAAAATTCACTTTATCACGTGATGCACACGGTGCATGGCAGTTTTAAGCCATTAATCCTTAACTTTGTTATGTATGATTTAATATATAAAAATGGTTTATTTTATTAGGAAAAATGTTTTATGTTGCCAGCAGTTAATTGGGTTTTCATATTTAATTATTGTGAAAATAAACAAAATAAACACGCCACACATTAAACAACAGGAAATTGTGTGTTTGATAAAAATTGTCTTTTTATTTGCTGTTTTACACGTTTTTGTAAGAACTATTACCGTTTTTAAGTTTTTATTACCAAAAATACAATGTACCTGGCAATAATAAATATTTCACTTCGTCGTTTTGTGGCTGTTTCAGCAAATGCTGGCATTACAATATATTACGTCCATATGAGACGCGTCTCTGGCACCGAGATGGAATTCCCCACCTCTGCTTATTACCTAATAGTAATTTTGAGATCGGGTAAAAATTCGATTTGGTTATTTCTTAATTTTTACAACGATCTGAAAAGCGTTAGTAGGATAATAAGGTTAGATTAACCGAAAGTACTATTCTTTTGGGCTCAATTAATTGTGTATTAGGTTAGATGTTAATTTAATTATTGTGATAACAGACCCATAGTCGTGATAATTAACTTATAATAATAATATTTATTCATCCAGTAAATCCAATTTTAATAGGTCGCGTCTGTATATCCGTTAATACATACTGTAAAAGGAAGTGTACGGCACAATGTTATAAAATTAAAAATTTAATGAAATTTGATTAACAATGTATGATTTTAATTAATATTATGTACATTATTCAACTATAGTTTGTCTAGCGCCAATTTGAAAATCATAATCAAAGGAATAGTTTATAATACCAGCGGTGTCATGAGCGTCGACCGACAATTTTTAGAATCACTTTTTAATAATTATAAATATTTTTTACTACTTTATATTAATTGATAGGCATGATGTAAATTATTTATTTATAATGCATTATTTATTTATAATAAATAATGTTGGTTGAATGAACAACTCAATAAATGAATCAAGAGCAGGTAATGGTGAGCCAGGTAAACAATCGACTACTTTCGTTTGAGGTAAGCGCATAACATATCTGGTTCACTATATTCGTATACCGATATCGTTTGTAATATTCAAGCACGGTCTGAATGAATAGCATTTATTTATCTAAAAGATAATACATGGCAATAGTAAAGTAAATACAATAGTAGATGCACTAATTTAGTGCATGTCTCCCAGTAATGTACAAATATTAATAATAATGATAATAATAATAATGTATGACTAACCTACTATAATAACATGAATAACATAAATAACACAATAATAAGTAATAATATAAACAGCTTACGAATAACATACACTTGCATTTTATATACACATATACATATATATGCATATATGTACACACATATATATCTATATCTATATTTACATATTTTCCTTTACATACTTAATAAGCTTCGATTTGAATAAACGAATGTTATTAACAGTTTTCAGGTGGTTGGGTAGAGAGTTATATTCAATAATACCTTTATGAAATAGGCTATTGTACGTGAGGGTGTTAGTTGTGTTATTTACATAACAGTTGTTTTTATTCCTAGTGTTATAGGAATGGACTTCATTTACACTCACTAGCCTCGAGGATAAATAATCTGGTACCATCTTATTAATATTTTGTAAATAAATAACATTGTTTGAATATACATATTCTTTTTTATATCGAGCCAACCTAATATTTCCAACATTGTGTTAATATGTGTAAATTGATTTACACCTAAGACGATACACATGGATTTATTTTGTAGAATCTGTAACCTGTAACAGTTTACTTGAGATACATATATAACTGACGAACAGTAGGTAAAATGGGGTAAAATAATACTGTTATATAATGTAACTTTAGTGTTTATAGAAATGTGTCTACTAAGTCTATAAAAGTATCCTATTTTTTTACCAATTTTTTTAGAAATATAATCCACATGATTCTTAAATTTTAAATTCCTATCTATTAATAATCCCAGGTATTTAATGTCATCTTGAAAATCTAGCTCCTTATTGCCAATTTTGACTTTTATTTGTAAATTACAAAAGTTTTTATAAGCCCAGTCGGATCCTATAAATATACACTTTGATTTTGCTTCATTTATTTTTAGCCTGTTTGCATTAAATTTTTGAGTAAGCCTATTTAAATATTCATTAATAGTGGAAATCAAAATTTTATAATCTTCGTGGCTAAAGTAGATTAGCGTGTCATCTGCAAAGAGATGTATTTTGCAATTGACTAATACTTTACCCAAATCATTAATATAAAGGATAAATAACAAAGGACCAAGAACACTCCCTTGCGGGACTCCATTGTTGTTATAGCTGCTTTCAGAATATTGACCATCATATTTTGTTTTTTGGCATCTAAATGATAAATAACTTTCCAACCACATTAAAGTAGTGCCAGAAAATCCATACCTTTTAAGTTTTAAAATTAGCGTATGGCGATCAATTGTCTCAAAAGCTCTCTTTAGGTCTATGAAGACAGCACATAAGCCAAGTCCTTGACTTATGTCCTCCTTCCAATCAGATATTACACATTGTAATGCAGTCTCGCAAGAGTGTCTGTCCCTGAATCCTGACTGATATGTACACAGCAAACTGTTACATTTTACATATTCTAGTATTTGATTATATACTACTAGTTCTAAGAGTTTTTCGCAAAATGGCAACATATTGATGGGGCGCATTTCTTGTGCTAAGTTTGTATTAGGCACTTTTGGGACCAGAATAATAACGGAAGTTTTAAATCTATCAGGCACAATACCTTTTTCTAAACTAAGGTTAATTAAATTCCTTAAGGGATATCCTATGACATGAAAGAGTTCTTTTATTAATTTTAAGTCTATCTCATCTATACTACCGTTTTTACTTTGACTATAGATAATTTCTTTTAATTCGTTTATCGATATCTGTTTAAAGAAAGAAAAGGAAGACGAATATAGTGGTATAGTATCTGTCAAAATAGTTTCATCATTATTATTATCAATGTCAGCTACAATTTCTTCAATACTTTTAACATAATAATTATTTAGCACTTTAGTAATGTCGCTTGGTTTATGGTAGTACGTATCATCACAAACAATGCCACAAATTTTTTGCTTTTTGCATCCTAATATGTCCTTTAGGTTAGACCACATTAATTGAATTATTTTTATTTTTGTCTATTGCATCATTATAGATTTTTTTTTGTGTTGTCTATAGTTTTCGTTACTAAATTTCGACAATTTTTATGTTCTACCCAGTCCTCATTACTTCTAGTCCATTCATATTTTTTATATGCATTATTTTTGTTTTTAATAGCCTCTCTGCAGTCCTCATTCATCCATCTATTATTCAACTTTATTTTGGTCTCTGTTAGTGGTGAGACTGTATCTAAGGTTATTATCTCGGTGTTATTCTATCACAAACAGGCTGTGTAATGGTTTATCCTGGTAGCAACGCCTTAGGCTGAATTTCTAAATTGAAAATGGAAATACTATACAACATTAGGTTCTTCTATAAACATATTTTTTATTATTGTCGTCAATTATTATTTTCTATTTAAGCATCACACTTTTTTAGTGAAAGCTGGAAAATATTTACCGGTACCTTGTACGCGAAATTGGTTAGAGTTCGGTTAATATGGGGAGTCAAATATATTCCATTTATTCGATGGAAGATTTAGATGTCTAACCTTCACTTCCTCATGATGGGGCATGAGAACTATCGTCCTCATGGATAACTTTTGCGAGGGCTCTGAGTAACCGAATCTGCTCCAAATGCATCACAAAGGCTAATATTTATTATTTTTATTATTGTTATCACTATTATTATTATGGTGGCAAACGAAGAAGCATACTTCGCTCTAGAGTTAGGTATACCAATTAATCATAAGGTCACCAATTTCTAAAAGTTTGTTTTATTTTAAAAGTACTTTAAGGTGCCCAACAGAATCAGTTATAGTAGGTTCTGTATATAATTCAGCCATATGAAAAACTTGCAAGGAAGTTTAAAGGAGACCGGCCACAGTTAGTTTTCAAAAAGAAGGCGTTCAGCTTTTATTATCATCACAAAAAATTATCATAAATATTTCCTGACGAGTTAAGAACGTGGACCCATCCCACGAATATAATTGGTTGAAATTTGTCCTACCAAATAGATGATTCGTCGAAATAAGCGATCTAGTCAACATAGATTTCCAGGGGCGGAATAACTGTTTCTTTGTCATAAAAGTGTGTACTGCACGACTCTGGCGGCATACTAATTAGAAGCGGCCGGTCTCCTTTAGGCTTTTTTGCGAGCTTTTTTGTATCGCTGGATTTCATGTGGAACCTACTATGCCTATGCTTATCAACATATCTACATTAGTTTTATTGAAAAATCATATGAAGTCATTTTTTTTCAAACCATTTTTTTTTTCAGCCCTTTTAACGTAAATACAATCGTGCTTATATCACATCTACCACGATGCAGACAGATTCTGAAAATTCCGGAATCTGGGAATCGAAGTCCCAGGATTGCTGAGATAAAAACAATAGGAATCCCGGGAGCCCGATAATCGAGATCCCGGGATTGTATTTCCTTAATGCCTTCTACACTTTTGTCACGTTCGGTTCAACATTTTGTGACAGGTTGGACATTGTGACCAAAATTTCTGCGTCTTGTGTTCCAATAATCATACCCTTCTCACTTAGTTGTACAAAATTACGACGAATTTGTATTTTAGGTATTTTTTCCGGGATATTTTAAAGGCTACGATAAATTTTCGCCTAATTCCTCACTTAATGAAACGGATAATATCAATTATAGAAATATTCTCTTCGATGCCGTTTCAAAAATATATTAATTACTATTTACGTGCCTCTTAAATATATGGAAAGGTCCATAAAATTGATGAAGTTGTAGTAAAATTATCTGAGATAGCCGCAAAACTCGTTTTTAAAATTTATATCTTTACTACAGAACGGTTTTTTCTTTTTTGAAGTTCCGGTTACAAGTTTGTGACTCGTAGTTTATTAAATTACACATGTCTAATAAGTGATGATGTTAGAGGTCAACACCAGAGCACGTTTTACGCAAGGTTTATCGTATCATGTCGACGTTGAACACGGAACGCAAGTCATCATGCATTTTTGTTTGATATGAAATAAATAATATTTCTATAGGCAAGTCATTGGTCAGTTAGAACAGAAAAAATAGATGATACTAAAAATTTATTTTATTAAATAGGATATAAAAAAGATTAATTATTGAACAACAATAAATACCTACGTTTAAAAAGCCGCTGCTCGAGGAATTACTACTACCACATCCAGATACCCCATCCAAGTCTCTTTAAAGGAGGTTAAAAAAAATAGAGGCCTCTGCCTCTAATACAGGGTGCGGCAGAAAAGATGGGTGTTTTTGGGACGGTTGATGTACGCGAATGGAGGGGAGTTTGTGATAGAACTCTGGGCGCTGCAGCTTGTTTTCGAGCAGAGCGCTCTGGGCGGTGAAGGATCTCTTTTCTCGCTCTTTCAACGATAGGCAGTGTTCTTACACTTCGACTACGATCACGAGGTTTCGGATTCATTGCCGATGCAGTCGTTCTGAAATTCTGAACCCATGTGACGATTGTGTCACGTTTTGGGATCGGACCATATTATTTGCAGCAGGGTTTTGGTTTTGATTTCCCTGTATACTTGAAGCATAAGCCATATCCTCTTAATAAAAGAATTATATGGCATTTATTTAGAAAAAAAAGCATTTATAATAAAAAGACGTACTACACACCTTTACTCTGATGTTGTGTGGGGCTGCTATTTTTTGATTTTTAACAGATAGGAACTTCATCTCCGCCTACCACCTGTATTCTGTTTCGTGAATGGGCGCTAAATTTATGTAATGGGCAGAAGAAATTTTATATGTAAAAGTTCATTCAATATGGAATTGAGATAAATAAAATACCACCTGGCATGTATTCTAATTAAAACAATATAAATATATTTTAATGGTTAATGGTAATGGAGTCGGACCATGGTGACGGATATTGAAATGTCGGCGGACACACCGTTGCACAACAAATCAATCACAGATTCGCCCGATTTCAAAGACTCCTCGACTGCGAACGCACCATATTTTCTCGTCCAGATAACCATTGTGACTAACGAATGGCGTATTTTGTCCCAATCATGTGAGTAGTGATTGCGCGATATATATCGATGTATCATAAACATCGATGTTGCAATAGACTATGTTCGTTATTTTTAGATCGATAAATCACATTTTTAAACATCGATGTAATATCGATATAACAGCAATATCGAAAATATCAGACAGTCTATTCAGAAAAAAAAAAAAAAACAAGGCGAATCTGAATCAGTATTTGGCTTTGATACATTTTTTTATTTTGGCCATTTATCGAGTATTACCAGGAGCGGTGCGATCGAATTGGTCGCCAAAAATGCAACGGTAGATGGTCTGCGCAATAATCCAAGTTCCTCCAGGTCTAGAGCTTATGAGGGTGCCTGGATTCCACTGGAATGTACCAAGATAAATGTGTAATTCAATAATTTATTGTAAGAATGATGCCCCCCGCCCATCGAAATTTTGAGGGAGGGAAATATTGTACTGTGTGGAGTGGCACCCCCCGCTCTTTGAAATATGCAATTCTTAGGAATGCCTCTACCGCTCTTGGAAATTTTTATCGACATAAATATTCTATATTAAATAATAGTATCACTGTTAAAGACATTTCATATTAAAGGGACGGGGGCGCCACAGTGAGATTTCGCACCACCAGTAAAACTTGCTAGAGCGGCTTCTGAGTACTACTGAAAGTTGCAAATGAATATGATATGGGTAATCGCTAGAACCCGGGAGCAATGTAGCAGTGATAGTGCCAAACACGCCATACGCGTTATTTACTCCACGGAAAACCAATGCTATAATAATATGGTAAAAAAAACGAATACAAAAAACAGTGCCAGAATTTTTTCATTATAAACTTTAATTTATCGAATGATAAATATCATATATCGATAGTTTGGTTCGATGTTATCATCGACATGAAATGTCGATAGTTTCGGTTCAGTGGCGGCTCATGATATTGTCTGCAGAGGAGGCTTGATATTCTGAAAGACAACTGATGTGCAATATGACTACAATTTGTACATTTCCCCACCACCCCTGAGGTATTACAACGTTACATTTTTTTGCCGTGGGTTGTTCGCCAGGATACCGATTCACGACTTGAGAGAATAGAACTAATAAAAGAATAGAATGAAAAGAAAATAGAAAATATGATGAGATGAAAAAATCATTCTCATGAAATTCTCGTTCCTACGACTCGAGTATCGGTATCCAAAGGAGTCCTACTATCCCACTTGTAATTAAATTATATAACTTTTAATAAAAATAAAAATAGTTTTGGTAAAAAAATTAAAGTGTTTTTCTACAAACAAAAAATTGTATTCATTATCACTGCCAGGCGTGTAAAATTATAAGTTTTAATAGAAATTAAAATAGTTTTGAGAAAGAAGTTATATAAAAAATATAACCGCGGAACTCTATATTATGGAGAATTATAAAAAATATTTCCTAAAAAATAAATAACACAAATAAATATTTTTTCTAAAATAACAACTACCTATATTAATCTGTGCTTTAAAGCCTGAATATTTTTATAAATGAGTGGTAACCTGCGATTTTTGGAACTAGCAAAATGGTTGATTATTTCATCATAAAATGAATCACGTTTACTCAATTCTGACAAAAAAACGTTTTTCTATTGAAATAAGCGATACATTTGAAAGGCGGTCTTGACTCATTTTGTTTCTAGTAAAAATGTTTTTATGCGTTTAAGTGTTGAAAATGATCATTCTACAGAAGCTTACCGGAATTGTCTCAAAAAAATAGTGGCGTTATTCAAAAAGTTCTCTAATTTTGGGTCATAAGTTTTTAAAAAATCTACCAGCTCTTTGAAATTTCCTTTATTGCACGATTCTCGTTTTTCGTCATGTCCTCGGAAAGAATTTTCTTGTGTATATAACGGCATCTATTAACCTCTTTAATATTTCCCTATTCTCACGGACCTTTTCGTTAACATTTTCTATTTCTCTCTTATGTGCAGAATCCAAGAAATTTACAATATTTTGTTTACCAAACATTTCGAATTTAATGCAAGATGAAATGTGCTCCTGGGATTTTTCGTGCCTTTCTAAACCTCGCGACAAATTTTGCAAATTATTAAACCCGGCCCTGCCCCAAATTGAGGATTGATCATTAGTAAATAATAAACATCTCCAACAATATAATTTGTTTCTAACTGTTGATGCCGTTAACCACTCGACTTTTTTATAATTGTTATCACAAAACCCTCTGTTTTGTTTACCACTTTTAAAAACTAACGAAAGCATTGCTGGTGTAGGCCTGGCATTTCTTTTAATTCTTACCTTTTCGTCATAAATAAGAGTAGTAAATCCATTTAATAACAAATAATCCACCACGTCTGGACAACAAGACATGTTGTTGGGAATATTTTCACCTAGAGCACTTATTTCTAGCCCGCCTATCAAATGTTTTATGTATTTATACGTCAAGTTGTTCTTAACCGGTTAAACGCAACTGTCAGACGTCAGTTCGTTTTCTTTGTGAATCACCTGACTCTTGAATGACCTGTGCACATGCGCTATAAAAACTAAGATCTGAGGCTAGCCTCATACTTGGCTATTCCAAGTGTTGCTATTTTACACGGCGCAAAGAAATTCAAGGTCATTCATGTTATAAGTAAATGCGGTAAATTTGGAAGCTATTTCGTATTAGCCTCCAGCGAACCGCAATGTTCATTCAGTAAAAGACCGGCCGACCGGGAAATATGCATACAAAGACTATCCGGACTGTAACGTTATAGGTATGTTTCTGGAAAGGAAATGCAAAAATGTTATATATAAACTGAAAATTAATTAATGAATAATAAACAATAAAAAATATTGAAAATTGAGATATACCTAATAGAAATTTCTTAAGATATTACTTTTGAAGATATGGTGGTTCTTCCAAGGGGAGGCTCAGCCTCCCCTGCCTCCCCTGACGAGCCGCCACTGTTTCGGTTCGATCTCGCGTCATTAGTATCTCCCCAAGTTGAACGACTTTATCCACAACGCTCTACTCCTCTCCGTTCGCGTATAATACCCGTCCCAAGAATACACATCCTTTCTTCCGCAGTATATACAGCAATTTCCAAGTTTCTGACCTCTTACTAGCTTGCTTTACTAATTTTCCCCCATTTACCCCCATTCTTCAATGGAATCATCTTAAAATATAATCTAGTTCCAGATGTCATTAGAATTGGTTTGTTCTGGTTTTGAGAAATCCTCGGATGTCAGGAACATGCGCAGTTAGTAAGTTCAGGACGCGTTTTACTAACTGCGCATGTGCCTGACGTCCGAGGATGTCCTCGGACAGGATATTTCTCAAAACCAAAACAAACCTAATACATCCTGAGATATTCTCAGTTCTTATCGTATATCGTTCCAGAGAAAACGTGCCCACGCCCACAAAAAAATTACAAAATTGTGTTTTAACAAGATATTGCTTTAAAAACGTTTGTTTTATAGTTCTCTACATATATTTAAGGCATATAAAAAGTGTCGGCGTCTTTGACTTTGCGGTAAAGATCAAAGACCCCGACATTTTTCATTTGCCTAAAATATATGTAGAGAACTATACTTACATTTTATTTATGTAATTTATATTATATTCAATATTATTTCAATCGCGGGAACACATACTACCAATTAATCACCGGTTTATCTTGGACTTAACGACCGCGTCAATAATTATTTTTGCGTGTCACAAAACAGATAATTTTACTTCTAGAGAATCTTCAGTGTTGTCACGTTTCATGTTGTTTATTAAAGTTTAATGACTGCACTTAACGATATTACGTATTGTTTTATAAAGAGTTAGTTATCATCATAACTCGAGATCTAACAAAACAATGCTTACAATTTTGAAGGAAGGTGTATGATTATGTATACGATTATCTTTATAAAATACATACAACACAAAACTTAATGTTATATCATGATGCTATGATAGCATTATGATGTGATGTAAAATTTAGCCACTTAACAATTTTAAACAGTCTATCATTATCCTCAAAAAAAGTAAAATCTTATTGAAATGACGTTGATGCTTTGGATGATATTATTACATGCTTTCATTCAACTTTAATGTTTGTTCGTCAGTCAATTTAGGTAAAATCTGACAAATCAGTTCAATTCAAATTTTGAAAGTCAATTCTGAACCACTTCATCTATTGTCTTGAAATTTTGTGTCCGCCTGTAGTACCGATGAGAATATAATTTATATGTCACGTGACAACATTTACTCCAGTTGATATTGAGAATTTACTTGGTTACGTGGCTATCACAGTGATAATAAAAACAACAGATTTTATCACGCATGAGTGTTACTCGCTTGGGAGGCTTAGATCACGATAAAATAAATAGTCTGTACAATACGTAGAAAACCCTGAAAGTTCTGGGATCAAAATGCAAGACATCTCCCCCTCCGTTTTCGTGGGCGGACAATACGATGGTGATAGTTAATCGTTTGCTACCTTTCACCAGCCAACCCTATATCGAGAAAGGCATGCGAGGGCTTGGTGGATGGGTTTTTTAAACGAATTTCAATAAATTGAATAGAGATTGATCAGGGGAGACTCAAGCAATACCCGAGGGCTTGGTGAATCGGTTTTTTAAAACAAATTTCAATAAATTGAATAGAGATTGACCAGGAGAGACTCAAGCAATTCCCGAGGGTTGAAACTGCCCTCTCCCCCAATAATGAAATGACACGAAAACAACACGAATGTGATGAAAAATGTTTACCTTCCGTGTTCGAACGCGGGCATCACAATGCTCACATAATTTTCCCTTACCTTATCCCAAGTACCGACCCCGAAAGCGAAAAAACCACTCCTTTTTGAGATTCTTCGATAGTAGGTCTGTGATTCTAGTTGAAAGCGTAGAAAAATATATTAGCCTAAAATAAGAATTGTATATAATAAATTATATAGAATGAATAGAAAAAAAATATTTACTTATATATAAGGCTGTTCCAATTGAAGAAATTGAATTATGACAGTTTAAAAATATTGTTGCGTATTTCCACCTTTTAGGAAACACCCTGTATAAATCCGTGGGTTCTAAATAATTTTAACAAGAGATAAACCACAAACTCTTTATTTAATAATTTACTGACTATACAATACTTCAAAATAACCTTTACACTTTGTTTACTTGATATTTAACGTCACTTTTTCGTTACCGAACGTCACTTTCATAAAACTTCTTCCTCTGCGCTGGTAATCGCGCCTTATATACTCTGAAACCGCCTCTAGATCCATCCAGAAACAATCAAGAATCTTCTCTCACCACACTCTAGAAAACTCTACAAGTTTCCAGTCACTCACTATTAGGCATAGGCGTATCAATCTCTAGCTTCAAGGGGGTGTAATACATAACAATATAATAATTTGAATAATCGTGGAAAACACCCTGTAGAATTAAATTCAACTTTGTACCCCTGTCTGTTTGACTTCAAATGTTACAGCAATCAATTACCTACACGCTGAAATTCATATGACAACTTTTGGTGTATACAAATGTTAGAGACCTTGGTTCTTAGTATATACTAAGAACCAGGGTTTCAAATATTTTTTTATAATATCAGCCACCCTCACCGCCACCACCAAAACTTCCTTATCAAAGGAGTTAACAAAATAAAATTGTGATTGGGCGTGTGTGTATGAGAACAAGTCTTCTCAAAAAAATTGTTTGGCGTCAGCCACCCACATTACCGCCTTTGGGGTAGACAATTTCAAACATCATATTATTGAAATTCTATGAGCAATTAGTTCCACATACTGGAGTGCAATATAGTATTGAGATATTTTCGTTTAAAGAGACTTGGATGGGAAACCTGGATGTGGAAGTGGTGATGCCTTAGTGGTTTTTGAACTTACTGTTGTTAATTTATCACGTGCTTCCACCCCTTAGGAAACACCTTTCAAAATTCGTGAACTCCAAAATTATAACAAGAGGTAAACACTAACACTATTTAATAACGTACTGAAAACTTCACAATACTTTTTATTAACTAAAATACACTTTTACTGACTAAGACTTTAACAATGTTTATTACTTGATATTTACACTTTGTGTTCACTTTGGATTTCTAACCTTCAAAAACTTCTCCCGCATGTATGCATTCGGCTTATATATACTCTGCAAATTGCCTCGAGAACTATCCAGCATAGACCACAACCTTCTCGGCGGCAATCCAGAACAATGTAGAAAACTCGATCCTCTTCTAAAAATTTCTAGAAGTCATACTACTAGTGTCTCGGGGATGGCGCACACTACAGGCTTTAATGCTACAACAGTTTCCTATCATCAGCTACTTAATTTTTGGCTATCCGCTCCAGCCCCTAGGGGTCGCAACGCACTGAGTCCGCTTATTGAATTACGGCCCTGTCCTAATTAATCATATGTTTTTTTTATTTTCTTCATTTTAATAGACTTGTTTGTAAACAGTTTTTTTTACTGTTTTTCTTTTCCAAATACGAAAAGGGCAACAAACATTACATATATATATAATTTTTAAAACCTTAAAGTTGCGTTGTACATAGTTCATCAGATTAAATTGGGCTTAACTTAACTCCCTTTATTTTTAAAAGGTGAGATGCCGTGCAGCGCGGGCTTGCTTGCTTACTGCTTAGACGTTCTGTCGACCTCGCTATCTTATCTGCATCTCTCTCTCTCGCATTAATATTATCTGTTAGGCTTAATAACTCAATTAATACTTGATACACCCGAATTCTTTTTTCTGAAAATGTTTATAATTTATGTAATCAATCATTTTATTAAAAAATTTTTAGATACTTTGAGAAATAACGAAATAAACTGAGGTACGTTTTTGAAAATAACTGCAAAATTTTAGAATAAAAAAATGTGAAAAAATGTCCTCATATAAAAAATGCTGTGCTTAATCGCTATCTAAAATATTATTTTCATAGTAGGCATATTTTCCAATATATAACGGATTTAAAAGCGGTAAGGTCAAAATTTCCTTAAAAAGTAGGACATTCTTCAATATAACTTAGTAGAACTTCAAAACTCTCCAATGTACATTATTCAAATTTGAGTGAATTATTAACAATAGATGCATAATGAACACATAATTTTTTCAATTTTTTCCGCGCCTACGGTTTTGAGATAGCCGCAGTTAAAGTGAGGGGTCACATTTGAATCGTATATTAGTTCTAATTAATAATCGTAAAAGCCTGGGATTTAAAAAACAAAAGATGTTACTCACCAGGCACCTCACACTTCTATGTTTGTTAATTAAAACCAATTATAGTTGTCTACACATATTTATTGCAAATAAAAAAAGAACATAAAAACAGGCCATTAAAATATCAAAGTCGGTATTTTTACCTACAGAGCTGTACTTCAAATGTTCTCATGGGCATAAGGTCGGAAAATGGACAGTTTTCCCCAGATATCGGTGGTGCAAAAGGGATGCTTATTTGTTATGGGAAGTGGCCCCCGCCCCGGTGAAATTCGCCGAAATCGATATATGTTGTTCTTCTCGAGCTCCTGATAAAATGTTCTCATGGGCACAAGGTCGAAAAATGGACAGATTTCCAGATATTGGGGGTGCAAAGGGGGTGTTTGTTTCTTATGGGAAGTGGCCCCCGGTGAAATTCGCTGAAATCGATATGTTATACTTCTCGATTTTCTGATCAAAAGTTCTCCTGGACACAATGTTGGAAAATGGACAGTTTGCCACGTATTGGCCAACTAGCAATTTGATGTTTTGTAGAAGCTGAAATAATGTTTACAGAATCTTATAAAATAAGATTCTTGATATAAACATTTTCAAATCGTTTATACAACGCTTATAGACGCAAAATGGGCACAGTTTATAAAACAAAGTAGTTCTTTAATTTATTTTATAATGGCTCTCACGGGTGTTATAAAATAATTGTATAAACTTTTACATAGGATACGACAATGCATTTTTATAAGCATTGTGTTATTGTTTCCATTGATACTTTTTTGTTATATACAGCAACAATAACATAAGTCATTTACTTTTTAAATGTTTTTGCAGACAATAAACTCAAAATATTACAAAGATATATAGATTCTATGGAACATGGCGGCGTAACTAACATGTTTGGTGTAATATGAGATAAATGTTAACTGATTAAGACTTCGTTTCGACAATAGCAAAGCGATTTTGGGCTGCGAACGAAATTTTTCTGTGAAATATGTGGTATATGTATGTACAATGAGATTTTTGAGCGCTCTAAAAATAACGAATATTTATCAAAATTAAAAATATAAAGTGAAAATAAACTTTTTGTATTCGACATTTTTGTAGTATAGCACCAATTGTGTTTCGCAGATAACATATTTCACAGTAATAGATTGTTGCTAAAATGGTTATATCACAATAATTCTTATTTTTCAACAATTTCTATTTTAAAGTTCAAAAAGGGCCACTATACGAATAGTTCAAACATAAATAACATGGCGTCCATCTCATAAATCATATTTATAACTATGAAAACACTTATAGAACAAATATATTTTCAGTAGAATTGTTATATATCAATTTTATTGTAATTAGACAGGGGCGTATTTCAAAAAGCAAAGGTTATTTCGATTAATATTTTTTCCGAATAATTTTGCCCGATGTTGCCTTTTAATCAACTACTAGGAGTTTTCATCAAAATACAACAGTCAGTATAAAATAAATAAAATGAAAGTAGTAATTAAATAATATATTCCTCTATAGTTTCATAATGTTACTATTTTAAACGCTATTCAGCTTCACTTGTAACAATGTAAACAAATCTTGCAATCAACATTTCGACTAGTTATAATTGAGCTGGAGCTTATATATTGCACACATGTAGAATACGATAAACTATGTGACGTTATTCTAAATCCAACATGGCGGACGTTCCAAGATGACGGATTACCATTTTCTTGAGAACCCCCTGAATATGGCTATCAAATGGAAGGATTTGGCGAGTAGAATACGATATGTGCTACACACCATCTGCACAATCTGATTGGTACAAAATGCGCAGAGCTAAAGACTAAAAAGTTAAAAATAAAATTACAAAAAAGCTTGTATTTAAAAAAAATTACTAAAAAAAAGGAAAACTGAAAATGTACTAAAAAGAAAATATATTTTTTAATTCATATATCTGGAAACTCAAAGCTTTGGGTGCGGTCCTGTAAAAGAGTACTGTAAATGAGAAAAAAATATGGCGCATAAACACCTACCCATGTTTTATAAAAATGGTACAGAACATATTATAAGACAATCTTTAGCTTCTTAATTGTTTTATAAATGTTTTATGAGAGCAATGTGTGCTTCGTTAATATAACAATTGTTTAGCAGCTGCGGCCAAATACAATATGCTCCCAGCAATAATATTTTGTTAAGGAGAGTTATAATAAAATTATTTTATTAATTAGCTATACTTTTAAAGAACAGTTTTATAGATGTTTGCAAATTGATCAAAAAGTTCCGAAGGTTATTACTATGAATCTGTTATAAAATCAATTTTGCTTCGTGAGCTAAAATGTCCTATAATAATTGTTGTATAAACGTCTACAAAACAGCGAGAAACAAATTCTACAAAATGTTTTATAATTTAGCTGTAAGAACATTCTTAGCACTTATTTATATGACGATTTAGTTGTGAATACTAAATAATCACTTTGGTAGATTTAATAAAACAAAATAATTTTTGCAGAACAATGTTGCAACAGTAATAAAATAAAATTGCACTATCATCTTAAATTTATAGAGCAACTTTGTTAGTTGGGCGGATATTGCAAAGTCGACTTTGCACCACTGATCCAATTGACTCGAATTTTCAGTGTTGAAATCATTCGACGATTCCCTTGTATACACGTATTAAAGAATGCAATATGAAAATTTGACTAAATGGCCCCATTGTCTGTGAGTGTCGATTAAAAGTCTGATTACTAAAATGTGAGCCATATGTATATGAGGATAATTAGCGCAAAGGTGGGCTGTTAGACAATTAACTCGTGGTACACAATGATAAAACATTCAAATACATTATTTATGATATTTCCATTTTAATTGAATTACTTGACATCTGCAGAAATAAATAGTTCGTAACAATTCTCCGAAAATATCAATTGTTTTTGTATTAAGTACGTTTCATATTAGCTTTTTTCTTCGCATTTTTTTTTTGTACCTATAGGGTACTAGCTCAGTGTTTGACGGTTTTTCGTTCAGAATTCTTTCGGATAAAACCGATTGATGTGAAATTTGGGCAGTAAGTGTGGAATGGCTCAAGGAACAAAAATTATATAATGCCGATGTGCGCTTTTACCTTGGGGGTGGATGCCACCCAAAATAACCACAGAAATCGATAGGAGTATGGGTTTGGTTTCATTGCTGATTTTTTCTCTGAAGAAACGAGACGACCATTTTATTTTTATAACTCCGTTAAATTTTTTATGCTAAGGATTTTTACTAAAGCTCATTTTAAAGGTCTTTTTAAGTATATTAACAGAGGTTTGACAAGTTTTCCTCCAAAAATTCTTCGTTTTTCCTTTATTTAAGAACGTTGATAGGTTCGAATTAAGTTTTCGGCGAACAGTCATTTTTTTCTGGTATTGATTTTTTTTATAAAACGTAAAATTTTTGAGTTATTCGTGAAAAATCGCTCTGAAAGATGCATTATCTAGATGAAAAATCAACATTTTCAATCACGAATAACTCGAAATATATTGATTTATAGAAATAACTTCATAGAACATTTTTTGCTTAGAATTCATCACTCCATCGATTTCTATGGTTATTTTGAGTGTACTAATTTCCACCGCTGAGAAGAGGCGGCATCCACCCCCAGGGTAAAAACCGAACATTGGCATTATACAGGGAGCAATCAGTTTCATGTCATTAAAAAAAAACTGGTAGTGGGGACCAACTAGACAAACAAAAAACCTTTATGACTCTTCCCTCTAGGGACTCTGAAAAAAACTGACCTAGGTCAACTTTTTAAATATTTTTAATATTAATGTAGAAAATAATTGAAAACCACTGCTTTTCTTCGCCAATGGACTTGTAGTTCCCAATTATACAATTTTTAAATTGTCATAAAAAAGTGCAAAGACCTTGGATCATAGACCGCCTTTGATGGACCGTCTCAACCGAACTGAGGCAATTATAAACAGGTAAATAATTCGTTATCTTTTCCTGCACAACTGCAAGCAAATAATGGCCGTAGAAGTTTAAACAGAGCATTTCTTTACATGTGTGTCTTTTAATTTGGAACAAAATATTGGATTAATGTTTATAATTTAGAATATTTAAATGTGATTTATTAACGTTTGTAACATAAATGTGTGTCCTGGGTTAAAAGCTTACCACCTAAGTAAATTATTCGAAATCTGCATCTGCATCAATACACAGTTCGGTACGTCGAATTAAGGACATACGTACTCCGTTCAACACTAAACAATAAACTATCAACTAACATTGTCAATAAAGAAAAATAAAAGAAAAACTTGGCCCAAAATCCAAAACGGAATACAAAAAGAACGAACAAATAAGTTGTGTCTGTACGTAATCACGAATTTAACGACTTGAACGGTAAAGTCAGTAAAATAAATCTTCACTATAAATACACAGCGACCCGAAATTCAAAAATAACAAAAACAACGAACGGCGCGTTGGACGTGTGTACTTAACGAAACACCCACAGAGACTAAAATATTGCACAAGGGAGAGTCATCAGATCAGATCTACTAAACACTCAGAAAACGTCAACGTCTTCTTTCATCTTATTTACCGCACCGCTAAAGACCGCCGACATTTTATAGCTATCTACACAAATATTGAGTATCATAGGCAAAGACACGCGCGACGATCTAAACCTACCTCAAAATTCCAGCAGTTCTCAAAAGATTTTATAGAAAATTTGCGATATTTTTGTTTATTTTTTTTCTCCAAAACTATGAGCTTGAGACCCCATGTTATATAAGGTTTTTTTTGTTTGTCTTGTCGTTCCCTACCGCCAGTTTTTTTTAATGACATGAAACTAATTACACCCTGTATATCAATTGTTCCTTGAGTCATTCCCTATTTACTGTTCAAATTTCACGTCCATCGGTGTTAACCGAAAGAATTCTGAGGTAATAACCTATTTTTACCGTTAAACACCGAAGTATACTTCCCGTTGACCTAGAAGCTTGAAATTTGACATGAAAGGTCTCGTAGTACAAGTAAAGGAAAAAATCCGAAAATCATTAATTTCTAATTCTATGTGGAATTATTACGTCATAAACTTAATTTTGTGGTTTCTTTCATTCTGTGTGTCTGTCCACTTTTCTCAGAAACGGCTAGAGGTAACGTGTTGAAATGAATACCATATACTAAAGTCTACAGCCTTATAGTCCTGTAAGAAATTCAAGTTTCTAACTGGATGCAATAAAAAGATACGACTTTTCAAAGTGTATTTTCATGCTGACAGACTAACTCACTGAGTGATACATCAAAAGCTACAGGGTGCTTCCCGTTGGCCTAGAATCTTGAAATTTGGCACGAGGGAAGGTCTCTTAGCACCAGTGAAGAAAAAATCCGAAAATCATTAACTTATTCTATGTTTGATTATTACTTGACAGACTAAATTTGGAGGTTTTTTTCATAGAGCGTACATGCAAGAAACCGCAAAATTAAGTCATCCTATATAACGGTACGGAACCCTCTGGGCGCGAGTTTTACTCGCACGTGTGTCTTTTCTATGACGGCGCGGCAACTTGTGAAGACTGATGTCCGCTGATCAATCTACTGATAGTCGATCTCAGTTAAGAATGCAGTTGTTTACGTTATGAATGGAGCACAGTTTACGCAGGCACATGGAAATTCTCAAGTACGTGGAATTCCCCGATGGTCGTCTTAAATTTCAGCATAATGTTCTTGTTCTTATGTTGTTAATGTTCTTATTTTATTGCAGTAAGACTAACAATACACTCTATTTATTTTGCATATTTAACATTGTTGGATAATAATTAATATGTTCACTTTTTAAAAATTTAAAAAAAATGATATAATTTCAGATTCAAGGACGACTTCATTGAGTGTTTGTGATACTACAGATTTATTATATTTAAATAAAAAGTTACCAGTATAAAATTGTGTATTTAAATAAAAAATATAACAAAAATTATTAACTTAAACAACATGAGTCTTACATAAAATGGGTAGGTACCTATAGTATTAAAACTCATTCCGGGAAAATCTCAAATTCATCTAAATCTGAAAATTCAGGGTGTTCATCAGATGAGCTTGTATTTACTACAAATTTCAGTTCCATCTATCCATCATTCCACTATGTTGTCAGATGTGTATATATTTTCCTCTTCCTTTGTTACGCGTTCCACGCATTTCCCTCAATGTTTGCATTAAAACTTAAAAAAAATTCAAAAATATTCCAAAAAAATATTGCTTTCATTACTTCAATAACAACTTATTTCCCGAACCTGGCAAGAAATTTCCTCTGATCTATTAAATTTTTCCTGCGTAAACTTGGCTTGCAAATTTACTAATCAGAGACAAGGACACACGTTCCCTATCTTTACAAACACTGCATTTTAAACTGAGATAAATTATAGTTATTATAGTTCATGTCGTTTAACTTAATTAGATTTATAATGAGTATAAAATTAAAAAGTTGATCAAAAATCTACATACATCAACTTTACTACTTCGTGCTAGATAAATGTTTATTTATAGATTATAGAACATTATAATAGACAATTTCGATACATGTCTCTTTGCCTAATGACACCATCAGTGGTTTGCGTTTTAATTTTCACTGCATTACATATGTGGCGCCTGTGGTGTTAATGCTGGACCAGAAATGTACGTATAGTGAACAAGTGTAATAATAATTAGCAATTATTTCTATTATTAGACGTAACATACCGTGTGCCACCCCACATGTCGAAAAGTCAGTCTAGCTAGGGATATTATTAACTAGATAACAGCCAAATGCCTAATGAAATTGCCCATCTTGTAATATTAGCTTTATATACAAGGTGTAATTAGTTTCATATCATTAAAAAAAACTGCTGCCTAATGAATCACTACTTCCACATCCACATTTCCAATTCAAGTCTTTTTAAAGGAAAACATCTCGGCTATATTTACGCTCTAGTATGGGGAAATAATTCGCCATAGAGTTATTATATAAAAATTAGGACGCTGTTGAATCTATATTCGGGAGCTGCAGACTTTCTCCGGGCGCCGTCGAATCCACTATTCATCACAACCCTCCAGGATCAATTTCATTGCATGATTTAACCTAAACATACTAACATACAGCAAGTTAAATAAAAGCTTTTAAAACATATCCGGACGTTACCGAATTCCAAGGTAGCTTCCGGGCGCTGCCGAACACCAAGGTGACTTCCGTATTTGGCAGCTGCCGAATCGCCGGGCGCCGCCGAATCCACTATTGACCACTATCCTACAGGATCCATTTTGATAACAAACTTTGACCCAAACATACTAACATACAAAGCTAATTAAGTAAAAGTTTTAAAAATGTTTCTGGACTCTTATTAGCTTGCTTTACTTACTTTTCACTATTTACTCCCCCATGCCTCACGCTCTTTCCGCTGAATTAGATCAGATGTCATTACAAATTGTACCTGTACAGTGGAGGTGGTGGGGGGGTTGAAAAATATCGTAAGTAAGTACATCGGAGGCCTTGGCTTTTAATATATACACCAAATCCCAAGTTACTGTACTCTTACCAGCTTACTTATTTTCCCCTGTTTACTCGTGCTTATCCCCCACCCCTTCAAGGGAATCATCTCAACATATAAACTAGTTCCAAATGTTATAATACATGTGTACCAGATTTCAAGTGAATATTTCAATTTTATTTTATTAAACCCCTTAATGATGGAGATTGGGTGGTATTTGAAAATATTATAAAAACATATGAGGTCTTGGCTTCTAGTAACAGATTTGGCAATTGCAGTTCGTGATATGTAAACGTGTATCTTTGCCGAATCTGTATACACCAAATTCCCAGTTTCTGTGTTCTTACCAGATTGCTTTATTTATATTGATTTATTTACCCCCAACCCTTTACCGGAATTAGCACAAAATATAATCTAGTTCCAGATCTCGTCATGGTACATATTATTATGTGTACCAAATTTCAAGTCAATATCTTAAACCGTTGCTGAGAAAACGTGCGTACAAAACAAAGTTGAAAACCGACAGACGGACGGCTGTCTCGACGTTTTATGACATTCTACGCCTATTTCAACAAAAAAAAAAAGGATTTTTTTACGATTACTATACCTACTTTCATTCCACTACGTGGATGCGGAAGTAATTATAACATGATCTGAAGCCCATAGTTTAGGAGAAAAAAATAAAAAGATGCTTTAATAAAATTGGTTGAAAACTTTTTACCGACAGTAAACCTATAGTATTGACTCGGTTAATAACGGCCAAGTTCAAGGACTTTTTGACAACGTAGGAAAAGAAGTATTGTAATCGTGAAAGAATCACTCTCCGAGATTTTTTCGTCATTACCTGAAAATAGTGACCTCAAAAAATTGGTTTTATTGGCGACCATGTTAATAAGTGATATAATCGAGAGCGTGTGAGTAATAATTTCAAAATCTTTGCAAAATTAACAATGATAGAAATTGGTCTGTAGTTACTGATTTCATTTTTGAAGCTTTTTTGTACACGGAGTATATTCTGAATAATCGTCACAACTTGCAACTGGAGAAATTCTCAGGATATTAGTATAAAATAAAATATAATTTGAAGTGGTTTGCCGAACATTATTGCACACATGCACACTCTCTTAATTAGAACGTGGGAATTCAGTTTGACCTATAATTTCCTTGATAGCATTTTGAATATTTGATAGTAAATTCTCTATAGTCTTCGAGTACTTATAATTGTTTCATTTTAATAATATCCTGTTTTTTTTTCAGTTCCTTCAAGTCATGGATCATACCAATTTCACTTGGAATTCTAGCCACATTACTGTACCGCTTGTACTTTCAATCATAAGTAAATTTTAAATGGATATCACCGCATTTAAGGTTATAGGGACTAGCTTATTTGATAAATGTATTGTCAAATTTACTTTTACATTATATATACGTATGATAAAGTTTAATTAGGTACTATTAATTGTTGCAAATTCCATTTTAGTTAGTATTAGGATTATCTCTATGAATTTTCTGTGTAATTTTTCGTAATATGTTTAAAATATTTTTTAAAAACTTGTTCTAAAATAACAATAAAAACAATATTTTAATTTTCGTAAATATTTAATTACGTATTATTATTATTATTTTTTAATTAGTGACTAGGGAATGCACACACTCCAATCACTGTTGCCGATTAATTACCGATTTCTTGCAATGCGCGTAATGGATTTTTCTAAGTAGACTTCTCATCCATTAATAAAAATGGCAGAGTATATGTTGCAGGCACGTTTCAATGTAATTATATCTTAATATGTTTCCGAGACAATCGGTAAAACACTGTTTAGTCGCCGCACCACCTCATAGAGTTTAGGAAGTATTTCCGGACATGGTTTTATAAAAACTGTTCTTTCTTTTTTACATTTCTACTTCCGCGACTATAAGCAGCTAGGAGGCAAGCTACCCCCAATCTGAAAATTTTGGTGAACCTCATAAGAATGCTTTGAAGGAAGGCATAACCACTACACAATATCTAGCGCTTAAAATTGTATAACTTCTACGTATGACCTAATATACAAGCCATTAAAAAGGCGGTCCGAGATTGGAGCATTTCCGTGGAGGGTATAGTCAAGACGCATCAACGCTCGGCTCAGGTACGGGCCAGAATTATTCCTCCAGCATCCTTATGCCATTAAATAGCAGAAATGATAAAAAATATAGTTAATAATAATAACGCTGCAGGCCTTAAGAATCTAAACTTTCGATTTTAAATAACTGTAGTCTTGCACTTTACTACAGATAATTAAATATGTAACAATTTATCGTTCTTTCAGATATATTTTTACTCTTAAATTTAATGAGCTTGTTTCTTTTCTTTTTTTATTTCCAGCATTTTTAATGATTATTATTTATAGCGGAGTCAAATTAAAACTTGTAGAGACCGGACCAGTTTAGTGAATCTAGGTAATCCGCAACACATGTAAGTCGCATATTTTCTGAAAATTTGTCACGTGTTACTGTAAACCGTATGTACAGTATACCTAAGAATTAAAATTAAATCGGATAAGCGGTCGTCCTTATATCAAACACATAAGGAATCGTACTCAGATGCTATTAATTCTACATCTTATCAGAATAATTATGTAGTGCCTAGAAATCCTTAAATATTTGGTGTAAGTTCGCGTTTCAACAAAACATAGGAGTTATATTTTCATAGTCTTAATTTCCTAAACTTAAACCACATATCTTAAACCAAAGATTAAAGAACTAACAAGATATATAGGACAGCCGGCGAAAAACGTTGGATCTTTTAGCAATGGCGTCATTGACCTCGACCGAGACCTCGACATTTAAATTCTAGTTATAGAGCAGTTGCCAGAATGTGTCAGTCACACGAAAAAGGTAAAATTAAAGAGACACTGTCCTATTAGAACGATATAGTATATCATATACTCGTTATCTTGTATCTATTTAATTAGGTTGGAATTGTTCATTAACAGAGTAATTTTAAAACTTTTTCTATAAAATATACACGCGGCTGTCATCGAGGCCTACAGGTGACGTAGCACTTGCCGATTCTAATAAGTCAACCTGTCTTTTAGTAAGCTTGGTCAAATTCATTTAATGCTGCGTACTCGACAAATCCCGAAATCGTTCCCGCTGGTTGTCGTGTCCCTTTAATTTGGAGTTAACAACGATCTTCGTCTATTTCATCTTCTCTACGTGACTGTCTTATCTTGATAATTCTCTAATCTTTGCTTAAACTATACGAATCACAATGTTCCACATGGTTAGAGCATCCACTGAGCATATATTTTTGATCAGTTGTATCGTGTGGTTGTACACATTCGGGCGCTACTGAAACATTTTGAACCTGTCATTAAAATGGTCCATTGTCATGCACAGCATTTTTTTTGCCGACGCATATCTGTTTACATTTATTTATTTAATATTTGCGTATTCCCGCAACTAAGGTGAATCACCGACGCCGACGCCAAGAGACGAGTTACCACCAACCTGTAGAATTTGAGAAAATCTCTCTTTACTAGCCTAACATTTGTAGCACGCAACGAATCGACTGCTTTATATCCCCTTCGACGAACGGTATATCCACTACGCAATCCGCGCCTAATATTGCATAGCCCCTTCATATATACTGATATACAAATCGCTAGAGGGAGTTATTGAGGTTGCTCTACCATGTACTAACCGTAACAACCGTTGTTTAATTTTTCGTATTGAAATACGAACATAATCGAAGCTAAAACGTATCTGCGCTCACTCCCCGGGGCATATTTTGTAATTATAATTTATATTTTTCTGTTGAAATTACAGATGTAAAAAAAGATCATATCTCATCTCCCAATAATTAACTTAAAAACACGGTTTTGTCAAAACCGTTTTGACGTTCTTATCACATCGCATCGATACATAATAGCCGTCGTGAGAAGAGCATCCTATGGTGACCGAGTCCATGTTTAATCATGCCACGGAGATTTTTAAAATTTTTAATCGGATTTTAAAAAAGTGGAACATTTTAAAACCGATAATACAGACGTCTCCATAGGGGTCGGCCGTAAGCGAATCAAGGACACACAGTCCTTAGCAGGTTATAAGCCGCGAATATGTTTTCGCAAGTAAGAAAATTCATATAACTCATGTATTGCGTAAGAAATATACTCTGTAACATATTTTGATACCTAAATATTAAAACATGTTATTCCGACGCGAACGGCAGCCGATTTTTGTTGGAGAGCATAGGGCCATGGGTTAGGATTGTGTGTGGACACTCAAAAGGGCGCCACCGGCTGTATGTTACGTAATATAATTTAAATAATTTTGCCAGCACGGAACAAAATTAAGTTACTAGCAACCATGCGATGGAATTCTCAAAATATTTCTATGATATCAAAACTCTCACTTTACTCTATAAAATCTCAAAATTTAAGCAAATATCAGAATTATTTTTACCAGTGCAAATAATAAGAATATGTAGACATTAGACATTTATTACAACACACGTGAGATATACAACAATAAAAAGAATAAATAAAAAAACTTTACCTAATTGTGGTTTATGCGTATTAAAGAAATTCTATACCGTTGATAAAAAACCTGATTTGAATTCAAACTTAGATCTTTGACTGAGATTTTCTTGCAACTACGAGTTTGCCAATATGCAACTATGAGTTATAACTTACAACCACGAATTAAAGATTTACCATGAATTGAATATTACCTGTGTGACATAATAGTAGGTTAACATCTCACGGTACCATGGGTGTTTTACAGTAAAACTCTTAAATGTATCATCATTCTACACATAACTTAGTGCTTAATTTATAGTTGCAAGATTCTAGTATAACTTACTTCAATATACGAACAAAAATCACTGAATTAAACTATATTTTCTTTAAAATATTTAACTAAAAATGAACAAAAAACCTGGTCAAGGCCTTGGCATTTTCTGTGACGACTGCAGTGTGACTTGTCACCATATCATAGACGTTCTCGACGTTGGCTGCAATGGCACTTCCGTGTTGCATCAAATTTCTACCTGAATCTCCGGGAGACTGCTACGAACGACTCTGCCAGTCCTAAAACTTCTCAAAGTGTCAGCGGAACCCACATAAAACCAAATATCTGAGTAATAGACTTCCTCCTATTACTCCTCCAAATACTGGGCCCCCTTACATAACCAAAATTACAGCACCAAACATGTGCTCATCCCAATTGTAAGCCTCTCCAAACATATACTTATACCAGACATAAGCCTCTCCAAAACATATGCCTCTCCAAAATACTCTGTAATAATTACAATAAATAAGAACTAAATAAAACACCAACTAAGTAAAATAAAAGCTCACCTCCTATAGAGAGTACTGCATAACCTCACAAGACACGTGGCGATCAGATTACGACAAGCAACAGAATTCCTTCCTGGAATTTACAAAATGCTTCTGGCAGGACGGTAAAGAAACACTGGGTACATCAAATCAAATCCCTTTTCAGTGTCAGCGATGTAAAACCCAAATTCTTCACTACAAAACCGGGACCGCCGCCTTCAGCTCTCTCGTCGCTGTCGAAAAATGAATCGCCCCAGACGGAAGTGTTCTTCTCCAGTTCTCAGTGTTGCCAACTTGAGCATCTAGAGAACTCTTTGTTCAGCCAATAAAAATGCGCCAACAAAGGGCCTTGCATTTAAAAGACTGAATTACACCATTGTGTAATATCCCAACAACAAGAATATGTGAGTAATCCCTCTAACTCGAAATCATACTTAAAGAAAGCATGTTTACTACACATAATTCCTCATCAAGATAGGCAACCATCTACTATCGAATTCTAAATCGTGGGTTGCATACTCAAACAAATGAATTAATCAGGGTTAATTTACTGTATTCAAACTGAAATTATTAATGTAGCTTTTTCAAATGCTACAACTCAAAGTGATTAGTTTTGACGAATCATATTCCTAGAGGTTGGTTCATAAAGCTAAAATCAAGTGAACGAAAATTTTCATTATTATTGTTATCATCATCAATCTTTTCCACACCAAACCAAACTTCCCCAGAGGAATTCGAATTTTTTATGAAAGTCATTGTTACCCTAGCTTTGTATACGTATTTGAAGAAGAGCATCCTTGAGATGTATTCCCAACTCACCATGTGTGTTATGCAGATCAGGTTCGTTAGCACTGATTTATTTTTACCTTAATACCAATTGAACTCTACAATCGATAAATGCAAAAGTTAATTTAAAACGAGCCTTTCGTTGAATTCTTTCCTTTTTAAGTGGAAACCTTGCGGGGTAAGATGTAGGATTAGTTACTCTATGTATATTTCATGAAATTCCTCATGTCACACAGTGGTGCTTTCTCTAAAATCAAGTCAGTAGGTAACCTAGCCAATTTTCGATAAAAATTTACGAAACTTGTTAGAGGTAAGTATTTGGATATACTAAATTCAGTGTTGCTGCAGAATTTTTGTTCAATATGACGGCTTCAAAATTAGGATAAGAAGAAGCAAAAAAGGTGAAAAATTCAATAAAAAGTCTTGCTGGAACTTGACCAGGGTAATAATATATTTTTCAACGCTGCATGAATTCGAGTCACACCTTAGAAAAGCTCAAAACGCCCTCAAAATTTTGAACTAGAGCGAAAAAAATACCCGTAGAATACGGTAAAATCGCCTACTAATGTGCAATCCTAGGGTTTTTGAGTTTGCAGATTTCAAATTCCAATTTGAAATTTCCAAAAGCTAAACTTTGGAGTAAGGAGAAAGGGGTGTAAAAATGAAAATTTGACCAAATACGTAATGCTTAGTCTATAACAGCAGTTTTAATGTATACAAGCTGCTAATAGTCTTCAAGTTTCAAGTAATAAAATAGTTTTTCGAAATCTGACTGTGAGTAAATTTTTTTTGGCGACCGTTTTTGAAACTATAAACTATTTACTTTAAGTAGTATATAGTATACATAGTTATATCAATATTTTCAGCATTTTGTGACTCAGATTAAGTGGTTTTAATGTCATGTAATTAAGCTCTTTGGTCTACCATATGGTTCACTATCAGAAGAGGCCTAAGAGGCAAATAACAAGATATCTTAAAAAGCTCGAGGATATTATAGCAGATTATTTACTCGTTCCCTTTAAAATAAAAATATTATTCATTATATGCTTATTTTTTCAGATCTATTAATAAGCTTCCTCAGAGTTCGAAGGGATAAAAAAAATTAAAAATTGGGAGAAGATGCTGCTTCTAGGCTATTAAAAGATTATGATAATCTAGATGGAACTGATGAAGAAAATGAATATGACAGCTCATGCTAATAAGAACTTTTAAATAAATATTTAAAAAAAATAATAATAACCAAACAGAAATCTAATCATTTAAGTTTAGAATGAAAATTTGTCAAATTTTCATTTTTACACTCCTTTCAACCCTTATTTTGCTCGATTTCACTCTAAGAACCAATTTTTGGCTTTTAGCATACTGAAATTTGAATGTCTCAAAAATCCCTAGAAATAAACTTAGAATGAAAATCACGCATTTTGTCAAATTTTCATTTTTACATCCCTTCCAACCCCTATTTTACTCGATTTTCAATCTAAGAATCAATTTTTGGCTTTTAGCATGTTGAAATTTAAAATCAGCAACCTCAAAAACCCCTTTTTGAGGTACTTTAGTGTGTCCATTTGGATACGCAGGCCTTCCAGTTGGACACCTAGTGAACATGAAATGGATGCAGAAACTTGGGCACTTGTAATAAATAATAATAATAATAATTCCTATATTTCTCAATTAATTGTATAATAATTATACAAATAATTGAAGAGAGCGTCAAATACAAACAATACATGAATTATATAATGTAACTACAAAATACTACGAAACATAACAATGGGTGTATACAACCTCCTGACATAAAGTGGTACAAACAAACTAAGGTATATTGTGTATATACATATAAAGACAAACAGATACAATTAATTAGGGAAAAATTCATCAAGAGAGTTACAGGTTTTATCGATGAGTAATGCCTTAAGTCTTTTTTTGTAAATAAAAATGTTTTGAGAATTTTTTATCTTAATTGGTAAAGCATTAAATATTTTACAACCATTAAAGTATAGGTATAGGTATACTTTTTAGATAACGTACTGTTCAATGTTGATTACAATGTTTTGACTGCAGTGCTTTACTAGTGATCGTAACGCATAGCAACAGGTGCGCAATTTATTACATAACTCATCGATGTGAATATCCCATTTTAATCCAGAGTCAAAAGTGACTACCAGAATTTTACCTGAGTTGTAAATATTGAACAGGTCAGAATTTGAATCAACTTGTGAAGTTTGTTGCTTAAAGAGAATCGACATGGTTTTGTGCATGGGCGTAATTTCAGTTTTTTAACTGGGGTGGCAAGGCGTACCGGGTCCAGGGGTCTGGGGGGTATGGAATGCCCCTACGCGTAAGGTGCCGTCCGGGGGTCCTCTCTATTTACCCTAAAATATTCAATGTTAATTACTTTCATTAATAGCCTAACTATTTCTGTTTAACATTATAATATACAAGTTCCAATAAACATTTTATTTTTCTGCGCTAAATATTAGGCTTGATTAATAATGAATTAAGAAAGTACCGAGATTGTAAAATTTTATTTTAGAATTTGTAACGCACCCCCCCCCACCCCTATTATTTTGCTATTAAATTCTGATTTGATTTATTACCAATTACCCTCCCCTCTCCCCTGAATGTCTAATTATTAAAAACAATTAAACTAATTTGGCTGTGTGATCGTCTAGTTCAGTGGTAGGACTCAAATTTTCGTTTGTGATTTGTAGTTTATTGTTACCATAGTTCTTTTTCTAGGTTTGATATTACTGGTTCTTATTTATTTATTGAATTGATAATTAACTATTTATTATGACATTTAATGATTCGTTCTTTACTCTAAATATTGCTATTAATTTATTTGGCAAAGTTCTAATTATAGTTCTTTATTTAATTGTTTAAATTAAGCACTGAATATTGTTTTGGCACTTGTTTAATTAATTGATAAAATAATCAAGTATTTTTATAATGCCCTGTATAAAGTTCAAACTCAAAATTATTATTTTTTATTTAATTTACTGAATTATTTATGTTATCTTTTATGTTAAATTTTGTTTAAGTTTTTATCATATTTTAGATTTCATTTTTATTCACTATTGTAATGCTCCAGTAAACCTTATGTTTACTTAGATTATTTTAAATATTTGTTTTATTTAAGCCCAAGTAAATCTTATATTTACTTGGCTAGTTTTTCTGGTAGTTATGCACTTTATTTTCAATTTCTGGTAAAGGTAAAAAGAATTAAAACCAAGTAACGTTTTTATACGTGTAATCAGACAATTGTCAGAAAGTATCATTATAAAATATTGATGTGGCAATGGCCAGAAAATAGTTGCTTACATATAAATTAAAAGTGAGTAATTTAACCACAAATTTATATTACAGCAACAGATTTCGTTGGGACAACAGTCACGTGTAAGTTTGTCGAATGGTCAAATAAACAACTCCAATAATCACTAAAAATAATAATGATTATAACGAGAATGCTCGTTCAAAACTGAAGTAAAAATGTTGAATTCGGAACATGTAAAGTTCATACTTGGGTGGCGAAAACTCGCAATAGTTTATTGAATTGAATGCACGGCAAGTTGAAATCTCTAGTAATTGCCCATTCAAACATAGTTTGATTTCGAAGCGTAGAATTATGTGATCTGCTCAATAAAATTGATACAGAACTAGCCTATTGGCTACCAATTGGTTTTTTGTGTGTCGGAGATTGTAGTGTTACAAACAATTGAATGAACAAGCAATTTATATCAATTTCAACTCGCCCATGACATAAATATGTCATCGGAATGAATAAAAGGTAAAACACCCAGTACAAAGTTTAACATGTGATAATATTTAAAAGGATAATTATGTCAAACTAGCAGGGGGCAAATCACAGGCCTTATCAGTGGATGACCCACAAAAGTCCAGTGACAACATCCCTTCGAGTAGGACATAAATAAACCGGCAGGTCCGAACAGCTGTAAACCATTCGTACCCTCAAATATTGTAGAAGTTCATTGACCACACGACAAAACAAACCGCAACAGAAATTGTTTACCAACAAAAATCTGCCGCTGTTGAAAAGTAAATATTTGACAAGTTATTGTTTTAAATATGACAGGATTGAACATAGTCTGAAATTCAGCTACAGCTAAATTATGCTACAAATAAAAATTAGCATGATAGAAATTTTCTAAACAATAAAATTCTAACCAGTCTAAGTGCCACAATGCCAAAAACGCGATACCGTGAATTTAAGTTCCGAAATACAGAGCCGAAATGTAACAAATTTAATTAAAGTTTTTCCCGGTCCCGTTTCATTTGAATTTTGTAATTATTTAACGAAGTTACATTTAAAAAACAATACTTCTCTCTTTCAGCGACATTAATTATTTATACCTTGCGTATAAATCGCTAGGTGACCCGGGTCACTGTTATTTGTCTCGTCATCCTGCATTTCCAGCATATTCGTTAACCTGACACTTGCGTGTGTCGGTTACAATGCATAAACTGACCAATGTCCCTGTAGCGTTGTGCGGGTACAAAAGAGATCGCGAGTTTTGGGGTCGCTTCGTAAAAATCTCTTTTCTCAGCCTCGTACCCAGTTCAGCTTGGTTTTAACAAGTATCTGGTGGACAATGGAAAGTACAGCGGATGCTGTGGTCAGTTGGTTCGCAGCTCCCAGTCTTATTTCAACGAGCACTATGGCGAATAATAAAGTCCAGTGTATAATCTTAGCTAATAGCTAATTATATTCCAATAATTGGTCAGCGGGTAGTGGTCAGTTGGTTCGCAGCTCCCAGTCTTATTTCAACGAGCACTATGGCGAACAATTGGATTCGGTCAATGATAGATAGCGTCTGACCCCGATATAAAATTCCCTCGCGTATTTATACTTGAAAATACCCCCAAAAGTCGTGACGTTACATACCAAATGTCTGTTACTAGCCCAGTTCCCGTGAGACCGTACACCTTTGTTTATGTTATCGCCGAATGTTGATGTTAACTCTATTAACTGAAGTATCTTATCGGTGTGAAACATTCTTGCTTCGCCCGGGATGTACGTTTCTAGAGATTTTAAAGCTACACGAATCGACTGCGTTTTAAAACTTTTAAATTTTACTACCAGAATATACGTGAAATATTTTTATGCGAATACTGGGTGATATTTGGTTTCCTACCGAATCGTGTACAATTTTCAGAAATATGTAAATTTTGATTTATAGGCGCGGGAATAAGTTTTTGATTAATATAGGTGGGTACGGTCCGTTTCACTCTCCCCTTTTGTTGATTATAGAATGATAGCGAAGCTAGCTATTTTATAAGCTACAAACTGCGCGAATTTGATCAAAGTGGCACTTATGATTTACAAGTTTTCCCTAACTCTGACTGAGAAAAAAAAATACCTAATCTAATCCTGTAAGAAATTAAATTAGAAATACCTAATAAAACTTTAAGAAAAAAAAATAATAATAAAAAAATAAGAGTTTCCCTAGGCTATATGAGAATAATAAAAAAAAACTGGTTGTACAATTCTATTTGTTTGAACTTGAAGAGTTCTCTGCACCATAAATAGATAAGTCGGAAAAACAAAAATTTACTTTCCCCAAAAAAATATCCAAGAAAAAAAATCTAAGTCGATAACAAAAAAAATATCTCCAGAATAAAAGCTGTGACCCTCAGTTCCCTGTATTTATCCCCATATTCCATGCTGCACAGAATCCTGTTCCAGCTTTCCCTCGTTGCGGAATACATATGATAGCCCGTGAACAGCCTTAGGACAAAAATCCGTAACCAAGCCAGTCACAGAGTTCTATCCAGGAGAAAGCTACTTTAAACCGAAAGTTAATAATGATATGAAATAAAAGTTCCACTGTGGTCAAAGATACCCCTGGAGAAATTATTGCAAAGCAACAAAAATGTCTCTATGTTAAATCGTATTTCTGGTGCAGAAAAAAAAATTTAAAATAAAATTAAACAATATTAAAAGTTGCCCTCAATTTACTTGTCCCTAACTTGAAAAATTATTTCAAAGTGAAAAAGAAATTGAAAAGAACCCTATCAGCAATTTACAAATGAATTTTTATACCCTGTCGACATCCCTAAGTACCCGACGCTGCGATGAAAATCTAGCCTCCTCTTCGGATCGACGGTGCTCTCCCCTGCTTCGGAAACCACTCGTAGGCCTCGGTGCCACCCTCCCCTGCGATGTGAATCCCAGTAGGCCTCGATGATGACATCCATTCAACACCTCTCGAAGTAACCATCCATATTCCGGCTCGCCTCTGATACCCATATCGCCCCCATATACATATGCCTCTTGTATTTGTGATGCCCATATTTTTGTTGTTTTTGTGTCGCCCTAGCCAGGACATGACACAGGTATATGGTCAATTAAATCCAGGTACATTATAACTGCATGTACCTCGAAGTCGTCTTCAGCTAGTTAGATTTGTATTTCTGTAGCCTAATGTTTTGAGTGACGCCTTTTCCTTTAGTGCAAACCCATTTCGACTAACATTGCACGTAGTGGTAATGTGTACGGCTGTCCAGGTGAAATTTTGCCTAAGTGTATCTTCTTGAAAGTTATATGGAAGTTCTCAGCCAGTGTCCATTAATGTAGTACTGGATATTTCATCATAGAGTAGTTTAAATTTGCCGACATCATGATGTGCCGCATTGTAGAGTTACGGGATTGCAGCTAGCTGGTCAGCAATACGGTCAAGACAATAGGGCATTGTAATTAGGATATTGCTTGTCTGCAGACAGGAAATTAATTTTCTTGATTGTTCCTCTCTCCCCTATCCCATCGGTATCGTTTGTTAGGACTGTAAGGCATCGTCGTCGGCGGGTGTGTAGGTAAAGTAGTCACCATGGAGGTAGGCGGTGACAAAATATTCTCCTGCTGGCGGAGAAATTCGGCAGCGCCTGATATGGACTTGTTTGTTTTGAGTTGCCACAGCGACTGGATATTAGCAGGAAAATGTTTCATCAGCTCGTTCACAAGGGTAGACTCGGGGAGCGGTTCGGTTAGCAAGCGTGCTAACCCAACATAATGAGCAAAATGAGCTTCCATGTTTCGCCCATCTTTGCGTGACCATCGGTGCGTAGATAGGAGGCGGCGAAGTTTGTTTTGTTCTTCCTCAGACCAGAAACAACTGAGGAAGTCTGCCTTAAAGTCGTCGAAACTTTCCCAGCAAATTTTGTAAATGGACGCCCAGTCTTGTTCCTCGTCGGTCAAGGATTCATGTACCACATTCAATTTGTTTTCTTCAGGTACATTCATTTTCTGTAAGTAGGCTTCCAGTTCGTGTAGGTACTTTACAGGATGTTTGGTTTTACTTTGGAACTTTGGCATTGGCGGACTCGGCGTTACGTAAATGGGGCGGCAGTCGTTGGAGGGAAATTGCGAGACAATAGAAGTGGTTGTGTCTCTGGAGGCGGCAATTTCTTGGACTTGCCGTCGGATATTGGTGGTGGCGGCTTGTCGTTCCCTATGTATGGCTACTATGCTTTTCCCCAATTGTGCATGTAGGCGACGTTGATTTATGTGCATTTCTTGTACTGTTTGCAGCAGGCGATCAAGTTTTTCTTCCAAGGTGGGAGGCGGCGGAGGCGGTACCTCAGTTTCTGGGTCGGTGGTGGGTAGGCTGCTGGCTCCAAGGGATTCTATATTTAAAACATAAGCAGTATCAGTTTTATCTAAAAAATTTGAAATACGTGGACGGCTCTATATTTCGGACACACGGTAACAATGTCTGTTGTTTGAAGAACAATAGACAACATTATAAATTAACGAAACCAAGTAATATCAATTTGAAAACTCTAAGATCCTGGTCACGGCACCAGTGTAACGCACCCCCCCCCACCCCTATTATTTTGCTATTAAATTCTGATTTGATTTATTACCAATTACCCTCCCCTCTCCCCTGAATGTCTAATTATTAAAAACAATTAAACTAATTTGGCTGTGTGATCGTCTAGTTCAGTGGTAGGACTCAAATTTTCGTTTGTGATTTGTAGTTTATTGTTACCATAGTTCTTTTTCTAGGTTTGATATTACTGGTTCTTATTTATTTATTGAATTGATAATTAACTATTTATTATGACATTTAATGATTCGTTCTTTACTCTAAATATTGCTATTAATTTATTTGGCAAAGTTCTAATTATAGTTCTTTATTTAATTGTTTAAATTAAGCACTGAATATTGTTTTGGCACTTGTTTAATTAATTGATAAAATAATCAAGTATTTTTATAATGCCCTGTATAAAGTTCAAACTCAAAATTATTATTTTTTATTTAATTTACTGAATTATTTATGTTATCTTTTATGTTAAATTTTGTTTAAGTTTTTATCATATTTTAGATTTCATTTTTATTCACTATTGTAATGCTCCAGTAAACCTTATGTTTACTTAGATTATTTTAAATATTTGTTTTATTTAAGCCCAAGTAAATCTTATATTTACTTGGCTAGTTTTTCTGGTAGTTATGCACTTTATTTTCAATTTCTGGTAAAGGTAAAAAGAATTAAAACCAAGTAACGTTTTTATACGTGTAATCAGACAATTGTCAGAAAGTATCATTATAAAATATTGATGTGGCAATGGCCAGAAAATAGTTGCTTACATATAAATTAAAAGTGAGTAATTTAACCACAAATTTATATTACAGCAACAGATTTCGTTGGGACAACAGTCACGTGTAAGTTTGTCGAATGGTCAAATAAACAACTCCAATAATCACTAAAAATAATAATGATTATAACGAGAATGCTCGTTCAAAACTGAAGTAAAAATGTTGAATTCGGAACATGTAAAGTTCATACTTGGGTGGCGAAAACTCGCAATAGTTTATTGAATTGAATGCACGGCAAGTTGAAATCTCTAGTAATTGCCCATTCAAACATAGTTTGATTTCGAAGCGTAGAATTATGTGATCTGCTCAATAAAATTGATACAGAACTAGCCTATTGGCTACCAATTGGTTTTTTGTGTGTCGGAGATTGTAGTGTTACAAACAATTGAATGAACAAGCAATTTATATCAATTTCAACTCGCCCATGACATAAATATGTCATCGGAATGAATAAAAGGTAAAACACCCAGTACAAAGTTTAACATGTGATAATATTTAAAAGGATAATTATGTCAAACTAGCAGGGGGCAAATCACAGGCCTTATCAGTGGATGACCCACAAAAGTCCAGTGACAACATCCCTTCGAGTAGGACATAAATAAACCGGCAGGTCCGAACAGCTGTAAACCATTCGTACCCTCAAATATTGTAGAAGTTCATTGACCACACGACAAAACAAACCGCAACAGAAATTGTTTACCAACAAAAATCTGCCGCTGTTGAAAAGTAAATATTTGACAAGTTATTGTTTTAAATATGACAGGATTGAACATAGTCTGAAATTCAGCTACAGCTAAATTATGCTACAAATAAAAATTAGCATGATAGAAATTTTCTAAACAATAAAATTCTAACCAGTCTAAGTGCCACAATGCCAAAAACGCGATACCGTGAATTTAAGTTCCGAAATACAGAGCCGAAATGTAACAAATTTAATTAAAGTTTTTCCCGGTCCCGTTTCATTTGAATTTTGTAATTATTTAACGAAGTTACATTTAAAAAACAATACTTCTCTCTTTCAGCGACATTAATTATTTATACCTTGCGTATAAATCGCTAGGTGACCCGGGTCACTGTTATTTGTCTCGTCATCCTGCATTTCCAGCATATTCGTTAACCTGACACTTGCGTGTGTCGGTTACAATGCATAAACTGACCAATGTCCCTGTAGCGTTGTGCGGGTACAAAAGAGATCGCGAGTTTTGGGGTCGCTTCGTAAAAATCTCTTTTCTCAGCCTCGTACCCAGTTCAGCTTGGTTTTAACAAGTATCTGGTGGACAATGGAAAGTACAGCGGATGCTGTGGTCAGTTGGTTCGCAGCTCCCAGTCTTATTTCAACGAGCACTATGGCGAATAATAAAGTCCAGTGTATAATCTTAGCTAATAGCTAATTATATTCCAATAATTGGTCAGCGGGTAGTGGTCAGTTGGTTCGCAGCTCCCAGTCTTATTTCAACGAGCACTATGGCGAACAATTGGATTCGGTCAATGATAGATAGCGTCTGACCCCGATATAAAATTCCCTCGCGTATTTATACTTGAAAATACCCCCAAAAGTCGTGACGTTACATACCAAATGTCTGTTACTAGCCCAGTTCCCGTGAGACCGTACACCTTTGTTTATGTTATCGCCGAATGTTGATGTTAACTCTATTAACTGAAGTATCTTATCGGTGTGAAACATTCTTGCTTCGCCCGGGATGTACGTTTCTAGAGATTTTAAAGCTACACGAATCGACTGCGTTTTAAAACTTTTAAATTTTACTACCAGAATATACGTGAAATATTTTTATGCGAATACTGGGTGATATTTGGTTTCCTACCGAATCGTGTACAATTTTCAGAAATATGTAAATTTTGATTTATAGGCGCGGGAATAAGTTTTTGATTAATATAGGTGGGTACGGTCCGTTTCAAATTGTTTGAAATTATTGACATTTTTACTTCAAAATTCTGGGGTGGGAAAATACTGGGTTGAACAATGAGCAACATGCATGAATTTTAGAAATGCAATAATTTATTATTTTTTCGTTATATATGTTATATAAGTTGAGAAAGTAATGAAGAAAAGGTGTAAAAAAATGTGTACCCTAAATAAACGACTTTGAAATTCAAAATTTTATGGGAACATATCCACGTGACTGAAAACACCACGCTATTGGTCTGACGTCATTCGGCATAATGTCTAATGGTCGTCTATCTGCCAAGGGGTTAAATCGTAAATTGTTTTGTGTTTTGTAAATGTGTATTGATATTTTCATAAAAGAAATCATTCATTTATTTATTTTAATTATTAAGTGGTAAAAATGACGTACAGTGGGTTTTTACGGGGCCAGAGTGACAATTTGCCCGTTGTTGATGTGTTTATGATGACAAACTTTTTTGCTACTAATACCGATTTTATTAGTACAGAAATTGGAGGTACTAAACCAACAAGGTATGTGTCATTCATTATTCTAAACATTAATTCAATTGTGCCCATTTTTATCCTTTTACTGTAGTTAAATATAACAAATTATTTATGTACCTAACCTCAAAATAGGTAAACAAGGCAATGTTTTAATGTTATATTAATTAATATTTTTCATCTTAGAATGCTTTACTTTTTTGTATAATAAATACCTCCCTTCACTTACTAAGTACGCACTTTTAGGTAGGTAGGTCACTGACCTATATAGTTCAGTGAGGTAGGTACATTAATAGTAAAAATAACTGTTGACATACATAGGTATATATAAATATATAACTGGATAATATGTAGAACGTCGAGAAGTTACATTATTCCCACCGTTCTTATACATTTATACATTTTAATTCAAGGTTCCTATTAACAGAAGTTAGTAAACTTTTGTATTCCTATAAATAGGAAAGTGACCAAATTCACCATGATATGTAAACAAATTATCACAATAATATTACGGTTAGGTACATATTTTCATAATATTATTATAAAATAATTAGTTTTAATGGGTAAATTTACATTAAAATGTTCCTGGCAGCAATATAATCTTGAGGATGACGATAATTCTGCATTTCGGTCGTCTTGTCTCATAGCTCTGCACCATTCCGTCCTAACTTTATCGCGTCTAGGCACATTAAAAAATAACGTTTCTGGAATGTTCCTGGCAGCAATATAATCTTGAGGATGACGATAATTCTGCATTTCGGTCGTCTTGTCTCAGCTCTGCACCATTCCTTCCTGACTTTATCGCGTCTAGGCACATTAAAAAATAACTTTTCTGGAGTTTTTATTGTAGTATTTGTACATTTGGGCACAATACAATATTTATAGCTACTTTTCTTTGTATTTTTCATAACACAACATAAATAATGTGTACACATTCGCAATCACAATACGTTTTCCGTCGGTGCGATGTGCCCGATGACGTCACACACAAGTAGCGCGGAAATTTCTCCATTTAAACGCAGTTAAATTGACAACTGCAGTAAATAATTTTTTTAACCTTTAATTAGAACATAAAACAAAAATAAAATACTGGAAAAATAATGTTTTTTAGTGATCTATTCATCTGTGATGTTTAACAAAATTATGCATTTTGCTCATTCTGGGGTGGCAACTGCCACCCCTTGCCACCCCCGAATTACGCCACTGGTTTTGTGCCTGTTTAAATTAATGAAATTTTTTCAGACCATAGAATACATATTTTATATATATATATTTTTTGCTGAATTTATTGCTTCAGTCCCGTTGTTTTCCATTATTAAAAAATTTGTATCGTCAGCATAACATACTATTTGTAAGTTCTCAGTTGGCTTTAAAAAATGGACTAGATACTTAGTAATTTAAAATTTGATACCAGTGATATTTAAAAGTGCAGTAATACAAAAGAAAATGAGTCAAATAAAAATAAATTATAAATATTTAATTCGACAGAAACTGCAGAAAGCTAAAACACAATCGAAGACAAAAATCTACTCTTTTTAATACAACATCGCCTGACAGGAATGTCTGGCATTACAGTACAGCACTGTATTGTATACGCCAAAATAAAATAAACATTTGTAGGAATATCACCCCCGCTTTTTCACCGCAGGGTAAATATTCAATTTTAAGGAATATATCCCCCCCCCCCCGCTCTTTTAAAACAGACCGAACTTTAAGAATGCCACCCCCCACTCTTTGAAATTTGATTGATTGCTGGAAGTCGTATGTCACTACACCTCGGGCCCCGATTTCCTCTCGGCGGCCGCGGCCCAGAAAATAGGGCTTTTTGAAACACATGGATACGCAGTAAAAAATCACGAAAAGTTGTCCTGGAGACAGGTACAGGCTATACGAAACGTGCTTCGCGCGTCTGCCTTCACCGGAAACCTCGAAGAGTCTGTATATACCTTAAGGGTACCTACACAATGGACCGACGAGGGTAGAGGCAAGTGACGCGACAAGAGGCGCGTCTTAAATTATGTATTGTTATGCAGCAAAATGTAGTAGAGTTACCTGATGATTATTTCTTAGTATCATGTGACGAGACTAGAGATGCGTCAAGAGGCCAGATAAAATTCGGAATTACTGCCGCCGTCTCGCTGAGGTCTTTAAGATAGGTTTTTCTGGTTGTACTGGCTAATGTATATAATTTGTCCATTTCTTCGTTAGATGACAATCCACTTTTCTAATACTTAATTAAAGAAAATCTTAAAACCTTGTTATGTCCCTGAAGTCTCATACTCATATAATAAATTTAGTTATTTATACTTTGTTTGTTTCATTTTTTTATAAATTTTCAGGTATAATTAAGCAGCAATTTTCTTAAGATATTATTAATTAGAGGCTTAAAAATCTTTTAAGTTTCAATATGTGAATATGAATCATAAGATTTTCGATTCAAAACATTATATTTATCTGTGTGAGGACCGTCTCCGGCGTTTAGCCATGAGAAATATAGGCTAGGATCGTGGTAAAAAAAATTACCCCACCCTCAGAATAACGATCCAGGACCACTCTTGTTAAAGTCGAACTGCTATACTACGGAAAACTCCCTCGGACACATTATAATAAAACAAAGAAACAAAATATCGGTTAATATCTTCCGGTCGCGCATCCTGCGACCGAAGGCGAACTTGGCTTGTCTCATGTAGATCTGTTTGCATAATATCAGCAATCAGCATTCGTCTTAATCTGTGTTTGTTATGAATTAGTAGTGGCATTAGTGCGATGGGAGTTTCCAAGAAAATTACTCGACAGGCGCTTGAATGTCCCTCATTTGGCCATCCAAGAGACTTAGTTGTGAATACAAGTCATCAGGACGTCCTCAAATGTTCTTTTCGGGAAAATTACAACTTCACTGTGGGGACTAGCAACAAGTGTCACTTTTTCTAAAGTTTCAACGACAGTAGCACAAAAAGTAAAATCAGTGTTTGACAACTGTTTTAATTTTTTTAATTAATGCCTACCATGATAGTTATAAAGTAATGTAAGTGCCATATTGTTGTGGGATGCAACTGGCATAAAATACCCGATTTGTGTGCACACCTCTCCTCAACAATTTTAAGTCTCATCAAAATGGTGATTCAAAATAATCATGGTATCTTTTCAAGTACATCAAAAATAGCCAAATGCAACTTTGCAGAAATTCCCAGCTGCTCCTTTTCTCAAGATATCGACAAAAACGTTATTTTTCAATAAAAAATTTCCGAATTTGCGAATTATGCATATATTTATCAATAATATTTGTTTAAATATGTATACGTACGTCAATAACTTTGATTTTGAGGCTGAAATTGGAGTAATTTGCATGTACCGATAATGAGAATCGATGTAAAATTTTTCATAGATTTCGATTCTGCGCTGGTGAATTCAATTTAGTGCTTCCGTGCGTTATCAAAAATAAAAACATCGGCATGTGCGTGTACAAAAAATATAAACTTTGCTTTTTTTAGAGAGTTTTTCGTAATTTTGCCGTATTGTAGAGCTTTAAAATGTGCTTACAAGGACAAAAGCAGAATCTGCGGACATTTGTACTTGGATGCATGTTATGTACTCAAAATATTTAATTTATTTCCATATATTTTTCAAACATTCTAGACATCAAAATATGAAAAGAATAAAAAAAATCATTTATATCTACCAGTTTATTAAGTACTCATTTTTAAGTATAAAAGTGAACATTGACTGAAAAAAAATAAAAACTGTTTTTACCTAAGCACCTACAAAAAAATAAAAAAATTGCAAACATTAAAAAAACATGTTTGTGTAAAACGTATTTTCCAAAAAGTCATACTTAATTAAGTATAAGTTTAGTAAGTAAGTCATATTTAATCTGCTTCCGTCCTTGTAAGCCCATTTTACAGCTCTTCAATACGGCACATTACGAAAAACTCTCTAAAAACGCAAGTTTATTTTTTTTCTGAACATGCCACTTGCTGTTGGTTTTTATTTATGACGTCTGGAAGCACTAAATTAAATTCGTCAGTGCAGAATCGAAATATACTAAATATTTTACATTGATTCTCGTTATCAGCATATGCAAATTATCCCAATTTACGAACTGAAGCAATTATAAAGAGGTAAATAATTCGTTCTTTTCCTCCGCAACTGCAAGCAAATAATGGCCGTAGAAGTTTAAACAGAGGATTTCTTTACATGTGTGTCTTTTAATTTGGAACAAAATATTGGACTAATGTTTATAATTTAGAATATTTAAATGTGATTTATTAACGTTTGTAACATAAATGAGTGTCCTGGGTTAAAAGCTTACCACCTAAGTAAATTATTCGAATTCTGCATCTGCATCAATACACAGTTCTCTACGTCGAATTAAGGACATACGTACTCCGTTCAACACTAAACAATAAACTATCAACTAACGTTGTCAATAAAGAAAAATAAAAGAAAAACTTGGTCCAAAATCCAAAACGGAATACAAAAGGAACGAACAAGTGAGTTGTGTCTGAACGTAATCAAGAATTTAACGACTTGAACGGTAAAGTCAATAAAATAAATCTTCACCATAAATACACAGCGACCCGAAATTTAAAAACAACAAAAACAACGAACGGTGGGTTGGACGGGTGCACATAACGAAACACCCACGGAAACTAAAATAGTGCACAAGGGAAAGTTAGAGTATAGTTTTCTTCAGATCAGATCTACTAAACACTCAGAAAACGTCGACGTCTTTCATCTTATTTACCGCACCGCTAAAGACCGCCGACATTTTATAGCTATCTACACAAATATTGAGTATCATAGGCAGACACGCCCGACGATCTAAACCTACCTCAATATTCCAGCAGTTCTCAAAAGATTTTATTGAAAATTTGCCAAATTTTTGTTTATTTTTTTTCTCCAAAACTATGAGCTTTAGACCCCATGTTATATAAGGTTTTTTTGTTTGTCTTGTCGTTCCCTACCACCAGTTTTTTTAATGACAAGAAACTAATTACACCCTGTATATACGTGCCCAGACATCCGTATACGAAGTTTAAGTACATATTTAAACATAAATATTATCGATAAATATATGAATATATGCATATAATTAGCAAATTCGGAGTTTTTTTATTGAAAAATAACGTTTTTGTCGATATCTTGAGAAAAGGAGCAGGTGAGATTTTCTGCAAAGTTACATTTGACTATTTTTGATGTGCTTGAAAAGATACCACGTTATTTTGAATCACCATTTTACTGAGACTTAAAATTGTTGAGAGGTATGTGTCAGTGTGCCCTATATTAATAAACAGTGACTGTGAAAAATCTAAGAAAATTCCCGTACTTGAACTGAGATTTATGTATTTGTAAAGAAAATACAACCAAAGTTCCAATTTTACCTAACCCGTATTTTTTTTCCAAGTACAAAAGCCTTAGTTCGAGTACGAATTAATGACCGCATACCTGAAACACCCTGTATAATGATAATTGGCATCATAGTTTTTCATGGCCAAAATAAACATACTTACCAAAAAACTTGCTTATGGGAATGTAAAAAATAATTCAACAATTATAATAATAATCAGCTTTATTTTCTAATAAACAAGCTCAGATAACCTTATGTTAATTAACAGAATAACGGTAACTCAAAACGATGTACATTACATCAGGTAATCATATATTTATTTACAAAAGAAACAGAATCTGCCTCACTCTTTTCTCATTACAAGTAAAATTTATTTAAAGCATCAGTTTCAGCAAATTCCGCAGCTTCTGCAAACGTTATAAGTACAACTATAATTTTTTATTTTTTTTGTACAAAAAAAACATACATAACTTTTTAAGCTATTGTTACTGAAAATAAATATAAAAAATTGTATAATATTTTATAATTTACACATGAAAAGATTAATAGTCTTATCAAAACTCAAAGAAAGGAACGACAATTTGTACACATACTTGGTTGCACTGGTAACTTACGTACAAAATTGGCAGTCATATTATACGACAATAAGATAATTATATGGACATGGATTTAGTTCACAAAATACAGTTTATAATACATACATCGATCGATGTACAGATTTGGTCGAGAATGATATTTTTTTCTTCAGTTCTTAAGAAAATTAATTGGATAAAAATGTCGAATTGAAACACTCACCTTCATGATTACTTCTAATATTTATCAGCTTAAGAAGTTACTTTTTACACGCTATGATTAGAAGTGATATCATAAAAATATATCTAATTAGTGGGGGTCGCACATATTTTAAGTCTTACTCTCGCGGCAATATTTAAGGCAGGCTATATAACTAATTGTCCACCAGGCGCTAGAAAAATGAATTTCAATCACCAAAAAGAAAACAATAAAACTGATTGGCAAAAATTATTCCGTGGTTCTCATCTCATCAAATCTGAGGTACGTGCTAGACTTTTTAATACTTTGGTATGCGAAAAAATTATCACAATTACACCTAGCGTACCTGCACCATAGCATAGTTACGAATAGGCCAGTTTGGTAAAAATACCAATTAATGTACATAAAAAAAATACAAATAAAATAAAAAAAATTAAGCAAGTAAATCTTGAAAAATATCATTTTTGACGCCTTCGTACACATAGCCAACCTTGGTTCTTACGTGATCTTTTGTAAGATGTCCATATAATTTGTCATATTTTTTTTAATATAGATACATTTACTTTATATATTATCTAATGTAAATATATAAGATATTTCTTGAAGTAACATGAATGGCATTGTATATTTAAGTTACTTTTATCCACAGTTATCTGTGTGCAAAATTGTTGATCAAGTGTTTGTTTGTAAAAAAGACTAGAAAAAAATGTTAATGTTACACAACTCGTGACGTTGGTGGTGATTGAAGTGCACGACAAAAACCGTTGAAGAAAAAATTCATTGCATTTCTGTAAATGTCGAGATTGAGGCGTTCTCGGAATAGCTCTTTTGAACTAATAGGTAAATAAAATTGATTATTAAAATCATATTCATTCTTCAGTCTCTTTAAAAAGTTATTCAGGTCAACATAATAAAATACAGATTGTGTATTGAGCAATATACAGATAAAGGAAAGACACATGTTCTTTAAATTCAACGAAGCACACATTTGCGGTAATAGATGTGTACTGGATGAAGGTGAAGTGCAAACCTGGGCACCACAAGGAAGGTATCTGGGACCGTTTGATTTCTTCTGCGGAAAACGATCTATCAGTTCTGTAATTAATTGCTGTTTATTGATCATTGCGTTAATGGCGGAAAGTACGAAATGAATGAATTGATGTACGTAAGAGGTTATATGACGCCAGGAGACGAGTTATCTCCAACATGGAAATTTTGTTATATTAATTATGCTCTAGTGAATGAAAGAGGAAATGTCATTAAAAATAAAACAGCGTTGGTATAACAATAAACGTACGGTATGATACTTAAAGCATTGCTGCTCAAATTTCAATGGCACTGCGGCTAATTGCAATCAATTGGTTGTTTCCTTTTTTAAACAAGTGTCTTTATATAGTTTTCAAAGAAAGATTAATATTTTGATGACAAAATAGATAAAAATTTAGTAGTGGTTCATTATTGTTGATGTTATGAGGTTGTTCATGGTATGAGATGATCGACAGGTTTCATAAATCAAACAAAGCACAGATTTACTGCACATATATGTGTACTGGATGGAGATGAAATACTAGAAGTTTAAAGGGCTGGATACTACAAGGAAGGTATCTGGGACCGTTTTACTTCTTTTTCAGAATAATGACCTATCAGCTTGCTAAATATTGTTTACTGATGATATTGCGATGATGGTGGAATAAAGAAATGAATACATTATTAATTGTGAAATAAAAGGTTAGTATTTATGCTAATTTTGTTCAGTGAATGAAAGAAGAAATAAAGCTAGTTGTTAAGCAAAAGGTTATTATTTAAGAATCAATGAAAAATGAAATGTCAATGAAAATAGGACTATTCAACAACTTTGTTATAACAATAATCGTGCTGTTAACGCGTTGGTGGTACTGTACGCGTGATTGCTCAAGTTTTAGTGGCTTGGCACGGAGCGAGATCTAGCTATTCTAGCTGGCTTCGGACACGCCCAGGAAGAACCACTGCTATCCTCTTTAAGTATATAAATTTGTATCGAGTTGAAATGGTTTAATACCAACCAGCCAGCCATCATAATACTCTGAGTAAACAAAATTGTAGGAGGAGATTAGATAAAGCCGTTACATTCTCAGAAACCACCAGCCATTTACTGTAACTTTCTATTATTTTACAAAATCCGTTGCTTTATGTGACCTACCGACGCTAATCATTGTCACGTTGTCAAGAAATAGCCTCCCTAATGCTTGTCTGAATACTGACACCACTAACTTTATAATTAATAGTATAATACTTAGATGTGAGCAAGTTAAAGGGTGAAAACTATGTGTATACTGTATATAAAGTCGAACTACCTCATATACAGGAAAAATTAAAAACTGGTCAGGACGTGAGAAAATCAAAAGGACAAAGGATCTAAAATGTATCAAAGCAAACAAGAATGTCTACTTTATAATAATTTACAGCAATTTATTTTCAAAATTTGAGTTGGTACATTTAAAAACTTCTTGCAATTCTTCCATTTCTTCTTTTTTAATAATAAATAGGCGTTTATTACACTGCTCACAGATTTACGCACCATTATATAATTGTCTAACATGTATGTGGTAGGTAATATTTTAATGACAATGCAGAAGAAAAACTATCAACTGAATACATGAAATAGATAACATTCATGATTGTTAATATTATGAGAGTCATAATGAGATGAGGTGAAAAGGAGATATTACAAAGTAAATTAAAATAGATTGGACAGTAGATAACCAAAAGTTTGAAAAAGTAGAAGTGAATGTAAAAACAACATTTTGATATTCAAAAGATGAAATGAAATAGAATAGTATATCGGAATGAGACGACGAGTAAGTGCATAATAAAAAAATAATTCATATCAGTATAGATAGCCAATTAAAGTTGTAGAGGCGTATGTGAATGTATACTGCACTTCATAGACATGGATTGCCGTTTTGCACAGTTGTAGTTGAAATCTAAGAGAATATTTTAGAAATAGGAGTATTAGGAAAACGCTGAAATTCTAAATGAAAACACAAAAGTGTCTGTTGTTTTTATTAATTTCTAATGAAATGAACTTAATTCTTCATTTTAATGATAATGTTGCTTTTGACCTACTTGTTATTCCAGTTAACGCTATATGTAGTTAGCACCAGACATGACATAATTTCATATTTTGTGGGAATTCTTGACCTCAAGACGACAATTATCGAAAATAGTCACAATCTTGAACACTGAAGGAAATTCTAAATGTCTCCTCTCCTAAAAAGTAGTTTTAGTTTCCAACTGAAATTACGTATTCATGTTCAAATGCAGTATGTTAACTGATTTTTTTTCGTACTGTCTCAGGTAAAGGTGTATCAATAATAATAAAATTTTAAGCATGTATCTATGCTAGCTCAGATAAGTCATACATCATTGGCTTCTTATGCAGTTCTTATGAGTTGTACTAATTACGAAAACGTTGAATTTTCGATTACGTATTCCATAGGTGACCTTGAGAAACATCAAAGATGAGTCTCGACGATTTTCAAAGATGGCAGCCAAGGAATATGTGGTTGTATTCCTATAAATGTACATAGCATTTGACTGCTTCAAGTGAAGGTGAAAAACATACTTTTCGTCATTTTGATATAGTAGCTCGAAGACAGCTATGTTTATAAGAAAGCAAACACATTAAATTACGAAATATAATCAATAATTCAGATGTTTCCTAATTAATTGTGGTGAATAATAAATGAGCGATGAGATGAATAAGTAAGAATAAATAGGTCTAAAGGAGGTGAAATGATTCTAATGGTATGAAATGAAAAAGATTGAAAGTTTGTTGAGATGAGTGAAGAAAATAAATTTGAAAAACAATGTAAGATACGCCATTCTGTCAATATAGTGAAAGTGGAAAATGTGTTAGTACTAATATCGTATGATTAGCAGATAAAAAATAAACGAGAATAAAATGATATGTTTTTGATGGTATAAATGAAAGGGACTGAAAGTTCGTTAAGATGAGTGGAGAAAATAAAGCAAAACAATGTAAGATATGCCACTTTATCAATATTGTGATTGTATTAAATGAAAGGGATCAATACTAATGTATGATTAGCAAGTAATAAAAACTGAGACTCAATGAGATGAGATAAAATGATTTTGATGATAATAAATGAAATATAATGAAAATAGTATTAGTACTAGCATAAATAAATAAAACAAACTGCTATGTTTCTTACTACCATGTATTCACAAAACTACTAGACTGTATAAAGTGTATTCGGATTCACTGTTTGACAATGATTTTGTAACTGTTTGATTTTTGTGGATACTTAATGGTAGAAAACAGAGTTAATGTGTTTTATTTATTTATGTAAGATGATAAACTACCATAGATTAGCGGCTTCTTCAATCGATTTTTTGTATTAGTACTAATGTTGTATAATTAGAAACCAATAAAAGTACTAACATTTCATGATGAGTGATGAAAATGAGACTAAATGAGTGATGTCATTTTGCCAATATGGTGAAAGTGAGAAGTGTACTAGTACAAATATTTTATAATTGTAGTAATAAAACCTGAAACTAAATCAGATAACATGACTGATAATAATAAATGAAGGAGATTTAAAGTTTGTTAAGATAAGTTAAGAAAATAAGACATGTCACTGTCAATGTAGTTAACATCAGAAATCAGAACTAACATTGCATGATTAGCAAGTGATAAAAATGAGATTAAATGAGATGAAAGAATTTGGCTGGTTTTAAATGAATGGTATTGAAAGTTTGTTAAGATAAGAAAGGAAGACAAACTGTCAATATAATGTGAGGTATGTCATTTTGTCAATAAAGTAAAAATGTGAAGTATATTAGTACTAATACTGTATAATCGGCAAGTAAGAAAAACTGAGACTAAATGTGATAAAATGATTTTGATGATAATAAATAATAGAGATTTAAAGTTTATTAAGATGAGTTAGGAAAATAAATTTGTAAAACAATGTAAGACATGCCATTGTCAATATAGTTAAAATCCGAAGTGTATCAGTACTAATATTGCATGATTAGCAAGTGATAAAAATGGGATTAAATGAGATGAAGGAAAGTTGATTGAAGGAGCCGTTACTCTGTGGTAGTTAGTCATCTTGCACAAATAACTAAATAAAACACACTACTATGTTTTGTACCACTATGTAGAAAACGGTACTGTGTTTTATTTAGTTATTTGTGAGATGAAATAATTTGGCTGGTTCTAAATGAAAGGGATTGGATGTTTGGTAAGACGAGAAAGGAAAACAAACTGGCAAAATAATGTGTTGTCATTTTGTCAATATAATGAAAGTGAGAAGTGTACTAGTACTAATAATGTATAATTGGCAAGTAAAAAACCTGAGAGTAAATGAGATAAAATGGGTTTGATGATAATACATGACAGAGATTTAAAATTTGTTAAGATGAGTTAAGAAAATAAATTTGTAAAACAATGCAGACATGTCATTGTCAATGTGGTTAAAATCATAAGTGTATCAGTACTAACACTGTACGATTAGCGTGTTAAAAATGAGAAAAAATAAGATGAAACAATTTGGTGGTTTTAAATGAAAGGTATTGAAAGTTTGTTAAGATAAGAAAGGAAAACAAATTGGCAAAATAATGTGAGTTATGTCCTTTTGTCAATAAAGTGAAAATGAGAAGTGTATTAGTACTAATATTGTATAATTGGCAAGTAAGCAAAACTGAGACTGAATGTGATAAAATTATTTTGATGACAGTAAATGAAAGAGATTTAAAGTTTATTAAGATGAGTTAAGAAAATAAATTTGTAAAACAATGTAATGCCATTATCAGTATAGTGTATCACTGCTAACATTGCATGATTAGCAAGTGTTAAAAATGAGATTAAATGCGATGAAAGAATTTAGCTGGTTTTAAATGAAATGTATTGAAACTACTAATATTGTACAATTGGCAAGTAAGAAAACTGACAGTAAATGATACATAAATGACTTTGATGATAATACATGAAAGACATTTAAAGGTCGTTAAGAAAATACATTTGTAAAACAATGCAAAACATGTCATTGTCAACGTGGTTAAAATCATCAGTACTAACATTGTACGATTAGGAAGTGTTAAAAATTAAATGAGATGAAAGAATTGGGGCTGATGAAAGGTATTGGACGTTTGTTAAGATGAGAAAGGAAAACAAACTGGCAAAATAATGTGAGTTATGTCATTTTGTCAATATAGTGAAAATGATAAGCGTATTAGTACTAATATTGTATAATTGCCAAGTAATAAACTGAGACTAAAAATGATTTTGATGATAGTAAATGAAAGAGATTTAAAGTTTATTAGATGAGTTAAGAAAATAGATTTGTAAAACAATGTGCATGATTAGCAAAGTGTTAAAAAATCAGATTAAATGCGATGAAATTTGTCTGGCTTTAAATGGAAGGTATTGAATGTACTAATATTGTACAATTGGTAAGTAAAGAAACTGAGAGTAAATGAGATATAATGACTTTGATGATAATACATGAAAGAGATTTAAAGTTTGTTAAGATCAGTTAAGAAAATAAATTTGTAAAACAATGCAAAATCATAAGTGTATCAGTACTAACATTGTACGATTAGCAAATGTTAAAAATGAGTTGAAAGAATTTGGCTGGTTTTAAATGAAAGGTATTGAACGTTTGTTAAGATGAGAAAGGAAAACAAATTGGCAAAATAATGTGAGTTGTCATTTTGTTAATATAGTGAAAATGAGAAGTATATTAGTACTAATATTGCACAATTGGCAAGTAATAAAACTGAGACTAAATGTGATAAAATGATTTTGATGATAATAAATGAAAGATAATTAAAGTTTGTTGAAATGAGTTAAGAAAATACATTTGTAAAACAATGTAAGACATGCCATTGTCAATGTAGTTAAAATCGGTTGTGTATCAATACTAACATTGCATGATTAGCAAGTAATAGCAAGTGATAGAAATGAGATTAAATGAGATGAGAATATGGTTGGTATTAATTGAAAGGGATTGAAAGTTTGTTATGATGAGAAAAGAAAATACACTGAAAATGATGAGAAGTAGTTAAATATTGTATAATTAGCAAGTAATAAAATTGAGACTAAGTGAGATAAAATGATTTGGATGATAATAAATTCGTAAAACAATGTAAGACATGCCATTGTCAATGTAGTGAAAATCCGAAGGGTATTTAGTACTAAAATTGCATTATTAGCAAGTAATAAATGAAATGATCTTGATGGTATTAAATGAAAGCGATTGAAGGTTGGTAAGGATGAGTGAAGAAAACAAATCGATAAAACATATAAGACGATTGTCAATATATTGAAAATCAGAAATATATATCAGTAGTAATATTATATGATTAGGAAGCAAGAAGAAAGTGAGGTAGGTATTAAATAAAGTAATTTGAAAATTAATATGGAATAATTCTATATTGCTCGTGTTTATTATATTGTAGTCTTATTGAAAGTATGCCTGGTTAACGCGAAGTGGTAACTAAAAGAAATAAAGCGCATTGAAGTCTTTAGAAGTACCTTATTTCACTCATTATTTAAATTACCGCAGTAAATAATTATGCATATGATGTTAGTGGCATGAAACAAAAATATATTTCGAAAGGCATATATGATGAAACGATGGTGATTAATGAGATGAAATGAGAAAGTCAAAACAGTAGCATGGGCGTCGCTAGGGAGGGTCAAGAGGGTAGTTGTCCTTCCCGGAAAACGGCGAAAGGTATCAAGTATCCAGATAAATTGTTGGAAATTAAATCGATAAATATTTCTTTTTCATTTCTGTTCTAAATTCGTATAGCAACATTTCTTGAAATGGCTTAAAGTCCTTCGAAAAAAACTAATGAGAAAGGGCTTTGTTGAGGCAGTACGATTAAGACAACCACGTGAGATGGCATGGTGCTGTTAGGCGTGCTATGCAACAGTGGCCGACTAGAATGATGTATGAGTCACAAAACGCCTGTCATTATGTACAAGCACAGCCTCCTCGTAAGTAGAGGAGGCTGTGATACAAGACGAGCAAGAAGATACTAGTATTTCTTTTCCGATTTTCCCTGAATTTGAGAAAAAAAGGATTCTCTCTTAGGCAAATAAAAACGAAACCTGCAGTTTATAGTGGAGTCCAAACCACTTCTTAGGAATAATTTTATGATTAAAATTATTTCTCTGTAAGCAAGGTTCAAATCCACTTCGCTGGGAATCCCAGTTTGTAAGCTAAACGCACTAGCCACTAAGGTACCATCCTTATCGAGACGTTAAAGTTGTTGTCTTGTTTTTAGAAGGTATTTTTATTTTAGTATCAAATATTTTTTGTTTTGTAGAGCTTATGGTGCAGTGTGAACAAAAATAGAGTAGATTGATTTTTTGTTTCTGTTGGAAATTGAAGTTTATGTTAATTTTATTAACCAGGATAAACGTGTATGTCAATATTCTTGTTTTACTATTTCTTTTTTGTTTTTGAATAAAATAAAATTCCTTAGGGGTGCCCATGATTAGTAATAAAAACTGCAATAAATGAATATAGCTTTACAGTAGAAGATAGAAGGATGGAAGAGAAAGGGCATAACAGATTAATTATTATTATAGATGATATAGGATACGAATAGAGAAACGATGCCAAGTGAAATGCAAGTAAAAGAATTCTTGACTACATAAAGATAGCAAAGGGTGAGATGCAAAAAATAATACACATTTCTCTTCTGCTGAAATTTAATATCAAATATCTTTTATAAATTTGTACCTGGCGTAATCACGTGACTTTTAATTGTTAAGATGTGTTATAAAGTAAGGATTATTACATACTAATATTTTACTAGATAATCTAATGATTCAGCAATCCTATTCAATTAAGGTAGGATTACACGGGAAAGTTATTTAGAGGCAAAATAATTTAATGACAGTAATTATGATGTTAATTTTTGGAAAGTCAGTGGACTAAATAATATAATATACTTAATGAATATTGAAATTTAGCAAACACATGGTTATGAAATATGCAGATAGGGGAAACTTAGAGAAATGGGATAAACGAAAGTATATGGTGTGAGTATCTCCAAAGAAAATTATGTATACGTTCATGCATAGCATCTAATATAAAAAGAAAAATACCAAGATGTATAACTTGATTTACATAAATTAATTTTATGGTTTAAGTAAAAGCAATATTTAGTTTCTTGCAGTTTACTTATTTTATATAAATGTTTCCAAATATAAGTCACAAATATATCAATAAATACGTCAATTTAGATTTTCTCACCACAGAACTATAAGAGCGAATACTCCATACTCCACATACGAACTTAATGAAATATTTCACATACGTCGAGGTAACTAACTCAAGTAGGATACAATTATACTGAAAAACAGTTGTGGCATTAACTTGAACTGAACTAAGTGGCAGGTGAGAGTTATCTAACTCGAATTTTAACTCGATATTGAAAAATTTGCCGTGGACGGCCCAATTTAAAGTTATGGCGGAGTCGCCGGTGAAAGTTCGTTATCATTTCTTACTTTTTTTTTAGTATAGATAATTTTGGTACCTCGATAAGTTAATATACAGATTGAAGAAGCTAGAAAACAGTTAAAAGTATTGTGAGATGAAGCTAGACAAGTCAGTTGAGCCAGTCGTTGACTAATTAGTTTTTGTCTTGGAACGAACACACTTTCTCGATCGCATTTGTTGATTTCATTAATTATTTTTACGATCGGACCGCTAATTATTTAAGAACCGGACTCGGAATTCTTATTTTATCGTGGACCCGTACTGTATGGGAACCCTTATTTTATCTTACATTATCGGAACCGAACTGAAACCCCTAATAATAATTTCGGTTCTTGGGATTTTTTGCGGTTCCATTTCAAGGTATAGGTCGTGCGTATTTGTGTGTACTTTGTGCGGTATTATATCTAAACTATTACGTACTCCAGACCATTAGCCTTATACTGAGAACCAGAGTTGATTCGTGGTGATGTTTCATCGCGAACAACAATTTCATGCATATATGACACAATATCTTGCCCTGGAGCTTTTGTGACAAATTCCGTAATGTAAGTCTACAGTTAATATGATCAAATTACTTAATAATACTTAATTATATAGGAAAAATTCCTGTATCGTTATTACTGGACCTAAATATACATTCTTTGATTCTTGTAATTTTCCCCTAAGGTAAGACTTTTATAACCAATAGATCATAAACTACAACATATTCCCATTTCAACCATTTTGACGTGGACTAAGAATAAGCTTCATTACAATTACAATCAAACAAATAATAATTCACTTTTACACATGCATAGAGTATATAGGCTCCAATACCAGTTAGGAAATAGATAGGTGAAGATCTGTTGTTTCTATCAGTCGATGTCAAGTATAATGTCAAAACATTTTATTTTTTTTATGGAATTTGTCTTGGTTGTTTGCCTGAAACATCTTTGAGGGGCTTTGTGTCTTTCTGATGAGCTCCAGAAAAAGGACGAAAAACGTTTCAAAGGCTAAGCGTTTCCAAGAAACAGAATGATAGATAACTTCATGAAAATGTAATCCATTAGAATGAACATTATTTAAGACAAGGTAGGTAAATAAATTCAGTTTAGGCCTTTGTTCTCATTTTTAACTTAATCCTCATGAACGTAGGGGGTTATGTAGATACTAGGTTAATCTGCATAGCCGTAGGGGACCATGTGAGTGTTAGAATCAGAATTGTCAAATAAAATAGACAAATTCATTTTAGGATTTTAATTGCTAGCATAACCAGAATTCAGGTTATCGAAAGAATGCAAATATTTCATTAATATTTTTTACATATAGTTTTTCTTTTTAGCTCTCAGATAGTTTTTTCTGCTGTTTGCAAAATCCTATAAAGAATAAGTTTCACCCTGTAGTATGTTAGGATTGTTAGAAAATCTCGGAAAAGAAAAAAAATGTGGATGAGGGGCTCAAATAAAAACTTGTAAGAACCGGTATCGAACAGGAACCGCCTTGCTTAAAGCCGGAACCTAACCTGAACAGTTTTTCGGTTTTGTTGGAACCGAACCGAAACCGTAATTTCAGTTTTACTCGAGACCGGAACTTCTGTTTCATTTCGGTCCAAGTCTTGGCGTATCTCTGAGAACCCAAGAAATTGGTGGGAAAAGGAAAATGCCCGAAATTGAAAAATACAGTCTCTGCAATTTTCACTGAAAGATGATAAGACAAAGGAAGCAATCAGAAATGTCTCATTACTATATATTGGATTATAATAAAAAATGAGGGAAGGAAGGTAAGCAAGGTGCAATGATTAAGAAATTAAATATTAATTTATGATATATACAATGATACAAATAATTTTATAAATTTATAAATCTTTAAGATTATCACAAGTAATCATTGGCAGAGGTTTTACTCTGAAAATACTAAAGCTATTCTGTGAGGATGTATTTGCAGTCTATACTTCTAAAAATCAAAGCAAAAGAGATAGTACTTAAAGGGGGATGATGGTTACAAACAATAGACATTACTTAAGACAAGGACACACTTCTTTAAGCAAAAGAATTTAGTAAGGAAAAGGGACACACAGTTATATAAATTGGTAATAAGCTTACCAGTGAGAAATGTGTTTTTATATACTGAAGCTGTTAAGAGGGAGTTGATATACAGATTCCGTTAGCCAAGTAAGGCTATCGGGTGAGATTTACATGGGCAATAGTTGGATATTTGCTATCACACCCGAGGTACTTTCAAATGTCTTTAACAACACGATTACACGGTCACCATGATACCACAAATTATTTGTATTTTTTTGGTAACCTGATAAATCTCTATTTTATTCGATAAATACTGTATTCTGTTACAAAATAAATGCATATACAACTGCTGCTGAAAGTGGAATAAAATGACCGCATGGCATCGCGTCGTCTCAATTCAATTTACTCCGTACTCTTTGATATGAATGTTTAGTTACCCATAAATTCCATGTGACGGCCCTATTTGGCTACCGGAACCCGTATAAAATGCTGATGTTGAAGAAATATGTACAAATATGTTACAGAAATGCTAGATGATAAAGAATGGATGATTGATGAATTATTGTGACTGAGGAGTAAAACGTGTTTAAAATGCGTTCAGTGTATTTACACAGCAAAAAAACCTAAAGCTCAGGCGAGACTGGCAGCGTTGCTTCACGTCCTAGTAAATTTCTCAAAGCAGGTTTTCATTTAGTGTCTTTTTCTGTGGCAGCAATCATCAAGTACAGACACAAGTAGATTTTAAATTTTTTTTGGAAATATTATTTCTTAATAAGCATACTTCACTTCAGGTGAAATAAACTCGGTTTCAAATGTGTGATTCTTTAATTTCCTGATCCCGCTCCGTCCATCCCTTCAACTGCCATGGCGTGGCGCGTCGTGAATCTTTGCCTCATCCCGGAGAAGGGTACCAGAGACATTCTTCTTGGAATAGTCTCTGAATATTAATTTTGCACAACGAGAAATACATTGCTAATGATCAGATCTATGAAGCTGTTAATTGCAAGGAGGTTCGAACTGGGAGAAATGCTGTCCTATGCCTCAAAGGTTGTGTTGTCCTAGATTTTATGTGTTTTAATTAGGACGTCAGACCCACTCATAAACATACTAGTCAGAAAAGATATTACAAGATTGTTAGTTGTAATACGAATTTATTGAGAGGTAAGTATTTAGCATAATCTGAAAACAAGATGAGATGCAAGTGATGATATAAATGATTGATGGTAGATTAAGTGTGACTATGAATACTATAAACGGTGTGACGCAGCGTGGTGTTATGAAAAAATGACTTTCCGTTTACAACGATCAAGTTTCTTTAACCGTTGTACGAGTTGTTAGATAGTATAAGGAAGGTATAGAAAGAGTGCAAGCTGCTAGCAAGAAAATATGCACAACGAAGAATATGAAAACGATAAGAATAACCTGCGTACTTGTTAAAAAGACAAAATAAACAATAGAAAGTTAGAAATGAATGATTGTATGAATGAAATTAATTAGGACATCAATGAAGCCAGTCTAAGTGATTTAAACAGAAGTGAACTAAAAAGTTACTTAAAGAAAATAGATGTCGAAGAGAGGAAGACGAAATGTGTAAACTCTTAGCTTGGTGCCGATAGAATTCGTAAAATTTGTAATTTAAAGAGTATGAGGATAAATTAAACTGTATGAATTAAAGATGAATGATTGAATGAATGAAAATTTTAGGTTAGTTTAATCAGAAGCTACTTTATGAGGATAGAAGTAACAACGTAGGAAAACGAATAGTGAGAATTAAATTAAAATGTATGAAGCAATAGTAGGGGAGCTGACGGACACTATGGTGAACGATAATGATCAAAATATTCACTCGTGGGAATTAATTCTTTGGCCTTTGGATATGTCAAAACTGATCGTCTGCCGTCTCAAAATGGTAGCATTAAGTTGTGGGGTGTATTAGAAAAGGGGTAGTTTTAGGTCTCGGTGAACCATAGTGATCAAGAAAAATAATGCAAGGGTGACTAAATACCATACGGTAATTATGGAATGTTATAAAAAGTGAAAACCACCCTGCAGGCCCATTTTTATAATTAAAATATTTAGTAATTTATTTATTTATTGATCGATATTCTTCAAAAACAATAGGGTTCTTCCTAACACTAACTTACTTTCCAAATGTAAATATAGTCGGACTTTCCGTTCTTGAGTTATTTTGGGAAAATATCGTAATACTTGTCACATTATTATTTTAATTGCAACTAAACTACACACTTAGTACAGTTTTGAAACATTTTGGTTAGTACATACGAATCCAATTTGATAATACGGTTCCTAAACGCATATTTAAAAATTTATAAGGGCGGCAGAATTCATTTAAATTGCTATCTGAATATTTATATAAAGGAAGAAATGTATTATTCAAATTTGTGTCACTTGCCACTTTGACAGCGTCTGCTCGGAAGTTGCTACGGATTTTTTCATCTGCCTATGTGTTTCTTGTTTCAGCATAAATAACAGAATCGATTGGCGCCAAAATTATTTTTGATCAATGTCGTTCAACGAGACGTGATTTTTGCTATTTTCAGCGGCGTCTGCCATATACAAAGCTATATCGTCTACCTAGGTGGAAAAGCCATCTAAACTAGTTGTATTTAGTCACCCTTGCATTATTTTTCTTGATCACTATGGTTCACCGAAACCTAAAACTACCCCACAACTTAATGCTACCATTTTGAGATGGCAGACGATCAGTTTTGACATACCCAAAGACCAAAGAATTGATTCCCACGAGTGAATATTTTGATAATTATCGTTCATCATAGTGTCCGTCAGCTCTCCTACTACAATGTTCGACGTGGATGAGGAAGACGAATGGGATTTAAATATCTGAAAAAGTTAGTAAATAGAATATTACGATAAAGAGAGAATTTTAGGAAAGTGATGAAAAAGGCTTCGTTGAGAAATCATTGTGAGTGGCGAATAATGAAAAAGTTATTACATAATGAGAAAATAGACAGAGATAGAGAGAGTAACATTCAGTTTACGAGCACAGATTGAAAGTAAATACGGGGAAAAGGCTTAAAGAGCGTAATTTACAAAGTTATTTTAAAAACGCAAAAACGGAAGCAAAGTTTAGATAGGTGTGGTCGATTAAATATGAAGGAAAAATGCTAACGTGACAGTTGGTAATAGTTAGTAAAGGGAAAATTACAATAAGGAGTGTAAGAGTTGCAGGGAGGTAGCATAGTTACGATTCCTAGGCAAATGACGATAAAGGTTTAGTTGAGAAAGTGAATGTGATAATAAAGAAGAAAATCTGCATGCTGCTGAAATGAAACGAAAGAGAGATAGAATATTGTGTATTTTATAAATTAGGCATATATACAAAGTGAAAATCATTGTGAGTGACATGAAATGAATGGATGACAAGTTGTTAGTTAACACAGGCACGCAAGAAATTGTTTTTTCTGCCCTAGTAAACAGACCATGCTCACTATATGTTTTTGGGTCGCTGAATCCGAGATCTGTTTAACTCCATCACATGAGGATTTTGCCATAACCTCAAAAAACCCATAGTTTAAGCGATTTCGAGATCTCATTACATAAATCGCTGTAAATTTTTCTAGATAAAAATGACACTCTCTTTTTTGTACTAGATCAATTGCAAATTAAATTTCCAACATATAGTAAACATGGTCAGATCACGTCAGATCCCCAGGCCAGAAAAAAAAATTGTGTGGCTGTGTAATGAGAAAGAGAGAGAGAGAGTGAGATACAATGTATAAGCATAGAGTGGAGGTAAAGTTGGTACGCTGTATGATGTTCTTAAAGAGCGAAATTTACAAACTTATTTTCAAAACTTAAAATTATGAAGTAAATTTGTGAGGGCGAAGTAAAGAGGTAGCAAAGTTTAGCTAATCATAGTGGATAACATCCTTATAAAGAGCGATTTTATGATACTGAGTTAATGTTCCGCATCATAAAATCGCGCTTTATAAGGATGTTATCCACTATGTTATCAATATGCATGAAGAGGTCTTAGATATAAATGAGAGGGACTAAAATAATCTGATAAAAGTTAGTAAATGGAAAATTACGATAAAGAGTATAATAAGAAGAATAGAGACGAAAAAGTTTAATTGAAATAGCAAAACAGAAAGTCTACAAGCTATTGAGATAAGTTATGTGAAATAATCAAATAGGAATAATAAAATATTATTATCATTATTATATAAAAGAGAGATAAATAGAATATTGTGCATTTCATGATTTAGACAAGTGCATAATAGTGGAAATCATTGTGAATGGTGAATTCATGAAAAGGCAGATTACTAAATAATGTGTGTGTGAGAGACAAAGAGTGAGAGTAATAGTCAATTAATAAATTTCAGCTGATAAGGGACCATTTAACAAATGCATTCGCAAACAAATGGGCTATTTTTGACCCCCTCGCCGTCTTTAGTAACACTGTAACATTTATGAGACCCCCTTAAAATTACACTTTCTTAAAAAAATAGACTCTTAATTTTCTGAGAACATTCACTTTTTGTTAACCTCTGCCATATTTCAATTTGTCATATTCTCGATGATCCCCTCCCCCAAAATCGAAAGTATGCATTGAATGGCCCTAAGGCCCCAGGTTACCAATGTGTGTAATTTGTAGTGAGAAATGAATGTAGTTATATGATGTGGTGATAAATGTGAAAAAGCAACTAGAGGTGGAATAAAGTACAGGTAGAGTTAATGTAACATTTATTACATGATTGATTTTCTGAGTATTTTAAGCAGTAAACTATATTGAAGTATATGAAAATGGGAAATAATATTTATTGAGAGTGAGAATTGATTAAAGAAAATGAATGCCAGACTGTTGGTTAGAATGAAGTTTAAGCCGAATATACAGCCAATTTATAAGAATAAATTAAATGGAAAGATAAAGAGGAAGTATGAAATGAGGACAGAACTTGGTTGGGTGTGTGTGTTGATGAGACTGCAATAGCAAAAAAACGAGTGAGGCGGGGTTCATACCTACTCCTTCTTTTTCTTATTCCACAATGTTGTCTGATCCACGAATTATCCTAGTTGGCCGTCGCTTACTGTGTAGAACATCTAACGGCACCCCGCCATCTAATGCTTTTGCGTTAGGCGCATAGCGTCACCAAAGAAAGCTTTTTCCCATTAGCTTGATGATACCAGCCCAATGTTTTGGCGGGTGTCTTCATCGCCTCTTTGTATCTAGTCACCCCTGAATTATCAACCATATACTAGTGTATCACCGCACTCAATTTCTTTTATTATTACATGTCAATCTTAAAAAGCATGCGAGGTATAAAAATTGGGCATATAGTAATAAATGGGTAACAGGTAATGAGATTGAATGTACCATTTATAGAGCTAAATTATAAAAAGAAAATAAGGATGGGGCAAGCTTAACAGAATGAGAAGTGTGCAAAAGGCTCACTGAAAGTTGATGAGACTAAAAAAGTATAGTTTAAAAAGTGTAGATAAGTGATTCGCATGCATTACTGAGAAAGTCTAGGTGAAAGAGAAAGAAAAAATACCTACTTGTAAATGAAAATGGATATGAAACTTATCGAAAATTAGTAAGTGAATGATGAAATGAAAGTTAGTGATAGAGTGCGTAAAAGCGCCATTTAAAAAGCTTGTAATATAAAAGGATGCAGGCATGCAGAAGTGTGCAAAAGGCTCACTGAAAGTTGTATGTTGATGCGGCTAAAAAAGTATAGTTTAAAAAGTGTAGATAATAAAGCGAGGCGTATGCATTACTCTGAGAAAGTCTAGGTGAAAGAGAAAGAAAAGAATATTTAGTTGTAAATGAAGATTGATACGAAACTAATCGAAAATTGGTAAGTGAATGATGAAATGAAAGTTAGTGATAGAGTGCGTAAAGGCGTAATTTAAAGAGCTTGTGGTATAAAAGGAGGTAGGCTTATAAGTCATTGAGCTAGTCTGTTTGAGTTTGAGTACAATAGGTTGATTAACAATGAATGTTGTAGAATTGGTAGAATGGTAGAATTTTGTAAAGGATGATACAGTACATGCAACAATTGAAGGAAGAGGGAATACAGGGGGAAATGTTATGAGCAACATACGGCAGGTACAAATCTGTCAAGCAAAGTGAAAATGATTCTGCACAAGGTTATGTTAACACTTATTGTTAACCTTATTGTACAACCGGAGCGCAAGTTGGCAAAAAAAATCAGGTTTTCTTACATGAACAATGTGTTGTGCAATAAGACTATAGGGAAGGGATTATTAGGCGATGAAATATTGAGTGTTGAATGATTGTATGATAAATTATTAGGCGATGAATGATTGATTGATGACTGATTGGTCGATGAGTAATTGGGTGATGGATGATTGGGCGATGAACGATTGGGTTATGACTGACTGGGTGATGAATGACTGAGCGATGAATGGTTCAGTGGTGACTGATTGGATTGCAAATGATTGAGTGATAAATGATTGTAATTAATGTTTGGGTGATGAATGATTGGATGAGCGAGTGGGCGCTGATTGATTGGATAATGAGCGATTGGGGGATGAATGAATACTGAACTAGCACACGGTGCCTATTTAACGCTTATAGTTCTTAAAACAAATATAGTAACTGTTGCCTTTAAAAAATATATATAACGCTTATAAACGAACATGTGCTGGTTCGGTAGGATATGAATGAATATGATATGAAAAATTGCATATGCTTGATTATCAATGATTTATTTATTCTTTAAAACATTTTAAAATGGAGGTTCTCAAATCGATTTACATGTATGTTTGTGGGTTTTGTCACGGCTAATTCTTAAAAATATTATTTTATATACCGACAGCGCGATGGCGCTCGCCAGCGATTAAGTAGTTTTAAGAAGTTGGCAACACGACAGGGTGAAAGGCAGTTGCTGGTTGACGACGAACGACGAATCTCTTTAGTTATTTGTTTTAAACTGTTTATTCAAACTCTTGTATTTTATTATAGTAATAAAACCTTCTGTGTAAAAGTGTTTTTGTGTATGTACTTTTGTAAATCCCATATATTCTGGGGGCTCAGCCGCGATCAGTGAAAAACTGTTAAATGCGCAAGATTTACAAAAGCTGTGTTTTGTTCTCGAGTGCAAAATGGACGTATGGAAAACTTTGTGAGTTCAAGATAACCAATCGAACACTGTGAATAAAAGTGCACAAATAACGAGTCATTTAAAAACTTTAAAATAAACTTTTCTTGGAAGTTTAAAAGGTGAAGTGAATAAAGATTACGATTTCAGTCGTTCACTTTAAAAGTATACAATTTGCATATAAACTGAACATTGCTGTGCATAACGTATCATAATTTCAATTTCTAATAATTCGAAGTGCCGGCCGAATGCCGATGGTTCCAAAAACAGCGCAGACGGCGGTGTTTTTTGTCCCTGTTTACCGGAGTGGCGACCTACCTGCCAAACTGTTTTTTAGAAGACGAAGCGGCCCGTTGTAAACAAAGCCCAGGCGAGGACACAAGGATTTATTACTTTATTATGAATGTGCTTTGCCAAACTGTAAGTTTTTAATTGCCATATTTACCTACATAAAAGAAGCCGATTTAACTACGTGCTGTATGCTGAAGAGGTGTTTTAAGTTTCAATTTGAATATAGGAAAAACAAGAGAGTGGCGAGTTTATTTCATATTTTATCGACGCCAAACTTATTTCTCTTAGAACAAGAAGTGTTTGTTTCACTTTAAATTGACAATAATTGTTCTTTATTATTGACTTTATTAAAAAGATTTGTTTGTTTGGACTAGCCGTGTATGATTATATGATGTTTTGATTTAATGTATTATGTTTCATACATACTCAGATTTCTACATATGGTCGGACTTTATTTTATGTGTTTGATATTATGAGAGGTTGTTTATCATTGCTTAAATAAATAAGAACGATTTCTTTCACACACAAATTTTTAATATGTAAGCTTAAGTTAATTTTTAAATGATATGTAGCAGATATGTATAATTCTTATGTAATATTCTGTTGATTCTATTTTCAATGCAGCGATGTTTGTAATTAACTTTTAGTTATTTGGGACATTACTAAGTATTGTATTTATCAAAGGTTGTGTAAATTTGAGGGTTATTTCTGAGTTATATTGTAAAAACATGGGATCGCTTGGCGAGATAGCTAAAATCGAGTATAACATTAAAAATAGCGCAATTAAAGCTGTCAAAGCTTTACATATCGTTGCTTTTGGTGAAGAGGGTCAGCCCCGACGAGTTAGGAAAAATTTAAGGGGTTTTGCCGGATTCGGTTTCGATGAAAATTCAGACGAATTGAAAGCAAAAATTGAAGACGTTTTGTCTAAATTAGACCTAGCCGACCTTATTGCTGCATGTACCGTTTTGAATATAGATTATGCCGGAACTGAAGATGAAATAAGCGAAAGAATTTGTTGCTTTTTAAATAAGTTAAACTTAGAAGACGACGAACACGACGAAAACCAGGATGATAAGGAAGAAAGTAATGACGAAGACGACGAATTAACGCAAGTTGATGATGATTTAAATGATGAGGTTGACGACCAGCCGCAGACATCTGTAGGAGGTACCGAAAGACGAACAAGACGAGCTCCAGAGAACAGAGGATTCGATGGACAAAATGAAAGGTCATTTGCCTTGACATTCAGAGATATTGAAGATTCGATCAGAACATTCGACGGTAAAGAAGGCTATCCTATTGAGGCGTGGATTGAAGATTTTGAAGAAACTGCTTTACTGATGAAATGGAATGAAATACAAAAACTAGTATTCGCCAAAAAATCACTACGAGGCATTGCCAAATTATTCATCCAATCGGAAAAGGGCGTCACCACTTGGAAGAAGCTTGAAAGATTATTGAGAGAAGAATTTGGGACTAAAGTCAATAGTGCCCAGATTCACAGAACTTTAATGCAACGAAAGAAGCAGAGAGATGAAAGCATACAAGAATATGTATTAACCATGCGAGAAATTGGAAGTCGTGCTCATGTCGAAGAAGAAGCAGTAATTCAGTACATTATAGATGGAATAATGGATGAACCTGCTAATAAAGTGGTATTGTTTGGCGCCAAGTCGTTTAATGAGTTCAAAGGAAAAATTAAACTCTATGAACAGATTAAGTCAAAGAATCAAGGATCTATGTCAAAAAACCAAGGCTTTGCAGATAAGACGAAAAAAGACAAGTACATTAAGAGTGAAGTGAAGTCGAATGCGGACGACTCTAAACGGCATTCACAACGGACAGAAAACTGTTTTAATTGCGGAATGAAGGGTCATAAGTCGAAGGAGTGCCCTTCAAAGCAAAAAGGCACGAAATGTTTTGGTTGTAATGGTTATGGCCATATATCGAGGAATTGCCCGAAGAAATCCGACAGCGAAAATCCGCCGAAAGTTAACGCTGCAGTAAATTCTATTGTGCGAAATAATACGGTAAATCTTACCATTGGGAAGTATAAATGTATAGCTCTCTTCGACACAGGAAGTGATATTAATGCCATAAGAGAAGAAGCTTACAGAAAATATTTATACAATATCCCGTTAACACGAAGTCCTTTGTCACTTTCAGGCATTGGAACCAATAACGTTAAGACTATAGGATCTTTTGATATTTCTGCGATCATTAATGACGAGGAGTTCAAAATGACATTTCATGTTATACCTGAAAATTCAATTAATTTCGAGGCAATAGTAGGCAACCCATTGTTGACCCAAGCTGAAGTTTTACTCACAAATGACGGTGTAGTGATTCATAAAAGGGAGGAAAAGAACTTTATGATGCAAATACAAATAACGAAGGAAAATAAAATTGATACGGATCATATACGAGATCCAATAGTTAAAAAATCTGTCGAAGATATGATTAATACGTATAAACCAGACAAAAAGGAAACGACTGGTGTTGAAATGAAGATTATATTGACCGACGAAGCACCGATTTACGAAAGCCCAAGACGTTTGCCGTTACCCGAGAAACTGGAGGTTGAGAAACAAGTTACCGAGTGGTTAGAAACTGGTATTATAAGGCCCAGTTCTTCCGATTTTGCAAGTCCGGTAGTTCTCGTGCGTAAAAAAGATGGTACTCAACGAATGTGTATTGACTACAGGAAATTGAATAAGAAAATTATTAAGGATCGTTTTCCGTTGCCGTTAATTGATGACATTTTAGACAAACTCCAAAATGCTAAAGTTTTTAGTACAATTGATCTAAAAAATGGATTCTTTCATGTGAACGTTGAAGAAAACAGTCGAAAGTACACGTCGTTCGTAACCCATCATGGACAATTCGAGTTCTGTAAAGTTCCATTTGGCCTATGTAATAGTCCGAGTGTATTTCAGAGATTTATTTATCAAGTCTTCAGGCCGTTGATAAATAAGAATCACGCGGTTTTATACATGGACGATATAATAATCCCATCGAGCAATGAATCCGAGGGCTTGACGAGGCTCAAACTCGTTCTTGATACTGCCACCAGGTTTGGTCTAGAGCCAAAATTTGAAAAATGTCAATTCTTGAAGCGACAAGTTACGTTCCTAGGTCATGTAATTGCGGATGGAACAGTTAGACCAACCGAAGAGAAGACGTTAGCAATCAAGAATTTCCCGGTTCCAACGACGATTAAACAGATCCAAAGTTTCTTAGGATTAACCGGATATTTTCGGAAATATATACCATCATATTCACAGATTGCTAAGCCTTTGAGCGACTTACTGAAGAGCGGTTCATTGTTTGTGTTTGGCATAGAACAATGCCAGGCATTCGAGAAGCTCAAAACTGCACTTATGACCAAGCCGGTTCTTAGCATTTATCGGCAAGGTGCGCGAACAGAATTGCATGTCGATGCGAGCAAGCATGGATTTGGAGCTTCATTACTCCAAGAAGACGAAGACGGGAAGCTACATCCGGTGTACTTCATGAGCAAGAAGACGACTCCTGCTCAACAACAGATGCATAGTTATCTATTAGAAGTATTAGCTATCACGGAAGCCCTAAACAAGTTTAGAGTATATTTGTTAGGCAATAAATTCAAGATAGTAACGGATTGCGAAGCATTTAAGAAAACGATGGAAAAAAGGGACCTGACGACGAGGGTGGCAAGATGGGCATTACTGCTCGAAGAATTTGACTACGAGATAGAGCACCGAAGAGGAGAGCGAATGAAACACGTAGATGCGCTCAGCAGATATCCTACGGTAATGACGATAGAAAATGTTGTTCTACGAAAGGTGCAGGGCGCACAACAACAAGACTCGAACTTAAAGGCAATAATGAAAATACTTGAAATAGGAAATTTTAAAAATGAAGCCTACGAAGATTATTTGTTGGAAAATGGGATTCTCTATAAAGAAAAAAACGGAGATAAATTGCTGGTGATACCCAGGAGTGTGCACACCGAAATCATCAGAACAGCCCACGAACCAGGCCACTTTGGAGTGAAGAAAACTGAAAGCTTAATTAACAAGAATTATTTTATACCAAATATTCACAAGAAGATTGAGGAATACATAAGTTCCTGCGTTCCGTGCATTGTGGGAAATAGAAAACAAGGGCGACAAGAAGGATTGTTAAACCCAATTCCGAAGGGGAACGTACCGTTGGACACTTACCATCTGGATCATTGTGGACCTTTCGAGTCGACCAAGAAAAACTATAAATATCTTTTGTTGATGATAGATGCTTTTTCGAAGTTTGTTTGGATTTTTCCCACTAAAACGTTAAATACCAAGGAAGTTGTGGACAAGTTAACTCTACATAAAGCCACGTTTGGCAATCCCAGGAGGATCATAACGGATAAAGGAGGTGCTTTCAAAGGACAAGACTTCATAGACTACTGCCAAAATGAGGATATTGAACATGTGGAAATAACCACCGGAGTACCAAGAGGAAATGGCCAAGCAGAAAATATGGTTAAGACAGTAACTTCAGCACTCAGACGTTTATCGTGTGATGACCCACCGAATTGGTATAAGCATATAACTCGGTTGCAACTCGCAATCAATTCGACCTGTAATAGAAGTACAAACTACAGTCCCTTCAGACTTCTGTTTGGAGTCGATATGAAGCTGAAAGAAAATAAAGATTTAGTAAAGATTTTAGAAGAAACCGGAAGAGAAATATTCGAAGAAAAAAGGTACGAATTAAGAGACAATGCAAAACTAGCTATTAAAAAAATGCAAGAAGAAAATAGTAAAAGCTACAATAAAAAGAGAAAGGCAGCTTCTGTATATAAAACTGGCGACATAGTGGCAATAAGGCGCACACAATTCGGTACGCAAAATAAACTATTCCCGCGATTTTTAGGCCCTTACAAGGTTATCAAGGTCAAAGGTCGAGATAGATATGATGTTGAGAGAGTGGGAAAGGGAGAAGGCCCTAAAGTCACCTCAAGCAGTGCAGACGGTATGAAGCTTTGGAAGTTAGCCGCTAGTGATGATGAATCATCTGGGTCAGATGAAAGTCAGGACGGCCGAGCTGTGGGTTTTGTCACGGCTAATTCTTAAAAATATTATTTTATATACCGACAGCGCGATGGCGCTCGCCAGCGATTAAGTAGTTTTAAGAAGTTGGCAACACGACAGGGTGAAAGGCAGTTGCTGGTTGACGACGAACGACGAATCTCTTTAGTTATTTGTTTTAAACTGTTTATTCAAACTCTTGTATTTTATTATAGTAATAAAACCTTCTGTGTAAAAGTGTTTTTGTGTATGTACTTTTGTAAATCCCATATGTTTTTATGTTCGTTTAGTCATTGCCCTGGCTTGACTTACCGATTTCCATTTTTTCCCAAACTGTAGTGTATGATTCTCAGGTGGCTTCATTATAGTTTCATCATGCCATGTCTAATTGTCTAGTACAGAGCGAACACGAATGGGAATTAGTTTTCTTAATCGCAAATTTGGCGAATCCGCTAGTGATGATTAAACTCGACATAATATTTTTATAAACTATAGGATATTATTGCTCGATGGTGACTCCATTGCAGTTTTTTCATCGAATTACGACCAGCGCAAAGAGAGCCAGACTCTCACAAACTGAATAAAATTGTTGCTATAACTGTAAAATTTTTGCAAATTTAGATGAAATTTAGTATATGAAGATTTCAGAATTCTCTGACAACGAATTCGATATTAAAATGACAAAACATATTATTAAAACTAATTGTCTAGTAACTATCATATTATTAAAACTAATTGTCTAGTAACTATCAAGTAGACCAGTTTGGATGATTTAGTAACGCTTTCTTCAATGCACTTCAATCAAAAAGGCGAAATGAATTAATATGTAGAGGTCAGAGGAAGTTAATGGTGTTATAAAGTGACATAACAATCACCCAATTGAATTTTTGCTCATAATTTTTCAAATATGAATGAAAGAGTAATCAATAGACTGTATCATTTTGTATATAAGTCCATCTGAACTAGTTTCTACTTGCAAGCATCTAATATCTAGGCGGCATACGGCTATAAACAAACTTAAAGATGATCTGACTGCATGATAACGATATTGTAAAAATGTGAAAAGTTTATATAAAACGACTTATGAGCTAAAATTCAGTAAGTTGGATTGCTCGTTGAGAAGATAGTGTTGTCTTAGAGTATATTGGCAGTGATAAACTTTAAAACTAATGTAACTATTGTTGAACAAAATGGCAGCATTTAAATCCTTTCAGGCTTTGGTAGAACTATTGAGTTCCAATGTGTGTTGTTTCGTAGGCATGTGTAAAAATAACCTTTGAGATCAGCGATCTGGGTAATGTTTTAAAATGGTAACAGTAATTAATCAACAATTTTTCACTCGCCAGGAATCACATCTACAAAAAATTGAAAAAACTATCTATCTACATGTGATGTAAAAAGACTAACTAGTTGCACTAATAGGTGTCGCGTTTTTTTAGTAAAGTAAATTATAATGCCACCCTTTACCACAAATAGAAGGCAACTTACTCAGACTTATGTAGCGACTTTCCGCACACAATTTCGGGCATAAAGTCTCCGAATTGATTTTTTTAGCCATGACTCATCAATTCATATACTCTCCATATACATCTTCTACATAACACATTTTTATCAGTACGTGTCAAGTCATTTTTAGACAAATAACATGATATTTGAAACAAATATCTGATTATAACAAATAATATGGTACTTTAATTTTTATAACGACCACTCTCTATGTATATGTATCGATTATATACATTTTCTAGATTCTTTATAAATATTTATTTTCAAATTCACCTATTTTGCTTCTGATTTTCTGTACTACCTTTGAATAGCTGAATTCAGTAGGAAAGGAACGTAGAACATTTTGCTTTCTAAGAGTAGAGACGCCGCAGACTGTATCTGAAAATAAACAAATGGTAAGTTAAATTGACATAAAACGTTTTTAGTAAGAGCAATTTTAAGACTAAGGTATGTAACCTATTGTGTTGTGATGGTATTATAACGACTTGATAGCATTTTAGCAGAGTAAAAACGGAGCAAAAAATTTTCAGATTAGAACCGAATCAAACCCAAACGTACTTATTATCGAAGTAGACGGTTGTTTGGTTCCCGTCTTTTTTCCTAATACACCCCTGCGCTAATACGTTCGACGGCGGTTTTTGCTCTGTCAGATATTTCAAGATCTTTTAATCCTAGTACAATATTTACAAATATATCCATTCGGGGAATATGGATCTTTTTGTGCCTGTCGGTTCGTACAAACTTCTCTCGCGGATGCCTGGAGATGGAAACGTACGTTCTCGAGATGTACTCCGCTCGCCATGTGTAGTTATACAAATCTAAGTAGTTTATACCTATACAACTGATTTTTACATAAATTTGAAGATTTATTTATATACACATACTGAATTTTTAAAAGAATCAATAATTACAAATATTACTAGAATTCGATTCTCTTATTTTACTACTTACTTTAAGTTCTACGACCTTATTGCGAGTATGTGTCGCAAAAGCGGGCAACAGAATTTCAAGAATCTCATATGGTTCTTTTACCCCTGAAATTTTACGAAGCCGATTCTTTGCAGAGTTTAGTGAGGTTATATTTTCTTTCAGAGAGCGTCAGTGTTAATTTTTAAGACGATGCGTGACGATTCTATAAACAAAAGTGGATCATGAATCTACAAGATACGATGTAGAACGTTTAGAGCAGTCTACGGTAAGTAACATTATCTTTTTCCAATTTTTACCGTTTCTACAAGTTGCGACGAACTCCCTGAAAGCAGAAAGAATTGCTTACCATTGCAAGACGACTCTGGCGCTTATTAACATACAAAATATTGTCGTGTCTCTCAGACTCGTAGCGAAGATCATCCACAAAATCAATAAAAATATATTTAAAACATCTTAAAAAATCGTCTAATTAAAAAAAGCATTAATATATGGCCCAAAAGTAACAATTATTTACATATCCGAGGTACAAATTATGAAAGTTATTATTCTTGCACATAACATTAATGACTAAAACGCATCAATTTTTTTTTAGTTAGACAAACACAAAAACATTTTAAACATTTTAAAATAAATTGTTATTAATATCATCGAAAAGTACATAAAAACAACATATTTTGCTAAAGTTGCCATCAATTGTATAAAAATGGCCACTATCAATCGTATTTATGTTTTGCAACTTGACAAACCGACGGAAAGGGTTCAAATAAATCTAGCATTCTTCGTAATTTCGCTGTAAGAAAGTTTTTTTATTATGATATGAACGATACAGCCAAGATATTTAAGGAAAACAATTTTGTGTTTAAACAAAAGTTTTCGACGACTAGGATTTAATCCAGAACTTTTTACTACACTGCTTGTAATATGTACAAGTTCAAAAATTTACTATAGTAAGACAATTTCCTTTTAGGCAATTTAGATCTCGTAAAATTTTATTACACTTCAAGCATGGTTCTAACACATTACGACATTTTGTCTGGTTACGACCTTTTTTGAGCAAGATAAAACAAAGTAGTGACCATTGCAAATGTGTCTTTTGATATGTATCACTCTGTATCTCTGTATCTAATTGGGTTATCAATGCACTTTTTTTATTCTGTAGGAGAAATAAAACAATTACATGATGTTCCTTCTATTCAAAAAAGTTATAATAAGCTTGCATTTCACATTTAATTAACTCTTTAGCACTACCAGGTATACACTTGTTTAACTAATGCCTGTTGCCGTTAGTTTGAGAAATGGCACATTGGTGAGGGAAGCACGGAGAATAAACATTGTACCAGACAACCTTCATGTAGTATTCATCAGATTTAGCGATAAGCAGACCCTATCCTGAGTGTTCTAAGCTCTGCAGTTTGCTGATCCAGTGCATCATAGGCATACTCTCAATTAGTTGGAGAGGTCAGTAAAACAACTTGACAACCTAAGATGCACGCAGGTAATGGTAAAATTATTTTAGACCACTGTAGCAAGGACATTTAATCGATAGTTGCATATAGTACTCGTATGCTTAATATAATACAGATTTGGGAGGAATGCAATTATAATATACATGTGGTAGCATCGAGCCACTTAAAACAATGTATCTCTTTTTCGACAGCAGCAGGCGTATTTTACCTTTGTATGTGTATCAATACAGCAGGTGAAAGCATATTGTGTGTGTACATTGAATATTGCAGACAATTATCGTTATCGACAACGGCACATTGCCGAATACTGGGGTTGGAATTATCTTCAACTGTATCGCACAACCGAGAAACATATTATTTAGAAAATGGTTTTCAATTTTTCAAATTTTGAATTGATGGTTGTGTGAAATTTGTTAAAAATTGTCAAAACATTGTCATTTAAAAAAAATTCTTTTGTATGTTTAATAATGAACTTAATAAAAAATATTTTTCAACAATTTAAAAGAATATGAGTTACTCCAAGAAGAACATGTGTTAACGCACTGCAGTGATATACTTTGTGGTTTATTACTTATATATGTACCTGTAGAGATGTACTATTCCTTTATGCACAACATATTGTATACTGCTGATTTAATTCCTAAGAACTTACATACAAAAAGAGAGAGGAAATTATTCATGCAACATAAGCTTCGGCGTCAAAAGTATTATAACGCAATTTTAAATATTGTTTATAATTAAATTACAGATGTTTGAAGATTGTTAAACTTTGCTCATATCATTTTTGAATTCGATTTTTTCTTCTAATTACACAAAAACAATAAGTAAATTGAAATTATTATACAAAATCCGTATACCATCTCAAATTGCATCATTTAAGATTTAAAATACGCACCTATAAAATGTTAATATCATATTTATTAACCAAGTTGAGGAGATAGAAAGGAATTTTGCAAAAGATGATGACTCCCAAGAACATGCATCTTGCTCATACAAATTCGTTGTTATTTATTCTTTAGAGTTTAGCCATAGCCGTTCCACCACTCAACCAGGACACATACACACAACCATTCGCTTCGATGCGACATTGCCATCTACCGCAGCTACGACTCGAACTCAGGAGAAATAACGGAGACTAGATAATTAGACATGCTGTGTCATTTAACAGGGATCTAGACCACTGCTACCGTCTCGGTAACACATTAAAACGCCACTGAATATCCATACCTCGGCCAGGATTCGAACCCGGGACTTTGACTTTGTTGTGAATAACGTTAAAATCGACATTAAATAGACACCTTCTTCTGATAGTTGGTCAATTTTCTGTAATATACATTTTTCTCACTTAAAAGTGAACTAATAATAATTGTTTACAAAACTCATTTTTCATTGAAGAAGTTCACCCACTTAAAACCCTTTTGAAAGAAACGCATACTCTTTTAAATTAAATTTTTAGTAACACACTGAGGGAAAAGTATACAAATTGGACGACTTTTAAGCTATTAACAATTGGATAAACAACAAAGGTGGTTATTTGGATTGGAAATGACCCCTCTATCCTCAGACTTCATTTGGGACATCCCGTATAATTAAATATTATATTGTTACGTTTTTCAAATGCCTTTGGATAAAAAAAACCAATGTGAAAATGCAAATAACGCTATATTCACATTCAAAGTACATACCTACGAGAGCATTAAATTTTTGAATATATGGCGAAGTCGCCGGTCACAGCGCAATAAATTATGATCACACATGAGAAAGATTAGTGCTATTGTTAGTATAACATTTTCAGTCGCTTACTAAATAAAATGAAAATTATTGAGTCATTGTATCACTGATTTTACTTCGTTTAGATCTTATTTGTAAGAAATACAAATACAATAGTCTAGTCCAGTCTTCCTCAAACTTTTTTATCTCACGTACCCCTTTTCGTTGTACAGTGATCATGCGTACCCCTTTCTAAAAAATACATATTATTATATAATTTAAGTGACTATAGTAGGTACAGGGTCAGGGTATTTGAAAGAAGTAATACGGAATATCTTTGTGCCCTCTTGACGGCGAAGAAAGAACTATTTCGAACAGGTCCGTACTGCACTTCGCAGTTTAGATTCGGGTTTTAATTAAGTTTCGATGCATATCAATTATCTTTCACCTGCATGTGTGTTATCTTTAATTCTGTTATATGTATTTTTTGCAGGTTTCTATTATTTTCATTTAATAGCCGCCATTCGCGTATTCCCTAAGGGTACGCGTACCACAGTTTGAGAGACACTGGTCTAGTCAATGAACGCTCAAAAGGGGGTGTGAAGGACATAGTCGGGTATAGAATTTCTGATTTCAGGTCTGTGCTTGGAGTAGTTAGGAGGTAAACATACTAAAAGTTCCCGAACCTACAAGGTGAGCGGCTTGTACTATTTATTTCTTTCTATTTCCAATAGCTCTAGAGATATTTGCTAGCGAAAATCGCAAATTTTCGAAAAATGCTTTTTTGCCTCACGCTTTTCGACAAATTTTGCCTTCTAGCGCGTCAGCCCTTAGTCACAGCGATGTTCTCCCAGTAGAAGTTATGGAGCATTAAATTTCCTTTACAATGAGTTATTATTTGTTATTTTATCTTCAAGTGATCAAAAGTTAAAACAATTTCGAGATTCCGAAAGAAAACCCTATATTGCACTTTCTCTTTATTTAACTTTGAAATGAAGACCTGTCTAAGAAATCTCATCATTTTTAAAGGCCCGTTCAACGAAGCCCCACTCGGTGGGGTGCGTGAAAAAAAAATTCACCCCCAATGCACATATAGTGGAAGTACAAATACATTACACGATGAAAGGGTTTTATGGAACCTTAAAAATTATACTTTAAAAAACATTTTGTTGATTTTTGAGAATGTTTACTTTTTGTGACCGCCTGCAGCACTATCGTTCACTTTGTCAAACTTCCTGTAAACCATTCGGCTCCCAAAAAGTGAATGTGTCTGTTGAATAGTCCCTAATACAATAATAGATCAATTTAAAACCAATATTTAACACTAAAATCCCACAAGTACAGTGTCGCATGATTCTTTGCAGCACTTTTTAAAATCGTATTTTTTAATAAAAAAATATTAAATCAATTGGATATTACTGAAGTCAAGGATCTCAAATATACTTTAGCATATTTACTTAAACATAAATAATTCTATGACACCAACATTTTATGATACTCCAAACTTATATTTACTGACCTGAAAAATGTTCTATTTAGCGTTTAGAATCCTCTGGTTCTCTCCTCACGAAAAGCAATTTTAATAATTAGTTGCTTATTATACAATTACCTTTTCCCCAAGTTTGACGATGTAAATACACAATATACAGTTTATGTACAAAAATGATACCCTTCAATAAAAAGAAAGTACAATGTACGATTCTCTTGCGGAATCTCGAAATTTACCCGAAAATTTCAAATTGCTATAACTTTTGATCATTTGAAGTTAAAAAAAATATTTTATAGGAACTTTAATGTTCTACAACTTTAGCTCGGAAGACTTCGCTGTAAAACTAAGGGCTAAGGCGAAAAAAGCGTTTTCCAAAAATCAATTTTTGTTGGAGGGTATTCCGAAACCTACTGAGAATAGAAAAACATGAATAGTACTAATCTTGTAGGATATTTTATCAGCTTTCATTTTAAACACAGTAATCTTTTCGCTGCGGTGCACTGTTTTCGAGATATAAATAAAAAATAAAAAAAGTGACTTTCTACAGGTCCTCCTGCACCCCGTAGGTCCGAGAACATTTATGTTTACCTCCTAACTACTTCAAACACACTCCTGAAATAAAAAATCCTGTTCCCGACCATGCCCTCTACACTCTCTTCATTGTAATATCTTTTGTTCATACAATTATATTTTGTATTATATAAAATTGTTGCCTGTTACCTCCATTTAACCTACGTATTATTGCATATTTGTAACACGTGGCCTTTTGAAATAATTACACATTATTATTATTATTCTCAACAGTGTATTTTTATCCTCCACATAGAAGAGTTTAACTCATTTTTACTTCCTTTGGATCGAAATATTCAAGGCTTTTGAAATGAAGTACTGTATATTTTGTTATTTTCAATGTATTTTGTTATCTCTAAGAGTTCAATATTCTCGAATTCTGTCTTTATAATTTGAAATGTCTGGGGGCAACGTTTAAACGTTTCCTGAGGATTTAAACGTAATCTCCGTTAACCTCGATATAAACTCGGCAGTGATAAAACCAACAATAGGAATGATAAGAAATGCGTCTGCATATAAAAAAGAGTAAAAACTGCAGTCGGGTATGAGGGACTAAGGATACCTGTTAGATTAACAGTTTGCTTGAATACGGCATAATTCATTTTTACGTATTGTCTCTAACATTAATTATAAAACCAATAACTGCCTTCATATATTGTTTTTTCATATAAGATCATCCCTCATATATACCGGGTCCGCCATTTAAAACTTCCCTGGCATGTATTTTTTTAACACTTGCTTAAAAAATACAAGCCATGTCCCGTACATTGAATTCTTTAAACGTGCATATAGAGCGAGGAAAAATGTTTCGTTGAAAGGATTATTGCCACAGTAAATAATATCCTTGAATATTTTTTTACCTCAACATGTTTGTTAAAGCTATTTCATAAAAGTTTTAATTAACTTTAAATTAAGTTATTACTTCCTATGGCAATTTTTTTCTTGACTTCAGAAAAAACAAAAACACATTTTTAGCTACAAAACTAAACATTTCTGAAAGACATTATTTATGTTGTTTAGAAGCGGTACATATGTATTGCTGTCAATAAATGGTTTCTCTATTACTTCCACATCTACATAGTGGAGTGGGAATATAGTAATCGTTAAGAAACTTTAATTTTCTTTTTTGTTGAAATAGGTTTAGAATGTCACGAAACGTCAAGATTTTAAATTTGAGCGAAGAAAATTTTTGTCTGTCTGTCGGTCTGTAACTTCTTTTGTGCGAAAGTTTTCTCTGAAACAGTTTGAGATATTGACTTGAAATTTTGTACACGTATGTATTATAACGAGATCTAGAACTAGATTGTATTTGGAACTTATACGGTGGGCTGGGGGGTAAATAGGGGAATATAAGTAAAGCAAGTTGATAAGAGTACAGAAATTTGGGATTTGGTGTATACACTAGAAGCGAAGAAGATTTTTTAATAATATTTTCCCTATCCATTATATTATTAAAGGTTTTGATAAAATATAATTGAGATGTTTACTTGCAATTTGGTACATGCACGTATTATAACATCTGGAACTAGATTATATTTTTTTGAGATGATTCCGTTGAAGGGTTGGGGATTAAATAGGTGAAAGTAAGTAAAGCAAACTGGTAAGAGTACAGAAACTTGGGATACTAGAAGCGAAGGCTTCAGATTTTTATAATATTTTTAACCCCCACACCACCCCCACTCCATTATTAAAAGGGTTGATAAAATAAAATTGAGATTTCACTTGAAATTTGGTACACGTATGTATACTAACGACATCTGAAACTGGATTATATTTTGAGATGATTCCGTTGTAGGAGGGGGGTAAGGGGTAAGTAGAGTAAATAAGGGGAAATATGTAAGGCAAGCTGGTAGGTAACAGTACAGAAATTTGGGATTTGGTGTATATACTAGAAGCCAAGGCCTCAGATTTCTTTCTAATATTTCAAATTCTTTTAGTATTGTAGCACAAAAAGTGTTCTTTGCTTTTTTCTGGAAAAGTAAAGAAAATTTATCATAAGATGAAATAACTTAAGTTAAAGCTAAATAAAACTTTTATCAAATATCTTTAATACATTTCATATATATTTATTATCACAACAATTTAAAAAAAATTCTTTGGATATCTCCATATATGTATTTAAAGAACTTAAAAATATATACAATTTGATATGCTGCACATGACCGTTGCTTAAAAAAAAAAAAACGTAGGGAATTTTACGTGAACAGCTCAGAGGTTCTAACTAATATACAGTGTGTCCCAGGATAGATGTAACAAGAGGTGTAATGGACCAAAAATTTTGGAATTTTGGAATGGCGTTTGGGGATTGAGTCCTACTTGTTGTAAAACTAAAGTATTCCAAAAATGACTTGATTGATTGATTGTGTTTGTGTTTGTGAATCTGTTATGTTTTTGACATTTATTACTTGTTGTAATTTTTAAACCTCATTAATCTTCTGTCAGTAATTGTTTCTTGTTTTACAATTAGTTCGATTAACATTACACCTTCTTACATTTCGTATATTCAATTTTTTATTTACCAATAGCCCACTTTTTGAGATGATTAACATTTGTTCCTACACAACTTTAAATATGAATTCAACTCTTAATTCGCAAAAAATTGGAAGTTTCAAAAAAATAATTTTATATTCCTGAAATTTGGTACAGAAGTATAAAATTGCATTCTAAATAGCTTTTCTTAGTGGAATTTTTTCATATTTTGAAAAATAAAGGTACTTTAATAGTGGTGATTTTTACAACTTTGCTTATAAAACACCCTGTAGAACACCAAATCAAGTCATTTTTGGTATGTTTTAGTTTTACAACAAGCAGGACTCAATTCCCAAATACCATTCGAAAATTCCAAAATTTTTGGTCCATTACACCTCTTGTTACATCTATCCTGGGACACACTGTATATAGTGACCAAGTCTTAGTATATCGTTTATATTTTAATATGAAATCTCCCTCAGTCACGACCTAAATATCACTCCCAACGCATAAAAGATATCGAATATTTTCAGAAACGGGGTAGTAGAAGGCACAAAGAGGCACAGTTTAAAATATTTTAAAATATAAAATTCGTAGCGGCAAAGACAAGGACAGATCGCCAGTGATTTAACCGCAGCCGGTATAGATGTCATAGTTTATGTTTTATGTTTATTGTTGGTATAAGTATTTCGAACAAAACTGTCTCTAAATGCACAGCTCCCAGTATATAACACATGATAACAAGAAATTACTAATCAGTATCCTGACTATGTTTGTATGGGATTTGCATTTATAAGGAGTTTTTAGACTTTAGGTGTTTAGAATATACATAAAAGCCGTCCCAGGTTAAATTACGTCATGAGTCATGAAATTTTTTTTCTTATTTTAAACAATGTAATATGAGGAATTTTAAAAATACAAGTGTGATATTTTTTAGCGAAATTTCAAAATTTAAATATAAAAAAAGCTTAATGACTCCATTAATAACTAGTTAAGATCTGCTACACGAAAAAGTCGGATATCCATATAACATTTTTACAGATTTTCAACTTCAACGGAATTGATAGCGTCATAGTGAAAATATTCAAACAAAATTATCAACCTGTTGAATTATGTGGACGTGTTTTAAGAGATGCCGGAGGTAGAACCGCCTTAACTAGACACCTGCTTGTCTTGTAAGCATCGAAAATGAGTCATAATATACTCGGTCGCATCTGGAACATACACTTTCTCTTCAAAACCACCACATGGGTAGTTGAGGTTGTAGTAACATGAGTAGGGACAGCTTAGATAAGCTCATTCAATACAGTTCTGGCGCCAATCTAAGCTCCTCCTATGACGCACCTACTCTGTAGGTTAAATCGCCATTTTCAAATATTTGTATTTCTATACAAAGGATAAGGCGATATAAATTTAGTCAATAAATCTTGCATTAAAAAATGCAAGTCTAGAACTATTATTACTTTTATTTATTTTCTTTATTATAATAAGTAAATGTAAATTATATACATGACTTAATACAGTTAATAATATTTTACGAATATGGTGTTTGCTGTTGAATATTGATTATTATTAATATCTGTATTTTTATGCCTTCTAAGCTGTTAGTATTAGAAATTGAAAGTTTATTACACAGTATGTCTCATAATGCATTCCCTTTATGAGCCTTGCATTATTAAGGCTTATTTTTATACAGTACTAATCACAGATAATTGTACTCATAGGCGAAGAAAGGTAAGATAGTAACCATTTGGTTCCATTTTAACTAAAATTTCAAATTTGCATTTACTATTAATTTTCTAGCTCAGTCTCGTGTTTCCTCCTCCACGACTTAATAATGGACAGAACTATTTTCTCCGACAGCAACTGCCAGAATTTTTAGATCAAGTTTTGTTGCCTTCCCGCTGATATATGATATTTCTGTACGATAGCCTCCAGCGCACTACAGTGTGGTGGCTAGGCGTCATTTGGATTGAATATTTCCAGACCACTGGATAGGAAGAAATGGCCTAGTAAGTTGGCCTTTTCGGTCGCCGCATTTAAATCTGATGGACTATTTTAGCAACATTTATAGTTTTGGTTATCATAATATGTTAAATTTCTTTTTGTAAAACCAATGATTCTTTAATTAGTAATACAACTAGATAATTGAGAGTAGCTTCCTTTAAAAGGACACATGTTTGCAGGAACTTTTCTTATTAATTTTTCGCACTAAGTTGACCTAAATATGTCTGAGATAATCTGTAATATCAGTAGTGTTTAGAATTTAAAATATCAGGAGTGTAAATTTGCAACTAAGCTTGAGAAAAGTCTATAGACAAAGGACCCCTGCACCATTAGCATTGGAAAAATAATTTCGGTGGAGTTTTCAAACTTTGGGAATGAGTAGTCGAAGGGCTTCCGAACAAAAAATGTCATGGAAATTGATTTAATGCTTTTCCTGCCAAATTACAGTGGCTGGAATTTAAAAAACCTTTGAATATTCAAAGATTGTTAACTTCCAGTTGCTGTAATCATGGTGGGAAGGCATTAAATCAATTTCTTTATACGACATTTTTGGTTCGAAAGCCCTTGAATTACTTATTCCCAAAGTTTGAAAACAAATCCTCTGAAAAATTTTTTCAAACATTTCTTTCGGTGAAATTTTAATTTAATTTACTACTACTACATTATTATTACAACGGAAAATAGCACTATCAAAAACCGACCTAGTTTGATTTACTACCATTAATGACATTTGATGGGTGTAATGATCCCAAAAATAGCATTTCATTGGCTTCCATTATAATGAGCGAAACAATCAGTACAAATTTATATTTAGGCGCCATATTCAGTAATTCTCTTAGGAAGCTTTTTCGGACACATATGGATAGGAGTTTTTTTTTACAATTTTTGCATGTAGAATCAGTACCTACTTAAATGGGAGTACGGGAATAGAAAATTAAACAAACATAATCAAATCTGTAATTTTGACTTTTAAAATAAAGATCTGAAGTATTATAATCAAACAAAGTGAGTGACTCGAATGAGGCTAAATGCAAGTTTCACTTATCGAAGTTATATTAAAACATAATACAATTCAAATTACTTCTTCATCCTTGCCAGAATGAAAATCTCAAGAATGGTTAATGGTAAATAATTTAAAAAAGTACATATGCAATTTTGCTTTTTAGTTCCAGTATAATAAGTATTTGTATTATAAATTACTGTTGTGTTAAACACCCTTAGCTACAGGCTTAATTAGGCAATGCCTAAAATAGCGTTACGTACATTTCCCCTTTTTAAAATTAGACTATGACGTGGATAACTTTGGACAAAACTGAATAAAATCGGTCCATACTGCACAGCATCAAATAGAGAAAACTGTGACCAAATATGCCCAGTATTTCTCCAGACTAGCTCGAGCGCACAGACAGACGGACATACTGGTCACGTGTTTAAGTTGGTCGCTGAATATGCTATAGCATACGAATAAAGGTGCTTAAATCACTACATAGAATAAAATGGACGTTTGTTTGTTCAAAAAGCTATCATTAAAATCCATTCCTAGCGGAAGTAACCAAATAAAAATAACATTTTATTAACAAAAATGAGCATCGGTGTACAAAATATTCGCTAGACGTTTATTTGTCTGTCTCCTTGTTCGTTTAGGCGAACCTCGAGTAATACTGGGCGGGTGTTGATGAGGTTTGAAACAACCTTAAAGTGGCAAATGAAAATTAAATATATCGTTAGATCTATCTCCAGCATTTTGTTGAGGGGGGGGGGGCGACAATTATTTAATGGGTAAAATTTATTTCTATATCAGGTTTTCGCGACATTCCCTTCGCCCCCCCCCCTGAATCCGCGCTTGCGGCTATATCCTTAAGTCTTCTAATCTTTCAAGCAGATTATTGTGCAGTACCATCACACTATAACAGAGAGACTATTTAAAAGTTCAAGTTTTGCGTTGAGCAATAGAAAATAAATTATTTGTTAATAAATTAAACACTGCTTTTAGATGAATCAATCAATATATTATAAATACTCTACATATGTTTCGGCTTATTAGGCCTTTATCAAGAGTATTACAGTGTTTAATTTATTAACAATTATTTTCAAGATGTTTCACAAGGAACCTACCACAAGTTCAGTTCAGTGTATAAATTATTTCGTATATTATATTTATTAATAATAAAATCTCAATGAATTTAACCATTTATTTACAAAATGCTCATATGATGTTTCGTTTATTTATAATTGTTAAGATAGCCATCGACATTATTTTTAGAACTGTTATGTGTATTCATTACCCAACCGTTTTATCTTTTTCATCATGAAGGAATGTGTTAAAGAAGGAATTGTGATTAGTTCCTTACATTTACTTTAAAAATTATTGATATTGCTATTTAATTATTATGTTATGAGGGCAAGTAGTTCAAGGAACTATAAATTAAAATAATGCCTCGCTACTAATCGTTGCATACCAGCAATTTGTTTAGAAATGCGATAAATGAGCATTAGCATATTTTAATTTTCTTCCTATACAGCGTTAGTCAGAAATAGATTTTCGCCGTTGTTGTGGTATCTGTATGTTTTATTTTGGGTTTGAATCGTAAAAAATATTCAGATTAAAATATTTTAATATCAAATTGATGTATATAATTTAATCATTCATCAAGTTTTTGAGAGTTGAAAAACTATTTGATCTAGTTCTAGTTAAATCAGAAATACGAAAAACTGAAAAGATACAAAATGTGGGTGGCTTACAGTTTAATTTAATCTATAGTAAAATAGTATTGGATTTATATAGTTAAGTATGTTCAGTTTTCAAGCTATACAGGGTGTTTGAAAAAAATGGGACACCACTTAGCTGACTTTTGATGCCAAGCGAAGATGATTTAACCCAGATTTGGTAAAGGTATGTTTTTGAAGTCGATGGTTAAAATGGAGATATTGCCCATATTATATTTCGTAGAAGGCACTATTTACTTTAAAAGGGTATGGTTTAAAGTGGTAGAGAAATGTAGTTTAATTAGATTTGAAGTAGATGCGTAACATATTCCAGAAATAAAGTAAATAAACTAGTAATTTCTGCTGTAATAGCATGAATTTTAAAAACGTAAAAAGTTAGAGTTGGTTAGTTAAATAGTCCTGGTTGACGGCAACAATCTACCACTGTGTCCCAATTTTCGAAATATACTAACCAACTCCCAGAACCAAAGTTCCTAGGTGATAAAAACGGAAAACCAAGAAATATGTACCAAATTTTTTGCAAGCTTAAATCAGGAATTTCGCGAAATACCGTATTAATTCATATTGCACTGATGTGGTTGTACCATATTATTCACAATTGTGCATTCGAAAATCTCGAAATAGCGTTATACAATGTGGTGTGGTCCTTCGAACCATCGAAAATCACATTTTCTCATATAACGTCTGACAATGACCTTCTTAGTGTGCTAAGAAGTTAAACACATTAAAACCTTGTAGTAGAAATAATGCAAGTTTTCCACTTGCTGACGTTGCCGCCTTCTAGGTCGATTGGTATTCTTACTCGATTACAATAATATTGAGTGTTTTCCAGATGTTGCATAAATTTCGAGATTTTGCTGTTTTTACGGCATCATTGCCTGCAATATTTTTTGAAACAAACCATTTCGGTATAAAATATAGGTATTTATCATATTCTACTCAAATAGTTTCTCCCTTATTCACCTAAAATGCTAAAGACGTTTTCTTGCTGTAAACACAATCAAGGAATTAACTTGCGATCCAAGTAATTAGTTAATTATTCGCAAGCACTATACCTTGCGCCTTCGCAATTTTTTCAATTATCCATTGCGTGTCAATATACATGGTGATCCTTAAGTCGATTTCAAAGTTGAAGTGAGCGACTCTTTTGGTTATTTTAGGACGAAAAGTTCACATGAATGTCCTAAAAGGTTTAGTTCCGGAGTTGTATCAATTTAAAAAAATAAGTAATAATTTCTATTTATATTTCGAAAACTATGTAGTAATGCTTTCTCACAGCACAAAGGCCGTACACAGGGATATCAGTATTAGTTATTTAATAGAAGAAAAAAGAAGGTACGCACAAAATTGTTTTTAGGACAGTTTATTACCCAACAATTAAAATACTTTATATTTAGCTTCCATCGATATTTTTTTAGGAATAACAATTTTCCCGCAAAATACGGAAACTAAGCTGTTTAGTTCATATGGATTTATTTCGCTGTTTTTACAGCGTCATTGCCTACAATATTTCTTGAAACAAAATATTCCGGGATAAAATGTGGGTATTTATTATATTCTATTCAAATATGTACAATAGCATCAATGTATTTATCATTTGTTTGAACTGAACATGAACAAGAAAAATGTTATAAACCCATTACAGTCACTTTCTTATTACATTATATCAACTAGCGATGGCGCAAAGGAAATTAATTAATTTCAGAATTTTACTCCGACGTCCAGGGTCTCATTTTGAATTTCGTAGTTTTTGTGCTCGCAGGTTTTTCAGGTTCCTGGGAACCCTGTTACACCACCTTCGAATACCAATCGCACTGAGATGCAGCTCGTATCGTACATAAATCTACATAAGCATACATAATATGAATACAAAAATGTTAAAATGGTAATTATACGGAAAAACATCGAGACACGTTTTTAGACACTATTTATTAGCAAAAGAATTACCCGGTCGACTTACCAAGGCGTTATCCAACTTAAATTTGGGTTATCAGCAGGAAATGATAAGCGTTAAATATGCGTATTCAAAGTACTACAGGTAACTTCCTCTGATAATAAATTAGAGATGTCCGTTGTTAGTGGACCAACGTTTTTCTGCATAATTACCACAATGATTTGCCTTACCTCTGGTAACCTAACTAGTAAGTCTTGGAATCTTGTAGTTTGCTGGGGATACATGTGTTGTGTGTAGACACGTAGGCACGTCATGTATCTCTCGTATATTGTTTCCAATTCACTATTTCCCGAACTACTGGCAGGTTTTGCTGCAAAACGACAAAAACATGAAAATAACACATCTTTTTACATTTTTCCGTACATATTTCGATTATATTTAAAATAATAAGAAGAAAACAAGTTTATATGATGACACTTATCCCTCGAAAAATATCATTTATATTTAAAAATTAATTTTAAGGAAAATAATGAAAGACTATTACATGAACTGTTATACATAGCCTAGAAGTAGTTTTCAGAAAGACCAAAACACTTCATACTGATATGGGGTTATGAGGATACTAGTGTTACACTGAATTATAAAATAGATACATTTCTAGCATAACCAGAACGTAGGCTATCGAAAGAATACAAAGACTGGAAGTAAATATTTTTATAGATAGATTATTCTTTTATTTTTCATATATTACTTTTTCTACTGTTTGCGAAATCCTATAAAGAATATATTTTATTGAAACAAAGACCCGCGCTAAATACATGCAAATTTACTTTTGGCTCAAAACTCTGGGAAAAGATAGTTTGTTCGTCCATTCTTGTGTTTAGAACCTTCTAAAGCCGATAATATGGAGTTTCATGAGCGATAACTGTTATAACTTTTAATTCAAACTGTCTACTCCCAGAATTATAAAAAATTTGAACCAAAAGTTTTCCATGTATTTTGTGCGGGGTCTCTTCTATGTCAAAAGGATCAAACAATGGTTGATTTTTAAATATTTTCAGTTACTATAAAATACGCCACATCCAAAATGTATGAAATAAATAAATATGTTAGAATTATATTAATCCCACAACTTAAGTAATTACATGAATCAATTTTATCAAGAAATTATTAGAAGCAACTCCTGTTTGCCTTTACTTTTTATGTTAGAATGGCACATTGTAAATAGTACTTCCGGGGGTGTTTGTAGGTGTGTGAATGATGCATATGGGTTTAATTTTCTAATTTAATCTTCTGCCTTTATTCACCTAAAATACTAAAGACGTTTTCATGATGTGAACAGAATCAAGAAATTAACTTGCGATCCAAGTAATTATTTAACTATTCCCAAGTACTAGACCCTGCGCATCCGCCATTTTTTCAATTATTCATTTCTTGTCAATATACGGTGATCCTTAGTCGATTTCAAAGTTGAAGTGAGTGGCCTCTTTGGGTTATTTTAGGGCAAACAGTTCATACGAATGTATGTCCCAAAAAGGTTTAGGTCCGCAGTTGTATCAATTTAAAAAATAGGTAATCATTTTTATTTATATTTCGAAAACTATTTAATGCTTTTTAACAGGACAAAGGTCGTACACAGCGGTATTAGTATCAGTTTTTTATAGAAAAAAAGGTACACCAAGATACAACAAAATTGTTGTTAGGGCAATTTATTAACTAACAATTAAAATACTTTATATTTAGCTTCCGTCGATATTTCTTTAGGAATAACCATTTTCACATGGATTTATCTTCCTAAAATAGCTCATTTCCCCCTTAAACATCGGAATGTAGAATATAGTAAGAACTGTAATTGCTTACCCTCACTTATCAATAGTAGACAGATTCATATTTATTTATTAATTCAATTGAAAACATAATATATAACAATTAAAATCGCACCGCTCTTTCGTCGGTGTGAGTATAATAAAAATTTGGATGCGTACACTAAGTCGACGTTTCGATTTATTTCGAAATCCTCTTCAGGACCAGCGTAAAATATTCTCAGCTATGTTTTAAGTGTCCACTGAATGTAAAAAAAAATAATGCAACTTCAACAAAATTTGACTTTTGTTGAGTATTTGATAGCTCGGTCCAGAGTATATTGTACATTCAGAGTAAAGACTGATTAAACATAAAAACATATGGGTCGAGCTGAGAACCTTCTCATTTTTAAAATGTCGCTACAAAATCGCTTTTCTATTATCCTAACATCAATAAAACAGTCAGCAATAGTGACATATAACCACCTAGTCAATAGCATATTAAAATCAGTAAATAATTTAAAAAATCCCAAACGAATTAAAAACTTTCTATATTCGTGAAAAGATATTAACTTTAATTTAATACTGTCTAAATTTGAGAAAGAAAAGAAATCATTTACTAGACAATATTTTTAAAATTCCAAATTGCATATCACAAACTTAGATCAAACAGTAAGCTGAAAAATCATAAATGTGATAAAGAGGTTTAAATAGAACTATTTAAACAGCACCTAATGTTAAAAACGAATGATAATGAATGATCAATTAGAAAAGATATTCAACAAAATATCGACAAAGCAAACTTGGAACAAACGTGAGAAAATATATAATGTCAAAGAAGAGGCATGGGTAATGGGTAATTAGTTGTTTCTTACCTTGGTTTAGCATTGTGATAACTTTAAGGCACACATATTCTTCCATTGTCAGTTTTATCTGCCTAAACATTAAGGTAACATGGGTAATTTTTTCTATCATTAAACCTACATCTTGCCGAAGTTGTTCTATTGTTATTTCTCGACCCATCATTGATGTTAAACAACTCTGCAACGTACACAAATTTGATTCCACCTGAAACAAAAAATATCATGTAGAATCACTAAAATCACCATTAAATACATGTTTTTAATATAGTAGATAGTGAATAATTCACATTCAAAACGTGAAATATACTTAAAATATGTGATGTTTGTGGATTATTTAACTGTATAGTAGAACCAAAAATAATTAAATGGACTAGCAAAGAAATAAACAAAAGTAGTATGGAAAAGAGCGAAATACGGGATTCGCACGTTGCATCACCATGAAATAATGAAATAAATACTTTTCTATCAGATCCAGTAGCTAGTGTTTTTTTTTGCGTTTCCAGAAGGGGGGGGGGGGGGCAAGCAACATCCCCAAATATTTAAATAAACAATTCGTGGCAATTCTTAACCTATAAAGGTTTTGATAATGTTTTATTCCTGATATTAAAAAAAAACACTCAAATTAGATTAGTTGCAATCGACTGCGGCTCCCAGACAAAAATGTAAAATGCCGCCACTTTAATTATAAACCCTATTATATAATGAAAATGACCAGTAGCTTGAACGTGAAATTAATAATATGACGCCATAAACTACCCTTTTTAACAAGTTTCAGCTCTTAGATCGAGAGTGCAGAAACACGTGATTTTTGAGGTCAGTTTTCTGTTCAAAAAAATTGAACCGCCTTTAAATGATCGCCACTAAAAATTATGAAATGAAACAAATTTCACTGTAGTTTAGTCGAGGAAATGAAGTATTTAACCCCAACATGACACTCCGCCCCATCTGATTTTTATATGAGACTGTGCAAAATGATCCTAAAGATGTATGAAACAAAGTCAGGTTCATGGGAACTGGTGCTTTTTCGATTTCCCGTCGTAAACTGAACAATTTCTTTTGATTGAAAAAGAACCATTGAATGTTATATCTTGGACAATTAAGCTTTTTTGACTCTTGACATTTTTTACTTAACCTCATTCTTCTCGAGGTATACGAGTTTAAGGAAAAACGTGTACTTATTTAACTATTATTTGTGATTATTTTTGGGCGTTTATTATGGCTTGAAACATGAGGACGTTTAAAGCATTTTCTGACTCTCAGCATTTTTTTTATCTAACATCACCCTTCTCAAGATGTAAGGGTTTGAAAAAAGAAATGTATATTTAAGTTCTTTTTCTTCCAAGAAACGAATATTTACGATTAATTATGGGCGTTTATTATGAGTGTGTAAAGTTGTGTCCAAAATATAACATTCAAAGCGGCATCCCTTAAGAATTACATCGCAGAGAGCCGCACGCTTGCAAACGAACACCTGCTTAATGCGTTCAGAATCGGATTCAAGATTTTTATGAGTACATTCGTATTTTACTTGTCGTATGACAACTCTCCATTTAAATATTTATTACCACACAAAACACTACTGGCAAATTTTCCAATTTAATCTCATCAAAATACTAGCACTACACTACAGTTTTTTTTCTTCTTATCTGCAGTTTCAACAGAAAGGGCACGCACCACAAAAATTACAGAACGTTAGGTTCATATTTATTCAGCGAATAAAAAATTGCCGTCAAAGCAGTCCATCGTATGTGCTTTATAAATATGAACTCAGCTTTTTAGCATTTCTTTTATTACTGTCAAATATGTTTTTTTTTAAATGTTTTACTTCCCTCGCATACCAAAGGGAAGTATTGTATTCGAGAAAAAAATCACCCTCCGAGGTTTTTTTGGATATTCACATTTCAGATCACGTAGATTACAAGAATATAGGTTTTTCAATTCCGTCAGTCTGTCTGTCTGTCTGTTAGTGTATTATCTAAAAAAACTACTTGACGTAGAGCAGTCAAATTTGGTAGGTAGCTGACGCTGCTGTCAGCGATGAAATGGTTAAACTTTCACTGGAAAATATACAGGGTGAACCGTCTAAATGGAATAAATAATGTGAAACATATTTTTTACTCAAATTTAAAATTTCCACGTTTCATGGCATTCTAAACCTATTTCCTCGCCTATTTCAGAAAAAAAAATTCAAAACTTTTTTTGGTCGGATGACACTTTAAAATGTTCTCCATGTTCCTCGAGAGGTAAACGTATAATAATAGTACACGCGGGTAATGAAGATGGATTTGTAAAAGAGTGTTTAATGCTTTTCGCAAAAAACATAGCAAAGTCATCGGCCGATTACCACCAAGATATGAATGCCACTTTGAAAAATGATTTGCAGAAAAACTATTGCGTAACATAAAGCCAAATTCAATCATATTGTTAGATAATGCCTCTTACCATTCGCGATAAGCTGAGAAAATACCAACGACTTCGACGCGAAAGTTTGAATTAATTGAATTTAAAAAATAAAAGGTCAAAAATGCAAACATTAAAAAAACATTTGTAATAGACGAACTTGCAGAACAACATGGTCATACAGTTTTAAGACTGTGAGTTAAATCCTATTGAAAAAATTTGGAGTGCATTAAAAAATTACGTTCGAAACACAAGCCCCCGACTTAGTCATAATGTGATACAACTTATTAGACAGTGGGAAGCCCATAGAGAAGCATTGGACACCGGATGCGTGAACCATATTAAACAAAATTGAAAATCAATATTTTGCCACAGTTCCTCAACAACCGATTATAATAAATTCCAATGATTCCTCATCATCGTCATCTTCCGGGGAAGAAGAATAATTTAATTATTGGCGCATGCATTGCAGTAAGTAGGTTTAATGTAGATACCAATAATGATGCTGTCTTATACAATATACAAAAAGAAAGATTTTTTTGTCACATATATCAAAAAAAGAAACAATGTATTTTAGCTACACGTGTTTTGGCAATACACATGTATATATTAGAATTATACAACCATTGTTAGGTAGGTTCAATATAATGCTAGAATTAAATCCTAAATAAAACGAATGTAGGGTTGTTGTATTTTTATTTAATAATAGGTCGAACTGGGAAATCCAATATTTATAAAAGCAGGGAATATTTTACTTTCATTACTTGCCAAACTCTGAAATTCTAACACCGGCTCTGCAAGTCAACGTGGACTCTACATACCTAGACTAATACGCATAATAAAATTCGACCAATCAGTAGATCTGTAGCAGAATTTGCCATCAATCAGATTTAGTGGGCGTAACTTATTTACTTAAATCGGCGGTAGTTTATAAAAAAACTACTTAGTTTAATTTGTGGTCATTTTTTGTCACACCTCCAGACAATAGTAAAAAAAGAATAAAGGAAGCCGCAAATGCTCCTTATATTTTGGATTTGAGTTTACTTTATATTTTGGACAATTGTAAATATTTTTTACCTAACCTCACCCTTCTAGAGATATAAGCGTCTAAAAGAGAAAAAAAGTGTATTTATTGCCATATTTTCTAAAAAGTAGTATTCTTGATCGTTTACTAGGAATTAAAATGCGGACTTTATATTCTGAGCAATTCTAAGCATTTTTTGACTCTTGACATTTTTTACCTAACCCCACTCTTCTCAAAATATAACGTTAAAAGCAAAAAAAAAGTGTATTTAATTTCTGTATTTTCCAAAAACTATTATATATAATATAATATAAATATAATAAAGTCCACAAGTTTTAATTCATAATGAACGCCCAAAAATTATCGTAATTGAAAAAAAAAGCCTAAATACACGTTCTTTTTTTTAAACGCTTATATCTCGAGAAGAGTGAGATTAGGTAAAACATGTCAAGAATCAAAAAATGCTTGGAATTGTCCAGAATATAAAATTCTATGGTTTTTCTCAACTTGGAAAAAAATGTTGGTGACCCGAAATAGCGCACTTCTGTCCCAGTTTACAACTGGAAATTGAAAAAGCACCAGTTCCCATGACCCTGACTTTATTCTATACGTCTTTAAGAACATTTTGCACGTTTCACATAAAAATCAAGTGGGCTGGAGTTTCATGTTGTGGATTAGGCCTTTTTCCTGCTTAATTTTTTCGACTAGTTCAGTTAATTGAACCTTATTACATATTATCGATTTTGAGGTGTCGGTATGACAACGAACAAATAAAAAAGAGCCATGGGCTTTTGAGCAGAGTATGAGCGAATATCCTGAATAGTATGGGAGCCCATCGGCAAAAGTGCCATTTCCCGCCAACGGCAGGCCACGTGACCAGGCCCTCTTCGAGAGAAAGGCAAGAAACAAAGGGCCCCTTAAATATTGCCAGAGAAATCTGAAACATTTTTTGGGCAAAAATAAGCATCTTGTGTCTCTTGGTGTTTTTTTCCAAAGTGCTTCCTACTTCAGGAAAAAATAACAAAAAAGAAAATTAGTTTTTTGTAATTTTTTTACGGGAGAAGGAAGCACTTTAAAGAAAAGGTTTAAAAGGCAAAAGTTGTTTATTTTTATCTGAAGAATATGCCTGAATTTTTTGGGATCTTTCTGAAGAAATGTAAAAAAATGGAGAGATTTTTGGCAGTAATTATTTTTACCTAAAAAATTCTGAAAACCGACAGGCGTGTTCTTTCGACAAAGATAAGCCATTTTTGGCTCTTGGATTTTTTCTCTAAGACGCTTCCTTCATCCTAAGCTAATTAATCAATGTCTATGAATTATTTTTTTGCAATTTTTTTCCGGGTGAAGGAAGTACTTTGGGAAACAACGCCAAGAGACAAAAAATGCTTATAATTACCCCAAAAATGTTCCTGAATTTTTTCAGAATTTTAGCGGACTTTTGCCCCTCTCTAGAAGAGGGCGTGGTCACGTGACCTGTCGTTGGGGGGAAAATGGTACCTACAGATGCCTACAACATCTCCACCAAACGGCGTCAACTCCGGCGCCCGATCCACTTTTGTCGACGGGCTCTCGTACTAGGATGGAGTCCTTTTGACGACGGTATCGGATTCAGCGGCTCAAAATACAGGGGGGGTATCATGCTCTGCTCAAAAATACATGACAATTTTTGTATATGCCTCTGTTATTAAATAATACACTGTGTACAGAAAAGGGATATTGTAAAAAGTACAAGGGAACAAGAATTCTCATTCTTTAATTATGGCGAAGGCGCGGGTATCACCGCATTATCTAGTATCGGTGAAAAATTGAACAAATAACAAAATCGAACTTGACGCAAGGCAGTTTGGGACATGTAAAGACCCTATTGGCATCAAGTAAAGATCATTGAAGCCTGTCTTCCATAATTGTCCAAAAACTCCACAGAATACATTTCAAATGCACTTGAACAAAATCAACTAGAGTCGGGTACAGTTTAAGCTGACTTGTGTCATGGCCGCTAAAACGTCTGAAGTAAGATTTTATTTCATGCATAAGAAATGCCAGTAGTTCTCAAACAGTTCTCTCCTGTAACACCAATGATGTCGCTAAATAATTATAAAAAATTCCATCCATTCTTAAATGTCTATCACAGTATCGTTTTATACTAGCCCAAATTAACTCTATAGCGTTAAATTGACAGTGGTAAGGTGGCAAACGAATGACTGCATGTCCATTCTCGCGCAGAAGTTCGTCAAAAAGTACCTTGCTACCTTCTTATTATTCCGAGCAAGATTTAACAAGTCCACTTTCAACGCTGTGGAAGGAAAAAGAATATTATTTTCAGTTAACCATTCTGCAACTTCATGCTTTTTCCATTGATAAGTTGGTTGTTTATTTAATGGTCGGGTGTGATATGAAACATTATCCGTTACAATTAACTTGGTTCTTCAAGATTTGGTAGTAATTGACGTTGGAATAAAGCCATCTGATGTTCTAGCGTGCAAAATAATAAACCGTTTTCCTACAGTTGATTTTTTCTGTTTGACGATTTTTGTTGATAAATCTTGCCATGATTTTCGAACACTTCCATTGGCAAATACTCATGTCTCATCTATAAATACAATCTTTCCAAGGTTATTGCTATAATTTTCCATTTATTTTTGTAAAAATTGAACCCTTTGCTGAACTATTCGTATTTGTTCACATAAATAGCGACGGATACAATCTTTTTTATACTTAAATCCACAAACTTATAATAGTTTTAAGAGACTTACCTTACTTAAGTTTATGATTCCCTTATTCTTCAGCGTTTCCTTCAACGTAAGTAGTGTAAAATGGGCTTTCGATTCATAAAAATTATAAATTACATCCCTTATCTGCATTTTAACACCTTCACATACATCCAAAGTTTTTGGTTTTTTTCTAAGTCGTTTTTTTTCTTTGCCAAGGACACATCATTATTTTTTTTGTGCTTAATTCTGCCAACTGTACTCAGACTTATGTTTAAAGCTGCAGATACTCTTTTTTATTGGTTAAAATATAGATGAACCACACCCATATCATCAGGTGATAGGAACGACACGTTAAAAATGCTCCAGAAGCTCGACCTTCTTTGACATACTGCGCCACCACAGAATTGTGGGTTCAACTACGTATTTATTTAACAAGAAATAAATACGAAAAGTTGAAGGCGTATTCTATGTAATGTATAATAAATAAAAAATTAAGGCCGTAGATATTCGTCTGACAATCGAATAAATAATCAGGCCGCACTAAACGTAAGAAAGTCGATATTATTAGAGATAAACCCGCTAGTAGTATTAAAACACACATTGTTACGATATTTTAAGAAATCGTAAAATAACAAGAGTTCTTGGACTATAAACAATTATTATATTACTTTTTGATACTCTAGGAGACATCTGTAGGCGAGCGTACAAGGCCTTATGTTTTGTTGCTCTTCAAAGGCGATAAGAAAATAAGTAAAAAAACGGTCAAGTTTTTAAAAAAGAACGAGCGTTCTAGACAGAAGTATGAAAGGCAAGGTAACGGCCGTGTGGTAGTTTTAATTAAGTATTTCGTAATTTGCGGATAAAATATACCCATAGTGCCACTAAGAGGGAGTCTAATTAAGAATTGGTTGTTTGGTCAAAGATACCCTCTTTAGCATTTGATTTATATGTGTTTTTGGATATTAGATAACCTTGCATAATTGTATAAACGTCTCCTGTTGATGTTAGGGAAAATCGGCACGAGGAGGTAAGCGTTTTGCATTAAATAATCATAAAAAGTAATAACAATGTGTATATTTGTTAGTTATGGTTGATAAAATATTAAGACCGGTCATTATTATCTTTTTAGACGTTTTTGTTTGGCTCCACTTACTTTTAAGCAGTAAAAGTAATATTTTGGGAAAAATTAAGTATTACTAAGAATAACTTTTGAAAAAGTCTCAAATCCTAGGGAATCAGGACAATCAGGAAATTGGGAAAGTATTGAAAATCTTTAGTACGGAATTTTCCGGGAGAAGCCTGAAACCGACACCTTGTTTCACCTTTAAAGGAAGTATATATATAGTTATAGTTCAGGGATTGTTTAAGGTAATGTAAAGATCCAATTGTTTATTATTTGTGATATTGATATCTTCATCAGAGTCTTACATATTTTTAAAGTTTATAGTAAGGGTGTTTGGACGACTAGCTGTTTTGATTTCGCGGTGTCCAAATACTCCGACTCTTGCAAGGGTAACGTGCACGTTATAGAAAAATATTTGTGCACCACTGTTTTTGTAATTTAGGTATTTGTTGTTAATATATTTATTTATACACAATTAAGGTCCGTGTTCTTTAATTTTGACATCATTATAAATTTGCAACTCAGATTTATTTAGTGATTTTTGGCTGAGCTATCATAAATTTTAGTTAGGGTAATATTATTATGTAAATCACTTGGCGCCCATTAGTATTCACTATTTTTCTTGGTTCATTAAGATCTTCGATCCACGACCCTTATCACGAGCAAGAACATTACTTGCCGAACTTAAACCTTAAAAAAATTATTATTATTAACGTTATCACCTGTAAACTAACAAACACCCAGGTGGGCGTTATAACATTTTTGAGAAAAATAAAATTTTAACAAAACTCGCGGCGCGGTTTAATAAAATAAAAATTTTAGAAGGAAACTTATTAGCTTTTAATAGAGCTTTAATAGAACTTAATCAAACAAAAAAAGTAGAAGTGAGGATTGAACTCGTAATCACCCCATTTATATTTATTGCTGCTCGAGTATCTTAACTATTGAGTAACGCGATCCTATGTTCATTCTATTCTAAAACGTGTAATATGTACGTACTAGAAAACTGTAAGACTTAGTGGTTTGACATTGCTCGTTTGACGGATGAATATCCTCTATTTACCACTAAAAATAACTTTAATATTTCATATATAGACGTTTTTCGTATTTAGCGTGGTCTCAGTTCACGGAAATAAATAACATAGTTTGAGAATCGCTGAGCTTATGACTATGTTGCTCAGTCCTCAGTGTACATTTCGTATTTCCGTCTCAAAAGAAGTGGGAAAGAATCTTGGTAGATATACATTGACAATGTCTTTAGGCTACTGCTTTAAGTTTGTGTGCAAGAGATAGTAAAAACGTTTGCGCAATATTAATTCATTCATCGGTCATTTTAAACTAGACCCGACTCTACTAAATGAGAATTCATTGCATCTCATCGAAAACATACAACACGGAAAAAATGGAAGGGACTTGTTACCGTGTACTTTTTACAAAATCTCAAATTTTCTGTGCACAGTGTATTATTCAATAACAGAGGTACACAAAAAATGGTATGTATTTTTGATCAGAGCATGATACGCCTATGTATTTTGAGCCACTGAATCCTATGCCGTCGTCCATTACTTCAGAATTTGTCCTAATCTCCTTCTAGTTAAGTTTTTTACTAAATTTTAGCAATTTTATGAGGTTAGGGAAAAATCCTGATATGGTGGAACAATTCTGACGGCGGCATCAGATTCAACTCCCCTGGATCAGACTCTGCTCGAAAGTACATGGCCTTTTTTTATTTCGTGTGCTTGTGATAATTTCTATAGGTATCCTACTACCTATTTCTAAGACTGAAATTATTTGATACGAGAATACGAGATCAAATTAATGCGAGTGACTGAAACAGTTCATGATAGTAGATGTTGACACGGGGTAGTTGCTTGATTGGCCTTGTCTTCGTCTCTCCTTGTTTAAATATTTAGCTGTGTACGGATTTGGGTTATAAGAGAAAATGTGCAATATGTATATGAGGACGGCTTCTATGTTTACTGCTACAATACCGAATTAGGGCAATAATAAGGTCAAAATTAAACTTGTTTGTTTATGGTACATGGTGCTTTAACCGTTTGCATTAAATCGATAAGTAGGGCATCCTTATTATAGGGAGCAAAACAAATATTCTGATAAACACTAAATTCGCCATCCACTATATAAATAGTAGGATCTAGATTCCGATATTGACAGTAATAGTGATATTCATCAATGTTTATTAATTTCAAAGTTCGAGCTAATTTTCTGAATTAGTTCCGTCTACAAAAGAATGGATGAACAGACTGATTACTATACTATTTTACATCTTAACAGATTTTATTAATTATTATATAAAGCAATGCGTTTCATGGAAAATGAAAAAAAACCTAATATCATGGCTATCGAATTTAATGATCATTTTATCAACACACCTCTTGATTTAGCAAATGAATTACAAACGAATACTGTCACTGTGAAAAACGAATTCAATAAAAAAATAATTTTTTGAGAACTATTTGTTCTCATACATACAATTTGAAACATAATTTTATTTTGTTAATTTCTTTTATAATGGAATGATTATTCTGAAGGTGGTGGTGCAGGTGGGGAAGCTGGCATATGCCATAAAAAACTTGAGACTTTAACTTATACTATATACACCAATTTCTAAGTTTCTGGACTCTTACTAACTTGATTTACTCACCAATATTCACCACTTCTCACCTTCAACCCTTCGACGGAATAAACTCAAAATATAACCTAGTTTCACATTTCGCTAAACATATTCGTATACCAAATTTCAATATATTAAATTTTTTAACTTCTTTAATAATGGATGGGGTGCTAATGGAGGTGACAGAGGTCACCCAAAATTGGGCCGTGGCTTCTTGTATATACACCAAATCCCAAATTTCTGAATTCTTGCCAGCTTGCTTTACTTATTTACTTCTATTTATCCCCATTAACCCCCAACTTTTCAACAGAATCAGCTCAAAATATAATATAATTCCAGACCCCCTTTTAATAATGGAGTGGGGGAGGTGGGAAAAAATTTAAACCTTCGCTTCTAGTATATACACCAAATCTCAAGTTGCTGGGCTCTTCTTAGCTTGCTTTATCTAGTTTCTCTATTTATCCCTGTTAACCCCCCGTCCCTTCAACGTAACAGCTCAAAATATAATCTAGTGCCAGATGTCGTTATAATACGCATGTGTACCAAATTGCAAGTGAATATCTCAATTTTATTTGGGTAACTTCTTTAATAATGGAAGTGAAGAGATCATAGAAAATTTAAGGCCTTGGTTTCCAGTGCATACACCAGATCTCAAGAGTCTGTACTCTTACTAGCTTGCTTTACTTATTCTCCCTTATTTACCTACAACCCTTCAACGGAATAAGTTTAAAATGTAATCTTATTCCAGATCTGGATATAATACATATGTGTACCAAATTTCAAATCAACATCTTAAACCGTTTTAGAGGAAACTTGCGTACAAAAAAAAAGTTACAGGCAGAGACTGTCAGACAGAACTACAGACATATCGACAGAAATTCTTCTTCTCAAATTTATAATCTGGACGTATCCATGACATTCTAAACCTATTTTAAGGAAAAAAGGAATTTTTTATCATATTTTTGCTGCCGTTCGTGAACAAGAGCTTCTCAATCCATTAAATATGAAAATTAAAAATAGGAAATTTGCGGCTGCTGTTTTAAAAAATTATGCGTCAATACAAAACGTTTGCTACTTGAAGAGCTGCTGACAGCATTTTTTTGTCTATTGCCTCTAATATTTCTATATGACGAGACTGCAACTCCATAGTAGTAGTTTAAAAATGAATTATTATTTGTTTGCTTATAATTGTATTGAAACATATTCTTTATAGGATTTTGCAAACAGCAGAAAAATAACTATCCATAACTAAAAGAAAAACTGTGTGTAAAATATTAATGAAAACTGCATTCTTTCGATAACCTGAATTCTGGTTACGCTAGCAAATTAAAATCCTAAAATGAATTTGTCTAATTTCTTATTTGACAATTCTCATTCTAACACTAGCGTCCACACAGTCCCCTACAGCCATGCAGATTGGGGGGTTATATAGATACTAGTTTAATCTGTATGGCCGTAGGGGACTGTGTGGATGCTAGTGTTAGAATGAGCATTGTCAAATAAGAAATTAGACAAATTCATTTTAGGATTTTAATTTGCTAGCATAACCAGAATTCAGGTTATCGAAAGAATGCAAAGTTTTCATTAATATTTTACACATTGTTTTTCTTTTAGTTATAGATAGTTATTTTTTCTGCTGTTTGCAAAATCCTGTAAAATATATGTTTCAATATAAAGTAGTGATTCGAGTGATAAAGCAGAAAGCAAGCATTCCATATTTCCTAAATTAATAAATTCCTCACTTCCTCCCTGGATTAGTCACAAAAACACATTGTCTATACTCAATCTTTGAACACAAGATTTCGAGTACGCTATATTTCGTTTGTATAGCAAGGTCTCCAGAATAGCCATCTACCTGTTATTTTTAATCTTAGGATTTGGAACGTGTAAACGGCATTTACACCAAATATAGTAATTTGTTAGGTCAGGCACAGACAAAATTTGTACTCAGTGTAATTCCAATTCTCATTGCCTATTAACACTATCATAAAAGTCCTCATTACATTTTCAACTGCTTGGATTTACATTTGACAATATCAGTTTATTTCCTCCCAAGAGCTTAAGAGAGAGAACATTTGAAAATGCCACAAATAAATAATAATTGAAGACAATATAAGTTTAGGGTTGGCGAAGTCTATTTAAATATCAACTGATTATATTAATTATAGCGGTTGTTATTGGATAAAAATATTCTTATCATTATGATTTTTCATGCAAGAGTTTTGTGAATTTTATAAAGAAATAGCAGATTTCAATAATTTGCAAAGAGACAAGACAATCCTGACAATTATAACAGGTTTTACAGGTTTCGTGCCTGCTCTAGTATAGAAATCTCATACTAGGAGGTTAATATTATGCCTGTGTTATTTAATTTCTTTATTCTTAAAGATGTATTCTATGGATGCTACTTCCTATTAAAATGGTAAATTATATAAAGAATAATAGTTTCAAAATCTTACGATGCGACAGATATTTAACATATACGCAAAATATACAGTCCATGTTATATTCTGCTCTTCCATGTCAGGTCTTATTATGTAAAACTGAATAATATTCTGAGCTTTGCATATAATATATATAGAGCAATATCAATGTATTACTGTGGCTGTTTACATAGAGAATTTAAGAGGTCCATATTTAAGTTAATTAAATTAACCATAAAATGATATTATTGTCAAATAACTTAAATATTTTTACATATTTTCATCAATTCCACAAAATAGAGTGTTTAAACCGTAATATTTCACATCACCATTCATTAATAAACATTTTAAATCTAATATACATACACAAATTAAACTTTATCAATAGCAACATTTATAAACAAACAACTAAGTACAACACCGACATGAAAGCAAGCAAGTGTATTTCTATTTATTTATAATATACGATAATAAACTGTAATAGCAGCATGTTAAAAATAATGACGCACGAGACGACCCTGTACATCCCGATACGAGGAGAGGTATGGGGTAGAAAGCAAAATGGGCGCCTGCAGAGATAAGGGGCAAGTGACTGTGGGGTAGTGTGCATAAGGGTTAAAATTACCGTATGAAAGAACTCATACATCGATCGAAAGACCATAAACGCCTATTAATTTTATTAAGCAGTTACTTATTTCTTATTACCTTTTCATTCATCAGTTATTAAGTTATACAATATACAAAGTTTGTTACGAACCCGGTGTTCCATTTTAACGATTACTATCGATTAATTATTTACATAGCAGTATGGCAGTAAAAACAACACCAAGATAGTAGGAATGCAGTGGTATTATGTTCTTACTCAGAACAGAATACCTATGAGTGTTGAACTCTCTTCTGAATCGAGATTTCGAAGTAATTATTCTCCTGGAGTTTTTAATGTCCTAATCAAAGTTATACAGTAATAATGGTTTCGGTGAAACTAATTGCTAACCCAACCTGCATCCTTTCAACTTATAAAACTATTTTGATGGCCTAGGAAAATACATATTAAATGCCAGGGACAACGTGCCATGAACTCAACTAAATCAGAAGCGAGGAGAAATGCTTCCGGTACCTCAGTGTCGCATTCAAGATGCCACATTTGAGTTATATATCGGAACCAAATCCCTTTAAACCAACCGTAGTAATGCCTCTGACGTGGAACAATTCACTATCTTGAATCCCAAAAAACTTACCTACCAATCCCCCACTTCCCACGCTGATGTATATGCTCCATTACGTTCTTAGATGCGGAATAGTGAACTTGTGTGTATATATATGTCGGAGACGTCCCCTTTACGTTCCCCGTGCGGACGCTTTCCGATGCTTTCGTAGACGCCTTTCGACAGTCTTGTGGACGCCTGCTAACTCATAATTCAGTGGAGTCAAAAGAACGTTGTCAACAAGTACCGATTAAGGAATGTAAAGAGTAAACATCTCGAAGATGTGGTCTTGTAAACCATGAGGACGTCTGGAGCCGCTGGAAACCAGCCCTCTTCCCGGCAAGCGGAACAACATGCCTGATGATCCCGCAGATAAGTACCTAGTCTTAAGATAAACTCGGTAGAGAATAGTTGAAACCGCGGGACTGGCAGTGGTGGACTGCCAGCTCCAGTATTTTGGTGGCATTGTTTGTATTTTCAATCCTAAGATACTTACCTGTTTAGATAAATCATACCTCATGTAATTTTGTTATTTATGCGACTATTATTTAAGTTATTTTATTGTGTTTACCAATGTGTGGCCTAAATCTAATAGATCCGCCCTGAAACGCCCCTTGCCCCTCGCCAACCCGACATATAGTATATAAAAAAGCCGAAATAAAAAGTTGAGATAAAAAGAAAATAGATGAAAATAAGAGGAAACTAGAAGCTATTCTAGGGTTTAGCTCTTTATATTAAGAGTAGCGAAATGTTTTCAACATATAGAATAAAGCTGTTTACTTCAGAATAACTCAATTTTCACATATCTTCGGGTCAATTAGATTTAGAGAACTCTGAACATCTACGGTTGGTAAAAGGATGTGGTTCCAAAATATCATTAAAGATTAAAGGACTTACTTGTAGGAAGTTCAATCTTAATTATATGAGGAACCACATCCGCGTAGACCAACCCACCCAACTTCAGATTCTTTTACTCCATATTCTAATTCATTTGACAAAATACAGAACGTAATGGTGGATGTACATCAGCGCGAGAAGTGGGAAATTCATAGATAAGTTTTTTGATCTTTTAAATAGTGAATTGTTTCGCGCCAGTGGCGTTACTACGGTTGGTCTAAGTGGATGTGGTTACTCATATAATTAAGATTGAACGTCCTATAGGTAATTCCTTTAACGTTTAATTCTATTTCAAACGTTGATGAATCTTTCACTTAATAAAAATCACAAGTTACGCCAAAATGCCAAATGCTTGCACAATGATCCTTTCCATCTCAGTCCCTATGGCTCCATCTCCTGCATTATCTCGACTCCTGGGGGACATGTTATGCCCCCCACAGCTCTTCTAACAACATGTTACTATCTCAGGGGTCAAATCCTGAGAAGTTGCTTTCTTCTTTTAAAGCAACCAGATTGAATTACCTGGATTTTTCTCGACAACTTCAGGTGCCAGGGAATGTCTGTAGTAGATTTCAAGTCTCTAGAAGATCGGGAAGAACGGGAAAAAATTCGAACATTTTTGCCAACAGAGAAAACCGTAAATCAACGATTCTATATTGTAAATTAATCGATACAAGCACGTCGCTTGTCTTGATATATTAGCCCAGAAAATTAGACAATACAAGGGGAAAGCTATAAAGAAATTATTAACAAGCTAGATAATTGTGACTTTTATATCCATGTTATAAGCAAAACCTCAAAGGTCCCCATCGATATCACCCATGCAAATTTTTTTAGGGGGTGAAAGGGAGTAAAATTTAGTTTCTGGTTCTTACCTCGGAAACTACAAATTTTTCAAGAAAAAACGTTATTATCAAAATTGTAGCTCGTAAAATATGTTTCGCCCTCACTCCATTATTAAAAGGGGTTAATAAAATAAAATTGAAATTTGATACACGTATATATTATAACAACATATTATGGAACTAGATTATATTTTTAGCCGGTTCCGTAGAATAGTTGGGGGGTAAAGAGGGGTAATAAGTAAAGCTAGTAATAGTCCAGAAATTTGGAATTTGGTGTACTTACATATTAGAAGCCAAAGCCTTATAATATTTGACACTCCCCACCACCACTCCATTGTTAATAAAATAATGAGATTCACTTGAGATTTGGTATACGTATGTATTATAACGACATCTGGTACTGGATTATATTTTTAGATGATTTCGTCGAAGATTGTGGGGAAAATAGGGGTAAATAGGGGAAAATAAGTAAAGCAAGCTAGTAACAGTCCAGAAATATAATATTTGGTGTGTATACTAGAGTCAATGATCTCAATTTTTTGTGATATGTGCCACCCCCACCACCATCCCATTGTTAAAGGAGTTAACAAAATAAAATTAAGATATTGATTCAAGATTTGGTACACGTACCTAACATTACAATATCTGGAATTAGGTTATATTTTGAGCTTATTCCGTTGGAGGGTTGGGGGGTAAATAGGGGTAAGTAGAAGTCAAGGCCTCAATTTGCTTTATTACAGTTACCACCACCACCTCCAACATCCTCATTCCATTATTAGAGGAGTTATCAAAATAAAATTGTGTTTCAGTATGTGTACGAGAACAAGTCATCAGCGACCTCCATTACCACATCGGGGCCGACGATTTCAAATATTATATTATGAAAATTATGAACAATTGTGTCCACATGCTAGAGAGCAAATATAGTCAAGATGTTTTCGTTTTAAGGGACTTGGATGGAAAATCTGGACGTGGAAGTAGTGATGCCTTAGGCAGCGGTTTTTCTTCATGCGGACCAATGTACATAGCCAAAGGGAACCGAATTCTATTTTCAGTCATTGTTTCTCGTGAACTTTGTGGTACTTTAAAATCCTCAGCACAATCCTGCAAGTTCTTGCGATTCTGTAGCAACTTAATTGCATTGTTTTTCCAGTCTGAAATAGGGCAGATATTGTATCAATGCCCACTAATAGCATAGGGGGATAGAATGTAATTTTTACTCTTTTCAAAATTATCAAAACTTGGATGAGTATACGACAGAAACACATAACACACACGTCCTTCTTTACGCATGGCGGGTGGCTGATAGTCAGGGTTCGTATGCCGAGCCGAACACAAAGAGTAGTTAGTATAATACTAAACTCTCTTTCATTAGTAAATACTTTTCAAATATTTCTCGCGAGTGCACTTTTTCCGTCAAACGTAATTTAACCTATATCTTGGAAACGGTTGATTCTACGACAAAACGTCAATGAACCTTTCTTATAGCCAATTTTATGACCTACAATTTTGTTAATAACCTTGTCTCGAAAAATAGACAATTTCTCAGATCATTGAGAAAAACTAAATTGTACCCCCTCTCACTCCCTTATAAAAAAAATTTGGGGGTGCTCCCAAAGGGGACTACTGGGGTTTTGATTAAACCATAAAAACAAAGGTCCACACAAAAATCTAGCTTGTTAATCATTTCATGTACTCAAAGATTAGTTTTATTGGGCTATATCCCACCAATGAGATAATAGGTCAAGTAAGTTACTACCACGACAGAAATATTTTCATGGTTACATTCACTCGACTAACATTACCTGAACTAGGCAATTGCCTGCGGTAGCGCTCGAGTGCGGTCATTGTTACTACAACTAGTTACGACATAAAAACAAATTAGTAGAAAGTAATAAGATACACACTGTTATATAACTGTACCACAACCGATTACAGTTATAATTAGCGGACTCTGAGGATAGTTGAGGTGTCTACTGACTGAAAGTGAAAGCTTCGTAACATTTATCTCCTTGTGGTTTCGATTTCTTTTATAGGTAATAAGCAGCTTAGTCAGCGACACTTCACCTAATGAACATGCTGTTGTCGTCTAGGCAGTGGCGTATTTAATAGGATGGGGTCCGAATCGCCCATTGATCTGACACGCAAATCTTAATAATATGCTTGATAGTTTTACTCTTGGATTGAAAACAAAATTGTAAATTATCTGGAAAATCTCGTAAGTACCTTATTTAACAATCATTTAAATATCTTGTTCTTCTCGGGACGATTAAACGAGTTAGTTATTGTTTCATTATTTATTGTCATTATTAAAATTAATTCTTTATATAAAACAAATACTTTTGTTTCAAGAAATAATAAGTTTGTCATAAATAAATTTATTTACAACAAGGCTTTTATTCCTCACAATAAAATTATTTATTTTATATCAAGAAATTAATTATTTCATATACTATAGAAACAATTCTTGATTCAAAACATTATTTTTATCTATGTAGTCGCCCAATAGATTTTATTACTCAATATGGATGGGAAATGGAATAAAAATAGTAGTATAGTATGATAATATATGGTGTAATCTATAAGCGAGACGCAACGTGTCTACGATTCACTCTCTGCAAGTGCAAGTTTTTTGGGTATCATTTGTTGGAATAATTCTGCTTAATTGTGTATTGCATTGTGCTTTAACACGTGCACAACATACCTATCTCCAACGGGGTAAGTGCATAAAGCTTCGAGACTATTCAGAAAACGTACTTGAATGTTTGAAAAAGTAAGAGTGGATTATGGCTGATTCATCATCCGCTACATTGTTTTAGGTCTTTTGATAACCACCCAGTTTTTTCTGTCGAATAGAATTAGTCAGTATATGTCCACTGGGGCAAGGTGCTAGCCGTCCTCGTTTTAAACTGGTGTTGCTACAGCTAGAGTTAGGTAGAGAGCTGGATGCATAGATTTTCTATGAATAAGATATATGAATAACTTTGTATGAGTGAGTAAGTACTACCACAGACCTACAGGGAGCTACTTTTCATATAAACAAATTTTACCCGCGTCGCGGAATTTTACCGGAAGTGACGTCAAAATGGGAGGATACGGGAAAATAAGAAGAGGCAGCCTATTTTTTTTTAATAACTAGAAGGCTTGTACTTTAACTTAAAAAAAAGAATTCATATATTCGATGACTTAAGAAAACAAAAAAAATATACTACTATAATACTTGCCATTGGAATATCCGGATCTACCGATGCACACACTGACGAAAAGGGTAAGCTTCCGATTTATGTTCGTAAAGAAGAATTATAACAAGAACTAGTAAAAATGATTCTCTTGCAAGTATCATCTCCGTACGTCGCTTAAGAAATGTAGAAAATTACCGACCACGACTACTCACGTTATTATTGTCCTACAACGACACAGTTAAATAAAATTCACAATAAGAATACATTAGCAGTACTAGATATCCTAAAGTTATACTGCGAAATGATCAGACTAAGCATCAAACTAAATATTAAAAAAATCTCAGGCTAGAAGTACAACAGCGCAACAATAATAATGGAAAACAACTTACTATTAAATATATCCGCAATCTGCTAACCACTATTCCGTTAAACACAGTACCTATCAAAAACTAACTAACCATTTCGCCAGTTGTTCATTGAATTTCTCTCCGCCAAACACAGCGACCTTCAGTTTAATTCGAATACGCATTCCCCCATTATTATTCCCTTCACCAAAACAAGGCTCACGGTAAATGTATGACATGGTACTACGTGATCACTTTCCTATAATTGTTGCACATTCTATGGGATGCTCTTTACAGTTTTCTTTTAGTAAATAAGGCTAGTTTAGACATGTTTTATTTACAAAACGTAAAATCTGTAAAAGTATTTACACAACTTCCCTCTTTATTTATAGCCGATGGTCACTCTAAAAAATTAATAATTAAGAAACGACATTTGAGAATTATAATCGGAATGTAGTTATCAGTATTCTTACAAAGAAAACCTGATAATTTTTGGTCAATGTAATATACAGACTGGTCATCTGACCGAATATTGAATATTGATAGCAAGATGACTTTTATTTATCACATAAATAATATCGCATCTTCAGCTTTTAAATCATTGGGATTCATAATTAGAAACTCCAAAGATTTCAAGAATGTTGAATCTATGAAGCTTCTATTTAACTCGTTTGTCAGAAGTAAATTGGAGTATGCTGATGTAATCTGGAGTCCCTACTACATCGTTCATATTAATAAACTGGAGAATATTCAAAGAAAATTTTTAAAATACTTAAGCTACACCGAGGACAAGACCTATCCACTTGTTGGAATTAGTAACGATATCTTGTTAAATAGATTCTCACTTAACCCACTTCAAACTCGCCGAGAATTACACGGAATTGTAACTCTGTCTAAAATATTAAACAGTAAACTCGACTGTTCTGATCTATTAAAACTCATTGACCTACGAGTTCCTTCTAAATCAACTCGACTCCACCAAACATTTCATATCAAAGCTTCACGCACCAATCTATTAATGTATTCACCTATTAATGTCATGTGCAGATATTACAATCATATACAGAATAATATTGATATTTTTCATTGTAGAATTAAGGATTTAAAGTGTATATATGGACATAATTTGTAATACCTACTTCTATCATAGCACAATATTTATTGTTAGTATTCCGACTCTGTAATTGGGACTTTCGTCCTGTTGAGTCGTGTAAATAAATAAATAAAAGGTGCCATAGTTGAATTATTTCTTAGGGTGAATACCTCGTATATTTTTCAATAAAACTATAATAGGTGTCTTGCTTGCCAACTGTGTTAACTATATGCCAAATATTATTGCATCTGTCACAATTTTACGTAGACATCCAGGTAGTGGAGTGGAAGTATAGTAACCGTAATTTATTTTAAAACTTTCTTGTTGAAACAGGTTTACAAGCCATGCAATATGGAGATTTTAATTATAGCGCCAACAGATATACTGACGGAATTGGGCTTATAGTTGATGCACAGATACGCAAAGTTATACCTGTATACATGGTTCAACTCTTGAAGAGTTACTTTACGGATAAGTCCTTTCTAATCGACGACACCATCCGAAATGTCACGTGTGGTGTTCCTCAGGGGTTGGTTCTTGGACCACTCCTCTGGAACGTCCTCTACGATGGCGTACTCGAGATGGAGATACCTAACATCGCCTGTTTAGATGCCTTTGCCGACGATCTCATTGTCTCACGATTTGGAAATTACCCCGAAAAAATCCAAGTTAGTTGCGCTAGCTGGACGCAAACATGTCAATGACATGAGGGTGAACATCCTCGGACAAGATGTCACGGCCAAAGTTGACATCGACCAGAAACTCTAATGGAACAGGCATATCGAATACGCTGCTGACAAAGCAGAAAACGCGGCCCTCCGTAAGCCCATTCCGAGAATCGGGGGGCCTAAGACCAGTGCCAGAAGCTCTGTGGCAACGTCAATTCTACTATGTGCTGCCCCGGTGTGGGTCGACGCGTTCAATACATCAAGAAACGCCTCGTGCTAATACTCAGAATAGGCAACAAAGAGACGGACACGTGCGTATACTGCCCATCGTCGGACACACCGGAACACACCCTATTCTAGTGCCCAAGGTGAAATGAAGATAGGAACACGGCAAGTAGGGACATTGGCAATCAGTGTCCAGAATTCCATGGCAAACATACTCGCCACCATCGAACAATGGTTAATTATTTCCAAACTTAAGGAAGAAAGAGGAAAGAGGAAGACGAGTGGATGCTAAAATGCCTAGAACTACTATGCCTCCGGGGAAGTGTTTCGATACAGTTCCGGAGAACGAAGAGGGGGGTTTCTTAGTGCAGTCAAATCCCACATATCCCTGCACGAGGGACCAACAGTACAGGGAACCTTTTGAAGGTTTTCCCCTCGCAAAAAAACCTAACGTAATTGAAAGACCTTCATTTTCGTAATCGTTATGGTCTGAAACGTGGAATCAGAAAGAATCTCGGAGGCTAATATTTTCACGAATACAATACTTCCTTTCGGTAAGCGAGGGAAGCAAAATAAATACAAATTACAACACTAATGTATTCTCTAAATTTTCATACAGTCGGACTTCTCTTTCTTAAGTTATTTACAAAAAACTTGACCGACGGACAGACAGACAAGACAGAAAGACGGACGGACAGACAAACAAGACAGAAAGACGGATAGACGGACGGACGGACGGACAGACGGACGGAAAATTATATATATGAAATATTATATTTTCTCCACGAGTGATCTTCACGGTTTTAGAAATGTGCCGATCAAATGCATTATTATTATACCCTTCATTTTCATGTTTGTGAAGAGTATAATAAAGGCACTTTGCTTAATACAAATTTTACATTTTTGAACGTCCTGTAGATTTTATCACAAATCTGATCCATGCACATTGATTCTCAGGATCAGCAAAACTCTTTATAAAGAATAAAGTTTCCTCGAAAATCCAACAATAAAAAAGTTTAGAAGAGTGCGGTACTCCATTCGGGGATAGAACATTTTTATTTTAAGGTTATTGGATAAAAATGAACATTGGTACAACTCTAGCAAAAACGTTGCAAAGACAAATAAATAGCTTGGGCATTCGTGCAGTCAAAAAGGGCAGAATTTTTTTGGCTAACGATATTTCATTTTCTAAATTTTGAGTAAAACAAATACAATTTGTACAAAAAATGCAAAAACAAGCAGAGAAAATGATTTTCAGAAGAACAAGTGATTTTAGAATATTGAAAATACCATTTGTCAAAAATTTACTTAGTTTTAAATGTATAGGCATCCGATGGTTATCTAATCATTGTTTACTTCTGCTCTCATTGGTGTACAACCATTTCAAAGGTGTAAACATTTATTTAGTATATGAAACTGAGAATTTTTACGGCCAAACAACAAAAGAATAAAACGTGCTTATTTTTTTGGGCGTACGAGAACAATCCTGTTCATGTTAGTTTAGTTATTATAAGGCGGGTATTTAATGTTATTATTTATTTGCTTGGTATGGGAATGGATTTCTGCTTCTTACGTGTTTTAGTTTCTATTTCCAGTATCTAAGAAATTCCTGTTTTAATAACTTGTTCTATTTTTAGATGTTAAACATCTATAATATTTCCTTATCTTATCGCTGTGTGTAAATTATTATGTAACAGATAGAAAAATTGCATTAAACATATCAATGGCTGATGTTGAAAATCTGTCTTTTTACAGAATTACTGACTTTAGAATGTGTTATTAATTTATTGTACACGTTTCAATTTGTTTATAATGTAATAAATGTTTCTAATAGGAGGTATTTAGTTAGACTTTCGTTTTCTGACACATTTGTTTATCACTTCTGATGTTTAATAGAGTGATCTACTCAAAAACGAAATCTCCAATTTTAACTTGCGCATATGATGATCAGTTTCTCTTTTGGGTCCACATGAAGTCCTGAAAATATTATGAAAAATATTAAGATTTATGGGTTGCTGGTGTGAGTATTTTAAACTCGTCCTGTCATTTTAATTCTCACGGTTTGAATTCATGCGGATATAAAATTTTCAAATGAAGTAGATGCTCCAGACATATACCGATTTCTCCAAAGCGATAGACTTGATCACCAGTTGTTACTTAATAAATTAGAAAAACACGGCTTCTCATATTCTTTGCTCCTTTTGTTTAAATCTTATTTAATGAATAGGAGTCACTACGTTGCATTAATGGGTTCAAATCGATCGAATTTGCTGCCACATCTGGAGTTCCCCAGGGATCTATTCTGGGGCCCTAGTTTTTTAACATATTTATTAACGACGTAGTGAACAAAATTAATTTGCCTCACCTTTTATATGCCGACGATCTAAAAATTTTCACAGTAATTGATGAAATCGATGACTGTTTTCAACTTCAGACTTCTCTTGACAAAATAAACACCTGGTGTATAGTAAATAAATTATTCATGAATCCTAGTAAATGTAACGTAATGTCCTTTTCTTTAAAAACATCACCTTTTATTTTTGATTACAGGTTAGATAATGTCATACTTCAAAGACCTATAACAATTCGCGACCTTGGCGTAACTTTTGCCCTCCAAAGCCCTTGGATTCATCGTTCGTACTAGTCGAGAGTTCACTAATACTGATACTCTGAAAATTCTTTATCAATCCTTCATCAGATCGAAACTTGAGTACGCATCGCTAATTTGGAGTTCCAGTTATGATGTTCACAAGAATAACTTGGAGGCGGTTCAACGTAGATTTCTTAAATTACTGTGGTTCAAATCTGGTACCTATCCAGTGATTGGTTTTCCGCAAAGTAACTTGCTTGAAAGATATTCTATGACTACTCTTGAGGATAGGCGTTCTCAAGTATTTTTGTTTAAATTACTACACAATGATTTTGACGCACCCGAAATAATTAGTAAGCTTAATTTTCACGTTCCCAGATTAACCTCTCGTAATCACCAAGTTTTCTATTTACCTACGCCGCGTACCAACGTACTAAATAATTCACCTTTATATACGATTTGCAGTACTTCTAACAAATTATGTAGCGACTTCGATATTTTCAATTACAGCCTTAATGGCACAAAACAAAATGTTCTGAATTAAATAACCAGTGAGTGTCTTTGTTTTTCTTAATTTGCTTTGAATCACATATGTCCATATATGTATATATTGTTTTTATATTTAAACATTTCCCATGTTATTTTTTTCTCTCTCTTCGTATTCATAGTTCGTACATTTAAGTAAATTTTTTCTTCATTTTACTTTTTTTCTATGTTGTTGTATATTATGTAATTAATGCTTTGTATGCCTTTATTTCTGTTCTGTAATTGGGTATCTTACCTGTTGAACAGCGTATGCAATAAATAAATAAATAAATAAATGAGTATAGCATTTACGAACTCAACTGGAACAGCACGGAACTGGAGGATCTTACTGGGTATTGTCAATATATTGCTTCACATTGAATGAGAGAGCACAGAATTTTACAGATTTATATTCACCATTCCTCGTCTACAGTCCACGTGAGCTTGATCCACCTGTCACATAGAAATATAGGTGGGATTAGATGCTTAGCGAATTTGACTTGTCAACACCAACCTTGTTCAGAGTTTTTGCATGCCACAATACATAAAACAAAAAATACGTATAAACTATTTGCATCGTTTGATCTGTACGAGGCAGTGCAGTACAGCCAGGGAGCGAAATTACTTAATTCTAGTCAATATTTGAACAAATTTTTGTTTAAAATGGCATTTTGGAGGCCTTTCGATAGTAGTGACAAGGAAATGGACGATTTTGACACAGAGCCTATACAAGAGGAATTTGAAAATATAAACTGAAAGTGGCGGACAGAGAGACTTTTGCCAGGGTTACAAAATCCAAGCATTATTGTTTTAGATGATGCTAAGTACCACTTTAGTGTTGAATAAAAACAACCAATCCGATCTTGGACGAAAGAAAAAATACAAACCTGGTTAAAGACCAAAAACAGAGTTTTCAGTGATACCGCATTTAAAGCCGAATTGCAACTCGGAATAATTAGACACTGACTAAGAAAACTAAATTGATTTATTTATCTTGTACTAGGTATTTGTATTTTACTGTCATGTTTATTTTATATAGGGTTGGGCATAATTAGTATTAAGTATATATTTTTATTTCATGATTACATACACTTATTTGATGAAATTTTATTAATGAATAGAAAATATTTAGCTGCGTCTATTTTAGTGTATTTATTTTGTATATTTGCTACATCATATTTTTTACTTGAAACCAAGACAGTTCAATATAATAATTTATTTATTTAACTTAAATTACTATAGATTTACAATAGAAAGATTATATATGCTTATAATTCGATTCCCTCAAAACAAGTCTAATTAAACACATCAAGTAAAATATAAAACAAAGTGACGCCAATGTACTTTCGAAAACACTAACGAGTCTAGGGCATCTTAATTCAGACATTCGTGATGTCACACCGGGACTCTATCAGCGAACAGACTATACACATCAAATCTGGACTCAGACTAGCTTGCTTTACTCCTAGTGTGGTGCGTTTATGTTTATCTTAACGAAACTTTGCATATGTGATCAGGAACCTTAAAACTGTTAGCCCAAAAAGGAAATGTACTATAAATTTTTACACGCTGTATTTTATAGCACATTATGCGTGATTCACATGCCTTTGACATCAAACTACACGTATATTTATCAATGAATAAAAAAATAACCTCGTATTTATTTCCTGATATCATTGACTACATTTTAGTTGTAATTAATTATAAATGTGCATAATATTTAAAAAAAATGTTAATGGCTAAATAGGTAATAAAAATCTGAACCAGTTTGGAATATTAGAAAATTTGCTGTAATTCGCGTCCTATTAATATTAATAGGCAATAAAATATTACGGCGAGACATTAAAAAAATCAAAATTGATGTTCTGTTATTTTGTTCTTACTTATTGTCTAGACTAAACTATTAATTGATTGCTATCGATACACATTTAAAAGTTTAGTTTATTAATCTAATTTAATTGATCTAATCTCTAACATGTTAACAATTTTTTTTTCGAGAGCGTGGTTGCCTTGTAATATAAAGTGTAAATTGGCAGTTATTATCTGCTATAGTGCGAGGGACTTAATCTAAGACTATACAGTGTCAATTTATATGAATTATATTACTTTTGGCAACTTAGAAATAATTCTAGATAAAATATAAAACCACAAGTGGCATTTGGGGAGAATATTTCACGAACACATTAATTCAGTACATAAAACAAATTTTTAATATTGAGGCTTGTAGTTAGTTGCCTTTAGGTTATTTCTTGGTGTCTACTGACTTTTTATTTCGTTAGAAATGTACTTTTAATGCTACTTGTCTAGTAAAAAATAATGTAGGTGTCAATACTTCACAAATGCAGCTACAGAAACTTAAAAATTCGCGGAATTCGCCATATTTTAAATGAAATGTGGTGACAACAATAAAATAAGCATGTTGGAATCATAGATACTGCATAATATAGACTAACCCAAATCCGTCGACAAATCTTTATTGCAAAGAGTTCTCGCGCATTCTTCGACCAATCACATAGCCAGTAAAGACAGAGGGAAAGAGCACTACTTCATTTTACTAATGCCCGCCCATAAACATTATGTATACATGGTTTCTAATAAAATAGAAATGGAATAAGATTATAGTAGTGTCATCTAACGCTGCTGCTAGAAGCATATTCCAGGCAGTATGCACACCAGAGAATTATTACTGTGAGTAAAGTAGTTACTGATATATATTTATTTATTTAATATTTATTTGTAATATAAAAAGGAAAATAATTATATTAAAAAAGTTATTTAGTTACAGTCTATGAAAAAGTTGCTGTGACAAGGACGAGATCTGGGTACCTCCCGTTTTCGAGGGTGCTGAATACGATGGTGATATTTTTAGGTCTCCCACCCATTGGGAACTACCCCTAAAACCACCTCCTATTTTGTCCATTCTAGGTAGGGCTTGTCGGTTCGGGTTTTTCGGGTATGCCGTATGGACTTTGACCATTCAACATATTATCAACCCCCGGGGCTGATACTAAAATCTCCCCAAAAATTTCAATATTGATAAACATCTGCTTCTATTCATTTGCAAGGGTGCTCAATACGATAGCAACATACATTTCTCCCCTACCCTCCACTAACCACCTCCAAATCCCCGATACCATCCCCATTTCTCATTTCTGGCTACTGGGCATGTGGGGAATCGTTGGATCGAGGGTCTTGATAAAATTTCGGTATTGTAAAGCAAGTTGAGTGCCGAGACATGCAGTAATCCCCGGGATTAAAAACTACCCTCTCTCCTAATACTAAAATCATCCCAAAAATTCAAACTGTGTGAAAACTGTTCATCCCCGTTTTCGAGGATCTTCAGCATGATAGCAATATAATTTCCTCCCCCACCCTTCACTGAACCACCCTCAAATCCCCAAAACCACCCCCTCGTAATATTTCTTGCCACTGGGCTTTCGGGGACTCGTTGGATTACGTGGGGGTGATTTTGGGAATCTAAGGGTGGTTCAGTGAAGGGTGGGGGAGGAAATTATGTTGGCATCGTGTTGAGTACCCTAGAAAACGGGTAGGTACAAAGAGTTTTCACAAAGTTTGAATTTTTGGGATGATTCTAGTATTAGGGGAAGGGGTAGTTTTAACCATGGGGGTGAATGCCTGTTTCGGCACTCAACATGCTTTACAACACCGAAGTTGATTCCCCATATGCCCCAAATTCACTATTTTGTTAAGCACCCTCGAAAACAGGTCTTGTCCTTACCACTTTTCAACTTTACCCTTTTTTTGCAACTTCTTTTATGGACTATTAGTCAGAGAATGGTCGAATAAATGCTACGATTTGTAATGTACAGCATAGTATTCAACTTGCGATAATGGTAATAACGCACTTGATGAATTACATTACTCGCCTGCGGGGCCTGCGGGGCCTGCGGCTCGTGCTGAAAACTTCAGATGTACGAGTTATATACTTACATTAGCATCTGTACATCTGTGCATCTGTACTAAAACACTGAACTTTTATGAAATAATAATGGCCTAAAATGAATAAATATAATGAGAGTTGTTAAAAAGACATCGTTATTATTTTCTGCTTGATTTTCCATAATACCCGTTGTTTGTCTTAAATAAAGTAACAATATAAATTCAATCAGAAGCAGAACCCAAATAAATTAACAGCTTTTCTTACTCGTTTGTTTATTTTAATATTTATTTGTGCATGGCACACTTTTAAAATGTCGACGAATCGCGCTTTTCAGTCAAAAATTTACATTTTTATTTTGATCTTAAAATTAACAACTGTCAGTGGAACTGTCACAACATAACAGTCAATAATTTCTGCTTTTGTTTTATTCAAGTCCAGCCTTATTAGTGTAAGAAAACGGAACATGCGGAATCATGATTAAACCGTCGATATATCGTAAACCGTTAATGATAAAGTATAGGATATGGTTAATAAAATTTGTTCGGAAATAAAGGGATAATCCAAAAATATAAATATCTACACCTACAGGGTGCTCCATTTGAAAAAGTAAAGTTGTATATACTGACGCCTTTTTAAGGTGCCTTGTGCGTTTGAAAATAAAATCATTAAATGCATCTCTTTAAACAGAACAATTTTTCCATTTAACATTTCCTTCTATGTCTCACCGTTTTCCAGATAATGCTTGTTAAATAGAGCTGGGACATACATATGTTTATTTAAGCACACTGTATACATCATAATGCATTTATAACAGGTCAGTAGATATAAACTATTCTAGTCTATACAAAAAATAATATATCAGTATAAAGTATATAAATAAAAATGAATATATGAAATATCACACCAAATAATAATAATCATTGTTCAAAGTATTTTTCATATGACTAATCTCAACTAGCCTAGTAAATAAATTATACTCGAGAGGAATTTCCCAAATAACATGATTAAGCCAATATCATTTAAAACAACACTACTTACCAGTAGCATGATTTGAATACAGAACAAGTTTCTGTGATTTATCACTGTTTAATTCAAGTCTACTTGGCAGTTTTTCAATTGTATCTAAATAATTTAATAAATTATAATAATTTACGTTTAAAGCAGAGATGGGCATGTGACGTGATTTCATTTTGTCATGCGTGTCACGACGTGATCGTGCAACACCGATATAGTAAATCAAATTTTCGTGAGCGTGCGTGATCAAAAATTACTAGTGCGTGAGCGTGAATTAGCTATAGGCGCCTGGCGTGATTTTCATCCTCTCACATTTGATCACCACATCACAAAAGAAAAATTCTTCATGACAACTCGTGTTTAAGTGAGCGTGTGTGTTTGTGGTTGAAAATTTGAGTCAATATTGACTCACGTGCCTATTTCTAGTTTGAAGCAATAAAGGTTGTGTAGCCAGCAAAAAGAATACACTTTGAAGGATAAATAAAATATTCAGTATCATTTATACACAATACCTGTATACAACTGTTGTCCCAAAACAGACCCTTGTGGAACGCCATATTTAACCCTACTAAGAGGTGAGTTTATATTGTTTACAAGAACACATTGTGTTCTATTCTACACAGTCAAAAGCCTTGGAAAATCACATAATGTAAGGTCAGATACGATTTTAATAGTGCTAGGAGTAAAATTCTTATGTCAAAATATGATAGCTTTGTTAACAAGTCACGGGAACATAGACGAAAGCCTTGGAAAGATCACATTTGTTAAGGTGCAAGAAATTACCTGAAAGGGTCATAAAAGTGGCGTACAATAGTTCCTCTTTAAGGTGTGAACTATATTATTTGGGGTGGTTTGTCATTTAGTTGTTCGCAGATAGTCTGAAATGTGTGTGTTAAAAACTTATTGTGAAAGTGTTTTTTTATGTTTTGGGTGGAAATTTTTGCAAAGTTGGACGTGAAGGATATTATTAGGTACTCGAGGTATTTGAAAGTTTCAGGTTAAAAAAATCACCCGGTATATTTGTAATGTTCCACCTAAATAAATGTGTAACTCTTATTTAAAAAATCACAAAACAAGTTATCTTAGGCGTACTTAAAGTGAAGTAGAGCCAACACTTAACTTAGATTTAGAGGAAATGATGGCCGAGTGTAATATTCCGGGTGTAATAAAGAGAACAATTCAGTTTTTAGGGAATCCGTGGAAAGATGCGTGCGTTTGAAATATGAAAAAAGTAGTTTATATTATTATTGTGCTTCCACGAATGAATAGTGTTGTATTGTGTATATTCCACTAAGTTCTACCAACATCACATTGACATGACATGACTGTGCCATATTTGCACATGAAATACGTAAATATAATGTAAAAACATTATTTTCGACGTGTCCGAGTCCGCTCCTTATAAATTTTGAAATGGCGTTTTGACATCCAACCTCTGGTGATCAAACAACAAATTTCATCAAAATTTAAGGTGACCTTGCTTTTTTTGTGTGTTAGCCTATTTGAATAAATAAAAAAATGGAAATATAGTTACCTCCTGATTGAAATCCGTTTCGATGACCGTCGTCATCTGCTCACTCGCTTTGTGGATGGCCTGATATGCCGACGTCGTGAGAACAAGGAGCTCGTGCCACTTATGCGTTAAAAGTCTGGTGTGCACTTCCACCGGCAATTCCAAATAAAATGGCAGTCTTTTAGTCCATTGCACAAGTTTATACACAATCGAATCACCAATGTTACAGAGCTTTTCACTCAGGTCCGTATTGTGGTCTAATAATTCGTCCAAGTTTTGCAATGTCGCTATATCTTGGAATTCATCACAGTCTATTAAGGTTTTTATCATCGATAAGGAGTATTCTATTGAAAAGTTACGGTCCCTAGAACTACTAACCGCACTATCAAGTCTTTGACGTAAACGGATAACCTCACTCGGATTGGTTAATGCTGTTTTCAAAATGGTCCCATTGACTAGGTTCGATGGAATACTGGATGTCTGATCCTCCTGTTTGAATTGCTGGCCCATGATGTTTTTCTCCATGGCTTTCTGGGGCTGCTTTCCGGATGGTTTCTTGTGTTTTTTGTATTTCACTTTGTAGAGGTTGTATACTGCTCCGCTGTTGCGACCACCGGGCATTCTGTCTTCCCTTACAGCTGAAAAATACAATCGTGTTAGTTGATTCAACCTTTCAACTTGTTTTTTATTGGGATTATAGATAAAAATATTCCTCTCAAACGTTCAAACTAGGACACATATACTAGATAAGATATAAACGGAACTGCAAGAGAATAATTATATTTATACTAGTTGTATACTTAATAAAGTTGGATATTTGTTTGAACAAAATTTGCAACTAAATTATTTTTTACAGACAAGTAAAGGGACATTCAACAAATAAAATCGCTTTAAGGAAGGTCTTATCGAAACTTCTTTTTGACGCTATTGGTATGAAATATTTTACAATGAGAAATAAGTTATGGAAAACTGCTATATAAATTAAAGGAATGGTGTAGTGGGATCATAGATTGTAGTTATGTCTGACATATGGTTTTTGGTTTACTGAGTTGATTTCGAAACTTTTCCTTCTACGAAAAGTCTTAGAAATGAGATACGGAGAGGAGGTAGAAATTTAAAAAAATGTACTTACGAACGAAATCTCTGTACTATGAAAGTACATCAAGTCCACATCGCCCCACCAAAATGTCAGACGAAAGATTCAGGCCGATTTTGGCTGGATTTTTTTTAAAATTGAAGAAAATATGTTTTGTAGTTACAGACGATACGTTGGGTACTTGTTCTGTTCAACGTCAATAAGTCTGAAAAATAATGTCAGACGTTTTCCATGGGCGGTTTTTCAGATATAGGGGTTGAAAGTTGCAAAATTTTGAAAAGAAATATTTTCATTTTGAAATCTTGCTACAATGGGGTTGAAATTGATGAAAACGCCAAACTAGCTCATTATAAGTTGATAAGGGGTTCAAGAATGATATACTTCTATATCAGATGTTTTCATTTATTTTTACCCCAGTTTTGCAACCCCTAGAGTTGTCATGAATTTTTGACTCTATTACGCGTTTAAAAATGTTTCGAAACTGACAACAATGTTTTATTTATGAAAACGTCGGACACCGGAATATATCATTTTTGAACCCCTTAACAACTTATGATGAGCTAGTAACACGTATTCATTAATTTCAACCCCATTTTACCAACATTTCAAAATTAAAATGTTTTTTTTTCAAAATGTTGCAACTTTCCTTATATATCAAAAACCGCCCACTGAAAACGTCTGACATTATTTTTGAGACTTATTGACGTTGAGTAGAAAAAGTGCCACAAGTTTTGTCCGTAACTAGAGAATTTTTTTTTGAAATGTTTCAAAAATTCCCGACAAAAAACGGCCCCTGCCGGCCCGTATTTTTCATCTGATATTATGTGGAGTTGATGAACTTTCATAACACTGCGGTCCGTCGTAACTATACAGGGTGTTCCAGAATTGAGTTTCCGGATGGGAACCTGTGATTCCTGAGTACATATTGGGCCCATATGACCCAACTTACCTTAGTACAATAATGCATCTCTGAGGAAGTACATCCTCTTAAAGTGGGACAGAAAAAACCATTTTTTTCCAATAATTTCCGTTATATTGAAGATAAAATTTTCATATTGTGATGACAGTTATATCTCTGTAAGTATTCTATGTAAACTTGACAACAACCCAATATCTTTTGTTTCTCAATTTTTTTTCATAATTAATATTTGATTGGCTATATTATTTTAATCGCCCTGTAAAATTACGGAATACTCGAATATTTCTGCAGAGCAATGAAAGGGCAACAAAGGTACTCTTAAATTTTTTTGTAATATTAATCAAAATACAAGGAATTATCGTTTTTCCTCCATTTGTATTTACGATTTATTTACAATTCCAGAATTAAATAGTGTAATAACAGAAAATTACAGTTTATTCTAAAAAATACGTTAGTAACAAATGCTCCACATTTCGTCCACCTGCCTCAGTACACAAATTAACACTTTTAAAATGTTTTGTAATATCAAGAATTATAATTTTTTCTCTGTAGGTCATAGATGCTTGTGAAACAGGACACCTGTCGCGTTTGAGAAACAAAAGTTATTTAGTTGCTATCAAGCCTGCATAGAGTACTTATAGGGATACAGGTCCCATGAAAATTTGAAATTTGTATCTTCAATATAATGGAAATTATTGTAAAAAAATGTTTCTTTCTCACTTTAAGAGAGAGTACTCCCTCAGGGATGCATTTTGGGACTAAAGTAAGTTGGGTTGTACGGACTCAACATGAACTCAGCAAGCACAGGTTCCCGTCCGGGAACTCAATTCTGGGACACCCTGTATATTTCTGAGACTCTTCGTAGAGGAAAAAGAGTTTCGAAATCAACTCAGTAAACCAAATACCAAATGCCAGACATAACTACAGTCGATGATTCCACAACGTGCCATTGCTTTAACTATATTACCAAGTGGCCCTATTCCCTGGACAGCTCACCACATTAATATCTCAATTCTCTAAGAAATACGTCCTCAGCATTAATTCTCTAGAACCCTCTAATATTTTTGCCACATCAACCGGACAAAGAACAACATGGACCGGTTATAGTTCAGGGAAAACCAGATGGCGAAAGGCGAAGAAGACGATATCCAAAACGTCGATGTCACTAAGGAGCTGCTGAAGGAGGCTGCACCCTAACAGACAACCATGACAGATGGCGAGATGTCATCAGACGTGCTATACAGCAAACTGAGGCCGACCAGAGTAGTGGAATAAAGAATAAGAATATATCTCATTAGTGTTCTATTGAAATGACGTACTTAATTTATGCCTCATGCTGCAGCATATTTAAAAAAAAGAGCAATTTAGAGAGAATAAATTGCACACAATTTTATACATGGTTTTGCTTAATTTCCTATTTGTACGATAGAACATATTAAAAGCAGGATTTTATCACACAGACTATGGCAAATCTATTTTTATCTCTCGATAGCAAAGACCTATGATTATAATTATATTAATTTGACATTGGAATGGTATGCATTGATATAATGTAAGACCTGATTTTTATGTAATTGCTGTAAGGCCTTAACCTTTCATCCTTTACTTCATAATTGTTTACGTTCATAATTATCGGAAAACGGACAGTGGTTAAATTTTATAACAAATAATAATACACATTTTTAAACATTTATTTTCCGATTAGATATCTTAGATATATTAGTTATTTTCAAATTGAAATGGATGTTATTACTGACCGAGTATGCTCCTTCATACTTTTTTATAATTTTGGATAAATGGTCGAAATATTTCAATAAGAATGGGTGTATAGGAAAAATAATTTTCAATTGAATAAAAATAAATAGCTGCCTAAAACTCTGCAGTCACATAGGCAATAACGTATATTTTACGGGAAAAAAGCGAATCGCTTACCTGTTGGCGTAGGGAGTAGAATAATAGTGGTGACTGTGTATTTTTAAGCGTTTTATCGACATCGTTAATTGCATGGGGGGAATCGGAAATTCAGCTCGGCAAGATTAAAAGGAAAATGACATTTTTTGACATTTCGCCAAATCGATTTCGCTTTTTTCTCGCTACTCTCCTACATTTTCTCGCTTCAACCAGTTTTTCGGAAGAAAGGGACAGGCGAATTTAGTAAGTTAATTAAGAATAGACTCGGCTAATTATCTTAACAAAATATAAGCCTATCCCAGTGGGAATTAAATTCCGATCCGGCCCGGACTGGCAAATTTTAGCATTTCTCTATAACCCAGGGCTGTCGTTTTGCGAAGTGCGACGCGTAGTTTCGGTAAAAAAAATCTGTTGTGAATAAGCGGTTAGAGTTAGTCTGTTAGACAACTTTTCTGACAGCGGACCAACTTTCTCCGGCATACTTTCTTCACTTAATAATAAACTAAACAAAAAATGTTCACAAAACGATTTTTCAATGGAAAAGTACACCTACTTAAAATAAAAAGAAAACAACCAAACAACACGGATTTATAAAAAAAAGAGGAACGCACTACGCACAACTGGACAAGAACAACTGGATAATCACATATATGATTATATTTTTAATGAAAATGATTAACTCATTTCGTTGACTGTCTACTTCTGGAACACCCCGTGTATGGATTTATTAAAAAAATCGGTTAAAGACCAACAAAGCCTCTAAACGGTGGCACCATTGCTTTGAACAGCGCAACAGTGTTTGAATTATGAATTTGACGATGATTCTCGCATTGTACAATATATGAGTCCTCACGGACATATAGAACAAAGAGCAAATTTTTTGAGTGTTGAAAGAAAATTAAGCGGATCGTTGAGGATGTTCAATTTGTCAATGGTAAATATCACTAAAATTTTCAGAGCAATTTCTTATATTTGTTATTAATTGATATATTTGCATGATAGGTTGGTAGCGTTTATTTTATGTAATTATCTTAACATAGTTGTAACTATTAAACATTTCCAACATTTCCTAGTCTATTTACTTCATAAGAAAATCAATTTTTTTTCCCATATGATGCAGACTTTATTGCTGACACTGTAAATTAACTTTCGATGTATTTACAATTGGATCACTTAAGTTGAGACCTTTTTACTATGCGATAAATTGATTTCGATGGACTTACCTAAGCCACTTTTACTGCATGTAGGAATTAAAGGATTTCATATTTTAGAGCATTAAGGGGTTGTCCATAATTCTCTGTAAAGGGGGTGGAAGGGGTGACCACTAATGTCTACATGGCGTTACAAGGAGGGGGGATGGATTAAGTATTATTGTCACGTAACACATTTCTCTCTCTCTATCTTTCTCTTTTAAATATTAAATATGAGTTGATTGTGGTCACTTCTTTGTGACACTAATTTGAATAAAGTATTACGTAAAAAATATTTTAACATTGGAAATTTCATTCATATTATTACGCGCTTGCACCCCCAAGAGGATGGTGCCGATAGCTCAATAGTGCTACCAGAAATTATGTAGCAATTATAGAAAACTGCAGTAACATCAAACAAAGCCTGTAGTGTGTGCCATCTCTGAGACACTAGTAGTACGTTTTCTAGAAGCTAGAAAGTTATAGAAGAGGATTGAGATTATTACATTGTTCTGGATTGCCGCCGAGAAGGGTATAGAAGATTTCTAGATGCAATTTGTGAGATATATATAAGGCGAGATACACGGCGGGGAAGGAAGTTTTTTAATGAAAAGTAAGGTTAGAGATCCAAAGTAAACACAAAATGTAAATATCAAATAATAAACATTGTTAAATGTTATTTTAGTCAGTAAAAGTGTATTTTAGTTAATAAAAGTATTGTGTTTTCAATAAGTTATTCAATAAAGTGTGTTATAGTGTTTATCCCTTATTATAATTTTTGAACCCACAGATTTTAAAGGGTGGTTTCCTAGAGGTGGAAAGACGTGGCAATATTTAATGTAAAAAGTTACGAAACCACGAAAAAAAAACGTATCGTGGCTTATGGGCGACCCTTAAGGTGTGTGAAAGTGAAGATTTCTGATCTTGATTTTCAAAGAAATTTCCATGAAAAAATATTTGATCTCAATATTCATGCTAAGTATGTATTGAAATCAATTTTCATTTTAATGCTATGTCATGAAACATGAAGTAAGTACCATGAAGTAAGAGAGGCCACAGATTGAAACCATGAAAGCGATAGTAAATAATATAGAATTATAAATACTTCCCGGAACAAAAGTGGGAAGTGAATTTCAACAAAACCATACTTAACCAATACAACTCATAGCATGATCTAACTGTCGAAAAATCTCTAGATCGTGTTTTGCATGGTCAAATTATTTCTTAGTATCAAATAATTATGGTAGTTGAACGTTTACCAGCGTATCCATTAAAAATAAACAGATTAACTTTATATTGACGATATTCCTAGCTGACCAATTCTCGACGATTTCAATCAATTATAATTATAGTTTTATTTACAATCTCAATCACTGGCAAGCAAGGAATTAGTATCTGGCAGCGTACTTCAATTTGATCAATAATATATATTTTAGATATTATTACAAATCAATCAATAACGTATATTCAGTTTAGTATACTAGTTAAAAATAATTTAACTCAGGAGAGTAACAATTGAAGACGAAGGGAAAACTCGACATTGAGAAAAAATTATTACATTATATTTATATACAGGGTGTAACAGAAAAGAAAAATGCTCCAAACAATTTTTAAGCCTTCAAGTTTATGACAGGTGTTATTGTTAACATCTTATACACGGAGTCTCTTTGATATACAGGACATCAGTATAGACCGTAATAGACCATAAAAATAAAACAAAAATGTTATAAACGTATGTATCAAAAAATGCTTCCTAGAAAAAGTTCTACTTTTCAAAATGATTCTTTAAAAAATTTTTGTATGAATAAATAGATGGATTTGAAATTTGCCACACAAAAGTTATATTTAGGTAGCCTTATTTGTCGAAAATTTGAAACAAAAATATCTCTGGATACTTATATGAAAAACTGGGGTTATTAAAAAACTCATTTGGGCTACTACAAGCGCTGCCCGGAATTGATAACACACAGACAACTCCAAACCTTTGAAACCTATTTTAATGTCATTGATTTGTACGCAAAACCCTTAAAGACTTCCAACCCCTAACTGTCATTTCCAAATGTTTCAAAATATACTTTTAAAGAATTTTGTAGGCGTTTTTCTTAGGTGTCATATGTATATTTCCACTTATTAACTTATTTTTGTTGTAAGTACACTCTTAAACTTGTGCCATATATTTCAAAAACAGCCCACAACTACAACTTCATATACAGGATGTTCCAAGACTACGAGGTAATACTCCGGAGCGTATAGAGTCAAAATAACATTAAAACTATCGTTTGTCTTGTTCTAAGTCGTCCTTTACACAACAACTTTACCGATTGTAATAAAATTTGGACAGTATAGATAGCAAGTAAGTATCTTTGATTTAGAAGTATGGTGTCTTCTTTGGATCTGGATAAGGATATGGTTATCATCTTTGTAGAAAATAAGGATTCATAGAAGTAACTGACAAAAATATTTTGTTTAAATATTCTGCCATCTAGAAGCATATTAGTTCTAACATGCCCATGTCGGGATTTTCCTTAGATTGCAGTGAATATCGGCCGCTAGATGGAGCTTCTTTCCTTTAGTACCTAGCTTTATTACTTCGAAATGGTCATAGGGTGAGGGGAAGTTTCGGGTCAGTTGTCACAAACCCATCTTGCACTGACGAGAGGCAGTAGGTCGAAACTGCAGTCTGCAAGTGGTCCGGGACGGTTGACACGAGAGTTCCTTTAATTGAGTACATCTGTCTGCTGGTGTTTCGTCCAATCGAAACCAAGCGTTCTGTGGTAAAATGCAATTTTTACACTTACAGCGCCAGGCTTACATTTCATAATCTAACACTCGGGAGAGACATATAGTCCGGAGAATAGCTGTTGTTTTGGAGTCTCGTTATTATCCTTATGGAAAATAAGGATTCATTGAGGTAATTGAGAGGAATATTTTGTTGAATATATGAATGGTATCACACTAAATCAAAGATACCTACTCACTATCTATGCTGTTCAAATTTTATTACAATTGATAAAGCAGTTTAGAAGCTGTCAACAAATAGTTTTTAAGGGAAAATAGCGCCGAAAGATGCTTTTAATGTTATTTTGACCCAAACTATAAGCTTCCGAAGTATTACCCCATGCCCGGGACACGATGCATTTACATCGTTTCTATTGACATTTTATAGTAGTACAAGATGTGAACAAATGTCTTACCTTGTAATACCATTCCCTGCTCTATGCATTTCTTGAATCGGCAGTACTGACATCTATTCCTCTGAACTTTGGTAATTTCACAGTTCCCGTCTGCAACACAAGTGTAAACCCTTCTATTCTGTACAGTTCGTTTAAAGAAGCCCTTACAACCCTCACAGGTGATAATGCCGTAATGCAACCCCGTCGCCTTATCTTCGCAAATCATGCATATCATCGGCTGTTCTTCTTCTTCAGCTTGTTCGTGCTGTTCAATACCGGAAGTTTCACTAAGGCCGAGGATCTTCATGTCGGGTCCTTGGCCTGAATAGATACTTGGATGGCCGGGCGTTGGCGAGGTAAGATTAAGGGCTTGGGTTTGTTGATTAATGGGTAGCTGCCGTAAATCCCCGGCCCATAATCGTTCCATATTTAAAGGGGCGTTGGTGAAATGACCTGACGTGGGAGACTGCGGTGAAACGATGGCTCTGCTCACAGGAAGTCTCAGCCTGTCTTGGCCTAAATTTAGTAGCATTTGTGCAGCACTCTCCTCCGTATTGCTAACGTTCGGGCTACTGCTAGGCCAGTTGGAAGTTGTGGGATGAATCATTTGTGGTTCTCCTATTGGCGACGTCGGAGTGGAACATAAAGAAGGCTGCGACCAAATCATGGTCCTGACACCACCAGCTTCCCCCATTATAACAGTCGGAGTCTGCCTAACTGGCATGCTGGTACTAGTCCTCGGCATCGGACTTAATGGAGGCTTAATATCAGTATAGTGACCAGTGGGAGAGGCGTTAAAGCTGCCTCCGATGACCTCAGGCTTAACTCCGTTAATTCTAGAATGTTTCAGCCAGATCTGGCTTTGCGTCATCGTCGGTTGTTGACTAATGATAACTCCTCTGGGCTTGGATGATAGAATTGAAGGCATCGATGAGGTTGGTTCTTGACAGGTAACTATAGTTGGCGGCAAACTCCTCGGTGGGCTGATGGTGGGCTGGAGCAGCAAAGGAGTGTGCCTTATGACGGGACTGGCTCGAGGGCTTATGTTGGCAGGTCTTCCCGGTGAGCTGTGTGGCCTAGGAGGCTGAGATGGGCTAAACGTTGGCGCCGGTCGGGTTGGAGGGCTGTGGGACCGTATTGGAGGAAGAGATCGGATGACGCTCGCTGTGCCGCCTCCATCAAACACCCCGGAGTCCTCTAGTCGGCTGGAGATTTTGTCCAACGTTGGTTCGGGCGGGTGGATTTGGATGGGAGTTGAATCGGGGCTCGGTGGATTGAGAAGCGCATCTGACATTTTAGGCGATGACGGACTCACGAGATCTGGTGACGATGTACTAGTATCGGCGACAGATTCGCCTAGAAGCGGACAGAGACATTGCCTAAAAGCAAATTTTGCTGATGGCTGCCTACTCTAATTTTACTTAAGCACAACTTATTTAAAATAGATATAGCTTCAGGGTTCATAGTTTGGAAAATATTATAAACAGGTAAATTTTGAAAAATTTATTGATTAAATTTTGTACCGCCTTGGTAACAATACTATTGACTGATCATTTTAATTTTAATTAATAATATTACTTACATAAAATTTCCGTGATACATAATGACTAAGTTTACATCGAATGACTCATAACATAAGTAGGAAGCAAATGAACTATAATAGTTAACAAAAAATATTTGATTTTTGTTCGTTTTCTTTATCGGTCAACATTATGAGATTAAGTCCCATTAAAAAAAAAAATTAAATTTTTTAAAACCAATTTTATTCAATTCTTCTATTTTCTTTTTTAAAACGAATGAATTTTACTCATTAACATTTTGCCCAAAAATAAAAATTATTGGTATGTATTAAAAGTACATAAAACACGAACTATTTAAAAAAAGTAGTTTTATCTACACCAATTGGGACCCTAGATATGACATTCTTTTGCACCATGGCCATTTATAAGCAAGCTAAGAGATGACTTTTCGATTTTAAAAATTTTAAAACTTATTTTTTATTTACACCACCACAGAGAACAACTATAATCTGAAATACAAATTTTTGATGTACGACTTGATGCCCCTAAACAATTGACCGTTCGATTTTCCAGTTTGCAATTGTTTTCTAGGAGTTATTGTAAACATTTTAACTTGAAACCTGGTTTGATGGTTTAACTACACAAGGGGTATATTCTTCTAAAGTTTCGTTAGAATATGTGCATTATTGTTCAAGTTATCATCAATTATTTCAAAATGGCCCCCCTAAAATGACTTTATGTCTTACGACTTGGCATATTGATCAAAAAGTTTCGGACAAATCTAGTTTTCTTTTAAAAGTGAATTATTTTTTGTGTTTACACTTGTAATGAAACATATTCTTTATAGGATTTTGCAAACAGCAGAAAAAAAAACATCTATGAGAACTAAAATAAAAACTATTTGTAAAATTATTGTTTTACAATCTTTGCATTCTTTTGATAACCTGAATTCTGGTTATGCTAGCAATTAAAATCCTATAATCAATATAACTTTCTTATTGGACAATTCTTATTCTAACACTGTGTCTCTGCACAGTCCCCTACGGCTATGTAGAATAAACCATTATCCACATAACCCCCTACGGCTATGAAGATTCAGTTAAAATGAGAACAAAGTTCTAAAATTAGTTTATTTACATACCTCGTCTTTTGGAAAAATGTTTAATTCAAATGAATGACACTTTCATGAAATCTATTATTGTCGCTTAGCCTTTAAAACATTTTTCGTCCTTATTCTGAGCTCATCAGAAAGGCACAAAGCCACTCACACGATGTTCCAAGCAAATTGTTTTGGTTTTTGCATGAAATATCGTGTGAGTGGCTTTGTGCTTTTCCGATGAGCTCAGAATAAGGGAGAAAAACGTTTCAAAGGATAAGCATTTCCAAAAAAAAGAATGATAGTTTTCATGAAAATGTAATTCATTTGAATGAAAAATTTTCCAAAAGACGAGGTATGTAAATACATTTATTTTAGACCTTTGTTCTCATTTTAACTGAATCTTCATAGCCGTAGGGGGTTATGTGGATACTGGTTTATTCTGCATAGCCATAGGGGACTGTGTAGAGACTAGTGTTAGTAAGACAATTCCTTTCTAGGCAATTTAGACCCTTAGATTTATCAACTATAGTTTGAATTGATTTTATAATAGAATTAATAAAAAAAAATAAAATAAAACAAAATAATAAATAGAGATTTAAAAAGAGATTGACCCTTGAAATAACTTTTGTCTTCACGGCTTACATAGGTCTGTATTGAAGATTATTTTTTAGAAAAATGGTAGGTATGCACGAATTAAAACTTTTGTCTCATTAAATAAATAATTGTTTTGTTGTTAAATCAACTCAAACTAGTGCAACACATTATTCTGAACAAGAAATGAAGAATACATTTTTTTCATTCAAAGAATTGTTCAAGCAGCCTGAGAAATCACACCATCAGAGTGCCGTATAACAGCTCAGTCTATCGTTTGTAGGTGCGAGTTTTGCATTCAAAATGGTGACAGTTATTTCGAGAAGTTTTTGTGAATTTTCAAAACTTCACCGTTTTGTAATAATTGCCATAAAACGAGACATTCCTCTCTTTTTTCTCTTTGCTGATGAAAAAAGTTTGGGAGGTTAACCGCTTGGGAAATCTCTTGTACACCCTTCAGGTATTCAGTCGTAACTCATGAGGAATTCAGAGGATCTCAGAGGAAGTCGTGATGAACTCAAGAGGAATTCAGAGGAATTCAGAGAAACTCTATAGGAAATTGGGAGAATTCACAAGAAATTCAGGGAAGTTCATAGGAAGTCCAGAGGAATTCAGATCGCATGCGCATTTATTACTTGTTTGACATCTGATAGTTGCTATTTGTCAACTAGGCATTTATTAATATTACCTGCACGGCCCGTAACGACGAAAATTTGCCCCAACGGCGTGTGTATGAACTAATAATTATAACAGGTACTTATCTGATGCATCCTTTTTGTCCGTTTTTGCACATTGAAAAAATCGAGAACAGCTGAACCGATCTTCATGCTGTTCTTTGTCCCATATTAGACCGGGGAACTTAGTATTTGGAAATGCGGTGAAATATCTTATTTGTCTCATCTCATTTTTATGAGTTATTGCAATCATAATATCGAACCTTTTTGCAAAATTTGAGAGTTCCTCCATTGTTTAAACGATAGTTATGAATTTTGCTTGACGCCTTTTTCACTTTTTTGCAAATAGCTATTTCCTTAAATAACCGATCGATTTAGTTAACGTCCCACTAATCAGGAAGTCAGGGGAATTTATAAGGGAATCAGGAGAATTCACCCGTTGGGGGATATCTTTTGTACAGCTTTTATGGTAGCGGTTAACCCCCCAAAAAAGTCTTAACTGAAATATCGATCCTGAACGATTAGAGGCTTAACTTTGGGACACCTTGTATAATATTGAACATTATACTCTACGATTTTAGATATTTAGATTAGTTATTTATTTAAAAAATTAATAGTTAATAAAGGTGAGGTGCGACTCAACACCTCGTAATAAGTACACTATTTCTCATATTTTTTTAACGTACTATGAACCCTGAATTGCAAACACATTCATTTTTATTGTGCCTAAATTTGAAAACAACTTGAATTGCAAAAATTGTGTTACTAAGCTAATAAAAAAAATCAATGTGTCGATTGAAAGTGGCTTATCCTTACCGTCACTACTGCAACGCGAATCTACTTTCCTCCTTTTCAGCTTCAGATCTTGAAAAAGGCTCATCTTGTCGAGCTCACACGGGGTACGCGTAAGGGTCATAATTCCTGAAACAATGAAATTAAATTGTTAGTATTCTAAAAAAATAAAATTTAGTTAGTACAATATAATTAATGTTAAGTAGGTCTAATTATAATGATGTAGTATCAGTAGATAGGTACCTTGGTAATTAGGCTAACAGACAGTTGGTAAACAAACCCTGATAACTAATGCACTTATTATAGATGTAAAGAGATATTTTTGGTGTTATCAATTTCTGCTATTCTAATATGAGAAAGTGTTTACATATCTGGTAAATAATAATAATTCAATATTAAATATAAAATGTTTTTTTTGTAGAAAACTCTATGTAAGATGTACTTGAACTACAATCTTGACTTTTGGTTGCATTGACTTTTAGAGAATCCATGTCTGATATCCTAATCTTTGAACGTTTCACTTTTATAAATAGTTTAAGAGTGAACTTTTTGCTAAATGATGCGATATGGTTTGTTTTGTTATTTTAGTGTTAGTTAATAACATTCTATTTATCAAACAGGAAACAAAGTACCTCCTCTAATAAGGTAACTTCCACATTGTTATCAATAAATCACGGCGTACCACAGGGGTCGGTCCTTGGACCAATGCTGTTCACTGTTTGTATAAATGACTTAATCTATGCAAGCGCAAACTGTAGTACTATACTATATGCTGATTACAGCAGAAAATGACATAAAATACCTACTACATGATATGGCGAAAAAAACAGCTGATCTTGAAAACTGGTTCACAGCAAACATATTACTGCTAAACAATGAAAAAACAATGAATATGATATTTTCACATCGTAATTTAGATAACGCCAATAACCCGAAGTGTATAAAATTTCTTGGAGTGTATTTAGACCCTTTCTTTACCTGGAAACATCAAATAGGTTATGGTTAAAAAACTGAATAAAACATTGTACTTAATAAGAAATCTTGTGCATGTGGTACCTACGCAAGTGGTAAAAACTGCGCATTTCAGCTTCTTTCACTCGGTAATTAGCTATGCAATAATTACCTGGGGTCACTCTGCATATACTAATCGAATATTTTCTATATAGCGCCATGCTATTCGAGCTATGTGTTTTATGGGTTGTAGAGAGGATGTTAGGGAGAAGTTTAAGGACTTGAGAATTTTAACATTACCCTCTGTTTATATTTATGAATGCCTTCTGTTTGTTAAAGTGAATTTAAACAAATATAGCCCTGTAAGTGATACGCACACTCATAATAATTATTACGAGCCATTATTTTTTAACAAACTGCCAAATACAATAATAAACGTTAATTTAAAGTAATTAAAAAAAATTCTTATAGATTGGGCCTTTTATAGTTTTGACGAATTTTTAAATGCTGAAATATGAATTTTATGTATTTTGACTTCGATATGACATTGTATCTGCCGACATGTAATTTGAATATATAACTAAGTTCCATACTTTGTAATATATGCGTATATTTTCTTCATTAAATTTTTATACAATATGTATGTGTATCTATATTATTGTGTAGAGTTACTGTTATAAATTATATTATCTCTTTTCTTATATACATACGTATTTATTGCTGTATATCCATTGACGTGTCTGATTGTGTAATTACACTGAAAGGACAAATAAAGAACTTATTTATTATTATACTGGTCACTAAAATCCGCCTATGCCATAATAGCGTCGCGCGTCGAGTTTGTAGATAAACTCTCGATGATATAAAAAATATAAGAAAATAAGTGATCTTATACTTTATCTAATATCAATTGGAAAATCATTAAAAATATTGTTTTTTATGCAGTCTGCCAAATCCTATAAAGAATATGTTTTATTGTAGGGACGTCTTCAAGCGTACTTTTTACAATTCTCTGTGCGTAGTGAATTATGTAATAATTAATAAATGAGAGGTTCTTAAAAATTCACTGCAATTTTTTTATTATAACAATGATGTAGTTATATAGTTATTTTTTCTGGAAAAACTCTTGTAGGAATACTCCCAAGATTACTTATCATCAGTTGTTAAATTAGAAATACATATAACAATAACAGATTTCTTTTTAACGCGACATACCTCTTCAATCGCTTTGGCAAAAAATATGTTACAGGAAGACTCCTAAAGATAATACCGGAAAAGTTTCGCAGTTGTGTTCGCAGAATTACTTAAAAAAAATCATGATTAAGGGAAGGATGTTTTTGTCAATAACAGAAACTTTCTTTAAATCACTTTTAATTAGTGCTAAACCATACTTTTTTGAAAAATCAACCGGTTCAGATAATAAGGAAATTTTTTATCTAAAGCGATTTGGTCCTTACACCTATAGAATTCCAAATTTTTTGCATAATTTCAAAACAGTTCAATTAATATTGTTTGTTTCGGTTTTAGGTTAACGAGTCGTTATCTTTCTAATTATTTTTTAATGTTAAAGTATGCATTTGATAAGTATATAAGAGAGATAAAACGGAAATATTTACACAGTCTCGTATGATAAAGATGGGTGGATTACTTGTACTCACATTACTATAGATATTTGATATAAAGTTACGTATATTTAGGGAAATTTCTCAGCTACTGAAATTAGAATAGGGGTGTGAGGTAAAGTGAGGAATCTCTTTAACAGTCACATAATACCTATTTTAATATCAGGTAATAGAAGTAGGCATGCAATTAGGAAAGGAACACCATTACCACATCTTTGAGGTAATTATTATAAAATTCCAATGAAAAGTAACTGCAAATGGTCTGAGTGCAACTAACCGTCAACATCATACTCGACGGATTGGTTAATTTCCTATATAATTATAAAACATTGTATATGATAGTTTTACAGTTTTTTGAAAATAAATAAATTTTTTAGTAATTTAAATATACAGGAAAAATTATGCTTTTTAATGTTTCCAAAAGTTTTATTAAAACTCTACACGTGTTTCGGCTTATTAGCCGAAACACGTGTAGAGTTTTAATAAAACTTTTGGAAACATTAAAAAGCATAATTTTTCCTGTATATTTAAATTATTGAAGAATGTTTCACAAGGAACCAACCGTAGAATCAACCCAAATTTTTTAGGTATAACTTCTATATCTTTCATTTTAGTTATCTTTCAATAATGCCATCTAGATTGACGAAATCATCGGTATATCGTCATATTTTGGTATTTGCAGAATCTCATCAAAGGACCAAAGGTAACAACATTCTTCATGTATATTTTTTCTCTCAAAATGTGATATAACTTTCCAAATATTAATAGAATCGGAAACTATATTGTTTACAAGAAACGATATTTTGTTCAGAATTCGATAACGAACACAATGATTGTAACATTTTTTTATACGAGTGATAGCGACCACGGAGTCCCGGGTTCGAACCCGGGCCAGGATATCGATGTTTAGTGGCGTTTTTAATGTGTTACCGAGGCGGTAGCAGTGAGTGGCACATATGTAGTTGCAGTTCTATTGTAAATAGTGACAGTTTTAAAATCATAAAAAAGACCGACAGAGGAATAGTTCATAACATCAGCGATGTCATAAGCGCCGACCGACAATGATTAAAATCACTTCATAATTGTTGTAAATATTGTTTTGCTACTTTGTATTAATTGATAGGCATGATGTAAATTATTTAGTTATAATACATTATTTATTTATAATAAATAATGTTAGTTTAATGAACAACCCTATAAATGATGCAATAAAAGTAAATGAATATCATTTAACTTACGGCTATGTTACCGGCAATATTAAGAATGAACCAAGAGCAGGTAACGGACTTGTAACGGTGAGCCAGGTAAGCAGTCGACTACTTTCGTTTGAGGTAAGTACATAACATATTTGGTTTACTATATTCGTATACGTGTGTCGTTTGTAATGATTTATCCTGGTAGTAACGCCTTAGGCTGAATTTTTAAATTGAGAATAGAAATACTATTTCTCTCCTGAGTTCGAGTATCAGCTACGGTAGATGGCAATATCGCAGGGAATGGTTGTTGTGTTGATGTTTATGTGTATGTGTCCTGTTCTAAACTTTACATTGGATAGTGATGTATCAATTTGACTTAATGTTATTAACGTAAATTTTTAATAAGATAGTTATGAAATAAATTAACGTTGTAGTCGGGTGTAGTCGTGTGTTAGGAGCGAGTGTGGATACGTCTGCCTATACTCATATTTTGATACGAAACTGCAGCAACGTCAAGCGCGGTTAGTACTTGGATGGGTGACTCAGTCCAGGGAAATGCGGCGTTCTCGTTCCATCTTCTAACGGCTTGTATATCAGCGCATACGTAGAAGGTATGTAACTTTAGGCGGGGGTTACATAACGGATATATAATCCTTCGTAGGTAATGTAAAGCAGTCGGCCCCTTGTCTATTAAATGTAAAAAATCCCGATAGAGAAGAAGTTTGGTAAAATTTCCAGGTTGGGGGTAGCTCATCTCCTGGCGTCGGTGATAGGTCTTAGTAGCGGAAATAGACCGTCGTTAAATAAGTGAGAAAAAAAAAACTTCTGTTAGAGTTGTAAATTTTAATTCAAGTTTGGAACGTCGACAGGTAAAATAACATTATAAAATACTCCTCATTGAAATTGGACCATATCTTACACGGTGATAGCCAAAGGCGTGTAACTGTTACACTTTATATAAATTGTTTTATTATAATTTTAGTGTAAAATGTTACTAAAGTAATTAAGCACACAAAAGTACGGAGATGTACAAGATGTCGAAACTGTAATATAGATAGGCACGCAGGTTCCATCGAACGAAAATTAGGTGATAAATCAGTTTTACTCTAAAATGTATTCAGATATATTTAAGAAAATAGAAAATATATTGTTTGCATGCTTTATTTCAGAGGCACCTCGAAAAAGTAAATTATGCCGTATTCGAACACATATTAGGGAGACGGTGGCTCAGTGGTTTAGTGCGTTTAGCAAACAACATTACGCGAATCAGAGAGCATAATGCACCCTTTTGCATAAAAGAAATTATCATAACGTTGCTTATCTTTCGGCAAGCTATCTAGTCACACTCCCTTTCTCTTCAGCTCTTATATCCTTTTTTTCGCTTTCTTTTGTTATTTTTTATTTGTTTGTTTTGTGTCTAAATTCTCTTTTCTCAAACAATATTGAAATCGTTAGAAAAACAAATATTTCAAACCATAAATTTTAGGGTCTGGCGTACTCAATAGTTATTCGCTCGTGCTGAATTGTTTGGGACGGGTTTTTTGGCTAATAATTTCTCGTGTGAGCTAACTGTATCTGTGATACGTTATTTACACCAGTATCATTTACATTATATACCAATTATTATAAGTTTATTTCCCTTTACATGTTTTTTATCTTTTACATTTTTTAGTTCTCTCATCCTGCAAAAGGAGATTGTGTTTTTGTTTTTTATTTTCTTTTTATCCAACCCGACTTCATTACGGTCAACCATTAAATTTCCACGGCGAATCACGCCTAGGATGGCTGGGTCCGACAAGTACTCGGGCAAGATGTTGATATGTAACACTGAATTTAAAATAAATTTGTTTAGATTTGATTTGCTTCTAGCTTGCATACTGGTGTACCTAGCCAATCAGGTTCAATCCCTGCACACAGCGAAATAATTTTAATTATAAAATTATCGCCAAGAAGTGGTTCGAACTCCGCTATAAACCGTAGAACCTCGATTCTCTTTACCTAACACAAAATCATTCTGGATTTTCAAGGAGTTACCTCGGTGACTTGAGAAGCGGTTAACAAAACAATTGCCGTCGGTTATGTCCGACTGCAACTTTTACCCGTTTTACCTTTGTTTCTAGTCTTTAAAGAAACTTATAATATGTATTTAAGTTTAAATTAATGCCAATTAAAACAAGTGATTAATTACATTTTGCAATGTTTTTGCTTTATCATGTTGTAAAACATAGAGTCCTTGTACAGGTTAGGGTTCTAGTTTACAATTAATAACAGATGCAGTTCGACCATAGTTATTTGTAAACAAACCTACAAACTTTACGCCCATGACATAAGACAGTTTTACATTAAACTATTAGTAGAACCAGTTACCAATATAACAAACGCTCATAAACAAAACATTGAACAGAGGCTTTCTACGAGAAAACTTATTTATTTTCGTCCTTTATATACAAATACGATCAGCAAAAGGAAGGTGAGGTCATTACTGTCATAAATATGCCTTGTTAGAATGTTTCAGTTCCTCTTCACATACGCCTTTGTAAATGGCGACGAGGAAATCCTATTCTTATTATTTATTTGTGGCAAAGTGATTAATTTATTTTAATTTTAATTGAGGAACTTAACTTATCTAATATTGACCGTATTTTATTTATAACGCACAATAATGATTCATTAAATATTCTCATTAAAGTAATAAGCAACGAAAAGGAAATAATCAAGATGCAAGAAAATTACTGACGTTCAAATTTTATATCGAAATAAAAATATACTAGCGCAATTTACTTTCTTCTTCTTCGTAAAAAGAGCTATATATTTATATAGATATATCTCAGCTTGCTAAAATTATTTTAAAGACATTTCATTGCAACTTTTAAACTAAAGTACTAATTTTATGACCCTTTAGCTTGATCTGTAACTACATATGTACGAAAATCATTCGCTTTAATTTCCACCCTCTTCCAGATATCGTATTGACTTGAAATTTTGCGTATGTATATGGTTCACGTGATAATACAATAAATATTTGGTTGAAATTTAATAATTTAAAATGGCGGTGTCAGTATGGTGATTAAGTTTGTAATTTATGATCTGATTCGTTTGAAAATCGGCATCTGGGAATTTTCGAGGCCGCAGGTTATAAATGCTTCGCTGAAATTTGTGAATTCAAAATGGCGGCCTCAAGATGAACAGATTTTATCATTCATGGGTAGAGAATTCTATCAGAAAAACAGGCCAGTCTGAATGGGACAAAACTAACAGGAATAAAATAAATAAGTATTAAATATAAAAAAAATAAAAATCAAGCTTTTAAACACCAACTGGGACTGTTAAAAAATGCATTAAAAATAAAAATAAATAATGATAATAATAACAGTAATTATGTTAATAATAGTAAAAGTGTGAGGCGCTCAAAATATACAAAACCAGAAAATTCTAGTCATCATGTTTATTAATATTATAAGTATTATTATTAACATTAATATCAAAAGCGTGTTTATTATTTTTTTTCAAATTTTTTAAAAATCGGCCAGTTCCAAAAGAGTAAATTTATATTCCTAAAATTTTTTAAGGAATTCTCCTTAAAAGAATTTTTTCATATCTTGAAAAATAACTTTATTAGGTTTTTTTGGTCATTTTAAACAAAAAAGGTCTATTGTCATTTTTTTCGTAAAGTTGACCGTTTCCGACGTATAAAGAATTTAATGTTTGAGAAAACGCAAAAGCAGGCATTTTCAAGGTTGAAACACAATATTAAAAAATGAATTTCATGAGTTCACCAAACTTCTCATTTAATCTTTGAACATCCATTAACAAAATCCTAAAGAGTAAGTACAGATTACTTTATTCTAATGCTTAAATTTTTAATTGTAAAATAGACATATTTAGCTGGGCGCCCGCCACGGAGCAATTAAATACATTAGAAAAAGTTTATTTAAGAATATTGAATAAAACAGGTGAAACGGTAGATGAGGCTAGATTGATTATTTTCTCTTATTCATGCGGAGTGAGTGTAAACTTAGGAAAGATTCTATGTAGTGATGCTTTTAAACTGCATGCGTTAAGAGCGTCATTGTTTAAATGACTTGCAAAACCAAAGCATGCCATTGACTGATTGATTTTACAGCGTAAGGTGAGCATTGCTGCTGATTCCGGCATCCAGTCTGGAGTTCGTCCGCCGAATATGCCCAACGGACGACCAAATCGCGTGCCTGAACCAAACCTTGGATATTTTATATACCGACGGATGGCTGCATACGCTGGGTTGGACATGGGACATGCTTGTTGTCAGCAGCGAGAGCCACATGATGCATGGGGTAAGAATATAGGATGAGAAGAGTACGTGTTTGTGAGATGCTTCTTTTAAGTTTCCACGCTTATTTTCGGATGGGTAGTGTAGGTATTTACAAGATGTTTCTTTTTAGGTTCCTTCCATGCTTCTTTTAAGTTTCCTTTCTATTATCATCTCCTTGTTTATTATTCTTCTAAGATTTATGTTTCTGAATCTAGCAGTGTACATCTCCTTCTGCCAGATTGGCCTTACCTTCGTTTGTCTGTCAAGATATGCATACATTCCCTCACCGCAGGGAGCTTTTATATATTAACCATTCCACAGGTAAATATCCATTTACGGTGGAAGTGCAAAGAAGAGCCCTGTCTTGCCGTAAACAAGAGCCTTTTACAGCGAGTTATGAGAAAGAGGTCCGAAAGAATATTTTGCACACCCTGTATATTGATTTGATTTATAGAAATTAGTTTCAACTTATTAATTAGTTTCAATTCTCGTTTTCCGATTCCGCGTATTTTCCTATTTTATTATCTCCCCTCGTTCAGCACAGGTTCATTTTTGAGATTAATAAGAAACTGTTTAAAATATTATGTTTTGAATTAATACATTGAGTTGATATAAATTAAGTTGATAAAGTTATTAAAGTAATCAGAAAGAATGGAATAAAATAAAATCATTTATAGCTTATCTATCTGTAGAGGGAGATCCCGAGGTTGCCGTTTTATTTTCTTTCCTTACTTGGGTTGATTTCGTCCACTTAAAGAACTGCACACAATTACTGTCCTACACTGCTAGCATACGTATATTGCTTTGTAAAAACCAAAAGTATGCAAAACCAAAGCATGCCATTGTAAAAAAAATAATATTACTTGTATACCTTTATGTGATTGTAGCATAGATGAATGCAAGAATATGCTCAAATAAATGTTTTGCTAATTCAAGATTTTTCAACTTTTTTTTGTTTAATTTACTATACATATTTATAATAGTTTATGATAAATTATACTGATTTATAAAACATACAACAATAGTAACTAAATCTCAGTAGACACCAAAAAATGCCAAGATGGCATCTGGAGGCAAAAACTTAATACTAAAGATACAATTTATGTAGCTAATAAATTTATTTTTGAAATATTGTCTCCAAATACCACTCGTGCATTTAAACTTTAAGATACTTTTCTTTCTCGAGCTAAGTTGCCAAAAAGTAATATAATTCATGTAAATTGATAGTATATCACTGTCTATATTACTAAGTAACAACATACAGTTGAATTTGAAAACACTAACGATATTGCATACGACAAAGACGCTTATAAACAGTTTGATTTGGACAGTTAATTTCTAAGAAAACAAACTTTCTATTCTAAAATTATTCAATTAAAGTGGCTAGGCATGGGTTTCCCTCTGTATTAACGATTTGCGGAACTGTTTGTTCAGAAAATTTATAATTTCATACTTGAGTTACCCGATAAATTTCATGATGAGGAAGTTCAATTAATCATTATTTGTATATTCTTACTTATGCTAATGTTTTGCTTTAAATTTCACGGCGATTGATTAATTTACTAGTATTATGCTGCTATCGTCTTACATATGTCGTATAAATCGTTAAATGCAACTGTGCATTATAGTGAGAATGGTGTTGCTTACAAGGAAATACCAGTGAATGCGTTATGTAAGAAGTAGGTAGTAGAAAATCATTACCGCATGTACTTTCCATCATTTACTTTTCTATTTAGCGAGATAAACTAGCCTTGCCCCACGGTTTAATTGACTTGTCAGTATGCTATATAAAAATACACAAACAACTTGTACTAAGTGATTGAACAATATTAGAAAAACATCGACTTTTATTATCACCATTTCTAAACACCTTTTTATCAAAACCAATATGAAATCCACATATTTTACCCAAACAGAACTTCATAATATTTATTTGCCTAAAAATCAGAAGAAATATAGCTGCAGGACATTGGTTTCTATTAACAACTTATGGACTATTATACTATAATTAGTGTTAAAACAATTATGTAACTTTATGATAATTACTTGTTTAAATGACTTTCACTATCGTTTTGTTGCATTTTTATTTATTTTGCTTATTTCTGTTCCGGAAATTATATCGGCTGGGAGGTTTATTCTATTTTTAGAGTATTTATTTATAATCGTAGGAGACTACTATTGTTCTATTGTTATTGCATACATTACTGTACGGAAGATTTGACTAATTCTTTCCCAAAATATTTATTCTGATACAACAAAAATGTTTCATATAATATTGAAAGAAAACTGTACTATAATATTGAAACTATTTTTAACTAGCCATCTCTATATTTATACATCTATCTCAATCTTTCACTGCATAGATGATTTTACAAACAAAATGTCCAGAATCCGTCTGGCATTTGCCCTAGTTCCCGTTCATTCTTGTAACAACAAATTCCAAAATGTATCATCATCTGATTTTAAAGTTTAAGAAGTTTCAGTCAACTTATTGTGAAATAACATTTTTCAAATATTGTTAAAAGTAACAATGGCCGAGTCAATGAAGGTTTTTACTTCTTAATCCTCAGGGACAGGTCCAATTTTTATGATTTTTCTTTAAATGTGTGTATTTTAATATTATTCAAAATCAGAGACATCCCAAGTGACACAAATAATTATTTATATTGTTTCGGGGTGGATGTCATCCCTTCTCGGGAGTGGAAATTAGTAAACTCAAAAAAATCGATAGGAGGATGAATTTTAAGCAAAAAATGTTCTATGAAGGTTTTTCGATATATCAATATTTTTCGAGTTATTCGCGATGGAAAATGTTGATCTTTCATCTAAAAAACTGCATGTTTTAGAGCGATGTTTCACGAATAACTCGAGAACCTACGTTTTATCAAAAGAAAAAAAGACGGTAAAGGTATTTACACAGAAGTCTTCATTCAGACAAGATGGTCACTCTAAAAAATTATTAATTAAGAGATGACATATGAGAATTATAATCGCCATATAGTCCGCCCTATTATTACAGAGAAAACCTGATAACTTTTTTCCATCATCTACTGTATAGTGGTGGGATTTTTTTAAATTTTCAAAACATTTTTTTTTGTTGAAATAGGTTAAGAAAATAATGAAACGAGGAAATTTTAGAACTAAAGAAAAACATTTTTTAGTCATCTATCCTATTGTAGTGGTAAAATAATAAAAAATAAATATATTTTTTAAACTTTCAAAACAAATTTCTTTGGGATTTCCTGCCACATGTATGTTTTCTTTTTAAGCGGTGCTAGGGGAATCTACAAAATATACCACAATTAACCAGTATGTTACTGGTAAAAAATCTCTACGCCTGTATTCGAGAAAAAAAATTAAGATAATACCACAAATAACATTTAGAGACATTTCTTTCTTGAAATATGTTTATAATGTCATGAAACGTGGAAATTTTAAATTTGAGCAAAACAATTTTTTTATTCATCCATTTTATACATAACTTTCAAAATTTCATTTTTTTTTCTATTTTAAATTTTCACATTTTTTTTAAAATAAGTTAGAATGTCACGAAACGTGAAAATTTTAAATTTGAACAAATAAATTTCCCATCACCCATTTTATACAAAATTTTCAAAATTTTTTCTAAAATAAATTTTTTTTTTTTAAGTTTAGAATGTCAGGAAACGCGGAAATTTAAAATTTGAAGGATTTTTTTTTCCATTATCTATTACCTTTAGACGGTCCGTCCACCCGTAGGTATATTTTCCAGTGAAAGTCTAACCATTTCTTCGGTCCCAGTGGCGTTAGCTACCTACCAAATTTGACTGTCTTCCGTCAAGTAGTTTTTTTTATTTTTTTTTTATTTTATTTTTTTTTTAATAAAGTTAATGCGACAGACAGACAGACAGACTGAATTGGAAAAACCTATATTTTCGTAATCTAGACGATCTGAAACGTGAAAATCCGAAAAAATCTCGGAGGGTGACTTTCTCTCGAATACAATACTTCCCTTGGGTATGCGAGGGAAATAAAAAACATCAGGAGCAAACATGAAGCTTATAATAGTATATTATTCAACAAGCATATAATGATGGCTATTATTCACGAGGGTGAAGATTATCACCAGAGTGAATAATAGCCATTATATGCGAGTAGAATATTATACTTTGTCCACGACTATTAAATATTTAATATTTATTTAGTTCATCTTCATTTCATTTCTCCTATTTAGAAAAAAATCATGTCATATTCATTATTTAGACTTTTCGGGCAACAAGTTTAATGAGGCGATTTCTGCAGCTTGTTTTATCTCTGGCGGTATCAAGGAAATCTCGTTTTCACTGTCAGTATCCATTTATTTCATTATATTACTCTTTTTGAGTACCTAATATGTAAAATTATTGTAAATAACGTTGGCGTTGAAATCGCACAAATTTTGACATTTCCAATCAATTACAGAATTATGCTTTGACACATTGTCATGGCTTACTAATAAAATAATACAGTTTGCAGGCACGTAGGTAAATGGTTTCAAAAACAATGTTGGGGATTGCCTCGTATTGCTAATAGATGATGCTATGAAAAAAACTTACTAATGTACTCTTTGAGAGTTTATTAAAGTACTTCCTCGGCATGAACCATTTGAGTGCTTCCTAGAAAACTTAAAAAGATAAAACTTCTTTTGGTTGCTGCAATTTTGACATTTGAAACTTTTAGTAAAAAGTCACTAATGTCACTTCTTATAAACAAGTGACTGTCCTCATTATTCACTGCAATCAGTGAATAATGAAATCATTATTCACTGCAGGGAATAATGGATAACATTATCCTTGAGGAAACACATAAATAATGAGTACATTATTTAATAGTCGTGGACAAAATAACAAATCGACTAGTTTTTTCTTGTTTCTGCAGATACAATAAAAATCGACTTATGGCTCGTTGAAGATGACTGTTTGTTTTCCGAAAACTGAATATGAACCTTTCAACTTTAAATAATGGAAGAACGACAAATTTTTGGAGAAAAATTTATTAGCATGTACTTGAAAATACCTTTAAAATGAGCTTTAGTAAAAGTCGTTGGCATATAAACTTATGGAATTATGATGAACGTAGCCATAGCTTAACCGCAAGAATTGAAATTAAACGTAATCCATTCACAATTTACTTTATGTCGGAACTAACAATATGTTCTAGAAGTTTGAACGGTACAGAATGCGTAGATTTGGAAACAACATGATTCAATTTTGAAATGGTTTTTGAAATTTTTGAAAACATTTTCTTCTTTTCACAATAACTCAAAAACTAAAGAAGATACTTTAAGAATGCAAGAGTATAAAAATTTAGGTTCTTCTTTGCAAAAAATTGTTGTGTTTTTTATTTCTCTAGGATGAAAATTAATTGAGATATCACCGTTTTAAGTTCGCATATAAGTGCGAAGAACACCTTCCCCGAAAAAATTTCAAAAATGAAGGGTTCAAAGAAGTTCGAATTTACAAGCCCTTGTAGCCATTGCAATTCCCTGCAAAATGGCGATTAGATATCTTAAGAATTAAGGAGGAACTTATCGTTAAAAAAAATGACTCCACCAGCTCCACAAAATATTCTGAAATCACTTTTTATTTAACGTTCTTAATTCTTAAGACATCTAATCGCTCCAAAAACCAATTTAAAGATCTTTTCCAGTATTTTAAAAAAGGTCTGATAAGTTTTTCTACAAAAAGTCGTCGTTATTCCGTTACTTAAAGTTGAAAGGTTCGAATTCAGTTCTCGGTAAACAAACAATCACCTTCAACGAGCCGTAACTCGGTTCGTATTGCATCTACAGAAATAAGCAAAAACCAATCGATTTGACATTTTATAAGTTTCATTTTTGCCCTTGATGTGTTTTTGGTAAATCGTAAGGTTCTCGAGTTATTCGTAAAACATTGCTCTAAAACATGCATTTCTTTGACGAAAAATCAACATTTTCAGTCGAGAATAACTCGAAAAATATTGATTTATCGAAAAAACTTCACCGAACAATTTTTGGTTAAAATTCATCCCTCTATCAATTTCTGCGGTTATTTTGAGTTTACTAATTTCCATCCCGAGAAGGGGTGACATCCACCACGAAACAATATAAGTATCTATTTGCGCCATTTGGATGGGATGTTTCTGATTTTCAATAATTTAAAAAACGCACATTTAAAAAAAATCAAAATCGGATCTGTCCCTGAGGACTAAGAAGTTTTGACGATTTTTAGGCTTTACCGACTCCACTGTAAGTTTTATTATAGATTTTAATAAATTACAATTTTAAAATATTATCTACATATTTGTTGCGGAATTTTCTTAATTTTTTTACATACGAACAGATATTAACTCAAATCAATCGATGCATGTTAAAGATGGTTTTATAATATATTGATAGAACCAACATAATTTATTCCAGTAGACCAAGAGTCGTGTCATATTCAAGGCTGGTAACAGATTGATTCGGTAGAAAATTCCCCAAATTTTTGAGCGATGAGGAACCATTCAAATCGTGATTTTTATTATGTATTCTTAAGCAAAAATAAGTAATTGAGCGGTCCAAGGAAGAACCCTGAGAGCCGCAAAATGTTATTCGCCGAGAACTGTAACAATCTCGAATCAAACCGTTAGTCCCTGAATGATTCATATAATTTTGGGAATAAGTATGCCTGAGAATGGTAGAAAAACATGAAAAATGTGACAACTTAGCCAATATTCTACATAAATTTGAACACACCTTTCTCCATTGCGTTATTTGACGCATAAAAATTTCATAACCGGACTATAGCGAGGATTTAAAAATGTGGTATATGGTATACTTGTGTACGAAAAAAAAGGTGTAGGTGAGAAAATTCGACCACACTGAAAAAAATATATTCAAATCAATAAAAGTAGAAACAATGTTTTTCAGGCGCAATTGAAATGAAAGTGTGTACAATACAATGGGAGAGATTGCTACGCCATACCTTGCTCACCTAATTAAACGATTTGGAAATACAAAGTCAATGTTCAAGTAACCTTGATATTGCCGAAACTAAGTTCATTATTACGAAATGTAAAAGTGAAAGCTACAGTTGTTTATAGAAATTTCGAATTAAATGTTAGTCGTAGTCGTTAAGCTCATAAATAATACCGTTACTTTTTCACTTTTAAATTCATTAAAGCAAATAATATTCAGCTGGCGAAGAAAACTAACGGAATAATTATTACGCATTCTTCTCAACAATACTACTACTACTTTAATTTGCTTTAAAACATATTTTTGTTTATTTTCATTATACCCACGTATACATATATGAAGTGGCCCTAATTGGTTGCAAAAACTTTAGGGGATGATTGCTTAACCTATTCTAGGACAAATAGTTCATGTAAACCTATCTTATAAAGGGCTTATTTCCAGATATAGTGTCGAATTTCCAAAAAAATTTTATTCTTTCCAAAAATGTAGAAAACGTATCAAGACACGTTTATGAAAAATATGCCTTTTGTAATATTATGGCTGGCCTTAGATTTTTCTACGGCACCAAAGATTTACGTATAGACACTGAAGTCATTTTCAATAACTATATGTACGCCACCTCTCTAAATTTGGTTCTTTTAGAATAATAAGTACAATCTATGCAAAACTCTTCTCTTTTTGTTGTTAGTACAACTGTTTTTGAGAAAAATGCGAAAGAAATAAAACCTTCGGAATTAATGCTTAATTTTTTAATTGTTGAAAAAACTCCTAATAAGGCAAAATGAAAATAATTGTTCAAAAACTAAAAAAATATAAATAATTGTTGAAAATGACCAGCAAGATTATATATATGTTCTACATAATGTTAAAAATTGCATAGTCCATACTTTTTTTTAAAATAACTTAGGTTTAGGCACAATTCTGATATCTCCCGATGGTAACATTTCGACTGGTGAAAATTTGTCAGTATACTATGCAATATTTTTGTATTTGTAGAAGCCTTTTCTCAAAATGTTTCATATCTTTCATATTTATTGATCGAAAACGGCAGGTTTCCTCCTCTATTAAAATACTAATTTACTGTTCAAATCTGAACATCATCACCCTTTTTGTCTTGAGTAATAGTGCTTACAAAAGAGCTGATGAACGGACAGATAGTCGGACATTTTGAAAGCTGTTCAGAACTCGATAATTAATGCAATTATATGAAATTTTTTCTTCATGAGCAACATTCACGGTTAGAGATCTAACGATCAAATGCAATATACTTTTCGTTTTCGTATTATTAAAGAGTATAATATAAGCTGTGGAAGCTTAAAGTATGTCGATTTTTCGAATATGTAAAAATGATCATTTAAGAGGTAAAACAACACCGTAAACCCTAACTACTCTTTTATTTTTATTGACCAACATTTTACAGTTGGTGTTTAAAGTATTTACTCCTTGCATGTTTAAAAGTGAATTATTTTATTTGCCTATAATTGTATTGAAACATATTCTTTATAGGATTTTGCAAACGTTAGAAAAAATACATATTTATTAGAACTAAAAGAACATCCACACAGTTCCCTACGGTCATGAAGATTCAGTTAAAAATGAGAACAAAGGCCTAAAATGGATTTATCTACCTACCTTGTCTTAAAAAAATTTCATTCTAACAGATTACATTTTCATGAAATCCATCATTCCGTCTTGGAAATGCTGAGCCTTTAAAACGTTTTCGCCCTTATTCTGGTTTCATGCATGGCCGTAGGGGACTGTGTGGATGCTAGTTGTTGAATGAGAATTTTCAAATAAGAAATTACACAAATCCAGTTTAGGATTTTAATTTGCTAGCATAACCAGAATTCAGGTTATCGAAAGAATGCAAAGATTTCATTAATATTTTTACACATTGTTTTTCATTTAGTTCTCATAGGTAGTTATTTTTTCTGATATTTGCAAAATCCTATAAAGAATATGTTATAGTACAATTATAAGCAAACAAATAATAATTCACTTTAAACATGTGTAGAGTATGCAGGTTCCAATACTAGTTAGCTAATAGATACGTGAAGATCTGTTGTTTTTAATCAGTCAGTATCAAATATAAATTATTTCATACTTATTCATGGAAATTGTCTTGGTTTTACATGAAACATCTTTATGAGCAGCTTTGTGCCTTTCTGATGAGCTCCAGAATAAGGGCGAAACGCGTTTCAAAGTCTAAGCATTTCCAAAACAGAATGATAGATTTGACGAAAATGTAATCAATTAGAATTATACATTTTTAAAACAAGGTAGGTAAATAAATTCATTTTAGGCTTTTGCCCTTATTTTAAAATGAATCTTCATGACCGTAGGGGGTTATGTAGATACTAGTTTAATCTGCATAGCCGTAGGGGACTGTGTGGATGCTAGTTGTTGAACGAGAATTTTCAAATAAGACAAATTTATTTTTAATTTGCTAGCATAACCAGAATTCAGGTTACCGAAAGAATGCAAAGATTTCATTAATATTTTTACACATTGTTTTTCTCATAGGTAGTTAGTTTTACTGATGTTTTCAAAATCCTATAAAGAATATGTTTCAATATAATTAAAAGCAAACAAATAATAATTCACTTTAAACATGTGTAGAGTATGCAGGTTCCAATACTAGGTATCTAATAGATAGGTGAAGATTTGTTGTTTTTATCAGTCAATGTCAAATATAAGTATTTCATACTTATTCGTATATATTGTCTTGGTTTTGCATGAAACATCCCTATGAGTGGCTTTGTGCCTTTCTAATGAGTTCCAGAATAAGGACGATTCAGAGGCCAAGCATTTCCAAAACAGAATGGTAGATTTCATGAAAATGTAATTCATTAGAATGAAACATTTTTAAGACAAGGTAGGTAAATAATTCATTTTAGGCCTTTGTTCTCATTTTTAACTGAATCTTGATGACTGTAGGGGGTTATGTAGATACTAGCTTAGCCGTAGGGGACTGTGTGGATGCTAGTTGTTAAATGAGAAGAATGCAAAGATTTCATTAATATTTTTACACATAGTTTTTCTTCTAGTTCTCATAGATAGTTATTTTTTCTGCTGTTTGCAAAATCCTATAAAGAATATGTTTCAATATTCACTCCTACTTCAAACATAAATATGAACCATCTTTCGCATTCCGACTTTGTATCTTTGCGAGTATGTTTTGTTGCAAGTGTCGCGCGGCAGCATATAGAGATGGTTTAAATCAGCGTTTCTTTAATTTTTCGTTGAAATCCCTTTAGCAGACCGGCACAGAATGATATTTCAAAACAATGGTTGTTTAGCACACTATCGTGGCGATATCAGGGAATAGCTTGATCACCATTTTCCCAATCGTATGATTGGAAGAGGAGGACCGATTCCTTGGGCCGCTATCTGCTGATCTCACATTCCTAGTATTCTATGTCTGGAGGTACATAACAGAAATTGATTCCATTAGTTCAATGAATTCATATGGCCGCACAACAATTCTAACAACACATTTCAACAAAGGTTACAAAGACACAAATGCGAAAAAGGGCTCATGTTCTTATTTGAAATAGAGGTAAACATTTTGTGGATCAACTGTAGATGTTAATTAATAAAAATAAAAAAGTAATTAAAGTTTTCTGCAGAGTTTTACCTCCAAGTTTTAGTATATGTGCTAAAAATCTACTAAGTTCAAGCACATATAATTGAATAATTTGTAATTAAATGGATATAAACCTCGATTTAAACATATCGGAGATGAAAGAAAACTTGAAACTTGGCAAAATTGCAATTATATTCAATTTAGAACACAATGAATCTATTGAAAACATAATCTTGTTCAACACAAGCACTCCCTTGGCGATTGATTTACGTCTTTATAATGTCCAATTTAATCTAGAGATCATGTCGAGTTATTTACTGTTTTTACTTATACAAAGACACTTGCACGAGAGATGAGATTTACTGCAATCGAATGGTATTATGAATTCAAACGACAACCGATGTAGTGACAGTTTAAAACCATGCCAAAATATTATTTACGGCCTCAAAAAGCCAAGATTGCTTGCTATCCTAATTATATGAAACTATTTTTTTCTGCTGTAGAAAAAATTATGCGTTCGTTCTGTTCTTTCCTATTATGGACAGTGTCTATGCCTTAGTAACTTTCAGTGTTTTAAAATGATTTTTTGATTTGCTTTATCATTAAAACTAAAGGTACAATTTTTAAATTAAGAATATGAAAATAAAGATTTTAATATTTGACATTTGTATCTTTAAATTATCGAGAGTCGAAGAACCCTCGATTGTTTAAACACATAAAAACGAAAAATTAATTGTGTCTGTACGTTTAACTTTTTAGTTTCATATAATATTAAAATTATTTAATACTATCAAAAAATCTGAGGCCTTGGCTTCTAGTATATAAACCAAGTTCTAAATTTCTGTACTCTTATCAGCCTGCTTTAGTCATTATCTTTTATTTACCCCTATTTAACTCCCAACCTTTCTCCGGAATCAGCTAAAAATATAATCCAGTTCCAGATCTCATCATAATACATGCGTGTACCAAATATCTTAAACCGTTCGAGAAAACATACGCACTAGAAAAGTTACAGACCGACCAAGAGTTTAATTTAGGTTTTTAAATCTTTTAATTTTTTTTCTAAACATGACATATGTTAGATATTTTCCACGTGTTAGGAAAATTCCTTTAGTTGAGGATACATTTAAATTATATAAAAGAAAGGTCAACGCTACAAACACAGGATTTGACGAAAAAAGTATGTATTTCAGCTTAAGTCGCTGTAAATTTTGGAATTTGTTTTTTTACATTCTTTAATAATAATATTATTACATACGTTCTTATAAACTTTTTCGTAAATAGTCATTTTCAGTAGAGCGATACGAACCCTTTAAAATGTATCTTTAGTGGCAATTAAAATTTTGCTCTCGTTGAAATTCAAGTATGAAACGCGTAAATTTCTTTTTCTGGCCGGAAATAACTTTGTAATTTAATAAGTTCCAAACAAGTTTCATTTACTATATATGCAGTAGATCTGCAGTGTGCACTTGTCATGTATTGTACTTATAAAGAAATGATAGAATTTGCCTCATGAAACAATATTATTACATAATTTTACCACGAATTCGATATTGCTGTGTTTTGTAGGTGTTATCACGTCAATTGTATTTCTACGTAGAAGCACCGAAACGCAAGAATTACAGCTTTAAGAAGAAGAACGATACGAGAGTCTTATCATTTTTTAGAATTGCAAATGAATGATAGATATGTTATTTACCAAAATATGCTATCTCGATTACACATTGTCTATGTTCGGAATACATGTAAATTATTTGCATCAATGAATTTTAAACAAACTATTATAGTTTGGCGATGTATATTTGATGAAGCAACGAAAAATTTTGGCGCCAACATATAAATATAACACCATATATATTAGACAACCCCCAATTTCGAAGCCACGCCCGTTAGTCCAGTTATTAAAGGATCTTACCTCAAAAAAAAAAAACTAGAACAGCTAATTTTTGGCACACAATCACACGTAGTGGAGTGGAAATAGAAATCGTAAAAAAAATTTCAAATTTTTTTTTCGTTGAAATAGGCTTAGTATGTCTTAAAACATCGAGATTTTAGATTTGAGCGGAACAAAAAAATGTTCTGTCTGCCGATCTGTAACTTTTTTGTGCGCACGTTATCTGAGGAATGGTTTAAGATATCGACTTGGAATTTGGTACGATATGATATATATTATCGTAATGAGATCTGGAACTAGATTGCGCTAATTCCGGTGAAGGGTTGGGGGTTAAATAGGGGTAAATATGAAAAAATAACTAAAGCAAGCTGGTAAGAGTACAGTAACATGGGATTTGGTAAATATACTAGAAGCCAAGACCTCAGATGTTTTTGTAATATTTTTAACCACCCACCACTCCCTCTCCATTATTAAAGGGTTTAATAAAATAAAATAATTGAGATATTCACTTAAAATTTCAAACACGTATGTATTATAACGACATCAGCAACTGGACTATATTTTGAAATTCCGTTGGAGGATTGGGGGTTAAATAGGAGTAAATAGGGCAAAATAAGTAAAGCATGCTGATAAGAGTACAGAAACTTGAGTTTGGGTGTATGTACTAGAAGCCAAGGTCTCAAATATTTTTTACAATATTTATCAAAAAAGATTGAAATTTGGTATAATTATGTAACATACCGGCATTTGGAACTAGACTATGTTTTGAGATGATTCCGTTGAATGGTTGTGGGTTAAATAGGGGGAAATAAGTAAAGCAAGCCGGTAAGAGTACAGAAACTTGGGATTTGGTGTATATGCTAGAAGCCAAGGTCTCAGATTTTTTAATAATATTTTATACCCTCCTCACCACCGGGGTGGCATTATTAAAATAAAATTGAAATATTCACTAGAAATTTGGTACACGTATGTATTGTAATGATATCTGATTGAGATGATTCCGTTGAAGGGATGGGGTGTGGGGGATAAATAGAGGAAATAAGTAAAGCAAGCTAGTAAGAGTCCACAAACTGCATTTTTGGCGTATGTTCTAGAAGCCAGCATCTTAAATTTTTTATGACATCTGCCTCAAATATATTATTAAAATTTTATTACTAATTATTTCCACATACTAGAGTGTAAATATAGTCATAATTGCTTTAAAAGAGACTTGGATGGGAAATCTGGATGTGGAAGTAGTGATTCCTTAGGCAACGGTTTTGTGTTCAAGGTATACTATTTAAAAAACAAAAATGTTTACTCTCTCTATAGGGGGTGGGTGCTTCATTGACAACTGAATTTGAATTTTGAAAATTTCGTTTTCTCGGAACATATTTATCGTGCAAAAGAAAAAGTTACAGGATATTTACCAAAAAAATATTGTTTTTTCAGTGGGATCATTAGTTTTCATGTAAAATGAAGTGAATTTGCGCTCTGACATTATAGGCCGGGAGCCCGCGTACAAAAGTGCTGACTATCCGGCGAACTTTGACAATGTGTGAAATCGATTGTTTACACATAAGTGAACAATGAATGGACCGTCAGCTGGCTGGGTAGCGGTGAGGGCGAATGTGAAAGGGTAAAAAACATGCAAAAAAAACGGAGAAAAAAAATCATCCGGCGAATGCTGCAACTTATATGACGGGAAGATTTATGTTATATAATGAAAGTACAATATAGTCAGCTGGTTGAGGGGTAGTAGATTGTGCGTTAGCTGATCGTTCGAAAGGGCTAAGAACCTAGAATATTAAAACTATTCGGCTAACTTTGCAATCAGCTGCAAAACAGATGTTAATTTTTTTTTATTTTCAAAAAAATGTTTTTTTTTAAATAGGCTTAGAATGTCATTGAACGTGAAATTTTTTATTTTTTTTTGTAATAGGTTTAAAATGTTATGAAAGGTCGATCATGTAGATTACGAAAATTTAGGTTTTTCAATTTCGTTAGACTGTTGGTCTGTCTGTTGGTGCTTTAACTAAAAAATTACTTGACGGAGAACAGTGAAATTTGGTAGGTAGCTGACGCTATTGCCACTGAAGAAATGGTTAGACTTTCACAGGAAAATATACAGAATAGACACTCTAATGGGTGTAAATAGGTAACGGAAAAGTTTTTTATTCACTCAAATAAAAAAATTACACGTTTCATGACATTCTAAACCTATTTAAAAAAAAAAGTTTTGTAAAATTTGTTTTGCAACTGATTGCGTTTATCGCCAATCTTAGTTTAAATATTATCATATATCCAAATCTCAATGTTCGCCGAATAGTTTAAATTTTTCATGTTTTTAGACTCTTTCGATAGATCAACTAACTCACAATCACCCCTAGTCTAGGAACTAGCATGCAAATTCGGCGATGAAAAGTTACCGTCTGCCAAACGGTCGGTGCGTGGTAACCGGAAATTGAAAAAAAAAAAAAATTCAGTTACCGGACCAAATCTAGTGCAATATATTTGTTTTGGCGTGTACGGTATTGTACTGTGGTGACAGACATTTCTATCGGTCAGTTCCTGAGCAATTTACCATCTAAGTGGCGAAAAGGAACCAAAATTTGAAATTGTGACAAAAAAACGCCTACCCAGCCAGCTGGTTCACAAGGCATTAAAGAAACCCTAGCCTTGGCTGGCAGACATTTTTGCCAACTTGAACCCCCAAACCACCCTTTAAAGGGTTTGAAATTAAAAAAAAAATTTTTCGTGTCTCTCTTAGAATCGCCCTTTTGATATGTTATTTTAGAAGGATACACGGAAAATTTGAGCTTTGGTCCATCTTGATTCGTTCATAGTTTGTAAAAATATTAACAAAAAAACAACTTTTTTTCAACCGTGCCTTGCTCCAAATATTGTTATAATAGGACTGTCATTTTTTGGTTCTAAAAATCATTAATACACAATGATATGAAAGTTTCATTTTCTCTTGGATTTTGTTATTTCTGTGTTTTTTATTTTTCAAATCAGCCTCAAGTCAGATTTGTGATAAAATATACAGAGTGTTCAAAAATGTAAGTAATGTAAAATTATTATTAAGTAAAGTGCCTTTATTTTTTAAAAACTTTATTTGATATAATTATTATTTAACAACTCAAGGAGTGCTTAAACATGGGGCTTAGTAAAAAAAGGCAATGATCACTTTTCACAAAAAACAGACGACACGATTTCGTAACTATTTCTGTTACGAAGACAAGAATTATAAAAAAATGATACTTTACATTCAACTGAAATAGTTAAACATGGTTTTCTCATACACAAAATACACATTACGAAGTAAACTGATAAAATAAATTAAAACTAGAACTATCTTACAATTTTGAAAAATGCGTAAGCTAAATTTAATTTAATACAGATTATCATCAACTTATATTAGAAAAAACAGAACGAGAATTCAATGAGGCTATCAAATATATCAATGTATACAGTGTGGAACTATGGAAAGAGGAAAACTGAGCATCTGGGACAAAAGATACAAACAAATTTGTTTTTTTTAATATCGGCTCAATGGTGCTGTAGCGCAGTGTTAAGGTGTTTGGCTTGCGACCACGGAGTTCCGGGTTCGAATCCTGGCCAGGGTATGGAAGCTTAGTGGTGTTTAGCGTGCGTTACCGGAACGGTAGCAGTGGGCCAGATCGCTGTTGACTGGCACCACATGTCTAGACTGTGTTATTTCTCCTGAGTTCTAGTCTCAGCTGCGGTAGATGGCAATATCGCAGGGAATGGTCGTTGTCTTGATATATATGTGTACATGTCCTGGTTGAAGATGGAATAGCAATAACTAAATTCCGCCAGGACGTTAATATAGATGTAGATTGTTTAAGGGGTCGCTCGGCTCTGAACAGCCCCCTTCTTCACGTCGACCTAAAAGTTCTTTTGTGAATTACCCTACAGTTAGTTGTTGTCCAAGACTCTCAAGCTTTTTGCAAAGCTTGTGAATTTCCTGGGGGCTAATTTCCCATATGTCTTTAGGTATTAATTCCACTTTTCCTAGACACTTTAGCCTAGTGCGGGCTAAAATCCTGCATTCGCTAAGAATATGTTCTGCAGTTTCTATTGCACTCTCACAATATCTGCACTTATCATCATAGGCTTTGCCCATATTCTTAAGGTGGTATCTCAAGAGGCAATGGCCTATTAAAAGGCCTGTTATCAGCCGTAACTCAGACTTTTCAAGTTCGAGAAGTCTTGTGGCATTCCTTGTTGAATAAATTATAAACTTTATCGCTTGTCTTTGACCTGGAATATTCCTCCAGTAGAATTCTTTCTATTCCTTTTTCCATCTTAGGATCTCCTTCGTTATATGCCCCGGACGTTAATATAGATAAGGCCAAAAAACATGTATCTACGACTCTGTATTATTGAATAGTTTCTTTACGATGTCATAAATGTGTTTCACTGTTTTCTTAATAATTTTCCAGATATATCATGTCAAACTTTACTCCATATCTCTTGTTTCAGATGTTCTATTGTTTTTTATTTTTAAGTTTCAATCTTCAAAGACAACTCTAAAACGATTGCATCTGAAGATTCCTTCAAAAATTAAAAATATTCAAGTTAAGAGGGTAATATACGAGTGAAGAGTTCTAAATATATACAGAAGACTAGGTGCTAAGTGCCAGAATACAACTACAATCGTTATTATTTAAGATGCATTAAAAATTAATTCCACCATATCTGGGTTGACCTAAATTATCCAATTTTGCGTAATAAATATTAGTATAATGTTATATTTAATTCGTTAAATTTTGATATACAAGGTGTTCTGCATAACTGATTTGCAATATTATATTGTTCAGATTAATAACATAGACACACAAAAAAGTGGTCTGTTTCAGAAGCGTATAGGTATATGAGACCTCGAGCTTCGAGCGTACGCAAAACGTGATATCATTTGTCTATTATTTGTTTATCAGTTGTCTGACTATTTATTCCTTGCCCTTAGTGTTCATCGGTAACCGTACGGATGGCGCATAGTTAATGTTCTTGCTTACGATTCGAAAGGTCCCGGGTTCAAACTGCTGCGCCCACTGATTTTTTTTCTTTAATTTTGTAACGATTAATACATTCTTTTCGCAAATTCTTTTCTATGATATCTTTAGGTTAGGTTAGTAGGTGTTTATTCTGATATCTAATTGTTAATAATTATTAGAGCCGCAGGCAGTATTAGCGTCGTAGACAAAGAAAAGGGGGGTGCGGGAAGTATCCCCCCGCCTGTTTTTCACAAATTAACACGAAATATTTCAATTTCTTGACTTGCGGAATTAATTAAAGGTAATGCGCATGCTCGAGGTCTCGTGTACCTTTCTGTATGTTTCTGGGACTCCTTTGGGCAACCCTTATATATTTCAACGCGTTGAACAACGTCGAATTTTTCATTTGGTAAAAAGTTATCGTTCATCTCAATTCAAAATTATTTAATTCAGTTTTCATTTCTAGTAATTAGTGGACGTTCAAACTAATTACAACCAAGATCATAATTCTTATTGACAGAAACTATTTCTTTTGTACAGAAACGTTACATTTTAGGCTAAAAATTAGGTTTTCACTTCTATTAAGTAGTGAACCTTCAAATTAATTCGAAACAAGACCATAATTGTTAATGACAGAACTTATTTCTTTTCTGCAGAAAAATTACATTTTAGTTTAAAAAACTAACAGTTCTACGAAGTTTTCTTGTTTAGATCAACACACAGTGGGACAGAATGCTTTAAAACTTGGCCAAAATATCCTAAAATCAACGTATCTAAATGCATACATAGTTAGGTATTAATTCCAAGAATAATAAACCTACTACCCTCACTACCTGCAAACACCCAGAAAATATTCAAAATGATACGAAAATACATATGGAGTTTGTAGCAAAATTGGAAAACGATAGAACAAAAATGGAAGTTTAAAAATGAATTATTATTTGTTTGCTTATAATTGTATTGAAACATATTCTTTACAGGATTTTGCAAACAGCAGAAAAAATATTTTTACACATAGTTTTCCTTTTAGTTATAGACAGTTATTTTTTCTGCTATTTGCAAAATCCTATAAAGAATATGTTTCAATAGAAAAATGGAAGAGCAGTAAAACGATTTCTGAGCAATAATGTTGACTGGCTGAAAGAAAAACTTAATTTATATCATAATGTTGAGGTGAAAGATTATTTAACTAGCATTTCTGGATTTGCAGGGAGAAAAGACTGTCTTTTGAAGAAAGCAGTGAAATATCGAAACCTAAAAAACCCAGAAATACCGTCAGATACATCAGCATTAATGGAAACCTCAATTTCATTTTATGTTGATAAATTGAGTATATCCACGTCTGAAAATGATTCGAGGCACAAAGTGACTATGAAAGTGACTCATGATAAACAATAAGGAATTCAAATTTTCTATTTTTAAGTAAGCGTTTTATTTGAAGGTATATAGCTATTTTCAAAATATTGTAAAAACCAATTGGAAAGTTGGCTACCCCTAAAATTGTAACATTATTTTATTTCTCGAAAGGTTATCTTCGTCAGTTTTAATCTCATTCAAATGTACCTACATTTAAGTGATTTTTTTTCCTGAGATGTTCGTGACGAATATATTTTTGTAGTATTTTTTTCTAAATAGTGTATCGAGTTGGCAAGCTACCGCTCCACGGTGGGGCTGAATAAAATTTTGCCATTCAAAATTCTTTACAGCCTCTAATTTTTGGCCTTTTGTTGAAAAAAATCGAAATTGAACTTATATACGTCGTTATAGTTGTAATAGCTATATAGTTATATACTATAAGTTGTAGTAGTATAGAACTTTTTGACAAGTTCTAGCTTTACTGGGCTTAATACATGTCTTTTATATCTTTTTGGTATGTAGTTTAAAATATCCTCGGTTAAGGTAAAAATATTGTATACTTAAAATTGAATTTTATTAGATTTCGAGACTATTTTCTGCTGAATAACAATTTTGGTCATATTATTTGTCATTTTAAGGTTATGTTAGGCTTTAGCTTGTGGTCTGGGCTGTATCTTAGAATAAGTATAGCTACAAATAAAATATTTCTATAGCGGAAGTAAATATTTTTAAAATTCGGGAATGTTTTCAACTTCTGACTGAGTTTGGCCACTTTTTGGTCAATTTTTTAGTGAAAAGCCTTAGGATATGTATTCTAAAGTATATTCTAATTTATTTACTCAAAACCGATTAAGAATAGAAAAAAGTACCCGTAATATGGTCAATTTATGTAATTATTTTGATTTTTATGCTTATTCAACCAAGTTTGATCAACTATAACGACGTATGTAAGTTAAATTTCGATTTTTTAAAAAAATCTTCTTCGAAAATTTTGTAGCCAGACGTTTGACGTTTCTTTTAAAAAAATATTGCGATTCGACAAAAATTAAAGGCTGTAGAGAATTTTGAATGGTAAATTTTCTTTTCAGCCCCACTGTGGCGCCTATACGATTTGACACAGTAAAACTAACCCCTTTTTCTTACTTTATGAAAATTATGAAATAGCTATTAGATATCTTACGAATATGATATTTCAAAAACGAGGCGGCAAATGCACTTTCAGCCCTCGTGTGATTGTTGCTGAGGGCAACAATTTTCACGCTTGACCTGGAAACAACTACTTTACACCCTTTATATATAATATATTACTGTTCTATAACCGTTAAGAAATAATCAAGATCAACATTTTGTTTCAAACTAGTTACAGAAAATTCTCTTTTATATTATTATTGTTATTTATACATTTATACGATTTTGAAGCACTTCCTGAGAGATAAATAAGTACCCACAGTTAGTCATATACGATCTCCTTAACCATTGTTTATCGGACAAATATACATACGAATGGTTCATAGCTTACGCGTTAAAATAAATAATGCCTACTCATTTTAATTCTTGTAATTTAGATGCAAAAATCTACAAGGCTTCAAGATTTATTATAATTAGGACATGTTACGCCACTGACAATTATTTTGCGTCTTGTAACATGCAAGTGAAAGAGAACTTATTTTTACACGTAATTAATTTGTAGGTTAGGTTAGGATTTTACTCAGTAATTGTTAAAAATATATGATATACATGCATTAAATAACCACCGTACAATGATTTATTATTAGAAAACCCTTGAACTTTAATATGGTCGAGGGATAAACAACTAGTTAATTTAGAAACAGCTGAAGTTCAACTGCTTCAAGTTTCAGTAAGAACCGTACCTAACAAAAATCAAGTTAATTTTACTCAACCCCAAAGCCGCAAGTGTTTTTCGTGGCCTAATAATGCATATTATTGTGTAAGCCGTAGATATAAATAACTCGGGTATGTATAATTCATTTATTTACTACTACTCACTAGCGAGTAGGAAATATTAAGTTACAATACTACAGTGTTTATATATAAAAAAATAAACAAAATATTTTTATCTGCATGATAAATAAAAGTAACATCACTATCTAGTTGATAATTGCTTAATTATCTTAACAAATCAAATGTAATTGACACACATAAGGATCCTCAAAAATCGTAAACAACTTATTTTGCTACACGCAATGTATTCCTAACATATTTACACTAAAGTTAAATAAAATTAATTGCTTACCTAAAGAATACATTTTTTCCCATTTAATGTATTTGTTTCCATGCACACAAAATTTAATCGAATTACGTCGAAAACATCCCAAGTTGTTTATTCGCTACATTTCAAACGAAAGATGTAGTTACAACAACTTAACAAAAATTCAAGTCCCTAGACGGAACACTTGTTTGCGTACTGCACATGTGAGCATAAAACGTATCAAAGAACATAAAGACTTATTAATAAGAAGGCGGTCTCAGCAGGTAAGTTAGAGTACAGTTTAACCGACCGACAACCGCGTACATTAACGGTAAAAGTTGTACTACAGAAACAGCTATGATCGCGGCATAATCCCAGGTGAAAAGTAGGCCACAAACTATACGACTGCTTGTATTAGCAGCACAACCTAGCAGAAAGATAGTGGAGAGGAACTGAGTGGGGCACGCGGCCATCTTCAGCAGAATTGCCCGCACCGCACAACATATCAAGAACCAACAACTCTCTCTAGTTGTGGGATGACGACTGCCATGACGTAAATCGACAATTTCCTGCAAAAGTTACATTCCTGTTGTTCACTATTTTTCAACTATCCCTCGACACGTCTGGCTCTTAAAAAATTTGGAGCTAGTTTTCTTTGCATCATAAAAACTTCAGCTCATATCCTTTTACTTCCGGTAGTTTCCCCCATTCCTTTTAGTTATCTTTACGTAATCGCTCTCACTACATTAAAATAATTACTCAAAGTGGATTTTTTAACCGACCTTTTGACATTCAACTTGACTCTGACGAGAAAATTCGAAAGTCGTAATGTTTCTTCATAAGACTTGTTTTGCACATCAAAACAATTGACCTCTTATAAAATATTAGTACAACATTTCCTAAATTTTAATTTCCTTTCATTCATATCTTCGTACCATTTTTAATTCGAAAGTTCTTCTATTATTCACTAATTCACGCAGAATTGAAAAAATAGTCAGAAAAGACTGTTGCAAATATTTTTCACATGTAGATATAGAAACAAAAAATATGGTTTCTGAGGAAGTACGTAATTTTTAGTTTTTTGTCTCTTTTGGTGGTATCGGAACGGTCACGGTTTCATGTTAGTGGAAACTGCAGTTTCCTGTTTAGTCGAGTGTCGAAACATCCAAAAATAAAGCTTTGTTTATCGATATTGTGTAACAAATCTTGTTGATTTTTCCTAAATACACATTTCCAATCCTAATCTATAATTTCTCTAACAAAAATCTATGAGTAGCATACTGTTTGTGGAACATATTAAAAGTTTATTATTTTATTACACCACAGTTAGATCTAATTCCGCTAGACTGAAAATAAGTTCACCCAGTTCTTTATTTACTACAGTGTTATCAAAATTGGGTTAAAAAATGTATCATCAATTTGTTTGCACGACAGCGATAAACTTAAAATTTCGCGACAATTTTTATGTTTTCAACGTCTATTACAAATCATCACTATTTGAAATTGTTGTTGCTTATAATGTAGAAATAGAGGTTGAAAAATAGGACTTATTTTACTTATTTAAAATATTCAAGACATAATATGACTCATAGAATTAAAAAATCATACATATCTTTTTTTATACAGCAGGTTACTTGTTTTATTCTAGTTGAAAATGCAACATTACAACTAAAAGTATATTACTAATTTTGGTGGAGGTGGAGGGATTACTTAATTTCTGGTTTAGAATTCTAAATACACAGTCGCACATGACTAATTTATATTAGTAGCGAAAATAGAGGCACAACAATTATAAACGTATATGTTTAGCAATTAAGTGATTTTAATCCAGGTAGTCCTAAATATGAATAAATTTAAATAAAAAATTAATACATAAAAACCTCTAGTAAGCTCTGATATAATAATACCGCACATTGTTATTATAAAAGTTGGGCGTGAATTTACCATTATTACTACTATTAAATAACGTGGTATCCATCTAAATTTTCACGCTGATAGAGAACAAAACAGAAATTGGAAATCAGATAAAAAATCTAGAGAAATTAGTTCCTCCTTCATATAAACTTTAGACAGTACCGCAGTACTTTCAGAGCGCTATATTGTGAAACACTAATTTGTGATAAAAAAATCTTTTAAATAAAGTAGTTATTTTTGTGTCTTCCGGGTAGGAAGTGGTAAGCATATAAAAACTGAAACTGTGTTTGGTTTGGCTAAATTTCGATTGAAGACTATTTTTTTACATTCTGATGCGTACCTCTAGTCTTATGTAATTAAACATTTTAGATAATTTAATAGTTTGCTGTAATATTTGCAATAAAAAATATTTATCACAAGTTGAGCTAATTTCAACAAATGTTTTTTTTGTTATGTTATTTAACTAATCCAATAGTACCATTTAGCAAACACTATTTTATTCTTTAAGATTAAAAAAAAACATGAAAGTTATGTAAAGTTAACGGAAAGATGATTCAAATAACTCAACATTCACTTTCACATCATATGCTAATTAAATTAAAATATTATATTATTATAAAACAAGATATTGAGGGATATAATAATTCTGCTCAACCTTATTCCCAAAAACAGTACAAGAAAACTTCGTTGGTTAAGTCAGGATAGATCCTAGTAGATGCATTATCCATAAGGCTGTCAAATGATTCAATTCTTCTAGTTTTCTTTTATAAATTGCTTTAACTTACTATATATTGACATTCACCGACATATTAACATTACTTTAACAGAATGCTTGTATTGAAAGAAGTAATTATTGTTCGTTTTTACGAGCCCCTCTAGTTTATACGCTACGCCATTTTGTTCAAACCAGTTTTTTATGACAATATAAACCATTATTGGACGATGCAAATTATAACTACAGAGTTGCTTTGCATTGGCGTGTTTAAAGGGGACACCTTTGTTCCATTTGTACATTTTAGAGAAAATTGAGGGGAGGTCAATTTTTCAATATTTTATAATTATATTTACTATTACTTAACGAATAATTGATATGTTTATTGGATCTGATATTTCTCAATATGTAATAATGTCACTAATATACGATTCAAATGTATCGACCCCTCAATTTAACCGCGAATATTTCAAAAACGGAGGAGCAGAAAAAATTATGTTTTCATTATGAGTCTATTCTAAATCAATCACTGATATTTGAATAATGCACATCGAACACTTTTGAGGTTCTGCTAAGTTATATTGAAAAATGTCCTACTTTTTAAGGAAATTCTGACCATACCAGTTTTAAATCCATTATATCTTGGAAAATAATCATACCATGTAAATAATATTTTAGACACCGATAAATCACGGCATTTTTTGTACGACGAAATTTTTTCATAATTTTATATTTTAAAATTTTGTAGTTATTCTCAAAAAGGTGACGTCATGTTTATTCGGTTATTTATCAACGTATTTAAAGAATTTTTGTTAAAATAGTTAATGTAAAATGTAAGCATTTTTAGAAAAAAAAATTGTTATTATATCAAATATTAATTTAGTTATCAAGCGTAATATGTAATATTATTACAAACTTGCAATGAAATTATCCTTTACGCTTGCTAACTAAATTAAGATTTGATTTATACAAATTCTTTTTTACGAAAATGCTTACTTTTTATATAATGAACTATTTTAACAAATTTTTTTTAAATACATTGATAAATAACCGAATAAACATGACGTCACGTTGTTGAGAATAACTGCAAAATTTTAAAATAAAAAATTATGAAAATATTTCCTCGTACAAAAAATGCCCTGCTTTATCGGTGTCTAAAATATTATTTACATAGTATGCATATTTTCTAAGATATAATGAATTTAAAACTGGCATGGTCAAAATTTCTTTAAAAACTAGGACATTTTTCAATATAACTTAGCAGAACTTCAAAAGTGTCCAATGTACATTATTCAAATTTCAGTGATTGATTTAGAATAGACTCATAATAAACACATAATTTTTCAATTTTTTCTGCTTCTCGGTTTCTGAGATATTCGCGGTTAAAGTGAGGGGTCAATACATTTGAATCGTATATTAGTACATAACATTTTATCGGTAATTTTATTGCCAGAGTGGTGGACTAGTAATATAAAGAAATACCAATTTTCAGGAATTATGCTGTTGCTCTTGGCAACTTACTGCGAGAAATAATTTATAAAATAAAAATCTAGAGCACGAGTGGTACTTCACAAATAAATTAATTAAATACACAAAACATATTTTTAATATGAAGTTTTATCATTAATTGCCTCCCGATATTTTCTTGGATTTTTGTTTTGTTTTTACGGACCTTTTTCTAATATCATTACGTATGTAACATAAAGATATATTTTTAAAGCGACTCATAGTAAAAACCGATATAGTTAAAAAATTTTAAACAAAGGCTGCTGCAGAAACTAAGAAGTCTACGGAAATCGCCATATATTAAATGCAATGCAAGCAAAAAACAAAATAGTACGTCAGAACGATACATTTTGTAATACATAGATTGGCTAAAACCACTAAAGAGTTATTACGGCAATGAGTTCTCAAGTATGCTTCGGCCAATCACATGACAAGACGGACAGAGCGCTAAAGTCCAAACAATGCAGTTTTCTGAATGTTTCCGTTGAGCGACAAAAGTATATTATATAGAACGGATGAAACTAAACTATAGATTATCAAAGATGAGAAAAAGTTAAATTTCCTGCAATAATAAGAATCAGATATAGGCGGCGTGCAGTAAGTGTCTGTGAAGCCCAAGTATAGGACTATTTTCTTCCCATTAAAAAAAAATTATATGACTTGATTTGTACACACTAGACAGCTGAAATTACTTATATATATACCCAATAAGAGCAATTGAAAATTGAAAATATTTTACCAAAAATGTAAACACTTTGAAAAGCTATCGATACCCATCTCTTCTATATTGCTAAATATGTCACTTTTGACCACACTTTTTGCGATTTGGAAGTAATATGTCTGGTATAGACAAAGTACTTTAGCTATTCATCAAAACTGACTTTTCGTTGTCATAGTTTTTCCTTGTGTTGAGGTCTTAGACTCATTTATGACAGATTTATTAATGGTTTATGGTTATGGCAAAACTATGACAATAAGAAAGACATTTTCTATAATTTCCTTAGCAATCTTCACATACGTTCTGTGATTCATACACAGTTCTAACTGACTTCCTTTCGATGTATAGCACGTCCAACAGCCTCACATTATCTGTACTATCTGTTAGGCACACGGCTTCCCTAAAACTTTCTCTATCAACTGTTTGGTGGCATGAGGCTAACGTTTTGAAGGTCCTCTTCTTCGCATCTTGTCATCCGGTTTTCTCTGGACTATCAACCATTCTATATTGTTCTCTCACCAGGTGATGTGACGAAAAATAAGAGAATTAAGAAGAATAGGCTACTGAGAAGTCGCCTTGGAAGATGTATTTCTGGAGAATTGAGCTGTTGATGTGACGGGCTGTTCAGGTTTGTAGCAAACGTCTCTAGACCTCCATATCTAAAATATCAATGTCTGCCTCTGCATTTGTCCACGTGTATAACGCAAAAGCAATCATTGGCACGGCATGCCCGATCTATACGCGATTTTGGTCGTTTCTTGTCATAAAAGTGATAATATCAATTTATTTTTGATAAAAAATCCCAATTATTGTTTTCCAGACAAGACTCATGCATAATGGTTGCAATTTGTTCAAATATTGGAGACAGAATGTCTAATATGATTGGGCTAGCAACGAAATCAAAGATGCAACAGCAGTATATCCAGAAGAAACAAGGTGACATTTTAAATATTTTGGCCAAACAAAGTTTAGATAAAATACTCGATTTATTCAAAAAAGCTTTTGAAACTGGTGAAATACCAAAGGCCTGGTTAGTTTTTAGCATAATTTCTATCCCAAGGGCTTCTCTTTGGGATAGAAAGACAGAATCAGTTGAAGATCACAGAGTAGTCAATTTAAGAAGTCATCGTTATATTCTCAATATTATATTACACATCATTCACGAAACACGAAACTTGAAACAAGAGAAATTCTGTTTGAGAAACAGATGTTACTTTGAGTGCGTGACACAAAAAGCCTACCCTGGTCTTGGTGAACAAAGAAATAGATAGATTAGAAGTAAGAATCATGGAGAGTCAATACTAGCAATAAAATGCTACCAACGCAACAGGTTAATGCTATTAATTGTCATCTGCTGTAGGAATTTTCCCAGAAAATTTGCGAAAGTTACTATTATTAATAGTTACTATTTTTAAATAAAAATGCCACGTTTCAAGTTAAATGTAAACTACTTGTATGAAAAAATTGTTATTCATAAGATCTTGTAAATAACTGACAAAACGACCGCATAGATTTTTTTTCTGTTTAGAAGAACCTAAACAATTATAATTTCAAATTTCTTGACATTTGTAGATGATATCACCTTGCAGCAATTGCAGCAGGCGAGGATGAGTTCATACACATATTAAATAAGCTTCAAACAAAGGGTTTAAGTATAAATTACAACAAAATAAAAACTATGATTATAGACGGAGCTAATAGAAACCACCCAGATACGTTAAAGATAGATAATTGTGAGGTAGTAAACAAGATGGTATATCTTGAATCTCCTGTGGGCAATATTGGCAACTGCGAGTATGATAGAATAGAATAGAAGATAGAATAGAAATAAACAAAAATCATGTTGTAGGTAATTTAAGCAGTCTTTAACTTTATACAAGCAAATTTTTCTGACAAGTACCTATGTTCAAGCTATTTGCGAAGGTATTTGTAAAGCGAGTTATCTTTATGATATCAAAATGTAGAATGTTTAAGTATCATGGCGTAGCTGGCTACTACGTCTAAAATTGGAAATATCTGTTATTTAGGTGATTTTTAACTTTCAGTCTTATTTTTTCGTACAGTTTTTGAAATGAAATAGTAATTTACGCTACAAGACTGGAAAGAGGTGTTTTGCAAGTCAACCCAAGCAAATTCCAGGGCGAACCGAAGGCGAGTCCTAGAAGCTTAAGGGAGCCTGCAAGACACTGTTTTTCAGTCGTGTAACGTACAATATTTTCTTTTGACCGGCACTGTGATACAAAATCAATTTTTTATAATTTTTGTAATAAATTTTCTAACAAATACAACGACAAACAATAACTAATTAAAATATCGTTTGTCGCCTTCGTGGCTGCTTCTAAAATGTCTTTTGGAATTTCATTTTCTGCTTGTAACGCTTCAAAACCTGAATCCATATTTTCCATAACTTGCGAATTGACCTTTGAAAACTCGTAAAAGTTAAGTGTATTTGTCTATTTGACACTTGTCCCAAAAATTAACACAAGTACCTTTCCATAGCAACAAGAAAGCAAAGCTACCTACACCAAAAATGGCGGCATTTTTTACCTCCATGGATCGGAAAAGAGAATAACAGGGATCGGAAAAGCTTTTGCCGATCTCTGATGCCCACTTTCCGGTCTAACCTGGGAAACGTTACTTTCTTATCGAACATTTCTCCAGAAAGGGTGTATCTTCTGGTCGATCGAAAATAAAATCCATTTGTGCTGCCACAAAATTGCATTCTTCATATCATTGTCTTAGTAATCAAATTTTGCATAATTCTCTAAATATGCGTCTATACTAAACATTATAATTTAAAAAGAGATAGTTGCTACTTTTGATAACATTCTACAGACATAAAGACTATACTGATGAGCCTTTCGCCAATCATGCTGACATCATCGGAAGATTAAGATTGAAAATATGAAAATTATAGTTGAAAAATTAACGTTTACAATATTACGAAGAGTAGCCATAAAGCTCAACAATAATTATAAAAAATATAGATAAATCTGCGAGGAGCACAATGTTTATGTCTAGTTTCCTTCATTTCAGTTGGCTAATACTAGGAAAATTATTTGCTACTACGTTTGATTGACTCTTAGTATAATTGTGTTTTAAATTTCGAATAGCAAAGTGTACTTTTATTTAACAGGAAAAAGTTGATGAAAGAAAATAATATTCTATTTATTACGCAACAATTCAATTCAATTAAAAGTAAATATTTTCGACAGAACATGAACTTTCGCAATAAACAATTTGTAGGTTAACAAATAATAAGAAAGAAAACACGATTTTAGACATGATTTTAATAGCATTTTTGTTGTCATACATTTAGTAATTACATAATTGTATTATTTTGACTTTCAGGGTCGCACTCGCAAAGTTCATTTAACTGTAGTTAATATTAGGCAACCTGTTTAGTCGAAAAATATCAGACTTGTTTTTACGTAGATCTATAACGAGCACCACCAAACACCATATAAAGTATGGAATATTTTAGAACGGAATACTTACAAGAAGGTCCCAGAACAAAGTAAATTTGTACTGATTTAATATCCCCTAAATAATACTACAAATGTAAAACGTCAGTCGTCTGTTTTTTCTGATCGTGGCAATAACAACAAGAAAAAATGGTATCTTCAAGACAACCGTCTATCGACAAACATTAGAGAGTAACAACACATGAACCACCGAATAAACAATCCACTGATTTAATCATTATGTTTTGCTTACTTAACAAAACATTTTTTTAATTCGACGCATAGTGCGGTAAGTAAAATAAAATAACAAAGAGAGGAGGGCCACGATTGGATGGAAAAGACGGCCAAATTATTACATTTGCAATTAATTATTTAATTTGCTATAAACATTTCTTTACATATATGATATACATGCGAGATATTCGTTTTATCACGGAGTAGTTAGATATTATAGGTAATAATTCAACAGCTATTCTTAAAATCTTGTTGCATGGTGTTTGCAGTGTAAAACGTTTTACTTCTGTAAATATTAGCGAGTGCCTCTAGCGGCGGCTGGGCGAGATGAGAAAAATTAATAAAACATCGAGCAAACAAGTTAGACGAAAGGGTCAAGACCAATGAGAGCGAGGACAGATAGCGTTTTGCCACGAGCTAGACGAGTACAGAGAAGAATCTGTAGTAAATATAACACGGTCGTTGGCGCCATGCGCCAGGGACGCATTAGGAAAAAAAGACGGAAACAAACGATTATCTGCTTTGATACCGATGACATATAAAAGGTTTCCAATTATTTGTTGTCTGTGGATCAAAGAACTCTTTGGATTTTCAGCTGAATAACTTTTAATTAAATTTTCTAAAATAAATTATAATTCTTTAAACAAAAAATAAAAGTATTTTATTACATTTTGGTTCTCTTTCACCGATGAGTATTGATCACTCTAAGTCATATATAAATAATACGTGACATGGAACACATTAATTGGTGTTGTCCTCTGTTAGTAATCCCGTGCTATTTGTTATTTAATAATGTTTTTTACTGTAACCATTTGTTTGTTTATTTTTACTATTAACCAAATAATTGCTTTTGGAGTGCTTTATATATGAATTTTGTATACGTAAATTAAATGAAATTGCTTAAAACTACTCTGAATAAGTTTGAACAAAATTTGTGCTTTAGGTTATGGTATAAACGCATTTGTGAATTCGCGAAAAACTTAAAACCAAATATATTGGTATGGCCGGGAGAGGGGGGATTATTTGTTTCCAAAATTCAATACGATGTAATTGATGTTTTCCAGACGCTGATGTAAATTTTTCAAAATTAAATATACTAGTAATTTAAAAACTTAACGTGATGAACTTAATTATATTGTATATACAAACAATTACAATTATTTTATACAGAGCTTAATTTTAGATTTTGAAATGTGTTATTCACTCATATTTGGAATACTTTTGCTCAACTGTTACGAAAGGTGGTATTTTATTCAGATAAGCCCGCCATTTTCCTCTGCGATGTAACGCACGTTAAATTTATACATTCTCAATAAAGCGTTGTGTCAAAAATATTCACAGAAGTAGAAGTACCAGAGTACTATGTGAAATAGCAATCAGTCTATCTTATAATTTTTAGCATGAAGTGAGATATGAACAAATTATTTAAAAAAAGAGTAATTTGGCTCAATTAATTGGCAAAAAATTGCATTTTCATTTCCTAGAGACAGACAACTAATATAAACGGAACTCTAGTAAGATATCATGTTTTTAGATAGTTTAAGTAAATAACAGAAACGATGAATCTTTGCACTGAAACTGATGTTGACGTAAACTGAAATACTTTGACTGCAAGTACACATGACTTAATATTCCATTGTGTTGTGGAGGACACTGGTTGAAATTGTGCAAGATCAGTTGGCAGACCGGCAAATAAACAAAAATAGAAAAGCTCCATTTTCTATCAATTTTCATTAAATGTATAGTTAATTTCAAAGATAGAAGAAATGTAACAATTGTTATCAAAGGAAATCAACGAAATAAGGGGAAGAGTACAGTTTCAACGCCCAGACAGCATTAAGTAATTCAAGTTTAATATTTTTTATTTTTTTGAAAAATTATTTTTTTTATACAGTATGACCCACTTTGAATGAAAACATCCCTGTAATAAATGTGTTTATTACCTAATTTTAATGGAATTCCTTTACAATATAGGCTATCAAAGCCTTTGTTTTAGGACAACAACTATTTTCAATTTCCAAGACCTGTTATGATTTTGTTCTGTCATAAATAGATTAATTTGATTAGCGACTATTTATTGAAATCAAACTATACCACTGGATTCAGAAACTTCCTAAATCAGTAAATATCAAATTTTGTAGAAAAATATATATTAATGGCAGCTGTATGACAACATTAACGAATGCAGTATTTTATAGAAACGTCGCCCTTAAAAATGCGTTTATTGCCCGATTTTAACAGGATTTTAAAAAGAATAAAGACTGTAAAAACCTTTACTTTATGACAAAAATTTTAAAATCTGAATCCAATAGTATAGTCAGATTTTCAATAAAAAAAAATCTTTAACCTTTATCCATTTTTTATATTGAAAATTTTAATTACCTAGTCTACATTTTTCACTCTATCCCATCTATAAACCACTAATTAGAAATGATGTCGGGTACCTAAATTGTGCCATTATTTAACAATTTTTATTTTAGCAATTTTTTTGGGCTAAAAGCTATAGAAAATGGTTGAATTTATTATATTAATAACTAATGACAACCAAAACTGTTTTTAGGAAACTACCTTACTATAGAATTTTTTTGCTGAAACTTGTTGCAAACATACCAAGAAGTGTAGTAAGTCTTGGATTAAATTTGTGTGGCGGAAAGCTTTTGTTCAAACAAAATAATATTCAAGTTGTATTTTTTCGCAGTTTTACTTAAATATTTTGGTTTGTAAACCCGTATAAACGAGGAAAAAACCGAATATTACTCACAAGGAAATTGTGAAAAAATCGGGTTTGTTCGAACTTTCTTGTCTAAGTTTTCAACTTGCAAAACATTACAATATTTAATAGAAGGCATTTTTAAATATAACTTATACAATAATGCACATATTTTAACGAAACTTTAGGACAATGTGCCTCTTGTGGAGTTAAACCATCAAACCAACCTTCAAGTTAAAATATTTATAACATCGCGTAAAAAACAATTGTAAAATCGAAAAGTGAATCATCGATCGTTTAAGTGCATCAAGTCGTAAAACATTTTTTTTTTTCAACTTGTAGTTTTTTCATGTACTTTTCGGTATTACAAAAATAAATTTGATTTTTTTTGAAAACCAATCTTTTAAAACTTTTATAATTCTTTAAAAAACTCAACATTTTACTCAAAAATATGTTGCCCAAAAAATTATATGTATAACAAGTAGGTACTTAAAAAACGAAATGTTAAAATTGGGAGCCAAGATGATATTTTTTACGTCATAGTCATTAATGATTTGAAACTTGCACTGAGCATTTTCTAATGTTTACCACTCTTTGTTCAACATGTTATAATTTTCTATTCACGTAAATTATCGGAAAACTGAAGTGGCTCGACAGAGCACCGAAACGGAAATGTCGCGCGCGGCCTTGTTCCGTACCTACTTTTCCTCTCGTTGCGATTCGGGTTATACAACTGGAGATATTTAAAAAATATTGCGAAAAAAACACAATTTTAAATATTCTTTTATTTAAACAAAGCTTTCAGCCACGCAGATTTACTCCAAAACTTTTTACTGCACTGTTTGCCATATTTACATGTTCCAGCAAAAAATAATGTTATAGTAAAACCAATCCTTATTAGGCAATTTAGACCCTTTGTTGAATTAGGTGATAGAAATAGAAAACAAATAAAGTTTTTATATATGATTAACTGAACGTAGGTAATTGCTTATGAAAATTTGAATTTAGTAATAGTTCCCACACATTAATTCATCCACCAAAAACCCGATCTTCAAGAATTCAAAATAGCTTGAAGTTTGTGTCAGCATACATGATACACACAGAGCTTTTACTTGAAATTTCGGTAACTTTTTACTAGCTTCATGAATTTTCCAGTAATTTCTTTATACTGCTGACGTGTGTGTTACCTAGCGAAAATATAATATATATTTATGGCGAACCGTAGTTGACAATGCAACACATGAGGAAGGACAGTGGTTACGCAACAAACTCGGTAAATACAAACGCAGGTTATTCACCTGAACTGTGTGCGAAAAAATCGAATGGCAGTTTCACTTCTCTAAGAGAAAGTTGACCCACATCACGTTTAACCTGAAGTTTTAGCGGTAAATGATTTTATATGAATTATAACATGGATTATATAGATTCACATTGTTATTTCATATTGCGTGCTGCAACTGGGATCTAATACATAAAATCGGAATATTTTTTCTCTGAAAATTATAAATTACTGTGTGACTTTTTGTTTTACTTACATTTGATTACCATTTTTGCGTAACTCAAAATACGATGGGAAATAACCTTTAACTTGATTTAAAGTGTTACCATTGGATAACCGTTCTGAAATATATTTGTTTAACTGCGCATTGGATAATAAAATGAACCTTAAATATTTGTAATTAATTTTGTTTTGAGGTCAGCCGGTAAACTTCTCTATACCACTATCTACGCTTTTATTTAACAGAAGGTAATAAGTAATAACATATAATCTACAAACGTTACATGTATATACATTAACTTGACGGGTTTGTGACTTAAGTTTGCATCATCAGGTGATTCTAAGTTGACCATCAATATAAATGAAAAAAACAAAAAATAAAAAATATTAATAAGATATACTGAAATTATCTGTTGAAGAGGCAAGTGTAACTTCTTGCATATTTTGTATAGATGATGAGATATTTAATAAAAATTGCTTTTCGTCTGTTAAATGAATGTGGTGGCGGAAAGCTACGGATTGAATTCTTTTCTTGTTATATATTATACATATGACATGACAGGAAAATAGCTAGTTGTAAATACTACACTCTTAGATAGGAAGGCAATAAACAAACGCTTTTTTGCAAAAATTATACAAGACACATCTTCAAAAAAAAACATTCTACACAGAAAACTTATAATCTATCAAAGTTTGTTACGTCTACGTTTATTATTTTTAAAGTTAAAACTTAATTAAAAAACCGACTAATTAACTAATTAACCGACTTTTATGCGGTTGGGCTCATTTTGTAGATATTTTTACTTCTTCCACCGACGCATTTTCGTAAAACCGCCCAGTTGTGTATCAGGGAAAATGGGTAACATTTTGAACACGTAATTGGGCGTTAATAGTGTACTATTAGTAATGTAGGTTTATATTAAATGATGAAATTCTATTCACTTTTGGAAAACATTCGTTCTGTTAATTTATTCAAATGATAAAAAAACAATTATCAAAAGATTTCTTTTTTAATTATAAATTTAGTACATTGAGGAGGTAGACAATATGCGTATCATTTGTTTTTTTCGTAATTTAGAGGTCTAATTAAATAACAGGTTGTCGTCCCATAGGAGTTCCATTAATAAAAATAGTTTTTGTTCTAAAACCAATATCGTTGAACTTAATCAAAAATACTGGCGACACCTCCAAAGACGAGACACGACACACCTACTAAAGAAAGCGCTAAGACTGAACAGCAATAAACTGAAAATAGGGAGGCCATGCTACACATGGATAACAACAATCGAGAGAATTATGAATAAGCTAGGAAAGGATTACACACACTGGGAAAAATCGGCACAACAGAAAACGGAATACAATAAAGAAATATCAAGGATATACACACTGCCAGACTCAGAAACAGAAGAAACTGAAAACTCAGAAGTAGAGAAGATGAACACAGACAGAAACTAAAAAGAAACTAAAAAGAAGCATCTCACAAAAGCTTGAAAGTAAAAAGAAGCACGAAAACCTAAAAGAAGCATCTCACAAACGCCTACACTTTCCATCCGATAAAGACAGGAGGAAAACAAGAAGAGACATCTCACAAACACCTACACGCTCCATCCTATACTCCTACCCCATGCGTCATGCGACTCTCGCTGCTGACAACAAGCATGTCCAATGTCCAATCCAGCGTATGCAGCCGGTCCGGCGGTATAAATTTATACAAGGCAGAAACTCGTTTTCCGTAACTTGTTAATTAAACATAGACGCACTAATTTTCAGCTGTTGGAATTAAGGTAGAATAGTTAGTTATACAATTATAAAACCCCGGTTGACATATTTTTCCTAAAACCCCCTTTTGCCTATATAGGATATTTGCTCGGATGCATTCCCATTGTAGTTATAATATCCAATATAAGGTGGTCATAAATATGTTTTCGTTCAAATTCTATTATTACCTGCGCATTCGCCAAATTTTGAAATATCGGCTGGCTTCTAATAATCAAAATTTCGTATTGCGATTTTATGACGCAAGTATTAAAAGTGATATTTTTTTTGAAAAGGGAAGTTTGGGACACAATTTGTAGTGGGTCGGTCTATTCATTCGAATAAAATAAAAACATATTTGACATGTATACCATACACTGTCTTCTATAAAAGCTAGTAAAACTAGATCAAAGGTGCTAATAAGCAGAGAACTAAACGGGTATGAAATATTGGAGTTTTAAAATAATTAAATGTATTGAAATGTCAAAGACTCTGCAGTACTGTAGTTTCTCCAATCATTTCATTTGTTGGCCACATAAATCAGCGAGAGGAATATGTGGAACGGTTGATATTCAGGAAAAATCAAATAGCCAGAGACGAAGACAACGCCCTCCAAAATATCGGGCTGATGTCATCAAGGAGCTAATGAAAAGCTGTATTGGTGGTGAGTATGTACATTGTACACCTAATAGGCAACCGCGATAGATGGCGTGCTGTGTCGGACGCATTATACAGCAAACGCAGGCCATCTAAATTCATGAATCGATCACAAAATGCCGTGAATAAGAAGAGGAAGATCAGTTGCAATATTGATATTGTCATGGTTTCTGTTCATTGCTGTCTTTAATATGGAGTATACCGTTTCATCTCTTGGAAATATGCCAAAAATACATTTTAAGAAAATGGTTGAATCTCATTCTTGAATTCTTGGTCCTTAAGATTTCATTCAACAATTTCGATAAGCGGATGAAAATTAAAACAAAAGAAACTGTGAGTATATGGAGGTTCATTTGGACACTCGACTGATCTACAAGAAACACACAGACTAGAAGATACGCAAAGTTTACTTCTTGTTTAGGGGCTGGTATCTTCTGTTTGTATCAGCAGACTAAACAAAAGCAACTAATCTACACAGCCGTGGTGACACGGCGCCTGTGTGGTCTAGAGCGTCGACTACGACAAGAAAGCAACTCTCAGTACTAAAACGTAAGTTCCTCCTCCTCATTTCCAACTCGAGAGGATACACCTCTCTCGGAGACTTGTTCGCCTATTTTAATTATGTCGTTCTACTAGCGGATTACATTAAAATAGCATCTCAAAAACGTTATTAACACAAACTTGGTACTAATCCGCTATAAAGCATCATTCCATAAATAAAAGATCTTTTACATCTTTTCGTATCAAATATAAGTGATCTTAGTAGAGCTGCTCTTCTTTAGGCAGTACAAGTAGCGTCCTTAACCAATGATCTACTCTGTTTCCCCCTATTTTCTGTCCACTTTGTTTTCGTTTTATTTTATCATGTTTCTTGTTTGTGATATTTTCTATTTCGACATTATCGTCACAAATTCAAGAGATTTATTAAAACTGTTTTCTACACCTATTTAATTATATAAAAATTATTAGCATTTTTTGGTGAAAAATCGCACCTATAATTCACTGTAGTGAGTTATCGATTCATAATTCACTGTTTCACTGATCCAATGACATTTTAAATGGACTGCAATCAACTCTTACTGCAGTTGACAGGGACATCCAAGTATCGCCATATTGTTTGTTTACGTTTTCCACTTCCATGAGTAGGTACCGATTAATGCAAAATTTCAGTTTAATTTATTTTTCTAATAGGTGTTGACCAACCATAGTATTACATTCGCGACTATGACCATTATTTACTCAGAAGATTTGTGCCACTCGCTTTCGGCTCGTGGGCTTTGTGAATAATGGTCAATATAATCGCTCATATAATAATGTACTATAAAATAATCATAACTTTTATTAGGACACGATTGTTCTCGTAGATATTATCTGTATATAAATAACATAACATAACATAAACACCACACATAGTAGTCAACCCCTCTCATAAGCTGTCTCGAAGGAGGTACACATTTGGAAAAACGCAGACAACATCCATTATCCACCAACATTGTCAGTGTCGGTGCTGGGGATCGAACCCAGTACACTAACACCGTTAGCCGACTGGGCTACCGTGCAGGTACTGGTAAGTAAATTTGGTTTGACAAATTGATCCGTAAAGATTCAGTAAAGCAGTTCGCATTTTTCTGACGAGATTTTTATTTGTACGTTTGCTACGAAAGGTAGCAGGTGGCAATTTTGGCTTCTTCAGATAGGCAATGACCCGGCGCGGCGTGCATAATTTACCATCCATTTTCTAGACATTTTATAAACAAAAAATGAGAAAAATTAGTAAAGTTAAATTATAGTTTTTTACCCTGCCTAGCAACGATAATAACACATGATGAAAATCAGCGATCGCTTCATTTTACACATGCCTGTGCGTAGGAACAAGCTTACTTAGTTTGTAGGTTATGTTCATTACTTACAAGAGAAATACTTCAATAAATTCAGTCGATAAATATTTTATAACATTGACATTACATCTTTGTGGAGATTTTCATTTAGACACTGTGGTTTGAAATTTTAATTCTTATGTTTGGAATAGTTCAGATATTTTATGATAATTTCGATCTTGCTATTACTGTAAAAATCTACTAATGGAATACAGTTTGTAGCGACATGATTGACTTTCCTTCAATTAATATTATTTTCAATATGGAATATTAAATAATCACATATTTGATAAATATTGCATAATTTGGTATCTAATTAAACGGGATTATGTGAAGGTATGTAGTTAAATCATGATTATAGAAATCTGAAAGTGAATTTATATACTTAGCAAAAGCGTTAATTGTTTAAATTAACATGTTTACTAAATAAATATTTCTAGGAAGTTTGCGTAAACTTTCGATCTACTACCAAAACAACAGCTTGCATTAATAATAGACTAATATATGGACCAAAGTAAGGGCATCCGTGCATCTAGTCGATCACCATTCGCCATTTTATTCATCAATAAATTCTAATGGTATTTCGGTAGGAAAATTACTTGTCATCCAAGTATAGGAGAATGGTACAACTTTAAATTATTGGATATACAACATTGATCATTATATAAAATGGATTAAATAATAAATTATAAAGGGCCTACTACAGGGCTTTGTAGCATTCTCATACATGAAATGTGGTATTGAAGGTCTTACTTACCTCACAGCAATATAATTAAGTGAATTGTGGAATGCCAGACAGTGTGAGTTCAGGACCTTTTTAACTTCTTTCTTACCGAAAATGGAATAATGGAAGTTGAGAGATGACGTGCGATTCAGTATCTCGCTAGATGATAATGCAGAACGGACTGTCGACAATCGAAATTGTCCATAAGCAGTGTAATTCGTAAGTAAACTCATTGCGAGTAGAATACAATTTGGTCGGGTCGTTTAGGTACTGACTTTATACGCAGACCTAGTGAAACACTGGAACTGGAACATTTGGAACACATCTGCAATGTGTTCCAAGACTAGATATTAGAATCGACCAGACATTATCGTACTCATGTACGATAATTTTTATCATTAAAAATAACAAATTCGGTTTCCTTATTGGTGCGTCTATTCCGATTGACATCAATGTGGTATCTAAAGAACTCGATCAAATACAAAGACCTTCAAATAGCAGTTAGTAGAATTAGGCCCAAACAAGTTGTAAAAACCTAGAACGGGCTTCAATAGAGGTGAATTCCCTGGAATATTCTTCTTTAAAAAGAAGTGCGCAAAACCTATGATAATGATAATGACAATGAATAATAAACCAATTGAACAAACATAGAGTTGGCTTTAAATTGAATACCAAAAATAGAGTAAACCGAGGAAGAAAGAGTAAGCAGTGGAAGGGCAAAAGATGTCTGGTTAAAGAACACGATCAGGAGAAACACTCCATCCAGTAGGAGGCACTGACGAGGACGTCCAGAAGAAAACTAAATTCAGCATCGAAACGAGGAAAATAGAAATACTTTGTGCAAGGCCGATATATGGACAGTTCTTTCGCGACCTTGATCGAGCAGCTGTGGACAAGAAGGCATCTACGAAGTGGTTGAAATAGCCTCTTGACAGCAAATGCAGGATGTGTTGCCTGGCAGAGAAATATGTCAGCCACGTGGCGGCGCGGCGGGAGCGACTTTAGAGCCAATAGACAAAGTACACTTATGTGGAGAGTGCCGATTATAATTGACAGAAATTTTGTGCGCATCAGCTAGACATCATTGTACATAATAAAACGGAGAAATTCTGTTTGGTTACCAATGTGTCTATTCCAAATGACGTCACCGTGATACTCAAAGAAACCGAGAAGTTCAATAAGTGCAAAGACATCCAGACATAAGTCAGTAGAATGTGTAATGCGAATATCACAGCCATATCAGTAATTGTAAGTGCCGTCGAAACTGTTGAGTAAGGCGATGACCGAACTGTACAGCAATTGGCTGATTAACCCAGCGCCTGAGTTCCTGAGTGTAATGACAAGAGATATTCCTCCTTAAAGACAGTCAACAACTTATGATAATGATAGTGATAAGAGTGATAATAATTTTATTGTTGATACCTACAGATAAATGTATTAATATTAATTATATAATTACTGTAAGTCAATCCACAACAAGGCCCTCGTAAAGGGCTGTGTGTTCCTTATCTAAATATTTCTTTATGGTACGACCGTATTTTTCTCTAAATGCTTACTATAGCACGTTTTCTTTTAGAAATTATGTTAACTGCATATATATTATTGCTTTTCGTCACATTTTTCTCACTAATATTTTCTATGATATCCACTTTCTTCACTCCAAGTATATCTTTGTCTTCTAGCGTCAACTGCCTGCTAAGTATTAATTTTCTTCGTAAAATTCTCTTTTAGATATAGCACCAATTGCCTTGACAAACCAACTGGAATTGCAAAATAAATTTAGACTGGAAACATTCCAATTGTATGGTCAAAAAGAGCCACATGTTCGTCACTTTGAGAACATTATATTTTTGAAGGCTCTGCTTGTTACAGTCTAGTATCACGATTACTATTATTCTCCAAAACAGTCAAAGAAAAATAAATTTCTTCGAAACTTTAAGCTAAATCAAACTGGCTTTTCCTTTCTTCCTAAAGAGCAATGACAATGCCATATTTAGAAAACCTTAGGGAACTATTCACGCTATTTGCCGCACTTGACAATAAAGTTAATATCATCGAGGCTGTTTGCAATAATTAATTGTTAGTAGGTGTTTGTGAAAACTGCTTCATTATTAATGTACAGTTAAAACAATTGGTTTAATGTAATATTCAAAAACGAATAAGAAAGGGTTGACAGAGAAAGCGTCATATTTTCTAAAATTATTGATAATTCTAATACTTCTAGTAATAGCAACACATGATGGATAGTAAAGGATGTCTATTATCATAGTTTAATTACACTGCAAATAAATACTATTACGTAAGAATGCATATCATGCAGGTAAACTGTTATTACCGGTATTTGTATTTTATAATTAGGTGGCAAATGCAATTATTACTACTAACACTCTAATGGATTGCATTTAATGATTTTAAAAGCTTTTAGGAAGTCAGACAGGTAGTGAAAGTTACATCTGAGATGCTTGCCTAGCTATACCGACAATTTCACTTTCAAAATTCAACCATTTCCTACTTTCTCTTCACATAATCTATAGTACTACTTAAAGATATTATGGTCCAGTGAGCAACAAATTACTTTTAATAAGATTTGATACATTTCAGCAATTTGGTTAACAAAATCTAGTTTTTGTAGTGTCAGGAATATTTTAATTAAGCTTAAAGTGGTTGTATTTTTTTGAGAAGCTATTATGTACTTTCGCTATAGCACTTACCAATGAGTGGGTCAGTTATTAGATAGCAAACAATAATCTCACTGGCTATCTAAAATATTAGAAAAAAATATGCAAGTCGAAAAGAATTTCATATTGTCCTGCAAGACACGTATAGTTAATACATTGATTAATTAGTGTTAGTCAAAATTCAAGCAATTTAAAATTCAGAAAGATATATTATATAATTTTTAGCAATACACTTTATACTGGAATGCAGAAGACAGCAAAAGTTCTCTGAAAGGGAATTAAGTACAAGGATATTTCACTTAGAAGAATGTCCTTTATGTAAAAGACGTAAAAAATGCCTTCACTTAAGCAGTGAAATGAATTTGAAACAATTTTTTGGAAACTAATGGAATTTTACAGTTTTGACGGTATCCTGAAATATGATTTTTCGTAACCAAAATTGAATCGGAAGGTGTTGATAATTACGAAGAGGGTTTCTCATCTGCCAACAAGAGTTTTAGGAAATGGTATCATATATTTCGATTTTAACTAAAATATTTGCGAGGTACTGAATTGCCTCACAAGATGGTGAAACAGACGTCTTCATAAGGTTAGCTCGAAATCGAGGCGAAATCCTGTTATAATAATTATTAGACAACATGTGTTATAATGTCTCAAACAACTGGAAAATCTCGTATAACTTACATACTGTTTTCAAAAGCAATTACGAACGTTCATTCCCAACGAATGGTAGAATCGCCTAGACGGACATATTAAGCTAGTCACAAGAGACCCAACATTCCAATAGCCGTTTTTATCGTCAGTTCCAACCCCAATTCAAAATTTACAAACATCCCTTAAGGAAATTTGAATCTCTCTGTGTCAGTCGATTGTTACGTCATGTTTTTGTAATTTTAAAGAGCAAATCTAACTGAAATTTTACAAACATATTTTACTAGGAATCTGAATCTTTTTGTGCTAGTCGATTGTTGCATTAGACTTGCCGTTGTATGTAGTTGCGAAACTTCGAGACATACGTACTCGAGGCGTGACTCACTTGCCATGGGTGGTCTAAGAAGTGCCTCTAAAGTGCTAATTGTAAGACTTAGCAGAAAGTTTACCATCTACAATGTACGACGGAAGGCATCAAGCAATAATCACGGTAAGTAAACTGCATTATTCGTCTTTGGAGGGTCTGGCATTGTCATTTTGTCGTATCCTGAAGACGCCCCGTGGTGAGTACATCCACAATACCACCTAAGTTGCAGAGTGAAAGTTAGCTCATGCATTTACTGAACAGTTGTCAACCAATAAGATTTGAGTACGGTTTAAGTTTAAATTATAATGAAACTAGAAATGGCAGTTGTGGCAGTAAATGAAAACCATTCAACGCCACCATCGTATCGTATTTTCGAATGATTAGGGGAAGAGGTTATTTTTAAAAACATTAGGTTGATGTTACCGGGGAACTGATGGAATTGAACTTTGCTAGAGTCGTACGCTTCACAAGCAACCGCGACAAATGGCGTTGTGATGTCAAACATGGCATGCAGAAGAGAACATAACTTGGCTCTTGACATTTCCCGCACTGATTGCAAACTTCTTCATGTATTAAGCAAAAAGTTAGGTCAGAATTCCCATCTCATGGTTGATCCACCTTGCTGTAGGTAGAAATATTCTCTTTATAAAGGATTTTTCACATTTCGATTGCTTTCAAAGAGATTAAAATAAATACAGTAAATAACGAAATTGAATGTAAAAATATATTCAATAATCTAAAGTGCACCTTAAATGGTTCAAATTTATACTTGTAAAAAATTAATTTCGATATTTTTGTCGTACATTTCTTACATATACAGAATACGATTTGAATAAAATTGGTTGATAGTATCACGTGCCTTCGAGATCATGAAATTCTCCATGTATTTCTTATTTCTCGTAAATGTTTGATAGAACCATAAAAATGTGGTGAAATTATTATTTACTCCTCCACAAGACCTTTTTCTCTGGCACCAAAAATAACCTCACGGGGCTTTTGGGGTCCAAAAAAGTGTCTTATGAGAGTTTAATATAAAAAGGAATGATTAATTTGGATACTCAGTAATTGGTAATAATGGTAATTCTGAAGAGGGAACTTGTATGAGATTTTTATTTTAGTACCTACATTTATTCTATTGCAAAATGAAAAAATTTCTTTTGCCCATAAGAACCCGACTTTGATCAAATTTCGGACATCATTTTTTTACGATTTGGAAGTAATCTAGAGGGCCAGACATTTTTTTTTAAATTAAAGGTGCTAAAGAATTTTGCGTAAATAGCTCCAATTAAAAGTTTTCACAATAATGGAAATATTTCTTAGTTTGACCACTTTGTATATTTTCGATTTAAAGTGAAATAGATGTCTTCCTTGACAAATGTGCTAACTATATGTTAGATATTATTGCCATATGTAACATCATTATTTACTCTTTTTAGGCGGTCCACCATATTTTTCAGTGACAGTACACAAGTATACCCTTTGCTGGCAGTCAAGTACCGACTAAACTCCTAAATTTTACTGTTTTCCGTCAAATAGTTTTTTTAGAGATAGCACCAACAGGCAGCCAACAGACCGACAGACAGACGGACTGGCGGAATTGAAAGACCTTTATTTTCATAATCTGCATAATTTGGAACCCGATTACAATACTTCGGTAGCGGGGGAAGCAATAAACTTAATTTTTTAGCCACACAAGTGCACCTGTATGCATTCTTTTCTTATTTGGGAACGATAAAATGTCCGTTTGACAGCGTCCAAACTATTCAAATATATCAAATCACCTTCCTCCCCTCAATAACAATGAATAATTCTATTTTATTTTGCACGTTACATCGATTGGGTAAGCTAGGCATGGAGTTAAAGGTGATTGGTGTAAGAATAAATCGCTAGGGAGTTATAATAAATCACGCTATTATTCATCGATACTACTATGTGTTCAAAAACAATTGAGTAATTAATATATAATCTTATAGGAGTAGATAAAATAAATTATCACACAGTTGTCTGCACATATTCTCTAGGTATTGTAGCGTCCGATGTAAATTCTTTTCTATTATACATACAAGTACACATTTGATGCTTTTATTTTAGATCAGTTTGTTTACAGATCTTGAAACATAAAAGTGGCTTCCAGCCAACTTATTACACAACATGTTTGGAAACATTCTGTGTATTAAATGCAAGTTTATAATGGTTAAGTGATGTCGTTACAATCGTCCTATTTTATCACAACTGAGACGGATTTAAAATGCACTATTATAAACCGAAACGAATTGTACTCTGTGTGTATTCTATTTCAAAAAAAAATATAAAATATATCTTGGTTCAAATAATTCAAAAGGTCCGCTGACATTTTGGGAAAAGAGAGAAATTATTAAACAGTTAAAATTACTGTTTTTTTTATTCAAGCCACACTGTAATTGTATCGCCATCAAACTTGTAAATGATGAAAGTACTGCTATGAATAATAGCATACTTCAATTTTTTATTGTCGAATTAAAATGTATGTTTGTTAATGTGGCAAATTATTCAATTATCCTTTAGACATATCATTTATTATTTTTAAGTGTAGGTCTTCAGAAAAAAATGACCAAGAAGTAAAAGTAAAAGCATGTTTCTACTAACAATAAATTGGGTTAGACAATTACAAAACAAGATGTTATTGTAACACTCGAACGATACAGCGTATTATTTTTTTGTATTACCGCCGACTGCGAGTACCTATTTGTCTTCAGGCAAATTTATCAATGTCTGTAACCTACAAGTATTTTAAAATTAGTTGATACTCGTTTATAAATATATTAAGTCATATAAAATTTCAAACACTAACAATATGACATACGATAAATAAATGCCATCTTGCTGGTAGTTCAGTTATCAAAGACGAAATGGAGTTCGAACCTTGAAAAAAACTAGAATGGCAGTTCAGGACATGGTTATTTTCAAAGTATATGACTAACAAAACACAAACGTTTACATTTCTATAGGAGGAGCATCTTTAAAAAAATTGAGGTTAAGTTTTGAAAATTTCGTTTTTCCTAAATATCTCGTGAAATGTTCATCGGCCAAAACAAGTTAAATTAATTTCTGAAGAAGAGGGGATTAAAATGCAAAAGGCCTTATGATTTTTTTTTTGTAGCATAAACAGTTTTCGAGTAAAATGGAATTTAATGAGTCATAAACATAAAAGTAAACATTTTTTATTTTTTATATTTTCTTGTTTAAATTCTATTAATGCATGTAAGCTTATAAATTTTATCATACTTCACATAGTTCTAAGGAAACTGTTTGAAAAACTTTAAAAAAACAGAAACAAAAAATTAGATACTTCCTTCAAAATTTTTCGGTTTTTGTATAAAGTCATACGCCACGAAGTGAATAAACATGAGTGAGGGAGATCAGCTGATCAGGAGGGGCAACACTCGCAATGCCGCAGCAGGTAAATGCATGTGTTACTGACGACGCCTTCTCTTACAGATTTTTTCATGCTTTTAAACCCATGGTACTTTTTTCTGACAAAACCATATCAAAATGGATTGTTATGAATTGAAAGCATAGGAATTCATGAACAAAATTCATAATTTATAAGTTCTAAAATTATAATAATAAATAATGTAAAAAACCAGCATTTTTAACGTGCACGCATAGAAGTGAATTAAAAAAAAAAGATCATAGTGAAGTTAAAAACTATCTTACGCACTACATAGTACACAGTCTTAACTTCATTCCACATTTTTTTCTTTTTTGTTTGGAACAAATTTCACGATTTCACAGCTATTCTTAACTGAAATTCTGTGGTTAACTTCGAAACTGTCGAGAAATTCGCAAATTTCAAAGTGCTCTGTTTTAAACTCAATAAACGGAAAACCATTTCCATTATTATTAAATTAAAATATATACTATTAAGAATATAACCCGACAAAAATACATTTGATCAATTTTTAAAGGTAAAACATTTCAAACAGGAATGTGTTTTTTCTGGGAAGTATTTTTTTAAATGTATATACATTCTTCAGGAGAAATCCCTTAAAAAATAAATTAATACATCTGAAAGTCTACACCTTCTTCTTTAAGATGATCTTTCCCGTTTTTTTAAGTTTATTTTCGACACTTTTTATGATGCTACGTCTATGAAATTTATGAATGTTTAGTTTCCTGTGCAAAAGTAAATTTGTAATGTCAGAGCCCATGTTCAGTTCATTTTACATGAAAACTATTGATCCCACGAAAAAACCATATGAGCTCTTTTTTCTAAATATTCTGTTCTTGAAAAGAGAATTTAACTTTTCTTTTGCACGATAAATATTATCCGAGATATTAAAAAAAAACAACAAATTTTCAAAATTCATATTCAATTAATTAAATGAAGCGCCCCATATAGAGACGCCAAAATTTAACCATTCTAGTATTCTCTGAGTTCAAACCCTTTGTTAACTAGGCTGTTGGTTCCAAATTGCATTTTGATGGAAAGTGGAATAAGATAATAAGGAATGAAAATTTGCAGAATGAAGAAAATTAAGGATTACAAGAATCGGAGAAATTGTAAGAAAATGAAGTCAATGATAAATAAATATAGGAATGTTGCAAAAACATGTTAAGAATTTAAGATGGAAGAGTTGTAAATGGGTACAGGTAGATGAAAGAAATTAATAACAGAGAGGTAACAAACGTAATAAGGATGCCAAACAAAGATTTGATCGTGATCTTATTACAAGTATATATTCCCGGTGTCAGTTATTTCATGTACGTGGCTTACATTAATTTGATGCCTTCAAGCTGTTAAGAAGTGGTAATTATATAGTAATTAAAATTATAACTAGATAAATAAATGTGAAACCATTAGTTCAGTCCGTATTGCAGGACACCTTTATGGAAAAGTGCTGTTTCAAGGAGGTTGAACAATAATATGAAGTTTGTAATTCAATTTAATTATGGTATCATTAAGCAGAGAGAAGAAATGAAATAGACACAGTTCCAGACGTTTGACCAGCTCTAATGTAAAACAGGAAAAGAGTCAAATTGAGGATTTTAAAGGAAACTTTGGAACAAGAAAAGATTTAGTTTGAAACGGAATGTTGCAAAAAAATGTGCTGTAGCTTCATTTGTCATTGGCCAATTATCGTTTTTTCCCAAGTCTTCTTCAAAATTTCAGTAAATATGATAAGAAGACCTCTTGACAAGGGAATGAACCATTGTAATTTTTGAGACACAGTAAAATAGAAAACGCTTTGGGACACGTTTCTCTTCACTTCTTGCATGAGAAATGCACCCCCTCAAGTCGAAAATAATATATTAGAGGAAAGAAGATGAGCCAATTCAAGAATTTTCTACTTTTCTCTAATTTTAGAGCAATTTTTCTTTACTTCACAGATTTGCAGTAAATTAAATAGGTTATTTTGCCTAATAGCCCACTACGATGAAAACACCATGAAAATTTTGGTGTGATAATCTTTACAAGGTCCTGTAATTCCAATAAAGATTTCTTGAATACTGATTGTTATTGTCTCAAGTAATAAAAATACGTAAACAGCATCTTCCAAGAATGTCATAAATGAAGCAAACATAAAAATCATGGATTATGTAATAATAATTATTAACCTCTAGTAGCGAATTATTAGTCATGAATTTAAACAAAATGCCTTTATGTGAATGAGAATTTATATTTGTTAAATATCGAGCCTAATCAATATTACAGGATTACAATAGCATTTATAGAAACTGATAATAGGGATTAATAAAGAATAAAAAGCGCGACTAATATATAACAATCAAAATCTAGTAAAAATTGTATTTTAGGTGTAACATTTGCTTAATATTTATACGATAATATTTTCTAACAATTTCATACATATTATGTACTCAAGAATAATCCTATGGATCTCAATAAGAACAGCACATAAGATCTCCCATTCAAACACTAATTGAGGATTATAAAGGCAATAACAGAGTTAATAAGTCAGCCAGATAAAGAGCAGTTAACAAATTCTCTGGTTAAACCCGTACTGAGAGTAACCAAAAGCTCAGTAAGATCAAAGACGGGGTTAGGTACAAATACAAAAATCATCGAAGAAACATCCCAGGAAAGCGACATTTGAAAGCATTTGTCAAAGGACCACATCTAAAACAAACAGAAACAGAAATAATAAGATCTGTTAGAACCTATTATTATTTTCGATTGCAACTTTGAGAGCAGTTTGTTTTAGATATGACACTTTATTGCCAAGGCGCACCTGCACACTATCGGAAAATTCGAAAGCGGCATGGTCTGCACACTCTAAAGCGACCAGAAGTGGTGGATCACTTCATATTCAAATGCGAAGCCTTGCCCTGCAGAATATACAACATTTACAGGTAAATGCAAACAAACCCGGAAAGAAGTACAGGAGTACTAAAATGTACAGAAATAGAACGAGAAAAAATTGGTTAAATCAAAATCCTTTATCAGTTTTTAAAGGTCCATCTCTTTCACATCGGTACTAGGGGTGATTTTGCGACTTTGCATCTGGGTGTGACCATGACCAATTTTCACAAATCACAAAATTTTGTATATAGGAAAGTAATAATACCCCGGTTCAAATGTGGAGATCTGGCAAGTTGGTTTTCATTGACCAACTCATCAGATGAGAAAAATTTCTTTTAAATACTGCAAGGATCAATAGCATAATGTGTTGAAGTTCCATGTTGCTGAAACCATAAGTTATAGGTAGAATAGAGTAGAGTAGAATAATTCCATCCTGAATAGACTGCGGATAGCATGATCTTGCCAGCACAGTTTATTTTTTGGAGATACAGTATTTGTGACACTCGCATCCGCCATGTGCCTACAACTTTGACGACCTACATGAAAATGTGCATGACGTAATCTATTACACATATAAGATGTCATTGATCTATGAATGCCATTAAAAAATAATTTATTTGAAAATTGTGTGTTTTCTCGAAGATTTCGAATTTGTTTCATAGCTCACTGTATAATTTATTATAAAAATACGAATAAAACGGATTATTATATTATTATGACGAACCACCTTGTATCAACTGTGTGGCAATATATCCACTACTAATTTGTTGTTTTTTATCCAATACGTCATGTCATAACATTGGCACATAGCGTAGGTCAAATGAGTTTAACTAGCAAACAACTGCATAGAAGGTTAGACCAATTTCATTCTTTCATTCATAAATTATTTAAAAAGGTTGAGGGAAATTATTTTGTTACAACATATCAATTTTTTAATGTTTCTTCATAAACTCATAAATATTAATAATGTAAAAAGTAACGTTGTAATTGCATCAGAAAGATATACAGATCCATATAAGTTATAAAGTCATAACATGTACATGTTTCTAACGAACGTACTTATAATACATTCTTAATCGGTTCAAATATGTTGTTATTTTGTTATTTGTTGATTTTTACGTCGAACTCAATACCTATTAGTCCATTATCTGCGAGTTTTACCTCAAAAATAATTCACCAACTGAACAAATTTTGTGTATGTAGGTAAAGACAGGCAAATTTATGAATGCCAAGTTTGCAATAAATCGTCTGTGAGATGCGACTTATCTCCTTATTCATTTCAACTCATTATCTAAATTCTTAATAATGTTGCGTACTGTTTAATAGAAGCGTATCCAACTGCTGTCAGTAGTTTGATGTTTACAAACATAAATGAGTTGAAACGAATAAGGAGTTATATCACATCTCACTAACGATTAATTTATATTTATTATTTATAAGTTTATTTCATAAATGTACTAGACTATAGAACTTTATTTATAGAATATGATTTTGAAAAGTTTGCGAAAGAGAATTGGCGCCCAACGTGGGGCTGCAGGCATTTTTTTCGCAGGATAACGATATTCGAGTAAACTATTAAAAATATTGTAACTTCATCACGGGGTAATAAGGACGGACAAAGCAGTATATTCATTGGATTACGCAACTGCGCGCTCTCCGAAAGAAAGTATAATAATTTCTCATTTTGGCGTCTATATGAAAACAAAAGTTACAATTAATATCTCAAAAATCAAAGACTGTATTTCTTCTCTCTTGCCCTTCTTACTATAAAAATGCACGATTGTGATTTTTTACAATTATTCCAAAATCTAAATCGCCTTTCTATCTTTTATAATAACGGAGATAACACCATGCAGCGTGAACTTGAGAAACACTGTAGACCCATATATAAAATATAATATTTAAGCATAGGCAAATAGAAATCAACTCCTTAGTGAAAAAACAAAACTGTATAGAACTAAATTTAAATATAAAAAAAAACCAGGCTGAGAGTGTCCAATAATCGTGCACAATTTACATCTGCCATGATGAAGTCCAATCCCGAAAATCCCGGGATCTAGGCTACCACAATCCCGGTATGGACAGGATCAAAAATTGGTTGAAGTCCCCGGATCCTGGGAATCGGGATCACGAGATTGTACACCTTAGTAAACAAGCACAGCATTTCACTGAACGGTATTTTCAAGAATTTTCACACTTTTTCTTATACCGGAAGTGTATTTTAGGATTCCGCTTAGTCAACGTATTCTTATACTAAATATCCTGTACTTTAATTTCTAATTTTTATCTTGAATAATAAAGCATGTAGAGGTGAACTTGAACACGTAGACACCCGATATATCAATATAAACAAATTATCATTATTATTATTATTATTATTTTTAATGATCTTCGAAATACATTACTTTAGAAGATATTCACGAAAAATGACATTTGCTACGTATTGCAATGTTATGACGATGTTTTTCAAACCATAGCGGAAACCCTATCCTTGCGAACTTTTTCATTACATACTCTAAATACTGGTTGAAACCAAATCCGTCTTTTCCTTTTTAAAAATATTTAAATTCGATTAAAAGAATAATAACATAAGCATAAATACGTATATATTAGTGAATAAACTGTGAAATTGTATAAGAAACTTGAACTAACGAAGAGATATCATTATGAGATCACTTTACAATGGCTACGGTAACTTTCATTTGTTAAGGTCAAAAGACGCTTTAAATTTTGATAAATGTCTATTGCAATTTCTCATACACTCACTCATTCAAGGTATCTTAAATCTAATGATTGCGACTAGTAATATGTCTAATATGAGAAACATAAAATAATAATAGAAAGTTTATAGGTGCATTATCATTATTTATAGAGAACACATTGTCTATTGTTCAGATCATTTATTATTCATATACAATTTTCCTTTCCGTATTTGTTTTAGAGAGCAGACGATACAAAGTTACAACAACGGCATTACTTACCACAAAAGCTTTTTATACAAAATGTTAAGGCAAGTAACAAAACAATGTTTTTAAAGTTGTGTTAATGAAATAACTTTATTTACTTAAAATATTATCAGGGCTATTTGTGAAATTTTGTCATATTTGTTTAATAATGCTCATTTAACTAAACGCACAATTCATTAGGATTTATTGTATTGTTTACTTAGATGAACAATAACTAACAGATCGAGTATTTTATTTCCGTATTGCATTGCGTTTAAATAATCTACTGCATAATGATAACATTGTGTCGATTTAAAACAGTTTTAGTTTGGTTCTCACACAATACATAATAAAACCAAACGTCTTTCAAATGTTTCATTCATTATTATAAACGCAAAAATACATAAAATATTTATATACAAGTATATTGTTTTATATTCTTTTTACTTTTGCTAATCATACGAGGTGTCTGGTGTACACGTACAAATATTTTGCATGATAATACATTGACCAAGAAGAAGTAAAAAAGTCTCATATAATTGTTGCTTTACTTCAATATTTTTAAAATAAATATTTGCTAAAAATACGATATTTTCAGACCAGGTAGTGGTAATTATAAGGTTATGTTAGGTTAGTAACGCCGGTCAAATTAAATCAAGTTCAAGGTCTTTTTGCGACGTATATTTCCCTACTTAGTATGTTCATTACATCCATAGGATGTAATGGGAGGTACAGAAAACGTAAAAATAATCTTTCATAAAATATGCCACCGCTGTCGGAGGCTCAAAGAAACATTTCATGTGCATTATTTACAGTTGTAGGCTATATCACACTATCACAGATTACCAATCAGACATTGTTGTCAATGTGTGTGATTTGTCTAGTTTTTGAGTAAATTTGAAGTGCAAAATTCGCTTTGTAATAAAAAAAGTTAGTTTTATTAACATTATTAAAATAAATTTTTTGCAGTTAGATAACAATTTGAGAATATTGGTGTTTTGCAATGAAACCTTGCGCCTTTTACCTAAAATAAGTTGTTTAAAGTTTTCGGAAGATTCTTGGTTGTGCAACTAATTAAAAATTACAAAAATGAACTTTATATAAATTGGTTAGGTGTTAGGCTTGCGACCACGGAGTTGCCGTGGAATGAATGTTTTTTTAATCGTCTTGTTTATATTAACGTAATGTTTAATGATGTTATTAACGTGTTACTGATGGTAGCAGTGGGCTGGATCATTGCTGAGTGGCACAACATGTCTAGTCGTTGTTATCTCTCAGCTACAGTAGACGGCAATATCGCAGGGAATAGTTGTTGTGTTGATGTCTGTGTATGTGACTTGGCTGAGTGGTGAAATAGCTATAGCTAAACTTCCCAGGATGTAAATATAATTTTCTTTCCCCCCTTGGCTTTGGATAAACCACCAGCCAGTAGCTCTTGATTTATAATATACCGATGCACATATGAACAGAGCTAACCTAAAACAAAACTGTACAACAATGTCTATACAAAAGGAACGATGAAAAAATTACACGCAAGTGACCGGAATACTCTTGTCTCTTCTGTCCTCTGTTTATAGTTGAACTATCTAAGCTAAAAATATTGCTTATTTCTCATTACTTTTAAGTGAAAAAATAGGATTGAGTTAAAAAAAAATATACCTAAGAAGTGTTTACGTCTTTTACATATCATCGTGTCATCGTGCAAAATATTTATACAAAATACACAAGAAAGGTGTCTTGTGTATTTTTATATATCTTTATACTATGCATAGGTTTACTATGGGCCATTACTTTCGATCCCGATTAAGTTAATTTAGCATCTGACTAAATATTAACCATCTGATTTGGTTACTTTCAAGCTCAGTTTAGGGCTTCATCGTAGTTAAATGTGGGCGTGGCTGTAGTTAAATTTAATTCTAGTATTTAGGTTCGATTACCGTAGTTGATCGAGATTAAACATAGCCATATATTTTATGAAGTAAAGTTAGTAGTGACATTTGAACTGTAATTCGTAAATTTTATTTTGATAAACGGATTTACGTGAATTGGCTGAAGTGTTTGACGACGATGAGGAGGAAGATTTGGAGTACATAAATAATTTACGTACATATCATGTCAAATAACGACCTAATCACTTCGACATATGCACTGATGAAGAATTTTTTCAAATGTTTCGCTTCACCAAGGACACGACAACTACTATTTTGCCTCAATTATTTTGTCTCTCATAGTGGCACCATCAGTTTTTTATTTTCTATCGTCATTAACTCCGGTTTCAACGTCTGCATGAACAAACTAATTTCACTCGAGGTGAAATTAATTCCTCGCCTCTTTTTCCCCATGTCACCAACACGGAACAGTCATGTCATAACATGAAGACTAAAAGTCATCACAAAGTATAAATAGTAACTATAATGACAGTTAAGATCACCACAACCTCAATCAACATAAACTTAATAGAACATGCATTTAATTTTCATCTATTTTCAATACATGAACTAGAAAGAGGTGTATAGAGCGTGTGTCTACTCGAGACTATTTGAATCTAAAGTAATACAACAAAAGAAGAAGAACCGATAAATTAATAATGCCAACTAAACAAAAACTTGATCAGTTAACTCAGTTGCTAAATATGTCGCAAAGTACGCAACCAACTTTAATCCTTGGCTATTTATTTCGGTTAAATTAGCAGGCAGATTAGTTAGCCAAGCATTTATCGCGACCGAAAGTAATGGCCCTAAGCCTATGGCTAAGAATACACGGAGACACAAAAGTGTCTAAATCGTGTCTCTAGATCGAATATCGTCGTATGTACAGCTCCTAGTACACAATGTGAACACGCTGTAGAGTAGTCTAAGAGTAATCTAGACACAACTCTCGACACTTTTGTGTCTCCGTGTGTCCTCAGCCTATGGTTCTTAGTTGCATGTTTTCAAAAAATTTTGTAAATTTTTTAGTGTTGGAAGTTAATAAAAAACGATACTACATATATTATTGGATTTTTGTCTACAAAAATAAAAGCTATGGTTTTTAATATAGCATAACCTGGTTTAACCTATATTGAATAAATATAGCGAAATGTTGCCAAAAAATTAATTTCTCGAACCGTAGCATAATTACTTAAGGTTAACGCATCAATTATTTTTTCTTTTTTAATAAAAGCGATTTTTTAACTTCCCTCAACGAAATCAAGAAAATAACTTTTGTTTGATGATGAAATGTTTTTCAAATTTGAATGTATAATCATTCTTCATTTGATTTATAACGAAATATGCATTATGCACGACTTATTCTTAGCATAGACATAATATTTACGTTCTAACAAGATAATATCTTTATACCTTACGACACAATAATAAGTTTCATCTAAAAATTGTAAGATAAGTTAAGGACGTGACCCATCTTGCGTTCAATACCAAATTGAGAGGTGATTGTGGCGATTAGAGGTGCCAAATTAATTCACGATTCTATAAAATGAGTTCATCAGCAATTTAATAATCTGTTAAAAGCAACGAACTGCAAAATGTTGTGTAATACCACTTGCTTTCACTTCTTCGGTCAAGAATCAAGAATAGATACGTAAGAGTACAAGTTCGGATTGTTCCAACAATTTATTATGAGGTTAGTATACGAAGAGGCTTTAATAACGTTTAGATATTTTAGTCGAGTGCAATTAAGCTTTTACCTGGAAATTCGTCTATTAGTGAATGGATTTTCTTGAAACTTTTTGCATTGTGTTTCTAATAAGTACAAAAAAGTATACCATTTAAAAATTGCCGCTTTTAACTGGGGGTCTTTCTCACCCCTTTAGGAGGGGCGGACAAAAATAAAATAGTAGTCACCTAATCTGATACAGAATCAAATTGTAAGAGAAAAAGATGGTGTACAATTTTTCATATAAATTTATATTTTCCAAGTTATTACGATTTGAAGATTACGATTTTACCTTTAAAGAATTGGTACCTCGAGACTGTTTTTCGTAAATGACTCAAAAGTCTTACGTTTGTGGAAAAAGTGGTATAGTACAAAAAAATAAGATTATGAAACTATAAGTATTTTATTTTTTGGTTATCTCTGTATGATGAAAAGTTGTAAAAATACGATAGTTTAAAAATTGCACCCGAACGTTTATCAGCAGAGATATAATGTTTAAATCTCAAATATGTCAGATAAAATCAGTATGATTTTTTTCCTTCTTCTATTCTTTGGGACTTCCAGCCACATGTATGTTTTCTTTTTAAGCGGTGCTCGGGGAATCTACAAAATATCACAATTAACCAGTATGTTACTGGTAAATAACCTCTACGCCTGTGACTTTTTACGTCAAGGGATCAGTTGAATGTTGCTTTTTTTAAAATAAATAACACAAATAAGTATAAAAACTTGTAATTAAATATTTCGCCGACGTTTCGGAAATCTATTCTGTTTCCTTTTTCAAGGTTTTTTTGAAAAATCTCTTTGCTGTGTATGATAAATACACAGCTCTAAGAATGTTTGTTATGTTCAATATCCATAGATACCTACTATTTACATAGAACTGTTGATATAGTTAACAGTTTTTTTAGTTTTTATACAACGTTAAGTTTGTGAAGTTCTTCTTTTAACAAGCAACCAAGTTGTACAGACATCTACGGAACAATTCGACACGCATTTATCCTCATTCAATAATATTATCGCGGATTCTTTAATTTTTCTTTTTATGCTATCTGCCTCTTTTGTTAACATTTTTGCCGAGTCATAGTTTATTCTGTGTCCATTCTCCCAAGCGTGTTCGCAGATCTTGGACCTCTGAATTTCATTTTTTCTTATATAATTTTGATGTTCGCCCAATCTTACACTAATATTTAATTTCAAGTTTTTATACTTATTTGTGTTGTTTCTTTAAAAAAAAGCAAGGTTTAACTGATACTTTGACGTAAAAGTCACAGGCGTAGAGGTTATTATCATATACATACTGGTTAATTGTGATATTTTGTAGATTCCCCGAGCATCGCTTAAAAAGAAAACATGCATGTGGCAGGAAGCAACAAAGAATTGAAGAAGGAAAAAAATTAAGATAATGAATGCCACAAATAACATTTAAACAATAATCAGTATGATGTTAAAAACACATATAATAGAAATTAAAGAGCTTGAAGTACTCTTTGAGAGGATATATGTTTCTATCTGTACAGCTTGAAAGGTTTGAATTAATATATAGCATTATTAACATGCTCAAATTTTTTGGCGTTTTTAAAAATATACTTTAAATTAAAAAAAAAATACGATTTTACTGAAAAAAATTGCTTTTTTGTATATAACTCCAAGACAATTGCATTAAAGGAATGTATGAACAATATTGAAAAATAAAGCTTAAGAAGCGAAATCTTAATTTGTATTTCAAAATATTTCTAGAATTAATAATTTGGGAAATATGACAAATATCGGACTTGAACTTTTAGTGACAAAGAAATATATTTAAATCTCATATTTTTTAAAAACTTTTGATAAACTGAAACTCTTAAAATGAGAGCATGTTGGTAATATTAATAAAAACTAATACAGATTTTGTGAATTTTGATTCTGTGGCCAATGACAGCAGGAAAGTTTGAATTTTTTTATTTTAAGAAATTGCAAAGCATTCATTGCTTTGCGCATAACATCGTTATTTTTCAAGCCGTACGGAGAAAATAAAATACTATCAGAGTACTTCAAGCCCCTTATTTCTATTATATGTATTTTTAACATCATACTGATTCCATGTTCCGTGTTAAATGGAACAGTGCTAAACTTTTCCAGGGAAGTTAAATATCTAGGAATAATCCTGGATCAAAAACTTTCCTGGAACTCACATTTCGAAAGAACACTTACCAAAACCACTGCGGCTATTTGGACGTACCGCAGGCTGTTTGGTAAGACGTGGGGTCTAAAACCGAAAATCATCTACTGGTCTTATCTTTCGGTTGTGAGACCCATAGTAACCTACGTATCATGTGTGTGGTGGCCAAAAACTGAAGAAAAACTAACACAAGGAAAGTTGGCCACTGCGACTATTTGGACGTGCCGCAGGCTGTTTGGTAAGACGTGGGGTCTAAAACCGAAAATGATCTACTGGTCTTATCTTTCGGTTGTGAGACCCATAGTAACCTACGCATCATGTGTGTGGTGGCTAAAAACTGAAGAAAAACTAACACAAGGAAAGTTGCAGAAGTTGCAACGTCTTGCCTGCTTAGGGATTACGGGAGCAATGGGCACCTGTCCCACAGCAGCTATGGAGGCAATGCTAAACCTACTTCCTCTACATCTGCATGTAAGGAAGGAGGCAGCACTCAGTACCCTAAGGCTGCAGCAGGTACTCTCCTTCAAACCAGACGATCTGGTTGGTCACCTAAGGATTCTGGGGTTAATTTAGCTGGAATCCACGACCAAACCCATTGACTCAATGTCAATCGAAGCGGGACTTTGACTGCCCGTTTGATGTGCTAATTGAGAGCCGTCAGACGAGCAGAGTCGAAGCCCTGCGGTTGGTGAAGGGGTCACTCATATGGTACTCAGATGGTTCGAAGATGGCTGAAGGGGTCGGCGTGGGCGTAGTCGGGCCTAATTGCTGGCTATCCAGAGCCCTAGGTAAGGCCCCAACCATCTTCCAAGCAGAAATCTATGCTATAGATCTATGTGCCCAGGAATGCTGAAACAAGGGCATTCGAAGGGCAAAGATCTATATAGTTTCAGATAGCCAAGCAGCGTTAGAAGCTCTAGGGTCTTATACCCTTGAGTCTAAAATTGCCTGGGAATGCAGACAATCCCTGAAGCAACTAGCAAAAAACAACAAGGTTACCTTGATGTGGGTGCCGGGGCATAAGGGAATAGAAAGAAACGAGTTAGCCGACGCCCTTGCAAAAAAAGGTGCTGAAGCCCCATTTTTGGGCCCGAACAGTCTTGGGGCTTATCCAAGAGGCACATAATGGGCGAGACCAAAAAATGGGAAAAGGATCAGAAAGAATCCTGCTGGAGGAATACACCAGGCCAAAGACAAGCGAAAAAGTTTATTACTTATTCGCCAAAGAATGCCACAAGGCTTCTCGAACTCGAAATGTCCGACTTAAGGCTGACAACAGATCTCTTGACAGGTCACTGCTCCTTGAGATATCATCTCAAGAATATGGCCAAGTCAGACAGTGATATGTGCAGATACTGTGATACTTACTGCAATAGAAACTGCGGAACATATTCTTTGCGAATGCAAGAAGTTAGTCCGCACTAGGCTAAAGTACCTAGAAATGGTGGAATCAACGCCTGAATATATAGGGAAAATAGCCCTCAGGAAAATCACAAGCTTTTACAATATGATTCTATATCAGATTCGGTGATTTCTATTTTACTTTTTTGCCCACCCCTCTGGAGGGTTTGGAAACCACCCCCAAGTAAAAAACGTTGTTTTTTAAAGGAAACCTATTTGTATTCAGCATTAGAAAGTCAATGCAAGAAAATCATGAAAATAGAGCAGTAGCAGCTGACGTCACAACATGGCCGTCAAAGTTGCCTGGGTGGTAATAACCTAGTTTTGCATTTGTGTGCTTTCTGATTAATTCGAGTTTTTAAAGAATTTGTAGTGCTTTTTTAAACGTTTTTTTCGTATCACATCAATTTTGGGTGTTTTTCGTCTATTATACATTTCGCGATTTATTGATCTGACTTTAATTTAGTGTTTTATTTGTGTTTTTCAACCGGCGTGTTATCTTGCGTACCTATCAAAAGTTATTAATTTTCGATATGGTAAGTGAATTTCAGTGAATTTATTATAATTTTATTTATATTCTACATTTTAGGAGTCCCTTCACTACATTTCTAAGCTGAAATGTATTAATGGAGCCAACCTATATGATTTAAAAGTGAGAGATTGAAACTATATCGTTGGATGATTTTTCAAAAATATAATATAGCATTGAATTAATGAACCATTGTGACCCTTCTTGTAAATAAAATTTATATCTAAACTGTAAGACTATTATTCATACTTACCCTTATAATTATGTATAATATGTATAATTTGAAACATTCAATGATGGTAGTCGATGCTGTTAAAAGTGTGTTATTTTTTAAATTCTGTTGTGTTTTAGCTCACTTACCTTCACTGGTATTTTATTTGTGTACATTATCAATATTTTGAACCTCTGTAATTATAATTGTAAGAATCAGAACAGATACCAAACTAGGTATATAGCTATATAAAGTATTCGGAGCGTATTATGTTGCATATTTGCTCGCAATTTAAATTAAATGGAAACTGAAATGATCTCACAGTCCTATCTTTTTATTAGATTTATTATTACTCCTGCATTTCATAATGCAAATCTCTGATTGTTGTTAGTAATGTGATAAACACTTAAACTCGTTACAAACTTTTGAGTTTAACAAAAGTAAGATATAAATCGATAAAAAGTTGCAGGGAAATATTTTAAATCGTCAAAAAACGTAGATTTTACAATAGGTTTATAAAACCATTAATATATGATTGATATATTGGCATAAATCAATGAGTATTTTGATAACTTTTAACCTAGTGTAATAATACTACCTAACCTATGTCACTGCCTAGCTGTACCTGAGCGTATATTAATTAAACATTTACTAAAATATGTCTTGATATTATATCTGTACAAAAAATGTAAAAAATCCAATATAGCCTTTATTTTCACAAATTTATGGGTTCACAAAGATGTCAACGTTCTTGACACCAAACTTTACACTGGTAAAAACAACACTAATAAAGTATATATAAAATTTTCTCTTACAGTAGATTTAAAAAATATATATTTATAAACATCACTACATCTATCTGATGTTAAGAAATCCTCCACTTTATATTGAACGAAAATTGACCCCAACTTAAATGTCAAATTTCTGCATTTACCACCCAGGCAACTGACAGCTGGCAATACTGTGACGTCACTGCTAGTGCTCTATTAATTCATTATTACTGTGATTTTTTTCTCTTTGTGTCGAATTGAACTCGACTACTTCTCTTATTTCTATAGACAATAATTTACAACCCTCGTATATAAATAGCTTTCCTTCGTTTGAGGTTTATCAATAATCAGTCACGATTTATGCTTATTTGAAAGGAGAGGAAGTGATTGTTTATTAGATTTGGTTTTAAAAAATGTAGGTAATCACAATGTTCCACAAACTTTTTGTTGAAAAGTACTACTAGATTATATAAAGATCAACGATGAGTTAACTCAGTACTGTCATTTTTTAAATATTTAATTAAGACTAACTTTTTGGATCGAGATTCTAATCTACTATTGCCATTTTTTGTGATGTGTTTTACATAATCATTACCAATATTACTTAAGCAACCAGTTTATGCTAATAGTTTCGTAAAATGAACTCTCGCTACCTTCCAAATGTCAGAGACCTGAGTGATGATATATTTATATGTATTTTTCAAAGTCAAATAAGGAGATGGGAATGATATTTATTATAGTCTCTGTTAGTTAATATAGAAATTATTACATGCCATTATTATGGAAATGAAATAGAGTGGAATTTATTTATTGTTTGTCCGTATAGGGATTGATATTTCTGACACAAGGCCACTATTTTGAAAATTGGTTGACCTAAACATTTAAATATTAATCGAAGAACATTAAAAAAATATAATTTTCTCATATATAAAATATATCAGTTACAGTTTTTAATACACAAGCTGAAATATTGATAGGGCAATAAAGTGATTTTTGTTAAATTCTCTGCAGTAAAATAAAAACTACTTTAAACAGAGATAAGAAACTTGGTAGGAAAACATAATTAAAATTATTGTGCGGTTATTATTTCTAAGCAAAAATAAATAAATACAACTCAGTAAATTAGACTATTTTTGAGAAATATGCAGATTATATTGTCAATGGAAATCCATTTCGAAAATTTCGGTAAGGTTCTTGCAATGTATGAACCGCCACACAATGTGAAAATAAAAAACCATTGGAAAATTTACAGTTCTTTCTTCATTCCAAATTTAGGTTCGAATTAAAAATACTACAAACCAAAAAGTTCAAACAAAATAAATTAGTTAAGAGAGGTACAAAATAATCAATATTTATTTTAAAACATTTTCTTAAATGTTAATTAGAAGATTATCTAATCTAAATAACGTTTGTGGACGACTTTTGGTAATATTGTCATCTTCAATCATTTTTACCCGCAACTCGATACGAGTACTAACAGAGAATCTACATCCCAAAGACATAGTGAAGTCGCCAAAATAATCCAGTTGACTTAAATGTGGGATACGAGCTGGTTAGGGCAATTCGTTTAAAGAAAGCACATATTCAAATCACATATTTGGTTTTAGTCTAGTCGTTCAATTAGATTATTTTGATTTGGCGATAGCTCATTAGGACCTAGCGATTTTGAATGTCCCACGAATAACTGTTTTTTCAACTGAAAACCACACCACAAGTGAAAGTGCCTTCAGAATTTTATTCAGGAACGTAGAATCAGCATGCTGTCTGTTTTAAAGAAGTAGGGTGAACTATAATCCAGGTGACAGCTGATTTGGCAATAGACTTTAAACAGAAGTGCAGTCATATGGATGAAAGTTTCCTTTTTGTAGTATTCTGAGCCTAGCAAATACATTTATTGCGTCTTTCATTTTGGAATCGATTTTTTTTCATTTTCTAAAATAATGGCCAAAAACTAATAATATCTATTGTTCTCTGAATTTTCTATTTTTCGGGCTTTCTGAAGAAAGCAAATATTAAACAATTTGATTTAAATTAGCACACCAATACTTGGAGCATTACAGACTCTCTCGCTAATCATTTTTTGAAATAAATTAATATGATATGTGAATCAGTTTAGGTGAAATCTTGCTAGCCAATTTTGAACGACTTGATCCGTTACTTTAAAAGCTTGCATAGCGATAAAGTAGCACCCAATGATCATGTAAATTTATAAATAAATCTTATGTGATAACTAATAACAAATTGTACTCATGACTATTCATAAATTTAGAAAAAATTATTCCGTATAACTTCAAATAAATAAGTTGCCCTTTGAATCCTACAATTAATGCAGAATACTGTAAATAGTTCTCTATGATTTTTTTTTTATTAATAAACTTCATAAAATATTTTTTTTATTCCATGAAACTAATAAAATTGCAAAATAAATGAGGGAAAAATGCTCGTTTTTGGAAGGTAAAATTCAATAAAGTCCAGTCTCGAATTGAATTGAGGCAACTCTTCTATTTGAGCCCTTTAAAATAGGAGTTTTGAAAGAAATTGGATGTGAAAAAATTTGAAAAAAAAACTGTTATACTTATATACTTATAATCTACAAAACAACTTGTGGAATGCTGACTTTTAATTTTATCAACGATTCAATTTTTTGAGATAGAAAAGTAAACCATGCTTTTTCATAATGAAATTTTTTATCAAAATAATGTGTTTATAAAAATATTGCAACTGCACGTCCCGGCTCCTCCGCCATAAATCAAATTGCCACTAGCGTCCTCAGAGAAAAAAAAAGTGGGATTAATATTACCGAAATATTTAGCTTAATATTGGAATAATATTGTTTTATAAACATTAAAACAGTAGCACCTTTAATTAGTTATAATGGCCTTCCAATTTTTAATTACTTATGAATTAATATTTCTAACATAAAATATTCAAAAATATACGAAACATCCAGTAATAACATATTGTAGAATTTAATGTTTGTCGATATTTCCTATCTTGGAAAAGTTTTGTTTATATTGCTATGAGATAAATATAACAGTATGTCACATGGAGAGGATTTTTTTTTTGTTCAATTTGTAGTGGGGTGATATTAGCTACCAATTCTATTTTACTTTTACAAATGGACGCATATAAAATTTTAAAAACTAGACTTTTTTATCATTCCTATTTCAAAATAACAACAAAATTTATAATTTAATAACATAGTTATTAATTAATTATTAAAGAAAAGTTATCTAATATAAAACCTAAATTGCTTTTAAACCTTTCAATTATTGATAATAATAATAATAAAATCTGGACACAATTTACAGTTATAACTGTTAATACATTTTCTAAAAACTTTGGGCGTTAAATAGTCTATATTGATATTTTGTTAAAATATAATAAAACTATCAGTATGAGATTTTACTTCAATTGTTTTAATTTCTGAACTTTGAAAACAGTGTGATTTGCTTTCGTTCCCTAAATTATAATATATTTTTGCGAGAATACATCTATACAATACCTAGATATTCCTAAGTACAAAATATTTCCATTATTAACTCAGGACTACCTGCAAAGTTGTGAGAATGTTAATTAATAACAATTTATTTGAGAGACTTTAATTCTAGCACAAGAAAGATCAATTTCACATGAAATGTTTAATGAAACTTTATAAAAGAATTACAGAAACATTGCGTAGAAATGTAGTGGGATAATTATAAATCAATAGTTATAAAACAATAACAAATAAGTTTTGTATTTGACTTATTTTTCACAAACATAACTTTCTTTCGTATATTCGTGTTTATTTTAAATGAACTAAAATGAACGATAAATATTTATTTTCCACTAATTTCATTTTCACTATAACAGTGCTAATTGATTTCGTTAATATGTTAATTTGTTTACTAAAAACTAAAATAAGAAGAAAGTATGTTTTAAAAAATGATTGTGTGGCTAGTACATTTACCTATATATTATGCAACTATACATTACACGTAATACAAAATTTTGGCTCCTGTATATAGCCTAGGCACTTCGAAAAATTTACGGAAAAAATAGCGTTGCTTGCCTTGAGAATCTAAACAATTGGGTATTCTCCTTCAGGGGAATTTGATAATGTCTTTAAATATGTTGAAATCGCACAAAAGAGAGCACCTGCTTTTAACCAATATCAGTCCATTAATTTACCCACTATCAGTCTAATAATTACTGAGATTGAACAATTCTTTCAATTCATTATTCGCTCATTTATCGGTATTGAGTAAATTTCCAAATATTATTCAATTTTTTATTAATACATTGATTTATCAACCCTAAATAAAGGAAAAAAAACAGAAAATTTAATAGGTAGAAGACAAAATAATCCCACATAACGCTTGAAAAATTGTAACGTCAACGTCAAAACTATCAATTTGGAGGTCATGTTTTACTGTGATTTATTGTTTTTATTAGTGGTGCAAGTAAATTTATCAATGCATTTGCTTTCGAAAACTAGTTTGCTTAACTACTGTCTTTAACTTCAAAAATACAAAAAAACGCAAGTAGTACAGAAAACCACATTCGAAGATTAAATAAAAATCACGGGATGCCATATAATGGTATATTATTCATTAAGCGGTAATGAGGTAATAACTCACGCAGATGAAGTTTATAGCACGAGCTGCAGGCAAGTTGGTAAGAGCACAGGAACTTGGGATTTGGTGCATACCCTAGAAGCTGAGGTCTCATATTTTTTTATAATACTTTTCAACCCGCCACCATCCCTACTCCATTATTAAAGTGGTTGATAAAATAATATTGACATTTTCACTTGAAATTTCGTACACGGGTACACGTATGTATTATAGCGACGTCTGAAACTAGATTATATTTTGAGATGATTCCGTTGAAGGAATGGGAGGTAACTATAGGTAAAAAGCGAAAAATAAGTTAAGCAAGCTGGTAAGAGTAGAAAAACTTGGGATTTGGTGTTAGTCGCGTCATTTTAAGATGAAAAATGTGAAAACCTCTGAAAAAAAAAGGTACAGAGTCAATTAACTTAATTTTTGTTGCAAAGAGTTCAGAAAATCATTTGGAAAAAACAGTACCTTTTATTCTTTGGCGGAAATGTTTGGTTTCATTTTTTTTTTTTTTTCAATAATTGGCCAATATTAATGGCCAATTTAACTGAATTAATTGAACAATTTGTTATTATACACAATATGCTTTAGAATTAGACGAAAATGGTTACTTTGGTGTTTTTGGGGTCGCTGATTACAAATCTGAAGTTCAATTTGGAAAATTTGAAATAGCGGACCGGAAGCCGGGCCATTTTCCATAATAAATGAGAATGGATGTCTTGGCCTTGAAAATCTGTGCTCGGGTAACTCTCAAGGTCACCGATTACGAATCCGAGGTGTAATTTGATAAATTCAAAATGGCAGACCGGAAGTAGAGTCAATTTGTTAAGAAAAACTCGTATTTTTTTGTTTTTGGGTTCAAAATGAGTACTCGGAGGTTTTTGACGTCGCCGAATACGAATTAGAGGTCCAATTTACGAAGTTCAAAATAGCGGACCGGAGGAACAGTCAATCACTTCGGAAAAACTCGTAATTTTTACTTTTTTGGGCTGAAAGTATGAGAAATACTAGTATTTCCTGAAAAATATACTAATTCCGGATTCGTAATCAGCGACCTTGGAAACCACCTAGTACAGATTTTCAGGGCCAAGACATTCATTCTCATTTCTTATAGAAAATGGCCCGCCATTTTGAATTTCTGAAATTGGACTTCAGATTCGTGATGAGCGAGCCCAGAAACCTCTGAGTAACCATGTTCGTCTAATTCTATTGCATATTGTGTATGATAACAAATTTTTCAATTAATTTAGTTAAATTGGCCATTAATTGAAAAAAAAGAAACCAAACATTTCCGCCAAAAAATAAAAGTTACTGTTTTTTCTAAATGCCTTTCTGAACTTTTCCTAATTCTTTCAACCCCCACCTCTACTCCATTATTAAAGGGGCTGATAACATAAAATTAAAATACTCACATGAAAGTTAGTACTCTTATGTATTGTAATGACATCTATTTGAGACGATTCCGTTGAAGGGGTGGGAGGTGGCAGGTTGTGAATAGGTGAAAATGAGTAAAACAAGCTAATAAGAGTCTAGAAACTTAATTTTTAACGTATATGGTAGAAACCAACGCCTAAAATTTCTCTGACATCTGTCCAAAATATTATTAAAATTCTATCCAATAATTTCCACATACTAGAGTGCAAATATAGTCAAGATGTTTCCTTTAAAGTGACTTTGATGAAGAATCTGGATGTAGAAGTAGTAATTTCTTAGGCAGTGGTTTTTTTATAAGCTAAACAGAGAGATTAGAAATGAGTACCATTCTCAATTTTATTCAGCAGCGTTACGATTGTAGTCACAAAAATTATATTGGTCCTTCTTTGGGAACTACAATAAAGTATAATAAGGGGTAAATAAAAATATTTAAAGCTTCACTACTTCCAATCTATCGATTTAGGAAAGAGACGAGTGACATATTTTGCAGCAAATCAATTTTCATAAATTTTCGTTACGGATATTTCTCGTTCTAGTTATGTTTTATTAACTGCCTCTCAAGTAACGAGGTAACTTTTTGAAAATTGAGGATTTTGTGTCAGGTAGATATGAGGCCTATAGTTTATACAGTTCGAACCACGAAACTACAGTCTTTAAAACTAGTAATAAATTAATTATATTAACATAAGAAAGAAAAATGATGCATTCATAATAATAACTTTTCCTCAATTTGAGTGAGTGTTGTTATTAAGAAAATACATCCTGCATGTGTGTACATACAACAAAATAATTATGAATTGCACTGTAAAACAAATAGTATTTAGGCGTTTAGAAATTATTTGACACTAGCCTAATTGTTAAAAAATACAATTTTATATTTATGTTAGAGGTTTAGTAATTGCTTCCTTCTAATTTATATAGTAGGCTTGTGAGCACGACAAATATACAATCATAATTTTGTTACTTACCTTCGATAGTTTCTATGAAACGAGGTAATCTATAGTTAATTTCGGTAAATCCGTGAGATATTAGTATAAATTCATAATAATGTCTGTTTTATATCTAAGGAATGCTGCGTTGAGATATTGTTTGTTTAATGTTGACCTCCAGGTAGGACACTAATGTTGGATTCATATTGTTTTAATATTGGTTTAATATTCCTAAAATATTGGTCTAATCTAAGGAACCCAATATAGAACCGATAATAAATGAGAACATTTCAATGTATCGAATCAATGTTGGTTAAACTTTATTGAGATATTTGAAAACTATATCATATAATGTTGTATTCAAACATACTTTAATATTTAAAATTACATGTTGACTTGATAATTTACTGTACAATTTGACTCAATGCCTAAAAGTGATAAGACAATATCAGCAAATACTTGTAAACGCACGTATACATACATATATGCCTAATATACACAAAAATGCTTATCTGGCTCGAGTATCCTTATTATAAACAAGGAAATCAAACTACTTCTTGTAGGCTTTAAAAACTGACATTAGAATAATGAATATTATCTCAAAATGAGCTTTACAAAACAAGAGTTACTGTAATACGCCTTCGCAAAATATGTATCATGTATGGCAGGTACACCATCTATGTACTAGATGTTCCAATTTCTTCATTGTCGTTAATCACAGAATAGGTAAATTGTCATTATTGTCAGACAAATAATTTGTAAAGAAAGTAGTCTACATCTATGAGAATAATCGATCTGATTTCAAAGCGAGTTAACCAATATAGGATAAACATATTTTTCAATATTTAAAAACTATAAACTTTTAAATATTATACAGCCGATGTTGTCTTATGTAGGTAAATAGAACAATATAATCTAAAATTGACTTTTCCAGTAAAAAACGAATAAGAGATTTTCAATATTTGAAAACTAATATCTGTCATTATGTATCGATATGGATTAAATCACATTCTTTAATCAACGTCTGGTGAGTACAGATATTACAATAATACATCAATGTTTATTTTGTAATATTAAGAGGCAAAACAGAGTTTGCCAATATAATCTCAATATGATTCTCTAATATTTTAAAAGTAATATTTGACAGTATTATTGTTACATTTCTTATAGATTATCATGTAATAACAACATTAAGTAATTATTGCTTTTCAGTATTATACAATCAATATTTTTATTAATCGTCAATATTGAACAAATTTGAATTTTACAATATTTGAAATTCAAAATTCGCTACTAATTTAATTAGAAAGTATATACAAACATAGTACCAGTATACATCATTCAATATTGTAAAATATGTTTATAGAAGTTCCAGCCAATACTATGTTTTATTTGAGTCACTTTACACAATTCAGCCTTTTTTACATAAAAATCTTTAGAATTTAATTCGCCAGGAATTCCGGAGTAAACTGAGAGAAACCAGGACCTGAATAGGGATGTTTGTACACAAAAAAATGAAGTACCTAATCATTTTAAGTCCATAAAACTCTTTTTTAGTATTCTGGAAGTCGAAGCAGAAAAAAATTGATGGTATACAAAAAAAAACTACGGTTGCAAAAACTCCAGAATTTTTGCTTAGACGAGTCTTTTACAGCATATCATACAGTTAAATTAAGGAAGCGTTACGTTAATCCCATTTACGGTTTAATTGTATTATAGGCTTAACATGTTTATTAGTAAACTAATATTACAAATGTGTGTTAGAGTTTGGCATTAATCACTCACTTTTAGGTTCATATTCCGCCATCTGCTTGCTTGTTTCGAAATTTTTCGCTAATAATTTTCAAATTCATTGCCAATTGGTTTTAATTTAGTTCATATTTTGGTATTTATATCACATGGTCAACCTAAAACACAAATTTGTTGTTATACTAAGTATTACAGTAGAAACTATTCATTAAAAAATATGTGTTTGTTTATTAACTAAAGAAATATAAATTATCCAAGTAATTAATTATAATATTAAAATAAGGACCGTATAGTGACGTATTACGATAAAATTAGAGATAATTAAAGACAAAATTAACATCGTTCTAACATTACACATTAATGTAAATATTTATTTAATGTATGTTTAGGATGCAACATCTCTATATTTTTTATAATCAAACTATTTGTGTATTATGTGAAATATTTACACAATTGCAAATAGACGTGATAAAATTGAGATATTATTCAAAGCAGATTAAATTGTTTTACAAAAGTTACTGCAACAATTATTTAGATCTAATTTAGGGACAATAAGGTTAACTCATAAGTTATTAAAATGTAAAAAAATAGAGAACAAACTACAAATCGGAGAAAAAATCATTGTCGTTGTTTATAAACTATAAATTATGAATTCAATTTAGCTTTATTGCATGTGACCAAGCCCCTGAAACGTGTCGACGACATTCATTGGCCGAATTTCGAATTTTACAAGGTCTGCGTCATTTTAATCGAATCAGTATTTGCGAAACCTGGTAATGAACGCAGGTGAAATTTTTGTGCGGTCATAAGCCAAGTTTATAATAAAAATAATACAAATATTTCCATATATAAATTGTTATATTCAATCTGACGAAATCAGTTTGGTAATATTTTCACATAACATACTTTATCCGATTTCTCATTGGTTGCGTTGAAGGTGTACGCTAATTCAACTTGATTCGGTATATTTTTCTGGTAATACTTAGAGAATTACACATACAGTGAGCTAAAGGTAAATTTTTGAAAAAGTTATGGCGCAATCGACATTATAATTAAATAGCTATCTTCATTTCTGATAGGGCTATTTCAGAGAGCATATTTTTGTTATAAATAAAAGAATAAATATTATGGTATGTTACATAATAATAATCTCCGATAGAAAAAGTAGGCTTTTTCGTTCACATTTGACAGCGCAAAGTTGACGATTACTGAGAAGCTATGAGTAATATCACATTACCGCTCATCCCCCATGACGACGAGCGGTAATGTTGGTAATAACTCACGCGGATGAAGTTTACAGCACTAGCTGCAGGCGAGTTATTACCATTATCGCAAGTTGAATATTAAACTTTATCTACTATTATAACAATAAATATTAACATAATAGTTCGCTAACCGAATTCACCACTATACCTGATTTGCAACGTCGAAACTGTTCAAACATGTCAAATCAATTTCCTCCCCTCGATAATAATTGATCCTTCTATTTAATTTCGCGCATTACATCTATTGGACAGGCTAGACATGAAGTTAAAGGAGATTGGCTGTACCTTGTGAGTATAATTACTCACAAGTGAATTATTATAATTCACGCTATTTGTTTATGGATACTATTAATTGTTCAAAATCGGTTCTTTAATTAATATATAATCTAATAAGAGTAGATAATAGTATTTATGATACTAGTGTGAAAAATGCATGTTTAAGGCACACGTATCAAAGTAACTCTTACAAGTGCCTTAAACGCATTGTCACACGAGTATCATACAAGATTTTTTCTCTACGAACGTATAAATATTAAAAGAAAGTTATTGAAAAATTTTAAATATCTTGTTCAAGATGTCGAAATATTTTGAATTTGCATCTTGATCGTCCCATCGGCTGTTGTCGGGGATAACCTTCAACAACTGCACGAAATGCGTCTTAAATATATATAACAAATAAATTCTCAATGTTAATGTTCTTAATGTAAAATTCCAATAAATTTTTACAAAATTATAATAAATGTTGATTTGATTCTTTACGTTATAAATTTTTCTTTATACCAGTGCGAAAAGTGACAGGTGTTTTCACACTGGTGCGTTAAAGTGACGTTTTTCACACTAAAATGACAGTTGAAAAGTACGACATTTCGATAATGAGTTAGAAAAAGTACTATAACGCTCACTTGAGCGCATGTGCACTTAAACTATGAATGTTTGTGAAGTAGTAATGCCCTAAAACTTTTGTCGTTTATATACTTAATTAGAGTTGATGCTTGATTTTTCAACATGACCGTTGTTTGTTCTATATAAAATTACCATATAAATTCAACCAGAAGCAAAAGTAAAGTAAAATGACAGCTTTGGTGTCTTATTTGTTTATTTTTAACACATGTATGGCACACTCATAAACTGTTGACGAATCGCAGTTTTCAGTCAAATATTTAACTTAATTATTGATATATTTAGACATTAGGCAGAATTAGGTAGGAAATTGAGTTAATCCGACCAGAAACCTTTCATAATAGAGGAAAATCTTGCAGAACCCCCAGACCTGCATCATCTTAACAAAGCTAATATTTTGACAATAAATAGTGTGATATGTAGTTAAGAACGTATGCATACTGCTAGTTTGAAAACTGGGTGCTTTTACAGGTAATAGGTACAAAAGGTACAAAAAATGCCTTACTAACCTACATTAATGTATGATAGCTGGTATTCATATATGTTTGACAGAATACTATTAAAAAGCAACATTCATTATTGCCAGACACTTTTCGTGGGCCCTAACTTTCGCCAGAAGCTTTAAAGCTCGAAAAAACTAATAAGCTTAGTTTTTTTCGAGCTTTAAAGCGTCTGGCGAAAGTTAGGGTCCACGGAAAGTGTCTGGCAATAATGAATGTTGCTTTTTAATAGTATTCTGTCAAACATATATGAATACCAGCTATCATACTTTATCGTAGGTTAGTAAGGCTTTTTGTACCTTTTGTACCTGTTACCTGTAAAAGGGTCCCCGCTTTCAAGCTAGCAAGTATGCATACGTTCTCAATTTTGCTAAAATGATATTGGTCTGGGGGCTCTGGAATCTTGGTCTATAAGGTTTTAGATGAATTTGTATTTCATCATATTTAAAATTGTATTTATTTTACATAAATTGTCGTAAACACAAATAATTTTTTTTTTAATTATTGTTATGTAACATGCTGTAATATCTATAGCTTCATATTTAAAAAATGTGCTCTTTCAAATAGCACTAGCAGAAATGATAGTTGCTTTTTAAAAAACTGTCGATTACGTCTTAACTTTCCAAGAAATTAAAAAATTAAATTTTTGAACCAGAACAGATAAATTGCATATAGAAATAGATTTGTAAGAGACTTTGTGTCAGTCGCTTTATAACAATTGTATGGAATTTATTCCTTTATATCGCGAATTCACTGTATGTTATGTATATGAAGAGTCGTAAAAATATATATGCATATAAATCGGTGAACTCAAGTATGGAAAACGTCTCCCTAAGTGCGAAGACACAAACTCAAATACTTTTGGCAAACGTCAAAACAACTCCACACTCTGGACACGTTTCACCAACTAAGCTGGCATCATCCAGAGATAATTATAAAATTATTAATCACTATATAGATAAGAATTCAAAGTAAGAGAAAAAGAAGAGAGCATTTACTAATTATACTGTTTGCTTTTTGTACATTGATAAAGAATTACTTTTCTTTTTATATTAAATTTTGTTCTGTATTTCTAAACGCCTGTTGGGGCTAACCAACTACCTAATTACACGTATTATATTTTTTGATTTGTCTTTTTATAAATTAATATTTATCTAATAAAATTATAATATAACCATTTGAAAAACGTACCTACTTGATTTAAATTTCATAGTATATAAATATTTTGTTTTATTGCCCTTTAAGATGTATTCCTTTCAAGATTTAAATAGTTTCTAGTTGTGTAATGTCCTTGAGATCAATTAAAATCGGAAATATAAATATAAGGTCTATCCTTCCATCAATACATGAAATACGACATATTGTTTTGGTAAATTCATGTTCTGTGCATAACTGAAACATGGCTCCATAAAGACCTACTAGACGATGTAATCAGTATCGATGGCTATAAACTCTATAGGAAAGGTAGGGGATCTAGGGGTGGTGGTGTATGTATTTTCGTAAATTTTTTTTTTACAACATCGCTAATTTCTCTTAAAAATAATTGCGTTAAACGACTTTGGATTAATTTAACAAATAAAAATGAAAATATTGCTATTTTCGTTGTATATAGACCACCGTCCCAGGATCCAGCATTCTTTCCCTCAGAGTTTGAGGATACCTTAAGTTTAATACTACCTTGTGCTGAAAATATCATATGTTCCGGGGATTCTAATTTTAATGTGTACAGCTTTAATAATTTAAATGTACAAAATCTTTTGGCAGTTTTAGATGAGTCTGGCTTGAATCAAATCATTGACTCTCCTACCAGGATCACTAACATCATTTCTACATTAGTAGGTCTTATTATAGTCTGTTCTAGAAAAAAGGGTTGTTGACTATGACCTCTCAGATCATCAACTGGTATATTACGTGATAAAGGTGCACAGCAGAAAAATTGAACCCAGGAGAGTAACGTATCGTGATTATAAAAAATTTAATTATACTCCATTTGAAAAAGATGGCATATAATGCCATACCATTTTATAATATTTTTGATAAGGTAAATTTAAAAATGATTAAATTATGCTGTCCTCATATTATCCCTTACCTGCTCCGTATAGTAAATTATTGTTTACAAGAAAATGTGTTTCCATCCACTTGGAAAAGTGCTGTAATCACTGTATTACCGAAAAAAATAAGCCTGGAGATTTTAAAGATCTACGTGTGATTAGTGTTCTACCTACTTTCTCTGAAATACTTGATAAAATCATGGAACATCAACTTAGAGAGTATTTACTGAAGAGACAAATACTACCTAAAATACAATCGGGCTCTAGAACTGGATACAGTTGTACTACAGCGCTTTTGCAAGTGGTTAATGATATAAGGAGCATCAGATCAGGGTTTATGTACAATTTTAATTTTACTAGATTTTAGTCGGGCGTTTGATACGAAATACTTTTATCTCTTTTATTACATATAGGTCTAACAAATGGAGCAGTTAATGTATTTAAAAATTATTTACAAAATAGACAGCAGAAAGTCTGTATTGAACAAAACTGCTCAGAAGACTTAGTACTGAGGTCAGGTGTACCACAAGGTTCTATCCTGGGACCATTACTTTTTACCCTATACACCAGTCACTTTATTTCATGTTTAAAACATTGCCAAATTCATTTATACGCTGATGATACTCAGCTATATTATTCATTTAATACTTCCAACATTGATGTTGCCTACCAACGTATAAACGAAGACTTAAAATCTTTTTTAAATGCATCAAAAGACCACTGCCTTATTATTAATACCAGCCAATTCAGTGCTTTAATTTTTGGTCCTAAAATATCTCGACAACTTATTAGAAATCAGGTTCAAATAAATGTAGATCAAGAAAACCTTCAAATAGTTGACTTTGCTAAGAATTTAGGTGTTATTATTGACAGTGGTCTCCGATTTGAAAAACATAAACTTACATAAAAGGCATAGAATTCTATCAAATTAAATTATGGGAATAGGCACTATTTATCTCAAAAAGTCAAAGTGATGTTAAGTGAAAGCCTGGCTTCGTCTTTGTTAAATTTTTTTGACTGCCTGTATGGCCCTGATTTAACTACTGCATACAAAAATAAAATACACAAAAATTCAAAATTCTTGCCTTGGGTTAATTTATGGTATACGCAGGTCTGAAGGAATATCGCACAAGTTAAAAGACACAGGTTGGCTGAATATGGAGAATCGCAGACTACTTCATTCAGCATGTTTATATCATAAAATTTTAATAAAGAAATCTCCTGAATACTTATATAATAAAATAAAATTTCGTACCGATGTACACAATCTTAATATAAGGTTCAAAGGCCTTTTAACCCCACCTGTCCGTCGAGCAGAGCAATTTAGGTATCAGATTTGCAAAGTATATAACTCTCTACCCGAAAAATTGAAAGGAATGGATGTAAACTGTTTCAGAAAAAAAATAAAAATATTAATTTATAATAATTAACACATTTAATGTCATTAACCTCTTAGTTTTAGTTTAAGTTGAATGTTTTTTTTTCTTTGTATTGACCATAGATGTAATTATTTTTAATTTATTCTATTTGAATGTAATGCGCGAATTAGGTTAAGTGGAAGATCAGCTCAATTTGATAAGTTTTTATATTTGTATTACTCCTTTTAATATTTGTTAAAGTATTGCTGAACTTCGGCTAACAGCGTTGTACGCGGAAGTGTACAACACGGCTAGCCAACGCTATTATTATTATTAATATTATTAATTAAAATTCATTCTTAAGTAGGGTTCAAAAAGTCCAAAAGATTCAGTACCAAGCATTTTTCGTGTTAAAATGAACACATAACTTCCTGGAAAGCTCCTAAATCGGCTAGGAAATACTTATGGGCATATGTTTAGAGGGACTTGTCTTTGTTTTAGCTGTTGAATATGCTGTCAAAGCTTGCACAATTTTCACACTCTGTAGAGTAAAACCTTTACTCTTAAAGTTTGTGCAGTATTGACAATTTTGATACTCCCTGTAAAGCAAATCCATAGAAAAATTGTAATAGTCCTTTTATGGTAGAAACTCACTTTTAGGAAAATTTACGACGTACTTAATTTTTTTAATACTAGCGGAATTATCAGCACCGCTTTGCATGGAGAATGTGGAGAATCCCACCACACGACCTTACATTTCGATTTCAATGAGAACGCTGCTCTCGCATAGCAATGACCCGCATCTAGGACAAATGTTGCAATCCGGACGCCATTATAGAAGCTATTATTTGCAGTTACAGAGTCAATATTAAACACACAAATGAAATTTAGGACATTCACTTTATATTTGTTTTGAGTTGTTCTGTTCCTTATTATTTTAGGAAAACCGACGATGGAGTATAATTAGATGCACAGAAGCGATAGGCAAACGCAAAACTTTTCGAAAGTGTAGCACAGAATTCTGCGAAAGTTTCACAAGGGTTATGGTTAAAGCCATGCAAGTTTTTAAATACATTGTTTTAAACAAGTTTTTCTTTGAATTTATACCCGGATTCGAGTAAAAATTAGAAAATGGATTGTTTTCTTTTTAAAGTAGGTACATTTTTTAATATTAGCGCATTGCATGGTTTCATTTTACGATGAGAACAAGTATTTTTTGAAAAAGAAATTTAATAATTACATAGGTTATTAAGATACATTTTTTACATTAACATTATACAAAAAGATGTTTTCTAGATACGGGTTTGAGTTTCCTAATCTAAAAATAAATAAATAACTTAAAAAAAATTTAAAACACGCAATTTTTTTTTTTTTTAATTTTGACCGTACCACGCTCTTACGTTTACGAAGATACTAATAATTTGTTATTAACATTATTTTCTTCTTTTTACTGCATTTCTTTAATAGTTTCAGTTAACTTTTAACAGTGAATATTTAATTCTTTTATACTATTTTAGACCACTAGGGATAGAAAAGTATTAAAAAATGAGATTTTGAGCCGGGATCAATATTTTGATTGATTCTTATGTACTGTTTGCTGCTAAACGCGATTATCAATATCGTAAACTGCTTGCTTATTTTTAAATTAACAATAGAAAAAGCTACTTGTCTCCCGTTTTGCTTTATATCTCCTCTCCTGCGCATTTTTCGACATATGTACCTTATAAGTTCGTTGTTCCTCATTGGATTATCTAAAGTGTGAGACTGGTTTGAAGTCGCTAAGGATTTTTTTTAAATTTGTAAATAGTGTTCAAATTTGAAAAAAGTGTGTTTTTTCGACATTAAATAAATCGGAAACGGAAACAGCTAGAAGCCTGAAACTTTCAGAAATTGTGGCTTACAATGATATAAAAAAGTGTTCCTGATTTCTGCAAGATCGGTTTTTAACTTTTTAAATAATGAACGATCGATTTCTTTTCAAGCCTCAGTTTCAAATCGCGCCATATTTCCTTTGTAAATAATTTAAACTATCCAAACTAGGCTAGAAAATTCAAGAAACTGTTCAAATTTCTTATGCCGTTGTAATTTTGAGAGAATATTGATTTTGACCGACTTTATAACGATTTCTTTAGAATGACCTTTTTTACGCGACGTATAGAACAATATAGCTTTTTTATTTTTCAATGTAGATTGTATATTATCCGCTTTTTTTGGAAAATTTTCGTTTTAAAAAGCGTTTTCGAATTATGAGGAAGCGGATAATCTACATAAAAATAAAAATGCTATAATTTCATACACGTCGCGTAAAAAAGGTCACTTTAAAGGAATCGGTCAAAATCAATATTTTATGAAATTTCCAACGGCATATTGAATTTGAATAGTTTTTTAATTTCCTAGCCTGATTTGGATGGAGATTATTTACAATTAAGGCTTGAAAAAAATCGATCGTTTATTACTAAAAAAGTTAAAAACCGATCTTGTTGAAATTTGGATTACTTTTTTATATCAGTACAAGCAACAATTTCGGATAATTTCAGGATTCTAGGTGTTTTCGTTTCCGGGTGATTTAATGTTGAAAATACGGCAGCTTTTAACTTTGAACACTATTTGCAAATTAAAAAAAATACTAAGCTTTCATTTTTTAGATAATTCAATAAGGAACAAAGAACTAATAAGGTACATACGACGAAAAATGTGCAGGAGAGGAGATATAAAGCAAGACATAAAAGAAAGTCACTTTTTTTAAAATTGTTAATTTAAAAAATAAGCATACGGTTTACGAAGTGCGCATAGTGATAATCGTGTTTAGCCGAGAAAAATAGATAGGAATCAATCAAAACATTGCTCTTGTCTCAAAAATGCACCTAGAAATCTCTGTCTACTGGTCTATTTGTTTTTTTCTTCTTTTTAGTTTTATTCCAATTAGACTATTGTGTTAATATGATAAAATTCCCTATCCATAAATGACAAAACCCATTCGTCATCGTGATACCGTCATTTTGAATTTTTGAATTTCGACTAAATATTTATAATCTACGATCTCGAGAATTCCCACATTTTCAGACGAATCAGACCATAAATTACGAAACTTATTCGCTACATTGACGCCGCCATTTTAAATCGTTTCTCGACCAAATATTTAAAATCTGTAACCTCGATAACCCTCAGATATCAATTTTCAATCGAATCGGACTATAAATGATGAAACTTATTCATCACATTGACGCCGCCATTTTGAATTTTCTGTCCGCCATCTTGGATTCTCCTATAAAAAAATTGCATTGTCATGTGAACCATACACACACGCGATAATTCAAGTTAATACGACGAAGTGGGTGAAAATTGAGTTGCAAGGTTTTCTTACATACTAAGTTAGAGATCAAGACTATACTTTTTGATAAGTTGGAAAATATTGGTATAAGGGGTTGTCTACTAAAATTCTTAATATCATACATGGAGAACAGAACATTTATAGTTGAATATAATGAGGCTATGTCCGATATACACGATAACATCCTAGGTGTTCCGCAAGGGTCAGTATTAGGGCCTCTATTATTCTCTATTTACATAAATGACCTTTCTTGCCATATAAGTAATGTATGCGGATGATACTACAGTTACTGTATCTGCCCCAAATTATAATGACTTACAAGAATATGTTGATGACATGAACAATTGGTACAGTCGAAATATATTGATTGTAAATGAAAGAAAAACAACTGGTTTTATAATAAAAAAACATTATTAAATACTTTTAAATTGAGTTTTTTTTTTCAAAATTTTTGGGTACATATAGACAACTCATTTTCTTGGGAACAACAGGTAAATCAGGTGTGTAGTAGACTAAACAAAACATATTTTATATAACTGCAATTGAAAGACTGGATGAGGCAAGACTTGTTGGTGTCTACTATGCACTAGCATACTCTCACTTGTCGTTTAATAGGAAAATCAAGTCAATTGCAGAGGGTCTTTGTACTTCAAAAAAGGATTATAGACTGTTGTTTAATTTAAACTATACAGAAAGTTGCAAGGAAATTTTTACCATAAATAAAATTTTAACGACACCCTCTGCTTACATATATAAATGCTTAATATATGCGGAAACCAACTTGCAGAAATTTGATACTCTAGGTGATTGTTACACCCAATACCAGACATGGAGAGCTCTTAGCGATTCCTCCCCACAAAACAGCTAAATTTAAAGAATCGCTACATATAATTCAATTATATTATTTAACAGTCTATCTAAAGAGATTAGAAATCTTCACTTGTCAAAATATAAAACTAAAATTTAAAAATACTGGTTCAATATGCATATTATAGTATTAATGAATTTCTGAGTAGGCCATAATAATAGGTTATATTAGGTTATATTTGTACTAGAAGTATTATATTCAATACAATAAAAAAATTTAGGTATTTATGTATAAATGTGTTTGTAATGGTTATTAATGTTCGACATTATTATTTTAATTATAATGTATTTATTACTATTATTATTTAATTTGATTTGTTAAGAGTGATGCGTATGTGTATACCGCTTTTGTTGACTTATTATGTATTAATAATATTAAAAAAATCAATTGAATCCAACATGGTGAAATAAATATTATTATTATTAATAATAAAAAAGTATTAATAGGGATATATCGAATAAATACTGCTAGTAGTTTTTTAAATAATGGTACACATTATTGCGAAATATTCACGCTTTTCAAAAAGCACAATACTGCGTTAATTGTTTGCAATAAGTCCCAGCAGAAATATTTATCCTATGTGGTGAATATATTACCATTTATACAGGGTGCGTTGGGGGGAAAGTACCAAGTGCATACACACATAAGGTGATTTCTGTTCGATAGAATCAAGTGATTCACTCAGTTTCCGTAACAGCGAGTTTCTAAAAAGCCCCCTAGCTCCTGGACTATTATAGTATGTTTGATTAAATCAGTATAACAACACATATGTGTTAACCTATTCGTGTCAATAAATGCATAGGAAAGTTCAATGCTTCACCTATATTTAAAATACTAATTATAAAATAAGCAAAGATAGGGAAATTTCTGGAGAACCTACATTTAAAATTTTTCAGATTATGGTTTGGCCAATACGACAAGGTAATAAATTCTAGTAGAGAAAGATAAACATGATTTGCCTATGTATCTCCTATTTTTATTCTAGCGTATCGCCGACTAAAAATGCAGGTTGATAATGCAACTGGTCGTATAATATTGGCAGCATAATAAGCGTAATACAAAATGGCGCCTGTATTAAGTTTATAGAAGATAAAAGTAAAACTAGGTCAATAACAAAAATCTATCCGCATAGTTATAGAAATAAAAACAAATTAAAACATATACCATGGTGACGTTAATCTCTAAATGTGGAAATAGAGATGCATTACATTATTACTTCCACATCCACGTAGTGGATTGGAAGTATTGAAATAGTAAAAAAAAATAATATTTTTTTTTCTTGAAATAGATTTAGAATGTTATGAAACGTGGAGATTTTAAATCCGAGTGGAAAAAAAAAATTCTGTCTGTCTGTCTGTCGATCCATCTGTCTGTAACTTTTTTTGTCCGCACGCATTCTCCGGAACGGTTTGAGATATTGACTTGAAATTATTGACTTGAAATTTTGAACTTATTCGGTGAAGGGTTGGGGGGTAAATAAGGGGAAATAAGTGAAGCAAGCTGGTAAGAGATCAGACATTTAATATTCGGTGTATGTACTAGAAGCCGAGGAATCAGATTTTTTTATAATATTTTTCACCCCCCCCCCCACCTCCATTATTAAAGTGGTTGACAAAATGAAATTGAGATATTCACTTGAAATTTGGTATACGTATATATTATAATGACATCTGGAATTAGATTATATTTTCGGATTATTCCGTCGAACTGTTGGAAGTTAAATAGGGGTAAATAGGGGAAAATAAGTAAAGCAAGCTGATAAGAGTACAGAAACTTGAAATTTGGTTTATGTACTTGAAGCCAAAGTCTCAGATTTTTTAAAATATTTTTCAACTCCCCCCAGCGACCCTAATCCATTATTAAAAAGGTTGATAAAATAAAATTGAAATATTCACTTGAAATTTGGTACACATATTATAACGACATCTGGAACTAGATTATATTTTGAGATGATTCCGTTAAAGGGGTGGGGATGCAAGTATAGGTAAGTAGGGGAAAATGAGTAAAGCAAGCTGTGTAGAGTACAAATACTTGAGGTTTGGTGCGTACCTATACTAGAAGCCAAGCCCTCGGATTTCTTTATAATATTTTTCAACCTCCCCACCACCACCACTCCATTAATAAAGGGGTTGGTGAAATACTTGAGATATTCACTTGAAATTTGGTACACGTATGTATCTTTTGTTGAAGGGGTGGATGGTTGTGTGTAATCGGGAAAAATCAGTAGAGCAAGCTAGTAAGAGTCCACAACTTCATTTCTGGCGTATGTGCTAGAAACCAATGCATTAATTTTTAACATTGAAAATGTTTAACAAATCGAAGATGTACCAGTAATACAGAAGTCCAGTACCGATTTGTGTAACGCTTGAAAATTCGGTTGTTTTCTTGGACACGAAAGCGTTGGGTGCTGTTACATCGCATACTTTTTGAAAGACCCAAATTTGATTTTGAATTTGATAAATTTTGATACCTAGAGTCATACTCTTGCATTCATACGTCTCGACGCCGACCGACGCCCAGCGTCGTTTTTGTATAACTTATGTATTTGATAAACTTTGATATCTAAATATATGCTCTTGCATTTTTACGTCTCGACGCTTAGCGTTGTTGTTGTAAAACTCGTGTATTTGATAAATTTTGATACCTAGACTTATTCTTGCATTTTTACGTCTCGACTAGAAAGTCATGAGACGTCGAGATTTTAAATTTGAGCGGAGAAAAATTGTATCGGTCTGTAACTTTTTCTGTGCTTACTATTACTCGGAAACGGTTTAAGATATTGGCTTGAAATTTGGTACATGTAATGTACTATGTATATGTAATGTACTATAATGAGATCTGGAACTAGATTATATTTTAACTTACTCCATTGAAGGAATGGGAGCTTGTGATTTGGTGTATATATCAGAAGCTAAGCCCTTAATTTTTTTTTTTGACATCTGCCACATCTCATCACCACCCCACTCCATTATTAAAGGGTTTAACAAAATAAAAGTGAAGTATTGACTTGAAATTTGCTACACATATGTACTATAACGAGACCTGGTTAGGAAGTAAAAGGGGGTAAATAGGGAAGAGTAAGTAAGGAAAGCTAGAAAGAATCCAGAAACACACTAGAAGCCAAAGCCTCAATCTTTTTTATGACATCTGCAACCTCCAATATTCCCCTTTGATTTATTAAAGGAGTTAATAAAATTGGGTATTAGTGTGTGTATGGGAACACTAGTTTTCAAAAAATATTTTGGCATCAGCCACACCCCACTTGGGGAAAGCGATTTCAAATATTATATTTTTAAAATTCCGGGAGTAATTATTTCGACGAACTAGAATGCAAATATAGCATCAAGATGTTTTCGTTTAAAGAGACTAAGACAGGAAATGTGGATGTGGAAGTAGTAATTCTTTAGGTATCGATTGTATTATTATTTTTGCTGCTGTGATGCCTGTTCGAGGTAGCTTGATGTATATATAATAATTATTATTATTGTGATGAAATTACAAATTATCAATTGATGTTAATTTCAGTGCCACCATAAACAAAATAAAAATTAGTAAATGAATATGCAATTTCATTGTTCTAGATGTTTTGAACTTCTCTTTACTCTCGATTCTTTAGACAATAGTAAAATGTATTTTTAGGTTCAGTTATTTCACTATACTTTCACTATTTTAACAATAGTTCGAGAGGGGTAACATACTTTAAGGTGCATTGTTAATTTGTATTTGACAAAAATAGGCCCCAAATTTTTTATTACAGTTATTATTTCCTGAGTAAAACTTACAAATTTAGTAACAAACTTTTATTTTTAGTCTACATGCAATAGACACAATATTCTAACGCCAGATGTTTACAAAGAACACTAAAGGATTTACACATTGTACTACTGCATGCATCATTTTGGTTTTTCATATTTTGCTTATCAATAATGTAAGTATTTGCGTTTTACACCTGTTTATATTTTACTGTTACTCTAAAGAGAATAAATTAGGGGATTACTTCTACGTAAATATTGTAAATTATATTGCGATGTGAACCATATACACACGCAAAATTTCAAGATGGCGGGCAGTTTATTGTCCTTTAACATTCGATTCTATTAAAAACTGGTATCTGGAATTGTGTCGAAGTAATATGTCGGATAAGTTTAATCACATAACGTTTGATTCGACTGAAAATTGGTACCGGAGGGTTATCGAGCTTGCAAATTATAAATATTCGCTCGAAATTTAACAATATAATATATATATATATAATATATATATATATATATATATATATATATATATATATATATATATATATATAATATAATATATATATAATATAATAAACATTTAGACGAAATTCAAAAATTCAAAATGGCGGCTTCAAGATGACGAATAAGTCTTGTCTTGTCTTTATGGGTGGGGAATTTTATCGAACAAATACACTAGTCTAATTGTGATAAAACAAAAAGGAATCTAAACAAATAACTTTAAAAAATTGTAAGAAATCCATTTTAAAAATCAAAATTGAAAAAAATGTACCAAAAAGAGGAAAATGATGTTAGAATTAATAATAATTAAGTTAATAAACATAAAAGAATTGGGTGCTCAAAATAATTAAGAAAACAGATGTATTAAAACATATTCTTTATAGGATTTTGCAAATATCAGAAAAATAACGATCTATGGGAACTAAAGGAAGCTATGTGTAAAAATATTAATGAAATCTTTGCATTCTTTCGATAACCTGACTTCTGGTTATGCTAAAAAAATTCCTTAAATGCATTTGTAGATACTAGTTTAACCTGCATGGCCGTAGGGGACTGTGTGGATGCTAGTTATTGAATGAGAATTTTCAAATAAGAAATTATACAAATGCATTTAAGGAATTTAATTTTCTAGCATAACCAGAAGTTAGGTTATTGAAAGAATGCAAAGATTTCATTAATATTTTTACACATAGCTTTTTTTAGTTCCCATAGATACTTATCTTTTCTGATGTTTGCAAAATCCTATAAAGAATATATTTCAAATTAGACTATGTTCGACGCTGTGTTTGAAAACCACCCCCGCGACGTGCCACCCCTATATCCATAGGATGCTGGAAAAAAAGGGAGAAACTAATCGGATTTACATTTTTATAGATGCTATCTATGATTGGAAAAAATCGTGTTGCACACTTAGGGTTTGAAACTCATGTCCTATCAATGTTATTAAGTAACACACCCAGAAAGTATGTATACTACCGTCATTCAAGATGTAACGACAAAAATGTTGCAGTGACTTGCAGCTATACTTGCTTATAAGGTTCTAGTTCTATTTTAGAGTACTACGCAATTTCAGTCAATCATAGCATCCATAAAAATAGAAATCCTGTTGGATTTTACATTTTTTTCTTTTTTTTCTCATGCCCTTTAAACTTAGGGGTGGTTGTGCCAGCCATATAGAGGCAGCTTATGAATATTGCGTCGGGCTTGATGCAGTTTCTTACCACTTTAACAAAACTTGGATATTTCGAGTTTTTTCAAAAGTCGTTGCTGTTTTGGATCGATTTCTTTATATATGGTGGTAGTTTTCGCCCCTCCATGGTGGTGTATTTCACATCTATTGTATGTACGCTTAACGTTAACTTGTATAATTCGATTGATTAAGATGTAACATCTATTCTCGTAGCTTAATCTTCTTTTTACCCCATTCTAGGGATGTTTTTTGACTCTAGCTAATGATTTTGGGGGTCCACGATTTTTTCCACCTCAGATTCAGCGACCGAAAATACATAGGGATACATGGGTCTGGTTCGCTGGTCTGAACTTTTTCTTTTATGGGGCTGTGTAATCCGTGTAATCTACTCAAATATTTTCAGTTATTTCAAGAACATCGTTAAATCTTAAGAATTTATCATGAATTCGTTATCAAAGCAGTGTCAACTTCAATGAAAACAGGCGCACTTTTCCCTTTCAATTTAAACGAATTATTCAGTTTCACTAAACCGTCACATAGAAATGAAATTGAAAAAGTATCTATTCAGCATATAATATTAGATGTTTGCGGTCCATGAAACTATTGTTTCTCCTAAACAATAGACATCCGAAATAACGGTGAAAACATTACCTAAATGTTGTTTATGTATAGAACAATTATATTAATGATATGAAATAAGGTTACATGAGTATTAAATACCGATTTTAAACCAATGGATACAAACACTATGGCGGAAATTAATATTAGAAAACATTTAATTATTGAATTTTCATTAACCGATAGTAAGTGATGTTTGAATCATTCAAAACTGTGCATATGCTGCAACAGGTGAATTCATTTTCACTTTAAGATATGCATGATGACGTATAATACTTGTTTAACATTTTAAAGTGAAAAAACCGAGACAAAATGTTTAATAAACCCCATTTCGAGACTATCAACCTAAATTTAAGTAACAAACTGAGACAACGGCAGCCCGCCAAATGGGACCCATTCCCGATATTTTACTTCGCGTTGAAGATATCGAGAAAACTTATTAGAAAATATTGTTCAGAATCTAATTTTGAACCCCAATTCCAAGTTTTATTATGAACTTTGCATTTCTAATTTGTTCAATATTTTCTCGCAAAGTCCACACACGGTTACAGTAGTTTCCATAGATAATTCAGCCATATAAAAAACTTACTAGAAAGGAGACCGGCGACAATTAGTTTTCAATTTATGTACAAAAAAGGTCATAAGGTCATAAAGAAGGTGTTCGGCTGTTCGAGTTAAGAACGCGGACCAATCCCACTGAATATAATTGGCCGTTTGTAATTGTTTGTTTTATTTTCTCGTAAAATGTATTCTTTGACAAATCGACACTTGTTCAATACATTTTTTTTCAATTCCATGGCATCCTATTAAATTGAAAACCAAAATTTTAACCGTGTGTGGGAAATTATTGAAAAAACTAAAAATGCGAATTTCATAATGAAATTGGTATTGGGGCTCAAAATTAGATTTTGAACAACTTTTTCTAAACATTTTTTTAATATCTTCAACGCGAAGCAAAATATCGGGAATGGGCCCCATTTGGGGGGCTGCTGTTGTCTCAATTTGTTACTTAAATTTAAATTGGTAGTCGCGAAATGTACGCCTCATATAGGACTACAATTGTACCAAAGCTCAAATCTGGATTTCAAAAAATTACGAAAATATCCGGGTGTCTTAATTTCTATACTACAGTGTCTCATTTAAAATTAATCTCCTCTTCCGTTATTGTTGTATCTACGTCGCATATCAATAGGGTGGATCTCGGCCCCTTCACTTCGACCTTGAATTTCGACTTTTTCATATTATTGACCTTCACTCCCAAGTCATCGACGTTTATTTTCTGTTTTACCTCTCGTAGGTCAGCGTATTCCCCATTCTCCGCTTTTATTGCGACCCCGGCTGGCCATTGTTTGATAAATTTCTTTGCTTCGGTCCTTTGCCTGGCGGTATCAGCAGCTTGATCTCTACCTCGCTCATCCTGTTGGCACATTCGATCATTTTCCTTAGGAGGGGGCGGTCCACCCCCTCTTGAGCTACGAAAGTTATTCTTTTCCTCCCCAGCTTCTCTATCAGTTTGGCACACTCCCGAACCGCATTGTGAACATCCGCTCTGCTCAGTGTATTATCTTCTTTCGTCTGCGTCGCTAATACGAATGTATACCTTAAGTTCTTCCTTTTTTGGGTCTCCTCCCTTTATCCTTACATTTGAGCTGATTGCTCCCTAGTCTGCTCGCCCTGGCGAGACCTTTGTCCCTATCCCATTATAGAGATACCACCAGTAAGTTTAATAAAATATGGGAAAATTGAAACTCTTATTATCGAACATCGAACTTTAAAATCCACTCGTTTCTTTTCCAGAACTTTCTGTATTCTTTCCGATGAGATAGAAGGATGAAATTCAGTAAGGAGTTTTCTGGCAATCTAATAATGATGGGAATATCCCAAGCCAGAAATATTTAGAAAGAGTCCACATCTATGGTTCCAAGAATTCCACATGCTCACTTGGTACAAAAATCAAGTTTACTAGATAACGCTGAACTTTGATTTCCGAAGGTTCTTAATACAATCTTATAATGTTTTAAAAATCACAATTGCTAGATCCTAAAGCGATACCTATAGTCTACTCAGTTTAAGAATGAAGTAATCTTTACAATGATTTATACACGCACCCACTTAGAATTTGATATGGTCACTGTTCAAGCCGCTCAGAGGTCGCAAAGGTATCGGTAGAAATAGCTTTCTATGTAAAAAAAAACGTTTCATTCTTAAACCGAATGGAGTATATATGGCATCTGAAATTTCTTAAATTGTTTTTTTTTTTCGTCTCATTTACAAAAAACTTATATCTCAGGGATTTCAAAGGTGGGAAACATGATTCCATCATAGTCCCTCAAAATCCGAGACTATTAATCCAAAAGTTCGAAAATTCTTCTTTTATATCTGAATTAAAATCAAAATGCAAGTAAGATGAACTATGAGAGAATCACTAAGATAGCATCAGCAGAAGATAATTCAATTTTTCTACGTTTGAAGTATACTTTAATTTTTAGATTTGTGTAAGAATAGTGCATATTTTGTCAGCAGCCTTACGGGAATTGAAATGAAAATGATAAAATTGCACTATTTTCGCACACTAGCAATTACAAATATTTATAAAATACAGGAGTTCCTGATTAAAAGAAAAAATATGTATAATTAGAAATGCTTCATATGAGATATTTAAGGAATCTTATCGAAGAAAATTGGTATATGTTTTTTTAATAGCAGCAAATGTCCAAAAGAGAATCAGCCTTACAGGAATTGAAATGAAAATGATAAAATTGCCTTATTTATTTATTAATAAAATATTTTATAAAATAATTTTGTTATCAATATCTTTGTCAACTTTTCAAATACCCCTATTAGTCCCTTCAAATTAGAAGAAAAATCACTGATTTTGGGAAATTTTTCCTACAGCTAAGCCATCCATATAGAAAGCGTCTTGGGGTTGTGTTAACATATTTTTCACCAAGCGCATGAAAAAAAGGGTTGTTTTTTAGATATAGATACATATATATGTTTTTTTGTCCATTTTGGCGGTTTATTGCGTTTTGCTGCAAAATTATGCATTTTTGAGAAAATATGACCTGATTTGGTATTGTAGATCTAGCGATTCTCTACAATTTTTGTTCTCTTCGTTTTTTTGAAATTCCGCTTAGTTACGCCGCTAGAGCGCGCTGAAGTTTATGTAAATGTATAAATTTTTTTGGGTTTGATTTTAAGCCAAAACTATGCATTTTATAAAAAAATATCAAGATATCAAAGTTGTAGAAAAAAAAAATCGACAAAGCTTTTTGTTTGTTTTTTTCAAAGTCGCACGGTTTTGCCGCTAGAGCGCGAAAAACATTTTTTCAGTACTCTTGAGCGGAAAAAAAATATAGCGCATATATTTTTGATATACAGGCAAAACTGTGCATTTTTTTAGGGTACTCGTCAATTATATAAAAATTTGGAGAGCAAAAAAAAATATTTTTTTTGAAACCCATCGTTCATTTCTTACACAGCTGCGTATAGAACGGTGCATCTGATAGTATGAGCTACGCGCATTCAGCTGTAGTGGTGGTGATGGGCCTTTGTGTATACGTCATCCTTAATGTCATCTATATTAGCTTAGCCGGTAAAAAATATTGAGTAGAGGGAGGTTTTTTGTATACATCATCCTTAATGTCATCTATATTAGCTTAGCCGGTAAAAAATATTGAGTAGAGGGAGGTGGAGGGGCAAAATACTACAACTGTTCACGATGCCAATATTTTTTTTATCCGCTCAAGAGTACAGAAAATAATGTTTTTCGCCCTCTAGCGGCAAAACCACGCAACATTGAAAAAAAAAAACAGAGAACAAAACTTGTCGAAAATTTTTTTATCTACAACTTTGATATTTGATATTTTTTTATAAAATGCATAGTTTTGGCCTAAAATCAAACACAAAAATAATGTGTACATTTACATAAACTTCAGCGCGCTGTAGCGGCGCAACTAAGCGGAATTTAAAAAAAATGAAGAGAACAGGAATTGTAATAAATCGCTAGATTTACAATATCAAATCAGATCATATTTTCTCAAAAATGCATAGTTTTGCAGCAAAACGCAAAAAACGCCAAAATGGCCAAAAAACGTATATATGTATCTATATCTAAAAAACAACCCTTATTTTTTCATGCGCTTAGCGAAAAATATAACATAACCCCAACATAACTTTATATATACATGTGTCTTAGCTGTAGGAAACATTTCCCTCAATTTTCCTAATTTAAAGGGAGTATATGTACATTTTGGCAGATGGTTTTTAATTCATACATTACTCTATTTAGTCTTCTTTTGCCGTACCGTAGCATCACGCCATCAGTCGACGTTAAAATAGATCCATATACTTACAACAAGTAAATACAAACTAGCATTTGTTAGTTATTTTTTTCTATCCGTAAATATTCTGCGTTTAAAATAAAGGCGCCTCACTTGAGTAATGACCTAGTAATTAGCATACTTAAAACCCTCTACTAGATTGTTGCCAGTTTTCAGATTCGAAGAGAGATTTTTTTAAACATGCAGTTTGATCTCGTTATGAATAGAAATAGATGTATTTTAAATATAAGCTAAAATACAACGAAAATTGTGTTGGTAAATTTCTTAAATTAAATATAATACTTATTTTTAAATTTTCTTAAAAACTCGTCAATACTATTATAGTTATTAGCCTACAAAAACGAGTTTTAGAAAAAAATGCAAACCGGGGTTTTTCAGCGGAAATATGTACCTATCGCTCTCGGTATGTATAACTATTGTACCTTAAATTCAACAGCTGAAAATTAGTGCGTTTATGTTTAATTAACAAGTAAAGTAACGAAAAACCAGTTTTTGGCTTATATAAAACTTTAGGATTTACAAAAATACGCCCGTGAAAGAAGTATTAAAGGTATTAAAAATATCTACAAAATGAATCCAACCGCATAAAAGTTGGTTAGTTTCATATCAAAGTGCAAATAACTGCTAAAAAACGCTGTTTCTTAGTTAATTTTAAACTTTAAAGATAATAAACGTAGACGTAACAAACTTTGATAGATTATAGGTTTTGCTGTGCAGAATGAATGAGTTTTTTCTTGTTTCTTAAATATGTACTTATATAATGTTTGCAAAAAAGCATTTGCGTTACATAGTTGGGCTTATTTTCTTCCTATAAAGTTGTACTTTTGACAACAGAAACATCAATACTGACATCAACAATAGCAACACAAATAACAGTAATTGGGCAAAGACACGTGCAGAAGAAAGGAAAGTTAAAATAGGTCCGTTTTCTGGACTGAGAAGCCCAGCTGCAGCACAAGGAAAACTGAGCTCGGGAGTTCAAAATCGTGTGCGCTCGCAAAATTATCTCGGCTTCCTGTGGATGTACAAAAAGTTATAGCTAATTGATATGGGGTAGCTCGACGAGATATAACGAGATATCGCATTAGTTTTGCAAAAAAGCATCTCAGTCCATAAAACGGACCTCATTTAACTTTCCTTTCTTCTGCGCGTGTTTTTGTCCAATTGTTATTTCTATTGATATCGTTGACGTCAGTTAGTATTAATGTTGCTGTTGTCAAAAGAACAACTTTTTAGGAAGAAAATAAGCCCAACCATGTTACGCTACGACATCCCTAAGCTGCAGAAATTAATTTTCAAAAAAGTGCCTTTATAATAAACAAATGCTTTTGAAAAATTACACAAGTACACATTTCAAAAAAATTCATTCTACACAGCAAAACCTATAATCTAACAAAGTCTGTTAGGTCTACGTTCATTATTTTTAAGATTAAAAATTAATTAAGAAACAGAGTTTTGCATTTTGTTAAGAAAACTAATTAGCGGACTTTCATGCGGTTGGGCTAATTTTGTAGATATTTTTAATAACTAAAACTTCTTCCACGGACGTATTTTCGTAAATCCTAAAGATAAATTTATACAAGCCAAAAATTCGTTTTTCGTAACTTTACTTATTGATTAAACATAGTCGCACTAATTTTGAGCTGTTCGATTTTATGTACCTACATACAATAGTTATACATAGTGAGATTTACATATATTCCACTGGAAAACCACGGTTGAATTTTTTTTAAACAGGCCTTTTCTGGCTCTTTTGCCTAGGCTATATGTCCATTACTATGTGAGCTGCTTCAGTAGCTTAAATAGAAATCCCTTTCGTGCTTAGGATTATTTTAACGGCCATTAAAAGTTTTAAAATCTTTAAAATAAGCCTTAACTAGATGGATAATTAAAATTTTAGAGTTAAACCCATTAGTCAGTTGAGAATACAACATTCGGTCGTGTTACTTGTTCATTTCTACACCGATCTTAATGTCGATATTAGGTAATACGGTTCAATAAACATGACGAAGGTGAAATTCTATTTCACAATTTTTAGTAATCGTTTTTACTTACCTCGCATACTGAAGGGAAGTATTATATTTAAAAAAAAAAAAATCACCCTCCGAGTTCTTTTCGGATTTTCACGTTTCAGATCATGTAGATTACGAGAATATAGATTTTTCAATTCCGTCAGTCTGTCTGTTTGTTTGCCTGCCTGTTGGTGCATTATCTAAAAAACTACTTGACGGGTAATAATCAAATTTGGTAGGTAGCTGACACTACCACCAGTGAAGAAATGGTTAGACTTTCATTGGAAAATATACCGGGTGGACCGTCTAAAGCGAATAGATAGTGAAAATTTTTTTTTTCTCTCAGATATAAAATTTCTTCGTTTCATGGCATTCTAAACCTATTTCAGAAAAAAGAAAAATTGTCAAAACTTTTTGACAATTTCAAGACCAGTAAAAACATGGGATTTTTTTAGCTCAAATTTAAAATTTCCACGTTTCATGACATTCTAAATCTATTTCATAAAGAAAAATTTGAAAATTTTGTCAAAGAATAATTTAAAAAAAATGTTTTTACTACTACTTATATAGTATATCATGGAAAAATTTTTTCGCTCGAATTTAAAATTATCACGTTTCATGACATTCTAAACCTATTTCAAAATTATGTATATATATAAAAGGAAAAATGTTTTGAAAATTTTATTATAACTACTATATGTAGAATAGACGGTGGACAAATTTTTCTTTGCTCAAATTTATTTCCACGTTTCATGACATTCTACACCCATTTCAGAATAAAACGCTTGTGAAAAAAAAAAAATTGACCTCTACTATTGAGTAGATGATGGAAAAAGAATTGTTTTCCCCAAATTTCAAATTTCCACGTTTCATGACATTTTAAACCTATTTAAAAAAGAAAATTTGAAATTTCTTTAACCACTACTGTACTTCCACTCCACTACGTGGATATGGAACAGAAAATGTGACAGAATGCAATAATATTTGACATATAGTTAACCCACTTGGCAATATAGTTTTTTTGAAAAATATACAGGGTGGTCGTCCTAAAAAATAATTCAACCATGTTGGAAATTTGTAAGTATTTACGCAAGCCTTCAATATTTGGCACTTTTCATTTAATATTGAATTTTTACTATTGGATGACCACTCTGTGTATTTTCTTGACCAAAAGTTATCAGGTTTTCTTTATAATAATAACTTACCCGATTGTTACTCTCATATGTGGTTTCGTAATTAATAATATTTTAGAGTGACCGTCCGGTATAAACAAAGAGGGAAGTTTCTGTGTAAATAAGTTTACCGATTTTGTTAAAGGCGATTAAATTTTTTCGTTTTCTTTTTCACCCTCCTTAGTGATCTCTGATTGAATATTTGAGCTTTAATATCTCACTGGTTATTAGATATTCCTCATATCCCCAAGTACCAAATCTCGTATCAATCTGCATATGTTTTGTAATTATTGCAGCTCTGTTTAATTCAATTTCCAATTTTTTACATCAGATTTAGTATCAGCTACTACGAACATGCCTAACTACTAATTTTAACATAATTCCGAGGAAAATATCACTAGTTTATTAGCCAAATTCTTGAACAGATTTTTTCCGCTAGATGTACTAGATACAGTTTGATGAAACTAAGACAGGACTAGCGCCGAGCTACAACCTATAGTTTGCAAAAGATTTCATAGGAGTCATTCAAGCCATTTTCGAACAGTTACTGAACGAACATAATAAACATACATATGGGTCGATTTTTTCCCCGCCTTATTTACATTAATTTCTTAGTCATAACTATTCCAGTATGCAACCAGGACACTTATACACCACAACAACCATTCCCTGAGACATTGCCATCTGCCGAATCTGAAACTCGAACTGAGAAAAGATAATAGCGGTAGCGGCTATCGTCTCGGTAACACATTAAAGCGCCATTACTCCTCCGATTTGAAAATGTGAAAACATTTTGGAGTTTCTGGGATGCTTGCGAAAGCGAAATAGAGAGTAGTTAAAGTTTGACGGACAAGTCAGGAGGTCAGTGATGATAAGCTGAGTATATTTTTTACGCTTATTTAATAATACATAAAACATTTTCACGATTAATGTGCAGTTCGCTGTTCAAATTCGCATAATCTGCTCTTAAATATATTTGCTGTGATGTGTGATAGTGACAGATAGTGCTAGCTATAAATAGAATTGAATGAAATTCTCGTATGGGTGGTAACATCAACCAAATTTTAATATTAAAATCTCAATCAATTTTCAATTGCATTAGCTATGTTTTGATTGTGCTTTTTAAAAAGCATCCTTTTATATTATTAATTAATGGAGGAGGATATTTCTCTCCGCAGTAGCAGAGATTTCAACATAACGAAGCTGTCTGGACAAGTTGTGTTTAAACAATATTAAAACCTCAAAGCGTGTATTTCCGTTGTATATATACAATCAATAAACTCTTCTTCCCGTTACAATTTTACTACTTTAAAAATAGCAACAGGTTTTGTAACTTGTTAATGTGTGTGTGAATGTGGACCTCAAAGATTATCAAAAGCAGATGGAAATTGCTTAAATATTTTTTTTCTGTCACTTGAAAATATCAGTTTATCATGAGTTACAGATAAAAACTGTTTGAGCAAGGTACAACCTGTATTGAAAAAATAAAAAATTAAAATCCTAAAATGAATTTGTCTAATTGTCCGAACCCGAAGTGATACGGGTTAACGGTAATCTGTATCACATCAAGTTTAAACTCATTTGAAGGTCGGTCAAATTGAAAAAAGATGACAAAGAAATCCAGAAAAATAGATAAATACGTTTTTTGTATCTTTGAATTCGATTTCAGGCTTTCTTGAATCGTTCGCTGTCAATTAGAGGTCATTTCAAGGCCAAATCAATATTATGCTAGAGTGAAGCTGAAGAAAATGCCGTGTAATGAATTTGAATCACTTCATGTATAGGTTTTTGAGGTAGCTGAATCAGGGGATCAGCTAGAGGTAGTTTCAACTTAACATTTCAAGGTTGACCTAAAAAACGCTTTGCATTTTCATACAGTACATATAGGCATCTGGAATCTTTGATTTAAATTAGGGATCTCAAGGTCAACCAGACGTGATATGTTAGATGGGCCCTTTTTCAGAGTAATAAATTGAAAGAAAGAACCCGTTTAACCTTGTAACGTTTGATATTTGTCATTGTAAGATCAGTAGTAGATTATTTTATAGCTCGAAATGAAGGTTTCAGGTCCTTTAAGCTTACATACCTCGAATTCATAACTCGGTAATATTCAACTTTCTAAGCCTAAAGCACAAGTTAGTGTGGTAGTGTGGTATTTTATCGAGCAAATGTAAGTTTGAAAGCGATATATCTCTACAAGAACGCTGTTAGCAAGTGATGGCATATTCAGGATTGAAGAGGGGGCTGGGGGGGTGGGGGATCTTCCGTTTAGGATAAAATCGACTTATTATTGTTAGTAGACATTAAACAAAACGTTTTTTGATTTTTGTCATCCAAAAATAATTTGGCGCAAAAACCGCCCAAATCGACCCTCCTTTAATTAACGATTTTTTTTAATTAAAAATATAACTATACTGTAGTTGGTTCATAGAGTGAAAAGTAGATCCAAGCGAGTGCGATTGTAGGGGTTTCGCAGATACGATAATTTGTTTTGGTTGTTATTATACTCTTCGCAAATACAAAACGAAGCGTATATTGCATTCGAACGGTACATTTCTGAAACCTGTAATATTGCTCGTAGAGAAAAAAAAATTGTCAATGTATTGGCGATCGAATTCTAAATAACTTCCAAAATGTCCGCCCGTCTGTCTGTCCGTCTGTCTGCCTGCCTGCCAGTCTGTGCGTCATGTTTCTAGTAAACACGATAAATTAAGACGAAAAGTCCGATTGGATTGAAACTTGGACAGTAGTGTTAGCTAGAGAAAGAACCCTACTGTTTTTGAACAAAATCTCAGTCAAACTTTTCTTGTGCGCCTTTTGAGGAGCCCCTGTAAAACATGTTTTTTAATCTAAGCGACTCGGCAATCGGCATTACAGCATTCGAGTACGAACATGCAATAACACAACGCGGTCCATATCAAAGTATAACTAAACTAATACTCTAATACTAAAAATTGCATAAATGTGTTAAATAAGATTTAATTTCGTTTTTCTTTATTTTGTGATTATTTGACTCGAATTTCGATTTGTGAAGTGTGAGGTGTTGAAGTATCTGGGCTGGCCGTTCCGGGCCTCTAAAGCTCCCGAGCTCGGTTTCCGCGGAACCCCTGCAGATCCGCCACTGAAAATCGATCAATAAATAAAAAAGTGATTAGTTATTTAAATTCTTTAAATCTTTATATTTATATTATATAATATTGTTACATTGCAAAACCGACTAATATCGCAGTTAGACAAGACCGTCAATCACTAATATAAACTAACATTATTATACTTATACGGAGAGTATTCTATAGAGTTATATAAAAAGTACAGTATATCGGCGAAGAGTATAACGGTTAGCTTGTTTACTTTCTGCAATATACGATCTGCAACCGATAAGTGTTATTAATAATTAATTAAGAAACGATGGTGGAATGTAGTTGTCACCATTCTTGAGGAGGAAATCTACTATATTAGTGAAAAATATACATGTGGCCACTCTAGAAAATAATTAACCAAGAAACAATGGAAGAAAGTAATATTTAGGATGTGGATGACTATTGCCTGCATTCCCATAGGGCAAAATATACAGGGTGCTTACTATAAAAACATTTTTAATTATAAAAAGATGGAGGAATATACTATTCATTGTTTAACTAATAAAATAAAGTTCTTATCAGCCACAAAAGTTTTAATGAATTTGAATAATAATACTTGATCTTCATACGAATCGCACCTGCTATACGTTTTATATACAACGCTACCTGCGGTTATAGCACAATGAACTCATCTTTGAGGCTTGAGTGTACAAGTACCAGCTCATCACTAAACAAGCTAAAAACCAGTCCTCACAAAAATGAATTAAACCAGTGCTTTTACTCCCGGACGTACAAACAAATTTCAATGAATTGTATATATCTTTTGTATCTGTAGTATGTTATGTACCAATGCGATAGAATTATTGGCAAACACTTGATGATTTCTTAGTTGAGCAGAGTTGTAGTTAAATTAGAACAATATTCTCTTAAAACTTCTAGTACACCCCGATTCCAAATAACTCTAAATTAGATTGTTTACAAAATACTCAAACAATTATAATTCGAAATTATTGAATATGAATCATATATAGAATGTTATTTTTTAAAATTCTAAGAAATATTGCTGCATATAGTTTCTATTTTAGACCTTGAAATAAATTCTTTGCTAATGATATCAGAAAATCGGCCATAACATTAGCCCACGTAAATTACTTCTATTGTGGATATATAAGGTTACAGAGATGACATGGGAAATGCACACGCCCTGGGATTTATACAGGTGGGTGTGCTTTTATTTTGAATAACTAATACAGTAATTGGTGTTCGGTTTTCTCAATAGATAACGACGTTTAAAGTTTAACCATTTTAGGAGCTCTTTCGGGCAATTAAAATATAAACCCAATAACTAAATGTTGATGTCACTTCTATCCATTGCACTAAACAGCCCCACCTTTGGTAGGCCCTCTTGAATATTTGTGATTAATTATATAGTAATTAAGATATACAGATAGAAGATATAATATAGAGGTATAAGAATACACAAGACTGATGTAATGGTATCAAATCCATAACTGCTGTATTCGAAGAAAAACAACCCACAGGTAAAGTGTTATCTGTAAATGTCCCACAATATAGCTTGTGGTTGTGTCAGAATTTTTGTGAAAATAACTACATCCATAAACTGATTTTGTTCAGAAACAAGCAGCATTTTGCAAAAGTAATTCATATTACGGGCGAATTATCAAATATAGCAATCGATCCAGAAAACAAATTGACCTTTTGTGTCACCTGACTCAAATCCCACGAATTCTTTTAAAGTAAATAAGAAAGTAATTTGCATAAAGGGAAAATTTCATTTATTTGATGAAGATAATAGTTATTTGTGTATTTGGAGCGCAGGGTGCCTCTTTGTCGCTCGAGAGAGGAAAGTTAAACACTCGAGAGCAACAATGACATTTTGCGTCCAAATTACACACATGATTATATCTACGTTCATTTTAAAATATCAAAATAAGGAGGTAATTAAGTTGGATTATAACTGCGCAATGCATGTGGCCAAAATAAACAAATGAAAAAGACAAAACTGCTGTTAATTTATTTAAGTTTGATTGAATTTAACATTGTGATTTTATTTGGATCAAACGTGTAGTATGGAAAATCAATCATTATATTAAAAATACAAGTTTTAGAGCATTGTTATTGCATAAAAATACATTGTTTAAGTACAGATGCACTGAAGCGAGCGTTAAAGTACTTTATCGCTCGTCGTCATAGGAGACGAGTGGTAAATGACATTACTCATAGGTCTTCAGTAAACATCAAAATTGCGCTGTTAAATGTGAGCGAAAAGCCTACTTTATCTATCGATCGTAGATAAACTATTTTTCTAGTGAGACAGCAATTAAGGTCGTATTAAGGCGAATTATCCATTATAGTAATTGCTTCTACAGCTCCATTACTTCGTCATAAATCTAGCATTTCAGCATTTCACAAGTGGTACGTCTATTGTACCTAAGAATGCTAAAAAAGTGAAGTATATTTAATCCAAATGAAGGAAGTAGTCTTTAGCGATGTTTACAATATCCGATATAGTCCATGCATAACTTTATATATGAGAAACAACTGCGTGTATGGATTAATAAATCTATTTACTCACCGGAATATCTGAGAAATTGTATGACAATACCTTATTCTTCATCTTGACGACGAACAGTCGCTGCACTCGGGCCCTGTGACTCTGCTTCCGCCCTAAAATCAGGAAATATACCCATTCATGCCGGATTCTAACCCAACGGTCGAAATTTTTCCTGTGGGGCGCTTCTTATTTCCTCCAACATAGAAAAATTAATACCGAAGTGTTTGCGCCTCAGGCTCAGACTGGCAGAAAGAAAGTCAGGATGTGGATGAAAGTATCGTATAGTTCTCCACAGAACCTGCAACAGGAATTATAAATCGTCCCAATAGTGTGCAGGTGTTTCCTGAAGGAGTCATGTCTAGTCAAAAGACGACGATTCAGACGTGCTCCGTATTTAAGTGCAGGATTTGCTATGCTGTCTTCAGCATGGTTCAAAGAAGTTTGATCCAGTTAGATTATCTCAGACAGCCTGTTTATTACATATGTGTTTGTCAGAATATCTCCTGTGCGGAGACCAAGATGGTAAAGATCATGTTCTAGAGTACCGTTGTGAATTTATCTAGGGTATAGAGCATTTAATCCTAACTCTCCCGTAGTATATTTCCACTTCCACTTTCCTCATATTTCGATCCGTCTGTCAACCAGGCGATATTGGCAGGTCCGAATATGTCCTCAAGTGAGTTTTTATGAGATGATTATTATAGTAATCACCATCACCATAACCATCCCTTGATCAGGTCTTATCAACAAGAGACGTGTAGTTGCTATTTAGCGTAATTATGTCTTCACTAAGTCTTCGCATTGCCATATCTTGGATCATGCTATAGCATTTAGCATATAGCAATTACAGACACCTTCACCTTTTTACTTTTATTCTCATTAAATATTTTACTGTTTCATCTCTAGTCAGGTTATTGATTTTCAAATGTACATTGTTTTTATGGATTAAGTTTGTTTTACAATCCGAAACATACTTATTTTGATGTTAATCTTCATGCAATAATGAAACATATTCTTTACAGGATTTTGCAAACAGCGGAAAGAAACTATGTATGAGAACTAAAAGAAAAACTATATGTAAAAAATATTAATGAAATCTTTGCATTATTTTAGTTGTCATAGATTTTTTCCTATAAAGAATATGTTTCATTACTATAAGCAAACAAATAATAAATTATTCATGCAATAACACCCGGCATTTTCAATATGAATAACAAATAAATTGAGAAATATTTGTTGACCATTATGATTGGTCCGGAAATTTTGTCAAATCTTTTAAAAGAAGAAAATTATTTAACATTTTTTAGAAACGCTTTTCTAAATTGAATAAATAAGTTGTAAATTATGGACGAATAAAAAAAATCACGGAATTGTAGGAGAGCCCATTCCCACTAAGCACCCTCAAATAATTAACGATATGAGTAACGGAGATCCGGTAAGAATAGTTGGTAAATAAATACATAGGAACACGTAGATTTAATTAAACTCTTCGGACTTTTAGGCAACCCAAAGGAAAAAACTGAATCTAATTAAAGATCGGGAATTTACGAAATAGTTATATGTATGGACAAACGAAACGACTACATCTAACAAGAATCAAAGAACATATGGTCCACTCTGAACATGAAAAAACTGAAAAGTCTATTGATACTCAACATACAACAATCATGGGATAGATATCAATAACTTAAGGTTAATTAGAAAAGTAATAAATAGTAGACAGATGTAAAAATAGTATAAATAGTGACAAAGGACCAATACCAAATAGTCCGCTCTATTGGTTATTAGGTGACGGTTTGTTGAAAAAACAAAGCGTTACAAGAAGGGGTCCAAAGTAGCACAATTTTGCGAATGTTGTTCAATAGCCCCTTTGTTTCCATTAACAAGCTAAAGCAAAGATCCTCTGTTAATTTTGAACTTATAATGTAAAATGCAGGTGAAGCATTGAAATACAGTGATCTGTTTAGCAAATGCAACTGGTACTGCTTCAGATCAATGACTTAATGAGTTTCAGTATGGATAAAAAGCTGTAAAGAACATTCTTCGTAGACAATTTTGTTCCTGTTAATTTCTTAATCACAAAATTGTTGTATAATTGTTGGTCATCAAAGTAATTGCAGAAAACTACAATTGAGCGCCATTGTGGCGACCAATCAAAATCTTTTATAAAGTGTCACTAGTATTACTAGTATTACTCTAGTAGTAAGAGGCAATTCGACTATATCTCCTTAGGGATGCAAGTTAATAAAGAGTTACACTAGCTTAAATCGTCGCATTTTGGCCTTGGTTTAAAAACAGTTTCTATGTCCTATTACTTACGAGTCACCCTATATATTTCCACATTTCGCTAATTGTTATGTTACGCACAAATCAGCCCTAACATACTCATTTCCATCTTCGTTATTATCAAACATCATTCTCGACGTACTAGAACTGTTTTAATTTTTAAACTTCCAACGCCTATATTGATGATGTAGGTTAGCAGTTAGTGTTTGATAAGTAAAACAGTTTTACATACGCAAATATTCAGTGAGTATTTTCGAATTTCTCTAGTTACATTCGTAGTTGCTTCCAAGTGCTGACGGAAGGATATAAAAGTTAAGTACGGTCAGTTCTTAGACAGGACTGGCTCGCTTGAAGCTTCACTTACATTCTTGCTCAACTTGTCGGGAATCCACATAAATAATAGGATGGTGTATTGGCCTTGAAACTATATTCAAGTAAGCGCTGGGCGATAAACTAAAGCATTATTTGGTATTTACAGAATTTCTAGTGGAAGATTTTCTAGACGCGCGTGACAACGAAACGGCAACAATTTTTTGAATTACTAGTTATTTTCTGTTTTAATTATATAATATACACAACTACACAGGGTGTTTCGAAATTCCCACATTCCCCACATTCCCCACATAAAAAATAAGAAAACTTCTATAAGTATGTGATCGAAAATGTTTCTTAAGGGAGCTACGCCCCCCCCCCCCCCGAGGGTGGCGTTTAAATATAAGTTTTTACTCATTATCTCGGAATTCCCTTGAGACAACTTAATAAGACTTGTTTTTTTGCATTATTAAGGGTTATTTTCATACAGTACTAAACAAAATTAATTTGATCCATATACGGAGAAACGAGGGACAGTATTTTATTTTCAGTTTATATTTTCAGCAGTTTTAAATTTAATTGTGATTAAACGGTTAATATTACAAAAAAATAATAAATAAATTTTTCTTTTTTAAAAACTAAGGAATGAATTCTGAAATGTTCAAAGAATTTGTGTTTGATATTTACAAAAAAAGTCTCCAAACATCGTTGAAAAAAACGCGGGGGGTAGTTAGACCATGCTTATCTTATTACGTCCTCCTGTTACTCCGGTCGTCGCAACTTTCTTTTGATCAGACATTTAATACAGCAATTTTATTGACTATTCACACGATGGTGGCATTAAAAAATTTTATAAAACACCGGTTTCATTTTTAAAAACAATGGTTTTTAGCGAGGTTTTTTAACTTTATAACGAAAACGATGCGTCGGACAAAAAAAAGTCAAGATATAAAAAATTAATATTTTATCAATACGCATCTCTTGAGACTTTTGATGAACTATGTATTTTTTTCATTGACAAAAATATATAATTTACTTATGTGCATCAATGTCAAGAGAAATAAAATACAATTAAAATAATAATTTGGGATAGATAAAAAAAAAAATTTTTTAAGTACAAAGATATCAAAGTTAATTAATTACAACAGGTGAGTTACTTTTTTAATCTATTTAAAAATCAAATCAATGACTCTTTAAACCACTTACAGCGTATTTAAAATCGAGCGAGCTTTGAATTTTATGTATACAAAATATGGCGTTCATAAATCAACAGTTATAAAAGAAAAAAATTTATGAAAAAACCAATTGATGTGTTGTCAATTGAAAACTAGTTAGTTTAATATATTACCTTTATGTTGTCACAAGATTTTTTTCAGAAAATTAATTAATAAATAATTGACAGGGGTAAACGCCAAATGGTGTATATCTCCGGTTTTAGTTAACGGATCGAGGTCTATCTAGGTTCAAAATTTTTCTTTTTTTATTATCTTTCATTTGCCGACAATGCATTTCGATACAACCTTAATGAGCCGAGATATCTCATTTGTTTACTAACAGGGTGGCCACTTAAAATTGCTCCTCAAATTCCCTGACTTTTCCTTGATTTCCCTGATTAATCAATTCAGTTTTCCCTGACTAATTTTTATAACCAGGGCCGTCCAACATTTTTTGATGAGCGAGGGAGAGAAAGAGCCTGAGGAGCAGTGGGCGCAAAATGGGCTAGAAAAAAGTTTCTCCACCGAACCCTTCAAACGAGTCCTGGGGGGATCGCCCCTCTCGTCGGGCCTGCCGTTTTATAACCCAAAAGTCAATTTCAGCTGCTTTTTACATTTTATTAATAAAGATTGTTATTGAATAAAAATTAACAAAGTAAATTGGATAACAATAACATAAAAATGTATAACAAACAACCCAATACATATAAATGATCCTCTAAACGTGAAGTGAAAATACATGTATCAGCTTTAAAAATAATGAAGAAAAAATGTAAATTCTGTGAATATCACTCGATAGAAAACCTTGAAAAAAAAAAAAACAAACGAAATAAATATAAATTCTCTCAACATTAGGGTGGTCCTTAGATCCAGATTTTTTTAATTCCGTTCTCTCCACCCGCTCATTGTATTATAACATAAGAAAATAAAATCACTAAAATTTTAAGTTGTTAGCTCAACCCCTCCCCCTGGCCTCTAAAGGGGTAAATTTTGACGAAATTCAGAATTCTAAAAAAGTAAAATATGTGTAGAATATATACTCCCTAATTAATGATCTATAAAAATGGTTTAATGCATTTTTGTTGTAAATATTACCGATTCGTAAATTATCCAATTTCTCCATTCAAGGAATTTTCACTTCGTTTATAAAAATACTTTTAATAATCACTTTATTTAGCATAGAAATACATCTTGGATACATTTTAGGGATTAAAATAAATAAAGAAAACTGAATATTAGGGATTTTATGAAAACTTACCCCTTTACAGGCACGAGAATAGGTTTAGCTAGGCACTCTAAACTTGGTGTAAATATTTTATCTTATAATAAATTGAGCGGTTGGGATAATCAGATTTTAAGTTTAAGTAATAAAAACCACCCTAATAAACATACATCTTGCCTAGTTGTGTAATTATTCAGAGAAAACAACTTCTATTGACTTGCATAAAATTCTCAATGAATAAAACATTTTTAGCTGCAAGCAAGAATAAAAATATATTAAAACAAATGCGCTTTTCCCTGACAAAAATTCCATGACTTTTCCCTGATTTCCCCGACCAACATGAAATTCCCTGACTTTTCCCGGTTTCCCCTGTTTTTCAGAAAAGTGGCCACAATTTTTTAAACACGTTGGCAGAGGTAAAAAAATGCGCCAAGATCACATAGAAATGGTAGTTTTTATCCATATTTATCGATTGCCGGGAGTGGAGAGCTCAAAAAATGCCATGGAAAGTCGCAAATCCTTAAGAAACAAATTAGCTTATTTGTTTAAACAATTGCAAAATACGCGAGACATCGACACAAAAAACCTGCAAATTCTATAAACAAAATGCAATTTTTTGTTGAACAGAAAAAAACTTGTTAATATAGGATCTTTCATTCATATTTTATATCTTGACTTTTTTGTCTGACGTACCTTTTTCGTTAAAAGTCCAAGATCATCAACAAATGAGAATTTTCGCTAAAAACCATTGAAGCACCCCGTATACAGGCCGGTTATACATAAATTTATTTCCACATTTATTTATTAAATTTAACATATTTCTTGACTTCCATGTAAACACCTACAAAACCAAACATTACAGGTACAAAATAAAAACATTTGAATTCGTATTTTAGCTTTAAAATCGAGATTCTTATGAAATGCTTAAATATTAAAATTCATAATATCTAAAGGAATAATATTACATGCATTTTAAAACCTCCTAAAACGTGCATTTTGTGTGTCGAGTCCAGCTAGGGGAGATTATTTTATCTAAACAAGTAAAGTCGATGCGAGCGATAATGATCCATAGGTAGAGAACTTTAGGGCGAAAACGCGTTCTGAAAGAATGTTAAGTACATTTGGTACGTCGACGTCGAGCACCGAGAACCTTTACTAGCTATCTCATTTCCACTTTCGGATTTCCTATATTCTTTCTTTGCCGAGGTTTCATATAAAACGTCGATTTTGGGGATCGGGGAGGATTATTATTATTCCAACTACCGCGTGCAGAGCTCTATTCACATAGTGTTATTGCAATTTGGCTGGTTAAATCTGCAGGGCACTATTTTCTTAGTGCAGCTGTATACTAGTAGATAACTTCGGTTAGATACTGTAGTTTAACTGGTTTAATATGCATGGCGCTATTTGAGTAAAGTTCAGTTAAATTTACTGTCAATCCGCGAGTCGTAATTTGGGGATCAAATAATTGTTACTGTTCATACTACCGCGTGTAGAACTCTATTTAAATGGTGTTGCTGTGATTTGGCTGGTTGAACCTGCAGGGCACTATTGTCTTAGTGCAGCTGTATACTAGTATAACTTCGGTTACATACTGTAATTTGATCGGTTTAATCTGCAGGACACCATTTGAGTATTGTTCTTTTTGTTCCGCGAGCCGTAATTGGGGTTTAAGACTACTATTTTATTTACGCGTTTCGCAGAGCACCGGATTCTGCCAACATAGTATTCTCGCTAAATAAGATGCAGGGGGAGCACGAGATAATCTCCACAGCCGGGGGAGGGCCATTAGGCGACCTCACCTTATATCGAAATACAGGTAAAATTATTAAATTATTCGAACTTATTTTATTGGCTATTAGATGAATAGGGCATAACGTAAAGTCACGGGTTATTTTACAAATACTCTAAATTAAATTCCTAGGGTAAAATAAACTCCCACACGACTCTATATTTTATGTACAAAACACGGGCACTATTCGAAACGTAATTATTAACTGTGGTATCTAGACAAACAAATACTGGGTAGGAAAATATGTACCAAATTATTTTATATAAACATAATAATTTTCTAGCAACTTTATAGTGAAAAAATTGATTGTTCATTTAAATTTTAATTACTCAGAATTATACTGAGTTGGGATAAATTTTAGTTTATGATGAGGTATGGAATATCTGAGAAATGTTCAGTACAATTACACAGTAGTTTGTTGACCTTTTAACACCTACAACAGCTGTGTTTAAGGCGACGTTTGTTTGGTACACTGTCTCCGGACCGCCCGGGGTGCACGATTTGGGTCATCTGTGAGCAAACCACAGGGATGGTCTACAAGTGTGCACTTCGGACAGCCGGGGTAGAAAAGAATTATACAATTGCAAAACATGATAAGATCTGGTTACTCTCTTTTGATGTCAATTACAGCAGCGGGCCGTTGTCCGCGGCGAACTGAAATATTCTTTCTGATTGTTCTCACAACTTTCTACGACACAACAAAAATCTTCACAACAAAAGTGTTTCAGTCTGTGCTCACGTTCGTAGGCAGATTTGTACACTAAAAAAATATCTTAGCAACAAAAGGGTTTCAGTCTGTGCTCACATTCGTAGGCAGATTCGTACCCAAAATATCTTCGCAAAACGACGGTTGTAGAGAAAATCAAGGCAAGTTTTAGTTTACCGTTGTTTCATGATTTGGGAAATACCCGAGCAGTACACCAGACTTTACATGTACTAAAGTCACATTTAAACCTTTCAGATTTTAACAAGAATTCTCGTTATAACCACAGTCATTGACTTGTGGTTATCTGCGTATTGAATTGACCATTTCTCAGGAATAATAAAAGTGACAATTTGTCCCAACAAGGTATATTTACTGGAGTATGTTTCTTTAAAACCATATTACAAGTACAATTTATTTTTCTATGGCACTTTCGCAACTGCAATATGCACATAAACATATACATCTTTTATTTACCGTTGAATACTGTTTGCGAAGATGGACTGAAAATAAATGTCTTAAAATCTCTTCCGACTTTTATTAATTATTTTAACTTTTGAATAAATAAGAATTAATAGAATAAATAAAAACTAAGTAAACATAAGGTTTACTCTTACTTTTGAGAATATGAATTAAATAATATTCTAAACAAATTCAAACTAAGTAAACATAAAGTTTACTATTACTTTGTGAATGTGAGCTAAATAAGATTCTAAAGAAAATTCTAATCTAAGTAAACATAAGGTTTACTATTACTTTTGAGAATGTGAATTAAAGAACATACTAAAGAAAATTAAGTAAATATGAGATTTACTACAACAGGTACGTATGAACAAACAAGTAATCTAATTTCCCATAAATATACAGGGTATGGTGAGGTACATAAAATATATCAAATAAGGTGCAAATTCATAAAAGACAAACAAGTGCCGAAATAAATTTCAGTGTTTAAATTTAACAAATTACAACATATCAAATAAAATCCAGTAATAAATATTCAGTGATTAAATCTATAACAAGTAAACTAATATCAATAAATCGAAACAAGTAATATCAAACTTTAAAAAGAACTATGGTAACAATAAACTACAAAACACAACGTAAATTTGAGTCCTACCACTAATAAACTAGACGATCACGTAAATGGCCAAACATGTATAATTATCTTAATAATTATACATCAAGGGAAAAGGGGTACTTTTCTAAGATTATAAAACAGAATTTAACAAGAAAAAGAACGACACGGGTGGGGGGTGTTTCACTGGTGCCGTGACCAGGATGTAAAGTCATAAATTGATATTATTTTTGTTTCGTTGATATTATTTTGTTCCTTTAATTTCTGACCATGTCTATTGTTCTTCAAACAACGGACATTGTTATCGTGTTACAAAGATATAGAGTCGTGAAAGTGATGTAATTTTATTTTTGTGTTTCTTTAATTTCTGATACTGCCAATTTTCTGCGAAATACAGGTAACGATGAATCCACCGACGACAGCAGCCTACCCACTACAGATCCGGAAGCCGTTGCCCCGCCTCCGCCGCCGCCATCCACATTGGAAGAAAAAGTTGACCTTCTGATGCAGACAGTACGAGAAATGCAAGAAAACCAACGCCGCCTGTATACTCAGTTGGGAAAGAGTATAGTAGCCATGCATAAAGAACGACAAACCGCCACCGCTGACCTCCGACGGCAAATCCAAGACGCCTCCAGAGACACAACTACCTCTAGTGTCTCGACGTTTCCAACTAACGACGGCCGTCCCATATACATCACACCGAGTCCGCCGATGCCAAAGTTCCAGGGTAAAAACAAACACCCTGTGAAATACCTGAACGAGTTGGAAATGTACCTACAACGAATGAATGTACCTGAAGAAAATAAATTGGACGTGGTACATGAATCTCTGACCGGAGAAGCACAAGACTGGGCGTCTATCTATAAAATTTGCTGGGAAAGTTTCGACGACTTTAAAGCAGACTTCCTCAGTGGTTTCTGGTCTGAGGAGGAGCAGAACAAACTTCGCAGTCTCCTATCTACGCACCGCTGGTCTCGCAAAGATGGGCGCAATATGGAAGCACATTTTGCACACTACGTCGGTTTGGCACGTTTATTAACCGAACCGCTCCCCGAAGGTACCTTGGTAACCGAATTAATGAAACATTTTCCACCAAATATCCAGTCACTTTGGCAACTTAAGGAAAATAAATCGATTGCGGGCGCTGCCGAATTTCTCCGACTCCAGGAGAATATTCTAACGCCCACCACCGCCTCTACGCTGCCTCATAACAAACCATCATCTACCACGCCCACAAGTCCAAGCAAACGATACCGATGGGATAGGGAAGACAGGGGCACTGGAGATGAACCTATACAAAATAATTCCAGATCTGGAGATAAACAGCATACAAATGAAAATAACCTGTGGCATTGACCGTCTTCCTGATCAACCTGCTATAACCACTTAACTCTACAATGTACATCATAATATTGACAAATTTAACCATGGCAGTTGGCTATTCTCTCTGTCGAAATATCAACTATCACATTACTAGACACTAGCAACGAGTTGTCCTGCACTTCAGAGTAAATATACCTCGACAAACTCGAGCGTACCAACAACCCACATTCCCACTGTGGGCAATGTCAATTGAAAATGATTTGGCATCCAAAAAAAAAAAAAGGCGGCACTCAACAATCGATGCTGAAAATACAAATACAACTCGCTGAAGACGGCTTGATGTACATATTGTCGTATTGTACTTGAACTTAAGTCACTACAAATCTCTGACATGTATTTGCTATGGCTACACAACAACTCCAGAGGCGTGCCAAATATGGGGTCAAAATGGAAAGCAACGGATGACGGAAATGTGGGTGGTTCCGTCTGGAGGCGATGAATGGATGTCATCACCGAGGCCTACTGGGAGTTTACGTCGCGGGGGAGAGCGACGCCGGTCCAAAGAATATTCCGAAGATCTGGTTCCCACCACAACAACGAGTACGCGTAGGGGCGATAGGAAAAATGGTGAGGGACGTTATTAAATTCAATATTGCTTTTATATTTCGTAAATTTTATTTTCATATTTAAATCACATACAGGGCTAATTTTTTTGCTATCATTTTAAAGTTAGGGTCAATTAAGTTTTGGGAAACATTAAATATTGTTTAACATTTTTTTAAACATTTTTTTCTGCACCCGAAATATAACTTAACGTAAATAAACCTTTCGTTTTGCAACCAATTTCTCCAGGGGTATCCTTTCCAACAGGAAAATATCAGCTCATATCAGTATTAATATCGGTTTAAGTAGTCTTCTCCTGGATTGAATCCTGTGACTGGCCTGGTTACAGATCTTTGTCCTACTGGGATAAATTCAGGGAACTGGGGGTCACAACTTTGTTCAGGAGATAAATATTTATTCGACTTAAAAGCTTTTAGAGTATCTCTGGAGAAAACTAAATTTTATTTGACGGATCATTAGAAAATCGAGTAGTGATATTTACGGTGCAGAACACTCTTCAAGTGTACCTAGGTGATAATGTATCATTTTAGAGATTTTCCTTTTTACTTTTTATTTTTCTTTCGTGATGCAAATAATTCAGGGAAACTTTAAATTGTGTGCAAATTCTTTTCTTTTTATAAATTTTTCTGAACCAAAAATATGCCTTACTTAACGTATATAAAATTTTTGCTTTGCAATACATTTTTCCAGGGCTATCATTTTACGACAGTAGAATGTCTGTTCATATCGTTATTAATTTCGGTTAGAGTAATCTTCTCCTGGATAGAAGTCTGTGACTGGCCTGGTTACAGATCTTTGTCCTACTGGGGTAAATTCAGGGAACTGGGGGTCACCGCTTTTGTTCAGGAGATAAATTTTGTTACCGACTTAAAATTATTTTTGATAGCTCTGGAGAAAGGTAAATTTTGTTGTACGAATCGTTGGGTAGCCGCGGCTGTGATATTTACGGTGCAGAACATACTTCAGGTGTACTTAGATAGAAATGTCACCAAATTAGGGAATTCCTTTATTTAATATCTTTGTATTGCACATAATTTAGGGAAATTTTTTATTATTTTTAATTTGTTTCTCTGCGCCAGAAATATGACGTAACGTAAAGAAATATTTTTGCTTGTAATAAGTTTCTTCAGGGGTATCCTTTACCACAGGCAAATGTCAGTTCATATCATTATTAGTCTCGGTTAAAGTAGTCTTCTCCTGGATGGAACCCTGTGACTGGCCTGGTTACAGATCTTTGTCCTAGGGCTGTTACGGGCCATCAAAAGTATTCCACAACGAGGGAAATATAAACTGACATACACCGGTGTGCAGTACGGAATATGGGGATGAATTCGGGGAACTGGGGGTCATAGCTTTTGTTCAGGAGAAAAGTTCTTCTTCGACTTACATTTTTTTTTTAAGAATATCTCTGGAGAAAAGTAAATTTTGTTTGACGGGCCGTTGGAGAATCGCGGCGGTGATATTTGCGGCGCAGAGCACTCCTCAAGTGTAGGTACTTAGGTAGAATTGTAATTAAATTAGGGAATTTTATTTTTTTTCATGTTTTTTCGTATTGCAATTATTTGATGAAAACAGTTACTTATATCAGAAATCATTAATAGTTATTTTAATATTTTGTTTAGGAATAGTATCAGGTTGAATTTTAAAATTTTGATTTATCATATAGGAATAATGTCATATTAGATGTTTAAAATGTTATTTTAACAGGGGAACAGTGCCATATTAGATACTCATTTTTCTTCTATCAGTAACAGTTAGGGAAAACATGTAAGTCATTGGTACCACAGTTTCTAAGTTTACGCGTTTCGTGGCGCATAAAATAATCTACTCCGTGATTATTGTACACGCAACGCGGGGGAGAGTGAAGCACCCCGTATACAGGCCGGTTATACATAAATTTATTTCCACATTTATTTATTAAATTTAACATATTTCTTGACTTCCATGTAAACACCTACAAAACCAAACATTACAGGTACAAAATAAAAACATTTGAATTCGTATTTTAGCTTTAAAATCGAGATTCTTATGAAATGCTTAAATATTAAAATTCATAATATCTAAAGGAATAATATTACATGCATTTTAAAACCTCCTAAAACGTGCATTTTGTGTGTCGAGTCCAGCTAGGGGAGATTATTTTATCTAAACAAGTAAAGTCGATGCGAGCGATAATGATCCATAGGTAGAGAACTTTAGGGCGAAAACGCGTTCTGAAAGAATGTTAAGTACATTTGGTACGTCGACGTCGAGCACCGAGAACCTTTACTAGCTATCTCATTTCCACTTTCGGATTTCCTATATTCTTTCTTTGCCGAGGTTTCATATAAAACGTCGATTTTGGGGATCGGGGAGGATTATTATTATTCCAACTACCGCGTGCAGAGCTCTATTCACATAGTGTTATTGCAATTTGGCTGGTTAAATCTGCAGGGCACTATTTTCTTAGTGCAGCTGTATACTAGTAGATAACTTCGGTTAGATACTGTAGTTTAACTGGTTTAATATGCATGGCGCTATTTGAGTAAAGTTCAGTTAAATTTACTGTCAATCCGCGAGTCGTAATTTGGGGATCAAATAATTGTTACTGTTCATACTACCGCGTGTAGAACTCTATTTAAATGGTGTTGCTGTGATTTGGCTGGTTGAACCTGCAGGGCACTATTGTCTTAGTGCAGCTGTATACTAGTATAACTTCGGTTACATACTGTAATTTGATCGGTTTAATCTGCAGGACACCATTTGAGTATTGTTCTTTTTGTTCCGCGAGCCGTAATTGGGGTTTAAGACTACTATTTTATTTACGCGTTTCGCAGAGCACCGGATTCTGCCAACATAGTATTCTCGCTAAATAAGATGCAGGGGGAGCACGAGATAATCTCCACAGCCGGGGGAGGGCCATTAGGCGACCTCACCTTATATCGAAATACAGGTAAAATTATTAAATTATTCGAACTTATTTTATTGGCTATTAGATGAATAGGGCATAACGTAAAGTCACGGGTTATTTTACAAATACTCTAAATTAAATTCCTAGGGTAAAATAAACTCCCACACGACTCTATATTTTATGTACAAAACACGGGCACTATTCGAAACGTAATTATTAACTGTGGTATCTAGACAAACAAATACTGGGTAGGAAAATATGTACCAAATTATTTTATATAAACATAATAATTTTCTAGCAACTTTATAGTGAAAAAATTGATTGTTCATTTAAATTTTAATTACTCAGAATTATACTGAGTTGGGATAAATTTTAGTTTATGATGAGGTATGGAATATCTGAGAAATGTTCAGTACAATTACACAGTAGTTTGTTGACCTTTTAACACCTACAACAGCTGTGTTTAAGGCGACGTTTGTTTGGTACACTGTCTCCGGACCGCCCGGGGTGCACGATTTGGGTCATCTGTGAGCAAACCACAGGGATGGTCTACAAGTGTGCACTTCGGACAGCCGGGGTAGAAAAGAATTATACAATTGCAAAACATGATAAGATCTGGTTACTCTCTTTTGATGTCAATTACAGCAGCGGGCCGTTGTCCGCGGCGAACTGAAATATTCTTTCTGATTGTTCTCACAACTTTCTACGACACAACAAAAATCTTCACAACAAAAGTGTTTCAGTCTGTGCTCACGTTCGTAGGCAGATTTGTACACTAAAAAAATATCTTAGCAACAAAAGGGTTTCAGTCTGTGCTCACATTCGTAGGCAGATTCGTACCCAAAATATCTTCGCAAAACGACGGTTGTAGAGAAAATCAAGGCAAGTTTTAGTTTACCGTTGTTTCATGATTTGGGAAATACCCGAGCAGTACACCAGACTTTACATGTACTAAAGTCACATTTAAACCTTTCAGATTTTAACAAGAATTCTCGTTATAACCACAGTCATTGACTTGTGGTTATCTGCGTATTGAATTGACCATTTCTCAGGAATAATAAAAGTGACAATTTGTCCCAACAAGGTATATTTACTGGAGTATGTTTCTTTAAAACCATATTACAAGTACAATTTATTTTTCTATGGCACTTTCGCAACTGCAATATGCACATAAACATATACATCTTTTATTTACCGTTGAATACTGTTTGCGAAGATGGACTGAAAATAAATGTCTTAAAATCTCTTCCGACTTTTATTAATTATTTTAACTTTTGAATAAATAAGAATTAATAGAATAAATAAAAACTAAGTAAACATAAGGTTTACTCTTACTTTTGAGAATATGAATTAAATAATATTCTAAACAAATTCAAACTAAGTAAACATAAAGTTTACTATTACTTTGTGAATGTGAGCTAAATAAGATTCTAAAGAAAATTCTAATCTAAGTAAACATAAGGTTTACTATTACTTTTGAGAATGTGAATTAAAGAACATACTAAAGAAAATTAAGTAAATATGAGATTTACTACAACAGGTACGTATGAACAAACAAGTAATCTAATTTCCCATAAATATACAGGGTATGGTGAGGTACATAAAATATATCAAATAAGGTGCAAATTCATAAAAGACAAACAAGTGCCGAAATAAATTTCAGTGTTTAAATTTAACAAATTACAACATATCAAATAAAATCCAGTAATAAATATTCAGTGATTAAATCTATAACAAGTAAACTAATATCAATAAATCGAAACAAGTAATATCAAACTTTAAAAAGAACTATGGTAACAATAAACTACAAAACACAACGTAAATTTGAGTCCTACCACTAATAAACTAGACGATCACGTAAATGGCCAAACATGTATAATTATCTTAATAATTATACATCAAGGGAAAAGGGGTACTTTTCTAAGATTATAAAACAGAATTTAACAAGAAAAAGAACGACACGGGTGGGGGGTGTTTCACCATTTATTTTAACAATGCAGCCTGTGTTTTATAAATTTTTTAATGTCACAATTGTGTTCAGCGTAATGTTTCCTATAAGAAGAGTCAATAAAATTTCTGACCAAAATCGATGATTTTGACTTAACGACGACCGGTCTATTCGATATTTTGACAAATGAAAACACATATGTAAGTAACTATTAAGAACACAGAAAGCCCAGCAGGCGGCAGTGCCCTGGGAGTTTTCAGCAGACGAGCCCTGAGAGAAAGAAAAAGTAACTATTACATTTTTTAAAACGCGACAAAAAAAATTATACTGAAATTGTTACATTGTTAATCAATCTGTTTGTGTATATTTTTAATCTCTTGTAAATTTGTATTATTATATATTTTTAATCGGTGTAAAACAATAAAATAGAGTTTTTGTAAGTGGCTTTAACATTATGTCCAATTGTAGGGTCTTAAAAATGCCAACAAATTGACACGAAACGTCGGCTATTTAAAAAAAGTTTCTTTCTTTAAACATTTTAATTGCTCTATATTCCCCAAACTACACCGTCAAAATTATGACATAGACCATCAACCATTAAAAGGACTATTGTTAATTATTTTCTAACTAGAATAGATTTCGAGAAAAATTTAATTGGGCAATGAAATCCGTAATCATGCCGTTCTTCGTACAAACGGAATTAGAAAATGTGACATGCGTCTCTATAATAAATTCAAGGTAAAAGAGTAAAGAATGGGGATAACAGCTTCTAAGTGAACATTTACCGTGGAATTGACAACAAAAACTACAGAGAACTTGCTCCAAATAAACTAATATTTTAAGCACAATACTTAGAAAAAGTCGTTGGATGTTAGACTGGCTAACAGACTGTTTTATATCTGAGCTTCCAGGTCTTATCTCAACTGTACGGTGTACAACTTTACAAAATGAATTTCAGTTCGATACAAGACTGATATAATAAAATTCTCCGACTAGGATATCAATTTACTTAGTTTGGTATTGCCAAATTAAAATGATTGTCCATTTACTTACAATGCCGTTGTGTTCTGTTTATTTTGTTTTGTGGAATTAAAAGTAACGCAAAAGTCTCTACTATAATTAAGTATATTTAGGTTAGGCAGCCCACGCAAACATTAAATTAGCAGACACAACTAGTCTCAAATATAAACCTTAAAAATAGAACAAATTCCGAATTTTAACTAGTATACACATTATTTGAGAACATCGATGGGATATTATATAAATTAGAAGATACTAATTTGTCAATTACAATTACTTCCACACCCAGGTAGTGGAGAGGCTAGACTAGAGTACTAGAAGCCAAGGCCATAGATTTTCTATAATATTTTTCAACTTCCCCCACCACCCCCACTACATTATTAAAAGAGTTGATAAAATAAAATTGAAATTTTACATGTGAAACACGCATACCTTAAAACGACGTCTGTAATTAGAATATGTTTTGTGATTATTCCGATGAGGGAGGGGGTAAGTAGAGATAAATGGGGGGAAAATGAGTAAAGTAAGCTGGGAAGAGTACACAAACTTGGGATTTGGGGTATATACTAGAAGCCAAGGTCTAGGATTTCTTTATAACATTTTTCTTGTTGAAATAAAACGTCGCGATTTTAAATTTGAGCGAAAAAAATTTCTGTCTGTCTGTAACTTTTATTTGTGCGCACATTTCCTCTGGAATGGTTTAAGACATTGACTTGAAATTTTGTACTCGCGTGTACCATAACGAGGTCTTGAACATATTCGGTGGAAAGTTGGGGGTAAATATCAGAAAATAAGTGAAGCAAGCTGGTAAGAGTACAGAAACCTGGGATGTGGTGTATATACTAGAAGCAAAGGCTTCAGATTTCTTTATAATATATTTCAACTCCACCACCACCTCCACTCCATTATTAATGTGGCTGATAAAATAAAATTGAGATATTCACTTGAAATTTGGTACACGTATGTATTGTAATGACATTTGATTCCGTTGAAGGGGTGGGTTGGTGTAAATTGGGGAAAATAAGTAGAGCAAGCTAATAAGAGTCCTGAAACTTCAGGCGTATATACTAGAAACCAACGGCTCAAATTATTTTATGACTAGAGTGCAAATATAGTCAAGATATTTTCCATTAAAGAGACTTTTATGGAAAATTTGGATGTGGAAGTAGTGATTCCTTAGGCAGCAGTTTTATTACATATAAATATAGAGTTGGTTATTAAAAAAGAGGAAATTTCAGAGGAATCCAATGCTGAATGTAAATTGCACCCCCCAGTAAACACCCTCAAAATCGTAGTATAAGAAGAGTTACCATTAACGCTATTTATTAACTTGCTATTTGCAGATCGTATTACCACACTAACATAACATTAAACACTATTTGACGAGAATAATCCACAAAAATGTTGAAGAATGTATTACTAAAATGCAATACTTTTTTCCTTTATGACTTTTTCGTAAAGTGAACTTTGTCCAAGTTTTTCCGGATAAATACGAAAAGAGGACCCTTATTTGAAAATGGAAAATATCGTAAATTATGAAATTTAAAAATCTGGAAAAATTCAGACTTATAGGTTAAGACATTCTTTAAAATTTGGATCTCTTGTAATTTTCTTGTAACGTGCATGTTTTCCGAGTTTTTAACAGTTTGTCACGATCAAAAACACGCTCTTGATCGTTAAAAACTGTTGAATACTCGGAAAATATACACGTAACAAAAAAATCACAAGGAACTAATATTTTAAAGAATATCTTGACATATACGTCTGAATTTTTCCAGATTTTTAAATTTCCTAGTTTAGGGATTTTCCGTTTTTCGATAAGTGTCTATTTTCCATGCTTTTCCGGGAAAACTTGGCCAGGGTGCATTTTAGGAAAAAGTCAAAAAGGAGAAATGTCTTGTATTTTAATAATACATTCACCAGAATTTTTCCCGTCAGTTTTTATTTCCCCTCCCCAATTTTTGTAAAAATTCGAACCGCCGTATCTCGGAAAATTCGCATTTTTTCGAAAATTTGACAAGAGTAAAGAGTTATTTTTGGTCAAATTATCTAAAAATACATTTCTTTCTTAAATTTACCTCAGTTTTGATAGTTAACAAATTAGCAACAAAATCATTGTTTGAGAAAATTGCGAGGCAATAGCGGCAATTTTTTTTTTTTTTTTGAGTTTGATCTAGACATCCAACATTTTCCTCCCCCACTGCCACCTCCGTAATTGTGGAACCTCTGGACTACTTTTATGCGACGCGGAAAGGTCCAACCTATATAATCATACCAAGAACAGTTCGATCGGACTACTCCTGCGGCCAGCGGTCGTGACTGAACATTTGTTACACTTCAAACGTTTATACCTCCCTATACACAGGACTCATATAACATATATGGCATATAGCTTCTACAGTTCCCCTATTTTCTTAACATCTATCGTTACACTACCGATTCCGTAAATGTTTCCAATGTTAAAGCAAATGACCTCTTTGTATTGTTATAGTTCTTTGTGGTCTTCTGCTTTTAGATATTATCCGATACAATTTACGTGATATAGACCTTATTTTTGGGCGAAAAAATATTCATTATTTCTTTTGAAGAATAACGGCTGATTTTTTTTTTCAAGCACAAAGTCATAATATACTACGCTTGAGGCAAAAAATTCGTGATTTATTGAAAAAATTGTTTTTTATTATAATAAGTATACAATATGTGTACATTTCTAAATCACATCGAATGCATTTTTAACATTACTTTCTATTTTTCATTTATTGGTTAATAAATGTTTTTTGGCGGAAAAGAAGAAGAATCATATTTGGTAGGTAGTTGTCGCTAATGCCAACGGAGAAATGGGATATACTTTCAGTGAAAAATATGCAGAGGGCACTGTAAAAGAAATAATTAATGAAAACATTGCGATGGAGGACAATAATATTTGACATGTAGTTAACATAATTATTGTCGAGGCATAAAGCTGCTGCACATTTAGTGATAAATATACAAGATGGACATTTAAAAAAATAACTAAGGAAAAAATATGCCAGACGTAGTTAACATAGCTGTCATGAAAGAAACCTGCCATACTTTTAATGATATTATACAGGGTGGTCATCTCAAAAAAATAATTAACTGAAAGACTATGATGTATATAATATTTGAAATGTAGTTGAGATTATTAACGAAAAGGAAACTTTAATACACATTTAGTAAAATTATACAAGGTGGTCACTCTGAAACTTTATATATAAATAACAAGCTAACCATTATACTCTTCACCGATTTACTCCACTTTTTATGTAATTGTTGTACATTTATCTCCGCATTTTGTCGTAATTAAAAAGTAAATATTGTTTATATTAGCTACGGCCTTGTCTAACTGCAAGATGAATGAAAGCCGCCAAAGCTTGGTCTACAATCTTATCACATTTGTGGCAGCTAATTAGCTGGTTTTGCAATGTAGCAATATTATATAATATAAACATATGAATTTAAAAATTGAAATAATTAATAACTTTTTTATTTATCGATCGATATTGTTCAAATACAATAGCGTTCTTTCTCTCGTTAACACGAACTTACTGTCCAAGTTTCAATACAGTCGGACTTTTCGTTCTTAAGTTATCGTGCTTACAAGAGACGTGACGGACGGACGGACGAACGGACAGAAAGACAGACGGACATTCTGAAAGTTTTTCCTCTACTAGCGATATTACCGGTTTTAGAATTATGTGCCGATCGAATGCAATATATACTCTTAGTATAATAAATATCTATATAAAAAAATAATTACTAAAGAAACAATTGAATAAAATAATATTTGCAATGTGGTTGTCATTGTTGTTAGGAAGAAAATTCGACACACTTTCAGTAAAAAAAAAACAGACAGAATATGTAGTGATCATTCACCAGAGAAAATATATCATAAATAAACGATGTGAACAGACAAAGAAGTTTGGAGTATTTACACAAAAAGATCCGCAAATGCATTTACGTTTGCGGATTTTTTCATAAAGACGGACTTTAGCACAAAGTGTTGTTATGTGTATCAGCTTCCTCATATTTACGTGTATTACTCAAGTTGCCCTCCTCTTTGCTGTATGGCGCGTCTGACAGCATTACGTCACAACATCAGTACGCTTTAAAGTATTGTAATGTTACACCCCCTTGACACTGGAGATTGATACGCCTATGCCTAATAGTGACTGGAAACTTGTAGAAAGAGATAGAGTTTTCTAGAGTGTGGTGGGAAAAGATTCTCGATTGTGTTCTGGATGACTCTGGAGGCAATTGATAAAATATAAGAAAATCTGAGGCCTTGGCTTTTAGTATATACACCAAATCCCAAATTCTTGTAGTCTTACCAGCTGGCTTACTCATTTTTCCCTGTTTACTTCTACTTACCCCCCTCCTTCAACGTAATCATCTCAATACATAATCTAGTTCCAGATGTCGTTATAATATATACGTGTACTAAATTTCAAGTGAATATCTCAATTTAATTGTACCAGCTCTTTTAATAATGGAGTGGGAGTGGTGGAGGGGTTGAAAAATATTATAAAACATTTTGAGGCCTTGACTTCTAGCAAGTGCACCTAGTCTCAAGTTTCTGCACTCTTACCAGCCTGCTTTACTTATTTTCCCCTATTTACCCCCAACCCTTCAACGTGGTCATCACAAAATATAATCTAGTTCCAGAAGTTGTTATAATATATACAGACTGTCTATTTTACGAGGGCCACACCAAATATCTCGCTTAATATCTATTGTAGAAGAATAAAGTTTTTGAAACAGTTATCCCATTTTTGTGAGCTATATTTCAGTAAAAAGAAATTTGAAATCCATAGCCTACTTTATGAGATATATAACAAAAACCTGAAAAATAGGAAAACCACAAACGGTTATAGCTTCCTTATTTGAGGAGATACGAAAAAAGTTAAAGGAATGAAAGTTGACGGCAAAGACAATAAGAATAATAACGTGTAACAAAAAAATCGAAAAATGCAGTTGGCATTGACATACGCTATTGTGCAAAAATGAAAAATACATATCTCAAAGTAGGCCATGACGCCATTAATTCCGTTATTTTTTCCTCATTCCAACGATATAAAACATGTCACAGAAATTTTAACCGATAGTGTCAATCAATATTTAATATTTTATGAATACCACAATTCATATAATTGAATCGTAACAATCAGCTGTGCCATAATTAGTGAAAAACAATGTTTACAGTTATTAATAAATTTGACAGATTGTCACTGTTGTATGTTGTATGTTGCGTTGTCGAGTTCTAAGACAAATTTTATATCAGTAATTATGGTGTACACCAACAATAACAAATTCGATATGATTAGCATTTATTGTCAGTGCAATTTTGACGCTGAGATGGCAGTCACGGTTTACGGAGATAGATTTCCAGATGCTCCGCAGCCAAATCGAACTATGTTTAGGAAGTTAGTTCAAAATCTAAAAACGCACGGTTCATTTTCAAAAAAAGTAGTAAGGAGAGCGCATGTTGCGGATAATGTAAGAAAAGTGAATAGAGTAATGAATTATGTTAACCAAAATGAGAAAACCTCTTTGAGACAAATTCAGAGAACTGTCGCATAAAAAAAGACAGTGCAAGAAAAATATTGAAAAAAAACGGATTTCGATGCTACAAAATGAGGAAAGTTCAACATTTAAATGAGGGAGATAAGCCAAGGAGAGTAAGATTTTGTAGATGGTTATTAAATAAGAAAAGGAATGACGCGCTGATATGTAGCAAAATTCTTTGGTCGGACGAATCAAATTTTTCTAATAATGGATTTTTCAATAGAAATATGCATTATAAGTGGACACGAGAAAATACACATTGGTGCAGAGAGACTGCTTTCCAAGAAAGATTTTCTACGAATGTTTGGTTGGGTCTTTTAGGGACTAAAGTAATTGGACCTTATTTTTATGATGGCAAATTAACCGCTCGTAGATACCTTAATTTCCTGCAAAACGAATTTCAAGATTTTCTTTATGAATTAACAGTGGCAGAAAGATTAAATTATTCATATTTTCAACAAGATGGGGCTCCACCTCACACTGCTGTAATATGTACAAATTATTTAAATCAAGTTATGCCAGATAGCTGGATAGGCACCTATGGACCCATTCTATGGCCAGCTCGATCACTAGATATTACTCCCTTGAATTTTTTCGTCTGGGGTTACATTAAAGACAAGGTATTTCAAACTGCCCCTGAAAATATTGAGGACATCAAAACCAGAATTCGAAACGCATGTGAGGCAATTACTCCTGAAATGCTCCAAAATGTAATGCGTGACGTGTCTCGTAGAGCACGTTTATATGTCAGAATGCATGGTGCACAATTTGAGCATTTGTAGTTAGAAAAATAAATACACACAATTTCTTTTCAATATAGTAGTAGGTAGTACTGTTATACATATTTTTTCGTTTTTTTCTTTGGATGTTCGTTTTGTACTTGTATTTTTATTTATGAGATATTTATTGGTTTGTATTAAATTGTAATAAATAATTACGGAATTATAATTATTATAAAGTGAATTTTTACTATTATGGCACAGCTGATTGTTACGATTCAATTATATGAATTGTGGTATTCGTAAAATATTAAATATTGACACTATCGGTTAAAATTTCTGTGACATGTTTTATATCGTTGGAATGAGAAAAAAATAACGGAATTAATGGCGTCATGGCCTACTTTGAGATATGTATTTTTCATTTTTGCACAATAGCGTATGTCAAAGCCAACTGCATTTTTCGATTTTTTTGTTACACGTTATTATTCTTATTGTCTTTGCCGTCAACTTTCATTCCTTTAACTTTTTTCGTATCTCCTCAAATAAGGAAGCTATAACCGTTTGTGGTTTTCCTATTTTTCAGGTTTTTGTAATATATCTCATAAAGTAGGCTATGGATTTCAAATTTCTTTTTACTGAAATATAGCTCACAAAAAATGGGATAACTGTTTCTAAAACTTTATTCTTCTACAATAGATATTAAGCGAGATATTTGGTGTGGCCCTCGTAAAATAGACAGTCTGTATACGTGTACCAAATTTCAAGTGAATATCTCAGTTTATTTTATCAACTCGTTTAATAATGCAGTGGGGGTGGTGAGGGGATGGAAACATATTATAAAAAAATCTAAGGCCGTGGCTTCTGCTCAAATTTTTGTACTCTTACCAGCTTGCCTTACTTAATTTCCCCTATTTAAACCCTTATTTATCCCCCAACCTTTCAGCGGATATGTTCAAAAAACAATCCAGTTCCAGATATCGTTATAATACATACGTGTATAAAACTTCAAGTCAATATCTTCTGTTACAGACAGACAGAACATTTTTTCGCTCGAATTTAAAATCTCGACGGTTCATGACATTCTAAACCTATTTCAACAAGAATTTTTTTAAACATTTTTTTACGATTGCCATACTTCCACTTCACTACGTGGATGTGGAAGTATAAGAAGCTCACCAATAATAATCACAAGCTTCTTGTAAAAAGTTATAATCTACGAACGATGAACAATCAATTCCCTGACGCTTACGTATGCATTTAGCGCAAATGTATTTAAAAATAAACAATCAATAAAAAAAAAGATAATGAAAAAACGAAATTTCCATTAGGTAAATATATATGTATATTAGATTGGTGAACGAATGAACTGGGTCTCGAGACAAGTCATTTAAGAAATACAATAAACCGTCCTCACGAGACGACATTTCCATAATAAAACAGAATAGGTAGAAGCAATCGTTAAAGCCTGATAATAAAAAAAAAGTGTACAGAGAGAAGAGCGTAGTACACATGTAATCTATAAAAGATCATTATACTAAGCGTGCGGATATGCTACAATAAAAATGTAATTAATTTCTATAACGGAAAACGCGTCTTACGGAAAGTGAAGCGGCACGGCAATGTTTTGAGGACGTACAACGACCCCGAGGTTCTGCACCGCAAACGGAGTGATGCGTCAGAATGGGTTCACGCGGTGTACTTTTACGTAAAGCCTGACACCGGCCGGCTGGTTTGGGAAGGTACGAGTATCTGCAACGGCGAATTCGATGCGGAATCGAGACGTAATCAATCAATTTATTCCTTACCGTTACATCTTAATTGGAAAGTTATAGGAATTAAACATTTAAATTTGATTATAATCTAAGGTTTTCAAGTTGCCATAGTTAAAAAAAAATTAACGGTACAATCAATTTTAAAGGTTTTTTAATTAATTTAAAAAATACTAGTACACAAAAATTACTAATATTATTTGACCGTGGTTTTAAAAGCCATTGTTTTGAAACACCTATTAAATAACAACATTTTGTTCATTATCATCCCAGAAAAGGCTTTACATAGTGAATATTTGATTTGTGGTTTATATCTGATGATGTTCAAATATATTGAAATTATTGCTTATTTTCTCATTCCAAAGAAGTTGTAGATGAAGGATTAGCACTAGAATAATGATTTAAAATCTGCATAAAATCATGGGGATAAAAGTATAATAGTTATTTGAGAGATCACACAGGGTGTTTGAAGAGTAATGTTACGCCTTTCGGTTATATATTCTACAAATCAAAATATGAATATTCCAAATATGCCGGTAAAAAATTGTTATCAGATAAAATAGAGCAACACAAGTAATTTCTTTTAAAACATGTTCTGTAAAATGAAAATTATTTTAGAGATGTCTCAAAATTGGCAGGGCAATATCATTAGAGGCGATAAATAATAATCTGGTAGTTGTTTTTCTGCGACTGCTCCTAACATATGATCAGCAGACAAAAGTGGTAAATGGTATTGAATTATTGTAAGTAATCAAAAAATAATATACAAAATTTCTTATTTCAAAAAATGCAACTTTAATTATCCTGCATTTTATTGCATCATGCACATTTAAAAATAATTTTAGTTTATAGATAGAATAGCTAACTCTTACAGACATCAACAATCATCTATAAGCCCGCTCAAGCAGATGTTTTTAAAAATGTACCGTTTAGCTGCTACATAGCACTGCGGCGAGAGATGCTTTCCCCTCTATGCTGCGTCAGGTTATGGCTAAATGGAAAGAAAAAACAGCTATTTTGTTATAATCTAGGAAACGGCGTGCAAAATCGACAACGAAAAGTTACCGTCTGTCACCCACTGATCGAAGTGAACATATAACTACGAAACTTTCTTTCTGTCTGAAAATTGTTGGTAAGCTGGAAGAATATAGAGGAGGGGGGGATTTTTAAACGAATGGTTATCTATATCTGTCCGCAAAGGTCGTTAGTACATGTACTTGACATTTGCAGACGAAATTTCCGCTCGGTGCGCGGTAGAGGGAATTTTAAAAAGATTTTTTTTTAAATTTCCCTCTACTACGCACCGAGCGGAATTTTCGTTCGCCAGTGTAACTGGGGTATGTGAAGTACATATACTAACTACATATTATTATGTGGACAGATATCGATAACCATTCGTTTAAAAAAAATGTTCCCCCTCCATATTCTCCCACCATACCAAACATTTTCAGAGAGGAAAAAGTTTCGCAGTTATATCCTCTCTTCGATTACTGAGAGGAAGACGGTAACTTTTCTTCGTTAATTTTACACGCCACTTCCCTAACTATTAGAAATACTGGTTTTTATAAAAGCCGGTTTATCAATTTTCTATTGAAGTGAACTTAAAAATGTATGTTGTAAGGAGTGAGTAGATACTTCAGCGTAAGACCCTTCTTAACTTAAGAAATACCGTTACCGAATACCTAAAAAGTACCTGCAGTATGTAGGTACTCCAAGAAACAAATAGTTGTTCATGTACCAAATGTGTAAAGTGGAACTTTTTTCACGAATTAGAATTTTGTCAACAATTCCATGAATGGAAAAATGCCCATTACACACGAGTTGCGTACAATATATTTTCGACTAACAAAACAGTAACCAAAAAACATATATATAATTTAAAATATAAACAATCTACTTTAACACTAGTTAAGATTTTGTTTAAGAAAATTGTATTTTAGTCCTATAATGAATCCTCCAAATTTACATTTGCTGTTTTCTGACTCATCCGATATAGTTGCAGAAAAACACAATGTTTCACGTTTTCGAAAATATTTTCTATTTATCATTGGACTTCAAAAATTAACATACCGTAATGCTTATTACCTCCATTGATAACAATCATTATAAGTAATGTAAATAGTCAGTGTAACAACCAGGCTGAACGTTATTTTGTGGATTATTCATAAGTTTAATTTTACAACTGAAATTTTCTTTGCAGATTGCCTTTAATGTTAACGTACTGACTCTACTCTGGTATTTGAAAGCACAAAGAAATACAAACACTGAAGTATACGATAGTTTATTATGAATGTGGAGATATTTGAACTGTCAAGGCCACGTCCAGTCTTATAAATAAAATAAAAACACTGAACTTTGTTTTAACCTCATCTGCCTTGTCATAGAAAATTTGGAAAATCTCCAGTTTTTAATAAAACATTGGTTCAATGGCCAAGGTAAAAACATTGATCACGATATATTACTGGATTTATATTAATTTCACGAAGTCAAGTATTTACGGTACACTTATTGTATTAATGTTGTATTAACTAAAAACATACTTTAAGAACATAATGTGCTTCTATCAATATTAGTAAGAGGGGCTTGTTATTTCGTGAGCTTGGATTGATGAATTTTGAATTTTATTATCCAAACGAATCTGATAGCTCAAAGAGTAACGTTACGGGTCAATGAATATTTCACCCTTTGAAGGGGTGCAGGAAGTGAACGACGCATAAATGGGTTGGCCAAGAGGTGGTTTAGTATTGTATATTAAACCCCTTATCAAATGAAATGAGTCGCTTGCTTTCATCATTCCAAATACACGGTTGTTTTTTAACATTATATACTGCAGCTTGTCGCATCTCTGAATAGAGCAGTAGCAGCTGACGTCACAACATGGCCGCCAAAGTTGCCTGGGTGGTAAATGACCTAGTTTTGCATTTGTGTGCTTTCTGATTAATTCGAGTTTTTAAAGAATTTGTAGTGCTTTTTTAAACGTTTTTTTCGTGTCACATCAATTTTGGGTGTTTTTCGTCTATTATTCATTTCGCAATTTATTGATCTGACTTTAATTTAGTGTTTTATTTGTGTTTTTCAACCGGCGTGTTATCTTGCGTACCTGTCAAAAGTTATTAATTTTCGATATGGTAAGTGAATTTCAGTGAATTTATTATAATTTTATTTATATTCTACATTTTAGGAGTCCCCTCATTACATTTCTAAGCTGAAATGTATTAATGGAGCCAACCTATATGATTTAAAAGTGAGAGATTGAAACTATATCCTTGGACAATTTTTCAAAAATATAATATAGCTTTGAATTAATGAACCATTGTGACCCTTCTTGTAAATAAAATTTATATCTAAACTATAAGACTATTATTATTCATACTTACCCTTATAATTATGTATAATTTGAAACATTCAATGATGGTAGACGATGCTGTTAAAAGTGTTATTTTTTAAATTCTGTTGTGTTTTAGCTCACTTACCTTCACTGGTATTTTATTTGTGTACATTATCAATATTTTGAACCTTTGTAATTATAATTGTAAGAATCAGAACAGATACCAAACTAGGTATATAGCTATATAAAGTATTCGGAGCGTATTATGTTGCAATTTAAATTAAATGGAAACTGAAATGATCTCACAGTCCTATCTTTTTATTAGATTTACTATTACTCCTGCATTTCATAATACAAACCTCTGATTGTTGTTAGTAATGTGATAAACACTTACACTCGTTACAAACTTTTGAGCCTAACAAAAGTAAGATATAAATCAATAAAAAGTTGAAGGGAAATATTTTAAATCGTCAAAAAACGTAGATTTTACAATAGGTTTATAAAACCATTAATATATGATTGATATATTGGCATAAATCAATGAGTATTTTGATAACTTTTAACCTAGTGTAATAATACTACCTAACCTATGTCACTGCCTAGCTGTAACTGAGCATATATTAATTAAACATTTACTAAAATATGTCTTGATATTATATATGTACAAAAAATGTAAAAAATCCAATATAGCCTTTATTTTCACTAATTTATGGGTTCACAAAGATGTCAACGTTGTTGACACCAAACTTTACACTGGTAAAAACAACACTAATAAAGTATATATAAAATTTTCTCTCACAGTAGATTTAAAAAATATATATTTATAAACATCACTACATCTATCTGATGTTAAGAAATCCTCCACTTTAATTTATATTGAACAAAAATTGACCCCAACTCAAATGTCAAATTTCTGAATTTACCACCCAGGCAACTGACAGTTGGCAATACTGTGACGTCACTGCTACTGCTCTATTCGTGTGCTTTTCCTAGGTTTTAATTATTTATACCACTCTAGACCATCACAAGAATAATTTTAAAAGTGCGGGCAACAATGTTTGTCTAAAGAACATTTTTGCTAAAATTTCTGGATTTGAAGTTATGTGCAAAAATTCAGTAAGGGTGCTAGAGAACTATAACTATAACTCCTTAACGCCTTTTTTATATTAACATCCTGGCGGAGTTTGGCTATAGCTATTCCATAACTAAACCAGCACATACACATAGACATCAACATCAACAACAACCACTCCCTGTGACTTTGTCATCTGCCATTGCTGAGACTCAAATTCAGGAGAGCTAACAGCGGCTAGACATGTTGTGCCACTCAACAGAGATCTAGCTTACTAAAGAACATATTAAAAACGCCACTAAACTCCATACCCTAGTCTTCATCCTCAATCAAGTCAAAATAAAAAATCGAAACAACATTTATTAAATTAATAATGGTACAAAAAACATCCCCAGCCAGCAGCATGGAGCCAGCCAAACATCCACGGCATCAGTCGTTGTGGCAGTTGAGAGGCTGGATGGGATGGAGCTGGATCAATTTAAAACAATAAAACAAAACCGCCGACGCTCTTTTCCTGTATAGGAATTATTCCCCAGCAATGAGTTAAAAAACTCAAAAATAAAAGAACAATTTAAAACATTGAAGATTATATATAAAATTTTGGTAATGCACTGATTAATTTTGATCTTGTCATATGGATAGGTAAGTCAAGCGACCCATTCCTTGCAGGTATTTGACCTTAAGTACTAAAAGCGAATGCCCAGCCGCTCAATGTAGAGTTAAATTTCTAATTAATGGTTTAAAATAAGAGAGTTCTTCCTATAGAAAACAAAAAGTATTAAAAATTATGGCTGTCATAATGCAGTTTGGTTACAACAGCTGCCTGAAAATGGGCAGCGCCTGGTATGGCAGGTTGTGGTGGATTTTGAAAGGGGAATTATGATTACTGATTTAAGTTATGTTGTTGGTTAGCGGGCTTCCGCCCAGTTTGTGTTCGTAGAACTTTCGGGAGGTATTCTGAACGTAGTCCGCTAGTGGTGTTGTGTCGATAAAACGTGCATACAGTTCTCATAAGGAGGTGTGTCTGAATTAGATATGAGGCACATGGTGGCAGCTCAACACTTTAGCACTGCGTCACCAAAAAGGGTCTAATTTTATATATATCAGTTATTAATTTACAACGTATTACTTTAAATGAATACCCCCATTGTATGCATACAATGTATTTTTCTTTAAATTTCGAAGCAAGCCAAAAGCAAAGTAAGTAAAAAGAAAATTATGAGGCATAATTAAGACAAAAATAATGAACTACCTTCAAAACACTTTTAAAAATAGCTAAAAAGTATGAAATAAAATTTTACAGAATTTAACACATGCAACGGTTAATTCTTTTAGTTTGGTACTACATATGATGAGTGGCCTCTTATTTATGCATAATGAAGGATACAATGTAAGAAAATATGTACTCCTCCTTCGTACAAAATTGGATTAAGAAAACACTCTTCAGTAAGTATTTACAACATTTTGTCAAGTTTTAAAACTTTATTTCTATCTGATAGTACCAAATGTCTAAACTGAAAGTACGAGGGAAGATGGGTCGACTTGAGAGAAACTCTCTTATTGGAATTTTTTGAAGTATCTTAACATTGAGAAGAGGATGTATGCAAACAAGCATCGTAGTTGGTGTAAAATACTGATGAAATGTTTGCCTAAAAAAATTAGGTTGTAATTTAGAAGACTGTTACATATGAGGCATGAAACTGAAGGGCATTTAGCATCCCCTTAATAATTTACCCTACAATGTTTTGAAATACAATATTTGACACCTCATGATACATGTATAGAGTTTCATGCTTTGATCAGAAGGAAACTGAAGTAAGAACGTATTACTAAGGCTTCGCTATTGTTTATTGGTGAAGAATGCTTAAAGAAAAGCAGTTTAAAAATTATTTCTAGTCGATAAAGCTCTCGTGAAATTATTAATAGTTGAGGCACTTATGTTTTCTTAAATGTTTTCTTAACCGCTTCTCAAGTCACCGAGGTAACTCCTTGAAAATCCAGAATGATTTTGTGTAAGGTAAAGAGAAACGAGGCCCTACAGTTTATAGTGGAGTCCGAACCACATCTTGGGGATAATTTTATAATTAAAATTATTTCGCGGTGAGCAGGGATTGAACCTGCTTCGCTAGGTATACCAGTATGCAAGCTAGACGCGCTAAACCACTGGGCTACCGCCCCCCCTTATGATCAACTAAACGGTTTTAATCATCGTACAGTCACATTTTTATTCAAACATTACTTTAATTGGCAAAACAGTGGCTGATTGACCGAATTTGACTAGACACCTGCGAGGCCTTGGACTTATATCTATCAAATATCTACATTCTGTGAAAAATGGCCCCCAATAATCTAATTAAAATGTTAGTTCGAGTCATTTTCATGAAAAAAGTTATTTAAACCTAGGTACTATTTTCCTTGTGTAAGAAGTTAATAAACGGTTTTATTATTATTATTTTCTTATTTAGCTTACTTTGTGTCTTGTGTGGGTCATATCTAGTAATTGAAATTTTACCCCCTTCCTGTTGATCGATTGTTCTGAAATTTGGTACACACCTTTAGTTCTGATGACAATACAATTATGTATACTCATTATCATTGTAAATCCAAGATGGCTGCAACAAAATGGCGGATTACATATTTTTTCAATCCTCTCAATATGGGTATCAAATGAAAGGGCTTAACTGGTAGAATACAGTACACCATGAAAAAAGTCAAAATCCAAGATGGCCGCTACCACAAAATGGCGGATTACTTTTTGTGATGTAGATAATAGAAATTCCAGTCGCCCCACGATTTTATTTTAGTCTGATCAATGCTCTAGATTGATGAGGAGAGTGGTGTGATGACTGGTACCTGGTACCTAACTAATTATTTTTTACCTTTTAGTACATTATCTGCATCATTAATATGTTTCCTTACAATAAAACCGTTTAACTTAAAAAACATTTGTTTACTTATTTTATTTCTTGCGTAAGAAGTTACAATAGTCTTAGTGAAGGCAATGCGATAGCGGCGGAACACCAAAAATATATTGACTATCACGATCTCCTGATTTGAATATTTAGATCGTTATCACTAGAGGTACATGAAGCGACTTGTGTACGTACCATAGTCAAGTTGTTTCTGGTCAAATCTTCGGCAGTACTTGAAAGGATACTAGCCACAGTGAACCACATAAATAGTCCAAATACCTAATAGTGGTAGTATTCGTAATATTGGTTTTGATTTATTTTATAAATCATTAGTTCAGCGCCATATGGAAATTGACATGATTGCATTTAATAGGCAATATGATGTAAAACATTATCTCTTTCAATAGTCAGATTAAACATGATACACTCTTAATTAAATTCAACGATATTAGTTTTTCAATGAAAACTATTTCTTTTAAATGGAACTCCTGTGGGACAACCTGTTAAGTAATTAGATCTTTAAATTACGAAAAGACGATATGCTATACCTACTCTTTCAAACACATTTGTAAAAAAAAATGTTGTGATAGATTACATTCTGTTGTGTACACTTGCTTCTTCGAAAGAACAATTAGGATTATCAATATTTTATTTTATTTAAATGATATGGAAATCTTCCATGTTTGTTTCTTACTTTACACATTATTTTAATAAAATTTTTGTCTGTGATACAAAATGAACTAAATCATGGTTCTTGTTAATATTTTGATTTATACTATTATCATATATTCTTTTTTTGTTCATAAATATATTTAGTACCACGTTTAATTTTAATTTGTTTAATTAATTTGGCCAAAATATCGTCATCTCCATCAATTCTATAAAACAATCGATGATTGATCATCATCCATTAATAAGTCTTGAATTGTGCCAAATCTCGGCACTCATGCCAGATAGACCCATGATATCTGATATCAATGGAATGCTTTTCCAAAGGGCTATCTTTTAGTGCTACAAGGTATAGGGCGTTCAATTTAAAAAAAAGGGATAGAGGAAAAGCGTTTCCTGACTCAACCTATGTAAAATATCCGATTACTTTAGATCTAATAACAGTATCGCAAACTAGAAGTCTTTTAACAATTTTGGGCGCAAATTAAATCTCCAGATGTTGTACTGTTACGTCACAGTGAGCACAATCTCACCCATATCATGATACCAACTTAACACAGACCCATCAAATGGCATATCGTTTGATTCAAATTCAGATATATAGTGTTCCATTTGAAAAAAAACTACATTTATGACGTCACGCCTAAATGGATCATCCTGTATGTTTTAATATATTTTCAAATTATACCCCTTTATTCCCTCTACCACCTTGTTTTTAAAAATGTTCGATATCTTGTATAAGAGACCAAGGATATTTGGACGGTTAAAGGCTGAGACACCTTGTATATAATTAATTTTTGCAGAGTTTTCCGCAATATTTTTAATTTTATTTATGTCTGCACGAATTATACATTTCTTGCGTGTATTTATGTTCTTTACATACTTTAGAGACTCCAATATTGTCATCAATTCAGCGTTGTAAATGCTAAAACCAATTAGTGATTTTAACATGTTATTAATTTTAAGTTGTGGATTATAAAATGTACATCCGATACCATCATATTATCTGCTAAATGTGAGTCCATGTATAGTTTTCCAACACTTTATTATAAATTATAACTTTTCAGCTCAATGCTTACTCTAATTTTTATTACCTCAATTAATAGTGATGAATCTTTAAGGTCTTGGAACTCTTTAGCCAAAATTAGTGTGATGTTTAAAATATATTTTTCTAGGAACATTAATATTAATGTGCTTTTTATAGCTAATAAACTACCCTCTATTGAAAATATATTTTATATGCCACCTACGAGCTATAAAGATTTTATTAGTTGTTTCTGTGGACCACGATAAGATTTTCTGAAACCATACCCTAGTATTTTTAATTTCTAATTTATAATTAACCAATATTTTCAAGATGTGTCACAAGGTACCTACCACAAGTTCAGTACAGTGTATTTTTATTCCGTTACATATATTATTTTTTTAAACGAAATATTACGTTTTGAAATTTTTATTTTAGAATTAAAAATACATTCTCCTGTAAATTATATTGTATTTATATTTTTGTATGTTAAATGTCTATATAAATGAATTTATCTAAGATAAAGCAAGGGAAACCTATGGAATAGGAAAAGGCGCAAAATACAATTAATACGATCTTGTTGACAAATCCCATGATATTTTTATAAATAGTTTCATTTTTCCTCGACTTTTTCTGCGGAGTATACTTTATACATGAATCCCGTTCACGAAATATCAGCGTCTCGGGCGGGCATGGTATCAAATTAGGTGTCATTGACCTTGGCTGATTAACTTTGGTCCCCTTTGGGCTTTTGCTTGGCGCAATGTTTATATTTGACTCGTCAAATATGAGCATTCCCAGTTTTCACAGTTTTTTTTAATATAAAATGGAGCAAGAATTGAAATAAACCCTTAAATTTAATTACTCTAAAAATAGAATATATTTCATAGGCAGGTTTTTGACTCAACTTTCATTGTTTCTCCTAACAACAGCGGATTTGAGCTGGAAAGGATGATTTATTAACTATTAATTTCCGTCGCTAATTATTTTCCAAGTAATCCAATTTGTGAAAAGCCAGTAACCACAGGAAAATCCTGCTAGTCAGTCTCTCGTTTCGTTTTTAGTTAAACAAAATAGATTAACAACTGGATGTAATAACTCTTTGAAGGTTTATCAAATTTTTTGGATAATTGTTAATGTTCTGAAATGTTGCAGTGTAGGTACACTTACTATATTTGCAATTTTAACCATCTCCCAATGATGTAAGCTTGATTAGCGAAACACATGTTGGTATACCTGTTCTACTATTATTGAGAATATCTTTTCAAATTTTCAGAGGATTCATAATAAAAGTTATGTTTCACGGAGGCTTTTGTCAATTTTTTCCCATATATTTCAATTATTTCTCAGGCCCGTTTATACTACCTGAAAGTTACAACTATACATAATAAGGTCCTATCACATTATTTCTCTCTGAATAATGTCATCCTTAGATATCACCACCTTAGTGATTAATATAGCTAATTTACACCAAAAGTAAAAGTAAATAATCATTTTGTTTACAAAATACGCAGCACATTTTCACAATAACTTAATATTTTGTGTTTATTATTGCGCCATAAATCTTATTGTTTAAGATAACAATTGGGAACAAGAGTATAAATAGAAAAGTCTGGCGACGCGATGTAGTAAAAATTAATCAGAATCCTTTTCACAAAAGGTCAAACGCCTAAGTTCTTAATTGTTATGTATGGAAAACATGTTGACAAAGCAAAGAGTCAAAAAGTTTGATAAGTAGTTTTAATGTCATGATCAAAATTCCTTTATTCTTGAACTGACTTTAGAAAAAGAGGTCTCGGAATTGCACCTCATGATTCTGTCTTTGTATCTTTGTTCTCGCATAACTCGAAAATGCCTCAACTGATTTATAATAATCTTTCTACAAATAATTTATAATTTTCCAAGTTAGGTTTTAGACACAACTATTAAACCTGGATCGATACGGTTAACTGAATAATTACATAATTTTAATTAATCTTCTACACATTTGGACGTCCGGCATTACAATACTACTTTAGTACACGCATTAGATGGCATTACTAGTTGCTCCTAAAAATTTAGAAAGTGAGGCTATGGTGAGTAGAGTTTAAGACATTCAATAATTTTTTCTTTCAAACGACTGTATTGATTTTGATTAAATTCAACGTGAGGATTAGTATTAGTATGAGATGGAATGATCAGTTCCTACCAAAAACTGCATGGAGGCAGTCCGGGTAGTAGTAAAAAATGTTTATAAACTCCACTGTACTTTAACGAGTCTTACTTCTTCTACGGGAAAGTTAGCATAAGTATTGTCAGATCCTTTTGTCCATAACAATGTCGAAGGGAATGGTTGTTGTTTTGTTGTTTATCTGTGTATGTCCTGGTGGAGTGGTGGAGAAGCTATAGCTAAGGTCAACCAAGACGTGTATATAAATGAGGCATTTTAGAAAATGTCCACCTGGCTCTCCGTCTGTCACATTTCTATTAGCAACGATCAGTTAGGACGTAAAAGTTCGACTATTTGGACAGTAATCTAGTGAAAGCACGCTATTATTTTTTTCTAACTCAATCAGTAAATATAGTAGTTATGCAACATTAAAAAATATGCGTTAACATGAGTATTGTAACCTTTGATGAGATACTATGAACGCAAATATACTGTACAGCATGCTGACAAGCGTTTCGCCTATAAAAATGACATCCTCGAGAGATGATTAAAATGATAAATATCGCAATTAAATATTGAAGAAGCTACGAAAGGTATTCTATCGTAAATAATTATACAGAGAATTGAACAACTCCACAAAAAGTGTAGTATTTTATATTTAATTTAATAGTACAATTTTGATACTTATTCTTAAAGAAATGTGTAATTATGTTATAACCAACATTATAAACAATTACTCAATATTCCATTTCTAATTATTGTCGTATGTGTTCAAAACTAATTACAAATCACGTCACAAATTACAACCGTATATTTCGTGATTTTGCACATAGCAGAAATTTCTAAAGATTTTTGCATATAACCGATGCGTCTAACAGAGTAAGAGATTCAAGAGCCCCCAGACATACGTCATTTCAGCAATGCTAATATTATAAATAAAGCGGGGCCCTTTTACAGGCAACAGGTACAAAAGGTATATAAAAATCTTACCTACGTTAAAGTATGAAAGCTGATTTTTATATGTTTGTCAGAGTACTGTTAAAAATCAAAATTCATTATTGCCAAACACTTTCCGTGGGCTCTAACTTCCGCCAGACGCTTTAAAGCTCGAAAGAAAAACCTAACCTAACAAAACAATAAATCTTTTGTTTTGCTCTGTTTTAAAATAACTGTGGAATCATATCTATTACTAACTATATAAAAAAACGAAACAAAACAAAACAAGAGATTTATTGTTTCGTTAAGTTAGGTTAGGTTTCATTCGAGCTTTAAAGGGTCTGGCGGAAGTTAGGGACCACGGAAAGTAGAAAAAATTTTCTGTCTGTGTTTGTCGGTCGGTCTGTCTGTAACTTTTTTGTGCGTACGTTTTCTCTGGAACGGTTTAAGATATTGACTTGAAATTTTGTACACGTATGTATTATAACGAAATCTGGATCTGGAATATTTTTTTAACTTATCCCGTGAAGGGTTAGGGGCTAAATAGGGAAAAATAACTAAAGCTAAGGGTACAAACATTTAGGGCTTGGAAATTTTGGAATTTGGTATATATTAGAAGCCAAAACCTCAGATTTTCTTATAATATTTTCCATCCTCCCCACACGACTCCATTATTAAAGGGTTTGATAAAATGAAATTGGGATATACATTTGAAATTTGGTACACTTATGTATTATAACGACATCTCGAACTAGATTATATTTTGAGACGATTCCGTTGAAGGGTAGGGTGTTAAATAGGTGACAATAAGTAAAACAAGCTAGTAAGAGTTCAGAAACTTGGGATTTGGTGTGTATACTAGAAATCAAGGCCTCAGATTTTTTTTATAATATATTTCAACCCTCGCCACCTCCACTTCATTATTAAAGGGGCTGACAAAATAAAATTGAGATATTCACTTGAAATTTGGTGTATTATAACGACTTCTGGAACTCTAGATTATATTTTGAGATGATTCCGTTTAAGGTATGGGAGGTAAGTAGGGGTAAATAGGGGTAAATAGGGGAATATAATAACACAAGTTGGTAAGAGTACAGAAACTTGGAATTTGGTGTACATACTAGAAGCCAAGGCTTCAAATTTTTTATAGCATTTTTCAACCCCTCCACCACCCCCACTCCATTATAAAATGGGCTGATAAAATAAAACTGAGATATTCACTTGAAACTTACACGTGTATTAATTATATCTACATCTAAAACTAGATTCTATTTTAAGATGATTCCGTAGGTGTGGGGGGTAAGTAGGGGTAAATAGGAGAAAATAAGTGAAGCAAGCTGATCAGTGTACAGAAACTTGGGATTTGGTGTTTATACTAGAAGCCGAGGCCTCAGATTTCTTTATATTATTTTTCAACCCCACTCCATTATTAAAAAGGTTGATAAGATTGAAATTGAGATATTGAAATTTGGTACACGTATGTAATGACATCTGATTAAATTAAATAGAAGAAAATAAGTAAAGCAAGCTAATAAGAGTCCAGAAACTCCACTTTTAGCGTATACGGTAGAAGCCAAGGTCTCAAATTTTTTGACATCTGCCTTATATTGTATCATTAAAATTCTGTTACCAATTATTTCCACATACTCGAGTGCAAATATGGTGAAGATGTTTTCCGTCAAAGATACTTTAATGGGAAATCTGGATGTGGAAGTAGTGGCAGCGGGTTTTTTGTACATAATTTTTACATATTATGTTCATTTAAAAAAATAACAAAATCTAATATGCCTATTTGATTAAATCAATTAGATGTAATAAATTATCATCGACCTACAAATATGCTTCCTATATAATTTAACTGTCTAACCGCGTACTGTGAATCCGCTCCTAGTAACATCTATTACGTAACACCATCTACTACAAATTCCATAGGTAAGTGAATGTAGCGTATGTTCTCACAATCAAATAAAAGTGAAATGTCATTTTCACTTTAAAGTTGCTCTTTTACAGTGGATAATTTGAAACAAACTTCATCTTCACACTAACATTTTCGGTTGAAACAAGAGGAACATTTGATATAATAGAAACACATTTTCTTGAGGAAATTTAACCAAAATTGAAAGTAAACGTCGACAGCAAACTGTAAAATCGACCAGGTGCGAGTAGGATTTGCGCGTCGAGGGTTCTATACTGTAAACAAATACAGGGCGTCTCAAAATATACCCCTGTTTTCCTTTATGTGCTGATTCTACGTACAAAAATAGTAACAAAACTTCGTATAAATATGTGTCCGAACAGGCTTCCCAAGGGAGCTAGGGCCTTCTGAAGATGGCACTCAAACAAAAAATTTAATTGTAATTTAATTGTCTGGTAAATAATTTTACCGAGAATTTTACCAAAACTTTTTGAAACTTGTGCTTCATAGAGTTTGTAAAAAATATATATTAAAGATACGTTTTATGTATTTAATCAATACATTCAGGAAATATTCTCCATAAATATCACTCGTGCTTTTGTCTAAAACAAATTTCTCAAGCAATATTGCTAAAGAATAATATAATTCGTGTAAATTGGCAGTTTATTATCTACAAATAATTAAATCCGTCACGATACTCTTTATATTACTAGTAATATTATTTACCACTGTGACAGAGGAACGGACTGATGGACGGACAAATGTCACCCTACAAGGATTTCACTTTTCACTTTTAGTCCAAAACCCTAAAGAAAACGTGATTATGGTGAAAAATCCGAAGGGATGTTCATTTAATTTTGTTTTATGGCTTTTGTGATATTCCACCTTAACATCAACGTTTAAGAATTGCCTTTTATAAATTTCAAATTTTATTAATAATGCAGCAAATTTATTGTAGTAGATAGTGAGTATAAAGTATGCCTAAGAAGACAGTACCCAGCTTGTTCTGTATACAACATATGCATGGTGTCGATAACCTATATCTAGAATACGAACATAATTATGCAGCTAAGCGTTAAGCTACCGCTTAAATATGAATACATACATACCTTTTAACTGCTTGGCATTATTGCTACTTTTATTATCGTTATAAATAAATATATTTGTATTGTTAGAAAGGAAGTAGTTGAACTGCTAAAAACATTTCAGTGTCTAAGAACAGAAAATTGAAGTAGGTCTCCATGAACGGTAACATTTTAAATGAAATAGGTATTGATTTTATCAAAGCTAGGAAATACATGACAAATGAGGATTTCAGAGATTGCTTCATGTTAAGTGCACTCTTCAGTCTTCGGACACATGCATATATCTATCACAATATGACCATCAAAGTGACCTAGGAATCAGAAGTAGACAAAATATACAACAATATTTTATTATAAAACTAGTCATATAATATGACATTGAATTTGATAAATAGATGAAAAAAAAATAGAAAGAAGTTCCCATATACAAAATGAGTTATGACAATAATACAGGAGAATTGACCAACGCCGAGGGTAGACATACCATAGGACGCTCCCGAAGAAAACGAAAAGGAATCGGTGAAAATCGATAAGATTTAATTCATTTAGGTAAAAGAATTCTGCGTAAAGTGAAGTGTCATAATAAGAGAACTAAGTACATACCGAATTAATAATTGAAAATTACTAGTAAAGTGTTTGTTAATAGTACCAAAAATAAAGTAAGCACGTGCATTTCCCTAGACTTCTCTCATATAAGCGTCTTTATCGCCTGTTGCCAGGCGATTAAAATTGCGGCGATCTCTAACCACATTGTTCTTTATGTGCGATTTTATGCATCGAAGTCGTTCAGGCGATTCTGGAAAACGGTGAGACAGAAAGAAATGTTAAATGGAAAAGTTATTGTGTTTAAAAAGGTGCATTTAATCAGTTTATTTTCAAATGTCCAAGGAATCTTAACAAAGTGAAAGATTATGCAACTTTACTTTTTTAAATGGAATGCCCTGTATATTTTTATATTTTTGGATTCTTCCTTTATTTTTGTCCTATACCTAATTAACCATTGTTGAGATATTAGCAGTTACATTTTTACCTAACAGGTCCCTGTCTCGCCATAAATAAGTAACATATCAACATATTCATTAGATGTAAACAGAACGACAGTCAGTAATTCTGCTTTTGTGTGTAATCAAGGACAATCTTATTAGTTAAAAAAAATGGAGCAGAATCAAGATTAAACCATTGATAAACCGTTAATGATAGGTATAGGACATGGTTAACAACATTTGTTCAGAAATAAAAGGAGAATCCAAAAACTTAAAAATATACAGGGTGTTCCATTTGAAAAAGTCAAGTTGCCGCCTCTTTAAGACGCCTTGTACATTTGAACATGAAATAATTAAATGCATATTTCCTTCTATGTCTTACCGTTTTCCGGGTAATGCTTGTGCTAAATAGAGCTGGGACACCCTGTATAGTTTTAATACTGTTAAGCCGGTGCAGTACGATGCGTCGAACGTTGGACACATTTTAGTTTGGAGCATTCCTCAAACAAACAGGAAAGCTATAATGTGTCCAACGTTGGATGACATTCGACACAGCGTGTGGCACCGGCTTTACCTTTCTTATGGGGGGAAAGTTCTGTATAAGGAAGTTTAATGTTCCAGAATCATGTCAGGTTACGTTTTGATATTATGGTAAAAATCACAATAAAAAGTGCATAAACTACAACGGATTATGCGGTTTAAATTTATCCTAATGGTAAACAAATTATATAATGTGCATGTTACAAGCGAACAAACTTTCTATTTTTATGTACTTCCCAGTAACAACAATTGAGAGTGAAGCATATGAAAGTGAATGATATACAGTTATCTAGACACATATACAATATAAGTGAATTAATTTATTTTCATGTTCTTAATGGATGTTCTTATACCAGAGTTGTTACACAAAGAGCCATTGTGGATAACCCATGTTAGAAAAAAATGCCTAAAAAAACAGTGAAATAAAATAATAATAATGAATTTTATACTGAATATGTTTATTAAGTATTAAGTCGTATAAAATTAAACATTAGTTATAGGTTTGTAAGGATTAAAGTTATAAATGAATCTTTATTTACTCGGTCATTGCAATTTCAAGTTTGTCTCTAAGCTTACTGCAAACAAAGTCAAATGTTTAAAAATCTTTCGAATTTTGCTGAAATCAATTACCAATATCACAAATATGCAAACATTATTTATGTTTCTATTCTTCTGTTATACTTTTATCTATGTTGATATTATACTTTTCATCAATTTCAAAAGGTAAAAGCATGGTTCTTTGACATGTATCAAAATCTTGACGCGGAAGGATAAAATTCTGGACGTCGCTGTCGATTTCTAACATGATTTTGCAACTTCTACTGGGGGGTTAGTAAGGGTAAATACGATAAAATAAGTAAAGCAAGCCGGTAAGAGTACAGAAACTTGGATTTGGGGTAAGTACTAGAAGCCAAAGCCTCATATTTTTTTGTAACATTTTTCAACCCTTCCGCCACCCCCCACTCCATTATTAAAGGAGCTGATAATGTTAAATTGAGATATTCACATGAAATTTGGTACACGTATGTATTATAACGGCGCCTGGAACTGGATTATATGTTGAGATGATTCCGTTGAAGGAGTGGCGGGTAAGTAGAGGTAAATAGGGGAAAATGAGTAAAGCAAGCTGATAAGAGTACAGAAACTTGAGATTTGGTGTATGTACTAGGAGCCAGGGTCGCAGATTTCTCTCTCATATTTTTCAAACGCTCCACTTGAAATTTGGTATACGTATGTATTATAATTACATCTCATTAAGATTATTTCGTAAGAGGGGTGGATGGGATGGGGTGTAAACTGGGTGAAAAGTGGTAGAGCAAGCTAAGATTCCAGAAACTTTATTTTTGGCGTATATGCTAAGAACAAACGCCTCAGTTTTTTTATGACATCTTCCTCAAGTATTATTAAAACCCCATGACCAATTATTCCCATATACTAGAGTGCAATTACAGTCAAGATGTTTTCCCTTAAAAAAACTTGGATGAAAAATCTGGATGTGGAAGTAGTAATTCCTTAGGCAGTGGTTTTTTATTAATTACTTATTAATTCCTAGCTTCTGTGTGTCGAATATTAGCCCAATCTACGCTGAAGAAAAGTTAACTGACTCTCCTTGAGAACGCTCTTTGACTAACATGGAATGATGTAAAACGAATTTTTTTAATTTGACTCATAGTTAACGGACTTTTTCCAGCTAAAGATCTAAATTACCTAATAGTAAAACATAATCTTCATATATAATTCAAACATCCCTGCTGTGTTATTGTCCATGGCATAATTTGAGAAAATCCCAGCTAATGTTTACCTAAATTTAAAACATCTTGTATTAATTCAGTAGAAGCAGTTATAAATTAAATTCCGTTTCAAATGTTTTTTAAATTAACTTAACGTTGCTTTTAAGGTTATGAATTGTTTGGTAAAATTAAAAGCAATAACCACATTCCGTGAAGGCAAACAATGCCGAGGAAGAATAATAATTACAATACATACAAACACAATAGCAATAATATAAAGAAGATCAAGAAGCAGTAGTGAAAGTTAACAAGTTCAGCTGAGCTTGTCGTGACTAGAAAAGTTACGGTATACCTCAACGTCTGCGGGCAGATCGGCTGTGTGGGCATTAGTGAAACGAGTGAAAGTATTAATGTTAGTTCACTCCGTTGTTATGATACGATGTCTATCGTTATGTAAAACCATAAGAGTTGTTATTCGTTTAGAAGCGATATATGATATTTACTGAAAATAACTGATTGTTCTAAAATATGAAAAGGAAAAGTACATTGTATTTGTTCGGTACATTTATAAAATTGCAAATATTGCTCGCAGAGAAAATATTTTCACAATATTGTATGTCATCAAAGGACCCCGGCACCATTAGCATTGCAAAAATCATTTCGGTGGAATTTTATTTGGGAATAGGTAGTTCAAGGGTTTCCGAACAAAAAATATCCTATGAAATAATTAATTTAATGCCTTCCCTGCAGTAACTGTGTAACTTTGGCAAACTCTTTGAAATTGTCCAATATCATATAATCTCTTTTCATGCTAAATCTCAACTCTCCTATAGTCAGCATGGGTCTTTGGCAGGTAGATCTACAATTACCAACTTGGTAAGAGTTACAGATTTCATCGCAAATACACTGGATCATGGTGATCAAACGGATATAATTTATAAAGACCCGTCTAAAGCATTTGACAGACTGGATCACGAGGCTCCTACTGCAAAAGTTATCAGTTTTTGGTTTAAATCTTGACTTTCTAAGTTTCTTTGAGTCATATCTTGGTAACAGAACATTAAATGTGAAGTATCATGGATTTTCATCTATTGAAGTGTTAGCGACATCAGGAGTTCCACAGGGCTCTGTTTTGGGTCCACTGTTATTTATAATTTTCATTAATGACATTTGTCAAGATATACAAAATAATGTCCTCCTATACACCGATGATCTTAAACTGTTTGCATCTTTTCACTCCTAAGAAGACTGCAATCGATTACAACATGACCTCACAAAAATAAATAATAGGCTACCCTTAAATATGTCAAAATGTAATGTGGTGACCTTTACGAGAAGATATAGCCCTATAAACTTTCGAACAAAATAGGCAATGACATGGTAACTAGATGCACTCAATTCGAGGATCTTAGAGTCATCTTTGACTCAAATTTAACTTTTATTGCCCACATAGATCACATAATTGCTAATGCCTATAGAAATCTAGGCCTCTTTATGCGAAATTCAAAGCACTTTAAAGATATTTCCACACTTTCTCATCTATTTAATACCTTTGTACGGCCAAAACCTGAATACGGTGGTATTGTCTGTAATCCACAATACAATATTCACATTCTTAATTTGAAAAGGGTTCAGAGAATGCACGTTAAATATCTCTCCCTTAAAGCTGACGAAATTTATCCTCTCAGAGGCACACCACTTAGCCAAATTTAATCTAAACGACTTAGCGACACGTAGGGCCGATTTTTCTGTTTTGTTCCTACACAAACTATTAACAAGTCAGATTGACTGCCCGGATATTCTTAGTTCGATACCTTTCTATGTTCCATATTTTCGGACTCGTCCATACGTCCTATTCTATCTAGCTACGCCAAGAACAGATGTATTAAAATATTCTCCTATTCATAATATGTGCTATAACAATTTAAGCTATCAGTCGAACCTTGATATCTTTAATTGTAGCACTAATAATATAAAGCAATGTATTCTAAATCGCTCTTAAAATAATTTCTAATTCCTACTATATCATTGTTTAGTTCAAACTATTTTCTCACATAGTTTTAAGATTGTACTCTGTACTGTGTACATATTCAATTTGTATTTTCCTGCGCTGTAATTGGATGTACATCTGTCTGGGCAGCTGTATTTATAAAATAAAAATAAAATAAAATAAAATGAATTGCAGTGACTGGAAGTTAAAAACCTTTGAATTTTCAAATCTTACAGTCACTATAATCATATAGGGAAGGCATTAAATCCTTTTTTCTTGACATTTTTTGTTCGGAAGCCCTTGAACTACTTATTTCCAAACTTTGAAAAAACATTCCATTGAAAAAAATTTCAAAAATGTTTAACTTCCAGTCACTGCAATTCTGCAGGGAAGACATTAAATCAATTTTGTCATATGACATTTTTTACTCGGAAGCCCTTGAACTAGCTGTTCCCAAGAAGAAAATTCCACCGAAATGATTTTTACAATTCTAATGATGCGGAGTCCTCTTAATAAACTTTCAGAATGTTCGCTGGTTCGACCATCACGTTTTCTGAAAACACGATAACCTAATAACAGAAAGTCTTCGTATCGTATTAAAACTTAGTATTAGCTGGAGGAAGAACCTTGCTTTCTTTTAATAAAGTCGATTCGCAAATAAAAGTTTTATTGGATATTTTAATTTTAAAATAAATCAAATTTCCGTGAAAAATTATGTTTAAAGAATTTTTTTACACTTTTCTCATAATGAAATGTAAAATATAAAGAATTTTTTTTTATTTGTGGTTTAATATCTATTTGTTTTATTTTTCTTATTCAATTCTTATGAAAAGTCTTGCTCTAAAAAGAAAATGTCATAGACCCTTTATTGTGTAGAATTATCGTATTTTTAGATTTGAATAGAGGTATTTTGGTCGTAAAATCGATAGGAATTGAGAAAATCGCGAAAAAACATTTCAGAGCAAGATTTTTGATTCTTACATTGTTGTCAAATATCTGACGTAGCCAGGGCATCAAAATATACCTAAAAACACACCTTAATAAGAGGGTTGAAATTTTTGATATCATAGTAAGATCAAAGTAGTTTCTAAAAATAACAATAAGTCTAGTGCATTTAGATAAAAAAGGTGCGTTATTACGGAAAAACTTCGATCTTCGATGTCGTCTACATCCACGATGGCGAATAAAATGATAAACTAAATAACCTAAACTATATATTTAAATTTCCCAAATTAAAAGTAAATATTAAATAGATAAACATATATTATTAATCATTGCAACACTCACTGCTCTAATATTGTCTGGATTATGGTTCTAGTATCATCGCTATAACGGTATTTCATTTTAAGTCTAATATTAGGACCATAGATATATAGTGTCTATAGGCGGAATATTGGTCGTTGTAGTAGTACCTTCTATGTCTTTATTTGTCACAGAATTGGCCGAAGCGTGAGCGAGAATTCTTTGCAGTAGATTTCTCAATTACTTACTTTCGATATCCGTTAAACGCAAACCGTCGGTCAAGCTGTTATTCAGTTACCTTGGAAACAATTGTACTTTCAAGGATTTGGTAGACGGTTAAAGTTTAACAGAGACCAAAAGTAATGGACCCTTAATGGTTTAATATTATACACTATCTATGGTTTTGACGTTTTGTTCTGTTTCTCAGCCATTACATTACATTTAAAATGGCAAATTCCGCGGATGTTTAAGTTTCTGCAGCTGCATTTGTTAAATACGTATGTATACCTACTTTATTTCTTATGCTTACATCCTTATGTGTAACATCATATGATGAAGTTGAAAGCAAAATAGGCCAATGAAAGCAAAAAGAATATCAGGAAAACATCTGGAGTCAAAAACTCAATACTAAAGACACGTTCTATATATTTAATTAATTCATTCGTGGAATATTCTCCTCCCAAAATATCACTAATGTTTTTATATTTTATCGATACATTTTTCTCCAGAGCTGAGTTGCCAAAAAGTAACATAACTCATGTAAACTGACAGTTTATTATCAAAGATTAAATACAGATAATAATTGCCAACATACAATCTCTGTTACTAGGCAATTACGGGTTGGAAAAAATTTTACCCAAATTCAAAGCTCTAGTGTACATACGATAATGTAGCGTCGGTCGTGCCACTTAAAATGAAGAGATCAGGAATTCTAACTGAGTCATATAAAAACAATTTAAAAACAGCTCTGTTTAAACTATGAAGTTTCATTTTATATTTCTCATGCTACTGTATAATCTGCTCCTATTACACATACGTACATGGAAACAAGTGATAAAACTAATTTACATACGCAACCCTAAAAATATACTATTGGCTAAAATAGATAACCAACGGGAAAGCGCCAGGTGTGACCCAATTTCACTCTATAATTTGTTATTGTTGGATAAAGGGTGGTACAAAAGTATGGGGAAAAGTAAAAATAAAGGATGTTTAATTTCATTCATCAACAGCAGGAACTAAACCCTATTTTTCAAACATAAATGCCGTGGGGAGAGCGTAGAAAGCTAGAAAAGTATATTCGGTATTCATAATGAAAGAGTTTGAAATTCTTTGTTAAAATTTGTGTTCTATTATGTAAAAAAATATATTGCTGGGACTGTTCATACAGCTTTAAAAATGGTGGAGGCCTAATTTCACCATTTCTATTTTATTTTTTTTATATTTGAAATGGCAAAAATCTTTTAAGAATATATCATCTTACTAAATTTTGATAAGAGCCAATCGTTTTTGACTTATTCAGCATGTCAGTTATTATTACCTAAATGAATACCTAACAGTAAGCTATAAAGGAAGTAAACTAACACCTGAAGAGTAAATTTGCCAATTGGTTATAACAGTTTTATCCGTCTATACATGATTAATGTAATTTTCTAAGAAAATATTGATAAAATGTCATATTTATTAAACGAATATGTACGCAGATAATCATTTAATATTAGTGTGCAAAAAAAATTTCAATAAAACCGGTAAGAGTGTACAGAAATAGATACCCTGATGAAATATTATCAAATAGGGAAACTTTTCTTATAGACCAAGCGACAAAGAATTTATTGCGTCAAAATGAGGTAGAAGGTTGTTGCTTTTTAAAAATTAAAAAAAAAACAGGTTTTTTATTGATAATTTTTTTCTTCAAAATATGAAAAATAATGTTTCAAATAAAAGTTGTAGACAGTGAAATTTTCTATCGACCTATTTAAATCCGATGTCTGAATAATGAAATCTAACTTCAATACTACAAGGAAAGCAAGGAAAGCAACTTCCTCCTTTAACCTTAAAAATGTTTTCGAGAAAATACATGATTGAGTTGAAATATTAGTCTTCAAGAAAGTGATTTGCACCGATTTTGAAAATATTAATTTTTGCGTGACAATCTCAAATGTGAAAATCGACAAAATCGCAATAACTCTTGGGATCGACGTTCTTAGGTTCAAATTCAAAGTTTTGATCTCTACTTTTAATATGTTTTTTAACTTTGAACATTTTCGAAAACTTTAAAATTTCTCTCAAATTGATATTTTGGAAAAGATTAAGTACCGTCTCATTTTACGATCAGAAAAACGACGAAGTGGTGAAATATTTTTTATTGCCAGCTACAATGTATTTTTAAATGGTTTTATATTTTTATTTTTATTATTATTATTTTTTAGCTCACTTTGTGTCTTGTGTGGGTCAAATCTAGTAATTGAAATTTTTCCCTCTTCCTGTTGACCGAGTGATCTGAAATTTGGTACACACCTTTAGTTCCGATGACAATACAATTATGTAAATTCATTATCATTGCAAATCGAAGATGGCCGCCGCCACAAAATGGCGAATTACATTTTTTTCAACCCCCTCAATATGGGTATTAAATGAAAGGACATAACTAGTAGAATACAGTACACCATAAAAAAAAATTAAATCCAAGATGGCCGCCACCACAAAATGGCGGATTATTTTTTTTTCAATCTCCTCAGTATGGATATCAAATGAAAGGGATTGACAGGTAGGACACAATACACTTTAGAAAAAAATTCCTAATCCAAAATGGCGGATCATAGACTTTAGACAACTGACAGGAAAGAAACCTTGTAATAATGAAGTGAATAAACTAAATAGAATGAGAAATGTTAAGTAACTAAATGAAAAACTGAAAACTTGAAAATAAAACTGCTTAAAAAAATGTTTTAAGTTAAACGGTTTTATTGTAAAGAAACATAATAATGATGCAGATAATGCACTAAAAGCTAAAAAAAGCAGGTAAGTACCGGGTACCAGTAATCACACCACTCTCCTCATCAATCTAGAGCATTGATCAGACTAAAATAAAATCGTGGGGCGTAGCGTAACCTGAGTAAATATGTAAATGATCGTTCTGCGATGACGCACGATGATAGTGACGGATTTACTTTTACACACATTTTGCATAAGTTGTCTATTGAGAAGATGTATCCAAAGCATACCTATATTGATATGAGCGGTTGACTGTAGATAATAGAAATTCGACTCGTCCCACGATTTTATTTTAGTCTGTTCAATGCTCTAGATTGATGAGGAGAATGGTGTGATGACTGGTACATGGTACCTACCTAATTATTTTTTAGCTTTTAGTACATTATCTGCATCATTATCATGTTTCTTTACAATAAAACCGTTTAACTTTTTATTTTTTTTACTTATTTTATTGCTAAATTTAACTTAATAATGGTAATTGTTGTTACAAAAACAAGCAGTACATATCTGTCAAATAAGAAGACAATCTTGAATCAAACAAATACTTTCTTGTTCTGTTTAGCATGTGTGGCGTGTTTATTTTGTTTATTTTAATAATATTTAAATATAAAAACCCAGTTAACTGCTGGCAATATGAAACATTTTTTCCAATAAAATAAATCATTTTTATATGATATTAAATCCACGTAACCAAGAAAGTTAAGGATTAATGGCATAAAGCTGCCATGTACCGTATGCATCACAAATGCACACGTGATAAAGTGAATTTTATTCCGCTTTAAAATGTTATTGCATTCGACCGTGACCGTGTGTCAACATTAGATTCCAGTGTATGGCGGTACTTTTATATATTCTTACTAATGCGGTTTTATTATCTTTAATTAGAAGACGACGCCGAAGTTGTGAAACATTGTTTTGACAAAATCCCTATTTACGTCAACATTTAATAAAGGAAAAAAGTAAACCATCCGAAATCGCAGTTTGGCAAACCGTAGTGTAAATCTAACCATATGTATGTACATAAGTATCTACAAGCCTATAGTAGATCTCAGATTAGAATGCACAGCGGGGCACAGCTTACACAGGCACATGGAAATTCCCAAGTAAGTGGAATCTATATCGAGCCCGTCTCAAGCCCATTGGTACACAAAATAAAAATTAATGGTTTAAATTCACTTTTATTTGGCATTTGACTATCTTATAAATACATCGAATTTAATATAAATTTCAGCATAAATGTTCTTATATTATTGCAGTAAGAATAAAATAACAAATCTGCTCTGATGTACTAATTTCTCCAGCATAAACTAGGCTTGAAAATGTACCAATCAGAGACAAGGACACACGTTTGCTATGTTTACAAGCACTGCATTTCAAACTGAGATAAATTATAGAGTAAAATTATACGGTATACAAAATGTCTAGTGCTTCTCAGGCTACAGTATACTTGAGTATTCGCGAATTTCCAAAAATGCAATTTGATGAAACAGATCTTTATTGTAGTAGTTCAACAAAACAATTTCTTGGACATCTAAAACAAATGTTAATAGACATACTTTCTCATAAAAGTATGCGAGTGCTAGTGGCTCTACTGAAAGTGACAGTCAACGTAATTTTAATTTACATTTAGTAGAAGTGATAGTGGGTTGTAACATATTGTGGTCGGAACTAGATAATGTTAGTGTAATGAACTGATCATATTAACTGTGGATATTACGGAATTCCCTAAAAAAGTAGAAGGTAAGATATATTGTGTCATACTTGTATAAGAATCTTTCTCCGCTGGCAGAGCCAACCCTGATTTTTACGTCACCGAGGTAATATTCCCGAGCTCTGCTCCTCTTCAATCAAATCAATAATAATTTTTGTGGAATAGAGCACTCCTCTTTAATGAAAAATTTGTACTGATCCTCTGGCGCTACACCAAAGAAGCTCTTATGGAGCCCGAGCGATCACAGAGGCTCCCACTTCAAAACTACCTTCACAGTATGCACCATTCCCACCCGTTTCTTTTATTTTTATTTTTTAATAATCCTTAACTTTCAAAGGAAACGAACGTTTTGTTTGTTATGTGACGTGCCACGCAATCAAATGGTTCTAGGTAGGGCTATTTAAGATTCACAGAGGGGCAGTCGTAAGGGGCAGATCCCTCAATGTTGTCTTTCAGATAAAAATGAAATATTGTATTTCAGAATGATGCCATTGTTTGATTTAATGAATATTCTAGCGTGGGCAGAATTAGATCAACGGTATACATAATAAATAAGTAATTTTGTAGTTTTTCTTATTAAATAAGATTAGATGAAGTATCTGAAATGTGTCTGCAAAAATTCCCAAAGAATGTATTTCTCAATATCTCCTTTTAGTAAGCGAGCAAAGTAAAAATGTAGACAACATTAATTACCCACCGACATTACAAGTGTCGGATCGAACTCAGTACACGATAGACAGTGTGATCATATTTGCTCGCCATACGACACGCTTTAGCCCACCGCTCCGTGATAGATTCCATTAAATATTTATTATACTCTTCGCAAATACAAAACAAAGAGTACATTGCATTCGATCGGCACCGGTAATATCGCTCGTAGAGGAAAAAAATTCATATCATTGTGTTGGTAATCGAATTTTGAACAACTTTCAAAATGTCCGTCCGTCCGACCAACACGTTTCTTGCAAGCCCGATAACTTAAGAACGAAAAGTCCGATTGCATTGAAATTTGAACAGTAAGTTAATGTTAGCTAGAGGAAGAATCTTATTGTTTTTGAACAAAGTCGATCAATAAATAAAAAGTTATTAATTATTTAAATAAAGAAAAAGTGATTTGTTTTGTAATCAAACAAAAAATGTATCTAATACTAGCGTTATTTATAAAAAAACCTGCGAACAGTATCCTATTGAATTCGCAACAATTTGTTAAAAGGGCAGAACATCGGCGAAGAGTATTATGGTTAGCTTGTTTATATTTATTGTCGATTTATATTTGTTGTTGTATATCTTGTGTGCTGCCACTGTACCTCGATCAACCTGATTATTTTTCTCCGCACCTAGAACAGGCAACTACGCGTCAGTGTCAAATTAGGTCCTCTTTGTTATACCATCGACACAGTATTAAAAAATATGTTAATGCATTTTAATAACCTCATGTACACAAAATGTTGTTGCTTTAAAAGGTAAGCTAATTTTTTACCAACCAAACTATTGTCTCTGGTGTTAGCTTTCACTAAATTACATCACCTATAAGCAAAGCATTTCAAATTTTAAAATTTCATGCATCGTTCAGCTGAAAATAAAGACTGGCCACATTTTATAATCGTACTAAATTTGCTACCATATTTACTAAACATATGATTGTGTTTTTATTTGAAGACACAATTGACACTTAATATAACTTGCTGTTTTCGCAAATTTTAAAATCTCTGACCGTATTTGAAAATACTTGAATTTTTACAACCAGTCGATTATAACCTTAAATAGGCCTTTTAAAACTTGATTTGACATTTTACCACCAAAAATACTACGTCACAGCATACGTAAACCGATGTTTGAATGTTGATAAACAAACGTCATTGTATATTATAAATGCATGTTATTTTGCAAAATATTAACGTTTCGTATGGGAAAATAGATGGTATTTTATACAAACATGTAAAAATACATCAAATATAGAATGTATTTTCCCGACCATTCTTTGTGTACACCACAAATTTATGAGCAACATTCATATTATTCAACCTTATATGTATAATATTATATTGTGAAATTATAGAATATTTGTAATATACATATTAATGTACTACGTTAAAGTAATAGTAGATGATCACAAACAGAATATAAATAAAGTACTTACATTACAACATAAAAATCCCGTCACTTCTGCTATGTTAAAAACGTTCGTCTTTTTTCATAAATTCAGCAATGTAAACACGTCTAGAGCCGGTAAATTTCCCGAAGTAGCATTTACAAACCCCGTATTAGTCATTTCGTATTTAATTACACGGGAAACGTAGAAAAAGTCTTTAAAATGCTGTATTTATACTAGATAAATGTAAATTTATGAAATCGATGACGTCACCATCAATCATGGTGTGTTTTGTAAACCCGCTCGATTATTCAAAGATTATGTTATTTGAAATTTTGGTTTGACATTTAGGCGACAGAATGTTGTTTAAATATTTGGAACTGCTTTAATATAGCAAGTATTTCATTTTAATATGTAATAATAAAAAAACTTGTGTGAAAAATCTAAATGAATTTAAGATTAAAACTAATTTAAAGAAATTTGTGATTTATGTCAGGAAATATACAGTGTGTTTGCATAAAACTAACTTCGAGTTCGATATTAGGTAATTTCATTGACTTAATAATATTTAGTGCCCTTTTTTCAAAATAATAAGAAAATGTTTTCACCTTTTTTATCTCTTATTTAGCTTCTACATATTAAAATTAATTATCCGCAGTATTTAACATTTAAGCTTTAACGGTAAGTCAATAAAGTAAATCTTCAGTGGCACAAACTTCAAAACGAAGAAGCAACATACAAAAACAATTAATGGGTAGGTCGTGTGTACGTTCTTGGTCAAGTAACGACATAAAATAAAATATTGCTTGAGAATATCACAAGAACGGGACGACAATACAGCCTACCCTAATAAGCCAGCAGTTCTCAAACAATATCATTATAAATTTTTGAAATTTTGAATTATTTTTCTTCAAAACTTTGGGCTTTAGACATCATGTTATATAAGATTTCTTGTTTGTCTAGTCATTCCCCACCACCAGTTTTTTTAATAACATGAAACTTTACACCTTGTATAAAAACCGAAAAGTGACTGTTAGTCTAATGTGTTTATAGACACACTATAATACTTCTGTTATGTTATTTTGGTATACAAAGTGAAAAATGTATTTAAATTTATTTACAATTATTAGGGCATGGCTCAACGACACCCACTCACCTACGCTTGTGGTTATATCTACGATAATTACTGCGAAACAAATACATACATTACCAAAAATAAATAATAATATTTAACACAAACAAAGGAATTTTTTTATATTTAATTTTATCTAAGATAAAAGATTTAAATACGTATTAGGCCAATTATTTACGTCTTTCACACTATTTGTTATTACTAGAAGTTAATATATTTTATGAACTTGTAATAAACTTATTAAACATGTACCTAAGTTGTACCAAATAACACACTATGTTTTGAATAAGCTATATTATCACATTACAAGAATTTCTGGTTTTCGTATAATATATACACCATCCAGTTAATATCACATATTTATAAATATTGTTTTAAATACTGAATAGGACTTGTTGTGCAAAAACTGCAACATTTTACTTATTCATATTTATGCATTATCTAAATTGTAACCGACCCTTTTGCATAAACTCAGTGAATCCTAGTACTTTTTAATGGAAGACAAACCTGCAAAACTTGTTTATACTCCCCTGTATTCAAAACGCAAAGGGATACTCTCGTTCCAGTACTTCGTTTAACTACGTTCAAATAATAGGTACAAACAGGTAATGGGGTAAAAGGTAGAAAATTTAAACCGTTTTAGTCCTACACGTACTATTGTTATATTTTGAAATGTTAATATTGTGTTGCCAGTCTATTGCTTGACGCATATATCATCCCCGGGATGAAAGAAAGCGGAGATAAAGTTAATCTTAAAACCTGTGGTTTTATTTCGAACACGAAATTTTCTCAAAAAAAAAATTAATAGAAAATGCTCACAAAATTATATATAATAATTTAGTAAAAGTTATCATTTCCTTACATGACTGACTGTTAGGCAATAAAATCCTACTTAATGCACTAAAAAGATAATGAACACATCCGTATGTCTCAGTTGCTTCTTTCAAAAATAAAAATAAATGCAAATCAGACGTGGCAACCGTTATTACTTTTATAAAATCTGTCGGTAAAATCATAACTAAAAAATATTTTGAATCTCTGGGAATTGAGGGTGTTTGGGAGGAGGGAATCCGTACGTCAGAAAATTATTATTTTGGCATTTACGAATTCAGCGGAAAATTTTACCAAAGATAGGTGAGTTGGATAGCCAGTTTGGATTTCTTGAATTTTTAAGGGGAACTGAGGGTGTATGAGGGGGAATCCATACATCAGAATTCTCTTTATCATTTTCAGATTCAGCGGAAAATTTTACTATAGATAGGTGGCTTGGATGGCCAGTTTTGATGGCCAGTTTTGATTTGTCAATTTCGGATTCAGCGGAAAATTTTACTAAAGATAGGCAGGGATAGGGATAGGCAGGGTGTCGTCTCAAAAACACAAGATTTTTTTTGTAGGCCTATATAGGCCTGTGTTACTCAAAAAGTAATAAACCGATCTCGCTGAAATATTTTGTACGTTATCGGGATAACATGGACACCATCTTCAAGAAAGTTTAGCCTTCTATATGCAGTCGTTTTCATGTAAAGAAATAGTGACGTGTATTAAAAGCTTTGGAAGCCATTTGCAAGTTAACAATTACACCTAGCGACCTCTATCGGGGCTCACTTTTTAGAGAATTTCATAACGAACAATTTTTCTAATGCATATATTATACTGAAAGTCAGCAGGAACTCAGATATTTAATGAAGTATAAAAAAGGGCCTATTTTACTCACTAATTGTTAATTATAAAATCAAGCGGTTCACTAATTTGTAAGTAAACTAAGGGTATTCAACTACATCCTAAAACGAAGTGATTTCAAAAATAATCTCGCCTATGGACCAAACATTTATTTTTTAGCATTTATTTCTCCCTGCCGTCTAGCCTATTAGGGCACAGGATATTTGGCGTAAAACTACATTTTTTACCCAACCAAATCCAAAAATTAAGTTCTGGTTTAACTGAAAGTACTACTTACTTTGTTATTGTAAATGGCAACCTGTATATTTTCTAATTTTATCTACTAAAGTTTTGAATTATCTTTAGAATGTTTTTTCAATATCAAAACCGAACCATAAATGACCTAATAAAGCTCCACATTATTTATACCTATAAGTCCACATTTAGGACTGATGTTCATAACCTTAATATTGGATTTAGAGGCAGATTAACTTCCCTCGTTCATGGTACTCAACTTTACAAACCATCAATTTTATATCAAATTACAAAGATATATAACAATTTTCCTCCAAGCATAATAACCAAATCTGTTTCACCGTTTAGAAACTAAGGTCTTAAATATTTTTGTCATCTGCCACCCCCACTACCACTACCCCCACTTTATTATTAAAGGGGTTAACGAAATAAAATAGAGATATTGAAACGAAATCTGGAACTATATGGATTATATTTTGAGGTTATTCTGTTCTAAGGGTTGGGGGTTAAATAGTGGTAAATAGAGATATTGAAACGAAATCTGGAACTATATGGATTATATTTTGAGGTTATTCTGTTCTAAGGGTTGGGGGTTAAATAGTGGTAAATAGGGGTAAATAAGTAAAGTAAAATATTGAGAGTGCAGACACTTGTGAGAATTCGTGTTTATACTAGCAGCTAGTATCAATTTTTTTATGATGACATCTGCCACCCACACCACCATTCCATTATTATTAAAGGGGTTAACAAAATTTAAGATATTGACTTGAAATTTGGTACACTTATGTATTATAACGAGATATGGAACTGGATTATATTTTAAGATGATTCGGTTGAAGGGGTGGGGGGTAAATAAGGTTGAATAAGTAAAGCAAGCTAATAAGAGTCCAGAAATTTGAGATTTGGTGTGTATACTATACCAAGGTCTCAATTTTTTATATCTGCCACCCACACCACCACACGGACTTCATTACTAAAGGGGTTAACAAAATAAAATTGTGATCTAATGTGTGTGTACGAGAACAAAAGTTCCCATAATTTTTTTTTAGCATTAGCCACCTTTTCCCCATTAAACGTCAGCCAGTCAAGATTTTCACTCTTTTAAAGTTGATTCGCGCAAAAAACAATATTTTAAAGTCGGTTTTCACCGCCTTCTTGAGAATACTTTCAGCTCTATTTTGTTCAATTTTCAGTACAATCGTTTGTTTTTTTGAAAACATATTTGTGGTTTGTAACTTGGTTCAATTTTTTAAAATTATTTTGAGGTTAGATGTCATTATTTTGACATCGGGTTGTACAGATCGATGGATAATTTTATGTGAAATATTTGTTCTATCCTATCAAGAAAAAGTTATCGAGAGAGAACCTAGCTGCTTTTCAAAATTAGTTTAGCCGTAAAATAATAAGCTGACGAGAATTTTATTGGCAATTCCAGGTACCTACACGTCCAAACTTATAAAATCTAGTAATTAAAAAAAACCAGCAACCATCTACTTCAGTTTCAAGAATTCTGTATTTTTCTTGTCTCTGGCGCATGGTTTAGTACATATAGGTACATTGCATTCCAAAATATTTCATTATGAAAAATATTTGTCTTGGAACGATTCATGTGTAATGACAATTTGAGGACAACATTTAAAAAGTAGAAGTAAGATAACGTTATAAGAATACCTGTATTTGTAGTAGCTAGATGAAAAAATGTTCTTTAATATTTAAATATTATTTTTTTCATCTAGCTACTACAAATACAGGTATTCTTATAACGTTATCTTGTGCAGTGTTGGTCACAAGCATGCAAAAATCTGCAAAGTAATTACTTTGCAGATTTTTGCATGCTTGTGACCAACATTGCACAAAGAAATAAACAAGATGTATTTAAACTTTTCCTTAGCAATACATTATAATATAGAAGATAATTTTCCCACAAAAACTAGCTATGTAATATGTAATATTACTAAAAACCATTTCTACAATATTACATAACAGAATTATAAATGCATATACATTGTGCATATAGGTATGCAAAATATTCTGTTGCATAAATTCTAAATTATAATACTACGACTTACATAAATCCACATTTTTTTGTAGGCGCTGTATGTTTACGAAAACCGTCTAAGATTTTATCAGTCAATTTATCTCCAGCCTTTAATAATATCAACTTAACCTAATTAGGCACGGTATAAGATATTTGGTAAAATTATTTTATTAACGACAATAAGATGTCTAGTCAAAACAAAACAAAAAACAAGGAATAATTATGTCCGGTTGGTAATTCTGCCATCTGCAAACGCATTCATTACCGTTACTTCCACGTAGATATAAGAACAAAAATACGGCCAAAAATTACAAAAAATAAAACATTCAAAGTAGTTAGATAAAATCCTAGAACAAAAATAACTTTATCACGCTTATCTATATTATTAATGTACACACTTAAATTTAAAGGATAAACAATTGATTCCTGTCGGCCCGACAATAGAGTAAGTACAAAAAACGAAAATATAAAGAGTCATGCATAACGTCTAATTTGTATTATTACTAATATGACGAAAAATACCTTGAAAACATAATTTGAAGTTGTAAGGATTGCAATGACATTTGCTCGAACACTGCGCAAGTCGTCCGCCCACCATTACTGACCTACATTAAGAGCGAGGTCGATGACCTTTCGAGGCTTTAATACAATCGAATGAAAAACGATGCCATGTTACTGGCCTCCTATATACGTTCATGATTTTTTTTATTCGCAAATTCGATTTTTCCCGAACACTCTCTTGAATTCTCTTTGTTGTCCTTAAGGTTATTTAATTTCTAAACATAAAAGTCACTTACATTGTTTGGACACTCGGGAACGTTTATCTAACGAAGATAAAAATAATCCCATCCACCCAGATCCCTCATATCTTCCTGTATCTGTTTGGTTTCAAATTGATTTCGAGACTTCTTAAACGTTCTAGAAATAATAAACAATAAGTAGTATAGATTCTATAGCACGAGTTTTCAGGCAAATATCTCTGTATAAGAGCTACTTATTTATTTGAAAAAGTTCACAAAAGGCTTGGGAATAAATAAATAAATTACCTTCAAATTAATTTTATCACTAGATCCTAGCACACTGTACAAAACGAATGTAGGTTAACGTTCGATTGTTTCCCTTTTAAATTGTCAACTATTCCAGAACTCACTTTTATTTTACACTATGTTAAATTCACTGCAAACAGTCTTGCAAATTCACGAATTTTTAACAGTCCAAGTGAAGGGTTATTTTTCAGAATTTTGTTTTTTTTTTGTTACTTATGTCATGTCGTTCAACTTTATTTTATTAGGAATCTGAAATATGAAATAAGTACTGTGAACGGTGAGTACACTGCCTCGCTGCTGTTAGCCGGGACTGTGCGGGTTGAATGACCTGTAGCTTACAACATCAGTGGAGGGGGGGGTACGAGAAATTCGCCGCGCGCTCGCTGCATCTTGTTTCCGCTTACATATGACAAATATACACATAACAGATAGGTAAATATAGCAATATTTATGTACAAAATCGAAAAACCACCATAACGTATCATATTGACATGCCACAGAGCAGGAAGGCCGCGTATCTGTATGACCTAAAAGAAAACGAAAGTAATAGGTAGGATACATTAGTAGCATCAGCTTCATTTTCATTAGACTTTCGTTAATTCAAAGACAAGAATATTAATTTATTCAGAAACAAACCATATAGGCACCTATACCTACATTCCTTATTTTGTTACCTATAATGCAGCCTACCTAGGTAGGATTTAAACATTATTATGTTATCCTGATTCTCCACCTAACCAGAATGTAATATTTTAAGAGCATAATAGCAAAAATAATTAAAAAATTAATTCATGATAGGCTGAATGTAGTTTAATGAATTACATTCGGCTTACCAGTGCGCTATTGCGCATGGTGGGAAGTCAATCGTAGTGAAGTAACACGGCAAGGTCTCCAGAGCGAACTTCAGTTGAGAGCGTTTTACGTAAAAGATTCACGTGTGTTGTGCTATGTATGGGTATTGCCTTTACACGGCTGGGCTATTTTTAGACACAAGTTATTTTTAGATAATACATTTTTGGCAATTTCAAAGATAAGGTTTTTTAATATAATATGATGATATGATTGTCGTAAAATATTAAACCTAAGTTTATGTTTTGTCTGCTTAATTGATTGATTACTAAGTGATACTAAAATAATTGGAATATGAGGGAGGTGGGGGGTCCAAACGAAAATAGTCGTAGGCATAACAGTACAATAATAAAGTATACTAGACGGTTAGAAAGATATATTCCAAGGGCTGTCTTAATTTTATTGTTTAAAGACTTCAAACTGTTATTAAAATCATCTTGATAAATCTGCTGTGTACGAAAGCGTAGTACGGACATGGTGTAAAATACTCTGTAACTGTCAGTTCAAACTTACAATTGTACATAATTGTAAGTTTAAAGAAGCAATTATACATACGTATCAGTTCAAACTTACAATTATACACTTTGAACTTGCAATTGTACGTACTTGTAAGACTAAAGTTGCAATTATGTATAATTGCAAGATTAAAGTGACAATTATGTATAATTTTCACTTTAAACTGACAATTATAAAATAAATTATACCATGTCCTTTCTACGGTTTCGTAGCTGTACATGATCCCAAAAAAGTAAAAAGAAGTTAGGCTTCTGGAAATCCAAAACTATAGTCCGTCATTTAATCAACTCGTTACCAGATTATTTCACTCGACCTACGGCCTCGGGCTATTACCTTTAAGCAACACGCTCGAAGCCTTCTCTCCGAAAAATTTTTGAGTATTTATCAATGTTCGAGGTGTATTCGGTAAGATAATTATTTACTACTTTTTGCTATCGTTTTCGCTATGAATCGTTTGAAACATTCCAAACCTTTGTGACATTTTTCTAAATTGATTTTCAATTTGACATTTGTTGAATTTCAATATGACATTTAAACATACCATTTGTGCCTCGGCTGATAACACCACATCCACCAGAAATGTGTCGGCTTATTCTTGGATTTAAATAAAGCGTTGGATCTGGTGGATCATACTTTACTTTTGACAAAGTTGGAAGCTTATGGTTTAAGGAGATTAGTTAACAATCTAATGAAGACATGTATTTCCAACAGGACGCAGTTAGTAGATATTGATGGAGTAAGATCGGAGAAAATAGGAACTGATTGCGGTGTACCACAGGGGTTGGTCCTGGGCCCACTGCTTTTTCCTCTATTTGTTAACGACCTTCCAAGTACTGACAGTAGTAAGCAATGAGTCATGTTTGTAGGCGACAGTAGTTATATTTCTGCTAAGAATTCAATTTTGGAGTCAATATCGGATACGCGAATTATGTTGGATAAATTTATTATATGGTTTAACGAAAATAAGTTATTTCTTAATGCAAGTAAAACGGTATTTATGAATTTTACACCGAGATTTAAAACAGTATTTGAAAGTCACCTTACAAAAAACAACGGCATAACAATAGAACAAGTTACCAATACAAAATTTTTAGGTACAAATATAGATAACAGCTTAAGCTGGGAAACACACATCGAAATAATTTGCATAAAATGTCGTCTACTTGCTTCGCTTTGTACAGACTACGTCAAATTACTTCAGAAAAATTATGTTATCTTATTATGCACTTATTTATTCCAGAATAAGGTATGGCATTATATTTTGGAATCATCACGCAATAAGAGCTTTTCGTTTGAAAAAAGAATCAGTTAGAACTATTGTAGGAGTTTCCAAAACATCATGTAAAGAATTTTTCAAAAAATTATAACTTTAACAGTTTTAATTTTTTGCCGTCAATTTATAACTTTGAAACATTGCTATTTATTAAGGGAAATTTTACTAAAAATAATTATTATCATAGTTATAATACACGGAAGGGTAACGATTTGAGCTTACCAATACATGCATTATCTATTTATGAAAAAAATCGTCCTATTACGGTTATGTTATTTTATAATAAATTGTCTCAAAGTATTAATTCCATTGATAATTTAAATCGCTTTAAAATTATTTTAAGGAATTACTTAATGGATAAATGTTTTTATAGCATAGAAGAGTATATGAACTGAAATTATTTTATGTATTGTTAGATATTTATATCACTTATTGTATTTATTTATTTATTTATTTATTTTATTATCAATTTTGTTTTTTTTTATTTGGATGAATAAGTTATTATTATTATTATTATTACATGTATGTCTGTTATCGCTGTAATCTTTTACTGATTGGATGAATTTTGACACATGATTTGAAATGCAAAATTTTGATTGGTTAATACATTTGGTAACTTAGTTTTTAAACTTCTCAAATTAAAAACAAAAATTAAATAGGTAAGTAAATATATTATTAATAAACTTTTCATCATTGTTTAATTTACTGTCGTAAATAATTTCTGGATTATGTAGTATCTAATAGCAGTGCTGGATAACGCCACTAGAATGTATACATAACACCATGGATGCATAACGTTTAAGGGCGGGTTATTAGTCTAAGTATTTTTATCTTTAGTTGCCATATGATTGGCCGAAGCATGTGAGAGAATTCTTTGCAGTAAACTTCTCAAAAATAGGTCAGCCCAATATAGCTTTAACTTACGTAAACATAGCATCCATCCTATATCTGTATAACTTCTCAATATACTTCTGGCTAATTTACTAATGAAAATTCTCACATTATATGAAAATTCGTATTATCTACGCTTATTAAAGTTCTACATTCATATTAACACATTTAATTGATTGTTTCCGTTTTTCAGATAAAGATAGTTAAACGAAAAATAATTGCTCCAAAGGCGATGTTAAATAAATATTTATGTTAATGAAGCTAATCGATGAAACATTATTATACTCCATAGGGTTCTTTCTATTCTGATAGTAGACAAAGCCAAAGAAAAAATCAACTGACGAAGACGTATGGTAATTTTCAATAGCAATTTTAGAACTTAATAAACAGTATATAGAAATTATTGCTCATATAATAATAATAATAATAATAATAATAATAACAATAACTCTAATTACAGCCCAACTAGCAATTTGATGTTTTGTAGAAGCTGAAAGAATATTTTCAGAACATTTTTTATAAAACAAGATTGTTGATATAAACATTTTCAAACCGTTTACACAACGCTTATAGACGCAAAATGGGCATAGTTTAGAAAATAATGTAATTCTTTAATATACTTTATTATAGCTCTCACAGGTGTTATAATAATTGTATAAACGTTTACATATGATGATTTGTAGGCAATAATTATAAAATTATTCGAGATACGACAAAACATTTTTATAAGCATTGTGTTATTATTTCCACTGATACTTTTTCGTTATGTGCGGCAAGAACAACATAAGTTATTTATTATTTAAGTGTTTTTACAGACAATAATAATTCTCAAAATAGTTTTAAAATATTACAAAGGTATATAGATTCTATGTGACATGACGACATATCTAACAACGTCTTTAGTGAATACGAGATAAATGTTAAATGATTAAGACTTCGTTTCGTCAACAGCAAAGCGATTTTAGACTGCGAAGGAAATTATGTGAAATATGTGGTACATATACAATGCAATTTTTGTGCGCTCTAAAAATAACGATTTATCCAAATAGAAATATAAAATGAAAATAAAATTTTTGCATTAGATCTTTTTGTGGTATCGCGCTAATTGTGTTTCGCGGATAATAATATCTCATAATAATAGATTGTTGCTAAAATGATTATATCACAATAATTTTTATTTTTGAACTATTTTTATTTTAAAGTCCAAAATGGCCACTAGACAAATAGCTTGAATACAAATAACATTATGGTTTCCATCTCATAAATCATACTTATTGGCCCCTTATTTACCCCTTACGTGGACGTAGAAGTGAAGTAAATATGATACTAGTGCTGTTGGGAATACAGGATGACTCAGAATTAAACCGCCAAACATTCAGGATTGATTTCTTAGGTTAAGATAAGACCATTTTCAGCTATAAAGATTTTTCCAAACATGCACCATCTCCTGCTAGAGCAAAAAGGAAGAAATAGAGAAAAATGGGTCTCGTTTCACGGAATTTACTACAAAATGGAGAAGTTCTGAAAATTCACAAAAATTGCTCGAAATATCTGCCACCATTTTAAATGCAAAGCTCACACTTACGGACGACAAACTGAGCAGTTGCACGACGCTCCCTGGCTGCTTGAACAATCTTTTCCTGAAAGGTAGGATATATATCCGGGTTTAGGAGTAAACTTGGTTTTGCTGTCTCGTTTTAAATTTTAAAGTTAAATTTCTGCCTACAACTTTTCTCTGAAACATTTCTTTCTATATTTTCAGAAAAAAAGTTAACGCAAGAAAACTTTTTTTTGAAAATTCTCTTGGCTGTAAAAAATAACCAGAAGTTATTTTTATTCTCCAGTCTAGGTACGTATTCAGAATCTTAAAATCTAGTGATTAAAAAGAGAAGCAACCTTCTACCTCAATTCGACGTATTTGGTATTTCTACGATTGGTCTATGAATCCATAATGAGGCTATTCTATAGGCAGACCTATAAGTTTATGATAATATACTAATATTATATTATTGATCATTTTTAGGGTTTTGTACCTCGAAATGAAAAAACGGAACCCTTGTAGGGCCACTTTGTTGTCCTTCTCTCTACCTGTCTGTCTGTACAGCTGGAGATATCGAGTTGAAATTAATACCAAATACTAAAGTCTACAGCATCAAAGTCTTGTAAAAGAAATAGGTTTCTAACTTAATGCAATAGAAGATACGGGCTTTCAAATTGCATTTTCATACTGACAGACTAACTCACTGACTGATATATCAAAACCCATTTATAAGGTACCTCCCGTTGCCCTAGAATCTTAAAACCGTGACCGCAAAAAAGGCCCAAAAATCGCCTGTTTTTGGGCACTTGATTGCGAGCGGAGGAATGGATTAAAATCAATCTTACTGATGACAAAATGATCCTTGGGAAATTCCCAGATGAGCAAATTTCTTGATTTTTCGAAAAATATACCCCTACGCGAGAACTAGCCCGATTTGTGGGTTGAATATCATTGTGTCCTTTATGGAAATATAAAAACCCCAAAAGGTTTGCAAACGCAGCAAAGGATCTCTCCCCTCCCCTTTTCAAAGATGAATAAAACAATGGTGATAATAGTTTTTACCCCAACCTCATCAACCACCCCCTAATGCAAGGACTACCCCCTTTTCCGCAGTTTCGACGCTGCATATGCGAAAATGAGGGTATACCCATCTCTGTTCGAATTGAAGCGTTTTAAGAGTATTTCGGTTTAGAGGGTGGGGTGATTTCAACCCTTGGGGCCGGGCGAGGTAGTTTATAGTCAATATTGCTCAATTTATTGAAAGTGAGCACGCGCAGCCCCGAGACACTAGAGAAGAGATTGTTTTTGCATTTAGGGGTGGTTGGTGGGGTTGGGATACGGGGGAGAGAGGTCTTTTGCTGCGTTTATGATCCTTTTGGGGTCTTAGTATTTCCACAAGGGACTATGATATTTATAATATTCAACCCTCAAAATGGTTGAGTTCTCGCATAGGGGTAGTTTGATATGAATACGCTCATCTTGGAATTTCCCAGGGATCATTTTGCGACCAGCAAGGTTGATTTTTATCCATTCCTCTGATCGCAATCAAGTGCCCAAAGACAGACGGTTTTTGCGGTCACTATTTGGAATGAAGGAAGGTCTCATATCACAAATAAAGATAATAATTCGAAAATCATTAATTTCTAATTCTATATGTAATTACTCTTTAAAACCCCAAAATTAACTCTCTATATGACGGTACGGAACCATCAGGGCGCGAGTCTTAGTCACACTCGTCTGTTTTTTTGTTACATTTAACCTCCCATTGGGACGCTGATAGATTTAGAAATATTATGTTCATGATGTATCAGTCAGTGAACGGCCAGTTCCCTATATCTTTAGTTACGTGTCTTTTAATTAGTTATGAAGGCCTATTCGGTTCATCGAAACAACTTTATTGATCATTTATTATAAATGGAATCACCACACTCGTGTCCGGAGTTTGCCAATCAAGCGCCGTGGCACTTGAAGGGCAGAGCTGGGGAGGCCAAAATAACTTTATGTAAAATATAACTATAACCCTTTCATCACTATGGATGATATGGAAAGCGCCGTGGCACTTGAAGGGCAGCGCTGGGGAGGCCAGAATAACTTTATGTAAAATATAACTATAACCCTTTCATCACTATGGATGATATGGAAACTCCGTATAACTAAAAAGCATATAGGTCAATTTGCGTGCGATGGCTTCACTTTATTTAATTAAATATTATGAAAAATCTATGCCTAGCAAAATTAATAAATATTAGCTATTACGTCAACATTTTACGTCCATTTTCATCAATACACATCTTAAAGTATTCCCAAAAGCTCTTATATAATACCACCTTAATTAGGTAAGTAGATAGCAAAACCGGGGTTCATTTTATAGAAAATCTTGTAAAGCGACGAATATTTATAGTAAAAATGCTAGTATATCGTTTCGTGATATTTTTACTTTTTATTCTTCAGACTTGTGCGCTAAGTGAAGACAGCCAATTTCTTGACGCTAATCTTAAATACGAAAGCAACCTAACAGATGTTATCGAAAAGTTTAAAGCTCTTTGGCCTGTTAGTGAATGGAAGTTAAATGGTTATTTCACGGATGAGTATATTTCTAATATTAATTTGCACTGGCTTTTATTTGATCCACCCGAGAAGTATAGTTATTTTATCTTGGGAGGGATATATCTAATTATTATGACATTTGGTTTTGCAGGAAATTTCCTAGTGATATTTCTATTTATAAGGTAGGTAGGTACATTGCATTAATCCCTAGTTCATTAATGATTAGAAAACAACGTTTATTGGATTGACTTTTAATAAAATGGTTTATTTTTGAGGAAAATAGTATAGCGGGGTTGCTAAACATAATAGTGCGGGAGCTAGATGGACTTTTTAGAAACGCATCGTTATAGGAGAACGATTTATTCAACGTGTTCTATATCCGCTAAAATTTTGTAGAAGAATAGATTTTTCATTCCTGCAGAAGGTTGGTCGGGCCAGGTGATTAATACCTTCTTCAGGAATAAGAAAACTATGTTTCTACAAAGTTTCAGAGAGTATAAAACACCTTGGCAAATCGTTCACCAACTCTGAGACTATTACAAGTACCTTTGGAGTTGATTAATCCAATCGAACATGAATTGCGACAAAATGGATTTCTGGCGTATGTTAGGACTTTTTTACTGTACTAATTTGAATTAATTTTACAACAAAATAACGATTTATTTAATAAGGCAAGAGTTTTAATTCATACATCCCTACCATTTTTCTAACAAATAATCTTCAATAAAGACCTATGTAAGCCATGCAAACAAAACTTATTACAAGTGTCAATTATTTTTTTTATTTTTATTTTATTTGATTTGCTTGAATCGGAAATCGTCGTACCTCAAAACGGCTCCTGCTAGGATGGACAAAAGTCAACTGGGCATAACGTACCTTTTTTCTTATTTGGCCGGCCCGATCTGTAGGTACACATAGACATTTTTTTATTCTATGTTTTCGTTCTGCTTCTTATAAAACACATATCAGTAACAAAATTTATTGCTAAGATGATTACGTTTTTATCAGGTTTATCAATTATAATATACCTATGCCTATATAATTCAATCACATGTTGTTGGTGAATAATAAACGATGCTTTTCTTTTTTGTCTTTATTTGATTATGCTGTTAACAGCAAAATCTAGTTAAAACTTAAAACACGATTTTTAAGATTCTAATGCCAGTAAAACATAATTGACGTTGTAAATGGGGAATACAATCCCGAGGCAAGAATCCAATCACGGGGTTTTGGGATTGGAAATACGATGCAGAACTACTTAAAAAAAACTAAATTTTGAGTTTTATTAACTGGAAAACATATATTTCTTAAACAAGTACATACATAAACAGTGCGTCCCAAATTTTGGCTACATGTAATGCTATGCTCGTTATTATAAAATATAGATAGTCGGTTTAACAAAGAAAGTCCTGGAGAATTTTTGGGCCATTTCAATTGTGGTTTTATATTCGACCTAACTTTTTGAAAACCCCTCACATTTCCTTAATTTAAATGGTTACGTCACTTTAACATACAGATTGTGCAGGAACTTTTTGAAATCTTTACAGTCAGGATATAAAAGAAAAATATTACTTTCTGGTTTTGAGATATTAATTATTACAACTTTAATTTTTTTATTTTGTTTTTAGAAAGGAATCGTTTTATTAAGTTATACAATTTACGAAGTTTATTTATGGGTAATGGGTATTAATATATTAAACCGTTGCAGTTTTTTGTTTTTAACTCATTAGAAAACTAATTTTCCAAAATTGTAGAACATCGTTGAAAATATAATTAAAAGTACTACAAAATACACAAAATATCCAATATGTCGTTCACATAAAAACAAAACACAATATTTTCTTTCTTTTACCCTTACTTGTTATCGTAAAAATAGGTCATACAAAGTTTGTAGATCATGGCATTATTTACAAAACTGTTTCAATACTTTTTTCCTACGAATCATCATTCATGAGATATCGCGATTTTAAAAGTTGGAAACATCGTATTCTGCATATTATAGAGGTGTTTTAAAACCTCATGAGCTGTGACCTTCATATGCGCAGAGACATAATCCCTCCTGTTGACTCAGTTACACTTTTTAAAAATATTATATTTATTGTTTAGAATTTATGAGATTCTGAAACACCTCTACACATATTTCCTCGCCACCTAAGATGTAGTGTATTCGGTGCATTTTTACTTCCCTCGCATACCGAAGGGAAGTATTGTATTTAGGGATGCACCGGGTAGTTGTTTTTAAAAACGCCGGGTACCGGATCCCTCTTAAAATTTAAACATATTGGCCGGGTACCGGGTAGTTGCCGAGTAATCGAGTCAGGTGAGAAGTGGGGGTTGACATAACCTAACTTTGTTAGTTGTTGACGATGATTACTAAATTTGAAATTGTTGACTGAGGACTGAGAAGAAGTTAAAATATATTTAATGCTAAGAGTTAATGGTCCTAATATGAAAAAACGAGCCAAAGATTTTGGGGTAGAAAATGAATCTTGCTTTATCCACACCTTATACAGTTAGTTGTTACAGATTCTATTATTTCACATCAAGCTATTAGAGACCTTATAAGGTCTCTAATAGCTTGATGTGAATTACTATAGTAAATTGTTGTAAAATCATCACCCAATTCAACCATTCATCTCTTTCATGCGGAAAATTGAAAGATATCCAGGAGCAATTAGATATGCGTTGTCCACGTAAGTTAGCCTTTTCCGTGGCGTACGGCTGTGATTCGTTACGTGCAGTAATGGGTGGCCGGCAATTTTCTTGCTGCCGGGTAATGGAGGCTAGGTTTGAAGTGGTCAGAGCCAGGAGTTGCGCTAATTGTTCATAGCTGGGTAGTCCCAAGCTCGGTTGGGGTTGGTCCGTTATGGCGGCAGAGGGGACTGGGATCGTTCCAGTCGTTTGGTTTTGGAGCACTATTTGTCTTTGGGGCGTAGCACTAGGTCTTGCCGTCTGGTACGGCGGGGTGACGTGGTAGGCGCCGGCCGACGAGGTAGGCGTGACGAAGTACTGTGCGTTGGGCGGCGTGCTTGGACTTGGGCTGGTTGCTGTTGGTGGTACCATGCAGTGAGGGGTGGCCAGCTGGCGGCGAGGTGTCAGCGAGGCGTCGCTGAAGAGTTGGGGCCAGTCGGGTGTGGCAGCGATGGTGTACTGACCGCTGGGCAGCCCTGAGCCAGAGTGGGAGGCTTCCCCATGTGTGGAAGCGAATCCAGCGAAGCGGCGATCTCCCAGCGTCGAGGAATCGTCGTTGGCCCGGGATGCTGTTGGGTCCACCATACAGCGAGGGGGCATCACCATATCATCATCACCACCCAATCTCTGTTCCATCGCCGAGTTTCCGTGCCACGATGCTGCGTTGCGCTCCATGCAGTAGGGGGGCATCGCCTGAGAATCGTTACTACTCCATTCCATATTTGTTGCCTGGGCTTCGTGCCAGGTGGCTGCGCTGCGTGCCATGCAGCGAGGGGGCACCGTCGTGATGACGTCGTGCGTGACCCCAGTGTCGTGTCCTATGTTGGTGGCGAGTCCTGCCTCGCCATGCCTAGGCGCGGAGCCCGGCGACGCACAGTAGTGGGGCGCCGTCGTCGCGACGCCATGCGTAGCACTTGTGCCTGTGGAGAAATCAGAGGACATGCTTACCTCGCCGAGCCGGGTTGCTGTGTTGCTTGCTGTGCAGTGTGGGGCCACCGTCGTGGAGACGTCGGGCGTGACCCCCGTACCCCTTGTCAGGGCGTCGTGTTGGCGGAGCACTTCGTGGTCAGATGCTGTGAGGGGCGTCGTGCAGTGAGGGGGGGCCGACGTGGAGACGTCGCTCTCGACCCCAGTGCCTACTGCCTTGCCACTCCGGGTATGCATTGCCACTTGACACTCAACACAATAAAACTCAATTAAAACACACTGTCTGGTTACAACACAAGAGGAAGGGATAACCTCATCAGCATTGGCGTTGGCTTCTGTGCTCAAATGACTTCTGTTTCGGCAGAAGACTATTAGTTGCTGAAGGCTGGAACATTACTACTTGAAGGATCGATCACTACTTGCTCGCTGAGAAAAAGTGTTTTCTTATATAGACTTTTTTTGTGCTCAAGTGACTTCTGTTTCGGCAGAAGACTAATTTTTGTGCTCAAATGACTTCTGTTTCGGCAGAAGACTAAAACATGAGCACAGCGCGCTAGACAAGTCATAACTTGTTCGCGACGCCGACGCCGATGACACCACCCCCCTTTTTTTGTGACTTTATTGAACATTAATAAAGGCATACAGGTTATGTTTCAGTTCAATAATTTCAATTATATAATGTAAGAGTGAGTGGATACAATATTTTCAAAACTATAAACTAAGAGTAAGTGTTAAGATATTTCAACAACTAAGATATTTTAACATATATAGACTAAGATTAAGTGTGGTAAGATATTTTATATAAGTAACTAATAATAGGTCCATTAAGATATTTTAGGTAAAACAAGATATTTAAAATTAAAGTATTTTATGTGACAAATCATAAATGTATTCTAGTTTGAACAAAGTTTTCGCCCTGTGGCGTTGAATTATTTACAATGGTATATTATCGCACGTTTCGTTTTTCTGGACGTCGTCTCCGCGACGCCCGGGGCTGCCTGATCCTGTTGTGAATTGGGGGCTGCTAAGTCCTGCTGTGTTGCTCGCTAAGGCAACGGGATTCTGGAGCGAACCTGTGAGGCTGCAACGTCCTGCTGTGTTGCTTGCTAAGGCAACGGGAGACTGGAGCGATTTATTGAGGCTGCAACGTCCTGCTGTACTGCGGGCTAAGGCAGTGAGATACTGGAGCGCCTCGTGGGGGCTGCTAGGTCCTGCTGTGCTACGTGCTAAGGTAGCGGGATCCTGGAGCGGTGCGCCAGAGCCGGCTGAGCTCGGGCTGGCGTTCGAGTTGACGAATACTCGTGTCCGGACTGGGACAGGCATCTGGCTGGCGGATGGCTGCTGTCGGTCGTGGCCAGGCGTGGTCACGGCCTTCGCCCAGAACGGCATCGGGAACAGTATCGGCGTCGTGTCGAGCGGCTGCTCTTGTCTTGACGTAGAAGGCCCAGGGTCTGCTGGCGGCGGCGGTGCGGCTGACAGCGCCGGGGACTTCTCATTCTTGTTTGTTTGTCTCCTCTTGGCTGAAGTGGATGGACCAGGCACGACTGGGGGCAGTCGGCGGGCTGGAAATTTTGGTTTAGCGGCGGCTGTGGTGCTATGTCCACGTAGATAGTCGCCATGTCCACGGAAGTAGGTACCAGGTCCACGGATGTAGACTTGTGCGTTGGCATCTGGCTTTGGGGCAGCGGGCACTACTGATCCTGTGATAGTAGGCGTGACTGGCTTCTGGGCAACGGGCGCTACTGGTCCTGTGACAGTAGGCGTGGTTGGCTGTTGGGCAGCGGGCACTACTGATCCTGTGATAGTAGGCGTGACTGGCTTCTGGACAACGGGCGCTACTGGTCCTGTGACAGTAGGCGTGGTTGGCTGTTGGGCAGCGGGTGCTGCTGGCTCTGGGGCAGCGGGCTGGTGTCCTGTGACAGCAGGTGCTGCTGGTTCTGGCGGGGCTGGATGACCTGGATCCTCGGGATCGTCATCCTCGTCGTTGCTGTCGTCATATTCGGTATCGTCATCTTCGGTATCGTCATCTTCGGTATCGTCATCTTCGGGATCGTCATTTTCGGGATCGTCATCTTCGGTATCGTCATCATCGGTATCGTCATCATCGATGTCGGTGGTCTGTTGCAGAGATTGTTGGATTAGGTCAGTCTGGCTGGACTGAATCCTGGGAGGCGGCTCGGGGCCTGGCAGGCCGAGTGGAGGTGACCTCGGGGGAGATGGCTTCGTGCTGACATCTCGGGTATGAATTGGCGGGAATACCTTGTCGAAGGATACAGAGGCTATTAGTGGGGCAGTGGTTAGCAATACTGACCTTTTATCCTTCCGGGAAGGTCCAGCGTCCTGCGGGTCCGGGAAGGCGTCCATACTCGCTACTTCCTTGGGTTCCTGTTCACCTGGCTGAGGCTGAGGAATAAGCGTGGTTGACTGGGCTGAGCTGAGGGAGGTAGCATCTTGCGTCACGGTGTTGACTGGTGACCGCCTGTCCAGGCGGCCCGGGCAAAGGAAAGCAAAGGCGGCGGCTCTGTTGCTTTGTTGCCGTGGTGTCAACGGGCGTGGTTGATACGTGTCCTGCTCCTGCTTGGCTGTAGCTTCGTCAATCTCATTCTTCTTGGTCGGCGGTGGAGACACCAAGGTTGTGGCTTGTAGTTGCAGCACTGCGTCCTCTGTCTTGGTTCGTAGTTCTAGGCTGTTAATTTCCAGCGGTGGGGCCGGGCGCCCTAGTTCTGCCCGACCCATTGGGAGTTTCCCGATGGCGGTGCATTGCGGGGTTGTTGCCTAGTGTTCGACTGACTTCCTTGTGGTGGTGCCGTGGATGTCTGTCCTGGGCCTGGGTTACTGGTTGGACCTGCCTGTTGGCTAGGGTTGTTTAAGTTGGTGCCATGCCCTCGGAAGTTGTTACCCCCTGTCTGGACATTTTGTTGGCGGAAGTTAGGGTTTCCCTGTTGGTTGGAGTCGTGTCCACGGAAATTGGGGTTGGCTCGCTGGTTGGAGTCGTGTCCGCGGAAATTGGAGTTGCCTTGCTGGGGCTCTGACTGAGTTTGGTTGGTGGGGCAGTCTCGGTGATAGTGAAATCCCGGGCACTTGCGGCACTTTGGTAGACTATTGGTATTGTTACTGGCTGGCGGGATGGTGGCTGGCCTCGGCAGCGGTCGGAGTTGCCTCTGAAATTCCCTGTAGTCACCCTCGGCGTTTTCAGCCACTCGGCTCAAGCTTTCCATCGTGGCCACTGGGACATTTCTAGTTGCGAATCTTAGTTCCGGTCGCAGGAGCTCGCGCACCTCCATAACCATCTCTTCTTCCGGCGTATACCGTTCTACTCTCAGCCAGAGTCCAATTTTGCGTTGTATAAAAACGGCGGCGGGTTCGTCGTCTTTCTGTCTCTCCCCGTGTAACCTGGAGCGTAGCTTCCCCAGGGTGGCAGTGTCGTTGAACTGCCGCAGGAGCTTTTCCTTTAAGAATTCGTATGTGATGTTGTGGGACTTCCACATCTCCAGGGTGCGTCTGGCTTGACCCTCGAGCTGTTCTATAGCTACTCTCACTTTATCCCTGCCGTGGATGTCTTCATGGAGCATCGCCTCCTCGAGCTCATCCAGGAAGTTGACTGGATCCTCCCATTCCAGGCCTGAGTAAGTGGGCAGCGCTCTCGTTCTTCTTGTGGGCATCCTGTGATGACCTTGTATTGCGTGTATTGCGGCTTGAACGCTTCCCTCCATTAGTCTTGTCATGCTCTCTGCTAGGTTTTGTGTTGGGCGCCACTGGGGGTCCATTTCCCCAGAATCTGTATAGTCGGGTCGTCGTGGATCCTCTTCCCTCCGGAAAGATCTGGCCTCACGTTGTTGGTCGCCATGTCCACGTAAGTTGGCCTTTCCTTGGCCGTACGGCTGTGATTCGTTACGTGCAGTAATGGGTGGCCGGCAATTTTCTTGCTGCCGGGTAATGGAGGCTAGGTTTGAAGTGGTCAGAGCCAGGAGTTGCGCTAATTGTTCATAGCTGGGTAGTCCCAAGCTCGGTTGGGGTTGGTCCGTTATGGCGGCAGAGGGGACTGGGATCGTTCCAGTCGTTTGGTTTTGGAGCACTATTTGTCTTTGGGGCGTAGCACTAGGTCTTGCCGTCTGGTACGGCGGGGTGACGTAGTAGGCGCCGGCCGACGAGGTAGGCGTGACGAAGTACTGTGCGTTGGGCGGCGTGCTTGGACTTGGGCTGGTTGCTGTTGGTGGTACCATGCAGTGAGGGGTGGCCAGCTGGCGGCGAGGTGTCAGCGAGGCGTCGCTGAAGAGTTGGGGCCAGTCGGGTGTGGCAGCGATGGTGTACTGACCGCTGGGCAGCCCTGAGCCAGAGTGGGAGGCTTCCCCATGTGTGGAAGCGAATCCAGCGAAGCGGCGATCTCCCAGCGTCGAGGAATCGTCGTTGGCCCGGGATGCTGTTGGGTCCACCATACAGCGAGGGGGCATCACCATATCATCATCACCACCCAATCTCTGTTCCATCGCCGAGTTTCCGTGCCACGATGCTGCGTTGCGCTCCATGCAGTAGGGGGGCATCGCCTGAGAATCGTTACTACTCCATTCCATATTTGTTGCCTGGGCTTCGTGCCAGGTGGCTGCGCTGCGTGCCATGCAGCGAGGGGGCACCGTCGTGATGACGTCGTGCGTGACCCCAGTGTCGTGTCCTATGTTGGTGGCGAGTCCTGCCTCGCCATGCCTAGGCGCGGAGCCCGGCGACGCACAGTAGTGGGGCGCCGTCGTCGCGACGCCATGCGTAGCACTTGTGCCTGTGGAGAAATCAGAGGACATGCTTACCTCGCCGAGCCGGGTTGCTGTGTTGCTTGCTGTGCAGTGTGGGGCCACCGTCGTGGAGACGTCGGGCGTGACCCCCGTACCCCTTGTCAGGGCGTCGTGTTGGCGGAGCACTTCGTGGTCAGATGCTGTGAGGGGCGTCGTGCAGTGAGGGGGGGCCGACGTGGAGACGTCGCTCTCGACCCCAGTGCCTACTGCCTTGCCACTCCGGGTATGCATTGCCACTTGACACTCAACACAATAAAACTCAATTAAAACACACTGTCTGGTTACAACACAAGAGGAAGGGATAACCTCATCAGCATTGGCGTTGGCTTCTGTGCTCAAATGACTTCTGTTTCGGCAGAAGACTATTAGTTGCTGAAGGCTGGAACATTACTACTTGAAGGATCGATCACTACTTGCTCGCTGAGAAAAAGTGTTTTCTTATATAGACTTTTTTTGTGCTCAAGTGACTTCTGTTTCGGCAGAAGACTAATTTTTGTGCTCAAATGACTTCTGTTTCGGCAGAAGACTAAAACATGAGCACAGCGCGCTAGACAAGTCATAACTTGTTCGCGACGCCGACGCCGATGACAGCGTATTAAAAAACTTATACAAGATGTCCAGACTAGGTGGAATTCCACCTATTACTTGCTTGAGTAAAACACGAGGAAAAAAGACCTATATCTCTGTTTGAAGCAGAAAATTATTCAATTCAAAATGTAACAGCAAACGAATGGAATTTGCTTGAAAACTGTGTGAAATTGTTAGCTCCATTTGAGCAAATAACTAAACAAGGTAGTAACACTGAATCTGCCACAGTCGAAGTAATACCATCAGTATGTCATTAAAAAATGTCTAGAAGATTTAAATTTTGAGGATCCAGTTACAACAAACATGAAAGATACAGGGGACAGTTTTAAAGAGGTAGTAAAAATAATCCACAGTACGTTTTTAGACCCAAGGTTTAAGTTAAAATTTTTTGAAGAAAATATGAAAAAATCAAATACTGCAACTGAGATTAACAACTGAAACTGATACCAATAAAGCTACAGTTAGAATGCTCAATATTGGCAATGCAATCATTGATATTGATGATGATAGTAGAAATCAATCTGTAGATAGTGATGACCACGATAACAATATACCACTAGCACTTTTAACGAAGACGTCTAAAACACCAGAAACATCTAATTGTGCAGATCTTTATAAAGACAATAAAAGCCTAAATAAGGAAGTTGAAGAATATCTAATTATTGATTTGTTAGACAGAAAGAATTCACCGTTTTTGTGGTGGAAAAAAAAACTGCAAGCGATTTAGTGAACTGTCCTTATTTAGTCAAAAGTTTGTATGCTCCCCATCAAGTAGCGTTTATTCTGAAAATATAGTCGTCTCTGAAGATTTTAAATACTAACTAGAGCAAAGGCGGTTTATTAAAATAATACATTATTGTTATAAATGTTTTAAGTATTACTTTTTTTTAAATTAGTATGTATGTTCATTTTATTCATTATAATGATTATAAATTGCAATTACCTATTTATTTTATTACTACTACCCGGTACCCGGCCGGGTACAGGTCCATTATCCGGCGAAACCGGGTTTCCCTTAAAATGGGCCGGGTACCCGGCATACCGGGTATTTACCGGGTACCCGGTGCATCCCTAATTGTATTCGAGAAAAAATCACCCTCCGAGATTTTTTCGGATTCTGACGTTTCAGAACACGTAGATTCCGAAAATATAGGTTTTTCAATTCCGTCAGTCTGTCTGTCTGTCTGTCTGTCTGTCTGTCTGTCTGTCTGTCTGTCTGTTGGTGCATTAACTAAAAAACTAATTGACGGAGAGCAGTCAAATTTGGTAGGTAGTTAACCCTACTGTCAGCGAAGAACTGGTAGAATTTTCACTGAAAAATATACAGGGTGGACCGTCTAAACGGAATAAATAGTGAAAAAAATTTTTTTTTGCTCAAATTTAAAATTTCCACGTTTCATGACGCGCTAAACCTATTTCAGAAAAAAAAAAATTTTGAAAATTTTTTTCAATCATTTTTGAAAAAATTTTTACCACTAAAAAAAAAATTTTTCTTTGTTCAAATTTAAAATTTCTACGTTTCATGGCATTCTAAACCTATTTAAAGGAAAAAAAAATTTGAAAATTTTTTACCAACATTTTTGAAAACATTTTTACCACCAAAATAGTTGATTTTTTTTTCTCAAAATTTAAAATTTCAACGTTTCATAGCGTTCTAAATCTATTTAAAGAAAAATAAAAAAAAAATTAAAAATTTTTGAAAAAATTTTACCACAAATAGATGGAATTTTTTTTTCCGATTTAAAATTTCCACGTTTCCATGGCATTCCAAATTTATTAAAACAAATTTAAAAATGTTTTAGAAAAATAAAAAAAAATGAAAACATGTTTTAGTAATCTATTTATCACCATTATAGAATAGACGAAATATGTTTTTGCTCAAATTTAAAATTTCCACGTTTCATAACATTCTAAACCTATTTCGGAAAAAAAAAATTGCAACATATTTTCATCAATTTGGAAAAAAATTTAACACTAGAATAGACAGAAAACATTTTTGAAAATTTTTTCTATACTTTAATCACCACTATACTTCCACTCCATTACGTGAATGTGGGATTGAAAATGTGAGAGATGGCAATAATATTTGGCATATCCTATTATATACTTTTATTGAATAATGGCATCCCAAGAAATAATTGAGTCATGGTGCACATTTATAAAGGTATTTGCGCAAGCCTTCCATATTTCGCACCTGTTATTTAGTATATTGAACTTTTGCTGTTGGATGAACACTCTGTATATTTTTTTGACCAAAAGTTATCAGGTTTTCTTTGTAATAATACCAATAATTATATTCCGATTATTATTCCCAATGTCATTTCGTAATTAATAATTTTTTTGAGTGACTGTCATGCACAAATAACGAGGGAAGTTCTGTGTAAATAACTTTACCGATTTTTTTAACGTGGTTTCCCCAGTAGGCATAATCCACGATCGATTATAATTAAGCAAGTCTGATCAGACAATTTCTTATTGATTAAAAAAAATGGTACTGTTGGTTATTATCAAAGTGGAACGGATTATTGTTAACTTTTAAAAATCGTCGTATGATTAATATAATATTCAAATTCCACTTCAACAGTCATATATTCTTCTTCACTTTCTCTTCTTCACCTTCTTCTTCCTCTCCTTGCTGGATTTCTGTAAATTGTTGTGAGAAAAAAGATGGATCAGTTACCGCCTCATTGATATCATTTTCAAAAGGGGTAAGACAACAGTATTTAAATTGTTTGAAAAAAGTCATGATTTATTTCTTTGCACAGAAGTATTTACAAAGATTGGCTCTTCTCCATACGTCATCATCTCAAATGAAATTCGCTTCTTTCTTGCTATGTCTAGAGCTCCAAAAAAATTGATTCTATAGACAAATATGGATATTTAAGTTTGTAAAAAATACACGGAACGATGAAAGAGGACAGTTATCCTGCCTTCCTCTAACATCTGCTGCTGCTTATCATATTTTTATTATTATTATACCGTGTCTACTATCAAATTCAAGTATGGCTAGGCAACGAACTGGACCCAGAAGATTGGGGATGGAAATTAGTAGACAATCGTTTGGAGCCAATTCAAACTCTTCTTCCGCCTGCTCCAGAAAAACTTCTTAATACCTACTATTTTTTGTAAATGTAAGACCTAAGTACCAATTAGGTGTTTTCACTATATGCAAATTAGCTTTTTCGATACTATTAAAATGAAGTACTTAATGTATTAAAGCATTTCCTTGTATTTAAAAAGCAATCGGTCGTCTATTAAATTAATATTTCAACAAATAAATAACATAAAATTTGAATATTTGAACAGCTACGCGAAACACGCCATTATTGGTGGTGACGCTGGTGACGTCATCGATTACATTAATATCGCATTTACTTAGTATATAAATATAGCATTTTAAAGACTTTTTGTACATTTTTACCTGTGATTTAATTCGAAATAGCTAATACAGGATTCGTAAGAGCTACTTCAGGAAATTTACCGGCAATGGACGCGTTCATGATCGCGGAATTTATGAAGAAAGATGAACGTTTCAACATAGCAGAAGTGAGGGGCTCTAAAGGTCCAACATAAGTACTAAACTTTTTATTCTATTTTATTTATTTATTATTACTCCAACGAAGTCTATTTATTCCTCTATTATGATTATTGTATATAGTTGCTCAATATAATATACTTACAAGGTTGATATTATATAATCATAACCTATAGATGTTGCTCATAAACTTGTAATGTAAGCAGGGTTAAGTAGCTAGTTTTTCATTATTTTAGACTAATACTTATGCACGATAATGAAGTTTTAAACTTACTTTACTTACTCAACTTACTTTGAAATGATCCTCACAGCAGACAAATACTGATGTTGTAGGTGGATCACGTCTAACGGCTTTAAGTCACTTTATTTTGCGTTGTTTTTGTTTCGGTACTGTCACGAAAACCTTTTCAGGTTCGTTTTTTGATGTATTTTTGCATCCTGGCACAAAACATCACTTACTTTCCATTATAAAACGTTACGGTTTTGCAAAATAACGTATATTTATAATACACAACCCATGTTTGTTTACCAACAATGTAACCTCTGACGTCATCAGGTGCGGGATACGGGCTTATTTTAAGGAATGAATCGAAGGCTTGCGAAAATTCAATTTTTAAAACCATACTTAAGTATGAGGTAATGAGGAGATAACTGATCCATCTTTTTTCTTACGACAATTTACAGAAATCCAGGAGAGGAAGAAGGCGAAGAATAAGAAAGCGAAGTAGAAGACATGACTATTGAAGTGGAATTCGAAGATTATTATTAATCACAGGAGGATTTTTAAGACTCAACAATAATCCGTTCCACTTTGATAATTAGCAATAGTACCATATTTTTAATCAATAGGAATCTGTCTGATAAGATTTGCTTAATCATAATCGATCGTGGATGTGGATCGTGGAATTATGCAGAATACGATGTTTCCAACTTTTGAAATCGCGCTATCTAATGAATGATGTTTCGTAGAAAAAAAAAACTATAAAAACAGTCTTTGTAGATAATTGCATGATCTATAAACACTGTATGACCTGTTTTTACGATAATACTTATCGTTTACGAGAAATATGCGAAAAACTGAGATGTGTGACCTTTTAAATTGAATAAAATTTGTAGCTGACTTTTGACATTTCATTTGTAATAGTGTATTCAAGGAATGTACCAGTTTTCAGCTCTATACGAATTATTACGAAGTTTCAACTTTTTCTTGTCTATTTTTATTGGATTAATAAAATTAAAAAGTCTAGATCAAATCTAAAAGCATCATCAAAGCGTTCAAAATCTCAATTTAACTGACTTTCTAACCTCGTATAATAATGGAGATAGCAATACTTGCAGTCACAATTTGGGACACCCTGTATACCTGTATCAGAATATAACATATAAACAAATACAAATCAACTCTTTGGCAAAAATTAAAACTATTTATATAACTATATTCAAATAATTTGGAAAATCAAAAGAACTATTATAAAATAAAACAGAACTCTAAAACAATGACTTCTTTTTTATATTTCGAATTTCACATCTAGAACTTTTAGTATAAACGTATTGCCAAACTGAATCTTTGTCATCTGTCTTATTAAATAAAAAGTAGAAAAATAACGTAAATAACCAGTGTTAATTTTAATAACTTCGAGGGTCGAGGTTGGAACTATTCAATATCATGTTAACTTTTAACAGGTGCACGAAATAAAAGAACGCTCAGTGCCAGGTTTAGAGCCAGAGCGTACAACAACAATCGTGCTCATTTCACATCTGCCATGATAGAGGTCGGTCCCGAAAATTCCGGGATCTAGACCACCGCAATCCTGGGATTGTCGGTATCAAAAATTAATCGTGATCCTGGGATTGCATTCCCTAGTTGTAAAGAATAATTAAACATTTAAAAATTAAACTAGTTTGCTATTCTTAATGCAGCTATTTGAGGTAGTATAATGGAAATATTTTTTAGGTGTAAGTCATTACGAACTGCAGCGAATACACTTATTGTAAACTTAGCTGTTAGCGATGGACTGATCACTCTGGAAACACCAATTTTTATATTCAATTCTTTTCATAGAGGACCGGCTCTTGGAGATATAGGTAATTTTTATAATTTTTAGATTCCTAAAATCAGCTCTTAGTTTGACAAGCAACTGTAACAATATTAAAACTAGCACTCACTACCACATCTATGGAGTATTTTTGACAAACAGCATGTTAAATGTGATCACAACACTGAAGTTACCACCCTGTATGATTTTCACCAAGTGTAACAGGTGTCCTTGGCAATGGTGACAATTACATTCCCTTTTATTTATTTATTTATTTCCAGTTTGCTACAATATAATACATATTTTAAATTAATACATTAATTTGGATCACCTAAATTTAAAAAAAATGTCCATTTAGTTTATAGATTTTTAGTTAGTTAATGCAAGTGAAATGCCCATATGTAAATAAGAACGGGGGTGTAGATTACCATAAATAAAAATTCTGACATGTCGTTTTTGTATAAATTGTTACTGAATATGATTATTTGTATTTGCCTGGGTGTTGGTATTATGTTTTAACGAACTTTTCTCACATTTTTTATGTACGAAGATGATTCATTGTATAATATACATGTGCCTAAAATTTAAGAGCTTGGTTTTGTCGTGTAGTAGTTGTTTAGGATGGTTCTTTGTTTTTTTTTAATTACTTTTATTACATAATTTTGTGCTATATGTAGCATATTAACTATAATGTTATATTGACCCCCCCCAGTCATAGTAGCAAATTTAATTGTAGATTCTGCCAACGCTTTATATCCAAGTAATAGCTCTTTTTTATATGATATATAGCGATAGGGATAAGTATTTTCATTTTTTTTTAAATTAATTCTATGTAGCTTCTCCATTTTGACTGTTGGTCAACTAAAACTCCTAAATATTTTATTTTATTTACAGACTGAATTTTCTTATCGCATATGCAGTTTTATAATCATTTAAAATACAGTTGTTATTATGTGATTGCAGTTAATATTTGTGACGGAAAAACTAATGAATTAGGTTTTGAGATAATTTAATGTAGAGATATTTATCCAGCCATGTTCTAACTGTGCTGAGACCTTGATGCATTTTGAATAGTGTTTTGCCAATCATTACCATCAAATAATAATACCGTATCATCAGCATATGATACTATTTTCATCGCAGTATTTAACATGAATATACTGTTGATGTAAATTATAAACAGCATTGGTCCCAGCACAGTACCTTGTGAAACGCCAGTTTTAGTGGTAGATTATTTATGTGATTGCAGTTAATATTTGTGACGGAAAAACTAATGAATTAGGTTTTGAGATAATTTAATGTAGAGATATTTATCCAGCCATGTTCTAACTGTGCTGAGACCTTGATGCATTTTGAATAGTGTTTTGCCAATCATTACCATCAAATAATAATACCGTATCATCAGCATATGATACTATTTTCATCGCAGTATTTGACATGAATATACTGGTGATGTAAATTATAAACAGCATTGGTCCCAGCACAGTACCTTGTTAAACGCCAGTTTTAGTGGTTAGTGGATCACTTAACTTATGATTAATTCTGACTTACAAGTTGTCTTTTATATAATATATAACGCAGTTGGTAAAAGATAGGGATACGTGTTATATTTTTTTTTTACATTAATTCTATGTGACTTCTCCATTTTAAATGTTGGTCAACTATAACTCATAAATATTTTATTTCATTTACAGTGTCAACTTTCTTATAGCATAAACAGTTTTGGTAATCATTTAAAATACATTAGATAAGGTCACTTGGGGTATTTGGGCCATGATTTTACAACCTGAGCGAGAAGATTAGGTATACTTTGAACTTGCCTGAGAACCACTAATAAGTTGTATTAATATCTAAAATATTTTTTTATATATAATACAATATACAGTCTGTAAATATATAATATTCAAATCCCGAGTCAAACTTAATTTTCTTTATAATTATAATTAAATAATAAAAAGTCTGTTAGGCCCAGTTACCCCTAGAAATTGGGGCAACTGGACCATACGGGTCTTGGTTTCATACAAACGGTTGTTATTTGAACTGGGGTAAGTGGGCGTGTTGGTAAACATAACATGTAAACTTCGTACAAAAATTACCACAAGTCATTTAAACCACATCACAGTCGAGTTGTCGACGATGTAAGAGAACTACTACATAACAATTAGGTGTGAAATTTATTCAAATTTAAGAATAACACAACTTCTGTTAAAGTAAAAAGGGCAAAATTAAATGTAAAAAACATCCAATTTCAAGTAAGCATAAATAACACAAGCCCACAAAAAAAGTGATCTACACCAGGGACCTGACATAGTAATCCTATGTATTTCGACGTGCTGAACACGAATCCAATGTCCGTTAGCTCCGTTACCCACCAACTTTTTGTAAATCTCGAAAATAATCTAAAGAAATGAGGTTGCTTAGGCTATTTTCGCGATTTACAAAAAAATCGTGGGTGATGGAGCTAAACAGACATCAGATTCGTGTTCAACACATCAAAATACATAGGGATTAATATGTCGGGTCCCGGGTTCAGATCGCTATTCTTTGTGTGACTGTGCGCAGTGATCTACATCTACCTAACCTAATAAATAAAAATAAAAACAACATACTTAATGTGCTTGGGGTAACTTGGTCCCAGCCACGCCCAGATGCCCCAATTAACTGGCCCACTTACCCCATTTTTGAAAAATTGTGAGGGTAACTGGGCCACCCACTCAAGCTTAAGACCTAACGCAGAATACATGTTTGCAACAACATTTTAGGGATATATCATGCTTCTAATTTATGCTAAATTAACTGTGACGTTGATAATATATACAGTAAATCTGTAGATATTTCATAAAAATCAAGATTACATCACGTTGCTAAGAAAATTTTGCAGTACAAAATTTAAAAAATTGCTACATGAAAGCAACAACACTCAGAAACATGAGACTAATTGTTGTAGTGAGATGACATTGTCCTTCAGTGCTGCCAACTGCTTGAAGTGAAATTACCCCCACAAGTTTTACCGAAAAAAAACATGGCCCAGATACCCTAACTGACCTTATTATGTAGAAGTAGATTATTTATGTGATTGCAGTTAATATTTGTGATGGAAAAATTAATGAATTTGGTTTTAAGATAATTTTATGTAAAGAAATTTTTATCCAGCCATGTTCTAACTGAGCTGAGACCTACTGGTGCATTTTGAATAGTGTTTTGCCAATCATTGCCATCAAATAATAATAATACCATATCATCAGCATGTGGTACTATTCTCATCTGAATATTTAACATGAATATGCTGTTGGTATAAATTATAAACAATATTGGTCCCAGCACAATACCTTGTGGAATGCTAATTTTAGTTGTTAGTGGATCACTTAACTTATTATTAATTCTGACATACTGCTGTCTTTCTTTTAAATATTTTTTAATTATAATTAGTGCAATACCTCGTATGTCTATTTTTCCAATTTATTTATTAGTATATTACTGTACTCTGTCGTTTCCTAATTGTTTTTGAAAGAGGCCACTCGGTATAATTTTCACAAAAATCATAGCAGGTTTCCTACTTAGCAATTGCACCAAATTTATTTTAAATATTATTATCCTCTATTATTTCCTAATAATTTTCTAAAATGGACCACTTTGTATATTTTCTCCAAAAGTATAGTAGGTATGCTCCTTGGAAATTGTGACGAATACATTTCAATTTTCTACAAAAGTACGTCCGGTTTTCTCCTTGGCAACTGTGACAACAACATTGCAAAAATTGCTCTCCACCGTTTCCTAATTCTTTCTTCAGTGACGACCTTGTATAATGTTCACCAAAAGTAGGAAACCTGCCTGTATAATTTTTTCCAAAGATTTTTTCCGATTTTCTCCTTGGCAATTGTGTCAATTATATGAAAAATATTATTTTCTTCCGTTAAAAATTGTATGCAGTGATCACCTTAAAAAACAGGTCATTAAGAATCATTGGTGTAAAATAATATTTTGAATATATAGTCGAGGAAATGAAGCAGGAAAAAGGCCTAAACTCCTAAACGTGAGACTCGGCCCTACTTGATTTTTATGTGAGACGGTGCAAAATGTACCTAAAGAGGTATAGAACAAAGTCTGTGTCATGGGAACTGGTGGTTTTTCGATCTCCGGTCGTAAACTAGGACAGAAGTGCGCTATTTCTGGTTATAGTTTCCTTCATATTTCCAAGGCACCTAAAAAATTCCCGTCAGAGGGGTCCGCGTGGCGGTATCATTGAATAGGTAAAGATGCCGCCTGCCCGCTTTGTAGTTATCGTATTTTTTACATGCCTTAACATTATGAAGACGACTATACCAAATATTTTTTCTAAGTTGAAAGAAAAATTATTGTGTTTTATATTTTGGCCAGTTCTAAGCATTATTTGACTTCACATATTTCACCTAATCTCACTCTTCTCGAGACATGTTACTAGGTTTTTTTTTAAGCTAGTATTTACGATTATTTTTGGGCGTTTATTATGAATTAAAACATGTGGACTTCATATTTTATGTAACAAACGATCAAGAATACTACTTTTTAGAAAATATATAAATTAAATAAACTTTTTTTTCTTTTAAACGCTTACTTAAATCTCGAGACGGGTGAGGTTAGTTAAATAATGTCGAGAGTCAAAAAATGCTTAGAATTGTCGAGAATAGAAAGTACATATGTCTTAATGCATAATAACCGCCCATAAATAATCGTAAATACTAGATTTTTGAAAAAAAAAAAGAAAAGTTTAAATATACGTTTCTTTTACACGCTTATGTCTCGAGGATGAGGTTAGGTAAAAAATGTCAAGAGTCAAAACATGCTTAAAATGATCTAAAATATAAAAGATAAAAGATAAAGCCTGTGGAGTTTATATGTTTTAACCCATAATAAACGCCAAGAAATCATCGTAATTAATAAATAATAATTTTGAAAATAAATGCATGTTTTTTTTTTTAATCGCTTATATCTTGAGAACATTGGGGTTAGATAAAAAATGTCAAAAGTCAAGAAATGCTTAGAATGGGCTTGTTCCGCATTTTTTTTTTTTTTCATAAATCAAAAGTGTAAGTATAAATTAATGGATCTGCAAAAAATTAGAATCTTATTCGTACGTTTAGTATCTTAAAAACTATTACAAATCTCCATCTCGCGAAAATGGGGCGTGACCAGGCGCTACGTCACTATACGCATAGACTCGGCGATCTCAATAGACTTGATGCTCCTTACTTGTTATAATTATAAGTGTTTTCAAAGTATCGTTTGTTCTGTTTACTACTTGACAGTAGGTGAGTACAATTTGGTGAAATGTCAAATAATTACAATTTTCTATCGCTCCTGCCGGGACGAATTTTCGATTTTGACCATGCAATTTACGATTAGAATTGATCGCCGACCTTCTCCTTTCCTTAGAGACATAGAACGAACTTTCACTCGACATATTTATTTAGTTACCAGCGTTTAAAAATTCCCTGTTTTGCGACTTTTCAGGTTAAATTTGAAAGGTCCCAGAAAGCCATTTTTCTTACGTCACTTACGTATAGTGACGTCACATATGAGCGCTCGGTTTTTGCAACTATTACCAATTTCAACTCCTTATATCTCGAGAATGGAAAAAGTTAATGATACGAAATTTTAAGTGTATAATGAGAATATCGAGTACTATATGAAAAAGTATAAAAACCATATAAAAAGAATATCATGGAACAAGCCCATTGTCCAAAATATATAATCCAATGGCTCCTGTCAAACTTAAAAAAAAATTGTTGGTGACCAGAAATAGCGCACTCCTGTTCCAGTTTATGACCGGAAATCGAAATAGTACCAAAGACTTTGTTCTATACGTCTCTAGAAACATTATGTACCATCTCACATACGAATCAGGTGGGGCAGAGTCTCATGTTGGGGTTACATGCTTCATTTCCTTGACTAATAGTTGACATCTTGACACTATCATCAATGAGGAAATCTGACACACATTCAGTTAAAAAAATATACAAGGCGGTCATCCAGCAGAAAAAACAATTAATAAGAAAAGAAAGAAGTTCTGCGTAAATACCTTCGCGGGGTCACCATTCCAAGTACTAGCCGCAATTAGTGTTACTTAACTTTTTGAAAATTGATTTTAAAAAATTGATTAAGTACTGAAAATGTCTACTTGAAGAAGTTATTTATTGAGAATAAAGTGCAAACTTCTTTTAACATTAAACATTATTAAGGGGCATTACAAAATGAACATATGTAAATCACTGATGAAATTTTAAATGTAAACTTATAAGCGTACTTCTGACAAAATAAAAACTTCCTTAGCTATTAACATCTAGTTTGCCATGTAATCATATGTTGTCACAAGCTTGTTAACATACTAAACAAATATTTACTTGTTTAATATAATGTATATAAATGACAGCATCATATCCAATTCTGAAAGTTCAAATCTGAAAATGTTTTTATTTTAGCTTGCCGAATATATGGTTTCTTTGGAGGCCTGAGCGGAACTGTCTCTATAGTTACATTAAGTGCCATTTCCTTTGATCGATACTTCGTAATCAAGTTTCCCTTAAGACGAACTTACTCTGATCTGAGGATCAAAATATGTCTAATAGTTACTTGGCTATATGGAATGACGTTTTCTTTAATACCGGTGTTAGACATTGGTTTTGGGAAGTACACCTATGAAGGTTACCTTACTAGCTGCAGTTTTGATTACTTAACCGAGGACAGAAGTCAACGTTATTTTATTTTTGTGTTTTTTATTGCTGCCTGGGTGGTGCCTTTCGTGCTGATTTCATTTAGTTATGCAAATATTATAAAAGTAGTTATGGCTAGAACTATTTCTAACCACCGTGGAAGGGATTCGTTCAGGCATGGAAAAGAAGAGGACAGCAAAAAACAGGAAATAAAACTAGCATTTATAGTGTTTTCCACTATTTGTTTATGGTTTCTGTCATGGACACCTTACGCTATAGTAGCTCTGTTAGGAATATCTAATCAACAACATTTGATAACTCCATTGTCCTCGATGATCCCTGCCATTTTTTGTAAAACAGCTAGTTGCATTAATCCGTTTGTTTATGCGCTCTCACATCCAAAGTTCAAATCGGAATTAAAGAATATGATCTCCTGTCCCGTACGGAGAGATAATCACAAGATTTGGTCTACTCAGAGTTCTAAGATACAGCCATTTGTTGGGAGTTGTAAAGAACTGTCAGATGTTGAAGTAGAAGTCGTGGAAACGGACCCTAAATCGGTTATGAATCCCATGCCGCCATCTTCATCCTTTGAAAAAACTGAGAAGCTGAAGAGATCTGAAAAAGAATTGAAAAGGGAAAATACAGTAGTGGAATTGTTATGTTTACGACCAACATTCAGTAATAAATCCTCAATGATTAGAAGATTGAGCAGGAGATGGTCTTCAAGAAGCAGGGAGCAGAGACAGAAGAACGACGAGGAGTAATGCTTCCCCATTAATAAACTAAATTATTTATAAAGTTAGGAACCTTCTGTGGAGGTGACATGGATCAGAATTTTGATATTCAGTACAAAAATGTACTGTGATATAGTGAACAGAATTTAGGTACTTTAAGTATTTAATTTAAATACTTTTAGTCTGTGTACTAGTATTGACCAATAATGTCTGCAATATATTTTGTACCTGTACTCCTTTTTTAATTTTTTTATCAAGAAGTATGTAGAAAAGTAGTGCAAAAACTATAAATTAGTCTAAGTATCTAGTAAAGTACTCACAGAAATAATAAGTAGCGTAAATTGACAAACTACTTCAAGTACTTTACTACTTAGGTGTAAGTAATTAGTTAATTAGTTATAATTAATATACTGAAGTATTTATTTATATGTATAGACCAAGTAAATAAAGGTATTGACGAATATAAATTAGTAGCCGCGATGTTCTTGCAGAACGGTTTTGGGAGAGGCTTCTCATTTCGTCAGTCAAAAAATTTCATTTGCATCATCGTTTTTTATCAACAATTCGAGCGAAACATCAGATTACCGCTCCAGCGGTAAAAGGATATAGCCTATGTGGGACGTAGTATACAGCAATAGGGAGACCAAATAGAACATGGAACATTTCATGAATTAGGAGATTAAATCAAATAAGTATGAAAGGTAGGTAAAATATTCCTTTTATTCGGTATATTTTAATAGCTGAAAATATATTAATATTATATCTATTCATGGTTAATCAATGCTCTGTTTTAAATGGTACAATTTACGGTACACTGAAATTTCACTGAAAAATTATGATAATATTTGACCATTAACTGTATACAACTACGTCCCTCTGTTGTTCAACACAAGTTCTTCCACGGTGGCGAATATAGTTAACTGCAACAAAGTATCCAAGTAACAGAAAATGTTACTAAGACTTATTTATAGATGTCGCACACTTAGAAGAGTGTGGATACATTTTGATCTATGTTCTATTGAATAGTCAACCAACATTACTATAGACCGATACGTATTTAATCTAAATAAAATTTTTATATATATATAGTAAGTACGCAATGTACATTTTTGAACCCCCCCCTTTTAACCCGTTGTAACATTTACAAGAAGACCCCCTTACAAGAACGTACGTTTGCCAACTTCCTCCTTTACATTTAAATGACATAAACATATTCTGTTGATTTTATTAGACGAATCTAAAGGTAATAATTTAATATTTACTGAAAATTAGACTGTTCTCTCCGTAACGAATAACATAATAACGGACTCATATTTTTTTATGCAATAGTATTAATAAACTTTCAATCTCTAAAGATAATGTATCCATCTATGTGTAAAGGTGAATTATATGTGTTACTGGGCTGATTATATACGCACCAATTTGTTTAAAAAATGAGTTGGATACTTAGTCAGTTCTCGAAGATTTTGAGTATTTTACTAAAAAGACGCAAAAATAATGTACTTTTGCTTTTTAAATTTTTACAACTATATTCAATAATAAATTCTTCTTGCAGTAGTATTAGTAAAATATGTATAAAAATACCCTGTTCTATGTAAAGGTGAATTATATGTGTTAGTGGGCTGATTATATACGCACCAATCTGTTGCAAAAATAATGTATCATCGGTTCCCGAAGATTTTGAGTTTTTTAAATTATGAATTAACTATTTTCTCAGTGCAACCATAATGTACTTTTGTTTGTTAAATTTTTAAAACAATATTAAAAAAATCTTGATCAGTAGCGGGAGGCAACTTATAGAAATAATATCTTTAGAACTGATATAAATAGGTAATCATAACGGCATGGCATGGCAGGCTTAGCACTGATATGACGTCATGCTGTATCATTGAGGCCCTGTCTACAGGCGATGTTGATTCCTGAAAACTTATCAATTTATCAGAACTTATTAGGTATACGAATAAGGTGGATCCACAATCTTGGTTAATATTCTTTGGTTAACATTTATTTGATTTTATACTAAGCTAAAACTATCTAAAGGCCAGTTCTCAGTAGATTCTGATTTGGGATTAAATAATCTTTATGTGAAATGTTGCACAGAAGTAGCTGTTTGCTAGTGGACATTTTGGTAAAAAAGTTCTCAAGGCTACCTTGAATGCAAGATAAAACAAAATGGCGTCAAACTTTAAGATATATACTGGGTGTTCCATAAGTGGATGGTCAAACGAAATGGGGTGTTATGGGAGGTCATTTCCATCCAAAATAACTATATATGTTGTCATCCAATTATACATTTTGGATGGTATGAAAATTATTTAAATTGCCTTTTCTTATTTAATACAGACTCGGGGCATATTATTATATTTCTATGGATATGCATCAATGTTAAGCCTACAAAGGAGGAGGGTCGATTTCGGCGGTTTTCGCCCCAAATTACTTTTGGATGAAAAAATTAGAAACATTTTTTTTAATGCCTACTAACAATAAATCGATTTTACTCTAAACGGACGATCCCCGCCCCCCTAGCCCCCCTCTTAATCCTCAATATGCCATCATTTCTTAACAGCGTTCTTGGGAAGATATATCGCTTTCAAACTTATATTTGCTTGATAAAATACCACACTACCACACTAACTCCCTTTTAACTGTATCCGCTCTCATTCATAATTTTTTTCCTTTTTATCTCCCCTCTCCTAAGGGTGTGGAGAGGGAAAATATATCACATTTTGTTCTGCTCGCAATATCAAATGCATTTCGCTCTCCCAATGAACCATTCCCACATCCACCCTCTCCAGCCCATAAAAACCTCTAGATGATCATAAGGTACTTATACCTTATACAGCAAATAGAGTCCAACTAAGATGACATTCATGAATCACAACACAAAATATCCGACAAGACGTTGCAAAATGAGGAAGGAGAAGAGCGTTGGACTTACTTGTTGGCCACAGTATAAGAAATTTATACCGTGCCTTAGAGCTGTGTAGTTAGTTCCAATTTTTTAAAGCGAGTATAAGGTAGAAGTGCTCAATCGAGAGCCAGCGGCAAGGTCCCTCAATTTTTGTTTTGTATTTACACATTTAAATCAATAAAATCTGTAATGCAACTTTATGAATAGAGAGCTTTAACTTAAAAAGAGATCATCAAAATCGGTCAACTGGGAGCCGCTATGTAATTAGGAAAAGGCAAACCTTGTATTTAAATAAGCGTTATCTAAGCACTACTTCCACATCCAGATTTTCCATCCAAGTCTCTCTAAAGGAATACATCTAGATATATTTGCACTCTAGTATGTGGAAATAATTGGTCAGAGAATTTTAATAATATTTAAGGCAGATGTCATACAAAATTTGAGGCGTCGGTTTCTAATATATATGCCAAAAATGAAGTTTCTGGACTCGTATTAGCTTGCTCTATTTATTTTACCCATTTTAAACCCCCCTCCTACCCCATCAACGGAATCATCTTAATCAGACGTCATTACAATACATACGTGTAGCAAATTTCAAGTGAATATCACAATACTATTTTGTGAACCCCTTTAATAATGGAGTGGAGGTGGGGGGTCTGAAAAATATTATAAAGAAATCTAAGGCCTTGGCTTCTAGCATATATAGCAAATCTCAAGTTTCTGTACTCTTACAAGCTTGTTTTACTTATTTTCCCCTATTTCCACTCCACTACGTGGATGTGGAAGTAATGTACTGATATGCTACTTAATGAACTAAAATACTGGTTTATGTCTCTTTTAACGATGCAGGTTATATTTAGGACTAAATCATATTTAAGTACTATGTAATGTTGGTGTTTTTCTTAATCTAATAATTTCTTAATAAAATAAATGAGAAAATGAGGGTAATAAATTACGAAATTAATGAAAAATGTCTTTTGTAAGCATTAATAAAACTGTTAAGATTATGGTATGATCCGGCTGAGACCAGAATTAAATATAGCTGCAATTAAGCTACTGACAAGTCGAAGTATATAACTGATCTCGAAGTAGAAATCAAACTCTGTTTTTTATATATTGGCCTCAAATAAAAACAAAAAATATCGCTGGTAGGATGTGACCTGCTTCTGTCTTATTTTGAAACTAGTTTTATTAAGAAAAAAACCTGAATATTATATCGAAAAGGAGTATGCGACGTACTGAGATCTCACATTCATTTGACATTGTCAAGATTTAACAATTGATTAAGAGAAGTATTAACTCCACGTGCGAAAATTTCGTTTACATATGTATCGTATATACAGCATGTTCGCTAAACTATAGACCATTCTGAACCTGGTAATAGACCAGGTCATGATCTATCAAATTTTTAGAACTTGGTTTTCGAAAACCTACAATTTTAGAAAGTCATTAACTCACATCAATTTTTTGGATGGCATGTCTACAAATGGAGTTTAATTGGTTAGATATTACTGAAGAATAGTACTAACAAATATATGAAACTAATTTTGGATAGTAGTCATTTTCGGTCTAAAAATAAAAATAGTTTCAGATTTAAGGTCTGTACCAAACCTGAAATTCACGTTCATTTTGGAGACCAATTCAATTTTCAATTCAAAATTCTTATTCTATTTAGTATGGACATTGTATTATACGTATATATTTACTCAGAGCCAGCCACACATGAACGGCGCGAAGCGCTGGGTGGACGAGCGCGGCGTCAATGAAACTTGACCAGCCATTTTAGATCAAACCTGTTCGATAGCCACATATTTTAACCATATCCTATGTGAAATATACAGACAGTATATTCGCGGTATTCCATACAAAGGGTTGCAGACGTAGACAACTTTGTTTCGAAATTTCACTTCAGCAAAATATGAAATGAAATGGAAACCAATAGGCAACTACTAATTTTATATACTTTAGTGTTTATGAATAGTTAAAATTTGATATATATAAAAAAACATCAGCACTGTAAACAATATCCCTGATATCCCGGCATAAAATGGCGAGTTTTAATTTTTTGATTCAACATCTATTAAGTTTTTCTCTGAATGAACAGAGATCTGCAAAGGATAAAGCTTACATTAATGGTATAGCTAAGAGTAATTGATACTATGTAAGTTTAGTCGATGAATTAATTAGGAACTGTAGATTTAAGATAGACCCTTGAATTCGTCGAAGTATAATTTACCTTGGTTTAGACTTTTTAAAATTGGTTATAACAAAAGTCCGGGATTTACGAAATCAGTTGCTAGGGATGTAATATGAACTATGTTGAACAAACGAAACGACTAATTATTATACGATTTAAAGAACATTGAAAACTGTAAAAATAGTCCACTTTATTTGTCCTTAGGTCACGAGTCGCTGAACTCTGATATAATTTTAGATAGGAATGCCAGGTTTGGTTGAATGCGTTCATCATGACAATATTTTTGTATGACTACAGGTATCTCTATAGTTGTATAGAAGTTTTAATCGTCTCTCGATGATGCTAACATGGTTACCGAAATGCGCGATGAGTATTTGAGTGTTGTGTTTAAGAGTTTTGGTGCTTGTTGAAACTACTTCAGAAGTCTGTATGTGTGTATGTATGTATGCATGTATTTATGTACGTATGTGAAAACTTATGAAATTTAGCACAAGGGCAATATTTGTACCATGGATGAGTTCTTTTTTTTATTTTCTGCTAATTACAATCTACTTCAAAGAATACAAAGTAATAAGTAAATAGATTATAAGGGTTAGGTCCGAATCAGGCACCATCCACTGACGGTTCTTTGAGGGTTCACCTAGCTAGGTCTTCTGGCCATGATCTCCTTAGGCCCTTTCTTCTGGTGGTTGATGAAATAACTCATTTACGAACTGGTTGCTGTGATGAGTGCTTCGATTCCGGTATTTGACTGAATATGGAGCTATGATATCGGTAGTAAATGGAATATCGAGATAGTTATGTAGAGTTTGGCTTGGGACATACAACGGGGCATCTGCTATCATTCTCAAAGTTTTTGATTGGAAAGTCTGGAGAATCTTAGTATTGGAGGGTTTACTACAACCACATAATTCTATACCGCATGTCCAGACTGGTGTTAATATGATCTTGTACATAATTAATATATTTGCCATAACTGTAACTTCTATTATTTGTTAATCAGTTTATGTTTTTTACTTTTAGATCTAGTTGACGTCTTTTCATTTTGATTTGTTAATTTTTTATCTAAATGGAGTCCGAGATATTTTACCTCTGATTTCACTGGTATAGGACCGTCGTTTATTTTCACTTGCAGACAAGTTGCTCTTTTTGTAATAAAGGATATTTGTGAGGATTTTTTAGTATCGACGTTGATTTTCCAACGTCCGAACCAGTGAAGTGACTTTGCAATTTTTCAGAGGCTTTTACGCACCGGATCAAAATCTTAACAGAATTCTAGTATCATTCGCAAATGTTGCTATCAGTGTATCATTAGTTACTGGGGTGTATGAGTTGAAAAGGTTTTAGTGCATATTGAATAACCCTTAGTGTGCTTTTAGCAAACAGAATCTTTTATTTTTTGACATAACAATTTTTATACTTTCTCCGTGCCCGTCCGTCACAGCCTTCACAAAATTCATTTTTTTTTCTTTGTTGAAATTGATTTAGAATATCATTGACGAGGAGATTTTAAATTTGTCTGTTGGTCTATGGGTCTGTCTGTCCGTTTGTCTGTAAATTTTTGTGCACGTGATTAGTCTGGAACGGTTAAAGACATTAATTTATAATTTGGTACATGTATGTCCTATAACGAGATCCTGAAGGGTTGGATGATAAATAGAGGAAAATAAGTAAAACAGGCTAGTCCAGAAACTTGAGATCTGGTGTATATACTAGAAGCCAAGATCTAAATTTGTTTTATAACATGTGCAACCCCCACCACCACCCCATTCCATTATTAAAGGTGTTAGCTAAATAAAATTAAGATATTGACTTGAAATTTGGTACCCGTGTGTAATATAACGAGATCTAGAATTAGATCATATTTTGAGCCTATTCCGTTGAAGGTTGGAGGGGTAACTAGGGGTAAATAAATAAATCAAGTTAGTCCAGAAACTTGGGATATGGTGTATAAACTAGTGGCCAAGGTCTCAAATTTCCTATTACATCCTCCACCCCCTCTCCTTTATTAAAGGGGTTAACGAAATGAAATTAAGATATTAACTTGGTATTTTCTACACGTATGTATTATAACGAGAACAAAACTGAATTATATTTTGAAGCTATTCCGTTGGAGGGCTGGGAGTAAATATGTAAAGTAAGCTAGCAACTGTTCAGAAACTTAAGATTTGGTGTAGGTATATTCTAGTAGCCCAGACCTTAATTATTTTATGACATTTTACTTCTTAAATATAATTTGAATCGCCATGTGCTAGGCTAACAAGAAACAAAAAAATATGAATTCATGTGTACAAAGAACCAAACTATAATTTATTTTCATCTATAATATCAGAGTAAACGTTCATCTTGATAGAAAACTAGAAGGCATCGTAATTTATTAATAAAAGAAATACGCATTGGGTCATTGTACCGTTTTTGTTGTTAACGGTTATTAGTAACAATAAGAAGCAGGATATACCTATCTTAAATAAATTAATCTCTTGTGCTGATATTATTTTTGATCTATTCAAATGTCTTAATTTATATGTTTATATCTCCATTTTTTTTATATGAAGTTCAGAATAGATAACATTGCGTACATACATCTTCAGAATAACACCGGAAAACGGAGAAGAATGTCTTAGAGGTTATTAACTTTTATGTAATATAAGACATTTTAGCTCATTTAATAGTACTCATAGTAACTGATATTTTAAATACTTATGACAGCCTATGCCTCTAGTTCTATCAATTTACTCCAATTTTTCTCTATTTCCATTACATCATTAGATGGATTCATCAACAGCAACGGTCCTATCCGTCACATTTGATTCTCATTTCTGATATTAACTCACGACTTCTTTGGGTTTTATGTAGAATACAAGAAAATATTTTAGGTGTACAAGTCTTGAATCTATGAACATTCGCCGCCAGCAATTCACTGCCGACAATTCGCCACCAATAATTCATCTCCAACACATTTCTTCGTCTCAACAATTCATAGCCCAGTTCATTCATCTCCTGAATCACCAAATTGTACGGATTGTATAAATTGTAAAATATTGGTTTTATAGAAACTTTTATTAGTATCATGCAGAATACACAACATATGGTTTTCTTAACATCACAATAGTATAGGAGCCAGCGTGCAAATACCTGATATATTTGTATCGGCTAGAGACAAGACTAATTGATTAACCCTTTGAATAAGAGCATGGCAGGCAACAATAGTGACAAGAAATTTACTCAGTGATGTAAACCTATTTGTATAAATAACATAAAAAGGCAGCTTGATATTTACCAGTCATGGCTTACAAATAGACACCTTTTAGGTTCAAAATGTCTGCCAGTACTAACGGGATGTATGCTTGCCCATGGACCTCCGCCAACAAGGATGTATGCCGATCGCATTTTTGTAATTACTAAGTGGTAATTAATAGATTATAACAAAATCAGCAAGAACAAGAAAAGAATTGTTGAAACTTATGATTTCAACAATGTTATTGATTAAATTAAAAGTATAGCTCATAATACTACTAAATGACACTTAATATCTCGTAATTCTGTAATACCTGTAATTTAATTTTAATAATTGTGTAAACAGATGAAATAATACATTAATTACTTCCACATGGAACCGCAAAGAAATTTAATTTTTTTTTAAAATAGGCTTAGAATGTTATAAAACGTCGAGATTTTAAATTTGAGCAAAAAAATAATTCTGTCTGCCTGTCTGTCTATCGGCCGGTCTGTCTGTCGGTCAATCTGTCTGTCTGTAACTTTTTTGTGTACACGTTTTCTCATTACGACATCTGGAACTAGATTCTATTTTGCGCTAATTGTGAGGGATCGGGGGTAAAATAGGGGTAAATAAGGGAAAGTAAGTAAAGCAAGCTGGTAAGAGTACATTAACTTGGGGTTTGGTGTATATAGTAGAAGCCAAGGCTACACATTTTTTTATCATATTTTTCAACCCCCATTATACTCCATTATAAAAAGGCTTAATTAAATAAAATTGAGATATTCACTTGAAATTTGCTACACATATGTATAGTAACGACATTTGAAACTAGATTACATGTTGAGGTGATTTCGTTGAAGGGGTGGGGGTAAGTAGGAGTAAATAGGGGAAAATTAGTAAAGCAAACTGGTAGGAGGACAGAAACTTGGAATTTGGTGTATATACTAAAAGTCAAGGCCTCATATTTCTTCATATTTTTCAACCCCCCATGTTGGTACACGTATGTACTATAACGACACCTGGAACTAGATTATATTTTGAGATGATTCCGTTGAAAGGTTGTGGGTTAAATAGGGGTAACTAGGGAGAAATAAGTAAAACAAACTGGCGAGAGTACAGAAACTTTGAATTTGGTGTATATACTAGAAGCCAATGGCCCAGATATCTTTATAATATTTCCAGACTTCACTTTTGATGTATATGCTAGAAACCAACGAGTCAAGTTTTTCTATGGCATCTGCCCCAAATATTATTAAAATTCTATGACCAAGAATTTCCACATATTCGAGTGCAAATATAGTCAAGATGTTTCCTTTAAAGTGACTTGAATGGATGTGGAAGTAGTGTTCCTTAGGTAGCGGTTTTTCTAGAGGCATCTATTTTTATTAAAATCACCTATCATAAAAATAAAATATAAAATAGAAATTAATAATGTTTATTTATCTTAATCAGATGAATTGCCTCGGTGGTGACTTGTAGTCAATAATTAGTTAAAATTTGACTAAATTTGGTGAGCTTATTTGAGACATATTGAATATATTTTCAATTCTAGAGCAGTAACTTAAAAACTACTCAAAATCATAGTTCATCCAAAATTCTAATAATTGTATAAAAAATATTAAAAAGCATTAATATTTGGAAAATATTAATTATGATAAAAAATTCGTAATTACGACCTCAAAAACCCTCTGAATATAATTTTCTTGAAAGAAATGTTATTAATCAGTTTCGAAAATTTCAGAAAAAATTTTTGAGAAAATTCCCGAAAATGTTTACATACCTCAACTCTGTGACAATATGATACGAAAAACACTTCGAATATACAGTTCATAAAAAAAATTAAATTGGCATATAAAAAAAACAACTGCCTAAGGAATCACTACTTTCACATCCAAATGTCTTATCCAAGTCGCAAATATTTTTTACATTCAAACGCAAATATCTTTTGAACTATGCTAGATACGAAAATATGACTAAAAAAACTTTTTGTAGAAAATTTGATTTTCTAATTAAAAGCTTTCTTAATAATTTTTCGTATCTCACTTCATTTTGGAGATAAAGTGAAAATAAAGAATTTTTTTCGGATTTCGGAAAAATATAATCAGTATCGACTGAGAACCACAAATTATGATGTATATTATTGTAATTGTATTGTCATAATAATTAAAAATGCGATTTCCAAGAAAGGAATTACTAATAAATTTAACAAAAATTGTAATTATTAAAGTTCCCTGTTCCAGATAGATAAATAACATTGTGAATATATTTAGATTCATTTATATTATTTTGAATTATAGCAAAAATGTTGCGAGACAGGAAATACATAAAATAAATAAAATATGTTTCAAGAAACATCGCTATTAATTATTGCAGTGCTCGAAAAAATTTGAATAAATCGTGATACGTGAATTAAAAGAATATTTCTAATACATTTTTTTTACAGAGAACTAATTTAAAAAAAAAATTTGATAAGCATCATGAAGTATATATATATATATTACTTCATGATGTTTATCAAGTAAATTTTTTAAATAATTAATTCTCTATAAAAAAATGTATTAGAAATATTCTTTTAATTCACGTATCAATATTTCCTGTCTCGGAACATTTTTGATATAATCCAAAATAATATAAATGATTCTATATATATTCACAATGTTATTTATCTATCTTGAACATGGAACTTTAATATTCACAATTTTTTAAAACAATATTGTAATTCTTTTCTTGGCAATCGCATTTGTCAATTATTATGACAATACAATTACAATCATATACATAATAATTTGTGGTTCTCAGTCGATACTGATTATATTTTTCCGAAATTCGAAAAGAACATTTTTTATTTTCACTTTATCTCCGAAATTAAGTGAGATACGGAAAATGATTTAGAAAGCTTTTCTACAATAAGTCTTCAAGTCATATTCTCGTATCTAGTATAGTTCAAAAGATATTTGCGTTTGAATGTAAAAAATATTTGATTTTTTTTTTATTTCCACTATATCGCAGAAACTAAGCAATATACGAAAAAATGTCAAGAGACCTTTTTTATAGAGAATTGATTTTCCACCAACAGTATAACTTTTTCGTGTCCCTCATAGTTGCAAAGTTATTCTCGAATGAAAGACAAATTTTTGTATCTTTTAAGTCGCATTTCCATCGAATGAGTACTAAAATACCAGCCCCAAAGGTAAATTAAGGTCTGTGATTACAAAAAGGGTCTAAATATTTAAAGCATTCATAATACAAATTAATTTGCGACCGAACTCATGAAGTCACGGCGCCCATACGGCACATTTAAATCGTTCTGCCAGGTAGTTACGACCGCTATTTTGTTTTGCCAATTTGTATATATACTTGGAATAGTTGCTACAACAACATACTAAAAAATGAAGCTTAACTAAATAATAAAAAGTAGCATTGCTCCCACGACATGTTGGGGGTGTTCTGCCACCCTCTTAAGACTGGCCAATCGTTCTACCAATATTAGATCGATGTTTGTAGGCTATCAGAGGAGTACTGGAAAAAATTTCATCCTTAACTAAATAGTAAAAAGATGCAGTTTTTTTACACATGGGGGGCGTTCTGCCACCCCCTTACGACTGGAATCAGGGCTAATCCTCACGGATGACACTTAGTTATACCCCCCTCAACATCCTCTCAAAAAATAGGCCTTAACTAAATCATCACTGAAAAATGTCACTGGCTCTTCTACTAATTGTTTTTTCAATTTACCTCAATTTTGCTAGTGAACAAATTACCAACAAAATCTTTGTTTGCAACAATTGCGGGGCAAAAGCGGCAAACTCTTCTTTGGAGTTTGATCTACACATCAAAACAAGCAGAATATTAAAGCTTGGTGAAAATCCATTCTTTTGGTAAACTTTCTCAAGTTTAGGTCGATTTTCGTCTAATTTGCCTACACTATAAGACGAGAATGTCGAATATAGGATAAAATGAGGATGTGCTGAAAAGTTACCCACTTCCTGTACTATTTAATTATAACTTGAGGGTTAATTATTCTTTAAAAAATTCGCACTTCTCATAGAATAGTACTGATTTTTTCAAAAATTTGTCGTAAATCCAAACCTCACAATGCCACAAAGAATAAAAATTAACATATAAAAATGGTTACTTAATATTTATGTTTATGATTGACGATATGTAATTTTAAACCATAACAACAATGCGGGGCCTAAACACGTTACATGTACTTTTGTTGTTGCGAATGACACACCACACTTGATGCAAATTTAATAAAAGAGGGGGCTTATATATAGTGGACCGGTTTACAAGGATTGCAAACATTACCTGATAAAGTTATAAACAATGAAAATCTCAATTGTGTTTTTTATTGTTCTAGGTAAGTTTTTATTACAAATAATTAGTGTTAATCAATTAAGAATATTTAATACATTTTTGCGTCAATTCTGTGCCGGGTAAATCCATTATTCACCTGTATAATTAAAAGAAATTAAGTTAAACATTAAAGGGGAAAAATATGATAGCCAACCTACTTGCTTAGTTTACATATTTATCATTTTTATTTAACATCAGTAAGTCGGTTTTGGATTTTAAGACACTATTTTATATTTATTGTGTTTATTTTAAGGCAACTTCATTTATTTTAGTTTATTATAACACATGATTCAAATATATTAAACCTTTACTTTAAATGCGAATATTTTAAAAATGAGGTAGGAGTTTAGAAGAATGGCAGGTTAAGATAAGTTTAGTGTCCATGCTTTTGCTACCCTTTTGCGTATGGGTTTTTACAGCGATGTATCTTTGCATAAGATACTACTACAAAAAATTTTGACCACAAAAACTTCATTTTTTTTAAAATCCGAAGTAACATTTTTTTTCCTAATCAAGTGAACCAGTTTTTTAATATTTCACATGTATCGTAAATCTACTTAAGACAATTCATTAATGGTATTTTCAGGGAATCTTTTCATAAAAGAAAAGAAAATTTTATGATTTTGAATTTTTTGAAATATTTGACACGTTATACCCACCATTTTTTCCCTAATTATACACCACACAATAAGCTATAATACATATTTTTCACAAAATTCTATCGAGGGGCTAATGTAGTCAAATTGGAAAAAATAAGTTAGTAGGAAGTCGGTGAGGGAGGTGGCCAAAATGCCTTCTCATGCACTAGTCTAATATGTAGTATTATTGTCTTTATAGAATATCATAAATGATTATAATACTCTTCACATGTATTTTCTTACATTAAAATGGTTATAACTTTTATAAGTATCGATCGATTGTTTCAAAATTTGAATCTGATGTACTGTCCAAATTTTTATAAAATTGGACTTTTTGTTCTTAAATTATTGTGCTTACAAAAACATAATGGATTGAGAGACAGACGAACAAATCGACCAATGAACGGGGACGAATGTCGCACATTTTGAAAGTTATTCAGAATTGTATGACTAATATAATGATATGAAAATTTTTCTCTTTGAGCGATATTAACAATTTTAGAAATGTGTCGATTAAATTTTTGTTATTGCATTTTCGAAGAGTAAAAATATGACACTCTTTGTAGGGAATTAAACAAACTTAATTTTGTATCTTATGCATAATTTCGATATCGATAATGATTATTGAGATACAGGCAATAAACAGAATTTGAGCATCATTTTTCCAAGATAGCGGCTCGAGGGCGACAGATATAAACGGGGACTTTTAGTATGTTTAATAGTAAAATTGGTGTGCTACAGGGGTCTATATTGAGGCCACTATTATTTTTAATATCCGTAAATGACTTACCAGAACTGTTCCCTCTTAACAATTTGACGATGTTTGCGGATGACAATACACTGCTCTGTACTGGTTTGACAAAGAAAGCGGTCGTATAAGAAATGAAAAACATGATTAATACTTTTATGACATGGTTTAAGGGCAATAAACTGTGTTTATTAATTTCACGCCAGAAGCAGAAGCATAGAAGCACAGAATTTTTATTTTGCAAAAGTAAATTGTAATAAGTATTGCGGGTGTCTCAAATTACGTCATTTTGCCCTATTTTCATAAAATTGCCACTCTTACCTCTTGTTTGTATATATATTACAGAACTGGTATTATACGCAAAGTCTAATGAAAATAATTTTGTTAGAAATCTAGATATTCATAACTATAATACAAAAAATAATACAGAAATAACCTCGGAAATAACCATACCTTCTCGCAATCGTGCTCTTTTGGAAAAAATTCCTAATTATGTAGGTATTAAATGCTATAATAAGTTGGCTTACACAATTAAAAATATTCAGAACTTAGGAAAATTTAAGTATAAGTTACAAACATTCTCGTTAGAAAAAAATGTTTATACCACGGCAAAATATTTAATAATTAGAATTTATGAATAGTTTTTCATATTAAGTACTTAATTTTGTTGTATTATTTACTACTAGCTTTATCTTGACTTGTCCTATACTGCGTATTATGGTCTATTGGAAAATGAAGCTTACTTTACTAAGTAAAGTAAGCTTTATTTTACTTTACTTAGAAGATTTGTTTCTTATTTTAGTTAAACAGCTGTCATGCTCATAACTTATTCTTAATTTACTTCATATTGCAAAATCGTATTCTCAAAACACTACATTACAAGACGTATTAAGTAAGAAAAATACAAAAATTTATTTTTGAAAAATTCGTTTCTACCTCTCACGCGTTAAGCTTCAAATTTTGTTAACATTGATATTAAATAAGATATTCACATTTTTTATAATGGATATTAAAGCTGCAATGAAAAGATATTATATTTTTTTAAATAAAAATTTACCTATAATTTTGATGAAATGAAATGAAAAAGTCTGAGTTGAAAATCACACGCACTAAAGTCATCAATTCTTCAGCAACTAACTTTTACAAAAAAAAAAAAATAATAATATTTTTTATAATAAAGAAGTGAAGATCTCCAACATGTTGAGGTGGTCTAAAATAAGGAGAACAAACATTTATAAACTTACAACAACAAATATATCAAAAAAATGTCACAAGATGCCTACCTCAGCAATCTTATACTTTTACTAACTTTGCCAGGAATACGTCGAATTAAATGGTCTGCTTTCTCGTTTCGCCTCATACCTTTTCTACGTGAACTCTTCTCCAAACCGTTTCAACTTCATGGAAGGCTAATGTACAAAACTTAATCGATGGCTCCTCATGTCCTCCATGTGCTTGATTTGACTTTTATAGTCAACTGATCTTACTGGCTAAGAAAGAATTCATATCAGATGTTTCCAAGTGTTGTATATTCTATGGCACGCGGTTTACATATTATATTCGGTTAAAGTTTAATGGAGTCAGAAAGTAATGACCCTAAGTTGCACTGGCTTGTTGTACTTACATGTTAGTTGTGCAATGTAGGCATAACAATAATTAATAACATCCTTGCTGTTTTTTAAATCGGTAAAAAGTTTGCAACTTTATAAAAACCTTATATAAAAAAAATAATACATGATTTGCTTACTAGAACATACTATCTTGTATGAAAAAATTTTTAGCCGCATATGTATTATTGCAAAGTAGTCAAATTATATGGTAAATACTCTTTTGCTTTGGTTCAAGATTTGCATAACATAACTTTATATAACTGCTGTATAAGAAATAACTACTACCACATTCAGATTTTCCATCCAAACGAAAACATCTCGATACTATTGCAGTATGTGGAAATGCTGTATGTGCTGTGAGAATTTTAGTAATATAATTTGTCTGCCCCAAATAGGGGAGTCATCTTAGACAAAAAAAGGCATATACCTCGGAATAATTCCTGGATCCATATTTTTTTATGAAACCTTTTGCATTTACTTCTAAATAGTGTCAATGAAAAATACCTCCTCTAAAAAATGGATGCTAATTTTTCATTTGTTTAATAACAACAAATAAGTGCAAAATTAGTTTTAAAATTGTATATCTCAAATATAAATCGATAAAAAATTTCGAAAATAGATTCCTAGAGGTTTTTGGGTATGCTGATTAAGAATCTGATATTAATTTTTTGAAATTCAATATGGTGGAATCAAAATGGCAGAATAAAAATGTTAAATATTCCAAAATGAACCAAAAACATTTTTTTTTGGAATTTTTTGGGATATCCTTCTTAAGAGATTGATGGGTCACGTGATGAAGCCCGTTTATTAGTTGTGTGATTGGTTAATACTGATCACATGTTTTTTTTGAGCTGGTTAATTCAAAAATAAAATTTCGAAAAATTAAAAATGAAAACAAAATGAAATTTTAATTTGTAGGTTTAACAATATCTGTTATAATAAAGCCGTTAATTTATTTTTTTTATAAATTATGAAGCCTAGTATATACAGAGTGACCCATTTAAAAGCGGGGCACCTTTATAACTATTTTCTTTTTTGTCCTACTTGAACCAAATTTTACCAAAAGATAGAACTTTGGATCTACTTGACCTAAAAAACATTCGCGTCTTACAAATGCAAAGCCACTTGCGGCACCAAAATAAATGAAAAAAATACAGAAATCATTAGGCATTTTTTATCGAAAAACTTTGTTAATGAAGGTTGTTCAGAATTGTCCAAAAACTTAAAGTCCAAAATTTCAGAGAGTTGATGCGTATACACGGTTGAGAAGATGATGGGAAAGTGGGGGAGTTAGAGGGAAGGGGCAGATAGTGGATTGATGGGAAGATACTGAGAAAGTGAGAAATGATGGATAGGTTAGAGAAAACTCTCCTCCATATAATGGCGGAGGGAAGATAAACGAAGATAGCTGGAATGGGAAGAGAGACGGTAGGGAACTGAGAACAATGGTGGGAAAGTGAGGGGAAAATAGTGATATAGTGAGAAAACATCGTCGTAAACTGGAAAAGCGGTCGCTGCTTAGACTATGACTAGTTTTTTATTAGAATATTGATTTCCATCTGAAATTCAACACATTCACCGCTATTTGACTATGTATATTTTTATGTGATGAGGGGAAATGTATAATTTGAAAATACATAATTCAGATAAACTACGTTCTTGCAATAATTACATCAATTTATATGGCTCATTACATTGATAGATAAACTTTATATTTCGAAATTGTCTAAAAATAAAATTGCTTCAAGTATAGGAATTGTTTCTACAATAGGATAGTATCCCATTTTTCTAAGAAGGTTAAGGACCTTACAAAATTAAATATTAAAAAAATTACTTCGATTTCGTAATATCCTATTAATACGAAGTACAGACTATTTCAAATACAAATCTAGAACAGTACTATTAATAGAGAGTTGAAAGTTCAAAAAATAATCTACTAACGAGATAACTATTAATTTTACTCGCCAACATTAATTTTTCTTCTCGATAAATTAGACAGTTACACAGGTCAAATTGGGACTGCAGAGTATGATTTCGAAAGCTAAAATGAACATTGTTTTGAAGAAAATACAAAGAGAAATAAAGTGGCAACAGGTTTCGATGCGTGTTGAGAAATTAATAAAAAGTAATGTATTACAAAACACTTGATCTTTTAAACAAACCATAACTGAGTTGTCCATGATATAAGAAATGAAATAGTACATTGTAACACATCACACCAAGAGCTGGTGCATTTTTTCGATCATATCTGATAATTGTAGTTCTACCAAAGACGAACACAGTGGAAATATTTTCATATGTGATGACTTGGCTAAATTAAGAAAAAAAACGGAAATTCGTCTCAACTAGAGGTACTACAGGGGTTGTAAAGGAAAGCTAAAATAATGAGAAATAAAAAGCTAACAAAAATAAAAGTATATCCGATAATCCATTCAAAATTATTTTAATAGATACAGAGAAATTAATATGCATTAAAATGTCTTTAGTACAGGCAATGAAGGCAAAATTTTGTAAAAGCCTCGCAAAAATTAATAAAAGGATCATCTTCGGGATTTAAGTAGATAATAACTTGTAGCATGGAATGATGCACTCTTTGCACTTCCAAGTTCCAGGAAAATTCAAAAAAATTTGGAAATACTTTTTGATTTTCGGCTTTTTTGCTCTAGCGGCTAAAATACCTAATGAAAATACCGAAAAAAGTTTTCAACGAAATGTAGCTCGTCTCTTTCTCTACAAAAAAGGTTTTTACAAATTTTTGTCATACTTAAGCTGTTCAGGAGTTAAACCTAGTTTTAAAACTTACAGTTTTGAGCCGCTCCGAAATGCGCAGAAAATGATAACTCTCTGGGAGTTTCGTACGACTGGACATATCGATCGATAATTCTTACTATTCAAAGCCGCTCAAAAAATGAAAACAACATAAAATATAGAGAAAAATCTCAACTTTAATGTGAAATTAATCACAAAATTCATACAAATTTGGTTTAGTAAATTTTATACAGTTGATTTATCCATATCTTTGAGTTTTATTCATCCTGCCTATTTCTCCCGTAACAATGGGTGCCGACGATATGAATAAATCTGTAGATCAACTATACAAAGTTTACAAAGATGGCTTATCTTCTGACACTTTTTCTTTATGATAAAATTTTTTATGAATTTTGTGATTAGTTCCACATTAAAGCTGAGACTTTTCTATACATTTATGTTATTTTCACTTTTTTAGGGGCTCTGAATAGCAAAAGTTATGGATCGATGAGACCGGTCGTACGAAACTCCCGGATAATTCTCATTTTTCGCTCATTTTGAAGCGACTTAAAACTATAAGTGGAAAACTCGATTTATTTTCAAAACGGCTTAGGTAAGACAAAAATTTGTAAAGACCTTTTTCGTTGAGAAAGAGACGAGCTACATACAACTTTTGTTTTTTCTCTGTTTTCATTATTTTGGCGGCTAGAGCAAGAAAACCGAAAATCAAAAAGTTTTTTCAAATTCTTTTAAATTTTCCCGGAACTTGCAAGTGCAAAGAATGTATCATATTATTCTTCAGGTTATTACCTACTTAAATCCTAGAGATGATCCTTTTATTGATTTTTGTTACCCTAAATGGCTAATTTGCCTGTACTACTTGAAAGCAATCAAACTTGGTTGCTATGTTTCTTCATGTATGTATTCAACTTCAATAAGTTTGACTTGTAGCATAAAAGACCTTCTGATACTGTAGAGACCCATCGTTCAGAACCTATTTTACCGTTTGTAAATTTTCGTAAACAATAAGATTAAGATAATTTATACTTTCTCACTACCTAATACGTTTTCTAACGCGTCGTTGTTCACAGCTCACGTATTATATAATCAAATGTGTAATCATTTCATTCTGCCAATCTTCTTAACTGCGGCATAACTTCAACATTATTCACTCAAATCACTCAATTAATGTAAATTTAAAAATAAACCAGACGCTGCGAACATCAGATTGAATTGCAAATTGATTTCTCATTGTTTGGTTTGTGACGATGAAGTTACTTATAATTTTAAATAATTTATAAAGCATAATATGCACATTGAGTTCAACAGTGCAGTTAAACATTAATACACTTTGAAGAATAGCGCTGCCACATTGTACAATAATAAGTAATACCAGCCCCTCAAGTACAAAATTAATCTTACAATATTCTTAATCAAGATGATTACTTCTCGTTATATAGTTTTTTAAAATCATTTATTCAACGTCGGTCTATTTTCGTGATTAAAACCAATCACTGAGACCAGGAGACGAGCTACCTCCCTAATTAATGACCATATGGATTTAAATGGACGTCGACCTATCAGTTTATTTCACTGAGAGAATGATTTATTTGAGAGAAACAAATTTTATTTCCACGAAAGAAATTAGTTATTTGTATTTGGCCAATTAAATATTTCTTTGTGGACACCAAGGCATTTATTTGAAAATAAAAACTAAATATTTAGTATTATCAAATAAATCAAAATACTCTTGGGTAAAAAATATTTGTTTCTGAGCAATAAATATTTGTTTGTCATAAACAAGGCTTCTTATAAAATTTATTGGATTTATTTGTAGCGAACAAATATTTATTTGTAATAAATAAATATTTATTTCTCATCAACAATCCTTAATTTGATTTAGTTGTGTAATGCTATTAGTGTTGATAATTTGTTGTTTAACTGGGGCCTTGGGTGCCTGCAACAAACCTTTAAAGGTACATTTTAAAGTTATATATGTTGCCATCATTTTATCTTTTGCATAACTTGCAAAACAAACAAAATCATAGACTCTTTCGCCTGCAACGCAGGCAAGTCTCAGCTAGTCTTTTTCCATACAAGTGTGCAGGGCAGTCTGTGTCAGTCAGGCTGTGTGAGAAGTGAGCGTGAAACTATATATATTTTGTGGTATTTCTTTCTTAGAATTTTTGGTTGTGTTCATTCTTGTGTACCCATTCATTTTTAATAAATGTAACGGTTTTTGTCGATGTCGATCTACTTTTATTTACTCATAATGATGCAAATGGTATTCTAATTTTTTGTCTATTACCCATTTCAATGTGGCATCTTTGGAAATACTCGTTACTCATTTTTAGAAGAGTACTCTCCAAATGTTGCTAAAGTACTCATTTTTTAGAATACTTCAAAAACAAGTACTCGTACTCAAGTTTTCATGAGTACATTTTAAAGGTACTCGTTGTGAAGTACTTGTGAGAACTTTAGTGCGGTACTCTGTCCAGCTCTGCTCCTTTCTAACTCTAAATTTGATATAGTTGTATGTTGTATCTTACCACTCTAAAATTTCTGACACTGTTTATAATAATTTATGTACAAGATCACGTATTCAAGGGAGACGTAATAACCGTACAATCAATAATAGCAACTCATAATAAAAGCACTGTCTTCAATTTTATTAAAGTCATAGAAATGTAATTAATATTTCTCTTTTTTTCTCAGTCGCCTTACTGGCATCCGTATATGGATATCCATCCAAAGGTTCCACCAAGGCCTCCTTAAAGAAAAAACCATGTCTTAAGGAATGTGGAGACGTCTACAAGCCGGTATGTGGAGGAGATGGAACCGGAAAAGGAAATAAAAGCTTTGGTAGTGAATGCGTCCTCGCCAACTACAACTGCGAAAGTGGAAATAGTGAGTAAAATAGGCATATAATAGTGGCTGAGCTTCTCTTAAAATACACAAAAATTGTTCCTACCTAATGAGTCATAGAGGATAATATTTCCGTTTAAAACCTCTATAATTTCCTTATTTGTATAAAGACAAAACCAAACTGCAACCAACAGCTATCCTCCGTGCTATGTGCTGGATTACGAATTGCAACTCTGGCGCGTTTAATATTGACATATTAGACATATTACCACAAAACGCTAGTTTAGATTTCAACAAAACACGGACCGAAAGACAGGAGGCTCAGGTGCCAGCCATTCCAAACCACTTGCAGACTTCAGTTTCAAGCTATCTTTCGTCAGTGCAAGACAGGTAAACAATGGCCGACACAAGCTCTCACAGTCGATATGTTAAGTGTCATAGTATGAGACCACGACACATAACAGCCGCCATTTAGCGGTCGATGTTTACTGCAATTAAATTAGATTAGTTCGACCAGGCAACGGGGACATGGAAAGTATATTTCTAATATAAATATTCTTGTCCTCTATAAATTGATTGCAAAATACACATGAGACAGGAGCTTAACTGTCTTGTACTCACGAGAGCTAACATCTAGAAACTGCAGTCTGCAAGTGGTTTGTAATGGCTAGCACGGGAGATCCTACCTGTCGACCGGTGTTTTTAGTCAAAATTAGCGTTTTTTGATAATGCTGATAACGTTATGTAAATATTTTACTTAACGCGCCAGACGTGTAACTTGTAATCCAGCGCTCGTCGAGAGGCACATAGCACGGAAAGTAGCTGTTGGTTGCAGTCTGGTTTTGTCGCAAATAAGGAAAATTATAGATGTGTTAGACTATAAACATTCTTCTTCTCTATAAATATAAATATACTTTCTGTCATTAAATTTATAATTTACAATGTTACAAATGGAATGTAATTAAATAAAAATAAGTTGTTTAATGAATGAAACCTTGTTGATTATATACCGCGATCATGTGATAGAGAGTAGTACAATAAGAGAATAAAAACATTAAATCAAATCATAAGTCAATGTAGAAACATCGAAATTTAAAAACATACAATTAAAAATTAATTACATACAAAGAAGACAGCGTTAAATCAAGATAGAAGAAGCACTTGAATTAAATAATTAGCAAGTCTGTAGGGTTTCTCGTGCCTGATATCACTTCAAGTTGTTTAATTTCAATATATACATACTTTAAAGGTTCTTTAGGTATACAGGGTGTACAATGAAAGTAGTATGGGTATCAGCTGGAAAGAAATTACATTTGCAGGAGTTGAAGTCGGTAGATATTAGTATTTTCCCTATAAACGCACATTTTTTTGTACACTTTAGTTTAAGCTAGGTTGAATTTTAAACCTATTATTAATTAACCATATCTTTATTATCCTTTAAAACTATTGGTTATGTTTTGCAAACTGCTTTTGACTGACTGATTCAATTAAACCTTATTAGTTTCATTTTTAATACTAAAGTCAAGTAACTTTGAAGTTTGACTCTTTTTGTGTATAATCTGCAGCTACAATATTTACTTAACAATTATTATGTGTAAAGTAAATGTTACTAGCTATATGGGAAATGCGGTATTTCTCTGAAACTGCAATTCCGGACTAATTACTGCCGTTAATATTTCACAGAATCGCTGGCAATATCCAGGCATCCCACGGTTGATAAAACTAGCTAGTTGGATCAGCGTTTCTCAAACTTTTGTTGTTCCGCCTTCTTTTCTATATTTCTAAATATTGATGACTTATTTACATCAATGTATCTAAAAAAAGTTTCAACTAAAGTACATAACAGCATAAAAAATATGTATGGTATGAAAATACCCAAGCAAATAGGAAGATCAAAGCTACAGTCGCAAGACTTAAATCAAATCACGGAAGATTCCCTGCTCTCTTGTATAAAATAAGTGTGCTAGAATGCCCTAATTGTATATGTGGTGAATTTGGTGATCTTAATAATATATTTTTTAACTGTCGAAATAACCAAGTACATACCGAGTGGCTCTGTAATGAACTAAGAAAAAAAGGAATAGTAGACCCGATGTGGCTACCCTCTATATTGATCACAAACGACTTTTGTGTATTTAAATTGATCATAGAGTTTTTGGATAAAATTAATGTTAAAATATACGTGGAATCTACAGCTTACCTTCGTCTCTCCTACTGTCTAACCTTTGTAGAACAATAACCAATTTATCGAGGTCTACCTGTGTATGTCTCAAAATGCCCTGACTGATCCCTGGACAGGAAGTGTGTCACCATTGTTGTAGATCCTGTTGGTTCATCTCGTCTTAGGTTCCGGTATCGATGTGGTTAGGGTATATATAGCTTATAAAAAAAATGGTATAATGATAGTAAACAAAATGGAAAAATGCAACATACGTGGCTAAAGGACAAGTTTCCAACGCCAAAGAGCTAATAAAAAAAATTATTTATTTTTCTCGTGTTCTTTTAAATACTAAATTACTTTGTATATTTATATTGTTACCTGAATATGATTTTCCTTGTAAGGGACACAATACATGTTGGTTGCAGCTCAGAATGTCCCACGAAAATAATCTATTGTATACATAGATTATGCACTGTAAACTTAAACAATAAACAATTTCTTGAAGTCATCTTTTGTATCTTATAGTATTACACAGGCACACAAAAAGAAAGGTCATGTACATTTGAGCAGAGCATGATTTCCCCTATATTTCGAGCAGCTGAATCCAATGCCGCTGTCAAAATTGCTCCATCACAACAGCATTTTTTCGTAAGCTCAAAAAACTGATAAAAATCAGTGAAAATCTTAATTAAGGGGATTAAGGAAAGTCCTGACGTGATGGATCATTCAGCGGCTCAAAATACGGAGGAATATCATACTCCGATCCATATTCCAACTTAGTAAAAATTTCGACCTCGATTTGTTCACCTTGCCAAAAAGTTTCAAGCTACTGTGTATGCTTTCCTCTATCTTGAGAACGACTTAAGTATGTTGCAGATCTAGTCATTTATCCAAATTCAAAACAATGTTCAAGTCTAGCCAATTTTGTATAACTAGTTATTTTGACCCACAAAAGTAGTTGCTGTTGTAGTTTCGCTATTACATGCTTGTCATTTTCCTACTTCACTGATTCAGTACTGATTTCAGTAGCTGTATACTTGAATTATCCATGATTAGGTATCCTTCACTACGCTTCAAAGAAAATGGAAATGCCATTGCGTTTTTTAGGTGTGCGACTTTACCTTACATCAATGTTACTGAAACTTGGTCCAAAAATAAATCTGTATCTGTTATCTAGATGTTTGGAACAAAATGGGACTTACGTTAATTCTTCCTGTTCTCATTCCCAACATCTTGGTAGACACGTGAGCCATGCGCTATTCTAATTGATCTCCTTTTGCTATATAGCACATCTAGCAGCAGCACTTCACCTGTTACGGTTGTCTGTTGTCTTACCAAAGTTTCTTCCCATCAACTCTTTCGTGACATTAGGTTACTGTTTTGACGTATTCTTCACCTCTTGCCATTTTCGAATTTTCTCTGAATTATCAACCGTTCAATACTGCCCTCTATTCGGTTGATATGATAGGATTTGAGAGAAACTATTTGCGTTTATCTAGTGGGGAATCGAGCTCTTGCCTTGGTGTGATGGACTGTCCAGGAAATTGGTATCGAAGGTCTCAGATTCACATCTTGAAATTATCAATACGCTGCCTAACAAGCCATGTTGCAACGACTACCCACAGGAGCTCCGAGGTATACTATGTTACTACCCCACACACACCTATCTCTAACCTCTTCGTCCTGTTCATGGCTTCAAAGAAGTGTTGTGACTTACGTATTAATCTACTTGATCTCCTTTTGTTGCATGGCACGTCATTTGTTGTGTTACGGCCTCCCATCAGCTCCTTGGCGATATTAGCCCAACGTTTTGGAGACGGCCTCTTCGCCTCTTGTGAACTATCAACAGTTCAGTATTGTTCTTTCTTTAGTTGATAGGGCCAAAAGATGAGCGGCTTCAGAAGAATACGATGCTGAAATCTCGAAAGGATCATATTCAAGGTGTGTTTCATTTGTTCGAGCTACATTTCTCATTTTATTTTTGTTGTAGTTTACTCAAAGCTTATTATTTAAAGGTTATTAAGGGCCGGTACTTTCATCTATAGATAGCGACATTCATTCTTTAGAATAAGTCTTATCTAGAAGATAAGCAAAAAATCGGTATTTTCACCTACAAATAGTGATATCAGTCAGATAAATATGCTTGTTCCTAGGATAAACTATTCGGCGCCCAAATCGACGAATAAGGCTTTTATCTACCGGATAAATGAAGCCACGCCTACGCGCTTGCGCTCTGATTGGCAGTGCTATTCTATTTTATATCCTAAGTTTTGGAAAGTTCTTTGTTGTTTTGTGTTTAACAATATTTTAGATAAGGTTTGGCCAGTGGTGACTTTTATAACTGGGTGATTTTACGGACTTTCACAAGCCACGGCGGGAAGAATAATTTAAAAAATCTAATAACTGCTATTTATGTATTTCCTCACCTTGTCCAAAAATATATCACATGAAACACAGTTTTATTTTATATATACCATTTAAAAATATGCAGACACAAAATCGCACAATAAACGCCATTGTAAACACTATACTCACAATGATAAACAATCAAAATGCGTCAAATGTTATTAACAGGTAAGCAATAATAGTAGGGGATTATTTCTATCTTTATTTGAAGTACATAGCTTCTGCATACATTTCTCTTGTTTTACCACATCTTAAGTTGGCAACACTTACTTTGGGAAGTGTCTAAAATTGTATCCATCGAATTGTTAACCGAAGGTGTGATTTGAATGAAAGTACAGATAGAAGATATCCAGTAGATAGCAAATTCTGGTTATCTTATCCTTCGGATAGCCATCCGCCGGATAAAGTATATTTATACTTAAGTGAAAGTACCGGCCCTTAGCAAATGTATAAGCTCATTCTTTCTTGATGCAATTAAGGTAATATTATCTGAAAATCTTAAGTTATTCAAGTTTCTCCACCCTACTGTACACGTTGCAGCATGTGTTGAGTGTACATGTTAAAAATGATTGGTGACGGAACACAGCATTGTCTGATACCTTTGCCAACTAAATCTCTGTATGTCGGAATTGATGTTGTCTACTTCCACATGGTCTGCGAATAATGAAAACCAGATGTCTGAGTGCCCCATCTCCAATAATGCATATCCATGTATTTTGGGCATTTCTGAATTTGTGAAAAATCAGTTTTGCTAGATAAAAGCAAATAACGAAAATGACAACGCAGTGGCATTATTTTACATTGGTATATTCGCTTACATTTATTGGAGTTAAGAATTAACTAAATGTTTAATTTATTTGTTTTAGATAGTACGCACCAAATGAGGCCCATTTAAAACATATAATTGACTCGAAATGTTCTGTAATAATTCAACACCAGACATTCTAATTAATTTGTTACTCATAGAACAATTTGTTTTTGTTACCCGTTAATGGTCATCCGTGTCATTACTGCTTTTAAAATTCACTGAATTTGTTCATTCTTGTAAAACCTTGATGCAACAGCACTCAAGCGGTTACTTCCGGCGTCCTTAAATAAATAATTGAGGATGAGGATTACAAATGATTTACATTTATAATTACAATCACTTCATCCACAGCAGCGCGCATATGGTTATTGTTTTTATTTTTTTCTTGCAATAAAATTTAAACTGATGTTATTTCAAAGAAACGAATGGTTTTAATTTTGTGTCTATAAAGACGTCATTATATGCTATTGATAACTTGGTAAAAGTGAAAGGCAAACATGCAAGGATCAACGACTAACTGGTTCTGAAGAAGATAATAATATTTGTCGAAATGTCGCCTTACGTTTACCATTTTGTAAATGTATAGACTAAGCACCTAAGAAATTAAAATGTAGAATGTTGTTGAATTAATATTACAAATTTCGTACGTTTCTTTTGTAACCATCTAGAATAAGCATTAGCATTAGTATGGTTTACCCCTTATTGATACAACAAAGCCCGAACAGATCTAGAAAATTATGTTATTTGTATTTTCTGCAACAAAATGTTTCCTTGTTGCTAATGTTCCTATTTCATTGTTTCTTCTTCATCAAGAGATATAGTTAGATACGTTGCTATATGTCATTTTAAGATTTTCGGGGGAAATGTGTAGAAACTGTAAACCAAGGCTAAAAATCTTAATAACTAAATAGTAATATTACAAAAGCGTAGGTCTACTCATTGTAATACAAAAGTTCGCAAAGGGACATAAAGAAACTTTAAAAAAGTTGCTAGAATTTTACCATTTATTGAAAATGTGTACTATCACTTCTATTAGGAATCGTATTTACATTATACTATGGGACTAATTAAACCATTTGTTATTTTTATATCTTAAATAAAGTTAGAACATTAAGCACAAGTCTGTTAAGTTTAACCTTTTACTATTTTCCCTATGTCCCCAAGTTTCAAGTCGACACCCTGGTTCCTAACAATGTACAAGAAAAAACAATTAACCATCAATCAAAAAGATAACAAACACCAAAATATAAATATCGTTTCTCTTGCTTATAAGCATTCCTCATCAGGTAGGATAGATCAGGTCACCTCAATTTCTTTTGATTATAAAATTTAACTCTGATAATACCTATTCCTTAATATTCAGTCTCTGTAAATCGTATGTACACTTCAACTAGTTTCTTTCAAGTATCCGCTCTGGGATTCTATAGAGGCACAATTTTTTGGGCACTGTTCATCATTGGCCATGCTACTCATATTATTTTATTTTGTTCGACATTTTCAATTGTATTTCGGAATTCACAATTATTTAATCGAAATTCAAAGACAATGCGTTAGTGTGTCTATTAATTCTATATTGTCAATTGCTATACTCGATGACCATTTCGTCAATCATGGCATCGCTAAAAGGTGGTTAAAACTAAATTAAATTAAGGAATGCATGCTGTATTTCTACTAAACGAATGTCATACTTCAACGTATTCAATCAATCTCATTATCCTTACTCTGATCTCTTAACTAATACAGCGGACTATTTGGGATAATACTTTTGTCACTATTCATAACATTTTTACGCTTTGCAACTTACAAGGGCTTAAAGCATTCGGCTGTCTATTGTTTGTTACATTCGTAATTAACCTTAAGTTATTCATCATTGGAAGTCCAAAGGATAAAATTGAATCAAACCAAAGGCATAGGATTTACCTAATTAGTAGTAGGGGTTATAATTTGATGTATTATGAACAAACGAAAAGTTCAATTATAACAAGAGTGAAGGAACATATAGCCCATCTTAAATGCAGATGGACTTAAAAGTCTAGTGCTTGTCAACAAGTTGATAACAGTCATAAGACAGATGTTAGTAACATAAGGCTAATTAAAAACGTAACAAATAATAGATGCTGCTGAAAGTTAAAAACTGCAAAATATAAAAATGGTATGAATATGGGTAAAGTCTTTATTCCAAACAGCTCGCTTTATTGGTTATTGAGTTGCTTTGAACCATGACATTAATTTAGTATAAGTACAGCTAGCATACAGTGTCTCACTTCTCGCCTATACACCCTCTTGTTTTCCTCAGTTTTCTTAGATCAACCTCAAATTTTTATCAATGAACAACACTGATTACTTTTTTCAGAAAAAAATTACTTTTTCGACCATGGAGTGCTGAAAATAGTTAAAGAATATGAAAATTTAAACACATACTAGGCTTCATTTAATCGAAAAATATGCTTTAAAAAAATTTAGAATTTCAAACTTAGCATATATACAGATTGGGAAAATATTCATTTTTAGCATTTAATCAATTTAAGTAGTTAAAATATCAATTAATCATTTTTACCATTACACTATTATTACCAGTATCAAGAAATTAACCAAATTTAACAAAAACAACTTAATTAGCTCCCACAAGTCGAGCTTTACACATTTATTATAAGGAAATATAATATTTCTCTCTTTTGGGTGCTATGGAAAACAAAATTTGTTTATTACTAGGTTACTTAACAGTGTCGAAGTACACAATATGTATGTATGTAATGTATATAATAATTACCCATTTTTTTACTTTCACAAATTGTTCATTTAAAATAGATATAACAAAGGCTAAAAGAGTAGAAATAGTTGGTGAGAAAACTTGTTCATACAGGAAAACAGCTGGCGAGCTTAATAGAAGGCATCGAGGTAGAAATATTTGTTTTAAACAGTTGCAGCTGTTAATAACATTTTTAATAATACTGGGAGTGTTTCTAAATCAAGACCTCTTCATGTAAATAATAATTAGATTGACCCAGTGACTGAGGAAATGATAGTGAATACTGAATACATTACGTGCTAATCCCAAAGTAAGTGTCCGAACCGAAAGGTACGTTTGCAGTTAAAGCTTTCCACAAGTTTACTTCTGGAAAGCCTTAGCATCACATTTTCGTGTGACGTCTCAAATGTCACAAATTAAAAGCGAATATACCGAAGTTCCTGCATATAGTTTGCACAATGAGTTAGTGTAGGATGGTTGGAGTTTTGCTTGTGGGCACTAGGAAATTATTTAAATGACGAAATTTTCCAATTTTCATGACGAAGCAACATTCATAATTCAAGGGCAGTTCATACCTGGTTAAACAATCACTCTCCTTTCCACTGGAGAGCACGCAACGTCCCATTAGTACACTGGTCGCCTCGACCTTCATATCTGACGTCACTTGATTTTACTTCCACATCCAAGTAGTGGAAGTATAGTAATCGTAAAAAAAAATAAAAAATTTCTTTTGTTGTCTGTAAGTTTTTCTATTATGCACGTTTTCTCAGGAACGGTTTAAGATATTGACCTGAAATTTGGTACACATATGTACCATGACTTTATAATATTTTTCAACCCGCCCCCCCCCCGCACTTCCACTCCATTATTAAAGGGGTTGATAAAATAAAATTGAAATATTCACTTGACATTTGGAACACGTATGTATTGTAATATCTGATTGAGATGATTCCGTTGAAGGGATGGGGGTAAACAGGGGAAATAAGTAAAGTAAGTTAGTAAGAGTCCAGAAATTTCATTTTTGGCGAAGCCAACGTCTCACCATTTCCTGATAAAATTTTCCGTAGGAGCGAGTCGGGCAAATATATCAAAATAATTTCACTCTATAATTAAAACCGGTGTGTTTTCCTTAATTTCTTATTTTAGTCATTTTAGAACATACTTTATATGAGAATAATGATGTTCTATGTATTAAGTAACACATTATATTTATTATTTAATATGTTATAGAGAAATTAGCGTGCCCTGCTCTCCCCTCAATGCGTAAGCGGTAAAGCTTTGACGTTTTTTTTATGTGCAGTAAATATCTGTAGTGAAGTATAGCTATTTGTAAAAATAACTAAAAAATATTTTAACTACATGAATGAACTGAATACGAAAAATAAATATTTTTCCCCAACAATTTTGATATAGGCGCTAAGTTTACAATCCTGAACAGTATTAATGGAATGTTTCAACTAAACAAAGCCTACTATATTTTTAAAATGTTCATATTCTTTAACTGTTTTCAGTAGGCATGATCAACGAAGTAATTTATTTAAGCAAAAAATAATGAATTTTGTTGATTGCGTAATGGACGACAATTTGAGGTTAATCTAAAATAAACTAAAGAAGATATGAGGGTGTAGTTACCTTAGTCTTAATCATCTCCAGATGATGTCAACATGGTTGGTGAAATGCTCATCGAATATAGTCTTCAAGCGTTGGTGTTCTTGAAAACTACGTTATTGTCTTTAAATTCCGACTTAGCAATTGTGAATTCTAGATACAATTGTGAATTTCGAATTTAGAAAAAATAAAATGAATGGGTGGTTTTTCTTCGCTTTTTTATATTTGCCTTCAAAATCTAACATTCTTTAACTTATTTCGAAATTTTACAATATTTTTTATTTTTCAGATTTGAAAGTTGTCAGTCAAGGAGAATGCCCTGGGGGTGGTGGAATCCGTCTTCAATAAGCTTGAGCTGACAGTATTATTTTTCTAATATCAGGGAGGTCTATATGTGCATATTTGAAAGTAATTATTTTGCCATTATTTTGTATCAAATAGTAACTAATAAAAGTGTAAAACATTTGTAGCTTGTTTTATAAGATGTAATGGTTATGTGCATGGCACGGAGCGATACCCTCTTGGCAAAGATTAGAGTTTAATAAAATACTTTCATTAATCAAACCAAATATTTCATATCTATTTTACCATGTTGTTTAATTAATATTTAACGGAGAGGTCTAAATTATCTTCATAAGTCTGAATTAATGTATTAGTATCAAAATGACGTAAAATATTATTTTATAGTTCCTTTGATAATGCTCTCCAAGAAGATGTGACTTTGTCCTACTTTAAAATTTTAATGTCAAGTGTGTTATTAGCTGAATTCTTTTTATTTGCGAATGATTTTGAATGACTAGTTCAGTGTTTTTATCAAATTACTTGTTAATTGTTAACTTTTATTAAAGTTGTAAATTTCCCACAATTATTTTTAATTCTGTGCAGTAACTAAACATTTATACAGTAGCGAAAGTAGACATATGTTTGAAAAGTCATCGATTTAAACGTTTTAGATAAAACTAATTTACAAAAATTTCATTTAATAATTTCATTGAAAGTATACCGGATGTAACAGGATCATGGCACACTTCCTTTTTTCTTGTAATATTGAAAATATTGAAATTAGGAACATTTTACATACGTCATTTTTTGACATATAAATAATTATTTTTTCACTTCCAGTTTCACTGAAAGTGATCCTAAGTGACTCTATATATTATTGCATTTTTGAATTCTGCATAACTTTCTAATTTCAATGCTACCACATAAGTGACATTTCAAATGTCAATATTTATTTTAATTTAATTTTTAGTTTTCCATTTAAGTGTGCCATGACTGTTCCTACTTATTCTAATTGACCCATGTAAAGCCTGAAAAATCTAAATCCTGTCCCAAACATTAAATTATGTGATTTATGAGCAAATAAAATTCATCAAAATGGTTTTTAGAATAAAACACATTTTTTTAAAATGGAACCATATTGGTACCAGGGTACCATTTGTTAGTACTGCTTATAGGGAATTTATTTATATGCCTCATTAAAATGTGTGATAAATAAATCACAATTGCGGGTAAGAAAAAATAAGAAAACAAAGTTCTGTTCCAACCATAAGGTAAAAAGTAACTAAGGTAGCTTTGAAAACAATGAAATATTTAGCTTGTCACACTGCAACTTGGTCAATTTTTATTGTCGATGATTGCACTAAGAACCATCTCAAAAATAATTTAATTATATTCCAATATTTTTAATATAAGATCCTCAGTATTTGGGTTAACCACAAAAAAACATAAGTCGAAATTTACCTTTTATACGGGCGAAAAACTCTAAAAATTGGATGAGAGTAGTCTTAGATTTAAAGCAATCATGAGCTTTCAATTGTACATTTAACATTTTTTCACATTAATAATTTTCAAGATATTTGTAAAAAATATTTTTAAACCCTTCAGGTTTTTAAAAGTTTTGATTAACTTTCTTCTACATGTTAATGATCCCTAAACAACAGTTTTCTGCAAAAAACTTTCAGATCCCATTTATTTCCATGTGAAAATCTAAGTGCGCGTCACTATACAGGATGTTTGGAAGGTCGATGCAAAGCCTTGAGGGGGTGACAAGGGAGATAATTTACACTGCATTTATCCGAACATACCTTAGTACAAAGTCTTACGGTTTTTCCACATCTTCACCCTAATAACAAACCAGTGAAATATTACACCTTAGTTTTTTTTTTAACTACTATAGTGTGTATCTGTTCTGTGAATTTACAGAACAAATAACCAAAGTGACTAAACAAGTAATAAATCACATTTAATCTTAAATACTTTTTCGTAAACTAGCAATTACATTTTCATTAAAAAGTGAGTTGTCTCAGATGTTAAAATACTTGTATAAATATCTGTGGTTTATTACCGGTAACTGGTCAATTCTAAGAACTACAATGCAAAAACTGCAAATTTTTGGGAAAGTGAAGGTTTCCAATTTAAGCCTTAAACATAAATAAAACAAAATTTACTAATCAAGCATGTCTTGATTCATGTTCAAAGCGTAAATAATTGTTCCTAATACAGGCTCGAGTTCTACGCATAACTTCTGTTGTTGTTGTGCATAGTATCACATCCTCTATCTAGTATTAAAAAAAAAAAATAACCAAAGTGTAATGTTCCACTGGTGCGTTATTAGAGTGAACATGTTTTTTATTTAAACACAAGAATCTCGAAAATCTCAAAAACCGTAATATTTTGTACTAAGGTATGTTTAACTTAATGCAGTGTAAATGATCTCCCTTGTCACCTCCACAAGGCTTTGCATCGACCTTCCAAACACCCTGTATATGGTGCTGACGGTTTCATGTCTACCAGTCTCACCTAACTTCTCAGTTGAAAACTTTTTGAATATTATATCATTATGGGCCAATAACCAATATTTTGGGTTCTGTATCTGTTTGTAACTTGCTGTTGCTTTAGTTGTGTATTTTAAGATATTAAGATTTTATATTTTAATAATATAATAATTTAAATAATAAAATGATCAGCTATGAAACAATGTCATAAACATTAATAATATGAAAATACTGCTTCGGCTGTCAAACAGCGATTGTTTTCATTGGCCGTTTCACTGTAAGTAAATTAATAACTATGGTGCAATTAAATATTTTCATTTTGTGGTTTTCAAATTTTTTTTTAATCAACCAATGACAGTTATGCTCTTATATATAACACCGAATCATATCCGTAAAAGAAAATTACAACTCTCAATGCAGTGAAACATCTCTATACCCATTTAAGCAGTGACACGTGTGAATTCATCACACACAAAGATTATACATTTCTTGCTAAGTAACGAAAGTATATGAAAAAATACAGGTCTTCATTTGCAACCAATTTACATCGATCCCCACCTTCTCCTTCATACTATGTGTAATTTCCTGTAAAGAGATTTGAAACAAATCAACATGAATGCACTTTTATGTTTATTAATCTCACCATACATTGCCGCAGATAATAAGGTCATGAACAATGCAACTGGTTCAAGGTATATATATATCTGGGGAAAACTTTTATTGAAGCAAATTATATGATTATTCTAGTTTGTTATGTATAATCGACATTTGTTGTATAATAATATTTGTAAACTAAACTGCCCATACTAAATAAGACTTGCATACTTATCTTCATAGGGGCAATTAGGATTCTAGTATCTTATATGTAGTATGTCTTTTGTTACAGTGACGGAAAAAATCAGCAAAAGTAGGTGTTTTTTACACGAGACAAATATTCTAACGATATTAGCAAGTTGGTAGAACGGAATAAAATAGAATCTTTATGAGCAGAAAATCTGGTAGCCAGTACTAATATTACGAAACCAAAATAACGTGTTTATTTATGCATTATTTTTAGGAGCCGTTCAAAGAATATGTATCTTAGCACCCCCCTCCACTTGTGCTGATAAAAGAAGAACTTTAATATATAATCTGAACCTTTACCATTAAAGAATTCTTTACTATGTTTAACTATGTTAAACATTTCAAAAAATGTATTTCTTTAATTTGAATATTGTACTTGAAAATGTATGAATATCCCGACACGTTTCATATTATTCGTATACGTATGTCGCATACGGCCCGGGGTGTCGATGGTAGGCTGGAGAAATAAATTCCATATTTGTTTTAATTATACTCGCCATCATATTCTTCAACGTATGATTGCATTGTGTTATATTTTTAAATATAAATTTGTTTTGATAATTAAACAGAAAATTTATAGATATTTTATTAAGTGCACTCCTATATCTCAAGCATGTAGGGAAATCAAAACTAAACCCCACTGAAAATAATATCAATAGACAAAATTGTGACTTCTAAATGTGTCGTGTGCTAAACGATGATCAAGACGTCAGCGGTGGGAGGGGATTTTAGATGGTTGGAGGGTAGGAGAGGGGTTTGTCTGTCTGTTTCGTGGGTTGTGCGTATGTTAGTTAGGTCAACGTCATTCCCTAAAAATTGGGAACCTTTAATGAAAACCATATTTTGATTTTGACATTTTTTAAGTTTACGAAAAATGTTGATGATATGGAGAAAATTAAATCACGAACTTGGATTCGGGGTGACCAAATTATGTTATATTTTGTCGCGCTGATTTCGAATTTGTGATGCTATTTACAATTCGGAATATGGTACTCTGTTCGTTAGTATATCACCTAATTATTTTTATGTGGCTGTTATCGATATTGTTATACGATGTGGAAGCACCGTAGGTAAATTACTGTTGAAATAAGAGGCGGTAGGGTTAACAAAAACTGGTCTCAAATTTTTCGATTGTGTACGTCATATTTGTGAATTAATTGTTCACTCAGATTGGAGTAGATGACTAAAGAAATCTATACACAAGTACAAAGAAGAAATATTTAATTAACTTATCTACTTTTAACCATCTGAGATCAATTATGTTAGCAGATATATTGATCAAAGCGTAGATTACAAATAAATAATAAATTCTGAGATATCCGAATGCCGTTTTTCGTAACTTAATCCAAACAAAATTAATACGCAATATTATATAGACTCATTTGCACAAAGCTTTAAGCAAACATAAAACTTTTGCAGTAAGTTTTATACATGGATACCAAGTCTTAGCTTTTCATCAATTAATACATTAAGGTTACTGGCATGATTAAATAATGGTACACTGTCATCAACTTTGTTGATTCGGATATTTAACTCACTCTCCTAAACATAGTAGTATTAATATAGACTTCTTAGGATTTATATTCAAATTATTGGCAACAGAAAATTTACAAATTAACTGTAAATCTCCATTTATTTTTTAGTTAATCTGTAATGTTTAGTCTAGTGTAAAGTAGTGAAGGATCTGTATCGTCTTCATGGGACTAAATTCTTGAAGTTTGTAATACATTAGATATTTAAAAATGCATATAAGAAGTGATAAAGGCCGATGATTATAGTGTTGAGGTATTTCCGAGACTATTCGTTGATGACTATATAATGCGCCATCTATTGATAACAGCTGATGTCGATTTTGTAAATAAGATAAGAAGAAGTTCAATGATATGGCCATAAATCTATCATGCTTTCATTTTGAGTATATCAGTCTATTGTAAATTTTATCAAATGCCTTTGAATAATGTAAAGATATACCATTTTGAATCTCATGCTTTGATGATGCCACTAAGATTTAAACGATCAATAGTAGTGTCATTCCACTTGCGAAAACCAGATGAATTTTTTGATACTCGACACACGATTTCAGAAACTTAAATATGAAAAATGTTTCCCAATGTTTTAGACTACGCAGATAACAGATTTATAGGACATAATCCACATCCGCTAAGTGGGGTGGTATTCGGCTTTAGGGGAAAAACACTTATTAAATTGTTTTAGACTCCCGTATTTTTTGGTTTTTTCTTTAATTTTCCAGGGTAGCTTAATACGCGGCTTTCGTTTTACATACGCAAATGCAATTTGTATTATTCTGATAATACTTATGCTTAATCTGAAAATTTTATTGTGACTTTCTTGTCTCTGAATATGCGCGTTGAATAATTAGATTTTTGAAAGTTATGAAGCGAAACCAATAGTTTTGCACCAGGTTTTATTGAAAGTTATGAAGCAAAACCAATAGTTTTGCACCAGGTTTTAATAGGTGGTGTTTACAAAGTAAAACCTTATAGTAAATAACGTTGACAATTTAGCACAACATTATTGTTAAAATAAACATAAAGTAGAGGAAAAATACTCGGTGGAAATGCATTTATTTATACGTTATCAAAAGCTTGTTTGCCAAAAGATTATCTAAGTATGTGCCCCATGAGATCACGGATTAATTTAAATTTGTTTTTTATACACGTATAAAATCACGGCGCCAATATTGATGACGTTTGTTTTTATGTTTCATTTTATAAAATATTGTGTTGAAAGCCAAAGTAGAAATATAATTACTATACGATGATTACTACACAGGTCGTTTGATAAAGCGATACCAACCCTGAACAGGGAGATATCGGAGGTTATTTGGCATCTATATGACCGAACATATTATTATCTAGGTGAAAAATGTTACGGTTTCTTTAATGACGATTTTGTACATTATTTTATCTCCATGTTTCATCATTTATGTATTATGTACTTTGTTTAAGTTTTGATATTCTGAATTATTTTTATCGTTATCTGAAAAAAAATGTTGTTGAAGAAAAAAAATTATATAAAATATACGAAGGCGTAGAAGGGCTACTGATTTTTTTAAATTATTATTCCGAGTTTAGTCTCAGAATTCCGACTTTAAACTTTGAATTACGACTTTAATCTCGGAATTCCAACTTTAATATTGGAATTGTGATTCCATTAAAGAACATGTCGGTGTAATGATGAAGTTGATCATTTATCATTTCTGTCTGTGACTATTTACCGAATATTGTTATGAATCTATATTAAAGAGCTTCTATTTGAGTTCAAAAAGTACAGTTCGTACTAAAAACATAAGAAATACAGAAAATGTCATAAAATTACCGACATTGGTACTTACACAGAATTAGTCAATAGTCCGTGAATGGTCAGTTATTTTCTGAACCGTTTGAAAGAAACATGTTTCAGATGCAAAAAAGATTTCTGCGCTATATAGCATTTAAACTCCACATTCCCAGTGAGCAAATCTGCTATAATGAAATACTAACTCTTTTCAACACTCAGACTTTACAGCTACGGAGAATTAACTCAGATGTTATCTTGACATTTAAACTCTATAATGGAATTACAGACAGTCCTGAACTGCTATCTATGTCATACTTCTATGTACCCCAAGACAGCTAAGGGATTCATATACATTTCACATTTCAAATCACCGTTCCTCATACGGTGCAAATTTGGGTATCACCAGGATTATGAAAAATGCCAACACTATACAGCTAGACTTGTTCAATGTATCATTATATAAGTTAAAAAACAGTCTGTTATTAAATAAGTCTACGTAATATATACATTATTTGTTAATTATGTCATTTTACACCACACCAAACTGTAATATCCACTGTTATATATACATGTATTCATTGGGCTTTCCCGTAAATAAATAAATGAATAAATAAATAAATAAATAAATAAATAAATAATTAGATAATTAAAATCGATTAAATATTATGGGAAATCGAGAGTGGCATATTTTATACATATATTTTTGAATATACAGCGTATTCCATATGGTGGTGGTAAGCGAATATTGGATTTTTGAAATAAAACATCCAGCACTTTTTTATATAATTGTATTTGACTCTTAATTCTATATCGATATAATATTTTTGAACTTACACTGTGACGTAGGCCCGCTATTCGACTTTATCCGAACAAAACACAATTTTCGAAAAAAGTGGAGTAACGGGACAACGACGTCTTATCCTCTGTATACATTTATACATTTTTTGCATATACTGATCATATCGAACTGTTGCACAACTAAGAGGAGTTCGTATTATGCTGAAGATGATTTTGGGTAAATAAAATTAAATGAATGGAAAGATATATAAACTTTGGTCGGCTACATTTAAATTGGTTATTTTTAAGAGATACAAATTGAATCATGTAGCCCCACTCTTTCCTTCTACTAATTGGTGGCAACCTTTGATAGTTTTTACATTACTTATACATTTTCAAAGTGCTGTACCTCGGTTTGGGGACGTCTGTCCTAAAGACACACGTTGACAGGATCATCTGATGCGCATTTCTGACTTATTGAACTCACCTAAAATGCACGAATATATCTCATGAAATATCTATATATTTTTTCCCAAACTTGAGAGATTACAACAAAAAGTTATATCTCAGGAATGGCTCGAGTTATCGAAAACTTAATTGGCTGTTCGTTAAAAGAATTTCAGTCCATACTTTCTGTCCCTTTCGTCGTGCTCAAGAATATCAAAATGTAAAATGTGCAAGGTTTTTATAAACACGATTTTTTTTTCATGCGAATTTGGGAGTTATTTCATTCAATAGCTGCCTGCAAGTAAGAACAGGGATGTGAGATTTATCAATTTTCGATAACGTAAGACCCACTGTCCATGAATTGTCGCGTCAGCGAGGTGTCGAGTTTCAAAATCTTTAGGTGTTACCTCTCTATTTCATTATCTTTATGAGATATTTTCCTACATACCATCGATCAGTTGCTAAAAAAAAGACAAAAGAATATCAATCTACTCTTATTTCTGTAAATGTAGTAGGGCAGCTTGCTCTATTTTTGCTATCAGTTGTACGGCTGTGAATTTTCGCAATGTAGACAAGCTCTACTGTCCTACCCTATACGTAAGAGTCCATTGGTGTCAAATGTGGGAACATCGAGAGGCACACAAGCGTGCGCGCTGGCGGCCCGCCAATGATAGATTAAAGTCTAATAAACAAATAATGAAATGAGCCAGCTCAACACGCATTAAAAACCGGCATACCTATCCATTATCACGTGCTCATTTCGCACAAATTGCATGTCAGAATACGTATTTAGAAAAGAAACTCGGGTGGCTACGTACAATCTTGCTATTAACGTGGATGTCCCATTTCATCATTTATTCGCAAGAGTGAAAAAACAAATTACTAGTTTTCACTTGTTCTGTACCGGAGAAATGGTAAACGTGGTTGGTGGGTGAAAGTTTTGAAATAATAGTCTTGCTTTTGGTAAAATATTTAGCATAATTAAGTTTCCTGTGCTGCTCCTGTGGCCCTCAGGATCAGCAGATTTGACACCAATTTTACGCGTGTGGTACGATCAAAGAACTTACCTACGTTGAGAAAATGGACAACAGTGTTCAACTGTTATCAGAACTAGAGCAAGCTGCCCTGCAATTCCAAACAGAAATAAGAATAAAGACGACTAGTTAAAATAGGAAGACAAGCATGGAGGTGAATTAGAAGTAATCGATCTCATTTCAGACATAAAAGGTAATGATTTTGTGTCCTTTTGAATAAAGTCTCTGAAAAGATAGTTTTGTTTTTTTGTTGAAATACCTACACGTAAGTTTCAATTAGATGAGGGATTATGGTATTATTAGCCTGTATTAGAAACTGAGTCTAGTCTAACTTGTTGGATGGAGAAACGGGCGGACATACGGACAAACCGACAGAAGAACGAATGAATGACGGACATTTTCAAAGTTTTTCAGCATTGCGTGACTAATTCAATGATATGAAAATTTTCCCTGCTAGCGATTTGTGTCAATCAAATTTCTGTTTTTATATTTTCGAAGAGTATAACAATAGATGCAAAAAAATGTATATGACATCTTCTTTTGAGAATTTTATAAGCTTTATTTTATATAAAAAACATAATATCGATATTGCTAATGATTAACGAAATATAAGAAAGAAACTGAACTTGAGTACTATTTTTTCAAGGATAGCGACTCAAGCACGACAGATAGAGATGGGAACTTTTAGTATGTTTAATAGTACGCCTTAATGAACATATTTTGCTAAGTTTCAAAACTTCATCAAGTTTTTTCCCTCTAATTTTTCATATTGGCTCGAGTTTTATAGCCCAATCACTATGAGTATTGGGAACAAGTTACTTCCTAAGAGTATAATCGTGATTTTGTGTCAACTGTTGCACCAGCAGGTTATTTGATAATTTGATAGGCTATCAGTTTAAGAAAGCAGTACAAGTTTGAACTAATTATTACAGAAGGGCTATTGATATTGCCGAAATAGTAGCTGCAGTGAGTAATGAGATAACGAATGTTGCTGGCATAATGACAAATAATATTTTAATTGCTGTCTGCATATTGTTATTTTTTGTAAATATTGCCGACACCTACTGATAAACCTAGGCAGCAATATCTGGCAGCATTTTATATCGTGATACCTGATTATTACATTACATTAAAATGAAGACAATATAAAATTTCCTGAAATATCCATATTCCATATAGGACTATTTGTGTAAAAAACACGTATCTATTTCTATTCCATAATTCCTTCTATTGATTAATTAATATAAATATTTTTTTTGAAATTCACGTTTTCTCAACCGCTTCTCAAGTCACCGAGTCCTTGAAAATTGAGGATGATTTTGTATTAATTTGAAGCGAAATATTGAATAAAGTATTGAATAGAATAGAATATTAACAGTTTAAATACTCAAAAAAGTACAAATAAATATCTACCCAGTAGTCGATTTAAAAATCACATTAATTTGTAAATTCGAATTAAATTCCGCATTCATACTAGATGAATATCGATATAGTTTTGTAGTCTTCTTCAAGTTCAACCTTGAGCACAACTCTTGATAGTAATATCTTAATTTATTACTATACTATTAATACATTGTATCAGTGTAATTTTTATTGGTTTATAAATAAATACCACACATATAAAATAAATCATTGAATTTTTCCATGACCTAATATATCTTCATCGTGACATCTCGAGAACTGCAGTATTTTTCCTTGTAAAGTCCATAGTGTTTCGTGAGTAAATCCGGCTCATCTTTACTTTAATCGGCTCTAATGCGGTTAGTACTTGGTAGCCCTTGAGACCATTCAAAACATTTACGAGACCCACCTTACACGAGCGTTCGTTTGCTAAATTTGTATTCACTTTTTGTGAACCTCCTCCCTCCAAATCGTTCACTTTGTAATTTTTTAGTAACGAGCGAGTGTATTCGTTGAATGACCTCTTTGTTTAGTCACTTATTTGAAACAACTACCCTTTGGACATTTACAAAAAAAGGGGTGTAGAATCCCTAGAATTGAGATAAATTGCAATACATGCTTCCTCATCCCCAAAAGGATACAATTTTTCGATGAAAAACTTTATATTTCAGTTATTGGTTTTAACATATATAACTTTACAGTAACACTTCCACTTCCCCTCATTCAAAAAAATTAAATTAGTTGAAATTATTTGCCAAGGATCAATAAATCTTTCTTTGTTGATTTAACTTTAGAATATTTATTGGAGCAGGTGGTCTGGGCGCATGAATTTCGAACTCATTTTGGACGCAGTTTTTTTACTGGAATCAGTTCAGTACTAGAATCAGTTCAGAAGACACTACCGATTATGAAGAGGCATGTTATTGTTTAAACAATTTCGTTTATAGCAAAAGGAACTATTAGGCCTAAATAGAAAAGCCATTAGAATAATAGTAGGTCTTCTAACCGGTCACTGTCGACTTAATAGACATCTCAGTCTAATGGGTTTGGCAGAGGACGCAACATGCATATTCAGCCAAGAGGCAGAGGAAACCTCAGTCCGCGTATTGTGCCATTGTGAAGGCCTTGCTAGACTGAGATTCCAACTACTTGGTGATGAAAAACCAAGAGCCGATAGCTACACTAAGGAGCCCCTATCAAGGCTGTGGAGTCTGATACAAAGGACAAAACTGGATAAGGAGCTCTAAGGAAAACAAACAGGAGCACCACAATAGATCCATGGGGGTCGCGGTGGTCAAGGCCAATTGGCTAGCTCCTCCTTCCTAATCTAGTCTAACCTAGCAAATGGAAATATTACATTTTTTCAACCAAATAATTTTTAAAATATTTTGTTACCGTTTTCCAACCAGAAATGTTCGATAACTTCTTTTCCGTAAAGTTGATGTTTTCAATGTTATTCATTTTTTGAAACTGAATAATCGCCAATTTCTTGTTTTTTTTTGACGCTCTAAAAGTATAATAAAAACTTGTTCTTTTGCAATACGTAATTTTTTATAATATCTTTAGACCTTATATATGAACTTCCAGATAATGGAATAGACGATTTTTAATTTTATGTCTTATAGCAACCACTTATCTTCGACGGTTTTTGAAAAGTCCATGTCGAAGAAAAGTTGTCATATTGATTTCAACGTGTAGATAATTGATTCCTGAAACATTTTAAGTCAAAATATACAGGGGTACAAAGCTGAACCTAGTTCTACAGGGTGTCTCCACGATTGTTCACATTATTATATTTTTAAACTGTCATTTACATTTTTTCAAATAATACGGCGAAGAACGTATCTAAATCGATTCACTCGATATGAAAATAGAAGGTAAGTGACATACAAAAACACACAAACTAATTTTCAAATACATATGCCATTATATAAACGGATAACAGAATCAAAAGGTTCGAAACAGACGACATTTAAAAAACAAATAATACATGTAACGATAAAGTCAATGAATCAATCACAAAAGTATTCAATTTCTGCGGTTCTTTGTATACTAAAATACATAAATGGAGAGGAAAATCAGAACGCCCAGAAAACATTATGATTTAAAAAACAAGTAAACCGTTTTGTATAATGCCGACTGTTCAAGATTTCCAAACAGCTATTTAGCTTCGACGGTTCTATTAGAAGCCGTCTCTGGAATTTGTCATTATCTTGCCTAATATGTAATAATGTGACTGAACCACACTAAGTCTGGATACTTGTGACGTTAAAAGACATTTATTATTTTTTGTGTCGAAATTTTATTTGCAATAAATAATATATAGATCATATTGCCTTTAAACATTAACAACTGATTGAACAAGTTTGATGTATTTAGAATAGACATAAATTAATCAATTATTAATCAAATGAAGCGTGTGTTAAAGTATTTAGAACAGCCATAATGAACAATTACAAAACGATCCGAGATAATGTGCCACACACGCTGGATCTATAATTCGTACATTTTAAAACTTTTTTATTTTATTAATGCCAGCTGTTTGTTAAAATTGTGTAATTGATCTTCGTCTGGCCTTTTCAACTAATTTAAATCATATTAAAATGGTTCAGTCCTCTTACCAGTTAGGGTTACATTTCAGCATTAAATCTCGCATTGAAGGTGAGAAGCATAATTTAAGAAATGGAGTTTATTTCAATATATTTTTATTAAAAAATTATCCTGCTTACCTTAACCTATTTCAAAATTTCTTGGGTGTGCTTTTAGAAAACAACTTTAACAAGGAGTATTTTGTAGCTGCTAAGCAGTGCCTAACGTAACTTGGAATTTGGATCCAGCCTCAGGTTCGGTAGTTGGTAATGTTAGTAGAGAATTCTTATATGTCTAAGTTCTCTCGGTGTGGTGGTTACATACGAGTTATATGACATTTTACATATTTCTATATGTGTAATCATGTTCTTGAAATCTTAATAAGAACACAATATGTATAAATACAATGTTAGTACAATATTAAATCACTAAATTACAGATGAAGTCAAAGTAAGATTACTATATACTCCAAAGGAGAATTCTAAGATTAATGTTCTCACTGGGCCGCTAGAATCTTGTAGATAGACTTTTAAAACTTTCAATATTTTAATCTTAACTTCAATTTTTATATACAAAGCATCCCTATTTGCTCACCAGCATTTCAATAAATTCACCCGTAACAATAATATACACGATCATACCATATGAGGTGGAAAAGATATTTCAATAAATAACTATAATTCAACAAACTTTCAAACAAGTTTATTACTGTTCTGCAAGTATTTATAACAAATTGCCGTAAAATGTTATTATTATTATTATTTTCACAGCTTAAGCCGGTTGAACAACCCGTTTGGGGGGAAGGGGCAGCTTTGCCAACTTCTCACGGGTGAGATAGGACCCGACGAATCGTGCTGCAGGTGGATAAGATTGCAGCTTTTTGAGCTAAACTGACTACGTGGACTGGATCATCTAGTCCCATTTTTTCCAGGTTGGTCGGAAAAAATGGGACTAGATGATCCAGTACACGTAGTCAGTTTAGCTGATTACCTTTTTCTTCATAACCCCCTTGACATGGGTATCAAATGCAAGGGTTTTGTCTGTCTGTAAGACAAGTAAAGACTAAAAAATGCTATTATATAGAAAAGAGATTTTAAAAAACTTTTATTTAAAGAAATGTATTAAAAATTAAAAAATATTATTACCGGCGCATTCGCCAAATTTGCCAAATGGTCATGCTGCTCATATGAAAAATTTGTTTCTAATTTCTTCCACATTCACGTAGTGCGTACATTTTCTCTGGAACGGTTTAAGGTGGCCATTTCCAAGAAAGAGATATCCGATAGGGAAATATTTTTGTTATTTCAGGCTATAACTTTTTTCTCTTAATTCGCATATTTAAATAACTATAATACTACCTAAGTAGAACCATATCAAGACTATTTATTATTATGAATTTTCACTGAATAGTTGGACTGGAATCATTGAGTGAAAATTCATAGTAGTAGTTTTGTTATGGTTCTACTCAGGTAGTCCTACAGTTGTTTTTAATATACGCGCTAATAAAAAAAGTTATAGCCAAAAATAATAAATATTTCCCTATCGGATGTCTTTTTCTTGGAAAGGGCCACCTTAAGATATTAGCTTTGAATTTGGTACTAGGACGAGGTATTATAAAATAAGTAAAGTAAGCTGGTAACAGTCTCAGAAACTTGGGATTTGATGTATCTAACCAAGTCCAAGTCCTAAAATTTTTTTACAACTTTTTCATCTCCCACCCCCCCCCCCCCCCATCCCCTCGATCTCTCTATTAAATAAAACTGAGATATTCACTTGAAATTTGGTACATGTATATATTAACATGGGGAACTAGATTGTATTTTGAGATGATTCCGTTGAAGGGTTGGGGGTGAAATAGGGATAAATAAGGGCAAATGAGTAAAGCAAGTTAGTAAGAACCCAGAAACTTGGAATTTGGTGTATATACTAGAAACAAGGCTCTCAAATTTTGTAATGACATTTTACACTCCCACACCATCCCATTCCAAAGGAGTTGACAATACAAAATAAAGATATTGACCTGAAATTTGGTAAACGCATGTATTATAACTGATATTTTGAGCTTATTTTGTTGAAGGATTGGGGATGAAATTAGGGTAAATGGGGTTGGTGTGGTGACCACACGCGTTGTCTATTTCAGTGGACTGTTCGGTTTATGTTAACTTACCCCTCAATTAAGCAGCTCTGCAGTTCCGGCTCTGCCTGGTCTATCAGAGAAGGAGTAAGGGATGGTATAAGCAGGAATTAGGATGTTTTTGATATTCTGCTACTCTGATAAGAGAAAATTTCTCATTGACCGATGCCAAGAGGTATAACCAACGTATATCTAAAAAAGAACTATAAAACTATATAATTTGACAGCAGGAACTAACTCTATTGTACCACTTACTAAATCTATTTAACATTATTCTAGTTGGTATAGTAGTGTACTGTGCATATAAAAATTAAAATTGAAGAAATAATTACAGAAAATTTATCAGCTAAAGGTGCGACCACACCGGGGGTAAATAAGTAAAGCAAGCCAATAAGAGTCCAGAAACCTGGGATTCGGTGTATGTATTAGAAGCCAATATCTCAAATTTTTTTTATGACATTTTTCGTCTCCACCATCATCCCCACTGTGTTATTAAAAGGGTTAACAAAACAAAATTAAGATAATGACTTCAAATTTGGTACACGTATGCATTATAATGAGATCTGGAGCTGGATAATATGTTGGGCCTATTCTGTTTCGTTGCAGGGTTGGGGGTAAATAGGGGTATACATAATAAAATTGTGATTTAATGTGTATGAGAGCAAAAGGTCTCAAGAAAATTTTTTGGCATCAGCCACTCTTCCCCCCATTATACGTTGATCAGTCTAAAAGGTCTCTAAAAGGTATCGTTTTATGGGTTTTTGGGTCAGACGATTTTATATATTACATTATTAAAATTCTATGAGCAAATATTTCCACATAGTAAATGGAAATAAAATATCAAAATGCTTTCGTTTAAAGATATTTGAATAGGACATCTGCATGTAGAAGTAGTGATTCCTTAGGCTGCGGTGTTTTACTTACCTTATACTGGAAGCTCTATACTAGACTAGAAGCTCGATAAAAGTACAAAAGTCCAGCCTTACCTGTTATAAACTGTAGAGTTTGCAATTTAATATTAACATACATGCGAGTCGAACTAAAAACCAGTGTCGTAGCTACGAACCATGGCGCCCAGGGCAAGCACCCTAATTTTGCGCCCCCACCCTCCCTAATGAAAATTGTTGATATATGTTTGATTTATGATTTTTTTTATTCGTTTCAAGAATCAATATATAATATCTTTACCTATTTAAAAAAGATAAAAAAAACACTCCTTTGTTACACATGATGCAACTTTTCTTGATTTTTCACCGGCAAATGTTTCTATAGTGTCATCGGAATTGTTTTTTTCTGCAATTTCATACTCGATCGACATCATGGCTAAAATCGTCAACCGCTCTTGCATTATTTGCAATCTAAAGTACGTTTTTACAATACAAATTTCAGCTTGCTAAAGGATCTCTCGCAAGACCTTATAGGTTGGATATTAAAGAACAAGCTTGGTATTTAAAACTTTCAATCTCCAAACTTAGCTCGTTTGCATCGAGATCTTGTTTATAATTTAGTGTTAAGTCAGCTGCTGCTTTTTTAAGATATTCAGTAGGTTTTTTCCAAAAGACAGGGTCCTGTTAGAAAACAAAAATCCGAAGCTATCTGTGACAGTTTTAAATCTCCAGTCCATCTGAGATATTAACGTATCAAGTATATTATATAGCTGGATTTTAAATTTCTTCAAGTCTGTAAAAGACTGAGCTTCATCGTCGGCCTTCTCATCGAACATTTTTTTTACCGTTTTCTTTTTTCTGGAAATTCTGGTGTTATATTAATCCGCTGAAAAAGATCCTTTGCGGCGTCTATAGCTTTGTCAATCTCGTTTTCTCTAAAATTCTTTAAATACCTATGGAGACCATCAAAATGTTTAACTGCTCTTTCAATTGACTGCGTTTTGTATTGTAAAATGCTGTTTACCTTGTCGATATTACTAAGAATTTGATTCCACACTGTTAACAGACAAATAAATTGAAAATCAATAAGTTTTATCAAACTCTGGGCTGATGAAACAGAGTCTGTGGAATAGGTTATTTCAACTTATTTAGAACTTTTACTTCGGGCAAATGAGAAAACAAGGAGTGAACTGACTGATACTTTGATGACCATCTAGTATCAGAATGACCTTTTAGAGTCAATTTCAAATTTGACAAAGCTTCCCAACGTTGTGTTGATCCCGAAAAGAAAGTAAATATATGTTGCAAGGTGCCGAAGAATGTTACCATTTCTGATGTTACAAGAGCTTGCTGCATGCACCCCAACTAAATTTAAAGAATGGGCTGAATATAGTAAAAATGTTGCATACAAATTTGAAACTAATAATACGCAATTTCGGTTAAAAACGTTGCTTCTTATCAGGTATGTTCATTTGTGTTGATAGCAACTTTAAACTGCATTATCTCTCTTGCACTCACATTATTTGCGATTGCATTATCTTTATTTAAATGCTCAAAGTAGCTTTAAATCAGCACAAATGAACTAATGAACATACCTATCACTTGCACTTGCTCAAGCGCACTGCGCTCGACGCAGGATCATATCCAGTGTCGTGGCGTGATTTCAAGTAGCGATATTTGTCCGCCTGACATATTGCGCCCCATGAGGCTTGCGCCCCTGGCTTGGGCCCCGGTTGCCCTGCCCTAGTTACAACACTGCTAAAAACCTCATCCTTTTTAAACTATTGCTTAAAAATATGCTCCGACCTGTAATATTAATTCGCTTTTCTGGGCCACTGTTAAAATAATTAACAATGAAACTAATAACAAGAGATGTTATATCGGCATAATTATTTTTTCATCGACATAAACACCTAAATACGGCTGTAAACAAATGAGCTGGCAGATATTTTCATTCTCATGAAAATTGATTTAAGCTTGTCCGTTTTGATGTTAATAACAAATTATGAATATCTGCTAATTGTGTCCGGCTATAAATATTATATAATATGTGTATTAACTATTCATTTGATACTATGTAAATATTGCTAATGATAAACATTGAAAATAGAACGTTCCACGTATTTTTGTCCTTGATGATTGTCGGGTAAAATTTTATCTGCCACTTTTTGGTCCAACAAATTATAATTAAACTTTCATACGATCGTCCCATTTTGTAACGTGTCAATGATTCAATGAAATATTTGGCAATATATTGAACTTAGGGTTATCACCACTTATCTCTGTTAAACATACTATGTATATATTGGAGACATACACACGCTCGGTACTTAGAATTTCTAATATTATATATAAATTTTATTTTTACATCGACTCATTTTAAAATCCTATTTATTTTCAATAAATAGAACGTAACAGTCTCTGTTTGTATATTGCACTACTTTTTATTTACATTTTGTAATAGTTCCTACTAAGTACTTATCTGATGAGCATTACTTAATATTTACAGAAAAACGAAAATGGTATCCCATTCATTATTTCAAATTTTTATCTCATTTATTGTACATATTTTGTGAAATGTACGGTACAAATTTTGAAAAATATGATGAAGAAATATGAGACCTTGGCTTGTAGTATACAGACTGTCTATTTTACGAGGGCCACACCAAATATCTCGCTTAATATCTATTGTAGAAGAATAAAGTTTTAGAAACAGTTATCCCATTTTTTGTGAGCTATATTTCAGTAAAAAAAAATTGAAATCCATAGCCTACTTTATGAGATATATTACAAAAACCTGAAAAATAGGAAAACCACAAACGGTTATAGCTTCCTTATTTGAGGAGATACGAAAAAAGTTAAAGGAATGAAAGTTGACGGCAAAGACAATAAGAATAATAACGTGTAACAAAAAAATCGAAAAATGCAGTTGGCTTTGAAATACGCTATTGTGCAAAAATGAAAAATACATATCTCAAAGTAGACCATTAATTCCGTTATTTTTTTCTCATTCCAACGATATAAAACATGTCACAGAAATTTTAACCGATAGTGTCAATATTTAATATTTTACGAATACCACAATTCATATAATTGAATCGTAACAATCAGCTGTGCCATAATTAGTGAAAAACAATGTATACAGTTATTAATAAATTTGACAGATTGTCACTGTTGTATGTTGTATGTTGCGTTGTCGAGTTCTAAGACAAATTTTATATCAGTAATTATGGTGTACACCAATAATAACAAATTCGATATGATTAGCATTTATTGTCAGTGCAATTTTGACGCTGAGATGGCAGTCACGGTTTACGGAGATAGATTTCCAGATGCTCCGCAGCCAAATCGAACTATGTTTAGGAAGTTAGTTCAAAATCTAAAAACGCACGGTTCATTTTCAAAAAAAGTAGTAAGGCGAGCGCATGTTGCGGATAATGTAAGAAAAGTGAATAGAGTAATGAATTATGTTAACCAAAATGAGGAAACCTCTTTGAGACAAATTCAGAGAAACCGTCGCATAAAAAAAAACAGTGCAAGAAAAATATTGAAAAAAACGGATTTTGATGCTACAAAATGAGGAAAGTTCAACATTTAAATGAGGGAAATAAGCCAAGGAGAGTAAGATTTTGTAGATGGTTATTAAATAAGAAAAGGAATGACGCGCTGATATGTAGCAAAATTCTTTGGTCGGACGAATCAAATTTTTCTAATAATGGATTTTTCAATAGAAATATGCATTATAAGTGGACACGAGAAAATACACATTGGTGCAGAGAGACTGCTTTCCAAGAAAGATTTTCTACGAATGTTTGGTTGGGTCTTTTAGGGACTAAAGTAATTGGACTTTATTTTTATGATGGCAAATTAACCGCTCGTAGATACCTTAATTTCCTGCAAAACGAATTTCAAGATTTTCTTTATGAATTAACAGTGGCAGAAGGATTAAATTATTCATATTTTCAACAAGATGGGGCTCCACCTCACACTGCTGTAATATGTACAAATTATTTAAATCAAGTTATGCCAGATAGCTGGATAGGCACCTATGGATCCATTCTATGGCCAGCTCGATCACCAGATATTACTCCCTTGGATTTTTTCGTCTGGGGTTACATTAAAGACAAGGTATTTCAAACTGCCTGAAAATATTGAGGACATCAAAACCAGAATTCGAACGCATGTGAGGCAATTACTCCTGAAATGCTCTAAAATGTAATGCGTGACGTGTCTCGTAGAGCACGTTTATGTGTCAGAATGCATGGTGCACAACTTGAGCATTTGTAGTTAGAAAAATAAATACACACAATTTCTTTTCAATATAGTAGTAGGTAGTACCGTTATACATAGTTTTTCGTTTTTTTCTTTGGATGTTCGTTTTGTACTTGTATTTTTATTTACGAGATATTTATTGGTTTGTATTAAATTGTAATAAATAATTACGGAATTATAATTATTATAAAGTGAATTTTTACTATTATGGCACAGCTGATTGTTACGATTCAATTATATGAATTGTGGTATTCGTAAAATATTAAATATTGTCACTATCGGTTAAAATTTCTGTGACATGTTTTATATCGCTGGAATGAGAAAAAAATAACGGAATTAATGGCGTCATGGCCTACTTTGAGATATGTATTTTTCATTTTTGCACAATAGCGTATGTCAAAGCCAACTGCATTTTTCGATTTTTTTGTTACACGTTATTATTCTTATTATCTTTGCCGTTAACTTTCATTCCTTTAACTTTTTTCGTATCTCCTCAAATAAGGAAGCTATAACCGTTTGTAGTTTTCCCATTTTTCAGGTTTTTGTAATATATCTCATAAAGTAGGCTATGGATTTCAAATTTCTTTTTACTGAAATATAGCTCACAAAAAATGGGATAACTGTTTCTAAAACTTTATTCTTCTACAATAGATATTAAGCGAGATATTTGGTGTGGCCTCGTAAAATAGACAGTCTGTATACACCAAATTCCAAGTTTCTGTACTCTTAGCAGTTTGCTTTACTTGTTTTCACCTGTTTATCCCTACTTACTGCCCACCCCTCCAACGGAACCATCTCAGAATATAATCTCTTTCCAATTATCGTTACAATACATACATGTACCAAATTTTTAGTGCATGCCTCTTGTTGTAAAAAAATCTGAGGCCTTGGCTTCTAGTATATACACCAAATGTCAAATTTCTGTACTCTAATCAGCTTGCTTTACTTATTTTTCCTTATTTTCCATATTAAACCCCCAACTCTTCACCAGAATTAGCGCAAAATATAATCTAGTTCCAAATCCTGCCATGATACACATGTGTACCAAATTTCAAGTCAATATTTTAAACAGTTCCTGAGAAAACGATAAACCGAAATTTTTGTCAGCTCAAACTTAAAATCTCGATGTTTTGTTACATTTTAAGCCTGTTTAAAAATGAATTATTATTTATTTGCTTATGATTGTATTGAAACATATTCTTTATAGGATTTTGCAAACAGCAGACAAAATAACTATCTATAACTAAAAGAAAAACTATGTGTAAAAATATTAATGAAATCTTTGCATTTTTTCGATAACCTGAATTCTGGTTATGCTAGCAAATTAAAATACTAAAATGAATTTGTCTAATTTCTTATTTGACAATTCTCATTCTAACACTAATATCCACACAGTCCCCTACGGCCATGCAGATTAAACTAGTATCTACATAATCCCCTACAATCATGAAGATTCAGTTAAAAATGAGAACAAAGGCCTAAAATGAATTTATTTATCCACCTTGTCTTAAAAATTTTTCATTCTAATGGATTACATTTAATGGATTTTAAGCCTCTTTGAACAAAAAAAATGTTTGAACATTTTTTTTCGATTACTGTACTTACTTCTTCTCCACTACGTGAATGTCGAAGTAATTATTTTAAAATTTTACATACTTTTATGATAAAAATAAGAATCATGAATTTACTGAAAAGCAATAAACAGCGAAACTTTTTATTTAAGACTGTACAGAGGTGTCTATTAAAATTGTATTACGATTTTTCGATAATCTTCATATTAAGCACATATTTGGTTAATCGCACAACAAAAGTCACCCCTTTTCTTAAAATGCTAGGCGGAAATAAAAAATGTCGGTGTTCACTTACGTATTACTTAAAATATGCGGAAACTGATAGATAAGTAAGGTATTTAATCACAAAGGAAGTATAGTCCTAAACATTTTATATTGTTTATAACTTATCCTTGAACTTCAATGTTGCGTCAATTAATTTACACTGTGTACTAATTATAACTGGAGAAATAATTAATTCGAACACCAGTGAAACAGCTAATGCCATTATCAATTATCAAGATGGTCAGCTAATGGTTATTTGCGAAGGTCCATGTATCCGTCACAAAAAAAAACTTCAAATAACGTATACAAAATAAAAACGTCCGCTTATGCAAACCGTTTACAATATGCACCACTAAAGGGCACCTTACACGTTCAGTAATAATGTCATTCCAGTAGATCATTACAGAAACATCATTACTAAAAATTTCTCCGTCATTCCCACAGAACGAAGAACCTATACGCCCGTGCAGCAGAACATGGGAATCCGCTAGTCAGACAGGCGATTGACTATGACCCCAACGACGCTCCGAGGCACAAAAAGACCGAAGCTCCAGATCCTGGATAATGGGTAAGTATGACTAACCCTTTATCCGGTTCAGCCTGGTCTTCAAGCCACACCCCATGGGGATAATGACCAAAAACACCCAATTACCCGATCCAAGTCAACCAACCCGCTCGGTACCCTTACCCTAGCCCGTGCCGGCCTCTGATGCTAAGAAAGCGTCTCTGGCTGAACGCAATCCTGAGCTACACAGTTCACACTTCCTTCCGACGAAATCGGTGCACATGATGCCAAATGGCATCCTGGGCTTCCGACTAGTCAACACCCCCAAATCTCTTTCAAACTCCGAGAAAGCTCGGTAACAGCCGTTCTCTCTCACGACAAACGAAAGATGCTCCCGAGAGCCTACATGCCAACGAAAAAAGAACACCAAGACAGAAGAGCGCCAGAAGAAACGACCCAGCTGGCAGGATCCAACAGCCAGGACCAGGGGAGGTTTACTAACATCGCCTATACCATGCGTATTTGCGGGGGGGGATAGGCGAAAATGCAGGCCCACCCCTTACGAGGCCGGTCCAGGTCTACAGCGATGATTGGGGCAAAGAGCTCAAGCTCGACTCCTAATCATTCGAGACCGTCATCTATAGTCAAGAATAGTGGCGCGTCATTTCCTGTCATTATTTTTCGCACCTTACATGTTCATTATTACTGTCATAATTTTTTCGTCATTATGTTTCAAGTGGCGAGAGAAAGCAAACCGATTTTGTTTTATCAGAGAATGGATTTTAAGAAAAAAGGATATCTAGCTATAATTATTGCATTAAGTATGAAACTAATGAAACGTCATGTTAAACATCGTCATGGGATGAAAGAATGGTTGAGAAAAAGCGACAATTGTTCATATCAAATGTTATTGAAGGAAACAGGTGATATAAAGGAAGTGAGTGGTTACAAAAATTACACAGCCACACAAAAAAATGTTTTTGTCTGGCCTGGGGATCTGACCATGCTCACTATATGTTTTTGAGCTCGCTGAATCCGAATCCGAGGTCTATTTAACTCCATCACATCAGGATTTTGCCATAACCTCAAAAACCCATAATTTAGGTGATTTCCACATTTCTTCACATATATCGATGTAACTTTTTATGGACAAAAATGACCCCCTCTTTTTTGTACTGGATCGATTGCAACTTAAATTTTCAATCCGATGATGTGAGGTACGATATTCTTCCGGCGCTTCTTAAGTGAGATATTGACCGCCAAAGTGAGAGGTACGAGGATTTTGCTTCTCGAGCGATACGGCCCAGCTTCGAAGGCCATTTCTGCCAAACGAAAGTCAGCAAAAATCTGAAAAAATTCATGAGTACGTATAAGATGTAAAAAAATCGTTTGGCGTAAATCTGAGGTCGATGGTGCCTTGGTTTTCGAGATATGGCCGCTCGAAGTCACGGGAAGGTGAAAATAGATTTTTTTTACCGCCTCCTGAGGCTATATCTCGAAGACAAAACGAGATACAGAGCTGCGGTTTACTCTATTCCATTTATCTCGCCGTCCTACATACCTCTGAATTTTTAAGATGCTTTACCTTAGAAATTTTGCAAGAAAATTAAAGTGCCGGCAAAAGTCTGAAAAAATTCAAAAATCGAGTGGCGTAAACTGTAGTTCTACATCTCGTTTCGTTTTCGAGATATAGCCTCGGGAAGCGGTAAAAAAAATAAATTTTCACCTTCCGGTGACTTTGAGCGGCCATATCTCGAAAACCAAGACGCGTACCAACCTCCAATTTACGCCAAACGATTTATTGCGTCTTTCTACGTACCCCAGAATTTTTCGTGATTTTTGCTAGCTTTCGTTTGGCAGAAAGCTGGGCCGTGTTGCTCGAGAGACGAAATCCTCGGACCTCTCACTTTGGCAGCCGATATCTCACTTACTTTTCCGTATACTTTTTTTAAGGTTCAATTTAACCAACATCGTTTAAAATTAGAGGCGACTTTGGGCCTGCCACTATAATTTAACGGTACCGTTAAAGAGGCAAAAACACCGTATTTTATTTTTTGGTTCATAACATTTTGTATATCATTCAGTAAATGACACTTTTTTAAGAAAGTGGCAGGACCATTCAAAATACAGAAACAAAATATTTAATCTAAACTTTGAATTGATTTGCCAACCAAAAAATTTTTATTTGCATAACTCCGAAGACAACATAATCAGAAATTTTTTGACTTTTCACTAGAATAAAATGTTTGTCAAAGAGTTTGAGATTCTTTTGATGACCCATTTTCTCATTCATATCCAGTATTTTCTTTTCCACTTTCAAATAATCGTAATCATAACCTCAAATAGAAGCGCGGGTCCTGTTTGACGATAATTTAATGCGGAAGGTGTTCAATTTTTTCTGCATGTATTATATATTTTCTGGGATTATTGTCCGTCTTAACTTAATACTCTACTCATTTTCTTAACTGCTCTCATTTAAAGACTTCCCTGCTCTCATTAAGTTTGTTTTTAATTTGACCTTGAGCATATAAGGGAAAGAAATAACCGGTCGTTAAAAACTATGACTTTAACAGGTCCGTTAAATGGTCGCATGCAGAATAGACAAATCAGTTATTATTTTTAGCATTCTGTTAAAATTAAAATTTTAGCAGGTCGTTTATTTTTAACCAAAAAATTACAGAATAGACCTGTTAAACAGCTCCGGAGAAATATCATGCCATGCATCATAGGACTGGAAATTTAATTTGTAATCGATTTAGTACAAAAAAGATGGGGTCATTTTTGCTTAGAAAGAGTTATAGCGATTTATGCGAAGGAATGTCGAAATCGCCCCAATTATGGGCTTTTTGAGGTTATGGCAAAATCCTGATGTGATGGAGTTAAACAGACCTCGGATTCTGATTCAGCGACCCCAGAAACATATAGTAAATATGGTCAGATCCCCAGGCCAGAAAAAAAATTGTATGTCTGTGTTATTTTCCTATGGAAGAGACTCTTAATAAATTATTGCGAATGGTCGAATCAATTTTAATACGGAAAAATGCAGTTATGCGGAGCAGTTAACAGGTAAGGAAAGACTAGCATTAACTCTGAGATACCTAGCTACTGGAAGAAGCTTTGAAAATTTGAAATTTTCAGTTGCAAAGTCACCGGCTTCAATAAGTTCCTACAGCTGTTCTTGAAATCTGCAAAGTACTTATATCTGCAACTGAACTCAGTAATGACGAAATAATCACATTATTCCACTTTTTTATCTTTACACGTTGATTAATAATGTCAATATTTTCAGGTAATGACATTATTACTGAACGTGTAATGTGCCCCTAATGGTTACGTTATAAATATGTCGGAACCATTTATTGCCAACATGAATTTCGAACATAATGAAGCAAATCCTGTCGAATCCTAACGGGTTAAAAAGTTGTAATAATTGCCGAGGTTTCCGTGATGTCTTTTCAAAATTTTAATGCCTGCACTTAAAGGAAATAGAAAATAACCAATCGAGACTCGTCACCAAAATAAGATGGCCAGTGGAAGTAATACATGGCATGATAAAGCAGAAGTTCAGATTAGTTGACCATAAAGTAAATAATAAACTATTACGAAAGCAAATTATAATACAAACACTCTGGCCCAAGATGTCGAAAGAAATGGATGGTTTCGAAAATAACTGGTCCTTCAACAAATGTCAGCCTATGATTTGTTAGACTTTCTTGAATTAACGGAACATCTTCTTATATCAACTATCACAATCAGTATGTTATTTAGCAGAATTAATTAATCCGGATAATACCATAAATATAGAATACATAAAGACATCAGATATGTTGCGGGTACATATAAAGTCTCGGCATTTGGGAAAAAAACGTATCTATATTCATTCCTTATGAACGAAACCAAACGGGAACTAGTGCTATAAAATGACACTACTATTCTTATCCAAATGGATCTCGAACGGCTGGCTCTTGTTCCTTGCAGCTGTCATATACTATTCATCATGTATTCATCCCTCTATTGATTTATATCGAGAATTATTAAGACTGCTTTAATTCTAACTAACATATTAGATTGTCCAGTTATTGAGGAGAATGTGGTAACGACTAATGCGATATTTTACACATGTAGTTGTTTTATGTTAATTTGAGTTAAGTATATTTATTTTGTTGTAAAGCTAAGTTTTGTGAATAAATCCCTTCATGTAAAAGGATATTTTAATTTATCTTCATACTGTTCCACAACAGCAATAAATTTGAAAATTTAGTATGATAATCATGATTAAAAATAGCAAACATTTTTTGGAAAAGCTGTCAGAAAGTCATTTTAACAATAATCATCTAATGGTCAGTTTTGATGTAGTAAGTCTATTTACAAATGTTCCTGTAGATAAAACATTAATAACATTTAAAAACTAATTGCAACAAGATGGGAATTTGGCGAATAGAACTAAGTTAAGCATTGAAACTATAATGGAATTACTTACACTTTGCATTAAAACAACATACTTTCAATTAAATAATGACTTCTATCAATAAGGCTTTGGGATGGCCATGGGTTCTTCATTATCTCCAATATTAAGTAACATTTTCATGGAAAATTTCGAAGAAAGTAATATTAATAATCTAGCTTATAAACCCATTGTATGGTGGAGATATGTAGATGACATTTTTGCTATATGGCCTTATAGTAAAGAATGTTTAAGTAATTTTTTGAATCAGATTAACGAAAAAGAACCTTCAATTAAATTTACAATAGAAATAGAGAATAATAATGAATTACCTTTCTCAGATATTTTAATTAAAAAATTAGATAACACATACCAAACCAGTGTGTATAGAAAACAAACACACACAAACAGATACTTAAATTTCAATTCAAATCAACATATTAGTGTTAAGAAAGGTGTTGTTAAGTGTTTGTACGACAGGGCCAAAATTATTTCTTCAAATGATGTAATATTAAGGAACGAAAAACAATTTATAAAAACTGTCTTATTAAATAATCAATATCCTGAGAGTTTTGTTGATAGTCAGTTATTGAACATTGGTAGTAGAGAGAATATACTATCACAACCTGACGTATTTAGATCAATGGCAGTAATTCCATATATACATGGTTTATCGGATAAATTACGAAAAATTGGGAACAGGTTTTCCGTACGAACGGTTTTTCAAACGGGCTCCACGCTAAGATCGGTTTTATCAAGAACCAAACCTCCAAATATTGTTCAAAGTTCAAAAAATTGTATTTATAGTGTTCCGTGTGAGTGCGGAAAACATTACGTAGGTGAATCATCTAGACCTTTCAACGTAAGGCTTGGTGAACATAGAAATTACGCTAGAAGGGGAGAATTTGAAAAATCCAAAATTTGTGAACACGCGTGGGATAATAATCATAGAATTAAATGGGACTCGGCGAAGATTTTGGAAAAAGAGAGCAACGAAACTAAAAGATAACTTAAAGAATCCGCGATTATTTTATTAAACGAGGATAGATGCGTTTCTAATTATTCAATAGATTTTTGTACTAGTTGGTTGCCCATCCTTAGAGACGAAGTAAGTAAAAATAAGATAAATATAATTTAATGTCTCACGTGACTATGGAAATACATAAACAAAGAACTGTCATGATTGACGGCCAAAAAAGTTTTGAGAACGGAAGTAGATTCTCTTCCGAAACGTTAACTACCTATAGCTTTGATTTTCAGTTTTTAGTTCATAACGTTGTTCTAGTTTATATATTTTTAGGTGTGAGACTTTTTGAAACAGTCAAGTACTCAAGAACCAACCTCTGTCTGATCCGTTTGGCGCAGAGGTTTTTTCATTAAAATTTTTAAATATTTTTCAGTGGCAAAATACCCAATAAAAAGTAAGAAGATCTGAATATGCCACAAATAAACAATTACAGACAATAACTATAATCATGAAGTGCTAAGGCATAATATATCTCAACATGGTGATTGTGTTGGTACAAGTGTAGTCTGACCCTTAAAAAACAATAATTTTATTTCCGATAGTTCAGTAGAATCAACGTAAAACTACATTATTTCTTAATAACATACGTCCACGTAAGCAATATTCATGCCAAATTTGAAATCGGTTGCATGGTAGCCGAGAAAAAAGCTAGTAGTAAAGGGTGTATTATTTTTTTCCACCCCTGTAGAGGTGGAGTAGTAGAAGGTTTAAATTTTTACCCTGTAGCATACCCATTAAACTAGCATTTTTCGATAGCTGATCCTGCTACGCTCCAGATACAAAAAGTTTCTCAAACCGGGGATACGCTTTTGTAACAACTCACTGCCAAAAAATAACAAGAATCCGATATATTCTATACGAATTATCGCGACAAAATCACCCTTATTTGTCCTTCCCATGTTAAAAAAACTTTCAACTATCATAACTGGAAACGCATATACAAGAACGTTCTCAAAATTTGACAGTGGTCCCATCAAACCATCATGTAGAATCGTTGAAAACGATCTGACGTTAACGACTTTCTTGATAGAAATATCTTAATTTTAAGGTTAGATGAAAAATAAGAGAAACCGTTGGGGAGATATTTATAAATGAACTTTGGATAAACGAGATCGGTCCATTGGTTTCGCCTCTCATACATCTTTTTCTAAACCTTTTTTTCAGTATATAGGAGTGATATACAGTCAAAATTCCTCAAAAACTCGAAATTGAAGTTTTGGAAGAATACAATACTTTTTTCACTTCTAATATCGTTCGAGTAAGTAAGCAAAAATGTGATACCTCAATAATTGTTTATTTTTTTAAATCAAATATTTATTTGCTCTGAGATGTCTGGCAGAACACGGCGTCACCTACCATGTCTACTAGGGCCAGAATTATTTACGTATTATGTAACCAAATATAGATAATACATTACTAGTGAATATTTGCAAACAAGCAAATCTCTATTCCGTACTGTTAGAAATGACTAACTACATACAGTGTGTCTCACTTAAAATGAGCAGACCCCGATATTTCCGTCATTTTTGAAATACAGATTTGAGCTTTGGCACAATAATTGTAGTCCTATATAGACGTACATTTCGAGGCAACTAACTTAAAAAGTAAGTAACAAACTGAGATAACGGCAGCCCCTCAAATGGGGCCCATTTCCGATATTTGGCTTCTCGTTGAAGGTATCGAAAAAGATATTAGAAAAAGTTGTTCAGAATATAATTTTGAGCTCCAATATCAACTATAAATACGAAATTTGCATTTTTAGTTTTTTCAATATTTCTTCCACGCACCATTACAATTTTGGTTTTCAATTTAATAGGATGCCATGGAAATTGAACAAAATATATTGAACAGAAGTGTCGATTTGACAAAAAATATATTTTAAGAGAAAAGAAAACAAACAATTAACTTTTGGTAATCGAAATATATAAAAATAAACCTATTTCACGAATAAAAATTTTTGAAAATTTTTTTGCGATTACTATACTTCCAATCCACTACGTGGATGTGGAAGTAAAACAACAATTTAAAGTAATACTCAGTTTTTGAGATTATTCATATTCATCCTCTCTCAAATTTCAATTTGAAAATTCACGTTAATTAGATAGACGGAGTAGCTTTGAAAGCTTGAATAATGAATCAACCCCTGCCCTGGAACAAATGACACTCCCCTGGAACCAAAAGTTACCCTTTTGGGGTAAAAAGATACCCCCTGTGGCCCAAAGCTCACCTTCCTTTGTAAAATGTTATCCTGTTGGGATCAAAAGTCACCTAGTATGGTTGAATAGTCTCCCAGAGAGCAAATAGGTAAGCAGAGGTCAAATGACATCCCCTGGTGTCAAGGGTCATTCAAAGACAGGTAAGAAGTCCTCCAGAATTGGTAAATATTAACCCCTAGTGTCAATATTCATATAGCATGTGTAGCAAACAGGCTAACTTTACAATATTGTAAGTTGTATTGCTATATTGAAACAGGTATTATCACCACAATACTATCTTTGAATATTTTGATATGTATTAATTTTAGTGTTGAAATATTTTAATTTTTAAATATTTTTTATAGTAAAATTTAATTTTGGCAAAAATTGTTTCTTACTTTTAATTTCTTGTATATCATAATGAATACTTATCTCGGGAGGGGGAGGATGTTATTTGCCCAGTGCGTGCCTTCTTGCTCTTTAGGAAACTATTCATTCATCCCGGATGACTTTTGATCCCAAGAGGGAAACTTTTTACTAAAGAAGGTGGTCTTTGGGCCCCAGGGAGTCAACTGAACGGAGTGACTATTGATCACAGGGGAGCGTCCTTTGCTCCAGGGGTTGATTCATTACCCAAACTTTAGGAGCTATTTCTCCTATCTAATTAACGTGAGTTTTCGTTGAAAGATGAAAAAATTTAATTTTGACGCACGGGGTTTGGAAATTTATAAACTACCTTAAAATTATTATTTGGTCACAAATAATGTGATGAAATAAAATTTTCCGCACCTCTTTATCATAACAAAAATATTCGACTTTAAAAATTTTTTTTTAAATATTTTTAAGGGCCTTAGTGGGACCCAATGGAGGCCCAGGTCTTTGGGATTGTTACACGCATGAATATTTTCACAATTTTAAATTGATTCCATTTTTGTAAAAAAAATAAAACCTGAGGTGGGCAATCTCTTGGGCAGGAGGGGCAATTTTAATATACGGACCCTGTTGATCTTATTTTTTTGGCCCAAGGAACGATCCTATCAGGTTAATTCAAAAATCCGTGTAAAGAGGCATTTCACCTATCTTATCCCGAGGTACCCTTTAAGTTGGTTGCCTCAAAATGTACGACTTATGTAAGACTACAATTGTGCCAAAGCTCAAGTCTGGATTTCAAAAAATAACGAATATCTTCGTCTTCATTTTCAGTGAGACACACTGTACTATATATTTATTTATCAAAGGGAACCAACTGTGTGTTTCATTCTTTGATCTTTACGACGGAAGTCGTCGGTGAACTAATTCCACAAGATAAGAGAGGAAATACTGAGAAGTATTATATTCCGAACCCAATTCCCAAGTCATGACCAATAATGTCAGTTATCCTCTAACTAGAGTAACATCGTGACTAAACATTATCAAGAACTTCCAATGAAAAAGTTGCTGGTCTCAATAACATACAATGAAATTAATTAATCTAAATAGATATGCGGAATTTTAATTAATATAAAAATCAACAAACATTAAATCATATTCTAAAAATAAGACGTTCAATGAATGTCGAACTCTTCAAATATTTATCTGACGAACTTGATTAGTATGAATTTAATAGTCGCATCAGTGACAGCAACACTTTTGATTGTAAACACAAACTCCCGATCCGATTCGAAATATTGCGTCAATGCATTGATTGGATCCGACTGATTTGTTAGCGGCTCACCGTTCACCAATTTATTGTTTAAATGGTTTTGTGATAAAAATAAACTATAGCTAGTGCATCTCTGACTGGATATGAAGCATAGAGTGGAAGTTGTTGTGTTATTATTATTAGGTGAGTTACCTGCTTTTCTAAAAATGATCATTTGTTTTATTTTGTTTTAATGAAAATTCTTGTGAACAGTACAATAAATTAATTTTTTGTTAATTATTATTCCTGGCCGTTAATATACTAGTACAGTCCTCAGGGATTTGAGCTAGGATTAAATAATCCTTATGAGACCTTTCGATTTTTTTGGTAGGTTTTTAGTAGTAGAAAAATATCTTAAAAAGTTATCAATGCAGCTGTGGGTGGGGGATAAAATAAAATGGCGTCAAACCTAAAAAAGAAATTTTTGGAAATACCTTTTAAAATACGAAAAGTATAAGAATTATCATAGAGGCGAAAATTATATATAACCGTTTTCGCGTAAAATTAGAATCAAAAGTGTTGACTGCCAACGCGCGAACGCCAAAATTAGTGTTTTCCATATAATTGGCACAGATATTTTAATAACCCTTGAAATACCGCTGTCTAAGAAATCGCTACTTCCACATCCAGATTTCCCATCCGTTTCTTTCAAGGAAAACGTCTTCACTATATTTTGTCTATAGTATGTGGAAATAATTGGTCACAGAATTTTAATAAAATAATATTTGAGGTAGATGTCATAAAATAATTGAGGCGTGGGCTTCTATCATATACGCCAAGAATAAAGTTTTTGGACTCCTTTTAGCTTGCTTTACTTATTTTTCCCTATTTAACCCCCCCCCCCCACCCCCATCCTCTACCCTTCAATGAAAGAATGTCAATCAGATATCATTAAAATGTATACGTGTACCAAATTTCAAGTGAATATCTCAATTTTACTTTATCCAACCCCTTTAATAATGGAGGTAACGGTGGGTTGAAAAATATTATAAAGAAATCTAAGACCTCAGCGTCTAGTATATACACCAAAACCCAAGTTACTGTATTCTTGCCAGCTTGCTTTACTTATTTTCTCTTATTTACTCCTACTTAACACCCAGCCCTTCACAGGAATTAGTGTAAAATATAATCTGGTTCTAGACCTCGTCAATATGTATACCAAAAAAGTCAATATCTTAAAAAAGTTCCTGAGAAAACGTGCGCACAAAAAAGCAACAGACCGCTTGACCAACAGACAGATTTTTTTTGCTCAAATTTAAAATCTCGACGTTTTATGACATAAAAAAAAATTGAAAATTGTTTTACGATTACTATACTTCCACTCCATTACGTGAATATGGAAATAAATGATTTAATCATTGACTATAAAATGACAAAAACAAAATAGGAGCGCCGCACAGTGTTTTAAAAATGAATTTTTGTGGACAAAATTCTAACTACACCTGAGGTTTGCTTGAAATTACTATTTTTTTAAAGTAATCTCAAAACAATACTTTACAAAGCCTAACTGTCCAAATTGAGGCAAATTGGCCAAAAACCCTAATTTCTTTGTTTTTTAACTGAGAAATAGAATATTTACAGTGAAATGGCGAGGATGGACCTTCCTACATTTAAGATCTCTCTTTCTATAATGGTTGTACATTATGTTTTTGAGTCGTTGATTACAAATATGATATTCGTTTTACATAAAAGTGGTCCAATTTTGAGAAATTGTCCCTTTCTTGGGGGTTTCTATTAAGTAATTTATTAAACTATAACATGATCATAGTATTCTAAGCTTTTTGGATCGATAAATAAAGAAGTATTGATTTTTTGAATGTCAATGAAAAAAATCCGTTATCTTACTAATCTTACTAATATAGAAAATTCAGTATATGTTTGTTTATAACTCAAAAACTTCTTGATCGATTCAGCTCAAATTTTCAGAGAATATTGCGACAAACATAACGCCATTAAAGTAATTTTTGTGAAAATTGCATTAATTTTTGTGCTTAGAGACCGGACAAATCAATTTTCGAAAAAATAGTAACGAGTATTTGATCTCTTATATACTAAATCCAAATTAATGTTTTTAGCCAATTTGCTTCAATTTGGGCAGTTAGGCGTTGTAAAGTATTGCTTTGAGAATACCGAAAAACAAAATTAGTCATTTCAAGCAAAACTCAGGTGTAGATCGAATTTTGTCCACAAAAATTTATTTTTTAATCACTGTGCGCCGCCTTGGGCGGCTCTTAGTAGCTCCTCCTAATTTCAATTCTATACAAATTTTCGTTGGAAGTTTTGTACCTCCTCTTGGTATGTCTCAACCACTACAAAATATTTAGTTATTTGCAATTGACATAATTGATATTTATCTTTCGTTCAAAGTATTTGTAAAGATGTGAGTTTTCAGTACTGAGAATATATTTATAAAAAATCTCCGATTTTAAAATACATGCACTTTATTGCACATTCCTGATGAATCTAAATTATAATGAGAAAATGGGTATGGCTTATTAAAAATAGATGCACTTAGCTTTAGTTCATTTTTGGTAATTTGCGGGCAATTTGAAATAAAATTTTTATAAATTATCAAATAAACGAAAATTACAACAAATTTAGAGTCCACTCATTTTATATCCAGCACATGTGAACATTTTTGACTCCCATGATATCGAAATGTGACATATGATGATCCCAAATCAACAAGATATTAACGAGTATATTTCAAGATGTAGACAATTTAATGGAGTAGATTTTTTTTTTTGGCATTGGACCTAATCCATTAGCCACTTGCTAATCTGAAAGCTAACCTAAACAACGTAGTGGAATAATTACTTGAAGACTAACAACAAGAACGTAAACACGGGCACCCTCTTCTCGCCCAGGGGAAGGAGTAGATTCTAAAACAGAAAAAACAATATATTTGTTTTTCAATGTAAGAAACAAATGTTATCATTAAAATGTCTTAATATCTAGTAATGACAAATTCATCTTTGGCTTTTAAAATGAAACGCAAGGAAAAAGTCGTCCGTTCGTTGGCTCGTGAAGCTTGATTCTTATTATACGCGAAAACCGTTTATGACGAAATTTTTTGTATAGACATTTTTTTTGTAGTATTCTCTGCTCTTTAATTTTCATCTCCACGATAGTTTTTGTATTTTTCGTGTTTTAAAAGTTGTTTCCAAACATTTTTTTTTAAGTTTGACGCCATTTTATTTTCTGTTCCTCCCACACTGGCCTTGAAAACTTTTAAAATACTTTTTTACTATTGAACACTTACCAAAAAATCAAAAGTTATCATGATGACTATTTTTCCGAGTTTTTGCCGGGAACTAGGTTATACCTTAAAGAGAAGTTATCTACTGTATATGTATTCGTAAGTAGAAAACATGGATAACAGAACAATTTCTACAGATTTTCGAAATGTTACATTAATTTAAATATGATTTACCATAGGCTTTATCTGCATACAATTTATTATTCTATGAATCAAATATAAAGCAATTTCTGTATTACAGTGTTTCCTATTTAAGATGGCTTCACCTTAATATTGTTGTTATTATACTCTTTGCAAATACAGAAAGAAGAGTGTAATGCACTCGATCGGCACATTTCTAAAACAGGTAATATCGCTTGTAGGGAAAAAAAATTGTATCACTGTGTTGGTGATCGAATTCTGAACAACTTTCAAAATGTCCGTCTATCTGTCTGTCTGTACGTCCGTCAGTCACATTTCTTGTAAGTACGATAACTTTTAAGAACGAAAAGCCGGATTATAGTGAAATTTGGACAGTAAGATCGTGTTATCTAGAGGAAGAACCCTATTATTGTAGGCGAGCCAGCTCTTCAGGAACTCAGATCTCAGACAAACTGCAACCTCAACAAAAAAAAATACTCACATGTAGTTTGCTATGGCTGGAAAATGATATTATTTTGGAAAAAGAATCTTTGGTGGAATTTGCAAAAAAAAAGTGAAAGGTCACAAAAGACGGTGTTTCGCATTCTAAAGAAAAAGTTGAATTTACACTTTAAAAAATGTTGACGTAAAAAATGTGAGCAATAAAAAAACGAACAAAACCGGTGGAATTCAATTGGTCCAGTGGTTCCCTCGCAAACTTTAAAAAACCACTAAAATTGCACGTTCTTTCAAAAATTCATAACTCCGGTTCAAATATATATTAAATGCTGAAACTTGCACAGGTTGGAGTATTAGTTGTCCAAACATACTCTCAAAGTTTCAATTGAAGGTACCGTGTAGATTTTGCACACTATTGCTTTTTGAAAAAATGGCACAACAACGTGTCTTTTTTTGTTTTGTTAAAAGTCGATTGGAAACATGTGAAAAACGCAATCGAAGACCAATAATTTCAGAGCTGTGGAAGGGGCGAAGAGTGGGGGTAGCGAGAACAAAGGGGAACTCGACTACACCCACTCTTAGCTGCTTCCACCTCGCTGAAATTAACGGTTTTTGATTGCGCTTTTTGCATGTTTCCAATCGACTTTTAGCAAAACAAAAAAACGCGTTGTAGAGTAAATCTCGAAGCATACAACCGCGTTGGTTAAATATCAATTCGACCGCCACAGGGTTTTCGCGGCGTTGTGCAAGAAGCAACGGTTTGCACAAAGTACACAGTATTTTCGATTGAAATTTTAAGGGTAGGTTAAGAACTACTAAAACTCCAATGCATGTGAATTTCAGCCTTTGATGTGTAGTTGAACAGGAGTTAAGAATTTTTGAAGAACGTGCAAATTTAATGGCTTTATGCAATTTTCGAACCAATAGACCAATTGAGTTCCACCTTGGCTCGTTTTGTTCGTTATTTTATTGCGCACATCTTTTACTTGAACACATTTTTTCGTATAAATTCAAATTTTCCATTAAAATGCGAAAAACCTTATTTGCGACTTTTCGCAATTTTTTTTGCAAATTCCACCAAAAATTCTTTTTCCAAAATAATATCTTCCAGACATCGCAAACTACATGTGCTTATTTTTTTGCTGAGGTTGCAGTAAGTCTGAGGGTAAGTGTAGCTCGCCTACACTATATAGTTTTAAAAAAAATCGACCAATAAAATAAAAATGTTATTAATTATACAAATTCTTTAAATTTATGTACTTATTTATATTATATAATATTGTTACATTGTAAAACCGACAATAGTACCTATTCATATATCATATATCAACTTAACAGCAATAAATTTGTCACAAATGCGATAATATTATGGACCAAACTTGGCGACTCATTCATCTCGCAGATAGACAAGACCGTCACTAGCTAATAAAAACTAACATTATTATACTGTTCGCATATATTAACAAAAAAATTACGAAGAGTATTCTATAGAATGTGCAACAGTTGTATAGAAAGTACAATAAATCGGCGAAGAGTATAATGGTAGCTTGTTCTTCATGGAGTTTAAAAAATATTGGACATCATAAGGATGGTTCACTTCGTTATTACATCTGTGAGAATCAGAAAAGTACGCTCAGTATTAGCAAAACACAAGCATTTTTTACCAAACATTTTTATTTGAATAATATTTCAAAACTTGAAATTCAAAAATTTAATGAAAATCGGTTAAGTTGAGAGTAGTTAAAGTTGCCCCTAGTTTTAAAACTTTTTCTCCTTCAAAACATGCGTAGTTATTCGTTTCTTTGCGCCCCAAAATAATTTGGTTATTCGTCTGTGAGTTATTGACTAATGAAAGTGGGGTTGTTAAATTCATGGTATTTTAGTCGTCCAAAACAGAAGCTAATTTATAAACGTTGGTGGAAAATAATATTTGGAATCTATATGATCTATTACCAAGGAGCAAATCTGACATACTTCTAGTTAATAAAATGTACAAGTAGTCATCCAATGGAAACAGTAATTACTTAATAATTTAAAGACGGCAAATAAAGAGGAAAGTTCTATGTAAGTACTTTTCCTACCTTTACTTAGATCTACACTTAGACCTTCACTTGGATATCGAAGCAATTTATATGCAATGTATATGCAGAGAACTGCTATGAATATGTGAAAAAGGTTGCAGTAAATAGACAGCTGGCTATACTTTTGAAAAATGGGGAAGGAATTAAAACACGTTTTTCCAAAACTTAGAATTTTGTCAAAACGTGTTAAAACTAACCGTGCGGCTTATGCCTTGAATTTGTGATCAATCTAAAAAAAAAAAACGTCTTGCTATAAACAATCATCTTTAAACATACAAAATATTACAAATTTCTATTGTGAAATAAACTTAATTATCTTTCAATTGAGATCAACCGCGTTCATATATCTTAATTAGAGTGTCATCTATGGCTACCTGAATTTGATGAAAAAAAATTTTGCTGCTGTCAAAAAGATAGATCTCTAAGGTATATAAAAATGTAGCCTCTTTAGGTATACTGTTACAGCTAAACTATCATGATGGTATTTATTTTTCCATTTAGTTTTTTGTTATATATGTTTGAAAATCATTTCAAAGAAATGGTTGATTCCTAATAACAGTTATTAATACATTTTAATTTTCCTTAATTTATCGACTACTTCATGATTTATTTCGTCTTAAATTCGAGCATTTTGGATCCACCAACTTGTATTTTTATTTTTTAACGTTACATCAATTGTTAAAAGTATTAAAAATACCTATACAATATATGAACTTAGAAATAAAGTACGTATTAATACTTACTAATTTTTAATGATTGTGCATAATTTTGATACTAAATTCGATCATTTTGGAGCCGTTTTTGTATTTATTAATATTTGGATCACTAGATGAATAGTTTAACGTCAAAATAATGAAAATTAAATAATTTTTCATAACAAAATGGTCTATTTTTCGAGTTCAAAAAAAATCAGTCGGCAATAAAATGGTAGATATATGGTTATAAAAAGCCACTAAAATAGTTTATGGGTAAATTCAGATCGGATCGATTTACTAATGACCTACTTTTTTCGTACACAATAAATAAAGCTCACTGCTCTACCGACTACTTAAGTGACAGAAGTCGCTATTTTTGAGAACATTCATTTCAAATAAAATTGAACACAAAAGGGGAGGTTCTAGGGTTCTATATACTTAATATAGATACAACAGGAATTCTTGTCTTCATCGCTCTAGACTGTTACTTATTATAAAAAAAAATTATGTAAAACAATATTTTTAAGAAAAAGCTCTTATATTAAAAAAAACTGTACTAAAAAGTAAAAAATGATTATTTAAAATTTATGCACCTGGAAACAAAAAGATTTGGGGACGGTAGCATATATAGAATATATGCTTTGCTCAATTGGCCGCCCCCAATGCTTTTGGTTTCCAGGTGTACGAATTTAAAAAATATTTTTTCTACTTTCTAGTACAGTTTTTTATATAAAAATTTGTATCGACATAAGTGCACTTTACCCTGGATAGATTTTCATGTTTTTTACTCTTTTAAACTTTGGTTGTGCAACTAAAAAAAAAATTCCATTTGTTGCACACTTAATCAACCACACTGTATATCCTGGGTGTAGAATCAGGTGATGCCTATCATAAAAATGCATTGTTATCGAAACTGAATCAACATGTAAAATTTCAACTCTGTAGAATAAGAGGAAGTGGTTCTCATTTAGCTTGCAAGATATAACCTAAACAATCTATATAACACACTAACATTGCAAGTTAACTAAAAACTTTTAAAAATACGGACGTGTAATATACCTCACGAAATAAAATTTCTACAATCCAAACACTTACTTTTAAACTTATGCCGGGATATTTGTATCCGTCCCTGCTATTTTAGTTTGTTGTATCTCATTGTTGCAATTGTATTAATCAATGTATAATAAGGAATAATTTAAAACTCATTAAACAACAACTGTCATGGAATTTTTTATACAATCAAAATATTCAAGTAAACTATTTTGGAGCCTGTTGTCTGTTTAATTTTCTTGAACTTATAATTAACAAGCTAACCATTATACTCTTCGCTTTACTGCACTTTTTATATAATAGTTTTAGACATTTTTAGTTTAATCACAAAACATTAAAGAATTGTTTTTATAAAAAAAATCAATAACTTTTTTTTCAATACAATGCAATTTCAATACAATCGGACTTTTCATTATCGTTATCGTGCTTACAAGAAACGTGACGGACGGACAGACGGACAGACAGACGGACGGACGGACGGACGGACAGACGGACAGACGGGCGGATGGACATTTTGAAAGTGGTCAGAATTCTATCACCAACACAGTGCAATATTATTGGTTTTAGAAATGTGCAGATGGAATGCAATATACTCTTCGTTTTGTATTTGCGAAGAGTATAATAAAGTAATTTATATGAAGCATGCTATCGATTTCATAATTCTACTTCCACATCCACTAAGTGTACTTCTACACTTAGTAATCGTAAAAAAAAAAATTCTTATTGAAATGGGTTTAAAATATCATGAAACATCGAGCGAAACAATTTCTGTCTGTCTGTTTGTAACTTTTTTTTTGTGCTCACGTTTTCTCAGGAACTGTTTCAAATATTGACTTGAAACTTGGTACACATATGTATCATGACGAGATCTGGCAGTATATTATATTTTGCGCTAATTCCGGTGAAGGGTTGGGGGGTAAATAGGGGTGAATAAGGGAAAATAAGTAAAGCAAGCTGTTAAAAGTACAGAAACTTGAGATTTGGTGTATAGACTAGAAACCAAGGCCTACGATTTAATATATTTTATTACTAAATATTTCCACGTACTAGAGTGCGAATATAGTCAAGGCGTTTTCCTTTAAAGGGACTTGGATGAGAAATCTGGACGTGGAAGTAGTAATTTCTTAGACAGCGGTTTTTATCTTTCCAGCTCAAAATGTACATTCATAAATATTTCTATAAGTTTGATATTTTAAATTCATTATTTATTTAAAGGTGCAATGATGTGGTAATAATATAAAAACCTTACATTTGTGAAGTATGAGATATGTTCCAAGGTATGGTCTGTGCAATAAAGTAATTTGAACTATTCATACAGTATATTACTGCATGTTATGGAATGATAGTATGCATAGACAGGGAGCCAGCAACGTCGTAACCTACCGAATTTGATTAAGGCTCATTTTCTAAAGGAGAGGTAACTTCATTTAGATTATCATCGTAATATTTCTACTATATTAATTACAATCTTGTATATGTTTCTTTTGGAAAATGACATATTTCTGGTGTTACTCGGACTTTCCTTCTTCCTTTCCTCGTTCTTGTCAACATCGCAGTTATTAAAGATTAGTACTGGAACCCCAACACTTTTCCTGTGATGCGCGGTGGGTGGTGAAAACTTCTACATTCATCTTACAAAGGCATGGACCCAAAATATCTCTCTGCTAGTATTTATTTTCAAAAGCGAAGAGTTTCATTTTATTGGAGCACGAAAAGCCATCGTTGTTAGTGCTCTAACGTAAACGTTTTTTTTTTTTTTGAAAATTACTAGAAAAAAACACATCTGGCCGATCGTAATCGTGAGGTGTTAATGGTTATTCCTTGGCTTACTGAAAAGCTAGCGTGATTCTACATAGGTGGTTATATAGAAGGGATTCTACCCTACTCCCCCGATATTAAGATCTAGATCCCAGAACTAGACACGTCGATAATGATGATGTGACTAAGAACTTCCATTGTCACTCTACTCAAGCAAATGGGGTAGAATCCCCATTATACCGGGCGCCGACAAAATTAGTATTTTTCAAGATTAAAATTTTAAATTTGGGTACAGGATATCTGATACATAAATCCATTTTCTGACATAACTAGACCCAAAACTTCACTTCTGGTTTAACTTTAACTATTAACTTTTTTGTTTCAAATTACATTCTATATATTTTTTTATCTTATCTGATAGACGTTTCAATTACATTTACAATGGTCACTTCCGATTTAATCGGAAGTGCTACTAACTTTCTTATTTTAAATAGCACGCTGTATATTTTCTAATCTTATCTGATAGAGGTTTGAATTATCTTTACAATAGCTTTCTCAAAAACAAAAACAAGTTTCCGAACTATTACTAGCTTGCTTTACTTATTTTTCCCTACTAGTCCCTATTTACCTCCCAACTCTTGAACGGAATCAGCTCAAAATATACAATTTCCAGATATCGTTATAATACATACATGCACTAATTTTCAAGTGAATATATCAATTTTATTTTGTTAACTCCTTTAATAATGGAGTGGGAGTGGCAGATGTCTTTAAAAAAATGAGACCTAGGCTTTTATTACATACACTAAATCTCAAGTTTCTCTTACTAACTTGCTTTACTTATTTTTCCTTCTATTTACCCCTCTTCCCTTCAATGAATACCGTCCGCCACAAACCGACCGACTGACAGACAGAAACATTTTTCGCTTAAATTTAAAATCGCGACGTTCCATGACACTCTAAACCTAATTCAATAAAAGAAATGTTACTTCAACCAGAAATCACATAGAAACAATAATAAGTCATTAATGATCCTTTACGAATGACAAAATAATCTAAACTTTTTTTTATATAATGTGGTAATAAAACTTAATTTCTGTAGGTTTGACATTGGTACATTCTGCTCCTTCCCAAAGTGCGATGCCAGCGTGTCTCACCCAAGAATGTGAATTAGACTCAGGTCCAGTGTGTGCGATAGATGCCTCAGGATTACCTCAAACATTTGATAATAGATGTATGGCCATGCTGGCGTTCTGTCGATTTGGTTCTTGTAAGTAATCATATTTTCTATATAAAACATTTATATATTGAGTAAGGAATGAATGCAACAAAAAATATCATCCCACGAAAGACCAGGCATGGCACAGTTCATGAGAACACACATTATCGACATTGTTGTCACCTGCTTGTCAAAAAGATACATTAAATCCTCAAGTACTCAATATTCATATAACTTGTATATTAAAACTCCGTTTTCAAGTTGATGCCTTTGAGAAATTTTGCACAGGACCTCGCATGTGTTTCTTAATGAAATGAAAAGAATATTAAGGTTGGTACTTCAGTTACCTGAAGTACCAACCAATGTTACCATTTTTCAAAATAACTCTTTCTAATCGAACTACATCCCCTTAAAGAATGTACGAAACAACAGTTTTAAATCGGTTCTTCATTACAGTTCTCAAACGTTACAAATATGTCTTCTATGTGTTCAGATGGTGCTCTTATAGACCCATTATGGTGCAGAGAATACCTAATTCAAGTACCATATTATGGTAGTTATATAAGCAAAACAGTCAACAGTACTCCGTTTTGTCAACTACAGTAGAACCTAAGCTCGTATAGCAACTTTTCCTTCAGTATTTTTCCACCAATACAAATATTTATTTTATAAACATACACTTGTTATTGAAGACGAAGCTTTTTACTAGTTTTTACCAAAAACCTGGAATTTTTCAAACTAAAATTCAATTAAATATAGTACATTAGGGCCCCATATTCCCTTCCAACGTATAAGATGTAGCAATTTGGGACCCTAGTATTATTGTTGCACTTACTTAACCTAAAACTAAATACATAAGTCGAGGCTGTTCGCTCATGGCCCAAAACTTATATAGAATCAACACGAGGTTTGTGTTCACTAACGAACTAGGTACTTTAGATGTATTTGAATTTATTTTATTCTCTCAAGAACGGTTAACACTACGAAATTTATTCGATGAATTGAAAACTTTCTAAATTAATCAGGACACTTAACGAATTTTTTGGCAAAAAAATTGCAGGTATTTCGAGAAGTTTAAAGGGGGAACTGTTAATTTCACCCAATTGGGAACAATCTAGATGGTCGAAAATATTTCATTACATTTTTGGATTTTTTTTGTTTGATCAGTGATTCATCTGGCATGGCTTAAGCGATTTCTATGGAAATCTTTTCCAAACTGTAGAGTATGGCTAGTGGCGATGCTCTCTTAATTTCATCATGCTATGTAACAGTATCTGAAAATACCAAATTCTATTCGAGAGAGAATTTTTTAAGCGCTATAAATAAAATTATGTTAAAATTAGTAGTATTTACGAAGTAGCTAATAGTGACTCTCATGTCAAAAGTTAGAAACCCAAAATGACGAATCCTATAAGCTATAAAATAATTACAGAAATGTTGAGGTTTATGTGAAATATTGTCAACAAAATGGTGATAAAAATTAAATATCGTTTTTTGCTAGATCCTTTTAAAAGGATGTAGTACCGGGAAGGATTATTTTGAAAGAAATTGTATGAAAACCCCCTTAATTTTCGAATAAAAATCAACCTTTTAATTTACCGTTTAATTTTATTATCCTGTATAAATAAAATTTAATTCATAAATGAAACTGATAACGCATTAGTATTTACATAATATTTAAACTCAATACGTAATATAATAAACATTACGTATTTGAAAAAAAGAATTTGTAAATAACTGAACTTGAATTATCAGTATTTATCATTTTTGTGTCTCATAATATTTTTGTACATTATGGATTTTGTATATTCATAAAATCGAATTAGTTTTGAAATCTATAGATAAATCTTAGGTTATTTCTCAAAAAAGGATTTTTACAAAATTTTACTGTAACGATTTGACAAAATTTGTTTCAATCCTATTATTAAGATTAAATACACAAAACATTCTAGTCTAGACCCTCAGTATCTTTAGGGGAAAAATAAACGTTCTCACGAAAAAATCATTGGAAAATTGATATATTCAACAATTTAAGTTTATTCTCGTAGGTGTTAAGCGTAAATTTGGTTTCTTTAATGTAAAGGACAGGAGGTATCTGGAAACGAACGTTCCTCTCAAAAATTAGAACGTGTTGCAAGCGACCCATTTCTGTGAACGTATTTGTTGAATTTCCTCCTATTATACAGTACCCATGCTCCAATGTTCGTTATAATTTTGATAAAAGGTACGTATCGGGAAAAATATCAGCTTTTTAGAACACATTAAAAATGGAAAATTAAAGGAGACATAAAATATCAATGACTTTTATATCAAATACGTATTTCGAAAATGAAACTTTAAAATGAAAATTTGTCTAAGAAACATCAACTGCATTTCCAAAGACCTGTTTAATATAGTTCACTCGACGGGGTGCGTGAACACAAATATTTCACTTCCGATTTACATATAGTGGAGGTATACTTACCCAAAGAAAATAATGTTCTTCAAGATTTTTTTATGCGTTGCTTGTATAGGTTATAATAATACATAACTGTGAAAAATTTCGGACATGGTGGCATAATACCTTCTTTGCTTTAGACATTTTTTGTTTAATTGCAAAACATAAAAACAAATCATTTTAAAAATTTAAATAATTAATAACTTTTTTGTTTGTTGATCAATCTTGCTCTAAAAGTATGATTCTTCCTCTTGCTAATACTAACATACTCTCCAAATTTCAGTACAATCGGAGTTTTCATTCTTAAGTTATTGTACTTACAAGAAACGTGGTGAACAGACAGATAGACGGACGCACAGACAGACATATGGACGAACATTGTTGTTCAGAATTCTATCACAATGATGTGAAAATATTTTCTCTACAAGCGATATTACCTGTCTTGGAAATGTGCTAATCAAATTCAATATACTCTTCGAATTGTATTTGTGAAGAGTATAATAATAATACATAATTGCAAAAAATATTTCTGCTGGGGCTTACTGCAATTAAATTGTTATGTAGTGAGCATTTTGAAATAACGCACATTTTGTTCAATGTATTTTGCAATATTACTAAATAGTTAGTAATTTCTTAATTTGTCCAATTTATTTAATAAAATATGATAACCTCTTACTTGACCAATGTTATTTTTACCATTTCCCAATCTCCGAAATATTCAGGGTGCCTCGAAATTCCTGCATTCACCTTTAGGTACTAATTGAAAAATTGCAAAAATAACAAGCTAACCATTATACTCTTCGCCGATTTACTGCACTTTTTATGCAATTGTTGCACATCCTATATGATACTCATCGCAGTTTTTTTTGTAAATAATATTACTTTTAGACATTTTTAGTTTAATTATAAAACAAATTTGTTTTTTTATTTAAAAAATTTATTACTTTTTTATTTATTGCTCGATTTTGTTTAAAGACAATAAGGTTCTTCCTCTAGCTAACACTTAACGACTCACTGCCCAAATTTTAATACAATCGGACTGTTAGCTCTTAAGTTATCGTGCTTACAAGGAACGTGACGGACGGACAGACAGACAGACGGACAGACGGACGGACGGACGGACATTTTGAAAGTTGTTCAGAATTCGATCACCGACACAATAATATGAAATATTTCCGGTTTTAGAAATGTGCCGATCGAATGTAATATACCCTTCGTTTTGTATTTGCGAAGAGTATAATAAGAACACGTTTTATGAACATATGTTAGGGTTTTCTAGAGGAGATACGGGCCCCCTATGATTGAGTCTAAATATAGGTTTTTACTGATTGTCTCAGAAAGGCTTTGAGACAAGGTGCTATGCAATAATATTACGATAATCTGTAAATACATGTCCAAAAGTACTTTCTAAAAGAGCTACTTTCAATGAAACAATGTAATAATAATAAAGTCATTATTTTTGCAAAAAAGTTTAATGAATTGTAATAAAAGAAATAATCTAGAGTTAAAGAAAACTAAAAGTTGCTCAAAATAAATCTTCTTTCTTGTTCGATGCATGTGCTAGTGCGGCGAACAATATTAGTTGTTGCCTTTTCCCCAGTTATAGACTAAAAATGTCGCCACTATGTCTGCTCTTAAATAGTCCTCACTAATAGTATAATTAAAGCCAGTGAAACTTATATTTGGATATAATTCTCATAGGGTCGTAGCTCCGTTAGGAAGTATTTCCAGGCACAGGTTTATAGGAAGTTTATGTTACTGTGTTTGCATGTAAAACCAGTACTTAAAGGCTAATGCGGAAATTTCGTAACACCCTGTATATTTGTCTATATCATTCAAATTTGGTATATATTTCAAATACAAAACAATAAATAACATATCGATGATATTTTCAATGTTCAAGAAGACCTTTGAAATAGTGTCCATAAACACTAACACACTTGAACACTACTCGCATATTATCATTCGATGCGGATATCGCCTACTATGTTGGCATCAGCTGGAGATGATTGAAATAGTTTTAATCATCTCCAGAAAATGTCAACATGGTTGACAAGATCCGCGTCGAGTGATAATATATGAGTCTAGTGTTCAACTGTCTTGGTGTTTGTGGAAACTACGTCAGAGGTTGTGTCACATAGAAGACTGCAACCCCTTAAAAAAAACTGATATTTTTATTTTATCTAATCTTTATGTTTGTTTCAGATTTTGCTGAAGTAAAACCAGGAGAATGCTGACATTAACCCCTATTAACTACCTACCAATATCAAATAAGTCATGTAGATTTAGAGAAAAGTACCAGTATTCTCAACAATAAACAAATTGTTGTAATATTTAAACTATACGACTTACCTATATTATAATAATATATTATTTAGTAGTTTTATTATACACACTATTTAATTTTTTTAGCATTACAATAAAGAAGTAACTATGTACCTACTGTGTAGATTTAAATAAACCTAAATGGGCACCTACGTTTTCTGGTTGTTTGTTATTTATAACCAACTTCCAAAAATATAAGGAAGAGAATGTTTTTAATTCAGTCCATATGTTTGTTTGTTTTTTTTTTTGTATTTGTTCGTTTATTTGCCTGGATTGGCAAGAGCGACTCTGAAATTTTTTTGGCTTTATAATTATCCCATTATAGTTTTATCAAGCTATATCTATATCTATATTCTTTTACTAACTGTATGGTATTATTGGTCTGCTGTGATCTTATTCTGGGTTACATCCAGTGTACAGTGTGTCGGACTTTCAAAAAGAGCAGATTTTTTTGGAATTGGTGGTTATGAGTTTTCGGTGTAGGTGATATTGAATCTGATGTCAATAATTAAACATTAAAACTAGTTAACTCACCGCGACGTTACAGAGCAGCATATTGAAACTCAGTTTTTGCCAAAAGTTGTGCAAAATCTATTAGTTTACACTGTTATCAACTATAAAGTAATTCGCCACTTTATACAGTGTCAGTCAGGAAACGTTAAATCTACTTTTTCCTCATTTTTTTCAATGAAACATCGTGCATGCTAGAATACCAGAGGCTTGCTCTTTAGAATAGTTTTTCACGCATATTAAGTTGGTCTGTCTATCTGTCTGTATATCTGTCAAGAGTGTCGAAATATTTAACACAATAATCATTTAGATTTAGCGATATAGCAATTTTCTGTCATTTATTTTTCATTATAAAGTATAACATGCTAAGAGTCTCAGTGGCGCAGTGCTAAGGCGTATTTTAACTCTTTTTTTTTTGCTTAAAAACTACCACTGAATATACTGTTTTGCTGTTTTGCTTTGTATAATATGTACCTGCAACACTAATATGTAATATGCAAGACCTTGGAGAGAAAATACTGGCCCGGGGCTAAAAAACACTTACGGGCCCCTCATTTTTGAAATCCTGCGCAAAAATTCGTACCAGAATCATCTCGAAGTCGAAAATTTCCAAAAATATGCTTAGTTGATTCCAGTATATTATAATTTCTCCAGCATTATTCGAATCTATGTATGCAGCGTAAATTCATTCATAACATAAACGATTAGAGCAGAAATCATATATAAAATCTAGAGCCGAAGTTATGTTGTTCCTACTACACACGACTATACAGGGCCGCAAAAGAAAATCGAAATGTACCTTTGACCAGACCAGATGCATTATATGTTTTTGAGATCGCTGAAACTGAATCCGAAACCAGTTTTGCTCCATCACTTCTGGTTTTTCTCATAACCTCAAAAATTAAGAAAGAAACAGTAAAACTTAACAATATTAACCGCTTACGTACGACTCCAAAACAATTTTCGATATAAATTTCGAAGAGCGGGGGGGGGGGGAGATATTCCTTAGAATTGAATATTTATCTCGGTCAAAATTCTGAAGAGCGGCAGGTGATCAGAGCCGGATTATCCATAAGGCAATATAGGCAGGGGCGCCGGCGACGAACAAAAAAAAACAACAAATTTTCATACTTTCATAAATTATCAACAAAAAACAGAAATGTTCTTAAAAGCTATTATCATTTCTTTTCTGCCTGGTAGATTTGGTCAGATGTGGGTCGAATACTGGACCTTAAATAGGAGCGTACCCGATGTTTGTTTCAATCCGCGTCATTCGACTTTTTTTTCAACTCGCTCTATCACAATTTTTCATCGGTCTGTGTGAAACTTTGTAGAAATGATTCTTAAATACAATATAACAATATTGTAGATCGACATTTGTCGAAACTTGAAATTCCCTCTATACTTTTTTCCTGAGGAACACAGAAAACGTGGAATTTTTCGGCTATTTGTTTACATCAAAATAACTGCATTTCCTTTGCAATCATATGGCAGCGCTAGAGTCTAGCTCGATCGTTTTTGTTCACATCCGGCCGAGTAACGGCAATTCATGTAAACAAAAACGATTGATTTTCATTGATTTGAAGAGTGAAATTTTTTTGGTTTTTATTTTTTATCTCGAAACCAAATAATTGGCTATACGCTCATATTTTTTATTTCTTATTTTGATGAACATGTTTTCCGAAATATTTTTCGGTAATATTTCAAGATTTCCCTAGGCTCCGACAGCTCAGAGAACAGTGAGTTATTGCACGCGACACGTCAATCATCATGACTTAACTAGTGCGTCTAATTACTTCCACATTCACATTTTTCTTGTTGAAATAGGTTTAGAATGTCATGGAACGCCGAGATTTTAAATATGTGCAAAAAAAAATATGTCTGTCGTCTGTAATTTTTTTTTTACTGATATAAATCCAGAAAACGTACGTAATAGTTATTTATGATACAAGTGGTAAAAATGATGTTTCATTTACAAAATATTTGTTTTTATTTTTTTTGTCCCCACTCACAAAATAAAATATCATTTTTAACATTTAATCATAAATAACTATTATACCTACTTTTTCCATTTAATGTTTTTTGTTTGTTTGTTTGTGTTGATTGTATATATTTTTTTATATTATATTATTTTATATTATATATAAAAACTTTAATACCAGTTTGAAAGTTTTGTAGTAGGAGGGGGGCGCTATAATATAGCCTACGGGCGAAAAAAGTCATAATCCAGCACTGCAGGTGATATTCCTTAGGATTGAATATTTGCCCCCCTCCCCCCCCTCTCGACGGGCCTGTTCATGTGCTTGACGTAGGGAATTCGCTACAGCAAACTAAAGCAAACTTAATTTCAACGTAGGAAATATTCAAAATGAGTTCCTTGAACGCCTTGGCAGTATCCTAATCGTAAAAAAATGTATTCTAACGTTTCCCAACATCTGAGGCCTGACCGACCTAACCACTTTCGTTATTCTTCTTCTTAAGTCAGCTATATCGCGTGGTTTAGTTTGGAATACCATACTTTTCACATATTCTAGTAGAAATAAATCTAAGGGTGTAAGATCAGGAGAACGTGCTGGCCATTCTTGCTATCCTCGCCTCCCTATCGACCGATTTGGAAATGTTAAGTCAAGGTATTGCCGGACATCGATTCGGTAATGTGGTGGTGCTCTATTCTGCTGGAACCATATTACATCCGCTGGAACTTGTGTGTTTGCTTGAGCAGGATATAAGCTTGCTAAAGTTGGCATTAAATTATTTTGACATCAATGAAAGAGGGCCAATGACATGGATTTTCCGTATATAATTTTCTCATCCAGTGAGGATTTTCATTGGCCCAGTAACGACACTTTTGACGATTAACGTGGCCACGAAGAGTAAAAGTGGACTCATTCGAAAACAAAACATTTTCTAGTTGGATAACATTGTTACCTAACCTTCGCATCATTTGTTCACAAAAATATGTTCTTCTATCAAAATCATCTTCACTAAGCTCCTGAGTTGAGGTCAGTTTATAGGGATGCATTTTATTTCCTTTTAATACGCGAATAATTGAGGAATGGCAAGCATCCAATGCTGAAGCTGCTTGTCGACTTGAACTATGTTGGTTTTCTTCAAACTCAAACTGTATATCTAATTTGGTATCGTTACTCATTGCATTGGAAGCTTCTTTTTTTATCTACTGTACATTTCCATGTTCGCAAAACTTTTTCAGTTTTGCTAATTGTACCTTGGGATATATAGCAAAACTCAAATAATATGCAAAACACTGACAACTATTTATTGCTGTCAATCCCTACGGCGATTTTAATAACACTGGCTATGAAGAATATTGATGTTTTTATGTTTTCTTTTTAGTTGATAATATTCAAAAAGAACACTGAAACAAAACGATGTATGTTTTTATGTGTTTCGTTTGTTGTAGCGAATTTCGTCAAACATACGGTTAATTTCTGCATTTTTGAATAGAGAACGAAAAGACCTTTCAAATGAGGTAATCACAAGCCCCTACTTTCCATTTAAAAATTTAGGGGCTGCAACTGCCACTCGAAGGGAGTTGAATTTAGGGATGAAATTTGTACGTTGCAGGATATCATTTCAGAATTCAAAATCGACGTGTCTCTGGATTTTTTATAAATATGTACAATAATTGAGATACTAATGAATTTATTTCATTTGGCTGTTCCACACTATAATAATAATCTATAGTATCAAGTTCACAGATCTCGAATAATATGTAAATCTATGCAACCGCGTTACCAGATTAAGTAATTGCATGGTTGCATATCTGTTACAACTTTTATACTAAGACACTATAATTTCAAGTGTAAGTTATGATTAAGTTATGAAGTCAATATAAATTATACGGGAGATCACTAATCACTCTCACAAACTATTATAAAAGAACTCTATGACGTAAATATATAGAAATTTAATAGTGACAAATTATTTGCAACTCTGTCGGCGAATGAATTTTCAGCTTTTAAGATCTCTAGTCGTACAGGCTTATACCTATTTTACTCCTCACAAATGTAAATTTACAATCTTTGCATTCATTCGATAACCTGAATTCTGGCTATGCTAGCAATTAAAATCCTAAAACGAATTTGTGTTTCTTATTGGACAATTCTCATTGTAACACTAGTTTCCACACAGTTTCCTACGGCTATGCAGAGGTAACCAGTATCCACATAACCCTATACGGCTATGAAGATTCAACTAAAATGAGAACAAAAGCCTAAAATGAATTTATTTACATATCTCGTCTTTTGGAAAATTTTTCGTTCAAATGGATTACATTTTCATGAATTCTATCATTCTATTTCTTAGCCTTTGAAACATTTTTCGTTCCAATTCTTTAACTGATCAGAAAGGCACAAAGCCACTCACAAATGTAATACATTTGAATGGAAAATTTTCCAAAACACGAGATGTGTAAATAAATTCATTTTAGGTCTTTGTTCTCATTTTAACTGAATCTTCATAGCCGTAGGGGGTTATGTGGATACTGGTTTACTCTGCATAGCCGCGGGGACTGTGTGGAAACTAGTGTTACAATGAGAATTGTCCAATAAGAAAGACAAATTCATGTTAGGATTTTAATTGCTAGCATAACCAGAACTCAGGTTATCTAAAGAATGCAAAGATTGTGAATCAATAATTTTACAAATAGTTTTTCTTTTAGTTCTCATAGATAGCTTTTTCTGCTGTTTGCAAAATCCTGTAAAGATTGTTTCATTACAAGCATAAGAAAACAAAAAATAATTCACTTTTAAACATGACAGAGTATAGTACATTTAATCGGTACATTTCTAAAATCGTAAATCTCACTAATTAGTTTACGTGATCAAATTCCGAACTTTCAAAATGTCTGTCTGTCTCTCCGTTCGTCTGTCAGCACGTCAGCCACGTTTCCTATAAGCATGATTGATAACTTAAGAAAGAAAAGTCCACTTGTATTATAGTGGACACTACATTAAGGCTAGCTAGAGGAAGAACTCCATTGTTTTTTAACAAAATCTAGTAGTAATTTTAGTGAAAGAATGGTAGTCTACCTAGAAATCCAAGGGACTCAGGTTCTAAACAGAAAATCAATGAACTTTTCTGTTATTAATATTATTTTATTCAGGGGTATTTCACCAATTAAGATGGCATCACAAAATTAGAAATGTCTAAAACTAACATTATCTAAGTACAAAAAAAGAGTTTCCCATAGAACATGCAACAATTATATACAAGAAAGTTCAACAAATCAGAGAAGAGTATAATATTTATTCGAATTATTTATAATTAAATTATACATTGTTTTGGTAAAAACTTCATGATAGAAATAGCGATGTAATATTTTGCTAGAAATAATCATTTCAGGTATTTATAAAAACAAGTATTCTACACGAAGCAAAAATATTATTACTCGCTTTTAAAGCAATTGCGTTAGTTTTTTATTAATTATTTTGTTGTTATTATGGTGTTGTTAGTGGACAAGAGACGACAAATATTTTATTCAAGGAATGAGTAATGAATTACACAGAAGCAGAGCACTTGACAGGAAAGCCCCATGTTTCATTTACACGGTCTACGAGGTCAGATAAGATAATGACAATATGTTTCAAGTAACTGCTTTGAAAAGAAAGTGTATTGAAGCATTAAAGTCAGATCACACCTCGACCCAGCAGCAGAGTTAACTAAGCTGGTTGCTACTGTCGCTCACCTTTTTGTTCAGTCGCTAACTGAATGAAAGGTAGGTGAATTTATGCCCGCGAGGGTCAGCTTAGGGCGTCAAAATTTAAAGGGCATTAAAAATTAAAATCTATTGGTTTCTCTTTTCTTCAGTGACTGTATGAATAAATTTTTGAGATTTTTCTATCCTTTCCATGCATGAAAGATATTCAAGAGTATAATTATTTTGTTTAAATATTTAAATATTTAATCCATAAAATATCTAATGAAAAGTTTATTTAAAAAAAATATATTTTCATGTAACAGTATCTATTTGTGAAACAAATTTCAAAAGTGTAAGAAAGGGGTTCGTCTGTACTCTAGTAAGAAAAAAAAGTAATTCACAATGTATAATCATACCACGTATGTATGGATTTTAACCTCCCCAAAAAAAATGTTTGTGGAGATTAATAAAATTGATCCAAAATCGAAAATTGAGATAACATCAAATCTTTACGTTTTGAGGTCCCAGAAACCCAAAAAAATGGTTTTTTAAAAATGTTCTGTGTATGTGTGTCAGCACGATAGCGGCGAAACTACTGAACAGATTTGGATGAAACTTTGCATGAGGGTTTTTTTAGTGTTCCAGAAGATCTGAAAATTTGGTTGAGATCGGATATCGTTTTGTGACATTTTGGTACAAGTTGCTTATTTTACAAATTGTTGCAATTTGTCATCGAACCATTAAAAAGCAGTTAAAATTTTAACGATATGTCACACGTGCACCTTTTCGATTTGGTTTCGTGAAAAAAATTAAAAAACAAAGCAAATGTGAAGCATAATTCGTTTACGTCACGTCACGTGCTTTCAACTATTGAGTTCAAGATTTACCACTGCGACGCTGGTATTACCGGCAATATGGCCGCAAACTGGCGGAAAGTCCTAGCATTTGTTTACAAAACACAGTGTTATCTAATGGATAATCTGAGATTTTTCTAAAATTAAATAAGCAAATTTATTAGTAAAGTGGCTGTAATGCTTGATAAAATTTTGAGCTACGTTTTATGTGCAATCTTTAACATTGTTTTTGAAACTGGATTATTTTATTAGTCAAAGCGTAATTTTGTTATTTACTTGAAACGTCAAAATTTGTGCGATTTAAACGTCAACATTATTTACAATAATTTCACATATTATCCACTTCGCAGTTTTTCTGTAAATAGTATTAGTTTTAGACACTTTTAGATTAATTACAAAATACAAAAAAAAATACGTAAAAAGAAGAAAATTTTTATTTAGAAAAATTTATAACTTTTCTATTTATTGATCGATTTTGTTCAAAAACAATAGGGTTCTTCCTCTAGCTAACACTAACTTACTATCCTAATTTCAATACAATCGGACCTTTCGTTCTTAAGTTATCGTGCTTACAAGAAGCGTGACGGACGGACCAACCGACCGACAGACGGATGGACGGACATTTTGAAAGTTGTTCAGAATTCGATCTCCAACAGAGTAATATGAAAGTTTTTTCTCTGCGAGTAATATTGTTGTGATAAAAAAACACAGCGTAAAAGATCTTTCGCAAACTTTTATATCATATTTTTCATTGTAACATGTATACTATTCAGGCCCGACGACAGGGGGGGGGTCGGGGGTGTTTCCCCCCGGGCCCGGTGATTTTGAGGGGGCCCGGGTTTCGCCCGAAGTTGGAGGCTAATATTTGCATCAAGTAAAACGATAGTAAAATTGTATTGTTTATTGAAATATGGGGAATAATAGCACCCCCCGCTTTTCAAAATTTCGACCGACAGATATTCAATCTAGAGGAATATCACCCCCCGCTTTTTAAAATGTTGACTGAGATAAATATTCAACTGTAGGGAATGTTACCCCCCGCGCTCTTCAAAATTTCGCTTGAGAAAAATATTCAATAATAAGGAATATCCCGAAAATTTGTATAGAGATGAATAGTTTATTATTATGAATGTCACCACCCCGCTCTTCGAAATTTATATTGTAGATTAGTGGGTGTCGCATGTTACAACCCCCCGGGCCCCGATTTTCTCTCGACGGCCCTGATACTATTCTATTGTATACCATTGAAACGGACCTAGGGCGCAATGCAACTTAAAACCGATTCTGGGTTTACACAAACACATACACAGAGACAACTTTTTTAATTCAATATTTGAATTCATGGATTTCTGTACAAAAATTTTTGTAAGGTAGGTATTAAAAATTTTTATCGGGTTATATACCTAAATCAAATAGCTATAATAGAAACTGTTGGAATATTTCCAAGCTGACTTATGATGTCCTAATACCAGTCGTCAGCGCTTGGGGATTTAAACGCAAAAGCATTAAGATTACAAGACCAACAACCATCATCATCTCTTACGGCGATTTGATGAGAAAATATCAAGTAATATATAGGAATGATTAATTTATCTTGTTATTCGTTTTTATACTAATAAATGGTAATACGTTACATAATACAGTTAAGTTATTTATTATCAAAACGAAATGTTTAAACCTGAGTTACAACTTACAGTAGAACGGTCTCAGGTAATATTGTTAAATACCGTAAACGTAGGGGTCGAAAAAAACTCGAGTCGGTAATCGGAACTCCTCTATATTTTCTCTCTGTAGAACGTGTGATCATTCGATTCCGTTTGTCTTCGAAATTTCGAATCAGTTGTACTAATTAGGTGACCATAAAACAAAGGTGTGTATACCAATCAGTATCAGAACTAGGCAAACATTACTCCTGGTGATATTTGGTTAAAATTTAAAACAATATTTTTTCACATTTATCACTTCTTTAAAATGCTTTATTTTTCCATTGCGTTAGAGGTACTTTAGTAATAAATTTAATAATATAGCAATAAATAATTCATGAAGTACCAGTTTCTACGTGTATGGTGAATACTTTGTAAAATTTAAATTTGTGCTGTTTTTTGAGCTTACTAAATTAAACGTGGATCAATGTGAGCGAGTTACTGGACTTGGTTCAACCTTTAACAGGGAAGCATAATCCCAAAGATTAGCTAACTGTTGTGACGATATTAGGACTAACCAAAACATTGAAGCCAAATATGTATGTGTACATTTTTTGTATAGAACAGGAGAATATATATTATGTCAATGGTCTTGGGACACAGTTCAGCATTTATAAGCGCCTGATAGTCCTTGTCATTGTCGACTGCAATAATACCTTTTATTATTTGAATAATTTCAGAGCTATTGAAAATATAAAACGCTCCAAGAATTATAAGCCTATGAGACAAAAACTAGTTAAATACTTCCCCTTCTGAGTAAACGTACATTTTTAAACATGCATGGAATAAGGGTAGATCTACCCTATCCACGCAGGCACCTCCTCCTCCTGCTTAAAGGGGTGGTTGTACCAGTGGTATTTCTTTTCCCGAAACGAGTAAGAGATAGAAAGGTGTGATTTATCTCAATCGAAAAAAAGAAATTACATTTAACGTTTTATATGTATTTTAACGAATAACACATTGTGTTTACTTCCCTCGCTTATGGTGGGGAAGTAATGTATTCGTGGACAAATTACCCTCCGAACTGTCTTCAAATTTTCACGTTTCAGACTCAGAAAATGCATATAATATGTCTGTTTGTCTGTCTGTTGGCGTTATAACTAAAGAACTACTTGACCGAGAACAGTTAAATTTGGTAGGTAGTTAACGTTACTGCCAGCGCAGAAATGGGTAGACTTTCACTAGAAAATATACAGGGTTGATCCTTGTAAGACAATAGATAATGGAAAAATATATAGGGTGGTCACCTAAAAAATAATTCAACTGTGGTGAAAATTTGAAAAGGTATTTACGTAAACCTATCATATTTGGCATCTTTTATCATACTCTTCGCAAATACAAAACGAAGAGTACATTGGATTCGATCTGCACATTTCTAAAACCTAAAAAAAAATTCTAAACAACTTTCAAAATGTCCGTCCGTCCGTCTATCCGTCTGTCTGTCCGTTTGTCTCTCTGTCTGTCTGTCTGTCTTTCCGTCCGTATGTCTGTCTGTCTGTCTGTCCGTCTGTGTGTCCGTCTGTCAGTCCGTCACGTTCTTGTAAGCACGATAACTTAAGAAAGAAAAGTCCGATTGCATTGAAACTTGACAGTAAGTTAGTGTTAGGTAAAGAAAGAACCCTATTGTTTTTGAGCAGCATCGATCAATAAATAAAGTTATACATTTTTTAAAGTAAAAAAAAATGTTTTGTAATTAAACAAAAAATGTATAAAATTAACGTTATTTGCAAAAAGAAAAATGCGAAGAGTATCCTACAGTATGTGCAACAATTATATAAAAAGTGCAGAAAATCGGCGATTTATTTTTTGCTGTCGTATAAAACGAATTTAATTTTCTCGAACTGTCTATTCAGCCTAGTGGTAAATCCGATCCTGGTTAACCCTAAATCGGCCCTATTTGGTATGCAGTATGTAATATGCAATATTAGTATCATTTAGTCAATCCTAAACTAATTTCAGCTTTACTTTTATCATTTCTAGTAATTTTTTTGTGTACTTTTGTATGCAGTTGTTTATCAAAATCACATTTAATTTTATATTTTTGCATTATTATAAACAATTAATTCTAAATACACAATTCATCTAAAATATTTGTTTCATGACTACAAACACTATTTATTAAATGACCCAAAATAAAGTAACTTCCATTTTTGGCATACCATGTTTTCTTTATTATATTATATGCCATTTTTTGTCCAATTATCTTTGATTATCCTGTACTGGCCTTGTTGAAAATAATATTTTTATTTTTTATATTTATATAAATAATTTCTGTGGTATTGGTGGAAGAGGACAACATCATTATATTTATTTAAAAACGAATTCTATAAACAAACTTTTAAATACGTTGTGACGAAACATTATGTTTATCTAAAATATGTTGTGTTCGACAACATTATAATAACATTATAAGTATATTATAAATTATAATTGTTCCGTAAGAGATTGTGTATATGAACAGTTATTTCGTGGCCTAAATTAAGCACCTGAACGTCTCTAAAGGGGATTGGTTTAAGCGAAATTATTTAAAATTAGAAAATATTGTATTGCTTCTTAATTGATATTTTTTAAGAACTACAAACTGCGGTGGCTTGAGATTAAATTACAATTTACGTAAATTCTTAACCAGGAATCCACAGTACTCTTATAAGAAGAATTTCAATTAATAGATCTTAGTGAAAGTCAATTTTAGGAAACTCCAAAGACATCAGCCCAACAGCTAATTATCCCCACGTAGCAAAAGAACAACGTATGTATATACGATAGGTACAGATGTTTGGTTAGTAGGCATCCTAGGAATATACGTCACATGAAATATACCTTCAACATTATATACTGATATCTACTGACATGCATATACATATACAGACTGTCTATTTTACGAGGGCCACACCAAATATCTCGCTTAATATCTATTGTAGAAGAATAAAGTTTTAGAAACAGTTATCCCATTTTTTGTGAGCTATATTTCAGTAAAAAGAAATTTGAAATCCATAGCCTACTTTATGAGATATATTACAAAAACCTGAAACATAGGAAAACCACAAACGGTTATAGCTTCCTTATTTGAGGAGATACGAAAAAAGTTAAAGGGAATGAAAGTTGACGGCAAAGACAATAAGAATAATAACGTGTAACAAAAAAATCGAAAAATGCAGTTGGCTTTGACATACGCTATTGTGCAAAAATGAAAAATACATATCTCAAAGTAGGCCATGACGCCATTAATTCCGTTAGAAAAATAAATACACACAATTTCTTTTCAATATAGTAGTAGGTAGTACTGTTATACATAATTTTTCGTTTTTTTCTTTGGATGTTTGTTTTGTACTTGTATTTTTATTTATGAGATATTTATTGGTTTGTATTAAATTGTAATAAATAATTACGGAATTATAATTATTATAAAGTGAATTTTTACTATTATGGCACAGCTGATTGTTACGATTCAATTATATGAATTGTGGTATTCGTAAAATATTAAATATTGACACTATCGGTTAAAATTTCTGTGACATGTTTTATATCGTTGGAATGAGAAAAAAATAACGGAATTAATGACGTCATGGCCTACTTTGAGATATGTATTTTTCATTTTTGCACAATAGCGTATGTCAAAGTCAACTGCATTTTTCGATTTTTTTGTTACACGTTATTATTCTTATTGTCTTTGCCGTCAACTTTCATTCCTTTAACTTTTTTCGTATCTCCTCAATTAAGGAAGCTATAACCGTTTGTGATTTTCCTATTTTTCAGGTTTTTGTAATATATCTCATAAAGTAGGCTATGGATTTCAAATTTCTTTTTACTGAAATATAGCTCACAAAACATGGGATAACTGTTTCTAAAACTTTATTCTTCTACAATAGATATTAAGCGAGATATTTGGTGTGGCCCTCATAAAATAGACAGTCTGTATAGAATATAGATAAATATTGAAGGTTACATCTACATTATTTTAATATCCTCCCCACCCATGTCATTCATTTCAAAATAAAATATGACATTTCTAAACCCGACGCTATATTCTTTTTGAGCTAAACTCGATCAATTAATCTACGATTTGATTTTCGTGAAAAAAAATAAAGAACAAAGCAAATGTGACGCATAAGATCGATTTTCGCGTGGCACGTTCGATGCGCCAAGCCGTTGCGCCGTGAAACTCATCACGTCAGATGCATTCCTATTTAACAACTATACAGCTTTATTGTCGCGCATAATTTCAAATGTTAGCACGATAGCGCTGAAACTACTGAACGGATTTGGATAAAAGTTTGCATGAGATTTTTTTAGTACTCCAGAAGATCTGAAGGTTGTGGCTGAGATCAGATTACGTTTAGTGGCGTTATGGCACACAATTTAGTGCTATTTTCGGCCTCAAAGATCCACCGGGTGGGGAGATTCCAGCCGCTTCCAGTAGCTGCCGATATTATCCCGCAGTTTCCCTTAAAATATATCAGACTGCCTTAAGGATGACAATTTTTCTAAATAGGACTAACAAGTTAACGTGATTTAGTTACTTTTTGAGCCCATAAATGAAAAACAAAGTTGTCTTAAAGATTCTACTAGCTGATAGATAGGTGAAGAACTGTTGTTTTTATCAGTCAATGTCAAATATAATTATTTCATACTTATTCATAGAAATTGTCTTGGTTTTGCATGAAACATCTAGTGGCTTTGTGCCTTTCTGATGAGCTCCAGAACAAGGGCGAAAAACGTTTCAAAGGCTAAGCATTTCCAAAACAAAATGATAGATTTCATGAAAATGTAATCCATTAGAATGAAAAATTTCTAAGACAAGGTAGGTAAATAAATTTATTTTAGGCCTTTGTTCTCATTTTTAACTAAATTTTCAAGACCGTAGGGGTTATATATATACTAGTTTAATCTGCATGGCCGTAGGGGACTGTGTGGATGCTAGTTGTTGAATGAGAATTTTCAAATAAGAAATTATACAAATTAATTTTAGGATTTTAATTTGCTAGCATAACCAAAATCAGGTTATCGAAAAATTGCAAAGATTTCATTAATATTTTTACACACAGTTTTTCTTTTAATTCTCATAGATAGTTATTTTTCTGCAGTTTGCAAAATCCTATAAAGAATATGTTTCAATACAAATAATAATTCACTTTTAAACATGAATGTTCTTAATTTCAAAATCAATTTAATCCTGATGCTTTTTTAATTCGCTGCGGCTAAATCTAGGTGGAATAGCTAATTGAGGTTGTTATGACGCTTTAAGAATTTTTGTGCTGAATTGGGTTTTTGCGATATTAAACACAGTCTCATTTTTTTTTTTTTGAAAAATCTACATCCAAGAATAACGTACTTACCATTCAAATATGAGCGCCAGCATGGTACGTATACTTCATGTGAGTGGAGAAGAGACGGAGCGCGTAAGAGCTGCGAATGGCGCGGCGGCGGCCAACCATAATGATGCATGCGCTTATTTGTCAATTATAAAACAAGGGGTTGCAATAACATAATAGCCTAAAACGCTTTGGGACTTTGTTAAGGGATATTGTCTAAATGTCCCAAAGAATTGAAGAAGGAAAGAAAATTGTTCAGGGATGTTTAAAGAATATTTAAGGACCTTGGCAAGATTAAAATTTTTGTTTTTCATATTGTTTTTGAAGGTTGAAAATGGCCATTTTTGCACTTTTTCGAACTTTAAATAATTAATATCTCGAAAACTATCAACTTTAGAGAAAAGTTGCAAGAGACCTTTTTTTCAAAATCGCCCGAAAAAATTTTTGCAATTCGTTTAAAGAAAATGTTTTAAACAATTTTCGACCCATTTTTAGACCTGGCACATGCAGATTTTGCAGGCCGGGCCGTCGAGATTAAATCAGGGCCCGGGGGGGTAGTAGTATACAACTCCCACCAATCTTCAATGTAAATTTCGAAGAGCAGGAGGTGGCATTCTTAATAATAAACTATTTATCTATATAAAAGTTTCGAAGAGCGGGGGGCAGGAGTATTCAATTTCATATTTATCTCATTATAAACAATACAAGTAGTCATTCGGAACTCGTTGTTATTTACATAACACTAATCATTTAAAAGTACCTATACCTCTCTCGTTTCACCTAATGCAAATGCAAATCTCCAAGTTCGAGTGGAACCCGGACCCTCTCAAAACCACCGGACCTCTTCAAAAACCACCGTACCCGGGGGGAAAACACCCCCGACCCCCCCCCCCCCCTCTGGACGGGACAGTTTGCACGAGATGATTTTGCATATTATGCAAAAAAAACTAAATACGAATATTTTCCCCAACGGATCCGAAGATATGACCTGGACTATGACACCAATAATAAATTTTATTATAAAACTAGCTATAACTTTCGATGCATTGTTATTGTCCATTTTATTTGTTTTTCTTAATATTTATTATTTGTCATTTACAAATTCACAATTTATTATGGAAATTCCGATAGCCTGTAATTCTAGTTAAATGAGATAAATTAACATTCAACCGTAGGTTTTAACAGAACGTCAATGAAATATAAAAGCAATAGTCAACCAGTCAGTCAGTAAGAAGAGTCCAGAAGTGTATCAAGTCAAGTTCAAGTGGTAGCTGATAAGTACCTAAAATTTACATTACTATAATTTTCACGTAAATAAGTAACAAATATGGAGATGAAGTTATGTGCATTGTTATTTGGTAAGTTCATAGTGTTCAATTTTGAACTAATACTTTGTACTAACTGATTTTTCAATATTCATGTCGACCTATGATTTAGATACGTGCAAAAAGTATTTAAAATGTGACAATTCGGAAGTATGTTTAGTTTTTGTATGTGAAACTAATATACCAAAACAGTTTTAAACCAAAACAAAAAATTATCGTTTGCATGAAGCACGACAAAGAGGGACATTTCTACATATATATTAGTCGTTATTGTAAAACAACTAATTATTACCAAGTATGGTAAATTATTTCTTTTATTTATCTAGGTCAATTATTGACATTATTGTATCCTGGGTTTTGCAAAGTAAAGATGTGTATTCAAAATCCCGACATTATTATTATTATTATTTTTGTTATCGCTTACAAAATACGATAATTTTGCTCATAGTAAAGTTTCAGAATAATTTAATTAATAATTATTTAAACTATGCTGTTTCTAGAAATACGAGTTTTCCTAAATCACTTATTTTGATTTGAATTGTTAAATAGTTATTTGTTAAGTCATTATAACCAGAGTTTTGTTAAAGTGCAAGGCACCTCAATTAATTACATGGTTGAATGAACAGTTTAAGGCAATGCAGAAGATTTCTTTTTGCGTAACTTGTTTAAACGACTAGATTTCATGAACAAGAAGAATATTCATAAAAATACTTTAACTAACTTAGAATGCGTTTAACTAAAAAATGGTTTATTTATAACATAATAAAAAAAAAAAATCTAAATGGGCAATGCCAGAGGATGAGGTACGATTATTGGGGTCGGTGTAAAAAAATATTTGAAACAAAATTGAACCGCCTATAGAAAAAGTTACTGAAAATTATTAATAGTCCAATTTCCTGTGGTTTTAAGTCGGAATTAATTGTTACCTCGCTAATTGTTTCATGAAAGGCTAGTTCTTTGCTAGTAGAAAGTGACTCAAAAAAGTTTACCAAAATTTACCCCCGCGAACCCTTATAAAAAACCCTCTGAAATGGAAAAATTCAGTTTTTTGCTAATATCTTGAAAAATAATGAAAAAAAAAAAAGAAAAAACGGATAGCACCACATGAAAGAGGAGGAAATTTCACATAAAAAACGTATATGAAATTTTTTTGTACCATCAAAAAGTAGGCTCCAGATTTGTTTGTTTGTCACGAGAATGGAACGTGACGACACATAAGTATGGCTCTCGAGGCGTGCGCGGTCACGGACGCGCTACACTAAATTTGTTGTAACTTTTGAACTAATGAACGAAATTGTGCTCAACAAAACCTAAATGAAACAAGGAACATGTGGCTATTGAATTATCATATTTTCAAATAAAAAAATGAGTGTATGTAGGAATAGTACATATATGAAGTCGGAACATATAGAGATTTTCGATGAAATCGGTAAAACCCTATCATTTCTACAATTTTTAAGATAAAAATCTAAAACGTTTACATATTGTTCTTGAAGTAATGTATAAAAAGATAATATGAGTGAAAAAAATCTCACAAATTTATTTTTAAATTCAAAATCTTGAGAAAGTGATAAAGTTTGATATATATAACCAACTTTAACCACTTATTACTCTGGTTTAAATCGCGTTATTAGATTTATGTAGGTGCAATTTTTAAAGCCTGAAATGTGTACTTGCTATGGGTATTTACCTTAAAAATTGAATTAACCTTCTTTATTTTACGAAAATAAAAAATACTTACGTTTTTCTTTGCTTTAAGATTCGTGAAACTAGATGTAAAATAAACGCTAATAACTTTTATTGTAAAAATTATTTAGCATACCTATCCATCGGATCCTTTTATACATTACTTCAAGAGTAATATGTGAAAGTTTCAGATTTTAATCTTAAAAATTGTAGAAACGGTAGAGCTTTTACCGAATTCGTCGGAAATCTCTGTATGTTTCGAATTCATATATGTACCATTCCTACATACATTCATTTTTATATTTGAAAATATGATAATCCGATAGCCACGTGTTTCTCGTTTCATTTAAGCTTTATTGAGCTCAATTTCATTGATTAGTTCAAAAGTTACAACAAATTTAGTGTAGCGCGTCCGTGACCGCGCACGCTTCTCGAGCCATACTTATGTGTCTCCACGTTCCATTCTCGTGCGTTAAACAAAAAAATCTGCAGCCTACATTTTTGATCGTACAAAATAATTTCATGTACGTTTTTGATGTGAAATTTTCCCCTCTTTCACGTGGCCATCCGTATCTTTTTTCATTATTTTTCGAAATATAAGCAAAAAACTGGATTTTTTCTGTTTCAGAAGGCATTTTAGAAGGGTTCGCGGGGGTAAATTTTAGTAAACTTTTTTGAGTCATTTTCTACTAGCAAAGAACTAGCCTTTCATGAAACAATTAGCGTGGTAACAATTAATTCTAACTTTTCATCAAAATCGATCTCTGACAATTGGGCTATAAATAAAATTTCATCGGTATTAATGCCCAAATTTTCTGCAAATCTGCTGATGTTATGCAATTTTGTTCTAGTTTAGAACAATATTGTATGCGTGGCGCGTTCGCAGTGTTATTCTATTTTGATTTAGTTAAAAAATATTACAAAAATATTATTAAAAACTCTGAGGCCTTGGCTTCTGATATTTACACTAAATCCCAAGTTACTGTACTCTTACCAGCTTGCTTTGCTTAGTTTTCCTTATTTACCCCTACTAACCCCCAACCCTTCATCGGAATTAGCGCAAAATATAATCTAGTACCAGGTCTCGTCATGATACATATGCAGACCAAATTTTAAGTCAATATCTTAAAGTTTTTCTGAGAAAACGTGCGCACAATGAAAGTTACAAACCGACGACAAACAGAAAATTTTCTTCGCTTAAATTTAAAATCTCGACGTTTTATGACATTCTACGCCTATTAAAAAAAAAAAAAAATTGAAAACATTTTTACTTAAACTTCAGTCGGTACGTGGATGCGGAATTAATATACAGGGTGATTGCTCTACATAATAATTAACTAAGAAACGATTACAGAAAACACTATTTTGTACGTTACTATTGCAGAGGAAGAAACCTTTTATGCTTTTAGTGAAAAATGTACAGAGTGGTCAGTTACACTAGAAAATCATTAATTAAGAATGCTAGTGAAAAGTAATATTTCAAATGCAGTTGACACTATTCCTGGGAAGAGAAAAATCTGTAGTTCTGTAAAGGTGGAGGTTCTCAATCCCATCAGTACTTTCTATCCGAAAATATGGAAAAATTTGGTGGAGACGCCAGTGAAAAATAAATGATTAGATATTTTCAGAGTAGCTGATACTGGAACTGATTGAAGATTCAAAATGAGGAATCAATAGGGCAGTTATAATTGCATAACTTTTGCAAATTTACATGAAATTGGGCCACTAAAAAGGGGCGAAAAAAAAATTTTGAAAAAATGAAAGGCTCATTGAAAATTATTAAATAAAATTTCATTGTCGTTCGGATAATTGAGCCTTATTACCTAATATGGATTGTGAGGACGGTGTAGAAACAAACAAATAACAAAATAGAAAGAATTTTTATTCGTATTTATAATTTAAAAATTAGAGTGGTCATCCAATAAAAATAATTAATAGAGGAAAGAGGCAAGTTTTGTGTAAATAACTTTATTTTAGAAAATACATAAGAGATTGGTAATAATAGTAATATTGAGGTAACATTGGAACAATTTTTTATACTAACACAGTTTAAATAAATAAAAATACTTTCTAACATTATATTTTTACATTTTCAGCATCTTTGGTGTTAGGAATCTGCGGCACACCCGCCAGAGAACGTCGCCAAGCACCTTTAAATGGAGGTGCTGTACAACCCATAGTAACTACCACCCCCGGTACAACAACTACAACGGCATCTCCACAATATAGATCCTGTATAAATTCATGTCAAACTACGCAACAATATAATCCAGTATGTGGTAGCGATAGAGTTACATACACAAATGAAGCAAGGCTGAATTGTGCAGTTCGCTGTGGAGCTAGTAAGTAAAAACTAAAATATGTCTTCTTAATCCCCAAGGCAAATAGGAGAGGTGTTACATGTCTGAAGCCTTTATCTACGTATGTGTGTGTGTGTGTGCGTGTGTAGCTGTGTAAGGAATCCTAGCTCCTAGAGGGCTGAACCGATTTCGAAGCGGTTTTTTTGTTTCAAAAACTGATATTTGGGAGCCTTAGCCATGTTTGGAAGAAGTCGAGTATGCCAAGATGTTCGTTCAGGTTTTATTTATTGTTAAACACTCAGTAACGTTGTATTCTAAGAAATGGCGAAGGATCTGGTGTTATTTTACATATTAAATTAACGTTTATCTGAAATGTATTTAGACTGTTTTAAAAAATATCTTAAACTTGATAGGTTTAAGTTAATCTTGTAATAGAAGAAATTTGAAAACAAAAGTTAAATTAAAAATGTTGAAACTCCTGACACAAAAAATAAACCTTTAAAAAAGAACTAATAATTTATATGCACTGTCTCGAAACATTGGCTGTTCTTTTTCTGTAAATTTATTGGTGGACCGTGGATTAATAGTTTTCAGTTAGGTAGGTAGGTACATTGTTTGTTTTACTAGAGATGTCATCATTATTCGAAAAAAAAATTCCTCGGAGACCGCTGCTGTCTATGTCAACAGATATAAACGTATTATACATATACATAACATAGGTATATATTTGATTTTACGCATTATGTTATTATCTAGTAAGTATGAGAGTTGTTCATTTCAGCGGTCCCCAATTGGATTTAGTGTATATACCAGAAGCCATGGTCTCACCTATTTTTATGACATTCTCCGCCACCACTTCTTTAAAAAAAAACTGTTAACAAAAAAATTAAGACATTATTAAAATTCTATGATCAATTATTTTCACAATCTGGAATGCAAATATAATATCAAAATGCTTTCTTAATCCAGTATGTTCTATTTTGTTTTTTTGTATCCCGTCCTATTCCATTCCGTTCCATTCAATTGCATTATATTCTATTAAATTATACACTTACACCGAGATAAAGATTCTGGAATATTGCACTACAACTAAACATACATCCACGATTTTTTTCCCTCATACAATATTTTGAATTTGATTGATTGATTGATTGATTGATTGATTTACCAGTGTAAGTCGAGCATTGCTGCCGGTTCCGGGCATCCAGTCTGGAGGTTTGTTCCAACACGCAGCTCGGTCGTCCGCCAAACACGCCCCACTTAACCAAACTTTGAATGTTTTTTATACCAGTCCTAAGTTAATCCAGAACAGTTTTATATACCGCCAGACCGGCTGCATACGCTGGGTTGGACACGGGACATGCTAGTGTTCAGCAGGGAGAGCCACATGACGCATGAGGTAGGAGTATAGGATGGGAAGTGTAGGTGTTTGTGAGATGATTCTTTTAAGTTTCTATGCTTCTTTTTTAGTTTCCATCTGTCATCATAGTTTGCAAGATGCTTCTTGTTTCCATGCTTCTTTTAAGTTTCCATCTATCAGTATCTCTCTATTTATTCTTCTTCTAAGCTTCCTGTTTCTTCCGTTTGTGAATCTAGCAGTGTACACCTCCTTCTGCCCGCTTGCGCTCACTTCGTAGCTTATCTGCCTGTAGTGTCTGGTCCTGTAATTGTCGTTTTAGTTTATTTTCTTTCTTGGGTTGATTTCGTTCACTTAAAAACTTCCACTGCACACAATTACTTTAAGTTATAACACAGCTAGTGTATCTATATTGCTTTGCCAACACTCATTTTGACACTATTTATTGCCCAGCTTTTTTATCGCCATAAACCACTTAAAAAGAGTCTTCAAGACGACCGTCTTGGGATAAGGTAGAGACACTGCACTTGCACTTGTCTGCTTTATTTGATACTATTAAAAACACTGTACAAGTAATTATAATTCCATATGAACTCTGTTTTTCTATTAAGGTGCTTCACTTCACACAGAATTTCTCGATTCACCGGTGGCATATATTTTTTCGAATTTAATGACGTTTTTACTGCTATTTTAAGATATATTTTCGGGAGCGCCATACAATACGTCTATACACGATGTTAGTCAACTCTTGACCCCTCATGCAATATTTTGAATTAACAAAAAGTAGATAATCCACGTTATATATTAAACATTTTAAATGCTGACTACTTTACAGTGTCTTTTTCTGTTAAAATATTTGTTGAAATTGTGCACTATATTAAATCTATTTTGCTATTGTAAATGTATATACTACATGTATAAATTAATTATTTGTTTAATTTCAGATATACGAATGACTTTCCAAGGGGCTTGTCAACCAGTTACAAGATAACCATTTAACTATTACGGTTGTCACCAACGTCAATATCATCTAATTTATTCACCTTAAAATAAAATTTTACATCCATTTAGATATTGTAGTTCCAGCTCACGACTATTTATTAATTATATAAATTATGTACAAGTACAGTGATCTCATGCTCATACCAATTAATTTATTGAAGTATGTACTTAAAGGTTAGTGTCACGCATTTTAGATAATGCAAGCAACTCTTGATATACACATTTTAAATATAATTTTGTGACTATTTAAAACAAATAAAATCTGAATTTGTTTATTTATTTATTTTTTTATTAACACTATTCATCAGGATAGACTCAACTACAGAATTAAAAAAATTGAGAGTTTAATTAATCAACGACAGTTCAATATCAAATGTAAATACGTTCAGAATAAAACAAAATACAATTAATAACATGTCAAAGAAAGTAGTTAGAGAAAAAAATTACCAGTAGAATTATAATTGTATATTGTATGTATCATCAAAAATGATGAGAAAAAAATGCGCTAACTGTAAATAAAACTTTCCAATCGACGAAATATTACAGGACATAATGTCAATAGAACAATTTGAGAAATGGTACTTAGTTGGTGAGGGGCAAGAGGATATCTTGTATGCCCTCCATGCACTTTCAGTTAGTGCGCTAACTTATGAAAACTAAAAAATGAAACTCTATTTCTAAAATAACAATAAATCTTTCTTGTTTTTTTGAGAGCAATATCGAAGACAATGGCAAATATTAAAACAAAATCGGGAAAGGTATTTACACAGAACTTCCCTCTTTATTTGTGCATGGCGGTCACTCTAAAAAATTAATAATTACGAAACGACATTGAAAATAATATCAGAATATAGTAATCACTATTATTACAAAGAAAACCTGATAAGTTTTGGTCAAAAAAATATACAGAGTGCTCATCCAACAGCAAATGTTGAATACTAAATGACATGTGCCAAATATGGAAGGCTTGCGCAAATACCTTTACAAATGTCCACCATAACTGAATTATTTATTGGGATGACCACCCTGTACATTTTTCAATAAAAGTGTAATATTGCATTATGTCACATTCAATTCCTCAGTCACGTAGTGGAGTGGAAGTATTATAGTGGTGATTAAATAATTTAATTTTTTTTGAAATTTTTCAAAAATGTTGGTAAAAAAAATTCAAAATGTTTTTCCTCTGAAATAGGTTTAGAATGTCATAAAACGTGAACATTTTAAATTTGAGCAAAAAGGAAAGTTTCCTTCTATTCTATAGTAGTGATAAAAAAGATTACAAACTAATATATATATTTTTTAAATAGGTTAAGAATGCCATGAAACGTGAAAGCTTTAAATTTGAGCAAAGAAACAAAATTTTTCCATCTAGGTATTTTAGTGGTAAAAAATTTTCCAAAAATGTTGGTGAAAATCATTTTCAATTTTTTTTTCTGAAATAGGTTTAGAATGTCATGAAACATGAAAATTTGAAATATGAGCACAGAAAAAGTTTTTCCATTTATTCTGGTGGTAAAATATTTTTCCAAAATGGTAAAATGTTGCAATTTTTTCTCCGAAATAGGTTTGGAATGTCATGAAACGTGGAAATTTAAAATTTGAGCAAAAAAATTTTTTTCGTCTATTCTATAGTAGTGGTAGATTAAAAATGTTTTAAAAATTTTTTTAAATTTTTGAAAAAAAAAATTTAATTTGTTTTTGTTGAAACAGGTTTAGAATGCCATGGAAACGTGGAAATTTTAAGTTTGAACAAAGAAAAAAAATGTCCACCTATTTTAGTGATAAATTTTTTTCAAAAACGGTAAAAAAAAATTTAAAAAACATTTTTTTTTCTGAAATAGGTTTAGAGTGTCATAAAACGTGGAAATGTTAAATTTGAGCAAAAAAAAAATTGTTTCATTATTTATTCCCTTTAGGTGCACACACGGTCCACACTGTATTTTCCAGTAAAAGTTTCCAGTTTCCAGTAAAAGTTTAAGCAGTTCTTCGCTGACAGTAGCGTCAACTACCTACCAAATTTGACTGCTCTCCGTCAAGTAGTTTTTTTGTTAATGCACCAACAGACAGACAGACAGACAGACAGATAGACAGACTGACGGAATTGCAAAACCCATATTTTTGAAATCTACGATCTGAAACGTCAAAATCCGAAAAAATCTCGGAGGGTGATTTTTTCTCGAATACAATACTTCCCTTCGGTATGCGAGGGAAGTAATGTGTTATATTATTTCTAAAATTTGTTTCTGTGTAATAAATGGTGACTTGATTTATTAGGTTTGAAACGTGGCAATGTTGCATGTTCGAACCTCATCTTTATGTGAAGAAGGTGGCCATTCTGACCAGTTGATTTTGTTGTGGTTGGTGATTTTAGCCTCGTGTTTATGCATAATTTTGCAAAGAAAATGGAAACAGTAAGTGAAAAACCGAAAAATAAGTTGCGATTACGATACAAAGGTTTTGTATCAAACAATCAATTGCTGGAATTGTACTTAGCCAAAGAAATGAAGTGCGGATTCTGCAATAGGTATTTATCTTTTGAAAATGCCGAATAAGAGGCAAAGTTTGGTTTCTCGTCAGTGTTTACAATCAGATGCAGCGTCTTATGAATAACAACATCTCGACTATATTAACTATAATTGTTTATATGTGGCATATTAAAATTTTCTTGACCTTTATTGGGTACTTTGCCACTGCTGTAAAAATACTTAAAAATTTAAGAAAAGATTCGAATGGATCAAACAGAGGTTGGTTCTTGAATACTTCATTGTTACAAAATGTCTGACACCTAAAAATATATAAACTGAAATAAGGTTACAAAATGAAAACTAAAATCAGTTAGTTAACATTTCGGAAAAATTATCTATTTCCATTATCAAAAGTTTTAGGCCGTTAATCATCATAGATTCTTTATGTATTTTCATAGTCACGTGAGACAAATTATATTTGTCGTATTTTTAGAGAAATTAGAGGTGGGGTGGAAGGGGACATCTGATGTGTACAGATTACATAGGTGGACTGAGAGGATTGCCACCTGGGGGACATCCGCTGACAATAATTTATTTGACGAATACACAAGTATAGGCGGGCGTCTTTGCGCTCACTCCCCACTATACGGACATAATCCTAATAATAGATTCACAATTAAAAGATAGATCAAAAATAATTTTATACAGTAATAATTCCTCTATACTTATTACAGTTAGTCAATCACGACTGTATGTTTGAACAGTAAGTCAGTGTTAGCTAGAGGAAGAACTCGTGTGTGAACAAAATTGATCAATAAAACATGTCTAAAATGAAAACAGTTGCACACCTCTGGGAAGAGTTGTTAAAAAAAATTAGACAGAAAAGAATGAAAAAAATAATTAGAGAAAATTTTGAAAGTTTAGATATGAATATTGTTACATTGTAATACCGGCTACGCATAAATTTCTATAATATTTATAAACTTAAAAATAATAAATTTGTCACAAATGCTTGACATCTTAATTCATCTAACGGTAGAGAAGGCCAACATATACTAACATTACTTATTTACGACAAAACTGTGAAGAGTATCCCATAGAATGTGCAGCAATGATATAAAAATTTTGCAAACAGCAGAAAAAAATAACTGTCTATGAGAACTAAAAGAAAAACTATGTTTAAAAATAATAGTGAAATCTTTGCATTCTTTCGATAACCTGAATTCTGATTATGCTGGCAAATTAAAATCCTAAAATGAATTTGTTTAATTTTTGATTTGAAAATTCTCATTCTAACACTAGCATCCACCCCTAATAGCACATTTACGTCCCGAAAACGTCCCACGAACGTACTCACAGGACATGAAAACGTCCCGAGGACGTACTCTACCGACGTAAGACGTACCGAGGACGTTTGAGGGACGTTCCGTGTCAGCAAAACGGGGTGTCCCGAGGACGTCCCACCCAGGACGTATGTGGGATGAATGTAGGTCTAGAGAGGACGTCCTGAAAACGTTGTTGGGACGTACTATGCAAAACATATAGGTACCTCCCCCTCCACCACTTTTAAGGTGTATTCACAGCAGAGGATATTTATGTTCCTTTTTGGGTTTTCTAACCACATGCATTTCTTTCGAAATAGAATCCAGTGATTGGATTCTATTTCGAAGAGAATATGTGGATAGAAAAGCCAAAAAGATAAAAAAATGACAATATATAATTACCATGTAGAAAAATTATTCAAATAGATTGATTTTAATACTTTGTATTTTTATTTATCAACACCAAATGACAAATTTATGCGAACATTTTATTTCTATTGTGCTATTGAAAAATAAGTTATGGCATTTGTATTTTTTTTAAATTAACTTCTTACTCTACAAATTCAAGTGTCAAGTGTCAAAAACACAATTTTTATGGGATTTAAAAGTTATATATTATAATACCTAGGACAGTAGAATATAGTTATATATACATTAAGTCATATTGAATATTATAAAAAATAAGCCAAGTGTGCAATAAAACGTAAGATAAATGTATATCTCACCTTCTCTTAACGTTTTGCACACGTCGTCTCTTTATAATTATCTTATTAGTTTATATTATTTTCTAATATTCTCTCTATTTTGACACCCTCTCTTTTCTTTTTTTTGCCCTCTTCAATCACGATGCAATAGCCATTTTGGTGTCCTTCCAACACTTTGAAGTGTTAACGACTTTCAGCAGCCCCTGTGCAAATAAAAGAAAAATTAACATTTCAGATGAAATCTTGGCAAAAAACATTAAAACTAATATATGCCATTTGATGGCAAGCTTATATTTAAAATAAATTGTTATAATTTTCTTGGTGTCCTATTTAAAAAAAATTAGTTTAAATGTGAAATTTTTTTTATTTAACTGACTTTTGCATTTGAAAGGTTCCCTTGCTCATTTAAAAATTTTAAGAACACCTCTTTCTATGAATGATCGATTCTACAAATAATACCAAGGACCGCGAGAAGCAGAAATATATTTTGTGACTAATGCTACCAGATTAATATAAGTTTAACGTTATATTTTTTGCCAATATTATTACAGAATTCAAGTAAAGAAAATGGCTATGGGTTAAGATGCATTAAGATTTACGGTTAGAAGCAGGTTTATTAGGTTGAACATTCATGATGTATAAAAGTTTTTGTACGTACGTACAGCATAATTTCAGGAAAAATATAACAAATAGGGCATATAAGTTACAAATTTGTAAATTTTCCTCAAAAAGTACCTTTATTAGTTTTTTCCTTATATTAATTTACTGAAATCCCTAAATACACTTTACAAGTTTGTTGATGTTTTCTGGCAAATGTTTTTATTACTCGATGCATGTATCAAACCTTACCTATTAAAAGTTTCATCACCTCCACTTGTTCATCAGAGATGTCGAACCATATATAACACTTCGTTTAACACACTAAGTAGGTACTTCTTTTCAATTTTTACTTCCCTCGCATACCGAAAGGAAGTATTGTATTTATAATGTTTAACCAACAATCTTCTTTTAACAGAGCCAAATAAGGTGGGTGGTGGTATAGTTATTATAACCTACAAATAAGCAGCACCAAATTTATCTAGAATAAAATATCGATCTAAATACCTACATATTAATAAATCAATTAAATAGACTTACCTATTTTTGATACTTTCTTTTGTAGCCGTTAAAAGTGACTATAGTGGCAGTGGGCAGAAAAATTAAAAATGCAACTAAAATGATGCAATGCAATAACCAAGGCTGCCAAATTGAATTTCCCATAGTTTGACAGCAACTGAAATGGACCATGAAATATGAAAATATCTTGTTATCAAAAGAAATTTTGTTAATAAAACTTTTTAAGGATTTTAATTTTATTTTTACAGTTTTTAATTTCCTTTTTTAATCATATCCTCATCTGTTCAAAAAAAACATCACTCCTAGAGGTTATTTCACAAATGTGTTTAGGTTTGTCTTGACTAAACTCTAGCAGGATGTCCTCAAAACGTTTTATTCAGAACGTTTTAGGGACGATAGCAAACGGACGTCCTTGGGACGTACCATATAAACCCGGGACGTTCAGACCAAACGAGGACCTAAGTGAACGTCCTGGAGACGTTTGTTGTTATCAGGGACACAGTCCCCTACGGTCATGCAGATTAAACTAATATCTACATAACCCCCTACGGTCATGAAGATTCAGTTAAAAATGAGGACAAAGGCTGTTTGCAAAATCCTATAAAGAATATGTTTCAATACAATTATAAGCAAACAAATAATAATTCACTTTTAAATAATGATATAAAAAGTTCAGTAAATCGGCGAAGAGTATAATGTGGTTAGCTTGTTTGGTAATCCCTTGATGCAAATTTTATAAATTTTTACTTTCAATCTACTATACTAATCTGCCATATTAAAAATTAGCAGCTGGAATTCACAATCCAGAATTTCTTTATTATACGTGAAGGAAATGTTGATGTAAATTTAAATTTATGGTATTGATAATAATGTTCCAAATAAGAGACCTTTACTAGAATATATTTTTTTAAGTTTTTTCTACCATTTCGACTTTTCTAAGACATTTTATTTGTATAAAACTTATTACAAAAAATATCTCTAGTTGTGCTTCAACTATAAAACAAAAACATTTTTTTCAAAACAGGAAAAAATTATCTTTACTCCATATAGGGTAAGTACGGCCTCTCGAAAACATTACCTAATATGCATCATTTCAACTCCTACAATATATCATCGTTTGAAAGGAACGTAAGGTTTCTTACAAAATACATTTTTTTCACAAATGAAAAAAAAGTCAAATACAGGAACCTTCTAGATGCTAATAATTTGGTATGAGAACACTTGAACAAAAAGCAATATCCACAAGAAATTTAGGGATATCTGAGCTGTGACTGATTCTATACTGTTTGTCAATTAAAATCTGTGCAAAAAATAGTTGCTTTTCAATAAAAAAATAATGTCATCAATCGAGGATTTAACTGTGTCCAAAGCCGTTCCTTTCGTTCCTTTCGTTCCTTTGTACATGTGTTATTAATAGCTCCTCAAGATGGAAGGAGAGTTTACATTTGTAGACCTAAGTGATATACATCACCAGTGGGATGCAGTACAAAAAACAATATTTTTTTATAAAAGTTATGTTTATCGATAAATCTTGTCTTACCAGGAATGGAAATGTATTTAAACAACTTGTGTCAATGACGCTTATACCGGACAGTGTCGCTTCTTTCTATTCAGGCAGGTCGGGCACAAATCCAGGTAAGTCGATGTTGTAGCGAATGATCACATCGCGGGTTCCATATCTATGTGTAAGACAGCATTTCTTAGAACCACTAGGAAAACTTGAAATGCGAATAAATGAGTGAATAAAAAGATAAGGAAACTGCACTGTTGATCGGAAGAAATCGCTTTGCAATGTTGAAAAAATATCTCAATGTCATAATATTTCTCATGCATTTGAACTTCCAAACACCTAAAATGATAAAAATTATTTGACTCTTTATGTACCGATTCGGATGAACTACTCGCCAACGTTAATTTTAGCAAGATTAAAATATGGTGGTTAAAATGGAACTCAGTCACTAATGTAATAAAATTTCTCATTATTTCAAATGTGAAAATGGCTGCAACAAAATTATCCACATTGTCGGATTGGTTGTCGTAATGAAATATTGTAAATAAACCACCATTCAGTTCCCACTTAGATCATATTAATTATTTTTTCTATATTTTACTACCACACCCATGTAGTAGAATAGCAGTATAGTAATTGTAAAAAAAATTGCAATTTTTTTTTCTTGCAATAGGCCTCGCAATAGACTTAGAATGTCATAAAACGGCGATATTTTAAATTTGAGTGAAAAAAAATTTCTGTCTGTCGGTCTGTCTGTCTGTCTGTCTGTCTGTCGGTCTGTAACTTTTTTTTTTTGTGTGCACGTTTTCCCAGGAATGGTTTAAGGTATTGACTTGAAATTTGGTACACATATGTACCATTACATGATGAGATCTGGAGCTAGATTATATTTTGCGCTAATTCCAGCGAAGGGTTGGGGGTTGAATAGGGGTAAATAGGGGAAAATAGCAAGCAGGTAAAAGTACGGAAACTTATAATTTGGTGTATGTACTAGAAACCAAGGTCTCATATCTTTTTATAATATTTTTTAAGTCCTCCTTCACACTGTTATTAAAAGAGTTGATATAATAAAATTAAAATATTCTTTTGTAATTTTGTAAGAGAAACTTGAAATTTGGTGTATATACTAGCAGCCCAGGCCTCAGACTCTTTGATACTATTTTCAACCTCTCCATCACAAAAGAGGTTGATAAAATAAAATTAAGATATTCACTTGAAATTTGGTACACGTCTGTATTGTAACGAACTGGAACTAGATTATATTTAAAGAAGATTCCGTTGAAGGGGTGGGGGTAAGTAGGAGTAACTAAGAGAAAATAAGTAAAGCAAGCTGGTAAGAGTATAGAAACTTGGGATTTGGTGTAAATACTAGAAGCCAACGCCACTCAGCAGGGAGGGGGTCGAGAGAAAATCGGGGCCCGAGGAGTAGTAATATACGACTCCCACCAATCTTCAATATAAATATCGAAGAGTGGGTGGTGGCATTCAAAAATTTCTATAAAAATTTCAAAGAGCGGGGGGAAGTATCCCTTAGAATTGAATATTTATCTCGATCCATATTTTAAAAAGCGGGGGATGATAATCTTTAGATTTCAATATTTGTCTCGCTCGTAATTTTGAAGAGCGGGGAGTGATATTCCTTCGAATTAAATATTTACCACGATGTAAATTTTAAAGATCTGGGGGATATTCCTTTACATAACAATTTCATATTTATCACATTATAAATAATACAAATCATTCAGAACTCGTTGTCATTTACATCACACTATTCATTTCAAAGTATAGCTCTCTCGTTTTAGCTGATGCAAATGCAAATCTCCAACTTCAGGTGGAACCCGGGCCCCTTCAAAATCGCCGGGCCCCCTCAAAAACCACCGGGTTCGAGGGGAAACATCCCCAACCCCCCCGCCCCCCTCTCGGCGGGCCTGTCACTCAGATTTCTTTATATTATTTTTCAACCGTTTCCGCTGTTATTCCCGTATATAAAAATGGCGATCCCAGAATCTGATGAATTACAGACCAATCTCATTAATAAACAATTTTGCGAAAATTATTGAAAAAAGATTGAAAACAAAACTTGTACATTTTCTTGAAATAAAATATATATTTTATGAAAAGCAGTATGGTTTTAGAACCAACAAAAGTACTAAAGATGCTGTCTACGACTTAACAAGTGAACTTATAAATTATTTGAATAGTAACAAAAAAAACCTGGTAGTCGATATAGACTTGGCTAAGGCATTTGACACTGTATGGCATAAAACATTATTTGAAAAACTGAAAGATGAGGAGACACGTTGAGACTGTTTGAGAACTATTTAACTAATAGAAAACAAAGGATAAAAATAGATGAAACTAAGTAGCTCTCTGGTTGTCTCTATGGGTGTTCCTCAGGGTACTGCATAATTTCTTACGCAGATGACACTGCTATCATATCATTTACAGGCACAAATTGGACTGAGATATACGAAAAAGCTGAAATAGGATTATACAAAATTATATCTTATATACCTATCTCAGTTTATTAAGTTTAAATATCCATAAAACTACTTTTATAACTTTCTCCACATCAGCTGTAAATCAACCTAAACAAAACACACTAAAAATTTATTAAAAATATTGTAACACAAATTACAACTGAAATAAAGAAGGTAAAATCCACTGAATATTTAGGTGTGTAGCATCTAAGGTGAAATGATCACAGCGATTTTATAGCAATAAAACTTCGCAAACTTTTTTATACATTTCATCTGTTAAAATCCATCGTATGCAATCAACCAGTAATGATTTTATACAACGCCTTAGTGGAGTCGCCAATATCTTGACTTTTGTTGACGGTCTCGGATGTTTAGGGGTCGAGCTTGAGCTGTTTGCCCCAATCATCGCTGTAGACCTGGACCGGCCTCGTAAGGGGTGGGCTAGCTGTTTACGTCTACCCCCTCCGCATGTGCGGTCGATGTAGCCGAGGTAGCCGACCTCCCCTGATCCTAGCTGTTAGAAGACCAAGACGGAATAGAGTCGATACTAAGATACTCTATAGTGGTTTGGGAAGGATTATACTATAATGCATTGTATAACCTTGCCTTGTGTCAAAATATTATATTAAAAATAATTTAAAAAAAAGAAAGAATGTACTCCTACGAATATACGAATATAATGAATATCAGAAGTCTCTATGTATACGGTTGTTTAAATGTCACAGTGGAAAATCAGCGTCTATACAATCTGTCATCCATAATTATCAAACTAAAACAATCACAAATAAATCACTTTCCAAACTAAATCGCATACTCAGAGATTTATAACATATTTTGCTCCTCAATTTTATAATATCCTGCACCTCAAAGTTAAACTTCACAAATAAAATAAAAAAATTTCATATAGAATATAAAAAACTTTCTAAGAAATAATTACAAACTATTCATCGGTCTTTTCTAAAATCTATTTATAAAGACATGTTTGCTGTCGCTTTATGATATTTTCCACTCTAACAATAACAACAATATTTTCAATTGAACTACGTATAAATGTGAATGATTAATAATAAGTTGTACAATTAAATTTCACATGTAAGAATGTTGTTGAAGCACCATGCACAACACAAATAAATGTGTTCTCTAATTTGCATGAGAGGCAATTTATTAAATCATAATATATACATTATATGTTATGTTATATGTTCGAAATAAATTTGATTTGATTTGATTTGAAATAGGAAGTTGTTAGTCTTTTTCCTTATCAGTAAAATCTATTTTTCTCGAAAACAAGTCTCTATTTATGTCGGACAAGAGCACCTTTCTTTTAGGAAACAGTATTTTGCCAAAATTTAGAGGTAAAAAGTATTAGGGATGTTCCTTTCCTGGCTTCCCAGACAAGATATGAATACTAGCTATACTGTCTAAATTCTGTTAAATTTGATAACTGTTTGATAGCTATCAGCAACAACTTTTTTTAAGGTTGAATAGCCCTAGGAAAAAGAATTACAATTACTTTTAGTGTTATTTTGACTAAAACGTCTAAAACTATATGCTTTCGAGACATCCTGTATGTTGAATGATTACTTTGTCGTGGTTTAAGCGATTCTTATCAAACCTGTTGCGTACATGCACGGCGCGGCAAGTTCTTTTATATTACCAGCATATTCATAAATTTGAAGAATGCGCTAGCGATTTAAATTAAAAACTTATTTATAACTACTTTATTTATACGTCGAGCACGGTATTACGTCCTAATGCTAATTTAAATTTCTAATTTAAGAAAATATAAACATAATTCTTAACCGACTTTAATTATTCGGTCTTACTTAATTTTATAAGAAAACACGTTTTTAACTGCAATTATTAGAATATGACGTTCATATTAACTATTAATTATTGTTTAAAATTCTAATCACATAGTTCATATATAAAACATGCCAGGTTATAGGCCTCTGACTATCACCCCGTGTGGTGGATAAGTTTAAATTTCAATAGCGAATATTCTACTATGCTACTTTACCTATATGCCAAATTTGAAATAGAAATTTTAAATCGAAGAAATATTATTGCAGCTGACATTCGTTTGCCAATGTCAGTTTCCCTAATACCTCCCTCAACGAGATCGACAATAAATCCAGCACTTTCCGCTCAATCCTCGTATAGAGCATCGCCATACGCACTCTGCCCTTCTCCCTCTCATTGGTCTTTGCATGTCTAATACTAATATTCATTCGACGCATTCTTAGAATTCCACAACAAATTCCCTCATCTCACCCAGCTGCCGGTAAAGACCGCTGGCAGTATAAATTTGAATATAGAATCGAGTTTAGTGCGATTGAACGTAAATATTTCCGTGTTCATTTTATAACAAAGCTTTATTTTGTTCATATTTCTCATTGTAGGTGCAAAATTTAAACGTATCTCTATAAAATAAAAAGTAGTTTTTTTATGTCAGTACTAGTGGTTTCATAGTCTTTTTTATTTGCATTAAATATATGGAGACAACTATACGTCCAGTTGTGTACCATTAGGAATAGTGAACACGTTAAAGTTTCCTAGCACGCGACCTACTAGGGTACATATCTTGGTTAGAAATGCCAAATGTTTATATAATTACTGATGATCTTATCTCAGGTGATTGACCTTGGTACAAAAATAGGTCGACATGTAATAAGTTTAAGGATATACGAAGGAACTATTTACTCTAGAAAGAATATGATACGATAAAATATGTAAAAATATGCCGGGCGTTTCCCTTGATAAATTTGATTTTATGTGTTATGCTTATAGATATCCTGGATAGGTAACTAATTCGTGAAGGTATATAGAAAGCTTAATTTGAAAAAAATTGGTAATTTCTGTGTCCGCAAACCGATATCCTGTATGTAAGTACCATATGTAATTTAAAAACCATAAGTTTATCATTTTAAGATTTTGTGAATGACTTGGCTATTGTAATTTGTTATTTTATGGTATAGTCAATGGCCCCTAGACCTGTGCTTTTTGACGTGATTTTTATCATTTATAGATGAAAAAAGTACAAATCGTGACTAAGTTGCTTTGTAATAATGATTATATGTAGTTGCAACTTGCGATTACTGATTATACTGATAAGAATACATCTTATTGTACGAATATTCTCAATTACTTCCGCATCCACGAAATTGAGTGGAAGTATAGAATATGTCACAAATAAACAATGATAGAAAATATCTGGGAGTACGGCAGTCGTTAAAAAAGTTTCAAACATTTTTGTTCTTAAAATAGGTACCTAGAGAATTTCATGATACTGACTTGAAATTTGGTACACTTATGTATTACTACAAGATCTGGAACTAGATTATATTGTGAGCTTACTCCGACTAAGGGTTGGAGGATATATAGGAGTAAATAAGCAAAGGTAGCTGGTAAGAGTCCAGAAACTTGGAATTTGGTGTATATGCTAGAGGCCATGGTCTAAATTTTTTTATGATATATGACGCCCTCCACCACCACTCCCACTCGATTATTAAAGGAGTTAGAGGTGTTTTAAAACCTCATGAGCCGTGACCTTCATATGCGCAGAGACATAATCCGTCCTGTTGACTCAGTTACACTTCTTAAAAATATTATATTTATTGTTTACAATTAATCCCGAGCTCTTGTTTATGTATACAGCAAGGCAGCCTCCAGTGTCTTCAAAAACATACTTATAACTCAGATTAAACTTTGCCTTTTGCGCATTTCGCGGCTCATGAGATTCTGAAACACCTCTAACATTTATTGTGGTATACGTATACATACACGTGTTACCACCCTAAATGCATTATTAAAGGGGTTAACAAAATAAAATTGTGACTTAGTGTTTGTACGAGAAAAGCTCTCAATTTTTTGTTTGTCTCAGCCACTCTCATACCACCTTGGTTGAGGCAGACGACTTCAAATATTTATATTATTAAAATTCTACATATTCCATATAGTGGAGTAAATAAGCCGGAAAATGTGGAAAAGTGGTGGAACAGCACCGATTTGAAAAATTCCTTTTTTGACGTGTTCCCTATACCTCAAGAAACATTCATCAGATTGATCCCTGCATTACCTCCGAAAATGAGAAAGTTAGGGGGGTTTGAGAGCCTCAAAAAGTAGCTATTATAAAAAAATTATAAAATTAATATTTCACCCCGGAAATGGGCTCTAGGAGTTTTTTTGAGTCGCTGTTAACGATTCCGGGGTCTAAATTGAGATTTTCATATTCCTGTATGGAATTCGTGCCATTTTTCGATGAAAATTCCACTTTTTCGAGCGGAAATTTAAATATGAATATTTTGCTGCGAAAATGTGCTCTAGGAGGTTTTTCTGGTAGCTGATCACGATTTTTAGGTCCAAGTTTAAGAATTCCATATTCCATGCTGGAATTCGTCAGAATTTTGTCATAAGTTTTTGGAGCAAATTTAAAAAAAATTAAAATGACAAATTTTTCTGACGTATTCCTTGTAAAAAAAAATAAACTACTCTTGTCCCTGAATTTTTTTCTTAAAGTTCATCGTTTGGCGGCAAAAAATGTTTGGAACACCGAAAATTCTATTTTTCGAAGATCATTAGCGGCGAAAGGTAGGTGCTGAGAACAAAATGTTGGGACAAAACATGGCTATTTCTTCCCCTAAAATCAAAATATGTAATAAAAAGTAGATGTTGCCATTAATTTGAAATGTTCCTAATATTCATACATATTTTTTTTCTTCAAGGTAAAATTGACTAAAAATTATTTTAAAATACTCCTAATATTCATACATAATTTTTTTCTTCAAAGTGAAATTCAACAGGAAAAATGGCACGTATTCCAGTCTGGAATATGAAATTCTTAAATTTGGACCTCAATATCATGATCAGCGACCAAACCAACCCCTAGAGCAGGTTTTCGTGGGAAAGCGTTAATATTTTTTTTTTCGAAAAAATGCCACGTATTCCAGCCTGGAATATGGAATTTTTAAACTTGGACCTCAAAATCGTGATCAGCTACCAATAAAACCCCTAGAGCTCATTTTCGCGGAGAAACGTTAATATTCAATTTTCTTCTGAAAAAATGGAATTTTGTCAAAAAATGGCACGAATTCCATACTGGAATATGGAATTCCTCAATTTGAACCTCGGATTCGTTATCAGCGACCCAAGAAAACTTCTAGAGCCCATTTCCGAGCCGAAATATTACTTTTATAAATTATTTTAACATAGCTACTTTTTGAGCCCTTCTAACTTCCTCATTTTCGGAGGTAATGCAGGGGTCATTGCTGATGAATGTTCCTGGGGGTCTAGGATACACGTGAAAAAAGGCATTTTTTTAATCGGTGCTATTAAACCACTTTTTCACATTTTACACTTTTTCCGGCTTATTTACTGGATGAACATAGTATAGTACGAGGCCAGAGCGAAAAAAATGGGTTCGCTTGCACCAAAGTGCCGATGATTGGCAACCTATATGGGGTTAATAAGAGTGACTTCCTGTTCACGAAAATCTATTTCGCCACTCCCACCCCCGCGTCGTTTACCCCCAGCACCCGTTTTTATAAAAAAAATTGAATCTGTCATATCTGCGCAACGGAAACACGTACAAAAAAATCTTTCATCGTTGTCTAGAAGAGATCAAACACTGAAAAAATGCTATATTGCTTTATTCCATATTTCAAAAACTAAACAACCTAAACGTGGAAAATTATACTTTTTTTAAACTACTTTTTCTTCTTTATTTTTTCTTTTGTGAAAACCCAAAAAAAATCAAAATTACTTCATAAAAAACTTTTCCTTAATTTTTTCAGCTTTTCAGAAAGGTATAACAGTTCTTCAAAGTTCTTTCAGCATTCCATGCTTTGTCAAGTTGAGATGCAACAGGAGATTTTGCAAGAAAAGGTAAAAAAAGTACAGCTTTTCTAACACTAAAATGTTTAATTATATACTAAATTTTTTAGGAAAACTTCCATTTCTGAAGGCCTTGTATGAAGCTAATCACAAAATCTTGGCAGCTCTTATTGCTCTGGGAGACATCAGCACTGATATAAAAGAGGTATTTAAAGAGTTGGAAAGATTCATTTGTCTAGTATATGCTCCTAAAGCAAAAATCTCAACTGTGGCTCATCTAAGCTGGTATTGTTTCTCAAAACAGCAAATACAGAGTGAGCAGTTACCACCAACTGAAGCTGCTTTGACTTCAGCGTTGCTCAGAGCACGACTCCAGACATACATTTGGATAAACCCTCATAAATATATTGTTGAGGAACTGAATCCAGAAAGTTACGGTTGGAGACAATCTGAAACATGTTACATTCCCATATTATCATCCTGGGAAAATGCCGCACGCGAAAAAAATATCGAACTGATTTCTTGGATTTGCAAAGAAACGCAATGTATGTTCTTGTGTACACATGCGTGTTCTTGTGCTGACGATTTATGTCAAAATCATTATAATAGATGACACGTCAGACGTGGTAGAAGATGATTAATACTTAATACTAACTTTTAAATTTTTATAATAAAAATTATTTTGTTTCTTTTCATAGTTTTTGTCATTATTCATTTAGTTTAAAAGAATGTTGCAACGTTACCTACATTTTTTTGACGCTTTTTAGAGCAGACTTATAAAGTTGCATAGGTTTGGGAGGAGGGGAGGGCATGCAGTGGTGGGTACAATCAATAAAAGCTATTAGTCACTACATGATAGAACATTTCTAATAGTTTATACAATTATATATTCAATAGGAGAAATGTCAAGAGGAGTTAAGCAAATAGTGCCAAATGGGAAAATTTTAACGACAGGAATGATACGTAAAACAGTGATATACCTTTTTGGAAAGCTAAAAAAAATGCAAACAGTTTTATTTGAAACATTTTTTTATTTTTTGCTTTGTTAAAATAATTTTAAAAATTATTTAAAAAATCTGATATAATCTTCGGGTAAAGATATCTCGTTTAGTTTTTGAGATATTACAAAGACTGTTATAAGGTGTTTAATTCTCTGTGATACTCTCTATGTAACGGTAAGAATTTTGATCCTAGGTCATTCCATTCCTGAGATATAGATAATCAAAATCTTAACCATATAAGGGCTAGGAGGAGTAGGAGGAGAACGTCGCGGGGGTGGGGGTGGCAAGATGGATTTTTGTGAACAGGAAGTCACCCTTATTAACACCATATGGGTTGCCAACCATCGGCATTTTGGTGCAAGCGAAATGCCCTAGGGCCTCCTACTAGTAATGTACAATTATAGTAATCGTTAATAAATTAAACACTGCTTTTAGATGAATCAATCAATATATTATGAATACTCTACATATGTTTCGGCTTACTAGGCCTTTATCAAGAGTATTACATAGTGAATACTAAAGTTTCCGATGTGCACTATGTAATACTCTTGATAAAGGCCTAGTAAGCCGAAACATATGTAGAGTATTCATAATATATTGATTGATTCATCTAAAAGCAGTGTTTAATTTATTAACGATTATTTTCAAGATGTTTCACAAGGAACCTACCACAAGTTCAGTTCAGTGTATTACAATTATAGTATTATATCGTTCAAAAATACTTAGATGATAAAACTGGATATGGAAGTAGTTATTCCATAGATAGCGATTTTTTGTGTGTTGAGTTTTATTTTTGTTATAATAGATTTTTAATATAATTATTAAAAGAGCATTTTTTCAATCGATGTAGGTATAGTATTTAGTTTTTCAAAAGTAGTTTAAATCCTTTATTAATATTTTATTTAAATACGCATTTAAAATCCATTTTTGAAAATGAGTACCTATGAGTAATTAAATATTTCATTAATCATTAAAATTTACTAACCGCAGTTTAATATAAATTGTCGTCAATAAAGTTGAATCCTGATTTGCTCCGGGTTCTTATAAAATACTGGTCTGGTCAGAAATCCGATCATTTGAATTAAATAGTGCTCACAGAAACCTGTAGTAGACAGTGTTGGGATTTTGTTAAAAACATCAACAATGGTGCTTCTGTTGTTGTTTACATGTAAGTTGTAATTATTCCTTTCACGTTTTAACGCATTGATGAGCTCATGCTAATGACAGGTGATAGCTACTAACTAACACTTAAATAAAGAACAAATTGCTTCATTACTACTACCTGACTTAGTGAATGACTAATTCCAGTAATTAAATGCGCATCTTGTAATAAATGTATAGTTTTAAAAATGCTTTCTTAGTTATGTATCTAACATAAGTAAATAGAGACAAATAGAAGTATCTGTCGGTCGTTAATGACTGCAAATACTTTACTATCATTTTTATATATACCGAGGTCTCTGAGATTCACCTATCTAGTTTAGAGTCAATTTGTTTGAAGATGGTAAAATTAGTGATAACGAACGTATGATGATGGCAGCTTTACAGGATTTTCACATTTTTTTTTTAGACCTTTGACAGCTGTCAAAAATTAGATGGATTGCAATTATCGCGTTCTTCATTAATGTGCTCAGTATAACGAAAATTTTGAGCCCAAATAGATTGATTTTGGTTGAATTATAAAGTAGGAGTCGAATTTTGACTTAGACAAGTCGTAAAAGCCACACTGTGCGCCGTAGTGCAATAAGTGGAACCAGTGCCTATGAGAGGAAGTTAACAAAGCTTAATTAAAAATTATCGAATCAAACAAATAACATAATTTTATCCATGTTAATGACTTGACCTAAAAGCTTGTCGCGAGAAATTCATAGGTATTTACTTCGACAGACAGGATTATTTTCAACAAGATTTTAGATCAGGTCATCAACACTGATAAAATGATGTTATTTCTTTGATTCCATAATTTTGAACTTACCTTTGTTAACATCCACGCATCCGTACTGGGTCTACTTACTGCACTAAGGCCCCACTCCTATCACATCACGTAATATTTGTTATCTTCGTTTTATACATTTTAGCAAAAGCTTGTTTTTAAATCAGTTTTTTTTACTTGTTTTATTATTTCCATTTTAGTCGTGGTACGTCTACTATTAACAGTTAAGGACTTGCCTTGCATAGCGAGCTAAGTGTCCTGGTTGCAACATCGCGTCTTGGTCATCAGATAAACTGTATTTTCATTGGTCATGTAAAACTTGCCCAATTCAGCTACCAGTTGACTTTTCAATTTTTTGCCGGAGTCGCCGGTGATATAAACATGACCACTTTTCTCGTCTTTTGACATATACAGGGTGAGGCATTAGTGGGTGGACATTCAGTATTTCCTCAACCGTTTGAAATTTGAAATACTGTTTCAGATGAAAATTGTAGGGGTGTAAAGGGTATTCCACATAATAGTGACAAGCTCATACTTGAATACTTTAAACGGAACTTCCAACGTTTTTTAAATTTATTTGTATTTGACCCTTAATTCTCTATTCAGGTTTGTATCACTTTTGAACCTACACTGCGGCGTTGCCACGTTATCTACTTTTTCTGATAAAAGACGCAATTGTAACAGCCAAGAGTAAAATATGTGAACAATGTATTTTCATAAATTTGACTGCCTTGAATTCACTATCAAAGTTAGTCAAAGCCCTGGACTAATTTCCGAGCTTCTCATAGTCGTATCTTAATCAAATTCAAATGCAATTTTTTTTATTTTTAAACTTTCATGACTCAATTTTTTCAAAAACAGCATCCAGTTAAGATTTTTCCGAAATCAATCAATCATAGTTACTATCCACATCGAGTAAAGGCATGAAACTAGCAGTAAATTTAAGCTAAAATTCTCCACTATCAGAAAAGATAGTTTTCCATCTCTTACATTAATGGCAATACCCTGAAACTGGAAGTGTGAAGTTCCCTCTGTCGTTGCATTAGATTTCTGTAAGACAGTCGTGACGAGTGCCTCTTGTCACGATAAATACTATATTTTCTAACAAATTAGCTCCACTTCTGTACTGTCGCCTCTCCGCCTAAAACTTGTGAGTGTGACTTTTATTAAATAAATAAGTATATTACTAAGAATATACATATACTTACCATCAGCAGGTTATATGCAATAGCTGAATAAAACCCAAAGATCCCTCTGTTCACATATTTTCAGCATAGTGGTATAATTTAGGAGTACATGGGGCAAAATTGATTATTTGATTTTACATCTCAATTAATTTATTTACAAAATGCAAGGTCGATGTCATTTTTAAGTAGCCCAAAATTCCGCTATAGAGGTATTGAAGGAGATCATTCAGTTGGAACGCATTTAACTCAAGATGTTCGTTCATTTCTAATAAAATTTTGTAAATAACCCTCAATGCAATGAACTAACCCATTCTGGATAGCTTTAGATTGCCCTTCTGGCTACTGAATAACTACCAGCGATTAGTTTATGACTTAACTATCAGGTCATATGGGACATTAACGTATAAAACGGAATGGGGGACTGCTATCTGAAACAAGGATATTACACATAAATGAATAAACTTGCCGCTACTGAAACCCGTAGTAAAGAGATCTAAGAGGCCGCTCTGAAATTATCCCACCCCTGCATGGAGTAGACCGTGAGGGTCTTATGGCTACCATTACATACGTTTACCACCCTAAAATGTCATCTACAAGCAACGACTTTTCCATTTTCTTCTTTGACGTCAATTTTATAGATTGATAACTTTACTTTAAAGTTGCAATGGAAGAGCAACTGCCTACTGATGTGGTTTCATTTGGACACGTGTAGTAATTAAATGTTTCTAGATATTGGTGGTTCCATTACAGTTAAGATTTGCATCTTCTTTTGCCTATGCGCTTTTACTTAATGGATATCCGTAAAATGGGGTGTAACTTTTGCGTTTTCTATGGTTAAATTAATGTTCTTTGATGAATTCATCTGAGGTAAGAAATTCCGAAAGTAACATACCGACTGCGACAATTTTTAAGGATTTTTTTTCGTAACTAGCTCCTATGAACCCCTTATTTTTTAAAAGAATCGAGGATAATTATAGCCAGATTTGTACGTTTTCTCAAAAACGATTTGGAGCATTGCAAAATCCTTGGACTCAAATTATAATTTACTTGATGCCCAAAGAATGATTTGACATTTTACGTCATATGATTAATTTTACTTGCTCATTTGAATTTTTTAATTTTACAGTTTTCGGCGAATAATATTTTGCCGCTCGGGGTTTCTTCTTGGACATCTGAATTAGTTATTTTTGCTTAAATATACATCAGAAAAATTATGATTTGAATGGTTCCTGATCTCTCCAAAGTTTGGGGAATGTTTTACCAAATCAAACTGTTACCAGCGCTAGCTGCCGCCCTGAAAAATCCTTGGACCAAGTTTTTCTTGCTTTTTGGTACCCAAACTGTTTGCTTCTTAGCATCTAAAGATATTACTAATTCCATTTTTTTAAGTGTCCATGAGGCCCGCGGCCCTTGTTGTCGGCTGTCGGACCTTCCTAAAAGTGTTAATTTTACCTCCTATCGTGGTCTGTCTCCAAAGAGGTGGGGTTTCATGGACTTGAATATCACACGACTCTTGGTCTAATTGACCATGTGTCTATCTTACACAAATGTGTAAGAACCGGAGGAACACTTTTTGACTACCTGCTTTAGCCAGCAACAACCATGCTAATACCACTGTTATAGCGAACGCACTGTTCTCAGCTCCACTGTGGAAAAACTAACAATTATATAGAAAAATTCCAAATAAAAAAATTTCTTTCAACTTTAAATTCTGTTCTTACTGTTCACCACCTTTCTGACTTTAATGGTAAACAAGTTTGTCACATGTTACATTTTACGATGCATCTGACAATTTTTATTCAACATGTACCTGTTTATGAGTATTTATATTTTTTGTAAAAATATACAGGGCGGACCATTAATAATAGGCCATAGTGCAGGGGTAGATTCTTTGGGCCAAAATATGAGGATATAACCAAATATGCTTTAGTAAAATGTTGCTGTGGAAAAAGGTACAGGTTGTCAAAATTAAAATTATTTTTTTCGTTTTTCTGCAATAACTCAACAGTCTCTTGACTGACTTTTCAAGGAAATTGCCGTTAAACATTTGAAAAATTTTTTGAAAGACAAATTCAAATTTAATGAAACAAAGTGTATTTATTGAAAATTGTGCTTTGGTTACGTTTTAATTCTGTCATGTACGTCATTTAACCATTCTATTTTGTTCTTGTGTTCCTCGAGCCAATTTCTTTAACTTCTTTATTTGAAATGCCTCAACATAATAATTTTTCAAATAGGGACATAAGGGATATGATGTTCTAAGAGTCTTACGCAAAAAACGCTTCTACCCATATAACTTCACTCATGTACAAAACTTACTTCAAAGTGATCTTCCACAAAGACTACAATGTTGCCAATTTGTTCTAAATGAACACAACAGGGATCGAAATTTTGTTAAGAACATTTTATTTACCGACGAAGTAACTTTTACTCGCCGAGGCGTTTTTAACTGGAGAAATACCCATTACTGGGAAGTAGAAAATTCTCATGCCGTTAAAAAAAGGCATTTTCAGCACGAGTTTAAGATTAACGTTTGATGTGGTATTATCGGCGATAGTTATTGGGACCATTTGTCCTTCCTACAAATTTAAATACTGTCCAAATACTCTTGCTGATATATTACATGCTTTCATGCTAGACATACGGACCAAATGTAGTTTATGCAAGATGGAGCTCCCCTTCATTTCTCCATTGAAGTCAGGAATTATCTTGATGAGACTTTCCCACGCAGATGGATCGGTCGAGGAAGTGAGTTTGCTTGGCCGCCGAGGAGTCCTGATCCTGATCCTTTGGATTATTATGCGTGGTGACATATGAAGTCCTTAGTCTATGCAAATACTATCAATTCAAGAGAAGAACTGTGGGACAAAATACGAAACGCAATAAACTTTATCAGTGGACAGGAAAATGTATTTTTCAATGTAAAAATTTTTTTTATGAAAAGAATTAGAAAAGGCATAAAAGTAGGTGGAGACCACATCGAAAATTTACTATAAGTTGCAGCAATGGGGTTTTTGCATGGTTTCCCCGTAAACTTTTATGTTATTTTTTGGTCTTTTAATAAGATTAGATCCTTATTTTACACAATCTTTTGATTTGTGTATTTATATCAATTCCATGAAAATACTCCATTAGTTCATAAGAAAGTGCGAAAGAGTTTACGAGGTTATAAAGATTTTGTTTTCCCTTACGTTTTGTATTTTTTTCAATAAATACACTTTGTTTCATTAAATTTTAATTTGTCTTTCAAAAACTTATTCAAATGTTTAACGGAAATTTCCTCGAAAACGGTTGGAGTTATCAAGTTCTACAAAGTGTATTTTTTATAGATAGAAATGACGCCCCCGTCATATTTTCTTGTTAGAAGTACCACAACGTTTCGTTAAAAAAATATATTAAAAAAATTCATCATCAGATACAGGTCCTGCGATGCCCTTTATGATCTGACTTGATGCAATACATAAATTATTGTTTCTTACAATAAAAAAAGTTGAGTTATTACAAGAAAATGAATACATAATTTGAATTTTAACACCCTGTATTTTTTTCCACAGCAACATTTTACTAAAGCTTATTTGGTTATATTCTCATAGTTTGTTTCTATTGTTAATGGTCCACCCTGTATGGTGTAAAGAGAACTTTTCATTTGGTTATACCTGAGAAAAGAGTTTAAAGAATATTTTGTTGAGAAACTTCAATTTATCTAATAGCAAATTTTCGTGTATTTTGTAGTTTTTACAAATAAATACTTTTTTCTGTAATTTCGCAATTCCGAATAAATTTACGAACTCGACAATTAAGTGCTGCCAGTGGTATGGCTTATTCTTGTATAGCCTTCTGCCGATACCCTTGTTAATTTAGAGACCGTATATCCCCTACTATGGCTTAAGCATTGATATATTGCGCAAACCGGGATTTCTTGTTTGAGTTTTTTCAACTTTGTATGTATGTACCTAATTTTTAAACATAAAATTATTTTAACTACTTACCAAGAAATTATGTTTTATCTATACTGCACCTATTAAGCTCTAAGTAATTTATATACGTCAATCACAGTATCAAATTCGAATGCAAATTTAATTTCTGAATTAATATGATATGAACATAATTATTAGCCGTCTTTACTTATTTTTATAAGAAAAGACGATTCTGACTGCACTTATTAGAATATGACCTTGACATTAACCTAGCACATTTAACTTACGTTGAATTTGCTTTTTATACTTACATATTACATCTTGGAACTTAATCACACTAATAAAATAAACCGTAAATAGATTTGCAAAACATATACTTTGTCAGTCTTCATAACATACTAGGAAAACTTTCCATATTCGTTTGTAGCAGACTGTGAACACCTGTTTGATATTTTGCTCCAGTGCGGCACAATTTACTGTTTCGTGGTGCCAATGAGCTTAGGTACACAGAAAATATATTTCTTATTTTTATTGTTGCCGTACTTTGGTGTGAGGTGTATCCTCGTCTATCAAAGCCAAAGAATCGGACGAATGGCCGCCACAGATAACTTATACTTATACAACCAATAAAATCACCTGACAATTTTGTTTGAATTTGAAGTATTTAAAATTAAACATATTAACATTCTAAGTCTGTTATTACACCTTAAAATATATATTTTTTTAGATTTTCAAAAGTTTAAGGGTTGATATCACAACTGGAGTAGGCCCAGCTCGCTAGGTCATAGTTCTTTGTTTAAATAGTATTGAATTATCAATCTACAAATGTGTTAGTGGGGGTGAAAAAGGTCTTAAAAAATTTGAGATCTTCGCTCCTATACACTAAATCTCAGGTTTATGGACTCCTACTAGTTTTATTGAAACATTCTTTATAGGATTTTGCAAACATTGGAATGAAAAATTTTTTAAGACAAGATAGATAAATAAATTCATTTTAGGTCTCTGTTCTCATTTTTAACTGAATCTTCATAATCGTAGGGGGTTATGTGGATACTAGTTTAATCTGCATGGCCGTAGGGGACTGTGTGGATGCTAGTGTTAGAATGAGAATTGTCAAATAAGAAATTAGACAAATTCATTTTAGGATTTTAATTTGCTAGCATAACCAGAATTCAGGTTATCGAAAGAATGCAAAGATTTCATTAATATTTCTACTCAAAGTTTTTCTTTTATAGATAGTTAATTTTTCTGCTGTTTGCAAAATCCTATAAAGAATGTTTCAATACAATTATAAGCAAACAAATAATAAATCATTTTTAAACATGCATAGAGTATATAGGCTCCAATACTAGTTAGCTAATAGATAGGTGAGGTTGTTTTTATCAGTCAATATCAAATATAATCATTTCACACTTATTCATAGAAATTGTCTTGGTTTTGCATGAAACATCTTTATGAATGGCTTTATGTCTTTCTGATGAGCTCCAGAATAAGGGCGAAAAACGTTTCAAAGGCTAAGCATTTCCAGGAAACAGAATGATAGATTTCATGAAAATGCAATCCATTGGAATGAAAAATTTTTTAAGACAAGATAGATAAATAAATTCATTTTAGGTCTCTGTTCTCATTTTTAACTGAATCTTCATAATCGTAGGGGGTTATGTGGATACTAGTTTAATCTGCATGGCCGTAGGGGACTGTGTGGATGCTAGTGTTAGAATGAGAATTGTCAAATAAGAAATTAGACAAATTCATTTTAGGATTTTAATTTGCTAGCATAACCAGAATTCAGGTTATCGAAAGAATGCAAAGATTTCATTAATATTTCTACTCAAAGTTTTTCTTTTATAGATAGTTAATTTTTCTGCTGTTTGCAAAATCCTATAAAGAATGTTTCAATACAATTATAAGCAAACAAATAATAAATCATTTTTAAACATGCATAGAGTATATAGGCTCCAATACTAGTTAGCTAATAGATAGGTGAGGTTGTTTTTATCAGTCAATATCAAATATAATCATTTCACACTTATTCATAGAAATTGTCTTGGTTTTGCATGAAACATCTTTATGAATGGCTTTATGTCTTTCTGATGAGCTCCAGAATAAGGGCGAAAAACGTTTCAAAGGCTAAGCATTTCCAGGAAACAGAATGATAGATTTCATGAAAATGCAATCCATTGGAATGAAAAATTTTTTAAGACAAGATAGATAAATAAATTCATTTTAGGTCTCTGTTCTCATTTTTAACTGAATCTTCATAATCGTAGGGGGTTATGTGGATACTAGTTTAATCTGCATGGCCGTAGGGGACTGTGTGGATGCTAGTGTTAGAATGAGAATTGTCAAATAAGAAATTAGACAAATTCATTTTAGGATTTTAATTTGCTAGCATAACCAGAATTCAGGTTATCGAAAGAATGCAAAGATTTCATTAATATTTCTACTCAAAGTTTTTCTTTTATAGATAGTTAATTTTTCTGCTGTTTGCAAAATCCTATAAAGAATGTTTCAATACAATTATAAGCAAACAAATAATAAATCATTTTTAATCCTACTAGTTTTCTTTACTCATTTACCCCTATTTCATCCCCAACCTTTCAATAATTTGCTTCCATATCTCGTTACAATATATACATGTACCAAATTTTAAGTCATTATCTTTATTATATTTTGTAGACCCCTTTCATAATGAAGTAATGATGGTGGTGGGTATAGAAAATGTCATACAAAAATTTGAAACTTTGGCTTCAAATTCCAAATTTCTAAACTCTTACTAGCTTGCTTTAGTTGTTTACCCATATTTACCCCTGTCTCACCCCCAAAATATAATCCATTTCCAGATGTCATTATAATACGTACGTGTGCCGAATTTCAAGTCAACATCTTAAATCCACACAAACCGAAAGACAGATGTTTCCCTCAAATTTAAAATCTTGACATTCTAAACATATTCCAACAAAAAATAATTATTTTTTTACTATTACTATACTTACTTCGACTCCACTATGTAGATGTGGAAGTAATATATAGCAAGTTTTGTATTGCCAGGTTATAAATACATTCTTTTTGAAATACAAAATTCGGTAACCACAAACATTTGAAGATAATAGCTCTTAAGGAATATTTACGTAAGTAAAGCAATTCAATTAGATTTATTGATCTGAATAATATAATTATATTGGTTAATGAACAATACCAGTGCAAGTAAAAGAAATAATAAAAATGCAACATGGTATTTACAAAACATGAAATCTCTAAAATAAGCAATATTCGCCCATCGCATTCAAGATTTGTAAAAATGTTGTTTAACATTGACATTCTGCTTGACATTCAGCAATTGCTGACCATGAGATGTAAACAAACTCAATATGTCTTCCGTGAATCGGTGGTGTGGTTATAGTTGAGAGTTAGATGGGCGAAAATCAGTCCCAAAATTTTTTGAAAATATGTTTTTATTTATCTCGCATACCGAAGGGAAATATTGTATACTTGGAAAAATAAGTCTTTATTGTTACTAATAGAGATCAAAATATTTAATTGGTATCCAGAAATAAAAATCAAATTGTTCCGTTTAATTAATAACTAAGGTTCCGATGTCAGAGTGCCATTTCATAATTTAAAAGAGACGTACTCAGGCGCGCCTGTAAGAATGTTTTTACTTAGTATTTATATACATCGCGTGCAAAAATAATACAATTATAAGTTGTCAATATGATGATGCTAAAAATTGGTGGAATATACACAATACAATATTTACAAGACTATTTATTCATGGTGGCACAATAATAAAATTTAATAAGTTAGAGTTGTTGTAAATGTCTAATACACCATTTCATGGATCTACGACATATACTTTATCTTTCTCGTCGATTTCACAGCAACGGTAACGTTTTCATATATCCTTCGCATGCATTTTTGCATGAATTCAATAAAAAGCGGATACTTTATTCCACGAAATATTATACCCAACTATAATTTTCACTAAATCCCAGTTAGATGATGCCTCTAATTCACATTAAGGGGACCTAATATAACTTGCATTGTTACGTGATTTTGTTAACAAAATGAGTTGTAAAATTTAGGTATGGATGAATAACATAAATATACTTTAAAATATAAGTATATATTATTAACATTATTTTCTTCTTAGTTCATTTTTAACAGTTTCAATTTGTGTTTAAAGGCCTATTTTTTTATTAAAATTATTTGATTTTATCAACGAAACTAGGCTCTGGCAAACTTGACCGATAATAGAACAAGGGTTGTGTAATTCGCTTTAGACTACTTATATTTTTTTGTCAGAAAAACTTGAGTTGTGAGTCTAAAAGATGATTACTGGTAATGAGTTTATTAAATAAATTAAGTACATGGATTTCTTTAATTAATGAAAATAAGTTTATTGTTTTTTATTAATTATGTAGGGGTGGCCCGGGTAATCAAAATATATTCTACATTGAACGTCTAAATGTCTGGGCACGGTCCTAAAATCTGTAAATATATCTAACGCACTTCATTTACGTACAAATGTATTTAATCAAACAATGTATTTTTTTCTAATTTCCACATAAGCATGTGTAGGTGCTTATATCTTGATAACTAACTATAATTGTCCACTGACGAGCGGAAAATCATTTTTATGGTTACAACGATTGGCCATTATTACTAATTTTTATATTATTCATCATAAAATGGGAAATACCAAATTTCGTACAGATCAAACATATAACTAAATTCAAGTGGTCTCTAAGGAAAGTCAAGTCTTCACAAATTGCCGTCATAAAAAATGGACCCGTAATTTTAGAGTGTCTTCCTTATTATGAGGTATAGCACATCGCACATAGTAGACACCTACCAGATCTATCTTTTAAACTGTCCGGAAGGGGATTACACGTTTGTAAAACGCAGACAACATTCATTATTTACCAACATTGCCAGTGTTGGTGCTGGGGATCGAACAAAGTACACAATCAATAGACAATCTCACCAAGCGTGTTTGCCACTAACACGCTTTAGCCAGTACGTATCCCTTCTCCTTTTCGGGAAAAAAATTATTAACAATAATAGCAGCAAATATAGATATAAATGGGGTACTTTTATGCTTTTTCGTCAATATTTTGAAAACTAAGCTATATATAGTAAATACTGCCATTTTTGTAGAGCATAGAATTTGTAAAATATTGGTTTTAACAAATTAAAAATCTAAATATGTCACATGTTACTTGTGAACTCTGAACTGAAAAATACTTTTCATGGCGCAACAAATCTTTCAGACCTTTTTTGTTTATGGTGTTGCTATATAAATAAAAACAAATGAATTTTCTGTACTGTTATAGTTTTTTGCTGTTTTCGGGTCTTAGATATTATCTGAGACAATATTCGTGATGTTGATTTACGTAGATACCTTGTAATAAAAAAAGTATACATTGGCAGTTTACTATATGTTTTAATCTTTGATAAAAAACTATTAAAATATTACTCATTGACAACTTATCTTTAAATAAAACTTAGAGATAAAACTTAAAAGCACGAATTTCACGAATAGAGTTATTGCATACATCAAATATATGTTTCATATTAAGTTTTTGCTTTCAGATACTTTGTTGATATTATTGTCTTCTTAATCTCTTTGTTGCAGATAGCACCGTCCTTGTACAGTGTACAATAGGATACCGCATTAACTTTGACAATCATCCTAGCAACGATCGCGGATTATTAGAAGAACTTTTTCAAGAACATCAAGATGATCCAGCTTCCATACGATCACCGAGACAAACCAGATTCTCTTCCTCATCTGGAAACAATTTTAATCAAATTCAACAATTTGGAAACTCCCGTCCAAATAATGGTGTGTACAATTAAATAATATTTGGACAGCCAAAGAGCAAATGGGTTTAATGGGGGTAGGCGTCAAACAAAGCCCAATAATTTTTTGAAGGGGGACTAAGAGTTTCGAAAAAGTGTACATAAAGAAATATAATTATTTCAAAGAAAATGAGCATGACAGTTTGATTGAGAGGCAAGCTATTACTCAGGCGTACAGGGTTTAATTCCCCGCCGTGACGCAGCGGGGAAGAAGATATTAACATACTCGAATATTGGATGTGTGTCAGTTGTATTTAAATGAGTATCTCTTCCATCATAAAGCTCTTGCAGAGTCTTCGGGGATAAAGGGGGTTGTGTTATACGTGGTGTTTTTTATTTATTTAATCTAATAGTCTTACCTATAAGGCAGATGAAATCTTTGCTACAGGAAATAAAATTATAGTGTTCATTTTAAAACATCCATTTAGTTTATTTTCACACACACGTAGTGAAATGAAAGCATGGTAATCGTAAAAAATAAATCAACTTTTGTTATGTTGAAATATGTTTAGAATATCATAAAATGTCGAGTTTTTAAAGAGAAAAGACATTTCTGTCGTCTGTCCGTCTGTAACTTTTTTGTGCGCTCGTTTTCTCAGGAGCAGTTTAAGGTATTGACTTAAATTTAGGCACATATTTACATGTATTATGACGGCTTCTGGAACTAGATTATATTCTGAGCTTATTTCGTTGAAGGGTTGGTAGGTAAATTGAGGTAAATAGGGGTAAATAAGAAAGTAAGCTAGTAAGAGTCTAAAAACTTGAGAATTGGTGTACACACTAGAAACTAAGGTCTCAATTTTTTTCTGATATCTGTTACATCTTATTACTTTATTTGCACGTCAGTATGCGGAAATAATTGACCATAGAATAATATACTATTTGACAAAGTATGTCCCAAGGTAACAATGAGGGTGGCGGATGTCAACATTTCTTTTATAACTTTTGTTCTCGTATACACTGCAAATCAAAAGTTTAATTTGTTAACCCCTTTATATTAATAATGTAATTATGGAGATGGTGGTGAGGGTGACACATGTAAAAAAATTTGGTACCTTGACCTCTAGTATGTACATCAAACTCCAAGTTTCTGGACTTTTACTAGCTTACTTTACTTATTTATCCCTACTTATCCATATTTACCCCCAACCCTTCAACGCAATATGCTCAAAATAAAATTTAGCTCCTGATTTATAACATTTTAAAATCGGTGCCTTATGTTTGGATACATTTCTAAATATCGGCGATGAGCTTGGCGCCCATTATAATTTTCTTGCACGTATACACTGACCATATTATCTCGCATCTGTACGTTTGAAAATAAATTATGTCTTGGCATTTGAAACATAATTCTGTTAGATATTTTCTAAAACCACAAATTGCTGAACAACAAGTAAGTTTGAGAGAAATTAAATGTTGAAGCTTTTAAAGCTCTTTTATTGTTTTTGCTTCAATCAAAGCCCACTTTGAAGAATTGTACATCTCTGAATCATAATTTAAATCAGTTGCATTTAATATTTTACAAGTAGGCATGTACAAGATATACCTCTTCTATGCAAAAAATAGAAAATGAGATATTTTTGATATAAAGAGGGCATTTGAGACTATTGACAGACAAATATTGTTAGATAAACTAAAATATTGTGGTATCCAAGGTAATGTCCATAAATGGTTTCAATGGTACCTCAGTAACAGATTGCAAGTAAGAAAGATTGGTAAATCAACATCAGACCCTATAGCAAATAATATTGGGGTACCACAGGGAAGTATTCTTGGGCCACTACTGTTCATAATTTACTTAAATGATATAAATAATATTGAATGTGATTTTATGAATTTATTTGCAGACGATACGTTAATATCTTGTAGTGGAACAGAAAAAAAAATAAAATAAAAATAAAAAAAAATCTTACTGAAACAGTAACTAGAATGAATGAAATATTGGATAAACTAAATACATATTTAAATATAAATAAATTAAAACTGAATGTTAAAAAACTAAGGCTATGGTCTTGAATACACCATATAAACTAAGTATAAGTAACGTAGACGCATTCTAACTAAAAATTAATAACGAGGAAATCCAATGGGTAAAAGAAATTAAATACTTAGGGGTCATAATTGACAATATGGTAAAACTCAAAAATCACTTTGAATATATCAAAAAGAAAATTAAAAAAAAAACTGTTTTTTTTCTCAAGAGTTTCCTCATTTCTTTCAATGTATGCAAGAATTACAGTCTATAGAACAATTATTCAACCACATGTTGATTATTGTTCCACAATTCTGTACCTATTGGATAAAAACCAACTTCAATATTTACAAATATTACAAAATAGAGGAATAAGGATAATTTTGAGATGCGATAGATATACATCTATAAATTGGATGCTTCAAACGTTACACTGGTTTTCTGTTGAACAAAGGATTTTTTATATGTGTATGACTTTTATTTTTAAACTTTCAAAAATTATATTACCGAGTTACTTTAATGATTTTACAATAAGAAACAATTATCAAGCAAGAACAAGAAATAACTTCCACATAAATAGAACTAGACATAAGAAGTCGATGAAGCCATTATTTTTTAGGGGTCTAAATGAAGTAAATTACCTGATAATATTAAAAATTGTAATACCTTGAACAGTTTTAAACCAAAAATTATTTCATATATAACTACAAATGTAAATTCATGTTCAAATTTTTTAACAAACTGTAATTTTCAATGTTTACTGCAAATATAATAATACTGTTATTTATATTTAGCTTGTAGTTATCGGTAAATCTGCTTATCTTTTTATGTAAGTATATGTATAATTATTGATTAATAAATGTTTGTATATTAGGGTTTCTTCCTACTTGAATAAATATTATTATTATTATAATGAAAGAAACACTGAGACGCAAAAAAGTTTATAACGTTTTAAATAGAGACATGCAAAATGCTGTAGGTAGCGCCCCCTACAAATTCTAACAAAATAATGATTAGATTTGAGTTCCTCGTCTCAAGAATCACCCGATCATCAAATTTTGTTGAAATATTTTAATTCTTTTAGAAGTTATCGAGAAAGTTGTTTAAAAAAACCACTTTGATGCCCTGCATCTCGGTTACTACTAACTTTTGAACTCAGATAAGTTTGGCTGAATCGCATTATTTTTATGTAAGAAATCTGCTGTTAATCTATGTACCATTACTTATATCACATTTTAGCTATCACAAACCACATGTTTCTGGTTTAAGCTTTGAGAAAATGAACATTGAGGAATAATATACAAATTTCCATTTGCAACTTTCTACATTCAACTTAAATAAATCTTTGTAATCAATTCAATTATAATTCTCTATCAATTCAATTATTTGCTTTCCTATTCGCTCACTCGCAGAAGTTTCACTTCTAACGCGAGTGTCGATCACGTGCTATTTTTTTAAAGTTATGATATCATCAACATCATCATCTGTATCATCTGTAGTTATATTTTTGCAATACTTTTGCTCTTCACGGGTGTTTCTGACTAAATAATTTGGTGATGAACCTCATAAAAAATTTTGTGGCAATTATTACTTATTTTTTAAACATTTATAGGAGGGTTTGATTGGTACGGCAATGCAAACAACTTCAACAGGAATACTCAACGTCCCTCACGACAAAGCGACTTTGTCTTTGTTGATGAAGATGATGACTTAAATGATGTAGTTGTACCCAACATACCGAGAACCACTACCCAAAGAACATTCGGTTCCACTATTGCTATACCTGGCATGGGAACAACGCGATCAGCATGTGAGGATACTTGTCTAGCTACAATGCAATTTGATCCAGTTTGTGGCGATAACAATGTGACTTACACTAACATATACTGGCTGAGATGCGCACAACGATGCGGAAGAAGTAAGTATTTTCAGTAGTAATACCAACCATTAGTGAATTAATAAGATAATAAGACAGTCGACGAAAACCGTTTATCTTTTAGTAATGGCGCCATTAACATCATCCCTTTACATTGGCGTTATCGGGCAGTTGCCACAATGTGTCGATCAGACAGAAAAAGTAAAATTAGAAAGAGAGACGAACAGTCAAAAATTCTTAAAAATCGAAAATTCGGCCCGATAGGAGCGAAGGCAAATCTTCACTTTTGACATTTAGTAACATTTCGCCAAATCATATATTCCCCTACAATAGCCGACATATGCGAGTCAATTACTAAAAACCATTCAAAAGAACCACGCCAAAATTATGAAATTATCCTAAACAATGTAGAATTAATTCCCGAATCGAATAGCACCGGCCGCGTCCCGAAAAATAATCAAATCATTATCTTTAAATACATTTAACCTTACAACGATGCATGTTTAAGAAACGGAGAAATTTAAAAAAACATTATTGTTGGGAAAATCCACATTTTTTTATGAGGTTGCAGTTATTTAACTAAGAAATAGAACGTAGTCAAGTCGACCATAGAAAAATATATAAAATCCATAAAGTTCCAGAGGAGACCATCTAAAATTCCCAACAATTCTTTTCTCAATGAACGGTTCTCGACCGTGTCTGAACCCCAACTAATAAAAGTCACCTGCTATTAAGCTATTATATAAGAAAAAATAATTTAGCTGACAAGTAAAATTATACAAGTGTACTGTATACATCGGTAGGTAATTCCCAGTTTAAAATACATCTCCAGATGAAGAAAAAAGACTAATTAAGTATTTATTATAAATGTTGAAAAGAACCGCGTGATTATCGTATTTTTTTAAATTATTTATCTTTAAGGTCGGGATTGAAATGTCAAAAAGTGTATATGTGGTTGCCTAATAATCATTAAAATTCCATCAAATCGACACTTGGTATTTCATAAATAACTTTTTTACAAGTAATTCAAACGGAGTTTTAAAGTGGGCAGTATTATAACAGAAGTCGGCCAAATACGACTGACCTGTTTGTTTCTTTTTTAAGTGCACAATAAATTCGGAATAAATTTTTAAAATTGCCTAATTATCAGACGATACATTTGTAGCTATATTAGATAATCAGAGTTATTTAAGTACATTTAATTAGGTCGTATTGATGCGTATTACAGTCATTATCTTTTATCAGTGTAAAAATTTGCATAAAATTGCTTTTGTAAATTGTAATGTATGAAATCAATTTTTAACATAAATCGATGAGTCATCAGAATAATTGTAAAGAATATTTAGAATAAGTTCAGCATGTAACTAGAAGATGGCGCCAATAGCCTTATGAATGAAAGGGGGTAATGATTTTGATTTATGAATGAAATGAAAAGTGACACATTTAAATTTGATAAATAAACTAAACAATGAAAGTATTATTAAATGGTCAATAGTTTGCAACTGTATTCAAGCACTAAAATGGCACTATATCCCAAGTATATAATATATACAATAAATTCTTTTAATTTTTGTCAAAAATTGGGTGAATTTTCAATAAATGTAAATATATAAATTAGGTTCGAACCCTGAATATGGTTCATGGCATTGGTGTTTTAATCAACTGTCCATAACTTTATCTCGTTTATGCTTCCGCAGAAAGGAGTATCTTATATTTCAATGTGTGACTATGCTTCACCGAAAGGAAACAACGTGTAACCCAAAACCCTGAAGTTACAGGTCCCGGGTTCAACTGCTGGCAACTGAACTTTTTTTTTTATATTTTGTAACGATTAATATCCTTTTTCACAAATTCTGGTTGGATTTGACGACAGAAATTATGTTCTTTTTTTTCATATAATAATTTATCTCTTTCATGTGATGGTAACTGGGTTAGTTAGGTTGATTTTTATATTGCTAAATAATTGTTAATAAATTATCAGCGCCGCAGGCAGCATTAGCGTCGCAGACAAAAACGGGGGATGCGGGGGGTGTCCCCCCGCCTTGTTTTTCAGAAAATTGCATAAAATATTTCAATTTCTCTGCGCGGCGGTTCAATAAGTCATGCAAAAGATCCGCCGCGGCGGTTGCGTAGTCACTCCTATTATTTTAAGCAGAATAAAACCTCTAACCTAACGTAAAAAAATCATAGAAAAGAATTAGTGAAAAAATATATTAATCATTACAAAATTAAAGAAAAAAAAATCAGCGGACGTAGGAGTTTGAACCCGGGACCTCCATGATTTTATCTACGCGCTAGCCACTTTGCTGACGGTGAACGCTAGAACAAGGAATAAATATTAAAGAGTCAGATAAATGATATCACGTTTTGCGCAAGGTCGAAGCTTCGTGTACCTAAACGCTTGTCACACACACTACGTTCAAGGACATATTTACAACTGTTAGGTAGAATAAAAATTAGGTGATGAACAGTTGCCAAATTTAAATACACATTGTCTTTGCCATTTTCAATAATTAAAACTGATGTGTTCCCATAATTTGGATAAAAGGTTCTTGCTGTTTAATTCGAAATTAATAATGTGGTTAACTATTTCGTTTTAAAATTTAAACAATATCCCTATATGATATTAGTTGTACATGGCATAAATTATGCACAACTACATTTTAGAATTTACCTAACCACATACTAACTATTTTACGACTATTTATGTAATTGAGTAATATTTATAATTATAATTTGTAACATTAATTATATTTTATACTAAAGAAATTTTTGTACATGTGGCAATGCGGACAACATTCCGACAAATATTGAAACTTGCCAATAAAATAAGATAAGATACACACTGTGCCATCTAGGATTAACATAAGTACTAGCTTACGAGTTTTTGACATTTCGATCCTGTCCTTAAGTGAAAGAACTTGGGGAATCACGTTACTATTTCTTTATGACTCACATACCTATATTCAAGTTGTTCCATAAGTGTATGCATTTGTATATAAATTGTTTACTTACCTACATACATATTAAATGGATTATAAATCATTATGAACAGCATTAGGATGACAAAGCTCTATTTTGCGATTTAGAAATGTGGACTCGGACTTGTTACAATTTTTTTATTTTAGTAGTTATTTCATATGCGAAGATGATGATACATCTTGTTGGTGTGATAATGCTAATACTTCGTGACAAGTTTTAGCATCCTCACATTAACAAAATGTATCATTTTAACATATGAAAGAGGTAGGTACCTACAAAATAAAAACATTCATCCAAACCAGTGGCGGCTCGTGATATTGTCTGCAGAGGAGGCTTGATATTCTGAAAGACAACTGATGTGCAATATGACTACAATTTGTACATTTCCCCACCACCCCTGAGGTAACGGCGCGTTACATTTTTTTGCCGTGGGTTGTTCGCCAGGATACCGATTCACGACTTGAGAGAATAGAACTAATAAAAGAATAGAATGAAAGGGAAATAGAAAATATGATGAGATGAAAAAATCATTCTCATGAAATTCTCGTTCCTACGACTTGAGTATCGGTATCCAAAGGAGCCCTACTATCCCACTTGTAATTAAATTATATAGCTTTTAACAAAAATAAAAATAGTTTTGGTAAAAAAATTAAAGTGTTTTATTCTACAAACAAGAAATAGTATTCAATATCACTGCCAAGAGTGTAAAATTATAACGTTTATTAAAAATTAAAATAGTTTTGAGAAAGAAGTTATATGAAAAAAATATAACCGTGGAACTCTATATTATGGAGAATTAAAAAATATTTCCTAAAAAATAAATAACACGAATAAATATTTTTTCTAAAATAACAACTACCTATATTAATCTCTGCTTTAAAGCCTAAATATTTTTATAAATGAGTGGTAACCTGCGATTTTCGGAACTAGCAAAATGGTTGATTACTTCATCATAAAATGAATCGCGTTTCTTCAATTCTGACAAAAGACGTTTTTCTATTGAAATAAGCGATACATTTGAGAGGCGGTCTTGACTCATTTTGTTTCTAGTAAAAATGTTTTTATGCGTTTAAGTGCTGAAAATTATCATTCTACAGAAGCTGAGATTACCGGAATTGTCTCAAAAATAGTGGCGTTATTCAAAAAGTTCTCTAATTTTGGGTCATAAATTTTTTAAAAATCTAACAGCTCTTTGAAATTTCCTTTATTGCACGATTCTCGTTTTTCGTCATGTCCTCGGAAAGAATTTTTTTGTGAAGATAAATATATAACGGCATCTATTAACCTCTTTAATATTTCCCTATTCTCACGGACCTTTTCGTTAAAATTTTCTATTTCTCTCTTATGTGCAGAATTCAAGAATTTTACAATATTTTGTTTACCAAACATTTCGAATTTAATGCAAGATGAAATATGCTCCTGGGATTTTTCGTGCCTTTCTAAACGTCGCGACAAATTTTGCAAATTATTAAACCCGGCCCTGCCCCAAATTGAGGATTGATCATTAGTAAATAATAAACATCTCCAACAATATAATTTGTTTCTAACTGTTGATGCCATTAACCACTCGACTTTTTTATAATTGTTATCACAAAACCCTCTGTTTTGTTTACCACTTTTAAAAACTAACGAAGGCATTGCTGGTGTAGGCCTAGCATTTCTTTTAATTCTTACCTTTTCGTCATAAGTAAGAGTAGTAAATCCATTTAATAACAAATAATCCACCACGTCTGGACAACAAGACATATTTTCACCTAGAGCACTTATTTTTAGCCCGCATATCAAATGTTTTATGTATTTTTACGTCAACTTAACCGGCTAAAACGCAACTAACAGTTCGTTTTCTTTGTGAACCACCAGAACGAGCTGTGCACAATGTGCACATGCGCTGTAAAGAACTGACGTCGGAGGCTGGCTTCCTTTGGCTATTCGAGGTGCTTTACTATTTTACAGAGCCCAAAGAAATTCAAGGTCATTCATGCATAAGTAAATACGTTAAAGTTGGAAGCTATTTCGTATTAGCCTCCAGCGAACCGCAGTGTTCGTTCAGTAAAAGACCGGCCGACCGGGAAATATGCATACAAAGACTATCCGGACTGTAACGTTATAGGTATGTTTGTGGAAAGGAAATGCAAAACTTTTATATATACACTGAAAATTAATTAATGAATTATAAACAATAAAAAATATTGAAAATTGAGATATACCTAATTGAAATTTCTTAAGATAGACTTTTGAAGATATGGTGGTTCTTCCAAGGGGAGGCTCAGCCTCCCCTGCCTCCCCTGACGAGCCGCCACTGATCCAAACGCGTCGGAATTCGCCCCTCGATCGTAAATCGTGAAATAGAGCTATGTCAGCCAAATCCTAGTTACGAATGAGAAAACGTAATGTGTAATGCACGTATTAGCGGAAAACCCATTGAAGTATATTGCGCGGTCAAAAACTTGACCTAGCGTGACAGAAATAACTATATAAGGACGATTTAAAATTAATATTCTACTTGAGACTCAATCAAAATAAATTCTGTTATATTATTATTACTTACAGAGACACTACCCAATGGGCACACATACGTTTAAATAACGTTGAAAAAATTCAAAAACCGCACGTTGTTATATGGTTTTTAGAAACCATATATGATATAATTATACCTAGCACTTGAAGGTAAAATTACGGAAATTTAAAAAATCAACAATATTTTGGAGTGAAAGTAGTAGTAATGGAAATGTTACGGATGAATTAGTTTTATTATAAAATAAAGATAAAAGTATACTCGTATACTGGTATACTTAGATACAACTGTTTAAAAAATGTTATATTTACTAACAAATCTTGCTTGGAATTGTTTGTTATCAGCTACATTTCTCAAGTCCTCGGTAGTATAGTGGTAAGTATCCCCGCCTGTCACGCGGGAGACCGGGGTTCGATTCCCCGCCGGGGAGGCAATTTTTACACTTTTTGGTTTTAATAGTTAACTATAATTAATTTAAACAATTTTTGTTACAGATGTCAACGTGAAACATACAGGAGCTTGTCCTAGATTTTAATAAATCCACAGCAACTCAACACATTGAGTCAGGATAACGAAGAGACTGAATTTATTTATTGTGAATGAAGTAAATTTAATATTATTTAATTACTATGCTTATGTCATTATAATTATAATAATAACGGAGGCCAGTCAAGAAAAACATAATTTCGAAATAATATATAGGTATGTTTAGATCATCATGATTTGTATAACTATGTCAGCATTAACATATATTATATTATCTAAGCACTCGTTCTAATTTCTAGTTTATCAAAATGTAAAACTAGGTATTACTAAAACAGGAATAGTTGCCATATATCCCACTGCAATTCTTTTATAGAAGTATTGTTAAATATGTCCATGTATATGTGTATACCTACTAAAAAATAAAAACTGCATATAATTTTTTACAATAAACTCTTATTTCGTTCTTACCTGTGTATAATGCAATCTCATTATATATGCAGAGCCGGATTAACCCAGAGGCAACGAGGCACTGCCTCAGGACCTACCCAAAATGGGGTTTCCACCAAAGGGAAAAGGGATTCATTTTCGGAGAATCAAGTGTGTGATTTTTTTAAAAATTCTTGATTGTGAAACTTGTGGTGATACAAAAGAAAATGTCTCGGGGCAGGGGTTAGCTGATTTAAAGTTCCCAGTTCTTTTAGTAAATTTATTAGTCGCTAGCTACAAAAATATTAAAATGTGTAAGTAAACTGTAAAGTACAAAAACAATTACATTTATTAGACAAACCTACCTACAAAAATGACCCACCAGGCATAATAATAAAAACTATATTCAACAATATAATTAATTACCTGGAACCAAAAAGGTTCACTTTATATAACTAGCAGACTTGCATGACTAGACAATGATCTCTAAGAAAGTCCTCACTCACCAGGGAGTCAGCCTGAAAAAAACTCACAAAACAAAGAATTAGTTTTCATCAAAAAAGAGTGTAAGGCACTTTTAGCAATGCCTACATATTTAGTATTTATATCCAAAAGTGCACGTTCGCCGCCAGCACCGAAATATTTTTATAATTTTTAATGATATCCGACCGCACAAATTGGAACAAACCTATATCAAAGATTAGGGTTTTCTCTAATCTTTTCGGTTTGATTGCTGCTGCCCTCTATTAGACTTGTAATAAACCCAAAGAAAGGAGCCCATTAAGCAGCTTGACCAATGACCATACATGGTAGAAATCTACTTTCTTAGTTGATTTTCAACATTTTACAGAGATTTCTGGTGGGATAGAAATCTATAGTATACTTTAGTAGATTCTACCATGAGTAGATAGTTCCTCTGGTCATCTTTCAACAATTGTCAGAAGTTAGAGGAAAATTTCTTAGTTAATATCCTAAGGTTAATATATCAAAGATTAGGGTTTTCTCTAATCTTTTCGGTTTGATTGCTGCTGCCCTCTATTAGACTTGTGATAAACCCAAAGAAAGGAGCCCATTAAGCAGCTTGACCAATGACCATACATGGTAGAAATCTAAGTACTTTCTTACTAGATTTTCAACATTTTTTTAACAGTGATTTCTGGTATTTTAGTGCAATTAATATAAAGTAAATTATTAGTACCTATAACTTTCAAATCGAGTTAGTTAACGTATAATTTATATCAAGAATTAAATTAATACTATGCTGACTACTCTGAGAATATTTCAATTTTTTATCAATTTCGCTCGCTTGTATTGAACTGGTTTTCATAAGTTATCAATATAAAATGTCTCTCCATAGTATGTTCAACGTGTAATTGTTGAATTGTACAGCTTTAATGCAGTATAAATTACAACACTTTATTAAACAAATATAAACACGGAACGGAATCATTGTAATAAAATAATAGATTAGCACAATTTTTAAATGTCAGGGAAGTTTGAGTTTACACACCGCGTCTATATTGTTGGCAATACTGGGTGTCGGTTAAAAATGAAAATTAAAAGGCGTTTTGTTTATAGTGTTTTCAATCATTGTTAATATATTGTTTAAAAAAAGGAATTGAACCGTGTGTTGTTGAATTCCTTGAAAATGTAAAGTGTGCAATTTAGATTTAAGTTGTTTTGTGTAATTAGCTGTAAAATGACGTCTTTTGGAGAGAGAATTGAGGTTAGAAGTTTGTTTACTGTTTGTTGTATGCATATTCCAAAATGTAGAATTGGCCTGCAATAATGAATAAACATTCTATTTTATAGGATTACGAAGTCCATAATTTACTTGGAAAAGGGGGTTTTGCATCAGTGTATCGAGCAAGATGTCTAAAGACAGGAATAGATGTAGCAATCAAAATGGTTAGGCCATTAGATCATTAACTGAATCTTAATAAATTAAATATTCATTTATATTTCAGATAGACAAAAAGCTCATGCAAGCTACGGGTATGGTTAGTCGAGTGAAACAAGAAGTATCTATTCACTCACGACTAAAACACCCTTCAATATTAGAATTGTATGTGTGTTTTGAAGATATAAATTATGTATATCTAGTTTTGGAACTGTGCCACAATGGAGAGGTACAGAAATTTATTAAAGAAAAGGTAAAAAATTGTTAGCTACATGGGATGGGATTAGATAATAAATAATTAATAAAGAAGGTCCTTTTCAGTCCCTTTCAGAAAATGAAGTGAGCAGCATCATGCGACAAGTTGTAGAAGGCATAAAATATCTACATTCACATAATATATTGCATCGTGACTTATCCCTGTCGAATTTGCTGCTTACAAGAGACATGCAAGTTGTAAGTATTATTCAATTATTTACCTTGGCTAATAGTCGAGGAAATTTAGCACAAGAATAGGCCAAACTATCAAAAACCTGTGCAGTAAGAAGGATCACAATGCGGTTTTTTGCATTCGATTCCTTGATGCATTTATTCAATTTGTTACTTATTTTAATCTTATACAAATGGGAAATTGCACTTGTGCATCGAAAAAATGCAACAATTTTAAATAGTGATACCTATATTATAATCATGTTAGAAATCAATGATAACAGTAAATAATAGAAATGAAATAGATAAAAAAATTCATTATAATAAAGGTACAAAGTTGATCTAGACAGCAAGAATTTGGAACGACCTTGTCCTCATACCATTCGAGGAACATTTTTGAGGCTCCAGGCACATCGAGAAACTTCTTGAACATTATATTTATGACTCATGACCTCAAAAACTTCCGAGTAACCAAATTGGGCTAATTTCCACCATGGATTGCCGAATAATGATTTTTTTTTTAAATTACAAGTGCAATTTCCCATTTGCAACCCAAGATTAAAATAGGTAACAAATTGAATAAATGCATCGAGAAATCATTTCCTCGACTATAAATTTTTATGTTCAAGATGTATAGTACATTTTTTAAATAATAAAATTCATCAAAACCTGAATAAACTAGCTAACCAAATAATTTTTTGCTTTCACCTATGGTATGCAATAAATTGAAAAAAAGTTTGGAGGCATGGGGTTGTCGCTTCGAGCTGAAAAACGTCATAATATAATAATAATAATATTTATTCAAGTAGGAAGAAACCCTAATATACATAATATGGAGTAAATGACATCTTTCTCCTTTCCCCTTTGAAATAATTAGTAGTGCAACGATTACAATTATGATGAATTCACGATTATTAGGTTCGCATGGTTAATGGTAATCATGATTCATGTATGGTTATTTCACGATGATTTGTTTACTACCTTACTTCATGCTTCATGCTAGTTTGAACTGGATTAACAACGGCCGGTGCATTCTAGTTACTGTTCTCGATCGGAGATAGAAATCATGGGCTTTGTCTTCAAAATACTGGCGAAAAAGCAAGGCAACTTCTGTAATCTGCCATTTCAAAAATACCGGATAGCGAACAACAAGAAGCATCCATCCTCCACTTCATGTGACATTCAACCATCCACAAGTAGTGGAGTTTGGGACGCATACGCCAGCAAATTATTGACAACATGGAAAATGATGAAACATTAGCTATTCAAGTAAGAATTAGGCATGAAAGAAGGCTTTTAAAATATAGGAAAAAATCCGAAAATCATTGATTTCTAATTCTATGTAGAATCATTAATTGACAAACTTAATTTGGAGGCTTCTTTCATACTGCATACATGAAAGAACGGTACGAAACCATTAGGGCGCGAGTTCTACTCGCACTTGTCCGTCTTTTTAAGACAAAGTGACAATACTGACATTACAAACTTTTTGAAATCCTGTTCTGTATAGAAAGTACTACTTGTGTATACAAAGCTTCCTTATTATACTTTTCGTAAATACAAAACGAATGGTACATTCGATCAGCACATTTCTAAAACCAGTAATATGGCTCACAGAAAAAAAAAATCACTGTGTTGGAGATCAAATTCTGAACAACTTTCAAAATGTCCGTTTGTCTGTCCATTCGTCACGTTTCTTGTAAGCATGATAACTTCAGCGCCATGGCGGACACCAGTGTCTGATAAGCTACAATTAGATCAGGCCATAGCGGTCGCCGGTGTCCACCTTACTTAACCATTAACACTGGCCAGCAGACACCCACATTCGAAGAGTTTTTATCATTAATTGCCAGCCATGGTCCTATATAATGGCGTATATGCCATGGGTTCTTAATTAAAAAAATTATATAGATTTTGAAAGTTGTGTCCTCCATTGTGACCGCTGTGGCCTGCTAAGAATGACTTAAAATTATATGTATTTTAGAGGCCAGGGCGAACACGCTATTATATCAGTAAGAAACTAGATGATATAAATAAACATTTTTCTTTCAACAAAAAACAGGTATTACAAAACAAATATAATTTTAAAAAACTAATCAAGAATATGTCAAAATATCAGAAAGAATCACAAGGGACATAATCCGTTTTGATCTACTGCCCATTATTACTGCGAAAATATATTGAAAAAGTTCGTTAAGGAAGCGTCTACTCTGTTAGTCTAATTAAAGGTGCGTATTTTGCGAAAGGCTGATGCTCATTGCTCACTAAATAAGAATAACAAAATGCACGTTATAACATGTCAATCCGTATTGACAGCATGGCGCCGTGTCCGCCCATTTATTTGTGTCCGCTAAAATGACCGCTGCGGTCTAGGAAATTAACCAGTTTTTCGATAAATGTGTCCACTATGGTCTGGTGTGATAAAAATATGCATTTTTTTTTATATAGGGCCAGATCAGACACCGGTGTCTGCTGAGCTTGTCTTATGGGTGGTCTCGTACGTAGATTCAACAATTTTAGCTTGGCGCTGAATGTGTAAGAACGAAAAGTTCGATTGTATTGAAACTTGGACAGTAAGTTAGTGTTATCTAGAGGAAGAGCCCTATTGTTTTTGAACAAGATCGATCATTAAATTAAAAAGTTATAAATTTTTTAAACCTGGATTTTTTTAATGTTTTGTAATTAAACAAAAAATGTCTAATAATATTAGTAAATTATTTACAAAAAAAAAACTGCGAAGAGTATCCTTTAGAACGTGCAACAATTATATATCTTGTTTAGCAAATTAGTTTAGGAGTAAATCCCTTAGAAAATGAACTATCTCTGATCAAACACAGCTTTTGTGTTTTAAATGTGATCTTATTTGTTTGAATGTCTCTTCAATTTTCATCCTAATGGGACATCAATTTATAAAGTTATTCAGTATGTTTATCTATTTTTATTGCATGCCATTTTTAAAATAATTTAATTTGTTGTTATATATATTTGCCTTAGGACACAAATATTACTTTAGATATACTTGGTGTATGTTTCTGCTGCCCTACTTATAAGAAATATATATATATATATATATATATATATATATATATATATACGTATGCACAGTACGTTGTCATATCCAAAGTAGGTACTAGCTACACGCTGTCACCTCATATATAACGCTGCTACATCCGATTTCGGAGGTGACAGCGTTTTGCCTTGTTTTCAACTTTATAAGCTTATAGATGCCATCAGAAACCTATACTCAAATTTTTGTGTGGAGGTCAAAAAGTTACGTCTACACCCGCAAATTAAATTTTTAGTTCCACTATATATCAGTGGCGCTGCTATCGACTTCATTTGTATAATAGTTAGTGCGTTGATACATCCGTCTATATATAGTAATTTTAGTATGATGTATTATACGCTATTACATCCAAATATTGGCAACATCGCGAACGCCAGAATGGCCATTTATTAAGTGTTTTTAAAAAATGTATCGGGTTTACAGGATTACAGTATGCTGAGTTGGGCGCTGCTTAGAATATTTAAAAATGTGTGGGTCATCAGTTATCACGTAAAATTCTCTTCCGCTTCCAAATGCTGACGCGTTCTAACCTTTTTGAGGCAGATAGTTGCTGTTTTTTTATCGGTAGACTGTATAAATCTAAATAAGTACCTAGCCTGGCGAATACAAATATCTTCTGTTTATTTTGTTAGTCGAGAAAATTTTTAAAAAACAGGTTTTTGAAAACACAAAAAATATTCGGATAAAGCTGTAAACATAAAGTTATTTGTCGATTTGTTTAAATCCAATTTCAGAATAATTAAATTTAACCTCAAAACTAACAAACGTCAAAGGAACTAACTTACTCCTTTAAACCCAAAATATTATAATCGTATTCTTAAGAAGATTACGAAAAAATGAAAATCAGGAGGTATAATTTCTGCGATCGAACACGAATGTAGAGGTTCTTAAAATAAAAATGTAGGTTTATGACATATGAGAATTATAATCGCCATGTAGTTAGCCCTATCATTACAGAGAAAAACTGATAACTTTTTTCCATTGTCTACTGTATAATGGTGGGAATTCTTTCTATTTTCAAAATATTTTTATATTGAAATAGGTTAAGAATATAATGAAACGTGGAAATTTTAGAATCTATTCTATTGTGGTGGTAAAATAATAAAAAACAAATTTTCAAAACAAATTTCTTTCTTGAAATATATTTAGATATTATTTAAAAAAAAATGTTCACAATCTTTTTATTTTCTAAAATTTATTTTTTGAAATGTTTAGAATGTCATGAAACGTGGAAATTTTAAACTTGAGTAATACAATTTTTTACCCATCATCCATTTTGTACAAAATATTTAAAACATTTATTTAAAATAGGTTAGAATGTCACAAAACGTAAAAATTTTAAATTTGGGCAAACATTTTTTTCCATCACCCATTTTATAAAAAATTTTGAAAATTTCTAAATTTTTTTCTATATAAAATTTTCAACAAATTTTTTTTTTTCAAAAAAATTATTATTTTTTTTAATATGTTTAGAATGCCATGAAATGTGGAAATTTTAAATTTGAACAAAGAAAAAAAAATTCCATATATTTTAGCTATAAAATTTTTAAAAAAAAATGTTGGTAAAAAAATTTTCAATTTTTTTTTTCTGAAATAGGTTTAGAATGTCATGAAACGTGGAAATTTATAATTTTAGCAAAAAAAAATGTTTTCATTATTTATTCCCTTTAGATGGTCCAGTAAAAGTATAACCATTTCTTCGCTGACAGTAGCGTCAGCTACCTACCAAATTTGACTGTTCTCAGTCAAGTAGTTTTGTAGTTAATGCACCAACAGACAGACAGACTGACGGGATTGAAAAACCTATATTTTCGTAATGTACATGATCTGAAACGTTAAAATCCGGAAAAATCTCGGAGGGTGATTTTTTTTCGAATACAATACTTCCGTTCGGTATGCGAGGGAAGTAAAAAATGTATTAAAATAATTATTTATTCATGAAAATAACGATTCGTGTACACAATGTTTTTACCAAAAATGTTCTGCTATGAGCAGTTTATTGTCGTTTTTTTTTAAATTTTTAGAAGCGGTGCTCCTTAATTAAAAAAATAAAGACTTAAGAATGCAACGTTCAGTGGCGTTCACTATTGAAACGTATTTCTATTTCTTACGTATTATTCATTCAGTTATTGCCACTGAGGAAGAGATATTGGTTGTTTATTTTATTATTCCCTGAAATATAAATTGTTAACACAAAAAATCGTAAAAGTGAATTGAAAACATTAATTTTTTCTACAAGCTGCATATGTTACTCATGTTGATACAAAATTATCTATGAAAATAAAAAAAAGTAACTTATTGTTGTGCAATAAATATCGGCTAGTAAGGACTTAATGGATTTCCCACAATAATCCATTTATTTGACTTAAACTTACCGGAAAGATATTTAATCTTTATTGTAATTCCATAATATTGACGTTACTTTTATGAAGCCTAACCTCTTGATCATGAAAATAAATAGTATATTATTCAACGAGCATATAATGATGGCTACTATTCACGATGGTAAAGTTTAAGACACGAGCCGCAGGCGAGTGTCGTAAATCACCAGAGTGAATAATAGCCATTATATGCGAGTAGAATACTATGCTTTGTCCACGACTATTAAATATTTAATATTTATTTAATTCATCTTTATTTCATTTCTCCTATTTAGGAAAGATTAATATGTCATAATATATAATGTTCTCGATATTTCGGGCAACAAGTTTAATGTGGCGATTTCTGCAGTTTCCTTTATATCTGGCGGTGTCAAAGAAATCTCGTTTTCACTGTCAGTATCCATTTATTTAATTTTATTACTCTTTTTGAGTACCTAATGTGTAAAATTATTATAAATAACGTTGGCGTTGAAATGACATAAATTTTGACGTTTCAAATCAAAATTACGCTTTGACACATTGTCATGGCTTACTAATAAAATAATACAGTTTCTAGGCACAGCTAAATGGTTTCAAAAACAATGTTGGGGATTGCCGTGCGTTGCTATAATAGATGATGCTTTGAAAACAAATTACTCATGTAGTTTTTGAGTGTTCATTAAAGTACCTTTTCGGCATGTACCATTGAGTGCTTCCTAGAAACCTTAAAGAGACAACACTTGTCTTTTGGTTGCTGCAATTTTGACATTTTGAATTTTTAGCAAAATGTCACAAATGTCAATTCTTATAAACAACTGACTGTCCTCATTATTCACTGCAATCAGTGAATAATGAAATCATTATTCACTGTAGGGAATAATGGATAGCATTATCATTGAGGAAACACGTACATAATGAGTACATTATTTAATAGTCGTGGACAAAAGTTATTATTACATACTCGCGCTTCATAATGAGATGTCATTGAAAGCTCGAAAAACGTCCAAAATATCAGATAACCAACAAATGCTATGCATGCGATGTTAGAGAGATCTTTGATTCAATTTACTGTAGTATGTTTTATCTATGTTTTATTTAAATGTTATGTTGAACTTGAACTAAAAACAAATATAAAAAGGCATTGGCTCAAATAACGTTTTATTTTCGCGATCATGTTAAACGAAAGAACCCACCAACTCCTTGCTTTTAAATATTGCTTCTTTAAATATTTTCTGAATACCAATACCAATACATTGAAAACTATATTCTTTAAAGCTATCTCGACGAAGAGGACATTGTTTTTGGCATTTTTTCAAATATCAACAATTGATTGTAATAAAGTTAAGAAAACAATTATGTAGATAGTTTAAATTTAGTTAATTTATTAAGAAACTTTTAATATTTAAGTTGAAATTATATCCAGGGAGTTGTATTATTCGATGGACAAAATATTTTTAAATGTTTTTCGAAAAATAAGAAAAATAAGAAAAAAGATCCTATAACAGATTTAGAAGCGCTTCACTTCGGAGATCTAGTGATAAAATTAATTTTTATTCTCTTCAGTATTACGGTTTAAAGATAATTAAATTAAATTCGATATAAAAAACACTTTTTGGACTTCCCACCAAATATTTTTATTACCATTCGAAATAATCTACAGGATGATATTTTTTTGGGAAACAGGACCCCTTTGGCCTGCGAACTTTTTTTACGTCGATACTAACTGTCCTTTCACAAAAAGACTTTTCTTTTTATCATTTAACTTTTTGGCCTGTTGCATTTTTTTGACATCTCGTGCTCCTTGGGCGATATTTGGCAAAATACACCTTGGCTAAATTCTTACTATGGTCAATATAGTTATTTTTAGCTGAAATTGTATTATTTAAAATTCTAATAGTAAAACTCATTATTTTGAAAAAACTAAGGTTTTGGAGAATCTTGGAAATTATTACTTAAAGTAATAAGAATATCCCATAGGTACTCCTATAAGCGTTTTATTTGCCGAATTCGAATAAATTATCTTTAAAAATGTGAAATAAAAAAGAATATCAGAGAGAAACTCTCAGACTTATGTTATGTCCATTTCTTTCTTATCTATGATCATAGAATAATCTGTAAAATTTTTCCTATCGAATATTTTAACTTCATTTAATGGTATTGACGACGTTTTCACAAGCTTGCTAAGTACTGTCACAGTCAACAACATTTTTAAATCATGTTAACAATTTACAGAGCAATACATTTAAAACAGGTAAATAAGCTATTAATAAAATTAGTTTTATTGGCACAGATACAAAACAATATATTAAATCGACACATAGATCAGCATTAATTCACAACACATCGAAACTTCTTTCATAACAACGAATTAAATATAATTAAGCATATATATGGCTTTTACCACTTTTTATTAAATATAATAACTTGAAAGCTAAGAAGCATGGAAGAAAACTTTAGAATTAATATTTTATCATTACCATTTACCATTTAATGCTAAAATATAAAAATCGGTAAAGGTCCACAGAACTTCCCTCGTTATTTGCGCATGAGGTCGCTCTAAAAATTTTTCAATTACGAAATGACATTGGGAATAATAATCGGAATATAGTTATTGCTATTGTTACAAAGAAAACCTGGTAACTTTTGGTCAAGAAAATATACAGAGTTCTCATCCAACAGCAAAAGTTCAATACTAAATAGCAGGTGCCACATATGGCAGGCTTGCGCAAATACCTTTACAAATGTCCGCCATGACTGAATTATTTCTTGGGATGACCACCCTGTACATTTTTCAATAAAAGTATAATAGGTGCATATGCCAGATATTATTGCCATCTGTCACATTTTCAATCCAACATTCACGTAATGGAGTATAGTGTGTGGTTAAGAAATTTAATTTTTTTAAAAATTTTTCAAAAGATGTTGGTGAAATAATTTTCAAAATTTTTTCTTCTGAAATAGGTTTAAAATATCAAACGTAGAAATTTTAAATTAGAGCAAAAAGGAAAGTTTCCTTCTATTCTATAGTAGTGCTAAAAAAAAGTTTAAAAATTAAAAATTACGTATTTTTTAAAATAGGTTTAGAATGCTATGAAACGTGAACATTTTAAATTTGAGCAAATAAAAAAAATTCGATCTATTTTTGTGGTAAAAACTTTTTGAAAAATGTTGGTGAAAAAAATTTTCAAAATTTTTTTTCTGAAATACCTAGGTTTAGAATGTCATTTAAATTTGAGCATTCTAGTGTTAAATTTTTTTCCAAACTGGTAACAAAATGTTGCAAATTTTTTTTTTCCGAAATTGGTTTGGAATATCATGAAACGTGGAAATTTTAAATTTGAGCAAAAAAATGTTTTTCGTCTGTTCTATAGTAGTGATACATAAACGGATTAAAAATGTTTTAAAATTTTTTTAAAAATTCTTCAAAAACGTTTTTAAATTTGTTTGAATAGTTTTAGAATGTCATGGAAACGTGGATAGTTAAAATCTGAACAAAGAAAAAAAATTGTACCTTAGTGGTAAATAGATTTAGAACACTATGAAACGTGGAAATTTGAAATGTGAAGAAATAAAAAAAAAATCCATCTATTTTAGTGGTAAACAAATGTTCAAAAATGGTAAAAAAAATTTCAAAATATTTTTGTTTTCTGAATCAGGCTTAGAATGCCATGAAACGTGGAAATTTTAAATTCGAAGAAAGAAAAAAAAATTATTTCATTTTAGTAGTAAAAATTTTTTCAAAAATATTGGTTAAAAAAATTTTCAATTTTTTTTTTCCTAAAATAGGTTAAGCGTGTCATGAAACGTAGAAATTTTAAATTTGAGCAAAAAAAAATTTTTTTCATCTTGGTAAAAATTTTTTCAAAAATGTTTGAAAAAAATTTTCAAATTTTTTTTTTTCTGAAACAGGTTTAGCGCGTCATGAAACGTGGAAATTTTAAATTTGAGCAAAAAAAAAATTGTTTCACTATTTATTCCGTTTAGATGGTCCACCCTGTATATTTTCCAGTGAAATTTCTACCATGTCTTCGCTGACAGTAGCGTCAACTACCTACTAAGTTTGACTGCTCTCCGTCAAGTAGTTTTTTTAGTAAATGCACCAACAGACAGACAGACAGACAGACTGACGGAATTGAAAAACCCATATTTTCGTAATCTACGTGTTCTGAAACGTCAGAATCCGAAAAAATCTCGGAGGGTGATTTTTTCTCGAATACAATACTTCCCTTCGGTATGCGAGGGAAGTAAAAACACGAAATAATATATAAAGTGCATATAATCTATATTCATTTCAATAAATGTGAAATGTGTTCTAAATATTGAAAATAACTAACATCGTGAAGGTGAATCATTCAAAGTAAACTCTAGATATTCGGTATCATTTCCGCGCTATTTTTATGGAATTTAACTGGGAGACCGTAATAAAATTTTACCTAGGGACTTGTATAGTCTGTTTAATAATAAGAAATACTTGGAACACTGAGTCCTTTTTTAAACTGAAAGCAAAGTACGTATTACTCACGTTTCTTAAAGAAATCTTGAGCCGCACTTTGGTTTCAATGAAAGTGAAATTTTCACTAAGTGAAAAATGTTTGTTAATGACATAAGATTTTATTTTCAAAATAAATGTAAATATATTATTGTATGCACATAAATAATCTGTTAAATATTCAATATCTCATTGAACATGTTAAATGCCCAAATGATAAAGAATTATAGAAAAATTACAAATGCATTATGATCCTTAATTTGATGTAAGGCAGAATACTTGTAATTAGGAGCCACATTTTATTAAGTTTTTTGATGAAGCACAAAAAAATACGACTTGCAAAATATCGAAACTAATTAATATACAGTTTATCTTTCAGGTTTCAACCAACTTCATATATATTAGGTGATATGTCAATTTTATTTTCAAAAACTATTAAGACACTTCTAAAAAGCTTATTTGGAAACCAAAATATGACTCATATGCGTCCAAATAGTTTAAAATAATTTATTTTGGTTTCACATCTTTGATTGAAAACAAAAATCCGCTGCCCGAGGAATCATTACTTCTTCATCCAAATTTTCTATCCAAGTTTATTTAAATGAAAACATATCGATATTATATTTACACTCTAGTGAGTGGAAATAATTGCTCACAGAATTGAAAAAATATAATTGAACTCGTCTACTCCGAGGTAATAATGAAGGTAATCCAAAACTTTTTGAGAACAGGTTATGCGGAGTGACAAACGTTAATAAAAAAATTGAGGCCTGGCTTCTAACACATACACCCAATTCTAAGTTTCTGAGCTCTTTACTTATTTTTACCTCAATCCTTCAACAGAATCATCTCAAAATGTAATCTAGTTCCAAATGTTATACATGTACCATGTTTTAATTATGTTTTTCACTCTCACTCCATTATTAAAGATATTAAGAAAATAAAATTAATATGTTGACTTAATATTTGGTATGCGTATATTGATAATTAATTAATCGAATAAATATGAGATCACGTTTTTGAGAACAACTGCAAAATTTTAGAATAAAAAATTATGAAAAAATTTTCTCATACAAAAAATGCCGCACTTTAATGGTACCTAAAGTATTATTTACATAGTAGGTATATTTTTCAAGAAATAATGATTCGAGTACATAAACTTTTTGCCAAAAATGTACTGCTATGAGTAGTTTATTTTCGAGTTTTTTCAATTTTTTTTGAAGCGGTGCTCCATAACTAAAAAAATTAAGACTTACGACACAATGTTTAGCGAATGTTCACTTTCGAAATTTGTATTTCTATTTCTTACATATTATTCGTTCAGATACTGCCACTGTGTACAAGTGAATTGAAATCATTAACTTTTACTATAAGTTGCATAATATGTTACTTATCTACGGAAATACAGAAGAAGTTTTATGTAAATATATACGGTGTCTCCCTTAAAACTCCTGCTGCTATTTTATTGATAACTAAAAGAGATATTTGAATTATGTACATAGCTATGACCAGAATATGTAAGTAACTTCAGTTTTTAATAATAACGATCTCGCTACAAATTAAAGCATACACATGCATGGCATAATCTGAACAATTTTCGAAAAATCAGCGGTTTTCGAGATATTTCAACTTAAATATTAAAATTTTCTTAATAAGACTCGCCATAACATTTTTTAAATAAACTGATTTAAAATTTTGTGAATAACTGCTAAAAATAATATTTTCTCAAATTTTACATGAAAATATATAGGTGCCTCAACAAATAATAATGCACCTATCTAAAACTTATTTTAAAAAAGTTATGGCATTTTTCTTACTCAAAAAAATTATATGAAATGTAAATATCTGTAAAATCAGTGTCTTCTCGTAAATTGTTCATATTACAAAAGTTGCTTAGAGTAGGTATATTTTTCCCCACATGCACCTCTTTTCAAGGTTCCTGATGGTTCCTTCAGGTTCCTCATTTTGATGCAAAAAATACTCTAACGTTTGATTCACTAATGAAGATTTCGATCTCAAATATTAGGGCAATAGACGTGTAAAACAGGTTTGAATAACATTCGAGCTACTTTTTCTTATTAAAAATAAGTAGGTAGTAGACTGACAAAAAGTAATACATAAAGACTGAAAGAATTTTAAAAATATGCGTTTTTTAAGGTGGATGCGAAATTTGTTAAACATTTTAACATTTTCCGATTTCGCTAAATTATTTCGACATAAGATTATTAACCAAACATTCAAAAGACTTAATCCAAATTCTTATTATGCGTGATGTTTATGAGTATATTAAATATATGCTAGGAATATACCACATTTATAGACTGTTTATAGCACCTTCTGTGCTAGAGATAGTTTTCAGACAATATAGTTTTCAATGTATTGGTATTGAGAAAATATTTAAAGAGACAAAATTTAACAGAAAGGAGGGTAGATAACGCATTATTTTTTTGTTTATCATGATCGTGAAAATAAAAAGTGTTAAGCATTACGAATAGATCAAATTTATATAAAAAATACTACAGTAAGTTTCATTAAAGATGTCTAGAACAGAGCATATTTGTTGGTTTTCTGACATTTAGGATGTTTTTCGAGTTTTAAATTACATTTATTTATGAAGCGCAAGTATGTTTTATATACATTTTTATCGAAACAGATCTCCGGTTTCTTTTCGTATTTCACCAAAAAGATGTAATACACTATATAGATACCAGGCTTTATAAAAATTATGTCAATATTATGGAAATACAATAAATATTAAATATTTTTCGGTCAGGATTCTGTCAAATAAATGTAAATTATATAATTTTATGTACTGAACGTAATATTTTGGGAAACCCATGAAGTACTTACTAGCCGACATTTATTGCACAGATGGATTTATTATCGAAAATCCCTTAAGCTCCTACCAGCTGAAATGTTTCTAAATAATTTAGTAGCCATAATACAGAACAATGCATTATATATTTGTAAATACAGGGAGTTGTATTATTCGATTGAAGAAATATTTTTAATTCTTTGGCGAAAAATAAACAAAAAGATTTCATTATATAGGATTAGAAATGCATCATTTCGGAGATCTACAGTGATAAAATTAATTTTTATACTCTTCAGTTTTACAGAGTTTTAAAGATAAAATATTTAAATTCCGTATAAAATAATCGGTAAAGGTATTTACACAGAACTTCCCTCTTTATGTATACCGGGCGGCCACTCTAAAAAATTATTAACTGCGAAACCACATATGAGAATAATAATCGTAAGATATTATTACAAAGAAAACTTGGTAACTTTTGGTCAAAAAAATATACAGAGTGGTCATCCGATAGCAAAAATTCAATGTTAAATAAAAGGTGCCAAATATGGAAGGCTTGCGTAAATACCTTTACAACATGGTTCAATTATTTTTTAGGATGACCATCCTGTTATAACAGGTGTCTTCCTTGTCAAGAGCGTTAACTATATGTCAAATATTATTGCCATCTGTCATATTTTCGGTTCCATATCCACGTAGTGGGGTGGAAGTATAGTGGGAAGATACAAATGAATGTTTCAAATAAAAATTTTAGATAATTAAGTTATCTATTGACCCATTTAAATCTCAATTGGGCACAATTTTACCTCCTTATCCACGTAGTGAAGTGAAATTAAAGTAATCGTAAAAAATAATTCAATTTTTTTTTCCTTGCAAAAATCAGTTTTTGTTCAGAAAGTAGTTATTTTGTAAATATTATTGTTTTTTTTTAAATCGCCTCGTCTACTAATTAAATAAAACCACTTTGAATTTCGTGTTGATAAGTTGAGTAGTTTAATTATTATAAATAATTATTTCGCGTGCCACTCTTCTCCGCGTTTATTGGAGAAATAGCAATAAACAATTCAGGTAGTTCAATAGATAACTTTATTGTCTACAATTGTTATCCGAAACATTTTATTGTATCTTTTCAAGCAAAAAGATTATCGCGAAGAGACCTGTCTTTTGCCAAAATTTTATTGGCTGCAGAAAAATAAACAGAAGAGATTATTATTCGTAAATGTTGGTACATTTTTCGTGGAGTAAAATTAATCAAAACCTTAATTAATTAGCTAATCAAAACTTTTTTTTGTTTTCAACTAGGTTATGTAATGAAATAAAAGAAAGTTTTCCAGAATAGGGTAGCCGCTTTGTCCTATGAATCCCTAAATAATGAGCCAATTTATGTACCTGACGCCAATTTTAAATTTCATCTCAATAAATATAAAAAATATCGATTCAATGTGTAGGACAAAATGAGAGATGAGGAAATTATATAGAAAAAATGTTTTATGTATTTCCTGTAGATATCATGGTACCATTAATTTGTCGTTACTATATAATGTAAAATTGGTTATGACTGGTGAATTAAATTCGATAGATTGAAATCGACGAACTCGTACTGGAATTTACACCACACTGGACTACACTGAAAGGCAAAGAAATCGGAATAGATATTTTGAATAGTTAAATGGAATATTGTTATTTCAACAATTTACGGTGAAGAAATATGAAGAGATGGAATAATGTTCCATACACCGTTCACTGCGTTAAAAAACGATAAATAAATATGCACGCCTCCTCAGGTTCATTTGCAATCATTATTGTTCAAATTTCAATTAGGACCTGGCTTAATTGTTGTACAGTTAATATGTATAATAAAAGAATATGTATAATTAGTCACATAAAATATATTGATTTGAAAAATATTAAAATTAAAGTTAATTTAAAAAATCTTTAAGAGGACTAACTACTGTAATTTTAGATTTCTAGTGTTGAACAGAGTACAAGATATTTATTTAAAGAGATTACATTTTTTTTATATACACATTGCGTTTTAATATTTCTAACAGTAATAATGTGTATGAAAAGAAATATTGAGGTAAATATTCCTAAAAAAAGTTTTGCAGCAAGAACAATTATTGGCAACGCAAGTAAAAAGCCTGCTAATACAGCGAAACCCAATTCAAACTATCAAGAGGGAAAGAATGTGGACAGAATTAAGGTAAACAATAAAAATAAAGAGAAGGCAATAGCTAAAAGATATGTTTTAGGATTGGTTAAACAATAGTGATTTTGGCAATTTGTCAGTACTAGAGCCGCAACAATTAAAAGATGAGAATGAAGTAAACTGTTGGTGACAAGTCGTTTACAGTTTTACAACCCGTAAAGGTTGAAAGTAATATAAACATCAACTGTTATTCAATAGGTACTAGTCCCGACGCAGACGTAGATTTTTGAAAAACTACACAATTTGATCGGCTGCCTTCGGAGCAAATGTACTAATTTATATTTGTTTTAAAGATATATTTTTTGAAAATTACATATCTATTAGTTGTTTATTATTTATTCGAATATATTATTTATTAATTCACATTATGTAATTAACAAGTTCTTAAAGTAAAAGTATTTTTTGAAAATTTTGATGTTTAGATTATCCTTAATATGAAAAAGAATGATAAAATTTATTTTTGACATGTGTATACATATTTATTTATAAAATATTAAGTTGTATAAATAAGTTTTTAAATTTATTTAAATCAGAGGCTTTAACCATCTGTTTCGTAAATACGTTTTGATAGTGGAGATAAGTCTTTACAAATAATACTGAGGGAGATGGAATGTATCTTTCTCTTGGCTTGTTTAGCAGTATTTGTGGATGAAAGTCGAATTTAGAGTTAAACTTTACTCTAAATTAGTAGGTACAACATTAAAGTTTTTTTATGTCTAAGATCATATTATAAATATCAAAATTTTAGACAAATACCTTTATCATTATCATTGATAAGCCAAAAATATGTTTGTATTGATTGATTGATTGATTTGTCAGCGTAAGATGGGCATTGCTGCCGATTCCGGGCATCCATGGAAGTTCGTTCCAACACGCAGCTTGGTCGTCCGTCGAACACGCCCAATGGACGGCCATACCACGTGTCAGAACCAAATCTCGAATGTTTTATATACCGCCGAACCGGCTGCATACGCCTGGTTGGACAGTGGATATGCTTGTTGTCAGCAGCGAGTGCCGCATGAGGTGGGAATACAGGATGGGAGCTGTAGGTGTTTGTGAGATGCTTTTTTTAAGTTTCCATGCATCTATTAAGTTTCCATCTGTCATCATCGACTGGGGTGTACAGGTGTTTGCGAAATGCTTCTTTTCAGTTTCCATGCTTCTTTTAAGTTTCCTGTATGTAAAAATTAAAAATAACATGGTATAAAGGTAAAAAGTGGTAAAATCGTAAAAAAGTAGGTAACTGAACGACTGTATCTCAATCAATCTTTATCACCATTTTAACGGAATTACGTCAGCTTTCCTTTTTGTGAACGAATGCCTATACCTAAATCCACTCAGAGAAAAGTTATACACAAACATTAAAAGAAAAAGAAAGAATCGAAAATTTTCGATTTTTAAATAGTTTTTTTGACTTATTTTGTTTAAAAAAATTGTTGACTTAGGAAATTTGATTGTCTACAAAGAACCGAATTATGTGTATATACTAAAAATGTATAGCTTTTGAGTGATAGTTAAAAAAACTACAAAGTACACAAATTACTCCGTTCTCAAAAATTTAAGCATAAGTTTAATAGCACTTTATGGATTTATCATTTTTTGTGTACAATTGAACATATGAAGCAATAAAATATCTTCAACGAATTAGTTCCTTATTTAGTTATATAGTCAAGAGCCTAGAGTGAAGAAAATGTAATTGACAATAAATGAATTATGTGTAACCAGACCCTGTGTTTCTGTTATCATTTTATTTATTTAAAGAACACGATTTCTAAATTGTAGTTCCATTTGTCACAAATATGTCATTGAGTGTATGTACTACATCAGCTCATGAGCTGGTACCTGTTGGTAATATACTTGAAAATGGTGCTAATGTATTTGAAAAATAAAATACATTTATTTCGTATTTAAGCATTTTGCTTTAAAATCAGTTGTTAAACAATAAATAAGGCAAATGTAATTTAATTTGATGTCTTACCAAAAGTCAAGTAAAAATGAGAGAAGAGTTGTACCTTTGTTTTTTTTATTTTAATCGGAAAAAGACTAATACGATTCAAATGTATTGATCCCTCACTTTTACTGCGAATATCTCAGAAATGGAGGAGCGAAAAAAATTATGTGTGCATTATGTCTATTCTAACTCATTCGTCGATTTGAATAATGTACTTTGAACAGTTTTGAAGTTCTGCTAAGGTATATTGAAAAATGCCCTACTTTTTAAGGAAACTTTGACCATGTTTTAAATACATATCTTGAAAAATATGCCTACTATGTAAGTAATATTTTAGATACCGATAAAGCACGCCATTTTTTGTACCATGAAATATTTGTATAATTTTTTTTTATTTTGAAATTATTCTCAAAAACGTAACCTCATATTTATTCACTTATTTATCAATGTATTTAATTTTTTTTGATAAAATAATTAATTATATAAAACTAAAGCATTTTCAAAAAAATCGGTAAAGGTGTTTGCACAAAACTTCCCTCCTTATTTGTGCATCTCGGTCACTCTAAAAAATTAATAATTCCGAAATGACATTAAAAATAACAATCGGAATATAGTTATCACTATTATTACAAAGAAAACCTGATAAATTTTGATAAAAAAATATACAGATTGCTCATCCAACAATAAAAGTTCAATACTAAATGACAGGTGCCAAATATGGAAAGATTGCGTAAATACCTTTACAAATGTCCACCATGACTGAATTATTTCTTGCGATGACTACCCTGTACATTTTTCAATAAAAGTTTAACAGGTGCACATTCCAAATATTATTGCCATCTGTCACATTTTCAATTCCTCATTGACGTGGAGTGCACGTATAGTAGTGATTAAAAATTTTTTTAAAATTTTTCAAGTGTTGGTAATGTTTTCAAATTTTTTTGCTTCTGAAATATGTTTAGAATATCATGAAACGTGGAAATTTTAAATTTGTGCAAAAATAATTTTTTTTCCATCTATTTTGGTGGTAAAATATTTTTCCAAGATGGTAAAAAAATGTTGCAATTTTTTTCCAAAATAGGTTTGGAATGTCATGAAACGTGGAAATTTTAATTTTGAGCAAAAACAAATTTTTCATCTATTCTATAGTAGTGAGTAGATTAAAACATTTTTCAAAAATATTTTTAAATTTATTCTTGTTGAAATAGGTTTAGAATGCCATGGAAACGTGGAAATTTTAAATTTGAACAAAGAAAAAAAATTTGCCATCTATTTTTGTAGTAAAATTTTTTCAAAAATTGTGAAAGTATTTTCTAAATTTTTTTTTCTTAAATAGGTTTAGAACGCTATGAAACGTGAAAATTTTAAATTTCGAAAAAAAGAAAAAACAAATTTCCCTCTATTTTAGTGGTAAAAAAATTTTAAAAAATGTTGGTAAAAAATTTTTTAAAAAAATTTTAAAAAATGTTGGAAATTTTAAATTTGAAAGAAAATTTTTTTTCATTTTAGTGGTAAAAATGTTTTCAAGTGTTGGTGAAAAAAACTTTTCAAAATATTATTTTCTGAAATAGATTTAGTTTGTCATGAAACGTGGAAATTTTAAATTTCAGCAAAACCAATTTTGTTTCATTATTTACTCCCTTTAGTCGGTCCACCCTGTATATTTTGAAGTCAAATTTTAACCATTTCTTCGCTGACAGTAGAGCGTCATTTACCTACCACTACTCTCCGTCAAGTAGTTTTTTTAGTTAATGCACCAACAGACAGACAGACAGACTGACGGAATTGAAAAACCTATATTTTCGTAATCGTGTTCTGAAACGTCAAAATCCGAAAAAGTCTCGGAGGGTGATTTTTTCTCGAATACAATACTTCCCTTCGGTATGCGAGGGAGGTAAAAAAGAATTGGTATATATCAAATATTAATTTAGTTATCAAGCGCAATAGATAATATTATTGCAAGCTTGTAAGCTTGCAATAATAAGTATTACCTATTGCTATAATTTAATTAATATCAACGGTGACATCCTCTCTCAAAATGTGCACATTATTATCGTATTCATTTATTCATTGGTACGTAGACAAAAGTATTGTTCTTACAAAATATCATGAACTTAAAACCCATGGGGACACGTCATAGTCAAAACATTACTTTCTTAAAATTTACAATAGAGCATATTGATTCAACGATATATATGTACATTTTATCACTGTGGATAATGACAGGACGTTCCTATTTCCAGAGATATGGCAACGTTGTTAGATGTAATAACGAACTATCAGTATCTTCACATATATATATTTAGGATGTGGGAACGTATCTTCAGTATCCTACAAAAATGAGCAAACAAAAAATAAGAAATCATTTCCCCTCTCTTGAAATCTGGATTCTGGAGATTCCCCTCAGCATATATAGATCAAATTAATAGCGGTAAATAAATGGAATGACTCGGATATGGGGACGCCTCTTCTATATGACGGAGGTGACAACTTAACTAGTATCAATATATATATATATATATAAATATCGGTTCAATCTTTGTATAGGAAGGTATTAAGATGTTTTAACGAATAAAATAGTAGACTTGTTTTTACAAAATATTCTAGATATGGCACTCGACGTTTTAATTGGTTGCTCAAGAGTTTTGCCATGGTAAAATGATTCTGTTTCAGAAAATTGCCGATTTTGGCCTGGCGACTCAATTAACTCGACCAGATGAGAAACATATGACTATGTGTGGGACTCCTAATTTTATATCTCCAGAGGTTGCCTCGAGAGGATCTCATGGACTTGAGGCTGATGTGTGGGGCTTAGGATGTCTCTTGTACACACTGCTAGTTGGGTCTCCTCCATTTGACACCCCAGGTGTTAAGAGTACGTTGACTAGAGTTGTCATGTCCACCTATACATTGCCCAATCACTTATCGCCTGAAGCAAAAGATCTAATTGATTCGTTACTCCAGAAAAATCCCAAGGATAGAATGAAGTTGGAGCAGATTTTAGAGCATCCATTTATAAAACGGGGCCGGGTGAGTAATTAACTTGAGTTAAATTAGGTTAAGAAAAGTCTATGTATTGGTTATTCCATTAAACAAAATAATTAAAAAAAAACAATTGCTTGTTTCCAATTTCCAAAGATTTATTATTCAAAAACCAATAACCAAAAAAAAAAAACAAAAAATTTGGAATCTCTTGGCAAAAATTATCAAATTGGAAGAGAAGTTTCAAAATTCTAATTTTACTGGTTGATTTGACAAATTTTAAAGTTATGATTTAAGTTGTTATAATTTCAGGTAATAACATCACATCTCACCCATGATAGTGGCATACACACGATGTCAAGCAGACGGGATAGTGCCTTTAGCGATAGTGCCTTACCATATTCTCATAATTTATACTCAAACCCTTGCATAAGAAGGAATAACAGTGATTGTCTGCCTTCAGAGTATCCCTATCAACATGGAAGGTTAGCTCACAGTATGGAACACTTGAGAATAAATTATGAATCTATGCCCCATCATACCGATCAGAGGATATATTCTGGCTCTTACAGTAATAAAAATGAACCGATATCTGTGTTTTCAAATTGTGGATCCAACTATGAGGTGTTAGGTAACAGGTTTAGTTACCATGAGATGCCTGCTAGTGTCAGTCAGTGCAATCAGAAGTGCTGTCCTCCTGCAGAACCTGGAGGGGGTAAGTACGACACTTGATTTAAAATAGACTATGTAATTTTTATTACATGTTTGACAGAACTTCCATGTTTTTGATGGTTTTATTTTCAACATTTCAACCTTCAGTTATTGACTTAAAGAACACATTTTTGCTTTATTTACGATATTCGTATTGGTTGATCATATGTAGGGTGATTCGTTATCTTACTAGTTTATTTTTAGAAATGACCAATTGAAAAAAAAATTAACTTGTTACATCCAAACTAAAACCATGACACGAGGAAACAACAATCCTAATAGTATAGGAAGTCAGCATGCAATTGCCTGATACATTTGTAATATCTAGAGACATTATTAATCCTTTGCCTTAGAGCAATGCAGATATAAAGAGTGATATGAGAATTGTTATAAATACAAATATAGCAATGAAACATATTCTTTATAGGATTTTGCAAATAGCGGAAAAAAAACTATCTATGAGAACTAAAAGAAAAACTATATGTAAAAAATATTAATGAAATCTTTGCATTCTTTCGATAACCTGACTTCTGGTTATGCTACCAAATCAAAATCCTGAAATAAATTTGTCCAATTTCCAGTTTGACATTCTCATTATAACACTAGCATCCAACATAGTCTCCTATGGCTAAGCAGGTTAAACTAGTATCCACGTGACCCCCTACGGTATGAAGATTCAGTTAAAAATGAGAAAGACCTAAAATGAATTTATTTACCTACCTTGTCTTATTATTTTTTTTCATTCTAATGGATTACATTTTCATAAAATCTCTGATTCAGTTTTTTGGAAATGCTTTGCATTTGAAACGTTTTTCGCCCTTATTCTGAGCTCATCAGAAAGGCACAAGCTCAGAATAAGGGTGAAAAACGTTTCAAAGGCTAAGCATTTCCAAGAAACTGAATGAGAGATTTTATGAAAATGTAATCCATAGAATGAAAAAAATTTTAACACAAGGTAGGTAAATAAATTCATTTGAGCTCTTTGTTCTCATTTTTAACTGAATCTTCATACCTTAAGGGGTCATGTAGATACTAGTTTAATTTGTTTGGCCATAGGGGGCTATGTTGGATGTTAGTGTTATAATGACAATGTCAAATAGGAAATTGGGCTTTATTTTAGGATTTTGATTTGCAAGCATAACCAGAATGTTAGTTTCGTGTAATAAATTATTAGGTTATAATTTCTATTTCTTCGTTTACACATTATATATCAGTTTTTAATCTCTTTTGTATAAATCTGAAGTTAAAAGTGGCTAATTACTTGGTGCCTTTATATTGAGTAAATTGTATGGATGCTGTATAAAATACCTAGAGGTCAAACAGAGGTCGATGCATTATATAATGTAATAAAATACACACAAGAACACTGTATTCGTGTATTGTTGGTTGCCCAAAACGCCAAAAATATTTTAATGCATTTTCTAGTTACTTTTATGGTGTGAATGGAACTTTCATGTTTACTCCTCCTGGTTTAAAAACAGACTATACTAAAGTCATAAAAATATATGGTGGAGTCGCCCAATTTGATTATATAAAGATCGCAGGAAATCTACTGGCTATCGCATTTCCCCGTTCCTTTTTTATGATTTTTATGAAAAAATACCTATTTTGAATGTGATTTCTTATAAGTATTAAATCCAATTAGACATTACATTATCTATTTTTTTCCCTCATTAGTATTATCGACCATAAGATAACTGGTGTAAATTATATAGTTATAAAAAAGTACAGATAATTACTCAATACCAAATATTATCATTTCTATGACATTACATGACAGATTAAAGAAATAGTTAGTTAGTAAGTTGGATGTATAATAATGACGTAAGATATTCGGTATTTTTTTGTATCTTGCATGAAATAACTTGATCGCATTTCTTAGATACATTTCTTGTTCTGGTAACGTTTTTTGTAAATTTTCATTTTCATACAACATGTACCCATAAATCAGTCTTTCTAATTTGTAATGATCAAGACATATAGCTCAGTGGCGCAATGCTAAGGCGTTTGGCTTGCGACCTCCTACCAAAACTTCTAACTATCATACACTTTTCACCACCATATCTTTTATTCTGTATCTATCTCTTTCCTTCTTCTTGTTTGTTATATGTTTGTATTTTTGTAATTTTTGTCATTTTGTACTTTTTTGTTAAAAATTCAATTTAGACCGATAAACCTTTGTAAAAATTCTAATCATTTTAAACTCAATCTTCCTTTCCCACAACCAAAATTTCCCAGCGGCGAGCAGACTGTTGGGGTAACTTGTTTAAATGGAGCTTTTCCAATTGAGTTCGTCTCCATCTAAGCAACAAAATTTTAAAAAGTGTTTTTTCCATAAAATAGATTTAAGTTTTTATATCCATTGTTTTTAGTTAAGTTTTTAACATGTTCAAGTAAATTGATAATTTTAAGCCGCCACAGGCGGCAGGAGTTTTATCTTTTTCATAAATTTTATTGAGCCGAACCGGTCAAGACCCGTCCAACCGCACTAACACCACGACGCTGCGCGACGTGGTTGTACGGTTGGCTCCGGGTCATGATCCGGGGAAGCATAAGTTGTATTTTAAAAATTGAATAAATTTGTTGATGATGATGATGGCTTGCGACCACGGGGTCCCGGGTTCGAATCCTGGCCAGGGTATGGATGTTTAGTGGCGTTTTTCATGTGTTACCGAGATGGTAGCAGTGTACTAGACCGCTGTTGGGTGGCACAACATGTCTAGTCGCTGATATCTATCCTGAGTTCGAGTCTCAGCTGCGGTAGATGGCAATATCGCAGGGAATGGTCGTTGTGTTGATGTCTATGTGTACGTGTCCTGGTTGAATGGTGGAATAGCATTAGCTAAACTCCGCCAGGACGTTAATATAAATAAGACGATTAAATAAAAAATATAGAAATAAGTAGCTTATTCGTTGAAAGAAAGACAGGTATTTAATTTTTCTTTAATTCTTAAAATACAGATCTAAAATTAAAATTTACCTTCTATGTTGTCTGAAAGTTAAATTAAAAAACTTCAGGTAATTTCTGGCGAAAGTTCCTTTATGGTTGAAGTCAATAAGATTCGTTTATGGAAAAAAATGTTGCCAATTAATGTTCTCTTTGAAATAATTCATCACAAAGTTCATCTTGGGTCGAATCAAACAGTAGCGATTCTTTTGCTTCATATAAACGATATGTTACATCTTAAAGCTCATTGATTATATAATAGAATGTAAGTAAAGAAAAGGTTTACTTACTAGTAGTACATCAAGCAAACGAGTGACTCTTTCTGATAAACTGTTGTGAATAAGTGTTCAGTCACCTTTTAGAATTTATACAATGAGAACATTTATAATCCATATAAGGAACTTCAATTTTCACCTTTTTGTCACCCTTTACCGGCACTCAGTCCCAAGGTACAGTGCAAGGAATAATCATGCGTAATTTAGCAAAATCAACAAATATGGGTTATTTTAACTCCTTCCCGTTCGTATAACACTTGCAATATTTGTGAGACTCCATTACATAAATGTTTGTTTGCAAACTTGCGTCTCTCTTCCACATTTAAAAATAAAAATACCGCTTGATTAGTTTGCCTAGAGAAAGCGAACTAAAATTGTTAAATATACCTAGCTCTTCATACAATCGGACTTTTCTGTCTTAAGTTATCATGTTTACAAAAAAACGTGACGGACGGATGGGCGACAGACGGACGGACATTTTGAAATTTGTTCAGAATTTTATCACGACTTTTTTTTTTCTGTGAGCGATATTCACGGTTTTAGAAATATACCGATCAAATGCAATATACTCTTCGTTTTCATGTTTGCGAGGAGTGTATAACAAGTACACTATTTATTCTTTCAGGTGGTACAATTAATCACATACACTCTGCTTCTTCAGAACACTCTCACCATTCAGACCCTCCTCAACATTACGGTGAAGCTACTATTAATTATGTTAATAATTATACTCCGAGCTCATATCCACATGAAATATTAAGTCACAAGCCTATATTGAATAATATAGAAAATTTGCCGAGAACTCAAGAGCCCCTCCAATGTACGTATCAACCCCGCAATATTGCAAAACAAACAACTAAGGGGCTAGTGCAACTCTGTTCTAAACGTTTATTACCGACTAGACATCAAACAAAAAATGCCATACTCAGTATCGTTGAAGATGGGGAAGTCTGTATAGAATTTATTAAAAAGCGTGGTCATTTAAAACGGGAGATGGTTTGTGAGGTCCTGAAGATATCTTCCGATGGCTTGAGAGTTATTCTTTATGAGCCAGAAGGGGGTAAGGGAGTGCCTGTTTCCGATGCTCCTCCACCTCTGCCACCGCAAGGGGCTGATAAGATATATGGTATAGAGAATTTACCAGAGAAACACTGGAAGAAATATATGTATGCCTTCAAGTTTGTTGACCTTGTTAGAGCAAAAACACCCAAAGTAACATACTATACTGACAAGGCGAAATGTTTGCTGATGGAAAATTTAACGGATTTTGAAGCTTGTTTTTATGACGGTATGTAGATTGAATTTTTATTCACACTATTCAAAAGGATGTTACTGAACTATTGAAAGTCTTAACTTGTTCATATCACAGGGTTCAAGAACAGTGTCAGATTTTTTGTAGATGTAAGTGACCAAAAATGTTTATATGTATTTATTGGTGGAACTGCAGAACTGAGTTAAAATTGTCATTTTAAACTATTCAATCTGTGACAATAAAAAAACAATTTTCTTAACAATTTCCAGCGAACTAATGAACAAATTAAGGTATTCAAGATTGTTAGTCAACATTGCTAATATTCAGTGCTACCCAAAACTTCTAGGAATTTGTCAATAAAAAAAATTACTTATGTTAAGTCCTAATTTCCAATAGGTAGTGAAGGCAGCATTCTTTGTAAAACAGTATGTAGTGTGACAGTCAGTTGAGTACAGACACATAGAGAATCATGAAATGATTATTTTGTTATATGCTTTAGACCAAAGAGAAATGTTTCATTGTTATAAATATTACATATGGATGGATGGGTGCCTGTCAATGATGATCATTGCGGCTGAGATGCACAGAATGTCAGAAAAGCAAGTGGAGTTATCCTGGCAGATCAAAGGCTAAGAATTCATAACTTACGGACAATCATATAGAACATGTCAATATATTTTGTTAAAGAAATTAAACTGGAGACATTTTGTTGCTTTTAGTTCGAGGTGGTTTTGCTCTTTGTAGACATTTAAGATCAAACTAGAGATGATCAAGCCACCTCTACTCTCTTGGCTTTGTTATTTGTGACTTTTTCATCTCCAAATTGTGAAAGTGTGAGTAAAAGAGGCCATTCTCATTCACTTTAACACAATGAGGTTATCCCGCATATTTTTAAATTTTATCATATTACATTAATTAATATAAGAAAAAGTAATACAATTTTGAAAATGCTGTAAAATGATAAGTCCTCTTCCAAGGAGTGAAGAGGATGAAGGAAATTAGGATTTAGCATAACTTTTTTTTGCATAATTCCTGGAACTTATAAAAGCTTAAAATGGTATAACTTATAGTTATTTGTTAGGAGCTAAGGTCACCCAATCATCGGCAGAAGGCATTACGATTATCGATTCATCAGGAAACAAATACAGCTTTCAAACAGTCAATGATTGTGGAAATTTGTCAGGTACTTTGGAATTGTTGTGGAGTCATTCTCAGGATTCTCTTGGCTATTGCAGATTGTTAGAAAAGACTCTCTCCGATCTGCCGCGTACCTCTTTTCCAGTAATTGTTGGACGTAGGCCAACTTCAGCCAGCTCTGCGGGCAAAGAAAATTCACCCCAATCAGTAATAGTAAGTAGTAAAATATCGTAAATCTGGAAAATGATTTCGTGAATGATTTCTTTTTCAATGAAAATTTAGTGATGAGGCTGACTTTTGTTGAGGGTAGTAACCACTAAGTTTTTTTTAAATGAGATTTTGTGATTTTGTAGAAGTTTGTAATGTTTGTTTTAAAACTGTACCATGAGAAAAAATTAATATGAATTCTGAGGTTTTAAAACAAAAAGATTGTACAAACTTCTATAATATTAAAAAGTTTCATCAAAAGAAAACTTAAAGGTTGTTATCCTTAACATAAGCCACCCTCATCATAAAATACTATTAAATTTCAGAGAAATCTATAAAAAATAATTGAATTATCAACTTCATTTGTTTTTACAGCCTTCGTTTACTGTTTCAATTGACAGTACAGCTCCAGGTACCTCTTTTGGGAACAACAGTAACACCAGAGAGAAGAGGGTGACTGTCCCTGGGATAGGTACAGCATTTCAATTATCTAATGGTGAAGTGCGTGTACGTTACCAAGATGGATCTCAACTTTGGGTAGACGGCAAACATCACGTTCGGTATCAGTACCCAGATGGACAAATTGTTAATTATGTGGACACTGAAAATATTCCCCGTTCCATAATGGAAAAGTTACAACTTATGCCTAAGGTATTAAAGCATTTAATGCCAAGCCCAATCACGCAAAAAATTCATAATTTGAGGTGATGCATCTCGTTTTTGTTTAGTTAAGAGCAAAGTTTATTGAGAATGTTTATTTATTTAAAATAATTTGTTATGTATTTAATAAATTATATAATGCACATTGCACTAATATTAAAGGATATTTTTTTATTTTTTTAAGTATGTTTTTTTATATGATAAACCAAGTACAACATACCATGAGCAACATTGGTAGATGATTAATAGGAATAGTAGTCTTAATTTAAAAATGAAGTCATAGCGAATTTTTTAGAATTAAAAAATTGTTTATTCTGACTTGTGTTTTGCCTCATTTCAAATAAAAGTTTAATGATTAATTTCATTATCAACAAAAGTTAACTTAAATTTGACGTAAGTTAAAGGAAATTGATTGTTTCGGTTAAACCATTAATTAATTAAATCAGTTTATGAAACCCATCTTATTTAAGGAAAACTCCGAGGTAAACCACCATTTGCAGCCGTTGTACAAATTTTAAATACTCTTTCTATAGTCGTATCTGCAGTAATAGCAGTCTTGTTAAAATTCAGCAAGATGGTAGTTAGTATTTTTCATCTTATATCCTATTTTTCTTTTTCTAAATTGAGCTCTGAAATTTTAAGTCACTTAGGAAAACTCAAGCACTAGTAGTGAAAATAGTAGGACAAGTAGAAGAGAAAATGAGAAAAATGTATTACAAAGCAACATGATGAAGACAAAGAAAGACAAAACCGAAGGTGAAGCTGATTCAGCTGAGTCCTCGACTAAGTTGATTTCTGCCAAAGAGAAATAGAAACACGACAAAGATTAATATTATACAGTGTATGCGCAACACCTTGTTATTTGTAGAACACGCAATTTTTGTTTTTTAGGGACAGTACTCGAGCTCTATTTGTGCATTTTATGAAAATTTTAATTTTCATATTTTTGTGGCCTACTAAAGTCCCCAAAATGAGTCAAAATTTCGAGATCGACTATTCGGCATTTTTTTTAATTGAAAAAGTGGATAGTGCAATCGATTCGTAGGTATCTCAAGTAACCTTATGCAAAATTTTATCTTGATACCTTTATATAGGGTATTTGTTACTCAATCGCCAAATTATAAAATATTTCACTTGAATTTAAAGGCATATTAGGTATCCCTGTATTAATTAAAAATTATTGCAAAATTTCTATACATAACTCAAAAATGAAAATGTTGTTTTTTTTTTAACTTTAACAATACACCCAGATTCGCATATCCGGAAAGACCGATTTTTGACCAGGTGGTATTGATGTCCTAGGAGTACTGAAGCACTACGCATTGGTTTTTTTTTTACAATTTATCTATGTAGTCAGCCTTTTGTTTCCCACCATATTTTCTATACAAAATGTTAAATATAATATTATTTGATTGTATTGTATTACATTGTATATTATTGCAATCAATAAATAACATTTATTATTATTATTATTGGAATTTTGCCCTATTTTAATTTGTGATATACTTGTAAGTAAAAATAACTACTGAAGAGGGGTGCCAAGGCCTTGCACCGAAACATTTGATGGATCATTTTCATTCTTATTTTATCCTGAATCTACAATTATTGGAAATCTTTCTTAATTTATTCTCAAGTTTAAGGTTCTGGAACAACATTTTTTTTTAATTAGAGATTGGTATGTGTATGTTTAGGATCTCCATTTTGTTGCACTTTTATAACTTGATCAAGAAGATTTTGATTTCATAATGACACTATTTAATTAAAGTATTAATGGTTTCATGCTCTAATATCAAGATATTATGACTAACCTAAATTTTAACCACCACTGGGTAGTGCACACCTCTATCTCACTATGCGAGAACTATTCTGACATACTTAAACCTAAGTTTTCGCAACTAGTGGTATTAGTAGAGGATGGCATACCAAATGGTCAGTGCGATCTCCAGATCTAGGTCCACTTGATTTCCGATAGGATTACTTAGAAAGTAAAAATTCAGCAATGGTGAAATTGTCTAAAAGTAAATTAGAAAATAACACAAATAATTTTTTCCAAAAGTACTCTAATGAAGCCCCATTGCAGGCCAAAAATCGATGCTCGGAGACGAGCTACCCCTAACCTGAAAATTTTACGGAACTCTTCTCTATCGAAGAGTGGGTATTCTTTACTCTCCCAACATTTAATAGACAAGGAACCGACTGTTTTACATCCCCTTCGAAGGATAGTATATCTGCTATGTAACCCCTGTCAAAAGTTACATACCTTCTACGTATGCGCTGATATACAAACCATTAGAAGGTGGAGCGAGAACGTTGTATTTCTCTGGAGAGGGTCACCCATCCAAGTACTAACCGCGTCCGACTATGCTGCATTTTCGTACCGAAATATGAGTATTTGCAGGCGTCTCTATGGTCTCTCCTTGAAATGGGTTTAGAATGTCATGAAACGTCGAGATTTTAAATTTGAATGAAAACAAATTCTCTCTGTAACTTTTTTTGTATGCACGTTTCCTGTGGACCAGTTAAAGATATTAACTTGAAATTTGATTACCTTATGTATTGTAACCAGATCTGGAACTAGTTGTATTTTGAGCTTATTTCGTTAAAGGGTTGGGGTAACTAGGGGTAAAAGCAAGTTAGCATTATTGAAGGGGGGTTAACACAATAAAATTATGATGTAGTGTGTGCACGAGAGCAAAAGTTCTCAAAAAATATTTCTGCATTAATCCTATTGCCCTTGGGGCCTGGCCTGACGAGAGAGGGATGGGATGGGCGGATTTCACCAGGACCAGATTTATTAGTCAGGGCCTCTGAAAGCTTGAAAATTTTTGAAAAATAAATATCGTAACGTGAAGTACGTAACTTCGATTCTAGTTTCTTTCCTTCTTCAATTCTTTGGGAATTTCACTGCCACATGTATGTTTTCTTTCTAAGCGGTGCTAGGGGAATCTACAAAATATATCACAATTAACCAGTATGTTACTGGTAAAAAACCTCTACGCCCGTGACGTTTACGTCAAAGGATCAGTTAAAGGTTGGTTTTGATAAATAAACAACACAAATAAGTATAAAAACTTGAAATTAAATATTTCGCCGACGTTTCGGAAATCTAATCTGTTTCCTTTCTCAAGGCTTTTTTTGAAAAATCTTTTTTGCTGTGTATAACAAATACACAGCTCTAAGAATGTTTGTTATATTCAATATCCATAGATACTTACTATTTACATAGAACTGTTGATATAGTTAACAGTTTTTTAGTTTCTATACAATGTTAAGTTTGTGAAGTTCTTCTTTTAACATTGGCAGCCAAGTTGTACAGACATCTACGGAACAATTCGACACGCAATTATCCTCATTCAATAATATTATCGCGGATTCTTTTATTTTTCTTTTTTTGCTATCTACCTCTTTTGTTAAAATTTTTGCCGAGTCCCATTTTATTCTATGTCCGTTCTCCCACGCGTGTTCGCAGATCTTGGACCTCTGAATTTCATTTTTTCTGATATAATTTTGATGTTCGCCCAATCTTACACTAAAAGGTCTGGATGACTCACCCACGTATTGTTTGTTGCACTCACACGGAATACTATGTAAATAGTAAGTATCTATGGATGTTGAATATAACAAACATTCTTAGAGCTGTGTATTTGTCATACACAGCAAAAAAGATTTTTCAAAAAAAGCCTTGAGAAAGGAAACAGATTAGATTTCCGAAACGTCGGCGAAATATTTAATTTCAAGTTTTTATACTTATTTGTGTTGTTTATTTATCAAAACCAACCTTTAACTGATCCTTTGACGTAAACGTCACGGGCGTAGAGGTTTTTTACCAGTAACATACTGGTTAATTGTGATATATTTTGTAGATTCCCCTAGCACCGCTTAGAAAGAAAACATACATGTGGCAGTGAAATTCCCAAAGAATTGAAGAAGGAAAGAAATTAAGATAATGCCACAAATAACATTTAGACAATATTCGATTCTAGATTTTATAAATAATTTCTGCTCTAATAATTTATGATATAAATGAATTTATGCATAGATTCCAAAAGATGGGGAGAAATCATGACATAAAAGAATCAATTAAATATATTTTCGGAAATTCTCAACCTCGCACGGATTTTTGCTCAGGAAATGAGAAAAACGACATTTTCGTTAATTAAAAACACGAAAAGTGCTTATATTCTCTTTTGCTTTGTACGAAAAGAACAGCTTGGAAACTAAGCATAGAGAGGCACTTTCAAAATTAAGAGGCCTGTAAGTTAGATCACTTCTTTTCTCCCTGGGCCCGTATTTTCCCTCCACGGGCATGCTTGGCGCAGACGATTTCAAATATTATTAAAATTCTGTGAGTATTTATTTCTACATACTGAAGTGATAACATAGTATTAAGATGTTTTCTTTGTAAAAAGACTTGGGTGGGAAACCTGGCTGTGGAAGTGGTGATACCTTAGGTTTTTAAAAGAGGTTGCAATGTCCTCGGAGTTCTTTATAGACAAGCCCTGAGCAAAAATAGGATCGTCTCCCAGTTTGACCAATTTCGAAGGATTAGGAATTAAAAAAAAAACAAGTGCTTAATACTTCTTATTCGTGTTTTACAAATATACAAGTTACAAATCTAATCTAATTTGATAAATTTATAACATCTATCTATCAATAAATATTCTTAAGGTACTATTTATGTACATATCTAATAATTCATATAACTTTTATTAGATACAATATTCATACCATTTAACATATTTTCTTGACTAGTTAATCTCCACTTTAGTTAAATGGTATAAACATTAATAAATCCATTACCTAAACCAGGGCGGCAGTTTTTAACCAATTGTAATTGCTTTGGTATAAAAATATTTTTAAAAATTTATCGCACCAAAAAATGTGATCTTATTTAACTATAATTTGAATTAATTCTTAGATGTTCATGTGAGATTTGGAGAACAAACCTTTTTTATAAATTGCTATATTACATGTATTTATTATAAAGAGGTAACAAAGTACCAGGAGCTTATAATACATAAATAGTTGATATTAAACGAATATATTTAATTCTATATTCTTCTCACTTAGAAGTGTGATTAAGAAGTAATGCCAAGCTAATGTTAATTCTAAAGATGGTTGATAAAGAGGGACCACAAAATTTGCCTGTTTTTGCATAGTAGATAGCGGGCCAAGGGAAAGAGCAAAATAAATCCTCAAATTAAACTTTGAGAAATTTTAAGGTGAGCCAATTTTTTTAACTTTTTGAAAAAATTTGCATTTTTTCAAAAAGTTAAAAAAATTGGCTCACCTTAAAATCGCCCCTATTTAAAGGTAGAAAATGTATAAGAAAGGCAATATATAATGAATATTTTAAAAAATAAAACAACTTATTACTCAGATTTTATATTGTATGAATTTTTTACGGATTATGTATTATTCGGTATGGTATTTGGAAGAGTTTAGGAAATTGTCTCACAACCCTCCAACACCTTGTAATAATTAAAATACCAACTCCAGAAAACGAAAAGATTCATAAGTCCTACCCACATGATACAATCGTCATGGGATTTTCACTAGAATTATTATTATGACTAGTCGAATTCATATCTACAGGGAAATTGGGGTTGGTATTTTAATTATTACAAGGTGTTGGAGGGTTATAGGACAATTTCCTAAACTCTTCCAAATACAGTACAGAATAATATATAATCCGGAAAAAAATTCATACAATATAAAATCTGAGTAATAACAATTGTTTTATTCTTTAAAATATTCATTATAATATTTTTAAAATATTTTCTATCCTTAAATAGGGCTTTTTTAAAAAAAGTAAAAAAATATGCTTGCCTTAAAATTACTCAAAGTTTAATTTGAGCCCTATAGTATTTATTTTGCTTTTTCCCTTGGCCCGCTATCCACTATGCAAAAACAGGCTTTAGGTCTTTTTTGCGGTCACTCTTTTGGGTTAGTTTTTACAGACTCGATATTTCCTTGAGAATTAGTCTACTACTGGCAAATTTATAAAAGGCGAAGAAAGTCGGGAATTGAAAAATTAAACAAATATGTAAAAAATTTAACATACAATAGTAACATTAATCTTATTTCTCTACAATATAAAACCAGAAAGAAATAAATGTGTTTCTATTAACTACTCGCTGGAGTTTTATGATTAATTTTGAAACATTTCTCTATAGCAGCTGCTATCAGCATTCTTTTGCAAGTTACCATTTGAAAATGGTAACAAGGGCAAACATTGGCGATGGAGAAGAACAGACATACATACTGCTACTTTGGAAGACAAACTTTTGTTCTTGTAACTTTTCAATCAAGCGTAATTTTTGTCAGCTGTCGGTTCTTGTTCTACGGCTTGCAGCTCACTCTGCTTGATTTTACTGTATAATATTAATCTTGCAGCATAACCAAAAATCATCACTTCTATAATACAGCTGGATATAGATTTTAGTACCACAAACCAAGATTTAAACAAAGATATTAGCGATTTTAACAAGTATTCCATTCGAATAACTTTGACATAATCTAGGAACCACTGAATCCTTTCCTTATGACCAGAAAAATGTGTCCCACTTTCATCATCTTATATCCGAATATTTTGAAATTTTGTTGGTGAACATATACCTATATCTAGACATAACCACATTTGATTTTAGTCAGGAGGCATCCGATTTTAGGATGGAAAAGGTGGTCGATTAAAAAAAAGCATTACCTATTTTTTTACAAAAAAAAACTAATATGATCTTAATTAGCATCTTTAAAAACCCCTTTGTTCAAGATTATGTCGTAGTGGGTTTTAAGGTGTTTGAAATAGGGGCTGTCAAAAAACAATGTTTTCAAATAAAAATAATTCTTATCTATGAAATGGATTCTCAAATGAAAAAAATGTATTCTTCATTTTTTGTTCAGAATAATGTATTGCACTAGTTTGAACTGATTTTACAGCAAAATAATTATTTATTTAATTTTAATAAGGCAAAAATTCTAATTAGTACCTACATACCTACCATTTTTCTAAGAAATAATCTTCAATAATACTACGGTAGATATAGGTTTTTGGGTGGAATTAATTCCCACCAAGACGGGGTTTGAATTTTTTAGTTCGTTGCTGGTATCTTTTTGACATACTAGACATACCAAAAGTCTAGAAAAATCTGAGTGTTCAAAATGCGTTTTTCTGAACGCCATCTTGATTTTTTTTTAATCTTAAAAAATTGGTGTGGTATCAAATTGCAGAAAAAGATTATGATATTGGTTTTAAAAAATAAAAATAAATAACATGCTAAAAGTCTGTACGCCAGCCAATTTATACACAAAAAAAGATTAGACCTTACAAAATGTCATATAGTTCAAATTTTTTAATATGTTGTTAGGATGTATACCAATAGTAAGAATCCAAGTTTGCAACTTCGAAAGACCTGTGCAATGAGTTTGTTTGGCATTTTTTTTTAATGTCATAAATCGAAAGTGCAAGTATAAAATAATGGATCTGCAAAAAATCAGAATCATATTCGCACGTTTAGTATTTTAAAAACTATTACAAATCTCCACCTCGCTAAAATGGGGCGTGGTAGGCGCTACGTCACTATACGCATAGACTCGGCGATCTCAATAGACTTGACGCTCCTTAGTTGTTATAAGTGTTTTCGAAGTATTGTTTGTTTTGCTTACTTCTTGACAGTCGGGGAGTACGATTTGGTGAAATGTCAAAAAACTACAATTTTCTCTCGGTTCTGTCGGGACAAATTTTCGATTTTGACCCTGCAATTTACGATTAGGATTCATCGCCGACGTTCTCCTTTCCGTAGAGACAAAGCGAACTTCCCCTCGACGTATTTATTTAGTTACCAGCGTTGGAAAATTCCATGTTTTTCAGTCTCAGGTTAAACTTGAAAGGTCCCAGAAAGCCACTTTTCTTACGTCACTTGCGTATAGTGACGTCACAAATAGGCGCTCGGTTTTTGCAACTATTTCTAATTTCAAGTCCTTATATCTTGAGAACGGAAAAAGTTAATAATACGAAATTTTAAGTGCATAATGAGAATATCGAGTACTATATGAAAAAGTATACAATTATACAAACCATATAAAAAGAATATCATGAAACAAGCCGATTCCCCAAAAACAGCAAAATTTTTACACTTGTCTCGGTTCTTACTCAATATCTCTTAAAGTATGCGCCCTACAGAAAAAGCTCTTATTCCTTTCTTAAAGTAGATTAACTTTGCTATAATTTAAGCCCAAACCAAGTTCCGGATATCCAGAACTTTCCGAGATACAGCTCTCAAAATACTTTCTTGTCCATTTTTGATGGCTATTAATATCTATTAGTATATAAAAATAACAATATGATATAGTTACCTCTTGATTTTTTGCGCTTTTAACTATTCACAGGCCCATAAAAAATAACTGATTTTTATATAAGTTATAAATGCATTATCTTTTAGTTCAAGGTAATAAATACTTCAATACAGAAAAAGTTAGGAATAAAAATATTCACATGCATTTACTAATTTACCAGCATGTTCAAATTAGCCAAATTTTGGGCAGTTTTTTATTGTTTCCTAAAAATAAAAAAAGACCCAAACATCTTGAAAATTTAGCTCAAAAATTTTTTTTGTCCGTTTATGTATTATATAACTATTGTTTCTAATCATTTAAAAGTTAAAAAATTGCATTAAAAAATTTAAAATACAGACTTTTTTGGATTTTTTTGGGCTAACTTCAACATGCTGGTAAATTTGTAAATATGCATATTTTTATTAAAGTCAGTTATTTTTTATAGGCCTGTGAATAGTTAGATGTACAAAAAATCAAGAGATAACTATATTATATTGCTATTTTTATATATTAATAAATATCGATAGTCATCAAAAATGGCAAAACAAGAGAGTAATTTATATCCCCTTTAAAACCCATTTTGACTTTTCTTCCTAGCTTGGTTTTCGAGAAATCCCATTTTTTCTATTGCTCCGCGCGCAAGAAATTTAAATTAAACGAACATTCGCACGCATTAAAAATACAAATTTTGCAATTCTTGTCAATATCGATTTTCTCGAAAACCATGGCATATACAAGAAAATTACAAGAGGACTTTTTCTTTAGGCAATTATTCAAGCTTTCTTTCTTATGATGAGCATTTTTTTATATCTTCAACAGTTAACGAGTTATCAGTAAAATAAGTTTTTTTTCGTCGAAGGGGTGTTTTTTTTGGGGGTTGCGCGGCACCCCCAGAACTGATTTTTGTGGTTTCGTGATGTTTAATACTACCACTAACAGTTACTGAAGGAAAATCTCAGATAACATTTTTTGCGAAGTTCTAGTGTATTTTTTACTTTATCGACTGGACTATTTAGTATGTCAAAAAGATACCAACAACGAATTAAAAAATTCAAACCCCATCTTTTTGGGAATTATTTCCACCTATCACCTATTTTTTGCATATATCTACTGTACTATAAATACATGAGAGAGTAATGAGAACAGAAGTTACTGCAAGTGTCAATTTATTGTTGAACATAGATAAGTCAATCAGTTAAAAATTCATGTGAATGCTGGTCTTATGTTAGATAATAAGTGAAGTATAAATTTTTGTGTAATAAATATAGTTTGGTATTTAACAACTAACAACGTGAGGAAACGTGATTGGTTTAGTCGGAGATAATGCCAGATAATTTAGAAAAGTCGCTGTTGAATTTAACTTAAGGTGTCCTCATCGACAGCCTCCTATTCGCCATAAATTGGTATATTTTATCCAAAGTGTCAGTTTGAAAATCACAAAAAAGACCGATAAGGGAATAGTCGATATAACAAGCGTTGTCATGAATGTTGACTGACAATTTTTAGAATGACTCTTTAATTATTGTGAATATTATTTTACTTCTTTTTATGAATTGATAGGCACAAAGTACATTATTTATTTATAATGCATTATTTATTTACAATAAATAATGTTAGCTTAATGAACAACTCCATAATTGATTCAATAAAAATAAATAAATGTCATTTAACCTACGGCTGTGCCACCGGCTATCTTAAGAATGAACCGACAGCTTATAACGGACTTATAATGGTGAGCCAGGTAAACACTCGACCACTTTCAGTTGAGGTAAGCGCATAACATATCTGGTTAAATGTATTCGTATATGGGTATCGCTTGCAATATTCACGTATGCAGTCTTGGGTGTTAATCTATCACAATCAGGCTTTGTAATGACATCCTGGTAGCAACGCTTTAGACTGAATTTTCAAATTGACAATAGAAATACTGTAGCAGTCATCAATGACAATTTTAACAATACAGGAAATGTGTATAAGTTGGGACCAAAGAATTACCTATTTACAAATTCGGCAAACTTAAAACGAAGAAAACATTTTACAATACTTTAGAAAAAATCCAAGATATGTAGCATAAGGCAAGTAGCATTAAATCTAAGTATTAGCAAGAACATGGTTTGGCGTTGTTTGAAAAAAACATAGATAGAGAGCACAAAATTTTTACATATCCTAGAAGATGATGCAGCCAGAAGATTGGATTTCTGTTTTTGGGCCTAGGATGAATTTTTAAACAATACAGATTTTCCGAAAAACGGCATATTTACTGATGAAGCAACATTTACTATGTACCAATGGGATAGTATCCTCCCCGAATTGCCGTTTTTGGGCTGACGAAAATCCCCACCAGTTTATCGGTACTAAAAGGCAATATGTGTCAAAAGTTAACGTTTGGTGTGGTTTATGGAATGACCAGATTTTTAGACCTTTTTTCATTCTGAGATTGAATGGGGAAGCGTATTCAAATTGAGAGACTTGTATTATCAACTTGATGATGCCCGGCTCATAAAGGTTAGTTAGAAGACAATTTCTCAGCTAGATGGATAGGTCTAAGAGGTCAAGTGCAAGAGTTTTCTCCTCGGTCTCCAAACCTGACACCACTTGATTTTTCTTTGTAGGGTTGTTTAAAGTTGTATAAGAAAACAGATTGTGCAATGTATTCGGAATGATGATGGTTACATAGAAACACAAAGAATTATATAATTAAATTCACACTTGCAATGCCTTTTGTTTTCATAGCTTACTTAGGTCTTTATTGAAGATTATTTGTTTAAAAAATGGTAGGCATGTACGAATTAGAATTTTTACCTTATGATTCAAAGACGCTATACAAATTTTTCAGGACTTTTTCGTTAACTTTTTTTGTTACACCTTCTAAAATAATTTTCTATACTGCTTGGAGGCTCATTTTCAAAAAATATAATTTTTAAATGGATGTACTCAGAATAACAAAGAATCGAATAAGTCCAGTTTCCAGTTGTAAAATAATTTTTGTTCGATAATCGAAATTCCCTAATTCTCTAGGCCTAAGTATAAATCATAGAAATACTAATATGCATTGTACCTCTTGTGTCTTAACTGCCCTTAAATCATTGACATCAAGAGTTTATCTATCAAGTAGATATGTTGTGTATCTACTGACAAACTTTTTCACCTACTAGACCACAATGATCCTCATTTTTTTAGTAATTCTTTTATCATTTTACAAAGTAAGAACTATATAACACACACGTAAAACAGACCTTATAAATTTATGCTAAGTATGTATTTGGCATAAGTATTAGAGTTGTCGCTATGCTAGTATTATAAATTCGGAAGAAGCTAATATCATTCGGGCATACATTCTTGGTCCGTTTAATTACAATTTAAAAACTATTAGAATTTAACTCACTGCACTCTTCATTCTAGTCAATATTCATATTATCACTTTCTCATAGCTGGTTTAGCCGCAAACGAATTCAATAAACTATCGTAACTTGGTCTAGTAGCGTCGTCGAGTGGAAAATCATACTCGGGTATGTGAAATCTTTGCCTAAGATTTTGCCACTGCTCTTTGGATAAAGATTTCATAATGTTTTCGATCTCTATTCCAGGCTTTACTTCTATTTCTGTTTCAGGCGAAGTGAAGTCAGGCTCAAGTTTCGGGGGCTGGTAAAACATAGATGGAGGTGCTGCTGTTGTTTCGATATGTTCTCGATTCTTGTCGTAATTTCCATCAAACTGTGGGGGTTCAATAGATAAACTTAAGCTAGGTACATCTGAATCTGGTTGAGGTAAGGCTCCATTTTCTTGAGTAGTTGAATTGTCTGGAGGCAGTAACCCCACTTCACCCGGGTTAGGACTCGTTTGTTCAACAGATGTAGGATATACTGGAGTAGTGGCCTTAAAGTCTGATTCGAAATTAACCTTAGAATTTCTCAAGGGTGGGTTTAATATTGCAGTAATATCTTTTTCCTCTTCGTGAATTCTCTGTTCCACAACTGTAGGATAAACTGGTGTTGTGGCCTTAAAGTTGGATTTGAAGTTAACCTGAGGTTGGTCGTTTATTGGTGCTGTGTCTATTTTAGAATTTTTGTATGGAATTGGTGGCAATATCCCAATGTCATCTGGGGTTACAGATGAATCTTCTACTGTTAATGGGAATACAGGGGTTGTAGCGGCGAAATTTGACTTGTAATTTACAGGTACTTCTGTTGGTGCCGGGTTGTATTTAGAACTGTCAATACTGGATGAAGGAGACTCGGGAATGTTGTTTCCTGAAAAAAAGAAAGTATTAGAAGCAATTTAAAGCGGAGCACTCTGGTTACATTCTAAACAGTCTAGGAAAAACAATGTTCAATTACGTTAGAATGTTTGGCTGCGGCTAAAACTGTACAGTCATGTAAGTAATAACTCATATTTTACCAAAAAAAAGTGTTTCAGTAAGTGCAAGTGCCTGCCGGACGTAGGGGGTAGAAAAATAGGAGTGGTGGTGATATTTTGAACACTTTTTAGTAAATATCCCTGTATATTAATTTTGTGTGAAAAGGTGCGTATTTTTCGAAAAAAATGTATGCATATATAAGCATAATGACGTCACAAAAGCCATAAATCATAGCGCGAATGTACATATACAGTAAATGTCCAAATAATGTCCAGATTAGAAAAAAGTGAATTCGGTCATACATCATGTTAAACTACATGAAAATAGCTTTCAGTTGAGCCCAAGTAGACCACGCTAACCCTAAAATGACATAAGATATTTGGATTTGAATTTTTCGGAAAAAATGGGCTAAAATGGGATTGTAGAGAAAACTATCAAACATTTTTGACCAAATCGTGGACCATTTTTTTAGTTATGGAAAGGACTACCTTCACCTAAATTCATCAATTATTGGCCCTTCCTTGAATTTTTTCCTAAAACACATGTATATATATGTATATATTGCGAGGGGGGATTAACCGATTTTCAAAAACCTTAAACCAATGGGTTTCTCTGACACCCAGAATAAAAGGGTATCAATCCCAAACCTTAGCCGAACCTCTAAGGCCTTCAAAAAAAAAAACTAAAAAGCACACCTCCAAAATAGGCCCAAAACCCAGTTTTTGGCCAATAAAAATGGATTGCACCCATCTTGATCTTTTTAGTATGTTGTTTGGGATGTCATGGGATGTGGGTGTGAAAATTGCAAAAAAAACATAACTGCCCTCCACTATGTTGTAATAATTAATCTGCTCTCAATATCCCTCTGCTTAACTCCTCATTTTCCCAGCACTCAGAAAAATTGTTTAAAGAAACCCTTATAAAATTATTTACCTTCACCAGCTGAATCCAGATTTGCAGGTTCACTAGATTTAGGATTAACTGGTGATCTTGCACTTTCCGGTGTTGTGTTTATTTTAGTGTCTGGGTTTTGATAAGATTCTGGTGGTAATATACCGATGTCACTTGGAGCTACTGATGAGTCTTCTACTGATAATGGAAATACTGGGGTTGTCGCTTTGAAAGTTGACCTGTAATTTACCGGAACTACAGCAGGTGCTGTGTTATACTTGTATTTTGGAACATCACCAATATTGTTTCCTAAAATAATAATATTAATATATATTATATAAAGGCAGTTTAGAATTATTATCGCATTTTCAAATATATTTTTTTTTGTAACACATTGTCTTTTGTTTACTTATTAAAATTAGATTGTAATAAACAACGAGAGAATAAACTATTAATAGTAAATATTAAAATTACTTTTTAGTCAATTTGGACTATTTAAATAAACAAACTAGTTCGGATAAGCAAAATTGGACAAACTGTGGGTCATGGGAATCCCAAGTTTGCGTGGGTGCATGTTTCCATGAATTTAGATTGTTTTCTAGGTTCTTCAGATATCTGCTACCCACTATACTTAGTATATATAGCACGTATCTTATTTTGAATACAGTAAAGATTAATTGTTTGTACTTATAACAATGAAAGATCTACCTACATCAAAATTCAATGATAAGATAATATATAGTCGTACATTATAATCCATAGATAATACAAAGTTATAGCAATGTATAGAACTGTAAAATAAATGTGATGAGATTGAATTTATTCTGATATTTTGATGTGCGAATAAAGTACTCGTCTGCAGAATGGAAGGTGGTTTTCAACAGATGTTTTTTAATACCTGTTATTTTTTTTATGTAGATCGGCTATGAATTACTCATTTATTTTGGATATACTGCAACTTTGGGTAATGGCATTCATAAACAGATTATCTTCAATCTAGCAAATATTAACTCATGGGTATCTTTTTTTTTTTAGTTGTAACATTTTTGCAAATATTTAGCACCCTGTATACAAATTATGGACCCTCTTGTTGGAGGTGAAAAATGTAATTGATCGATTTTAAAAAACACTGCTTATAATATTTTTACAGTGAGGAATTCAAATTATTTAGTATCTTTTAAATAATTGTTTATTTAAAATTGTTAAAACTTCATAACAAATGTATTTTCAAAAATTGTTTTTTTCGCACTAGGTAAGATTTCAAAATACAAAGTCAAGCCTTTCATTTTTTTTTAATTCATGTATTGTTGAAGTTTGATTTGTTTGTTTATAAAATAAAATATAAACAATTAACGCTGAGGAGCTAAAAATAACTAGCTTTTTATTATTTTGAATGATTTTTCTGATTGTGCTGATAGTCCAATAATTATAAAGATTTCCATAACAAAATATGTTATCTTGGATTTTTCTTCAGTATATAACTGTTAGTGGAGGGATTATGCATCACAAAACCGCAAAAATCAGTTCTGGGGGTACCACCTAACTCCCCCAAAAACCACCTCTTCGGTGAAAAAAGCCTTATTTTACTGATAACTCGTTAACCGTTGAAGATATAAAAAAATTGCTCATTATAAAAAAGAAAGCTTGACTAATTGCCTAAAAAAGTCCTCTTGTAATTTTCTCGTATATGCCATGGTTTTCGAGAAAATCGATATTGAAAAAAATTGCAAAATTTGTATTTCTAATGCGCACGAATTTTCGTTTAGTTGAATTTTTTTGCGTGCGGCTTATAGAAAAAATTGAACTACTCAAAAATCAAACATGCTAGGAAGGAAAATCAAAATGGGTTTTAAAGGGGATATAAAATACACTTATGTTTCCATTTTTGATGGCTATTAGGCTATTGATATCTATTAGTATATAAAAATAACAATATAATATAGTTACCGAAATTTTGGCCAATTTTTTATTGTTTCCTAAAAATAAAAAAAAGACTCAAACATGAAAATTTAGGTAAAACATTTTTTTTTGAGTTTATATGTAATATAACCATTGTTTCTTATCAAAAAATTGAATATGCAGCCTTTTTTGGATTTTTTTTTTTTGCTAACTTTAACATGCTGCTAAATTTCTAAATGTGAATATTTTTATTCCTAACTTTTTTGTATTGAACTAAAAGATAATGCATTTATAATTTATATTATAGTCAGTTATTTTTTATGGGCCTGTGAATAGTTAGATGCACAAAAAATCAAGAGATGACTATATTATATTGTTATTTCTATTTACTAATAAATATCAATAGCCTTCAAAAATGGCAACACAAGAGAGTATTTTATATTCCTTTTAAAACCTATTTTGATTTTTCTTACTAGCTTGTTTGGTTTTCGAGCAATTCAATTTTTTCTATAGGCCGCGCGCAAAAAATTTCAAATAAACGAAAATTCGCGCGCATTAAAAATACAAAATTTGCAATTTTTGTCAATATTGATTTTCTCTAAAACCATGGCATATGCAAGAAAATTAATAGAGGACTTTTTTTTAGGTAATTACTCAAGATTTCTTTTTCATGATAAGCAATTTTAACATTGGAAATGTTTATGTTCGTATATGGGGGTCGAGTTAGTTTTCGTTCAAGGTCAAAAGACAGCGGTGTCGCGGTCGAGTGAGACTGTCGTATATGTAACGGCGCGACTGATATATGCAAATGTAATATGGGTTGCATATATCACAGGGGGTCAAGTTACCAGCTTTCATTTAAGGTCGAAATACAGCGGTGTCGCAATCGAGAGTGGCTGTTTCAATAAAGTAATGCTTTTTTCACCAAAGGCGTGGTTTTTTTGGGGGGTTGCGCGGCACCCCCAGAACTGATTTTTGTGGTTTTGTGATGTTTAATACTAACAGTTACGGAAGGAAAATCTCAGATAGCATTTTTACGAGCTTCTGGTGTATTTTTTACTTTGCCGACTGGACTATGAAAAACAAAAAAAATCATATATAGGCAGTGTTCAATCATCAGAGGGCAATAAATGCTTGAACCGTCGTAACTCGCAAAATATGCAAAATAAAGGAAAAAATAATAGATATACAAAAATAGTAAATAACAATTCATTAAAACCTTTTTTGTATTCTGCATAATTTTGAAGTTACAAACATTTTAACAAAATGTTTAAATTGGTTTCAAAGAACAGTTAGTTATTATTTGTGTGTACTTTAAATGTACAGTAAGATTTTCAAACGAAAACACTATTTAAAGAAATGACAAGTCTCACAAATTATTTATAACAATTTATTTACTTAAAAAATGGTGAAAATGGAAAATTACAATTTTTTTAAATTGCATCAGAAAGAGCATAAGAAATTATAAAAAACCAGCTGCTTTTCATTCCTTAATATTAATCGCTTATATTATATATTAGTACTGAAAAAACATTTTTAAGAAATGCATGAATTGTTTACAACAATTTTAAATTTAAAAATGTATATCGAATTGCTCACTGTAAAATACTGAAATCGGTATTTTTTAAAAATCAGAAACTGTGGAAAAGTCCAAATATTAAAAAAAAATATTTTATTTTTACATTGAAAAATGCATATTTAAGAAATATAAAGGACGCCATCGTGCAGTGTGACCAAAAATACATATGTAGAAAAATCAACAGTGTTTATGTTTTCATAAGGCAGCTAATGTTTAACTGTAAAGCTTTAAAATAAAAAGTGATAAAAGTTTTGCGTTTAGCATCGCCAACATTCGAAAACTGTCGGAAATAGATCCAAGTTTCTCCAAACGATCATGCAAGCAATTTAGAAGCTTCATGAAAATCAAAAAATTGTCGAAGACTTATAGATAAAATTATGCTATCGCTGACTTTTTTCTCGCTGCTTTAGCGGTAATGGGTCAAACACCATCCTCAAATATTTCAACACTTTTATTTCTAATCGTTTAATCAAATTGGACGGCCTTAAAACTACTTACAAATACTATTCCCATAGTACTAAATCGCATTAACACCAAAGAATACTTTTTTCGAGTACCAGGAAATTAATTCCACCAATCACACTGCACTATATATGCTTGTTTACTTTACTCATTTATAAATTCGTGTATCTTGTAATAAGATTTTTCATGCAGTAGCAATTATAATGGTTAATTAATTTTTGTATTTACTTATTTTTATTACCCTTAATAATATAAATATTTTTATTTCACTTTATTATATAATTATTATCACATAAAGGATTTTATTCGCATGTGTTTAAATTATGATTTGGTATTATTAAATTTTCACTTCCTTAAGTGTAATACTCGTGGCAACTATTAAATATTATGTTTTTAAACAATAGGGTTTGTGTCTCACATTAACGAGACAATGTGATGTGTTTACTCCTTTACAACATAAGGTATTAGATTGTTATTTTTCCTATTTTGTGTAAATATAACTAATATCCGATTCAAAAGTATTGACCCCTCACTTTAACCGCGAATATCTCAGAAACGGAAGACCGAATAAAATTGAAAAAAATATGTGTTCATTATGTGTCTATTCTAAATTATTCATTGAAATTTGAATAATATACATATTGGACGGTATTGAAGTTTTGCTAAGTTATGTTGAAAAATGTCCTACTTTTTAAGAAAATTTTGATCATACCAGTTTTAAATTCATTATATATTGTAAAATGTGCCTACTATGTAAATAATATTTTCGACACCGATAAAGCACGGCATTTTCTGTACGAGGAAATTTTTTAATAATTTTTTATTTTAAAATGTTACAGTTATTCTCAAAAACGTGACTTCATGTTTATTCGGTTATTGATCAATGTATGTAAATATTCCTTGCTAAAATAGTTAATTATACAAAATGTAAGTATTTTCAAAAAAAAATAATTGGTATATATCGAATATTAATTTAGTTATCATGCGCAATAGACAATATCATTGCAAGCTTGCACTAATATTATCTATTGCGCTTGATAACTCAATTAATATTTGGTATATACTAATTCTTTTTTCTGGAAATGCTTACGTTTTATATAATCAACTATTTTATCAAAAAAATTTAAACAAATTGATAAATAACCGAATAAACATAAGGTCACGTGTTTGAGAGTAACTGCAAAATTTTAAAATAAAAAATGATGAAAAAATTTCCTGTTACAAAAAATGCCGTGCTTTATCGGTATCTAAAATATTATTTAGATAGTAGGCACGTTTTCCTAGATACAATGAATTTATAACTGGTATGGTCAAAATTTCCTTAAAAAGTAGGACATTTTTCAATATAACTTAGCAGAACTTCAACACTGTCCAATGTACATTATTCAAATTTTAGTGAATGGTTTGAAATATACTCGTAATGAAGAAGTAATAATAATTAATATTCGCAGTTAAAGTGAGGGGTTAATACATTTGAATCGTATATTAGTAGAAGCAATAAATTATTGAAATAGAATTATTTACTTTACCGTTTCTGTTTGATGAATCGAAATTAATAGCTTTTGGCCTAGCTTTTACTGTGCCGCTGGCACCCTTTTTCACAGTAGAGTAATTTGTCTTATAGACATTATTTTGATTTGAATTTCTGCTGTTTTCGAAGTTGCTTCTGCCTCTATAGGGCCGACTAGTAGTGGTTTGAGCTTCGTATGCTGTTGACCAGTGACTTGGTGGAAAATAGTTCGATTCGTCGGTAGATGCAGATGGTTCATCTTCGGCTCCTACGATGTTTTTCGATATCTTATCATGTTCACCTCTAGTCCTAGAAATTAAGGATATTGCAGTATTAAAAAAACGTTAACCATGCTGATTTGAAAATAGAAACAGAAAGTAATTAACATATGGTAGTTTTTTCAGAACCTTCGGAAATTCTCAGCTCGCTGAAAATTGGACAGGATATTATAGAAATGATAAACCGAAAGGTTTACCAATTTAATACCTGTGTAATTTTTTTTATTATGTGCACAAATGTGGTTTTGATCGACAAGACCAAATAATAAAAATCAAATTATACCTTAAATTATAGATAATTTGTTGCGCATTTTAGTTAAACAGCTATCATTTTTACATTTTTTTCTTGACTTCATAGCAATATCATAGTGCCAAAATACTGTATTACAGAATTTATGTAGTGAAAAAATGACAAAAATGTATTCTGTGAAATTCTGATAGTAGACAAAGCAATTTCAAAAATAGTAAAGTGGTTCTATTAAAGGTGGCGACCTGTAGAGCGGGATGTATGCATGATTGCATGATTTTAAGTTTATAGTAGGTTCTGTATATAATTCAGCCATATGAAAAACGTGTTTGTCATAAAAGTTTAAGAATTAATTTGTTAAGTTTTTCACACTATTGTACTACACGACTCCGGCGGTATACTAATCAGAAGCGGTCGGTCTCCTTTAGGATTTTTTGCGAGCTTTTTTATATCGCTGGATTTCATATAGAACCTACTATACTTATTTAGTAGACTGATGATCTACTAGGAGACAAAGATTAAACATCACAACATACTTTCACATTCTAGAGACTTGTGACTTTTCGTTCTTAAGTTATCGTGCTTACAGCAAACGTGACGGATGGACGGACGGACAGACAGAGAGACAGACAGACAGACAGGTAGACAGACAGACGGACGGACATTTTGAAAGTTGTTCAGACTGCCATCATCAACACAGTGATATGAAATTTTTTAATCTACGAGCGAATAGCCGGTTTTAGAAATTCGCCGATCGATCGCAATATACTCTTCGTTTTCTATTTGCGAAGAGTATAATATAATATAGTGTTGGTGTGCTTCCGGGTGTTTTCCCGCATGGTTGATAGGCTCATGTGGGAGCCATGATTGTCTAAACGACGTTTCGGCAGAATCTCACCTGCCATCATCAGGTTCTCGCTGAAAGCTGCCTACTGCTGCTCCTTGTCGCTCGAACTGCTCGAACTCAATTCGAGCAATGAGAATCCATTCACGAAGTTCAGTTTGAGCAACGAGGAGCAGCAGTAGGCTGCTTTCAGCGAGAACCTAATGAATGCAGATGAAATTCTGCCGAAACGTCGTTTAGACAATCATGGCACTCATAGGAGACTATCGATTACGCGGGAAAACACCCGGAAGCACATCAACACTTTATTTAACACCCGTGAAAACCTAAGAAACAACATAATATAGCATATACAATATACTACACAGTACACACAAACAAGTTAGGTAACTAAAATATTTAAAGGAATTATACAAAATGTAAAATATATGGCAGTAATAATGATAAACATAATAAACAAAAGTGGGTCTAAATTAGATCCCTGTGGGACACTTGAATTTGGTTTCCGATTTCAAGGTAAAAGATGAAAAATAATTAATAAAGTCATTTGAAAATATAGAAATATATAATTTTACAATAGAAGAAATGTATCGAAAAAGTGCAATTAATATGAAATTTCTTGTTTACCTGTAAATTATATTATATTCAGATGCACTGGACGGATGAGATAGTAAGTCGGGTCGTGGTGTTCGGTGATAGGGATTAATCTCGGAATCTTCTACGAATGGCTTCTTTTGGCCTATCAGAAGATTGGCGCTGTAGTCGTCCTCGGATCTGCTACAGTTTACCATATACCAGTGGTCGCATATAAGCATCCTTTGTTGGAAAAGGGTGGCATTTGGACAAGTGTAACTAAACTGTCTGCCAAGTCCATCACACATGTGATATACCTGAAAGTAGAATGTTTTAAATAATTTTAATATTCATATAAATGCAGATATTGGGTACATACATTTTCAATTTTTTTTAACTAGAATCGAGTTGTCGTTTAATATATTTAATTGAAGCCTCCATGTTATGTTTAGTGAAGTTGTTAATGAACGCTCTAAAATGCTCCATTAAAAGAGATATAAATCTTTAAGAAAAATTAAATTTCGGAGGAATTTACATAAAAAATTAACTTTTGAAATTTTAAAATTTTTTTGCGATTACTATACTTCCAATCCACTACGTGGATGTGGAAGTAAAATACCAAAATTTCATTTCAATATGTTCAACGGTATATTTCTGGTCCTTAGTTTCTTATTCTTAGTGTACTCGTTCGTGTTATTGCGCGAATTTTCTTGTTAAATCCTGTAGAAAATTGTCTGCACAATATAATACGAAAGGGTGGCCAATTCGTAAGCTGCTTCATTTGACAAATTATCTGTACTCGTGCTAGTCGTGCTCAAGTTAATTAAGGTTAAAAGTGATCCAGTGAAGTGTAAAATAAAAATGAGTGGAAGGGAAAAAACACAATTTGGAATTATTTTAAAGAAAAAAAAATAGAAAAGGGAACGACTGGTAGAACGATTTGTAAAACTTGCAGAAAAGAAATGCAAGGACTTGTTCAAAGATTAAAAAACCATCATGAACAGTGTAAGACATTATACGTAAATCTAGATACCGCTGGACCGAGTAATGAAGAAGATTTAACAATAGCTGAAGGTATGTACACACTACACACTACATATAATAATTATTATTATTTAGTTTCGTTTCGAGATACCTATTTAACCTTAATATTTCATTAATAAATATAATGGCTTCAACAGAGGATGAAAATATGCATTATTTCGGAATAATTTCGGGAAGCGTAACTTTTCGAATACATCTCAGAACATGTCAATAATAACTAAAAGTTACCATTACCAACAATAGACCTTGAGCGTCATTTGTTATTAAACAAATTAGTTGCAAAACTAATAATGTCCGGAATTTTTCTGAAGTGAAAACTCCTATTGACTCCTCTAATATTTTATCTTACCATTTATCAACTTAAATATTTTGTCCTTTTCTTTTACAGAAAATAAAGAATCAGATAATGCAACCATTGCAAGCAGGATTTCAACGTCTTCGACCTCAATCATCCAAGCCAAGCTCAACTTCATCAACGTCAGGTTTGTCTGGTTGTGATCTGTCAATGCCATCAACACCATCGTTACCATTTACTACTACTACTGATTCAGTCTCTAAATATAGAAAAACAGACGTTCGAACATCTGCAGATAGAAAACAAGAAATAGATAAACAAATCGCAAAAGCTGTATTTGCAACTAATACCAGCTTCCGGTGTTTAGACAATCCGCATGTGATAAAGGCTATCGATATGTTAAGACCTGGTTATAAGCCCCTTTCAGGCAAAACCATTTCCACCACCTGATGGATGCTGAGATCATTTTTTAAATTTACTCTGCAAAGATTTAGAAATAAAAGATATCAAACAGCATATTTTGCAAATTGTTAAGTACTTCAGAAATAATCATCTGGCTGGGGCAAAATACATGCAGGCTGGTGGAAAACCATTAGTGCTTCCGAGTGACGTAAGATGGACTAGTATGTCAGATTGTTTAGAGGTATATGTAAGCCAATGGGAGAAGCTATTAAAAGTATGTGAGGGGAATAAAAAAAGAAGTTGATTCAACAATATATCAAAAAGTTTCAACATTGGTCTTAAACGATCAGCTGAAGAATACCTAAAAATCTTAAAGCCTATAGCTGAGGGACTTGATAAATTGCAGAAAAAAATTTTTTTTTCTATCTGATGTAGTCGAAGTATGGAAGGGATTAGATAGAATATTCCAGGAAGAATTAGACTTATCGTTGTCTCAAACACAAATTTTTGAAAAACGATATAAACAAGCACTTACGCCCTTTCATTCTGTGGCTTATATTTTGGATACAACCAAAACCAAATTTAAATTGACTAGTGCAGACTAGATCAAGTATTAAATACCGTACAAGAAATGTATGGAAATATTGGAAATAGTGAATTTAGGATTACTACCACTCATTATAAAACTTGAAGCCAAAATGGAACCATTTTCAGTAGTTATGTTTTCAGAAGAGGTAATAAGGCATGTTAGTGCCTTACAGTGGTGGGTTTCACAAAAGAACATACCTGATATTGCTAGACTTCTTCCTTTCGTGAAACAATTTTTATGTGCTGTTTCTTCGTCAATTACAGACAATATCTTCGTCAGCTTCAGTAGAAAGAGTATTTTCTACATTTGGACTTCACTCCAATTTAAGAAATAGATTAGGAGTGGAAAAGGTAGGAAAATTAGTATTCCTGTACTAATACTACAACGAGAAAATTGAAAACCAGTAATATCAATGGTTAATGTAATAATAATAATACTGGTAGTGGTGGTGTAAGTGTAGTTAGGTAGTTATGTATTGTTAGTGTTACTTAATTTAAATTTTTTAAAACTTTCTACCTTAAGTGTTTATTATCTGTCATTATTTATTAAGAATATAATTTTATTTGCAATTGTATTTAGACTATTATACAATTAAATAAATAAATGGTATTTATTTATTTTTTTTATTTGAATCATTGATTAATTTAAAAAAAATGACTTGATTAAAATCGTTGATTTAAATGTGATTTAAATCAAATGATTTAAATCGGGCGAACCCTGGTTTCAAGTCATTATGTCACTTAATAGCAAGAAATGCCATATCTCGGATCCCAATTGGCGTAGACAAAACTGTTTCTTCTTTATTATTTCCTTTTTATGTATTTTTAATACGTGCTAATAATTTTAATTTTGGGGTAAAATGTTGATGAATAAAATGCATTTGTCTCAACAAAAAATGAAACGAATTTTAAGAAAATTGTTTTAAAAAATCCTTTAAAAAATTCTGTTAGCATGGATGGGGAGTATAGAGAAACCTACAATCCGAACAAAATTTTGCTATACGACTCGATAATACACTTTAAACAATCGATAATTAAAATTTTGAATTTGTTATTGTTTACGAGTCGTTGTTTTAAACATTTCGAACTGAAATTTGGTATGATGGTAATCATGCTCCTAATGGAGCTTAATGCTCCAAACAGGGGTAAATAAGTAAAGCATGCTAGTAGGAGTCCAGAAACTTGGGATTTGGTGTACATACTAAAAGTTCTGCCCCCCACCACCCCCACTCCATTATTAGCTAACAAAATAAAGATATTGACTTGAATAGTACACATATGTATTATAACAAGATCTGGCACTAGATTAAATTTTGAGCTTATTTCTTTGAAGGATTGGGGTGAAATAGGGTTAAATAGGGATAAATAAGTAAAGCAAGCTAGTAAGAGTTCAGAAACTTTGGATTCTATAGGATACTACTCTTCATAGTTTTTTGTATGGGATGCTGCACCACACCGGCGTCGCATACGCAATGGCCGACCTGATCACCATTGTGAACAACAATTTTTTATTTTGTCTGCCCAGTCGGCTACCCCTTGTCAGGAGCGGATACAGACTCCTGGACGCGGAGTAGATGTTCCTACCGACAGTCAGTCAGTTAACCCCTAGATACTTCACGCACCTATTAATTGGAATTTCTTGACCCCGGATCGAAATTGGCGTTAGAATGCTGTTCTCCGTGAACCGGCGAGCGAAGAGTATGGCCTCTGACTTCGCGACGTTGCGTTGATCAGAATCTTCCATTTGTTCGACTGTAAGTCGAAAGCTTTCGCCAGCCGACCAATAATTATTCCCATATATTTGAGTCCGTATAATAATACGTATAAAAATTGTATATTCACAGATATTATATTCAGAAATATATTATAACAGTATATTAATAGATGATGCCAGAAAATAATATTTCATAAGATTTCTATTCAATTACAATACTTAAAAATGAAGAAAAATATTTTTTTATGATTTAAGGAGGTTGAGGCGTTACAGTCCCAACCAAAAGTAAGTCTAATTCTAAATCGGAAATTTTCCATAATAAATTATTAAAAAAGGTTATAAGTCGATGATACCAATAATTATTGTCATAAAGACATAAATAAGTCATTTTTTATTATTAATTAATTTATTTAAGTAGATTTAATTATTTTACTTAATGAACTAACTTTTGGATGTTTTGTTCACATTTATTTAAAAAAAATAAATTTATGTAAATATCTGCGTATTTTACAAATTTGTTTGAGTAAATAATTTCAGAAAAAATGAGAAGCAGTAAAAATTAAAATTTAATCATTAAATAATTGAAAAGTCAGTTAAAAATCATTAATGAAAAGAGAAATTTGACAGTTTACAAATGTTTAATCATTTTTTTTATTAATTAAAAGTCTCCTAATTAAATTGGAAACGGTATTAAGATATGGGTAAGACATCAATGCTTTACATAGTTAGTTTTCGGAACTGTTGACATTATTTGGTTATTTGCTATAAATTAAAATATACCAAAAAATTGATTGAAGGAGCCGTTACTCTGAGGTAGTTAATCATTTTGCACAAATAACTTAATAAAACACACTAATATGTTTTCTACCACTATGTGGTAGAAAACATAGTAGTGTGTTTTATTTAGTTATTTTTGTTAAAATGTACCGTTTGCATGTTGGGTTAACATATTTTCCATAAGACTACATGTAAAAGTTTTTTTAAATTTTCATCATGAATTTCCTAATGACTTTGGATTCTTTACAGAAAATTGAGTCATACAAAAATCTATTAAAAGAACTTTATGTCAGATTTTTTTCATTATTTTCGTCTAACGCCTCAACTTCCTTAAATTATTAATAACTTTTTTATTTACTGATTTTTTTATTGCCTTATTTATTTTATCGTCCTGGCGAAGTTTCGCTAATGCTACTCTACCACTTAACCAGGACGGCGAAATGAGATACCGTCGCCTATCCAAGTGACGGACTCGACCGGTGTGCCTTAACTTCGCCGATCGAGATCCCGCCACCTTTAACTTTTAACCTTTAAACATTAAAAAAGTATTTTAAAAACAAATGCATCTCGCGCCGGTGGTATGGCTAGAGATCTTCAGCAGGCCTGTTTTAGGAACATCGAGGGAAATCAGGCACATAATAATCTATAATTATTTGGATTGTTATATTTTTCGTAAAAAATAAAATACGCAGATACCACCTAAGTGGTACCTATGTGTGAGAGAAATTTTATTGCCAGATGAAACATTGCCTCATATCTTTTTTTTTTGAAAAATTAGGGACACTTTTCTTCATATAACGACGGACACCGCTGGTGGATTTTTAAATATTTTACCGTGACACAATCTCCTTAAGGGTAAATACCTTTTACGGACATTTAAAAAAAATCGCATTGTTAATAAAGCAGCTGTGATACAGGAGTCATCGAAAGTGAGACATAATGTGTAATCGGTAATTTTAAGAAGTGTACGAATTCATTACCAGTTTTGCACAGTAAATTTTCAATAATATAAGTCAAAGGTGACAATTTAACAATAAATAATACATTGAAAATCTGAAATCTTATTTAAAATGTTTTTTTTATTTTACGTTAATTCTATTATTACTAAAGAAATTATTAGAGTCACTTCATGAGAGCGCTGAATATTAGTTTGACCCAACCAAAAACGAAATCTCGAATTTTATGCATATGACGATTAGTTTCTGTTTCGGGTCCACATGAAGTCCTGAAAATTTCATAAAAAATATTAAGATTTAGAGGTAGCTAGTGTGAGTTTTTTTTTAAACTCGTCCAGTCATTTTAATTCTCACGGTTTGAATTCATTCGGATATAAAATTTTCGAATAAAGTGCACGCTCCAGACATAAGTCCTTATATTTTTGGGGCCGTTGAACATGAGGGTCATAGTTAATTCTTTATACAGATAATTTTCAGATGGAATATATAATATATATTATATTCCATCATCCAAGATCATTTGTGATAAAATTATTTATTTGTCCGATTCCAAACACTACATGAATGAGACTGAATCCTGAAAATTATATCCCAAAAGTGTCCACTAATACGTAGATTAATTTGAGGTTGAGAAAAAAAATGGATGCTCTAAGTTCTACTCACTCGATATTTGCCCGTTTTCAGCAGTTATTCATTTTTCTCTCGCTCATTTCTTCTGAAAAAAAAATCCTGAACCGTCGTGTCTGTCCGGAATTTCTCGGTATCTTTTCCAATTACATTGTCGTTTGGTTTAAACTTGAGAAAAAAAAAATGGTTTCTCAAGATTTACCTCACTTAAGCTTAAACTATTGCCTGTTTTCTGCTAACATATTTTGGCTAATGTCAAGAAATGCAGCATCTTTATAGAGAATTAACCATGACCGTCGTGTTCAGTGGCCCCAAAAACATACAGTCATGTCTGGAGCATGTGTTTTATTCGAAAATTCCATGTCCGAATGAATTCATGAGATGAATTTAAAAACACTCACCTCTAAATCTTAATATTTCTTTATGAAATTTTCAGGGCTTCATGTGGACCCAAAATAGAAACTAATATACTGTTCCGCTCAACTCCTAGTACCCCGTGATAAACTCACAATGCTTTCTTATTATTGACATTAAACTCGTGGCACGCACGAAAAAAATGCTTAGAACCTATTTTGCGCAAAATTCCCCCATATTCCATATTGTCTTACAAATAAAATCGATATTTTTTATATTTAATAAGATATAATTAAAGAACATCGTCAGGTATATAAATACCCCTTTATTTAGTGATTTTCTGAATGAAGCGGCAACGCTGGTACAACAAACTTCTTAAAATGCTACTCTGTATAGAAACATACTACTTTTGTGCACAAAGTCTGCTTAGTCAGCGACTTATTTTTGGGATAAATTCCTTTTTAGGTAATTTAGACTCAGTCTTACTCCACTATAGTCATTACCTATAAATATACTAATGCTATTGGCAAAATGTCAAGAAGGCAAAATGAAACACGATGACATTTAATTTATTATTTTATATTTTACGTTATTATGTGTATAAAATAGAGTAACTTAGAAAATGGAACTAATTGATAAAGAACGAGAAGAGTGTCCATGTCCATGTAATTCAATGGCTGAAATACCTCGTGCATCACATGTTCACTCTGATTTAATTCTGAATTATTCAGAAGCTTACAGTAGGGAAACACTCACGGACAGCCTTGTTACCAATTATGACTCGAATGTTGCAATCTCCCCTCAGCGGAACTTAAAAGAAGAACGATCAAGCAGTGCACGTGAGCTAGAAATTTTCAGAAGTTTGTATAGTGGTACAATAATAGACGTAGAAGGATCGCCAATGACAGTAAGCAATACGTCTGAACAGTTATTAAGAGAGTTTCTAGTATGCAGAAAACGACTCCATACAGCAACTGGTGACAAGTCTTCAGATGTCACAGAAGAATTAGACAAGTCAATAACTTGGAAAAAAGTTAATGAGGAAGTTAGATCATCTGAGGAACTAACATCAATCAAGGAACAATTACAAAAAACGAAGATACACGAAGAAGAAAACGTTACTTTTTATGAAAACTTTATCACTATAAGGCACCTTATCGAAATAGAAGCGAACCCAGGTCCATACCTGACACAAACAGATAAAAAGTCTGTATTACCTGATTATGGAGAGTGGCAAACGGAGGTAGACGAACTGTACGCCGTAGTGGAATCCGATGATGAGTCATTTGAGTGTCTGCAAGGAGACCAAGAGATGTTGGAACGGATACCAACTGATTATAAAAATTACTTAAACATTGTTGACACCGCTCATAACATTTTAGATCAAATTTTTGAAAAGGCTGAAGAAATATTTCTTTCAAAACATGTCGTAAAACTATCCATGTTGCCTCGAAAACCAAGAGCGAAGAATATAATTTGGCCTACTATAGAAAAATTTACTATCGAACTAGGTAAGAGAAAAATAAGAGAATATATCGCATGCACTAGTTACTTAAAGCAAGACTGGTGTATAAGTGTTCATTTTATCGCAGGTCAAAGTGATTTATCCAGTGATTATTATTTGTATGATGCAAATTTCTCCCTACCTACGCCTCGCTATCCTGTTGCTCAGGTAACGACGAGTCTATATTTTAGCTGTAAAGTTAGCAGGACTAAACCACGTAATTGTCCTGTTACTGTAACCTTTACGATAGAAGGCACACGAGAGGTTATGTTAACCGGTAAAATTATCATAAATGATGAAACATTACTTCGAGCAGCTAATTTAAAGTTGTCTGTATTCAGACGCATTATTGGTTTTTAAACGTAATTAATAGATTGTAGTATAGAATTAAATTGTAACTAAACCCAGTAGTAATAGTAATGAAATCGCTTATAGGTATTACTAAAGAAGTAAACTTATTATTATTATATTTTATATTGTGTATTATATACTATGTATTAATAAATGAATTAAACCATAAATATTTGTCATCCCTGTTTCATAATAGTACATTTATTCAATGAGCATATAATGATGGCTATTATTCACGAGGGTGAAGTTTAGGACATGAGGCGCAGGCGAGTGTCGTAAATCACCAGAGCGAATAATAGCCATTATATACGAGAGGAATACTATACTTTGTCCACGACTATTAAATATTTAATAATGGGGTATTTTCCCATATTTTTTTAATTTGAAAATTAAAAACTAGAAATAAAAATAAGGAATACGTGGTTTTTCTTTCTTTTTTACTTTTTTATTTAAGCCGGAAAAAAATTAGTTAAACTTTCATGACGTCATTAAGCGATAATTCAAATAGAGCGCCAAATGTACTTATTTCTAGGGAGTTTCAAGTTGGTGATTTGTGATTTGACATTTCATGTAACTATAACCTTATTTTTTTCTTGTTTCATAAACAGATGTTCAGTTTTGTGTAACACCTAATATCTACCTGTGAATGAGTATAAAATTTCATTAAAACGACGTTTAGTTTGGTTTTTTAAATACCTAATTGTTAGTGTGTGAGTTTGGTTAAAAAACCATTATAAGTAAGTAAAAAAAAATAGTAAATAGCTAAACAAACAAAATATTGAAAATTAATGAGTCACACCACTGTCACCAGATTAACAGTGTGGTGTCAGTGTTGCCAATAGTTTTTTGGTGATTTACCTAGTTTTCGCTTAGTGACGTCATTATGAAAAATTGAAACTTCTAATTAAAATTATAATTTTATAGTTTTATATAACATATTTTTTTCTGTGCCAAAAATATTTAAAAAATATGCATTTTTCAAATATAAGCATTTCCACGTTCATCTCATATTAATGAAAATACCCTATTATTTAATTTATTTTCTTTCCATTTCTCGAATTTAAGAAAGATTCATAGGTCATTATATATAATTTTCTCGACAAGTTTAATAAGGCGGTTTCTGCCGCTTCTCTTACCTCTGGCGGTGTCAAAGAAATCTCGTTTTCACTGTCAGTATCCACTTATTTAATTAAATTACTCTCTTTGAGTAAATTATTGTAAAATTTAATTTGACAAGCTGTTTTTTTGACACATAACGGTCTACAGAGGAAAATTTAAAAGCGAAATTGCGTGACAAATAAATTGTTTAAAAAAATTAATAAACACGCTTTTAAAAACAAACTAAAACTGTTCAAAATGCACTAAAAGGAAGAAAATAAAGTTAATAATAATAATTATATTAGGAAACGTAAAAGCGTGGGCGCCTGATAAATAAAGTTTTCTGTTTCTTCAGGTACTTTGAACACTCCACGTTCTTATGTTTCTTAACATAATTATTGTTATTATTGACTTTATTTTCTTCTTTTTAGTGCATTTTGAACAGTTTCAGTTTGTTTTTAAAAGCGTGTTTGTTAATTTTTGAAAATTATTTATTTATATTTCCTTTTAGTTTATTTCAATTTGTTCGATACAATTTCTTAACTACGAATAACAAAACCTATTCGTGATCCTGAGACAGCCATTTTGAATTCTTGAATAATCTGTGACCTCCAAAATCCCCAGATGCCGATTTTCATACGAATCAGACCAAAAAATACAAAACTTGTGGGCCATTTTGACGCCGCCATTTAGAATTGTTAAATTTGGGCCAGATAATTGTAATCTGCAACCTCAACAACCCTGAGTTACTGATTTTTCAGTCGAATCAGACGATAAATGATAACATTTGCTGCCATTTTGAATTTTAAAGTTTTGATCACATATGTGGCTTCAAAAATCCCGATATACAAATTTTTAGTGGAATCTGATTTTAAATGAAAGTATCATATACACATGCCAAATTTCAAGTTAATACGACGTCTGGAAGTGGGTGAAAAGTGAGTTGTAAGATTTGATTATGTTGTTACAGATCAAGCTAAGAGAAGCATGTTAAAAAACATTATAGATCAAAACCAAAATTGTTTTAACAAAAATATGTGATCCGCCATATTGGATTTAATATGACATCACTCACCTTATCGTTTTCTGCTTGTCAAGCCCTTTTATTTGATGTCCGTATCAAGGGAATTGTAAAAAAAATGATTATCCGCCATCTTGGGACGGCGGCCATTTTGAATATTTTATAATATTGAGTAGACTATATTGTATTGTCATCAGAGCTACACACAACTGCCAAGTTGCATGATGATACAACAATTAGACGTGGGTGAAATTCAGTTCCTTAGATTTAGATATATTATACATACATTGATACAGGTCGACCTAATAGAAGCGTGTTACGTTTCAAATCAATAATAGTTTATAACAACGTTGGTAAATAGTTTGAAAAATGTTGGAGATTGCACACAAAACGTAGTTCATAATTTTATTGAGCGTTACAGCCATTCTACTAATAAATTTGCTTATTTAATTTTAGAAAAAAAAACACGATTGTCCATTTGATAACATTATGTTTTGTAAACAGGGCGCGAGCATTATATTACTAACATAACCTCAAATGTTAAATTTTGGAGAGTTTATACTCATTTTTAATGTTTTTATTCGCATTTCTAGATTGGTACCTGTGTAATATTAATGAATTTTCTCGGATAGGATGCATATAATTTTTCTAAATCATTGATTTTTTAAAATATACTGATATTTACAGGTTGGAAATCCAACATTAGCGGCTTATTCTTAATATACCAGCGCCGCGGTGGTAAATCCTGAACGCAATAGTTGTTGAATTGGAGTGAACGTAACGAGAAGCGATCTTATGTTTCACATTTACTTTGTTTTTTTTTTCACGGAAGCCGAATCGAAAGGGTGCAAGTGTGATATATCATTGAAATCGGAATTTTAACGGTTCGATTACAAATTGTAAGTAATAATTATAAAATAAACAACCTGTTGTGCCAAAACGGCACAAAACGTAATCCGATCTCAACAAATCCTTTGCAGATCTTCTGGAGCACTAAATAAAACCTCATGCAAACTTTCATCCAAGTCCGTTTAGTAGTTTCGCCGCTATCGTGCTAACACAGACACACCACACGCACACACAGAAATTTGTCAAAAACCACTTCTTTGGGTTCCTGGGAGTTCAAAACGTAAAGATTTGATATTATATCAATGTTCGATTTCGGATCAATTTTAGTAACATCCACAATTTTTTTTATTGGGGGAGTTGAAACTGATCTGTTTCTGAAATGTTACATAAAGTTGTCTATTCATTAATTTCATAATAACAGTAAAATTGTTCACCTAATTATAGCCATGACAGTCAACGAATAATTCCATTTGTCCACGACTATTAAATAATGTACTCAATATGTATGTGTTTCCTTAAGGATAATGCTATCCATTATTCTCTGCAGTGAATAATGATTTCATTATTCACTGATTGCAGTGAATAATGAGGACAGTCAATTGTTTGCAAGAAATGACATTAGTGGCTTTTTACTAAAAATTTAAAATGTCAAAATTGTAGTAACTAAAAGAGATGTGTTGTCTCTCTAAGTTTTCTAGGAAGCACTCAAACTCCGTAGAGGTATTTTAATAAACACTCAAAAACTACATTAGTAAGTTCTTTTCAAAGCATCATCTATTTCTATTAGCAACACCCGGAAATCCCCAACATTGTTTTTGAAACCATTTACCTGTAGACAACAAACTGTATAATTTTATTAATTAGCCATGACAGTGTGTCAAAGCGTAAATTGATTTGAAACGTCAAAATTTGTGCGATTTCAACGCCAACGTTATTTACAATAATTTTACATTTTAGGTACTCAAAAAGGGTAATATAATTAAATAAATCGGTACTGACAGAGAAAACTAGATTTCAAATATACCGCCAAAGATAAAGGAAGCTGCAGAAATCGCCTCATTAAACTTGTGGCCCGAAACATCGAGAAAATTATATATAATGTCTGATGACATGAATTTTTCCTAAATAGGAGACATTGAATGAAGATGAATTAAATAAATATTAAATATTTAATAGTCGTGAACAAAGTAGGGGAAGGGGGGGTACAGTGTTACAAGAATTTTGTTTGGCCTCTTTATTTGTTATAAGACATAGAAATTTTATTTTTTACTGTAACTAATTGTCTCTCTTTAGCCTAATATTTTTTATTGTATTTGTTGATTCTGTCAAACAGTTTATTTTTTAGATGATAATTTTTGACCTATGGTCACATGTAACACTGTTGCCCTGTAACGGGGTACTCTGTTACAGGGGGTAGGGTACACTGTTACAGGTTATAGAATTAATCAAAATCAAGGTTTTTTATAATGTTTTATTTATAAAATACTATAACAAGTTAAACTGAAACATAAACATAACATTCTCTAAGTGGAAACGAAAATAAAAAACAGTTTTCCGGATTCATGCAGGGTTTATTTGTAATACTATTTAAGTTCATTATAATAAGTTTGTAAATCTATTGGAAATACCAACATTTCGGACCTTCTGGCTGTACCTCCAGAGGGTTTTGGATTTGGTAATTTCGCTAATACTTTTGACGTTTCAAATAAATATTCTTCTTGAGTTTCAACAAATTTGAAACTCGGAAACAGTCGCCGAATATACTGAACACTAATTTCCAACTCATTCTTTGTTAAAATTTTTCCTACTGACATAACATCGTGTTCTTTTGTTCTTCCCTCTTTAATAAGGACATATTCTCCAATGCCTATTTCGTCTAAATCAGGATCTAACTCTACATCACTGAAAGCTCCTACGCTAGCGTCACTGTCTGCAATTGACATGGATTCTTCCTCTGATTCCGATGTGTCTTCCTTTATCCGTTTAGATAATATCTGTTTCTTTTTTTCTTTTAACACATTTCGCTTAACGGACTTTGCTTTGCTTAACTTTATTTCTTCTATAATTTGGTCCTTAATCGGTGTATCAGTTAGTATTTGGCTTCGTTTTTTTCTATTCTTTTGTCTAACTTCTTTCCTAGCAGAGGCTTTTGGGTATGGTCGAACCTCAACAGGTGTTATGAACCTTGATGTAGAAGTTGTGGCCTTGACTGTGAGTGACTGATGAGTGGTGATTGAAAATTCCAGACTGTCTGGTGGAGGTGAATGTCTTGGAGAATGTTCTGGAGTTCGATGTATTAGTGATTGTCGTGAAGTTGAGGGGACTGGTGAACGTTGTGCAGGCTGTTGTGGAAGCTCTTCGAGTGGTAACACATTTTCTAGTGGTCTGTCTGTAACTGAAGAAGATAGAAAGTCTTCATCACTAAAGATATTCCTATTAAGGGGCCAAATTCCAGTAGACCTAAATCCGTTGATAATATTGGTAGGCGTGAATGCCTTTGGGTAAGCTATTCCTAGTAACCCGGCAATTTCGTATATTGTAATAGTTTTGCCGGGATTCATGACCATCCAGTCGTTGCATGCAATGTTAAAGTTACTTTTGAGGGATTTGTATACCGCCTTGTCCAATGGCTGAAGTTTTCCACTGGTATGAGGAGGCAGACTTAGAAGCATAATTCCATTGCTCTTACAAAATTCAAGGGAGCTTATTGAAATATGCGATTGGTGATTGTCCATTATTAAAAGTATCGGCGACTCCTGTGTACTTTTTACAAATCCATGAAAATGTTTCAAAATATCCATAAACGCTTCGCTGTTCACCCAACCAGTTTTTTCAGCGCCACCTGCAGTTCCTGGAGGAGCTCCTGTAAGCATTCGGTCTTTAAAGTGAACTCGTGGAAATATCAGAAATGGAGCCACTGAATTCCCTGTGGCATTTACAAAACAACATGCTGTCACCAAGACGCCCCTTTCCCCGGACGTAACTTGACCAATTTGCTTTAGGCCCTTTTGCCCAATAATATTGGGAGGGTTGTGTACTGTCGTCAATGCAGTTTCGTCGAGGTTATAAATGTTCTGAGGAAGAGGGCCTTTTGGAAATTTACTATAAGCTCTAGATAAGTTGTCAAAAAATTCAGTAATATTTGTTCGATTAAAACTCGTTGCGCGTCCCAAACTAGTAGCCTCTGGTTTTCTTATTGCCAATTTTGGATATCTCTTCATATAGCCGCTTAGCCAATCGACACCTGCTTGCCGATTTTTATCCCAAGAAGATGGATATTTTAAATTATTGCTTTTAGCCAATTCATATGCTAACATCATAGCATTTTTTCTTGTTAAGCCATGGTGCATACGACATGATATGAGGAGATAATCTCTCAATTGATCTTCTAATTCTTTGGGAAATACTTTATTTACATCATATCTTGGTGCGAAGTGGAAATTCAGGCGCTCTTCCTCGGAACTGTTCCTATATTTGTCGACATACCTTTTAAGGGTCATGTGTACTAAATTCGCTTCTCGTGCAGCTGCTCGTATAGATATCTCATTATCGATAACGTTTAGCACGGCTCTTTTCATCGATTCTTCATCAAAATCCCCGATTTTTCGTTTTTCTTTTCTATTTCGTACCATTGTAGGATGTTCCTGAGGCAACAATTTTAAATTAATATTATTGCTTTTCCATGCGGGGTACAGTCTTACATGTAACACTGTACCCCTTGGGCACATGTAACACTCTGCCCCACTGGTATCTTTGCCAGAAAAAGTTACTGTTCACAAATACAAAAACATTTAAGGTTATGTTTTTGTGCTGAACTGTTACTTAGGTGGCATATTTATAGGTGTATAATGACAAAAATCTCAAAAAATTATTCATTAATAACTGGGACAACTTTTAAATTAGTGTAATATTTTACTTTTATACCAAAAATATGTAAAATACTTACTTTTTCAAGTTAATTCCGCCGCAACTCGCTACTAATACGTACACACCCAAAGCATAAACAAAACTAACCTTCACGGCGATACCAGTGATCTAGTGTAAATAGTAAGTCGAATATAATGAATGTAACAGTGTACCCCGTGTAACACTGTACCCCCTCTTCCCCTATAGTATTCTACTCGCATATAATGGCTATTATTTGCTCGTTGAATAATATACTATTAACGTTTCAGCAAACTGGCCAAAATTCTACTAAAAATCATTAATCACTAGTGATTATTGATTAATCACTGGTAATAGTGAATAATGTATATAAAAGTATAGGAGCCAGCGTGCAGCCTGACATTTGTATCAGCTAGAGACACGACGAGTCACCTTTTTGACATAGTACTATAAAAAGTAGTCAGAGACACAATATTTAAAAAGAGCATACAGTTAATGGTATACGCGGATGATGTGGATGTTGTTCTGCGCACCATACGACATTCCAAAGAGACATTTGCCACACTCGCTGGTGCAGCAAAAAATGACGGTAAATGAGGAAAAACCAAAGTTATGGTATCGACACCAGGTAATAAAGCCAGAAACATCGGACGAAATATGAGGTAGTGCAAGCGTTTACTTACTTGTGGTCTTCAGTAAATAATATGCCCGACGACATAAAAGGCAGACTAGTACTTGCCAACAAGTGCTATTTTCGACTTAGAAGACACCTGAAAAGTCGGCAATTATCATTTAAGACAAAGCTAATGCTGTACAAAACGTTAATACTACCGAGACATAGACCCAAATTAAAGCCGACTTCAAACTTTTGAAAGGAAAATCCTGAGGCGGATCTTTGGAGCTGTATGTGACAACGGTATATGGCGTCGTCGTTACTACTTTGAGCTCTATGAGAAATACAAACAGGTGGCAAAGGGTAGGGATGTCGTAACAAGTATAAGGATAGAACTACTCAGGCGGGTAGGATATGTCAATAGAGCTGATGACAATTACCCCCTGAGAAAGATCATGGTTTCGGAACCAGCCGGAGCTAGAAGCCGCGGCAGGCCAAGATTCCACCTAAATGATGGTGTCGATGAGGATGCACGAAAAATCGGTGCAAGAAATTGCAAGCAAGAGTCGCGAAATCGGCAGGAATGGCGAAAGAAACTAGAGGAAGTCGGGGCTCACATAGAGTTCATCAACTAAGGTTGATGATAATGATGATGAGAGACAAGATTAATCCCTTGCCTTAGAGTATGGTAGACAACAGAATTGATAAGAGAATTTTTCTTAGCGGTGGAAAGTTAACGGAAAAAATAGAGTACGGTGCAACAAGACAAGAGATAATCTTGGTTTAAAAATTAAACTGAATTATTTATTCTTCGGTTAAAATGAAAGTGGCAAGTGACTGTAAGCGATCAACTTCGGTGGTTTAAATTAACGTTAGTTTAAGCCAAATTAATCTAGAATTAATGAGCAGTACAAAGGGAATTTTATATTTAACAAGGGTTTGGTATTAATCCTCTGATAAACAATAGGTAAAAACGGATGTTAATGATAAAATCACCCAAAATAAAATAAATTTTCGATTAATCTCGTATGAGATATGTCTGGATTTATAATAGATTGATTACTTCTGACTGACATAAAATAAATTATATGCATATTAATAAATAATATGTATAATGAATGCATAAATATAGACACATTAGACACAAAACTGCAGCATTCAGGTACCTTCTTGAGAAACATCGTAGTCCGGACGTCGCTACCATCATAATAAATTTAACGAGTAGGTACTTGACCTCTCATGCAAATCTGCCTTTTACTTTACACGTCATTAGCGAAAATAGTATAAATGATGTTTTAGTTACTTGTTCGTTTATTTTAATTATCTTTCATTTTCCAGTATTGTCTTTAATTGTGCCTATAAAATAATTCAAGTTTATATGAATTACATTGCGGTTAAAGTATTTAGATCTTGCATTAATAGATAGTTATTATAAAATTAAAATTAAATTAAATCTAACCATAATATTTACTTCTATAAAATTAAGTGTCCATTATAAACTTTAATGAACGCACGCACGTAATAGGATAATTTTAGTGAATTTACAAGTTTCTACTCTTGAAAGCATCAAGTTTAATTTACACCGATGACCACTGAGGCATAATAAAAAGTGCTGCCTAATAGACCAAGCTCCAGAGATAAAAAAATACCGATTTGCGCTAGATATTATGATTCTGAATAAGTAACTAGATTAGCGAATAAAAATTATTTCTGCATTTTTTACAGCCAAAAAAATATTGAAAAACAAGTCTCTTCGCGATATTGCTATTAGAACTTGCCACTAGGATAAGAACTTCTACTAATTTTGGGGTGCTGAATACGAATCTGTCATCCAAATTGGCGAAAAACATCGGGAAGACAGTAAAAACAACCCTTATTTTGGGGTGGCATTGAAATTGATATTAAAACTTGCAACAAAAAGTTATTCTATAGTACAGGAAATTTTTTCAAAATATTCGTTAGGTAAGTAGAAAAAGAAGTAAAAATTCTGAATTCACCCCCCCCCCCCCGTTTCTCTCACCCTTCACGACCCATAATGGCTATTATCAGGTTATAATGTGATTACCTCTGAATACTCTTACACCCATCCCTACCAATTAAGGTGGTGGATTTTGTCTTTTTAGACTTATTATTGATTTTAATTGCAAAAGAAATCCCACCCTCTAGTAGTTCTAATTCTAGTGACAAGTTCTAATATCAATTGTTATTTTTATTGTGTTTCCGTGATTTATCGCCAAAACGGGTGACCGATTCGTTTTCATCACCCCGAAATTAGAAGAAATATGGCTATCACACTTTACCACGGATGGCCAAAAACGCTCAGTTTCGTATACCAATACTGAGAAATTCCTTTTTGCGTACAGAGAAAAAAAATTATCGCCGAGACCGCTTGCGGCCGAGGCAAGATAATCTCGAAGACTCTAAAAAATTTCGCGGCCATAAGAAGAATACTATATTTTTTGCAAACGGCAATTATAGTTAGTTGGAGTTCAAAGTGTGTCGAATTCGGTGACAGACGCGTGTTTCGTGACTCCTATGGAATCTCGAAATAAATTCGGATAAAGCGGCAACAAGACGTCGAAATTGTATTTAATTATAGCGTGAACGATTCTGCATTGAGTGATATAAATTAGCGCGGGTCTGGCTATTTCATATAGTTGATATTTGATTGAATTGTGTTGCTTGAATAAACCAACACAAAATAGTGTATATAAGCAACCCGAGAAAGTGTACTGCTTGACCGTGGAATCTATTCCTGGATCCGTCCCTTCTTGAAGTGAGTGATATAAAATAAGTAACAGCCAGCCAGATGTGTGAATGAAACATAAGTTTTTGTTTATGTAGCATTAGCATTGGTTTATTTATTTGGCTTTATTAAATTTTAAACAAGAAATGAAGATCAAAATTGAAAAGGTATTAAACATAATATATAGGTAATAAACATAATATATAGGTGATGAAATGAAAAAACTGCTTGAAATTGAAAACGAATGTTTCGAGGAAATGACATACTGGGTGAGCAAACTATCCCTTCGGACCTCTTTTCTCACAATGCCAAAAAGAAAAATTGTTACCGCGAGGTCCTTCCCAGCAACTCCGCTGTAAATGCATATTTACCCGTGAAGTGATTAATAATTGAAAACAAAAATAAAATTAAAAATAAAAGCTGCCAGATTCAGAAACAGAAGATATAGAAAACTTAGTAAAAGAAAAATAAGGAGATGACGATATATGGAAACTTAAAAGAAGTGTGGAAACTGAAAAGAAGCATCTCGCAAACACCTGTACACCCCAGCCGATGATGACAAATGGAAACTTAATAGAAGCATGGAAACTTAAAAGAAGCATCTCACAAACACCTACACTTTCCATCCTATATTCCCACCCCATGCGTCATGCGGCTCTCGCTGCTGACATCAGACATGTCCAATGTCCAAATCGGCGTATGGAGCCGGTCCGGCGGGATATAAAACATCCGAGATTTGGTTCCGGCACGCGGTTTGGCCGTCCGTTGGGCGTGTTCGACGGACGACCAAGCTGCGTATTGGAACGAACCTCCATGGATGCCCGGAATCGGCAGAAATGCCCACCTTACGCTTTCAGATCAATCAGTCAGCCGGCAATTATAGTCAGATGGTGAAAATGACACCAACGTTTATGCTCTATTCGATTTTAGCGGTGGCATGTCACAGCGTTTCTATGGAAATGGTATATTTTGCATGTTCTTGATAGTTTTAAAAAAATCAGGAAAATATCTGACAGCCATAATGATATTTCAATTTCTTGCACTCCTTCAGAGCTAAAGGGTATCGTAAATTCGGCGCATTCTGATTTAATACCTGAAAAATCTAAACGGCAATACGAAAATTGTTACAGCGACTTAAGTACTAATTACTAATTCTGTTTAATAAAAAACCGCTGCCTAAGGAACCACTACTTCCACATACAGATTTTCCTTCCAAGTATCTTTAAAGGAAAACATCTTGACTATATTTGCACTCTAGTATGTGGAAATAATTGATGATAGAATTTTAATAATAATTGAGACAGATGTCATAAAAAATATAATAGTATACGTGTATCAAATTTCAAGTGAATGTCTCAATTTTATTTTATCAACTCCTTTAATAATGGGGTGGAGTTGAAAATATTATGAAAAATATACACCAAATTCCAAGTTTCTGTACTCTTACCAGCTTTACTTGTTTTCCAATATTTACCCCTATTCAACCCACAACCTTTCAACGGAATCATCCCAAACTATAATCTAGTTCCAGCTGTCGTTATAATATATTGTACCAACTTTCAAGTGAATATCTCAATTTTATTAACCCCTTTAATAATGGAGGGCTGGTGCGCGAGGGATGAAAATATAAAAAATCTGAGGCCTTGACTTCTAGCATAAAAACCAAATCCCAAAATTTTGTACTCTTACTAGCTTGCTTTACTTATTTTCTCCTATTTACCCCATACCCTTCACCGGATAAGTTAAAAAAACAATCCAGTTCCAGGTCTCGTTATAGTACATACATGTATAAAATTTCTTAAACCGTTCCATAGATATCGTGCGGACAAAAAAAGTTACCGACCGAAAGACGTTTCGCGACATTCTAAACCTATTTCAACAAAAAAAAATTGTTATTATACTTCCAATCCACTACGTGGATGTAACAATTTTTGATTGTCATATTTTAGAAATGTCAATTTTAAAGTGATTTAAACGTCAATGATGTAAGTGACTTATTTTTCTGGCTACTGTTAAGAGTAACGGCCGGGAAATTGAATTTCTTGGACTGTTTTGAGAATGCGAAATTCTCCCTTCGCGTACGACTGCACAAAAAAGCTTTTTTATAACATTGTTCTTTGATTATCTTTCATTTTCATAAAACCTTAGTTGACCTCCGATCTATAGGAATTGAGATATTCTCAAATAACCGATTTTTGTTTAAACTTTCGACATTTTTTTATGCAGGTACAATCTTGCTCTCGATTTCCGATATATTCTTTAAAACGACAAAATAAAGTGATTGTAATAAAAAAAGAACGATTTAGATTTTTATAGAAAAGGGAACCCTAATTTCCTTGGATTTGTTGTGGTTTTGGAATTATCTATAAATCAACAAATATACATAATGGTTACAAATTCATAAAAAGAAATCGGTAAAGGTATTTACACAGAACTTTCTTTTTTATTTGTGCATGGTATTCACTCTATAAAATTATTAATTACGAAATGATATTGAGAATAATAATCGGAATATAGTTATCACTATTATTACAAAGAAACCCTGATAACTTTTGGTAAAAAAATATACAGAGTGGTCATCCGACAGCAAAAATTTAATACTAAATAAGAGGTGCCAAATATGGAAGGCTTGCGCAAATACCTCTACAAAAGTCCACCATGGTGGAATTATTTTTTGGAATGACCACCCTGTACATTTTTCAATAAAACCATAATAGGTGCATAGGACAAATATTATTGCCATCTGTCACATTTTCAGTTCCACATTCACGCAATTGAGTGGAAGTCTAGTAGTGGTTAAAAACATTTTTTTTTTTGAAATTTTTCAAAAATGTTAAAAAATTTTCAAATTTTTTTTTTCTGAAATAGGCTTAGAATATGGTGAAAATTTTAAATTTGAGCAAAACATGTTTCCTTCTATTCTATAGTAGTGGTAAAAAATGGTTTCAAATTTTTTTAATAGACTTAGAATGCCATAAAAAATGTTTCCAAAATTTTCAATATTTGAGCAAAGATTTATTTTTTTTATTATTTATTCCCTTCAGACAGTTCACCCTGTATATTTTTCAGTGAAAGTTTAAGGATTTCTTCGATGACAGTAGCGTCAGCTACCTACCAAATTTAACTGTTCTCCGTCAAGTAATTTTTTAGTTAATGCACTAACACACAGACAGACAGATAGGCTGACGGAATTGAAAAACCTATATTTTCGTAATCTACATGAACTGAAATGTGAAAATCCGAAAAAATCTCGGAGGGTGATTTTTTCTCGAATACAATACTTCCCTTCGGTATGCGAGGGAAGTAAAAAACAAGTTTCAATATAGTGAAACATCCCCAGTCTTAAATTATGAAATTTTGCACAGAAAAAAAAATAACTGTCTTATTTTTCCACAACGAAGGCTACAACTATAAAACTTTAGCAAAAGCTATACGAGTTCTGGTATTTACAACGGGAATACGCTATGTTATTATCTCTAGGTACTTCATAAAATGAATATTTACAACATTGTTTTAGTTTCCTCGATTTAATTGATCTAAAGATATATGAAAACATCAATACCAGATTCCACTAACTTCATCAATGTATTGTTAGCAAATATGCTATGCAAAGAAATTCGTAATATTAAGTTACAACCTGTGATTAGGTTATTTTTACATTCGATATCAATGCTACGTAAGAAGAGTAACCCCACGATCTTTTAGTAAAGATGTAATTAAGGTACTTTAGAGAAAATATCAGTATAATTAATATTAAATTTTTCGTTGACATATTTTATATTAGTACAATTTTTACCTTACCTGACAGCCAGATGTTACATCAGCATAGTATCCAGATATTCGCCCATCACATGAAAATTTCGCATTATTTGTCTGAAAAGAAAAATGTATGTTAATATTTTTATCAGAATTATTGTGTACGTTAATCTAAACTTTATTATTTTTTTAATACTTATTAAATACATTTAATGTGGATCTCTGAGGCGATATTAAATAATTATTATTTTACGTACAATTTATTAACCAATCAAATTGTAGTATACTTCAAATATCGCCATTAAAGTAAATAAATAAATAGTTCTTACATAGGGAATCAAAAATGAAATTATATTTCTTTATATAAAATAGTATTTTTGTATACACAGAATACGCACCTAACTGAATAATTTGACACTAATAAGGAGTGAACCATATCTCCATAAGATTCGTCATCTGGTAACTAGGCAAAAGCATTTCATATTGAGAACTATTTGAAGGAGCAAAGCAGACGAAAAGAAAGACTGAAGTATGCAATTATGTAATTGTAAATTAAATCACTATTAATAACAGTAAATTAAATTAACTGTGCATCGACCGAATTAATGATATAATTGCGTTATAAACAAACAATTTCAAAGGTGTGTTTGAGCTTTATGATTATGAGTTGAACATTTTAAAATATTTCTATAAATAGTGAATGTGCATGTGTAAAAGAAAACTTTGAGCTTTATAACCTTTATACGATTCTGGGACTCAATCAGCAGCTGATCTTAAAGAATCTCATTCAATTGTTTTACGTCTGAATTTCAGGAAGCCGATTTTTCAGAGTTTAGCGAGGTTATTAATTTTAAGAGAGTGTCATCGTAGTGTTTATTATACTCTTTGTACATACAAAACGAAGAGTATATTGCTTTCGATCGGCACATTTCTAAAACCGGTAATATCGCTCGTAGAGAAAAAATCACTGTGTTAGTGATCGAATTCTGAACAAGTCTCAAAATGTCCGTCCGTCTGTCTGTTCGTGCGTCACGTTTCTTGTAAACACGATAACTTAAGAACGAAAAGTCAGATTGTATTGAAATTTAGAAGGTGACTTAGTGTTAGCTAGAGAAAGAACCTTGTTGTTTTTTAACGAAATCGATCAATAAATAAAAATGTTATTGTTTATTTAAATTTAAAAAAATATGTTTTTTTATATTTTGTAATTTAACAAAAAACAACTAAAACTGTTGTCATCTACAAAAAAACTGCGAAGAATATCCTATAGTCCAGTCATCGTAACTTTTTTTGGTCAGAAATTTAAAACAGCAATTTTATTGACTATTCTTATGGGAAAAATTGCGTTGAACACGATGGTGACATTAAAAAATTTATGGAACATACTCTTCATTGTTAGAAACAATACTTTAGACTTTTTAACGAAAGCGGTGCGTTGGACAAAAAAAGCAAAAATATAATAAATGAAGATTTTATCAGTACGCGTCGTTTGAGACATTTTATCTTTGACCATTCAATTGTTATAAACAAATTAATGGTTTATTAATAGAATTTACAGGTTTTTTTTGTGTCGATATATCGGGTATTTTGCAATTGTGTAAACAAATAACCTAATTTGTTAATTAAGGATTTCCGACTTTCTATAACATTTCTTGCGCTCTCCACCCCTGACAATCGATAAACATTGATAAAAACTACCATTTCTATATAGGTTGCCCCTTTTTTATTATTTTTTATCCCCCGACAATGTTTTTAAAAAAAGTGCTAGTAAACAAATGAAATATCTCGGCTCAGGAACGTCGTATCTAAATGCAATTGTCGGCAAATGAAAGATAATAAAAAAAGGAAAATTTTGAGCCTAGATAGACCTCAATACGTTAACTACAACTGGAGATATAGACCATTTTGCGTTTACGACTGTCAGTTGTTTATTAATTAATTTCTTGAAAAAAATCTTGTAATAACATGAAGTTAATATATTAAATTAGCTAGTCTTCAGTTGTTACAAAAATCCATTGTTTTTTCATACATTTTTAGCTTTTATAACAATTAATTTATGAATGCCGTACAACGTTTTTTAGTGTTTACGCTCCGAGTGACTTGAGCGGTAACGACTTTGTATATACGACTACGATGCGTATTGACAAAATTTTCATTTTTTATATCTTGACTTTTTTTGTCCAAGCCGTTTTCGTTAAGAAGTCAAAAAACGTTAAAGAAATGATAATTTTCGCTAAAAACCCTTGTTTTTAACAATAAAGCCTGTGTTTTATAAATTTTTTAATGTCACCATCGTGTTCAGCGCAACGTTTCCTATAAAAATAGTCAATGAAATTGCCTTAAATTTTTGGCCACAAACACACACACGCGCGCTCACTTACGCACGAATTGTCATCAGGAATTTTTCTTTTGTGATGTCGTGGCACGATAAAAATCACGTTACGCACCTATAACTGATTCACGCTCACGCACGATTTCACGCACGAATCTTTGTTCACGCACGCTCTCGAAAATTTTCGTGTTTTACTATTTTTACACGATCACGCCTTTTCACGACATGATACGATGAAAATCACGTCACGTGCCCATCTGTGATATCAATCGAAGGTAAATAAATATTTTTATTATTTCATCTTTAGCGTCTCTTAGTTGCAAGTTGCAATGTATCATCCTAAGAGTGGAAAGTAATCGCTTACCATTGCAAAAGGCGCTTCTGGTACACGAGACGAAGATCATCCACATTGTCATTAAATATTTGTTAATACAAAGGTACAATTTTAATAGTATAGAGAATATAGCATTGTTGCTGTCGATAAAATGTGACAATCAGCAGGGTTAACTAAAGCAAGCGGGGAACTTTTATACCCTCGAAAATATTAAGTCACTTAGGCTTCGATACCCTTTTACTAATTTTCGACTTTTGAGAACATATGATATGGACTAACCCCCCCCCCCCCGCCCCCAAATCCTGTCTATTTTAGAAGAAATTAAAACTTGACAAGGACGCCATATGGGATCTTTATTCGGATTCCATTTTTTTCACCGTTTGTAGCAAGTTTTCTCAAAACGTATTCTTAAATGCTTTCTAAACCGCTTCTCAAGTAATCGAGGTAACTCCTTGAACATCCAGGATGATTTTGTATTAGGTGAACATTTTATGGTAAAAGACAGAACCTCACGTCATGTTATTTTATATTATGGATTATACAAATTATGTTAGCATAGGTATGCAGGGAGTAAGAGTGTGGCTGCAAACAAAAGATTAAATAATGTATCATTTGAATACCGCAATAATTTTTTCTAATAAACAAATTTAAACTTTAAAATCCTCTTAACGTAAAGTATTTACTGTTAATGGAAACAGATTAACTCAAACCCATGTTGTATATTGCAATAATATATTACAAAAAATCGTGCTCATATGGTTATGATTCATGGGAAGAAACGTTTTGAACAATAAAAGCATTATGATTTACATAACAGACAAACAGTTAAATAACCAGATTAAGTGACTTAAAATGACCTTTGTAATCTTCTGACGATACATATTTTCGGTTATGTAAACAACGGTACATCTTAACCCACGCGAATTATCTGACCTATAGAGATAGAAAGGCAGATAAGGCGGCTCTTGTTCTTGGAAAAAATTATCTAAATGTATTACCATTAATAGATCAAATGCAACAATCGCCGCCGCTAGAGAAGTAAATCTATATTATCTTTCAACTTCATTAATGACTTTGTGACTAATAAAATATAGTTATGTAATTTCAATTATTTGCTTAATTAATGTAGGCATTATCTTAACTCGTTTATTTAATATTAAACTATGTAAGAAGATTCCGGATATTTGCATCTACATAGTTTATGCATGATTTGACCAATTCAAATAATTTTTACTTATTATATTTTTTTCACTCTCTTTGCCAATTTACAAACATATTTTTGACTGCCATGTCTCCGCGATTAATTAATTGTTTTTTCTAAAAATGTATGATGTTATTTGATAATGATGTATGCACTATTTTTTAAATAAATTATTATCGTACCGGATGTCCAAAATATTTGTTTATATTTTTTGATATTTAATATTATCTTTCTTAATTTTCTTTAATGGAATACCTATATTTTTTTAAATGGATAAATAAAGCATACAATTCCTCACATTTCAATATCACGCACTTTATTTTTATTTCAAACGGTTTCTGAGATATGATTATTTCAAATGATTTTTGCGTAAATTGAGGTGCACTTTATTTTAGCATTAAAATCTAACATGGCTTTGGTCTTTTGTTTTGCTTTTGGCTTTCACTTTATGACATTTCTGTAAGGTGTTTAAAATTATTGTGATTAAGTAAATATAATTATTGTCAACAATATTTGGTATCTACGTTATTGGTGATTCTGATCAATATTGCTTATTGGCATCAAGAGTGTATGGTATAAAATATCCCAATAGAAGGTGGCCTGATGTGAGGTCTCTAGAAAATTTGAAAGAACGTTTTGAACGTACTGGAAGTGTTGCATATGAAAATTAAGTGAAGAAAATGAGTTGGCTATAGGTTTAGCGGTAATGAAAAATCCCGGCAAGTGTTCGGGAGTTAAGTAGGTATTTAGAGGTCAGTAATTCTAGTGTTTCCTTATGTCCTCGTAAAAATAAGTTTCACCCTAGTTTCCCGAACGGTGGATAGGAAGAGGAGGTTTGATATTTTAATGAACTGTTAAATCATATCTAATTTATTATTTTATTAAATTATGTTAGGTTCCATTGCGTGGCCGCCTAGGTTACCCGACCTGACATCAATGGATTTTTTCCTTTGGGGATTTGTGAAGTCAGACGTTTATAAAGTAGAACCAGCGACTCAATGAGATATGATGGAAAGGATTCGTCAGTGTTTCAATCCTATACATGTTGATATGTTATACAATGTAAGACGTTCATTTATCAAGGGACTTCAGTGTTACGTGGATCAAAATGTTGGACATTTACAGCAATTGTTAGGTTAGTTTCAATATAGTGGAAACAAATATTCCTCAAAAGCCGTTCATAATTATTAAGAGAAACTGTATGATATCCAAATATGAGAAATTGTAGCTATCCATAGAAAAAAAAACAAAGAAATATAGAACAAAAGACTAAAGTCGTACTAGATTTTAATGCTAAAATAAAGAGAACCTCAATTTACGGAAAAATTATTTGAAACAATCATTTCTCAAAAACCGTTTGAAATAAAAATAAAGTATATGATATTAAAATGTGAGGAATTATATGCTTTATTTACCCATGTATTAAAATTATAAGCATTCTACTTAAAAAAATTGAGAAAAATAGTAATTAAATATCAAGAAATATAAACAAATATTTTGGACATCCGGTACAATAATAATTTATTTAAAAAATATTGTTCAGTAAATACATCATTATTAAATAACATCCTACATTTTTAGAAAAACCATTCATAAATTGCAGAGATATGCCAGTCAAAAAAATGTTTGTAAATTTCCAGAAAAGACAGGAAAAAAATCATAACTTGACAACGCTGAATCCGATTGGCAAAATATTTTACAGTGTAATACAGGATCCTTGGAGGCTTAACTGGCGCCTAAAATATATAGAGTGTTCCATTTCAAAAAATCATAATTTCTTGTGTAACTCATTTTTGTGACACCTTGTATAATTGAAAATAATTTTATGTTATAGTAGAGGTAAAACATAAAAAGTTTTGTTAACAAAGTTCTTCTGTGAAGTTAGCCGTTTTTGCACAATCTTCCGAGGGAACACTGACTGGATACCCGATATATCATACATCAACCTAACAGCAATAAATTTGTCACAAATGTGATAAGATTGTGTACCAAGCTTTGGCGGATTTCATTCATCTTGCAGTTACACAAGGCCGTCACTCATTAAAAATACAAACTAACATTATTAAACTATTCGCAAATATTTCTTTATTAACAAATAAAGTGCGAAGAGTATTCTATAGAATGTGCAACAATTATATAAAAAGTGCAGTAAATCGGCAAAGAGTATAATGGTTAGCTTATTTATCAATATAATAACCTCAATAATACGCAATGAAATTCTGCATCTAACGTTAATAAAAATATAATCACTTTTAAACAATTACTTACCAAAAAGAATATTCTGTTATTGCTTATTTATTAAGTTAGCGATGTTGGACGAAAATGAAATGATATTTATAAAGGGAAGTCCACACCATTATACAGTAGAGCGAGCTCCCTTATATATAAAACGGTAACGATAGTAACAAGTGTTGGAAGTACTTTAAAATATTGTAAAGAGAGCTTAGGCCTTGGCTTTTAGTATATACCACTAAATCCCAAGTTTCTGTGCACTTACTAGTTTGCTTAACTTATTTTCCCTAATTCAACATCCATGATAGATATGTGTACCAAATTTCAAGTCAATATCTTAAACCGCTCCTGAAAAAACTTGCGCTCAAAAACGTTACAGACCGGCAAACAGAAATTTTTTCGCTTTTGGAAATTTTATCACAGGACATGTCCAGATATAACAACGATGTAAATTTACGATATCTAATAGCATATCAAATATCTCGAAAAATATACATCGGATCGGAAAAGAATACGCGTTGAATATTTTTGAAAAGCTAACAAATGGTACCAAACTCGACCCCTTTGAGTGGGGTGAGGGGGCAACTTTGATATCTTAAATGGAACCTCCATTTTTACTGAAGATTCGGATTCTACGCTACAAGATGCGTAGGTTCTGACTGTAACCTTTTTTGATTCGCTATAGATGGCGTTGTAATCGCAAAAGATAAGGTTTTTAGCAATTCTTGAGAAATACACTTTGGATTGAAAAATAAAGAAATACATACTCAATATTCTAAAAAGAGCTATCCAATGATACAAAGCTCGACCTTTTACCCTGGACGGGGTGGGGGGTAACTTTGAATTAAATGGAAACCCCCCAACGTCATCTATCACAAATTAAAAAAGAAGTTAGACAAAAGCTACGTATTTTCTACCGTAGAATTCGAATCTGCAAAAAAAATTGGATTTCAATGTTGCCCCTACCCCGTCTCCAGGGGGTGGGGGTGGGGGATCGAGTATGGTGTCTTTGAATAGCTTTTTTTAGAATAATAAACAGGTATTTTTTTACTCTTCAATTGAAAGTGTATTACTCGAGAATTGTGAAAAATCTTATTTTTTACGATTGCAACGCCATATATTGCGAATCAAAAACAAGTTTCAGATAAAACTCACATATCTTGTAGCGTAAAATCCGAATCTGCAATAAGAAATGGGGGTTTTCATTTAAGACTTCAAGGTTGCCTCCAAATTCTGGATGTCTTGTTAGGGCTACTTCGAAGATCAACATAAACTTCCCGATAAAAAAACCGACCCAATGACTCAAACAAATATCTAAAGGATTCAATTATCGACTGATTTCAGAGTATATTCAATGGACCGTGCTTAACTCGAAGAAATCATTGATACAGTTTTAAATAGAATATGTGTCACAAAACATTGACAAAATATAACTAAATGAATTTCGATGTTGAACAAGTGACACCACAATAATGTCTATCTCGCTGTACCGAGTAGGAATTACGTCATACCCATCTGGGATTCTAGCAGGTGTATCAGTTATACATTTAACTAATTACTAAATATTTTAGGGACACAACAATGTACCGGCACGATAGCGCAGTGGGCTACAGTGTGTCGTGTAGTCAGCAGGCTAAATCACACTGTCTATTGTGTATTAGGTTCGATTTTCAGCTCCGATACTGATTTCGGTGGGAACGGATGTTGTCCGCCTTTTTTTAAATGTGTACCCTTCTTTCGATCAGCTTTGGATCTGAATTTGGAGATTGTTGAATATATGCGAGGTTTTGTGTTGTTATGCTGTTAGCTTAATAGGGCCGCTCAGATAACTGAACCGTGTGAGTAATTCGATTATTACTGAATGAGTGTACTGAATCTAGTATTTTTGTTAATAAAGCACTCATTTTTGAGTTTTTTTTTTTTTTGGTAACTGTTGCAGTCTCGATTGTAGATGAAACATTGTGTTAATGCGGATGCTGGTTCGATTTTATTTTGAATATTACTTAATTTTGACCCAGAAATATCAGATTTATATGTTGGTATTATTGTATAGGTATATTAAAAACACACTTTTGTTCAATTCTCCAAAACTATGGCTGATTGCACAACATAGTGTAGACACGGAAATAGCAACTAATTAACGTTTTAATCGTTAAAGTTAGGTAAAAATAAAAATTTATGATCTCATACACAACATATTTTAAAGATATAATTCTTATTAATTCCTTACATGGGCTATCTGACTTAATACTAATTAATATAATATCTACTTAGTATATTTTAGATTTTAATCTGGAAAGTCAAGTTAATTTAAATATTCCATAATACATTTATTTAAAAATCAATATATTCAAATATATGAGTGGGCATATATTCTTATATTATTTGTATTTATTTTTATTCTGGGTTTTCTATTTTCGACTTTAGTGCTATATTTATTATCTGTACACAATGCATGAACACTGATTTTATAATTTAATTATTTCATTTTCGAATCAATTGAAAGTATTCAAGAACAATCTGACACAACGTATTATTTTATTTTCTGAAGTTAGTTCGTTATTTAAAAATTCACAGATTTCGCAATACTTGCAATCATCGGGACATTGGAAATGATAACACCATACATAAAACATACACTTTTTCAACTATACGATCCACTACACCGCTGTATTTCCACCTTAAATGAAAATTGGTAACTTGACCCCCTGTGATATATGGAACCCACATTACATTTGCGTATATCGGTCGTTGCATACGATAGTCTCAGTCGAGCGCGACACCGCTGTCTTTTGATCTTGAACAAAAACTGGTAACTCTACCCCATATACGAAAACAAACAGTTCCAATGGTAAAAACCCGCTTCATCATGAACAATTCGATATATAGTCTTGTATAGTATTTACACCAAATCCCAAGTTTCGGGACTCCTACTAGCTTGCTTTACTCATTTACACCTATTTACCCCCAACCATCCAACAGAATAAGTTCACTTCCGTATCTCGTTATAATACATACATGTTCCAAATTTTAAATTAATATCTTATTTGTATTTTGTTAACCCCTTTAATAATGTAGTGGGGATGGAAGATTTCTTTAAAAAAATTTCGACTTCTAGTATATACACTAAATCTAGTATTTTTATTAGCTTCCTTTACTTATTTACCCATATTTACCCCCTAACCCTTCAACGGAATAAGCTCATATAAGTATAATGCAATTCCAGATCTTGTTATAATACATACGTGTACCAAATTTCAAGTCGATATCTTACACTATGAGATTTTAAACCCATTTCAACAAGATTACTATACTTCTACTCTACTACGTGGATGTGGAAGTAATTATTTTTGGCGAGGAAAAAATTGACATTCCGAAAAATTCAATGGACTCACTAATCACTCACTCCTTAGGAATCTAATTAATCATAATTTGTGTAGTAACGAATGTTCGCGACCGTGTGAGTACCGCCTCATAGAAACTTTAGTATGTCAAACTATCTCAGTGCTGCCTTTCAGATTAAAATATATTGTCACCCCTTAGGAAACCACCCTTTAAAACTCGTGGATTAAAAAATTATAACAAGAGATAAACACTAACAAGCTTTATTGATTAACTTACTGAAAACTTCACAATACTCTTATTAACTAAAATACACTTTTACTGACTGAAGTAACCTTTAAATCTGCGCGTGCGTCAATCCAGAGCAATATAGAAATTTCGATCCTCGGCTATAAGTTTCTAGTAAACGTACTACCAGTGCTACTTAATATCGGCTACTACTCATGAGCTACCAGCTCCTAGGGGGCGTAAGCGCGTAACAATATTATTATTATTTCAGATGATGTCATTGGTTGGCTTTATCGGTATATCACCGTGGTCGAAATTACATCAACAGTATACATAATGAATAAGCAATTAGTTTTTTGTATATTAAATATTAGATGTTGAGTGAATGAAAGTTGTTTGCAAGATACCCAAACAATATTTTTTCAAGGTATCTTCTTCCATCACCCCAAAGAAAGTGGCATATATTAATCGGGCAGTGCAGCTTTCGGCTTTATTTGGCTCTTACAAAACATTTAATAGTTCTTCATATTTATTATTGCCACTTTAAATGTCGGTAAAATCAGTGTTTGGTCTTAAGAGAGATAAGAATGAAATTTTGCGTTTCGAAGAATACTTGACTGTTTAAACTGATGTTCAGTTATACATAAAAAATTCTGAAGAAATTAGAGATAACATTTATTTACTATACTACTACTTATTATATAATTTCCTCGCATATTAGGTATTCACCGTATTCACATTGCATTGAACAGTATTATATGCCTCACTGCACATCGTCGTAAAACCAAAGTAAACATAATAGCTCTCTGTAATACTCTATAAACGCTGTTTTATAACTTAATTATCGTCATTGTATTTTCACTGCACACTGAATACAATACCTATAATTGAATATAAGCTGAAGAAAATATTCATGTATGTATACCTATTTCACTATTTCCTTTATAAAATATGTAATACAATAACGACTGATTTGGTAATGTAACCTTAAAGAACAATAAAGACTAAACTATTAGCGTTTAATGTGAAGACATCAGTAGATCTACCAAGTGGAAAGTATTCTGATTTATAATACGTAAAGACAATTGGATTTGCAAGGTTAAAATTACACATATACATCAGATTATCAGATTAGTAAAATATTTAACTTAAAATATAAATAGAAACCATGAATTTTAATGAGACAGAACCCATATGGAATTTTGGCTTCATGGTCATGTATCGCGTAGGTGTATAAATTTCAATTACTGCAAAAGCTCTAATAAATAAGCAAGGGACCCCACACAATTCTTATGGAAATTGGCTCTCGATGGAATTGTCTATATTTTTAAATAAGTCTCAGTGGGCGCAACCACGATCTCGAGGAATGTATAGTTGTTGAGATATTATTTGTCAAAACTAGACAAATTCGTCATTTTGGACAATCAGGAATCTCTTACTTTTAAACTATCAACTTTAGAGAAAAAGTATAATTTTTCAGAACGCTTATCTCTTACTCCCACCCACATCCCTCGAGATTATTCTGCGCCCAAATGGATTATATGTTTAATTTTGTTTCCTTAATTTTTTTCGTATTGAAACTTTCTTTTTAATTGTTCATTTTCTCCTGCAGATTTTGATTTTTACTTCCCTCGCACACCGAAGGGAAGTATTGTATTCGAGAGAAAATCCGAGATTTCTTCGGATTTCCTCGTTTCACACGTAGATTACGAACATAAATGTTTTTCAATTCCGTCAGTCTGTCTGTCTATTGGCGCATTAACTAAAAAACTACTTGATGAGGAACAGTCAAATTTGGTAGGTAGTTGACGCTATTACTAGCGAAAAAATGGGTAGGCTATCGCTGGGAAATATACAGGGTATCAAAAGGGAATAGATAATGAAATTTTTTTCTCTCCAATTAAAAATCTCCACGTTTCATGAGTTTCTGAACCCATTTAAAAAAAATATTTTTTTTGCAACTACTATACTTCCACTCCAGTACATGGATGTGAGACTTAAATGTGATAGATGGCAATAATATTTGGCACATAGTTAACACAATTGGCAAGGAAGACACCTATTATCGTTTTGTTTATAACACAGGTCAAAAAGAAAAATGTTCCGTTCCAAAGACTAAACCTATCATACCAAAAATCGTATTTTGGCAATAAAAACCGGGATTTACTCTAAATCTACGCGGTAGAAAATTTTTTCAATTGAAAATTCGGTTTCAGCACAATAATACTTAAGGCATGGTAAGTTTAGTGCTTGGAACGGAACATTTTTTTTTGTGCACAGATCTACAAATACTTTATGGAAAAATAATTCAGGAATTATAGAAATTATTATAAATATTCAATGTGTAATGGCAGTAACAATTGAGAATTCTAATAATGCAAGAAGACATATGTTTATCAAGGTAATTGAGTTTTCGTAAACTTTTTGTTTCAGATATCTCCACAAACAGAAATCTGCCGAAGTTAGGTCAGGCAATCGTGCATGCCATTGTACTGGACCACCTCGTTCAATCCACCTCTCAGCTTTATTTCTGACAATAAAACTCAATTACCTTGATGGACAAAAGTCTTATTTCTTGCGTTATTAGAGTTCTCAATTGTTACTGCCATTACATTGGATATTTGCAATAAATCCTAAATTGCTTTTCCATAAAACGTTTTGTTTCCCACTTACAGAGATGTGCTACGTGCACGTGCAATGTTAAATTACTCGCAAATAGTGACAGCAAATAAAAAAATGGTTGAAACAAACGTTGTTTATTTTTTCGAGCAGAATACGAATCTGTAAAGAAAAATAAGGGTTTGCATTTAATAAACCAAAGTTGACCTTCAGATGACCTTGAAGACCTCCACCAAACTTAAAAAAGTAGAGCCATTAGATCCCACTTTTCAAATGATGAAAGTTCTGCCTGTAACATTTTTCCCGAAAATTCTTTATTTTCAAATTCTTCGCATTTGCCAACTTATATGCCTCACCCGCTATATGTGATTATCCAGTGATGACTTAAAAGTTATTTTAATTTTTGTAATTTTTCCCGAAATCGCGTAGTCACTAAAAATATTATATAAAAAACTTGTGCTGCTTGGTTGTTTTCTTTTTTAAGAGAGTTTTAACTGGGTGTACTTTTGAATAATACCTAGGCACCTTTTTCAACTGTGTCGTCTTCAATCTAACAAATACTCATCATTACAAGCTCTCTCTCTCTCTCTTTTAAAGCGTGAATATATACTCCCTTAATAATAAAATAATATTCCCAAAAAATTATGGTTGTAGGTAAAAACACTACGCATCCTAAATTGTACGGAATTTAACATTTTCAGCTAAGATGAATTTCTACAACATTTAAGATGTATTGTATCATTATTAAAAGGTCACTCATATTTATTAATTTTTTACAAGTTTTGTGAATAAACACAAGGTTCAGGTAACGATGAGTATCTAGAAAAGCCACTTAGTCCTCAGACTATTAGCTATTATTATTATTATTAGCAATCGAAATGCTCTTTAAAAACGATTTGTTACTAAGGTTTAATAAAAATGTGATTTAATGAACATAAATTGTTTTTATTTCCTTTAATATTTACCTTTAATATTTTAGATTCCTACATTACTTTTATTTAAAATGATTATTATATATTAACTATATTCTTCTATCTATCTGTCTGGTCATATATGACTGTGGCTTCAAAGCTATTCGCACATCTATACTCTTAAAATTAATGATAATAAAATAACACATGAAATGTATTGAAAAACTACTAACAATACTAAAATATACTAAGCAAAGAATTAGTCAATAGTTTAAAGTATCTAAAGAAATCTGTTTTTATTTTTTAGCAATATCTTGGTTATATTACAATGAAAGAAAATGAAATATATGATTAACTCCAAAAATTGTTAATCAGAACGAATTAAATAGCATAAATTTCTCGTCTAAACATGTAATTATTTATTTATAAACAACATAAAAGTACTTCAATTGGCTTATAACTGAAGTATAGTTAATAACGAATAATTTTAAGACATAAAAAAATATTTTTAAAGCCTTAATTAGATGTTGTAAATAGATCGAAATGTGCATGTTGGGTGTCTAATATTAACTAAATTTAAATATTACGAAACAATATACCGAAACTCTTAAACTTGAACTAAACCTTCAATTTGATGCTTTGTAGCACCTTGAATTACATCTGATAGCATGACTCTTAAACTACTTTCAGCTGCCAACAAAATAAAATAGAGTATCTGACTAACTAACCAACATTCTGTTTTAAGAGAAATGGCTGAGGGCTGAAAGTAGGTATCCAAAATCCGAAGCTACTCTTCCACTTTATTTACTCCCGCTTGTTTCGATTTGACTCAGGATTATTGTTACTGAGTGCTCATTTTAAAGTAAACAGGAAACATTTAGGACCATAACATCATTTACATAAGAGATATTTAGCTATTCAATAACATAATCTGAATATTTTGACAGTTTAGAAAATGCAGATGACGTTTTTATGGTTTGTCTCTATTTTATGTAATGTACCTTTAATCCTGGCATTTCTGGTTGTCTTTAATTTATGTAGTTGTTTCACAATTATACAACGCTTCAACCTTTTGACCTATTACGCTAACACCGGACTAAATATACGTTTTAAAATCAGATTTATAATATTTGGCGATGAGATATATCGTCTAAAAAATGTAATTGTGGGATGTTTCCCGCATCTACTATCTTAGATGTCTTAGAAAAGAAAGTTGAAATAAATCTTCAAAATATTCCAACTACATGTGTTTTTTTCTGTTATGTAAAATTATTCTTTATTACCAATATCACATCATCATAACATATATTTATCCAAAATAACCGTAATTGTCACAGTCATTCAAGTAAATAGTGTTCAACACACTGAAACAAAACTTGAACCCAGTGGGTTCCCAAATTGGAACAAAATTAATGTCTTTTTAATTCGTTAATGAACAAAATAACTTTTGAGTCCTTCTCAGATGTTACACTACCCGGTGCCCTATTACGTTCAATCTAGTTATTCTGCAAAATGCATTGTTTACAAATTCAGTTTTGTTTTTCTATTATACATATTCTAGAAATATCATCGAAACACTTTTTATGCACTGCTAGGCTACACTTCTAATAAATCAAACTATTTAAAAAACATTAAAATATTAAGACAAACTAGAATTCGATTAATTCATAATTTTTATTAAAAAATTGCAAATGAACAATATTAAATGTAAAAAATACGCGATAATCTGTTTGTACCTATGTGGATATCGTGGGGTTTTAATTTAAAAACGAATTCTTAATTCGTCTTCTCTGGACAATTTCGAGAAGAGTGCACAGCAATGTTTATTTCACTAAATGGTCACAATTATATCGCAAATCTACGAAAAAAGGTCTTTTTCCCATAAGAAATTCATGGGAGAATTGATGTCTTAGAGACACATGTTAACTGATTTGGTTCAAATTTGGACAAGCTTTTTTTTGGATTACCAACAAAGGGTGGTGGGACAAAGAAAATTTTAAACTTCATTTTTTGAGTCGTATTAATGCACATTTTCAACAGTCCACTTTCCCTCTTAAAATTATCTTTAAAGGCACAGGAGGAAGGAGGTGTCTGCCTAAAACTTATTTTACGAACAAAAAAATGTTATTAATTGCAAGTAATTAAGAAATATTCACAGATTCTTAAAAATGGTTAGAGTAATATGAATCAAAAATGAATTATTATTTGTTTGCTTATAATTGTATTGAAACATTCTTTATAGGATTTTGCAAACAGCAGAAAAGATAACTATCTATAAAAGAAAAACTTTGTGTAGAAATATTAATGAAATCTTTGCATTCTTTCGATAACCTGAATTCTGGTTATGCTAGCAAATTAAAATCCTAAAATGAATTTGTCTAATTTCTTATTTGACAATTCTCATTCTAACACTAGCATCCACAGAGTCCCCTACGGCCATGCAGATTAAACTAGTATCCACATAACCCCCTACGATTATGAAGATTCAGTTAAAAATGAGAACAAAGACCTAAAATGAATTTATTTATCTACTTTGTCTTAAAAAAAAAAAAAAAAAAAAAGCATTTCCAGGAAACAGAATGATAGATTTCATGAAAATGTAATCCATTGGAATGAAAATTTTTTTAAGACAAAGTAGATAAATAAATTCATTTTAGGTCTTTGTTCTCATTTTTAACTGAATCTTCATAATCGTAGGGGGTTATGTGGATACTAGTTTAATCTGCATGGCCGTAGGGGACTCTGTGGATGCTAGTGTTAGAATGAGAATTGTCAAATAAGAAATTAGACAAATTCATTTTAGGATTTTAATTTGCTAGCATAACCAGAATTCAGGTTATCGAAAGAATGCAAAGATTTCATTAATATTTCTACACAAAGTTTTTCTTTTATAGATAGTTATCTTTTCTGCTGTTTGCAAAATCCTATAAAGAATGTTTCAATATAATATGAATCAATTCCATAAATCCTGAAACATCGAGTAATTTCGCAATGAGATCATCTTTCTTCATATCTTTATTTATAAGGCTGTCCTTCAAAGAAAGGACTTATTTGGATTCCACTAAACAATTTATTACCACTTCTATTTCTAGACCACTGTTTGCAGAATAGTTACAACTTTACTATTATGGCATTGTTTCTCATCTCTATAACCGACAAATGTCGATTTATTGGAAATTGCAGTACGGTAATTAGTGCCTACATAACATAAATTGCTCGGCGTTGAGCGTAGCTGCTTTAAAAATCTTTAAATAAGTTATAAATCAGATACACCCACGGGTTTCACCGGGTTATTTATAACGCTACATAAACAATGAATTAATTCGATGGGATTGCCTTGTTTGGAAGCGTTGAAAAATACATAATAACAACTATAAGTATTATAGAACTTATCTAGTTAGTCAAATACTATGACCAGACATGTTTTTATTAACCGAAGAAACTAAATAATTAATTTAAAAATATTTCATAATATTCTGCAAATATCTTTGTTCGCCATTATGTATATTTTCTTATGTAAACATTTATAAAATTAATAAAAAGATTCGTTGCAATTATTAATTTCAAAAGGTCTCATTATAGTCATATTTAACTTCCACGTAATTTAATCCTATAAGGGATTTCTCTACAGTATTACTGTATTTTTTTCCTAAGTCGATTTCGTTATTCATAAATGTCTGTTAAGCCTGTGAAATAACAACTGCGTCATCTGGATTCAACTGCAGTACTACTAGTTTTACGTTTTCAAAATGGCAAAAATAAGATAGCCAAGTTCCCCATCGTGATATAATGGGCGCTGGAGGTAATGACGTATTTGAAAGTATTTCTTTAAATAACCATACACGATGTGGTGCTTCCAGGAAAACTTTCTTTACGCTTGATATTAAGTTGTCATCATTAGCGTGGCACCCTCTAATAGTTTCAGCAATTCTATGGAGTCCATGTGCTAGACCTGTTACATGCAGCATATTGCGATATGTTTCCTTCATAATTCGTCCTGCAGCTTTTATATAATTCACTCCATCAGTAAGAAATAACAAGACCTTGTCCTTATTTTCTACATATTTGTTACCCCATAACTCTTGTAGACTTAAATTCACTGCCTTCACTATAATGCGACAATCTGTCGTTTCTACAACTTTAGAGGCGATCAAGTGTCCACGCACTGAACAATTTTCCTCCCATGCACCCACTAAAACATTCGCTACCTTCTCACCACAAGCATTGGTAGTTTCGTACTAACCCAGATGTATTGCCCAGTAAGCTCAGAAGAAATTTTTTGTCTAACATTATCACACTCCGTTGAGAAATATTTTTTTCTCGGTGTCGTTTCCGACGGCACCTGAACATTGTCATATTCGCCTCTGATACACTTTACCAATAATTGTCTAAGAAGTGGATTATCTAGTTTTGACCACGGTATGTTACATCCCACCATCACTTCTAAACCTAAATCTGAATTAAAACTACGTTGACTGTCACTATCAGTAGAGCCACTAGCACTAATATGTTTTTGCGAGGAAATATGTCTATTAACGTTTATTTTAGATGTCCAAGAAATTCATTTGTTGCAACTACTACAATAAAGATCTGTTCCATCAAATTGCAGTTCTGGGAAAACGCGAATCCACAGGTCTATTGGAGCCTGAGAAGCTCTAGACATTTCTGTACACCGCCGACTGCATAATTTCACACCAGGTTTGTAGATACATATGTACATACATATGGCTAGATTTATACTACGGTTTGCAAAACTGCGATTTGGGATGGTCTACCCTATCCCTTTATTAAATGTTGATGTAAATGCCACTAATTGCCACAGTGTAGGTAAAAAGCGATTTTAAAATGTTTCACAATTTCGACAGCGTTGTATAATTAAAGGAGATAAAACCGCATAAGTAAAAAACATAAAAGTACCTCCCTACACTGAAATTTAATGTTGCGGTTAAATTTCTTTATTTTGATATTGGGCTTAAACAGATCGATAGATAACGTTATTGTCTGCAACTTTTATCTGAAGTATTCTTTTCTAACTTTTCAACAAAGTTATCGCGAAAAAAACTGTTTTTTCAAAATTTTGGCAGTTAAAAAATAAGCAGAAGACAGGGTACTTACTAAAAATCATAAAATCTAACGCTTAGAAAAACCATCAACCTCATGCATCAATTTGATGCAAAAAATTGCGCAATACGCAAGAAAACATATTTGTTACAATTATGCACAACCGCTTGTAGTTGTTATTGTCATCTTAATTCTATGATTTGCCCAAAAGCACCCAAGTGGTACCTACAATATTTGAATATATACACCCTAATCATTATATATAGAACAGATTTATTCAGTTAGATGATACATGCAGTAGTAGTATTCGTAGCAATAATAGCAATATACAATGCAATATACATGTACAAATATATTTTACTCAGAACAAATTACTGTCTAGTAAATTTAATTAATTTATTTGTTTATTTGAATAGATTGTTTATAAAAATAAGCGGTCCAAAACCCAATTTTCAAAACTTAAACGGACGCAAAACTACAATTTATAGTTTGAGATATACATAGTGGAGTAAAACTAAGAATATAAATCACCTAATAAGGAACTGTCTTATTACAGCAATTTTATTAGAAAAATTACAAATATTAAAAAATACACAAGTTAAAGGTATAGATTTAATTAAATTGCAACATGCTGTAGATATTACATGAAGTTTAGGAAAAGTTTTGGCTTAAAGCGGAAAGCTTTTGTTTAAACAAATGAATGTTCAAAATTGTGTTTTTCGCACTTTTTCTTCAATAACTCTGGTTTTATGAATCTTATCGCTATAAGGAAAGAGAAATTGCGATGAAATTGCGAAGAAAACTAGATATAGCCGAACTCTCTTGGTCAATTGGTTAAATTGCAAAACATAAAAACAATTGTGGGTGGTCAATTTTAAACAAATGGTAATAACTTAAACAATAATGCATTAAATTTAACTAAACGTAGAAGAATATGAATAATGAATAATTTTAAGTCGAAATGTTTATAATAACGGCTCAAAAACAATAACAAAATCTAAAATTGAACAGTTGGCCGTTTTTGTGCATCAAGTCGTACAACAAACTATTGTTTCAGATTGTAGCTTATTTTATGTACTTTTCAGCGGTGTCAAGAGAAACATTTATTGTATTTTTGAAAACATCTATAAGATCACCTAAACTCTTACTGGAAGTTTGCGTTTGATCTTTGTAGTTGAAGCAGCAATGTAACTGGCTAGGAGCAATTAGAAATTATAAAGTTTTTATCATGCTAAAGAGAATTGGGTGAGAAGGAGGATATTAAATAATAGTGTAAGTATAACGAAGACAAGTTTCGAAATATTGAAATACTGGCTAGTTGTAATCATCTTAAAATATTTAGTTACCGAAAAATTACTTTAATTTAATTATAGTTTTCATTTAAAAGTAGTTTAAGTTTTTTCTTTAATTTATATCTACTTTTTTTATTTTTTAATTCTGTAGGTAACATATTATAAAGTTTGGGTGAGTAATAAAAAACAATAATTTTTAAATATGCATCTTTCGAAATATTGACACTTGAAAGGTTTGTGTTCCAGCGGGTTCCAGATTTATAGTTTTTAACATTTGGTGGTTATTTAAAAATCCGTAGTAGACACTCTTACGTATACAGTTTTCTTACATTAAACAAATCTATTTCGTTATACAGTAAGTAATTCTGAGGAATGTCAGCAATAAAAAGTCAAAATCGGATAGCATAAAAAAATTTCATTTAGCTGCCGCATTATTTTTACACGGTGAAAATTAAGGTAAGTAGGATATATGTTTAAATAATCTCCAAATGATAACCTGACGGACAAACTGTATAAGCTAAAATTTGAAAAATATGTATCTCCTTATAGTGTTAAAATCTTAGTACAAATTTTGCAACTGAATATTTCAAGATGTTTTATACTCATTTATAATAATTCTATATCTGAATTCGGCATCTGTAATTAAATTGGTGAAGTTTTACGGTGAATGGTTCATCACAATTTGTCCAAATCACGATGCTGTTGTAATCTGACAGTTTGTATTATGGAGATATTTTGAGATTTGTTCAGATTGACAATTAGTTGTGCATTGTACAGCAGATTGTAATTAATGATCTTACAGAAAAATCAATATAATACAATTTAGTTATGCAATGTGTTTCTAGACCTTACACAATTTTTTATAACGCTAATAGTAATTGTACTCGTCTAGAACCTTAATGATTTACAATTATAATATACATTGTAAAACCTTCTTTTTTTTTTTTAATCACTTATTTAACGTCGGCCTATTTCCGCTACCAAGGCCAATCACCGACGCCAGGAGACGAGCTACCCCCAACCTAGAAATTTTGCCGAACCTCTTCTCTATCGAAGAGTAGGGATCTTTTACTTGCCTAACATTTAATAGACAAGGGACCGACTGCTTTACATCCCCTCCGAAGGATGGTATATCCACTATGTAACCCCCGCCTGAAGTTACATACCTTCTACGCATGCGCTGATATACAAGCCGTTAGAAGACGGAGCGAGAACGCTGTGTTTCCCTGGAGAGGCTCACCCATCCAAGTACTAACCGCGCCCGACGTTGCTGCATTTGCGTATCGAAATACGAGTATATGCAGACGTCTCTACGCTCGCTCCTATTGTAAAACCTACTTGCAGCTTTATAAATACAACGCATTTTCAGATGGAAGTTAAATTTTAAAATACTCTTATTATTTTTTTTTTTAACAACAATTTTTTTAAATTAACTTTGAAAAGAAGAAGAAAGTGTTCAATTCGATCCGTATGTATGTTTCATTTTTTTAATATATGTGCAATGATTACACTGGCATAGCCTTACCAAATATGTTGTAAACTGTGGGGTATGGCGCTAGTGTAGTTTTGTCAATCAATCCACTAATGCGCAGTCGGACAAAAACTACCTTAAAAATATTAAGGAACGAGTTAGAGAAGTTTATGCAGGTATTGATCATTGAAGGCATAAACAAGAAATTTTGTTATGTAATTATTAACTTTCTTCAAATAATAATAACGTAACTTGTACAACAGACGTAAAATTTAAAAATTTATTAAAAATTATCAGTTCTCAATTAAATTGGTGCAGCTAACTTCGACGTATTTTCGTTAAAATCAATAAAAATAGATACTTGCAGATACGCCTCAAGAAACATTTTTCTCTTACGTATCTCTGGAAAAATATATTTTCGAAAAAATGTTCCAGACCAAGCTTATTAATTTTGTTCATAGAATCCGAAGGAATCCCGAATTAAAAAACATTATGCTGACCTTGAAAATGTCTCAAATTAAGAATCGATAAAGCTATTTACATATAATTTTTCTTCTTATTAGCCAACTCTTATATATTTTTCTTCTGTAAGATGTTCACCCCGTATATTCTTTATTAAAATTATAATAACTTCTACTACTTTTTTGACAGAGCGCCAATAGACAGGTAGACAGTAAGAGACAGACACACAGACAGATAGACAGACGAAATTGGAAGACCTTGATCTTCGTAACCAACATAATTTAACACGTGATTTTTTGACGAATACAATACTTATGTTAAAATGTCAGTATGTTTTCCTCTCGAAACTAAATATATTTTGTATAAAATATTTTCTTTTTTTCAAAAATGCATTGTTCTCGAGATAAAGTCTGTCTCAGCGTTTATGGCGAGGGTACGGCTCGAGTTACCTCTCACTCATACACATATCAAGCGGTAAACTATTCTAAACCTACGACTTTTCACTCTATAAAACTTCTACAATTAAACTTTCGTCTCTCTCATTCTTTAATGCGGTTAAAATCGATAATGGGCCAACGTTTGTGCCCACTCAATTCGTATAGCCGTGCGACACGTTTCAACTGGTTGATCCGACACTGTTCGTCCTTCGCTTCAAGTCATCCTAGACCGTACGCTTCTCGTGACGTTAAATTAGCAGGCAGATTAGTCCACCATGTATTTAATAGTGACCGAAAGTAACGGCCCTTAGTCTGTTAAGTAAACTGGCTGACATCACGTGATCAATTATGAAAAGCTTGTCTTACGCCAGCTTAATTAACTCTTAACTACGTCCGAAAACAAAGTCATGATTGTAATAATTTATACTTTAAAAAGAGAACTTTTATTTTTTTATTATGTGAACAGCAAGTATCTTATTGAAATTCGGTATTAATGAGTTTTCGATAACAATAAGATTATGAAATTGTTTTACAGTTTGCCTAATATCTTTGTTTGAAAAATTAGGTTAATTTGCACGCCACTGGTAGATTTTTAAATATTTTGCAGTGACACAATCTCCTGATGGGTGAGTATTTTCCTTCCAGATTTAAAAAAAATTGCATTGTTAATAAGGGAGCTGTGATACGAGTCATGAAAATTGAGACATACTGTATACAGGTTGTCCATTTTATCAGGGCCTTCGAGGCTGCCTCGCTTAATAACAATCGTGCAATAATGTTTGTTGATCTTCACGAGCTACGGAATGGTTTTTGAATTCCATGGTCAACTTTAAGAGTTATGACGGAAAATCTCGAAAATGCAGAATATTTCTAAGCTTGATATCTTCTTTATTTGAAGTACTAGGAAAGAACTTCTAAGTCGAAAATTTCTTACAAAATAGTCTTTTGTCAAGGTATCAAAATATATTGAAAAACGCTGAATTTCAAGATTTACTTTTAGGACGTTAAAAAATGGAATAGGTGAAAAATATTGGCATTATATGAAGTATTTCCCCCCTTTTCAACGATAAGTTATATTTATTCATTAGAACTAAGTAATTATAAAAACACTTTTTAAATCCGTTTCCTCATCTGACATCGTACTTGCTATAAAGAGAATGATAAAACAAAATAAGTAAATAATAAAGAACATCATAAAGTAAATTCAGATAACAAAAGCAAAATAATAATCAAAGAAGTGAAATGAAAAATGCTCCTAAAGACTTCACCAGCGTGAGTAATCCACTTTTTAATGAAAGTTACGTTTAGAAAATCTACTTCTTGTCCGTAGGAGCAGGTTCTCAAATCGACCCGTATGTATGTTTGTTCAAAAGATTATTTGTAAATTGTAGAGTATGGCTCGACGATGGTCCCATGTTAGTTCATATCAATAAGCCATGTCTAATGTAGCGTGAGCAAAAAGTGGGAAACAAATATGTCTATTCAATTTTTGGCGGAGTCGCCAGGAATAAAATTTCTAACAATTATTAATTAGATATTTTCAGAAAAGTTGAAACTAAATTTGATGTCAAAAGTGAAAGATTCAAAATGAGGAATCCAATAGGGATGTCATAATTCCATAACTTTGACAGATTTACATGAAATTGGATCCCTAAAAAGGATGACAAATCAAGTTAAAGGGTTTTATCTGTCTGTTTGTCTGTAAAAGACAAAAAATTAAAAAATAAAATTATAAAAAGGAATATTAAAAAAAGTTTTTATTTAAAACAAAATGTACCAAGAAGTACAAAATAATTTTTCTGCATTCATGCTTTAGTTTTGGAATCTAGAAATTCAGCTGTTGTGGAAGAAGTTAGATAGTACCTCGTTAAAAGACTACTTTGCAAAAAAGAGTTGACTTAGAATTTCATAGACCTCCAAGTAATAGTGATATCTGGCTTAGACATATTTCCACATTTTCGAGATTTTCCGTCATTAATTTTAAACTAATCTTTAAACCATTCTAATCTAATCTTTGAACCATTCAGGTTGCAAAAATTAAAATTATACTTGTATAAACACATTTTTGGCACGATTGACATTAACCGAAATATCCTCGAAGGTACTGTCAAAAGGGACAGCTTGTATATTACTATACGTTCGATGAAGAATGGGATGGAAAAAATGAACCTTCGTGTTCCTCTCTCATTTATACTGTGTGTCTGTTTCTTGCACTAAATGTTAAATGGAAAATTAGACGGAAGTTTGAAGCCTTTATATGTGTGTGTCTGTGACTTCGTTATATCAAGACGACTGAAATGATTTTAAAGCGTTTTTTTTTTTTGTTTGAAAAGCTGGTATCTGCGAGATGGATCTTAGCCATGTTTGGTGGAAATGGGGTATGCCGTTTCCAAGACTTCAGGTTTCATTGTGTTGGGGGCTTTCAAAATATTTAATTTAATTCAGTTATCTACTGATTTAAAATTATACACCACGTCGCCTGCTGTAGATTACAATAAATGATTGCATAGACAAAGTTTTAAACAGAGCTTGTCAAATCTTGATGTAACAATAACAAGTTTCCTATGCACGCGTTAAAACGATTTGTTCTTTTGTAAATTAGTTATTCTATAAATTCATAATTCTATACATTTTAAATTGCAACGATATATTTAATTCTCATTTAACTTTCACGTTGTAGTGCGAGTTGAGATATTAGATGAATGTACTTTGATGATAAACTTACATTTTTCCCACAGTCAGGCTGCTCTAAAAGCAATCGGTTCCATGCAAGTCGAGTCGAGACTTGTATGGGACTGCACAAATGCCCTTACAGACCTAGGGACTTAGAACAAAGTGACCATGGCGTGGGTACCAGGACATAAGGGACACAATGGAAATGAAAAGGCCGATGAACTGGCCAGAGAAGGCGCAGGTAACGCCCTTATAGGACCCGAACCCTTTTGCGGTGTGGCCATGCCATGCATATGAGCATCCATTAACAAATGGGTGCAAATTAAATCTCTGGAATGGTGGAAAAATTTCCCACGACAGAGACAGGCTAAAGAGTTCATTAAAGAACGTTCAGCCAAATTTACGGAGGATCTATTAGGCCAAAATAGAAAGGCAATTAGAATAATAGTAGGTCTTCTAACTGGTTACTATCTACTTAATAGACATCTCAGTCTAATGGGTTTGGCAGAGGACGCAACATGCAGATTCTGCCAAGAGGCAGAGGAAACCTCAGTCCATATATTGTGCCATTGTGAAGGCCTGACTAGACTGAGATTCCAACTACTTGGTGATGAAAAGCCAAGAGCTGATAGCTACACTAAGGAGCCCCTATCAAGGCTGTGGAGTCTGATACAAAGGACAAAGCTGAATAAGGAGCTCTAAGGAAAACAAACAGGATCACTACAATAGATCCATGGGGGTCGCGATGGTCAAGGCCAATTGACCAGCTCCTCCTTCTTAATCTAATCTAATCTAATCTACATTTCAAGAATGAATTCAATAAAGTATTTTCCATGTCTACTGTTAAGATGCTAGAATGCATTGTGCATCGCTGTGCTCCATTTTTGATTTACATTTAACAAATCTATTTGATTGATTTCAGGAGAGTTGTGGCGAATACAAATATGGACAGATGAATTTGCAAACATCATCGAAAAATCACTAAGCCAATTTAGCTCATATCCATAACGTGAAACATCCAAGCTCGAATACAAATATTCTTAACTAACTTATTTATTTTATTTAAAAATGTCAAGTTTATTATTACTCTTATAATGAGTTAACGCTAATAATAACTTAAACATTCTTAAACTGTGACTTCCCTTCACAATTATTACAAATAAAAAATGATTTATGTCCTGAGAATGAATAAAAATATTATGACCTTTACTAATTACTTATAAATCCGGAATAAACTTAATTGCCACTATTAAAAAAACATTAAATGTTAATTTATTTTGATAAAAGTTTAATTATAACAAAGGTAGTAAACACATACCATAGGGATTACAGCAAAGATTTAAAACTATTAACAAGACATTACTATTCATGAAAACCATAAATCGATGTTTTCTTTTGTTTCTTTTTACTTTGCCTTTTAAAGTCATGTATAATTTTACAATCAATTTGTAAGTTTCTAAATGACTTAATCATTTTTCATTTTTTAAATACTTTTTGCTTACTATTTTGATCATGTATCCTTTTATCAAACATTACACGTAAGTACGCGTAATGTTTAATAAATTTATTTTTAAGTAAAAATAAATGTATTTTGTTCAAAATACTCGTCAAAATACTACTTATACATATTGTTGGTTGTGGCATTCTCTTAATTTCTGCTACTTTTTTGGAACCTCCTGCCACATATGTCTTCGCTTCTAAATACTGCGATGAATCTACAAAACAATACGTTTACCTAGCATAATATTGGGAAATAACCTTCGTGTTTATAACATTTACATCAATGGAACAATTAGAAGGTGTTTTTGGCAAAAGATCCAGGAAAAAAGTAGCATAGAAATATAAGAATTAGGTATTTTGCTGACATTTCTGAAACCTCCTTTCTCAAGAGGTTTTCTTTGAAAATCCTTTGTGCTGTAAAAATTTTACTCAAATCTTTTCTCTTCCAATGTATACAATACGTATATTTTCCACTTTCTGATTTATTGAATGAAGTCATTAAATCCGTTTTTATTAGTTATATTATGTAAATGCATATGTAAATATTATATTATTATACATAAAAGTACGCTATTATTAGAAAAAAATTATCTTCACGTAGCATGTACTGATTGCACATATTAAATTATTAAAACCATTGTTCACTTTCATTCAAACATCTGTCTCAATTAAATGTAACGCAGTGTTTCATAAGCTATTAAGCGTGAAGATATCAATGTCATGGCGCTTATTAATTATATGTTTAATGCATTGGAGAACAATTTGTTAAAAATAATTTATCTATAAACACATAACGTAAAGATGTTAATGATCTTGTTGTTTCTGATGTATATAATATTGCCATTTCATTTTATCTTTCTGGAAATCTACGAAGTCGTGACTATGTTTATATTACGACAACTCTTATGTAGTTAATATGGGTTGTTTGAATATAAACTGTATCGTAAATTAAAATGTTATTTTATTTAGTTAATTCATGGATGAGGTAAGATATCCTGGTGAAGGTGCGTATAGAGAATAAAAATAAATTTAAATGAATTAGGATATGCCCAGCCCTTTATGTTTGCTTCTTTGTACTATTCTCGTAATGCAAAGGTCAGTTCGACATGCAAATTATATGGTAATACTTATATGTGTTGTTATATAAATGCCAATAACATTTTGAGAACTAAATTGAATAAAAATAGAAAATTCTTAACGGATGATTGTGTATCGAAAGATCTATCGCTTCCGAGATTTCTCATGAGTCAATTTTGGCAAAATATTTATTATAATATGAAAAAATTTGGATTGTTCAATACCCGTATAAAGCATTACATATGTTTGAAGGACAGAGTTGATGACGATATAAACATGATTCCAGTTTGATGAGAAAGAAATCCTACGCTACCTCACCAAAATCACCAAAGTTGGCAATACGACCCACAGGTGTGCTCGCAGAACATGTAATGTCTGTAGGAGCAGTTGATTCGCCTGCAGTATACTTAGTTTCAGAATTAGATTTAAACAATATGGATCTTGAGAGTAGTTGATGGTGTCACCGTTAAAAATGTAAAAGTCTGGACCTAATTTATCAATAAAAAATCGCTGTCTTAGGAATCACTACTTCCACATCCAGATTTTCCGTCGAAGTCTCTTTAAAGGAAAACATCTTGATCATAATTGCACTAATTGATCGCAGGATTTTGATAATACTTGAGGCAGATGTTATAAAAAAAATTGAGGCGTTGGTTCTTAGCATATACGCCAAAAATGAAGTTTCTGGAATCTCATTAGCTTGCTCTGCTCATGTTCTCCAGTTTACATACCAGATGTCATTATAATACACACACCTACCAAATTTCAAGTGAATATCTCAATTTTATTTTATCAACCCCTTTAATAATGGTGTGGAAGTGGTGGTGAGTTGGAGAAATATGATAAAGAAATCTGAGATCCTAGCTCCTAGTATATGCACCAAATCTCTTACCAGCTTGCTTTGCTCATTTTCCCCTATTTACCTCTACTTACTCTTCACCCCTTTGACGGAATCATCTAAAAATATAATCTATAACATATATGTGTGAATATCTACATACACCGAATCTCAAGTTTCTGTACTCTTACCAGCTTACTTTACTCATTTTCTCTTATTTACCCCTATTTACGCCCCAACTCTCCACCGGATATGTTCAATATACAATCCAGTTCCAGATCTCGTAATCCGTATGTGCAACAAAAAAGTTACAGACGGACAGAATTTTTTTTTCGCTCAAATTTAAAATCTCGACGTTTCATGACATTCTAGATTTATTTCAACTAAAAGAATTTTGGACATTTTTTTTACGATTACTATACTTCCAATCCACTACGTGGATGTGGAAGTAAAATAATTGATGAGTCCTTCTTAAAAGGTGAGAAAATGACGAGAAATGCATTCTTGTAACTATGATTTTAGAAAACATTTTTGAAAACTCTTTCGACATAATTCCCTGCTGTCACTCTCTTGGTTAAATCTTCATGTCGTTACATGACCTGATCCTAGGAAACCCTGTGCGACTGGGTACTGTATTAGGTAGATGTACTTTATTTAGGGTCTAACTTGACCAAAACTGACCGTTCTTGTAATTTTATGCTTTGTCGATTTTTCGAAATCTACTTCGGATTCGACGATGAACTGACCTTGTCCACGTTTCCCTTCCAATATCGACATCAACCTTCCAGTGTCGATAGGTGGAGAGCCATCTGTATAAATATAATATAAATAAGATATATGAAAAACTTTGTGTAAGTAATGTTATAGATCCACCTTTCATTTAATCTAATTTTGCCAGCATCATGGAATTTTAGCGTCATTTCCAGTCAAGATTTTTTATGTTTTCTTAAGTCATAGAATACATGAATAAAATGTACGTCAAAATGTAGGTATTGAGGTATACAGTGAGGTTATAGTGGGGTGCCAGTCTTAATTTACCCACAAACCTGAGACATCCTCGACTCCAGGTTGTTTTTTTTTGTGTTTTTATTAAGTCATCGAATACATAAATTTTTTTGAATTAAAGTTCAAGCCTTTTAGTTATTAAAAAATGAGGGTGCCTCTTCTTATTTGTCCGCATCCCCTCATGGCTGCTTAATTTTTAATTACTATAGTGCTTATAAGCATAAGCTAAATTTATGAATTAGAAAATTTATTTTGTATATATCTAGGTAATATACGACTTTTCATTATTAATAATCTCAATTCAATTCATTTTAAATAAATTATTATCAGTTATTGTGACATATGCGGTGAGTCGCCAGTGCGTGGATGGTCAATAACTCTTCAACCGTCTGAAATTTGAAAAATTGTCTCAGAGAAAAATTGTGGGAGATCAAAAGTGGCATATTATAAAATTGTTTTCAAATCGACGGTGTCTCATGTAGCGGAGGCAAGCTAATAGTTGATTTTTTTAAATGGAACACCAAACAGTTTTTCATACATTTATATTTGACTATTAATGTTTTATCCAGGCATATGGCATTTTTGGACTGTTGCATTATTCCACATTTTTCAATAAATAATGCATTTGCGGCGGTCAAGAGTAAAATCTGTAAAAAACGTATTTTCACAAATTAGACCGACATGCGCCATTTCACTTCCATTGTTAGTCAGGTCATGTACGAATTTTCAGGCTTCTCATAGTCGAATATGTTCTCCATAATGATTCAAGTTTCTTCATTTTTAAAATGCATAACACAATTTTTTCAGATGGAAGCCCATGTACGTTTTTACATAAATTGTTTCAGTAATCAATTGCCCACACTTTTCTTTCGACTTGACTTATGAGGTTGTAAATAACACAGATACACAAAGAAGTGATCTGAACCCGGGACTTGACAGTAATTCCTATGTATTTTGACGTGCTGAACACGAATCCGATGTCTGTTTAGCTCCATCGGCCTCCAATTTTTGGTAAATCGCAAAAATAGCCTAAAATTAAAGTCTTCTATGTTATTTTAGTGATTTACTAAAGATTGGTGGGGGGCGGAGCTAAGCGGACATCGAATTCGTATTCAGCATGTCGAAATACATAGGGATTTGTCAGGTCCTGGGTTCAGATCACTTTATTTTGGGTGTATCTGAGTAATTGTTTGCTGACTCGATTTGGCCCCAATCAATTCAGTTTCGCATATGCAAAATCACTATAATTTATAGGTTCATCGACAGATCATAGAAAGCAGTATAACACAAACTGTGCCGATTTGACTCTGACTGATCTATTTTCATTAATCTCCATCGGACAGTTCCATAATTTAAAAAAGTAGTGATAAAGCTTCATAGAAGGCAATGAATTCAACACTAGCAATATTTACCCTCAACCAACCATATCAAAAATCATCACAATTAAAAAAAAAATCATATGTAATACCACCAGAACCCAAAATGTTTCTTATTTTATCGGCACGGTAGCGTTGCGAGCCAGCGCCCTGTTACACTGTCAATCCTGGGCTCGATCTCCAGTTTCAATACTGGCAATGTCTGTGGGTAATGGATGTTGTCTGCGTTTTTCAAATGTGTAACCCCCTTCTGTACAGCCTAGGCTTTGGATTAGGGGTTGTCTGGTGGTGTGTTTCTATTATGTTTCATGAAAATGAAATGCTATTTGTTGAAATTCGCGTTGTAGACACTGACATGTCATATTTTATTTCGTGAAATATTATCCGCAACTTGTGCTTTTAAATTTTATCTCCAATTTTTTTCTCGAGTGTAAATTGTAATAATACATAGACTTTTACCATTTAATGAGAGAAAGATGGTCAAAAATAACATGAATAGGTTGTAATATGCTCACCAAGCACGCAAATCAATTAATACATTTGTTTTATTTATTTATTTACAGTTTATCAAAAATTATAAATGTTGTAATTTCAATATAAATAACTGATTTGACGGGCACAGCTAGATATTGGAATATCTGTATGTGCCTTTATAAATTTCCAGTAATTATGTTATTTATATTAATTTTATGTGAAAATTAATACATTATCTAAACTAAATCTATACTAAAAAACACAAGAAAAGGAACTGAAATCTTCGAAATTGAGATCATAATACTTATAAGTATATATGTATTTATATCACATTATATCATAAGCCTGAGAAAACGTTCATAGTTTTTTATAATGAATGCTTTACTTTTTTTGTTGAAATTTTTCTTATTTTTTATTTGTTTTATATCCGTTGGTAATAAGTTGTAAAATTTAGGGGCCAAGTAATTCATAAACTTTAGGTTTATGGTCTTTCTATTATTTGGTATAATCATTTGCCTATTTTCATTGGCTCTCGTTAGATATTGATGGCTGACACAGTTTTGAAGTTTTTCTAATTTATGAATGTATGGACAGACTAACTGTATATACAGTGTATTTGTATTTCAGATGTCATCATTATAGAGCATAGAGTATAATTTATTTTTATTGTAAATCATTTTTATCTAATCAACAATAAAGATTAAATAGGTAAGTACATTATTAATAAACTCTTAACCATTGCATAATTCTCTGCCGTAAATACTATGCCCACGTACGACGTACGTAGTAACCAGAAGCAGCGCTAGAAGGAGCTACTTGAGTGGGTGCATATACTATGGGTGCATAATGTCTATAGCAGAAACACTAGTCGATGCACTAATGCTGAGCCGCGTTTGAGAATTCTTTGCAGTAAACTTCTCAGCAACGGGGCAGTCTAACATAGTACATACCCATGGTCTTTACGTTTTATTTTGTTGTCTGACTTAAAGTCAGTCACTACGTTATGTTTAAAATATGTCGAATTCCGCGAACTTTTAAGTTATTTCATCTGCATTTATTCAACATTTACACCTACTTCGGTTTTACTGAATGAGTCGCTTTGGGAATATTGGTACTGAAAGGGATAGGCTAGTGAACACAAGAAAATGTTCCGAGAGTTGCACTGGAATCATAAGCTTAATATTGCAGATATGTTTTATGTATTTAATCAATTTCTTCATATTCGTATTCTCCCTGAATATCACTTGGGATTTTAAATTTTATGTATTCATTTTCTCTCAAGCTAAGTTGCCAAATAGTAACTTAATTTTTACAAATTGGCAATTTCAATTTATTATCAACGTACTGCCGATTTACACTCTTAATATTACTAAACAACTGCGTTCTCGAAAAATTTTTACTGATATAATTCTAAACAGTATTGATGTTACATACGAATAAATTTATATACCTACAGAACATATCAGTTGTTCAAGCTATGTGAATATTATTGTTTATTTCACGATTTTCATGTCATTTCACTATAAACATTTCCCAATATTTTTAATTTATGTAATAATTACAGTAGGTACAATGAATAAGTTTGTTAGGTAAGCGTGTGACAGTTTTTTTCTAATGCCCATAGAGCACTTGAAACCGCAAGGACGAATTACAATTTGTTAATAAATCAACAAAAACCTTTTAAAGATCTCTGCAATTAATATTACACTGTAATGTAGTTGGTAAATCGCGACCTAAATTCATAAGATTATTTAAGGTGTTTGTATCGGTTTCCTTTTGCTTCCACATCCACGTAGTGAAGTGGAGATATTAATCGTAAAAAAAAAACAAAATTATTTTCTGTTACGATAGATTTAGAACGTCATGTAATGTCGATATTTTAAAATGAGCGAAAAAAATCTGTCAGTCTATATGTAACTTTTAGGTTCGTACGTTTTCTTGAAACGATTTAAGATATTGACTTGAAATTTGTTATACGTTTGTATTATAATGAGATCTGGAACTAGATTACATTTTGAACTTATTATGTTGAAGAGTTGGCGGGTGAATAGGGGAAGATGGGAAGATAAGTCAAGATAGCTTGTCAGAGTCCAGAAACTTGAGATTTGGTAAACACATTTGGAAACTGTTCGGTTACCTATGGCAGTAATAGCAACCGAGAGCGAATCAACTAGGAGCTATTCTTTTTATCGTAATACACAGTGTACATCGCCCCACTACATGTATGTGGACAGCTCGAAATACCTTTATTGTAGGAGGTCGTTAAGTCGTTGAAATTTGTACAATATGAAAACCAACATTTTTCGAATCCGTATATACTAGAAGCCAAGGTCTCAATTTTTTTTATGATATGCGATATCTCCACAATCATACCCACACCATTATTAAAGGGGTTAATAAAACAAAATTAAGATATTCACTTGAAGCTTGATACACGTATGTATTATAACCACACCTGGAATTAGATTACATCTTGAGTTGTTTCTGTTGGAGGGTTCATAGGGGTAAATTAAGTAAAGCAAACTAGTAAGAGTCCAGAAACTAGCGATTTGGTGTATGTATAAACTAGAAGTTAAGGACTCAGTTTCCTTTATGATATCTACCACCCCCATCACCACCTCCAATATTCTCACTCCATTATTAAAGGTGTTATCAAAATAAAATTGTGTTTAAGTATTTTAAAAAACGTTTTGGACATCAGCCACCACCATTACCACCTCGGGGTAGACGATATCAAATATTATATTATTAAAATTCTATGAGCAAAGAGACTTGAGAAGGATGGGAAATCTGGATGTGGAACTAGTAGCAGTGGTTTTCCTTCTTTGTTTCACTAAGAATTTTATCAGCTTTCTTAGCCTTTAGTGCTATTATACAGGCACACACACCAAAAAATGTCGAGTACAAGAAGGCACACCTACGTATTCCCACTGATTTTGACATGCTGAATACGAATCCGATGGCCGTTGTGCCCGATTCGCTCTTGAATTTTTCCTAACCTCAAAAAACACTCTAAAAATGTCCGAGAAAATGTGAATGTAGCTAAAAATCTGAAACAATTGAAGGGTACGTAGGATAGCGAAAGAAGTCGAATGGGGCAAACTAGAAGAGTATAACTTTTTTTGTTTCCGAGCTAGATCCTCGAGAAGTGAGGAAAAAAACATTTTTTTCTTCCGATGACTTTGAGCTGCTCTATCTTGGAAACGAAGGACCACAGGGATGTCTGGTTTGCGCCATTCGATTTCTCTCGTCATCCTACGTACCCCTTAATTTTTTCAGATTTTTAGATACACTTTCATTTTTTGGGGCATTCTAACGGTGTTTTTTGAAGATAGAAAAAATGCAAGAGCCCACCGGGCAAAACGGACATCGGATTCATATTTAGCAGGTCAAAATCAATGGGAATACATAGGTACTTCTTGTACTCGACATTTTTTTGTGTGCCCATGTTTATTAATATAGAATGCAACACAACTGAACAATTCACGAACTTGATATTTTTTCCATCTTTTTTTCAAAAACTGTCTGGGTTCTCAATCAAAAACATACACTCATAGTGTCTTTTTTGGACATCCAGGTATATCGGTTTACAAGAACAAGATTTCAGTCGCTAGGTATTTCCCATCCTGATAATTGAAGTGTTAACATCACAGGCTACGCCTAGAACAAAGATAACAATAATAACAATTTACTTAAACTTTGATCTTTGGCTTCAACCATGAAATCTTGTGTGAAGACGGTGGAATTTCTTTGACACGTCGCATCGTGTTATATTGTGAAGATCCGCATGCAGACGACAATTTGAAATAGAGGTAATGTAGGTGGAAGGTCGTCGAAGGTAAAGGAGGAGCGGTGTTGTTGAATACTCGAACAAGGTTGAAGAGCTGTACAAACCCTAGGCATGATCGATATTTAACAACAAATGCCAGAAGAGACTCAATTAATTATCGCAACTACTATGTTGAGATGTACACTTTAAAATGTCACTGGGGCAATGTCGTTAATTAGAATTAGAAGAAATTGCCATTTTTAGACACGTATACCTTGGGAGCGACTGACTGTTCACTATTTGCCGAATTTAGAGCAAATTTAGTGAGACAAAGGAAAGCAATGGAAGTATAATAGATTTTAGTACAGTGGCTAGACGTAAGAAAGATGCAGAATTTATAAATATAGTCATATATAATGATAATGTTCTAACGAGTGATTTTTGTGAAAAAAGGTATCATCTTCGGTGTTTACATGGCCACAATACTTGCTTTTACCGCCAAGGGTTGGAAACCACCCCCAAAGTTAAAATGTTCACATTTTAAACAGTTTTACTAGTTTATTTTTGATACTCAGTAAACGTATGTTTTTCAAGGCCGCTCATTAGAACTGTGTTAAAATTTAGAAGTTTGAAGTGGCGGCCCTATTATGGCAAATGAGAATGAGGTAAAATCAGGTCTGTCAGAAATAAACTGTGGGGTGCTCATCGAATTTCAGGGGGTACCAACTCCTTTATAGTTTAGAAAAATTGTAAAATAGTCCCACACAGGTAATGTTGGCATTTTAAAAGGTGGTGTTCAAATGTTCCCAGGGGGTGCCGAGCACAACTATACAATAATCCTTAATTATTTACAAAATTACATTAGAAGTATGAGTAATTATAATAAGTTTAAAAACGGAATAAAACAGCTTTTTTCTCAAAAAATGATTATATTTTAGACCAGTGGTTATTTTTATTAGGTGCTACCCCTGCCACCCTTTATAAATTAGCGAGCCCTGCATAAAAAACTGTTTCTTTAGCGCATTCATTATTATTAAGTATTACACCACTAGCGGACTTCATCCGGGACACATCACAAAAACTCTACGAGTTTCGACTGGGTGACAGTCCGCTTGCAGGCAACATTACCCAAATAAGAATGCATAATGCCCCATTCCAAATTAAACACCCATTACCATACCAGGCGTTGCCTATCTTTCGGCAACCTCTATAGCCACACTCTTTCCTACCAAAACTTCCAACTATCATACACTTTTCACCACCATATCTTTTATTCTATATCTATCTCTTTCCTTCGTCTTGTTTGTCATATGTTTGTATTTTTGTAATTTTTGTTATTCTGTACTTTTTGTTGAAAAATTCAATTTAGACCGATAAACTTTGTAAAAATTTTAACTATTTTAAACTCAATTTTCCTTTCTCAAAAACAAAAAATTCCTAACGGCGAGCAGACTGTTGGGGTAATTTGTTTAAATGGAGCTTTTCCAATTGAGTTCGTATCCATCTCAACAACAAAATTATAAAATGTTTTTTCCCATATAATAGATTAAGAATTTTTTACCCATTGTTTAGAATTAAGTTTTAATATGTTCAAATTTACCGATAATTTTAAGCCGCCACAGGCGGCAGGAGTATTATCTTTTTTAATCATTTTATCGAGCTAAACCGGTCACGACCCGTCCAACCGCACTAACACCACGGCGCTGCGCGACGTGGTTGTACGGTTGGCTCCGGGTCATGATCCGGGGAAGCATTATCTGTACTAAAAACAAAAAATAAATATGATGACGATGATGGCTTGTGATCACGGAGTCTGGGTTCGAATCCTAGACAGGGTATGGATGTTTAGTGGCGTTTTTAATGTGTTATAGAGATGGTAGAGGTGGGCTCAACTGCTGTTGCTTGGTACAACATGTCTAGTCGCTGTTATCTTTCCTGAGTTCGAGTCTCAGATGTATATTTCTCAAAAATCACCCTTTTTTTAGAACTGTGGGGGGTGAGAATCATGTTTAAACTCAGACTCAAATGTTTCACCTTTTATCTCACAGCTGTAGGAAAAATTTCTTTAATTTTTCCCAATTTGAAGGGACTAAAAAGTACAGATTTACAATAGTCGCAATCGTGAAAAAGTAATCTATAGAATATAGCAGCTAGATTAATAAATTTAAATCTTAAACAAAGCTCATAACTCGTATTTGAGAGCATATACTCAATATTGTTTATTGAATAAAAATTATCAAAGCATAGAAGCAATATGAATATTTAATAGCAATTTCAGTTCATTTTATTCATGTAATTAAGATTGATGATAATTGCTCATTTCACAGTCTGGTAACTGTTTAAGAGTAATTAAATGCAAGAACCTGATGTCTCTTAATTATTATACAAGAAGTTACAATGTTGTATAATTAGTTTAAAAAAAACGTAAGTAAGCACATTAGACATATCATCCAGGCATTTTAATACTGTAATCATAAATGACGAAATAGACATAGGGTTTAACTTTTCTTGTTTTAGTGTAGAACATTTTTTATTAACAACTAAATTTTATAATTTCTCTTGGAAATTTTATTTTTAATGTCTTTAATACCTTTACCTCGCTTACCGAACGAAAGTACTGTATTCGTGAAAAAATCACCCATTGGAAAATATACAGGGTGGACCGTCTAAAGAGAATAGATAATGAAAAAATGTTCCTTCGCTCAAAGGAACCCGTACAATTCTTATGGAAAATGGCTCTCAGCTAAATCGGCTGAAACTGCAGTATATTGTAGATAATTTCTTCCTGATCAAAGTTTTCATGGGCACAAAGTAGGATGCCACCCCTTCTCGGGGGTGAAAAGTAGTACACTCAAAATAACTGCAGAAATCGATAGGGGGATTCATTCTAAGCAAAAAATGTCCTATGAAGTTTTTTCGATAAGTCAATATTTTTCTATTTATTTGCGATTGAAAATGTTTATTTTTTATCTAAGAAATGCACGTTTCAGAGCGATTTTTCACGAATAACTCGAAAACCTTACGTTTTATCAAAAAAATCTTCAGAAGCAAAAATCAAGCTTATAGAATAGCAAATCTTTTATTTCTGTAAGTGTAATACGAACCGAGTTATGGTTCGTTGAAGGTGGCTGACTGTTTGTTCGCCGAAAACTGAATTCAAACCTTTCAACGTTAAATAAAGGAAAAAACAACGAATTGTTGGAGGAAAAGTTGTCAGACCTTATTTAAAGCACTTGAAAAGACCTTTAAGATAAGTTTTAGTAGTTGTTACCATAAAAACTTACGGAGTTATGATGAAAATAAAATGGTTGTCTCGTCATACATTTACAATTTATTTAGGTACACTTGATTTAAAAAAAAAACCGGTACACTTTTTTTAGCTATGTAAATCATTCGTTCTTTGATATTAATAATCTTACAAATAGCACTTTGACGTTAATCAGTGGCGTCGTTATTAAAAATGGTTCGACATCTAACAGATATTCAAAAATTTCGAATTGTTTCTAAAATTGAAGATGGTTGGTCCATAAGAAGACTTGCTGCTGAATACAATATGAGTAAAACCACGATAATGAGTGTTAAAAAACCATGGGAAACCAACCAAACGGTATTCCGTAAAGTTGGTTCCGGTAGGTTCAGAAAGAGCAATAAACAAGAAGATGAAAATCTTATAAATTACCTAAGAGAAAACCCTTTTCAGACTGCAGTAAATGCAATTTCAGAGACAAATTTCCCTGCTTCGGTACCTACTGCTTGCAGAAGAATAAAACTACAAAGCGACTTGAAGAGTTGTTCAGCGGCTAAAAAATACAAACTTTCAGAGGAAAAGAAGCAGGGTAGGAATATTTTTGCACTCAACTATATAATCAACGATGAAAACTTCTTGTCTTTTCTGACGAAAAGGTTTTTAAATCCTGTAACGAGGGACATGTTCGCGTATATAGGCCTCCTTCCACTAGATACGACGAAAAATATACTTTCGATCCACAAATATCAGGAAAGTTTTCAGTCAATGTCTGGGCTTGGATGAGCCTAAATGGGTTAGGTGTGTGTTGGAACAGTGGTGGTCATCTCAATTCTATTAAATATATTGAAATATTACACAATATTATGTTGCCGTCAGTAATAGAGGGAAAATAATTTTATTTTCCAACAAGACAACTGCTCCATACATACGGCCCATCGTGTCAGGCAATGGTTTCTTAATAAAAACATAGAGTTGTTACCGTGGCCATATAAAATTCCGGATTTAAATCCAACTGAAAATGTTTGGGGACTAATGGGGAAACATATAAGAAAATTAAATAACCATCCAAACGATGCCGAAGAATTGGAAGGTATAATTGAACACGCTTGGGAGAACTTGTCGCAAGAAGTTGACCTTGCAAGAAATCTGATTTTGTCCATGCCTGCAAGACTTCAGGCATTTTTAGACGCTAATGGAGCAATGACAAAATATTAGTTAATTCTGTATTACGTAGTTGAAGTTCATTTATTTTATTTTTTTATTGTATTTTTATGGTCAGTTTGCATTGTTTACATTTTTTTAATCTCAAGTGGTATTTTTGTGTTCTTATTTTAAAAATAGAATTATCATTATTCAGTTAGTATTTTAATTACAACCATTAGTAGAATTATCCGTAACAAATATTATTTTTTTTAAACAATAGTATGGCAGGCTTGAAAATGTTTTGAAAAAGTTATTTTCTGATTATTTTTTAAAATTCCATTTGAGTAAAATAAACAAAAAAGGTTTAATAGGTTTAAAAACACTAAGAAAACTGGTCTCCTCCAAAAAACCCAGTTCCGGGGTAAATCACTTCTTCTCCACCCCCCTCTCGACATGCCTGGGCAGCCCTATTTACAGACATATGCACACAACTAAACTATTAAGATTTTCGATTACAAGAGTTGTATCAGTTTTTTTTATATCAAATGTACTAACAATGTATCTTAAAAGTTTGAATGATTTAGAATACCCCAGATTTCAAAAGAAAGTTTGATTCGATTTTGAAATGATTTTTAAAATGTTTAAAAAAAAAATATTTTTTTTATAATAACTCAAAACTAAAGAGGATACATAAAAAATGCAAGATGACAAAAATTTAGTTTTTTTGCAGATAATTTTTATTTCTCTTTATTTCTCTAGGATGAATATTAATTGAGATATCACCGTTTTAAGTTCGTCTTTGAGTGCGAGGACCACCTTCCTCAATGAAGTTCAGTTTACAGGCCTTGTAGCCCTTGAAACTCCCTGCAAAATGGTTTTCGGAGGGATTAGATGTCTTAGAAATTAAGGAAGTTACTGTTATAATACCTACCAATCGCTGAAAATTTGTTACATCGAGATTATTTCTATTATAATATGACTGTTTGGATGAGTGGCAAGCGCGCTTGACTCTCAGCCAGGAGTTCTGGGTTCGATTCCCGGTCGTGGCACTGGGATTTTTTCCGAAAGAAATTAATCCTAGTATACTCGGATATTGGATGTGTGTCCCTTGTCTCTAAATGTATAGCCCTCTCCCGCACAAGGCTCTGTCAGAGCTTTCAGGGATAAAGGGGGTTGTATTACCTGTGGTGTTTATTTATTTATTTATTATTATTATTACAAATCAAGATTGCCCGATTTAAGAGATCAGGTGGAGATATAGTAGTAACTCAGAGATGGAAGAAATTTTAGGTAGGTACTGCTCAATATTACTGTACGGAGCTGCACATATACGGACTTTTTTCTATACACTGGATTGAGTATGTGGTAGGTTCCTTGTGAAACATCTTTAGAATAATTATTTTTAGAAAAGGGAAAAACAATGCTTTTAGATGTTTCAAATAAAAACTGTATTTTTATACACTCTACATATGTTTCGGCTTGTTAGTCCTTTCTCAAGAGCATTACAGATGAAGACTTTTTTCTGACGTTCTGTGTCTTTTATTAAGGCTACCACCAAGAACAGTGAACAAACCCAGATGTGGCTTAGGAACAAAAATATTTGTAAGACTGATTGGGGATGGGTTAATAACGAAGAATATTTACAACGCTAAATATGCCTGCACCGGAAGAACTTCTCAAAATGATATTTTGTAATTGCAAAAGGGATGCGGCACAACTTGTAGCTGTCGAAAAGAACATTCTTGTAATGCAATATGTGGAACATGCTCCGGTGACAACTATCCCAATTGTCATCCAATTACAGGTCAAGAGAAGGAGGTCGATGGTGATGATAATTCTTCTGATAATCTATAGATATACTCATTTAATAATTTCAGTATTTAATTTTAAGTAAACGTGGTAGTTAATTTTAATCACAAGGGTGATTTGTAGCGGATGAAACGTTGCAATAAAGCAGGAATATTATAAACAGTGAGGGGATATTAATGAATCATAAATGCACCATTAAAAATTTTCAAAGTGTTAAAAACTATTTTTCTTGTAAATTTCGTCATAATGGGTGGTCGTCAAGGGTTAAAGCATTGCAATAAATCATAAATTCTATTCCAGAACATGAAAGAATGTCTATTTTATATATTTAAACATGATTTCAATCTTCAAGTAACGCTTAAATCTTATGGTTTTTAAATCTTTTAGTCTAAAAACCAACAGCGCACATCAGGAACATATAACTTTTGAAGAGAGGGATAAGATAAACTTAGTTACAAAGTTTAATCAAAATCGGTGTTACCCGAAAGAATTCTGAGGTAGTGACTTATTTTTACCGTCGAACACTGGACTAAGTGCCTAATGGACAATGCGGCCTTTATTTGCACACTTGAAATAAATAATTAAGTAGCAGTGGTTTATGTTCATTGCCATCCTCAGCCCACACTGCATTTAATTTTATGTAATATCAAATGATTCCAAATAATACATTTAAATATGCAAATTCATGCATTTTACAGGGAGAAGTTCAAACCTTGGAATTGTTAGAGTTGAACGCAAATAATAACATAAGATTTAAAATAGAAATGCTCACTACGTCTTCTCACGCTTATGCCTTTAGAATCAACAAACTATATTGAAATTAATTATGCATATTTTATACTTTAAGCAAATTGTATGATGTATATAAAATGTTTGTAAGTTCGTAACATAGGACAACTTAGAATGGAATTTGACAATGTCTTTATTGAATTTAACTTAACAGAAACGTGGCGATGGCATATCTGTTTTGACTACACTCGCATTTTGATACGAAGAGTTGCTCTTTGTGCTTGGAAAGACTACTTCCAGGAAAACAGCTTCCTCGTCACTACTTCTTCTAGTAGCTTGTATATGAGCGTATACGCAGAAGCTAGGCAACATTAGGCGAGGATTTCGTTGCTTTACATCTAGGATGTAAAACAGTTGATCCCTATTAAATGCTAGGCAAGTAAAAAATCCCAGCTTATTGTAAGAGAAGAGAATAGAAGGTGAAACAATTTAGAGTTGTAGTATCGCATTGCCCACTGCGAAAACCTATTTGACCAATAAAAATAAACAATATTGGTTGTGTACTTAATTTCAGAGAATCATCTAAACGAGAATTGAGCGATATTCGGGCAAAATGCTAATCAAATAGATAGCTGCTGTCGGCCACGCCCGATTTCAACTTTTACTCGTTACTATTATTTTTAAGATTAGGATTGTGATTATAACTTTTCTGTATTTGAATCGTTGCCGCTCTTTATTCCGTTCTTTTCAATATCATTTTGTCACTGCCATTGTTACTATTATTGTCAATGTCATTGTCATTGCCAATGTCGATGTCAATTATTAGTTACCGCTATTATTACTAAAATCAACTGCATTTTCACACTTTTGTATCTATTTTTTCCCTCAATGTCAGTTAACCGATCTAAGATTCAAGGTACTGAAAACTATTTCTCACAATATTCAAAATATTACTACTATTCATATTTTCTTGTTTAAAACGGATATGTTTATTTAATGCGCCTTATGTAAAACTTAAATGCGCAAATTAATCAAATTATTGCTCAGTGTTTAAAATATATGTGGTTAATTCTTACTATTTCTTATTTTTGGCTTGATTACACAATATACTTATTTTTATCGATTAGCATCAAGATTTTAATATGTCCTAATAGCCCAGTAAATTAGCGTTCTTCTCGGGAAACGTTTCTATCTCGCGTCTTTATCTCGCTGGATTTTTGCATACATCGAAACACTGCTATTTAAACAATCTCTCAACAGTCCCCATCGATACCGAGTAAGCACATTTTTACAGGTGTTGAAAGGGGGTGAGAAACAGTATTTTGCGAATATTTCGCAAAATATTAATGTTCACGCAAACATGGCATCAATATAACTTGTAGCTTATAAAATTTGCTACAAAAAAGGTTTAATTACTTTTTGAAATAGGGATAACCGTTTTTGAGAAAAATGGCTTACAAATTTACACGATCGTGCGTGACTGAAAATGAATTCTTTTCCACACCGCTGCTCGCCGCTGGGATAAGGTATAGGCCACGTTGTTTAAAATTTGGTATCCCCATAGGCCCAATTCACACATTCCTGCATTCTTTATTAGGTATTTAATTAATTTTGCGTCTCATCTGTTTCTGACATCTCCCCAGACTCTATGATCTCTTTGTCGGTTTCCACCATTTCTACAGCTTTCACTAAATTTATTGGATATATGCCGTCATCGTTGTCAGCACAGACGTTTTCAGTGATATCTTCATTATGATTTGTGCAAAATTGACCAGAGCAATTACCACACACAAAAGTAACTGACCCTTTTTGTAGCAAATTTTATAAGCTACAAATTAAGTCTGAACCATATTTGCATAAAAGTCAATATTTTACCAGACATTTACAAAAAATGGTTTTCACCCCCTTTCAACCCCTATAAAAAATTATGCTTACGGAGTATCGATGAGGAGATATTGTCTAAAATAGCAATATCTCTCTACACACAAAATAACCACTACATCCACATCCAGATTTTTCATCCAAGTCACTTTAAAGGAAACACCTTAACTATATTTGCACTCTAATATGTGGACATTATTGGCCATAGAATTTTTATGATATATGGGGCAGATGTCATAGAAAATTTTGAGGCGTTGGTTTCTACCATATACGTTAAAATTGAAATTTCTAGACTCTTATTAGCTTGCTCTGCTTATTTTCTCCTATTCACAACCCCCACCTCTTACCTCTTCAACGGAATCATCTCAATCAGATGTCATTACAATACATACATGTACTAACCTTCAAGTGATTATCTCAATTTTATGTTATCAACCCCTTTAATAATGAAATGGAGGTGATGGGAATGGGGGGTTAAAAAATATTAGAAAGAATTCTGAGGCCTTGAATTCTAGTAGACAGAGATTTTTTTCCAATAGTTTCCTGTATATTGAAGATAAATTTTCAAGTTTTCTTGTAACTTGTATCTCTATAAGTACTCTATGTAAGCTTGATAACAGCTAAATATCTTTTGTTTGTCAAAAGTTCTTTTTTTATAACTCAAAAACTAAAGAGGATACGTAAAAAATGCAAGATGACAAAAATTTAGTTTTTTTTTCAGAAAATTTTGTTTCTCTTTATTTTTCTAGGATGAATAATAATATCTTTTGTTTGTCAAACGCGACATGTTTCCTGTTTCACAAGCACTTATGACCTGAAGAGGAAAAATGATAATTCTTGATTTTTCGTTGATATTACACAAAATTTTAAAATTATTAATTTGTGCACTGAAACAGGTGGACATCATGTGGACCATTTGTTATTAATGTATTTTTTAGAATAAACTGTTACTTTATGTTAATACAACATTTTATTCTAGAATTGTAAATACAAATGGAGGAAAACACGATAATTTTGATTAGTATTACAAAGAATTTTAAGAGTATCTTTTTGCAGCTCTTTCAATGCTCTGCAAAAATATTCAAATATTCCGCAATTTTACAGGGCGATTATAAAAATATAGCCAATAAAATATTATTTATTATGAAAAAAAAAAATGAGAAACAGAAGATATTTAGTTGTCAAGTTTACATAGAGTACTCCCCCAAAGCTCCCACCAAAATTTCAAAATGTTATCTTCAATATAACGGAAACTATTGGAAACAATTGTTTTTTTCTGTCTCGCTTTAAGAGGATATACCACCTCAGGAATGCATTTTTGGACTAAGATAAGTTGGGTTATACGGGCTCAATATGAATTCAGGAATCAAAGGTTCCCCTCCGGGAACTCAATTCTGGGACACCCTGTATACACCAAATCCAAAATTTCTAAACTCTTACTAGCTTGCTTTACTTATTTCCCCCCATTTACCCCTATTTAACCCCAACCCTTCAACGGAATCATTGCAAAATATAATCTAGTTTCAGACATCGTTATAATACATACCTGTACCAAATTTCAAGTGAATATCTCAATGATATTTTATCAACCGCTTTAATAATGGAGTAGGGGTGTGGGGGGTTGAAAAATATTATAAAAAAATCCTGAGGCCTTGGTTTCTAAGCATATACACCAAATCCCAAAGTCCTGTGCTCTTACCAGCTTGCTTTATTTATTTCCCCCTATTTACCCTTATTTAACCCCCAACCCTTCAACGGAATCGTCTTAAAATATAACAGTTCCAGATTTTGTTATAATACATACGTGTACCAAATTTCAAGTGAATATCTCAATTTTATTTGATTAAACCCTTTAATAATGGAGAGGAGGTGGTGGGGCAGGGGTTGAAAATATTATAAAAAATCGGATTGCTTGACTTATACTCTTATCAGCACCTAATTTCAAGTCATTATCTTAAACGGTTGCTGAGAAAACGAGCGCACAAAAAGTTAGACCGACAGATAGACCGACCGACAAAAAGAACGACAGACAGACAGACCGATAGGCAGACAGACAGTCGTTATAAGAATTTTTTTCGCTCAAACTTAAAATCTCGACGTTTTATGACATTCTAAGCCTATTTCAACAAAAAAGAAAAAACTTGAAATATTTTTACGATTACTATACATCCACTCTACTGCGTGGATGTGGAAGTAATTCAGCGAGATGAGAACTTTTCTGCAGATTGGTTCTATATTAGTTTAATTTGACTGGGGTATAAATAATTTATAATGATTAATGACGGATAATTGCCAATAACATTTTTAATATCGATATATGTTCCTTCTTAATTATAGTTTTCTATTAACAGTAATTGAAATTAAATAAAGTTAACTTCTGTTAATACCGAAATCATGTTTATCTCCTAATTGAGTGTGTAGCCGTTGAATCTCCTTGTATTTATCCAAGTAATTGCCATAAACGTAAAGGTGATCTTTGTAATTAACAGTAGCCTAATTGGGTTATTCCGGAGAAAAATAAGTCGTATAATTTAGTAAAGAACATGACTATATTATGTTTTTTTATGAATCACAAAATGAACATGTGTGTGCGCTAACAATAGAAAATTTAACAGCTGTTTAAACAAATCTTTAGAACAACAGAATTATTTAGGAAGAGAATACTTTTAATGGGCATTTTTTAAATATCTTGATGAAACATGGAGTCATTTGTGGCGATGATTTTATCTTTAGAGGGCAAAGTGACAGCTTACCTAAACGACATAATAAACTCATATTTAATGTCCATTTTGTAGAAAAACGTAAAATTCTTGTAAAACTTTAGGTAAATACAGAAAATAATTGTAGTAAATTTTATTTAATAGACATTGGTGAGAACATTAGCTTTTGGTCACATAGGTTCATTTTGTAGGTAATTATATATTACTATTTGTTAGTAACTATACAGGGTTTTTAGCAAAACCATGCCTATCCTGAACAGGGAGGTATGGGAGGTCATTTGACATTTATATGACCAGACACACTTATATGGAAAATGCTATGGTTTTTTTTATATTGCCGATTTTGTACATTTCTAAATCCCAAGTTTGTATCATTTATGTAACTATTAGGTAATTAGTTTAACTTTTGATATTCAGAAATACTCTTTTTTTTGTTGTCCGAAATAAATAATTTGCCAACAAAAGATAAATAAAAAGTCTCGGCTTGCTAAAAAATAATAATGTATTTACAGAGAATACACAGTAATGCTAATTTTGGGTGTCGAAAGTTTTATAAAACTTTTTGGAAAAAGTCGTCTAGATGTTTCAATTATTTGAAAATTTAACTCTATTTTACTTCGTTAATGTGGTATTATCATACTTGCCATCAAGGTTTACCAATTACTAAAAACGACAACAAAAACAATACTATCTTTGTACCTAATCAATATTATCATTATTAGCTGAGATTTTTTAAAAGTAAAGAATTTGTTCCAGATTCATCCTTGTTACAGTGATACAGTAAAATGAAATACACATAAATAACAATTTTTTCTACAAATGCTAGAAAATGTTTAAATGCGTTAAATGTAGTTTTAAAAAGTACTAGCCAGTGAACATACAATATTGAAGCGTCCGTGGACACGCATATGTTTAAACCGAATATTTAATCATATTTGATGAATTGTCAAAAAATATTTCTGAAACTTTTAACGAAAAACATAGGATGGTGGAATAGAGCTGAAATCTAATCACACGATGTTTCATTCTGCTTTTAAAGTCTGAAGATGGTAATATTTGTACTTTCTTCTCTTTTTAAAGTGGGTGGAAATAAAGGTTAGATTTGCTGAAAAATATGACCTCGTTATTCGTCTATTTCTCCTACAGTTCTCCTAAACCAATTCCAATAACTTTTTCACAGACTTTTAAGATATGTAGAAAAATTTTCTATTTTCGACGATTTGCTCTAATAAACTTCGTTTTAAACCATTCCTCCTACATCCCTACACCGAGTCAAACAATTACTGTACGGCCAGTTTTTAGATTTGCTGTTATACAAGATAATATTACTTTCCTTTCAAATCGTTGACGAATAATTTTTCCAAATAAAAAATAAATAAAATATTTCTAAACACTTAACCGTTTTCCGCAAATTGGTTATTTATGAAATTTTGTATCTCATTTCTTCATAATAATCCCATTACTAACATTTCAAAGTAAAATTGACGTATTACCTAATCTAACTAACCTTAGGAAAGCTTCAACCCTACGAGATACATTGTATATTATACAGTTTCGATATCTTGTGTATGATTGTATGCTTAATTTAAAACTATAGTAAGTCTATCAGAATTTGTCGTATTTACAAGAAATGATCTACACACATATATACACAGATATATTTTATTTGATATTTAAGTTAAGTGTGTTATTAAACGAATTTCTACACAATTTCCCTTCACGCTGATTCTAAAAAATGTAAGCTTATAATATACCTATATGATTAAATCAAATAGGTGTAATAATGGAAAAAATAAAGGTTACTGTAATACTCTTCAACGAAATTATAGCATTTCTAATGAAGTTTCAGTTTAGTGGCTTTTCTAATTGCTTTTTCAAGAATTAGCACCGAACTTCGATTTAAGTGTATCGTTAATTAAGTTAGTTAAGTGTAAATTGATATTTTATACTTCTTTGAATTTGCTCTTATAACAAGAATAACACATCATAAATGAATGTATTTCCAAGATAATATCTTTTAGATATTGTCTATAATAACTAATCATATGCTGCTTTAATATTTTGTTAGTTTTATAGGGTATTCTCCCACTTCTGTAAAAATGTTTTTAAAAAACCTCATCCGATACAGGTTGGTTTTCAATACTTCTGGTTATTTAAAAATGTCTCACACCCAAAAATATATAAACAGAAATAAAATTGCTAAATAATAATTAAAAACTGTTAGTGTCTTAGAAGCAATTTTCTCTTTACATTATCAATATTTTGAAATATTTTCAATCCGTCACACATGACAGTTTGAAGAGACTTCAAAGATAGGATGGGGGAAAGCCATTTTTCTCCGAAATGTTAACATTTCTATTATTAATTTTCATTATTTATTTTATTTTCGTTGACAGATTCTTATGTGTAAGACACTTTCTAGTAATTAGAAGTATTCAAAAACTCACCTCATCCATTGATATTTTTAATTAAAATTTTCAATATTTTTAATTAAAATTTTCAATATTTTTAAATAAATGGTAAAGTACTCAATAAAGAGCAAGAGATTAATATATTTTACTTACACTTATGGGTATTTGTGAATATTTATAATCTGGTAGAAAATTAATTTCATTGTTCAACTTAAAATCAAGATACGTCTCAGAAATGTTTTTTTTTAATATTTATGCAGTGTGTCTCCGGATGGACGTAACTAGACTTGTAATTTTTCTTATTTCACATTTTAAGAGAAAAAGTCATTGTTCATAGAAAGTTTAAGTATCGTAAAAAGTCGTTAGCCATACTCAGACTTTCAAAATAACATACAGGGTGGTTAGCAAATAGGGAAACGTGCATTTGCGCCAAGAGTAAAGCATTAGTTTTTTGAGAGGAATTAAAAAATGTCACTGAAAGAAGTTGTCTCTAATGTTAATACTACTTCATATATGAAAATCTAACATTATTAACATTAGAAACAACTTCTTTCAGTAACATTTTTATATTCCTCTCAAAAAACTAATACTTTACTCTTGGCAAAAATTCACGTTTCCTTATGTGCTAACTATCCTGTACATTATTTTGAAAGTCTGAGTATGGTTAATGACTTTTCACGATAAGCAAAACTTTTTATGAAGAATGACTTTTTCTCTTAACATGCGAAATAAGGAAAATTACAAGTATAGTTAGGTCCATCCGGGGACACAATATGTGACAAATATTTTAAATTATTTGAGATCACAGTAACCTTGAACTAAAATAATTTTCGCCTACCGCGCAATTTTTCGTAACTCACGACGCATGCACACGATTCCACCACAACGCCTTACATCAACCCTCACCTTGTATTTACAAAGGTAAATGGTATACCAGAAAAAAATCTCGATTTTCGTGGGTCCATTGCGAGAGAACTGCTAGACCATGACATTAACATTGAGCAATGCTCAACCAACATTCATATTATCGTTCCTTATATAAATTGCTAAATTTGCGAATATTATTATCAAAGAAAAAATAGAATATATTTACTTGTATTTACTTATTTTCTATATAAGTAAATAACCTAAAATTTTAAATTCAAATGTAACATTTTTATGATTACGCACGTATTTCCAATTAAATTGTTTAATTAAATGTATACCATTGTATTATAATTAAGCAGGAAAAATTATATAAATAAATATCCTTCCTTTATATGCCTAATTTGAATGAAACCTTGATGTGCACGTATTATAATAATTTGTGTGTAATTTTAAATCAGAAGCTGATTGTGTAAAGTAGTTTGTTATATTTGTGTGCCTAATAATAAATATGTATATTAATTCATTAAATAACGTGATATTATGTCTTCTAGGATATAAGCCGAGAGCAGTTTACCTTAATGTGACGACAAAATTTATTGATTGCTATTTTAATATAAAAATGTGTAAATCAGAATATTTGTATTAAATTTATTACTTCTAACATTATACAGTTGATTCCAGCTGGTTTAAACTGTCAATTAATCTATTATATGTAAGTTGTAAAAATATGTCGCTTTATCATTGTGTAAAATAATTTTCTGATTTAATACAATAAAGCATTTACTTCATGAATTATTAAAATAGTTGATATAGTAAATTTTTTCTTTTATTATTACAATGCATAAGTTAAACTTAAATTTAAATTACATTTTTAAATAAAATATGTTCAAAATAATATGCCAAAAATGCATAACTGTTCAGAAGATATTAAACTGTTTTTATATACCTATATTTAGTTTCATATTTTATACATAGTAAGGCATTAATCAAAAAATGTTATTAATAATACATTTTTATCTTTGTTGTTGTTCTTCTTATTTTAAAGGATGCACCAACTCTTACCAAAAATAAAATTTTCCGGTTATTTGCATAAATATTTTAACTATTCATCTAATACTTCTGGTAAATTCTAATACCAAAACATAAAATATAAATTACAATTTAATAAAATTTAGACCAAACTGAAGAACTTACAATAGACTATTGTATATTTATTTATTGTGCAATATCCAAACAGGCCTATAGTAGGATAGTAAATAGCATTTCAACATAACTACTACTACTACTACTACTACTACTACTACTACTACTACTACTACTACTAAGTAAATCTACAAAAAATGTATACACATATACATATACACATATACATATAAACATATATATACACCCATATAAATACACTTATATCAACTATACATAAAAATTACTGAAGTGCGTGTTGATCAGTTTATAATATTTTTTAAGAGGTAGGGACCAATCTAAATCTACCAAAGTATTTATGTTATTAGCCAGTCGAAGCATCGACAAGAGAGGGGTGGGGATAGAATATATTGCTGTCGGTGCATTAAACATCAATGCATTGCGAGTCCGTCGTAAAGGTACATTAAATGGTAATAATGCTAAAATCTTCGGGCTGATAATTATACTATTTACAACTTTATATAAAAACATGGAGCGAGCGTAGAGACGTCTGCATTTACTCGTATTTCGATACGCAAATGCAGCAACGTCGGGCGCGGTTAGTACTTGGATGGGTGAGTCTCTCCAGGGAAACACAGCGTTCTCGCTCCGTCTTCTAACGGCTTGTATATCAGCGCATGCGTAGAAGGTATGTAACTTTAGGCGGGGGTTACATAGTGGATATACCATCCTTCGGAGGGGATGTAAAGCAGTCGGTCCCTTGTCTATTAAATGTTAGGCAAGTAAAAGATCCCTACTCTTCGATAGAGAAGAGGTTCGGCAAAATTTCCAGGTTGGGGGTAGCTCGTCTCCTGGCGTCGGTGATTGGCCTTGGTAGCGGAAATAGGCCGACGTTAAATAAGTAATTAAAAAAAAAAAAATATATAAAAACATGAGCACTGCTACTTTACGTCTCATATCAAGAGACGACATATTAAATTCAGTTCTTAAATGTGCAGATCTAACATAATGATAGTTTGGTGTCGTATGATATTCTTTGTAGTATAGGTATCTCAGAAATTTATTTTGTATTTTTTCAAGTGTGTTCATATAAATTTGAGGTTGTGAGTGCCAGATTATCGATGCAAACTCAAGTTTGCTTCTTACAAATGCATAGTACAGAGTAGTGATAGTTGTGACGTTGGTGAAATTGGATGTTTGTCTCATTATAAATCCTAACATGCGATTTGCAGATGCAGAGATGTTTTCAATGTGTTCAGAAAATGAAAGATGACAGTCATAAGTGACACCCAAGTCCTTTTTAAACATATGTGAGTCATTTTGTAGTCGAACACAATGGGCTCTCTCTTTCGGGTAATTGTTATTATGAAACATTTTTTTATATTAAATTGTAATTTAAAATCGCAGCTCCACTTGTGTATACTATCAATGTCTTTCTGGAGCTCCACACAATCTCTATCTGTTTCAATTTTTTTGTACATTTTAAAGTCATCTGCAAAAAGTAAGCATTTAGAGAATTTAACAACTGAAGGTAAATCGTTAATAAATAATATGAATAATAATGGACCGAGATTTGATCCTTGTGGCACTCCAGAATTAGTATAATATTTACCAGAAGTGTTCCCATTGTGTTTTACTACAAAACATCTGTGCTGTAATTAACTTTTTAAGAGTAGCATCATTTTCGTAGATAGACCAAATTTATATAGCTTTCCTAATAGCATATCATGATCGACTGTATCGAATGCTTTGCTAAAATCTGTAAATACAGTATCGAGTTGTTTCCTTTCCTCCAATGTTTCGTAACCGTAGTTAGTAAATATGAACAAATTCGTATTGATAGATTTTTTAGCTACAAAATCATGTTGCTCCTCTACTAAACTTTTTTCTACGTGTCTGTATAAATGAGAATATATAATTTGTTCAAATAGTTTAGCTGGAGCACACATTATTGCTATACCTCTGTAGTTTGAAATGTCCATTTTGTCCCGTGACTTATGAATTGGAGTATACGCAGCTAGCTTCCATGCATTAGGGAAAGTTGAAGTTTTCAATATCAGATTAAAAATATGAAGCAATGGAACTCTTTACCATTCTTGACATCCCTTAATTATGTACGGTGGTATACCATTAATACCTGCTGTTTTTTTAGGTTTAAGTTTTTTAATAGCTGCATTATAATCCAATTCATTTATTATGTTCAAATTGAATGCATCGTTACAACAATTTCCACTATCATCTGAGAAGTCTAGTTTGTAGTTTGATTTTTCAGTATTATAAACCGATGAAAAAAATTTAGCAAAACATTCAGCAGTCTCACATTGATGCACTTTATCCCCCTGATATACATAATCATTATAATTTGGGCATCCCTCTTTCTTTCTATCAATATATTATTATATGTAAAGGTTTTGCTGCTACTCTCCTATTGAAATCTCCGAATGCACATTATCATTGCATCGGTATCCACATTAGATAATTGAAAAACAGACTACACTCACGACATGACAAGTTATTTCGCAATATTAATGTATAAGTCTTATTCACGCCATCTCCTAGCCGTATTAAAGGTTTGTGTATAACTTTCTTCACAAGTCGCCGTGATAAAAAATGGCTAGGTCGTAGGGTACCACATTCATTGTGAGGTATGCACCCGCCTTCTTTTGTATAAAAAATTATTGACCATAATAGCAACCAATATAAGCACAAATTGGTTATTATTTATGCATTCTCTTAAATATCTTGAAAGCTAAGAGATATGGGGTAAAATACTATGTACCTGTTTGGTAGAACATACAATTTTATAGAATAATGGCTATGACAAAAACAACGTTACTTATTATAATTAAGTTTACACAGGCAGCAAAAGTCGCGTAATGGACTTCCAAAGCGATTATTATTCTTCGACATTTCTTGATAGTAACCTTACGACTTTTCTCATTTATTTAAAATGCAATGAAGAATCTTTAAAAACTTGTGCGTCATTTGTGGACTCTAAAAAACAGTTTCCATGAAATCTGTTGTGAGATTTCGTTAGACCCTCTTTTACTTATATTGTTGCCATTAAAAAAAAAAAACAAAGGACTTGTTTCATGGATTTTTGCAGTTTTCTGATCATAGATGTTATCCGAGATAACTTTCGTCATATGGATCATATTAGTAAATTTTTTGCAGAAGAGGCTTTTAATTATTTTTTTATGGAACGGGCGCTGATTTTTTAAAGCATTCCGAAAAATCTACATTATCGGCGACAGCCGAAAATTGGAAAAAAAAATACTGGTACATATCATATTTTTTATGGAATTTCATAATTTAAAATTAAAAAATATTTCCGGAATTAACCCCATTATTCAGTATATTACTGGAAAATAGCACTTACGCCTGTGACTTTCCATTGCTGACGTGTCTCTTATGTTTTCTAGAATAGATTTTTAAGTTCTAAATGGGGTAAGCACATTCTGGAAATTAGTGTGTAAAATCATTTTACAAAGATTCAACAGTATTGAAAGCATCACACATTGTTCATATTTTCCAAAAACTAGTTGGAAGACATTTTATGTCCTATGCATTATTCCAATCAGCCTTCTTTTGTTGTATTACATATCTAAACCATCATACCAGTTTCCCGTGATTGTCTGGTAAGCGTGAGGTCTCAAGTAATTTAAAGAAATGATATATTTTTACCTTAATAACAAGTAGTCTTAACAAACAATTTTGTTGTGCTTTTATAATTATGAGACATAAGTTCGTATTGTCAAATATACCGCAATAAATAAATAATTTATTTTTTAAACAATGGTTTTCTTTTAAAATTGAATTGCACTAAAAAGTAGAAAATAAATTTTATTCAGTGATTACATTACCAAATGATGAAAAAGAGAACTATTGGGCGTTTATAAAGTATTGCTGTTGCTGTTATACTACAACATACTATTCATATTGGGCGCTGTTGCTGTTATATTACAACATACTATTCATAACGTTTTATCACAATGCTGATTTTGATAAAGGTAAGATATTATGTTTTATGAGCGTCCAATGGTTTTCTTTTTTATCATCATTTTGTAATTTAATCACTGAATAAACATTATTTTCTACTTTTTAGTGCAATTCAGTTTAAAAAAAAACATTAAAATTTTTTAAATAATTTATTTATTGTTTTTATTTTTGATAAGTCCTAACTTTCAAATGAAGCAGAATAGCTTCAGAATGATGTTATTGACTGTCTTTATTGGTATATCAGCACGGACAGACTTAGATGAACAGTATACATAATAAATAAGTACTTTATTGTTTTTCATAACAAATATTAGGGTGTATTACTTTTGATATATTATATTAAATTTTAATACAAAAATAAAAAATTTAAATTATATCTTAACAAACATATAAAATTTGGAAAAACAGGAGAATATAAAATGGATAATTATTTATTGTAGAATATATTATTTTTGATAGATCATCACAAAAGTTTCGCTGCTACTCTTCTGTTGAAGTCTCCATTTGCATATTATCGATCGCATCGGTATCCGTATTAGTAGTAAAACAGACTACACTCATGACAACTTAGTTCTTAGCATGAATAGATTGATTGACTTATAAACTGATACATCTTGGAGGTTACTCCTCATTTACCTATTTGATTGAGCGTATCACATCTTATATTTTAGAGTTGTGAAAATAGAATCTATAATTTCTTATCTGGGAAACTATAAAACATAATGTAACTTTAAACACGACATTCCATTGCTAATATAATATTCCTCTTCCTCTTATATTTAGAACAGATTTCAAGTTCTAAGTAGGATAAGAACATTTTCGAAATTAGCGTATAAGATATCTTTTTAATCGGCACTGAAGAACCTCAAAATCGTCATTAAAATGCTACAGTCAGTAAAGTAATATATTATTGTACGATTTCTTGTTGTTGACGGAGGTGACAAATAAACGTCATCATAAAGTTTCATTGTTGTGAGTTCAAATATGTGACTCCAGCCCATTAGTTAGGGAAAGGGCATGTAAAACCGACGACGAAAGGTTACCGTCCACCATTCAGTGATCGAAGAGAACATATAACTACGACTTTTTTTTCTCTCTGAAAATTTTTGGTATGATGGGAAAATATGGAGGGGGACATTTTTTTTCAAAAGAATGGTTATCGATATCTGTCTTCATGGGTCGTTAATATATGTACTTGGCATATTCCAGTTATACTTGTGAATGAAAATTCCGCTCGGTGCGCGTTAGACGGAATTTTAAAAACAGATTTTTTTTTATTTCTCTCTACCTCGCACCGAACGGAATTTTCGTCTGCCAGTGTGACTGGGGTATGTCAAGTACATATACTAACGACCTACGAGTACAGATATTGATAACCAATCGTTTAAAAAAATATCCCCCCTGCATATTCTCCCACAATACCAAAAATTTTCAGAGAGAAACACAATTCGTAGTTATATGTTCTCTTCGATCACTGTGTGGCAGACGGTATCCTTTCGTCGTCGATTTTGCACGCCAAATCTTAGACTACATGAATATAACGAATAATACAAATTGTAGCATAACTATTAATATTGCTAAATATATTGTTTAAAGAATAGTGTTGATTATTTTAATTTTTTTAAATAGAGTTGATTAATCTGAATTTCACAATTTCTGGATTTCAAAAAAAACTTTATGTGCAACTTGGCACTAAAATTTATTTTTATGACTTATGCAATTTATTCCATATCGTGATAAAAAGTTTAATTTAGTGCCTAGATACATAAATAACTATTAAATAATAATCAAGAATATTAATGAAATAACATATTGGCCGCACTTTCAAAAAAATACTTCACTTAAGTATTTTACATAAATCTAAACATCTAGAAAATCTATAAAAAACATAAAATATCTATAAAACAGTTGCTTGTTACGCATAAGGTTTTAATAAAGCTCAAGTCATTTGATTTAAGCAATACGAAATGTTAACGAACATGTTTGTTATGCTATTACAATTATTAAGCAAAATTTCGTATTATCAAGTATTCCGCAAATTTCAATCAAAATAATCTCCAATATTCTGATTTAAATTATGTTAACCTTGTGTAGTTAGTTACATAACTAAATAATTTATTTTCAACATTTTTATAAATGGTCCATTATAAATTTAGAAGGTTGCCACAGGCGCCTTATGTCGAAATATGACACTATATTACAATAATTCCAATTTCTTTGTTCTTCTCTCCTTAAATAATTCTCTAACAATAGGCAAATCAGTCACTGCCCCTGATAATCTTACTGTTGAAAAAATGAATGTATTGTTGTTTACTAGTTTAACAAATCTCCAACATTAAAATGTCATTTATTAATTTTTCAATCACTTAGCGTTGATCACAGCATTGGCATATTATGATATATAATGAAATCTCTATAAAAAAACATATCATAGTATCATATATAATAGATGTTATCTATTGCGTAAAGAATATATTATTTTTGATAGTTCACCGCAAAGGTTCTGCTACTACTCTCATGTTGAAGTCTCCAAACATGTTATGATTGCCTCGATATCCATATTAAGGATAGATAAAATAGACTGCTTACTTTCCGACATGAAAACATTAATTGTTTTATAAATTGTCATATTTTTAAATATCATTCCTCATTTAACTCTACGGACCCTTCTAAGGGTCAATAGCTAAGAAAAGGGGACTAGCGTTAGCGTTATTTTGACGCAAACTATACGCTTTCGAGGTATTGTTCCAAATTCTTGGGACACCCTGTATGAGCTAGATGTATATCATTACTAACACATGTACGTTACTTCATAAACATTTATTATTTTTAGTATGCTTTTAATCATTCTTTACCTACAATGTTTTATTAACATATCTTGAATGAATTTATAACTTCAGATAGTTAAGTATTACAATTATTTATAAGAACATTATGCAAGGTTATTGTTGTCTCCTTATAACTAACATTGTTTATTAAAGGGTTAATTAAATAGTCTGACCGCATAGCAATGTAAGTATTATTACACTTTCTGAATATTTATTTATGTTTAATAACTTATGTTGATTTATATTGTAGATATATACAAATTAATTTTGAATGAATATAAGGAAATAAAGAGAGGAAACTAAATTTAAAACAATATTTTGCGGAATGTTGTGGGGTATTGACCCACAATATTTATGTATTGTAAACAACAAATAAATTAATATTAACAAATATACTTTTGATCACATTTAATGATTTTTTTTACAATCTCTGAATATCTGTCATATATATTATTTTTATTATTGTCCTTTTTTCCTTTTCCGCTTTTTTTCTATTCTCGCCACCTCTGCATGAACTATCTCGGTGGCGATGTAGTGTTGACTACATATGAGAGAGCATCCCACAATACTCCCCCGGTAAGTGGCGTAAGTGGCAATTTCAGTCCCGTTGGTTGCAGATAATGTTAGATCGCGATTTCGTACAATGTCTGAAAACACATTACGTGGAACCACAGAAATATCAGCGTCGGTATCGATAAGGAACCGTAACTTATTAGCTGAATCAAGGAGAAAAAGTCGGGATCTATGAGAGGGTTGACTAACGTTAGTAGTGTGGATGTTAGTCAGAATTCGTTTTTTGCAGAATTGCTGGAACTTGGGCTTTGAGAAAGAAATTGGGAGTTGTAAATGCACCAAGGACCTGAACATTTTCTAGCATTAGCTTGCTACAGTTGGTGACAATAACAAATAGTTTTACTCGAGGAGTCAAAAATACGACGAGAGGGGAAATGGTCGCGTTCTTGAGCGGGAACGACAACGGCAATCCATGCCCCGAAAAACTGAAAAATCAGGACGCTGATCCTGATATTGCGAGCTATTGGGTTTATTAATTTGACTCATCTCTAAGCTATGAACAAGTTTAGAAATGGTTAACTCCAATGCGTTTAACCGATTGACAATACTCGTAATTTCAGAATTATTAGACGACAGGTTAAAAATAGAAGTGGTACGCGAAGTAGCAAAACTAGAATGAGGCGGCAACGGGCGAAATACAGGGGACATGAATGGACTATCGCAAGCTTCCCAAACCTTATCAGCAATTTCCAAAACATCCTCTATACCAGTTTTGCCCGAAGTCGTAATGGCTATAGAGGCAAGTTTGGGTAGACGATGCTGCCAGAGTCGAAGCAAGAAATCGGAGCTGACCATTTCAGAAACGCCAACACTACTCAACATATGCCGGTAAAAATCGGAGGGTTTACGGTCTCCTAAATGAGCGCCCGTGAGTAGATCCTCGAGACGTTTCTCCTGACTTGTCGACAAGCGCGTAATGATGGCCGCGCGAAGACTGTCATATAAATTTTGAGCCTTCGGAGAGCAAATAACGTCGTATATTAAATCAATAACTTCAAAAGGCAAAGAAGAAACGACAAGATCATACTTTTTTCTATCATTGGTGATACGTGATACATTGAACTGCGAGTCAATTTGACTGAACCAGACTTCTGAACCGGTAGTCCAGAAAGGCGGCAATTTGATTTGTGACATAATTTTGCTGAGATTTAATATCCAATTGAGCAGGTAATTCTGCTGATTCTGTCATAATACCAAAGTGAAAAAATTAAATAAATCTAAAAACTGAAGTGAATTAAAATTTACCACCAAAGGACTACTGCAAGAGCTCTCACCTGTGCAATCAATCGCTAAGTTGTGGGGATGCGGTGGTACAAGCTGGTGTTGTGAGACAGAAGCTGTGGCAAGTGGCCCCAGAACTCCAAATCACCCAAGGCTGGGAAATCGATTGTATGGAAACGTCAGTGGGATTCAAACAGCGGGAATCAAACGTCGGGAAACGTTAGCGGGATTCAAACAGCGGGAAATGGCTGCGGGAATCAAACGTTGGGAAACGTTAGCGGGATTCAAACAACGGGAAACGGCAGCGCGAATCAAATGTCGGGAAACGTTAGCGGGATTCAAAAAGCGGGGTACCAATTTGTGGGGTATTGACCCACAATATTTATGTATTGTAAATAACAAATAAATTAATATTAACAAATATACTTTCGATCACATTTAATGATGCAATAATATTTTTTTACAATCTCTGAATATCTGTCATATATATTATTTTTATTATTGTCTTCTTTTTTTCTTTTCTGCTTTTTTTCTATTCTCGCCACCTCTGCATGAACTATCCCGATGACGATGTAGTGTTCACTACATATGAGAGAGCAACCCACAAATGTCAACTAAATATATACCTTTCTATCTGTCGTTCATCCGTAAAAGCATTCTGTATTTTCATGTGCGATTTTCCGAGAACTGCTAATTCTAGAAAAAAAAGTCAATTGGAAAACCCGGTCCCTTACCTCCATTTCATCGCATCGCTATCTATTTCGAAAGATTTTCTAGAATTACTTAAACTTGCCCTTCATATTGGCACATTTTGTTTTAGTCTGTATATAATTCATAAATATAAAAAAGTTCGCAAAAAAGCTTAGAGGGAATACCGCATATTAATTTTCAGTTTATTTACAACAAAACGCCTTAAAGAAGGTGTTCGGTTTCTTTTATTATTATCACAAAAAATTGTCATACATAATTATTAGCAAGGTAAGAACGTATCCAATACCACTGAATATAATTTGTTGAAATCCTACCGAATTGATGATTCATTCGAATGAGCTATCTAGTCAATGTGGACATCCAGGGGTGGGGAGTGACTATGTACCGCATGACCGAACGCCGGCGATATACTAATCAGAAGCGGTCGGTCTCCTTTATGCCTTTTTAAGAGCTTTTTATATTTGAATTATATTCAGGACAGACTATAATGCTAGCGCTACACGTTGGGACATGTCTAGCATATCTCGGCCAAAAACCAACGTGTGGATAGTAAGTTTCTCTTGATCGGTCGCGAATCGGCCAAGTTTGCCTGTGATCGCCTTGGTGTCGTTAAATAGTACACAAATCAAGGGGATTTTGGGCGTGCCACGTTCACACGTTGGTGCATGAATACCGCGTACAGCGTGCGTATCTATGTTTTACTAGTAGTTAGTGTTGCGTTATAATGGCAGTTTGGAACAACGATAATGTTTTTAAGTTTTAGAACTATATCAGGGAGAACCTACGATATGAGACTCGAAATATAATTGGCTTGAGATTTTGAACAGGTAATGGAGACGTATATGTCTATCACCAGTGGCTAAAAACCTTACACTAATAGCAAAATGAACTTTGGCTGATATAGCTTTCCTCCAATCAGAGTCTCTCTTTGAAGTACTTGGTCCAATTTTGCACAGGAGAAATTCGAAGTCAGTTGGTGACATCATACAGAAATTCTTGAATTCACAATCTTTTAGGTTATTGCAAGCACTGTTGTATCGGCCAACGCTTTGATGGCATGTTTATAGACAAATGTTTCGACAATTGTTTCGGCAATTGTTTCGACCAAAATATATGTAGCGCTAGCATAACAAATATATAGTGATATTTTGAGACTAATTCATTGTTAAATAATTATTTATACAAGTAAACCACTTGATAGATCATTATGAAATTCAAGATTCTATTATGCTAATAGTCGGAACGATTAAGGAAAATCAAGTGAATCGATTAAGGATTGTGATTTGTAATGTTTCCGTCCGCACGTATGTAGGTACAGAAAAACTAACGGAGACGTATGACAATTTTCAATAGCAATTATAGAATTCAATCCAAAAGTAGCACCATTTTAGAGCAGAATACAGGGAGTATTCTGGAGAAGAATAGTAAAAATTGATTCCTTGCAGAATTCACAAATTAAAAATAAGATTTACTTTGTGCTGGTAAGCTGAGCGTGCCAGAAATCAAAATTTAATAGTATTTAATACCTTGTGCCCCAATAGTTTTTATAGTGTTAATTTTAAATGTTTTAAATCTGTAATACAGATATTATTAATTTTAATGTTAATTTTAAGCCACCACCGGCGGCAGGAGTTTTAACTTTCATATTAATTTTATTGAGCCAAACCGGTCGTGATCCGCCCAACCCTACGTACACCACAACGCTGCGCGACGTGGTTGTCTGGTTGGTTCCGAATCGCGATTCGGGGAGGCAATGTTTGTATATTATTAATTTAAATAAAATTTGTTATGATGATGATGGTAAGCTGAGCGACAAAACTTTTAAAAAACGTGGACAAAGTTAAAAATACACAAACATAAAGGTGAAACTGAGAACCCTTTTCAAGATTGATTTAAAATCATAAAGATTTGTGATCGGAGAATGGCTAGAAACTAGTAATTATGGAAGTAGTTAGTGTATGAAATTCAAGTATAAACAACTACTTCATAAATAATGATACCATATACATGACAAACAATTTTAATTGGAAGTAGTCGTTGTCAAATTTGTACTGAATCGATTAGTAAACCGCCTCTACTAATAGTAAGCAGTTAATTGTTGACCCTGATATTTAAATATACATCAAAATTCAATTTAAATAGCCTCTTCAATAAAATATTTTTCAGAACTCTACATATATCCATTAATAATAACATGTAGATGGAATCTTACAAAACAAATATACATCTAATCAGACATTATTTGATTTTTATGCATACATAATTATAATGTTTCTTTTGATGGCTCTATTACTATTACTGACACGAGATTCAGGTTAATCATTTAATTAATATAAGAAAAACAAAATATCGTCGGCATTGGTAGCAACACGTTTTTTCAGTGTCAGCTTACCCATATTACATGGATGGAATGGAATCAAGATGTATTTACGTTATCAAAATAGTGGCCAACATGGAATTTTCTCTCACTCAACTCATTATTCTTTAAACAAAAGATGTGAACTTAACAACATGTATCAATATGTGTTTATTTTAATTTTTCTTTTACCGGATGTCTCTTATGCATATGAACCTTGTTACACTAAACGATTTCATTTTAAAAAATAACCACATTATAGGGCATTTAGATAACAGTTACTCTTAGAATTAACGCTAAATGAGATTCATTTTAGCAAATGTCGTTATTCACCTTGCTTGCCAATGTGACACCGATAAGAGCGTTTCAGAAAGACTTTAAAACTTCATTTGAATTATTCAGTTTAGTGCATGGTCATAACGAAGTACCACACATCGCACCGCATATGGCATCGCACTTAGGCTTATCTTCATCGATCTTTGGTGTGGATTACCATTGATTCAATGCGGTTTCCTATTCATTACGTACAACTGTAAGTGATATATTTCCAAGACAATATTGTTGCGAATTTTCCACCTTTTAGGAACACACTGTATAAATCCGTGGGTTCTAAATAATTTCAACAAGAGATAATCACCACTAACACTTTATTTAACAATTTACTGACTGTACAATACTTGTTTACTAATATTTAACCTCACTTTTCACTTTTCAACTTGTTCACTTTTATAAACTGCCTTCTTAATAAAACTTCCCCTTCCGCGCTGGTAATCGCGCCTTATATACTCCGAATTTGACTCTTTAGATCCATCTAGAAACAATCAAGAATCTTCTCCAACAACATTCCAGAAAAAGTCCATTTCATTCTGACAGCTTAAAGTCACAATTAGTATGCATAGGCGTATCATCTCCAGTTCCAAGGGGGTGTAATTCATAACAATATAAAAAATAGCATGTTTCAACGTTAAAGAATATCAATTTTAATGTGAATATATAATACAAAAGACACATATCGATACCAAGATTTAATATGAAAGCAAAATATATTCAAGATAGTTTTAAAATTTATTTGTAAAATTATGTTATTTGGCAAACGGGCATATTATATCTATGTAGTAATACAAATCTTTTTCTGTATTTATAGTTCAGTCAAATTATTAAAAATAACGTAGCAACTTCAGAAAAAAAAATGGAAAACTATAAGAATCATAGAAAAATAAAAATACCAAATGAAGATTAAACAATTATTTAAAATTTTTCTTACCACTTTGGTGCTATAAAAATGGTCGTACCCTAGATATAACTCACCTAATTATAATAAATATACAATTTTGGTAATAAGCGATCTCACAAGCCGTTCTCGCGTATATCTTGAAAATGGAAATTTATTAATTATTCTTATTAAGTTGAAAATTAATTAGAACTCAAATTCAACGAGTGGTAAAACAACACAAAAATTGGTTGTGTTTGATAGATATTGGAATAAAATCTGAGTCACTAGAAAAAATTATAGATATAATAATTATCAGTATAATAATTGTATTATTGTACGTGTGGTAGATATAAAAGACTGCCTCTTTAAGAGCAGCTGTGTGAAACTGGGCCTTTTTCACCACTTTCAAATCAAGACAAAATATGATGATTCAACCTAACAAATAAAGATGCATCTACCCCTCCCAAAAAATTATTGGTGTGAGTCAATGTTAAAATATCACCCTCTCATTCATTTATTAATCTGCAATTATTTTACTTTATTGTTATGCAAAATCTAAATAATTTTGAAATTATTTTATTTCTAGGAATCTTTGAAAATTAAATTTGCACAAAAAATAACGTAAGCCAAGTTTTAATTGCTTTATTTAAAAAGGAATTAAATCACAAATCCACAAATATTTGGCTATAACTACATAATTTATATTTTTTCAAAAGAATACAATGTTTCAAAATCAATTTCTGCATAACCTGAAATAAAACTAACTACTTCCGATTAATACATGGATAAAATAAAATTTGATCAGTCACCCACCCTCCAAAAAACATCTTATAACACTATCATTAACTTCTACTTAGTATCAATTAAAGTTTTGCAATGCGTTGTAAGTAAAAGTGTCCAAACTAAACATTTTTAAGGAAGCTTTACGGAATATTTGGAGGGCTATAAGTTTGGTTAAATCATGATGCACACGTACAATTACTTACAAGATACCTTGTAAAGCAGTAGAATGTACAAAATTAGACAGTATCATTTTTCAAACATTTTACACCTTAAGGTGGCCATTCCCTAGAAAGAGACATCCGACAGGGAAATATTGATTATTTTTGGTCATAACTTTTTTTTCTTAGTACGCATATTTTAAAAAAAAACTATAATAGTACCTAAGTAGAACCATAACAAGACTATTACTATAAATTTTCACTCAATAATTTCAGTGGTTTGCAAAATAGCTAGATTTAAATTTAAAAATTATGTTAACCTTCCTATTTCGTAGTTTTAAATCTAGCTAACAAAGCACTGAAATTATTGAGTGAAAATTCGTAGTAATAGTCTTGCTATGGTTCTACTTAGGTATTCTTATACTTTTTTTTAAATACGTACTAAGAAAAAAAATCCCTTATCGGATGTGTCTTTCTAGGGCATGTTCACTTTAAGGCCAAATTTTCAAGTTCACGTGTATAGAATGCAAACACCTGAATTCCAACATTTTACATGCGTATTATGTAGCAAACTCAGCACGCCTGCTGCGATGTAAAAAATGTATAATTCAACTGTGAATTAAAAATGTAACATTCTAATCTAATCCTGATGCTTGCAACTAATAAGTAGATTGAGCTTTTGTAATAACTGTATATTTCGACGCCACATCATAACACAATAGTAAGTCAATATTAGATAACCTGATTTCGCTTTATAGAGTACGATACAAGCGTTGGACCATAGCGAAATGAGATGTAATTTTCCATTTTATTTACCATTCTCAATTCTGTTAAAGAAAGCAACTTTAATAATGCCAGTAATTTATACACAAAAAGAGTGAATAGCTGATAAATAATAATTATTGTTGTAGTGGAGTAGTCAAGCATAGAACTCTAGAAATGAATTCTGTTTGAACTTTAATTTTAATTTGCCCTTACAGGATTAAGATTAAAATTCAAAAATTGAATAGTCGAAGCCTCTCTTTGTGATAATAAATCAATCATTATGATCTGTTAAAACACTTTTTACTTTGTTTTTTATCACTGAATTTATTGTAACTAAAACGTTTTGGTTACAATTAAAAATTCACCCATCGTCAAAAAATTGTGAGATGCCCTTGTTGTGTACGACAGTAAGTATAATATTCACTGAATCTCAGGACAGACAAGTGAAGAGTAATATTTTTTATTTTCTTAAGTTTGATAAATATTCACTATAGGTGAACATTTACCTATACATTTTTAACACCATATAATACTCGCTACACTGTGTACTATTAAGTATTCTTTCCACTACCGTACGTAAAGTTCTTACTTTACACACGCTAAAGTTAAACTATGTCGTACTGGTGCGTAGAGTAAGAAATAAATAGCTTTTCACATAACAAGTTTGCCTAGGCAGCTATACAATAAACGGCTTGCTTTTTTATTACATCACTCTACGCAATATCCCAAAAACTAAACACTTTACCCACTAGTGTGTAAAGTATATAAATTGTTTATACTTTAATGCGTACCTATATTTTTTGCTAATTATTTCGATAGTAGCGAGAATATTATATGCAACTTGTGTACATTGTGTAATGTGGTTTTTTCACTCATTCTTATTCGTAAAAAAGTATCACTTCACACACGTGTTACACAAATAACTATTTTCACTTCTAACAAATTCACTAAGCATATTTTAAAATACTTTTTTATTAATTTTGGAACGTCGTTTATAACTGATATATGTCTGTAGTTTGTTGTCAATTTTGTATCCTTCTTTCTGAATACTGACGTTTTGATTGATTCTTTTTCGTGGTCATAGATCTCTATTAAACAGTTTCCTAGGAGCGTGCTAATTTTATACAGTGAGGTCCATAAATAACGAATAAATTCATTGTCTAGATAATTTACAATTTATGAATAAAAGCCTAAAACACTTCAATTTTCAATTCTAAAATGATATTTTTGAGCATAATTTTATAACACCCTTTCAACCCCCTTGTAGCGACAGCTACCCCTTTAAAATTTTTAAAGAGAACCAGCGTGCGTGTTTTAGCTCATTTGAAAATGTCTTCAATGCTCTGTCCAGCAGTATAAGATTTTTTGAATTTTTCTAATTTCTTTATTGAAATATATTACATTTTTAATATTACTAAGTAAACAAAAGGACACGAAACAATTTAAATCGAATTCTCAAACTGGGCGCCCGTTGCTTCTTGATAATAATGGAGGCGTTTCTGAAATTCTTCTAAAACATTTTGTTTCGTTTCCGGGATGATATGATTAATTTCTTGCCTTGTTCTGTCTTTTAAATCATCGGCATTATTTGGTCCATTGAAGTAGACTTTCGATTTTAAGTAACCCGATAGAAATAGTCAAGCGGGATCAAATCGGCAGAACGGGCAGGCCACTCAATTTCACCATGTCCACCTATTCACCTATTGGGAAAAACTTGACTGAGATAGATATACTGTTACTTCCAATGCAAAAACGATACAGTTAAATTGAATGTTATGACATGACACAAAATTAATTAGAAGTCAGATTTGACAGATATTTGGTACATAGGCATAAATGCTTTAGGATACATTTCAGATACATTTTAAAATTTTCAAATTTAATTTTCTTGTTGAAGAATATACCAAGGGGGTTAAAGTTGGTGGTATAGAATTATGCTCAAAAAATGTCATTTTAGAATTAAAAATTGACGTGTTTTAGGATTTTACTCAAAAATTTAAAATTATGTAGGTAATGAATTTATCCGTTACTGTATATTATTTGAAGAAACGGATGACTAATGACCAAATATACGTACACATAATTTAAACTATTCGTTTACCGTTTCGGTATCAATTAACATTTGCCATACAGTTATTATCTAAAAATATTCTTACTTTTTGTAACATGTATATTATAATTAATTATACTTTTTCATGATATTATAAATGGAATTATAGAAAACGTGTTAATGTTTACATCAGAACTTACCGCTCAACTTTATATTAGAATCTATTACCGAAGTTGTTTTTATTAACCATTAGATCTAGTAGACCGATGACGCAGAATAAAATTAATTTTAAATATTACCTATGCTTTATAAATAATAATGCTACTTTATACTTAAAGTTTAAATGACAATTGTGATAAATTCCGTTAAATATTGGTCTACATTAATTCATAAGTCATTTCTTTAAATATTAGTGAAGACTGCGATGCGTAGGTAATTATTGCTAATGAATACCTTAAATATATTTGTTGATTGCTGCAGCAAATATTTACATTATTTTTTCATGTAGATGCATATCTCTTGACATTTACGGTAACTTCGAATTAATTCAATCAAGTCTATTAACTTTAATTATCATTTTGCAAGTAAGCGTTTAGGTATCTATTTTTTTTTAATGAGTATACGATACAGAAGATTATATAATAGCTTGTATGCAACACAACTTAAGTTCAAAGGTACTCACTCATCTTACCAGCAATTTTGAATAGTCTCGAGAGCCGTTTCCCAAATACAGAGTAGAAAGTGAGGGCATTGTGATCGGGAAAAAATATGATTTTGATGGATTCATACGTTTCCATACCTCCTGATTCCAAGAAAGTGATTAAAAATGTCGTCTTAGGTCGTGTTATAGAACCCAGTAAGATGACGCAATCAAAAAATTTAAAAATAATGTACAGAAATAATTTTATCTTCAGCGACGCTGGATAAGCCCTCTGGGAAAAAAGTACAGCGGAACTGCAAGTAGAAAAATGATATACAAAAAACGTGAAAACACATTCACTGTTTTTTTAGAAAGTGCAGTGAAATATGACACAAACGACCCAAAATAATATTTATTACTCTGCATAGAAACCTAGAAATATATGCGTTCAAGAATTTGAACCTAGTTGGGCCTGTCGAATGATAATACTTTTTAGGTTATTTTTACATTCGTCCGTCCACAGAGACGTATCGTTTGAAAAAGATGCATTGTATGAAACATTATTAAAATATTAATATATTTTGAGGTAACGTATACACATTTATGAGTAAAAATGGTTAAACACCGAAGAAAACTTTTGAAAACGCACAATCGATGGTCTTATTCAAAATGATGGATATAAAACCAGTCACATAGAACATATAGGCCAGTCATTTTAAGCAACAAACTGAAATTAATTACAAGACATTTCAAACTTTGATGAAAGTTGTATGTTCACGGAAGAAAAAAAAAGTTTGCCCCCTTCTAGGAAGCCGGCAAGATTGTTTAAATTGCAAAAAATAAATAATTCGACACCTCTCCATATAAACCACTTTAACTTTTTCTAGATAAAATTGATCCCCTTTTTTTGGGGTTAGATTGATTGCAAATTAAATTTGTTCCAATACGATGATGTCAGGCGAGAATATCACGCGCCGCTCCTGACGCTAATAGTGGTCCTTTTGACCTTTGGCCTTGACCTTAGTTTGACCTTTGTACAAATTTTTGCATTTAAACATTTAAAAAATTAACGCGATTTCGAAACTTCCCCGCTTAAAGCGCCGTAACTTTTTCCAGACAAAATTGACTCCCTTTTTGGGGCTGAGTCGATTGCCAATTAAATTTGTCATGGGATGATGTGAGGCACGAATTATTTACGGAGTCAGGTACGGGAGGTATGGGCCGTCAAAGTGAGATGTCCGAGGATTTTGCTTCTCGAGCGACACGGGTCTGCTTCGGGACCCATTGCTAGGAAACGAGCTACTGCAGAGGCTCGAGAAATGCTCTTATTGTAGAAATCGAACGGCAGTACGCATAAGTTCGTGCGATCTTCCTTTTCTGAGATATTGGCTGTTAAACTGATCGGATGATAAAAGTCGAATTAATTTTTTGCAATTTAAACCATCTTGCCGACAAAATCTTATATTTTGTTCTTGCGTGAACATACAACTTTCATCAAAGTTTGAAATGTTCTGTAATTAGCTCCAGTTTTTTTGTAAATCACAGACTAAATTGATTGGTCTAATAGCTCATCAAAACTTTATCACTGCTAAGCCACTGAATACACGAAACACGAAAACATCAAGTGTGTTGACCGATTGAAATTACCCAATCATGAGCCGGGAAAGAGAAACAAAGCTACAAAGCATAGGTAAAGTAAAATTTTGAGAAAATTATTATTTTGGGTACCTCCACTATTAGTAAATCGGGGGTGAAACTTTTTCACCCCATCAAATGCGGTGTTATCAAATAAGTCTTTGAAAATGAAGCTGAGGTTTTTTACATAAATTTCATCTCAAAGTTTCGTTTTCGAAATATTTGGTTTCAAAGTCATTTATATTTACCAATAGTGTGTTCTAAGAATATGACTCCTTTCCCGATAGTATCTTTTAACAAGTATTCTCAATTCAAATTATAAAGGAACACTAGAGCATAGGTATTTCTTGTAAGAGAAATGGAAAACCATATTATTACCTATATGGAACGAAGAAAATGTTGTCAAGATGAAAGAAACGGCAGTTTCCGTGACAAATTATAAAAAATGTACACATTTCTGAAATCGCTACAGAACCCTATCGTGTGCACTCAATATGCCCGTTTTTTTTATCTGTGGTCTATCTAAATCATGAACAATTTATTTAATAATCAAAGTATAACTAATTAATATTAATAGTTAGTGATAGTAAATATAGATTTACTATATTTACATAAATTTATAGAATTTATGTCTAACAATACTCCAGGTACTTGAATATTAGCAATACAATAAAGATGAAAACTTCACGCTAATATAAAGCAAGATGTGCAAATCGTGTATCAAGTGTTAAATCATAAAATAGCATCTATCATTATAGAATAAAGGTAGCAATGAATTTTATATAGTTAACCTTATCTTATAAGCCAATTTAAAAATTATCCACTTATGGATATAGGATTGTGACTTGGGCGCCACTCATTATTATTTAAGAATACACGTTCATTTACCATCATGTTAAGAATGGATACACTCCTTTATTTATAGACACTATAAAAATACTTTGCATTTCTATGACTTCATTTGATAAATTAATATCTATTCAAGAAGTTATGGGAACAAAATGCACCTACGGGTGTAACTATAATATTTATTTAATGTTGAATTATTGCTATTTTATGTAAAGGCAGTAATAGTTAAAACACTCGCGTATGTATTTCAATGCAACTGCGTTTAATTCTTCATACCATGCATGATATATAAAATTATCATTGTTCGTATTTTTCTGTATCCTGAACCAAATCCACTTCTTCGTATTATTTCTTTACCCAAATAGGTTTCGAGTACCCATTGAATTGAATAATTTTTGTTGACCCTCAAAAATATATTACGGCAGTGTTATCTTGGAGACAAAATAAGCACTAAATACGAGTAAATCTTTAACAAGTCTTTTATTAACTTTAGATTCAATACTGTCACTTAAGATTAATTCAATTGGTAAGTCTATTTATGACATTTTTTTACATATACAAAGATGATAAACAAACGATGGATAATGGTAGTTGCGTATCGTTTGTAGGAATTAACTTTTTTCCCTTGGCATAAAGGCTTATAGCCATACAGCCAGCTACAATTTAATAAATAAAAATTAATAACTAAAATACTAACCTAACCAATAACAAGCATGACATGTGTGTCAGCCACACAGTCACAAAACAAAGGATGTACATGGGTCACAAACTTCTCGTCCAGGGGTCTATCAGGACATTTTTCTGACGCACAACACAAGACCACGGTTAGGAAGGTATATATAACACGAGGATGTAGAACATAAGGAACAAAGCCAACCTACTGACCTATAACTTAATTTTCGTCTCTTCCAAAAACTCAATTAGATAATCAAAAATATTTTTCTTATTTAAGGATAACAGATGAAGTATATTAAAGGGTGTCGGGATTTTACCATTATTTATTATGTTATTATATAGCTTATTGGATACTTCTGTGTGCTTTCTATATTAAAAAAATATATGATCTAGGTCGCCCGTAATGTTACAATATTCACAAATATCAGAATTGCAAACGTTTATTCTAAACAAATGTGCAGGGTAGCATGCATGACCAAATTTTAAACGTATAATCGTTGTAACATATTTTCTCGAACACTTATAGGAATTAATTAATTGTTTTAATAAAATATGATAAATGAACTAGCTAAGATATTATCAGAGTATTTGTAAACGATGTTAATAATTATTATTATAGGTACAATATCTTTTCTAACTAAATACAAAAAGTAGAGAAGACGAGAGAATATAGTACGAGTACAAAAAAACATTCTCAGCACTTCTTGAGAAGTATCCTAGTGCATTCCAAGCAGAAGTTTATGCCATCATACTGCCCTACATAGATGTCTGCCACTACAGTACTGTACACGCCAAAACAAACATTTTGTGCTAGGTTTGGTTCGGCAAACAAAAATTTTATTTTCAAATTCCGGTTACCGCGCACCGACCAGAAGTTTCGTCTGCCAGTGTAATTGGGGTATGTGAAGTACATATACTAACTACATATGCGAAAAGACATCGGTAACCATTTGATTAAAAAAAATGTCCCCCCTCCATATCCGCCCACCATTCCAAAAATTTCCAGATAGAGAAAAGTTTCGTAGCTATATGCTCTCGTCGAATTTGCACGCCATTTCCTAGACTAATATATGTCAACGTAGGCGTGACGCAAATGAAAGAAAACAAAGTTTACATTTTACAAATGCATGACATAACATGTTATAATTCAGTAGAGTAGTATAGTATAAATGAAAAAACTCTGAGAACGCTGACCTTACACACCCGTCAGCTTGCATGTGAGAAAATCTGTAAATATCGGCAGCTATATTTACATAACAAACTACTATTGTTAAAAAAACATGATAGTTCACTTTTAGATCATGATGGATAATTAATTTAATTCTTAGACATATCTATGAATAATTTACACCTTTCCAATGTACTATGACTTACATTCTTGTAATAAGAAAGTTCCGCCAGAAAGGTTCACTCTCATTCAATTCGAGATGTATTTCAATAGAAACTTTTTAAATCTGAGAGAAATAGACCTATCACTATATAGAACGGTTGATTACTTTCGGTATTTTAGGTTAAAAAAAACCTTAAATTGAATAGATCTTGATATAATTTGTATTGGTAAACAAATTATTATAAATTATGTTTTTATCCATAATAAACCGTTTTATCGCAAGGTAATCTTATAATTTTTAACAAAATTGTTGTAATACGCCTCTTACTTAACATATAAAAGTAGTTCACAGTATGTCAATAATTGTTTAAACCTATTATTATGCACAAGAGAAATTACCATGTAAGGACTATATACAGAGTGTTTTACTTAGGGTATACCTCAACCTGGCCGGGCCATGGTTTAGATTTTCAACTGATGCCTCATAACCTATAATTTCAAGTATCCAACGTCTGTCAGTTTGAAGGTAGTTTTGTGTGTTTGGAGTCTTCTACTGAAAATTAAACATGGACTATAACTGGGAGTTGGAAGATATTACGGATGTCGAAGATTTCGTTAAAGTTGTGGAGGCAGGTAGTGCTCCTAGAAACTTCAGACGAGACAAAAGTGATCCAACAGAAATTAAGGATCGTTTTAGACTATCTAAATTCGTCACTCAATATGTATAAAGCATGAAAGAAGAAATGTAAATGTAAATAATGACAACATTACTAGCCATATTTTAGTTAAATGATTATTTTCAAGGCCTTGTAAATAAATTAAACATCTATGTTATGAAAATATAATTATTTTTTATGCAAGCACTTTAATGAATGAGTTACAAGAGTTATTTGCAGAAAGTAACTAAATATAATTTTTATTACAAAATAGAACAGTTACTTTATCAGTATCATTATTATTAGATTATTAGATAGAAGAAATACATGAAACATGTAAAAATCACAAATAACAATAAAAGAAGTTAATTTGTGAAAAAGACAACAATTAAAATATTCTGCAACATACATAACCTCCACACAAAATATGGTCAGCCGTTTAAGCCTTTGACATAGAGACAAAATCAATAATTTTTCCGCCTTTAGGAGTTGCCAACCTAAATCAAAAACAGGATTAGCTAAGTGCTGTCCGATTTAACTTTATGCAACACCTGATAACAGTAAAATCATTTAATTTTAAGCATAGAATTAACTATCTAAGCCGTGTTTTATATAATCCGCCCTAATTTGCCGGCAAGTAAAAGAGCGTACACGGACAGTTTTATCAGCTGATACACAAATGTGTATCTACACACGCTTCTAGTTTTTTAGTTTATAACCTAAGAAAATTAAATCTGAACAAATCATGTTGTACAAAAAAAAGTTTCTAGAATTGCAATAAGATATAAGAACTCTAGTTATAAAACATACCCTATCTCTTTAAATATAATAGATAGCCCCATCAATCAGATAAATATCTTATTATATGAATTGTAAATATAATAGTATTAGAAAATTTATAATTAAAACAAATATTTACTTCTGTTCTCTTTAATAATTGTGTGCGAGGCGAGGCAACAATAACATACTCTCATTTTGCAGAAACTCACTTAAATACATCTTTTTATGTTAAATATGTACGCGATTGGCATATTCAACATCTTGAAAGTATTACTCTTGCTAGAAGGTGCCAATAATTGTCATTGTTCGTGATTAAGTTTTAAACGAAGTTTCATTACCGTGCCATTAATCTTGCGTTTAATACTTGCATGATTAATACAGTTGTATTCCAGAGAGTGATTTTAATATGCAATTATCGTAATAAGAAGCCGCGTACTCACTTCCTTCTTAAATGAGAATGTGTTTACTGTGTTGGTATTACACCTCAAGGGAGAATATTATGTTTTTATTACAGTGGAAATTGGTGTTATTATCTTTTAATAACTTGCCGGTTGTTCACTTTACATGACTTTTGTGACCTTGAAGAACGTTAAGGACAATTTGTATGAGCATAAAACAATTTTTGATTGGATATCTAAAGTTTATATTTATATTAAGCATACGATCTGTTTACATTATTTAGCAATTCATGTCTCTCTGTGTAAAATGCTTTGATCGATACCACATCAATCAACTCGATAGCTTTAATTCTGATAGAAAAATGATTCGAAGAGCAATACATTGCCAAGCATCTACAAAATTACATTATTCTTAATAGGTACATCGAGGATGTTCTGCAGGAATATCTACCGTGTACCTATTTTATCGTCGTGAGTTTCAACGTATTATAGTATCCAATCGCAGAGTCCAAAAACTGTTAGATATTACACGTCAATTCCATTAAATATATGTGAGATATAGTTTTAATATCAATTGGAACAAGGTTAAATCTACTGCAAACCATTCAATAGGCCACGGAGATGATTTAGAGGAACGAGGTATAATTTATCAATAAGGTTAATGGTCAATTTAAAGTATAAGAAGTGAATGTCTTTAGAACTAAGCAATGCATATACTAACTCTACAATTCTAATTTAAAGAATTGAATAAAAGAAATTATTATGAATATTTTAGTTCAGTTATTGTCGTCGACTAAAGGACCACACAAGGATTATAAGTGTATTACTTACATGCATCCACATAGTGGAGTGGAAGCTTAATAATCCTAAAAGAGATCAAATTTTGTTGTTGTTAGCTTCAAACTTTTTAATTGTTTACGGTGGTTATACGTATTTTTTTTTATAAAAACATTACTAAATATAAACTGACGTATTTGGGATTTGCTTGGTATGTAAGTTACGTCAACTTTTAATTCGGACGACTTGACAGGAAATTTTTTTCGACTGCTAATCACAGATATATTTAACTTAGTGTCCCTTCACAAATTTCCCAATTGTACAATTTTACAAATTAAGAAAGACCATTTTAATCTTCTGTGAAATTATTATTCACCCTAGTAGCAGTGCTTAGATGTTGGTTTGCAGTATGTGAAATGTCAAAATTAACATTGTGTAACCAATCTTAAAATCTGTTGTTTAGGAATGTATACCGAAATGATGTCGAGAAGGCAAATAATACTTATAGTAGAGAATCTAATAATATATAGTTTGAGTGTTATGGTTCGAATGCCTAAAGTCGATAACAGCACCCATGTGTTATTGAAAAGTTATCTGAATATGTTTAAAAATGTTTTAACTGCGTTTTAGACAAGCTCATTCTCTTAGGTCTAGGAGATCTAGTAATATCTGGATAAAGATGATAGGTTCTATAATTGTGAAATCTGCAAACCATAAGCATTTTATTAGTTTCCATATTTTATTTCCAAAAACTTGATTACAGGAATGAAGTTTCTGCCAGTTTTAATTTACAACTTACAAAAATTCCTGAATAATTTAACACGTCAAATCAATTACAAACAAAATAAATAAAAAATACATAATGGCAAACATATTCGCTAATAAAATTTATTGAATAATTTGAATACAGACATAATACCACTTTACTATTCGCTTTATTAAAATATTACCATTGTTTCTCATAAGTTGATATATTAATAAAAAAACATGTTAATAATAATCACAGGCAGAATACTATTTGCCAAAGTTTGGTATTGAAGAAGCTTGTTTTATGTATACCATTAATCTAATATTAGCCTAAATGCTTTTTTATGTAAAGTCGAAACATTATTTACAATTAATCCCCAAAGAGTGTCACTAAATATGTTTAACTTAATAAAATTAGTTTCTTAAGTTACCCAAGACTAGAAACTGGTAAAATACATTTACAAGATAAATGCCACAAGATTCTCACGAAATTTGTTAAAATAGCTAAACAAAGGAAACGACTGTAGATACGTCTGCCGATACTTGTATTTCGATACGAAACTGTGGCAACGTCAAGCGCGGTTAGTACTGGGGTGGGTCAGCCAGTCCAGGGAAACACAGCGTTCTCGCTCCGTCTTCTAACGGATTATATTTCAGCGCATGCGTAGAAGGTATGTAACTTTAGGCGGGGGTTACATAGCGGATATACCATCCTTCGGAAGGGATATAAGGCAGTCTGTCCCTCGTCTACTAAATGTTAGGTAAGTCAAAGATTCGACAGAGAAGGGAAAATTTCCAGGTTGGGGGTAGCTGATCTCCTGACCTCGGTGATAGATTTCAGAAGCGGAAGTAGACCGTAAATCTGTAAATCTGCAGAAGTTATGCAATTATGCTAGCCCTGTTGAATTCACCATTTTGATATTTAACTCTAGGCATGAGATTCGGTGTCACCTACTCCGAAAATACCTAACTACAAATTTTAACACAATTTTATTCCCGATGCATTCGATAAAGGACTCCGCAGAATTCTTATGGAAAATGGCTTCCGGTTAAATCTGCTGAAATCGCAGTATATTGTAAATAATATCTTCCTGATCAAAAGTCTCATGGGCACAAGTTCGTAAAATGGACAGTTTTTCAGATATCGGGGGTGCAAACGGGGTGCTGCATTTCTTGTGGGAAGTGGCCCCCCGCCCCGGTGAAATTAACTGGAATCGATGTATGTTATTCCTCTAGAGCTCCTGATCAAAAGTTCTCTTGGACACAAGATCGTAAATTGCACAGTTTTCGAGATATCGGGGGTGCAAAGTCGACTTTTTGCAACCCCCGATATCTGGGAAACTGTACATTTTCCGATCTTGTGCCCATGGTTCTTTTAATTTTTATTTCCTCCGGTAACAAACCGGAGGAGATAAAAATTATAGCTTGACTTTTCTTATTTTTTTAAGAATGAGAAAATGTAATAGTTAACTTTGTTATTACTTACACATTAGAAATTTTTTTATAAAAATTTGACACATATGTTAAGAAATACTTACTATTCCTATACAAATGTATTGTCTTCAGGAAAATAAATGATAATATTAATATTATCTATCCTAAAATTCGTTTTTTTTTTGTTTAAATATAAAATAAAGAATTCATAAAATCCGCAATTATAAGCAAGACTTTTTCATGGTGTGGATTTAGAACTCACACTATGATACTTTTTATTCAATTATTACAATTGTCTTGTATTTTCATGGCATACTTGAAAAATCAAGGAATATTTCGGCATATCTTGATTTTTATTGATTAACTTGGTAGAAGTTGAAGGTAGGTATCAGAAATGCTTAAGTAACTCACCTTAAAATTTAACTTTCTTTCGAACGGCGTGAAAAAAATAGTAGGTGCCATTTAAAAAAAAATACTTTTTAACAATTTTCAATTGCGACATTTGAAAATCGCTTGCGCCCATACGGTACATAATGGGACCACCGATGGGACATCATGCGTTAGCCTGGACTTCCAGCTAACTGCTCTACCAATTTGGTTCCCAAGTTTTGAACGGTTTGCGAGATATAAATTTATTCGTAAACTACTACGGGGGTTAGTTTGTTCAATAAAATCAACATTTGTCAAAAACTGTAATAGATAAATTGACATAACTTGAGTTGCCTAAACTCAGAATTAGAAGGCCAATCGAACCGAAAAAAATAGGTTTCTATTTAAAATGAGAAAGTTTTTACGGACTTTTGGCACACCCTGTATATCTGTAGAACTGAAAATATTTTAGGTAGAACGGGCATGATTGATTATGGCTGCGTACCAAATTTCAAGTTTCTAATCTAACTGCAAGTTGAAAAACTTCTAATGTACGGTCTACGTATATCACCCTGTATGTATGCAAGATTTCAATTGGAAGTGGTTCAAAATTGACTTGCATGATTTGATCTAAACTGACCGACAAACATGTGAAGATGAATACAAGTTTGTAACAAAATAAAAGAAATAGCAAATTAAAAACAATACCATTACATGTTATAATTTTTCAATTCTTGCCGGAGTCGCCGGTGATACAAACGCCATCTCTTTTTTTTTCCGTCTTTTGGCTCAGACACTCTTGTAACTCTTGAATGGGTTTATGGATTATTTTCAAATTTGGTGTAGTAATATGAAAAGAAATTTCCAATTATGTGGTGTAAAGAACTAAAATGGCCGACTTCCGGTTTCGGTGTAATTTACATGAAAATCATATTTTCAAATGGGACAACCCGTATATTGTTACAGATTTGGATTCTATTGACCAAAATACATACGATCCGATCTCTAGATGTTATATTGATTTTCATAAAATATGATATTTTTTATTTTTAGATCTATTTGCGGCTTGTTCAACATTTAGTCCATGAAAAAGTTGCAAAACCATCAAGAGTTTTGTGACCAGGACGAGACCTGGATACTCCCCCGTTCTTGGGGGCACTGAACAAGATGGTGATATTTTTAGGCCTCCCACCTCTCAGGAACTACCCACAAACGTGAAAAACCACCCCCTTTTCGCGTTTCTTCCGTTCTAGGCACGCGAGGACTTGTCGGATCGGATTTCTAAGATAGGCCGTTATAACTTTGACCATCCAAAATATTATCAACCCCTGGGGTTGTAAGTATCACCTCCCCTAATACTAAAATCTCCCAAAAATGTCAAATTTGATAAAAATTTGTTTCAATTCGTTTTCAAGTATGCTCAACACGAAAGCAACATACATTTCTTCTCTGCCCTCCACTAACCACCCCCAAGTCCACAAAACCACCTCCGTTTTACATTTCTGGCTACTGGGTATGTAGGGAATCGTAGAATCGAAATTTTTGACAAGATTTCGGTATTGTAAAGCAAGTTGAGTGCCGAGACATGAAATCGCTCCCGGGGTTAAAAACTACCCCCTCTCCTACTATTAAAATCTTCCCAAAAATTCAAACTTTATGAAAACTGTGTATACCCTTTTCAAAAGTGCCTCAACACGATAGCAACATAATTTCCTCCCTCGCTTTTCACCCAACCACCCTCAAATCCCCAAAACGACCCCCTCGTAAGATTTCTTGCTACTGGGCATGTGTTTCTTCGTCTTGTATATTAAGAGAATAGCAGAACAAATTATTTTTCTTTTTTCTTTTGAGACCATGTAATATTTGAAAGTTGATATAATGTTTAAAAATTAATTATTATTTGTTTGCTTATAATTGTATTGAAACATTCTTTATAGGATTTTGCAAACAGCAGAAAAAATAACTATCTATAACTAAAAGAAAAACTTTGTGTAGAAATATTAATGAAATCTTTGCATTCTTTCGATAACCTGAATTCTGGATGATAGATTTCATGAAAATGTAATCCATTGGAATGAACAAATTTTTAAGACAAGGTAGATAAATAAATTCATTTTAGGTCTTTGTTCTCATTTTTAACTGAATCTTCATAATCGTAGGGGGTTATGTGGATACTAGTTTAATCTGCATGGCCGTAGGGGACTGTGTGGATGCTAGTGTTAGAATGAGAATTGTCAAATAAGAAATTAGACAAATTCATTTTAGGATTTTAATTTGATATAATGTTTTAAAGTTCAAATAATATCTGAAAATTCTATTAGAATTCACTACTTATACGTGTATGTATATTTTTTTCTGCACCTAAATGACAATTATTTGCATATTTTAAATGAAAAATCGTACCTATAATTCACTGTAGTGAATTATTATCGATTCATAATTCATTGCATCCAAGAATCTCGAACCAATGATTCCTCACATACCCAGTAGCCAGAAATCTAAAAAAGGACCACCCCTTTTTTGGGGATTTGGGGGTGGTTAGTTGAGGGTAAGGGAGAAATGTATGTTGCTATCGTGTTGAGCACACTTGAAAACGAATAGAAACAAATTTTTATCAATTTTGAAATTTTTGGGGAGATTTTAGTATCAGGGGAGGGGACAGTTTCAACCCCGGGGGTTAATAATATGTTGGATGGTCAAAGTCACAACGTCCTACCCGAAAGACCCGATCTGACAAGCCTTCACATGCCTAGAACGGAAAAACCGCGAAAGGGGGTGGTTTGTCGCGTTTAGGGGTAGTTCCTGAGGAATCAGAAGTGCACCGCCAGACATCACATTATGACGAAGAGAGCAGACTGTAGCAATCACAGTAAGTATAATTTTATTTATTTTCGCCTTTGGGAATTCTTAAGGGTTACTAGATTCCCCCTTGAGAGTGGAGATTGTTAGATATCGTTGCGAGGCACGGCTGGCGCCTGTCTATTATAAAATTCTGTCGTGTCCCTAAGATGCGAGATATACTACGTTCATCTACAATATCACATAATTGCAAATTTTTATTCATATCACCACACCAAATTTGAAAACAATCCAATGACCCTTTCAAAAGTACAAGTGAATGTAGACTGTCCGTATTGGCTGAGCCACCCAGTAAAGCCCATTTTCTAAGGATTATGTCCTGAAATATTGTATTGTCACGGATACAACATACGTATGGAAAATCTCAAGGCAAGAGATCAATTGGAAGTAGCTCAAAATTGACTTGCAAGATTTGAACTAAACTGACTAACAAGCATGTGAAATTGAATAGAAGCTTGTGTGTCAGAGGACAATGTTTGTAATTCACTAGCCTTTATGTACTTTCTACGTGTACTTCTTGTAAATCATTTGCATTTATTTTTCAATAAAATTTGTTTTGCCATTATTGTATTATTATATTATACTAAAATGAGAAATAAATGTTTTATTCCATTCTGTATGTATATTATTATTATTTTTCTTATTAACCAGATAAAGTAACGAGACTATGTATTTTAGAGGCCAATTAATGTTTAAGATATTTCCATATTTTATAAATCCATAGATCTGTATTTGGCCACTAAAACAAGTGAACATTTTTCTTTGCAACGACAGAGAAATTTCCTCATTATTTTTTAGTTACCGATTTTCTAAAGACAATTTTTTTAAATTTCTTCTTCTTTTCATTGGCTACAATTTCAGCTACTTTCTCATATTATGGATCAATCACATCTGTCTAAAACATCAACTTCAATGAAAGTTGTAATAATGACTAAACATTCTTAACTTTGTTAACGTCTGTCTGTGCCTATTTTAAATGGCAAATATAACAAATGCAAACATTTAACTTTTGTTATTTGGTTAGTTTCAAATTATTTACAAAAATATTGCAATTATCAGTGCAGCGGAAAAAGTGAACTGTAATTAGATGTAACCAACAAATTGAATTGCTTGAAGGCCGAATTTTAATTTGATTACTACTAGAAAGGTGTCTCGATGTTAATTCATTCATTCGATTATAAGCAGACCAACGATTTTACTACTCACATTGTGTCTATTAATATTAAATTTCAAAGGTTATTGAATGACATTTCGCATGGATGTACGATAGAGAGTCGACCATTTTTACACGTATACACTACAGTGTTGGCCAACATTGTGTCAACTTTTGTTCAGTAAAAAGTGAATAATTAGTTAATAGGATTCTCGTTTACGCTACTTTACGATGCGGTTTCGGAGGCAGCTTAATTTTGTAAATTGTGTCTTGCGGTTATTGCATCAATTTTATTGTCTTTTTATGACCCATATTAAAAGCGTGCACGTTGAAATAATAGAATAATTTGAATATTGCTACGATGGTTGCAAAAAAACGTCTGCAATGCCGGAACTCGCTCATTCTCTTGTTGTACTAAGACACACTAAAAACTGCTGCCTAAGAAATCACTATTTCCATATCCAAGTCTCTTTAAAGAGAAACATCTTGATACTATATTTGCACTTTAGTATATGGAAATAATTGCTCATAGAATGTTAATGATACAAAATTTGAAATGATCTGCCTCGAGGTGGTAGTGGAGGTGGCTGATGCCCTACAAGCTTTTACACACTAAAATACAATTTATTTTGATAAATCCTTTAATAGTGGAATTGGGGAGTTGGTGGTGGTGGGACGGTGGTGGGATGTCATAAACAAAATTGGTACCATGACTTCTAGTTTATACACCATTCCCTAGGTTTCTGGACTCTTACTAGCTTTATATATTTACCTCTATTTACTCTCAACCCTTCAACAGAATAAACTCAAAATATAATCTAGTTCCATATCGCGTTATAATACGTACGTGTATATAAATATCAAGTCAATATCTTAATTTTATTTTGTCATTTCCTTTAATGAGAGAGTGGGGGTGATGGTGAAGGTGGGCAAATATGAAAAAAAGTGAGGCCTTGGCTTTTAGTACATACACCAAATTCTCAGTTTCTGGACTCTAGCTTGCTTTACTCATAAAATAAGTAAATAGGGATAAATATGGGATTTCTACCCCTATTTACCTCCCAACCCTTCACCGAAAGTAGATCAAAATATAATCTACTTCCAGATCTCGTAATGATACATACATACAACAAGTTTCAAGTCTACATTTTAAACCGTTCCAGAGAAAACATGCCCACAAAAAAAAGTTATAGGCCGATACATAGATTTCTTTACAATTACTGTACTTCAGAACGTGGATGTGGAAGTAAGATGAGTAATAAGATTGAAGTCGAGCGGTGCGAATTGGTTATTGCTCTGAAAGAAAATTTATTCCATCAAATCAGTAGTTCAATAAACAGTAAATTATAGTGTAACATGGATTATTACTATTACCAGTTTAAGATAGTGGCAGTATTAGAAACTGTAAGGACCATCTTCTCGCATAAAAACAGAACTAGTAGTCAAATAATCAATTTTTTATTTAATAATAGTACCGCGGTACTAAGAAAGATGCGCCAGGCTACAAATAGAACCTGTTATTTGTAAATTTCCTGCATTAATTACTACAGAAATTTGACATAATCGACAGATGATTATGACTAATAGTTTCAAATATATCTCGATGATGCTAGATTAGTTGCTGAAATATTCATCAAACTGTTAGCTGTCTAATTAAATCTTATGACACTTTACAATAAACCGTCGAGGACTGTCATTAATAAACACGAATTTTTAAGTAATTAAAATAGCTTATTTGTGAAATAAAATAAAATTATTTAAACTGTGCGTGATATTAAATTCATACATGGAATTGCATAATGCGTATTATTTATTTTAATTGCTTTTCCTTAGAAATGCAAACGAAATTGTAAAATTGTTTTATTGCGTTGTAAATTATCGGTATAATTTATTTTCTTGAAGTAATTTTATTTAAAATATGCCTACTTGTTATTATCAAATGAAATTAGAAGTCAGTAAATGTGTTTACACATTTTTTAAATAAATGTTTTGAGAATAAAAATTATATATGAAGCTTGGATCATCTGTATTTTGGTTAAAATCCAAATTATGCAAAAAATATATAGGTTGTCCCCATTTACAAATTTGATTTTCATGTAATTTACATTAGAACCGAATCGAAAATTTCGATTATCTATATACGTGGAGGTCCATCTTGCTCAACTGTATGAGCAAGTAGTGTTATCTTTTTACTTCGCGTCAGCGACCTGATAGTCACATCTTGACTGTCCGGTAATGATTGTCAATGACAGAAAAAAATTCAATTAAACCTGACTATTAAAGCTTATAAAATAAATGAAAGCACAGCTTTTTTGCATTTGCATTTCTCGACATATGTATATAATACCATAGCATTATCAACATGTACCAAAACATAGTTTTCCTGATGATTACGTATTCCCATCTCCCACTATTATTTTTATTCAAACAAATCTGACAAATAGGATTATCCTTGAACCTCAGTGTTTGTAGGAGATAATATAGAGGATAGTTGCATGTTACCAAGCTTACTATCTCTCTTATTCGTTCCCTATGGAGCCCAAGCAGTGACTTTACGGTAGAGTCAACTGATAACTCCTTTACATATGGAGCTTAGACTACCACGTCCCAGTATCTATCCAATAGTTATTGAATTGTGTCATAACTCAGTATGGTAGCTCTGATTGAATTAGATTTCTTAGCAAACCTATGGCTGGCTGAAGGCTAGGTAAAAGAATGTTTGCTCCTTCTAACGCATTCATTATCCTCCAGTCCACTCACATGACTTTGAATGAGTTCTGTTCACATAATTCGGTCAAAATATTGCAACGAACTTAGAGGTCACTTTGTTTGAGTCCTCAGTCACGTAGCTCCCGCTGAATATATAAACATGAAACATGTTTACGCACAGTAAGATGGCACATATCTCTGATTTTCTGCGGACATATGAGCCCTTGGTTTGCATTCATGTACGCCAGCACGGTTCCCTCCTGAAGTCCTGGTTCCATCTGTGAAATAATCCTTATTTTCAAAACTAACAAGATACCCGTTGTCACATGGAATAGTGAAGCTATGGACGAGAAGATACTCATCATTCTCTGATGAATTAGTCCGATGTGGTCGTTTACTAGAGACTTGGAGTGCCCCAAATCTTTGTCCGTCGTATTCGATATTTCATACTTGGACAACCTATTTGTAGATTTCCTGGCTAGTTCCACATCAATAAGCAAGGGACTGATGTCAGAAATGGCCTCCAGTGTAATCGTTGGGAAGCTCTGACTTCTCTTATATGCTAAGACTAATACAGTCCATAGTTTGTCCCATTCCGCATTATCAAAACCCTTACTTACGATAGTTTGCGATACAAATGTTGAAAGTAACTTCATGATTATAATAAATTAAGCAGCACACCAACTTTGCAACGACAAGTTATTAAGATTTCTTGATATGCTTTCTAACAATTTGTCGCTCAACGTCTCGAAAATAATGATTTAGCATCTTCAGGGAAGTTCTTAATACAAAATAAAACCTTGATTGGCTAAATATAAGCTTGAGCAAATTTGAAAATGGAGCATATGTAGGCGGTGTACATAATCACAGAACAAATGGTATAAGTGAAATGGCCAGGCAACGCCCGAATGCTACCTTAATTTTTCTCGGCGTGCTCAGCATAAAATTAGTAAAATTGATATATATTAAAAAAACTTGTAAAGCTAGAAGGAAGTCCTTGTTTTACCACCGTTATTTAATGTAGCAGACCGGAGACACCGGTCTATGAAATACTTAGTTGCTAATTGCAAATCGATTGTTCTTTAGAAATGTATAGTTAGATCGACAGTACTGAGACAATGTTCTATAGGTCAACAGGATGCATAAATTATACCATTTAATCAATTTCCGTACATAATTCTTGCAGTTGCTTTAACTATATTGTTCGTTTTTTGATTAACTGACTGATTAGCACATCTAAAAAAATAACGGATCTTAGTTCTGTTAAATTTAATTAGCACCACTATTCGGTCATCGACATATACAGAAAATACTCAATTTCCATATATTCGTAACCAAATCAATGAGTCTCTAACTTTTCATTTTGAAAGGTGAGGGAAGTGATATCACTATATTGTTAATGACCCATTGTTAAGTATTTTGAGAGAACCACACGCAACAGCAATGTCTGAACTGTTATTCTGGGACACCACATTATTTTAGAATAAAATAAAATAGAATGGAATTGTTTGGAATTGAATATAATGGAATGAATAAATTTTGGTAGCATCATCTATAGTTTGTTTTTCATTCCCAATATTTAACGTGAGATTCACAAATAAGTCAGACATGATTACATCACTGAATTTATAAAAGCTTTAGAGACAATCAAAAGATAATCAATATGAAGCTTTTATCACACTAGAGACTAATTTTTCCTCAAGGATGGATTAGGACACGAGTTCCAGTGGAATGGCTTACAGGATAACCTAATCTTAATCTACTCAATTCCTTTTTATGGGATCGTCATCTCGACAACGAATTGAGAATGAGTGCAGAAAAGGAAACCAGAATATTCTCAATAACATGCGAAATTTCTTTGAGAATGAACTTTATCCGTTATGATGGGAGTGAATTGGAACATTTAATTTAATTTATATAATACCAAATCCAATCACGTAGTGGGCTAGAGCGGGCTTATAAAATAAAAATTAGCATCTGATGCAGGAGTTGTTTATTAACATTTTTAGAAAATTTATATCTTATATAATATGTATATTATTGTACATCCAATTAAATAACGAAAAACGAAAGCCAAAGATTCTTTGCGCATTTCCTTGAAATGTTAATTCTGTTTTCTGCGTTTTAATTAGGTACGAAATTTATGTCTAATGTCTGGCATCGAATGTATACATAAAAATTACCTTATTACCGTTTTGTCCTTCACATCTGAATTCTTAAACATTAACATAAAAATGCCTAAAATTACTGATAGTTGGAGTTTGTTTATGTTTTATTGCCATGAAGTCTTTTCATACTGTTTCAATACTTTCTAAGTTAACTGAAAGCTTAAACGATCATTATTAGCAGTGAAAGTGGTCATTCAGATCAACGATCAAAACAAATTTGTTTTAAATTGTTATAACATATAGTCCTCCCCGAGCACTCGTCCGAAGCCAGCCAGACATCCACGGTGCGAATAGCCGTAGTTGAGAGGCTGGACAAGGCAAGAAAAATCAAATAATAAAAATCTCCAAATCGGCGAATTAAATAGTGTATAAAATAAAACTTTTTAAAGATTTTAATATACAAAGAAAAACTATGATTGGGCAGAGGTAATTTAAAGCGACAAACAAATGCTGTACCATACCGGAGTCTTTCATTACTGCTTCAATGCGCCTATATTAACCCAACATTAAATCAAGGTTCAGCCAATATTATATTCTATTTGGGTTAGTAGCTCTGAATTTACGTTTTTTATGGAAATGGTTATTAACCAAAGCTTATAGCATTCAAGTATGGCACTTTCCACCTATAATTATTATTAGCTAAAGATCTAAATGTGTTTGAATTATATAAGTATAAAGAAGAAAATCATAAACTTCGAAGTACACAATGGCAGCGTTTAAAACGTGTAATATCGAATCGCTCTAGTACAACTCTGACCCTTATAAATACTAACAGGTTTTTTGTGTTAAATAGCTGATGTAAAGATAATACATGCACACAAAAAAAGTCAATTTTCTGAGGTGTCATATATATACTCCCATGTAATTTTGACCGTTGAACACGGTCCCGATGTTAGTTTTACAAAATTAGGTCAGGCCATACAGGTTAAAACAGGCCTAAATATGGTTTAAAATATTAATAGGCGGGTTCGGTAATTTTAAATTTTTGCTTAAATCAATAGAACCCATGGAAAAAAACAACCATATAAAATTTAAAAATTAAATGTCGAAAAATAAAGGTTTTATTGATACTTGAAAATCTTCCCGTCGCCGCGAGGCTAGAAACGTACCTATGCGTGAGGCTACTGCGGTGACGTCAGTGACCCGACAGCGCTGAGCGGTCTCCATAATCTTCTCTTCCTGATCTGTAAAAAGTGGGCAGATACGTAGTGTAAATTTATTTGCAATTATTCAAAGGTCTTTGGAAGCTCACACTATATAATATATAATATACCTACTGTTAGCAATTAATGCTTTTCATATAAGTTTATCTTCAGAATTTTATTAAGTTGTTTTTAATATACACAAATCGGTATAGTTTACCTCATATTTACTTGTCACATAAAAAATTCGCATTGATGTCCCTGCGACGCCGGCGGTTCCATTAAATCTGCTTTGTACATGCGGCATTTTTTATTTTTATATCTAGTAAATACACGGTAAACTTATATAAATACATATTAATTATAATTCTTAAACGTCCGAGCATGAAAGCGTCGACGTATATTTATTTTGTCAGTTGCTTATACCTCTGCCTATTTCCATTCTAATAGATATAAATAAATATAAAATAATCATTTATTGCCAGGAAACAAAATAGTTTGCAGACAAACGGTGAAAAGTTACTTGTCTAGCAGATTGCCTGTTTTATATACGTATTCAAATGTTAGTTTGTTTAAACTTTACCGAAACTTCACTAAATAATAAATACAAATACAATACAAATAAAAAATATGCCACAAGTTTGGTACTTACAGAATTTAGCGCCATTGCTTTGAGCTTGATTTAGGTTCGCATTGCTTGTCAAAAAATCAAATACCATCTGCACATTTCAATGTGGTGTGTTTCGGAAATCGGCTTTCTGGTACCCCAGTTGCATTGTACGACTAGGACTTTAAAAAACACCACCGATAAATGTCACAAAACTTAAATATTATAGTGATTCCCTGCTTGCATTATGCGGGATACGTGCGCGTAGGGTGGAGCCGGAGCTTATATCAGAGGCCACTGACGTCAATTCCGTTGTGGGGTCCACCATTATCACCGAACTTTAATTTGGCAATTGCAGGCGCTGCAATTTTTTTTTCTCATTTTTTTTTTGCACATACCTGTTTTGTTGACTATTTAACTTCACATCTGCCAAGAAAAATGTTTTTTTCTTTTATGACCGAACCCGCCTATTAAAGGTTCTAAACAAGTAGACCATTTTTATTCTTTTTTTTTCCAATTCTTTGGGACTTCCTGCCACATGTATTTCTTCTTTTTAAGCGGTGCTCGGGGAATCTACAAAATATCACAATTAACCGGTATGTTACTGGTAAATAATCTCTACGCCTGTGACTTTTACGTCAAAGGATCAGTTAGAGGTTGCCTTTTTAAAATTAATAACACATAAGTATAAAAACTAAAAATTAAATATTTCGCCGACGTTTCGGAAATCTAATCTGTTCCCTTTTTCAAGGCTTTTTTGAAAAATCTTACTTGCTGTGTATGATAAACAGCTATAAGAATGTTTGCTATATTCAATATCCATAGATACTTACTACAATGTTAAGTTTGTGAACTTCTTCTTTTAACATTGGCACCAAGTTGTACAGACATCTACGGAACAATTCGACACGCATCTATCCTCATTCAATAATATTATCGCGGGTTCTTTAATTTTTCTTTTTTTGCTATTTGCCTCTTTTGTTAAAATTTTTGCCGAGTCCCAAATTATTCTATGTCCGTTCTCCCAAGCGTGTTCACAGATCTTGGATCTCTGAATTTCATTTTTTCTTATATAATTTTGATGTTCGCCCAATCTTACACTAAATGGTCTGGATGACTCACCCATGTAATGTTTGTTGCACTCACACGGAATACTATGAAGTGTTGTTTGTTTGAAATACCGTCCTAATATCAAATCTATCACTGATACGGAGCAACTATTCGGATAATCAGTATACATAAGGAATTAACGCTGTGTAAAGTTTTTCAGGTTTTTGTCGTACCTGATTGTTATTTTCAATATATATGAAGGTTATATCGACAAAACCCCCAGGGTAATGATTATACATAAGAACTTCTTTTATAAACCGCTTCTCATTGTTTAGTATTTAAATTAAGATAATGCCACAAATAACATTTAGACAATAAGTAGACCATGTATTCGATGTATTTTTGACTGCTGAATCAGATACCGACGTCAGTTTGGCTCCATCAGACCAGATTTTTTTGTTAACCACGAAAAACAGGCCAGAATAGGATTTAAAATATAAATTAAAGGTTTTAAATAAGTAGACCATGTATATGTATTTTTGACCGCTGAACATGATGCCGATGTTAGTTTCAACCCATCAGGTCATGACTTCTTATTTATCCTGATTTATTATTTTCTGTGGTACTCTTTTGTCTTCAAATGATCTGCGGAATGGTTTTCCTTTTCGTTTTTTATATTTTAAACCCTATTCTGGCCTGTTTTAACCTATGTTTCGTGGTTAACAAAAAATCCTGACCTGATGGAGCAAAACTGACATTGAAATCGTGTTCAGCAGTCAAAAATCCATGGGAGTATAATATATGTGAAACCTCAGAAAACTGACTTTTTTGTGTGTGCCTGTGTAATTGCCACGTCGAAAATTGAAAATTAAGTAACTAACATTATTTTATATTATTTTTTCAATTTTTGCGAAACCTGAATATAAACACCAGTAGTAAAGTAACTTATATGCAAATATCCACAAATGTGGCGGTATCATCAAAGCCTTTTAATAAGCATGAATCATAAAACTTTTAATTTGCCGTCATACACAATACTATGTATATTGTATTTGTATATGTATAAAAATTGAATATTTTAAATATAAGTGTCGTCGGTTCTCCATTCATAGTATAATTATCATGGAAACAATCTCTAACTTTTACTATTTGTCTTAATTATGTAATTGTACACATTTTACGCAAGTATTATATAATAGTCTGTCATTATTGAGAAAGGATATTACGGTTCGCCTTTTTTCACTACTTGAATGAATGAGCTACCGGAATCGGTGGAACACCCACACCCACCGATAACAGTAGACGCGTGGGTGGCAATATCATTATCATCATTAGTACCTACTGCTCGAAAAACCGAAACAGTTGATATATTTATAACGTGTTTGTGCAACTGAATGAATCAGTACTTAACTTACTTACAAGCGATATATGAAAATGTACGTCTATATAAATTAATCTAACAGTAGTACGCGAGCTAGCGTGCATTTACCTTGCGAATTTGTATCAGCTAGACGTTATTAACGCTGTTCCTTAAAATCTGGTTTAGTGGAAACTAAAATTCGAAATGCCTTTCATAGTTGCCGCAAGTATTTGTATCAAAACAATATTGTTTTCTCTAACTCAAAATTATGGAGTACCTCAAAGCAGTGTCCTTGGACCACTTTTGTTTATAATCTATATAAATGATCTCGTAAATGTTACGGCAACCATAATTAATTACGCGGACGATACCAATTTGCTAATAAGAAGTAAAACATTGGAAGAGGTAGCCCAAGAGCTCTCTCAGCAGTGGCGGCTCGTCAGGGGAGGCAGGGGAGGCTGAGCCTCCCCTTGGAAGAACCACCATATCTTCAAAAGTCTATCTTAAGAAATTTCAATTAGGTATATCTCAATTTTCAATATTTTTTATTGTTTATAATTCATTAATTAATTTTCAGTGTATATATAAAAGTTTTGCATTTCCTTTCCACAAACATACCTATAACGTTACAGTCCGGATAGTCTTTGTATGCATAGAAAAACGTCTTTTGTCAGAATTGAAGAAACGCGATTCATTTTATGATGAAGTAATCAACCATTTTGCTAGTTCCGAAAATCGCAGGTTACCACTCATTTATAAAAATATTTAGGCTTTAAAGCAGAGATTAATATAGGTAGTTGTTATTTTAGAAACAATATTTATTCGTGTTATTTATTTTTTAGGAAATATTTTTTAATTCTCCATAATATAGAGTTCCACGGTTATATTTTTCTCATATAACTTTTTTCTCAATACTATTTTAATTTTTAATAAACGTTATAATTTTACACTCCTGGCAGTGATATTGAATACTATTTCTTGTTTGTAGAATAAAACACTTTAATTTTTTTACCAAAACTATTTTTATTTTTGTTAAAAGTTATATAATTTAATTACAAGTGGGATAGTAGTGCTAATTTGGATACCGATACTCAAGTCGTAGGAACGAGAATTTCATGAGAATGATTTTTTCATCTCATCATATTTTCTATTTCCCTTTCATTCTATTCTTTTATTAGTTCTATTCTCTCAAGTCGTGAATCGGTATCCTGGCGAACAACCCACGGCAAAAAAATGTAACGCGCCGTTACCTCAGGGGTGGTGGGGAAATGCACAAATTGTAGTCATATTGCACATCAGTTGTCTTTCAGAATATCAAGCCTCCTCTGCAGACAATATCACGAGCCGCCACTGTCTCTCAGTTATGGCAAAATGTAAAGAACTGGTTTCATGCTAATCAACTTATATTAAACGAGTCTAAATCGAGCAGTGTAATTTTTAGAACTGATAGATCGAATCTCATATTGCCAGATCAACTATCAAAAGAAGCACCAATCTTAAATGCAAATTCCACAAAGTTACTGGGTGTAACTCTGGATAGCAACATGAAATGGTACTTGCATATAGACGAAACTGTTAATAAACTCAACAAATCATGTTACGCGATTAGGATATTATCACGCCTGTTTGATGCGTCAACACAAAAAATATTTTACTATGCAATTTTTTACTCTATCGCTAAATATGCAATTGAAATTTGGGGTGGTTCCTCCGACCTTTACAAAATACTCAAAATACAAAAAATAGCATTAAGAATCATTTATAAAATAAAGGCCGGTTCATGCAGGAACCATTTTAGGCAAAATGAATTGCTTACAATACCAGGATTGTATATATACTCATGTTTAACATATTTCAAAAATCATCAGGCTGAGTTCAATATCTCAAACTTTGATCACACTCATGATACAAGACATAAGAATAGTTATGCGTTTCCCATACATCGTCTAGCCATAACCGAGAAAGGCACCTTTTACTCAGTAATAAAATTTTACAACCAACTTCCTACTTCTCTTAAAGACATTACTTCTCCAAAGGTCTTCAATACATTTGCAATATGGAACCATATTCTGTTCAAGAATTCTTGGCTTTTAACAATGATGGTCTTAGGTTGCAACCATCGTTGAGTAGGTTGTAATGTAAGAGTATACTTTAATGTTTTTTTTTAAAATTTTTTTAAACAATAAGTGTTCAATTGTGCAGTTACTATTTTTTATCTTAGTTTATGGTATTGTAAATGGCCTGTTTTATACACATTATATTGTTTGTATATGTCTAATGAAATGGAATAAATTTATCTATCTATCTATCTAACTGTCTTGTTTTATCTATTACTTACCACTTATTCAACACAAAAATACTGTCACTCGTCAAATCCCCTTTATCGAAAACTTAATGGGAAAAAACAAGCTACAAGTTTATTAATAAAATGTGACACATAAAAAAAATGTACTTACATTTTAAACGTCATTACAGTCATCACCGCTGGTGAGCAACTCTCGAGAAGAGGAGTTAGGACCACGCAGTACTTTATGTTTACGAACTTAAAACTTACTGACTTTTTTACTCTTCATCGGTATCGTTACTATTTTCGCGATTCAGCATTCCCGGCCCTTGCAATGAACTTACTTGGTTCCTGCTAATTCAGGCTTTTTCGGTACAAAGTAAAACCTACTTCATTTCAAAGCTAAGATAAGTTAAACAATCTAATGTAATAAATCATATCTGTTACTAAAATAATGATGCACTAGGTGTTTAAAATAAATCTCAAGTACTACGTGACAATACCGTTGACCGGTTGTATGCCAAAATGGTTAGCTGAACTTCAGAGGCAGAAATTCTGTTGCTGGAAACTATGGTATTGGGAATGACAAAGAATTGTCAACCTTTCTTTTTTTTAAATTAATTTTATTTATTAATTAAGCTTCGATAAGAACAATTCTCATATCATTTTGTTGTCTGACATGCTTTAATGCCATGGACTAATTATGCATCTAGCTGATACAATTGTATCAGAAAATTACACTCCTATAACTACTATAAATTATGTAACATCCATATTTTTTTAAATTTCTTATTAATTGTCATGCAATTACTTCCACATCCACGTATTGGAGAGGAAGTACAGTCGTCATAAAAAATTTCAAAATGTTTTTTTTTCTTGAAATAGGCTTAGATTCTAACGAGACGTCAAAATTTAGCGGAAAAGAAATCTGTCGGTGTTGCGTGTGCAACCAAGAAAAACGTGTAATGTATGAAGAAGAATGTATTTATTTAACAAAGTAAAGTTTACAATTGCACTAGGTTTGCGTGTAAGTGGTGAGGCCTTTGAGATTTGGAATGTAACTGTCTACAGGAAACAAGGGATGAGTCATGAGCGGTCATTTTCTGCTTTACTTACGGTCGTCTATTATGGTTGGTTATTACTGTACATTAAACTGTCGGCTCTATAGATTCTTGGGCTTAAACGTGTCGATATTACGAATTATGCACTTAAGTAATAAATTTGGAAAGTACTCTACTGTCAGTATGTCTGTCGGTCTGTAACTTTTTTGTGCTCACGATTACTCTGGAACGACTTAAGATATTTGGTACACATATATATATAATAACGAGATCTAGAACTAGTTCGCTGAAGAGTTGTGGAGAAAATCGTGGTAAATAAGTAAAACAAGCTAGTAAAAGCCCAGAAACTTAGGATTTGGTGTATATACCAGAAGCTAGTCTCAATAATTTTTTGACATCTGGCACACTCACCGCCACTCCATTATTAAAGGGTAACAAAGTAAAATTGTGATTTAGTGTATGTATGAGAACAAAGTTCTCAAAAAATTTGTTGGCATCAACCAACACCTTAGGACAGACGATTTCAAATATTATATGGATTATCAAAATTCTACATACAATTATTTCCACATACTGGAGTGCAAATATGGTATCAAGATGTTTTCATTTAAAGATACTATAATGAGAAGTCTGGTTGTGGAAGTAGTGATTCCTTAAACAGCGATTTTTTTATATACTGCTTGACTTGAATGTTAGCACATTTTCTTGACATGCATGCATAGAGATATCAAATTATGATCTTCATTAATATCTGTATCAGAAGTAGTACAAGTGTGTGCAAAATGTCAATAGGAAACGTAGGATGTAGATTAATAACTAGTTAACGTTAAACTAAAGAATAACTTATATATAAATAATAATGATTTTACAAAACGGCTAGTAATTATAGCAAACATAAAACTAAACGTCAATAAAGCAACAAAAAAACAATTTATGGCTATACAATAGGCGTATAATTACATTTACAATTCAGTATGCACAAATAAAATAAATGCTACAAAAAAGGGAAATTCAAATTAGTAGGAAGTAAACAAAGTTACCTTTTACTATTTTAATGTTAATGTATTATAGATTTAGGTCTTAAATTGTTTTTTAAGGAATAAGCATATATTTTTATATCTAATATATACAGGGGGTGAAAATTCTGGAACTTGTCAGTGTGGCCAATCGAACCAAAATAATTACAAGTACTTCCGGTTATACCGGAAGTCGATACTAACTTGCTTATTTTAAATGGATACCTATATATATTTTGAACTTTTAGAAATGACAATAAAATTCTGAGTCGAAGCATGTAGTATATCCTTACATAAACCCAACAGTTTCGGAAATATTTGACGCTTTATAAGAAATCTCACAGGTGCAATGGTTTGCCAGAATCGTTATAATTTTCTTCCTGTAGGAGATCCTCATTTGGTCTTTGGTACGTAGAAAAAAATACAAGATGATCTACTCTTTACAATAAAAAAATTACATATTTTGTTCGATTGCTGTACTTACTTCCACACCACTACGTGAATGTGGAGGTAAATTATGTTGTATATGTATATACATACAATTTAAATTTATACTGTTCGCTTTACTTTTAGACTTTTAGCAATAGCTATTGATCAATTTCTGTTTCCTTCTATCATTTTTGTTCATTCTTTGAATCTACAAATTTCACGCCCGATATCGTTATCAATTTGTAAACGAACACTGCTCGCTTCACTTAACGACTAAATTAGTACATGTTTTTACACTTTTCATCTTGTTTACTTCTTTCTAATTCTGCCACATCAATTTTATAAATTTATATTTTACAAATCATAAAAAAATCGATGAAAACACAATTTTCAATTTTAAGCTTGTTATTGAATCTTAACGCAAATTAATACTTTAGATACCTCTTTGATCTATTTAAAATACTTTCCAATGTTAGAGCAAGAAGTAACATTCTAATAAATATAGCTGAAGTGAACTACGTACTGTCGTGTCCGAGCAATTATTAGATATTTATCAAAGAAATTGGGTAATATATTTTACAATAAAACTACAAGAAACAGGAACATAATTGCAATGTGACACTATTATATAACATTTTATTTTGACACCACTGTAAATTACTTTACATTACAATTTTCTAGACAGAATATAATTAGACTGATCACGAATCTTCTTCTTGGTCATGTAAGCCACAGACCTGACATTTCCAAAGTTTTGATAACGGAAGTTTTTTTTCGAAACGCAGTTTTAGAAACAGAATTAAAAAGAAAAATAAGCCAGAAGTTTACAAACTGACTCGTGGCACTTGAACACAAAACAAGTGTTATGAAATGACGATTCCACTTTTGGCAATCCCCTTTTAGAAGACAATGAAAAAATTCTACATATAGAAAGCAGCGTTTAAAAATTATTACTTTCTTAAAATCATTAGGACTTAATTAATAAGTTTTACAATTGTGACATGATCCATTTGTCGAAACATTCTTCTCAACGTACTATTTCCTTTGAAATTGCATATTTTATATATCAACGTTTAAATCAATATTGGCCAATTTTTCAAATTCCACCATCTCGTGGTTGCGTGAACAACTGGTTTAAAATACTATAAAATAATTTTTGTTTATGCGGTTTCTTTTATAAAATATGTCCATCTACACTTCTAAAATTGCTTGCAAAAAAATACTAGACAGCTATTCGAAGCGACTGGAACCTCCCCACCAAATATTTACGAAATCTTTATCATTTGGTTACTATCCGGGTTTGTTACCTCTGATCCATGACATGTAACCCTCTGTTCTGATCCGCGGGTGCTAGTACATATACCGAATGACCCGCCAATGGAGGACCGGAACTATCGCGCCGCTAGAATTAGTTGTTAGCAATAATTAAAAAATTACAAGAACATTTCCGTAATAAATAAAGAGACCACCACATATTTATTGTAGAAGAAGAAGAACAGTATAAGAACTCTCTGGAAATAAAGCGTTGTCTTTATGTTCTGTGTAAAAATTCAACATCTTAAGTTAAAATTGATTACTTGTAGAACTGAATTAACCAAATTAGATTGTTGGTTCACAGACGGCTCCAAAACTCATGAGAGAATTGAAGCCGGTGTATATAGTCGCAATTCGAAGGTAAGAATCATTTCAAGCGTGGGTGATAATGCAACTATATTTCAGGAAGAAATCCATGCCATCGAGCTGTGTTTACAGAGGCTAGAATAGACGTAGATCAATCAAAATGTTTTAAGCTAGCCAAGCGGCTCTTAAAGCCCTTGGATCACACCATTGTAATTCTAAAACGGTTTGATATTGCCAGAAGGCACTGACCTGATTGGACAGAAACAACAAATTGACTCTGGTCTGGATACCAGGCCAATCTGTCATGCAAGGCAACGAAGTTGACGACGCTTTAGTTGAAGAAGGCGTGGCAATCAGATTTATAGGAGCACAACCGGCACTTGACCTATTTGCGAACTCATCCAAGGCAGCTATGGGCTGAGATGAAAACAATCCAGCACTGGCAGGAACTACCAGAATTAATTCACTCAAAGGAGTTTATTACATACCTCTTGAAGTCAAGAACTAAAAAACTACTAGAGTTAAATAGGCTACACCTAGGAGCTTTAATTGCCGTATATACTAGACACTGCAGGTTAAATCATCATCTGTGCAGAATCAGACTGGCGAAAAATGCCGATTTCCGTCGGGTCTGGAGAATGATGAAACAGCTGAAAGAATCAGGTTCTCACTAAGTGACAAAGGACAACTAGAGCCTGAGGACCTGGACGGTTTCTCAGCGAACAAGATTATCGGTGTTACTAAAAAGCTGAACCTGTTGGGTGAAATATAACTAGGAGTGAGCCACAACAGATCTGATGGTCGCAATGGAGGGTCTAACAAGAGCCCACTTACATAATAACCTAGTCTAATCTACATATAGTTTTGTCATCACTTTTGTATGTAATATATAAAAGGTATAAAATTTAATTATGGTACGAAAGTCACAAATGGTTCTTGGTAGACTACCCCACCCTTCGATTATGAGGTATTGGGATGACCCTTCAATGGTAAGCATCATTTTTAATAACAATTGTCACATCGCATACACAATAGGGTGTAGCGAAAAAACAATTTTTTTAAATACAAAATTTAAAGTTAATGAAAAGTTGTCTCTATGAACCTACATACGCTACACAAAAAATTAGCCCAACTGAAAAAAAAATAGGTCTCCCGCAAGAGGCCTAACGTTTATAATTGTCTTCAAAAAATTGATTTTTTTATTATATTTTTTTTTATTAAGGATTAAGGACCTGTCTTAGGGTAGAGTACTTATGATGATAATGATGAAGAATAAAATATTTAACAACCTAAAAAAACTTTGATCGAAATTTTAAAGAATATTTTAAATTAGGAAGAACACCTCATTTTTCTTTAAGTTTAAATAAAATGCGGGAGACCTAAACGTTTCATTAGAGTGATATTTTTTTTCATTTCACACCCTATTGTTAAAATTTTTCAATTTGAAAAATATAATCACTTAATCCTTTATTAAAAAAAAAATATGGAAAAATGCAGATTTTTGAAGAAAATTATAAACTTTAGGCTCCTTGCGGGAGACCTATTTTTTTTTCAATTGGGCTAAACTTTTTTGTGGTTTTCATAGAATCAACTTTTTATCCACTTGGAATTTGAAGTTTCCAAAAAAAATACACCCTAATACACAAGTATACCCTGTTCCTGGCCAGAGTTAACTAGTGTATGCCGATTGACATTTCATTAATGACGTCTCACGCCTTCCCCTCTTCTGAATTTTGAACCACAATATGGTACGCAGTTGCCGCCGCTTGATGGAAATATTGTAGGCATCTGTAGGTACCATTTCCCCCCAACGGCAGGTCACGTGACCACACCCTCTTCGAGAGAGAGAGGCAAAGAACAAGAGACCGCTTAAATGTTACCGAAGAATTCTGAAGGCACATTTTTTGGGCAAAAATAAGCATCTCAATCTCTCGGTGTTTTTTTTAAGTGCTTCCTTCTCCCGGAAAAAAATAACAAAAAGGAAAATTAGTTTTCTTGTAATTTCTTTACGAAATAAGGTTTAAGAGGCAAAAGTTGTTTATTTTTGTCTAAGCAATATGGCTGAATTTTTTGGGATTTTCATGAAAAATTTTTTTTAAAATAGGGAAATTCTTGGCCAAAATTATTTTTGTCTAAGAAATTCGGTAGGCGCATTCTTTCGACAAAAATAAGCCATTTTTGGCTCGGAGTTATTCTCTAAAACGCTTCCTTCACCGAAACTAATTAACCAAAATCTATGAGTTATTTTTGGGAAAAAACACCAAGAGACAAAACATGCTTATATTTGCCCAGAAAATGTGCCTGATTTTTTTCAGAATATTTTGGCAACATTTAAGCGGCCTTTTGTTACTTGCCTCTCTCTCGAAGAGGGCGCGGTCACGTGATCTGCCGATGGGGGGAAATGGTACCTACAACATCACCAAGCGGCGGGCACTTCGGTGCCCGATGCACTTTTGTCGATGGGCTCCCGTACTAATACAAGATTATCATATACACCACATACATAAAAAGTTATTTCAAAAAGCTGAATATGAATAATATAACAAATTGTACAAATACATAACAAAATCATGAAACAGTTCCAAGAAATCGAACAACACAGAAAGAACTACATTTTAAGTTTGACAAAATAACTATTTTGTCATTTGCCTAGTTATCTTTTTGTCTTTACCGCAGAAGACAGTATACAGTTCCTTTCTCCTGTGGTTCTTACATTCTTCAGCTCAACATTCAAAAAATATTAATTCAACAACTAATATTTATGTATCATACCAAAATCTATATGTTAGATTTTTTGAACTGTTTTTAATAGGTATATCTTTAATATATGTTTTTACAACTTGCAGCTCTTTCTGGTTAAACAAGTACTATATTTTTGAGGCTGAGGCAGACAATATGGCTCCCATAGGTATGTCTTTTTATTTTTGACACACAAAAATTGTTTTAGCAACATAACAGTTTTACCAATTCATACGCTAATTTGTGAATTTTGTGCGTATATTACGTCACAGCAAATATTGACATTAACAGCAACATTAATTTTTACACAATATCCATAGGTACTTTAAAAATTTTACATATTTTCGAAAGTGAATTCGCTGCTTATTATACTCTTCGTAATTATTTAAATTGGTCTGTTACTGTAAAGAAAGGCTCGTTACCACTAAAGTATTATATATTCGGCGAACCGTGCGTAAAATCAATAGAAAATTAGTAGATTAGCAGTACCTACATTTTCTGATTGTATTGAGAAGTAAATTACATTAAAAAGTTTTGTTTTAATTGGTTTAGGAATACTAAAAAACAGTAGATTATATTAAACTTTATAAAAATAGTATTAAAGGTATTAGATAAATGAAAACCTTTCACATTTTTTAATATAATTATTTTATATATAAGAAGAGTGAAAGGATTTCATTTGCTTAAATAATATTTCTTAATAGGTACAATTTTTCTAATTATTATTGTCAAATATGTAAAAACACAATGCTTCATTCTATGTAGAAAAGAGATTGCTAAAATATTGAAAAATTCCATTTTTTTAAAATTATGTAAGGTGCCATTCAACAAATTCGTTCGCTTATAGGAAGAGAAGGGGAGAAGGGTATTCACAAAAACAGAGTGTTTTTTAAGAAAGTGTAATTTTGTATCCTTAAATGTGAAAGGGGGAGTTTGCAAACGAAAGTTCATGTAAGGGAGTCTCATATATGTTTACAGGGGTAAAGAATACTCCATTTTAGCGAATGAATTTGTTGAAGGCCCCTAATACATTATAAATAGTATTGGCAAAATGTCTGCAGTTTCTTTAAGTAGAAATATTATAATTAGGGTCCGGATGACGTTAAAGTCAGAATTGGCTTTGAGATATGCGTAAATATATGAGTGCATACATTACACAATATCTTACCCTGTAGTTTCCTTAAGCCCTGTAAAATTCGAAGTGTATACAAACAATCATAAACACTCCCTTAAAGAGGGTTGAAGATATTGGTGGGTGTAACATTAACACATACTCATATGTTTTTAACTGCTAATCATAAGAGAAAGAGTACGTTACTATTATTTCTTTCAAAGGTTTTGAAGTTAAACTCTGTCGTCTTTCATTAAAAATCAATTTATACGACAGATATAACCGCATATTTAAATTATATAAACGTTTGCAGTTCTGCACAGACGGCACATTTATTCCTTGTGCAGAAAAGTCTATTTCTTTTCTTCTTAGCGGATACGTCTTAATGAATCCAGGATTGAATTTTAAAATTTCGAATTTCTGTTTTACTATCTCAGTGGTGTCTAGCAGTAGTTGAAAAATGTATTATTCAAGATCAAATTCAACATTAATTGCAACAAGTTTGACGTTTAGGCTTGCGTACGGTAGAGAAATTAATGAAAAATTTCCACGTGTTAACATTAAATTTTCTTGTGCAGTAACAACTGCGTCATCTTTATTTAACTGCCACACTAATTCGACACCATCAAAATTGCTCCAATAATTCGACGTTGCCTGTAGTATTGTTTGCCATATTGTTGAAATGAGCTCTAGAATATATGGGATATTTGGAAGAATTTTGTGAAATAATCCTATGGGATTTGAGCTCTAAAACGAACTTTCTTTTCAATTAATATAAAAATGTATATACATTAGCGTAGTCTCCTTATATAGGGTGCTCTGTAGAGTACCTATTTGATTTCAGCAATATTAACAACCGGGAATGCATATACTGTGGTGAAAATGAGGATGCAGGGCACACCATGTTCACATGCAATAGATGAAGGGAGGGGTGCAGGAAGTAGCAGGAATTGGGCTAATATCCCGAAAATACAATCGGGGTTATGCTGCAGTCTGAGAAGAATTGGCCAGCATCCTGAAACGGAAAGAGAAAGATGATAGAAAAGTGGGTTGGAACCCCTAAGATGAAAACAACATCTCTCTTATTACGATGATCCGCTGATTTGATGAAAGTAGTTCCAAATCAGTAAGAAACACCGAAAAGGGAAGGGGCTTCAGTCGGCAAAAATCAGGCACTCTCCACTATTGTCCGGGTGTCTTTTTGAAGATTTCCCCTCACCGCAAAAAAACAAACTCTCCTTATATGGCTCACTGTATATAAAAAATTCAAATCTGCCGACCGAAATAATATAAGGGGAAAACATGCTTTATTTTCCTACACTATATTAAATAATAAATATAATGACGCAAAACAGAGTAAGATTTCTTAATTTACCAGAAACGTCACTAAGTCTCTTCCGAAAGCACGGTTTTTAAATCTTACTTTGTTCATTCCTACAAGTAAAAATGTGAAGTACGGCTTTGTGGTACTCTTGCCAACAGATAATAGCGCTGACTTGATATTTTCATGGCCGGTTTTTACGGCCTTTTTATGTGCACTAAACGAATGGAGACAACTTGACTTATAGAGACACAAGCCATGCGTGGTTGCACGGCCTGTTGTATAATAGGCCATGCAACCGCGCATGGCACTGTGAGTTGTCTTCCTAATGAAAGAGTCCAAGGCATATGATTTAAAGAAAGTGTCTACCATCGGAAAGTCTAGACTACAAAGCAGACACTTTTCGGATATTTGGATTGATATTCAGCGTACTGGGGTTTTGTTTTAATACTACTTATTATTATCGTTAAATGATTAAAACACAATCTAACAATAAGAGACAAGGAAACATACGACATGTGACTGAAAGTGTAATACATTTAGACAACAATGTAAACTACTGAAAAATGCATACCTTTAGCATTTGCAATACGTTTAACAGTATTTCTAGTATATTTGCCTTGAATTATTTAATAATGTTAGAAACTTTTATAGACAAGTCAAGGTGGAAGTAAGCTTATATGTAAAACATGTTTTCCCCACACATATTTAGACATTATACTGATGTTATGATAGGTACCATTCATGTTTTTCTATTGATTACTATGGTTCTAAATAAGTACAAGTTATGAATATGTAGAATAGAAGAATATTTTTATATATTTCTTTTTTGTGCCTTTGTGTGGTTGTAAAAAGTATTAGAATTTACATTATCCGAAAACTAATGGTATTGACGTAGAGACCTGATGATTCCAACGTGGTTGACACAATGTGAGTCAAATGATCTGTTCACTGAAAGATAAGAAAAGTCTGAGTTTGGTAGAAAAGTCCGAGTTTAGTAGAACAGTAAGAGATTCTAGGGTAATGAAATGTTCACGTGTTAGGATGGAAATTAGGATAGCAAATGGTTCTAGCCTTCACTAGAGAAGTGTGGACAGTAACTGTATAGGCAACGTTCAAGAATGTTGTCTCTATAACTGACACATCGCAATATTTCCCTTTTTTGAACAAACTAGAACGTGACTAATTAATAATAATTAGTGCAAAAAAAATCACAAATAAATGATAACAAGCATCAATACGCGATACACTACTGTTGGCCATATGTGGTTATTTTGGGGACCTACAAAATAGTCTTATGATGATTTAACTTAAAAGTGAATTGAACAATGCAGAAGAGAGGACTCTGTGTCATTTTTATTTCCCTAAATTTTAACAATTCTATCGCTCTATGAAAATATACCTGTTATCTATAAGAAGTGCATGGAAAAGATCAAGATCTCACGTGTTGTTCCAGTTTGGAGCAGTCAATTTTTTAGGAATTCGAATCTTCCTATTGTGTAAGGTTATTTATAAAGAAAACGTTTTTTTTTTATTAACATTATTCTTACTCTATTCACATTGATAATCTTCATAATCCGCATGGACGTACCTGAAACAAAGAATAAAATTTATTGAAATGTTTAGTAAATAAGTAAAATGGATTTTTTTGAACATGATGTAATTTATTGGTTCAATTTTTCTTTATACTGAAATGAATCAAATTTTCGATGTTCATTTTTGTCACACCTTTACACCACGTATACTATTCCTATTCTCAATTGAGAAATTCAGTTTAAAGCGTTGCTACCAGGATATCATTACAAAACCTGCCTGCAACGGAATGACACCGAAACCGTGCTTGAATATCACAAACAATACCCATATACGAATATAGTCAACCAGATATGTTATACGCTTACGGTAGTCGACCTCAAACGAAAGTAGTTGATGGTTGGCGCCGGCCCACCATTACAAGCGGTCGGTTAGTTTGTATAATGTGCCGGTATCATAGCCGTTGGTTTACTAAATTATCCATGATGTTGTTAAACTAACATTATTTATTATAAATAAATAATTTACATCACACCCATCAATATAATATGTAAAAAAATATTCATTTTATTCGAAAAATTAAAATATGATGATAAAAATTTTCTGTCGACGCCTATGACATTACTGAAATATTCAACAATTCCTTTATCGGTATCTCTTTATTTTGATTTTCCATTTAACTTTATATCAACTAGGTATAACTCGCAACCAAAAAGGATTAGGGTATATAATAAACTGTCTTGCTCTAATTATGAACCCAAGAAAATCTGTTTATTAAAAGTGGATCACCCGTGTGTTACACATGAAAATTTTAGGATTATCAATTTTTAAGAAGTATCTCTCTTTCTTTGATGCTTCAGTTAAGTTCTGGCAATAAATTAAGTTTGAACTTTAGAACATGGAAAACTAAATTTTTGCGAAACTTCAGGAACGGAACTGAAAACGTGAAAGGTCATTAGAACTCCTATTTGGACCAGAACTGAAATGTGATTTGATGTCTGATTTCCATATTTCCAAACGTGAGGTGATTAAACTAGCGAATCAGTTTTGATGAAAGGCGTACGAGTAATATTGATACCGGAGATGAGCTGAAAAGGTTTTGCTACAGATCGGATGACAGTTAGTGTCATTTTGGCCTTTATTCTCCAACATAATATCTCCCAAAGTGAGATGCTAATGGGATTAAACAATTATTTTCAGATTCTGTAGACTGTCTCATAAATTCTAATCAAGTATCAAGGATAGCCAAAATAGGCTGATATGTTTTGTTTTCGCTGGTTTGGATTAGCCTGAGACATAATCCATGCAGCCAAGAAAAGAAACAAGGGAAAATACGGGGAATCTCGGATCAAAGAACTTATCCCTAGATACATAATGTGTATTGGTTTGTTTGGTGCTAAGATAATCACAGTCTAAGGCACTTCAGTTGAAAACATACCTAAGTGCCTGATTGGTTAGTCAATCTATCTACTGCTTTTATTTGAAAACAACCGTAGCGTTTCGGACACGTTAGGTTCGGGTGTCATAATCTTAATATTCTCAATTTAACGCATTCGCCATTAACGCTAACATGTGTTTTACAGTGATTTCGTGCTGAAATAGTGTTGTTTTGCAAATTTTATTGATAATATACATTATACATATTACATGGAGTTCTAGTTGGGGTGAGGTCGAGAGCGCACGTGTGTGTTAATGCTCCCGGGGAAAACACGAAAAGAGCCGGTTAAAACTCCATTAATCTCGGTAAATTAAACTCAGCGGTAGATTTAAAAAATTCTTCGTAAAATGAGGTATAGTGGTGGAGGAGTAAAGCACGCATCGAATTAATAATTAAAATAATAATTGAAAATTAATGAAACGCATTTGCCAATAAAAGTAAACAGAAACAGTGTCAGTATCAGTGCACTATAGCCGGAAGGTCGTAGAATTTATACTACCTGCGACCCGTCCCTTCTTCAAGTGTATGGTGTATGGAGAGCCACATGGGCAATATAAAGAGCCAGTCAGCCAGATGCGAATGAAGGGAGATAAGTTTTTTGTTTGTTTATTGTAGCATTAGCATTGGTTTATTTATTTATCTCTTTATTAAAATTTAAATAAGAAATGGAGATTAAAATTGAAAAAGTATTAAACATATTATGTTTAATACCTAGGTGATGGAATGGAAAAACTGCCCGGAATTGGAAGGCGGAAATTTAACCCGATTGTTTCAAAGAAACGACATACCTACAGGGTGACAAACTATCCCTTCGGATCTATTTTCTCATAATGCACAAAAAACATTGTCACCGAGAAATAGGGCCCTTCCCAGCACCTCCACCGTAAATGGATATTTACCAGTAGAACGGTTAATAAATAAAAACAAAAAAAATAGAACGTACCAGATTCAGAAACAGAAAACTTGTAAGAGAAATAAGGTAACGATAGCTGGAAACTTAAAAGAAGCATGGAAACTGCTATGCGACCGGCATAAATCAAGTCAGGTAGAGGGCCTATAATAATGAGCCAGGTAAACAATCGACTCCTTTGGTTCGAGGTAAGCGCATAACATATCTGGTGAACTATATTTTTATGCGAATATCGTTTGCAATATCCAAGCACAGCCTCGGCTCTTATTCTAATACCTCAGGCTTTGAAATGAATTATCCTGGTAGCAAAGCTTTATACTGAATTTCCAAATTAATAATAGAAATATTATACACATATGTTTCATAACGAGATCTGGAACTGGGTTATATTTTGCGCTAATTCCGGTGAAGGGTTGGGGGTTAATAAGGGAAAATAAGCAAAACAAGCTGAGAAGAGCACGAAAATTTGGGATTTGGTGTATATGCTAGAAGCCAAGGCCTCAGATTTTTCTATGATATATAAAACAAATTGACGCTTGCAATGACTTTTGTTTACTTAGTTTACATAGTTTACTTAGGTCTTTATTGAAGATTATTTGTTAGAAAAATGGTAGGTATGTACGAAATAAAATGTTTGCCCTATGAAATAAATAAGTATATTGTTATAAAATAAATCAAACTAATATACGATTCAAATGTATTGACCCCTCATTTTAACCGCGAATATCTCAGAAACAGAGGAGCAGAAAGAATTGAAAAAAATATGTGTTTATTATGAGTATATTCTAAATCAATCACTGAAATTTAAATAATGTACATTGGACACTTTTGAAGTTCTGCTAAGTTATATTGAAAAATGTCCTACTTTTTAAGGAAATTTTGACTATACCAGTTTTAAATCCACTATATCTTGGAAAATATGCATACTATGTAAATCATATTTTAGACACTGATAAAGCACGGCATTTTTTGTATGAGGAAATTTTTTCATAATTTTTGATTTTCAAATTTTGCAGTTATTCTCAAAGACGTGACGTCATGTTTATTCGGTTATTTATCAAAATATTTAAAAAGTTTTTGTTAAAACAGTTAATTTTACAAAACGTAAGTATTTTCAGAAAAAAATTATTGGTATATATCAAATATTAATTTAGTTATCAAGCACAATAGATAATATTATTGCAAACTTGCAATGACATCCTTTACGCTTGATAACTAAATTAATGTTTGATATATATCAATTCTTTTTTTCTGAAAATGCTTACATTTTGTCTAATTAACTATTTTATCAAATTTTTTTAAAATACATTGATAAATAACCGAATAAACATGACGTCACGTTTTTGACAATAACTGTAACATTTGAAAATAAAAAATTATAAAAAAAATTTCTCGTTCAAAAAATGCCGCGCTTTATCGGTTTCTAAAATATTATTTACACAGTATGCATATTTTTCAAAATATAGTGGATTTAAAACTGCTATGGTCAAAATTTCCTTAAAAAGTAGGACATTTTTCAATATAACTTAGCATAACTTCAAAAGTGTACAATGTACATTATTCAAATTTCAGTGATTGATTTAGAATAGACTTATAATAAACACATAATATAAGTAAGGCCATTAAAACAAATAATAATAATAATAATAATAATGATTTTTTAAATTTTTCCTGCTCAACCGTTTCTAAGATATTCGCTGTTAAAGTAGGGGTCAATACATTTGAATCGTATATTAGTACAGTACATTATTCTGAACAAAAAAATTAAGAATTTTTTTTTCCTTTGATAAACCGTTTTACAGTTAAAAATTATTTTTGCTTCCTGACGGCCTCTATCTCAAACACCTTTGAACCCACTACAACGTAATCTTGAACAAAGGGGTTTCTATTGGTGTTGATCAAGAATATATTACTAGTTTTTTTTTAATAAGAAAATCGCTACTTTGTTTTTAAAATCGACTCCCTTTTTCCATTCTAGAATCGGACGCCTCTGACTAAAACCAAAAATGGTTACGTCTAAAGACTCACTTTATGGGTATAAACAAAATATTCAAATACCTACCAGATCAGCGAGATATGAGGGTGTCTTCATCTTCAGTGAGTTACACTGTATAAAAAATTTTGGTAAATAATAAATAATTTCAGTCTACCGCAATCCTTGTTTCTAGTTCTTACTTCGTTGTGTAAATGAAATGAAAGTACCATTTTCTATTGTCTATATCCCCCCGATCAATCAATCATTCAAATAAACTTTATTTTAAGTTAAACATTAAGAATATTTTTTTCACAAAGCACACTAATGTCCCTACGAGAGAAAATCTAAAATAATCGAAAACCATACCGATAGGTTCAAGGTTCTGAGCTATTTATAATTAATAATAAAAGAAGAGATTGATTGATTGAGAGGTGAAGGTTTCTTGTACCTACCTCAAATACACTGCAATATATTTTCTGCATATAAATTGATTTAGAGCTATCTTACTTCTCGTCAAATCGTCTTATTTTCTTTGCTATGTTGTTATATACAACAGCAATGCTGTTATTACCATTTTTCTATACAGGTGTAAATATTGTTAACATTTTTTAAATCAAATAAAGTTATTTTTAAGAAAAAATTAAAACCCCCAAAAAATAATTTTAAGGGTTGTGAAATGCTTTCCACCATTGTAACATTAGTGATTTTCCTAAGATGTAATTGACATTAAAATTAAAACTTAAATAATTCTCCAATTGTAGTGTACTGGTAGTTCTGAGATTCAACACCGCTGTAATTTTTTTAAACCTTTATCTGCGCTGTTTTGCATAGCAAATATAATTGTATAATAGAGTACAATGTTTCAACTTCAAGGTCCCTTTCGAGTAATTTGGACAAGAAATAGCATAACAACAAAACCTTTTCCTATTTCTTTCTCATCGCCTACCGAATATTATAGTAAGTACAAGTAAAGAATTTTTGTAAATATATTTATGAACTATGTACACCAATAATATTCTTATTATACCGGCATTTACAAATTATCCATTGCAACATTCTAATGATCAGTAAAAATTCAAACCTGTTGTGCATTAGACAGCTCCAATGCCAATCCCGTTAGCAATCCAAAGGTGAAAATCCAAAACATTGTAAGTTAAAAAAAAGTACCGTTCAACCTCGCCACTAGATTAAGTCTTAAACAGGGTACACTGCACTAAGATGTGCACTTGCGCGGCCCGCTGGATGCTGTTAACTGTTCGCCGAAGACGCACCGTGTACCGGAGTAAGGCAGGTCACCAGGTCACAAGGCTGAAATGGAGAAGGGAGTGAAGATCTCGTGCTGCTAACACTCCTACGACCCAAATGTGAAGATGCGAATATGCTTTATAGCAACGGTGCTATGAGAAGAACGCCATCATTAGTTATCTACATATTTTTACGACTTGCGGAATGTTGCTGTTTGTGACTAGAATATCAGATTCTACCGCTGTCTTTAATATAATAGCCCAGTTGTTAAAGACAGAAATTGATAAAATCCAGTAATTAAGTTATATGGCTGAATTTTTCAGAATAAGTATTTTTGTTGGTGTAGAATACGATAAAAAAGGTTTCAGCTGTAAAGTGCCTGCGACCCCTAAAAATATCGAAAATATTGACCGAAATTCAGTTTTTGGACAATAACTCGATAAATAACGGCGATAGAGGGGGAAATTTCGCATCAAAAACATATCCGAAGTTTTTTCTACGGTCAAAAATGTAGGCTCTACATTTTTTTTGTTCCACGAGAATAGAACTTGGCGACATATAAGCACGGCGCACGAAGCGTACGCGGTCTCGGACGCGGTACACTAAATTTGTTTTAACTTTTGAACTAAGTAATGAAATTGAGCTCAACAAAGCTTAAATGAACCGAGAAACATGTGGCTATTGAATTATCATATTTTCAAATATAAAATGAATGTATGTAGGAATAGTACATATATGAAGTCGGAACATATAGAGATTTCCGATGAAATCTTTAAAAGTTCTACCATTTTTTTCCTTCTTCAATTCTTTGGGACTTCCTGGCACATGTATGTTTTCTTTTTAAGCTGTGCTAGGGGAGTCTACAAAATATATCGCAGATCTTGGATCTCTGAATTTCATTTTTTCTGATATAATTTTGATGTTCGCCCAATCTTACACTAAAAGGTCTGGATAGTATTCCGTGTGAGTGCAACAAACAATACGTGGATGAGTCATCCAGACCTTTTAGTGTAAGATTGGGCAAACATCAAAATTATATAAGAAAAAATTAAATTCAGAGATCCAAGATCTGCGAACACGCGTGGGAGAACGGACATAGAATAAACTGGGACTCGGCAAAAATTTTAACAAAAGAAGCAGATAGCAAAAAAAGAAAAATAATATTATTGAATGAGGATAATTGCGTGTCGAATTGTTCCGTAGATGTCTCTACAACTTGGCTGCCAATGTTAAAAGAAGAACTTCACAAACTTAACATTGTATAAAAACTAAAAAACTGTTAACTATATCAACAGTTCTATGTAAATAGTAAGTATCTATGGATATTGAATATAACAAACATTCTTAGAGCTGTGTATTTGTCTTACACAGCAAAAAAGATTTTTCAAAAAAAGCCTTGAAAATGGAAACAGATTAGATTTCCGAAACGTCGGCGAAATATTTAATTTCAAGTTTTTATACTTATTTGTGTTGTTTATTTATAAAAACCAACCTTTAACTGATCCTTTGACGTAAACGTCACAGGCGTAGAGGTTTTTTACCAGTAACATACTGGTTAATTGTGATATATTTTGTAGACTCCCTTAGCACCGCTAAAAAGAAAACATACATGTGGCAGGAAGTCCCAAAGAATTGAACAAAAAAAAATTAAGATAATGCCACAAATAACATTTAGACAATATTAAGTTCTACCATATCTACAATTTTTAAGATAGAAATCTGATACTTTTACATATTACTCTTGAAGTAATGTATAAGAAGATCCGATATATAGGTATGCTAAATAATGTTTTTAATAAAAGTTATTAACGTTTTACCTTTTCACGAATTTTGGAGCAAAGAAAAAATTTTCTTCTATTTTCGTAAAATAAAAAGTTTTAATTTAACTTTTAAAGTAAATTCCCTTGAAGCATCTTAAAGTAAATATTTCAAACTTTAAAAATGGCACCTACTGAAATCTAATAACGCGATTTAAACCAGAGTAATAGGTGGTTAAAGTTAGTTATACACAAATTTCATCATTTTCTCAAAATTTTGAAATTTTGGAAGTGTACATCTTCAAAAATAAATTTTTGAATTTTTTATCACTCATCGGATCTTTTTATACATTACTCCAAGAGTGATATATGAGAGTTCCAGGTTTCTATCTTAAAAATTGTAAAAATGGTAGAACTTTTACCGATTTCATCGGAAATCTTTTCATATCCCGACTTCATATATGTACTATTCCTACATACATTCATTTTATGTTTGAAAATATGATAATCCAATAGTCACATGTTTCTTCTTTCATTTCAGCTTTGTTAAGCTCAATTACATTCATTAGTTCAAAAGTTACAACAAATTTAGTGTAGTGCGTTCGAGACCGCGCACCTTCGCGCTCTGTACTTATGTGTCGCCACGTTCCATTCTCGTGCGTTAAACAAAAAAAATCTGGAGTCCACATTTTTGATCGTACAAAAAAAATGTACATATGTTTTTGATGTGAAATTTCCCCCTCTATCACCTAATGCTTTTAGTTACCAATGGTCTTGAGACGTAAACAACTGCATTCTAATCTGAAATCTACTATAGTGTTACCTAGAGACGCGCCGAAACCGGGTTATGGCGGAATAGCCTAATACCGAATATCTGACCATATCCGACAACCGAAGCCGAGCAGCTTCGCTGCTTCGGCCGAGGCATGAGATAGAACATGAAATTACGTTTTTAGGAAAAAAAACTATTGAATTTTTATTAAAACATGACTGCGATTAACATGATTTATAAGGGAAGTTGTTGAGGTTTTTTTCCAATTCCTCCTCGAGATATTTGTGTGTCACATATTTTACACTTGGTGAAGATAGAAATCTTCACACATCATAAAACTTCCAAATATCGCTTTTATTTATTATTTATTTTACTGCTCATTGTAATTGTACACTGACTCTTACACAATTTATAATCAGCAGAAATGCAAAACACCAAATACACATGAATATGCCTAGAAAGAACTGAAAGTTCTAACAAGAATTCGGCTGTCCCAAGTAGAAACACAGTAATTGTAGTAGAGCTAAACATCGGGAAAATTGATTTTTAATGAATTATGTTAGCCTCACAACATTTGATGAGATATTGTCATATATTTTTACAGAAGTTTCGTAAATGACTTGAATTGTCATTCTCCATTATCAGAGTAAAAATATATTTAAAAATGTTTGATTAGCAGCATATACTTTGTTTTTAAGTAGCTTCGCAATCAGTACATACGTACTTATTTATATGCAAAACACAGTAACTGCATTTACTGTATTTGTAACTGGTAGATACTCAAAAATTAAACATTAGATATACAGTAAGTTTGTTTGGGTGTAGGAAATTGACAATTGAGACACACGTAGGTATTTAAATAGAAATGAAGGTCTCTTAAACAACTGAATCGGATGGTACCCATCATTGCACTGTACACAGTAAGTGGTGGTAATTATGGAAGGGATGATCTAACCACCATTTTCAACACAAAGAAACTACTCAGACTATGCAGAAACACAGTAATGTCAAAATACTTACTGTGTTTTCCAATGGTGTTTGGCTAATACTGTGTTTTGTTCCGGTACAGCTACTCATTCAGTGTCACTTACTGTCTTTTGTGCACATAATAACTCTTAAATGTTCATTATTTAATCAATTATAAGTGTTTCACAAGACGTGTTGGGATACAGTAAGTCCAATACTTTAGAAAACTCAATTTTTATAAATTTGTCAATTACTGTGTTTCTGCTTGGGACAGCCGAATTTTGTACTTCGGCCCAATTCGGCGGAAGGTCCGCCCACTTCGGCCGAAGGCCGAATATTTCAAATCCAGCCGAATCTGCCGAATACTGAAGTAGAACCAGAGCTTCAGCGCATCTCTTGTATTACCGCAATCTACCATTGAACATTTAATTAAACACACTTTTACTTTTTTCAGAATTCATTATTTTCTCCTTTTTTTTATATCACCAAAAGCCTATGTACCTAAAAGTAAAATGCTGACGAACACTTGTAAATTTCACCACCCCGATCGTTAATGTAACGATGTAGAGAGCGACTAGTACCCAACAAGGAACACCATACACAAAATATAATTCCAAATTTAAATATTTTATAAAACTGGAAATTTTGAAATCAAGACAGACCGTAACAATTTGCATAATGTGCATAGCAGTTGACAATATGGTTTGTAAGTTTAAACTGTGCTCCAAATTGATATGTTGGTATGATAAACAGTTTCAAAAGCATTATTTGTATTTGCAATTTTAATGGAGTCCTTTGAGAGCTAATTTTCTCAAGGGTGTAAGTTTATATGTAGGTAAATCAAGTTAAATCACATATTCCGATTCGATCTATACGTATTTGCTCTGTCTTTTTAATTAACAGACATTTTTCATAAATAAAACCAATTCTTCAGATATGAACAGTTTTTTATTTTTGCAAATTTATTAGTTGATAATTAAAAACAAGAACCGGACAACCTTTTAGATTACAGACAGAAAAAACAAATTAAATAACTGAATATTCTAGTAATTAATTCGTAAAAAGTTGTTAACCATGTCGCAAATAATTGAATTTGAATGATTTGTTTCTATAGACGAGTGAGTAGTAAACCGTTTTTTTTTTAATATGTGTTAAGACATTCTCTTTAGTAATATTCAATTTTTTTTATTTGCTTGGACGGATACATCTCAAATTTTAGCTCAAAGTACGAATAACAATTCATTAAAGATACATATTCTATGACTCAGGTGGCTGGCGTAAGTCACAGTCGGGCCAAAACCAGGTAAAGTTGGCAAAAGGTAAAAACAAAAAATCATGATAAATGTGGATATTTTTTTGAGAATATGATTTAAAGTCCTCTGCACTATATTTCGTTAAATGAAGACGGAGGAAGCACTCTGCTCCTCATTTTACCATTCGAAACTTGTGCGTCTCTAACAGATCAATCGTTGCAGAGAGTACTTGAAGTTATTTTAATTTATACTCTGGTTCATTTGAGCATTATTTTTATTATGGAAGCTTTACCTGCATGTTAAAGCATTATCCTTTCAATAGATTTATATTAATAAAAATTCTTAAGATCGAAACAAATACTCCAAGTGATAAAATTTGATAGGTTTCCAATAAGTCTAAGAAAATGCCACAGTATTCCAGGCTGAAGTGGTCGCAATACAGTGGGGCGCAAAAGAAATTATAAGGCAAGGAACTGCTAATCAGTCGATTGCCATTTTTCCCTTTAGTCAGGCTGCGCTAAAAGCAATCGGTCCCATACAAGTCGAATCGAGACTTGTATGGGACTGCATAGATGCCCTTATAGACCTAGGAAGTTAGAATAAAGGGAAATTGGCGTGGGTACCAGGACACAGGGGAAATGAAAAGACTGATGAACTGGTCAGAGAAGGCGCGAGTAAGGCTCTTATATAGGACCAGAAGTCTTTTGCGGTATGGCCAAACCTTGCATATGAGCATCCATTGACAAATGGGTGCAAACTAAATCTCTATGGAATGGTGGAAAAGTTTCCCATGACAGAGACAGGTCAAAGAGTTCATTAAAGAACGATGGGCCAAATTTACGGAGGACCATTTATGCCAAAACAGAAAGACCATTCGAATAGTGGGCCTTCTAAACGGTCACTGCCGATTTAACAGACATTTGAGTCTAATTGGTCTGGCAAAAGACGCAAAATGCACATTTTGCTAGGAGTAGGGGAAACCTAAGTCTATGTATTAGGTCATTATGAAGGTCTTGCTAGACTGATATTCCAACTACTTAGCGAGGAAAAATCAAGAGCTTATAGCTATACTAAAGGGCTCTTATTAAGGCTGTGGAGTTTGATACAAAGGATAAAGCTGGATAAGGAGCTCTGAGGAAAATGAACAGGAGCACCACAATAGATCCATGGGGATCGCGGTGGTCAAGGCCAATCAGCTAGCTCCTCCTTCCTAAATCTAATCTAATCTAAGTTCTGGATATTTCCGGGCCCTCCCATTTTAAATTATTTTAAAGCCCAGTCTACACACGTCCAGAATTTAGTTAAGTAGAGTTCTCTAGTATTTTAACGCAAATTTAGTTTGCGTTTTTATTGGTAGACTACCATGATTTAGTTGATTATTAGTAGCAATTCAGCAAGTGTCTTCTTCTTCTCTTTTTCTTGGGAATTACAACCCTTGGTGGGTTTTAGCCTGCTTCACTAGTTCTCGCCATTCGTCCCTATCATCTGCCTTTCTTCTCCAATTCAGCAAGTATCTAAACAAAGAAAATGAAATCCACTTTAATTCGTTAGTGAACAAATTCATTTTTACTAAATAACTCGACTAAATTAGACTGAATTCCAAATATCCGGTATTTTGACTTATAATAATCCTAGAAAACATGTCCAGTTGATTTTTGTTCACTAGCAGGAACCGGTGCTATGATTTGAGATACGATGACTTCCCACATGTGACGAATAACAACTGGTGTTTATGTATCGTACCTCGCTGCAGCACTATTGATTTATTCTACTTTCAGAAACAGTGCAAGAGAGTTCTACGAACTTAAAATTGGTTTTCAAGCGAAATAGAAATTTATAGTTCAGAAGAAAAAAGTAAATAATTAAATGGCATCACGTAAAAAATACGGTGAGGTAGCTAATAGTATTATTTGGATGAATATTGGCAAATAGACCCGTATCTTCTCTGTCTACAGAGTGATTCAAACTTATGAACAGCACAGATGCATTTTCTAGTCCTCCACATGAGGAACAACCTACTACTGGCGATGATAGAGAAATACTATAATATATTTAATGGCTTGGGAAGCGTCTATGATAAATTAGTATACTGTCCTTTTCAATAAGGAGAAATTTTTTAGCATTTACTCTAATATCCTCTATTCAAATTTAATGTTTAGTTTTCTGCTTAAAATATGTAGTTCATTTATTTCTTGACGATGGTTTTCATGTTGCTTGTTTCGAAAAAACAATGCAACATTTTTCTTTAGTAAGTCGAAAATGGCAAAATACGTCTTCAATTTCAGAACAATCGTACATACGACCACCGTTCATAAGACGATATTAACAGACTGCGAGCCAGAGCTTTTACATTATCTGTATATATCTCCGCTCGATCTACTATTAGCGCGTGATAATTCCTTAACAGACAAGCGTCAATTGCTATGACTTCTTCACATATTAGGTCTTCACAACGTTCGAATTACGATAGACGGACATGTATAAGCTATTCAGGCACCTTATTTTGGCCAAGAATGTACTACTATACAGGTATTTAGCACTCAATAAAATAAGGCAAACAATTCATACAGATTTGAAAACGCTTTGTGAGCGAACCATAGCCCATCAAAATGAGCACTAAAAGCAAAAGTTTTCTTCAATATTTTGAAAACGGGAAAGACGAAAAAAATTAAAAGAGACTTAACTGAAAATGACCCTTAATTTTCATTGCGAAACAATTGATCATATTGATATTATCAGCTAGAATGCAGTTTCGTGGATTTTCCTTTCTTCAGCCCATGGTATTTTATATCACTGTTATGTCGAGTAATTCTAGAAGAAACTGATTACAATGAACACCCATTCTATTATAGCTTTTAATCATCATCATTTTAAGCTGTACCTATGTTTCTAGGATTATACGTGACACAGACAAGCACTAATAATCACCTTGGATACCCTACAGACAAATCACAGAATAAACTACCTATTTTTACATAATCAGTGTTGGCTAGATCTAACAATTTATCTTGTTGCATGTTTTACACTTATTTGAAAATCCTTTAATTATAATCTTTGAAGTTGGCATTCAAACGTTGAAATAATCATCTGACCGTTAAGATGACGGACAAATTACCAATTATATAAGAATGTAAAGTTAATTAATTATATCTTCTGAATAATAATATTTTATATATCAGAATCACCAATTGGTATGCGGAAAATAAATAACGCTTCGTTTCATTCAAATACAGTTTTAATGCCACCAGTGACATTTTCATATCATCACCTCTGCAGGATTAACATGGAACTCTTGTTTACTTTTACTATAACTAAAAGCAGACAGGAAATAATAAATTTAAAAAACCGTTGCCTAAGGAATCACTACCTCCACATCCAGATTTTCCATCCAAGTCTCTTTAAAGGACACCAGTGACATTTTCATGTCATTACCTCTGCAGGATTAACATGAAACTCTTGTTTACTTTTACTATAACTAAAAGCAGACAAGAAATAATAAATTTAAAAAACCGCTGCCTAAGGAATCACTACTTCCACATCCAGATTTTCCATCTAAGTCTCTTTAAAGGAAAGCATCTTGACTATATTTGCACTCTAGTATGTGGAAATAATTGGTCATAGAATTTTAATATTTGCGGCCGGTCATGAAAAAATTTGAGGCGTTGGTTTTAGCATCTACTCCAAAATGAAGTTTCTGGATGCCTATTAGCTTGTTCTATTTATTTTTCCCTGTTTATACCACCACACCCCTTTAACGGAATCATCTCATTCAGAAGTCAATAAAATACATACGTGTACCAAATTTCAAGTGAATATCTCACTTTTATTTTAATAATGAAGTGGAGGTGGGGAGTGGGGTTAAAAAATATAATAAAGAAATCTGTGGTGTTGGTGTCTAGTATATACACCAAATCTCAAGTTTCTGTACTCTTCCCAGCTTGCTTTATGCATTTTTCCATATTTACCCCACCCCAAGTATATATATCAAATCTCAAGTTTCTGTGCTTTTACCAGAGTGCTTCATTTATTTTCCCACATTTATCCCCCACCCCTTCAACGCAATCATCTCAAGATAAACTAGTTCTAGATGTCGCTATAATACATACGTGTTCCAAATTTTAAGTGAATATTTCAATTTAATCTCATCAGCCCTTTTAATAATAGAGTGGGGGTGGTGTGGTGGGGGGGATCGAAAAAAAAATCTGACATCTTTGTTTCTAGCATATACCACAAATCCCAAATTTCTGTACTCTTACCAGCTTGCTTTACTTATGTTCCCTTATTTACCACTAATATACCCCCAACCCTTCAACGTAATAATCTCAAATTCTAATAAAATTACAGATGTCGTTATAATACATACATGTACCAAATTTCAAGCAAAGAGCTCAATCCCAAGTTTGTGTACTGTTACCAGCTTGCTTACTTATTTTCCCTACTTACCCCTATTTAACACCCAACTATTCAACTGAATCATCTTAAAATATAACCTAGTTTCAGATGTCGTTATAATACATGACACATACGTGTAAATAAATATCTCAATTTCATCTTATCAACCCCTTTAATAATGGGGTGGGGGTGGTGGGGGTAGTTGAAAAAAATTATAAAATATCTGAGACCTTGACTTCTAGTATATACTTACACTAAATCCCAAGTTTTTGTACTCTTACCAGCTTGCTTTAAATACTTTTCCCTATTTACATCTTTTTAACCCCTACCCTTCAACGGAATAATTTCAAAATATAATTTAGTCCCAGGTACAGTTATAATATACAGCGTGTCCTCCGATTGAGTTCGCTATAGGTGAAATGGACAAAACATTTTCGATTTTTTTTTTCCTATTTGGGGGTTCACCCCTGCTTATCTAAAAAGTTATTTTGGGTGTACTTTTATTTTTTTTTTAAATCACGTAGGCCATGAGAGTTAAGCAAAAACGAATTTCTTGTTAGGTAAAGTACCTTTTCTGTAGAAGATACAGCAGAATGTCATTAAGAAAAGTTATTCAGATTAAAAAGTTATAGTCTTGTGCAAAATTTCAAAAATATACGCCTACTTTGATGATTTTGATTTTTTTAATATAATTGCATTTTACGAAAGAGAAAAATTGTATGTAGGTTTACTAAGTGTCTAGAGAAAAATTATTTAGTTATTAATTTTTATTGTAAAGCAAAAATACATTGTGGGTTAGGAAACCAATGAATACAAACGGTAATTAAAAAATGATAATTAAAAAACTACTATAGGCATCTTGAAATAAACATAAATATGTCGCGTAGTTATTAATAATTTTTGCCCCCAGCTTCAACACATAACTCTAGTCTAGCATTTAGTCCTCTATAACTGTTCTGGATTTCTTGAAGAGGTATACCATCAACTGATTCTTTAATTTTGGTTTCTAATAATTCTAAATTATTTTCAAAATTAAAAGCATAAACTTTTTCTTTTAAATAGTCCCATAACTAGAGGCCCGCGCTTCTAGTATATACAACAAATCTCAAGTTTGTGTACTCTTACCGGCTTGGTTTATATATTTCCCCCTATTTACCCCCCAATCCTTCACCGGATATGTTCAAAAATGAATCCAGTTTCAGACCTCGTTAGAATACAATTTTTCAAGTCAACATCTTAAACCATTCCAGAGAAAACGTGCGGGCAAAAAAAAGTTACATACAGACCGACAGACAGACAGAAAAAGTGTTTTCTATCTTTATGATCTCGACGTTTCATGATATTCTAAACCCATTTCAACAAAACAAATTTTTGATTTTTTTTTTACGATTAGTATACCTCCGATCCACTACGTGGATATGAAAGTAAAATAGGCAACTACTGGAAGCGGCCTCCATATCAAATGATTGAGAAAATTTGGTAACTTACCTAATAATTAAGCTCGTTACCCCTGACCTATGCGATATAGGACTCCGTTCCACGGGTGCTAGAACTTATACCTAACCGTCAGAATCAGAATATATCTGCTTGCGAATAGCGGAATAAAACGTAGACATCATGTTGAAAAATAATAAAGTCTGTACAAATAGGGCACTAAAAACAATCTGATCTGAACTAAAATCGTTTCAGGTCATGTACGGTGTCAGTTTTACCCTTATGTCAAATTTCATCAAAATTGGTTCCCTAGTTCTGACGCTATTGTGTCCATATTAGGGCGGCTCAAAAAAATCAAGTTTAATTTTTTTTGTCTTAACCAACTTATCACCTATCAAATTGGTTAACGGCGGTGTTAGAATATTTACCCAATGCACTACCTGGTTTCTCAGTAATTAATTTCAATTCATGATTCATTGTCCATTAAGTATCCATCTGAATAAACAAAATTTGCGGAAAAAAACTTTAATTAAGGATTTAGCTGAGAGAAATCAATATCCTGCAAGTTTATTTGATAAATTGTTTAGGAACGAACTTTAAACTAAATGAAATTCACAATTTGTATCAATTCCATATGAATCCTGATTTACGTGGTCTAAACAGAATTTTTTAAGACTTACGTTCGGCATTTACGAAATTAGTTATAATAATTGTAATTTTAAGTATGGTGGACAAACGAAATGTCCACTTGCAACGAGATTCAAGGAACACATGGCTCATCTCAAAGAAGTGAAAAACTGAAAAGTCTAATTGTCCAACATGCAACAATCATAGAACAGATATCAGTAACTTGAGGTTAATTAGAGAGTCTACAAGGATGTAAATGTGGTTGGCTAAATGCGCGTTGAGTATTCAAGTATTTTGGAGTTTGTGGAAACTATTTCAGAGGCAACGTCATACTGGATATTCTAACCCAGTCTAGGACGTAAAGATCTCAATTTTACGTCACGTCCGATTGCAACTTCTACTCATTCAATTAAATATCTACGAGTTTCTGCAGATTTTAACACACAACCAGAGCCGGATTATCCATAAGGCAATATAGACAGCTGCCTAGGGGTGCCGACGGCTTGCGGGGCGCTGGCGATGAACAAGAAAAAACAACAAATTTTCATACTTGAAAATTATCAACAAAAAATAAAAATGTTCTTAAAAGCTATTATCATTTCTTTTCTGTCTGGTGGATTTGGTCACAGATGTGGGTCGAATACCGGACCACCTTAAACAGAAGCGTACCCGGCGTTTGTTTCAATCCGCATCGCTCTATCACAATTTTTCATCGGTCTGTGTGAAACTTAGTAGAAATGATCCTTAAACACAATATAACTATACTATAGATCGACATTTGTTGAAACTTGAAACGTGGAATTTTTCGGACAAAACTGTACACACTGAATGTTTTTCTGCATTTCCTGCAATCATATGGCAGCGCTAGAGTGTAGCGAATCATTTGAGTCTAAAATCGATGGTTTTTGTTCACATCCGGCCGAGTAATGGCAATTCATGTAAACAAAGACGATTGATTTTCATTGATTTCGAGAGTGAAATTTTTTTGGTTTTTATTTTTCATCTCGAGACCAAATAATTGGCTATACGCTCATATTTTTTATTTTTTATTTTGATGTATATTTTTTTCAGAAATATTTTTCGGTGATTTTTCAAGATTTCAATAGTGTCCGAGCGCTCAGCGAACAGCATGCGGCACTTCAATCATCATGACTTAACTAGTGCGTTTATTTACTTCCACATCCACATAGTGGAGTGGAAGTATGGTAATCGTAAAAAAAAAATAGAAATTTTTCTTGTTAAAATAGGTTAGAATGTCATGAAACGCCGAGCTTTTAATATGAGCAAAAAAAAAATTATGTCTGTCGTCTGTAACTTTTTTTTTTACTGATTATAAATAGTTTCGCCAGTAAGAAATCCAGAAAACGTACATAATAGTTATTTATGATACAAGTGGTAAAAATGATGTTTCATTTACAAAATATTTGTTTTTGTTGTTTTGTCCCAACTCACAAAATAAAATATCATTTTTAATTATTATGTCTACTTGTTTAACTTTTCCATTTTAAAAGTTTTGTAGTAGGAGGAGGGGGTGGGGGGGTGCTATAATATAGTTGCCTATGGGCGAAAAAATCATAATCAAACACTACACACAACAGATAGAATAACAGTTAAATATAGTACTCCTACGTGTCGCCAAACAATAATTAATACGTAAGCTATTTACTCTGTTATATTTACATTAATCATAATTTGAACATTGTTTGTGGTTACAACAATTCGACTTCTTTTTTTGATTGGAAAGACCCAAAAGTTAGGAAAACACGATGGTTAATATTTTAAGTAAATATTTAATATGTCATCACATCTTTTAATTTAACAATTTTTTAATTAAAATAAAACATTTACATCATATTTGTCTAAGTATTTAAAACACAAACATAAGATATTCAAAATACAACGTGGTCTTAAAATAAATTTTCATTCTCTAGTTTCAAACGACAGTCTCAGTCGTTACTGAGACTATTCTTCTCTACATTAGAGAAAGAAAAATGTTTTCTTTTTCAAAGGAATAAATTGTGCTTTATGGTTAATATTGAATTTTAAAATTAATAAAATAGTTTAATCAATAATACCTTAGATGTAAATATGGATAACTCCTTGAATTGTGAAAAGTGGGTTAATTAAATATTATATAATCTTCATGATTATAGATTTAATTATTTACTTTACTAGCAATAAATAATTTTTCCTGTTTAGCTCAATTACTCTTGGAAAAAGAATATAACGAAGCCGTAACTCATTATGAATGACTATAATTTTAACCGATTTTATCCTCAGTCTTAATCAAACACTTTAATTGTGAAACCAGTGATGCGGCGAAATATTTGAATTTAACCAATCAGAAAATTTTTACTGCAACAATTTTTAATTGCAACGAAGAGCAGGTTAATTTATCAAAGTCGGTTATTACACAGGGTGTTCCGAAATACCTTCATTTCCCAATTGTCGCAAAGAAATAGCCGAATTTTTTTTTTCAATTTATTTATGTTCGCTTCCTGTTTTATCTCAGTTGGCAATTTGTTGAAAACTGTTCCACACAGATAAAAAGGACCTTTTTTTAAAGTGGATAGATTAAATTTATTGATGTAAATTAGATTACAACCTCTTGTGTCATGGCCGTGCACACTATTGTGTTGAGGAAAGTATGCTGCGTTAAGCTTAACAAGAAGAGCTGCCTCATATATTAACTGACATGGCAAGGACAAAATTTTGTTTTGTGTAAAAATTTGACGACAAGACTGTACAGGATTTAGTAAGAATAAGCATATTAACCTTATGATTTTTTATTTTTTTTGAAGAATAAAGATGCGCTGAAACTCACAACTAGTTCCCCAATATATTATTAAATATTTCATATGCGAGTAGGCCAGAGCCAAATAGTTGTTTAAAAGACATTCTTTATTCATAGCACTCCTCAGATTTCTGATGGCAAAATAAGCTGAGCTTAGTTTTTTATAACATGTTCAATATGGGGTAACCAGGTGAGTTGTTTCTCTAAATACAGCCCCAAAAATTTCACACTTTGGACTTATTTTATTGTTGTGTTGTTTAGCTTAATATGTGGATTTTCCCTTCTTTTGTGGAACATGATGTATTTTGTTTTTGTTGCATTAACTATAATTTTGTTTATTAAAACACCAGTGGCAAAATTGTTGTAAGGTGTAGTTCACCTTGCTTTGGAGTTCCTCGTGGGATGGAGTAGTAATACAGATTGTGGTGTCGTCAGCATATAGCACTACATTTACTTTATTTGCAATGTGTTGTTCGAGATCATTTATAAACAATAAGAATAATAGTGGAGATAACACACACACACCTGAGGAAGGTTAATCTAGGAGTGTTGTGATGTGTGTTCACCAACTTTAACCCCGATTTCTCTGTCAGACAGAAAAGGCTGTATCCACTCATTTAATGGTTCTCTTATGCCTAAGTTTTTTATTTTTTACTTATGAAATTCCTGTTAACCCAGTCGAAAGCCATGTTGTCAGAAATCAGAGTTAGGACATATTCACCTTTATCTAGTGCATTGTAAATGTGATTAATTAACGAAAAAAATTTGTAGAGAAATTGGGCCTAACACCATGCTGACTGCTACATAGAAGGTTTTTTTGTTATTAAAAGTAAGTAATATATTCGCCAATGAATGATTTTTTCAAACAATTTTGAAAAGCATGAAGGTAGGTAATCGGCCTGTAATTTTCGATTAGGTCTGCATCATCTTTCTTAAGGATATTACAGTTGTCGTTTTTAGATCACTAGGGAGAATTCCAGATTCTACAGACAAATTAAAAATATAACAATGAGGGTAAACTATGAATTGCGAGATCTATTTCAGGACTTCGATTGGTATGCTATCTGGCCCACTTGAGGATTTGTTCTGCATAAGAGAAAGTTACTGGTTTATATCTGCGGGAGTAATGTCAAAGAAAAACAGTGGCGAAAGACTTTCTAGACCTGTGGGACAGTCGCCATCGAGAATATTGTAAATATTATTTAAGGATTTTAAAGCCATTTCTGCAAAATAGGTGCAGAATAAATCATGTACTTTTGGTCTGAAATTAAATTGTTATTATTTAATATTTTTTTATTCCTGCTCAAGTTGGAGTTAACAATAGCCCAAATTTCTTGAGAAGTGTTAGCACTCTCTTGTGTTTTATTTTCTTAAAATATTCTGCTTCCTATCCAGTAATTAAAAAATAATATTACTTACCGGTTTAAAACATATTGATTTATTTAAACAGGCAGATGTACTTATATGCTTTGCATTAAGTCTTTATTTAACTTATTCAAACCCTGTATATTATAATAATAATTGCGACATATGCAGTCACGGCCTACTGTGGGATAGGCATTTTTGGAAAATTTATTTTCTCACGCACTTATAAAAAGAATACCACATCGGTATTTCCAAGTAAAGAAGCCTTGCGTGTTTATATTTGAAGTGGAGAAAGATCTTTTATACATTGCAATGTGCTGAAACATAGTTAATAAACAACAATCTGTTAGACAATCTCATTGGCATTTATGATGGCTAATCAAACATTCAGGTACATATGACTCCAAATGAGGAGAAGACAATGCAAACAAAAAAAATGATTTAAATATATTTATGGTCGTGTTAGAGTTACACGGGTGGTAGGTATAAAATGCTTACTCTAAATATATCTATATATAACAAATATTTGAAATATATGTAAAATTATATTCGTGTCTATTAATATACTTCTACATACATGTATAAGCGTATACAGGGTGTAATTAGTTTCAAGTCATTAAAAAGAAACTGGACTAGACAAACAAAAAACCTATATGATTTTTTCCTCTAGGAGCGCTTTGAAAAAAATTGACCTAGGTCAAAGATTTGAATGTTAAGGTAGGAGACATTTGAGAACCACTACATTTCTGGGTCAATGAATATAGAGTTCTGAATCCTAGAAGTCATTAATACAGTGTAAAGGTTACCGACTTATGTCCTCGCCGCCGCGTGATCTCAAAGCAAGATGGAATCGCTTGAACCGAACTTTTTATGCCAATTATGAAAACGTAAAAATTCATTATCTCATTTTGCACAACGCAAGTACAGGATGGTCGCAGGGGTTTAAACAGAGGATTTGTTTACATGTGTGTTTTAGAACAAAATTATTGGAGCTTTTGTTTATAAAATTAAAACGTAATTTATTAACGTTTGTAACATGCAATAACTGTTATGTATTAAATACAAGTTTATTTTGGTTACCCCTTTAATAATGGAACGGGGGTGGTGGTGGCGGTAGCAGATATCATAGAAAAGTTTGAGATCTTACTTTCCAAACTTCTGGAGTAGCAAATGTCATAAACAAATATTTAGGCCTTTGCTTCTAGAATATACATCAAATCCCAAATTTCTGAATTCTTACTAGCTTGCTTTACTTATTTTCCGAGATTTACCCCTAACCCTTCATCGAAATAAGTTCAAAATATATAATAATCCAGTTGCAGATCTTATTATAATACATGCGTGCACCACATTCCAAGCGCATATCTTCAGCCGATGTGGAATAATCATGCGCACAAAAAAGTTACAGACCGACCGACGGACAGACAGACCGACAGATTTTTTTTCCTCAAATTCTAAACCTATTTCAACAAAAAATAATTTTGAATATTTTCTACGATTACTATACTTCCATTCCACTATGTGGATGTGGAAGTAATTAAAGTGAACAAAATTCAATACAATTAAATTTCATAAAGCGTAGAGTGGTGAATATTACTTATTGCTACACGTACACAACTATATACAATGTATCCCAAAACGAACGAGTCAGACAAAAATGGCAGAATGGACATGACATTTTATTGACAAAAAAACCTATATTATCAAGGTCAGAACGGTTTAGTTTTCTTCTCTTTTTTGTGGTGGGCCCTTGAATTTCTCTTTTGTTAGTTCTTAAACTATTTGGTCAAGTTACATAAAACATGTTTTGTAAAGCTAATTAACACCTTCTTGATTTAAACTCCACTGTCATATTTTAATTAAATGAAAATTATTAGCCACTCGAGTAGGGTATCTTTCTTACCTTCACTACTTACAGAGTAAAAGACGCATAACATTGAATCTTTCTTATATGATAAGGTCTACGATGTAGTTTTAATGCTATAAAAAATGGCACCCTTATAGATTTTATTTCTGAGATGTGAGCGAGTAGTGCCAAAACAAATTATTGCACTTTCATTTACTCTGTGACAAACCTTAATTCTCCTTAATCAAATTAAAGAGAAAAAAATTCAAAGGCCCATCAAAAGAAAAAACTACAGTGTTCCGGCCCTGACAATATAGTCATTTGCCGATCAAATGTCGGGTCCTTCACACTATTTTTATCTGAGCAGTTCTTTTTAGAATACACTGTAGATTGTCTACAGCACTGATTCCTCAGCGCGCGAGTATGATTTTTCTGCGTTATGATTCTTAAAACTAAACATTTTCATACAGATTATTTGAATTATTGAATAGCCGACGACAGTTGATTATTGTGTTGGCCGTAGAGATAAAATAAAGAAATATTGTAGATATAGACGATTATCACACATTTCTAAACACTTTTGATTAATAAAATAAATATTTCACCTAAACACCTCAACTTTCCATTAAGTTGTAATAAATTGCAGTAAGAAATGAACAGTTAAATGTTAAATAGCGAGAATCCTTTTTAAGAAAGTGGTGGGTATCCAAGTATTAAAACGTTTAAGTGCATAATTACATTCCTTATTGAAAAACTCCATTCACATTTGATTTGTTTTGAGTTTCATTATATAATCACAAGCATTGTCTAGCTCCTATCTCACCTCTTTGAACTTATGGCCAGAATTGACCCTAGTGTAGTTTTGATGACCTAAATCATAATTTGATGACTATTAAAAAAAACAACAAACAAATTAATCTCTTTGTCCATTATTGAGACGGAATTTGCATTGCAAAATATAAACTTTAATTGTTGTTTTAAATACGTTTTTAATGTTGTTATATTGACAATAAGATTAACCTTTTGTAACTCCTATAACATATTAGTGACATGTAGTAACATATTTAGTTGAGATGTTCAGCCTCAAAAGGTTGTTTATATAAAAAAGAATATTAACTTATTTTTTGGTATTTTGACTAATAATATCCTATTTTATTAAATATAAAATCGCTTAATAAGGTGGCACTTTACCACATGCAAATATCAGTTTAATATTGTTGGGCGAGAGTAAATATAAAACTGATTTCATAAATTTATTAAAAACTTACGATATAATTCTGACCATCAAAGGTTATGCCAGAATAACAAAACGCTTAAAAACATGCTTGGATAATATCATAATCGAATCACATATATCTAATCACTTTATATAATACAAAGTACATTCGAAAACGAGATTTTAGTAATTACAATATAGACTTATTTTCCCAAGCTTTAAACTTTGAGACTTAGGAACAGGTCTTTGATGCAAAGGATGTGGATTACAAATGGGAAATTTTTATGAACATATTTATATTATTTTAATATTTACTTCCTAATAAAAAAATTCTATAAAAAAACAAAAATCAACCACGGTCTTCACAAGAAATAGAATAATGTAAAAACAACGAAATCTGTTTAGCATATTGTCAAAATATTCTGAAGAATGTAAAGCTGAGTACAAAAACATAAAAAACCATTATAATAATTTGCTGAAAAACTCAAAAATTAACTCATACCAAAATAGATTAAACTTAGCAGATAATTAGTAAAAAGTTACATGGCAAATTGTTAAAGAGCTGACAAGTAGCGATAATTCACGAGCAAATCTCCCTAATGGTGATCGAATGAAACAAGCTGAGGAATTTAATTTACATTTCGCAAATTCCGCACAAAACATCTTTCAAAATAATGTTAAGAATTGTAATACACATAAAATTAATTTCAATAGCAAATCAATTTATTTAGAACCTGTACGTGAAGAAGAATTGCACCTAATAGCAAAACAAAAAATGTTGTGGCGAAGACCTAGTCCCTCTTTTTCTAATAAAAAAATGCATAACATATCTAGCGTCTCCTTTGGTGGATATTATAAACACTTCTCTAAAAGAGGAAAAATATCCAAGCAAGCTAAAGAACTCTCTTATAATCCCGGTTCATAAAAAGCAGAATTTTGAATTAATTGAGAACTATAGGCCGATAAGCCAGCTGTCGTCATTTTCAAAATTCTTTGAAAAAGTTTACTCTACCAGACTAATTCATTTTTTTAATTCCTGCCAGTTGTTTTCTTCATTCCAGCATGGATTTCTCAAGGACAGATCAATCGAAACTGCAATATTTGAATTTACAGAGGCTATATTGTCCGCCTTGGAAAGCGGAGAACTTATTTGCTGTCTGTTTCTTGACCTCTCCAAAGCCTTTGACTGTTTAAACCATAATATTTTATTAGACAAATTGTTTAAGCATGGTGTTAGAGGAGTGGCATTATCTTGGCTAAAATGCTACCTTACGGATAGATCCCAAAGTGTGGTGTTAAGAGATGGTCCTTCTGAGATCTATTCAAGTAGGGTGTACACCAGCTTGTGCGTTCCTCAGGAGAATATTCTTGGACCACTACTATTTTTTATTTTTCTTAACGATTTACCCACTATACTTAGCAATTTACAGAATACAATGATTAGTTATGCCGATGATAACAATATTCTAATTATAGGGAAAAGTATACCGTCAATAATTACCCTAAGCAACGAACAATTAAATTGGTTTACTATGGGTATTTTTACTCTATACTAAAATTCGGTATAATTTTTTGGAGAAGGTCTGACATACAGCAAATATTTCAAATCCAGATAAAATCCATACGTATAATGCTTAGAATGAACCCTACTGAAAGTTGCAAGGGAGTATTTCGAAACCATGATCTGATAACGACTGTAGGTGTGTACATATATGAATGCATACTTTTTCTAAAAAAGCATCCGGAAATATTTAATATCAACTTGATAAGCCACAAATATGACACAAGAGGAAAAATGAATTACAATTACCCTACACATTCTTTAACTTTAGCCGAAAAGGGGAGTTGCTACTCATGTATTTATTTTTATAATCATCTTCCCGAACGAATAAAAAAATATAAACCATACTAAATCCATTAAATAATTCATTTCTTTTAATTAACTAACGCTCATCAATTTTAGCTATTTGTCAACTCTATACTTGTCTACATGTTATATTAAATGTAAAGTAAGCCTGTCCTGTAGCAGACACTTATATGTTTAATTTTATTTTAAAATAATTACTTTACTATACCTACTATATTTTATATTTTATGTGGAGTAAGAAGTTTTTTGACTTGTTTCAAACTTCTGTTAAACCAAAATTTGTTTTTAAATAAATTGATTCATCTATCTATCTATCTGTATCGTAATGTCAGTGTTAATCAAAACAGTTTGACTTACAAAATATATCATATACCTTCTCGTATTTTTCATTGGATTTTAAAGGAAGTAAGCTCGAAGATGTTTCTCGAGTGGCATTTAAAATGCCTTTAGAACAATTTTCTAAATTGTTTTCAGTAGCAATACTCATTTTTATAATTAATATATAACTTAGAATCAATTCGACTCACAAAAATATACTTAATTGTTATTATATAAATAAACGAAACCGTGTCAGTTACTAGATTACGGAAACCTACACAAATACCTACTACGAATTTTTTTAAATTTCAAACTTTGTAATGCTTTTATATCTATCACTACTTGCTTATAGTGACTTACTAACACAATATGGAAAAAAATTGGATAAACAAATCGTAAGAAAAGCAGTTTTACTAAACTCATATATTCGTTTAGTAAAACTTTGTTTTTCTAAACTTGTTGTTTAATGCCTGTTGCGAATTACAGCATACTCAATATCCAGTAGAAGTTTAATATTAAATTTTAGCCATGAATCATTTTTGCTAAAAAAACATTGAACATTTCTCGAGGCCATTTTTCATTTGGTTTTAAATTGTGATGAGAAGTATGCTAAAATTTGTTTCATTTCTTTTGATAACTTTTCCATCCACCAGTTGCTCTTTTTACTTCTTCGTATAAATACTTCCTATGCATCCATATATCCTCATAATTACACTGCTCGACAAAAATACAACTTTTTTGATATACTGTTACGATTCAAGATATTCTATCCTAAAGTTGCAAGAATGAAATGTTTGGCTTTTGAAATGTCTAACGATTTTTTTTCACCATCTATGCTGATGTCACACTAAAGTGCTATAGTCGTTTTTTTCAACGCATATTCGATTATTATGATCTGACTTTTTTTCGATGGAATGAAGTAAACTGGATTTTTTGTTGTTCAGCGTGAAAGGGTATACCTACATACAGATAAAGTTCAATGACTCATATCTCGATGAGGGCGAGTTTGAGAAAAACATAGATATAAAAAAGATAGGATAAATGCAGTTATCTTTCCCTTGCGCCTCATCATTGGCTCAGATCCAAAAGAAAACTCTTCGGTTCGATGTTTGACTATTTCAACTACCTTCTAGTTTCAGGGGACCCCAATATGTCCTATCCCAGATTTACCGATTGATGCTTGGCTAGCTGCTCCATAGCTTCTTGTATTTCGTGAATGAGGAATAACTACCTTGGAGATAAGCCCGCTTTCAGAGCCACCTAGTACTTAGTTGGAGCAGATTTTTTGTGATTTTTTTTTAGATACCACTGTTAGGATGAATCTCTATCTGAAAGACAATGGTGTATAATCCGCGAGGGAAACAGATTACCCTTTCTATTAGACATTACCGCCTGTGGTTGTATCAGGCCGTATGAAAGCCATTTGTCTGGCACACCAGAGAGTCAGAGAAAAAACTAGTGTATTGAACTTTTCATATCACTGGTGCACATTCTATGTTATACTATTCGAAGTTTTTTGTAAATAATATCAATTTTTAGACATTTTGCTGATGTCAAATTAGCTAGTGAAATTTTTGTCGTTTCGGATTTTCAAATTGAATATGTCTCCTATTTTATTTAATATCACACTACAATAAGCATGTGTTTTTCTATAAAATTGATGAATGTGACCCATACAGGGTGAAGCAGAGTTAAATTACCAACGTTCGGGATCGATTTTTCATGTTAAAGACTTCATCTATAAAGTGTTTTCCAAAAATGTACCCCTTCCAAGTTAAGGCAAAAAGGAAAAATGAGATGCCGCTCTCCTGGAAGTGTGATTACGTTCACATTTTAGGGCACGGAAATCCTCATGCAATACGAGATTACCATTTAAAATATCAGTTTTCGTGCAACGTTTGGATGGGATTGTGCAAAGACTGACTCATCAATTTTTCTGCCTCTATGCCTAAACGGTCCAGCTTATCTTCAATTATCGTCCAGCTTATGTCTTTTCGGGAAGATGAATCAGTCGCATTGCCGCCCTTGGCCTACACGCTCTCCGGATATTACTCCTATAAACTTTTATGCATGAGATATGATGAAGGGCCTTGCAGCTGCTCAGTCCGTCGTCCGTAGGTGTGGCAGTCATTTAGAGCCGTTTTTGTGAATTTTGAAAACTTAACCGTTTTGTAATAAATGCCATGAAGTGAGACGCATTTTCTCTGTTTTTTCCTTCTTGCTCTAGCTTGGAGGGGTGCATTTTTGAAAAAAACTTTATGGACAAAGAAAGGCTAATTTTAATCTGAAATGTCGACCCTGAACATTTGGCGGTATAACTATGAGTCGCCCTGTATAATACAAAACTAAGAGGTTTCTTAAAAATCTTGGGATTTTAAAAATCAGTTATTTCCTTTGTTCGATATGTTTACTAATAACGCTCGCATGAGAACATCGTAAAAATAATCTATTTTTTTTTGTTGAAATAGGTTTAGAACAATACGAATCGTTGAGATTTTAAATTCGGGCGAAAAAAATTCTGTCTGCTGGTTTGTCTGTCGGTCTGTAACTTTTTTTTGTCCGCACAATATCTCTGGGACTGTTTCAAGATATTTGACTTGAAATTTTATACACGTATGTACTATAACGAGATCTGGAACTGGATTGTTTTTTGAACTTATCCAGTGAAGAGTTGGGGGTAAATAGAGGTAAACAGGAGAAAATAAGTAAAACAAGAAAATTTTTGGTTTCTATGCTAGAAGTCAAGTAAAGAATTCAGATTTTTTTATAATATTTCCATAATACATTTTATGCACCACCCCCACTCTATTATCGAAGGGGTTGATACAACGAAATTGAGATATTCACTTGAAATTTAGTACACGTATATATTATAACGACATCTGGAACTTGATTATATTTTGAGATGATTCCGTTGAAGGATTGGGGGTTAAATAAGGATAAATATTGGAGAATAAGTAATGCAAGCAGGTAAGAGTACAGGAACTTGGAATTTGATGTACATACTAGAAGCCAAGGCCTCAGATTTTTTTATAATGTTACAATCCCCCACCACCCTCACTCCATTAGTAAAAGGGGTTGATAAAATTGAGATATTCACTTGAAATTTGGTACACGTATATATTATAACGACATATGGAACTAGATTATATTTTGAGATTATTTCGTTCAAGGATTGGGGGGGAAGTAGCGGTAAATAGGGGAAAATGAGTAAAGCAAGCTAGTAAGAGTACAGAAACTTGAGACGTGGTGCATATACTAGAAGCCAAGGCTTTAAAGTTTTTTTATAATATTTTCCATTCCCCAACCATCCCTATCCTACATTATTAAAGTGGTTGATAAAATAAAACTGAGATATTCACTTGAAATTTGGTACACGTATATACTATAACGATACCTGGAACTAGATTATATTTTTTTATGACATCTGTATCAAGAATTATTAAAATTCTATGACCAATTATTTCCACATACTAGAGTGCAAATATAGTAAAGGTGTTTTTATTTAAAGGGACTTGGATGGAAAGTCTGGATGTGGAAGTAGTGATTCCTTTAGCTGCGGTTTTTACTAAGAATCTCTAGATTAAACACGATATTTTCAAAGATGTTGAATTTTAGTAGATTCGTCGCCTGCTCTCAAGATAACCATAAATTACGTTAATAAATTAAAACAAGTAATGTCACATTTCTCAATTAAAACCATCCTTGTACTGAATATATTAAATATAATTTTATAATTTTATCACATTATCTAAATGTGCAGAAATTTCAGGGTTAACGTCTGCTCTAAAACAAGTTTTCTTGACATTTTTCGTTGTGCAAAATGCGGGGTTAACAGGTTGTATTTCCCATAACAAATATGATTTGGTAATCAACCTGTCCTCTCATCCTTTAATTGAATACCTCCTAACACATTTTATGTACCAATATAATTAATTACTTGAAATGTTTTCCAGATTAATAAATTACACTTTTTATTAAAAGTAAGTAATGTAGTAAACATGTAAGTGAACATAATGAGTTATAATTTAATAATTAATTTGCTGGTTTCTAAAAATAATTGATCTATCTTTTTAATAATAACAACAATACTAAAGTAGTTTATGTTCAGTTTATAGCATCGCGATTTTCATGCAGTCATAATCTATATATAGGTATATTAATTAGGATAATTTTAAATACTGCTTACTAAAAGAGAAAAAAACTTGATTGTTTATATAATACGTACACCAGAAGAGTAGGAAACGTATTTACCTCAGCACAGTATAAACGATATGTCAGTCGATATAGAACTTTATTCGAAATATAAATACCTATGTAATAAAATCTTAGTAATTATATGTACCAGTTGCATTTTGGACGCAATTTCTTGGCTGGAATCAGTTCAGGAGACACTATGGATTATGAAAATCTATGTTACCAGACGGTAACCTGGTCTAATATTATTTAAAACAATTTTGTTTGTAACAAAAGGATTATTTTTTTAATCAAACTAATATTTTTAATAACACTTGACCGATTTCTAACCAGAAATAATGAAATAACTTTTTCCGCAAAGTTGATAATTTCAATGTTATTAATTTAAAAAAATAATAATAATCTGCGATTAATTAGAATTATTAAATAATATTTAGAATGTAGTTATCACTACTGTCATAAAGGAAACCTGATATACAGTGTGAAGCTAAAGAAGAGCACAAAATTCATATCTTTGGTATGTGTCATTTGTCAAAAAAATCGTCGAACAGGTCAATTTTAGTTTTGTAAATGCTACATTTTGTTACTATACCAAAATTTTTGACGTCATTGGTTTTTGAGTCATGACGTCATCACAATTTTTTTTAATGGAAACAGACATTTTTGCTTACTGTTTTTGGTGGTATATTCCTTTAGGTTTCTGATGATATGAAAAAATTGATATTACCTAAGTAAGCCATTCTTTTGGAAAAAAATATTTTTATTGATACCTTACATAAGTAATTGTGAGAAAAAAATCATCTCCATTGTTCTAATTGCGACCCTCCAACCATTTTGCATTGACCAAGACGGGTGTAGACACTTTGCACGCTGTTCTGAATCATCTCATGGGCAATCCGTCTCATCTCCAAGCCAATTCTCTATAGTATCTGGTCTCTTAAAATACATCCTTGACTTTAAGTAACCCCAAAGAAAAAAGTCTAAGGGGATTAAATCCGGTGAACGCGGGGGCCCCTCAATCGGACCTCGATGACCTATTCACCTTCCAGTAAAAGCGTCATCTAAAAACTGACGCACTGCTATCCCAAGTTGAGGTGGGGCACCGTCTTGCTGAAACCAAACGTTTTCAGCAAGAATATTTTCATCTTCATTGTTCGCAAACATAACTGCTAAGGCTGGCACTAACTCAACTCGCAAGAACTGTAAATATCTTGCGGCCGTAAGATTTTCTTCAGGGTCCCAATAAACGATCACCAATCATACCTGCCTACACGTTTACTTTGCCTCGTCGCTGTGTATGGGCTTCTTGAGTCCAGTGAGAAGTTTCGCGTGACCAATACCTACAGTTATGCCTATGTACAGTCCCCTTTAAAGAAAATGTAGCTTCATCAGAAAAAACAATGTTCTTTAAAAAATTTGGGTTTTCATCGCACAAGGTCATCAACTGTTCACAAAACTGTAAGAGTCGATCTGGATCGTCCTCATTCAATTAATGGATTAATTGCACTTTTTATGAATGGTATTTTTCTTTTTTCAATAGACGTACAACAGAAGTTTGACTCACGTTATGATTTAAAGCCAGCTGCCTTGTCGAAAGATGGTGGTTTTCCTCACTTTCTAGAAGAAGATTTAATTTGGTTTCGTTGCTTGTGCTAGGGCGACCAGATTGAGGAAGGTCAGCTACACTGCCAGATTCATCATATCTAGCCACCAATCTACTTACAGTGGATCTAGAAATTGGCTCTTCGGGATACTTGGCATTGAAAACATCACATACTTCATGGTGAGTTCTCAGCCTATCACCATATCCAACCATCATCAAAAGTTCTACGCATTCTCTTTCACTTAAATGTGGCATTGCATTCACTAGGTTTACACTGTCTCAGAAGTGTCACAGAACTGAGGTTCCACACGTGCCAGGAATAAAAAAGTTATCGATACTTTACACAAAAAGGCCTGTATCTCTCTGTTGTTAAGGTGATTGTTTTTTTATTATTTTCTTTGTTTTGTTTTCATGTCAAATGTTTTCATGCTAGTTAAAACGAAAATGTAGGCAACACGATTTATCAGTCCATAAGAAAGTGGACCATTACTCGTGAATTTGCGAAAGTTAAGCTATTTTTACATAAAATGTGAAAACTGTTTCGTCTGTACTTTAAGTCATACTCAGGGCTATTTACTGCATCATATTTAATTTGCAAGAATAATCTTAGAAAATATTAATAAGAAGTCTTTAATATATGATGAGAGTAAAAATATAATTTATATTTATTGTAAATTAAAAGTTATTGACATTTGTTGCAGTTATCTTCATTCGCTAGATGATGCTGTCATTATTAATTGTCTCTTTGCAAGAACATGACATATTTTTTAAATAATAGTGTTATTGTATTAATTATCGACATATATTTACAATAACATACATATATTAGCATCATTACTTTTTATTTATATACAATTTTCCACAATAATATGTAGGTATTAATTATACGTATAAGAGCCACACTTCCTATTAAAGAACCCAAGGCTGATATAAATTTAATAATTATATAACAGTTAGAATAATATAACAATAATGTCTAAAAAAATTAGTTTTTAGAACAAGTTCGTAATAGTCAAATCATAATTTAGAAAAGCTTCGTGTCGGCAAATGATCGTGGGAATACTAAAATTAAATTTTATAACAATATAGGAACGGATATGATGTGACACATCAATATTCATGATGCAATTAGGGAAACAACAAAACATCAAAGAACATAGTTTATAACAATTATCAACTACTAAGTTTATTGAGTGGGTAATTTTAGAGTATTTGTCTGCGCTTTGGAATAATCTGATGCGAAGGTTGCCTCACTTCGTGCGAACTTAATTTGAATTATCTAAATAATTTGTTTAACCTTTCCAACGAAGGAACATCCTTCAAAGGCAATGGAAAGTATTTAAGATTTTATAAAAACACTGATTTTATGAGATAACACAAATATGTCCTATTCAAGACACTCACAAAGTGAATTATAAAACGAATAGAAGTTGTAGTCGCATGTATCTGACGATGAATATCTGCACTAACAATTTAATATGTATTTCGCAATTCAACCTCATTACCTAATATCTATTTTGAGGGGTAAAAACTCGTTCGATTTTGTAATTAATTCATTCTTACACCGACCTTAAAGTTCAATAAACTGAACAATGGTGAAATTTTATTTCATAATTTTTAGTGTTTGTTTTTTAAAGGGGGTTCAATTTGTTCACCCTTCTTAGCGGCCCACGGTGGTCAATTTTTAAGTTCTAGGCAGACAAAATTCTACAAATTTGCAAATGAATAGAAAATATTCGTTAGAAAAGTGGAAAAATATTGAAAAAAATGTAGACCCTAAAGGGGTGGTTTTTGAAGGGGTTTTAAAAATTATTTACTTTTCAAATTCTTTGTAGATACGATAATTTTGTACCCGTGAATACACCAGAAATAGTAAAAATATACTAAAGAGCAGGGGGTGGTTTTTAAGGGGGTTGAAAATTAAATATTATTTTAAAATTACGTAACTTTTGAATAAGATTTGTGAATCTACGAAAAATATGCAAAGTAAATGTACTGAAATAAGTGTAAGCTCTTAGAGGATGGTTTTTGAAGGGGTACAGCGGACAGTTTTATATTTCCACTTTGGTGGCATTAAAGTAAACCCAGAGATTTGCGCGTTTTTAAAAAGCTTATAATAAAATATTTATTAAAAACAAGGATTCTCCTATTCACGTACGTGTAAACGACACAGGAATTAACTTTCTACTTGGCCACTGAGAGCGCTAGCTGTCACCTACAGATAAGCTCCGCCTTTCTGCCAGTAGTCTATAGCAAACTCAAACATGTTCACCCTAGTGTTCATGAAAAATGACGTCACGAGTCGGCGAAGCGCTTTCTACTGAAACCCAATCTTTAACATTAAATATCTAAGGATTGGATATACTTATGAAGCTGAAATTTTAACAGATTATCAAGATGATTGAATACTATTGAATACCATAAGAAAATTACGAAAAAAGAATTATCGGTAATAAGCCCATTATCAACAATTCTATATTAACCTATTTTTGGTTGAAGAATAGGATGATTTGGAAGAAGACGGTGCTGGAAAGTTGCTTTTGGGGAACGTATTTTATGAAGAATCACACTGTTGGTGAAATACATACCAAAAACTAAGAAGAGAAACGTTGCTCTTACTGTTAATTATATAAAATGTAATGTAATTGTATCGAAAATTATTCTTTGTTTAGAAAAATCAACATATTCTACAAACTTGTATTTGTAAGTACAATGAATAATCCTTTAACAGTGCATTTGTAGAGTCTAAAATTGTTTCGAACAAAACATAAACATAAAATTAGTATTCAAGTCTTTATAAATAGAAATTCCTGATATACATTTATACCGACCTTGATATTTCAGATCTAACTTCCTGATAACTGTTCTTCTATGAAATTAGTAAATGAAATGTCATAGTTTAGTAGATGCAATAATCATTTTTAGAAATAGCTAAATCTGATTTTCTCCACAGCCTCTCAATATCACAAAACGATCAAAGATTGCTAGACACTTTTTATCTTTGTGTAATATAAACTGAACTTCAATCAAATCTCACTAGTGAATTATTTCTTTTCGATTATTATCATGTCGCCACGCGCTTAAATTTCTAAAAGAGGATTTTAAGAAAGATAAAGCATTCAATCAAACTCTATTCATTTCTGATACGATTAACGAATAAGAATGGCTAATCATCATTGCACCACATTCTCTGATTGAATATACAGTTATGTGAGAGCCACTAAACCTAAAATAAAATATGCTGTTTTGTTTCTTTTGTTTATTGTCCACTCCAAGGTGGTACAATTGCAGTCAATATTTTACTGTCTTGTAACTTTATATTTGTTAGAAAAATGTGTAAATATGAAGATCAAAGAGTAAAAAACATTATGATTCATTTTCTGCCGATAAAACGTGAGAATTTGTAGGAACCATTAAAGCAAGCGGGAAATTCTTTATCTTTTGAAAGTAGACTATGCAGAATAATGTCAAAAACAAAAAATATTGGTCCCAAGGAATTAAAACCAGCCCGAAACGTAATTTCGAACGTGAGGTCCAAAATTATGTAAAAAATACATTCAAAATCATTACCATTTTCCTCATGAATATCTTTTACTGAAATGTGTATACAACTGCTTCCATTACATACCGTACAAGCTGGAGTACAATATAACCTCCTTATTCAAGCATCCTAAGCTTGTTTTATGGATGCAAAGGAATATTTTTAACAAATTGTCTAATGCTTAATTTTTTTAGTAACTGACGTAACATTCTAACTGCAAGACGACTTAGATTGATTTGCTCCTAGAGCAATTCTTTTTTTTCTAATTCGGACCAAATTGGTATCTATATATAATCTCAAGTAGAAACTACTTATTTTACCTGTGCGTCGATACAACGCACGCGACGTTCAGTTCAGAGGCCATGTGCGCCGATATGAAGCGTATGGCAGTTAAAGTGTTAAGGAATCAATTAATTTTCCAAACCAAGTCTTCTGTTGACAAACTGATTCCAATCCATTATATCTCCTGAAGGTAAACCAGTATTATATGTACTGACAATGCAACATTGCATCATGTGTGAGAAGTAGTGAAGCTGCCCACAAGTACATGAGTTACTCCGAGACACTCCATTACCCTTATACATCCTTTGGTGGGAGTCAAAATGACTTTTACCCGTACAAACTTGTATTTCTTCTTCAAAAATATTATGAAGCCACTGAAATGAGAATCGTATCTGAAAGATGGGTGGGGCAATTACTTTAAAGAATTTATTTACACTTTCACGCCTCTTCCGAGGGGGGAAAAATACTCTCTTGTCTGTGTAACGGTATCTCTTTCGAAATAATATTATAGCATTATTCGGATGACTGCCATAATTCGACAGATGTACTGGCAATTGCTTATGCCACCCTTACACCCTTATCAACCCCTCCGGTGGTTGACAAGGGCTTTAACATCTAAACATCTATATTGTATCGATTAATATATTCATTACCATAACTTCTACATGATCTTTTTCAAAGATAAATACCGATGTGGATTGGCCAAAGTGTTTTTCACCCCTCGGAAGGAGTGGGAAAGGATAAGTGGGTGCCTCGAAATAAATCCTGCACCTATCATTGATCCTTTTACCCATTTGAATGATTCAATAACATTCTCGTAAAATAAATATAGATGCAAAATTTTAATAAACACTTCCACCCTGGGAGGGGTGAAGAAGATTGAGAAGGTGTCTCGGAATAATTCCTGCACCGATTGAGTGGCTGAGCAACATTTTTGAAAAAGAAATAATAATGCACAATACTTATCAAATGCACTTTCCCCTCCCGAAAGGAGTGGAAAAGGGTACGGAGGTGACTTGGAATAAATCCTGCACCTATCATTGTTTTCTCCAATTGAGTTGCTCCATCTTTATCCGAAGTTTGCTTATCATCTTGGTGACGGCGGGCCGAAAACGATTGAAAAAAATTTTTTTTTGAAATTTGATTTGGTATAGCAAAAAAAAGTTGTAAAATAACTTTAAAAATGTCCTGTATTTTTATGAAAAGTTTGAAATGAAATTTAACCGCGCCCCAATGGCCTTAAAATAAAATTTTTGTAAACTTATTATTCTGGATCTGGTATAGTCGTAAATACTTTTTAAATAATGCGTCTAAATCACCAATCAAATCTCATAATTTTATCTTAATATTTAGCCGTGCCCCAACCTAAAAACATTTTTTACGCTTCATCCACACGTAGCCCGGTCCTGGTAATAACCCCCTATTGTATCGTAGTTACGAGTTTCGACCCGTACGTATGTGGTGAAATGCAAGTATAATGTGTTTATTTAGTTTCACGTTAATTACGAGGACTGTAGGTCGATATTGTGAATTGAAAAGTATTCTTACGTGCTCAAGAAAAAGTTCTTATTTTGTGACTTATTAGAATAAATAAAGCAGATTATTGACAAAGTTATTAGCACAAACGCTTATTTTGGACACCTCGAAAACATTTTGTTAGCCATGATCACAGATTCTCGGAGTCATGTAAGAGAAGTTGGGATTCGTTGCATTTTGAAGGCTAGGAATTCGAGAGATCCAAGAAATATAAGAGAATTTAAAATACCTGCTCTCAACTGGGATGCTAAGGACTATATCGATTTAATTGACTGGAACAAATGTACCGTAACCGAACCGTCTCTTACAATGAATATTTCTACCGACGATTTAATGACAGCACTTCAGGGCAAATCTGCCATCACCATTAAACAATTTCCATGCCACACTCAAGCTGTCGAGCGATGTATAAAGATCATCACTGAAGCATCAGGAAAAGTTTGTGGTCATGACTCAAGAGACGGGTACATTCGCGTAAAATTTGATGCGAGGAGTGATCTGCCATCATTTGAAAACAAAAATCAATACTACACTATAGATCCAAAAAAAGCAAAACTGAGTAATAAGTAAGTTAGATCTACGATGAGAATAAGTACAAGTAGCCGAAAAAGGGTGGAAGGGGTGGGTGGAACCCGGCAAGCAGCCATCTCCTCGTGGTGAGTTCTGGGTTGAGTAATTGATAAAATATGTATATTGTATTAAATAAAGACAATTAATACAATAATACCAGGTAGCCTATCACATGATTTATACCCTTCAACTTTTTATGACTATACCAAATTAATTTTCCGAAACAAATTTTTTCGGCCCGCCCTACGTATACATGGTGTTTCAAAGTTAAAGGTACAAGTATACGTTACTTGTGGATAGAGGGCACTTTGGCGATTACAAATTACCCAGCAATAATGCATCCATCGCCCTTCCTTACTGAGATACAGGATGTTTTATTGATTTTGGCCAAATCTTTCTTTGATCATATCTATTGAACTAACCTGTATAATCGGTTCATACTTAGAATAAATGTTTAACTTATTTTTCTTGATAGAACTTCATAGTAAACTGAAAAGAAATCCAGGTCCGACTCAATAAAAAATTGACAATATGTTGTATGTCAAAATCAACACACTGTATGACAAAATTTTCTAGATCTGTTTCGATATTCGAAAAGAGCGGAAGAAATTGAATAGAGTGGTTCACTTAATTTGTTTGCGCATTTCATTCATCAACCTTGATCACTTGCCGTAAATCCAATTTCATTAAAATGGTCGAGACAGTTGGAACTTGAATATTTATTTGGGGGTTTAATTAACAAAAAAAATTAACTTGCAGAAGTGACAATTCTTACACTTCTAGTCTAGGTAAGTGAACTATTGTAAAATAATTTTAAGAACAAAGTAGTTCACCTGATAATCTATCAGGGAGGATATGTGGCCCAATCAAATAATTGTTGAAAACACCGCACCAAATACATACATATTAACAGCAAATCGATGTTGGGATTTATTCTATATTATAGCATGTGGATTCTTTTCTGTCCAAACATTTGAATTTCTTAAATTGTAAACACCATCTCTTGTAAATTGTGCCTCATCTGTAAACAGACATCTGTTAAGAATGCTTCGAGTCCGAATAATCCATTTACTAAAACTTAAGAGATGATTTTATAACATAGCTGCTTTGTCGTCATGTAGGCAATGCTGAAAATTTTAGTATTTGACCATTCATATTTACTGGTTCGACATACTTGCGTTTTATTATTCTAAAATATTTGTTATTCGTATTAATATTATTACCCACATTACAAAGTACATAATATGCCTTATCAAATGGTGAATATGCTGATATAATCTATGTCTATGGATTTTGTGATGACAATGGACGGGCTGCTGTGAGAGAATATCAAAGAAGATTTCCTGGACGCCGAATTCCTGATCATAAAGAATTTGTTAGAGTTGACAATTATTCTAAAAATCATGGTCGGTATCCAGCGGTCACCTTAAATGAGCATCAAGCACAGCCACCTTTACCTGTAGAAGAAAATATACTAAATATTGTTGCAAATAATCCAAAAATTAGCACAAGAAGAGTGGGTTATGCTTTAGGTGTTTCACATGTCAGTGTTTGGAGAACACTAAAAAAAAAAAAATCTGTATCCATTTCATGTTCAACAGGTTCAGAGGTTAGAGGAAGGGGATGAAGTTCATCAGTTAAATTTTAGTAACTGGATTATTCGGAATCGAAGAATTCTTAACGGATGTTGTTTATAATTTAAGAAATTCGCATGTTTGGACCGAAGAGAATCAACATGCTGTAAGACAGAATAAATCCCAACATGGATTTGCTGTTAATATTTGGTGCGGTGTTTTTAACATCATTTGATTGGGCCACATATACTCCCTGATAGATTATCAGGTGAATTTTATTTAGACTTTTTGCAAAAATTTTCTACGAATATTGTGAGAAATTTCCTAAATGACAATTTTCCAAATATGTGGATAGGTCGAAATGGACCTCATCATTGGTCTTCAAAGTCATCGGATTTGAATCCTGTTGATTATTATCTTTGGGGATATTTAAAAGCAAAGGTATATAATGTAGACATTAATAGTAGAGATGAACTTTTGGAACGCATTAATAACGCTTGCGTAGAAGTTAGAAATAATCAAGATATGATTAGACGTGCAATTAGAAATATTACTACTAGAGCAAGGAAATGTATTCAAATGGAGGCCATTTTGAACAGTTATTGTGGTTATGTATTTATTACTTTCACGTATTTATTGTCATTGTACATACATGCATTAAAAATAATATTATTTTTAAATGTAGACTCACAAAATTAAGTAGTATTTTTATTTATGTGCGCAAATCTACATTGTTTTCAAAATTATTTTACAATAGTTCACTTACCTAGTCTAGAAGTGAAAGAATTGTCACTGCTGCAAGTTAAATTTTTATGTTAACTAACCCTGAAATAAATATTCAAGTTCCAACTGTCTGGACGATTTTAATGAAATTGGATTTACGGCAAATAATCAAGGTTGATGAATGAAATACGCAAACAAATTAAGTGAGCTACCTTATTCAGTAATTTCCGCTCTTTTCGAATATCGAAACAGATCTACAAAATTTTGACATGCAACATATCGTCAATTTTTTATTAAGCCGGACCTGGATTTCTTTTTGGTTTATTATGAAATTCTATCAAGAAAAATAAGTATGAACCGATTATACAGGGTGGTTCAATAGTTATGATCAAAGAAAGATTTGGCCAAAATCAAAAAACATCCTGTATCTCAGTAAGGAAGGACGATGGATGCATTAATGCCGGGTAATTTGTAACCGCCAAAGTGCCCTCTATTCACAAGTAATGTATGTATTTTTAACTTTGAAACACCCTGTATAACATTTTGGAAAAAACATAGAAATATTTACACCCTCCGTAAGGGATGGAAAGGGATGGAAAATGGTAGACAGGTGGAAGAATGTAAAAATATAATTCTTTGACTGAATTTTTGGTAACTATTGAAAGCATAAAATACTATTGTAGGAACTTTATTTACACCAACGCTTTTTACCCCTTTAGAAGATGGAAAGGGATAGGAGAGTGTGTTCTTGGAACTCGGGTTCATGGAGACTTTTGATCTACCCTGCCAGTAGAGCAACATATCAAAATTTTGGAGAATTTAACTGGTGCCGAATTTCCACTTGTGGTGTGCGGGGTTCGTTAAACATTCATTTTTCAATAAACTGAATTTTAGTACATAATTTATTTTATCCATCTTTTTATTCGAAATGATTAGAAATAGGACGCTAATCGAAAAGATCAACCATACCACTTGTGAAAGTATTCAATCCCTCCATAACTACTGAAAAATATCTTACTAAGAGCTGCAGATCCGCTTTGCTTTTATTTTGTTTTCTTCAAATACAAGTACAAATCGAACAGATGTACGTCACATGACTATTAGAAATGGGTGATTGTATAATCATCTTTGATATACTATTGATGTTGCAAAAAGATCAGGGTCGCATAAAACACATCCCGTTTGATATTCCTCAAGTTTGACTTGATGCACCACTTGGCGACACAAGCAAGAACGTTACATAATGACCCACCTTAAAATCAGAGGTGTGAGTCGACCTTAAAATAGTTTTACCTAAATCTTCTCCTAGACCTTGGCTCTTCGTAATACATTTTCGGACATCTATTGTTATTTTACTTATGTTTCCACACTTATAATTACGGACTCTCCTCCTTAATCATGTTTTGATTATTTTTTTAGTTAATATTAATACACATATATATTATGTCAAGGATTTAACATTGGCTTCTGGTACAAATGATCTATTCTTGTGTCAAAACAAATTATTGAATCATCCTAAGAAATTCTAATCTAAATTTATTTGTCCTCATTAAAAAATTCTTTCTATAATTGAAGTAATTATGGAATTATAATTTTTTTAATTATTTGCTTATTTCGCAAATGAAAAAATTTAATAAAAACAACCAAAATGAGTTATCAACATTTAAAGTTTTACGAATGATTTGTAATATCTTTTTCTATGATCATGTAAATACAGAGTGACGCTTTCGTCATTATTTCTAGTGGCAAAAGTAGGTCTTTATTGCACAGAGGAGCGCAGTAAAATCTTCAAATATCAAGACTGATATTAAAACCACTTTATAGCTTATTTAAACATGTTATAGTAGAAACCAAACAGGCCCTGAAGATGCAATACTTGGTAGAATGCTATAATTTTAAGGCAGATTTGTTTAAGCATCAGTAAACACCCCACTAAAAGAATAAGCCACTCCGGGAAAAATACCCTAAATAAATTCCTAAAAATATTAACCAGAACTTGCATTTATTAATTTCTTCCTCGACAGGACATATACCACATTACATGGCAAATATTATTTTCCACCAACGTTTCTTACTTAATTATTTTTTAGGGTAACCACCATGTATAGATTCTACTAAGAGTACAGCAGGTTTATTCCTTGATAACCTATTATACTTTTGGTAGCGTGAACGCCATAAAAAATTATTAATTGAAAGTATGTGCCGATACATAATAACATTGACATATGATTAACCCAACTGTAAAGAAAGAAATCTGCGACAGTTTTAGTGAAGAATGGTGGTCACCTGAAAATATTTAATTAAGAAACTGGTGGAAAATAGCATTTGGAATGTTTTCTCACTACTGTCAAAAATAAAACCTGATATACTTTTATTTAAAGGAACATACACCATGATTATCTATCAAAAACATAAATAATAAATAAAATGTGCCAATAGGAACGTCTTGTGTAAATACCCTTAATTTCCACTGAAGTTTAACCATTTCTTTGGATGACTATCCTGTATACTTACATTAAATTTCTTTCTTGATAGTTGTGTTAACTACGTGAGAAAGATTATCGCTCTGCGCCACATTATTTTTTGTTAATTTTTTTCACAAACAGTGTAGCAAGTTTCTTCCTTAGCAATTGAGCTAACTAGGTATATGAAATATTATTGTCACTCGTCATTCTTTTACTTTTTCTTTGGAAGTCCTTAAAATCGAACTTTTGAAATCTTGTCCGCCTGCCGTGTTAGTCAGTTTTTTGAACGAAAAATTAACGCATGTATTTAAATGAATTTGAAGAATGTTTAGATGTCGCTTTCGCCCTCTAAATTTTGAAAAAAAAAATGTTGATTATAAAGATCCACCCCTAAGTTGTATTTGGTTATCCCTGAATTATATAACCTGAACTGAAAGTCAATTAAGCAATAAGAAGACAGACAACAAACCGACAAAATTGAGAGATATTAATTTTCGTAATCTGCATAGTTTAAAGCATCTGAAGAACTTCTGGAGGGTAATTATTTCACGATTATAATACTATTCTCCTATTTGACTAATATTGAAAATGAAACAAACCATCAAATTTATGAAAATACGTTTTTTATCGGAGAAAGTAGAATACGTGGCAATTTAAGTCCAAAAATGATATATAAATACTAATCAGGAATGTTGTCGCTTACGTCATCATCTTTTAATTTGCGAATTCCGTATTATTCATCTCTAAAACTCATCGTTGCTCTTGGAACTTCTGTCATAGCAGACGTTGCTTTCTGTTAGTTATATTCTAATGTGGTAGTATTTAAGTTAAAAAAAAAATGACTTAAAATATAAATTTATGACGTAAACGACAACATTAATGCTTAATATAGTATGTCTGGATAGATAATGAAGATTTAATTATAAATATATAAAAGAATCTCCTACAATTTTTATCACATTTTTTTTTTTTTTAATTTACAACGGCTGAGATATTGACCAACCACTTACTAGTGACACCCTGTATATGACTCTTTAACTAAATGAAAGCTTCTTGTACTGATCACTGCGATTAAGATGTTCAAGACTTCAAGAGGTATAATTTTAAATCACTAAATGTATCTGATTTGAACGGTCTATAAATTATGAAATTTGTTAACATACCCTTTATTAAATTTTCACGGCAATCTTCCGATTTACGTGAAATTGAATTAGATTCGCTATTACGCTTATAACGGGGAAGACAGCTGTTTCTAATTTCATTTGCAATTAATTCTATCACTGTCAATGCATTTATCCAAAAATGACTATGCAGCAGGCATGTAGCGAGAAATGAATTAGGAGGTGCTCATCGGATTTCAGGGGGTGTTTTCATCGAATTTCAGAGGGTGCTCATAGTCTATTAGATAGCTACATATATGGGGCCTGGGATTAAACATGTTGGCATTGCTGCTATGTTTTAGTAAATATTTTACTGAGTATTTTATCTTATGCGAGTCAGTCCTTCCTCCCTGCCCGTTTTGGCTCTCCAGAAAATATTCAATTCAATACACTTTGGGGCTTGGTGGATATATGCCAACATTTTTTCTACGTGCAATTGGCAGCACTGGCGGCATTAATTATTACCAAAATTGGAACTTGGTGCTTATAACACTTTCTGACCAGGCGGAAAATTTTCGATGTCAATGCTCATTGCGGGAAATCCATATGCCAACATTTTCTGCAAGCCCATTTTCCAGATTTTTGGCCATCTTTTGGGCAAACATTAGACATTTAGCCAAAAACAAGCCAAAACTGGTTTCCTTTCAACAAAAAAGTTGGTACCTTCTCAAATTTGTAGTTTTTGTACCAAAGTGAGTGCCAACATTTTTATCTCAATGTAAACCCCCAAACCACCCCTAAAACTATGAAAGTTTAAATATCGATTATTATGCCAAAAAGGATACAAAAACGACGCATTTAGCGAATAATTACTGAGAAATTATTTATTATTTATTTACTGTTTGAATGTTTGGGGGTGGTTTTGGGGGTTACGTTGAGACAAAATATTTTGGCACTCACAGAGACTATTCTTTGGTACAAAAACTACAAGTTTGGAAAGATGGCAACATCTTTATGAAGCACCTGTTTTGGCCCGTTTTGGCCGTAAGTCCAATTTTTAGGCAGTAATCTGGAAAATGGGCTAGTAGAAAATGTTGGCATATGGTTTTCCAAGAAAGAGCATTGACAACGAAAATTTTCCGCCTGGTCAGAAAGTGTTATACTCCATTCTAATTTTGACCATAATTAATGCCGCCAGTGCTGTCAATTGCACGGAGAAAAAATGTTCGCATATATCGAATGTTGATCGCCAAGATACCCTGTTCAACTAGCACCAAGCTCCAAACTGTTATACTCTGTTCCAAAATTGAATGTTTTCTGGGGCGGCTAACGCCAACACGGACAGGGGGGGAGGTCTGACTCACATAACATAAAATACTAAAATCATAATGATTGAAAACTATAGACTTGAAAATTATCTTTCCATAAGCAGACATACGGGAGGTGTTTCCATGTACATTAGAGAAGATATCAAATATTCAAGAATTATAGAAGAAGTATTAGATTATAATTACTGGGTATAAAAACAGTAGTCGATAGAAAACCATACATGTTATAACAGTGTATCATTCCCCAAGTTCTAGCCATAGTACGTTTATCGAAGCATTTGAATAATTGATTAATAGGTTGGAGGTTGGGAATAGTACACTAAAAATCATAGGAGACTCCAATGTAAACATAGCTGCAAATACCTTCTATAAAACTAAATTATTAGAAAGTATAAATAGGCTTGATTTATATCAGATTATGAATGAGATTGCGAAAGTAACAAAGGATAGTAGTACTATGATTGATCTTATTGTGACGAATAACAGAAAGTTACAATATGGGGTTTTCCTTACATCAAAAATTACTGATTGTTCCATGATAGCTGTATATCTACAAGAATCACATGAGAAGAACAGTTAGTTTAAATTGGTTTGACAATTTAAAAAATGTATAGACTTAGACTTTCAGTGTGATTTAATGAATGAGGATTGTGATTCAAATATAACAAATGTTGATGGAACGGCAAGCAACTTAACTGAAAGTGTACTGAAAACTGTACCTAAACATGCAGATTATATAAAAGTGCAACCATTACAAACGAGAAGGAAGATTGGGAAATTTTTAAAACATAAAGAAATGAAGTTGTAAGCTTATTAATAAAATGTAAAATGGAATATTACAAGAGTAAAATAGATGACTACAATGCGATATTATGTGAAAAGTTTAATACATTTTTCATTAAATCAATAGAAGACATTTCTTAGAGGAAATTTACCTAGAAATGACACAAATAACAATCATTTAGAGAACGTGCAAACCGTACAAATAGAAGATAGTACTTGGGAATCTTTTGAAATGTGTAATTTGCCCAAACTTAGAGACGCTATAAACAACATGTCAAATAAAAAAGTAGCACTGATGCTATCACAGTAAAAATATTAAAGCTAGCGTTTGAAACAATAAGAAACAGATTCCTGGATGTAATCAATATGTCGCTTCAAAAAGGTATGGTACCAGAAAACTGGAAAAATTCTACTGTTGTTCCTATCGAAAAAAGGGAAAACACTATTTTGTGCAACGAATTCCGTCCAATAAATATGCTGCCTCCGTACGAAAAACTTTTGGAATTCATTGTGAAAGATCATTTAATCAACTTCATAGAGAACAATATTTTGACGAAACATCAAGTTGGGCTCAGAAAGAGTAACTCTTGTGAAACAGCACTACAGTCGGTACTTGTAAATTGAAAAGGTGCAGTGAGCAATAATATATCGGTGTGGTATTTCTGGATTTCAGACGCGCATTCGAGACTATAAACGGCTAGGATTAAAAGGAACAGTTAAGTTAGGTAACTGTACATCAAGCTTAAGAGAAATTCAATACGGTGTACCTCAAGGCTCTGTATTGGGGCCCATATTGTGTATTCTATATATTAATGATATAGTTAGTGTAGTACAAAAATGCCAAATTCAACTATTTGCAGATGATACTCTCATTTATTGTGTAGGCGATGTAAATTTTATAGAACATACCTTAAATATGGAATTAGAGAATATTTATAAGTAGTTAGGTGAAAATAGTTTGAATTTGGAGAAAACCAAATGTATGTTATTAAAATCCAAATATCGTGATAACCGAACATTAAATGTTGTAGTTGAGGGCCATAAAATTGAAAGTGTTTTACAATTTAAATACCTGGGTATTATCATTGACAATAATCTAAGTTTTTATAATCATTGTGAATATTTATGTAAAATGGTATCAAAAAAGGTTTCGTTCCTTTCTAAAATTGGAAAATTACTTAAAACAAATATTGCGCCACATTTCGCTTATTGTTCGACAATTATGTTTATGTTCAGTAAGAAGGAATATTACTGCCTACAAGTGATTCAAAATCGAGCTCTAAGATGTATATTAAAATGTGTATACTCGTGTTAGTTATATGTTGGATAATTTAAAAGTCTTATCTGTGCAACAAACTGTAATGTTAAATGTTTTTATTTTTATATACAAACTATTAAATAATATGCTACCCAAGCATATGTTGGAATTCTGTATATTTGTGTCAGATATTCATAACTATGATACTATAATATCAGGGCAACTTCTATATTCAAAGAACAAACAATCTCTATGAAGGAAATCAGTGATTTATAAATGGACAAAAGATGTATAATGAAATACCGAATGATGTAAAAAATAGTGTAAATATTAATTTTTTAAGCATAAAAGTACGTTAAAGAAAAATGCCCCCTGTGATAATTTAATAGACTGTAATGTTTTATTTGTACAGGTCATTCTATATGTATGTATTTAAAATCTAGTAAGTTAAGTTATTGTTTATAATTTTTTCTGTATTGTGGTAAATCAGTTACCGATGTATTTGTTTTAGCTAAGCTAATAAAGTAAATTTAATTGAATTGAATACTAAAACATAACAGCAATACTAATATGTTATATCCCAGGCCCCATATATGTAGCTATCCCCTAGACCATAATTCCTTCATAATTTGGAAGAATACGCAAAATGAAACTATTTTGCATATATAATCACATATAATCCCACACAGGTCATGTTGGAATTTCTCCAAGGCGCGCTCAAATGTTCACAGGGGATGCCGTGCCTCCCTTGGCACCCACCTAGCTACAGGCTTGCCGTACAGATTAATCTGTCAAATTCAGTAACATATCGCTAATATTAAAAAATCTTCTTGATTGTATAACCAAAATGAAAATTATCAATTCAATCTACTTGAAAGAATCTATGAAATTATCTATACAAAACATTTCTCTCTATTTAGCACCTTTATTAATTATGATTAAATTTCTTCTTGATGACAACCATTTTTTTCACCAAAAGTATAAAGTTGACATCAGTGTCAACTACATCCCAAATACCATTTATCTCCATAGTTTCTTAATTTATTAGTTATAGGTTGCCACCCTGCTCATTTTCTCAAAAAAGTGGCATAGATATACAATTTTGCTATTTTTGACTGATAATTCAATTAAGTATATGTTTGCTGTTCACTCTAAATTCATTCATAAAATGTATTAACTGAATCCATCTTCACAGTGAGACTTGAAAATTGCACCACCATTATTACTATTGAAACCATTACCTATTAATAGCATTTATTGTCTGTTCATAATTTTAACATTGCATGGTACTTAACTATCCCATTTAATTATTCTGAATTTGGAACAACGGTCGTTTGACAAAGCACGGCCGTCGCCGCCGATGTTAGACGCGGTAAGACGTATAGTTGTCTCCACATATTTAATGCAAATAAAAAAGACTATAAAAACAGGCCACTGAAATATCAAAGTCTGTAATTTTACCTGCTGAGACGGTCCTACAGAACCGTACTTCAAATTTCTGTTGTTTCTGTTCTTTCTTTTGCCCTGCGTTAGCGACTTCAGCAGCCCCTGTGCAAATAAAAGAAAAATTAACATTTCAGATGAAATCTTGGCAAAAAACATTAAAATAAATTATTGTTGTAATTTTCTTGGTGTCCTATTTTTAAAAAAATCACAGTTTAAATGTGAAAATTTTTTTGTTTAACCGACTTTTGCATTTGAAAGGTTCCCTTGTTCATTTAAAAATTTTAAGAACACCTCTTTATATGAATGATCGATTCTACAAATAATACCAAAGACCGAGAGAAGCAGAAATATATGTTGTGACTAATGCTACCAGATTAATAACATTATTATAAGTTTAACGTTATATCTTTTGCCGATGTTATTACAGAATTCAAGTAAAGAAAATGGTTATGGGTTAAGATGCATTAGGATTTACGGTTAGAAGCAGATTTATTAGGTTGAACATTGATGATGTATAAAAGTTTTTGTTCGTATGTACAGCGTAATTTCAGAAAAAATATAACAAATAGGGCACATAAGTTACAAAATTGTAAATTTTCCTCAAAAAGTACCTTTATTAGTTTTTTCCTTATATTAATTTACTGAAATCCCTAAATATACTTTACAAGTTTGTTGATGTTTATTACCTATTACAAGTTTCATCACCTCCACTTGTTCATCAGATGTCGAACCATATTTAACACTTCGTTTAATACACTGAGTAGGTACTTCTTCTTTTCAATTTTTTATAATGTTTAACCAACAATCTTCTTTTAAGTGAATAAGTTCGCTCCATGATAAACAAATAAAAACTACATACCCAGGTTCACAGGTGATCTCCCATAGAATTTTAACAGAGCCAAATAAGGTGGGTGGTAGTATATTTATTATATATAGGCTATAACCTACAAATAAGCAGCACCAAATTTATCTAGAATAAAATATCGATCTAAATACTTATATATTAATAAGTCAATTAAATAGACTTACCTATTTTTGGTACTTTCTTTTGTAGCCGTTAAAAGTGACTAGTGGGCGGACGAAATAAAAATGATGCAATGCAATAACCATAGGGCTGCCAAATTGAATTCCCCATAGTTTGACAGCAACTATCCGAAATTCCTCCATCTCAAACAACACGACGTTTGGCGGGAATTTTAAACTAAAAGAGCTTTATAGGAACTTAACATATTTTTGTTATTCATTCCAGTATTTCCATTTATTCTCATTGCGATATTTTCGTACTAAATTATGGTAGCACACTAATATAGAGGATAATAGTATAAAAACTACACTGTACTGTCAAAAAGTACAAATTAATGTGATTTCGCAAGATGAAAAAAATGGCTGAAACGAATATAAGATTTCTGAAATCAGAAAAATCGAATTGACAAAATTTAAATGGACCATGAAAAACGAAAATATTTGGTTGCCAAAAGAAATTTTGTTAGTAAAACTTTTTAAGGATTTTAATTTCATTTTTACAGTTTTTAAATCCCTTTTTTAATCATGTCCTCATCTGCTTAAAAAAACATCACTCCTAGAGGTTATTTCACAAATGTGTTTAGGTTTGTCTTGACTAGACGATAGCAAACGAACGTCTTCGCGACGTACCATATAAACCCGGGACGTTCAGACCTAACGAGGACCTAAGTGTACGTCCTGGGGACGTTCGTTGTTATCAAGGTAGGTCGGTTTTGGAGGTAACTATTGAAACCGGATATGTATTGTACCACTGATGAGTAATGACTACTTACGAAATATAATGACATTATTTTAATATCCAGTAATTACATTGTCTGTGGTTTTATCTACTTTTTCTTAAATTATGGCTATTACATATTATGAACGATCGAACGTGAGGACAGTTAACACGCGATTGTGGCAAATTACTATTATATAACAAATACAAGATTTGCGTTTAGAAAAAAAGATGTGAATTATATAATTATAACTCTCGTAGTATTTATTATGATTAATTGATTTAATCCAATGTATTCAACTAAATTATAACATGGCAATTGAGCAAAATTTGGCGTGACAGAAATATCATGAAACGCGCAAAAACTTACTAATGTTCTAGTCTTCTTGCGCCTCTGAGACATGGACCATCAGGAAGGCAGGTAGGCAGCATATTGATACTTTCGAGATGTGGGTCTGTAGAAGATTGTTATGATTTTTCAGAATATCGTATCACACCAAGAGCTCGATTCTTCAAGAAACACATTTCTCAAGGCGACTATCCAGAGGCGTGCAAATTATGATGTTTAATTAAAACTAACTATAATAGAACATTTATTATATCTATAATATTGGAGCAAGGTGTTACTAAGGCTCGTGATTAAGTGCACTAAAATACGAAGACGAACAAAATTTCGAAACTGTAATGAACAATGCGACTGCAAATATGTATTTGAACAAAGAAAATATTGGCCTTATGCTTAGTCTCAGTAACACCCCGCAATAGTGAACTGTGACATGTTCGTGGATATACACAGGGTGATTCATAGTGGATGGAGTATTAGAAGTATATGGGGAACGGGTAAACATATCCTTTTGAAAATTTTGGGAATTGCTAAAGTCAGTATCCAATCGAACCAAAATAACTACAAGCATGTGGTACTTCCGGTTATACCAGGAGTCGATACCAATTTGCTTATTTTAAATGGAACATCCCATATATTGTCGACTTTTCGGAATTACCATCAAATTCTGAGTTCAAGCACACCCTATATCTGAACCTAGCAGTTTCGGAGATGTTTGACATTTTATAAAAAAATTGACAGGTGCAACGGTTTACAAAAATCCTTATAACTTTTTTTTATAGGAGATCCTCATTTGTTCTTTGGGATATAGAAAGAACAACAGGCGAGCTACACTCTACATTGAAAATAAATTCCATAATAGTATACCAAGTGTTCCATTTCTCACGTTACATTCTGACAAAATCAAATTTCAAAAACTTTTTCATTTCAAATGGAACCCCCTGTATTTTTTTACATCAAGTTATTTAAAATTAAATTCCCGTTTTTTTCTAGTATATGCATTATAGGGGTTAAAATTGCAACTTTTGAAATATTGGCGATTTTCTTAAATGCTCAACAATTTTTAGTAAAAATAAATAAAAATTGCCATCAACTTAGCCAATGATTAACGGTCGGTCCTTTTCTTATGTCAATAAATACCAGCACGTTTAAATTACATTAAACTGCTAATGTTCTTGAACATTTCACTTCCTGAATATATTAGCGTTCGAGATATTTCAGTAATGGGAATTGTGTCGATCATAAAGTTAATTTTTGGTAAATTTAGCATCATCTCTCCATATATTTCCCAAAAAATTATTGTCACCTTCATGTCGTATTAAAATAAATTCACAAAAATTTTCTTTCGTCAGAAAATCTGTTTCCTTTAATTGTTGATCCATATGGAACGAGAATTGACTTATGTTTTAACAACATTCTATGACTGAATTCTTGGATAATCTCGATTCCAGACCAGCTTGTCCTAATGACATAATTTTCCTCCTTAGAAGGCCTACCTTGGCAGAGCCAAATATTCTAAAATTATCCAATATGTATTTTGCAGTGTATGGTAATGATTTCTCTTGTGGGTATCGAGTAGCAAATGCGCTACATGTTCTTGATATTACCTCATCGTATTCTCCATAAATAACAAACAAAACTAAACAATTTTCGTGGGTATAATTTAAACGTGCTGGTATTTTTTAACGTAAGAGAATGACCAACGTTAATGATTGTTTCTAATCAGGGCTAAATTCATGTCAATTTTTACAAATAATTATTGAATATTTAAGAAAATCGCCAATATTTCAAAAAGTTGTAATTTTAATCCCTACATATGCAACCATGCATATACTAGAAAAAAGAGAATTTATTTTAAACTTGATGTAAAAAATACAGGGTGTTCTATTTAAAATAAAAAAGTTATTGAAGTCTGAATTTGACAAACTGTAACGTGAAAAATGGAACACTCAGTATACTATTATGGAACTTATTTTCAATACAGAATGCAGCTCACTTTGGGTTCTTTCTATGTGTCAAAGGGCAAACGAGGATCTCCTACACCAAGAAATTTATAACGATTCTTGTAAACCGTTGCATCTGTCAAATTTCTTATAAAATGTCAAATATCTCCAAAATTGCTAGGTTTACATATAGGATGTGCTGCATGCCTGGACTTAGAATTTGATGGTCATTCCGAAAAGTTCTTAATATATAGGGTGTTCTATTTAAAATAAGCAAGTTGATATCGACTTCCGGTATAACCAGAAGTACCACATGCTTGTAATTATTTTGGTTCGATTAGCCATACTGACTTTAATAACTACCAAAATTTTCAAAAGGAAATGTTTACCCATTCTCCATTTACTTCTAATATTCCATCCCCTATGAATCATTCTGTATATTCACAGGCGGCCACGTTCAGCTTCTACTCACTACGAATATCATTGTAATTATTATTATAAGTATTACCATTATTATGACAATTATTATTATGACCTAGTGACCATAACCATCGTCATCATCATCGTCATTGAATTGATGAATAAAGAGCATCTTCTTCTTTCTCCTTCTTTCAATTATAATTCTGTGGTTTTAACAAGTTATCAACTTTTACCTTCACATGTACATAGTGGAGTGGAAGTAGTAAAGCTTTCAATTTTATTTATGACATATGCCACCAACACCACTACCTCCACTCGATTGTTATAGGAGTTAAGAAAATAAAATTAAAACTTTGACTTGAAATTTACACGCACGTATCTATTATAACGAGATCTCTGTAACTAGAGATTATATTTTGAGCTTACTGTCAAAAGGGGGTAAATAAGAACAAATATGTCATAGTCCAGTCAACGAAGGGCTGAAATGGCTAAAATCTCTAACTTGAGTGCTAGTGAATGGATTTTTATGAAACCTTGTACAGTGTGTTTGTAATCACGTTAATAAAAAAGTTGAAAGAAAGATTAGAGTAGGAAATAATCGGAAGGAGTAGAAATCACCATTTTTATCACGGGTTCCGTAACTTGTAAAATTTGCTCGAAAATGAAAAAAACATATTGACTTTTTTTGGTCCAAAATAAGATGTTTTTACTCTTGTAAATTTGTTCGAAAAATGCATATTTTTCAAGATATGGCCACTCGAGCAGTGGTTGAGGGAAAATGTAAAAGATGAAAAAGATATCTGAAAAAATTCGGATGAATGTATCTTCGAAATACAAGACTTTTTTTATTTGTAACTTTTCCGTAAGTGCGTTTTCACCGAGTCTTTTCGGAAAGACATGAAAATTGTAGCGCTTTAAGAAAAATCGGTAAAGTTATTTACACAGAACTTCCCTCGTTATTTGTGCATGACAGTCACTCAAAAAAATTATTAATTACGAAATGACATTGGGAATAATAATCGGAATATAATTATTGGTATTATTACAAAGAAAACCTGATAACTTTTGGTCAAAAAAATATACAGAGTGTTCATCCAACAGCAAAAGTTCAATATACTAAATAACAGGTGTCAAATATGGAAGGCTTGCGCAAATACCTTTATAAATGTCCACCATGACTCAATTATTTCTTGGGATGCCATTATTCAATAAAAGTATATAATAGGATACGCCAAATATTATTGCCATCTCTCACATTTTCAATCCCACATTCACGTAATGGAGTGGAAGTATAGTGGTGATTAAAATATAGAACAAAATTTTCAAAAATGTTTTCTGTCTATTCTAATGTTAAATTTTTTTCCAAATTGATGAAAATATGTTGCAATTTTTTTTTTCCGAAATGGGTTTAGAATGTTATGAAACGTGGAAATTTTAAATTTGAGCAAAAAAATATTTCGTCTATTCTATAATGGTGATAAATAGATTACTAAAACATGTTTTCATTTCTTTTTATTTTTCTAAAACATTTTTAAATTTATTTTAATAAATTTGGAATGCCATGGAAACGTGGAAATTTTAAAACGGAAAAAAAAATTCCATCTATTTGTGGTAAAATTTTTTCAAAAAATTTTAAATTTTTTTTTATTTTCCTTTAAATAGATTTAGAACGCTATGAAACGTGGAAATTTTAAATTTTGAGAAAAAAAAATCATCTATTTTGGTGGTAAAATTTTTTTCAAAAATGTTGGCAAAAAATTTTCAATTTTTTTTTTCTTTTAAATAGGTTTAGAATGCCATGAAACGTGGAAATTTTAAATTTGAGCAAAAAAAAAAATTTTTTTAGGTGGTAAAAATTTTTTCAAAAATGATTGAAAAAAATTTTCAAACATTTTTTTTTTCTGAAATAGGGTTAGCGCGTCATGAAACGTGGAAATTTTAAATTTGAGCAAAAAAAAATTTTTTTCACTATTTATTCCGTTTAGACGGTCCACCCTGTATATTTTTCAGTGAAAATTCTACCAGTTCTTCGCTGACAGCAGGGTTAACTACCTACCAAATTTGACTGCTCTCCGTCAAGTAGTTTTTTAGTTAATGCACCAACAGACAGACAGACAGACAGACAGACAGACTGACGGAATTGAAAAAACTATATTTTCGGAATCTACGTGTTCTGAAACGTCAGAATCCGAAAAAATCTCGGAGGGTGATTTTTTCTCGAATACAATACTTCCCTTCGGTATGCGAGGGAAGTAATATGTAAATTAAAATTTTTAGAAAATTCAAACGTATGCATTGGGCTTTCTAAACGTTTTACTTCCCTCGCATACCGAAGGGAAGTATTGTATTCGAGAAAAAATCACCCTCCGAGATTTTTTCGGATTCTGACGTTTCAGAACACGTAGATTCCGAAAATATAGGTTTTTCAATTCCGTCAGTCTGTCTGTCTGTCTGTCTGTCGGTCTGTCTGTCTGTCTGTCTGTTGGTGTATTTACTAAAAAACTACTTGACGGAGAGCAGTCAAATTTGGTAGGTAGTTAACCCTACTGTCAGCGACGAACTGGTAGAATTTTCACTGAAAAATATACAGGGTGGACCGTCTAAACGGAATAAATAGTGAAAAAAATTTTTTTTTGCTTAAATTTAAAATTTCCACGTTTCATGACGCGCTAAACCTGTTTCAGGAAAAAAAATTTTTTGAACATTTTTTTCAAACATTTTTGAAAAAATTTTTACCAAGATGAAAAAAATTTTTTTTTGCTCAAATTTAAAATTTCCACGTTTCATGACGCGCTAAACCTATTTCAGGAAAAAAAATTTTTTGAAAATTTTTTTCACATTTTTGAAAAAATTTTTACTACTAAAATGAATTTTTTTTTTCTTTCTTCAAATTTAAAATTTTCACGTTTCATGGCATTCTAAGCCTGATTAAATAAAAAAGTTTTTTGAAATTTTATCACTAAGATAGAATTTTTCTTTCTTTGTTCAGATTTTAACTATCCACGTTTCCATGACATTCTAAAACTATTCAAACAAATTTAAAAATGTTTTTGAAGAATTTTTAAAAAAATTTGAAAACATTTTTAATCCATTTATGTATCACTACTATAGAACAGACGAAAAAATTTTTTTTGCTCAAATTTAAAATTTCCACGTTTCATGATATTCCAAACCAATTTCGGAAAAAAAAATTTGCAACATTTTGTTACCAGTTTGGAAAAAAAATTTACACCAGAATGCTCAAATTTAAATGACATTCTAAACCTAGGTATTTCAGAAAAAAAAATTTGAAAATTTTTTTCACCAACATTTTTCAAAAAGTTTTTACCACTAAAATAGATCGAATTTTTTTTTATTTGCTCAAATTTAAAATTTTCACGTTTCATAGCATTCTAAACCTATTTTAAAAATACATCATTTTTAATTTTTAAACTTTTCTTAGCACTACTATAGAACAGAAGGAAACTTTCCTTTTTGCTCTAATTTAAAATTTCTACCTTTGACATTTTAAACCTATTTCAGGAGAAAAAAATTTGAAAATTATTTTACCATCTTTTGAAAAATTTAAAAAAAATGAAATTTTTTAACCACCACTATACTTCCACTCCATTACGTGAATGTTGGATTGAAAATGTGACAGATGGCAATAACATCTGGCATATGCACCTATTATACTTTTATTGAAAAATGTACAGGGTGGTCATCCCAAGAAATAATTCAGTCATGCTGGACATTTGTAAAGGTATTTGCGCAAGCCTGCCATATGTGGCACCTGCTATTTAGTATTGAACTTTTGCTGTTGGATGAGCAATCTGTATATTTTTTTGACCAAAACTTATTAAGTTTTCTTTGTAATAATAGCACTACTACTCCGATTATTATTCTCAATGTCATTTCGTAATTATTATTTTTTTGAGAGACTGCCATGAACGAGGGAAGTTCTGTGTAAATACCTTTACCGATTTTTTATTTCTTGTAATTTTCTTGAAACTTGCTGATTTTCCGAGTTACAGGCAGTTTTTCACGATAAATTGTGTACTACATTTTACTTCCCTCGCATACCGAAGGGAAGTATTGTATTCGAGAAAAAATCACCCTCCGAGATTTTTTCGGATTCTGACGTTTCAGAACACGTAGATTACGAAAATATAGGATTTTTAATTCCGTCAGTCTGTCTGTCTGTCTGTCTGTCTGTCTGTTGGTGCATTTACTAAAAAACTACTTGAAGGATAGCAGTCAAATTTGGTAGATAGTTGACGCTACTGTCCGCGAAGACATGGTAGAAATTTCACTGGAAAACATACAGGGTGGACCGTCTAAACGGAATAAATAGTGAAAAAAAATTTTTTTTGCTCAAATTTAAAATTTCCACGTTTCATGACGCGCTAAACTTATTTCAGAAAAAAAAATTTTTGAACATTTTTTTTTCAGCATTTTTGAAAAAATTTTTACCAAGATGAAAAAAATTTTTTTTTGCTCAAATTTAAAATTTTCACGTTTCATGACGCGCTAAACCTATTTCAGAAAAAAAAATGTTTGAAAATTTTTTTTGCAACATTTTTGAAAAAATTTTTACCAAGATGAAAAAATATTTTTTTTGCTCAAATTTAAAATTTCCACGTTTCATTAAGCGCGAAAAAAAAATTTTGAAAATTTTTTCACCATTTTAGAAAAAATTTTTACCCCTAAAATACGAGAATTTTTTTCTTTCTTCAAATTTAAAATTTTTACGTTTCATGGCATTGTAAACGTATTTAAAAAAAAAAAATTGAAAATTTTTTTACCAACATTTTTGAAAAATATTTTACCACCAAAACAGGTGGAATTTTTTTTTGTTCAAATTTAAAATTTCCACATTTCCATGGCATTCTAAACGTATTAAAACAAATTTAGAAATTTTTCCGAAAAATTTTCTTGGAAAAATTTATGTATTCATCACTAAGTAGGTACTAACTACAGAATAGAAGAAAATATTTTGTTTGCTCAAATTTAAAATTTCCACGCTTCATGACATTCCAAGCCTATTTCGGAAGAAAAAAAATTGTAACATTTTTTTATCATTTTGGAAAAAAAATTACCACTAGAATAGATGGAAAATTTTTTTTTTGCTCAAATTTAAAATATACACGTTTCATGACATTCTAAACCTATTTCAGAAGAAAAAATTTTGAAAATTGTTTAACCAAGATTTTGGAAAAATTTCAAAATTTTTTTTTCTTTGCTCAGATTTAAAATTTCAACGTTTCCATAGCATTCTAAACCTATTCAAACAAATTAAAAAAATTGATAAAATCTATTTCACTACTTACTATAGAATAGATGAATTTTTTTTTACCACTTTGGAAAAAAAATTACCATTAGAATAGACGGAAAAATTCGTTTTTGCTGAAATTTAAAATTTTCACGTTTCATGACATTCTAAACCTATTTCAGAAAAAAAAAAAATTGAAAATTTTTTTCACACATTTTTGAAAAATTTTGAACCACTGAAACAGATGGAAATTTTTTTTTCTTTGCTCAAATTTAAAATTTACATGTTTCATGGCATTCTGAACCTATTGCAGAAGAAAAAGGAGTGAACATTTTTATCCAACAATTTTGAAAAATTTCAAAAAAAAAATTAAATTTTTAACCACCACTATACTTCCACTTCACTGCGTGAATGTGGAACTGTCTAATGGCAATACTATTTGACATATGCTATTATACTTTTATTGGAAAATATACAGGGTATTCATCCCAAGAAATAATTTATGGGAGACCTGTTATTTAGTATTGAACTTTTGCTGTTGGATGAGCACTATTTTTTTGACCAAAAGCTATCAGGATTTCTTTGTAATAATTACAATAACTATATTTCCATTATTATTCTCAATGTCATTTCGTATTTAATATTTTTTTAGTGATCGCCATGCACAAATAACGAGGGAAGTTCTGTGTAAATACCTTTACCGATTTTTACTTCCCTCGCATACCGAAGGGAAGTATTGTATTCGAGAAAAAATCACCCTCCGAGATTTTTTCGGATTCTGACGTTTCAGAACACGTAGATTCCGAAAATATAGGTTTTTCAATTCCGTCAGTCTGTCTGTCTGTCTGTCTGTCGGTCTGTCTGTCTGTCTGTCTGTCTGTCTGTCTGTCTGTCTGTCTGTCTGTCTGTCTGTCTGTCTGTTGGTGTATTTACTAAAAAACTACTTGACGGAGAGCAGTCAAATTTGGTAGGTAGTTAACCCTACTGTCAGCGAAGAACTGGTAGAATTTTCACTGAAAAATATACAGGGTGGACCGTCTAAACGGAATAAATAGTGAAAAAAATTTTTTTTTGCTCAAATTTAAAATTTCCACGTTTCATGACGCGCTAAACCTGTTTCAGGAAAAAACATTTTTTGAAAATTTTTTTCAAACATTTTTGAAAAAATTTTTTAGTCGGGCAGATCTGGAGAAAAAGCAGGGTCGAAAAGTGACTGCTCCGAATGAACAAAATTTTTTTACCAACTTATAAAGTTATTTCCCCTCCATCATTCCGACAAGTTTTTACAGGGCGGAGTCGTCGGGGGGTGGGGGAAACGGCCCATTAGAAGCATGAGAAAGCAGTTTTTCCGACGTATCTCCTTAGGTGTAGATCCCACAAAAAAATCGTTCATACCAAAAGTGAAGAGCTCGACAAAACACGTAAGCTCGTTCCAACCCGAACCCGATCGCATAATTAGTTCGCGAGATATCGCGATTGAAGTTGTGAAAAAACGAAAAATTAATAGTAGGGAATCTAAGACCTCCAATTCTGCAAGGGGGGGTCAACTGTGACATATACAAAAACCAAAAACGGATTCCCATGTAAAATTTCATGACGGATACGAATTTTGAGTTCACCCCTTCATCCAGAATTGCGAAATGGGAAAAAAATGCAATTTTGGGCAAATTTCTAAAAACTGCGGGAAACATTTATTTTTTTGTTTCTCAGTCAATACCTCGTTAACTGTTCGAGTTATCTGTTTCAAATTTTGACACCAATATCTTTGGAGATTGGCCTCACTTACAGTTTATGTGAAACTTTTTTCGGAAACGTCGTTTTTTGGCAAAAAAAATAAAAATCTTCGCTTAACGCACAAAAACACCAAAATGCATCGCAAAATATAACATGCTAGAAACTTTTTTATTACTAAAGATACATGGTCGTATGATCGAGAGAAAATAAAGCTTATGAATTATAGAAACTTTTTTACTTGAAGAATTTTTTTCTAGAATGCTTAGTTTGGCTGTTATGACTGTTGTAAATAAATAGTAGTGTAACGACTCATAATATTGCGCGTTCTCCTCGGCCGGCGCGAGCGCTCTCTACTAGCAACTCGCAACCGTATTCAGTCATATCAGAAATACGTAGGTATTTTATTATTTAGTTCATGTATGTTTTATTGTTTTAAAAATGGTACCAGTAGAAGTTTATCAGTTACCAGTAGAACCGAAAAATACTGTTTTTATTATTGACATCATGTCTTTAATTCAAAGGCATCAAAGCTATGGCTGTTCAACTTTCAAAGAACTCTTTGAAAAATCTTTGAAATTAGTTATAAACATGAGACCAAAAGGGTGTAACCTACCGACGACGGACCAAAGTAAAAAGAGTGTACTGTCTGTATGAGGTAAACGATGGGGTAGGTATACCGAATTGGAAAAATATTATTTCTCATTCTGATAATAAACGAGAACTCTTGAACTTTTTTGCTTGCAAGTTTGAGGAAAGTTATTTCAGAATAGATCAAAACGATAAGATTGTTATTGCAGGTATGTTTTTAGAAAATAGCAAAACTATTTTATGCGATCAAAATCATGTGAAAATCATGAAATCCCTACATTTTTCCGATCATGAAGAAGCAGGTACCAGACATTTTGCTATCTTGTCATTTTTTAAAAATGAATGTACTAGAACAGTCATACAGGGTGATTCACGTAAACCGTTCATTAGAAGTTAAGGGACTTGTAACGATAATTTAATTTTGAAAATTTGGTTACTTACATAGTTTTTTATGCTATTTTCATGGTTATCGCACTTCCGCTTATACCGGAAGTTACCATCAACTTCGTTATTTTAAATGGAATGATATATATTTTCTTGCATTTTTGAATTCTACTGGTCATTTTAATAGGACTTTGATCATACTACCATATCCCTAAATCTAACCCTACTCGAGGTATATTAACTTTTCAGAAAATTTGTGTCTTGACACCGAGTAGTTTGAAATTTGCTGTCTCTAACATAATGAAAGTGAAAGTTACCATTTATACAACACAAATAGTGGAACCCTTAAGCTTCCTAATCGTGTTTGAAAGTAACCTAATTGCTTACAGGGTGGTCAGAATTTACTGCCAATTTTGGCAAACTTCAAACGTCAAAAAGTGTTTTATTTTAAATGGAATGCCCTGTATATTTTTACAGTTTCTGATGGTAGAATTTTATTCTGCATCGATTTGTATTAGGGTTCCCTATACTCATATTTTATAGTTTTTGTGTTATTGATAATTTTGTATTTTAATGCGCGAAGTACATCGAAGTATGTGTTGCTCTTATAATAGTCGGCTGTGAAAATGACATTTGTTGCAATTAATAGCGTCTATCAAACAAAGTATTAATGTTTTACAATAGTTGGCTGTGGAAATGACATTTGTTGTAATCATTAATCTATCAAACACGTCAGTGTTTATAGCGATTTTATAAATAAATTTGGTAAAGGGTTATCAGTCATGGAGAATAATAGAAATGGATATTCGAACAATGATATTTTAAACTTATTTTTTATTCACGGCGAATGCCACAGAATTATTAGCAGAAATTGTCGTAAATTTATACATCAGAAACAGTAAAAATATACAGGGTGTTCCATTTAAAAAAATATATTTTTCGACGTTTGAAGTTTGCCAAAATTAGCAGTAAATTCTGACCACCCTGTAAGCAATTAGGTTACTTTCAAAGCACGATTAGGAAGCTTAAGGGTTCCACTATTCGTGTTGTATAAATGGTAACTTTCACTTTCATTATGTTAGAGACAGCAAATTTCAAACTACTCGGTGTCAAGACACAAATTTTCCGAAAAGTCAATATATCTCGAGTAGGGTTAGATTTAGGGATATGGTAGTATGATCAAAGTCCTATTAAAATGACCAGCTGAATTCAGAAATGCAAGAAAATATATATCATTCCATTTAAAAAAACGAAGTTGATGGTAACTTCCAATATAAGCGGAAGTGCAATGACGCTGAAAATATTTTTAGTGAAAAGAGCATAAAAAACTATGTAAGTAACCAAATTTTCAAAATTATATTATCTCTACAAGTCCCTAAACTTCTAATGAACGGTTTGCGTGATTCACCCTGTATATACTGTGGACACTGATATTTTTGTTCTTTCATTGTATTATGCGACTATACTAAACACTGAAATATGGCTTCAACGGCAAAAATCTTTTATTTTTTGTCATGATGTGATTACCCAAATATCTAGTACATTTGATTTCGACAAAAGAAATCTGACCAACATTTTACTAGCTGTTTACTGCCCCTCTGGAAATGATACTGTTAGTTATCCCTTTAAGAAAGGCAAAAAGACAGTAGTAAAAATATTACGTGAAAGGTTAAATATGTTAGAAGAATTAACACATTTTGGCGCAGCGAACCGAGATGGAACTTACAAACTAACTGATAGTGTATTAGATTCCTGTAGGTTATTTTTTAAGGTTCTTTATGGCAGACCTTTATTTAGAGGAAATTTGGATGAGCTACGAGCACATTTATTCACTTCATATAATTCATATAACACAGATATGAGGTAATTGTTTTAATTATTTTATATAGACACTATACCGATAATGATGAGTAAACCACAAAAGCCAGAGAATATACACTTAAATTCACATTGCAATGTAAAATGTACACTTGTACCAGTCGCTGTCGATGTCTAAGTGCAAAAGTAAAATGTGGTATAAGTTGTTTGTACGAAGGCAAATGTTTCTCACTTTTAAATTAAACTAATTATAAAAATTAAACAGTTTTCTTTATTTAAATAAAATACAAACATTTTTAATCGGACTGACACAATATAAATATGGTTCATTAAATCGCAGACCCTAAGCCTTTTTCTTATTAATATGGAAGCTTTTATCTTATAATACATACACAATCGTTAGCAGAGCACGCAATGAAGTGTACACACCGAGCTAGACCAATTTGACCCGGCCGGGCCAACATGTGCGCCAACGCTGAACCAATATAATCTCCTTTTTTTCACTATTAAGCCAAAGTATAAAAACATATTCAAATGCAAAAACTTCTTTGGTCTTTTATCATCATTTTATGTCGATTAACTACACCTCTATCTCTACATATAAAAAAGTTTCTCGCATACTATATTTTGCAATACATTTTTGAACTTTTGTGCGACATGTAGGACTATAGTTGTTTTTTATAAAAAAATTATATTGATACAATAATTTGGCTCTATACAGAGCCCAAGAAGAAAGTTAAAAGATTATTCTCCTAAAATTTCAGATCGATACTTTTACCAGTAAATGAGATATTGAGTGGGGAATGAGAATACTAATGTTTATTGTGTTTTTCTTACTTTTGGAAATAAACAACTTTTTCTCTAATTTCGCAATTCCGAATTTAGTGGTGAACTCGTAATTCGAATTCGGCAGACAATTTTACATAGAAAACTGTTTTTAGTTATTGTATACATATGAGTTGACCCCCCCACCTTTAAAACGCATCGTACGGCAAGGTAGATTCCCTACTATAAATTAATTATTTCTCGAGAGGCAATGCAGTTGGGACCTCAATTTTTTCTGAATAGAAGGGTATTAATGAACACTTGATGAGGCCGGAAGGTGGGGATGATGGAACAATTAGGAGGGGAGATATGGGGGTGAAACCAGAATTATTAAGGTGCTGATAACTTTGTTACTAATGGAGCTACGGGAATCTGGTCGGGACCAATTTGCGTATTTTTTTATTTGCTAAAAGATGAAAGTGGCAAATTTTTTTTTGTTTCCAAATAAACGCCTGGCGCCCAAAATAAAAAATGGCCGATTTTTTGCACGTCTTTTTGGGCATGAAGGAAGGGGGCGGGGGAAATAATTTTTTCACCAATTGGCAGCATTTTTTTTTACCTTCAATTTCCGTCCAGCAAGATCGCGATCGGATGAGTAGAAAGGGAGATACAGGCCGGCAAAGTTTTTGCTGTATATCGGGAGAACGGACAGGGGTGGGGGGGTTCGGGTCGATCAAAATTTTGAGAAATCTTTTCTTTAGACTTTTCCATTATATAAGTCCCCATTGTCCGTACATTGTCTGCCCGCGCGAATTACAAAATGAAAAACAGAACGGGGCGGGCACATAATAAACGATGGAATTTCTGGCATGCATGACGAAGCACCAAGCGAATCTTCATTAATATCAGAACTGTGCAGCGAAGATCTGATAGATTGCATACGGTAATATGAACATAGCGATGACAAATCAGCGTTAGATTTCGTCTGTCTGTAAACTGCTTGGTACTGTAGACAGTAAACAATAAGCTCGCTGCTACAAACTATCTAAATTCATTTTTATTAGTTTCGTTCGGTTTGCGAGGGCCAGAAAATAGGCCCATTGTCTTAAGTAGTTGTTGGGGTGTCATGTCGGTTGAAAAGATACATGAAAGAAATGTTACTCTCAATTATTTTATGTTCAACAATTTGTCTCGTTTCAAGCCGAGGAAACGAGACCAGTCAAACACATGTTTAAGTACGACAACCTCTCGCACCGATTGGTGTAGTTAGATTTACAGGACTAAAGTAGTTGATTCGGAGAGGTTTCCAGAGTATATAGGTAATAGTCTTAGTAAAAACTAGATAGGTCAACTGAGGTAGATTTTTTTTGTCCCCATACAAATGCAAAGTAATGGACAGTGGTTTTTTCATCTGCCTTACTGGCATAAATGTTAGATAGGGCAAATTACTATAATAAAATAGCAGAGATTCTTTACAGCATCATGTGATGCACAATCATGTTTCGCAAATCCCATGGTCCGTTACGTAATTTCAAATTGGGGTATGGTTTAAAGTAGGGAAGATTTTAATTGGTAGTGATTTCAGGGCCCACATTTGAGAAGTCTTATTTTCTATGAGGGAAAATAAGATTTCTGGGTTAGCATTCCTTTGCTCAAGATCTAGCCACAGGGTGATAATAAATTCTTTCAGTTTTAAAGTTTATGTAAATTTCGGCACTTTCTCGGTTATAACGTAAATGCATGTCTTGTAATTATATTAAGAGTGTTCGGCCCGCGAATAGACTAAAGATTTGAAATTGCGGACCGCTTCATTTTCTTATAATATAATTAATTGCTGTCTGTTAACTTATTTAATCGTTCAATGTTTGTGTTTCTCATTTTCATTTGTGTTTATTTTCTCTGTAAATATAGTGGTTTAAGTTATTTGAAAAATCATGTGTTTTATTGATTGTTACGTAAATGAGTTCACTATAAATTCAGTAAAGTTTAATTGTGAAGTATCCTGTTTGGGATGTACACAGAAAAGGGTAACCACCGATTTTGATTGATGTACTATAATATCGACGGAGCCTGCAAAAGTAAATGAGACACTCCATATCCTACCAATTGTAATGTCCAATTTAATTCATGTCATTAAAGAAAAATAAGTAAATACTAGATCTATCATCTGCTCCTGAAACTTCCTTCTGATATTTCCTTTCCTCCTCATGACCCTTAGGCAGTTCTATGCTAGCACATACGCTGCAACGTCGCTTGACCTTAAAGAGATCACGACAGTCTTTTGTATAGCACCTCTCATTTATTACCTGCCATTGTTATAATGGACCCATTCCGGCTAGCGCAACATCCAGAGAAAGCAGAGATAAAAGACTGCCGAGCTACAAGAGCGCGACTGAGGATTAAAAATCAAGTAAATGATGATCATAATGTAACCAAAATGGACCCGCCAGGGCATGAAAAAATGAGAACGTAATATTATTTTCTGTTCCCGAACGGTCTCCGATCACTAGGAAAAAATAATTTTCATAATCGCTCCATAATCGAGTGATTCCGACCAGATTACCGTAGCTCAATTAGTAACGGAGTTATCAGCGTTTTAATAATTTTAGTTTCTACCCCATATCTCCCCTCCTAATTGTCCCATTACCCCCACCCTCTGGCCACGTCAAGTGTTCATCAATAACCTTCTATTCAGAAAAAATTGAGGCCCCCAACTCCCCTCCTTCTCGAGAAATAATTAATTTAATTTTTCATTTTTTCGCAACTTCAATCGCGATATCTCGCGAACTAATTATGCGATCGGGTTCAGGTTAGAACGAGCTTACGCGTTTCGTCAAGCTCTTCATTTTTGGTAAGTATGCTTTTTTTGTGGCACCAACGCCTGCGGAGATACGTCGGAAAAACTGCTTTCCCATAGTTTTAATGGGTCATTTCCCCCACCCCCCGCCGACTCCGCCCTGTAAAAACTTGTCGGAATGATGGAGGGGACCTAACTTTATAAGTTGGCAAAAGAAATGTTTTCATTCGGAGCAGTCACTTTTCAAAACCCAGATCTGCCCCACTATTTACCAAGATGAAAAGAAATTTTTTTTGCTCAAATTTAAAATTTCCACGTTTCATGACGCGCTACCTATTTCAGGAAAAAAAAATTTTTGAAAATTTTTTTCAAACATTTTTTAAACAATTTTTACCAAGTTGAAAAAAAATTTTTTTTGCTCAAATTTAAAATTTCCACGTTTCATGACGCGCTAAACCTATTTCAGAAAAAAAAAATTTGAAAATTTTTTTCAAACATTTTTGAAAAAATTTTTACCAAGTTGAAAAAAAATTGTTTTTGCTCAAATTTAAAATTTCTACGTTTCATGACACGCTTAACCTATTTCAGGAAAAAAAAATTTGAAAATTTTTTTCACCAATATTTTTGAAAAAATTTTTACTACTAAAATGATTTTTTTTTTCTTCCTTCAAATTTAAAATTTTCACATTTCATGGCATTCTAAGCCTGATTAAAAAAAAAAGTTTTTTGAAATTTTATCACTAAGATAGAATTTTTCTTTCTTTGATCAGATTTTAACTATCCACGTTTCCATGACATTCTAAAACTATTCAAACAAATTTAAAAATGTTTTTGAAGAATTTTTTTAAAAATTTGAAAACATTTTTAATCCATTTATGTATCACTACTATAGAACAGACGAAAAAATTTTTTTTGCTCAAATTTAAAATTTCCACGTTTCATGATATTCCAAACCAATTTCGGAAAAAAAAATTTGCAACATTTTGTTACCAGTTTGGAAAAAAATTTAACACCAGAATGCTCAAATTTAAATGACATTCTAAACCTAGGTATTTCAAAAAAAAAAATTTTCAAAAAGTTTTTACCACTAAAATAGATCGAATTTTTTTTTATTTGCTCAAATTTAAAATTTTCACGTTTCATAGCATTCTAAACCTATTTTAAAAATACATCATTTTTAATTTTTAAACTTTTTTTAGCACTACTATAGAACAGAAGGAAACTTTCCTTTTTGCTCTAATTTAAAATTTCTACCTTTGACATTTTAAACCTATTTCAGAAGAAAAAAATTTGAAAATTATTTTACCATCTTTTGAAAAATTTAAAAAAAATGAAATTTTTTAGCCACCACTATACTTCCACTCCATTACGTGAATGAAAAATGTACAGGGTGGTCATCCCAAGAAATAATTCAGTCATGGTGGACATTTGTAAAGGTATTTGCGCAAGCCTGCCATATGTGGCACCTGCTATTTAGTATTGAACTTTTGCTGCTGGATGAGCAATCTGTATATATTTTTGACCAAAACTTATCAAGTTTTCTTTGTAATAATAGCAATAACTCTACTCCGATTATTATTCTCAATGTCATTTCGTAATTATTATTTTTTTAGAGAGACTGCCATGAACGAGGGAAGTTCTGTGTAAATACCTTTACCGATTTTTTTGCATATTTTCAATTAACAAATACATGAAAATTCTAATGATGAGTGTAATTTATATATATTATTATAAAAAAATATGAGACCTATATAGTTATACCATTTTTAAAGGTTCAATATAATTTTTAAACTGAAAATGTGAAAAAAATGTAGTACATTATTTACCGTGGAAAACTGCCTATAACTCGCAAAATTAGCAGGATACAAGAAAATTCCGAGAAACAAAAAATGTTAAGAAGGCCTCAATGCATACGCCTGAATTTTTTCAAATGTTTAAATTATATATTTTTAAAGAGCTACAAGGGGTAGTTTTTCATGCTTTTCTGGAAAGACTCGGTGAAAACGCACTTTTACGGAAAAGTTGCAAATAAAAAAGTCTTTCGTCTTTCGATGATACATTTACCTGGATTTTTTCGGATTTTTTTTTCAACTCTTACATTTCCCCTCCCTCCCTTTTAGGAATTTTCGAGCGGCCATATCTCAAAAAAATATTCACAAAAGTACGTCTTATTTGGGCCAAAAAAGGTAAATATATTGTTTTTTTTTTTAATTTTCGACCTAATTCTTCGAGTTACGGAACCCGTCACAAAAGAGGTGTTTTCGACCCCTTCCAATCTTTTTTCAACTTTTTTATTAACGTCACGCAAGGTTTCATCAAAATCCATTCAATAGCACCCAACTTAGAGGTGAAACCACCGTTTACTGCACTATAAGCAAGCTAGTAAGAGGCCAGAAACTAGTAATTCGGCATTCAGTATATACTAGAAACCAAGTTCTCAATGTTTTTATTATATTTGCCACCCCCACTCCATTATTAAATGGTTTAACAAATTAAAATTGTGATTTTGTGTGTATACGACAACAAAAGTTATCAAATACATTGTTGGGCATTTATTAATATTCTGTGAGGAATTATTTCCACATACCGGAATGCAAGTATAGTATCAAGATGTTTTCGTTAAAAGAGACTTGGATGGGAAACGTGGATGTAAAAGTGATTTTTAAATAAATATATCCATCAGTCCACCCACTAAATAAAATATGTAGCCAGACAAACACTCCTTAATATTAACTTTTACATAATGCAGCAGTTAATTAAAATATAACATTTTGGGAATTCACGGTATATTTTTTCTTACGAGATACATTTCCGCCAAAATATCATCTACAAAAGAAATGTCAAGGTTTCTATTAAAACTATTTCATCTTTGTCTATTCTACATGTATACAACAAATATAAAAAAGATCACAAACTTGCAGGAAAAAGGGATCGTTCAATGGCAATTTTTATTTATTCGCATATTGTTGCTAACAAGCGACAAATAAAAATGTTTCGTTTATTTTTACAACAGGAAACAGATTAGATTTTTGTCGTCCTTTCTAAAGGCCATTCAGAAGAAGCCATCATATTTCAATGCATTTTTCGTGACATATCTTACTTTTAGATAACGTTAATTATAGTCGTGGACAGACGTCGCCTACCACAATAAAATTGAAACTACGACCAACGTTTTCATGCATATATGAAATTAAATTGAATATTATATAGACTTGAAATCTTGTATGCTGTAACGGTTTAATTTATAAAATACGTTAAGTCATATTTTCTCGATGTTATAACACATTAGGTACCTTTAATTTTTGCAAAATCTAACAGTCCGCACAGATTGGAGAAGAATGCAACGTAATATGTAAATATAGTTCAATTTCAACAGAAAATATTTCTTGTGCTCTTTTATATAGTTAATCAGGTAATTTTAGAAAAATTTTAGGTAAGGTGTAACGGGTACATACAAATACGTTAGCGCATAAAAAGAAAAGTTTTCAAAGCAATTTATAAAATTTATTGTGCGCCACTGATATCTGGTCGAGTGTATTGAAATAAAACCGTATAGAACAGCTAATAATAAACCTAAAGCGACAAGTATAACAACAAGAACATCATATCACAAAATGTAAGCTGAAGCTGAAATAAACAAAATTTTCATTTTACTGTTCGGATCCAATATACTAGTACTGGGCGAATTGCCATGCACTTATACGTGGCGCGGGTGTTCTTCCACAATATCTAAAATTTGCTTCTCGACTTCTAAAATACATTGTGAGACTCAATTGACAATTTGGTTGCAAGTTTCCATCATCATGTCCGTCTTGAACGATTGCCATAAAAACTGTATGGTTATCGACACAGTTGTTGAGAAATTAATCTGCATACTAGCGAGAATGTTTATAAATAAACATATACATGTGTAAACACAAATTTTCAATAATTCAAAAAATTTGGAAACAACGTAGGTATTTACTTTTTTGCAGTCGCGAACAAAATAGCACCCTCCACATTTAAATACATAAGGTACAAGCTACATTCCAGATAACGTACGTACAGGGCCCGTTCTAGACATTTTTTAAGTGTAAGCGGATGATATTTTAGCCCCCCCCCCTCCACTTCAATGATAATGAAACTGTAGAAAATTGATGTAATGGAAAAAAATTATGCAAATAATTATTACAATTGCAATTCTCTTCAATATCTATAATTACCCCAAGAATATTAACGACCAATGGCGAAACTATAACTGAACAAAGTTTCAATTTTAATAATTCATTGAACAATTTTTATTAAATAATAAATTAAATTAAAAAATCCTTTCCCTGTTTGGCGCCTTCTGCGGCCGCTTATCGATTCAAGGTCCGGCCCTGCGTACGTATTTTTTTAAAATATCGACGTTACATCCTATGATTGAAAGATATCTACGACAGCTCTGCTTTGAATTAATAAATAATCTTTTGGTCGTAACAGTCCTGACGCAACCACGAGTGCACCCAGTCTGTATAGGCAGTTGTATAAGGTACGTTTATCGATATGGGATATTCTTCAGATTGGGTATTTATTAGCAGAGTGCTATGTTATATAAATGTACATTTGTATGTAATGTATATTTAACATTTAACTTATGTGATAAATCGGTGTCACAAGATAAATGCTGCAATGATGGAAAGCATATTTATTATAGCAAATCCAAAATGAACAATGAGTTTAAAGTAGAAAGGAGTTGAATGATCAAAACTTCAACATGTGGAACAGGACATAAGCAATATTTTTACATAAAATATATATGCTGTTTTGCACGATTTTCTTTTTCTCGAAAATTCAAGATATGTTGATAAAAGAATCATTCAAATGTATTGGCCCCTCATTTTAACCGCGAATATCTTAGAAACGGAGGAGCGGAAAAAATTGAAAAAATTATGTGTTCATTATGTGTCTATTCTAAATCATTCACCAAAATTTGAATAATGTACATTGGACAGTTTTGATATTCTGCTAAGTTAATTTGAAAAATGTCCTACTTTTTAAGGAAATTTCGACCACAACAGTTTTAAATTCATTATATCTTGGAAAATATGCCTACTATGTAAATAATATTTTAGATACCCATAAAGCATTCAGTCAGCAATACACAAGACGGATATTGGTGGTTGCATAGCATAAAAATGAATCGTCATTATATATCAAATCAAGCTGTTAGAATAAGTCATTAATCTACCATCTACCTATTAACTATATACTGGTAACACGCTATATAGTCCAATAAAATTAAGTGAATTTTAAGCCCGACCTAAAACTAAATTGGGACAAGCTGATTTTAGCGTGATTGTGTTCCATAGGGGGTACTCTTTATGTACCTAAAAGTCCCCAGTGATCCCCCGATCCAAACTACCCCAAAACCACCACAAAAGGTAAATTTCTTGTTTTTTTTGCGGTTTTTGAGAAAATCGCAAAAAAAACAAGAAATTTACCCTCCACATTTAAATACATAAGGTACAAGCTACATTCCAGATAACGTACGTACAGGGCCCGTTCTAGACATTTTTTAAGTGTAAGCGGATGATATTTTAGCCCCCCCCCTCCACTTCAATGATAATGAAACTGTAGAAAATTGATGTAATGGAAAAAAATTATGCAAATAATTATTACAATTGCAATTCTCTTCAATATCTATAATTACCCCAAGAATATTAACGACCAATGGCGAAACTATAACTGAACAAAGTTTCAATTTTAATAATTCATTGAACAATTTTTATTAAATAATAAATTAAATTAAAAAATCCTTTCCCTGTTTGGCGCCTTCTGCGGCCGCTTATCGATTCAAGGTCCGGCCCTGCGTACGTATTTTTTTAAAATATCGACGTTACATCCTATGATTGAAAGATATCTACGACAGCTCTGCTTTGAATTAATAAATAATCTTTTGGTCGTAACAGTCCTGACGCAACCACGAGTGCACCCAGTCTGTATAGGCAGTTGTATAAGGTACGTTTATCGATATGGGATATTCTTCAGATTGGGTATTTATTAGCAGAGTGCTATGTTATATAAATGTACATTTGTATGTAATGTATATTTAACATTTAACTTATGTGATAAATCGGTGTCACAAGATAAATGCTGCAATGATGGAAAGCATATTTATTATAGCAAATCCAAAATGAACAATGAGTTTAAAGTAGAAAGGAGTTGAATGATCAAAACTTCAACATGTGGAACAGGACATAAGCAATATTTTTACATAAAATATATATGCTGTTTTGCACGATTTTCTTTTTCTCGAAAATTCAAGATATGTTGATAAAAGAATCATTCAAATGTATTGGCCCCTCATTTTAACCGCGAATATCTTAGAAACGGAGGAGCGGAAAAAATTGAAAAAATTATGTGTTCATTATGTGTCTATTCTAAATCATTCACCAAAATTTGAATAATGTACATTGGACAGTTTTGATATTCTGCTAAGTTAATTTGAAAAATGTCCTACTTTTTAAGGAAATTTCGACCACAACAGTTTTAAATTCATTATATCTTGGAAAATATGCCTACTATGTAAATAATATTTTAGATACCCATAAAGCATTCAGTCAGCAATACACAAGACGGATATTGGTGGTTGCATAGCATAAAAATGAATCGTCATTATATATCAAATCAAGCTGTTAGAATCACTGAACTATACGTAATAAATGGAAGACCAATACAGATATATGCGCGTGAACAAAATACTTCAATCATGCGATTGAAGGTTCCCGGGATATGCGTCGCCGCAGTAGAAATCTAGTTTTAAAAGTGTGTTGGAGCTTAAGTCAGAATGCTTGTGGGGGACGTTATGCGCCAAGGCAATTTTTCTTTGATTTGTCTCCTGTGGCAGGAGGTCTTAGATTAGTGCAGAATTTCAGAGCCGGCGTCAAGTAATCCTCTCGCTTGTTGAAATTGAAAATTCAATAATTGTGTTTTGGGCATGACAACTTTTATGTTCTTTAATAAAAATTAAGACAAGAGTTAATTATATATGAAATGTCAATCTATGCAAGCATATTTTTGATGATTTTTGAAAAAAAGACAAATTAAAACACTTGCAATAATAATAGAACCGGCCCTGGCTTTCTACACACTGCGAATGCGCCCCTACCGGGGGTCGCCATACTTGCGCGAGATTCAATTTGACACACAATTAGGTATAGACATTAGCATTCCATTTACATGTATATAGTTCAGTGGTTAGAATAAGTCATTAATCTACCATCTACCTATTAACTATATACTGGTAACACGCTATATAGTCCAATAAAATTAAGTGAATTTTAAGCCCGACCTAAAACTAAATTGGGACAAGCTGATTTTAGCGTGATTGTGTTCCATAGGGGGTACTCTTTATGTACCTAAAAGTCCCCAGTGATCCCCCGATCCAAACTACCCCAAAACCACCACAAAAGGTAAATTTCTTGTTTTTTTTGCGGTTTTTGAGAAAATCGCAAAAAAAACAAGAAATTTACCTTTCAACTTCAGGATACATTTTTCATAGAGCATAAAATTCACTATCCAACGATATATATATAAATTAGTATAAATTCGAGTAATTGCAAAGCCCTTTATAGCCTTTTGAAAATAAATAAAATTTAAATTCTGCAAAATTATTTTCGATTTCCCAAGTTCTGACCAATACTTTAAAACTACAATAACACTAAAGTTGGTATGATGTAATCACTTTTCAATTTCATTTAAAATTGGCGGATGGCATAATAGCACGGAGCGACACGACGGGCGCGGAGTTCCAAGTAGACAAGTGTATTCCTGAGTTTTTAGTTATTACCTGTACTAGATGTAAAGAGCGCATCGGCAATAATTAATTATACATAAACATTTATGTTATTAGAGTGTCTAGAGAAAAGTTAACAGGTATGTTATTATTATCCTATGGCCTAATTAAGTAATCTTCCTTTTAATTATTAATAATATCGGCTCGTAAGTTTAAGGGACAGTGGCGCATCCTTTCACACGGCTCTATTCCCTGGTCAGTCCGGGTGGACGAGATATAGTGGATAAGCGGATCTGCTCGCGTCACCATCTTTCGAAAGAGATGGAAAACTGTGGCTTCCGTGTATCTGAGATGTGAGCACGTTAAAAATCCCTACCTAACGATAAAGTGAGGGTTCGGCAAAATTTCCAGGTTAGAGGTTCCAGTGTTTACACAAGCCCTGATGAGCCTATCCTCTGGCGTCGGTGATTGGCCCTGGCCCTGGTGGTGGAGTGAACATTTAAGTACCAAATTTACAGAATACCAACTTAGAGCAAAGAACGCAACTGGACAAGAAGTTAAATTTACACCTGAAACATCTGTTAATATAAACCAAGATCATTGTTTAGCAGTTTATTCAAATAAAGAGAAGTTCATTAATTTTTTAGAGGCCCATTTTGTTAATGTCGGTATTTCGGTGAAAATAGCAAAAACTGATGCAGATTATATGATTGCTAAAACAGCAGTGGATTGTGACATAGAAAGTAACAATCCCGTAATTGTTGTGGCACTAGATACAGACATTATTTTGTTGCTTCTAGAACATTGTGCAACTCAAAATATTTATATGCTGAGACCTGGTACATCTTGTAAGCCAAATAAGCTAATAAATATATACGCATTACAAAATATATTAGATAATCAGAATAGATTAGATAAGGGCAAGAAAACTGCATTAAAAATTAAAAAAAATAATAATGCTCTTTTTAACCATCATTCCATATTTAAAAGCGATTTTCCGAATCCTGATTTATTAAAAGCAGGTCAAAATTTTATATTAAAATGGTATGGCAGTCACAAAAGCAAAAACTTAAATAATAATAATAATAGTCTTTATTCCACAAAAATATATACACTTACAAACAGATAAACAATACTCATAATTAATAAATACTTTGTGGAAAAGGCGGAGTTCAATTATTTTGGATATATCATCCAAAATTATTGCTCTTCCATGAATGAAAATGGAAAATGAATTAAGGTGTTATAAATATTGTCACACAACTTCCCGTCAAAATTTATTTCAAAATTTTTAGCTTGCTACATTGCCACCTACATCTGAAGTTGCTGAACTTCATATTAAAAGAGTTTACTTACAAGTACAGCTAAGGTTGGGCATCAAATTATGAATGGGATGGATTCGCTTCGTAGTGGTGCTCCCAACATGTGGGATGCTCTCGGCGTCCGCCTCTTTGGCGCTTGCCGTAGGTTGGAGACAATTTTATTTCTTGGACTTGCTCTTTTGTGAGCTGGCTGCCTTAGGTGTACAAATATTTTAAATGAGTAGTTTATGGCTTGTGGTTGATTTGTTGTGAATGATGGTGGTGATTTGTTTAATGGTATTGTGTTGCTGTTTGTTTTGTTATGAATGATGGTGCTGATTTGTATAATGTTCTATTTTGTTTAAGGCTGACTGTAGTATTGTGTGTAAATTTGTATTTTGGTTTGAAGATGTTTTCTCTGATGGTAGTTTTTTGTGTGGTAATGTTTTCTTGTTTGATTATATTTGATTGTGTGTTTGAATTATTTGTTTTATGAGATGTGCCAGTGTCTCTTTTGTTTACTGATGGAGTGTCCAGGACGTGGTTGAGGTAGGGGTGTGGTTGGTTTCGGAAGCTATTGTGTTTGGGGTGTATTTAGTTGAATAAGTGTAGAACGAATTCTAGTATGAGTAGTATTTTGTCAAAATAGTCTTTGGTGTTTTTAATTTTGGTTAGTGTATTAGCAAGTGTTTTGAGTATATATTTGATATTAAATTGTCTGAGAGTATTTAGGATACTTCTAATTTGTTTTAATAAATCGTCGTCGTCGCCGGGTTGTGAGTTATTTTGTGTGTCAGAATTAGATTGATGTGTGTGATGTTGATTTTGTTGGCGCAGTGGCCATACAGTTGTTTGGGTGGTGGACGCTTGGTTATTGCTTAAAGGTGGGAATTGGGTTAAGGAAGTGTTTGAGGTGTTATTTCTTAGTGATTGTGTATTTTTGTTGACAGGGTGGGTGTTTGTTATTTGGCTTGTTTGAGTTTGTGTTTGCCGCCTTCTTGCCACCGCTGCTTTGTAGGCCGGGCAGCCTCGGTAGCTGGCAGGATGAGTTGCTCCACAGTTGGCGCACTTGCACTCCTCTGTGTTGCATGTCTCATCCTCGTGTGTGCGACCGCATCTCACGCAGTGTGGGACACGGTTGCACAGCTGCGAGGAGTGCCCGAACTTTTGGCAGCGATGGCATTGAGAAACAGCCGGGCCAACGTACTCCTCAACGTTTACCCTGCAGGAGCAGAGCTCAGTCAGGGAGCGCGCCGCATCCGACTGCTCTCTGGGGACGGTTAGAATTATAATCGATGTGATTGTTTTAATGCCATTACGGGTCGTGGTAAGTCTGGAGGTATTAATTGGTATTATATTTTGGTTCTCTAACTCGGATTTTATTAATTCGAGATCTATATCGCGTGGTATATATTTTACTGCCAGCTTGACCGGTCTGTCTTGGAGTGAGTAAAATGAGTGAAACTCAACTTCGTTCCTTTTTAGAAGGTCTAGTATTATAGTAAAATCCGGTTTAGATTTAGGGTAACAGGAGAGAGATCTCGAGTTATATTTATATACTGGGTTTTGTCTGGTGTTTGAATTGATTAGATGTATTATTTTATTATGATTGTTTGTGTATATAGATATAACTGGGGTGGTTTCTCTATTAGGGGAGTTGGTAGTTTGGTTTTTGGTGTTTATGGTGGTGGTGGTCTCAGCATTGATAGTTAGTGAGGGGGCGGCGGGGGTGGTGTTGGGGGCGGTGGGGGTGGTTATAGTTTGATTGATGTTAGGAGAGGTGCATTGTTCAGTGAATTTTACTTTGTGGGTCTTTTTCCTTTTTTTTGACGTATGGACTATTTCTTCAGGAGTGGTAGGTGTGGTGGGTGTTACGGGGGAGTGAGGGTAGGATGTTTGGGGTGTTACTGAATAGGTGCAGTGTTTAGAGAGTTCGAGGAGCCGGTTAAGTTGGATCGACATTGGTGACGGGGATTCTGGTGCGGGGGTGGTTGGTATGGGGGTAGTTATTGTGGGAGGGTTTAAGGTGCTGGGAATATTGATTGCGTGAGTTGGGGATGTATAGGTTTCTGTTGTTGCCATTCTTGGCGCAAGATTTAAAGATGACATTGTTAGTGAGGTGTTAATTGTTGTGAGGGTGGTCGTTGTGGTTGTTGTTGTAGTGTAAGTGAAAGTCAGTTTCGGGTTTGGTATAATTTCATCGAGAAAATTAAGATTGTCGTAGTCAGAATCGTAAGTATAAAAAGGATGTACTTTTATTTTATCAGGTTGACTAGATTGGAATGTGATGTTTTTAGGAAATTTACGTTTCTTGTAGGTGTTTTTATATAGGTAGATTTGATTCTGAGGGTTGGATACAGAGGGGTCGAATGGTGGGAAAGGAAACTGTTCTATGATGGAACGCTCAGAGGGTACTTTGTTCTTACCCTTAGGTTGTTGTGTGCTTTCACTTTCTAGTGCTTGGAATCTGTTATAGGTCGGTACTTGGTGGTATAGATCAGAGTATTCTTCTTCCACTATTGTCGCCCACTGTTCTCTATGTGGTTTAGATTTTTGTGTAGGTGCAGATGGTTTTTCTTTAAATTTATGCTTTTGTTTAGACGCCATGGTCGTACACAATACGGTTTCGAGGTGTATAAGGTCAGAGGTAGACACTTTAGGCGAGCGAGCAGACGAGAACACGTGTGCACGCGGAGGTTCACGATAGAATATATGGGATGGATTATGGATGGGCATCAAATTAAATCCAGAGTACTGGGGGGGCAGGGGTGGATTAAAAAGGATGGCGCACTACAACCGCAAAAGAATTCAAAAGAAATTGCACCCGAATTCATTTTAAAATTTTTGTTTTGTGGATGCAAATCTAAATGCTCCAGTAAGTCCTGTACTTGCAGCAAATTTAATTTAAAATGTACCGCAAGTTGTAGTTTTTGTCTGGGTCAATATTGCAGTAATGTCGCATCAGATGTGTCTTTAGTTGAGGACGATGAGGATTTCTAGTTAAATTTGTTTAAGTTTTAATTTATCTTTTAATAAAAATGCATTATGTTTTTTTTTGCAATAGTTTTATTTTTGTTACTTTTTATAATGAATAACTTGTTCATAAAGTATTAAATCTTTTCAACTTTTTTAACTTTTAACTTATTTATTACTTGGAGATTTGTGTGCAAATCGCTGGATCTTCTCAGGCTTCAAATTATTTGTAAAGATAAATATAGCTAATAATATTAATAAAAAATAATTTCGAATTACATAAATGCCGCAGATATGATAAAAATACAATAAAGCCCAAGTAGTGTTAATGTAGTTTTAAAATATGGTCAGAACTTGCGAAATAGAAAATAATTTTGCAGAATTTAAATTTTATTTATTTTCAAAAGGCTATAGAGGGCTTTGGAATTATTCGAATTTATACTGTATATATACCATTGGATAGGGAATTATATGCTCTATGAAAAATGTATGAAGTTTTGTCGAAAAATTTAAGGTTTTTGAGAAAATCGCAAAATAACAAAAAAATGTACCTTTGGGGGTGGTTTTGGGGTAGTTTGGCTCGGGAGATCACTGGGGACTTTTAGGTACATAAAGAGTACCCCCTAGGGAACACAATCACGCTAAAATCAGCTTGTCCCAAATTTGTTTTAGGTCGAACCATTATTTTTACTGGCCTAATAAGCCACTATGTACGGAATTGAGGCTAGAGAAGGAGATAGTTTTTATCTCTATGGAGAACTTTGGACCCAACGCGCACGCTCCGACGACACAAGCGCGCTTTTGTAATAGGTCAGTGGCCATGTGGCCAATTTCTCCGATTAGATTGTGACCATTTGCCTTCTATATTCAATTGAACGGTCACAATCTCGCGTCACTAAGGCATGCGCACCATACCCAGAGTACTCTTAAAGGATAGAGAGACAGGCTTTCCTTGGCGTCAAGTTACGAATGAAACTCATAGTATATAGTTAATATATGTATATTGTATGTATATGGAATAAGTTCTTTAATCGGAGAAACACATGTAGGATAGAAAATACGAAATATTTTTATACATCGGTAAATATAAAATATTGATTTAAAGTATAACACAAAATGAGATGAGGAAATTTGACAACAAAAAGGTTCTAATAAGCATTTTTTTGTAGGTGCCACGATTTTCGAATAAATAATTTTAAAAAATCCCTGCTTAAGGAATCACTACTTCCACGTTCAGATTCTCCATCCAAGTCACTTTAGAAGAAACATCTTGACTACAATTGCAGTCTAGTGGTCATAGGATTTCAATAATATTTGCGCAGATGTCATAAAAAAAATTGAGCCGTTGGTTTCTAACATATACGTCAAGAATGAAAGAAGTTTCTGGACTCTTATTACCCATACAGCACAAGGACATCCTCAGAACATACTGGGGACAACTTTTCAGGATATATGGGATATCCTGGGAAGATCCCATTATCACCTTAGGATGTCCGTAGGATATCCAAATGGGACAGTTCGGCCTTGCTGATGATGTCCTCAGGACATCAGTATGGGTGTGTACAGGACATCATCAGCTCTTATATGGGTTATGCCTGGGCTTTACTATGAACAATCTGAGGACATTGATCGGACGTTATATAGGGCATCCCCAGTTTTTTTAGGGTTTATTGGATATTTCTAAAGACAGCAAAAAATACATATTATTTTAGATGATCATTGCTTTTAAACCGAGCCAATAAGCGAAGGCAAAGAAATACAAGTTTATATAATGGCAGAGGTAAAATGACTAATAAAAATGTAATACATATATATATACAACTCCATACACATATTTGTATCTATCAATTGGCTTATATCACTTTAAAATCCAATGAAATAGGTCGACAAATCAAAATTTTTACTTGAATTTTTGATATGTTACTTTGAAGTATTTGAACACGATTAATGAAAGAAAATTACTTTTTCAACCCCGAGAAGGGGTGAAAAAAATATAACAGTGTTTTTTCAAAAGTACTCAAAATGTGCAAAAGACAGTAAAAGAAGTTTCAAATAAAAATTGTAAAAGCATGAACTATTACATAAAAATTGGTCTCTTGCCTTTTTTTGGTATTATTAAAATCAACAGAGTTTAGGGTGGTTAGAAGTTATAAGAGATGATATGTACAACTTTAAAAAATCATAGCGTGCTGAAAAGTTATAATGAATTTAAAAAAAATTCTCAGAAAAATATAAAGGATTACGTATCTGACAATAACATCTGCGGACAATATCCAATCACATTTTCCCCTTTTAGATAATATAATAAATACAAAGAAATAACATAGCAGCATTATATTTATGAAATATTTAACGTAATCTTATTTGTCGAAAAAACTTTAAAATGAACGTGGAAAAGACATCAACACATGGCAGATTTCTTAGAACTTTCGACTTGTCACAAAAAGGCGGCTAATTCAAAACACAGTAAATGTATTAAAACCAAATTATAAATAACTGCTATTTAAATAAGATATACAGTTTTAATACATTTTTAATGAATTATTTGTACTGGAGGGGATTATCAAATGGAACAAACAAATAAGTTTTTAGAAGCAAATTTTACAAACCAATAAAAGACACTATAAATAAATAACCTCAAAATAACATATATACTTTTCATTATTTTTGTTGTTGAAATCTCCTAAATAATAATACCTATAATGGGACGACTTTCCCCTTTCCTACAGTGGATATTTTGCTAGGCTCTTAATATCTTTGCGGGATATTACTAGGACATCCTGCCAGGATTTGTCTAGGATATCCCCATTTGGGATATTCTCAGGTTGTATATGTTTTATTGGGATATCCTAAGGATATCCAGAGGAATGTTGTCCTCGATTGGGATATACAGGACCAAATGAAGATATCCTAGGGATGTCATGTGCTGTGCGGGTAGCTTGCTCTACTTCTTTTCACCAATTCAGAATCTCCCACCCCACACCCCCTCAACGGAATCATCTCAATCAGATGTAATTACAATACAAACGTGTACTAACTTTCAAGCGAATATTTAAATTTTATTTTATCAACCCCTATAATAATGGAATGGAAGTGGTCGCGGGGGAGTTGAAAAATACTAAAAAGAAATATGAGGCCTTGGCTTCTAGTATATAGGTACGCCAAATCTCAAGTTTCTGTATTCTTACCAGCTTGCTTTACTTATTTCTCCCTACTTACAACTACTTACCCCCACTCCTTCAACGGAATCATCTCAAAATATAATCTGATGTCATTATAATACATAAGTAATGAAACATATTCTTTATAGGATTTTGCAAACAGTGCCAAATTTCAACTGAATATCTCAATTTTATTTTATCAACCCCTTTAATAATAGAATGGGGGTGGTGGGTGAGATGGAAAATATGAAAAATCTGAAGCCTTCGCTTCTAGTATACACATCAAATCCCAAATTTCTGTACTCTTACCCATATAACATCTTATGGATATGTACATCCATAACATATGCATTAGATGTTGGAATTTGAATATGTATTGTTAAATATACATGTGATATGAAATGTATATTCAGCTACTGGCATCCATCAGTGTCATATACAGTGTATATTGCTGTAGGTATATACATAATGATTTATACATAACATGTCCATTAAGGTATAACTAAATTATACACGTACACGAATTTTATCTCATTATCTGATGCGCATGCGCTACTAATTTATGGCATAGTACGTCGTAGTATGCGCACCACGCATCATTTGTTTACGGATTGTAGTTCGCAACAGCCGGCAGCCATTAAGCCCTATAGTGTTGCGTGCATCCCTAATAGCACATGGACGTCCCGAAAACGTCCCAAGAACGTACTCACAGGACATGAAAACGTCCCGAGGACGTACTCTACCGACGTAAGACGTACCAAGGACGTTTGAGGGACGTTCCGTGTCAGCAAAACAGGGTGTCCCGAGGACGTCCCACCCAGGATTTATGTGGGACGAATGTAGGTCTAGAGAGGACGTCCTGAAAACGTTGTTGGGACATACTATGCAAAACATATAGGTACCTCCCCCTCCACCACTTTTAAGGTGTATTCACAGCAGAGGGTATTTATGTTCCTTTTTGGGTTTTCTAACCACATGCATTTCTTTCGAAATAGAATCCAGTGATTGGATTCTATTTCGAAGGGAATAAATGTGGTTAGAAAAGCCAAAAAGATAAAAAATGACAATATATAATTACCATGTAGAAAAATTATTCAATTAGATTGATTTTAATACTTAGTACTTTTATTTATCAACACCAAATGATAAATTTATGCGAACATTTTATTTCTATTGTGCTATTGAAAAATAAGTTATGGCATTTGTATTTTTTTAAATTAACTTCTTATTCTACAAATTCAAGTGTCAAGTGTCAAAAATACAATTTTTATGGGATTTAAAAGTTATATATTATAATACCTAGTACAGTATAATATAAGTCATATATACATTAAGTCATATTGAATATTATAAGAAATTAGCCAAGTATGCAATAAAACGTAAGATAAATGTATACCTCACCTTCTCTTAATGTTTTGCACACTTCGTCTTTTTATAATTATCTTAGTTTATATTATTTTCTAATATTCTCTCTTTTTTGACACCCTCTCTGTTCTTTCTTTTGCCCTCTTCAATCACGATGTAATATAGCCATTTCGGTGTCCTTCCAAGACTTTGAAGCGTTAGCGACTGCAGCAGTCCCTGTGCAAATAAAAGAAAAATTAACATTTCGGGTGAAATCTTGGCAAAAAACATTAAGACTAATATATGCCACTTGATGGCAAGCTTATATTTAAAATAATTTGTTATAATTTTCTTGGTGTCCTATTTAAAAAAAAATCACAGTTTAAATGTGAACATTTTTTTGTTTAACTGCCTTTTGCATTTGAAAGGTTCCCTTGTTCATTTAAAAATTTTAAGAACACCTCTTTATATGAATAATCGATTCTACAAATAATACCAAAGAACGAGAGAAGCAGAAATATATGTTGTGACTAATGCAGATTAATAACATTATTATACGTTTAACGTTATATTTTTTGCCAATATTATTACAGAATTCAAGTAAAGAAAATGGCTATGGGTTAAGATGCATTAGGATTTACGGTTAGAAGCAGGTTTATTAGGTAGAACATTGATGATGTATAAAAGTTTTTGTACGTACGTACAGCATAATTTCAGAAAAATATAACAAATAGGGCATATAAGTTACAAATTTGTAAATTTTCCTCAGAAAGTACCTTTATTAGTTTTTTCCTTATATTAATTTACTGAAATCCCTAAATATACTTTACAAGTTTGTTGATGTTTTCTGGCAAATGTTTTTATTACTCGATGTATCAAACCTTACCTATTAAAAGTGTCATCACCTCCACTTGTTCATCAGAGATGTCGAACCATATATAACACTTCGTTTAACACACTGCATGAGTAGGTACTTCTTTTCAATTTTTACTTCCCTCCCATACCGAAGGGAAGTATTGTATTTATAATGTTTATAACCAACAATCTTCTTTTAAGTGAATAAGTTCGCTCCATGATAAACAACTAAAAACTACATACTCAGGTTCACAGGTGATCTCCCATAGAATTTTAACAGAGCCATTAAATAAGGTGGGTGGTAGTATATTTATTATAACCTACAAATAAGCCGCACCAAATTTATCTAGAATAAAATATCGATCTAAATACTTATATATTAATAAATCAATTAAATAGACTTACCTGTTTTTGGTACTTTCTTTTGTAGCCGTTAAAAGTGACTAGTGCCAGTGTGCAGAAGAAATAAAAATGCAAAGAATTTATATAAATTATTTGTAAAAATGATGCAATGCCTGCCAAATTGAATTTCCCAGTTTGACAGCAACTGAGTAACATTGGGTGCATTCAGCCGACTCAACAGTTGCGCAACTGTTGAGTAGCGATCGACTGAATACCACTGCTACCAGCCGGTTACTCAACTGTTGAGTGGTAGCGGTAGCCATTTTTTGTAGCGGTTTTCAAGAGCGCTCACTTGTTGAGAGAACGTAATTTAGTGTTTGAAAATGGCATGTTATACCGCGGATTATGAATACATTTTTGAATTATAAGATAACACATGATAAAAACTCGTGCAGACATTTGTAAAATCTATGAGTACCGAATACCTACTTTAATACTTATATCAAATGTTCCTCTAGACATGCGAAAATGATCTTTAAATTGATCATTAAAATACTATGGCACGACAACCTCAACATAGGCCTCATTCCTTGTAACCAGTCGTCTTATATCAACATTATTCACCACACCTCTAAAGGCTGATGACCTAACTCTTCAGCCACATTTACGATAAAATTAAAATCGAACCCTTCAGCTTCAACAAGCAAAAAAATATTAAGATCATCCATTTCGATTCAAATAAAAATAACCAATCGATATATTTTTTTTTATTTGATAGGTTAGAAAATAACTAAATGATGAGAGCTCCAAACAGATGCTACTTTAACGGTAATATATTTGCTATTCAGTGGGTTCCACGTCGCTCCAAATGAGCGGTGATCTGTGCTATCTCAACAGTTGAGTCGGCTGAATGCACCCATTACATAAGCTCTGCTTAAATATCGCGGTGAAAATGGCTGTAATATAACCGAAACTCATGAAAAAAATAGTTGAAACGAATATAAGATTTCTGAAATCAGAAAAATCAAATTGACAAAATTTAAATGGACCATGAAATATGAAAATATTTTGTTATCAAAAGAAATTTTGTTAGTAAAACTTTTTAAGGATTGTAATTTCATTTGTACAGTTTTTAATTTCTTTTTTTAATCATATCCCCATCTGCTCAAAAAAAACATCACTCCTAGAGGTTATTTCACAAATGTGTTTAGGTTTGTCTTGACTAGACTCTAGCAGGATGTCCTCAAAACGTTTTATTCAGAACGTTTTAGGGACGATAGCAAACGGACGTCCTTGGGACGTACCATGTAAACCCGGGACGTTCAGACCAAACGAGGACCTAAGTGAACGTCCTGGGGACGTTTGGTGTTATCAGGGTAGTGTTTATGTGTGATGGATTTTATATTTGCTTATTGCTATATTATACTGTTACATTTGCATGAAGCTCCCATGATGTAAGAGTATATTTACTATAATGCAATTTTTTAGATTTGTAAATACATACTCTTTTAGGGTTATAAAATTTGCACGTTTCATATTTAACTGATTGTGGCAAGTGTGTTTAGTTAAGATGGCACAAAGTGACAGAGGCCTAAAAATTTGCTGTTATGTCAAGTCATATTGGGTATGTATTTTATAAATATAGTAAATAAAAATTACATACGTTCATATTATATAACTTACTGATGGTTGAGAATGTTTTAAACACATATGTAGGACATGAGTAACTATAGTATTATACATATGTTTACAATTTGTTAAACTACCGGAACATCAAAACACTTGAACACTTTCATTCGCTGCGTGCTGCACCAATCGTGTTGGTATCATAGAGATGATTAAAATTGTTCGTTTTAATCATGTCCCGATGATACCAACATGACTGAGGCAACACGCGTCGAGTGCAGTGTTCAATAAGTGTTTTGATGTCCGTGGAAACTACTTCAGAGATATGTAATATATATTCATAAAATATGCGATTGTGTATATGATGTGTGTTTCATATGAATGTACACTGCATATATTTATGTACATTCACTGGATATGAAATAGATATGGAAGTCGGCGACAAATGTACATGCTAGGAATGTTAATTCCACATCCATTAGATGTACATTAGATATACTTTCTCCATCTTGTGGATATACATATCCATAGATTGCTTATACAATGTATGTACATTGCATATCATTTTGTTATGTGGGTACTAGCTTCCCTACCCTTCATCTGATAAGTTCATTACAGTACATTAAAGCATATTTACACTACTTTAGTTAGACCACATCTTGCATATGCTTTAATAATATGGTGTCCAACGTATAATGTACACATACAAAATTTAGAAAGAACTCAACGCCGTCTTCTAAAACATGCGACTTTTAAGGCTGACGGGACTTATCCGGCTATTGGTTATCCATTTGAAGAACTGCTCTCTAGGTTTTCCCTAGATAGTCTAGAGGCTCGTAGATACCGATGACAATTAACCTTTTTATATAATATTTTACACGATAATATCGACTTTGGAGATATTTTAAGCATATTAATTTTCAAATTCCTAGAGCAGCATCTAGGCACAACAATTAAACAAACAAATAAATAAATAAATAAACTGCGTCTTTGGAGATTTAAAAAAAGTTTAGCCGCTGACATTATCCATCATTTTAAATTATATAATGACTAAACCTTAATGTAGATGTTAAAAATAATTAGGGATTTAATTATTGGTCAGTTAAATACCTAGCATGGACAGGAAATGAACCTTCTAACATGGCCTAACATTAATTCTACCGCCATGTACAGAAAATAGGACCTAAACACTACTAATTGTAAAACAACGGAAGTGGTTAAGCTTTGTTTGACAATGTAATTATTTTTCATTCATACACTTGTTCTAAGCTGAGCTAAGTACAGTGGGGGCGTCGCCGGATCGAGCGCAGCGCCCACTTGATGTTAAGCTGCTGGACTCAGTCAATCCTTTACCACATGATCCAGTAAGCCGCATACGGATCGCGCGCGGTTTTGTTTTTAAATTTGACGGCGCAAACTACCCCCAACTCAAAAGTGTATATCAACCATACTGTGGGTGTTGTTGAATTAAAGTTAATTTGAATTCCGCTTGCCAGGATGTGTGATTAACTATGATGGAATAGAATAAAGTAAAAACAATGATTGTTAATTTAGTGTTTTTGTTTTGTTTCGCGGTAAAGACTCTCGCCAACTTAGATTATTTGGATAATGAAGTAGAATATCAGTGTATACAACACTGTCCTATACAGGTATAAATTTATATGCATATCATTCGTTCAGATCATGTCACATACATTAAACAAGTTGTTAAATAACGTAATAACGAATCAGGAACAAAATTGTTTATTGTCCTTCATTTTAATTAATTGCATAGCGTACAATAAAATAGCCAACTCACTTATTGCGGTAAGTGGTTCAATTCTAAAAAACGATTTTTAACAATTTTATATTTACTACGCTTTATTATGATGATTGTAAACTTTTATCTGCGGCATTTAATATAAACGTTTTTTACATTGTTTATAAACATTAACGAGAGTTCTTCTAATAATAAACGATTTGATTTCATTCTTAATATTTTTGCTTTTTTAGTTATTAATATATTTGAGGTAATGCTTGGATTTGCTCGGCCACTAAAAAAATATTATAAAAGTTTCTGCTAAAGTGTCGATTTACTACACCATAATTAGAGATAAATTATATTGAGTGAGATTTTTCTATGAGTTTTACCCTGTTATGGGTAGTAGGGTGGCTTAAATTTATACTCGTGAAAAACATATTTAGACTTTTTTGTCTCACCCCTTTTGTTCTAAATCCTAAAAAAGTCTCCAACAGACCCCGAATATTTCTTATGAAAAGTGGCCATCGGTTATAGTTGACTACACATATTTAATGCACATAAAGAAGCCATGAAAATCGACCATAATTGTCTGTCTTGTTAGCATGACTGATATCCCGCAAAGCTGTACTTTTTGTGCACAGTAGCAGTAGAAATTTAATTATTGTCTTTGGTAAATAAATAGATATTTGGTACAGCTAATGATATATTAAAAAAATTTACTCTGTTTTGCTTGTGTCAAGATAGAAATAATTTTCTTTTTCCTTCTTCAATTCTTTGGGACTTCCTGCCACATGTATGTTTTCTTTTTAAGTGGTGCTAGGGGAATCTACAAAATATATCACAATTAACCAGTATGATACTGGTAAAAAACCTCTACGCCTGTCTACGTCACAGGCGTAGAGGTTTTTTACCAGTATCATACTGGTTAATTGTGATATATTTTGTAGATTCCCCTAGCACCGCTTAAAAAGAAAACATACATGTGGCAGGAAGTCCTAAAGAATTGAAGAAGGAAAAAGAAAATTAAAATAATGCCACAAACAACATTTAGACAATAGGAATATCTTATATATTTGTGGAGTATTAACGAATTCGATATTCCATGATACACTGGCGATATTAAGTTAGGCTCTGTCGTGGGTAAGGTTTACATACTTGCTGTAAACCCTTGCTAAAATATTTTCGGTAGGATGGAGTCGGGTAACTGTATCAAAATAATTTGAAATTATAATTGAAACAGGTGTGTTTCCGTTAATTACTTATTTTAATCATGCTAGAACATACTTTACAAGAAAACAATGAAATACATTATATTTATAACTTAACATTTCCTACAAAAATAGAACATGCCCCATTCTCCCATCTAGACGTTAGCAGCAAGGCTTTGAGGTTTTGTATTTGCATTAAATATATGTAGTCAACTATAAATTGACACGAAATTTAGTATGCTATAGTTTACAACTCACTCATCGCAAGTTTTTATAGCCACAGGGCGAAAATTGATAGATTTTTTCGGTTAGCCGTTTGCGTTTCTTCGCTATTACACGATGTCAGAAATAATACTTTCCGTCTGTCCTATGAACAATAATATGTTATTCCTGAAAATTTCTTACCACTAATTGAACCTCGTTTATGAAAATGCTCCATCACGTACCATGTTTAGAGATATTGAGGCTCAAACATAGCAACATACGGCTTTTGACCAACTTTGACGTAACGTAACTGAAATCTTATCTCGCAATGAATGTTTTATGTAGAAAATGATCGTATTAAGGAGGCCATAAGTTTTTTCTATTAGTATGTATATTTAAAAAAACTATAAGACTACCTAAGTAGAACCATAACAAGACCACTACTATGAATTCTCACTCAATAATTCCACTCGTTTCCAAAATAGTTACATTTAAAATTACGAAACAGGAAGATTAGCATAATCTTTAAATTTAAATCTAACTATTTTGCAAACCACTGAAATTATTGAGATTTACATGAGCGTTGCAACGACATAACACCACTAGTGGACTACATCAAAACTACATCACAGAAATTTTATCAATTTAAGCTTGGTGATAGTCCGCTTACAAACAACATCACACAAATCAGAGAGCATAATGCACCATTTCGCATTAAACACAAATTACCATACCAAGCGTTGCCCATCTTTCGGCAACAGTTGTAGCCAAAACTTTTTTCTTCTTCTTTAATTGCTATCTGAAACAATTTTTAATCTTCATTCCTTCCTATCCCTCTCTTCGTTTCTTTTTGTAATTTTTGTCTTTTGTCGAAATTTTGTTCTTCCTAATTATATTTTTGATTAATTTTGAAGTGGTTTGATATAGCCATAAGTACCTCGTTCTTGAATATCCTGAAACGGGTTTTTTGGTTAATAATTTTCCCGTAAAACCGATTTTATTAATATTTTATACCTTCATACTACTTATTTATTTACAAATTATTTTAAATTTACATAGTTAGATAAGCCTTAATTTTACTTGCCTTTTAATTTACATTTTGTAAACGGAGTTGGTGTTTGTTAATAATTTTTTGTAATCCTACCTGACCTCACTCCGTCCAGCTTTACAAGTACTGTGGCATTTCTCGCTGCAGATGTTCGGCTGGCTCCGGACATGGGTGTTCGGGTGGGACAGATTGTTCTTAAATTTTTAATAAATATGTTTTTGATTTTTTTTGTCGCATTGTGGAGCAACAGGGTTCAAATACTGCCCACTGGACCTTTTTTTTATATTTTGTAACGATTAATATCCTTTTTCACAAATTCTGGTTGGATTTCACGACAGAAATAATGTTCTTTTTTTCATATAATAATTTATCTCTTTCATGTGATGATAGTTGGGTTAGTTAGGTTGTTTTTGATATTGCGCCGCAGGCAGCATTAGCGTCGCAGACAAAAACGGGGGGGGTGTGGGGGTGCCCCCCCGCCTAGTTTTTCAGAAAATTGCATAAAATATTCCAATTTCTCTGTGCGGCGGTTCAATAAGTCGTGCAAAAGCGAATGCGCATGCGCGGCGGGCAGCTAAAAATGATAGCTGCCCGTCGCGGCGTCCTTGTAGCAACTCCCTTTAATAAGTACCGAAACATTATGGTCATTATTTAAATTGCAATATCTCGGCGAAAAAAAAGATATTTGTGCAAACTCAACGGTATTTTAAAGGTGAAAACTTGTACGTTAAGATCCCACACATAGTTTCTTGAGAAAAAAAATTCTCAAAACTACATAACCTCAAATATGTCCAACTTTTAGGTTAGAATATCTCAAAATCCTGACGTGATAGAGCAAAACTAAAAACAGATTCAAATTTAGCGTCGAAAAATACATAAGAAACGTATGGCCTGACCCCAGATCCAGAAAACTTTTTTCTTTCTGTAAACCTGTGTTATCCGTACTAAGAAAAAAAGTTACGGTCAAAAATAATAAATATTTCCCCATTTCATGTCTAGCTCTTTCTAGGAAATGGACACCTTAACAAAACCAACGAATTGGAAAAAAACAACTTATATTGAGGGGCATTTCCTTACGATGTGTAAATCGTGATGAAATCGCACATGTTACAAAAATTTAACTTCAAGCAATCCTCAATTTAAAGAGTTTATAGTAGATGTTTATTTATTTTATATCGTTTTGCGAAATATGTTTAACTCCCTTCCCCTTCTCCTCCCCCTTCTTTAAGCCCTTTTTATATTGAACGCCGCATAATAGATACAACAGTATAATATAACACTGTTGCGTTGTTTAAAAAAAATGGATAAAGAGAGAAGAAAAGGAACGGAGTCAAATGTATTTCGAACATTGAATAATACCCGAACTTGCTCAAATGTGAAAGATATCATTTCTGAGGATTTCAAAAAATGATGCAAAACACATTTTAACTTGGGAACTGCCTGGCTTTGAGAGCTTATATTATGCAACAAGTAATAAACAATAATAACAAAAAGTATAATATAAGGGAGTTTTCGCAGCTAGTAACAAATCTGCCGCCACGCTTATAATAAAAGAATCCATCATATAACACAAACTAAGATAAGAAAAAAATGGTCTGGTATATTTGTGCGCTTTAAGTCCTAAGTGGTAACGATTAATTACTGAGACAAACAGACTCTAATTACACAAAGGTTCCTTCTCGAATTCCTTATTCATAGTCAAAAATTTCAAGTGCAACCTCTTGAGGTTGATTAAATTAACCAGATGTCTAAAATCAGTAGTGTACACTTGTTGTGGTATTATATTACTAATGTTCTTCTGTATTACAGAAGTCAACACTGTGATAAAAAAATTACTGCGCAAGAATAATAAGTATTTATGTAACTGTTTTATTTAATTAATCACCAAAATGTGTTAATTTACAGGTAACTGAATTTTTTATTTCAGATGATTATAATTATTTCAAAGCCTATGACAAAATTAATTTAACTGTTATTTTAAAGGACATGTTATTATCAGAGCTTTTGTATTTCGTATATAAAGGCTATTGGCTATGTCAACAAAAACAGGGTAAAACGAACTAATTCGTTAAAGGTATTTTATTGTTTCATATGTTCAATTGTATCCGAAAGATTATAATTTCACAAAATGCTATTAAATTTAGGCTTGGATTATTGAGAACGGAGTTTTGTCCACATTTTAGTTTTTTAAGTATAACTCAAAAACTATACATTTTTAATACATATACATAATACGATTTTTTGTAGAGTATCAAATTTCCTATCGAAATAGCACTTTAAGAAGTGAAGAAAATTTTTCTTTAACAAAATAAATCAAAAAAATATTTAAAAAACCTGAACAGGGTTCGGCCTTTGTGAAGCTGAAAAAATTCCCTGAATTTTCCAGGTTTTCCATAACCAAAAATATTAATTGCCATATGTTTTTTAGTGAAGTAATTTTTTATCTGACATAAAATAATTCCTTGAATTGAATTGAATCAGTGAAAATTCTTAAGTCTATGGTTTTCCATATCGAGACGCAGAATTCCCTGATTTTTTATACAATTTATAAAATTCTCTGATATTTCCAGGTTTTTTTTACAGATTTTTAAATTCCCTGAGTTTTCCAGGTTCTCCAGGTTTTCCACACGAGTCCGAACCCTGCTGAAATATTTCAATTTTTTTAAAAAATTATTGTGTATAACTTTTTTCTGTATGGATTTAGGTACAGATATGGGTTCACAAAAAAGAGAGCTGACGTAATTCCCATCAAAGTTGTCACCGATAAAAGTATTTTTGATAAAAATTGGCTGAGATACAGTCGTTCAAAATTACCTACTTTTTTCGATTTTACCACTTCTTACCTTTATACCATGTTATTTTTAATTTTTACACTCAAAAATTATTTTTTAATTGATATAAAAATTATTTCCGGTTTATCAATGATAATGATAAAGGCATTTGTTTAAAATTTTGATATTCATATGATCTTAGACATAAAAAAATTTAATACTGTACCTACTAATTTATAGCTGTTTTAAAGATTTTTTTTTAATTACGTGTCTATTACTTCATTATTACTTGTTCGTATGTATTATTTATTAATTCACATTATTAGTGAAGGCAAAATTTTGTAAAAACCTCGCAAAAATTAATAAAAGGATCATCTCTGGGATTTAAGTAAGTAATAACCTGTAGAATGGAATGATGCATTCTTTGCATTTCCAAGTTGCGGGAAAATTCAAAAAAATTTAGAAAAACTTTTTGATTTTCGGTTTTATTACTCTAGCGGCTAAAATAATGAAAATACAGAAAAAAGTTTTCGACAAAATTTGTAGCTCGTCTCTTTCTCTATAAAAAAGGTCTTTACAAATTTTTGTATTACTTAAGCCGTTTAGGAGACAAATCCAGTTTTCCACTTATAGTTTTGAGCCGCTGCGAAATGCGCGGAAAATGAGAAGTCTCTGGGACTTTCGTACGTCCGGACACATCAATCGATAATTCTTACTATTCAGAGCCGCTAAAAAAACGAAAACAACATAAAATGTAGAGAAAAGTCTCAGCTTTAATATGGAACTGATCACAAAATTCATACAAATTTTTATCATAGAGAAAAAAGTGTTAGAAGATGGCTTAGTATACTTTATACAGTTGATTTATTCATATCTTTGAGTTTTATGCATCCTGCCTATTTCTCTCGTAACGGTGGGTGCTTTTTAACTGCATGGACTCGATTCTAGGCGCTTTAATCTATATTTAGTGAAAATTTCATTGAAAAATGTTAAGAAACAAATAAGTTGTATATATTTTACAGTATAATTTTGCTTTTTCTGAGCGTGTGTGAATAATGTAGACAAATTCAAAAAGTACTGCACGCATTTAAAAAACTCTAAAGTCGTTCGAAAGAATAGGTTTTATTGTACTTATAATCCATAAATTAGGACTGTGCTATTGTTATTAATTAAGATATGGCGAATTGAACTTCAAAATTTGGAGGTGATTGATCGATGAGAAATATCCCCTCTACTTTGATCGCAAGGCATATCTTTCCAACAAAAGTAATTGCAATAAAATGTTAATTGGATTAGTTGTCATTATATAAGAATATATAAGCAAAATGAATTATCATTCTAACGACTCCCGGCAAAGATATGAATAAATCTGTGGATCAACTGTACGAAGTTTACTAAGCCATCTTCTGACACTTTTTCTCTATGATAATTTTTTTTATGAATTTTGTGATTAGTTCTACATTAAAGCTGAGACTTTTCTCTATATTTTATGTTATTTCCATTTTTTTAGGGGCTCTGAACAGTAAGTAGTAATTGATCGATGAGCCCGGACGAAACTCCCGGAGAATTCTCATTTTTCGCGCATTTCGAAGCGGCTTAAATCTATAAGCGAAAAGCACGATTTATCTTCTAAACGGCTTAAGTAAGAAAACATTTGTAAATACCATTTCAGTAGATAAAGAGACGAGCTTCAATTTTTATTGAGAACTTTTTTCACTATTTTCATTATTTTTGCCGCTAGAGCAAGAAAACCGGAAATAAAAAAGTTTTTCCAATTTTTTTTGAATTTTCCCGGAACTTGGAAGTGCAAAGAATGCCTCATCTCATTGTCCATGTTATTACCTACTTAAATCCCAGAGATAATCCTTTTATTAATTTTTGTTACCTCAAATGGCTAATTTTCCTGTACTATATCTAATTAACTAATTCTTAAAGTAAAAGTATTTGTTAAAAGTTTTGATATTTAGATGATCTTTAATATAAAAAAAAATATTATAAAATTTATCAATTTCGCAACTGAACATATCGTAATTTCTCTGTGCGGCATTAACTGTACCAACAGTTTAAGTAGCTGTCACCTACAAGTTTTTCAAAGATTATCGAAAAGCACAAAATTTTGTCTAGCCCATCTGCTACCAACTTCTGATGCCACTAAACAGCACGGCTTAAGAACATACTACCAAATTTAACAGTAGAAAGGAAATATTTTAAATCCTTTTGAGTAGGTTTGGAAAAAATCTAAAAAATGGATGAATGCCAATTATCACAACCAAACCTCTTGCACTGGAGACTTTACTGGAGCAAGTAGCTTGCGGGTGCATAAAAGGTTGTCACGGAAATTGCGGCTGTGGAAAATTAGGAATTAGCTGCTCCATGTTCTGCAATGAATTTTACATGGGCTTAAATTGTGAAAACGCGGATGTTCCAGACGTTACGGAAGAAGATGTCGAAAACGATGTTGATGAAGATATTGATATTCAATTCGAAAATACTGGGATAAATATAACAGATATGTAATTTTCAAAAAAAGTGTCTTTAAAACAGCTGTAAATTAGTACAACATTAAAGTTTTTTATGTCTAAGATCATATGAATATCAAAATTTTAAACAAATACCTTTATCATTATCATTGACAAACCGAAAATAACTTTTGTATTGAAAATATGAAAATAATGTTTGCGTGTAAAACTAGAAAATACCATGGTATAAGTGATAAAATCGTAAAAAAGTAGGTAACTTTGAACGACTGTATCTTCAAAAATACTTTTATCAATCACCATTTTGTCGGGAATTACGTCAGCTTTCTTTTTTGTGCCTATAGCTAAATCCACTCAGAACAAAGTTATTCACAAAAATTTTAAGAAAAACAAGAAATTGAAATGTTTCGTTTTTTTAATAGTTGTTTTGATTTAGTTTGTTTAAAAAATATTTTTTTTACTTTATAAAGTACCACTTCGATAGGAAATCTACAAGAACTCGTATTATGTGAATACATATATTAAAAATGTGTAATTTTTGAGTTATAGGTGAAATACTAAAAAGTGGACAAACTTACTCCGTTCTCAAAAATCCAAGCCTTCTTAACATTCATTAGTGTAGGCAAAGTAAGCATTTCTGACTAAATGGTTTACCGAATGAATAGCTTTTCATGAAACTTTGTGGATTCTGTTGGTTTTGATGCCTAGATCAAACTCAAAAAAAAAATTGCCACTATTTCCCCGCAATTGTTATAAACAATGATTTTGTATATACTAGAAGCCAAGGCATCAGGTTTCTTTATAACATTTTTCAACGCCTCCACCTCCCCCACTCCCTTATTAAAAGGGTTGATAAAATGAAATTGAGATTTTCACTTGAAATTTAGTACATGTATGTACTATAACGACATCTGTAATTAGATTATATTTTGAGATGATTCCGTTGAAGGGTTGGGGGTTAAATAGGGGACTATAGGTAAAGCAAGCTGATAAGAGTACAGAAACTTGAGATTTGATGTACATACTAGAAGCAAAGGCCTCAAATTTTTTATAACATTTTTCAACCGCTCCACCATCCCTACTCCATTATTAAAAGAGCTGATAAAATTAAATTGAGATATTCTCTTGAAATTTGGTACACGTATCTATTTTAACGACATCTGAAACTAGATTATATTTAGAGATGATTCCGTTGAAGGGATTGGAGGGGAGTAAGTAGAGGTAAACAGGGGAGTAAGCAAGCTGGTAAGAGCACAGAAACTTGATATTTGGTGTATATACTAAAAGTCAAGACCTCAGATTTCCTTATAATATTTTTCAATTTCTACTTTCAGTTCATTAATAAAGGGGTTGATAAAATAAAATTGAGATATTCACTTGAAATTTGGTACACGTATGTATTGTAATGGTATCTGATTAAGATAATTTCGTTGAATGGGTGGAGGGGAGTGTAATTGGGGAGAATAATTAGAGCAAGCTAATAAGAGTCCAGAAACTTCATTTTTGGTGTATATGCCAGAATCTGACGCCTCAGTTCTTTTGACATGGGCCCCAAATATTATTGAAATTCTATGACCAATTGTTTCGACATACTAGAAAGCAAATATAGTCAATAAATTTTCCTTTAAAGATACTTGGATAGAAAATCTGGATGTGGAAGTAGTGATTCCTTCGGCAGCGACTTGAATGTAGATATAACAGCAATCAAAGAGAAAATTCTTCACGAACAGTTCGTAAGGTGATTAAACTAATATAATTAATCTAATTGAAATAAGCACTTCTTTGAATAGACTGCCATTAAAATGTGTACCATTAGTTTTATTGCATAATTTGCATGCATTAGGATGATTTTCGCAAGAAAACAAATTGAACCTATTAAACCACAGCCATGTCAAGTCAAGTCAAAGTTCGCTAACAATGATACTTATTATAGGTAAACAATGGTATTTGAAACTTATGTGCTGCTTGAAGGTTTATTATGTCCTTGTCAATTCAGTCAATTGTACGATTTGAAAGGGTAAACATGGTGGTTGTAACTAACTCTGTATTAAGAACATGATTCAACCTAATTATTGCGTGTGGCACGTAGTGGCCAAAATGACAACACTTTTAAAGTAAACGCAACATTTGAAAAATTATTCTGGGCGATTTTGTGTAACATACCTGAATATGAAACATTACTAAGAAATGCAGTGTGCATATATTAATCCCAGTGGTTATATCAATTCTGGCGCCCAATCCATTTTGTGAAAATCTGGTAGTGAGAGATAATAAATGGCAGTATTTGCGAGCGTTTCACTAGGTTCAAATTCATTTTTGTTCTATTAAATGTTTTAAATAGCTATGTAAAATTGTTCAGGTTAGGTTGGTTTTCCTTTTCCGCAAGCACATTAAACATTTTAAAAAGCTGTGTAAATAAACCTATGGTAAGTTGTTCACGTAAAATTGGTTTTCTTTCTTCGCGAGTAATTAAAAATTTAAAAAACCGTGCGCATGGGCTTATGGTTAGTTGTTCAAGTTCATTTGTTTTCCTTGAAACAGCCAATGAATCTTTCCGAATGTTATCTGTATTACGCGTAATTACAGTATATTTTAAACAGAGTTACTAATCTCCGTTTCTTTCTTAATCTGATGGTGTTTACAGCCATACGGTAATAATAGATCCACCGTACAAAACTGTATCTTCAAATTTACTATTCACGTTACGTAAGAATAATATTGAATCATTTATTTTTTCTTTAATACAAAAAAGTGATTCCAATTTATAACATAATTTCAAGGGTAAATTGATGAACGAAATAACCATTAGAATGAGTTTATCTAAGAGCGGTGACCTACACATATTATTAATATAATAACATCTCGCTTTAAAATAATATTTTATCTACAGACTGCTTCTTTTTAATCTACATGACACTTTCTAATATATCACTAATGTACAAACACAAGAATAACTCACTAACAGAATGATTAGTGTAAATTATTGGAAATCTATCCATACATTTAACTTTTAAATTAATAATTTCTTAATAAATGCAGTTTATCAATTGAAATGTATAATTTTATTACATAAAGAGTATGTAAACATGTATAAAACATTTAATCTGTAATCGTGGTTATTGATTGTATAAAATAAAGAATTCAAAATCTGTAAAGAACCTATTATCCATTTACGTAACTGCAAAGGAACGTCCAGAAATAACAACAATAGTTAATTACACTTGTTGATCTGTATACTTTGTATGAAAATATATATAAAATATCTACATCAGTTTTTTACATTATTTTATTTCGAAGCACATTCATTGCGAATTAATACCATTATGAATGTCGTATGAATAGTAAAACAAAGTGTTATCTGAATACAGAATGGTTACGTTTCAATCATTCTATCAAATTTCTTGAGATGTTATTTCAGTGGGCACTGATCCTTGGAAATACACGTTAATAGTTTTAATTCTAGTTTGCCGAAGTCGAGTAGTTCTTCAGCTCATTCTTTCGAAGAGCTTATACATTTTCTCGCTTGTCTTTGTCCTGGATTAGGTTCATATATGGAGATTTTTGTTGATCCTCCGATTTTCTTGCTTTCTTAGTTGTGTGACATTTTCCTATCCCACAAAAACATTCTGGTTCGATGCTTAAAGATTTGATATACTGTCCTACAAGAGCATGTGTAATTGTGCAGTCTCGTTTAGTTGAATTTGTTGTTGTTTCTTTCCAGTTGCCGTAAACAAAGTTATTGACAAATTACTGGAAAAAAAAGTGAATTTTCGTAAATTTTTAACTTTAATTATTTTTAATACTAAAACTTGAATAAGTTTTTCACAACAATAGGGAATCTTCCTCAGAATTTATTTTTTACGTACTCAGTTCTATTAATGTAGGTATATTAAAGAATAGACATTTTTTATGAAGAAAATCGTTATATTTACGGTTGAGATTTTCGTTAGCAGATAGGGTGGATTTAGAGGAAGTACACCTTAACCACCCAACTGTGAAGGAATGGGTGTCAGGTGGCTGAGCGGAACTGTCTCCACGGTATAACTCTTGCTTTATTATTTACTTAAGACGGCTAAAAAATGTTTAACGTACTTAGCAGCAGTTATTAATATTCACTTTATTAGGTAAAGTAAACATAATTTTATGTATGCTGAATGTAAACAATTCATTGACTAAATCTTGAAAAATAATGGGTGGAGCAATGTTTTATTTGGAATTGTCAAATAAAAAATTATGTTAAAGTTTTCTAAGAAAAACAAAATCCTCGTCCATGTTTATTTTCAGATACTCAATAATTGCCTTAATTTAATAATGATTGCAAACATTTTGAGCAGAATTTTAATGGAAGCATTTTTTGAAAAAAAAAACCGCCTTAGAAAAGCACTAAAAATTATGTAATGAAATTTCACCGCCTCTTGGTTAATTGAGCCTTATTAACTCATGTCGATATTGAGATCGGTTAAAAAAATAAGTTGAAAGCTTATTAAGTTTTCTGGAATCTGATAAATCTTAATAAAGATTTCACCGAAAGTTCATAAAACAATTGAAGATTTGTCGTAATTTTTTAATAAATCTTGAAATATGTCAAATATCTCGACACTCATAGCAGATAAACCATGACACCTTATATCGGTGGAAAGCTATTCCAAAGAGCTATCTTTTGTTATAGCTACAGGGCGTTCCATTTGAAAAACATGAGAAAACGTAGATTTAGCGCTTCCTGACTGTCCTTGTATAAAACGACCGTTTTCTTTATAGTCCATTGAAATGTTATAAGATTTAGGCCGAACCTTGGACAAGACAAGATTTTTTTATGTGTAGGGGAGTCCAGTGTGAGTATTAAACTCGGTTTTCGGAGTTGAAAGCCGCCCGATTTGGCCGCAATCTTGATAAAGTGGGCGTAAACAGTTTCTCCGTGATATCTTGAGAACCGCAAGCCTCACAAAAAATTTTCTAAGACTTTTCTTGCAAATAATTTAATTCTTTACGATCTTGGTCTAGATACTTCTTACTGTAAAATTGAAAATGAAAAAGTTGTATTTAAAGATAGACTAAAACTTTGAAAAGAAATATCATTTAAGGATTACAACTTTTTTTCTATTGGTTTTATTGAAAAAATATATCATCATATATGTTTTTTGTAGATAATTTTATTGCGATCAATTTTCTCTACTCAATTTTTAATTTTTTTTCGTTGGAGAGGTGTTAGGACGCTGCAAAGGGAACAAACCAATACTCCATTCAAAACGTGTGAAAGGGTGAGGAAAGAACTCCGGTCTGAAACTACTTTGACGTTTATTAGGTCGTTGATTACGAAAATCAGGGTGCCGCAATCCTAACAGTTGGGGAATATTCCTAAAAGCGCAAAAACACCCCTTTTCGAGGGTATTTCGCGATAATTTTAATGAAACTCAAGAAGTATCCTATGAAATCCCTTTTTTAAATATTAGTTTGCAAAGGTTCTTGATTTATACTAAATATAGCCAAATTATATGATTGGGGCTAATCAGAAAGGGTTAAAACCACCTCTATATCGATTAAAGAAATTGGTAAAAAATGTTTTTCTTTCTATTTCTTGCTTCAAATTTGGCTGAATGGGCATTTTCGGGTATAGCAAATTATTTTCAACCCCTAAGGGGGTAAAACCACCCCGCAACCCCTAAATTGAAGCAGGCTTTAAAAACGAGTTATTTTTTGCATTTTCATTTTAATTTTGATGAAAGATTACTAAAAAAGTTTTTAAATTTATTCTTTAACCCTTTTGGAGTATTAAACCACCCCTAAATCGAAATAAAATAAAGAATACATTAAAAAAACTGATAATATTTCATCAAGAATAAAATGAAAATGCAAAAATAAAAAATTAACTCTTTTTCAAAGTCTGCTTCAATTTAGATGTAGGGGGAATAGTTTTACCCCCTTACAGGTTGAGAATTATTTATTTTTGCCCGGCAATGCCCATTTAACCAAATTTGGAGCAAAAGGTAGAAAAATACGTTTTATCAATTTTTTTATTTTAAGTCGATATAGGGATGGTTTTGATAGTTTCTGATTATCCCTAATCATATAATTTGGCTGTATTTGGTATACATCAACCACCTTTGCAAATTAATATTAAAAAAGGTGATTTCATAGGATCCTCTTTGATTTTTATTAAAATTATCGCTAAAAACTTTCTAACAGGGGTGCTTTTTGCAGTGTGTGGGGTGTTCCCCAACTATCATGATTGCGGGACCCCGATTTTCGTAATTAGCGGCACAAAAAACGTATAGTCAAAGTAGTTTCACTCTGAGTGTTTTAAAATATCTTTAAAATATCTTTAATCTATACCTCTTTGTACTCTCTATCACACTGGAGCGAGCGTAGATACGTTCTCATACTAGTATTTTGATCCCAAAATGCAGCAATGTCAAGCCCGGTTAGTACTTCAACGGGTCACCTTGTCCAGGGAAATACAGCCTTCTCGCTCCATCGGCTTGTATATCGGCGCATACGTCGAAGGTATGTAACTTAAGGCGGGGGTTACATAGCGTATCCATCCTTCGGAGGGGATGTAAAGCAGTCAGTCCGGTCTATTAAATGTTAGGCAAGTAAAAAAATCCCTACTCTTCGATAGAGAAGAGGTTCGGCAACATTTCCAGATTGGGGGTAGCTCGTCTCCTGGCGTCGGTGATAGGCCTCAATAGTGGAAATTAGAGATGACAAAAAAATGTTATATATCGATATATGAATCATTTGATACAACATAAGACTCAAATCGATATAACAACAAAAAAGTAACGATATTTCTATCAATATATTTTGCAGATTAACGTTTAATGTAAAAAATAAATGTATATTACTTAAAGGAACTATAGTAAGCAAAGAACGGATTAAAAAATTTGCCGTTTTACGCAATAATGTTAGAGAAACCACAGGGCCATCGAGAGAAAATCTGGGCCCAGGGGTAGTAACATACGGCCCCCCGCTCTATATAACTTCGAAGAGCGAGGGGTGGCATTCCTTACAATACTACAATATTTATCTCGATTAAATATTCGAAAAGCGGAGGATAACATTCCCACCATTGAAGCGTGTTAATGGTGTAATATGATGTGTATAGCTAAAAATCATATGTTGTTGAATATAGGCCTTGTCAACCCTCCTCCTTTCAATACAAACCGATTTTTCTTTGCGCGTTCATAGCCTCCATTTTATTAATATTACAAAATTCGTATCAAGAATAAGAAAATGGCCAAATAAAACATTGTAATATATAGATACTCCTTTGTTCTTCTTGACATCAGCGCTAGTTGCGAATTGCGTTTAGCAGAACAGTTCCCCTTAATATTCCCATAAATGTGCTTACTTCTTGCCTCAATTCTTCATGATTGTTTTATAGTTTATCTCAGACTTAATCTGGGTTAAAAAAATGTCGGCGCCTTTGATATTGCGGTAAAGAACAAAGATCCCGACATTTTTCGTACCGACAATAAGTTTGGAATAAAATATAGACCATACCTATGTGCAAATCATTATGCAAGTTGAACCATTTCAATATATTTAGAAAAAAATCGATATTTGAACCCAATATATTGCAACAAAAGAACGCTATGAATATATTCATGTTTTAGAATTAACATATCGATATTTATTTTATATCGATATATCGTTGCCAATGTTGCCATCCCTAGTGCAAATAGACCGACGTTAAATAAGGGAGAAAGAATATCTCTCTATCACCCTGTTTTGGAAATGTTCGATACCTTTATAAGACAGCCATGATACTTCGGCTATGTAAAACTGAGGCACAATGTGTAGTGTAGTTTCATTCACCATTAATTGAATGTCTTCATTCTACTCAGACATTAGTTTTACTTCAAAACTAGAAAATATTTCCTCTTCATTTTCCTACCTTTCTAATAGTCTAAGAGTTGGTTTATTTAAAGTATCTTATATCGGTTGAAATCTTATAAGGGGCTATTTTTTTCATTCCAGGAAAATATATCAGCGCGTATAAAATATTTAAGTAAATCGTTCACCCTCTCTCGCTGAATCGCTGTAAGCGAACATAGTTGATTTTATGGATTTTGACTTGCATACCACGAACAAGCGCTAGTGGTAATAACAGGATCGTGTATTGCCTTCATTTATGTAAGCAATTCTTTTTATTCACGGTACTGAATTTGATCACTAACATAGATAAGAAAACAAATCTTATAGTTAAAATACTTAACTCTGCATCAGCTACTTCGAAAATACATGACGATTTACCTCCAATCTACACCTCCGCCATAACTGTCGCTTTCTGTACGCACCTCGCAACGCTACATGTGCGGACATTGTCGTAAATTCAATACTAGTTGCAGCTCCGTTTCCATAACCCCTCCCCGCATGGGTCTATAGCTGGCGCCTTAAAAGACCGTATATTAATTCTGATAGGTATCTTAAAATTTGACTATCGCTAGCGTATTGGAGACACTGAGATCTACCAATAATCATTAAGTTACTGAAAAGCAATACACTTATTTTTATAAATATAAACAATAATTACTTATGCCAATTATATCTTCATATCTTAATATTTTACGCAATAAAATTTTAAAAAATAACCTAGTTTAGGTTTAATCTTCTCAGAGGCTATTGCCCAGTTCCAAATACCTCAAATATTTTTTAATTTGTTTACATCAAGGATAAGATAAACTGGTTTCAATCTAATATATAAATAAATTGGCGGTTTTCAAGATACTGTTATTAAAAACAAATTTAAATTTGAAGTCCCTAACGTACAGAGTCAATTAATCCGTTTACTTCACACCCAGCAAAACATGCTGTCAAGGCCAAACAGCACAATCAAAAGATAATATGTAGGGTCTCCCGAATAACGTGCAAAAATTTAACTATCAATTCCTTATCGAAAATGAAGGTGGGTTCTTTATATAAAATTTTTCATAATAAGCCTTCCTTGTTCAGCTACACCCCCTTAAGGGGGCGTGCAAAAAAACGGTTCTTAATTTCTGTCTGAAAATAACGTAGTGTCACTTTTTTCGCCAGTATTTATTACTAGTATATAGGCCTGTCTTCGCCAGGCGCTGCCGTGTTCATGTGTTAACCTAGAGTTGTGGTTCAGACACTCAGGAAGGAACTGAAGTGAATCGCTGAAGATATCAGAGTAATTGTCGTTTCACAGTTTTTAATGACTTAAGCTACACTACACAGTAATGATATCTTGATAAAATTAATTCCTACTCCCATTTTCAATCCTTATGCTTACAAAACAAACAATTGCCTCGGCTTTTATTGGATTTGATTTAAAAAGTTAATTTGCATTTTAAGGAACCCATTAATCTAATAAAAACCATAGGTTACGCCGATAAAAAATGCTTGCCTCCATTTCAGCCCCTATCATGCAGTATACATAGATGCATACATGATTTATCATACATCTTTCAATAATTTTCGACTTTTGGAAACTGTTATGCTATGATATGGATTCAGAATTCAAGTTTCGACCATTTTTGAAAGGAGTCGAAACGTGAAAGGCTACCACACTGGATCACCATACTAAACTTTCCGGATCCGGGATTTTTCTCACCATTGTAAGGTACCAAGGAATATTTGTGATAAATTTCAAGTTTTTAGGTAACCGGGAAAAAGTTCCGGACATTTTTACCATTTTTACCAGCTCTTATTCAACTTCAAATGGTTGTTAGTCAGTCAATTAGTCAGTTTACTTACTTGGTCGATATTGATATTAGCTCACTGTGATTAAACCCACTGTGGTAATGAAGAAGTAGAACAACATGGGTACCACTTTGTCTAATAAATGTTTCTCAAATTGAGTGGCATATTTTTTTGTCTGTCAGCAACTCGACTTTTAGACAGTGGATACCCAATGTAATATTTTTGTTAACCAACGATTCCTGAATACGATTTTTATCCACAGAATTGTTGGTTGGTTCTCCTTGGGTTGTAGTACGAATCAATGTATATGTTCGTAGTGAAGTGGAAGTATAGTAATCGTAAAAATAATTTCTTTTTTTTTTGTTGAAATGGATATAGAATGAAACGTGTAAAATTAGAACAGAACACATTTCTGTCTGTCCATTTGTCGTTCGACGTGTCTATAACTTTTTTAGTGCGCACGATTACTATATAATTAAGATACTGACTTGAGGTACACATATGTATCATAGCGAGATGTAGAATTGGATTATAGAACAAGTATTAAAAACACTTGGTACTACTGTTTCACAGTTTTTATTCAGATTTCTCTGACATATGTTTCGGCCTTTCGAAAATTATCAAAGAGTTATAACAGCAGTTGTTATAACTCTTTGATAATGGTCGAAAGGCCGAATCATACGCCAGAAAAATCTGAATGAAAACTGTGAAACAGTAATACCAAGTGTCTTTAATACTTATTCTATTTAGTATGTTTCACCAAGAACCTACCGCAGACTCAGTTCAATTAATTAGATTATATTTTGAGCTGATTCCACTTACTATTATTATCAAGGGTTGGGATGTAAATTGTGGTAAATAAGTAAAGCAAGCAAGTAAGAGTCCAGAATCTTGGGATTTAGTGTACCCATATACCAGAAGCCAATGTCGGAAATTTTTTTATGACATCAAAAACGTTAGACTTCTCTTGTTATTGTACAATCTTAAGGATAATATTAGCGGTGACGAGAAATTTGAATGATCTGGTAGATACATAGCTTATTTTTTATTATGAAGGTGCTGTACTTTTTCTATATATCTATAAGTTGAAAACAAAGATTTTTGCCGTACTTTCAATAATAATCTGGACTATAAATAATTGCCATTATCTATTTCTTGTGTCCTCCAAATTAGTTTAGTATCTATTTAGTATTTTATTAAAAATGTCGAAACGTACTACAGAGAAATGTTCACAATTAGGATTTTCTTTAGTATTTATTAGATTATTTATCAGTAAAATATACACTACTAAGCAGACGTCTATGGCATCCGCATTCCACTATTTTCCTGAATTAGTGAACGGACTGTGCTAACCTAATATCTATTATTCAGTAATAGTGTGATCAGACATTGTATGTGTAATTCAATAAATCGAGTCTATTATAAACATTTTACTTGAAATATGAATGATTCTGACATTGAGGGTTTGATCTGAGTTCACAATTATTTATAGTTTACTGCAGTAAAGCATTTTTTGAAAAATTGTACACAATAAATTATTTTCATACTCGCTTATCACATGGAACGTCTTGTTTAATTAATTGAAAACAGCAATTAGCAAATAGTCTAGAGCTTGTGTGGCACATGAACTCTTTATTTTCGACATTGAAAGGCCACCAAAAAACAAAAATCCAGATACCAGTAAATATATTGTCACATTGATTAGAAATTAATTACCTTTTACTTTAACTATCTGTTGTTTTGATTGACCCCATGCTTATATCTTGACCTGCTGCTATAATTATATTCGATAACGCACAAAAGTGTATAAATAATCATTATTTATTACTTATATGGAGCTTTTTTCTTTTTCTTTAACATTTTTAAACCAATCTCAAAAATTATAAAGTAAGTATGCAATGGTATGCATGTTATACCAATGAAACCATCCTAATATTTTTTCAACAAACATTTACACATGTAATCCAGAGAAATTAGACACTGCTCTTCGGAAGAATTTCCGGAAAGCTGCACTTTGGTATGAACCTTGATATTGTGGTTCTACACAAAATGTTAAAAGTACTCATAGATTCGAGTGCCGCTAGAAATTTCACGAGGGATCAAAAGTCACAAAGGACGGTTTCTTTGTGAATATCTCGTTAACGGTCACTTTCCCGGAAAAAATATCTATTATCAAATTTGTAGTTTAGGAAATTTCCTACAAACGATATAATATAATGATTTATGTTCACTGGAGTAACCGTTTTGGAGATGCGATTTACAAAGTTGTAACGAACAGTGTGTCTCTCCTCAACGGCGTGTATGTCATTGGGCCTTGAATACCACTTAACTTGGAGATTTACTTTGATTCAGAGCCCATTATATTAGAAACATATATACTACACACCAAATCAATCAGATGTTTCCCTTAGTAGTATTGCTTATGCTCGCAGATTCAGTTTTTTTCGTGTGACGTATGATATATCTAGAATATACACAGAAGAGATAATATTAGAAATATGGGTAACATATACTAACACGGGCCCTAGACGTTCAACATTCAAGCAAAGACAGCAATTGATACAATACGCAGATTACTTCATAAATCGGCACCTGCTTAGAGTCGAAGAAAGAGAGTCAAAAATTTAAACCATGTTACGCCATAAGTAAAAAGTCTTATTGATGTGTCCTGTGTACATACTACATTGTAGTGTTGATGGGGATGTGCACCTCTTTGATGGATCCAAGAGTCAAGAAAAATTCCCTGCTAATGCAAAGTTGATTCATTTCTGTTATGTTCTGTTATGTGAAAAATTTGAAACTGCCATTGTCAACGTAAAATAAGCTGAAAACAATGCTAATGTTATCATAATTGAATCAGCAGTCTGATGGAAGAACGTGCATTTTTGTAAGCGAAGACGTAGACTTATTGGTAATATTGATTGCACGAAGCGCTGTTAATAAAATCGTTTATTTTTTGGAAAATCAAAAGTAGAAACAAAAATGTATTTTTCACAAAGTTTGAGCTCATGTCCAGAGAGTCAAGATCATATTTTATTTTACATGACGGGTTGCGACACTACTTCAATACAATTTTTAAGAAAGATAATATTAATGTCTTCAATTAAGTATTTGAAAAAGTAAGGAATTAATAAAATCGTTGATTTTCAGCAATTAAATTAGTTTTCTTCTAGCCCTGTAAAAAGCCTCAGTAAAAGAAGTATTGATACTCACTCAACTTTTGTAACACCTACACAGCTCAAGATACCTGTTGACTTATCTATTCTTCTTGCTGCTCGGCATCATTTATATCGGGTCTATTATCGAGTTAAAAAATATGGATAGACAATGAGTTTACCCCTAAAGACTGGGAATAGACGTTAAAGGGTAACATTTTGGAGCCAATTCAAACTCTGCTTTACCTACTCCCGACATACCGTTGAATACTATTTTTTATAACTGTACCATGAACTAAAGCGTAAACTGTGGCTATAGAAAAGTTAGTTTATATTGTTCACCAGTTTGTGGGAATTGCGAACGTCAGTCCTAATTAAATGTAGCACCCAATATAAATGATGTTGGTAATTGCAACTCCACTGAATATGTAGATCCATTGTATTTTTAGGCTGAATCTATGGAAATTTAGGAGACAGAAGAAGAAGAAATAGATGATGATGATGAATTCATGCATATTGCTTTAAAGTCTGAAGAAGATTTAAATAGATTATTAGGAATTTTCTGCTTTAACCTAAAAATTCATTAAATGATTCATAATGATAATAATAAACATTTTTCTAACAAAGAGAGAAAAGAGACGCTTCATAGGTTTCGCATACGGGCCCTACCGAGGGTTGGCGTAGTCCTGCTCTAAACATTTTCCTAGCGGAAATTTATTATATAGATCTACTTATATGCGCGGGAATGCATACATAAGGGCATTCGTAGACAAATATCTCTATATATTTTGAACCAGCAGTAAAGACTCTCGTCCTGTCCCTTTGAATCTAAAACAGTCTGAGGTGTAAAATATCTCTGAAACAACTGTACAATAATAAGGTTACTTTAATAGTGATACCAGGATACTGTGACATGGAAAGTAATGAAACTGCTGGGCACCTTTCAAAATAAGGTGCTAATACCTCAATTACCGAACCCGAATCGTAGCGTAGCTTGCCTATAGCATATAGTAGAGGATTTCCAAAAAATGCAAAAACAGAACAGAAGAAATTCTACTAGAGAAATACTACAGACCAAAGGCAGACGAGAAATTTCAAATCTTATTCGACAAAGTCAAGGCTTCTTGAACCGCAAAAGTCTGAACTATAGCTAATGACAAACTTCTGAACGGACCATTACCCCTTAAGATAGCATCTTAAGAACAAGACTGGAAATAATAAATGGAGATATTTTTATGTTGGAATTGAAACAGAGGAACATATTGTGGCGTGTTTCCGCCCCTTTGGAAAACTATCCCTTCAATTTTCGTAGGTTCCAAATAAATTATACAAGGATAAACACTTTATTTAACAACTTACTGAAACTTAACAATACTTTCTTGAACTAATAAACACTTTTAGTAGACTAAAAATAATCTTTAACAATGTTCCTACTTGATATTACACTTTCTGTTTACTTTCTGATTTCTAACCTCACTTTGTCACTTTTTAACCTCTCCCTCTTCCGCCGGGACCTCGCCTTATATACTCTAAAATTGCCTCTAGATGTGTCTAGAAGACAAGACCAAGACCAATTCCAAAAATGTCAAAATTTTATATTTATGGAATTTGTCTTGGTTTTTTGCATGAAACATCTTTGAGTGGCTTTGTGTCTTTCTGATGAGTTCCAGAATAAGGGCGAAAAACGTGTCAAAGGCTAAGCATTTCCAAGAAACAGAAATGATAGATAACTTCATGGGAATGTAATTCATTAGAATGAAAATTTTTTAAGACAATAAGGTAGGTAAATAAATTCAGTTTAGGCCTTTGTTCTCATTTTTAACTTAATTTTCATGACCGTAGAGGGTTATGTAGATACTGTTTTAATCTGCATAGCCGTAGGGGACTATGTAGATACTAGCGTTATAATGAGAATTTTCACATAAAATAGACAAATTCATTTTGGCGGTTTAATTGCTAGCATAACCAGAATTCAGATTATCGAAAGAATGCAAATATTTCATTCATATTTTTACATACAGTTTTTCTTGTAGTTCTCATAGATGGTTTTTTTCCGCTGTTTGCAGAATCCTATAAAGAATATGTTTCATTACATTATCTTATATTACACAGCTTGACGAAACTAATAAATCACTTTCGCTGAGCCAGACTCTACAGTTTGCAATAGATTTCCATGAAATTTTCTTAAGGCATGTCAGAGACATCAATATAAGGACATAAAAAACACATACGGCCGACTTGCGAACCTTAGCCTTTTTCAAAATTTATAACATCGGTTAACAATCAACTCATATACAGCAGATAACTATCTTCCTGGCTAAATGTTTGTGTTTCAAGCAAACTACTAATTTTAAACCATAACCCCCTAGTGTGAATATTTTAACTATATTTATGTAATTATTAAAAATTCGTTACTGAATACATCAAGTAAAATAGTTAAATTAACAATATAGATATATTTCCCATATACGTATTATTTAATAACTTAGAGTATGACCTTAAACATTTTTAACAAGACCTTTAAGATAAATTTCAACCGAAACAACTTAGAAGATAGTTAAATCCAACTGTAACAAAAATTATGTGTGTGTATGTCCATATACTTAATATGGACTAGATTTTGTTATTGTTAATGTTTCTTAAACTTTAGGGTTATGACCTTATGAATTCCAGAAAGTTATCAAAAAATAATAACAGTGTAATGAATAAAAATATATTAAAATTGTAAATGTAGGTTAATATTTGAAGATATGCAGCCACATCTATTTTATGTATTGATATGTTTAGAATAAAAATTAAAAATATAAAAAACTATTTTCAAAAAATAGTGCAAATAATATGTCAATAAATAGGATGAAGTAATGAAATGTGAATGCCATAGGCGTACGTCGAAACGGATACATTTTACTGATTAATAACAAAATAATTGTATGAACATTGTAATTGGTAACAATTTTCTGCGGTACATTTTCGAAAATTTTTGTTTTATTGGCACTAGTTTAGACACTAGAAATTAAAAAACTAAAATGAAATTTGAAAAATACCTATCTATTAAATAAAAATAATCGAATTAAAGCATCAGTTCTTAATGTAATAATTTTCATCAAAATTGCTAATTGCTGGAAAGATGCCTTCTAGCCGCGCCTTTAGTAAACATAAAAAAAACAAATTGTAGCAAATCAAATGCACGCGCACATAGGTATTGCTCACTTTTGGTCGGTAACACAGTGACGTAGAGTCTTAAAACGAACGGGTGGGACTTAATCCGCGCCAGATGGCTTCTTCCTATTTGGCGACTACAGTACATAAATAGATATTTGTAAAAAAAATATTTTTTCCTGTTCTTGAGACCTCAAGACCGTCCTATTTTGATGAGTGTGAAGGTTAAAAAATAAAACAAGTCTTCAAAAATTTGGAAAATGTTCATCCGTCCTGCTCTGTAAATGGGTTGTACCTGTTAAGCAGTGTATGCTAAATAAATAAACAAATAAATAAATAAATAAATAAATAAATAGAGCTTCCAAATCGCATGCTTGATTTTTTATGGTGGAAATATTGGTAATGCTAATAGCAACAATTTTATCAACTTTCCTTTAACCTTTGCAGTAAATATTAGTTGTTCAGCCCATTTTGTTTAATGGTGTATGGTCGCTCAGTATCTCCTTTATTTTTTTAAATATATATATTATTTTTGCCCAGAACTTTTTTTTCTCAGTACGTATAATTAAAGAAAACTATAATAGTACCTAAGTAGAACCATAACAAGACTATTACTGTGAATTTTCACTCAATAATTTCAGTGGTTTGCAAAATAGCTAGATTTAAAACTACGAAATAGAAAGATTAACATAATTTTCAAATTTAAATCTAGCTATTTTGCAAACCACTGAAATTCTTGAGTGAAAATTCATAGTAATAGTTTTGTTATGGTTCTACTTAGGTACCCTTATAGTTTTTTTAAATATACGTACCAAGAAAAAAAAGTTATGGCCAAGAATAATAAATATTACCCTATCGGATGTCTTTTTCTAGGAAATGGCCACCTTAATCAGAAATTTATAACATACCATTTAAAGAAATCAGATAATATGAACAAAAATAAATTCCATGGCCTAAAACGCTATGACAGGCAAAACCGAAAACAACGACTAGAGTCTGCTTTGGGTTTAAGAATTAATGTAACCTCAATTGTCCCTAATTAACACAAATTAATAATAAGTGGTTTGTCTTAAGCCCTTGATTATTCTCTTCAAAAGCGCAGCATCTCTATTTACTAACAAATAATAAAAAATAAACCACATGCTTTTAAGAAACAGAAACAACTTGCTATACATATGGGACATATATACATATTTCCGTATATGACCGAAACCAAGGCGCTTGCAGACAAAACAAAGTTTTTTCATTCTTATCAAATGAATTTAAAAGATTCATGCACCAGATGTTTAAGTCCAAAGGTGTCCTGATATAAAACTATTGAAACTGACGTAATTCTGAAAATTCTATATAGATAAATTAAAATGAAAAAGAATAATCTTAGTCTGATCCTCTTTTAATAACGTGTTTAAAGACTTTTGTGACATATGCAGTACTGTAGTTGACCTCCTATTGCTGTATGGCACATCTGACAGCATTCCGCCATTTGTCGTGTTTGCTTCGTAGGTGTAAGTTCTTTCAGATTAGATTCTTGATGACGTAAGCCCAACGTTTTATTCGCTCTTAACCAATAACTGATCTATAGTACTCCTCTTAGATCATATTTTGATTTTATTAATTTGAAGGGTTGGGGATAAATAGGGGTAAATAATTATAGAAATCTAGAAAGATCCAAGAAACTTGGGATTTGGTGTATATCTTAGAAGTCAAGGTCTTAATTTTTTTATGACATCTGCCAACTCCATCACCACCTCCAGTCCATTATTAAATAGGTTAACAAAATAAAATTCAGATATTGACTTGGAAGTTTGGTACTCGTATGCATTATAACAAGATCTGGAAGTGATACATATTAAAAGACAAGGTCTCAAATTTTTTTATGACATTTGACACCACCACCACCACTCTCACTCCATTATTAAAGAGGTTGGCAAAATGAAACTAATATATTGTCTTAAAGTTTGGTACATAAATGAATTAGGGCGAGTTTTGGAACTAGATTAAATTTGGAGGGTTGGGAAATAGCCAAGGGTACATAAGTAGAGCAAGCTATTGTATATTTATAACGTAAATGTACCAATGCTTGACACCTTAAGGGTTGATTTTCTGTGTTTTAATCTGCAGTAATAATTTTGAAACACCAATTGGAGATTCCATGTGTGGAATGAGTAAATCACACATCATTTGTGTCATAATATTGATAATTTACACTGATTCATAATTTTTGTTTTATTTTCAGTATTTTGAAATTTAAAATTTTTTTGTCCAGGACCTGAGATAGTTTCTCAGCCCTAAAGACTTTAAAGAGACCAGTACCTGACCCTCCACCAACTAGCTGAAATGTGATATTCAAACAAACACTTACAAATTAGCTAATTGACAAAGCAGTAAAAAAGAATAGAGTTTTTATATATAAGTATTCATTTCCCTCACATAGTAACTACCTCTTGAGTTGACTGGTTTTGGTTGCCCAATTGTTGATATTACTTGATCCAATGAATACCACCAGGCATCCTCTTTTTCAGGCCATTTAAAGTTAAAACCACTCTGCACCATAGTTATTACCAAATAACTCTTTTCGGTCACATTAATCTTTTTTATTTGGCGAGGATAATATTTATTATCATGAATTATGCTAGCAAAATTTCCCTCTTCCCAGTTGTCTCCTTCACCCTCTGATTCAATTGTAATTTCAATGGATGAATCGGATGATTCATTAGCAGGAATACGTTTTCTCTTTTTATTCCTTCTCTCTGTCATTTGGTTTGGTCTCATCTGGTTTTTCTATTCTAGTTTCCGTTTCTTCTCTTCCTTTTCTCGACCTGTCAACAGCTTTGCTTCCTCTCTCTTCAGTTTTTTTCTTGTCTATTACGCTATTCTTTCTTGTCTATTTCGCTCTTCTTTCTTTTTCTTAAAATACTATTTTTCTTTTCCATCTGAAATTACTGAAAGCATTACATTGTTTTTCTCCTGGTTTCCCTCCTTAAAACAGGTTTTTCTGTCTTATCTTTATATGTACATCTCAATGGAATCTAGCAGTTGAAATTTAGTAATGAGGAAACCCCTATCTGCACTTTTGAACATCCAGTCTATTATAATTTTTTCTTCCTCCTCTAGAAGATTCGTTTCTGGACTCATACGACGTATTTCTGGGTACTTTCCTCTAACTTTATAATAAATAAGTGTCGTCTATAGCACATTAAACTATTTAGCTGCTAATTTAACTCAGACATTACTTTGTTTAACAGCCTACAGTGCTTATTACTATTAATTTCTGTAAAATGTAGTTTTGCAGGTTAATTTTCAAAAAATTTGCGGGGAAGAGCCTCCAGATCCCCTGTTGTATTACGTTGTATACCTAGACCCGAGGGGTAAGGTCCGCGTCACAGGTTCAGCCTAGGAGACCACAGATCTTAAATATGCCCCTGAATGTAGTATCAAAATCTTTTAGTTTAAAGAGCGTTAGATGCGAAATCTATATGTGGAAGTAGTGATTCCTTAAGCAGCAGTCTTTTTTTTGGTACTACAGCTTTTCATTGCGTATAATATTTAAGATGAAACCGACAAAGCGAAGAAACATTCGCCCAATCATTTTTAAAATCTTCAACTCTCAGTAAAAAGGCGTTATCTTACAATTTTTAAAGACGAAACATTATTTCTATATTAAGACATGATTCACAAAAAACGTCTGCATAATTTAGATTACTTAATACAAAGCTCTCTACAACCATAGTTTTGGTTATACTGTATAAGTTTCCTTTAAAAGACAATTACCGTTTAAAAAAAAACGCTTTCTTATGCATTCCATCTAGCCACAAACCCAAGTTTTAGTTCTATTGGTTTTGGATAATACATATTTTAACTTAACTTTATACAGTGGTTGGGCTATGCTATTTAATGTCTACCAAATACAATGTATTGGATTTTACATGTATTTAGCGAAAAACAGTTTGATCACATCACAATATTGTCAAGATTAGTATAAATTTCGGTAGTAGCCTCTTGGACATCTACAGAATCATATTTCATGTATAATTCCAAATCATACATATGTACTTTACAAAATTTTGGGACCTCTTGAAAATCGGAAGTAAATATTAGAAACAAAAGTGGACCCAAAGTTGAGCACTGAGGAACACGCGCATGAATTTCTCTCAAAGCTGAAGACTTTAGGCCATCTTCGCTGTTAACCATAGTCAAATGAAATCACTCATGCTAGTAGTTATGGAAATATGAGTATATTGCATCTGATATACCATATAATTTCAACTTAGCTACGATTTAATCTAATACATTAAAAGCTTTTGGCATTTTCAACAATATTGTGGATGTATCACGAGCACTTCTCATTTCTGAGTGGATTAAACGTGACATTATTGTCCTCAAAATATAACTGCTGCCTCGTCCCTTCCTGTTACGTCTTTGAAGTTTCACTAAGAGAGAGAAAAAATGATACCGTGGCTTGAAATATTGGAATAAGTCAAATATCTGAAATATCTCAATAGGTATCCATCCGGCTACTACATTTATTGATAATGTGCAGTTTCCTGAAAGTCTTAGGAGATGAAACCTGCTATGAATCTTCTGGATAAAATGCTTTTTTAAATAAAAAAACCACATCAAAATCGGATCGCCCGTTGAAGAAGTCACAAGATGAAACCACGGACAGACACACAGACATAAAAATACGCGGCAAACGTATAATACCCCTCCTTTTATGTCGGGTGTTAATAAGAAGTATTCTCCTATATATGTACAATATATGTATAACATACAATAATATACATGACATTATCGGTACTTTTATCAGCAATTTAACCTCCTCTCTAAAAAACTGTAATGGCTGATACTTTTATTTCTTCTGATTTGTGTGTTAATTAATTTTATTGTTCGCAATATTCAATGTGCTTTACACTTTGTTATTGAATCACTGACCGGTTGGATACTATATAAATCCAAACAAATAAATCAATAAATTATAATTACATATAAAAGCGCTTTTTTTCGTTTTCAGACGTCAGAGAATCATCCTGTGGTTCTCGATTCAAATCAAGATCATTATTGTTATCCTCAATTACAAGAAATAATTATATACATGACCTAGGTATTCCATTGTGAACTAACCAGAGTAACTAATATATCCTCAACTATAGATACTATAATAGTTAACCAGAGTAAAATTTGTTAGTTTATACTTCCACATCCACGCCAGATAGTGGAGTGGAAGTATAGTCGTAAATTTTATTTTTGTTGAAATATGCTTAAAATGTTATATAACGTCGAGATTTTGAATTTGAGCGAAAGAAATGTTGTGTCTATCTCTCGGACGGTCTGTCTGTCGGTCTGTAACTTTTCTATTTGTGCACACGTTTTCTCAGGAACGGTTTAAGATGTTGACTTGAAATTTGGTACACCCCTAGTAGCACAACATATTGGACCAATATATAATCCATATAGGATCAATATTCATATATTGGTCCTATATGGATTATATATTGGTCCTATATATAGGACCTATATAGGACCAATATTCATATTTTGCGCTAATTCTGGTGAAGGTTTGGGAGTTAGATAAGGGAAAATAAGTAAAGTAAGCTGGTAAGAGTACCGAAATTTAGGATTTGGTATATATACTAGAAACCAAGTTCTCAGATTTTTTTTATAATATCTTGAACTTCTTCACCACCGCCACTTCATCAGTCCCTTTGTCTGATAGAATAAAATTGATATATTCGTTTGAAATTTGGTGCACGTATGTATTATAATGACATCTGGAATTAGATTATATTTTGAGATGATTCCGTCGAAGTGGTAGGGGTTAAATAAGGGTATAAGCAAAAATAAGTAAAGCAAGTTGGTAAGAGTACAGGAATTTGGAATTTGGTGTATATACCAGCGGCCAAGGCCTCAGATTTTTTATAACATTCTTCAACACCTCCACCACACCAACTCCATCATTAAAGGAACTGATAAAATACAATTGAGATATTCACTTGATATTTGGTACACGTATATGTTCTAACAACATCTGGAACTAGATTATATTTTAAGACGGTTCATTGAAGGGGTGGGGGTAAGTAGGTAAGAAAATAAGTAAAGCAAGCTGGTAAGAGTACAGAAACTTGGGATTTGGTGTATATACTAGAAGCCAATGCCTCAGATTTCTTTATAATATTTTTCAATACCCCCACCACTTCCACTCCATTATTAAAAGGGTTGATAAAAGATCATTGAGATATTTACGGGAAGTTTGGTACACGTAGGTATTGTAAGGACATCTGACTGAGATCATTCAGTTGAAGGGGGAGGGGGGGGGAGTTAAAATTTTAGTACTAATTATTTTCATATACTAGAGTGTAAATATAGTCGAGATGTTTTTTAAAGAGATTTGGAAGGGAAATTTGGACGTAGAAGTAGTGATTCCTTAAGCAGCGGTTCTTTATTATTATTTTTGTTCACTGTGTTATCTTAATATGTGTAATTGTTTTCGATAAAATAATTTGTAATTAGTCAAACTAAATACCTATTAGGTGCACTATTTCCTCAGCTACTTCACTTCTGTATAATTGTTACTCTTTTGTATTTGTTCTAATACATTTATTTGTTTTAAATGTTTGTTGACATTTTTACCTTTTCACTATTTTGGCACAATATCGTTGTGACAAATTCTACCAGAGAGTTAAATTCAATTATTTTATTGCAAAATTAAAGTCACCTACGCAATTACTGATTCGTATTGAATTTTGAAGGCTTCTATTAGTGAACACACCTACTAAATTTTGTTCGATTTCATCAAATTCGGTTCCGATGTTTCTTTGTTTAAACAATTCAAAACCGAAAAAGACCTGTATTATATAATTTCTTTTACTTTATCAATTACAGTGACCTCCTATTTTAGTGGGGCGGTTAAAATTATAAAATGCCTACTTTTCTGTGTTATTATTATTATTGATATTCGTATCGTAATGGGAAGTTGGCCGTATGAATTTCAAGGGCCGCACTTAATTACAAATGCCACCTTTGTAGAGTCCTAAAGCACGGCCTAGTAACGTGACATCCAGTGTCACATCATCCAGCCCATAATTAAAAATGGTGTATTCTATACTTTTAATAAATCCGTTGTAATTCGGCTTGTATTCTTTACAATTTCTCTGTCATGTGTGCATACACCAATCTTAGTTTAGTTGTCAAGTTAGTTTTTTGTACTGTATATCCTGCATGTATCCCTTTTCTGCAATAAATAAATACCTAGATAGAATAAATACGATGTTGAAGAGTCATTTTGGAGGGAGTCTCCAATAGTTTCAAAATATTTCATATCGATTTTTATTGTTGAAGAAATCTTTTCAAGATTACTCTAATCAATGGAGAATTTACATAAGGGCACTTGGGGGCACGTGCCCAGAGCCCCCACGTAATTGGGGCCCGCGGATGTATAAAAATGGCAAAAAAAATAGTTAGAGTTATAAGTCAATGTTTAGTTTGTTTCAATATGGTTTAATTCAGATAATTTAACGTACATTGCAAGTCAGAGAGAAGAAATGTAAAGCACTTACTTCGCACTCCTAGTGTCAAGAACATACTTTATACCGAGAAATATTTTTAAATTGTAAAAAAATGATTTTGTTGATGATACAAAATTACAACAAAATTAACATTTTCAAAAAATTAATAAAGATTTTTTAATTCGTAATGAATTAACAGCCTATAAATGACCCCTAAACATAAAGGGTCAACACTTGCTTGGATTTAATGCTTATACATTTATATTTTAATTTTGTTAAAATTGGCCACCTTACAAGGGCCCCCCCCCACATGAGAGGTGCCCAGGGGCCCCTCAAATGTAAATCCGGCCCTGAATGTAATACTGAGTACTTTAAAATTTTAAAATTTGTGTTATCAGATATTGGATATATATGAAATAAATCGAATACCGGTATGTTAATATCCTGAGCTACGTTTTTCAATTGGTACATTTCTTTTATAAAAAACTTAACCAATTGAAAATAATTAAAATAATTTTCATATTCTTTTTTATTTGGGAAGTTTGTATGTCAAATCCAATCTCTCAACGATAAAATTATTTTATCATTAAACAGTTTTTTTTTTTCCAAAGTCAGAAATGAATATATTTTCCCCCTGTGATCCTATGGTATCAGTAATGGTATCAGTGGACAGAAGTAATTTAGTAATCCCTGACTCTACAATAAAAAAAAAACAATTAAAACTGGTTAGACATTCGCAAGTCAGACTCAAATCGTCGTCGTCAAAAGAAAAAAGAAGCGTACGCGACCTTTGGCTTTGAATATATTTAAAATATTGTTACCTGCCCATACAGAGCGTAGCATAACAACGCGCAGTTTAGTAAAAAGCTTGTACTTACATAAAACAAACGAGAATTTTTGTATTCATTTTTTTAAATTACCAAAACATAGCTCAGAATGCCAGTTGGAGGCAAATTCCAAGGAACATTTTACATTTTCTTACTTTTTATTGGATATTTTGCCACTGAAAAACATTTTACATGGTAAGACATGGGTGAGAGAAGTTTTGTATTTTCATTTCTACTCCACATTCACGTAGTGGTGTGGAAGTATACTGATCGTTAAAAAAATTTTAAAATTTTTGTTTGTTGAAATAGGTTTAAAATGTCATGAAACGTTTGAGCGAAAAAAATTGTCTGTTTGTCGGTCGTCGGTCTGTAACATTTTTTGTGCGCTCGTTTTCTCGTTTAAATTATGGTTTTTTTGGAGGTTATGGCAAAATCCTGATGTGGTGAGTTAAACAGACCTCTGATTCGGATTCAGCGACCCCAAAAACGTATAGTTAGCATGGTCAGATCCCCAGGCCAGAAAAATTTCTTTTTTGTGTGGCTGTGTAATGGAGGGGCATGTGTCATAAAAAAACTTGAAACCTTGGTCACTAATATAGCGACCCCAAAAACATATGGTACACATGGTCAGATCCCCAGGCCAGAAAAAAAAATTTGTGTGTGTGGCTATGTTATTAAAGAAGTTAATAAAATAAAATTAAGATATTGATTAAAATTTGGCACTCGTATAGTTGACTACACATATTTCATAAAAAGCCATAAAAACCGATCCTAAATATGTCTCGTTAGCATAAGTGATATCCCACAGAGCTGTACTTAAAATTTTTGTGCACAATGATAGTAGAAATTTAAAAGTATTTGTGGGGCATTGATGAATTTTGATAGTCTAAATTAAAATTATCAAATATTCTCTTGTTGCTCAGTTTCGGCAATAATAATTTAATCTATTGAATTATTATTGTTGCCCAGCAAGGACCAAGGGGAGTAGGTCGTTTTTTCTACAGCTCCGGTTTGTCCTTCGCTTTCTTCTATATTTTTATAAACATTTAAAACTACTTTTTGAGTATGTCCACATAAATATTGTCTGAAAAATTTCTATGTGAGCCATAATGTATAACTGTCGTGGTTAATTCGACATTCTATGATACACTGACAATATTAAAAGTTCGATTCTGTCGTACCCGTTAATAACCGTTTCCTCGTAAAATATTTAGTAGCAAGGAGTCTGGTAAATATATCAAACTAATTTGAAATTATAATTGAAACAGGCGTGTTTTCGTTAAATTCTTATTTTAGTCTTTCCAGAACATACTTTACATGAGAATAATGATCTATGTATTTTTTTTAAAAAATGAATTATTATTTGTTTGCTTATAATTGTATTGAAACATTCTTTATAGGATTTTGCAAACAGCAGAAAAAATAACTATCTATAACTAAAGAAAAACTTTGTGTAGAAATATTAATGAAATCTTTGCATTCTTTCGATAACCTGAATTCTGGTTATGCTAGCAAATTAAAATGAATTTGTCTAATTTCTTATTTGACAATTCTCATTCTAACACTGGCATCCACACAGTCCCCTACGGCCATGCAGATTAAACTAGTATCCACATAACCCCCTACGATTATGAAGATTCAGTTAAAAATGAGAACAAAGACCTAAAATGAATTTATTTATCTACCTTGTCTTAAAAAATTGTTCATTCCAATGGATTACATTTTCATGAAATCTATCATTCTGTTTCCTGGAAATGCTTAGCCTTTGAAACGTTTTTCGCCCTTATTCTGGAGCTCATCAGAAAGACATAAAGCCATTCATAAAGATGTTGGTTTTGCATGAAACATCTTTATGAATGGCTTTATGTCTTTCTGATGAGCTCCAGAATAAGGGCGAAAAACGTTTCAAAGGCTAAGCATTTCCAGGAAACAGAATGATAGATTTCATGAAAATGTAATCCATTGGAATGAACAATTTTTTAAGACAAGGTAGATAAATAAATTCATTTTAGGTCTTTGTTCTCATTTTTAACTGAATCTTCATAATCGTAGGGGGTTATGTGGATACTAGTTTAATCTGCATGGCCGTAGGGGACTGTGTGGATGCCAGTGTTAGAATGAGAATTGTCAAATAAGAAATTAGACAAATTCATTTTAGGATTTTAATTTGCTAGCATAACCAGAATTCAGTTTATTGAAAGAATGCAAAGATTTCATTAATATTTCTACACAACGTTTTTCTTTAGTTATAGATAGTTATTTTTTCTGCTGTTTGCAAAATCCTATAAAGAATGTTTCAATATGATCTATGTATTACGTAATACATTATATTTATTAATTACGTTTGACGTGTCGTGCACTAAATATGTGTAGTCAAGTATACGTATTATAACGAAATCTGAAACTAGGTTATATTTTGAGATTATTGCATTGAATGATTGGGGGGAAAAATCAGTAAAGCAAGCTAGTAAGTGTCCAGAAACTTGGGATTTGGTGTATATACTAGAAGTCAAGGTGTCAGATTTATTTATGGCATCTGCCACCACCAACATCCCCACTCCATTATTAGCGGGGTTATCAAAATAAAATTGTATTCTAGTATGTGTATGAGAACAGAAATTCTCAAAATATTTTTGGACATCAGCCCCTTTACCAATTCGGCACCGACGATTTCAAATATTATTACAATTTTATGAGCAATGATTTCCACTTACTAAGAGTGTAACTATAGTATAGTTCGCTACAAATATTTAATGCACATAGAAAAATCCATGTAAATCACTATCTCGTTAGGAAAAGGGATAGATACCCCACAGAGCCGCTCTGAAAATTGTTATGCACAATTACAGTAGAAATTTAGAAGTATGATCTTTGGTAAATAAACAGTTATTTGGTACGGTGATAAATTTTAAAAAATTACTCTGTATTGCTTATGTCAAGATAGGAATAATATCTTATATTATTATATTAGTGGAGTATTAACAAATTCTATATTCCATGATAATCTGACAATATTAAGTTCGACTCTGCCGTGGGTAGGGTTTACATACCCGCTGTAAACCGTTAAATCCTAAAATAATTTCGGTAGGAGGGAGTAGGGTAACTATAGGAAAATAATTTGAAATTATAATTCAAACAGGTGTGTTTTCGTTAATTTCTTATTTTAATCATGCCAGAACATACTTTACATGAGGACAATGTTGTTTTATGTATTAAGTTGTATTAAGTAATACATTATATTTATGATTTGCCGTTATCTATGAGTATATATCATGCCCTGCTCTCCCTTCTATACGTAAGCAGCAAAGCTCTGAGGTTTTTTATGTGCTTCAAATATAAGTAGAGAACTATATCGAGATGCTTTCGTTTAAAGAAATTTGGATGTGGATGTAGTGATTCCTTAGGCAGCGGTTTTTAAAAATAATTCCTAACTTTCAAATGAAACATATGTTATGTTTATGATGTGGTTTGCGATGCAATCAAGTGTTCTCTAGATAGGATTAGAACTGCTGATTCATTTCTAAGACTCACACTGAGACCCTCGCGTTTCCTAGGGGGAAAATCTCTCAGTGTTGTCTTTCAGATTGGAATAAATTATTATAATTTCAAAATGATCTCATTGATTGGCTTTATTGGTATCTTATAATGATCAGAATTAGATCAACAATGTACATAGTGAATAAATAATTTATCGTTTTTCATGTTGAGTATATGAAAATTGGCTGCAAAATACCTAATATTATTTTTCAATGAATAAAATATATTACAATTAAATCCACTAATTGATATTAAAAAGGTTCAAATTTTAAAATACATTAAGGACTTAAACATTCAATGTACTTAAGAGGCGGTTGATGTAGTGACCTGCTCAATAAAATAAACGCTATGTTGGTCATTTTCTAGGAAATTGATTACCCACAGACAATTAAAGTCTGTTGAAGAATTTGATTCACTAAAATCGTAATTAATTTTAAATTAAATAATTAAGATCCAGACTAATGATTCGTATGTACTAAATGGTAGTGGTAACTTCCGACCTCTTGGAAATTTCAATTTATACTGGTTATTTTGTTTATTTTATTAAACATTTTACACGTGATTATTATATTAACACATAATTAGTAATGTTAATTAATGCGACAGTAATTTTTATCCCCCAGGGGTAGATACAGTAATTACATTTTATAATATATGCTAAATTATGTGGGAAAGCCATAAGTGAACATGAACACCCCAGTCAAATCGTCAATTATGTTCGTTAAGATTAAAAATAATGACTATAATCTCCCTTAATCAACAAGTGTAAATTTTAAAAACGACCGCTTATTTCGTAATATTCTTTACGTTCATTTCTTATTCCAATATACAGCTTGTTCTCGAATATAGAAAAACACAAAATTCTTTTAACATCATTCTTGAAATGATTAATTTTCCCAAAAATTGTTTTTAATGTATCCAATTATTTCCAAACGTACACTTGGCTAGTTACCATCCATATTTCCTTGATACATGCCCTACTTCCAATTCGGTACGTGTTTAGCTGTTTGTCGCTGCAACTGAAATTAAAAAAATGTTTCCATCCATAAATTTGGTATCTAAGTATTTCGAAAATTTTTAAAGAGTTCCAATACTAAAAAAGTTTCCTCACCAACTTATTTTACAATTGGTATACATACGGGTTGGTGGAGATCCTGCGACAAACATTCTAAACCTGCACGCTGTCACTGGGCATGACAGGAAACTAACTATTAGCGGATTTCTTTGTTATCGATTAATTACCCCTTAGTTATTACAAAAATAGGACAGTCATACATCCCAGTTAGTGGTGGTCCATAGGCGAACCCGTCCCAGTTATAGGTACAGCGGCAGACATTTTAAACCTACAGGTTGTCTTCTTTTAAGTGATGATTAGAAAATGTCAAGCTGATTTTGTTTTAATAATTAATTTCATTTATATATTAAGATTCCACCTCTAAGAAAAATTATCGTATCACTTGTATTGTCTGCCAAGCTCTAAGGCGAAGGATTTCTCTAGCTTACACATTGTGTCAGGTAATTGCCCGCTGGCTCCTGTACTATTAGTACTAATTATACCATTAGTTATAATTATAGACATAATTATACAAATAATGTAAGTTTCTCAACGTAAATAATGAAAAAAATTGACCTCGATCATAACATCGCATTGTTGATGACACTAACCACATCATTAAAAATAATATAGTACCAAAAAATGTATGTTCAATTGTCAACTGCAAGTTGAGGTTTGTTATCGGTCCAGTACTTTAAAACGGATAGCTCTATTCATACTATAAATAAAAAATTTAAGCAAAGAGCGTGTTGGGCACCCACAATAGGATTCCGTAGCCGTTTCAAAATTGAAGTGGGCACATTTAAGGGCATAGCCTGGTTTCCATGTTGAAACTGCCCCCAAACGAAGTTAAATTTCTTATCAACTGTTTTAAAGCATTTGACCTACATACGTTTTTGCCAAATTTTCAACCCAATAGCCGCCATATTGGATAAGTAATGGCGGATTATGTAATTTTTGTTTGTCGTTAATTTTAATTAAACTAACGATGTAAAAATTCTGAAAAAATTCATGAAAATGATAATACACTTGTGTGAATTTTTTGCGAATTTTCCAAAGTCTTTTAGAGATACGTATGCCACAATTTTTTCAGATTTTTCAAAAAAGTCCACGATACTTAAATAAATTCATAACTTCAAAAATCGTCATTTCCCATGGTATCGGTCAATGAGAGCAGAGCAGGTCGCAAATATCTTTCATCGCTTAATGGTTGACTCATTCTTCAAACCTTTCGTTATTTAGTGAATTATAATTGATTTTGAACAATTTTAACTAACGAGACTTGAATATTTTTCCTAATGGCAAACGTACAGTGGGTTGTTGTTCTCATATAGCTGCAATTATTTATTATTTATCCCATGCCCGATACCTTTCAAAAAGTGTAAAACTAGCAGAAATATTAAGCAAATTATTTATTGAAAACGTACCAGCGGTAATCAATGAAGATAGTGATGATGACTGAGATAGAATACTATAACCTCACGTTTATCAAGAAATAACATTGTTATTAACGATAATACTAAATTTGGTATAATAGCATTCAACAAACTCATTCTTATTCTTATATTAACAATTTTTGGCAAGTACGAAACGTTTTTGTTAATATCTCTACCTAATAATAATATAACTATTCAGTCGTACTGTCTATAAAGAGTACGTTGTGTATAATAATTATATAGTATATGTCAAGTATGTATCATGTATATCCATAGTTATGTAGAAAATGCATCATCATTTTGTAGTACCAAAAAAATTAAAAAGTTTTGATAGATGTACTTTAATCTTGTTTGCAATTTTCTTAATAAGTCCTTGCTGAAATTCAAGTTCGTTGTTGTGACAATGAAGCCAATCAAAAGTAACTGCATTAAAATAGCATAGCGGCAAGAAAATTTTATTCGTTTCAAATTATTATTTCATTCGACATTAAAGAGGGTATTTGCAGAATAAAACCATTAAAAAAACAACTTTTGACATTTTTTATTTTTAAATTGATAATTTGATAATTTTTTGAAGTTTTCCAATTTAAGTCTACTATTTATTGTAAAATAAAAAAATAAACTGAAAAATGTCGGGTGAATATTATAATAATTAATATTCATGAAATACTGACCTTCTAAATATTGCTAACACCCCCTCTAATCGAATGAACGTAGAATTATTCCCTCAGGGGATACATTGTTAAATAAGACTTTACTTAATAATCTGATAAATGATCAAGTCTCGTTAGTTAAAATTGTTTAAAATCAATTATAATTTACTCAACAACGAAAGGTTTGAAGAATGAGTCAACTATTAAGCGATGAAAAATTTTGCGACCTGCTCTGATTGACCGATACCATGGGAAATTACGATATTTGAAATTAATTTATTTAAGTATCGTGAACTTTTTTGAAAAATCTGAAAAAATTATGGCATACGTATCTTTTAAAGGCGCATCGGTAGTAAAAAATTTGAAGTTGGACGAGATTGCTAACAATGATAAAATTGATTGCAAAGAATTGCAAATTTTTTTTTTTTTGGGAACTTTGCTATAGAAAATTCGCAAAAAATTCACACAAGTGTCTTATCATGTATAGCACTTTCACGAATTTTTTCAGAGTTTTTGCATCGTTAGTTTAATTAAAATTAACAAAAAACGAAAATTACATAATCCGCCATTTCTTATCCAATATGGCGGCTATCGGGTTGAAAATTTGGCAAAAATGTATGTATGTCAAATGCTTTAGAATAGTTAATAAGAAATTTCATTTCCTTTGGGGGCAGTTTCAACATGGAAACCCGGCTATGCCCTTTGTCATGGAAACTGCGGTTTCTTTCACCTAGACAACATTGTCACTATCGTACTATATAGGTAATAAAAAAGGTATCTCATTTTTTTATCGGAAGCACTTATACTCCAATGTACCTTATAATTTTCATTTATCGTACTGAAAAGGTACTATCTGAAAAAAATAGTTATTTTTATACCAAGGCTGCGAAATTCCTTTTTGGGTACCAAGAGAAAAATTATCGCAGAGGCCGCTTGTGGCCGCGGAAGATAATCTCGAGGGCGCTAGAAAATTTCGCGACCATGGTATAAACACTATTTTTTGTGCAACCGTAAATTATAGTTAAACTAGAATGGGCTATCGCCCATTCTAGCTCCTCCGGAGGGGTGACAGCTAAAGCTGTCAATGCGAGTGCTCCGCACTCGATTAGGTAACGCTTGAATCATTGTAGAAAGCTTGATTTTTAGTTTTCAATTTTCACTTTTTTTGGGTTTTTTAAATTTTAAGTTTTCAGTTTTTTAATAATTTTCAGTTTTTTAGTTTTTCGGTTTTTTATCATTCAGTGTTTCGGTTTTTCAGTTTTCAGTTTTTAATTTTTTCAGTTTTTCAGTCTTCAGTTTTTAGTTTTTTAGTTTTTCAATTTTTCAATTTTCAGTTTTCACTTTTTCAATTTTTTAATTTTGTTTTCAATTTTCAGTTTTTAGTTTTTCAATTTTTCAGTTTTCAGTTTTTGTGGTTTTCCGTTTTTAGTTTCATTTTTCAGTTTGTCAGTTTTTCAGTATTTCAGTTTTTCAGTATTTTAATCTTTCAGTGTTTCAGTTTCTCAGTTTCCCAATTTTCCAGTTTTCCAGTTTTTCAGTTTCATTTTTAAAGTTTTAAAGTTTCGAAGTTTTGAAGTTTTTAATTTTCTAAGTTTTTAAGTTTCTAAGTTTTTAAGTTTTTAGGTTTTTAAGTTTTTAGGTTTTGAAGATTTGCAGTTTTTAAGTTTTGAAGTTTTTAAGTTAAGTTTTTCAGGTTTTCAGTGTTTCAGTTTTTTGTTTTTCAGTTTTTCAGTTTTTCATTGTTCAGTTTTTCATTTGTTAGCCTTTTATTTCAGTTTTTCGGTTTTTCAGTTTTCAGATTTTCAGTTTCTAGTTTTTCACCTTTCGATTTTTTAGTTTTCAATTTTTCAAGTTTTCAAGATTTCAAGTTTTCAAGTTTCCAAGATTTCAAGTTCTCAATTTTTCAAGTTTGCAAGTTTTCAAGATTTCAAGTTTTCAAGTTTTCAACTCTTCAAGTTTTTAAGTTTCCAAGTTTTCAAGATTTCAAGTTTTCAATTTCTCAATTTTTCAAGTTTGCAAGTTTTCAAGATTTCAAGTTTTCAAGTCTTCAAGTTTATCAGTTTTTCATTATTTCAGTTTTTCAGATTTTCAGATTTTTAGTTTTTCAGTTTTTCAATTTTTCAGTTTCAGTTTTTCACTTTCATATTCGATTAGGTACTTCAGCAACCTTCACATTCCGAGTTTCAGCTGAATCGGACGGCAAATAAGAAAGTTACAGTAAATAGCGGATATTAGGCTATGGGGACGCCGCCATTTTGAAATTTTCAATGTCGACGTCATATTCACAATCAACTACTTCAGTAACTTCAACATATCGAGTTTCATTTGAATCGGACGATAAATAAGGAAGTTACAGTAAATGATGAATATTATGCTACGGGGACGCCGCCATTTTGAATTTTTGAGTTACGATAACATATTCGTGATCTGTGACCTCGATAACATATACATACCTATTTTCAGACGAATGGCACCGTAAATGGTAAAATAGGTCCTGCAACTCGGCCGCCATTTTGAATTTTTCAATTTCGACGTCATATTCACAATCAGCTACTTCAGTAACTTCAACATACCGAGTTTCATTAGAATCGGTTGGGAAATAAGAAAGTTATAGTAAATAATGGATATTAGGCTATGGAGAGGCAGCCATTTTGAATTTTTGAGTTGCGATAACATATTCGTGATCTGTGACCTCGATAACATATACATACCTATTTTCAGACGAATGGCACCGTAAATGGCAAATTGTGTCCAGCAGCTCCGCCGCCATTTTGAATTTTTCAATTTAGATTTCGGATTCGTATTTGGCGACCTCAAAAACCCCCACATACCGATTATGAGAGGTGTGACGCCAAAATCGACAAACATCGTCCGCCATTTTGGCGCCGCCATCTTGAATTTTGCGATTCTGACATCATATTCGTGATCAGCGTGGTCGATAATCCCCGAGTACCAAATTTCAGGTCAATCGGACGACAAATAAATTTAATTGCGTTTTTCGATGAATTTGGCTCACCCTATATCAGCATTATTTTGCTCACTCTGTAAATTACAAATTACCCAGAATTCCTAGTATATTGTTATGTGCGTTAGTTAAAATGGCGGAAGCAAAAACATGGACTTTCAAAACGGTCATTTTCAGTTTTTGTGGTTTTCCGTTTTTAGTTTCATTTTTCAGTTTGTCAGTTTTTCAGTATTTCAGTTTTTCAGTATTTTAATCTTTCAGTGTTTCAGTTTCTCAGTTTCCCAATTTTCCAGTTTTTCAGTTTCAGTTTTAAAGTTTTAAAGTTTCGAAGTTTTGAAGTTTTTAATTTTCTAAGTTTTTAAGTCTCTAAGTTTTTAAGTTTTTAGGTTTTTAAGTTTTTAGGTTTTGAAGATTTGCAGTTTTTAAGTTTTGAAGTTTTTAAGTTAAGTTTTTCAGGTTTTCAGTGTTTCAGTTTTTTGTTTTTCAGTTTTTCAGTTTTTCATTGTTCAGTTTTTCATTTGTCAGCCTTTTATTTCAGTTTTTCGGTTTTTCAGTTTTCAGATTTTCAGTTTCTAGTTTTTCACCTTTCGATTTTTTAGTTTTCAATTTTTCAAGTTTTCAAGATTTCAAGTTTTCAAGTTTCCAAGATTTCAAGTTCTCAATTTTTCAAGTTTGCAAGTCTTCAAGATTTCAAGTTTTCAAGTTTTCAACTCCTCAAGTTTTTAAGTTTCCAAGTTTTCAAGATTTCAAGTTTTCAATTTCTCAATTTTTCAAGTTTGCAAGTTTTCAAGATTTCAAGTTTTCAAGTCTTCAAGTTTATCAGTTTTTCATTATTTCAGTTTTTCAGATTTTCAGATTTTTAGTTTTTCAGTTTTTCAATTTTTCAGTTTCAGTTTTTCACTTTCATATTCGATTAGTTACTTCAGCAACCTTCACATTCCGAGTTTCAGCTGAATCGGACGGCAAATAAGAAAGTTACAGTAAATAGCGGATATTAGGCTATGGGGACGCCGCCATTTTGAAATTTTCAATGTCGACGTCATATTCACAATCAACTACTTCAGTAACTTCAACATATCGAGTTTCATTTGAATCGGACGATAAATAAGGAAGTTACAGTAAATGATGAATATTATGCTACGGGGACGCCGCCATTTTGAATTTTTGAGTTACGATAACATATTCGTGATCTGTGACCTCGATAACATATACATACCTATTTTCAGACGAATGGCACCGTAAATGGTAAAATAGGTCCTGCAACTCGGCCGCCATTTTGAATTTTTCAATTTCGACGTCATATTCACAATCAGCTACTTCAGTAACTTCAACATACCGAGTTTCATTCGAATCGCGAATTAGGAAATAAGAAAGTTATAGTAAATAATGGATATTAGGCTATGGAGAGGCAGCCATTTTGAATTTTTGAGTTGCGATAACATATTCGTGATCTGTGACCTCGATAACATATACATACCTATTTTCAGACGAATGGCACCGTAAATGGCAAAATGTGTCCAGCAGCTCCGCCGCCATTTTGAATTTTTCAATTTCGATTTCGGATTCGTATTTGGCGACCTCAAAAACCCCCACATACCGATTTTGAGAGGTGTGACGCCAAAATCGACAAACATCGTCCGCCATTTTGGCGCCGCCATCTTGAATTTTGCGATTCTGACATCATATTCGTGATCAGCGTGGTCGATAATCCCCGAGTACCAAATTTCAGGTCAATCGGACGACAAATAAATTTAATTGCGTTTTTCGATGAATTTGGCACACCCTATATCAGCATTATTTTGCTCACTCTGTAAATTACAAATTACCCAGAATTCCTAGTATATTGTTATGTGCGTTAGTTAAAATGGCGGAAGCAAAAACATGGACTTTCAAAACGGTCATTTCTCAGGAAATAAGTGGAGTTGAAAGGCGTTCTATGTCTCAAATTAATCGGAAAGGATGATATTTTGTTGTGATAGTGGAGTGTGCGGGCCAAATCGGAAATTCGGCCCGGCACGGGCGTGTGAATGTTGGGTTTTTTTGTGAGAAAGTGAAAAACATCTACGTACATATAAATTCATAATTAAGCAATTACTTGGAATAGAAGCTCGTTCTGTATCTCGATGGAAAGGGGGAGCTTTGCCCTTTCCCGTGATACCAAATTGTATAGGGAAAATCGAAAATTCGGCCTCGCAGGGGCGAGACAAATGTGACAAATTTGAGTGTGTTAAAACGTAACCTAGAAAATTGTAAAACATGAAATCTTAAAACACTCATATTTTAGTTAATACTGGACATAGAGGCTCGATCTTGGTCTCTATTTAAACACGAAGATTCGCATTTTATTCGTGCAGTACGTGCCCTGGGTTAATTAAAAAATTTAGTGTAGTTCTGTGCGAAATAAGAATGGATATTTTCGTAAAAATCGAAAACCGTAAGTACTTTAAAAATCCATAAGTAAATAAATATCGGGAGTGAAACGGCGTGCGACGTCTCTCTGGAAAGCAGAAGAACGTAGCTTTCCGGCGATACCAAGTTCGACCGAAAAAATGGAAAATTAGGCCCGCGGCGAGCGCGACAAAAGTAGCTTTTCTCGGATCTTTTAAATTTAAAATTTCACGTATTTACGAAAAATTCTTCCACTTTGACCGCCCGTAGTTCGTTAATCTTTGGAGCTGTAGAAAAAAAAAAAAAGACTTTTAGATAATTCGTTTTTCTACATTTTCGTTAGGGCGAAGTATTTTGCTCTAGGAGGCCCCGTTTAGAAGATATGGAGGTTTAAAGGTAAAAATGTCAAATTTTTCGCCTTTTCGCACCGCCGCACCTTCCGGCCGATATCTCCGAAACGAAGCGTCATACGGAATTTTTTAAGATACCGGAGGAAGCGGAAAGAAACGCTCTTGTCCTTTGAGATTTTTTTATTTTGAGCTAGCTCCGACCGTTTTCGAGTTATAGGCGAAAAACCGAAAAAATGAGTCTCGCTGCGGAGCCGAAACAGTGCAAAAACGTGCAATCTTAAAACGTCCGTATTTTTCGAAATACATATTATGGAGCGCCGTAAGGCGTCGCGGCGGAACGGGGAGAGGTTCTAGTTATCGCCAGCCGCAAGCTGCGAGGTCGAACTCGAAAATTAGGCCCGGCAGGAGCTAACGAAAATCGTAAATTTTTGACGTTTATGAAATACCAAAACGCCTTCCCCTATTTTCTCTGGTCCCCCTCGACTCCTCATTCCCAAAAATAAGAGGCGAGAGAGATAGGCGATTTTCGTCCGTTAATAAAGAAAAAACCCGGAAAAATACCGGAACCGAGTATAGCCTATACACTACAGAATTCCCTCCCGAAGTATCGGAGGCGGGCGCGGACCGGCGAAATTAAGCGCGTCTTAACATCTCGAATTTTTAAGATCGCAAAGAGGAAGGGGCTCGCACCAACTGGATTTTATTACTATGATGGTATAAATGACACCACCGTTTATGCCATATTTAGCGGTGGCCTTAATGTCACAGCGTTTCTATGGAAACAATATAAATGACTGAAACCAAGTATTTCGAAAACGAAACTTTGAAGTAAAAATCTGTCTCAGAAACCTTAACTTCTTTTTCAAAGACCCATTTTATGACACCCCGCTCGATAGGGGGCGTGAAAAAGAGAATTTCACCCCCCGATACATACAAGTGGACGTAATAGAAAAAAAAATGATTTCATTTTCTATGTGTGCAGCGGTTATAACAATCCATAACTCTATTTCCACCTGATAAAAACACCTGTGACATGCCAACGGATGGACAGACGGATATGGCGAAACTGTAAGGGTTTTTACGGAATCCCAAAAAGTTCCTATCTGTTCTAAATATAAAATATTTGAGTTTTCCTTCGTTTGTTTGAACCATAATTTTACTTACAACCGTACACTTGCATTAGCTAGCTGTATTCGCTTGAAATATTTATGGAAGTTACAAGCCATTACTATATTTGCCTTCAATTGCTGGGGCAAGTGTAATCAGCAAACATGGTCCGCCACTTTTTAGTAACCGACTTTAAAAATGTTTTAATAGGAGGAGGTTCAATTAGACTTGTATGTATATAACATCCACATTCACGTATTGGAGTGAAAGTATAACCATAAGCATTCATAAATAATATTACTACTATATAAGAATAATAATCATTAACAATCACGAGCAATCATCAGCATCACGAACAATCCGTAGATAATCATCAGAAATCATGAACAATCAAAGACAATTATCAGAAATCATCAGCAACCGTCGACAATCAATAAGTAATCAACCATAAATAATATTGAGAAATCATTAACAATCAGCATCAATCATCAACGATAGATAATTATCAGAAACCATCAGCAATCGACAATCATCACCAATCATCTGCAATCGTGATAGTCAACAAGTAAGCATAAGCAGTGTTAACCCCTTTAATAATGGAGTGGTGGTGGTAGCGGGGGTGGTAGGTTTCATAAGGAAATTTGAGGTCTCCACGTTTCATTATTAAAGGGGTTAACAAAATAAAATAAAATGACACCTTACACGTTCAATAATATTGTCATTCCAGCAGATCATTACAGAAATATCATTACTAAAAATTTCCCTGTCATTATGTTTCGCACCTTACATGTTCATTATTATTGACATTATTTTTTCGTCATTATGTTTCAAGTGGCGATAGAGAGCACACCGATTTTGTTTTATCAAAGAATGGATTTTAAGAAAAAAGCATGTCTAGCTATAATTACTGCATTAAGTATGAAACGTGATGTTAAACTTCGTTATAGGATGAAAGAATTGTTATAGAAATGCGAAAATTATTCAATCTAATATTATTGAAAAACACAGTTATGCGGAGCAGTTTACCAGTTAATGAAAGACTGGCTTTAATTCTGAGATACCTAGCCACTGGAAGAAACTTTGAAGACTTGAAATTTTCAGTTGCAATGTCACCGGCTTCAGTACAACTGTTCTTGAAATCTGCGAAGTACTTATATCTGTGCTTCCACAATACAAATTGAACTGAATAATGGCGAAATAATGATGCTCTCATTTTACACGATCGTTATTACTGACAGTTTCCCCTGCGTCTGTTAATAATGATGCTCGAATATCAAAATATCCGGATACGCTTCATTACTTGTTATCATTCCACTTTTATAACTTCATTAATAATGCCATTATTCTCAGGTAATGACATTACTACTGAAAGTGTAAGGTGCCCTAAAGACATTATTTTGTAAAAAAATCAAAGCCATGAAGTGCATATCGAAACTTAATTAGCAATTAAAAAAGCAATATTTCTGAAGAAAATTGAACTTGGTACGAATCTTGATACTCTCAAGTTTGTTTGTTAAAATGGAACTATTGTTTTTTTTTAATACATTTACACCACTTCAGCCTAGATGCAATAATTTTTATTTTTCATTATACTTATATAGAATTAATTGGTATATTTTATCTATCAAGTTATTAAAAGTAAACACTTCCGATTTGAGGGAGAATTACGTTTACAAAACAAAATTAATGTTCAGTATTATACACATGAATAAATTAGGCACTCAACACCCTATTTATTTAGTATTCAACAAGTGTTCAGTTCTAAAAATTAGGTACGTAGTAAGCGGTTGGGTAGTTCCGATACCTTTTCTGATTGTTAGCATAACATATGTGATAAATTATATGCACACAAATGTGTGAGAGTAGGGAACAACCGTTTAACTTTTCCAATCTGTAAGAAATAACAATAAGTTAATTATTTTAATATAAAAAAATGTGTCGAAACACTAGATTTAAAAAGTCTTATTTTGGCTCCCGGGGGTTAAATCCAAATTGCATTTAAAAAGTGTGAATTTCACAGACCCCTGCACTTTTTAAATGCGCGCCAATATTCTTGACTAAAGATGACGGTCTCGGATGATTAGGGGTCGAGCTTGAGATCTTCAAATGCAATTTTGGTTTTACGCTTGGGAGCTGAAACTTTGCATAAATGTAATTCATGACATGCTGATCGACAGGATTTCGAGATATTAGCCGAAGAAGGTCTTAATATCAACGAAATTACGACTTTCTTCGGCTAATATTTCGAAATCCTGTCATTAAAATTTTTTTGTGACCATGCAGACTTTTGATCAGAGTTATGAATTATCTCTGTATAATATTTTAGGCTCCCGGGAGTGAAATTCAAATTGAATTTAAAAGGTGTGGGGTCCTTTGTCAATTAAACTTCTCTTTTTGTATTTTCGAAGAGTACAAAATTGTACAAGCAACATAATATCGATATCGCTAATGGTTAGCAAGATATAAACAAAAAAGTTAATTTGAGCAACATTTTTTAAAAATTGCAGCTCGATCACGATACATAGAGATGAGAACTTTTAGTACGTTTAACAGCAAACCTCAACGAATATCTTTTTCCGAATTTCAAAATTTCATCAGCTATATCCCCCTAATTTTACCTATTTGACTGTAGTAAGAATAGTGTCTTATTTCAGTTCGTAATTCTGTATTAAAATTAGGTTCTAAGTCCCGTTTTTACTTAATAGTCCCGTGTTTGCCCTATATTTGGAAAAATGTTAAAAGGGAGTGTTAAAGAAAACCCATGATAGTCGAACATAATTGCAATATATCTTCTATTTAATTTTCTCTCACGCTAAACTAAAAAAAAACAGATTCTCCATTTAAATTTTGATTATCACGCTAATTGCATCAACACATAATTAAACATTTTTTGTCGTACTATTGCGCCAGATTTACCTTAGGCCATTCTATGCTCTATGCTACTAGTAAAACTCCATTATCTTGGTTTTTTGAAATTTGCGACAGATCTCATGGGTAATTATTTATGTGGAAGAAATCAAGCTATGGTCATAGATGATGGTGACACCAGAATTACATCGCACTTACGAAATTTAAATACAAGTGTGCCCCAAGGTTCCATCTTGGAGTCACTGTTGTTTACCTTGTACGATTCAGATATTTCAGTTGTCACCAGTTGCCAACTACAGCCATATGCGGATGACTCGCAGATGTACAAATCATTTAAATTTTAAGAGAGGCAGAATGCTTTAATAAACCAGGACCTAATTTATTTTTAAAGTATTCATCTAACCATAATTTAAAAGTTTCTTTTGATGTCACTATGAATAATAACATCCTTCCTATTGTGAATGAGGAAAACAATTTAGGGCTTTGGCTAGACTCAACATTAAATTTTGAACAATATATTTTATCCAAACTGAAAATAGCATATAGTCGATTGAAAAAATTATACAGTTTTGCGAAAGATATGTCCAGCGAGTGTAAGTCAAAGTTTTGTGACTCTCTCATATTATCTTTAATTAACTTTGATGATATTGTATATGGAAATTATTGTGAGCGGCAGCAAAAAAGAAAATTCAAAAAGTTTAAATTCATGTATGCGTATAGACAACATATATCGTCATATCTAAACGAACATGGTACATTAAATATGGAAAATCATAGACGTTTGCACATGCTTACACTTATATGGCGAATAATTTATAATGATGAACCTCAATACTTAAGGCGCAAATTAACTTCGCGAGATCACGTGCATAATACAAGATACATACAAAACTTCTTGGTAGCTTAACATAAAACGATTTTTCAAAGATCATTTACCTATTTTGCGTCTCATCTTTGGAATAAACTTCCAAATGAACCTAAACATTATAAACTAAAAAAAAAATACATCGAGGTAGTCAAAAACTACATCCTAATCGTTCAGAGGTTGCCAACTTGATGTCGTGTTGTGGGTGTATATATTTCTTTAGCTATCAATCGTACTAATTTCTTGAATTTTTGTTTTTATTTAGCGAGGTCAGCCTATTCCCTGTCTGTTCGTATTGCTGAGAGGTGCTATTGTTGTTATTATTATAAGCTGTATCGGCTATTAGTATAAGATTCGTAAAAACATAACTTATTTATATATATATATATATATATTTCTTTATAGTATTAGATACATATTTCCTTTTTTTGATAGGCAAATCGAAGAAAAGCTCTACAGTTCAATTTGTACCATTTTTACTTGTGAGTAAAATAAATGTATTATTATTATTATTATATAAAGATAATATATATGCTCATTCAAAAGTTAGATGAATATCTATATGGGCTGGGTCACCTGGTATTTATAGGGATGTAGAGTAGGGAACAGTTTCACAAACATTTTTTAAATCTATAACGTGTTTTCCTCTCTTTATTTGATACTTTGCCACTGAAAAATATTCAAAAATTTAATGAAACATACCTCTGCGCCAAATGAATCAGACAGAGTTTGGTTCTTGAATACTTTATTGTTACAAAATATCTCACACCTAATAGAAGAAGGTAACTGTCAAACAGATTACATTTTTTATATCCACCCAGTATTGATTACCTATTCTAGTCGTGTAGTAAATGTAGAATAAATATTCAGTCGATATAGGATCACTTTTATTGAAAAGTATACACATAAAACTTGTTATGCCTTCACATTCATTGACATAAACGCTTGTAAAAATAATTATTTCCCTCGGAAGCTAATTTTGTACGATAATATACACAAATATTGTATAATACAAAACATTTATATACATTTTTTTTTTCAGAATCGAACGGACATAGGCCATTATGACTACGCCTGTGATTATACCTGCAACATTGACCAGGTAAGAATTGAATTTTGAACCCTGTACCGAAGATTCTTCAACCGTGGAACATTTCCTGATAATTTTACCTCATAAATTGTTCTAAATTTACCTACAACATAAGCGAAAGCGGGAATCCTATATGTGTGTGACTAGCTTTTGATGTATTCATCTGATCCACTGACCAGAGATCCGTTTCCGCTCTACACGAGTCTTGGATGTCACAATAATTTAGGTGCAATATATATACATTATTGGAGCGATCAATGTACTATTTACCTTTTCAATACAATATCTATTTATTTATTTAAAACTGAGGGTTCAGACAAATTGCAGATATTTTAAAAATTAAATAATAGCCAATGGCAAGTACTATGTATTTGATAAAAATTGGAAACTCTAGGTAGGTAATAAAGAAGTTGAAAAAAAATTAAAGCAGGATTGATTGGAAGGGTAAACACCCCTTTTATCACAGATTCCGTAACTTGTAGAATTAGGTCAAACATGAAAAAAAAACAATATGTTTACCTTTTTTGATCCAAAATAAGGTGTTTCCACTCAGGTGAGTTTTTTCGAGAAATGCTTATTTTTCGAGACATGGCCATTCGAAAATTCCTAAAAGTGGGGGAAGGGAAACGTAAAAGTTGAAAAAAAAATCTCGGTAAAAATGCACTTTACAGAAAAGTTGCAAATAAAAAAAGTCTTGTATTTCGGTGATACATTCACCTGAATTTTTCTGAGTGTTTCTTCAACTTTTGCATTTCCCTTCCCCCACTTTTAGGAATTTTCGAATGGATACATCTCGAAAAATAAGACCTTCCGATCATTTCCTATTCTAATCTTTTTTTCTGCTTTCAATTAACGTCATTACAAACACATGGCACAAGGTTTCATCAAAATCCATTCACTAGCACTCAAGTTAAAGGTAAAACCCCCCCCCCCCCCCCCCGTTGATTGGACTATTTGGGACAATTTCTTTATCAATCATTGAGTATTTTGATACTTCTGCAATAACATCAATGACGGAAGCCTCTACGCCAAAAGGTTCAGAGGTTGTTTTTTGGAGATTGTCTCACTACTGAATATATCTGAACCGAAATAAGATTGCTAAGAAAATTATTATACAGTGCCCAGAATTGCTTAATAGGTTAAACTTCACCAAGTGATAGAGCATTCCAAAATAGGATTATTTTTTATAAAAATAGGCCGGCAATGCTTAGTTTCCGACATACAGTTTGCTGAAGTTAAAATCTTGAAAATATTTTCGAAACACCTTATGTGGCAAATTGACAACAATGAATGGAAATAATTCAGGAGCGAGTGAAACTGGGATAAGGGAGGGGGGTAGGTATAATTTTATCGCAACTTTTTTGTGTATAACCCTTGCATTAATTTATAAGTAGAACTTGGTTTGAAGTTTTTACACAAAGATCTCTTGCACCTTATCTCTAAAAATATCACTTTTTTCAGTCAAACTTATTTGAACTGTATACAGGAATAGTTTTATATGAAAATTTTTCTTAAAACTGAGAAAATAATGACCATAAATCATAATTTGGTTATAGTTTATCTAAAGTGAGTTGGAAAATTATAAAAAAAGACCGACAAAGGAATAGATTTTTAGAATCACTTTTTAATTATTGTAAATATTATTTTACTACTTTATATTAATCGATAGGCATGATGTAAATTATTGATTTATAACAAGTAATGTTAGTTTAATAAACAGTTCTATAAATGATTCAATAAAAGTAAATAAATATCATTTAACCTACGACTATGCTACCGGCAATATTAAGAATGAATCAAGAGCTTATAGGGTACTTGTAATGGTGAGCCAAGGAAACAATCGACTACTTTCGTTTTAGGTAAGTGCATAACATATCTGGTTAACTATATTCGTATACGGATATCGTTTGCAATATTCCAGCACGGTCTCGGCTATTATTCTATCACTTCATGATTTGTAATGATTTATCCTGGTAGCAACGCTTTGAGACTGAATTTTTAAATTAATAATGATACTGTACATTATTTTACTTCCATATATACGTGATGCAGTGGAAGTATAGCAATCGTCAAAAAATTTCAAACATTTTTTTTGTTTGAAATGGGTTTAGAATATCACGAATCGTCGAGATTTTAAATTTGAGCAAAAAATATTCTACCGGTCTGTCTGTCTGTCTGTCGGTCCGTCCGTCTGTTGGCCAGCCCGTCGGTCTGTCTGTTGGTCCAACTGTCAGCTGTCTGTAACTTTTTTGTGCGCGCGTTTTCTCTAAAACGGTTTAAAATAATGAGTTGAAACGTAGACGTACCTATCTATTTTAACGAGATCTGGAACTAGATTATATTTTGATCTTATTCCGTTGAAAGGTTAGGGGGTAAATATGGAGAAATAAGTAAAGTAAGCCAGTAGGAGTCCAGAAACTTGGGATTTGGTGTATATACTAGAAGCTGCAGTTAGAGACTGTTTATCGAGGATGGTGTAATTTCGTTGCGACTGAATAAAAGTGGAGAGTATAATGATCATTATTGTAAATTTGACCCACAAATGACACTTATAGACACCATCTGATAAGTACAGGCTTTTCAATATACCTACCAAACATTTGACCCTTCGATTAATTTACGAAATTACCAATAGTTTGAAAAGCTTCTTAGGTCAGTTTGCAATTTTAGTTTTTCGTATTCCTAAATACACTGTTACAGTACGCTCTTGGCCATTTCTTCTTCAATGTATCAATACAAAGTTGTATACTTAGTGTATTGATTTCCATTTCTTTATCCGAGACATAAAAATATCAACAAAACAATTAAAAAGTTATTTGTTATTGTACAATGTGTACATATAATCATTTATTACATAAACAATTATTTATTTATAACTTTAAAATTGTTTTCCTTGTTTACAGTTCTACTAAACTTACTTATTTTCATAAACATATGTAATTTTTGAGTGACCGATTAAATGTGTTTTTCAGGTTACGAAATTATATTTTGATTGTTATTTCTAGACCATCAGATAGATTTATAACATTTGCTATGTTGTTAAAAATTAAAACAAAATATACAGAAAAATATACGACAAAAAACTGCGTTCGTTTGAAAATAAAGGCATTGGGTAGCTTGCCCCATATTGGTTTTTTATTTTTTCCAGCTGTGGTGACCTTTAAGTAGCGATAACCGCGATTATGTGTGTGAGTTGTGTTACTAATACATATTTTTACTCCCATGTTATGAAAAGGCAGGCAAGCATTTGATGATATGGTTGAAAAATCGAGCACAAGAAAAAGCCAGATTTTGATTGTACTGCGCTCAAAACGTAAAGAATGGTTGTAATTCACGAAAACTTTTACAAAAATCCATCGATTAATATTTTCTTAATTTTGTAAAACTGCAACATTTGTGAAACCTCCCTTATACGAACATTCGTTTGCAAACACGCCCTCCACATCTAACAAACTTAAATTTTTGTAAAGAAAGTTCACTGTTTGTGAAGCCCCTCCCGCTCCATCATTCACTGTCATATTTTCGGTGACTACCCCCCTAAAAGCAAACATATTTTTTAATGGTCCCCCTTTTAATTTTGGTGCTGATCAAATCAGCAGTTTTGGAAATATACGCAATTTTGCGGAATATGGATGTTTCGAATTTTTATACTTGTGTTTCACACCTAGACATGAACAAAGTATTTTGTTGTCGAGATAATCCAGTACGGATTTCTACCCTGCAAAAGGTTAGGTGCAAACCATTTTGAAATATGTTGTTTAGGTCTGCACCATGATGAAAAATCCAAGATTTCTACCTTGGAGGAAGTGAGATACGAGCTGCCATCTTAGATGAAAGGTGCAAAACATGGTGTTTTCAAAACAACTCCACAGCGGTTAATCTGACGACAACGTCTCTAACAATCTTTAAAGAAGACCAAATTCTTTACATCTTTGGTATATTTTTTTGTGTCTAATATGTATCGAGATATAGAGGCAGGATGATCAACATTTTCCCAAAAAAAAATCATCAAACCCCATTATTGTTGGTAAATCATTATTCCTCTTCAACCAAGGAAGTACAAAATTTTGTTCGCATGCCCACAAGATCACGATCATTGGCATCTTCGAACATCAGGATTCCAAACCAGAAGATATCACAGACGCTGAATTACACTTTCTTTTTGATTTGTATGGTGGCGATATGGAAGAACAAACCCTGGAAGAAGTCAACTACCAACGTTTTGCAATATCAACAACAAAAGCAAACTAACTCTTGCTTCTTTGCCACCAACGAAGCACGCTGCAGGGTATCATGCAATTAGGAGGTGCCATAATGTCCAGATATCATATGGAATTCAAAAAAAATACAGAAGACTTGGATTGCAAATTTAGTACCAATGGATTTGCTTCAGTAACAATGACCGAGAAACCAGCACCCAAGATCTTATTGAAATTCATTTTATGTAATTGTAAAAGCGAATGCGGCGAAGCATGTGGCTGTTGGGTTGAAATGCTCTATTGTATGTGGATTCTGCAATGACCCATCATGTGAAAATGCACCAAAGATTCGCATGATGATAAGGAAATTTTAGTAATGCAAGCTCAGATTCTCAGGAGTACAGACGATGAGTTAGAATATGACATCGAGGACCAATGTTATAATATAGATATATAGATCCAGGCATTCTAAAGAAGAAAAAAGTAATATAACCAGGAAGATAAATTACGAAATACGAGCCGCACTGGAAGCTATGATGGTGTGAAAATGAGTTTCATTTGAATCTACAAAATTATTATAATCATTTAAAAAATAGCCAGGATATAAATTTAAAAAGACAAATATAGTGGGTTTGACGATTTTTTGGGAAAATGTTCACCTTACCACCGCTAACTCGTTACGTATTAGACTTACAAAAACATTGGGTGGGTAGTTAGTAGTCGAGGCTACTAACGAGAGGTTTCCGTGAAAACGTACGACTAAGTTCCTCCTTCCTTGTGTCCTACGGTGGGCGGGAGAAATTTCGGTTGGTTTATTTATCGCTTTCAACCTTCCTCTGCCGAACGCTGCCCTCCCCGTTGTCCTCCATCCAGTAGTTTTCGAGAATTACTCGTTTCAAACTCGACCGTTTTGGTGTTGCTCATAATTTTGAATTGACATTCAGTATTCGTACCGAATACGTCAACAATTATAAACATAGGATGTAAGGAATTTTGTCTCCTTTGAACTTTGTTGAATCAACCGTTGGGGAAAATTATTTTTGAGGAAACCATAGTAACTCCTTTCATCGAAGATGGCGGTTCCCGCATCCTTCCACGAAAACTTGAATTTTTCATTAAAACGCCATATTTCAAAATGGTTTCTGCCCCACTTCACCTTTTGTAAGGCAAAGGCCTTTTTGTCTCTACTGGCTGGATTATGATGACACTGAGGTATAAGGGTATTCCATTTTATAAGGTCATGTACTCTTGCAAAGAAGTCTAATCTTAAAGCAAAAATGTGCAAAAAATCAAGTTAGAGCGACACAGAAATACAAATGTAGAAATCAATAAATTACATCCAAATATTATAATTTTACGGCACCTTAATAAAATAAGAATATACATTTTACACACGTATTAATTTTATAGTATTTTGAATCTTAAATTAATTTGATGCACGCATTTATCGCAATAATATTTTCTCACATTATAGACGTCATTGAATTATTGCTACTTTAAAATAGCTAATTGACTTTAAAATAGATAATTGTGCGAATTATGATGTAACAAATGATCATTTGAAATTGAGAGTTATGAAACTAGCACAAACAAATTAATAATTGTATCAGCTACGATTCAATTAATTTTATGAAAGACATTATATTATAGCACCCACCTTGGATGATGAGATAATACAATTTGCATATTTGAGTAGAGAAACTCTAGGGAGTTTGATATTTTCATTCATAACTATAATACTTAAATTTACCTACAGAGTGTTTCAAAGTTAAAGGTACATACATTACTTGTGGATAGAGGGCACTTTTACGGTTCCAAATTACCCAGCAATAATGCATCCATCGTCCTTCCTTACTGAGATATAGGATGTTTTATTGATTTTAGCCAGATCTTTCATTGATCATAACTGTTGAACCACCCTGTATAATCGGTTCATACTTAGAATGTGGGTTTCACTTATTTTTCTTGATAGAACTTCATAATAAATTAAAAAGAAATCCAGGTCCGGCTTAATAAAAAATTGACAATAATTGTATGTCAAAATCAACACCCTGTATGACAAAATTTTGTAAATCTGTTTCGATATTCTAAAAGAGCGGAAAAAACTGAATAGAGTTAGTAGCTCTCTTAATTTTTTTGCGCATTTCATTCATCAACCTTGATTACTTGCCGTAAATCCAATTTCATTAAAATGGTCGAGACAGTTGGAACTTGAATATTTATTTCAGAATTTAATTAACAAAAAAAATTAACTTGCAGCAGTGACAATTCTTACACTTCTAGGCTAGGTAAGTGACTTTTGTAAAATAATTTTAAGAACAATGTAGTTTTCCTGATAATCTATCAGGGAGGATATGTGACCCAATCAAACGATTGTTGAAAACACCGCACCAAATACATACATATTAACAGCAAATCGATGTTGAAATTTATTGTCTTATTGCATGTGGATTCTTTTCTGTCCAAACATGTGAATTTCTTAAATTATAAACACCATCTCTTGTGATGATTTTATAACATAGCTGCTTTGTCGTCAAGTAAGCAATGCTGAAAATTTTTGTGTTTGACTTTTACTTCATATTTACTGGTTCGACATACTTGAGTTTTATTATTCTAAAATATTTGTTATTTGTATTAATATTATTACCCACATTATAAAGTACATAATATGCCTTATCAATTTTCAAATGGTGAATATGCGGATATAATCTGTGTATGGATTTTGTGATGGCAATGGATGGGCTGCTGTGAGAGAATATCAAAGAAGATTTCCTGGACGCCGAGTTCCTGATCATAAAACTTCTGCTAGAGTTGTCAATTATTCTAAAAATCGTGGTCGATATCCAACGGCCACCTTAAATAGCATCAAGTAAGGCAACCTTTAGCTGTAGAAGAGAATATACTAAATATTGTTGCAAATAATACAAAAATTAGCACAAGAAGAGCGGGTCATGCTTTAGGTGTTCCACATGTCAGTGTTTGAAGAACACTAAAGAAAAATAATATCTATCCATTTCATGTTCAACAGGTTCAGAGGTTAGAGGAAGGGGATCGGTTAAATATTAGTAACTGGATTATTTGGATTCGAAGAATTCTTAACAGATGTCTGTTTACAGATGAGGCACAATTTACTATAGATGGTGTTTATAATTTAAGAAATTTTCATGTTTGGACCTAAGAGAATCCACATGCTGTAAGACAGAATAAATCTCAACATCGATTTGCTGTTAATGTTTGGTACGGTCTTTTCAACAATTATTTGATTGGGCCACATATCCTCCATAATGGATTATCAGGTGAACTTTATTTAGACTTTTTACAAAAAATTTTACCCGTGTTATTGGAAAATGAAAATATTGCGGAAATATGTTACACCAGCATGATGGCGCTCCACCCCATTTAAGGAATATTGTAAGAAATTTCCTGAATGACAATTTTCCAAATATGTGGATAGGTCGAAATGAACCTCATCATTGGCCTTCAAGGTCACCGGATTTCAATCCTGTTGATTACTATCTTAATAGCAATAATAGCAATAACAAAATACTAGTTTTGCCGGTTCCCAATTTTGTCCAGAAACGTACCTGATTATTCGATTAACTTTTGGCAAGTTAACATACATTTCAATTATAAGAGCATTGTTGTAGCTTCCTACCTCCTAATTTAGTATACGTATCAAATCTTTACTATTATCGGTACATTTTTTTGTAGGATGTAAGCGGAAACGTGTAATGAAAATTTAACAATCCACTTGATTTTAATTTAGATTGAAACCGATTATACAGTACATAATTTTACGATGCGAAACTAAAATGTTTATTATCAATTATCATTATTGTTTGACTGTAACAGTATTTCGACTCAGAATATGTTTTAATTATTTTTGATAAAAGAAATAACCACAACAATGCGCCTGTTAAGTTTAATAAAAGTCAATACACTAAGCAGAACAGCCTATTTACTTAATCAATTCAGTTGATAGCTGTACGCAATGACATCATCGTTTTGTTTGAAATAAATTGCTAAAATGTGCACAAAAGTTACCATGTGGGTAGGCGAAATCGTTAATCATATTTAATAAAATGTTATCATTTTTATGAACTCTTTATTACTGAGAGTTCTAATTCAAGTAAATAATCTTGAACTATTATTATATTCATCGCAATTACAAAAAATTATATAAAAAAATGTGTTACCCATATTAAGGGGGTTGTGTATGAAAAGTGATCCGCCATTTTGAGACGTCCGCCATATTGGATTTATAACGAAATTAGATATACTATTACATTGTTACCGGACTTACACACATTCAAATTTCAAAGCTCTAGCTTAATTAGAATTAGTCGAAATTTTGATTGCATGGTTTGACCAAACACACTAATAAACAAACAGGTGAAGTTAAACAGAAGTTTTAAAAAGAAGTCCATATTGATTGGCATTTTTATAAAATAGTAATTGTCACCCGCTGAGAAAGAAACCATATTGTGTTAATAATCGAATTCTGAAAAACTTTTAAAATGACCGTATATCTGTCCGTCACGTTTCTTATACAGTGGGTTACTGTTAGCTAGAAGAAAAACCCTATGATTTTTTTAATTTAAAAACATCTACCATTAAATGAAACGTTATTAATCATTTCAATTTAAAAAATTGACAGATTTCACAAACTTTGCAACCATCGGGACATTGGAAATGATAACACCATACATAAAACATAAACTTATTCCGGACTCGGCTTCGCCTCGTCTGGAAACAGCTACGATCCATCCCAAAAAACATGATTTTAGGTACTTGTTACAAAGATAACTATTCGCTATTTGTCAAACTTTGTGAATCCATGGCGACTACGATTGGCGCTGACGACAACCGCATTATAACTTCATGTTCTTCGCGCATACTCATACACACACACTTGCTCAGTATTACGTGATCTGATCTCGACCTCGACTCTGTCATGTCGGCGGCCTTGAATAAAACTCGTAACTTTGGCCCCATATACGAACATTAACCTTTCCAATGTTAAAAAGGAAAACATTATTTCTGCAGGCAAATCAAACCCGAATTTGTGAAAAAATTCATTAATCGTTACAAAATAAAAATAAAAATTCGGCGTGCCAAGGAGTTGACAGATAGCGCTATAGCACGGAAAAGTAGTTAAACAGACAAGACGGGACGAAGAAAGCAAATTTTGTAGCATTGGACCGAGAGTTAACGACGTGTTACGAACATAGTGATTTTAATCATTTCAAGTTAGTTTTGTGTTATTCTGTGGACGCGACGCTATTATTGCCTGCAGCGATAATAATTATTAACAACTAAATATCAGAATAAAAACTTACTACCCTAATCTAAAGAAATCACAGAATAAAAACCTACTAATCTAACCTAAAGAAATCATAGAAAAGAATTTGTGAAAAAATATATTAATCGTTCTAATTCAGCAAACATGGGAGTTTGAATCCGGGACCTTTCGCACCGTAAGCGAGAACATTACCTATGCGCCAACCATACGGCTGATGATGAACACTAGGGCAAGGAATAAATAGTGAGACAAATGATATCATGATTCTTTATTCGTCCACCGCAGCAGCACTAATGCGTCCCGGCTCGATGCTACAAGTTTTCCTCTCTCCGTGCCGCCTTTTGTTGAACAGGCGGTACAATATGAATCGGCGCTGACCGACTACACCGCATCGCCCCACATAGTAACAGGCCCTCGTTAAGTATTACATCATCTGATCTTGATACTTTCATAACCACGGCCTTGGAAAAAACTCGTAACTTTTGTCCTATATGCTATACGTGAACATTAACGTTTCCAATGTTGTTTGTTTTGTATTTAACTGGAAGTTTTGTGATATACTGCTTGCCATCATTAGTATTGTACACCTCGAAAATACAAAACAAAGAGTATATTGCATTCGATCGGCACATTTCTAAAACCGGTGATATCGCTTGTTTATGTACATATTTTACTATCATACTTTTCACCATAATGTAACATCCAACCGTCGAACTATGGCATCCATTTTGACACATCATGTCGTAGACATTAACGACAGTAAAAATAACGAATGGTGGCCTTGTAATTACACTTTTCTGAAAATCATCTTAGATATAACACCACTTCCTCTTGCAACACTCTTAACCCTCCAACAACCCTCCAGAACTACCGATGTCAAGTAATATTTGTTTAAACTTATATTAAAATAAGACATCCAATCGTCTCCTACCCTCTCTAGGCAGGCGCAGAATCGAGAGGGATTGTTACAAAATCATAATGACAAAAGAATTATTATAAGCAGATTTTTACTTTTCCTGCAAGTACTGTGGGCAGTTGACTCAACATGTGTATCATGTCGATTGTCGAATTCGTCAATGCTCCACAAATACAAGGTGTAATCAGTTTCATATCATTAAAAAAACTGGTAATGGGGACCGACTAGACAAACAAAAAACCTTTATGACTTTTCCCTCTATGGGCACTTTGAAAAAACTGATCTAGGTCAACATTTTTAATATTATGGTAGACAACAATTGAGAGAATGCTTTTCTTGGTCAATGGACTTGTAGTTCCCAATTATACAACTTTTAAATTGTCATAAAAAAGTGCTCGCCGGCACACGCGGTGGTTTGCGGTGTAAAAGTAAAGGCCTTGGATCATCGACCGCCTTTGATGGACCGCCTCAACTGAACTGAGGCAATTATAAAGAGGTTAATAATTCGTTCTCTCTTTCTGCACAATTGCAAGCAAATAATGGCCAGAGAGGTTTAAACAGAGCATTTCTTTACATGCGTGTTTTTTAATTTGGAACAAAATTTTGGATGATTTAGAAAATTTAAATGTGGTTTATTAACATTTGTAACATAAATGAGTGTCCTGGGTTAAAAGCTTACTACCTACCTAAATAATTCAAAATCTCTGCATCTGCATCAATACACAGTTCGGTACGTCGAATTAAGGACATACGCACTTCGTTCAACACTAAACACTAAACTATCAACTAACGTTGTCAATAAAGAAAAATAAAATAAGAACTTGGTATAAAAGCCAAAAAGGAATGCAAAAGGAACGAACAAGTAAGTTGTGTCTGTACGTAATCAAGAATTTGACAACTTGAACGGTAAGTCACTAAAATAAATCTTAACTATAAATACACAATGACGCGAAATTCAAAAATAACAAAAACAACGAAGTATAGTTTTCTGCAGATCAGATCTAGATCTAAACCTACCTCAATATTCCAGCAGTTCTCAAAAAATTTTATTGAAAATTTGCGAAATTTTTGTTTATTTTTTTTTCCAAAACTATGAGCTTTAGACCTCATATTATATAAGGTTTTTTTGTTTGTCTTGTCGTTCCCAACCACCAGTTTTTTTAATAACATGAAACTAATTACACCCTGTATATAAATATTATTCCTATCTTGACGCAAGCAAAACAGAGTAAAATGTTTTAATTTATCACTGTACCAAATAACTATTTATTTACCAAAGACAATACTTTTAAATTTCTACTGTTATTGTGCACGAAAATTTTAAGTACGACTCTGTGGGATATCACACATGCTAACGAGTCAGAGATTTATGATCGGTTTTTATGAATTTTTGTATGTGTATTAAATATGCATTTGGAGTATTGGAAAATACGTTTGCGTTTCGTTCCGTGGCTACTCCGTGAACTCGTCAGTAAGGTATGAAGGATTAGGTTGGCAGGAACGAAGAGAGTACCCCTTTTTGTAGTACTCTACCCGTACCAGTACAATCCTAGGGGAGAGATTGTGCGATGCAAGGAGGAAACGACCCAGAAACTCGACTCGTGCATGGGCGTGTGTCTCCGTAGTAATGGACAGGGGTACAGGTGAAGAGTACGTCGACGATCACGTCAGGGTCACCAATTTGGGGCACTGGAAAATATGTTTGGATGTTTGCGTTTCGTTCCGTGACATTAAGATCTTCTCTCCTTGAAAGTTTTTTCACACTGGACAATCAGTAAGTTTTTTGTTTCCTAGGGTTCATTTGTTTCTGCAATCCCTAATTTCTATTCTGGGGGAATGTTTTATGGGTTCACCTATGGTGTATTTTTGACCTAATTTGTTTTCAGCTTGTTTCTTGAGATTTTCTGCGGTATTTTTTTACATTCCACTATAATTCCTCCGTCCTGCGCATTCTTTATACCAGATTCAGCGACTCTTGTAGGGTCATCAAACGAATCTTTGATTTCCTTTCGGGTGTGGTTATTAGTTTGCTCGTTTTGCACTTGATTACAAGTACTGGGTCAGTATTTTTTAATTTAACCTATCGGTAAAAGTTTCATGAATTTTTCTCCGTGTTTATGATTTGCGCTTGTGCACATGTCATATCTGTTATAACTTCTTATTGTCCTAACGGCTATGAAACAGCCAACAATAACAGTTCAATAAATAAAAGAAGATATTTCACAATTATGTGATTTTTTTTCGAAATTATTATGAAGATGACGATTAGTGCTTGTCACGCATCCCATGGAAACCATGGAAATAATATGTCTAATTGATGGTTTCTGATAACACTCTTCGCAAAAGGTCGTCAACTAAATTGCAATACAGCTGATTTTTCTGACTAATGTTGACAAAATGAAAATCAGAGAAAATTTTTTCTAAAAATTTGTGATCAGCATGAAATCAAGTACTTATAAAAGGAGTACTTTAATTTATGATAATTATGTAAATGTTTATGTTGTATTATAATTAATTTTAATAATTAATGATGTAGACAAAATATTAAACAAATTATATTAATTTTCTGCAAATTGAGTACATTTTAATCGGAGTTATTTTTTAGATAAAAATGTGCGTATCAGTATTTTTTCGGGAGATATTTCGCAACATCTTTAAAATTTTCTTTATATTTATTGTCGTTTACATATCAAGTAAAGACAAAACAAAATAATGTCCAATTTTGTTTTTATTATTTAATATGTAGAGACGTCAAAATGTTTCCATACAAAATGATAAACAGTTTTTGAAATATAGCGACCCACCGCGTATTGCACGGAGGATTCTTTTCGTATCCACACTGTTTAACATTATAACCTTAGATTTGACAAACACATATATTTTAGCCCCCCACCCATTAAAATGCCATGTCAAATGTCATTAGAATGTCACGAAATTTCGAAATATTAAATTTGATCGAAAAAAATGTCTGTGTGTCGGTCCATCTGTATGCCTGAAACTTTTTTGTGCCCACGCTTTCTTTGGAACCGAGCGGTTTAAAATATTGACTTGAAATATGGTACACGTATGTATTATAAAAAGATCTAGAGTTAGATTATATTTCGAGCTTATTTCGGTGAAAGGTTGGGGGTAAATATGGGTAAATAAGTAAAGTAAGAGTCCAGAAACTTGGGATTTTGTATATACTTGAAGCCAAGATCTCAATTCTTTTATAACATTTAACATTATCTCTCAGCAGAATTTCGTTAATTAAAAATGGCCTTATTTGCTCTCCTGGAGACCTGTAAAATGTTTCGCCAATTTGAAAAATACTAGGGCGATACAAACTAGATGATATTAAAGTGGAAAGGTCAATAATAACTAATAGTAATGGTCGTAAACACATTGGCCAAGGACACTTCGCGGCCATTAAAGTCCATAATTCAATCTAGCATGCCGAGTTGTAAAGTGAACAAGACACGCTTTAACGCCTACAATGTTCTTTTTAATTCCTTCTTCATGAAAGACATCTGCGTAACTCATGTCATACAGTCGAGTCGGTTCGAAGGAAAGAAGTAAATCCGCAAAGGTCGATGAAATAATAAGGCATCACCCCTTTTTTCAATTGCGTTAATAACTTCATTCTCAGTTTACTCTGGTGCAAAACGTCAATGAGTAAAATGTGTTTCGCATCTTGCAGCTGTAATATCAGTTAAAGTTAATGAGCTTAAACACAAGCTGATTACAGGAATGTATCAATTTGTGTCGTAGATAGTTCCTTCCTTATACTTACCTAAACTAATATGGTAGTTTCAAATTTCGGTGGTATGATACTTGGATACTTAATGAAAGCACAAAGGACTCCTATTTTTCATTTTTCTTAAACACACCTCTGAGGCCAAAACTTTTGAACACGTTGTGGCAGCCCACTTGCCTTATTTACTATTTTTATTGTAAAAATATTTTATTTTGGTAACTAGGAGAAGAAAAACAAAATATTTTTACAATAAAAATAGTAAATAAGGCAATATCAACACTCGACCCTCGTTTTGCTAACCACGTTAGCATCATCGGGAGAAGTTTGATGATGCTAACGTGGTTAGCGAAACGCACGTCGAGTGCAGTGTTCAAGAGTTTTGTTCTCTATTATCATACTCTTCGCAAATACAAAATGAAGGGTATATTGCATTTGATATTCACATTTCTAAGACTGGTAATATCGCTCGCAGAGAAAAAAAATCATATCGCTGTGTTGGTAATCGAATTCTGAACAACATTTAAAATGTACGTCCATCTGCCTATCCGTCTGTTTGTTCGTTCGTCACGCGTCTTGTAATCACGATAACTTAAGAGTGAAATGCCCAATTTTATTGAAATTTGGACAGTAAGTTAATGTTATCTAGAGGAAGAACCCTATTGTTTTTTAACAAAATTGATCAATAATTGAAAAGTTGTTATTTAAATTAAGAAAACTATTACTTCCACATCCACGTAGTGGATTGGAAGTATGGTAATCGTATGAAATTCTTTTTTTCTTGAAATAAGTTTAGAATGTCATGAAACGTCGAGATTTTAAATTTGAGTGAAAAAAAATTTGTCTGTCTGTCAGTCTGTCTAACTTTTTTAACTATTTTTTTGTCCGCTTATTTTCTCCGGAACGGCTTAAGATATTGACTTGAAATTTTGTACACGTATATATTATAGATATTAGAGATCTGGAATTGGATTGTTTTTTGAACATATCTGCTGAAGTGTTGGGGGGTAAATAGGGGGAAATAAGTAAAGCAGGCTGGTGAGAGTAATAATATTTTTCAACCCCCCACCACTATGAAGGGGTTGATAAAATAATATTGAGATATTCACTTGAAGTTTAGTACACGTATTATGTATTATAATGACATCTGGAACTAGATTATATTTTCAGACGATTCCGTTGAAGGGTTGGGGGTTAAATAGCGGTAAATAGGGGCAAATAAGTAAGGCAAGCTGGTAAGAGTACAGAAACTTGGGATTTGTTGTATATACTAGAAGCGAAGACCTCAGGTTTTTTCATAATATTTTCCATCTCCCCACCACCCCACTTCCTCATTAAAAGAGTTGATAAAATTAAATTGAGATTTTTACTTGAAATTTGGTACACGTATGTATTATAACGACATCTGAAACTAGATCATATTTTGACATGATTCCGTTGAATGAGTGAGGGGTAAGTAGAGGTAAATAGGGAAAAATAAGTAAAGCAAGCTGTAAGAGTACAGAAACTTGGAATTTGGTGTATATACTAGAAACCAAGGCCTCACACATTTCTTTCTAATATTTTTCAACTCCCCCCACCTCCTTCTAATGGGATTAATAACATAAAATTGAGATATTCACTTGAAAATTAGTACACGTATGTATTGTAATGACATCTGATTGAGATGATTCCGTTGAAGGGGTGGGAGGTGGTAAATTGTGAATAGGGGAAAATAAGTAGAGTAAGATAGAAACTTCATTTTTAACGTATATGGTAGAAACCAACGCCTCAAATTTTTCTATGACATCTGTCCCAAATATTATTAAAATTCTATGACCAATAATTTCCATATACTAAAGTGCAAATATAGTCAAGATGCTCCCTTTAAAACGACTTGGATGAAAAATCTGGATGTGGAAGTAGTGATTTCCTTTTTATGTTTTGTAAATAAATAGAAAATGTCTAAAACTAATAGTATTTACAAAGAGTATAATGGTTAGCTTGTTTATATTTTGTAATTAAACAAAAGATGTCTAAAACTAATATTATTTACAAAAAAGCTGCGAGGAATATTCTATAAATGTGCAGCAATTATATATTAAAAGTTCAATAAGTCGGCGAAGAGTATGATGGTTAGCTTGTTTTTTATTATTAATTCTGTTATTATTATTTTTGATAATTAATTATTATAAATTATTTATAAATAATTAATTAAATATTTAATTGAATAGTCTAGGTTTATTTTTTCAAATTCGAATGTTTAGAAGCAGAAGGCAAAAATGAATTGCCAACCTATGTTTTTAGAGCAAATCGACCCCGCTGATTCGGATTATTTTGGTTGTCATCTCGAATTCGGGGTTGAACCTCCCCAAGACCACCCCTAAAGGTAATTTTTTTTCAATTTATCGAGAATATCTTCTTAAGAAGTGAATTCGAATTTCAAACTTTGCAAAATAATGAAAATCTGAATACATTTTACACACAATGTGAAGAAATATCCTTCTGAACAACTATGATTAACTATTTTGTTCTTTCTGAAATTTGTCTCATTTTAGACTCCCGTTGCACGTTAATGAGCTAGTGGAATTATAACTTTATATACATCATTTTAAAGAAAATTTTATAATCTAGCTACATCAACTCTCTAGACATTTTTCTCTCAATCGATTCACTCCTTACCAAGATATTTTCGATAAATTGAATAAATGTACCTTACGGATGGCTCAATGCCCAATTTGGAAATTTTCGGAATAAGCTCTAAAAAGGTACGTTGGCAAAGGTAATATGATTTGCTTCTAAGAGTGAATGATTTCCGAAGGCTTTTTAAAAAATTGATCCCAGACTATAATATAGAATTTTCATCAAATTATTACTCTCTTCATGAAAGCTTTAAAAATAATTCGCTTTTTATTCAAATAAATTATATGCATATATATGTTAGTACAGGGAATGAAGGCAACATTTTGTAAAAACCTGGCAAATATTAATAAAAGGATCATATCCGGGATTTAAGTAGGTAATAACCTGTAGAATGAAATGATGCATTTTTTACACTTCCAAGTTCCGGGTAAATTCAAAAAAATTTCAAAACACTTTCTTATTTTCAATTTCTTTGCTCTAGTGGCTGAAATGGCGAAAATAGAGAAAGAAGTTTCCAACAGAAGTTGTAGCTCGTCTCTTTCTCTACAAAAAAGGTTATTACAAATGTTTGTCTTACTTAAGCCGTTTAGGAGATAAATCCAGTTTTCCACTTATAGTTTTAAGCCGCTCCGAAATGCGCGGAAAGTGAAAATTCTTCGGGAGTTTCGTACGATCGAGCACATCGATCGATAATTCTTACTATTCAGCGCTACAAAAAAAAACTGAAATTGACATAAATTGTAAAGAAAAGTTTCAGCCTGAATGTGGAACTAATCACAGAATTCATACAAAATTTTATCATTGAGAAAAAGGTGTGAGAAGATGGTTTAGTAAACATTATACACTTCATTTATTCATATCTTTGAGTTTTATGCATTCTCCCTGTTTCTCCCGTAACATAGGTGCTTATTCACTACATGTATTCGTTGCCACACACTTTAATCTATATTTTGTGAAAATCTCATTGAAGAATATTTAGAAACAAATAAGTTAAATATGTTTTATTGTATAATTGTGCATTTTCTGAACGTGTATGAATAATTTAGACAAATTAAAAAAAACTGCACGCATTTAAAAAACTCTAACGTCATTCGACAAAATATGTTTTATCGTACTTATAATCCAAAAATTAAGACTGTGCTATTATTATTAATTAAGATACAGCGAATTGAACTCCAAAATTTGGAGGTGACTGTTCAATGAGAAATATACCCCCTAGTTTGATCGCAAGGCATATTCTTCCAACAAAAGTAATTGAAATAAAATGATAATTGGATTAATATATCATTATATAAGAATAGATTAGCAAAATGAATTATTATTCTAACGACTCCTGGCAAAGATGTGAATAAATCTGTGGATCAACTGTACAAAGTTTACTAAGCCATCTTCTAACACTATTTCTGTATTTCTGTGTGATAAGATTTTTTATGAATTTTGTGATTAGTTCCACATTAAAGCTGAGACTCTTCTCTACATTTTATGTTCTTTTCATTTTTTTAGGGGCTCTGAATAGTAATAATTATTTATCGATGAGTCCGGTCGTACGAAACTCCCAGAGAATTCTCATTTTTCGCGCATTTCGAAGCGGCTCAGAACTATAAGTGGAAAACTCGATTTATCTTCTAAGCAACTTAAGTAAGACTAAAATTTGTAAGGACTTCTTTTGTAGAGAAAGAAACGAGCTACAACTTTTGTTCTAAACTTCTTTCTCTATTTTCTTTATTTTGGCCGCTAGAGCAAAGAAATCGAAAATCAAAAAGTTTTTCCAAAATTTTTTAAAATTTTCCCGGAACTTGGAAGTGCAAAGAATGCATCGTCTCATTCTCCAGGTTATTACTTACTTAAATCCCAGAGATGATCCTTTTATTAATTTTTGTTACCCTAAATGGCTAACTTGCCTGTACTATGTAAACATAGTAAGTCAGTATCTCCTCAACAGTTTGAAGTTTGATAAAATGTCTGAGACAGAAATTTTAGGAGGTCAGGAACGGCAAATTTGAAAATTATATCTAAATCTAGAAGGCGTTTCAAATAGTGGTGGCAAGCTAATAGTTGAATTTATTTTAATGGAGCGTTCAACAATTTTTTATATATTCATATTTGATTCTTAATTTTCTTACCAGACATATTTCATTTTGAACTTCTCTGCGGCGTTGCCACGTTAATCAACTTTTGCAGCTAAAAAATGATCAAAAGTCCAAAGCACATGTCAGGGAAATCTGAACAAAAATTGCGGAACAGTAATACCAGGTGTTTTTGATACATATTCTAAAAAATGTATTTCCAGCGGTCAAGAATAAAATCGACAAAAAGCGTATTTTCGTTTTGACCGTCTGTTTCATTTTGAATGTTGGTCAAGGTCATGTACTGGGCCTTTCAAAATTGAACCTAGTTCTACAGGGTATTCTCCACGATTATTCAATTTTTTATATTTTCAAAGTGTTATAACTCAATTTCTTCAAATGGATGTACATTTTGACTTAAAATATTGCAGCAATCAATTACCTAGACGCTGAAATCTATAATGACAACTTTTCTTCTACATGAATTTTTCAAGAGTCGTCGAGGAGAGTGGTCGTCATGAGGTATCAGCGTATGGGTAATTGACGGATGGACGGACAAACAGACAGATGGATGGAAGGACAAACAGACAGACAGTCATTTTGAGAGTTGTTCAGAATTCGATCACTAACACAGTGATATGATTTTTACTTTCTACGAGCGATATTGCCAGTTTAAAAATGTTTGATAAAATGCAATATATTCTTCATTTTGTAAAGAGCATAATTATTCTTTATAGAAATTAAGTGATGCAAATAATTCTTTCATTAAAAATTCTCCATTCTTTTCTGCATAATTGATATCGTAGAAGTATGCACCCATCTGCAATCGTGTTTAGAATGCCTTGATGCTGAAATTTAAATTTCACTTTTTGTGTACACTTTGTTGAAAAAATTTCTGAAACATTTGTTAACAACAAACTCGAGAATAACCTGGCAGCATCTGGATTTGGGAAGAACAGGGTTTCGATAATGGTTTAAAGATCATTAACAAATGATAAAAAAATAAGCCTAACAAATACGGTGGAAACATAAAAATAATAAATTTTCAGTAATAAAAATTTCCGTAAAATTCTTTTTTAGGCTTTTTGCAATCGCGGGCAGAATGGTGCCCTCTATACTGGTAATGATGTGCAAGGTCATTTCAGATAATGTATATATGTTTTCAAAACTGTATCTTCGAGTCATCCATTGGACATTTTAGGAGCGTCTTTTGAGATGCTACTATACTCACGACTGTTAAGTGTTGACGCGCTGTATACTGTATAGTCGTCGTAAGCAATAATCTAGATATTGTAACGAATAAAACAGCATAATTTTCCAAGCACGCGTCCACTTAATCAATTTAAATTTTATGTTTGTATAGTTGAGTTGAGGATTGACGTTTTTAAGTTTGCGGGTCAGACGAAGATCAACCTCGAATGACCTACAGCGCCTTGGTTGATAGTGGTGGCTCTTCACAGTCGCCACTAATATTTTGTTTTATTATTTGTAAATAGAATTCTTCCAAATAAACTCTAAAAATAAACATCGTAAAGCTCCTCAGAGCGATAACCAAATATATGACGTTTCCCTCCAAAATATTTGGAAGTGTTTTTGTCGCATTTAACATGTGCAATAATTTTATTGTTGCAAATAGAAGATGGTCGCTGACATGTTATTAATGTTACTAGGAAATAACAAGTGGTCGCAGATATAAAATTTCATATTAATTATCAATATTACATTTAATGCCTACATATGTAGCAATAAAACAAGTCATTGAGAATGATACACTACATAAAACAATAGATGAGATAGGTCAGGAAATCCTATTTAGAGATGTAAATCGACTATTAAAATAGAAATAAGTAGAAATTCACAGTGGCCAAATTATTCTAATGTTTCTTTAGTTCATAATGAGTAGTGGACTTATAAATTTATTAGAGTAAAAGTTGATCAGTTTCTGCTCAATAATAATAATAAAAAAATTAGATTTTAAATGAAACTGTTTATATTATGCTTTTTAAAGCACACAAGAAAATGAAAGATACCACTATAAATATGAATAGTATTCCATAGAGTTATATTGTGCCTATAATTGAGATATCAGTCTTACCCGTGAGGTACGACTGAAAAACATGTACCAGGCCGTGCATACTCCAACTCATCGAACTATCAAAAGTAAGGTGTAGCCATGTCTGACAAAAGCCCTGAAAAAGTCAGTGTAGATAATATCTGCCTGACTTTCTCCTGCAACGACTTCGGATATAAATAGTGTTACACAGATGAGGTTGGAAACTGTTGATCGATTCCGTATGAACCCGAATTATTCTGATATTATATTGGAGATATGAGGTGAAATGAAGCAGTAATCTCTAAAACTTTAGATAAATAAGACCACTGTCTGTAGGTCTGTAATTCGCAAAGACGTTCTTAGAACCGTTTTTGTGAATAGGCGTTATTCTAGACAGTTTCCAGATGATAAAAAAATCTCCAGATTAGTATCAAATTGAATAAGTGAGTCCGTGCTTACATGTTAGTATTGAGACCACAGGGTTACAGGTTCGAATCTTGGCTACAGTATGGATGTTCACTGGAATTTTTAATGTGTTACCGAGATAGTAATAGTGGGCCAGAATGCAATTAACTGTTAGTCACTGTTATCTCTCCTGAGTTTGAGTTTCAACAGCAGATGACAGATGCCACAAGGAATGGTTGTTGTGTTGTTTCCTGTGTGTGAGTGTCGTGGTTGGGTGGTTTAATAGCTATGCCTACGACGTTATTATAAATAATATAGCATAAACAAAAGTAACGGTTTGCAAAACATTATTAGAATGCTGGTACTAAATCCGGATCCATGTACATTGTTTATTATCAGATGTAAATTATAATATTTTATTTTTGTTATACCTAAAATATTACATTCAGATATCCTCAATAAAAAAGCATTTATGTCGTAGGTGCTTAAGTTATCTGTTTACTGGCCTTAAGTAACGGATGTCTCTGAAAGAAGTAGGCAAAGATGTTTACTATTACTTCAGGTTAATCAACATCTTGATTATTATGTCTTTAAAATTGATACACGTCTAAATTGCGATTATTTTTTTATCGAATCTTCAGTGCTGCTCATGAGCCTTTCCCGATTTATTTTAAACCATTGATGTGACGTGCATTTTCCTATTGTTTATACAGTAGTTCGTATAATAAACTTTTTGGGACACGTTTTCTTTAAAAAAAATCATCATTCTAACTATCTTATATAATAATTGTGATGAATTAATTGCTGCAATTAGTTGTCACCTTTTTTTAAATCTGCTGACATGAAATTTGACCGAATTATAAAATTATAAAAGTTCATTAATCATGTGAAAACATTTTATTGTAAGCTGGAATAATTTTTTATTGCCACATACACATTTTGGAGTTTTTTAGCAAAAACGAGCGACGTAAAGAGAGTAATAAAAATCGCTATCGGACTATAAAAATGTAGTTTACATAAATAACGAATTTTACGTATGTGGTTGTTTAATAAGCCTTTTAGTTTTATATCCTAATTAATATTTAATTATGTAAATATATACAAAAAACTGAGGAAAATTAAAACAAAAATTAATAACTTTACAAAAGGTCAGATAAATGTAGGCGCCAACCATGTTTAGATGCTGCCCTATGGAGTAGTAGTAACGAGGAAATGTTATCGTTCGTTTACCGAGGCAGTTGATTACAAGCAATAATTTTTATTACCATCTAGTCAGCTAAATTTATCATGCCTAACGAGCACTCATTTTACCACACTTAACTGCCAAAACATTATCAATTATATTGTCATTTTACCCCCAGCTCTAAGCTCTTCACTCCGCAGCCTCTGCTGCTTGTATGTTGTATTAAGTATTGTAATTAACTTTTGATATATAGTATAGTTGATGTATAGTATAATATAGTATAGTATAGTTATATAATGAATAAGGATGCGTTGTTAATTGGTCAAGTAAATGCTAGGTCACTAATGCCACATTTTTACATTCTTAGGGATTATGTAATTAAACAAAAATTTTCATTAATAGCTGTAACCGAATCATGGCTAACACATAATGTACCAGATGAAGCAGTAAGAATTCCTAATTATAATATAGTAAGAAAAGACCGTGAGGGTCGCGGTGGTGGAATAATATTCTATATTCATAACTCTATAAAATATTTTGAAATTTCATACCTTACGGATTACAACATAAATACCTTTGAAAACATTTGGATTTCTTTAAAATTAAACGGAATAAATAATATATTAGGCGTGGTATAAGACCGCCGGGTTATAGCAATATTGTAAGCTTTTTTGACGACTTTGAAGAAGTTATTACCAAAATATCTATGGGCGACGAGAACTTCATCATAACAGGAGATTTTAATATTAATTAAATGGATTTAAATAACACATATGTTCAACAATATTCATCAATTTTGGAATCTTATAATTTATCTCAACTTGTTAATGAACCAACCCGTTGCAGCTCAACAAGTGCCACTTTATTGGATTTAATTATATGTTCTAATCCAGAACATATATTAAAAACTGAAGTTAAAGATAGCCTTAATATGTCGGATAAATCTTTGATTGCACACTTAATTTTAAAATTTTGAAGCCTGAACCAGTTTACTTTACCTATCGTGACTACAAGAATAACAATAAAATTCGCTTTCAACATGCTTTGGAAAATATACCATTTGGAGATATATTTTTGTTAGATAACACAGATATTATGAATAGAAATTGATGTTTTCAATAATTTTCTAATAAATTTATTTAATGCTCATACTCCTATAAAAACCATAAGAGTAACAAAGAAAAAAGCTCCCTGGCTAACAGATAACTTAAAATTAATTATGTCATTACGAGATAAGGCCTTTTGCAAATAAATGTATAAAAGAAGAAAAGAGGGCATATTTACAATACATAATATCAAAGAATGATTCGAAACAAAACTGGAATGTGCTTAAAAACTTGGGAGTATACTCTAAGTCAAACAGTGCTATACCAAATAAGCTGTGTGATGTTGAGAAAATAAATAAATATTTTGTCGACAACACACAGTCCAATGTAAAACCAGATAAGAACACTTTGGAATATTACTCTAATAAGAGAAAAACATTTGTAGCCGACTTTGAATTTAAAATGATTAACGAAAGTGAAATATATAAGATTTTACTCTCAAATAAATCTAAAGCTGTTGGTCTTGCTGATATTGGAATCGTAATGATCCTTCATTGCTGTCCGTTTATTTTACCAGTTTTAACTCATCTTGTCAATTACTGTATTGAAAAAAGTACTTTTCCTTGTATGTGGAAAGTCGAAAGTATCGCATGTATTACTATTACCAAAAGTGAAAATGCCAAGTGACTATAAATATCTAAGACCTATTAGCATACTTCCCACTCTTTCAAAACTTATCGAAAAAATTCTGGAACAACAGATTAGAGAACATATAAACATAAATAATATTATACCTGAAACACAATCGGGGTTTAGACAAAACTGTAGTTGTACTTCCGCATTACTGAAAATAACGGATGACATATTGACAGCAGCGGATAGCAATAAAGTCACAGCACTGATTCTTTTGGATTATACTAAAGCTTTTGACAGATTAAATCGTAAACTGTTTCTAGCTATTCTGCATTACTTCGGTTTTAGTAGTCCTGCTGTAGCTCTAATTAGTAGTTATTTAAGTGGAAGGAAGCAAAAAGTAATACTTAATGGTAAAATGTCATCTGCTAGAGACATTGAGTGTGGTATGCCACAGGGTTCCATTCTAGGTCCCCTGTTTTTCACAATGTACATTTCTCATTTTATGAGCTGTATAAAAAACTGCTCGATACATTTCTATGCAGACGATGCGCAATTATATTTATCATTCGATCTTAAGAACGTTGCAGAGGCAAATGTTATAATGAACCGTGATTTAAGATCACTGATAAAAATGTCAGATGCAAATTGTCTTAGTATTAATCCTTTAAAATCTAAGATTATGCTATTTGCATGGAAGGGAACACGTGAAAAAATTTAAAATAATTTGATTATAACATTAAAATGGAGCGTGCTAACTTAACAAAAAATTTAGGACTTGAAATAGATGCTGATCTAAGATTTTCTAAGCACATATAAAATAAAACAAAAGCAGCATTTGCAAACTTAAAACTCATTTATCCACAAAGGCAAATACTGAATTCTTCGGCCAGAAAAATGCTATGTGATGCACTGGTCTTGTCACATTTCAATTTCGCTGATGTAGTGTTTGGTCCATGTCTTACTATTTCTGACAGTCAACGTATACAACGAATTCAGAATTCTTGTGTTCGCCTCGTATGTGATTTACGTTGGCGACGGGGAGTTTCTGCCAAATTAAGGACAATAAAGTGGCTAACAATGTTAGAAAGACGATTTTTACATTCATTGGTGTTATTTAATAAAATTATAATTCTTAGCAGTCCACCATATTTGTATAATAAAATTAAATTTCGCACTGATGTTCATAATGTCAGTATTAGATTTAAACACTTAATTTCGTCTTTGCCACTGTATGAACGAAGCTTTTCTTTTAATATCTATAAACTGTATAAAAAGTTACAATTTCCACTTAAGAATACTACCCGATATAAATTTAAGAATGATGTTAAAAATTTAATTTTAAAAAATTACTTCCAAACATTTTAATTTACATCTTTACTGATTCATCTTTTACTGACAGTTTGTACTTATTTTATTATTTCCTTCTTTTTTCTATGTGAATTTCACTATTTTAGACAATTTCGTAAAGTCTATAACTACTTCCTTATCCACGCAGTGGAGTGGAAGTGTGCTAATGAACTTTTTTCCATTGAAGTGTTTAATGTATTTTATATATAAGTATTATAATTCTAGGTTAGTCACGGTTAAGTGGAAGAGCAGGTGGTATGACACCTGAACTTCGCCTATGTAAGCCAACACTATTTGTTTAATAAAGTCATTTATTATTATTATTATATCAAGTCGAGTATCCTGAAAATACCTGACTATTTACCTCCAACCTGCTCCTCCTCCATAGCTTCGAATCTTCTCTAATAGAAAGTACTTTTTCCGATATTTGTTCACCTTTTATTAAACTTAGCTTGATGAAAAAAATATGGGACCACCGCCGAGTTAGGGTTTGCAAAAGATTTCGTAGAAAGCCATTTTAGAAAAATCATTGAACACACATGAAAAAAACATACATACGGATCGAATAACCTCCTCCTTTTTACAAAAGTTTAGTCAGCTAAAAATAATAATATTCCGCTTTTAGTGAATTGAATTTATTAATAAAGGATAAAATAAAGTCTTTTTAACCCCCGATACAAAAAAGAGGTTTGTTACAAGTTTGAAGTCTTTGCCTCTCTGTGGCATCATAACTCCAAGACGGCTGAAACGACTTCGAAGTGGTTTTTTTGTGTCAAGAGCTGGTATTTACGAGACGGTTCTTAGCAATATTTGGTGGAAATTAGATATTCAGTTTCCTAGATTTTCATGTTTCATTGTTAAATACTCAGTATAACAGACTAGACTACAAGTCCATCGTAATTTTAAGGGATCAAGTGACCCAGCATAAATTATATTCAGTACGGTGCTGGTATATGAAACCATAACTTGAAGCACCATCCGAAGATGCACTCTTCGGACAAAATATTCTTGTACGGCATTCCTCATGTTGATAGTTCATAAAAAATAATCACCTACTGCCGTACAAAAATAATGTGACCGGAAGCCAGAAGAATTTTGGATTTTCCGAAAATTTTCCCTGGCATACAGGTAATTTAATACTGTACTTTATAGATTCATTATTCAGCAACGCCGTACATATTTGCTGGTTACAGGGTGAAAAATCCTAGGCACAACCCCTTCCCTGGAGGTGTAGGTTGTAAGATCAATGCAAAATGATGGGGTTGCGCCTTGGGTTTCTCACCCTGTAACCACCAATCAAATATGTAAGGCTTTGCTGAATAATACATACATAATAAAGCTTTCAAATCTAATTGAACAAACGCTGTACACTATTAAATTACCTATATGTGTGGGAACATTTTCGGAATATCAAAAATTCTTCTGGTTTCCGGTCCCATTATTTTTGTATGGCAGTAAATTCAAGGTGATTATTTTTTTATGAACTATCACATGAGGATGCCGTACAAGAATATTTTGTCTGAAGAGCGCATTTTCGGATGGAGAATTCAATTTACCTGTGTATTCACCTGTACCGCCCAAAAGTGACGGCATAGTGCCTAAAGTTATGGTTTCATATACCAGCATCGTATTAAATATAATTAATTCATGCTGGGTCACTTGACTCCATAAAAATTACGATGGTCTTGTAGTTTAAACGTTGTATTCTAAGAAATGGCGAAGGATCCGATGTTATTTCACAAATGAAATTAATGTTCTGAACCGTATTTAAATAGTTTTAAAATATATCTTAAATTTGCTAGATTTAAGTCAATCTTGTAATAAAGAAATTGAAAATAAAAGTTAAATTAAAAATTTTAAAAACCCCCGACACAAAAAATATTCCTATAAAAAGGAACAAATTTATTTATATTCACTAATTCAAAACACTGGTCATTTCTTTTTCTGTAAATTTATTGTTGGACCGTGGATTAATAGTTTTCAGTTTTGTAGGTATAGTCCCTTCAAATTAGTAAAAAAATCGATGATTTATGGAAAAACTTCCATAGCTATAAGACCTGCAAAAAGTGAAGCATTTGGATTGTATAAACATGATTTTCACCCCCCGCAGTTCTAAAAGAAAGGTGGTTTTTGAGAAATATATACATATATATGAACTTTAGCTCTTTTCCGCCTTTTCCTCTATTTTGAGAAAAAACAATGCATTTTGGTGAAAAACATCAGGAGAGCAAAGTTAAGATTATAAAATTTACTGTAAATTTTGTCCCTACAGTCTTGTCTGAATTCCGCATTGTTTCGCCGCTAGATGGCGCCTTTTTTAGATTTTCAGCCAAAATTATGCATTTTGGTAATAAATATCAGGAGAGCAAACTTGTAGAACATAACATTTCCTACAAATTCTGTCTCTACGTTTTTGTCTGATGGATAGGAATACTAAATATTTTTTTAAATAAAAGTTATTAACGTTTATTTTACCCCTATTTTCACGAATCTTGGAATAAAGAAATTTTTTTCTTTAATTTTCGTAAAATAAAGAGTGTTAATTTAATTTTTAATGTAAATCC